>CM062374.1:36525645-46525645 GCA_031216125.1 Dalbergia cochinchinensis
TGTTTGTTGTGGCTTTCTACAGAATTCGGAAAGGTGGAACAGTATGGTGAGAAAGGAAGGTCCTGGTGGAAGCTTGTAGTTTAATTTTGTGCTCTTTGCATGAATTGAGTGAAGAAATTGTGTGAATACGTATATCAAGAGGATCAGTGATAAAGACAAATAAGAATGCTTAGGGGATAATAAGAGGGTAGGTGCTTTTGGTGCATCGTCTGTGGTGCCTTGCTCAAAAAGTGAAGCAAATGTTGTTGTTGAATTCATCATTGCAGCACCAAAGTGTGTTGATACTGATTCCATGGCCGTTTAATTAATTGGAAAGATGTTGGTTCACGTCAAGTTTAGTGTAGTGTTGAGAAGTGGGTGTGATGAGAGTGAACTTGTTTGGCTTGTATATATAGGATTATTGTGCATGAAGGTGCGGAGAAGGTGGCTACATGTGACGCCTTTCAAACATACATGTTTTTTATTTTAGAAATGAAAGTTCTTCTACGCACCTTTTACACATGACCGCGTGGACACACATATATCATAGTTTGTTACACATTTTTCTTTTAAGTTGTTTACTGACTTTGTTAGTACATCTGGTTTGTCAGTTTGTGCATATAGATTGGGCCACCGGACACGTGACCCATTAATTCCGTGGTGAAGTTTGTTCTCTTGTAATACGGGGAAAGAGATGATGCATAATGGCTTGCATATATACTATATATGGGAAACGAGGCAAATTTGCGAGTCAAATTTGATCGGCGCGTTGTGATGTTGAGAGGACGAGTGTACGTACATGAAATATTTCTCATGTTCTTTCCTCCTAATCGTATTTTGGTAGGTTCTTTCCCCCTATTCTTCCTATCCATTAGGTAAAGATTTGAATGGGGTGTGATATGTACGTACAGGAAAACTGAAATTCTACCTCCAAGATCGTAAAATTATTTTTCAGAGATATATTCAGTACAAGCTATTTGAGGCGGTTTCTTGTTCTTTTTTCGAATTTATGGTTGTTAATTATACTAGGTAGGCGTGATCCGTGGGAGGATAATTTTTTTATATTAATGAGTGATGTAATCAGGTGTTTCTAGATTTATTTTTTTTTCAGTTGACTGGTGACATGAATTCCCTGCTCCTCACGCCTTTATAGTGAGTTGAGACTCATGATATGTATAAAAAATACTATCAGTATATGCAAGAAAAATTCCGTTGAAACTTGTCACCTGCCATAAAAAAAAAAAACAAAAAGGAGAAGTCGTCGTCATAGTTTTTAATAACAAACTCAGTCGCTTCAAATACCACAAACTACGTAGACAACAGGCTTGATCTCTTAAGATATAAAAAATTATATCGACAACGTACTTGGTCTTCTAAGGGATCAAAGTTATGTTAACAATAAACTTGGTCTCTTACTATTATTATATATGTTCAGGAAAAATTGCATTTTTATTTACTGTTGGCAAAAATAATACACATTCAAGAAATTATAAGGGATATCAAATTGCATGCTATTTATTAGTTTAGGGTGTCTGATTGACCTAAAGTTTGAGGGGTTATATATTGTGAGTAATTAATTTTGATATAGGTTCTGATAAAGCTTAATAGGAGAAATTGAATTTATGGAAAATTTAGAATGAGTGTGGGAACAAGAAAGAATCTGCTGGAAGCATGCTCCCAAAACTGGAAAAAAAAAAAAAACATATTAGGTACATAATCCGTTAGTAGTGGGTTTATTCCCTATCACTTCATCTTTAGCACATGAAGCCTTCACCGCTAGGACGTAAAGCAAAATGGGCACGCAAAGCAAAATAGGCTAATGCTGAAAAGCATGAAAAGCTGATTTGGATGGTACATCGTCGTCTTCCCGCAGATTCTTCACCCTTGAGACTTTAGGGTATGTAATCTGCTGCTAGCAGATTACTCTTGCTGACACCCAATAATACCCAAGATACACATGTCCATACTTGAGGTACGCATGTCCGTAGGTAGATTTCGTAAAACCCAAGGGTCCCCCCGAGTCCACCCAAGTTGCAACCTCAGATTTTGCAAGATTTTGCAGAACATGTTCGTTGCAGCGAGTATGCCTTTCTACAGCAAACCAGAGCTTTTCTATGCTTGTTTGGTGAGTGCAGCTCATTGCAACGATTACCTCGTCGTCGACGGTATCAAAAAATGATGTCGTTTCACTTATGACCTATATTAAATGCCCCATCGAGCTCTTCTTCTCCAATAGAAGCAGAAACAGGAGTAGAAACCCTTCCCTGCATTTCTCATCCTTTTTCTCTCAATCCACTCCAATGTAGCTCCCCTAAATCATTAAGGTATGTATAATGTTGTTAGTTTAAATCATTTTCTCTCATTATTGTCAAGTGGGGGTGCTCTTCCAAAGTTGTTAGTGTATGTTTAGAGTAATTTAGAGCTTCCTATAGGTTGTTTAATAGGTTTGTTGTCTTAATGGCAGACAACGGTGTCATCCTCCTTTTGAGTCCCTATGGTATTGGTGCTTGTGATTTACCCCTCAAGTGAGTAGGTTTGATCTCATAGCCTTACTTAGGTTATCCCACAAATTAATTTCTAGTATCATAAAAATGATTAGAGAATATTTGCTTGAGTTTTATCATGAACTAAAATATTTAATTTGTATTTTAGCAATGATTAGAGAATGTGTTTTTGAAACTTAGCATGAAAATTTATATTTTAAAACATACATGGGGCTATACTTGTTTCATGAAGAATTTATACGATTTAATTCATGAATTGGTTTGATTATGAAAATAATAGAATTTGCTAGAAGTTGAGAAAGTTGTTGGACTTAGAATTTATACTTATTTAATTCATGAATTGGTTTGATAAAGTGCTCCAAAGTTGATATGATGTAAGTGTGGTTCTCAAACACATATAGTTTATTTTACATTTTGTTATTACCATGATTCTTTTTTGTATTTAAATTATGCAATATCTATAGTTTATTTTTTATGATGAGTAATTTAATTGATTTATACCCTCAAATTATAGTTTCTTGTATTTTATTTATGAGAAAAGGTTTATTCATGCTAACTAAAGGTTATTATGAGATTTGAATTATGGTTTAAATTATATTTTGGCTTTAATAAAGTGATGCATATGGCATTTGCCGTAAAGCAATCGCGAGGCTTACGCTTATGATTTTATCTTCGCGTGCCGATCACGTATCCAAATTGGGTCGGGACACACCCTCATCGACACTCATTTATCTACTCCTGGCTTACCACACCTTCATGCCATCAGACTACTTTGTTTGCTTCTGGCTCTTCACATTTTGCTTCATGGGATCGGGACGACTTTACATACAATATTTTTAAAAGGTTTACTACTTTTTACTCAAGAGCTACAACATTTTTAAAAAGGTTTACTACTTTTTACTCAAGAGCTATAACATTTTTAAAAAGCCATAATCTCTTTTGGCTCACGTAATTCACAATATTTTACCACTAGCTTTACAATTTTCTTCCAGGCATTTGCAACTCAACTTTCAATATTAATGCTGACCTCTATATTCTAACATAGCTATTCACAGCTTGTTTTCTTGCTTAAATATATTCTAAAAAAATAAAACTATATTTTCTAACATCAACTCCGAAACGGCTTAACTTACATACCTTATAATACAAAATGTAAAAATCCTTCACAAATCTTCAATAAGTGTCAAAGATAATGGGCCTCAAGTTCTCTCTTGTACTTCCTCGAAAAATTGATAGAAAAACACGAATTTAAATTGTGGAGTTTGATAAAAGGGTAGCTATATACAGTTTTGTGCACCTGAAACACATGTTTCTGTTTTACGCTCTTCTTCTTCCTTCCCGATGCCAAAGGAACTAGAGCTACAGGGCGTGAGAGGGACTTAACCAGGAAAGCCTGAGTAGATAGCATTGTAAGCCTTTTCTAAGAGGCAAGATAAGATTTACTTTTTCATCCTTTTTACTTTTCACAATCGCTACATACACGCTTCCTTTCTTTCCTTTTCTTTTGTTGCCCAAAATGCTCCTCCAGATTCAATACATCTCTATGGCAAAATTTGGGTATTTAGTGAGGTGGATGTACATGGTGGATATATAATGGTGTTCACCTATCATTCCTCCCAAACTTAATTTTGTGTCCAATGGTACTTCTTGAAGAGATGAAGTTCACCATCCTTTCTAAATATTAGGTTTAATATAATTGACAAGGTCTGGAGTAATTTTAAATTAAAACTGAACAGGGAATTGTTGGCTTTTTAAATAAAAAATAACGATATTTACGTGTACCCAATTTGATTATACCATTTGTATTCCCCATTTTTAGATATATAATTTTAATTTTAACACATTTTTCCAGGAATATAATTAATAACATAAAACATGATTTAAAGTCGTATTAATTCTATTTTTATAAGAATTGATTGATTTTGTGAATAAACAATGTTAAGAGTACTGGAACAAACATTGGAAAGGTCGAGGATTTGAAGGTTCAAAAAAAAAAGTGAGGGATTTAATTTTATATTCTTTAACTATATCTAGCATGTTTTTATGACTTAGATACTAATTTCTTAAGTGATTTAATTAGAAACATTATCGACTTTGCATGTATGAAAAGAAGATCATGTGACCAAAGATTTATTTGTATTAGGAGTGACTCTCCCTTGAAAAATTAATCACCGCTGTTGATCTGCAATTACTTCAATTATTGTCTGACGGCGTTCATTATTGTCACTCTTTCTTGCAATTATTTTTGTAAAACGTCATCCCATCCTGGAATGTAATGGAATTATCTAATTTCAAAGTTCAAATGAACCAGCTGACGTGAGTCCTTTTCCCTTTTTTTTCCCTCATTGAATTATTGATTTGCTGCTCTTTCTTCGATTCTTCAATTATATAAAGCAAATGTTACAACTGCAAGAATCATACGCGTACGTAGTGATGCATGTGGAATGTATGAATGTCTCTAATGTGATGACTAAATAAAAGTTTGACTCAAAAGTCATGATGAAACATAACCGGAAAGCTAGTTTTGGTTGTGCAGCTCTTGCTCTCTAATTGATCAAAATCACATACACTATCCGGCAATATGCATCCAATAATATCTTAAATAAAGCAAAGAAAAAATCACCTGGATTAAAAACCAAAAAAGGGGGAGAAGAGTTCCATATATGAAAATTTAAACAAATAAAAAGATCAGAAATGTATGTTAGTTGGTCAATAAATGTAAATATTACCTGGGCATCATATATGAAAGAAAATTATAATAAATGACTTTGAACTTCCACTCTCAACACTTTAAATAGCACTGAAGACTTTAATTAATTAGGTTCGCCTCTAATGTCCATATAATATGTGTACTTGTTGTTGATAAAGCAAAAAAGAAAAAATTAAATTCTCAAAAGTGTAAGTAATAGAACGACAACAAATTAAAAATAAAGATTAAGAAAAGCAAGAAATTTAAAGCAAAAGTAAATATTTTTTTATTGTATGTAGCCAACTCTATATTATACAAAGCCTTAAAATTGTAAGTGAAAAACACATGTTAATATTGCAAGAGCCAATATCAAAGTCGAAATATGTCAAACATCGATTTTATCATTGAGTTAGTTCATTGAGAGGTGAAGACATAGCCGCCTATCTATAAAATTTCACTCATTAATGAAAATACAAAGGCTTCAAATTCTACTAGAATCAAGCTTGATACAGGAGAGTAAATTACATTCAGTACTGTAAACTACTTTTGGTAACTATATTAATCAAACCGTTAAGAGAAAGAAACTAATAATTAATCATCCTAGTTGTTTTTCTAACGGGAACAGCTCGACACGATTGATCCAAGTCCATATCCCTCAGGCTTTATCTTGTTCTTCAAGTCTCCAATCGGGCAAGAATTGACTAATGATCCTAACATCATATGCAACATCCTGATAGGCCAGAGGTGAGAGCCTGGACAAATTCGGTTCTCCCACTGCCAAAATGGTGTGAGCTGAAAATCTCGACCTTTGACATCAATTTTAGACCCCAGGAACCTCTCCGGTATAAACGGAATGTGCATTCTCCCATATGCTTGGGTTTCTACCTATAGCCCACTCATTAATTAGGACTCTTGCACCCTGTGGGATTGTGTAACCTGAGACTTCTACATCAACCTTAGCTTTTCTGGGGAGCAAAAAGGGAGCAGGAGGGTGTAAATGCAAGGTCTCTCTTTATTATTGCTTGCAGGCATGGGAGTTTAGCAACATCCGATTCCTCAACAGGATTTCCTTTTCCGATGGTTTGCTCCCAGCTCTTGTTTGGCTTTTGACATAACCTCTGGATTGTGGAGAAGTTCGGTCATCGCCCTTTCTAAGCCATATGCAGTTAAAATGTCTGTTCTCACAACAAGCAGATCCTACAACAAAATCGATATTTATTCTATGTGAGGGGCGATAAATTGAATTTGTATCTTTAGGAGGGCAGAAAACAAAAAAACAGGGTAGGAACAAGAAAGCACCCGCTGGAAGCATGCTCTCAAAACTGGAAAAAAAACATATTAGGTACATAATCCGTTAGTAGTGGGTTTATTCCTATCACTTCATCTTTAGTACATGAAGCCTTCACCGCTAGGACGTAAAAGCAAAATGGGCACGCAAAACCAAAATAGGCTAATGCTGAAAAGCATGAAAAGCTGATTTGGATGGTACATCGTCGTCTTCCCGCAGATTCTTCACCCTTGAGAGACTTTAGGGTATGTAATCTCTGCTGCTAGCAAGATTACTCTTCTGCCGACACCCAATAATACCCAAGTATACACATGTCCATACTTCGAGCAGTACACATGTCCGTGAGGTAGATTTCAGTGAAAACCCTAGGGTCCTCCCGAGAGTCCACCCAAGTTGCAACCTCCTGCATTTTGCAAGATTTTCCTGGCGTAACATGTTCGTTGCGGCGAATGAGTATGCCTTTCTACTGAAATCCCAAACTGACTGAGCTTTTCTAATGGCATTGTTTGCGGCATGGTGCAGGCTCGGCGAACCAACCCGATACCTCATGGCGACCGCGGTGATCAAAAAATGATGCCGTTTCACTTATGACCTATATTAAATGTCCCATCGTAGCTCTTTCTCTTCTTCCAATAGAAGCGAACAGGAGGTAAAAACCTTTCCCGCATTTTCTCATCCTTTTTCTCTCAATCCACTCCAATGTGTAACTCCCCTAAATCATTAAGGTATGTATATGTTAAGTTAGTTTATATCTCCATTCTCTCCATTCTTTCATGATCTTCAGTTGGGTCTTGCCTTTTCTCTCATTATTGTCAAGTGGGGTGCCTCTGCCCAAAGTTGTTAGTGTATGTTTAGGAGTAATTTAGAGACTTCCCTATAGGTTGTTTAATAGTTTTGTTGTCTTAATGGCGGATACACTCGGTGTCATCCCTCCTTTTCGAGTCCCTATGGTATTGGTGGTTCAGCGGGTTCACCCCTTCAAATGAGTAGGTTTGATCTCATAGCCTTACTTGTGGTATATCCTACAAATTAATTTCTAGCATCATAAAGCGTATTAGAGAATACTTTTCTTTGAGTTTATCATGAACTAAAATATTTAGTTGTATTTTAGCAATGATTAGAGAGAATGTGTTTTTGAAACTTAGCACTGAAAATTTATATTTTAAAACATACATGGGGCCATACTTGCTCTATGAAGAATTTATACGATTTAATTCATGAATTGGTTTGATTATGAAAATATAGAATTTGCTATAGTTAGAAAGTGTTGGACTTAGAAATATTGAATTCCCCTTTTCACGATTTCAAATGGTTTAGATTGGAAAGTTTTAGAAAGAACAAGAACTATGGAGTTAACGACAATTATTCTGTTAATCTTGGTATAGCAAGGCCTGCTAGGGGCAAGTTATTCTTGAGTCAGATCAATCACATCAAGGGCGTGGTTTGCCAACGGACCCGATTTGCCATAAGACCGGGTTAAAGATTTCCATCAGCTTAGGGGCCCTTATTCACTACCAGGGACCGAGCACCTCCCTTCAAATTGATGCTCAGATGAAGTCTATTCCTTTTTGTAAGTCTTGAAGAGATAAAAAAAGATAATTAGTATGTAAAGTAAATAGAAATATTTTGTGAATTATTTGCATTATTATTATTATTTAAGTATATTTTTATCCTTTTGGTCCCATGCAGCATAGTTATGAGAGTGAGGTTTCACTCATTGAGATTTTTTGCAAAATTCACCCCTATTTTCTTCCTCTTTTTTCACCTCCGCAGGATATAGGTGTAGCATAGATGTGATCCTCCTGCTACTCCTACTCAACATTAGCTAGTTTTGAGTTTGGGTGAGCTTTCACTTGGGCGTGAAGCCTATAGTTTTTCGTTGAGTAATGATATTTTGACACCCAAAAAGTGGGTATCTATTCATTCAAGGCATCCACTTTATAACTATTAGATGTATTGGTGGTCTCTCCACTTGTCCTTAATATCCATCATCCATCACATCCAATAGTTATAAAATGGGTTTTTTGAGAAAAAATAGCATTACCCCTTTTTGTTCATGATAAAGTGCATCTTTGTGGTGATATGATGGGCGGGGTTCTCGTGTCACATATAGTTTATTTTTACATTTTGTTATTTCCATGATTCTTTTGTAGGTTTAAATGATATAACATTCATAGTTTTATTTTTACATGAGTGAACTCAGGTGGATTTGATAATTTGGCTATAGTTTCGTATTTTATTTATGAGAAAAGAGTGTTTATTCATGCTAATTAAAGGTTAATATGAGATTTGAATTATGGTTTAAATTATATTTTATGAATAAAGTGATGATATATAGTGCGGTGTAGCAATGTCGTGAGGCTTGACGCCTTTCGAGACAAGATTACATCATGTGCTTAGACATCACCTGATCCAAATTGGGTGCGTGACACACCTCTCACGACACCCTTGCCTCATCTACTCAACGTCTGCTACACCTTCATGCCATCGACCGCTTTGTTTGCTTACGTCTTCTTCACATTTTGCTTCATGTGGATCCAGATCTCGCTCCACAAAAACATAATGGTAGCAAGAGTTATGGAAGCTTCATAAAAACATAATGGTGATAAGCACTCCTCACGAACACCTCCTAGCGGTGCTTGTGAGCTCAAGCTCCATCGGGCCTTTGCTATAAAAGGGGAGAGAGATTGGTTTTGGCGAGAGACTATGGAAAACTAAATTATACTAAGAGAGGGAGAGTTTTTGGTTTAAGGGTGAAAAGAGAAAGTTCTAGGGAAAAAAGTTATTAAAACTTTTTTTAAAAAATGCCTCGAAGACAACATGATGCAACAATGGATCTTGATGAGCATATTATAGTTTATATTCTTAATATATGTGTAAGTAAGTTTATTTAGCCTATTTTGCTATTATTTTACTTTGTTAGATTTATTGATTTATTTATTTTATTTTACTAGGTTTATTAGTTTTTTTATTATTTTATTTCATTTATCTAATCTTGTTATAATTTTATTATCTAGTTTTTTAATCATAATGTGAATCATTGTCTTGGAATTTTTTTTTTGGCATTTTATGTGTTTTTTTGTTAATATTTTTTTTGAACATTTATTTACCTTGTATTTGAAACAGAAAGAAAGAAGGTTAAAGTCTCGTAATCTTTTTCTCGATCATCCACCAGTGAGATGAGATTATTGAGCGCTTCCAAAGCATGCTAGTTTTTTATCCTATTACACAAATAGGAGGAATGGAATTAAATAGAGCTTCCTCACTAAAGAGCTTTGATAGAATAATGGATACTTAAAAGATGCATACCTTCCATTTTCTACTAGAAGAAATGCCAAAGAACATTAGAAGATGTTGCTATATGCAATTTTGGCCTACATGCATCAATGGTGGACCTAATAATGGATCTACTTCTTGGTGTTGTGCCTCATCTATATTTAATTTATAGATGTATAATCAATTTATTTTGATTTATAAAGGTACAATCAATTTACATTGGCGTTACTATAGCATTTAAAAAGTCTGAACTTTAAAAAATGACGCACTCATCAATAGAAATAAGTGCACATGGGTATCTTTTTTTGCACCTCTAGACAGCTCATGTAAAGTATCCGACAAGACCCAATAATGAGTGTCCATGGAAAGTATCTACAATTGTTAGAGGATTTGAACCTTGTTGGGGAGTTTGGACTTTTAATTGGCTTCAGTATGCCTTGTTTGTCTCTCCATCACAATTTCAGATCAAGCTTATATGCATATCACCAAAAGCAAATTGGCGATCCCCTAGTTTTGTTACATAGGTATTGGCATGGGAGTCAAGCTGTCCTTATTTGAGCTCAACGTGTGTCAAGTACTACCCAATTCCACCCTTTAGCTTCCTCTTTAGCTTCTAGGTGACAATTGTTCCTAATTTAATTTTATTTTGTGTTGATATTGTCATAATTACCTTGAATCGTACATATTTTGTGATAGGTGCTGGTGCATCAAATTTATCCTCATGATATGGGTCTTGGCAAATCATCTACATTTAAGACATCCATTAGTGACAAGACACAATCTCATCATGTAACCTTGCAACAAGAATGTTATAACAATTCAAATATTACCTAGTCACTCATGTTTTGACATGTCCTCTTCATCCATACAGCATCATTTGCACCCATCATCAAAGTGCTTGACTTTCTACATTGTTCTTCATCATTTTCTTCCTCAAACTGCATTACTTCCTCTTTTCTTCGCTAAATATGCTCATCTCATAGCTTTCACTTTAGTGACAACTTCTTCAAATTCAACATATAACCTCAATTGGCATAATTGTTTGGTTGGTGTTGATGATATATGCGATACATCTCATTGAATGTTGCACCATTATTACCGATTGAATTGCTTGATAGTAAATCGCCAAAATGTCAAGACAAGGCACCTATATTTTATTAATAAGCCACTTTCTTTTGGGTGTTTCGATTTATGGATTGAAATCGAGTATTCTCATCTAGCTTTGGCAAATGTGGAAAAGAATAGGGAATAAAATATGTTCTAGAGCTCACATGTAAAAATTACACAATCATTTGCTGGTTGCTAGCCACATGACCAATAAAATGTACTATTATCGAGGACAATGCTACTATCATTTTTTTGTACTCAAACTTTTTTGATAAAAAAGTGGGAATAGGAGGACAAAGATGTGGAACAGGGATGGGAGAATGTAGGAAAATAGTTTGAGCATACATTTTTTTTTTGGGGTGAGTCTCGAAATGAAAAAAACAACTACACACTCTAGGAACTCTTGCTTTTTATTCCATGAGGAGGGATGCTCTAGAAACTGAGAGTGTCACACATGGAGGAACATTTACTCATGTGCCTAATATTTCGCCACAATGATGAAAGTGTTTATGCGTTCACTGTCATTAAAGAAGTCTCCTAATGATTGGACAAGAAGGGTATAGCTCCATGAGGCCCACGTGGTACCAACAAATACTCCTCCAAATAATATTCATAATCCAGGCACAAATAGAGATTTGCATCAGATTTATAGAGAATATGATAATATTTTTTTATTCATTTTTTGGGTGTGTCATAATCATTATTAGAGCGGATTGTTTGAGGAAAAATTTAGTTCATAATTTGCTCCTAGTGGATTTTTTTCTAGAAAATTTTTTTTGTTGCTTTTTTTTTTTGTAATCCTCTTCCAGAAGCGATTCCCATAACCTTGGCCATTCCAAAATAATTCCCACTCAAACACAATATGCTTATCATTTTATCACTCGATCAAGAATAAAAAAAATTATCACTCAATGTCCATATGCAAATAATTGACCACACCTCATTTATTATTAACAATAAGCAAAAAACTTAACAGCAATAGCTAAAGTGTGGATCAATTTTCCATGTGGATTTTTAGACGATAAAGAAAACACTATATTATTGTGTTTATAGTGGAAATTAATCTGGGATGGTTTGTATGGTACGGATTGTTTGAAGCGAATATTGAAACACAAAATGCGCAAAAATAGAAGCATGTCGGAGAACAAAATTTGCTGCAGTAGCAGATTATGTACCATATTTTTTTTGGCAAAGCAATCTGCTGCCAGCAAATAAAGGGTGACAAAAAAATAATAATAAAGTTGTATGTTGTAAATGCTAGTACGATGATTCATCATCGCGTTCTAAAAATGCAAATGCAAAGTGGACACGAGGTGATTCATTGTACCAAAGATTTAGAACCACCGATGATTGCCATACTAATGCGTTTACAACATACAAGTTTATTATTATTTTTATCAATTTTTTTGTCACTCATTCTTCATTAGGTCAAGATTTTATTACAAAAAATTCACATTACACAATCTGTTGCACCAAAGTTAGATTAATTTTGTTCTTCCAATTTTTTTCATCGTCATTTTGTGTTCAATATCCATTTCCAATGGATTACGTACCCAAAACAATCCTAGATTCATTTTTGCTGTCATAAATAGAATAAACACAATGTTTTGACTATTTCAAATCCATATGGAAAAAATTAACCCCAAAGTAAAGTGCACATTCAGAAAATATTAGGTCCTATTTAATTTGAGTTTTTCGCTTTCAAATAGCTTTTTCAGATTTTGTGAAAGAAATCATTGAAAAGTTCAAAACTACAATTTTTAATCTTCAAGATTTCTTCATAAAATCCTTTAAAACCTGAAAAACTCAAAATGAATACTAAAAATTGAAAATTAAAACCAAAGCATGCCCTGCTTAGGGTGTCAATTCTTGCACATTTTTTAAGTTTTGAGAGTAAAGTGCACAAGACCTATATAGTTTAGGGAGTAAAACATAATTTCCTTCCTCTTTATATTTACGCTCAATATCATCTACATCTTTTTTTTTTTTTTTGTCCTCGGCTTTTTCTAGCTTATTTTTAATTAAAATACTAAAAAAACAAAGGATGAAGTTCTCATTATCCTTTCTTGATATTAATTTTAAGATAATTGACAAGATTGAATAATTTACACTACAAGAAATACGCTGTTATCGACGGATTTTATCGACGTAAATTTTTCCTAAATCGATAATACCGATGGATTTATTTCACGATTTGAAAAGCGAGAAATCCGAGGAAAAAAAATTTGTTGCTACTAGAATGCGTTATCGAAACGGATTTCTTTTCACCCAGAAGTAAGCGGCCCAGTTGTAATTTCGCCACTACATTGTGGGCTGAAGGAAAACGCCATGAGTTAATGACAGGAAATCATCTGTCGATAATTTGATTTCTAAATTTTTTTCAGAAAATTTAGTTAATTACCGAACGGATTTTCCAAAATTCGATAATTATTGGTGAATAATTAATTGAAGATTAATATTACCGGCGGAAAATCCGGCGGTAATTTTATTTTTGAATTTTTTCGGTGATAAATTATTATCGACGGAAAATCCATCGATAATTATTTTTTAATTTTTTGTAATTAAATATTACCAACGGAAAATCTGTACGTAAATTTATTTTCAATTTTTATCGTTTTATTTATTACCGATTTGATTTTCCATTTATTTACTTTCAGTAAATTTTAATTTTAATTTTTTCGGTTTTAATTATTACCGACAGAAAATCCGTTGATAATTTTATTTTTAATCTTTTTCGATTTTAATTATTACCGACGAATTTTTCGTCAGAACGGTAAGGACATTACCGCATCAAAATCGTTGCGGTTTGCAATTATTTTTTGTTTTTCGAATTAATTGTTACCGAACGGTCGAAAACTGGCATTCATTAAGTTAAATTGGAATTATAAATTAATAAATATTTGAAGGAATCTTTTAGTTACCGTAACGGATTTTCCGTCGTGTTATTTGCACCAAAATCGCTGTCTGGTGAACGTTATATCATATACTCTCAACACTCAACTCTCTAACAAGTTTCCTCTCCACTCTCAACTCTCTCTTGCAGTCGCCTAAATGTCGCCGACCACTTCACGACCACCGATCAGCTGGAATTCTTAGAGCGCCCTCTGTCACCACCTCACCGACCACCGATCAGCGCTTCTCTCCGCACCCCCGCTCAAGCGACTCTTTTTCGCCGGCTAGCTCCTCCTGCGCCCTCCTCCTACGCGACACGCCATCCTCACTGCTCGTCTCGCCAGCCGCCAAGACGACTTCCGCCCGCCGCCTGCCTCGCTTCAAATTTCTGTTGCCTCGCCAAATTTCACCGACCGCGGTGCCTGTGCCGCCACCCGTCCACCACATCAAGGTCGCGCTGTGGCTTTCGCAAGCTCGGCTACTTACCACTGCACGCCACTGCGATCACGGCGCACATCTGACATGCCTCTCTTTTCTCAACTTCCTTAACTCTATTTCTAGCCTTTTAACTCCATCATTCTTTCCCTATATTTGCATGAACATCTTAAGTAATTTCAAACATTGCCTCTTCATACATAGATAGAAATAGATTTATTCTCATGCTCGGCTAAATATTTCACCACTAAATTTTAGTCACGGGTAAAACTTTGTGAAATAATATGACAAATGAGAAAGCACACTATGCGATGGCTATAATGATTAATATTTTGTCTCATAATAGTAATGAAAAAGCTTACCTTAGATTTTTGTTTAGAAACACTTTCACTTTAGAATTGAAGATAATTTAGTTATTAGAGCAGATGGCATTATTTACTAGTTCATACTGGCGCTTCCTCACTATGAAATCGTTAATTCCATGCAAGATAGTCAAGAACATGTTAATTCCTTTATTGTATCACTGTTGATATAACAATTTTAAGCTGATGCATGACTAATTCCAGGGAGCTCCTTGAAGGTTATTACTTACATCAGGCACAAAGTGCTAGAAGAATTCATTCAAAGAGCTAAGCCATATATAAGGACCATTCGAGAATTCCGGGAGGTAAGTAATTGTTTTCTTCTCCCTCATTTAATTATATTTTTGTTAGGATAGAGACTTATGATTTATAAGTTAGGTTGCCTAGGAAATTGGGATTGCATGACTGGGAAGTAAGGCGTGAGAGGTCCTTCCACAGAGCTCTGTTTGTTGCTTGTTTGTCAGGAGATTGGATTGTGTATGCAAGAGATTGTAGGAAATGCATGTTGTGATGTTATAAGAGGTGTGCATCTAGAAACGGTTTTTTAGGATCTTTTAAATGTTTGTTTGATTGTTTGTGAACTCTTATTTGGATTGGATTGATATATATGTATATTGTAAATCAATTTCTGGGATGTCTTAATTTAAGGGGGAGGTTCTGTTAATTTTTTAAAATTAAAGACTGAAGATATTTTGTGAAGTGCTAAAGACCACAACTCCATTTACTTAAAAGACTTTTTATTTTCAAAATTGTAATTAAAATTTTTAACTTTTGAATCTTTAAATGAATTTGTTTGAGATAAAATTACACGGGATAGACAAGAAACCATGATTCTCGGCCACAAGCAGCATTCATGGATGTATGACTAGAGAATGCGGTGCACCTCAGCCAGGGGGAATCAAACCAGAGAATTTTATGTGGGAGTTGAAAGCAATTTATAAGGAGTGGCTTATTTTGTCAGATAGGCTTCAATTTATGAATGAGCGAGAGAAAAGTTAAGGTGTCCCCTGTGCATAGGTGCAATTGTAGTGAAATATTTTGATATAGACACCATTAGGTATCACCTGTATAAGGATGGGTTTTATGACTGATTATTGGGTTTGGACTATGTATAAGAGGAGAGTTGCCACACAAAATTTTGAAACATAACTGAGTGTTGGAAAATGCCCTATGTTATAGGTAGTTCAAGTAGAGTTAATATTGGCGTAGAGCATGTCACGGAAATGTTAATTGGGACGATAACTCTAGGCGATAAGGAGTGAAATGATTTATGATGCGAGTTGGTCCTCAAATTTATGCAGACAGAACCTTCCGCCGAGGCTCCTAATACCGAGGCTAAGAATTTTTCTCTATATTGCCCAAGGAGGCCGTACAGTGAAGGTCCTCCCTCTCCGTGGGAAAGGTGTGTACACTTTCGGAGTTGTCTCTAGCGGTTAGGATGTTAGCTATAAAATCGAGAGAAGCAAACCCAAAGTCAAAATGCGCTTGACCAATGGGGCAACATTGATGAGTGAACCTAGAGAGGTCGAAAGTTGAGGTCAAGAACTACCTCGATGCTTATATGACAGAGTGAATGACCCAATTTCTCTCGGGTAGTCGCTGATACAGAACATTGCCAATTTAACGCTCTGATTCGGGCGAGTGTTCGAGATAATTCACTCTTCTAGTGATCAATTAGTGAGTGAAAGCAAACGAAAGTGGGATGGTAGTGATGAGGAAGATGGGAGATGGGCGAGGAAGATGAGTTTGAGGATGATGTTGAGGCGAGAATGATGAAAGATAGTCCTCAACTTTCAGATTAAAATCGCATGTGTCGGCAAATTTCAATTTATTACTTTTTTTCATTTTAAATTATTATACTATGAATTGATTTTTCATATGTTGTTGAATCTTTTCAGATATGGCACCTAAACTCAAAAATAAAGGCAAAGGGAAAGACATTAAGGTCCACAAGCAATCAAAGAATCAATCCTCCCACTCAAGCATCCACCACAGCCGCTCACACCTCCACTTATCCTTCCATGCTACCACCCCATGCCCATGGGAGTTTACTTATGATACCTACTCTGGCTGTAACTTCAAGGCGAGTGCCTTCACCTCCACCTTTATCACCATTGGTAGATCTCTATGGTCACTCCTACACATGACTCAAAAGGTCTTTGCCAAATGGCAAGTGTAAGTGGTGCTCTTTGGCTTGGGCAATCGTGATATGGGTCCGCATGAGATAACCAGATAAAGCTTATAACGTGTCCGCATGACAAGTAAGTAAATTAATTTTTCAATTTCTTATGAATCACGCTGTAACAATTTGAACAATTTCTGACATGCTCACTTGATGTTTTGTACTTTTGCCAAGCGGTTGGGAGCCAAACCACGGTGGCCATGCACGAGGTGACACACCATCAAAAAAATTATATGAACGGCCAATTGAGTAATTCGGCAAGTTGTCAAGTCCGAGAAGGAGCGCTAGTTTCTTGAGTGGAAGGTTCATAAAATAATTATTATGAAATGTGTGATTTACTTCAAAAAATACTTTCAATTACCTTTTTGTTTATTTTCATGTGTAGAGCCACTTCATCATCCATCCCAAAGATGAAGAGTTTATGTTTAAGTGCTTCAAATCTAAGGCAGCTCATAGGCTGCAAGACATGTACATCGACATTCGGGAGCGGCGGGATGAGAACCCCAGGTGGATGACTCAGGCTAGTCTGGACTATTTGTGGCAATACTGGAGAGGTGACAAGTTCAAAGCGAAGTCTTTGAAGGCCAAGGAGAGCCGAGCGTCGCATAAGGGTGGCTCCCTTCATTGTGGTGGTTACGCTTAGTATTGAGTCTACCATCGCCGGATGGTTTAGTCATTATTTTAAACATCTGTTAATTTCTCTTGTTAAATTTATATTTTATCATACTAATGTTTTACATGTTTCACTCGAAATGTAGACCAATGAGTTGAAGAGGCCACCTACACAGAGTGAGTTGTTCAGAAAGACTCACACGCGCAAGCTAGAGAAGACGTGGGTCGATCCTCGCTCAAAGAATATTTGGGTATATATGTTCTGTGCACTTATTCATTGTATATGTACATAATTTATTATTTCATATATTTGACTGTCACTATTTTCATTTTTTTTATAGCATGCCTATGAGTAGCGCTATCTGGAGGCCACGACCCAGCGAGAACAGAGGATCGTAGCTAGTGAGGATTGCCCACCGCTTGATGAGGACAAGTTGTGGCAGGAAATAGTCGGCGGTCTTTACAAGAACCGCATCTACGGCATGGGATCATTTTATGCGAGTAGTTTATCGACTGGCTCTGTCACTGAGGCATCTACAAGCACTGGGTCCACCGCTGATGATGATGAGGTCCGCGAGCAAGTTCACTTGCTCAATGCGGAACTTCATCGTATGTAAGAGAAAGAGGCGGCGACTCAACGAGAGTTGGAGGAGGTGAAAAAGAACATTAAAGACAACGAAAAGGCCTTGGAGATCAGATTACGAAAGCAAATGAAGAAGGAGATGATGTCTTTGTGGCGTAAGATGCAAGCAAGTTTTCCGCACCACCAGACATTGATGATGATGATGGTAGTGGCGGCGATGGTGATGCTGATGGTGGTGGCAGTGATGGTGATGCTGACGATGCTGCTGACTTCTCTTGATTTGAGTTTCCGTTTTTCTTATTATTTATCATATGTTGACTTCTTTATGTTTATGCTTGTACACTTTGTTGTATTTGTGTTTATGTTTGTAAACGATGGTGGAACTTTGTGGTGCTTATTAATTGAGTATTTTTTTTATAATTTGTTATTATTAAATATATTTATAATTATTGTTAAGTAAAACATCAATTCTTAAATAATTAGGTAATCTAAATATTGTTAAATTTTTATTTTTTAAAATAAAAAATTACCGATGGATTTTTCGTCTATAAAATAAAAAAATAAATTTACAATAAAAAATAATACCGATGGAAAATCCGTCGGTAAAGGAAAATTTAAAAAGTTGAAATTTTGGATTTTGATGATTACCGACTGATTTTTCGTCGATAAATATTAAGAATAAAAAAATAAAATTTTTGGATTTTATGATTACCTTAATTTTCCGTTTGTAAAATAATAAACAAATGAAATATAAAATTTTATTTTGAAACCATTTACCGGCAGAAAATCCGTCGGTAAATTAAATAATATAAAAAAATTATCGACGAAAAATCCGTCGGTAAAAATTTCAACCAACGTTTTTTCTTACAACTATGTGAATCAATTTACCGACGGATTTTTTTTTAAATAACCCGTCAACAAATCCGTCGGTACAATTTTCTAACGGATTATTTCCGTCGGTAATGATTTCCCGATTTACATTATTACTTGGTTGACAAAATCCGTTGGTAACTCAAAAATCCGTCGGTAAATTCCGTCGATAACTTATTGTTTTCTCGTAGTGTTAAAGGTAAAATACATTTTACCCTCTTGAACTTTAAAGATATCGACATTTCAAAACATGCATCTCGATATCCCAGACTTTTAAGCGAAGGCAAAAGATGCCTTTCAATTAAGTTGACATCCATTTCTACTATTAAATAGTCATATGTATGTCACATGCCCAATTAATTGAACAAAAATATATTTTATCTTAATCAAATTTCCTAACCCTAAATCCTCGCCCACTCAAAAATGGATAAAAATATCCTTCAAATGTCGTAGTTCGACGAACAAAGGGGGTATTTGTGTCCTTTTTTAAGTGGAGCAGGGGTTTAGGGTTGAAAACTTCGATGAAAAAAAGGTACTTTTATCCATTTAAATATGCATGTGACATCCACATCTCTATTAACGGTGGAAATAGATGTGGACTTAATGTAGGGACGTTTTGCACTATTTGGAAAGTCAGGATATCGTGACGCTTGTTTTGAAAAATTAGGATGTGAACTCCATACGATCTAAAGTTCGAGGTAAAATGCATTTTGACCTAATTTAAATTACCTGCTCACTTTTTAACATTATAATTAAACTAACTTTAAGATTCGCATTACAAGAATGATTGTTTTTGTGAATAAATAATGTTAAGAGTACTGAAATAAAACATTAAAGGTCAAGGATTTACGGTTAAAAAAAAAGTGAGGGATTTAATTCCTATATTCTTTAACCATGATATCTAGCACAATTAGTGAGCTAGATAATTTAACTTCTTAAACATTTAATCATGAGTTTGATTCTTGGCTTTGTGCATAAAAAGAGTCTTATGACTAAAGATTTATCCTCTTAGGAGGTCTCTCTACTTCAAAGAATTAATCACTGATGTAAACCAGGAGAGAAAAACCTAGGAAACAAAAAAAAGACTCCTATTATTTTTTTTATCAACATAGTGTTGGAGTAATTTTGTGAATTGGCATAATTATTGTTAATTTAATTTTAGATCCAAATTAATTGGATATTAAAATAATTATAGTTTATTGTTTAAGTCCAAAATTTGTGATCAATATTGTTATAGGGCTTCTTATTGTCAAGCACTACTCATTGTAGATATTGTTACAGATACTTGTATATAGGTTTTCATAATGGAAAGACTTAGCCTATATTTTGCTGATATAAATAGAGAGAGCCATGCTACTAACCACTAGTAGTGTGTGTCTGTTACTCCATTGAGGAAGAACACGTTCTCTCACTACAGTGGAATAGGAGGAGTTTCTGTTCTTCTCTCTATATTATTCTGTTCTAAAATATGTTCTTCCCCTCTCCTCTCACATGTCACTAGAAACGTAAGAGAGACTATGATTTCATCATCTTTCTCACCAATTCTAGGCAATTCAAATATCTAATCCTCAAATTGTTATTGTGATTACTATTTTTACATGCCATGGTCTAGACTAAGTTGATCATTCAATAGTAGGAATTTGATTTGTCATTTGTACTGATTGGATATGTAAAATTCCTACACATAGTACTTCCCCTACAAAAACAATGGTTAATCCTCCTAGAACATAAAGCTCACAGAAATAGATATTGTCTCTCGCCACGAATTCGTTGCTATATACATTATCAGAAATGGATTAGTTACTTGATGGTTAAACAGTCCATATTAGTTAACATCTATGCTACGTTCCGTGGTTTTCATAACTCCTGTTCGAACTCCCCCATTACCCTCAGTGATTGGATGGACAACTGTAATTGCCCCAAAACTTCAGCCGAGAACGCGATGCGTTCATTATTGTCACCTTCTGCAATTACTCCAACTCGTACACGTTGTCCCATCCTGGAATGCACGGAAGCATCCAATTTTAAAGTTCAAATGAACCAGCCACGTGCGTCCTTTTCTTTTTATCCCATTCAAGTAGCTGATTTTGCGCTATTTCTTCAATTATATGAAGCAATACGCAGTGGTGCATGTGGAATGTATGAATGTCTCCAATGTGATGACTAAATAAAAGTTTGACTCAAAAGTCGCGTAACGAAACGTGACCCAAAGTCAAGCAGCTCTTGCCTCTAATTAATCAAAACCACATGTTAATTATCCTCAATGCATCCAATAATATCTTAAATAAAGCAATTAAAAAAACCACCTGGATTAGAAAAAAAAAACGGAGAGGAGTTGCATATATGAAAATTTAAACAAATAAAAGACCAGAAATGTATGTCAGTTGGTCATTACATGTAAATATTACCTGGGCATCATCTATGAAAGAAAATTATAAATACTGACTTTTAACTCTCTATCAACACTTACTGGCATCAAGATTTTAATTAGTTATGTCTACCCCTAATGTCCATATAATATCTACTTGTTCATAAAGCTTAAAAAAATAAAAAAATTAAACTCTCAAAAAGTGTAAGTAATAAAACGACAACAAATTAAAAATAAAATATAAGATTAAGAAAAGTAAGAAATTTAAATCAATTTTTTTTTTATTGTATGTAGCCAACTCTATTATACAAAGGCTTAAAATTGTACCAAAACAATACAAAGGCTTCAAATTCTAACTAAAATCAAGCAGATAAAGGAGAGTAAATTACCTTCGGTACGGTAAACTACTTTCCCACTATATTAAATCAAATCTTTAAGAGGAAGAAACAAACGTAAATCATCCTAGTTGTTTATATTTTTTATTTTATTGAAGTTTTATAATATCATAATTTGACCTTTATTTCATCTTTTTTTCATTTATAATTTGGGTACAATTTAGCAAAAGGATAAAATTGAAATATTTTGATAATATTAAGGATGTAAATAATTAAAAACAAACTTTTAGGACTACATGAATTGAAACCTTGATAAGACATGGGGGAAGTGATAGAAGTTTTACCCCCAAAAATTATGAATTTAATTTAAATACAAATGATTGTGTAATTTTTTTTTCATATTGTCATCTAATCAAATCTTCTTTTGTTTATAATTTTTGAAGTAACAAGATAAAAGTGTAAGTAATTTAGTTGATGTGAGAATATAAGATTAGATGATTTTTAAAATGACTTTACACTATTGGCATATCAAATGAAACTCTATGTTGTAGCATCGACGTTTTCTTTATTATTTTTGGTACACTTATTTTGGATTTTGAAAAACTCAATTATAAGAATCTATTTGATTTGAGTTTCCTGTTTTCAATTTTCATTTTTAGTTTTTAATTTCTAGGATTTTCTAAAGAAAAAACTTACAACTTAAAACTAAAAATGAAAATTGAAAACTAGATTTTGTAATTTATAAGGTCTTGCTTGATTCTTTGAAAACAGTTTTCAATTTCCAATTTTCTAAATTTATGAAGGAAAAACTAAAGAAATTGAAAACTGAAAATTTCAATTTTTAGTTTTTTCAGTTTTTCCTTTACAAATCTGAAAAACTAAAATCTGGAAACTGAAAATTGAAAACTGAAAAAAGTAAACCAAACAGGCCCTAGAATTTTCAATATTTCCTTCGCAAAATCTGAAAAATTAAAAATAAAAACTGAAAAATCAAACCAAATAGACCCTAAAATTTAAATTTTGAATATAATTTAAAAACTAAAAGTTGATTTTTTTTTAGAAGCTACTCTTTTTAAGAGATGCTTGGATGTGATACGGATTGTCATTACCCCAAACAAATTAAAAATATAGTGAATGCTAAGTTACACAAAAAAAAATTATAGAAGGCACAATCTAGGTCATCTTTTAAGAAAGTGTTAGTAGCTAATTGAAATTCAGGGTTTGTTTGGAAGAAATTAATAAAATATTAAAAGAAAATTTGATTAAATAAATTACTTACACAATAAGTTCCTGTAAATCTAGGATTATGTTGTCACTAACTTAAAAGAATAACTTGTGGGAGGCATTTATTTTCACTAATTTATAATCGCTAATCATCGATGTAATTCCACTCAAGATTTACACAATCGCATAACCCGACCAATGGTTTGACTAACATGAATATCAGGAAATCACAATTGCAATCCCTAAATGCCTATGCCAACTTAAATACCATTCACAACAACCTAATTTTTATCGGAGCTAATTTTAATCCACTTACCAATCAAGCATACTTCAAATTATCAGTTAAGTTGTGCCCAATTGGAACTTAACCATGGATGACATTCACAATTGCAAACACACATATAATCAAAGTTATCTCTGAAAAATATAATTGCATCAACCAACACAAAAATATAAGAGGGAGAAAAGAGGAAAAAAATCGATATATCAAATCATAAATTATATTAAAATAATAAAGTCTCAAAATATAATCCTTGAATCAATGGAATCCTTGTACTAAGTAAAGAAACTACTCCTCTATGATGGAGAATCACAATCAATGAATGAAGAGTATGATCATAATTCCAAATGGGAGCCAAAACAAGAATTGAAAGCTCTCAAAATCTAGAGAGAAAGTAGAGAGATGAAAGAGAGAAAGCAGTCCTCAAAATAATAGTAAAAAAGTGTCTCTAATATTTAATCTATCACTATTTGTAACATAGTAAAATTACAAAAGAAACGCGGTCCACTGTGCTTAAATCGAGCTTCGCTGAAGTTGTGATCACGCATGACTTTGTACTGTGGCGATCATAATGTAAAAAATTAATTTTGTTATAACATCAATATTTTAAAATTAGACTCCTTATTTTATTTAGATTGTATTGTTAAAACTTATTACCCAAACACATTCCTTTAATGTCTTAGTTTTATTAATTATTGTTACGGGGTGAGCAGCTATGCATGTGAATGTCCAATAAATTAAGTATGATGGCTAGATGGAAGTTTGACTTAGAAATCGTGTGATGAAACATGACTGAAAGTCAAGCACCTTTTTGCCTCTTATTAAAGATCAAATAATAATTATCATCAATGTATCCAGTTGAATCTAAAATAAAGAAAAAACAAAATTCATAAGGATAAAAACTCAAAAAATAATGGAGACGACTTGCATATTAGAAATTTTAAACAAATAAAAATTATAAATATTACCTTCACTCACTTCGATTTAATTTTAATTATGTCCGTCTATTGTATATGATGTCCATATAATATCAACTTGCTGGAGACCTTTCTCTAAAAAGACAGACAGCAAGATTAAATGAAAAATAAGTCAACCTTGAAATAATGTTAGTAATGAAATGACAAAAAATTAAAAATAACATATAAAGTAAGAAATTCAAAGTAAATACTCCTTTTTATTATAGCCAACTCTACATTATACAAAGGCTTTAAAATTCTAACTAGCACTCAGGCTAATAAAGAAGAGTAAATTAAATTCCGTAAACTACTTTGCCACTATACTAAATCAAATCTTTAAGAGGAAGATCGTAACATTAATCATCCTAGCTGTTTATTCTAACTGGAATAGCTCGGAGGGATTGATCCAAGTCCATATTCTCAGGTTTTATGTCGTTTTGAAGTCTCCAATCAAAAGAATTGATCAATGATCCCAACATCACATGCAACATCCTGATGGCCAGAGGCGATCCAGGACATATTCGTCTCCCACAGCCAAATGGTGTGAGCTGAAAATCTCGACCTTTGACATCAATTTTAGAGCCCAAAAACCTCTCTGGTGTAAACGAATGTGCATTCTCCCATATGCCTGGGTTTCTACCTATAGCCCACTCATTAATTAGGACCCTTGCACCCTGTGGGATTGTGTAACCGGAGACTTCCACATCAACCTTAGCTTTTCTAGGGAGCAAAAGCGGAGCAGGAGGGTGTAAACGCAAGGTCTCTTTTATTATTGCTTGCAGGTATGGGAGTTTAGCAACATCCGATTCCTCAATAGGATTTCCTTTTCCGATGGTTTGCTCCAGCTCTTGTTTGGCTTTTGACATAACCTCTGGATTGTGGAGTAGTTCGGTCATCGCCCTTTCTAAGCCATATGCAGTTGTGTCTGTTCCCGCAACAAGCAGATCCTACAACAAAACCATATTTATTCTAAGTGAGGAAGGATGAATTAAATTTGTATCTTTAGAGGGAAGAAAACAAAAAAAAAGCTTTCAAGGATAATATTGACAGCGAAAAAATGATCGTCAAAAAGGATAAGAGAAAGGTAATTACAAGTAAAAAATGTTTGATCTTTTCTCTGTCCATCCTCTGGCTATCCTCTTGAGAAATGTCAAGGAGTGCATCCAACATGTCGTTGTTGGTGACATGAAGTCCCGCTTGTCTAAGCTTCAATCGTTTGTCAATCAACTTGTCCAAGTTGTGGAAAAACTTGGTAAGGTAATTAGTGGTGTGCCTTTGGAGGCCTTGTGGGTCCAATATCTTCAACATTGGGAAAATATCCACCACGTTTGTCGTTCCAGTTAGCTTCAAGAGAGTGGACACAATGTCCTTGTACTCGCCATTCTCTACGGATTCAACGAAATCCTGAGAGACAAAAGTGTAAGACAGGAAATTGATGCATGCCTTGAAAGCCGCCCTCCCAACATCCACTGCCTCACCGGTTAGGCTGTATGAGTGCATGTCGCCGAGGAGTTCCTGCAGCTTCTTGCGCCTAAGGCCTTGGCTTGCATCAAGGGTCTTGTTTGAGAACAATTGGTCATTGCATATTCTCCTTAGGTCCCTCCAAAGTGGACAGACTGGGAGGAATGGCAAGCTATAATTGTGGTGGCCGTGAGCCGTCACAATAACTGGAACTGTTCTGTCTGAGAACAACACATCATGGGTTTGGAGCACCTCTTTGGCTATGTCTGGTGAAGAGACGATTATGGTGGTTGATGGGCCGAGCTTCAAGCGCATTATATCTGGGGCATGAAGCTTGGCAAGCTTGGCCAATGTTTGTTGTGGCTTTCTACAGAATTCAGAAAGGTGGAACAGTATGGTGAGAAAGGAAGGTCCCGGTGGAAGCTTGTAGTTTGATTTTGTGCTCTTTGCATGAATTGAGCGAAGAAATTGGGTGACAGTGTATGTCAACAAGAGGATCAGTGATAGGGACAAGTAAGAATGCTTAGGGGATAAGAGGGTATGCGCTTTTAGTGCATCGTCTGTGGTGCCTTGCTCAAAAAGTGAAGCAATTGTTGTTGAATTCATCGTTGCAGCACCCCAGTGTGGTGATATTACTGATTCCATTGCCTTTTAATTAGAAAGATGTTGGTTCAAGTCAAGTGTAGTGTAGTGTTGAGAAGTGGGTGTGATGAGAGTGAACTTGTTTGGCTTGTATATATAGGATTGCGCATGAAGGTGCGGAGAAGGAGGCTACGTGTGATGCATCTTCCAAACAGACATGTTTTTTATGCGAGCAATTAATGTTCATTTAAGCACCTTTTAATCATGACCGCGTGGACAAACATACATCATAGTTTGTTACATATTTGTCTTTTTTAAGTTGTCTACTGACTTTGTTAAATTAGTACTCGCATTTAATCTTTAAATAATAGCAATAGAACTCTTGGTATGCTCCCTTGCTTTTTTTTTTTTTTTTACTTCTTCTTTTAAATGTTTTATATTCGCTTCTTAAACATTATTATACTGTAAACAGTAGCAAGTATTTATATATTATTATGAGACTTAATATTTTTATGTTTTTACATTTTCATTTTGTTCAGTGTTATGTTTTAATATCCGTAATTTTTTTTATATTTACCATAATATCCACTACCTACAGCGGCAATTCGTCTCTGAGATGTGAAACTTTTTAACGCGTAAGCCACATGACCTTTTCGATATACAAGCTGATTTGTGGGTTCTTTAAATTTTTGTATTGAACCTGTCTCCTATCCTCTTGTGTGGCTGAGCTTTATCTCAATTTATTGAAAAAAAATTATATCTGGTTTGTCTGTTTGTGCATATAGATTGGACCACTGGACACGTGACACATTAATTCCTTGGTCAAGCTTGTTCTCTTGTAATGCGAGGAGAGAGATAACATACGACGGATTGCATATACTTTACATATTATTTTAATAAGTTTTTAGCTTTTGAAAAGAAGCTTCAATGTCTGTCAAAAAAATCCAGACAAATGCACCTAAGCACAATTTACAAATTAATTAGGTATAAAAAGTGTGTGGTATCAAGTGTTTAGGATTAATGGAAAAGAGATAGACTTTAGTTTATGTAGGAAGAATTAACAGGTTTAGGCCAGATTTGGGCCATTCTCCTGCAAACAGGTAATCCTTCATAGTTAATTTTGCGTATCCAATTATTAAAACCAGTCAAGTTTATGTAGGAAGAATTCATAAGAACTAACCAAATAAAAAGTATTGAAGGCCACCACTCCTTTAACAATATGAGAAGCCGCCCTTGATGAGAGGACGGAATTAGGATGGAAAATGACTGCTTATAAATAATGATGTTCAAAGAGATTGTGTAGTAACGACCCTCAAGACTTCAGTTTAGCTAACCTTTTCTTATTCCTTCTCTAAAATTTCGACAGTTAGGACCTTACATCTAATGGTGAAGTATTTGAGGCGTAACTTATCTTGCAGAGGGAATGTTAGTGGCAAGTGGCAATGCTTCTTGAGCATGTTTAGGGTTTTAACACTCTTTTTAACATCTATTACTTGAAATTTGGAAAATGGATTGATTTGATTATTGACAACCATAATAATGATTCGCTTCCAAAACAAGTATGCCTCACCAAACAACGAGGCAAATTTGCGAGTCAAATTTGATCGGCGTGTTGTGATGTTGAGAGGACGAGTGTACTTGCATTAAATATTTGTCATATTCTTTCATCCGATTCTTTCTTTAGTAAGTTCTTTCCTCCTATTCTTCCTCTCTATTAGGTAAAGATGTGATGGTGTGTGATACGTACGTACAGGAAAAAGAATTTTCTACATCCAAGATCATAAGATTATTTTCCGAAGATATATTCAGTATAAGCTATTTGAGGCGTGTTTTCTTTTTTGAATTTATGGTTGTTAATTATACTAGCTAGCGTTGTCATAGTTGTTAATAACAAACTCAGTCGCTTAAAATACCAAAAACTGTGTAGACAACATGCTTGATCTCTTAAGATTTAAAAAATTATTGACATCGTACCTGGTCTTCTAAGGTATCAATACTGTGTTCTGGAAAATTTGCATTTTTCTTTATTATTGGCTAAAATAATACACATTTAAGAAATTATAAGGTATCAAGTTGCATGTTATTTGTTAGTTTAGGGGTGTTGGATTGACCTAAAGTTTGAGGGGGTACATATTGCGAGTAATTAATTTTGGTGTGGGTTCTGATAAAGCTTAATACGTGAAAATGGAATTTCTGGAAAATTTAGAATGAGTGTGGGAACAAGAAAGAAATTTGCTGGTAACAGATTATGCTCCCAAAACTGGAAAAAAAAACACATAGTAGGTACATAATCTGCTAGTAGTGGGTTTATTCCCCACCACTTTACCTCTAGCACACGAAGCCTTCATTGCTAGGATGCGATGTAGAAAGGGCATGAGAAGCAAAACAGGCTAATGCTGAAAAGCTGATTTGGATGGTACATAATCATCTCCTCGCGGATTCTTCGCCTTGAGCCTTTAGGGCACATACTACCAAAAATCATGTGAATTATGACAGTAAAATTAGGGCGATTGCCAAAATCTGTCACAATATTCAGTAAATTACGGCAGTTTTAGTAATCACCATAATCTTAGTGAAAGAAACGGTGATACAATTATGGCGGTTCAGTAAAACCGCTACAAAGTTCAGTAAATTATAACAGTTTGATAAATTATGACGGTTAGAACTGCTTTTATTTACTATTAACTATTTTTATGTCTTTTTTTTTACTTTTATTTAATAAAGTTAGGGGAAAAAGAGTATTTCCACTCTTTAACATTTTAGTTAGTTATAAATATATACCTTAACTTCTAAATCTTCTAATTAAATGTTTAAACTACATTAATCCTCAAAATTAGTCATTTTATTTAATTTTAGGTTTAGCTATATAGGTGATGTGGTCAAATATCTAATGATATGCCATAATTTCTTTTAATATTTTAAATTTTCTTTATTTATACTATTTAATATTTGTAAAAAATACATGCATATCAATAAAAAATTTAAAAAAATATTAACTAAAATTTTGCCATTTGTCAGCTCAGAAATAAGGATGGGAAGCACAAATTAAACTTCAACTCTTCTAAAAGGATGTGTTATGTCTTGATTGTTTTCATCTTATAATAAAAATAATGAACTATAGTAAGTAGGTCACATTTCATAGTTTTTTTTTATTTCAATTGAATGTGGAACTTATTTTGTTACTACAATTGTAGTTGTATTCCCTTGAAAATGGAAACAAAATCTGAATAGTGGATAAAACTTGAGCAAATTTTTCATCGAGCATATATATGTGTGTATGTGCATGTACACACATTTTATAAATTGTTTGTTCATTATTGTGGAACTTTTAGATTCTAACTCAAATTTTACCGTGCTTTCCCATACAGAAACTTTCAAAATTTTAAAAGGATTAGTTTTAAAGGATGTATTAGTTAAAAGGTTTAATTAAAAATTTAAATAATATAGAAAGAAGAAAATGTAAAAAAAGAAAATATTTTTTAAAGAAAACTTGTCAGTTCGAAAAGGAAAATTCTTTTATAATCAAATTTGAGATAAAAATGAAATCTCAAAAGCCCAAGTACAACAAGTAAGGAAAAAATAAAACCTAACCATGAGAAACCCTTTACAGGGAAAAACCCGTGCCAAAGAAAACCTTGGGTGCCACTATTTCACTTAGGCGCCACTTTTCACTGAGTAGACTTGACTAAGAAACACTTCAACTCTACGCCACTCCATTGAGAAACCCTTTCATTTCATTCCTCGCTGAGAATCTTTCACTGAGAAAAGCCCCATGCCACTTTACTCCGCTCAACCCTTGCATTGCAACCTCAATTTCGATGAACCAACCTCCACATCGCGATCTCTACCTCATTCGCGTTGTTGCCTCACCAGTGCCATCTTCAAAACACGGTCTTCCTACACCACACAACGCCAACAACCTCATTAGCGACAACGCTCCCAACCTCACTGGCGCGGCTCCTAACCTTACCACCATGAGATCGACGTCCTCCATCAAGCACCCCCACTCCTTCATCGCCCCACTTCCCCGCTATAATAAAGCACTCCGTCAAGCGTCTCCACTCCTCCATCACCCCAATCATCGCCCTTGAGTACGCCACCTTCTCCAGTGACACCAATGCCCATCATAACAATGGCGCCATCCATACCATGTTCCTCTGGTCCTCTAGAACCTCCGTGAAGGTTATTGCCTTCCAGTCGCCACTTCGCCATCCTCTACGGTGCTTGGCTCACCACCATCCTCCCAAGCCTCGACTTTGTTGACGCAGCCATCATTCTCAACGCCTTCGTCTCTCTTCACATCCTCGTCTGGCTCTTTACTTATTGGTCCATTGATTTCAAGTGTTTTGCTCATTATACCAAGGTACATCGTCATCTTACGCGTGTTTTGCTCATTATACCAATGTTTTCTTCTTGTGCGTTTGGATTTTGATTCATCAGGCTAATTCTTAATAACAACGAGCAAGTTTTTGCACAACTAGAAATCTGCCGGATACCGACGGATGTTACCGATGCAGTACTGAAACCGTCAAGAATTCATCAACGGTATTTCCAACGGATTGTTGTATTTTTCTAATTAAAATGAATTTACATAAATACCTGTCAGTTTATCTTTCTGTAAACGATGGTGCTAAATCCTGCCATATGACGTGCATTATTTCCGACGGGTATAAAATTTTGTTTTTTAATTATATTTTTATCAATAGTTACCAACGGGTAGCTTATTTAATTTATATTTTTGATTTTGTCATTATATTTTTGACATGTTTACCGACTTGCTATTTTTAAATTTATTTTTTTACTTAATTACCGACTCACGTACCAACGAGTATTTAATTTGATTTTGTAATTAATTTTTATTCAATATAACCGAAGGATATACCGATAGGTATACTGATTAAATTAAATATTTTTATTAAATTACCACCTACCTAACCGACGGGTATGTAATTTGATTTTAGAATTATTTTTCTTATATATTACCAACAGGTACTGAATTTTATTTTATTGTATTAATTTTTATTGGTTACTGACTGGTTTTTCGACGGGTGTTTGAATTTTGACACGTTGTCACAGAACCTTTAGTGTTCCACACACTCGCTCGGTAAACCCGTCATTAATTATGAAATTATAAAAGGCACCGTTTTATTTAACCTCGTACCCATCGGTAAACCCATCGTTAATTCGAGGATATCTTACCCAGATCACCTTCTTCTTCCTCACTCTATTCGCACACTTCTCTCTCCCCTCGCCATCACTGCTTTTTTTTCGACCATCCTTCAGAATCGAGCTCCGTTTGACAAACGGAGACCATCATTGTGATGTAGGATCTTCGGTGAGTACTTTAATCAATTTAGTTTTTTTTTTAATTTGGCTTGGTTTTTCTATTCATTTATAGGTGGTCATAGTGTTGTGTTTAGAGCTTATGTTTTATTGCATTGGAGAGTAATTATTGTTGTTTATTTTTAATGTAGGAGTATTTTTTGACTGCAAGGCAAAGAATTATTGACTGAGATCGGTTTGCCATTCTAATTATCTAATTTTATTTTATGTTTTTTATGTTTATAATTGTGTGTAAATATAAATTTTTCATATTCAAATTTCAGGATTGGATTTGGTTGGACGCAAATAGCTTACACATTTTGTTTATTTCCACTGCTACAGAGGATAGTAACTAAATATTTGTTATTTATATGGTTTAGTATGTATGTAGGATAAAGACTTATATTCTCTAGGATAAAGTTGTAGGAAATGGGGATTGCATGACTGAGGGGAAGGGCATAGAGGTCTTTCCTTGACTTGTTTGCATTGTTTGCTGTGGGATTCCTTGTGTTTACGGAGATTGCAGAATACATATTGTGGAGTTATAAGGGGATGCACAATAGAACGGTTTTTAGGATTATGTGAATTGTATTTAATTATTAAAATGTAATTGTTTCACTATATCTATTATGCTGTTGATCTTTATAATAATATCTATAATTATTGAATTAACTGAAATATCTGATGACGGAAGCTCCTAATTTAAGGGGATATACTATCAAAATTTTATAAAATTGTTTTTAGGGATAAAAGATTAAAATAATTGTATTGAAAAAAAATAAAGATAGATTAAAAGAAATATCTTATAACAGAAGCTCCTAATTTAAGGGAAGATATTGTCAAAATTTTGTTAAAATTTTTTTAGGGATAAAAGATTAATAATAAACATATTAAAAAAACTTAAAGACTAATTAAAAGAAATATCTAATGACATAGGTTCCTAATTGAAAGGGAGATACTGTCAAAATTTTGTTAAAAGTTTTTTAGGGATGATAAAAGATTAAAAAATAACTGTATTAAAAAAACTTAAAGACCGATTAAAAGAAACATCTGATGATAGAAGCTCTTAATTCAATGGGAGATACTTTAAAATTTTGTTAAAAGTTTTTTAGGGATGATAAAAGATTAAAAATAACCGTATTAAAAAAAACTTAAAGATTGATTAAAAAAAATATCTGATTATGGAAGCTCCAAATTTAAGGAGAGATGCTGTAGAAATTTTATTAAATTTTTTTAGAGAGAAAAGATTAAAATATCTAGATTTAAAAAAAATAAAGGAAACTAATTCAATGTGTTTGAAAGTAATAATTTGAGCTTGTCGTTAAAAAATTATATGGTATGATTGTACTTAAATATATGGCTGGAAGAAATTTACAAAGTATTATTGTTTGGGATATAAATATTTTTTATTTTTTAAATATAAAGGATGCTTCTATTTTAAAGTCAGAGTATATAATCATAGTCCTTCAGAAATGGATTATTCAAGACATAATGAAGACATTATCCAAGAGTTTGAAGTTGGCATTGATGATAGTGAAAGGCCTGTAGTACCTGAGAATCATGTACATTTGTTGAAAGTTGCGGTGCACCTTAAGAAAATGTATGTGATTCTCAGGTGGTTTAGGCCTTTCACTGTCATCATTGCCAATTTCACAATCTATTTCTGGAGCACTCTAGTTATACACTCTCACTTTAAAATAGAAGCCTCCTTTATATTTAAAAAATTACAAAGTCAAGGGTTTATCACAAGTACAATGTTACCTTCAATGTACAATACATTGCTTCCTAATAGAGGGGGGATTAAACAAGAATTTATAGTGGTGTTGAGGAATTTATGTGGGTAGCATGTCAAATACAACAGTTCATTAATGAAGCAAAAGTTAGGTGTCCATGTAATAAGTGCAAAAGTAGGAAGTATTTAGATGATGATACAATAAGGGTTCATTTTATACAAGTAGGGATTCATGCCGGACAAGTGGGTTTGGACTGAGAATAGGGAGGCAGTTAATGCATGGAATCAAATGGGTATATTTTAGATTAGAAATAGCTCTGGTGGGATCCATGTAGGTCAACATACTGTGGGTAATGTTCTGTGGGAGGGTAACCTGGTTAGACATCAAGAAATGGATTTTGATGTTGCTGGTCCTGATTTGCAGCTCGCTATTCGCAGCCTTCAGTTGAGGAACCCAACCAAGATATTGCTAGGTTTTATAGCCTCGTAGAGGTTGCTAATGAACCTTTATGGGAGGATTGTATGTACTCCGAGTTATCGTTAGCAACTTGGATGTTGAGCCTTAAGTCAGAAGGGAACCAAAGCCAAAGTTCTTTCGATCAGTGGGCTGCACTAATAAGTATGCTAAGTTTGAATCCTGATGTAATTCCAAAAGATTTTTATCAAGCTAAAAAATTAGTTTCTAAACTTGGGTTGAAGGAAATAAAGATTGATTGCTGCTTGAAAGGTTGCATGCTTTATTATAAAGATGATATTTCATTGAATGCGTGTAAGTTCTGTCAAGAGCCTAGGTTTAAACCAAAGAGACTTGGAAGAGGGAAGTATAAAAATTTAGGAGACTAATGCTTTATTATGCATGCATTATCTACCCTTGATCCCTAGACTTAGGAGACTCTATGCGTCAATAAGCTTGGCTTCTCATATGATGTGACATAGTGAAAATCAGAGGGATGATGGTGCGATGATGTATCCATCGCTTGGTGAGGCGTAGAAACATTTCGATAAACAATATCCTGATTTTGCCTGTGAGCCTCGAATTGTTAGATTAGGGCTCTGTTCAGATGAATTTACTCTGAATAACCAATTTAGTAAACCCTATTCATGTTGGTCTATAGTTGTTACACCCTACAATTTCCCTCTTCAAATGTAAATGAAAGATCCCTACCTGTTCTTAACATGTATAATCCCTGGCCCTAATAATCCAAAAGCTAAGATTGATGTGTATTTTCAACTCTTAATTGATGAATTGAATGAGTTGTGGTGTCAGGGTGTTCTTACTTATGGAATGTTGTCTGGATGGATGACTCAAGGTAAATTAGCGTGCCCGATTTCCATGGAGGATACTAAGGCATTAACCTTGAAACATGGTAGAAAAAACTTAGTTTGATTGTCACGGGAGATTCTTAGATGGTGATCATCCATACAGGCGAAGTAGATATGGTTTTAAATGTAATTCTATTGAACATGAGGAGCCTCCAATTAGAGCAAGTGGATGCCAATTGTGGGATCGAGTTAAGGATTTTCCAAAAATAACATAAGTCAAAAAGATAGTGCAATGGCCAGGGTATGGGGTATCTCATAATTGGATCAAACAAAGTATTTTTTGGGAGTTACCATATTAGAAGGACAATTTAGTGCGTCATCGTTTAGATATCATGTATATTGAGAAAATTATGTTTGACAATATTAAGAATACTACAATGGATACAAATCGAACCAAAGACAATGACAAGGCAAGATATGAAATGGATACAGATCGAACCAAAGACAATGACAAGACAATGACAACATTATGAATACTGTAATGGATATAGCTGGATTTTGCACGCGTCCTTATTTGTATTTACAAAAATTAAGAGATGGTCTTTTCTATAAACCAAAGGCCAAATATGCTCTGAATTCCACTCAGAAATAGGCTATTTGTTAGTTCTTGAAGGGGTTGAGAATGCCCAATGTTTTTGCTTCTAACTTAAGTATGTGTGTCAATGTTACACAGGGTAAGCTTGTTGGCATGAAAAGCCATGATTGTCGTGTTTTCATGGAGTGTTTGCTTCTAATTGCATTCAGAGAGCTGCCTAATGTTGTCTGGAAACCCCTAACCGAGTTGAGTCAGTATTTTAGGGATTTATGCTCTTCTTCTCTTAGGTTAATGATCTACTTGTGATGGAAAAAAATATTCCCATAATTATGTGTGAATTAGAGAGAATTTTTCCTCTCGAATTTTTTGACTCAATGGAACAATTGCCTGTACATTTGGTATATGAAGCACAAGTGTGTGGATCAGTTCAGTACAAGTAGATGTATCCATTTGAAAGAGAAATAGGAGGGTTTAAAAGAACCCTGAAAAATAGGTCTCAAGTCGAAGAATCAATATGTCAAGCCTACCTTACAAAAGAGACTTCAAATTTTTGCTTATTTTACTTTCAGTCACATATTCAATCTAGGCGAACTCGGGTTGGTCATAATGATGATGGAGGGGAGTATTCTATTCCACTAACATTGTTCGTATTCAATCAACCTGGTCGAGCTAATGGAAAGAGCGAGGCCCGATGGTTGACTTTCGAAGAGTCAAATTTTACTTACACATTTTGCTAAATTGTGATGAGATGCAACTATTTTGATTGTAAGTCAATAACCACTTTTTTAAATCTTAAATGAGATGTTATGCATCCTTATAATAACTTACAATATATGTTCAACAATAGAAACTTTGAATAATTGTACAGTCAAGACCCTCTTCAACGAATTCCAAACTGATTCAAATTAAATGTAAGTCCATTTTGTTAAAATATGTAATCTAATATATTTTTCTCAGTTAATTTTGTTTGATACAAGTTAGTTTGACAATTCAAACTTAATCTACATAGGTCTATAACAAAAATAATGGTGTAACATGTTCCCATTTGCTTAACCTAGCTTGGGGGCCCAAAAATAAAGTTGTTAGTTAGCCCATGTACTATGTTAATAGGTACAAGTTTTACACAACTGATTAGGGTATAGGACAAAAATTCACAATACTGGTGTTTGTGTTAAAGGTGATGCTAAGGACAGAGAATATGATTGGTATAGGATCGTTAAGGAAATCCTTGAGTTTGAGTACATTGGTAAGCCAATGAAAAAGTTTGTGCTATTCAAATGTGAATGGTATTATCCAATGCAACTTACTAAGATATGACAACACAACAGTTACAAAATCATTGAAATTAACTACAACAGAAGATATGAAAGATATGATCCGTTTATTATAGCCTAAAATGCTAGACAAGTATATTATATGCCTTATCCGGGGAAAAACAAGTCACATTGGATGGTTGTGAACAAGATAAAACTAAGAGGTAGGATTGAAATAGAAGAAGATAATGTTGAAGATGCTTATCAAGTGGATGATCCACCCCCCTCAACAACAGTAGTTGATGGAAACAATCTTGAATATCCTTTTTCGATGACAACTAGGGAAGTTGACATAATTAAATATACAAGTAATCAAACAATGAGAAATCACGAGGATGAACTAAGTGATAATATTGGTGATGACTCAGATAATGATCAACAACAAAGTGATGATTAGTTAAGGTGTCTAATATTATCTGCAATATTGTTATGAAATTATTTGGAATTTCTTGATGTAATTTATTCTTTTTTTTCTTCTTTTAATTATTTTAGTATGACTAGTAGAGGCAGAGGCCAACCTCAAAAGGTCGATTTACCCACCACCCCTTCGGCCCCCGCCCCTCCTGTTGCCTTCGACAGCACCTCTCCCACCACCTCCGCCCTTCCCACCACCTTCGCCACCACTCTTGCCACTACTTCTCCCACCACCTCTGCTACCACCCCTTCCACCACCTTCGCAACTGTCCCTTCCACTACCTCCACCACCTCTGCTTCCACCATCTCCACCTCTTTCCCTACCACCACCACCCCTCCCTTTTAGGATGATGCCCACTCCTAGGTACACTGGCCCTCCACCTTTTCCTTATTTCCAGTCCTAGCCCATCCATAGTAGTGACCCCTCCCATAGCCCTACCACTACCCTGACTCCTAGTCCCACATCTCAACACACTCCTGTATCCTCGGATAGGTCACAGACCTAGGACCTGGATGGGAGACCCCCCAGAGCAGATGGTAGGCCACTTGGGCATGACGGTAAACCGCTCCGGCAGATTAGGTCGGATGGTAAAAATAGGTAAGTTTTTGTAAAAATGTTCTATTACATTCTAATTTTGCATTGCATATGATATTTAACATGTTTATATTTTTATAACAGTTTTGACCCGTTTGCTGATGCTCACCATAGGATCATGGAGGTTATATAGATGCTGTATAACTGTTCATGGCCCACCTTTATTGACATCCTTGATTGTCACGACCCGACTTGGGAACGTGACCAGCACGCGAGGAATCTCATCCCCACGTAAGCCTCCTGGGTAACGTGTCTCTATGAATGCATACTTTATAATAATATTATACCTAAATTACTTTCTGAAAACATAATTTCCTCTAAATCGTTATCCAAAATCTGATATCTAATTTAGCAAGGCTGAAATACTTTAGTATAGAAAGCTTTATGACATTTTCAATATACAAGTAAACCATGAAAACATAAACTATTTTGTTACTTGATCCAAATCTTAAATCTGAAAATCCACTTAATACTTGGAAACTAAACCATAATTACATCCATGGCTTCTTGCATAAACTCGAGTTAACTTTAACATTTTAAATCTAAGCTTGTAAACTGTAAACATATACATAGTTATTTTGAATACTGAAATTTTATACAAAATCTGAAACTAACTACATGGCCGGGATCCTGCCTGCACACCTACTGGAGCACTTATACTACAGACATAATTCTAAACTAAGCCTTACTTCAAATAAGGCCTACTACTGGAATTTGCTGAATCTACTAAGTTGGATGGAGACTGAACTTGTGCCTGCAAGTATGAGAGAAAGGGAGAAGGGCGAGTCAACTTCTCACCCATCATCCACATGGGATAACCAAGGAATATACATATAATATCATGCATGCAACAATCATAATCATTTAATATTCATTTGCATAACTATATATAGAAAAGATATCCTTGTAGTTATAATTTTATAGAAAAGCATCTTTGAGTTTTTGCCCTAAAAGAAAATCATTTCTCATTTCATAAATTCATAAACACACAATTGTAATCTCACAAGCAACATGAAATCAGTTTAACCAAAGTACGGCAGAGCCTAGGGAAACAAAAGATTCATCGAGATGAATATATATATATATATATATATATATATATAATAACTGGAGCTGTAAAGTCAAATGTCCCTGGCAGACGAGCTGTGGGTACCTATCTAGGTCCTGTTATTTGTATCTATTGTGGGACGATATTGTCCACTGATGGACAACTTGGTACCAAGGTTAACGATCTCATATAGTCGTTAACTAACTGTCTGTTTCCTAATCTTTACCGTCTAAACTAGTTTGACAAAACCATAACTGAAAAATGGGTACTCAGTCCCTGGCGGACAGAGCCCCTAAATCTTAGTACACTGGGAGTTCTGGATTCATATAACTCTAACAATCTGACTTTAGCATAACTGTGGCTGTGAGAATCGTGCCCAAGGGATCACCCATTTGTAGGAAACCCGATCTCAAGCCCACAGAATATGTATCTGGCATTTGCTAAGAACCATGCTGGATTCTGTACCTCTTGGTACCATAAAACTGAAGTTCTAAATTCAAATCTTAAACTACCATAACTTTTCATCTACTTGATAATCTAGAATCATAGCTCAAGTATTAGGGTTTGTAATCATAAAAGTCAAAAACCATTTAACATTTTTATCCGTAAAGCTGGGTCATACTCTTGTTCATATTTCTCTAACATATATATAGCTATCTTAACTGAATATTCAAAACATAACTTGAAATCTAAATCTTGAAAACATAATGCTGTCGTAAACTTATAAAACATATTTGATAAAAAGCAAAGTTGCTACAATATATATTTTCTCAATAAATCCATTCTTAATCATGTAAAACATTTTTCTAAAGCATACAACAGAGCAATCATGGTCCCATGGTTTTGAAAAACTCATTCTTTCATGCTATCATCATAAATCATAACTTTTCTAACTTGACATAATCATATAAAATCATATTATATACTTTTGCTCATCTCAAATTTCATATTTCACAAAGATCATGCATAAAATATAGTCATAATGGCCAAAATAAAGCCATGAGTTTGAACCCACTCACCGTTTGGAGCCGAGAATATGTGGGCACCACCAACTTGACCTCCGAAGCATGGAATGGCGCTAACAACTACCATAGAGCAATATTGACTCGAGATTAGTCTTTGCTAATCTCTAAACAACTCTAATCTAGCTTTAACTACATCGGGGGAGCACCCCCACTTGACAAAAAGGGAAGAATAACAAGACCCATGCCAAGAATGTGAAATAATGGAGAGAATGGAGACTAAATCTAACAACATATACATACCTTGATAATCTGGGGAAGCTAGATTGGAGTGGAATTGAAAAAAGCGAGAGAAATGGAGAGGGAAAGGGTTTCTGTGTTCTTCTTCTTTTGTTTCAAATGGGGAGCCCGATTGGATTTTTATTTTGGCCAAAAACCAAACGGTGTCATTTTCCTAGTACTATCTTTGTCACGGTCATTCGGGCCGCAATGAGAAAAAGCTCACTACAACGAACCTGTTCTGTATACTTTTGCAGAACCTGGGCTGTAACTCGGTTTTGGCTTTCGGGGCCGATCCGGCTACTCAGGTGGGCCTCGGGGGATCCTAGGGCAGTATGGAACTTTTCCACAGACACATATATCTCGGGTATTACATTGTTGATGTTAAGGAGGCTTGGTGGTGGGAGTGGAAGATAATCAAATGAACTATTCACCTTTGTTAATTTATATATATTTATATCATTTAATTATCTACTTATGATTACTAATTTGTTTTATTTTTGTGCAAGCAGAAGACATTTTATATTTAACCCGAGCATGAATCCGTCGTTAATAGGGCTTGGAGGATTAGGTCTTCTAAGCACTTGCGAGACATGATGCATGATGTCCGCAAAAGGGCACATAGATCGCTCGTGGCTAAGTGATGCCATCCTTGGCGAGTGGGCCTCCGACCCGACCTTCAAGGATAGGTCGGAGAAAAGGAGGACAAACTGGGCATCTTAGAAAGGCGGGTCGTTGCATACCGGTGGCTCGAGTACCCAGGAGGGTACTCGAAAGTGTCTAGTAACTTTTTAAGTCTTAAAATGTTAGCTTGTTACATTATACTATATTTTTATGACTTTATTTCTTATGGATATTTGTGCAGTCGAGGGAGTTAAACCACCATCCGACCCATAGAGTGCTCTTTAGGGAGACCCACACCCAAAAGGGTGTGGTGGGAGAGGATTCCCAAGAGGTCTGGATAAATCCTTGCTCTGAGGCCACTTACGTAAGTTTCACTTCAATTATCTTTTTACTTTATTTTTATTACTTTTTCCATTTATGTCTTAATTATTGTTTACAATTTTTTTTTATCTTTTCTCTTTTGTAGCGCGAGTTCACAGACCTGCGGGAGCATATGTAAACCCAGTATCAGACCCAGATGGCTGACGCTAGGCTCGATGCTGATATCCCTCCTCCTCCAAACGAGGAGGATGTATGGATATAGGTGGTCAGTCGCCTATACAAGGGTCGCATATATGGGATAGGGTACTACCCTAACAGGAGATCCCCATCCTCTGCCACCGGGTCTGCTACTGGGGATGACGCCCTGAGGGAGTGTGTGCATGCTCTAAACCAGGAGCTCCAGCAAAGCAGGAACAGTTTCAGCAGCTCTAGGAGATGCAACAGGCCGAGCTACAGTGGAGTGGGGTTGAGGGAGCTGCGACGGCTTAAGTTGTCCATGGAAGAGTAGCAACGGGAGAAGGCCAAGAAAGAGAAAATCAAGTTCAAAAAGATACAGTAGAAGATGGAACATAAGATCACTGCTAATCTTATGATCTTCTTCAGGGAGATGTAGGCTTCAGAATCCTCTAGCTTTGGTAAGATGCCACCACACCTTCTTTTCCCTTCCATTGTTGAGGGCTCCTCTCCCTCCGATGCCACAGATGATTCCGCTGGGTCCGATGATGATAATGGCACTGACGACGCTAATGACCAGCAGGACTTTAGCTAAATTTTTATTTTTGATACTTTATTTATCTATCACCCCTTGTATTGATTTTTGATATTTTATTCTTTTTTTATTTTATTTATGATACTTTGTTTTGTTAAGGTATCAATTTGTTTACTTAACGGTTATTTTATAATTTTTCACATAATATCATTTTAATTGGTAATTGAATTATTATATAAAAATAATTAAATGCGATCCATAGCCTATATAAGTATTGTGTTAATCTGCAATGGCACTAAACCAAAAAAAAATTATTAAAACTATTACCGACAGGTATAACCATAACCATCAATAAAATAATTATTTGGTTAATTAAAATAATTTTGAAAAAAATAACTCGTCCGTTAGTTACTTCGTAATATAAATAATTTTTTATTATTATTTCACATATTCCTGTCAGTAATATTCGAATGGTCTGTCGATAATATTAATTTCTTGACACCACCTGTGACGCCTTCAATCTAATTGTATCGTCTATTTTTTATTTTTTACCTGTTGGTACACCCATAGAAAATTACCGACTATAAATAGTAACCCATCGGTAATAAGCGATCAACAGCCAAACATCCGATGGCTCGTGCTCGTCGATAAACCCATCAGTAAAATTTTTACCCATCGAAAAACCCGCTGGTTACCCGCACTTTTCTTATAGTGTCGGGTTCCAAAGAGGTCGTGTTGCTCCAATTTTGGAAAATTGTAAGTTTTTTCTTTGTGAGTTTGGATTAGCTTATAATTGAAAACTGTTAAAGTTAGCTGGCTAGCTAAACCAATGATTGATGTAAAGTTTGAAGGGTTATATATTTTGAGTAATTAATTTTGGTAGGGGTTCTGATAAAGCTTAATACAAGGAAATAGAGTTTCTGGAAAATTTAGAATAAGTGTGGGAGTAAGAAAGAAATTCGCTGGAAGCAGATTATGCTCCCAAAATTGGAAAAAAACACATATTAGGTGCATAATCCCCTAGTAGTGGGTTTATTCCTTATCATTATACCTTTAGCACTCGAAGCCTTCATCGCTAGGATGCAAAGCGAATGTGCTAATGCTGAAAAACATGAAAAGCTAATTTAGAGGTACATAATCGTCTTCCTGTGGATTCTTCCCTATGAGCCTTTAGGGCACATAATCTGCTGCTATTGGATTATACTTTTGCTGACACCCCTTGCTGACACGTTGCCTCGTCTACCTGGGCGATTTGCCTCACCTTCTTTATACCATCAGATTGCCTTGTTTGCTTCGTCTACTTCACGCCTTGCTTCATGGCATCAAATCTGCTCCATGAATATAATGGTAGTCGATTGTGGCAGCTTCATGGAAACACAATGGTGGTTACAACCATGAACTCCTACTAGGGCCTGTCAGCTCGTCCTTTCCTCCTTTGCTATAAAAGGGGGAGATTGGCTTGAGAGATTGAGAAAAACTAAATTAAAATGAGAGAAGGAGAGATTTTGGTTTGAGGGTGAAGGGAGAGATTTATAGGAAAAAGAGATATTAAAAATATTTTTTAAAAAATGTCACGAAGGCAAAATGATGCAACAATGGATCGTGATGAGCATATTGCAATCTATATTTTTAAAAGACATGTAATTTTATTTAGCTAATTTTGTTATTATCTTATTTTATTAGATTTATTTATTTATTTTATTAAGTTTATTGATTTATTTTATTTATCTAATTTTGTTATAATTTTATCATCTAATTTTTTTTATCATGATGTGAATCATTGTTTGGAATTTTTTTTTGGAATTTTATGCGTTTTTTTGTTAACATATTTTTTTTGAATATTTATTTACCTTCTATTTGAAACAGAAAGAAAGAAGGTTCGAGCCTTGTAATCTTTTTCTCAATCATCCACCGAGAGATGAGATTATTAAGCATCTAAAGCGTGCTAGTTTGTTATCCCATTACACAAATAGGTAGAGTGGAATTAAATAGAGCTCTCATAAAGGCTTTGGTAGAACAATGGAGGCCGATGTGGCCAGAGATGCACACCTTCCTTTTTCCACTAGGAGAAATAATGGTGACATTAGAAGATGATGCAATGCAATTTGGGCTCCATATCAATGGTGGACCAATTAGTGGATCATATCAAATTTTAGCGATATTGAACACCTGTAGATGAAATGTTTTAATCTTTTTGGTGTTGTGCCTTATCTACCTTAGATTAATAGAGGTACAATAATTTACATTGGCTGCAACAGCATTTAAGAAGCCTCGACACTAAAAATGATGCATCATCAATAGAAATGAGTGCACACGAGTATCTGTTTGCCCTCATGGCACATGTATAATATCTGGCAAGACCAATAATGAGGTCTATGGAAAGTATCTACAATTGCTAAAGGATCTGAACCTTGTTGGGAGTTGCAATTTTTAGTTGCTTGTCTCTATTTAGATCAAGCTATGCACATATCTATAGAGCAAATTGGCAGCCCTTTGCTTTTGTTACAAGCATTGGCATGGAGTCAACTGCCTTATTTGGCTCTTGTGTTGGTTACCCCTCCCATGTTCTTCAATTTCCATCTCGCTTCTAGGTGAAATTGTTCTTGATTTATTTTGTGTTGATATTGTAATAATTGTAACTTATCGATATATTTTGTGACAGATGGCTGTATCAAATTTATCCTCATAATGTGGGTTTTGCAAACCATCTACATTTAAGACATCCGTTAGATGAGACATAACCTCATCCTATAGCAATAAAAATGTTATACAATTTCAAATATTGCCTAGTCACCATGTTTGAGATGTTCTCTTCATCCATAGCATCATTTGAACCATCATCACTGCTTTCACATTCTTTTTCATCACTTTCGTCCTAGATTACTCCTCTTTATTCAAATATGCTCATCCCATAAGTTTCGTTCCAAGCAACAACTTCTTCAAATTCAACCTTTAACTCAATGGCATGATTGTTTAGTTGGTGTTGTTGATGTATATGGCATATCTGTTGAATGCTGCCATCATTAGTGATTAGACTTGCTTGATAGTTTATGATATTGCCAAAAGTCAAGACTAGGCACCTATATTTTATTGATGCCACTTTCTTTTGAGTGTTTAGATTTATGGATTGGCAAAAAGTATTTGTTAGTTTCACAAATGAGAAAGTATAGGGAATAAAAATACGTGTTCGACTCTCACATGTAAAAATTACACTATCATTTGGATTTGTAAATATATGATCATTAATTGTACTATTATCATGACAATACTACTCTTTTTTTTAGAAAAAGAAAGAAGGGGGGGACAAAGGTGTGAGCAGGGATGGAGAATGAGGGAAAATAGTTTTGGGGTTCTTTTCTAGTGAGTTTGAAACAAAAACACAACTACACTTTAGGAACTGCTACTCTTATTCCATCAGGAGGATGCTCTAAACTATGAAGAATGTCATACATAGAGGAACCTCTAGTCATGTGCCCAATATTGCACCACAATGATGAAAATGCTTGGGACTTTGGGTTCATCATTAAAAAGTATAACTAATTGACAAAGGGTGTAGAGGAGGGTGATTTCTCCATGAGGCGCATGTGGTATCGAAATAATCCAACAAATAATGTTCATAATCTGCTAGAAACGAATTTGCACCGAAAAAAAATATGATAATATTTTTATTCATTTTTGTGTGCCATAATATATATGTCAGCAGCTGATTGTTTGAGGAAAAGTTTAGTTCATAATTCACTCCTAGCAGATTTTATTCCTTGATTTTTTTTTTGTATGATTTCTTTGTAATACTCTTCCGGTGGATTCCATAACCTTGACCATTCTAAAACAACTCCCACTCAAGCACAATATGCTTGTCATATTAGCACTCAATCAAGAATAAAAAAAATTATCACTCAATGACCATATGCAAATAATTGATCTGCACCTATTTATTATTAACAATAAGCAAAAACTTGACAGAATGGCTAAAGTGCGGATCAATTTCTCCTTATGCATTTTAAATGATCAAAACACTGTTTATCATGTTTGCAACAAAATTAATCTGGGATGGTTTATGGTATGTAATCCGCTGGAAGCGAATATTGAACACAAAATGACAAAAAAAAATTAAAATGGAGGAATAGAATCTACTGGTAGCGGATTATGTACCATTTTTTTTTTTGGCAAAACAATCCATAACCAGCAAATAAAGGGTGACAAAAAATTAATAAAAATAATAACAAAGTTGTATGTTGTAAATGCTAGTACAATAATTCAGCGTGATCTAAGTGCTGGTATAGTGACACTAGTGATTCATTGTGTTGACATTTATAACACATTGATCGTCATACTAACGTTTACAATATACAAGTCTATTATTATTTTCATCATTTTTTTCTATCACTCATTATCTGCTAGCAACAAATTGCATTGCTAAAAAATTTGGTGCATAATCTGCTGCCAGTGGATTTTGTTCCTCCAATGTTATGTTTTATTTTTTGCCATTTTTTCTGTTTCCAGTGGATTATGTACCCTAAACCATCCTAGATTCATTTTGCTACAAATAAAATAATACAATGTTTTGATCATTTAAAATCCATATGGGAAAAAATGACTCAAAGTAAAGTCTATGTTCAGGAAATATTAGAGTGTCAATTTGCACATTTTTAAAGTTTTGAGAGTAAAATGCACAAGATCTGTAGTCCAGAATAAAAATACAATTTTCTCTTACATTTATACTCAATATCATCTTCTTCTTCTTTTTTTGTCCTGGTCTCTCTAGCTTCTTTTTAATTAAAATTCTGAAACAAAAATTAAAAAGATGAAGTTCACTATCCTGTCTTGATATTAATTTTAAGAAAATTGACAAGGTTTGAATAATTTAAATTATCTCCTCACTTTATAATGTCATAATTAAACTAAGATTCACATTGCAACAAATAAAAGAACCAAAGCAATATCAAACAGGGTTCAATTTCACTACCAAAAAAAAAAAAAGAAATAGGGTTCAATTTGTGATTACCACTTACTCAGTGACTGCTGGTTCTAAGGATCAATGATCCAGTTCATTGACCTCTTTTTCAATTCAATTGACTGATCTAACATTGTATTTTGAAGATTTGAATCCTTTAAAGTGATAATTCCTCTAAAGTGAGAGAGTAAGGGGGTTTTCACAGTTAAATCAATAAAATGCATGATGTATGAGACTCATCAATTGATCCAATGGTAAAAATTTCTCATTTTTACACTTTAGAAGGATTCTCACTTTAGATGATCTATTTTTGTCTTTTAATTTTAAACCATTTAAAGCACATTATAATCAAATTTTCTCAGTGATTCTTCTTTTAAGAAAGAGTATTATGCATAGGCAGTTATGCATCTGAATGTCCAATAAATTAAGTATGATGACAACATAAAAGTGGCGTGATGAAACATTTGACTCTAATCAATATCAAATATTATATTCAATGCATCTCTGATTAAATCCTAAATGAAACAATTAAAAAATCACCATCCGCCTAGAAAACATAAACTAATGAAGGAAAGCCGCGTATATGAAGTTCTAACTAAGCAATGAAAATGATAAAGATAGTAAGACAAAAAAAAAAAGAGAATCAGCCTTGAAAAGTGCGCTAGTTTTATTAATTATTGTTAGGGGGTGCGTCACAATAAAGGATTGAAGAATAAAATAACCAAAGCAGAACTAAACAGGACTCCATGACCATCCAGTTGTGAGGTTCAAATGAAACAGACACATTTCTAAGCACATTTCTAATTAGAAAGAGCAATATGTGTAAGCATTTGTACATGTGAATTTCCAATAAATTACGTATGATGACTAGGGAAAGGTTTGACTCAGAAGTCGCGTGATAAAACATGACTGAAAGTCAAGTGCTTTCGCCCGAAATCAAAATTGAATACTTATAATCAATGCAACCAATTAATTCTTTAATTAAATAACGTAATAAAAAAATTCATCTGCATACAAATCTAAAAATTAATGGATATGAGAGTTACATATATGAAATTCTGAACAAATAAGAAAATCAGAAATGTTAGTAGAACATTAAAAGTGTAGAGATTACATGGACATATCAAAGGAAGAAAATTATAAATATTGACTTTTCTATCTTAGACTTTAATTATGTGTCTCTCTAATGTATGTGATGTCGGTATAATATCTACTTATCTACTTATTGAAGACATTTTTCAAAAAGAGAAAGATAATTTGATTTAACATACAATTATTAAGTAAAGTAAGAAATTTAAAGTAAATACCATTTTTACTATAGCCAACTCTATATTATATGAAGGCTTTAAAATTCTAACTAGCACTCAGGTTGATAAAGAAGAGTAAATTACATTCCGTAAACTCCTTGCCACAATATTAAATCAAATCTTTTTAAGAGGAAGAATGTAACATTAATCATCCTAGTTGTTTATTCTAACTGGAATAGCTCGGAGGGATTGATCCAAGTCCATATTTTCAGGCTCTATGTCGTTTTGAAGTCTCCAATCAAAAGAATTGATCAATGATCCCAACATCACATGCAACATCCTGATAACTAGAGGCGATCCAGGACATATTCGTCTCCCGCTGCCAAATGGTGTGAGCTGAAAATCTCGACCTTTGACATCAATTTTAGAGCCCAAAAACCTCTCTGGTGTAAACAAATGTGCATTCTCCCATATGCTTGGGTTCCTATAGCCCACTCATTAATTAAGACTCCCGCACCCTGTGGGATTGTGTAACCGGAGACTTCCACAGCAACCTTAGCTTTTCTAGGGAGCAAAAGTGGAGCAGTTTGACTCATGTTTGTAAAGTCGGCAACTAGTTTCACTCATTTCAAACTTAAAAACTAAAATGACTCACAAGTATAATTTCAAGAACTAGGATGAGCAATAACTCGTTTCATTAACGGTGAAAGTTGTTTCAAAAGTGGTGAAATAAAGAGCCGAACCTATAATAGGAATTTTAAATTAATTTTTGAAGGCCCAAAAAGTGCCGTCTACATTCCCCTCCGATGTTCACCTCCATTGACCATCCTCCACCCCAGCCCCACCTCCTTTAGTCCTTTAGCTCTGGTGGCCCATCCCCTTGCCTCCATTATTATCTTCATTTATAATTGTGAATTATGCTAATCCTCAAAAGTATAAATGATCCATATAAGTCCTTTAAATATATATTATTAAATCAATACCTGAAAATAATACCTTTGACTAAAATTAGCCTAGTAATTTGTTAGGATTTGTTCAACAGTGACTAAATGGATCCACAATTACAAAGTCATGGACTAATAAGTCATATTTTAAACTTCATAAACTAAAATAACTCACGTACAATTTTAAGGGTCAGAATGAGCATTAACTCGAACATAAAAGTATTTTTTTAAAAAAATAAAAATAAAATTCTTATTAAACACATTGTAAAACTTGTCCTACACATGTCACCATTTAACTTCACCTATGAAACTCTGTGTTCCTCAAAGGAAAATTCACCTTAGTATAGGTTTGAAAGTGAGTCAAACCAACTCATGAGCTTTTTCTAATTCAACTCATTAAAAGCTTAAGAAGCCGAGCACTTGAGCTTATGAGTCAAGCTTGAGATTACTATATCAATCGCTCATGAGCTGACTCGATATAAATATATTCATATATTTATTTATATACATAAAATCATCCTTTATTTTGGGGTAACATAAAATCGTCTTTTATTATTATGTTATGGTACAAATTATTATGGGCAAATTATATTGACCTCCCCTGAGATTTTGTGAAAGATATCTATCTTGCATCCTTTTTATTTGTTTAGGTGACACTAATCTTCCCCAAATGCATTGTGCAATGCATAATAGATGGAATGACACAATAATGATTTTAAAAACTCAAGGCAAGTCAGTATAATGATTTAAAAAATTCAATGACCACTTGAAAATTTTGCAAACAGAAGAAAGTCGAGTTGAATATCATCAAATCTCATAGTAGATCAGTGTAATTTGCTTAATTATTATTGTTGTTATTGTTGTTGTTTTAGAGACTACGTTATTATGATTAAATAACAGTTTAAGATTTAATTTGTATTTCACTCGAGTTATCTTATCACGTTTGAATGGCTTGTAGGCTAGGTTAGACTCGATGAGTCTTGGGTGTTTTGAACTTGAGTTTAAATTAGTGGGCTCATTGACTCAATTCTACTTATTTCCACCTGTATCCACATTCTCATAACTATAGGATAAAGGTTAACCCTAAACCTAATTGCCCCATATATTTCTAATTAGATTCTAATCTATTCTTAAAATCACTGAGTTTTGAACACAAATACTTCCACCCTAATTGGCATCTGCACGTAGAAATATCAGAACCTACAGATTATCTGTTCGCTTTTAATACATTTATGAATAATTTAAAATTTTATTTTCACAATAATTGTTTAATTTATGAAAATTTTTCTACACTTGTCTTTCAATTTATTTGGGCTCATCAAGCCCGTGTAGAAATATTTATCGATTACCTATCAACAGAAAAACTTGAGAATCAGTCCAAAACCATGCCGATCGATGTGTAGGCATGATAGGTCAGCCAAATAAACCAATCATGTTGACTATATAAATTATAATTTTTAAACACAATAATTATATTATGTAATTTAAACTAGTAGAGTAGAAGATAAAATAGTTAGAATGAGTTTATGTTATAATTAAGAGTATATTACTCTAATCTCTTATAAGATTTAATGAAATTTATCTCGATTCATTTCTATTCGTTCGAGTGATGACGCTAGTGTATAATACAATATGTAATGAAGATGAGAATAATATAATGATTTCATAAATTCAAGGAAGGAGAGTATAATAGTTTAAGAAATTAAGGAATATTCTTTGCAAATTTTATAAATAAAGAAAAATCAGGTTGAATTTTACTAGGAGAAATGCCAGTCTAATATTTGCCCTATAATTAATAGATTGGCGGAGGAATAATTCTAAATTCTAAATATATAAAAGTTGGGTACGAGGTGAGTTTATCATTGTTTTACTTCGAAAATTATATTAAATTGCAAGGAGGCTTAAATCTAAAACTACTATTCAAACCCTTCGATTTCATATTTATTACTCAAACTTCTCACCACCTTGGTGAGGTTATCTTAAACAAAAGTTTTCCTCTGCTCACATTATTTTTCTTTCACTCTCTTCACACAGATTAGGTAGAGAGGATACCCACGGATCGGATACCAATTATTATCATCCTCAAATGGTAATATTATTTTGACTCATATTTTATAGGACAGTATGTCAATATATTCATATCTACTATTGAATTGGATATGGATTCCACTTAATTTGGATCTCACACTTCATCCAATAATAAATGTATATATATCGATATAGTATCTTATAAAATGTGAGTCAAAATAACATTTCACTTAAAATAATGTAGATGGTGGTGGCAGCAAAGCACGTGGTGCAAATAAATTGATTTATTGTCCTTGAAGGCAATAATTATGTAGCTTTCTCTATCGGCTTCGAAACCAATATTAGCAGGTAAAATATTATTTTATATTTTAAAATTATAAGCGATGCAGATATTCTGCCAGAGTCGATCTTACCCGACACAGGTGGCAATTACCTTCGATTTGATAAATGGATTTTGCTATTTACACTCAACTTCATATCATGCATGGTTATTTTATTCACACTATCCAGACAGAAAAATGTGTTGAAATTATCTTTAAAAATGAAATACGCTAAGAACGGAAATTTTTTTTGGCGGGTGAAGGCAAAAGGAAAAGCTCAAACAGCAGAAGCAAACTAAATCATATCATGGAAAATAGCCACCCAACACACAATCATCAAGAAGAATGGAAATTAAACTAGTAGGGGGAGAGAAGTAAAGCTAAGAAACGGTATGATCAAATTAATGCGTAAATATCATTAGTTTTTTCGTTTGAACATATTTTATCTTTTATATTTTATAATAAGTATAAACAACTTTTTGAAACTTTTAATTATAAATAAAAATAAGAAAATTTCTCCGATATCCTTCTAAATTTCAAGAATACCTCTATTTTATAGTTATTTATGATTGAGATTATACCATGTATCCAATTAATTAAATTAATTAACATATAAAAAATAAAAATTCAACCACAACTATTAAAAGTGACAAGGGTATCGGTGCCCGATGGGTATCGAAACAAAAACCTAAAAGTAATTATTTTAAAATTATGATATTTTATCAAATTAATCTCACATAGCAAATATTATATAATACAAAAAATGATTTATATCCTTTCTAGTAATTTACTATATAAAATCAATATTTTAAATAGAATCCAAACAAAATAGATTATTTTGAAATCACTTTTTAGTTAAAAAACAATTACGCAAATAAATAATTATTTAAATAATTTAAGTTTATAGCTTTTCCAAACATGCACTAACAAGATAGTGAATTTCCTTTTTCTTTATTTGAAAAATAGCAATCTTGATTATTTTTATTATTTATTTTTCATTTTCGACATTTTTGAATTAAAAAAAGCAAGGCAGACAAAAGTAAGAGATAATTTTGCAAATGATAATCTTTTATATTTTGAGAGACCGTGTTTCGCGTCAACATAATTTGTTATATCTTGTCAAGAGATCTAGTTTGTTGTCTGCAAAGCCGTCAAGATAATTTTATATATTTTAAGAGATAAGTTTTTATTCATAATTATGAATTTAACTGTCAGAGATCCAAAAAAATTAGGGTAAAACATCAATTAGGTCCCTCATATTTTACCAAGATTTTGATTTAGTCTCAAAGTTTTTCTTATTCTATTTATGTCCCTAACATTTTCAAAATATTTTAATTTTATCCTTTTGATAGAATGTACCCAAAACCAAAAATTTAACATTTTCTATCTTATTGTGATTATGTAACAGATGATATTTTTTTTATTTTATCGTAGTTTTATAATATCATAATTTGACCTTTATTTCATCTTTTTTTCATTTATAATTTGGGTACAATTTAGCAGAAGGATAAAACTGAAATATTTTGATAACATTATGGATGTAAATAATTAAAAACAAACTTTGAGGACTACATGAATTGAAACCTTGAAAAGACACGAGGGAAGTGATAGAAGTTTTACCCCAAAAATTATGAATTTAATTTAAATACAAATGACTATGTTATTTTTTTTTTTCATATTGTCATCTGATCAAATCTTCTTTTGTTTATGATTTTTGAAGTAACAAGGTAAAAGTGTAAGTAATTTGGTTGATGTGAGAATATAAGATTAGATGATTTTTAAAATGACTTTACACTATTGGCATATCAAATGAAACTCTATGCCGTAGCACCGACATTTTCTTTATTATTTTTGGTACACCTATTTTGGATTTTGAAAAAATTGATTATAAGAATCTATTTGGTTTGAGTTTCCTATTTTCAATTTTCATTTTTAGTTTTTAGGATTTTCTGAAGAGAAAACTTAAAACTGAAAATGAAAATTGAAAACTAGATTTTGTAGTTTATAGAATTTTCAATATTTCCTTTACAAAATCTGAAAAACTGAAAGCTGAAAACTCAAACCAAATGCACACTAAATTTAAATTTTAAATATAACTAAAAAACTAAAAGTTGATTTTTTTTTCAGAAGCTACTCTTTTTAGGAGGTGTTTAGATGTGATACGGATTGTCATTACCCCCCAACAAATTAAAAATATAGTGAATGCTAATTTACACAATAAAAAAATTATAAAAAACACAATCTATGTCGTCTTTTAAGAAAATGTTAGTAGCCAATTGAAATTCAGGGTTTGTTTGGAAGAAATTAATAACATATTGAAAGAAAATTTAATTAAATAAATTACTTATACAAGAAGTTCCTGTAAATCTAGGATTATGTTGTTACTAACTTAAGAGAATAACTTGTGAGAGGCATTTATTTTCATTAATTTATAATCACCTAATCAATGATGTAATTCTACTCAGTATTCACACAATCGTAAAACTGACCAATGGTTTAGCTAACATGAATACCCGGAAATCACAATTGCAATCCCTAAATGTTTATGCCAACTTAAATACCATTCACAACAACCTAATTTTTATCAGAGCTAATTTTAATCCACTTACCAATCAAACATACTTCAAATTATTAGTTAAGTTGTGCCCAATTGGAACTTAACCATGGATGACATTCACAATTGCAAACACATATATAATCAAAGTTGTCTCTGAAAAATATAATTGTATCAACCAACACAAAAATATACGAGGGAGAAAAGAGGAAAAAAATCGATATGTCAAATCATAAATTATATTAAAATAATAAAGTCTCAAAATATAATCCTTAAATCCATGGAATCCTTGTGATAAGTAAAGAAACTACTCCTCTATGATGGAGAATCACAATCAATGAATGGACAGTATGATCATAATTTCAAATGGGAGTCAAAACAAGAATTGAAAGCTCTCAAAATCTAGAGAGAAAGTAGAGAGATGAAGAGAGAGAAAGCAGTCCTCAAAATAATAGTAAAAAAGTGTCTCTAATATTTAATCTATCACTATTTGTAACATAGTAAAATTACAAAAGAAACGCGGTCCACTGTGCTTAAATCGAGCTTCGCTGAAGTTGTGATCACGCATGACTTTGTACTGTGGCGATCATAATGTAAAAAATTAATTTTGTTATAACATCAATATTTTAAAATTAGACTCTTTATTTTATTTAGATCGTATTGTTAAAACTTATTACCCAAACACATTCCTTTAATGTCTTAGTTTTATTAATTATTGTTACGGGGTGAGCAGCTATGCATGTGAATGTCCAATAAATTAAGTATGATGGCTAGATGGAAGTTTGACTTAGAAATCGTGTGATGAAACATGACTGAAAGTCAAGCACCTATTAGAAATTTTAAACAAATAAAAATTATAAATATTAACTTCTCTCACTTCGATTTAATTTTAATTATGTCCCTCTATTGTATATGATGTCCATATAATATCAACTTGCTGGAGACCTTTCTCTAAAAAGACAGAGACAGCAAGATTAAATGAAAAAAAATCAACCTTGAAATAATGTTAGTAATGAGATGACAAAAAATTAAAAATAACATACAATTAATAAGTAAAGTAAGAAATTTAAAGTAAATACCATTTTTATTATAGCCAACTCTATACTATACAAGGGCTTTAAAATTCTAACTAGCACTCAGGCTAATAAAGAAGAGTAAATTACATTCCATAAACTATTTTGCCATAATATTAAATCAAATCTTTTAAGAGGAAGAACGTAACATTAATCATCCTAGTTGTTTATTCTGAGTGGAATAGCTCGGAGGGATTGATCCAAGTCCATGTTCTCAGGCTTTATGTAGTTTTGAAGTTTCCAATCAAAAGAATTGATCAATGATCCCAACATCACATGCAACATCCTGATGGCCAGAGGCGATCCAGGACATATTCGTCTCCCACTGCCAAATGGTGTGAGCTGAAAATCTCGACCTTTGACATCAATTTTAGAGCCCAAAAACCTCTCTGGTGTAAACGAATGTGCATTCTCCCATATGCCTGGGTTTCTACCTATAGCCCACTCATTAATTAGGACCCTTGCACCCTGTGGGATTGTGTAACCGGAGACTTCCACATCAACCTTAGCTTTTCTAGGGAGCAAAAGCGGAGCAGGAGGGTGTAAACGCAAGGTCTCTTTTATTATTGCTTGCAGGTATGGGAGTTTAGCAACATCCGATTCCTCAATAGGATTTCCTTTTCCGATGGTTTGCTCCAGCTCTTGTTTGGCTTTTGACATAACCTCTGGATTGTGGAGTAGTTCGGTCATCGCCCTTTCTAAGCCATATGCAGTTGTGTCTGTTCCCGCAACAAGCAGATCCTACAACAAAACCATATTTATTCTAAGTGAGGAAGGATGAATTAAATTTGTATCTTTAGAGGGAAGAAAAGAAAAAAAAAGCTTTCAAGGATAATATTGACAGCGAAAAAATGATCGTCAAAAAGGATAAGAGAAAGGTAATTACAAGTAAAAAATGTTTGATCTTTTCTCTGTCCATCCTCTGGCTATCCTCTTGAGAAATGTCAAGGAGTGCATCCAACATGTCGTTGTTGGTGACATGAAGTCCCGCTTCTCTCAGCTTCAATCGTTTGTCAATCAACTTGTCCAAGTTGTGGAAAAACTTGGTAAGGTAATTAGTGGTGTGCCTTTGCAGGCCTTGTGGGTCCAATATCTTCAACATTGGGAAAATATCCACCACGTTTGTCGTTCCAGTTAGCTTCAAGAGAGTGGACACAATGTCCTTGTACTCGCCATTCTCTACGGATTCAACGAAATCCTGAGAGACAAAAGTGTAAGACAAGAAATTGATGCATGCCTTGAAAGCTGCCCTCCCAACATCCACTGCCTCACCGGTTAGGCTGTATGAGTGCATGTCACTAAGGAGTTCTTGCAGCTTCTTGCGCCTAAGGCCTTGGCTTGCATCAAGGGTCTTGTTTGAGAACAATTGGTCATTGCATATTCTCCTTAGGTCCCTCCAAAGTGGACAGACGGGGAGGAATGGCAAGCTATAATTGTGGTGGCCGTGAGCCGTCACAATAACTGGAACTGTTCTGTCTGAGAACAACACATCATGGGTTTGGAGCACCTCTTTGGCTATGTCTGGTGAGGAGATGATTATGGTGGTTGATGGGCCGAGCTTCAAGCGCATTATATCTGGGGCATGAAGCTTGGCAAGCTTGGCCAATGTTTGTTGTGGCTTTCTACAGAATTCAGAAAGGTGGAACAGTATGGTGAGAAAGGAAGGTCCTGGTGGAAGCTTGTAATTTGATTTTGTGCTCTTTGCATGAATTGAGCGAAGAAATTGTGTGACAGTGTATGTCAACAAGAGGATAAGTGACAGGGACAAGTAAGAATGCTTAGGGGATAAGAGGGTATGTGCTTTTAGTGCATCGTCTGTGGTGCGGTGCTCAAAAAGTGAAGCAAGTGTTGTTGAATTCATCGTTGCAGCGCCCCAGTGTGGTGATAATACTGATTCCATTGCCTTTTAATTAGAAAGATGCAGGTTCAAGTAAAGTGTAGTGTAGTGTTGAGAAGTGGGTGTGATGAGAGTGAACTTGTTTGGCTTGTATATATAGGATTATTGCGCATGAAGGTGCGGAGAAGGAGGCTACGTGTGATGCATCTTCCAAACAGACATGTTTTTTATTCGAGAAATTAATGTTCATTTAAGCACCTTTTAATCATGATCGCGTGGACAAACATACATCATAGTTTGTTACATATTTGTCTTTTTTAAGTTGTCTACTGACTTTGTTAAATTAGTACTCGCATTTAATCTTTAAATAATAGAAATAGAACTCTTGGTATGCTCACTTGCTTTTTTTTCACTTCTTCTTTTAAATGTTTTATATTCGCTTCTTAAACATTATTATACTGTAAACAGTAGCAAGTATTTATATATTATTATGAGACTTAATATTTTTATGTTTTTACATTTTTATTTTGTTCAGTGTCATGTTTTAATATCCGTAATTTTTTTTATATTTGCCATAATATCCACTACCTACAGCGGCAATTCGTCTCTGAGATGTGAAACTTTTTAAAGCGTAAGCCACATGACCTTTTCGATATACAAGCTGATTTGTGGGTTCTTTAAATTTTTGTATTGAACCTGTCTCCCATCCTCTTGTGTGGCTGAGCTTTTATCTCAATTTATTGAAAAAAAAAATTATATCTGGTTTGTCTGTTTGTGCATATAGATTGGACCACTGGACACGTGACACATTAATTCCTTGGTCAAGCTTGTTCTCTTGTAATGCGAGGAGAGAGATAACATATGACGGATTGCATATACTTTACATTGCATGGATTATATGGGCAACGAGGCAAATTTGCGAGTCAAATTTGATCGGCGTGTTGTGATGTTGAGAGGACGAGTGTACTTGCATGAAATATTTGTCATGTTCTTTCCTCCGATTCTTTTTTTAGTAAGTTCTTTCCTCCTATTCTTCCTCTCTATTAGGTAAAGATGTGAATGTTGTGTGATATGTACGTACAGGAAAAAAAAATTTCTACATCCAAGATTATAAAATTATTTTTCAAAGATATATTCAGTATAAGCTATTTGAGGCGGTTTCTTTTTCTTTTTTTGAATTTATGGTTGTTAATTATACTAGCCAGGTGTGATCCCTGGAGGATAATTTTCTATATTAATGAGTGATGACATGTATTCCCTGCTCCTCATGCCTTTATAGTGAGTTGAGACTTATGATATGTATAAAAAAAAACCTATCAGTATATGGAAGAAAAATTCCGTTGAAACTTGTAACCTGCCATAAAAAAAAGAAAAAGAAAAAGGTGAAAGCCGTTGTCATAGTTGTTAATAACAAACTCAGTGGCTTAAAATACCAAAAACTGTGTAGACAACAGACTTGATCTCTTAAGATTTCAAAAATTATTGACAACGCACGTGGCCTTCAAAGGTATCAAAGTTATGTTAACAACAAACTTGGTCTCTCAATATTATGTTCAGGCAAAATTGCATTTTTCTTTATTGTTGGCAAAAATAATACACATTCAAGAAATTATAAAGCATCAAGTTGTATGTTATTTATTAGTTTGGGGGTGTCAGATTGCCCTAAAGTTTGAGAGGGTATATATTGTGAATAATTAATTTTGGTATGGATTCTGATAAAGCTTAAAACGAGAGAATGGAATTTCCCTAAAATTTAGAATGAGTGTGGGAACAAGAAAGAAATTTGCTGGAAGTAGATTATGCTCCCAAAACTGGGGAAAAAAAAAACACATATTAGGTGCATAATCCGCTAGTAGTGGGTTCATTTCCCATCACTTTACCTCTAGCACACGAAGCCTTTATTGCTAGGATACGAAGCAAAATGGGCATGCGAAGCAGCATAGGCTAATGGTGAAAAGCATGAAAAACTGATTTGGATGGTACATAATCGTCTTCTTGTGGATTCTTCCCCTTGAGCCTTTAGGGTACATAATTTGCTGGTAGCAGATTATACTCCTGCTGACATGTTGTCTCGTCCGCGTGCGTGACCTGCCTCACCTTCTTCACGCCAACAGACTGCCTTGTTTACTTCGTCTACTTCATGCCTTGCTTCTTGGCATCAAATCTGCTTAACGAATACAATGGTAGCAGATTGTGGCAGCTTCATGGAAACGTAATGGTGGTAGCACCTGTGAACTCCTAGCAGTGCTTGTCACGTCATCTCCTGCTCCTTTGCTATAAAAAGGAGAGATTGGTTTGAGAGACTAAGAAAAACTAAATTCAACTGAGATTGCTATAAAAAGGAGAGATTGCTATAAAAAGGAGAGATTGGTAGCAGATTGTGGCAGTGCTTGATGGGCCAAAGATTATTGGCTAGTTTATTTAGAGCAATAAAAGAGATATTAAAAATATTTAAAAAAAATGTCTCGAAGGCAACATGATGCAACAATATAATGGATCCCAGTGAGCATATTGCAGCTTATTATACTCTTAATAGACATGTAATTTTATTTACTTAATTTTGTTTTTATTTTATTTTATTTTATTTCATTAGATTTATTTATTTTACTATGTTTATTAATTTTATTATTATTTTATTTTATTAAGTTTATTAATTTATTTTAATTTATCTAATTTTGTTATAATTTTATCATCTAATTTTTTTATCATGATATGAATCATTGTTTGGAATTTTTTTTGGCATTTTTTGTTTTTTTTTGAATATTTATTTACCTTCTATTTGAAATAGAAAGAAAAAAAGTTCAAGCTTCGTAATCTTTTTCTCAATCATCCACCTAGAGATGAGATTATTGAGCATCTAAAGCGTGCTAGTTTGTTATCCTATTACACAAATAGGCCGGGTGGAATTAAATAAAACTCTCATAGAGACTTTGATGGAATAACAGAGACTAGAGATGCACACCTTCCATTTTTCACTAAGAGAAATGATGGTTACATTAGAAGATATTGTAATGCAATTTGTGCTACACATCAATGGTGTACCAATTAGTGGATCAACTTCTAGCGGTACTGAACAATTGTAGACGAAATGTTTTAATCTTCTTGGTATTGTGCCTCATCTACATTTGATTGATAGAGGTACAATCAATTTACATCGGCTGCAACAGCATTTAACAAGTCTTGACACTAAACATGTAAAATATCTGGCAAGACCAATACTGAGGTCCATGGAAAGTATCTACAATTGTTGGAGGATCTGAACCTTGTTAGGAGTTGGAACTTTCAGTTGGGTTCAGTGTGCCTTGCTTGTCTCTATTTAGATCAAGCTACACGCACATCTACAGAGCAAATTGGCGGCCCCTTAGGGTCTTGTTTGAGAATAATTGGTCATTGCATATCCTCCTTAGGTCCCTCCAAAGTGGACAGACTGGGAGGAATGGCAAGCTATAATTGTGGTGGCCGTGAGCCGTCACAATAACTGGAACTGTTCTGTCTGAGAACAACACATCATGGGTTTGGAGCACCTCTTTGGCTATGTCTGGTGAAGAGATGATTATGGTGGTTGATGGGGCGAGCTTCAAGCGCATTATATCTGGGGCATGAAGCTTGGCAAGCTTGGCCAATGTTTGTTGTGGCTTTCTACAGAATTCTGAAAGGTGGAAAACTATGGTGAGAAAGGAAGGCCCCGGTGGAAGCTTGTAGTTTGATTTTGTGCTCTTTGCATGAATTGAGCGAAGAAATTGGGTGACAGTGTATGTCAACAAGAGGATCAGTGATAGGGACAAGTAAGAATGCTTAGGGGATAAGAGGGTATGCGCTTTTAGTGCATCGTTTGTGGTGCCGTGCTCAAAAAGTGAAGCAATTGTTGTTGAATTCATCGTTGCAGCACCCCAGTGTGGTGATATTACTGATTCCATTGCCTTTTAATTAGAAAGATGTTGGTTCAAGTCAAGTGTAGTGTAGTGTAGTGTTGAGAAGTGGGTGTGATGAGAGTGAACTTGTTTGGCTTGTATATATAGGATTGCGCATGAAGGTGCGGAGAAGGAGGCTACGTGTGATGCATCTTCCAAACAGACGTGTTTTTTATTCGAGCAATTAATGTTCATTTAAGCACCTTTTAATCATGACCGCGTGGACAAACATACATCATAGTTTGTTACATGTTTGTCTTTTTTAAGTTGTCTACTGACTTTTGTTAGTACTCACATTCAATCATTAAAGAATAATTGAAGTCTTTTTATACTCACTTCTTAATACTATAATTTAATCATAACTTAAATGCGACAAGCCAGTATTTATTATTAGGAGACCTAATATTTTTGAGCTTTTACATGTTTATTTTCTTAAGTGTTATATTTTAATATTCTTATTTAATGTTGAAATAAAATAGCTCGATATTTTTCACATTTGATGGGCCAAAGATTATTGGCTAGTTTATTAAGTTGAAAAGAAAGAGTTAATTCTTCTTTAATTATGAAGTCATGAGTTATTTGATTTGAAATCCATATATATATACAGAAAAAAAAATAATGAATGCAGTTTGTATCGAGAAATTAATATCCTATTTATCTAACAGGTGGATACTCTTAAAAAATGATAAATTTTGCTAATTTTTTTTGTATTTGTCTGTTTGAGCATGGATACTCTTAAGAAAAAGGGGAGAGTCAACGTGATAGTTGTTAATAACTAACTAACTTAAAATTCCAAAAAGTATGTAGACAATAGACTTGATCTGTTTTTTTTTTCATAGATAAAAGAGCTCAAACCCCGTCTCAATTGAGGGCACGAGCTATATACAGTAAGAAACCATCATACAACATAACTAGTCCTAGATCATGCATTGCACGCATAGTTTAGCAAACCAAACAATTAAACAGCCAAAAAAGTAAAAGACAATTAAGGACAGCACAGCAAACAGGCTTTTGTACCAATAAAAAAAATGTGAAATAATTAGTTAAGTTTAAATAGATTTCAAAAAATCGAAATCGATAGAAATTGGTTGGTAGTAAATAGAGTTTCTATCCGAAATCAGTCATCTGTAGATAGATTCCTATACATCTGATGTGTTATAAATCAATCAACAACTAACCGATTTCTCTTGCATACAATATGTAGCATAGTATTAAAAATCAGACCAGATCGACTGATTCAGACTGAAAATCGGTGAACCGGACATTGTTCCAGTTCGATGGTGGGAGGGGGAGTCAAATCGGTGGAGCGAACCAGTCTCATGCGCATGCGTCCTCGCATCCTGTCCTGTGCGTTGGAAATTTGGAATAATTCCAAAACCAATGCGGTGGGTGGGAGTCAAACCCAGCATGCCAAGCATAATGGGCAGCGCCTCAACCACCAGGCTAATTAAAGTATGATGACCAAGGAAAAGTTTGACTCAGGAGTCGCATGATAAATCACAACTGAAAGTCAAGTGCTTTCGCCTAAAATCAACATTGAATACTTATAATCAATGTAACAAATTAATTCTTCAATTAAATAACGCAATAAAAAATCATCTGGATAAAAATCTAAAAAATAATGGAGATGAGAGTTATATATACAAAACTAGTTATTTGACCCGTGCACAAGATGATAATAAAAAATAATTTATTCATCATTATAAAAAATAAATAATAATTTATTTAAATACACTTATAAAAATTGAGTATATAAACTTATTTTAAAAATAAGTTAATAGTTAAATAATTGGATAAATGAACAAAATATAAATGGGTATAGATATAAAATAAATCATTCTATTTTATATCTTACTTTAAATATCATGTTCATAAGGTTGAGAAAATTTCGATAGGTACCTTTAACTAATAATAAAAAGCTTATTTTATGAAAATTTTGAATGTTTCAATAGTTGAAATTGATGAATAATGAAATAGAATAAGTGAATATATTTACAATATCATATACAATTAATAGGAATGGCAATTGGTATCCATAAGAGAGGATACATGCCTCCCTATCTTGTCCCCATTTAGAATTTTGCTTTTTATTCTCATCCTCATCTCTATCATGGGTTCATATTCCTTATTTTCCATATGAATTTGAATTCATATGGGGTATTCGTGAGTTTATTAAAATAATATCAAAAAGAGAAAAATTTAAAAAGTATTTTAATTTTCAAAACATAAATATGCATAATATTACTAATGCAACGTAATCCAAATTAAAAATAAAAATACATATATAATATAAATTCAATAAAGATAATTAAAACAAAAAAGGAATATGTGCTAAGATTTTCATGTATATATATAAGTAGATATTTAAACCCCAGCACTACCCGCTTTGACCTTTTTTAATCATTCTTAGCTATTCACATACTTTTAGTAAAATAAAATATGTAATTTAAAAATATAAAAATATACTTTCTAATTAATAAAAAATAATGAATAAATTTAATTTATATGATTTTAATTATACCTAATTTCCTTTTAAATCATTTTAGTAAATATTCTCCAAATAAATATTTTTTCGGTTTCTCCATAACTATATATAAAATAAAAAAAAACTCATTTCGTAGTCGTTACTAAGTCTATTATATTATCATAATTAAATTATCCTCTGAACTTCTTTAATTGAAGATAAGTACCCTTTAAGATCATCAGAAAATTGCTCTCTGTCATTTTCTAGCTCTTCAACTAAGAGATGACTTCAAAATTAATTGAGTGAATATTATTTGGGTATGATATGGACTTAAACTCTTTTCAATACATTTTATTTGAATTAAATAATTTTTAAATTTCAATTAAAAGATAAATTCTTTAACTATAAACTTAGCATAAAAAGATATACAAAAAAAAAAAAAAATTTATGACAATATAAAACTCTCAACTTATTCTAAAAAATGTAATCTTTGTCATTAAAATTTGGAAATATAATATTAAAATCATTGATAAAAAAATTAAATTACAATTTAAAGTATACCTTAATTTCTTAATATTCTTCTTTGATCATATAAGATTTTATCTTCTAAAATTTTTAAACATGCTCTCATACAAATAGCGACATGCTCATTGTGTTTGTCACTAATAATGTAACAAAGAGTTTCCTTAATTGACTGCTAGATGCTAATTCAATAATTTCCTTTATACTTTCAATAAATTCATTGTTTAAGAACTGTATGGAAAAATAAATTTTAATAAATTATCTTCATATATTAAGCTTCCAAATAGAAAAAAAAATAGTTTTCAATAACCTTAACACATGGATTTATCATTTTTTTAGGATAATTTGAAAATACTTATAATCATGTTAACTTGATACTTAAAGCTTAATTTTATATTAAATAAGGAAATTATAATTTCATAAATTTTTTGGTCTCTGTTATTTTGAATTTAAGCCCTACATAAATATACTAAAATATGTATTTGACTTTTAGACATATTAAAAATTTAGTTTTTATCTTTATAAATATTTTTAAAATTCTCTTTTAATTTTTATAAATGTCATTATGTAAAAGTGATAACTAACTGTTAAACCATAAATGTAACACTAAAAAAAAGGAATAAAACAAAAAAGTTAAAACAAAAATAACCAATAAAGATAGTAAAAGAGTTATAAGATAAAATTGATAAATAATCATAGTGAATGCTTTTACTATATAATGAATCATTTACCTCATTTTAGTAAATCAAGGCTGAATTTTTAGTTTATAACAAATGTTATAAATTAACGTATATATTGATTTAAATATAATGGATTGTATTTATTATATACTGAATCTTGAAATAATATATAAAATCTATTATATACCGAATCTTGAAAAAAATAAAAAATAGTGTATAAAATGATTACATTTGATATCAATCTTTATTGTTAAAAAAGAAGACATTGCATTGATTTATTTATTTATTGATTTATCTTCTTGATTTTAGTAAATTAAGAATAAATCAATATTATTGATAAGATATCATTACATTTGTCTATATATATATATTATCATTTTATCAATAGATACAAAGAATATATAGTAATTAATCAATGTTATATATGAATTAATTAATTAATTAATTGGTAATTAGGAGTATTTAAGTAAAGTAATATAACTTATCTGATTTAAAACATTTTCAAATACTTATATTTTAAAAAATAAATATATAATTTAAAATCACTTTTTGAATATTTATTTATTTTATGAAATTGAGACAATCAATCGGGAGAGGTTTTGGTTAGGAGTCCGAGTTCCTCCCTATAAGTTGAAGAAACTTGGTCAGTCAGTTGGCCTACCTAACAGATGATAAGATTCTCAATCGATTTGATCGAATTTTGAAAAATCTAATAACAGTGGAGCTTTCGATCAAGATGTTCTCGCCTCCCATGTTTAGGCTCTCACTCGAATCAGAATCTTTATGCATTGGTAGACTTTCGACTCAATCGAATAGCCTACTTATCGGGCACCAATAAAAGAAAAAGTTTTTGCACGGGCTCATCATCTGATGCGGAACTTATTTCATAACCACCATCCATCACCAATCACATTCCACGTCCCACTTCAAACTTATCAATTCCTTAGGTAGCCCCCTCTAGAAAGGCATTCCAGCTTCAGAGGTAGGTGATCCGGGTCGCAGATTTGACTTGGCACAATCTAACCATGCATCCAATACCAATGATATTACCCCATGGCCTGCGTGAAAGTGCACCAACACTTCCAAGTGAGCAATTTGAATAATTCTCTTAGGTCGTCCACATGATTACCATAGTCAAATAGGGAGACCTCAGTCCAACTCCCCACCAATGAATGTTGGCGACTTCTGTTCCAATTGATAACTAACTATTTTAAAAAACTCCAATATATAAGGTTAACAAAATAATGTATAACATTTTTTGCCATATAGATTTCAACATACATTGCCCAGATATTAAAAATGACTATTATGAATACTGGAATTGTATAAATCAACAATAGTCAACTAATGAATTAATATTAATATATAGACATAAATTAATATTATAGATATTGTTAGCATATATATATATTGATATGTTAACTGATTCAAACATGTTTTGATTTGATTTAATAAATCACAATAAATTGAATTAATGGAATTTTCAATTTCTATTAAATTTTATATGGTTCAATATAAATGATGTGATTTAAAATTTAAATGGGAAGAAAATAAAATTAATTTATATTTTGAATTTTAAATACAAACTATGGTCAATTTTAAACATAATAATCGATTTTCAAATCAATTCAAATCTCAATTTCTAAAGTTGATTCCAAGTATATGAAAGTTCAAATCTTCATTGCTTCAATTTTCCATTATTAATAGACCCAAGAATACCATTACTTACTAAATTTTAAATTTCCAACTTTAGTGGACAAAAATATATAAACTTGTTAAAAGCCTTTTAATTTATATATTCAAAATATAATTTAAATTCGATTTGAAACTTATCCATTTCAAATTAAGAAATTGATTTATATAATAAATGCATTTAATTTTTATATGTTCCATTTTAATTTTTTATTTTAAATAAATGCATTTAATATGGAATTAACATGGTTGTACCGTGAACCACCAATCAATGATAAAAATCTTTTAACAAAATTGCACGCATCTTGGACTATTTTTATTATTATATGCGATAAAATTAAAACAAAAGTCCATTTCCCAATCAAGTAATCTAATGTAATGGAAATTGTAATTGCTCCCATAATGTTCACTTTTTCCCTCTCATTTGCTATAATAACATAGGAATATCATAATCTCGATGCAATTGACTTTCTAATGACTAATATAGATTTTTCTCCTTATTTATTCCTGTAAAATAAGAGATGACTCATCCATTTGTTTAGTCATCAAAACTTAGTTTTGAAAATCCTCTTATTTCACAAGCATTTATTTTCTTTTTTGGGTGTCCACGGATCATTACTTCTATCCAAGACTAAAAATCTCTTACATATCATTGCCAAAATCTCACAGATATGAAAATCTTATAAATATACATATCGTATATAACACAAAAAATGTAATTATTGAAAAACAAAATGTCTAACATGGAAATAAACTTAGGAATTTTAATGATCCTGTAGAGATTGAAAGTTGCATTGTATAGAAATAACACCAACATGAGTTAAAAAATACTTTGATTCACCTATGCTTTCTTAAGCTTAAAAATTGATAATAATGACTCAATACATAAAATAAATCATTTACATATACAAATAAATTATAGATAGAATAAAAGTACAGCAAATGATCAATTTTCAACGAAAATACCATATGAATAGAAGCAATCGATGAGCTGCCATAATGAAAAATCCTAAACATAACAAGTATAGAGATCAAATGCAAAGATTAATTAAACAAATAAAAATAGGAATAGAACCAACAGAGATAAATAAGAATGGTATATCAACAACATAAAACCTATGAGCAAATAATGCTATAATCTACTTCAAACATAGAAGGCAATGTGGAAGAAAAAAGCAATGATGAAAAAGGCTATATATAAAAAATAAAAAATGCATAATAAAGGAAAAATTGATGACAAAGAAAAAACAAAATGGAAACAATTAGAAAGAAAATTAAAATGAAAACAATAAGAATTTAACATAAAAAAGTAACTAAGAAAAATGAAATGAAAACAATAAAAAAGACCATGATAAAGTTAAGAACAGGTTACGAACTCATAAAATTAAAATCAATTAATAATAAAAATTTATCACGCATAACAATAAAAGATTTTATATTTTATAGCTCGAATTTACAAATTTACATATTAATATATTAATATCATAAAAGAAGTGGAGAACATGAGATAAATAACAAAGAAAATAAAAAGTAATAGGACATGAGAACGAAGATGAAGAAGACGCAGAAGACGCCTTTGTTATGAGTAGAAATCTTTGTAATAATATTGTACTAAAACAATATGAACATAAAAAAAAATTAGTCAAATAATCATTAAGATTGCAAACAAAGAAAAGATGTAAGATGGAAGAATTCAATAGATGAAACATACTGATAGAGGAGTAGAAATGTCAAAATTTTTTCATGAAACACATTACATATATATTATGTTAAAATGTTGGAGATAGTTTTAAAAGTGATTTCTGGAACGTGAATAATAGATAATCTTAATATTAAATATTGATAATTGTCAATGATATTATAATAATATGTAATAATTATAGTTTTATTTTTTCAAAAATATAATTAATAATTAACAAATTAAAAATTGTGGGCTCTAAACATTCTCGTTGTGACACTTGAAAAACTTTTTTTCGTATAAGTCTAAAATATTAGTATTATAGATATAGATTCAGAAGAAATAAGAAGATCAGAAATGTTAGTAGAACATTAAAAGTGTAGAGATTACATGGACATATCAAAGAAAGAAAATTATAAATATTGACTTTTCTCTCCTAGACTTTAATTATTTGTCTTTCTAATGTATGTGATGTCGGTATAATATCTACTTATCTACTTGTTGAACACTTTTTTCAAAAAGAGAAGATAATTTAATTTAAAATAAAAACCTTAAAAGTGGTTTAATTTGGGGTGCTTGCAATGGTTCTTGGGATGTTATTCCATGCCTGGTTCAGTGTCTCGTGCTGCGTCTTTTCTTCGAGTTTTGCGTTATTAATATTGAGTATGGAGTAATATGATGGGAACAATAAAATTATATAATAAATATAGACCACATACCTTATTATTATTAGATATAGTAATAAAGTGTATGGTGTGCATTTGTTTTGTAATTTTATTGTTTCTATATCATTAGTCTTGAGTACTATGTTTTGAGATATGAGGCACGAAAATAAAATACAATACTAATATGATTCAATGTTGATATGAAGATATGGTGAAATTATGAAATTTAAAATAAGACAATATATATATACACACTAATTGTATATTAAATTTTAGGTGGTATTGCCAATAAGTTGTTAAATTTATTTGACTCTTATCATAACCATATTACAAAAATAACACATTTTGAAATATGATCGGTATATATCGATATCAGATATGATAGTCATAAATACTATGAACAATAGTGGAATGATAAAATATCAGTACGAGGTAGGTTTTGAGTATTGACTACCGACGCCTTTTCTATTTTATCGGTGGCATGGCTACTGTGGGTTAGGTATTTTACTTTGTGTGTTTTTGTAGTATGAGGGACTCTTTGGCTCATCCTTTTATGAGAGCTTAGCCTTATTTAATTATAAAAACCTATAATTTAAACAATTAAGTAAAGTAAGAAATTTAAAGCAAATATATATATTTTAATTATTTTAGCCAACAACATATCATACACAGTGATAGATCCAAGAAATTTTTATCATAGAGACAAAAATAATAAATAATTATAACAAAAGTGGATTTAATTACATCTTATTATTTTAAGCAATGTTATTTTAACACTATAAAATGGATGTTAGATGAGACAGTACCCCATCACTATTAGATATGACATTCTTCCATTGTATAGTGATGGGAGCCGTATTAAATTACATTCCGTAAACTACTTTGTCACTATACTAAATCAAATCTTTAAGAGGAAGATCGTAACATTAATCATCCTAGCTGTTTATTCTAACTGGAATAGCTCGGAGGGATTGATCCAAGTCCATATTCTCAGGTTTTATGTCGTTTTGAAGTCTCCAATCAAAAGAATTGATCAATGATCCCAACATCACATGCAACATCCTGATGGCCAGAGGCGATCCAGGACATATTCGTCTCCCACTGCCAAATGGTGTGAGCTGAAAATCTCGACCTTTGACATCAATTTTAGAGCCCAAAAACCTCTCTGGTGTAAACGAATGTGCATTCTCCCATATGCCTGGGTTTCTACCTATAGCCCACTCATTAATTAGGACTCTTGCACCCTGTGGGATTGTGTAACCGGAGACTTCCACATCAACCTTAGCTTTTCTAGGGAGCAAAAGCGGAGCAGGAGGGTGTAAACGCAAGGTCTCTTTTATTATTGCTTGCAGGTATGGGAGTTTAGCAATATCCGATTCCTCAATAGGATTTCCTTTTCCGATGGTTTGCTCCAGCTCTTGTTTGGCTTTTGACATAACCTCTGGATTGTGGAGTAGTTCGGTCATCGCCCTTTCTAAGCCATATGCAGTTGTGTCTGTTCCCGCAACAAGCAGATCCTACAACAAAACCATATTTATTCTAAGTGAGGAAGGATGAATTAAATTTGTATCTTTAGAGGGAAGAAAAGAAAAAAAAAGCTTTCAAGGATAATATTGACAGCGAAAAAATGATCGTCAAAAAGGATAAGAGAAAGGTAATTACAAGTAAAAAATGTTTGATCTTTTCTCTGTCCATCCTCTGGCTATCCTCCTGAGAAATGTCAAGGAGTGCATCCAACATGTCGTTGTTGGTGACATGAAGTCCCGCTTCTCTCAGCTTCAATCGTTTGTCAATCAACTTGTCCAAGTTGTGGAAAAACTTGGTAAGGTAATTAGTGGTGTGCCTTTGCAGGCCTTGTGGGTCCAATATCCTCAACATTGGGAAAATATCCACCACGTTTGTCGTTCCAGTTAGCTTCAAGAGAGTGGACACAATGTCCTTGTACTCGCCATTCTCTACGGATTCAACGAAATCCTGAGAGACAAAAGTGTAAGACAGGAAATTGATGCATGCCTTGAAAGCTGCCCTCCCAACATCCACTGCCTCACCGGTTAGGCTATATGAGTGCATGTCACTGAGGAGTTCTTGCAGCTTCTTGCGCCTAAGGCCTTGGCTTGCATCAAGGGTCTTGTTTGAGAACAATTGGTCATTGCATATTCTCCTTAGGTCCCTCCAAAGTGGACAGACAGGGAGGAATGGCAAGCTATAATTGTGGTGGCCGTGAGCCGTCACAATAACTGGAACTGTTCTGTCTGAGAACAACACATCATGGGTTTGGAGCACCTCTTTGGCTATGTCTGGTGAGGAGATGATTATGGTGGTTGATGGGCCGAGCTTCAAGCGCATTATATCTGGGGCATGAAGCTTGGCAAGCTTGGCCAATGTTTGTTGTGGCTTTCTACAGAATTCTGAAAGGTGGAAAACTATGGTGAGAAAGGAAGGCCCCGGTGGAAGCTTGTAGTTTGATTTTGTGCTCTTTGCATGAATTGAGCGAAGAAATTGGGTGACAGTGTATGTCAACAAGAGGATCAGTGATAGGGACAAGTAAGAATGCTTAGGGGATAAGAGGGTATGCGCTTTTAGTGCATCGTTTGTGGTGCCGTGCTCAAAAAGTGAAGCAATTGTTGTTGAATTCATCGTTGCAGCACCCCAGTGTGGTGATATTACTGATTCCATTGCCTTTTAATTAGAAAGATGTTGGTTCAAGTCAAGTGTAGTGTAGTGTTGAGAAGTGGGTGTGATGAGAGTGAACTTGTTTGGCTTGTATATATAGGATTGCGCATGAAGGTGCGGAGAAGGAGGCTACGTGTGATGCATCTTCCAAACAGACATGTTTTTTATTCGAGCAATTAATGTTCATTTAAGCACCTTTTAATCATGACCGTGTGGACAAACATACATCATAGTTTGTTACATGTTTGTCTTTTTTAAGTTGTCTACTGACTTTGTTAAATTAGTACTCGCATTTAATCTTTACATAATAGAAATAGAACTCTTGGTGTGCTCGCTTGCTTTTTTTTTTTTTTTTACTTCTTCTTTTAAATGTTTTATATTCGCTTCTTAAACATTATTATACTGTAAACAGTAGCAAGTATTTATATATTATTATGAGACTTAATATTTTTATGTTTTTACATTTTTATTTTGTTCAGTGTTATGTTTTAATATCCGTAATTTTTTTTATATTTACCATAATATCCACTACCTACAGCGGCAATTCGTCTCTGAGATGTGAAACTTTTTAAAGCGTAAGCCACATGACCCTTTCGATATACAAGCTGATTTGTGGGTTCTTTAAATTTTTGTATTGAACCTGTCTCCTATCCTCTTGTGTGGCTGAGCTTTTATCTCAATTTATTGAAAAAAAATTATATCTGGTTTGTCTGTTTGTGCATATAGATTGGACCACTGAACATGTGACACATTAATTCCTTGGTCAAGCTTGTTCTCTTGTAGTGCGAGGAGAGAGATGACATATGACGGTTCGCATTTACTTTACATTGCAGTGATTACATGGGCAACGAGGCAAATTTGCGAGTCAAATTTGATCGGCGTGTTGTGATGTTGAGAGGACGAGCGTACTTGCATGAAATATTTGTCATGTTCTTTCATCCGATTCTTTTTTTAGTAAGTTCTTTCCTCCCATTCTTCCTCTCTATTAGGTAAACATGTGAATGGTGTGTGATATGTAGTATAAGCTCCTTAGGCTTTTAATTTTTTTTTTGAATTTATGGTTGTTAATTATACTAGCTAGGTGTGATCCCTGGAGGATAATTTTTTATATTAACGAGTGATGTAATCAGGTGTTTCTAGTTTTTTTAAATTTTTCCGGTTGACTGGTGACATGTATTCCCTGCTTCTTATGGTCAAATATCTAATGATATATGCCATTATTTCTTTTAATATTTTAAATTGTCTTTATTAAAACTATTTAATGTTTGTAAAAAATACATGCATATCAATAAAAAATTTAAAAAAATATTAACTAAAATTTTGCCATTTGCTGTTCAGAAATAAGGATGGGAAGCTCAAATTAAACTTCAACTTTTCTAAAAGGATGCGTTATGTCTTGATTGTTTTCATCTTATAATAAAAATAATAAACTATGGTAAGTAGGTCACATTTCATAGTTTTTTTTTTTAATTTCAATTGAATGTGGAACTTATTTTGTTACTACAATTGTAGTTGTATTCCCTTGAAAATGGAAACCAAATCTAAATAGTGGATAAAACTCGAGCAAATTTTTCATCGAGCATATATATTATACATATATGTGTGTGTGTGTGCGTGCGTGCGTGTGTGCATATATATAGCCTTTACACAGTAGCATTTACACACATATTTTATAAATTATTTATTCATTGTGGAACTTTTAGAGTCTAACTCAAATTTTATTGTGCTTTCCTATACAGAAACTTTCAAAATTTTAAAAGGACTAGTTTTAAAGGATGTATTAGTGTAGTTTCTGATGACCTAGTGTAGTTTTTGTTATAAGCTTTAATTTCTGATGCACTTCTACACTTTCTAAGCATTTTGTATTCAATCTGAACTTCTTTTTGAGATGGACGAGAATCTTCATAGAATTGTGAACTCCAAAAATTGTGACTATGATGAACTATTGTGAAGATGTTTGTGACATGATAATGAGAAACCATCTTTTGAATTGTTGTTTCTAAGGTCTCAAACTCATTTTCTGATGGTTTCGCTTTGTTTACTTAAGTCTCTTGTGACTATAATTTACTTTCTAAACTATTTTTCATATTTTTAAGAACTTTAATCTCTTTGAATTAGATTTTTATTATGTTAAAACATGATAATATGAAAAATATATCAGGAATTAAATTTCTTGTATATGAGAGAATCCCATTGAGCACTGATGAAACTCAAACAAACCATTAGTACTTCTTTCTTTAAAGTATTTTAACAAAATTTGCTTTGTTATCATTCATAACTCAAGTTATGATAGCTTTCTCAAGGGTTTCAAAGCTAATATTATGTAGCTAAATAAAGCTTATATTCACTGCTATCTGCATATTGCTGGACTACATGTTGGACTTTTTATTAATTTGTCTTGCTATAATACCAAATTTTAAGTACTATATATATACTGCTGGTACTGGTGAGATATATTATTCTAATTTTAGTTCATGTGATCATGCATGCATTCCATTAGAGCGCTTCTCATTTGTTGCAATTTATAATTCTGGTTCTCTTGGTATGGATGGAAATCATCTGTCCCTAAATAGTGTCTCATTTCGTGTTCCTCAAACATTTATTGATATGTGGAAAGATAAAATAAATTTAAAAATTTATAAGTTACCAAATATAGAATATAGATATTTTACGTGTCAATAAATGATTAAGGGGGCAGGAAATGGGATAGAGGATTTCCATCCCTCTTGGTATTACACACATATATGCCATTCCCAAATACAGAATATATTTCTGCACAGGACAGAAATCACAATAAAATACTTTTCTTAATTTTTTAATTTTATTTATATTTTTTGGAATGAAATTCAAATTATATGTTTGATTCTTTTTTCCTAATTTGTTAAATTTATTTATACTTTTAGGAATGAAATTTTTAAAAAAAATATTAGGATTAAAAATTTATTTATTCTATATTATTCTAACTATTTTGCACTTTAGTATTTTTGTTATTTGAAAGTGAGCTTGGGGTCTCTACTTGACGTAATTGCATTTGGAGGTTAAACTTGGGTGCGGAGCTTTTCAAGGAATGAGGAACCCTACCTCTAAAACCTTTTCAAACTTTTAAAAATATTACATGTAATTTGTACATATTTTTTTAGAGTACATATTTTGTCCAACTTGTTGAGGTTGGAAATAAAAGAAAAACCTTTTTTCCATCTTGCTTAAAGAATGAGATTATAAATATAAAATAATCAACTTCTTTTTGGGCTATTTGCATAACATATTACAGCAGGCTAAACAAATAAATAAGTCCACAAAAGAAAATGATAATTATATATACAAGGAAAGTTATATCGTTGAGCACAAATTTCAAACCTTCAGAAATATTATTTACCTTAATTTTTTAGACATTAATTGAATATTTAGAGAGTTATGTGTTTCCAATAGGATATTTTAGTTATGTTATTATCATATGCGATTGATGTGATAAAATAATTAATAATAATATAAAATTATTTTATTAAATTTACAAATAAATTTTAAATTAACTTAGGATCACTGACAATGCGATTGAAATTGTTACTTATTAATAATTTATAATTCTAAATTATACTCAAATAATGTTTAAAAAATAACTATAAATAACAATACTGTGACTTTTCTGTTCTAAAGCGAAGTGGGATGCTTCCATCGTTCCTTAGTATGACTCTAAATAAAAGAAAGTTAAAATGTAGAAGTTCAGTATGATTTGATTTTGGCGTCAGTATGTGTATTGATTTGTTTCTCAGGCACCCAAAATAAAATGCTTGAAAATAAGATAAAATGCATTTTAACTTTGTGAACTTGAAGTTAGGTTGAATTTATATTGTGACTTTTTAAAGATGTGCATTATAACATTTTAGACTTTTCAAACAGCCATATGTATGTCATATGCACGATTAAATATATAAAAGTATTATTTTTTTAATTAAATTTCTCAACCTTAAATCCTCCTCATTTAAAAATGGATAAAAATACTTTTTAGATGCTAGAATTTGATTGTAATAAAAAGATATTTTTATTAATTTTTGAAGAGGAGCAGGGTTTAGGATTGAGAAATTTAATTAAAAGAAAGATTATTTTTATTCATTTAACTGAGCACGTGATATATACATGACTACTTAATGGAAGAAATATATGCTAACTTAATAGATGGGGTGTTTTACATTGTTTAAAAAATCTAGAGTGTCGTGATATATATTTTGTAAAATCAAAGTATAAACTGTGCATATCCTAAAGTTTACAGTAAAATACATTTTAACCTTAAAAATGTGTCTGAAGAAGATAGTGTACCATGCTAAGATATTTGGCTGAATTACAGGAAATACTGTTTTAAAAGAGCTCGTATTATTTCTTTATGAACAAGAGGTCGAATTCAAACTTTTTTATTTCTCAACATGCGTCCACTTCTACTAATTGAACCAATACTCACAAAATATCATATCATGTTGTTTTATTTGACTGATCAATTATATTATTGATCCAAATTCTTCATCATAATTTCAAGTTTTTCTTTCACGGCTTCTTATAAAGTATCTCTACTCCGCTGAAGAAAAAGGTTAGTGTTATATGTAAAGTCCTAGACATAATCAAGACATCTTAGACTAATTAAAATCACTTCAATTTTTAATACAACTCTCAAAATTGAGTGGGTCTAATTCAATTTCAAAAGTTAGTTCGAAGTGTGAGGATTGTCCAAGACTTATAAAAGTTATATAGATCTTTTTTTTTTTTTATCAATACGAGACTTTATATAGCATAGACTCTCCAGATATAAGTGCAATACTGTTTTTCTTAGAAAAAAGGAATTCAAACCATCCGGCAAATAAAACATTCAATATTCTCATAAAAGAAAATGTTGGATTATATATATATATTCGGCACAATTTACAGGAACTCATGTCAAATATAAATTTTGTGCTTTCTTGACTTCCTCCATTCGTTTTGGAACTCAATATAATTCGTAATCACTATCCAAAGTAACATACAGTTATATTTAAGACCCTAGAAATATGTTGTTTGGTTACAATCTTATGATATCAAGTGCTATGGTGCAATTTGTATGAGCATCACCAGAGAAGTCTACATGGTTATATTGGTGATATTATCATTGATAAGCAAATTAAAGCTGATTTTCCATGATGGTTTCCTGATTATGTAAGTATCTACATTAGATGTTTAAACTTTGATAAACAATTTTCATGGTGTATCGCACTGGTAAAATAATTCCCATTTGCATCACCTAGCCTTAGAACCATTGAGAAATACAAAGTCTTGGCCTGTAATGTTCATCAATGGCTTCAAATTTCACACAATGATGTGGGGTGCAGATAAAAAATATACAATAGTGGAATGTGTGTCAGTGGTACAGGCCAAGACTCAACTTGCAATGATTATTATGGTGTTCTTAAAGAGATTCTTGAATTGGAGTGGCCAAGACAACTACTTAAGAATTTAATCTTATTCAATTGTGAGTGGTTTGACAATTCTCAACATGGTATGAGAGTACATAAGAATGACATTGTTAAGGTACACAAGAGTAGAAGATACTCAAAATATGATCCTTTCATATTTGCTGAAATGACAATACAAGAATATTATTTCCCTTATCCTGAAAGAGTTATTGGAAAAAGGGATTGGTAGGTGGTAATTAAAACCAAACGAATGGGAGCTATTGATAATAAACAAGCATTAGAAGTTGCTTACTAGTAAGATCAGTCAAATTTCAATCCAGCGATAGATAATGAAGGCTTGGTTGATCAACTACAAGATGACGAACATAATGGTGAAGAAAAGGAAATCAGAGAGTATCGAAAATAGAAAAAAAAATCGGGGAAGAAAAGGAAAATACCAGAACTTCTAACACCACCACCTAACCTTCAAGCACCACAAAGTGGTCTCCTTCCAATAATTCCAAGTGCTGCCCTTTTATCTCAAGTTCAATCGAATACTCGACCACATCCTCAACAATCCCTACTAAATCCTCAACCTCAATCTCAGCAACCCCCACCAAATCATCAATCTCAGCAAAATGAATTAGATACTCAGTTTCCTTTGCCATAATCTGAGCCAAATTCTCATTTGCTATCCTCACAATCAGGTGATGATCAAGCACCGGGTACTTCATGTAGTGGAGTAGGCATTGATAATGATAAGAATAAGATTTTGATAGAGCCTGAGGGGGATGGGTATGTGATGTTTTTATAAGCATAATTATGAAAATTATCATGCTTGAACATAGTGTTGCACTAACTTATGATTTGCTTATATGTAGGTTTTGGCCTCACAAGGAAGTCATTGTAGGCATTGTGTCATGCATCAAAAGTAAGTTTGAGAAAGGCAAACCAAGGTGGAAAGCATTTTCCGTGGGTACAGAGAGATGTGGTTTAAACTATTTAAGGTAACTATGTTAATACTATTTCAATATTTTAATTTAGTAGTTAACATTATTTTGTTGTTATTATTATACAAATAACTTTGATATTTGTAGGGAAAATTTAAGTGGGATCCTAAATTTAACATGGAAATTAAAAGTAATTTTGAGAAAAGAAGGTTGAGTAAGCTATCATAACTTCTACAAAAAGCTAGGAAAGATGATATTAAACCTTCACGGATTGGAGAGAGTGCTTGGGCAGATTTGGTTCAATATTGGAAATCTAAAGATTTCAAAGTAAAATCTAAACAAACTAAGAAGAACCGTAACTCCAACGCAGGTGCATCACTACATACCGGAGGGTGTATACACCATCAAGTTCTTTATAGGAGAATGATATGAATAAAGTTTAATGCAAATGCATCACTGCATACCGGAGGGTGTATACCCCCATCGAGTTCTTTATAGGAGAATGGTATGAATAGAGTTTATTTAATTTTTCTTTGTTTTAATTTTATTATTCCAGCTTTATTATTAATGACAAGTAAATTTTTTTCTTTTTGAGTTGTAGAAAGCTGAAAATGGAGGAAAAGACCTATCATTCTTTGAATTTTATTTTCAAAAGGACAAGAGAAAGAGGAATAAAGAATGGGTCTACCCAAAAGCTCAAGATGCTTATATGAGTTAATGTTGATTCTATTTTTTCTATTTATATATTTAGAGATGAGAAGGATTGTGAAGGTGTATCTATGCTATAGTAGTTTTCTTGCTATTTGTGGCATGTTAGAATTAAGGTCCTTTCATGTTAGAATTAATGTTAAAATTACTACTCTTACAACTTCCTAAGAACCGATGCTCTTTTGTGATCATTTAACTTCTAATTGATTTGATCCGAAGTATTCTTTACGGAGAGTTAATCCTCAATCGGGTGATAGTTGGGAGTATTGAGCTTGTAGTCCTTAGAAGTTTTCTTTGTTTTCGTCTGTTTTGTTTCTGAATTTAAATTTGATCAATAACTCATTGCAAAACTTATTTTATTCTATTATTGAATTTTGTGTAGCTAAATCATAAAAGAGAGGCTTGTTTCTGAAGTATTCATTTCTAGCCTGATTTCATCCTTAGATTATATATAGCTTAAAAATTATATGTTCTCCGCTGGTCATTTAGCTAGCTTTGTGACCTGATTCCATACATTTTTACACATTCATAGTTAGAGAAAGTTCTCGTATCTTTTGAAAAAGTTCTCTGTTGTTGCTCTATAAAAGTGGGTGTATTACGTGTTCAAATCAACAAAATGATAGGCTTTTTCTTTTAGTTTATACATTTGCTATAATAGAGTAAGCTGCTACTATTTGTTGTTTGTATTTGACCCTAAGTTTGAATGATTTTTGTTTATAATAAGAGAACTTTGAAAAGGAAAAAAATAAATTATCATCATAGACTGAGACTAATTCTGAAGAAAATTTGTTGCCTGATTACAATCTATGCCATCTAATTGGCAAATTTGGGTAGATTCTATGGGAGGAAAGAAAAAAGAGAGAGTATCTAGGGCTTAGTTCTTTGGGCAAGTCAATGAAAACTAGTACTCCAGGAACTTCACTGACAATGACCATATCAGAAGATATTGAGGAAAAGATAAGTAGTGAAGTTCATTCATTCAATGCTTCCTTACAAGCTCAATTGGAAAAAGAGAGGCAGGAGAAAGAATACATGAAGAAGGAGTTATATGAAACAAGAAATACATTAATTATATTGATAAAGAAATTTGGCTATGAAGCAAGTTCTTCTCATTGAAAGTCTATATCCCATAATCAAAATAATTCAAGCGATGAAGTGGATTCAAATGATGAAGAGAATGATGATAGTACATCATCTGCATACTCTAATGCATAGTTGTCATTTATTAGAATTATTAATTTACTTTATATTTATCGATCTTAGTATTTAATCATTTATGATGATAGATGACTTATGAATTTTTATTTAATTGGAGTAATACATTATATTGAAGTTATTATATTATGAGAAGACTTATGTTTTATTGTTGAATTAGACATTTTGTTTATTTAAGAGTTATTAGAAATAGATTTTATATATATATATTGACAGGTATGGGTGACAAATAAATTTAACAAACAATTATAAAATTTGTTCAATTTGGTTGCAAATTTAATTTCCTATGAAAGTTATATTTGAAATGCTTGCGAAATTTTCTGTGAATTAATTAAATTTTGGTTCATATTTCTTGTAAAATTTCTTGTAAATTTTATTATTTACCAATTTTGCTGTGAAACTTACATTCAAAATTACTTGCAAAATTGAGCCTTGAAAGGTGCATTACTTGCAAAATTTACTATGAAACATACATGTAAAATTACTTGCAAAATTAATTTTGTTGTGAAAATTACTCGCGAAATTATCTACGAATTCAGATTTTGAAAAACCACGACAACTCGTGGATTCTGTTGCGAATTCAATTACATGCGGATTTTTTTGGGCCAATTAGATGCGGATTTTGATACAAATATTACCTGCATAATTATTTGCAAAAATGAATTGGGATTACCTACAAGTTTTGCTTTGGATTTAGTTATCTCCAGTTTTTGTTGCAAAAATTACTTGTGAATTTTGCTGCGACAATTTAATTTAAGGATTTTCTTGCGCAAATTATATGAGAATTTTCTTTTGACTATTTATCGTGAACATAATTTGCAGCAAAATACGTAGCAAAATTCCTTCCACCCACACACCTTGCCATGAAAATTAGTTGCAGATTTTCTGTATTTCTTGTGAAATAATCCGTAGCTAATTACTTGCAGAATTCAAAATCTGCAGTAACCAATTATCAACGAGCATATTACCTGTGAATTTTCTTTTCAACAAAATCTGCATGAAACCTGCTTACCTATGAATTTTTAACAAAAATCCATAGTAAAATCCTCAGGTAACAGGTAAATTTTTAGTGGTGAGTACCATATCCATGCATACCTGGTTCATGCATGCACAGTGATATTGTTGACTTTTAATAGGACTGAGACTGATTCAATCATTGACTTTTGACTCTTAAGCACTATAAATTGGTTACCTCATTACAGCACCAAATTGGGCATGCCCTCTTATTTCTTAAAAAAATTCTAAATGGTATGAACTCAATTTCATAAAATGACGTGTAAAAATCAGCTTCTTCGATATGTATTTTGCATTTTGGTTAAGTCCAATTTTCTCTCTCAATTAAATTTTTGAAACCCACGATGATTGGTTATAAAACACTTCATTGATTGTAATGGTATGAATTTTTGTTGTAGCTCTATACCAAGTACGTATTTCTTAGATAGATGGTTGTCTCAAATTCACACCTCATTCTTTATCCTTTATCTCACTAATCATTCATTGTCATGTGGAAGAAAAACAACGATATTCCAATATCTAAAAGTAAGTGTTTAATTGGAACACCCACTTCATAACTATTATATGTGATGGTAGACCCTCACTATACCCCACTCATTCATTATATCTAACGATAATGGAGTATATGTCTCAATTGAATATTTACTTTTAGATGTGATACTGCCTATTCTTATACACATTTCTTACTTGTCCCCTTAACAATTACAAATGTGGATTCCATACGTGGAATGTTGATCCTCTTGCTCGGATGCATTGTCATAAATTTTCTACATTCACTTCATAGAAGAAGCAGAAAAGAAAACTCCAAAATGCCACCTGGACCTTCCTTTCTTACTATAGTAAGAAGCCTTGTTCAGTTAGGTAAAAAGCCACAACAAACATTGCCAACCTTGCTAAGGTTCATGGCCCAGTGATAATGCGTTTGAAGCTAGGCCAAGTGACCACCATAGTAAACTCTTCATCTGACATAGCCAAAGAGATGCTCCAAACCCATGATGTGTTATTCTCAGACAGAACAATTCCTCAAGCTATTAATGTTCACAACCATGAACAATGTTGTTTACTGTTCCTGGCAGTTTCACGCCTATGGAGGGACCTAAGGAAAATATGCTACAACCAAATGTTATCCAAAAAGACCTTTGATGCAAGCCAAGACCTTGGGCACAAGAAGCTGCAAGAATTCCTTAGTGATGTCCATACATGCAACCTAAATGGTAAAGCAATAGATATTGGAAGACTAGCCTTTAAGATTTCAATTAATTCCTTGTCAAACATATTTTTCTCTATGGATTTGGTTCAATCTTGTTGGGATTTAACCCAAAGTCACATATCAGTAAGAAATAAAAGTATTGCTAGTATTTTGGCCTATAAATATGGCTTTGGTTATTTGAGTTTTGTTATCTTCTGAAAGTAGGAGTGATCCATATGGGTAGCTTTTAGGAGTTGTCTATGTAAAGAAGTATTTGTAAGGATGGTTTGCAACTTTAGCCGTTCAAAAGTTGCGGATAGTGAAAGATTTGAAACTCCTTACAGAGGTCGTGGACCAAGTTAAATTTTGTCTTCTTTTTATTGTTTTCTTCTTACATTGTTTCCTCTATTGAAAGAAAGTTTGTTCTTGTATTTATTTGCTTCCGCCCAGCGAATGGTATCAAAGCCTATGGTTAGATCAGTTGGGCTTAGTTGAGTATTGGTTAGAATGGTAGTTTTTGGATTTAGTTGAGTATTGGTTAGAGTGGTAACTTTTGGATGTATGAGGTCCCTTGTGTCGAAAGTCTTCCTGGCAGAGGTCAGGCAACGTGTCCCATGGAGCAGCGAGGTGTAAGTAAAGAGAGTTTATGTCGAAAGTCTTCTTGGCAATATAGAAGCCAAGCTGCGTATTTCATGTGCAGTGACAAGTCAAGTTAATAGAGCAGGCATGACTCTTGTTTCCACTATTGAATACTCATGAAATACAAGTTTTTCAAGAAAAATATTTATGGAGGCAGTTGTTGCAGTCCGCTCTTTGGTAGGACTTTGAATTAAGGGGAGGATTTGTTGGGATTCAATCCAATGTCCCATATCGGTAAGAAATAAAAATATTGCCAGTATTTTATCCTATAAATATGACTTTGGTTATTTGAGGTTTTTTTATCCTCCAAAAGTAGGAGTGATCCACATAGGTAGCTTTTAGGAATTGTCTATGTGAAGAAGTATTTGTAAGGATGGTTTGTAATTTCAGTAATTCAAAAGTTGTAGATAGTGAAAGATTTGGAACTCGCTTTGGGGTCATAGATGTCGAAGTTAAGGTCGAGCTACGTTAAATTTTATCTCTTTATATCATTTTTCTTCTTACATTATTTCCTCTATTGAGAAAGAGTTTGTTCTTATATTTGTTTGCTTAGTTGTCCCACAAATCTATGGGTGAGATTGATGAGTGCAAGGATATGGTGCTGAATTTGGCAACAGCAATTGGAACACCAAACTTGGGGGATTTTTTCCCAATGCTGAGGACAGTTGACCCACAAGGCATAAGAAGGCGCACAGCTACATGCGTTCCCAGGTTGTTCCAAATCTTTGACGGTTACATTAACCAAAAGGTTGAAGCTAAGAGAAGTGGAAAATTATGTCTCAAACAACGACATGCTAGATACATTGCTCAATATTTCTCAAGGGAATAGCCTGAAGATGGACAAAGAACAGATTAAACATTTATTGCTTGTATTCTTCCCTCCCTTCTAATTTATTTTTTCTGTCGTGCTTTATTATATGCTAGCTATTTTAATTTTTAAATTTAACACTTCTTAAAATATTTTAAATTGCTTAAGTTTTCAACTCTTCTTTTTCAGATACTTCATTTTTCATTTTCTTATCTTGAAAAATAGATTAAATTCCCAAATTATTACGTTAAGAGTTAGCCTATTATCTATTGCTATCTCAGATAGAGGTAGATCGAGAAGGAGAGGTCTAGTATCTGGATTCACATAAACCTACTTAATTCATTTTAACACTATGGTATTTATAGAGATTGAGAGAGATACATGCCATAAATGCAAGGCATACCTCTCAAGGTATAGAGAGGAGAAATCGGAGATCAGATTGAGAAGGAGAGTTTTCTCATAACAAATCATTATTAGATTTTTGTCATGAAATCTATTCTTCCCCAAAACTATAAAACAAATGTCAAAGAAAAAGCTCATCAACCGTTTTGTCTTTTTAATACACTAATTCAGTAGCAAAAAATCTCATGACAACTAATGTCATAAACATAAAATAATAATAATAATGTTTCAACAGACATGAGCTCCTTTTTGTCTTTTTCTCCATTTCTCTTGTTAAAGTATCATAATATCATTGATATGATATGCATTCAATGAAACTTGGATGAGTAAGCTATTACTAACCGTATATACAATTGCTGAATTTCTGACTAAACTCTATATGGTTTTGTGATAGGATCTAGTTGTTGCGGGAATAGATACAATTACATATGCATTGGAACGACCAGTGGCTGAACTACTAGTTCACAACCCAGATGCCGTGTTAAAAGCCAAAAGGGAGCTTCAACAAACCATTGGAATAGGCAAACACGTTGAGGAATCGGACATTGAAAGACTTCCATATTTGCAAGCAGTAATAAAAGAGACTTTCGTACGCACCCACCAGCTCCATTTTTGCTACCTTGGAAAGCCAAAGCGGATGTGGAACTCTATGGCTACATTGTCCCAACTCCCAAAGGGTGCACTAGTCATAATCAATGAATGGGCCATCTGTAGGAGCCCAGAAGTATGGAATGACCCAAATTCGTTTTCACCGGAGAGGTTCTTGGGGTCCAAAATTGATGTCAAAGGTCATGATTTTCAATTCACACCATTTGGGGGTGGACGAAGAATATATCCTGGATTGACATTTGGTACAAGGATACTGCATCTTATGTTGGGATCATTGATCAACTCTTTTGATTGGAGGCTTGAAAATGGTGTGACGCCGGAAGATATAGAGTTGGATAAAAAGAATTGCGAGTTATTGCAGTTAGAATAAACAGTTAGCACATACATCATGGTGCATATTAATTGGGATTTCAAAAATATTATTTCAACACCTAAAAATAGGCGTCTAGTTGAGATATCTGCTTTATTATTATTGGATGTGATGATCATCCCATTATTTCCACTCATCCATCATATCTAACAGTGATAAAATTACTATCCCAATTGAACACCTACTTTTAGGATGTTGAAATAATATTGTTGATTAGATTTACACTTATGTGAATGTAAACCCAATAGTTACTGATATTTTACTATTTAAAAAAATGTTGAAATAGTTGGCTTCATCATAGGCTGATTATGTAACAAACAATATGGCAAGTGGTCTTTCCGTATGCAAATTAATACTATAATTACCATAATTAAATTCAAGCATTTTTATTTTACTACTACTTTTGCCCACTTTTAAGTATCTTATAGGAAATTAGTAAAAATTTAATATATTATAAGATCAATGTATCTGAATACAAATTGTACCAAGATATATTGATTTTGTAATATATCAAATTTTTGCTGATTCTCTAGAATATACTTAAAATTCGACAGAGAGAGTATTTACATATAAATGTTGAAATAGTTGGCTTCGCTCTTATTTTAGTCGATGAATTTTCGGAATTTGAGTTTTAGCTGTAGTGGAGGTGAAGAAGACCAACGGAGCGTCATTTGCTTGATGGCTGGAACACATTTATGAAGGATACACATTTGGCATGTGAAGATTAAGATTATGGGTGGAAATAGAGTTGGCCAACGACTTTCATTTAAATAGGTTGAACTATATATATTTTTAAAAAATTGCTTGAGCCTAGGTCTATTACTTGATATAGTCTTTTTGATTGTTTTAGTGACATTTTTAAAAGTAACCTTACTTGAAAACCTATTTAAAGATCTTATTGACTATTAATTTTCTTTTTTTAAAAAATAACAACATGCCTCCTCATAAATAAGTTAAAGAACATTTAAATATGTCAAAAGAAATTTGAAATTGGGTAATAAAAGGCCTCTTAAATAAATTAAAAAATATATTTTTAAATAAACTAAAATGTTTCTATTATTATTACAATTTGTTCAATAATAATAATAATAATATACATAGGTCAATCTGTCAATAAGACATAAATGCCTAATATTACAGCCTAGAGCTTGGCCTGTATAGTTAAAAAGACTTTTTAAAAAGTCTTAACTTAGTTTGTTTATTGGCTAGATCAAACTAAGCAAAATATATACAGATTAGGCCGATTGTCTCTGACGAGTGGTGTGACCTACTTCCATCCCTAATTAAGTTGAAGATAGTTCGAAGGACAAGAAATAATGTTTAAGAAATACAGTCTAATGTTTGTAATTTGTGATGAATTAAGATCTTTGTTTTGTTGTTCTTACTTGTGATTTTAGGACTATAATTATTAATGTTATCCATGCTACCTGTGCTGTTTATATAGTAAACGGGTTCCATCAAGTTCCACTGTTTTTTAGTAAGACATTAAAATTTTTTGACTTTTGTTTAGAAAGAAGATCAGCTCCCCGTGCTTAGCACGTATCTAGTACTAGTGATGGACAAGAAACCAAGCTACATTACTGCTCTCTACATTTTGCTGCCGCCACCTAGTCCCTACAAAACGCCAGTAAACTCACTATAATTACCACCTCTCATATTAATTGAAGAGCTGCAGAATTTTGACAAGAGTAGTGCTATTTGAGCATCTAAAAAGTGAGTGTCTATTGGAACTATTAGAATTCATTTATTCAGCTCATCACTAGATAAGAGCTTGTACAGTGTATCTCATTACAATTGAAAATATTCTCTTCATTCCCTCACCAAAAGACTTCGAGAGTTTCTCTCATCTTTGAACCTTAACCTGATGGTTACTATAAGATTGTTGCGGAACACAGACAAAATTACAGATAGATTTTGTAAGATTTATAGATGGATTTTTTAATTACAGACGAGTTTATAGACGAGAACATGTCATATGCTATTTTCTCATCTATAAATGTTACATCAGATGGATTTTTTCATCTGTAATTGGTGGAAAAAAAAACTTGTGAAATTAGTTCATTACAGATAAATTTTTCCGTTTGTAACATTATAGTCGAAAAAAATCTGTCTATACTAAAAAAAAAAAATTTTACCTCTACTACTGCCACCACGCGCCATCCATTGTTTCCAACAACCCCTTCCCAACGCCACCCCAAACAAACCCAAATCTTTCCAAACTGACAGCCACATCCACCGTTGTAACTGCGTGCTCCATTGCGCCACCCCCAAAGGATACAAGGCACCAATGCTTCTACACATTAAAAACTGATAACTCGATCAAATTCACAACAAAAAAAGTAGAAAAATGAAAAAAATAAACCGATTAAAAGTTAAAGAACATTACTACGAACACAATGACCTAAACTATTTACAAAATGGAGGCTCTGGTGACCAGCAATGGTTCAAACAAGGGCGATGGCTACTGTTGGTTTCAATGAGAGAAGAGAAAGAAGTGAATATGAGAAATGGGGAAGAAAGGGCACCACATTTGTAGCCTCAATTTTGACATTATAAATAGATTTTTCCATCTATAATTCCTTTAATAAAATGCATCGTTAAGTGGATTGTCACAACAACAAAAATATTTGGCTTCCATACCCATTACTTCAAAAGTCTCATACACAATCAACATCATATGATTGGATGAGAACATAAAATAATTTGATGTTGACAATATATCAAAGTTATTATAAGATAAAGAATAAATTTAATAATTAAGTTATAATATTAATTATTTAAATTACATTGGATCGATTTTGAAAATCATTAAAACTAAAATCAAGTCTAATATGATTAAATTTTTTAAAAAATAAAATTCAATCCAAATCAAAATTTTCTGACTTTGATTAGTTTTTAATTTTCTTTTAATCAATTTTCAATTTTTATTTTGTTTGATTGAATTTGAACACCTAAATATATGTCAAATTGTCAATTAAAACTATTACACTTTAAAGGAAGTTCAATATATAAATATATCAATAGCCTTCAACACATTTTAATTAATACTTCTTTCCCAACCTTCAAGACATTCATCAAAACTTTTAGCGTGAGATGAAAATATAGAATTGAGATAATATTGGTTGAAAATAATTGTTCAGTTTTAATTGTACAAAAGAATTAAGAAAATAATTAAAAAATCTCAATATTAACTTTTTTAATATGTATTTTATAATACTATTTTTGATACTGATTATCTCTTTTCTTTAATTATTTGTTTTCATTAATTATTTCTTTTCATTTATTTTCTCCTTTAATAAAGAGTATATCCACGGAAAAAATAAATAAATATTACCTAGAATTTCTAAATGGACGGTTATTTATGGAATATTAAATTTTAAAATTGAATAATTGTTTCCAGCCAAAGGGAGTATATGATGACTAGAGTAGTTTCTTGATAAACTTGTCATTGTCAATGAGAGTTAGCGTAATTAGTAAGAAACGAGGTCGCATTCGACAATAACGCAACTTCAGATTCCTTTACTAATATGAGGACTCCATTCATAGACGCTTTCATTAGCCACCTGTAAATATCAAGGCCATGCCTAACTTGGATAGGATGACTGTCACAAAACTCAGCTAAACTTTTGTTAATAAAAAAATTCTTATCATAATCTTTAACATTAATCTTTTGGTGGGTTCTCATGTGAATTTGTCATAAAGGGATTCACAATTAGTTTCATAGGAGTTAATATTCACTTTAGTCCTTGAAAGCTACATTTTTGAGTTATTTTAGTCTCTGAAGTATACAATGATTGTCATTAAATCGACCCTTGACCTTGTAAATGCAAGTGAATCACGTAATTCTCTTAGTTCACATTTGTTAAAACTTCATCAGTTAAATATTGATGTGTAACATTAAGTCACACCTAGGTGTAACATGTGCATCTAACGTGGTATGAAAACTTAAATAACCTATTTTGGTGTCTGAAATTACAAAAAATGAGTCATTATTACCATAATCTTCATAATAAAATGACTTATTTTATGTAATTTCAGACACCAAAATAAGCTATTTAAGTCTTTATACTACGTCAGATGAGATATGGTATGCTTAGATACCACTTAACATTATACATTATTATTTAACTAATAGAGCGTTAATGGATCTACCCTAAGGAACTAATGTGACTCACGTTTGTAAAGTTGACAACCAGTTTTGTGATACTTAGTGTATACGTGGCGATGGATAAGTTCCATTTTGCCCTGGGTCCCTAGGACCCACCCATGTCTTAGGGTCTGAATTTCGCTAAGTCTGGATCCTACACCTCCTTGGAGGGCTATATGTTAGGGTCACATTCTTAGCATCAAAAATCCCGGTAATTGTTGCCAATAGGAAAATAAGTTAAAGAGTGATTTTTAATAATTTTTATGAGACCTTTAAACGTTTGTTTTTAACCCACAAGTTTAGAAAATCTTGAAAATTCCCAAATTTGAACTAAAACCCAAAATTTGGATTTTGAATTGTTGGGTCTTGGTTTGTTTTTATTTTTTATTTGAATCCAAATGGGGGGTATTTCCTTATTTAAATTTATGTTTTAAAGTTAATGGAGAGTAAAATAAATGAGGATAAGTGAGATTTGGGATAACCCATGTGCCAATGACAGAAAAATGCAGAAGCTAGGGGTTGTTGTCACTGCTATAGCGATCACCAGGGAGTGTTTCATGTGGTGCAGTGGTCTGAGGGACCGTTATAGCGGTCATAAGTGCATAGTGCTCAACGCCCTAACCGTTATAGCAGTCATATGCCGCTATAGCGGTCCTCCAACGACGTCGTGTCAGTTTTTGCCTCTTTTAAAAACCCATTTCGGGGTTCCCCTTCTATCTGGCGTAAACCCTTCCTCCCCATTTTTCTTCCCCTTTTCTCTAATTCTCTCCAATCTAGCTCCCCCAATTCATCAAGGTATGTAAATGTTGCTAGTTTTTGTCTCCAATCTCTTCATTCCTTTATGATCTTGAGTTGGGTCTTGTTATTTCTCTCATTATTGCCAAGTGGGGGTGCTCCCTCAATATTATTAGAGTTGTTTTAGGGTAATCTAAAAGTACTCACAAATCATTGATAAGTTTTATGGCTTTAATGGCAGACATTGGTGTCATTCTTCTTCCCCGGAGTCCCCATGGTGTTGGTACCTCACAGTCTACCCCCCCAGATGAGTGGGTTTGATCTCATGACCTTATTTTGGTCATTATACTATTTTTTTTAAGTATTACGGAGCTTTTAAAGACTTGGAACAATTTGTTTTTACATGATATGTAATTATATGAATAATGTGCTTTGTTTAGAAATGCTCCATTTAAATTTATGCATGAGAATATGATTTTAGAATTGCATGGGACCATATTTATTTCATAAAAAGCTTCGTATGATTAAATTTGTAAATTGATTTGATTATAAATAGATGAGAATTGCTATGATTTACGAGTTGAGATTTAGGAATTTACAATTGCTAGTAATGATAAGTGTTGAACTAGAAACATAGAACTCCCCTTTTGATATTCAGAGGTTTCAGTATAGAGAGAGTTATTGAGAGGAATAGAACTGTGAGTTAACGGCAGTTATTCCGTTAACCTTGGTATACCAAGGCCCGCTAGGAGCAATTCATCCTTGAGTTAGATCTGTCTACTAGGGACACGGTTCGCCAAGGACTGAAGAGATCACATTAGCTAGGGGCTTTGTCTGCCAGGGACTTAGCACCCTCCCTACAGTTGATGAGCACTCTGTTCTCTTGTGTAATTCTTGAGATTTTAAGGATTATAATTAATATGTAAAGTAAATAGAACTGTTTATAAATGTTGCATTTTACCATTATTTATATATTATATTTTCCTATCCTATGTACGGTTATGAATGAGGATCCACTCACTGAGTTTTGATTTTCAAAACTCACCCATCTCTTCTCCTTTTTCTTACAGATTCAGGTGTAGCACAAGATCCTCCTTTTCCACCTCCTCAGCAGTAGCATCTTTCAGCTTGGGTGAGCTTCACTTCGGTGTAAAGCCATAGTATTTTGTTCATGGTAGATGTGCTCCAGTGATGTGACAGGCAGGATCCTAGATTGCATATAGTTTATTTTACATTTTGATCATACCATGATTCTTTTGTAATTAATAGTATATTATTCATAGTTATTTTGTATTTGGGCAACTCAGTTGAAATATATTTTGCAGCTACAGTTTCATAATTTATTCATGAGAAATAGGTTTATTTCACCAGTAGTAAGGATTTACAATTAATTTGAAATATTATCAAACTATGTTTTATAGATAAAGGAAGCATATAAGTCTGATGCAAATCACGAGGAACTGCAGGGGTGGTTTCCTCACGTGCTGGTCACGATCCAAATCGGGTCGTGACAAGTTTGACTCATTTTAAACTTTAAAAACTAAAATGACTCATAAGTGTAATTTCAAGAACTAAGATGAGGAATAACTCATTTCATAAATGGTGAAACTCGTTTCAAAAGTGGTGAAATAAAGAGCCGAACCTATAAGAGGAATTTTAAATTAATTTTTGAAGGCCAAAAAAGCACCTTCTACATTCCACTCCGTTGTTCACCTCCCTTGTCCATCCTCCACCCCAGGCCCACCTCCTTTAGTCCTTTAGCTCCGGTGGCCCATCCCTTTACCTCCATTATTATCTTCATTTATAATTGTGAATTACATTAGTCCTCAAAAATATAAATAATCCATATGTATAAATGATCCATATAAGTCCTTTAGATATACATTATTAAATCAATACCTGAAAATAATTCCTTTGATTGAAATTACCCTAGTAATTTATTAGGATTTGTTCAACAGTGACTAAAATGATCCATAATTACAAAGTCATGGACTAATAAGTCAGATTTTACACTTCAGGAACTAAAATAACTCACGCGCGTGTACAATTTCAAGGGCCAGAATGAGCATTAACTCGAACATAAAATATATTTTTTTAAAAAAGTAAATTTAAAATTCTTATTAAACACGTCATCACAACTTTTCCTCCACATGTCACTATTTAACTTTACCTATGAAACTCTCTGTGTTCCTCAAAGGAAAATTCACCTCAATATAGGTTTGAAAGTGAGTCAAGCCAACTCGTGAGCTTTTTCTACTTCAACTCATTAAAAGCTTAAGAAGCTGAGCACATGAGCTCATGAGTCATGCTTGAGATTACTATATTACTCAATGCTCATGGGTTGACTCGATATAAATATATTCATATATTTATTTATATACATAAAATCATCTATTTTTTGTGTAACATAAAATCGTCTTTTATTATTATGTTATGGTACAAATTATTATGGGCAAATTATATTGACCTCCCTTGAGGTTTTGTGAAATTTATCTATCTTGGATCCTTTTTATTTATTCGGGTGGCACTGATCTTCCCCAAATGCATTATGCAATGCGTGATAGATGGGATGACACTGTAATGGTTTTAAAAACTCAAGGAAGGTCGGTATAATGATTTAAAAAATTCAAGGACCACTTGAAAATTTTACAAACAGAAGAAAGTCGAGTTGAATATCATCAAATCACATAGGAGATCAGTGTAATTTGCTTAGTTATTATTCTTTAGTATTGTTGTTATTTTTGGGACTATGTTGTTGTGACTAAATATCAGTTTAAGATTTAATTTGTATCTCACTCGAGTTATCTTATCACATTTGAATGGCTCGTAGGCTAGGTTAGACTTGATGAGTCTTGGGTGTTATGAACTTGATAGGCTTATTGACTCAATTCTACTCATTTCCACCTGTATCCACATTCTCATAACTATAGGATGAGGGTTAACCCTAACCCTAATTATAGTTCTAATTAGATTCTAATCTATTCTTAAAATCAAGGAGTTTTGAACACAAATACTTCCACCCTAATTGGCATCTGCAAGCAGAAATATCAAAACCTGCACATTATTGGTTATTGCTTTTAATACATTTATGAATACTTTAAAATTTAATTTTCACAATAATTTTTTGACACTTGTCTTTCAATTTAATTGGGCTGATCAGGCCCGTGTAGAAATATTTATAGATTACCTATCAACAAAAAAACTTGAGAATCAATCCAAAATCATGCCGATCGATGTGTGGGCATGATAGGTCAGCCAAATAAACCAATCATGTTGACTATATAAATTATAATTTTTAAACACAATAATTATATTATGTAATTTAAACTAATAGAGTAGAAGATAAAATAGCTAGAATGAGTTTATGTTATAATTAAGGGTATATTACTCTAACCTTTTATAAGATCTGCTGAAATTTATCTCGACTCATTTCTATTCGTTCGAGTGATGCTAGCGTATTAGGAAATGTGTAACAGAGATGAGAATAATGTAATGATTTCATAAACTCAAGGAAGGAGAGTATAATAGTTTAAGAAATTAAGGAATATTCTTTGTAACTTTTATAAATAAAGAAAAATCAGGTTGAATTTTACTAGGAGAAATGCCAGTCTAATATTTGCCCTCTAATCAATAGATTAGCGGAGGAATAATTCTAAATTCCAAATATATAAAAGTTGGGTACGAGGTGAGTTTATCATTTTTTTTACTTTGAAAATTATATTAAATTGCAAGGAGGCTTAAATCTAAAACTACTATTCAAACCTTTCGATTTCATGTTTATTACTCGAACTTCTCACCACCTAGGTGAGTTTATCTTAAACACAAGCTTTCCTCTGCTCACATTATTTTTTTTTCACTCTCCTCACATAGATTAGGCGGAGAGGATATCCACGGATCGGATACCAATTATTATCATCCTTAAAATTATGTAGGTGGTGTTGGAAGCAAAGCACGTGGTGCAAATAAATTGATTTATTGTCCTTGAAGGCAATAATTGTGTAGCTTTTTCTATCGACTTCGAAATCAAGATTAGCAGGTAAAATATTAGTTTTTAAAAAAAATTATAAGTGATGCAAATATTTTGCCAGAGTCGATCTCACCCGACACGTGGCAATTACGTTCGATTTGATAAATGGATTTTGCTATTTACACTCAACTTCATATCATGCATGGCACTCAACTTCATATCATGCATGGTTATTTTATTTACACTATCCAGACAGAAAATTGTGTTGAAATTATCTTTAAAAATGAAATAAGCCAAGAACGGTATTTTCTTTTCTTTTTTTTTTTGTGGGTGAAGGCAAAAGGAAAAGCTCAAACAGCAGAAGCAAACTAAATCATAGCATGGAAAATAGCCACCCCAACACACAATCATCAAGAAGAATGGAAATTAAACTAGTAGGGGGTAAGAAGTAAAGCTAAGAAACGGTATGATCAAAATGATGCGCAAATATCATTAGTTTTTTCGTTTGAACATATTTTATCTTTTATTTTTTATTATAAGTATAAACAACTTTTTGAAACTTTTAATTACAAATAAAAATAAGGAAATTTCTCCGATATCCTTATAAATTTCAAGAATACCGCTACTTTATAGTTATTTATGATTAAGATTGTACTGTGTATCCCACTGATTAAATTAATTAACATATAAAAAATAAAAATTCAACCACAACTATTAAAAGTGACAAGGGTACCAGTACCCGATGGGAATCGAAACAAAAAACTAAAAGTAATTATTTTGAAATTATGATATTTTTATCAAATTAATCTCACATAGCAAATATTATATAATACAAAAAATGATTTATATCCTTTCTAGTAATTTATTATATAAAATCAATATTTTTTTATGGAATCCAAACAAAATAGATTATTTTGAAATCACTTTTTAGTTAAAAAACAATTATGGAAATAAATAATTATTGAAATAATTTAAATGTTTTAGCTTTTCCCAACATGCACTAACAAGATAGTGAATTTCCTTTTTCTTTATTTGAAAAATAGAAATCTTGATTTTTTTATTTTTTATTTTTTATTTTCGACATTTTTCAATTAAAAAAAGCAAGGCAGACAAAAGTAAGAGATAATTTTGCAAATGAAATCTTTTATATTTTAAGAGACCGTGTTTCGCGTCAACATAATTTGTTTTATCTTGTTAAGAGATCAAGTTTGTTGTCCGCAAAACCGTCAAGATAATTTTATATATTTTAAGAGATAAGCTTTTTATTAATAATTATGAATTTAATTGTCAGATCCAAAAAAATTAGGGTAAAACATCAATTAGGCCCCTCATATTTTATCAAGATTTTGATTTAATCTCAAAGTTTTTCTTATTCTATTTATGTCCCTAATATTTTTAAAATGTTTTAATTTTATCCTTTTGATAGAATGTACCCAAAACCAAAAATTTAACATTTTCTGTCTTATTGTGATTACATAACAGATGATATTTTTTATTTTATTGTAGTTTTATAATATCATAATTTGACCTTTATTTCATCTTTTTTCATTTATAATTTGGGTACAATTTAGCAAAAGGATAAAATCAAAATATTTTGATAATATTAAGGATGTAAATAATTAAAAAAAACTTTTAGGACTAAATGAATTGAAACCTTGATAAGACATGAGGGAAGTGATAGAAGTTTTACCCCAAAAATTATGAATTTAATTTAAACATAAATGACTATGTAAATTTTTTTTTCATACTGTCATCTAATCAAATCTTCTTATGTTTATGATTCTTGAAGTAACAAGGTAAAAGTGTAAGTAATTTGGTTGATGTGAGAATATAAGATTAGATGATTTTTAAAATGACTTTACACTATTGGCATATCAAATGAAACTCTATGCTATAGCATTGACGTTTTCTTTATTATTTTTGGGAATTTATTTTGGATTTTGAAAAAATTGATTATAAGGGTCTATTTGGTTTGAGTTTTCAGTTTTCATTTTTAGTTTTTAGGATTTTCAGAAGAAAAAACTGAAAATAAAAACTAAAAACTGGATTTTGTAGTTTATAAAATTTTCAGTATTTCCTTCACAAAATCTGAAAAACTGAAAACTAAAAACTCAAACCAAACAAGCCCTTAAATTTAAATTTTAAATATAATCAAAAAACTAAAAATTAATTTTTTTTAGAAGCTACTTTTTTTAGGAGGTGCTTGGATGTGATACGGATTGTCATTAACCCCCAACAAATTAAAAATATAGTGGATGCTAAGTTACACTAAAAAAAAAATTGTAAAAAGCACAACATAGGTTGTATTTTATGAAAGTGTTAGTAGCCAATTGAAATTCAGGGCTTGTTTGGAAGAAATTAATAACATATTGAAAGAAAATTTAATTAAATAAATTACTTACACAAGAAGTTCTTGTAAAATTAGGATTATGTTGTCACTAACTTAAAAGAATAACTTGTTGGAAGCATTTATTTTCACTAATTTATAATCATCTAATCAGTGACGTAATTCTACTCAGTATTCACACAATCGTACAACTGACCAATGGTTTGTCTAACATGAATACCGGGAAATCAGAATTGCAATCCCTAAATGCCTATGCCAACTCAAATACCAATCACAGCAACCTAATTTTTATCAGAGCTAGTTTTAACCCACTTACCAATCAAGCATACTTCAAATTATTAGTTAATTGTACCCAATTGGAACTTAACCATGGATGACATTCACAATTGCAAACACACATATAATCAAAGTTATCTCTAAAAAATATAATTATATCAACCAACACAAAAATATAAGAGAGAGAAAAGAAGAAAAAAATTGAAAAGTCAAATCATAAATTATATTAAAATAATAAAGTCTCAAAATATAATCCTTGGATCCATGGGAATCCTTGCGATAAGTAAAGAAATTACTCCTTTATGATGGAGAATCACAATCAATGAATGGAGAGTATGATCATAATCCCCAATGGGAGCCAAAACAAGAATTGAAAGCTCTCAAAATCTAGAGAGAGCAGAGAGATGAAGAGAGAGAAAGCAGTCCTCAAAATAATAGTAAAAAAGGGTCTCTAATATTTAATCTACTACTCTTTATAAATAGTAAAATTACAAAAGAAACGCGGTTCACTGTGCTTAAATCGAGCTTCGCTGAAGTTATGATCACGCATGACCTTTGTACTGTGGCGATCATAATGTAAAAAATTAATTTTGTTATAACATCAATATTTTAAAATTAGACTCCTTATTTTATTTAGATTGTATTGTTAAAACTTATTACCCAAACACATTCCTTTAATGTCTTAGTTTTATTAATTATTGTTACGGGGTGAGCAGCTATGCATGTGAATGTCCAATAAATTAAGTATGATGGCTAGATGAAAGTTTGACTTAGAAATCGTGTGATGAAACATGACTGAAAGTCAAGCACCTTTTGCCTCTTATTAAAATCAAATAATAATTATCATCAATGTATCCAGTTGAATCTTAAATAAAGAAATAAAAAAAATTCACAAGGATAAAAACTAAAAAAATAATGGAGAAGACTTGCATATTAGAACTTTTAAACAAATAAAAATTATAAATATTAACTTCTCTCACTTCGATTTAATTTTAATTATGTCCCTCTATCGTATATGATGTCCATATAATATCAACCTGCTGGAGGAGACCTTTCTCTAAAAAGACAGAGACAGCAAGATTAAATGAAAAAAAATCAACCTTGAAATAATGTTAGCAATGAAATGACAAAAAATTAAAAATAACATACAATTAATAAGTAAAGTAAGAAATTTAAAGTAAATACCATTTTTATTATAGCCAACTCTATATTATACAAAGACTTTAAAATTCTAACTAGCACTCAGGCTGATAAAGAAGAGTAAATTACATTCCGTAAACTACTTTGCCACAATATTAAATCAAATCTTTTAAGAGGAAGAACGTAACATTAATCATCCTAGTTGTTTATTCTAACTGGAATAGCTCGGAGGGATTGATCCAAGTCCATATTCTCAGGCTTTACGTCGTTTTGAAGTCTCCAATCAAAAGAATTGATCAATGATCCCAACATCACATGCAACATCCTGATGGCCAGAGGCGATCCAGGACATATTCGTCTCCCACTGCCAAATGGTGTGAGCTGAAAATCTCGACCTTTGACATCAATTTTAGAGCCCAAATACCTCTCTGGTGTAAACGAATGTGCATTCTCCCATATGCCTGGGTTTCTACCTATAGCCCACTCATTAATTAGGACCCTTGCACCCTGTGGGATTGTGTAACCGGAGACTTCCACATCAACCTTAGCTTTTCTAGGGAGCAAAAGCGGAGCAGGAGGGTGTAAACGCAAGGTCTCTTTTATTATTGCTTGCAGGTATGGGAGTTTAGCAACATCCGATTCCTCAATAGGATTTCCTTTTCCGATGGTTTGCTCCAGCTCTTGTTTGGCTTTTGACATAACCTCTGGATTGTGGAGTAGTTCGGTCATCGCCCTTTCTAAGCCATATGCAGTTGTGTCTGTTCCCGCAACAAGCAGATCCTACAACGACACAATCATATTTGTTCTAAGTGAGAAATGATATACTTGAATGTGAAAGAAAAAGTGAAAAAAAAAAGTAAGAGAAAGGAAATTACAAGTAAAAAATGTTTGATCTTTTCTCTGTCCATCCTCTGGCTATCCTCTTGAGAAATGTCAAGGAGTGCATCCAACATGTCGTTGTTGGTGACATGAAGTCCCGCTTCTCTCAGCTTCAATCGTTTGTCAATCAACTTGTCCAAGTTGTGGAAAAACTTGGTAAGGTAATTAGTGGTGTGCCTTTGGAGGCCTTGTGGGTCCAATATCTTCAACATTGGGAAAATATCCACCACGTTTGTCGTTCCAGTTAGCTTCAAGAGAGTGGACACAATGTCCTTGTACTCGCCATTCTCTACGGATTCAACGAAGTCCTGAGAGACAAAAGTGTAAGACAAGAAATTGATGCATGCCTTGAAAGCTGCCCTCCCAACATCCACTGCCTCACCGGTTAGGCTGTATGAGTGCATGTCACTGAGGAGTTCTTGCAGCTTCTTGCGCCTAAGGCCTTGACTTGCATCAAGGGTCTTGTTTGAGAACAATTGGTCATTGCATATTCTCCTTAGGTCCCTCCAAAGTGGACAGACAGGGAGGAATGGCAAGCTATAATTGTGGTGGCCGTGAGCCGTCACAATAACTGGAACTGTTCTGTCTGAGAACAACACATCATGGGTTTGGAGCACCTCTTTGGCTATGTCTGGTGAGGAGATGATTATGGTGGTTGATGGGCCGAGCTTCAAGCGCATTATATCTGGGGCATGAAGCTTGGCAAGCTTGGCCAATGTTTGTTGTGGCTTTCTACAGAATTCGGAAAGGTGGAACACTATGGTGAGAAAGGAAGGTCCCGGTGGAAGCTTGTAGTTTGATTTTGTGCTTTTTGCATGAATTGAGCGAAGAAATTGGGTGACAGTGTATGTCAACAAGAGGATCAGTGATAGGGACAAGTAAGAATGCTTAGGGGATAAGAGGGTATGCGCTTTTAGTGCATCGTTTGTGGTGCCGTGTTCAAAAAGTGAAGCAATTGTTGTTGAATTCATCGTTGCGGCACCCCAGTGTGGTGATAATACTGATTCCATTGCCTTTTAATTAGAAAGATGGTGGTTCAAGTCAAGTGTAGTGTAGTGTTGAGAAGTGGGTGTGATGAGAGTGAACTTGTTTGGCTTGTATATATAGGATTGCGAATGAAGGTGCGGAGAAAGAGGCTACGTGTGATGCATCTTCCAAACAGACATGTTTTTTATTCGAGCAATTAATGTTCATTTAAGCACCTTTTAATCATGACCGTGTGGACAAACATACATCATAGTTTGTTACATGTTTGTCTTTTTTAAGTTGTCTACTGACTTTGTTAAATTAGTACTCGCATTTAATCTTTACATAATAGAAATAGAACTCTTGGTGTGCTCGCTTGCTTTTTTTGTTTTTTTTTTACTTCTTCTTTTAAATGTTTTATATTCGCTTCTTAAACATTATTATACTGTAAACAGTAGCAAGTATTTATATATTATTATGAGACTTAATATTTTTATGTTTTTACATTTTTATTTTGTTCAGTGTTATGTTTTAATATCCGTAATTTTTTTTATATTTACCATAATATCCACTACCTACAGCGGCAATTCGTCTCTGAGATGTGAAACTTTTTAAAGCGTAAGCCACATGACCTTTTCGATATACAAGCTGATTTGTGGGTTCTTTAAATTTTTGTATTGAACCTGTCTCCTATCCTCTTGTGTGGCTGAGCTTTTATCTCAATTTATTGAAAAAAAATTATATCTGGTTTGTCTGTTTGTGCATATAGATTGGACCACTGAACATGTGACACATTAATTCCTTGGTCAAACGAGTGATGTAATCAGGTGTTTCTAGTTTTTTTTAATTTTTCCGGTTGACTGGTGACATGTATTCCCTGCTTCTTATGGTCAAATATCTAATGATATATGCTATTATTTCTTTTAATATTTTAAATTGTCTTTATTAAAACTATTTAATGTTTGTAAAAAATACATGCATATCAATAAAAAATTAAAAAAAATATTAACTAAAATTTTGCCATTTGCTGTTCAGAAATAAGGATGGGAAGCTCAAATTAAACTTCAACTTTTCTAAAAGGATGCGTTATGTCTTGATTGTTTTCATCTTATAATAAAAATAATAAACTATGGTAAGTAGGTCACATTCCATAGTTTTTTTTTTAATTTCAATTGAATGTGGAACTTATTTTGTTACTACAATTGTAGTTGTATTCCCTTGAAAATGGAAACCAAATCTAAATAGTGGATAAAACTCGAGCAAATTTTTCATCGAGCATATATATTATACATATATATGTGTGTGCGTGTGTGCATATATATAGACACACACAGCACATGCACACATATTTTATAAATTATTTATTCATTGTGGAACTTTTAGAGTCTAACTCAAATTTTATTGTGCTTTCCTATACAGAAACTTTCAAAATTTTAAAAGGACTAGTTTTAAAGGATGTATTAGTGTAGTTTCTGATGACCTAGTGTAGTTTTTGTTATAAGCTTTAATTTCTGATGCACTTCTACACTTTCTAAGCATTTTGTATTCAATCTGAACTTCTTTTTGAGATGGATGAGAATCTTCATAGAATTGTGAACTCCAAAAATTGTGACTATGATGAACTATTGTGAAGATGTTTGTGACATGATAATGAGAAACCATCTTTTGAATTGTTGTTTCTAAGGTCTCAAACTCATTTTCTGATGGTTTCGCTTGTTTACTTAAGTCTCTTGTGACTATAATTTACTTTCTAAACTATTTTTCATATTTTTAAGAACTTTAATCTCTTTGAATTAGATTTTTATTATGTTAAAACATGATAATATGAAAAATATATCAGGAATTAAATTTCTTGTATATGAGAGAATCCCATTGAGCATTGATGAAACTCAAACAAACCATTAGTACTTCTTTCTTTAAAGTATTTTAACAAAATTTGCTTTGTTATCATTCATAACTCAAGTTATGATAGCTTTCTCAAGGGTTTCAAAGCTAATATTATGTACCTAAATAAAGCTTATATTCACTGCTATCTGCATATTGCTGGACTACATGTTGGACTTTTTATTAATTTGTCTTGCTATAATACCAAATTTTAAGTACTATATATATACTGCTGGTACTGGTGAGATATATTATTCTAATTTTAGTTCATGTGATCATGCATGCATTCCATTAGAGCGCTTCTCATTTGTTGCAATTTATAATTCTGGTTCTCTTGGTATGGATGGAAATCATCTGTTCCTAAATGGTGTCTCATTTCGTGTTCCTCAATCATTTATTGATATGTGAAAAGATAAAATAAATTTAAAAATTTATAAGTTACCAAATATAGAATATAGATATTTTACGTGTCAATAAATGATTAAGGGGGCAGGAAATGGGATAGAGGATTTCCATCCCTCTTGGTATTACACACATATATGCCATTCCCAAATACAGAATATATTTCTGCACAGGACAGAAATCACAATAAAATACTTTTCTTAATTTTTTAATTTTATTTATATTTTTTGGAATGAAATTCAAATTATATGTTTGATTCTTTTTTCCTAATTTGTTAAATTTATTTATACTTTTAGGAATGAAATTTTTTTAAAAAATATTAGGATTAAAAATTTATTTATTCTATATTATTCTAACTATTTTGCACTTTAGTATTTTTGTTATTTGAAAGTGAGCTTGGGGTCTCTACTTGACGTAATTGCATTTGGAGGTTAAACTTGGGTGCGGAGCTTTTCAAGGAATGAGGAACCCTACCTCTAAAACCTTTTCAAACTTTTAAAAATATTACATGTAATTTGTACATATTTTTTTAGAGTACATATTTTGTCCAACTTGTTGAGGTTGGAAATAAAAGAAAAACCTTTTTTCCATCTTGCTTAAAGAATGAGATTATAAATATAAAATAATCAACTTCTTTTTGGGCTATTTGCATAACATATTACAGCAGGCTAAACAAATAAATAAGTCCACAAAAGAAAATGATAATTATATATACAAGGAAAGTTATATCGTTGAGCACAAATTTCAAACCTTCAGAAATATTATTTACCTTAATTTTTTAGACATTAATTGAATATTTAGAGAGTTATGTGTTTCCAATAGGATATTTTAGTTATGTTATTATCATATGCGATTGATGTGATAAAATAATTAATAATAATATAAAATTATTTTATTAAATTTACAAATAAATTTTAAATTAACTTAGGATCACTGACAATGCGATTGAAATTGTTACTTATTAATAATTTATAATTCTAAATTATACTCAAATAATGTTTAAAAAATAACTATAAATAACAATACTGTGACTTTTCTGTTCTAAAGCGAAGTGGGATGCTTCCATCGTTCCTTAGTATGACTCTAAATAAAAGAAAGTTAAAATGTAGAAGTTCAGTATGGTTTGATTTTGGCGTCAGTATGTGTATTGATTTGTTTCTCAGGCACCCAAAATAAAATGCTTGAAAATAAGATAAAATGCATTTTAACTTTGTGAACTTGAAGTTAGGTTGAATTTATATTGTGACTTTTTAAAGATGTGCATTATAACATTTTAGACTTTTCAACCAGCCATATGTATGTCATATGCATAATTAATATATAAAAGTATTATTTTTTTAATTAAATTTCTCAACCTTAAATCCTCCTCATTCAAAAATGGATAAAAATACTTTTTAGATGCTAGAATTTGATTGTAATAAAAGGATATTTTTATTAATTTTTGAGTAAGAGCAGGGTTTAGGATTGAGAAATTTAATTAAAAGAAAGATTATTTTTATTCATTTAACTGAGCACGTGATATATACATGACTACTTAATGGAAGAAATATATGCTAACTTAATAGATGGGGTGTTTTACATTGTTTAAAAAATCTAGAGTGTCGTGATATATATTTTGTAAAATCAAAGTATAAACTGGGCATATCCTAAAGTTTACAGTAAAATACATTTTAACCTTAAAAATGTGTCTGAAGAAGATAGTGTACCATGCTAAGATATTTGGCTGAATTACAGGAAATACTGTTTTAAAAGAGCTCGTATTATTTCTTTATGAACAAGAGGTCGAATTCAAACTTTTTTATTTCTCAACATGCGTCCACTTCTACTAATTGAACCAATACTCACAAAAGATCATATCATGTTGTTTTATTTGACTGATCAATTATATTATTGATCCAAATTCTTCATCATAATTTCAAGTTTTTCTTTCACGGCTTCTTATAAAGTATCTCTACTCCGCTGAAGAAAAAGGTTAGTGTTATATGTAAAGTCCTAGACATAATCATGACATCTTAGACTAAGTAAAATCACTTCAATTTTTCTTTTGGAAACTTTTATTTTATCCACTCCTTATCTCTTATTATACTCGCATGATATTTAATTTACACAATGTCAAAAAAACATGTGCACATTTAGCATTTACGAATAAAAAAATTGTTTCGATACCTTTTCCAGGAAAAATGGAACAGAACCAAACTAATTATATGAAAGAACCACTTTATTAAGGTGAACAAATATATGAAAAATATTAAGCGTATTTATTTGATCTAGGACATCGTGTCGTTTCATCTATTATTCAGATAATTTTTTATTTTAAATATTTTCTGATAGTTTTCGGCCATAAATAATAGAGGAGTTGACAATATGTCCTAATTAAGATGAGTTTAAAATAATACAACTTTTTAATATAAGTGTTGCTCAAGACTTTATAATACAACTCTCAAAATTGAGTGGGTCTAATTCAATTTCAAAAGTTAGTTTGAAGTGTGAGGATTATCCAAGACTTATAAAAGTTATATAGATCTTTTTTTTTTTTTTATCAATACGAGACTTTATATAGCATAGACTCTCCAGATATAAGTGCAATACTGTTTTTCTTAGAAAAAGGAATTCAAACCATCCGGCAAATAAAAATTCAATATTCTCATAAAAGAAAATGTTGGATTATATATATATATATATATATATATATATATATATATATATATATATTCGGCACAATTTACCAGGAACTCATGTCAAATATAAATTTTGTGCTTTCTTGATTTCCTCCATTCGTTTTGGAACTCAATATACTTCGTAATCACTATCCAAAGTAACATACAGTTATATTTAAGACCCTAGAAATATGTTGTTTGGTTACAATCTTATGATATCAAGTGCTATGGTGCAATTTGTATGAGCATCACCAGAGAAGTCTACATGGTTATATTAGTGATATTATCATTGATAAGCAAATTAAAGCCGATTTTCCATGATGGTTTTCTGATTATGTAAGTATCTACATTAGATGTTTAAACTTTGATAAATAATTTTCATGGTGTATCGCCCTGGTAAAATAATTCCCATTTGCATCACCTAGCCTTAGAACCATTGAGAAATACAAAGTCTTGGCCTGTAATGTTCATCAATGGCTTCAAATTTCACACAATGATGTGGGGTGCAGATAAAAAACATACAATAGTGGAATGTGTGTCAGTGGTACAGGCCAAGACTCAACTTGCAATGATTATTATGGTGTTCTTAAAGAGATTCTTGAATTGGAGTGGCCAAGACAACTACTTAAGAATTTAATCTTATTCAATTGTGAGTGGTTTTACAATTCTCAACATGGTGTGAGAGTACATAAGAATGACATTGTTAAGGTACACAAGAGTAGAAGATACTCAAAATATGATCCTTTCATATTTGCTGAAATGACAGTACAAGAATATTATTTCCTTTATCCTGAAAGAGTTATTGGAAAAAGGGATTGGTAGGTGGTAATTAAAACCAAACGAATGGGAGCTATTGATAATAAACAAGCATTAGAAGTTGCTTACTAGTAAGATCAGTCAAATTTCAATCCAGCGATAGATAATGAAGGGTTGGTTGATCAACTACAAGATGACGAACATAATGGTGAAGAAAAGGAAATCAGAGAGTATCGAAAATAGAAAAAAAAAATCAGGGAAGAAAAGGAAAATACCAGAACTTCTAACACCACCACCTAACCTTCAAGCACCACAAAGTGGTCTCCTTCCAATAATTCCAAGTGCTGCCCTTTTATCTCAAGTTCAATCGAATACTCGACCACATCCTCAACAATCCCCACTAAATCCTCAACCTCAATCTCAGCAACCCCCACCAAATCATCAATCTCAGCAAAATGAATTAGATACTCAGTTTCCTTTGCCATAATCTGAGCCAAATTCTCATTTGCTGTCCTCACAATCAGGTGATGATCAAGCACCGGGTACTTCATGTAGTGGAGTAGGCATTGATAATGATGAGAATAAGATTTTGACAGAGCCTGAGGGGGATGGGTATGTGATGTTTTTATAAGCATAATTATGAAAATTATCATGCTTGAACATAGTGTTGCACTAACTTATGATTTGCTTATATGTAGGTTTTGGCCTCACAAGGAAGTCATTGTAGGCATTGTGTCATGCATCAAAAGTAAGTTTGAGAAAGGCAAACCAAGGTGGAAAGCATTTTCCGTGGGTACAGAGAGATGTGGTTTAAACTATTTAAGGTAACTATGTTAATACTATTTCAATATTTTAATTTAGTAGTTAACATTATTTTGTTGTTATTATTATACAAATAACTTTGATATTTGTAGGGAAAATTTAAGTGGGATCCTAAATTTAACATGGAAATTAAAAGTAATTTTGAGAAAAGAAGGTTGAGTAAGCTATCATAACTTCTACAAAAAGCTAGGAAAGATGATATTAAACCTTCACGGATTGGAGAGAGTGCTTGGGCAGATTTGGTTCAATATTGGAAGTCTAAAGATTTCAAAGTAAAATCTAAACAAACTAAGAAGAACCGTAACTCCAACGCAGGTGCATCACTACATACCGGAGGGTGTATACACCATCGAGTTCTTTATAGGAGAATGATATGAATAAAGTTTAATGCAAGTGCATCATTGCATACCGGAGGGTGTATACCCCATCGAGTTCTTTATAGGAGAATGGTATGAATAGAGTTTATTTAATTTTTCTTTGTTTTAATTTTATTATTCCAACTTTATTATTAATGACAAGTAAATTTTTTCTTTTTGAGTTGTAGAAAGCTGAAAATGGAGGAAAAGACCTATCATTCTTTGAATTTTATTTTCAAAAGGACAAGAGAAAGAGGAATAAAGAATGGGTCTACCCAAAAGCTCAAGATGCTTATATGAGTTAATGTTGATTCTATTTTTTCTATTTATATATTTAGAGATGAGAAGGATTGTGAAGGTGTATCTATGCTATAGTAGTTTTCTTGCTATTTGTGGCATGTTAGAATTAAGGTCCTTTCATGTTAGAATTAATGTTAAAATTACTACTCTTACAACTTCCTAAGAACCGATGCTCTTTTGTGATCATTTAACTTCTAATTGATTTGATCCGAAGCATTCTTTACGGAGAGTCAATCCTCAATCGGGTGATAGTTGGGAGTATTGAGATTGTAGTCCTTAGAAGTTTTCTTTGTTTTCGTCTGTTTTGTTTCTGAATTTAAATTTGATCAATAACTCATTGCAAAACTTATTTTATTCTATTATTGAATTTTGTATAGCTAAATCATAAAAGAGAGGCTTGTTTCTGAAGTATTCATTTCTAGCCTGATTTCATCCTTAGATTATATATAGCTTAAAAATTATATGTTCTCCGCTGGTCATTTAGCTAGCTTTGTGACCTGATTCCATACATTTTTACAAATTCATAGTTAGAGAAAGTTCTCGTATCTTTTGAAAAAGTTCTCTGTTGTTGCTCTATAAAAGTGAGTGTATTACGTGTTCAAATCAACAAAATGATAGGCTTTTTCTTTTAGTTTATACATTTGCTATAATAGAGTAAGCTGCTACTATTTGTTGTTTGTATTTGACCCTAAGTTTGAATGATTTTTATTTATAATAAGAGAACTTTGAAAAGGAAAAAAATAAATTATCATCATAGACTGAGACTAATTCTGAAGAAGCTATTGCACAGTTACAATCTATGCCATCTAATTGGCAAATTTGGGTAGACTCTATGGGAGGAAAGAAAAAAGAGAGAGTATCTAGGGCTTAGTTCTTTGGGCAAGTCAATGAAAACTAGTACTCCAGGAACTTCACTGACAATGACCATATCAGAAGATATTGAGGAAAAGATAAGTAGTGAAGTTCATTCATTCAATGCTTCCTTACAAGCTCAATTGGAAAAAGAGAGGCAGGAGAAAGAATACATGAAGAAGGAGTTATATAAAACAAGAAATACATTAATTATATTGATAAAGAAATTTGGCTATGAAGCAAGTTCTTCTCATTGAAAGTCTATATCCCATAATCAAAATAATTCAAGCGATGAAGTGGATTCAAATGATGAAGAGAATGATGATAGTACATCATCTGCATACTCTAATGCATAGTTGTCATTTATTAGAACTATTAATTTACTTTATATTTATCGATCTTAGTATTTAATCATTTATGATGATAGATGACTTATGAATTTTTATTTAATTGGAGTAATACATTATATTGAAGTTATTATATTATGAGAAGACTTATGTTTTATTGTTGAATTAGACATTTTGTTTATTTAAGAGTTATTAGAAATAGATTTTATATATATATATATTGACAGGTATGGGTGACAAATAAATTTAACAAACAATTATAAAATTTGTTCAATTTGGTTGCAAATTTAATTTCCTATGAAAGTTATATTTGAAATGCTTGCGAAATTTTCTGTGAATTTAATTAAATTTTGGTTCATATTTCTTGTAAAATTTCTTGTAAATTTTATTATTTACCAATTTTGCTGTGAAACTTACATGCAAAATTACTTGCAAAATTGAGTCTTGAAAGGTGCATTACTTGCAAAATTTACTATGAAACATACATGTAAAATTACTTGCAAAATTAATTTTGTTGTGAAAATTCATCGCGCAATTATCTACGAATTCAGATTTTGAAAAACCACGACAACTCGTGGATTCTGTTGCGAATTCAATTACATGCGGATTTTTTTGGGCTAATTAGATGCGGATTTTGATACGAATATTACCTGCATAATTATTTGCAAAAATGAATTGGGATTACCTACAAGTTTTGCTTTGGATTTAGTTATCTCTGACTTTTGTTGCAAAAATTACTTGTGAATTTTGCTGCGACAATTTAATTTAAGGATTTTCTTGCGCAAATTATATGAGAATTTTCTTTTGACTATTTATTGTGAACATAATTTGCGGCAAAATACGTAGCAAAATTCCTTCCACCCACACACCTTGCCATGAAAATTAGTTGCAGATTTTCTGTATTTCTTGTGAAATAATCCGTAGCTAATTACTTGCAGAATTCAAAATCTGCAGTAACCAATTATCAACGAGCATATTACCTGTGAATTTTCTTTTCAACAAAATCTGTATGAAACCTGCTTACCTATGAATTTTTAACAAAAATCCATAGTAAAATCCTCAGGTAACAGGTAAATTTTTAGTGGTGAGTACCATATCCATGCATACCTGGTTCATGCATGCACAGTGATATTGTTGACTTTTAATAGGATTGAGACTGATTCAATCATTGACTTTTGACTCTTAAGCACTATAAATTGGTTACCTCATTACAGCACCAAATTGGGCATGCCCTCTTATTTCTTAAAAAAATTCTAAATGGTATGAACTCAATTTCATAAAATGACGTGTAAAAATCAGCTTCTTCGATATGTATTTTGCATTTTGGTTAAGTCCAATTTTCTTTCTCAATTAAATTTTTGAAACCCACGATGATTAGTTATAAAACACTTCATTGATTGTAATGGTATGAATTTTTGTTGTAGCTCTATACCAAGTACGTATATCTTATATAGATGGTTGTCTCAAATTCACACCTCATTCTTTATCCTTTATCTCACTAATCATTCATTGTCATGTGGAAGAAAAACAACGATATTCCAATATCTAAAAGTAAGTGTCTAATTGGAACACCTACTTCATAACTATTATATGTGATGGTAGACCCTCACTATACCCCACTCATTCATTATATCTAACGATAATGGAGTATATGTCTCAATTGAATATTTACTTTTAGATGTGATACTGCCCATTCTTATACACATTTCTTACTTGTCCCCATAGTAATCTCTTCATCTGACATAGCCAAAGAGATGCTCCAAACCCATGATGTGTTATTCTCAGACAGAACAATTCCTCAAGCTATTAATGTTCACAACCATGAACAATGTTGTTTACTGTTCCTCCCAGTTTCACCCCTATGGAGGGACCTAAGGAAAATATGCTACAACCAAATGTTATCCAAAAAGACCTTTGATGCAAGCCAAGACCTTGGGCACAAGAAGCTGCAAGAATTCCTTAGTGATGTCCATACATGCAACCTAAATGGTAAAGCAATAGATATTGGAAGACTAGCCTTTAAGATTTCAATTAATTCCTTGTCAAACATATTTTTCTCTATGGATTTGGTTCAATCTTGTTGGGATTTAACCCAAAGTCACATATCAGTAAGAAATAAAAGTATTGCTAGTATTTTGGCCTATAAATATGGCTTTGGTTATTTGAGTTTTGTTATCTTCTAAAAGTAGGAGTGATCCATATGGGTAGCTTTTAGGAGTTGTCTATGTAAAGAAGTATTTGTAAGGATGGTTTGCAACTTTAGCCGTTCAAAAGTTGCGGATAGTGAAAGATTTGAAACTCCTTACAGAGGTCGTGGACCAAGTTAAATTTTGTCTTCTTTTTATTGTTTTCTTCTTACATTGTTTCCTCTATTGAAAGAAAGTTTGTTCTTGTATTTATTTGCTTCCGCTGCCCAACGAATGGTATCAAAGCCTATGGTTCGGGTCAGTTGGGCTTAGTTGAGTATTGGTTAGAATGGTAGTTTTTGGATTTAGTTGAGTATTGGTTAGAGTGGTAGTTTTTGGATGTATGAGGTCCCTTGTGTCGAAAGTCTTCCTGGCAGAGGTCAGGCAACGTGTCCCATGGAGCAGCGAGGTGTAAGTAAAGAGAGTTTATGTCGAAAGTCTTCTTGGCAATATAGAAGCCAAGCTGCGTATTTCATGTGCAGTCACAGTACAAGTTAATAGAACAGGCATGACTCTTGTTTCCACTATTGAATACTCATGAAATACAAGTTTTTCAAGAAAAATATTTATGGAGGCAGTTGTTGCAGTCCGCTCTTTGGTAGGACTTTGAATTAAGGGGAGGATTTGTTGGGATTCAATCCAATGTCCCATATCGGTAAGAAATAAAAATATTGCCAGTATTTTATCCTATAAATATGACTTTGGTTATTTGAGGTTTTTTTATCCTCCAAAAGTAGGAGTGATCCACATAGGTAGCTTTTAGGAATTGTCTATGTGAAGAAGTATTTGTAAGGATGGTTTGTAATTTCAGCCATTCAAAAGTTGTAGATAGTGAAAGATTTGGAACTCCTTACTGGGGTCATAGATGTCAGAAGTTAAGGTCGAACTACGTTAAATTTTATCTCCTTTATATCATTTTTCTTCTTACATTATTTCCTCTATTGAGAAAGAGTTTGTTCTTATATTTGTTTGCTTCCGTTGTCCCACAAATCTATGGGTGAGATTGATGAGTGCAAGGATATGGTGCTGAATTTGGCAACAGCAATTGGAACACCAAACTTGGGGGATTTTTTCCCAATGCTGAGGACAGTTGACCCACAAGGCATAAGAAGGCGCACAGCTACATACGTTCCCAGGTTGTTCCAAATCTTTGACGGTTACATTAACCAAAAGGTTGAAGCTAAGAGAAGTGGAAAATTATGTCTCAAACAACGACATGCTAGATACATTGCTCAATATTTCTCAAGGGAATAGCCTGAAGATGGACAAAGAAAAGATTAAACATTTATTGCTTGTATTCTTCCCTCCCTTCTAATTTATTTTTTCTGTCGTGCTTTATTATATGCTAGCTATTTTAATTTTTTTAAATTTAACACTTCTTAAAATATTTTAAATTGCTTAAGTTTTCAACTCTTCTTTTTTCAGATGCTTCATTTTTCATTTTCTTATCTTGAAAAATAGATTAAATTCCCAAATTATTACGTTAAGAGTTAGCCTATTATCTATTGTTATCTCAGATAGAGGTAGATCGAGAAGGAGAGGTCTAGTATCTGGATTCACATAAACCTACTTAATTCATTTTAACACTATGGTATTTATAGAGATTGAGAGAGATACATGCCATAAATGCAAGGCATACCTCTCAAGGTATAGAGAGGGAGAAATCGGAGATCAGATTGAGAAGGAGAGTTTTCTCATAACAAATCATTATTAGATTTTTGTCATGAAATCTATTCTTCCCCAAAACTATAAAACAAATGTCAAAGAAAAAGCTCATCAACCGTTTTGTCTTTTTAATACACTAATTCAGTAGCAAAAAATCTCATGACAACTAATGTCATAAACATAAAATAATAATAATAATGTTTCAACAGACATGAGCTCCTTTTTGTCTTTTTCTCCATTTCTCTTGTTAAAGTATCATAATATCATTGATATGATATGCATTCAATGAAACTTGGATGAGTAAGCTATTACTAACCTTATATACAATTGCTGAATTTCTGACTAAACTCTATATGGTTTTGTGATAGGATCTAGTTGTTGCGGGAATAGATACAATTACATATGCATTGGAACGACCAGTGGCTGAACTACTAGTTCACAACCCAGATGCCGTGTTAAAAGCCAAAAGGGAGCTTCAACAAACCATTGGAATAGGCAAACACGTTGAGGAATCGGACATTGAAAGACTTCCATATTTGCAAGCAGTAATAAAAGAGGCTTTGCGTACGCACCCACCAGCTCCATTTTTGCTACCTTGGAAAGCCAAAGCGGATGTGGAACTCTATGGCTACATTGTCCCAACTCCCAAAGGGTGCACAAGTCATAATCAATGAATGGGCCATCTGTAGGAGCCCAAAAGTATGGAATGACCCAAATTCGTTTTCACCGGAGAGGTTCTTGGGGTCCAAAATTGATGTCAAAGGTCATGATTTTCAGTTCACACCATTTGGGGGTGGACGAAGAATATGTCCTGGATTGACATTTGGTACAAGGATACTGCATCTTATGTTGGGATCATTGATCAACTCTTTTGATTGGAGGCTTGAAAATGGTGTGACGCCGGAAGATATAGAGTTGGATAAAAAAAATTGCGAGTTATTGCAGTTAGAATAAACAGTTAGCACATACATCATGGTGCATATTAATTGGGATTTCAAAAATATTATTTCAACACCTAAAAATAGGCGTCTAGTTGAGACATCTGCTTTATTACTATTGGATGTGATGATCATCTCATTATTTCCACTCATCCATCATATCTAACAGTGATGAAATTACTATCCCAATTGAACACCTACTTTTAGGATGTTGAAATAATATTGTTGATTAGATTTACACTTATGTGAATGTAAACCCAATAGTTACTGATATTTTACTATTTAAAAAAATGTTGAAATAGTTGGCTTCATCATAGGCTGATTATGTAACAAACAATATGGCAAGTGGTCTTTCCGTATGCAAATTAATACTATAATTACCATAATTAAATTCAAGCATTTTTATTTTACTACTACTTTTGCCCACTTTTAAGTATCTTATAGGAAATTAGTAAAAATTTAATATATTATAAGATCAATGTATCTGAATACAAATTGTACCAAGATATATTGATTTTGTAATATATCAAATTTTTGCTGATTCGCTAGAATATACTTAAAATTCGACAGAGAGTATTTACATATAAATGTTGAAATAGTTGGCTTCGCTCTTATTTTAGTCGATGAATTTTCGGAATTTGAGTTTTAGCTGTAGTGGAGGTGAAGAAGACCAACGGAGCATCATTTGCTTGATGGCTGGAACACATTTATGAAGGATACACATTTGGCATGTGAAGATTAAGATTATGGGTGGAAATAGAGTTGGCCAACGACTTTCATTTAAATAGGTTGAACTATATATATTTTTAAAAAATTGCTTGAGCCTAGGTCTATTACTTGATATAGTCTTTTTGATTGTTTTAGTGACATTTTTAAAAGTAACCTTACTTGAAAACCTATTTAAAGATCTTATTGACTATTAATTTTCCTTTTTAAAAAAATAACAACATGCCTCCTCATAAATAAGTTAAAGAACATTTAAATATGTCAAAAGAAATTTGAAATTGGGTAATAAAAGGCCTCTTAAATAAATTAAAAAATATATTTTTAAATAAACTAAAATGTTTCTATTATTATTACAATTTGTTCAATAATAATAATAATAATATACATAGGTCAATCTGTCAATAAGATATAAATGCCTAATATTACGGCCTAGAGCTTGGCCTGTATAGTTAAAAAGACTTTTTGAAAAGTCTTAACTTAGTTTGTTTATTGGCTAGATCAAACTAAGCAAAATATATACAGATTAGGCCGATTGTCTCTTACGAGTGGTGTGACCTACTTCCATCCCTAATTAAGTTGAAGATAGTTCGAAGGACAAGAAATAATGTTTAAGAAGCACAGTCTAATGTTTGTAATTTGTGATGAATTAAGATCTTTGTTTTGTTGTTCTTACTTGTGATTTTAGGACTATAATTATTAATGTTATCCATGCTACCTGTGCTGTTTATATAGTAAACGGGTTCCATCAAGTTCCACTGTTTTTTAGTAAGACATTAAAATTTTTTGACTTTTGTTTAGAAAGAAGATCAGCTCCCCGTGCTTAGCACGTATCTAGTACTAGTGATGGACAAGAAACCAAGCTACATTACTGCTCTCTACATTTTGCTGCCGCCACCTAGTCCCTACAAAACGCCAGTAAACTCACTATAATTACCACCTCTCATATTAATTGAAGAGCTGCAGAATTTTGACAACAGTAGTGTTATTTGAGGATCTAAAAAGTGAGTGTCTATTGGAACTATTAGAATTCATTTATTCAGCTCATCACTAGATAAGAGCTTGTACAGTGTATCTCATTACAATTGAAAATATTCTCTTCATTCACTCACCAAAAGACTTCGAGAGTTTCTCTCATCTTTGAACCTTAACCTGATGGTTACTATAAGATTGTTGCGGAACACAGACAAAATTACAGATAGATTTTGTAAGATTTATAGATGGATTTTTTAATTACAGACGAGTTTATAGACGAGAACATGTCATCTGCTATTTTCTCATCTATAAATGTTACATCAGATGGATTTTTTCACCTGTAATTGGTTGAAAAAAAACTTGTAAAATTAGTTCATTACAGATAAATTTTTCCGTTTGTAACATTATAGATGAAAAAAATCTGTCTATAATAAAAAAAATAAAAAAATTTACCTCTACTACTGCCACCACACGCCATCCATTGTTTCCAACAACCCCTTCCTAACGCCACCCCAAACAAACCCAAATCTTTCCAAACTGACAGCCACATCCACCGTTGTAACCGCGTGCTCCATTGCGCCAGCCCCAAAGGATACAAGGCACCAATGCTTCTACACATTAAAAACTGATAACTCAATCAAATTCACAACAAAAAAAGCAGAAAAATGAAAAAAATAAACCAATTAAAAGTTAAAGAACATTACCACGAACACAATGACCCAAACTATTTACAAAATGGAGGCTCTGGTGACCAGCAATGGTTCAAACAAGGGCGATGGCTACTGTTGGTTTCAATGAGAGAAGAGAAAGAAGTGAATATGAGAAATGGGGAAGAAAGGGCACCACATTTGTAGTCTCAATTTTGACATTATAAATAGATTTTTCCATCTATAATTCCTTTAATAAAATGCATCGTTAAGTGGATTGTCACAACAACAAAAATATTTGGCTTCCATACCCATTACTTCAAAAGTCTCATACACAATTAACATCATATGATTGGATGAGAACATAAAATAATTTGATGTTGACAATATATCAAAATGAATTTCATAAAAGTGATGTGATAAATTAAAGTTATTATAAGATAAAGAATAAATTTAATAATTAAGTTATAATATTAATTATTTAAATTACATTGGATCGATTTTGAAAATCATTAAAACTAAAATCAAGTCTAATATGATTAAATTTTTTAAAAAATAAAATTCAATCCAAATCAAAATTTTCTGGCTTTGATTAGTTTTTAATTTTCTTTTAATCAATTTTCAATTTTTATTTTGTTTGATTGAATTTGAACACCTAAATATATGTCAAATTGTCAATTAAAACTTTTACACTTTAAAGGAAGTTCAATATATAAATATATCAATAGCCTTCAACACATTTTAATTAATACTTCTTTCCCAACCTTCAAGACATTCATCAAAACTTTTAGCGTGAGATGAAAATATAGAATTGAGATAATATTGGTTGAAAATAATTGTTCAGTTTTAATTGTACAAAAGAATTAAGAAAATAATTAAAAAATCTCAATATTAACTTTTTTAATATGTATTTTATAATACTATTTTTGATACTGATTATCTCTTTTCTTTAATTATTTCTTTTCATTAATTATTTCTTTTCTTTAATAAAGAGTATATCCAAGGAAAAAATAAATAAATATTACCTAGAATTTCTAAATGGACGGTTATTTATGGAATATTAAATTTTAAAATTGAATAATTGTTTCCAGCCAAAGGGAGTATATGATGACTAGAGTAGTTTCTTGATAAACTTGTCATTGTCAATGAGAGTTAGCGTAATTAGTAAGAAACGAGGTCGCATTCGACAATAACGCAAGTTCAGATTCCTTTACTAATATGAGGACTCCATTCATAGACGCTTTCATTAGCCACCTGTAAATATCAAGGCCATGCCTAACTTGGATAGGATGACTGTCACAAAACTCAGCTAAACTTTTGTTAATAAAAAAATTCTTATCATAATCTTTAACATTAATCTTTTGGTGGGTTCTCATGTGAATTTGTCATAAAGGGATTCACAATTAGTTTCATAGGAGTTAATATTCACTTTAGTCCTTGAAAGCTACATTTGTGAGTTATTTTAGTCTCTGAAATATACAATGATTGTCATTAAATCGACCCCTGACCTTGTAAATGCAAGTGAATCACGTAATTCTCTTAGTTCACATTTGTTAAAACTTCATCAGTTAAATATTGATGTGTAACATTAAGTGACACCTAGGTGTACCATGTGCATCTAACGTGGTATGAAAACTTAAATGACCTATTTTGGTGTCTGAAATTACAAAAAATGAGTCATTATTACCATAATCTTCATACTAAAATGACTTATTTTATGTAATTTCAGACACCAAAATAAGCTATTTAAGTCTTTATACTACGTCAGATGAGATATGGTATGCTTAGATACCACTTAACATTATACATTATTATTTAACTAATAGAGCGTTAATGGATCTACCCTAAGGAACTAATGTGACTCACGTTTGTAAAGTTGACAACCAGTTTTGTGATACTTAGTGTATACGTGGCAGTGGATAAGTTCCATTTTGCCCTTGGGTCCCTAGGACCCACCCATGTTGCCGGGTCCTGAATTTCGCTAAGTCTGGATCCTACACCTCCTTGGAAGGCTATATGTTAGGGTCACATTCTTAGCATCAAAAATCCCGGTAATTGTTGCCAATAGGAAAATAAGTTAAAGAGTGATTTTTAATAATTTTTATGAGACCTTTAAACGTTTGTTTTTAGCCTACAAGTTTAGAAAATCTTGAAAATTCCCAAATTTGAACTAAAACCCAAAATTTGGATTTTGAATTGTTGGGTCTTTGTTTTTTTTTATTTTTTATTTGAATCCAAATGGGGGTATTTTCTTATTTAAATTTATGTTTTAAAGTTAATGGAGAGTAAAATAAATGAGGATAAGTGAGATTTGGGATAACCCATGTGCCAATGACAGAAAAATGCAGAAGCTGGGGGTTGTTCTCACTGCTATAGCGATCACCAGGGAGTGTTTCATGTGGTGCAGTGGTCTGAGGGACCGTTATAGCGGTCATAAGTGCATAGTGCTCAACGCCCTAACCGTTATAGCAGTCATATGCCGCTATAGCGGTCCCCCAACGACGTCGTTTCAGTTTTTGCCTCTTTTAAAAACCCATTTCGGGGTTCCCCCTTCTATACGAAGCAGAAACCCTTCCTCCCCATTTTTCTTCCCCTTTTCTCTCATTCTCTCCAATCTAGCTCCCCCAATTCATCAAGATATGTAAATGTTGCTAGTTTTTGTCTCCAATCTCTTCATTCCTTTATGATCTTGAGTTGGGTCTTGTTATTTCTCTCATTATTGCCAAGTGGGGGTGCTCCCTCAATATTATTAGAGTTGTTTTAGGGTAATCTAAAAGTACTCACAAATCATTGATAAGTTTTATGGCTTTAATGGCAGACATTGGTGTCATTCTTCTTCCCCGGAGTCCCCGTGGTGTTGGTACCTCACAGTCTACCCCCCAGATGAGTGGGTTTGATCTCATGACCTTATTTTGGTCATTATACTATTATTTTCAAGTATTACGGAGCTTTTAAAGACTTGGAACAATTTGTTTTCACATGATATGTAATTATATGAATAATGTGCTTTGTTTAGAAATGCTCCATTTAAATTTATGCATGAGAATATGATTTTAGAATTGCATGGGACCATATTTATTTCATAAAAAGCTTCGTATGATTAAATTTGTAAATTGATTTGATTATAAATAGATGAGAATTGCTATGATTTACGAGTTGAGATTTAGGAATTTACAATTGCTAGTAATGATAAGTGTTGAACTAGAAACATAGAACTCCCCTTTTGATATTCAGAGGTTTCAGTATAGAGAGAGTTATTGAGAGGAATAGAACTGTGAGTTAACGGCAGTTATTCCGTTAACCTTGGTATACCAAGGCCTGCTAGGAGCAATTCATCCTTGAGTTAGATCTGTCTACTAGGGACACGGTTCACCAGGGACTGAAGAGATCACATTAGCTAGGGGCTTTGTCTGCCAGGGACTTAGCACCCTCCCTACAGTTGATGAGCACTCTGTTCTCTTGTGTAATTCTTGAGATTTTAAGGATTATAATTAATATGTAAAGTAAATAGAACTGTTTATAAATGTTGCATTTTACCATTATTTATATATTATATTTTCCTATCCTATGTACGGTTATGAATGAGGATCCACTCACTGAGTTTTGATTTTCAAAACTCACCCCTCTCGTCTCCTTTTTCTCACAGATTCAGGTGTAGCACAAGATCCTCCTTTTCCACCTCATAGTATTTTGTTCATGGTAGATGTGCTCTAGTGATGTGACGGGCAGGATCCTAGAGTGCATATAGTTTATTTTACATTTTGATCATACCATGATTCTTTTGTAATTAATAGTATATTATTCATAGTTATTTTGTATTTGGGCAACTCAGTTGAAATGTATTTTGCAGCTACAGTTTCATAATTTATTCATGAGAAATAAGTTTATTTCACCAGTAGTAAGGATTTACAATTAATTTGAAATATTATCAAACTATGTTTTATAGATAAAGGAAGCATATAGTACAGTACAGAAATCACGAAGCTTACGGGGGGACTGGTTTCCTCACGTGCTGGTCACGATCCAAATCGGGTCGTGACAAGTTTGACTCATTTTAAACTTTAAAAACTAAAATGACTCATAAGTGTAATTTCAAGAACTAAGATGAGGAATAACTCATTTCATAAATGGTGAAACTCGTTTCAAAAGTGGTGAAATAAAGAGCCGAACCTATAAGAGGAATTTTAAATTAATTTTTGAAGGCCAAAAAAGCACCTTCTACATTCCACTCCGTTATTCACCTCCCTTGTCCATCTTCCACCCCAGGCCCACCTCCTTTAGTCCTTTAGCTTCGGTGGCCCATCCTTTTCCCTCCATTATTATCTTCATTTATAATTGTGAATTACATTAGTCCTCAAAAATATAAATAATCCATATGTATAAATGATCCATATAAGTCCTTTAGATATACATTATTAAATCAATACCTGAAAATAATTCCTTTGACTGAAATTACCCTAGTAATTTATTAGGATTTGTTCAGCAGTGACTAAAATGATCCATAATTACAAAGTCATGGACTAATAAGTCAGATTTTACACTTCAGGAACTAAACTAACTCACGCGCGTGTACAATTTCAAGGGCCGTAATGAGCATTAACTTGAACATAAAATATCTTTTTTTAAAAAAGTAAATTTAAAATTCTTATTAAACACGTCATCACAACTTTTCCTCCACATGTCACTATTTAACTTTACCTATGAATCTCTCTGTGTTCCTCAAAGGAAAATTCACCTCAATATAGGTTTGAAAGTGAGTCAAGCCAACTCGTGAGCTTTTTCTACTTCAACTCATTAAAAGCTTAAGAAGCTGAGCACATGAGCTCATGAGTCATGCTTGAGATTACTATATTACTCAATGCTCATGGGCTGACTCGATATAAATATATTCATATATTTATTTATATACATAAAATCATCTATTTTTTGTGTAACATAAAATCGTCTTTTATTATTATGTTATGGTACAAATTATTATGGGCAAATTATATTGACCTCCCTTGAGGTTTTGTGAAATTTATCTATCTTGGATCCTTTTTATTTATTCGGGTGGCACTGATCTTCCCCAAATGCATTATGCAATGCGTGATAGATGGGATGACACTGTAATGGTTTTAAAAACTCAAGGGAGGTCGGTATAATGATTTAAAAAATTCAAGGACCACTTGAAAATTTTACAAACAGAAGAAAGTCAAGTTGAATATCATCAAATCACATAGGAGATCAGTGTAATTTGCTTAGTTATTATTACTGTTATTGTTGTTATTTTCGGGACTATGTTGTTGTGACTAAATATCAGTTTAAGATTTAATTTGTATCTTACTCGAGTTATCTTATCACATTTGAATGGCTCGTAGGCTAGGTTAGACTTGATGAGTCTTGGGTGTTATGAACTTGATAGGCTTATTGACTCAATTCTACTCATTTCCACCTGTATCCACATTCTCATAACTATAGGATGAGGGTTAACCCTAACCCTAATTATAGTTCTAATTAGATTCTAATCTATTCTTAAAATCAAGGAGTTTTGAACACAAATACTTCCACCCTAATTGGCATCTAAAGCGTAAATATCAAAACCTGCACATTATTGGTTATTGCTTTTAATACATTTATGAATACTTTAAAATTTAATTTTCACAATAATTTTTTAATTTATGAAAACTTTTTGACACTTGTCTTTCAATTTAATTGGGCTGATCATGCCCGTGTAGAAATATTTATAGATTATCTATCAACAAAAAAACTTGAGAATCGATCCAAAATCATGCCGATCGATGTGTGGGCATAATAGGTCAGCCAAATAAACCAATCATGTTGACTATATAAATTATAATTTTTAAACACAATAATTATATTATGTAATTTAAACTAATAGAGTAGAAGATAAAATAGCTAGAATGAGTTTATGTTATAATTAAGGGTATATTACTCTAACCTTTTATAAGATCTGCTGAAATTTATCTCGACTCATTTCTATTCGTTCGAGTGATGCTAGCGTATTAGGAAATATGTAACAGAGATGAGAATAATGTAATGATTTCATAAACTCAAGGAAGGAGAGTATAATAGTTTAAGAAATTAAGAAACATTCTTTGTAACTTTTATAAATAAAGAAAAATCAGGTTGAATTTTACTAGGAGAAATGCCAGTCTAATATTTGCCCTATAATCAATAGATTAGCGGAGGAATAATTCTAAATTCCAAATATATAAAAGTTGGGTACGAGGTGAGTTTATCATTTTTTTTACTTTGAAAATTATATTAAATTGCAAGGAGGCTTAAATCTAAAACTACTATTCAAACCTTTCGATTTCATGTTTATTACTCGAACTTCTCACCACCTAGGTGAGTTTATCTTAAACACAAGCTTTCCTCTGCTCACATTATTTTTTTTTCACTCTCCTCACATAGATTAGGCAGAGAGGATATCCACGGATCGGATACCAATTATTATCATCCTTAAAATTATGTAGGTGGTGTTGGAAGCAAAGCACGTGGTGCAAATAAATTGATTTATTGTCCTTGAAGGCAATAATTGTGTAGCTTTCTCTATCGACTTCGAAATCAAGATTAGCAGGTAAAATATTAGTTTTTAAAAAAAATTATAAGTGATGCAAATATTTTGCCAGAGTCGATCTCACCCGACACGTGGCAATTACGTTCGATTTGATAAATGGATTTTGCTATTTACACTCAACTTCATATCATGCATGGTTATTTTATTTACACTATCCAGACAGAAAATTGTGTTGAAATTATCTTTAAAAATGAAATAAGCCAAGAACGGTATTTTCTTTGCGTTTTGTTTTTGTGGGTGAACAGAAAAGGAAAAGCTCAAACAGCAGAAGCAAACTAAATCATAGCATGGAAAATAGCCACCCCAACACACAATCATCAAGAAGAATGGAAATTAAACTAGTAGGGGGTAAGAAGTAAAGCTAAGAAACGGTATGATCAAAATGATGCGTAAATATCATTAGTTTTTTCGTTTGAACATATTTTATCTTTTATTTTTTATTATAAGTATAAACAACTTTTTGAAACTTTTAATTACAAATAAAAATAAGAAAATTTCTCTGATATCCTTATAAATTTCAAGAATACCGCTACTTTATAGTTATTTATGATTAAGATTGTACTGTGTATCCCACTGATTAAATTAATTAACATATAAAAAATAAAAATTCAACCACAACTATTAAAAGTGACAAGGGTACCAGTACCCGATGGGAATCGAAACAAAAAACTAAAAGTAATTATTTTGAAATTATGATATTTTTATCAAATTAATCTCACATAGCAAATATTATATAATACAAAAAATGATTTATATCCTTTCTAGTAATTTATTATATAAAATCAATATTTTTTTATGGAATCCAAACAAAATAGATTATTTTGAAATCACTTTTTAGTTAAAAAACAATTATGGAAATAAATAATTATTGAAATAATTTAAATGTTTTAGCTTTTCCCAACATGCACTAACAAGATAGTGAATTTCCTTTTTCTTTATTTGAAAAATAGAAATCTTGATTTTTTTATTTTTTATTTTCGACATTTTTCAATTAAAAAAAGCAAGGCAGACAAAAGTAAGAGATAATTTTGCAAATGAAATCTTTTATATTTTAAGAGACCGTGTTTCGCGTCAACATAATTTGTTTTATCTTGTTAAGAGATCAAGTTTGTTGTCCGCAAAACCGTCAAGATAATTTTATATATTTTAAGAGATAAGCTTTTTATTAATAATTATGAATTTAATTGTCAGATCCAAAAAAATTAGGGTAAAACTTCAATTAGGCCCCTCATATTTTATCAAGATTTTGATTTAATCTCAAAGTTTTTCTTATTCTATTTATGTCCCTAATATTTTTAAAATGTTTTAATTTTATCCTTTTGATAGAATGTACCCAAAACCAAAAATTTAACATTTTCTGTCTTATTGTGATTACATAACAGATGATATTTTTTATTTTATTGTAGTTTTATAATATCATAATTTGACCTTTATTTCATCTTTTTTTCATTTATAATTTGGGTACAATTTAGCAAAAGGATAAAATCAAAATATTTTGACAATATTAAGGATGTAAATAATTAAAAAAAACTTTTAGGACTAAATGAATTGAAACCTTGATAAGACATGAGGGAAGTGATAGAAGTTTTACCCCAAAAATTATGAATTTAATTTAAATATAAATGACTATGTAAATTTTTTTTTCATACTGTCATCTAATCAAATCTTCTTATGTTTATGATTCTTGAAGTAACAAGGTAAAAGTGTAAGTAATTTGGTTGATGTGAGAATATAAGATTAGATGATTTTTAAAATGACTTTACACTATTGGCATATCAAATGAAACTCTATGCTATAGCGTTGACGTTTTCTTTATTATTTTTGGGAATTTATTTTGGATTTTGAAAAAATTGATTATAAGGGTCTATTTGGTTTGAGTTTTCAGTTTTCATTTTTAGTTTTTAGGATTTTCAGAAGAAAAAACTGAAAATGAAAACTAAAAACTGGATTTTGTAGTTTATAGAATTTTCAGTATTTCCTTCACAAAATCTGAAAAACTGAAAACTAAAAACTCAAACCAAACAAGCCCTTAAATTTAAATTTTAAATATAATCAAAAAACTAAAAATTAATTTTTTTTAGAAGCTACTTTTTTTAGGAGGTGCTTGGATGTGATACGGATTGTCATTAACCCCCAACAAATTAAAAATATAGTGGATGCTAAGTTACACTAAAAAAAAAATTGTAAAAAGCACAACATAGGTTGTATTTTATGAAAGTGTTAGTAGCCAATTGAAATTCAGGGCTTGTTTGGAAGAAATTAATAACATATTGAAAGAAAATTTAATTAAATAAATTACTTACACAAGAAGTTCTTGTAAAATTAGGATTATGTTGTCACTAACTTAAAAGAATAACTTGTTGGAAGCATTTATTTTCACTAATTTATAATCATCTAATCAGTGACGTAATTCTACTCAGTATTCACACAATCGTACAACTGACCAATGGTTTGTCTAACATGAATACCGAGAAATCAGAATTGCAATCCCTAAATGCCTATGCCAACTCAAATACCAATCACAGCAACCTAATTTTTATCAGAGCTAATTTTAATCCACTTACCAATCAAGCATACTTCAAATTATTAGTTAATTGTACCCAATTGGAACTTAACCATGGATGATATTCACAATTGCAAACACACATATAATCAAAGTTATATCTAAAAAATATAATTATATCAACCAACACAAAAATATAGGAGAGAGAAAAGAAGAAAAAAATTGAAAAGTCAAATCATAAATTATATTAAAATAATAAAGTCCCAAAATATAATCCTTGGATCCATGGGAATCCTTGCGATAAGTAAAGAAATTACTCCTCTATGATGGAGAATCACAATCAATGAATGGAGAGTATGATCATAATCCCCAATGGGAGCCAAAACAAGAATTGGAAGCTCTCAAAATCTAGAGAGAGCAGAGAGATGAAGAGAGAGAAAGCAGTCCTCAAAATAATAGTAAAAAAGGGTCTCTAATATTTAATCTACTACTCTTTATAAATAGTAAAATTACAAAAGAAACGCGGTTCACTGTGCTTAAATCGAGCTTCGCTGAAGTTATGATCACGCATGACCTTTGTACTGTGGCGATCATAATGTAAAAAATTAATTTTGTTATAACATCAATATTTTAAAATTAGACTCCTTATTTTATTTAGATTGTATTGTTAAAACTTATTACCCAAACACATTCCTTTAATGTCTTAGTTTTATTAATTATTGTTACGGGGTGAGCAGCTATGCATGTGAATGTCCAATAAATTAAGTATGATGGCTAGATGAAAGTTTGACTTAGAAATCGTGTGATGAAACATGACTGAAAGTCAAGCACCTTTTGCCTCTTATTAAAATCAAATAATAATTATCATCAATGTATCCAATTGAATCTTAAATAAAGAAATAAAAAAAATTCACAAGGATAAAAACTAAAAAAATAATGGAGAAGACTTGCATATTAGAACTTTTAAACAAATAAAAATTATAAATATTAACTTCTCTCACTTCGATTTAATTTTAATTATGTCCTTCTATCGTATATGATGTCCATATAATGTCAACCTGCTGGAGACCTTTCTCTAAAAAGACAGAGACAGCAAGATTAAATGAAAAAACATCAACCTTGAAATAATGTTAGCAATGAAATGACAAAAAATTAAAAATAACATACAATTAATAAGTAAAGTAAGAAATTTAAAGTAAATACCATTTTTATTATAGCCAACTCTATATTATACAAAGACTTTAAAATTCTAACTAGCACTCAGGCTGATAAAGAAGAGTAAATTACATTCCGTAAACTACTTTGCCACAATATTAAATCAAATCTTTTAAGAGGAAGAACGTAACATTAATCATCCTAGTTGTTTGTTTTAATTGGAATAGCTCTGAGGGATTGATCCAAGTCCATATGCTCAGGCTTGATGTTGTTTTGAAGTCTCCAATCAAAAGAATTGATCAATGATCCCAACATCACATGCAACATCCTGATGGCCAGAGGCGATCCAGGACATATTCGTCTCCCACTGCCAAATGGTGTGAGCTGAAAATCTCGACCTTTGACATCAATTTTAGAGCCCAAAAACCTCTCTGGTGTAAACGAATGTGCATTCTCCCATACGCCTGGGTTTCTACCTATAGCCCACTCATTAATTAGGACCCTTGCACCCTGTGGGATTGTGTAACCGGAGACTTCCACATCAACCTTAGCTTTTCTAGGGAGCAAAAGCGGAGCAGGAGGGTGTAAACGCAAGGTCTCTTTTATTATTGCTTGCAGGTATGGGAGTTTAGCAACATCCGATTCCTCAATAGGATTTCCTTTTCCGATGGTTTGCTCCAGCTCTTGTTTGGCTTTTGACATAACCTCTGGATTGTGGAGTAGTTCGGTCATCGCCCTTTCTAAGCCATATGCAGTTGTGTCTGTTCCCGCAACAAGCAGATCCTACAACGACACAATCATATTTGTTCTAAGTGAGAAATGATATACTTGAATGTGAAAGAAAAAGTGAAAAAAAAAAGTAAGAGAAAGGAAATTACAAGTAAAAAATGTTTGATCTTTTCTCTGTCCATCCTCTGGCTATCCTCTTGAGAAATGTCAAGGAGTGCATCCAACATGTCGTTGTTGGTGACATGAAGTCCCGCTTCTCTCAGCTTCAATCGTTTGTCAATCAACTTGTCCAAGTTGTGGAAAAACTTGGTAAGGTAATTAGTGGTGTGCCTTTGCAGGCCTTGTGGGTCCAATATCTTCAACATTGGGAAAATATCCACCACGTTTGTCGTTCCAGTTAGCTTCAAGAGAGTGGACACAATGTCCTTGTACTCGCCATTCTCTACGGATTCAACGAAGTCCTGAGAGACAAAAGTGTAAGACAAGAAATTGATGCATGCCTTGAAAGCTGCCCTCCCAACATCCACTGCCTCACCGGTTAGGCTGTATGAGTGCATGTCACTGAGGAGTTCTTGCAGCTTCTTGCGCCTAAGGCCTTGACTTGCATCAAGGGTCTTGTTTGAGAACAAGTGGTCATTGCATATTCTCCTTAGGTCCCTCCAAAGTGGACAGACAGGGAGGAATGGCAAGCTATAATTGTGGTGGCCGTGAGCCGTCACAATAACTGGAACTGTTCTGTCTGAGAACAACACATCATGGGTTTGGAGCACCTCTTTGGCTATGTCTGGTGAAGAGATGATTATGGTGGTTGATGGGCCGAGCTTCAAGCGCATTATATCTGGGGCATGAAGCTTAGCAAGCTTGGCCAATGTTTGTTGTGGCTTTCTACAGAATTCGGAAAGGTGGAACAGTATGGTGAGAAAGGAAGGTCCTGGTGGAAGCTTGTAGTTTAATTTTGTGCTCTTTGCATGAATTGAGTGAAGAAATTGTGTGAATACGTATATCAAAAAGAGGATCAGTGATAAAGACAAATAAGAATGCTTAGGGGATAATAAGAGGGTAGGTGCTTTTGGTGCATCGTCTGTGGTGCCTTGCTCAAAAAGTGAAGCAAATGTTGTTGTTGAATTCATCATTGCAGCACCAAAGTGTGTTGATACTGATTCCATGGCCGTTTAATTAATTGGAAAGATGTTGGTTCACGTCAAGTTTAGTGTAGTGTTGAGAAGTGGGTGTGATGAGAGTGAACTTGTTTGGCTTGTATATATAGGATTATTGTGCATGAAGGTGCGGAGAAGGTGGCTACATGTGACGCCTTTCAAACATACATGTTTTTTATTTTAGAAATGAAAGTTCTTCTACGCACCTTTTACACATGACCGCGTGGACACACATATATCATAGTTTGTTACACATTTTTCTTTTAAGTTGTTTACTGACTTTGTTAGTACATCTGGTTTGTCAGTTTGTGCATATAGATTGGGCCACCGGACACGTGACCCATTAATTCCGTGGTGAAGTTTGTTCTCTTGTAATACGGGGAAAGAGATGATGCATAATGGCTTGCATATATACTATATATGGGAAACGAGGCAAATTTGCGAGTCAAATTTGATCGGCGCGTTGTGATGTTGAGAGGACGAGTGTACGTACATGAAATATTTCTCATGTTCTTTCCTCCTAATCGTATTTTGGTAGGTTCTTTCCCCCTATTCTTCCTATCCATTAGGTAAAGATTTGAATGGGGTGTGATATGTACGTACAGGAAAAAAAAAAATTCTACCTCCAAGATCGTAAAATTATTTTTCAGAGATATATTCAGTACAAGCTATTTGAGGCGGTTTCTTGTTCTTTTTTCGAATTTATGGTTGTTAATTATACTAGGTAGGCGTGATCCCTGGGAGGGTAATTTTTTTATATTAATGAGTGATGTAATCAGGTGTTTCTAGATTTTTTTTTTCAGTTGACTGGTGACATGAATTCCCTGCTCCTCACGCCTTTATAGTGAGTTGAGACTTATGATATGTATAAAAAATACTATCAGTATATGCAAGAAAAATTCCGTTGAAACTTGTCACCTGCCATAAAAAAAAAAACAAAGAAAAAGGAGAAAGTCGTTGTCATAGTTTTTAATAACAAACTCAGTCGCTTCAAATACCACAAACTACGTAGACAACGGGCTTGATCTCTTAAGATATAAAAAATTATATCGACAACGTACTTGGTCTTCTAAGGGATCAAAGTTATGTTAACAATAAACTTGGTCTCTTACTATTATATATGTTCAGGAAAAATTGCATTTTTATTCACTGTTGGCAAAAATAATACACATTCAAGAAATTATAAGGGATATCAAATTGCATACTATTTATTAGTTTAGGGTGTCTGATTGACCTAAAGTTTGAGGGGGTATATATTGTGAGTAATTAATTTTGATATAGGTTCTGATAAAGCTTAATAGGAGAAATTGAATTTATGGAAAATTTAGAATGAGTGTGGGAACAAGAAAGAATCTGCTGGAAGCATGCTCCCAAAACTGGAAAAAAAAAAAACATATTAGGTACATAATCCGTTAGTAGTGGGTTTATTCCCTATCACTTCATCTTTAGCACATGAAGCCTTCACCGCTAGGACGTAAAGCAAAATGGGCACGCAAAGCAAAATAGGCTAATGCTGAAAAGCATGAAAAGCTGATTTGGATGGTACATCGTCGTCTTCCCGCAGATTCTTCACCCTTGAGACTTTAGGGTATGTAATCTGCTACTAGCAGATTACTCTTGCTGACACCCAATAATACCTAAGATACACATGTCCATACTCGAGGTACACATGTCCGTAGGTAGATTTCAGAAACCCAAGGGTCCCCGAGTCCACCCAAGTTGCAACCTCAGATTTTGCAAGATTTTGCGTAACATGTTCGTTCAGCAAACAGTATGCCTTTCTACAAAGAAACCAAATGAGCTTTTCTATGCTTGTTTGGTGGTACAGCTCACGCAACCAAGACTCGTGGTCAAAGACGGTATCAAAAAATGATGCCGTTTCACTTATGACCTATATTAAATGCCCCATCCAGCTCTTCTTCTCCAATAGAAGCAGAAACAGGAGTAGAAACCCTTCCCTGCATTTCTCATCCTTTTTCTCTCAATCCACTCCAATATAGCTCCCCTAAATCATTAAGGTATGTATATGTTGTTAGTTTAAATCATTTTCTCTCATTATTGTCAAGTGGGGGTGCTCTTCCAAAGTTGTTAGTGTATGTTTAGAGTAATTTAGAGCTTCCTATAGGTTGTTTAATAGGTTTGTTGTCTTAATGGCAGACATCGGTGTCATCCCTCCTTTTCGGAGTCCCTATGGTATTGGTGCTTCGCAGTTTACCCCTCCAAGTGAGTAGGTTTGATCTCATAGCCTTACTTAGGTTATCCTACAAATTAATTTCTAGCATCATAAAATGATTAGAGAATATTTGCTTGAGTTTTATCATGAACTAAAATATTTAATTGTATTTTAGCAATGATTAGAGAATGTGTTTTTGAAACTTAGCATGAAAATTTATATTTGAAAACATACATGGGGCTATACTTGCTCTATGAAGAATTTATACGATTTAATTCATGAATTGGTTTGATTATGAAAATATAGAATTTGCTATAGTTGAGAAAGTGTTGGACTTAGAAATATTGAATTCCCCTTTTACGATTTCAGTTGGTTTAGATTAGAAAGATTCTAAAAGGAACAGAACTATGAGTTAACGACAATTATTCCGTTAATCTTGGTATACCAAGGCCTGCTAGGGGCAAGTTATTCTTGAGTCAGATCAGTCTGTCAAGGACGTGGTTTGCCACGGACCCGATTTGCCAAAGACCGTTAAGATTTCATTAGTTAGGGGCCCTTATCTGCCAGGGATCGAGCACCTCCCTTCAATTGATGGATAGTCTATTCCCTTTTTGTAAGTCTTGAAGAGATAAAAAAAGATAATTAGTATGTAAAGTAAATAGAAATGTTTTGTGAATTGTTGCATTATTATTATTATTTACGCATATTTCCTTTTGGTCCCATGTACAGTTATGAGTGAGGTTTCACTCATTGAGATTTTTTTGCAAAATTCACCCCTATTTTCTTCCTTTTCCTCACAGATATAGGTGTAGCATAGGATCCTCCTCTTCCTCCTGCTCAACATTAGCTAGCTTTTTGTTTGGGTGAGCTTCACTTGGGTGTGAAGCCATAGTTTTTTGTTGAGTAATGATATTTTGACACCCAAAAAGTGAGTATCTATTCATACATCCACTTTATAACTATTAGATGTATTGGTAGTCTCCACTTGTCCTTAATATCCATCACATCCAATAGTTATAAAGTGGGTTTCTGAATAGACACCCAAATTTTGGGTGTGAAAATATCATTACCCTTTTTTGTTCATGATAAAGTGCTCCAGTGATATGATGGGCAGGGTTCTCGGGCCACATATAGTTTATTTTACATTTTGTTATTTCCATGATTCTTTTGTATTTAAATTATATAACATTCATAGTTTATTTTTTACATGAGTAACTCAATGGATTTATACCCCAGCTATAGTTTTAGATTTTATTTATGAGAAAAAGGTTTATTCATGCTAATTAAAGGTTAATATGAGATTTGAATTATGGTTTAAATTATATTTTATGAATAAAGTATGCATATAGTACGGTGTAGCAATCGCGAGGCTTACGTCGAGACGGGATTCCTCATGTGCCGATTACGATCCCAATTGGGTCGTGACACACCCCTTGCTGACACCTTGCCTTATCTACCTGCGTCTACCACACCTTCATGCCATCAGACTGCTTTGTTTGCTTCGTCTTCTTCACATTTTGCTTCATGGGATCAGATCTGCTTTGTTTACAACATTTTTAAAAAGGTTTACTACTTTTTACTCAAGAGTTTACAACATTTTTAAAAAAGTTTACAACTTTTTGCTCATGAATTCACAACATTTTACCACCAGTTTACAATTTTCTTCCAGGCATTTGCAACTCAACTTTCACTATTAATGTTGACCTCTATATTCTAACATAGCTATTCACAGTTTGTTTTCTTGCTGAACATATTCTAAAAATAAAACTATATTTTCTAACATCAACTGGAAAATGATGAACTTACATACCTTATAATACAAACAGAAAATCCTTCACAAATCTTGAATAAGTGTCAAAGATATCAGTTTCAAGTTCTCTCTCTTGTACTTCCTCGAAAAATTGATAGAAAAACACGAATGAAATGAGCTATGATAAACAGTTACATATAGTTTTGTGCATTGGAAACACAAGCTTGTTTTATGCTCTTCTTCTTCCTTCCCTGATGCCATGAACGAGAGCTATGAGGGGGTGAGAGGGATGAACGAGAAAAGCTGAGAGATAGAATAGAAGCTTTTCTAAGAGGGTAGGTGAGAGTGGGTCTTTTTTCATCCTTTTTACTTTTCACACTGTCACATACACGTTTCCTTTTTCTTTCCTTTTCTTTTGTTGCCCAAAATGCCCCTCCGTATCCAATACATCTCTATACATAAAATTTGACATTTAGTGAGGTGGATGTATATGGTGGATATATAATGGTGTTCACCTATCATTCCTCCAAACTTAATTGTGTCCAATGGTGTTTCTCGAAGAGATGAAGTTCACCATCCTTTCTAAATATTAGGTTTAATATAATTGACAAGGTTCGAGTAATTTAAATTAAAACTGAACAGGGAATTGTTGGCTTTTTAAATAAAAAATAACGATATTTACGTACCCAATTTGATTATACCATTTGTATTCCCCATTTTTAGATATATAATTTTAATTTTAACACATTTTTCCAGGAACATAATTAATAACATAAAACATGATTTAAAGTCGTATTAATTCTATTTTTATAAGAATTGATTGATTTTGTGAATAAACAATGTTAAGAGTACTGAAATAAAACATTGAAAGGTCGAGGATTTACGGTTCAAAAAAAAAAGTGAGGGATTTAATTCCTATATTCTTTAACTATATCTAGCACAGTTGGTACCTAGATAGTTGAATTTCTTAAGTATTTAATTAGGAGTTTGATTATTAACTTTATGTATGAAAAGAGTCTTGTGACTAAAGATTTATTTATTAGGAGGACTCTCCCCTTGAAAAATTAATCACTGCTGTTGATCTGCAATTACTTCAATTATTGTCTGATTTGGCGTTCATTATTGTCACCTTCTGCAATTACTTCAAAACGTCATCCCATCCTGGAATGCACGGAATTATCCAATTTCAAAGTTCAAATGAACCAGCCACGTGAGTCCTTTTCTTTTTTTTTCCCCATTGAATTGGCTGATTTGGCGCTCTTTCTTCGATTCTTCAATTATATAAAGCAAATGTTACAATCAAAAGAATCATACGCGTACGTAGTGATGCATGTGGAATGTATGAATGTCTCCAATGTGATGACTAAATAAAAGTTTGACTCAAAAGTCGTGTGATGAAATATAACCGAAAGCCAAGCTAAGCAGCTCTTGCCTCTAATTGATCAAAATCACATATTAATTATCCGCAATATGCATCCAATAATATCTTAAATAAAGCAATTAAAAAAATCACCTGGATTAAAAACCAAAAAAGGGGGAGAAGAGTTCCATATATGAAAATTTAAACAAATAAAAAGATCAGAAATGTATGTTAGTTGGTCATTAAATGTAAATATTACCTGGGCATCATATATGAAAGAAAATTATAAATAATGACTTTTAACTCACTCTCAACACTTACTAGCATCAAGACTTTAATTAATTAGGTCTGCCCCTAATGTCCATATAATATGTACTTGTTGATAAAGGTAAAAAGAAAAAAATTAAATTCTCAAAAAGTGTAAGTAATAGAACGACAACAAATTAAAAATAAAGATTAAGAAAAGTAAGAAATTTAAAGCAAATATTTTTTTTATTGTATGTAGCCAACTCTATATTATACAAAGCCTTAAAATTGTAAGGAAAAAAAACACAAGAACATTGCTATTTCAACATTAAAAAGTGAGTGTTTAAGTGAAACATTGATTTTATCACTATTAAATGTGATAGATAGGTGAAGATAATGTGCCTATCTATAGCCCACTCATTAATGAAAATACAAAGGCTTCAAATTCTACTAGAATCAAGCTGATACAGGAGAGTAAATTACATTCAGTACTGTAAACTACTTTGCAACTATATTAATCAAATCGTTAAGAGAAAGAAACTAACACTAATCATCCTAGTTGTTTTTTCTAACGGGAACAGCTCGAAGGGATTGATCCAAGTCCATATCCTCAGGCTTTATCTTGTTTTCAAGTCTCCAATCAAAAGAATTGACTAATGATCCCAACATCATATGCAACATCCTGATAGCTAGAGGTGAGCCTGGACAAATTCGTCTCCCACTGCCAAATGGTGTGAGCTGAAAATCTCGACCTTTGACATCAATTTTAGACCCCAGGAACCTCTCCGGTATAAACGAATGTGCATTCTCCCATATGCTTGGGTTTCTACCTATAGCCCACTCATTAATTAGGACTCTTGCACCCTGTGGGATTGTGTAACCGGAGAATTCCACATCAACCTTAGCTTTTCTGGGGAGCAAAAGTGGAGCAGGAGGGTGTAAACGCAAGGTCTCTTTTATTATTGCTTGCAGGTATGGGAGTTTAGCAACATCCGATTCCTCAATAGGATTTCCTTTTCCGATGGTTTGCTCCAGCTCTTGTTTGGCTTTTGACATAACCTCTGGATTGTGGAGTAGTTCGGTCATCGCCCTTTCTAAGCCATATGCAGTTGTGTCTGTTCCCGCAACAAGCAGATCCTACAACGACACAATCATATTTGTTCTAAGTGAGAAATGATATACTTGAATGTGAAAGAAAAAGTGAAAAAAAAAAGTAAGAGAAAGGAAATTACAAGTAAAAAATGTTTGATCTTTTCTCTGTCCATCCTCTGGCTATCCTCTTGAGAAATGTCAAGGAGTGCATCCAACATGTCGTTGTTGGTGACATGAAGTCCCGCTTCTCTCAGCTTCAATCGTTTGTCAATCAACTTGTCCAAGTTGTGGAAAAACTTGGTAAGGTAATTAGTGGTGTGCCTTTGGAGGCCTTGTGGGTCCAATATCTTCAACATTGGGAAAATATCCACCACGTTTGTCGTTCCAGTTAGCTTCAAGAGAGTGGACACAATGTCCTTGTACTCGCCATTCTCTACGGATTCAACGAAGTCCTGAGAGACAAAAGTGTAAGACAAGAAATTGATGCATGCCTTGAAAGCTGCCCTCCCAACATCCACTGCCTCACCGGTTAGGCTGTATGAGTGCATGTCACTGAGGAGTTCTTGCAGCTTCTTGCGCCTAAGGCCTTCACTTGCATCAAGGGTCTTGTTTGAGAACAATTGGTCATTGCATATTCTCCTTAGGTCCCTCCAAAGTGGACAGACAGGGAGGAATGGCAAGCTATAATTGTGGTGGCCGTGAGCCGTCACAATAACTGGAACTGTTCTGTCTGAGAACAACACATCATGGGTTTGGAGCACCTCTTTGGCTATGTCTGGTGAGGAGATGATTATGGTGGTTGATGGGCCGAGCTTCAAGCCCATTATATCTGGGGCATGAAGCTTGGCAAGCTTGGCCAATGTTTGTTGTGGCTTTCTACAGAATTCAGAAAGGTGGAACAGTATGGTGAGAAAGGAAGGTCCCGGTGGAAGCTTGTAGTTTGATTTTGTGCTCTTTGCATGAATTGAGCGAAGAAATTGGGTGACAGTGTATGTCAACAAGAGGATCAGTGATAGGGACAAGTAAGAATGCTTAGGGGATAAGAGGGTATGCGCTTTTAGTGCATCGTTTGTGGTGCCGTGCTCAAAAAGTGAAGCAATTGTTGTTGAATTCATCGTTGCGGCACCCCAGTGTGGTGATAATACTGATTCCATTGCCTTTTAATTAGAAAGATGGTGGTTCAAGTCAAGTGTAGTGTAGTGTTGAGAAGTGGGTGTGATGAGAGTGAGCTTGTTTCGCTTGTATATATAGGATTGTGCACGAAGGTGCGGAGAAGGAGGCTACATGTGATGCATCTTTTCAAACGGACACGTTTTTTATTCGAGAAATTAATTTTCATTCACCTTTTAATCGTGACCGCGTGGACCTACAAATATCATAGTTTGTTACATATTTTCCTTTTAAGTTGTTTACTGACTTTTGTTAGTACTCACATTCAATCTTTAAAGAATAATTGAAGTCTTTTTATTCTCACTTCTTAATACTATAATTTAATCATAACTTAAATTCGACAAGCCAGTATTTATTATTAGGAGACCTAATATTTTTAAGCTTTTACATGTTTATTTTCTTAAGTGTTATATTTTAATATTCTTATTTAATGTTGAAATAAAATAGCTCGATCTTTTCCACATTTGATGGGCCAAAGATTATTGGCTAGTTTATTGCGTTGAAAGGAAAAAGTTAATTCTTCTTTAATTATGAAGTCATGAGTTGTTTGATTTGAAATCCATGTACATATACAGAAAAAAAATAATTAAAGCATTTTGTCTCGAGAAATTAATATCCTATTTATCTAACAAGTGGATACACTTAAAAAATGATAAATCTTGCTAATAATTTTTTTTTCATTGTCTGTTTGAGCATGGATACTCTTAAGAAAAAGGGGAGAGTCAACGTGATAGTTGTTAATAACTAACTTAAAATTCCAAAAAGTATGTAGACAATAGACTTGATCTGTTTTCTTTTCTTTTTTTTTTTTATAGACAAAAGAGCTCAAACCCCGTCACAATTGAGGGCACGAGCTATATACAGTAAGAAACCATAATACAACATAACAAGTCCTAGAACATGCACTGAACGCATAGTTTAGCAAACCAAACAATTAAACAGCCAAAAAAGTAAAAGACAGTTAAGGGCAGCACAGCAAACTGCAGGCTTTTGTACCAATAAAAAAATGAGAAATAATTAGTTAAGTTTAAATAGATTTCGAAAAATCAAAATCGATAGAAATTGGTTGGTAGTCCTCTGCGTTGGAAATTTGGAATAATTCCAAAACCAATGCAGTGGGTGGGAGTCAAACCTAGCATGGCAAGCAGCATTGGCAGCGACTCAACCACAAAGTCAGTTACTCTTTTGATATATATAGTGTCTGAAATATATATATTATACTCTTAGTTTCCTTAATTTATATTTTTATATATTTACTTAATTAAATTATGTTCAACTGATTCGACTAGTAGTCCACCGATTAAATCAATGACCCAATAACTCGGTACCTTAATCAAATCAATTACCGGTCCGGTTCTAAAAATTATGATACATAATGCATTTTTTGGTCTGTTGCTATTCCTTAATGGACAAAGCCCCAATGGAAATAAAAAATTATGAGATCTTTAATTTCCACCACAAGATCTACAAGTGTCCCACCTTTAGTTTCTTTTAAAAAAGTGAATTAACGAATTCAATTTAATGAAAGAAATATCAGTGAGGTTTTTTAAAAAAGAATTAAGCTACGATTTTTTTCAAGGAGTGAAATATATATTCACTCTCTTGTGCATCTGGTTTGTCTGTTTGTGCATATAGATTGGACCACTGGACATGTGACACATTAATTGGTCAAGTTTGTTCTCTTGTAGTGCGAGGAGAGAGATGACATATGACGGTTCGCATTTACTTTACATTGCATTGATTACATGTGCAACGAGGCAAATTTGCGAGTCAAATTTGATCGGCGTGTTGTGATGTTGAGAGGACGAGCGTACTTGCATGAAATATTTGTCATGTTCTTTCATCCGATTCTTTTTTTAGTAAGTTCTTTCCTCCCATTCTTCCTCTCTATTAGGTAAACATGTGAATGGTGTGTGATATGTAGTATAGGCTCCTTGAGGCTTTTTTTTTTTTTTTTGAATTTATGGTTGTTAATTATACTAGCTAGGTGTGATCCATGGAGGATAATTTTTTATATTAACGAGTGATGTAATCAGGTGTTTCTAGTTTTTTTAAATTTTTCCGGTTGACTGGTGACATGTATTCCCTGCTTCTTATGGTCAAATATCTAATGATATATGCCATTATTTCTTTTAATATTTTAAATTGTCTTTATTAAAACTATTTAATGTTTGTAAAAAATACATGCATATCAATAAAAAATTTAAAAAAATATTAACTAAAATTTTGTCATTTGCTGTTCAGAAATAAGGATGGGAAACTCAAATTAAATTTCAACTTTTCTAAAAGGATGCGTTATGTCTTGATTGTTTTCATCTTATAATAAAAATAATAAACTATGGTAAGTAGGTCGCATTTCATAGTTTTTTTTTTTAAATTTCAATTGAATGTGGAACTTATTTTGTTACTACAATTGTAGTTGTATTCCCTTGAAAATGGAAACCAAATCTAAATAGTGGATAAAACTCGAGCAAATTTTTCATCGAGCATATATATTATACATATATATATGTGTGTGTGCATATATATAGACACACACAGCACATGCACACATATTTTATAAATTATTTGTTCATTATGGAACTTTTAGAGTCTAACTCAAATTTTATTGTGCTTTCCTATACAGAAACTTTCAAAATTTTAAAAGGACTAGTTTTAAAGGATGTATTAGTGTAGTTTCTGATGACCTAGTGTAGTTTTTGTTATAAGCTTTAATTTCTAATGCACTTCTACACTTTCTAAGCGTTTTGTATTCAATCTGAACTTCTTTTTGAGATGGATGAGAATCTTCATAGAATTGTGAACTCCAAAAATTGTGACTATGATGAACTATTGTGAAGATTTTTGTGACATGATAATGAGAAACCATCTTTTGAATTGTTGTTTCTAAGGTCTCAAACTCATTTTCTGATGGTTTCGCTTGTTTACTTAAGTCTCTTGTGACTATAATTTACTTTCTAAATTATTTTTCATATTTTTAAGAACTTTAATCTCTTTGAATTAGATTTTTATTATGTTAAAACATGATAATATGAAAAATATATCAGGAATTAAATTTCTTGTATATGAAAGAATCCCATTGAGCTCTGATGAAACTCAAACAAACCATTAGTACTTCTTTCTTTAAAGTATTTTAACAAAATTTGCTTTGTTATCATTTATAACTCAAATTATGATAGCTTTCTCAAGGGTTTCAAAGCTAATATTATGTACCTAAATAAAGCTTATATTCACTGCTATCTGCATATTGCTGGACTACATGTTGGACTTTTTATTAATTTGTCTTGCTATAATACCAAATTTTAAGTACTATATATATACTGCTGGTACTGGTGAGATATATTATTCTAATTTTAGTTCATGTGATCATGCATGCATTCCATTAGAGCGCTTCTCATTTGTTGCAATTTATAATTCTGGTTCTCTTGGTATGGATGGAAATCATCTGTCCCTAAATGGTGTCTCATTTCGTGTTCCTCAATCATTTATTGATATGTGGAAAGATAAAATAAATTTAAAAATTTATAAGTTACCAAATATAGAATATGGATATTTTACGTGTCAATAAATGATTAAGGGGGCAGGAAATGGGATAGAGGATTTCCATCCCTCTTGGTATTACACACATATATGCCATTCCCAAATACAGAATATATTTCTGCACAGGACAGAAATCACAATAAAAAACTTTTCTTAATTTTTTAATTTTATTTATATTTTTTGGAATGAAATTCAAATTATATGTTTGATTCTTTTTTCCTAATTTGTTAAATTTATTTATACTTTTAGGAATGAATTTTTTTAAAAAAATATTAGGATTAAAAATTTATTTATTCTATATTATTCTAACTATTTTGCACTTTAGTATTTTTGTTATTTGAAAGTGAGCTTGGGGTCTCTACTTGACGAAATTGCATTTGGAGGTTAAACTTGGGTGCGGAGCTTTTCAAGGAATGAGGAACCCTACCTCTAAAACCTTTTCAAACTTTTAAAAATATTACATGTAATTTGTACATATTTTTTTAGAGTATATATTTTGTCCAACTTTTTGAGGTTGGAAATAAAAGAAAAACCTTTTTTCCATCTTGCTTAAAGAATGAGATTATAAATATAAAATAATCAACTTCTTTTTGGGCTATTTGCATAACATATTACAGCAGGCTAAACAAATAAATAAGTCCACAAAAGAAAATGATAATTATATATACAAGGAAAGTTATATCGTTGAGCACAAATTTCAAACCTTCAGAAATATTATTTACCTTAATTTTTTAGACATTAATTGAATATTTGGAGAGTTATGTGTTTCCAATAGGATATTTTAGTTATGTTATTATCATATGCGATTGATGTGATAAAATAATTAATAATAATATAAAATTATTTTATTAAATTTACAAATAAATTTTAAATTAACTTAGGATCACTGACAATGCGATTGAAATTGTTACTTATTAATAATTTATAATTCTAAATTATACTCAAATAATGTTTAAAAAATAACTATAAATAACAATACTGTGACTTTTCTGTTCTAAAGCGAAGTGGGATGCTTCCATCGTTCCTTAGTATGACTCTAAATAAAAGAAAGTTAAAATGTAGAAGTTCAGTATGATTTGATTTTGGCGTCAGTATGTGTATTGATTTGTTTCTCAGGCACCCAAAATAAAATGCTTGAAAATAAGATAAAATGCATTTTAACTTTGTGAACTTGAAGTTAGGTTGAATTTATATTGTGACTTTTTAAAGATGTGCATTATAACATTTTAGACTTTTCAAACAGCCATATGTATGTCATATGCATGATTAAATATATAAAAGTATTATTTTTTTAATTAAATTTCTCAACCTTAAATCCTCCTCATTCAAAAATGGATAAAAATACTTTTTAGATGCTAGAATTTGATTGTAATAAAAGGATATTTTTATTAATTTTTGAGTAGGAGCAGGGTTTAGGATTGAGAAATTTAATTAAAAGAAAGATTATTTTTATTGATTTAACTGAGCACGTGATATATACATGACTACTTAATGGAAGAAATATATGCTAACTTAATAGATGGGGTGTTTTACATTGTTTAAAAAATCTAGAGTGTCGTGATATATATTTTGTAAAATCAAAGTATAAACTGTGCATATCCTAAAGTTTACAGTAAAATACATTTTAACCTTAAAAATGTGTCTGAAGAAGATAGTGTACCATGCTAAGATATTTGGCTGAATTACAGGAAATACTGTTTTAAAAGAGCTCGTATTATTTCTTTATGAACAAGAGGTCGAATTCAAACTTTTTTATTTCTCAACATGCGTCCACTTCTACTAATTGAACCAATACTCGTTGACAAAAGATCATATCATGTTGTTTTATTCGACTGATCAATTATATTCTTGATCCAAATTCTTCATCATAATTTCAAGTTTTTCTTTCACGACTTCTTATGAAGTATCTCTACTCCGCTGAGGAAAAAGGTTAGTGTTATATTTAAAGTCGTAGACGTAATCAAGACATCTTAGACTAATTAAAATCACTTCAATTTTTCTTTTGGAAACTTTTATTTTATCCACTCCTTCTCTCTTGTTATACTCGCATGATATTTAATTTGCACAATGTCAAAAAAACATGTGCACATTTAGCATTTACGAATAAAAAAATTGTTTCGATACCTTTCCAGGAAAAATGGAACAGAACCAAACTAATTATATGAAAGAACCACTTTATTAAGGTGAACAAATATATGAAAAATATTAAGCTTATTTATTTGATCTAGGACATCGTGTCGTTTCATAAGATGAGTTTAAAATAATAAAACTTTTTAATATATAGTGTTGCTCAAGACTTTTTAATACAACTCTTAGAATTGAGTGGGTCCAATTCAATTTCAAACGTTAACTTGAAGTGTGAGGATTGTCCAAGACTTATAAAAGTTATATGGTCTTATTATTATTTTTTTTATCAATATGGGACTTTAATATAGCGTAATATAAGTGCAATACTGTTTTTCTTAGAAAAAGGAATTCAAACCATCCCATAAATAAAACATTTAATATTCTCATGAAAGAAAATGTTGGATTATATATATATATATTCGGCACATTTTACGAGGTACTCATGTCAAATATAAATTTTGTGCTTTCTTGACTTCGTTCGTTTTGGAACTCAATATAATTCGTAATCACTGATCTATCAAAATAGAAAATAATTCGTAATCACTATCCAAAGTAACATACAGTTATATTTAAGACCATAGAAATATGTTGTTTGGTTACAATCTTATGATATCAAGTGCTATGGTGCAGTTTGTATGAGCATCAACTGAGAAGTCTATATGGTTATGTTAGTGATATTATCATTGATAAGCAAATTGAAGCCGATTTTTGATGATGGTTTCATGATTATGTAAGTATCTATATTAGATGTTTAAACTTTGATAAGCAATTTTCATGGTGTATCGCGCTGATAAAATGGATCATTATTGTCATAGGTGATAAAAAAACCCAGAACTCATGTCACATAATTCCCATTCGCATCACCTAGCCTTAGGACCACTGAGAAATACAAAGTCTTAGCCTGTAATGTTCATCAATGGCTTTAAATTTCACACAATGATGTGGGGTGAAGGTAAAAAAACATAAAATAGTGGAATGTGTGTCAGTGGTACAAGCCAAGACTCAACTTGCAATGATTATTATGGTGTTCTTAAAGAGATTCTTGAATTGGAGTGGCCACGACAACCGCTTAAGAATTTAATCTTATTCAATTGTGAGTGGTTTGACAATTCTCAACGTGGTATGAGAGTACATAAGAATGACATTGTTAAGGAACATAAGAGTAGAAGATACTCAAAATATGATCCTTTCATATTTGTTGAAATGACAGTACAAATATATTATTGCCCTTATCGTGAAAGAGTTATTGGAAAAAAGGATTGGTGGGTGGTAATTAAAACGAAATCAAACCAAACCAAGGGGAGCTATTGATAAGAAACAAGTATTAGAAGTTGCTTACCAGTCAGATCAGTCAAATTTCAATCCTACAATAGATAATGAAGGCTTGGTTGATCAACTACAAGATGATGAACATAATGGTGAAGAAGTTGATTTACGTGAATTACAACAAGTTAATTTTATCCAAGAAGAAGAAGAAGAAGACGACGAAGAAGAGGAAGAAAAAAAAGGAAAGGAGGAAGAGGAAGAGGAAAATGAAGAAGAAGAAGACGTCGACGATGATGAAGAATAATTATTATCTATATGGTTATTCTAAGATACAATGAAAAACCATTCAAATTGTTCTATGTTGTTTTATCACAGTGATTTTTCAGTCCTCTCTCCAAAAATGTTTTTCCCTTTTATTTATTTATTTTTTTGTGATCCCCAATTGCTTTAGAGAACCTTAATCATAGGCGTAATAGATATTAAAGAATGCTTTGCATAGTAGGTTCCCTTTTTACTCCTTTAATTCAAAATTACAAATTCAAATATGTTTTCAGTTAAACTGTATACAAGTGGGTGGTTAATGGTTTCTAGAGATGAGGCTTAAGGAAGTAGTTGGATTTGTCTTGACATTTTAACATCCTTTTTATTTTTCTTTTTTTAAATTCTTTGGAATTAGTTTTATTTACCTTCGGCATGCACTTTATCAAATCCATTACAGGCAGTACTTTTTCGTTAATGTTAACATTCTAAAATTATTTGAAAAATCTATGCTCCCAGTAGTTATTGATGTAGGTCAATTTGAATGCAAAGCTACGGTAATATCCCTGATCATTTCTTTGTTGGATTTTTTTTTTGTCAATTGTATTTATTGATTTTTGTGTTTTATATCATTGTGGAAATTCCAATATCAAAATATAAAATGGTCTATGTTTTACAACTTGAAATATGGAGGTTTCCCATCAACAGTCACATGCGGATGAGACAACTTTGGCTTCTTTATGCAGTTTATTCCATGCATAAATTTGCTTACTTTAACAAAGATAGATCCATGCTGAAGTCATCCTTGAAATGGCTGTATGTCCAGCCCTTTCAACAGTTCTTATAGTGCGACTAATGGGTCAAACATTCCTTTCACAGGTGATCCTGACTCCTGAGTTGAGGTATTAAATCCGCTTTGATTATGATGGTTTAACTTTAAATAGCTTATTTGCTTCAACTCCAATTCTTTGCTCTAAAATATGTGAGATATTTTTGCTGGTGAAGTTGCTCAATGCTTGAAACCTTTGTCCACTGATTTTCTTTTTCTTTTTTTTTTGTTATTGTTCATTTTATGACTGGCTACTTTTAGAAGTTGGTATACTAAGAGAAAGTGTTGTTACCTTGGTATTGTTTTCATTTTCCAATTTATACATTACTTATTCATTGATTACCTATATTGTTATTATGTGATATTCCTGTGTGTTTGTTATCTATGACTTTTTTTTGATGTAGATGTCTGATCAGGGTAACAAGAGAGTATCAAAAACAAAAAAAAATCAAGGAAGAAAAGGAAAATTCCAAAACTTCCAACACTACCACCTAACCTTCAAGTGCCACAAAGTGGTCTCCTTCCAATAATTCCAAGTGCTGCCCTTTTATCTCAAGTTCAATCAAATACTCAACCACATCCGTAACAATCCCCAGTAAATCCTCAACCTCAATCTCAGCAACCCCCACCAAATCATCAATCTCAGCAAAATGAATTAGATACTCAGTTTCCTTTGCCACAATCTGAGCCAAATTCTCATTTGCTATCCTCACAATCAGGTGATGATCAAGCACCGGGTACTTCATGTAGTGGAGTAGGCATTGATAATGATGAGAATAAGATTTTGATAGAGCCTGAGGGGGATGGGTATGTGATGTTTTTATAAGCATAATTATGAAAATTATCGTGCCTGAACATAGTGTTGCACTAACTTATGATTTGCTTATATGTAGGTTTTGGCCTCACAAGGAAGTCATTGTAGGCATTGCGTCATGCATCAAAAGTAAGTTTAAGGAAGGCAAACCAAGGTGGAACACATTTTCCACGGGTACAGAAAGATGTGGTTTAAACTATTTGAGGTAACTATATTGATACTATTCTAATATCTTAATTTAGTAGTTAACATTATTTTGTTGTTATTATTATACAAATAACTTTGATATTTGTAGGGAAAATTTAAGTGGGATCCTAAATTTAGTGTGGAAATTAAAAGTAATTTTGAGAAGAGAAGGTCGAGTAAGCTATCACAACTTGGGCAAATTTGGTTCAGTATTGGAAGTTTGAAGATTTCAAAGTAAAATTAATCTAAACAAAATAAGAATGGTATGGATAAAGTTTAATGCAAGTGCATCACTGCATACCGGAGGGTGTATACCCCATCGAGTTCTTTATAGGAGAATGGTATGAATAGAGTTTACTTAATTTTTCTTTGTTTTAATTTTATTATTCCAGCTTTATTATTAATGACATGTAAACTTTCTCTTTTTGAGTTGTAGAAAGCTGAAAATGGAGGAAAAGACCCATCATTCTCTGAATTTTATTTCCAAATGCACAAGACAATGAAGAATAAAGAATGGGTCCACCCAAAAGCTCAAGATGCTTGTGTGAGTTAATGTTGATTCTATTTTTTCTATTTATATATTTAGAGATGAGAAGGATTGTGAACGTGTATCTATGCTATAGTAGTTTTCTTGCTGTTTGTGGCACGTTAGAATTAAGGTCCTCTCATGTTAAAATTAATGTTAGAATTACTACTCTTAGAACTTGCTAAGAACCAATGCTCTTTTGTGATCATTTAACTTCTAATTGATTTGATCCGAAGTATTCTTTACTGAGAGTCAATCTTCAACCTGGTGATAGTTGGGAGTGTTGAGATTATAGTCCTTAGAAGTTTTCTTCGTTTTCATCTGTTTTGTTTGTAAATTTAGATTTGATCAATAACTCATTGCAAAACTTGTTTTATTCTATTATTGAATTCTGCATAGCTGAATCATAAAAGAGAGGCTTGTTTCTGAAGTATTCCTTTCTGGCTTGATTTCATCCTTAGATTATATATAGCTTAAAATTTATATGTTCTCCGCTGGTCATTTAGCTATCTTTGTGACCTAATTCCATACATTTTTACACATTCATAGTTAGAGAAAGTTCTCATATCTTATGAAAAAGTTCTGTGTTGCTCTGTTTATATTTTACCTTTTTTTTATAGTTTTACTAGTATGAAATCTTGACTTTGTGGACATAAATATCTATAAAAGTGTGTGTATTATGTGCTCAAATCAACAAAATGATAGGCTTTTTCTTTTAGTTTATACATTTGCTATAATAGAGTAAGTTGCTACTATTTGTTGTTTGTATTTGACTCTAAGTTTGAATGATTTTTGTTTATAATAGGAGAACTTTGAAAAGAAAAAAAATGAATTATTATCATAGACTAAGACTAATTTTGAAGAAGCGGTTGCATAGTCGCAATCTATGCCATCTAATTGGCAAATTTGGGTAGACTCTTTGGGAGGAAAGAAAAAAGAGAGAGTATTTGGGCTTAGTTCTTTGGGAAGGTCAATGAAAACTATTACTTCAGGAACTTCACTAACAATGACCATATCAAAAGACATTGAGGAAAAGATAAGAAGTGAAGTTCATTCATTCAGTGCTTCCTTACAAGCTCAATTGGAACAAGAGATGTAGGAGACAAAAGACATGAAGAAGGAGTTATATGAAACAAGAAATACATTAAATATATTGATAAAGAAATTAGGCTATGAAGCAAGTTCTTCTCATTCAAAGTCTGTTCAACTGATTGAACCAAGAAATTTCACCGACAACTAAATGACATAATGACTCAGATTTAATCGAAAATTATGATACGTAGGGCATTTTTTGGTCTGTTGCTATTCCTTAATGGACAAAGCCCCAATGGAAATAAAAAATTATGAGATCTTTAATTTCCACCACAAGATCTACAAGTGTCCCACCTTTAGTTTCTTTCAAAAAAGTGAATTAACGAATTCAATTTAATGAAAGAAATATCAGTGAGGTTTTTAAAAAAAGAATTAAGCTACGATTTTTTTCAAGGAGTGAAATATATATTCACTCTCTTGTGCATCTGATTTGTCTATTTGTGCATATAGATTGGACCACTGGACACGTGACACATTAATTGGTCAAGTTTGTTCTCTTGTAATGCGAGGAGAGAGATGACATATGACGGTTCGCATATACTTTACATTGCATTGATTACATGGGCAACGAGGCAAATTTGCGAGTCAAATTTGATCGGCGTGTTGTGATGTTGAGAGGACGAGCGTACTTGCATGAAATATTTGTCATGTTCTTTCATCCGATTCTTTTTTTAGTAAGTTCTTTCCTCCCATTCTTCCTCTCTATTAGGTAAACATGTGAATGGTGTGTGATGTGTGCGTACAGGAAAAAAAAATTTCTACATCCAAGATTATAAGATTATTTTTCGAAGATATATTCAGTATGAGCTATTTGAGGTTTTTTTTTTTTGAATTTATGGTTGTTAATTATACTAGCTAGGTGTGATCCCTGGAGGATAATTTTTTATATTAATGAGTGATGTAATCAGGTGTTTCTAGTTTTTTTTTCCGGTTGACTGGTGACATGTATTCCCTGCTTCTTATGGCCTTTATAGTGAGTTGAGACTTATGATATGTATATATATATATATATAAAAACCTATCAGTATATGCAAGAAAAATTCCGCGTTGAAACTTGTAACCTGCCATTAAAAAAAAAAAAAAGAAAAAGATGAAGGCCGTTGTCATAGTTGTTAATAACAAACTCAGTCGCTTAAAATAGCAAAAACTGTGTAGACAACAGGCTTGATCTTTTAAGATTTAAAAAAGTATTGACATCGTACTTGGTCTTCTAAGGTATCAATGTTAACAACAAACTTGGTCTCTCAATATTTGCATTTTTCTTTATTGTTGCCAAAAATAATACACATTCAAGAAATTATAAGGTATCAAGTTGCATGTTATTTGTTAGTTTAGGGGTATTGGATTGACCTAAAATTTGAGGGGGTACATATTGTGAGTAATTTATTTTAGTGTGGGTTCTGACAAAGCTTAATATGAGAAAACGGAATTTCTGGAAAATTTAGAATGAGTGTGGGAACAAGAAAGAAATTTGCTGGTAGCAGATTATACTCCCAAAAGTGGAAAAAAAAACACATATTAGATACATAATCCACTAGTAGTGGGTTTATTCCCCATCACTTTACCTCTAGCACACGAAGCCTTCATTGCTAGGATGCGAAGCAGAACGGGCATGCAAAGCAAAACAGGCTAATGTTGAAAAGCGTGAAAAGCTGATTTGGATGGTACATAATCATCTTCTCGGAGATTCTTCCCCTTGAGCCTTTAGGTCACATACTACAAAAAAATCATGTGAATTATGACAGTGAAATTAGTGCGATTGCCAAAATCTGCCACAATATTCAGTAAATTACGGCAGTTTTAGTAACCGCCATAATCTTAGTGAAAGAAATGGTGATACAATTACGGTGGTTCAGTAAAACCACTACAAAGTTAAGTAAATTATAGCAGTTTGGTAAGCTATGACGGCTAGAACCGTCTTTATTTACCATTAACTATTTTTATGTCTTTTTTTTTACCATTTTTTTTAATGAAGTTAGGGAAAAAAAGCATTTCCACTCTTTAACATTTTAGCTAGTTATAAATAGATATCTTAACTTCTAAATCTTCTAATTAGATATTTAAACTGCACTAATCCTCAAAATTAATCATTTTATTCAATTTTAGGTTTAGCTATGTAGGTGAGGTGGTCATATATCTAATGATATATGCCATAATTGCTTTTAATATTTCAAATTTTCTTTATTTATACTATTTAATATTTGTTAAAAATATATACATATCAATAAAAAATTTTAAAAAATATTAACTAAAATTTTGTCATTTGCCGCTTAGAAAAAATGATGGGAAGCTCAAATTAAACTTCAACTCTTCTAAAAGGATATGTTATGTCTTGATTTTTTTTCATCTTATAATAAAAATAATGAACTATGGTAAGTAGCTCACATTTCATAGTTTTTTTTTTATTTCAATTGAATGTGGAACTTATTTTGTTACTACAATTGTAGTTGTATTCCTTTGAGAACGGAAACAAAATCTGAATAGTGGATAAAACTTGAGCAAATTTTTCATCAAGCATATATATGTGTGTGTGTGTATATAGAGACACACACACATGCACACACATTTTATAAATTATTTGTTCATTGTGGAACTTTTAGATTCTAACTCAAAATTTATTGTGTTTTCCTATATTGAAACTTTCAAAATTTTAAAAGGACTAGTTTTAAAGGATGCATCAGTGTAGTTTCTGATGACCTAGTGTAGTTTTTTATGTAAGCTTTAATTTGTAATGCACTTCTACACTTTCTAAGCCTTTTGTATTCCATCTGAACTTCTTTTTGAGATGGATGAGAATCTTCATAGAATGTGAATTCCAAAAATTGTGACTATGATTAACTATTGTGAAGATGTGCGTGACATGATCATGAGAAATCATCTTTTGAATTGTTGTTTCTAAAGTCTCACTCATTTTTTGATGGTTTTGCTTGTTTACTTAAGTCTCTTGTGACTATAATTTACTTTATGAACTATTTTTCATATTTTTAAGAACTTTAATTTCTTTGAATGAGATTCTTATTATGTTAAAACATGATAATATGAAAAATATATCAGGAATAAAATTTCTTGTATATGAGAGAATCCCATTGAGCACCGATGAAATTCAAGCAAACAATTAGTACTTCTTTCTTCAAAGTATTTTAACTCAAGTTATGATAACTTTCTCAAGGGTTCCAACGCTAATATTATGTACCTAAATAAAGCTTATATTGACTGCTATTTGCATATTGATGGACTATATATTGGACTTTTTATTAATTTGTCTTGCTATAATACCAAATTTTAAGTACTATATATATACCGCGGGTACTGATGAGATATATTATTCTAATTTTAGTTCATGTGATCATGCATGCATTCCATTAGAGCGCTTCTCATTTGTTGCAATTTATAATTCTGGTTCTCTTGGTATGGATGGAAATCATCTATCTCTAAATGGTGTCACATTTCATGTCCCCCAATCATTTATTGATATGTGGAAAGATAAGATAAATTTAAAAATTCATAAGTTACCAAATATAGAATATATATATATATATATATATATATATTATGTGTCAATAAATGATTGAGGGGACAGGAAATGGGATAAAGGATTTCCATCCCTCTTGGTATGACACACATATATGCCATTCCCAAATACAAAAAATATTTCTCCATAGGATAGAAATCACAATAAAATACTTTTCTTAATTTTTTAATTTTATTTATACTTTTTGGAATGAAATTCAAATTATATGTTTGATTCTTTTTTCCGAATTTGTTAACTTTATTTATACTTTTAGGAATGAAATTTTTTAAAAAAATATTAGGATTAAAAAATTTATTTATTCTATATTATTCTGACTATTTTGCACTTTAGTATTTTTGTTATGTGAAAGTGAGCTTGGGGTCTCTGCTTGACGTAATTGCATTTGGAGGTTAAACTTGGGTGCGGAGCTTTTCAAGGAATGAGGGACCCTACCTCTAAAACCTTTTCAAACTTTTAAAAATATTACATGTGATTTGTACATATTTTTTTAGAGTACATATTTTATCCAACTTTTTTAGGTTGGAAATAAAAGAAAAACCTTTTTCCATCTTGCTTAAAAAATGAGATTATATATATGTATATATATATATATAAAATAATCAACTTCTATTTGGGCTATTTGCATAACATATTACAGCAGGCTAAACAAATAAATAAGTCCACAAAAGAAAATGATAATTATATATACAAGGAAAGTTATATGTAAAAAATTATCGTTGAGAACAAATTTCAAACCTTCAGAAATATTATTTACCTTAATTTTTTAGGCATTAATTGAATATTTAGAGAGTCATGTACTTCCAATAGGATATTTTAGTTATTTTATTATCAAATGCGATTGATGTGATAAAATAATTAATAATAATATAAAATTATTTTATTAAATTTACAAAATAAATTTTAAATTTTAAATTAACTTAGGATCACTGACAATGCGATTGAAATTGTTACTTATTAATAATTTATAATTCTAAATTATAATCAAATAATGTTGAAAAAATAACTATAAATAACAATACTGTGAGTTTTCCGTTCTAAACCGAATTGGGATGCTTCCATCATTCCATGTTCAGTATGACTCTAAATAAAAGAAAGTTAAAATGTAGAAGTTCAGCATGATTTGATTTTGGCGTCAGTATGTGTATTGATTTGTTTCTCAGGCACCCAAAATAAAATGCTTGAAAATAAGATAAAATGCATTTTAACTTTGTGAACTTGAAGTTAGGTTGAATTTATATTGTGACATTTTAGAAATTTGCATTATAATATTTTTAGACTTTTCAAACTGTTATATGCATATCATATGCATAATTAAATATATAAAAAATTACTTTTTTTAATTAAATTTCTTAACCTTAAATCCTCCTCACTCAAAAATAGATAAAAATACCTTTTAGATGCTAGAGTTTAATTGTAATAAAAGGATATTTTTATTAATTTTTGAGTAGGAGCAGGGTTTAGGATTAAGAAATTTAATTAAAAGGAAGAGTATTTTTATTCATTTAACTGTGCACGTGATATGCATATACCTACTTAATAGAGGAAATATATGTCAACTTAATAGATGGGGTGTTTTATATTGTTTGGAAAGTCTAGAGTGTCATGATATATATTTTGAAAAATGAAAGTACAAACTGTGCATAATCTAAAGTTTACGGTAAAATACATTTTAACCTAAAAAATGTGTCTGAAGAAGATAGTGTACGATGCTAAGATGTTTGGCTGAATTACAGGAAATACCGTTTTAAAAGAGCTCGTATTATTTCTTTATGAACAAGAGGTCGAATTCAACTTTTTTATTTCTCAACATGCGTCCACTTCTACTAATTGAACCAATACTCACAAAAGATCATATCATGTTGTTTTATTTGACTGATCAATTATATTATTGATCCAAATTCTTCATCATAATTTCAAGTTTTTCTTTCACGGCTTCTTATAAAGTATCTCTACTCCGCTGAAGAAAAAGGTTAGTGTTATATGTAAAGTCCTAGACATAATCAAGACATCTTAGACTAATTAAAATCACTTCAATTTTTCTTTTGGAAACTTTTATTTTATCCACTCCTTATCTCTTATTATACTCGCATGATATTTAATTTACACAATGTCAAAAAAACATGTGCACATTTAGCATTTACGAATAAAAAAATTGTTTCGATACCTTTTCCAGGAAAAATGGAACAGAACCAAACTAATTATATGAAAGAACCACTTTATTAAGGTGAACAAATATATGAAAAATATTAAGCGTATTTATTTGATCTAGGACATCGTGTCGTTTCATCTATTATTCAGATAATTTTTATTTTAAATATTTTCTGATAGTTTTCGGCCATAAATAATAGAGGAGTTGACAATATGTCCTAATTAAGATGAGTTTAAAATAATACAACTTTTTAATATAAGTGTTGCTCAAGACTTTTTAATACAACTCTCAAAATTGAGTGGGTCTAATTCAATTTCAAAAGTTAGTTTGAAGTGTGAGGATTGTCCAAGACTTATAAAAGTTATATAGATCTTTTTTTTTTTTTATCAATACGAGACTTTATATAGCATAGACTCTCCAGATATAAGTGCAATACTGTTTTTCTTAGAAAAAGGAATTCAAACCATCCGGCAAATAAAACATTCAATATTCTCATAAAAGAAAATGTTGGATTATATATATATATATATATATTCGGCACAATTTACCAGGAACTCATGTCAAATTTAAATTTTGTGCTTTCTTGACTTCCTCCATTCGTTTTGGAACTCAATATAATTTGTAATCACTATCCAAAGTAACATACAGTTATATTTAAGACCCTAGAAATATGTTGTTTGGTTACAATCTTATGATATCAAGTGCTATGGTGCAATTTGTATGAGCATCACCAGAGAAGTCTACATGGTTATATTAGTGATATTATCATTGATAAGCAAATTAAAGCTGATTTTCCATTATGGTTTCCTGATTATGTAAGTATCTACATTAGATGTTTAAACTTTGATAAACAATTTTCATGGTGTATCGCACTGGTAAAATAATTCCCATTTGCATCACCTAGCCTTAGAACCATTGAGAAATACAAAGTCTTGGCCTGTAATGTTCATCAATGGCTTCAAATTTCACACAATGATGTGGGGTGCAGATAAAAAACATACAATAGTGGAATGTGTGTCAGTGGTACAGGCCAAGACTCAACTTGCAATGATTATTATGGTGTTCTTAAAGAGATTCTTGAATTGGAGTGGCCAAGACAACTACTTAAGAATTTAATCTTATTCAATTGTGAGTGGTTTGACAATTCTCAACATGGTATGAGAGTACATAAGAATGACATTGTTAAGGTACACAAGAGTAGAAGATACTCAAAATATGATCCTTTCATATTTCTTTGAAATGACAGTATAAGAATATTATTTCCCTTATCGTGAAAGAGTTATTGGAAAAAGGGATTGGTAGGTGGTAATTAAAACCAAACGAATGGGAGCTATTGATAATAAACAAGCATTAGAAGTTGCTTACTAGTAAGATCAGTCAAATTTCAATCCAGCGATAGATAATGAAGGCTTGGTTGATCAACTACAAGATGACGAACATAATGGTGAAGAAAAGGAAATCAGAGAGTATCGAAAATAGAAAAAAAAAATCAGGGAAGAAAAGGAAAATACCAGAACTTCTAACACCACCACCTAACCTTCAAGCGCCACAAAGTGGTCTCCTTCCAATAATTCCAAGTGCTGCCCTTTTATCTCAAGTTCAATCGAATACTCGACGACATCCTCAACAATCCCCACTAAATCCTCAACCTCAATCTCAGCAACCCCCACCAAATCATCAATCTCAGCAAAATGAATTAGATACTCAGTTTCCTTTGCCACAATCTGAGCCAAATTCTCATTTGCTGTCCTCACAATCAGGTGATGATCAAGCACCGGGTACTTCATGTAGTGGAGTAGGCATTGATAATGATGAGAATAAGATTTTGACAGAGCCTGAGGGGGATGGGTATGTGATGTTTTTATAAGCATAATTATGAAAATTATCATGCTTGAACATAGTGTTGCACTAACTTATGATTTGCTTATATGTAGGTTTTGGCCTCACAAGGAAGTCATTGTAGGCATTGTGTTATGCATCAAAAGTAAGTTTGAGAAAGGCAAACCAAGGTGGAAAGCATTTTCCGTGGGTACAGAGAGATGTGGTTTAAACTATTTAAGGTAACTATGTTAATACTATTTCAATATTTTAATTTAGTAGTTAACATTATTTTGTTGTTATTATTATACAAATAACTTTGATATTTGTAGGGAAAATTTAAGTGGGATCCTAAATTTAACATGGAAATTAAAAGTAATTTTGAAAAGAGAAGGTTGAGTAAGCTATCATAACTTCTACAAAAAGCTAGGAAAGATGATATTAAACCTTCATGGATTGGAGAGAGTGCTTGGGCAGATTTGGTTCAATATTGGAAGTCTAAAGATTTCAAAGTAAAATCTAAACAAACTAAGAAGAACCGTAACTCCAACGTAGGTGCATCACTACATACCGGAGGGTGTATACACCATCGAGTTCTTTATAGGAGAATGATATGAATAAAGTTTAATGCAAGTGCATCACTGCATACCGAAGGGTGTATACCCCATCGAGTTCTTTATAGGAGAATGGTATGAATAGAGTTTATTTAATTTTTCTTTGTTTTAATTTTATTATTCCAGCTTTATTATTAATGACAAGTAAATTTTTTCTTTTTGAGTTGTAGAAAGCTGAAAATGGAGGAAAAGACCTATCATTCTTTGAATTTTATTTTCAAAAGGACAAGAGAAAGAGGAATAAAGAATGGGTCTACCCAAAAGCTCAAGATGCTTATATGAGATAATGTTGATTCTATTTTTTCTATTTATATATTTAGAGATGAGAAGGATTGTGAAGGTGTATCTATGCTATAGTAGTTTTCTTGCTATTTGTGGCATGTTAGAATTAAGGTCCTTTCATGTTAGAATTAATGTTAAAATTACTACTCTTACAACTTCCTAAGAACCGATGCTCTTTTGTGATCATTTAACTTCTAATTGATTTGATCCGAAGTATTCTTTACGGAGAGTTAATCCTCAATCAGGTGATAGTTGGGAGTATTGAGATTGTAGTCCTTAGAAGTTTTCTTTGTTTTCGTCTGTTTTGTTTCTGAATTTAAATTTGATTAATAACTCATTGCAAAACTTATTTTATTCTATTATTGAATTTTGTATAGCTAAATCATAAAAGAGAGGCTTGTTTCTGAAGCATTCATTTCTAGCCTGATTTCATCCTTAGATTATATATAGCTTAAAAATTATATGTTCTCCGCTGGTCATTTAGCTAGCTTTGTGACCTGATTCCATACATTTTTACACATTCATAGTTAGAGAAAGTTCTCGTATCTTTTGAAAAAGTTCTCTGTTGTTGCTCTATAAAAGTGAGTGTATTACGTGTTCAAATCAACAAAATGATAGGCTTTTTCTTTTAGTTTATACCTTTGCTATAATAGAGTAAGCTGCTACTATTTGTTGTTTGTATTTGACCCTAAGTTTGAATGATTTTTGTTTATAATAAGAGAACTTTGAAAAGGAAAAAAATAAATTATCATCACAGACTGAGACTATTTCTGAAGAAGCTATTGCACAGTTACAATCTATGCCATCTAATTGGTAAATTTGGGTAGACTCTATGGGAGGAAAGAAAAAAGAGAGAGTATCTAGGGCTTAGTTCTTTGGGCAAGTCAATGAAAACTAGTACTCCAGGAACTTCACTGACAATGACCATATCAGAAGATATTGAGGAAAAGATAAGTAGTGAAGTTCATTCATTCGATGCTTCCTTACAAGCTCAATTGGAACAAGAGAGGTAGGAGAAAAAAATACATGAAGAAGGAGTTATATGAAACAAGAAATACATTAATTATATTGATAAAGAAATTTGGCTATGAAGCAAGTTCTTCTCATTGAAAGTCTATATCCCATAATCAAAATAATTCAAGCGATGAAGTGGATTCAAATGATGAAGAGAATGATGATAGTACATCATCTGCATACTCTAATGCATAGTTGTCATTTATTAGAACTATTAATTTACTTTATATTTATCGATCTTAGTATTTAATCATTTATGATGATAGATGACTTATGAATTTTTATTTAATTGGAGTAATACATTATATTGAAGTTATTATATTATGAGAAGACTTATGTTTTATTGTTGAATTAGACATTTTGTTTATTTAAGAGTTATTAGAAATAGATTTTATATATATATATATATATATATATATATATATTGACAAGTATGGGTGACAAATAAATTTAACAAACAATTATAAAATTTGTTCAATTTGGTTCAAATTTAATTTCCTATGAAAGTTATATTTGAAATGCTTGCGAAATTTTCTGTGAATTTAATTAAATTTTGGTTCATATTTCTTGTAAAATTTGTTGTAAATTTTATTATTTACCAATTTTGCTGTGAAACTTACATACAAAATTACTTGCAAAATTGAGTCTTGAAAGGTGCATTACTTGCAAAATTTACTATGAAACATACATGTAAAATTACTTGCAAAATTAATTTTGTTGTGAAAATTACTCGCGCAATTATCTACGAATTCAGATTTTGAAAAACCACGACAACTCGTGGATTCTGTTGCGAATTCAATTACATGTGGATTTTTTGGGGCCAATTAGATGCGGATTTTGATACGAATATTACCTGCATAATTATTTGCAAAAATGAATTGGGATTACCTACAAGTTTTGCTTTGGATTTAGTTATTTACAGCTTTTGTTGCAAAAATTACTTGTGAATTTTGCTGCGACAATTTAATTTAAGGATTTTCTTGCGCAAATTATATGAGAATTTTCTTTTGACTATTTATCGTGAACATAATTTGCAGCAAAATACGTAGCAAAATTCCTTCCACCCACACACCTTGCCACGAAAATTAGTTGCAGATTTTCTGTATTTCTTGTGAAATAATCTGTAGCTAATTACTTGCAGAATTCAAAATCTGCAGTAACCAATTATCAACGAGCATATTACCTGTGAATTTTTTTTTCAACAAAATCTGCATGAAACCTGCTTACCTATGAATTTTTAACAAAAATCCATAGTAAAATCCTCGTGTAATGTAAATTTTAGTGGTGAGTACCATATCCATGCATACCTGGTTCATGCATGCACAGTGATATTGTTGACTTTTAATAGGACTGAGACTGATTCAATCATTGACTTTTGACTCTTAAGCACTATAAATTGGTTACCTCATTATAGCACCAAATTGGGCATGCCCTCTTATTTCTTAAAAAAATTCTAAATGGTATGAACTCAATTTCATAAAATGACGTGTAAAAATCAGCTTCTTCGATATGTATTTTGCATTTTGGTTAAGTCCAATTTTCTCTCTCAATTAAATTTTTGAAACCCACGATGATTGGTTATAAAACACTTCATTGATTGTAATGGTATGAATTTTTGTTGTAGCTCTATACCAAGTACGTATTTCTTAGATAGATGGTTGTCTCAAATTCACACCTCATTCTTTATCCTTTATCTCACTAATCATTCATTGTCATGTGGAAGAAAAACAACGATATTCCAATATCTAAAAGTAAGTGTCTAATTGGAACACCTACTTCATAACTATTATATGTGATGGTAGACCCTCACTATACCCCACTCATTCATTATATTTAACGATAATGGAGTATATGTCTCAATTGAATATTTACTTTTAGATGTGATACTGCCCATTCTTATACACATTTCTTACTTGTCCCCTTAACAATTACAAATGTGGATTCCATACGTGGAATGTTGATCCTCTTGCTCGGATGCATTGTCATAAATTTTCTACATTCACTTCATAGAAGAAGCAGAAAAGAAAACTCCAAAATTCCACCTGGACCTTCCTTTCTTACTATAGTAAGAAGCCTTGTTCAGTTAGGTAAAAAGCCACAACAAACATTGCCAACCTTGCTAAGGTTCATGGCCCGATGATAATGCGTTTGAAGCTAGGCCAAGTGACCACCATAGTAATCTCTTCATCTGACATAGCCAAAGAGATGCTCTAAACCCATGATGTGTTATTCTCAGACAGAACAATTCCTCAAGCTATTAATGTTCACAACCATGAACAATGTTGTTTACTGTTCCTCCCAGTTTCACCCCTATGGAGGGACCTATGGAAAATATGCTACAACCAAATGTTATCCAAAAAGACCTTTGATGCAAGCCAAGACCTTGGGCACAAGAAGCTGCAAGAATTCCTTAGTGATGTCCATACATGCAACCTAAATGGTAAAGCACCTTTAAGATTTCAATTAATTCCTTGTCAAACATATTTTTCTCTATGGATTTGGTTCAATCTTGTTGGGATTTAACCCAAAGTCACATATCAGTAAGAAATAAAAGTATTGCTAGTATTTTGGCCTATAAATATGGCTTTGGTTATTTGAGTTTTGTTATCTTCTGAAAGTAGGAGTGATCCATATGGGTAGCTTTTAGGAGTTGTCTATGTAAAGAAGTATTTGTAAGGATGGTTTGCAACTTTAGCCGTTCAAAAGTTACGGATAGTGAAAGATTTGAAACTCCTTCCAGAGGTCGTGGACCAAGTTAAATTTTGTCTTCTTTTTATTGTTTTCTTCTTACATTGTTTCCTCTATTGAAAAAAAGTTTGTTCTTGTATTTATTTGCTTCCGCTGCCCAACGAATGGTATCAAAGCCTATGGTTCGGGTCAGTTGGGCTTAGTTGAGTATTGGTTAGAATGGTAGTTTTTGGATTTAGTTGAGTATTGGTTAGAGTGGTAGTTTTTGGATGTATGAGGTCCCTTGTGTCGAAAGTCTTCCTGGCAGAGGTCAGGCAACGTGTCCCATGGAGCAGCGAGGTGTAAGTAAAGAGAGTTTATGTCGAAAGTCTTCTTGGCAATATAGAAGCCAAGCTGCGTATTTCATGTGCAGTGACAGTACAAGTTAATAGAACAGGCATGACTCTTGTTTCCACTATTGAATACTCATGAAATACAAGTTTTTCAAGAAAAATATTTATGGAGGCAGTTGTTGCAGTCCGCTCTTTGGTAGGACTTTGAATTAAGGGGAGGATTTGTTGGGATTCAATCCAATGTCCCATATCGGTAAGAAATAAAAATATTGCCAGTATTTTATCCTATAAATATGACTTTGGTTATTTGAGGTTTTTTTATCCTCCAAAAGTAGGAGTGATCCACATAGGTAGCTTTTAGGAATTGTCTATGTGAAGAAGTATTTGTAAGGATGGTTTGTAATTTCAGCCATTCAAAAGTTGTAGATAGTGAAAGATTTGGAACTCCTTACTGGGGTCATAGATGTCAGAAGTTAAGGTCGAACTACGTTAAATTTTATCTCCTTTATATCATTTTTCTTCTTACATTATTTCCTCTATTGAGAAAGAGTTTGTTCTTATATTTGTTTGCTTCCGTTGTCCCACAAATCTATGGGTGAGATTGATGAGTGCAAGGATATGGTGCTGAATTTGGCAACAGCAATTGGAACACCAAACTTGGGGGATTTTTTCCCAATGCTGAGGACAGTTGACCCACAAGGCATAAGAAGGCGCACAGCTACATGCGTTCCCAGGTTGTTCCAAATCTTTGACGGTTACATTAACCAAAAGGTTGAAGCTAAGAGAAGTGGAAAATTATGTCTCAAACAACGACATGCTAGATACATTGCTCAATATTTCTCAAGGGAATAGCCTGAAGATGGACAAAGAAAAGATTAAACATTTATTGCTTGTATTCTTCCCTCCCTTCTAATTTATTTTTTCTGTCGTGCTTTATTATATGCTAGCTATTTTAATTTTTTTAAATTTAACACTTCTTAAAATATTTTAAATTGCTTAAGTTTTCAACTCTTCTTTTTTCAGATACTTCATTTTTCATTTTCTTATCTTGAAAAATAGATTAAATTCCCAAATTATTACGTTAAGAGTTAGCCTATTATCTATTGCTATCTCAGATAGAGGTAGATCGAGAAGGAGAGGTCTAGTATCTGGATTCACATAAACCTACTTAATTCATTTTAACACTATGGTATTTATAGAGATTGAGAGAGATACATGCCATAAATGCAAGGCATACCTCTCAAGGTATAGAGAGGGGAGAAATCGGAGATCAGATTGAGAAGGAGAGTTTTCTCATAACAAATCATTATTAGATTTTTGTCATGAAATCTATTCTTCCCCAAAACTATAAAACAAATGTCAAAGAAAAAGCTCATCAACCGTTTTGTCTTTTTAATACACTAATTCAGTAGCAAAAAATCTCATGACAACTAATGTCATAAACATAAAATAATAATAATAATGTTTCAACAGACATGAGCTCCTTTTTGTCTTTTTCTCCATTTCTCTTGTTAAAGTATCATAATATCATTGATATGATATGCATTCAATGAAACTTGGATGAGTAAGCTATTACTAACCGTATATACAATTGCTGAATTTCTGACTAAACTCTATATGGTTTTGTGATAGGATCTAGTTGTTGCGGGAATAGATACAATTACATATGCATTGGAACGACCAGTGGCTGAACTACTAGTTCACAACCCAGATGCCGTGTTAAAAGCCAAAAGGATGCTTCAACAAACCATTGGAATAGGCAAACACGTTGAGGAATCGGACATTGAAAGACTTCCATATTTGCAAGCAGTAATAAAAGAGACTTTCGTACGCACCCACCAGCTCCATTTTTGCTACCTTGGAAAGCCAAAGCGGATGTGGAACTCTATGGCTACATTGTCCCAACTCCCAAAGGGTGCACAAGTCATAATCAATGAATGGGCCATCTGTAGGAGCCCAAAAGTATGGAATGACCCAAATTCGTTTTCACCGGAGAGGTTCTTGGGGTCCAAAATTGATGTCAAAGGTCATGATTTTCAATTCACACCATTTGGGGGTGGACGAAGAATATATCCTGGATTGACATTTGGTACAAGGATACTGCATCTTATGTTGGGATCATTGATCAACTCTTTTGATTGGAGGCTTGAAAATGGTGTGACGCCGGAAGATATAGAGTTGGATAAAAAAAATTGCGAGTTATTGCAGTTAGAATAAACAGTTAGCACATACATCATGGTGCATATTAATTGGGATTTCAAAAATATTATTTCAACACCTAAAAATAGGCGTCTAGTTGAGATATCTGCTTTATTACTATTGGATGTGATGATCATCCCATTATTTCCACTCATCCATCATATCTAACAGTGATAAAATTATTATCCCAATTGAACACCTACTTTTAGGATGTTGAAATAATATTGTTGATTAGATTTACACTTATGTGAATGTAAACCCAATAGTTACTGATATTTTACTATTTAAAAAAATGTTGAAATAGTTGGCTTCATCATAGGCTGATTATGTAACAAACAATATGGCAAGTGGTCTTTCCGTATGCAAATTAATACTATAATTACCATAATTAAATTCAAGCATTTTTATTTTACTACTACTTTTGCCCACTTTTAAGTATCTTATAGGAAATTAGTAAAAATTTAATATATTATAAGATCAATGTATCTGAATACAAATTGTACCAAGATATATTGATTTTGTAATATATCAAATTTTTGCTGATTCTCTAGAATATACTTAAAATTCGACAGAGAGAGTATTTACATATAAATGTTGAAATAGTTGGCTTCGCTCTTATTTTAGTCGATGAATTTTCGGAATTTGAGTTTTAGCTGTAGTGGAGGTGAAGAAGACCAACGGAGCGTCATTTGCTTGATGGCTGGAACACATTTATGAAGGATACACATTTGGCATGTGAAGATTAAGATTATGGGTGGAAATAGAGTTGGCCAACGACTTTCATTTAAATAGGTTGAACTATATATATTTTTAAAAAATTGCTTGAGCCTAGGTCTATTACTTGATATAGTCTTTTTGATTGTTTTAGTGACATTTTTAAAAGTAACTTTACTTGAAAACCTATTTAAAGATCTTATTGACTATTAATTTTCTTTTTAAAAAAAATAACAACATGCCTCCTCATAAATAAGTTAAAGAACATTTAAATATGTCAAAAGAAATTTGAAATTGGGTAATAAAAGGCCTCTTAAATAAATTAAGAAATATATTTTTAAATAAACTAAAATGTTTCTATTATTATTACAATTTGTTCAATAATAATAATAATAATATACATAGATCAATCTGTCAATAAGACATAAATGCTTAATATTACAGCCTAGAGCTTGGCCTGTATAGTTAAAAAGACTTTTTGAAAATTCTTAACTTAGTTTGTTTATTGGCTAGATCAAACTAAGCAAAATATATACAGATTAGACCGATTATCTCTGACGAATGGTGTGACCTACTTCCATCCCTAATTAAGTTGAAGATAGTTCGAAGGACAAGAAATAATGTTTAAGAAACACAGTCTAATGTTTGTAATTTGTGATGAATTAAGATCTTTGTTTTGTTGTTCTTACTTGTGATTTTAGGACTATAATTATTAATGTTATCCATGCTACCTGTGCTGTTTATATAGTAAACGGGTTCCATCAAGTTCCACTGTTTTTTAGTAAGACATTAAAATTTTTTGACTTTTGTTTAGAAAGAAGATCAGCTCCCCGTGCTTAGCACGTATCTAGTACTAGTGATGGACAAGAAACCAAGCTACATTACTGCTCTCTACATTTTGCTGCCGCCACCTAGTCCCTACAAAACGCCAGTAAACTCACTATAATTACCACCTCTCATATTAATTGAAGAGCTGCATAATTTTGACAAGAGTAGTGTTATTTGAGCATCTAAAAAGTGAGTGTCTATTGGAACTATTAGAATTCATTTATTCAGCTCATCACTAGATAAGAGCTTGTACAGTGTATCTCATTACAATTGAAAATATTCTCTTCATTGCCTCACCAAAAGACTTCGAGAGTTTCTCTCATCTTTGAACCTTAACCTGATGGTTACTATAAGATTGTTGCGGAACACAGACAAAATTACAGATAGATTTTGTAAGATTTATAGATGGATTTTTTAATTACAGACGAGTTTATAGACGAGAACATGTCATCTGCTATTTTCTCATCTATAAATGTTACATCAGATGGATTTTTTTATCTGTAATTGGTTGAAAAAAAAACTTGTGAAATTAGTTCATTACAGATAAATTTTTCCGTTTGTAACATTATAGTCGAAAAAAATCTGTCTATACTAAAAAAAATAAAAAAAATTTACCTCTACTACTGCCACCACGCGCCATCCATTGTTTCCAACAACCCCTTCCCAACGCCACCCCAAACAAACCCAAATCTTTCCAAACTGACAGCCACATCCACCGTTGTAACTGCGTGCTCCATTGCGCCACCCCCAAAGGATACAAGGCACCAATGCTTCTACACATTAAAAACTGATAACTCAATCAAATTCACAACAAAAAAAGCAGAAAAATGAAAAAAATAAACCGATTAAAAGTTAAAGAACATTACTACGAACACAATGACCCAAACTATTTACAAAATGGAGGCTCTGGTGACCAGCAATGGTTCAAACAAGGGCGATGGCTACTGTTGGTTTCAATGAGAGAAGAGAAAGAAGTGAATATGAGAAATGGGGAAGAAAGGGCACCACATTTGTAGCCTCAATTTTGACATTATAAATAGATTTTTCCATCTATAATTCCTTTAATAAAATGCATCGTTAAGTGGATTGTCACAACAACAAAAATATTTGGCTTCCATACCCATTACTTCAAAAGTCTCATACACAATTAACATCATATGATTGGATGAGAACATAAAATAATTTGATGTTGACAATATATCAAAATGAATTTCATAAAAGTGATGTGATAAATTAAAGTTATTATAAGATAAAGAATAAATTTAATAATTAAGTTATAATATTAATTATTTAAATTACATTGGATCGATTTTGAAAATCATTAAAACTAAAATCAAGTCTAATATGATTAAATTTTTTAAAAAATAAAATTCAATCCAAATCAAAATTTTCTGGCTTTGATTAGTTTTTAATTTTCTTTTAATCAATTTTCAATTTTTATTTTGTTTGATTGAATTTGAACACCTAAATATATGTCAAATTGTCAATTAAAACTATTACACTTTAAAGGAAGTTCAATATATAAATATATCAATAGCCTTCAACACATTTTAATTAATACTTCTTTCCCAACCTTCAAGACATTCATCAAAACTTTTAGCGTGAGATGAAAATATAGAATTGAGATAATATTGGTTGAAAATAATTGTTCAGTTTTAATTGTACAAAAGAATTAAGAAAATAATTAAAAAATCTCAATATTAACTTTTTTAATATGTATTTTATAATACTATTTTTGATACTGATTATCTCTTTTCTTTAATTATTTCTTTTCATTAATTATTTCTTTTCATTTATTTTCTCTCTTCTTTAATAAAGAGTATATCCACGGAAAAAATAAATAAATATTGCCTAGAATTTCTAAATGGACGGTTATTTATGGAATATTAAATTTTAAAATTGAATAATTGTTTCCAGCCAAAGGGAGTATATGATGACTAGAGTAGTTTCTTGATAAACTTGTCATTGTCAATAAGAGTTAGCGTAATTAGTAAGAAACGAGGTCGCATTCGACAATAACGCAAGTTCAGATTCCTTTACTAATATGAGGACTCCATTCATAGACGCTTTCATTAGCCACCTGTAAATATCAAGGCCATGCCTAACTTGGATAGCATGAGTGTCACAAAACTCAGCTAAACTTTTGTTAATAAAAAAATTCTTATCATAATCTTTAACATTAATCTTTGGTTGGGTTCTCATGTGAATTTGTCATAAAGGGATTCACAATTAGTTTCATAGGAGTTAATATTCACTCTAGTCCTTGAAAGCTACATTTGTGAGTTATTTTAGTCTCTGAACTGTACAATGATCGTCATTAAATCGACCCCTGACCTTGTAAATGCAAGTGAATCACGTAATTCTCTTAGTTCACATTTGTTAAAACTTCATCAGTTAAATGTTGATGTGTAACATTAAGTGACACCTAGGTGTACCATGTGCATCTAACGTGGTATGAAAACTTAAATAACCTATTTTGGTGTCTAAAATTACAAAAAATGAGTCATTATTACCATAATCTTCATAATAAAATGACTTATTTTATGTAATTTCAGACACCAAAATAAGCTATTTAAGTCTTTCTACTACGTCAGATGAGATATGGTATGCTTAGATACCACTTAACATTATACATTATTATTTAACTAATAGAGCGTTAACGGATCTACCCTAAGGAACTAATGTGACTCACGTTTGTAAAGTTGGCAACCAGTTTTGTGATACTCGGTGTATACGTGGCAGTGGATAAGTTCCGTTTTGCCCCTGGGTCCCTAGGACCCACCCATGTTGCCGGGTCCTGAATTTCGCTAAGTCTAGATCCTACACCTTCTTGGAGGGCTATATGTTAGGGTCACATTCTTGGCATCAAAAGTCCCAGTAATTGTTGCCAATAGAAAAATAAGTTAAAGAGTGATTTTTAATGATTTTTATGAGACCTTTAAACGTTTGTTTTTAGCCCACAAGTTTAGAAAATCTTGAAAATTCCCAAATTTGAACCAAAACCCAAAATTTGGATTTTGAATTGTTGGGTCTTTGTTTTTTTTATTTTTTATTTGAATCCAAATGGGAGGTATTTCCTTATTTACATTTATGTTTTAAAGTTAATGGAGAGTAAAATAAATGTCGATAAGTGAGATTTGGGATAACCCATGTGCCAATGACAGAAAAATGCAGAAGCTGGGGGTTGTTGTCACTGCTATCGCGATCACCAGGGAGTGTTTCATGTGGTGCAGTGGTCTGAGGGACCGTTACAGCGGTCATAAGTGAAATGTATTTTGCAGCTATAGTTTCATAATTTATTCATGAGAAAGAGGTTTATTTCACCAGTAGTAAGGATTTACAATTAATCTGAAATATTATCAAACTATGTTTTATAGATAAAGGAAGCATATAGTACAGTATAGAAATCACAATGCTTACGGGGGGACTGGTTTCCTCACGTGCTGGTCACGATCCGATTCGGATCGTGACAAGTTTGACTCATTTTAAACTTTAAAAACTAAAATGACTCATAAGTGTAATTTCAAGAACTAAGATGAGGAATAACTCATTTCATAAATGGTGAAACTCGTTTCAAAAGTGGTGAAATAAAGAGCCGAACCTATAAGAGGAATTTTAAATTAATTTTTGAAGGCCAAAAAAGCACCTTCTACATTCCACTCTGTTATTCACCTCCCTTGTCCATCTTCCACCCCAGGCCCACCTCCTTTAGTCCTTTAGCTTCGGTGGCCCATCCTTTTCCCTCCATTATTATCTTCATTTATAATTGTGAATTACATTAGTCCTCAAAAATATAAATAATCCATATGTATAAATGATCCATATAAGTCCTTTAGATATACATTATTAAATCAATACCTGAAAATAATTCCTTTGACTGAAATTACCCTAGTAATTTATTAGGATTTGTTCAGCAGTGACTAAAATGATCCATAATTACAAAGTCATGGACTAATAAGTCAGATTTTACACTTCAGGAACTAAACTAACTCACGCGCGTGTACAATTTCAAGGGCCAGAATGAGCATTAACTTGAACATAAAATATCTTTTTTTAAAAAAGTAAATTTAAAATTCTTATTAAACACGTCATCACAACTTTTCCTCCACATGTCACTATTTAACTTTACCTATGAATCTCTCTGTGTTCCTCAAAGGAAAATTCACCTCAATATAGGTTTGAAAGTGAGTCAAGCTAACTCGTGAGCTTTTTCTACTTCAACTCATTAAAAGCTTAAGAAGCTGAGCACATGAGCTCATGAGTCATGCTTGAGATTACTATATTACTCAATGCTCATGGGCTGACTCGATATAAATATATTCATATATTTATTTATATACATAAAATCATCTATTTTTTGTGTAACATAAAATCGTCTTTTATTATTATGTTATGGTACAAATTATTATGGGCAAATTATATTGACCTCCCTTGAGGTTTTGTGAAATTTATCTATCTTGGATCCTTTTTATTTATTCGGGTGGCACTGATCTTCCCCAAATGCATTATGCAATGCGTGATAGATGGGATGACACTGTAATGGTTTTAAAAACTCAAGGGAGGTCGGTATAATGATTTAAAAAATTCAAGGACCACTTGAAAATTTTACAAACAGAAGAAAGTCGAGTTGAATATCATCAAATCACATAGGAGATCAGTGTAATTTGCTTAGTTATTATTACTGTTATTGTTGTTATTTTCGGGACTATGTTGTTGTGACTAAATATCAGTTTAAGATTTAATTTGTATCTTACTCGAGTTATCTTATCACATTTGAATGGCTCGTAGGCTAGGTTAGACTTGATGAGTCTTGGGTGTTATGAACTTGATAGGCTTATTGACTCAATTCTACTCATTTCCACCTGTATCCACATTCTCATAACTATAGGATGAGGGTTAACCCTAACCCTAATTATAGTTCTAATTAGATTCTAATCTATTCTTAAAATCAAGGAGTTTTGAACACAAATACTTCCACCCTAATTGGCATCTGCAAGCAGAAATATCAAAACCTGCACATTATTGGTTATTGCTTTTAATACATTTATGAATACTTTAAAATTTAATTTTCACAATAATTTTTTAATTTATGAAAACTTTTTGACACTTGTCTTTCAATTTAATTGGGCTGATCAGGCCCGTGTAGAAATATTTATAGATTACCTATCAACAAAAAAACTTGAGAATCAATCCAAAATCATGCCGATCGATGTGTGGGCATAATAGGTCAGCCAAATAAACCAATCATGTTGACTATATAAATTATAATTTTTAAACACAATAATTATATTATGTAATTTAAACTAATAGAGTAGAAGATAAAATAGCTAGAATGAGTTTATGTTATAATTAAGGGTATATTACTCTAACCTTTTATAAGATCTGCTGAAATTTATCTCGACTCATTTCTATTCGTTCGAGTGATGCTAGCGTATTAGGAAATATGTAACAGAGATGAGAATAATGTAATGATTTCATAAACTCAAGGAAGGAGAGTATAATAGTTTAAGAAATTAAGAAATATTCTTTGTAACTTTTATAAATAAAGAAAAATCAGGTTGAATTTTACTAGGAGAAATGCCAGTCTAATATTTGCCCTATAATCAATAGATTAGCGGAGGAATAATTCTAAATTCCAAATATATAAAAGTTGGGTACGAGGTGAGTTTATCATTTTTTTTACTTTGAAAATTATATTAAATTGCAAGGAGGCTTAAATCTAAAACTACTATTCAAACCTTTCGATTTCATGTTTATTACTCGAACTTCTCACCACCTAGGTGAGTTTATCTTAAACACAAGCTTTCCTCTGCTCACATTATTTTTTTTTCACTCTCCTCACATAGATTAGGCAGAGAGGATATCCACGGATCGGATACCAATTATTATCATCCTTAAAATTATGTAGGTGGTGTTGGAAGCAAAGCACGTGGTGCAAATAAATTGATTTATTGTCCTTGAAGGCAATAATTGTGTAGCTTTCTCTATCGACTTCGAAATCAAGATTAGCAGGTAAAATATTAGTTTTTAAAAAAAATTATAAGTGATGCAAATATTTTGCCAGAGTCGATCTCACCCGACACGTGGCAATTACGTTCGATTTGATAAATGGATTTTGCTATTTACACTCAACTTCATATCATGCATGGTTATTTTATTTACACTATCCAGACAGAAAATTGTGTTGAAATTATCTTTAAAAATGAAATAAGCCAAGAACGGTATTTTCTTTTCTTTTTTTTTTTTTGTGGGTGAAGGCAAAAGGAAAAGCTCAAACAGCAGAAGCAAACTAAATCATAGCATGGAAAATAGCCACCCCAACACACAATCATCAAGAAGAATGGAAATTAAACTAGTAGGGGGTAAGAAGTAAAGCTAAGAAACGGTATGATCAAAATGATGCGCAAATATCATTAGTTTTTTCGTTTGAACATATTTTATCTTTTATTTTTTATTATAAGTATAAACAACTTTTTGAAACTTTTAATTACAAATAAAAATAAGAAAATTTCTCCGATATCCTTATAAATTTCAAGAATACCGCTACTTTATAGTTATTTATGATTAAGATTGTACTGTGTATTCCACTAATTAAATTAATTAACATATAAAAAATAAAAATTCAACCACAACTATTAAAAGTGACAAGGGTACCGGTACCCGATGGGAATCGAAACAAAAAACTAAAAGTAATTATTTTGAAATTATGATATTTTTATCAAATTAATCTCACATAGCAAATATTATATAATACAAAAAACGATTTATATCCTTTCTAGTAATTTATGATATAAAATCAATATTTTTTTATGGAATCCAAACAAAATAGATTATTTTGAAATCACTTTTTAGTTAAAAAACAATTATGGAAATAAATAATTATTGAAATAATTTAAATGTTTTAGCTTTTCCCAACATGCACTAACAAGATAGTGAATTTCCTTTTTCTTTATTTGAAAAATAGAAATCTTGATTTTTTTATTTTTTATTTTTTATTTTCGACATTTTTCAATTAAAAAAAGCAAGGCAGACAAAAGTAAGAGATAATTTTGCAAATGAAATCTTTTATATTTTAAGAGACCGTGTTTCGCGTCAACATAATTTGTTTTATCTTGTTAAGAGATCAAGTTTGTTGTCCGCAAAACCGTCAAGATAATTTTATATATTTTAAGAGATAAGCTTTTTATTAATAATTATGAATTTAATTGTCAGATCCAAAAAAATTAGGGTAAAACATCAATTAGGCCCCTCATATTTTATCAAGATTTTGATTTAATCTCAAAGTTTTTCTTATTCTATTTATGTCCCTAATATTTTTAAAATGTTTTAATTTTATCCTTTTGATAGAATGTACCCAAAATCAAAAATTTAACATTTTCTGTCTTATTGTGATTACATAACAGATGATATTTTTTTATTTTATTGTAGTTTTATAATATCATAATTTGACCTTTATTTCATCTTTTTTTCATTTATAATTTGGGTACAATTTAGCAAAAGGATAAAATCAAAATATTTTGATAATATTAAGGATGTAAATAATTAAAAAAAACTTTTAGGACTAAATGAATTGAAACCTTGATAAGACATGAGGGAAGTGATAGAAGTTTTACCCCAAAAATTATGAATTTAATTTAAATATAAATGACTATGTAAATTTTTTATTCATACTGTCATCTAATCAAATCTTCTTATGTTTATGATTCTTGAAGTAACAAGGTAAAAGTGTAAGTAATTTGGTTGATGTGAGAATATAAGATTAGATGATTTTTAAAATGACTTTACACTATTGGCATATCAAATGAAACTCTATGCTATAGCATTGACGTTTTCTTTATTATTTTTGGGAATTTATTTTGGATTTTGAAAAAATTGATTATAAGGGTCTATTTGGTTTGAGTTTTCATTTTTCATTTTTAGTTTTTAGGATTTTCAGAAGAAAAAATTGAAAATGAAAACTAAAAACTGGATTTTGTAGTTTATAGAATTTTCAGTATTTCCTTCACAAAATCTGAAAAACTGAAAACTAAAATCTCAAACCAAACAAGCTCTTAAATTTAAATTTTAAATATAATCAAAAAACTAAAAATTAATTTTTTTTAGAAGCTACTTTTTTTAGGAGGTGCTTGGATGTGATACGGATTGTCATTAACCCCCAACAAATTAAAAATATAGTGGATGCTAAGTTACACTAAAAAAAAAATTGTAAAAAGCACAACATAGGTTGTATTTTATGAAAGTGTTAGTAGCCAATTGAAATTCAGGGCTTGTTTGGAAGAAATTAATAACATATTGAAAGAAAATTTAATTAAATAAATTACTTACACAAGAAGTTCTTGTAAAATTAGGATTATGTTGTCACTAACTTAAAAGAATAACTTGTTGGAAGCATTTATTTTCACTAATTTATAATCATCTAATCAGTGATGTAATTCTACTCAATATTCACACAATCGTACAACTGACCAATGGTTTGTCTAACATGAATACCGGGAAATCAGAATTGCAATCCCTAAATGCCTATGCCAACTCAAATACCAATCACAACAACCTAATTTTTATCAGAGCTAATTTTAATCCACTTACCAATCAAGCATACTTCAAATTGTTAGTTAATTGTGCCCAATTGGAACTTAACCATGGATGACATTCACAATTGCAAACACACATATAATCAAAGTTATCTCTAAAAAATATAATTATATCAACCAACAGAAAAATATAAGAGAGAGAAAAGAGGAAAAAAATTGAAAAGTCAAATCGTAAATTTTATTAACATAATAAAGTCTCAAAATATAATCCTTGGATCCATGGAAATCCTTGCGATAAGTAAAGAAATTACTCCTCTATGATGAAGAATCACAATCAATGAATGGAGAGTATGATCATAATTTCAAATGGGAATCAAAACAAAAATTGAAAGCTCTCAAAATCTAGAGAGAAAGTAGAGAGATGAAGAGAGAGAAAGCAATCCTCAAAATAATAGTTAAAAAGTGTCTCTAATATTTAATCTATCACTATTTGTAACATAGTAAAATTACAAAAGAAACGCGGTCCACTGTGCTTAAATCGAGCTTCGCTGAAGTTGTGATCACGCATGACCTTTGTACTGTGGCGATCATAATACAAAAAATTAATTTTGTTATAATATCAATATTTTAAAATTACACTCTTTATTTTATTTAGATCATATTGTTAAAACTTATTACCCAAACACATTCCTTTAATGTCTTAGTTTTATTAATTATTGTTACGGGGTGAGCAGCTATGCATGTGAATGTCCAATAAATTAAGTATAATGACCAGATGAAAGTTTGACTCAGAAATCGTGTGATGAAACATGACTGAAAGTCAAGCACCTTTTGCCTCTTATTAAAATCAAATAATAATTATCATCAATATATCCAATTGAATCTTAAATAAAGAAATAAAAAAAATTGATAAGGATAAAAACTCAAAAAATAATGGAGAAGACTTGCATATTAGAAATTTTAAACAAATAAAAATTATAAATATTAACTTCTCTCACTTCGATTTAATTTTAATTATGTCCCTCTATTGTATATGATGTCCATATAATATCAACTTGCTGGAGACCTTTCTCTAAAAAGACAGAGACAGCAAGATTAAATGAAAAATAAATCAACCTTGAAATAATGTTAGTAATGAGATGACAAAAAATTAAAAATAACATACAATTAATAAGTGAAGTAAGAAATTTAAAGTAAATATCATTTTTATTATAGCCAACTCTATATTATGTAAGGGTTTTAAAATTCTAACTAGCACTCAGGCTGATAAAGAAGAGTAAATTACATTCCGTAAACTACTTTGCCACAATATTAAATCAAATCTTTTAAGAGGAAGAACGTAACATTAATCATCCTAGTTGTTTGTTTTAATTGGAATAGCTCTGAGGGATTGATCCAAGTCCATATGCTCAGGCTTGATGTTGTTTTGAAGTCTCCAATCAAAAGAATTGATCAATGATCCCAACATCACATGCAACATCCTGATGGCCAGAGGCGATCCAGGACATATTCGTCTCCCACTGCCAAATGGTGTGAGCTGAAAATCTCGACCTTTGACATCAATTTTAGAGCCCAAAAACCTCTCTGGTGTAAACGAATGTGCATTCTCCCATATGCCTGGGTTTCTACCTATAGCCCACTCATTAATTAGGACCCTTGCACCCTGTGGGATTGTGTAACCGGAGACTTCCACATCAACCTTAGCTTTTCTAGGGAGCAAAAGCGGAGCAGGAGGGTGTAAACGCAAGGTCTCTTTTATTATTGCTTGCAGGTATGGGAGTTTAGCAACATCCGATTCCTCAATAGGATTTCCTTTTCCGATGGTTTGCTCCAGCTCTTGTTTGGCTTTTGACATAACCTCTGGATTGTGGAGTAGTTCGGTCATCGCCCTTTCTAAGCCATATGCAGTTGTGTCTGTTCCCGCAACAAGCAGATCCTACAACGACACAATCATATTTGTTCTAAGTGAGGAAGGATGAATTAAATTTGTATCTTTAGAGGGAAGAAAAGAAAAAAAAAGCTTTCAAGGATAATATTGACAGCGAAAAAATGATCGTCAAAAAGGATAAGAGAAAGGTAATTACAAGTGAAAAATGTTTGATCTTTTCTCTGTCCATCCTCTGGCTATCCTCTTGAGAAATGTCAAGGAGTGCATCCAACATGTCGTTGTTGGTGACATGAAGTCCCGCTTCTCTCAGCTTCAATCGTTTGTCAATCAACTTGTCCAAGTTGTGGAAAAACTTGGTAAGGTAATTAGTGGTGTGCCTTTGCAGGCCTTGTGGGTCCAATATCTTCAACATTGGGAAAATATCCACCACGTTTGTCGTTCCAGTTAGCTTCAAGAGAGTGGACACAATGTCCTTGTACTCGCCATTCTCTACGGATTCAACGAAGTCCTGAGAGACAAAAGTGTAAGACAAGAAATTGATGCATGCCTTGAAAGCTGCCCTCCCAACATCCACTGCCTCACCGGTTAGGCTGTATGAGTGCATGTCACTGAGGAGTTCTTGCAGCTTCTTGCGCCTAAGGCCTTGACTTGCATCAAGGGTCTTGTTTGAGAACAAGTGGTCATTGCATATTCTCCTTAGGTCCCTCCAAAGTGGACAGACAGGGAGGAATGGCAAGCTATAATTGTGGTGGCCGTGAGCCGTCACAATAACTGGAACTGTTCTGTCTGAGAACAACACATCATGGGTTTGGAGCACCTCTTTGGCTATGTCTGGTGAAGAGATGATTATGGTGGTTGATGGGCCGAGCTTCAAGCGCATTATATCTGGGGCATGAAGCTTAGCAAGCTTGGCCAATGTTTGTTGTGGCTTTCTACAGAATTCGGAAAGGTGGAACAGTATGGTGAGAAAGGAAGGTCCTGGTGGAAGCTTGTAGTTTAATTTTGTGCTCTTTGCATGAATTGAGTGAAGAAATTGTGTGAATACGTATATCAAAAAGAGGATCAGTGATAAAGACAAATAAGAATGCTTAGGGGATAATAAGAGGGTAGGTGCTTTTGGTGCATCGTCTGTGGTGCCTTGCTCAAAAAGTGAAGCAAATGTTGTTGTTGAATTCATCATTGCAGCACCAAAGTGTGTTGATACTGATTCCATGGCCGTTTAATTAATTGGAAAGATGTTGGTTCACGTCAAGTTTAGTGTAGTGTTGAGAAGTGGGTGTGATGAGAGTGAACTTGTTTGGCTTGTATATATAGGATTATTGTGCATGAAGGTGCGGAGAAGGTGGCTACATGTGACGCCTTTCAAACATACATGTTTTTTATTTTAGAAATGAAAGTTCTTCTACGCACCTTTTACACATGACCGCGTGGACACACATATATCATAGTTTGTTACACATTTTTCTTTTAAGTTGTTTACTGACTTTGTTAGTACATCTGGTTTGTCAGTTTGTGCATATAGATTGGGCCACCGGACACGTGACCCATTAATTCCGTGGTGAAGTTTGTTCTCTTGTAATACGGGGAAAGAGATGATGCATAATGGCTTGCATATATACTATATATGGGAAACGAGGCAAATTTGCGAGTCAAATTTGATCGGCGCGTTGTGATGTTGAGAGGACGAGTGTACGTACATGAAATATTTCTCATGTTCTTTCCTCCTAATCGTATTTTGGTAGGTTCTTTCCCCCTATTCTTCCTATCCATTAGGTAAAGATTTGAATGGGGTGTGATATGTACGTACAGGAAAAAAAAAATTCTACCTCCAAGATCGTAAAATTATTTTTCAGAGATATATTCAGTACAAGCTATTTGAGGCGGTTTCTTGTTCTTTTTTCGAATTTATGGTTGTTAATTATACTAGGTAGGCGTGATCCGTGGGAGGATAATTTTTTTATATTAATGAGTGATGTAATCAGGTGTTTCTAGATTTATTTTTTTTTCAGTTGACTGGTGACATGAATTCCCTGCTCCTCACGCCTTTATAGTGAGTTGAGACTCATGATATGTATAAAAAATACTATCAGTATATGCAAGAAAAATTCCGTTGAAACTTGTCACCTGCCATAAAAAAAAAAAACAAAGAAAAAGGAGAAAGTCGTCGTCATAGTTTTTAATAACAAACTCAGTCGCTTCAAATACCACAAACTACGTAGACAACAGGCTTGATCTCTTAAGATATAAAAAATTATATCGACAACGTACTTGGTCTTCTAAGGGATCAAAGTTATGTTAACAATAAACTTGGTCTCTTACTATTATTATATATGTTCAGGAAAAATTGCATTTTTATTTACTGTTGGCAAAAATAATACACATTCAAGAAATTATAAGGGATATCAAATTGCATGCTATTTATTAGTTTAGGGTGTCTGATTGACCTAAAGTTTGAGGGGGTATATATTGTGAGTAATTAATTTTGATATAGGTTCTGATAAAGCTTAATAGGAGAAATTGAATTTATGGAAAATTTAGAATGAGTGTGGGAACAAGAAAGAATCTGCTGGAAGCATGCTCCCAAAACTGGAAAAAAAAACATATTAGGTACATAATCCGTTAGTAGTGGGTTTATTCCCTATCACTTCATCTTTAGCACATGAAGCCTTCACCGCTAGGACGTAAAGCAAAATGGGCACGCAAAGCAAAATAGGCTAATGCTGAAAAGCATGAAAAGCTGATTTGGATGGTACATCGTCGTCTTCCCGCAGATTCTTCACCCTTGAGACTTTAGGGTATGTAATCTGCTGCTAGCAGATTACTCTTGCTGACACCCAATAATACCCAAGATACACATGTCCATACTTGAGGTACGCATGTCCGTAGGTAGATTTCGTAAAACCCAAGGGTCCCCCCGAGTCCACCCAAGTTGCAACCTCAGATTTTGCAAGATTTTGCAGAACATGTTCGTTGCAGCGAGTATGCCTTTCTACAGCAAACCAGCGAGCTTTTCTATGCTTGTTTGGTGGTACAGGCTCGCTGCAACCAGTACCTCGTGTCAGCACGGTATCAAAAAATGATGTCGTTTCACTTATGACCTATATTAAATGCCCCATCGAGCTCTTCTTCTCCAATAGAAGCAGAAACAGGAGTAGAAACCCTTCCCTGCATTTCTCATCCTTTTTCTCTCAATCCACTCCAATGTAGCTCCCCTAAATCATTAAGGTATGTATAATGTTGTTAGTTTAAATCATTTTCTCTCATTATTGTCAAGTGGGGGTGCTCTTCCAAAGTTGTTAGTGTATGTTTAGAGTAATTTAGAGCTTCCTATAGGTTGTTTAATAGGTTTGTTGTCTTAATGGCAGACATCGGTGTCATCCCTCCTTTTCGGAGTCCCTATGGTATTGGTGCTTCGCAGTTTACCCCTCCAAGTGAGTAGGTTTGATCTCATAGCCTTACTTAGGTTATCCTACAAATTAATTTCTAGCATCATAAAATGATTAGAGAATATTTGCTTGAGTTTTATCATGAACTAAAATATTTAATTGTATTTTAGCAATGATTAGAGAATGTGTTTTTGAAACTTAGCATGAAAATTTATATTTTAAAACATACATGGGGCTATACTTGCTCTATGAAGAATTTATACGATTTAATTCATGAATTGGTTTGATTATGAAAATATAGAATTTGCTATAGTTGAGAAAGTGTTGGACTTAGAATTTATACGATTTAATTCATGAATTGGTTTGATAAAGTGCTCCAGTGATATGATGGGCAGGGTTCTCGGGCCACATATAGTTTATTTTACATTTTGTTATTTCCATGATTCTTTTGTATTTAAATTATATAACATTCATAGTTTATTTTTTACATGAGTAACTCAATGGATTTATACCCCAGCTATAGTTTCAGATTTTATTTATGAGAAAAAGGTTTATTCATGCTAATTAAAGGTTAATATGAGATTTGAATTATGGTTTAAATTATATTTTATGAATAAAGTATGCATATAGTACGGTGTAGCAATCGCGAGGCTTACGTCGAGACGGGATTCCTCATGTGCCGATCACGATCCAAATTGGGTCGTGACACACCCCTTGCTGACACCTTGCCTTATCTACCTGCGTCTACCACACCTTCATGCCATCAGACTGCTTTGTTTGCTTCGTCTTCTTCACATTTTGCTTCATGGGATCAGATCTGCTTTGTTTACAACATTTTTAAAAAGGTTTACTACTTTTTACTCAAGAGTTTACAACATTTTTAAAAAGGTTTACTACTTTTTACTCAAGAGTTTACAACATTTTTAAAAAAGTTTACAACTTTTTGCTCATGAATTCACAACATTTTACCACTAGTTTACAATTTTCTTCCAGGCATTTGCAACTCAACTTTCACTATTAATGTTGACCTCTATATTCTAACATAGCTATTCACAGTTTGTTTTCTTGCCGAACATATTCTAAAAATAAAACTATATTTTCTAACATCAACTGGAAAATGATGAACTTACATACCTTATAATACAAACAGAAAATCCTTCACAAATCTTGAATAAGTGTCAAAGATATCAGTTTCAAGTTCTCTCTCTTGTACTTCCTCGAAAAATTGATAGAAAAACACGAATGAAATGAGCTGTGATAAACAGTTACATATAGTTTTGTGCACTGGAAACACAAGTTTGTTTTATGCTCTTCTTCTTCCTTCCTTGATGCCATGAACGAGAGCTATGAGGGGGTGAGAGGGATGAACGAGAAAAGCTGAGAGATAGAATAGAAGCTTTTCTAAGAGGGTAGGTGAGAGTGGGTCTTTTTTCATCCTTTTTACTTTTCACACTGTCACATACACGTTTCCTTTTTCTTTCCTTTTCTTTTGTTGCCCAAAATGCCCCTCCGTATCCAATACATCTCTATACATAAAATTTGGCATTTAGTGAGGTGGATGTATATGGTGGATATATAATGGTGTTCACCTATCATTCCTCCAAACTTAATTGTGTCCAATGGTGTTTCTCGAAGAGATGAAGTTCACCATCCTTTCTAAATATTAGGTTTAATATAATTGACAAGGTTCGAGTAATTTAAATTAAAACTGAACAGGGAATTGTTGGCTTTTTAAATAAAAAATAACGATATTTACGTACCCAATTTGATTATACCATTTGTATTCCCCATTTTTAGATATATAATTTTAATTTTAACACATTTTTCCAGGAACATAATTAATAACATAAAACATGATTTAAAGTCGTATTAATTCTATTTTTATAAGAATTGATTGATTTTGTGAATAAACAATGTTAAGAGTACTGAAATAAAACATTGAAAGGTCGAGGATTTACGGTTCAAAAAAAAAAGTGAGGGATTTAATTCCTATATTCTTTAACTATATCTAGCACAGTTGGTACCTAGATAGTTGAATTTCTTAAGTATTTAATTAGGAGTTTGATTATTGACTTTATGTATGAAAAGAGTCTTGTGATTAAAGATTTATTTATTAGGAGGACTCTCCCCTTGAAAAATTAATCACTGCTGTTGATCTGCAATTACTTCAATTATTGTCTGATTTGGCGTTCATTATTGTCACCTTCTGCAATTACTTCAAAACGTCATCCCATCCTGGAATGCACGGAATTATCCAATTTCAAAGTTCAAATGAACCAGCCACGTGAGTCCTTTTCTTTTTTTTTCCCCATTGAATTGGCTGATTTGGCGCTCTTTCTTCGATTCTTCAATTATATAAAGCAAATGTTACAATCAAAAGAATAATACGCGTACGTAGTGATGCATGTGGAATGTATGAATGTCTCCAATGTGATGACTAAATAAAAGTTTGACTCAAAAGTCGTGTGATGAAATATAACCGAAAGCCAAGCTAAGCAGCTCTTGCCTCTAATTGATCAAAATCACATATTAATTATCCGCAATATGCATCCAATAATATCTTAAATAAAGCAATTAAAAAAATCACCTGGATTAAAAACCAAAAAAGGGGGAGAAGAGTTCCATATATGAAAATTTAAACAAATAAAAAGATCAGAAATGTATGTTAGTTGGTCATTAAATGTAAATATTACCTGGGCATCATATATGAAAGAAAATTATAAATAATGACTTTTAACTCACTCTCAACACTTACTAGCATCAAGACTTTAATTAATTAGGTCTGCCCCTAATGTCCATATAATATGTACTTGTTGATAAAGGTAAAAAGAAAAAAATTAAATTCTCAAAAAGTGTAAGTAATAGAACGACAACAAATTAAAAATAAAGATTAAGAAAAGTAAGAAATTTAAAGCAAATATTTTTTTTATTGTATGTAGCCAACTCTATATTATACAAAGCCTTAAAATTGTAAGGAAAAAAAACACAAGAACATTGCTATTTCAACATTAAAAAGTGAGTGTTTAAGTGAAACATTGATTTTATCACTATTAAATGTGATGGATAGGTGAAGATAGTGGGGCCTATCTATAGCCCACTCATTAATGAAAATACAAAGGCTTCAAATTCTACTAGAATCAAGCTGATACAGGAGAGTAAATTACATTCAGTACTGTAAACTACTTTGCAACTATATTAATCAAATCGTTAAGAGAAAGAAACTAACACTAATCATCCTAGTTGTTTTTTCTAACGGGAACAGCTCGAAGGGATTGATCCAAGTCCATATCCTCAGGCTTTATCTTGTTTTCAAGTCTCCAATCAAAAGAATTGACTAATGATCCCAACATCATATGCAACATCCTGATAGCTAGAGGTGAGCCTGGACAAATTCGTCTCCCACTGCCAAATGGTGTGAGCTGAAAATCTCGACCTTTGACATCAATTTTAGACCCCAGGAACCTCTCCGGTATAAACGAATGTGCATTCTCCCATATGCTTGGGTTTCTACCTATAGCCCACTCATTAATTAGGACTCTTGCACCCTGTGGGATTGTGTAACCGGAGACTTCCACATCAACCTTAGCTTTTCTGGGGAGCAAAAGTGGAGCAGGAGGGTGTAAACGCAAGGTCTCTTTTATTATTGCTTGCAGGTATGGGAGTTTAGCAACATCCGATTCCTCAATAGGATTTCCTTTTCCGATGGTTTGCTCCAGCTCTTGTTTGGCTTTTGACATAACCTCTGGATTGTGGAGTAGTTCGGTCATCGCCCTTTCTAAGCCATATGCAGTTGTGTCTGTTCCCGCAACAAGCAGATCCTACAACAAAATCATATTTATTCTATGTGAGGAAGGATAAATTAAATTTGTATCTTTAGAGGGAAGAAAACAAAAAAAAAATGAGGGTAGGAACAAGAAAGAATCCGCTGGAAGCATGCTCCCAAAACTGGAAAAAAAGAACATATTAGGTACATAATCCGTTAGTAGTGGGTTTATTCCCTATCACTTCATCTTTAGCACATGAAGCCTTCACCGCTAGGACGTAAAGCAAAATGGGCACGCAAAGCAAAATAGGCTAATGCTGAAAAGCATGAAAAGCTGATTTGGATGGTACATCGTCGTCTTCCCGCAGATTCTTCACCCTTGAGACTTTAGGGTATGTAATCTGCTGCTAGCAGATTACTCTTGCTGACACCCAATAATACCCAAGATACACATGTCCATACTCGAGGTACACATGTCCGTAGGTAGATTTCGTAAAACCCAAGGGTCCCCCCGAGTCCACCCAAGTTGCAATCTCAGATTTTGCAAGATTTTGCAGAACATGTTCGTTGCAGCGAGTATGCCTTTCTACAGCAAACCAGCGAGCTTTTCTATGCTTGTTTGGTGGTACAGGCTCGCTGCAACCAGTACCTCATGTCAGCACGGTATCAAAAAATGATGCCGTTTCACTTATGACCTATATTAAATGCCCCATCGAGCTCTTCTTCTCCAATAGAAGCAGAAACAGGAGTAGAAACCTTTCCCCGCATTTCTCATCCTTTTTCTCTCAATCCACTCCAATGTAACTCCCCTAAATCATTAAGGTATGTATATGTTGTTAGTTTATATCTCCATTCTCTCCATTCTTTCATGATCTTCAGTTGGGTCTTGCCTTTTCTCTCATTATTGTCAAGTGGGGGTGCTCTTCCAAAGTTGTTAGTGTATGTTTAGAGTAATTTAGAGCTTCCTATAGGTTGTTTAATAGTTTTGTTGTCTTAATGGCAGACATCGGTGTCATCCCTCCTTTTCGGAGTCCCTATGGTATTGGTGGTTCGCAGTTTACCCCTTCAAATGAGTAGGTTTGATCTCATAGCCTTACTTAGGTTATCCTACAAATTAATTTCTAGCATCATAAAACGATTAGAGAATATTTTCTTGAGTTTTATCATGAACTAAAATATTTAGTTGTATTTTAGCAATGATTAGAGAATGTGTTTTTGAAACTTAGCATGAAAATTTATATTTTAAAACATACATGGGGCCATACTTGCTCTATGAAGAATTTATACGATTTAATTCATGAATTGGTTTGATTATGAAAATATAGAATTTGCTATAGTTGAGAAAGTGTTGGACTTAGAAATATTGAATTCCCCTTTTACGATTTCAGTTGGTTTAGATTGGAAAGTTTCTGAAAGGAACAGAACTATGAGTTAACGACAATTATTCTGTTAATCTTGGTATACCAAGGCCTGCTAGGGGCAAGTTATTCTTGAGTCAGATCAGTCTGTCAAGGACGTGGTTTGCCACGGACCCGATTTGCCAAAGACCGTTAAGATTTCATCAGTTAGGGGCCCTTATCTACCAGGGACCGAGCACCTCCCTTCAATTGATGGATAGTCTATTCCCTTTTTGTAAGTCTTGAAGAGATAAAAAAGATAATTAGTATGTAAAGTAAATAGAAATATTTTGTGAATTGTTGCATTATTATTATTATTTACGTATATTTCCTTTTGGTCCCATGTACAGTTATGAGTGAGGTTTCACTCATTGAGATTTTTTTGCAAAATTCACCCCTATTTTCTTCCTTTTCCTCACAGATATAGGTGTAGCATAGGATCCTCCTCTTCCTCCTACTCAACATTAGCTAGTTTTCAGTTTGGGTGAGCTTCACTTGGGCGTGAAGCCATAGTTTTTTGTTGAGTAATGATATTTTGACACCCAAAAAGTGGGTATCTATTCATACATCCACTTTATAACTATTAGATGTATTGGTGGTCTCCACTTGTCCTTAATATCCATGACATCCAATAGTTATAAAATGGGTTTTTGAAAAAATAGCATTACCCCTTTTTGTTCATGATAGAGTGCTCCAGTGATATGATGGGCAGGGTTCTCGGGCCGCATATAGTTTATTTTACATTTTGTTATTTCCATGATTCTTTTGTATTTAAATGATATAACATTCATAGTTTATTTTTTACATGAGTAACTCAGTGGATTTATACCCCAGCTATAGTTTCAGATTTTATTTATGAGAAAAAGGTTTATTCATGCTAATTAAAGGTTAATATGAGATTTGAATTATGGTTTAAATTATATTTTATGAATAAAGTATGCATATAGTACGGTGTAGCAATCGTGAGGCTTACGTCGAGACAAGATTCCTCATGTGCCGATCACGATCCAAATTGGGTCGTGACACACCCCTTGCTGACACCTTGCCTCATCTACCTGCGTCTGCCACACCTTCATGCCATCAGACTGCTTTGTTTGCTTCGTCTTCTTCACATTTTGCTTCATGGGATCAGATCTGCTCCACAAAAACATAATGGTAGCAGAGTTATGGAAGCTTCATAAAAACATAATGGTGATAGCACCTCTGAACACTCCTAGCAGTGCTTGTGAGCTCGCTCCTCGTCCTTTGCTATAAAGGGGAGAGATTGGTTTGAGAGACTATGGAAAACTAAATTATACTAAGAGAGGGAGAGTTTTTGGTTTAAGGGTGAAAAGAGAAAGTTCTAGGGAAAAAAGTTATTAAAACTTTTTTTAAAAAAAGCCTCGAAGACAACATGATGCAACAATGGATCTTGATGAGCATATTATAGTTTATATTCTTAATATATGTGTAAGTTTATTTAGCCAATTTTGCTATTATTTTACTTTGTTAGATTTATTGATTTATTTATTTTATTTTACTAGGTTTATTAGTTTTTTTATTATTTTATTTCATTTATCTAATCTTGTTATAATTTTATTATCTAGTTTTTTAATCATAATGTGAATCATTGTCTTGGAATTTTTTTTTTGGCATTTTATGTGTTTTTTTGTTAATATTTTTTTTGAACATTTATTTACCTTGTATTTGAAATAGAAAGAAAGAAGGTTAAAGTCTCGTAATCTTTTTCTCGATCATCCACCAAGAGATGAGATTATTGAGCGCCTAAAGCATGCTAGTTTTTTATCCTATTACACAAATAGGAGGAATGGAATTAAATAGAGCTCTCATAAAGGCTTTGATAGAATAATGGCGACTAAAGATGCATACCTTCCATTTTCTACTAGAAGAAATGCCAAAGACATTAGAAGATGTTGCCATGCAATTTGGGCTACGCATCAATGGTGGACCTAATAATGGATCTACTTCTTGGTGTTGTGCCTCATCTATATTTAATTTATAGATGTATAATCAATTTATTTTGATTTATAAAGGTACAATCAATTTACATTGGCCACTATAGCATTTAAAAAGTCTGGACTTTAAAAATGACGCACCATCAATAGAAATAAGTGCACATGGGTATCTTTTTGCCTTTACAGGCTCATGTAAAGTATCTGACAAGACCAATAATGAGGTCCATGGAAAGTATCTACAATTGTTAGAGGATTTGAACCTTGTTGGGAGTTTGGACTTTTAATTGGCTTCGGTATGCCTTGTTTGTCTCCATCACAATTTAGATCAAGCTATATGCATATCACCAAAGCAAATTGGCGATCCCCTAGTTTTGTTATAGGTATTGGCATGGAGTCAACTGTCCTATTTGGCTCCTGTGTCAGTACCACCCAATTTCTTTAGCTTCCCTTTAGCTTCTAGGTGACAATTGTTCCTAATTTAATTTATTTTGTGTTGATATTGTCATAATTGCAACGAACTGGTATATTTTGTGATAGGTGGCTGCATCAAATTTATCCTCATGACATGGGTCTTGCAAATCATCTACATTTAAGACATCCATTAGACAAGACACAATCTCATCATGTAGCAACAAGAATGTTATACAATTCAAATATTACCTAGTCACCATGTTTGACATGTCCTCTTCATCCATAGCATCATTTGCACCATCATCGCGGCTTCTACATTGTTCTTCATCATTTTCTTCCTCAACCAGAATACTTCTCTTTCTTTAAATATGCTCATCTCATAAGCTTCACTTCGAGTGACAACTTCTTCAAATTCAACATATAACTCAATGGCATAATTGTTTGGTTGGTGTTGATGATATATGCGACACATCTGTTGAATGTTGCACCATTATTACCGATTAGAATTGCTTGATAGTAAACTGCCAAATGTCAAGACAAGGCACCTATATTTTATTAATGCCACTTTCTTTTGGGTGTTTCGATTTATGGATTGGAAACGAGTATTCTCATCTAGCTTTGCAAATGAAAAAGAATAGGGAATAAAAATATGTTCTAGGCTCACATGTAAAAATTACACAATCATTTGGTTGTAGCCACATGACCAATAAAATGTACTATTATCAGGACAATGCTACTCATTTTTTTTTGTACTCAAATTTTTTCGATAAAAAGTGGGAATAGGAGGACAAAGATGTGAACAGGGATGGAGAATGTAGGAAAATAGTTTGAGCATACATTTTTTTTGGGGTGAGTCTGAAATGAAAAAACAACTACACTCTAGGAACTACTGCTTTTATTCCATGAGGAGGATGCTCTAAACTAGAGTGTCACACATAGAGGAACATTTACTCATGTGCCCAATATTTCGCCACAATGATGAAAGTGTTTGCGTTCATCATTAAAGAGTCTCTAACAGATTGACAAAGGGTATAGCTCCATGAGGCCCACGTGGTACCAAAATACTCCTCCAAATAATATTCATAATCCGGCACAAATGAATTTGCATCAGACAGAGAATATGATAATATTTTTTATTCATTTTTGTGTGTCATAATCTGTTAGTAGCGGATTGTTTGAGGAAAAATTTAGTTCATAATTTGCTCCTAGTGGATTTTTTTCTAGAAAATTTTTTTTGTTGCTTTTTTTTTTGTAATCCTCTTCCGAAGGATTCCATAACCTTGGCCATTCCAAAATAATTCCCACTCAAACACAATATGCTTATCATTTTATCACTCGATCAAGAATAAAGAAATTATCGCTCAATGTCCATATGCAAATAATTGACCCGCACCTATTTATTATTAACAATAAGCAAAAACTTAACAGAATAGCTAAAGTGTGGATCAATTTTCCATGTGGATTTTAGACGATGAAAACACTATATTATTGTGTTTATAGTGAAATTAATCTGGGATGGTTTATGGTACGTAAGTTGTTTGAAGCGAATATTGAACACAAAATCGCAAAAAATAGAAATATGGAGGAACAAAATTTGCTAGTAGCGGATTATGTACCATAATTTTTTTGGCAAAGCAATTTGCTGCCGGCAAATAAAGGGTGACAAAAAATAATAATAAAGTTGTATGTTGTAAATGCTAGTACGATGATTCAATGCGTTCTAAATGCAAGTAAAGTGACACGAGTGATTCATTGTACCAGCATTTAGAACACAGTGATTGCCATACTAATGTTTACAACATACAAGTTTATTATTATTTTTATCAATTTTTTTGTCACTCATTCTTCATTGGCTGAAGATTTTATTACAAAAAAATCTGTTACACAATCTGTTACCAGCAGATTAATTTTGTTCTTCCAATTTTTTTTTCATCGTCATTTTGTGTTCAATATCCATTTCCAATGGATTACGTACCCAAAACAATCCTAGATTCATTTTTGCTGCAAATAGAATAACACAATGTTTTGATCATTTCAAATCCATATGGAAAAAATTAACCCAAAGTAAAGTGCACATTCAGAAAATATTAGGTCCTATTTAATTTGAGTTTTCAGTTTTCCAGTTTTTCAGATTTTGTGAAAGAAATATTGAAAATTCTGAAAACTATAAATTTTGATCTTCAGTATTTCCTTCAAAAAATCCCGAAAACTGAAAAACTCAAAATGAATACTAAAAATTGAAAATTAAAACCAAACATGCCCTTGAGGTGTCAATTTGCACATTTTTTAAGTTTTGAGAGTAAAGTGCACAAGACCTATAGTTTAGGGGTAAAACATAATTTTCTCTTATATTTACGCTCAATATCATCTCTGTCTTTTTTTTTTGTCCTGGTTTTTCTAGCTTATTTTTAATTAAAATACTAAAAAAACAAAAGGATGAAGTTCATTATCCTTTCTTGATATTAATTTTAAGATAATTGACAAGATTCGAATAATTTACACTACAAGAAATACGCGGGTTATCGACGGATTTTATCGACGAAATTTTTCCGTCGATAATACCGATGGATTTACCGACGGAAAGCGAGAAATCCGAGGAAAAAAAAATTTGTTGCTACTAGGACGTTACCGACGGATTTTTCGTCGGTAAGCCGCCGGTAATTTCGCGCCACATTGTGGGAAGGAAGGCGCGCGAGTTACTGACGGAAAAATCTGTCGGTAATTTGATTTTAAATTTTTTTTTCAGAAATTATTAATTACCGACGGATTTTCCGTCGGTAATTATGTGAATAATTAATTGAAAATTAATATTACCGATGGAAAATCCGTCGGTAATTTTATTTTTGAATTTTTTCGGTGATAAATTATTATCGACGGAAAATCCATCGGTAATTATTTTTTAATTTTTTGTAATTAAATATTACCAACGGAAAATCTGTACGTAAATTTATTTTCAATTTTTATCGTTTTATTTATTACCGACGGATTTTCCATTTTTATCGGTAAATTTTAATTTTAATTTTTTCGGTTTTAATTATTACCGACAGAAAATCCGTCGCTAATTTTATTTTTAATTTTTTTCGATTTTAATTATTACCGACGAATTTTTCGTCGGTAAACGAAAAGGACATTACCGACTGAAAATCCGTCGGTAATTATTTTTTGTTTTTCGAAATTAATTGTTACCGACGGAAAATCCGTCGGTAATAAATTGGAATTATAAATTAATAAATATTTGAAGGAATCTTTTAGTTACCGACGGATTTTCCGTCGGTAATTTGAAAATCTGTCGGTAACGTTATATCATATACTCTCAACACTCAACTCTCTAACAAGTTTCCTCTCCACTCTCAACTCTCTCTTGCAGCGCCTCGTGACTGCCGACCGCCCCCTGACCACCGACTGCCGGCTGCCCTCTGTCACCACCTCACCGACCGCCGATCGCGCCCCTCCGCACCCCCCCGCCCAGCGACTTTTTTCTGCCCGGCTAGCCCCTCCGCGCCCCTCCTCCCGCGCGACACGCCATCCTCACCGCGTCTCGCTTGACCCGCCAGCCGACTTCGCCCGGCCTTGCAGCGTCTCTTGACCTCGCGGCGTCTCGCCCGCCAGTGCTGCTGCTCACCGTCCACCACACCGCGCTGTTGCTGCTTGCCCGACTACCGCGCCGCCACCACACGCGCCAGCATGTCTGACCTCTCTTTCTCACTTCCTTAACTCTATTTCTAGCCTTTTATCCATCATTCTTTCCCTATATTTGCATGAACATCTTAAGTAATTTCAAACATTGCCTCTTCATACATAGATAGAAATAGATTTATTCATGCTCGCTAAATATTTCACCACTAAATTTTAGTCACAGGTAAACTTTGTGAAATAACATGACAAATGAGAAAGACACTATGAGTGGGCTAATGATTAATATTTTGTTCATAATAGTAATGAAAAGCTTACCTTAGATTTTTGTTTAGAACACTTTCACTTTAGAATTGAAGATAATTTAGTTATTAGACAGAATTATTTACTAGTTCATAGCGTTTCCTCACTATGAAATGTTAATTCCATGCAAGATAGTCAAGAAATGTTAATTCCTTTATTGTATCACTGTTGATATAACAATTTTAATGATGCATGACTAATTCCAGGAGCTCCTTGAAGGTTATTACTTCTGTCAGGCACAAAGAGAAGAATTCATTCAAAGAGCTAAGCCATATATAAGGACCATTCGAGAATTCTGAGGTAAGTAATTGTTTCTTCTCCTCATTTAATTATATTTTTGTTAGGATAGAGACTTATGATTTATAAGTTAGAGTTGTAGGAAATTGGGATTGCATGACTGGGGGGAAGGGCGTAGAGGTCCTTCCCCGACTTGTTTGCGTTGTTTGCTGTGGAGATTGATTGTGTATGCAGAGATTGTAGGAAATGCATGTTGTGATGTTATAAGAGGGTGTGCTCTAGAACGGTTTTAGGATCTTTAAATGTTTGTTTGATTGTTTGTGAACTTTATTTGACTGGATTGATATATATGTATATTGAAATCAATTTCCTGGGATGTCTTAATTTAAGGGGAGGTTCTGTCGAATTTTTTTTAAAATTAAAGACTGGAAGATATTTTGTGAAGTTAAAGACCACAATCCATTTACTTAAAAGACTTTTATTTTCAAAATTGTAATTAAAATTTTAACTTTTGAATCTTTAAATGAATTTGTTAGATAAAATTACACAGACAAGAACCATGATTCCCACAAACAGACTATGGATGTATGACAGGGTGCACCCCAGTCGAGGGGGAATCAAACCTGAATTTTATGTGGGAGTTGAGCAATTTATAAGGGTGGCTTGTCAGACAGTTCAATTTATGAATGAGCAGAAAGTTAGGTGTCCCTGTGCTAGGTGCAATTGTAGGAAATATTTTGATATAGACACCATTAGGTATCACCTGTATAAGGATGGTTTTATGACGGATTATTGGGTTTGGACTATGTATGGGGAAGTTGCCACACAAAATTTTGAACATACTAGTGTTGAAAATGCCTATGTTATAGGTAGTTCAAGTAGAGTTAATATTGGTGAGCATGTCACGGGAAATGTTAATTGGGACGATAACTCTAGGCGATATGAGGAAATGATTTATGATGCAGTTGGTCCTCAAATTCATGCAGATTATGAACCTTCTGTCGAGGCTCCTAATACTGAGGCTAAGAATTTTTTCTCTATATTGGAGGCTGTGAAGGTCCCTCTGTGGGAAAGGTGTGTACACTCGGAGTTGTCTCTGGCGGTTAGGATGTTAGCTATAAAATCAGAAGCAAACCAAAGTCAAAATGCGTTTGACCAATGGGCAACATTGATGAGTGAACCTAGGGGTCGAGTTGAGGTCGAAGAACTACCTGACGATGCTTATCAAGTGAATGACCCAATTCCCTCTCAGGTAGTCGTTGATACGGGAACATTGCCAACTTAACGTTCTGATTCGGGCGATGTTCAGATAATTCACTCTTCTAGTGATCAATTAGTGAGTGAAAGCAACGAAAGTGATGGTAGTGATGAGGAGGATGGGGAGGACGAGGAAGATGAGTTTGAGGATGATGTTGAGACTGAGAATGATGAAGATAGTCCTCAACTTTCAGATTAAATGTGATGTGTCCAGCCTCAATTTATTACTTTTTTTCATTTTAAATTATTATACTATGAATTGATTTTTCATATGTTGTTGAATCTTTTTCAGATATGGCACCTAAACTCAAAAATAAAGGCAAAGGGAAAGGTGTCCCAAGCAATCAAAGAATCAATCCTCCCACTCAAGCATCCACCACAGCCGCTCACACCTCCACTTCTATCCCTTCCATGCCACCACCCCATGCCCATGGGGAGTTTACTATGATACCTACTCCTGGGCGTGTAACCGAAGTAGTGCCTTCACCTCCACCTTTATCACCATTGGTAGATCCTATGGTCACCCCTACACATGACTCAAAAGGGGGTCTTGGCGGGCGATAAGTGGTGCCTCGTGGGCAATCGGGACATGGGTCCCACAATGAGATAACCAGATAAAGCTTATACGTGTCTGTGACAAGTAAGTAAATTAATTTTTCAATTTCTTATGAATCACGTTGTAACAATTTGAACAATTTCTTGACATGCTCACTTCGATGTTTTGTACTTTTTGCCAAGCAGTTGGGAGCCAAACACAGCGGCCATGCACGAGGTGACACACACCATCCAAAAATTATATGAACGGCCAATTGAGTAATTCGGCAAGTTGTCGAAGTCCGAGAAGGAGCGCTAGTTTCTTGAGTGGAAGGTTCATAAAATAATTATTATGAAATGTGTGATTTACTTCAAAAATACTTTCAATTACCTTTTTTTGTTTATTTTCATGTGTAGAGCCACTTCATCATCCATCCCAAAGATGAAGAGTTTATGTTTAAGTGCTTCAAATCTAAGGCAGCTCATAGGCTGCAAGACATGTACATCGACATTCGGGAGCGGCGGGATGAGAACCCCAGGTGGATGACTCAGGCTAGTCTGGACTATTTGTGGCAATACTGGAGAGGTGACAAGTTCAAAGCGAAGTCTTTGAAGGCCAAGGAGAGCCGAGCGTCGCATAAGGGTGGCTCCCTTCATTGTGGTGGTTCTGCTAGTATTGAGTCTACACGTCGCCGGATGGTTTAGTCATTATTTTAAACATTTGTTAATTTCTCTTGTTAAATTTATATTTTATCATACTAATGTTTTACATGTTTCACTCGAAATGTAGACCAATGAGTTGAAGAGGCCACCTACACAGAGTGAGTTGTTCAGAAAGACTCACACGCGCAAGCTAGAGAAGACGTGGGTCGATCCTCGCTCAAAGAATATTTGGGTATATATGTTCTGTGCACTTATTCATTGTATATGTACATAATTTATTATTTCATATATTTGACTGTCACTATTTTCATTTTTTTTATAGCATGCCTATGAGTAGTGCTATCTGGAGGCCACGACCCAGCGAGAACAGAGGATCGTAGCTGGTGAGGATTGCCCACCGCTTGATGAGGACAAGTTGTGGCAGGAGATAGTCGGCGGTCTTTACAAGAACCGCATCTACGGCATGGGATCATTTTATGCGAGTAGTTTATCGGTAGCTCATCCTTAGGGCATCTACAAGCACTGGGTCCACCGCTGATGATGATGAGGTCCGCGAGCAAGTTCACTTGCTCAATGCGGAACTTCATCGTATGTAAGAGAAAGAGGCGGCGACTCAGCGAGAGTTGGAGGAGGTGAAAAAGAACATTAAAGACAACGAAAAGGCCTTGGAGATCAGAGTACGAAAGCAAATGAAGAAGGAGATGATGTCTTTGTGGCAGAAGATGCAAGCAGGCTCTTCTGCACCACCAGACATTGATGATGATGATGGTAGTGGCGGCGATGGTGATGCTGATGGTGGTGGCAGTGATGGTGATGCTGACGATGCTGCTGACTTCTCTTGATTTGAGTTTCTGTTTTTCTTATTATTTATCATATGTTGACTTCTTTATGTTTATGCTTGTACACTTTGTTGTATTTGTGTTTATGTTTGTAAACTATGGTGGAACTTTGTGGTGCTTATTAATTGAGTATTTTTTTTATAATTTGTTATTATTAAATATATTTATAATTATTGTTAAGTAAAACATCAATTCTTAAATAATTAGGTAATCTAAATATTGTTAAATTTTTATTTTTTAAAATAAAAAATTACCGATGGATTTTTCGTCTATAAAATAAAAAAATAAATTTACAATAAAAAATAATACCGATGGAAAATCCGTCGGTAAAGGAAAATTTAAAAAGTTGAAATTTTGGATTTTGATGATTACCGACTGATTTTTCGTCGATAAATATTAAGAATAAAAAAATAAAATTTTTGGATTTTATGAATACCGACGAATTTTCCGTCGGTAAAATAATAAACAAATGAAATATAAAATTTTATTTTGAACCATTACCGACAGAAAATCCATCGGTAAATTAAATAATATAAAAAAATTATCGACGAAAAATCCGTCGGTAATGAATAAAAAATCCGTCGGTAAAAATTTCAACCAACGTTTTTTCTTACAACTATGTGAATCAATTTACTGACGGATTTTTTTTTAAATAACCCGTCAACAAATCCGTCGGTACAATTTTCTGACAGATTATTTCCGTCGGTAATGATTTCCGACGACATTATTACTGGTTGACAAAATCCGTCGGTAACTCAAAAAATCCGTCGGTAAATTCCGTCGATAACCGCTGTTTTTCTGGTAGTGTTAAAGGGTAAAATACATTTTACCCTCTTGAACTTTAGCATACTGACATTTCAAAACATGCATCCTGATATCCTAGACTTTTTAAACAGTGCAAAACATGCCTTTCAATTAAGTTGACATCCATTTCTACTATTAAATAGTCATATGTATGTCACATGCCCAATTAATTGAACAAAAATATATTTTATCTTAATCAAATTTCCTAACCCTAAATCCTCGCCCACTCAAAAATGGATAAAAATATCCTTCAAATGTCAGAGTTCGATCGGAACAAAGGGGGTATTTGTGTCCATTTTTAAGTGGAGCAGGGGTTTAGGGTTGAAAACTTCGATGAAAAAAAGGTACTTTTATCCATTTAAATATGCATGTGACATCCACATCTCTATTAACGGTGGAAATAGATGTCGACTTAACAGAGGGGACGTTTTGCACTATTTGGAAAGTCTAGGATATCGTGATGCTTGTTTTGAAAAATTAGGATGTGAACTGCACATGATCTAAAGTTCAAGGGGTAAAATGCATTTGACCCTAATTTAAATTACCTGCTCACTTTTTAACATTATAATTAAACTAACTTTAAGATTCGCATTACAAGAATGATTGTTTTTGTGAATAAATAATGTTAAGAGTACTGAAATAAAACATTAAAGGTCAAGGATTTACGGTTAAAAAAAAAGTGAGGGATTTAATTCCTATATTCTTTAACCATGATATCTAGCACAATTGGTAGCTAGATAGCTGAACTTCTTAAACATTTAATCAGGAGTTTGATTACTGGCTTTGTGCATAAAAAGAGTCTTATGACTAAAGATTTATCCCTTAGGAGGTCTCTCACTTCAAAGAATTAATCACTGATGTCGACAGAGAAAAACCTAGGAAACAAAAAAAAAACTCCTATTATTTTTTTTATCAACATAGTGTTGGAATAATTTTGTGAATTGGCATAATTATTGTTAATTTAATTTTAGATCCAAATTAATTGGATATTAAAATAATTATAGTTTATTGTTTAAGTCCAAAATTTGTGATCAATATTGTTATAGGGCTTCTTATTGTCAAGCACTACTCATTGTAGATATTGTTACAGATACTTGTATATAGGTTTTCATAATGGAAAGACTTAGCCTATATTTTGCTGATATAAATAGAGAGAGCCATGCTACTAACCACTAGTAGTGTGTGTCTGTTACTCCATTGAGGAAGAACACGTTCTCTCACTACAGTGGAATAGGAGGAGTTTCGTTCTTCTCTCTATATTATTCTGTTCTAAAATATGTTCTTCCCTCTCCTCTCACATGTCACTAGAAACGTAAGAGAGACTATGATTTCATCATCTTTCTCACCAATTCTAGGCAATTCAAATATCTAATCCTCAAATTGTTATTGTGATTACTATTTTTACATGCCATGGTCTAGACTAAGTTGATCATTCAATAGTAGGAATTTGATTTGTCATTTGTACTGATTGATATGTAAAATTCCTACACATAGTACTTCCCCCCTACAAAAACAATGGTTAATCCTCCTAGAACATAAAGCTCACAGAAATAGATATTGTCTCTCGCCACGAATTCGTTGCTATATACATTATCAGAAATGGATTAGTTACTTGATGGTTAAACAGTCCATATTAGTTAACATCTATGCTACGTTCCGTGGTTTTCATAACTCCTGTTCGAACTCCCCCATTACCCTCAGTGATTGGATGGACAACTGTAATTGCCCCAAAACTTCAGCCGAGAACGCGATGCGTTCATTATTGTCACCTTCTGCAATTACTCCAACTCGTACACGTTGTCCCATCCTGGAATGCACGGAAGCATCCAATTTTAAAGTTCAAATGAACCAGCCACGTGCGTCCTTTTCTTTTTTTCCCATTCAAGTGGCTGATTTTGCGCTATTTCTTCAATTATATGAAGCAATACGCAGTGGTGCATGTGGAATGTATGAATGTCTCCAATGTGATGACTAAATAAAAGTTCGACTCAAAAGTCGCGTGACGAAACATGACCCAAAGTGAAGCAGCTCTTGCCTCTAATTAATCAAAACCACATATTAATTATTCTCAATGCATCCAATAATATCTTAAATAAAGCAATTAAAAAAACCACCCGGATTAGGAAAAAAAAAAACGGAGAAGAGTTGCATATATGAAAATTTAAACAAATAAAAGACCAGAAACGTATGTCAGTCGGTCATTACATGTAAACTTACCTGGGCATCATATATGAAAGAAAATTATAAATACTGACTTTTAACTCTCTATCAACACTTACTGGCATCAAGATTTTAATTAGTTATGTCTACCCCTAATGTCCATATAATATCTACTTGTTCATAAAGCTTAAAAAAATAAAAAAATTAAACTCTCAAAAAGTGTAAGTAATAAAACGACAACAAATTAAAAATAAAATATAAGATTAAGAAAAGTAAGAAATTTAAATCAATTTTTTTTTTATTGTATGTAGCCAACTCTATTATACAAAGGCTTAAAATTGTACCAAAACAATACAAAGGCTTCAAATTCTAACTAAAATCAAGCAGATAAAGGAGAGTAAATTACCTTCGGTACGGTAAACTACTTTCCCACTATATTAAATCAAATCTTTAAGAGGAAGAAACAAACGTAAATCATCCTAGTTGTTTATATTTTTTATTTTATTGAAGTTTTATAATATCATAATTTGACCTTTATTTCATCTTTTTTTCATTTATAATTTGGGTACAATTTAGCAAAAGGATAAAATTGAAATATTTTGATAATATTAAGGATGTAAATAATTAAAAACAAACTTTTAGGACTACATGAATTGAAACCTTGATAAGACATGAGGGAAGTGATAGAAGTTTTACCCCAAAAATTATGAATTTAATTTAAATACAAATGATTGTGTAATTTTTTTTTTTCATATTGTCATCTAATCAAATCTTCTTTTGTTTATAATTTTTGAAGTAACAAGATAAAAGTGTAAGTAATTTAGTTGATGTGAGAATATAAGATTAGATGATTTTTAAAATGACTTTACACTATTGGCATATCAAATGAAACTCTATGTTGTAGCATCGACGTTTTCTTTATTATTTTTGGTACACTTATTTTGGATTTTGAAAAACTCAATTATAAGAATCTATTTGATTTGAGTTTCCTGTTTTCAATTTTCATTTTTAGTTTTTAATTTCTAGGATTTTCTAAAGAAAAAACTTACAACTTAAAACTAAAAATGAAAATTGAAAACTAGATTTTGTAATTTATAGGGGTCTGTTTGATTTGCTGAAAACAGTTTTCAATTTCCAATTTTCTAAATTTATGAAGGAAAAACTAAAGAAACTGAAAACTGAAAATTTCAATTTTTAGTTTTTTCAGTTTTTCCTTTACAAATCTGAAAAACTAAAATCTGGAAACTGAAAATTGAAAACTGAAAAAAGTAAACCAAACAGGCCCTAGAATTTTCAATATTTCCTTCGCAAAATCTGAAAAATTAAAAATAAAAACTGAAAACTCAAACCAAATAGACCCTAAAATTTAAATTTTGAATATAATTTAAAAACTAAAAGTTGATTTTTTTTAGAAGCTACTCTTTTTAAGAGATGCTTGGATGTGATACGGATTGTCATTACCCCAAACAAATTAAAAATATAGTGAATGCTAAGTTACACAAAAAAAAATTATAGAAGGCACAATCTAGGTCATCTTTTAAGAAAGTGTTAGTAGCTAATTGAAATTCAGGGTTTGTTTGGAAGAAATTAATAACATATTAAAAGAAAATTTGATTAAATAAATTACTTACACAATAAGTTCCTGTAAATCTAGGATTATGTTGTCACTAACTTAAAAGAATAACTTGTGGGAGGCATTTATTTTCACTAATTTATAATCGCCTAATCACTGATGTAATTCCACTCAGTATTTACACAATCGTACAACTGACCAATGGTTTGACTAACATGAATATCAGGAAATCACAATTGCAATCCCTAAATGCCTATGCCAACTTAAATACCATTCACAACAACCTAATTTTTATCGGAGCTAATTTTAATCCACTTACCAATCAAGCATACTTCAAATTATCAGTTAAGTTGTGCCCAATTGGAACTTAACCATGGATGACATTCACAATTGCAAACACACATATAATCAAAGTTATCTCTGAAAAATATAATTGCATCAACCAACACAAAAATATAAGAGGGAGAAAAGAGGAAAAAAATCGATATATCAAATCATAAATTATATTAAAATAATAAAGTCTCAAAATATAATCCTTGAATCAATGGAATCCTTGTACTAAGTAAAGAAACTACTCCTCTATGATGGAGAATCACAATCAATGAATGAAGAGTATGATCATAATTCCAAATGGGAGCCAAAACAAGAATTGAAAGCTCTCAAAATCTAGAGAGAAAGTAGAGAGATGAAAGAGAGAAAGCAGTCCTCAAAATAATAGTAAAAAAGTGTCTCTAATATTTAATCTATCACTATTTGTAACATAGTAAAATTACAAAAGAAACGCGGTCCACTGTGCTTAAATCGAGCTTCGCTGAAGTTGTGATCACGCATGACTTTGTACTGTGGCGATCATAATGTAAAAAATTAATTTTGTTATAACATCAATATTTTAAAATTAGACTCCTTATTTTATTTAGATTGTATTGTTAAAACTTATTACCCAAACACATTCCTTTAATGTCTTAGTTTTATTAATTATTGTTACGGGGTGAGCAGCTATGCATGTGAATGTCCAATAAATTAAGTATGATGGCTAGATGGAAGTTTGACTTAGAAATCGTGTGATGAAACATGACTGAAAGTCAAGCACCTTTTGCCTCTTATTAAAGATCAAATAATAATTATCATCAATGTATCCAGTTGAATCTTAAATAAAGAAATAAAAAAATTCATAAGGATAAAAACTCAAAAAATAATGGAGACGACTTGCATATTAGAAATTTTAAACAAATAAAAATTATAAATATTACCTTCACTCACTTCGATTTAATTTTAATTATGTCCCTCTATTGTATATGATGTCCATATAATATCAACTTGCTGGAGACCTTTCTCTAAAAAGACAGACAGCAAGATTAAATGAAAAATAAGTCAACCTTGAAATAATGTTAGTAATGAAATGACAAAAAATTAAAAATAACATATAAAGTAAGAAATTCAAAGTAAATACCCTTTTTATTATAGCCAACTCTACATTATACAAAGGCTTTAAAATTCTAACTAGCACTCAGGCTAATAAAGAAGAGTAAATTAAATTCCGTAAACTACTTTGCCACTATACTAAATCAAATCTTTAAGAGGAAGATCGTAACATTAATCATCCTAGCTGTTTATTCTAACTGGAATAGCTCGGAGGGATTGATCCAAGTCCATATTCTCAGGTTTTATGTCGTTTTGAAGTCTCCAATCAAAAGAATTGATCAATGATCCCAACATCACATGCAACATCCTGATGGCCAGAGGCGATCCAGGACATATTCGTCTCCCACTGCCAAATGGTGTGAGCTGAAAATCTCGACCTTTGACATCAATTTTAGAGCCCAAAAACCTCTCTGGTGTAAACGAATGTGCATTCTCCCATACGCCTGGGTTTCTACCTATAGCCCACTCATTAATTAGGACCCTTGCACCCTGTGGGATTGTGTAACCGGAGACTTCCACATCAACCTTAGCTTTTCTAGGGAGCAAAAGCGGAGCAGGAGGGTGTAAACGCAAGGTCTCTTTTATTATTGCTTGCAGGTATGGGAGTTTAGCAACATCCGATTCCTCAATAGGATTTCCTTTTCCGATGGTTTGCTCCAGCTCTTGTTTGGCTTTTGACATAACCTCTGGATTGTGGAGTAGTTCGGTCATCGCCCTTTCTAAGCCATATGCAGTTGTGTCTGTTCCCGCAACAAGCAGATCCTACAACAAAACCATATTTATTCTAAGTGAGGAAGGATGAATTAAATTTGTATCTTTAGAGGGAAGAAAAGAATTGAAGCTTTCAAGGATAATATTGACAGCGAAAAAATGATCGTCAAAAAGGATAAGAGAAAGGTAATTACAAGTAAAAAATGTTTGATCTTTTCTCTGTCCATCCTCTGGCTATCCTCTTGAGAAATGTCAAGGAGTGCATCCAACATGTCGTTGTTGGTGACATGAAGTCCCGCTTCTCTCAGCTTCAATCGTTTGTCAATCAACTTGTCCAAGTTGTGGAAAAACTTGGTAAGGTAATTAGTGGTGTGCCTTTGGAGGCCTTGTGGGTCCAATATCTTCAACATTGGGAAAATATCCACCACGTTTGTCGTTCCAGTTAGCTTCAAGAGAGTGGACACAATGTCCTTGTACTCGCCATTCTCTACGGATTCAACGAAATCCTGAGAGACAAAAGTGTAAGACAGGAAATTGATGCATGCCTTGAAAGCTGCCCTCCCAACATCCACTGCCTCACCGGTTAGGCTGTATGAGTGCATGTCGCCGAGGAGTTCCTGCAGCTTCTTGCGCCTAAGGCCTTGGCTTGCATCAAGGGTCTTGTTTGAGAACAACTGGTCATTGCATATTCTCCTTAGGTCCCTCCAAAGTGGACAGACTGGGAGGAATGGCAAGCTATAATTGTGGTGGCCGTGAGCCGTCACAATAACTGGAACTGTTCTGTCTGAGAACAACACATCATGGGTTTGGAGCACCTCTTTGGCTATGTCTGGTGAAGAGACGATTATGGTGGTTGATGGGCCGAGCTTCAAGCGCATTATATCTGGGGCATGAAGCTTGGCAAGCTTGGCCAATGTTTGTTGTGGCTTTCTACAGAATTCAGAAAGGTGGAACAGTATGGTGAGAAAGGAAGGTCCCGGTGGAAGCTTGTAGTTTGATTTTGTGCTCTTTGCATGAATTGAGCGAAGAAGTTGGGTGACAGTGTATGTCAACAAGAGTATCAGTGATAGGGACAAGTAAGAATGCTTAGGGGATAAGAGGGTATGCGCTTTTAGTGCATCGTCTGTGGTGCCTTGCTCAAAAAGTGAAGCAATTGTTGTTGAATTCATCGTTGCAGCACCCCAGTGTGGTGATATTACTGATTCCATTGCCTTTTAATTAGAAAGATGTTGGTTCAAGTCAAGTGTAGTGTAGTGTTGAGAAGTGGGTGTGATGAGAGTGAACTTGTTTGGCTTGTATATATAGGATTATTGCGCATGAAGGTGCGGAGAAGGAGGCTACGTGTGATGCATCTTCCAAACAGACATGTTTTTTATGCGAGCAATTAATGTTCATTTAAGCACCTTTTAATCATGACCGCGTGGACAAACATACATCATAGTTTGTTACATATTTGTCTTTTTTAAGTTGTCTACTGACTTTGTTAAATTAGTACTCGCATTTAATCTTTAAATAATAGCAATAGAACTCTTGGTATGCTCCCTTGCTTTTTTTTTTTTTTTTTACTTCTTTTAAATGTTTTATATTCGCTTCTTAAACATTATTATACTGTAAACAGTAGCAAGTATTTATATATTATTATGAGACTTAATATTTTTATGTTTTTACATTTTTATTTTGTTCAGTGTTATGTTTTAATATCCGTAATTTTTTTTATATTTACCATAATATCCACTACCTACAGCGGCAATTCGTCTCTGAGATGTGAAACTTTTTAACGCGTAAGCCACATGACCTTTTCGATATACAAGCTGATTTGTGGGTTCTTTAAATTTTTGTATTGAACCTGTCTCCTATCCTCTTGTGTGGCTGAGCTTTATCTCAATTTATTGAAAAAAAATTATATCTGGTTTGTCTGTTTGTGCATATAGATTGGACCACTGGACACGTGACACATTAATTCCTTGGTCAAGCTTGTTCTCTTGTAATGCGAGGAGAGAGATAACATACGACGGATTGCATATACTTTACATATTATTTTAATAAGTTTTTAGCTTTTGAAAAGAAGCTTCAATGTCTGTCAAAAAAATCCAGACAAATGCACCTAAGCACAATTTACAAATTAATTAGGTATAAAAAGTGTGTGGTATCAAGTGTTTAGGATTAATGGAAAAGAGATAGACTTTAGTTTATGTAGGAAGAATTAACAGGTTTAGGCCAGATTTGGGCCATTTTGCTGCAAAAAGCTAATACTTAATAGTTAATTTTGCGTATCCAATTATTAAAACCAGTCAAGTTTATGTAGGAAGAATTCATAAGAACTAACCAAATAAAAAGTATTGAAGGCCACCACTCCTTTAACAATATGAGAAGCCGCCCTTGATGAGAGGACGGAATTAGGATGGAAAATGACTGCTTATAAATAATGATGTTCAAAGAGATTGTGTAGTAACGACCCTCAAGACTTCAGTTTAGCTAACCTTTTCTTATTCCTTCTCTAAAATTTCGACAGTTAGGACCTTACATCTAATGGTGAAGTATTTGAGGCGTAACTTATCTTGCAGAGGGAATGTTAGTGGCAAGTGGCAATGCTTCTTGAGCATGTTTAGGGTTTTAACACTCTTTTTAACATCTATTACTTGAAATTTGGAAAATGGATTGATTTGATTATTGACAACCATAATAATGATTCGCTTCCAAAACAAGTATGCCTCACCAAACAACGAGGCAAATTTGCGAGTCAAATTTGATCGGCGTGTTGTGATGTTGAGAGGACGAGTGTACTTGCATGAAATATTTGTCATATTCTTTCATCCGATTCTTTCTTTAGTAAGTTCTTTCCTCCTATTCTTCCTCTCTATTAGGCAAAGATGTGATGGTGTGTGATACGTACGTACAGGAAAAAGAATTTTCTACATCCAAGATCATAAGATTATTTTCCGAAGATATATTCAGTATAAGCTATTTGAGGCGTTTTTTTTTCTTTTTTGAATTTATGGTTGTTAATTATACTAGCTAGCGTTGTCATAGTTGTTAATAACAAACTCAGTCGCTTAAAATACCAAAAACTGTGTAGACAACATGCTTGATCTCTTAAGATTTAAAAAATTATTGACATCGTACCTGGTCTTCTAAGGTATCAATACTGTGTTCTGGAAAATTTGCATTTTTCTTTATTATTGGCTAAAATAATACACATTTAAGAAATTATAAGGTATCAAGTTGCATGTTATTTGTTAGTTTAGGGGTGTTGGATTGACCTAAAGTTTGAGGGGGTACATATTGCGAGTAATTAATTTTGGTGTGGGTTCTGATAAAGCTTAATACGTGAAAATGGAATTTCTGGAAAATTTAGAATGAGTGTGGGAACAAGAAAGAAATTTGCTGGTAACAGATTATGCTCCCAAAACTGGAAAAAAAAACACATAGTAGGTACATAATCTGCTAGTAGTGGGTTTATTCCCCACCACTTTACCTCTAGCACACGAAGCCTTCATTGCTAGGATGCGATGTAGAAAGGGCATGAGAAGCAAAACAGGCTAATGCTGAAAAGCTGATTTGGATGGTACATAATCATCTCCTCGCGGATTCTTCGCCTTGAGCCTTTAGGGCACATACTACCAAAAATCATGTGAATTATGACAGTAAAATTAGGGCGATTGCCAAAATCTGTCACAATATTCAGTAAATTACGGCAGTTTTAGTAATCACCATAATCTTAGTGAAAGAAACGGTGATACAATTATGGCGGTTCAGTAAAACCGCTACAAAGTTCAGTAAATTATAACAGTTTGATAAATTATGACGGTTAGAACTGCTTTTATTTACTATTAACTATTTTTATGTCTTTTTTTTTACTTTTATTTAATAAAGTTAGGGGAAAAAGAGTATTTCCACTCTTTAACATTTTAGTTAGTTATAAATATATACCTTAACTTCTAAATCTTCTAATTAAATGTTTAAACTACATTAATCCTCAAAATTAGTCATTTTATTTAATTTTAGGTTTAGCTATATAGGTGATGTGGTCAAATATCTAATGATATGCCATAATTTCTTTTAATATTTTAAATTTTCTTTATTTATACTATTTAATATTTGTAAAAAATACATGCATATCAATAAAAAATTTAAAAAAATATTAACTAAAATTTTGCCATTTGCCGCTCAGAAATAAGGATGGGAAGCACAAATTAAACTTCAACTCTTCTAAAAGGATGTGTTATGTCTTGATTGTTTTCATCTTATAATAAAAATAATGAACTATAGTAAGTAGGTCACATTTCATAGTTTTTTTTTATTTCAATTGAATGTGGAACTTATTTTGTTACTACAATTGTAGTTGTATTCCCTTGAAAATGGAAACAAAATCTGAATAGTGGATAAAACTTGAGCAAATTTTTCATCGAGCATATATATGTGTGTATGTGCATGTACACACATTTTATAAATTGTTTGTTCATTATTGTGGAACTTTTAGATTCTAACTCAAATTTTACCGTGCTTTCCCATACAGAAACTTTCAAAATTTTAAAAGGATTAGTTTTAAAGGATGTATTAGTTAAAAGGTTTAATTAAAAATTTAAATAATATAGAAAGAAGAAAATGTAAAAAAAGAAAATATTTTTTAAAGAAAAAACTTGTCAGTTCGAAAAGGAAAATTCTTTTATAATCAAATTTGAGATAAAAATGAAATCTCAAAAGCCCAAGTACAACAAGTAAGGAAAAAATAAAAACCTAACCATGAGAAACCCTTTTTTACAGTGAAAAAACCCGTGCCAAAGAAAACCTTGGGTGCCACTATTTCACTTAGGCGCCACTTTTCACTGAGTAGACTTGACTAAGAAACACTTCAACTCTACGCCACTCCATTGAGAAACCCTTTCATTTCATTCCTCGCTGAGAATCTTTCACTGAGAAAAGCCCCATGCCACTTTACTCCGCTCAACCCTTGCATTGCAACCTCAATTTCGATGAACCAACCTCCACATCGCGATCTCTACCTCATTCGCGTTGTTGCCTCACCAGTGCCATCTTCAAAACACGGTCTTCCTACACCACACAACGCCAACAACCTCATTAGCGACAACGCTCCCAACCTCACTGGCGCGGCTCCTAACCTTACCACCATGAGATCGACGTCCTCCATCAAGCACCCCCACTCCTTCATCGCCCCACTTCCCCGCTATAATAAAGCACTCCGTCAAGCGTCTCCACTCCTCCATCACCCCAATCATCGCCCTTGAGTACGCCACCTTCTCCAGTGACACCAATGCCCATCATAACAATGGCGCCATCCATACCATGTTCCTCTGGTCCTCTAGAACCTCCGTGAAGGTTATTGCCTTCCAGTCGCCACTTCGCCATCCTCTACGGTGCTTGGCTCACCACCATCCTCCCAAGCCTCGACTTTGTTGACGCAGCCATCATTCTCAACGCCTTCGTCTCTCTTCACATCCTCGTCTGGCTCTTTACTTATTGGTCCATTGATTTCAAGTGTTTTGCTCATTATACCAAGGTACATCGTCATCTTACGCGTGTTTTGCTCATTATACCAATGTTTTCTTCTTGTGCGTTTGGATTTTGATTCATCAGGCTAATTCTTAATAACAACGAGCAAGTTTTTGCACAACTAGAAATCTGCCGGATACCGACGGATGTTACCGACAGGTACGAAACCGTCAGTAACTATCAACGGTATTTCCAACGGATTGTTGTATTTTTCTAATTAAAATGAATTTACATAAATACCTGTCAGTTTATCTTTACATGCTTGATGGTGCTAAATCCTGCCATATGACGTGCATTATTTCCGACGGGTATAAAATTTTGTTTTTTAATTATATTTTTATCAATAGTTACCAACGGGTAGCTTATTTAATTTATATTTTTGATTTTGTCATTATATTTTTGACATGTTTACCGACTTGCTATTTTTAAATTTATTTTTTTACTTAATTACCGACTCACGTACCAACGAGTATTTAATTTGATTTTGTAATTAATTTTTATTCAATATAACCGAAGGATATACCGATAGGTATACTGATTAAATTAAATATTTTTATTAAATTACCACCTACCTAACCGACGGGTATGTAATTTGATTTTAGAATTATTTTTCTTATATATTACCAACAGGTACTGAATTTTATTTTATTGTATTAATTTTTATTGGTTACTGACTGGTTTTTCGACGGGTGTTTGAATTTTGACACGTTGCCGCGTAACCTTTAGTGTTCCACACACTCGTCGGTAAACCCGTCATTAATTATGAAATTATAAAAGGCACCGTTTTATTTAACCTCGTACCCATCGGTAAACCCATCGTTAATTCGAGGATATCTTACCCAGATCACCTTCTTCTTCCTCACTCTATTCGCACACTTCTCTCTCCCCCCCTCGCCACTGCGCCTGTTTTTCGACCATCCTCTGCAACTGGAGCTCCGTTTGACAAACGGAGACCATCATTGTGATGTAGGATCTTCGGTGAGTACTTTAATCAATTTAGTTTTTTTTTTTAATTTGGCTTGGTTTTTCTATTCATTTATAGGTGGTCATAGTGTTGTGTTTAGAGCTTATGTTTTATTGCATTGGAGAGTAATTATTGTTGTTTATTTTTAATGTAGGAGTATTGTTTGACGGTGGCAGCAATTATTGACTGAGATCGGTTTGCCATTCTAATTATCTAATTTTATTTTATGTTTTTTATGTTTATAATTGTGTGTAAATATAAATTTTTCATATTCAAATTTCAGGATTGGATTTGGTTGGACGCAAATAGCTTACACATTTTGTTTATTTCCACTGCTACAGAGGATAGTAACTAAATATTTGTTATTTATATGGTTTAGTATGTATGTAGGATAAAGACTTATATTCTCTAGGATAAAGTTGTAGGAAATGGGGATTGCATGACTGAGGGGAAGGGCATAGAGGTCTTTCCTTGACTTGTTTGCATTGTTTGCTGTGGGATTCCTTGTGTTTACGGAGATTGCAGAATACATATTGTGGAGTTATAAGGGGATGCACAATAGAACGGTTTTTAGGATTATGTGAATTTTATTTAATTATTAAAATGTAATTGTTTCACTATATCTATTATGCTGTTGATCTTTATAATAATATCTATAATTATTGAATTAACTGAAATATCTGATGACGGAAGCTCCTAATTTAAGGGGATATACTATCAAAATTTTATAAAATTGTTTTTAGGGATAAAAGATTAAAATAATTGTATTGAAAAAAAATAAAGATAGATTAAAAGAAATATCTTATAACAGAAGCTCCTAATTTAAGGGAAGATATTGTCAAAATTTTGTTAAAATTTTTTTAGGGATAAAAGATTAATAATAAACATATTAAAAAAACTTAAAGACTAATTAAAAGAAATATCTAATGACATAGGTTCCTAATTGAAAGGGAGATACTGTCAAAATTTTGTTAAAAGTTTTTTAGGGATGATAAAAGATTAAAAAATAACTGTATTAAAAAAACTTAAAGACCGATTAAAAGAAACATCTGATGATAGAAGCTCTTAATTCAATGGGAGATACTTTAAAATTTTGTTAAAAGTTTTTTAGGGATGATAAAAGATTAAAAATAACCGTATTAAAAAAAACTTAAAGATTGATTAAAAAAAATATCTGATTATGGAAGCTCCAAATTTAAGGAGAGATGCTGTAGAAATTTTATTAAATTTTTTTAGAGAGAAAAGATTAAAATATCTAGATTTAAAAAAAATAAAGGAAACTAATTCAATGTGTTTGAAAGTAATAATTTGAGCTTGTCGTTAAAAAATTATATGGTATGATTGTACTTAAATATATGGCTGGAAGAAATTTACAAAGTATTATTGTTTGGGATATAAATATTTTTTATTTTTTAAATATAAAGGATGCTTCTATTTTAAAGTCAGAGTATATAATCATAGTCCTTCAGAAATGGATTATTCAAGACATAATGAAGACATTATCCAAGAGTTTGAAGTTGGCATTGATGATAGTGAAAGGCCTGTAGTACCTGAGAATCATGTACATTTGTTGAAAGTTGCGGTGCACCTTAAGAAAATGTATGTGATTCTCAGGTGGTTTAGGCCTTTCACTGTCATCATTGCCAATTTCACAATCTATTTCTGGAGCACTCTAGTTATACACTCTCACTTTAAAATAGAAGCCTCCTTTATATTTAAAAAATTACAAAGTCAAGGGTTTATCACAAGTACAATGTTACCTTCAATGTACAATACATTGCTTCCTAATAGAGGGGGGATTAAACAAGAATTTATAGTGGTGTTGAGGAATTTATGTGGGTAGCATGTCAAATACAACAGTTCATTAATGAAGCAAAAGTTAGGTGTCCATGTAATAAGTGCAAAAGTAGGAAGTATTTAGATGATGATACAATAAGGGTTCATTTTATACAAGTAGGGATTCATGCCGGACAAGTGGGTTTGGACTGAGAATAGGGAGGCAGTTAATGCATGGAATCAAATGGGTATATTTTAGATTAGAAATAGCTCTGGTGGGATCCATGTAGGTCAACATCGTGGGTAATGTTCTGTGGGAGGGTAACCTGGTTAGACATCAAGAAATGGATTTTGATGTTGCTGGTCCTGATTTGCAGCTCGCTATTCGCAGCCTTCAGTTGAGGAACCCAACCAAGATATTGCTAGGTTTTATAGCCTCGTAGAGGTTGCTAATGAACCTTTATGGGAGGATTGTATGTACTCCGAGTTATCGTTAGCAACTTGGATGTTGAGCCTTAAGTCAGAAGGGAACCAAAGCCAAAGTTCTTTCGATCAGTGGGCTGCACTAATAAGTATGCTAAGTTTGAATCCTGATGTAATTCCAAAAGATTTTTATCAAGCTAAAAAATTAGTTTCTAAACTTGGGTTGAAGGAAATAAAGATTGATTGCTGCTTGAAAGGTTGCATGCTTTATTATAAAGATGATATTTCATTGAATGCGTGTAAGTTCTGTCAAGAGCCTAGGTTTAAACCAAAGAGACTTGGAAGAGGGAAGTATAAAAATTTAGGAGACTAATGCTTTATTATGCATGCATTATCTACCCTTGATCCCTAGACTTAGGAGACTCTATGCGTCAATAAGCTTGGCTTCTCATATGATGTGACATAGTGAAAATCAGAGGGATGATGGTGCGATGATGTATCCATCGCTTGGTGAGGCGTAGAAACATTTCGATAAACAATATCCTGATTTTGCCTGTGAGCCTCGAATTGTTAGATTAGGGCTCTGTTCAGATGAATTTACTCTGAATAACCAATTTAGTAAACCCTATTCATGTTGGTCTGTAGTTGTTACACCCTACAATCTCCCTCTTCAAATGTAAATGAAAGATCCCTACCTGTTCTTAACATGTATAATCCCTGGCCCTAATAATCCAAAAGCTAAGATTGATGTGTATTTTCAACTCTTAATTGATGAATTGAATGAGTTGTGGTGTCAGGGTGTTCTTACTTATGGAATGTTGTCTGGATGGATGACTCAAGGTAAATTAGCGTGCCCGATTTCCATGGAGGATACTAAGGCATTAACCTTGAAACATGGTAGAAAAAACTTAGTTTGATTGTCACGGGAGATTCTTAGATGGTGATCATCCATACAGGCGAAGTAGATATGGTTTTAAATGTAATTCTATTGAACATGAGGAGCCTCCAATTAGAGCAAGTGGATGCCAATTGTGGGATCGAGTTAAGGATTTTCCAAAAATAACATAAGTCAAAAAGATAGTGCAATGGCCAGGGTATGGGGTATCTCATAATTGGATCAAACAAAGTATTTTTTGGGAGTTACCATATTAGAAGGACAATTTAGTGCGTCATCGTTTAGATATCATGTATATTGAGAAAATTATGTTTGACAATATTAAGAATACTACAATGGATACAAATCGAACCAAAGACAATGACAAGGCAAGATATGAAATGGATACAGATCGAACCAAAGACAATGACAAGACAATGACAACATTATGAATCTTTGTAATGGATATAGCTGGATTTTGCACGCGTCCTTATTTGTATTTACAAAAATTAAGAGATGGTCTTTTCTATAAACCAAAGGCCAAATATGCTCTGAATTCCACTCAGAAATAGGCTATTTGTTAGTTCTTGAAGGGGTTGAGAATGCCCAATGTTTTTGCTTCTAACTTAAGCATGTGCGTCAATGTTACACAGGGTAAGCTTGTTGGCATGAAAAGCCATGATTGTCGTGTTTTCATGGAGTGTTTGCTTCTAATTGCATTCAGAGAGCTGCCTAATGTTGTCTGGAAACCCCTAACCGAGTTGAGTCAGTATTTTAGGGATTTATGCTCTTCTTCTCTTAGGTTAATGATCTACTTGTGATGGAAAAAAATATTCCCATAATTATGTGTGAATTAGAGAGAATTTTTCCTCTCGAATTTTTTGACTCAATGGAACAATTGCCTGTACATTTGGTATATGAAGCACAAGTGTGTGGATCAGTTCAGTACAAGTAGATGTATCCATTTGAAAGAGAAATAGGAGGGTTTAAAAGAACCCTGAAAAATAGGTCTCAAGTCGAAGAATCAATATGTCAAGCCTACCTTACAAAAGAGACTTCAAATTTTTGCTTATTTTACTTTCAGTCACATATTCAATCTAGGCGAACTCGGGTTGGTCATAATGATGATGGAGGGGAGTATTCTATTCCACTAACATTGTTCGTATTCAATCAACCTGGTCGAGCTAATGGAAAGAGCGAGGCCCGATGGTTGACTTTCGAAGAGTCAAATTTTACTTACACATTTTGCTAAATTGTGATGAGATGCAACTATTTTGATTGTAAGTCAATAACCACTTTTTTAAATCTTAAATGAGATGTTATGCATCCTTATAATAACTTACAATATATGTTCAACAATAGAAACTTTGAATAATTGTACAGTCAAGACCCTCTTCAACGAATTCCAAACTGATTCAAATTAAATGTAAGTCCATTTTGTTAAAATATGTAATCTAATATATTTTTCTCAGTTAATTTTGTTTGATACAAGTTAGTTTGACAATTCAAACTTAATCTACATAGGTCTATAACAAAAATAATGGTGTAACATGTTCCCATTTGCTTAACCTAGCTTGGGGGCCCAAAAATAAAGTTGTTAGTTAGCCCATGTACTATGTTAATAGGTACAAGTTTTACACAACTGATTAGGGTATAGGACAAAAATTCACAATACTGGTGTTTGTGTTAAAGGTGATGCTAAGGACACAGAGAATATGATTGGTATAGGATCGTTAAGGAAATCCTTGAGTTTGAGTACATTGGTAAGCCAATGAAAAAGTTTGTGCTATTCAAATGTGAATGGTATTATCCAATGCAACTTACTAAGATATGACAACACAACAGTTACAAAATCATTGAAATTAACTACAACAGAAGATATGAAAGATATGATCCGTTTATTATAGCCTAAAATGCTAGACAAGTATATTATATGCCTTATCCGGGGAAAAACAAGTCACATTGGATGGTTGTGAACAAGATAAAACTAAGAGGTAGGATTGAAATAGAAGAAGATAATGTTGAAGATGCTTATCAAGTGGATGATCCACCCCCCTCAACAACAGTAGTTGATGGAAACAATCTTGAATATCCTTTTTCGATGACAACTAGGGAAGTTGACATAATTAAATATACAAGTAATCAAACAATGAGAAATCATGAGGATGAACTAAGTGATAATATTGGTGATGACTCAGATAATGATCAACAACAAAGTGATGATTAGTTAAGGTGTCTAATATTATCTGCAATATTGTTATGAAATTATTTGGAATTTCCTGATGTAATTTATTCTTTTTTTTCTTCTTTTAATTATTTTAGTATGACTAGTAGAGGCAGAGGCCAACCTCAAAAGGTCGATTTACCCACCACCCCTTCCGCCCCTCCTCTGTTGCCTTGACGACCTCTCCCACCACCTCCGCCCTTCCCACCACCTTCGCCACCACTCTTGCCACTACTTCTCCCACCACCTCTGCTACCACCCCTTCCACCACCTTCGCAACTGTCCCTTCCACTACCTCCACCACCTCTGCTTCCACCATCTCCACCTCTTTCCCTACCACCACCACCTCCCTTTTAGGATGATGCCCACTCCTAGGTACACTCGCCCTCCACCTTTTCCTTATTTCCAGTCCTAGCCCATCCATAGTAGTGACCCCTCCCATAGCCCTACCACTACCCTGACTCCTAGTCCCACATCTCAACACACTCCTGTATCCTCGGATAGGTCACAGACCTAGGACCTGGATGGGAGACCCCCCAGAGCAGATGGTAGGCCACTTGGGCATGACGGTAAACCGCTCCGGCAGATTAGGTCGGATGGTAAAAATAGGTAAGTTTTTGTAAAAATGTTCTATTACATTCTAATTTTGCATTGCATATGATATTTAACATGTTTATATTTTTATAACAGTTTTGACCCGTTTGCTGATGCTCACCATAGGATCATGGAGGTTATATAGATGCTGTATAACTGTTCATGGCCCACCTTTATTGACATCCTTGATTGTCACGACCCGACTTGAGAACGTGACCAGCACGCGAGGAATCTCATCCCCACGTAAGCCTCCTGGGTAACGTGTCTCTATGAATGCATACTTTATAATAATATTATACCTAAATTACTTTCTGAAAACATAATTTCCTCTAAATCGTTATCCAAAATCTGATATCTAATTTAGCAAGGCTGAAATACTTTAGTATAGAAAGCTTTATGACATTTTCAATATACAAGTAAACCATGAAAACATAAACTATTTTGTTACTTGATCCAAATCTTAAATCTGAAAATCCACTTAATACTTGGAAACTAAACCATAATTACATCCATGGCTTCTTGCATAAACTCGAGTTAACTTTAACATTTTAAATCTAAGCTTGTAAACTGTAAACATATACATAGTTATTTTGAATACTGAAATTTTATACAAAATCTGAAACTAACTACATGGCCGGGATCCTGCCTGCACACCTACTGGAGCACTTATACTACAGACATAATTCTAAACTAAGCCTTACTTCAAATAAGGCCTACTACTGGCATTTGCTGAATCTACTAAGTTGGATGGAGACTGAACTTGTGCCTGCAAGTATGAGAGAAAGGGAGAAGGGCGAGTCAACTTCTCACCCATCATCCACATGGGATAACCAAGGAATATACATATAATATCATGCATGCAACAATCATAATCATTTAATATTCATTTGCATAACTATATATAGAAAAGATATCCTTGTAGTTATAATTTTATAGAAAAGCATCTTTGAGTTTTTGCCCTAAAAGAAAATCATTTCTCATTTCATAAATTCATAAACACACAATTGTAATCTCACAAGCAACATGAAATCAGTTTAACCAAAGTACGGCAGAGCCTAGGGAAACAGTATCTACTGAGATGAATATATATATATATATATATATATATATATATAATCTGGGTCAGAAGTCAAATGTCACTGGCCAGGCAGTGTGGAGTACCTATCTAGGTCCTATTATTTGTATCTATTGTGGGACGATATTGTCCACTGATGGACAACTTGGTACCAAGGTTAACGATCTCATATAGTCGTTAACTAACTGTCTGTTTCCTAATCTTTACCGTCTAAACTAGTTTGACAAAACCATAACTGAAAAATGGGTACTCAGTCCCTGGCGGACAGAGCCCCTAAATCTTAGTACACTGGGAGTTCTGGATTCATATAACTCTAACAATCTGACTTTAGCATAACTGTGGCTGTGAGAATCGTGCCCAAGGGATCACCCATTTGTAGGAAACCCGATCTCAAGCCCACAGAATATGTATCTGGCATTTGCTAAGAACCATGCTGGATTCTGTACCTCTTGGTACCATAAAACTGAAGTTCTAAATTCAAATCTTAAACTACCATAACTTTTCATCTACTTGATAATCTAGAATCATAGCTCAAGTATTGGGGTTTGTAATCATAAAAGTCAAAAACCATTTAACATTTTTATCCATAAAGCTGGGTCATACTCTTGTTCATATTTCTCTAACATATATATAGCTATCTTAACTGAATATTCAAAACATAACTTGAAATCTAAATCTTGAAAACATAATGCTGTCGTAAACTTATAAAACATATTTGATAAAAAGCAAAGTTGCTACAATATATATTTTCTCAATAAATCCATTCTTAATCATGTAAAACATTTTTCTAAAGCATACAACAGAGCAATCATGGTCCCATGGTTTTGAAAAACTCATTCTTTCATGCTATCATCATAAATCATAACTTTTCTAACTTGACATAATCATATAAAATCATATTATATACTTTTGCTCATCTCAAATTTCATATTTCACAAAGATCATGCATCAAATATAGTCATAATGGCCAAAATAAAGCCATGAGTTTGAACCCACTCACCGTTTGGAGCCGAGAATATGTGGGCACCACCAACTTGACCTCCGAAGCATGGAATGGCACCAACAACTACCATAGAGCAATATTGACTCGAGATTTGTCTTTGCTAATCTCTAAACAACTCTAATCTAGCTTTAACTACATCGGGGGAGCACCCCCACTTGACAAAAAGGGAAGAATAACAAGACCCATGCCAAGAATGTGAAATAATGGAGAGAATGGAGACTAAATCTAACAACATATACATACCTTGATAATCTGGGGAAGCTAGATTGGAGTGGAATTGAAAAAAGCGAGAGAAATGGAGAGGGAAAGGGTTTCTGTGTTCTTCTTCTTTTGTTTCAAATGGGGAGCCCGATTGGATTTTTATTTTGGCCAAAAACCAAACGGTGTCATTTTCCTAGTACTATGCTGTCACGGGTCATTCGCTGCAGCGAGAAAAGCTCACTACAACGAACCTGTTCTGTATACTTTGCGAGAACACAGGTCAGTAACTTCGATTTTGGCTTTTTGGGCGATCCAGAGCTACTCAGGTGGGCCTCGGGGGATCCTAGGGCAGTATGGAACTTTTCCACAGACACATATATCTCGGGTATTACATTGTTGATGTTAAGGAGGCTTGGTGGTGGGAGTGGAAGATAATCAAATGAACTATTCACCTTTGTTAATTTATATATATTTATATCATTTAATTATCTACTTATGATTACTAATTTGTTTTATTTTTGTGCAAGCAGAAGACATTTTATATTTAACCCGAGCATGAATCCGTCGTTAATAGGGCTTGGAGGATTAGGTCTTCTAAGCACTTGCGAGACATGATGCATGATGTCCGCAAAAGGGCACATAGATCGCTCGTGGCTAAGTGATGCCATCCTTGGCGAGTGGGCCTCCGACCCGACCTTCAAGGATAGGTCGGAGAAAAGGAGGACAAACTGGGCATCTTAGAAAGGCGGGTCGTTGCATACCGGTGGCTCGAGTACCCAGGAGGGTACTCGAAAGTGTCTAGTAACTTTTTAAGTCTTAAAATGTTAGCTTGTTACATTATACTATATTTTTATGACTTTATTTCTTATGGATATTTGTGCAGTCGAGGGAGTTAAACCACCCTCCGACCCATGGAGTGCTCTTTAAGGAGACCCACACCCAAAAGGGTGTGGTGGGAGAGGATTCCCAAGAGGTCTGGATAAATCCTTGCTCTGAGGCCACTTACGTAAGTTTCACTTCAGTTATCTTTTTACTTTATTTTTATTACTTTTTCCATTTATGTCTTAATTATTGTTTACAATTTTTTTTTATCTTTTCTCTTTTGTAGCGCGAGTTCACAGACCTGCGGGAGCATATGTAAACCCAGTATCAGACCCAGATGGCTGACGCTAGGCTCGATGCTGATATCCCTCCTCCTCCAAACGAGGAGGATGTATGGATATAGGTGGTCAGTCGCCTATACAAGGGTCGCATATATGGGATAGGGTACTACCCTAACAGGAGATCCCCATCCTCTGCCACCAGATGCGCTCTTTGGGGATGGCATACGAGGCAGTGTGTGCATGCTCTAAACCAGGAGCTCCAGCAAAGCAGGAACAGTTTCAGCAGCTCTAGGAGATGCAACAGGCCGAGCTACAGTGGAGTGGGGTTGAGGGAGCTGCGACGGCTTAAGTTGTCCATGGAAGAGTAGCAGCGGGAGAAGGCCAAGAAAGCGAAAATCATGTTCAAAAGATCTGATGAAGATGGAACATAAGATCACTGCTAATCTTATGATCTTCTTTAGGGAGATGTAGGCTTCAGAATCCTCTGGCTTTGGTAAGATGCCACCACACCTTCTTTTCCCTTCCATTGTTGAGGGCTCCTCTCCCTCCGATGCCACAGATGATTCCGCTGGGTCCGATGATGATAATGGCACTGACGACGCTAATGACCAGCAGGACTTTAGCTAAATTTTTATTTTTGATACTTTATTTATCTATCACCCCTTGTATTGATTTTTGATATTTTATTCTTTTTTTATTTTATTTATGATACTTTGTTTTGTTAAGGTATCAATTTGTTTATATGATTTATTTTATAATTTTTCACATAATATCATTTTAATTGGTAATTGAATTATTATATAAAAACAATTAAATGCGATCCATAGCCTATATAAGTATTGTGTTAATCTGCAATGGCACTAAACCAAAAAAAAATTATTAAAACTATTACCGACAAGTATAACCATAACCATCGGTAAAATAATTATTTGGTTAATTAAAATAATTTTGAAAAAAATAACTCGTCCGTTAGTTACTTCGTAATATAAATAATTTTTTATTATTATTTCACATATTCCCGTCAGTAATATTCGAATGGTCTGTCGGTAATATTAATTTCTTGACACCACCTGTGACGCCTTCAATCTAATTGTATCGTCTATTTTTTATTTTTTACCTGTTGGTACACCCATAGAAAATTACCGACTATAAATAGTAACCCATCGGTAATAAGCGATCAACAGCCAAACATCCGATGGCTCGTGCTCGTCGATAAACCCATCAGTAAAATTTTTACCCATCGAAAAACCCGCTGGTTACCCGCACTTTTCTTATAGTGTCGGGTTCCAAAGAGGTCGTGTTGCTCCAATTTTGGAAAATTGTAAGTTTTTTCTTTGTGAGTTTGGATTAGCTTATAATTGAAAACTGTTAAAGCTAGCTGGCTAGCTAAACCAATGATTGACGTAAAGTTTGAAGGGTTATATATTTTGAGTAATTAATTTTGGTAGGGGTTCTGATAAAGCTTAATACAAGGAAATAGAGTTTCTGGAAAATTTAGAATAAGTGTGGGAGTAAGAAAGAAATTCGCTGGAAGCAGATTATGCTCCCAAAATTGGAAAAAAACACATATTAGGTGCATAATCCCCTAGTAGTGGGTTTATTCCTTATCATTATACCTTTAGCACTCGAAGCCTTCATCGCTAGGATGCAAAGCAGAACAGGCTAATGCTGAAAAACATGAAAAGCTAATTTAGAGGTACATAATCGTCTTCCTGTGGATTCTTCCCTATGAGCCTTTAGGGCACATAATCTGCTGCTATTGGATTATACTTTTGCTGACACCCCTTGCTGACACGTTGCCTCGTCTACCTGGGCGATTTGCCTCACCTTCTTTATACCATCAGATTGCCTTGTTTGCTTCGTCTACTTCACGCCTTGCTTCATGGCATCAAATCTGCTCCATGAATATAATGGTAGTCGATTGTGGCAGCTTCATGGAAACACAATGGTGGTTACAACCATGAACTCCTACTAGGGCCTGTCAGCTCGTCCTTTCCTCCTTTGCTATAAAAGGGGGAGATTGGCTTGAGAGATTGAGAAAAACTAAATTAAAATGAGAGAAGGAGAGATTTTGGTTTGAGGGTGAAGGGAGAGATTTATAGGAAAAAGAGATATTAAAAATATTTTTTAAAAAATGTCACGAAGGCAAAATGATGCAACAATGGATCGTGATGAGCATATTGCAATCTATATTTTTAAAAGACATGTAATTTTATTTAGCTAATTTTGTTATTATCTTATTTTATTAGATTTATTTATTTATTTTATTAAGTTTATTGATTTATTTTATTTATCTAATTTTGTTATAATTTTATCATCTAATTTTTTTATCATGATGTGAATCATTGTTTGGAATTTTTTTTTGGAATTTTATGCATTTTTTTGTTAACATATTTTTTTTGAATATTTATTTACCTTCTATTTGAAACAGAAAGAAAGAAGGTTCGAGCCTTGTAATCTTTTTCTCAATCATCCACCGAGAGATGAGATTATTAAGCATCTAAAGCGTGCTAGTTTGTTATCCCATTACACAAATAGGTAGAGTGGAATTAAATAGAGCTCTCATAAAGGCTTTGGTAGAACAATGGAGGCCGATGTGGCCAGAGATGCACACCTTCCTTTTTCCACTAGGAGAAATAATGGTGACATTAGAAGATGATGCAATGCAATTTGGGCTCCATATCAATGGTGGACCAATTAGTGGATCATATCAAATTTTAGCGATATTGAACACCTGTAGATGAAATGTTTTAATCTTTTTGGTGTTGTGCCTTATCTACCTTAGATTAATAGAGGTACAATAATTTACATTGGCTGCAACAGCATTTAAGAAGCCTCGACACTAAAAATGATGCATCATCAATAGAAATGAGTGCACACGAGTATCTGTTTGCCCTCATGGCACATGTATAATATCTGGCAAGACCAATAATGAGGTCCATGGAAAGTATCTACAATTGCTAAAGGATCTGAACCTTGTTGGGAGTTGCAATTTTTAGTTGCTTGTCTCTATTTAGATCAAGCTATGCACATATCTATAGAGCAAATTGGCAGCCCTTTGCTTTTGTTACAAGCATTGGCATGGAGTCAACTGCCTTATTTGGCTCTTGTGTTGGTTACCCCTCCCATGTTCTTCAATTTCCATCTCGCTTCTAGGTGAAATTGTTCTTGATTTATTTTGTGTTGATATTGTAATAATTGTAACTTATCGATATATTGTGACAGATGGCTGTATCAAATTTATCCTCATAATGTGGGTTTTGCAAACCATCTACATTTAAGACATCCGTTAGATGAGACATAACCTCATCCTATAGCAATAAAAATGTTATACAATTTCAAATATTGCCTAGTCACCATGTTTGAGATGTTCTCTTCATCCATAGCATCATTTGAACCATCATCACTGCTTTCACATTCTTTTTCATCACTTTCGTCCTAGATTACTCCTCTTTATTCAAATATGCTCATCCCATAAGTTTCGTTCCAAGCAACAACTTCTTCAAATTCAACCTTTAACTCAATGGCATGATTGTTTAGTTGGTGTTGTTGATGTATATGGCATATCTGTTGAATGCTGCCATCATTAGTGATTAGACTTGCTTGATAGTTTATGATATTGCCAAAAGTCAAGACTAGGCACCTATATTTTATTGATGCCACTTTCTTTTGAGTGTTTAGATTTATGGATTGGCAAAAAGTATTTGTTAGTTTCACAAATGAGAAAGTATAGGGAATAAAAATACGTGTTCGACTCTCACATGTAAAAATTACACTATCATTTGGATTTGTAAATATATGATCATTAATTGTACTATTATCATGACAATACTACTCTTTTTTTTAGAAAAAGAAAGAAGGGGGGGACAAAGGTGTGAGCAGGGATGGAGAATGAGGGAAAATAGTTTTGGGGTTCTTTTCTAGTGAGTTTGAAACAAAAAAACAACTACACTTTAGGAACTGCTACTCTTATTCCATCAGGAGGATGCTCTAAACTATGAAGAATGTCATACATAGAGGAACCTCTAGTCATGTGCCCAATATTGCACCACAATGATGAAAATGCTTGGGACTTTGGGTTCATCATTAAAAAGTATAACTAATTGACAAAGGGTGTAGAGGAGGGTGATTTCTCCATGAGGCGCATGTGGTATCGAAATAATCCAACAAATAATGTTCATAATCTGCTAGAAACGAATTTGCACCGAAAAAAAATATGATAATATTTTTATTCATTTTTGTGTGCCATAATATATATGTCAGCAGCTGATTGTTTGAGGAAAAGTTTAGTTCATAATTCACTCCTAGCAGATTTTATTCCTTGATTTTTTTTTTGTATGATTTCTTTGTAATACTCTTCCGGTGGATTCCATAACCTTGACCATTCTAAAACAACTCCCACTCAAGCACAATATGCTTGTCATATTAGCACTCAATCAAGAATAAAAAAAATTATCACTCAATGACCATATGCAAATAATTGATCTGCACCTATTTATTATTAACAATAACCAAAAACTTGACAGAATGGCTAAAGTGCGGATCAATTTCTCCTTATGCATTTTAAATGATCAAAACACTGTTTATCATGTTTGCAACAAAATTAATCTGGGATGGTTTATGGTATGTAATCCGCTGGAAGCGAATATTGAACACAAAATGACAAAAAAAAATTAAAATGGAGGAATAGAATCTACTGGTAGCGGATTATGTACCATTTTTTTTTTGGCAAAACAATCCATAACCAGCAAATAAAGGGTGACAAAAAATTAATAAAAATAATAACAAAGTTGTATGTTGTAAATGCTAGTACAATAATTCAGCGTGATCTAAGTGCTGGTATAGTGACACTAGTGATTCATTGTGTTGACATTTATAACACATTGATCGTCATACTAACGTTTACAATATACAAGTCTATTATTATTTTCATCATTTTTTTCTATCACTCATTATCTGCTAGCAACAAATTGCATTGCTAAAAAATTTGGTGCATAATCTGCTGCCAGTGGATTTTGTTCCTCCAATGTTATGTTTTATTTTTTGCCATTTTTTCTGTTTCCAGTGGATTATGTACCCTAAACCATCCTAGATTCATTTTGCTACAAATAAAATAATACAATGTTTTGATCATTTAAAATCCATATGGGAAAAAATGACTCAAAGTAAAGTCTATGTTCAGGAAATATTAGAGTGTCAATTTGCACATTTTTAAAGTTTTGAGAGTAAAATGCACAAGATCTGTAGTCCAGAATAAAAATACAATTTTCTCTTACATTTATACTCAATATCATCTTCTTCTTTTTTTTTTGTCCTGGTCTCTCTAGCTTCTTTTTAATTAAAATTCTGAAACAAAAATTAAAAAGATGAAGTTCACTATCCTGTCTTGATATTAATTTTAAGAAAATTGACAAGGTTTGAATAATTTAAATTATCTCCTCACTTTATAATGTCATAATTAAACTAAGATTCACATTGCAACAAATAAAAGAACCAAAGCAATATCAAACAGGGTTCAATTTCACTACCAAAAAAAAAAAAGAAATAGGGTTCAATTTGTGATTACCACTTACTCAGTGACTGCTGGTTCTAAGGATCAATGATCCAGTTCATTGACCTCTTTTTCAATTCAATTGACTGATCTAACATTGTATTTTGAAGATTTGAATCCTTTAAAGTGATAATTCCTCTAATGTGAGAGAGTAAGGGGGTTTTCACAGTTAAATCAATAAAATGCATGATGTATGAGACTCATCAATTGATCCAATGGTAAAAATTTCTCATTTTTACACTTTAGAAGGATTCTCACTTTAGATGATCTATTTTTGTCTTTTAATTTTAAACCATTTAAAGCACATTATAATCAAATTCTCTCAGTGATTCCTCTTTTAAGAAAGAGTATTATGCATAGGCAGTTATGCATCTGAATGTCCAATAAATTAAGTATGATGACAACATAAAAGTGGCGTGATGAAACATTTGACTCTAATCAATATCAAATATTATATTCAATGCATCTCTGATTAAATCCTAAATGAAACAATTAAAAAATCACCATCCGCCTAGAAAACATAAACTAATGAAGGAAAGCCGCGTATATGAAGTTCTAACTAAGCAATGAAAATGATAAAGATAGTAAGACAAAAAAAAAAGAGAATCAGCCTTGAAAAGTGCGCTAGTTTTATTAATTATTGTTAGGGGGTGCGTCACAATAAAGGATTGAAGAATAAAATAACCAAAGCAGAACTAAACAGGACTCCATGACCATCCAGTTGTGAGGTTCAAATGAAACAGACACATTTCTAAGCACATTTCTAATTAGAAAGAGCAATATGTGTAAGCATTTGTACATGTGAATTTCCAATAAATTACGTATGATGACTAGGGAAAGGTTTGACTCAGAAGTCGCGTGATAAAACATGACTGAAAGTCAAGTGCTTTCGCCCGAAATCAAAATTGAATACTTATAATCAATGCAACCAATTAATTCTTTAATTAAATAACGTAATAAAAAAATTCATCTGCATACAAATCTAAAAATTAATGGATATGAGAGTTACATATATGAAATTCTGAACAAATAAGAAAATCAGAAATGTTAGTAGAACATTAAAAGTGTAGAGATTACATGGACATATCAAAGGAAGAAAATTATAAATATTGACTTTTCTATCTTAGACTTTAATTATGTGTCTCTCTAATGTATGTGATGTCGGTATAATATCTACTTATCTACTTATTGAAGACATTTTTCAAAAAGAGAAAGATAATTTGATTTAACATACAATTATTAAGTAAAGTAAGAAATTTAAAGTAAATACCATTTTTACTATAGCCAACTCTATATTATATGAAGGCTTTAAAATTCTAACTAGCACTCAGGTTGATAAAGAAGAGTAAATTACATTCCGTAAACTCCTTGCCACAATATTAAATCAAATCTTTTTAAGAGGAAGAATGTAACATTAATCATCCTAGTTGTTTATTCTAACTGGAATAGCTCGGAGGGATTGATCCAAGTCCATATTTTCAGGCTCTATGTCGTTTTGAAGTCTCCAATCAAAAGAATTGATCAATGATCCCAACATCACATGCAACATCCTGATAACTAGAGGCGATCCAGGACATATTCGTCTCCCGCTGCCAAATGGTGTGAGCTGAAAATCTCGACCTTTGACATCAATTTTAGAGCCCAAAAACCTCTCTGGTGTAAACAAATGTGCATTCTCCCATATGCTTGGGTTCCTATAGCCCACTCATTAATTAAGACTCCCGCACCCTGTGGGATTGTGTAACCGGAGACTTCCACAGCAACCTTAGCTTTTCTAGGGAGCAAAAGTGGAGCAGTTTGACTCATGTTTGTAAAGTCGGCAACTAGTTTCACTCATTTCAAACTTAAAAACTAAAATGACTCACAAGTATAATTTCAAGAACTAGGATGAGCAATAACTCGTTTCATTAATGGTGAAAGTTGTTTCAAAAGTGGTGAAATAAAGAGCCGAACCTATAATAGGAATTTTAAATTAATTTTTGAAGGCCCAAAAGTGCCGTCTACATTCCCCTCCGATGTTCACCTCCATTGACCATCCTCCACCCCAGCCCCACCTCCTTTAGTCCTTTAGCTCTGGTGGCCCATCCCCTTGCCTCCATTATTATCTTCATTTATAATTGTGAATTATGCTAATCCTCAAAAGTATAAATGATCCATATAAGTCCTTTAAATATATATTATTAAATCAATACCTGAAAATAATACCTTTGACTAAAATTAGCCTAGTAATTTGTTAGGATTTGTTCAACAGTGACTAAATGGATCCACAATTACAAAGTCATGGACTAATAAGTCATATTTTAAACTTCATAAACTAAAATAACTCACGTACAATTTTAAGGGTCAGAATGAGCATTAACTCGAACATAAAAGTATTTTTTTAAAAAAATAAAAATAAAATTCTTATTAAACACATTGTAAAACTTGTCCTACACATGTCACCATTTAACTTCACCTATGAAACTCTGTGTTCCTCAAAGGAAAATTCACCTTAGTATAGGTTTGAAAGTGAGTCAAACCAACTCATGAGCTTTTTCTAATTCAACTCATTAAAAGCTTAAGAAGCCGAGCACTTGAGCTTATGAGTCAAGCTTGAGATTACTATATCAATCGCTCATGAGCTGACTCGATATAAATATATTCATATATTTATTTATATACATAAAATCATCCTTTATTTTGGGGTAACATAAAATCGTCTTTTATTATTATGTTATGGTACAAATTATTATGGGCAAATTATATTGACTTCCCCTGAGATTTTGTGAAAGATATCTATCTTGCATCCTTTTTATTTGTTTAGGTGACACTAATCTTCCCCAAATGCATTGTGCAATGCATAATAGATGGAATGACACAATAATGATTTTAAAAACTCAAGGCAAGTCAGTATAATGATTTAAAAAATTCAATGACCACTTGAAAATTTTGCAAACAGAAGAAAGTCGAGTTGAATATCATCAAATCTCATAGTAGATCAGTGTAATTTGCTTAATTATTATTGTTGTTATTGTTGTTGTTTTAGAGACTACGTTATTATGATTAAATAACAGTTTAAGATTTAATTTGTATTTCACTCGAGTTATCTTATCACGTTTGAATGGCTTGTAGGCTAGGTTAGACTCGATGAGTCTTGGGTGTTTTGAACTTGAGTTTAAATTAGTGGGCTCATTGACTCAATTCTACTTATTTCCACCTGTATCCACATTCTCATAACTATAGGATAAAGGTTAACCCTAAACCTAATTGCCCCATATATTTCTAATTAGATTCTAATCTATTCTTAAAATCACTGAGTTTTGAACACAAATACTTCCACCCTAATTGGCATCTGCACGTAGAAATATCAGAACCTACACATTATCGGTTACTGCTTTTAATACATTTATGAATAATTTAAAATTTTATTTTCACAATAATTGTTTAATTTATGAAAATTTTTCTACACTTGTCTTTCAATTTATTTGGGCTCATCAAGCCCGTGTAGAAATATTTATCGATTACCTATCAACAGAAAAACTTGAGAATCAGTCCAAAACCATGCCGATCGATGTGTAGGCATGATAGGTCAGCCAAATAAACCAATCATGTTGACTATATAAATTATAATTTTTAAACACAATAATTATATTATGTAATTTAAACTAGTAGAGTAGAAGATAAAATAGTTAGAATGAGTTTATGTTATAATTAAGAGTATATTACTCTAATCTCTTATAAGATTTAATGAAATTTATCTCGATTCATTTCTATTCGTTCGAGTGATGACGCTAGTGTATAATACAATATGTAATGAAGATGAGAATAATATAATGATTTTATAAATTCAAGGAAGGAGAGTATAATAGTTTAAGAAATTAAGGAATATTCTTTGCAAATTTTATAAATAAAGAAAAATCAGGTTGAATTTTACTAGGAGAAATGCCAGTCTAATATTTGCCCTATAATTAATAGATTGGCGGAGGAATAATTCTAAATTCTAAATGTATAAAAGTTGGGTACGAGGTGAGTTTATCATTGTTTTACTTCGAAAATTATATTAAATTGCAAGGAGGCTTAAATCTAAAACTACTATTCAAACCCTTCGATTTCATATTTATTACTCAAACTTCTCACCACCTTGGTGAGGTTATCTTAAACAAAAGTTTTCCTCTGCTCACATTATTTTTCTTTCACTCTCTTCACACAGATTAGGTAGAGAGGATACCCACGGATCGGATACCAATTATTATCATCCTCAAATGGTAATGTTATTTTGACTCATATTTTATAGGACAGTATGTCAATATATTCATATCTACTATTGAATTGGATATGGATTCCACTTAATTTGGATCTCACACTTCATCCAATAATAAATGTATATATATCGATATAGTATCTTATAAAATGTGAGTCAAAATAACATTTCACTTAAAATAATGTAGATGGTGGTGGCAGCAAAGCACGTGGTGCAAATAAATTGATTTATTGTCCTTGAAGTCAATAATTATGTAGCTTTCTCTATCGGCTTCGAAACCAATATTAGCAGGTAAAATATTATTTTATATTTTAAAATTATAAGCGATGCAGATATTCTGCCAGAGTCGATCTTACCCGACACAGGTGGCAATTACCTTCGATTTGATAAATGGATTTTGCTATTTACACTCAACTTCATATCATGCATGGTTATTTTATTCACACTATCCAGACAGAAAAATGTGTTGAAATTATCTTTAAAAATGAAATACGCTAAGAACGGAAATTTTTTTTTGGCGGGTGAAGGCAAAAGGAAAAGCTCAAACAGCAGAAGCAAACTAAATCATATCATGGAAAATAGCCACCCAACACACAATCATCAAGAAGAATGGAAATTAAACTAGTAGGGGGAGAGAAGTAAAGCTAAGAAACGGTATGATCAAATTAATGCGTAAATATCATTAGTTTTTTCGTTTGAACATATTTTATCTTTTATATTTTATAATAAGTATAAACAACTTTTTGAAACTTTTAATTATAAATAAAAATAAGAAAATTTCTCCGATATCCTTCTAAATTTCAAGAATACCTCTATTTTATAGTTATTTATGATTGAGATTATACCATGTATCCAATTAATTAAATTAATTAACATATAAAAAATAAAAATTCAACCACAACTATTAAAAGTGACAAGGGTATCGGTGCCCGATGGGTATCGAAACAAAAACCTAAAAGTAATTATTTTAAAATTATGATATTTTATCAAATTAATCTCACATAGCAAATATTATATAATACAAAAAATGATTTATATCCTTTCTAGTAATTTACTATATAAAATCAATATTTTAAATAGAATCCAAACAAAATAGATTATTTTGAAATCACTTTTTAGTTAAAAAACAATTACGCAAATAAATAATTATTTAAATAATTTAAGTTTATAGCTTTTCCAAACATGCACTAACAAGATAGTGAATTTCCTTTTTCTTTATTTGAAAAATAGCAATCTTGATTATTTTTATTATTTATTTTTCATTTTCGACATTTTTGAATTAAAAAAAGCAAGGCAGACAAAAGTAAGAGATAATTTTGCAAATGATAATCTTTTATATTTTGAGAGACCGTGTTTCGCGTCAACATAATTTGTTATATCTTGTCAAGAGATCTAGTTTGTTGTCTGCAAAGCCGTCAAGATAATTTTATATATTTTAAGAGATAAGTTTTTATTCATAATTATGAATTTAACTGTCAGAGATCCAAAAAAATTAGGGTAAAACATCAATTAGGTCCCTCATATTTTACCAAGATTTTGATTTAGTCTCAAAGTTTTTCTTATTCTATTTATGTCCCTAACATTTTCAAAATATTTTAATTTTATCCTTTTGATAGAATGTACCCAAAACCAAAAATTTAACATTTTCTATCTTATTGTGATTATGTAACAGATGATATTTTTTTTATTTTATCGTAGTTTTATAATATCATAATTTGACCTTTATTTCATCTTTTTTTCATTTATAATTTGGGTACAATTTAGCAGAAGGATAAAACTGAAATATTTTGATAACATTATGGATGTAAATAATTAAAAACAAACTTTGAGGACTACATGAATTGAAACCTTGAAAAGACACGAGGGAAGTGATAGAAGTTTTACCCCAAAAATTATGAATTTAATTTAAATACAAATGACTATGTTATTTTTTTTTTCATATTGTCATCTGATCAAATCTTCTTTTGTTTATGATTTTTGAAGTAACAAGGTAAAAGTGTAAGTAATTTGGTTGATGTGAGAATATAAGATTAGATGATTTTTAAAATGACTTTACACTATTGGCATATCAAATGAAACTCTATGCCGTAGCACCGACATTTTCTTTATTATTTTTGGTACACCTATTTTGGATTTTGAAAAAACTGATTATAAGAATCTATTTGGTTTGAGTTTCCTATTTTCAATTTTCATTTTTAGTTTTAGGATTTTCTGAAGAGAAAACTTAAAACTGAAAATGAAAATTGAAAACTAGATTTTGTAGTTTATAGAATTTTCAATATTTCCTTCACAAAATCAAAAGCTGAAAGTTCTAAAACTCAAACCAAACAGACACTAAATTTAAATTTTAAATATAACTAAAAAACTAAAAGTTGAGTTTTTTTTCAGAAGCTACTCTTTTTAGGAGGTGTTTAGATGTGATACGGATTGTCATTACCCCCCAACAAATTAAAAATATAGTGAATGCTAATTTACACAATAAAAAAAATTATAAAAAACACAATCTATGTCGTCTTTTAAGAAAATGTTAGTAGCCAATTGAAATTCAGGGTTTGTTTGGAAGAAATTAATAACATATTGAAAGAAAATTTAATTAAATAAATTACTTATACAAGAAGTTCCTGTAAATCTAGGATTATGTTGTCACTAACTTAAGAGAATAACTTGTGAGAGGCATTTATTTTCATTAATTTATAATCGCCTAATCAATGATGTAATTCTACTCAGTATTCACACAATCGTAAAACTGACCAATGGTTTAGCTAACATGAATACCAGGAAATCACAATTGCAATCCCTAAATGCTTATGCCAACTTAAATACCATTCACAACAACCTAATTTTTATCAGAGCTAATTTTAATCCACTTACCAATCAAACATACTTCAAATTATTAGTTAAGTTGTGCCCAATTGGAACTTAACCATGGATGACATTCACAATTGCAAACACATATATAATCAAAGTTGTCTCTGAAAAATATAATTGTATCAACCAATACAAAAATATACGAGGGAGAAAAGAGGAAAAAAATCGATATGTCAAATCATAAATTATATTAAAATAATAAAGTCTCAAAATATAATCCTTAAATCCATGGAATCCTTGTGATAAGTAAAGAAACTACTCCTCTATGATGGAGAATCACAATCAATGAATGGACAGTGTCGCAACCGGGATCGCGACGGGGACGACGAAGAAAGAATTTTATTTGTTTGAAAATAAATGGAGTCGCCACCAAGTTTATTTAAAATCGGAGAAACATTGGAAAACCCATCTTAAAAAAAAAAAATGATCTTTGAAACCAGTTTGAGTTCGGGAGTCGGTTATGTATAGGGAAGGGCAAGAATTTAATCCCACGCACCCTAGTACACCCGCCCTGACTCGCACTTTAATTAATCACAAACTAAATAAATAACCTTTTTCAAACATTCATTTTCTATTTCGAGACAATTAAAACAAATGAGCAAGTTTAAATCGAAAATAAGTATATAAATTACAAATATTTACAAATAAGAGAAAAGGAGAAAATTGATTTTTATTTTTTTATAAAGAACATAAAAGAAAAACAAATATTTTTGAGAGAATTTTCGAGTCATTGAGTCATTACAACTCAAATGACCGAAATATCGAGTTAATGTTCGTCACTGATAAATTAACTCTTTATCTATAATAACAAGAGCTAAATAAAGTATTTTGAAATAAAATTTAAGAAAAAGAAATTTATAAATGAAACTGAATACATGACTAACATAGAAACATATTAGGACAATTATTTACAAATAAACTACATGATGAAAAGTTAATTTTTAAGATAATTTTAGAATATTAAGCTGCTATAGCTAAAATATTCTAAAACATAAAGTTAACAAACCGTCCCGGTCAAATTAACTCTATTTTTGAAAAGAGACCTTGAATATCAAGTTGTCACAACTAAAATATTCCAGGACATATGATTAACAAGCCGTCGCGGCTCAGTTAGTTCAATTTATTAAAAAACTAAGTAAATTTTTGAGCAAAAAGTATATATTATATTGAACTAAAAAGTAAAACTTATCTATAAACACAAAAACAATTAATCTAAATCAAACATATGAAATATAAAGCAATTAGACTAAAAAACGTAAACACAGGATCATTAAACTAAAAATCAAATTATCCAAAAAAAAAAAAAAACATAAATTAATTAAACATAATGCATAAATACATAAAACAGTTAAGTCGAATAAAATAAAATTACACAATTAATTTTATTCAAAACACATAAACACGAAAAATAATTAAACTAAAAAATAAAACACAAACACTCTTAATTGAAGCAAGACACACCAAACATTTATGAATACTATTATATAATTAACCTAAATAAAATGCATAAACACATAAAATAATTAAACTAAAAAAGTTACGTAATAGAAATTAAGCAAAATCTATAACCCTAAAATAATTAAACTATAAATATAGACATTATTAATTTAAGTAAAACACTTAAAATAATTTAACTAAAGAAAGATCCTAATTTTTTTTCATTCTTTTCCAATTAACAGAAACGTTAACATTAAATTCACCCAGAATAATAAAATGAAATTAAATTAAATTAAATTGAACCACTTATTTTTGTTTCTTTCCTTTTTGCAATTAATTTACCTAATTTCATTCAAATAAAAAAGGAAAATATGTTACAAATTTTTATTTTTTTATCAAATATCGAAATATTTATTACAAATTCAAAATAAAAAACTTATTTAGGTCTAAACTAAAACGAAATAAAACTAATCAAGTAAACAAAACCAAAATCTAAATCATCAAAATATAACAGCCTTAATCTAAGAACATAAATAAAATAACTAGTATATACAAATTTCAACAAAATTTATTATTATATTTTTTCGAGACACCCCTTTTTTATAAAAGAAATACACATATATAAATTTAAATAAACTCTTCACTTTAGTTTAATATGCAAAATTCAAATCCACATAATTAATACATACATATATTTGAATAAAAATAATAAAAAAAAACTCTCTCTCTCCACACTCACAAACACACTCACCCACACACAACTCACCCTCACCCACTCACTCAAACTTATCCACACGCACACACTCACAGATCACTCTCTTTCTCACTCTCTCACACACTTACACACAATGATCTCTCACCAACACTCTCACACACGCACACTGTACTTTGTCACTCACTCTCTCTCTGTATTTCTCGCACACATGACACTTTAACACATACACATAGAGAGAGAAGTGAACTGAGAGATAGAGAGGGACACGGCGAAGAGAGATTTGCGAGAGGGAGAAGAAAGTCACGACGAGGTGGCAGCGCGGGCGAAAGGGGGCCGTGCGAGAGGACAGAGGTCCGACAGAAGGGAGTACAGCTCCTCACACAGCGCGGCTTGCTCACCGCGATTCATATGGCTGGTGCGGAGGACTGAGGAGGTGGGTTCGCGGCGGTGACCATGTAAGGGAAGGGGAGTCGCGGCTGGGGAGGATCGATGGTGATGGTGGTTGGCCGGTGAGGGTGTGGAGAGATCTGAGGGAGGGATGGTTTTCCTGGTGGAGGTCCGAGGAGGTGAGGCTGACTCCTTACTTCTTGTTCTTCATTTTTTCTTATCTCCTAAAAAAAACTGAGTCTGTGAATGGTGGTAACTTTGTTTTGTTTTTCTTTTTAGGTGATTTGATGATGACTATGCGACAGGGAAGAGGGGCAGATGGTGAAGAGAAAGGGGGAGAGGCCGCCGGTGGTGGTGATGATTCGAGGGTGGAGGGTGTATGGTGGTGTTTGGGTGAAACCGTGTGAGGAGTTGATGATTGTTGATGATGAAGATATGAAGATGGGAAGAAGGGGAGGAAGATGATGAAGCTGGAAAAGGGGGCCGCGGCGGTGGAGCAAGGAGGCCGCGGCCCCTATGCTCTTTTTTTTTTTTTTTTTTTTACATTTTTTGTTATGATGATGACATATATACCTATATATGCTTCTGACTCTTTTGTTCTTGATGACTGGACTGAATATTGTTGAACTCGAAAATTTCTTGTAGATAATAGTGTTGTTCTTCCTGACGGTCTGCCTTGAAGATTTTTATTCTTTAAAAAAAAACTGGTCGATCCCCCCTTTCCTTGTGATGATGATGAGCTTATATTTTTAACTCCTTGTTAACCATTGCAGGTTATTCCAATTCATCACCGAAAGAAGCTTCAACGTTTTGCCCGTAGTGGAGAGAGACATCATCATGATGTTCTCCACTTTTTTTTGAAAAATTTCTTGTCTATATGTGTCACATGCGCATCTTCGGAGGAAGAAAAGGAGAGGAGCCCGTGACTCCTCTTTTTTATTTTTTTTTGAAATAAATTAAAATTAAAAACAACTAATAATTAATTAGCTTTTATATATATATTTTTTAGAAAGTAATTAAAGAAATTGTAAATAAAATAAAAGAGGTAAACTAGATGGAAATTTTTGGATTTTATTGTTAAAAGATTGAACAAAATCAGGTGTTCACAGTTGCCCCTCTTTATTCATTTCTTATGAAAGAATATGAAAACTTAAGTTTCATATTTTCTTCATAAGGAATGAATAAAGACATGAACATCGATTTTGTTCGACAAATGCATGAAATATGAACAATCGAAATCTAAACAGCAAAGCATATGCACATACGAGAAAGTGAAATACAAATGCACAAGCTAGCAAGAATTTGAAGCAGACGATGCTGACCGAAACTTAAAACCAACAAAGGGGCTGACTGGAAATGTAAAATGGCAATCTGAGGTCAACTGGAAACTAAAAAATGGCATCTGAGGCCAATTGAAAGTGTAAATTTGCAACCGAGGCCGACTAAAATGTAAATTGGCATCTGAGGCCGGTTGAAAATGTAAATTGGCAACCTTAAGCCGATCAATGTAAATTGGCAGCCGAGGCCGACTGAAAACATAAATTGGCAGCTGAGGCCGATTTGAAATGTAAATTGGCATCTGAGGCCGATTGAAATGTAAATTTGGCATCTGAGGCCGACTGAAAATGTAAATTTGCAACTGAGGCCAGCTGAAAACGTAAATTGGCAACTGAGGTCGACTTGAAATGTAAATTGGCATCTGAGGCCGACTTGAAATGTAAATTGGTAGCTGAGGCCGACTTGAAAATGTAAATTGGCATCTGAGGCCGACTTGAAATGTAAATTGGCATCTGAGGCTGACTGAAAATGTAAATTGGCAACTGAGGCCAGCTGAAAACGTAAATTGGCAACTGAGGCCGACTGAAATGTAAATTTGGCATCTGAGGCCGACTGAAAATGTAAATTGGCAACTGAGGCCAGCTGAAAACGTAAATTGGCAACTGAGGCCGACTGAAATGTAAATTTGGCATCTGAGGCCGACTGAAAATGTAAATTGGCAACTGAGGCCAGCTGAAAACGTAAATCGGCAACTGAGGCCAGCTGAAAACGTAAATCGGCAACTGAGGCCGACTTGAAATGCAAATTGGCATCTGAGGCCGACTTGAAATGTAAATCTGAGGCCAACTGAAAATGTAAATTGGCAGCTGAGGCCGACTGAAATGTAAACTGGCAGCTGAGGCCGACTGAAATGTAAAATTGGCATCTGAGGCCGACTGGAATGTAAAATTGGCATCTGAGGCCGACTGAAACGTAAATTGGCAGCTGAGGCCGACTTGAAACGTAAAATTGCAATGAATCCAGCTGAAAAAAGTAAATTGAAAGAAGAAAACCGTCCTTTTTTTATTTTTTCAAATCATATGCACAAAGCCTTGAATTATCCATCTTCAGTTTACACAATATTAAAACTAACCGTAACCCAATCGAGCAAACCTTGAGGAAAACTTTAACCGATCAAACTCATAACCTTAGCATTGGACCTTTTGGCACAACAAAGGCTTTCCTTTCTTCTGTGACCTTGCTCATTTTATTCTTCTCCCATTTCCTTTTCGTAAGGATGATTACTTTTCTGTCAAGCTTAATCGAAATTCTGAATTAATGCTAATCATTGATGTATTGCTGTAAACATTGTAGATTGCGTAATTGAAGCTTAAATTTATCCTACTTGAGACATTATGAATAAACATGCATTTAATGGGAAGGTAGAAGGATCAACTGAATGGGCGTTTAATTGTTTGGTGTATTAGATGACAAAATGCTTTGAATAACAGAAATGCGAAAGATAAAATTTTGGGAGACACAAAATTTTGCCCAGTTTAGGTTCTTGGTAGCTCAATCAATTGACTTCTTAAAGCAAGTTGAAAGCCGTAGCCATGATATCTGATGACATGTCTTCAAACTCCTTTTAAAATTGCCCCAGTTTCAACCCTTATCTGCTGGATTCGCTGGACTATCAAAAATTTGCCCCAGTTTCAGTTGCCAGCGAAGATGCTTATCTTTTATGCTCTAACTTTTGCCTAGGCCGCTCTTTTGAGTTTTCAACCTTGCGAGCTCTTTTGTTTTACTGTTTTGCCCTAATATTATGCTTAGGTCGCTCTTTCGAAGTTTTCAACCTAACAGGCTTTTCCCTTTGTTTTGCCCTAACTTTTGCTTAGGTCGCTCTTTCGAGTTTTCAACCTAACAGGCTTTTCCCTTTGTTTTGCCCTAACTTTTGCTTAGGTCGCTCTTTCGAATCTTCGACCTAACGGGCTTTTTCTTTCTGCTTTGCCCTAACTTTTGCTTAGGTCGCTCTTTCGAATTTTCGACCTAACGGGCTTTTTAAGCATCTCTTCAGGCATAAAATCTTTTAACTGCATCACTGTTGATTGGTTTAGGCAGTTCTCGTCCCTCCATGTTTTGCAAAATCAACGCTCCTCCTGAGAATGCATGCTTAACAATGTAAGGACCTTCATAACTTGGAGCCCACTTTCCCCGCGTGTCCTCTTGATTAGGAAGAATTTTCTTCAGAACCAAATCTCCTGGATGAAACTCTCTAGGGCGGACTTTCTTATTAAAAGCCCTGGCCATTCTGCTTTGATACAACTGGCCGTGGCAAATGGCTACAAGTCTCTTCTCTTCGATCATGTTCAATTGCTCATATCGAGCTTTCACCCATTCAGATTCTTCCAGCTCAGCTTCCATCAAAACTCTGAGCGAAGGGATTTCAACCTCTATAGGAGATACGGCTTCCATTCCATATACCAATGAGAAAGGAGTTGCTCCCGTGCCTGATCGTATGTTGGTACGATATGCGTGCAGAGCATACGGCAGCATTTCATGCCAGTCTTTGTAATTCACCACCATTTTGGCAATGATTTTCTTGATATTCTTATTCGCAGCTTCAACCGCACCATTCATTTGAGGTCTATAAGGAGTTGAGTTATGATGCTTGATCTTGAAAGTCTCAAAGAACTTCTGAACTTCGGCACCATTGAGGTTAGGAGCATTGTCTGTAATGATCCTTTCTGGAATTCCATATCTGCAGATGATGTCCTTTTTGATGAATCTGAGAAACACCTTCTGTGTGACGTTGGTATATGAAGCAGCTTCCACCCATTTAGTGAAATAATCAATCGCCACCAAAATGAAACGATGACCATTAGATGCTTTGGGGTTAATCGGGCCGATAACATCCATGCCCCACATCGAGAAAGGCCAAGGAGACACCATGCTGTGCAACTGAACTGGGGGAGCATTGACTCGATCTGCATATATTTGGCATTTGTGGCACTTCCGAACATAACTGATACAGTCATTCTCCATAGTGGACCAGTAATAACCACTTCTTAAGATTTTGCGAGCCATCATATGTCCATTGGCATGAGTTCCGCAGATCCCTTCATGAACTTCAATCATGATTATTCGAGCTTCATGAGCATCTACACATCTGAGGAGAGTCGTGTCATAGTTCCTCTTGTAGAGGACTTCACCATTCAGGAAGAAAGCCATGGCCAGTCTTCGAATTGTCTTTTTATCCGCCTCATTTGCACTTGCTGGATATTCTCCTCTTTGAATATACTGCTTGATATCATAATACCATGGTTGGCCGTCTGGCTCAATCTCCACATTGCCACAATACACCGGTTCACTTTGCATTTCTACATGGATGGGTTGAACATTAGCATGGACCTCCAAGTTAGTCATCACGGCCAAAGTTGCTAAAGCATCTGCAAACTGGTTCTTGTCCCGAGTTAAATGGGAGAACGATATGTCATCAAAATGCTCAATTAACTGAGACAAATGCTTCTGATAAGGTACCAATTTCGGATCTTTTGTGCGCCATTCTCCATTAACTTGATAGATTATGAGCGCGGAGTCTCCAAAAACCTTTAGTTCTTTGATTCCCAAGTCAATCGCAACTTGTAAACCATTTGCACATGCTTCATATTCTGCCATGTTGTTGGTACATTCAAAGTCTAATTTGATAGAAACTGGGTACTGCTTCCCAGCTGGTGAGACAACTACAGCTCCGATTCCGCATCCATTCATATTGGCCGCTCCATCAAAGTACATCTTCCACACATTCCCCTCTTCCTCATCTTCTCTTTCTAGTGTCAATACTTCGTCATCAGGGAATTCAAGCATAGTGGGTTGCACACCCTCCAGAGGGTTTTCGGCTAGATGATCAGCAATTGCACTTCCTTTGACAGACTTTTGAGTGACATATTTGATATCAAATTCAGATAACATCACTTGCCATTTTGACATTCTCAATGACACATGAGGGCTATCAAATATGTACTTTAACGGATCCATTCGAGAGATCAGCCAAGTAGTGTAGTACAACATGTACTGCCTCAACCTCTTGGAAGCCCATACTAACGCACAACAGGTCTTTTCGATTGCCAGATAGCGGGATTCGCATTCATTAAACTTCTTACTCAAATAGTAAATGGCCTGTTCTTTTTTTCCGGATTCATCATATTGCCCCAACATTGCCCCGAGTGAAGTAGGTAACACTGTAAGATACAGTATTAAAGGACGGCCTGGCGTAGGAGGAATCAAAACTGGAGGTTTCATTAAATAAGCCTTTATTTTGTCGAAGGCTTCTTGGCATTCTTCATTCCATTCTCCAGGTTGATGTTTTCGTAGCAACTTGAATATAGGCTCACAAGTACTGGTCAAATTGGCGATGGATCTAGCTATGTAGTTAAGACTTGCCAGAAAACTTCTCACTTCCTTTTCAGTTCGGGGAGCTGGCATTTCTTGTATTGCTTTCACCTTGTCCGGATCCACTTTTATCCCTTCTCTGCTGACAATGAATCCCAGTAATTTCCCTGTGGAAGCTCCAAAGATGCATTTATTCGGATTCAATCGCAACTTGTATCTTCTGAGCCTTTCAAACAGCTTTCGCAAGACTGCCACATGACTTTCTCCCTCTTTAGACTTAGCGACCATGTCATCAACATATACTTCAATTTCTTTGTGCATCATGTCATGGAACAATGCAACCATAGCACGTTGGTAAGTGGCACCAGCATTCTTCAACCCGAACGGCATGACTGTGTAGCAAAATGTTCCCCACGGAGTTATGAACGTAGTTTTTCCTTTGTCATGAACGTCCATGAGAATCTGATTGTACCCGGAGTATCCGTCCATAAATGAAAATTGATGATTCTTGGCCGTATTATCAACAAGGACATCAATGTGAGGGAGTGGGAAGTCATCTTTCGGCTAGCTTTATTCAGGTCCCGATAATCAACACACATCCTAACCTTCCCATCCTTTTTAGGCACAGGCACGACGTTGGCCACCCAATCTGTATGTCTTGACACCTCTAGAAACCCGGCCTCTAGCTGTTTAGTCACCTCTTCTTTTATCTTTAACGACATGTCAGGCCGCATTCTTCTCAACTTTTGCTTTTTCTCGCTCACTGGTACAAAGGGATCTTGTGTGAAGCAATCTGCGGATCTAGTCTGGCATATCATGATAAGACCATGCGAAAATATCCAGGTATTTTTCAAACAAAGCAATCATCTCTCTCCGCTCAGGATTCTCCACTATTTTCAGCTCTTTCCTCTCTTCTTCGGTGCCCATGTTAATTACCTCGACCACCTCATTGTCTAAGTCAAATCCTTTATCCATGTGTTCTAGTAACCCTGAGAATCTCTCGACGGTTTCTTCATCTTCTTCAGATTCATAGCTATTGCAATCAAGTGCAGTAAGAGAATCAATTGATTGACCTTCAAAATCCCTTTCCCGTGGCAAAATATTCATAGCATTTAGGTCCCTGGAAAGCATTTATGGGGGTTGGAATGCCAAGACAAATAATGGGTAAAACACGAATAAAAGGGCACAAATTAATGGTTCGAGGAGATAATGATAAAGAAAGAATAGCAGATGGAAAAGAGAAAAATTGTTGGATGAACATGCAAGTTTATTCAAACGATGTCTCAAAGTAGTATACATAAAAGCAAATACAATTAATACAATCCCACATGATTACTTTGAAGTAATAACATCAATCACTGGTTCGGCTTCCCAATTCATCAGCATTTCATTGTGATTGACAGCATAAGCATTGTTGCATTCCTCAGGCTTCTCGACGTCCACCATATTGATGGTTGAACAACAGCTAACTTCATAACTTCCTTCAGCCACAATTACTTCAGCCGGGTAAGGAAAGGTCTCTTTCAGATGAGGGATTTGCTTCATCTTCTCATTGGGTTTCTTTGGTTCAAGAGCCATGATCTTGATCTGCTCCTCCAATGACGCCTCATATCCTAAACCAAATCGGTTAGGTTTCCCTGAGATAGATAGAGGTGTTTTGATACCCTGCAACCGTGGTCCCAGCCCCTTGCCGTGCAGATAACCATTTTTGATCATGATATGAGCCACCACCTGATTGACCTCTTGCCTTGGGAATTCATTCTGTTTTTGCTTCAGTCCTACTACCTCCATACTGTGCCATAAACTGCTTTCTACTAGCTCAACATTTTCAACATAAGGTAATGAGACAGGTTTAGATACGATGATCTCCTTTTCTCCATGGATTGTAATGACTGAATCATTTTCAATGTATTTAACCTTTTGATGCAAGGTTGAGGGAACAGCACCAACATTGTTAATCCATGGTCTTCCCAGCAGCATATTGTAATCAGATTCAATCTCCATCACTTGGAATAGAACCTCAAATCGGCTCGGGCCGATTTCCAACGGCAGCACTATTTCCCCCAGGATGTTTTTCTTCGCTCCATCAAAAGCTCTTACGATCATCATTTGTGGTGAAATGTCGTCTTTGCTTATTGACAAGTAACTCAAGGTCGACGCCGGCAAAACATTTAATCCTGACCCTCCGTCAATGAGGACTTTGGGTACTATATAGCCCTTGCATTTTAGGGTTATATACAGTGCTCGTGGGTTAACCTGTGATACGATTTCTTCACTTGAGAAAGTGATCATATTGACACGCTTTATAGGATCCACCATATTCACCATATTCTCCAATGAGACATCCGGTTTCACATAAGCATCTTTCAAGACTTTTAGCACTGCCTTTTGATGAGATTCAGATGACAAGATAAGCGACAACAAGGAGATTCTGGCAGGAGTCTTTTTCAATTGCTCCAGTATGTCGTACTCACTTTGTTTCATGATCTTCAGGAACTCCTCTTCTTCATTTTCTTCTCTTTTTTTTCTTTCCGCACCAAGACCCTTTCCCACGTTCACTTCTTCGACGAACTTTCCTTTTTCCAGCTCTCCGGGCCCATAAATTCTTCCACTTCTTGTTATTCCTTTTACCTCCGCTACCACTTCACCCGTTTGGGCTTTCGAGGTTTCTCCTATGTCTCCGATTGTCTCCACATCAGTTTCATAGTTCCAAGGGACAGCATGTGTATCCTCGTAACTGAATGGTGCTGGTCTCCTCACGGTGATCACCACTTTCTTTGGTTTCGGAGCTCGATTCAGTGGAGGGACACGGAGTACGAAGCGATCGATCACATTCACCTCTTCAGGAAAATTTGACATCTTTTTTGCTTGAATCACGCCTAGGTCGAGTAATTCTTGTACTCGAGCTTTGAAATCCCAACAACTTTCTATACCATGACCAAAACCTCCAGAGTGGTATATGCAGCTCGACCTTATGTCACCTTTCTCATTCTCTTTCATCATGGATGCAGATGCTGTGGTATGATACCCAGCCTCCTTCAAGCCATTGAACACTTCCTCCATTGGTGTTTGAAGATTCAGAACTTTCTTAACTAGAGGTTCTTCCACCTCCAAGGCATTCACACGACTTCCTCCTTCGTGTTTTGGGATCGGGTTGTTAACAATATCCGGCTTTGAATCTTCTTGAAAGTCTAGCCTCCCGCAAGCAATTAGCTTCCTCACCGCGGTCTTGAACCCTTCACAATCTTCAATGGAATGTCCTGCTATGTCCATGTGGTATTTACAAGTAAGGTTCGGGTTGTACCAAGTTGGGTATGGTGGGTCTAATGGGCGTACAGGATAGGCTGCAATCAGATGGGTATCAACTAATCTTTGGAAGAGGTCAGCATTCGAAATAGATAGCTTTGGGAAAGGTGGAAGATTAGGGAATCGGTTTCGATTTTGACTTTGAAAATTTGGTCGGGGTGTCGGAGTATTTGGGTAAGTCTGGTAGTGTATGGTAGGATATGTGGGACGTGCTGGCTGGTATGGCCGTATGTGAAGGTTATTAACTTGAGGCTGATGGTACGGGGTAGTGTTTGAGGTAGATGGGTAACGGGGGACAGGGGTTTGGTGTGAAGTCATCTGGGGTTGTGGACGTGTTGATGCATACCTCGGGACGAAGGATTGCGGACCATGGATATAATTCACATCTGTCTCTTTCTTCTTGGGCGGGAAACTTTTTCTTGTGTCTTCATTGTTCATGGGAAGTTTGCCAGCCTTAGCCAAGCTCTCAATCCTTTCTCCAGCAGTTATTAACTCAGAGAAATCCTTATATGCTGCTCCTGCCATCGCTCCGATAAGGGGATCCCAAGGTTCCCAAGAAATAGGAACACATTTCCGTTGGGATGAGTGGCGGTTGAACTTGAGCAGCCAAGGCTCTCCACCTTTGAGCGTATTGCTTGAATGACTCATCTTTCTTCTTCTGCATAGAACTTAACTGCTCCCGTGTAGGTGCTACCTCAAGATTGAACTTGTATTGGCTCATGAACAGATCTGCCAATTCTCTCCAGCTAAAAATCTTTGAGTGATCTAGTTGAATGTACCATCTGCAGCGTGTCCCACAAGCTTTCATGGAAGAAGTTGATGAGAAATTTTTCATCCTTTGACCATATCGCCATCTTAGTACAATAACTCTTCAAGTGAAACAGAGGATTACCCGTTCCATCATACTTTGAGAAGTCAGGAACCTTAAAGTCCCTAGGGATTACTACATCAGTAGAAGGACAGAGTTGTTCAACCTCCACATACCCATAGGGGCTAGGTCCTTGAATAGCCCGAATCTGCTCTTGAATCTTCTCCATCCATTCCTCTTTGAACTTTCCTTTTTCTGCCTCTGCACGACTATTCTCTGAGGAAGATGGCTGCTTCTGGATGACCACACGAGGTTGTTCCCAGACAGGGGTAATATGCCCATGCTCATGAGTTTGCACATTTTCCAAGGAACGATAACCTTCTCCAATAGGGATTACCAATGGTATCGCGGGCGGTGGTTGCCCATGGGGGTTATTCGGGATTTCACCCATATCATTCATCCCTACAAAGGACATTTAGAGCTGCACTCGGTACCACAGGCATACCCAGCGTCGTGGTATTTGGTTGCACATTCGCTGAATGAGCTCCCAATAGGTTAAGTGATTCTTGTATGGCCCGCATCATATCCTCCAATCTTCCTTGGTTGTTTGACAGTTCATTGAGTTTTCCTCTCACCGCATCAACTTCATCGCTCAGATTTCTTCCTACTCCAGAAGTAGTTGTGATTGGGATACTCCTTTCTGCGTCACCATTCCCTCCAGCCATTTTGGTCCGGCTCGTATTGTGAACTCGAGTTTGATCGGTATCGGTTTTCCTTGGGCGCCCAATTGTGATGGATTTTTACCTTCAAAAACAAACTTTAGTGAAAAGAAAAAGACAAAAACGTAGCTATTTGTTAGAAATCATCCGTTGAGCTGAATCTTGATGTGAGTATCTTTAATGATGACCGTTCCTCAGAACGTCTCGTTCAAAAGTACTAAGTCATGGACATTGCTATGAGATCAACACAATGCAGAGAAACGAAGATTTTTATTCATCAAGGGGTATTATAACTGTCATCCCCTTTTTGTTTTACATCCACTTCCAAAACAAGAAAAGAAATACATCATAAAGCCATAAAGGCCTTTCTCAACATCTCTCAGCAATTATTTGTTTCATTCTCCCAATCAAGTCTTTACAGTAGTCAACAAAACTGCTAATCTCAATCGGGGTCTTGAAAGGGATTATTCCTTGCTCTGCCAATCCTAAGTATCTTGGAACATCTTCAATGGCCGCATTAGCCAATCCTGCCAAGTTTGAGAAGCGAGTCTTCAGCTCATGAATAATGTGGTTCTGATGTTGTATTTCGGAATCCAAATTTGCAACTCTTTCCTTTTCTTCTTCCAAAGGCAACTTGATATTCCATGATCTCATCATTCATGTGTTGACTTAGCTCTTCAATCTTCCTTTGGTATTCATTGTTCAATTCTTCTATTTGTTGTTTTATTTGTTCTTCACCTCTTAGCGCAGTTTCTTCAGCAATTTTAGCCTTTCGAAGTAGATCCTTCAGCTGTTGATTTTCGGCTAGCGCTTTGTCACGCTCTTGCCTCCAAGTCCAAGCTCTTTGTTGGCAGCTTTGAGGCATTCCTTGGTCTTCATCATGTGTTCATGCCCCATTCAACCTTCTTGCTTGTTCCGCCTAGAGCTTGATCCTTCTCGGTGCTTTCGTTTCAACTTCATGTAGTTATGGTGGACACTTTTCAACTCGCCTTCTACTTGCATTTTTCTTGTTCGACCTTGTCTAGTTTCTTCTTCACTTCTTTGATTTCTTCATTTCCATGGAAATCCCAGGTTGATACATTATCCAGAGGAGTAATGATTATGACCTTGAAGGCGCCTTGATCTCTTGAGCCCTATTTTTCACCCATTGATGATAATTTTCTTTCACAAAGACAACTTCTAACTCCCAGCTTTTTCCTTCTTGACAACCTTGTTCCAGCGGACCGGATCTTCCGAATAGGTCAATGTCTTTGCAGTCTTGATAATATGAGACGAACGGAGTAACTGCAGCTTCAGAAGGAGGTCCCATCATGGGATAGCCGAGTTGGCGTAATACCAAGACAGGATTGTAGTTTATGCATCCTCGGGTACCCATGAGAGGTACATTTGGAAAGCTTCCGCACTGATAAATCAGAGTTTGACCATCATCCCTCCAAGGATACCATCGTATCATCTTTTCATCCAATCTGGCCAGGTCTTGAGCCCACTCTTGTCCATTCTTCTTCTTGATGTTATGCATTCGTAGGTCTTCAATCGGACAAGGCGCCTTGTAATTCCTTTGGAATATGTGCGAAGTAACCCACACATATAGCATCGGTAAACAGCACAGAATTCTCTTACCATTTCTCTCATGGCAAAAGTTCAGAGTACAATAAACATCTGCCAGGAGAGCTGGAACGGGATTATGACCATGGAACTTGCGAGCAAGGAACACGTCAATAGCCGCAAAGTCTACAAGGCCTTCAATGTTCGGAAACAAGACAGTGCCGTAGATGGTGAGGGCCAGTATATCTGCAAAAGTATCCCAATCTTCTGCTTGTGCCAAATGGTGCATGTGCTCTTCCAGGTAATCTCTTGAGAATCCATAAGTCCCATTCCTACATTTCTGTGCTTCATGCAGGTTCTTTACGCTTACCCTTAGGACAGTTGATAGGGTTTGTAAAGAAGGATAATGGCCTTGGTAGTGATAGGGCTTTTCTCCTTCTAGTGGTAACCCCAGGATCTTCTCAAATTCTTCAATGGTTGGTGCTAACTGGAAATCTTGAAAAGTGAAACATCGGAGCGGAGGATCATAGTACTGTGCCAGTGCTGTGATTGCTTCTTCTTGTTCTTCCACTTCTAAGAGGTTCAAAACCTTTCCATACTTTCTGGTGAGAGACAGACGTTGTGGTAATTTTAGTAATTGACCCAAAGATCTCAGACTTTTAGTGTCAGGTGTCTTGGCTTTGAGACGTAGAGTTCTTTTCAACTTTTCACCTTTCTGACTGTCTGGTCTCATATTCGTTTCCATTTTACAAAGATACTCACAATAAGATTTCAGTTCAACTTTCTAACCTGCCATAATAGAAAGAAAAATTAGGTTTAAATGAAAGAAGGAAAAGTAAACAATTTAGGAAATGAACAGAAAATATGCATAAAGAACGATGATAGGAAATTATGTACAAGGAAAGGAGTTAAGGAAGATGCACGCTCTCTTTGTGTCCTATATGAGGTAAATTCTGGAGGTTAATTCTATGGTCCTATGGTCGTTCTACCTTGTGAACACTTTCACTGGGTGGGTCTACATTCTCAGAGTTCTACGGCCTCTAGAGTTAAGATTCATTTCAGAATGTTACCCACAACAGCAGGTGAACCGCTAGATGTAGGGTATTCATGAAAGAATCACACTCTAGATGAGATTTTCGCGATAACCAAACAGGATGAACATCCAAAATGGCTACTGCTACACAATCTCTTACCTATCTCAAGTTACACTCAGACCCGGGTATAGGGCCCCGCTCGTGTGTGACTAACGTGTAAGTGTTGTGTGTGAAGAGAGCATACAAACCTGAAATCCTAAACCTACCTATGACTAATACCTGCAAAACGACACAAACAACATGTACAGCATCCAATAACAGTCATCTTAAGGTTTTCACAAATAAAACAATTAAACACATGAAATGCAAAATTCTGTAAAGAGACAAGGCATAAAGAAAGAAAACATCAGACAAAGTACACTAAGAAAAGAAAAACAAACATAAAAAAGGTCATATTTAATTTGCACAACTAACTAAAACAGGCTTGACTCTCTTGGAATTCCCCAGTGGAGTCGCCATCTGTCGCAACCGGGATCGCGACGGGGACGACGAAGAAAGAATTTTATTTGTTTGAAAATAAATGGAGTCGCCACCAAGTTTATTTAAAATCGGAGAAACATTGGAAAACCCATCTTAAAAAAAAAAAATGATCTTTGAAACCAGTTTGAGTTCGGGAGTCGGTTATGTATAGGGAAGGGCAGGAATTTAATCCCACGCACCCTAGTACACCCGTCCTTGGACGGTACCTTTAATTAACTGTGCAAACTAAATAAATAACCTTTTTCAAACATTCATTTTCTATTTCGAGACAATTAAAACAAATGAGCAAGTTTAAATCGAAAATAAGTATATAAATTACAAATATTTACAAATAAGAGAAAAGGAGAAAATTGATTTTTATTTTTTTATAAAGAACATAAAAGAAAAACAAATATTTTTGAGAGAATTTTCGAGTCATTGAGCTGTCACAACTCAAATGACCGAAATATCGAGTTAACAAGCCGTCACGGATAAATTAACTCTTTATCTATAATAACAAGAGCTAAATAAAGTATTTTGAAATAAAATTTAAGAAAAAAGAAATTTATAAATGAAACGGAATACATGACTAACATAGAAACATATTAGGACAATTATTTACAAATAAACTACATGATGAAAAGTTAATTTTTAAGATAATTTTAGAATATTAAGCTGCTATAGCTAAAATATTCTAAAACATAAAGTTAACAAACCGTCGCGGTCAAATTAACTCTATTTTTGAAAAGAGACCTTAAATATCAAGTTGTCACAACTAAAATATTCCAGGACATATGATTAACAAGCCGTCGCGGCTCAGTTAGTTCAATTTATTAAAAAACTAAGTAAATTTTTGAGCAAAAAGTATATATTATATTGAACTAAAAAGTAAAACTTATCTATAAACACAAAAACAATTAATCTAAATCAAACATATGAAATATAAAGCAATTAGACTAAAAAACGTAAACACAGGATCATTAAACTAAAAATCAAATTATCCAAAAAAAAAAAAAAAAAACATAAATTAATTAAACATAATGCATAAATACATAAAACAGTTAAGTCGAATAAAATAAAATTACACAATTAATTTTATTCAAAACACATAAACACGAAAAATAATTAAACTAAAAAATAAAACACAAACACTCTTAATTGAAGCAAGACACACCAAACATTTATGAATACTATTATATAATTAACCTAAATAAAATGCATAAACACATAAAATAATTAAACTAAAAAAGTTACGTAATAGAAATTAAGCAAAATCTATAACCCTAAAATAATTAAACTATAAATATAGACATTATTAATTTAAGTAAAACACTTAAAATAATTTAACTAAAGAAAGATCCTAATTTTTTTTCATTCTTTTCCAATTAACAGAAACGTTAACATTAAATTCACCCAGAATAATAAAATGAAATTAAATTAAATTAAATTGAACCACTTATTTTTGTTTCTTTCCTTTTTGCAATTAATTTACCTAATTTCATTCAAATAAAAAAGGAAAATATGTTACAAATTTTTATTTTTTTATCAAATATCGAAATATTTATTACAAATTCAAAATAAAAAACTTTTATTTAGGTCTAAACTAAAACGAAATAAAACTAATCAAGTAAACAAAACCAAAATCTAAATCATCAAAATATAACAGCCTTAATCTAAGAACATAAATAAAATAACTAGTATATACAAATTTCAACAAAATTTATTATTATATTTTTTCGAGACACCCCTTTTTTATAAAAGAAATACACATATATAAATTTAAATAAACTCTTCACTTTAGTTTAATATGCAAAATTCAAATCCACATAATTAATACATACATATATTTGAATAAAAATAATAAAAAAAAAAAAAACTCTCTCTCTCCACACTCACAAACACACTCACCCACACACAACTCACCCTCACCCACTCACTCAAACTTATCCACACGCACACACTCACAGATCACTCTCTTTCTCACTCTCTCACACACTTACACACAATGATCTCTCACCAACACTCTCACACACGCACACTGTACTTTGTCACTCACTCTCTCTCTGTATTTCTCGCACACATGACACTTTAACACATACACATAGAGAGAGAAGTGAACTGAGAGATAGAGAGGGACACGGCGAAGAGAGATTTGCGAGAGGGAGAAGAAAGTCACGACGAGGTGGCACACAAGCGAAAGGGCGTGGCGAGAGACAGAGGTCCGACAGAGTGGAGTCTGACTCCTCACACAATGTGACTTGCTCACCGCGATTCATATGGTCAAAGCGGAGGACTGAGGAGGTGGGTTCGCGGCGGTGACCATGTAAGGGAAGGGGAGTCGCGGCTGGGGAGGATCGATGGTGATGGTGGTTGGCCGGTGAGGGTGTGGAGAGATCTGAGGGAGGGATGGTTTTCCTGGTGGAGGTCCGAGGAGGTGAGGCTGACTCCTTACTTCTTGTTCTTCATTTTTTCTTATCTCCTAAAAAAAACTGAGTCTGTGAATGGTGGTAACTTTGTTTTGTTTTTCTTTTTAGGTGATTTGATGATGACTATGCGACAGGGAAGAGGGGCAGATGGTGAAGAGAAAGGGGGAGAGGCCGCCAGTGGTGGTGATGATTCGAGGGTGGAGGGTGTATGGTGGTGTTTGGGTGAAACCGTGTGAGGAGTTGATGATTGTTGATGATGAAGATATGAAGATGGGAAGAAGGGGAGGAAGATGATGAAGCTGGAAAAGGGGGCCGCGGCGGTGGAGCAAGGAGGCCGCGGCCCCTATGCTCTTTTTTTTTTTTTTTTACATTTTTTGTTATGATGATGACATATATACCTATATATGCTTCTGACTCTTTTGTTCTTGATGACTGGACTGAATATTGTTGAACTCGAAAATTTCTTGTAGATAATAGTGTTGTTCTTCCTGACGGTCTGCCTTGAAGATTTTTATTCTTTTTAAAAAAAAAACTGGTCGATCCCCCCTTTTCTTGTGATGATGATGAGCTTATATTTTTAACTCCTTGTTAACCATTGCAGGTTATTCCAATTCATCACCGAAAGAAGCTTCAACGTTTTGCCCGTAGTGGAGAGAGACATCATCATGATGTTCTCCACTTTTTTTTGAAAAATTTCTTGTCTATATGTGTCACATGCGCATCTTCGGAGGAAGAAAAGGAGAGGAGCCCGTGACTCCTCTTTTTTTATTTTTTTTTTTGAAATAAATTAAAATTAAAAACAACTAATAATTAATTAGCTTTTATATATATATTTTTTAGAAAGTAATTAAAGAAATTGTAAATAAAATAAAAGAGGTAAACTAGATGGAAATTTTTGGATTTTATTGTTAAAAGATTGAACAAAATCAGGTGTTCACAGACAGTATGATCATAATTTCAAATGGGAGTCAAAACAAGAATTGAAAGCTCTCAAAATCTAGAGAGAAAGTAGAGAGATGAAGAGAGAGAAAGCAGTCCTCAAAATAATAGTAAAAAAGTGTCTCTAATATTTAATCTATCACTATTTGTAACATAGTAAAATTACAAAAGAAACGCGGTCCACTGTGCTTAAATCGAGCTTCGCTGAAGTTGTGATCACGCATGACTTTGTACTGTGGCGATCATAATGTAAAAAATTAATTTTGTTATAACATCAATATTTTAAAATTAGACTCTTTATTTTATTTAGATCGTATTGTTAAAACTTATTACCCAAACACATTCCTTTAATGTCTTAGTTTTATTAATTATTGTTACGGGGTGAGCAGCTATGCATGTGAATGTCCAATAAATTAAGTATGATGGCTAGATGGAAGTTTGACTTAGAAATCGTGTGATGAAACATGACTGAAAGTCAAGCACCTATTAGAAATTTTAAACAAATAAAAATTATAAATATTAACTTCTCTCACTTCGATTTAATTTTAATTATGTCCCTCTATTGTATATGATGTCCATATAATATCAACTTGCTGGAGACCTTTCTCTAAAAAGACAGAGACAGCAAGATTAAATGAAAAAAAATCAACCTTGAAATAATGTTAGTAATGAGATGACAAAAATTAAAAATAACATACAATTAATAAGTAAAGTAAGAAATTTAAAGTAAATACCATTTTTATTATAGCCAACTCTATACTATACAAGGGCTTTAAAATTCTAACTAGCACTCAGGCTAATAAAGAAGAGTAAATTACATTCCATAAACTATTTTGCCATAATATTAAATCAAATCTTTTAAGAGGAAGAACGTAACATTAATCATCATAGTTGTTTATTCTGAGTGGAATAGCTCGGAGGGATTGATCCAAGTCCATGTTCTCAGGCTTTATGTAGTTTTGAAGTCTCCAATCAAAAGAATTGATCAATGATCCCAACATCACATGCAACATCCTGATGGCCAGAGGCGATCCAGGACATATTCGTCTCCCACTGCCAAATGGTGTGAGCTGAAAATCTCGACCTTTGACATCAATTTTAGAGCCCAAACACCTCTCTGGTGTAAACGAATGTGCATTCTCCCATACGCCTGGGTTTCTACCTATAGCCCACTCATTAATTAGGACCCTTGCACCCTGTGGGATTGTGTAACCGGAGACTTCCACATCAACCTTAGCTTTTCTAGGGAGCAAAAGCGGAGCAGGAGGGTGTAAACGCAAGGTCTCTTTTATTATTGCTTGCAGGTATGGGAGTTTAGCAACATCCGATTCCTCAATAGGATTTCCTTTTCCGATGGTTTGCTCCAGCTCTTGTTTGGCTTTTGACATAACCTCTGGATTGTGGAGTAGTTCGGTCATTGCCCTTTCTAAGCCATATGCAGTTGTGTCTGTTCCCGCAACAAGCAGATCCTACAACAAAACCATATTTATTCTAAGTGAGGAAGGATGAATTAAATTTGTATCTTTAGAGGGAAGAAAAGAAAAAAAAAGCTTTCAAGGATAATATTGACAGCGAAAAAATGATCGTCAAAAAGGATAAGAGAAAGGTAATTACAAGTAAAAAATGTTTGATCTTTTCTCTGTCCATCCTCTGGCTATCCTCCTGAGAAATGTCAAGGAGTGCATCCAACATGTCGTTGTTGGTGACATGAAGTCCCGCTTCTCTCTGCTTCAATCGTTTGTCAATCAACTTGTCCAAGTTGTGGAAAAACTTGGTAAGGTAATTAGTGGTGTGCCTTTGCAGGCCTTGTGGGTCCAATATCTTCAACATTGGGAAAATATCCACCACGTTTGTCGTTCCAGTTAGCTTCAAGAGAGTGGACACAATGTCCTTGTACTCGCCATTCTCTACGGATTCAACGAAATCCTGAGAGACAAAAGTGTAAGACAAGAAATTGATGCATGCCTTGAAAGCTGCCCTCCCAACATCCACTGCCTCACCGGTTAGGCTGTATGAGTGCATGTCGCTGAGGAGTTCCTGCAGCTTCTTGCGCCTAAGGCCTTGGCTTGCATCGAGGGTCTTGTTTGAGAACAATTGGTCATTGCATATTCTCCTTAGGTCCCTCCAAAGTGGACAGACGGGGAGGAATGGCAAGCTATAATTGTGGTGGCCGTGAGCCGTCACAATAACTGGAACTGTTCTGTCTGAGAACAACACATCATGGGTTTGGAGCACCTCTTTGGCTATGTCTGGTGAAGAGATGATTATGGTGGTTGATGGGCCGAGCTTCAAGCGCATTATATCTGGGGCATGAAGCTTGGCAAGCTTGGCCAATGTTTGTTGTGGCTTTCTACAGAATTCAGAAAGGTGGAACAGTATGGTGAAAAAGGAAGGTCCTGGTGGAAGCTTGTAGTTTAATTTTGTGCTCTTTGCATGAATTGAGTGAAGAAATTGTGTGAATACGTATATCAAAAAGAGGATCAGTGATAAAGACAAATAAGAATGCTTAGGCGATAATAAGAGGGTAGGTGCTTTTGGTGCATCGTCTGTGGTGCCTTGCTCAAAAAGTGGAGCAAATGTTGTTGTTGAATTCATCATTGCAGCACCAAAGTGTGTTGATACTGATTCCATGGCCGTTTAATTAATTGGAAAGATGTTGGTTCACGTCAAGTTTAGTGTAGAGTTGAGAAGTGGGTGTGATGAGAGTGAACTTGTTTGGCTTGTATATATAGGATTATTGTGCATGAAGGTGCGGAGAAGGTGGCTACATGTGACGCCTTTCAAACATACATGTTTTTTATTTTAGAAATGAAAGTTCTTCTACGCACCTTTTACACATGACCGCGTGGACATACATATATCATAGTTTGTTACACATTTTTCTTTTAAGTTGTTTACTGACTTTGTTAGTACATCTGGTTTGTCAGTTTGTGCATATAGATTGGGCCACCGGACACGTGACCCATTAATTCCGTGGTGAAGTTTGTTCTCTTGTAATACCGGGAAAGAGATGACGCATAATGGCTTGCATATATACTATATGGGAAACGAGGCAAATTTGCGAGTCAAATTTGATCGGCGCGTTGTGATGTTGAGAGGACGAGTGTACGTACATGAAATATTTCTCATGTTCTTTCCTCCTAATCGTATTTTGGTAGGTTCTTTCCCCCTATTCTTCCTATCCATTAGGTAAAGGAAAAAAAAAATTCTACCTCCAAGATCGTAAAATTATTTTTCAGAGATATATTCAGTACAAGCTATTTGAGGCGGTTTCTTGTTCTTTTTTCGAATTTATGGTTGTTAATTATACTAGGTAGGCGTGATCCCTGGGAGGATAATTTTTTTATATTAATGAGTGATGTAATCAGGTGTTTCTAGATTTTTTTGTTTTCAGTTGACTGGTGACATGAATTCCCTGCTCCTCACGCCTTTATAGTGAGTTGAGACTTATGATATGTATAAAAAATACTATCAGTATATGCAAGAAAAATTCCGTTGAAACTTGTCACCTGCCATAAAAAAAAAAAAACAAAGAAAAAGGAGAAAGTCGTTGTCATAGTTTTTAATAACAAACTCAGTCGCTTCAAATACCACAAACTACGTAGACAACAGGCTTGATCTCTTAAGATATAAAAAATTATATCGACAACGTACTTGGTCTTCTAAGGGATCAAAGTTATGTTAACAATAAACTTGGTCTCTTACTATTATATATGTTCAGGAAAAATTGCATTTTTATTTACTGTTGGCAAAAATAATACACATTCAAGAAATTATAAGGGATATCAAATTGCATGCTATTTATTAGTTTAGGGTGTCTGATTGACCTAAAGCTTGAGGGGGTATATATTGTGAGTAATTAATTTTGATATAGGTTCTGATAAAGCTTAATAGGAGAAATTGAATTTATGGAAAATTTAGAATGAGTGTGGGAACAAGAAAGAATCTGCTGGAAGCATGCTCCCAAAACTGGAAGAAAAAAAAAAAAACATATTAGGTACATAATCCGTTAGTAGTGGGTTTATTCCCTATCACTTCATCTTTAGCACATGAAGCCTTCACCGCTAGGACGTAAAGCAAAATGGGCACGCAAAGCAAAATAGGCTAATGCTGAAAAGCATGAAAAGCTGATTTGGATGGTACATCGTCGTCTTCTCGCAGATTCTTCACCCTTGAGACTTTAGGGTATGTAATCTGCTGCTGGCAGATTACTCTTGCTGACACCCAATAATACCTAAGATACACATGTCCATACTCGAGGTACACATGTCCGTAGGTAGATTTCGTAAAACCCTAGGGTCCCCCCGAGTCCACCCAAGTTGCAACCTCAGATTTTGCAAGATTTTGCAGAACATGTTCGTTGCAGCGAGTATGCCTTTCTACAGCAAACCAGCGAGCTTTTCTATGCTTGTTTGGTGGTACAGGCTCGCTGCAACCAGTACCTCGTGTCAGCACGGTATCAAAAAATGATGCCGTTTCACTTATGACCTATATTAAATGCCCCATCGAGCTCTTCTTCTCCAATAGAAGCAGAAACAGGAGTAGAAACCCTTCCCTGCATTTCTCATCCTTTTTATCTCAATCCACTCCAATATAGCTCCCCTAAATAATTAAGGTATGTATATGTTGTTAGTTTAAATCATTTTCTCTCATTATTGTCAAGTGGGGGTGCTCTTCCAAAGTTGTTAGTGTATGTTTAGAGTAATTTAGAGCTTCCTATAGGTTGTTTAATAGGTTTGTTGTCTTAATGGCAGACATCGGTGTCATCCCTCCTTTTCGGAGTCCCTATGGTATTGGTGCTTCGCAGTTTACCCCTCCAAGTGAGTAGGTTTGATCTCATAGCCTTACTTAGGTTATCCTACAAATTAATTTCTAGCATCATAAAATGATTAGAGAATATTTGCTTGAGTTTTATCATAAAATGATTAGAGAATATTTGCTTGTGTTTTATCATGCAATTTGGGCTACGCATCAATGGTGGACCTAATAATGGATCTACTTCTTGGTGTTGTGCCTCATCTATATTTAATTTATAGATGTATAATCAATTTATTTTGATTTATAGAGGTACAATCAATTTACATTGGCCACTATAGCATTTAAAAAGTCTGGACTTTAAAAATATGGCACTTTCCATCAATAGAAATAAGTGCACATGGGTATCTTTTTGCCTTTACAGGCTCATGTAAAGTATTTGACAAGACCAATAATGAGGTCCATGGAAAGTATCTACAATTGTTAGAGGATCTGAACCTTGTTGGGAGTTTGGACTTTTAATTGGCTTCGGTATGCCTTGTTTGTCTCCATCACAATTTAGATCAAGCTACATGCATATCACCAAAGCAAATTGGCGATCCCCTAGTTTTGTTATAGGTATTGGCATGGAGTCAACTGTCCTATTTGGCTCCTGTGTCAGTACCACCCAATTTCTTTAGCTTCCCTTTAGCTTCTAGGTGACAATTGTTCCTAATTTAATTTATTTTGTGTTGATATTGTCATAATTGCAACGAACTGGTATATTTTGTGATAGGTGGCTGCATCAAATTTATCCTCATGACATGGGTCTTGCAAATCATCTACATTTAAGACATCCATTAGACAAGACACAATCTCATCATGTAGCAACAAGAATGTTATACAATTCAAATATTACCTAGTCACCATGTTTGACATGTCCTCTTCATCCATAGCATCATTTGCACCATCATCGCGGCTTCTACATTGTTCTTCATCATTTTCTTCCTCAACCAGAATACTTCTCTTTCTTTAAATATGCTCATCTCATAAGCTTCGCTTCGAGTGACAACTTCTTCAAATTCAACATATAACTCAATGGCATAATTGTTTGGTTGGTGTTGATGATATATGCGACACATCTGTTGAATGTTGCGCCATTATTACCGATTAGAATTGCTTGATAGTAAACTGCCAAATGTCAAGATAGGGCACCTGTATTTTATTAATGTCACTTTCTTTTGGGTGTTTCGATTTATGGATTGGAAACGAGTATTCTCATCTAGGTTTGCAAATGAAAAAGAATAGGGAATAAAAATATGTTCTAGGCTCACATGTAAAAATTACACAATCATTTGGTTGTAGCCACATGACCATTAAAATGTACTATTATCAGGACAATGCTACTCTTTTTTTTTTTTGTACTCAAATTTTTTTGATAAAAAGTGGGAATAGGAGGACAAAGATGTGAACAGGGATGGAGAATGTAGGAAAATAGTTTGAGCATACATTTTTTTTGGGGTGAGTCTGAAATGAAAAAACAACTACACTCTAGGAACTACTACTTTTATTCCATGAGGAGGATGCTCTAAACTAGAGTGTCACGCATGGAGGAACATTTACTCATGTGCCCAATATTTCGCCACAATGATGAAATTGTTTGCGTTCATCATTAAAGAGTCTCTAACAGATTGACAAAGGGTATAGCTCCATGAGGCCCACGTGGTACCAAAATACTCCTCCAAATAATATTCATAATCCGGCACAAATGAATTTGCATCAGACAGAGAATATGATAATATTTTTTATTCATTTTTGTGTGTCATAATCTGTTAGTAGTAGCGGATTGTTTGAGGAAAAATTTAGTTCATAATTTGCTCCTAGTGGATTTTTTCTAGAAAATTTTTTTGTTGCTTTTTTGTAATCCTCTTCCGAAGGATTCCATAACCTTGGCCATTCCAAAATAATTCCCACTCAAACACAATATGCTTATCATTTTATCACTCGATCAAGAATAAAGAAATTATCGCTCAATGTCCATATGCAAATAATTGACCCGCACCTATTTATTATTAACAATAAGCAAAAACTTAACAGAATAGCTAAAGTGTGGATCAATTTTCCATGTGGATTTTAGACGATGAAAACACTATATTATTGTGTTTTTAGTGAAATTAATCTGGGATGGTTTATGGTACGTAAGTTGTTTGAAGCGAATATTGAACACAAAATCGCAAAAAATAGAAATATGGAGGAACAAAATTTGCTAGTAGCGGATTATGTACCATAATTTTTTTGGCAAAGCAATTTGCTGCTGGCAAATAAAGGGTGACAAAAAATAATAATAAAGTTGTATGTTGTAAATGCTAGTACGATGATTCAATGCGTTCTAAATGCAAGTAAAGTGACACGAGTGATTCATTGTACCAGCATTTAGAACACAGTGATTGCCATACTAATGTTTACAACATACAAGTTTATTATTATTTTTATCAATTTTTTTGTCACTCATTCTTCATTGGCTGAAGATTTTATTACAAAAAAATCTGTTACACAATCTGTTACCAGCAGATTAATTTTGTTCTTCCAATTTTTTTTCATCGTCATTTTGTGTTCAATATCCATTTCCAATGGATTACGTACCCAAAACAATCCTAGATTCATTTTTGCTGCAAATAGAATAACACAATGTTTTGATCATTTCAAATCCATATGGAAAAAATTAACCCAAAGTAAAGTGCACATTCAGAAAATATTAGGCCCTATTTAGTTTGAGTTTTCAGTTTTCCAGTTTTTCAGATTTTATGAAAGAAATATTGAAAATTCTGAAAACTACAAATTTTGATCTTCAGTATTTCCTTCACAAAATCCCGAAAACTGAAAAACTCAAAATGAATACTAAAAATTGAAAATTAAAACCAAACATGCCCTTGAGGTGTCAATTTGCACATTTTTTAAGTTTTGAGAGTAAAGTGCACAAGACCTATAGTTTAGGGGTAAAACATAATTTTCTCTTATATTTACGCTCAATATCATCTCTGTCTTTTTTTTTTTGTCCTGGTTTTTCTAGCTTATTTTTAATTAAAATACTAAAAAAACAAAAGGATGAAGTTCATTTTCCTTTCTTGATATTAATTTTAAGATAATTGACAAGATTCGAATAATTTACACTACAAGAAATACGCGGGTTACTGACGGATTTTATCGAGGAAATTTTTCCGTCGGTAATACCGATGGATTTACCGACGGAAAGCGAGAAATCCGAGGAAAAAAAAATTTTGTTGCTACTAGGACGTTACCGACGGATTTTTCGTCGGTAAGCCGCCGGTAATTTCACGCCACATTGTGGGAAGGAAGGCGCGCGAGTTACCGACGGAAAAATCCGTCGGTAATTTGATTTTAAATTTTTTTTCAGAAATTATTAATTACCGATGGATTTTCCGTCGGTAATTATGTGAATAATTGATTGAAGATTAATATTACCGAGGAAAATCCGTCGGTAATTTTATTTTTGAATTTTTTCGGTGACAAATTATTATCGACGGAAAATCCGTCGGTAATTATTTTTTAATTTTTTGTAATTAAATATTACCAACGGAAAATCTGTACGTAAATTTATTATCAATTTTTATCGTTTTATTTATTACCGACGGATTTTCCATTTTTATCGGTAAATTTTATTTTTAATTTTTTTCGATTTTAATTATTACCGACGGATTTTCCGTCGGTAAACGAAAAGGACATTACCGACTGAAAATCCGTCGATAATTATTTTTTGTTTTCCGAAATTAATTGTTACCGACGGAAAATCCGTCGGTAACAAATTGGAATTATAAATTAATAAATATTTGAAGGAATCTTTTAGTTACCGACGGATTTTCCGTCGGTAATTTTATTTTTAATTTTTTCCGGTTTTAATTATTACCGACGGATTTTCCGTCGGTATCTATAATTTTTTATTTTTATTACCGACGGATTTTCCGTCGGTAAACAAAAGGACATTACCAACTAAAAATTCGTCGGTAATTATTTTGTTTTTCCGAAATTAATTGTTACCGACGGATATTCCGTCGGTAATAAATTGGAATTATAAATTAATAAATATTTGAAGGAATCTTTTAGTTACCGACGGATTTTCCGTCGGTAATTTGAAAATCCGTCGGTAACGTTATATCATATACTCTCAACACTCAACTGTCTAACAAGTTTCCTCTCCACTCTCAACTCTCTCTTGCGCCCAGGATCGCCGACGCTTCGACGACCCGACGCTGGCCGCCTCGCCACCGCCTCACCGATCACGATCGCGCCTGCACTCCCGCCCAGTGACTCTTTTCTGCCCGGCTAGCCCCTCCGCGCCCCTCCTCCCGCGCGACACGCCATCCTCACCGCGTCTCGCCCAGCCCGCCGCACGACTCGCCCAGCCTTGCCGCGTCTCGCCCAGCCTCGCCGCGTCTCGCCCAGCCCCGCCGTGCCTGCTGCTCACCGTCCACCACACCGCGCCTGCTGCTCGCCGCCAGCTACACCGCGCCGCCGGCCACACCGCGCCACTGTACAGCCTCTCTTTCTCACTTCCTTAACTCTATTTCTAGCCTTTTATCCATCATTCTTTCCCTATATTTGCATGAACAACTTATCTTAAGTAATTTCAAACATTGCCTCTTCATACATAGATAGAAATAGATTTATTCATGCTCGCTAAATATTTCACCACTAAATTTTAGTCACAGGTAAACTTTGTGAAATAACATGACAAATGAGAAAGACACTATGAGTGGGCTAATGATTAATATTTTGTTCATAATAGTAATGAAAAGCTTACCTTAGATTTTTGTTTAGAACACTTTCACTTTAGAATTGAAGATAATTTAGTTATTAGACAGAATTATTTACTAGTTCATAGCGTTTCCTCACTATGAAACGTTAATTCCATGCAAGATAGTCAAGAAATGTTAATTCCTTTATTGTATCACTATTGATATAACAATTTTAATGATGCATGACTAATTTCAGGAGCTCCTTGAAGGTTATTACTTCTGTCAGGCACAAAGAGAAGAATTCATTCAAAGAGTTAAGCCATATATAAGGACCATTCGAGAATTCTAAGGTAAGTAATTGTTTCTTCTCCTCATTTAATTATATTTTTGTTAGGATAGAGACTTATGATTTATAAGTTAGAGTTGTAGGAAATTGGGATTGCATGACTGGGGGGAAGGGCGTAGGGGTCCTTCCCCGACTTGTTTGCGTTGTTTGCTGTGGAGATTGATTGTGTATGCAGAGATTGTAGGAAATGCATGTTGTGATGTTATAAGGGGGTGTGCTCTAGAACGGTTTTAGGATCTTTAAATGTTTGTTTGATTGTTTGTGAACTTTATTTGACTGGATTGATATATATGTATATTGAAATCAATTTCCTGGGATGTCTTAATTTAAGGGGAGGTTCTGTCGAATTTTTAAAAAAATTAAAGACTGGAAGATATTTTGTGAAGTTAAAGACCACAATCCATTTACTTAAAAGACTTTTTATTTTCAAAATTGTAATTGAAATTTTAACTTTTGAATCTTTAAATGAATTTGTTAGATAAAATTACACAGACAAGAACCATGATTCCCACAAACAGACTATGGATGTATGACAGGGTGCACCCCAGTCGAGGGGGAATCAAACCTGAATTTTACGCGAGAGTTGAGCAATTTATAAGGGTGGCTTGTCAGACAGTTCAATTTATGAATGAGCAGAAAGTTAGGTGTCCCTGTGCTAGGTGCAATTGTAGGAAATATTTTGATATAGACACCATTAGGTATCACCTATATAAGGATGGTTTTATGACGGATTATTGGGTTTGGACTATGTATGGGGAAGTTGCCACACAATTTTGAACATACTAGTGTTGAAAATGCCTATGTTATAGGTAGTTCAAGTAGAGTTAATATTGGTGAGCATGTCACGGGAAATGTTAATTGGGACGATAACTCTAGGCGATATGAGGAAATGATTTATGATGTAGTTGGTCCTCAAATTCATGCAGATTATGAACCTTCTGTCGAGGCTCCTAATACTGAGGCTAAGAATTTTTCTCTATATTGGAGGCTGTGAAGGTCCCTCTGTGGGAAGGGTGTGTACACTCGGAGTTGTCTCTAGCGGTTAGGATGTTAGCTATAAAATTAGAAGCAAACCAAAGTCAAAATGCGTTTGACCAATGGGCAACATTGATGAGTGAACCTAGGGGTCGAGTTGAGGTCGAAGAACTACCTGACGATGCTTATCAAGTGAATGACCCAATTCCCTCTCAGGTAGTCGTTGATACGGGAACATTGCCAACTTTACGTTCTGATTCGGGCGATGTTCAGATAATTCACTCTTCTAGTGATCAATTAGTGAGTGAAAGCAACGAAAGTGATGGTAGTGATGAGGAGGATGGGGAGGACGAGGAAGATGAGTTTGAGGATGATGTTGAGACTGAGAATGATGAAGATAGTCCTCAACTTTCAGATTAAATGTGATGTGTCCAGCCTCAATTTATTACTTTTTTTCATTTTAAATTATTATACTATGAATTGATTTTTCATATGTTGTTGAATCTTTTTCAGATATGGCACCTAAACTCAAAAATAAAGGCAAAGGGAAAGGTGTCCCAAGCAATCAAAGAATCAATCCTCCCACTCAAGCATCCACCACAGCCGCTCACACCTCCACTTCTATCCCTTCCATGCCACCACCCCATGCCCATGGGGAGTTTACTATGATACCTACTCCTGGGCGTGTAACCGAAGTAGTGCCTTCACCTCTACCTTTATCACCATTGGTAGATCCTATGGTCACCCCTACACATGACTCAGAAGGGGTCTTGAAAGCGATGAAAGTGGTGCCTCGGCGGGGCAATCAGGACATGGGTCCACAGCAGATAACCAGATAAAGCTTATACATGTCCGTGACAAGTAAGTAAATTAATTTTTCAATTTCTTATGAATCACGTTGTAACAATTTGAACAATTTCTTGACATGCTCACTTCGATGTTTTGTACTTTTTGCCAAGCAGTTGGGAGCCAAACACAGCGGCCATGCACGAGGTGACACACACCATCCAAAAATTATATGAACGACCAATTGAGTCATTCGGCAAGTTGTCGAAGTCCGAGAAGGAGCGCTAGTTTCTTGAGTGGAAGGTTCATAAAATAATTATTATGAAATGTGTGATTTACTTCAAAAATACTTTCAATTACCTTTTTTTGTTTATTTTCATGTGTAGAGCCACTTCATCATCCATCCCAAAGATGAAGAGTTTATGTTTAAGTGCTTCAAATCCAAGGCAGCTCATAGGCTGCAAGACATGTACATCGACATTCGGGAGCGGCGAGATGAGAACCCCAGGTGGATGACTCAGGCTAGTCTGGACTATTTGTGGCAATACTGGAGAGGTGACAAGTTCAAAGCGAAGTCTTTGAAGGCCAAGGAGAGCCGAGCGTCGCATAAGGGTGGCTCCCTTCATTGTGGTGGATTACGCTAGTATTGAGTCTACACGTCGCCGGATGGTTTAGTCATTATTTTAAACATCTGTTAATTTCTCTTGTTAAATTTATATTTTATCATACTAATGTTTTACATGTTTCACTCAAAATGTAGACCAATGAGTTGAAGAGGCCACCTACACAGAGTGAGTTGTTCAGAAAGACTCACACGCGCAAGCTAGAGAAGACGTGGGTCGATCCTCGCTCAAAGAAGATTTAGGTATATATGTTCTGTGCACTTATTCATTGTATATGTACATAATTTATTATTTCATATATTTGGTATCACTATTTTCATTTTTTTTATAGCATGCCTATGAGCAGCGCTATCTGGAGGCCACGACCCAGCGAGAACAGAGGATCACAGCTGGTGAGGATTGCCCACCGCTTGATGAGGACAAGTTGTGGCAGGAGATAGTCGGCGGTCCTTACAAGAACCGCATCTACGACATGGGATCATTTTATGCGAGTAGTTTATCGACCGCTCACATCCTTTGGGGCATTCTGAGCCTTTGGGTCCACCGCTGATGATGATGAGGTCCGCGAGCAAGTTCACTTGCTCAATGCGGAACTTCATCGTATGTAAGAGAAAGAGGCAGCGACTCAGTGAGAGTTGGAGGAGGTGAAAAAGAACATTAAAGACAACGAAAAGGCCTTGGAGATCATATTACGAAAGCAAATGAAGAAGGAGATGATGTCTTTGTGGCAGAAGATGCAGGCAGGCTCTTCTGCACCACCAGACATTAATGATGATGATGGTAGTGGCGGCGATGGTGATGCTGATGGTGGTGGCAGTGATGGTGATGCTGACGATGCTGCTGACTTCTCCTGATTTGAGTTTCTGTTTTTCTTATTATTTATCATATGTTGACTTCTTTATGTTTATGCTTGTACACTTTGTTGTATTTGTGTTTATGTTTGTAAACGATGGTGGAACTTTGTGGTGCTTATTAATTGAGTATTTTTTTTATAATTTGTTATTATTAAATATATTTATAATTATTGTTAAGTAAAACATCAATTCTTAAATAATTAGGTAATCTAAATATTGTTAAATTTTTATTTTTTAAAATAAAAAATTACCGACGGATTTTTCGTCGATAAAATAAAAAAATAAATTTACAATAAAAAATAATACCGATGGAAAATCCGTCGGTAAAGGAAAATTTAAAAAGTTGAAATTTTGGATTTTGATGATTACCGACTGATTTTTCATCGGTAAATATTAAGAATAAAAAAATAAAAATTTTGGATTTTATGATTACCGACGAATTTTCCATCGGTAAAATAATAAACAAATGAAATATAAAATTTTATTTTGAACCATTACCGACAGAAAATCCGTCGGTAAATTAAATAATATAAAAAAATTATCGACGAAAAATCCTTCGGTAATGAATAAAAAATCCGTCGGTAAAAATTTCAACCGACGTTTTTTCTTACGACTATGTGAATCAATTTAACGACGGATTTTTTTTTAAATAACCCGTCAACAAATCCGTCGGTACAATTTTCCGACGGATTATTTCCGTCAGTAATGATTTCCGACGACGTTATTACCGGTTGACAAAATCCGTCGGTAACTCAAAAAATCCGTCGGTAAATTCCATCGATAACCGCTGTTTTTCTGGTAGTGTTAAAGGGTAAAATACATTTTACCCTCTTGAACTTTAGCATACTGACATTTCAAAACATGCATCCTGATATCCTAGACTTTTTAAACAGTGCAAAACATGCCTTTCAATTAAGTTGACATCCATTTCTACTATTAAATAGTCATATGTATGTCACATGCCCAATTAATTGAACAAAAATATATTTTATCTTAATCAAATTTCCTAACCCTAAATCCTCGCCCACTCAAAAATGGATAAAAATATCCTTCAAATGTCAGAGTTCGATCGGAACAAAGGGGGTATTTGTGTCCATTTTTAAGTGGAGCAGGGGTTTAGGGTTGAAAACTTCGATGAAAAAAAGGTACTTTTATCCATTTAAATATGCATGTGACATCCACATCTCTATTAACGGTGGAAATAGATGTCGACTTAACAGAGGGGACGTTTTGCACTATTTGGAAAGTCTAGGATATCGTGATGCTTTGTTTTGAAAAATTAGGATGCTGAATCGCATACATGATCTAAAGTTCAAGGGGTAAAATGCATTTGACCCTAATTTAAATTACCTGCTCACTTTTTAACATTATAATTAAACTGACTTTAAGATTCGCATTACAAGAATGATTGTTTTTGTGAATAAATAATGTTAAGAGTACTGAAATAAAACATTAAAGGTCAAGGATTTACGGTTAAAAAAAAAGTGAGGGATTTAATTCCTATATTCTTTAACCATGATATCTAGCACAATTGGTAGCTAGATAGTGAACTTCTTAAACATTTAATCAGAGTTTGATTCTGCTTTGTGCATAAAAAGAGTCTTATGACTAAAGATTTATCCCTTAGGAGGTCTCTCACTTCAAAGAATTAATCACTGATGTCGACAGAGAAAAACCTAGGAAACAAAAAAAAAACTCCTATTATTTTTTTTATCAACATAGTGTTGGAATAATTTTGTGAATTGGCATAATTATTGTTAATTTAATTTTAGACCCAAATTAATTGGATATTAAAATAATTATAGTTTATTGTTTAAGTCCAAAATTTGTGATCAATATTGTTATAGGGCTTCTTATTGTCAAGCACTACTCATTGTAGATATTGTTACAGATACTTGTATATAGGTTTTCATAATGGAAAGACTTAGCCTATATTTTACTGATATAAATAGAGAGAGCCATGCTACTAACCACTAGTAGTGTGTGTCTGTTACTCCATTGAGGAAGAACACGTTCTCTCACTACAGTGGAATAGGAGGAGTTTCGTTCTTCTCTCTATATTATTCTGTTCTAAAATATGTTCTTCCCTCTCCTCTCACATGTCACTAGAAACGTAAGAGAGACTATGATTTCATCATCTTTCTCACCAATTCTAGGCAATTCAAATATCTAATCCTCATATTGTTATTGTGATTACTATTTTTACATGCCATGGTCTAGACTAAGTTGATCATTCAATAGTAGGAATTTGATTTGTCATTTGTACTGATTGATATGTAAAATTCCTACACATAGTACTTCCCCCCTACAAAAACAATGGTTAATCCTCCTAGAACATAAAGCTCACAGAAATAGATATTGTCTCTCGCCACGAATTCGTTGCTATATACATTATCAGAAATGGATTAGTTACTTGATGGTTAAACAGTCCATATTAGTTAACATCTATGCTACGTTCCGTGGTTTTCATAACTCCTGTTCGAACTCCCCCATTACCCTCAGTGATTGGATGGACAACTGTAATTGCCCCAAAACTTCAGCCGAGAACGCGATGCGTTCATTATTGTCACCTTCTGCAATTACTCCAACTCGTACACGTTGTCCCATCCTGGAATGCACGGAAGCATCCAATTTTAAAGTTCAAATGAACCAGCCACGTGCGTCCTTTTCTTTTTTTCCCATTCAAGTGGCTGATTTTGCGCTATTTCTTCAATTATATGAAGCAATACGCAGTGGTGCATGTGGAATGTATGAATGTCTCCAATGTGATGACTAAATAAGAGTTCGACTCAAAAGTCGCGTGACGAAACATGACCCAAAGTGAAGCAGCTCTTGCCTCTACTTAATCAAAACCACATATTAATTATTCTCAATGCATCCAATAATATCTTAAATAAAGCAATTAAAAAAACCACCTGGATTAGGGAAAAAAAAACGGAGAAGAGTTGCATATATGAAAATTTAAACAAATAAAAGACCAGAAACGTATGTCAGTCGGTCATTACATGTAAACTTACCTGGGCATCATATATGAAAGAAAATTATAAATACTGACTTTTAACTCTCTCTCAACACTTACTGGCATCAAGACTTTAATTAGTTATGTCTACCCCTAATGTCCATATAATATCTACTTGTTGATAAAGGTTAAAAAAATAAAAAAAATTAAACTCTCAGAAAGTGTAAGTAATAAAACGACAACAAAATAAAAATAAAATATAAGATTAAGAAAAGTAAGAAATTTAAAGCAAATATATATATTTTTTATTGTATGTAGCCAACTCTATTATACAAAGGCTTAAAATTGTACCAAAGCAATACAAAGGCTTCAAATTCTAACTAAAATCAAGCTGATAAAGGAAAGTAAATTACCTTCAGTATGGTAAACTACTTTCCCACTATATTAAATCAAATCTTTAGGAGGAAGAAACTAACGTTAATCATCCTAGTTGTTTATTCTAACTGGAATAGCTCGGAGGGATTGATCCAAGTCCATATTCTCAGGTTTGATATGGTTTTCAAGTCTCCAATCAAAAGAATTGACTAATGATCCCAACATCACATGCAACATCCGGATAGCTAGAGGTGAGCCAGGACATATTCGTCTCCCACTGCCAAATGGTATGAGTTGAAAATCTCGACCTCTGACATCAATTTTAGACCCCAAGAACCTCTCCGGTGTAAACGAATGTGCATTCTCCCATATGCCTGGGTTTCTACCTATAGCCCACTCATTAATTAGGACTCTCGCACCCTGTGGGATTGTGTAACCGGAGACTTCCACATCAACCTTAGCTTTTCTAGGGAGCAAAAGTGGAGCAGGGGGGTGTAAACGCAAGGTCTCTTTTATTATTGCTTGCAGGTATGGGAGTTTAGCAACATCCGATTCCTCAATAGGATTTCCTTTTCCGATGGTTTGCTCCAGCTCTTGTTTGGCTTTTGACATAACCTCTGGATTGTGGAGTAGTTCGGTCATCGCCCTTTCTAAGCCATATGCAGTTGTGTCTGTTCCCGCAACAAGCAGATCCTACAACGACACAATCATATTTGTTCTAAGTGAGAAATGATATACTTGAATGTGAAAGAAAAAGTGGGAAAAAAAAAGTAAGAGAAAGGAAATTACAAGTAAAAAATGTTTGATCTTTTCTCTGTCCATCCTCTGGCTATCCTCTTGAGAAATGTCAAGGAGTGCATCCAACATGTCGTTGTTGGTGACATGAAGTCCCGCTTCTCTCAGCTTCAATCGTTTGTCAATCAACGTGTCCAAGTTGTGGAAAAACTTGGTAAGGTAATTAGTGGTGTGCCTTTGCAGGCCTTGTGGGTCCAATATCTTCAACATTGGGAAAATATCCACCACGTTTGTTGTTCCAGTTAGCTGCAAGAGAGTGGACACAATGTCCTTATACTCTCCATTCTCTACGGATTCAACGAAATCCTGAGAGACAAAAGTGAAAGACAAGAAATTGATGCACGCCTTGAAAGCTGCCCTTCCAACTGTTAGGATTTGATTGAAATAGTGTTGGGATAGAAGTCCCACATTGTTTAGAATTGGAATGGAAGGGAGTTCTGAAGTATATATAAGTCTAGTTTTTCATTTAGTCTGTGCGTCGAAACACTTTGGCTCAGTATCGATTTTCTTCCTCTGTCTTTCTTGTTTTAGAGTGTTGTGAGGTGTAGTTCAAATATTTCTTTGTGAGAGTGTGGGTGTCTTTGGGTGTGGTAAGAGAAAGTCTGTGTGTTGTAATAATTTTAGCATAGTGAGATTCTCCTGGCTGTCTTCCGACAATGGCCGTAGTTTTTCTCCTGGTTTTGGAGTTTTCCACGTTAAATTAACTTGTGTTGTGGTTGTGTTCTATTTTATTTCTCTGTTTAGAGTGGTTCTCGAGGAGGAAAGTGTCTTAGTTTCCAACAATTGGTATCGAGCTTTGGTTGATTGGGATTTATTCTTAGTATCTTTCTGTGGTTGCAGAACTTAGTTTGATCTTCCAAATCAGAAAAGGATTTCTCCTTGGTGCTTGAGGATCATCCTTGCTTGTTTATTCTTTGGAAGGCGATGTGATATTATGTGCATTCTTTGGAAAGCGTGTGATCTTGTGAGGGTGCGCTTTGGAAAGGTTCAGGCTAAGCAAAGACAGTATTTAAGCGTGTCCATTGTGACCACCTCTCTTTCACTGGGAACCTCCTGGTGCACCGTTTCTGATTGATTTACACTATTCCAGTATACGGTTGCAACAATGTCAAGTTTTTCAAGTGCTGTGAAATATGATATAGACAAATTTGATGGAAGAATCAATTTTGGCTTGTGGCAGATACAAGTCAAGGATGTGTTGATACAATCAGGTTTGCATAAGGCGTTGAAAGGAAAGATCGCTGACATGGATGATGAAAACTGGGAGGAACTAGATTTGAGAGCAGCAAGTGCAATTCGTCTGTGTTTGGCTAAGAATGTTCTTGCAAATGTGCAAGGAATATCAATGACAAGGAACTTTGGGGGAAAGCTTCGAAGGGTTATATCGGCAAGGCGTCTCAAATTGGTTGTTATTGAAGGAGCAGTTTCATAATCTGCGCATGGATGACAGCATGAAGATCTCCGACCATCTTAGTGCCATCAATGGTATTGTCTCTGAATTAGAGGCAATTGGAGTGAAGATTGATGATGAAGATAAGGCACTAAGGCTTATATTGTCTCTTCCGTCTTCGTATGGGCACATCAAGCCTGTATTGATGTATGGGAAGGAAACTCTGAATTTCAAAGAAGTTGCCAGTAAAGTCATTGCTGAAGAAAGAAGAATGAAGAATGAGGGTAGCACTTCATCAAATTCACTATTTGTAGCTAGAAGTGACAGTTATAGGAAAAAGAATCATGGAAAGAGTGTGATATCTTTGGAAATCACGGAAAGTCTGGGCATGTAAAGAAAAATTGTCCAAGTGGCGCGGTGTTGGAGAGGACTCTCAATCGATGCTTGCAACATTGCTTCTCAGAGGAGAGGATGATCTTTCTTAGAAAGTAAGAAGTGTATCCTCATGGCATTCTGCTAGCCATGGAAAAGGATAAGTTGTTGCTAGCGGATCCACAATTACACATGGGCATTGATTGGCGTTGAGATCACGAGGGTGTGTGGTGGGAGTTATGTCGATGGTGAGAAATTTTTGAAAAGCCAATGTGGAAGTTGCACCATAACTTTTCAGAAGGTTTCGACATGTCTTAGAGTGAAATTCTTGGAATTATTTTATTCCAAGTGAGCGTCTTTATGGTGGAGTATGATAGTTCTTTGAACTATGATTGTCGGTATAAACAATGACAAAGGGTTGTCGGTGTTGACGATGGAAGATGAAGGCGTGTTTATTTCAATCAAGGTGGAGATTGTTAGGATTTGATTGAAATAGTGTTGGGATAAGTCACATTCTTAGAATTGGAATGGAAGGAGTTCTTAGAAATTTATATATAGAAGCCTAAGTTTTCCATTTCAAGTCTGTCAGAGTCAGAACACTTTGCTTGTATCGATTTTTTCTTCCTTCTCTTGTTTTAGAGTGTTGTGAGGTGTAGCTTGAATATTTGCTTTGTGAGAGTGTGGGTGTCTTTGGGGTGTAGTAGAGAGAAGTCTGTGTGTTGTAATAATTTTCATATAGTGAGATTCTGCAGTTGACGTGTGTGGTTTTTCTCCGGTTTTGGAGTTTTCCACGTTCAATTCTTGTGTTGTGGTTGTGTTCCTATTTTATTTCTCTGTTTAGAGTGGTTCTCAAGGAGGGAAAGTGTCTTAGTTTCCCAACACCAACATCCACTGCCTCGCCGGTTAGGCTGTATGAGTGCATGTCGCTGAGGAGTTCTTGCAGCTTCTTGCGCCTAAGGCCTTGGCTTGCATCGAGGGTCTTGTTTGAGAACAATTGGTCATTGCATATTCTCCTTAGGTCCCTCCAAAGTGGACAGACAGGGAGGAATGGCAAGCTATAATTGTGGTGGCCGTGAGCCGTCACAATAACTGGAACAGTTCTGTCTGAGAACAACACATCATGGGTTTGGAGCACCTCTTTGGCTATGTCTGGTGAAGAGATGATTATGGTGGTTGATGGGCCGAGCTTCAAGCGCATTATATCTGGGGCGTGAAGCTTAGCAAGCTTGGCCAATGTTTGTTGTGGCTTTCTACAGAATTCAGAAAGGTGGAACAGTATGGTGAGAAAGGAAGGTCCTGGTGGAAGCTTGTAGTTTGATTTTGTGCTCTTTGCATGAATTGAGCGAAGAAATTGTGTGACAGTGTATGTCAACAAGAGGATAAGTGACAGGGACAAGTAAGAATGCTTAGGGAAAAGAGGGTATGTGCTTTTAGTGCATCGTCTGTGGTGCGGTGCTAAAAAAGTGAAGCAAGTGTTGTTGAATTCATCGTTGCAGCACCCCAGTGTGGTGATGATAATGATTCCATAGCCGTTTAATTAGAAAGATGTTGGTTCAAGTGTAGTGTGGCGTTGAGAAGTGACTGTGATGAGAGTGAACTTGTTGGCTTGTTTATATAGGATTGTGCACGAAGGTGCGGAGAAAGAGGCTACGTGTGATGCATCTTTCAAACAGACATGTTTTTCAATTCGAGAAATGAATGTTCTTTTACGCATCTTTTACACATGACCGCGTGGGCATACGTCATACTTTGTTACATATTTTTCCTTTTGAGTTGTTTGCTGACTTTTGTTAGTATTCGCATTCAGTCTTTTAAACAATAGAACTCTTTGTATACTCACTTCCTTTCTGTTCGATTCTTTGGATGTATTTTTATACTCACTTCTTAAACATTATCATACTATAAACTGTGACAAGTATCTATTATTATTACATTTTTATTTTGTTTTGTGTTAACTTTTAATACTTTTACTTTTTGAATTCTCATTGTATCCACCTCTTACAGTGACAACTAACCCTTTGAGGTATGAAATTTTTTAAGAAAATGAATCTATGACTACAAGACTCTCTCGATAGACACTGTAACTGGTGTTTTCTGTCTACCTAGCTAGCTTGTTGTGACCATCAACCTGTTTTGTGGGTTCTTTAAATTTTTGAATCGAACCTGTCTCCTCACATTTCTTTTTGTGAGGCTGAGCTTTAATCTTTATTTATTGGAAAAAAAAAATTATTTGTCTGTTTGTGCGTAGATTGGACCACGGGACACGTGACACAGTCCCTGGTGTAGTTTGTTCTCTTGTATTACACGGAAAGAGATGATATATAATGGCTTGCCTGTATGGGAAACGAGGCAAATTTGCGAGTCAAATTTGATCGACGTGTTGTGATGTTGAGAAGACGAGCGTACTTGCATAAAATATCTGTCATGTTCTTTCCTCCTATTTTTCCTGTCCGTTAGATAAAGATTTGGATGGTGTATGCGATCGATAAAAGTATTTTTCATCAGATATAATCAGTATATTGTTATACTAGCTAGGCGTGATCCCTGGGAGGATAATTTTGCATTCATGAGTGATTAATCAGGTGCTTATCTAGTTTTTTTATTTTTGTTGACTGGTCACTGGTGACACAAGTATTCCCTGCTCCTCACACTAATAGTAGTGAGTTGAGACCTGTGATATGTATAAAAAAAAAATACCAGTATATTCGCAAAAAATCCCCGTATAACATACCATAAAAAAATAAAGAAAAAGCAGAAAGCCAATGTCATAGTTGTTAATAACAAACTCAGTCGCCTAAAATACCACAAATTATGTAGACAACAGACTTCATCTCTTAAGATATAAAAAATTATATTGACAACGCATACTCGGTCTTTTAAGGTACCAAAGTTATGTTAACAACAAACTTACTCTCTTAATATTATGTTCTGGAAAAATTGCACTTTCATCATCTATTATTGATAAAAAAAAAAACACACATATATTAAGAAAGTTCAGCATGTCGAACCACACTTGACTTAAAGCTTGGGAACATCTATTTTTATTAATAATGAGCAAAAATGTGATTGAATAGCAAAAATACACATTTAGGAAACATTAGGGTGGTGGTTTGCATATTTTTAAAGTTTTGAGAGTAAAGTGTATTAAGAACTATAGTTTAGTGGTAAAATAAGATTTTCTCTGGTATTTATTTGCAATACCATCTCTGTTTTTTTTTTCCTGATCTTCCTAGCTTATTTTTAATTAAATGCAGAAAAAAAACATAAAGACGAGTTCATCATCCTCTCTAGATATTACTTTTGATATAATTGATAAGGTTCGAATAATTTAAATTATCTTCTCACTTTTTTACCTCATTATTAAACTAACTTTAGGATTAACATTACAAGAATAAAAGAACCAAATCAATACCAAACAAGGTTCAATTCGCTACCAAAAACAAAAAACACAGGGTTCAATTTTTTATAACCGCTTACTCCGCGATTGTTTTAAGGATCAATGAGCCAGTCCATTGTCCTCTTTTTTCAATTCAATTAACTCTTTTAATATTATCTTTTTAGGATTTTGGTCGTCTAAATCAGGAATTTCTCTAATATGATAAAGTAAGGAAATTCGTCCTATTAACTCAATAATGTGCATGATATATGCGACTTATCAATTGATCCAAAGGTGCAAACTCGCTTACTTTCACAATTTAGAGGGGCTCTCACAATAAAATTTCTATTTCCATCTTTTTAAACCATTTAAAGCATGTTATAATCAAGTTTTCTTAGCGATTATTACTTGGATTTTACTATCTAGTGTTCGGTTGAAGATGTTAAAAGAGACAAATTTCAAAACTTTGTTTAGGATATTTATTGTTTTAAAAGTATAAATTCTCATTTTTTCAATGCTTAACTAGCTTCCTTAGAACACTAGGTAGGTAAATCCTTATTATTTTAAGAAAGGGTATTATGCACAAGCAGTTCTACATGTCAATGTCCAATAAATTAAGTATGATGACAACATAAAAGTGGCGTGATGAAACATTTGGCTCCAATCAATATAAAATATTATCTTCAATGTATCTGATTAAACCCTAAATGAAATAATTGAAAAAATCACCATCCTCGTAGAAAACATAAAGTAATGAAGAAGAGCGACATATATGAAATTCTAACTAAGCAATGAAAATGATATAGACAGTAAGACAAATAAAAATGAAAATCAACCTTGAAAACTGTCTTAGTTTTATTAATTATTGTTACGGGGTGATTTATAATACAGGATTAAAGAATAAAATAAGAACAATGAAATGTATACAATATATTTGTACAACATTCCTATAACATAAGCCAAAAAATAAATAAAGTGATGGACTCAAAAAAATAAAAATAAAAATAGATCCACCACCTTCTTCTTTTTTTTCAGCCTATGCTATAAAAATATTGTAAAAACATGTTATACACGTATCATTGTTAATAGTAATATTATTTTTACTCATATTTTATGGGATATTATATCAACACATTCACATATATCATTAAATGGGGTGTGAGATCCAAACTAAATGGGATCCACGTCCAATCCAAATATTAATGAAAGCGTATCAATATGGTATCTCATAAAATATGACTCAACATATCACTACTCTTACTCAAAAAATAACCAAAGCAAACCCAAACAAAACTCGGTGACGATCCAGTTGTAACGTTCAAATGATTCAGATGCACACGTCCTCCTGTTCAATTGAATTGACTGATTTGGCTTTATTTTTCCAACGATATAAGCACGTTTCTAATAAGAAAGGGTAACACATGTAAGCAGTTGTGTATGTGAATGTCCAACAAATTAAGTAGGGTAAATTATTATTACTTTTCCTGAGATTTATGAAAATATAACTCATATCTCTTTAGTTATTCAATTTATACTCACACCTTTTTTACTTATCAAATTTTAAGTATTTATATTACAATCGCATTTCTCATTTACAGAACACCATTAGTAAACTTAACATAATGATATTTTTAAGATATTAATTATTTCTAATTAATAAAATTATAAAAATACTTTTAAACTTAATAGAGTGGGTAAATATATTTTTATAATTTTATTAATTATAAAACTTAAATTTCATATTTAATTGAAAAAATTGAAGATTAATTTTTTTCATAGACTACTTTTTTTAGCTTCTTAAAAAACTAAAAATTAATTTTTTTTAAATTATGATTATTTTTTAAATTATTCAAATACACGAAAACTGATTTTTTAGTAAAATAAGTGATTTTAAGCTTTAAAAAGCTCAAACAAATGCACCTAAAAGTAGAGATAACATGGACATATCAAAGGAAGAAAATTATAAATTTGTTTTTTCTCCCTTAGACTTTAATTATGTCTCTCTCGAATGTATATGATGTCGGTATAATATCTACTTATTGAAGACATTTCTTTTAAAAGACAAAGATAATTCGATTAAAAAAATTAAAGCTTAAAAAGTATGGTAGCAATGAAATGACAAAAAAAAAAGCAAAAATATAAAATTGATGGAAGGCTCTATTGCCTTCTCGGTGGTAGTGATGACTGGATGCTCGAAACTATGGAGAGTATCACGCATGGAGGAACCCCTACTCGTGTGCCCAATATTGCACCACAATGATGAAAGTGTTTGGGTTCACCATTAAAGAGGCTAACAGATTGACAAAGGGTGTAACACCACGAGGCGCACGTGGCATCGGAATACTCCTCCAAATAATATTCATAATCCGTTACAAACGAATTTGCATCGGATAGAAAATATGATAATATTTTTTATTTATTTTTGTGTGTCATAATCTATCGGTAGCGGATGGTTCAAGGAAAAATTTAGTTCATAATTTGCAGTAGCGGATTCTATTTCCCGATATTTTTTGTTTTTGTATCTTTTCTTTGTAATCCTCTTCCAGCAGATTCCATAACCTTGCCCATTCCAAAATAAATCCCACCCAAACACAATATGCTTGCCATTTTATCACTCAATCAAAAATTAGAAAAAATTATCACTCAATGTCCATATGCAAATAATTGACCCGCACCTATTTATTATTAACAATAAACAAAAATTTAACAGAATGGCTAAAGTGTGGATCAATTTTCCATCTGGATTTTACATGATCAAAACACTGTATTATTGTGTTTGCAGTGAAATTAATCTAACATGGTTTATGGTATGTAATCCGTTGGAGGCGAATATTGAACACAAAATGGAAAAATAAAAAATTGGAGGAACAAAATTTCCTAGTCGCGGATTATGTACCATATTTTTTTGGCAAAGCAATCCGCTGCCAGCAAATAAAGGGTGACCAAAAGATACTAAAAATAATAATAAAGTCGTATGTTGTAAATGTTAGTACGGTGATTCGGCATGTTCTAAATGCTAATAAAGTGACACGAGTGATTCATTGTACTAGCATCTAGAACACAATGATTGTCATACTAACATTTACAACATACAAGTTTATCATTATTGTTATGATTTTTTTTGTCACTCATTCTTCGCTAGTAGAGGATTTTATTGCAAAAAAATTTGGTGCATAATCTGTTGCCAACGGATTTTGTGCCTCCAATTTTTTTTTTTAAATTTTTCATCATTTTGTGTTCAATATCTGCTTCTAGCAGATTCTGTACCTTAAACCATCCTAGATTCATTTTGCTACAAATAGAATAACACAGTGTTTTGATTATTTAAAATCCATATGGAAAAAATTGACCTAAAGAGAAGTGCACATTTAGGAAATATTAGGCTTGTTTCGTTTGAGTTTTCAATTTTCAGTTTTTCAGATTTTATGGAGGAAATACTAAAAATTTTGAAAACTACAAATTCCAATTTTCAATTTTTTTTTTCAGTTTCAGTATTTCCTTCACTAAATTCTGTAAACTGAAAAATTGAAAATGAATCTTGGCGAAAATTGAAAGCAAATAGATCCTTAGGGTGTCAATTTGCACATTTTTAAAGTTTTGAGAGTAAAGTGCACAAGACCTATTGTTTAGGGGTAAAATACAATTTTCTCTTATATATGTATACTCAATATCTTCTCTTTTTTTTTTAAGGTCTTGGTTTTTCTAGCTTATTTTTAATTAAAATGCTAAAAAATAAAAAACAAAGAAGATGAAGTTCACAATCCTTTCTTGATATTAATTTTAAGATCATTGAGAAGATTCGAATAATTTAAAGGGTAAAATGTATTTTACCCCCTGAACTTCAAATCATGTAGAGTTTACACTTTAACTTTCTAAAATGTGCATCCTGACACCCTAGACTTTTTAAATAGTGCAAAACACCCCTTTCAATTAAGTTGACATCCATTTTCATCATTAAGTAATCATATGTATGTAACATACACAATTAAATGGACAAAATATATGTTATTTTAACCAAATTTCTCAACCCTAAATCCTGCTCACTCAAAAAGGACAAAAATACCCTTCAAATGCTAGAGTTCGATTATAACAAAGGGGGTATTTTTGTCCATTTTTCAGTGGAGCAGGGTTTAGTGTTGAAAATTTTGATAAAAAGAAAGGAACTTTTGTCCATTTAACTGTGCACATGATATCCACATCTTTATTAACGGTGGAAATAGATGTCAACTTAACAGAGGAGGTGTTTTGCACTATTTGAAAAGTCTAGGGTATCATGATACATATTTTGAAAAGTCATGGTGTAAACTATACATAACCTAAAGTTCAAGGAAGTAAAATACATTTTACCCTAATTTAAATTACCTCCTCATTTTTTAACATCATAATTACACTAACTTTAAGATTCAGATTACAAGAATTAAAAGAACCAAAGCAATATCACCTAAAAAAAAAGAAATAAGGTTCAATTTGTGATAACCGCTTACTCTAGGGGCGAGATTGTCCTCTGGCAGACAATTTGTTACCAAGGCTAACGATCTCTCATAGCCATTAACTCACTATATGGTTCTCTATAGTTATGGTCTATAACTAGTTTCTACATAAATCAAATAGATCTGAAAACTATTAAAACTCGTATCACTCTAAAAACTCTGGAAGCTCTGGATTTGTTGATTATAACAATCTAACTTTAGTATGACTGTGGTTATGAAATTATGCTCAGAAGATCACCAGCTTGTATGCATCGTGATTTCAGAAGCCCATAGAATATATAACTGATAATTGCTATGAATCATACTGAGTTTTATACCTTCAATATCATAAAACTGAAATTCTAAAATTGTATTTCAAACTGCCATACTTTCATAACTTGATAATTCTAAAAACGTATTTCAAAATAATGTGAGTCATAATCATGAGAACTCTGAAATCATTGTAACATTTTTGTTCAACATTTTTCCAAGATAACTTGATACTCTAAAGCATAATATGAAAGCCCAAATCTTGAAAATATAGCAATGTCGTAAATTTATAAAAACATGTTTGAAAACTTGGCAAACTTGCTAAAATACATATTTTCAAATAAATTTTTTCTTGAGCATATAAAACATTCTCATAGCATATCATATGTTAATCATGTTACCATGGTTTTCTAAAACATTTTCATGATTAGTTCAAAGATTCTGTCACGACTAGACTTTTCACATACAAGTTGGATAGCGTGATAGGACAGTTACACTCCTCCGCCTGGCATTCCAGTTCAAATACTAGTTAGTGAGGTAGACAACCTCATGTCATGTGTGAAAAAAATAGTAAGAGTTAGGACCTTGCCTACGCCAACCTAAAAGACCAACTCGTGGTCATTAAGAAAGCGAAGGGGCCCTCCTTCGTTGAGAGGACGATGAAAGAACTATTTCAAAGCTATTAAGCTCCCTCTAAGTCTAAGGGTTTAATGGATGGAAGCGGCCTAGCCATAGTTCGAATGGTAACTTCGTCGGCACCTGAGGAATCCCATCCCCACGTAAACCTACTAAGCGTGTGTCTCTCTGAATGCATATAATAGTATAATATATTATACTTAAAACAAGATTTTCTTCTAAATAATACTAATTTCTTTGTTCAAAACATAATACTCAAATTCATGAAAACTGAAGTATCTAATATTCAAGCTCCAAAACATCTTAAAACAAATCCATTGATCATGAAATCATAGGCTGTATCATTACATGATATAAATCCTAAGTCTGAAAATCCACTTAATACTTGAAAATTGAATCATAACTACATAGTTGATCTATCACATAATCTAATCAAATTTGGTTATTTGAAATCCATGCTTAAATTTTGGAAATATATTAGGAGATACATAAACTTTGAAAATAATTGCAATGTCTCAAAATATATACGTGACTCAAATCCTGCCTACATATCTACTAGAACCTTCTAATACTAACATCAACCTATACTAAGCTTTACTCCAAAATAAGGCTCACCATCGGGAAGAAATGCATCAATGTGTATGCATGTGTGTGTGTGTATATATATATAATAACGAAAGCTGTAAAATCTTAAACTCTGTCGAGCAAGCTATGGGTATCTAATTGGGTCCCGTGTTCTGTATATGCTAAGGGGCAATATTGTCCTCGAATGGACAATTTGGTACCAAGATTAATGACCTCATCATAGCCATTAACTAACTGTCTATTTCTTTATCTTTATTGTCAAAACTAGTTTGTCAAAAATCATAACTAAAAGGGTGGGTACTCCATCCCTGGCGAATGAGAGCCCTTAAATTCTTAGTACAATGAAAGATCTGGATTCATAACTTTAATAATCTGACTTTAAATAACTATGGCTATGAAAATCGTCCACAAGGGATCACCACTTGTAGGCATTCTGATTTCAAGCTCACAGAATATGCATCTGGTAGTTGCTATAAATCATACTAAATTCCATACCTTTTAGTATCATAAAACTGAAATTTTAGGTTCATATCTTAAGCTAACATATTTTTCCATATACTTGAAATCTCTAATATCCTGGTTCAAAACAATGGGGTTCATAATTATAAAGCTTAAAAATCATATAACATATTTATTCATAAAGCTGAGTCATATTCACATTTCTCTAACATGTATAAATATCTCAAATGGACATTCTAAAACATAACTTGAAATCTTAAAACTTGAATACATACTGATGTCAAGAAACCCATAAAAACATATTCGGTAAAATAGTCATCTTGTTACAATATATATTTTCTTAATAAAACCATTCTCAAAAATGTAAAACATTTTCTATAGCATACAACATAGCAATCATGGTCCCATGGTTTTGTAAAACTCATTCTTTCATACTATCATTATAAATCATAATTTTTCTAGCTTGATATAATCATGTAAAATCATATTCTATACTTTTTCTCATCTCAGATTTCATATTTCATAAATATCATGCATCAGACATAGTCATAATGGTTAAGATAAGATTATGAGTTTGAATCCACTCATCGTTAGGAGCCGGGAGTATGTGGGCACCATCAACTTGACTTGGAGAGCTTCGAATAACACCAACAACTGCCATCAAGCAACATAGACTCATGATTGATCTTTAATAACATCTAGATCTCTTTAAAACAACTCTAACAACATTGGGGGAGCACCCTCACTTGACAACAATGAAGAAAAATAACAACTCATAACATGGGGGAGGAAGAACATGGAAGAAACTAGCATAAACCAACAACAATCACTTACCTTAGATCTTGAAGGAAGAGGATTTGATGTTGGATTGAATGGAAGAGAGTGGAGAAGGGTTTGGAAAGGGAGGATTTCAAGTTTCTGCTTCTAGGAAAAGAGAAGCTCGAGTTGGGGTATATATATGGCTCATTAAACGTCGTTTTGCACTGTGATGACATCGAGCTCACTTGCTGCAACAAGCCTGCTATAGCTCACACCTTGCTGCAGTGAACATAGCTCACGACAGCAAGCCTTCTGGCTTGCCTGCTCGCTGCTACGACCAAAACTCACTACAGTGAGCTTCCTCTGTAGAATCCCACGGCAACAGCCCCATCTCTACCCTCTTTGGCCCTTCATGCATCCAAGGCTTTCACAATAACACGAGTGGGTCCCTAGAAACCCTAGGGCCATATGAAACATGTCTACTGACATGTGTACACTTGGTATTATAGATTCGTTACTCTTTTAAACTTGGCATATTTTGTAAATTCATATTCATTACGTATCTCTATTATAGATTCATAGTTGGCAATTATAATGCTATAAACATAATCATAATGATCGCAAATAAGGTCATGAGTTTAAACCCACTCACCGTTTGGGGCTGAGAGTATGTGGGTGCTATCAACTTGACCTTGGATGCTTGGAATGACATCAACAATTGCCATAGAGCGATATAGATACATGAATAAACTATAAGCTTACTCTATAAATGTTGGGAAAGTTTCCAAACTTGACATTAATCAAGAATAACAATAATCAAACATGAGAAAAGGAAGAAAAAGGAGAAACTTTAGCATAAACCATGAACAATTCTTCCGTTGAAACTTGCAGGAGGTAGGATTGAGTAAGGATGAGAGTGAAGGGTGGAAAAGAGAGTGGAAAGAGCTAGGGTTGCATTTTTAAGGAAGAAAACACATAGGGAAGGGTAGTTATAGGGGTGGGCGCCTTATTAAACAAAACTACGTCATTTTACACTGTTTTGCCATTGGGGACACTGCTATAGCATCCATGACCGCTATAGCAGTTGACCAATAGCGGTCTATAGTGGTCTCAAAAGACCAAAACCCCTTACATCCAACAGCGGACTGCTCTAGCAGTCCTAGACTGCTATAGCTGTACTAGGAACATGTGTATTCTACATTTTTATTGACTTCCTGCATCTGGGGCCTTCCTAGCAACACAAACAGATCCCAGGGGCCCCCTGGGCCATTCTAGAGTAGTTTAAGGATATGTGGGCCCGAGGCATCACAATGGCATGTCACATATGCTAAGATTTGGCGGCTGAAGGCTACTTAGAGTTAAGTTGAAAAAGGAAATTGATCATGAATTTTAACTAACAAAGCATGCACATCAAAAAACTCTTTATAATTGAAGACAGGTTTGCTCTTCTCAAGGTTATCAAAAGGGCTTAATGCAGTTGGTCTCTCATCGGTTTGCCATGCTTGTAAAATCATGACTTAGAATATACTTTAATTAATCAACAAATTCTCTACGTGAATATACATTGCCAAATTAGAATAAGGTCCATATAAACAAAAAAATAAGCTTAATAAAAGCTATACTGACGAAAAGATTTTGCTTATGATACAAAACCATGGAGACATGTAAAATTAACAATAGATTGATTAATTGTTGACTACGTAATATGATATAGTAATCCATCAAACAACGTAGAAATGGTTACCAAAAGGCTCGCATGAAATGTATAAATCATGTTCACTAAAGTTAAACCATTTTTTAATCAAAGGGAAAGACTATTAACCACTAATAAAATGACAACGAAAAAATGATTAAGGCCGTGTGCATATTGGAGATTTAATAGCGCGCACACTGGATAAAGCTGCATTCATACTGGGTTGGATAGTCATTTATATTGATTTACTTAATTTAATACTTGAAGAAACCTTTTACCAATGACCTTTTCATTAATTAATCTGACATTAACTTGTAGAAGCTTATCACCATTGAGAAAAGAAACTTTGTTTATGGATTCAGTTATTTGGTCACGATATGAATCTTATATAATATAAAGTAGTTTTGCAGCAGATAATAAATATAAGATTCATAACGGAAATTCATTTTCAATCCTTTACTTTTGTATAGACAAACCGTCCTTGTTACCACACTTCCATTTCTAAGATGATAATCACTAACAAACTTTTTCCAACCCATTGATAGATAAACCTCCCAAATTCTCCTTCGAGTCCACTGCAGGTTCATAGCATGAACATTTCCATGAGCATCATTCAGCTGCATGCTTGTAAATCATCTAGGAAAAGCATGAGCCGCAAAGGCTACGGGTAGAATCTACAAAGAAAAAATACAATAAAAATGGATTAAGGATGAGTTAAGAAATGGAAAAAAAAAAAAGAGGAATAAAATCTAAGAGATTACCAAAGAGCTACAACTTGCTGGATCAATGAACATTATAAAAGGTCCTATTTCTTTTCCAAATGCTCTGAAAAACAAGGCAGGGAACTCAGGTGCATCCTGCAGAAAGAAGTAATCTGTTATAAAACATAATGGGGGAATTGAATGTGTATATTTAAAGCATCAAAGAATCACTATAATTTAAAAAATCCATTGAACAGTCCAATGTATTTACGTGCTGCACTATTTGATGTGCATGAAAAAGGTTTGGGATATCTTCTTATTTCTGTAAAATAGGGATCACAGCTGCTTTCTTCTTGCAACAATTGGCAAAAAAAATATTTTCCAGCCCAAATAATCTCAGCATGTGCCATAATAATAACATTTTATATTTCATCATCACATTGCATGACCTTTGGCCTCCTTCGTCATATTCATTCTTAAGTATCAATAAATCTGAATAATCAAAACATTGGCTATATTGGATTATTGGTAATGAATTCAATGAATTTGGTCATCCGAGCACATGGCTCTAGATTAGTTTCAGGAAAATGGCTATTGCCACTTCTAAACGTCTAATGCTACTTTCACTATCCATAATCTTTAGTTGATTGGTCTAGAATACCCTTCTTATGTTTTAATTTGTTCATTATTAATCATAATTTTTTGGGTTTTCAAAACTAATTGAATCTTAATTATTTATAATCAATCGTTATTTATTATTTTTATTTGCGATATTTCTAAATAAATTTAATTAAAGTTTATTTTATATTTATAATATGTACTACTATGGTATTATAAATTTATATTTAAGAATACTATTAATTAATATTAAACATAAAAATTAACTGTAAATAAACTTACACTTTGCTTGAGACATAATATATAAGAGATTTTCATTATTATTTTTCAAAGAATATGTTAACGATTATTAATTTTTTTAAAAATCACTATTATAAAATTTAGATAATTATTTTATAAAAAATTTTAAATAAACAATTAAATGTTTAGATCTAAATAATTATATTAAATAAATTAGTTTTTAGAACTTTATATATTCATTACATAAATAATTACAAAGAGATATCCATTTTCTTACAAGTAAATATTGAAGTCTTTAAAAAATTTAATTATTTTTCATTGAATTAATAATGCTAATAAATTATGATAAAATCATGATTGGACAATTAATGTTAAACTATGACTTTGATTAAAATATAGGTTTAATTAATCCGTCAGTCCCTATAGTTTCATCAAATTTTTAATTAGGTCCCTACATTTTGAAAGTTTTCAATTGAGTCCCTATATTGGATAAAATTTTTCAATCAAGTTCCTGTCGTTAACCATCATTAAAAAAAATGGAATATTCCTACCATATTCCATTTTATTTGCTCCATCTTTTTCTACTTCATCCATCTTCCCTTCCCACCACCCACCACCTACTGTAAAGGTGCAGCTACAAGAGCCCCCTTCCTTGCATCCATCATCATCATTAATAATCAATCTTTCACCCATAATCAAACACAACATCAAATCTAACCAGAATCACAAACAACAGAGACAAGAAATCATCAATGACAACAACAAAAGTTTGATGTTCCAACAAGGAAGAAATCAGATATGTACGTTGGAGTTGGGGAAAAAAATAACATAGGGAAACAAAGGGACATAAGCACATAAAAATCAAAACCACCACACCAAACTATCGCTTCAATCACAACAAGAACCTAAAAAAGGAGAAGAAGCTCTTGTATTGTACTGTAGTAGTTGTGTAGAACCATAAGAACACACAACACAAACACACCCCATCATCGCCACTACGACCATCGTTCACACACACCTTAAACTCCATTTCTTATTATTCTTGTTTTTTCCCCTTCATTCCCATGTAACAACAACAACAACAACAACTCTATCCTTCTTTAAAAAAAAAAGATTAGTTCTTTCTCTGATTCTCACTCCTTTCCCAGAACTAGAAATAGAAACCCTTTTTAAAGAAATTTTTAAAAAAATGAAGAAATTTAAAAACTATTACATGCACTTTAGACATCACCACCCACAATCCTCATCGGAGAGAAAGTGAGTGTTCCCACTCGCAGTCGGTTCCTTACTCTCTCTTTCTCTTCTTGGCAACTCTAACCTCACTAGGGGAAACACCCATCCTCCCCTTCTATCACTCCGTAACAACCTTGTACTTGATCTTTGTCGAATCCAAGCTCCACCCCTCCCCACCTCCACGCTCCCACCTTCGTCGTGCCTCGCATCCCTCGTCACTGTCCCTGCGGAGGTGCCACCATCTCCTCTAGCACTCTGCCACCGCCAGTTCTACTAAATGCACCTTCTTGGGGGAGGGGGTTTGATGATGATGATGATGTTTGATCGTTTGTTTATTCTGGGGGTTTTGGTTTGGTAGTGGGATTGAGGGCTAGTTTTGGTTAGGGGTAGAGAAGAGGGAAATGGGTTGACGGTGGTAATGAAGAGGGAGGGGGTGAAAGAAAAGAAAATGAGAGTTTCTACTATGCTTTGGTAGAAATAGGTGTATAGTTACACTGTGAAATCTCATCCTTTAGATTACATGATATATGAATTTTATATATATTTAATGGTGTAGATAATAAGTTTTATGGTATATATGATTTTATTAAGTGCACTATAATATTGCTGGATATATTTTTGTAACGGTGGTTAACAGCATGGACTTGATTGAGAAATTTTATCTAATATAGGAACCCAATTGAAAACTTTTAAAATGTAGGGACCTAATTGAAAATTCGGTGAAACTATAAGGACTGACAGATTAATTAAACCTAAAATATAAGAAGAAGGGTATTTTATATAAATTAAATAAAAATTATTGATAGTGGGAGTGGCGACCCTAGTTTTGGCTCATAATTGCAAACTTTCTCTCACCCAGATACATTAACTCTTCAATATATCAAAATTACATGGTTTACCATGTAATGGAGTGAGTATTTCCCTTTCGGTTGCTATCTTTCCATTTTGCTTCCCTCACTCTTCAACCTCTGGAAGCGAATAGATCCCGCGACAACCTCCACTCTTGCAAGCTCGATTTTGAAGTACTGCATGCGATGGTGGTTGCATGACGGCCACAAATGGTGACAGAAAAGGAGATCGACCACCACCGTAGCCGACAACCACTGCCCCATTCATCCCCTACTCCACTCACCCACTGCCTTCAATTCACAAACACATCACCCATTAGATAACACCATCACCTCGCCATCAAGCTTTCAGTTGACATCCATAGCCACCCACCTCAAACCTATCAACCTCCATCACCACCGCCAAAGCCACAAGCCTCATCCCTTCCGTTCACCATCCCATCAAGTTGTCCTGGTCACAATCACAGCCACACCTCGGCTCTGTCCTCCTCGCCAGAAAATCGTGAAGTTGCCACTCAACCTTTGCCCTAATGTCGACGGCAACTTCAACATTGAACAAGAAGCCACAGTCGTAGTCTACCAAGCCATCGTGCGCAACAATCGTATAGTCTCAAGGTCGTTGTTTGACTAACAACCGCGAAGCCATGGAGTTCAACTGCGAGGTCATAAATTTTCTGCCATGAGTGTGCACAAGTACCGCCACAAGGATGGCTGAAATGTTGCATGTTTTTCTTTTATGGGCTTTGGGTCTTTGCCTTGGTTTTCCATTTCTTTATTTGCATTGTTTTTAGTTTTTGCTTAAGCATGGGCCATGCTTCCATTGGTTTTTTAGTTTAATTTATTCTTCCTTTTTGAGTCTCCGTATGTGTGTACGCTTTCTTTTTATGTGTTAGGCAAAACAAGTTTTAGTCCTGATCAAGTTTTTGGTCACTTACGCTAGTTTGGCTTGGAATTCGGGGTTGTTTATCTTTTTCGTTTGGCCTGGGTTTCGTTTTTAGTCTAGTGTGTTTTTTTTGTTTAACAAAAAGACATCTTGAGTATTTTAGTTTGTGTTTTTTTTCAAAAAAAAAAAAGAAGTCAATTTTTTTTTATCCATGCAACAATCAATCATCATGATTGAGAAGTGGATGTCTCCTTCATGTATTATTGAATTATAAGGGTTTATTAAGTAACCTAGTGTTAACTTGAATATTGTATAAAAGCATATTTCTTTTAAATAATTTGTCAATTAAAAGTCTTTTTCACAAATAAAATCAATCAACACATTTTTTTTTCATAAGTAAAATAAATCAACATAGAATCATTTTCTATAAGAACGATGTGACTTTAAATTTCTTATTGCACAAGAGGATACGTTGGCGTAATTAACAAATTAAGCCAAATTAATTTTTCTTTAAATTTTGTTCTTATGTTTATTTAATTTTCTTTTCTTTAATTTTATTTTGTTTTATTTTTGTGCATAATTACAATTTTGGGGAAATAATAAATATTATTAAAGTTATAAATTAATTAACTTACATAATGAGCTGTTGGGTAATCATATTTATAGGGATGTATCAGGGGTACAGTAGGATTAAGTGTCCACCATTTCTTAATCATAATTAGACTCTCAAACTCAAATCATTTTCAAATGACCAGTTTTTGCTAAATCAAAAGTTTTCCAATTTTTCTATAATTAAAATTGGTGGCGACTCTATTTTTAAAAATTTATTTCTTTTAGGAATAAATCTTTGGTTGTTATTTTGTTATGGTGTCCTCTGGGGACGTTGTAACAACTATCAAAATCAATCTTATAATGTTGAGTGTATTGCCTTAGATTGGTTTTAAGCCCATTTGTAAAAATAATAATAATAATAATAAGACCCCTTTGGTTTAGTATGCAAATGACTCATGTTAGGGATATGCAAGGCTTTGTATCACTTTTAAAAGAAAAGGTTGTTCCTTCTCTCCATTTGCAGTGCCGCAACAGTGTGGAAAAGGAAATTAGAGTGTGTTAGCTCCATTTTTTGGAGAAAGATTAATTTGTTTGAGTGAGATTTTATTAGGTGCGGAATATTTGTGATTATTTTCTATAAGTAAAAATATTGCTTTGTAAGATTGGATATATTGAGATTTTGGGTTTATGAAAGATTATTAGATTTAGAGTAACTATATTTTTTTTTACAGAAAATTAGTGAATTATGTGTAAAGTCTTGGACGTAAGCATTATACGCCGAACGATGTTAAATATTTTGTATAGTTCATTTTATTTTTTTTTTGCTTTCGCTGGCCCAACATATAACGTTTTATATAGACAACATATGAATTCTAGGATGGAATAAAAACCATCAATGGTTATGTTGTAGACACGAATCATGTATCTTTGTTCATAACAGCCCATAATTTAAGCTAATCTCAGTTTTTGCTACTGATTTGATGTCTGATTCTATAACAACCAGTTAATATATACTATATATCAGCCTATTAGTTCTGCAACAGGTTCTATTAGAAAAAGATTACATTACGGATTACATGCATCACCAAGGAGTGAGATTTTGCTTTTTGAATCCATTAGGTTGTCCCATTATATACTATTATACTTTAGCATCTTTGTCCATGTAAAATGAAATCCATGTTCCCTTGGTGTAAGAAATACACAGGAAAGGTAAAGACCAATCCGAAATAGTTTGTTTTCCATACAAATGTTTTGCCACCATATATGAGAATAGTTTTTTCTATAATCATTGTTGAACACGTGGTTAGATGTAATAATCCTTATCTATTTCTCTATACAGTTTGCAGGACGATTTGATGCAGAAACAATGTACACTTTGAAGAACTTCACAACCTTAGCTCTTTACTTAACAAAACATAAGATAATGGTGATAGTTTCAGGCTACAATAGTTACAATCTGGATTAATGGTTTTGTTTGGAATGGGATTCTATTAAATTTTGGTAATGAGTGATAGTCAAGATTTTGTTGAATGTAAAATTAGTATTTTTGGTAAATGACTTTAGAAGGTTACATTGCTTATTTGTTTTAGATCATGAATGAAATGATGATTGATTTTCAATTTTGTGCATTCTAAACAGTGATCCTTATAATCATTCTAAGCATTGCCCAATTTCCGTTTAAACCATTTTCACATGGTCATGCCCTTGTTTTATAAATTAGGAGTACTGCATTCTTATGGAACTGATGTTCCTATAATTTGGTGTAAGTATTAAATCTTTATTGTCTTGCAGTTCAAAAACTCTTGTTTAATTCATTCAAATCAAATTTTTTAGTCTTTTTCATTCTTTGATTAATAGAACTCTCACTATGTCTTGATGATAATCATGAGTATCAATTGTGATAGATAAATGAATTAATAAAGTCACATTCCTAAATGCTTTCTAGCTAACTGGACTAAACTGTTATAAAAAAGATAAAGACATATTAGTATTTGTTTTCCTGCCTCGTTATAAGAATGAGTATATAAATTAACAAGGTCATATGCCTTGATTGTTTAAAATCATCAAGTGAAAGGCTTGTTCCTTTCAAACTTTGGAGTCCTGAACCATTATGATTATCATCTTTTATTCATGCGGAAGAATATGCCTTTGTGGATTGGTGATGGGTACTTCGAAGGACTATATTTGTAATTTTTTGATAGGTACAAATAGAGAATACAAGACTTACAGTATGCGTGTTTTTTTTTGTAATTTTATATGGTTTTCTACTCTCCTTAGTTTTTATGATGAAACTACAATACTTCCTATACAACATATTATTGAAAGAGCTATTATATTATATTTCTCAACAAATTTGTTGTAGCTTCGTTTTTTACATTCATTCAATACCGTTGCTAGTGTGCGTGTATATATGTGTATATATATATATATATATATTTAACGATTTTGGTTCTCATTATTCTCAAAACAATACAGTGCAGACACACGCTGAAAATAATTGTGCATTTGGCAAATATAAGTCAAGTGTTGATTTTTTATTTTAACAGTTAATATTAAATTATTTTTAATTTAATATTTTTCTCATATATATTAGAATGATTTTTTCAATAATATTATCATAAGAGTATAATTACTATGCACTGACAGTGTAATTATCTTTATATTGTCATGTAATAAAAAATTATCATATGTGTCCATAACATGATCATAGGAAATTCAAATTTTAAAAAATTATTTAAAATGATGAGTTGTCAACATCTTATTTATTAACCATATAAAATATCTTTACACTAACAATGTATTTTAATTAATTCCTTATCATAAACTTAAACTATGTTCGTTATCCCATTGAAATAATATAATCTTAATGGAATTGAATAATGGTAATGCTCCCTCCATAATACTTGGTGAACGTGTTAGAATAATTTTGTGGACAAACATAAATCAATATTGAATTAATTTTGGACCAAATTAATTTGATGTCAAACAATTAGAGTTTATTATTTAAACCCAATAATTTGTGATCATTGTTGTTATTGGGCTAATTATTGTTAAGTATTGTTTATTGTTGGTATGTTTATCGGTCCTCGTGTGTGGACTTCGCTATGATGGGTGGCTTAGCCCAACACTTTTCTGACACAAGGAGAGGCTCTCCTCCTAACCAATATATAGGGTACTTGGTTGCCCCATTGATACAATGACACAGAAAACCTATTATGGAATAGGAGGAGTAAATCTCCTAACATTCTTTATTGGATTTCTCTCTAATCAATTGTGTTTGTGTTTTGTATGTCAGATTAGGAGTTGTTTATGAATCTATTGTCTTCTTCCTAAACCCTTTCAGGTAACTCTAATCCAATCTTTTGATTGTTGTTAAACATGTCATATTCAGGATTAAATTGATCTGAAATTCCTTCAAATGGTATTAGAGCCAATTTGATTTCAGAATATGGCTATGAAATTTTGTCTTGAGATTGGGTGAGAATTCAAAATCATACATAACATGAACCGTAAAAGAACTGGGGTTCTCTTCTAGGATTTCAATTTGTAATTGATTAATATCCAAAACAAGTTGAGATCGGTGTTCATGTTTTTGGTCCTAAAGTTATTGATTTCCATATTGCCAATATCCTTCAATATTAGAGTGATTTGATAATGAATTTGTGTTATAGCCAATATTTGCTCCATCTGTTTTTGGGTTTGGGAAAACAAAGAAAAGTAATAATATAATATTCTAATGGAGTGTTCATCATGTTATCGCACTGGGAACAAGTTTCTTTTTTTACAGTTGCCCAGGCCATAACACGAGTGTATGTAACTCAAGTGCGAATCTACCTACGGGGTCATAGTGTGACTTGTTTCAACCAATAATAATAATAATAAAAAGAGTTGTTATTGTCAAATTTTCACACTCTCAGAAATATTATATTTTGATATTTCTTTTATTCCTCTGTATATATATAATATTGCATATAATTTTTTTTCCTAATTATATACAGTAATATTCTGAGAGTTATTGTTCAAGAAATTGTGAGATATTTTATTTTGCTATTGAATCATGTTTTATGTGTTAGCAAATAAATTTTATACCTTTTAATTATTTCAATATTCTGGAATTATTTATTTTGTCATTCCAGATTTTATAGGTTAAAAGGTGCATGACACTCTTAAGTCTAAAGTTTAACATTTTGTAAATATTGAAAATATCTGGCATATCATATTTTTTTGTACTCTCAGAGTTAATTTATTTTTCTATATATTGGAAATATTTTGTGCATTTTTTCAACATGTATATTGATATAAATTTTGATTAAGTGAAGAAACTCATGACCCTACTTGTTTTATACTATTTTTGAGAGAGGCCCACTTGGTGATTGAGCATGACAGGTACATGGGTTCACTATACCAGGTTAGATATATTTTGTGTATAATTATGATATTATTTGGCACATTATTAAATTTATACTCTTAGATTTGATATAGTTTAGCGATATATTGTGTTAGTTATTTTTCATAATTGTGATCTCATATTCTAAGAGCAATCATGATAGATATTATTATGTTGATAATATCATATCATTTATTCTGAGAGATTCTTTTCGAGGATTATAAAATATATCATTTAAGTATTGTGTTGTGTTATGTGCCAAAAATAAATTTTAAAAATTTTTAATTATTTCTTTTAGTTTCTTGGAATTATTTAATTTGAATTTTAAGATTTTATGATATCGAAATTTGAGATATTCTTGAATTTCAATGTGAAAAATTTTGTGGATTTTGTGAGAAACTCATATATTTAGTATATTTTGACTATTAAAGTATTGTTTATGTCTCTTTTATATAATTTTGGAACATTGCAGTTGTGTATTTTGCATAATATTATCCTGAGAGTCCCTGCCTATAATCTTTTGAAACTATTGTTAGGCATCTTTTATTATTGTGAGGTCGCCTTCATGGGACCGAAGTGTTATTTGTGAAAATTGTGTATTATGTAATTTTGAAAATTATAAATTATCTTATTTGATGTTTTATATCATGTTCTATATGGGAAAATATAATTGCGTATTGTAGTTTTATGGAAAACTACAATTGTTTGATTTGGGTTAATATTTTTTTGAGTTTTCCCTTGTATAAAGTTTAGGAACATGATTATACTCTTTTCTCCCACATTATATTAAATAATTCTTTTGTAATATTTTATCATCTAATTTATGTAGTCCAAGTGAAAAAATATTTCATTTTGTGTGGATTGTATGGACTTGCATAAATTAGTATTGGATTTAATCCAAAATTATTATGTGCGAAAATATTATAGCACATTGTGATTTTGAAAATATTGAGTTTTGGTTGTTTCCGCTGCTTACGTAAAATTTGTTATAGTTATAATGTTATTTGATTTTGGCTAAAATTCCACTTGACATAAAGAGAAAATTATTTTGAGGTGATGTTATGTGCAATTATAAAATAAGAAAATGAAAATATTTATTAGTTTGAAAATATCTTTATGTTTTGTTTTACAACTAATATTGTTTTATTTTGAGGGGAGTTTAGCTCACAATTTTATAATTGTTATTTATTGTGTATTTTTCGAGATATTGTGAGTATCTTCTTAGATATATTCAAATTTTGGTTTTACTCCAATTTTGGCTATATTGTGTTGCCTATGATGGCTAATTTAAGATTATTGTCTTTAAATAATATTATAACTGTTGTGACATTAAGAGTTATATTGATAATGAACATTCCCTTCGGCTTGTCTTTATTGATATAATTTTTAATGAGTTGATAATCATAGTTTTGGAGTTTTCAATATCCTCTCGGTACTAGCTCTAATGGTATGATTTTGTTGTGTATGAGCATTAGCTCCTGAATAATATTAGGAATAATTACTTGTTTGTTGGGCAATTTTATAGCAATCCAATATTTTATAAATCTTTCACAAATATTGTTGAATTATATAGATAGTGGACATACCCCTTGATGTGATATTGTCTGATATAACTTTTCGTGTTGGATTGCAAATATTTTGGGTTATGCAGATAATGGACATACCCTTCGGTGTGACATTATTTGACATAATCATTGGATGATAGAGAAAATAATTTGAATTAAATTATTTAAATATTTTATATTATTGTTATTATTTTTCTCTGTCACATTGCAGAGTTTTGTATGTTGTGATCCGGGACCCTTCGGCGGGATTGCAATGATACAAGAACTCTAGTTCAATTAATCGCCCAATTAATTGAACATGAGAAAACCAAATTAATTTTATGCTCATTATATATGGTTTTCTCTTTCTCTTGTTATTCTGTCATCATTGTATGGTGTAAGATCTACATAAAAGACATTATAGAGTCTCTTGGATTATCTCATGATGTTGCTCCCATTAATGTTAAAATTCTGTTATAGTGGGAGTCAGAGATTTTGTGTTTTGTTATGCCTTTATTGTTGGTTTGTAGGTCTAAAATGCTTCCGCTAGCAACTTGCTTTGTGCTCAAGTGAGCGTTTGATTATTAGTTTGCGATGACAGAGAGGAAATATTGTTGTACAATGTCAATTGGACATTAATGATCTCCTCAGATTATTTCGGCAGAGTATGTTAAACAATTTTGTGAGATTCTGTTATAAACAAAAATGACTCTGCACTCTTGTGTCTCTCTATTTTGTACTTGTATTGCTAGAGAGAATAATGATAAATTCAAACTCACATTGAGTGCTCTACTGTAGAGTTATCATTGATCCCACTACTATTTATTGTACCATTAGAGTATTTTGAAATTTTGAGATCTCTAATGGGAATATATATGATACTTTGATGTATTGGATTAGTGGGAGAAGTGTGTACTTTCATTATCATTATGTCATTATCTCAAGATTAATTTGGCAAGTTATCGTAAATTGTTCTTGAGTTATTGCAGAACCTATTGTTGTTGATCCTCTAACTAAAGGCTAGCCATTAAAGTTTATTATTGGTTACAGGATAACCCGTATGAGTACATTGAGTCTCTTGGTGTTTTGGGTTAGTGGAAGCTAGTTCTGTATATTTATTGTGACCTTTTATATTACTGCCATTTAAGCCTGTGCAGCAAAATTATCGAGATAATTGGTATAATGGCAAATTGTTAGAATATTTTGGACAAATTTTCACATTATTGTCATCCTAAGATATTTTGTTAAATCTTAGAGCATCTTGACTGAATGCTTATGATGTCATATTTTATTGTTATTTTTGCTGCTATTAATGATGTTGCCATTGCCGTTATGTTATTACTATTAATTGTTGACAATAGTGTTGTGCACACTCTTATATTAATATAGCACATTATGAGACATTTTGGACCCAATCTCATTTTGTTATTGTGCTGAGATCTGTTCGATCTCATTTAGTATCTTAGGCGGATGCTGAGCCATTTTATTGGAAATTGCTTTTAATCACATATTGATGTATTAATTTTGTTGTGCATTCCCATTTACCCATATACCACATCATATTTGGTCACTAGGAAATGAGCATTTTGCATGTATGATGTCAGTACTCCTTCGAGTATGATTTTCTCCATTGTTGAGATGTTTATTATCCCATTCTGGACCATTTGGTTGGAAGTGCTTGTTTGGTTTTAACATCTTGTTACTCCCACATATTGTAAATTAATTTGGGTATTGTTTTATAATGTTTTGATTTCTAGTGTCCAAGTGGGAGATTGTTAGAATAATTTTGTGGACAAACATAAATCAATATTGAATTTAATTTTGGACCAAATTAATTTGATGTCAAACAATTAGAGTTTATTATTTAAACCCAATAATTTGTTATCATTGTTGCTATTGGGCTAATTATTGTTAAGCACGGTTTATTGTTAGTATGTTTTTGGGTTCTTGTGTGTGGACTTTGCTATGATGGGTGGGTTAACCCAATACTTTTCTGACACAAGGAGAGGCCCTCCTCTTAGCCAATATATAGGGTGCTTGGTTGCCCCATTGATACAATGACACAGAAAACCTATTATAGAATAGGAGAAGTAAATCTCCTAACATTCTTTATTGAATTTCTCTCTGATCCCTTGTGTTTGTGTTTTGTATGTCAGATTAGGAGTTATTTATGAATCTATTGTCTTCTTCCTCAACCCTTCCAAGTAACTCTAATCCAATCTTTTGATTGTTATTAAACATGCCATATTCAGGATTGAATTGATCTTTGGGACATAGGGATTTTATCTATTGTTTATATCATTTGATATACATGAAATTCCTTTGGAACGATCTACAATGACTCCAGGATGGGCAAAGAGGTATACACTTTGAGCAATGCTACACAGTTACATAAAAGATATTTGACAAAAATCTTTGTTAAAATTATTATAAATGTAAATAATTAAATGAGTTGTGCTAATTTATTTCATTATAATTACAGTTATTATGTGTTATCATTTTAGTAATGGTATGATTATTATCTTTTATTGACAATTTTTTATTAAATGTCAATAAAATTTAAATATTTTTTAGTTTTAAATTATATATCATTTTCATGCATTGCACAGATCGTGCAATACGTAACAATTCAACTTATTCTGATTTGAATAATTTAATTTTGATTAAATATTTATGTGAAACAGGGAGAATCACCCCGGCCATCATCGAACACGTTGTAATTCAATTTTCTTTTTGACAAAAAATTTCGCCACGTGTTGACCGTAATGATTTGGTTTCCCTCCAATTTCACTTCACAATGAATCAATTCATCATTAAATAATCCATTAATGAGTCTTTCCATTTTTATCTGATTGTGTTAATTTCAAACTCTATTTTTTTATTATTTTGCTTTTCTATGATTGTTTTCAATATTAATTTAATGCTAGTTATGTTTCTTTATTGAGATATATTATATTCCTTCTCAATTTTTATTTTCGTAGATTCATTTTATAATAAATGAGTTATGGTATATTAAACGTTTATATATATACACTTAATTTATAATTGTGGAAAGTATTAGAGCGGGAAGAAAAGAAGATGGAACTCATGGAGAGATAACTCTCTTGCATTAACAGAGGAGAACGAAAAATACAAGTCTCAATGTCTCAATTCAAATGCTGTATATTTTTTGCATCTAATGAGCTAATTGTTTCATAACAGAATGACTATGCCAGCTCAAGGCCCTAACAATAATAACTGAATAACAAAATGCATTCAGCACATGATGAAATGTTCATCATGTAACAATAATACATGGAACCTTATTTTTTTTATTTTTCTTTGGTAAATGATTCATTAAGGCTCGTATACAAAATAATATATAATATTAAAGAAAAATATAAAAAAAATAAGACTCCATGTATTATAAATTATTTAATAATAATTTATTTATTTTTATTAAAATTGGTTTCAGGAGGTGATAAAAAAAATTATAGGATTTATTGGGCTAAGGAATGAATACATACAATACTACTTCTAAATCGTGGCTCATAATGCCCAATCGCTTTATGACCATTTAATGGAAAAATGATAATTTTATGTATTTCCAATGCTATTGTTGGAGAAAAGCAAATTGTTGCTATATTTATTATATTATCATACATTAAAAAAGTATGAAATTTACTTTCTAATAAAACCAGGTGATGCCGAGCACATATATGATGCCAACATATAAATTGTATTTTACATATAAATTAATCAAATTAATTTTCCCGTACACCACATGGGTTGTCGTAATAGTTTAACTTATAAAACACGAACCACCGTATCATATATTTACATATACAAGTGGACACATAGATGCAATTACGAAGCCCCATTATTTATGCATATATACATGCATCCACATGAACAGTCCGATGCGTCGATTAAAATCATTTAATTAGATGTCTAATCCATGAGATGCAGAATTATTTAAAATATTAATGTTATTTTAACATCAAAAAATGAATATCTAAATAAGAAACCTACTTTATTATTATTAAATATAATAGTGGTCTCCATTATCTTCATTCGTTCATCACATTCAATAATGATGAAGTATGTGTCTCGCTTAGATATCCACTTTAAATGTTAAAATAACAATACTCTATTGGAAAGAAAATGAAATCATGCTAGATTAGACATGTCAGCCATTTGGGTGTTTATATTTACCGTTTTTACATTATATTATCATATTAATACTCTAATTAGGGACATTGATGTAATTAGCATGGTTTTCTTCATTGAAGCCCCATTTTCTGCGCACAATAGCGGAGAGAAAACTTGGAGTGCGACCCACAATATTTTTCTCTTCTCTGTCTCATTTTCGTCTGTTCCAAATGATGGAAAACTATACACTTCTCTAAATTTCTCGTCCTCACTTTTCCTTCCTCTACTTTTCTTTTAAACCAAACGACCGCTAAGAGGCAACAAAAGCTAACTCACGAAAATCCGAAAGCAAGAAAACATGTTGCCCGTCTAATATGTGTGAAAAGAATGAAGGGATGGGCCAACGTTTGAGAAGACGAGGAAGGGAAAGATCGAGGAACAGAGAGGGGGGTACGTAAGAGAGTGAGAGGGGAAGGGGAAGAGGTTGGGGATGGGAGTACCGAAAAATTAAAACTTGAAAATTAGTTTGAAGTAAAGTGACAAAAATTTAAAAATAAAATATACAAACAAATAAAGTAAGAAATTTAAGCAAATATTTTTATTATAGCCAACTCTGTATCATAAGAAGGCTTAAAATTCTAACAGACTTTTACGCTAGAAAAGAAAAGCAAGTTACATTCACTTGAAACTGCAGCGAAATTATTAAACCAAATCTTACAAGGAAGAACATAACATTAATTACTTAGTTGTTTATTCCAACTGGAATAGCTCGGAGGGTTTATCAATGTCCATGTCCTCAGGCTTGATATTGTTTTCAAGTTTCCAATCATAACAATTGACTAATGATCCCAACATCACATGCAGCATTCGGATAGCTAGAGGCGATCCAGGACAAATGCGTCTCCCGCTGCCAAATGGTGTGAGCTGAAAGTCTCGACCTTTGATATCAATTTTAGACCCCAAGAACCTCTCTGGTGTAAACAAATGTGCATTCTCCCATATGCTTGGGTTCCTACCAATAGCCCACTCATTAATTAGGACTATTGCACCCCGTGGGATTGTGTAACCCGAGATTTCCACATCAACTTTGGCTTTTCTAGGGAGCAAAAGTGGAGCTGGAGGGTGTAAACGCAGGGCCTCTTTTATTATCGCTTGTAAGTATGGGAGTTTAGCAACATCTGATTCATCGATAGGATTACCTATTCCAATGGTTTGCTCCAGCTCTTGTCTGGCTTTAGACATAACCTCTGGGTTACGAATTACTTCAGTCATAGCCCTTTCTAGGCCATACGATGTTGTGTCCGTTCCCGCAATAAGCAGATCCTACAGCAAATCAATCATATTTATTCTAAATGAGAAATTGAACAATTGCATGACAATATTTCTTATATATTGTTTAGATATAAGTATATATAGTGAAAAAGTTTTTTTTATCTTTTTTACATAAAAGATAAATATAAAAAAGGGTACATTTTCAGGATCAAATATTTTTTAGTCTGATATTACTTGGACATGAAATATGGAGATAAGAGTGAATGTTTTATATATATATATATATAGAGAGAGAGAGAGAGAGAGAGAGAGAGAGAAATACAAAAATGTTAGTCCCTAGCTAATTACATTACAAGAGATTTTATATCTTTATCTCTTTATAAATATTTACTTTTATTTTTAAATAATAGTACTTATACTATTATCTGGAAGCTATATATAAATCTCCGATAAAAACATTTTAACCCCATTTTTGGAGACATCCTACATATCCAAGAAAGAAAAGAGAGAAGTTGAAGGGGGAAAAAGTGATGAGATTCATGTATTTTTGTAGTGTTTAAATAATATTATTGAAATCTCATATTAATTTTAAGATAAGCTATGCTTTTAACTTATTCACAAAATTTGAGTTACCAAAAAATAAAATGTTAGACCATTGGAAACTTGTAAGAATTTTCTTTCTAGAATGTGTATGATTGTAAGCATTTAAATGAAAAGTGGTTTATATTATTTTATTTCATTCAATAACTATTATAATTTCTTTAAAAACTTCTATCAATATTGTTTTTAGACATGTGGCATTATTTAAATTAAAATTAAAAGTGTATAACAGATTTACTCACATTAGATGAAACCCACCATAGAGTGAGACCCATTATGCCATGTGAGACTATCTAGTATACACTTGTGTCTATGAAAAATATTTTTCAAAGGAGTTACTCATTTTGACTAATGTTACGAGAATAATAAAATTACATAATAAATTAATACCGCACACCTTATTACCTTATCACATATAATAATAATAAAGTGTATGGTATTTATTTATTGTACAATTTTATTATTTTCTTAACATTACTTGTCGTCAAAGACATATAATAAAAAAAAAGGATAAAAGAAAGGAGATTACAAGCAAAAAGTGTTTGATCATTCCTCGGTCTATCTTCTCACTATCCTTTTCAGAAATGTCAAGGAGGGTATCCAGCATGTCGTTGTTTGTGACGTAAAGTCCTGTTTCTCTCAGTTTCGATCGTCTGTCAATCAACTTGTCCAAGTTGTGGAAAAACTTGGTAAGGTAATTAGTGGTGTGCCTTTGGAGGCCTTGTGGGTCAAATATCCTCAACACTGGGAAAATATCCACCACGTTTGTTGTTCCAAGTAGCTTCAAGAGAGTGGACGAAAAGTCCTTGTACTCGCCATTCTCTACGGATTCAACAAGATCCTGAGAGAAGAAAGTGTAAGACAAGAAATTGATGCATGCCTTGAAAGCTGCCCTCCCAACATCCACTGCCTCACCGGTTAGGCTGTATGAGTGCATGTCACTGAGGAGTTCTTGCAGCTTCTTGCGCCTAAGGCCTTCGCTTGCAGCAAGGGTCTTGTTTGAGAACAGTTGGTCATTGCATATTCTCCTTAGGTCCCTCCAAAGTGGACAGACAGGGAGGAATGGCAAGCTATAATTGTGGTGGTCAAGAGATGTCATAATAATTGGAACTGTTCTGTCTGAGAACAATGCATCATTGGTTTGGAGCACCTCTTTGGTAATGTCTGGTGAAGAGATGATTATGGTCGTTGATGGGCCTAGCTTCAAGCGCATTATATCTGGAGCATGAAGCTTAGCAAGCTTGGCCAGTGTCTGTAGTGGCTTTCTACAGAATTCAGAAAGGTGGAACAATATGGTAAGAAAGGAAGGGCCTGGTGGAAGCTTTGCTTTTACGCTTTTTGCATTAAGTGAACGAAGAAATTGTGTGACAATGCATGTCAACAAGAGGATAAGTGATAGGGACAAGTAAGAATGCCTAAGGGATGAGAGGGTATGTGCTTTTGTTGCATTTGTGCTACCTTGCTCAAAAAGTGAAGCAAATGTTGAGTTGATTATTGCAGCACCCCAGTGTGGTGATACTGATAGTGATTCCATTGCCTTAACACAGACTTGGTTCAAGAGTAGTGTTGAGAAGTGGGTGTGGTGAGGGTGAACTTCATTGGCTTGTATATATAATAATATCGTAAAGTAGAAGAAGGCGTCTACGTATACATATACAAAATTATTCGGTTCACAATAAAATTCTAAAACAAATTTATATTAAATGTCTTATTACTATTAGATGTGATGAGCGGTTCTTACTTATTCCACTCACTCATCACATCCAATGATAATAAGTGTCTAGTGTGGGTTGTTGAAGAATTTTATTGTGAACCAAACACCTCTCATACATATGCATCTTTCACATAGACTTTTTTTCAGAATTATTTTTTATTAGAGAAATGATCTTTTAACAACTTTTCTTTGTTTGTATCTTGTTAGTTTAAGAGAATTGTTATTATAATACTTAAAAAGTGAGTGTCTCAATAGACTCTCATTTTTTTATTATCGAATGTGATAGATTAATATAAAATGAGTAGTTACTATCATCACATTCAATAATAGTAAAGTGAGTGTTTTAAAGAATACTCATTTTTTAAATGTTGAGTAATTTTTTGGTAGTTTAATATTTACATTAGTACATAAAGTTTTTCTCTCTTCACGTTTTATAGTGGCTTTGTTAATATTCTCATTCAATCATTCAATAATATGACCCTTTTTATACTCACTTCTTACACAATATTATAGAGAAACTATAATTTATAACTTAAACAATGATAAGTATTTATCTATAAAGCACATACACTAACATGGATTAGTGGGCAACACATCAAAGTTAAAAATAAAAGTGGAGAAAACTTTTTATAAATAAGTTTCATATGTAATTTTACTTACCGTTATGTACTTTTTCATTTTTTTTATTTCTTTCTTTACAAAAAAGAATTTAGGAAACAGTGTTTTAATCACTTTTATCATCAGGGTTGCAGAAATAAATTAAATAGGCAAAGCTAAGGAGGACACACAAATTTTTTAAGGCGGAAAATCCCAGGGTGTTAAGAGATAAATAATCATGAGGCCAATACCGAAAAGTTTTGCTATGAAAAATATCAATAAGTACAACTAAAGAATTTTACTAAAAATTTCTGAAAAATAAATGCCGTAATCACTATCAAAATATAAAATTATCAAAGAAATTAGTGTCCAAATACCCATAACAGGTAAAAAAATCAAGGAACAAATTTCTAAACACCCATAACAGGTAAAAGACTGGCCGATTTTTTAGAACCAGCTCAAACCAGCTTAGCTTGGCCGATTTTTTAAAAAACTGGTGACTCGATCTGGTATGGAACTAGCCGGGTGATGCATATTAGGGAAAAAATGGTTGAGGTTGAGAGTGAACTAGAGATCTAGAAATGCCTTATCGAAGCATCTTTGTGTACAAGAAAAAAGAGGATAGAGAAAAGACTATGAATACTTTACTAAATAGCATAGAGACAACATTTTGCTTTCTTTTTACCATTTTGATGAGCAAAACTTTTGAAAAATGCAAGTAGAGCAACAATCGGAGAAAAAAAAAATCAAAACCAGGAAAAAAAACACTGTTATACTTCTTCATGAGTATGACATGGCACTGCAAATTTTGTCGAAGGCAACTCAAACATGAAGACCGATTGTTCTACTTCCTGTGCCTTTGTTTAATTTTCACATTGAGAAAGCTATGTCTTTCAGCTCATCCCGTGGCCATTGTGATTGGTAAGTTTTTATTGGTTAGATATCTAAAATAGAAGCTATAGCTTTTTGAATTGGAAAAATATTAACCGAGAGTCAAAGTAAATAGCATCAAAATATCAGCAACCTTTAATCTTGCAATTCAATTTTTACTAAGAAGCTCTTAGAATTGGATTTTTTGAGCTGACCATGAAAGTTATAGAGAACTTATTGATCTTTCCAAAATATCTTTGCTTGTCTCAATCTGGTCTCTATAAAAAGAGATACAATTTTTCCATTACAATATTTCCTGCACATATGTTTAAATGAGCTCTAGAACTTTTCTATTTAGCCACCAAATTCTTCCAAATTGATCATTGCTACAAGCTTCATACACCAATATGGGATGTCCTTACAACGAAATCATACTCACAAAGGGGATTAAAAATACAGGAAGCTCCAAAACATATTTCTTCGTCAAAATGGTGTAAATAATTATGATTATACTCAATGATACCAAATGAGGACTAAATACAAATCAACCAAACGCAAATAATTACGATTATACTCAATTATACCCGATGAAAACTAAACACAAATCAACCAAACATCAACCAATTAAGTATATAAATAATGTAATATGCTTAGAATTAAATAGGAACGGGGTGCATGAATGCAACCCATCACTGTCCTTCTTGAAAAGAGTGCTCTCCAAATAATTGCACGGTGTCCCTACTATGCACAATACCCCTGAACCCAACTTCCATGGTCACCTGTGTTGCTTCCATATTCAAACTCGAATAGTGACCCACTCGTTGGCTTTCCAATCACATGAGAGATTGTGTCAAAGGCCGGCTCCTAGAGGGTAACTCAATGACAAATTGTTATCTCAGTAAAAATTTTGATTTAATATTTTGTTAATTGTTATATATAAAAAAACATATAATTTGATGACATTATAAAAAACTTCTTTTTGATCGGTGTATCAAAATTAATCTATTTGTTTTGTTTTATAGAATACTCAAAACATTTTGTTCTAGTCCAACACCATTTTTTAAAACTCTGCCTAGTGAGATATTTTTGTACAATTTTTTTATTGAATTAATTTAATATGATATTCCATTAAAATCATCTCAATATTCGATTTTTTATAATCATAAGACAAGGTTTAATTTTTTTTTAATTTATTGAGTGAAGGCTTCGCTCAATTATTTACTAGGGAGAAGGATCATAAATAGTTTATATGAGATTATGGGTTTAAATTTTAGTGCAAGGGCAGGTTCTTGTAGACAATCTCCCTTCCCCCAATTTTTTATTCAAAATTATTTAGTATTTAATGGTAATATCCACTCATCTTGAACATCTATCATATTCAATTCTTATAAAATGAACATTTCATCAATAAATATCTATTTTTTAGTATTGAAATAATATTATCCTTTACAATTGACTACATGAATATATATATATATATATATATATATATATATATATATATATATATATATATATTACATGTTTTTCTTTTTAAGTTGTTTACTGACTTTTGCTAGTGCTCACATGCAAATTTGATTGGCGTGTTGTCATGTTGAGAGGACGTTGTACACGCAGTAAAAAAAAAAATGTTGTACATGCAAATCTTAATATTCTCATTTAATGTTGAAAAAAATAACTCGATCTTTTTCACATTCGGTGGGCCAAAGATTATTGGCTAGTTCATTTCGTTGAAAGGAGTTAATTCTTCTTTGATTATGAAGTCATGAGTTATTTGCTTTGAAATTCATTATACAGAAAAAATGAAATAATTAGCCAGTTTCATATTGAGGAATTAATATCTTATTTATCTAACGAGTGGATACTCTTAAAATATTATAATTCTTGATAATAATTTTTTTATCTGTCTATTTGAGCATGGATTGGACCAGTGGAGTGTAAATTTTTGTATAGATACAAATTTAATACATTATATTTATGTATATAGACAGTAAAAATGGGATTCCATTTGCTTTATTCGATATATATATTGATCAGTAATATATCGATTCCATTAATTTTTTATGAATATGTTTAATATCTTATTTATCCAACGAATGGATACTCTTAAAAAATGATAATTCTTGCTAATAATTTCTTTTATTTGTCTGTTTGAGCATGGATTGGACCAGTGGAGTGTAGATTTTTGTAGAGATATAAATTCAACACACCATATTTATGTATATTCACGGTAAAATGGGATTCCATTTGCTTCATTTAGTATATATTGATCAGTAATCCATGGATCCTATTAATTTTTTATGAATATGTTTAAGAATGAAAATTTAGAGCCGTCTCTATATAGAAATTTTTCCTGCTAGAAACGTGACAAATTCCTTGTGAGGTTTATTCTGTTGTGATAGTAAGAGGAGGATCATAACAATGGCTAGCTTGCATATACAATGTGCCTGTCTGGAAAACGAGGCTACTTTGTGAGTCAAATTTGCTTGGCGTGTACGTTGTGATGTTAGGAGGACGCTGTACATGCAGAAAAAAGACGTGTTCTTTCCTCCTACTCTTCCTGTCCATTAGGTAAGGATTTGTACGGGGTATGTTATTGATATCTACTTGCTGGAAGATTTTTTCTTCCACAAAGATGATATATCTATCGATCTATCTATTAATATATAAAAATTAGACAGTTTCAAAATTTAATACCAAATTTCTTTTTAAAAATTGCAGTCTTTTAGATATTATTATATTTGACACGTATCACCTCTTAATTTGAATAAGTAATTAATATATCAATATATATTTATTTTTATTTTTATTTTATTTACTACAAACTTTTCATTATTTTTCTTTATCCAATAAGAGAAATGGTGAGGGAAAAAAAAGGAGAGGAGATAGTTTTCCTTTCTTTTTCGTTAATAAATTTTAATTTTCCTAAAATAATTTCAACAATATTATCTCACTCAAGTCAATTAGGGAGATTTTTTTTTATGTTTATATTGTTGAATACTTGAATTATTTTTACCTTATAAGAGGTTAATTATTTACATATAAATATAAAAATAAAGTAAAAAATATAGTTAATTTAAATATAATTGTTATAAATAAAGGTATTCTATTAAATATTCTACAATATTATTTTGCAAATTCTTTTTCTTTCTTTTTGTCGTATCTAAAATTTTACATGAAATGTAATTAAGTTTATAAAAAGAAAATGTGTAATAAGAAGAGATCAATATTTTTCTCCTACTTAGAGGTGGATGTTTAGTTCTTATAAATAATTTATAAGTATATAATTTTTAGAGTAAATACTAAAATTAGTCCTTCAAAAATATATTAGTGTACAAATTAATCTCTTAAATTTTAAAAATTTTAAATTGGTTCATCATATTTTAAATAGGGGGATAATTTGATCTCTCCATACAAGTTCATATAATTAAAAAAACACTTTATGTAGGGACCAGTTTCTTCCTTTTTTGAAATATGAATGATTAATTTAGGATTTTCAAAATTTATGAGACCAATTTATTGCCAAATATATTTATGAGGGATCACTGATTTGAGCATTTTGTGTAATTTTTATAGAGCTAATTATATGATATTTCGTATGATACTGTGTAGAATGAGATGATTGAAATTTTTTTGATAAATTCTCAATAAAGGTGTTGAAGTATATCTCATTAAAGTTTATTATACTCAAATATATTTTTCTATATTTTAAATTTTATTTTATTTAATATGAATTTGAAGCCACATTTCCTTGTTCACGAAAAAAAGGGAGAAGTGAGAATGAAGATGATTATTTAGTTTATTATTTATGAAAATTATTATACATGTTCACTCGAATGAATATAATTAATATGAGTTTATTTTATTTAATATAAATTCTTAGCAGTTTCTTTATTCAAGATGAACAAAGAGCAGTAATGGTATAAGATGATGAATTTTTAATCAATTTGTCATAAATATTTGTTACTCGTGAGATCTATTTTAATAATATATTTTCATCATTTCTTATGAATGATGTTGATTATATCATCTATTTTTTTAATTTTTATTGAAGATTTATTTTATATTTATAATTTATATATTGACACATAATTCTAGAGAAAATGTTGGTTTGATTTTAGTGAGGCCTATATTTAGTGAGGGCCATGTATGTAGCAAATTTTTAGATTAACTGATAGAAGATTTTTATATGCGACAATGATTCGTGGAACGCTAACAAAACTAGCAATGTTGTATATGGGGAGCTACATACTTATAAATATATGTTGAATGCTATATCATAATTTGATCAATAATTCATATACAATTTATAAATTATTTATTTTACTATTTTCCTCTTTATCACATATATAATTGAAAATTGTATACCCAATCAATTCAATTGTTTATGCAACTACCCAGGTCGGAATCTAGTATTTCATAAGATTAAATCAGTAAACCTGCAATAAAAAATAAAGAAAAGGAAGAAAGCCAACCCTGCCATAGTTGTTAATAACAAAGTCGCTTAAAATACCAAAAACTATGTCGAAAACATACTTTATTCTTTTTTCCCCTTTTGATAGATAAAAGAGCCCAAACCCCATAACATCAAGACAGCACGGAATATTGTACACACTGTTTGACAAACCAAACAATTAAACAGCAACAAAAATGTTTTTGGATAGACACAAGTTTACGAATTTAAATTTGGACACATTCACATACATAAAAGTGTGTAAGACCCAATATATAAATGATTGTATATATTTAATAAAGTTAATGATCCTACTTTTATTGTGAGAGTATGTGTAAATGGGTTATCAAACTTGTGTGTATATAACAATGTTTAAATAAAAAAAACTGTTAAGGACAGCACAACCTACAGAGCCCACAATTTTGCAGCATAACTCCTTCCTATTGTTGAATCTGCAGAAACCAGTTTCCGCTCCATTCAAATTTCAAAATATTGGCCCTCCTGTTGATAGGATCACCCCGGTGTGTATCTGACCATGCTTCTATAATCACACGATCAGAACTCCAACACAGCAGAGAGCAACACTGTACTGCTATATCATGAATTATCATGTTTTTTATAGATAATAATCTCCAGGTTTTGTTCCAATCTCAGATAAACCACAACTATCATGTTTCAATAGATCTGCCCATGACCCTCCGCAACAGACTTGTAGCGTGTTTGGTTTTGCTTTGTAGAATTGATTCTAAGTAGAGTTTATTATATTAGAATTGATTTTAAAATAAAATGATTTATGTTTAGTAGTCACTTTGAAAGTGATTTTGACATAAACTAATCAATTTTTAGTTCTCTCAATTAATTCTTGCGGCAAGAATTAGGATGTGCTTGTTTCAGTTTTTGAAAAAATGACTATGAAACTTAAATTTTATATATAACTAAAAATTGAAAGCTGATTTTTTCCTAAGCTAATTTTTCAGTTTCTATTAAAAAAATTAAAAAATATTTTTAAAATTTTTATTATTTTTAAAAAATTATCCAAATATATAAAGAATAATTTTTTTGGGATGACAAAAGTGATAAACAATCCAAATATATAGACAATGTTAAGAGTACCGAAATAAAACATTAAAGGGAAATGCTAGATAATCAGTTTATCCAGAATTATATGATATAATTATAACATTTAAGGGATGAATATGTTGGTCATGCCACTTTATCTAATCTAGCGGTCACAATGATTTTTGTCAAATATTCTGTAGATTTTTTTATGAACATACAGCATCATTCAACCTTAAAAGGTCAGGGATTTACGGTTCAAACAAAAAAGGAGGTTGAGGGATTTAACCATCCTACTCATAACACCCTCTTTTTTTTTCCTTTTATCAACACAGGGTACCTTCTGCTGAAAATAATGATTAATACCTTTCAGACATAGAGTCCAAGTATTGTCTTTGACCATCACTCCCTCTTCCTGTACACCATGGAATTAAACTACTAATTGAATACTTAAAAAAAATCCATACTAACTGACAAGTGTGGTGTGGCTCGTGGTTTTCACAACTCCTGTTCGAACTCCCCCCATTCCCCATTAGTGATTGGATAAACACTTGTAATTGCCTCTAAGCTTCAGCCGAGAACGCGATGCGTACATTATTGTCACCTTCTGCAATTACTCCGACTCGTGCACGTAGGCCCCTCCTGGAATGCACGGAAGCATCCAAATTGTAATCCAAGACACTGTGATACCAGTTTTATTTGGCTGATTTGGCGTTATATATTCAATTATATAAAGCAGCTGTTTTAATCAAAAAGAGACTAAGGACGTATTTAATTAGAGAATAAAATAAAAATAAAAATTACTTAAATAAATTATATATATTATTTTATATATAAAATTAATTATTTAAATAAATATTACTCTTAATTTTACTTTTTAACCAAACACCACCCCCGTATACCTATACTGTTGTGCATGTGCAAAGTATGAATGTCCCATTGTGATGACTAAATAGAAGTTTGACTCAAAAGTGGCGTGATGAAACATGACCGAAAGTCAAGCAGCCTTTGCCTCTAATTAATCAAAACCATACATTACTTCTCCTCAATGCATCCAATTATATCCTAAATAGAGTAATTAAAAAATCACCAGGATAAATAAAAGAACGGAGAAGGGTTACATATATGAAAATTTAAACAAATAAAAAGACCAGAAATGTTAGTTGGTCATTAAATGTAGATATTACCTGGGCATCATATGTAGAAAGATAATCATAAATATTGACTTTTGATTCTCTCTCAACACTTTCTAGCATCAAGACTTAAATTAATTATCCCCCCCCCACCCCCCCGCTAATATCCATATATATATATAAAGATAAAAAAATAAAAATAAATAAACTCTGAAAAATTCTTCGTAATGAAATGAAAACAAATTAAAAAACAAAATATACAATTAAGTAAAGTAAGAAATTTAAAGTAAATATATTTTTATCGTAGCCAAACTCTGCATTATATAAAGGCTTCAGATTCTAACTAGCACTCAAGCTGATAAAAGAAGAGTAAATTACATTTGACAAACTACGGCCACTATATTAAATCAAATCCTTAATATTAATCATGCTAGTCGTATATTTTAACTTGAATAGCTTGGAAGAATTGATCCAAGTCCATACCATCAGGCTTTATGTTGTTTACAAGTCTCCAATCAAAAGATTTGACTAATGATCCCAACATCACATGCGACATCTGGATAACTGGAGGTGAGTCAGGGCATATCCATCTCCCAGTGCCAAAAGGCGTGAGAATGTGCGGAGAAGGAGGCTACACGTGATGCATCTTTCAAACAGAGACATGTTTTTAATTCAAGAAATTAAAGTTCATTTAAGCACCTTTTACTCATGACCGCGAGGACATACGTATATCATAGTTTGTTACCTATTTTTCTTTTTAGTTCTTTACTGACTTTTGTTTGTACCCACATTCAATCTTTAAAGAATAATTGAAGTCTTTTAATACTCACTTCTTAAAACTATAATTTAATCATAACTTAACTGCGACAAGCCAGTATTCATTATTAGGAGACCTAATGTTTTTAAGTTTTTACATTTTTATTTTCTTTAGTGTTATATTTTAATATTCTTATTTAATGTTGAAATAAAATCTTTTTCACATTTGGTGGGCCAAAGATTATCGGCTAGTTTATGACGTTAAAAGGAAAGAGTTAATTCTTCTTTGATTATGAAGTCATTAGTTATTTGATTTGAATTTCATGTATATATACAGAAAAAAAAATAATTAACGCGTTTCGTATCGAGAAATTAATATACTATTTATCTAATGAGTGGATACTCTTAAAATATGATAATTCTTGCTAATAATTTTTTTTATTTGTCTGTTTGAGCATGGATTTGACTAGTGGAGTGTAGATTTTTGTATAGACATAAATTTAACATCTCATATTTATTTTACAGTAAAAATAAAATTTCGGTAGCTTTATTTAATATATTTTGATCACCAATCTATGAATCTCATCAATTTTTTTTTATAAGTGTATTTTGAAATTGTGTATATAGAAAATTTTCCAGCTACACACGTTTCAATGCAAATTCCTTGTGAAGTTTGTCCTCCTGTGATAGTAAGAGGAGAATGATGATAACAATGGCTAGCTTGCATATGTTATTTTATTGAAAAAAAAGAAGCTTGCATATACAGATATACTATTAATGGCTTCGATTATATGGGAAACGAGGCTAATTAGTTAGTCAAATTTGATTGGCATGATGTTATGTTGAGAGGACGTTGTACTTGCAGAAAAAAAAAGTTGTTCATCCCCCCTACTCTTCCGGTCCAATAGATAAAGATTTGCATGGGGGATGTGGTTGGCATCTACTTGCTGGAAGATTTTTTCTTCCACAAAGATGATATAAATATCTATCTACTATCTATTAGTATATAAAAATGAGATAATCTCAAAATTTAGCACCAAATTTCTTTTTAAAAATTACACTCTTTTTAGCTACTATTGTATTCGACACATATCACCTCTTAATTTGAATAAGTGATAATATATCAATAAATTTTAATTTTAATTTTACTTACTATAAACTTTTAATTATTTTTCTTTATTCATCAATAAGAGAAATGGTGAGGGAAAAAAGAAGGAGCGGTGATAGTTTTCCTTCCTTTTTTGTTAACAAATTTGTACTAAAATCTTTTCAATAATAATATCCCACTCAAGTGAATTAGGGAGATTTTTTATGTTTATATTGTTGAATATTTGAATTATTTTTCCATTGTAAAAGGTTAATTATTTACATATAAATATAAAAATAAAGTAAAAATTATAATTAATTTAAATATATTTATTATACATAAAGGTATTGTGTCAAATATTCTTAAGCATTATTTTGCAAATCCTTTTTTTTCTTTTTATCGTATCTAAAATTTTCCATGAAATGCAATTAAATTTATAAAAAAAAGTATAAGAAGAAGAAGTCAGTATTTTTCTTTTACTCAGAGGTGGATGTTTAGTTCTTATGAAATAATTTGTAAGTATATAATTTTGAGAATAAATATCTATATTAGTCCTTCCGAAATATATTAGAAGATAAATTAATCTTTCAAATTTTGAAATTTCCAAATTAGTTTGACACATTTCAAAAAGGGGGGGACAATTTGGTCCCTTCGTGCAAGTTCATATGATTAAAAGAACACTGTATGTAAGGACTAGTTTCTTCCATTTGTTGAAATGTGAGGTATCAATTTAGAATTTTTAAACCTGTGAGACTAATTTATTGCTCAATATATTCCTGAAGGATTAATTTTTGTATTTTGTTTAATTTTTGTAGAGCTAATTATATGATATTGCCTATGATACTTGCAGAATGAGGTGATTGAAGCTTTTTTGATAAATTCTCAATAAAAGTGTTGAAGTATCTTTCATTAAAGTTTATTATACACATAAGTTCATATTTTTCTATATTTTAAATTTTTATTTTATTTAATATGGATTTAAAGCTGTAATTCCTTGTTCAAGAAAAAAGGGAGAAGTGAGAATAAGGATGATTTTTTTATTATTTATGAAAATCGTTATAAATATTTACTTGAATGAATATAATTAATATGAGTGTATTTTATTTGGTCTAAATTCTTAGTAATTTCTTTATTCAAGAAGAACAAAGAGCAATAATAATATGAGATGATGAATTTTTTAATCAATTTGTCATAAGCATTTTTTACTCATGAAATCTATTTTAATAATATATTTTTATCATTTCTTATGGACGAATTTTGATTATATCATCTATTTTATGAATTTTTATTAAAAACATATTTTATGTTTATAATTTATATATTGATACATAATTCTAGAGAAAATGTTGGTTTGATGTTAGAGAGGCCTATTTTTAGTTAGGGCCATGTATGTTGCAATTTCTAGATTAACAGATTGAAGGTTTTTATATGTGATAGTGATTAACAAAACTAGCAATGTTGTATATAGGAACTACTTAAAAATATATGTTGAATGCTATACCATAAGTTGATCAATGATTCATGGATAATTTATGAATAATTTGTTTTACTATTTTCTTCTTTATCACATATATATAATTTAAAATTGCATATCCACTCAATTCAATTGTCTATGCAACTATGCAGGTCACAATCTAGTATTTCATAAGATATAATCAATAAAACTTACCACAAAAAATAAACAAAAAGGAGAAAGCCAACATCGTCATAGTCGTTAATAACGAACTTAGTTGCTTAAAATACTAAAAACTATGTCGAAAAACATGCCTTTTTTTATAGATAAAAGAGCTCAAAACCCATAACATCAAGACAGCACATAATATTGTACACATAGTTTGACAAACCAAACAATATAATTAAATAGTAATAAAAAAATTTCTTCGATTGATACAAGTTTACCAACTCAAATTTGGACATATTCACATAAAAGTGTGTAAGACCCATGTATAAGTGATTGTATATTTAATAAAGTTAATTGATCTTACCTTTATTGTGAGTGTGTGTAAATGAGTTATTAAACTTGTGTGAATGCAAGAATATATGGATAGCACAGCATACAAAGCCCACAATTTTGCAGCATGACTCCTTCCTGTTGTTGAATATGTAGAATCCAATTTATGCTCTATTCAAATTTCAAAATATTGGCCCTCTTGTTGTTAGGATCACATGGTATGCCTCTAACCATGCTTCTATAATCACATGATTTGAACTCCAACATGTGAGGTATCAGAGTAATGGAGGATGAACGAAAACAAAAGCAAGAGAGCTTAGAGAGTAAAGGTATTCGGATGTATTGAACGCAAGAGTATGAAATTAGGTACAATGGTTCAATACAGAAGTAATATATGAAGTCTCTATAGGGATGGCTAGAGAGACTGAATTACTCTAACAAATTAACTAACTAACTCAATTACACTTTGCATATTTATCATATGGTGTATTGTCTCTTATCCCTTTGCAAACTCAAGGTTGAGGAATCCATAACCCTGAGTTTGATCTTATGCTTTTGAAAGGATGTTGCTGACAGAGGCTTGGTGAGAGCACAAGCTACTTGGTCTTCAATACACCATATGATAAATATGGTGTATGAATGCAAGAGTATGAAATCAGGTACGATGGTTTAGTACAAAAATAGTATATAAAGTCTCTACTGTAATGGCTAAAGAGACTGAATTACTCTAACAAATTAACAAACTAACTCAATTACACTTTGCATATTTATCATATGATGTATTGCCTCTCATCCCTCCGCAAACTCAAGGTTGAGGAATCCATAACCCTGAGTTTGATCTTGTGCTTTTGAAAGGATGTTGCTGATAGAGGCTTGGTAAGAGCATAAGCTACCTAGTCTTCAAATGGAATATGAGTGATAACACAACTTTTTGGATTATTTTGTTGTGCAGAAATTGAAGATCTAGCTCAAAGTGCTTGGTTCGGTTGTGTAAAACTAGGTTTGCTGCAAGTTAGACTGCACTTGAGCTATCACGGTAAATTGATAGAGAGGTAGAGCACTGCAAATGTAGTTCTGTGAAGAGGGGCTGTAACTAGATGATTTAGGCCATGATAGCCGCTGGACTTCTGAACTCAGCTTCTATACTGGATTGAGAAACCATATGTTATTTCTTACTTGACCATGAGATGAGGTTGTTGCCTAGAAAATCATAGTATCCAGTGGTTGATTTTCGATCATCTACATCATAACCCCAATCTAAGTCACAAAAGGCAAGTATTCTTATATCAGAGCATTTGTGGAACATTAGGCCTTGCTAAATTGAGCCAACTAAGTATCTGAGAATGCATTTAACTACTTTCCAGTGAACATCCAGTGGTTTATGCATGAATTAGGATACCTTGTTTATAGCAAAGACAATGTCCGGTCTAGTAATGGTTGCATATTATAATCCCGCAACTGTAGAAGAATATAGTGTTGGATTAGCAAAGGCCTCGTCACCATGGGCTAAGAGTTTAAGGTAGCTAATCATAGGGGTTGGCATTGATTTTGAGTCATTCATATTAGCCTTCTTGAGTAGATCTTTTACATACTTTGCCTGGTTTAGATAAATTCTCCCCTCAGTTGGTTTAGTAACCCTAATGCCCAGAAAAAAATGCATGTCACCAACATCTTTGAGTGCAAAACACTATTTAGCTAAGTAATGAGAGTAGAAACATCACTAGGATTAGGTCAGTAACCAAGATATCATCTACATAGACGAATAGATATATAGGGCTGGGAGAAAATCTGACAAATAGGGAGGAATCAGATTTGATGTTCTGAAATCCAAACTAATGGAAAGCATAACTTAGTTTCATAAACCATGCTCTTGGTGCCTGTTTTACCCCATATAGGGTTTTGTTGAGTTTGCACACCTGCTGAGTGCTGGAGATAAAAGCTTCAGGTTGTGTCATGAACACATTCTCACATAAGTCACCATTCAAAATGCATAATTGAAATCAAACTATCTAATGCTCTAGCTTTTGGACAAAGCTACGAACAACATTACTCAAATTATGGGAGGTTTTATCACTAGGCTGAAGACTTCTTCATAATCAAGGCCTTCTTATTGGTGAAACTCTTTAGCAACTAGTCATGCTTTGTATTTCTAAATTGAGCCATTTAGATTCCTTTTGATTTTAAAAACCCATTTGCAGCCAATAGGTTTTGAATTAGGTGGAGCATTAACCAATGACCAAGTGTTGTTCTTTAAAAGGTCCTCATATTCTTCCTTCATTGCTTGGTGCCAACAAAGGCTGGTACATGCCTGACTCATTGTAAGAGGCTCATTATTGACTAGTCTCTATCAGAGTTGACTAGTGTAGCAACATTTGTTTGGGTTTGACAATCCCATTTTTTGACGTTATAATCATCTGGTGAATATTGTGAGTCAGGCTTGTGCTGTAGTTTCTGTAGATTGGTCAGCCAGAGGATCTACCGATGTTATATTTGTAGGGTTGTCTAAGGGCAAAACAATTTCCACAGTAGTTATAGAAACTTGAGGAGCTAGACCTGAAACACTTAGATTAGAAGGTGAGAAGCTAACAAGAACTGAATTTGAAATGAAGAGGTTAGCACATTATAAAACAATGGTAGCTGGAAGACTTGGGAACCAGTGGAATTTGAGGGACAGAAGTGTGTGTGGTGTTAAAAGGGATAAAGGATGTTTGTAAGTAAGGTGGATGTGAAGTTAAGGATTGATAAGGAAACATAAATTCATCAAATAGTGCATTCCTAGTTATATAGATTTTGCCTATAGGTGAGGGGCATTTATAACCTTTGTATTTTGCATCATATCCAAGAAAAGTGCACATGTGTGATTTGAGGCTGAGTTTATTGGGAATATAGGGTCATAGGTTGGGAAAACATGCACATCCGAAGACTTTTAGGAAGGCATAATCTAGTTTTTGTTTGGTGAAAAGTTCATAGGGTGATATATTCTTGGTGACAGGAGATAGCATACAGTTTATGAGGTAAACAGTAGAGGTAAAGGCTTTAAGCCAAAATGTGAAAGGCATAGATGCTGTGGCTAGGAGGTTAGGCTTGTTTTAGTGACATGCCCATGTTTTCTTTCAACCTTTCCATTTTGAGAGTGATTGTAGGGACAACTTAACCTATGGTTAATGCCTTGGATGGTGAGAAAAGTTTCAAATTGTTTTGATTAAAATTCCTTAGCATTATTAGATTGCAAACTCTTAATTTTGTTACCAGTTAGATTTACAGCAAAAGTTTTGCACAGAAGGAAAACCTGAAACACTTGTGCTTTTGTTTGCAGCATATAGATACAGGTATAACTAGCAAAAGCATCTACAAAACTGACGTAATACTCCGACACTGTCTTGTGGATATGTTAGAAAATCAGAACTCCTACAAAATAAGAAAAACAGAAAAAGAGCTTTGTTAGCCCTAAGGCGTGCGGTGCATTGTCCTTAAGGTTTATTTTATCATAGTGCAAAAATCCCTCAAGATATAGCAGGCTCTTCTGAAATTAACTAGGAACTCAAGATTTACAATTGCTGATATGTTCTAGTTGACAACCCAGGAATTATAGAATACCAATATAAGAGTATTATCTCAAGAAAAAATACGTATGTCTCCATATAAAACACGATCACAATTTTCTTTTTAACAGAAAGGAAAACAAACCATCATATATATCACTTTTACGGTTATTAAACGGTACTTGTTAATAGTAACACATAAAAAACAAATCAACATCTTTTGTCTTAAAATATTCAGAATATTTTATTTAAAATCGAATTAAGGATAGAGTAAAAACATGATCGGTTACAATTGGTATTAGTAACTAGTATATCCACACACATAAATTTAGGAAACCAATCATGATGTTCCACTAATAATAATATAATATCAATTTTACTTAGTCACATGATTCACTTTGAAAAGGATTTGTAATCTTAGTTTTGAATAATTAGTCTTTTCAATATTGGTTATAAAAAAATGAGTAGATAAATAATAAACCTTTTGAAATATATAATTTAAATTCCAAAAAATCCAACAAGATACTGGTGTAGGCCCCCAAACATCAGTGAATTCTAGTTCAAGGGGTGTAGCGTAGTGGTGTTGTGATGTAGATAAGGTAATTGGAGTAACAAGCATTGCAAAAAGACATTTCTGAACTATTTTTATTGAATTGTAAAGGAATGTTACATTAAGATAAGACTTGAGATACAATTCTAGGGGTAGGATGGCCTAAACGCCTATACTAGAGAGTGTATTTCTGTATATTTGACCGATGACATTCTTTATTGGTAGGCTAAGAAAAAGAAACAGAACTTTGATTCAGACTAAAGGAATAAAATTTTGATTATAGACATTTTATTTTATGGTATTGAGATTACATGACATGTTACAATGAGAATACAGTGAATTAGAAGATGCATAATTGATTGGGATTTGCATGTCATCAAACTAGTAGAGGTTGTTTTTAAGATTACTTTTGAGTAAGATCTCTTGAGTTTCCTAACATTTAATAAGACATAGGTGAGGATGAAACTCAAAATACACATGATTATCTTGACAAAATCTAGCAAAACTAATGAGATTTTTTGTAAGGGTTGGAACATGTAGAAGATTATCTAATTTGAAAGAAGCATTTGGTAAATTTGCATGCAAGGAAGAGCTACCAATGTTAGCAAAGTACATACTTGAATAATCCCTAATCTGAACCTGATTAGTGCCATCAAATTTTGACACAGTTAACAAGTTTCTAGCATCATATATGAGATGAAGTGTTGCTCTAGTATCTCGATACCAAGAGGGATCTGAGACTGAACTTTCTATAGCAATATAGGCCGTAGGACCATGAAAGCTAGAAGGGAGGAAGTAGAGCATTTGAGCAGTTCTGATTTGGGTTGGTATAATTATGATCAAATCTATGGTAGCAATGCTAAGCTATGTGCCTAATTTTCCCATAAAGTTGGCATTGAGGATGATTACCATTGGACCAATCACTCCTATACCTCTTCCTCTACCTCCAAAGGAAGATCTACCCCATCCTCTATTGCTGATAAACCCTCTGGTATCTTTGATTAAGGTTTGGACTAGACGTGCTTGGATTAGGCTTGTGTCATCTTTCTTGAATCTCTCTAACATTTCTTCTTACGCTATTAACACTACTTCTAACTTATCAATTTCATATGGCTCTACTTTATTCATGACAATAGTGATGAATGACCCATAATCTTTATTTAATTCATCTAATATTACCTGTATCTGTTCAACAATGGAAAGAGGGGCTCCTACTACAGGTCGATCATCTATAGTTTTCTTGATCTTCAGCAGGTATTCTTAGGCCACCATTCCTTGTTTCTTTATGCTCTTCAACTGAGTCTTGAGTTGCTTGACTTTGGATCTTGTTTGAGAGGCAAAATACTTCTCTATTCTGCTCCACATTTTAGAGGTAAAATCACACCTTATTATTATGTTCTTGAAGGAACTATCCATTGAAGACAGGAGCCATAAGACCAGATGATGGTCTTGTTGTTCCCAGTTCATGTACTCTTCAGTCTCATTTTCCAAGGCACGATCTTCTTTTATTCTATACCTTTTAGGAACCTTGGATCTCTCAAGATTCTTTTAGAGCTTGTGACCTTTGATGGAGGCCAAAGCTTCATGTCTCCAAGGAAGAAACTTTTCTTCATTAAGCTTAGCAGGTATAGTTGCTTGCAAACACTTTTGGTGCAAAGCTCATTGTTGCAGCGGAAGTTTCTGAAGTTATTGATGGGCTCTCTTGATTCGCCATGGATCTTGTTAGCTCTGATACTATGTGAGGTATCAAAGTAACAAATGATGAATGAAAGCAAAATCAAGAGGGCTTAGAAAGTAAAGGTGTTTGGATGTATTGAATGCGAGAGTATGAAATCGGATACAATGGTTCAGTACAGAAGCAGTATAAAAAGACTCTATTGTAATGGTTAAAGAGGTTGAATTATTCTAACAAAATCACTAGCAATCATTAACAGATTAACTAACCAACTGAAGTACACTTTGCATATTTATCATACATATATTACTTATCACAACACAACAGAGGGCAACACTATACTGTATATCATCAATTATCATGGTTTTTATAGATAATAATAATCTCTAGGTTTTGTACCAATCTGAGATAAACCACAACTATCATATTTCAATAGATTTGCACATGAACCTCCATAGAAGACTTGTAGCATCTTTGGTTCTACTTTGTAAAATTGATTCTAAGTAGAGTTTATTATATTAGAATTTATTTTAAAATAAAATGATTTATGTTTTGTAGTTACTTTAAGAGTGATTTTGACATACTAATCAATTTTTAATTCTCTCAATTAATTCTAGAGGCAAGAATCAGGATGTATTTGGTTTTAGTTTTTCAAAAAAAAATGATTATGAAACTTAAATTTTATATAAAAATAAAAAATTGAAAACTAATTTTTTTCATAAGTTATTTTTTTTAGCTTCTATAAAAAAGTTAAAAAATATTTTTTTGAAAATTTTTTATTGTTCTTCAAAAATTATTCAAATATTTGATGAATAATTTTTTTGGGATGATAAAAATGATTTTCATTTCAAAAAATCCCAAACAAATGGCCCCTCAATTACGATCTCTCTAAGCCAAGCATCACTAAAAATTAGTGAAATCGATTTTGGGCGTCCAAAATCAATTATAGATCCCCTAAACATAAATCCAAACAAACTACTATGTCTCATAAGATATAAAAAATTATATGGACCACAAACTTGGTATTTTAAGGTATAACAAGTTATGTTAATAGAAAACTTGGTCTTAAAATCATTCTTAGGATTAAATGCATTTTGCCCCTGAATTTTAAGTAGTATATGATTTATATCACGAAACAACTTTCGTAAAGTTTAACACTATGAACATTTCAAACAATGCATAAAACTTCTTACTTTCTAAATAGTGCAAAACTTTATGTTATAGTAGGGTGTTGAGTTCTTGTTGATAAAAAAAAATATCAAGAGGGTGAAGTGCATATGAAAATTCACAAACAAAGAGTTGGATTGCATAGATTAGAAACATCAGAGGGGTTAAGTGCATATAAATCATACATTCACTAATTGCTAAAATTATGTTGAGGGGTGTTTTGTACTGTTTGGAAAGTTAGAAAGTTCACAATATCACTATACTCATTTTGAAAATTCAAGGATGTTAAATGCATTTTACTCTTATTTTTATTCACAATATCATATCTTTTTTTAATATTGCCTACCAAATTATTTTCAATTGAAATGTTGAAAAATATAAATAAAGAGTAAACTAATTAAGACACTAAAAAAGGAAGTTCACCATCCTTTCTAAATATTGATGTTAAGATAATTAGCAAAATTTGAATAATTTAAATAAAAATTGAACAGTTGAGTTTTTAAATAAAAATATTAAAATGTGCTCGAATAAAAAACAAACGATATTTACGCATCCAATTGATTATACCATTTTCTGTCTCCTTTTTTAGATAACTTTTACACATTTCCTCACAAACATAAATAACGCAAAACATGATTTAAAGTCGTGTATATATGGCATAATCCATTAAAGAAAAATAAAAATAAAGACAAGATTCCGTCACAGTATAAATATATTAATTTTTTAAAAATTAACAAAAGAATGCTTGGTTTTGGGCTTTTTTACAGAAATAAAATAAATATAATGATATATTACCTCAATCGCCTGTCTTAAACTCGTCTACATATGTCCCATTTTTATATAATAGAAGTCGACTATAATCGACTTACTCCAACAAGTCAATTATAATCGACTTTCACACTGGCGGACCTACACATTGTAACTCATCAAACAACACAGTCGATTATAATCAACTTCATCACAAAGGAGAAGTCAATTATAATGAGGCTTACAGAAATCTATTATAATGAAAGCTTTGTTGCAGCACAAAGTAGATTATAATGAACTTCATCCGCATGCAGAAGTCAATTATAATAGATTTACGTGTTAAAATTTCATCATCGTAATCGATTCTGGCATTGAATGTAATCGATTGCGAACGTAACTATCATGCCATTATTCAAAATTTGAACTGTATAATCGATTACCAGTTCATAAGCCCAGAAATGCCACTCTGGGTGTGTTTTGAATAGATATATCTTTTGGGATCAATCGCAACGGTTTACACATATTTTGTCTATATGTATTCACAAATATTAAATAAAACTCCAAATTGCCTATTATAAAAGTCCAAAATATATAATCACAAAATAAGTAGCACTGATGCCAAATACATAATATAAAAGTCCAAAGTACATGATATAAAAGTTAAGAGTATATAACTACTATATAATAATTTATTGCAATTTTTGTTAATTTTTTATCATGTTATGTAATATTTGTAAATATATATATTTATGAAAAAACTAGATTAAATCCTAATAAAAGCAATTAACAATTCTCTCATGTTTTTTCCTTAAAAAAAAAAACTTTCTTTGCACTTTTAGGACAAAAGATATGAACAAAATAAGTTGCAATTAACTTAAAATTTGAAGACACTAAATGTTTAATATCACATACAGGTCGTCATTTTGATTCAAGTATTCAAAAATCAAGGACTAAACATACAAAGCAAAGGGCAAAATTTATTTAGTTTGGAATTTAAAAAATTCAGTCATTTTTTTTGCTATTTATAATTTCTTAGTTCCTTTATCAATATGTAAAATTAAAAATGAATAATATAATAAGAAAAAATCATTAAAAAATTACAAATATTATGGCATGTAACATATATTTTGCCATGTGAACAAGCTAAACTCTAAATTAAATGATACAATTAATTTTTAAAATTATTGTAATTTAATGATCAAATTAAAAGATTTAAAAATATAATATCTTGTGGTATTATTCTGGGCCTTGTAATTGATTATATGAACTGATAATCGATTACACAGTTCAAATTTTGAATAATGGCATGATAGTCACGTTTATGGTAATCGATTACATTCTAATGTAATCGATTATGATGATAAAATTTTAACACAGAAATCTATTATGATCGACTTCTGTGTTGTGATGAAGTCTATTATAATCGACTTTTGTATTGCAATAAAGTCGATTATAATAGACTTCAGAAATCTATTATAATCGACTTCTTCTTTGTGATGAAGTCGATTATAATCGACTTCTGTGTTATTTGATCAGTCACAATGTGTGGGTCCACCAGTGTAAAAGTTGATTATAATCGATTTCTGTTTTGAGTGGAAGTCGATTATAGTCAACTTCTATTATATAAGCAATTTATATATGTAAGCGAGTTTAGGGCCAGGATTCAAGTAATATGCCATTATATTTATTTTATTTCTATAAAAAAACCCTTGGTTTTGTGAACAAAACAATGTTAAAAATACTAAAATAAAATATTGAAAAGTCAAGGATTTTTAGAAGTAGAAGTTTTTACCTCGAAACATAGGGATAAGTGCCTGATTTAAGTTTAATTTATATTTAGGGTTTAGTGTTTAAGATTTTTTCCTATGATTAGGGGAATTCTTTTTTTTTTTTATGGTTCCATTCACAAATCTATGGGTGTTGGATATTTGGGTGGTTCCTTGTATCGATTATGGAGTAAAATTAGCAGTGGTAGTGATGAAGGTGGTAGAAGACAGTTTTTGGTTTCAAAATCAAAAGAAGATTAGGATAATATAGTATGGATCTGAAACAACACTCTAATTTAGGGTTCTTTTTGTTCTATATTGGCTCTTATTTTCCTTTGAATCTAATTTTATTTTGATTTATGTGCATACCAAAAGTGATTGGGTTGAAATGTAAAATTTAAAAATAATTTAAAATACATCAAGGGTCAAATTGTTAAAAATCAAATGTTGGGTCTGAAAAAATATTTTTGATTAGCATTAAGTGATATGGCAGTTAAAGTACATTTTACTCTTTTCCTAGTGCCAACTGGGGAGATATCTAAACCTTTCCAATTTTAAAGGTGCGGAAGCGAGCGTCATACATGAGACTTATATTTTTAATGTTTTTTACCATCGTTTCGAAAATCAGAATAGACCGAACAATCCGACCATTTGAACCGAGAGGGTTACGTATTGCTGGAGCTCATTTTATTGGAAATTGCTTTTAATCACATATTGATGTATTAATTTTGTTGTGCATTCCCATTTACCCATATACCACATCATATTTGGTCACTAGGAAATGAGCATTTTATGTATGATGTCAAGATTCTTCTCGAGTATGATTTTCTCCATTGTTGAGATGTTTATTATCCATTCTGGGACCATTTGGTTGGAAGTGCTTGTTTGGTTTTAACATCTTGTTACTAGCCATATTGTAAATTAATTTGGGTATTGTTTTATAATGTTTTGATTTCTAGTGTCCAAGGGAGATTGTTAGAATAATTTTGTGGACAAACATAAATCAATATTGAATTTAATTTTTGGACCAAATTAATTTGATGTCATACAATTAGAGTTTATTATTTACACTCAATAATTAGTGATCATTGTTGCTCTTAGGCTTGTTATTGTTAAGCACAAGCTATTGTTAGTATGTTTTTGCCCTCTGTGTGTAGACTTTGCTATGATGGGTGGTTTAGCATATTTTTCACACAAGGAGAGACCTCTCCTCTTAGCTAATATATATAAAAGCCTTTGCTGTTCTACTGATACAATGACACGGTAAAACCTATTATGGAATAGGAAACAAAATCTCCTAACATTCTTTATTGAATTTCTCTCTGATCCCTTGTGTTTGTGTTTTGTAAGGTCGATTAGGAGTTATTCTACGAATCTATTGTCTTCTTCCTCAACCCTTCCAGTAACTCTAATCCAATCTTGATTATTATTAAACACATATGTCAGATTGAATTGATCTTTTGGAACATAGGGATTTTATCTATTGTTTATATCATTTGATACACATGAAATTCCTTTGGAATGATCTACAATGACTCCAGGATGGGCAAAGAGGTATACACTTTGAGCAATGCTACACAGTTACATAAAAGATATTTGACAAAAATCTTTGTTAAAATTATTGTAAATGTAAATAATTAAATGAGTTGTGCTAATTTATTTCATTATAATTACAGTTATTATGTGTTATCATTTTAGTAATGGTATGATTATTATCTTTTATTGACAATTTTTTATTAAATGTCAATAAAATTTAAATATTTTTTAGTTTTAAATTATATATTCATTTTCATGCATTGCACAGATCGTGCAATACGTAACAATTCAACTTATTCTGATTTGAATAATTTAATTTTGATTAAATATTTATGTGAAACAGGGAGAATCACTCCCGGCCATCATCGAACACGTTGTAATTCAATTTTCTTTTTGACAAAAATTTCTGCCACGTGTTGACCGTAATGATTTGGTTTCTCCAATTTCACTTCACAATGAATCAATTCATCATTAAATAATCCATTAATGAGTCTTTCCATTTTTATCTGATTGTGTTAATTTCAAACTCTATTTTTTTATTATTTTGCTTTTCTATGATTGTTTTCAATATTAATTTAATGCTAGTTATGTTTCTTTATTGGAGATATATTATATTCCTTCTCAATTTTTATTTTCGTAGATTCATTTTATAATAAATGAGTTATGGTATATTAAACGTTTATATATATACACTTAATTTATAATTGTGGGAAAGTATTAGAGCGGGAAGAAAAGGAGATGGAACTCATGGAGAGATAGCTCTCTTGCATTAACAGAGGAGAACGAAAAAATACAAGTCTCAATGTCTTAGTTCAAACGCTATATATTTTCTGCATCTAATGAGCTAATTGCTTCATAACAGAATGACTATGACAGCTCAAGGTCCTAACAATAATAACTGAATAACAGAATGCATTCAGCACATGATGAAATGTTCATCATGTAACAATAATACATGGAACCTTATTTTTTTTATTTTTCTTTGGTAAATGATTCATTAAGGCTCGTATACAAAATAATATATAATATTAAAGAAAAATATAAAAAAAATAAGACTCCATGTATTATAAATTATTTAATAATAATTTATTTATTTTTATTAAAATTGGTTTCAGGAGGTGATAAAAAAAATTATAGGATTTATTGGGCTAAGGAATGAATACATACAATACTACTTCTAAATCGTACTCATAATGCCCAATCGCTTTATGACCATTTAATGGAAAATGATAATTTTATGTATTTCCAATGCTATTGTTGGAGAAAAAATTGTTGCTATATTTATTATATTATCATACATTAAAAAAGTATGAAATTTACTTTCTAATAAAACCAGGTGATGCCGAGCACATATATGATGCCAACATATAAATTGTATTTTACATATAAATTAATCAAATTAATTTTCCTGTACACCACATGGGTTGTCGTAATAGTTTAACTTATAAAAACACGAGCCACCCTATCATATATTTACATATACAAGTGGACACATAGATGCAATAACGAAGCCCCATTATTTATGCATATATACATGCATCCACATGAACAGTCCGATGCGTCGATTAAAATCATTTAATTAGATGTCTAATCCATGAGATGCAGAATTATTTAAAATATTAATGTTATTTTAACATCAAAAAATGAATATCTAAATAAAGAAATCTACTTTATTATTATTAAATATAATACTGCCTCCATTATCTTCATTCGCTCATCACATTGATAATAACGATGTAAGATGTTATTCGCTTTAGATATCCACTTTAAATATTAAAATAACAATACTCTATTGAAAGAAAATGAAATCATGCTGTAGATTAGACATGTCAGCCATTTGGGTGTTTATATTTACCGTTTTTACATTATATTATCATATTAATACTCTAATTAGGGACATTGATGTAATTAGCATGGTTTTCTTCATTGAAGCCCCATTTTCTGCGCACAATAGCGGAGAGAAAACTTGGAGTGCGACCCACAATATTTTCTCTTCTCTGTCTCATTTTCGTCTGTTCCAAATGATGGAAAACTATACACTTCTCTAAATTTCTCGTCCTCACTTTTCCTTCCTCTACTTTTCTTTTAAACCAAACGACCGCTAAGAGGCAACAAAAGCTAACTCACGAAAATCCGAAAGCAAGAAAACATGTTGCCCGTCTAATATGTGTGAAAAGAATGAAGGGATGGGCCAACGTTTGAGAAGACGAGGAAGGGAAAGATCGAGGAACAGAGAGGGGGGTACGTAAGAGAGTGAGAGGAAGGGGAAGAGGTTGGGGATGGGAGTACTGAAAAAAAAGTTGAAAATTAGTTTGAAGTAAAGTGACAAAAATTTAAAAATAAAATATACAAACAAATAAAGTAAGAAATTTAAGCAAATATTTTTATTATAGCCAACTCTGTATCATAAGAAGGCTTAAAATTCTAACAGACTTTTACGCTAGAAAAGAAAAGCAAGTTACATTCACTTGAAACTGCAGCGAAATTATTAAACCAAATCTTACAAGGAAGAACATAACATTAATTACTTAGTTGTTTATTCCAACTGGAATAGCTCTGAGGGGGTTTATCAATGTCCATGTCCTCAGGCTTGATATTGTTTTCAAGTTTCCAATCATAACAATTGACTAATGATCCCAACATCACATGCAGCATTCGGATAGCTAGAGGCGATCCAGGACAAATGCGTCTCCCGCTGCCAAATGGTGTGAGCTGAAAGTCTCGACCTTTGATATCAATTTTAGACCCCAAGAACCTCTCTGGTGTAAACAAATGTGCATTCTCCCATATGCTTGGGTTCCTACCAATAGCCCACTCATTAATTAGGACTATTGCACCCTGTGGGATTGTGTAACCTGAGATTTCCACATCAACTTTGGCTTTTCTAGGGAGCAAAAGTGGAGCTGGAGGGTGTAAACGCAGGGCCTCTTTTATTATCGCTTGTAAGTATGGGAGTTTAGCAACATCTGATTCATCGATAGGATTACCTATTCCAATGGTTTGCTCCAGCTCTTGTCTGGCTTTAGACATAACCTCTGGGTTACGAATTACTTCAGTCATAGCCCTTTCTAGGCCATACGATGTTGTGTCCGTTCCCGCAATAAGCAGATCCTACAGCAAATCAATCATATTTATTCTAAATGAGAAATTGAACAATTGCATGACAATATTTCTTATATATTGTTTAGATATAAGTATATATAGTGAAAAGTTTTTATCTTTTTACATAAAAGATAAATATAAAAAGGGTACATTTTCAGGATCAAATATTTTTTAGTCTGATATTACTTGGACATGAAATATGGAGATAAGAGTGAATGTTTTATATATATATATATATATATATATATATAGAGAGAGAGAGAGAGAGAGAGAGAGAGAGAGAAATACAAAATGTTAGTCCCTAGCTAATTACATTACAAGAGATTTTATATCTTTATCTCTTTATAAATATTTACTTTTATTTTTAAATAATAGTACTTATACTATTATCTGGAAGCTATATATAAATCTCCGATAAAAACATTTTAACCCTATTTTTGGAGACATCCTACATATCCAAGAAAGAAAAGAGAGAAGTTGAAGGGGGAAAAAGTGATGAGATTCATGTATTTTTGTAGTGTTTAAATAATATTATTGAAATCTCATATTAATTTTAAGATAAGCTATGCTTTTAACTTATTCACAAAATTTGAGTTACCAAAAAATAAAATGTTAGACCATTGGAAACTTGTAAGAATTTTCTTTCTAGAATGTGTATGATTGTAAGCATTTAAATGAAAAGTGGTTTATATTATTTTATTTCATTCAATAACTATTATAATTTCTTAAAAACTTCTATCAATATTTTTTTTAAACATGTGTCATTATTCAAATTAAAATTAAAAGTGTATAACAGATTTACTCACATTAGATGAAACCCACCATAGAGTGAGACCCATTATGCCATGTGAGACTATCTAGTATACACTTGTGTCTATGAAAAATATTTTTCAAAGGAGTTACTGCTTTGACTAATGTTATGAGAATAATAATTACATAATAAATTAATACCGCACACCTTATTACCTTATCACATATAATAATAATAAAGTGTATGGTATTTATTTATTGTACAATTTTATTATTTTCTTAACATTACTTGTCGTCAAAGACATATAATAAAAAAAAAGGATAAAAGAAAGGAGATTACAAGCAAAAAGTGTTTGATCATTCCTCGGTCTATCTTCTCACTATCCTTTTCAGAAATGTCAAGGAGGGTATCCAGCATGTCGTTGTTTGTGACGTAAAGTCCTGTTTCTCTCAGTTTCGATCGTCTGTCAATCAACTTGTCCAAGTTGTGGAAAAACTTGGTAAGGTAATTAGTGGTGTGCCTTTGGAGGCCTTGTGGGTCAAATATCCTCAACACTGGGAAAATATCCACCACGTTTGTTGTTCCAAGTAGCTTCAAGAGAGTGGACGAAAAGTCCTTGTACTCTCGCCATTCTCTACGGATTCAACAAGATCCTGAGAGAAGAAAGTGTAAGACAAGAAATTGATGCATGCCTTGAAAGCTGCCCTCCCAACATCCACTGCCTCACCGGTTAGGCTGTATGAGTGCATGTCACTGAGGAGTTCTTGCAGCTTCTTGCGCCTAAGGCCTTCGCTTGCAGCAAGGGTCTTGTTTGAGAACAGTTGGTCATTGCATATTCTCCTTAGGTCCCTCCAAAGTGGACAGACAGGGAGGAATGGCAAGCTATAATTGTGGTGGTCAAGAGATGTCATAATAATTGGAACTGTTCTGTCTGAGAACAATGCATCATTGGTTTGGAGCACCTCTTTGGTAATGTCTGGTGAAGAGATGATTATGGTCGTTGATGGGCCTAGCTTCAAGCGCATTATATCTGGAGCATGAAGCTTAGCAAGCTTGGCCAGTGTCTGTAGTGGCTTTCTACAGAATTCAGAAAGGTGGAACAATATGGTAAGAAAGGAAGGGCCTGGGTGGAAGCTTTGCTTTTACGCTTTTTGCATTAAGTGAACGAAGAAATTGTGTGACAATGCATGTCAACAAGAGGATAAGTGATAGGGACAAGTAAGAATGCCTAAGGGATGAGAGGGTATGTGCTTTTGTTGCATTTGTGCTACCTTGCTCAAAAAGTGAAGCAAATGTTGAGTTGATTATTGCAGCACCCCAGTGTGGTGATACTGATAGTGATTCCATTGCCTTAACACAGACTTGGTTCAAGAGTAGTGTTGAGAAGTGGGTGTGGTGAGGGTGAACTTCATTGGCTTGTATATATAATAATATCGTAAAGTAGAAGAAGGCGTCTACGTATACATATACAAAATTATTCGGTTTACAATAAAATTCTAAAACAAATTTATATTAAATGTTTTATTACTATTATTGGGATGTGATGAATATCTCTTACTTATTTCACTCACTCATCACATCCAAATGATAATAAAGTTAGTCTAGTATGAGTTGTTGAAGAATTTTATTGTGAACCCCACACCTCTCATACATATGCACCTTTCACATAGACTTTTTTTCAGAATTATTTTTTATTAGAGAAATGATCTTTTTAGAACTTTTCTTTGTTTGTATCTTGTTAGTTTAAGAGAATTGTTATTATAATACTTTAAAAAGTGAAATATGTCTCAATAGACTCTCATTTTTATTATCGAATGTGATAGATTAATATAAAATGAGTAGCTCTTATCATCACATTCAATAATAGTAAAGTGAGTGTTTTAAAGAATACTCATTTTTTAAATGTTGAGTAATTTTTGGTAGTTTAATATTTACATTAGTACATAAAGTTTTTCTCTCTTCACGTTTTATAGTGGCTTTGTTAATATTCTCATTCAATCATTCAATAATATGACCCTTTTATACTCACTTCTTACACAATATTATAGAGAAACTATAATTTATAACTTAAACAATGATAAGTATTTATCTATAAAGCACATACACTAACATGGATTAGTGGGCAACACATCAAAGTTAAAAATAAAAGTGGAGAAAACTTTTTATAAATAAGTTTCAGTATGTAATTTTACTTAACTGCTATGTACTTTTTCATTTTTTTATTTCTTTCTTTACAAAAAAGAATTTAGGAAACAGTGTTTTAATCACTTTTATCATCAGGGTTGCAGAAATAAATTAAATAGGCAAAGCTAAGGAGGACACACAAATTTTTTAAGGCGGAAAATCCCAGGGTGTTAAGAGATAAATAATCATGAGGCCAATACCGAAAAGTTTTGCTATGAAAAATATCAATAAGTACAACTAAAGAATTTTACTAAAAATTTCTGAAAAATAAATGCCGTAATCACTATCAAAATATAAAATTATCAAAGAAATTAGTGTCCAAATACCCATAACAGGTAAAAAAATCAAGGAACAAATTTCTAAACACCCATAACAGGTAAAAGACTGGCCGATTTTTTAGAACCAGCTCAAACCAGCTTAGCTTGGCCGATTTTTTAAAAAACTGGTGACTCGATCTGGTATGGAACTAGCCGGGTGATGCATATTAGGGAAAAAATGGTTGAGGTTGAGAGTGAACTAGAGATCTAGAAATGCCTTATCGAAGCATCTTTGTGTACAAGAAAAAAGAGGATAGAGAAAAGACTATGAATACTTTACTAAATAGCATAGAGACAACATTTTGCTTTCTTTTTACCATTTTGATGAGCAAAACTTTTGAAAAATGCAAGTAGAGCAACAATCGGAGAAAAAAAAAATCAAAACCAGGAAAAAAAACACTGTTATACTTCTTCATGAGTATGACATGGCACTGCAAATTTTGTCGAAGGCAACTCAAACATGAAGACCGATTGTTCTACTTCCTGTGCCTTTGTTTAATTTTCACATTGAGAAAGCTATGTCTTTCAGCTCATCCCGTGGCCATTGTGATTGGTAAGTTTTTATTGGTTAGATATCTAAAATAGAAGCTATAGCTCTTTGAATTGGAAAAATATTAACTGAGAGTCAAAGTAGATAGCATCAAAATATCAGCAACCTTTAATCTTGCAATTCAATTTTTACTAAGAAGCTCTTAGAATTGGATTTTTTGAGCTGACCATGAAAGTTATAGAGAACTTATTGATCTTTCCAAAATATCTTTGCTTGTCTCAATCTGGTCTCTATAAAAAGAGATACAATTTTTCCATTACAATATTTCCTGCACATATGTTTAAATGAGCTCTAGAACTTTTCTATTTAGCCACCAAATTCTTCCAAATTGATCATTGCTACAAGCTTCATACACCAATATGGGATGTCCTTACAACGAAATCATACTCACAAAGGGGATTAAAAATACAGGAAGCTCCAAAACATATTTCTTCGTCAAAATGGTGTAAATAATTATGATTATACTCAATGATACCAAATGAGGACTAAATACAAATCAACCAAACGCAAATAATTACGATTATACTCAATTATACCCGATGAAAACTAAACACAAATCAACCAAACATCAACCAATTAAGTATATAAATAATGTAATATGCTTAGAATTAAATAGGAACGGGTGCATGAATGCAACCCATCACTGCCCTTCTTGAAAAGAGTGCTCTCCAAATAATTGCACGGTGTCCCTACTATGCACAATACCCTGACCCCAACTTCCATGGTCACCTGTGTTGCTTCCATATTCAAACTCGAATAGTGACCCACTCGTTGGCTTTCCAATCACATGAGAGATTGTGTCAAAGGCCGGCTCCTAGAGGGTAACTCAATGACAAATTGTTATCTCAGTAAAAATTTTGATTTAATATTTTGTTAATTGTTATATATAAAAAAACATATAATTTGATGACATTATAAAAAACTTCTTTTTGATCGGTGTATCAAAATTAATCTATTTGTTTTGTTTTATAGAATACTCAATACATTTTGTTCTAGTCCAACACCATTTTTAAAACTCTGCCTAGTGAGATATTTTTGTACAATTTTTTTATTGAATTAATTTAATATGATATTCCATTAAAATCATCTCAATATTCGATTTTTTATAATCATAAGACAAGGTTTAATTTTTTTTTAATTTATTGAGTGAAGGCTTCGCTCAATTATTTACTAGGGAGAAGGATCATAAATAGTTTATATGAGATTATGGGTTTAAATTTTAGTGCAAGGGCAGGTTCTTGTAGACAATCTCCCTTCCCCCAATTTTTTATTCAAAATTATTTAGTATTTAATGGTAATATCCACTCATCTTGAACATCTATCATATTCAATTCTTATAAAATGAACATTTCATCAATAAATATCTATTTTTTAGTATTGAAATAATATTATCCTTTACAATTGACTACATGAATATATATATATATATATATTAGATGTTTTTCTTTTAAGTTGTTTACTGACTTTTGCTAGTGCTCACATGCAAATTTGATTGGCGTGTTGTCATGTTGAGAGGACGTTGTACACGCAGTAAAAAAAAAAATGTTGTACATGCAAATCTTAATATTCTCATTTAATGTTGAAAAAAATAACTCGATCTTTTTCACATTCGGTGGGCCAAAGATTATTGGCTAGTTCATTTCGTTGAAAGGGAGTTAATTCTTCTTTGATTATGAAGTCATGAGTTATTTGCTTTGAAATTCATTATACAGAAAAAATGAAATAATTAGCCAGTTTCATATTGAGGAATTAATATCTTATTTATCTAACGAGTGGATACTCTTAAAATATTATAATTCTTGATAATAATTTTTTTATCTGTCTATTTGAGCATGGATTGGACCAGTGGAGTGTAAATTTTTGTATAGATACAAATTTAATACATTATATTTATGTATATAGACAGTAAAAATGGGATTCCATTTGCTTTATTCGATATATATATTGATCAGTAATATATCGATTCCATTAATTTTTTATGAATATGTTTAATATCTTATTTATCCAACGAATGGATACTCTTAAAAAATGATAATTCTTGCTAATAATTTCTTTTATTTGTCTGTTTGAGCATGGATTGGACCAGTGGAGTGTAGATTTTTGTAGAGATATAAATTCAACACACCATATTTATGTATATTCACGGTAAAAATGGGATTCCATTTGCTTCATTTAGTATATATTGATCAGTAATCCATGGATCCTATTAATTTTTTATGAATATGTTTAAGAATGAAAATTTAGAGCCGTCTCTATATAGAAATTTTTCCTGCTAGAAACGTGACAAATTCCTTGTGAGGTTTATTCTGTTGTGATAGTAAGAGGAGGATCATAACAATGGCTAGCTTGCATATACAATGTGCCTGTCTGGAAAACGAGGCTACTTTGTGAGTCAAATTTGCTTGGCGTGTACGTTGTGATGTTAGGAGGACGCTGTACATGCAGAAAAAAGACGTGTTCTTTCCTCCTACTCTTCCTGTCCATTAGGTAAGGATTTGTACGGGGTATGTTATTGATATCTACTTGCTGGAAGATTTTTTCTTCCACAAAGATGATATATCTATCGATCTATCTATTAATATATAAAAATTAGACAGTTTCAAAATTTAATACCAAATTTCTTTTTAAAAATTGCAGTCTTTTAGATATTATTATATTTGACACGTATCACCTCTTAATTTGAATAAGTAATTAATATATCAATATATATTTATTTTTATTTTTATTTTATTTACTACAAACTTTTCATTATTTTTCTTTATCCAATAAGAGAAATGGTGAGGGAAAAAGGAGAGGAGATAGTTTTCCTTTCTTTTTCGTTAATAAATTTTAATTTTCCTAAAATAAATTCAACAATATTATCTCACTCAAGTCAATTAGGGAGATTTCTTTTTATGTTTATATTGTTGAATACTTGAATTATTTTTACCTTATAAGAGGTTAATTATTTACATATAAATATAAAAATAAAGTAAAAAATATAGTTAATTTAAATATAATTGTTATAAATAAAGGTATTCTATTAAATATTCTACAATATTATTTTGCAAATTCTTTTTCTTTCTTTTTGTCGTATCTAAAATTTTACATGAAATGTAATTAAGTTTATAAAAAGAAAATGTGTAATAAGAAGAGATCAATATTTTTCTCCTACTTAGAGGTGGATGTTTAGTTCTTATAAATAATTTATAAGTATATAATTTTTAGAGTAAATACTAAAATTAGTCCTTCAAAAATATATTAGTGTACAAATTAATCTCTTAAATTTTAAAAATTTTAAATTGGTTCATCATGTTTTAAATAGGGGGATAATTTGATCTCTCCATACAAGTTCATATGATTAAAAAAACACTTTATGTAGGGACCAGTTTCTTCCTTTTTTGAAATATGAATGATTAATTTAGGATTTTCAAAATTTATGAGACCAATTTATTGCCAAATATATTTATGAGGGATCACTGATTTGAGCATTTTGTGTAATTTTTATAGAGCTAATTATATGATATTTCGTATGATACTGTGTAGAATGAGATGATTGAAATTTTTTTGATAAATTCTCAATAAAGGTGTTGAAGTATATCTCATTAAAGTTTATTATACTCAAATATATTTTTCTATATTTTAAATTTTTATTTTATTTAATATGAATTTGAAGCCACATTTCCTTGTTCACGAAAAAAAGGGAGAAGTGAGAATGAAGATGATTATTTAGTTTATTATTTATGAAAATTATTATACATGTTCACTCGAATGAATATAATTAATATGAGTTTATTTTATTTAATATAAATTCTTAGCAGTTTCTTTATTTAAGATGAACAAAGAGCAGTAATGGTATAAGATGATGAATTTTTTTAATCAATTTGTCATAAATATTTGTTACTCGTGAGATCTATTTTAATAATATATTTTCATCATTTTTTATGAATGATGTTGATTATATCATCTATTTTTTTAATTTTTATTGAAGATTTATTTTATATTTATAATTTATATATTGACACATAATTCTAGAGAAAATGTTGGTTTGATTTTAGTGAGGCCTATATTTAGTGAGGGCCATGTATGTAGCAAATTTTTAGATTAACTGATAGAAGATTTTTATATGCGACAATGATTCGTGGAACGCTAACAAAACTAGCAATGTTGTATATGGGGAGCTACATACTTATAAATATATGTTGAATGCTATATCATAATTTGATCAATAATTCATATACAATTTATAAATTATTTATTTTACTATTTTCCTCTTTATCACATATATAATTGAAAATTGTATACCCAATCAATTCAATTGTTTATGCAACTACCCAGGTCGGAATCTAGTATTTCATAAGATTAAATCAGTAAACCTGCAATAAAAAATAAAGAAAAGGAAGAAAGCCAACCCTGCCATAGTTGTTAATAACAAAGTCGCTTAAAATACCAAAAACTATGTCGAAAACATACTTTATTCTTTTTTCCCCTTTTGATAGATAAAAGAGCCCAAACCCCATAACATCAAGACAGCACGGAATATTGTACACACTGTTTGACAAACCAAACAATTAAACAGCAACAAAAATGTTTTTGGATAGACACAAGTTTACGAATTTAAATTTGGACACATTCACATACATAAAAGTGTGTAAGACCCAATATATAAATGATTGTATATATTTAATAAAGTTAATGATCCTACTTTTATTGTGAGAGTATGTGTAAATGGGTTATCAAACTTGTGTGTATATAACAATGTTTAAATAAAAAAAACTGTTAAGGACAGCACAACCTACAGAGCCCACAATTTTGCAGCATAACTCCTTCCTATTGTTGAATCTGCAGAAACCAGTTTCCGCTCCATTCAAATTTCAAAATATTGGCCCTCCTGTTGATAGGATCACCCCGGTGTGTATCTGACCATGCTTCTATAATCACACGATCAGAACTCCAACACAGCAGAGAGCAACACTGTACTGCTATATCATGAATTATCATGTTTTTTATAGATAATAATCTCCAGGTTTTGTTCCAATCTCAGATAAACCACAACTATCATGTTTCAATAGATCTGCCCATGAACCTCCGCAACAGACTTGTAGCGTGTTTGGTTTTGCTTTGTAGAATTGATTCTAAGTAGAGTTTATTATATTAGAATTGATTTTAAAATAAAATGATTTATGTTTAGTAGTCACTTTGAAAGTGATTTTGACATAAACTAATCAATTTTTAGTTCTCTCAATTAATTCTTGCGGCAAGAATTAGGATGTGCTTGTTTCAGTTTTTGAAAAAAAGACTATGAAACTTAAATTTTATATATAACTAAAAATTGAAAGCTGATTTTTTCCTAAGCTAATTTTTCAGTTTCTATTAAAAAAATTAAAAAATATTTTTAAAATTTTTATTATTTTTAAAAAATTATCCAAATATATAAAGAATAATTTTTTTGGGATGACAAAAGTGATAAACAATCCAAATATATAGACAATGTTAAGAGTACCGAAATAAAACATTAAAGGGAAATGCTTGATAATCAGTTTATCCAGAATTATATGATATAATTATAACATTTAAGGGATGAATATGTTGGTCATGCCACTTTATCTAATCTAGCGGTCACAATGATTTTTGTCAAATATTCTGTAGATTTTTTTATGAACATACAGCATCATTCAACCTTAAAAGGTCAGGGATTTACGGTTCAAACAAAAAAGGAGGTTGAGGGATTTAACCATCCTACTCATAACACCCTCTTTTTTTTTCCTTTTATCAACACAGGGTACCTTCTGCTGAAAATAATGATTAATACCTTTCAGACATAGAGTCCAAGTATTGTCTTTGACCATCACTCCCTCTTCCTGTACACCATGGAATTAAACTACTAATTGGATACTTAAAAAAATCCATACTAACTGACAAGTGTGGTGTGGCTCGTGGTTTTCACAACTCCTGTTCGAACTCCCCCCATTCCCCATTAGTGATTGGATAAACACTTGTAATTGCCTCTAAGCTTCAGCCGAGAACGCGATGCGTACATTATTGTCACCTTCTGCTATCACCCTGACTCGTCCACGTAGGCGCCTCCTGGAATGCACGGAAGCATCCATATTGGTAATCCAAGACACTGTGATACCAGTTTTATGGTTGGCTGATTTGGCGTTATATATTCAATTATATAAAGCAGCTGTTTTAATCAAAAAGAGACTAAGGACGTATTTAATTAGAGAATAAAATAAAAATAAAAATTACTTAAATAAATTATATATATTATTTTATATATAAAATTAATTATTTAAATAAATATTACTCTTAATTTTACTTTTTAACCAAACACCACCCCCGTATACCTATACTGTTGTGCATGTGCAAAGTATGAATGTCCCATTGTGATGACTAAATAGAAGTTTGACTCAAAAGTGGCGTGATGAAACATGACCGAAAGTCAAGCAGCCTTTGCCTCTAATTAATCAAAACCATACATTACTTCTCCTCAATGCATCCAATTATATCCTAAATAGAGTAATTAAAAAATCACCAGGATAAATAAAAGAACGGAGAAGGGTTACATATATGAAAATTTAAACAAATAAAAAGACCAGAAATGTTAGTTGGTCATTAAATGTAGATATTACGTGGGCATCATATGTAGAAAGATAATCATAAATATTGACTTTTGATTCTCTCTCAACACTTTCTAGCATCAAGACTTAAATTAATTATGCCTCCTCCTAATATCCATATATATATATAAAGATAAAAAAATAAAAATAAATAAACTCTGAAAAATTCTTCGTAATGAAATGAAAACAAATTAAAAACAAAATATACAATTAAGTAAAGTAAGAAATTTAAAGTAAATATATTTTTTTATCGTAGCCAAACTCTGCATTATATAAAGGCTTCAGATTCTAACTAGCACTCAAGCTGATAAAAGAAGAGTAAATTACATTTGACAAACTACGGCCACTATATTAAATCAAATCCTTAATATTAATCATGCTAGTTGTTTATTTTAACTTGAATAGCTTGGAAGAATTGATCCAAGTCCATACCATCAGGCTTTATGTTGTTTACAAGTCTCCAATCAAAAGATTTGACTAATGATCCCAACATCACATGCGACATCTGGAAAACTGGAGGTGAGTCAGGGCATATCCATCTCCCAGTGCCAAAAGGCGTGAGAATGTGCGGAGAAGGAGGCTACACGTGATGCATCTTTCAAACAGAGGCATGTTTTTAATTCAAGAAATTAAAGTTCATTTAAGCACCTTTTACTCATGACCGCGAGGACATACGTATATCATAGTTTGTTACCTATTTTTCTTTTTAGTTCTTTACTGACTTTTGTTTGTACCCACATTCAATCTTTAAAGAATAATTGAAGTCTTTTAATACTCACTTCTTAAAACTATAATTTAATCATAACTTAACTGCGACAAGCCAGTATTCATTATTAGGAGACCTAATGTTTTTAAGTTTTTACATTTTTATTTTCTTTAGTGTTATATTTTAATATTCTTATTTAATGTTGAAATAAAATCTTTTTCACATTTGGTGGGCCAAAGATTATCGGCTAGTTTATGACGTTAAAAGGAAAGAGTTAATTCTTCTTTGATTATGAAGTCATTAGTTATTTGATTTGAATTTCATGTATATATACAGAAAAAAAATAATTAACGCGTTTCGTATCGAGAAATTAATATACTATTTATCTAATGAGTGGATACTCTTAAAATATGATAATTCTTGCTAATAATTTTTTTTATTTGTCTGTTTGAGCATGGATTTGACTAGTGGAGTGTAGATTTTTGTATAGACATAAATTTAACATCTCATATTTATTTTACAGTAAAAATAAAATTTCAGTAGCTTTATTTAATATATTTTGATCACCAATCTATGAATCTCATCAATTTTTTTTTTATAAGTGTATTTTGAAATTGTGTATATAGAAAATTTTCCAGCTACACACGTTTCAATGCAAATTCCTTGTGAAGTTTGTCCTCCTGTGATAGTAAGAGGAGAGTGATGATAACAATGGCTAGCTTGCATATGTTATTTTATTGAAAAAAAAGAAGCTTGCATATACAGATATACTATTAATGGCTTCGATTATATGGGAAACGAGGCTAATTAGTTAGTCAAATTTGATTGGCATGATGTTATGTTGAGAGGACGTTGTACTTGCAGAAAAAAAAGTTGTTCATCCCCCCTGCTCTTCCGGTCCAATAGATAAAGATTTGCATGGGGGATGTGGTTGGCATCTACTTGCTGGAAGATTTTTTCTTCCACAAAGATGATATAAATATCTATCTACTATCTATTAGTATATAAAAATGAGATAATCTCAAAATTTAGCACCAAATTTCTTTTTAAAAATTACACTCTTTTTAGCTACTATTGTATTTGACACATATCACCTCTTAATTTGAATAAGTGATAATATATCAATAAATTTTAATTTTAATTTTACTTACTATAAACTTTTAATTATTTTTCTTTATTCATCAATAAGAGAAATGGAGAGGGAAAAAAGAAGGAGCGGTGATAGTTTTCCTTCCTTTTTTGTTGACAAATTTGTACTAAAATCTTTTCAATAATAATATCTCACTCAAGTGAATTAGGGAGATTTTTTATGTTTATATTGTTGAATATTTGAATTATTTTTCCATTGTAAAAGGTTAATTATTTACATATAAATATAAAAATAAAGTAAAAAATATAATTAATTTAAATATATTTATTATACATAAAGGTATTGTGTCAAATATTCTTAAGCATTATTTTGCAAATCCTTTTTTTTCTTTTTATCGTATCTAAAATTTTCCATGAAATGCAATTAAATTTATAAAAAAAAGTATAAGAAGAAGAAGTCAGTATTTTTCTTTTACTCAGAGGTGGATGTTTAGTTCTTATGAAATAATTTGTAAGTATATAATTTTTAGAATAAATATCTATATTGATCCTTTCGAAATATATTAGAAGATAAATTAATCTTTCAAATTTTGAAATTTCCAAATTAGTTTGACACATTTCAAAAAGGGGGGACAATTTGGTCCCTTCGTGCAAGTTCATATGATTAAAAGAACACTGTATGTAGGGACTAGTTTCTTCCATTTGTTGAAATGTAGGTATCAATTTAGAATTTTTAAATCTGTGAGACTAATTTATCGCTCAATATATTCCTGAAGGATTAATTTTGGTATTTTGTTTAATTTTTGTAGAGCTAATTATATGATATTTCCTATGATACTTGCAGAATGAGGTGGTTGAAGCTTTTTTGATAAATTCTCAATAAAAGTGTTGAAGTATCTTTCATTAAAGTTTATTATACACATAAGTTCATATTTTTCTATATTTTAAATTTTTATTTTATTTAATATGGATTTAAAGCTGTAATTCCTTGTTCAAGAAAAAAGGGAGAAGTGAGAATAAGGATGATTTTTTTATTATTTATAAAAATCGTTATAAATATTTACTTGAATGAATATAATTAATATGAGTGTATTTTCTTTGGTCTAAATTCTTAGTAATTTCTTTATTCAAGAAGAACAAAGAGCAATAATAATATGAGATGATGAATTTTTTAATCAATTTGTCATAAGCATTTTTTACTCATGAAATCTATTTTAATAATATATTTTCATCATTTCTTATGGATGAATTTTGATTATATCATCTATTTTATGAATTTTTATTAAAAACATATTTTATATTTATAATTTATATATTGATACATAATTCTAGAGAAAATGTTGGTTTGATGTTAGAGAGGCCTATTTTTAGTTAGGGCCATGTATGTTGCAATTTCTAGATTAACAGATTGAAGGTTTTTATATGCGATAGTGATTAACAAAACTAGCAATGTTGTATATAGGAACTACTTAAAAATATATGTTGAATGCTATACCATAAGTTGATCAATGATTCATGGATAATTTATGAATAATTTGTTTTACTATTTTCTTCTTTATCACATATATATATATATATAATTTAAAATTGCATATCCACTCAATTCAATTGTCTATGCAACTATGCAGGTCACAATCTAGTATTTCATAAGATATAATCAATAAAACTTACCACAAAAAATAAACAAAAAGGAGAAAGCCAACATCGTTATAGTTGTTAATAACAAACTTAGTTGCTTAAAATACTAAAAACTATGTCGAAAAACATGCCTTTTTTTATAGATAAAAGAGCTCAAAACCCATAACATCAAGACAGCACATAATATTGTACACATAGTTTGACAAACCAAACAATATAATTAAATAGTAATAAAAAAATTTCTTCGATTGATACAAGTTTACCAACTCAAATTTGGACATATTCACATAAAAGTGTGTAAGACCCATGTATAAGTGATTGTATATTTAATAAAGTTAATGGATCTTACCTTTATTGTGAGTGTGTGTAAATGAGTTATTAAACTTGTGTGAATGCAAGAATATATGGATAGCACAGCATACAGAGCCCACAATTTTGCAGCATGACTCCTTCCTATTGTTGAATATGTAGAATCCAATTTATGCTCTATTCAAATTTCAAAATATTTGCCCTCCTGTTGTTAGGATCACATGGTATGCCTCTAACCATGCTTCTATAATCACATGATTTGAACTCCAACATGTGAGGTATCAGAGTAATGGAGGATGAATGAAAACAAAAGCAAGAGAGCTTAGAGAGTAAAGGTATTCAGATGTATTGAACGCAAGAGTATGAAATTAGGTATAATGGTTCAATACAGAAGTAGTATATGAAGTCTCTATAGGGATGGCTAGAGAGACTGAATTACTCTAACAAATTAACTAACTAACTCAATTACACTTTGCATATTTATCATATGGTGTATTGTCTCTTATCCCCTTGCAAACTCAAGGTTGAGGAATCCATAACCCTGAGTTTGATCTTATGCTTTTGAAAGGATGTTGCTGACAAAGGCTTGGTGAGAGCACAAGCTACTTGGTCTTCAATACACCATATGATAAATATGGTGTATGAATGCAAAAGTATGAAATCAGGTATGATGGTTTAGTACAGAAATAGTATATAAAGTCTCTACTGTAATGGCTAAAGAGACTGAATTACTCTAACAAATTAACAAACTAACTCAATTACACTTTGCATATTTATCATATGATGTATTGCCTCTCATCCCTCCATAAACTCAAGGTTGAGGAATCCATAACCCTGAGTTTGATCTTGTGCTTTTGAAAGGATGCTGCTGATAGAGGCTTGGTGAGAGCATAAGCTACCTAGTCTTCAAATGGAATATGAGTGATGACACAGCTTTTTGGATTATTTTGTTGTGCAGAAATTGAAGATCTAGCTCAAAGTGCTTGGTTCGGTTGTGTAAAACTAGGTTTGCTGCAAGCTAGACTGCACTTGAGCTATCACGGTAAATTGATAGAGAGGTAGAGCACTGTAAATGTAGTTCTGTGAAGAGGGGCTGTAACTAGATGATTTAGGCCATGATAGCCGCTGGACTTCTGAACTCAGCTTCTATACTGGATTGAGAAACCATATGCTATTTCTTACTTAACCATGAGATGAGGTTGTTGCCTAGAAAATCACAGTATCCAGTGGTTGATTTTCGATCATCTACATCATAACCCCAATCTAAGTCACAAAATGCAAGTATTCTTATATCAGAGCATTTGTGGAACATTAGGCCTTGCTAAATTGAGCCAACTAAGTATCTGAGAATGCATTTCACTACTTTCCAGTGAACATCCAGTGGTTTATGCATGAATTAGGATACCTTGTTTATAGCAAAGACAATGTCCGGTCTAGTAATGGTTGCATATTATAATCCCCCAACTGTAGAACAATATAGTGTTGGATTAGCAAAGGCCTCATCACCATGGGCTGAGAGTTTAAGGTAGCTAATCATAGGGGTTGGCATTGATTTTGAGTCATTCATATTAGCCTTCTTGAGTAGATCTTTTACATACTTTGCCTGATTTAGATGAATTCTCCCCTCAGTTGGTTTAGTAACCCTAATGCCCAGAAAAAAATGCATGTCACCAACATCTTTGAGTGCAAAACACTATTTAGCTAAGTAATGAGAGTAACATCACTAGGATTAGGTCAGTAACCAAGATATCATCTACATAGACGAATAGATATATAGGGCTAGGAGAAAATCTGACAAATAGGGAGGAATCAGATTTGATGTTCTGAAATCCAAACTAATGGAAAGCAGAACTTAGTTTCATAAACCATGCTCTTGGGGCCTGTTTTACCCCATATAGGGTTTTGTTGAGTTTGCACACCTGCTAAGTGCTGGAGATAAAAGCTTCAGGTTGTGTCATGAACACGTTCTCACATAAGTCACCATTCAAAATGCATAATTGAAATCAAACTATCTAATGCTCTAGCTTTTGGACAAAGCTAGGGACAACATTACTCAAATTATGGGAGGTTTTATCACTAGGCTGAAGACTTCTTCATTATCAAGGCCTTCTTATTGGTGAAACTCTTTAGCAACTAGTCGTGCTTTGTATTTCTAAATTGAGCCATTTAGATTCCTTTTGATTTTAAAAACCCATTTGCAGCCAATAGGTTTTGAATTAGGTGGAGCATTAACCAATGACCAAGTGTTGTTCTTTAAAAGGTCCTCATATTCTTCCTTTATTGCTTGGTGCCAACAAAGGCTGGTACGTGCCTGACTTATTGTAAGAGGCTCATTATTGACTAGCCTCTATCAGAGTTGACTAGTGTAGCAACATTTGTTTGGGTTTGACAATCCCATTTTTTAACGTTATAATCATCTGGTGAATATTGTGAGTCAGGCTTGTGCTGTAGTTTCTGTAGATTGGTCAGCCAGAAGATCTACCGATGCTATATTTGTGGGGTTGTCCAAGGGCAAAACAATTTCCACAGTAGTTATAGAAACTTGAGGAGCTAGACCTGAAACACTTAAATTAGAAGGTGAGAAGCTAACAAGAACTGAATTTGAAATGAAGGGCTTAGCACATTATAAAACAATGGTAGCTGGAAGACTTGGGAACCAGTGGAATTTGAGGGACAGAAGTGTGTGTGGTGTTAAAAGGGATAGAGGATGTTTGTAAGTAAGGTGGATGTGAAGTTAACGATTGATAAGGAAACATAAATTCATCAAATAGTGCATTCCTAGTTATATAGATTTTGCCTATAGGTGAGGGGCATTTATAACCTTTGTATTTTGCATCATATCCAAGAAAAGTGCACATGTGTGATTTGAGACTGAGTTTATTGGGAATATAGGGTCATAGGTTGGGAAAACATGCACATCCGAAGACTTTTAGGAAGGCATAATCTAGTTTTTGTTTGGTGAAAAGTTCATAGGGTGATATATTCTTGGTGACAGGAGATAGCATACAGTTTATGAGGTAAACAGTAGAGGTAAAGGCTTTAAGCGAAAATGTGAGAGGCATAGATGTTGTGGCTAGGAGGTTAGGCTTGTTTCAGTGACATGCCTATGTTTTCTTTCAACCTTTCCATTTTGAGAGTAATTGTAGGGACAACTTAACCTATGGTTAATGCCTTGGATGGTGAGAAAAGTTTCAAATTGTTTTGATTAAAATTCCTTAGCATTATTAGATTGCAAACTCTTAATTTTGTTACCAGTTAGATTTACAGCAAAAGTTTTGCACAGAAGGAAAACCTGAAACACTTGTGCTTTTGTTTGCAGCATATAGATACAGGTATAACTAGTGAAAGCATCTACAAAATTGACGTAATACCTGACACCTGTACTGACAGATATGTTAGAAAATCAGAACTCCTACAAAATAAGAAAAACAGAAAAAGAGCTTTGTTAGCCCTAAGGCGTGCGGTGCATTGTCCTTAAGGTTTATTCTATCATAGTGCAAAAATCCCTCAAGATACAGCAGGCTCTTCTGAAATTAACTAGGAACTCAAGATTTACAATTGCTGATATGTTCTAGTTGACAACCCAGGAATTATAGAATACCAATATAAGAGTATTATCTCAAGAAAAAATATGTATGTCTCCATATAAAACACGATCACAATTTTCTTTTTAACAGAAAGGAAAACAAACCATCATATATATCACTTTTACGGTTATTAAACGGTACTTGTTAATAGTAACACATAAAAAACAAATCAACATCTTTTGTCTTAAAATATTCAGAATATTTTATTTAAAATAGAATTAAGGATAGAGTAAAAACATGATCGGTTACAATTGGTATTAGTAACTAGTATATCCACACACATAAATTTAGGAAACCAACCATGATGTTCCACTAATAATAATATAATATCAATTTTACTTAGTCACATGATTCACTTTGAAAAGGATTTGTAATCTTAGTTTTGAATAATTAGTCGTTTCAATATTGGTTATAAAAAAATGAGTAGATAAATAATAAACCTTTTGAAATATATAATTTAAATTCCAAAAAATCCAATAAGATACTGGTGCAGGCCCCCAAACATCAGTGAATTCTAGTTCAAGGGGTGTAGCGTAGTGGTGTTGTGATGTAGATAAGGTAATTGGAGTAACAAGCACTGCAAAAAGACATTTCTGAACTATTTTTATTGAATTGTAAAGGAATATTACATTAAGATAAGACTTGAGATACAATTCTAGGGGTAGGATGGCCTAAACGCCTATACTAGAGAGTGTATTTCTGTATATTTGACCTATGACATTCTTTATTGGTAGGCTGAGCAAAAGAAACAGAACTTTGATTCAGACTAAAGGAATAGAATTTTGATTATAGACATTTTATTTTATGGTATTGAGATTACATGACATGTTACAACGAGAATACAGTGAATTAGAAGATGCAGAATTGATTGGGATTTGCATGTCATCGAACTAGTAGAGGTTGTTTTTAAGATTACCTTTGAGTAAGATCTCTTGAGTTTCCTAACATTTAATAAGACATAGGTGAGGATGAAACTCAAAATACACATGATTATCTTGACAAAATCTAGCAAAACTAATGAGATTTTTTGTAAGGGTTGGAACATGTAGAAGATTATCTAATTTGAAAGAAGCATTTGGTAAATTTGCATGCAAGGAAGAGCTACCAATGTTAGCAAAGTACATACTTGAATAATCCCTAATCTGAACCTGATCAGTGCCATCAAATTTTGACACAGTTAACAAGTTTCTAGCATCATATATGAGATGAAGTGTTGCTCTAGTATCACGATACCAAGAGGGATCTGAGACTGAACTTTCTATAGCAATATAGGCCGTAGGACCATGAAAGCTAGAAGGGAGGAAGTAGAGCATTTGAGCAGTTCTGATTTGGGTTGGTATAATTATGATCAAATCTATGGTAGCAATGCTAAGCTATGTGCCTAATTTTCCCATAAAGTTGGCATTGAGGATGATTACCATTGGACCAATCACTCCTATACCTCTTCCTCTACTTCCAAAGGAAGATCTACCCCATCCTCTATTGCTGATAAACCCTCTGGTATCTCTGATTGAGGTTTGGACTAGATGTGCTTGGATTAGGCTTGTGTCATCTTTCTTAAATCTCTCTAACATTTCTTCTTACGCTATTAACACTACTTCTAACTTATCAATTTCATATGGCTCTACTTTATTCACGACAATAGTGATGAATGACCCATAATCTTTATTTAATTCATCTAATATTACCTGTATGTGTTCAGCAATGGAAAGAGGGGCTCCTACTACAGGTCGATCATCTATAGTTTTCTTGATCTTCAGCAGGTATTCTTAGGCCACCATTCCTTGTTTCTTTATGCTCTTCAACTAAGTCTTGAGTTGCTTGACTTTGGATCTTGTTTGAGAGGCAAAATACTTCTCTGTTCTGCTCCACATTTCAGAGGTAAAATCACACCTTATTATTATGCTCTTGAAGGAACTATCCATTGAAGACAGGAGCCATAAGACCAGATGATGGTCTTGTTGTTCCCAGTTCATGTACTCTTCAGTCTCATTTTCCAAGGCATGATCTTCTTTTATTCTATACCTTTTAGGAACCTTGGATCTCTCAAGATGCTTTTAGAGCTTGTGACCTTTGATGGAGGCCAAAGCTTCATGTCTCCAAGGAAGAAACTTTTCTTCATTAAGCTTAGCAGGTATAGTTGCTTGCAAACACTTTTGGTGCAAAGCTCATTGTTGCAGCGGAAGTTTCTGAAGTTATTGATGGGCTCTCTTGATTCGCCATGGATCTTGTTAGCTCTGATACTATGTGAGGTATCAGAGTAACAAATGATGAATGAAAGCAAAATCAAGAGGGCTTAGAAAGTAAAGGTGTTTGGATGTATTGAATGCAAGAGTATGAAATCGGATACAATGGTTCAGTACAGAAGCAGTATAAAAAGACTCTATTGTAATGGTTAAAAAGGTTGAATTATTCTAACAAAATCACTAGCAATCATTAACAGATTAACTAACCAACTGAAGTACACTTTGCATATTTATCATACATGTATTACTTATCACAACACAACAGAGAGCAACACTATACTGTATATCATCAATTATCATGGTTTTTATAGATAATAATAATCTCTAGGTTTTGTACCAATCTGAGATAAACCACAACTATCATATTTCAATAGATTTGCACATGAACCTCCACAGAAGACTTGTAGCATCTTTGGTTCTACTTTGTAAAATTGATTCTAAGTAGAGTTTATTATATTAGAATTTATTTTAAAATAAAATGATTTATGTTTTGTAGTTACTTTAAGAGTGATTTTGACATACTAATCAATTTTTAATTCTCTCAATTAATTCTAGAGGCAAGAATCAGGATGTATTTGGTTTTAGTTTTTCAAAAAAAATGATTATGAAACTTAAATTTTATATAAAACTAAAATATTGAAAACTAATTTTTTTCATAAGTTATTTTTTTTAGCTTCTATAAAAAAGTTAAAAAATATTTTTTTGAAAATTTTTTATTGTTCTTCAAAAATTTTTCAAATATTTGATGAATAATTTTTTTGGGATGATAAAAATGATTTTCATTTCAAAAAATCCCAAACAAATGGCCCCTCAATTACGATCTCTCTAAGCCAAGCATCACTAAAAATTAGTGAAATCGATTTTGGGCGTCCAAAATCAATTATAGATCCCCTAAACATAAATCCAAACAAACTACTGTGTCTCATAAGATATAAAAAATTATATGGACCACAAACTTGGTATTTTAAGGTATAACAAGTTATGTTAATAGAAAACTTGGTCTTAAAATTATTCTTAGGATTAAATGCATTTTGTCCCTGAATTTTAGGCCATGTACAGTTTACATCCTGACTTTTCAAAACGTTCATCGTAACACTATGAACATTTCAAACAATGCATAAAACTTCTTACTTTCTAAATAGTGCAAAACTTTATATTATAGTAGGGTGTTGAGTTGCACACAATAAAAAAAATCAAGAGGGTGAAGTGCATATGAAAATTCACAAACAAAGAGTTGGATTGCATAGATTAGAAATATCAGAAGGGTTAAGTGCATATAAATCATACATTCACTAATTGCTAAAATTATGTTGAGGGCTGTTTTATACTGTTTGGAAAGTTAGAAAGTTCACAATATCACTATACTCATTTTGAAAATTCAAGGATGTTAAATGCATTTTACTCTTATTTTTATTCACAATATCATATCTTTTTTTAATATTGCCTACCAAATTATTTTCAATTGAAATGTTGAAAAATATAAATAAAGAGTAAACTAATTAAGACACTAAAAAATGAAGTTCACCATCCTTTCTAAATATTAATGTTAAGATAATTAGAAAAATTTGAATAATTTAAATAAAAATTGAACAGTTGAGTTTTTAAATAAAAATATTAAAATGTACTCGAATAAAAAACAAACGATATTTACGCATCCAATTGATTATACCATTTTCTGTCTCCTTTTTTAGATAACTTTTACACATTTCCTCACAAACATAAATAACGCAAAACATGATTTAAAGTCGTGTATATATGGCATAATCCATTAAAGAAAAATAAAAATAAAGACAAGATTCCGTCACAGTATAAATATATTAATTTTTTAAAAATTAACAAAAGAATGCTTGATTTTGGGCTTTTTTACAGAAATAAAATAAAGATAATGGTATATTACCTCAATCGCCTGTCTTAAACTCGTCTACATATATGTCCCATTTTTATATAATAGAAGTCGACTATAATCGACTTCCACTCAAAACAGAAGTCAATTATAATCGACTTTCACACTGGTGGACCTACACATTGTAACTCATCAAACAACACAGAAGTCGATTATAATCAACTTCATCACAAAGGAGAAGTCAATTATAATAGACTTCTGAAATCTATTATAATTGACTTTATTGCAACACAGAAGTCGATTATAATAGATTTCATCACAGTACAGAAGTTAATTATAATAGATTTCTGTGTTAAAATTTCATCATTGTAATCGATTACACATTGAATGTAATCGATTACCAGAAACGTGACTATCATGCCATTATTCAAAATTTGAACTGTATAATCGATTACCAGTTCATAAGCCCAGAAATGCCACTCTGGGTGTGTTTTGAATAGATATATCTTTTGGGATCAATCGCAATGGTCTACACATATTTTGTCTATATGTATTCACAAATATTAAATAAAACTCCAAATTGCCTATTATAAAAGTCCAAAATATATAATCACAAAATAAGCAGCACTGATACCAAGTACATAATATAAAAGTCCAAAGTACATGATATAAAAGTTATGAGTATATAACTACTATATAATAATTTATCATAATTTATTGCAATTTTTGTTAATTTTTTATCATGTTATGTAATATTTGTAAATATATATATTTATGAAAAAACTAGATTAAATCCTAATAAAAGCAATTAACAATTCTCTCGTGTTTTTTCCTTAAAAAAAAAACTTTCTTTGCACTTTTAGGACAAAAGATATGAAAAAAATAAGTCGCAATTAACTTAAAATTTGAAGACACTAAATGTTTAATATCACATACAGGTCGTCATTTTGATTCAAGTATTCAAAAATCAAGGACTAAACATACAAAGCAAAGGGCAAAATTTATTTAGTTTGGAATTAAAAAAATTCAGTCATTTTTTTTGCTATTTATAATTTCTTAGTTCCTTTATTAATATGTAAAATTAAAAATGAATAATATAATAAGAAAAAATCTTTAAAAAATTACAAATATTATGGCATGTAACATATATTTTGCCATGTGAACAAGCTAAACTCTAAATTAAATGATACAATTAATTTTTAAAATTATTGTAATTTAATGATCAAATTAAAAGATTTAAAATATAATAATACTGTGGTATTATTCTGGGCCTTGTAATTGATTATATGAACTGATAATCGATTACACAGTTCAAATTTTGAATAATGGCATGATAGTCACGTTTCTAGTAATCGATTACATTCCAATGTAATCGATTACGATGATGAAATTTTAACACAGAAATCTATTATGATCGACTTCTGTGTTGTGATGAAGTCTATTATAATCGATTTTTGTATTGCAATAAAGTCAATTATAATAGACTTCAGAAATCTATTATAATCGACTTCTTCTTTGTGATGAAGTCGATTATAATCGACTTCTGTGTTATTTGATCAGTCACAATGTGTGGGTCCACCAGTGTAAAAGTCGATTATAATCGATTTCTGTTTTGAGTGGAAGTCGATTATAGTCGACTTCTATTATATAAAAACAGAACATATATGTAAACGAGTTTAGGACGGGGGATTCAAGTAATATGCCATTATATTTATTTATTTCTATAAAAAAAACCCTTGGTTTTGTGAACAAAACAATGTTAAAAATACTGAAATAAAATATTGAAAAGTCAAGGATTTTTAGAAGTAGAAGTTTTTACCTCGAAACATAGGGATAAGTGCCTGATTTAAGTTTTATTTTTATTTTTGTCATGATTTAATTTTAATTTATATTTAGGGTTTAGTGTTTAAGATTTTTTCCTATGATTAGGGGAATTCTTTTTTTTTTTTATGGTTCCATTCACAAATCTATGGGTGTTGGATATTTGGGTGGTTCCTTGTATCGATTATGGAGTAAAATTAGCAGTGGTAGTGATGAAGGTGGTAGAAGACAGTTTTTGGTTTCAAAATCAAAAGAAGATTAGGATAATATAGTATGGATCTGAAACAACACTCTAATTTAGGGTTCTTTTTGTTTGGTATTGACTCTGATTTTCCTTTGAATCTAATTTTGTTTTGATTTATGTGCATACCAAAAGTGATTGGATTGAAATGTAAAATTTAAAAAATAATTTAAAATACATCAAGGGTCAAATTGTTAAAAATCAAATGTTGGGTCTGAAAAAATATTTTTGATTAGCATTAAGTGATATGGCAGTTAAAGTACATTTTACTCTTTTCCTAGTGCCAACTGGGGAGATATCTAAACCTTTCCAATTTTAAAGGTGCAAAAGCGAGCGTTATACATGAGACTTATATTTTTAATGTTTTTTACCATCGTTTCGAAAATCAGAATAGACCGAACGGTCCGACCATTTGAACCGAGAGCTGGTCTGGTATCCAGCTTGGATATACCAAGTAAATCAAGAACTTAAAAAATCGCTTAAACCGGCTAGAAATCAGAAAAATCGGTGAACTGGACTAGTTTAAAAGGTTTGTTAGGTTCTAGAAATTCAACCAAATCAAAGAAAATAAGGGCAAAAACAATTCTTGTCCCAAAAAGATGAAATTGCATTTACAAAATTAAAGAGATCGAAAGAGGGCTTCATTTTGCATTGTACGACCTTACACCTTTTAGAGTGAAAAAGAGGAAGAAAAGCCGCCACAGAGTTGTTGTCGGGTCATCTAGCAACCACCGAGGAAGAACAGCTTGCTGGCATGAGAGAGGCTCACACTTGCTTCATCGCCTTCAGCCAACATCATTGCACATTAAGCTTCCAGTAAAGTCTCTAGGTTCCTATGGATAATGGCCATTTTACTTCATCAAATGTTAGGTGATGTCACTGTAGTGGAGGGAGATGACTTTCTTGTTATTGTAAGAAGAAAAAAGAGTTATTGCTTATTTTAATTCCTGACTTTACACTCATGAGTCATTTTAGTCCTTAACTTTCAAAATGAGTCAAATTAGCCGAACATTGAAATATCTCAAGGACACATATTCATAGATAGGTTTGGTATGCCCTTGGGGTCCCCTGGGCCCACCTGTGTTGCTGGGAAGGGCCAAGGGCATGAGAGCCTTTTTTATGTTAAAGCTAGTGAATTGTCACCACTATAGCGGTCGAGGACCTCTATGCCAGTCCCATGTGTTTTAGAGGGGGCCACAGGTGCAGCTGGACCGCTATAGAGGTCATATGCCAGAGGGACAAAAATGGTGTCAGACGATGTCATTTCACCTAAATGATCTCTCTACCCCTTTAAATACCCCAAAGTCTTTCATCCTATTTCTAAAATCCTTTCTCTCCCACACACATTTTCTCCCTTTCCTCTCAATCCCACACCAAATCTTCATCCTTCAAAGATCTAAGGTAAGGATTTTGTTAGTTTTTGTTATCTTCTTCATCCCCATTTCATATCTTAGAGTATGGGTTATTGTTATTCTCCATTGTTATCAAGCGAAAGTGCTCCCCCAATATTGTTAGAGTTGATCTAGAGCAAAATAGAGGGTATTAGAGATTAATCTAGAGTTTTGTTGCTTCAATGGTAGACATTAGTGTCATCCATCCTCCTTGAAGCTTCGTTGGTGTTGACACCATCGTTTCCTCCCCTCAAGTGAGTGGGTTCAAACCTCATGATTCTTATGTTAATCATTAGAGCGATTTTCTTTAGATTGTAGCATGATTGCATGATTTTAAAGGTTATTTCAAGAGAGTTAAGATTATGGTTGATTTTACCAAGTTTGTGTAAATGACGATTTTCAACAGAGAATGAAATAATTATTTCAATACAAACTCATGGGACCATTATTACTAAAATGATTTTATGAAGAGCTAGAGTATGATTATGATTATTTAGAGAATTTATGATTCCTATAAATATTTCCAGACTATTATATTTTACATGATAAAGATGGAATTCAGAGTAGAACCTAGTATAGAGATTAGAGAAAATAATTAGTTTATATGATTTAGAAATTAGACGATAGTTATTGAGAAACAAATAGTGAGTTAACGGCTGAACCTTGATTATTAACTTTAATACCAAGTTGTCCTTAGGGAGAATCTCACAAAGCCGAGATAGAACCTTGTTAGGTGCCCAATTTAGATCATTGAGGGATCACAGAGCAGAGAATGTGTTATGTCATGGTTGACTTGCATAACTAGAAAATATATATATATATATATATTGTTATGAAATACATGATCAGAGTTTCTTGTTTCTTTATTAGAGTATTATTGTTTATATTTTCAGAGATCATTGATTTCAGAGTTATAATGTATGAACATATTAAAATGATTTCAGAGATTTTGCATTGATCAACTCTTAATGATTATATTTATGTATCTTTCCGTTGTCCTATGAAAAGGTTACAGGTGAGGGCATACTCACTGAGTTTTATTTGAAATGCAATCTTCTCTATTTTTCATTGCAGATGTATTAGCTGCTACAGGTTCTTCTCATCCTTCTCTTCTCCAGCAGTAGAGATATCCAGTTGATGAACTTCACTTTGGAGTAAAGTGCCTTTTTGCATTTTGTATAGAGATAGAGTGCTCTAGTGTCATAGCGGGCAGGATCCCGGACCATAAGACAGATTGCATTATTTATCATGATTAATTTGTATTCACATGATTATAGATTTCACGATTATTTTGTACAGAGAGCAACTCGTATCTTTTGTAATACAGAAATTTATTCAGGGCTTGTTTATGAAATTGGTATTGATGATAATTTGATTTCCCAATTGTAATGAAATTATATTACAGATGATAATATGTTTTAGAAAATGGATTTTGTTATTATTATCATATGCATATAGAGAGACTTCGAGGTCACAAGGCTTACATAGAGGTGAGATTTTGCACATGCCGATCACGTTCCAAAGTCAGGTCATGACAATAACATTGTAAAACATGAGTCAAGTTAGCATCTTATCCCACTTTTATTTGATATTTTGTCAATTAAATGATGATGTGTAATGTTAAATGATACCTTGTGATAACTATGTTATTATTTTATTTTTCTCACATCTGTTTGTTAATTAATTCAGATCTTTTTCCTAAATCTTCTAATTTTAGGATAAAATTGGAATATTTTTCCTATTAGTGGGACTATCTTTTGATTTGCATTTGAGTTTTTTGGATTTAATTGATAGATCTTAAATTTTTTATTTTTGCAGAACAAAAATAGACAGCAATATCAGATAATAATTTGTATAGAAGATTTGAAGATGAGAAGATTTAGATAGAGAGTTAAAGAGATAAAAGTTTGCCTAAAATCTAAGAGAGAATCATGAGATTTCAATTCAGTTTTACATTATGTTCTCTTTAAATAGATGATTCTTGTAGAGAAAAAGAGAGAGCCAGAGACGTAGGCAGAGATATAGGCTAAGGATTGATGCTCATTTTGATGGGCATAGCTCCAACATTTATTGTTTTGTTTTCTTTTAATTGCCAAGTTTCTTAGGTGTTAGGGAGATGGATTCTTAGGGAACTGGTTTTGCATCATTTTTGTTGTTGAATTTCCTTTCAATATATTTCTTATTTTTTAGCAATCTGAATGTTGTTCTTGGATTGATCATCTATTAAATGATATATGGTTTTACCATCAAAAGAGATTTCACTTCATAAAATAAGTCAAAGTAAAATCCAACATAGGTTAAAGCAACTAAAGATAGAAGTACTTATCTGTGTGATATTTGGGAATTCTTGTTCTTTATCCTTAAGACTGTATACAAGAAATTGACTATCTAGTTTATTTTAAAAGGGTTATAGTAGTGAGAGATCATACTATAACTATTAACAATAAGTGATTTGATCAGAAATATTATTATTAGGAATGAAATGAAGGTAATCATTAGGTAATTGAAAGCCAAAAATCCTTGATGAAATCAACCTCTAAAATCTATCTTCATCTCTATTGTTTCACGTTTTATTTTAATATATTTAGTTTTTAATTTATTTTTAACTCAAATCACTTTTCCATTTTAATTACATTTTAAATGCCTAAATAGTGACATACCCAAACTAACTTATACTTGTTTTTAGTTCTTGTGGGAATGACAATCTCATACTCAATCTCTCATTACTTGTGTCCAAGGGGAAAGTTATCCTTAAGTTATATCAGTCTGTCAGGGATGTGGTTTGCCATGGACACGATTTGCTAAGGACCGTTAAGATTTCATCAGTTAGGGGCCCTTATCTGCCAGGGACCGAGCACCATCCCTTTAATTGATGGATAGTTTGTTCTCTTTTTGTAATTCTTGAAAAGATAAAGATGATAATTAGTATGTAAAGTAAATAGAAATGTTTTGTGAATTGTTGCATTATTATTATTATTATTTACATATTTTTCCTTTTGGTCCCATGTACGGTTATGAGTGAGGATCCACTCACTGAGATTTTTTGCAAAATTCACCCCTATTTTCTTCCTTTTCCTTACATATAGGTGTATCACAGGATCCTCCTCTTCCTCCTCCTTAACATTAGCTAGCTTTCAGTTTAGGTGAGCCTCACTTAGGCGTGAAGCCATAGTTTCTTGTTGAGTAATGATATTTTTTTGACACCCAGAAAGTGGATATCTATTCATATATCGACTTTATAACTATTAAATGTAATGTTGGTCCCCACTTATCCTTAATATCCATCACATCCGATAGTTATAAAGTAGATTTCTGAATAGACACTCACTTTTTAAGCGTCAAAATATGATTTATCATTACCCTTTTTCGTTCATGTATAGAGTGCTCCAATGATATGATGGGCAGAGTTCCCAGACCACGTATAGTTTATTTTACATTTTGTTATTTCCATGATTCTTTTGTATTTAAATGATATAATATTCATAGTTTATTTTATACATGAGCAACTCAATGGATTTATACCACAGCTACATTTTCAGATTTTATTTATGAGAAAAAGGTTTATTAATGCTAATTAAAGGTTAATATGAGATTTGATTTATGGTTTAAATTATATTTTATGAATAAATTATGCATATAGTACGGTGTAGCAATCACGAGGCTTATGTGGAGATGAGATTCCTTACGTGTCGGTCATAATCCAAATTGGGTCGTGACACACCCCTTGTTGACACCTCGCCTCGTCTACCTGCGTCTGCCTCACCTTCATGCCATGAAACTGTTTTGTTTACTTCATCATCTTCACATTTTGCTTCATGGCATCAGATCTGCTCCACGAAAACATAATGGTACTAGAGTTGTGGAAGCTTTACAAAGGCATAATGGTGATAGCACCTCTAAACACTCCTAGCAATGCTTGTGAGCTCGTTCCTCCTCCTTTGCTATGAAAGGGAGAGATTAGTTTGAGAGACTGTGGAAAACTAAATTATACTAAGAGAGGGAGAGTTTTTGGTTTGAGGATGAAGGAGAAAGTTTTAAGGAAAAAAAAAGATATTAAATTTTTTTTAAAAAAAATGCCTAGAAGACAACATGATGCAACAATGGATCCTGATGAGCATATTGTAGTTTATAATCTTACTATATGTGTAAGTTTATTTAGCCAATTTTGCTATTATTTTACTTTGTTAGATTTATTGATTTTTTTGTTTTATTTTACTAGGTTTATTATTTTTTTATTATTTTATTTTATTTATCTAATCTTGTTATAATTTTATTATCTAGTTTTTTAAACATAATGTGAATCATTGTCTTGGAAGTTTTTTTGGCATTTTATTTGTTTTTTTGTTAATATTTTTTTTTGAACATTTATTTACCTTGTATTTGAAATAGAAAGAAAGAAGGTTCAAGTCTCGTAATCTTTTTCTTAATCATCCACCAAGAGATGAGATTATTGAGCACCTAAAGCATGCTAGTTTTTTTATCCCATTATTCAAACAGGCAGAGTGGAATTAAATAGAGCTCTCATAAAGGCTTTGATAGAATAGTGGCGACTAAAGATGCACACCTTCCATTTTCCACTAGAAGAAATGCCAAAGACATTAGAAGATGTTGCCATGCAATTTGGGCTACGCATCAATGGTGGACCAAACAATGTATCTACTTCTTAGTGTTGTGCCTCATCTACATTTGATTTATAGATGTACAATCAATTTATTTTGATTTATAGAGGTACAATCAATTTACATTGGCCACAACAGCATTTAAAAAGTCTCGACTCTAAAAATGACGTAACATCAATAGAAATGAGTGCACATGGGTATCTTTTTGCCTTCACAGGCTCATGTAAAATATCTGACAGGACCAATAATGAGGTCCATGGAAAGTATCTACAATTGTCAGAGGATCTGAATCTTATTGGGAGTTTGGACTTTTAATTGGCTTCGGTGTGCCCTGCTTGTCTCCATCACAATTTAGATCAAGCTACATGCATATCACCAAAACAAATTGGCGATCCCCTAGTTTTGTTACAGGTATTGGCATGGAGTCAACTGTCCTATTTGGCTCCCATGTCAGTACCACCCAATTTCTTTAGCTTCCCTCTAGCTTCTAGGTGACAATTATTCTTGATTTAATTTATTTTTGTGTTGATATTATCATAATTGTAACTAACTGGTATATTTTGTGATAGATGGCTACATCAAATTTATCCTCACAACATGGGTCTTGCAAATCATCTATATTTAAGACATTCATTAGATGAGACACAATCTCATCATGTAGCAACAAGAATGTTATACAATTCAAATATTACCTAGTCACCATGTTTGACATGTCCTCTTCATCCATAGCATCATTCGCACCATCATCGCGGCTTCTACATTCTTCTTCATCATTTTATTCCTGGATCAGACTACTTCTCTTTCTTTAAATATGCTCATCTCATAAGCTTAGCTTCGCTTGGAGTGACAACTTCTTCGAATTCAACATATAACTCGATGGCATAATTGTTTGGTTGGTGTTGGTGATATATGTGACACATCTATTGAATGTTGCGCCATTATTACCGATTAGAATTGCTTGATAGTAAACTGCCAAAAGTCAAGATTGGGCACCTGTATTTTATTGATGCCACTTTCTTTTGGGTGTTTCGATTTATGGATTGGAAAAGAGTATTCTCATCTAGCTTTGCAAATGAAAAAGAATAGGGAATAAAAATATTTTCTAGACTCACATGTAAAAATTACACCATCATTTGGTTGTAGCCACATGACCATTAAAATGTACTATTATCATGACAATGCTACTCATTTTTTTTTTTGTACTCAAATTTTTTTGATAAAAAGTGGGAATAGGAGGGCAAAGATGTGAGCAGGGGTGGAGAATGTAGGAAAATAGTTTGAGCATACTTCTTTTTTTTTTTTGGTGAGTCTGAAATGAAAAAACAACTAAACACTAGGAAATACTACTTTTATTCCATGAGGAGGATGCTCTAAACTAGAGTGTCACGCATGGAGGAACATTTACTCGTGTGCCCAATATTTCACCACAATGATGAAAATGTTTGCGTTCATTATTAAATAGACTCTAACAGATTGACAAAGGATATAGCTTTATGAGGCGCACGTGGTGCCAGAATACTCCTCCAAATAATATTCATAATCCACTACAAACGAATATGCATCGGACAGATAATATGATAATATTTTTTATTCATTTTGTGCGTCATAATCTGTTAGTAGCGGATTGTTTGACGAAAAAATTAGTTCATAATTCACTCCTAGTGGATTCTTTTTCTCAAAATTTTTTTTGGTAGCTTTTTTTTTGTAATCCTCTTCCAGAGGATTCCATAACCTTGGCCATTCCAAAATAATTCCCACTCAAACACAATATGCTTATCATTTTATCACTCGATCAAGAATAAAAAAAATTATCACTCAATGTCCATATGCAAATAATTGACCCGCACCTATTTATTGTTAACAATAAGCAAAAACTTAACAGAATAGCTAAAGTGTGGATCAATTTTCCATGTGGATTTTAGATGATCAAAACACTATATTATTGTGTTTATAATGAAATTAATCTGGGATGGTTTATGGTATGTAATTCCTTTGAAGCGAATATTGAACACAAAATCGCAAAAAAAAAATTATGGAGGAACAAAATCTGTTGGTAGCAGATTATGTACCATATTTTTTTTGGCAAAGCAATCTGCTGCCAGCAAATAAAGGGTGACAAAAAAATAATAATAAAGTTGTATGTTGTAAATGCTGGTACAATGATTCAACGCGTTCTAAATGCTAGTAAAGTGACATGAGTGATTCATTGTACTAGCATTTAGAACAGAGTGATTGCAATACTAATGTTAACAACATACAAGTTTATTATTATTTTTATCAATTTTTTTGTCACTCATTCTCCGCTGGCAGAAGATTTTATTGTAAAAAAAATCTAGTACACAATTTGTTACCAGCAAATTAATTTTGTTCCTCCAATTTTTTTTCATTGTCATTTTGTGTTCAATGTCCATTTCCAATGGATTACATACCCAAAACAATCCTAGATTCATTTTTGCTGCAAACAGAAGAACACAATGTTTTGATCATTTCAAATCCATATGGAAAAAATTGACCCAAAGTAAAGTGCACATTCAGAAAATATTAGGTCCTGTTTAGTTTGAGTTTTCAGTTTTCCAGTTTTTCAGATTTTGTGAAAGAAATATTGAAAATTCTGAAAACTATAAATTTTGATTTTCAGTATTTCCTTCACAAAATTCTAAAAACTAAAAAACTGAAAATGAATACTGAAAACTGAAATTGAAAGCAAATAGGCCTTTAGGGTGTCAATTTGCATATTTTTAAAGTTTTGAGAGTAAAGTGCACAGGACCTATTGTTAGGGGTAAAATACAATTTTCTCTTATATATATATATATACTCAATATCTTCTCTCTCTTTTTTGTACTGGTTTTTCTTGCTTATTTTTAATTAAAATGCTAAAAGATAAAAAACAAAACGATGAAGTTCACAATCCTTTCTTGATATTAATTTTAAGATAATTGACAAGGTTCGAATCATTTAAAGGGTAAAATGTATTTTACTCCCTTGAATTTTAGGTCATGTACAGTTTACACCCTGACTTTTTAAAATGTGCATACCTAGACTTTTTAAACAGTGCAAAACACCCCCTTCAATTAAGTTGACATCCATTTTCATCATTAACTAGTCATATGCATGTCACATGCACAATTAAATAGACAAAAATTTATTTTATTTTAATTAAATTTCCTAACTCTAAATCCTGTCCACTCAAAAATGGATAAAATACCCTTCAAATGCTAGAGTTTGATTGTAACAAAGGGGGTATTTTTGTCCATTTTTCAGTGGAGCAGGGTTTAGTGTTGAAAATTTTGATAAAAAGAAAGGAACTTTTGTCCGTTTAACTGTGCACGTGATATCCACATCTCTATTAATGGTGAAAATAGATGTCAACTTAACAGAGGGGGAGTTTTGTACTATTTGGAAGTCTAGGATATCGTAATGCATGTTTTGAAAAGTCATGGTGTAAACTACACATAACCTAAAGTTCAAGGAAGTAAAATCCATTTTACCCTAATTTAAATTACCTCCTCATTTTTTAACGTCATAATTAAACTAACTTTAAGATTTGCATTACAAGAATTAAAAGAACCAAAGCAATATCAAACAAGGTTCAATTCATTACCCGAAAAAAAAAAAGAAATAAGGTTCAATTTGTGATAACCGCTTACTCTAGGGGCAAGATTGTCCTCCGGCAGACAATTTGGTACCAAAACTAATGATCTCTCATAGCCATTAACTCACTATATGGTTCTCTATAGTTATCGTCTAAAGCTAGTTTCTACATAAATCAAATAAATCTGCAAACTATTAAAACTCATATCACTCTGAAAACTCTAGAAGCTCTGGATTTGTTGATTATAACAATCTAAGTTTAGCATGACTGTGGCTATGAAATTATGCTCAAAGGATCACCAGCTTGTATGCATCGTGATTTCAAAAGCCCATAGAATATATAACTAACAATTGCTATGAATCATACTGAGTTCCATACCTTCACTATCATAAAATTGAAATTCTAAAATTGTATTTCAAACTGACATACTTTCATAACTTAATAATTCTAAAAACGTATTTCAAAATAACGTGATTCATAATCATGAGAACTCTAAAATCATTATAACATTTTTGTTCAACATTTTTCCAACATAACTTAACTTGATACTCTAAAGCATAATATGAAATCCGGAATCTTGAAAATATAGTAATGTCATAAATTTATAAAAACTTGGCAAACTTGCAAAAAAACCTATTTTCAAATAAATTTTTTCTTGAGCATATAAAACATTTTCATAGCATATCACATGTTAATCATGTTACCATGGTTTTCTAAAACATATTTTCATGATTAGTTTAAAGATTCTGTCACGACTCGACTTGGGAACGTGATCAGCACCTGAGGAATCCCATCCCCACAGAAACCTACTGAGTGATGTGTCTCTCTGAATGCATATAATAGTATAATATATTATACTTAAAACAAGATTTTCCTCTAAATCAATACCAATTTCTTTGTTCAAAACATAATACTCAAATTCATGAAAACTGAAGTATCTAATATTCAAACTCCAAAACATCTTAAACCGAATCCATTGATCATGAAATCATACACTGTATAATTACATGATATAAATCCTAAGTCTGAAAATCCGCTTAATACTTGAAAATTGAATCATAACTACATAGCTGATCTATTACATTATCTAATCAAATTTAGTTATTTGAAATTCATGCTTAAATTTTGGAAATATATGGGGAGATACATAAACTTTGAAAATAATTGCAATGTCTCAAAATATATGCGTGGCTCAAATCTTGCCTACATATCTACTAGAGCCTTCTAATATTTACATGAACCTATACTAAGCCTTACTCCAAAATAAGGCTCACCACCGGGAAGAGATGCATCAACGTGTGTGTATGTGTGTGTGTGTGTGTGTGTGTGTATAACAACGAAAGTTGTAAAATCTTAAACTCTGTCAAGCAAGCTGTGGGTACCTAACTGGGTCCCGTGTTCTGTATATGCTAGGGGGCGATATTGTCCTCGGATGGACAACTTAGTACCAAGGTTAATGACCTTATCATAACCATTAACTAACTATTTGTTTCTTTATCTCTACTGTATAAACTAGTTTGTCTAAAACCATAACTAAAATGGTGGGTACTCCATCCCTGGTGAATGAGAGCCCCTAAATTCATAATACACTGAAAGATCTAGATTCATATAACTTTAACAGTCTTACTTTAAATAACTATGGCTGTGAAAATTGTCCACAAGGGATTACCACTTGTAGGCATTCCAATTTCAAGCCCATAGAATATGTATCTGGCAGTTGCTATGAATCATACTAAATTCCATATCTCTTGGTACCATAAAACTGAAATTTTAGGTTCATATCTTAAGCTAACATATTTTTCCATATACTTGAAATCTCTAATATCCTGGTTCAAAACAATAGGGTTCATAATTATAAAGCTTAAAAATCATATAACATATTTATTCATAAAGCTAAGTCATATTCACATTTCATATTTCTCTAACATGTATAAATATCTTAACAGGACATTCTAAAACATAACTTGAAATCTTAAAACTTGAATACATAGTGATGTCAAGAAACTCATAAAAACATATTCGGTAAAATAGTCATCTTGCTACAATATATATTTTCTTAATAAAATCTTTCTCAAAAATGTAAAACATTTTCTGTGGCATACAACATAGTAATCATGGTCCCATGGTTTTGTAAAACTCATTCTTTCATGCTGTTATCATAAATCATAATTTTTCTAGCTTGATATAATCATGTAAAATCATAGTCTATACTTTTTCTCATCTCAAATTTCATATTTCATAAATATCATGTATCAAACATAGTCATAATGGTTAAGACAAGATTATGAGTTTGAACTCATTCACCGTTAGGAGTCGGGAGTATGTGGGCACCACCAACTTGACTTGGAGAGCTTGGAATGACTCCAACAACTGCCATCGAGCAACAAAGACTCATGATCAATCTTTAATAACATCTAGATCACTTTAAAACAACTCTAACAACATTGAGGGAGCACCTTCACTTGACAACAATGGAGAAAAACAACAACCCATAACATGGGAGAGGAAGAACATGGAAGAAACTAGCATAAACCAATAACAATCACTTATCTTAGATCTTGAAAGAAGAGGATTTGATGTTGGATTGAATGGAAGAGGGTAGAGAAGGGTTTGGAAAGGGAGGGTTTCAGGTTTCTGCTTCTAGGAAAAGAGAAGCTCGAGTTAGGGTGTATATATGGCTCATTAAACGAAATTGCGTTTGCACTATGGTGACATTGAGCCCACTCACTGTAGCGAGCCTGCTATAGCTCACACCTTGTTGCAGTGAACATAGCTCACTACAGCGAGCCTTGCCTGCTCACTGCAACGACCAAAACTCACTGCAGCGAGCTTGCTCTATAGAATCCTACAGCAACAGCCCCATCTCTACCCTCTTTGGCCCTTCATGCATCCGGGGCTTTCACGATAATATAGGTGGGTCCCTAAAAACCCTAGGGCCATACGGAACTTGTCTACTGACATGTGTACACCTGGTATTTACAAATTCGTTACTCTTTTAAACTTGCATATTTTGTAAATTCATATTCATTACATATCTCTATTATAGATTCATAGTTGGCAATTATAATGCTATAAACATAATCATAATGATCGCAAATAAGGTCATGAATTTAAACCCACTCACCGTTTGGGGCCGAGAATATGTGGGTGTTATCAACTTGACCTTGGATGCTTGGAATAACACCAACAACTGCCATAGAGCAACATAGATACATGAATAAACTATAAGCTTACTAGAACAACTCTATAAATATTGGGAGAGTATCCAAACTTGATATTAATCAAGAATAACAACCGTCAAACATGAGAAAAGGAAGAAAAGGGAGAAACTTTAGCATAAATCATGAACAATTCTTCCCTTGAAACTTGGAGGAGGTAGGATTGAGTAGGGATGAGAGTGAAAGGTGAAAGAAAGAGTGGAAAAAGCTAGGGTTGCATTTGTGGGGAAGAAAACACGTAAGGAAGGGTAGTTATAGGCGTGGGCATCTTATTAAACAAAACTACGTCATTTTACATTGTTTTGCCATTGGGGGCATTGCTATAGTGTCCATGACTGCTACAACAGTTGACCGATAGTGGTCTATAGTGGTCTCAGAAGACCAAGACCCCTAACATCCAATAGCGGACTGCTATAGCATTCCAAGACTGCTATAGCAGTATTAGGAACATGTGTATTTTACATTTTTATTGACTTCCTGCATCTGGGGCCTTCCTAGCAACACAGACAGGTCCCAGGGGTGCCCTTGGCCATTCTAGAGTAGTTTAGGGACATATGGGCCTGAGGCATCACAATAGCATGACAGGGATGCTAAGGTTTGGCGGCTGAAGGCTACTTAGAGTTAAGTTGAAAAAGCAAATTGATCATGAATTTTAACTAACATAGCATGCACATCAAAAAGCTCTTTGTAATTGATGACAGATTTGCTCTGCTCAAGGTTATCAAAAGGGCTTAATGCAGTCGGTCTCTGATCGGTTTGCCATGCTTGTAAAATCATGACTTAGAATATACTTTAATTAATCAACAAATACTTTAATTAATCAACAAATTCTCTACTTGAATATACATTGCCAAATTAGTATAAGGTTCATATAAACAAAAAAAAAAAAAAGCTTAATAAAAGCTATACTGACGAAAAGATTTTGCTTATGATACAAAACCATGGAGACATGTAAAATTAACAATACATTGATTAATTGTTGATTACGTAATATGATATAGTAATCCATCAAACAATGTAGAAATGGTTACCAAAAGGCTCACATGACATGTATAAAGCATGTTCACTAAAGTTAAACCATTTTTTAATCAAAAGGGGAAAGACTATTAACCACTAATAAAATGACAATGAAAAAATGATTAAGGCCGTGTGCATATTGGAGATTTAATAGCACGCACATTGGATAAAGCTGCAGTCATACTGGGTTGGATAGTCATTTATATTGATTTACTTAATTTAAGACTTGAAGAAACCTTTTACCAATGACCTTTTCATTAATTAATCTGACATTAACTTGTAGAAGCTTATCACCATTGAGAAAAGAAACTTTATTTATGGATTCAGTTATTTGGTCACGATATGAATCTTATATAATATAAAGTAGTTTTGCAGCAGATAATAAAATATAAGATTCATAACGGAAATTCATTTTCAATCCTTTGCTTTTGTATAGACAAACCGTCCTTGTTACCACACTTCCATTTCTAAGATGATAATCACTAACAAACTTTTTCCAACCCATTGATAGATAAACCTCCCAAATTCTCCTTTGAGTCCATTGCAGGTTCATAGCATGAACATTTCCATGAGCATCTTTCAGCTGCATGCTTGTAAACCATCTAGGAAAAGCATGAGCCGCAAAGGCTACGGGTAGAATTTACAAAGAAAAAATACGATAAAAAGGGATTAAGGATGAGTTAAGAAATGAAAAAAAAAAAGAGAAATAAAATCTAAGAGATTACCAAAGAGCTACAACTTGCTGGATCAATGAACATTATAAAAGGTCCTATTTCTTTTCCAAATGCTCTGAAAAACAAGGCAGGGAACTCAGGTACCTCCTGCAGAAAGAAGTAATCTGTTATAAAACATAATGGAGGAATTGAATGTGTATATTTAAAGCATCAAAGAAATGACAAACCTTTTAAGGATCAAGCTCCAAATGAAAACAACGAAAAGAAATTTCTGACTGCTGATAGTTGAATGATGAGTAATCCGCCCTACTGCATAACCAAGAGCAACAGATGTTAGTAATGAAAACAGATTGTCGAAATAAAATGCAGAGGATTTAACTTGAAATTTCGAGATGAGGAAGAAATGCAAGGCTTGCACAAAATTGCAATGAAAGTAAAGAACAAAAGAGGATGAACTAACTAAAGCGAAATGAACAAAAGGATTCAATGCTACATCTTATATATAGAAATTGGAGTGATAGAAATTCAATCAGTTTGATTCCCGTGCGTCTAGTAACCTTCAAAGAAGATGATGAGACACAATATTTATTAAATGCAAGAATAAATATGACCGCCAGCACTAGCATTAATCGCATAGAGAAACAAAACCAAAGTTTTACAAAGAAAGAATCACTATAATTTATGTTGGTGAAATCTTAGGAATAGAACCTGTTATCAACAGCGAAAACAACAAATATTTTCCCACACTTGTACAATTAAATAGGTAGTACCAAAAATACTCTAACCAGTATAATAATTTGGCAGAAAAATAAAATAAGAGACATAAGAATTTTTAACGTGAGAAAATTCTCAATTAAAGGGACAAAAAACCCACGGAACCTAGTCCAACAAAAACTTCCACTGTGATCAATGGGAATACAATCAGTCTTCCTAGTAGCACCATGGAATCTCAACAATCAACAGAATACTCACCCAATTGGGCAGAATACAACCATATAACTCCACAATATGGGTATAATAGAACAGCCACCAGAGAAGACAATAAAATTAATAGACTATATCAAATGATCAAGCTCAACATTAGGAACAACATACTAAATTTTTGTGATAAACGGAGCACGTTTACCTGTCTGAGGATGAACCTAGTGCACTGCCTTTCTCTCTTTCTTCTTCTCTCCGCGACGCTTTTCTTCACATCTCTCACGTCTTTCTTTTTTTCAATCTTACGCTTACTATAGCGTTTTCCTTTTTGTTTCTTTTGTAGTGTTGAAATGTCAGGTTCTTACTGAGATGAATAGAGTTCTGGCTATCACAAAATAATACAAACTTCTCTTGATCAAAGCCCAACTCTTGTAGGAATTTCTACATCCACAAGAGTTCTTTTGAAGCTTCAGTAACAGCAATATATTCAGCCTCAGTGAAAGACAAAGCAACATATTTCTGAGTCTGGACTGCCATGACACGGCGCCCCCTGCAAAAGTCATCATGTACCCGGAAGTAGACTTCCTAGAATCAAGATCACCAGCCATATCCGCATCTGTGTAACTATCCAACACAGGCTGACCACTACCAAAGCATAAACAAACTCTGGAAGTGCCCCGAAGATACCTGAAAATCCACTTCACAACTTGCCAATGATCCTTACCAGGATTAGAGAGAAACCGGCTAACAACACCAACAGCATGAGCAATATCTGGCCTAATACATACCATAGCATACATCAAACTGCTAACTGCAGATGCATATGGAACCTTCTTCATCTCTTCTTTTTCTTTCTCACTTGTAGGACATTGTTGTGAACTCAACTTGAAATGACCAGCAAGTGGAGTACTAGCAGGCTTTAAATTACTCATGTTAAACCTCTCCAACACATTCTCAATGTACTTTTGCTGAGATAACCACAACTTATCATTCTTCCTGTCACGAGTGATCCTCATGCCAAGGATTTGCTTTACAGAACCTAAGTCCTTCATAGCAAAGGACTTACTCAAGTCATTCTTAAGACTCTGAATCTTCTGCTTGTCATAACCAACAATCAACATGTCATCCACATAAAGCAAAAGGATTATGAAATCACCATCAGAGAATTTCTTGACAAATACGCAATGGTCTGAAGTAGTCTTATTATACCCATGATCTGCCATGAAAGAATCAAATTTCTTGTACCATTGCCTTGGTGCTTACTTAAGGCCATATCAACTCTTCTTCAATTTGCACACAAGCTGCTCCTTTCCCTTAACCTTGAAACCCTTTGGCTGTTCCATATAAATTTCTTCCTCCAAGTCACCATGAAGGAATGCAGTCTTCACATCAAGCTGCTCAACCTCTAAATTCAAGCTTGCTGCTAAAAAAAGCACAACTTGAATAGAGGATATCTTCACCATCGGTGAGAAAATCTCTTCAAAATCAATTCCTTTCTTCTGCTCAAAACCTTTCACAACCAACCTTGCTTTGTACCTTGGCTGTAAGACATTATCTTCAATTTTCAACTTGAACACCCATTTATTTTTTGAGTGCTTTTTTACCCTTTGGCAACTTCATCAACTCAAAGGTGTGATTCTCATGCAAAGAATTCATTTCCTCTTGCATGGCCTTCAACCATTTGTCTTTGTGCGCATTAGAAATAGCCTCTTGGAAGCTCTCTGGCTCCCCACTATCAGAGATTGTCACATACTCATCTGAAGGATATTTCTTAGAAGGCTGATTTGGTCTTGTAGATCTTCTCAATTGTGACTCAACTGGTGGTTCTGGTGGAACTTGCTCAATTGGCACCTCAAGAATAGGTGCAGACTCATCACCTGTATTCCCATCATTTACCTCTACATCTCCCCCATCAACAGGAGTACTAGGAGGAGACTCTAGCACAACATCACTGTCACTTCTAGTACCAGACACTGGCTTATCTGACTTTTCAAAATCTTCAATGGTTTGGTCTTCAAGAAAGATCACATCTCGACTTTGATTATTCTCTTGCTTGCCGGATCCCATAATCTGTAACCAAAGTCTTCGTGACCATAACCAATGAAGATACACTGCTTGGACTTCCCATCAAGCTTGGACCATGAACAAAGGTCTTGCAGCCAAACACTTTCAAGTGACTATATGAGACATCTTTCCCTGTCCATACTCTCTGTGGAACATCACCATCTAGAGGAACTGAAAGAGAAAGGTTGATCAAATCCACTACAGTTCTGATTACTTCACCCCAAAAGGATTTGGACAACTTTGCATGAGAGAGCATACACTTGATTCTGTCATTGATTGTATAGTTCATTCTCTCTGTAACTCCATTATGCTGAGGAGTCTTGGGAACTGTTTTCTCAAGCTTGATTCCATATTCTCTGTATTAGTCTTCAAATGGACCCCCGTACTTACCACCATTATCTGCTCGGACACATTTCAGTTTTATTCCCTTTTCTCTTTCAACACTTGCATGGAAGCTCTTGAAAACTCCGAGAACCTAGTCTTTAGATTTCAACACAAAAGCCCACACTTTCCGAGAATGGTCATCAATAAAAGTCACAAAATATGATGCACCTCCTAGAGTTTTTGTGTCCATAGTGCAAACATCAGTGTGAACTAAATCTAGTACATGTGGTCTCCTATGAGGTCCTGAATAATGAAAAGCTACTCTAGTATGTTTTCCAACAAAACAATGAATACAAGTCTTTAGAGACGTACCTTTTACTGGAATAGACTGATTCTTGGCTAGAACGCCAAGCCCTTTTTCACTCAAGTGGCCAAGACGCATATGCCATAAATCTAAAGAGGAATCATCAATAACATTCACCTCCTCTTTGCACAACTTTCCGGGCAACTGGTAGAGAGCAATGAAGCTACAATCTTCTCTGGTAACAACTAGCGACCCTTTGGTGATTTTGAATTTCCCACCACCAAAGGTAGTGTAGTAACCTTCTCCATCCAATGCTTTGATTGACATCAAGCTAAGACACATATAAGGTGCATGCCTCAATTGTAATCTGCATCCCGTGCTAGTTTCAAGGCATACATCTCTCATACCAATAATCTTGCATATCCCTTCATCTCCCAATCTTATTCTGCCAAAGTTACCAGTAGTATAAGTAGAGAAAAACTCACGCCTAGGAGTAACATGACATGAGGCACTTGAATCCATGATCCAACTGGAATCATCACATGCAAGATTTATGAAGTTCTCATGATGTAGAACAAGGACATTATCATATGCAACAGTAGCAGTGTCTCTATCACTGTTACTATCATTGTCTTCATCTATTTCTCTTGATTTCTCTCTTTTCAAGTACCTGCAATGCTTTTCGATGTGTCCCGACTTGCCATAATAATAGCAATTAAATTCCTTTCTTGTCTTGGACTTACCCCTTGACTTGCAACGGCTCTCTGACCTGTCAGTATTATGAGGTCTTCGATTCTGGCTTCTCCCTCGTGACTCTACAACAAGTGCTTTTGACTGGGTGGAGGCACTAATCAAACGTCGCTCTCTTCTTCTGGCATCTTTATTCAACATGCTTTCTTTAACCATTGACAACGTCAACTTCCCATTTGGAGTGGAGTTAGTCAATGTCACAATGAGGACTTCCCAACTGTCAGGCAAAGAACTCAACAATAATAATGCTTGCAACTCATCACACAATCAATCTCATTGGTTGTCAGCTAATTGACAATTTCTTGGAAGCTACTCAAATGCTCTGGCATTGAATCACCTTCTTTATATTTCATATTCACCAGCTTTCGAATCAAATACGTCTTATTTTGCACATTCTTCCTCTCATATAAATCTGCCAATTTCTACCACATGCTCTGAGCATTAGTTTCTTTGTCAACATGTGGATACACACTAAGATCCAACCACTGCCTAATCAAAGCAACAGCTTTTCTATTCATTCTATTCTATTCGGCTTCAGACTTATCAGTAGGCCTATATTTATCACCCTCAATAGGTCCTTACTGTATAACATGTCTTCCATGAGAGTCTTCCAAACTGAGTAATTTTTGGAATTCAACTTGATCATATTTGGCCCCTGATGTTCCTCCATTTAAATTACACAATAAAATTAACCAAACCTCTGGCTACCACTTTGTTGGGGAAATCTTAGGAATAGAACCTGTTATCAACAACGGAAGCAACAAATATTTTCCCATACTTGTGCAATTAAATAGGTGGTACCAAAAATACTCTAGGCAGTATAATAATTTGGCAGAAAAATAAAATAACAGACATAAGAATTTTTATTTTGGAAAAACCCCCAATTAGAGGGACAAAAAACCCACGGGACCTAGTCCAGCAAAAACGTCCACTATGATCAATGGGAATACAATCAGTCTTCCTAGTAGCACTAGGGAATCTCAACAATCAACAGAATACGCACCCATTTGAGTGGAATACAACCATATAACTCCACAATGTGGGTATAACAGAACAGCCACCAGAGAAGGCAATAAAATTAACAGACTATATCAAATGATCAAGCTCAACATCAGGAACAACATACTAAATTGTCGTGATAAACGGAGTACGTTTACCCGTCTGATGATGAACCTAGTGCACTGCCTTTCTCTCTTTCTTCTTCTCTCCGTGGCGCTCTTTTTCACGTCTCTCACATCTTTCTTTTTTTCAATCCTACGCTGACTGTAGCATTTTCCTTTTTGTTCTTTTGTTGTTTTTTCAATTTCTTCTTTTTTTGCTTTATTAGTTGTTAGACCCCAATGAGGAGGGAAGCCCACCAACAATTTGAAAAATCCATTGAACAATCCAATGTATTTCCGTGCTACACTATTTGATATGCATGAAAAAGGTTGGGATATCTTCTTATTTCTGTAAAATAGGGATCGCAGTTGCTTTCCTCTTGCAACACTTGGCAAAAAAAATATTTTCCAGCCCAAACAATCTCAGCATGTGCCATAATAATAACATTTTATATTTCATCACCACATTGCATCACCTTTAACCTCCTTCGTCATATTCATTCTTAAGTATCAATAAATCTGAATAATCAAAACATTGGCTATATTGGATTATTGGTAATGAATTCAATGAATTTGGTCATCCATGCACATGCTCTAGATTAGTTTCGGGGGGAATAGCTATTGCCACTTCTAAACGTCTAATACTACTCCCACTATCCATAATTTTTAGTTGATTGGTCTAGAATACCCTACTTATGTTTTAATTTGTTCATTATTAATCATGATTTTTTGGGTTTTCAAAACTAATTGAATCTCAATTATTTATTATCAATCTTTATTTATTATTTTTATTTGTGATATTTTCAAATAAATTTAATCAAAGTTTATTTTATATTTATAATATTTACTACTATGGTATTATAAATTTATATTTAAAAATATTATTAATTAATATTAAACATAAAAATTAACTATAAGTAAACTTGCACTTTGCTTGAGACATAATATATAAGAGATTGTCATTATTATTTTTCAAAGAATATGTTAACAATTATTGTTTTTTAAAAAAATCACTATTATAAAATTTAGATAATTATTGTATAAAAAATTTTAAATAAACAATTAAATGTTTAGATATAAATAATTATATTAAATAAATTAATTTTCAGAACTTTATATATTCATTACATAAATAATTACAAAGAGATATCCATTTTCTTACAAGTAAATATTGAAGTCTTTAAAAAATTTAATTATTTTTTATTGAATTAATAATTCTAATAAATTATGATAAAATCATGATTGGACAATTAATGTTAAACTATGACTTTGATATATAGGTTTAATTAATTCGTCAGTCCCTATAGTTTTACTGATTTTTCAATTAGGTCCCTACATTTTAAACGTTTTCAATTGAGTCCTTATATTTAAAATTTTTCAATCAAGTTCTTGCCGTTAACCACCATTAAAAAAAATAAAATATTCCTAGCATATTCTATTTTATTTACTCCATCTTTTTGTACCTCATCCATCTTCCCTCCCCACCACCCCCACCTACTGTAGAGGTGGAGCTACAAGAGTCCCCTTTCCTGCATCCATCATCATCATCAATAACTAATCTTTCACTCATAATCAAACACAACATCAAATATAACCAAAATCACAAACAACAGAGACAAGAAATCATCAATGACAACAAAAAAAGTTTGATGTTCCAACTAGCAAGAAATCAGATATGTACGTTGGAAACAAAGGGACATAAGCATATAAAAATCACAACCACCATACCAAACTATCGCTTTAGTCACGGCAAGAACCTAAAAAAGGAGAAGAAGCTCTTGTATTGTACTGTAGTAGTTGTGTAGAACCATAAGAACACATAACACAAACACACCCCATCATCACCACTACGACCATCATTCACACACATCTGAAACAGTTTCTTCTTCTTCTCAACACACTCCACACCTTAAACTCCATTTCTTATCATTCTTATTTTTTTCCCCCTTCATTCCCATGTAACAATAACAACAACGACTCTATCCTTCTTTACAAAAAAAAAAAGATTAGTTCTTTCTTTGATTCTCACTCCTTTCCGAGAACCAGAAATAGAAACCCTTTTCAAAGAAATTTAAAAAAAATGAAGAAATTCAAGAACTATTACATGCACTTTAGATACCACCACCTACAATCCTCATTAGAGAGAAAGTAGGTGTTCCCATTACTCTCTCTCTCTCTTCCTGGCAACTCTAACCTCACCAGGGGGAACACCGATCCTCCCCTTCTATCACTCCATAACAACCTTGTACTCGATCTTCGTTGAATCCAAGCTCCACCCCTCCCCACCTCCACGCTCCCAACTCCATCGCGCCTTACATACCTCGTCACAGTCCCTGCGAAGGCGCCACCATCTCCTCCAGCACTCTGCCACCGCCAGCGCTACTAAATACGCCTTCTTAAGGGGGAGGTTTGATGATGATGATGATGTTTGATTGTTTGTTTATTCTGGGGATTTTGGTTTGGTTTGTGGGATTGAGGGCTAGTTTTGGTTAGGGGTAGAGAAAAGGGAAAGAGGTTGACGGTGGTAATGAAGAGGAAGGGGTGAGAGAAAAGAAAATAAGTTTCTACTATGCTTTGGTAGAAATAGGTGTATAGTTACACTGTGAAATCTCATCCTTTAGATTACATGATATATGAATTTTATATATATTTAATGGTGTAGATAATAAGTTTTATGGTATATATGATTTTATTAAGTGCACTATAATATTGCTAGATATATTTTTGTAACGGTGGTTAACGACAAGGACTTGATTGAGAAATTTTATCTAATTTAGGGACCCAATTGAAAACTTTTAAAATGTAGGGACCTAATTGAAAATTCGATGAAACTATAAGGACTGGCGGATTAATTAAACCTAAAATATAAGAAAAAGGGTATTTTATACAAACTAAATAAAAATTATTGATAGTGGGATCGCCACTCCTTAGTTTTGGCTCATAATTGCAGACTTTCTCTCAGTCAGATACATTAACTCTTCAATATATCAAAATTGCACGGTTTACCGTGTAATGGAGTGAGTATTTCCCTTTCAGTTACTATCTTTCCATTTTGCTTCCCTCACTCTTCAACCTCTAGAAGCGAATAGATCCCGCGACAACCTCCACTCTTGCAAGCTCGATTTTTAAGTACTGCATGCAGTGGTGGTATCACGACAGCCACAAATGGTAGCAAAAGAGGAGATCGACCACCACCGTAGCCCGTAACCACTACCCCATTCATCCACCACTCTACTCACCCACTGCCTTCAATCCACAAACACATCACCTATTAGATAACACCATCAATTCATCATCAAGCTTTTAGTTGACATCCATAGCCACTCGCCTCAAACCTGTCAACCTCCATCACCACCGCCAAAGCCACAGACCTCATCCCCTTCAGTTCACCATCCAGTCAAGTTGTCCCGGTCACAATCACAGCCACACCTCGGCTCTGTCCTCCTCGCCAGAAAATTGTGAAGTTGCTGCTCGACCTTTGCCCCAACGTCGACATCAACTTTGACATTGAATAAGAAGCCACAGTCGTAGTCTGCTAAGCCATCGTGCGCAACAATCGTATAGTCTCAAGGTCGTTGTTTGGCTAACAACCGTAATGCCATGGAGTTCAACCGCGAGGTCATAAATTTTCTGCCATGAGTGTGCGCAAGTACCGCCACAAGCATGGCTAAAATGTTGCATGTTTTTCTTTTATGGGCTTTGGGTCTTGCCTTGGTTTTCCATTTCTTTATTTGGATTGTTTTTAGTTTTTAGTTAAGCATGGGCCATGCTTCCATTGGTTTTTTAGTTTAATTTATTCTTCCTTTTTGAGTCTCCGTGTGTGTGTACGCATTCTTTTTATTGTTAGGCAAAATAAGTTTTAGTCCTGATAAAGTTTTTGGTCACTTAGGCTGGTTTGGCTTGGAATTCGGGGTTGTTTAACTTTTTTGTTTGGGCTAGGTTTCATTTTTAGTCGTGTGTGTGTGTGTGTTTTTTTTTAACAAAAAGACGTCTTGAATATTTTAGTTTGTTTTTTTTCAAAAAAAAGGTCAATTTTTTTTATCCATGCAACAATCAATCATCATGATTGAGAAGTGGATGTCTCTTTCATATATTATTGAATTATAAGTATTTGTTAAGTAGCCTAGTTTTAACTTGAATCTTATATAAAAACATATTTCTTTTTAAATAATTTGTCAGTTAAAAGTCTTTTTCACAAATAAAATCAATCAACACATTTTTTTTTCATAAGTAAAATAAATCAACATAGAATCACTTTCGATAAGAACGATGTCACTTTAAATTTCTTATTGCACAAGAGGATAAGTTAGCGTAGTCAACAAATTAAGCCAAATTAATTTTTCTTTAAATTTTGTTCTTATGTTTATTTAATTTTCTTTTCTTTAATTTTATTTTGTTTTATTTTTGTACATAATTGCAATTTTGGGGAAATAATAAATATTATTAAAGTCATAAATTAATTATTTGCATAACGAGCTATTAGGTAATCATATTTATAGGGATGTATCAGGGGATACAGTAGGATTAAGTATCCACCATTTTCTAATCATAATTAAACTCTCAGACTCAAATCATTTTCAAGTGAACAGTTTTTGCTAAATAAAAATTTTTTCCAATTTTTCTATAATTAAAATTGGTGGTGACTCCACTTTTAAAAATTTATTTTTTTTAGGAATAAATCTTTGGTTGTCATTTTGTTATGGTGTCCTCCGGGGACATTGTAACAACTATCAAAATCAATCTTATAATGTTGGGTGTATTGCCTTGGATTGGTTTTAAACCCATTTGTAAAAAATAAAAATAATAATAAAGCCCCTTTGGTTTAGTATGCAAATGGCTCACGTTAGGGATATGCAAGGCTTTGTATCACTTTTAAAAGAAAAGGTTGTTCCTTCTCTCCATTTGCAGTGTCACAACAGTGTGGAAAAGGAAATTAGAGTGTGTAAGCTCCATTTTTTGGAGAAAGATTAATTTGTTTGAGTGAGATTTTATTAGGTGCAGAATATTTGTGATTATTTCTATGAGTAAAAAATATTGCTTTGTGAGATTGGATATATTGGGATTTTGGGTTTATGAAAGATTGTTAGATTTAGAGTAATTATATTTTTTTTTACAGAAAATTAGTGAATTGTGTGTAAAGCCATGGACATAGGCATTATTTGTTGAACCACGTTAAATATTTTTTATAGTTCATTTTTTTTTGCTTTCACTGGCCCAACATATAACGTTTTATATAGACAACATATGAATTCTAGCATGGAATAAAAACCATCAATGGTTATGTTGTAGACACGGATCATGTATCTTTGTTCATAACAGCCCATAAATTAAGCTAATCTCAGTTTTTGCTACTGATTTGATGTCTGATTCTATAAAAACAAGTTAATATGTACTATCTATCAGCCTATTAGTTCTGCAACAGGTTCTATTACAAGTAGTCTTATCTTTATTATCATGCATGTTTGAGCTGAATGTTTCACGCACAGCCCCATCTAATTTCTCTTCATTAACTATTTTATGTTAGATATAGTGCCATTTGAGCTAAAATCTTTTTTGGGCCTTTGAGTATGTAAATCATTTAATGAATGTCTTGATAAAGATTCTTTTATGAGAATGAAGTATATATTACTAATCCCTTGTCTTTCATGTATGGCTCTGCAAATCTTGGTCTTAATCTAGGAGAAATGAAAGGATAAGATATACATTATGGGAAGAATCTACAATCAATTTCTCAAACGTCTCAAGGACTATCCTTCCTTTGATTATACTGTGATTCTGTAATTTGGAAAATTGAAATTATACATTGGTAGTTGTCCTCAACCGTTTTTTATGAACTGTTTGGTGCCGTGACAAAAATATTAAGGTGATGTAGACTGTGCTTGGGCCTTGTTCTAGGCCCATGGATTGAGTGGGATATATGGATGACGCCCAATCAACTATGACACTCATGGGTCTAAGCTAAGGTTTAAAGGAAACTATCCTTCATGTGGCCTAGTAGATTTGGATAATGTAGACGGGAGCCCCATGGAAAAGTGGACAGATCCTCTTCCTAGTTCGAAAGGGAAGACGACCTGTCTGAGTAAGGAGAGAAAGAGCACGAGATGGGGTCACTATCGGGAGGGGGATTTTAGGTAACAAAGCCAGCAACGTACGCACCACATTGCAAAAGACCCTTTTTACGGCAAGAGCTTTTAGTCCAATAGCGTGGGAGAGAGAAGAGAGTCCTTTTATTGTCCCATCATAAGTACAATACTCTCATGTGAATTTGCCTACTTTGTATCGCATCCCACAGTGTTCTCGAGACACGTGTTGATGGGAGGAGGCACTGTTGTATTTTTAATTAATATAGTAGAGAGAAAGTCACATGTCTTGATAAACACTAATATTTTTTGTTAAGAAGAGAGTATATTTCATAGTAAATATTAGAATATTTTACGTACACATTTATTTTCAATACCAGATAAAATTAGTGTAAATATATATTAGTATGTTGTTCCCTTAAGTGATCCTTGCAAGCTATTCCTATATAGTTTTACTAGTTCAAATATAGAGTTAGTGGAAAATAATTATTGTATCATGAAAAGTATTAGTCGTGAAGATTATTTGCACCAAGTGATTAACTCATAATGGCGAAATACTCTTAAACTCAGTGTTTAATACGCCTTAGCCAATAATACTGACAAACCACTCTATTATATCTTAATTGTATTATTTACTTGTCATATTTAACTTTATAATTTTTGTGACTCGTGATTTATATTATATGAAAATATTTCTTATGTTATTTGATTTTATTTGTGTTATTCTAATCAATTTTTCCCACAATCTTAAAAGTATTTTTGCTTATTTTGTTTAGAATTTATAGCTAGTTTTAATAATTGGTGTAGCAAAGTGAATCTGCTTGAAACTAAACTAATTTGAAAACAATAAAAGAGATTATACATTGAAATTGGCTCCCTGCAATTTGAGGCTTAATTTGTCAAGGTGTTTCCTTTCGATCTTAACATTGAATCAATTTGATTTATTAGTGGTAGAAATCATACTTAGCACTTTCAGAATATAAATGGTTGATTTGTCATTAAGTCTACTATGTTTTATTCTTTTCCTATTTCATAGCAAATGTGGTTTTGTTTATGTCCCCTGCCGCCACAGGTTGGTCTGCAGAAAAAAAAAATGCTCATATGTGTCTAGGCTGTATGGTTTCTTATAACTCTCTTTTAGCTTACACAAGTAAAAAGAAGGATGGTGTATCACGTGGCTATTTGGTTTCAATGCACGTCAAGCCTTTGAAGTTCTTCTTTAATCATGTCATGGAAATTCTATGGGATTGCATAATGGCTTCCTTGTTTTATAATATGGTATTGGGTGTTTTTAATTGTTGATATTTTGGGTGTGATATGTTTCGACAGGAATCTTGTTTCAGAGTTGTAGCTATGGAGGATTGGACTGACTTTTGAATAAGTTCAACATATTGACAATGTATCAATTAAGTTTTATATATTTGAAATTTTTTTAGAACCATGTGTTTTAACATAGCTTAAAGAAAAAAAAAATTATGAGTTGTTATGCATGAGCATATATTTATTTATTATATTTCAGAAGTAAAATTATATTTCAAAAGCCCAAATAATTTATTTAAACCAGTATTGTTTTTAACTAATCCCATGAGATTTTAATTTGCCTATCATGATAGAGGCGTTTTCAAATAAATTTTGAAATTTGTATTATTTATATTATTTATGATCGAAGTTGTTATGATTGATTACCTTAATATCAATATTTACAAATTACAAATGAAAGTTGTTGAAAATTACTTGTTGGTTTTGGCAAATATAAATACGTTAGAATCATGCCTTTTAAGAGAATTGATTGGAATATTAAAATAGCATAAGTTCTTAAGTGCAAATTATTTCCCAACATATTAAAACATGAAGAATTCTATTCCTAACTTGTCGAGCAAATATCTTTACGGTCATCATATGCAATCATGAAGGGAACAAAATTTGTTTCCCACTTTCTGGTAATTAAGTATTTCTTAAAATGGGTTTTATATGTAATGTTAATTCCTTTTCATGGTTTCTAAAACATTGTTGTTTTTTAGTTTGGTTGAGAAATAGAAACAGAGATACGGAACCAAATTTGGTCATGTTTAAGAGAAAAAAAATGGATGGAAGACGATGGAACTGCCAAAAATATGTGGAAAATACGAGGATTGTTATCTCCCACAAAATTGTGGGGGATGAAACTTTAAAGGTTGCGATTGAATGATATGGAGGAATGTCTGGATGTACTTGAATGGGACTCTGATGTTAATTGAATCTTTGATTCAAATGAGAGTAAAGTCTTTGGATTTGATATTACCCTTCGTGGTAGTGTTGTCACTTGGAAATCATCCAAGTAAACTTGTGCTAGAGTGGTTAAGAGATCTCTTAATAAATAAACGTATACGTTATATTTGTAAGATCAGAATCATCTGATAAAGCCAGTAAGCAAAAAGCTAGTGAAGCATACATCGAGAGGGATGAGATTTAGCCCAATTCATAGTTTAAGAGTGATGGTAACCTAACCTAAATTTGAGAATTCCTTAAAGGTTAGGTTCATATGGGTAAAAACAAGTTATTTGTCAATCATTTAAATACTATCCATTTTAGTCCATCCCTATGGTGTATAATATGTCTGAGGGATAGTGTGTGACTACAGCAAAATGAAGGGTGAGTTTATACTCTTAATGAATCTATAGCTCATGAATGAGTGGTGTGCTTGACTGTGGTATATACTTGATAGATTCATCTATATGAGTGGTGGAGGTAGGGCCGCCTCTATGGGAACTTGGGCAATTATCTAGAGCCACTCATGAAATCCAGGTAACGGTGCAAGGCCAAAATGCACCAAACCGCGTTGAATAACTTTGGATAAGAAGACAGTATGAGTAATGAAATCACTGAGGCACGTTTGGGATGAAAGTTCATAGAGATTCTAATCTCACCAGCAGTCATATGGCTCAAATTTCATTTACTCCAGGTGCTAGTTCATAGTCCAAAAGACACTAGTACTAATGTATTGAATTCTTAGGCTCATGGGAACTATATCTAACTATTATAAAATGACTTTAAAATATGTGGGGGATTGTTGTGTTTTTAATTAATATCTATATTTCAAAGTTAATTTATTTAATAACATTGACAATTATTTTATGTTTATTGACTTCGAAATGGAATATTTACATTACCTGTTATTACACCTTCATTGAAATAATTCTCACATTTGATTCCTTTAGACTTTGTGGTATGTCTTGATAAACACTAGCATTTTTGTTCAGAAGAGAGTATATTTCATAGCAAACATTAGAGTACTTTTCATACACATTTATTTTCAATACTCGATAAAATTAGTATAAATACATATTAGTGTATTGTTCCTTTGAGCGATCCTTGCAAGTTGTTCCTGTATAGCTTCACTAATTGAAGTATAGAGTTAGTGGGAAGTGGCTGTTGTATCCTGGGAAGTATTAGCCTTGAAGACTATCTGCACCGAGTGATTGACTTGTAGTGACAAAATACTCTTAAACTCAGTGTCTAGCACGCCTCAATCAATAATACTGATATGCCACCCTATTATATCTTAATTGTGTTATTTACTTATCCTATTTAGCTTTATAATTTTTGTGACTCGCGATTTATATTATGTCAAATTATTTCTTATCTTATTTAATTTTATTTGTGTTATTCTAATCAATTTTTCCAACAGGCACATCATTGTGACCGAGAGAGGGAAAATGATGAGGATAGCGTACAAGAAAAGAAAAAGAGAGAGAGAGAAGAGGAGGGGACGGCATTCATCCTTGGATAAAAAAAGAAGAGGATCCAAGACATCCAACACATTCCCAAGGGATTGGCAATACTGTTCACTTCCAAGCCACTCAAGGAGAGTTTTTTCCTGTTACATTGTCCACCATTCACCATCCCTCTTAACCTTACGAACTCAGACTTTGAGAGGTTTCTGTTTCTTATTTTCTGGTTGGCGACAGTAGTCATGTGGTGTCTTTCTATCCTGTTAAAACATGCATAATTTTGTTCCTCTTTACTTAAGCATAGTCATTATTAGAAAAAGATTACATCACGGATTCCATGCTTCACCAAGGAGTGAGATTTCGCTTTTTGAATCCATTAGGTTGTCCCATTATATACTATTATACTTTAGCATCTTTGTCCATGTAAAATGAAATCCATGTTCTCTTGGTGTAAGAAATACACAGGAAAGGTAAAGACCAACCCGAAATTCTTTGTTTTCCACACAAATGTTTTGCCACCATATATGAGAATAGTTTTTTCTATAATCATTGTTGAACATGTGGTTAGATGTAATAATCGTTATGTATTTCTCTATGCAGTTTGCAGGAGGATTTGATGCAGAAACAATGTACACTTTGAAGAACCTCACAACCTTAGCTCTTTACTTAACAAAACATAAGATAATGGTGATAGTTTCAGGCTACAATAGTTACAATCTGGATTAATGGTTTTGTTTGGAATGAGATTCTATTAAATTTTGGTAATGAGTGATAGTCAAGATTTTGTTGAATGTAAAATTAGTATTTTTGGTAAATGACTTTAGAAGGTTACATTGCTTATTTGTTTTAGATCATGAACGAAATGACGATTGATTTTCAATTTTGTGCATTCTAAAACAGTGATCCTTATAATCATTCTAAGCATTGGTCAATTTTCGTTTAAACCATTTTCACATGGTCATGCCCTAGTTTTATAAATTAGGAGTACTGCATTCTTATGGAACTGATGTTCCTATAATTTAGTGTAAGTATTAAATCTTTATTGTCTTGCAGTTCAAAAACTTTTATTTAATTCATTCAAATCAAATTTTTTAGTCTTTTCCATTCTTTGATTAATGGAGCTCTCACTATGTCTTGATGATAATCATTAGTATCAATTGCGATTGATAAATGAATTAATAAAGTCACATTTCTAAATGCTTTTTAGCTAACTAGACTAAACTATTATAAAAAAGATAAAAATATATTAGTATTTGTTTTCCTGCCCCGTTATAAAAATGAGTATATAAATTAACAAGGTCATATGCCTTGATTGTTTAAAATCATCAAGTGAAAGGCTTGTTCCTTTCAAACTTTGGAGCCCTGAACCATTATGATTATCATCTTTTATTCATGCGGAAGAATGTGCCTTTGTGGATTGGTGATGGGTACTTCGAAGGACTATATTTTGTAATTTTTTGATAGGTACAAATAGAGAATACAAGTCTTACAGTATGCGTGTTCTTTTTGTAATTTCATATGGTTTTCTACTCCCCTTAGTTTTTATGATGAAACTAGAATACTTCCTATACAACATATTATTGAAAGAGCTATTATATTATATTTCTCAACAAATTTGTTGTAGCTTCGTTTTTTACATTCATTCAATACCGTTGCTAGTGTGTGTGTATATATATATATTTAACGATTTTGGTTCTCATTATTCTCAAAACAATACAGTGCAGACACACGCTGAAAATAATTGTGCATTTGGCAAATATAAGTCAAGTGTTGATTTTTTATTTTAACAGTTAATTTTAAATTATTTTTATTTAATATTTTTCTCATATATATTAGAACAATTGTTTCAATAATATATCATAAGAATATAATTACTATGCACTGAAAGTGTAATTATCTTTACACTATTATGTAATAAAAAATTGTCATGTGTGTCACTTACATGATCATAGAAAGTTCAAATTTTAAAAATTTATTTAAAGTGATGAGTTGTCAATGTCTCATTTATTAACCATGTAAAGTATCTTTATACTAACAATATATTTTAATTAATTCCTTATCATAAACTTAAACTATGTTTGTTATCCCATTGAAAGAATATAATCTTAATGGAATTGAATAATGGTAATCCTCCCTCCATAATACTGGGTGAACGATCTACAATGACTCCAGGATGGTCAAAGAAGTGTACACTCTGAGCAATGCTGCACGGTTACATAAAAGATATTTGACAAAAATCTTTGTTAAAATTATTGTAAATGTAAATAATTAAATGAGTTATGCTAATTTATTTAATTATATTTACAGTTATTATGCGTTATCATTTTAGTAATGGTATGATTATTATTTTTTATTGACAATTTTTTTTAAATGTCAATAAAATTCAAATATTTTTTAGTTTTAAATTATATATCGTTTTCATGCATTGCACAGATCATGCAATATATAACAATTCAACTTATTTTGATTTGAATAATTTAGTTTTGATTAAATATTTATGTGAAATAGGGAGAATCACCCCGCCATCATCGAACACGTCGCAATTCAATTTTCTTTTTCACAAAAAATTTCGCCACGTGTTCACCGTAATGATTTGGTTTCCCCCCAATTTCACTTCACAATGAATCAATTTATCATTAAATAATCCATTAATGAGTCTTTCCATTTTTATCTGATTGTGTTAATTTCAATATATTTTTATTATTTTGCTTTTCTATGATTGTTTTCAATATTAATTTAATGCTAGTTATGTTTCTTTATTGAGATATATTATATTCCTTCTCAATTTTTATTTTCGTAGATTCATTTTATAATAAGTGAGTTATGGTATATTAAACGTTTATATATATACACTTAATTTATAATACATGGAACCTTTTTTTTTTTTTCTTTGGTAAATGATTCATTAAGGCTCGTATACAAAATAATATATAATATTAAAGAAAAATATAAAAATATAAGGCTCCATGTATTATAAATTATTTAATAATAATTTATTAATTTTTTATTAAAATTGGTTTCATGAGGTGATAAAAAAATTATAGGATTTATTGGGCTAAGGAATGAATACACACAATACTACTTCCAAATCGTGGCTCATAATGCCCAATCGCTTTATGACCATTTAATGGTAAAATGATAATTTTATGTATTTCCAATGCTATTGTTGCAGAAAAAAAATTGTTGCTGTATTTATTATACTATCATACATTAAAAAAGTATGGAATTTACTTTCTAATAAAACTAGGTGATGCCGAGCACATATATGATGCCAACATATAAATCGTATTTTACATATAAATTAATCAAATTAATTTTCCCGTACACCACATGGGCTGTTGTAATAGTTTAACTTAAAACACACGAACCATCGTATTATATATATACATATACAAGTGGACACATAGATGCATTTCCTAAGCCCCATTATTTATGCATATATACATGCATCCACATGAACAGTCCGATGCGTCGATTAAAATCATTTAATTAGATGTCTAATCCATGAGATGCAGAATTATTTGAGACATTAATCCTATTTTAATATAAAAAATGAATGTCTAAGTGAGAAACTCACTTTATTATCATTGGATGCAATACTGTTCCCATTATCTTCACTCACCCATCACATTCAATAATAATAAAGTAGGTGTCTCACTTAGATATCCACTTTAAATGTTAAAATAGTAATACTGTATTTGAAAGAAAATGATTTCATGCTAGATTAGACATGTGAGCCATTTGGGTGTTTGTATTTACCGTTTTTACATTATATTATCATATTAATACTCTAAATAGGGACATTGATGTAATTAACATGGTTTTCTTCAGTGAAGCCCCATTTTCTGCGCACAATAGCGGAGAGAAAACTTGGAGCGCGACCCACAATATTTTTCTCTTCTCTGTCTCATTTTCGTCTGTTCCAAATTATGGAAAACTATACACTTCTCGACATTTCTTGTCCTGACTTTTCCTTCCTCTACTTTTCTTTTAAACCAAACGACCGCTAAGAGGCAACAAAAGCTAACTCCCGAAAATCCGAAAGCAAGAAAACATGTAGCCCGTCTAATATGTGTGAAAAGAATGAAGGGATGGGCCAACGTTTGAGAAGACGAGGGAAGGAAAGATCGAGGAACAGAGTGGGGGGTACGTGAGAGAGTGAGAGGGGAAGAGGAAGAGGTTGGGAATGGGAGTACTGCGATGAGAAGTGAGATTAAAAAAAAAAAAACTTGAAAATTAGTTTGAAGTAAAGTGACAAAAATTTAAAAATAAAATATACAAACAAATAAAGTAAGAAATTTAAAGCAAATATTTATTATAGCCAACTCTGTATCATAAGAAGGCTTAAAATTCTAACAAACTTCTACGCTGGAAAAGAAAAGCAAGTTACATTCACTTGAAACTGCAACGAAATTATTAAACCAAATCTTACAAGGAAGAACATAACATTAATTACTTAGTTGTTTATTCCAACTTGAATAACTCGGAGGGGTTTATCAATGTCCATGTCTTCAGGCTTGATATTGTTTTCCAATCATAACAATTGACTAATGATCCCAACATGACATGCAGCATTCGGATAGCTAAAGGCGATCCAGGACTGTAAGATGTACAAGAGCAGCAAGAAGAAGAGAGAAAGAGACTGAATCTTTATTGTATTGAGACTGTGACAAAACGTAGTTTTACTGAGATACAAACTGATATATATATATATGTACCAATGTAAGTGACTTGTAACAGAAAATAACTAATCTTATGTATTGTGCCTTATCAGCCCCCCTCAAACTCAGGAAGAGAAGCAGTCTGAACCCTGAGTTTGTTACGGAGGTAAGGAAATCTAGTGCTAGAAATAGGTTTTGTAAGGATGTCCGCATGTTGTTCTTTTGCTGGAACATGAAAGACACGAACATGTTGTTGAAGTATACGATCACGAACAAAGTGAAGATCAATTTCAAAGTGTTTGGTGCGGTGATGAAGAATTGGGTAGGCGGATAGAAGGACAGCACTAAGGTTATCACAATAGAGATGAGGCACAGTTGAAGGAGTTATATGAAGTTCAGAGAGAAGAGTCTTTATCTAGGAAATCTCTGAGATTGCAGCGGCCATGGAACGATATTCTGCTTCTGTGCTAGAGCGAGAGACAACCCGTTGCTTCTTGGAGACCCATGATACAATATTTGGTCCAAGATAAATGCAAAACCCGGATGTAGAACGACGATCATCAAGATCCGATGCCCAATCTGAATCACAATAAGAGGTGATGGAAAAGGAAGAGGAAGGTTGAAAGGTAAGACCAAAAGTGGAAGTGCCTTGAAGATATCTAAGAATTCGTTTGACAGATGTCCAATGAGATTGTAAAGGATTATGCATAAATTGGCAGACTTTATTGATGGGAAAAGATAGTTCCGGACGAGTGAGAGTAAGATATTGTAAGGCACCAACAATTTGACGATAAAGAGTTGGATTTTCAAAAGGAAGAGAACCTGATTTCTGGAGTTTGGAGGAGGAGGACATAGGTGTGGGAAGAGGTTTACAGGATTGTATATTGGCACGGAGAAGAATGTCAAGAATATATTTAGTTTGAGAGAGGTGTAAAGCACCCGAGGAAAGATATTTGGCTTCAAGACCAAGGAAATAATGAAGAGGACCAAGGTTTTTGAGGGAAAGAGTTGTTGAAGAGAATGGATGAGCTGAAGAATGGCTGAGTGGGAGTTACCAGTAATAAGAACATCATCAACATAAACCAAAATGTAAATGATGTGCTGATAGTTAGCCCGAATGAACAGAGAAGAGTCGCATTTTGCAGTTGAAAAACCAAGGTGATGTAATGTGGAGCTGAGCTTTTCAAACCATGCACGTGGTGCTTGTTTAAGGCCATAAATAGCCTTATGAAGCCTACAAACCATTGAGGAATGTCCAGTGTGAAAACCAGGGGGTTGTACCATGTACACTTCTTCATGAAGAGGACCATTGAGAAATGCATTATTGAAATCAAGTTGGTTGATGGACCATTTGAATGAAGGGGCAATGGAGATGATGATGCGGATGGTGGCTGGTTTAACAACTGGACTAAAAGTTTCGTGATAGTCCACACCTTCTTGTTGATTGAAGCCTTTAGCCACAAGGCGAGCCTTATGTCGAGAAATAGTGCCATTGGGGTTGTATTTAACACGAAATATCCATATATAGCCAATAGCTGATTTATTCGGTGGTAATGGAACAATAGACCAGGTTGAGTTTTTGAGAAGAGCATCATATTCAAGTTGCATAGCTTGAGACCAAGAGGGATGTGTTAAAGCTTCTTGAAGAGTAGATGGTTCTGAAGTAGCAGTAAAGACCTTGGGTTTAAAAATACCATCTTTGCCGCAAGTTACCATTGGATGATCAATGTAGGTAGATGGATGAGGTTGTTGAGGATCAGAAGCGGAAGAACGAGATGCTGCAGAGGTAGTGGTAGGCGCTGAAACAGGAGACAGATCTGAATTTTGAGGTGGATCAGGTGTGGCAGCAGAAGGGTGGATGACAGACTCGGGAATTTGAAATTGAGCTGAAGTTGAGGAGGAAGGTAAAGGAGCAATAGAAGACCTGTGACGCAAAAGAGTAGAAGTAGTAGTCATAGTAGAAGATGGTAAGACAGTAGATGGAGGAAGGGAAATAGTAGGAATAGATGCAATAGATGCAGGAGAGATATTAGGAGCAGGTAAGAGAGGAGGAGTTTCCTTATAAGGAAATAATTATCCATTGAAGAGAACATGTCTGGAAATAACCATTTTACCATTTTTAAGAAGACAAACATAACCCTTATGACTGGGAGAGTAACCCAAAAAAGTACAAAGATCAGATTTAAAATCTAACTTTGACGATTATAAGGTCGTAATAACGGAAAACAAGCACAACCAAAGATCCTTAAAAGGGAGTAATCAGGAGTTTTAGAAAACAGAACTTCATGTGGTGACTTGAAATGTAAAACAGCAGTAGGTAGAATGTTGATTAAATACACAGCTGTTTGAAAGGCTTCTTTCTAGAACTTAAGAGGCAATGATGCATGTGATAATAGAGTTAATGCCATTTCAATTACATGTCTATGTTTGCATTCAGCACATCCATTTTGTTCATGAGTATGGGGACAACTAAGACGATGTAAAATTCCATGAGAGCTCTGATACCATGTAAGATGTACAAGAGCAGCAAGAAGAAGAGAGAAAGAGACTGAATCTTTATTGTATTGAGACTGTGACAAAATGTAGTTTTACTGAGATACAAACTGATACATATATATATGTACCAGTGTAAGTGACTTGTAACAGAAAATAACTAATCTTATGTATTGTGCCTTATCAAGGACAAATGCGTCTCCCGCTGCCAAATGGTGTAAGCTGAAAGTCTCGACCTTTGATATCAATTTTAGACCCCAAGAACCTCTCTGGTGTAAACAAATGTGCATTCTCCCATATGCTTGGGTTCCTACCAATAGCCCACTCATTATTTAGGACTATTGCACCCTGGGGGATTGTGTAACCCGAGATTTCCACATCAACTTCAGCTTTTCCAGCGAGCAAAAGTGGAGCTGGAGGGTGTAAATGCAGGGCCTCTTTTATTATCACTTGTAAATATGGGAGTTTAGCAACATCTGATTCATCAATAGGATTACCTATTCCAATGGTTTGCTCCAGCTCTTGTTTGGCTTTAGACATAACCTCTGGGTTACGAATTACTTCAGTCATAGCCCTTTCTAGGCCATACGCGGTTGTGTCTGTACCCGCAATAAGTAGATCCTGCAGCAAATCAATCATATTTATTCTAAATGAGAAATTCAACAATTGCATGACAATATTTCTTATATATTGTTTAGATATATATATAGCGAAAAGGTTTTTGTTAATTTTCTTACATAAAAGGTAAATATTAAAAACGGTACATTTTGAGGATCAAATATTTTTTAGTCTGATATTATTTGGACATGAAATCTGGAGATAAGAGTGAAAGTTCAAAAAAATAAAAAAAGAGAAAAATACAAAATGTTAGTCCCTAGCTGATTACATTACAAGAGATTTTATATCTTTATCTCTTTAAAAATATTCACTTTTATTTTTAAACAATAGTACTTATACTATTATTTGGAAGCTATATATAAATCTCCGATAAAAATATTTTGACCCCATTTTCGGAGATATCCTACATATCCAAGAAAGAAAAGAGAGGAGTTGGAGGGGGAAAAGGTGATGGGATTCATTTATTTTTGTGGTGTATAAATAATATTATTTAAATCTCATATTAATTTGAGATTAGCTATGCTTTTAACTTATTTAAAAAATTTGAGGTACCAAAAAATAAAAAAGTTAGACAATTGGAAACTTGTGGGAATTTTCTTTCTAGAATGTGTTATATGATTATAAGCATTTAAATGAAAGTGGACTATATTATTTTATTTCATCCCATAACCATTATAATTTCTATAAAAATTTCTATCAATATTTTTTTAGACATGTGGCATTATTCAAACTAAAATTAAAAGTGTATAACAGATACACTCACATCATATGGAACCCACTATAGAGTGGGACCCATTATGCCTGTGAGACTATCAAGTATACACTTGTGTCTATGAAAAACAGTTTTCAAAGTAGTTACTTGTTTTGAGTAATGTTACGGAAACAATAAAATTGCACAATAAAAGAACATCACGCACCTTATCATCTCATCACATATAATAATGATAAAATGTGTGATATTTATTTATTGTGTAATTTTATTATTTCCGTAATATTAGTTGTGTTCAAAGATATATGTATAAAACAAAAGATAAAAGAAAGGGGATTACAAGCAAAAAATGTTTGATCATTCCTCGGTCGATCTTCTCACTATCCTTTTCAGAAATGTCAAGGAGGGTATCCAACATGTCGTTGTTTGTGATGTAAAGTCCTGTTTCTCTCAGTTTCAATCGTCTGTCAATCAACTTGTCCAAGTTGTGGAAAAACTTGGTAAGGTAATTAGTGGTGTACCTTTGGAGGCCTTGTGGGTCAAATATCCTCAACACCGGGAAAATATCCACCATGTTTGTTGTTCCAAGTAATAGGGGTATAGCTAGTTAGTTACTATTAATGAGTCAGTTACTGCTACCCTTAATAGCATTACTCTCCCACGTGATAGTGACCACTCTGTTAACCATGTATATAAGCAAAGCTTGTACTCTCATCAATCATTCAATAATATTCAATTCAGTTTTTCATCTTTAAACTCTCATTCTCTTGCTATTCTTTGTGTTTTGGGCCTGATACCTTTATGGTATCAGAGCTCTTGGTTTTGGAACCTTGAGCTCACCAAACCTTCCACACGCTTCAACGATGGCTTCCACAAAAGCTCAGAAAACGTTTGCAAATCCCCTGGCCATACGGCTGAATGAAGACAACTATGTCACATGGAGGCATCAAGCGATGTTTATGATCAAAGCTTATAAGCTGAAAGATCACCTCAGCAAAGAAAAGATTCCTCAAAGATTTGCCTCGCAAGAAGATCAAGAACTAGGGAGAGAATCACAAGCATATATGCAGTGGGAACTCCAAGATAATCATCTAGCAGCATGGTTATTGGCTTCAATGGAAAGCACTTTCACAAATAGAATGGTTGGTTGTGACTTTTCACATCAGATATGGAGCAAAATTGAAACTTATTTTGCTTCCAAGACCAAAGCCCGTGTCAAGCAGCTGAAACTTTAGTTAAAATCGATCAAGAAACAAAGTGATACCGCAACAGATTACTTGTTGAAGATCAAGAAGGTAGCAGACTCCTTGGTACTGGTTGGTTCTCCATTGTCACTAGAATATCATATAGAGTTAATTCTTGACAGTTTGAATGAAGACTACAGCTCCATGATAACCACTGTTCTTTCTCGTACCAATCCTTTTTCTATAGAAGAGCTTGAAGTTCTTCTAATGGCCCAAGAAGAATTAATTGAGAGGTTCAAAAAGGATGCAACTATAGTTTAAGCCAATATAGCTCAAACAGCACAACAAGATCTCATGCCTGTTGGACAAAATTCTCAAAGAGGAGGTCGTGGAGGCAGATCCAACAAAGGAAGAAGGTCCTTCTGGCAAAATACAAACAGACCTCAATGCCAACTATATGGCAAAATTGGTCATATAGTTTGGGACTGCTTTCACCGATTTGATCAAGGGTTTCAAAACCCAAATCATCCTCCCTCATCTTCACCTGGTCCACCACCAGCCTTCTTTCATAATCCAAGAACTTATTTTGCTTCCACAACTTCACTACTAGATTCAACTTCTTCTTGGTACTCGGATTCAGGTGCTAGTCATCATCTGACATATGATCATACAAATCTCCTCACAAGCTCAGAATTTGAGGGACTTGAGCAAGTACAACTTGGTAATGGTACATGTATTGCTATTAAAAACATTGGTCAGTGTGCATTACACTCATCTAACCAAACTTTTAGACTAAATCAACTCCTTTATGTTCCTAAAATTTTGAAAAACTTGCTTTCAGTATCAAAATTTGCTAAAGATAATTGTGTCTATTTTGAATTCCGGCCTTCTCACTGTCTTGTGAAATCTCAGGTGACCAAGCAATTTCTTCTTCAAGGTACCCTTAAGAATGGCTTATACAAGTTTTCTAACGCTCAAGGTCCAAAAATATAGTTTACTGCCTTTATCTCTGAAACTTCTGATTGTAATACATTGCTATGCCATAGGCGACTAGGCTATTCAGCTCATAAAACTTTGTATCAGGTTATGCAGCATTGTAATATACCTATTTCCTCAAACAAAAATGGTAATTCTGCTTCTGTTTGTGATGCTTGCTGTGTTGCTAAGTCTCATCAACAACCCTTTCCAATACTTAATCACACTTATGATACACCTTTAGAGTTAGTATTTTCTGATGTATGGGGTCCTGTTCCAATGAATCCTATCTCTGGTTTTCGATATTATGTCACCTTCATTGATGCTTGCACAAGATACACTTGCACATACTTACTGGTAAATAAGTCACAAGTATTTCATGCCTTTGTTCAATACAAAACATATATTGAAAATCAAACTGGCCACACCATCAAAGCCTTGCAAACTGATCATGGAGGGGAATATCTCTCATCTTCTTTCAAAAACTATCTTACCACTCATGGTATTCACCATCGGCTTAGTTGTCCTTACACCCACCAGCAAAATGGGTGTGCTGAAAGGAAGCACAGGAAGCACAGGCACATCAAAGAAATTGGTTTCTCACTCTTAGCCAATGCCTCCATCCCTTTAAAATTCTGGGATGAGGCCTTTATATCAGCTACTTACCTTATCAATCGATTACCTTCTCCTAATACACAAAACTTATCACCCTATGAACTCTTTTTTCACAAAAAGCCTAGTTACTCTCACCTAAAAGTATTTGGTTGTGCTTGTTACCTTCATCTTCTTCACCTCAACAAACATAAGTTTGATTATAGGTGTCAACTTTGTGTCTTTATTGGTTATTCTCCTAATCACAAAGGCTATAAGTGCTTATCAGCATTAGGTAAAATTCATATAGTTAAGAGTGTTGTGTTTAATGAACATTGCTTTCCTTATCCTGACATGTTTTCATCATCCAATATCCCTCATACTGATCCTTTACCTCTCATGTCATATATACCAAGCATACCTGTTTCAGCTCCCAGGTTTCCTGTGCATATAAATACTCCCAATACTATTGATATTACCCCTGCCAGTTCTAGTTTGTTCAATGCAGAACCAGCTCCTCCTTGTGATACTACTGCTGCTCCTGTTCCAACCTATGCTCCCATTGTTCCAGATATTCCACCTCAACCTATATCAGTCAGTAACACCCATACTCTTTATCCAGCAAATGACCATGATATGACAACACAATCCAAGTCTGGTGTTGCTAAGCCTAAGTCCTATTTGGCAGCTGCTCTCACCAATTTAGACCTTACTTAAACTGAACCCAAATCTATAGCTCAAGATTTATCCTCATCACACTGGTTGCAAGCAATGAAAGAGGAGTTTCAAGCACTTCGAGCCAATCATACTTGGGATTTGGTTACTCCTCCCTCCAACATCAAACCCATTGGCTGCAAATGGGTCTTCAGAGTTAAGAGGAACCCTGATGGTTCAGTGCAAAAATACAAAGCTCGATTAGTTACTAAGGGATTTCATCAGAGAGAGGGCTTGGACTTCACTGAAATTTTCAGTCCAGTTGTCAAACCATCTACTGTTCACTTGATCATTTCCATCTTTCTGTCCAAAGGTTGGCAAATTTGACAATTTGAGTTCAACAATGCTTTCTTAAATGGGGACCTTCAAGAAGATGTATTCATGGTTCAGCCTGAAGGCTTCGAGCAGCAACCATCCACCTATGTTTGCAAGCTCACCAAAGCTCTATATGGGTTGAAGCAAGCCCCTAGAGCCTGGTCAAGTAGCTTCAAGAGAGTAGACAAAAAGTCTTTGTACTCGCCATTCTCTACAGATTCAACAAGATCCTGAGAGAAGAAAGTGTAAGACAAGAAATTGATGCATGCCTTGAAAGCAGCCCTCCCAATATCCACTGCTTCACCGGTTAGGTTGTATGTGTGCATGTCACTGAGGAGTTCTTGCAGCTTCTTGCACCTAAGGCCTTGGTTTGCAGCAAGGGTCTTGTTTAAGAATAATTGCTCATTGCATAATCTCCTTATGTCCCTCCAAAGTGGACAGACAGGGAAGAATGGAAAGCTATAATTGTGGTGGTCAAGAGATATCATAATAATTGAAACTATTCTGTCTGAGAACAATGCATCATTGGTTTAGAGCAGCTCTTCAGTAATGTCTGGTGAAGAGATGATTATGGTGGTTGATGGGCCTAGCTTCAAGCGCATTATATCTGGAGCGTGAAGCTTAGCAAGCTTGGCCAGTATTTGTACCGGCTTTCTACAGAATTCAGAAAGGTGGAATAATATGGTGAGAAAGGACGGGCTCGGTGGAAGCTTTGCTTTTACGCTTTTTGCATTAAGTGAACGAAGAAATTGTGTGACAATGCATGTCAACAAGAGGATAAGTGATAGGGACAAGTAAGAATGCTTAAGGGATAAGAGGGTAAGTGCTTTTGTTGCATTTGTGCTACCTTGCTCAAAAAGTAAAGCAAATGTTGAGTTGATTATTGCAGCACCCCAGTGTGGTGATACTGATAGTAATTCCATTGCCTTAACACAAACTTGGTTCAACAGTAGTGTTGAGAAGGGGGTGTGGTGAGGGTGAACTTCATTGGCTTGTATATATAATAATATTGTAGAGGAAAAGAGGATGTCTACGTGTACGTATAGAAAATTGTTTAGTTTATAGTAAAATTCTAAAACAAATCTACATTGCATATCTTATTACCATTAGATGTAATAAGTGGTACTCACTTATTTCACTCACTCATCACATCCAATAGTGATAAATGTCTAGTATAGATTTATCGTAAGATTTTATTGTGAACCAAATACTTCTCATACATATATGATCCATCTTTCACATAGACTTTCTTCTATTATTATCTTTTATTAGAGAAATGATCTTTTAACAAACTTTTCTTTGTTTGTATCTTGTTAGTTTAAGAGATTAAGAGATTTGTTATTATAATACTTAAAAGATGAGTGTCTCAATAGACTCTCACTTTTTATCATTGAATGTGATAAATTAATAAAATGAGTAGTTTATATCATCATATTTAATAATAGTAAAGTGGGTGTCTCAAATAACACTTATTTTTTAGATGTTGAAATAATATTTTTGGTAGTTTAATATTTACATTAGTACATCAAGTTTTTCTCTTTTCACGTTTTGTGGTGGCTTTGTTAATATTCTCATTTAATCATTCAATAATATGATCATTTTTATACTCACTTCTTACACAATATTATAGAGAAACTATAATTTATAACTTTAACAGTGATAAGTATTTATCTATGAAGGAGGGACACTAACATAGGTACGAGAGCAACATATCAAAGTTAAAAATAAAAGTGGAGAATATTTTTTATAAATGAATTTCATATGTAATTTTATATAATGCACTCTACTTCTTCATTTTTTTTATTTCTTTCTTTATAAAAAAGAATTTAGGAAACAGTGTTTTAATCACTTTTTTCATCAAGGTTGCAGAAATAAATTAAGTAGGCAAAGCTAAGGAGGACACACACAAATTTTTCAAAGCGGGAAATCCCAGGGTGTAAGAGATAAATAATCATAAGGCCAATACCGAAAAGTTTTGCTATAAAAAATATCAATGAGTACAAATAAAGAATTTTACTAAAAATTTCTGAAAAATAAATGCCTTAATCACTATCAAAATAGTAAAAATTATCAAAGAAATTAGTGTCCAAATACCCATAACAGGTAAAAACAATCGAAGAACAAATTTCTAAACAGAGCTATAGCACTAATGTCCACAGTGTTAAATAACCCATGTGGACAAAAGTTCCTCAACAGAACAAACGTACAGTAGCGACGGTGCAAAGGAAGCAAGAATAAATATGCAAACGGTAACCATTTTATTAAAGAATTTAATTTTTATGTATTAATAGTATAAAATATTTTTACATTGTCATTCAATCAAATTATATTATTTGAATAATTTTTCAAATAGTAGATATAAGACTTAATATTTTATTGACATGATAAAATATAATTTGATGGTAGCATAAAAAATTTTACACTATTAGTATATAAAAATGAAACTCTTTATAAAACAATTAAAGAGTTATTATCATACACTAATTGAGGGGGGAAAAGGAATCAAATGTAATTTTATTATTTTTATTGTTCTCATCTTGGATTCTTTATGCAGTTTTCATAAATTTGCCAATAGCCGCTTGATAATACAATCTTTAAGGCCTATACTTCGTGGACCATCAAGGTTCCTTCACCACGTAAGAAAGATCCTCAACAACTATGACGTTAGCTCTCCCCTTTTTCTTACGTTAGCTCTCCCCTTTTTTCTTTATTTTTTATGGCATTTTTTTTTAACAAAGGTATTATAGCTAAAAATTCTTCCTAAGGGGTTGGGGGAAGGGAATGATGGGATTCGAATATGAGACTTCCCACTCAAAAGGCGTAGAAGATAACTATAATCATTAGACTATAGGCTCAACCACTATGGTAGGTTTACTGATTGTATCATATGAAATAATATCTCATTATCATTTTGGAGAAGGAATGAAAAAATCTTCCTGCAAGTAGATATCAACCACATACACCATTCAAATCTTTATCTAATGGGAGGGAAGAACACATCATTTTATATTTGATTTTATACAAGTACTCGTCCTCTCAATGACGATCAAATTTGACTCACAAATTTACCTCATTTCCCATATTGTTCAAGCAAAAATAGTACTATCTCTTCTCACACTACCACAAGAGAACAAACTTCACCAAGGGTGTGTGTATCGATGTACGTTTGTGCACATTATACATAGTCAAAGTGAATTCTCATCTAATGTTTTGAAACTTGGATTGGACTAGTCAGTCGAAATGGAGAATCGGTGAATCAGCCAAGTCATGGTTTGAGTAGCACAGTGGATCGAACATGCTTTAGAATCGACGCAAACCAATTTAGCTTCATTGATGTCTTAAAAAACTGGTGACTCAGTCTAGTATGGAACTAGCTGGGTGATGCATATTAGGAAAAAAATGGTTGAGGTTGAGAGCTAACTAGAGATCTAGGAATGCCTTATCGAAGCATCTTTATGTAGAAGCAAAAAGAAGAAAGAGAAAAGACTATGAATACTTTACTAAATAGCACAGAGACTAGTTCTTTTTTTTTCCCATTTTGATGTGCAAAAGAAAACTTCTTAAAAATTCAAGCAGAGCAACAACCAGACCAAATATATATATATATATATATATATATCAAAACTAGGAAAAAAAATACATGGTTGTACTTCCTCATGAGTATGACATGGCACTGCAATTTCTGTTGAAGGCAACTCAAACATGAAGACCGAAGTGTTCTGCTTCTTGTGTCTTTGTTCACTACTACAAATAAGGAACTCCATAGCACTCTTGTCACAGCGGTTCCAAGGAAGGGTCGTCGCTGACCAAAACTTGAGGTATTTCCCTGCGGTTCGTTGAACCGCCGCCACTTGCCTCTCTCAATCCTAGTGAAATTTGGCGCCTAAGCTTTCACTCTCTCTCGCTTCACTCCCTTCCTTTCCTAGTGATTTCTCTCCCTTGTCGTGATTTTGGTGCTTATTTTGGTTCAATTGTGAAACCCACTTGCGATACCCCAATCGCTAATCTGTCAAAGCCCACCCATGAAAACCCCAATTTCTCGATCACTATTCCCCTGGCTCGGTCCCCTGTCTTAAATCCCAAATCCCCTTAGTAAGTTAAACCCCAATCGTTGATTCTTGAGCATCGAGTTTTTGAAGGCTTCGCAATTCTTGAACATCCCCAATTTTGAAACCACAAGCCGTTAAAACCTGCTCGAGAACTCGATGCCGATATGCTGCTTTCCCTTGTTAACATTGTGAAGGAAATCAACCAGTGCAGGCATGAAGTCTCCCATTATCTTTGGAATCTTGTGCCAAACGATGGAATCCAAGGCAGCGAAGGTGGAGAGGACCTGGTCGGTGGTGAAACAGCAAAATCAGTCACTCAAGGTCTCTTTTTCCTCTGTTTTTTTCTCAAATTGCATCTAGTTTGTTGAATCAAATAGCATATACTCAAAACACCTAATGCATTCTTCTTTATTTGTTGAATGTCAACTCCTTAATGCATTTTTTTTATCTTTTTCTTCAAAGCTTAAGAGAACCCTTATTCATTGTTTCATGCTAGATGCCACCACTCATGGAATCATTCTATGGTGAAGTCCCCTAAATTCCCTTGACGTCTGTCGAAGTATTCGCCTGCCTCCATTGGAAAATCATCCCCGCCACTGAATCCAACAAAGTCTTCTAACACTATTCCCTTGTAATCTCTGATTTCTTTCTTCTTCTTTTTTTTAGCTTGTTATGACTATGTCTAAGTGGAATCGAAATGTTAATGCTGTTATGGTGGTATATGTGCTTATTTGGGTTTGTTTCTATTATGAACCGTCATTCTTAATGTCTGATTCTGACATAGACAGCTACATCATCTTTTGCAATTGAGATTCTACTATATTTTCCCCTAATTTGGGTCTAATGTTAATGATAGTGTAGTTTGGCTATGTAAAGAGCAGAAGATTAAGTTTTTAAATAGGGAACAAAATTGATATGAATCTTGGGTTCAGTTTTTAGAAATTGGTATTTGAGCATGCAATCTACTACTTCTTTTGCTTTCTTAATCACTGCCTTGATTTGTTTCACATGGCTGAGATTTTTAGAATCCGAGCTACCTCAGGAAGAAAGTAAGTCTCAGTTTTCATTTCTTACAATATGTTGTTAAAGTATATAAAAAACTTTCAACACTTTAGTGTTTTTTGTTTCTTATTCTTCTTCTTGGAGAAAAGTTGCATAGTTATAAAGATTTGAGGTTGCCTTCTTAAATGTAATTCTCTTTGTCTTTTTTAATATTGATTTCATTATACAGCGTGTGGCTTGAGTTTTTGGGCTAAAATTTTGATTAGCGTAAGAAGAACATGACGTAGAAGCTATATATGGTGGAAGTGGAGCAATTTAGATGATAAGTACAAGACTGTGGACCCTAAGTTCCCTTATTTGGAGTGTGGCGACTGGGGATAAAGGTGCCCTATATGGATCGGTTCAATTTTAATGCTCTTAGATATATTTGGGGTTAGTCTTTAGACTAGTGGTCATCTTGTTATCCACCCATATCTAGAATTAGGCTGAAGATCGAACTACATTTTATGGTAAGATTTAATCTCGAGTCTGAAGCTATAGGCATTAGCTCCTTTAATTGATTAGCAAACGTATTATAGCTACGTTTTTTATTAGCAAAGGTGTTTTTATGGTTGTTTTTTTTTCAACAAAGGTATTATAGCTAGGAATTCTTCCTTAGGGGTTGGGGGAAGGGGATGATGGGATTCGAATATAAGACTTCCCACTCAAAAGGCATAGGAGATAATTACAACCACTAGACTATAGGCTCAACCACTATAGCAGATTTACTGATTGTATCATATGAAATAATATATCATTATCATTTTGGAGAAGGAATGAAAAAATCTTCCTGCAAGTAGATATCAACTACATACATCATTCAAATCTTCATCTAATGGGAAGGAAGAACACATCATTTTATATTTGATTTTATGCAAGTACTCATCCTCTCAACAACGATCAAATTTGACTTACAAATTTGCCTTGTTTCCTATATTGTCCAAGAAAAAATAGTACTATACGCATGCCATTATTATTTATTATCTCTCCTATCGTACTATCACATGAGAATAAACTTCACCAAGAGTGTGTGTATCGATACACATTTGTGCACATTATATATAGTCAAAGTGAATTCTCATGTGGTGTTTTGAAATTCGGATTGGACTAGCCAGTCGAAATGGAGAATCGGTGAACCGACTAAGTCACAATCCGAGTTGCACAGTGGATCTAACATGCTTTAGAACCGGCACAAACTAGTTTATCTTGGCCTATTTTTAAAAATATGGTGACTCGATTTGGTATGGAACTAGCATGGTAATGCATATTAGGAAAAAAAATGGTTGAGGTTGAGAGTGAGCTAGTAATCTAGAAATGCCTTATCAAAGCATCTTTGTGTACAAGGAAAAAGAGGATGGAGAAAAGACTATGAATATTTCACTAAATAGCATAGAGACAACAATTTGTTTCTTTTTTTTTCCATTTTGATGAGCAAAATAAAACTTCTAAAAAATGCAAGCAGAGCAATAATCAGAGAAAAAAATATCAAAACTAGAAAGAAAAAATACGGTTATACTTCCTCATGAGTATGACATGGCACTGCAATTTTTGTTGAAGGCAACTCAAACATGAAGACAGAAGTGATCTGCTACCTGTGCCTTTGTTTAATTTTCTTATTGAGAAAGCTATGTTTTGCATATGATCCTGTGGTGATTGCTAAGTTTTTATTGGTTAGATAACTAAAATAGAAGTTATAGCTCTTTGAATGATTTTTCTAACGTCACAAGAATTGCCTTAATTGGACATTTATAGCTCCATATATTGGAAAAATATTCCCTAAGAGTCAAAGTAGACAACATCAGAATATCAGCAACCGTTAATCTTGCAACTTAATTTTTACCAAGAGGCTCTTAGAATTGGATTTTTTGAGCTGAATATAAATGTTATAGAGAACTTTTTGATCTTTCCAAAATATCTTTACTTATCTCAATCCAGTCTCTATAAAGAGAGATACAATTTTTTCATTACAATATTTCCTATAAATATGTTCAAATCAGCTCCAGAACTCTTCTATTTAGCTACCAAATTCTTCTAAATTGATCACTGCTACCAACTTCATGCACCAACATGGGATGCCCCTACAATCAAATCATACTTACAAAGGGGATTAAAGATACAAGAAGCTCCAAAACATATTTAATTTCTTTATTAAAATGGTGCAAATAATTATGATTATACTTAATGATACCCAATGAGGCTAAATACAAATTAACCAAACGCAAATAATTACGATTCTACTCAATTATACCCAATGAGAACTAAATACAAATCAACCATATGTCAACCAATTAAGCATATAAATGATGCAATATGCCTAGAGTTATATAGAAAATGGGTGCATGAATGTAACTCATCACTGCCCTTCTTGCAAAGAGTGCTCTCCAAATAATTGTGTGGTGTCCCCACTATCCACAATACCCCTGAACCCACCTTCCAATGGTCACCTGTGTTGCTTCTATATTCAAACTCGGATAGTGACCCACTTGTTGACTTTCCGATCACATGAGAGATTGTGTCAAAGGCCGGCTCTTAGAGTGTAATTCAATGACAAATTGTCATCTTAGGAAAAATGTTTGATTTAATTTTTTTGTTAAGTGTTATATATAAAAATATATAATTTGATGATGTTATAAAACTTCTTTTTGATAGGTGTATCAAAACTAATCTATTTGTTTTGTTTTATATAACACTCAAAACATTCTGTTCTTAGTCCAACACCATTTTTTAACCAAACTAAACTTTCCCTAGTCAGATATTTTTGTACAATTCTTTTAGTGAATTAATTTAATATGATATTCCGCTAAAATCATCTCAAGATTCAATTTTTTATAATCATAAGACAAGGTTTAATTTTTTTTTTTATTTATTGAGTGAAGGCTTCGCTCAATTATTTACTAGGGAGAAGGAGCATGAATAGTTTATATGAGATTATGGGTTTAAATTTTAGTGCAAGGGCAGGTTCTTGTAGACAATCTCCCTCCCCCAAATTTTTCATTCAAAATTATTTAGTATTTGATGATGATCTCTATTTATCTTTAATATTTATCATATTTAATTTTATATATATATATATATATATATATATGTTACATATTTTTCTTTTAAGTTGTTTACTGACTTTTGCTAGTACTCCCATGCAAATTTTAATATTCTCATTTAATGTTCAAAAAAATAACTCGATCTTTTTCACACTCGGTGTGCCAAAGATTATTGGCTAGTTTATTTCGTTAAAAGGAAAGAGTTAATTCTTCTTTGATTATGAAGTCATGAGTTATTTGATTTGAAATTCATTATACAGAAAAAATAAAATAATTAACCCGTGAGTGGATACTCCTAAAAAATTATAATTCTTGATAATAATTTTTTTATCTGTCTGTTTGAGCATGGATTGGACCAGTGGAGTGTAGATTTTTTGTATAAATACAAATTCAACACATAATATTTACGTATATTCACAGTAAAAATGGGATTCCATTTGCTTTATTTAATGTATATTGATCAGTAATCTATGGATCCCATTAATTTTTTATGAATATGTTTAAGAATGAATTTTTAGACCCGTCTCTATGTAGAAAATTTACCTGCTAGAGACGTGACAAATTCCTTGTGAGGTTTGTTCTGTTGTGATATAAGAGGAGGACAATAATAATGGCTAGCTTGCATATACAAATGTATCTGTCTGGAAAACGAGGGCGTGCTGTCATGTTGAGAGGACGTTGTACATGCAGAAAAAAAACGTGTTCTTTCCTCCTACTATTCCCGTCAATTAGATAAAGATTTCTATGGGGTACGTTGTTGATATCCACTTGCTGGAAGATTTTTTCTTCCACAAAGATGATATACCTATCTATTTATCTATTAATATATAAACATTAGATAGTTTCAAAATTTAGTACCAACTTTCTTTTTAAAAATTTCAGTCTTTTAGATATTATTATATTTGATACATATCACATCTTAATTTGAATAAGTAATTAATATATCAATATATTTTTATTTTTATTTTTATTTATTTACTACAAATTTTTAATTATTTTTTTATCCGGTAAGAGAAATGGTGAGAGAAAAAAAGGAGAGGAGACAGTTTTCCTTTCTTTTTCGTATATAAATTTTTACTAAAATCATTTTAATAATATTATCTCACTCAAGGGAATTAGGGAGATTTTTTTATGTTTATATTACTTAATATTTGAATCATTTTTATCTTACAAGAGCTTAATTATTTACATATAAATATAAAAATAAAGTAAAAAATATAATTAATTTAAATATAATTGTTACAAATAAAGTTATTGTATCAAATAATCTACAACATTACTTTGCAAATTATTTTTTTTATTTTTTTCATATCTAAAATTTTACTTGAAATGTAATTAAATTTATAAAAAAATGTGTAAGAAGAAGAGATCAATATTTTTCTCCTACTGAGAGGTGGATATTTAGTTCTTATGAAATAATTTATAAGTATATAATTTTTAGAGTAAATATCCAAATTGGTCCCTCAGAAATATATTAACACACAAATTAATTTCTCAAATTTTGAAAGTCTTAAATTAGTCTATCACATTTTAAAAAAGAAAGACAATTTAGTCCTTTCATACACGTTCGTATGATTAAAAGAACCACTATATGTAGGGACCACTTTCTTCTTTTTTTGAAATGTGAAAAATTAATTTGAGATTTTTAAACTATATGAGACTAATTTATTACCTACTACATTTTTGAGGAACTAATTTGAGCATTTTGTGTAATTTTTATAGAGCTAATTACATGATATTTCCCATGATACTGTATAGAATGAGGTGATTGAAACTTTTTTGATAAATTCTCAATAAAAGTGTTGAAATATCTCTCATTAAAGCTTATCATATGCACAAGTTTATATTTTTCTATATTTTAAATTTTTATTTCATTTAATATGAATTTGAAACCACACTTCTTTGTTCAAGAAAAAAGGGAGAAATGAGAATAAGGATGATTATTCGTTTTATTATTTATGAAAATTATTACAAATATTCACTTGAATAAATATAATTAATATGAGTGTATTTTATTTAATATAAATTCTTAATAGTTTCTTTATTCAAGACGAACAAAGAGCAATAATGGTATGAGATGATGGATTTTTTTAATCAATTTGTCATAAATATTTGTTACTCATGAAATCTATTTTAATAATACATTTTCATCATTTCTTATGAATGATTTTGATTATATCATCTATATTTTTAATTTTTATTGAAGACTTATTTTATATTTATAATTCATATGTTAATACATAATTCTAGAGAAAATGTTGGTTTGATTTTAAAGAAACCTATTTTTAGTCAGGGCAATGTATGTTATAGTTTTCAGGTTAACCGATAGAAGATTTTTATATGCTATAGTGATTCGTAGAACGCTAACAAAACTAGCAATGTTGTATATTGGGAGCTACTTACAAATATATATTGAATGCTATATCATAAGTTGATCAATAATTCATATACAATTTATAAATAATTTATTTTACTATTTTCTTCTTTATCACATATATATATAATTTAAAATTGTGTATCCAATCAATTCAATTATCAATGCAACTACGTAGGTCTCAATCTATTATTTCATAAGATACAATCAGTAAACCTTGAATAAAAAATAAAGAAAAAGGAGAAAGCCAACCCTGTAATAGTTGCTAATAATAAACTTAGTCGCTTAAAATATTAAAAATTATGTCGAAAACATGCTTGATTTTTTTTTGATAGATAAAAGTATAGTTTTTAGATTGGGACCGGTGATCGACTTGGTCGAGGCACTGGGTCATTGGGTTACTGGTTCAACCGATGAATTATTTGTTAAACCAATTGAACCGAATTTATACAAAAAAAAATATAAAAAAAAAATAAAATATAATAAAATGACAACTAATTAATAATTTGACACTCTTTAAGGGGTTCAGATATAAAAATATAAATAAATAACATAAATTCTTAAATATTATTTATATTTCACAATTACGAATTACAGTTGACAAGTTTAAAATATAATTACACAAGTAAATTCACAAAGTTTTATATCACAAATTCACAAGTTGTGACAATATAAACAAAGTTTTTGCATTTTTCTATAAGTCAAATTAGAATTTTAAGGTTTTAAAAAAAGGACATCATTTAGCAAAAAAATAAAAAAACCCGGCCAGGTCCAGTTCAATTCAACCGGCCGATTCAAACCGGATCGCACCGATTTCGATACAGAACTAATCCAAACAGTAGTTCGGACCGATTTCATGATTGATTTATCGATTTTCCAATCGAACCGATCGGTCTGAACTGGTTTTTAATACTATAGATAAAAGAGCCCAAACCCCACAACATCAAGACAGCATGGAATATTATTGTACTCACGGTTTGACAAACCAAACAATTAAACGACAATGAAAAAAGTTTCTTGGATGGATACAACTTTACCAATTCAAATCTAAACACACTAACTTAAAAGTGTATGAGACCCCATATATAAATGACTGTATATTTAATAAAGTTAATGAGTCCTACCTTTTTTTATTGAAAGTATGTGTAAATGAGTTATTAAAATATAAGAATGTTTAAATAAAAAAACTGCTAAGGACAGGACATCATACAGAGCCTACAGTTTTCCAGCATGACTCCTTCCCATTGTTGAATCTGCAGAAACCAGTTTCCGCTCCATTCAAATTTCAAAATATCGGCGCTTCTCTTGATAGGATCACCCCGGTATGTCTCTGGCCATGCTTCTATAATCACACGATCAGAACCCCAACACAGCAGAGAGCAACAATGTACTGCTATATCATCAATTATCATGGTTTTTATAGATAATAATCTCCAGGTTTTGTTCCAATCTGAGATAAACCACAACTATCATGTTTCAATAGACCTGCACATGAACCTCCACAACAGACTTGTAGTGTGTTTGGTTCTGCTTTGTAGAATTGATTCTAAGTAGAGTTTATTATATTAGAATTGATTTTAAAATAAAACAATTTATGTTTAGTAGTCACTTTAAAAGAGATTTTGACATAAACTAATCAATTTTTAGTCCTCTCGATTAATTCTTGAGCCAAGAATCAGTATGCGCTTGTTTCAGTTTTTTAAAAAATAACTATGAAACTTAAATTTAACTTGTCATTTGACCCGTGCGATGCACGGGAAGATAATAAAAAATAATTTTTTAATTATTATAAAAAATGAATGATAATTTATTTACATATATCTTATAAAAAATTGAGTATATAAATTTGTCTTAAGAATAAGTGAATATATAGTTAAATAATTAAATGAGTGGATAAAATATAAATGTATTATTTTATTTTATATCTTATATTGAATATCATGTATCTTTTATTAAATATCATGTTTATAAGGTTGAAAATATCTTGATAGATGACCTATAAATGACAATAAAGTGCCTATTTTATGAAAATTTTATACATTTTGAAAGTCAAAATTGTTGAATAAAAAAAAATAAATGGATAAATTTACTATATCATGTGTCATTTACAGGGATGATAATGAATATCCATGAGAAAGGATATATGTCCCACGCCTCCTGTTACCGTTTAGAATTTTGTCTCTCATCCCCATTTCCATCCTCTTTATGGGTCCCCATTTCCCAATCCATATTCCCCATTTCCCGTTTCCTACAGAGATTTTGAATCCCTATGATATTTAAGGATTTATTAATAAATTTTAAAATGAGAAAAAATTTAACAATATTTTATGATTTGAAACATAAATATCTATAATAACAAATACTATTAACGCAACATAATCCAAATTAAAATTAAAAATATATTCATAATACAAATATAATAAAAATAATTAAAAAATAAAGATGTATTCTCTCTGTCCATTCTCATGCATATCCCGGTCATGAGTCCCCATTTTTTATTTCACATGAAGATTTGAATCTCTATTGATATTTATGGATTTATTAAAAAAATTTAAAAAATAGTTTGAACTTCAAAACATAAATATCTATAATAAAAAATACAACTAATGCAACATAATTATAATAGATTTATCGCCATTAATACTATAATTATATATATATATATATATAATTTTTATGATATAATATATTGAATTATAATTTTGTTTATACTATTTTTTATTTTTTTATATTGATTTTGTTAATGGTAGAGAGATATGAAGATATGATTGGAAAAAAATAATTGATAATTAGAAAGTAAATTAAATTCAAAAATTTACTTTAAATGTTAAAATTATAAAAAGGGTGCTATAATTTTTCTATAAATAACAAATGGAAGACTTTTTATGTAATGAGTCTTAAATATTAGTATTATATCAATTAGTATCACATTTGATTAAGAATAAATTTGGTATGAATTGCATTTTGAATTATTATCATATCAAAATCAATCAATTAGCAATTCCTTAACAATTTGACCTATCTGTTTTCTTTAAAAGAAAATATGTTGATTTTAAAGCTTATTTATTTTAAAAATATTTTCTTTATAATTTTTTATATTACCTACATAATGCGAGGCTATTAATGATTCTTAATTTAATTGTAGATCATAATTATATCAACATAAGTTCTCTCTTAGTGCTAATTATAATATTTAATGATTGTAATATTTGATTCTTTAATAATTGTAATATCTAATTTTATTTTATATAAAAAATAATTAATAAGTAAATTACAAAAAAATCTTTAGACATAAAGATTGAGAAAAGTGAGTTTAAATCACTATATGAATATTGTGTGAAGCTTAAATCACTATATAAATGACATGTGTAATAGTTTTCATAAAATGAGTATAAAATATTAGTATAGTAGATTTATACAATTAATAAATTTTATACGAAATCTTAATCATTAATAATTTCTAATTATAAATAAGATTTTAATAAATCTCTATCATTTTTTGCTTTTTAAAATCTTCTCCAATTTTTTATAATTTTTTCAACACTAAATTTTTATTTTCAAAATTCATTCAAATCTTTTAAAGTATAAAATCATCAAAATTGTTATGAATTGTATGATTGATTTTTTTTCAAAATTCATTCAAATCTTTAAAAATATAGAATTATCAAAATTATTTGCAAGAGCTCAGAGGTTATTGAAAGTATAATTTTATTACCATCCTAAGTGATCCCAGGATTTTCATTTTCACCTACACATGTATATAAATTTTTTTTATTGAATTGGCATATTCTTGGTCTTCAAATCATTAAATTAGTTTATATATATATATATATATATTCAAATAATGTTATTACTAATGACATGAAAAAATATTTTTCCTTTAAATAATTAAATTCATCATAATCTTATTGTTAATAAGAAAGGTAAATGATATAACCTAGTGCATATATTTTACAGCTTTCTTATAATTTATATACTTAATTTCATAAATTTAATATAATAGTATTAAAAAAAATCACCACTCTCTTCAAATATAAAAAATTTATATGTGAAATTAATATTAAAATTATGAAATTAATTTATCAATATAATTCATGATTTCAGCATTATAATAATTAAAGATATTTAATTAATGTAATGCAATCCTATTATTAAATATGGATGATTATCAACGATATGCTAATAATATGTAATAATTGCGATTTTATTTTTTTAAAAAAAAATTAATGAATAACTTCTTAAAAGATGTGGACCCTAAAACATTCTTATTGCGACACATGTAAAACTTTCCCTTAAACGACTCTGAAATATTAGTATTATAGATAGATATGTAAATAAAAAATTGAAAGCCGATTTTTCATAAGTTACTTTTTTAAGTTTCTATTAAAAAAATTAAAAAATATTTTTTTTAATTTTGATTATTTTTCAAAAATAATCCAAATATATGAAGAATAATTTTTTTGGGATGACAAAAGTGATTTTCATTTCAAAAAATCCCAAACAAATGGCCCCTCAATTATGATCTCCCAAAGCCAAGCATCACCAAAAATTAATGGAATCAATTTTGGGAGTCCAAAATCAATTATAGATCCCCTAAACATTAATCCAAACACACATACTACTGTGTCTCATAAGATATAAAAAATTATATGGACAGCAAACTTGGTCTTTTAAGGTATAACAAGTTATGTTAACAGAAAACTTGGTCTTAAAATTATTTGCAGGAATAAATGCATTTTACCTCTGAATTTCAGATCATGTATAATTTATATCCTGATTTTTTAAAATGTTCATTGATTGCAATACCATGAACATTTCAAACAATGCATTAAACCCCTTATTACTTTTCAAAAAGCGTAAAACTTTATGTCATAGCATGATGTCAAGTTGTACACAATAAAAAAAATCAAGAGAATTAAGTGCATATGAGAATTCACAAATAAAGAGTTATGTTGCACATATTAGAAACATTCAAGAGTTGAATACACATAAATTATCCATTTATAAATTGTTAAAATTATATTGAAGGGTATTTTGTACTGTTTGAAAAATTGAAAAGTTCATTGTATCATAATATCTGTTTTGAAAATTTAGGGGTGCAAACGTACGACCCCTCCCACAGGGCTTCTCTGGATTCAAAACCCCAACTTCATAGGTAAAGTTGGCCCTAAACCAAACCAACTTTCATTGAGCTAACCACGTTCGATACATTTTTGACAAACAAACGTAATGCAAAACATGATTTAAAGTGATGTGTACATGGCGTAATCCATTAAAGTTAAAAAAAACAACGCAAGACAAGATTTTTCTTTAGTATCAAGATAGAGATATTAATTTTAGTTTTTTTTCAAAAGAATGCATGGTTTTTGAATAAACAATATTAAGAGTACCGAAATAAAACATTAAAGGGAAATACTAGACAATCAGTTTTTCGAGAATGATATGACGTAATTATTAACATTCGATACATGAATAGGTTGGTCATGCCACTTTATCTAATCTAGCGGTCACAATGATTTTTGTCAAATATTCTGTAGATTTTTTTATGAACATACAGCATCATTCCACCTTAAAAGGTCAGGGATTTACGGTTCAAACAAAAAAGGAGGTTGAGGGATTTAACCATCCTACTCATAACACCCTCTTTTTTTTTCCTTTTCTCAACACAGGGTACCTTCTGCTGAAAATAATGATTAATACCTTTTAGACATAGAGTCCAAGTATTGTCTTTGACCATCACTCCCTCTTCCTGTACACCATCAGGAATTAAACTACTAATTGGATACTTAAAAAAAATCCATACTAACTGACAAGTGTGGTGTGGCTCGTGGTTTTCACAACTCCTGTTCGAACTCCCCCCATTCCCCATTAGTGATTGGATAAACACTTGTAATTGCCTCTAAGCTTCAGCCGAGAACGCGATGCGTACATTATTGTCACCTTCTGCAATTACTCCGACTCGTGCACGTAGGCCCCTCCTGGAATGCACGGAAGCATCCATATGGGAATCCAAGACACGGTGATATAAAACTGATAAATTAGATAAATTTACTTTAAATTCTCCCCCTAATGTCCATATATATATATATATATATTAGCCAACTCTATATTATACAAAGCCTTCAAATTCTAACTAACACTCAACCTAATAAAAGAAGAGTAAATTACATTCGACAAACTATAGCCACTATATTAAATCAAATCCTTAACATTAATCATCCTAGTTATTTATTTTAACCGGAATAGCTTGAAGGGATTGATCCAAGTCCACATCATCAAGCTTTATGTTGTTTTTAAGTCTCCAATCAAAACAATTGACTAATGATCCCAACATCACATGTGAGCCAGGGCATATTCATCTTCCACTGCCAAAAGGTGTGAGAAGGTGCGGAGAAGGAGGCTACATATGATGCAACTTTCAAACAGACATGTTTTTTATTCGAGAAATTAATGCTAATTTAAGCACCTTTTACTCATGATCGCGTGGACTTACATATATCAAAGTTTGTTACCTATTTTTCTTTTAAGTCCTTTACTGACTTTTGTTAGTACTCACATTCAATCTTTAAAGAATAATTGAAGTCTTTTATACTCACCTCTTAAAATTATAATTTAATCATAACTTAACTGCGACAAGCCAGTATTCATTATCAGGAGACCTATGTTTTTAAGTTTTTACATTTTCATTTTCTTAAGTGTTATATTTTAATATTCTTATTTAATGTTGAAATAAAATCTTTTTCACATCTGGTGGGCTAAAGATTATTGGCTAGTTTAATACGTTAAAGGGAAAGAGTTAATTCTTCTTTAATTATGAAGTCATGAGTTATTTGATTTGAAATTCATGTATATATACTGAAAAAAATAATTAACGCATTTTGTATCGAGAAATTAATATACTATTTATCTAACGAGTGGATACTCTTAAAATATGATAATTCTTGCTAATAATTTTTTTTATTTGTCTGATTGAGCATGGATTTGACTAGTGGAGTGTAGATTTTTGTATAGACACAAATTTAACACCTTATATTTATTTTACAGTAAAAATAAAATTTCATTAGCTTTATTTAATATATTGATCACCAATCTTTGGATCTCATCAATTTTTTTTCATAGCTGTATTTAAGAATGAATTTTTAAAATTGTGTATATAGAAAATTTTCCTGCCACACACGTGAGAATGCAAATTCCTTGTGAAGTTTGTCCTCGTGTGATAGTAAGAGGAGAGTGATGATAACAATGGCTAGCTTGCATATATTATTTTACCAAATAAAAAAAAAGCTTGCATATACTATTAATTGCTTCGATTGTTTAGGAAACGAGGCTAATTTGTGAGTCAAATTTGATTGGCGTGTTGTTATGTTGAGAGGACGTTGTACTTGCAGAAAAAAGAGTTGTTCATTCCCCCAACTCTTCCGGTCCATTAGATAAAGATTTGTAAGGGGGATGTGGTTGGTATCTACTTGCTGGAAGATTTTTTCTTCCACAAAGATGATATAAATATCTATCTATCTATTAATCTAAAATACTAATATTTTAGACTCCTATAAGAAATTTTTTTACAGATATCGCTTCTAAAGTAATTTACGATCCATAATTTTTATCTAAAATTTAAATCCTCAATCTATATTTATTACACTTAATTGATAAATATCAATCACATCAATCACAAATAATTATTAATTATGACATATTAATTATAAATCATAATCTTACTCCCACTTTATAGTCCAATTTCAAAACCCATTATTAGATATTGTAATATCATTTTGTAAATTTTTTATCATCAGTTAACTCTGTAAATTTTTATTCTATATTTCAAATTTATGAAATAGTATTTTTTTTCTGTTATAATATATGTCAAATTTTTTTTATGATTATATTATTTGGCTTAATATATAGTCATAGTTTCTTTCAAATATATTATAATTCTATACAGATCATGTGATTTATATAACATTAATGAATACATAATTTAAAATTAACTTATATGATAGTTTTCAATCAATATGCAATTACCAATTTGTAATTAATGCAATCTATTACAATAATGCCAATCATAAACAATAGATAGATATTTTAAAATTATATATTTTATTTGAAAATATGCCTATAAGGATAAATAAATTTAAATCTTCTGGAATTAATTCAATACTGATTTAAATAATTTAGTTTACCTTCTGAAATATATTTTTACTTTTAAAAATATAAAATATTTGTAACACCCTAATTGTTAGCCTCTTATGCATACGTCATAATTGGCCAATTATTATATTTCTTATATTTTGATTTCGTATGTTTAGTCATTTGAAAATACTCTTAGTGGAAAAAATAGATGATATTTTTTTTTAAAAAAAAACTTAAGATGACAAGAGCCTCATCTGTTAATGCGTATTTAAAACAATTGCAACCTGTGAGAAAAATAACTTTTCCATAATAATATGCATATGATAGAACAAACCATAAATAAATCCTAAGTAAAAGCCAACAATAAGGCCCAGTCTCAAATACAGTCATCTATAAGTCATAAAAATCTCAAAATAAGGAGAAACATAAAGAGGAACTAATAAAGTATTTAAGTGTGGATTAGCTCCAAAGTCAAGAACTCAAGGGACTCTAGCATTCTGGTCCACTAGCTCGTCTGAAGACGACATGGAAAAAAGAAAAGGGGTGAGAATCCAAAGGAATCTCAGTAATTAAACGAAAATAGTATCAGTGTCATCGTTATCGTCTCCAGCCACTTCAGTTTAATTACAAAATAAATGGGCATGCTTTAGTTCATTTTAATTGGTTTGTAAATAAAAGTCTCGAAGTGATCCACATTTTAACTCTTGTAAAAATTCTTGGTTAACAAATAATAATCTAAAGAGCTTACCATTATTGTCATATAAATCATATAGAGAGAACTTGCTTGAAAAAATAAAAGAATCAATACATCATACTTTCTCTAGGATTTTGTTTAGTAATTTTAATTCTTTTAATGTATCACCCTCTCTCATGTCACCTAAACCAACCACATCACCGTCTCCAGCGATTCAACTGTCACCTAAACTCAGCATCACCTATCGCCTAGGATGAGCTCAACCTAACTAGTCATCGCTAGATTTAAATGGGCATAAAGGGGAACAACTTCACTTAACATTAAGTTTAACTTTATATAATCTCATGTTTCAACATCATGTAAGAGTCTCATAGGTTTGTAGGAGTGTAATGTATATTTTCTTTGTATATCAAAGATCAATGCTCATAATTGAGTCAAGTATGGCATACAAGTACAATAAATAGTCACAACTAATCATTGTATAACCAAGGATCATTCATTTTTATAGCATCACAAGTAATAAGTCTTTTTAAATAAATTGGCTTGAGTTTGATGATATAAATAGCTTGAAAAACATTCTTTTTCCTTTCTATTGTCCAAATGTTTGTGAAAAACTAAGACCACCTTCCTATGAGCATATATTTTAATAATTTATTTTCAAAAATCATAAGACTTTTAATTTTTGCTAAAAAGCCCCCAACTTCATAAAATTTCCAAAAGAACCTCTAACTAAATTTTTCATTCAAAACAGGTTTTTCATCCTAATTCTGATTAAACACAGTTCTGTCATTGAAATTTTTTAGAATTTATATAAAAATCCCAAACTTTTGAGAAATTATAATTTGACTCCTCAACTTTACTAAAATTATAAAATGACCTAAAAATTGATTTTTTTTTTCTTCTAAACACATACCATACTATTCCAAAACCCATTCTTACAGTTTTGCTCCCTAAATATTCAATACAGAAAAATCTTAAACTTTATAAAATTACATTTCAACCCCAAATTTTATATATAATTACAAACATACTCAAATCACATGTACCCGCTCCATTTTTTATGTAGACTCCAAATATGTGGTATGATTAGTTTTAAAAATAACATTTTTCTTATAAGAGAAACTGCCTTGGCTGAACCTATACATTCCAAAATCCAAACTTTTGTAAAACTTTGAAACATAATATCATGTTATTTAGAAATTTCAGTCTTAAAGAAAAATATAATTAACTTACTAAACATCATAAAAACAGACCAAAATCATTTTTCAAAGATAATTCAATATGTCTATGAGATCCTGTGAAAATTTCAAAGCATAAAAAGATCTCTAGCTATATTAACAAAATTATACAATTTCGGATGTCAGAAACCACCTATTTTCAGCCAACAGTCAGAAATCTCAATTTTATTACCCTATCAAATGCACTAAAAATATTCTATAAAAATTCATGGTTGAACTACAAGATGTTCACAACATCCTATAAAAATTCAGTGCTTTATACAAATTCAGTGCTTTAGAAATTACTATTCATGCTGAAATTGTAATCTCCATAGTTTCTGAATTTTTAAAAATATAAAAAGTCATCTAGACACCTTAAGAAAAATACTAAAAATACCTCCTTATGTTAGCTTCATCATATAAAAATTTTAGCTTGAAATATTATCTCCATGTATGTGAATAAAATCATACAAACTGAGCTATTTGTATAAATCTGAGAATTCCAACAACACAACATGCAATTTCTTTTGATCTTTCAAGCATTATCATTCATCAATACTCAAGCCTTCTTAACAAAAATCAGAAAACAAGATAAGATAAATAGGATTAAATATAAACCCCCATCAAAATATAGTTTTTATTGGAGATCAAGATAGCCACAACCTCCTTGAAGTTTGATCTCCACAAGTAAGGAAGCAAAAGTTCTTCTTTTGCTTTGGCCATGAATTTGGTATGCTCCAGAACAGATAAAAGGAGGCTTTTTCTTAAAAAAACTAATAGTGGATTTGTGTTTGTTAGGTGGAATAGCTATGAAAAAGTGTATCTGTTCATTGGATTTGGTGGAGAATTGAAGGAATTATGGGGTGAAGGTAGGTGGTAGTTGAAGATGAGAGTTTGGTGGAATGTTTTTTTTTTTTTGAAGAATAAAATCTGATTTGTGTGAGTGAGGAGTGAGTGGTTGAGTTTTTACATTTGTTTGTGGGGTTATTGGATTAGGTCTAGGGGTATTTTAGGAATTAGATAAAGAAGTAGGTAGATTACGTACAAAATGTATTAAAATTCAAGTATAGAGATTATTGATATCATCAAATCTCTCTGTCATTATGCCACTACATTTTTAAATAGTGATAATTAGATAATTAATAACTCTTAAAAAAATCTTTAAACAATTAACCGCATGTTATTTTCTTAATTACTATGATTAGGCTCAATTAGAATTGTCTAGGGGTAAAAATGGTAATTTTATATAGAAAATTTGGGAATTGCAATTTTTACAATGATTACTATCAAAGACACATATAGTCCTATTTAAACATTAAATTAAACCTTTGAGGATAGTTCAGGCCGATTGTCCTCGATTCTTGTGCAAAAATACCTCAGGGGCATTTTGGTTATTTTGTACAGAAGAGAAAATCGAGGCATTACAATATTTACTATAATATATTTATTTTGACTTAAATTCAAAGAATTTTTTATTAATGCATGAGTATTTTTTATAAACTCGTATATACTCTATTATCATTTATTTTAAATAGGATTCGTGAGGTTTTTTAGGGCTTTTAACATGGTTTAAATATAATATTCTTTTTACTTTGTTATATTCAAATTATATTTAAATATAATAATTAGCAGTTGAATACTTTAATTTTATATAATTAAATATCTATGTAAAATATCTTTTTACATTAACAAGGCATTAAAATTAAATCCTTGGAATAATATAGTATAAAAATTGATGAGAAATATACCTTTCAATTATAATCTATGTTAGCTTCGGACAGGTCCAAAAATTTAGAGAAGGGACATCAAATCGATATTATTGAGTAGCCTTAAATTTGTGCTATCATTGACATAGTAGTTATATTAATTTAAAATTATTTTATTAATTAAAATCATAGCAAATATTATCATGGTCAACAAATTATAACTAAAAATTTAATACTACAAAGAAATACATAAATATGATCAATTAATCACTCTCTAATTAATCAATCACTCTCAAATTTATATTTAAATTTTAAAGGAAAACATTAATTACATATCATTTTATTTTTGCATGTCAAATTCAATTAGTACAATATAGAATTTATTAAAAATTATTGTAATATATAAAATTGCCACATTATAATGTAATGATATAGATAATAAAAATATAATAATACAAGCTATACTATATTAGTTTTGATATTTTAATAAAACTTCATATTTTAGTTAACGTATTTCCAAAGGATTTAATATAATCTATAATCTATCTATAATACTAATAATTGAGATTCATTACATGGATAGTTTTCCATATGTTGTTCATATATAAAATTATGTCCTATTATTTTCATAATCTCAATATTTAAAATAAGTTTTGGATTCAATTTACCTTCTAATTATTAATTATTTTTTCTAGTCATACATTCATATCTCTCTTTATTAAAATTATTTAACAAATGACAAATAATATAAAAAAGATAATTGCATGTACTATACCATTAAATTTTTTTATATATAATTATAGTATTAAAGATAACAAAACTATTATAATTACTTACTAAAAAATATTATAATTAATGCTTATAATTATAACATTAATGATAATAAAACTATTATATTTATAATAATTAATTATAACAAGAAAATCTTAGCACATCTTTATTTTTTAATTATCTCTATTGGATTTAATTTGCATCATGTATGTATTTTTATTTTTAATTTGAATTATGTTTCATTAGTTGTATTTGTTATCATAGATATATATTTGTATTTTGGATTTCAAAGTATTTTTGAGTTTTTTTGACTTTTTGAAATTTTTTTAATAAACTTGTGAATACCAGTAAAGATTTGAATCTCACAGGGAATGAAAAATGAAGAACCATGACAAGAATGAGAATGAGGATTAGAGGCGAGATTCTAAATGAGGACGAGACGGGAAGAATGAGAGTTTCTAACTTCAAATGTAGAGCTTTTAAAAATTATTAAGAAATATATATATATATCTGTCTCATTATATTATATTTAATTTTTCACAATCTAGACATTCCAACTTATCAATTCTACAATTGTTTCATATTAATTTTTTTAAAAAATAAGACCTCAATTTTTTAAAGTTAAAATATTTAAAAAATTGATCATACAATTTACTCTTTTTTGATAATAATACTAATTATTTATTAATTATTTTAAAAACTAAATAATTGTATCACCTTTTTATTGAAAATAATTGTATAATTGATATACTACTCCAATAATTGAGATGCCATAAACTAAGATTATATGTATTTTTTAACTAATCATAACATATTAATTATAACATATATTTTAAAATTAATATTTTAATTTGGTAAAAGTATGTACAAAGAAATGAGTGTAATTGAAATTATATAAATTAAATTTATTAATTATCTTTATTAATTATAAAATATATTTTTATAAATAAAATATTTTAACTTATTAAAAAGATGTAAATGACTAGAGAAGACAAATAAAAAATGAAGTGGCTACACATGGGATAGGATTACCCACCATAAAAATGAGAATAGGGACATATTTTATCTTCATAGAGGTGGAGTCCTCATTTGTTAAATGGGATAAGTACAGGGATAACACATTTTTATTTTTTCAATTATCTATATCGGATTTGTATTATCTATGCATTTTTATTTTTTAATTTGGAATATGTTTCATTACTAATATTTGTTATTATAGATATTCATGTTTTGAATTTCAAAATATTTTTACATTTTTTTGAAATTTTTTTGATAAATCCGTGAATATATGTAAGGATTCAAACCCACACAGGGAATGAGAAATGAGGACCTATGATGGTGATGAGGATGATGATGAGGGATGAGAGGCAAACTTCTAAATGGGGACACGGACATTGGACATGTTCTTTCTGTCATGGATACCAATCGTCATCCCTATAAATGGTTCATGATCTACTAAAATTATCTACTTATTTTCTTAAATTATACAATAATTTCAACATTTGAAATATGTAAAATTTTTATAAAATATACTCTTTATTATTATAGGTCATCTATCGAGATTTTTTTTAGCATTATAAACATGATATCCAAAATAAGATATAAAATAGAATGACACATTTATATTTTCTCAATTTATTTAATTATTTAACTATTAACTTATTTTTTAAAATAAATTTATATACTCAATTTTCTATTAAAAATATTTAAATAATTTTTTATTTTTAATAAGGGTCAATAAATTATTTTTATTATCACCCCGTGCATCGCACATGTCAAACAACTAGTATATAAAAATGAGATAGTTTCAAAATTTAGCATCAAATTTCATTTTAAAAATTACTCTCATTTAGCTATTATTGTATTTGAAACATATCACCTCTTAATTTGAATAAGTGATAATATATCAATAAATTTTAATTTTATTTTACTTGCTACAAACTTTTAATTATTTTTCTTTATTCAGCAATAAGAGAAATGGAGAGGGAAAAAAAGAAAGAGAGGTTATAGTTTTCCTTTCTTTTTTGTTAATAAATTTGTACTAAAATCTTTTCAATAATAATATCTCACTCAAGTGAATTACGGAGATTTTTTATGTTTATATTGTTGAATATTTGAATTATTTTTACCTTAAAAGAGATTAATTATTTACATATAAATATAAAAATAAAGTAAAAAATATAATTAATTTAAATATATTTATTATACATAAAGGTATTGTGTCAAATATTCTACAACATTATTTTGCAAATCCAGTTTTTTTCTTTTTGTCATATCTAAAATTTTACATGAAATGTAATTAAATTTATAAAAAGACTGTAAGAAAAGATGTCAGTATTTTTCTCTTACTCAGAGGTGGATGTTTAGTTCTTATGAAATAATTTATAAGTATATAATTTTTAGAATAAATATCTATATTGGTCCCTCAGAAATATATTAGAGGATAAATTAATCTCTCAAATTTTGAAAGTTCCAAATTAGTTCATCACATTTCAAAAAATGGGGACAATTTAGTCCCTCCGTACAAGTTCGTATGATTAAAAAAACACTGTATGTGAGGACCAGTTTCTTCCTTTTTTGAAATATAAGGGATCAATTTGAGATTTTTAAATCCGTGATACTAATTTATTGCCCAATATATTTCTGAGGGATTAATTTTGGTATTTTGTTTAGTTGTTATAGAGCTAATTATATGATATTTCCTATGATACTGTATAGAATGAGGTGATTGAAGCTTCTTTGATAAATTCTCAATAAAAGTGTTGAAGTATCTCTCATTAAAGTTTATTCTACACATAAGTTCATATTTTTCTATATTTTAAAATTTTATTTTATTTAATATGGATTTAAAGCCATATTTCCTTGTTAAAGAAAAAAAGGAGGAGAATAAGGATGATTTTTTTTATTATTTATGAAAATCATTATGAATATTCACTCAAACGAATATAATTAATATGAGTGTATTTTATTTAGTATAAATTCTCAGTAATTTCTTTATTCAAGAAGAATAAAGAGCGGTAATAGTATGGGATGATGAATTTTTTGATCAATTTGCAATAAGTATTTGTTACTCATGAAATCTATTTTAATAATATATTTTCATCATTTCTTATGGATGAATTTTGATTATATCATCTATTTTATGAATTTTTATTTAAAACATATATTATATTTATAATTTATGTATTGATACATAATTCTAGAGAAAATGTTGGTTTGATTTTAGAGAGGCCTATTTTTAGTTAGAGCCATGTATATTGCAATTTCTAGATTAACAGATTGAAGATTTTTACATGTGATAGTGATCAACAAAACTAGCAATGTTTTATATAGGAACTACTTAAAAGTATATGTTGAATGCTATATCATAAGCTCATCAATGATTCATGCATAATTTATGAATAATTTGTTTTACTATTTTCTTCTTTATTACATGATATAATGTAAAATTGCATATCCACTCAATTCAATTGTCTATGCAACTATGCAAGTCACAATCTAGTATTTCGTAAGATACAATCAGTAAACCTACCACAAAAAATAAAGAAAAAGGAGAAAGCCAACGTCGTCATACTTGTTCATAACAAACTTAGTTGCTTTAAATACTAAAAACTATATCGAAAACATACTTTTTCTTGTAAACAAAAGAGCTCGAACCCCATAACATCAAGACAGCACATAATATTGTACACATAGTTTGACAAACCAAACAATATAATTAAACAGTAATAAAAAAATAAAAAAATTTCTTCAATTGATACAAGTTTACCTACTCAAATTTGGACACATTCACATAAAAGTGTGTAAGACCTATGTATAAGTGATTATATATTTAATAAAGTTAATAGATCTTTCCTTTATTGTGAGTGTATGTAAATGAGTTATTAAACTTGTGTGTATACAATTATGTTTAAATAAAAAAATAGTTAAGGACAACACAGAATACAAAGCCCACAATTTTGTAGCATGACTCCTTCCTATTGTTGAATCTGCAAAAACCAATTTCTACTCCATTCAAATTTCAAAATATTGGCCCTCCTATTGATAGGATCACCTGGTATGCCTCTGACCATGCTTCTATAATCACACAATCAAAACTCTAACAAAAACAAAAGCAAGAGAGCTTAGAGAGTAAAGGTATTTGGATGTATTGAATACAAGAGTATGAAATCGGGTACAATGGTTTAGTACAGAAGTAGCGTATAAAGTCTTTATTGTGATGGATAAAGAGACTGGATTACTCTAATAGATTAACTAACTAACTAGCTGAATTACACTTTGCATATTTATCACATGGTGTATTACTTCTCATCCCCTTACAAACTTAAGGTTGAGGAATCCATAACCCTGAGTTTGAGCTTGTGGTTTTGAAAGGATGCTACTGATAGAGGCTTGGTGAGAGCATAAGCTGCTTAGTCTTCAGAGGGAATGTGAGTGATGAACACAACTTTTTGGATTATTTTGTTGCGTAGAAAATAGAGGTCTACCTCAAAGTGCTTGGTCCGATTGTGTAGAACTAAGTTTGCTGTAAGCTAGATAGCACTTGAGCTATCATAGTAAATTGATGGAGAGGTAGAGCATTGCATAGAGAACTGCAAATGTAGTTATGTGAAGAGGGACTGTAACCAAATGATTTTAACCATGACGGCCATAAGACTTCTGAACTCACTTTTGTACTGGATCAAGAAACTATATGCTATTTCTTACTAGACCATGAGATGAGGTTGTTGCCTAGAAAAACACAATATCCAGTGGTTGATTTTTAATCATCCACATCAAAACCCTAATCTAAGTCACAAAATGCAAGTGTTGTCATATCAGAGCACTTGTGCAATATTAGACCTTGTTGAATTGAGCCAGCTAAGTATCTGAGAATGCATTTCACTGCTTTCCAGTGAATATCCAGTGGTTTACGCTTGAATTGGGAGACCTTGTTTATAGCAAAGGCAATGTCTGGTCTAGTAATGGTTGTATATTGCAATCCCCCAATTATAGAACAATATAGTGTTGGATCAGCAAAGGCTTCATCACCATGGGCTGAGAGTTTAAGGTAGCTAATCATTGGGGTTGGCATTGGTTTTGAGTCATTCATACCAGCCTTCTTGAGTAGATCTTTTACATACTTTGCCTTCCTAATTTAGATGAATTATTCCCTAAGTCGGTTTAGTGGCTTCAATGCCTAGAAAAACAATTCATTTCACCAACATCTTTGAATGTAAAAAACACTATTTAGCTAAGTAATGAGAGAAGAAACATCACATGATCAGGGCCAGTAACTAAGATATTATCTACATAGACTAGTCGATATATAGGGCTGGGAGAAAATCTGACAAATAGCGAGGAGTCAGATTTGATGTTGTGAAATCCAAACCGATGTAAGGCAGAAATTAGTTTCATAAACCATGCCCTTGGTGCCCACTATAAACCATGCCCTTGGTGCCTGTTTTAGCCCATATAGGGCTTTGTTGAGCTTGTACACCTACTAGGTGTTGGAGATGAAGGCTTCAAGTTGTATCATGAACACATCCTCACTTAAGTCACCATTCAAAAAGCATCGTTGAAATCAAACTGTCTAATGCTCGAGCCTTTAGACAAAGCTAGGGACAACATTACTCAAATTATGGGAGGTTTTATCACTAGGCTAAAGACTTCTTCATGATCAAGGCCTTCTTATTGGTGAAGTCCTTTAGCAACTAGGCATGCTTTGTGTTTCTAAATTGAGCCATTTGGATTCCCTTTGATTTTAAAAACCTATTTGCAGCCAATAGGTTTTGAATTAGGTGGAGCATCAACCAATGACTCGGTGTTGTTCTTTAAAAGGGCTTCATATTCTCCTTTTTAGCTCCAAAACCCTTCTGAAAACTTTAATGAAATATGTTTTGATTGACAACAAAGTCAATTTAAAAGAAAATACTTTGAAGAATGAGTAATGGTTTTCTTGAGTTTCTTGAAGTAACAAATAGGTCTTATTAGTAGCATAACAAGGCTTATTTAAGAGAGAATAATTTCACTTTTCATGTGCCAAAATACAGGCTTAAAATGCCTAACGATTGAAGAAAAGCAGCCAGTACAAGAAATCAAGATTAAGGAGTTCAGAAAGTAGCAGTGGACTTCAAAAAGTACATTGAAAATGAAGATATCAATCCAATACTGAAGCCAAAGTGTTCTACTATCTTCAATTATTACACTCATAAAAAAGATAAGAAGATCAAAGAATCATCAAGGAAATGATACCGCACTTCAGAAAGTTCACATATAGTGAAACAGTGCGCTGTTCAAGAAAATGAGGGAAATTTGAAATTCAAATTTGAATTTGAAAAGCCAAAACCTAATGTCAGAACTAGTGTGACATTTTTTCTGCCTTCATGGTCAACTACCCCAGCTTCTAAAAGAAAGAGTTCAGAAACCACATTCAGAAAGTAAGAGTAGTTTCTGAAGGGACATTAGAAACCTCAACCTTACAATGGCTTCAGCATCTGCTCTGACAAATAGACATGCTACTTTTCTAGACTATTTTTTCAAGACACAAATGGATGATTAATACGTGTCACTTGTAGATCTGATCAAAGGCAACGGTCACAAGAAATACCATCTATAAATAGAGATATGATACTTTCAAAGAATAAGAGACTCTCTGTAACACCCTAATATTTAACCTAATATGCGTAGGATGCATTTAAGTTAATTATTAGTCATTACTCTTTTGTTTCAGTTTTTAACCTAAACTGTTGAAAATACTTTAGTAAAAATATAGTTAAATTTTTTTTTTTGAACTTAAATTCTAAAATACGAGCCTCGTGTACACATAGATAGCGGTCAGTACACACTTAATAATAGCGATCATATAAACCATGGCATAACATGACACAAACTATATTAACATATTAAAACCATGTCATAATATCAACGTCCTATAAACATAAAGGACATCCTAAGGTACTAAGCCCACCACTAAAGGTTGAACATACAGTAGTCCAAAGTTAAACATAGTTATAGCATAACCAATCTGGTCGCCAATACATTTTCATCAAAAACTAGAATACCAGCAGGTAGAAGGGGTATGATCACCCTAAAGCTGATGTCCAAAGGAAAACTATTTCCATACTTCTATTGTGACCCTCCCGATCCCGTTTGTAGCGCAACTCCCTCATCCACGTCTCAAAGAAGACCACGAACTATACCATCATCCTTGCCTGGAAATGACTTGGAAGAAAGAAGAGGGATGAGAAACTTATTCAAAATTCTCAGTAGGGCTTCCCAACTCTAACATAAGTGTCATCGTTATCGTCCCCAGCAACTTCGGTTTTCATTATGAAAAAGATGTATAGGCATAAGGCTCGGTTTTAAAAATCAACTACAAATAATCAACTAAAAAACATTACATCAAATAAAATTGTGCTTCTAATCACCATCACTAAAAGAAAAAATAAAATAAATCAAAGAATTAAATAATCAACTTAAAAATTTATTAAATCAAACAAAACTATACATTTGATCGCTACAACTAAAAAAATAACAACATCAAGGAAAATAATTAAATCATAATGAAATCAAAAATATAAAAACATGTTAAAATTTTAAAATTAAAGCTATATACCCATGTTTGCATACTGCAAAAATTCTGATACTTGCATAGCTTCCAAATCTAAAGTACACATGAAAGATGACTCCTTATTCAGATGTTGCTCACCTACTATGTTTGATATGCCATTATATTATTATCAACATCATCATTTGCATCATTATCAGCATATTCATCGCCAATTCGATAGTCATCTTCATCGTCCTTTTCCTCCATTGCATAACACTGGAGCACTCTACAAAATCATACTAATGCTTCACTATAAGATGAAGCTCACCAAACTAAAGAACTATAGCTACTGAGGATGAAGTTGTGGAGGATTTGAAGTTGCTGCTACATCTGTAAGGGAAAGAAAAGGAGGGGTGAGTTTTATCTTAAAACTAGTGAGTGAATACTTATCCACAACCATACATGGAACAAGAAAGAAAGTACATAAATAATAATGCAGAGGTCAAAATCTTTTCTTCTCATAAACATAATAACCGCATTAATACCACTTTAATATAAGGCATGTTGAAATACAATCATATTCTTAGGGAATCAATTAGAGAAACAAAATACTAAATATATGTCAACTAGTTCTCAGTTCCTCACGAGCAAGAACACCTAGCTAAGATTTAACAGTCCCTTGTGAACCACGTCCCTCGTGAACTAAATGAACACACACACACACACACACACACACACACATATATATATATTTGCTCTTCGTGGGCAATCTTGGTATACTAAAGTTAACAAATTAACTATCGTTAACTCATAACTCTATTTTTCTTAGTAATTCCTTATTCTAAAATCATGCTATAATCCAACAAGGGATTCTATAAATCTAGATTCAACAATACATCATCATTATGTATAAATATATCATCATCATGTATAAATATATTTCCACATTTTTCATCAAATCTTACTAACTCTTATCATCATAAATAAAATCTAGGATTATGAACAAATCATATCTAAACAATTTGAATCCAAGAATGGTCCCATGTATTCTTTGAAAATCTATAATTTTCATGAGTATCTCCAAAATATATTTTCAAATCTTTGCAAAATACATCTAAATTTTTATATCATGTCAAAGTTCAAGTTTTAATCTTCTAAATACTCTTAATTGCAAATAATATATTTTTAGCGACCAAAATAAGGCCATAGGGTCAAACTTACTCACCTGGAGGGGAGATACTAGTGGTGTCAACAACCAATAATATAGGCTCCGTGAAACGAGGATGATACCAATATCTGTCATAACAACCACTAAAACCCATGATTTATCTATAATAATCTCTAAACAACTCTAAAATAACTCTAAGAATATTAGAAGAACACCTAAACTTGATAAGAATGAGAAACTACAATACTTATACCGAAGAACAGGAAAGGGAGGAGAGAAAAGAAGCATAAAATATAAACAAATCTCTTACCTTGAAGCTTTGAGGAGGTAAGATTGAGTGAGGTTGAGAGTGAAGAGGGTCACTTAAATGAAACTACGTCATTTTACATTATTCTGGTGTTGAGGGGCACCGCTATAGCAATCAAGAGCTTAAAAACTCGTTTTTGGCAAACACGCAATCGCTATAGCATTCAACAAAGATTCCAAATCCCCCAACCCGTGCACCCGACTGCCATAGCAGTGTACATGTCAGAAATACCAGTTTTGCATGTGAAGGATCTTTCATGAATCTAGGGCCTTTCTGGCAACACAGGTTGATCTTGGGGGACCATAAAATCGTACTAGACTTATCTAGAGATACATGGATATGAAGTATTATAACAGTCCATTCTCTAGCTCTGCATATGAGAAAATATCAGAATAAAAAAACTTAATAGCTTCTCATACATGAATGTGACACCCTCATTATTATTTATAATAATATCACCATCAAAATTAACTATTATCTTTGCTATACTATTCATTTTCACTTTTTTTAACACACTTTTTTTAAGAACTAACACAAGCCTTTCATTCTCTCACACCCACTCCACATACTAGCACTAGAAAATGAGATTTGCTTTGTGTGATCGAACTGAAGAATTTATATAGAGTATAAAAAATTATTTAATATTAAAAATACCTTTGACAGATTGATTACTGAAATTCTTTTTTAAATCAAACTATTATTTTAATCAAAATGTTATTTTAATTTTTTTATTTTGTTCTTTCATTACTCCGCCTGTAATGGATTCACATTTTCAAACTTTTTTTATTTTTTATTTTCTTAATCCGCTTGTGGTGGACTGCTTCCAAATTTGTCATTTCCTGAAAAAAATAGAATAAATTCAATAAATCTCTCAAGCATAGTTTTAAGCTTCGAATCAGTGATCAATTTCGTTAAGACATTGGGTTATTAGATTACTGGTCCAACTAATATATTACTGATTTAACCAGGATGAACTGAATTTAATTAAATCAATATATAAAATTATAGTTAATACAATTTAATATGTAATATACATAATTTTTGACACATAAATGAACAACCAACTACATGGCCTAGTGGTAGCTAGCTTGCATCTAGAGGGTTCAACTCCCCTAGATGAAATTTTTTATTTTTATTAAAATTTTACCTCGCAGGCCAACATCCCACATGGATTTGCTTTTAATTTGACCAAGAATCCTACAAAGATTGACTAACTTGATTGACATTTTTAATTGACAAGGATTTTTTTGAATTTTTTTAAGTGTCCAATTTGTCCCTTTTTTTTAAGTGAGACCAATTTGTTTGATGCAAATTTTAAGAGATGATACTGCTGTGGGAGGTATGAATTTGTAAGAAACATTTGACACATTGAATATAATAATCCTTTTTATGCAAACTTTCCTTTCTTAAAACATTTTTAATTAGTTCCCTAAAGTTATTGGGTTGAAAAGTCCATAATATATATATATATAGAGAGAGAGAGAGAGAGAGAAAATGACTCAAGTGAGAAGGTTGGTTTGAGAGTGAGAGAAATAAATTTAGGCTATTGAGTTTTACACGAATGATCAAGATTAAAAAATAAAATCATATGATATTTTTAAATGATCACATAATAAATAATTATCATTAAATAACTTTCAATCATAGCCATCTATATATATTATATGATACAAATATGCTCATCTGACTTGAATTGCTCCTATTTATATATATACACATACACACAACAACCGAGTATAATTTGTTATTTTAGTGAATAGATGAAATTATTCTTTTTTATTTTTTGCTAAATATAAATAAATTAATATACTTTTCTATCAATATAATAGTTAGATTAATATCATTAATTAAATTAAAGACATGATTGAAAAAGAATTTTGATGTTGCACGATCGAAAATATTAATACTGTCTAACTATTAAAAATTGACAAATATTCAAAAGGATATAAAAAAAACTTAGAGTTTAATTTTGACCCATTGTAAATCTTATCAAAATTTTTATTTTTGTTATTTTTAAAATAGTGAAGGAGAGAATTAACTATCTTGATTAATATTTCATGTCTTTTAAAATACCTATAACTTTTAAATAAACATAAATATTAAAAAAATAATAAATATATTAAAAATATAATAAAATATAATAAATAAATTAATATATTTTTATTAAATGAACTGCTTTTAAAAAATTAATAGTTAATAAAAAAAATTACTTAAAAATATTATTAAAAATAAATATTATATTAAAATATAAAATTATTTAAAAATAAATAAATATTTTGAACATAAAGTTGTCTAAGTGTTCACCTTTCCTGCGATATTGTGTCAGGGGTCCTGCAAGGGGTCCTGAAGTCCAACACATGCTCAATCAATATCCACACATATTCAATAAATATCCGCACCAATTATCTCTGAATATATATGTATAGATATATAACTCCTCGCACATGACACGGGAAAAAGATTACCTGCGATACTGTGTCAAGGGTTCTGTAGTCCAACCCATGCTCAATGAATATCCGCACGAATTATCTCTAAATATATATAAAATAAAATAAAAACTATTTCATGATCAACTTGACATGGCACAACAAACCTTGGCCCCTCAAATGTGAAAAAAGAAAAAAAAATGAGGGGCTCATGGTGTGAACGGTTACTCGCTTAGATATGCATATGATACTCGAGATTTTATGTAATTGTTTGTTTATTTTCTATTCTTTGTCCAATTATAAAAAATAACACTTAGGTTATGTTTAATTAAAGGATAAAAGTGAAGATAAATTTTTTATGGTTAAGTTTCATGTGTAACTCTTTCTACATTTCAACCAAACATATCCTTAACAAAATAATAGAAGTCTTAGGCCTCATAATAATAAATACTTTTTTTTAATGACAAAATAGCTCAAACTACTCGCACTAAGTAGTGGGCATAGATGATACATGCAACAATTAAAACATCAAGGGACCAAACAAGTCCTCGAAAAACATACAACAGGCAAAAAGAACATGACCAACAATCCCGACAGCACTAGCACCTAGTGCGACATGAAAAATCAACACTAGATATGTCTAGAAGTTTAGCACCAATATAAAAGTTTCTAGCACTAAAGCTTCAAGAATTTAAAGCTACTAGATTTTTCTACACTAGGCTAAGAAATCAAGAATAAAAAAAAAATGTCTAGAAGGGAGCAAATTAAGAAGAAAAATCCAGAAGCCAAATTATACTAGAATTATCTGGTTAATAGTTTGTCCGTAATTTCGCCGACTTTGGGAGACTATAAATAGGCATTGTATAACATTATATTTATGTGTATGTGGGCATTAGTGTGTGAAAAAGTGGAGCAATTGTGAGTGTGGTGCAAACTGCTAGTGAGCAATTAGTGCATCCTGTGATAATGTGCTTGAAATACGTGCAAGTCCGTGAGTGTGTGTGCTGAGAGCTCCGCAAGTGAATTTTTAGTGTGTCCATAGTGCAAAGTAACGTGCAGTGAGGTCTTGTGTCTTTGTTGTAAAGAGTATTGCTTCCTTGTCCTTCACGACAGACATATACTAATCAGCTATCCAATAAAAATGAAACGTGAGTTCACACGCCCAACATCCAGGACATGTGCTGAGTGCACCAAAACGTCACGTATTACGCCATTTTAAAGGCCTCAATTTGCATGATTCAACAAACAACAAGAAAGAGAGAAACCCCACTTAATAATAAAAATTTATCATTGATAAGTTATAAATTATAGTTTCTCTATAATATTGTGTAAGAAGGAAGTTTAAAAAGGGTCTTATTATTGAAAGATTAAATGAGAATATTAACAATAAAAATATTATTCTAAGAATAAAAAGACTAAATGTGTTTAAAAGCAACCATAAAGCACTATATATATTGACCCTCAACTGTAGATGTGCAACCGCCTTCTCTATTAACAAAGCCGCTATAAAAACTGAAAAGAGAAAAACTTGGTGTACTAATAATGTAAATATTAAACTAACCAGTATTTATTATACATATAGTGAAAAGTTTGTCACAAGGTCATTTCACTAATAAAAATAATAATTGCATCATATACGAACATAAACACCCTCTCCCCTTCATGCACAATATTATTATATATACAAGCCGAAGTTCACTCTCACCACACCCACTTCTCAACACTACTCATGAACCAAGTCTGTGTTAAGGCAATGGAATCAATATCAGTATCACCACACTGGGGTGCTGCAATAATCAACTCAACATTTGCTTCACTTTTTGAGCAAGGTACCACAAATGCAACAAAAGCACATACCCGCTTATCCCTTAAGCATTCTTACTTGTCCCTATCACTTATCCTCTTGTTGACATGCATTGTCACACAATTTCTTCGTTCACTTAATGCAAAAAGCGCAAAAGCCAAGCTTCCACCAGGCCCTTCCTTTCTCACCATATTGTTCCACCTTTCTGAATTCTGTAGAAAGCCACAACAAACACTGGCCAAGCTTGCTAAGCTTCATGCTCCAGATATAATGCGCTTGAAGTTAGGCCCATCAACCACCATAATCATCTCTTCACCAGATATTAGCAAAGAGGTGCTCCAAACCAATGATGCATTGTTCTCAGACAGAACAGTTCCAATTATTGTGACATCTCTCGACCACCACAATTATAGTTTGCCTTTCCTCCCAGTCTGTCCACTTTGGAGGGACATGAGGAGGATATGCAATGACCAATTGTTCTCAAACAAGACCCTCGATGCAAGCCAAGGCCTTAGGCGCAAGAAGCTGCAAGAACTCCTGAGTGATATGCACACATACAGCCTAACCGCTGAGGCAGTGGATGTTGGGAGGGCAGCTTTCAAGGCTTGCATCAATTTCTTGTCTTACACTTTCGTCTCTCAGGATTTTGTTGAATCCGTAGAGAATGGAGAGTACAAGGACATTGTGTCCACTCTCTTGAAGCTAACTGGAACAACAAACGTGGTGGACATTTTCCCAGTGTTGAGGATATTTGACCCACAAGGCCTTCAAAGGCACACTACTGATTACCTTATCAAGTTTTTCCACAACTTGGACAAGTTGATTGACAAACGATCGAAACTGAGAGAAACAGGACTTTACGTCACAAACAATGACATGTTAGATACCCTCCTCGACATTTCTGAAAAGGGTGGTGAGAAGATGGACAGAGGAATGATCAAACATTTTTTGCTTGTAATAATATCCTTTCTTTTATGCTTTTTAACTCTTTTGTTTTTTCACTGTCAATATTATATATCTTTGAAAACTATTTTTTCCTCGATACAAGTACGTACTTGACAGTCTCACATGGCATAATGGGTCTCATTCTATGATGGGTTCCAGCTGATGTGAGTATATCTGTTATATACTTTCAATTTTAATTTGAATAATGCTACCTATTAAAAAATATATTAATAGAAATTTTTATAAAAACCATAATGGTTATAGAATAAAATAAAGTAATATAATTCACTTTTCATTCAAATTCTACCAATCATATAACACATTTTAAAGAGAAAATTTTGACAAGTTTTCAATTGTCTAACATTTTTCTTTTACCTCAGATTTCTTGATTAAATTAAAAGCATAGCTAATCTTAAAATTAATGTAAGATTTGATTAAATAATATTATTTGAATACCATAAAGTCTAAGACACCTGATATCCAAGACACAAAAACACATGAACCCCATCACTTTTTTCCCCTCCAACTTCTCTCTTTTCTTTCTTGGATACGTAGGACATCTCCAAAAATGGGTTTAAGATATTTCTATCATAGATTTATATATAGCTTCAAGATAATAGTATAAGTACTATTATTTGAAAATAAAAAATACGCATAAAAGTGAACATTTATAAAGAGATAAAGATATAAAATCTCTTGTAATGTTAGATTGGGACTAACATTTTGTATTTTTCTCCTTTTTTTTTTTAGAACGTTCACTCTTATCCCCAGATTTCATGCCCAAATAATATATGATCCCCAAAATGTACCATTTTTCGTATTTACCTTTTATGTAAGAAAAATAAAAACCTTTTCACTATACTTATATATAAACAATAAGAAATATTGTCATGCTATTGTTGAATTTCTCATTTAGAATAAATATGATTGATTTGCTGCAGGATCTGCTCGTCGCGGGAACAGACACAACTGCGTATGGCCTAGAAAGGGCTATGACTGAAGTAATTCGTAACCCAGAGGTTATGTCGAAAGCCAAACAAGAGCTGGAGCAAACCATTGGAATAGGTAAACTTATTGATGAATCAGATGTTGCTAAACTCCCATATTTACAAGCGATAATAAAAGAGGCCCTGCGTTTACATCCACCAGCTCCCCTTTTGCTCCCTAGAAAAGCTAAAGTTGATGTGGAAATCTGGGGTTACACAATCCCACAGGGTGCAAGAGTCCTAGTTAATGAGTGGGCTATTGGTAGGAATCCAAGCATATGGGAGAATGCACATTTGTTTTCACCAGAGAGGTTCTTGGGGTCTAAAATTGATGTCAAAGGTCGAGACTTTCAGCTAACACCATTTGGCAGTGGGAGACGCATTTGTCCTGGATCGCCTCTAGCTGTACGAATGCTGCATGTGATGTTGGGATCACTAGTCAATTGTTATGATTGGAAACTTGAAAACAATATCAAGCCTAAGGACCTGGACATTGATCAACCCCTCCGAGCTATTCCAGTTGGAATAAAAAACTAAGTAATTAATGTTATGTTCTTCTTTGCAAGATTTGATTTAATAATTTCCTTGCAGTTGCAAGTGAATGTAACTTGCTTTTCTTTTCTACAGTAGAAGTTTGTTAGAATTTGAAGCCTTTGTATGATACAGAGTTGGCTATAATGAAAAATAAAATTGCTTCAAATTTCTTACTTTGCTTGTTTGTATATTTTATTTTTAAATTTTTGTCATTTTACTTCAAACTCTTTTTCATTTTTTTTTTAAATCTTACTATCTTTATCTTTGTAGAGAAAGGTCTTCAATATGTAGACAAATAGATATTATAAGGACATCATGTAAATTAGGAGACTTCTTCTATATCCGGTCCCTTCCTCTTCTATCCCCGCGAGGAGTAATGACTAAAGTAATGGAACATTTCACACTTTAGTTGTGGTGGATTTTTAGCTTTGGATGTAAGGAAAAGGTATGAGCTCTCAGTGGTGTGGATGCATAATACAAGGGTGCAGTCATCTGTATATGTATTTGTTGTTAGGTTGCCTCTTGGGCTAGCTGGTTTGTATTTCTTTTTGGTCTCATGCTTCTAGGATCAGTGTTGTTCTATATGTCCTTTGTTGTTTCGTTGTTTGTTTGGTTGGTTTTCTGTTTTGCCTTTTGCTGTCATATATCTTATATTTTCTGCACCTTGGCTTGCTCCTTGTGGAGCATAAGTAGTTTTATCATCAAAAAGAAAAACCCAAGAGAATGCCTTAGGGTTTTCGAGTGGGAGGCCATCGGCGCCTGCCCTCTCCCAACCTCTTCCCCTTTCCCTCTCACTCTCTCACCCCTTCTCTCTCTTCCTCAAGCCTTCCCTCCCTCATTTGCTCAAATCTTGGCCCATCCCTTCATTCCTTTGACACATATAACACGGGCTACATGTTTTCTTGATTTTGGGTTTTCTATGAGCTAGCCTCTCTGTTGCTCTTAATGTTGGTATCTTGATGCTAGCTTTGTGTTTTCTTTTATGTTAAACTTTTGTTTTGGTCATTTCAATGTTTTGTTGAACTCTTGATGTTCCCCTTGATTCTCTCTTTGAAAATAATTCTTTGTTTAAATATCGGAAAAAATAGAGAAATAATTAAAGTCAAAGAGAGAAAAGTCATTGCTTGTAATTTTCTTTCTACAATCTCCATGTAATCCCTACTTTTAATGTTCAACTAACATTTATGATTTTTTATTTGTTTAAAATTATACATATATACACAGAACTCTTGTCCATTATTTTTTATTTTTTTAGACGATTGTACTACTTTAATAAAGATTTAATTGGAAACATTGTTGATGATTAATCTTTGATTTTATTCAGAGGCAAAAAGCTACTTGACTTTCAGACGTGTTTCTTCACGCGACTTCTGAGTACCTTTAAAAAAGTACATTTTATTAGTAGAGAGAGTAAAAATAAATTCTTGTTTATAAAAGATTTATGTCTTAATAAATCATCAGTTCCTAAAAAAATATCACGTATTTGTGCAATTCAATCGATCTATTAATATTGTCCTTTATCTACTATTGGAAATGGGATGACATGGATCCAAAGAGAGACTTACTTTTTTCCTTTGTTTGATTCCACAAAGGGACACTTATTTCCAATATTGTCCCTCCTATCTTGGAACATCAAAAAGGACAATTATAAATATAATGTTAGATTTGATAGCGTGAGATCCAATTTAACCGTGTATTGTTCTTACTTGGAAATAGCGATAAGGATGCAAGTAGCTCCAACGTCCATGCTAGCGGGGGTGGGTACTTGCGAAAACACTCCGACGCTCAAGTCGATAAATGAAAGAGATGTAGAGTGATAAAGAATAGCATGTAATTAGCTTATGATACCTGGGGGCATTGAGTCCCTTATATAGTGTGAGGTGACCCCGTGATAAATCAAGAGAATATCTTCCTCATATGAGGTAGGTATTCTTGGGATTTGGCGGATGTTAAATATATTTTGTATGTGCAGGAGATATGATACAATATATGAGATATGATACAATATACGAGATATGATATAATAATAACAAGATATAATGAGAGATAGAGAGATCCTGTACGGGATTCGAAAGACATCCTCGACTAAATCTAGGATGAGTCCGTAGGAGACTGGGCACTGCGTGGCCGAGCTCTGGTGGTTGGGGCCAAGGTATTTTGGCCCATATTTTTAGTCCAGTACATAGCCCCCAAGCTTGGTTGTAGGCCAAGGTAGTTTGTCGATGGCTTTGTACTGAGCTCGAATGAGTCAACTTATTGCGTGTTGCTTGATGTGCCTTGGGTGAGCTCCAATGATCTGATTATGAGGGTACAATTTTGTGATAGTTTGAGGACGACTTGGGTAAACAAGTATCCAAACTTGTGTCGGGATATATGGTGGTCATGTGAGTCGAGAACTTTATGTTGAGCTTGAAAATTTTGTGTTGAGTTGTGAGTTCAATTGTAGTTGTAGCAGTTGTGGGAGAACGTGCAATGACACGTGTCCTTTGGTGAGTGGTGAGTAATCATTTTTCATTAATGTGGAATCATGCATTTGTATATCCTCCGTCAGATAAAAGTGATGAGCCCCCTACCATTAGATCTAAAGGACGCTTCAGATGTACAATCAGTTGGAGGGAGATTATCTCGTCCGTTGGATAAGGTTAGTTTTAAGTCAAGAGAAGAAGAAAGGTTGCTCCATTTTCATTTCCGGAAAACTTCTTACTTCTCCTTTACTCTGTTTTTTTGGTGTTTCTTGCGTTGTAGCTGAGAACTTCGAATCATCATTTAGGTCTTGATTTCTTCTATTTGTAATCAGTGAGTTTGGTTATTCTTCTCTTCTCCTTTTGTCTACCTGATTCATTCTGTTCTGAACCCTAGGATAGGAGATTATATTGGTTGCTGGTGCTTTCTGTGTCTTTTTCTTTTTTCTGAGTTTCCTTCATCATTTTACTTTGTTTAGGTATTTATTGATGGCCAAAGAAAAAGGGTCTTCATGCCTCTGGTAAGGGGAAAGATGTGGTAAATGAAGCTAAGTATGACCCTTATGGATGGGTCAGTAGTGAGATTAGAGAGGTGGCCTCGATTTTTAGTGACAGCAAGTCTGTGCATAAATTTAGGACAGCGTGTTTAGTATCGTCTTGTAGGGAGAAGAAGGTAGTATATCTTCCGTGTAGTGCTGAGGATAAGGTATGTAAATATAGGGAGGAGGATGGTGAAGCCGATTTTATCTACATGTATATAGATTTCTTTGAGAAATTGGATGTTATGGTTACTTTTATTCGATTTGAAGAGGGTTGTCTGAATAAGGTCAATGTTGCTCCCTCTCAGCTTCTTCCAATAGTTGGGTGTTTGTCCGAGCGCTTGAGAGTTTGTTTGATGTGCTTGGGAAGGAGCCCAGTGTTGGTGTATTCTTTTATTTTTTTCAAGTTAAGGGTGTGGGAAAGGGGAGTTGGATTTCTTTCAACAGTGTCCCTAGGAGGAAGTTGTTGTCTTTGCTGACTTCAAACTTCAAAAGGTTTAAGCAGAAATTTATTAATGTTAGGTTGGTTGAGACCAAGCTCCCCCTTTTTCCTTAATTAGACTGGCTTAGAGAGGTTTCCCCTATGCTGGCAGCATAATCCTTGCCAGATTTTGAGGGTATAATATAGTTCTCTACCCTATGATGATCAGGTAGTGGTTGACTTCCTGGAAGAGTACGTGAGTCCGAGCTCTTCACTGTCTTGTGCAGTTCTGTTGGAGTGAGAGTGTGATAACGAAGGAGTTCTCAAATACATAAGTAATATTTTATTTTTGCTTTCTGTTTTGATCTTGCCTATATGTTGTTAATTTCTGTGCTTCTTTTGCAGGCGAGATGGCTCCCAAACTTGGTCCCAAAGAGTTGGCTGCTTTTAAGTCCAAGAGGAACCTGGCTGTGAATAAAAGCTGAGCTTTTCCTGTTTCTCCTAGCGGGGGGTTGAGCTCAGGTATTCCTACGAATCCGAACCCTCTAAGAGCTCAGAAGAGGACTAGGGTGGATGCTGGTCCTCAGCCAACCCCTGGGCTGATGCCTTCACTGTCTCCTGCTGCTATTACAGGGGCTATGGAGGTGAAGGATTTCCTTGATACTGTTGGCCGCTCAAGCCTTTGGAGTAAGGAGTTCCCTCATCCCGAGTTTATTGATCAGCAGTTCGCCTAACCTGAAGATGGAGATTTGACGGAGAGGGCGGGTATTCTTGGCTTGTGTCGCCATCTGGAGATTTAGGGTCTTTACCAGGCGGTGATTGCTCGGTTCCTGGAGAGGCGTTATGGGAGTTCTATTCTGGAGCTTGAGACCGAAAAGGCACTCTCTTGGGACTTCAAGGCCGAGAAGGAAGAAGCTGAAGCTAAGTTGGCTGAGGAGAGGAGGGGATAGCTAGAGGCCCGGAAGTTATTTGAGGATAAGATCGACTTCCTTGTGGCCAAAGTCAAGATAGATGCTGATGTGGTTGCTTTGAGAGTTCGAGAACTTGAGGCCAAGAAGAAATTTTTTGAGAGTGAGAGCAAGAGGTTGGCTGAGGAAAATAATAAGCTGAAAGGTCTCCAAGTTGAGGTCGACTCATTGAAGGACGAGGTGATCGATCAATACACAGCTGGTTTCGACTGGTTTCGATTGGGCCCTTGAACAAGTTCAATTCTTTTATGAGGATCTAGACTTAGCTCAATGTGGCCCTTTCAAGGAAGTCGTTGATGGTGTGTTAGTCAACCATCTTGCTGCTGGCGAAGCTTATGGGGGACCTCAGGGAGGAGGAGTTGCTAAGGAGCGAGGCGATGATGAAGTGCAGATTGTGGAGCCTATTGAAATTGCCCCACCTGCTGATCTTTGAGTTTACTCCTTTTTTTTAGACAGATGATTTGTAATTAAACTTTTATATTTTATGGATGTATGATTTCCTTGCACTTATTCTTTGCGATTTCTGCTATAAGTTATCATTTATAAAGATATACTCAGATGGTGGTACGTTTGACCATGTAGTATCTTTGCAGAGTAGCTAGTACCAGGATGTCACTGTTTGAGGACTTCGGCTATGCTATTTCTGATGCTTTTTCATTGCGTAGCATATGCGTCTTTTCTTACTCGGTTGGTGTGCTGAGGCTTTTTATGAAGTGTAGTGGTTTTTTAGTGTGCCTTCACGACTTGAGTGTACCGAGGTTTACTGTGAGTATGGTAGCCTTTTGCTACGCCTTTACGACTCGAATGTATTGAGGTTTACTGTGAGTGTGGTGGCTTTTTGCTACGCCTTCATGACTTGAATGTATGGAGGTTTACTGTGAGTATGGCAGTTTGAAGTATGGCTGAGGCTTTATGTATGAGCATCTGTAAACATAATATGGGATGAATACTACATTTAGAGGAAAAAGAGATTACAATTATAACTTTTTGGCCATCGAAGTGTTCGGCTCACATCCGATTATGCCTCGTTAAAATCTTTGTTGGTAAAACCTAGTGGGATAAAACCCAACAAAGGGAAAAGAGTGCACCCATCGAATGTGATTTGAGGCGTTTGTATTCTAGCTATAGTATTTTCTTAGGGACAGAGCATTCCATGTCCATGGGAGATCTTGTCCTGATAGCTCGGCAATTTTGTAAGCTTCTCGGCCGATGACTTAGGTGATACAAAACGGTCCTTCCTAGCTCGGGGCTAACTTCCTTTTTCCTGGAAGCCTTTTCTGTTGTTCAAGTTTACATAGGATTAGGTCTCCTACTTGGAAAGCTCTTGGGTCGAGCTTCTTGTTGTAAACATTGGCTACCTTTTGCTTGGTTGCTTATTCTTTGATGTGAGCTAGCTCTCGGTCTTCCTTTATGAGGTCCAAATTTGCTCTTCATTTTTCTTTGTCTGTTACATTTGCAAATGCCAGCCAAAGACGAGCCTGTATAGTATTTCTCATGTTGAGGATTGAGTAGTAGTATGATATTCGCAAAGGACCTCAAGGAGGTCTTTGACCCAGAGTCCTTTCGCCTTGTCGAGCTTCTTCTTTAAGGCTGTAAGGATGACTTTGTTAGCAGCTTCTGCTAAGCCATTGGTTTGAGGATGATCCACCGAGGCGAAGATGTGTTTGATTTGGAAATTGTCACAGAATTCCTTCAATGTTTGGTCTATGAATTGTGTACTAGTATCAGTGATAAGTTCTTTGGGGAGTCCAAACCTGCATATGATTCTTTTCCAAATGAATTTCCTGATTTTCTCTGTAGTGATTTTCGCCAGTGGTTCTGCTTCGATCCACTTGGTGAAGTAGCCTATAGCCACTACCAAGTATTTGAGCTGTCCTGGTGCCAGGGGAAAGGAACCGAGGAGGTCGATCGCCCATCTGTGAAAGGGTCAGTTGGCTTCAAAGAAATGCAATGGTTCTGGGTATTTCTGGGAGACTTCAAAGAATTTTTGACATTTGTCACATTTGCCCATGAAGTTAGTGCAGTAAGTTTTCATAGTGGTCCAAAACATCTTGCTCGAAGTATTTTGGTAGTTAGAGCTCGGTCTCCGATGTGATTCCCACAGATTCCCTTGTATATTTCGGCCATGATGTCGTTGACTTCATGAGTACCAAGGCATTTCAGGAAGGGGAGTGAGTATCCCCTTTTGAACAGCAATCCTCTACAGATGGTGTAGTAGCTCGCCTGTCTTCTGAATTTCCTCTCATCGGCTATTGAGCTTGGAATTTCTCCAGAGGTTAGGTAGTTAAGGAGTGGAGTTCACCAATCCTAGCCTTCTACTTCTATGTTGCAACTTTCGAATTGAAGGTAGCTCGGTTGTTAAAGCTTTATTTGGATGCGGATTACTGGTTCTGGCCAACTTGGAGAGGACATCGGCTCTGGTGTTGTGCTCCCTGGGTATATGTGTTACTTTGCATGAGTTGAAGTGTTGCATCAAGTTTCTTACCAGTGCAAGATATTTTTCTAGGAAAGGGTCTCTGGCAGTGAAACTGCCAGTGACTTGGTTGACGATGAGCTGTGAATCAGCTTTGATGATGAATCTTTGTGCTCTGACTTCTTAGGCGAGCTTGAGGCCTGCTATGAGTGCCTTATATTCTGCTTGGTTGTTGCTAGCATGAAACTGGAATTGGAGAGATTGTTCAATTAAGACTCCCCTGTTCTCAATGGTGATCCCGGCTTTGCTTCCTTTGCCGTTGGCTACTCCATATACATGCAGTATCTAGGAGCTGGATTCTTGTTCTGGAATAGAGGAAAGCTCGACGAGTAAGTCGGCCAAGGCTTGAGCTTTGATCGGTCCTCTAGGCTGGTACTCCAGGCTGTGTTCTGAGAGTTCAATTGACCATGAGATCATTCTCCTTGCCAGCTCTAGTTTGATCAGGATCTAACTGATGGGTTGTTCTGTTCGGACAATGATATGGTGGCTTTGGAAGTATGGTCTTAGCTTCCTTGTAGATATCACCACGGCGAAGGCGAGCTTTTTGATCTTCTGCTATCTTTATTGGGGGTCCTTGGAGTATTTTACTCACGAAGTAGACATGTTATTTTTTTATCTCGGTCGGTCACTAGGACCGAGCTTACTACATGTTCAGTTACTGATAGATACAGGAAAAGGGTTTCCCCAAGATGGGGTTTGGTGAGGACTGGTGGTGTAGAGAGAAATGCCTTGAGTTCAGCGAAGGCTTTTTCGCATTCTTTAAACTATTTGAATGATTTCTACTTTCTTAGCATTTTGAAGAATGGGGTTACTCTTTCTGCTAATCTTGACAAGAAGCGAGACAAGGCTGCTAGCCGGCCTGTGAGCTGCTGTACTATTTGACCGAGTTTCGGCTTCTCATCTCTAGTATTGCTTAGCACTTATCAGGGTTGGCTTCTATTCCTTGATTTGTGATCATAAATCCGAGGAACTTCCCTCCATGGACTCTGAACGCACATTTTTCTGGATTCAGCCTCATGTTGTATCTTCGCATTTATCCAAATATTTCCTCTAGGTCAGTGATGTGATTTCCAGTTGTCGAGGTTTTTGCCACCATGTCATCAATGTACACCTTGACGTTTTTGCCGATCTGTCCTTCAAAGATTTTATTCATTAGTCTCTGGTATCTGGCACCTGCATTCTTCAGACCAAAGGGCATAACTTTATAGCAAAATTTGGTGTGCTCCATTAGGAATGCGGTCTTGTCTTCGTCTTTCGGATGCATCCTGATTTGGTTGTAAATAGATTATGCATCCATGAAGCTTAGATATTGATAGCCAGATGCGTTGTTGACGAGCTTGTCGATGCTGGGCAGTGGGTAGGAGTCTTTTAGGCAAGCTTTGTTGAGGTCAGTGAAGTCTACGCATATGCGCCATTTTCCTAAGGACTTTTTAACACATTTGCAAACCACGTGGTGTACCTGATTTCCTTGATGAAGTTGGCCTTGAGGAGTTTCTTGGTTTCTTCTAAAGCTACTTTCTGGCGTTCAACCCCACGAGTTCTCTTCTTTTGCGTGATTGGTTGAGCTTTTGGATCAACCATAAGCTTGTGGCTGATTACGTTTGGATTTATCCCTGGCATATCAGTTGGAGTCCAAGCGAAGAGGTCAGCATTCCTTAGGAGTAAGGTAGTGAGTTCTGCTGATAAGTTTGGAGGGAGGTCAGCTCTGATGAACGTCATTTTACTGGCTTCATAGCCAATCTGGACCGATTGTAAGTCGTCTACTGGTCAGGGACGATTCTGGATTTCCCCCTAGGATCGAGTTCAGAGATCAAAGGGGCTTGGTCAGTGTGGCAAATGTTGTGTATTTGTTCAGTTTTTGCCTTTTTTGTGGACTTTTTCTTCATGCATTCATTGTAGCATGTTTTTTCTTCTTTCTGGTCGATATAGACTACTTTGACCTTAGATTTAGAGACGGGAACTTCATGGTCAGATGAGGTGTTGAGACCACGGCTCCTAGATCATTGAGTGATGGTCGCCCTAGCATTATGTGGTAAGGGCTATTGGCATCTATGACGAGGTATTGGAGGTCAACAATTTTTGTCAATGGCTTCATACCGAACATGGTCTTTATCCACACATAGCCGAGTACTTTTACCCTGTTGCTTGTAAATCTAACTAGTTCGCTATTGTATAGGAGGAGTGAGCTTTCGGAGAGCTGTATGCGTTTGAAGGTGGGGTAAAAGAGGATTTCAACTGAACTCTCCTAATCCACTAGGACTTTCCTGACCAAAAACTTGCCAGCAAGGATGGAAATTACAACAGGATCGTGCAAATTTTCATCAATTCCCTTATGATCAGAATCTAAGAAAGATATTACCGAGCTTTTAGTCTTTGGTCTTGATAGGTGTAATGCCCCTTCAAGCGATATGATTGCTCGTAGTGATCTTTTTCTTGCTAAGCTTGTCTCTCCTCCTCCTGCGAATCTTCCCGCAATATGATCAATGACTCCTCAGATTTTGGTTTTCGTGAGAGAGTGAGATCGTGTTCTTTCAGGCTTTTTATGCCTTGGTGGGGATTCGCTTCCCGATGCAGAAGGGCTGCAGTGTTTGTCTTTTCTTTCTTGACCTCGACCTCGACCTCTTTTCTTTTCTTTCTCCTTGATGAATTGCTTCAGGTATCCTTGTTGGATGAAGTGCTCGATCTAGTATTTCATATTTTTACATTCATCGGTCGTGTGTCCTGTGGTATTATGATACTTACAGACTTTGTTCTGATCTCCGCCTTTTGGACCCAGTCGAAGCTCGCCCCTTATTGGTTTCATGAGCTGGGCAATGAATATTTCTATTAGGATTGTACTTGCTCAGGCATTGAGTGGCGTGTAAGTGGTGAATCTTGGCTCGGAGGAGTCTAAGTTTCGTTTGTGTTTGGATTTGCCTTCCTTGTGCCCTTGGGCTGAGCTATGTTTCTCTTGTGTCTGACTCTTCTCTGCAACTCGGAGCTCCTCGGCATTGATGAATCAGAGGGCTCTTTCACGGAGTTCATGTATGGTTCAGGGCCTGTTGATTACTAGGTTTTCTTTGAAAGGTCCAGAACACAGGCCAATCTAGATTTGGTGGAGCTCGACGGCGGGGTTGAGGTCTGGAATTTGTTACGCTTCCTCTTGGAATCGTGTCAAGTAAGCTCTTAGGGACACATCGGGTCCCTGTCTAATGTGTTCCAAGGAGTCTGAGGTCTTAGTATAGATTTTAGAGGATGTGAACCTGTTGGTGAAGGCTCTTGCTAGGTCATCAAACCTGTGGATAGAATCCCAAGGCAGGGTTGAGAACCAGAGCAGTGCTGATTTCTCCTGGAAAGATGGGAAAGTTTGGCAGAGGATTCGGTCAGTGGCTCCATTGATGAGCATCATGGATCTGAACATTGTGATGAATGATTAGGGGTCTGATCTCCTGTTCCATGATAGGGGCGGGGAAAAGTTGGGAGTCTGAAGTTGATAGGCAGGTTGGCGGCCATGAGTTTTTCTGAGAATGGCCTGCAGTTTATGGTTTCAAGCTCTTCATCAGATTTAGTGTGGTAGGTTAGGTGACTTCGATATCGGGGTTTACCACTGCAAAAATCATAGCTAGCATGTTCAGTATTCCCTGGGTTAGTGGCTCCTTGTTTGGGGTTCCTTGAGTTTCCTACCTTCAAGGATTGGTTTTCTTCTTGCAGCTTACGGAGTTGTTCGACCAGTCTCTGATTTTCCTCCAGCAACTAGTCGAGGTTAGGAAGGGTAGATTGTTTGGGTGTGTGTTTTGGCTAGAAGCGTCAGCCATGGATAATGGGATTTGAGGTTGTGAGGTAGGCTTGTTTACTGATCCCACGGTGGGCGCCAATGTTCTTACCTAGAAATAGCGGTAAGGATGCAAGTAGCTCTGACGTCCGTGCTAGTGGGAGCGGGGTACCTGCGAAGACACTTCGACGCTCAAGTCAGTAAGTGAAAAAGGTGTAGAGTGGTAAAGAATAACATGTAATTAGCTTATGATACCTAGAGGCATTGAGCCCCTTATATAGTGTGAGGTGACCCTGTGATAAATCAGGAGAATATCCTCCTCGTATGAGGGAGGTAATCCTGAGATTTGGCAGATGTTAAATATATTTTGTATGTGCAGGAGATATGATACAATATATGAGATATGATGTAATAATGACAAAATATAATGAGAGATAGGAAGATCCTGTGCGGGATTCGAAAGGTATCCTCGACTAAATCTAGGATGAGTCCGTAGGAGACTGGGCACTATGTGGCCAAGCTCTGGGATCTGTGGCCGAGCTCTAGTGGTTGGGACCGAGATATTCTGCCCATAGTTTTAGTCCAGTACATGTAAAATCTACAGAAAAATCTATAATTTTCTCAAATTAATTTATTTGGTGTTCACATTTTATCTTCAAATTAAAGCTTATTTCCCAACACTTGTATCAAAACAAGAAGAAAAAAAACTTGTTACAGCTCTAATGTCAATAGATGTAGATTTATAAGCGAATGTATTTTATTGTTATTTTTTTATAAATAAAAGATGTTTAACTCTCAAATAGAGAAATAAGGAGAAATACCAAGTATTCAATAATATATCAAAGATAGAAAACGAAACACAATCGAAAAGTCTAAAACTGAACTCCAGACATCACATAAAACAACATAATCTCACCAATTCTAGACACGTATATTTTACTGTTATTTTTCTTTAGTAAGTTTCATATTATAATCAGTTTCCGTAGCATGTGTATATCATAATTGAAAGCCTTTGTATGATGTAGAGACTTCCCTGCATAAGAAAATGTTTGTTTAAACTTCTTTGTTTGCCTGCTTGTTTATTTAATTTTAAATTTTTGTCATTTCATCTTAACGCTTTTCAAGGTTGAGTTTTTTTCTAATTTTTTTTTTGTTTGGACTAACTATGTATATCCTTTTCATTGATTAGAATTACAAATACACAATTTTGTCGTGAACGACTCGTCAATCATTTGAAGCATTCATCAACTAACTTTTCCATAAGTTTAAATTGTTAAGTAAAAACAAATGAATAATTTTATATATAACAATCTTTAAATCATGTTTTACGATATTTCTGTTTGCAAAAAAATGTGTCCAAATTATCTAAGAAAAGATGGATTGAATTGAGAATGGTATAACCAATTTGATGCGTAAATATTGTTAGTTTTTTAATTTGGACACATTTTAACCTTTTTATTTAAAAAGCTAAAATTTCTTTTGTCAATTTTTATTTAAATTATTCGAACCTTGTCAATCATGTTAAATTAATATTTAGAAAGGATGGTGAACTTCATCTTTTCTTTTTTGTAAAAAATGTTATGATTATTTTGTTGTTTGTTTATAATTTTCAACATTTTAATTAAAAATAAGCTAGGCAAACATTTAAGAAAAAGAAAAAGCAGAGATGGTGTTGCAAATAAACATAATTTAAAGATACCAAGTTTGTTGTTAATTAACGTAACTTTTGAGACCTTAAAACACCAAGTTTGTCGTTGTTAATATAATTTTTTATATCTGAAGAGATCAAGTCTGTTGTGTACATAGTTTTTGGTATTTTAAGTGACTAAGTTTGTTATTAACAACTATGACGTTGGCTTTCTCCTTTTTCTTTATTTTTTTATGGCAGATTACAGCGGAATTTTTCTTGCTCGTGTTGAATGTATCTTATGAAAAAAGACTTGATTGTATCATCTTAAGGAAGAATTTTGTTTTCTTTTTCCCCTGCAAGCCGTATTCTATGGTGAGGAAGAACATAGGTGGAAAGAACAACCAATATTTTATGCAAGAACTCGCCCCTTCATCATCGCGTCTTACACCATCACACCGATTAAACTTGACTCAAATTTGGCTCGTGTCCTATATAGTCCAAGAAATGAATAGTATATATATATATATAAAATATTGGGTTAAATGTATTTTACTCTTACAACTTTATGTTACACCATGACTTTTTAAATAATATATCATGTTACTTTTTTTTCAATAATTGATAATCGCTTAACTTTCAAAAGGGAGGAGCTAAAAAGAACTAGTATATATTTAGCAGTACGATGCAAATGGAAAACGAGAAAACAAACAAGGGCTATAGAAAGCACAACCAGATATCTGCCTTTGGCAATAGGACATTTTAAATTTTACGTAACACTCTTTAGTATAATTTTGATAACTAGTGAATATATTATTTAAGTACATTTAACCTACTGATATTTTTTATTTGTACAATCTGATATTTTGTTTGTGAATTTTTATGTACACTTAGTTCCTTTTTTATTGTCTGTAACCCAATATCCCACTAGGATCTAAAATTTTGCACTATTTAAAAAGTTAGATTGTTTTTGCACAATTTAAAATATTCATGAGGTTATGACGCACGTTTTAAAAAATTAGGATTTAAATTGCATAAAATATCTGAAGTTTAAGAATATAAAATATATTTTACCCTAAAATATTTTGTGTCGAAATACATCCGCAATAATTAATTATCTCTCTCCTGGTATGATAACAACGTGTACAGAAGTCCGACCCATGGTCAATATATATTTGCCGAAACATATCGGCAAGAATTATATATTTCATTTCAAGGAGACAACGCACCCAACAACCTTGGCCCAGCTCCAAATGTGAAAAGGAGTTATTTTATTTCCAAATTAAACAAGAATCACGTAATAATAAATAAGTGTGACTGTTAACTGCATTGTAGTATTTCTATAATTTATATCTATATCTATACTATTAATATTTAAAAATCATTAATAGAAAAATTTAATGAGATAATGATACTTGAAAACTTGATTATACTTCCTTCCAAATTCTAATCCTATTTTTATCTAAAAAAAAGTTTTTAAAAATGAATTCAAATATCTTTTTATTCTACTTAATTTACTAGATTATTCTTTCACTCCACTATTATCTCATCCTACCAACTTAATAACTTTTATTATAACAATAACTTTTCAATATATATAAGATAATATTTAATTTATATTATTTATTCTCTCCTATATTTAGCTAGTTTTATGTAGAGGACTGGTCAACTCACTTACTTTTCATTATACAAAAAATTTAATTTAAATAAATAAATTATTTCAAGGGTTAAAAATTAACAAAATCTTTCATATTTTCAAGTAAAATCTTGAAAACATTATAAATATCATTTTCAATTTTTAAACTTGAATAATAAATCATTGTTTTTATTTTAAATTATATTTATAGTTTATTAGTTTTTTAAATTATTGTAGCTTATCCACATATTCAACTTTAAGAACAACAGTTTATCATCAGAGAAAATCTCCTAATTAGGAATTGAGCACGCATAACATTTTAATTTTCAATAGAAGAATTTGGATGAATTTTTTTTAACTTTTGCAAAGATCATTATGTAATAATTGCTTAATAATTTTTTTTCATATTTGATTTCAAAATTGTTACTACTCATGCTATAACACTTGTTGTGGTGTGGTTGCAGATAGAGAGTCAAATAATAATATTGTTGTGCATTCTTTTTTAAGGAGGTTGAATTTGAAAAATGTATTAAAATATTAATTGTTCTAATTCAAGAAGATTATCTAATTTAAAAAATTACTTTATTATAATTTTTATCTATTGAGTTGTTCTGTTGTTATTTAAAAATTAAAAGTACAAGGAATTTGTTTGATTGAATTGTTCTTGAAAAAATTTAATTTGTTGCTCTCTTTCATAAAAGAAAAGGGAAAGAAAGTGAATTACCTTATCTTTTAGTTCTTATAATTTTATAAGAAGTTGTTAATGTAGAATAAGCTTCTAAAAACATTTTTAAAATCCTATATTTTCTCAAATTAAAATTTGAAAATTATATTATACTTACCATTTTTAAAATATATTCATTTCTCATTTCACATTTTTATGTTATACAACATTTTTTAATTATAACCTATCAAAATAAAAGAAGTTTTTATAATATAAATATATTTATTTTTTGTTATACTTATATAGGAGAACACTTACATTTTCAATAACTCTTAATAGAATATAGTTTTTTAATTTATATTAAATGTTACTTATTATTTATTTTAATATTTTACACGTACATTTAAGTTTTGAAGCCTTCCATGTTAGTAATTCATTTCCTGAAATAAACTTGTCCATGGCATGTCCCATGCATATATGTCAACTATATCTTCTTATGCAATCCATGTCTCATTATTTACTGTAGAGTTATATTATTTGTACTCACTATACATGAGACACTGTGCTGACTCATATCTCATTCACCATTGGATGAGGTATGGACCCTATTTAAGTGGGATCCACATCAAATCCAATGGTGAATGAGATGTGAGTTGGCACGGTGTCCCATGCGTAATAAGTACAAATAATATTTTTCTTTACTGTATGCCAGTTGGACGCACTAAGGTTGGTGCTAATGCTCCAAATAAAATATTGTTTTTATAGTTGCATGATTTATTTTAAAATATATATTGTAAAATATCTCTTAAATTCTGTTTTTTATTTATAAAATTTTATAACTTTATTATACATATTGTCTCAATTTCTATAGCTTATTTAAAAGCCAGTTTGACCCAGTCATTGATTGGGTCATTGTTGGATTGGGTTCAGGTTTCAAAAAATAGTCCGATCTAAAAATATGGTGGGGATTTGGTTTGGTCCAACCTACCTTGACCTGTCATTCGTACACCTTTTTTATATCGAACCTATCACGACCGGACTTGAAAATGTGACCGGCACGTAAGAAGTCTCATCCTGACACGAGAAACCTCATCCTCAAGTAAGCCTTCTAAGCAACATGTCTCTCTAGATGGATAATTTATTGTAATTTTCATTATAAAAGTATAACTTCATCCAAATATTTATCCAAATTCTTATTAAAAATCTTATATTCAAATTCATAAGACTGAAATACTTTAATATACAAAACTCTGAGAATACCATAACCATACTCTAAAAAGCTATTTACCACTTGTAAATTGAATTAAAAATTCATTTCTAGCTTGTTATATAATTCTAGTCACAATCTACAATCTCAAATCTATACTTGAAAACCTATAAACATATACATAGATATTTCTAATTCTGAAATTAAATACATAATCTGAAAATACATGCATGGATCGGATTCTGCTTGCACGTCTACTAATGCACTCTAACTTTAGCGTAAACCTAATCTAATCCTTACAGTAATGTAAAGTTCACTACTAGGATAGCTGTGGGTTGATGGATCAATGACTGAACTATATATGTACTTGTAACTATGAGGAAGAAGGGAGAGGGGCGAGTCAACAGACTCAGTAAGTGGATTCTCACCTATCACCCATATGGGATAACCAATGAATATACATAATACAATATATATGCAACAACATAAACCATTTGATGTTACATACATAGCTATATAGATAAACACTTTTCATTCCATATATCCACAAACAAGCATTTCTATATTCATAATCAATCATGAAATCTTTTTAACTGATGGTGCGGTAGAGCCTCGAGAAACAATATTTGTCAAACATGATAAAATATATATACATAATAGTAATAATAGTTATCTTCTGAATTTCTCCATTAACTATAAGGTGGTGCTGAGTTCCTAGCAAACAAGAGTACTGTTTGAAAATTTAATAGTCCCTAATGAATTGGGCCCTTGGCGGACTGATCTAAATAAGGATAATTTGCCCCTTGGCAGACTGTCGTTAACTCAACTTTTTCTCTATATCTACCGTCTAAACTAGTTGGAATAAAATCAATTTAAATAAGAAAAACTTATAGCTCTTAGAACTTTGAGAGCTCTGGATTCACGTAACTCTAACAATCTGTCCTTAGTGTAACTGTGGCCAAGAAAACATATCCAAGGGATCAGCCGCTAGTAGACACTGTGATTTCAAGACCCATAGATTATGTAGCCATCAACTGCTATGAATGATAGGGAGTTCCGTGCTCTGAAATCTTTATGATTGAATTTCTAAATCATATCTTGAGGTAATACATTTTTCGTAGACTAGATAACTCTAATATGATACTTCAAACCAAAGGGGTTCATAATCATAATAGCTTTAAAATTAATATAACACATTTATTCTTGAAACTAAATCATACTCTTGTTCACATTTTTCCAACATGTACCAATCGATCCTCTAAAAACACAATAATATGAAATTTCCAAATTTAGAAAACTTAGTAATACCATAAATCCATAAAACACATTTGACAACTTTAGTGAATTTGCTAAATCATATATTTTCCAATGAATCTCTTCAAAAAGATATAAACATTTTCAAGGTACACATCAACCCAAATCATGGTCCCATGGGTTTCTAAATCACATTTTTCATGCTATGGTCAAAATCAAAATCTTTGCTAGCTTTCTATAACTTGCAAATTCATATCCTATACACATTCTCATTTCAAATTTCATGTTTAATGATCATAATGCATAAACATACTCATAATGGCAAGAAAATAAGGTCATGAGTTTGAACCCACTCACTGTTTGGAGCCGAGAGCATGTGGGTATCACCAACTTGACCTTGAGAGCTTAAAATGGTACCAATAACTGCCATAGAGCTACAAAACTCATGAATAATCTATACTAACTCTAGAATAACTCTAAATGACTCTAAGAATATTGGAGGAGCTCCCTCACTTGACAATAATGAGAAACTATAACATTCAAACTCTAGAACATGGAAGGCGAGGAGAGAAAGGAGCATAAACCATAAAAAAATCCCTTACCTTGAAGCTTGGGGGGGTGAGATTAATGGAGGATGAAAGTGAAGGGGTAGGAAGGAGGGAGAAAGCTATTAAGGTTTGGATTTGGGGCAAAAATCCTAGTGGAAAGGGTATTTATATGGGTGAGGGTCATTTACATGAAACTAAATTGTTGTTTCAGTATTGTTCACGCATCGAGATCACCGCTATAGTGGTATATGACAGCTATAGTGGTTAAGGCATCTCCAGCTCCCCTCGCACACAACATACTGCTATAGCGGTTGGCAAAGTGACAAACTCTGTCAATCCCACTCCCTAACTACTATCGTGGTCCTAGACCTCTATAGCGGTAACAACAACTCCTGGTTCTGCATAACTTGGTCTTTCATGCTTCTAAGGCCTTCTCGGCAGCATAGGTGGGTCTCGAGGGACCTTGAGACTATATGGAACTTGTTTACAGACACATGTGCATGAGGTATTACAGAATGTTAACTATATTTATTGTTAGATGAATAGCACCCAATTTCGTCCTTCAGGGTGTTTGTATCATACAATTTAGTCCATCAAGAAATATAAAGCCATCATGTCGTTTCTCAAGATTGAAAACGATGGAGATGTTAGTCCTCCCATTAGTTCTCCATTTTTTTATTTTTTTAAGAAAACATGTTTCCATAGGAAAAGTTTGCTGATAATACAAGAAAATTTTGCCAACAACTATTTTCATTGATGAAATTTTTCAGCTCATTTCCAACGGAATCTTTTATGAAAAATCCGTTAGTAATTCCCTAAAAAATGCTACCAGTAGATTTTCGTGTGTCAAAATCCACTAGGAATAGGTGTTTTTCTAGTAGTGATTTTGAATTTTTTTTAAATCATAAAAATATAGTAACTTAATTCTATCAATGGTGGTAATGATTTGTTAATTTTATTTAGGATTTAATCAGATACATTAATTCAGGATAATATTTCATATTGATTAGAGTCAAATGTTTCAACACGCATTTTATGTTGTCATCGTACTTAATTTATTGGACATTCACATGCATAACTGCTTGCTCATAATACTCTTTGTTAAAATAATAATTACTATGAGAACTTGGTTGAAACATATGCTTTATATGGCTTAAAAAGATAATAATGCCGGATCACATCAATTCAACAAAAAATACAAAGTCATTGGTACAATCAGTGAACAAGATCAAAAATAAAAATGACAAAACCAATGACCTCAAACAACCAGAACACTAGTCCAAAACTCGACAAATCCGAAACAAAAACTATGCTTAAAACAAGATGAGTTTTGATATAGGGAATTTCAATTTGTGATCATGGTGGTGACAGAATTCTAGCCACTCATATTATTATCCAATAGCTGAGATTAGTTTGCTATGGATACATTGCGGAAAAAGATTTTTGATATCACTGAAGTTGTAAACTAAAATATGGAATTAGAAATTTGACACTAACAAGTAAGAAATTGCATTGTGACCCATAATTTAATTTTAGGGATGGATTTGTTGAGGTAAGCATGATAATAATTTTTAAGTTAACATACCACTCCCTTGTCTCTTCCAACAATTTCCATTTTAATCCTTCACCTTTTTCTCATATGCCTCCTTCTTCAACCTCTTATCGTTGCCTCATTTCCTTCGTAGCAACACCAGTGATCTATCCCATTGCCACCGCCACCTCTAGCTGCTATTCGATAAGAAACTCTTTCGCTCAATGGTAATCCTAGCATATCCAAAGCAATACCATAATAATAATAAAAACAACAACCTTACAAAATAATAAAGAAAACCATAAACCAAGATAAAAAAAAATCATGGTGAAACTTATTCAAGGATGCAACCCAAATCAATATTCAAAACAAAAATAAAACATTAGCTTAGTGTTTTTTGGTACATACATTAATGCATTTAATGTCCAACTATATATGACAATATATAAAACCTAGACTATAAAAAGGGGGAAAAACTGCTGATGCTTTTAAACCCAAGCTTTTGCCATCTAATGCCAAAGAGCTTCCACCATATCTTAAAGCATATACTTTACTCATGACTGCCTATTCCAACAACACCTTGTCACTACTACTATCTAGAGCTTACAGGTGCCTCTAGACTCCAAGGGTTTGATGTTGTCAAAGGCAATGCCACCTACAACAGCATTGAGATGGTGCATCAAATGTAGAAGGTTAGAACACTATGGTAGCAGCCAGTGAAGTGTGGTCATGGTCGTTAGCAGGAGAATTTGCGATGGACGAATGCTGGTAGGCAAGACATATGTCTTCGACTAGGGGGAGTCGAGGCAGAGAATCAAAAGGACAAAAAAGGAAACTCAATTCTGTTTAATGAAATTTTAAAAAATGTAATTTGACCCCACATATTTTACTATTTTTGCTTTTAGCCCAAATCCAAGTTTTAATTTGAACCCACATCTTTTTTCTATTTATCTTCACCAATGGTCCCAAGCTCATTGGTGACCATATCAAAACTCACCTTAAAACAAAAATGAAAACGCAAAAAGACTCAAAAACATCTAAATCAATGGCAAATTCTATGGTGGGGGTATTAAAACTACTTTTACATCCTTGTCATCAACCTCTCTTCCTCTTCCCCTCTTTCTCTAACTCTATTTTCTTTTAAACTCCTCCCTCTCTTTACCCTCCTTTCAACCCCAGCACCACCGACAAGTCATCCTAAGGAAAAAATCTAAGCTAATAAATCTAGGAAAAAAAACTTCCTTGGCATCATTGTAGATAAAAGTATTGACTCCTTATGGAGGTGTGGTCTATACCCTTTGATCTTCCTCTATAAGAATACTATAGTTACATCTTGAAACGTTAAGTTCAAGCTAACATTCCAATATCTATTGAGAAGCTCTAGGATTCTACCAGTAAGGGGTTGCTAGGGGTGGTTGGTAGAACCAGACTTAATAGCCATAACAGGTGAGGAATCACTTTCCCCAACCAAAATTCGCATACCATGATCGCATACCATGGTTCCAAGTAGGGGATAGGCCCATGAAGATACCCTAAAGCTCTACACAAAATGGGAGCAAACACCAAGTTTCGTAGCATACCCTGCAATCCATCGTCCATTTCCATCTCTAAAATGGCCTCCATATCCAGCAAGGCCTATGTTCCCTTTACTGGCCCCATCATAGTTGACTGCAGGGACAAAGATCTATGCATTATTTGGTTAGCATCCTGGACAACGTGTAAGAAGAGAGCTATCGAACAAGAGTAGTGAAAGGCAATAGGTTGGTGGCAGTGGGGTTAATGGGGTTGAAGAGAGTTAAAATGTGGAGGGGTAAAAGGAGGGGTACAATAGGTAAAACACTAATGGATATCTTTTATAATATTAAAAAAAATCTAACTTGCCATTATTACAACCATCATATCTATATTTTAATGGATCAGATTTTGGGACCACCTATACCCAAACTCCTTTTTCTTCATCATAGAATCCGCCCTAAATCAATTACAAGTCTTTTTTAGTGGAGACTAGGTTGTAGCTAGAGCCATCACAACTTTGTGTTCATTATTTGATGAAAGCCCCAGTTCCTTACCCTGCTCCCAAGCAAGCTAAGCCTCTGTCAGATCATCCAAAGACTCTGGACCATGACTCCATCTTCTAAAGATTCATGCAGAGTCTCTTTCTTCTTAGAGATTATGGAAGGTTTCAGAGCAAGGCCTTTTCCTTTAGGCCCACTCTTCTTGTTAAATCCCTTCTTCTTAGTAGCTAGAACAACCACATTCACCTCACCTAAATAGTATTTAGAGAAATCAACACAAATCTCAAATCCAATACTCCCCAGAGATGATGATGTGTCCTTAACTAAGGAAGGAACAAAACAAATAAGAGGATGGGACAAGGATGGATTTGCAAGGATAGATGCATTAGGCACTACAACTGGGGAGACATGAGAAGAAGTAGGGCTGGAAGAGATAACAACTTCAACATCTGAAGCAGGCCAACAATTTAAACCCAAGTCACTAAAAGAACCATAGTCGAAATATAATATATAAAAATTTAAATAAAATATAATAAAATGATAATTAATTTATAATTTGACACTCTTTAAAGGGTTCAAATGCAAAAATATAAATAAATAACATAAATTCCTAAATATTGTTCACATTTCACAATCACGAATCAGAATTGATAAGTTTAAAACATAATTATACAAGTAAACTCACAAAGTTTTTCATCGTAAACTCACAAGTATGACAACATAAACAAAGTTACTATATTTTCCTATAAGTTAGATTAGAATTTCTTTTCAAGGTTTTGAAAAAAGATATCATTTAGAAAAAAATAGTCCAACCCAACCCAATTCAACCGGCCGAGTCACCAGTTTTAATACAAACCTGGTCGGGTCAAACAAGGTTGCACCGATTTTGAAGCGGAACTGATCCAAATAGTGGGTCGGACTGGTTTCATATCTGGTTCACCGGTTTTTCGATTGAACCGGCCGGTCCGAGTCGGTTTTCATAACTATGGTCAAAACCCATATCCAACAATGCCTTGGGGATCAAAAGCACCAAAAGGAGGAAAAGAACCATAATTTGGGCCTATAAATCTAGCCTTCTTTTCAACTTGGTTAGCATTAAAATATTAGCCGATGACCGCCATTAACCATAGCAAGCCTGCGTTGATCGCCGCCTGTCGCCGTTAACCTCCGTCGGATCGCCCATCCACTACCGCCTTTTGTGATGGCATATTAATAAATAATAAATATGTATAAGGATATTATTGGAAGAAAAAAATATTAAATTTTTGTCTTTGTCCCTGTCTTCATTGTCCCTCTTTTGGAGGGACAGAAATACATAACATTTTTGTTTCAGAGATAGAAAATTTTTCCTTCCCCCTACCCTGTCCTCATCACCAAACATGTTTCTGTCTCACCTGTCCCTGTATCTATGTCCTGCCCCCTAACCAAATGCCACCCAAAGTTTTCAATACCCTTTGACTAACACCTGCGTTCAGAAAAAAAAAAACACTTGAATTAACAAGAGAAAAAGAATCGACACAGGCCTTGTTAGTTTATTCAATGCCATGCAACTCACAAAGCAGCACCTGGAAATCATCAATGGCCAAGGAAACATCACACTTTGGCCTTCCTCCAATGGACATACCAAGCCCAACATTGACCACTGCCGAGTAGGAGAAGGACAAAGATACGCCCGTTTTATTGAAACAACATAGTGTTAGTGGATGAACAGGCCACACGTCCATCATTTCATGCACCCAAACCACAAAAGCCAACTCACCAATACGAACGACCAACTCTCCAGCAATTTGTTCTTTCCTGCCAATTTCAATCTACACTCTAGCAATAGAAAACACATTCCCATAACTAGTTGTACCTAGCATTACCTTCTAAGGGTTTCCCATTAATCAATTATCGAAAAAAAATACATGATCATTGGTCTGGTTCATTTGAACTTTAGAACTAGTAGTCATAGAGAGTTTAAGAGAAAAAGAGAAAAGTACACTACCCTTATTATTAAACTTTATTAGAAGTTAGTTAAGTTAGTTACAACCATAGTTGTTGTAATCAAAGTTAATCATTGTAATAAGAAGTCAGTTACTGTAACCTTAGTTAAAAAGTTTGTTATTTTATTATTGAGGAAGTAAGTCTGTTAGAATCCTTTTTCCTTCTTCCTCCAGTTGTATATATATTTGTTACTTTCATTAATAAAACTCAGAACATTCATTTCATCATTTCTAATATGGTATCAATGATATTCACGCTCTGCTCTTAATACAATTCTCTAAAGTTTTCCTTTTCTTTCTGTTTCTGCTTTACTGCATTTCTTCTTGTTGTGTTCTTCCTTTCAACAACATGGCACAACTTTCATTTGCTGATCATCCCTCCAGTCCTTACTGCCTCCATTGTTCTGATAATCTGGGATTAATTCTGGTGTCTCAAGTTCTTACTTCAGATAATTATTCATCTCGAAGTAGGTCCTTCAAGATTGCTTTGTCGGCTAAGAACAAATTTGGTTTCTTGGATGGCTTAATTCCAAGACCTTCTGACCCCTCTCTTCTTGCTGCTTAGGATCGCAACAATCAAATCCTCACATCCTGCTTACTCAATGCTTTTCAAAGGACATTGTTGAGAGTATCATTTTTGCTAACTCTGCTGCAGAAGTGTGGAAAGATTTACAAACTAGGTTCCATCAGCAAAATAGGCCTAGAATCTTTGAACTTCACAAAAGGTTAATGCTTCTTTCTCAAGATTCTTTTTCTATTAGTTAGTACTATACTCAATTGAAGAGCATCTGGGAAGAATTGAACTCCTTTAAACCATCTTGTGACTGCACTTGTGGTGGATCTTGATTGCTCCTTGATTCTTACAAACAAGAATATCTCATGTCATTCCTAATGGGACTCAATGACTCATATTCTATAGTTAGGGGTCAAATTCTCCTACAAAACCCCTTACTAGATGTAACTAAAGCTTTTTCTGTTCTACTTCAAGAAGAAAAATAGCAGCAAATTGGTCACAATTCACAAAGTTCTCAAGAATCCCAAACGGCCTTTGCTGTAAAAACAACAAAATGATCTATCAAAGGACAAAGGCAAGAAAGATAAACAAAAGTGTTCTCATTGTGGATATTTAGGTCATACCAAAGACAAATGCTATAAACTGGTTGGTTATCCCCTTGGCTTCAAAAGCAAGAATGCTAAAAAATCTGACAACAAAACCTTCTCTATGAATCAAGTTTTTGCTCCTTCTGAAGTTGTTCAAGACATTGGCATGTCTGAACAACAATACAAGAACTTGCTGTCCAAGTTGACTACTCAACTGCATCAAGCATCTAAACTTGCTGACAATGCCATTGATTCCATGGGAAGTATAATATGTAATTCTTTAAATAATTATTCACAATCTCTCTATAATTTCTGGATTGTAGATTCTGGTGCAACTAAGCACATTGCATGCACTACTAAAATTTTCAAGAACCTTGTTCTTACTAATAACATTTCTATTATGTTACCTGATCATTCTAAGGTTTCTATTCTTGGCATTGGTGATATTAATCTCCTACCTGAATTTACTCTCAAATATGTTTTATATATTCCTTCATTCAAGGTTAATTTACTATTTGTTTCCACATCCCTACATAACACTAATTCAACCTTTTTATTCAAATCTGATTATTATTTAATCCAGGATCACAATTTTCAGATGATTGGCAAGGCTGATCTAAGGAATAGACTGTATTTCTTGAAGGCTTTTAATGAGAACTCTACTATTACTGATGTGAATAACTGCTTTTTCACCAATGCTGAACCTGCTGGTTTGTGGCATACCAGATTAGGACACTTGTCTAAAACTAGATTAGAGAAGTTACAATCTATAATTCACATTTGTAAAAACCATAAAAACTCTAGTAGTCACTCAAATACTTGTACTGCAAGTCCTCTTGCAAAATAAAGATGACTTTCCTTTGTTTCTAATAAAAGTTTTTCTGCTAAACCATTTCATCTCATACATATTGATATATGGGGACCTTATCATACTCCCACATACAAAGGACATAGATTTTTTCTTTCCATTGTTGATGATTGCACCAGGTTTACTTGGACCTTTCTAATTAAAAATAAATCTCAAGCACCTAAAATCATTATTGATTTCTTTACCATGATTTAGACACAATTCAGCATTACTATAAAAATAATAAGAAGTGATAGTGCAAAAGAACCAGCATTAACAGATTTCCTTGCCTCTAAAGGAACCATACATCAATACTGTTGTGTAGAAAGGCCTGAACAAAACTCTATAATAGAGAGAAAACACTAGCAACTTTTGAATGTAGCTAGATCTTTATTTTTTCAATCAAAGGTTCCTCTATGTTTTTGGGGTGATTGCTTATCTACTGCTACCCTTTTAATTAATAGAACTCCTTTACCAAACTTGCCGCATGATCAATCTCCATATCAGTTGTTATACAACAAACTACCTTATTACATTGCTATGAAGAATTTTGGTTGTCTTGTTTTTGCTTTAACCTTACCCTCTAAGAGAAATAAATTTTCTCCTAGAGCATCCCCTTGTGTTTTTGTTAATTATCCTCTAGGATACAAAGAATACAAGTTATACAATCTTATGACAAGACAATTTCTCATCTCAAGAGATGTGATTTTTCATGAAGATACCTATCCCTTCCATTCCATTCCTTTAACAACCAAGATTATTGATCCATTTCCAGACATTGTAGTGCCTAAACTTGCAGCCGATTTTCTTATTCAAAACCAAAGTTGTCGTTTAGATGGGCTTATGCAGAATCCTAGTATGCAACCTCTTACACCTCCTGAAACAATACAAGGCCATGAACCTCTACTGGAACCTAAAGTAACACTTGAAACTTCTGAAAATTTTGATTCAAATAATGATGCACTTCAATAACAAGGAACTTCTGATGCTCCAGAACAGCATATTGATGTGATAGCTCTAAGAATAATCGGTAGAATTTCAAGACCACCACCTTATCTGACAGAATATCATTGTAGTTCTGTTAAAAAATCTCTGTATCCAATTTCCAACTTTATCGGTTACAGCCCATTACTGCATCTTTTCATAATTTCATTTTATAGGCTAATGCCTCTTTTGAGCCACAATTCTATCATCAAGTTGTTCCTCATGCAATTTGGGGACAAGCTATGAAAGAAGAATTGGATGCAATGGAGAACAACAATACTTGGATAGTGGTTAAACTCCCTAAAGACAAACACAAAATTGGATGCCGATGGGTGTACAAGATCAAATATAATCCAAATGGTACCATTAACAGACACAAGGCCAGATTAGTTGGCAAAGGATGCACACAACAAGCAAGGATAGATTTCATGGATACCTTTTTTTCCTGTTGCTAAAATCTCAACAGTTCGAGTCCTATTCTCTTTAGCAGCCTCAAAGAATTGGCATCTTGCTCAACTTGCTATCAACAATGCTTTTATCAATGAAAACCTTTTTGAAGAGGTGTATATGGACCTACCTCTTAGATACCAAGTCAAAGGAGAGAATCTCTGTTGCAAGCTAAACGAATCAATATGTGGACTCAAGCAAGCATCTAGACAATAGTTCATGAAATTTTCATCAACCCTCATTTCACTTGGCTTCCTACAATCTGAAAATGACTACTCCCTTTTTCCCATAACCACAACTTTAGGTCCTGTTTACTTATTGGTATGTCGATGACATCATAATAGCTGCCCCTTCCCAAACAACAATTGAACAAATCAAAATCCAACTTCAACAAGCATTCAAGCTCAAAGATTTGGGCAACTTAAAATACTTTCTGGGTTTGGAAATAGCAAGGTCCTCCAAAGGTATTTTTCTTTCTCAAGGGAAATATACCATTTCACTCCTTGAAGACACTAGTTTTCTAGGTGCCAAACCAGCTTCATTACCAATGGACCCCAACTTAAAATTGAGTACTGATGAAGGAGAACCACTACCAGACAACTCCCAATATAGAAAAATTATTGGCCGCTTACTTTATTTAACCATAAGCAGACCTGATATTAATTTTGCAGTAAACAAGTTCAGTCAATATATGTCCAAGCCTCGTTCTACTCACTTGCAAGATGTCCACCATTTGCTTAGATATCTCGAGTCATTTCCAGCAAAAGGCATCCTCTTCTCATCTCAATCTCAAATAAGCATCAAAGGATATGCAGATGCTGACTGGGGCACTTGTCCCGACACTAGAAAATCTGTAACTGGCCAATGTGTATTTCTTGGTGATTCTTTAATCAGTTGGAAGTCAAAGAAGCAATCTACAGTTGCTCGAAGCTCAGTAGAAGCAGAATATAGGTCCCTTGCTTATACCACTAGTGAGATTACATGGTTAACTAGCTTACCAAAAGACTTCAACATCCATATAAATAATTCCACGTTATTTTGTGACAGCCAATTAGCCATTCACATTGCTTCCAATCCATCCTTTCACGAGAGAACAAAACACATAGAAATTGATCTTCATTTCATTCGAGAAAAGGTTCAACAAGGACTGCTTAAACTTGTTCGTATTCCAACTCAATATCAACTAGCAGATATATTAACCAAAGCTCTTCCCAATCGAAGTTTAATGACTTATTATCCAAGATGGGAGTCCAAACAATCCTCCTTCCATCTTGAGGGGGTATTAGACTTTATTAGAAGTTAGTTAAGTTAGTTACAACCATAGTTGCTATAATCAAAGTTAATCATTGAAATAAGAAGTCAGTTACTGTAACCTTAGTTAAAAAGTTTGTTATTTTCTTATTGAGGAAATAAGTTTGTTAGAATCCTTTTTCCTTCTTCCTCCAATTGCATGTATATTTGTTACTTTCATTAATAAAACTCAGAACATTCATTTCATCATTTCTAATACTTACAGTTATTTTAAGAGTTTAATTTTGATATACTGACACTGTCATCCAATTAGTTTGTATATTCATATGACTTTTTAAGTAGAGATGTGAGATTTAACCACCTCTGCTGATATAAAAATACATGATTGGATGATAGTATAAAACTTCTTTACACTGACATTGCACAGAAATTAAACACTTGTTTTAAATTTAATATATTATACTAATAAGACAAAAACTTGTCTCTTGAGTTTTATTTTTCTATGATGGATAACGCTATATATATATATACAACTTCGTCATAACCATTCATGAGCCATCTTTTTTAAAAGTTCAAACTATTGAGTAGAAATACATGAACAATTTTATATCTAACAAAATTTAAATCAATTTTATGATACTTTTGTTTGCTGAAAAAAATGTGTTTAAACTTTCTAAGAAAATATGGAAATGGTATAACCAATTTGATGCGTAAATATCATTAGTTTTTTATTAGAAAAGATTTTAAAAATTTTACTTAAAAAGCCAAGTAATTTGTTCAATTTTTATTTAAATTTTTTGAACCTCGTCGATTATTTTAAAATTGATATTTATAAAGAATGGTGAACTTCATTTTTTTTTTTTGGTAAAAAGAATGTCCTGTTTAGTTTGTTGTTTATTTATATGTTTCAACATTTTAATTAAAAATGAGCCAGGCAAACATTTAAGAAGTAGAAAAAAAAACAGAGATGATATTACTAATAAATATGATTTAAAGAGACCAAGTTTGCTGTTAATTAACATAACTTTTGATATCTTAAAACGCCAAGTTTGTCGTTGTCAATATGAGTTTTTATATCTTAAGAGATCAAGTCTGTTGTCTACATAGTTTTTGGTATTTAAGGTGACTAAGTTTGTTATTAACAACTATGACGTTGGCTTTCTCCTTCTTTATTTTTTATGGCAGATTACATCGGAAATTTTCTTCCACATATTGATTGCATATCTTATAAAAAATACTAGTATCATCTTGAGGAAGAAATTTCTTTCCTGCAAGTCATATTTTATAGAGGGGAAGATCATAGGTGGAAGGAACAAGCCATATTTTATGCAAGAACTCGCCCTTTCATCATCGTATCTTGCATCATCACACCGATCAAACTTGACTCAAATTTGGCTGGTGTCCGATATAGTCCAAGAAATGAATCGTATATATATATATGCAGGACCTTATAAAACATTTTATGCCGAAATACCTCCGCAATAATTACTTATCTCTGTCCTCGTATTATAACAACGTGTACAGTAGTCCGATACAAGCTCAATACATATTTGCCGAAACGTATTGGAAAGAATTATCTATTTCACTTCAAGGTGACAACGCACCCAACAACCTTGGCCCACCTCCAAATGTGAAAAGGAGTTATTTTATTTCAAAATTAAATAAGAATCTCGTAATAATAGATACGTATCACTGTTAAATACATTACAGTATTTCTGTATTAATGTTTAAGAAGAGAGTATAAAAAGAGTAAAATTCTTTAAAGCTGAAATGCGAATACTAACAAAATCACTAAAAACAACTGAAATAAAGAAGTATATTACAAACTATGAAGACCACGCGGTCATCGGTCATGTGTAAAAGGTGCGTGAATGAATATTAATTTCTCTAATAAAGAAACATGTCAGTGTGAAAGACACATCACACGTAACCCCTCTTCTCTTCATGCGCAATGCTATATATACAAGCCAAACAAGTTCACTTTCATCACAACCACTTCTCAACATACACTACCCTTGACCTGAACCAACCATCTTTCAAATTAAAAGAGCAACGGAATTTTTCGCGAAAATACTGGTATTTTTTTTTTTATACATATCACGGGTCTCAACTCAGTACTATTAGTGTGAGGAGCAGGGAATACTTGTGTCACCAGTGACCAGTCAACAAAAATAAAAAAAACTAGATAAGCACCTGATCAATCACTCATGAACGCAAAATTATCCTCCCAGGGATCACGCCTAGCTAGTATAACAATATACTGATTATATCTTATCAAAAATACTTTAATCGATCGCATACACCATCCAAATCTTTATCTAACGGACAGGAAAAATAGGAGGAAAGAACATGACAGATATTTTATGCAAGTACAATCACAACACGCCGATCAAATTTGACTCGCAAATTTGCCTCGTTTCCCATATACTAGTATACGCAGCGCAAGCCATTATATATCGTCTCTTTCCCTGTATTACAAGAGAACAAACTACACCAGGGCTGTGTCACGTGTCGAGTGGTCCAATCTACGTACAAACAGACAAAAAAAAAAATTTCCAATAAATAGAGATAAAAGCTCAGCCGCACAAAAAGAAATGTGAGGAGACAGGTTCGATTCAAAAATTTAAAGAACCCACAAAACAGGTAGATGGTCGCAACAAGCTAGCCAGGTAGACAGAAAACACAAGTTACGGTGTGTATCAAGAGAGTCTTGTAGTCATAGATTCATTTTCTTAAAACATTTCATACCTCAAAGGGTTAGTTGCCACTGTAAGAGGTGGATACAATGAGAATTCAAAAAGTAAAGATATTAAAAGTTAACACAAAACAAAATAAAAATGTAATAATAATAGATACTTGTCACAGTTTATAGTATAATAATGTTTAAGAAGTGAGTATAAAAATACATCCAAAGAATCGAACAGAAAGGAAGTGAGTATACAAAGAGTTCTATTGTTTAAAAGACTGAATGCGAATACTAACAAAAGTCAGTAAACAACTCAAAAGGAAAAATATGTAACAAAGTATGACGTATGCCCACGCGGTCATGTGTAAAAGGAGCGTAAAAGAACATTCATTTCTCGAATTGAAAAACATGTCTGTTTGAAAGATGCATCACACGTAGCCTCTTTCTCCGCACCTTCGTGCACAATCCTATATAAACAAGCCAACAAGTTCACTCTCATCACAGTCACTTCTCAACGCCACACTACACTTGAACCAACATCTTTCTAATTAAACGGCTATGGAATCATTATCATCACCACACTGGGGTGCTGCAACGATGAATTCAACAACACTTGCTTCACTTTTTGAGCACCGCACCACAGACGATGCACTAAAAGCACATACCCTCTTTTCCCCTAAGCATTCTTACTTGTCCCTGTCACTTATCCTCTTGTTGACATACGCTGTCACACAATTTCTTCGCTCAATTCATGCACAGAGCACAAAATCAAACTACAAGCTTCCACCAGGACCTTCCTTTCTCACCATACTGTTCCACCTTTCTGAATTCTGTAGAAAGCCACAACAAACATTGGCCAAGCTTGCTAAGCTTCACGCCCCAGATATAATGCGCTTGAAGCTCGGCCCATCAACCACCATAATCATCTCTTCACCAGACATAGCCAAAGAGGTGCTCCAAACCCATGATGTGTTGTTCTCAGACAGAACTGTTCCAGTTATTGTGACGGCTCACGGCCACCACAATTATAGCTTGCCATTCCTCCCTGTCTGTCCACTTTGGAGGGACCTAAGGAGAATATGCAATGACCAATTGTTCTCAAACAAGACCCTTGATGCAAGCCAAGGCCTTAGGCGCAAGAAGCTGCAAGAACTCCTCAGCGACATGCACTCATACAGCCAAACCGGCGAGGCAGTGGATGTTGGAAGGGCAGCTTTCAAGGCGTGCATCAATTTCTTGTCTTTCACTTTTGTCTCTCAGGATTTCGTTGAATCCGTAGAGAATGGAGAGTATAAGGACATTGTGTCCACTCTCTTGAAGCTAACTGGAACGACAAACGTGGTGGATATTTTCCCAATGTTGAAGATATTGGACCCACAAGGCCTCCAAAGGCACACCACTAATTACCTTACCAAGTTTTTCCACAACTTGGACAAGTTGATTGACAAACGATTGAAGCTGAGAGAAGCGGGACTTCATGTCACCAACAACGACATGTTGGATGCACTCCTTGACATTTCTCAAGAGGATAGCCAGAGGATGGACAGAGGAAAGATCAAACATTTTCTACTTGTAATTTCCTTTCTCTTATCCTTTTTTGACGATCTTTTTTTTCTTTTTTTATCATCAACATTATCACAGAAAGCTTTTTCCCCCCTCATAGATACAAGTGTGTATCCTTCCTCACTTAGAATAAATATGATTTTGTTGCAGGATCTTCTTGTTGCGGGAACAGACACAACTGCATATGGCTTAGAAAGGGCAATGACCGAACTACTCCGCAATCCAGAGGTTATGTCAAAAGCCAAACAAGAGCTGGAGCAAACCATCGGAAAAGGAAATCCTATTGAGGAATCAGATGTTGCTAAACTCCCATACTTACAAGCAATAATAAAGGAGACCTTGCGTTTACACCCTCCCGCTCCACTTTTGCTACCTAGAAAAGCTAAGGTTGATGTGGAAATCTCGGGTTACACAATCCCACAGGGTGCAAGAGTCCTTATTAATGAGTGGGCTATTGGAAGGAACCCAAGCATATGGGAGGATGCACATTTGTTTACGCCTGAGAGGTTCTTAGGGTCTAAAATTGATGTCAAGGGTCGAGATTTTCAGCTCACACCATTTGGCAGTGGGAGACGAATTTGTCCTGGCTCACCTCTAGCTATCAGGATGTTGCATGTGATGTTGGGGTCATTAGTGAACTCCTTTGATTGGAGACTTGAAAATAATATCAAGCCCGAGGAAATGGACTTGGATCAATCCCTCCAGGCTATTCCAATTAAAATAAACAACTAAGTAACATGATTGATGTTACATTCTTCTCGAGATTAGGCTTTAATTTAATAGTTGTTTGATGCTCTATAGATCTTTAGGCGAATGTATTTTCCCTGTCGTTTCTAAAGTTTTATGTCAGAATATAAAGCTTTTGTATCATATAGAGTTGGCTGCAATAATAAGTAATTGCTTTAAAGCTTTGTTTACCTACTCTTGTTTTATTTTTAGTTTTTCACATGGCTAATGCTAAATGCCTACCATGATCAATGCCTATGGTGACCATATGTGTGGATGTATAATAGCAACATGACATTTGGCAAAGAGGGCCCCATAAGAGCTTTGGGAAATTGTGTCCCTTGCGTTGCTTCCTCCTCCGCCACCACAACCGCCGTTGCCTCCACTGTCTCTCCCCTTCCTTCGTCGCCCCTCTGTCGGCACAACACCAATCTTCACCTCCAACCGGCGCATCTCGCCGAAACTTTCTCGGAACTCTTCGTCCTCCGATTTTATCATTGACTCCATCCCGCTGTTCACCTTCTCCTCGGTCACTCGTCGTCGTTGCCGTCAACTGTGTGGTCTGCTTCTCGAAGTTCCACCAAGACGACCACCCTTCTCCTGCTCTTCTCCATCTTCCTCTTTTGTTCCCGTACCACCATTGTAATGGTTGTGATGCTGGTAAAAAGAAGAGACCAATGTAAAGCCAGTTTGTCATTTGCCCCTTTTAAGAGATTGTCATATGCCCCTTCTCCTCCTCCCCTCAGTCTCCCTCCTACGTGCTGCACCTTCGCTAAAAGCTAATCCCTTAACAAGGATAACAGGTCCACTAAATTTCATGGACCCATAAGCCACAAAATCAACAAGTTCAATAAAGGTTTACTAAGTTGTTGGCAAAGGTGGTTGTTGCAGGTTTGTGATTGCATGGAGCAGAAGCAAGCGATGAGGAGGCTACCGTGGTGTCAATTCGTGGATCTGGGTGGACGATGGTTTGAGGTTCAGAGGCAATGGGTGTGGTGGTGCGCGCGGCATTGATGAACGGTAGAGACTTGAGCGAGATAGACACGATGGTGGCTCATAATGCTTCGATAGTGATGATGTCCGAGTTGTGGGTTTTGAGCAAGCAAAAACTCCGAGCAATGTTGGGTTCTTTGTGAAAATGAAGCCCACATTTGAAATGGGTTTGATGAAATTTTTGGTTTTGCAGAGTGCATTGATGGAAAAATCAAATCTTGAAGATTAAGGGTTTTGTGGGTAATGAACAAGGTGAACCTGGAGTAGAGGTTGAGGCTTTTCGTTTAGTCACATTTTCAAAATGTGGTTAAACGTCAATAGACTATAAGGCAAAGTAATCCCCTTTTCACATTTCATTTCTAAAACTTCTCAAGGTCTTTTCTCGGGATCTCACTATCTATATTTTTATTAAAATTTCATATACGTGACTCTTCTTCGTAACTTTTCATTTTCTACGCAGATGATTTTTAAAATATTTATTTAAGATTCAAATTTGATGCACTAAGCTAGGATAATATTTGATATTGATTAGTCAAAGGTTAATTGACTTTCAGTCATATTTAATTTCATCACGCCACTTTTGGGTCAAACGTTTATATAGTCATCCTCGTATGTACTTAATTGATTGGACATTCACATGCATAACTGTTTATGCATATGTTAAAATAATAGTTATGAGTGAACTTGATTAAAAGCAAGGTTGAAAAAATAATATCAGATTAGCCAAATCAATAGAAAAAGAGGTTACGGTCGGGTTCTCTGGACCTTAAAATTGGTAGCCACATAGGTAAGCGCTTACGAAAAATTAGCTCCGTTTACTTCTGCTTTGATTGTTTTATTCTTGAATAATATATTGTAAAGCACCTCTTAAAAAAACTCAAAAACCTAAGACAACTAAAAAATGTGTTATGGTAACTTATTTTAAGAATACAATGTGAAAACAATAGAACAAATGCTATAGATCTAGATATAATTTCTGAAATAATTATTTCGTATTTTTTAGTAATTTAGAAATTTTGAATTAATAATACGTATTTTTTAAAAAATATTATTATTTTAACACTCAAAAGTTAGTGTCTAAGTGAAATATTCACTCTATCACCATTGAATGTGATAGTGGATAAAGATAATGGGGACTACCATCTCATCCAATAATAATGAAGTGAGTACTCACTTAAATATTTATTTTTAAGTGTTAAAATAATATTAATATTATTTTAATAGACTTGTCACAATCCAATCTAGATCATAATCGGCGCAAAGAGAACATTGGCCACTTGCAACCTTACACGAAAATCTTACTTGAAAATCTGACACAGTCACCTTTTAAAACTGAGTTTTTCCCCAAAAAAATACATATATTTCCTCTATAAAAAACATATCCCCAACACACACGCATACACACATATTTCCTCTCTCTCTCTCTCTCTCTCTCTCTCTCTCTCTCTCTCTATATATATATATATTAGGATCCAGCTTGTGAGGTGGGAAGTGATTGCGAGAATGAATGTTTGAACTTCATGGTTTATAGTTTTCATCCTCTTATCAATATACGCCAGTATGGTTGCCCGTGCAATATAAGAAAATGATATAAATTTGTAAATACAAATATAAAATAATTTTTTTATTCATTGGTTGAAATGATTGGTATTTAAGGAACATTGATCAGACAACACAATTGTTTAATTTCAAGATTTTAATCATATATATGTTTAAATTTCCTGATATCAAACTTAGTAAATGCATTAGAACTGCATTGAGCAAACAATGAATAATAGCAAACCATATGAAATTAAAGAAGACAAATAGTCTTTCCTGTTTCCGAGCAAACAAAATCAAAACAGGAGCATGATTAAACAATATACGTTTACACAGCTCATGTAACCTATAAAATCATTCGGGGTGCGTTGGACGGAAACAAATTAAGATGCCGACATGAAATAGGCAGTACCACGACTTTTTGGCTCTATTCAAGCACGATTTCGATGAAGTAATCAAGGCCTTTAGATGTCCTATCATGTGAACTAAACAAGGTAAAAATTACTTTGCTGGTCGTTGGGTGATGGTATATATGTATTCTGAATGGTGGGCTTTCATGCAGCCTAAGTAGGTGGAAGCACAAGAAATACTTAGATACACTAAGAGCAAGGGATAACATTTGCTTTTATTTATTGATTAATTAACACATAAGTTTTGTGAACTATTATTATCTCACGTTCCTCATATTTTTAATGTAACAACTGATTTGTCAATTACTAAATAGAACAAAGCAAATATTCTGTCTTGCTGTAAGAGCACCTAAAAATTTCCTTTTACGGTTCATTTGGTTTTTGAATTAGTAGCTGGTCCTCAATTGGTGGGTCAATTCCAAAACTGAATCTTAAATGGCTACTAACTATGGAGTATTTCAATTGCGCGGTGGAGTATATGGGGCAGTTATAAGGGGAGGCATCAAACTGAAATCAAAGATTACTTTCGATCGGTGGAGTATATGCGATTACAATAGGAGGCATCAAATGGAAATCAAATATTACATTATTAAGTGGATTTATTTTGCTGATTTAGTGTTTGGATGAGCTTAAAGATTAAAGGCGCATTTGGATGTGCATTTTTTTCAAGTTATATTTCAAATAAATAATATTTTTTATATTTGGATAATATTTTTTAAGATTAATCAAAATTAAAATATTATTTTTTGGCTTTTTCAATTATATATAAAATTGAAATTTCATAATATTCATTTGAAAAAATGAAACAAAGTCACCCTAAAACTACTTTAATGATCACTTATTTGTATAATTGCATTTTTATATAATCGATTATTTGTGTTTGAATTTTTTAGGTGAAAAGTGGTTTTAAGATAATCTATTTTAATTTGTTTCAACTATGTGAAAAAGATTGCTTTTATATGGTAAATTCCTATAAAAAAAAAAAGGCATGAAATGATTGGGTATATTATATAATATTTGATACTTAGAATTAATTTGGTAAAAGTATCATGAATCTAAAATAATCAGCTTATACTTATAATTAAAAGTACTGAAAAAAACTGCTTATAGTTTTCGGCTATTTTTCAGCTTAAAACTATTAATTTATTATTGTAATATATGTTCATAAACCACCGAAACATTGGAGGGTGTTTGGTTCAAGCCTTTTCCGTTTTCATTTCCAATGAAAACAGGAAATCTATATGAAAATGTGTTTGGTATGATTTCATTGAAAATATTTTCAGAAAATATTTCTTAAAATCATTGAAAATTTGAAAACTTCATTTTCTTGTTTTCGTGTTTTTAACTAGTACTGTTTTCACACACTACTAAAACGTTTCCAAGTGAAAATGCAGTGGAACATTGTAATTATAATTAACTTTATGTATCTCAAGACACATGGGCGGGCCCATAGTTTTCAACTTTATATCATTTCTTCCCCTCACATTGTCATCCCTGCTTCCTTATTTAGAAGCACTGCCATAAACTGCTGCTGCCCAGCACCGCCCTTGTTTGGTTTCAATTTTACATATCATGATGGTGGAGAGTACGTGCTTGGTTCCTCTGAACGTGATCTGTGCCCCAACACCATTGTAGGTTCCCTCAAATCTCTTCATTCAACTCAACATCAATGCAACCATCAATGGTGTTTTATTTTGTATCCACCCTTTGATGGCATGCTGACTAACCCCCTCGAAAATTTCGCTCCTCCATTTGACCAAAAGTTCATTTCATTTACCGGGGTTTTTTCCTTTTTCTTTTATTATTTGTTATAATTATTATTGTAAAATAAATATCCTGTTACAACAATGGTGCTTTGACAAAAAAAAATAAAAAACCAACAAAGGAGTGGGACTTCAGGTTCTTACTCTTTTTTTTTTTTTTCCAAATGAACTTTGAGGTTCTTACTTGATTCATTACTTTCTGTGTTGTGGCAGGATGATAGGTTGAAATACAAATATAATTGCAATTGAAAGTACTATTGGTCACTTGGTTCAAATTATTACTATAGTTTATTTAAAATCAAATATATTACAAGCGATTTTTAGGTAGTAGTTTGATTTTAAAAAATAGTATGTTAACTTTATAAATGTACAAAATTTAATTTTAAATAAAAAATTATTTAAAAAAATTAATTTTGATTGTTTAAGAACAAATATAACTTTATTGTGTTAGATTTGTTTTTGAAGATAAATAAACCAAGCATATTTTTATTATTTTCTCCCCCTGAAAATAGAATATGTTTTTGTAAACTAAATGCATTTGTTAAAATTTAAAAACTGAAAATGAAAATAATTTTCAGAAGATGAAAATGAAGAATGAAAATAGAAAATATTTTCATAAACCAAACACACTCTTACTGATTCTACCAAAATAGCTTTCTTCTCACAAAAAAAAAGAGCCAATATTCATTTTAGTCATTAATTTTTTATTTGTAAATCATTTTAATCTCTGATTTTTAAAATGAGTTAAATTAGTCTATGATGTTATAAAATATAAGTTAAGTTAGTCCATCATCTTACTTTTATTTAATATTTTATCAATTAAATAATGATGTGTAATGTTGAGTAATACCTTATCATACTGTGTGTTATCTAAAGTAAAATGAAGTTTAAAATAATTTATTATAGTATATAAAATTGTACCAAATAAGTTATTTTAAATTTTATTGTATTTCAGATGACACATGATATGTCAATGTATCATTTAATATCACCTAAAGATTAATATGACTTATATTTTATAATATTGATGATTAATTTAATTTATTTTAAAAATTATGAACTAAAATAATTTATAAATATAAAATAAAGAATTAAAATGAATATTAACTGGGAAAAAAAAAAGAAGGATTGTTTCGAGTGGTTCCCGAACACACACATATAGGTGTTGTGCATGCTGATTTTGGAAGGTTTGATAACATTTCCTGTTTTTGTTTGGTTGCACCTTATTTCTTTCACGTTTCTATTCGGGTTTGGGTTTTCCTTTCTTTTGGTTTTTTTTCTTTTTTTTAACTTGGGGTTTTACTTTCTATTCTATTCTATTCGATTGTTCTCCATAATTATCGAAGAAGAGATTGTCCCCTCTCCCCCCTTCCTCTCTCCTCCGAATAGAACTCCCAAGTCCCAACCACCTTGACTGTCGTGAGATCATTCATTTATAATCATTATTCGGACAAATAGTTGTTACTTTTACATGTGATGAATATAAGCTCTCAGTCATGCAATATTTATTCTTATATTTTTATTTACTTCTGCTAATTTTACATGATTGTTAATAAAAAAAAGGGACAATAATAAAATTACGTTTTTGTATGGAATAATAAAATAAAGCTTAAAAATGCGTAATATATTTAATATAATATTATAAAATTCATATTCTTAATTAAACACTACAGAAGGATAATTTACAAAATCAATATTTTGCGCATGATGCAACTACGCGGTTTGCACTCAAATGTAGAAATTTCATGTTGATGGATATTCAAGCTGTAAAAAGTTTAAAAAAAAAAAATTACCCGATTTGAGAGAATTGATTTCAGTACGAGGATACATGTGGTATAGTTTTAAAAAAAATTTCTAACCACTCTGATCAAGAATATTAAAAAAAATGAATTTCAAATTTTTTTAGTAAATCTCATACTTTAATAAGAATCTCTTTCCAATATACTCCATTTGTTTCAAGTTAACTATCGAGATAAAAAAAACATGGATTTTAAGCAAACACTAAATAAATATTAATAATGGTACAAAATTACATAAATGAACTTAATTGTTGCTATTTGAAAAATAATAATTAATGTTCTTTTGAAATGATAAGTAAGCACTAAAGGTAATATTGAAAAAACACAGTCAATGCTCTTTTGGAATTATAAGTAGATAGTTAATCTAAAATATCAAAAAATTCCATAAGTGGGATAATCAACCGGAAACAAAGGGAATTTGGGCTTTTCTAATGGTTAAAATTTCAAAAGAGGTAATCTTTACATTGTAAAGCGTGATTGTAAAATTCCATGTGTGTGTATATTTATATTCCACATATTTAAAGTAGAAAAACATTGAGAAAATATTTCCAGGAAAAATTGTTTAGCTTTTAATAGAGGATCTAAGAATAGTTTCCCATTGTTTTCAAATTTCTTTTTAGTGAATGTGATTAGGTTATCGTAAAGTTCATATTCAGTATATGGAAAATAATTTAAAATGTGCAGGCTTTCTTTTATTTTTATTTATTTTTTTATTATATAAGCATTAATGGTTACTTTGGTCCATAAAATTGCACGTCTGACTAGTTAATTCTAACTTTATAGCGCTAGTTTCAGATAGGAAAATTCTAATAAATTATTAATTTGAGTTTTATAGCAAAAACAAATTTTAGTCGAAATTATTATTCTTAAGGATTGATTTGATTTAATGATAAGCGCCGCTATATAGTACAAACAAGAATTTCGTATTCAAGTTAAGAGCGCTTTTGAACCAATTACACTGAAGATAGAGGAAAGAAAAAATTTAAGATACATCAAAATGTAACCTGTTTACGTTGCTCTTTATTATTATTATTTTTTAACTCTGTGTGCATTTTATGAAATATAATTCACACCATTTAGCTTTTTTCTTTAACTATATATATTTGAGGACATATACGAATCATTTTTGCTTTTAACAATTAATGTGATCCATAATTATAAAATTAGGTATTAATTAGTCAAAGTGACCATTAGCTCGTCTACTTAAACATGCAGTGTAATATGTGAGAAGGAACTATTAGATACGCAATGCACCCAAATTGAATTAGGCTACATATAAATCATGAATTCCGATAGGACAGAGGCTTTTTTTTCTTCCCGGGAAGATATTCTTATTTTTTATTTTGTTCGAAAAAGAATAGAAGGTCTATTTCATTGAAAATTGATGGTATATCCGGGCTTTAACTATAACTGCAGTGAGACTAGCCCACTACCTTAACATTTTTTTTTTTTCAAAAGAAATTTAGTTTTCGGACTTAGTGTGTATGTTTAATTTTAATTATAAATTATTTTGAATTCAATATAAAGTTATCCAAACATACATCCAGAAGTCCATACTCAAATTTATGAGAACCCTGTTTCCTCAAAGGAAGTAAATTCCGAGAAAGACAAATTAAACATAAATTATTAGAGATACATAGGATGAAAAATAAGATTAATTTCTTAGCAGAATAGCATAGAGGATTTCATTCCAAGAATCAGGAGCTCCTGCGAGACACCAATGATGACTGCAACCGAGTAAAGAATTGTGTTGGGAGCCTTTGTAGAGAGAAGGGTGGCCATCTATCCTCAGCTGTGTGAGCAAAGTGATGTCAAGCGATTCAGCAGGCTTTGTCATGTTACTTATAACATTCTTTACAATAATGTCCTCAGCAGATGTTGGTGGCATTATTGATCCTTGAATCGGTTGAGTTTGCCTCAGAGAGGCCTTTCGACTTGAATATTATTCAATTCAATTCAACATAAATATCCTATTAAAATAGGTGTTATGTGTCAGTGGCATTTTCTTTTAGTACTCCTAAAATGCCCTAAATTAATTAATTAATTGTTCTAAGTTTTGGTCCATTGTTACACTTATTTAATCTCATACTATATACTATATTCCCTACATTTCCAAATTTTCTTCACAAATTCACATTATACTATATGCTATCTTTTCAAATAAAAAAATGTTTAATAAATTTTATAGCAATAAATTGCTTTAGCGTCTTGATTATAAAATTTTTTACGATATAAACTTGATTTTTAAAAAAATTGAAACTATAGAGGCTTAATTAAAAACTAAGTAAAACTATAATGACCTACAAATTTATTAATTCTAATGGAAACAAGTTGCAATAACTTGTGTCTAGATTTGTTGGAACAAGTTGTTTTAAGAATTATTGTAAAAATTTCAATGAAAATTACAATGTCATTTTTTTTTTTTTTGAAGTCTATAAGATAAGTAATTATAATAAGAGTGTCGCGATAACAAAATGTTAAAAGAACTATTAGTTAAGGGCATTTTGAAGTATTAATAAAAAAAATTAAAAAAATATGACAACAGACATAAGAGTATGACAGTCATAGCACACCCTACAACATGTTTAATTCACTCACTTCAGTCTTCAAGAGGACAATTTTCATGCCACATAAAATAGTTAGCATAAAAAGAAAAGTATATGGTAAATTTCCATGTGATGACATATGACAAAAATATTTTAATTTTGATATAATATCAGTAAAAAAAATTATATTATTATTCAGTCATGTAATATTATATGTGACAGTTTAAAGGTAAAGAGTTAATCATAATAGGTAATTGGATTAAAAAAAACCTCTTTTATATTTACAATGAATAAAAAATTAATCTTAAGAATAAATCTTCACAAATAGGTTATATTATATTAATCTCTCATGAAATTTGATATAATTAATTAACTACAATCGACATCTATCTGTTGTGCAAAATTATACTAACCACCCCCATGAATATTAATTAATTGATTTAAGTAATAAAAAAATAATATATGACATATTCGATTATTATATTTTGATAATATTTTATATAAATATTAACTAATATTCTCTGTTATCATAAGTTATAATTATAATTTCATGTGATGAAAAAAAGTATTGTATTCAATCAAGATGTTAAAAATTGTTAAAATATTATAATTTTATCATTAATAATTATGAATATATCTTACTAAATCAATACCTATAGATGAGATGTAGTGACCAATCTTTGCAACGTTCGCCATAGCATTTAGATCTCTTTCCTTGCTTCTTCCTGATAAATTCACCTTTGCCTTTGTAAACATCAGGAGGCTTACAGTCGCACACAACTGCAGCAAACTGGTGCACCCTGTGCTCGTCTATTCCAGTACAACAAACCACATTGTTTTTGAGGCAGAAGACGCGCACGACAGGTGGTACAACCAATTCAACCTCATGACTATATCCCAATTTGAGATACAAAAGGCGCCCTTGAGATTCAACTCTGGCTTTATATCCAACACCAACAATCTTTAGAAAACGGAAAAACTTGGCTTCAACTTATGAATGCAGATTTTTTATCCGAGATTTCTACAGAACACACAGAATTACAGGGAGTCAAGAGAAAGCAAGTTGAAAAGAAGATAAACATAAAACAGAGGCTCTACTTACATTCTAAAGAACATGTCACACTCATTATTCAGTGTTCACTTTATTTATTTATTTATTTATTTATTTATTTATTTATTTATTTTCAAATTATGGTTTAGACTATAGAGGCACAAGACATGAGAAAATTATATATAGGGAAGCCCAGTGCACATGATTCCCAACGAGACATAAGAAAAATATTAATACTAAAACACATTACATAATACGTATAAAAGAGAGCAATGTAGTGACACTTGTTTGATGTGGTATATATAAGAGAAGAATCAAGCAAAATGCTTGTGTGTGTTTGGTTCTGTGTTTGTAGAATTAATTCTATCAGAATTGATTTAGCTAGAATTGATTCTGAGAACTAGTAACCAAACAACATTAAAATCCTCCAAAATCAATTCTAAAGCTCCCAAACAAAAATCCAACATGCTAGCTCAAGCATTGTTGTTGTAACGTACAACGCAAAGAAACACCTTTCATCCCTGTCAAGGCGGGATATGGGATAACCTTTCCAGAGTTTCTCAACTAAATGAAAACTTGTAGAGTTCAACTCTGTCCTTATTTTTGTTCTAACCTTTAACAGTTGCTTCTTTGCAAGGTGTGCTATTTTCCCCTTTTTTATCAAGTTTCCTCTTCACCTAATGAGATCTTTACTTTTCAAAAAAAGAGTTAAAAAAAAAAAAACCACTTAGACCATATGAAGATTAAAAAGTTTTATCAATCAAAAGGTAGGTAAGAGAACAGCACACAGAAAGGCTTGAATCAATAAGCACGTCAATCATATGAAGATGAAGTTCCTCTTCAATTGAGACGTACGGCCCCAACATGTAATAAACCACGGTGTAAGCCAAAGAATGCAGATAAAAGCAAAGAGACGGAAGTATAATCGATTTACAGGTGCAAAATATTATCAGAATAGATTCAAGTAATATCAGTGATCCAAAAAAAATGCTTGAATTCAAAATTCACATTCACGTGGATTTAAGCTTTGAAATACAACCAATAACAATAATAATAATAGTGATGGTTCTCAGATCATAGGTTTAGGGTTTAAAAGATGCACTGATCGAAGTAAAATAACACCACTGAGGTGAGCACTGACATAAGCATTGAAATCAAAAGATCAAGGAAACTTGGAGGACTCGCCTTTGCAATTGGTAGAGACGAGACACACACAGTGACGGCTCCACCACCTCACCGTCAACAACAGCGCGATGGGGCTGCATAGAAAGAAACAAATCATGCTTATCGCATTGGGCTTCGATTAGGAGAAAATGGGTTGGGCTATTCATTATTGCGAACGAAATCTTTATAGGTACCAGTCCATTCCTAAGTTTAACTCATTGGGCGTTTGCAATTTTAGTCACCGGTTATAACAGATACATACAAGGGTCAAGTCAGTGTTGTATCTAGAGATGTCAAATGCGCCAGGGCCAAAATAACTCACAAGGCCAAAAAATTCACAACTACAAAAAAGCATAGGCCAAAAGCTATGTGAAATAGAGTTAGTTAAATGGGCCAGAACCTTATAAGAATTTAAAAATTTTTCAATGCTTAAAATAAGCTGACCTATTGACTAACCCATAGGTTAGCCCACTTATAGGTTAGTCCAACCCATTTACAAGTTAATCTTAGCCTACATGGGTAAGTCCATAAAAAATTTTAGATTTTTTTTTAATAAGTTAGAAAAGCACAATACTAATGCAAAATATAAAATTTAAATACAAATAAAAGAAAACAAATTTTAATATTGTCAAATAATTTCTAATGTCTATTAAAAAGAAAACATAAGTCCATAATAACACAATTATTATATAATTTTAAAAAACTCTTAAAGCTCAGAAAATCTAACTTTAATCAGGGGATCAAGAATGGTTCAAAAGCTAAGATTACACTGTAATTCTTCTAGTACTTGACAAATGTTTCCATCATTCTTCATGCCATGTCTCTAATCACATCCTGCTCATTAAATTGGTTTTGATCCAGCATGCATTAAATCTTCCAAACTTGCATAAAATACAAGTTTGTAATTGGATAAGATGAACCTAAGATTACATTTGTAATATCGTAGAAGGGTTCTAGAAATTCACACATCTTCCCTGCCTTTCTCCTTTTTTCAAATGATGGACAACATTTATAATTATCTATAACTCGAAGAACATTAAATGCTCTTTCAAATTTTATTTCACTTTCCAGCACATATATGTCGAATTCCACCGAATCGAAACATCTAATTTCAAACCCATGCTTTCATCAATGAAAACTTGTTGCACACATTCCTTAAACTTTATCATTTTCACATCTGTCAAATACTTGACACTTTCTCTAATTTTAAATAATATTTCGCTTGCCACTTTTAAACCCTCTTGCACATCAAGATTAAGTATGTTAGCTGTCTACTGACAAGGCTTTCGATCACTTTGTTTGTTATGTTGGCTGACATTAAAATCAGCAACCAACCTCAAGTCTCTTTTACTTTACTTTTTTGGTCTGTACCTCGGGTCTTTGAGAACATCAATGATAGAACCCATTTTGGATCTACTTGCCACATTAATAATGTGTTACAAAAAAAACAATTGGGTTAAATTTGAGATCTTCTCTCCTATGAAAACTTTCAACTTCAATTTTAGTCCCACATTTTTCAAAATTTTAAAAAATGTTTTAAAAATAGCTATTTGTTTTTGTTGAAAAAATAAGCCATTTAACACCAGCAACAAAATTTACATGAACTTTTCTTTTATTACCAAAAAATGAGTTCTGAGGCATTTAAGATGTCCCTATTCAATAATCAATGCTTTAATTATGTGATATTGGACATGTAATCATGCACTCAAATATAAGTAACATATATTTGAGTACATGACATTTAGTGTTCTAACACATAAAATCTACATTTGAGTACATATCATGTAATTTTCAAATAAGTGTTTAAATACCTATTATCTTAATTTCTATTTCTCTATACAATTTTTTTATACCGTCATCCAATCAAATTATCCTAATTGCTTGCTTGACTTTTTAGTTAGTGGGTGTGAAACTTCACTACTTTTTTTATATGATAATATATGATTAAATCACCGTGTAAAAAAATTACACTAAAAATTAAACTCAATACCTATTTGAATTTTTTAAATTTTAAGTTTTTTACAAAATTGTACGAAATTTTTATATGCAAGTTAATTTATTAAAAGTTAATTTTAAATAAAAATCATTCAAGAAATAAATTTTATTTTTTTGCCGACAGAAAATAAAATTGAAATAATACAAAATATTTATTATATCCTATTTTATGAATTTATTAATTTTAAAAAAAATGAAAATCTTGTGGAACCAAAATTGGAACCAAAGTTAATCCTTTGTATTGAAAAGAAAAGTCTCACTTGTGAGACACTTTGCTTGTTAAGATGCCTATTCCATAAATGTGGCATGTGGCCCATCCAAAACGGGATCCACCCATTGGAAATGATGCTCTTACTCTTAGGATTATGCCTGAAAAATATGCTTCATTACCTTTCCACTAAGATGGTCAAGATATTTTTCATGATTTTAATGAGGAACTTTATTTCAGAAGCAGATATAGTGAACTTATTTAACCTTAGTGCTAGTGGCAATCAAGAATCTGTCTTGATTTTATTACACAGTTTACAGTAATGTTAATTTAGTAGTATCTTGAAATAATACTCTTAACTCTAGCTGCTACCAACCGAACAAGAGGCAGCAAGAAAAAAGAATGGAAGAAAGAAAAGGTTTACAGTTAGCCTTTATGCTGATATATGACTAATTTTGTTCTCCTAAAGTAGGGTAAAAGAATGGAAGAAAGAGGAATAACAATTAAGTGTTTGGAAAATCTAAACAAAAATTAATCCATTGATCAAAACCAAAGCAATAAAAGTACAGAAAAAAATGAGATTATTTAACAGGGTATCTTTAGCCGATATAAAATGCCTGTTGAATGGTAAAACCAAATGGCAAGCGAGAAACAATTGATCGTTTGTAGTGACCAATCTTTGCAAACTTTGCCATATCATTTAGATTTCTTTCCTTGCTTCTTCTTGATAACTTCATCAATGTACATTATACCTTTGCCTTTGTAAACTTCAGGAGGCTTACAGTCGCGCACAGCTGCAGCAAACTGGTGCACCCTGTGCTTGTCTATTCCAGTACAACAAACCACATTGTTTTTGAAGCAGAAGACGCGCACGGCAGGTGGTACAGCCAATTCAACCTCATGACTATAACCCAATTTGAGATACAAAAGGCGCCCTTGAGATTCAGCTCTGGCTTTGTATCCAACACCAACAATCTTTAAAAAACGGAAAAACTTGGCTTCCATTTATGAATGCAGATTTTTAACCCAAGATTTCTACAGAACACAGAGAATTGCAGGGAGTCAAGAGAAAGCAAGTTGAAAAGAAGATAAACATAAAACAGAGGCTCTACTTACATTCTAAAGATCATGTCACACTCATTGAAAGTGTTCACTTTATTTATTTTCAAATTATGGCTTAGACTATGGAGGCACAAGACATAAGAAAATTATATACAGGGCAGCCCAGTGCACGAGACTCCCAGAAAAACATAAGAAAAATATTAATACTAAAAAACATTACATAATACATATAAAAGAGAGCAATGCAGTGACACTTGTTTGATGTGGTGTATATAAGAGAGGAATCAAGCAGAATGCTTACATGTGTCTGGTTGTGCTTGTAGAATTGATTATGTCAGAATTGATTTAGCTCGAATTGATTCTGAGAACTAGTAACCAAACAACATTAAAATCCTCCAAAATCAATTCTAAAGCTCCCAAACAGAAATCCAACATGCTAGCCTCAAGCGATGGCCCATATTCACAATAGGAGTTTCACAAACATCTTCGCCATCCACATTCACAATATTGTTCACAGACTCCATAATTACATACCTTTCATAAATTCCTAAACATTGAGACAAATATAATTTCATGAACAAACACACAAGTATACAAACAAAGAATATGCACAAAAATAACATACCATATCCTCACCTCCAAATCTCCCTATTAACAAGGGATGGCCCTATCCCATTCAAGAAGAAACACACACTTTTTTGGTTAATGCTTGTTCTTTAAATCTAAAATTTTGTACTTGACGAAATTTCGGCAGCATTTCCCTAAGGCCTCCGGGTACATGACTTGAACGTGGTAAGATATACCACGAACAAGTATGCACCCGGAGAACAAAGGAAAATGCAGTGACCGAAATTTTGTCATGTACAAAATTTTAGATTTAAAAAATAAACATTAACCAACTAAAGAGAAAATTTCTTCCCAAATTGTCCCACTTGGACAATTCAAGATTCAATATAGTGAACAGTACAAAAATGTACATATGCTCACTATAATGAATCTCAAATGGGAATCTAAGGTTTCACTCAAACTAATATACAATAACAGAAAAAAGAGGATCATTGCATAACAATCAACAAATACTCAAGCTTCCCAAAACAAGTTTTATACTTTTTGTTCATTTACAAAACTTCAACCAGAAAATTTAACTAAGAAGAACAATTACCGGACTATTTGAATTAATCAAGTCTTTGTAGGGGTTACATTTGTGTGTTATGGAGATAGTATTCAATACTGTAAAATTTTAATAACTTTTTATAGAAAACCGAAATAAAGGGAAAGATTGTATGTGTCTAGAATTAAGGTAGATCCCCTGCTCATTGAGCATTAGTGATGTACTTCTGTGTGGCACATCAACAGAGAAATCAGGAATTTTAAAAGAAGTATATATTTTTAAGGAAAAATTGTAGATGAATTCCACTGTATTCTACCATGATGGATCATCAACGATACTGTATGATTTCATCATTAAGTTAAAGGGTTAAACTTTGGCTTTGTTGTTATGGGGTGAAGAAATGGAAAAAGGCAACCTAAATGTTTTATCTTGCTGGTTATGGACAGAATAGATGGTTTCCTTTCACATGGAAGATGACTGGCGCTAGTTAGAAGTGGTACAAAAGTGTGATAAGCTCTATCAAGCTTCTTAGTCAAAATAAACAACTATGGTTATAGATGCTCTACGTAGAGCTTACTTTTGTTTCTATGGCAATCAGAAAAATGCAGCTTGAAGATTCAAAATTTTTTGTATAAGATGGTCCTGTCCTGAAGAAAGCTCAGGCTGTTCCTAAATTGAGGAGAAATAGAAACTCAAGCTCAAGTAACGATGTGAAGAAAATTCCTGTTAAGAACAGGTTGGAACGATGGAAAGCAACAGGAGTTATAGCATTGTCTGAATGCAACTTGGAGGTAATAAACTGTCTATGGTTTTTGTACCATAGCTTCACAGCTGCAAAATGAGGAACAGCCAGTTGAAGTTTCTGCAACAGGTTCAAGTTCCTAGAGCAAGTTGAAGTCTCTGCAGCTTCACTGCTTCAAACTGAGGTTCAGTTGTCAAACGTGAGTTGGCTCCACATTCTTCCACATGCAGTTTGGGAGAGGGTCGCAACATGTAATTAAGCTTAAGGATTATGAACTTATGACCATGTATCCAAACTGTACCTCACTCACTAGATACTTATCTATTTTCCAAGAGATTATTTGAATCTTTAACCATTGCCATTCTCTTAAAAGTTTTCATAATGGCATTCTTTATCTATTAATGAGTTCCGAATCTCTCACTGCAAGCAGCTGCATTTGGAGAATTTTCTTTCATGGCTTATACCTTCTATCAGTACTTCATGTTTTACTCTCTAGATATTTCACTTTTCTGGTTTACAGCTTCTCTACATATGTATTAAATTTAATTCTAGATTGTGTTTGAAACTGTGGCAAAAGCTATCAGATTTATATAGTTTCTGAGAACATATATCGCTCGTCTACCGATATTAAACTCTCAACGAGTATCAAATTACTACATTTTAACGAATTACATAAAAAATCTACAGAAACATGTACCAAATCATGTCACAACAAACTGTTTGCACACCTCATAGCATATTAGCATTCCTGCCAATAACAAAATTTAAGAAATGGTAATCTCTGTTTAGTGTTTACTCACTGAAGAATTGAAGTTAGGACAATTGGACAAGAAGTCTCCCTGTTCCTCAAATAGAAATCCAATGCCAGATTAAACAATGAGGAGGCACACTCACCTATAAAACCAACACAAAATTGAAATAAATTAAATTGAAAGCTATTGCTTGAGAGCTGTAAAATATAAAATCCCCTAATCAAATGTCAGAAACTATATACTCACGCTTGCTTCTAAGTGAGAGCTGTAATAAGCATATTATTATTATGACCACCATAGTCGAATTTTGTACTGTATCTAAAATAGGCACGACACAAATAATGCAGATGATAAGAATAGTATTTGGAAGTTTCAAATAGCCCTGTCAATTTTCAGAACTTCAGATCATTCATTCCAAAGATTATCACGACAGACAGGGGGCTGGAATTTTATGGAAAATTAAGGCATTGCCATAGAATGAAACACGAAGCAAAAGCTTTAACATTCCACTAGCAATTCCCTGTCCTCCCCAAAAGAAGGAACCTAAAGAGAGAGGCTAAACTCCATAAACCAATTCTGAAAAAGCAGATCATCACCCTTTATTACCATTCCTCATTAAGTAAATACAATGACAAATCCTAATAAGTAATAAAAAGGGGCTAAACCAATATACAACAAATGAACAAACGTTCTTACTCTATAAATAAAACTCGGCAATAACAAGACTAAGAATATTACCGAAATTGCAAGTAAAAGACAAAGCTTCAGGAAACATGAAAAGCTCATATATTAGTACAGAACAAAAATAGTTGTTAGAATATGAAAACTGAAAAGGAAAACCGGTAATGAATCATTGTGGACGCATGAATCATTGGGCTTCCAATAAAGAATCGCAGCTTAAAACCTTTTTTTCCCCAGATTATTGAACAATAAACAGGTTCACGTGGCAATCTTAAAAGGGAAAGAAATGCGATACATAGAGAGAGAATCAAATCATCCAACAAAGAAATGGAATAAAAGCAATGAATCTGATGGTGTTCTTCCTGAATCGCACAAAAATCATTATGAAGAACTCCAATGAGAGGAAGATCAAAACGCTAAATGAGAAGAGAATGATAAAAATCGAACCTCTAACAATGTTTAGGAGGAAACGAAGCGTATGAAAATCGTGAATCGATGGTGGAAGATCCGTGAATCAACCTTGATTGGAGAGTTTGAAGATTTGGGATTTAGGGTTCCTTGACATTGGAGTGCTTTCAGCTTGCAAATTTCATCTGAGGAGTGAGGTCGATGTGTTTTGTTTGATGTGTTCCTTAATTTTCCGGTCCATGTTGGTTATTTGATTTGATGTGATTCTCTAAACAAAACCGTGAAAAAGGTTGGGTGTGTGGGCTGGCCCATGGGTTCCACACTCCCAGCCCACGCATTTTGGTGGATCATGTGGGCTAGGGCCATAGGGCCAGGAGAAAATGAGGACAGTGGCTGGATGGGGCCAAATGAAGGGCCACCCCTTGGGCCATGGGCCATTTTGCCAATACTACATGCAGTTTGGGAGAGGGTCGCAACACGTGGTTAAGCTGAAGGATTATGAATTTATGACCATTTATCCAAACCGTACCTCACTAGATACTTATTTATCTTCCAAGACATTATTTGAATCTTTAACCATGCCATGCTATTAAGAGTTTTCATAATTGAAGAATTAAAATAAAAATATTTGATAAAAAATTGAAACAAGAAAACAAAAATTATATACATTTAATTAAAAGGTAAAATAATAATAATAACGATTACAGAACTTGCATGTAAATATGATCGAACTCTCCTTAATATTTTCTTACTTTTTCTGTTTTTCACATGCACGTATATTAAAAACTCATAATAATCATGTTTACTTAATTAAAAAAGTATACAGATCATATCATACGGTGCAAAAGCTAGAGAGAGATAGAGAGAATGTTTAGAGAGAGAGAGAGAGAGAGTAGAAGAGAGTAGGTCAGAGGAGGCTCGAAGATACTGAATTCAGTCATCAAAGGAAAAGGCATGCGGACTATGGCATCAACCGGAGGCAAGTGCGTCATCCCCAACAACAATATGAGGAGATTTGGAAAAGGCTGGAACTTGCTTGCTTCCCATACTATTTTTGTGGATAACTTACCAGTGTCGATATCAAAATCATGGCTATGGCAGCTGTTCACTCACTCAGGGAATGTTATAGATATCTTCATCTCGCGGAAACAGAGGAAGACAAGTAGAAACCCTTTTGCGTTCGTTAGGTTCGGCAGTTATAAGGAAGCTCAAGCTGCGATTTTAGATATGCATGGGGTCGAAATCAGGGGGTGCAAAGGTGGTGCATCCATGGCTGAATTTAGACGGGATCAGAGAAAAGACACTAATTCTCATGTTCGTGGAAAGGTGGTGAATCTCTTTGGTAATAATAGGTCTGTAACCATACAAGGAAATCACGATAAGGCCTTTGCTGGGGAAGTGCAAAATGGTGTTTCCTATAAAGACGCTCTTTCAAATCGGAGAAACCAAGGCAATAAAATGTTCAGAACACCAGGGGATGGAGATGAGGCATCTAGACCGAATGATAAAGGTGAGTTTGGAGTAAAGACGAATCCTACACCATCTATTGTTGGCAATATTAGTCGACACGTGATGACCCAATTTGAGAGGTGTGTAGTAGGTGAGTCGATTTACCCAGTAGATATTGATTCAATGTCTGGTAAGTTGAGGGAAATGTTGTCCTATATTGAAAGTCTACGTGCACTGTGGCCATATAAAGTTCTAGTTATGCCTGATTCAAAGGATATTGTGGAGGAAATTATTAACAAAGATAACGGTCTCTGGGGAGAATTTTTTCATGAAATTAGAAGATGGTCCGTTGCGGAATGGTCAAGTCAATGTTGTATCTAGAGTTATATGATACCTAATGTGTTTGAAACTATTTGGTTCTTAAATCTTTAGCCATGAAAATTACATTCTAATGGTTCAAATAAAATCGTTCCATTATATCCTAATAAATTTTATAATAATTTATTTCACTTCTTAATATTATAAATAAAATTCTTTTATGTGATCTATCTATTTTTACCCTTCACCTATAATTTTTCCCCCACCCCTATTTTATGTGATCTACCTACTTTACCCTTTTCTTTGTCCTTATTATTTCCTTTTTTTCATCGTCGATCACCACCCACCACCGTCGCCATGCCGCCTACCGTTGTCAACCACAATCTCTGTTGGCCACACTGACACCAACCCCTCACCTCCTCTCAATCCCAATTGCATGCCCCATACCCTTTCAGAGTAAGGTTGCTCCATGCAGTTGCAGAACAATGCTGAAAAACGGGAGCACCAATCTAGGCCGCCAGCTACCGGGACCAACATCAACCATAAGAAATCCACCATGGGTTTCACCTTAAGGATGTATTTGGTTGGAGAGTAAAATTAAGGATAAAATTTACCTAGATAAATTTCATATATAAAGTAACTTATACAACATATTTAGGTAATTTTTTTTACTCCCTGACTAAATACATTCTAATTGGGAGAAAATTCCTGCTCAACCAAAGAAAAAGGGGACCGATTTCCAAAATGAAAAAAATGAAGTGGTTCGTGGAAGCAAATAATGCAATAGCCCTTATCACGAGAATTGAACACAAATCTCTTGATTTCTACATAAAGTTGGAGCGGGCATGTGATATCTCAAACTAGGAATTATGGAATGAATGGGTCAAATCTTGGGCTGATGAGGAGAAAGTAAACTCAGATGAAAGGGCTAGAGGGCTAGACGGGTTCCAGTAACAGATCCATTAGCATGCCTTTGATTGCTTTCTTGGATGAGGTTAATGTCTTCTGGAGGTCCTCGGTGATGACGACTGACATGCCAAAGACATTGATAGCACCAAAGGTGAGGCGGTGACCCAAGTTGAGAATGGGTTAGGGGATATGACACGACGGCTCTAGGTTAGAGAAGCAAATTGAGGGTGGGTACAATGAAGTGAGAGGCAAAAGATACAAGGGCAAAAAAGTCAATTCATTATTATTTTCAAATCAAAATGTCATAATTCACCACACGGTACCAAATACATCAGGTAACATGCAAGCATTGGCCGTCAAACAAAAGCTCAGATTTGGACAATCATCACCTTCTCATAAAATACAATACGAGAAATTACATTCCTCAATGAAGGAAAATATAACAGAACAATCGTGTCTTACATAAAAAAATATTCATAGTAATAATAACCAACAAAATTCATTGCAATACATTTTCTTGATGTACTGTTTACATATATATTACAACAGTGAACGATATTGCCCCATCATATTCAAATCAAAACTTCACCGGAATTCAAGAATGGGATCAACACCCTTTCGGCCTTCATCGACTAGAGCCCAACTTAACATTTCAGTGCAGAATTGATCATCTGGTTTCAACCACAAGGCCTGATTTTTAAGAAACAAAATAGTAAGTATACTCAAGAGCATGTCGAGGGAAAATATACGAATAGTCACATGGATATTCGCGTAATCAAGGGGTGATATGTTTCAACAATAATATTCACATATTGGTCAACACGGAATAATTGACAAGGCTGACGTTCATCAAGCAAGAGAAATTCTAAGGAAAGCATTGTCCATGACCAGAAATCCTTGCACATTTTTGAAGCACAAACTTTTAGAGCACATTTAATATATGCTTCACAAGCATATATGATCACTTATTTTGATCAACAATGTTTAAAAATTATATAAAATCCAAAATGAATGGGTGGTTGTATATGCTTATAGAGCACGCATTCAATATGCTCCAGTAACATGCAAGAATTTATCATTCATGAAGTCAGTCAACAGATGCCGTGCAATGGAATTCTTTAGAACCGTGTACGAGTGTATCTACTTTCTAACATGACCTTATAGTAGCGTTTAGTTACTGTCCTGAGATAGAAATAGAAGGACAGAGACAGAAATACAGGGACAGTAAAGACAGAGACATAAACAATATTGTCCTTGTATTGTGTTTGATTAATGGGGACAATAGAAATAATTGACCAGTGTTAACCGTGGTCGATGACCGGCATTGACCAATGGTGGATCGGCGTTGACCGGTGGTTGATTGGCGGCCGGTGTTGAGCGCTGTTGACCGGTGACCAAACCACCACCGGAAGTTGCTACTCAAGGGATTAAATTTTTGTCTTCGTGTCCTGTCCCCATTTTTTGGAGGGACAGAAATACAGAAAATTTCTGTCTCTGAGACAATTTTTCCATTCTCATACCCCGTCTCTGTCACCAAACGTGATACAGGGACAGTTTGTCATTGTATTTGTGTCCTAGGACACAAACCAAACGCAGCCTATAGTGCCTAATGTTGAATGAAGTGCCCATGGCAGTGCCTACCTAAAGTTTGCTATCGACTATTGTTGTCACCATGTTGCAGGTAATGATTACCACATTAGCTACATTACCATTGGAGGAACATAAATGTGGAATAAAATTAGGAGTGAAATAACTTCATTTCAAAGCAAATCCATATGCATATTAAAAACAACCATAAGCAATACTGAATCACAACCACTCACCTTGTGATAATATGTGATTGCTGTACTGAAATCATCCTGCATGAGTTTCAAAAGCAAAAGAATAACCTCAGTCTAAGTTTTCATGACTAGAAAATTTTAATATATCTAAGTATCTACTAAAATGAATAAATTTTACCAAGAAAGGGTAAAACAATATATATACACACACACACACGCACACACAAAGATGCACAAATACTTTTCAAGGAATAATAGAGATTTGGAATGTGCATGATGTGCCATTAGACCAGAGAATCTCGACAAAAAAGGAGATGCAATTAGGATCCGTTTGGATAACACGGGTTATTACTTTTAAAACACTAAAAAAAAAATAACATTTTTATTACTACAAATTTTAATACGTAATAACTTGTTCAGAAGTTGCATTTGCATAAGTGCTTAAATCCGACCCTTAGTGTAGCTAAGGGTCAATAGCTTTACGTTACATAGCAGGATGCATTTCTTTCCAAATGCACTTACTCTAAATCTATAAATTCTTTCATAAATTGATAAAATATATCCATTAATGCATGAATTGAGATCTGCATTCATTGATATAGTTGGAAAATTTCCATAAGCCAATGACTTCTATTGGTCAATGCATTTAGAATGTTATTTATAATAATAGCTTAAACGATGTACTGTGAAAGATCAGGAATAAATGACTGCCATATAATGTGAATTCAATATATAATAATAATAATAATAGGAATAAATGACTGCCATATAATGTGAATTCAATATATAATAATAATAATAATAATAATAATAACAAAAGCAGCTTTTCAACAGGAACACAGGTAATGGCGAATCCATCCTCTATTCCTCTCAAAAATTACAAAACCCTATACAGTCAAGACTAACTATTTTGATGAGAACAAACTTTTTTATAGATAAAAAGTCAACACACTATTTGGCTCAAGAATTCACAAATCCACGTTCCCTAGGCAACTCACACTGCAAAAGCTACAAGTGCCGGACATTTGCTTTTCTCAGAATACATTACTGCATACTGAAAAAGACACAAAGAATAGGCAAAACAGAAAGATGAATTTAAATACCTGTAAATGGTAAGCGTACGCAAGCCCAGCATAAGTGCTCACACTTCTAGTTGATAATGAAAGCGCTTTCTCATAATATGAAATTGCTTCACAGTACATCCTGAGAGAGTTCATTAAGACAACGTATGATTAAGAACAATACACTTAACTAGTCATGAATCATGGTTGACAATTGAGCACTACAACACAAACTAGTAACTGCCATTATATATATATATATATATATATATATATATATATCAAAATTTTAATCACAATAACCAATGATATCAGCATGATGGAATGATAGTTCACCCTTCAATCAAACTTCAAAACTAGTGGTTGAAGACATTGGGAAAAATAATAATTTGGGACAGCAAATTAAAACATAATTAATGCACCTATGAAAATAACAAAAAAACAGGTAGGAAAAAAATTCACCTAGTGAACAAAAAAATGGAAGTTTCAATTTCACATAATAAGCAGCTTTATTCTAAAAAATATAAAGATGTGGCCAAGAGTTCATGTAAAATGACCATTAAGACATTCATCAACTTACTTCAACTTTCTGTATGCATGAGCAAGGTTGACTATAGTTGGCTCCCACATTCCACTCAAAGGGTTTGGAATGAGGGCCAATGTTTTCTCGAACCACCACACTGCTTTCTTATACCTGAATCAGAAGTCACAATTATGCATGTTGAAATCTAATACTGGAGAAACAAAGATAATGTTTTATTCTAGCATCTTCAGCAGTTGTTACTAACAAAACACACTCGTTCTCATTTCCTAACTGCGTGTGCAATATGTGATCTTTACAATTTGAACTTAAAACAGGTCCAATCCCCTTACTCCTGCGCTTAACAGAGATTTGCCTCACTGAAGGCCCCAATCAAAATCACTCAATTTTGCTTATCATGGAAACTTGAGTTGGCAAAAAAATATCAGTCTAGACTGTTTCGTAGATAAAGAGGATGGGGGTTATTTTATGATGAAATCTAAAAGTTACCAATTTCCTGATAAGAACAATAATAAGACAACTCTTCATACTTGTAAAGAAAATGGTATATTGTTAATCTTTAAGCTTTAGCAAGCCTCCTTACACCAAACGAATTCAGCAAGGTCTTAAATTCCTACCAATTTTTTTCCCTAACAATAGAAAATCTCTACCAGGATTTGTCAATCCATAATGCCATAGATGCAATAAAAAGGACGGCCCAATGCATGAGACTCCCACCAGGTGGGGTCTGAGGAGGGTATATGTATGCAGCCTTACCTCCGCTTTATGGAGAAGCTATCGCCATGATTTGAACCCGTGACCTCTAAGTCACAATACAGCAATCTTACCATTATGCCGAGGTTCACTCTCCAAGTCACAATGACATAGATGCAATATTGACCAAAAAATAATTACTTGCATCAACTAATCACCTGATATCTTCATCAAATATGACATTAAAAGATGATTCCCAAAATAAAAGACCTTGCTGAAGTCTTCACCAAACACTTCCCAAAATAAAAGATGACCCAGCGCAAACTTCCTTCGCACCATGTAAATTTGTCACACCACCGAATTTATGTCAATCAACACAAATATATATTCCTTTGGTATGATTAAAGCTACTCGTTTTGCATCAAAGAGGGTCAGGGTATACTAATCAGTTTCTTCACATACAACTACAAGCTGTGGTTTCTTTCATATTGGATCATGTGAATTGCACAAGGGGGAATTCTGTGGAAGTGATTGCCAACATCACCTTAACCTAGAATAATTCAAGGCAGGTGGACATCCTTACTCTTGCATATGATAAGCAACAACTCCAAGTTCATTATACACAAGTGGATCAGAGGGGCACGTTGACTTAGCCTGCATAAAAAACTGAGGAAAAATATAGGAACGTTAGTATTTATATGAAAACATACAATAAAGATGATTGTACACAGTTCCACACTATCAACCCTTGTTTGAACCCAACTTTATAATCATACCTGCTCAGCAAGCTTGTAGCTGTGGGTCCGCATGCACTCCATTCCAATATAAAGAGTTGGTAAATGGCACCTGGATCAAGAGAATATCAAGTTTTAACCTGTAAAAGAACAATGCATAGATAATAAGAGGATTTCATATGGATTCCATTTGTATGCTTAAGTTTCAAGCCAAGCAACACATAAAAATGAACAACAAAGAATAGGAAAGGAACAAAATGTAAGGGGCTCTTTTCTAGGGTTCTGAATCAATAGTCATTTTGTCAGACCTTAGCCAAAAAGCAGAGAACAACAAAGAATTATACTATTAATCTGTCAATAATGATATGTTTTGCCTGAAAACTATTCTAACCCAAAACAGATCTGAAATGTTCTAAGTTTCTCAGAGAAAGTTATTCAAATCCTGCCAGTATTACTTGAAGAAAGTAACTCAATAATATTTTGGGGGTCAGGGAGATCTTGTACGAAAAACCAATATGCTACCCAGGAAACAATCGAGCTGCGGTGCGGTAAGCTGCCATAGCCTGATCACCCTCTTCTTGAGCAGCAAAGGCATTCCCGTAGCCTATCCATGCAGGAGGAAATGTTCCATCCAGATTAGTTGCCTTGCTGTAAGATAGACAATGACATTGAACAATAAGTTTTGGTAATGATGCAAGGGTACATAACAACTGACCTTGATATCACAAAAGCAATCCAAATTCATGCTGAAATTTTCAAGATGAGTAAGACTGGCAATTTTGACAGAAAACTGATTTCTGAAGCAGTTTCCCAAAGCAAACTTAACATGCTACAAAGATAACTTCTATCAGCCAAGTCCAGGAAGAATTATACCTGCTTATCTACAGTTGGATTGATACAATGTCATTAAAAACATAACATATCCTCATAGAATCAATATCATCACTGCCTACAGATAACATTTGATGTTTATGAAACAAAATGGCAATTGGCAACTGCATAAATGTCAAACATAACAAATTTCCTAATGAAGCATCATAAGCTTTTTATTGTAAACTAATGCAAATTTTAGTGAACTGCAATTTCAGGTAAATAAAAAAGTGGAGCTAAATAAGAAAGTTGAGCTTCAGAGTTTTAAGTGATTAGCATTTCCAAAACAGAGGAATCATATTTCTATGGTGATAAATTACAAAAGAAGCTCAAGCATCATATCAGAAAATCAATAATATCTCACCACAGTAATGAGTTATATTTACCCGAAATAACGACGGGATTGGTCAAACTTCTTGATACAATAGTAGTAGCAACCAACGGCAAACCATGCTAAACCCCTACAACAACATCAACAAATAAACAATTTCAACCTAGAATCATAGAATATTGGAAAATTGTATTCTGATAGGATCATGAGGTTTTGTTGTTTTGTTTTATGGAAAAATAATGGGGATTATTTGACTCAGAAATGCTAACATCTGCCCTTGGAATTTTTTTTCGGTGGTATTTTATTTTTTCCACCTTAGTGTGTTCCAAAATTGTCAAACTTTAACATAAGCATCATGTCCCCTGTTGCTGCACTCCATATAAGTTTAGTCTATGAAAATTGACAAGATATTAGAAAAGTTAACAGTAAAAACGATTTTATTCATTTCTATAGCAACACTTAAGAAGACAACTATAAATATTATGCAAAAGCAATTCACTTTTGAAGATAATGAATAAAGAACTGGTTCATACATATAAGCAAAGTCTTTAGAAGACAACAATCAATATCATGGGGAAGTGTTTACTTTTGTGGATAATCTTTCACCAAATTGCACGCCATCAAATAAAGCTCATTTGAATGCCCAAGCTCCATAGCAGCTGCCAGATGTATTAATGTAGTCTTGAGATGGAAAGGATCCTTCTCAAGCAAACTGTAACAGAAGTGCTTAAGCTCAATTAGGAGAGGGTGGGGAGGAAGGGAACCAGTGAATGAGGTAAAAGCCATATCTCTCACTTCAATCTCTCGGTCAGATTCCCAACTTACGCAGATGTTAACTCAAAACATTTCTGATATTCACCAGATTGATGGTAGTATTCTGCTTTGCAAGCCAGGAGGTCAGTGTTGGTCTTCAGTGTGCGCAAGAAAGAAGGATCAGACTGGTCACTTTTGCAGCTTTCATCCTCAAGATCTCTGAATTTGGCTTCCACAACATTTTCTTTCTCATACTGTGTAACAAAGAAATAATCTTCCATCAATACACATGGAAGGAAGTTAGCATAATTAGCTACTATAAATATTAGTAACCACGAAAAAGAAAGTTAAACCATTTTCAAAAATAGAATCCTTTGGTGCTCAAGACACTGGGAGAGAAACAAGTCCCAATTGGCGCTTCTCATTACCTTCTTTATCAAACATGAATAAAATGACAAGAGCCATCCATCTTCACTAGCAAATTGCAATGATGAGATCAAATTTGCTTCTGATATTCATCACAGAGAGGAGAAAAATATACCAATTAGGATAATTTGAGTAGCATAATCTATTTCTTACACCAACTTTTCCAAACAAAAAAAAAAAATCAATGAAGTTTCCACAGGATCAGTCTAAAACTTTTACCTTCTTCACATGTAAGCATGTGATTTTGAATAAGACATTCCAAAGCCTGATAATAACACCATTACCAAACAGCCAGGAAGAATTAGATGAATGATGTGTATGTTCATATAAAGATTAGTACAAATGATAATTGTTGGAGCAGAAAAAATAAATTAGAGCATTCTAAAACTGTGATTGAAAGCAACGATGAGTTAAATTACAAGTTTAGAGAAACTAACACGATAAAAATTCAGCTCAGTTTCTACAGTAATAGTCATCATAGAAGTCAAGGGATACGAGCATTATGATATATTATTAATGAATCATATGAAAGAAATATAGGAGAATATCGATGCATACCTCATAGCATAAAGGATCCGCTTTTATAGCAGCTTTGTACCTTTAAAAAAGGAAAATACAGCAAAGAAAGGGAGATTTTTAAATCATGTTGCCCCACACCATACTTCTATAATCTTCACACTGGCAGGAAGCAAGCAGTAGTACATCCTATATACATGAAGTATCATTTTTCCACTTATCCCCTACTTAGAAAATAAGAGTCAAAATGACATAGAAACTCACCACAATCGAGCCTGAGCACGGTTTTCCAGTGCTTCATATGCTTTGCCTCTTAAGAAGCATATTGCAGAAGATATCTGTTATAGCATAACAAGACGCACTCACATAAGCAAAAAAATTTCAAGTAATAAGGACATTTCTGAAGCCAAAAATGCAGTTATAACAAGATACCCCCAAAATTTCACTTCTACCATATTCTATAATGTCAGATTAAAGCAAAAGAACGAATACAGATTCAATCCAGCATCAGGGAACAACCCCTCAGGCAACAGATCAAGCCACTATATGGTATCTTCCTTTTCTTTCATCCCTTCCAAACCACCTTAGTAAATATTGCTAAAATTATACACAAAGATAACCTAGCAACACTGTTGAGAGAAAATAGGAAACAGAAGCACAAGTGGAACAACTATGTGCGGCAAAATTTCTTAATTCCTTGTTTGCTTGGTATACTTCTACCATATTAATCACTAGGCGTAACACATTAATCACATGTATCATTTCTAAGCTCCCTCTCAAGCTATAAAGCAAACGAAGCATGAGCCCTTAACAACGAGAAAAAATTTAAAATGAAATCCACAAAAACTAGCTGGAAATGAGTCAATGACAATGAGCTGAAGGAAGGTTGAAAATGAGTTGATGGGGGTTGACAGCAAAAGAACGTCCACCAAAAACACTGTCAGTGCATGGTGAAATGCACAAAGAGAAGGAGATGTGCATGCAGAAGCCGAGGGTGGCAGGTCATCGGTTGTATGGTTGGTCAGCCATCTTAGCCACCAGGGATCACCTGCAGTACGTAGCATATTGAAGACAGAGCAACTGGTGGAGGCACAACTATTACACAGAAATGGAGCTCCTAAACCACTAAGGAATGCACTGTGGCAGAGTGTCACCAGAAAAATGGGTAGTGGTGGCAGGTCAGTCGCAAGTGGAGGCACAGTGTTAAGCATCATTTGGGAGTGCCAGAAGTGGTACTACAAGGATGGCATGGGTTTTTGATGGCTTGAATTTGTGTTAGAAAGAAGAGCCACAACTTATCAAAACAGGTCATGGAGAATGGTACTTCTCTAATGCAATGTTGAGAGAGAAGAAAAGAAAAGAAAATCTCAAACAGCTATGTGCGGTAAAAAAATTGGTTGGATCCCTGCTTGCCCAGCAGTACTATTTATACTCATTAGAGAATAAGCACATAGCATACTTTTAAGAACAAGTAATTAATGACAAGGTATTTCCCACGTGTCTAATGTTCCCAACACCACATATATTAATAAGATGGCAAAACTTATCTGTCACATGTATCATTTCTAACACATACAAATAAGAAACCCATCATCAAAACAACTAATTAATATTGTTAGTCATCTAGCATGCATTAAGTATGAGGAAAAGTGAACATTCAAGGCATACACTTCTTTAAGTCATTAAACTGGACATGGGTCACCAAACCATGGCATTATACCAGCTCAGGCATAAAATTGGAAAATTTGTATGCTTAAACCAAAACTGCACTATTTCCAGTGAGGCCCCTTTAGGAAGAGCTGATGTTTATCTAAATAGATGGCCTTGCTGAATAGACAAAGAGATTGCAATCTGTGCTCAATTAAAATCATTTTTTTGTCTTTTCCATTTTTTCCTTGGTGGACTTCTTTTAGAGATTATATTTATCTTGTGCTCAAGAATTTCATTGCTTTCCACTTGGTGACATGGTGTGGCAGATCCCCCCCACACCCAATATATATATATATATATATATATAATTTTGGCTCCAATGGCAGTGCCATGGCAGATTTTTGGTGGACCACTATGATCTACCATCTTCTATTGATAACCATATTTCCACAAATGGAATTTATTTTCATACAATAAATAAATATTATCAAAAAGTGCTCATAATAATATATTAAAATGAAATCAAACTTTTGTTCCCCGCTTTTTTTGGCCATAAGCTCTTATACCAAACACACACATCATATAAATACTTACTTTAATATCCCATGAAGGAGTTCTAAATTAAGTTTAAATTCTTTTTATCTAATGCAATTGGGTGTTTACAGTAACAAAAACTCTGTTCTTCACCACCCAGTGTAGTTGTACACATAAGAAAAAATAAATACGTAAACAAAACACAGTGAAATATCACAGTTTAAAATGAAATAAAACCCAAAAAAGGAGCTTACATTGATTTCACGATCTTCACCATCTTTATCCAAGTACATGACATTCGAATCCTTTGTGTCAGAAACATTTCCATCATCATCCACTTTAGCTTCACCCAACATCGACAAGCACTGATCCCAATCCTTAAGTTCCTCCTAGTTAAAGCAAAATAATAATAACAACAAACCAAAAAATCAATTAAACTATCTCAGAGACTCAAAACATAGAACATTGCTACTTAATCAAAAAGCACATACATTGTTAAATAATTAAATAATAATAAAAATACTTGGATTCATTTAACTAATAGATTAGACAAAATCTTCAACTTGACCTCTTAACCAAAATATGCACAAATTAATCCTCGGACCTCAAAACTTGAAAGTTTGTCCTAGGTCGATCACTATTCAAAACATGAGACCATTTGTCCCTTAACATGCAAAATTCATAATGGTGAAAAGGGTTAACAGAGGGACAAAGATGTCTCGCAATTTAGATAGTGAGGACCTCAAGCAATGTTTCAAATGCTAAGAAACTAATTTGCTCTCCAATATTTTTCTAAGAAACTACTTTCAATAAGGAACTACCGTTAGACCCTTAAAAGATCAACTCGCTGACAAATTAGTAGTTATAAATTTTTTTATTAGCCTGTGCTACTTGCCTACTTCAATGATCAGCGTGCAGACAAATTAGTTCCTAAACAATCAATAAACAAGTCCCTAAGAAGTCAACATGCTGATAAATTAGTCCTTGAAAAATATTTTATTAGCCTGTGGTTGCTAATGGGGTTGTTGGTTTAAGGTTGAGTTGAAGTAGAACTAACTTGTTTTCCAACATTCTGCCAATTTGGAGGAGGGGAGAACAACCATTTTAACCATTACAAGATCAACTAGCTAACAATTTTTTCCTTACAAGATGTTTTATCGATGTGTGCAACTTCAATGATCAGGGTGTGCTGAAAAGTTAGCTCCTAAAAGATCAATATGCCGACAAATTATTACTTAAAATGTGTTTTGTTACCGCTAATTAATCTCATTAGCAATGATGGAATAGAATCACAACCTAAGTAAAAAAAATTTAGAGTAAAAGTACACTTTGATCCCTGAAAGTTTAACACTTTAATCCTCAAAGAACATCATTGCATACACTTGAATCCCCCCAAAAAATCTAGAATTGTAACAATTCCGGCTTCAAAAAGATCAATTACACACAGTTTAGTCCTCCAAAGATTTCATATTATAACACTTCAGACCAAAGGAAAATAGTAACAATAGACTAAAACTTTATAATACGAATCTTTAGGGGACACTTAAAAGTGTTGAGACACTAATCTTTCAGGGAGGGACAAAAGTGCAGCTTTACTCTATTTTTTAAGGACTAATTTGTCAACGCACAAATCGTTTTAACTAGTAAATAGTTTACTGATGAAGAGAGAGAGAGAGAGGTTACGAGGCACTTGGCGGCGAGGTAGCGGAAACGGAGGTCGCGTAGGACGATCTTGGAGGCGTTGAGGAGGTGGAAGGCGCGGCGGTAGTGGCGGCCGAGGAAGAGTGCCTGCGCCTGCATGTATATGTCGGCGGGGTCGTTGGTGAAGGCGGCAACCTTGTCCGCGAAGAAGATCGCCGACGAGTACAGGTGCTTGCTCACGCAGTCCCTCACCACTCCCCGAAGCTTCTCGATCTCTTCCTCCCTCATTTCTTTCCTTCTAAGGATTCAAGATTCGTTTTCGATTTTCGATTAGGGTTTTGGGCTTTCGCTCTTTAGAGAGAGTGTGTGCGCACCCCAGAGAGAGTTATACAGTGTGTGAAAATTGAATTATGGGCGGGAGGTGGGGATCATTTCTTATTTTCTTTTATATCCATGTTTGTTTTCTGAGCTAGCTGGCTGGAGCACTCGGTACAGGATCTGGAGAGTCCGGGTTCGAATCCCGGTAGTGCAAATAATTCTCCCTATGATGTTTTATGGTCTGTTTGGTTCATCTTCTATTATAATTACTTTTGAAAAAATTAAGTTGAAAAGAAATACTTTTATAAAAATTGCTTTTAAAAAAATTAATTTGTATTTGGTTTGAAGATATCAAAAGTAAGTTTAAGAAAATGATTTTTTTTTTAGATAGAATAAAGTAAAATTACTTTCAACCGCATTCTATCTTGGTCCCATGTGTATTTTGGACCACCTGCTACAGGATTTCTTAACAAATTCAAAATTACTTTTTTAATTGCAAATAAAACCAATTAGTTCCCCATCCACTAGCTCATCTCCCTCCTTTTTCTAACACTACCACACTATAACGCGAACCACTTAAACCCGATTCCTCTCCCCTCAACCTCTTATTCAATGCTAGGTTTGCCACTACAATCGCCTCCCACCTCCCTTAGTTATGCCCCCAGTCTTTCCAGCTTCTAGTTTTGGTGGGAACATTTCAAAGAAGCTACTCAAAACTATTTTTATTATTCATAATTAGCAACTTCACTTGTTCAGTGTTTCAGATTTCAAAAGTTCCTGTCAATCAATTCTGAAGATTTTATAACTTATCCTGCAAATATTTTATCCCTTTCCTCATGTAAGTTGACCTAAGAGAGTAGATTCGTACTCTCTATTCGTGATACCCGGTGCATACCCGTGCTGTTGGGAAAGCCCCGGATAGGTGGAGAGTCATCGAACACAGGTTGAGTGTTGTTGCCGCATAAGTATGCAAAACAGACTTGCTGCAGCGAGCAGGCAGGCCAGAAGGTGTGCTGCAGCTAGGTTTCTTTGTTACAATGAGTGAAGGCTCAATGTAGCGAGCTTTTCTCGTTACAGCGAGTAGGCCTGATGGTAGCATAGTACAAAATGATGCAATTTCATTTAATGAGCATCCCAGGATTTTTACTCCCCAAACCTGAAAACCCTTCATCCAAACACATTCCTCTCCATCCTACTCAATCTAAGTCTAATCTTTCTTCCTTCCAAGTGATCACAGGTAAGATTTCATGGGTTTTGTTGCTCCCTTTCTTCCCATTTCATATCTTAGTGAATGAGTTGCTGTTTGTCTCCATTGTTGTTAAGTGGAGATGTTCTCCCAATATTGTTAGAGTTATGTTTGAGTAATTTAGAGGTTGTTGGAGTCTAATTTTGAGTTTTGTGGCTTCAATAGCAAACTTCAGTGTCATTCCTCCTTTTCGGAGCTCTATTGGTGTTGACGCCATCACTTCATTCCCTCCAAGTGAGTGGATTCGGAGCCTATGACCCTTATGCTGGTCATTAAAGCTAATTTCCTTAAATTATAATATGATTACATGATTTTAGAAAATGTTCAAAGAGATTAGAGACCCGATTGGTTTAATATATTTATTGAAACGATGATTTTTCACTAGAGCATGGAAATTATGATTTTAAATGTAAACTCATGGGACCATTATTGATGAAGTGTTTTGATTAAAGAGTTAGAATATGGATATGATTATGTTTAGAGATTTGTGAAATATTATGATGATTTCCTAGAGTATAGCATAAGTATATGAGAGAGTTTTAGATAAATCAGTATTTTATGACTGAGAAGACATATGGTAGCTATAGAGAAATAGACTATGAATTAACAACAGTTATTCCATTAACCTTGGTATATCAAGTTGCCCCTAGGGCCAGAGAAATAAAAAATGAGACTTAGTTAGGTGCCCTAGAGATTAGAGACTTTATTATGTCACATGAATTGGGCATGACCAAAGATTCCTGTTTCTTTAATAAAGTACTGTGGGTTTATAATTTCCAAAGAATATCAATCTTAGAGGTATTTTGTTTATTCCTATATATATAATTTCAAAGCTAATGCATTAACTAGTATTGGTGTTTATATATGTATATTCTTTTTCTAATGTTCGTTGTTGTCTCATGAGCGGGTTATGGGTGAGGGCTTGCTCACTGCGTTTTAAATGAAACTAACACTCTCCCTTTTCCATTACAGATACATTAGCTGTTGTGAGTCCTTCTCATCCATCTCCGCCCCAACAGTAGAGAGAGTTCTAGTTGATGAGCTTCACTTTGGAGTGAGGTGCTCTTTTGCATTTTGTTTTGAGTTAGAATGCTCCAGTGTACATGACAGGCAGGATCCCGAACCATATAGATGGATTGCATTGTTCATCATAATTATTTTGTATTTATATGATTATAGATTTCATGTACATTTTGTATAGAGAGCAACTCACGTGTTTTGAATCTCAAAGATATGTTTAGAGCTTGGAAATGAAATTGAAATGATTTGATTTTCTAACTTCAGAGAATTGTGCTAAAGTTTGATGATGGTTATGCTTTCTAGAACCAGTGATTTATTAAAGATAAAATGATGTTTTATAAACAAATTTATATTAAAATATGCATATTGAAAAACTCAGAGGTCACGAAACTTACGTGTGGAAATGATGATTCCTCACATGCTGGTCACGTGCCAAAGTCGGGTCGTGACATTATTGCTTTAAAGCAAACTCGCATGAAAAATTACAAGAAAATGAAAAAAGGAGATGAAACAATGTCAAGAAGTTACTGTGCTGAAATGGAGAAGGTTGGACAAGATGATCAATGGTGGTGACCATCACCCAAAAAAAAAAAAGCAATAATCACTAAAAGAATTTCTTCAAAAGCAAAAGCAAATAGAAAATAGAACCGAGGTGCGGTAGTCTCCACATAGCATTATCAAAAGCGAAAAATCAAATAGAAAATTGCTATGACAGCGTCATCAACATCTGGTTCTTTGAGCATGTCGTATTTGCAAATATGTGGCGCATCATGGTGTAGAGATGAGATCGAGATGGAGGAGAAGAGATCGCAGTGGTGGAGATGAGGTCGCCCACTCGCCTTAGCAGATCTAGTAGTAGTTGGCGCGATCAGCTATGGGCTATTGAGCAAATAGGCATGTGGAGGGAATGGTGGAGCAATGATGAACTTGCGGAGGAGCGAGTGCGATCGGGGTTCAAGTAGTTCATGGTATAGCGTGGTAGTGTTAGAAAGAGAAGAAAGATGAGCTAGTGAATGGGGAAAAATTGGTTTTATTTGCAATTAAAAAAGTACTTTTGAATTTATTAAGAAACCCACGCACTAGGTGGCCCAAAATACACATACGACCAAGATAGAAGGCACTATTAATATGAAAGTAATAATAAAATTTTATTTTAAAAGTATTTTTCATAGAATAAAAAATTTCATCAATGGTATTTCTCTATAAAGTACTTTCAATTACTTGAAAAGTGCTTTTAATACAATTAAAAAATTTACCAAATGCATTAGTTATTGTAGAATCAAATTCTCATTCTTTTAAAACTACTTCTAAAGCTCCAAAAGTGTAAACCAAACAGTCACTAAAATCTCCACATAGTAAAGCAAGTAGATTCTTAAAGAGTTTAATTTTTATGTAATAATAATATAAATATTTTTTATATTATCATTTAATCATGTGTTACCACATCAGTAAAGATAGTTGAATTTTACATCCACTATTTAAAAATGAAAGTCATCCAAATAAGCTGATTTAATTAGATAATTGCACTATCACTATATCAAAAATAAACTCATTCTTAAATAAATTCTCAATCAAGATATTATTAGACAAACTTGTCTGTAAAAACATAGGGCTTAATGCTTTTTACTTTTCCTCCTTGAAAAATAAATGAATTTTAATTTTGGTCTTAAAAAAATTGACTTCATTCAAAATATCTTCAAAATTATTTGTTTTTAGTTCTTATCACTATAGTTTACTTTTATTAAATACGGAGTTAGCTAGTTGAAAGTCACCTCTTCCAATCATACATATTAATAAGTAATCTATGTGGCAGATAATCCTCCATGGGATTATGTTAACAGGAAGAGTTATCTTTTTGAACCATGTTAAATACACAGCTAATACATGCCTCAACCATAGAGCAGGTTACTAGACAGACATATATAATTCTAATGATATTTTTCTTACACAATATCAAAAATCGTATATGTTTGAAAAATTTGAACTCCTCCATCAAAAGTAAAGGAAAATGGTTGATAACAAGAAAATCTGTCAAAACTTTGTTATTCAAATTATGTTATAAGATGTTATTGAAAAACTTTAAATTTTTCAAACACCTATAATTTTCTTCCAGCAACTTGAAATTTATCACGCTTAAGTCAACTAAATAACAGCACTCAAAACAATGAATGAACTCCTTCTGTTGTAATCCATATGCCCACATGTCCATAAACCTTTTCTTCTTCTGAATGGTTATAATAGGTATAACGGCCCAAAACCCAATTAATATAATTAGATTCAGTTACAGTATATAGCATAAATGTGAATTGTGTTTTCCTCTTTTAGATCTTTTTCCCGGTCTCTTATAATTCTCTCTTTCCCTTCTATATTTCCTCCAATTCTCTATCTCAAATTCTTATGCCATTACAATGGTCTGAACAAGTTCATTCCAAACTAAAATATGTGAGAGATTTTGTAAGAAAAAGTTTACGTAGAAGCATCATTTTCCTTTGTATATATCCTCTAATCCTATGACTTACAAGCATTATTAATTATAGATGATAGTGGCTCCTAAGCATAAGGAAAGCCAGCTCGACGCCAATTACTGCATGATTTCTTTCTTTGCCATGCCATGGATGGTAGAGTTACTATCCGTCGTTTATTTATTAATGGCATGAATTAAGAAGTTATATCATAAGCTATGTAGAGGTTGCCAACTTGCTACTTCAAGCAAAGGCAGCAGATGTTTGACATGTTAGCTAACACTTCCTTTACAAACGTTATTGCCCATTAGCAGGTAGCAGTTGACTTTGGTAGAGCACTTTTGTCCCCGTTAGACCCTGGAGATCTATCACTATAATCAACATAGACATCACCTGCATGGACATGGTGGTTAAGGCCTTGACAGGACGCATGATAGAATCCTTCAAGCAACTAGTCTTTTCTTCATTATTTCTTATAATTAAATTAACAAAATTATTAGAGTTAAGCACGAAAGACAAAGTCCTACATTTATTGAGAATGGACTAAGTAAATAATATATATAATATACGAGAAATTATGACTGATTTTGGATCAAGATATGACGTCTAGTTTAGTGATATCTAATCCTTTTTGTTTCAAAATAAACGTCTTTTTCAATTTTTTTGATACATTTATAAATTAATGTATTTAAACACATGAATATACTCAAAAAATGAAAGACACAAAAATACCCAATATTAAATCACATGATTTATTTAACTTTTAAAAACATAGCTCGTTAACTAAAAACATAACTCTTGTAATTGTTTTGATTCCATCTGAACTGACATATCAAATAACTTATTGCCCATGGAGTCATTGGGTGGATCTAATGATTGCAAGCAGAAAGGGACATCAGTTATTGGCCTGATGCATCTTGATCTATGTATCGTGTAGGGATGCAATATACTTTGTGTTTTTGGAGGGAGAACAACCTCACCAACAAAGGGAGCCAAGCTGGTTTGTCATTTTTTATAATTTTGGTTGGAGCACCGCCATATGCAATAATACGCTTGCAAATGTCTGCCGATGTGGTTGACACTAAGAGAATCTCTAACAAATACTATTCTCTATTCTCTAATTGTATTTTTCTTGATTGGCTCATTTCTTCAAATTTGCAGCAGATTGATCATAATATATGCAAGAAAATTAGTATAAGGACCATAAGGGATTTATCAAAAATAAAATAAAGACCATAAGGGCACGTAATATAATAGGAAAATGTCAACGACTCAAAATTTCTAATCGACTTTATTTATTTAAATATTGATGTGGAAATACACATTGTCTATTGAATGAATATATGGGACATATATATCACTTAATGCCATTCAATAATATAATTACCTTTATTTTCTATAAATAATTCTAACATTTTTTTAGTACATGAATACACCATTCCATATGTTAAATTGGTAAGTTCTCACGCGAAAATGTAAATTCCCTTTTCGGTTTGGTATTCGCAGCAAAGTGAAATTAAGGGAAAAAGATGACAAAGGAAGTTAAAAAAGGTAGAAATATCATATATGGATGTATATGATGTATTCTGAATAATTTGATTATTATTCAGTTCATCATGGCACTTATTAATTATCAAAATCATATTCAGCCACCCCCAATTTTCTATATAAATTTTCCTATAAGAATACAAACTCCCCAATACAATTCAATCATGAATCAATTATTTAATTTTCCCCCATCAAATAAGGTTGTAAAGTATCTCGTTCCAAGTATCTGGAACGCCAGAAAGACACCAATGGCTGCAATCCATGCCATTTGGTCCATTAAGTCCATAAATAGAAGGGTGTCCATCTTTTCGCAGCAGTGAGAGGGTTGTGATGTCAAGGAGCGTTACTGGTTTCTTAATGGTGGCCAGGACACCCTTCAACACTGCCACAGCCGGTGGCAATCCTCCCGGATATGTTGATCCGGCCACCGGTGTGGTCTGCCGGATGCAACTCTTTGCACTTGGTTCATTCCATAGGCTGCCACTGCAATTGGTGTTCAAACAATAAAATCACAAACATATCATGCTAAAGCAAATTTTGTAGTGCAATCATTTATTAATTTAAGGCTTTTGTTTCGGTACTAATGAGATGTTGATACCTTTATGTAATTAACAATTGTGATTAAACTAATAGGACACGTGACTCATTTTTAAACACAAAAAACTAAGAGGTAATATTATAGGAGTGCCGGAGAAATTCGTTTAATTTAATATTTAGATTGGATCAATAGTTCATAAACTAGACACTGTTAATTAATCACTTTATAGCTAATGCATTGCAACTAATTAAATTAGTTATGTGTTGTTATCAGTAGTGTTTCGTCAATTGTAAAAAAAAGAGCAAGCTTCTATATATTTTTTGTTCATCTAGGTGGGAAATATTGCTAAATTCACTTTCTATAATGAGTTGTTACTTTTTGAGCTTTGAGTTTTGAAATGAGAGAAATATAATATGAATTGCTTAATGTTGCTGCTTACTTGTAGTGAGATGGGGAAATCCCTTGAAAGAAGACCTTTACTTTTGTTGGGTCTATGTTGCTGTCCACCCATGCAGCCCATGTCTTAAGTGCTATTTCAAAAGCCTTCATCCGATCCATGTCTTTCATAACTTGACCTCCTACTTCAATGTAATCCCATCTAAGAAAAACAAAATTTAATGACAAAAATATTAACAATTCTTATTTCAACTTCCAATAATTTATATCAACCTCAGGTTAAGTTAATTTCAAATGTATATTGATTAAGTAAAATTATATGTCGCATAACATTAAGAAACTCACGGTTGAGAGGGTCCTCTACGGTACCACCAATGCCATGTGTTAAAGATAAGCATATCAACCCCTTTCCATAGCTTGCTTCCTTCAATAGAATCAAGCTTCAAGACCCTGCCTATATCCTCTCGGACAACATCTACTAGATACACATTCCTATCTAGCATCACCTTGACTTTATATTCCTGCAAATTATTAAATAATTTGTTTTTAAAAGCAATCATATAAATGAAGATGCTTCGGAAATGCAATCACAAGATAACAAGCAAGTTAAGGGAAAATGTTTCTGTGAGTGATAAGGATAAGGAAAGAGGATGATCATTATGTGTAGATTCAAGCCTTTTGATTGTTAAGGCACCTATCCTAGATAAGTGAAAGAGTGAAGGGTGGGGCTTTGCTAGTAGCCAAAGGGACCCATCAAAAAATGGAAGCCATCTCCACAAATGACTTACGAATATGGACAAGCAAAAGGGACCACTTGTGACTTAGCAATTGTAAGTTGCCCTACATTGTGCATTCCGTATGGTGGACAAACAATCTCTTACACCAACTTCTTTTTTCCTAATGGAAAAGTTTCATTTTTTTTTAATTCTCAACTTTAATGCAGATGTCAGACAATAATGATGAGCATGACCCACAAAATTGTTTTCTATTTCTTATAAACAAAAAGGAAGAATAAATTAACATGAGATCATACTATATACTATATTGTAATTTTTTTAATTAAAAGGATGCAATTTTGATGTACCCAATTAATAAATATGATTATTGCTTTGTCATACTCATTACCACAAAGGTCGTGAAAAATAATTTAAATAAATATCCACGTATAAAAATTCAAAATTAAACCCTAATCAAAATTCTAATAATTCATACCGTAAATGTGAATATAGAAACATCTCCAACTCGGTCTAAAGTATAATTGGAATTGGGAACAGCTGAGTGAAGCAAACAAGTCAAAGACTGCCATTGATTTCTGCTCAGTGAGTCACCTACGAACATGATGCTCTTCCCCCTCATCTTCTCCAGAAAATCTTCCCCATTAAATCTGAAAAATAACATAAATAATGAAACAACTAAATACGAATTTGAATTAGTTATAATTTGTTTGGTGCTAAGGTGTTGTCTGTTGCTGACTTCACTTTTCAGTTCAAGTTGTTTTTCTTTGTAACAGAAAGTAAAAATATTACAGAAGCAAAAGGGACTCATTTGGGATAGCATAAAATATGAAGACTGATGAAAGGAAAGGAACCAAACATAATAAAATAAAATAACATTGCTATTGTTCACGACAACCATAGAGCCCGTGAGTAAGCGAGCCGACACAAAAATTACAAGCGCAGTAATATTTTCAATGAGAAAAAATAGAGAATGTTTGTAACCAGCATATATATTAGTTTCTGATAAACAAAGGTATATATATTAGTTAACAAAATAAAGAAAAGCGTTTAAATTAAAGATAATTTGAAAAATATTTCAAGATATTCTTGCTTCAAAATATTTTCAGTTTATTTCAGTATATTGATATGTTATATATTTTCAAAACTCTTTTACGTTCATAAATAATATTTTAAAAATAATAATTTTAATAAAAAACTTATATTATCATTTAATCATATCCAAGTAATACTTATCTCCCTAAATGTATCGTGTAATGTGTAATAAAAACAGAGTTATATAATAATTTTATAAGTTTAGAGAAAATTGGTGTAATGATTTAATAAATTTAGTTTAAATCTTTTAAAAAAATTTTATAAATAAAAAAATTAAAGTGAGTTTGACCAAAATTTGAGACAAGGGAGGCTAATTTTCCTTAATTTTTATCTTTCAATGGCATAGCAGTTGAAAATTTTAATTTAAATTTAAAATATGAGAACGTCGATCTAACGTTGTATTGGTAGGGGGCGTATGTTTGTCACTGACATGTTTATACGGCACCTTTTTTTCAAACAACTAAAGTACTTTACAATTTACACCTGCACGTGAAGCTAGCTAGCTACGATTGATGCCAGCCCAACCCAAACACCTGGGCTCATTTAAATCGCGCTTATATTCAAACACTCAAAAGATTACTATTAAATAGATAAAAATAATAAAAATATTCTTATATTTAATAATAATAAAATAATATTTTAATTAAATATTTATTTTTAGATATTAAAATAACAATTACCCCAAACGTTTTAAATTCTTTCACCCCAGCCAGCGATCATTTACAGGCTGGGACGATGGGATCACTGCCAAAAAGGTCACATGATCTGCTGCATTTCGCTTTAGAAGGTGAATAGTAACAAGTTTCCAATCTATAACTTATGAAAAAATAAAAAAATAATGTCTAAAGTTATTAAGTCGTTGGTAATTTTTTCAAAAAATTTAAAACTAATATTGGAACATAATTTTTAAAAATAAACAATAAGTGTTCCTTTTTAATGTATTTATTCATATTTTAATCATAACCTATTGCCAATATTTTATATATTTATTTAAAAAACAATAAACAGGACCACAATAACAAATGTTTTAATATATGTATGCATGACGATTTATGAATGTTAGCAAATCCAGGTGCCCAATTCCAATCGCCCACTCGTCTCCTTTCATATTTTGACACAAACTTTAACATTTCAATATTTTTGTAACACTATCAATCCAAATTTTGGAACATAAAGGATCTGTCAAAATAGAATAGGAGGGACAGAGTGAGAAGCAAGAAATGGTGAAGATAAGATGTGAGCTGAGATGTTATGAAATGCTCATACAAGTCAGATCAAGTTGGAGGCAATTGATGACATGAGAGGAGAGGGGGTGCGAAAGAACCTGAGCAAGTTGCAGGCAAGTGGTTGCCACCTATAGTGGGTGTAAATCAGATCAGGGCGCCCATTCGCTTCGCACCTGAACTCCCTCTCTATGAACGGACACGTGCCGGATCTGTAAAGCGGGTACGACGGGTCCTGCTTCCATGTACCCGTGTACATGTCACACTCCTGCTCCGAACCCCAACCTCTTCCCTTCACTTGCAGCGACAGAAGCAACACAAGGTGGAGGAAGAGTAACAACGGAACATGGCCAGAGAAGAAGAGAAAACGGTGGCGACGACAACATTGAAGAATACTCTTATTACCCATTTTCTCTGAATTGAACCCCCTCTCTCTCTCTTTCTCTCTCTATAATGAGAGTATAACAAGAGAGAGAGAGACAGAGAGTCACTAATGTAATGTAGTGCGGAAAGGAAAGGACAAAGGATGAGGAGAAAGAGGTTGCCGTCTTTGTTCTCTCTCTCTTCCGTTATGTTGCTTTAATTAGCGAGGCCACGGCATTTATATAAGCGTGGCTGCATGCGTGTTTATGTATGCCGGGACATTCCTGGAATATAGAGAGTTTTGTATTTCATTATATATATATATACACTTTGGAATGTTATTGGTATAAAATAGTTTACATAAATTACATTCAGCTTTTTTGAGGTTTGTAGAAATATAATTTACATTTATTCTAATTATTCAACTTACACTCACACTCTCTATTTGTCAAATTTAACTATTTATATTATAATCACAATCCTCATTCATAGAACTGTGATATAAGAAGTGTGACTATATAATATAAATATTTAAAATTTAATAAACAGAGAAGATATGAGTATAAATTGAATAACTAAAAGTGATGTGAATTATATTTTCATAAATATCAAAAGAAATGAGTATAATTTATCAAATAATTTATATGTCTAGGATATTATTGGTATAAAGTAGTTTCTATCCTTGGATATTATTGGTTTTTGGATTTTGGTAACCACTGAACGATAATGATGCCATGGAATGGATGACTTGTGAGGAGATTGATGCCCTGCATGTGTGATGCAATTCGCATTTAGCCATGCTTATCAAATACGGTTAAAGTTTAAACATAGGCAAATTATAAGATGTGTCTTGATGTTTGAGCCCATCATGAATTTATTATTATTAATTATTGAATAATTATTATTGTTATTGAGTTATTTGATTTAATAGAACTAATAATAAAAGTACATAATAAACCTAAACATATAAGATTTGCCATAAAATCTATCTTAAATATATGGATTTGGTGTGGCCCAATGTAAATGTGACCAAATAGTGAATACAATTAAATCCGAGCCAAATGTAAAGTGCATCACCCACACGTCTTAACAAGTGTTTGGGAAGAAAATGACTGATATAATAGATCCGTGGTATTTTTTAAAAAAATCATATAAAAATTGATGTATACACAATTTTAAATTAAAATGTTGCATTACATTCAAAATTGGTTTAGTATTCACTAATTATTCATAGGTTATTTGTTACATAAATTTTATCTAATATTATGAAATTTAACTTAGGTATATTTAATTATTTATTGTTGCACTTATTTGGGATATAATTTAAATTGATGATCCTTCTGAGCGTGTTCAAAGTTCAAATTAAATGCTGCATTGAGTTTTTCCCACCAATTGCGGACATACCGTAATATGGATTATAATTTTATGAGTTTAATTTATATATACTGATAGTGTAAATTTTATTTATATTATCATTCAATTATATATAATCATATTAGTAAAAGTAGTTAAGTCTCTCACCCACTATTTGAAATATCAAACAAATGGAGTGATTTGATTGGATGATAATGTAAAATATTTTTACATTGTCAGTGTATACAAATTAAATTCTAATTTTATATTCATCCTTACATTCCAAAAAATAATTAATAATGGTAATTGAAAAAATAAAGGGATAATAAATATATATTGATATTTCTAGTTAATTCAATAATTTCTTGAACACAACATTTCTTAACATAAAAAATAATTATCATTATTTAAAATGAAAAGTAATTTAAATAATAATAATAGTAGTAATAATTGTTAGGGATTTCTTTGATATCCTTATAGGTATACCGGTACTTTTTAGCTAACTTGTGGTTAAAAATTTGTCACGTGTCTTATTAACTAAATTTATTAATATTTTAAACACTTATAATTAAATTACAATAATTGGATCTAAAAGAATATCAGTATTGATGGGTATCGAAATAAAAACCTAATTGTTATATTTAGATATTAGTATTTATTAATACATGAAATAATCAATGCATATCAATTAATAAGCTGTGTGATATGAATAAAGATCGAAACCGTTGAACTGCTATTTTATACATGTTAAAATGTGAATAAAGTTCTTAACTGCTAACATGATAGACAATGGCTACCTAAATATTTTTCTTCGTAATAGAAATATTTTGTTATGCTTGACACACAAAAAATTAGTATGAAATGAGATTATGATTTTAATTGAAGAAACTGAATAAAGAAATGAAAACAAAATATGGTGATTCGTTTCGAAGCTGCGAGGAAATGTCATTCTTGACTTCGTCTCCCTACATCGGAGTGATCGATCATTCTAATCCTACGGGATTGAGATTCGAAATATTTTCATGCGTCATTGAATATTTTTTAACTACTATAGAATATCAATTCAAAAAATCATAATTAATAAAAAATAAATAACAATAAAATCACACTCACAGATCCACACACTCTTGTAAAACTCTTTACATATCACAAGATTTGATTACTGTATAAGATTTCAAAACATAAATTATATGTATTTTTTACTCTATTTAATATGTAGGAAAATTTATAAAAAAACTTACAGATAATATATCATTACTGATATTCTTAATATTATTTCAGCATGGTACATATATCATTGTGCAATGATTGTATATGAAAAGTTGACGATTGTTTGCCTTTTTCAGTTTTCCATCAATATGATGTGTTGTAGGATTCTAAAAATTTTTGTGATGGAAAATCTTTTAAAATTTTGGCTCAAAGTACCAGTTTCTTGCAAATCTTACTTAAAATCGCTAAAAGAAAATACTTTTATAAAAATTAAAAATTTCAAGTGAAATCATTAGTGTTAGTTATACTTTTTTTTTCTTTAAAAAAAAAGTGATGAACCAAACTAAAAGTTTAAAAAATGTCCTGTTTAACATAATTTTGAAGATTTAGCAATTCAATAGGATCAAGAAATTTGGTGAACGGAATTACCGAACACCAGTTCTGATTGAATGGCTGCTACTTTTTGGTTGCGTGTCATTATCCACTGCTACCATCGTTTTCCATTACCCTCCTCGTCGCCATGGCTGGATGGCTGGCAGAGATGGATCTACATTCATAGTTGTGGGGGCTTATTCCCCATTAAAATTTGGAAGGTTGTGTAGAAATATATAAGTATATGGATTTTTGTTCCTATTATTTTATTAAGTTTAATCTCATATTAAGATAAAAATTATATAAAATTGTTTAGTAAGTTTATGAATTAATTTTTCTCCCACTATCTAAATTTTCTGAATATATCACTGATGGCTAAATTACCTTTTTCCTTATCCCTTGATCTCTCTTTGCTTCTTTTGTTAGTTTTTTAGCATATTCATTGTTAGCAGCAATAACTAATTCCTTTCAGATAAAAGTTTTTCATTAGAGGATAAAATGATGGCCACAAGACTCTTTTTGTATATACCATAAGGAATTGAAACCTGAGTAGATACTTAAAAAGTTCAATTAGTTAACTATTAATTGTGTAAGGTCTCATAGTTTATTCAGACCATACTCATTTATAAAATTTCATATTGTGTTAGGTTAAGAGATAAAATTAGGAGAAATTTTTATGAATAAGTTTCTTATGTAAAGTTATATATGGATCTCATATATAAAAATTTCTCTATTTTTATGATTTCCTAACCAAACACACCCTAAAAATAACAAAATAATATACATGCATAATCATAGCAAATTATAAGAGTTTGTTAGCAAATAAGAATTGAATCAATCTCATTCAAAAGTGGCTTAATTCATTAATTTAATTATTTTTATAAAAATAATTATATTATTATAAGTTAGTTAGAATGTGATATATATTCAAATTTAAGGGAAAGTCTAGTTCATAAAATACTAGGATAATTAGTGAGAGAACTTCTAGATTTAAGTATTATAATCGGATGCCATGATTCTGAGGTAGGAGTTGTAATACTATCACCTTCACATGTGATAACCTTTTCATTTAAACCTCACCACTTATTTCAAAAAATATATGCACATATAAAAAAACTTATTTCAAGACAAGTCAATTTTGGACTCATATTTACAATTCGTTTTTTGTGTGGAATCCATCATATATACTAAAAGTTACATACGCTTTCTTTTTGAAGAAAAAAAGAAATTTCCTAACAATTTTAATAGTTAAAAATAAGACTATATAAAATACTTAAAAGTAGTTTATTTGTATTGTTTCCCTGTATGTTGTTTATACCTATTGACTTTGTTGAGCTTGTTCTCTTGCTGGCTCCAACTATCTATCTAAAAATAAAATAAAATACTTACCTTGGATGTAACCGCAATTTGATACCAACTTACAATTTGTCAAATTGATAATTTAAGGGTTATTTATCATAAAATAATTGTGTAAGCAATTAAGTAAAAGGTATGATAATATAAGTTATTGAAATTTAATCCAAAGTCTCATGTCGATAAGATATAGAAGCTTTGCTGGTATATTAACTTATAAATACGGGTTTTGGATGTTGGATTTAGATATCCTTCAAAAGTGAGGGTGGTCTATTGTATAAGTAGGTTTTAAAAATTATCTATATATATAACAAAAGATTTATAAAGAGAATTTTCTAATTTTAGCCATTTAAAAATTATAATTAGTTAAGAGATTTATTTAATCATAAATGTAAACAGTAAATACGTTAAATTTTAGCACATATTCATTGTCCCTATGGTTATAACATTTTCCAAGCCAACTTCCTTTCTTTTGACTGGCGTAGACAGTGAAAACTACTGCATCTCAACCAAACTCAACCAAACAAGCTATTAAATTGTTGATAATATACATGTAAACAAATGGTTATCATCATTTTAAAATTTCAGTTTTCGTGATTGACAAATTATAGTCACGTATACAAACACAAACAATTTCTCATCATGATGTGCATTTTTTCTCTAACTTGCTACTGTTGTTTAGTCAAACGTATCTAAATTATGCACTCTCTATATCTACAACCTACGATTGATTTCAAAGCCATTGTTTGTATAGAGTTATTATGTTATTCATTCTCCAATAACCAAAAGCTTTTTTTTTTTTAATTATCTATCTTCTCAAAAAACCTGAAAAATTAAAATTTATTTAGTATCTTTTTAGATTCGTATGCACATGCATTTAACAATGAATACTTATTTGAAAATAAAGGGAGTGTTTATTTATTTCTGTTTACAAATAGAGATTGATTGATAGGTGACGGTCAATATATAGTTAGATTTGTCTTTTCTTTTCTTTTTCATTGTTCAATGGGGCCAAGGACCTAAAACAGACGCAAAACTTGTTTTTTCATCTCTGGAAAACAACAATTACATCAATACAGACCTAAACTTACAAGTTAGAAAGAACCAGTCAATACGTTCTTTGTTAGATTGACATGGACTGGACTTGGACCAATGTTCGAAGTAACTTGACCGGCATACATCGGAAAACAGAAATGGACACAAACCAAAACTCGGGCATGGACTCGGCTCCTTGTGTGTTTGGCAGATCATATTAGACATGACAAGATAAATTAATATCATATATTATATTTTTATTTATTATATAATACAGATGAAATAATATATTGTATAAACTTATTCATCATGACACCTTATATATTAAAATGACATATAACTTAATCATGTTTAGGGAGACCATTTTAACTCTGATTAGTTTTTAGTGTATTCTTTTATTTTTTAAATTTTTTTTAAAAAATAATAATAAAAAATATCATAAAATTAATTATTTAACAAATAATAATAAAGAAAATAAATAATAATTATTAATAAAAATAAATATCTAAATAAATAATGATAAGTATTCAAGAACAATTAAATATTTTAAATAAATAATATATAGTATAAAATTCAATTAAAAATTAAAAATTATTAACTAATAAACTAAATTATAAATAAGTAATAAATAATATGTAATATGTAAAAATAAGGACTAATAATTAAAATAATTTAATCTAATATTAATTTTAAATTGAAATAAAAATTATAATTAAAAATTTAAAAATGTTAAAATATATAAAAGAGAGTATCTTATATTATATTTTATACTTAATGAAATAATAACTAGTTATAAAATATTGAAATACATAATAAACTTTAATATATATTAAAATTTTAATTAATAAATATTTTAATAATTAATTAAAATTTACTTATTATTATTTTTATTTGTTATTTACTTAATTAAAATTATTGGTGAATAAATGATAATATTATAAAATATAAAATATAATATTTTATAAAATGCTATACCATACACTGTATAACATTAAAAGTTTATTAGATCTTATACTATCAGGATTTATTGTCAAAAAATGTTGTTAAAACATTTTACTAATATTTAAAAAGTATTACTAAAAATGTAAAAAAATATTGTTAAAATTTTTAGGAACACTTTTTCAAGTGCAGCATATAGTCTATATTGGTAAAGAGTTTTACTAACATTATTATATAATTTAGTAACATTTTCCAAATGTTAGTAAAACTTAATTATGTTGTAGTGAAATTATGTGAGATGAATTTGATATGTGATAGAAATGAGAAAGGTTTTTATTTATTTATTTATCTTTTTTATTGATAAACTCCATATATGTATATAAATATATGAAGTAAATCTATGATAAATTTATTTTTTATTTTTATCCTCTATGCGGAAATTATGAATGGTTAAAAAATATGACCTTTGCATTCTATACTTCGAGACAACTCTGGCAAATTTCTTGCTTTTAAGCATTTTCGTTTTATCCTATTCCAAATACACCTTGAATGCTAAGCTTCTGACTTGAAAAAAAAAAAAGAGAAAGCAAGATAAATTCAATATGTCAAGCAATGACTCCAATGTGAATATAATGGGTGCTCATGAGAAGTTTCAAGTCATAATTGACAGAAAAATATATACGTCAATACAGATAAGCCTGTAGGTCTTAATCAACTTTTATCTATGAAGTATGAACTACAAATGAATGCTTGCAAGTTGCAATTGCATTGCCACATTCTATTCCATGCTTATCCCATATAATGGTTTGCAGCGTTGGCGAGTATATATGCTTTGGTCCCGCCGTGTACACTAAGCCGACAGACCCAATGGCAAAAGTCTCTCATATTTTCCATTTGAGAAAGAAAAATATTGATATAGACTCGAGTTTACGGTGAATTTCACTTATGATACAATTTTAACTAATATTTTTATAATATTTATATATTTTTAACTTAAAAGTATGCTTTAATTGGTTCATATGTTGCTATTGTACAATTCACCGTGATTCCGAAAATATAGGAATACTTTAATGTTACTCAAACGGTTGGGAATCATGTTGATTGGTTATTATTATTATTATTTTTTCCAATTGTGGTTGTTTTATTTTGGCTGAGAGACTATGCTATTTGTTGGACAAGTTGACTCATGTATATCTTGATGGGATAATGATTGATTTTATTTATGTACGTAGTATTCTAAGAAGTATATCCTGAGCTGTGTATACTTAGATTTATAAATATTCGAATTAAAGATATGTTAAATTTGATAGGATATAGTAAATCCGATAAGATATGTGAAATCTGATAAGATATGCAAAGTCTGTTAGAATATGGAAAAAATTCGTTTAGATCTGAAGAATCTGTTATGATCTGAAGAATCTGTAAGGATTTGGAACAAATCTTGGAGATAAGAATATTAGTTATAAATAAAATTAATGGTCCAGGTGTATAGTAGTATGAGAGAGTAAGTGAAAGTGGTAGACTCTATTATGAGAGAGGGTGTACAAGGGGCTCTGGGAAGTGGGAACAAAGTGAGATTCTTATTCTATTTTTCTTTTCATTGTGAAAGTGTTTAACCTCTAGGTGGATATAGGCATGCGATTTGTTGAACCACATTTAATTATTATCTCTACACTCATTGTCATCTTGTTTATTTTTATCCCTTTGGATTTTTATGCAATTATTTAGTTTATTGGATTTGGAAAAATGTGTTTGTGGGATTCATTTTGCTGAGCCATCCCAATAACTGGTATCAGAGCTCATTATAGCTCAGTACTATCCCACAAATATGTCTAGCACAAGGTCAAATCTTGGAAAATTTACCATTGAATCTTTTGATGGAAGGGGAAGCCTCACTCTTTGCCAAAGAAAGGTGAAGGACATCCTAGTTCAACAAGGTTTGGCAAAAGCCTTGAAAGGAAAAGATGAGAAGGCAAAGAAGATGACAGATGATGAGTAGGAAGAGTTGGAGTTGAAGTGTGTATGCACAGCTGGACTATGTATTGTTGATAACATTATTATCAACAATGTTATGGATGAAGATACTGTGCCTAGCATTTGGGAAAAGCGGGGAAAACTTTATCTTTTTAACAGTTTTTATAATATATGGCATCTAAAGAAGAAATTATCTCAATTGCATATGGAAAACGATGTAGATAAAATGGAACACATGAATTATTCAATGCTATATTGTTGATGAACTACTTGGAAGATATAGACTTGGCATTCTTACTTCTTGCATCACTTCCTGATTGTTATGACAATTTGGTTACCACCTTGCTGTATGGAAAAGACATGGTAAGTTTGGATGATGTGCAATCATGTCTTTTATCCATAATATTCAAAAGAAGAATAATAAAAGGGATGATCAAGACTTGTGTGTTGCTCGTGGGGAGAATCAGAAAGGGAAGGGAAAAGTATATGATGAGGGATTTGATTCTATGAAGATAGATGGAAAAGTGCTTGTTGCTTCTATTGTAAGGAAATCAATCACATTAGACGATTTTGTCCTAACCTCACGAAAGAGAATGATGAAAAGGGTGGCAATAGTCTTGTTGCCACCGGCCCTTTGATCTTGTTTGATGATGGATTCACATGTTCATTGGCTGATTTTTCAAATCAATGTGAAGCCATGTTTTATAGTGGATTTAGGTGTGTAGCTGGTATGCATTGAAGCCATTGGTTTGCACTTTGCATGTGACTAGGCGGCTTGGATCAAGGTGGAGCTGTTAACGATTTCCATGGTGGTGATACATTTGCTAAGGTGGAGATTTGTTGGGAAAGTTAGCTCATGTATATTTTAATGGGATAGCGATTGACTTTATTTATTTATATCTTTTAGATGTGTTTTTTAACATGTATATCCTAAGATGTATATCATTAGATTTAGGAATATTATCACGACCCAACTTGGGAACGTGACCGGCATGTGAGAAAGTTCATCTCCACATAAGCATTCTGGGTAACGTGTCATTGTAAATGCATAATTTATTGTAATTTCAATCTTAAAACATGATTTTCTTCTAAATTAATACCAATTTCCCTATTTTAAAACATAATATCCGAATTAATCAAATTGAAGCATTTGACATATAAAACTCTGAAAACATCTTAATCGTGCTCCAAAGGTCTATTTAACACTTGAAAACAGAATCATAAAGTCATCTCTAGCTCGTTACATAGATTCTAGTCATAATCTATAATTTCAAATCCAGACTTGAAATCTGTAAACATATACATTGATATTTCTAATATTGAAATTAAATGCATAATCTGAAAATATATGCATGGCTCAGATCCTACCTACACATCTACTGAAGTACTCTACTCTAACATAATTCTAATCCAAGCCTTACTACAAAGTAAAGCTTACCATTGGACAACTGCTTCTACAGGAATGGTGACTGGATTATGCCTGCACCTGCTACTGTGAGGAGAATGGAAAAGGGGTGAGTCAATGAATTCAGTGAGTGGATGTTCACCCGTCAACCATATGGGATAATCAACAAGATTTATATATAACATAAACATACAATAAACATAATTCATTTGATATTTACATACGTGATTACTCAGGAAAAGCATTTCTTATTCCATGATATCATAAAAAGCATTTTTGAATTAATAATCTATCGTGAAATAATTTTAATTGGTGGTGTGGTAACTCTTCAAAAAATAGTAATCTCCGGCTATAATAATAATAATATCTCTGATTGTGCATAATAAATATGATATAATAGATTCTTTGGTTATGCATGTCAACCATTGCATAACAAAATTCTCTGATCTTTGGGGCTCTTCAAGAATCCAAACTAGATACCTAATTAAGTTCCATTCTCTACTATGGGATGAGATTGTCCTTTTGGGATAACTTGGTACCATAGTTAGCAATTTCTCACAGCTGTTAACTCACTGCCTGTTTTTTATAGCTACCATTTAAATTAGTTTGTACTTAATTCAAATAAATTTAGAAATTCTAAAAATCTCTTAAAACTTTGAAAACTCTGAAGCTTTGGCTTCATACAACTCTAATAATATGATTTTAGTATAATTGTAGCTATGAAATCATGCCCAAGGTATCACAAGCTTATAGGCATTGTGATTTCAAAAGCCTACAGAATATATAACTAACAATTGCTATGAATGATATTGAATTCCATATTTCTAAATATCATGAAAACCGAATTTCTAAGTCATTTATCGAACTAACATCTTTTTCATAATCTTGATAACTTTAATAGTACACGTCAAACCAATAGGATTCATAATCATAAAACTCTGAAATCGTAATGACATATGTATTCAAAGCTAAATCATCCTCTATTATATGTTTGCCCATGATAAATAAACTTGATACTCTAAAAGCTTTCTGAAATCTTTTCAAAATGTTTCCATATCATAAAATCATAAAATGCATTGACCACTTTAGTAAACTTGTTAAATCATATATTTTTCAATAAATCTCTTAAACTTGAGCACATAAAACATTTTCATATCATACAATGCACCAATCATGGTTCCATAGTTTTCTAAAATGAATTTTCATGCTATATTCAAAATCAATATCTTTGCCATAACTTGCAAAATCATCTCTAATCATACTTTCATCTCTAAATTCATGTTTCAGAATCAGCATACATAAATATACTCATAATGACAAGAAAATAAGGTTATGAGTTTGAACCCACTCATAGTTTGGGATTGAGATTATGTGGGCACCACTAACTTGACTTTTGAGAGTTTAGGATGATACCAACAACTATTATAGAGCAATAAAGACACATGATTAATCTCTATTAATCTCCAAACAACTCTAAAATAACTCTATGAATATTGGGGGAGTACCCCTACATAACAATATTAGAGAACCAACATTACCTATACATAGGGGAAGAATGGGGGGAAGGAATCTAGCATAAAACATAGACAAAGTCTTACGTTGGAGCTTGGATAAGCAAAGATTGATGTTGGATTGAAAGAAAAGAAAGGAATTGGTATTTTGGGGTAGAGTTTCGGCGAAAATGGGAAATAAATCCCGAGTTGGGGTTTATATGGGGGTGGGGTTTTACTTATCAAAATTGCGTCATTTTCTATTGTACTGATATCGGGCTACTCACTACATCGAACTAGGATAACTGTAGCGATTCTGCTGAAACATCAGCTCATCGTAGTGAAAATATCTCGCTGTAGCAAGACTATTTGAAGCAAGGAGGATAGTTTGGCTCGCTAGTTCGTACAGCTAGGAATCCTCGCTGTAGCGAAACGATTTTGTATAATTTTGTAGATTTCAGCATCAGTGTGGTTCTCAGGGAACTGGGGATTCTTAGGAGTCAAAAAGGCTATGTCAGAGCTAGCCCTAAACACGTGGACTTGAGATATCAAAAATATTTAAATTAAGGATATATTAAATTCGGTAGGATATGGTAAATGTGGTAAGGTATGTGAAGCCTATTAGAATATGGGAAAAGTCCATTTAGATTTGAAGAATCTATTAAGATATGAACAATCAGTTATGATCTGAAAAATCTGTAAAGATTTTAAGATCTGTTAGGATTTGGAAGAAGTCTTAGATAAAACTCTTGGTTATAAATAAGAACAATAGTCTAGGTGCATGATAGTGTGAGAGAATAAGTGAGAGTATTAGACTTTGTTATGAGAAAGAGGGTGTAGAAAGGGCTTTGGGAGTAGGAACAAAGTGATATTCATGTCATGATAGGATTTGGAAAAACATGATCAACATATGAGGAGTCTCATTTGCATAATTTAATGATGAAAATCCATTTCTAAATATAATTTAACTTGAAATTTCAAATCATAATAATCCTAAATAACCCATTTCATAAATCAACTATAAAATTATAAATGTATTACAAAATAAGATGAGTTGCTCCATACAAGAGAACCATAAAATTGTAAATCCTTAAATATATAATGAATATAAATCATGGTTAACAAAAAGCTAGATGATGCACGATCTGGGACCCTGCCCACACAACACTGGAGCACTCTATATAAAAAGCAAAAATACTTCACAGCAATGTCACCAAGATGAACAAACTAATGTTACCGGGGAGGAGGCTGGGGAAGATCTGAAGCAGCAGTTGTATTTGTAAGGGGAGAAGAGAGGAGGGGTGAGTTTTATCTTAAAACTCAGTGAATGGATCATCACCCACAATCATACATGGAACAACAAGGAAATTATATAAATAATAATGCAAAGTTCAAATCATTTCCATCCATAAAACATAATAATAATAATAATAATAATAATAATAGCTTTGGTTTTGAATAAAGCATAGGAAAACATAAATATTCTTCTAAGGAATAACATAGAGACAGAATGCTATGCAATTATAAGGCAATGCTTAGTCTCTCGTGAATAAGAGCACCTAACTAAGATTCAATGGTCTCTCGCGAATCATGTCCTACATGGACTAATATGAATATAGCTAAATGCGCTTCGTAGGCAGCTTGGTATGGTATACCAAGTTGGTATAGTATACCAAGATTAACGAATTGATTGTCGTTAACTTATAGCTCTTTTCCTCATGGTAATTCCTTCTTCTAAAATCCTATTGTAATTTAAAAAGGAATTCTAGTATATTAGGTTCAGTAATACATCATCCTCATGCATAAACATACTTTCTCATATTTCGTCAAATCTAGCTAACTCTCATCATCACAAATCAAATTATCTAAATAATTTATATCTCAAGAATGGTCTCATGCATTTTGAGAAATCAATAATTTTCATGAGTGACTTCAAAACGTGTTTTCTAACTCTTTCATAAATTCATGTAAACTTAATAATTTCATAAATTCTAAAATTTGCTAGAAACTACATTTCTAATGACCAAAAATAACGTCATAGGATCAAACTCACTCACCTGGAGGGATGAAATGTAAAATACCAACGCCTATAGAGCTCTGGGAGATGGGGATGGCACCAATGTCTACCATTGAAGCAAAGAAACCCATGAAAAGCTATGATAACTCTAAAACAACAATGAATCAACTCTATGAACATTGGAAGAGTATTCCCACTTGACAACAATGAAAAATAACAACACCCAACTTAAAAACATAGGAGGGAGGAGAAAAAGAGAGTATAAACCATCAAAATCTCTTACCTTGAAACTTAGAAGAGGTAAGATTGAATGGAAAAGAGAGTAAGGAGGGTGGAAAAGAGTTTAGAAGCTAGGGTTCTCAAATTTGGGGGTGAAATCCGAGTGGGGAAGGGTTTATCTAAGGTAGGGTGTCACTTAAATGAAACTACATTATTTTGCTACTGTTCTGGCATCAGGGGCATCGCTGTAGCGGTCAAAAGACTTGCACAACCCCTGCGATAAAACACATGACTACTTGGCAGAGACTCCAAACTTGTCCAGGTCATGCATTTGACTGATATAGTGGTTTTGGACTGCTATAGTAGTGTCAGAGACACTAATATGTGAAGTGTCTTTCATGAATCCGAGGCCTTCTCGGGAATATGGGTGGGTCTCATAGAACTCTACGGTCGTACTAGATTTGTCCAGGGACACATGTACCTAAGGTGTTATAATTCTTGTGTTGTTTTTCTTCTCATAGTGAAAGTGCTTATCTTCTGGGATGGATATAGGCATGCGATTTGACGATACATGATAAATTATTATGTTTCTACACTTTTTGTCACTTGTTTATTTTATCCCTTTGTGTTATTGTGCGATTATTTAGTTTATTGGATTCGTACAAGTGTGTTTATGGGACCCATTTCGCTGTGCCATCCCAACACTATTTGTATATGCCATATCAGTTATATACAGTATTTACTATTCATACGAAATTTTTGATACTAAAATATCAATTTTATATTGTGTTTCTCACACGAGTTGTACTTCCTTGCTTGTCTTCTCCCTTTTTGAAATAAAAGTTATATTAATGTAGCATGATAATTTTGAATGGATTAAATATAAAAAATATATGATGCCTAGCAGTAACATTGTATCATATTAAATGACTTCTTCTAAAGGAACTGACCTATCAGCCAAGGTGGCAACAAAAGAAAAATTATGAAAAACATATATAAGATGACTGGGATGGGCTTCCTGACCCACATCATACGTGGGAGTTTGGTAAATGAGAATGAGATTATAGTCCCATTGGCTAAGAGCCTGAGACCCGTGAGTCGGGTTTCGGTCAGCCTTGTTGAGTTTTTTTCTTTGTTTGCTCTTTCCTTTATGCCGTTGTTTCGTGTTACATTCTGATTCTGTGCCTCGTGTTTTGCTTTGTGGTCTATCAAGGTTCAACGAGTTGGTGCTTGTCGTCTTTTTCTCTTGTTGTGTTTATTGTTTTAGAGTAAATTTGATATACTCCTCTGCCTCTCCCTTCAAGAGCCTAGCACTTATTAACTATACATATTCCATATAAGATGAAGCAATAAGCCACTAGCCAGTGTTGAGCAATTCTTTATAAGTTCTGTGGCGTTGGACCAAAAGTCACAACCGAGAGGTTATGATTGTGTCAATGAGTAGAATTCGATGGCAGGCAAGAAAGAATAAGAGGAGAAGTAGGGTGCAAGGAGAGGGGAATTCACAGAGAATAGAAAGAAAGAGGACTGAACTGAAGTTCTACCACACATGCCATATTTTTGCGAAGAGTGGCACAGCTTCGGGAGGGAATTATGCTAATATCCGTATTTGTAAAACTCGGTAACAGAAATGCAGAGGAAGAGAGTGGGAATGGTTTTTAACTAGGAAAAACGAAAAACAATAAATACTAAATCGCTTGAAAATAGGATCTTAGCTACTAAAAGGTGCTGATGGTGGCTTTTAAGTTAAAATTGACGGGAGTTACACAGATAAGATGCTTGAAAATTACAATTGCAATACCGCTGTTTGAACTTATCCATACAATGGTTTGTTCTTTGTAGCCTTTGCATGTCTATTTTATTTCTTACAAGAGTTGCACCTGTAATTTCTTGCTTGCTTATTTTTCCTTTTGCAAAATATAGGCCGGTATTCTACCCACAATTCAGAACCTTTCATTTATAAATGAACTTATTATTCATCTGAAAAATAGAAATTGATAATAAACATGTGCAGCCAACTTTGTAGACAGTTATCCAGTAGTAAAAAATTACCATGATATAATGTCTAGGCAACAAAACAATGTCAATGTCAGATATTTCCATTTATCATGTCAGAACAGTTGCACTAAAGGGATAGTGAAGGAAAAACGTTATACATTAAACCCTGACAAGATATATATGTTATGCAGATTAATGCAACTTCTAATGGTTCCCATAATTTCTTGCATTTCAGTAAGAAGAATCCATGCTACGTATAAATGCAGTTGAATCATCTGCTGAGACACTATCGCCCTCAGTCTCACTTATCTCTTTTTCTCCTCTTTGTTGGTAATGTTGTCTCATCATCTCAATTTTCTTCTCATCCATTGAATCACTTGTAGCTGGCACCACCTCGGGAACAACAGTTCCTCCTTCAAGCATGCTTACCACTGAAGTCATAGTAGGCCTGAGCATTGGAGAGGCATTGGTACAAAGAAGAGCCACATTGATCATGGCCATTACCTCTTCTTTGTTAAAGTCTTCCCCCAACCTCCAATCAACAAGTTCCAATAGATTGCCTTGTTCTTTCAAAAGATGTGCCTGATAAAGTCAAATACAAATAGTTATTTGATTCCAAAGTTAATTAGCAGTTGAATGTTGAAATAAGCAATCCATTGATTTTTTTTCCTCTTTGTTTTTTTTTTAATTTTCCTTGTGGTACATGCAATCCATTGTATCATGAAACCATATTTCCCAAAAGCTTAAGCCGATGGGTGGAGACGCATGAATGGTTTATATCTACCAAATCCGCTCACAACATGAACACCTCTTTTTTTGGGCTTGAACTCATATATATATATATATATATATATATATATATTCACGATGGGGGATAACGAGATCGAACCCTAACCGTTTAGTCGTGAAGACTCTAATACCATGTCATGAAACCATCTTTCTAATAGAGGTGATTAATGATTTTATATATGTAACATTGAATTTGTGGTTCAGAAACACAGAATTAGGGAATTCCTTTTTTATAGTCAAACAATAAGTAACAAAAATTTGTAAAATAAAAGAAATAAACAAAAATATCACAGTACACTTGAAGGTTCCGGGGGCATTGATTATGAACACGTGAGGAACTTCAATTTTAAAAAACTAAAACAGTTTTCAGAAAGGCATAATAACTATAAAGGTATCACCCATAAAAGGTTACAAAAGATAAAAGTTGAACGAGGGTTGCTCTGTAGTTTCTATGTAACACGAGACCATTCTAAATACTCTCAAGACCAATTAGATAGGCATGAATGTAGGAAAGCATGAGAAAGTATGTTACCCAATCAAGAAGAGAGAAGAAATCTTCCATAGGCTGGCTAAGGGTATTGCTCTTCCCACTAACAATTTCCAAGGCGACAATTCCAAAACTATAAACATCAACTTTGTCGGTCAAATAACCGTGCATCGCATACTCAGGAGCCATATATCCACTGTAGTATTGAAAATTTATCAATTACAGAACCTAGAACATAATTATTTTCATTTTAAATCCAAGATAAAATGATAATCCAAAATTGAAAAGGTTTATCAATTACAGAACCTAGAACATAATTATTTTCATTTTAAATCCAAGATAAAATGAAAATCCAAAATTGAAAAGGTATTTTAGTATATGGCCTCTAATTCTAATTTTTTGTTTATATGCAGTTGAATCATCTGTAAAAATAGGATTCAATAAAGATCAGCGCAAAATAATATGAAACTCACTAAGTGCCAGCTACTCTGGTGCTTATGTGGGTTTTGTCCTGTTCATCAAGCTTGGCCAAACCAAAATCAGATATCTTAGGGTTGAGATCTTTATCCAGTAGCACATTAGTGGCTTTGATATCCCTATGAACAATCTTCAGTCTTGATTCTCCATGGAGGTAAGCTAAACCTTTAGCAATACCAACACAAATCCTTTGTCTTGTTTGCCAGTCTAGTCTCAATTGACTTGTCCCTTCATCATTATTTGCGTCTGCTGTAGAAATTGGGCAACAGCACCCCATGGTCATGAATACAATACCAGTACAAGATTGTAAATTACTACAGCAACAACAGTGACAGAAGAAGAATAGAGAAAACAAAAGTTACCAAATAAAGCATGTGCAAGGCTATTGTTCTCCATGTATTCATATATTAGCACCAATTGATCCTCTTCCATACAAAAGCCATAGAGCTTAACCAAATAAGGGTGTCGCAATGCAGAAATCATGCCAATCTCATTTATAAACTCACGATTCCCTTGATTTGATTTATCAGAAAGTTTCTTAACTGCTACTATTGTGCCATCTGGCAGGACCCCCTGCATTTTGTGGAATGGTATGAAGGTTATGAAAAGTTGGGGGAAAAAACATATTGACAAACATCAACCACAATTACAATTCATCATGTTCAAACAAACCAATGGATTGTGCAAAATAAACCTTGTAAACTGGACCAAACCCTCCCTGCCCAATCTTGAACGCTCTATCAAAGTCATTTGTTGCTGCTTTTATTTGCCTTAATGTGAACATGCAAGTTTGAGAATCTACGCCCTTTAGTTCTGTCAGTAGAAGCAAACAAAAATGTTGTATCAAGAAAGTTATTCAACACTAATAGTGTTGACAAATCAGATGTCTCTATAGATAACAATGTCCATATTGCATCCACCATCTCAGTGCTATTACCTTCTTCAAGACTAATAAGCAAAATAATTAAGTAGGATGAAAGATCAAATGACTAGATACATAAGTAATTTATGCAAATAATTTTACATTCTAGATAAGCAAAATACCAATTTTGTGCATGTTATTGTTGAGCGTGTCATTTGAAATGTTGATTATAGAATAACTGTAGCAATTGATGAATGGTTACCTTTAGCCACTAAAATTTTCTTTCCAAAACATCCCTTCCACCAAATTATGCCAAATACCAATATGATAATAACTGCTCCTGCTATAATAATTGCAACAATAACCCATACAGGGATGCCATTACCGTTAGCTGATGGGGGAGGTGGCACAAAATCTGGTTCAGCATATATAAGATCTTTGCATTAGATTAAATGATGAAGATAACGACAGAAGCATAAGAAAATTTCGACAAGTACAACCCACCTGGATCAACAGATATAGCTGATATAAGAGGACCATATACTGATCCATATGGGACAGTAGTTGTCCCCTTTCCAGCCCAATATAAGCGGATCTCCAAGGCATTACTAGCCACAACAGCAGTGAATTTTTTTATGATTGCCTTTCCTACACCCCCTGCTTCCTTTGCAATATTGAAATCCTTCAACACCAACTTTCTCTGTAACATTGAAATCTACATATTAATACTTCATATATAATCATTACAACTTTCAAATTTTCAGTATGGAAATAAAGTTAGATATATTGTCGAGTGTCATTTTACATCATCATTTCATGCTTTAATTTTCTTACAAGAAAATGATTAATATTGATAAATCCCTGAAAGGATTTAATCTGGTATCACAATGTCCCCAAATAGACCAGTACTCTCTTTGTTGAAGACATTTGTTCAATATTATTCGTGCCATTGAAAAAGGTATGAAAATGATGCAATCATGCACCTGAATGTAAATGTCAAACACACGCCTTCCCAGGCTGCTATATGTTTTATCATCAGTGAACATTATCTCGGCAAAATGGAGATTTACAGTGTAGTTTCCATTTCCCAAGCAAAATGCATAATAAGTCAAAGAAAGAGGAGAAACGCGTGCATCCATGTACAATTCGGCATTGTCCATTGCAAGCTTATTTGTAGTAGACCATGTATAGTAGTCTGCGCGACCACTATCGAAGAAGTGGCCAGTATTGATGAGTGCCCAGTTTGTTCCTTGAAGGAGAAATCTTGCCGGTCCAGTCTCACCAGAATCATCATCATATGTCTTATTTCCATTAGAAAGTACTTGCTTTCCACCACAATTTATATAAAGAGAGTACCAAGCTGGGACAAGCACAAATAGGTGAGCAACTACTAAGGGAATCAAGCAGCATTACAAACTCGCAGTATAGAAAGATATTCATTAAAATGTTTTATTTTAATCTCTGCGTTTATCGCTCTCTTTTTTTCTTCCCTTTTAGGAATGAAGGAAAGCTTAGTCTTGAGTTTGATCTTGAATGTTATTAGCCCAAATGTTTAAGGTCTCAAGTTTTGATGCTGGCTAAAGTTTGATAACATGTTTTTAACTGCACCAGTCCTAGAACAAGTTCTTCATGAGAGAGTGGCAATATGTGAAAGGATAATCCTCCATATCTCCTGGTTTCTCAAACTTGAAAATATATAAATACACTGAAAGCTAGCAGGATCAAATGTTTAAGTAGTACTTAATTCTAATGGAAATCTATGATAAGTCAACTTACCTTTAGGACATGCCGTGTTTGGCAAACATGAAATATTCCCCCTGAGAAAATAAAAGAAGGAAGGGGCACAGAAATAGTAAGCACACGTTATAACCTGTAAAACTTATAAACATGTAAAATAATCAATTCAATAATTAAGCTCACGGAGTATAAACTTACAAGCTATTGCCATTCAAAGAGGATGCAAACAAGTTCCTATGGAAAATGTTATATGGATAAGGCTCAGATAAACTTCTAAAATTACAAACCAAAAAGAAGAAAGAAAGTGAAGAATACATAAAATGCAAAGATTCTTACGTGCCTCCCTGTTGACAACCTGGCTGCTCGGAGCTTCTTATGCTGAAGTTGTTAAATGAGAAATCTCTGAATAAAGTTCATGGAATGTGATTTAGAATTTAAGAAGATATAACACATCAACTCCATGGAACACTTATCACTCAACGATATGTAAGAATTCCAATATAAAAATATGGAAGCTTTGCTGCTTTATTATCTGACAGACACCATTCTAGCATTAGTTCTTGTCTTCCTTACTGATTTTCCTAAGCCCATATAGAATTTTAAATCTGTTTCCAAGGTTAAGTGTTTCATTTTTATGACAGTACAAGACACTAGCAGGACATAAACACATCTTACAGATTTGTAGGCCTCATGCAACTCTTTCTTCATTTACTTTAAATAAGTGCCACCATTTCAATCCTCGAATAATAAATATAGCAAAATTGTCCTTCAATGTCAAGTTTGACATCAAATTTGTAAAATTTGGGAGGATCAATGCCAATGATTTTCAGTTATAAATAGTATGGAACAAGACAATGGCTGCTTTTTTTTTTTTACTTGTATCTGAGAAGTACTAAAGCTCTTGAAAAATACTTTTCCAAGTGCTTCAGTTGCTTTAATAAAACAACCCTAGACCACATTGTGCTGAAACAAAAGCATAGTAAATTTTTTACTTCTTCATATTCTGAAAATCTGTTTTCTCAAACAAATATTTGTAGTAAAAAGAGAGGAAGGAGAAAATAAGCGTTTTGTCAGAACTCACAATGCATAGATGAAATTGCAATGAATGGCTCAAGTATCTAGAAATCTTTTTTCCATAGAATTATCTAAATGCCCTTAGTCTTATTAGTTTTGAATGAAGCCAGAGTAGTTTTTGGTCCATTGAAAAGAGTTGGGCTGAGGATATAGAGCACAAGGATATTGGTTGAAGCTCTCAAATGTGTAAAAACAAATAAAATGACTTGAGTCATTTAATTCAAGAAATCATGTATCAGCATTGGAAAGATAACTTACACATCATTAGGCTTATATATCCAACCAGGCAGTAATCCAGTTAGAAGGTTCCCAGTTAAAAATCTATTAAAATCAAAATAAAGATGTCAGTTCATACTTCATAGAGTACACAATTATTGATGAACTGGAAAATTAGAGAATACTCTAGTAAATCCTATCTCTATTAATTTATACTGTCCCCAAGGACTCAGCTATTGCCTTAACTAGTTAATTTCATTAACACCTGTTTTAATGAAGTCAACAACATGAATTAATGATAATAATGCCAATATAGCAGATAAATTTTATTCACCTCTCCTTATCTTGCCTCACCTTAGAGTTTTTCCTCTGTTTTTCCCCTTTTTTTTCCCTTTAAGGAAGATGATTATCTAACAAACTATATTACTTTGGAATTTGAAAAACTACAAACATATTGGTATAAACACAAACAAATTCCAATCATACATTTTTATTTCAAATGACTGCAACATATAGTTTGCAGAAAAACCAAACAATTACTGCCATATTTGGACAATACAATGGTGGTTAGCACGTTCAATGACAGAATCCTACATGTCCAAGGGAAGCAGTGAAGTTAGATCTATCTGAAAGTTGTACCGTCCAAACTAAATAGAACAGTGCAGTCCAGCTACCAAGAAAACATTTTTTCCTATTGTGGTGCAGTCCTATAAAAAACCATACATAATGTCTTACAGCATATTCATTTTCTGTAGGCCAGTAAAGCTGCTCGGAATTTGTCCACTTAATTTGTTGTAGCTTAGATCTCTGACAAAGAAATTATATCAAGTTATTTCCAAGACAAAAATTGGAATAAAATAAACAAAAAGGTGGTTCCTAATTCTATATATGGTAAACAAAGAAAGCACAATGCTGTCCTTCAGAAAATTAATAAGTATAAATGGAGAAATCTAAAAGTAGTTTAAAAAGTTGTAAAAAAAATTCCAAATTTAATATCAAATAGAAAAATATGAAAAAAAAATAAATCAGCACTCACAACACTTGCAAATTACTCAATCTTCCGAGATTTTCAGGCACTGCTCCAATAATATTGCAACTCCTCAATATTCTAGGAAACAGTCAGATAGTACATTAATTTATGATAGCAACAAGGCATGATTATCACTTCTTAATTTTCTACCCCTAAAATAGTTTCTTTGAGAAATGGACTCAAAGAGTAGTAGTAGTAGTAATAATAATAATTCAGAGCATTTAACTCACAGAACTTCCAAATTTGTCATACTATCTAGGTGGGGAAAAGGTGAGTCAGGTCCATTCAAGTCAGTAATTCTCCTGCATATCATAATTTAAGCATGGTTACACAAATGAACAATAAATAAAGTTATCCTTAAACCTTGGCTTCAACAAATAAACGCCATACTTACAAGTTGGTGAGGTTTTTCATATGTGAAATTCCAGAAGGAATTGGACCACTCAAGCCACTACCTTGGATTACCCTATGAAATGGCAATTAAATGGTAACAACTAAAAACAACAATGGAAAGCAATTAAAGATAGCAAAAGAAAGGGGAAAAATTTCACACATTGCCTCAACACTTGTCCAGTTCTGAATGAAATTGGGTATTGCTCCAGAGAATTGATTGTCACCTAGTCGACTGCATTACAACAGTTTAAGCAAAAAAGAGAAGTAACAATAAAATATTAAGCGAAATAACAATACAATCTAGTGAAATAAAAGAGAAAAAGAAAGCAGGAATCTCACATGTGCTTCAATGTAGTCAGCTTAGCAAATGTTGCAGGTAACTCTCCAGTGAAGTTATTTGAGGTAAGAAGCCTAAAACCAATCAATTAATGAACACGAGATTTAACATTTCAAAAGTGGAAACCAATTAGCCAAATCAAAAAGAATTATAGTGACACAATGATTCTCTAAATGATTGAGTCAAATAAAGGGCGTACATTCTTTCAATCTGGGGAAGGTTCCCAAGCTCTGGAGGAAGATTTCCAGAGAGTTGATTGAACTCCAGGACCCTATCCACTAAAATTTAAGTTCTTCCAAACATTTCCATTTTTTTTTTTCAAAAAAGAGAGAAAAGTAATAAATGGGAAAAAACAAAATTCTATATTGAAAACCCAAAACTTACAAACTTCTGAGAGTGGTTATATCTCCTAGCTCCTTTGGAATTGGACCAGTTAGACGATTTCCATAAAGAGAACTGACCACAAGGAACATATCAATGTACCGTATGTAATGTATTACAAGAAATTTATATGTGAAAATGAAAAATTACGTAGAGATTCAATTCTGTATTGTAACATTAGTAAAATTAGTTGACTCAGCTAGCATTTGGCTAGTTCATCAAAATTAATCTCATTATATAGAAGTATGTAACTGGATAATTGTGTAAAACCCATTGCATCAAAATTAATCTCATGATATAATTTCTTAATAGCATAAAGGTTCTTTTAACCAATGCCCTGGTTAACTTTCCAAAATAGGTAAGTTTAAAAGCTTTCTGATAGACCTCATGCCTTGAAAACTTAACAACCACATTTTTCAATGGAAAAATTATCTTTTTTTAAACCTTAACAATTGTCTTTTGTGCAGTGATTTGAAAAATGCATAACATAATTACATGATTTCCACCTAAAGGGAACACAAATTTTGAGACCAGCAAAAGGAATAGAGAGAGAGAGAGAGAGAGGGATTACATGTTGACAAGAGGCAAGGAACTCCATTGTGCTGGGATTGTGCCGTTAAGGTAGTTGAGGGTGAGATCACTGTAATAGAGAGAGAGAGAGTCAAGAAAGTGAGAGTGAAGATGTATAATTGGATCATGTGAATGTGTGAAGGACTGAAAGTGATGATATCCTTACATTTCTTGTAGGTAAGGCAACCTCGCAAACTCCGTTGACAGAGTACCCGAAAGATTTTGTGACTTCAAAACTCTGTCAGTCATTCATCAACTGTCACTCACACTACCGTCATACTAGTTAACACAAAAATAAATAAATAAATAAAATAAAATAAAAATTTGGAGATTTGTTTTTAAGGATAAGTGGTTGTTAATAAACCGTAAATCTCATTATTTAACGATTATTTTTAGCATGTGACTTAATCTGAGCTAATCCTTATAAAGTACTGTTACATATGAAAAAACTGAGAATACAGGAAAACCTCTCAATAATATTTAAAAGCACAAAAGTAATCACTTATTTTAAATAATTAAATGTAACAAAAAAAAAGTGTATAAAAATAGGTATTTTTGAAGGTTTAAGATTTAAGATTATCCATTAGAATTTTTTTGTTAAAAAGCTCAAACATGATAGACAACCATGCTAGTCTAGGAGACATCATTGGAAATTTTTTTTAAAAAAAAGCTCAAACATGATACACCTTCTATCACTTCATATCACAAGTGTGTCTGATAGTTTGGACCCCTTCACTACTCTTGGTCCCACCAACCTCAATCGATGAGGCGTGCTCAGCATCCATATTGAAACTTTCTTATGTCAAGCGAATTTGACTCTCAGTCTCTCTCTCACGCTTCACTACTTTAAAAGTCAAGATTTGATTGAATAAAAGTAAAGATAGAGGGGAAATTAAAGGAAGCGCATACATACATGCCAACCACATGGCAGAGAGTGTGATTGGCGAAAGAACAGTCACAAGTCACAGCATTTTCGGATCCTCTTAATTGTGTAAGCGATGTCCAGTTACGTTGTCCACTACATGGATCCACGCTGAAGTCCCAGTTCTTCTTCCCCAGTCTCTGGCCTATCTCTTTCAGAACTTGCACTGATTGATATTATAATTAAGAATTAATATTGCACATATATACATCAGAGATAATTATAATAATAAAAAAGCAAATTAAAGCCATCTTTTGCCTAGAGCTCAAACACGCACACACACATATATATAAATGTTAGCGACAGATGATCTCTGCAGTTGTAAATTATAATTGCATGAAATAATTAATAAACTCATCAAAGCAAAACAATCATTTACTTTGTGTAACCAGTTAATTACCTTCCTCTTGTTGTAGAGTGGCTCCAAAAACTACGGATGGAAGGAAAAATGGGAAGAGGGACAGTGGAAGGAAGATAGCCATGAACTTCATGGCTGCTGGATATGGCGGAAAATGCATGAGACTTAAAAAGTAACCACTATATATGCAAGAGGCGTCCAGTTCCACTTGCAAAGCAGCACACGGAGACGACCTGTCGCTTCCCGTGGAGGTGGGGCTTTGTCCCATGACACTTGGACCTGTTTGCTTTGCATTTTGTTTTCAGTTTTTTATTTTGTGAAGGAAAAACTGAAAAAATTAAAAACGGATAGTTTTCAATTTTTTCAGTTTTTCCTCCACAAAATAGAAAACTGAAAACTGGAAAATGCAAAGCAAACAGACCCTTAAATTTTAATACAATTATTAAAAAGGTGATTTCTTCGAAATCCTATAACTATAAAATTTAGAGTGAGTATTCTATTTGGTCCTTTAAGATTTTTATGTCAGATTATTTAATATTTTAAGAAAAGAAATTAATTTCGTCCTCATTCAAGATTGAAAATGATAGATATATTAGTTCCTCTGTTAATCTTTTTATTAATGGACTTACACATATGATATAATACAATGATGACATGTCATTAAAAGTTAAAAGACAAGCTAAATAAAGCTATGGTGAAACATGTTATATTCATTTTGGTGTCTAAAATTATACAAAATGAATCATTTTATGACTTATAATAGAGATTTAAATGATTTATTTTGTGAATTTCAACCACTAAAATGAGTCATTTTAAAATCTATTTCACTTCAAATGATATATATATCATTTAACATCGTGTTAGCAAGTTAATATGTAATTCTACTAGTGTTTAAAGAATTATATACATATAAAGGGATTAATGTGTTCTATTATTAAAAACTTGAAGGATCGCAGATTTAATTTCAGTTTTTGAGAAACTAAATAATCTTGTAAAATTTTATTGAGGGACTACATGAGTTATTTACTCTAAAATTTATAAGTATTGGTATTGTAAGATAAAGTCTAGATCGATTGTGTGTCACCTACGGTTTCCAGCTTTGTAATAGAATCAGTTAGTTGTTAGTAGAGCTATCTCACTCTAAGCTCATATATAAATACTTGAACTATGTATATTCATATTCATTCAATATAATCACACTATTCAGTCACATTTAGCTCTTTGGTTTCCTATCATTGCTTTCTAACTTTCCTTACACTTCATCCTTAGTTTTGATACCTTACATGATATCAGAGCTTTAGGGTTTCATCAATGGCGATGCTAGATTCCTCACAAAATGCTATGCTTATGCAAACATTTTTGAGCTCGATCGTGATGAAATTGGAAGATGAAAACTTTTTCCCATGGAAGGAGCAAGTGGAAGCTATGATTGAAGGACATGGTTTGCTTGATCATGTCAATGGCAGAGGAATTCCATCGATGCATGTATCAGATGCAAATTGTGTAGTAGTGTAATACCCGAGGTACACGTATCCGTGGACAAGTTCCGTACTACCCTAGGATCCCTCGAGACCCATCCGGATAGCCGAACTGGCCCCAGATGCAGAAACCAGTTTGCGACGCCAGGTTTTGCAGAATTATGCAGAACACGTTCACTGCAGCGAGCTTTTTTTGCTACAGCGAACAGGCGAGCCTTCATGCTCGCTGCAGCGAGTGATGGTTCGCTGCAGCGAAAAAAGTTTGCTGCAGTGAACAACCCGTGACGGCATAGTATAAGTGGAACGACGCCGTTTCGTTTTTGGCCCTTTAAAGGCCATCGGGCCTCCCCCTCCCTTACAGAATCAAAAGCAGAACGCATACACATACACATACACCCTTTCCTCTCTTTTTCATCCCTTTTTCTCTCTAATATACTATTTTCCATCGTCCTCAATCATCAGGGTAAGTTTATGTTGTTAGATTATGTCTCTTTTCTCTCCATTCCTTCGTAATCTTGGGTTAGATCTTGTTATTTCTCTCATTGTTGTCATGTGGGGAGTGCTCCTCTAATATTATTCGAGTTGTTTTAGGGTAATCTAAAAGCGCCCACAAATCATTGATGAGTTTTGTGGCTCCAAATGGCAGACGTTGGTGCCGTTCCTTTTTCCTGGAGCTCCGTTGGAGTTGACGTCACCATTCCCGCACCTCCAGGTGAGTAGGTTTGGAACCCATGACCCCTATATTGGTCATTAGAGCTAATTTCCATCAAATTATTATTAATTGCATGGTTTTCAAAAGATTCCAAGAGCTTAGAGTCTCCGTTGATATGTTATAATTATTGAAATGGCGAATTCCAACTAGAGCATGAAATATTTGTTTTATTACAAACTCATGGGACCATTATTATTAAATGATTTTATCACAAGGGCTAGAGTATTACTATTATACTCTTGAATTGAGATTTCCATAAAATTTCCATGATAATATTTTGAACGAACGATTTACGAATCATAGAGTTGTGCTTAGGGAAACATTAGAACAAAGATTTAGAGAAAATATTATGTTCATTGGTTTAGAGACTAAACGTTAGCTATAGAGAAACAGACAGTGAGTTAACGGTTGACCCCGATCGTTAACCTTGGTACCAAGTTGTCCCGAGAAGACAATCTCATAGAGCAGAGAACAAAACCTATTTAGGTGTCCACATTAGATTCCCGAGGAATCATAGAGAATAATATTTCGATTTTTGAGGAATCATAGAGTAAATATTCCTGTTTCTCTCATAGAGTATTGTTATTATAATTTTAGAGAAATTTCTATTTAGAGCTTTTACTTTCACATGCATATTAGTATGATTCCAGAGATTATTGCATCAACTAATTTTAATTATTTGTATATGATTATCTATCTTCTTGGTTGTTCCATGAGAGGGTTATGGGTGAGGAACTGCTCTCTGAGTTTTAGATGAATCTCACCCCTTTCCCTTTCCCATTACAGGTGTTATAAGCGCTGTGGGTTTTCCCGTTCCACCTCTATCCCCGCAGTAGAGATTTGTTGTTCGGTGAGCTTCACTTGGTATGAAGTATTCTATTTTGCTTTTTGTTAGAGATAGAGTGCTCCAATTACATGATGGGCAGGGTCCCGGACCATAGAGATAGATTGACATTATTTTATCATGATTATTTTGTATCTATATGATTATAGTTTTTATGTATATTTTATATAGTGAGCAACTCATGTATTTTGAACCCCAGTAATATGTTTAATGGTTGAAATGGAAATGATTGATTATATTACTCTAGAGATTTGTGTTAAAGTTTTTTTATGTTTATGTTTCATGGAACCAATGGTTTATTAGAGATGAAATGATATTTTGCAAACAGTTTTATATTAAAATATTCAAATAGAGAAACGCAGAGGTCACGAGGCTTACGTGGGAAAGAGGATTCCCTACGTGCCAGTCACGTGCCCAAGTCGGGTCGTGACAAGCAGGGATCGTGAATCCTAAGTTTCAAAGGTGGAAATGACAAGATGCGCTGATCAAGTCGTAGTTGCTTGCATCAATGACCAAAGTGTTCATCACCAAAATGGTTAGATGCATGTTCTCATATCAGATTTGGTCCCGATTAGAGACCTATTTTGCTTCACAAATCAAAGGTAATGTAGCTAAAGAAAAAATTAGGAAATATCAAGAAAACAGGTTCGGTGAATGATTATCTTCTTGAAATCAAAAGCACAATTGATGTGCTTATTTTTGTTGGAGTTGACTACAAAAACTCAGATCATGTTGAAGCTGTATTGAATGGCCTCATAGAGGAGTATAGTGCATTCATCACTACAATGATCTCGAGACCTAAACCAAATGCAGTTGGTGAGCTCGAAGCTCTGCTCATGGTATAGGAGGAGATCTTTGAAAGGTTCAAGCAAAACTTAACCTTTGTCCAGGCTAATGTAGCACAAGCTTAGTATCATCCTCAATTTTAGAATGATACAGATCCTCGATCTTAGAATGGGGGTAGATCAAGCAACTTTAGAGGTTGAGGAGCAGGGTGTTTTGGCCATGGTGGAAGATCTTCCTCTCATTCTTCATGTTAGGTGTGTGGAAAACTTCGTTACACAACCTTTACTTGTTGGTATTGCTATATTCAAGCTATGGATCCTCTTATTCCTAACGTAGGACTAATCTTGCAATGGGTAATGTGGTTACTATGCTTTCAACTATTCATGATGACAATGGGTACCCCAATTCGGGTGCCACACATCATATGACACCAGATTTAGCAAATCTCATGGAAAAATCACACTACTCAGGAGCTGACCAAGTGATTATAGGCAATGGTTCAGGCTTGCACATTCAACATGTTGGAAAATCTATATTTAATTCTGGTTTGAGTGCTCATAATTTTCGATTGAATAATGTATTGCATGTTCCAAGTATCACTAAGAATTTGCTAAGTGTATCTAAATTTACAAGAGATAACATATGCTTCTTTGAATTCCATCCCAATACTTGCAAAGTTAAATGTCAGGATTCAAAAAAGATTCTACTTAAAGGCATGGCTAAGAATGGCCTTTACTGATTCCCTCATTTCAAACCAAATCTCAAATCTGTTCTTCCCTCACCTCCTCATGCCTTTGTTTTTTCTACTAATGACTCCCACTTCTATTTGAGGCATGCCAGACTTGGACATCCTACTTTTAACATTGTATCTAGGGTTCTTAAGTCTTGTAAAATACCCTTTATGTACAGATAATACTTTTCATATTGCATGTTGTATTGGTAAATCCCACAACTTACCATTTTCAAATTCTACTTCAGTTTATACTGCTCTTTTAGAACTTGTATACTTTGATGTTTGGGGGTCCAGTCCCATTTTCTTTAATAAATGGTGCCAAATATTACATACACTTTATTGATACATATTCTAAATATACTTGGATTTATCTTGTGCAATCTAGATCACAACTCAAATCAATTTTTACTCATTTCCAACATATGTCTAAATTGCAACTTGGGGCTCAAATTAAAGCATTTCAAATTGACAATGCACTTGAATATATGAGTTTATCTAAGACATTGCAGGAACAAGGTATCACTCACAAGTTTACTTGTCCTCACACTCACCAGCAGAATGGTATTGTTGAAAGAAAGCATAGACATGTAGTGGAGATGGGTCTCACCTTGCTGACAATAGCCTCTAGGCCACTGAAGTACTGTGGGGGAAGCATTCTTGACTATTGGTAAGCTTATTAACTGTCTTCCTACACCTTTATTACAGTTCTCTTCCCCAACTGAAAAATTGTTCAAAAAATCTCCACCATATCACTCCTTTAGAATTTTTGGTTGCTTGTGTTTCCCTCATACTAGACCATACAATGCTCACAAACTTGAGTTCAGGTTGGTTCTAAGTGTCTTTCTTATTTATGCCACAAAACATAACAGCTACTTGTGTCTCACCCCCTCAGGCCAAATAATTGTCAGTAGACATTTTGTCTTTGATGAGTCTACTTTCCTATTTAAGGATCATAATTCCCTTTTCTTTAAGTCTCAGCTTTAGTCCCAAACCTCTGCTATGGAAAATCAGTCTTTTATGCCCTTAATTCCATTATTTCCATCCCTACATCAACTAGCTCAGTCATATTCTGATACTAGTACAAGTGGTTCTGTGTTCCATCCCTATGGTTGAAACTAGACCTATATCTGAGGCTACAACCGACAGTGCTACTGCTTATGAGGTTTGTGCTAATACACCACCTCAACCAATGGTCTCAGCTCCTCCTACTACTACAAGGCGTTCAAATTTTGTTGTTCAAACTCCTACTATTATATGAATTGTTCCAGATGAAACAAACACTTATGTTATATGGATACTAGGGTCAAGGATGCAGTCTTTAAATCAAAAATATTCCATGCTAAATTAGAACCAACCACTGCCAAATAGGCCTTCCAAATTCTACATTGGAAACAGGATATGAATGATGAATATAGTGCACCTATGAGGAACAAAACTTGGGAGCTAGTGCCTCTACCTATAGGAAGAACTACAATTGGCAGCAAATGGGTCTACAAGGTGAAATTCAATCCTAATGGCTTTATTCAGAAATATAAAGCTCGGTTGGTGGCTCAAGGCTTTAATCAAAGGCCAGGGTTTGACTTTATGGAAACCCTTAGTCTAATGGTGAAGCCTACCTCCATAAAGTTAATTATGTCTCTAGCTGCCTCCTAGGCTGGTCCATAAGGTAGTTGGATGTCAACAATGCCTTTTTAAATGGTGAATTTGAAAAAGATGTCTACATGAAGCAACCCCAAGGCTATCAAGTAGGTGATGGAAGTCTAGTATGCAAGCTTACTAAAGCACTCTATGGCTTAAAGCAAGCTCTAAGAACTTGGTATCAAAAACTAGCTAGTGCCTTGATGAAGTTTGGTTTCAAGCCTATTCAATCTAATGTATCTTAATTTACAAGAATCATACCTTCAAGCACAACTTATATTCTTATATATGTTGATGATATCATCACCACTAGTTATTTTGACTACATTTCTGAGTTGATCCAGGAGCTAAATAATTCTTTTGCTCTAAAAGATATGGGGACCTTCCACTATTTCCTAGGAATAGAGGTGAAATACACTGCTGCAGGAGGCCTCTTGTAATCTCAGTCCAAATATATCCAGGATTTGTTGCAAAAAGCTGGTATGCAAGGCTGCAAGATTTGCCTCACTCCCCTGCCTTCCTTTGCCAAGCTCACTGCTTATGATGGAGTTCCTTTTCATGAACCAAGTCTATATAGGTCTGTTGTTGGCAGAATGCAGTACCTCACTATCACAAGACTTGAGTTGTCCTACTGTGTAAATCGGGTTTGCCAATTCATGCAAAACCCTTTGGTTTCTCATTGGAATGTAGTCAAAAGAATCCTTAGATACGTAAATGGTACTTCTAAATTTGGTTTGCACATTCAGAGGTCATCTACTCTTCATATCACTGGTTAAAATGATAGTGACTGGGGGAGTGATCCTGATGATAGAAAATCTATAGGTGGTTATTGCGTGTACATGGGTCCCAACTTAATTTCCTGATCATTTGAGAAACAAAATGCAGTGTCTAGATCGGGCACTGAAGCATAATATAGAAGCCTTGCTGCTCTTGTTGTTGATGTCTTTTGGATCAAAAATCTCATGGCTAAAATACATCAACCCCTCTCTGCAGTCCCTATGTTGTATTGTGATAATCTATCTGTGATTCTCCTTATTGCTAATCCAGTATTGCATTCAAAGTCCAAGCACTTTAAACTGGATCTACACTTTGTTAGAGATCACATTGCCAAAGGGAGAGTAAAGATCAGTCACATCCCTGCTTCTGCTCAAGAGGTTGACATTTTGACCAAGCCAGTTTCATCCTCTTTGCTCACTCAGTTTGGGTCCAAACTCAAGCTTGAAGATGCTCAAGCCTTGACTTTGAGGGGGATTGTAAGGTAGAGTCTAGATCAGTTGTGAGTCAGTTACGATTACTAGCTTTGTAACAAAATCAATTAGTTGTTAGTAGAGCTATCTCACTCTAAGCTCATGTATAAATACCTGAACCATGTATATTCATATTTATTCAATACAATTCACACTATTCAGTCACATCTAGCTCTCTGATTTCCTCTCATTGCTCTCTAACTTTTCTTACACTTTATCCTTGATCCTGATACCTTACAGGTACATTCTAGATCATTTGTGACTAAAAATTTACCACGTGTCCTACTAATTAGATTTATTAATATTTTAAATACTCATGATTAAATCATAATACTTGAATTCAAAAGGATATCAATACCCTTAGGATATCAAAAGAAAAACCTTATTAAATATATGAATTTAATTTTTAAAATTTTATTTATATTATTATTTAATTATGTATTGTCATATAAGTAAAAATAATTTAATATCACATCTATTATATAAAAAATAATTAAAATGTCGACAATATATAAGCCCATTTTGTCGCATTATGAGATTTAGTTATGTTATTTTAAAAAATAGGAATAACAAAAATCAAATTTCTAGGCTCTCTGATCAAAAGACTTGGATATTATCGCTTCTTCCACGATACGAGAAGTGGCCAGGGCCCACCCAACCCTGATAAATTGGTACTTTTATGGGAACGCATTTTTAATTTGGTACATAGCACTGGCAGACAGTATTGTTGAATGGTATTATGGTTTATAGATGGACTACTGAATCAAAAATGATGGATGTATAGCCTAAAAATTTGAAAAGTAATATGATACGATATTGACGCTTGTTACGAGAAAAAGTATGTACTAAAATTTACAAACATTCATTATAATTATTTATTTTGTTTATATTTTTTCTTGCTTTTTCCCTTTCATTATATAACTTATAATTTATGTTTGAGATTTGATTTATATGTACTAAGATTGTAAAATTTTTCTATACCGATTTAGTCCAATCCTTTTATAATGAAACTTTTTGACATAATGAGATGAAAGTTAATATGAGATTGAATAATTATATAAATTTATTTATATTGTTAATGCATCAAAATTTAACTCTTATGTGCATAAATAGTAGTATTGGTGACACGACCCTTAAATTATAATAAAAGGATACCAATATAAAATTTCAATTATGAATCCGTTTATTATTAAAACTTAAAATTTAGGTGGAAAGCAAATTTTAAAGTCTGAAAGGAAAAGAATTACTTTTCATCTGGCTCATCTTATACAGTTGTGTGAAAATACTAGGGTTGTACACTTATACGTACTTAGCAAGATCAAATCCTCATCTTAGAGGGTCAACTAAGTTCTCCTTATAAAAGGTGATTGGAAGTTACACGGGTCTGCCAAGATCAGTGGGTTGATTCATTGCTATGAGCATGACCTAAGCCCCTGAACAACCGAAATTGGAAAATGAGAACATCAAAACCAGGACGAAACAGACAAAAATTTCAGACATAGACCGAGACCAAATGACACCCGCGTGTGAGTGGGTAAGGTCCCCTTTGCTCAAAATTCAAACTGTGCATAGTAAAATTTGTACTATGCACACGTGAAGAAAAGCATAGAGAGAGATAAAATTTTGAAAAGTGTATAGTAAAAATTACTGTATACGTGTGAAGGATTTTGATGCTGAATTCATTTCAGATCGCATTCATAATGCTAAACCATCTACAAATAGAGGTGCTTCAGCGAAGACAAATCACAACAACAACAACAACAACAACAACTGAGAGCATCTATCAAGAGAGAAAAATATATCTAGTGTGTTCTGAGAATTTTTCTTATTTTTATAGAGAGAGGTGTATTCTCCTAATATAAGAGAGGTGTTATTATTCTCTACTTATATTTAGAGAGAGATATAATTTTATCTTCCATATAGTGAAAATATTTTTCGGTCTTGTCCGTGATTTTTCCCTTATTATTAGAGGATTTTCTATGTAAATATTTTTGTGGCAGTTCCAATTCCTTCAACTCTATTTTTAGTTACATTGATCTGTTTTCGTAATTCTGGTACCCAACATTACGTGCAATTGTCAACAATTAAATATAATAATCTGCTATATAGCTTGAATACGACACAAATATCCAGTACATTACAAGTATAAAATGGAAATAAGATATTAATCAAATAAGTAAAATATAATTATAAGATCTCAAAGTATCAATAAAGCATTTGGTACGAAATATATCAGGTACAAATGCATAGATTATTTTGAAATATCCATGCTTCATAATTAATCTACATAATCTAGTTCTCGTCTTCATGATACATTCTTTTAATGGAAAAGATGATGCATTCTTATGTTAGTGCTTTCTTTTTCATAAGATAAGACTCTTATTTTGGTCAAACTTTTGGCTGCGGTTAAAGAGTCAAGCCTAATGCTTTCACATTCACCAGAATCTTCCTTGAAGGAGATGAGATGACTCTGAAGTCTATACATGCCATGTGCTAGCATAGTTGTTGTCTTGTTCATTACATATGCAAAAATAAAATAAAATAACTTCCACGACAGATATTTCCACCTTGGTTGAAGCACAGGAGATGAAGAAAAATCGAGGCCATCACAAGGAATATGAAGGAGTATCTACTAAGTGAAGAAACTCCTAATTATCTAATCACTATTCACCCAGTAAGAAGAATCCAGGTTGGTAGATTTGAGTTCTGCATTGGACACAAATGCATCAGTTTCATCCATTGAGGAGCTCTCTTCTTGACTGTCAAGGGTCTTGTTTTTCCCTTTCTTCTGGTAATAATCTTGGATCACCTCTAACTTCTTTTTGCTGAATTCCTCACTCGTGTCTGACACCACCTCTTGAACAACAGTTTTGCCTTCAAACATGCTTACCACTGAAGCCATGGTTGGCCTAAGCAATGGAGAAGCGTGTGTGCATAAAAGAGCCACATTGATAATGACCAATGCTTCCTCTTTTTCGTAGTGTGCACCCAACCTCTCATCAACAAGGTCCATTAGATTACCTTCTTGTTTCAAGAGATGCACCTGGTGAAACATAATCCAAGCTGCAGTTTAATGCTAATCTCAATCTGCGGCCGAAACAATTAACAACCGATTGAATTTACGGTACCAATATATCCAAAAAGGCATATTGGAATGAGTATGGAATCACTGTTCTTGGGCAAGAATAAATTATACACCGAAGATTTCGCAATGAAATACAGCAGATTTTATTGAATAATAGTAGGTGCAAATTGTAATGCTATTCAAATGTGGCACTAGACGAAAATTGAATGAGATTTTTTATGAAGCTTTTGTGCAAGAAACAGAGTCTATCTAGATATTCTGAACAAGAATCAGATTGACATGAATGCAAGAGATCGTAAGAGAATGGGTTACCCAATCTACAAGAGAGAAGCATTCTTCCTTTGGCCATTGCGTGGTGTTGCTCTTTGCACTAACTATTTCCAAGGCAACAATTCCAAAACTATAAACATCTACTTTGTCAGTCAAGTAACCATGCATTGCATATTCTGGAGCCATATATCCACTGCAGTACAGAAAATTAGTATATTACAGTGACAGTTGAGAGGCATTTTTAAATTCTTAAGTGGGAAAAATTATATTTAGTGAGGTATCAAAATAAAAGACCTGTATTCTTCTCTCTTTGTCTCTCTCTCTCTCTTTGTCTCTCTGTTTGCCTTAGTGCGTAATCACATGTTCAAAATAATAAATATTGCTAAAAAAGTTTTGTAAAAAAGAAAAATAGAACTCACTAAGTGCCAGCTACTCTTGTGCTTATGTGAGTATAGCCCTCTTCATTAAGTTTGGCCAAACCGAAATCTGATATCTTTGGATTTAGATCTTTATCCAGCAACACATTAGTGGCCTTGATGTCCCTGTGAACTATCTTTAGCCTTGACTCTCCATGGAGGTAAGCCAAGCCTCTAGCAATACCAATACAAATCTTGCGCCTTGTCGACCAATCCAATTTCAATTGACACTTGTCTTGAGCTTCATTTGCAATTGTTATAGAAATTAGACAACATTACTATATGTGTTCCTGTGTATTTGCTTTGTGTACCATGTCTTAGATATTAATGAAAGAGATACCAAACTTGAATACAAAGCAAAAAACAATTACCAAATAAAGCTCCGGCAAGGCTATTGTTTTCCATGTATTCATATATCAACATCAACTGATCTCCCTCCATACAACAGCCATAGAGCTTAACCAGACACGGGTGTTGCAAAGCAGAAATCATGCCAATCTCATTTGTGAACTCACGATTCCCTTGTTTTGATTTAGAAGAAAGCTGCTTAACCGCAATTACTGTGCCATCTGAAAGAACACCCTGCATTTCCAGATTGGTATAGCTATAAAGTTTTCTTATTTTTATTTTTTAGTGAAGTTGGAAAGAAGCAACAATATTTATACATCTTTCTGTGATACTAAAATAAAACTGTTGATGGTCCATAATACCTTGTAAACAGGACCAAATCCTCCTTCTCCAATCTTGAAGGCATCATCAAAGTTGTTTGTTGCTGCTTTGATTTGCCTTAATGTAAATAAGCCAGTTTTCAGATCTAAACCCTGAAGCTCTGTTAGTTGAAGCAAAAAGGAAAAAAAAAAAAGAAAGAAGAATGAATGAGATATCTCTTCTTAAAAACTTATACACCATAACAAATGGCAAATAGACATTATTCAATATCAAGATAGCACCAATTTTGGCACTGTTAGATATAAAAGCCATTTATCAACCTTCACTCAAATAGCTTAAGCTTTTAGGAGTATTAGCCTTTTGACATAGTATTAGTGCCTCTATACTAGGTAGTCAAAAGTTCAATTTTTTTCTACCCAAAACATTTACATAAATGCATATAATCTAATTAGATTTTAAAAAACACATTATATTATAATCTCACAATTTCTTAACTAATAATTATACAGAATAGCAAAAGTTTAAACATTTGTATCTATTGGGAATTACAGTGATGATCAAGTATAAACCAATCTAGTTACTCCATAGTTTAAATCACCAAAAAATTGATATTTATTAAATGTTTTTCTAGTATAATTTTAGCCCCAAAAAAAAAATGGTTGATTACTAATTTACAACATGAGACAATTGAAATATGACATTATCTTAACCATATAATCCTGTATAAGTCCAAAAGGCAAAAACAGTCATGTACACATTTTTCATCAAACTACATTCTTTTGAAGCATTATTTTCATTAAGATTCATGAGGTACGAACAGTAAAACTACAATATTTAAATGGATTTGCCGATTATTGGCTGGTTGTGCCCCGCTACCCACATCTAAATTCATGTTCTATGATTGCAAAATCTCAATTTTGTGCATGAAAAGCAAAAACTCTTTAGTGTTTCAGCAAAAAAAAAAAAAAAAAAGTTGGCAGTAGTGATAGCTGTTGAAGCTTCTAGTTCTTACCTCTTTGCAATGAACTTTTTCTTCCTAGACATTTCCACCAAACTATGACAAATGCCACGATAATAACAAGTGCTCCAGCAACAACAATTACAGCAACAGCCCACACATGTATGCCACTTCCATTTTTGATACCTTTTTCCACTTGGGGTACAAAGTCTGCTTGATTATGATATAAGACATTTGCACAGTAGATTCGGTGATGAAGGTCAAGGAAAAAAAAAAAAGAAAAAAAGGGGGGGGGGGGGGTGGGGGCATAGGGAAGCAGAACTGACCAGAATATACAGATATAGCTGATATAAGAGGGCCATATACTGATCCAAATGGGATGGCAGTTGTCCCTTTCCCAGCCCAATGTAAACGGATCTCCAAGGTACCGCTAGTCACAGTAGCAGTAAACTTTTTTATGATTGCCTTACCAACTCCTCCAGCTTCTTTTGCAATATCAAAATCCTTCAGCGCCAACTTTCTCTGCAATATTTCAACCGAAATACAAATGGTTCATGATGGTTACAACTTCTATGTTGTCAGTCTAGAAATTGATTTCAAAATAAAAGTAGCAAGTGAATCTGACAATGGAATCAAAGAATTGACACCAGCGATGCCAAGCCAATTTTACATCATTATGGGGTTCTTCAGATTTGGTTATGAGAAATTGTCTTACACTAGAAGCTCCCCCAAAAGATCTGAATCAGCACAGCATAACAATGTGATTGGGGTTCGGCCGTTGATTAATGTGTCTTGGTAGTTGGAAATTAGAATTAGTTAGTTAAGCATGTGAACATATATCAGAAGGAATTAGAGAAGCATAAAGGGGGAATTCAGTAGGTTCAAATTCAGATAGGTTAGGGAGAGGAAAGGGGTCTCTGGAAAACCCCCTTATACTTGTACACATCCTTTTCTTCCTCAACGTTACTCAAACCAGAGAAAAGCCGTAGTAATACGACACTTTCTTGGCTGTTCTTGCTCCATTTTTGTCTCATTTTTTCTGTGGTCCAGTTCTATCACAATGTCCCAAAGAGGACAGAATCCACTTAGTTAAAGGGCATTCGTTGAATATTAAACATAGTACAACAGCAAAGCCTTTTCTGACTAAGTGAGATCATTGTACAATATTAGACATGTGACGGGAAATGGCGGAAATGGTGAAACCACAAACCTGGATATAGATGTCAAATACACGTCTTCCAAGGCTGCAATATGTTTGATCATCAGTAAACATTATCTCTGCAAAATGGAGATTTACTGTGTAGCTTCCATTTCCAAGGCAGAATGCGTAATATGTCAGAGAAAGGGGGGAAACACGTGCATCCATGTAGAGTTCAGCATTGTCCATAGCAAGCTTAGATGTGCTAGACCAGTTATAATAATCTACAGGAAGGCCACTATCAAAGAAGTGACCAGTGGTGCTAAATGCCCAGTTTGATCCAGTGCGACGAAATGTTGCTGGTCCAGCTTCTTGTGAATCTTCATCATATGTAATGTTTCCATTAGAAGTTACGAGCTTCCCACCACAATTTATATGGAGAGAGTACAAAGCTGGGAAAACCAGACACAGGTAAAATGTCAATCAAAGGAATCAAGCGCAATAAGAAACTTACACACAAAAAAAAATAAAACAGATATTTGTTTAAATATTATTTTTCCATCCTCCGGTGTCTAAGCATCCATTTCTCTTTCCTCTCAACAATTATGAGAAGAGAGGGAAGATAGATTGAATTATACAAAGCCGAAGCATAGGGAACTGGCCATTTCTTGTTGCTAACTTTTAGTGTAACATGACAATGTGACATACAAAAGTTGATGTAAGAGCACTAGAAGATTAGCATCAGCTTCATAAGGAAGATAAGTGGGAAGGTCATTGTTATAAATTATTCACAACTTGAAAAGTAGCTTAGTGTGTTATTAAAGGAAGAAAAGAAAAACCTTGTGTGTGAGTGCCATGGACACCAAGTGTTATGAAACACTTTGGCCTTGGAAGCAAATATTTAGATCTCTATAGAAAAATTTACATTTTTTATTTTATATAAATGCTCCGTGATTTCATATAATGGAATAATTTGCAACTCATAGAACATTAAGATCAGTACAAGAAGTACATCTCAGTATGACCAAAATTAAGATAAAATCCTCACTTGAAGTAAGTGGCTTTGTTGTCTTTGTGTAATACAAAGTTCAAATATGGTTTCTTGGTAATCATTGATAAATGCATCCAAAGAAGGAGGAACCAAGAAAAACGGACCATCCACAACTTTTACTAGTGATATTGTTGAAATGAATATATCAAGCTAACTTGACTTGCTCAGTTATACAACAAATATGGCGTAATTATTTCTTCAATTTTCCTGTCATCATTTTACTTCAGCTGTTAAGTTCAGATTCCTACAATCTTGATCCACAAGTATGGAAATCTTTGGTAAGATAATTCGCTGTTTCACCTTGTCCCTCCACAGAAATAATTAAATAAAAAGGAACTGGCTCAACTACTAAAGCAATAGCAATATCTCAACAGTCTATAGGAAATCCATGAAAGACGGACTTACGTTTAGGACAGTTAATGTTCCCCAAACATGGAACAGGTCCCCTGAGAAAATAATGGAGGAGGCAGAACAAGTCAGCATAATCATATCATCATAAACTATATACATAGGAATATGATAACAATAATTTAGCATGGGTAGTATAAAACTTACAAGTTATTTCCCTTCAAAGATGATGCAAACAGGTTCCTAAGGCACATAACAAATGGCCAAGGCTCAGATGGCTTCCTGAAATTGCTAAAAACAAATATTATGCAGATGCAAGGATTCTTACACAGTTCCTTGTTGACATGTCAACTGATCTGGATTGTCGATGCTGAAGTTGTTATATGAGAGATCTCTGTATCAATTTATGAATCTGATTCAGAATCAAAGATGGAAAAGACAAACTGCATGGAGCATTTGGTGGTGCAGAAGAATCCCAAGAATAATGGTACAATAATTTACCAAGCAAAAGATATACTTTAACTCGGTAAATGATACAAATAACTTATGAAGGATTACTCACGTGTAGTCAGTTCTAACTATCCAGTTGGGCAGTGGTCCAGTGAAAAGGTTTCCAGTAAAGTATCTTGGAAAAAACAATATCAAGGAGTCAATTTATCAGTTATTGATGAATCATCAAAATGGTAAATCTAGTAAATTAAATCCTAATTCTTAAAAATTTGATGTCCCCCTAGGATTAATTGACTTAACTTGTTTCACCATTACAATATTTTATTTTGATTTAGACAAGATCATTGATCAATGACATTATGAAAGCACTAACTCCTATTTAGACATGAAATGAAAAATATTTTGCAATTGAGTCAATCAGATTCCCTCTTTAGCATGTATGTGTGTGCATTTATATTCAAATCAACACATTAAATATTTATAAAATGCTTGCTATGTTGTTGTAACCAAGTCAAACAAGTCTTGATGAACTTAAATTAGGTATTAGAGTTTAGACATTTAGTGAGCCATGCCAGTTCAAACTTAAAACTAGAACTAGGATCATACAAGTGATGAAGATAAAAGATATTTATTGACTGATTCAAACTTTCGGATACCACTTTCAGTCTCAGAACTATATATTCATTTGATTATTTAGAACTGTTGATGGCTTCTATAATCTTAAGGGGAAGCAGATCAACTGTAAATGCCTAATAAATCAGAGCCACTAAGGAAAATTGAATGACACAACCAAACGACCAAGAAATATCAGTCTCATTTTTTGGTAACCATAAATCACAGTAGAAACTAAAGAAGATTTCTTACAGTAACTGCATGTTCTCCAGGCTACCCAAGTAGTTTGGAATATGTCCACTTAATTTGTTAAAACTGAGGTCTCTGAAAAAGAAATTATGTCCATATATAATAAGTATTATTTAAGAGAGAGAAAAAAATGACTTCAAAAAATCATCATGGAAATGTTTAGTCCATCTAATGCAATCAACAGAGGAAGCATCTTGATGCACTTAATCAGATACACGAGTATGTGATGGAAGAATGATGAATGGTTCTAATTTGTAAATAAATACTGTTAATACAAGAAACTTCTGAACATAGTGCCCTAAAAAAGAGAATTAAAAATAGATAAAGCATCACTTACAATGATCTCAAAGTAGTCACATTTCCAAGATATTCAGGAACCATTCCTATAAGATTGCAACTCCTCAGTACTCTGCGAGACAATTTGACAATATGTAAATTTGGGGAAGTAAAAAAAAAAAAAGCAATGGCATCTCCTTGTTTTTTTATTGCTGAAAGCATTTCCTTATTGATGCATTAACTCGAACAGAAAATGAGAAGAAAGAAAAAAAAGTACTTCAAGTATGAAACTTACAGTGTCCCCAAACTTGTCAAGTTACTAAGTTGAGGAAAATAAGAATCTGGTCCTTTCAAGTCACTAATTCTCCTGGATAGCATGTTTTAAGCATGTTCAAACACAACAGGAGAGCAAATTAAATTTTGAAATCTTGGCTACAATCAAAACACCATTCTATTACTTACAAGTCAGTGAGGTTTTTTAGAAATGAAATTGCAGATGGAATTGGCCCACTTAGACCACTCCCTTGCATCACCCTGACACAATTTTTAAAAAATAATAATAATATGCAAATCAAAAAGAAACAATTGAGGGTTTAAAATCATATGAAGAAAGGAAAGATGCACACAGCCTCTCCAGACTTGTCCAGCTCCGAATAAAATTTGGTAAAGTTCCAGAGAATTGATTATCGCCAAGTCGACTGCAGTATAAGAGAGTAAGCAACAAAGAAACGTTACTCTATTAATATGAAACACCAACATGAATGTAAAGGAATGAGCAAAGACACTCACAGCTGCTTCAAGTTAGTGAGCCTAGCAAATGTTGCAGGCAAATTTCCAGTAAAATAGTTCGAGGTAAGAAGCCTACAGCAGAATTGAAATTTAGAATGAGTCATCTACAAAGAGAAGTGCGCACTTTAATAGAGTAAAGCCTGGAATGGATAAAAATCAACGCTTCAGATTTCAATAAAATACAAACAACCTATAGCAATCGATGAACTCGGAAATAAATTTCTCATCAATGGCTATCGAATGCCTACGAAGGACCAAAATCAAGGCAATGAATGTAAATGAAACACCAAATCATGCTTATTGACTCTTAAATTGGATGCATAAGTACATTTTATGACTTTATTCCACTCAATAACAATTCCTGCATAATGTCAAAAGCTTAGCTATTTGTTTTCAGGCCGTATATCATTTCCAAATAAACACAAACATAGAAGTTATAAAATGCCAAAGTGCTTACAGTCTTTCAAGCTGGGAAAGATTTCCAAGCTCAGGAGGAAGCTCTCCAGAGAGCTGATTGAACTCCAGGACCCTATGGAATTTCGAGTTCCTTCAGAAATATTCATAAATTCTAATGGATAAACAAATTTTATGGGGATGAGCAGCAAGTTACAAACTTTTCAGGGTGGTGATGTTTCCCAACTCCTTAGGAATTGGACCTGTCAATCGATTTCCAAGAAGGGAACTGCCACAATTTAAGAAATATGCACAATTACTTTCATGCTTTTATCAAGTAAGAACATTACACTTGAATAAAATCTAATAATAATGTGTTGTGAACCATCTGTTCTAAATGTTTAGACGGTCATGCAAGAGCCTCTTTTGTGCTTAAACATGAACAATTCAGAAGAATGGACAACAACAAGGATCAATCTCTTGACCACATGGTCATAGACACTATGATACCATGTCATAAATCATCAATGGAAACACGCGTTTATATCTATTTAAAGAGTAAGAGCAAGGCCCATTTATCATAAATCAGAAACTCTTGGCATAAGTAAACAAAGAAAATGTCAAGGGTGTGAGGGAAAGTACATGTTGACAAGATTCATGGAGCCCCATTCTGGTGGAATTGTGCCATTAAGGTAGTTGCGGGTGAGGTCACTGTAACAAAGTAAGAAAGAGAGAGAATCAAAGAAGCGAACGATGATGATAAAAGACATGCAAATTTAGTTGAACAAAGAAAGAGTGGTAAGTGGGAGTTCAAAAGTACATACAGTTGTTGGAGGTAAGGCAACCTCACTAGTTCACTTGGGAGTGTGCCCGGAAGATTTTGTAACTTGAGAACACTGTACCATGATTATTCATCCATACATGAAATATTAAGAAAATAATTTAATGTGCTTTGAAATTAGATAAATTTAAATATATTTTATAATACTATTTTTATCACTTACTCTAACACAACCTCTCTCATATTTAATCTATCTATTAAAACTCTCTCTCTCTCTCAAAAGGATAAAATCATAGTAAATATTGTTTAAAATTTTTAAAAGAATATATAATAGTAGAAAAATAAAATTTTATCGATGGACTCTTATTAGAAAATGGAGGGAGTATAATGCAATAAGCTTGTGTAACCCATGCTAATTTTTTTTTTTTAAACAAAGACATTATTAAGAGTATGAAGTTTTTTCAATAGGGAACAGGAGGAAGCATAGGTCAAACACATGACTATCCATTCAAAAATATAGGAGATAATCACAATTATTAGATCGTAGACCCAACACAACGCATGCAAACTTTGTTGCGGTAAGGTGGCTCAATCGCTGTCTTTTTATTTATTTATTTATTTATTTTTAGTCTGAATCGAGTTCCTTTGTAATCCATATTGTTGGACTTGGGTGGTTTGAGGTTGAAATCAGTAATAGTGAATCGTGAAACTTTAAAGAGACAAGTTTAGTTGGGTAAATTATAGTGATCTCTATTGAGATTTGATAAAATTTAGGCAGCTTTTTCTCTATTTATAAAATTTATTCAAGAGGTCTTTGAATCTGTAAAATTATTACACTAATCTCCCCAGAATTTGTAAAATCATTACACTGATCTCTACTCCATTACACAATGAATAATATATCTAAGTGAGATCAGTGTCATCTGGAGAAATTGAGAGAAGTTAGGGTGAATTTCATCAAAACTCAAGAAAAGTTAGGGTAACTTACCCATTTTATTTTCAAATAAGTAAAAAGAAAAGAGACAATTTTATCAAAGAAAAAGAGTCTGTTCGATAAATGGATAAACTTCATATATAGTTTTACATATGTAATATATTCATAAAGAGTTACCCCTATTTTTTTCTCCAACCAAGCACACCCACTTTGTCTTGTAGGAAAGTTTTCATATGTTTACTTTAGACCTTCATCATCAGATAAAAATTACCTAACTTGTCTTGTGACCATTTTAACCATTATTTTTAGAATAGGGATTTTCTAAAATGAAGATTTCATTTTAGAGAGTAAAATGAGATAGTTTTATCTTTGGATCAATAAAACTAAAAGTGTGGACTTCATTCTATTAATCTAATGATGAATTGCTTACTTTATTCTCTAAAATGAGAATTTCACTTAAGATGATCTAAATCCTTATTTTTAACGTCTAACTTAATCTTAGCTAATCCTTATAAAGTACTGTTACATATGAAAAAAATTGATAGTATAGGAAAACCTCTCAATAATATTTAAAAGAACAAAAGTAATTACTTATTTTGGATAATTAAATGTATAAAACTGGGTGTTTTTTTTATGGTTTAAGGGTTAACATTATTTATTGGAAATTTTTTGAAAAAAAAGCTCAATTTTATTATATAAAAATATTAAAAATGTAATTTAGTTAAAATATCAATATTTTAATTTTAATATATGTTCAATGTGAAAAAAAAATGGAAACATGCAACAAACATGGTAGACAACCATGTTAGTCTAAGAGAAATCCTTGGATTTTTCGCCTTTTTTCTACCTATCCTTCTTGTCAAATTTAGTGGCTTAACTTTTTGGCTCAGACAATGGATAGAAAGTCCAACATCCTTTTCGGTGCAACATATGGAAAATCTAAAATTTTCTAAAGGTGCAACAAGTACGTAGTTGGCACCGATAAAGAAGAATAAGAGAAAGAACGAAAATGACATAGATATTCACCGATAAATTTCATTAGAGAAAGAGCCGCATTGGGATTCGAAACCAGTTAGAGGAAATCAATCAGAGCATTCTCAATCAACATATCATCTTAGAATGTTACAAGTATCCGAACCTATTCTCGAAACCTTATAAGAGTTTAGTTTAGACTTGAGGACCAAATCTTTTTGAGATGGAAAGGATGTAATACCCTAGATTTTAAATAAAAAGGCTAGAAAATTTTTTAAACTAGAAAGGTTGCTAGTCACCCTTACTTGTCATTCTGGGTCCTGGATTTTATTAAGTTTATACCCTATACGTCATTGGAGGGTCTATGATAGACCCATATTCATGGGATCAAAATTCTTAGTAATAGTTCCCAAGAGAAAAATAAGTTAAAGAGTGATTTTTAATAGATTTTATGAAGCCTTTAAATATTTTGTTTTAGCCTACAAGTTTATAAAATCGTAAGAATTTCTGAATTTGAACTAAAACCCATCTAGTTTGTTGGGATGTTTATTTTTTTGATATTTTATTTGAATCATAATGGGGATATTTCCTTATTTATATTTATATTTTAAAGTAAATGTAAATAAGTATATTCTGGATAGCAATGCAGTGCTCAAAGGGAACAGTAAGGCGGTGCGAATATAGATTTTGTGCTCTCTGGTGAGTGTTGCAGCCCTCATTGAGCTCTGCAACATTCAACAGTTTTATAAAAACCTCCATTTCGGGGTCCAAACCATTCAAAACATGATTTTCATCACCCAAACTCGAGAAACCTCAACCTCAACCTAACTTTCACCCCAAATCCCCATTTTCTCTCATTTTTTTCAAGTTTAATCTAGATTTTTCCATCCTCCAAGCCTTAAGCTATGTTCTTTCGTGGATTATGCTTCTTTTCTTTCAAGATTTCCTTGCATGGAGAACTTTATGGTTCTTAAGGAAGTGGGGTTTTTCATGGTGTTAGGGTTGTATCTATGTAAATAGGAAGTATTAGAGGTTAATCTAGAGCTCTATTGGTTCTATGACAGATATAGTGCCATTTCTGCTTCCCTAGAATTCTGTTGGTGTTAATCCTTCACAGTTCATTCCTCCAGATGAGTGGGTTCACATCTACAGCCTCAATGTTAATCATTATATATATTTTCACTTAAAATATGACATTATGTATGATTTTAGAGTTTATTTCATGAACTACTGAGATTTTTGCTAGATACTATATTATTACCTATTGGTTTTATCATGAAGATATGTTTTCTAGAAAATCTTGGGACTATTGTTGAATAAATAAATTTATAAAGTATTAAATTGAGATTTGTATTGTTTAGAGTTGATTGGAAGATTATATAATTACTGGCACTAGATATTTGATATCAAAAGGCTTGAACTCTAAGATTGAAAATTTTATGAAATATACAAAAAAGATTAAGATTCTGATTGTGCTAGCAGTACCTATAGAGAAACAGGCTGCGTGTTAATGACAATTAATCCGTTAACCTTGGTACCAAGTAGCCTGGGCTAGAGAAAATAGAGAATTTATTGTCACACAGGGGACGGGGATATGTAACATCCAGATATGACTAGAGATTTAAATTCAGAGTTTTGTTACCTTAGAAATAGTGTGAATAACCAGAGCAGAGACTTCTGTTTTTCTATCAGGGTACTGTTGGGTTAATTAGTTTATAGAAAGCTATGATTTTGAGTGCATGATTTTAAATATAAAATGCTTTAAAATGTTATTACTATTGTTGTTTTTATACTATTGTGTATCTTGGTGTCCCATGACAAGTTATCCAGGTGGAGACTCACTCATTGAGTTTTGGCAACAAAACTCACCCATTTCTCTCATTTTTACAGATAGAGCAGCTGCTACTAATCATTCTCAACCCTTTTCCTCTTCGCAGCACTAGACGTCAGTTGCTGAGTCTTGCTGTCATTTTGATTTAGAGTGTTCCAGGGTAGATACAAGCAGGATCCCGGTGATAGAGCATGTTTTACATTTTGTTTTCTATAACTTATTTGTATTAGTTTTATGGTTATCTTAAAAACCAAGTAAACTTAGAATGTACATATTGTATAAAGATATATGGACTTTGAATTGATTTATAAGATACTAGCTATGATTTTTTATGGTTTTCTTAAAGAAACAAATAAATTGTATGTAGAAAGGAGAATTTTCTATTTCAAATGGTTTTTATGAATAGAATATGCATGTAGAAATAGTTAACAAGACGCTAGGCTTACTAAGAATGAGATTTCCCACATGCCGTATGTTCCCAGATAAGGTCATAACAAAGTGGTATCAGAGCCATACGTTTTCCTGTATATCATAGAATAAGTGTCCACAAGCAGTGCATCGTTTCTGTAAATAGAAGCGCGTCTATTTACATTAATGAAGCATTACTTGCGGCTTTTAGGATGGTCAGTTGTGTCTAGATCTAGAGATAGAGTCTCATTCCTTCTTATGAATGGTTCCTCATCTTATATGGTCTCGTCTTTCAGTTGTTGGATCCAATATGCCTCCTCTCCGACGTTCTATCTCCCGAAGCTACCGTGGCACAGTTCCCCCCAGCTCTAATGGCCGCCTTAGAGCTTTGGAGCAGGCTTTGGTCACCTTTCTGATGTTTTAGCTAGACAGATAGAGGCTCGATTACAGCCACCACCGGTCCAGCCTCCAGCTAGAGATCTTAATTACTCAGTTCTAGAGCGCTTTAGAATAATGGATCCACCCACTTTTCAGGGGCGCCTTACAGTAAAAGGACCCCAAGTTTTTCTTAGAGAGATAGAAAAGATTACGAGAGTTATTCACTATTCATCAGAGAGAGCATCAGAGTTAGCTAGCTTCCAGTTGGGGGGGCCATGCTAGGATTTGGTACGATAAGTTCCTTAAGGCGCACGACGACTCAAAGTTGTCCAAGGAATTCAGAGTAGCTTTTCTTAGGAGATTTCTGTCAGAGAGATGGAGGGCACAGATGGTAGAAAAGTTCTTGAGGCTCTGGATGACCTTTGGGATGATAATAGCCGAATATGATGAGAGATTTACATAATTGGCACAGGTAACTTCATGTATATTGCAGTCTGAGACTGAAAAGGTTAGACGGTTCATCGAAGGACTGTCTAAAGATTTGTTCCTTAGCCTCCAACTATATGTTGGTATCATGGATTATGCTCGGGTGGTAGATATAGACATAGGATTAGAAGTAGGTCTAGTAGGGAGAAGAGCTATTTCTAAGTCCAACAAAAAGGCCAGGACTCATAGTATATTTCCTGGAGGAACTAGTATTGATAGAGAGTCTAATCAGCAGGGTCAACGACCTATAGCTTTTCAGAGTCAAAGTAAAGGAGACAGTTAGCATTCTGATCAGGCACCAATTCAGAGTTTGGTACACCCATATCTAGACTGCCAGCTATGCGGAAGAAGGCACCCGGGTTAATGCATGCGAGGATTAATAGCATGTTATGTCTGTGGCTAGCAAGTCTATTTTAGGAGCGATTGCCCTTTGTAAGGAAGAGCTTCTAGTCATGAGTCAGTGAACCTTTCCACACTAGCACCATCATATTAGTTAGCTAACTGTAAGGGTTTTGTAACTCCAATGGGCAGAAAAGCTGGAGGCAAATGCCTTGAGGGCAAAGATCAGAGTAGCAGAGACCAGAGTAGTAAGGGGCAGTCCTGTCTTTTTGCCATGCGATGGCAAGATGTGGCGGCGTTCAACGCAGCTATAACAGGTATCATGATAGTTTATTCTTTTGAGACTATGAGTTTGATAGACTTAGGGTAGAGGGAATTGTAAGTTCCTAGCCCAAGTGAAAGATTTAGATATAACAGAGCTGAGTTTAGAGGAATTGTGACGAAGAGGGAATCAGAAATAGGAAAGAAGAATCATAGAAAGAACGAAAATGACATAGATATCCACCAATAAATTTCATTAGAGAAAGAGCTGTGTTCAGAGCATTCTCAATTAGAATATCATCTCAGAATGTTACGAGTATTCAAACCTATTCTCAAAACCCTATAAGATTTGAGTTTAGATTTGGGGACCAAATCTTTTTGAGAGGGGAAGTGTAATACCCTAGGTTTTAGATAAAAGAGTTAGAAAAAAATTTTCAAACGAGAAAGGATGCTAGTTACCCTTACCTGTCATTTCAGGTCTTGGATTTCACTAAGTTTGGATCCTATACGTCCTTATATGACTATATAATAGAACCATATTCTTGGAATCAAAAGTCTTGGTAATTGTTCTCAATAGGAAAATAAGTTAAAGAGTGATTTTTAGTAAATTTTATGGAGCCTTTAGACGTTTCATTTGTAACCCACAAGTTTAGAAAATCTTGAAGATTCCTGGATTTGAACTAAAGCCCAAAATTTGGATTTTGATTTGTTAGGATTTTAATTTTTCTGATATTTTATTTGAATCTAAATGGGGGATATTTCCTTATTTAAGTTAATGTCCTTATTTATTTTACTCTCCATTAATTTTAAAACATAAATGTAAATAAGTATATTCTGGAGACTGCCCTAGTGAGAGTAAGGCAGTTCAACAACTAGATAGGGAATCGCCCAGGTGGTCAAAGTTTTATAAAAACCCCCTATTTCAAGATTTCATACCTGAAACACGAACTCCAACCCCCCCCAAAACATAAACCCTCATCTCCTACCTCTCTCACCCCATTTTCATCAATCTAACATCAATCTTTCACTTCTAAAGCTTCAAGGTAAGAGATTTTACTAGTTTTACTTTTTATTTCCTCTATTCTTCCTTGTTCTTGGGGTTTGATCTTGAGTTCCTCCTTATTCTTGGGTCATCAGGTTCTTCCCTAATGATTAGTGGTTAGAATAGAGTTATTTTGAGATTAATTTAGAGTTTTATTGCTTTACTGGCAGATAGTGATATCATTTCTATTTTTCAAGCTCCTGTTGGTGTCAATCCTATTTATTCTACCACTCCAGATGAGTGTGTTCGCACTTGTAATCTCAATGTTATCCATTAGAGTTATTTTCATGAAATTATAACTTAATATATGATTTTTAAAGATTATGGCACAAGATTTGATACTTATGTTGATTTATGAAATTGTGGTTTTCTGAATAGCATGAACTATGTTTTGATAAAACTCATGGGACTATTATTGACAAATGATTATGTTTAGAGTTAGTTTTAATTGTGATTATTAGAGATTTATGATCGTTAAAATGTTTGCTTTATATTGAATATGAATTATGAAAGTGACTACTGAAGAACTTTGAGATGTTAAGGAATGTTATTATATTTTAGAATTTTCAAGTTTAAGAAAGAATGTTGTTGAAAAATGATTAGAAAATCAGACATAAAGGGATTCTAAAGCTTGAATCTTCATGAGATTTAAAACAGTTGACGGCTACATACTCTGTGGATTGAAATCACAAATGTCTTCAAAGGGTGATCCCTTGGATATGATTTTATAACTATTGTTATGCTAAGGTCAGATTGCTAGAATCAAATAGATTCAGAGTTCATAGAGAACCAAGAGGTTTTAAAGGTTTTCTAGATTTATGTAGATTTATTTGATTAGTTAGATGGTAACCATGGAGAAACAGGCTATGTGTTAACGACAGTTAATCTGTTATCTTGGTACTAAGAAATCCTGGGTTATAGTAAGCAGAGAAATCTTTGTCACACTAGGGATAGCGATACTTAATGCCCAAATGTGACTTGAGAATAGTAAGCTAATTTGATAATACACTGGGACGGTAGTGTGTAATGCCCAGATGTATTGGTAAAGTTTCATACAGACATTTCTGTTCCTCTATCAGGATACTGTGAGTTGATAAATAAGAAAATTGTGACTTTGGTTTCATGGCTAAAAGTATGACATGTTTTGGAACCTTATCATTATTATTATGATTATTATGATTTTATGGCATTGTTGTCTTGGTGTCCCATTAAGGGGGTTACAGGTGGGGATTCACTCACTGAGTTTTACATAAAACTCATCCCTCTCCTTTCTCTTATTTCACAGATAGAATAGCTGTTGCAGATTCTTCTCAATCATCATCCTCTCAGCAGTGCTAGACTTTCAATGGTGAGCTTCACTTGGGTGAAATGTTTATAGTTTGTCTAGAGTACTCTAATATAGATGCAGGCAGAATTCCGGGCTATAGAGCATGTTTATGTTTTTGCATATTATATCACTATTTTGGTTTGTATTGAAAAGTTTAGTACTTGTGGATAATTCAAATCAGAGTAGTTTTATACATATATGTTTGTATTATGATTTACAGACAATAGAGTTTGAGTAATGAAATTTCAGCATAGACTAGCATAATTTAATAAACAGGTAAATTGTATATAGAAAATGAAAATGTGTTGTGAATAATTTTATAATCAGCTACATATATAGAGAAATCCAGGTCACGAGACTTACGTGAGAATGAGATTTCTCACGTGTCGTGACAAAGTTGGCATCAGAGCATTAGGTTTCTTTGCATGGTACTCGAGCGAGTGGAACTGTAGCCATTCACACTAACGTGATGTTATTTGAGGCCTATAGGAAAAGTTAGTCATGTCTGGATTCAGTCAAAGTCTTCATTATTCTTCAAAATCCTCGGATCAATACTATGTTTTCCCTCTTTCTAAGTGAGCTATGCCACATGTGCATTGATGTTACTCTCACCACAATTGTACTACCTCAAGTAGTGTCAGTTATATTCGATGCCTTGAGCAAGTCATTCTGAACTTGTTAGAAATAGTCAGTGAGCACAACTAACTTAGAGCATATCAATGGGGAGAACAGCCAGGAATGACTAGTTTAGATAGAGGTAAGTTGTGGGCAATATTGGTCAGGGCCACCCCTTCCAGAGCCCTCCCCAAAGTGTCCCACTATCACCCAATGAAAAGGTCAAAGCATCAGCCATATAGTAGAATGGTTTAGTATATAGACCAGTTTGGTCATACTTAGTTATTAAACAGGCGAAAAGTGCCATGGAAGTTAGTGGTATAGGGCATACTTACATGCTACTAATGTAGTCAAAAAGGGCACAAGAGGAATAATTACCCATTATCTTAGAGATTTCTCACATGCTAGTCACGTTCCTAAATCGAGTTGTGACAGGAAAAATGTAATATCCTAGGTTTTAAATAAAAAGGCTAGAAAATTTTTTGAACTAGAAAGGGTGTCAGTTACCTTTACCTGTCCTTTTGAGTCTTGGATTTACTAAGTCTGGACCCTATGCATCATTGGAGGGCTCTATGATGGAGCCATATTCTTAGGATCAAAAGTTCCGGTAGTGGTTTCTAAGAGGAAAATGAGTTAAAGAGTGATTTTTAATAAATTTTATGTTTAGCTTACGAGTTTATAAAATTATAAGAATTCCTGAACTTGAATAAAACCCAAAATTTTGATTTTGAATTTGTTAGGATTTTAATTTTTCTGATATTTTATTTGAATCCAAGTGGGGGTATGTTTTAAATTTAATGTAAATAAATGCATTTTGGAGAATGCTGCAATGCTAAACAGACAGCATAAAATCTATACCTGCATCGCCTTACTGTTTCTTGACCATTCAAAACACGATTTTCACCCCCCAAAACTCGAGAAACCTCGACCTCAATCCAACTCTCACCTTAAATATCCATTTTCTCTCATTTCTTTCAAGTTTGATCACCATCCTCCAAGCCTTAAGGTGTGTTCTTTCATGGATTATTCTTCTTTTCTTTCATAATTTCCTTGTTTTTGAGGGGTTGACATAGAGAAATTTATGGTTCTTAAGGACGTGGGGTTTTTCACAGTGTTAGGGTTGTATCTATGTATATAGAAAATATTAGAAGTAAATCTAGAGCTCTATTGGTTCTATAATAGATACAGTGCCATTTCCGCTTCTTCATGATTCTGTTGGCGTTATGTAATACCCAAGGTACATGTATCCATAAACAGGTTCTGTATAGCCCTAGGATCCACTGAGATCCACCTGAGTAGCCGAATCGGACATAGATGTAGAAACCAAATTGTAGTGCCAGGTTCTGCAGAATTATCCAGAATAAGTTCGCTGCGAGCTTTACTCGCTGCAGTGAACAAGTAGTCTACATGCTCGCTGCAACGAGTGATGGTTTTTCTCGACTCACTGTAGCGAGCACCCTGAGTCAGCACAATATCAGTAAAATGATGTCATTTCATTGTTATCCCAAAATAAAAACCCATCCGGTTCCCCTATCAGAAACAAAAACAGAACCGAAGCAAACCCTTTCCTCCTCCATTTTTATCCCTTTTTCTTTCATTCTCTGCAATCTAGCTTCCTTAAATCATTATGGTATGTATATATTGTTAGATCTTGTCTCCATTCTCTCCATTCTTTCACATTCTTGGTATGGGTATTGTTATGTCTCTCATTGTTGTCAAGTAAAGGTGTTCCCCCAAAGTTGTTGGTGTATGATTAGAATAATCTAGAGCTTCTCATAGGTTGTTATGAGTTTTATGGTTTTAATGGCAGACATTGGCGTCATCCCTAGTCCTCGTGGTGTTAGTACTTCACAGTCTATCCCTCCAGGTGAGTAGGTTTGATCTCATGGCTTTAGTTTGATCATTATATGATTATTTGCTAGCATTATGGAGTACTTAGAGAATTGGAAAATGGATTCTTATATGATATCGCTTAATGTAAAAGAAAATATATTTTACTAGAAATGCTCCGTTTGAACTTATGCATGAAATTATGATTTAAGAAAATGCATGGGACCATAATTATTCTAATAAAAGGCTTTGTATAATTTAATTCATGAATTGATTTGATTATGGATAATTAGGATTTTCTATGATTTACAAAATGAGATTCAAGAATTTATGTTTGTTGTGGTTGAGAAATATTGAACTAGAAATTTAGAATTCCCTTTTTGACTTCAGTTGGTTTTAGATTAGAGAGAGTTACTGAGAGGAACAGAACTGTGAATTAATGACAGTTGTTCTGTTAATCTTGGTATACCAAGGCCGGCCAAGGGCAAGCCATCTTTGAGTTAGATCAGTCTGCAAGGGACGTGGTTCGCTAAGGAATGTTGAGATCTCATTAGTTAGGGGTTCTTATCTGCCAAGGACTAAGCATCCTCCTTACAGTTGATGAATATTCTGTTTTCTTGTGTAATTCTTGAAAATATAAAGATTATAATTAATATGTCAAGTAAACAGAAATATTTACGAATGTTGCATTATTATTATTATTATTATTATTATTATTTACAATGTTTTTTTTGTCCCATGCATAGTTATACGTGAGGATCTACTCATTCAATTTTGGTTACAAAACTCACCCCACTCTTCTTCCTTTTCCTCACAGATATAGGTGTAGCTTAGGATCCCCCTTTCCTCCTCTTTAGCATTAGTATCTTCAGTTTGAGTGAGCTTCACTTTTGCGTGAAGCGTTAGTATTTTGTTCATGGTAGAGTACCCTAGTGATGTAGCTGGCACAGTCTCGGACCGCATACAGTTTTATTTGGCATTATGATATTACCATGATTCTTTTGTATTTAACAGTATATCATTCATAGTTATTTTATATTTGAGCAACTCAGTTGAAATGTATCTTGCAGCTACAGTTCCGTAATTTATTTATGAGAATGAGGTTTTATTCGCAATTAGCAAGTATTAGTAGTTAATTTGATTTATGAGTAACCCGTCACGATCTAAACCAGGTCGTGACATGTTAATCCTTCACGGTTCACCCCTTCAGGCGAGTGGGTTTACATCTGTAACCTCACTATTAATCATTATATCTATTTTTTATGAGATTATATATGATTTTAGAATTTATTTCATGAACTATCGAGATTTTTGTTAGAACTATGTTATTACCTATTGGTTTTATCATGAAGACATGTTTTCCTGAATCTTGGGACTATTGTTGAATAAATGAATTTATAAACTATTGAATTGAGATTTGCATTGTTTAGAGTTGATTGGAAGATTATATGGTTACTGACACTGGATATTTCATATCAAAAGGCTTCAACCCTAAGATAGAAGACTTTATGAGATATAGAGAAAAGATTGAGATTCTAATTGAGCTGGCAGTAGCTATAGAGAAACAGGTTGCGTGTTAATGACAATTAATCTGTTAATTTTGGTACCAAGCAGCCTCGACCAGAGAAAACAGAGAATTTATTATCATACTGGGGATGAGGATACGTAATGGCCAGATATGATTAGAGATTTATATTCAAAGTTTTGTTACATTACACATAGTGTGCATAATCAGAACAGAGACTTTGTTTCTTTATCAGGGAACTATTGGGTCAGTTTATAGAAAGCATGATTTTGAGTACATGATTTTAAATACAAAATGCTTTAAGATGTTATTACTATTGTTATTTTTATAGTGTTGTGTATCTTTCCTTGGTGTCTCATGACAGGGCTCACTAAGTTTTGGTAACAAAACTCTCCCCTTTCTCTCTTGTCTCTTATTTTTACGGATAGAGTAGCTGTTGCGGATCCTTTTTAACCTTTTTCTTCCCCGCAGCATTAGACATTAGTTGCTAAGTCTTGCTATCATTTTGATTTAAAGTGCTCCAGTGTAGATGTAGGCAGGATCCCGACCATAGAGCATGTTTTGTATTTTGTTTTCTATAACTTATTTATACCAGTTTTATGGTTATTTTGAAAACCGAGTAAACTTATAATGTACATATTGTACAAAGATATATGGACTTTGAATTGATTTGTGAGATACTAGCTATGATTGTTTATGGTTTTCTTAAAGGAAAGGATAATTTGCATTTAGAAAGGAGAATTTTCTATTTTAAATGGTTTTATGAATAGAATATACATGTAGAAACAGTGAACAGGCCACGAGACTTACGTGGGAATGAGATTTCCCACATGCCGGTCATATTCCCAGATAGGGTCGTTACTTCATTATATTTCCATAATGAAATATTTGGTTATCACCTTTACTCGTGGACGTAGACTTTAGGCTGAACCGCGTAAATTTTTGGTGTTATTTATTTTACACTTTCACATATTTATTTTGTGTCACTCTATTTTTGCCTTTTGAGCCTGCTATTTCACAATAAACTAGTATCATGGCTCTTATAGAGTTCTCGGCTAATTTGTTTAAAAAAGTCTATTGCAAAATTTGATATTCAGCAGTTTGATGGGCACTTTAATTTTGGAATGTGGAAGGTCCGTATGATAGTTGTTCTTGTACAGTAAGGTGTAAAAGTAACATTTTTCTACCAAGGAAAAGAAGCCCCAAGCAATGTATGAACCTGAATGAGAAGGTGCTGATCAAAATTTTCTTTCTATTATTCAATTATGCATTATAAACGATATACTATAGGAGGTCTTTTAAGAGAAAACAACATAATCGTTGTGGACCAAGTTGGAGTCATTATATGTGACTAAGATGGTGCCAAATCGTCTCAGTGTTTTGCAATGTCTATACATGCTCCATATAGTAGAAGGGGCATCAGTCCAATTTCACATAGCTGAGTTCATATCACTCATCACAAATTTGAAAAATATGGACGTGACGTTTTTAAGTGAGCAACAGGCAATGATGTTGCTTTATTCCTTACCTCCTCCTTACAAGCACTTTCGTGAAACGTTTATATATGGTCCTGAAAGCCTCAAAATCGATAAGGTTAAATCTATATTTTTAAGTCGTGACAGAATAGAGCATGATACTAGCAACCATGATGATACTGCATTTGGCTTGGTTGCTAGAGGGAGGTCAAATGAGATTGGATCGAGTAGTAGCTCTAGACATTGTAAAGGCAGGTGCCGATATTACAAGAAGGAAGGGTATTGGAGAGCAGAATGTTCAAGGCTCAAAGACAAAAAGGACAAAGATTCAAGTAATGCAGCAAGCGATCCTGAAAGTACTGGTAATGTTCTCGCAATATCAACCAGTTCAATTGGTGATACTTGGATGCTTGATTCTGGTTGCTCCTAACACATGTGTCAGAACTGGGATTGGTTTATAACTTACCAGTCAATAGATGGTGGTGTTGTCCTTATAGGGAATGATATGTCTTGTAAAGTCATTGGCATTGGAATAGTCTAAATCAAGATGTATGATGGATTTGTGAGAACACTGAATGATGTATGGTATATACTGAATCTAAAGAAAAATCTTATATCCTTGGGCGTCTTTGATTCTCAAGGTTATAAGTATCTGCTAAAAGTAGAGTTTTAAAAATCTCTACAGGTACTCTTATTGTGATGAAAGACAAGTTAGTCAACGGTCTTTGTTTACTTCAGGGAAGTACAGTTATTGAGACTCGCTCAGTGTCATCTTCATCTAACTCAAATACAGATACTACTTGTTTGTGGCATATGCGTCTTGGGCATATGAGTGAAACAAGAATGTCAATTTTGAGCAAGTGCGGCTTACTAGGTGATCATAAAATTAAGAAGCTTGACTTTTGTGAATACGGTGTTTACGGGAAACAGACCAGAGTTAAGTTCAGCACTGCTATCTACAAGACTAAGGGTATAGTGGATTACATTCACTCTGACTTATGGGGCCCTGTGCCTATCCAAAGGTGGTGCCAGATATCTATTGACGTTCATTGATGATTTCTCGAGGAAGATATGGGTTTATTTTCTAAAACACAAGAATGATGTGTTTCATATTTTCAAGAAATGGAAAGTATTTATTGAAAACCAGACTAGCAAGAAAATCAAGCACCTTTGAACAGATAATGGTTTGGAGCTCTGTGAAGGTCAATTCAACGAGTTTTGTGAAAATGAAGGCATAGTAAGATATTGTACTATGCGAAAGACTCTACAACAAAATGAAGTGGCAGAATATATGAATAGAACTCTTTTGGATAGGGCTCATTGTATGCTCTCCAATGCTGGTTTGTCTGAAGAATTTTAGGATAAAGCTGTCAATATGGCTTGCTATTTTGTAAATCAGTTTTCATCAACTGCTATCGATTTGAAGACTTTTATTGAGATATGGTCTGATGCTCCTACTAAGTATTCAAATTTGAGCATTTTTGGTTGTCTTGTATATGCTCATATTGATGATTGAAAGCTTGAGCGAAGGCCACTAAAATATATATTTCTCAATTATGCAATTAGGGTAAAAGGTTACAGATTATGGTATATAAAACCTAAGTCATCCAAATTCATAATTAGCAGAGATGTCAAGTTCAATAAATTATCCATGCTTTATCCGAAAAAGGAGATTAACAATATAGAAAAAGTCCAGGATGTTAGCAAGCAAGTGGAGTTTAAAGTTGAATTAACAAAGCAGATGGAAGGAGATGCTTCTAATCAGTCCATTCAAGAAGAATAAGATATTGTTGATGGTGTAGATGCACGACAGCAGTTGCAGCATTATAATCTTACAAGAGATAGAGACAAGAAGCAAGTAAAACCACACAGAGATATGGTCATGTAGATAGAGTCTCTATTGCATTATCAATGGCAAAGGATATGGAATTAGAAGATCTTCCCACATACCATGAGGCTATTTCGTGTGAAGAGTCTACATAATGGATTGCTACGATAAGTGAAGAGATGGATTCTCCATCATAAGAACTAGACTTGGAAGTTAGTGAAATCAATTAAAGGATATAAAGTTGTTGGCTGCGAATGGATCTTCAAGAAAAAGGAAGGATCCCCTGGATTTGAATCATTTCAATACAAAGCATACTTAGTTGCAAGAGGTTTTAGCCAAAGAAAAGGAATAGACTTCAATGAAGTATTTTTTCCTATTATGAGACATAACTCCATTCGTGTATTGCTCGCTATGGTTGCACTGTTTGACTTAGAGCTTGAACTGCTCGATCAAGATAGTTTTTCTTCATGGTAAGGTTGAAGAAGAAATCTACTTGCAGCAACCATAAGGTTTCTGATAAAGGGCATTTGTGCCACTTTTCTTACTTCTCAACCTTAACTTTTTACATGAATTTTAATGTGCTGTTGACACAATTAATAAAGATTTTGATTTATTCCTCATTGTGTGATTTTGATAGAATTGATGAATTTTGCATTGATTTTTGTATAATTATTGGATTAGAACCTATTGCATTTAACCTGTCTCTTTGAATATAGTTTTTATATATAGAAGCTTTGAATTAAGTGCAAATGTCAAGAATAGGGGATCAGATTAAGACAAATAAAGATGTTTAGGAAATCTCAAGAAGTCCTCTACAACTTTCATTCAGCTTAAAACCCAGTTCTAAGAGTATCTTGGTGAAAATCGAGTTGCAAGATTAAATATTACTGACATTCTGATGCTGTCTAACTTGACCTCTAGTTAGTATTTTCATAATATTTGGAGCTATAGATGTTTGATTGAGATGATTTTGGTGGCGTTGAAAAGCTTAGTCAAAGGGCTACAATCGCTATTTCTTATGCCAAGGCCAGATTCAATTTTGTCTAGCACTGCAGTGCTCATGAGCTTGTAGTACTCAACAGCACCTGAAAAATGACGTTCATCAGCATAGCTCACTATTGAGCGCCGCAGTGCTCATGAGCATTGCAGCGCTAATGCGATGACACAAAACAACTCAATTAACCTATTTTAGGGTCTCAGTTTGGGCTATTTTAGAGAGCAGTATTTAAGAAACTGCCATAGATTTTTACGCTAGCTTTTACTCAGTTTTAAGCTACCACTTTTAGTTACTATTATTCTCTCTCTTCTTCTTCTCTATTCTTCTCTTTCTTAAGGATTCCATTGGTGAAGGTGCTCTATCTTGAAAATTATGGCAAAGATTATTGTTATTATTTTTAGGTTCTTTTATTTCTATTGTTATAATCCTCCATAAATGGAGGAGTAGATTTCTTTACTAGTGTAGGGGTTTCTGGATTGGGATGACATTTGAGACCTTTTATTTATATTGAATGCATTGATTTTCTTAATGTTCTGCAATTTCCATTCCTTTAACTATTGTGGTGATTGCTATAATCTTTATTGGAATAACTAAATTGGCGATTGTCATTAGAGAAACCCTTTGGGCAGAAATTGGTAGATCTATTGGTTTATATTTGAAGGAGAACATTAGAATTCACATTCTGATTGGTTGGTAGCCTATAGTAATTGGTTCATTAAATCAATATGATTTCTAAGTAAATGGTGATCATCGTTTATTAGTCATTTGCATTAGTCAAGTTCTAGATGTCGATTGATCACTAGTAGAATTATCAGTAATTTGTTACTAATAGCCACTAATGGGCTTAATATTTAGTCAATGGTAATTGATTTGTAATCCTAGGAATATTTTGCACTAGTGTCTTCTTTACTATTGCTATTATCTCGTTGCTGTTAACTCTAAAATTTCATTGCGATAATTCTCATTCTTCTAAACCCCCAATTTTCCCAACTAAATATTGAAGCCTGTTTGAGAGACGACCTAGGTTGCGCCCTTTACTGTATTTTTGGTGCAACTTAGCATTAAAATAATTTCTAATTTAAGGATGTAGGCGACAACCTCCGTTCAAATTTTGACATCATTATCGGGGAGGCATTAAAACTTAGTTGTTTATTTTATTTTTTTTTATTTTTTTCCAGTTTTATTTTATTTTATTTTATTTATTTATTTACTATTTTTATTTTTTGTAATTTATTTTACTCTGCAAAAAAAAACTATTCTCTTGTATGAGGCATTCCCTGTCTGTTAGAAATTTGATGCCTTTTGATTCTGAAATTGAGAAAACCTTGAGAAAAATTAGATAAGCAAAGCATCTACAAGTGGAACTATCTGAGCGTTCTGATCCTCTGTTTAGTGTTTCAGGTAATACAGGTGACATAGGGGATAGGAATAGGACATTTAGGGAGCTCACTGTTCCTAATTTCACCTAGCAGCCCTTGGCCATTACATACGCCAGGCTAGACAATAATTTTGAGTTTAAAGGATACATGGTTCATACTCTGTCCAAGTTTCATCAGCTGTCTGGAGAAGATCCCCACTAGCACTTGAAGAAGCTACACATGGTGTGTTTTGGCATAAGGCCCACTGCGGTAGAGGTGGATGATGTTAAACTCAGAGTATTCCCCTTCTCGCTAGAGGGTACTGTAGAAAACTAGTTCTTTAATTTGCCAGACAGGATTATAAATAGTTGGATGGGCATGAAGAGGCTTTTCTTGGAGAGGTATTTTCCTGCCTCTAGAGTGGCTTCTATCAGAAAGGAGATCTCTGGAATTCGACAGTTAGATGAGACTCTTCATGAGTATTGGAGCGTTTCAAGCTCCTCTGTGTAAGCTGCCCCAACCATCATATTCCAAAGCAGCTCCTCCTTTAGTATTTTTATGAAGGGTTAGTACCTGCTGATAGATGCATGATAGATGCTGTTAATGGAGGAGCACTTTTGGATAAGACCTTGGTAGAGACTCGTGCTTTGATAGAAAATATGGCTGTCAATTTTCAACAATTTGGTTCCAAGATTACAGCCAATACAAGGGGCCTACATTGAATAAGCCAGCAGAGATTCCAATGTTAACTCAGACTTTACAGCAACTTTCTGGTCTTATATAGCAATTAATGGTTAGTCAGATAGCAACTCCAGTAGTTCCTAAGGTTTGTGGCATATGTACTTCAATTGATCATCACACTGATATGTGCCCAGCATTGCAAGATGACTTAACCACTAGTGTAGCAACAACAAACCCCTTCTAGAGTTAACCTCAAAATCAGGCAGGCCAGTTCCCATTTGGGAGTACTTATAACTCCAACTGGAAGAATCATCTCAATTTGAAGTGGGAAAATAACTCTCAACCACAGGGCCAACCCTCACAGCAAAAGTATTTGGCACCTTATCAGATGCAACAGGCCCTTCCTACACCTCTAACTTCAAATCCTACCATGATTGAGATGATGAAGATGATGATAGAGCAAGTGCAGTAAATTAGAGGAGAAAATATCCAGCTGAGAAAGGAGGTGACTCAGATGCAAAATAGTCAGAGCCAGTAGGGCCCAGCTACCTAGCTACCATCTCAAACCGTGCCTAATCCAAGGGGAAATGTCTGTGCTATCACTCTTAGGCTTAGGAAGAAAATTGAAGAAGTGACTAAGCCTGTCTAGGAAAAGAAGCAAGTTGAATATGAGCTTGGAAAACATTCTAGTGAGTGCTGCAGTGATCAACCAGCACTGCAGTGCTTTGCAGAAGATGAAAGCCCGGCACCAGAACACTCCTCGGGTGAGCACTGCAACGCTCAACTAGCTCTGTAGCGCTCCATAGAATCTGCAAAAGTTCCAGAATTCATTCCCCTTTTGCCATTCCTATAAAGGATCCAACCCAGAAAGTCTTCTACATCAGAATTGGATTTTGAAACCTGGGAAACATTTAAAAAGGTGCAAGTAAACATACTCCTGTGGGATGCAATCAAGTAAATTCCTAAATATGCAAAATTCTTAAAAGGTCTATGCACCAATAGGAGGAAGATCAAGGGCAGTGGGGAGGACAAGGTGACTGTGGGGGGGTCAATGCTTCCTCCATTATCAAGCCAAGCAACCTGCCGACTAAGTGCAAGGACCCGGGCACATTCTATGTTCCTTGTACCATTGGGAACTTGCATATTACGAGAGCCCAAACTGACCTTGGGGAGGATATTAATGTTATGCTCAAATCATTTTACCAGTCCTTGCACTTTGGAGAGCTCAAGCCAATTAAGTTGCAAATTCAGTTGGTCAATCGCAGCATCACAATACTAGAGGGAGTATTGGAAGATGTTAGTAAATGATTTAATATTTTCTGCTGATTTTTATGTGCTTGAAATGAAAAATGACACCAATACCAGCCCACATACATTGATCTTGGAAAGACCCTTTTTGAAAATTGCTAGAAAGTTGATTGATATTCATGCTGGCACATTATCCATGGAGTATGGGGACATGAAAATACAATTTAATTTATCTAATGCTATGAAACATCCTACGAGGAACATTCCCTATTTGGCATTGATATCATTGGCTCTTTAGTTGATTATGCTTGTAAGGACCCAAATCCCCCCTTCCCCACTTTTTCTTCTTCCATGGGATATGATGTACCTGTTGTTTTAGAGTATTCTAAGTTTTTAGATACAGGTATACCACCTAGGCAATAGTCATTAGTTTGCCAAATGCTCCATAACCAGCCCACATTGGGTAAAAAGTCCTATGAGTAGTAGTGGATCTTGCTGCATGAGCCCCCGGCAAAACTAATGGCTGGAAGGCCAAAGTCTAGATGGAAGTGACCATTCTTTGTTACCTATGTACACCCTGACGGTGCAACTGAGTTAGAGAACTCCAGGATAGTTCGACGTACTATTGATAGGAACCGACTGATATACCTTTATGAGACCCCCACGGATCTAAGGGTTCAAACATCCTACCTATGAGTTGAAGCTGCTCACTCTCCATGAGGGTCCTCACCATCCAACATAAGAACGTTAAAGCAAAGTGCTGAGTGGGAGACAACCCACCATGAAGTTTTCCTTTACCTTTTCCTTTCATTTTTCTGCATTTTTTTTGTCATTTTTAGTTTTAATTATTGCATCATATTTATTTTCATTTGCATTTTACATCATCCTTTTAGCACCTTAGAGGTTACATGCATAGGCTCACGCCACATGCACCTAATTGACTTGCTTGGCATTAACTTTATCTTATGCTGCATGGTTGGGAGATTCATTGTGTTGTTTGGATTGAGTATATGCAATTTTACCTGTGAGATTTTGAGCCTCCTTGATTGGATTATCATGCACTATCCTTATTTGCTTATGTGTGTTTCCCTCTTTGGATTTGTATTCCAGAACTTGCTTAGGGTCTTACTTGAAAATATGTTTCTATGTGCATGCTTGCATATGATTGAAGCATTTTTCTTTTTTTTTTTTAGCCGCTTGCACATATAGCCAATCTTTGCTTGTTATCATTATTTAGCCCCTTTGAGCCTTATTGCCTATTCTTTTATTTTAGTACATCCTTAATCCAAAGTGAAAAACTATGAAAATTCACAATCTTTTAGGCTTAGGAGAGTATTTATGCATTTTTTATATGTACTTGAGCATAATTATGGGGGAGAGCATAAGGACATCCTTCAATTTAAGTATGGGGGAGGAACAATATGTACCCAAAATTTAACAAGTGGCATGCGAAGAAAACAAATAGGAACAATGCAAGGTTGATAAAAAAAAAGACTATGAAAAAGTTTAGTTGAAGGTGTGCCACATTTTAAAAGAAAGACTTGTAATTGTGTTAAGTTGGACAAAGTGTACCCTTAGATACTTATGCTCTTGGTATATACATTTGTTCTCCTTTGACTTCAGATTTAGCCCGATTAGCCTATATTTTTATCTATCTTCACCCAAGCCCTATTGCAACTAAAGGTACGTCCTCTTGATTTAGTATGTATATGTGCATGACAAAATGGAGAATGAGACCCATAGCAAGTTTATGGTAATGTATTTTCATTTGAGATGATTGAGTGTGCATCATAACCCAAAACACTTGAGTAAATGAGGGCAAACACTGACTTTGGGAGGACTTTTGTATTTGATCTGTGCATTATATTTGAATTCTACTTTATGTGCTAGGTTCTTATTCATGCCTTGCTTGTTGTAAATCTCTTGATTGTTGGTGGGAAAGCTCACTCTGGTGCCTCTAGGTTCATTGGATTAGTGTATTATCATTTAATTTCATGCATCATGTATTTTAGGTTAGGAGTCTAGTGTAGTCCTTGTTTACTGCTTCTCATCCATGCCTTGGTTTGATTTTAGTTCCATATGAGGATATGTGAAAGCTTAAGTGTGAAGGAGTTTGATAAGGGGTATTTATGCCACTTATATTACTTCTAAACTTTAACTTTTTACATGAGTTTTAATGTGTTGTTGACACAATTAATAAGGATTTTGATTTATTCCTCATTGTGTGGTTTTGATAGAATTGATGACTTTTGTATTGATTTTGGGATAATTATTGGATTAGAACCTGTTGCGTTTAACTTGTCTCTTTGAGTATGGTTTTATATACAGGAGCTTTGAATTGGGTGCAAATATCAAGAACAAAGAATCAAATTAAGACAAATAAAGATGTTTTGGAAAGCTCAAGAAGTCCTCTACAACTTTTATGTTCAGTTCAAAACTCAGTTCTAAGAGTATCTTGGTGAAAATTGGATTGTAAGATTAAAAGTTGCCGATGTTCTGATACTGTTTAACTTGACCTCTAGTTGGTGTTTTCATAATCTCTGGAGCTACAGATGTCCGATTGAGATGATTTTGGTGTGTTAGAAAGCTTATTTAAAGGGCTACAATTGCTATTTCTAATGCCGAGGTCAGATTCAATTCTATACAGCATTGCAGCACTCATGAGCACTGCAGCGCTGGTGCAATGACGTAGAACAACTCATTTAACCTGTTTTAGGGCCCAATTTTGGGCTATTTTAAAGAGTAGTATTTAAGGAACCATCATAGATTTTTACCCTAGCTTTTACTCAGTTTTAAGCCGCCATTTTCAGTTACTATTATTTTTTCTCTACATCTCTCTCTTCTCCTTCTCTATTTTTCTCTTTCTTAGGGATTCCATTGGTGAAGGTGCTCTGTCTTGAAGATTGGGGCAAGGATTATTCCTATTATTTTCAGGTTCTTTTATCTTCATTGTTGTAATCCTCTAATGATGGAGGAGTAGATTTATTTACTAGTGTAAGGGTTTCCGGATGGATTGGGATGACATTTGAGACCCTTTATTTATATTGAATGCATTGATTTTCTTAATGTTCTACAGTTTCCATTCCTTTAATTGTTGCGGTAATTATTATAATCTTTATTGAAATAATTAAATTAGCAATTATCGTTTAGAAAAACCTTTTGAGCATAAATTGGTAGATCTATTGGTTTATGTTTGAGAGAGAACATTGGAATTAACATTCCGATTGGCGGTTAGGCTATAGCAATTAGTTCATTAAATTAATGTGATTTCTAAATAAATTGACGATCGTCGTTTATTAGTTATTTGCATTGATCAAATTCTGGAGGTCGATCGATCACTAGTAGAATTGCCAGTAATTTATTACTAATAGCTACCAATGGGCTTAATATTCGCTCAATGATAATTGATTTCCAATCATAGGAATACCTTGCACTAGTGCTTCTTTACTGTTGCTATTATCTCATTGCTATTAATTCTAAAATTCTATTGCTATAATTTTCATTCTTCCAAAACCCCAATTTTCCAAACTAAGTGTTGAAGTTTCCTTGAAAGACGACTTAGGTTGTGTCATTTACTATATTTTTTGTGCAACTTAGCATTAAAATAATTTCTAATTTGAGGAGATAGGTGACAACCTCTATTCATTTACATTGTTCAAGGCAAGGAGGATCATGTTTGTCTCTTAGAGAAGTCCTTATATAGCTTAAAGCAATCTCCTCGCCAATGGTATAAGAGATTTGACACTTTTCATGTTAGGTCGCGGTTACTCAAGGAGTAATTATGACTATTGTGTTTACCATAAAAAGCTCTCAGATGGTTCGTTTTGTCTATTTCTTGCTCTATGTTTAGGACAAGCTTATTGCTGCTAAGAGTATGTCTGAGATCAAGAAACCTAAGGAGCAACTCAGTGGTGAATTTGAAATGAAAGACTTGAGTGCAATTAAGACAATTTTGGTCATGGAAATTCACAAGGATCGACATGCCGAAAAATTATATTTATCTCAGAAGAAGTATATTGAAAAAGTACTTGAGTGCTTTGGAATGCAAAGTCTGTGAGCACTCCGTTAGCAGCCTATTTCAGATTATCAGCCGCACATTCATCACAGTCCATTGAAGAGGAGGAACAAATATCACACATTCCTTATGCTAGTGCAGTTGGAAGCATCATGTATGCTGTGGTATGTACTCAACCAGATATTTCACATGCCATTAGTGTTGGTAGCAGATATATGGGGTATCCTAGCAAGATGCATTGGTAGGCAGTGAAATTGATACTTCAATATTTTTGAGGTACAACAGATGTTGGCTTAGCATATGATAGAAGTTCAAACACTGGTGGTAGTGATATTGGATATATATGATGACTCAGATTATACTGGAGATGTTGACAAAAGGAAATCTCTGACAGAATATGTCTTTATGTTTTCGGGTAGTAACTTCACAGTCTACTATTACACTATCTACCACAGAAGCCGAATAAATGTTAGCAGTAGAAGCTATGAAGGAAGCCATTGGCTCAGAAGTTTGGTCGGCAATTGGGCTTGGAATAAGATATTACAACTATTTATTGTGAGAATCAAAGTTCATACATTTGACCAGAAATCAAATGTATCATGAGAGAATCAAATATATTGATGTCAGGCATCATTTCATCCAGGAGATTATTTCTCAAGATATCATTGTAATAAAGAAGATTGGTATCTCATACAATCCAACTAATATGTTGACAAAGTCAAGCACTATTGTAAGTTTAAGCACTGCTTAGACTTAGTTGACATTCGTAATATGTGAGTTTCCCCTTATGGGCATGTTGGAGAAAGCGATTTCAGAAACTTGAAGATGGATGAAAAATCAAGTCAAGATAGAGATTTGTCAAGTTTAGTGACTTGACTTTTTTGCTCAGACAATGGATAGAAAGTCCGGCATCCTTTCGGTGCAGCACATGGAAAAGCTAAGTTTTTCTAAAGGTGCAACAAGTAAATCGTTGGCACCAAAATGAATAATAAATGAGGTTGAAAATTTTGACACAAGAAGATCTATAAATAGAGCTTCATTTGCAACACTTGAAGCATTAGAACATTGACAGAGTAAAAATCAAATCCTCTTCTCTTTTTAGTTATAGAATAGAATTATTTGTTCCTTGTGAGTTGAAAGTATACATCGATGAAAAAAATACTGAGGTACTCCAGATGCATTTGAGATTTGGGTTGAGTGGAGTGTGTCCATCTTTTCTATCTCCATTATATTTCCATGATGAAATATTTGACATTTTCCCTTACCCGTGGATGTAAACTTTAAGCCGAACCACATATAATTTCTAGTGCCATTTGTTTTATATTTTCACATATTTATTTTGCGTCTTTTGGGCTCGCCATTTCATAACACTTCTCAATGATTTACTTTTGAATCGCAGCCTCCCTCAGTAAAAAATTTCAAACCATGAGCCAGTGTCTCAATTACAAGGTTGTCATCTTTCGCATGCAAATCTAGTCACACTCTTTTTCCTTTTGTTTACTCTCTTTTTTGCCATTATCGCGGCAATTACACGGTCCGCGTCTAAGTTCTCTATTACTCTATACTGAATCCATCATGAAATAAACCGCCATCAACGCCCTCCCATGCCTTCTTTATTCAACTATGCTAAACTTCCGCTAGATTTCAGGTGGAATTCGGAGATGATTCCTTTCATGTTGATTTGATATGATCTTGAAATGTGTGATCTCTCGTCATTTATTTCGAAAGTCAGAGTTAAACATGGTATGTGACATGTACACACAATAAGGTTGTATGAAAAATCAACGAGAGGATTCCTCCCTGATGCATCGCCCTCCTTGAAATCTCCAGGGGAAACTACGTCAACATTGATAACAGCACAGCTCCGTGCCAACACTAATTGTCACCCAAATTAAAGCAATTTCGTGATAAGCCCATAAATTATGATGGCCCATGAAAACTACACCTTCAATCACTTCGCGAGTGTGTATGTTTGTACTATCACTTCACAAGTGTGTGTCTTCATCATAAAATAATGGAGTTTGTTCCCTTCCATTACTTACTCTTGGTCGTCCCACCAACCTCAATCAATGAAGCGTGTGCTGAAACCTTCTTATTTCAAGCGAATTTGACTCTCAAACTACCTCTTTAAAATGTAAAATTTTCTTATCAATGCACTTAAATTGAATCTTATATATAATTTCGATCTTATGATTAGTAAATGGTAATTATCCTACTTGATAGTATATAGAGAGAGGGGAAAGGAAGCGAATACATACATGCTAACTACATGGCAAAGAGTGTGATTGGCGAAAGAACAGTCACAAGTCACAGCATTTTCGGATCCTCTTAATTGTGTAAGCGATGTCCAGTTACGTTGTCCACTACATGGATCCACGCTGAAGTCCCAGTTCTTCTTCCCCAGTCTCTGGCCTATCTCTTTCAGAACTTGCACTGATTGATATATATAAAAATATTGTGTACATACACACACACACACACACACCCACATCAGAGACAATTATACTAATAAGAAGCAAATTAAAGTCATCATCATTTGCCTAGAACTGAAACACGTATTAACTAAAGTTATTCTCTGAGTTTATAAATTATAATTGCATGAAATGATTAATAAACTCATCAAAGCAAAATATTCATTTGTGTTGCCAGTCAATTACCTTCTTCTTCTTGTAGTGTGGCTCCAAAAACTACTGATGGAGGGAAAAATGGAAAGAGGGATAGCGGAAGGAAGATAGTGATGAACTTCATGGCTGCTATGAACTTCATGGCTGCTGGATATGGTGGAATGTGTGGAAAATTCCTCAGACTTAAAAAGTAACCATTATATATGCAAGAGGTATCCGGTTCCACTCGCAAATCAGAACATGTAGACGACCTGACTTTTATTTATATTATTATTTAACTATATATTTTCATATAAGTAAAAGTAATTTAATATCACATATATTATATAAAAAGAATTAGAATATGGACAATATATAGATGCATTTTATTGGAGTATGAGATTTAATTATTTTATTTTAAGAAATAGAAATAACAAAAATGAATTTCTAGACCTTTTGATCAAAAAGACATTTGGATAATATTTCTTTTTCCATTAGGAGAAGTGATCCAAGAAGTTTTATTATTTCAACACCTAAAAATATATGTTTATTTGGATATTTATTTTATCATTGTTAAATGTAATGATGATCTCTAATTATTTCATTTATTAATTATATCTAATAGTAATAAAGTGGACGTGTTAATCGACATCCACTCTTATAGCTTTTAGATAGCCAAACTCGTGGCCAGAAACCACCCAACCCTGATATTTTGGTTTTACAGTGGGAACACTGTTTTAATTTGGTGGATAACTCTGGCAGACAATATTTTGGCATTATTATTTACGCTTGTTACAAGAAAAAGTATGCATAAGATTTACAAACAGTCATTATAATTATTTGTTTTGTTTATATCTTTTCTTACCTTTTCCCTTTCATTATATAACTTACAATTTGTGTTTGAGATTTAATTTATATGCGCTAAGGTTGTAAAATTTTTCCATACCGTTATTTGGTCAAATCTATTCAGTACGTAACTTTTTAAAATAATGAGATGAAAATTAATATGTGATTAAATGATTATGTAATTTTTTTATACTAATGCATGAATAGTATTATTTGTAACACGACTCTTCAAAAAATAAATTATAATAAAAGGAGATCAGTATAAAATTCCAATTAGATCTTCGTTTATTATTAAAACTAAAAATTTAGGTGGAAGTCAAATTTTTAAGTCTCAAGAGAAAAGAATTACTTTTCATCCAGCTAATCTCATACAACTGTGTGAAGATACTATGGTTATATACTTATACATACTTGGCAAGATCAAATCCTCATCTTAGAGGGTCAACTAAGTCCTCCTCAAAATAGGAAATTTAAAGTTTCACGGGTCTGCCAGCGCCAGTGGGTTGATTCATTACTATGAGCATGACCTTAGATTGGCCCCGTGAACAACCGAACATGGAAAATGGGACTATAAAAACCAGGACCATACGGACAAAAATTTCATACATAGACTGGGACCCAATAACACTTACGTGCCATCGTCAACAATTAAATATAATAATCTGCTATGCAGCTCGAATGCCAATACAAATATATGGTACAATAGAAGTATAATATAAAATTGTAAGTATCTCAAAGTATCAGTACAGTATTCAGTATGATATGTATCCGATGCAAGTGCATTGTATATTTTGAAATATCCATTCATTATAATTAATCTACATAATCTAATTCTTGTCTTGATACATTCTTTTCACGGAAAAGACGATGCATTCTTATGTTAGTGCTTTCTTTTCTCTAAAATGAGACTCTTATTTTGGTCAACTTTTTGGCTACAGAGTTAAAGAGTCAAGCCAAACGATTCCACATTTACCGAATCTTCCTTGAAGGAGATGAGATGACTCTGAAGTCTATACATGCCATGTGCTAGTATAGTTGTTCTCTTGTTCATTACATATGCAAAAATAAAATAAAATAAATTCCATGGCAGATTTTTCCACCTTGGTTGAAGCACAGGAGATGAAGAAAAGTCAAGGCCATCACAAGGAATATGAAGGGGCATCTACAAAGTGATGAAACTTCTATCTAATCACTATTCTCCCAGTAAGAAGAATCCAGGTTGGTAGAATTGAGTTCTGTATTGGACACAATTGCATCAGTTTCATCCATTGAGAAGCTCTCTTGAGTGTCAAGGGTCTTGTTTTTCCCTCTCTTTTGGTAATAATCTCGGATCACCTCTAACTTCTTTTCGCTGAATACCTGACTCGTGTCTGACACCACCTCCTGAACAACAGCTTTGCCTTCAAGCATGCTTACCACTGAAGCCATGGTTGGCCTGTGCATTGGGGAAGCATGTGTGCATAAAAGAGCCACATTGATAATGACCAACACTTCCTCTTTGTTGTAGTGTGGACCCAGCCTCTCATCAACTAGGTCCATTAGATTACCTTCTTGTTTCAAGAGATTCACCTGGTGAAACATAATACAAGCAGCAGTTTAATGCTAATCTCAATCTGCAGCTGAAACAATTAACAGCTACCAAGATATCCATAAAGGTATATTGGAATGAGTATGGAATCATTGTTCTTGAGCAAGAATAAATTATACGCCGAAGATTTCGCAAAGAAATACAGCAGATTTCATTGAATAATAGTAGGTGCAAATTGTAATGCTATTCAAAAGTGGCACTAGACGAAAATTGAATGAGATTTTTCACGAAGCTTTTGCGCAAGAAACACAATCTTCCTAGATATTCTAAACAAGAATCAGATTGACATGAACGCAAGAGATCATGAAAGCATAGGTTACCCAATCTACAAGAGAGAAGCATTCTTCCTTTGGCCATTGCGTGGTGTTGCTCTTCCCACTAACTATTTCCAAGGCAACAACTCCAAAACTATAAACATCTGCTTTGTCAGTTAAGTAACCATGCATTGCATATTCAGGAGCTATATATCCACTGCAGTATAGAAAATTCATATATCACAGTGACAATTGAGATGCATTTTTAAATTCATAAGTGGGGAAAATTATACTCAGTGGGGTATCAAAATAAAAGGCCTGTATTCTTCTCTCTCTCTCTCTCTCTCTGTATAATCACATGTACAAAATAATAAATAATAAATATTGCTAAAAAACGTTATGTAAAAAAGAAAAGTAAAACTCACTAAGTGCCAGCTACTCTTGTGCTTATGTGAGTATAGCCCTCTTCATCGAGTTTGGCCAAACCGAAATCTGATATCTTTGGATTTAGATCTTTATCCAGCAACACATTAGTGGCCTTGATGTCCCTGTGAACTATCTTTAGCCTTGACTCTCCATGGAGGTAAGCCAAGCCTCTAGCAATACCAATACAAATCTTGCGCCTTGTCGACCAATCCAATTTCAATTGACATTTGTCTTGGGCTTCATTTGCAATTGTTATAGAAATTAGATAACATAATCATATGTGTTCAGCTGTATTACTTTGTGTACCATATTTTAGATATTAATGAAAGAGATACCAAACTTGAATACAAAGGAGAAAACAATTACCAAATAAAGCTCGGGCAAGGCTATTGTTTTCCATGTATTCGTATATCAACATCAACTGATCTCCCTCCATACAACAGCCATAGAGCTTAACCAGACACGGGTGTTGTAAAGCAGAGATCATGCCAATCTCATTTGTGAACTCACGATTCCCTTGTTTTGATTTAGACGAAAGCTGCTTAACCGCTATTATTGTGCCATCTGAAAGAACACCCTGCATTTCCAGATAGGTATAACTAAAATTTTCTTATTTTTATTTTTTAGTGAAGTTGAAAAGAAGCAACAGCATTTATACATCATTCCGTGATAATAAATAAAACTGTTGATCATCCAGAATACCTTGTAAACAGGACCAAATCCTCCTTCTCCGATCTTGAAGGCATCATCAAAGTTGTTTGTTGCTGCTTTGATTTGCCTTAATGTAAATAAGCTAGTTTTCAGATCTAAACCCTGTAGCTCTGTTAGTTGAAGCAAAAGAAAAAAAGAATGAATGAGATATCTCTTTTTAAAAACTTACGCATCATTACAAATGGCAAATAGACATTATTCAGTGTCATTCAAGGTAGCACCAATTTTAGTACTGTTAGATAAAAAAACCAATTATGAACCATAAATAGCTTAGAGTAGTGGCCTTTTGACATAGTATTAGAGCCTCTATAACTAAATAGTTAGAAGTTCAATCTTTTCTTCCCAAAACATTTATAGAAATGCATATGATATATTTAGATTTTACAAATTAATATCCTTGTATAACACATTATATTATAGTCTCACAGTTTCTTTAATAATAATTATACAAAATAGTGAAAGTTTAAACATTTCCATCTATTGCAAATAACATTAATGATCAAGTATAAACCCATTTAGTTAATTCATAGTTTAAATAACCAAAAAATTGATATTTATTGACAGTTTATTTTAGTATAATTATAACAAAAGAAAAATGTTTGATTACTAATTTACAACATGAGACAATATTGCAATATGACATTATCTTGACCATATAATCTTGTATATGTCCAAAAGGAAAAAACAGTTACGCACGCATTTTTCATCAAACTACATTCTTTTGAAGCATTATTTTCATTAAGATTCATGAAGTATGAACAGTAAAACTACAATATTTAAATGGATTTGCCAAGCATTGGTTGGTTGTGCCCCCTCTACCATCTCAATTTTTGTGCATGAAAAGTGAAAGCTCTTTGGTGTCTCAGCAAAAAAAGTTGGCAGTAGTGATTGCTGTTGAAGCTTCTTAGTTCTTACCTCTTTGCAATGAACTTTTTCTTCCTAGACATTTCCACCAAACTATGACAAATGCCACGATAATAACAAGTGCTCCAGCAACTACAATTACAGCAACAGCCCACACAGGTATGCCACTATTATTTTTGCCACTTCCATTTTTGATGCCTCCTTTTCCCCCTTGGGGTACAAAATCTGCTTGATTATGATATAAGACATTTACATAAGTAGATTAGATGATGAAGGTCTCAAGAGAAGCAGAACTGACCAGGATCTACAGATATAGCTGATATAAGAGGACCATATACTGATCCAAATGGGATGGCAGTTGTCCCTTTCCCAGCCCAATGTAAACGGATCTCCAAGGTACCACTACTCACAGTAGCAGTAAACTTCTTTATGATTGCCTTACCAACTCCTCCAGCTTCCTTTGCAATGTCAAAATTCTTCAGCACCAACTTTCTCTGCAATACTTCAATCAAAACACAAATGGTTCATGATGGCTACAACTTCTATATTATCAGTCTAGGAATTGATTTCAAAATAGTAGTAGCAAGTGAATCTAACAATGAAATCAAACAATTGACACTAAAGATGCCAAGCCAATTTTATATCATTATGGGGTTCGTCACATTTGGTTATAAGAAATTTTGTCTTATACTAGAAGCTCTCCCAAAAGACCTGAAGCAGCATAACAATGTGATTGGGATTTGGCCTTTGATTAATGTCTTATTGTAGTTTGAAATTAGTATTATTTAGTTAGCAATGTGAACGTATATTAGTAGGAATTAGAGAAGCATAAAGGGGGAATTCAGTAGGTTCAAATTTAGATAGGTTTGGGAGAGGAAAGGGGTCTCTGGAAAACCCCATTATACTTGTATACATCCTTTTCTTCCTCAAGGTTACTCAAACCAGAGCAAAGCCATAGTAATACCACACTTTCTTGGCTGTTCTTGCTCCATTTTGTCTTATTTTTTCTGTGGTTCAGTTCTATCACAATGTCCCAAAGAGGACAGAATCCACTTAGTTAAAGGGCATTCGTTGAATATTAAACATAGTACAACAGCAAAGCCTTTTCTGACTAAGTGAGATCATTGTACAATATTAAACATGTGACGGGAAATGGCGGAAATGGTGAAACCACAAACCTGGATATAGATGTCAAATACACGTCTTCCAAGGCTGCTATATGTTTGATCATCAGTAAACATTATCTCTGCAAAATGGAGATTTACTGTGTAGCTTCCATTTCCTAGGCAGAATGCATAATATGTCAGAGAAAGGGGGGAAACACGTGCATCCATGTAGAGTTCAGCATTGTCCATAGCAAGCTTAGATGTGCTAGACCAGTTATAATAATCTACAGGAAGGCCACTATCAAAGAAGTGACCAGTGGTGCTAAATGCCCAGTTTGATCCAGTGCGATGAAATGTTGCTGGTCCAGCTTCTTGTGAATCTTCATCATATGTAATGTTTCCATTAGAAGTTACGAGCTTCCCACCACAATTTATATGGAGAGAGTACAAAGCTGGGATAACCAGACACAGGTAAAATGTCAATCAAAGGAATCAAGCACAATAAGAAACTACACACAAAAAAAAAAAAACAAAAAAAAATATTTGTTTGAATATTATTTTTCCATCCTCCAGTTTCTAACCATTCATTTCTCTTTCCTCTCAACAATTATGAGAAGAAAGGGAAGATAGATTGAATTATACAAAGCCAAAGCATAGGGAACTGGCCATTTCTTGTTGCTAAGTTTTAGTGTAACATGACAATGTGACATGCAAAAGTTGATGTAAGAGCACTAAAAGATTAGCATCAGCTTAATAAGGAAGATAAGTGGGAAGGTCATTATTTATAAATTATTCCCGACTCGAAAAGTAGCTGAGTGTGTTATTAAAGGAAGAAAAGAAAAACATTGTGTGTGAGTGCCATGTACACCAAGTGTTATGAAACACTTAGCCTTGGAAGCAAATATTTAGATCTCTATAAAAAAAAAAATACATTTTTAATTATATAAATGCTCCATGATTTCATATAATGGAAGAATCTTGCAACTCATACAACATTAAGATCAGTACAAGAAGTACATCTCGGTATGACCAAAATTAAGATAAAATCCTTACTTGAAGTAAGTGGCTTTGTTATCTTTGTGTAATCACAAAATTCAAATATGGTTTCTTCGTAATCATTGATAAATACATCCAAAGAAGGAAGAACCAAGAAAAATGGACCATCCACAACTTTTACTAGTGATATTGTTGAAATGAATTAATCAAGCTAACTTGACTTGCTCAGTTATACAGCAAATATGGCGTCATTATTTCTTTAATTTTCCTGCCATCATGTTACTTCAGCTGTTAAGTTCAGATTCCCAAATTCTTGATCCACAAATTTGGAAATCTTTGGTAAGATAATTCCCCGTTTCACCTTGTCCCTCCACAAAAATAATTAAATAAAAAGGAACAGGCTCAAATACTAAAGCAGTAGCAATATCTCAACAGTCTATAGGAAATCCATGAAAGACGAACTTACGTTTAGGACAGTTAATGCTCCCCAAACATGGAACAAGTCCCCTGAGAAAATAATGGAGGTGGCAGAACAAGTCAGCATAATCACATCATATCATTATAAGCTATATACATATGAATATGATAAAAATAATTTAGCATGAGTAGTATAAAACTTACAAGTTATTTCCCTTTAAAGATGATGCAAACAGGTTCCTATGGTACATAATAAGTGGCCAAGGCTCAGATGGCTTCCTGAAATTGCTAAAAACAAAAAGTATGCAGATGCAAGGATTCTTACACAGTTCCTTGTTGACATGTCAACTGATCTGGATTGTTGATGCTGAAGTTGTTATATGAGAGATCTCTGTATCAATTTATGAATCTGATTCAAAATCAAAGATGGAAAAAACAAACTGCATGGAGCACTTGGTGGTGCAGAAGAATCCCAAGAATAATGGTATAGCTAGTAATTACCAAGCAAAAGATATACTTTAACTCGGTAAATGATAAACATAACTTATGAACGGTTACTCACGTGTAGTCTGGTCTAGCTATCCAGTTGGGCAGTGGTCCAGTGAAAAGGTTTCCAGTAAAGTATCTAGGAATAAAAAATATATCAAGGAGTCAATTTATGTAACTCATCAGTTATTAATGAATCATCACAATGGTAAATCTAGTAAATTAAATCCTATTTCTTAAAAAATTTGGATGGTCCCCAAGGATCTTTTAATTGACTTAACTTGTTTCACGATTATAATATTCTATTTTGATTTAGACAAGGTCATTGATCAATGACGTTATGACAACACTAGCTCCATGTAGACATGAAATGAAAACATAGTTTGCAATTGAGTCAATCAGATTCCCTCTTTAGCAGGTATGTGCGTCCGTTTATATACAAATCAAAGCATTAAATATTAATAAAATGCTTGCTATGTTATTGTTAACAAGTCAAACTAGTCTTGATTTAAACTAGGAATTAGAGTTTAGACATTTAGTGAGCTATGCCAGCTCACACTTAAAGCTAGAACTAGAATCATACAAGTAATGAAGATAAAAGATATTTATTAACCGATTCAAACTTTTGGATACCACTTTCAGTCTCAGAACTATATATTCATTTGATTATTTAGAACTGTTGAGGGCTTCTATAATGTTAAGGGGAAGCACATAAACTGTAAATCCCTAATAAATCAGAGCCACTGAGCAAAATTGAATAACACAACCAATGACCAAGAAATATCAGTCTCATTTTTCTGTAACCATAAATCACAGTAGATATTAAAGAAGATTTCTTACAGTAAATTCATGTTCTCCAGGCTACCCAAGGAGTTTGGAATAAGTCCACTTAATTTGTTAAAACTGAGGTCTCTGAAAAAGAAATTATGTCCATATATAATAAGTATTATTTAAGAGAACACTTCACAATATCAACATGGAAATGTTTAGTCCCTCTAATGCAATCAACAGACGAGGCATGTTGATGCACTTAATCAAATAGACAAGTATAGAATGGAAGAATGATAAATGGTTCTAATTTGTAAATAAATACTGTTGATACAAGAAACTTCTCAAAGTAGTGCTGACAAAAAGAGAAGTGAAAACAGATAAAGCATCACTTACATTGATCTCAAAGTAGTCACATTTCCAAGATATTCAGGAACCATTCCTATGAGATTGCAACTCCTCAGTACTCTGCAAGACAATTTGACAATATGCAAATTTGGGAAAGGAAAAAAAGGCATTGTCATCTCCTCTTTTTTTATTGCCAAAAGCATTTCCTTATTGAGGCCTTGAGGCATTAACTCTCAAACGAAAATGGGAAGAAAAAAAATAGTAGTACTCCAAGTATTAACTTACAGTGTCCCCAAACTTGTCAAGTTACTAAGTTGTGGAAAATAAGAATCTGGTCCTTTCAAGTCACTAATTCTCCTGCATAGCATGTTTTAAGCATGTTCAAACACAGCAGAAGAGCAAATTAAATTTCGAAATTTTGGCTATAATCAAAACACCATACTATTACTTACAAGTCAGTGAGGTTTTTTAAAAATGAAATTCCAGATGGAATTGGCCCACTTAGGCCACTCCCTTGCATCACCCTGACACAATTTTAAAAAATATAAAATATGCAAATCAAAAAGAAACAATTGAGGGTTTAAATTCATAAGAAGAAAGTAAAGATGCACACAGCCTCTCAAGACTTGTCCAGCTCTGAATAAAATTTGGTAAAGTTCCAGAGAATTGATTATCGCCAAGTCGACTGCAGTATAAGAGAGTAAGCAACAAAGAAACGTTACTATATTAATATGAAACACCAATATGAATGTAAAGGAATGAGTAAAGACACTTACAGGTGCTTCAAGTTAGTGAGCCTAGCAAATGTTGCAGGCAAATTTCCAGTAAAATAGTTGGAGGTAAGAAGCCTACAGCAGAATTGAAATTTAGAATGAGTGATCTATAAAGAGAAGTGCGCACTCTAATAGAGTAAAGCCTGGAATGGATAAAAATCAACACTTCAGGTTTCTATAAAATACAAGCAACCTATAGCAACCGATGAACTCGGAAATAAATTTCTCATCAATGGCTATCGAAGCACCTACGAAGGACCAAAATATGTAAACGAAACACCAAATCATGCTTATTGACTCTTAAATTGGATGCATAAGTACATTTTATGACTTTATTCCACTCAATAACAATTCCTGCATAATGTCAAAAGCTTAGCTATTTGTTTTCAGGCCGTATATCATTTCCAAATAAACACAAACATAGAAGTTATAAAATGCCAAAGTGCTTACAGTCTTTCAAGCTGGGAAAGATTTCCAAGCTCAGGAGGAAGCTCTCCAGAGAGCTGATTGAACTCCAGGACCCTATGGAATTTCGAGTTCCTTCAGAAATATTCATAAATTCTAATGGATAAACAAATTTTATGGGGATGAGCAGCAACTTACAAACTTTTCAGGGTGGTGATGTTTCCCAACTCCTTAGGAATTGGACCTGTCAATCGATTTCCAAGAAGGGAACTGCCACAATTTAAGAAATATGCACAATTAATTTCATGCTTTTATCAAGTAAGAACATTACACTTGAATAAAATCTAATAATAATGTGTTGTGCTTGTGAACCATCTGTTCTAAATGTTTAGACGGTCATGCAAGAGCCTCTTTTGTGCTTAAACATGAACAATTCAGAAGAATGGACAACAACAAGGATCAATCTCTTGACCACATGGTCATAGACACTATGATACCATGTCATAAATCATCAATGGAAACACGCGTTTATATCTATTTAAAGGGTAAAAGCAAGGCCCATTTATCATAAATCAGAAACTCTTGGCGTAAGTAAACAAAAAAAATGTCAAGGGTGAGAGGGAAAGTACATGTTGACAAGATTCATGGAGCCCCATTCTGGTGGAATTGTGCCATTAAGGTAGTTGCGGGTGAGGTCACTGTAACAAAGTAAGAAAGAGAGAGAATCAAAGAAGCGAATGATGATGATTAAAGACTTGCAAATTTAGTTGAACAAAGAAAGAGTGGTAAGTGGGAGTTCAAAAGTACATACAGTTGTTGGAGGTCAGGCAACCTCACCAGTTCACTTGGGAGTGTGCCCGGAAGATTTTGTGACTTGAGAACACTGTACCATGATTATTCATCCATACATGAAAAATCAGCAAAATATTAGAAAATGATTAATATCGCTCTTCTTTAATAAATATCCATCTTCAACTCATCTCTCTCTCTCTCTCTCTCTCTCTATATATATATATATATATATATATATTAAGAAAATGATTGAATCAACTTGAAATTAAATAAATTTAAATATATTTTATAATATTATTCTTATGATTTACTCTAATATACTCCTTCTCATATTCAGTTTATTCACTAACTCTCTCCTTCACAAGGGTAAAATGAAAAATTAATATTGTCTAGAATTCTTTCGCAATTATTGAATTGTAGACTCAACCGCAAAAATGCCGACTTTATTACGATTATGTGGTTCAACCTATGTAGTCATTTTATTTATTTATTTATTTTTGGTCTGAATTGAGTCCTTTATAGTAGGGATATTTAAGACCCGGCCTCATCTACTAACCCGTCCTGTCTCCAAACTTATTGGATTGTGTTCGGGTCCTTAGATTTGATCTTGTACACTTTTCGGGCCTGATTCGGGTCATACTTCAGGTTGGCCCGACCTGACTTGAAGTGAAATTTTTTTTATACTTATATATTTTTATAAGAGTTAGTGATAATAGTTATATTTAAATTAATACATTTTGAATAACTTGATATTATTTTTATAGTTAATTAGTTTATTTTGAGATATGTATCTCAAAATATCTATTAAATTTTATTTTACTCATTAAATTTTATAACTTTACTTTATATAATATTAAAATCTTCATGGATTGTTTAAAAGCAGATTTGACCCAATCACTTATCGGGCTAGGTTCAGAATTTAAAAAATGATTCAGTCTAAAAATTAAATCAGGTTGAGATTTGGTCTAACCCATCTCTTGTACATTCCTATTTTGTAGTCCAAATTGTTGGACTTGGGTGGTTTGGGCTTGAAACCACTAACATTGAACCATGAAACTTTAAAGAGACAATTTTAGTTGGGTAAATTTTACTGATCTCCTTGAAATTTGATAAAACTCAGGACACCTTTCCACTATTTTTTAAATTTGTTCGGGAGGTATTTGAGTTTGTGAAGTTATTACACCAACTTCTCTTAAATTTATAAAATTATTACACTAATTTTCACTCTATTACATAATGAATAATGTATTTAGAAAAGATTAGTGTTATCTAGGCAAATAGACTAGAGTCGGGATGAATTTCACCAAACTCTAGAGAAGGTGAATGGAATTTACCCATTTTATTTTCAAACAAGAAAAAAATGATGATTTTATAAAAAAAAAAGAGTGTGTTCTATAAATGGATAAATTTTGCATATAATTTTACGTATAATTTTACAGTGTGATCCAACTAAAAAAAATTGTATTAAATTTTACACCTATAATATATTCATAATGAATTACGGCAATTTACGTTACACCGTAATCATCAGAAAAAAATTACCCATGTCTTGTCACCTTTTTAAAATTAAGATTATGTAATTCTCCAACTTGACAAAACAGTTTAGGTAATTTTTGTTGGATATCGATGTGTGAAAATCATTATCTTAATTTTGACGTAATTTTAGTATAATTTTTTTATATTAAATTATGTTTGGTTAGACTTTTTGAATAATTAATTATTACTTACATGTTTTACATTATTAAAAATATTTCTTTAATAAACATTAACTATTATAAAATTTTTATATTAACTAGTTTTTTAAAAACAACTGTTTCAATTAGTTATACAATTTTTATTTACTTTATAATTATTTTATTTTAATAAAATAAAAAATTAATTTATTTCAAACAATGTATAATGCCTTAAAAATTAATCTATTATACATGTGAAGTTTTAATTTAACTTTTCAAATAATCTATAATGCCTTAAAAATTAATGTGCCAATAAAACTAGTAATTAAGTTTCAGGGTGAAAAAAAAAATAATCAGTCGAATTATGTTAAATTAGCCGAATTTTTTATAATAAAATCTGAATTCTCATGATTCCATCAAGAGAGTTCCTAAGTTTTTTACTTTCTTTTTTTTTAAAAGGTAATTTATCAAAGATATTATTATATCCCTTAATAACAGCCCTAATAAAATATCATGTAATTTTAATATATTAAAAAATTAATATATTTGGATTAATGGATGGAATAATACACACACAGGCAGGAGTAGCTGAAGGACATACATACATGCTAACAACATGGCAGACAGTGGCCTCGGCAAAAGAGCAATCGCAGGTTACGGCATTTATCACTCCTTTCGCTTGAACGTCGGACGATGTCCAGTTCCCTTCTCCACTGCACGGGTCTACACTGAAGTCCCAATCCTTCTTCCCTAGTCTCTTACTTACCTCCTCCAGAACTTCCACTACACATTCACAAAATAATTAACAAAAAAAATTCAACTTAGAGATGCACCCATTTTTGTCCTGTATATATTTTGACATAAAAATATATATGAAGTTCATACATTAAAAATTTATTCTATTTTTATTTTTTCAACCAAACATAATATGTAAAACATGAATGGTTGTGTATCTAACACTAACATATATATAAATGGGGATAGCAATAATAATTGAGTCTTTGAGCATCTGGTCACAAAGGCTCGCTCCGATAGCATATTATAAATAACCTCTTCCAAAAGTAAGTAACTATACATGGCATGTACCTTCGTCTTCTACCAGAGTAGCTCCGCTAGCCAAAGAGGCGAAGCAAGAAGCAAGAAGCCAAAGGTGGATAAGCAGAGAGAAACTCATGTCAATCAATGATGATGAGTGGAAGAAGCTTCAAGATTTGAAACCAATTAGCACTCAGTAGTAAATGTGAAAAAGAGTAACTAATTAAGAAGTGGAGAAGAGAGAGAGATTTTCGGTTGTAAATGAATATACGTTGCCAAGAGACACCGATAGAGAAGAGAAAGCTCAAAGTTAGATGGAAAAGAGAAAGGACTGGCGGCTAAATCCAACTTACGATTGAAAGGTCAATTAGAACTTGAGCTTGCCAGCTAATACTTTTGTACACGAACAAATGGAAAAGTATTGGCTGGTTGCTTTGAGACTCATGCTAGTTTTACTTAAATATATGCTAATGGTACAGTCTTAGAAAGAAGGATACACGTTTTCGTTCTCGAAATATGTGTCTCAACTCTCCAGTTTAAGTCTGTTTGTAAGGCACAACTTTCTTCCTCAAACTAAATAATACTAGTCAATTTGGTATTAATTGTCTTTAAATAGTACTAAATAAATGTGAGAGTCACGTCAATCAACTAAATTTAATGTGTCAAAGTGGAATACTTTGCAAAATTTAAAATCGTATGGCTTTTTAACAGACATTTAAAGCTTAAGAAAACTAATTTAAAAGGCACTATTTATTAAAGAGGACAACGTACTTTAATATTATTATACAAATTTTATTCTTCGATAGGTGGAGTGTTTTACACTATGGCAAACCACCTATATTCTATGGTATGAATAGCCTACCAGGCAAGAAGAAATTGATCAAAATTATTCCCCTCCATGATTTGTATACTTTAATAAGGTTATGGATAGTGAAATGATAGTAATTTTAGATTAAACAAATTGGAGGAAAAGAAGGACAACAAAAAATAATGGGAGTGCAGAAATTGATTTCATCCACTTTCATTTCATTCTATCTATTTTTTAAATATATAAATAATTGAGTTTTAGTATATTTTATCCCATTCTGCTTCGCTCCATTCATTTCCACCAATTCAAGTATACCCTTAAACATCTAGTCAAGTATTTATTAAATCTATGAACTCTACGCCTTGGAAGGATTAATCACTGTGAACTCATTTGATATTTATAACATTCTAAACATTCATATTCTTAATCAAACTTGTTATAAACTCAATTTAGCAACAAGAGTCCCATGGTTTTGCTTAAAGCATATAGTTCATGCTCTTCTAAAAACCACATTTTCATAAATCAACAAAAGTCTCAAATCTCTTTGCAGTAATCTCTAAAATCATGCTCTAAGCCACATTTTTATGAAAATATCTCTGATGATCAATATAGAGATCATAGGTTTGAACTTGCTCCCATGGAAGGATGGAAAACACAGGATCAATACCAACAGGATCCTAGGAAGTAGGAATGGTATCAATATCTATCATAACAACCATAATACTCTAGTTCAAGATCTAATGATCCCAAAATAACTTAGATCTAACTCTAACACAATAGAAGAGCATCATAACCTGATAAACATGAAGGAACATCAATGCTCACCCCAAGAACATGAAAGATTGGACGAAAAGGAGGTAAAAATAACAAAATCTCTTACTATTGAGCTTTGGAAGTGAAAGACTGAAGCTAGATTGATTAAAAGGAGGAAAAGTGGAGTTAGGAGGCAAGGGTTTTCGGTCCTAGAAAGAGAAACTCGAGTTTGAGGGGTTTAAAAGGGGTAAGGCACCCTTTTTTCCAAATCTGTGTCGTTTTGCACTATTTCTGGAACACCGGCACTTCTATAGAAGCTCGGGACGGCTATAGCAATCAGGGCACCCATGATGCCCCCACCACAAAGCATGAGACCACTATAGCAGTCCTAGACTATAGTAGCAATTGATAGAGAGCAAAAATTCCCATTTTTCCACATCTATAACTGCTATAGTGGTTCTGGACCCTTATAGCGGTGGCGGCAATACCAAACTCTGAATAAAAGGGTCATCTTGGTACATGGCTTTCCCGACAATACGGGTGGGTCCTAACGAACCCTAAGGCCATATTGAACCTGTTTAGGGTCACATGTACATACTCCTTCTAAAAAGAGATATGGTCCCCAAACCTAAAACATACCTTGAGGAGGGAAAAGATGCAGATACTTGGTCCTCAAAGCTTCTTCGGCTTCCCAAGTCTTCCTCGCCAGAGTGGTAAATTTCATTGACCCCATGTCCTTTGAGCAAAGTTTCTTGATTTGCCTATCCACGATGGCAACTAGTTCTTTTTCATATGATAAACTTTCATATACTTGAATTGCTTGTAGTGTGAGCACATGAGAGTGATCTAACATTTATTTCCTGTGCATACTGACATGGAAGACTAGGTGGATAGTTGATAAACTAGGAGGCAATACTAATTTGTAGGCCATTGCTCCAACTCTCTTTAAAATCTCAAAAGGTTGATATAGCGAGGACTTAGCTTTCCTTTCTTACCAAACATTACCACTCCCTTCATGGGAGACACCCTCAGAAACACATGATCACCCACAACGAACTCTAACTCTCGGCGCCAGTTGTGAGCATAGGATTTCTGTCTGGACTGAGGTACTAACAGCCATTCTCTAATCAACTGGACTTTCTCTAGAATCTCCTGTACCAAATTTGGGCCTCGGGTCTTAGCTTCCCTAAGCTCAAACCATCCAATGGGAGATCTACATCGTCTCCCATACAATGCTTTAAATGGTGCTATCTGGATGCTAACTTGATAACTATTATTATATAAGAATTCTATTAGTGGCAAGTGGTCACACCAACTCCCACCAAAGTCTAACAGGCAAGCTTTGAGCATATCCTCTAAGGTCTAGATTGTCCTCTCTGACTAGCCATCTATCTGGGGTTGAAAAGCTCTGGTCAGATCCACACAACTCTGAGAGTCTCTTGCAATGCCCTCCACAACCATGAGGTAAACTGGGACCCTGTACCTGATATAATGGATACTGGTACTCTATAGAGTCTAACAATCTCATTTATGTGTAGCTGGGTTGTATTGAAGGTCATCTTAACTGGTAGGAAGTAGGCTAACTTGGTCATTCTGTCTATGATCACCTAGATTGACTCAAAGCCCTTAGTGATCCGAGATAACCTGACTACAAAGTCCATGGTTATCTTCTCCCATTTCCACTCTAAGATCTTTACCTACTGTAGCAAGCTTGCAGGCATTTGGTGCTCAGCCTTAACTTGTTGATACACCAAACACTGTGCCATGAATTCACCTATATCCACTACTAGAAAAAATGTTGTTATTGATGGATTTTACAGATGGATTTTTAACCATTACCGACAGAAAAGTTAATTTTCGACTGATTTTGACCACCGGAAATAACGTAGTTGGAAATGATTATCGACGGATTTTTTCCGTCGAAAAATGTTATTGACGGAATTACCGACGAATTTTATTAACAAAAATCCATCGGTAATGAGCTAAAAAAATCATTAGAAAATCTATCAACTTTTCTCTTTACCGACAGATTTTCTTTGATTACCGATGGATTTTCCGTCGATAAATTTCATAAATTCCATTTTTTTATTTTCAGTTTACCGATGAATTTTTCCGTCGATAATAATAAATTTTTTTATTTATTTTACTGATGGATTTTTCTGTCGATAATTATAGTTTTGAAATTTTTTTTGTTTACTGATGGATTTTTTCATCGGTAATTGTGAATTTTATTTTTTGTTTATTTATGTTACCAACGAAAAAATTCGTCAGTAATTATAATTTTTAAAAAATTATTATTTTTGGTTTATCGACGGATTTTTCCGTCGATAATTGTAAGTTTTATTTTTTTTTTTTTTATTTATGTTACCGATGGAACAATCCATCGGAAATCAAAATTTTTACTTTTTTCGTTAACTTAGGGACGAAAAAATTCATTAGTAATTAAAATTTATTTTTACTAAAATTTTAGTAATTTGTGTGTTATCTAATCATTTAAAGCTAATTATAAATATATTAAATAATGAAAAATTATAAAAAACTTCCAATAAATAATAAACACAATAAATTTTACTTTGAAATGCAAAATAGATAGAAGTGTCAGAAAGTGTACAGACACAAATATAAAAATTCAACATATAACAGAAAAAAAAAAACCAATAACCAAAATCAGGAGTCAGCAGTATCATCGTCAGCGTCATTATCACCACCACCCTCATCATTATCATCATCATCATCAGCATCTGGCAGTACGGATGAGCCTGCCTTTATCTTCTTCTACAAAGATACATCTGCTTCTTCATCTTTATGTCTATGGCCTTTTCCTTGTCCTCACCTTTTCCTTTATCTTCTTCCACGACCTTTAATATTTGATAATATTGCTAACTCAATAGTGAAGGACATCCAAGGAAGATGTCATTGAGACTCACCATGCTTAATAGTTGTGCAATTATAAGCCCCAACTGCAGCATGTAACAACTTGAGGGATCCTAGGTAAAACTAAACACTATTATGAATTTGTGCAACTCAATCCCTATTTTCCAAATGTATGAGACTTGTTAACTTCACATAGGATTGATTGTCATATCACTTGAATAAGCATCTTCTAAGCTCACATTTCCCCTCGATCCTTTGTTATCATCATGCTTAACATGTCCACTTCCATTCAGATTCTGCAGCAAGAAACCTAAATGTCAAATTTCTTAATTATTTTTTATGTCTTACACTTATACATGTGTGTATGCCCGTCAAAATATATATTAGAATATAACCACAACATATCTAGTACAATAATTGTCAGCTATGAAATTAATATGCATGAATTCAACTATATCTAAACAGTGTCTAGTTTGTTTTTTATATCCCTTTAAAAACCACAGACTATATGTTTTGGTAACAGTTTCTACACATAAAGGACCATCTTAAAGGATTCTTTCAATCGGTTTTCTTAGTGAATACATTGATTCTTTCACTAAAAAAGAAAAAGACAAAAGTCAATGGACTCTTCACCAAAATACTTAAAGCTTTTCCAATGAATGTTTCCTTCAAATGTAAACAGCAAATTAAGCCAGCTGTGTGGTAAGGAACCTTTTGTACCCCAATTTTACCAGCTAAGTTAAACATCAAAACAAGATAGTAATTGTCATGGTCTTGTCTAGTACCCAAGTCCCAAGCCCATAACCTATGTAATAGTACATAGCTTAAACTTCCAAGATGAGTGGCTCATTGTAATTTTTTTTTTCTGAGTTTGTGCATATTTCAACTTAGTAAGCAACACTAACTACTACAAGACTTAATGATGCAATGTATCTTCATGCAATTAAATCTAAGGCAAAGTGCCGTAAACCCCAAAAGTTTAAAGACCAATCGTGAAACTAAAGCTAGAAGGGGCATAACTCATAACTATAACTTTGCAGCCCAAAATTCAAATAATGTGAAAAAGCAAATATCTTTGCAGTCCGGAGGCCTAAATCATGTTTTGGTAACCAAAAATGCTACTTACCCCAAAACTAATTTGGCCAATGAGTTGGCACGCACAGGGGTGGAGGGGCTTAGGGACGGCAGGCAGAGGCTCCCGGATGACAGGCGCATCCGGTGGGGGCTCCAGGATGGGGGGATGTATGAAGGAAGGGCCGGCGTGCGGCTGGGCACGGGGGACGATTGCATCTGCATGCGGGGGCTCCACGACGGCAGGCGCATTGGTGGGGGCTCGACTATGGCGGGGTGGTGCGATGAATGAACTGGCGAGGACGGGAGTGAGGCGGCTCGGACCTTGAGGAAGCGGCGACGATCACGACTTGCGAGGGAGTGACCGACGAGGATCGCGACTTCTGGAGAAGGCCTTGAGGATGAAGGTTGCTGGTGGACGGTGGGCCGATATGAGTGGGACGAAGACCGGCATGCGGTGGAGGTGGGCGGTGGCTGATGCTTTGAGAGAGTATGCTTTAGACGGAGAGAGAGAGTACAGCCATTAAATTGATCTTTAAGTTAGAAAGTTACCGGTGGATTTTTGAATTTCCGACGGAAGAAATCCACAAGTAAAAACAAAAAAGGCGCCATTTTTCCTTTGTTCCCAAAAATGAATTCTAACACTTACTAGCAGATTTTTCTGACGATAGTTATTTTTTGTGAAAAAATTTAACTTCTGAAATTAATTTTACTGAAGAATTTTTTCATCGGTAATTATTTTCAAAAATATTTCACGAGATTAATTTTACTGATGAAAAAATCAATCGGTAAATTTAATTTCTACATTAAAATTAATTTTTAATATTTACCAATGGAAAAATCCTTTGGTAATTCACACATCATATTTATTTCTAGTAAGTGCCAAATTTACCAACGGAAAAATCCGTTGGTAATGACTGAAACCCAAAAAAAAATTTTTGCTCAAATTTCTCATTTGTCATCAATAAATCTGTTGGAAACATTGACGGAAAAAATCCATCGGAAACTCGCATTTTTCTTATAGTGATCTCTCTTCATGCCTTTCCACTAGTACAACAGTATGGGATCTTGGTACATCTTAGCTGAATTAGGATGTACGAGTATGTTATGCTGTGAGATTCTTCCATCATCTTTCTCTTTAGCTCACCCATATTGGGTACACATAAACGGTCTCCAAAACGCAACACACCCTCCATATCCATTGAAAACTCATGATTCTTTCTTCTACGCACATCCTCTATAAGCTTAGTCAACTTGGGTCTTCTCCTTGTTGTGCCTTGATTTGTTGTACTAAGGTTAACTAGGCCCTAATGTGAACAAGAAAAACTCTAGAATCATCAAGTCCAAAGTGAACTCTATCTACCTTTGGCTTATGAATATCATCTATCAAAGGCTACCTCACCAGTGCTATTTGAGCCAAACTACCCATGGAGTTCCTGCTTAAAGCATTAGCCTTGCTTGGATGGTAGGAGATAGTGCAGTTATAATCTTTCAGTAGCTTTAACGACCTACGCTGCCTAAGATTCAGATCCTTCTGCTGAAAGATATACTTTAAGCTCTTCTGATTTGTGAAGATCTCACTAGTCTCCCTATATAGATAGTGCCTCCAAATCTTCAAGGCAAAGACCGCTGTTGCCATCAAGATCATGATTTGGTTAGTTCTGCTCATATCTCTTGAGTTGCCTAGAAGCATAAGCCACAACCTGGCCATGCTGCATAAGGACATAGCCAAGCCCAACTCTCGAGGGATCACAATATACTGAAAAAACAACCATGCTTAAAGGTAGCACTAACGTTGGAGCTGTGGTCAAACAAGTCTTGAACTTCTGGAAACTTTGCTCACATGCATTTAACTAGTGAAACTTAACATACTTCTGGGACAACTTGGTCAAAAACACTACAATTTTAGAGAAATCTTTAATAAACAATCAGTAATATCTTATTAAACCTAGGAAACTACAGATCTATGACACTGTAGAAGGTCTTGATAATTGCTGAACCGCCTTAACCTTCTTCGGGTCTACCAAAATACTATCCTTAGAAACTATATGACCAAGGAACGCCACTTGGTTAAGCCAAAACTCACATTTAGAGAATTTGGCATATAACTAGTTCTTTTTAAGCGTCTGCAAGAAAATCCTAGGATGTTGCTTATGCTCTCTATGCTCTTAGAGTACACCAGGATGTTATCAATGAAGACAATCACAAAATGACCTAGGAACAACTTGAAAACCCTGTTCATTAAATCCATCAAGGCTATAGGGGCATTGGTCAACCCAAAAGATATCACTAGGAATTCATAGTGCCCATAGCACATCTTGAAGGTCTTTGGCATATCCTTACCCTTAATCCTCAATTGACGATAACCTGACTGAAGATCAATCTTAGATAAACACCTAGCCCTCTGAAGATGATCAAACAGATTATCTATGGGTGGCAAAGGGTACCAGTTTTTAACTATGACCTTATTTAGTTGTCGGTAGTCTATGCACATCTTCATAGACCCATACTTCTTCCTCACAAATAAGACCGGAGCACCCCAAGGCGAAGTACTTAGTCGGGTGAACCCCTTATCTACAACTGCTCCTTAAACTCTCTTAAATCTACTAGAGCCAAATGATGTAAGGGTGTAAAGATGGCCCTAACTCGAGGCTCAAGCTTTTTCTCAAACTCTATCTCCCTCTCTAGTGGTATTCCTGGTACTTCTTTCGGAAACACATCTGAGAACTCACAAACCACAGGAATAGATTTTATGCTTGGCACTGGTGCATCTACATTTCTAATTGAAGCTAAGAATCCATTACTCCCATTTGTCCATAAGCCGCAAGGCACTCATGGCTGAGATCAGGCTGGTTGGAATTGAACAACTGGTACCCTTAAATTCTTGGAGCTTACCTCTAACACCAAACTTCATCGACTTACTATAACAATCCACCGTGGCATGACATGAAGCTAGCCAATCCATGCCCAAGATAATATCAAAATTCGATATATCTAACATGTATAGGTTGGCAAGAGTCTCCATATCTCCAACCTTGACCTCACCTCTCTATACACTGACCGAAAAAAGGGGAGCTCTCCCGCAAGTATCCCTAATAAGAAAGGCCATTCTAAGCTAGTAACCGGTCTCTCATACCATGTGGTAAAGAATGGGGACATATATGAATGTGTGGACCTGAGGTTGATCAGTGTAAAAGCCTCAAAATAAAAAACTCTGATAATACCTGCTACCACATCACTGGATGCTGCCGCATCCTACTGTGTCAATGTATACAGTCGAGGTTGTCCTCCACCACTCTGACCTCTACCTGCTAAGCCTCTGTCACTAGAATCTCTACCTCTAGGCCCCTGCCCCCAGTACTTCTGCTCGCTAGAGCTGTAAAATCAACCTAGGTCGCGAACTAGAATGAATGAGCTGAAGCCGTGGGGTTTGTCGACCGCTAGCTAGACGTCCCTAACTGAAATGGACACTCTATTCGCTTGTAGCCATATTAGCCATAACTATAACATGCAAAAGTGCTAATCATGCATTGTCCCACATATCACCTCCCACAATTCTGGCATATAGGGAAACTATGAACTAATGCTTGGCCACTGTATTGACTGTCACCTCTGCTCTGGCTCTGTAAACTAACAAGCCATACCAAGATGGGGTCTGAGAAGGTAACTTTACCTGACTAAGCCCGCTGCTGGCCTTGCTGGCCAGGTCATCTACTAGTGCCTACTCCCCCAAAAAAAGAACCATGTGTCCTGATTCTCTTGCCAGCATCAGAAGCAGCTCTCTTCTCTGCTAGACTGGCCTCTAACCCGATGGTTGTATCTACCACTTGGGCATAGTCCATCGTACCAATATGCAGCTAAAGGCTGAGGAACATGTCCATAGGTAGCCCTTGAACAAATCGGCTAACCTTCTCAGTCTTTGATTGTAACGTACTCATAGCTGCCTATGCTAAATATGTGAATCTCTCGTCATACTCTACTACTATCATCCCTGGAGTCATGCGAAGCATTAGAAACTCCTCCACTATCTGAGCACGTTTGCTCTTTGACAGGAATCTCCCTCCTAAGTGGACGGCTTTGAGTCACTGCACCCCTGTAGGAACTCATTGTACCGGATCCTTACCTAGCCTTCGAGTTAGAAGCCAGGCAACTTTGATGCTTTCTCTGAAGAGTAATGAATGACTCAAATAATTTTCTCTATCTTTCTGAGGAATGCTTAAAGATCCTTCGTGGTAAGACGCCCCTGGAAGGTGGGTAGATCCATCTTCCTGAAGCACTCCAAAGTTGAATCATTTAGGTTTTTAACTAGAGGTTGGACTAAGAGTGGCTGCAATTCGGCCTTTGCCTGTCTAGAGGCACATTAGAAAGTATGGCTAAGGCCTGTTCCAGGACTCTGAAGTGGATACTAGAGCTGGAAGAACCGTTGCTACGGCGCTGACGTGAAGGGGAGGTATATTGAATCTTGAAGAACATAGACACATAGGATAAGGAATACTGATCATCAAAGGAAGACAAAACTCTATCTCTGAACCTAAACATGACTGACCATTCCTTAAGGCCTCAAGTAACGCTTCGTTCAATGGAAATGGGCGCGCTTCCATTGATTTGTAGAGAAAACCTTTGCCTCTGATACCAATTTTGTCACGACCCAATTTGAGAATGTGACCGGCACGTGAGGAATCTCATCCCTACGTAAGTCTCCTGATCTTTGAGTTTCTCTATATGTATAATATGTATAATTACATTATGAAATCCTTTTAAAAGGATAATTTCATTTTCTACATATAAAAAGGATTAATTTCATTTTCTACATATAAATCACTTATTCTTTAAAATCAATATATCATCATAACTGTAATTTCATAATCAATCTCTGAAGTTTGAAATCATAATAAAAAACATATGTATCAAGTTGCTCTTACACAAAATAACCATGAATGTAAAGCCATTGAATACAAATCAAGAATGCACTATCATGGTATGCAAAATACAAAAAATAAAAAATAAAAAATCTCCATATGGTCCGAAACTCCTGCTTGCAACGACATTGGAGCACTCTAAGATAAACAAAGATACTTCACCCGAGTGAACCTTACCAGTTAGAACTCTATTGCTAGTGGGAAAAAGGTGGCTGAGAAGAACTAGCGACAATTGCTGTATCTATAATAGGAAAAAGGAAGATAGTGAGTTTTATCCAAAAACTCAGTGAATGAATCCTCACCTATAACCCCCTTTATGGGACACCAAGGAAAAATGCATAAAAAATAATAATAATAACAAAGCTCTAAAACATTTCATATTTACATATATATATATATAATCAAAATCATTATTTTTCATAAATCAAGACAACAATACTCTAATAGAGAAACATGAATCTTTGGTTATGTACAAAATATGTCACATAACAAAATCTCTGGTAATTCCTAATGATTAGGACATAATAATAAATATCTGGTTATGCATGTCAACCATGACATAACAAATAATCTTTAAACTCTGGGGCTCTTTAGAACTTAAATTGGACACCTAACTAGGTTCCATCTCTACTCCGGGGTAAGATTATCCCTTGGGAATAACTTGGCAATAAGGTTAACGATCATTTTTCAACTGTTAAGTCACTGTCTCTTTCTCTATAACTACTATCTAATTTAAGTCATGCAACTAGTTCTTTCTCTAAAACTCTACAATGGGGTTCCAATCTGAGTTTGAAAACTCTATCATCTAAAACATACTATTCTGGAAATCATTTGATATTTATAACATCTCTAAAACATTCATATTCTTAATCAAACTCGTTATAAATTCAATTTACCAACAATGGTTCCATGGTTTCACTTAAACATATAGTTCATGCTGTTCTGAAAACCACATTTTCATATATTCACAGAAGTATCAAATCTCTTTGTAGTAATCTCTAAAATCATGCATTAAGCCATAATTTTATGAAAATATCTCTAATGACCAATATAGAGATCATAGGTTTGAATCCACTCACCTGAAGTGGTGGAAAATGCATGATCAATACCAATAGGACCCAAGGAAGTAGGAATGACACCAATATTTGTCATAACAACCATAATACTCTAGATTAACCTCTAATAATCACTAGATAACTCAGATCTAACTCTAACATAATGGAAGAGCACATTTCTTGAATAACATGAAAGAATATTGATGGGTTGCATTTATACACCCATTTTCCATCCCAACTATGAATATGCTGCATTTGAGTTGTGCTTAATTGATGCTTTATTGATGAAATTAGACTTTATCCTTATCATGCATCATTGAGTAATTTCATGGCTATTGGCACCATTTTAAAATAAATAATTGTATTTGGAAGTTTCCTGTATTTTTAACCTTTTGTTTGAGCATTGTTGAGTAACAGGGGCTTCCAGGTTAGTGCATTGGAGCAAAAGAATGGACCTTGGCATACTGTTCACCGCCCAGGCGGTAAACAAAGGGAGCGCTTCACAAGATTGCCCAGGTGGTCTTTGACTGACCAAGAGGTCATATGCTTTTGGACCACATCATTCTGGGTAGATTTGGCTGGCCCAAGGAAGGAAAAAAAGGGAACGAAAATGCTGATGTTCATGACTCTCTCATTCACGCTGCTTGGGATTTTACTTTGGAAATTAGTTTTCTCTCACTAGAATTCTCTCTCTTTCTAGGTTTTAGGAGGCTTCTGTTACTGTTTGTTTTTGATTTTTCAGAGTGTAATTTACAGCTTTCCTTAAACAGTGATTGTAATACTTCCCCTATGGAGGAGTAATCCCTTTACCGTGCATAGGGGTGACAGAAGATTGAAATTGTTCACTAGATTCTTGTGATTTTATCGTAAATTGTGGTTGGTTTTCCTTTCCCTTTGTCAGCCTTTTAAATATTGATTGTGTGGATTATCGTAATTGTATTTTTTAGAGTTGTCCATTGATGTGAGTATTATCCATTGGCTAAGGGATTGGAATTAATTTTGTTGGGAATTAGGTTGCTAGAATTGGTAGTTAGACTAGCATAGGTTCATAGAGTCACGATGGTAAATTACTAGTTCATATGTTAGGTAAACCCTTAGTGGGAGTGCAATTGTGTATCCGTTAAGTAGAATTATGCCATTGTTTTTAATGGAAGCAACCACCACCACGATTTTATCTTTTGAATCAATGATTGAATAATTTTAATCTGAAGGAATCTTTGTGCAGGTATTTCTTCCTACTATATTCTCTCAATTTAATTTTGTTATTGACAAATTCAAAAACCCCCAATCTTTCGAATCAATTAGAACACTTCCATGTGAGACAACCTGGATTGCACCCTAACTACATTTTGGTGTAATTTAGCAATTAAAATAATTTTTAATTTGTTGTGAGTAGCGACATGTCACGAATGGTCTTTCTTGAGGGGTTAATAGACGGAAAGTTAGAGAAATTCTGAAAAACCGTAGGAAAATGTAGAATATTGTGGAATAGTATAGAGTATTCTAGAAACTTGTAGAATTGTGTAGATAGTTCTAGAGAATTCTAAATACTTCTGGAACTATGTAGAATCATATAGAACTTTCTAGAAGGATACAGAGACATATGGAAGTATCTAGAAACATGTAGAGACATGTAGTAGACTCTAGATACGTGTAGACATATGTAGAAGACTCTAGACATATGTAGAGAAGTGTGGAGTGTCAGAAGGTTCTGGATACTAAATCTGGACCGTCCATTAGAATCAATCTCCACCGTCCATTGAGGAGGTGGAAGGCTATATATAAGGGGTGGCCATTCTTGGCCAAACCATCCAAGACATTGAAGTCATTTGTAAAGTGTTCCATTGTGTAATACAAAGAGAGTTCTCTCCACCAAAGTTCTCTTGTTCTCTTGTGCTCTTAACTTCTGTTGCGAGTCATTTTGAGTGAGGCTAACTTGGTGCTTAGCTCAAGAGGTTGAGTAAGTCCAAATGCCGGCACGGTAGGGTTGGGTGTGTCCAAGGTCGTGACAATTTTGGCATCAGAGCAAGGTTCGTGTGGGAGCATGAATGGTTCGTGTGGAGAAAATGGCTTCAAATGTGACTGAGGAACATGTTGAGATTTCAAGGGGGAGGGATGTCATTCCTCCTCATGCCAAGAAGACCCGTGGGTCAAGTAGGCCAAGGGGCGAGGATTTTGCCGCCTTGGAAGAATGAGTTTCTTTGTTGGAGAATGGTCTAACAAATATGGATGTCCGTATCCAAAGAGTGGAGCATGACAAGGAAACCTTAGAGGCTCATGTGCTGGGAGAACTAGACATCATGAAGGAAGATGTCATGACTACTCTCAAGAGTGGAGAGGAAAGGGATGAACGCCTCAACCAAGTTGAAGGCAAGCTTAAAGGTGTCATGAAGCTACTTGAAGAGGCCCGAGCATCCCTTGAGGAGGTTAGGCTACGACCTACTACTAGTACACAAGGTGGAGCAAGGGAAACTCCATAGGTTGATCTCCCAAAATCAAAGGAATTCAAGGGCGTGAGGGACGCTTGAGAGGTAGAGAATTTTCTATGGCAAATGGAGAGGTACTTCGAATGCCAAGGGGTGACCGAAGAACAAATGAAGGTACGTACTGCTTCCCTCTATCTTGCTGATAATGCAATCTTGTGGTGGAGAAGGAAGCATGCAGACATAGAGAAAGACACTTGCAACATAACCACATAGGAAGACTTCAAGAGGGAATTGAAGAGACAATTCTTCCCTGAGAATGTGGTTTATGAAGCAAGAAAGAAGTTAAGGGAATTGAAGCATAGAAACACGATTAGTGACTATGTGAGGGAGTTCACTACACTTACGCTTCAAATCCCTAACTTAGCCTCAGAAGATGCATTGTTCTTTTTCATTGATGGACTCCAACCTTGGGCAAAGCAAGAGTTGCAAAGGTAGGGAGTCCAAGATGTAGATGAAGCCATTGTAGTGGCTGAGTCACTCACGGAGTACCAATGAGGGGACTCCAAGTTCAAACTATCTTCCAAGGCTAGCTCCTCTAAAGGTGGGGGAGACAAGGGAAAAAATATTCCTCCAAAGAAAGACTTCAAGTACTTCTCTAAGAGAGAGTATGAAGAGAAAAATAAGGCTTTTGTGCCTAAAGGAGGATGTTTCGTGTGCAAGGGGCCACACTAAATGAAAGATTGTCCCAAGCTAGGGACATTGGCATCCATTGCTGAGGAACGGGTATCTCAAACACAGGAGGTTGAGTATGTTAGATCCGTCCAACTTTTGAATGCTTTAAATGGTAAAGAAGCACACCCTATGGAGAAGAAGAATAGATTGATGTACGTGGAAGTACTTATAAAAGGGAGGCTTGTTGTAGCTATGATTGACACTGGTGCTACACATAACTTCATCACACCCCAGGAAGCAAAGAGACTCGGGCTGAAGGTTATGGAGAAGAGTGGTTGGCTCAAGACCATCAACTCCAAGGGAGAACCTCTTAGAGGATCGGTAAAAGAGGTCGAGATGACTCTTGGCTCATGGAGATGATTTGTAGATTTCTCAGTTGCACCCATGGATGACTTCAAGATTGTCCTTGGATTGGACTTCTTAAGAAAAGTGAACGTGGTGCCTATGTCATATTGCGATGCAGTATGTGTTATGGAGAAAGGGTTTCCATGCATGATCCCTACACTCTCCAAGCCTGCAGGAACTTCTATGCTGTCTGCCATGAAACTAAAGAAAGGGGTCAAGAAAGGAAAGGTGACCTATTTGGCCTTACTCAAGGAAGAACCCATAGTAGAAGATGGGGATGTACCTTTACAAATCAAGAAAGTCCTTGAAGAAAATGAGGATATCATGCCTCCTGAGTTGCCGAAACAGTTCCCTCCAAGAAGGAAGGTGGATCACAAGATTAAGTTGGAACCAGGTACGAAACCACCTGCCTTAGCACCATACAGAATGGCACCACCAGAGTTAGAAGAGTTGAGGAAACAACTCAAGGAGTTGTTGGATGTTGGTCTTATCTGTCCATCCAAAGCACCATATGGAGCGCCGGTCTTATTCCAAAAGAAGCATGATGGTTCGTTGAGGCTATGCATTGACTATTGGGCACTTAACAAGGTAACTATCAAGAACAAGTACCCCATTCCTTTGATAGCTGATTTGTTTGATCAATTAGGAAAAACCAAGTGGTTTTCAAAGCTAGATTTAAGGTCGGGTTATCACCAAGTAAGGATTGCCGATGGTAATGAACCAAAGACCACTTGTGTGACAAGGTACGGTTCGTATGAGTGGTTGGTGATGCCTTTTGGCTTAACCAATGCTCCTGCGACATTTTGTACCTTGATGAATGAGATTTTCCATCCTTATCTCGATCGGTTCGTAGTGGTCTACTTGGATGACATTGTGATATATAGCAATACTCTTGAGGACCATGTGGATCACCTACGGATCGTGTTCAAGACATTAAGGGAGAATAACTTATATATGAAAAAGGAGAAGTGTTCCTTTGCCAAGGATGAAGTCCACTTCTTGGGACATATAATTAAAGATGGAACCCTCCGGATGGATGAGGAGAAGATTAAAGCTATCAAAGAATGGGAATCCCCAAGCAAGGTGTCCGAGTTAAGATCATTTCTTGGACTGGCAAACTATTATAGGCGGTTCATCAAGGGATATTCTACCAAGGCCGCATTATTAACTGATCTTCTCAAGAAGAATCACTCATGGGAATGGACGGAGAAATGTCAAGAAGCCTTTGATGAATTGAAGGCTGCTATCATGGAGGAACCCGTGTTATCCTTACCAGATCACTCTAAAGTATTCGAGGTCCACACGGATGCTTCTGATTTTGCCATAGGAGGTGTCCTAATGCAAGAGGGACATCCTATCGCTTTCAAAAGCCGCAAATTGAATGACACAGAGCGGCGTTATACGGTGCAAGAAAAGGAGATGACGGTTGTGGTGCATTGCTTAAGGACATGGCGTCACTACTTACAAGGGTCACACTTCATTGTCAAAACTGACAATGTGGCCACTAGTTACTTTCAGACTCAAAAGAAGTTGAGCCCTAAACAAGCTAGATGGCAAGACTTCTTACCTGAGTTTGATTTTGAGTTTGAGTACAAGCCAGGGAGGGCTAATATAGTAGCAGATGCATTGAGTCGAAAGGCTGAGTTGGCAGCTATTTCCACGGTTGAATGAGACATTATACAAATAATCAAGGAGGGATTGGATAGAGATCCCCTAGCTAAGAAGCTGGTAGAGATGGCTAAAGAAGGAAAGACGAAGAGGTTTTGGTTAGAAGATAGTCTACTCTACACCAAAGGAAGAAGGCTATATGTCCCCAAGTGGGATAACTTGAGAAGAAAATTGATAAAGGAGTGTCACGACACAAAGTGGGCTGGTCACCCTGGACAACATCGTACGCTGGCATTAGTAGAAACAACCTATTATTGGCCGCAGATACGAGATGAAGTAGAAAGTTATGTGAAGACTTGTCTAGCATGCCAACAAGACAAGGCAGAGAACAAGGCTCCTAGTGGATTGCTGGAACCGCTACCTACCCTGGAGCGACCATGGGAGAGTGTCTCCTTGGACTTCATCTCGGCATTACCTAAGTCTGAGGGGTATGGATCCATCTTGGTGGTGGTGGATCGATTTTCTAAGTACGCTACATTCATCCCTGCCCCTACAGATTGTACTGCTGAAGATGCGACGCGATTATTCTTCAAGAATGTAGTGAAGTATTGGGGATTGCCCAAAACCATCATTAGTGATCGAGACCCACGCTTCACAGGTCGACTCTAGACAGAGTTGTTCAAATTCTTGGGTTCAGAGTTACACTTTTCAACCAGCTTTCACCCACAAACTGATGGGCAGACCGAGAGGGTGAATGCCTTGTTGGAATGCTACTTGAGGCATTTTGTGAGTGCAAACCAAAAGGATTGGCCCAAGCTCATGCATGTGGCTCAATTCTCCTACAACTTGCAAAGGAGCGAGTCTACGGGGAAAAGTCCATTCGAGATCGTGAATGGACAACAACCTGTCACACCCCATACTCTTTCATCATCTTATGCAGGAAAGAGCCCCGGAGCATATCATATGGCTAAGTCATGGAATGAGCAAGCTGATGTTACTCGCTCCTACCTTGACAAAGCCGCAAAAAGGATGAAGAAGTGGGCAGATAAGAAGAGGAGACATACGAGCTACAATGTAGGGGACAAAGTAATGGTCAAGCTTCTTCCCCAACAATTCAAGGCCTTTCGCAAGGTACATAAAGGCTTAATCCGTAAATATGAAGGACTGTATGAAGTTGTTGGACGAATAGGGGAGGTGGCTTATAAGTTAAACCTCCCTCCATCCATGAAGATTCACCCGGCCTTCCATGTGAGCATGCTCAAGCCATACCATGAAGACGCGGAAGAACCAACTAGAGACGACTCAAGGCGAGCACCACCTATAATGATTAAGTCTTTTGACAAAGAAGTAGATGAGGTGTTAGCCAATCGAGTCATAAGAAGGAGAGGGGTACCACCAAGTACCCAATACTTGATCAAATGGAAGGGACAACCAGTAAGTGAGGCTAGCTGGGAGACACGAGAAGACCTCTGGCAGTTCCAAGACCACCTAAATCGGTACGATGACCAAAGCACGACGAGGACGTCTGCGCAATAGGTAGGGGAGAATGTCACGAATGGTCTTTCTTGAGGGGTTAATAGACGGAAAGTTAGAGAAATTCTGAAAGACCGTAGGAAAATGTAGAATATTGTGGAATAGTGTAGAGTGTTCTAGAAACTTGTAGAATTGTGTAGATAGTTCTAGAGAGTTCTAAATATTTCTGGAACTATGTAGAATCATGTAGAACTTTCTAGAAGGATACAGAGACATGTAGAAGTATCTAGAAACATGTACAGACATGTAGTAGACTCTAGATACGTGTAGACATATGTAGAAGACTCTAGACATATGTAGAGAAATGTGGAGTGTCTGAAGGTTCTGGATACTAAATCTGGATCGTTCATTAGAATCAATCTCCACCGTCCATTGAAGAGGTGGAAGGCTATATATAGGGGGTGACCATTCTTGGCCAAACCATCCAAGACATTGAAGTCATTTGTAAAGTATTCCATTGTGTAATACAAAGAGAGTTTTCTCCACCAAAGTTCTCTTGTTCTTTTGTGCTCTTAACTTCCGTTGCGAGTCATTTTGAGTGAGACTGACTTGGTGCTTAGCTCAAGAGGTTGAGTAAGTTCAAGTGCTGGCACGGTAGCATTGGAGTGTGTCCAAGGCCATGACAGACCGCTCACATTAAATATCAAAGCCAACCCCAAGAACATGAAAGATTGGAGGAAAAGGAGGCAATAACAACAAAATCTCTTACCTTTAAGCTTTGGGAGTGAAAGGTTGGAGTTAGGTTGAAACAATGGAAAAGAAATGGAGTTTGGGAGCAAGGGTTTTGTGGTTCTAGTGTAAGAAACCTAAAATAAGGGGTTTAAAAAGGGGTGAGGGTCTTAAAACCAAAATTGTGTCATTTTACACTGTTATTGGAACAGGGGCACTACTATAGCAGTCCTGGAATGCTATAGCAGTTACAGTAATACCAAACTCTCCATAATTCTGCATAAGGGTTATCTTGGTACTTGGGCCTTTCCCGGCTACATGAGTGGGTCTTGAGAACCTTAACACCGTACCGAACCTGTCTAGGGCCACGTGTACACAAGGTATTATAGGACCCTAGAGCCATACTAGACTTGTCTAGGGACACATGTTCCTAAGGTATTACAACTCCCATGCTATTTTTCTTCTGATAGTGAAAGTGTTTATCCTTTACAGTGGATGTAGGTATGCGATTTGCCGAACCATGTTAAACTCTTGTGTCTCTGCACTCCTTGTCATCTTGTTTATTTTTATCCCTTTGTGTTGTTGTGCGATTCTTTAGTTTATTGGATTTGTATGAGTGTGTTTATAAGACCCATTCCACTATGCCATCCTAACACTATATGGATATGCCATATCAGTCGTATACAATATTTACTATTCATATGAAATTTCTGGTACTAAAATATCAATTTTATACTGTTTCTTACATCAGTTGTACTTCCCTGCTTGATTTTCCCTTTTTTGAAATAAAAGTTATATTAATATAACTTGATAATTTTGAATGGATTGAATATAAAAGAAAAATATATGATGTCTAGTAGTAACAGTGTATCATATTAAATGACTCTTCTAAAGGAATTGACCTATTAGCCAAGGTGGCAACAAAAGAAAACTTATGCGGGAAACATATACACGATGACTGGGATGGGCTTTGTCATGACCTAACTTAGAGTTTGACCGGCACATAGCGAACATATTCCCTAGCAAGCCTTTACCCACAAACTATTTCAGAAAAATGGGCAGAATCTCCTCTGTTTTTCGATCATTTCCCAACTTTAATAATATCTACAAGTATCAATAGATAAATCCACAAAATCTGGGCATCAAGCATTCTAAGAATGCTCCATTAGCAGCAGTACAACTATTTTACCACAAGTTCAATAAACCATCCAATTTCAAAACTAAGTAAATCCAATTTATTAGTTACAAACATAAAGCCAAATGAAATTACAAGCTTTATAAAATAGCATGAATTAGCAAGCCTATATATATATATATATATATATTCTCTAATATGACCATAATAACAAGATCCAAAGACTCTGCTTGTGACCTATGGAGCAACTGACATACTAATAGACATTATTTTAAAAAGGATTTCAACAATAAAAGAATGCCTTCTCATGAAGGCTCACCATTTTAGCATCAATTAACAACTAAGCTAGAGGAACAAAACCGGTACTAGCACCTGTATTTGGAAAAAGATGAAGGACAACAAGGTGAGTTTTACAACTTTATGAGAGATAGGATATCTGTAGTTTACTAGATGTAAGCATAAAATAATATAAATATAATAACATATATGTACTCATGAAAATATGGTTTTAATCATAACATTAGATTTCTTGAAAACATAACTTTATATAATCATATAAAACCAATAAGGAGTTATTCGAAGTAGAACAACAATATGTCCAGACATGACCCAAGGTCATGTGCGGGTTAGCACCACACCTGCTAACTAGAGTTGGCTCGTGGTTATATACATGTCCAAACATGACAAAAGTCATATGCGGGTTAGCACCTCACCTGCTAACTAGAGTTGCCCCATAGCCAAATACATGTCTAAACATAGTTGCAGCTATGTGCGGGTTAGCACCTCACTGCTAACTAGAGTTCCATGGTGCACCAAAACTAATGCCCTTACCGTTAGCTACAATTTCTACTTAGGTTGACTCCCAAAACATTTTCAATCACAAAATCCAATTTCAATGTTATAGTTTCATAATTCTTGTTTCAACATCATAATTATAGACTTAACAGTTCTCATAAACACAATCATTTGTGTTTCTAACACGATTCCAATTCCTAATCAAAGGCCAAAATCAGTCATATGCAAATTTCATCATTTCAAACTAAGAACTCTTCTCTTTTATATTCTTCGTTTATTTTTCTTTCCAAATCATAGTGTAACAACGACTCCACAACTTGACATAATTCAAATACGTATATAATATCTTATAATCAAATATAAGAACTTCGAAGCCTTCACACTTCGTTTCATTAAAAAATTTCAATTCAAATTCATAACTTCTCAACTAACTCCATGATTATTTATGAACAAAATCCACTAAATAAATATAAAACACTTTAATAGCATATTTATAATTAAAATTTACTATGGAAAAAGTAAACTATAGATATACTATCTAATCACAAACGGTTGTTAGGAACCGAAGATCAATTTTGGAGTGCCATCAATCCAACAGTCAATGCTCAATTGCTTTAAGACTTTGATAACAAGAAAAATAGAATATATGTGAGTTAACAATATCATTAATTTACATCAATTAGCCCGAAATATAAAATACCAAGTTTTGAACACTTAGGGTTCCAAAAACCCAAAATCTATCACGAACCTTCACCTAGAGAGCTCAAAAGTCTCAATAGAGAAATATTGACACTTACCCATTACTCCAAGAGAAAGTTTAGAAGGAAAGGACAACCCAAGATCTGTGGTTCCAACTAGTTCCTCTCTTAGAGAGAGAAACCGCAAATGGAGCAAGGAAAGAGAGGGAGATCACAGTAGTTGTAAGAGGGAAAGGTTGATGCACCGACGATAGCAGCTCGGCAGCGGTGAGACGGTGGGTGGCGCAGCGATGGTTCCATGGAAGAGATAGTGTGTCGAGAGAGGGAGAGAGACAACAATGTGCGCATAGAAGAACGAAAGGAACAAGGAGGGGGAAAGAAGTGTGGGGTCTATTACTAGACGCGATTAAAATCTAAAAGGTGTGCCTATGGTGCAAACCTCTTATGGGTGCACTGGTGCTACCTATCTTTGTTTTTTCTTTTTTTTTTGTGCGGTATTATAGGCTTCCTGACCCACATCATACGTGGGAGTTTGGCAAATGTCTAGATCTATCTTTAGTGGATGAGAATGAGATTATCGTCGCATTGGCTAAGACCTATAAGTTGGGTTTCGATTAGCTTCATTGAGTTTTTTCTTTATTTGCTCTTTCCTTTATGCCGTTGTTTTGTGTTACATTCTGTGCGTCTTGTGTTTTGCTTTGTGGTCTGTCAAGGAGTTGGTGCTTGTCGTTTGTTTCTCCTTTGTCGTGTTTATTGCTTTAGAGTAAATTTGATATCCTCCTCTGCTTCTCTCTTCGAGAGCCTAGCACTTTTTAACTATATATATTCCATATAAGATGAAGCAATAAGCCACTAGCCACTGTTGAGCAATTCTTTACAAGCACTATGGTGTTGGACCAAACGTCACAACCGAGAAGTTATGATTGTGTCAAAGAGTAGAATTAGATGGCAAGCAAGAAAGAATAAGAGGACAAGTAGGGTGCAAGGAGAGGGGAATTCAGAGAGAATAGAAAGAAAGAGGACTGAAGTTCTACCACGCATGCCATATTTTTGCAAAGAATTGCACAACTTCGGGAGGGAATTATGCTAATATCCGTATTTGTAAAACTTGGTAATAGAAATGGAGAGGAAGAGAGTGGGAATGATTTTTAACCAGGAAAAAAGAAAAACAATAATACTAAATCGCTTGAAGATTGGATCTTAGCCACTAAAATGTGCTGATTGTAGCTTTTAAGTTATAATTGACAGGAGTTACACAGATAAGATATATCAACAATAAATGGATGCTTGAAAATTACAATTGCATTACCACTGTTTGAGCTTATCCAAACAATGGCTTGTACTTTGTAGCCTTTGCATGTCTATTTTATTTCTTACAAGAGTTGCACCTGTAATTTCTTGCTTGCATGTTTTTCCTTTTGCAAAATATACGTCGGTATCCTAACCACAATTGAGAACCTTTCATTTATAAATGAACTTATTATTCATCTGAAAAATAAAAATTGATAATAACCATGTGCAGCCGACTTTGTAGACAGTTATTCAGCAGTGAAAAATTACCATGATATAATGTCTGGGCAACAAAATAAAACAATGTCAATGTCAGATATTTCCACTTATCATGTCAGAACAGTTGCATTAAAGGGATATTGAAGGAAAAACATTATACATTAAACCCTGACAAGATATATATGCTATGCAGATTAATGCAACTTCTAATGGTTCCCATAATTTCTTGCATTTCAGTAAGACGAATCCGTGCTACGTATAAATGCAGTTGAATCATCTGCTGAGACACTATGGCTCTGAGTCTCACTTATCTCTTTTTCTCCTCTTTGTTGGTAATGTTGTCTCATCATCTCAATTTTCTTCTCATCCAATGAATCACTTATAGCTGGCACCACCTCGGGAACAACAGTCCTTCCTTCAAGCATGCTTACCACTGAAGCCATAGTAGGCCTGAGCATTGGAGAGTCATTGGTACAAAGAAGAGCCACATTGATCATGACCATTACCTCCTGTTCGTTAAATTCTTCCCCCAACCTCCTATCAACAAATTCCAATAGATTGCCTTTTTCTTTCAAAAGATGTGCCTGATAAAGTCAAATACGAATAGTTATTTGATTCCAAAGTTAATTAGCAGTTGAATGTTGAAATAAACAGTCCATTGATTTTTTCCCCCCTTTTTTCGCATTTTCCTTTTGGTACATGCAATTCATTGTATCATGAAACCATCTTTTCCAAAAGCTTGAGCTAATGGGTAAAGGTACATGAATAATTTTATATTTAACAAGTCCTCTCACATAAATGCCTCTTTTTTTGGGATTGAGCGTGATATATATATATATATATATATATCACAATGGGGGATGACGAGATCAAACCCTAATCATTTAGTCGTGAAGACTCTGATATCATGTCATGAAACCATCTTTTCAATAGAGGTGCATTAATGATTTTATATATGTAACACATTGAATTTGTGGTGTGGAAACACAAAATTAATGAATTCCTTTTCTATGTCGAACAACAAGTGACAAAAATTCACAAAATAAAAAAAGGAAACAAAAATATCACAGTAAACTTGAAGGTTTTGGGGGCATTGATCATGCATACATGAGGAACTTCAATTTAAAAAACTAAAACAGTTTTCAGAGAGGCATAGTAACTAAAAATGTATTACAAAAGATAATTGAACAAGAGTTGCTCTGTAGTTTCTATGTAACACATGAGACCATTCTAAATATTCTCAAGGCCAAGTAGATAGGCATGAATGTAGGAAGAATAATGTTATGTGTGTAATAAAATTGCACAATAAATACAGACTATACACCTTATCATCATTAGATGTGATGAATGAGTGAAATGATTGGGACCACTTATCACATCTAATGGTGATAAGGTATATGATGTGCATTTGTTATACAATTTTGTTGTACATGTAATATTTCTCAAGTGGGAAAGCATGATAAAGTACATTACCCAATGGATAATGCTATTTTGACACTTAAAAAGTGGATGTCTATTTAGACACTCATTTTATAACCATTGGATGTGATGGTGGTTCCCACTTATCTTTAACATTCATTACATCCAATAATTATAAAATGGGTGTTTACATAGATACCGACTTTTTGGGTGTCAAAATATCATTTTTCTTACCCAATCAAGAAGAGAGAAGAAATCTTCCATAGGCCGGCTAAGGGTATTGTTCTTCCCACTAACAATTTCCAAAGCGACAATTCCAAAACTATAAACATCAGCTTTGTCGGTCAAACAACCGTGCATCGCATATTCCGGAGCCATATATCCACTGTAGTATAAAAAATTTATCAATTATAGAAACTAGAACATAATTATTTTCATTTTAAATCCAAGATAAAATGATAATCCAAAATTGAAAAGGTATTTTAGTATGTGGCCTCTAATTCTAATTTTTTGTTTATATGCAATTAAATCACCTATACAAAATATGATTCAATAAAGAACAGTGCAAAATAATATGAAATATGATACTCACTAAGTGCCAGCTACTCTGGTGCTTATGTGGGTTTTGTCCTGTTCATCAAGCTTGGCCAAACCAAAATCAGATATCTTAGGGTTGAGATCTTTGTCCAGCAGCACGTTAGTGGCTTTGATATCCCTATGAACAATCTTCAGTCTTGATTCTCCATGGAGGTAAGCTAAACCTTTAGCAATACCAACACAAATCCTTTGCCTTGTTTGCCAGGCTAGTCTCAATTGACTTTTCCCTTCATCATTATTTGCATCTGCTGTAGAAATTTGGCAACAGTACCCTATGGTCATGAATACAATACTAGTACAGGATTGTAAATTACTATAGAAACAGCAGTGACACTAGAAGAATAGAGATAAAAGAATTACCAAATAAAGCATGCGCAAGGCTATTGTTCTCCATGTATTCATATATTAGCAACAATTGATCCTCTTCCATACAAAAGCCATAGAGCTTAACCAAATAAGGGTGTCGCAATGCAGAAATCATTCCAATCTCATTTATAAATTCACGATTCCCTTGCTTTGATTTATCAGAAAGTTTCTTAACTGCTACTGTTGTGCCATCGGACAGGACACCCTGCATTTTGTGGAATGGTATGAAGGTTATGAAACGCTGGGGGAACAAAGCTTATTGACAAACATTAACCATAATTAGAATTCATCATGTTTAACCAAACCATTGGATTGTGCAAAATAAACCTTGTAAACTGGACCAAACCCTCCCTGTCCAATCTTGAAGGCTCTGTCAAAGTCATTTGTTGCTGCTTTTATTTGCCTTAATGTGAATATGCAAGTTTGAGAATCCACGCCCGTTAGTTCTGTCAGTAGAAGCAAAAAAAATGTTGGATCAAGGAAGTTATTCATCACTAATACTGTTGACAAATCAGATGTCTTTCTAGATAACAATGTCCATATTGGATCTACCATCTCAGTGCTATTACCTTCTTCAAGAATAATAAGCAAAATAATTAAGTAGGATGAAAGATCAAATGACTAGATACATAAGTAATTTAAGCAAACAATTTTACATTCTACACAAGCAAAATACCAATTTTGTGCGTGTTATTGTTGAGTGTCATTTGAAATGTTGATAATAGAATAACTGTAGCAATTGATGCATGGTTACCTTTAGCCACTGAAAATTTCTTTCCAAAACATCCCTTCCACCAAAGTATGGCGAATACCAATATGATAATAATTGCTCCTGCTATAATAATTGCAACAATAACCCATACGGGGATGCCATTACCGTTTGCTGATGATGGTGGAGGCGGTACAATATCTGCTTCAGCAAATATAAGATCTTTGATTAGATTAGATGATGAAGATAACAACAGAAGCATAAGAAACTTTAGACAAGTACAACCCACCCTCAACAGATATAGCTGATATAAGAGGACCGTATACTGATCCATATGGGATAGTAGTTGTCCCTTTTCCAGCCCAATATAAGCGGATCTCCAAGGCATTACTAGCCACAACAGCAGTGAAATTTTTTATGATTGCCTTTCCAACTCCCCCTGCTTCCTTGGCAATATTGAAATCCTTCAACACCAACTTTCTCTGTAACATTGAAATCTACATATTAATGCTTCAGATATAATCATTACAACTTTCAAATTTTCAGTATGGAAATAAAGTTACAAATATTTTCGAGTGTCATTTCACATCATCATTTCATGCCTTAATTTGCTTACAAGAAAATGATTAATATTAATAAATCCCTGAAAGGATTTAATCTGGTATCACAATGTCACCAAATAGACCAGTACTCTCTTTGTTGAAGACATTTGTTCAATATTACACATGCCATTGAAAAAGGTATGAAAATGATGCAATCATGCACCTGAATGTAAATGTCAAACACACGCCTTCCCAGGCTGCTATATGTTTTATCATCAGTGAACATTATCTCGGCAAAATGAAGATTTACAGTGTAGTTTCCATTTCCCAAGCAAAATGCATAATAAGTCAAAGAAAGAGGAGAAATGCGTGCATCCATGTACAATTCGGCATTGTCCATTGCAAGCTTATTTGTAGTAGACCATGTATAGTAGTCTGCGCGATCACTATCGAAGAAGTGGCCAGTATTGATGAGTGCCCAGTTTGTTCCTCGAAGGAGAAATCCTGCCGGTCCAGTCTTGCCAGAATCATCATCATATGTCTTATTTCCATTAGAAGGTACTTGCTTTCCACCACAATTTATATAAAGAGAGTTCGAAGCTGGGACAAGCACAAATAGGTGAGCAACTACTAAGGGAATCAAGCAGCATTAGAAACTCACAGTATAAAAAGATATTCATTAAAATGTTTTATTTTTATCTTTGTGTATGTCGCTCTTTTTTTTTTCCTTCCCTTTTAGGAATGAAAGAAAGCTTAGTCTTGAGTTTGATCTAGAATGTTATTAGCCCAAATGTTAAGGTGTCAACTTTTGATGCTGGCTAAAGTTTCATAACATGTTTTTAACTGCAACAATCCTAGAACAAGTTCTTCATGAGAGGGTGGCAACATGTGAAAGGATAATCCTCCATTTCTCCTTGTTTCTCAAACTTGGAAATATATAAATTCACTGAAAGCTAGCAGGATCAAATGTTTAAGTAATACTTAATTCTAAAGGAAATCTATGAAAAGTCAACTTACGGTCAGGACACCCACTGTTCGGCAAACATGAAATATTCCCCCTGAGAAAATAAAAGAAGGAAGGGGCACAGAAATAGTAAGCACATGTTATAACCTGTATAAGTTATAAACATGTAAAATAGTCAATTCAATAATTAAGCACATGGAGTATAAACTTACAAGCTATTGCCATTCAAAGAGGATGCAAACAAGTTCCTATGGAAAATGTTATATGGATAAGGCTCAGATAAACTTCTAAAATTACAAACCAAAAAGAAGAAGAAAGAAAGTGAAGAATACATAAAATGCAAAGATTCTTACGTGCCTCCCTGTTGACAACCTAGCTGCTCTGAGCTTCTTATGCTGAAGTTGTTAAATGAGAAATCTCTGAATAAAGATCATGGAATGTGATTTAGAATTTGAGAAGATGTAACACATCAACTCCATGGAACACTTGTTACTCAACAATATGTAAGAATTCCAATATAAAAATATGGAAGCTTTTCTGCTTTATTATCTGACAGACATCATTCAAGCATTAGTTCTTGTCTTACTTACCGATTTTCCTAAGCCCATATAGAATTTTAAATTTGTTTCCAAAGTTAAGTGTTTCATTTTTATGATAGTACACGACACTAGCAGGATATAAACTAAAGGCATCTCACAGATTTGTAGGCCTCATATAACTCTCTTTATTTTAAATAAGTGCCGCCATTTCAATCCTCTAAAAATAAGTATAGCAAAATTGTCCTTCAATGTCAATTTTGACATCAAATTTGTATATTTTCGGGGGACCAATTGCCGATGATTTTCAGTTATAAATAGTATGGAACAAGACAATGGCTGCTTCTTTTTTTTTTTTTTTGGTATCTGAGAAGTACTAAAGCTCTAGAAAAATACTTTTCAAAGTGCTTCAGTTGCTTTAATAAAACAACCCTAGACCATACTGTGCTGAAACCAAAGCATAGTAAAGTTTTGCCGCCTTCACATTCTGAAAATCTGTTTTCTCAAACAAATATTTGTAGTAAAAGAAAGGAAGGAGAAAACAAGCGTTTTTTCACAACTCACAATGCATTGATGATATTGCAATGAATGGTTCAAGTATCTAGAAATCTTTTTTCCATAGAGTTATCTAAATGCCCTTCTTATTAGTTTTGAATAAAGCCAGAGTAGTTTTTGGTCCATTGGAAAGAGTTGAGCTGAGGATATAGAGCACAAGGATATTGGTTGAAGTTCTCAAATGTGTAAAACAAATAAAATGACTTGACTCATTTAATTCAAGAAATCATGTGTCAGCATTGGAAAGATAACTTACACAACAGTACGCTTATATACCCAATCAGGCAGTGATCCAGTTAGAAGGTTCCCAGTTAAAAATCTATTAAAATCAAAATAAAGATGTCAGTTTATACTTCATAGAGTACATAATTATTGATGAACTGGAAAATTGGAGAATACTTTGGTAAATCCTATCTCTATTAATTTATACTGTCCCCAAGGACTCATCTATTGCATTAACTAGCTGCATTTCATCAACACCTGCTTTAGTGAAGTCACCAACATGAATTGATGACACTAATGCCAATATAGCAGATAAATTTTATTCACCTCTCCTTATCTTGCCTCACCTTAGAGTTTTTCCTCTGTTTTTTCCCCTTTTTTTCCCTTTAAGGAAGATGATTATCTAACAAAATATATTGCTTTACAGTTTGAAAAACTACAAACACATTGGCATAAACACAGACAAATTCCAATCATAAATTTTTAAGTTATTTCAAATGACTGCAACATATAGTTTGCAGAAAAACCAAACGATTACTGCCTTATTTGAACAACATAATCCTACATGTCCAAGGGAAGCAGTGAAGTTAGATCTATCAGAAAGCTGTAGCTTCCAAATTAAATAGAACAGTGCAGTCCAGCTACCAAGAACATTTTTCCCAATAGTGGTGCAATCCTATAAAAACCCATACACAATGTCTTACAGCGTACTCATATTCTGTAGGCCAGCAAAGCTGCTCGGAATTTGTCCACTTAATTTGTTGTAGCTTAGATCTCTGATAAAGAAATTATATCAAGTTATTTTCAAGACAAAAATGGAATAAAATAAACAAAAAGATGGTTCCTAATTCTAAATATGGTAAACAAAGAAAGCACAATGCAGTCCTTCAGAAAATTAATGAGTATAAATGGAGAAAATCTAAAAGTAGTTTAAAAAGTTGTATGAAAAATTCCAGATTTAATATCAAATAGAAAAACATGAAAGAAATACATCAGCACTTACAACACTAGCAAATTACTCAATCTTCCAAGATTTTCAGGCACTGCTCCAATAATATTGCAACTCCTCAATATTCTAGGAAACAGACAGATAGTACATTAATTTATGATAGCAACAAGGCATGATTATCACTTCTTAATTTTCTACACCAAAAATAGTTTCTTTGAGAGATGGACGCACAGAGTAGTAATAATAATGATAATAATTCACAGCATTTAACTCACAGATATTCCAAATTTGTCATACTATCTAGTTGGGGAAAGGGTGAGTCGGGTCCATTCAAGTCAGTAATTCTCCTGCATATAATAATTTAAGCATGCTTACACAAATGAACAATAAATAAAGTTATCTTTAAACCTTGGCTTCAACAAATAAACGCCATACTTACAAGTCGGTGAGGTTTTTCATAAGTGAAATTCCAGAAGGAATTGGACCACTCAAGCCACTACCTTGGATTACCCTATGATTTATTTTTTAGGAAGCAAAACACCATGGGTTCAAACTAAATGGTGACAACTAAAAACAGCAATGGAAAGCAATTAAAGATAACAAAAGAAAAGGGCAAAATTTCACACATTGCCTCGACACTTGTCCATTTCTGAATAAAATTGGGTATTGCTCCAGAGAATTGATTGTCACCTAGTCGACTGCATTCCAACAGGTTAAGCAACAAAGAGAAGTAACAATTAAATAGTAAGCTAAAAAACAAATACAATATAGTGAAATAAAAGAGAAAAAGAAAGCAGGAATCTCACATGTGCTTCAATGTAGTGAGCTTAGCAAATGTTGCAGGTAACTCTCCAGTGAAGTTATTTGAGGTAAGAAGCCTAAAACCAATCAATTAATGAACACGAGATTTAACATTTCAAAGGTGGAAACCAACTAGCCAAATCAGAAAGAATTATAGTGACACAATGATTCTCTAAATGATTGAGTCAAATAAAAGGGCTTACATTATTTCAATCTGGGGGAGGTTCCCAAGCTCTGGAGGAAGATTTCCAGAGAATTGATTGAACTCCAGGACCCTATCCACTAAAATTTAAGTTCCTCCAAACATTTCCATTTTTTCAAAAAAAGAGAGAAAAATAATAAATGGGACAAAACAAAATTCTATGTTGAAAACCCAAAACTTACAAAGTTCTGAGAGTGGTTATATCTCCTAGCTCCTTTGGAATTGGACCAGTTAAACGATTTCCATAAAGAGAACTGACCACAAGGAACATATCAATATACTGTGTGTGATGTATTACAAGAAATTTATATGTGAAAATAAAAAATTACAGAGAGATTCAATTCTGTATTGTAACACTGGTAAAATTAGTTGACTCAGCTAGCATTTGGCCAGTTCATCAAAATTAATCTCATGATATAGAAGCATATAACTGTATAATTGTGTAAAACTCATTGCATCAAAATTAATCTCATGATATAATTTCTTAATAGCATAAATGTTTTTCTAGTCAATGCACTGGTCAAAGTTTTCACAATAGGTAAGTCTAACAGTTTTCTGATAGATCTCACACTTTGAAAACTTAACAATCATATTTTTTATGGAAAAATGATCTTTTTTCGAAACCTTAACAGTTGTCTTTTCGGCAGTGATTAGAGAAACGCATAACATAACTACATGTTTTCCACGTAAAGGGAACACACATTTTGAGACCAACAATAAGGGGGGAAGAAGGGGTTACATGTTGACAAGACGCAAGGAACTCCATTGTGCTGGGATTGTGCCGTTAAGGTAGTTGAGGGTGAGATCACTGTAATAGAGAGAGAGAACCAAGGAAGTGAGAGTGAAGATATATGATGGGATCATGTGAATGTGCGAAGGACTGAAAGTGATGATATCCTTACATTTCTTGTAGGTAAGGCAACCTCGCAAACTCCGTTGGCAGAGTACCCGAAAGATTTTGTGACTTCAAAACTCTGTCAGTCATTCATCAACTGTCACTCACACTACCGTCATGCAATATATTCGTAAAGAGTTACCCCTATTTTTCTCTCCACCCAGGCACAGCCACTTTGTACTGGAGGAAAATTTTCATGCATTTACCTTACACCGTTAATCATGAGACAAACATTCCCCAACTTGTCTTGTCACCTTTTTAAAAATTAAGGTTAGGTAATTCCCCTACTTGACATGACAGTTTAGGTGATTTTGGTTGGATAACGATGTGCGAAAATCATTATCCTAATTTTGGCATAATTTTAGTATAATTTTTCATATTGAATTATGTTTGGTTAGACTTTTTGAATAACTAATTATTACTTAAATGTTTTACAGTATTAAAAACATTTCTGTATTAAATATTATCTATTATAAAATTTTCATTAATTATTAAAATAGTTTTTAAAAACAATTATTTCAATTAGTTATACAACTTTTATCAGTTTTTATTTATTTTATAGTTATTTCATTTTAATAAAATAAAAAGTTAATTTCTTTCAAATAATGTATAATGCCTTAAAAATTAATCTATTATACAAGTGAAGTTCTAATTTAACTTTTCAAATAATGTATAATGCCATAAAAATTAATGCGCCAATAAAACTACTAATTAAGTTTCAGGATCAAAAAAATTAATCGGTCAAGTTATGTTAAATTAGTCGAATTTTGCATAATAAAATCCGAATTCTCGTGATTCCATGACAGTACTTTTTTTTTTTTTTTGGAAAAGGTGATTTATCAAAGGTACTGATACACACACAGGCAAGGGGAGTTGAAGGACATAAATACATGCTAACAACATGGCAGAGAGTGGCCTCGGCAAAAGAGCAATTGCAGGTTACAGCATTTATCCATTCTTTCGCCTGAACGCCGGGTGATGTCCAGTTCCTTTCTCCACTGCACGGGTCTACGCTGAAGTCCCAATCCTTCTTCCCCAGTCTCTCACCTATCTCCTTCAAAACTTTCACTACACATTCACAAAAAAAGAAAAAATAAAAACTTCAACTTAGAGATGCGCCCATTTTTGTGCTGAATGTCTCCCAGAAACTTAAATTAAGAACATATTTGGTTAGCCGGTAAAAATAGTACATAAAATTTTATGTATGAATTTTATGCGTAAAATTCCATATGGAGATAGTACATGAAAAATTTATCCTATTTTTATTTTCCAATGTAAAACATGAATGGTTGTGTAGCTAACACTAACATAGATAAATGGGGATAGCAATAATGATTGAGTCCTTGAGTACTCGCTCCGTCAGCATTTTATAAATTACCTCTTTCAAAAGCCTGAAGTGATAGGTAGAAGCACCTGAATTACGTTATATCTAGCAAGAACTAACTATGTATGGCATGCATGTACCTTCGTCTTCTACCAGAGTAGCTCCACTAGTTAAAGAGGCGAAGCAAGAAGCAAGAAGCCAAAGGCGGACAAGTAGAGAGAAACTCATATCAATCAATGATGATGAGCGGAAGAAGCTTCAAGATTTGAAAGCAATTAGCACTCAGTAGTAAATGTGAAAAAGAGTAACTAATTAAGAAGTGCAGAAGAGAAATAGATTTGCGGGTATAAATGAATATACATTGCCAAGAGACACAGATAGAGAAGAGAAAGCTCAAAGGTAAATGGGAAAGAGAAAGGACTGGCGGCTAAATCCAACTTACGATTGAAAGGTCAATTAGAACTTGAGTTTGCCAGCTAATACTTTTGTACACGAATAAATGGAAAAGTATTGGCTGGTTGCTTGTTGAGACTGATGCTAGTTTTACTTAAATATATGCTAATGATACAGTCCTAGAAAGAAGGATACACGTTTTCGTCCTCGAAATATGTGTCTCAACTCTCTAGTTTAAGTCTGTTTGTAAGGCACAACTTTCTTCCTCAAATTAAATACTAGTCAATTTGGTATTATTTGTCTTTAAGTAGTACTAAATAAATGTGAGAGTCAAGTCAGCCAACTAAATTTATTTGATGTGTCGAAGTGGAATGCTTTACAAAATTTAAAATCGTATGGCTTTTTTAAAGACATTTAAAGCTTAAGAAAACTAATTTAAAGGGCACTATTTATTAAAGAGGACGATGTACTTTAATATTATTATACAAATTTTATTCTTTGGTGGGTGGAGCGTTTTACACCATGGGCAAACCACCTATATTCTACAGTATGAATTGCTTGCCAGGCAAGAAGAAATTGATCAAAATTATTCCCCTCCATGATTTGTATACTTTAATAAGGGAGAAACACTTAAGTGGTAACAGATAATACTTGCTCTGATCTATTTATTAATTGACATATAAATTTTACGGGTCATTATTATCTCACACCTTTCATACATTTTTTATACAATAGATGATTTGTCAATCATTAAATGGAAAGAGTAAATATTTTGTCTTGCTATAAGAGTACCTAATAATTTTTCTTAATAAGGTAACAGATAGTGAAATGATAGTAATTTAGATTAAAACAAATTGGAGGAAAAGAAGAACAATAAAAAATAATGGAATTGGATGGAACCGATTCCATCCACTTTCATTTCATTCGATCCATTTTTTAAATATTTAAACAATTGAGCTTTAATATATTTCATCTCATTATGCTCCGTTCCATTAATTCAAATATACCCTTAAGCATCTAGTCAGTTATTTGATTTTCTAGTGATGTATATGGAGAGGGTCTCATGGTCACAGACAAAACCCATGTCTATGAATTCTAGGATTAATCACTATTTTTGGTGATAGATACCCTAGGTTCACTTACAAAAATGAATTTATTTATTTTTTATTTCTTTGAGCAGTGTCTTTAAAATAGTAAGGGGTAAATAAAGCATTTAAAGAATAAAATAACAAAAAAGTCTCAAATATGGATCAATGTGGAAATAAAAAAGGGGAAAAAAGTTTACTGATGATAGAACAACATATTATTTAGTACTTCTTTCACAACCCGATTTAAGAATATGACCGGCATGTGAGGAATTCTATCCCCACGTAAGTGTTGTGATCTTTAAGTCTCCCTATATGCATAATTACATCATAAAATCCTTTTAAAAGATAATTTCATTTTCTACATATAAATCACTTATTTTTTAAAATAAACATATAATCATAACTGTAATTTCATAATCAAACTCTGAAATCTGAAATCGTAATATAAAACATATGTATCAAGTTGCTCTTACACAAAATAACCATGCATGCTAGGCCATCAAATACAAACCAAGAATATACTATAATGGCATGCAAAATGCAAAATGCAATAATAATAATAATAATAATAATAAATAAAATCTCTATATGGTCTGGGACTCCTGTTTGCAATGATATTGGAGCACTCTAAGCTAAACAAAGATGCTTCACTTGAGTAAAGCTCACTAGCTAAAACTCTACTTCTGTTGGGAAGAAGGTGGCTTAGCGGAACTCGCAGCAACTGCTATATCTGTAATGGAAAAAAGGAAGATGGTGAGTTTTATCCAAAAACTTAGTGAGTGAATCCTCACCTGTAACCCCCTACATAGGACACCAAGAAAAAATGCATAAAAACATAATAATAATAATAATAACAAAGCTCTAAAACATTTCTTATTTGCACACACACACACACACACACACACACACACACACACACACACACACACACACACATATAAAATCAAAATCATTATTTTCCATAAATCAAGACAATAGTATTTTAATAGAGGAACAAGGATCTCCGATTATGCACAAAATATGTGACATAACAAAATCTCTAGTTATGCCTAATGATTAGAACATAACAAACAAATTTCTAGTTATGCATGTCAACCATGGAATAACAAATAATCTCTGAACTCTAGGGCTCCTCAGAACCCAAATTGGACACCTAACTAGGTTCCATATCTGCTCTGGGGTGAGATTGTTCCTTAGTAACAACTTGGTATCAAAGTTAACAATAATTTTCCAACTGTTAACTCATTGTTTGTTTCTCTATAACTACTGTCTAGTTCAAGTCATAAAACTATTTCTTTCTCTGGAACTCTGCAATAGGGTTCTAATCTGACTTTGAAAGCTCTATCATGTAAAAACATACTACTACGGAAATCATTTGATATTTATAACATCTCTAAACATTCATACTCTTAATCAAACTCATTGTAAACTCAATTTTGCAACAATGGTCCCATGGTTTTACTTAAAACATATAGTTCATGCTACTCTGAAAACCACATTTTCATAAATTAACAGAAGTCTCAAATATTTTTGCAATAATCTCTAAAATCATGCACTAAGCCACATTTTTGTGAAAATATCTCTAATGACCAATATAGAGATCATAGGTTTGAACCCACTTACCTAGAGGGGTGGAAAATAGAGGATCAACACCAATAGGACTTTGGGAAGCAGAAATAACACCAATATCTGCCATAACAACACAAGATTTTAGACTAACCTCTAATGATCCCAAAATAACTTAGATCTAACTCTACATAATGAAAAAGCATCATAACTTGATAAACATGAAGGAACATCAATGCCAACCCTAAGATCATGAAAGATTGAATGAAAAAGAAGTAAAAACAACAAAATCTCTTACCTTTGAGGTTTGGAAGTGAAAGATTGAAGTTATATTGAGTAAAAGGAGGAAGATTAGAGTTGGCAAGGGTTTTCGGTCCTAGAATAAGAAACATGGGTTTGAGGGGTTTTACAAGGTAGGGCACCCATTTTTCCAAAACTAGATCGTTTTGCACTGTTTTTGGAACAGGGGCATTGCTATAGTGGTTGACAAAGAGCAAAGATTCCTATTTTCCGCAACTGTGATCGCTATAGTGGTCCTGGATAGCTATAATGGTGACAAAAATACCAAACTCTGCATAATTCTGCATAAAGGGACATCTTGGTATTTGGGGCCTTCTCGGTAACATGAGTGGGTCTCGAGAAACCTAAGGTTGTACTGAACCTGTTAGGGGCCACGTGTACACGAGGTATTACAACTGCCTTCTATTATTGAAAATAACTGACCAATTCAATTTTAAATGTGTATAGGAATTAAAGATATAATTAAAAATACCTCAATATTAATTTATTTAAATGTATTTTCTAACAATTTTTTTAATAATATAATTATCTCTCTCTTTTAATTGTTTCTTTTTATACTCTCTCTCTTCTTTAATAAAGGATATAATTAAAAAAATAATAAATAGCTTTAATTCTTAAATGTACAATTTGTGGAAGAATAATATTCATGTTTCTCACGAAATTGGTATGTAAAGCCAAAAATGAGGGAGTTATGGTAGTAAGGGATACAAAGCTCAAGTTTCATTAATGGAAGGTAAAGACAAACTTTTTGTTAATTAATAATAGAAGAAACAAAAATCAAAAGTTGGTAAAATTTGCCTATAAATTTTTGGAAACATATATAGTTGACTAGATGGATTTATTAAAGTGGATAGAGAAGGATTTGAGATTTATAAGGGTCTCTTTAGTTTTAATTTTTAGTTTTTAGTTTTCATTTTCAATTTTTTAGTTTGCAGGATTTTGTTAAGTAAATACTAAAAACTAGAAATGAAAACTAAAAACTGGAATTTATAATTTTTAGAATTTTTAGTATTTCCTTTACAAAATTTAAAAATTGAAAAAATGAAAATAAAAATTTCAAACTGGAAACTCAAATCAAACAAGCCATAAGTAACTTACTTGGTTGACTTTTTCTATGAGTTCACATGGAAGAAATTTGGCATCACCGAAGGACTCAAATGAACATCATGAGTCGGGAATATGTAATGTAAAAGGAATTGAGCATAAAAAATGACATATTCATACTATAATACCAACAAAAAATTGCTTCGACATATTTGTTATAAGAGTAATGTTATGTTTACGCACGGTTGCGATGCACATACTCGACGTGTACGGTACTATGCAAGGAGCCTATATTATAGGCACGTAGTAGGGAGGCCACACGATAGAGTAAGTTGTGAAACAAAATTTCAAAAAAAGAGAAGGAATAAAGCAGTGTGTGAAGGCACAAAGGAAAAGAGGAATAGGAGAAAAAATCAGAAGCAGCTCTCAGCTCTCAGTTTCTCTCTCACACTCACTTGTTCATTCATCTACACTCACTTATTCATCCATCGCATGCAACACAAGCTTCTTTATCCACCACACGCAACACAAGGTACAACAATGAAGGAACTAGGTCTCCTGGACGGAAGCACTATGACCGAAGCAGTCGGTCTCCATGACGAAAGCAGTGGGTCTTTGCAATGGACCAGTTCACAATCGAGCCATGGCGAGTTTGCAACAAAGCCATCGTAAGTTCATGCGTCCCCCTTATCAACCACAAGTCCATGATGTCATCCACCTCTACCACGAAGCCTCATCCTCTACTGGCAATATATGTCCTTAACCAAATTTTTATATGTACCTTTACTCTTACTAATTTGGTAAGACAAATCATGTGACTTTGGTACTGATTAAAAATAACAATAATTCTACCAATAGTGATGCTTATTTAGCTAACTTGTTGGCACTAAGAGCTTGAAAACTTCACCATTTATTTTCTGCATGAGTTCAAAGAAGGATGGCAGATATGTTCCGAAGATTCTTGGATTAAGTAGAATTCAAGTTGAATTGTATTTATCTAGCCACCATATTTGATTAGTTAAACAAAGAAGAATTTGAATTGAACTTTACTACCACTTTCCTTATAGATTAAGCAAGGTTTAATTATTATTATATTGTAAGCCTATATAAAGGTCACCATATGTATCATTTGGAATATAAGTGTGATATGAAGTTAAAGTGAGTTTGTGAAATTGCCATTCCCTTTCCTTACTCCTATGATGTGCCACTATGTCTAGAAAGTGAGAGAAAAATATTAATGTTGTGTGAGAGAAATACTGGAGTGAGTAAATCTTTGATATCAAATTGGTATCAATGAACATTGCTACGGTCACTAGACTATATAAACCCCTCATTTCGGACTCCCAGACCAGAAAACATGAAAACCTAGCCACTAAATCCCCTTCCTATCTTTTTCTCTCAATCTAACTCCAATCTTCTTCCTCCCAAAGTTCAAAGATATTGGTGTCATTCCTGCTCAAATGAGCTTATTTGCCATTGATCCTTAATCTTCCACCCCTAGAGGTGAGTGGGTTTAAACTTGTGATCTTTATATTGGTCATTAAAGTTATGTTCAACAATACAAGGCATGATGCATGATTTTAGAGATGTTTTGAAAAGATTAAAAATTACTATTGGTTTATCAAGCGACAAATTTATGATTCTAAGAGCATGAACTGTATTTTGAGAAAACTCAAGAGACCATTATTGTTAAAATGATTTGATGCAGAGTATGATTTAGCATTGAAAGCTTATGCTATTATGATTTCAGAGTTTTTCATGATTTGGAAGTATGATGTTAAAGTTATCTTGATTATGAAAATATGTTAATTTGAGAGATGAATTTAGAACTTCAGTTTTCATGATACTTAGAAATATGGAATTTAGCATGATTTATATCAGCCGTTAGCTACATATTTTATGGGCTTTTAAAATCGCAATGCCTACAAATAGGTGATTCCCTAGGCATTATTTCACAGCCACATTTATGCTAAAGTCAGATTGTTAGAGTTGTATGAATTCAAAGTTTCAGAGTTTTAGAGTTTTCAGAGCTTTAAGAGATTTTAAGAGTTTTCATAATAATAGAATTAAGTACAAACTAATTAGGCAGTGGCTATAGAGAAACATATAGTTAGTTAACGGCTAGAATGATCGTTAATCTTGGTACCAAATTGTCCCTAGAGGATAATCTTACCTCAGAACAGAGATAGAACCTAGTTAGGTATCCAATTTGGGTTCTGAGGAGCCCCAAAGTTCAAAGATTATTGTTATGCCATGGTTGACATGCATAACTAGAGATTTATTTGTTGTGCTCTAATTATTAGCACTACCAAAAACACGCGGTATTTTGACAACTTTACCGACAGGTTTTCCGACGGTCGTCAATTTTATCGACGGCCTTACCGACGGGTACAGAGCCATCGGTGATGAGGGCGTCAATGGATATTATCAATGGTATAGGAAAACCCGTCGGTTATTATCGATACTTTTACCTACGTACATCTAAATTAATAACAGTTGATACAATTAAATAAAAGACATCAATTAATCATCAAAGGCATAATTTTACTGACGGTTATTTTTAATTTTTACCGACGATTTTATTGATGGGTGTTTATTTTTTTACAATTTTATTATAAATAAATAATCCATATTAACGACGGCTTTACTCGTCGGTGATAATAATTTTAAAAAAATAATTTTCTTTTACCAATTTATTAATTATATATTTATTTATATATAAATACCTAATTATCAATTAAAAAGATATTAAATAAGAAAATAATAAATTGATAAAAAAGAACAAAATTAAACTGATTAAATAAAATATCAAATTATGACAATAAAATATACACAAATCACAAATCATAATAAATGTCAAAAAACAAATCCAAAATGGAAGAAAAATGAAGATAAATAAAAACTAGCTAAAGTCCTGGGCATCGGCATCATCGGTGGCATCATCATCATTAGGACCATCATCATCATTCGCCCCGTCCCACTGTGACTGGCCTTCATCAATAGATGGAAATGGGATATGGGGGAATAGGGTCTGGGAGAGTGTCTTGTCGGAGCTAGAGAATCCCGAAGCCTGCATGCCTTGGAAGAAGCTCATTACATGTGCAGTGACCAGCTGCTGCATCTTCCGGAGCGGAGCCTTCTCCTACTTCGTTAACTCCTGCTGCTGGCGCTCCAAAGAGAGCTTAAGCTTTCGAATCTCTCTCAACTCCTGCTCCAAAATTGTCCGCCTGCCTGTTGCTCCTGGAGCTACTGAAGGAACTATGCTTGCTGCTCCTGCTGCTGGATCAACTGTGCCTACTGCTCCTACTGCTGTTGGATGAGTTGTGCCTACTGCTGCAGCTCCTGGTTGAGGGCATGCACACGCTCCCTCAGGGCATCATCCCCAATAACTGACCCAGTTGTGGAGGATAGGGCTATACTCTCAGGGTAGTACCTCATCCCATATATGCGACCCTTGTTAGGGCCACCAACCACCTAAGCCCAGACATCCTCCTCGGTTGGAGGAGGAATAATGTCAGCATCGGGTCCAGCCTTAGCTACCTAGGTCTGGTACTGGGTCTGTGCCTCCTCCCCGAGGTCAGTAAACTCGTGCTCTAAGGGAAAAAAGATAATTATCGTTGTAAGTAATAATTATGACATAAACAAAAATAATAATAAAAGTTAAATAAAGTTATGTACAAATTCAAACTTACATAGGTCGTCTCGGAGCAAGCATCCACTCAGACCTCTCCAGACTCATCACCATCCTTTTGCATACCCTTTTGGGTGTGGATCTCCTGAAATAGCTCACCCTGTGTCGGAGGGCGGCTCAACTCCCTCGCCTGCACAATAAAGTCATATACATATAGTATTTGCCACAATTCAAATATAGTAAATGTTACCATAAAATTTATAGAGGTTAAAAATTACCAAACGCTTGCGGGTTCCCTCCTAGGTGCTCGACTCACGGGTGTGCAGTGACCCACCTTTCTGTGAGGCTCGGTTTTTCTTCCCCTATAATTAGGAGCATCCATCGTCAAAAATTTATTATATTTGGTCTTTAAAACGTATTCAATTGGTCTTTAACTTTTATTTAACAAACTCAACTACCTTTTAAGTTTTTAAGTTTTTCTTAATATAGTTAAATTTTTTAATCTATTATTCTTACACAAAAATTAACAAAATTTTGACAGCACCTCCCCTATAATTAGGAGCTTCCATCGTTAGATATATCAGTCAATTCAACAATTATAGATATTATTATAAAAATCAACAATAGAATAGGAACAGTGAAACAGTTGCATGTTAATAATTACAAACAATTCACATAATCCTAAAAACTGTTCTATTGCACATCCCCTTATAACTCCACAACATACATCCTGTAATCTCTGCAAATACAAAGAATCCTACAGCAAACAATTCAAACAAGTCGGGGAAGGACCTCTACGCCCTTCCCCCCAGTCATGCAATCTCTATTTCCTACAACTCTATCCTATAAAACATAAGTCTCTATATATCATATATATATAATAAATCATTAAATGATATAAATAACAAGGATTCAGTAACTAACCTCTATAGCACTTTAAAAAAACTAAACTGTAGGGAAGCCCTCCGCGGTCAACCCAATCCAATCCTGAAAATCGAACATTATAAATTTCAATAACTACAATTATATACATACAAAACATAAACTAATATAAAGAAAAAGAATAGCAAACCGATCCCAAAGTCGATAGTCACTATGACCCTCAACCAAAACTCCTACATTAACAAATTAATAACAATAATTAATCACCAATGTAACAAACACACAACACTATGGGCACCCATAAACAAACGGAAAAGTTAATCAAATGAAAAAACTAAACCTATTAAAATGCTCACCAAAGCGTAGGGATCGTAGAGGTGAACTCCGTTTCTCAAACGGAGCTCTGATGGCAATGAATGGAGGGGAAAATCACGGTGGTGGTGGTGGCTAGAGAAAGAAATAGTGAGTTTAGAGGGAGAGTGAGGTATCCGAGTGAAGAGGAAAAAGGGCCTCGGGTGGGGTATAATTCACGCATTACTGACGGGCTTATCAACGAGTACGGGTTTATTAAAACGCAGTGTTTTATTAAAAGTACTTACTGACGGTTTTACCGACGGGTTAAGGGTAATACGAAGGGTTTATGCGGCAATAACAAAAATTTCAAATACCCATCGCTAGACCCATCGGTAAATACTTTTAATGAAATGCTGCGTTTTGTTCACCTGTCAATAAAGTAATCAATAATTATCATTTATTAATATAATATTTTACCCGTCGATATACTCGTTGGTAATTTATTTACTAAATAATTATAGTAATTACTCGTCGGTACAGCCATCGGTAAACTCATTGGTTGTTTTACACACAAATTGGCACGTAATGTGCTAGCATTTACCGACGGATTCACCGACTAGTTCTTGTACATATCAAAATTATTTTCAATAACTCGTTGCACCGTCGTAAATATCATCAGTAATTAATAACGGGTACATGTCTGTCGATAACCTCGTCAGTTTCTCGCATGTTTCTGGTAATGTAGGCATAACTAGAGGTTTTGTTTTGTCATGTATCTTGTGCATAACCAGAGATTCCCATTTTTCTAATAGAGTATTGCTAATATGATTCAAAGAAAATGATGATTTTGACTTGTATGTATGTAAAAATGAAAATGTTTTAGAACTTGCTTTTACCTTAGTTTGTATTCTTTGTTGTTGTCCCATGAAGGAGGGTTGCAAGTGAGAATTCGCTTACTGAAGTTTTGGATAAAACTCACCATTATCCCTTTTACCCTATTACAGATGTAGTAGCTGCTGCGGGTTCTTCTCAGCTTTCTTCTTCCCAGTAGCATTAGAGTTCCTACTAGTGAGCTTCATTCAGGTGAAGCATCTTGTTATAGATTAGAGTGCTCCAATATCAATGCAGGCAAGAGTCCTAGACCATATAGAGATAGTTTTCTTGCATTTTGCATACCATGATATAATTCTTGATTTGCATTTAATGATTTAATAATGATGCTTATTTTGTATAAGAGCAACTATATATATATTACAGTTCAAATATAAAATTTCAATTATGATTATACTGACTTTAAAGAACAGGTGATTTGTATATAAAAAATGAATTTAAGTTTTAAATGATTTTCATGTTTTAAAAATGCATATAGAATGACTCAGAGATTCGTGAGGCATACGTAAGGATGAGGCTCTTCACATGCCGGTTATGTTATATAAAAAAATCATCAAGTTACATTAGTTGTTCATATCCAAGGCACAATAATATATATAAAGGTCAAATATATTTTTGGTCTCCAAAAAATAAACAAGTTTTGGTTTCCATCCCTGAAAAAAGGTTTTGATCCAAACATTTCTAAAACCAGTTGGTTTTAGTCACTGTAATTAATCTTTCTTTGTTAAATATTGTGTGTTAACTAATAGAAAGTTATGCTATCCAAAGGAAGGAAGAAGTTGTATGTGGCATAACATATAATGTTATATGTAAAAGTCATCACCCAGCTATAACGCATTAGACCCATATCATTAACCTATCCTTCCAAACGTAATAACTCATTTTACAGTGAATTATTTTGAGACATATGATTATGATTTGCAACGTATGACGAGTGGTTGCCATATAGAACTTGATGGTAAAATGATTGTCTATTAGCTAGCCTAGCATTTAATAGAGACAAATTAACTACAGAGACGACTAAAACCAAATAATTTACAAAACATTTGGACAAAAAAATCATGAATTAAACCAAAACTCAATTATTTTTTCAGAGACCAAAAACATATTTCAACCTATATATAACATATACATACATATAATACATAGCATATATTTATAATACACAATACATATATTCTATGTATTATACACACACACACACATCTCAACTCAACTCACAAGCTAGTAATTCAAGTATAGTAAAACTCAAGATAAACTATTTAATAAACAAGCTCAAACTCGACTCATGAGCTCACGAGCTTAGCTTACTATCATAACAAACCAAACTAAATAGTTCATTATCTGACTTGACTTATCTCTAGGCCTACTCCCAACACTAAATTAGAATTCAAAGAGTGAAAGTTGAAGCGAATTTGGAGAAAAAAAAAGTTTTATCATCTAGATTTAACAAGGTATGAAAATTGAAATGAATCAACATAACTTTTCTTTAAATTTTAAAAGTATTAATTTTTTAAAGAGCAAGTAAATAGTACAAACTACTCTAGAGATATGGATAAATTACACTCTAACCCATTAAATTTAAATAACTAATAAAATTATTATTTTAATATAATTTTCTTTCTTTATAAGTATATGATGAAAAATATAAGTTAAACATATTCAAATACTTTTTTAAAAAACAGAGTCTTATATAATTTTTATTTTTATATTTTATTAAATTAATAAATAATCATCAAAATTAAAGTAACTAATAAATTACACCAATGTAAATTATGATTTTAAATAAAAACATAATGGTTTATAACAACTATAAGCACAAATAACAAATATTTAAATAATAATAATATTTATTTTCAAATTTATAAATAATCAATTAATAAATATTTTTATTTTATTATAATCTTACACTTTTTTGATAAATATTTACTTAAAATTAGAGTTATTTGTAAGTGACAGTATACTTTTCTGTCATATAATATGATATCTTATACAATATCACGTGAAACAATATATACTATTTAAATTTTGATTAGCCTCATAGATCTTATACTATTCTATCACCTTATCATATCACACATATCAAATGTATGTAAGGATAGGTTTATGAGTTTAGATTTTGGATAGCAAGAAAGGACTTGTAGCTAACGTAAAATTTTATTATTTTTGCTTATTGTCATAATAATTAATAATAATATTAATAATAATTACAAATTAATACTAATAATTATATTTCTAAAATTATTAATTATTAGTAGAATAAGTGGGGTGAAGTATAATATTTTAATAAAAATGAGATGATTTTTCTATTTACTCTTTTTTAAAAGATCTAAATTTTCATTTAAATAGGTAATTATTACAATTTTCAATTCTATTTTTGTGGATAAGGTAGCCCATTCAAAAAATAAAAGTAAAAATCTGTAGACAAGGTAGCACTATTAGCTGCCAAAATGTGTATGCGGTCAATCGAATAATAAGTTCAAGATCACACTCACAGTGGAAGGAAGTGCATCGAACCGCTTAGGTCTTGATTTTATTATATATATATAATTATTCAAATGGCTTTAGTCATCAAGTTTATACTTGAGTGAAATAGTTCATAGTATAATTGTACCATAGTACAATAATATTAGAATCTTTATAACAAATTAGTTTAAGATTCGATCTTTATTGTTCTTATTTTAATAAATTATTCACAATTTAAATCGAAAAAGAGATATCTTTTTGTGAGGGGATGTTATACATGAAACAATTCAGGGGAGATGGTTGTTGATGATAGATTTCTTATTATCGTGCACATAAGCACAAAATTTTATGTACCTTAACACGAGTTTAACTCATTATACATTGTATAAATACTCGTTTGGAACAAATACACATCATCATGGCTGCATCACGGAAACATTATATTATACACACTCTAGTACCCTATAGCTAACTTATTAATTTCTTTTCTCCCAGTAAGAAGAATCAAGGTGTAAAGGATAGAGGTCTGTTGAAGATGAAGCGGTCAATTGCTCAACAATATCATTTGACACACTTTCTGCTTCATTTTCTTCCTTGTGATTGTAATACTGCCGCATTGCCTCCAACTTCAATTCATCCAATACCTCACTCGGATCTAAAACATATTCCGGCACCACAGTTCTGCCTTCAAGCATGTTTAGCACTGAAGACATGGAGGGCCTAAGGTTTGGAGTGACATTGGTGCATAAGAGAGCTACTTGTATCATCACCATTACCTCCTCTTTATTGAAATTTGTGCCCAACCTTCTATCAACTAGCTCCATGAGCATACCTTTCTCTCTCAAGAGATGTGCCTGTTAAAAGCAAACCAAACAGTTTTCATTATGTTCATCTCATCAGTAACATTCTAAATTGGATCCACAAAATGGAGAGCATAAAAGTTAAGTTACCCAATCAAGAAGATATAATACTTCCTCCTTTGACTGGCGAATGGTGTTGACCTTTCCACTAACAATTTCCAAGGCAACAATGCCAAAACTATAGACATCTGCTTTGTCAGTCAAATAACCATGCATTGCATATTCAGGAGCCATATATCCACTGCATCATCAAAAGATGTCATTATAGTAACTTAATATATTACTATATTGCATGATGCTCAAAATTTTATATTTGGAGTCTTATAAGTTGGTTGAATTGAGTTAGATTAGTTTTAATGTTAATTATTCTACTTGATTTTTCTTTTTATAAATTCAAGTTAGGTAAAAATTATTATAACTCACTAGGTCCCAGCTATTCGAGTACTAATGTGAGTAGTGTCCTCCCCATTGAGCTTAGCCAAACCAAAATCAGATATCTTTGGGTTTAGGTCTTTGTCAAGCAAGACATTGGTAGCCTTGATGTCCCTATGAACAATTTTTAGTCTTGTTTCTTCATGGAGGAAAGCCAAAGCCCTAGCAATACCAACACAAATCTTGTGCCTGGTTGGCCAATTCAATTTTGAGCATCGTTCTTGTGGACCTTTGTGAATAGACAAAAATTTGGCAAAAAAAATGATTGAGTCCAAAATATATGCTATTAAGATTGGAATATCGCACAAAAAAAAGGGAAGACATGAGCATATAAGACTATCATTTACCGAATAAAGCATGTGCAAGGCTATTGTTTTCCAAATATTCATATACCAACAACAGTTGATCTCCCTCAATACAATAACCATAAAGTTTAACAAGACAAGGGTGTTGCAAAGCAGAGACCATTGCTATCTCATTAATGAACTCACGATTCCCTTGATTCGATTTAGATGAAAGTTGTTTGACTGCTATTGCAGTGCCATTTGGTAGAATACCCTGCATTTAGGAAATGATGAAACCTTTTTGTGAATCATTTTATTAGAAAGTAAATTTCAATAATTAATGGCCAAAATCACAGTATATAGATCATCATGATAGTAAAGAGAGAAGATACCTTATAAACAGGACCAAATCCTCCCTCTCCAATCTTATTGGAAATATCAAAGTTATTTGTTGCTACTTTGATTTGATGTAAGGTAAACACATTAATTCGCAGATCTAAATTCCTTAGATCTGTTTATAGAAAGATACAAAAATGAAGGATATATTATTGAGAGAATTCCACAACACTATTGGTATAGATAGAATATAGGCATTATATTAGTCTTCATTGCCAAAATAAAGGACCATTTTTTTTTTTTAAATTTGATTCACTACAACGTATGCCTTTACTTTATACTTGAGTATAAGTAAGATATATAGTTAAGTATCAAATATCAAATACTTGCAACAAAAGCTCATTTTTGTGCATGATTCAGCAATAATGGATACTAGTTTAGAGCAATAATTGTTTAATGGATCACCTTTTGATAATGATGTTTTCTTCCCAAGGCAACCTCTCCACCAAAGTATAAAAACAATAATTAGGATGATAATTATCATGGCTAGAGCCACAATTCCAACCACAGCCCCTACAGGTATGCTGTGTGAAGAGTCTGCTTGATCATTAAACAAGAGCCATATATATAATTAGATGATAATATTGTGAATCCTTCAAGGTAACAACACTATAGTTAAAGCTCATAGATAAGATAGCATACCAGAAGTGACAGATATAGCTGATACAATAGGACCATATAGTGATCTATGTGGGAGACCAGTTGTCCCTTTCCCAGCCCAGTAGAAGCGGATCTCTATGTCATTACTACTTACATGCACAGGAAATGATTTTATAAGTGCCTTGCCAGCTCCTTGAGCTTCTTTTGCAATATTGAAATCTTTCAGTACCTGCTTTCCCTGCAATGTTTAAAATTAATTAAAGCAATCTGGTTTTTCATATTACAGTTTCAAATCTATAATCCGGATTTTGTTGAAAATATTGAAGCAACTAATTCTATAGATAAAGTCAAAGCAATAAATATGACCTTCTACATGTATCTTCCGATATTTTATACATTCAACCGTTTGAAACTGCGTCTGCAACCGCTTTGCAACTCTGGTTGCGGCTGCATCAGCAGCATTTACATGTGACAAAGCTTTAGATTCATATTGAAAAATACAAGAAAATAACTGTCCCAAAGGATCTAATGATGACCCCATGTCTTGATGATGACCCTTAAGGGAACTAGTGACAAGTTGGCTGATAGCACAATTTGTTTGCATGAAATAATTGGTTGTAAAGTATTGGACTTATTTGGTCAACGTCACCTTTAAAATTCAATGGACTTAATATCTGGTCCATAGCACCGGTAATGGGTGCAGCCCATTAAGCTTTATGTGATTTTGAGTAACTTCAAGAAGATAAAGTTGCTCCTTTATTAATAGCTACAATTCTTGGCCTAGTGATAAGTACTGGATCCAACATAAAGTTATTTTGAAAAACAATTTAAAGCCAGGTACCTGAATGTAGACATCAAATACACGCCTCCCTAGGCTGCTGTATGTATTGTCATCAGTAAACATTATCTCTGCAAAGTGGAGCTTTACAGTGTAGCTTCCATTTGCTAGGCAAAATCCATAATAAGTCAGAGAAATGGAGGCACCACGTGCATTCATATACAGATCAGCATCAGGCATAGAAAGCCTAGATTCAGTTGTTTGAATAAGGTGGTAACCATAAACATTATTCAAGAAGTCACCGGTGGTGCTAAGTGCCCAGTTTGCTCCACTCTGTGCATATAAATCACCATCATATGTTGTACTTCCGATGGTCACATGTCCTCCACCACAGTTTATATGGAAAGAATCATATGCTGGCAAAGCAGGAAAAGGGTCAAAACTCAAACTATTTGCCAACAAGTAATATAACACAAGGAGAAATAAAATAAGAAAGCATATTTAATTTCAATATACTATTAGTACCAAAAAATAAAAAGAATAATCTAGAGTAAAACTAATTCCATCCTTCATGAAAAATTCACACAGTAACAAATTTGTCCTTTAACTAGACATAAAAAAATAACAATTTGGTTCTTGGATTTAACAAAGTGATGGTAAGATAAATAAAACTTGATCCCTGTGTAAGGTATCAGAACCAAGGATGAAGTGTAGAAAGAGTTGAGAACAGAGAGAGAGAGAGAAATGGAGAGCTAAACGTGATTTGAATAGTATGATTGCATTGAATGAATTGTGAGTACACATGATTTGGGTATTTATACATTGAGGCTTAGAGTAGATTAGCTCTACTAATAGCTAACTAAATCTGTTACAACTAATATAATTAGTAACTAGCTGTAACTAACTCTAAACTAAAATGAGAGATATAGCTCCACCTTACAGGCCCCTTCAAAGTCAAGACTTGAGCCTCAAGCTTGAGTTTGGACTTGAACTGAGTAAACAAGGAGGATGAGACTAGTTTTGTCAGAATATCAGCTACTTGGGCTGACGCAGGGATGTGACTTATCTTGACTCTTCCTTTTGCAATGTGATCTCTCACAAAATGTAAGTCCAGCTCAAAGCGCTTAGACTTTGAATGCAACACTAAATTTGCAGCAAGGAGGACTATTGACAGATTGTCATAGTACAATATAGGGACAGTAGATAAAGGCTGATGAATTTTAGCCATGAGATTTCTGATCTAGAAAACATCAGCAACAAAGGCAACAAGACTTCTATATTTTTGCTTCAGTGCTTGATCGAGAGACTGCATGCTGTTTCTTAGAGGACCAAGAAATCAAACCCAAATACACACAATAGCCACTTGTAGATTTCCGATCATCAGGATCACTCCCCCAATCACTATCACTATAGCCAGTAATATTAAGAGTACTGACCTCTAAATATGTAAACCAAACTGAGAAGTGCCACTTAGGTATCTAAGGATTCTTTGGACTACATTCCAATGAGTGTCCAAAAGGTTTTGCATGAATTAACAAACCCTATTGACATATGATAGCTCAGGTCTGGTTATAGTAAGATATTGCAAGCTACCAGCAACAAATATGTACAAACTTGGATCATGAAAATGAGCTCTCCATCAGAGGTTGTGAGCTTGGAAGAGGAAAGCAAGGGAGTTGGGCAAGCTTTGCAACCTTGCATACCAACTTTCTACAGTAAGTCCTGGATATATTTGGATTGGGACAACAAAAGACCTCCTACAGCAGTGTGGTTGACTTCTATTCCTAAGAAATAATGAAGGGTCCCCATGTATTTTAAAGCAAAAGAGTTATTCAGTTTATAGATTAGCTCAGAGATGTAGTTAGAGGAACTACTAGTGATGATGATATCATCAACATAGATAAGTATATAGATAGTGCTGGAAGTTGTAATTCTGGTGAATAAAGATACATCAGATTGAGTAGGCCAAAAGCCAAATCCCATCAAGGCACTGGCTAGTTTTTGATACCAAGCTCTTGGAGCTTGCTTTAAGCCATAAAGGGCTTTAGTGAGCTTGCACACGAGTTCCATCTCCTACTTGATAGCCTTGTGGTTGATTCATATGGACATCCTCTTCAAGTTCACCATTTAAAAAGGCATTGTTGACATCCAATTGCCTTATACTCCAGCCTTGGGAAATAGCTAGAGATAGTATTAGCCTTATAGAGTTGGGTTTGACCACTGGACTAAAAGTCTCTGTAAAGTTAAAATCAGGCCTTTGATTGAAGCCTTGAGCTACCAATCTAGCTTTGTATTTCTGAATAGATCCATCAGGATTGAACTTCACCTTATAGGCCCATTTGCTACCAATGGTAATTCTCCTTGCAGGAAGAAGCACTAACTCCCAAGCCCTGTTCCTCATGAGGGCACTGTACTCATCATCCATTACTTGTTTCCAGTTTGGGCTCTAGTTTAGCACGAAAAACTTTTGGTTTAAAAACTCTATCCTTGGGCCTGGTATTCATAGTATGAGTATTAGTTTCATCTAGAATGATTCCTGTAATAGCAGGAACTTGAACCAAAACTTTTGAGTTACTGGAAGCAGTAATAGGAACTGAAGCCAATGGCTGAATTGGTGCATTAGCACTAACTACAGAGGCAGTGGCACTATCGAGTGTAGCCTTAGATTCAGGTATGAATGCAGTAACAGGGGTGGAAATAAAACTAGTGATGGTTAAGGCATGGCATTGAACATGCTGCTATAAGGGTGAAACCAAGGGAATTAAGGGTATAAGTGATTGAGTTGGTATAGTAGAAGGGTGAGACTGAGGCTGAGACTTAAAGAGGGCTTAGTAGGGATCCTTGAAAGAAAAGGTAGACTTATCAAGGACAACATGTCTACTAACAATTATTTTGCCTGAAGGGGTAAGACACAAGTAACCCTGTTTTGTGGCATATCCAATAAAGACACTTGGAACAGAACTGAATTCTAATTTGTGAGAGTTGTATGACTAGTGTGGAGGAAACACAAGCAACCAAAAACTCTAAAGGACTTGTATGGTGGAGAATTGTTGACCAATTTTTCTGTTGGTGAAGAGAACTGTAACAAAGGAGTTGGAAGACAGTTGATGAGCTGTACCATAGTCAAGAATGCTTCCCCCCAGTATTTTAGTGGTAATGATAATGCTACTGCTAGCAAGTTCTATGCTTCTTTTCAGCTACACCATTTTGCTAGTGAGTGTAAGGACAGGCAAACCTATGAATAATGCCTTGCTCCTACAATTGCTTAGATAAACTCACATATTCAAGTGCATTATCACTTTGAAAGGTTTTAATTTTAGCACTAAGTTGCAATTCAGACATATGTTGGAAATGAGTAAACAATGATTTGATTTGTGATCTAGATTGCACAACATAAATTCAAGTATACCTAGAATATGCATCAATGAAGTGTACGTAATAATTTGCACCATTTATTGAAGGAAATGGGGTTAGACCCTAAATATTAGAGTATACAAGTTCTAGAGGAGAAGTATAAACTGAAGTAGAATTTGAAAATGGTGAGTTGAGTGTGTGATTTGTCAATGCAGCAAGCAGTACAAGTGGTATTATTCATACTAAAGGGAATTTTACAAGATTTAAGGATCCTAAATACAATGTTAGAAGAAGGGTGTCCAAGTCTAGCATGCCATAGAGAGAACTCTAAGTTAATAGCAGAAGAAACAAAGGCATGAGGTGAGGAAATAACAGATTTGGTATGTGGTTTGAAATCAGGAAATCTGTAAAGGCCATTCTTAGCATTGCCTTGAAGCAAAATCTTCTTTGGATCCTGACATTTAAGATTGTAAGTATCAGGACGAAATTCAAAGAAGCAATTATTATCTCTTGTAAATTTAGACAAACTCAACAAATTCTTAGTGATACTTGGAACATGCAATAATTTATTCAAATGAAATTATTATCACTCAAATCAGTATTAAATATGGATTTTCCAACATGTTGAATGTGCAAACCCGAACCATTGCCTATAACAACTTGATTAACTCCTGAGTATGATGGCTTTTCCATGAGATTGGCTAAATTTGGTGTCACACCCGAATTAGGGTACCAGTTATCATCATGAATGGTTGAAGGCACGACCAGCACATTACTCATTGCAATATTAGCCCTAGGTTTGCAATCTGAGGATCCATAGCTCGAATCAAAATGATACAAGTAATTAAGAGCTATGTGGCCATGAGCAGAGCTTCAAGTTCACCAACTGCAATTGGCTCAGGTCTTGAGACCATTGTGGTGATGAAGGCACTATACTCCTCTGTGAGGCCATTCAATATCGCTTCAACATGATTAGAGTCTTTGTACTCAACTCCAATAGAAATAAGCGCATCAATTTTGCTTTAGATTTCAAGAAGATAATCACTCATCGAACTTGTTTTCTTGATATTTTCAAGTTTGTTCTTCAGCTGCATTACCTTTGCTTTGATCTGTGATGCAAAATAGGTCTCTGATCTTGACCAAATCTGATGTGAGAATATGCATCCAACCATTCTAGTGGTGAATGCTTCGGTCATCGAAGCAAGCAACCACGACTTAATCAACGCATCTTGTCGTTTCCACCTTTGAAACTCAGGATCCACGATCCCCACTACACGATCTGCATCTGATACATGCATCAATGGAATTCCTCTGCCATTGACATGATCAAGCAAACCATGTCCTTCAATCATAGCTTCCACTTGCTCCTTCCATGGGAGAAGGTTTTCATCCTCCAATTTCATCACTATCAGGTTCATGTGTGTGTGTGTGTGTGTGTGTATGTATAAGTTCCAATTCTAAGGGAAAAGTGAACTTTAATACCTAAGTTTTGAAGGAAAAAAAATAGGCAAAAATAGATTTTTTGATCTCTTATTTTTATTCTATTTTTCAATATGAACTCTTACCTATTATTTTGATCTTAATTTGATTTCCTGTGATTCAAATTGTTTTCAATTTGGATTCAAATCAGTATCCTGTCACAAAACTGTAATAAGACTCTTGTAATTGACTGCAGTTTTACTATTACTTATTCCCTTATGTTGTATATAAAATCTCTGTACTGTATCTCTTTTTCAAGTTCAATGAATCAGTTCATTTCATCACTTTCATCTTGATAGATCAACACGAAATGCTGATGTGATATAGTCCACATTAGATCTATATATCTATCACGTCAGGATCATTTGTGCCAAGTCAATATTTTCCGTGAATTCTATAACGGAAGAAGGATTTGAGATCAAATTGAAAGTAATTTGAAATGTGCGGGATTAAATTTAGAAACTTAAATATTAGGCACTAAATTTAAAAATTGAACAAAGGGAAGAGATTAAATAACGTTTTTTTAATTTGCCACAAAAAAAAAAAGCATTACATATCCAATTAACTCACTTTTCAAACAGGCCTTTTTGTAATTTCTCCCACATGAAAGGGGTCCTCTGTCGGAATAATGAAGGACTAGAAAAGGTCAGGAAAAAAAAAACTAAATACAAAGATAATAAGTTTCACGAAGAGAAGGAAAATGAGAAGGGCATATACATGTGACAAAATTTGGTGCGTAAAAATATAAAACTTACGTGTTATTGTCATTTGAAAAACCAGCAAACAAGTTCCTACATCATGTAAGAGATGGTTAACATAAGATAACTTTGTGAAATGTCTTTAACAAATAAATTAAAAATGCAAGATTTCTTACATGTTTGGCTCTCGACATGTCATTGCTGAGTTTTCATTGCCGAAGTTGTTATATGCAAGATCTCTACGTATGATGTAAAATATGATTCAGAAACTGGGAAGATTAAATAGATTCATTGATAAAAGAAAATAAAATTATGACCGAAATATACATGAGCAAGAGGGTCTCAAAATGATTTCTTTGACTAATAGGTGGGCAAGCTGTTCATTAGCTACAGAACTAAGTAATTCTCATTTTGTTTTAAAAGAGTATAGTGGCACTCTAGATAGCAATTACTACGACAAATGCAAACTAAAGTGGTACAAAAAGCATTCTTTTAACATGACATGAGAATAACAGGTATATGTGATATGTTATTCAAGAAAACGGATCCCAATATATATAAAAACTGCAGTGTGTGCAGCTTCAACAATTCACCATTGTTTAACTTTTACCCCCACATTTTGCCTAGTAGTATAAAAGAAAGTCCATACGACTGGTCTAACTCACGAGAATATGGTTGTAGACTTGTTTAACTCCATACTACTAGTCTAACCCCACATTTTCTCGAAAGTGTTTGGATAATATCAAGATCATGCAGCGTGTTCCGTGAACAATAACGGTGTAAGTGAGAATAATTTGTGCAAACTTCTAATTGGCAATATGGAAGCCTGGCCACAGGTAACATAATCCTGCTCATTACAAAATATTTGAATTTTATATTTTTATCAAAATCATAAACATCTTTCAATTAAAGACAATCTTACTCAAGCTAGGTAGAATTATAGGGTGGCAAAGCTTTCTCTCCTAAATTTTAATTAACACAGCTGTATGTATATCAGGGCTCAAATATAAAACCTCTAGCAGTTAAGCTGTATAACAGGCCCCATTAAATGATCTAGACTTAGTGAATATTTGAATTATTTGATTCAGGCATAAGTATCATTTAAAAACAGAACTCACATCCACATTAAAAATAATAAAAATAATAATAATAATAATAAATAAATAAATAAAAAGACAACTCACATGGATTTAAATTTCTCTGTCCACGTGGGCAATTGTCCAGTAAGAAAATTTCCAGTTAAATATCTAAGTAGAACAAGAACAATATCAAAACATATAGTTTATCAGTCATTTAGTCATCGATGATTGATGAACCCCAAGATCAAAATTATAAACATATAACCTGGTCATCTTATTTCCCAGCCTTTCGCTCTTTTACTTTCGTTCTCGTAAAATAATTCAGTTGTAAGAATTGTCCTCACTAATCCTTCTATTAAAACTAAATAATACCATAGATATTTATTACGCTCAAAAGTGAAATAGTACACACTATGTTACTATTAAATGTGTGATGGTGGTTACCATCCATCCATCTCATCCAAAATAATAAGGTGAACGTTCCAATGGACACAATCTTTTGAATATATAAATAATATTATTAATATTTAATAAAAAATATTATTTATACTCATAATATTTGGGGCACCATACTGACTCATATTTCATCTATTATTAAATAAGATATAAATTATACTTAAGTGAGATCCATACTCCATTTTATAATAAATAAAATGTGAGTTAGTATAATATTCTATGTATTTTGAATATAAATAACACAACTCTATTAATATAGAAATGGTAGCCGACAAAGATATAACAAAATTAAGCCTGGTATCCATGGAATAATTACAGAAAAATGTAAAAACTTTCTTACATCCTGTCCGTTACATTTATTAGGTCTTCAAAGGAATTTGGAATTTCTCCATTTAATTTGTTAAAACTGAGGTCTCTGCAAGATAAACATAGTCGACAATAAGATGAGGGAAAAAAGATAAAGAAAAGAAACACAAAAATATTTATTTTCGAACATTTAGTAGTTATTATTGCTAGTTATCTGTGGTGGATTCAAAACATTTTCTAGTTGTTACCTGCTACTATATTGCTCCTTGCTATCTACCTACCTATCTATCTATGTACATAGCAAAAATACTATTTTATATTTAATACTGTTGTTAATTAACTTGCAATCATTGCATAGTTTATTATATTTGGTAATTAAAATTCATTTTACTTTAAAACCATTATATGATTCTATAACAATGTAATCATAGTTAAAACTCGATCTAAATTGTAAGAATTTAGTACCATGTGAATATTTACCTTTTATTTTTCTAAGTTGATTAGATTGGAATTTTAATAACCTCATCAACTCAATCGTTTAATTCATGATTTCATAACATTTATAATTTCAATTTAAAAAATAGTGAAAAAAGATGTTTTTGCTTATACGAACAATAACAATTAACTTGTATTTTGTAATCAAAATTCATCTTAATTTACAGCCATTATATAATTATAATGTAGTTAAAACTCGATCTAATTTGTAAGAATTTAGTTGCATATGAATATTTATCCTTATTTTTTAAAATTAATTAGATTAAAATTCAAATAACTACTGCATTAACATGAAATTATAATATTTATAATTTTAATTTTAAAATTTTTTAAAATACAAGTTGATTTTATCCTTAAATTGAAAATGTTTTTTCTTTTAAATTATTTAGTGGTCCAGTTTTAAAAAAGTGACCATAACATTCAAAAAAATCAATTCCAGGTAATAGTTTATTTAGTTGCATATAATAATATTAGTTCTTTTCGTCAAATTTATAAGGCTTGAGCCTTAATTATTAAATTAATTTGATAGCTCATAAGAATATAGCTTTTTTAATTTTGATTTGAGAGTCAATTCTTAAAATTCTTGAGAAAAATGTAAAACTAAATTTGTTTTTAAATCTAAGAAATAAAGTATATTTTAGAGAAAATAAAATTTACAACCTGAATTATAGGTGATGTGCACTTTATCTGCACAATTTTAAAAACATACTAGCTAGTACAAATCAACCCCTAGCATTTTCTGAAAGTTTAGGGCATTGAGTTGTTATTATCCATTAACACTAGACAAAAATATACGAAAGAACTCAAAAAACACATTTGAGAAACTGGATTTGCGCTTTTTTAACAATTATGTAGATAAAATGCACATGATATATATTTTTGGGGGTAACGTATTTCATCTGTTTTCAATTTTAAATTCTTTAACAAGTTAAGTTTATGACATAATTCTTTAATAAAAGGTATAAGTAGTGGAGACTCCAATTTTTTTTTGAGTGAAGTCCAACAGAAAATTTTGATACCATATGAATCCACCTAATTAAAAATAGAAAACTCCTAGACACTAGTATCAACTAAATATAATTGAAAAGGAGAGAAGTGGCACTTACAATGTCTTCAAAGTTCGGATCTTTCCAAGATATTGAGGTATTGGGCCATGCAGATTGCAACTCCTCAATATCCTATGGAAAAGATAAATGAAATAAGTGCATTCCTTATACTGAAGATATCAATGTATCTCTTCATTATAATAGACTGCTCATTATATCTGTGCTATATTGGGGTATTGATTTGCAAAAAGGAGAGAATAGTACTAAGTACAATGTACACTCTAACTCACAATGTTTGCAATTTTGTCATATTATTAATCAGTGGAAAAGTTGAACCAGGTCCATTCAAGTCACTAATCCTCCTGCATTTCATAATTGAAGAAGGAAGAACAGTAAGATTCTAGTAAAGAAAGTAATTTAATTTCCAAACCATCGGTACAACATGAAAAGTAAAACCACACTTACAAATCGATTAAGTTTTGTAGAGATGAAATTCCAAATGGAATTGGTCCGCTGAAAGTGGTCCCTTGAATTACTCTGTCAAAATAAGGTTACCATTGCTACGGGTGCAGAGATCATGTGTAACAACCAACAAACTAAAATTCACAAATAAAGTTTACTAAATTAAAATAAATGGTTCTCACAGATTTTCAAGACTTGTCCATTTCTGTATAAAATTAGGTATTCTTCCAGAAAATGGATTGTCACCAAGTCGACTGCCTCATGCAAGAGTAAACAACAAGAAAAAGTGAGCTATTTATTCAGAACATAGAAGAAAAATATATAATATATATAATTATTATTCATTGCAGCTAAAAGAAAATACATATGGTAAGCTTACAGTTCCTTCAATGTTGTAAGCCGCGAAAATGTTTCTGGCAACTCTCCAGTAAAGTTGTTGGAGGTAAGATGCCTGTAGCATCAAATAATTTTGAATATCAGGTTTTAGATAGTCAACAAGCGTTTATAATTGGAGAGATCGAGAAAAGAATTATAAAATGAAAATACAAAAATGATGAAATGATAAATCAAAAAAAGAATTCCTTGATCAAAATAATAATCATGCTGGCCTGTCGCAATTATAATTGGAGAGATCAAGGGAAAAACTCCTTTTTTGATTAACGTCGGTCTACAAGCATTTATCATTTCATATTTTCATTCGAGTATTTTCGAACCATGTTATTTAAACAATCATAGCCTTGAAACTTTAGCAGCAAAACTCAATCAAATAAATAAATTGTGAGTGGTATAAAGCCACTTTTGGCTTTGAAAAAGTAAAAGATGGTGGATAGAAGAAAGCACATACAATAAATTTGCGGGTAGGAAAAACTGAAGAAGCATGTGATAACATGTGGAAGGAGAGACAAATTAAATTCAAATATTAGAGCACCTACACATTGAAATTTGAATGGATAAAGAGGAGGATCGCGCCTATTCATAGAGAGCTCCTCCATCAGTTTATGCAACACAACAGCAACGAAGAACATCCACTCAAGAGAGAACAACATATGCATAGTATATTCTTAGAGTTTCTCTTATTTTTATAGAGAGAGGTGTACTCTCCTATTATAAGAGAAATTATTATTGTTCTCTCCTTATATTTAGGGAGAGGTATAATTTTATCTTCCATATAGTAAAAATACTTCTCAATCTTGCCCGTGATTTTTTCTTTATTATTAGATGGTTTTCCACGTTAAATATTTTCGTATCAGTTCCAATTTTCTCAACACTATTTTAATTGTGTTGCTCTGTTTCCATAACTCTGATATCCAAAAGTGGTATCAAAGCCATTGGTTATAGTCTAGAATGTGGATTACTATTCATGATCATTGTTTATACGTGTAGTTATATGTTTTTACAGTATTATTAATATATACTGGATTTATTTCATATATAGGTATAACATGTAGTACTGTTCACGTGTACGGTACTTTTCACGGTGAAAAAAGTGAGAACCCATTTATTAGAAAAACAAATTTTGGTAAATAATATGACAACAAAATTAGAGATTGAGAAGTTTAATAGAAATAATTTTTCCCTGTGGAAATTGAAGATGAAGGCAATCTTAAGGAAAGACAATTGCTTACCAGTAATTGAAAGCAACTCTGCTAAAGTTACCGATGAAAAGTGGAAGGAGATAGATGACAATGTTGTTGCCAACTTGCATCTTGCAATGATAGATTTAGTATTGTCAAGTGTTGCAAAAAAGAAGACAGCAAAGGAGATTTTGGATGCTGTTGCCAAATTGTACGAGATCAAATCACTCCACAATATAATATTTATAAAGAGGAGGTTGTATGCTCTTCGAATGAGTGATCCACATCAGTAACAGACAACATTAACAATTTGAATACTTAATTCTCCTAGCTTACAGCATCAGCTTATAAAATAATGGAGAATGAACGTGCAGAGGTTCTACTTCAAAGTCTACATGAGTCATATAATCAACTCGTCATCAACATCACAATAATAATATTGTTGACTATTTATCCTTTGATGATGTCGCTGGTGCTATTATTGAAGAAGAGTCCATGCTCAAGAGCAAGGAAGATAGATTGGAGTACTCAAAACAATCAGAAACAGTGTTAGTGACAAGAGAGAGATCAATGGAGCATGACTCCAATGGGAGTCATGGTCGGAGCAGATTAAAGTCAAGAAGACGGAAGAACTTCAAATGCCATAGTTGTGGCATGAGAAGGCACTTGAAGAAAGATTGTTCGAATAACAAGAAGAATACAGATACAACTTCAGAAGTATTAACCTTTCAAAGATGTGTTGCGAGTACCTCTGATGATGGAGAAATCCTGTACAATGAGGCAACAATTAGTTCTGAAGGCGATAAATGACTAACTGATATTTGGTTAATGGATTTATGAGCAACTTGGCACATGACTCCACGTCGTGACTGGTTTTATAATTATGAACCTGTCTTAGAAAGACGTGTTCATAGGAGATGATCATGCCTTAGAAATTGTTGGTGTTGGTACTATCAAAATAAAAATGTTTGATGGTTCCATTCACACAAGGAGTACAATATATGAAGGGCTTAAAGAAAAATATATTGTCATTGGGCAATTGGATGACCTCAGGTGCTCTTGTGGTGATGAAAACAGAAAAGGCCTTGATAAATCTATACAAGCTTCAAGGAGGTACATTTCAGGAGGCAAATGCATCAGTAGCATTAGCAAGTCAAAAAGAAATAACAATGATGTAGCACCACAAACTAGGCCACATGTCGGAACATGGTTTGAAGGCTCTTTACTGAACATAATCTCATTCTCGGGCTCAAATCGATGAACTTACTATTTTGTGAGCATTGTGTTACAAGCAAGTAGCATAGTTTGAAGTTTGGCAAATCGATTACTTAGAGTAAGCACATTTTGGACTTGATTTATTTTGATGTGTAAGAGTTATCAAAAATGTTTCTAGGAGGAGCAAAATATTTTGTATCATTAATTGATGATTACTCAAGGGGACTATAGGTGTACCTAATCAAGAAGAAGTCATATGTGTTTTCAATATTCAAAGGCTTCAAAGCAAGAGTAGAACTTAAATCTGAAAAGAGAATCAAGTGTTTGAGGACAGACAATGGAGGAGAATATACAGATGGAGATTTTCTAGTATTTTGCAAGCATAAGAGTATTCAAAAGCAATTCATTATTGCACATACACCTAAGCAAAATGTTATAGCAGAGTGAATGAACAAGACTCTTCTAGAAAGATCAAGAGCTATGCTGAGAACAGCAGGTTTAGCCAAAGTTTTTCTAGGCAAAAGCAGTTAAAATTGCCTGTTATGTGATTAATCAGTCACCATCAATTGTAATTGGTTTAAAGACACCAATAGAGATATGGAATGGCAAGCCAACAGATTATTTTTCTCTACATATGTTCGGATGTCCTGCATATGTGATGTACAACTCCCAAGAAAGAACAAAGTTGGATCCAAAGTCCAAGAAATGTAAATTCATGGGTTATGCTGATAGTGTAAAGGGGTATCACTTGACCCACAAGATTATTGTCAACAAGGATGTTATATTTGCAAAAAATAAATTGCAAAGTAAAGAAAGAAATGACAACATTTTTAAGAAGACAACTATAGTTCATATATATGAGAAATCTAGAGAAAAAGATTCTGAAGCAGAGCTAGAGCATAGTGAACAAGTACTGAATAAGGCTAATGATATAGAAGTCTGACAATCAACATGCCAGACAAGACCACCATCATGGCACTCAGACTATATTATGGTAAGTCATGATACATTCTGTCTTCTAACAGAATAAGGAGAGCCATCAACCTTTCAGGAGGATTTGAGAAGTCCAGATGCTTCTTTGTAGATGGCAGCAATGTAGGAAAAAACATGGAGGCCTTGTATAGAAACAAGACATGAAAACTTGTTGCACTTCCAAGAAATCGGAAAGCCATTGACAACAAATGGGTCTATAAGATCAAACAAGATGGCAATGATCAAGTGGAGCAATATAGTGCAAGACTGGTGGTAAAAGGATTTGTTCAGAAGGAATGTATCGATTTTAATGAGATATTTTCTCCAGTTGTTAGACTTACCACTATCAGAGTAGTGTTGGCTATGTGTCTGCATTTGATTTACATCTTAAGTAGTTAGATGTGAAAACTCTTTTCTTCACAGAGAACTTGAAAAGGAGATTTATATGCTCCAACCAGAAGGCTTTAAGGAAAAAGGAAAAGAAAACTTGGTTGTAGGTTGACCAAATCTCTGTACAAGCTAAAGCAGGTGCCAAGGTGTTGGTATAAGAGATTTAATTCCTTCATAATTCGCCTTGGATAAAGTAGACTGAGTTCAAACCATTGTACATACCACAAGAGGTTTGGTGATAATGATTTCATCATTTTGTTGTTGGACGTGGATCACATGTTGGTGGTTAGTCCAACAAAGATCAAATCCAAGAATTGGAAGCATAGTTAGCTAGGGAGTTTGATATGAAGGACTTGGGACCTATAAACAAGATTTTTGGGATGCATATTCACTAAGAAAGAAAGCATAAGAAGATCTGGCTTTCTCAAAAGAATTATTTGATGAAAATATTGCGGCGCTTCAACGTGCAAGATTGTAAGTGTAATAGCCCAAGCTGCCTTATGGATTGATGATTGTCCCCACAAACCAACTCAAGGTCTTTTTAGCGTGCTTTATCTTCACTCATACACTTCCTAGGAAAACTTCCCAAGAAGTCACGCTTAACCATGGAGTTCTTTAGTGATGGGCTACTGAAAAGAAGATGCATCTTGTTGGTATACGTAGTACAAATCAATTCATATAAGTATCCTCAATTGTATAGTTCTACACCTATACAGTCTTAGGATCCTCTCATTCTGTTGTGTAATCGGTTCATTTATGTACCCCTTCAGCTTAGAAGCCTGTTAGGAGCCATTTCTTTTCTGTGCCTTCTTGCACTGGTGATCATTCCCCGCCCTCGTCAGTGGGCGTTATAGTAAGCCAGTTTCAACCCAACTTCCTGTGAATTACAAATTATTCTCAGGTATATGTCCTAGTAGTGAAACAGAGAAGAGGAAATGTCCCAAGTATTGTATGCATCAACAATGGGAAGCCTTATGTATGTCATGATTTGTACTAGGTCAGATATTACTCAAGTAGTTAGATTGGTCAGTCAATTTATGGCAGACATAGGAAAAGAGAATTGAAATATTGTGAAAAAGATCTTGAGATACATTAAAGGAACCTTGGGTGCTGCACTATGTTTTGGAGGATCAGAGTTCATTGTTAGAGGATATGTTGATTTAAATTTGTAGGTGATCTTAATAAAAGGAAATCTACTACAAGCTATGTGTTCACGCTTGCAGGCAGAGTTGTGAGCTGGTTATCAAGTTACAAAATGCTGTAACCCTGCCTACTACAGAAGCTGATTATATGGCAACTACACAAGCTTGTAAGGAAGTTATTTAGATTCAAAGGTTAATAGAGGAACTCGGGCACAAATAGTCAAAGATTACTGTGTATTGTCACAGTTAGAGTGCCTTGCATATTGTAGAGAATCCAACCTTTTATTCCAAGATGAAGCATATATGTGTTCAATATCATTTTGTTCGAGAAGTAATAGAAGAAGGGAATGTGGACATACAGAAGATTCACACGAAAGACAACTTAGCAGATGCTATGACAAAGCCAATCAACACTGACAAGTTTAAATTGTGCAAATCTTTCTATGACTTATCAGAAACATAAGTAGTATGAAACTTGCAAGATGAGAAAATATTTTGAAAGCTCACCAAAAGTGACTTTAATTAAGAGATTGTGAGTCACGTAAAGTCACTTTTGGCTTTGAAAAAGTCAAAGATGGTGGATAAAGGAAGCACATATCAAATTTGCGGGTAGAAAAAATTGACGAAACATGTGATAATGTGGAAAGAAAGATAAAATTCAAAAATTACAACACCGATGCATTGAAATTTGGACGGATGAAGAGGAGGCTCTCGCTTATAAATAGAAAGTTCTTCCATCAGTTTATGCAACACAACAACAACGGAGAACATCCACTCCAGAGAGAAAAATATATATATAGTGTCTTTTGAGAGTTTTTCCTATTTTTATAGATAGAGGAGTACTCTCTTAGTATAAGATAGGTTGTTATTGTTCTCTTTGTATATTTAGAGAGGTGTAATTTTATCTTCCATATAGTAAAAATCTTTCTTGATCTTACCTGTAATTATTCCCTCATCATCATTAGAGGGTTTTTCACGTCAAATATTTTTGTGTCAATTTTAATTTTCTCAAATCTATTTTAGTTGTATTGTTTGGTTTCTATAACATTAAGTACCCATAAAAAAATTGGAGAAAAAAGAAAAGTTAAATTTTGATTTAGTGTTTATGAAGTTTAATTTTTATACACTTTCATATATTGTCATGAATTACCACACCTGTAAGAATGATTAAGTCTTACATTTACTAATTGAAAAGTCATACAATTGAGAGAATTTGAGTGGATAATAATATAATTTTTTTTAATATTATCAGTATATTAGAATTAAACTCATTTATATAGAATGTTTTATACTATTAACTAATTAGATATTACTTTGGTAAAACTTTTAAGGACGGTATTGAACAATTCATACCAATAATATATTAAACTTAAATTGGAAATTGAAATAGTAAAAGGCTTACAGTCTTTCAAGGCGTGGAAGATATCCAAGATCTGGAGGAAGATTTCCGGAGAAATTATTGAACTCGAGGAGTCTACACATTTTAAATTACCTTACAATGAATATTCACAAGGTTGAAATGGAAAAAAGAAAAACTGAGAAAATCTTGATAATTGAGGATAATCAAATACTCACAATTGTTCGAGACTTGTGATGTTTGCCAGCTCTTTTGGGATTGGACCACTTAATCGGTTTCCAGCCAGATGACTATCATGAGAAAGAAAACTATAGTTTGATAAATGTTTCATTAAAAAGGGCAAAAAATGTCACGTTATTTTCAATTTGATTCTGTTATTTTCATAATTTTATGAATAAAATAATAAAAATATTATTTTAATTATTTTTATAGAAGTCTTAAAATAGAAAATAAAATAATAATTTTATATTAAAATGAAAACAAGAAACACAAAATATTACGAAATTAAATGTTTTTAGAAAAAGAAGAAAAAGTTTATTCAAGATAAAAAAACTTATATATATATATATTAAAATATAAAGTCATTTATTTACAATTTTTAATACTATATTATAAACTATATCTCCGTAAAAATTTAACTAGTTAATTAAAGATAAATGAATGACGGTATATATTAAAATTTTAGACAATTACGTTAAAGAAGAAAAGTTAATAGCAAAGAAAAAAAATAAGGGAGAGAAAGCATACATGATGCGAAGTTTCGAGCTGCCCCATTCTCTAGGAATTGTACCGCTAAGGTAATTGAGGGCAAGGTCACTGTTCAAAAGTGAAAAATAATAACAAAATTAAATCATATTTAAAAAAATGCAAGATAATTAATTTTAATTTTAATTATTGAAACAAGTTCATAGTTTCCTTCAATGACGTACATTCTTTGGAGGTATGGCAGCCTGGTCAGTTCCGGTGGGAGCTTGCCTTGAAGATTTTGGGCCGTCAGAGCTCTGTTAATGGAAAATTGAAAATAACTTTAAAATCTTAAAATTTTGACATCTAAAAAGTGAGTATCTATTCAGATATTTATTTTATAACTATTAAATATAATAAATGTTAAAGATAAGTAAAAATTATCATCACATCTAATAATTATAAAATAAATATCCAAATAAATACTCACTTTTTAAATATTAAAATAACATTAAAGTAGTCATATGGATTTTTACATCACACAAAATAATCTTTACGAAAGAAAAGAAACTAGAACTTTAATGTCTTAAAACGTCACACAATTTATTCTTTTCATAAAATTTATCAATTAAATATTATGACATTCAGGGATAAATCCATTTTGAGGGCACATGTCCCTACAACAATTTCAAATTTGTTTATCTGAGACAAATTAAAAACACCTAACAAATTAGTCTCTTCATTTAAAAATAAGATAAGACGGTCCATTAAAAACAATAAAAAATTTAAATTGATCTCTATATAAAGAAATTAATTTGTTTGACACTTTTAATTGAGATAGAGCTTTTCTGGATATTAATTTTTATTTTTAGATGGACTAATTTGTTCTATACAAACTTTAGGAGGAATTAATTTGTTTTTTTTTTGTTATTACAGAAGGATGTATATACATTTTTACTCGCATTATATTATTTATTTATTAAGTGTCACGGATATTGATCTAAATAAGGCAAAATAATATAGTATATTGGACTATCTAATATTATTCATTATTTTTTTTTTGTCTATTATCAAATTTTGGATTCATCACTAATGACATGGGTTGTTAAATAGTTGATGTAATATCGTTATCTTGTTATTTTAAGCACTCCAACTAAGAAATGTGATATTTTCTTATAGAGAAAATATATACTTTAAGCAATATCGTTATCCTTCATCTCGTTGTCCCATCATCACATTTTTGTTACTCAGTCCTATTAAAAATTTGCACAGAGATTTTGCCAAAGTGTTGAAATCCATGTTAGAAGACCTAAAAAATGGAGGGAACTGACATTAAGAAAACTGAATATTGAATTTTACTAATAATGAAAAATGTGAAATAATAAAGGGATATACACCGTTATATAGACTCACGATTAACTAAACATCGACAAATTTCTAACTAATGTATAATGCCAGTTACATGTTCTAATAAAAAAGGTCATTTTTTCTTATGAGCAAAAGAAAATAATATCTAATAAAAGATATACTGTGTGTCATTTTCAAAAGTGTTGACATATACTCTTAACACTTAATTTAAAATTTCATTCATAAATCACACGAGTTATAATTTATGCAGCATTTAAGAACTATTCAATACATAACGAATGTTTGAATAATTTTTTTTTTTTACTTTTAAACAAACCAGTTAAGAAGCATTTCTCCAACTTTATCTGATCCTATCTTCTACCGCTTTATCCTTCTCTTTTCTTATATCCATCATTCCCTTCTATATATTGCAAAAGACATTCGTCAACATGTGAAAATGTTCGAACACAGACTCACTCAGAGAGAGAAAGAGACACATACATGGTGACAACATGGCAGAAGCTGTCATTGGCGACAGAACAATCACATGTAACATTTACTGCTTCGTTTGTCCGGTCAGTATTTGGTGTAGTAACGACCCAGTTAGACCGATTGCTGCATGGATCTGTATTGAAGTCCCAATCCTTCTTACCAACCGTGTTAGCTATCTCTTTCAGAGCTTGCACTATAATATGCCAATAAAAGTGCTATCATCAGCTTTTTCTCCCCAACATATCTTTACAAGAGTTATGACCAAAATATCAATGATAAGACTTTTCTTTTCCTACTAATATTTTCTCCCATAATTCTATTTAAGCATTTAACATCTCATAAGAAGTTTAATCCTATGGAGGTATTTAAGTTCATGCATTCATTTTTGCCCAATTCACTCAAATCCTCCCAAACCTCTTTCTTTGAGTTCTCTCCTTCATCTCTTCTCCTCGGGCACAATGGTATCATATAGGCTCAAACTCGAGCACTAATTAAGAGAAAGAAACATCTATCATTCCAAGTGTCCATATGCTGATTTAGTTATGACAACATTATACCAATATGAAACCTAATAAAAAAAAGTGTTTATGGATTTTGTTAATACTGAGAAATCAAAAATAAAAATTAGAACTATTTATTGTCTTAAAAATGTAAAAAAAAAAATCTAATATGTTATTATTTAACTAGTTATAATAAGTTATGAATATTATTTTTGATGTTTAACATGAGTCCTAAAAAATAAAAGTACACCTTACCAAAACCTTTTCTTTATTTGACGGGTAAGATAGATATATCACACCTTCAATGTCCGGCAGCCGAGAAGAAGCTCCTAAAGCAAATGGTATGAAGCAAAATGCAAGATTGATGAAAGAAACAGAAATTGAGAGGAAGTGATCATTTTTCATCCTGATTGAATAATGGAGTGGAAAAGGATTTGAGGAATCAATGATTTAGCGTAGGCAGAGAGTCGAGTGTGTGTGTGTATATATATATAAAACTAGTCATCATGGCATTGGAATTTCCTCCGTAAGGAGAGGAGAGTTAATTTAGAGACTCATATGAAGTCAACAAAAGCAACTTCGGAATTGAATGGTGGAAATGAAAAAGGACAAGTTGAGAGGTCATCATACATTCATACTCGTCAATTAGACCTTGAGCTTGCCAGCTAATACTTTCTGTACACGAGCAAGTGGAATGGAAAGTGTTGGGTGGTTGCTTGAGATGACGCTAGTTTTACTTAATATATGCTAATGATACAGTCTTAGAAAGAAGCATACACGTTTTCATCCTCGAAATGTGTCTCAACTCTCTAATCTAAGTCTGTTTGTAAGGCACAACCTTCTTCCTCAAATTAAATACTGGTCAATTTGGTATTAGTTGTCTCTAAATAGTACTAAATAAATGTGAGAGTCAAGTCAGTCAACTACATTTATTTGATGTGCCAAAGTGGAATATTTTGCAAAATTTAAAATCGTATGGCTTTTTTACAGATATTTAAAGCTTAATAAAACTAATTTAAAGGGCGCTATTTATTAAAGAGAATAATGTACTTTAATATTATTATACAAATTTTATTCGTTGGTGGGTGGAGCGTTTTACACTATGGGCAAACCACCTTCATTCTATAGTACGAATTGCTTACTGGCAAGAAGAAATTGATCAAAATTATTCCCCTCCATGATTTGTATACTTTTAATAAGGTAATGGGTAGCGAAATGATAGTAACTTCAGATTAAAAAAATTGGAGAGGAAGAAGGATAATAAAAAATAATAGAATTAGATGGAATCTATTTTATTTATTTTTTAAATATTTAAATAATTAAATTTTAATATATTTTATCTCATTTTATTCTGTTCTATCTATTTTTATCAATTTAAATATATCCTTAAATATTTAGTTAAATATTTAATTTTCTGTCTACGTATGTGAAAAGGTCAATTAGACCTTGGGCTTGCCAGCGAATGCTTTTGTACACGAGCAACTGGAAAGTGCTGGTTGGTTGCTTGAGACTGATACTAGTTTTACTACTTAAATATATGCTAACGATGCAGTCCTAGAAAGAAGGATACACGTTTTCATCCTCGAAACATGTGTAGTCTGTTTGTAATCTACAACTTTCTTCCTCGAATTAAATACTAGTCAATTTGGTATTAATTGTTTTTAAATAATACTAAATAAATAAATGAGTCAAGCCTGCCAACTATATTTATTTGATGTGTCAGAGTAGAAAATTTTGCAAAAATTAAAATCATATGGACAGATATTTAAAGTTTAAGAAAACTAATTTAAAGGGTATTATTTATTAAAGAGGACAATGCACTTTGATATTATTATACAAATTTTATTCTTTGCTTGGTGGGGCGTTTTACAATATGGGCAAACCATCTATATTCTATAGTGTGCATTGCTTACCAGAAGAAATTGATCAAAACTATTCCCCTCTATTATTCCCCTCCATTATTTGTATACTTCAATAATATAATGAAGCAAAATGACAGTAATTTAAGATTTTTAAAAAAGAGTAATATTACATGTATACCAACATATTTACACCATATTTTTCCATCTCACTATGTGATAAAATCAGTGTATGGAGAATGTATGCGACAATAAAGATATAGTAGGAAGAGGAAATAGAAAAGAAAAAACAACATCTCTTTTAAAACTTATTCTCTCTTTATCTTGTTTCTTTCTCTCACCCATTATCCCTCCAAAAACTTTTATTTCCTCTCTCTTTATCACGTTTCGTTCTATCATTCTTCATCATTCACATGAATCAAGATCTACTAGTAAAATAAAAAACTAATCTTCACGCATGAGAGCTTACCTCATTCTATTTGATTTTTCATGTATTTGTGGTTTATGTCCCAAGACATAGATTTTTTTTTTTCAATTTTTTTGGCAACAAAACCAGTTGAGAATGACTCTGCTAGAAGTTAAGATTTGCTGTTATTGTTGAAAATTGGAGTTAGAAAATTATAAATGCATGTTATGAAAAGTTGTAAACTAATTCATAAAAAATTGTAAACCAATTGAGGACACATACTAAACAGGTTTAAGATTAAATATGAAACCATGTGCAAAAAAATTGTAAACCAGAATATGAAATATTGTAAATCAATATGTAAAAAGTCTTAAACCAATTGAAGACACATACTAAATATATAGGTTCAGAATTAAATATGAAATCATATGTAAAAAACGTTATAAATTAGTATAGAAAAAGTTATAAGTCAATACATAAAAAGTTATAAATCAATATGCAAAAAATTGTAAATTGATTTATAATTAATCATGAACCTGTTTAGTATTTTGAGCAATAAATACTAGAGAATCTATTGAGCAAATTTCAAATTTCTACGAATCTAGAAACCTCTTTGCCCGTACATCAAATGGTGATAAAAAATATTATTAAGAAAAAATAAGGAAGGAAGTAAATATGGAGATACACAAAAAAAAGAATACAGTTGTAGTGTAGTACATACAAGCAAATTATGATTAGAATCAATCAAGGTAATCGAATTTTGAGAAGAAAATGAAAAAAAAAAGAAAATAGGGAAGGAGAAGGAGAAATTAAAAAAAAAATGAAAAGGCAATAGAAGAATAGAAAGAAACTTGATTCGGATTGAATTGATAAGAAGATTTTGTGTGTGTGTGTGTGTGGATATGTGAAGCAAATAAAGGCAAATAAATACTAAACATGTTTACCTTTAATTGTGAAGTGGTTTACAACTTTTTGTGTATTGATTTATAACTTTTTGTATATTAGTTTGCAATTTTTTTACATATGGTTTTACATTTAATCCTGAACCTATTTACTGATTTACAACTTTTTTACGTACTGGTTTACAACTTTTTGCATACTAGTTTATAACTTTTCATAATATGCATTTACAATTTTCTAACTCTAGTTTTCAACAACAACAACAAATCTCAAGTTCTACCAAATTCACTCTCAATCCGTCTTATTGCTGAAAAAACTATAAAAAAAAAAATTATCCATGTCTTGAGACATAACCCACGAACAAATAAAAAATAAAATGGAATGAACTAAGCCTTCATGTGTGATGATTAGTTTTGTGCACTATCAACAGATCTTGATTCTCGTTCTTCTTCTTCCTCTTGTGAATGATGAAGAACAAGAAAGAAAAACATGACAGAGATAGAATGAAAACTTTTGGAGGGATGATGAGTGAGATAGAGAACAATTTATAATACCCAAGGTACACATACCCGTAAGAGAGTTTAGTGCAATACACGTGTCTCTAGGCAAATCTGGGGCCACCATAAGGTTTCCTGAGACCCATTCATGTTGTTGGAAGGCCCTATTTATTTTATAGCTTGAAATATGAGGGAAATTTTTTTGGAGAGTGTTGCAGTGCTAAAATAAGCGCTGCAGCGATCACAGAGGCGTAAGGCGATACAGGCAAGAGAGGCAAGCTCTCTGGAGAGCACTTAAGGTAGTACTCTTCTATAACGCTTTCTATGAGTGTTGCAGCATTCAAAAAAGTGTTGCAGCGGTCAAAGTCTTATAAAAAAAAACCTTATATTCGGGGTTTAGACCACTAAAAACACACCATACACCCCCAAACACGAAGAACTCGCCTCCTCACCCTGATTAACCTCCCAAACTCCATTTCATCACCATTTTCCCAAGCAAACTCCATTTTCCCAAGCAAACTCCATTTTCTTCCTCCCAAAAGTTCAAGGTATGCTTAGTTTGTTGATTTTGCTTCTTTTCTTCTTCCAATCTCTCCTGTTTCTTGAGGTGGTAGTTTCTATGTCTATCAAACGAATGAACTTCTTCCTTGTGTTAGAGTTGGTTTTTAGTCAATTAGGGATTATTAGAGGTTAATCTAGAGTTCTATTGCTTCCATGCTAGATATTGGTGTTATTCCTGCTTCTTAGAGTTCTGCTAAAGTTATTTTGGTATTTTCCACCCCTCCAGGTGAATGGGTTCAAACCTATGATCTCTATGTTAGTTATTAGAGTTATTTTCATCAAAATACGAAATGGTGCATGATTTTAGAGTTTATTTCAAGAATAGTTGAGATTTTTGCTGATTTATGAAACTGTGATTTTCAGAATAGCATAAAACCTATTTTGATGAAAACTCATAGGATCATGATTTGATTATGCTATATGTGATCAATATGCTTATGTGTTCATAGAGAAATTTATTGTAAACTATGCAATTTAGCAAAGTTTATGAAAGTTGCCAAGTGCATCAGTTTATGGTTTCATGGTTTTACTGTGTTATTAAGAGACTGCATAAACTTTTAGAATATCAAACTAAGTTTTTATGAATGGATTTGTAATAGAGAGAACATTAGCTTTTTAATACCTACGTTATTACAATTTTAGAGCTTATAGAAGTATTTTCTAAAACTTGACTTAGAAATTAAATCAAAAAAGATTTTAGAGTATGGATCCCCATATGATTCCCTACAGTTGATGGATGCATACTTTGATGGCTTCTGAAATCACAATGTCTGCAAAGGTTGATCTCTTGGACATGATTTCATGGCCATGGTTATGCTAAGGTCAAACTGCTATAATTTATAGATTCAGAACTCTCAGAGAATTAAGTGATTTTAAGAGTTTTTGGATTTAAATGGATTTTGTTTTAATTGGTTTAAACGATAAACTATAGAGAAATAACTAGTGAGTTAGTGGTTGAAAAAATTGATCATTAACCTTGGTGCCAAGTTTTCCTAAGACTAATCTCACAGAGCTGACATAGAACTTACACTACCAGAAAAAATACCTTTAGCGGCGGTTACAACCACTGTGAAATCCCAATGGCAGCGGTTCCAAAACCGCCGCCAACCCCTATAGCGGTGGTCAGCGTTAACTGCTGGAATAACTGCCGCGAAATGCCATTTTCCTTTCGAACCGCCGCTAAATTTTAAATGAAAAATAGTAATTTATATATTACGGCGGTTCTTTTTTTAAAAAAATATCCTGAAAATACTGCAGCGTTTTGAACCGCCGCAAAATTCAAAAAACAAAAATTTGCGTTTGTGAACCGCCGCTAATTGCTAGTATAACATTTCTTCCCCTTTTGAATTCTTTCTCATAAACCTGGTCATTATAGCTTCCTTTCTATTACAAATACTTTCAAACATCCACAAAATTCAACTATAAAGCAAATATTAAAATTACAATCATTCATTACTTATAATAGAAAGTATATTGATAATATCATAATGTGTTATATGTTTCAAACATTTAAGCTTCTTACAAAATTATAAAATAAAACAACAAATACTTATAATCATGCAACATCATAGAAAGTGAAGTTCTATAATTCTAAGATTGATGAACAAAAACAAATAATAATATGCTAATTGTTGGATGGTCCCTCATTTATTGGGTCATGGGTAGCAGAAGAGGAGGGTCGTCATGTTGGCCCTGGTGATTCCATGTCTTCAGCCTGAAATTGAAGAAAAAATATCACAACATAATCTTATAAAATGAGAAACTGAAATAACTAGAAAGAATAAGTAAAATGACTACAAGCAAAAATTAGAAAGATAAGTTTTGCTTTCATGAACTCATCAACAAAAAAAGAAAAAAAATCAGTTTTAAAATTATTATATGGCAAAAGTTTTTAGATGAATTTACAATAACATATGATATTCTAAAAATCAACACTTCAAGTTAAGTGTGTAGATCTTTAACACTAACAAAATTTCATTCTATTTTTCCTCAAAATAGAATGACAAATCACCGTATCACAAAGAAAAGGTTAAAAAAGCTGCAAATACCAAGAATGAAAATTGCTATGTGCTTAACCAAACAAATTATTGCACACTTTGAATCTATTTTCTCAAAGAATCACAGGGCCTACACTCCATGAATCATATGTCTAGACAACAAACATAGAATTTATAAGCTTAAAACCTGAAATTCAAAGCAACAAAATCAGCAAAAGCACCCTTGCCTCCAAGAAAGCAACCCGCAATGCATTTGCTTGACACCAAAAATAAATAAATATGTGGGTGTATTTTTATTTGATCGATTGACATTAATATGCCAAAGAAAAGTTGCATGAGTGAACACAACCATCATATGGAGCAAAATAACTCATTGGCAAGACTCCAAACAATGAGAGGTTTTGAGAATAACACAGTTGCATACTAGCACTCTTTAGCACCACTCTTTGAGGATTGCAGCAACATTGGGTTATGTTATTTTGAAAATGAAGTAAAAAAAAAAAGGGAGGACATGAAACGAAATTGAAGAAACAAAGGAAAAAAAACCAAAAATTAAATTTCCTGTGGTGAGATCCAGAAACTAAGTCAAATCTATTGCATTACACTTAAACTTTTGAAGTTAACTCCCTGGAGTTTGCTCATGTTTGTAAATCCTATGAGCAAGTTTAAAGCAGAAACAGCGGTCAAAATGCATTGACAGTATCTTTCACGAGGACAAGTGAGTTAGGAAATTGGTAATTAATTAAAGCAAAACGATTTACAATATAAATGAATTTAATAAGAGTTTAAGCCAATCTAGTACCTGTTCGATTTTTTTTTTATAATCAAGCATGTGAATAGTAAGTTACTATTCCCTCAGTCTTTCACTTTTTTTAAATTAATTAATGAATGTACCCACAAAAAAAAGGTGAAAGGCATGTTATTCTAAAACTGAGGGAGCGATAAATTATCATGCAAACTGCAAATCATGTAGAAATAGCTAAATTCTGAATTCAATCGTGCAAGCTACAAATGTCAAGCCAAGTTTGTAGATCAGACTTCAGAGACAACTCGGGAACCAGACAATTAATTTCGGTAGTTACAAAGACAACACAATAATCTCAAGTCAAATCATGAGATGGATGGAACCTCCCCCTAGCCTTTTGACTTAGTTTTCGCGTTAGACATTCAACTCCATTCTACAATAATTGTAAACCAGGTTCATCATGCAAATCAAAACCATCAGTTTAAGACAAACTGGGTTCCCTTTTGTCATGTGCAAATAGTTAATGATTTGTAACTTAGTGCCTGCTTATAGGATGTATGCAATAAATGAAAAACACTTTGGAAAGTGGAGGACAACTTACTGCTACAAGAAGACTAATCTCTACCGATCCAAACAAGACCCCGAAGAAAGCACCAACACATGCAAGAAAGTCCAATTTATCAACCTTCCATATATAGTAAGCTTCACCAATGTCAATCAACCTGGGAAGTGCAGAGAGGATGATGGAAGCAAGTATGGCCATAGGATGATGGTACCACTGTGCATGAACCTCATATAGAACCAAATTTCAACTTACACATATGATAATGAATGAACAAGATCCTGGAGATCATCTGTGGAGAAACTAATCTCATCTAGTAGAACATGATAGTGTGTAGGCCTAGTGGTACCCTGAGAAGAATTTTAAAAAAATGAATTCTTGTGAATATTTTAGAACCAAAAAAGAAAAACATGTAGATAGGACAGTCCTCCATGAATCACATCATTAAATTTACACTAATCAATTGCAACATAAGGATAGAGAGGTCACTATGGCTTAGCAAACATGATAAAGGACTTGCAGCAATAATAAAAGCCTGACACCACTGTAAAATTTAAATTCAGGGGGATCACAAGGTACACGGTAAGAATCAATTGAAATTCATGCAGCAGGGCTTTGACAAATTACATGATGTACTCAGCTGAATACATTCGCTAATCATATCTAGGAACAAAATATAGTGAATTTCGTTGTCAATAGATGAGTAGAATTACCGTTAACCAAAAAATAGATGAGTAGAAAAAGGAAAAAAACAGATACTCACAATCATTCCAGCATGGGCACACAAGTAGAAATCATAGGTTCGAGGATGACAAATTTTATTATCAATAACAGTTCCTGAAAAGGCAAAAAGGTTAGAGGCGGTGTGAAAAGCACATAATAAAATGCAATATATAAACTTTTGCAAAAGCTGCTTACCTGGAGGAACATTATCAGGGGATCCCTGCTGGAAGAATTTTGTGTGGTGATTCTTTTGAGCAACGATTACCAAAAGCTTGGGGTTCTAAGTTTCATCAAGAAATTTACAAGCCTGACATATAAATTGTAAGTAACCCCTTAAATATTAAAAATAGTAGTATTGAAAAATCAGTTGATCAACTTAAAAACCTGAATGATTTGATCAAGTTCTTTGTTCAAAACTTGGTTGAACTGAAACTCCCTAACACCATCCCTACATTAAACAGATAAGATCAACTCAGTCAGAACTACAAGAGAAGAGTTAGAGTAACACACACCAAATCACAACACCACTTCAATGCAAAAAGGAAAGCACAACGGGTAGTTATGAAACCACATCAATATGGAGAATTTTAAAAAGGTAACTGCAGTTAGCAGAAAATCATACAATCAGAAAAAAAAACAAAAGAAAAAAAGTCATGCTGTGATCAGATTTTAAGTCACAGAAAAGCCCATAAACAGCAAAAGTGCCAATCGACTAAATACTAGTCATTGCCATTTAAGCTATCAAACAACAGACCTAAAGATACTTTATCAAAAATATCTATACTAAAATACTCAAAGCTCCATTGACAAAAAACAAAGCTAGAAAAAAATAGTAATATAGTATACAATTCATAGATGAGAAAAGAGAAAAGAACCTAAATATAATTATATTTTCTGGGTTTCTTTTTCCAGAATTGGTATAGAAGTCAATTAAAAGTTCCCTGCAGATAATAAGATTATTGAATCATGTGTTCAAACTTTATCTGACTGAGACCACTATCTAAAAACTGTATCGCATAAGACATGGAAAGTAAAATACAAAAGTAAATCAACCTAATGATGCCTTCATCTTCCTTGTCAGACACTTGCTTAAATAAATTATCAATCATTTCAACCTTAGGAGACTGAGTATGAATGCATGCCCTATACTTGGATATCAATGGCCAATGTCTAGAGCTTACCACCTTCATATTTACACATTAAGCATACAGTGAAATAATCAAAATATTTAAACAAAGTTTAGACAATTTTAAAATAGATTATATTTAACAAAAAAAAAAGAAAACCATAAATCATTTACAGCAGCAATTGAAGGAATGTCAGATTGTCTAGGTGAGCCATGAGAAACATCCATGCCCAGAATGATTCTGGGAGCTTTAGAAACAATAGGAATAGAAGGAGAATGTTCACCACCTAACATTGAATTCAACCCACCAAGCTACAAAAATATTTTAAAAAAATTGACGGTAAGTAAGGGCATGCTTGTATGACAAATAAACTAATTCATAGCAAGAGAATCAGAATGTCAGGTATTGAAGAAAAGATTAAAAGAAACAACCAGCCAAATAAATCATACCTTGGCATTGATCTTCAACAAAACATTTGTGAGATATTGGTCATTAACCCTTGTAGGAGCTATGCATTGAGTCACGATTCCAAAATCAGCAAGATTTTTCTTCTTCCATGGACCGTGGATGTGCAATTAATTTTCATTAATATGGGAATAAGACATTTTGCATACAAAAGTTGTACTTAAAAAAGCCAATTCTATCAATAACTGACCATAAAGCTCAGAGTTCTTCCGCCCAGGAAGAATACATAATAGGAACTGAGGAGCCCCAGGAAGTTTAGACTGAATGTTCTCAAACATCTTCTCCACCTGAACTAAGGGTGGGGCACGCCTAAATTGACCATTTTCTTCAAATACATCAAATGGTTGGTCTATCATCTGCCAAAAGCAAACAAGATAATACGAATTCAACATCCTTTCTATACTACTAGGTCAATATCTAGTAATGGAACTCACAATTCCTTTTATTCCACCACATTTAATCAAGTCTTTGATAAGCCCATTAACATCACATTGTGCAGAGAAGTTAACAACAGCCCACCTCTCTATCTTAGTTGGTTGAACTATTTTCTGGAGAAGCATTCAAATCATTAGAAACATAATATCAATGAGATTTTGAATTTGATGAATCATATCAAAAGATAGCTGAGATACTAATTGAAATCACAATTAAGAAGTACCTTATTATTAAAGTTCCACCTCCCATTTCTTGAATTGAAATCTTCGCCATTGCCAAACTTAAGCTACAGAAGATTGAAAAATTAGTCAGGACCAACATAGGATACCAATAAAATTGATTATCATAGTAACAAGAAGATCCCTTTAGTGGAATTAAAAAATGGCTTATTATAATCTTCAATACTGACCTAGAAACATTAAAAGAACATGTAGTACACAAACCCGAGCCTACGAAAGGTTATAACTCAAAACGCTTCATCTATTGCTATTCTAAATAGCCTTACTCCATCCCAATTAAATTTCAAATTACATTCAAATGCAGAAAACTTAATATATATTTTAATTTGACATATAAGAATTCAAAATTGGGATGAATCAAATTGCACATACTTTCCTATGGGAGGTGAGGAAGAAGCTACCTTGCCACTGAGCTGGAAGGTGAGGAAGAAGCACCCAACAACCTTCACGCAAGGGAAAGCAGTGACCATGGACCGGCCAGCGACCTCGCAACGGCTGGAGACCTCAGAGAGGGCAGCTGGAGTCGATCTCGGAGGCCTTGGAGTGTTGCGTGTGAGAAATCGAAGACCTCAAAGCCTCGCGAACTCGGAGAGGCCGGCAACCTTGGAGCTGGCGACGACTTTCGACAGGGCGGTGACCTTGGAGCGTCTCGCGTGCCAGAGACCTGCGACCTTGGAGCTCTTTCGTGCCAAAAACCAAATACCTTGGAGAGTCTCACGCGAGAAAGCAGCAATCTTGACTGGCAGCGACCTCGGTAGGGCGCCGATCTTGGAGCGTCGCAGGAGGCAAAGCCGTGACCTTGGAGCCTTAGGCGAGCCTTTGGGGGAGAGCAAACAAACAGAGATTTTGGGGGATAATGAGCTATGACCAACATGAGACTGGGGGTAACGCGGGAGAGCAATGGAAAAGCACGAGCTCTGCGCCAAAATGTTAATGGCAAGCGGCGGCGGTTAGAGGAACCGCCGCGAAATGTTTCCTTTAATCCGACGACCATCCCCCCAACCGCCGCAGATTAACCGCCGCAAGTCCCATTATTTGTAGTAGTGTTAGTTAGGTGCCCGATTCAGGTTGCTGAGGAACCCGTATATTTCATACAATTATTATGCAAATAACTAGACCAGACTTATTGTTTCTCTAGGAGTTACTATACCATGAGTTTGGATAACGTTAGTTAAAGGAAATACTTGAAAACTATTTTATGAATTTATGGAATGAAAAGTTATTTTTCCTAGTTAACTATATAAGTAAAATATCAACATTTTATTGGCTGTATGCACATCATTTTATATATGTTCCTTGGTGTCCCATGAAAAGGGTTGCAAGTAAGAATTCACTCACTGAGTTTTAAATAAAATTGACCCCTTTTTGTTCTCCTATTACAGATATAGTAATTGCTGAACATTCATCTCAGCCACCTTCTTCCCAGCAATAGGAGAGTTATAGCTAGTGAGCTTTACTTACATAAAATGTCTATTGTTTTGTTCTAGAGTACTCCAATATTATGGCAGGTAGGATTCCGGACCATAGAGCATGATTAAATTTTTGCATACATGATGTTATTTTGGTTTGTGTTTAATGATTTGTATTTAAGGTTATTTTTACTCAGAGTAACTCTATACTTCTCTGTTCTGTATTATGATTTAGAGGCCTTAGAGTTTGAATTATGAAACATGAGTTTTAATTGTTTTGATTTTAAGGAATAGGGTGATTTATATGTAGAAAATGAAATGTTTTAACTGATTTTATAATTGACTAAGCATATAGAGAGCTCAGGTCGCAAGGCTTGTGTAAGAATGAGATTTCTCACATGTTGGTCACATGCTCAAGCCGGGTTGTGACAAAGTGGTATTAGGTTTCCCTGCATGGTACTAGTTAATAAATAGCATGACGTTTATGTGAATAGAATTGCAGCTATTTGCACTAATGTGATTTTATTTAAAGCCTTTAGGAAAAGTTAGTCATGTCTACGTTCAATAAGAGTCCCTATCATTCCTTGGAATTCTTGATCTGATCCTACTTTTTCCTTTTTATCAGGTGAGCTATGCTACCTATAAACCACCATCGCCCTCGTCACCATGGTAGCTTTATGTCGGCTAATGTCAGTTACCTCTGGCACCTCGAGCTGGCCATCTTAAGTTTAACAGAAGTGGTAGGTGGGCACCTTAGAGAGCTATAGTGCCCCAACAAGGGACGCAACTAGGCATGACTAACTTATACATGGGTCAGCAGTAGGCATCGTTGGCCACCTTTTTAGTGCCCTCTCCAATGTGCCCTGCCATTGTTCAACCCATACAACAAAGGAATAGCCAGCCTGAATGGCAGAGCTCGGTGCAAACCCATTGGTCACACCTTGTTTGTCAGACATGTAGGAGACGCCATGGAGGCTCGTGCTTGTTTGGTACATTTATGTACTATGAATGCGGATAAATGGGGCATAAGAAGAAGGAATGCCTTATATTTCTAGGAGTAGTTAGCCAGAGGTCTTAAACTCTTTATATAGCCTCTCCACCAAGTATAGCTGAGTGATGTAGCTACCCCAGTTGATGAAGGTCCTTATATGAGTGACCCAGAGCCAGTAGATAAAATCACGATCGAAACATGAACTGCACGTGTAGATATCTAATAGGAATGATGGTTGGTTCTAATATGTTAAATTATTTGATCTAACCTTGATGTCATGATTATCATGCATGTCATGTTTTTAAAGTGCGTTGTTGCATTATTCATGTTGAAATGATGCAATTACCAGATATGAGTATAACATGCATATGAACTAAATTAACAATATGACATAGATTGTTGGATCGATTTTGAATATGCATTGTGATGTTGCATGATATAAGGATAATATGTATGCCTAACGTGACATTAATTGCTAAGCTCGCCTTGGATAATTATTTGGATCACTGCTTATATTGGTTATGTCGAACTGCTTAGACTACCTCTGGTTGCGTTGTATTTTGGATTAAATGCAAGATGGGCAAATGTATCAATTGAAAGATAATGAAGCTCTTATGGTTAATATTTACTGGAATGAGTGTCACTAATTTAAAATAAACATGTAAATAGTTAGTACTGAAATTGATGGGTTGAGAATTGAACTGGAAGTATGTATGTATTAGGTGGTACCTAAAGCTCTATGACATTTGGTCTCCTTGTGTGCCTTATGAAGGTTGGCGACATTTTATTAGTTGAATGAATTAAGGTACTCAAGTAGCATGTCTATGCTTGTTAAACATAAGATTTCATGTCGGTGCATGCTTATTTTATCGTGACTTCTAGAACAATCAATAGGATAACCTCCCTGGATGCAGTCACATGTATATAGTAAGTTTAGTTAGGTAATAGGATATAAATGATCATGACAAGGTTGAAAAGAGGATTAAGTCTGACCCTAGTTTAATTCCTTGTGCTTTGAGTGAAAGTTGAAATGGATCTATAATTTTGTTGTGCTATATTACCATGTTTAGTTTTCTTATATGGAAGGAATAGGAACATGGTTACTTTCAAAAGTTTCATGTTCAACAAAAACATGTTTATTTTTACAGGTTGTGATTTCATGATAGATGTTTTCTCTTTTGTTGAAATGTGTGCGAAGACATCATATGAAATTGTATAACATGAATCAGAGCATTATATAGATGAATGATAATTTGCTTGAGATGGCATTGCAAAGACGTGATTAGATTAACCTAGAGGGGAAAATTTGAATATTAAATATAGATAATTTGCATAATGAAGTTAATGGACTTAATAAAGCAATAAGAAGCATGTTATTGCCTTAATTACATGAACTTATATAATGTATGAACATGATTGGATGTCTTGAATGTGTGCTATCATAATATGTTGTTTTAGAAATTCCAAAGCAAATTACATTTATTAATTAAACTATGTGATGTATTGCACTTATACATGCTAAGCTTATAGACATGTAGTGGATGAACATGCCTCTGAATGTCGAGACATATTAGTTGAGAATGATATATATGAATGCCATGTTTGCTTCTCATATCTTTCTATGCGCACAGATAGAGTAGTTTGTTCTTTATGCATGATGTTCATATAGAGAATGAGGGAACTTAAAAACCAAGAATTCAGAGTCCCTGTAGTATAAGTTGATATCAAGCACAAGAGAAAGAACTAGAGCAAGAACAAGAGTGACGTTAGTTGTCCAGTAAAAATGTCATGATAAGAAACCTTGTTGTCTCAATAGGAAAGGGCTACCCTTGAAGGCAGAGCCGCCCAGAGATGGCAAAAGGCCTTCTTAGCCAGAGAAAAGGGAAGAGTGACCTTCAAACGACACTGTCTCCTAGAATAGCAGCTAGTGCAACTGGAGTATCATGTTAGAGTATTTTGGGCATTCAGACCCATCCTTGAAACCCATGTAGGTCAAGTATTCTATCTTTTTGTTCTTCAAATTGCACAAGTTCATATTTGGGGACTAAATACCTGAGGTACACGTATCTCTAAGAGAGTTTAATGAAGTACACATTTCCGTAGGCAAATCCCGGACCGCCATAGGGTTCCCTGGGACCCACTCATGTTCTCGGAAGGTCCCATTTATTTTATAGCTAGAAATATGAGAAAAACAATTCTGGAGAGTGCTGCAAGAGTCACAAAAGAGTAAGGCGATGCAGGCAAGCTCCTATAGAGTACTGTAACACTCAACTTAGTGCCTCAGAAGTCTGGCAGTAAGGCGGTGCTCTTCTAGAACGCTCTCTATGAGCACTGCAGCGGTCAAAGTTTTATAAAAACCCCTATTTTCGATTTTCAGACAACCAAAAACACACCCCACACCCCCAAAACACAAAGAACTTGTCTCCTTACCCTATTTCACATCCCAAACCCCATTTCTTCACCATTTTCCCAAGCAAACTCTATTTTCTTCATCCCAAAAGTTCAAGGTATGTTTAGTTTGTTGATTTTGCTTCTTTTCTTCTTCCAATCTCTCCTTGTTCTTGGGGTGGCATGGTAGCTTCTTTCTCTATCAAAGGAATGAAGTTCTTCCTTGTGTTGGAGTTGGTTTAGAGTCAATTAAGGATTATTAAAGGTTAATCTAGAGTTTTATTGCTTCCATGCCATATATTGGTGTTATTCTTGCTTCCTAGAGTTTTGCTGAAGTTATTTTGGTATTTTCCACCCCTCCAGGTGAGTGGGTTCAAACCTATGATCTCTATGTTAGTTATTAGAGTTATTTTCATCAAAATAGGAAATAGTGCATGATTTTTGAGTTTATTTCAACAATAGTTGAGATTTTTGTTGATTTATGAAATTGTGATTTTCATAATAGCATGAAACCTGTTTTGATGAAAACTCATAAGATCATGATTTGGTTATTTTGTATGTGATGAATATGCTTATGTGTTCATAGAGAAATTTATTGTAAACTATGTAATTTAGCAAATTTTATGAAAGTTGTCAAGTGCAATTTATGGTTTTGCAGTGTTATTAAGAGACCGTTGGATTTTTATGAAATTTAAATATATATATATATATATATATATATATATATTTCAAAAGGTTTATTTATTGTTATTTATCTAATTATTTTTGACCTAAAGTATGAAGGATTTAATTGGCTTGACCTTGATATTAAATCTAAGTATTATATTTTTCAAGAGGATTGTATATTATATTATTTTTATCAAACATTCTATTTTCTCCAGATTTATATGCCAATGCATTAGCTTTAATACATATATATTGTTTGTGATTTCTCTTCTAAATTCTCTTTAAAATCAAAACCGACCAACGTGCTCTTATTGCACTCTTTTAATTATAATTATTGAATCAATTATTCTTTAAATATTTAAAGCAAAAACCGTTGGCACTGTTTCAGCATATTAACATTATGGAGTCATTAAAATTGATAAGTTGGGCTTATTCCCTATATATTAAAATCTAGTTTTTGATCTGAAAGAAGAGTATGAATGGATTTTGTGAGCGATATACTATATACCACTAGCCTTGAGTTTTTGTTTTTTGGATATATTGTTATTTTATTGTCTGGGTTATACATCAAAATATATATCCATTATAGTTCTTGAGTTCCTAGTTAATACCAGAAGAGCCTGCTATATCCTGGAGGATTTCTGTACTGTGATGAAATAATCCTTAAAGACAGTATTTTGCATACCTCAGACTTAACAAACACATTTTTCTATTTTCTTATTTTTCTTATTTTGTAGGAGCAGAGTTCTAATTTCACAACAAAGACTGCAGAAACTTTTAGAAAATCAAATTGAGTTTTTATGAATGGATTTGGAATAGAGAGAAAATTAGCTTTTGAATACCTATGTTGTTACAATTTTAGAGCTCATAGAAGTATTTTTGGGAATATGACTTAGGAATTAAATCAAAAAAGGTTCTAGAGTATGAATCCTCATATAATTCACTATAGTTGATGCTACATACTCTGATGGCTTTTGAAATCTAAAGGTCTGCAAAGGGTGATCCTTTGGACATAATTTCATGACCACAGTTAGGCTAAGGTCAAATTATTACAGTTCATAGATCCAGAACTCTCTAAGAATTAAGTGATTTTAAGAGTTTATAGATTTAAATGGATTTTGTTTTAATTAGTTTAGACAATAATTATAGAGAAATAGCCAGTTAGTTAATAGCTGGAAAAAATGATCATTAACCTTAGTACCAAGTTATCCTAAGGAGAATCTCACATAGCAGACATAGAACCTAGTTAGGTGTCTGATTCGGGTTGTCGAGAAACCCATAGACTTCAGACAATTATTATGCAAATAACCAAACCAGACATTACTGTTTCTCTAGGAGTTATTATACCATGAGTTTGCATAATTTTAGTTAAGGGAAATACTTGAAAACTATTTTATGAATTTATGGGATGAAAAGTTATTCTTCCTAGTTAACTATATAAGTAAATATCAACATTTTATTGGCTGCATGTACATCATTTTATATATGTTCCTTGGTGTCCCATGAAGGGGGTTGCAAGTGAGAATTCACTCACTAAGTTTTGTATAAAACTCATCCCTCTCCCTTCTGCCATTACAGATATAGTAGCTGCTGCACGTTCGTCTTAGCCACCTTCTTCCCAACAATACTAGAGTTAGAGCTGGTGACCTTTACTTGGGTGAAGTATTATGGAAAGCAAGATCCCGAACCATAGTGCATAATTAAGTTTGTACATACATGATTTTATTTTGGTTTGTATTTAATGATTTGTATTTAAGGTTTACTTTAAGTAACTTTATACTTATATGTTCTGTTTTATGATTTACAAGCCTTAGATTTTGAATTATGAAACACGAGTTTTAGTTGTTTTGATTTTAAGGAATAAGGTGATTTGTATGTAAAAAAAGAAAGGTTTTAACTAATTTTATAATTGACTATGCATATAGAGAGCTTAGGTCGCAAGGCTTGTATAGGAATGAAATTTCTCACGTGATGATAACATGCCAAGTTGGGTCGTGACACAAGTTCTGAAAAGGACATTGTTTTTTCCTTTCTTTTTCCTCTTCCCATTTTATCCTTTATATCTCATACATTCTCTATTCACTAATTTTGTCATCTAGTGTTGTGGAAGAGTATGGTGTAAATGTGTTAGTGGGCATGTAACATTCCTCTAAAAAAAATAGAAGGGACTATCCATTTTTAAATATCTAAACAATTGAGTTTTAATATATTTCATCTCATTATACTCTGCTCCATCCATTTCCATCAATTCAAATATAGCCTTAATTATCTAGTCAAAGGTTTGATTTTCAAGTGATATATATAGAGAAGGTATTGTTGCCAGAGGCAAAACCCACGTCTATGAACTCTATCTTTTGATGGGATTGATCACTATTTCAAGCGGGAGATACCTTAGGTTCAGTTAAAAAAAAGAATAATTTTTTATTTTTATTTCTTTCAGCAGTGTCTTTTAAAAAGTAAGGGGTGAATAAAGTATTTATAAAATAAAATAACAAAAAGGTCTCAAATGTGGACATGAAAGAAAAGAAAAAAGTTTCATTTTTGCTGAAAAAAATAAAAAATAGTTATATACTACCAGGAAAACGTAATTGAGATGCTATTTTTTTTTTACCTTTAGTGGCAGTTCAAACTGTCCCTAAATGCCACTCACACAAGTTCCCAAACTGTCACCATGTCAACCGTTGCCAACTGCCGCAAAATACCTCGTCCGCAAAATATCAAGTGAAAAATGACACGTAAAACATTGCGACGATTTATATCCACCACAAAAAAATTCGAATTAAAATATATTGAAAACATTTGAAGCAGTTTTAATCACCGTAAAAGGTTTCCACTAAATTGATAACGACAGTTATTAACAGTTGTGAATAGATAAGACTTTAATCACTTGGATAATTTAACTGCGGTCTCCAACCCCCACAAACTATGGTGATTAATATTTACTTTTATAATTGTGGCGGTTCAAAACGTCGTTAAAGACAAAATATAAATTTTTTTTGCCCTTCATATTTTATATTCTTTCCCATAAATCTAATCACAATAACTTTCTTTCTGTCATAGATACTTTCAAACATCCACAAAATTCAAACATAAAGCAAATATTAAAATTACAATTACTCATTACTTATAGTATAAAGTGTGTCATAATAGATAATATATCATAACGTCTTATATGTCCAAAAATTAATTTGAACTTCTTACAAAATCATAAAACAAAACAAGCAATTATCTATAATCTTGCAACATCATACAAAGTGAAGTTCCATAATTCTAAGATTGACGAAAATAGACAATCAAGAATATGCTAATTGTTTGATGGTCCCTCATTTACTGGGTCATGGCTAATAGAGGTGGAGGGTCTTGCTGCCTTCATGATTCCTAGTCTTCAACTTGAAATTGAAGAAAAAATAACACAACAAAATCATGTGGAATGAGAAACTGGAAGAAATAGAAAGAACAAGCAAGATAACTAAAAGCAAAAATAAGAAAGATAAGTTAGCTTCTTGATGGTGGAATATTAAAATAAGAGGAGTAGAAAGACATAAGCTATTCAAATTACTCCATATACAGACAAGTAATTCATAAGGATGATGTCACACTTCAGTCTTTTGGGAGAGAGAATTGTTCTCAACTACTTGTTATTATGTCACTATAACAAGTTATAGTAGATAGACTTCTTCATGTCACTTAATCAGTTAATCTACTATCTTAATCACACCACACAGAAACTCACATTGTATAAACATGCACTTGAACTGATTTTTGGCCATATATGGGATTAATTGAAATACAACAACAATCAAATCTATTTTATATTCTAAGGTGCTATGAAGACACTACCCAACATAAACCAATATATAGCTCATGAGCAATGATTGTTAGAACATGTCAAACAAGACAAATTACAATGTTTGGACACCAAACATTTATTTATTTCTCTTAAAGCATAACTTGACTTACATTGAACCACCAACAAATATTATCTTAGTCCCTTAGCAATTAATAACAGATTTTTGTTGATCTAATTTCAAGAAATTGAAAGCTCTTCAATTCTTCTCTAATTATAACTCTCACGTGTCCATTCTATTGTGGACCATAAATTGTAGATTTCAAATTTGGCATAATACTTGGTGAGAACTTTCATTTACTCATCACAAATGTACAACTATTTGGGTGGTGCTAAATTACTTGTCCCCAAAAGGATAGAAATTCCAAAAGGTCAGGGACCACAGTTACACAAATAAGCACTTACCACCAATAGCAGTTAATAACTATTACAAAAACCTCTACCAGTGAAGCAAAATCACAAAATTGCTAACAAATTAAGTTTCCATAATAATATCAAAACTGAATATAAACTTGGTTAGTGATGCGAATGTCATTGCCCGCAACAAATTAAAAAGAATTTTTATTGCTGAGTTACACTAAAAATGCAGTTAGGGTGCAATCCAAGTCGTCTCACAAGGAAGAGTTCTAATTGATTCAAGAAAATTCAGGGTTTTTGAGATTATAACAAGCCAAAATAAATTACAAAATTATAATAGGAAGAATTACCTGCACAAGGATTCCCTCAGATTAAGAATTGTTCAATCATTGGTTCCAAAGATAAAGTCATGGTGGTGGTTACTTTCATTAGTCATGCTATCACACAACAATGATGCAATTCTACTTAATGGTCATACAATCGCATTCCCACTAAGGGTTTGGCTAGCATATGGACTAGTAATTCACAATCGTGATTCTATGAACCTATGCTAGTTTGATTACTAATTACAGCAACCTAATTCCTAACGAAGTTAATTCCAATCCCTTACCAATTGAATGTAATTAAATCAATCAACCTAATACCCTAATGGCTCTTAGATTATACACGCAAACGAATGCACAATCAGGCAACTCTTAAAAATACAATTACAATAATCATCGCAATTGATATCAAAAGAGAAAGCAAACGGGGAAGAAAAACCAACTATAAATTGCAATTAAAATAATAAAAAACTCAAGAACAATCTTAATCTTCAGTTATCCTTGCATATGGTAAAGAAATTACTCCTCCATGGGGGGAGTGTCACAATTGTTGTTGAAGGAAAGCTATAGATTACAACCCATAAAATGTCAAAATCCAACATTGACTGAGAACTCTAAACCTAGAGAGAGAGAGTAAGAGAAATTCTAGTGAGAGAGAGAAAAAAAAAGTTCTAGTCTAGAGAAAGAGTGAGACGTGAACAAGTCTTTACGAGCGTCGGTGTCTTTTCCTTTTCTTTTCCTTGCGAGAGGCCACACGGATGGACGCAAATGAGGCCTAGCTGACGCAACCCACAAATGCATGACTGCCTGGGCGGTCCTTGGAGTGTTCCCAAAATGTTGTCTTCTCTGTTTACTGCTTGGGTGGTAAACAGTACTATTGACTTCCTTATTTTTTCTCCAATGCATTAACTTAGAGGTCCCTATTACCAAGAAAAACTCCAAAAAGATATTAAGAGCACAAAGAACTTCCAAAGTATGAGAATTCACTAAAAACTATCACGATAGCTACAAAATTATTTAATAATGCATGTTGAGGAGAAAGTGCAAATTCACTATTTTGATATCAATTAAATACAATCCAAATGCAAATTATTCAGAGTTAGGATGGAAAATGGTTGCTTAGATGCAACCCATCAATTAGTAATTTAAATTAATTTTTTTAAAATTTGCTACTTCTAACTCTGAAAAACACTTAAGTCAAATCAAAACAAATGAAACTCTTGAATGTCAAAAACTCAAAAAGAAAGCATAGCCAAAGAGAATCTAACCATGACTGAAATACTAGTTAGACTACCTTAGCCAAATAAATCTACAGCTTACATATGTTCTAATTAACAATAATAATGATCCTGATAGGGGACTAGGAATATACACAAGTAAACAACATGTTTATAAAACCACTCTAGTAAAACTAAAAGGCAAAACCAAAGCATGTTCCCAAAGCATGTTCTCAAAGAAGACAACATACCATATAGAATTAGCTAATTTAAATGTAAGTAAAAAGTTCATCTCATAGGGTGAATAGAATTAGCTACCTTGTTCTCCCTGATAGTAGGAAAATCAGATGCACTGCACTACCCAAGTTGTGTGTGATAAAGTAATTCAATTAGGCTTGAAGCACTGAAACTACTGCTTTATTCTGTTTCAATTCTGCTTCCATTTGTTGAATTTAGCCAATTTTGAACCATGACTACATGAAGACGTTGTCCCTCCACAATGGCTCGTAACAAAGTTGAATATTTGAGATGAGAAGACCCCAAATCCTATACTTCGAACATGGCTGGGGTGCTCCTTCCCAAATAACTTACTAAAGGCATCATCATATGAAGTATGTTAGGAAGAAACGCCCTTTCCCTCTCAAGCATAGCTAATTGCTTCTACATATACAAATTGATCATTGTTAGTAATTGTGCACAATATATATGTTAGAATTGATAGCTTTACAATATAAACTAGAAAAAGAATAAAAAAATAAAATTTCTTACACTTTTTTTCTCTAGCCTCATCATTAACATAAGATCCATCCTTATTTTTGTGGCAAATTGGCTACGTTTGACTCCTAGTGTTGGTTCACTTATTTGTAACTTCCTATAGTATTTTGTAAAGTTAGTAACATGTCCAAATCAGTTTGGTATTAAAATTCAATAAAGATCACTAACGTTAATTACATACTAGCTCATGTTATTTCCTAGCCATTGACTTAGGCTCGAAGATATGAAGAACCATTTGTTTTTGTCGATTAGTAGCATTTTTATAACATATTGCCTATAGCATTACACAAAAGAGAGCATGTTAACAATAGCCAAAATAAATGCTACTAAGCATTTTAACATATATCCAATTACCAAAGTTTTCTCCTCCAATCAATAGTATATAAAAGATGCCCAGTGGTCCAACTCAATTCCTTCTGGATATGATTCAAGGCTTTGATTCCTACTCTTGTCAAAATCATAGTTGTTATTGAATAATTTGCACTGATCATCTTTCTATTTCTTGCTAAGGTTTTTAAGTATGTACTCCTTATACTTCCCATCACTAACATCAAATTTTTACTTCAAATAAAGAAAGAAAGAAAAAAAAGAGCAAATGTTAATAATACTAAGCAATGCAAAATGAATTTATTAAAGTAATTGTATTACCAACTTGAATGGGTTCCTTGTAGACATGATCCTTGGAGGTATCTAGAACCAGTGGCCATTTCCCATAACAAACAGGGAAGTTTTTGAAATTTATAGCAATTGCTCCTAAAATGATCCTAAAGACCACTTGATTACCCAACTGGTTAGTTTCACTTATTCCATTCTACCACGGCCTTGGTCCCAGGTTCTAGCACCCAAACATCTACAAGCTTTAATTTTCTTTTTTGCACTACTTTGTTCTCATTGGACATGTAAAAATAAACCAAAATATTTGAGTAAGAAAATGCACTTCCACACAACATAAATAAGAACAAATAAATCACATGCTGATCACATCAACAGACCAATGTTTAGGTGGCTTTTTTACACATTCATTTGGTAGAAAATTTGGGGCTTCAGGATCAGTGGATGGAGGGGGTTTAGGCCTAGTGGATGGGGGGGGGGTTTCAGGCCTAGTGGATGAAAGAGGTTCAGCTTGATGAATGGATGTACCGGCTTTGCCTACATGCTGAGCAGATGTATTTGCATGGCTTACTTGTTAAGAGAATCTTCCATTTTCATCTAAAGGCTGACTATGAAGTTGATCATGTGGTACATTTTTACTTGTATCCAAAGACTTAGGTAAAAGATGTGTAGATATGCCCTTAGAAGAAGAATATATTTTTCTCTTATGCATGTCTACTATCTATAAAGGAAAAAAGAAAAAAGGGCATATGAGTATTTCAATGCAAAAATAAATAAACATTATCATACTTAAAAGAGATAAATTATCACTATTTTACATGTGATAGATATAAATTAATTAATAGCATATTGACAACATTTGTACATAAGAGAAACTTTACCTTTATTTATCACAACACCATGTCTTCATTATCATCATCAATATTTTCATTAACAAGTGAATTTAGATGTCATCATCTATAATATTTCTTGCCAATTGTATATACAAGACTTTATTCAAAAAAAGTTGCTCCAAGTTTTATGTCATACTTGTCTCTTGGACTTATATGAATTGGTTGGCTCTAACATTTTTCTTTCTCATTGTCAACAAAAATAACTATATTAGCTTCAGAAATCTTTATATATGACTCATTATTTTCATGTTCATTGATATTTATCAATCTACCATAGTTAATGGTAGTAAACCCCAACTTATCTTTTTTCATGTCCCTTGGATTAGTGGTATTAGCCCATTCACATTTAAATAGTAGAATATTGAATGAGCCATTATAGTTATGTTCAATAATGTCTAATAACTTTCCATAATGAGGCACCTCTCCAAATCTCATTTGGCAATCACTACCACTTGAGTAACTTCTTATTCCAAATGTACCAAAAACTCCACTATTTTGAGTTTTTAATCCTTTGTCACGTGTCATAGTTTGAAACTTGAATCCATTGACATTATATGCAGAGAACCTTCCTGCTTGGTTGATAGGACCGTCGGCGAGACTAAGAAACACACCTCTTTGATAGTTTTCAAGATTATCGAGGTTGTTGGAAATCTCAAAAAGCATGTTAAGTGTTAATCACAAAATTTTAGAATATAGTTGCAGTATATGAAAACTATAATTTTATGCACCCGATTATAGAACCAACCAACAAAGCCTCTATGAACCTTCTTGTCTATCTTTGACATATTTCTTATATGACTCCTTAGTTTTCTATGTATAATATTTCTAAAGTCCCTATATAGATTTAGAAATATTAGACACAAGAATGAAATAAGTTTTAACTATCGATAGTAGAAGCTTATAAATTACTCACTAGAGATAAAGGTCAACTATAGGACAGTTGATTAATATATGTCTATGAGCTTGCAACTTCTCTGTAGTTATTAAATTGGAACATGATAAACCACCAACTGGCCTTCCTACTTGCGAAAACAACTTAGCTGCCCATGAATTAGGTTGAACACAATTGGGCTCATCATCGACACGATTAGGACAATTCCAACTTGTCTCAATGTTATCCAAGTACCTTAAACAAAATTTTAGAACTTCTTCCACTAGGTAACCTTCTGCTATAAAGCTTTCCGATCAAGACTTATTACACATATAAGATTTCAAATGTCCTAAATATATATTGTATCACAATGAGTGAAGTCAAATATTGTCCTACACATCAATAAATTATGAAAGGTATGATTTCACATTTTTTACCTCTCTATAGGATACATCCATCGATAATGGATAGGGCCTCCAAGCTTAACCTCTTCAACAGGGTGAACCACCAAGTGAACCATAATTCTGAAGAATGAAGGAGGAAATAACATTTCCATGTGGCATAAAGTGAGGACAATTTTATCTTGCAATTTGTCTAAAGATGTAGCATTTAAATCCTTGCCACATAATTGTTTAAAGAATTAACACAACTCCATTAATACTATAGACACCTTATCAGGCAATGCTTCCCGCATGGCTAAAGGAAGTAGTTGCTCTATAAGTACATGGCAATCATGGCTTTTCAACATCCCAGTCAACTAAAGATTGTCCAAATCAATACATCTTGATGTTTTACAAAGTTGTCAAGAATGATTTCTTGCCTAAATTAGTAAGTGTAAAGATAGCTAAAGGATACTTTCCACTTTCATTTGGCCGAAGATTACATTTGATACCCATTGCTTGAAGTTATCTCCAAGCGTTGACATGATCTTTTGACTTTGTACTATCATTTAGCAAGGTGTAAATGACATTGTCACACATATTCTTCTCAATATGCATAACATCAAGATTGTGACGCAACAAATTATACTACCAATATGGAAGCTAAAAAAATGTTTTTCTTTTTCCATTGTTGAGCAATTTCAACACGTCTACCAAAACGCAATCTTTTTCTACTTTTTTCTATGTTTACCCTTCGCCCAAATGTGACATTAATATTTTCAACTTATGAAAGAATTTCAGTACCAGGTAATGTTTTTGGTGCACACCTTGTGATACGGGTGTCGCCGACCGCAACAAATTAAAAAGGTTTTCAGTTACCAAAATGCACAAAAAAAAGTAGATATAGTGCAATCCGAGTTGTCTCACGTGGAAACGATGGAATTAATTCACAGAAAATTGGGTGTTTCCGAATTGTTGGTAGCAAATTGAATAATAATGAATTAAAGAAAATATAATAACAAGAAATTACCTGCACAAGGACTTCCTCAGTTCAAGAGATGTTCAGTCATCGATTTAAATTATAAATTTGTAATGGTTGTTGCTTCCCTTAAACATATTTTCACACAAAGAAAGGTATAATTTTACTTAACGGAGATACAATCGTACTCTCGTCAAGGATTTAACTGAATATAAGAACAAGTAATTCAATATCATGATCCTATAATCCTAATTCAGTTTAAATACCAATTATAGCAACTCAATTTCCAACGAAACTGATTCCAATTCTTAATGCAATGTAAAATCATACAACAAAACAACTCTAAAAAATTTAATGATAACAATTCATATAACTAAAATTAAGAGAGATGACAAAGGAAAGGAAAACCAACCACAAACTGCTAATTAAACAGATAGTCTCATGAACACTCTTGATCTTCAGTCGTCCCTATGCAAGGTAGAGGAATTACTCATCCATAGGGAGAGTTTAACAATCACAAATCAATGTTGAAGGAAAGCTGTCAAAATTACAATCAGAAAAACTAAACTTAACAGTGATGGAGAACCATAGTCTAGAGAGAGAGTTTCAAAAAGTTCTAGAATTGAAGGTTGCCTCCTTGTCCCTAACCCTGTGCGTTACGAGAAAAAACCATATGCAGCCTTCATGTCTGTTCCTTTGCTTAGCTTTCTTTGGGCCAGCCAATACTAGGCCCAGAGCAACGCGTTTAGTCAACATACAACCGCTTGGGCAGTCAGAGACTTCCTGGGCGGTCTTAGGGGTGCTCTGCAAAAATATGATCCCTCGGATTACTGCCTGGGCGGTCCTGGACCACCTAGGCGGTCCTCAGTGTGCATGAGCTCCTGCATCTTTGCTCCAATGCATCACCTCGAAGTCCCTGTTGCCAAGAAAAACTCCAAAAAAAAATTAAAAGCACAGAGAACTTCCCAAGTCTAAGAATTAACTGAAAATTATGCTGATAACTATAAAATTACTTAAAAATGCATATTGAGGACAAAGTGCAAATTCACTAATTTAATATCAATTACGAACAATTCAAATGCAAAATACTTAGAGTTAGGATATAAAATGGGTACATAAATGCGACCCATCACCTTGCCTCCTGTTCTCCATTAAATCGAAACCTATTTAATCTAAACTTATGCCTCTGATCAAGAAAATGACAATGACTCATAAAACAATTTTTTTTTTACTATGAATGAGACGATAAAGGACAGCATCAAAATTGCAAGATGGACAAGCTTGTCCAATGTATGTGTTCTACTTAGAAAGAGTCCCCCAAACGTGGAAAATCACTAATTATCCACATCAAAGCTGCGTGCAACCTGAACATTGCTTGTGCAGAAGCATCATATGCATCAACACTATCATACCATAACTCCTTTAATTCTTTGATTAGAGGTTGCTAATAGATATCTGTGTCATTTTCTGGCATTCTTTTTTGGCAGGAATTATCATTGCAATGATGAATTATGTCTGCTTCATACACACCTATGGAGGGATATTGTATGGAATAAGAATGGCAGGCCAAGTACTATAACTTGCACTTAAAGTTCCAAATGGATTAAAACCATCAGTAGCCAATCCAAGGCGGACATTTCTGTGATACCCCCCGGTACACGTGTCATTGGACAAGTTCCGTATAGCCTTAGGGTCCCCTAGGACCCACCCATGCTGTTGGGTCCTAAATTTTGCTAAGTCTAGATCCTACACTTCCTTAGAGGGCTATATGTTAGAGCCACTTTCTTAGGATCAAAAGTCCTGGTAATTGTTCCTAATTGCAAAATAAGTTAAAGAGCGATTTTTAACGAATTTTAGGAAGCCTCCAAATGCTTCATTTTTAGCCCATAAGTTTAGAAAATCGCAAAGTTTCTCGGATTTGAACTAAAACCCAAAATTTGGTTTTTGATTGGTTGGGATTTTGATTTTTATGATATTTTATTTGAATCCAAATGGGGGGTATTTTCTTATTTACATTTATGTTTTAATATTAAGAAATGTAAATAAGTGAGTAGTGAGGCAACCCACATACCAGGAGCACCAGAGGTGCTGACAGTAAGGTGAATCAGTTTTACTATCATCGCTATAGCGGTCACAGTGTATGCAGCAAGGCAAATTTGGATTCTAAGGACCGCTATAGCGGTCATAAGTGAGTCAGTTGCGGTCACGGGGCATGGTGAGACCGCTATAGTGGTCATAGACTGCTATAGCGGTGTCAGTTTGATAGAAACAGTAGAAAACGACGTAGTTTTGATTAAATGAGCCCCTCCACTCCTTTATATACCCCAAACTCGGGTTTTACTCCCAAAATCCGAACCCCAACCTTCCCAAGGAGCTCTCCAACCCTTTCTCTCCCAATCCATCATTAATCCTTCTCCCTCCAAGATCAAAGGTGAGTTTTGTTGTTGGTTTATGTTAGTTTCCTTTGTGTTCTTCCTTCCTCTTGTTATGGGTTATTGTTTTCTCCATTGTTGTCAAGTGGAGGTGCTCCCCTAATGTTGTTAAAGCTAGATTAAAGTTGTTTAAAGATTAGTGGAGACTAATCTTGATTCTATATTGCTCTATGACAGTTGTTGATACCATTCCATGCTTCGGAGGTCAAGTTAGTGGTGCCCACATACTCTCGGCTCTAAACGGTGAGTGGGTTTGACCTCATTGCCTTAGTTTTATCATTATGATTATTTTTGATGCATGATATTGGTGAAATATGATATTTGAGATGAGAAAAAGTATAGAATATGATTTTATATGATTATGTCAAGTTGGAAAAATTATGATTTATGATGATAGCATGAAAGAATTAGTTTTTCAAAACCATGGGACCATGATTGATGTATAGAGTGCTATGAAAATGTTTTACATATATTCATGAAGTGATTTAGTGCGAGATTATACGATTTAATAAGCTCTTAGCATATCTTAAATGTTTCAAGAGTTACGACCTAATTATGTTTCAAGACTAGAGATTTTAAAATATGATTTTAGAGTATCAGTTAAGATATTTTGGCAAATATGTCAAATAGAGATGCTATGTTATAACGTTAGAGAATTTATGATTTGAACCTTTCCATTTTAATTTATGTTATTAGAGTTATTAATTTATAAAAGAGTTATCTTGAGAAAAGAGACTTATAGAAAATCCAATTTTGTGATATTCCAAAAGTATGGAATTCAGTATAATTCATAGTGACTGCCAGATACATATTCTGTGAGCATGAAATCGGAATGCCTGCAAGCGGGTGATCCCTTGGGCATGATTTCATTGTCACAGTTATGCTAAAGTCAGGTTGCTAGATTTATATGAGTCTAGAGTTTTTCGAGTTTCAAGAGTTTTCATATTTAAACTGTTTCATAAAGAGCTAGAGAATGAGTATGATTGTATCCAGAGACTTTATGAATTATCTCGATCATTTCAAGAAGTGGAGTATTTATGTATGAAAAAGTTCGATACATATATTAGAGTATATAACAGAGATTTAGAGAAAACAATATGTTTATTGAAATAGAGACTAGACGGTAGCTATAGAGAAACAGACAGTGAGTTAACGGCTAAACCTCGATCGTTAACCTTGGTACCAAGTTGTCCTGAGAGGACAATCTCATAGAGCAAAGAATGGAACTTATTTAGGTGTCCGCATTAGATCCCAATGGATCATAGAGATAACATTTTTGGTTCTTGAAGAACCATAGAGCAGAGATTCCTGTTTCTCTAGTAGAGTACTGTTGTTTATGTTTTCAGAGAGTATTAATGATTTTCAGAGATTAGTGATGTTTTACGAGAATATTTGACTTAAAAGATACTATACATATGAGAAATGATTTTCTTGTTGAAGTACGAATTTAGAGATATTTTTTCTGAGTTTATAAATACAGAGATATAGTTTCTATTAGATTATATACAAGAATATCAAAGGGTTTGAAATAGATTATGGTTTTAGAGATGCTTGCTTATGAATTTACGGCATAAAAGGTGTTTTCCCGAGAGTAGTTATGTTATGTAAATATTGGAGACGTTTTTCCAGTGCATGTATATCTATATATGGTTGTTGTTGTCCCATGTGGGTGATGGGTGAGAGCTCACTCACTGAGTCCGTTGACTCACCCCTCTCCCTTCCTCCTCATAGTTGTAGGTACAGACGTTGCTCAACTTACAATCTAGCAGACATTGCCGTTCTCAGTGGTGAGTCTTACTTTGAAGTAAGGCCTGGTTAGAGTCTTGTTAGAGTAGAGTGCTCCGATAGATGTACAGGCAGGATCCGAACCATGCATTATTTTCAGATTATGTAATTGGTTTCAGTATTTGAAAAGTTATGTATCTGCTTTTAGTTCATAATTATGGAATTGAAATGGTAGAGTATGATTATAGTTTATGTAATAAACCAAATATGTAATTATGATTCAGTTCATGTGATTAATTGGTTTTCAGAGTATGATTAAGATAAATTTCAGAGATTCTTATATCAAATATTTCAGTTTTTTTTTTAGATATAAGGTTTAAATAGAGTTTTAAATGAAAATATGATTTCAAAATGAAAATATGTTATTTTATACATAAAGAGAGAGACTCAGAGGTCACAAGGTTTACATGGAGATGAGACTCCTCACGTGCCGGTCACGTTCCCCAGGTTGAGTCGTGACAATTTCATAGGTCAGACACAAACAAAGGATTTGTTGAATCAAACTTCTTCCAAGCTTCAGAGTGTCTCATGCCTCATCAAGCCATCCTTATTACACTTTATAGCATGCCATTTCAGATCATCTCCAATCTTTGAAGATAGAAACAATCTTTGTAATCTCGATTTTGGAGGAAAGTAACGAAGGACTTTTGTAGGCAACTTTTTCTTATTGATACCATCAATATTGGATGCCTTAGCCTGACCATCTTTTGAATTTGCTTTCCATATAGACTCGTTAAAAACTTTGTATGTCCTCACCTTAATACAACATGCAATTATTTGGCATGCATGTATCTTGTTATAGTTCAAACCAAGCTTGGTGATCGTCTTCTTTGCCTCTTAGAATGAACTTGGAATCTTTGCATGTTCAAACACACCATTTAATAGTTCTAGTATCATTGTCATTGATTTGTAACTCACCTTCACTACAAGAAAATTGCCATATACCCACGGTTACTTTTAGTGACACGTATAAAAGCTGTAGGTATAGGTAACCTATACCCACAGATATATGATATTGTTGGTCTAAATTTTGGGGGCATGTTATTTTCGTAAGTATTGTAATTATTTACCCATAGCTATGTTTTGTTGTCACTATAACCTTCTATTTTATCTACTCTTTTATTTCATCGCCAATTCATGACTCCAAAAATTAGGCGCTAATCTGTAAATTTTTCCCACTAAATTTTTACCCACACTTATCTCGCCAAATGCCCTAGTGGGGGTTCTTTCTTTGCTCATTTCTTGAGTCATCAATGGCAACTCCCTTCTTTCCCAGATCTACGGATAACATTTGGGAGGTAGAACTCTAGCACCCATCGACCCATACTACATCTCTTCTCAATTGCGACTACCACAACCATCAAAACCGCTGTCCCCCTCCTTTCCGATTTCGTGTCCGTCGCGCCCAACTGACCTTGTTTGTGTTCATGTCACGCCTTCCTTTACTTTCTATCTTCTATAGTAGAGAGCTCCACCACCATTGGCCGGTGTATGCGACGGAGCTCTTCCATCCTGGGCTTGTGCCCCCGATGAGGATCCTTCACCCTTTGTCGGCGCATGGGAGCCAGATTTGCTAGTGAGTGTGACCTAGATCCGTTCTGCCTCTGCACCGAGCTCCTCCAACCTTGGCCGGCACATGCGACCGAAATCCTCCACCCTTCACCGGTACATGCAAGCCAGATTTGCCGATGACACAACCCAGATTCGCTCCACCTCTGCACACAACTGAGCTCTTCTACCCTTCGCTGGCGCACGTGATCGAGATCCTCCACCCTTGCCGACACGCGTGAGTCCTTGTAGTGAGCCCCTCCTTTTCTGTTTCTCTTTCTCTGCTTCTTTCTTGAACAAAGTGCTATAGTTGGAATAAGAACTTCATCTTCTTGTCTAATTGATTAGTAATTTTTTTTTTTGCTTCTATGAATCCTGCAATTACTTTGATGTAGTTACTAGATTGTGGATCCCCTTATGAATTCTTGTAAGGGTAGAGAAAATATTATGTGTCGACGTTGATTTGTTTTCACGAGAAAGACAATCATTTAGAAGGGGTACTTGGTTGGGGACATTTTGGTTTTCACCAGCACCGGTGACCTTGAGGAACTATTTGTAACACTCCTTGAAATATCCTCAGTTTGACTTCCATTTATCTCGGCTTATTAGCATAAAAGGGTAACCTCTATATATCCCTTGACTTCACTCCTAAAATTGTGAATATTATAGATCTTGCATTTGTTTTGATGTTGCTTGGTACATTAAAAAAATCACATGTTAGTGTGTATGATTTGCTCTAGACTTCTTTCACTTGAGTGATGCCTCTAAGTTAACCTTCTTAAACTTGTATGAATTTATTTACGCTAGATGTGTTTTAGAGATTCGTGGGGTTTATTTAATTGGTGTTTACTCTTAGATTGAGTTTTAAATAAAAATTGTGAAACACTTACTGATTAGTTGATTTGACTATGTCATTTGGTTTATTCTAAGGTTTAAGAAGAAATTCTTGAGAATGTAAAGAAGAAATTCTATGAGAATGTAAACTCTTAGATGGCAGGGTGGTTTACAGCAGGTTTCTATCCATGTTCGCATTCTCCATTTGAGCTTAAGTCATCTTGTCTGGTGTTCTTTGTTTCTACTTCGTCCTTTTGGTTCGTCTGCTTCGATTCCTTTCGGATGTGATTTCCAATTTCAAATTTGAAAAGGAGATTTGTATTTCAGATTCGATTTGGTGCTTCCATTTCAATAGCAAGCCTGGGGACTTCTGATATTGCTTTCTTACTATTTCTCATATTATGTTTCTTACATGTTCGATCAAAGTCCCTGGAGATTTATGTTCATCGAGATTTCTATTCTTTGGGATTATTGTTAAGATTGGATTTGCACTTTCATCTGATTTGGCTATTAGTTCCAATTCTGTCGAGAGATATTATTTTGTTTGCTGGATTTTCATGGAGCCTTAGATATTGGTTTGGATAGTTCCTGTTTTGTTTTCAATTCTTGCTAGATTATTGAAGTTTACTTCTCAAATTTGGATATTTGGCTGTTAATGCCTTTTGTTCTTTTGATTTTGCTTCTGCTTCTTGTTTAAGGGTGGTTAAGCACTTGTTGATTGGCCTTTAATTGGCATTTTGCTTTTCATTATATGTTACCAAGGTTTTTAATATATATTTGTTTTGCTTTGCATGTGGTTGTAGGATGAAGTCTTGATCACTGGATTTAGATGAAAAGTTCATGTCATGGGTGATATTCCTGGTGTCAGGTTCAAGGTTGTGAAGGCTTCTTGTGTTTCTCTTCTAGCTCTCTTCAAGGATAAGTAGGAGAAGCCAAGGTCTTAAACTTGTGGAATACCTCTTCTTCTTCTTATTCAATAGTTTATTTGGGATGAAAAATATCTTGTAAGAATTTTATTATTAACAGGTTGAATCTTTTTAAATAAACTTGAATCTTTTTTCCTTAATGCATCCAGAGATTAGACACAATGGTTAGTGAGCATGGAACTCAATTACCTAGTAGACAAAAGCTGTGCATCGTTATTGTTAAAGCTATCCCTAAAGATTGAAGGATTCCACTTCTAGATGTTTTTCGGGTACAAACTGATTCATGTATTGTATGTAATGTGCTTATATGCTATATGAATACTTAGTTTTGACTTTCGCATCCAATTGGTTGTCAGTACTGCATCTAGGAGTAACATTTGTTAAGTTTCAAATTAGCTTTCCACTTGCCATTAGAATGTTAATTTACTTGTTTTTCTTTGAAAGGGTTGAAAGTGTTCCCTCCATTCAAACAGTAGGTAACACTTATAATGAAACTATGTGTATTTAAACATTAAAGTGTTAAATAATAGGTAACACTTTGAATGTCTTTTTAATTTAATGGAAATTTCCCAAGTGTGGTTCATATGTTAGCTTTCTTATTACATTACCCAGACTAATAATAAGTGAAAAAAAGGGGCAAAGAACAAACTTGATAATGACCTTTTAGAGATAATTACCCAGACATGTTCCAACAACAACCAAAAAAGAGAAAAATGAGTAGGGAAAAAAAGACATACTCATTTGTTTCCTGAGAGCGCCTAGCATAGGGAAAAAATTCCATGAACTGTTTCTTAATTCTATTATGTCTTAGTTCTAATGTGGTGGTGATTAATTATAGTTGAATTGTTGCTGTAATGATTTCGTTAGTGAATTTTATTATGATAACAAAATGGAACTACTAAAATCTTACCACATTATTGATTGTGTATTCTTGCGTAAATAAACTTGTGGCTTACTTTTATGTAGTTAAAAGGCCTAGGCCTATTTAGGCCTATGTGAAAATTTGTACCACACACTGTTTTATCACTATCACATATATTTAAAATTTGTACAATTTTTTTATAGGCTCTAGATGCTTCAAGTAAGCCAAATGACCAAAGCAATTCAAGATCTCAAAGTTTCAATGAAGATCATGAAATATAGTATCTACTTAATTTGGTTAATTTTCATTAAGATTGATGTTAATTTTGTTAAATACATACACTAATATTAATGCTTCATTGTAATTTAATTTGCAGGTGATAACTAGAAGCGAAAGTGCTCATCTTTGTTGATTATTGGTGATTGATGTCCATCATGTTTTGGAATTGTATTTTGTGTGCACTATATTTGCTTCATGGGAGCATAATATATGTACTTCTTTAGATTTCCATGATTCTGTTTGTTTGTAATATTGATACCTATTACTTTAAGACTTGTTTTACTTTTAATATAATTGGAGTCTTTTTTTAATATGATTGTTATTCTCATATATATAAATTTAAATACATAAATTGAATTCCAAATTTCAATTTTTTGTAACTACCAAAAAAAAAATCATAATAAGCTATACCCATGGAAAATATAAAATCAATAAAAGTGTGGTTATAAGCTATACCCACGGAAAAGTTAAATTCTACAAAAGTGTGGCTATAATCTATACGCACAGAAAATTTAAAATCGATAAAAGTGTGGCTATAGGCTATACTCATGGACAAAAGAACTTCACTCTAAAGTATATAGTGATAGAATTGTTTCATGGGTAATTTACCTGGTGATAATTTGTGACGGTTTTTAATTCCATCACGGAAACCTATAGTGGCACAATGAAATCTGTAGGTATAAGTCAAGACATTTTTTGACGATACTGGGTACCATCACTATATGTTATATCAATGACAAAAAAATTGTGGGTAAAGGTATAGTAAAAACGACATAATTGGACGTCTGTGGGTATAAGTTTTTTGAGGCTATACCTAAGGTTTTTATACTTTTACCTATGGTTTTTTGTCGTGGTATATGGCAATTTTCTTGTAGTGCTTGTAAAGGCATTTGACATGATACCACTTCACCATGAAAGATAATTTTGAATACCATGTACACCCTTTGTGTGATGGTTGCTCTCTTTCTCTAACTAATTCATAGAACTCTTTTGCTTCAAGCCCTTTATGGCTTGCATTTGGCATTACTCCTTTACTTTCGATTAGTTCTTCAATTGTTGTCAAAGGTACTTCATTCCTATGACTCCCATTAACTCCAAAAGCTTCATTGATCATGTTTCAAATCGGATCTACCATAACCACATGGTTTTGTACTTCATGTAAAACACTAGTACTTAATACATTGCTAGTTTCACTCGTAAAATACTACCCATGATAAAACCAGAATGTATATCCTTTGGGAAACTATCGATAAATCAAGTGCTCATACATCATGTCCTTTATTTGCCATTTTTTAAATTCATATGAAGAACAAAGACATATTATTTTATCATTAACTGAGCAATGCATAAAGGCAAAATCAAGAAATCTTGAAATCCCTTGTTATCCACACCCAGTCTTTGCTCTGAATTTAAAACAAAATGCAACATTTAAGAACTCTCATAACATAAACATTAAGACACACACACACACACACACACACACACACACACACACACACACACATATACATACATATATATATATATATATATATATATTAGAACGTTAAATGTTAATTGTTCATAAGTAAAGCTGCTCACACTTTTGGTCTACTCGTTCCTATTTGGTAATTCCTTTTTTTGCGCTTGCTAATGATCAAATAGTTAGAACCTATATATCTTCCAAAAAAAAGAACCTATTTTCCTAGAAAGACAACATTCAACGACTTAAATAAATGAACTTGAGTTTTGGTAGTAATCAGAAAAAGAGATAACTTCTTTTGCTTTGATGTTTTTTGTTTTGGTCTTTTGTACAAATGACATATCACTAGTATATGTGGACTGATTAGCTTGAAATTTAATAGCAAAATCTAAGAAATTTTTCCACATAATGCATATTTAAATATATATTACTTAGAATACACACACATATACACATATATAATACTCCTAAAATATCAATGTTAAGTTTTATATAGATCTATTATAGACAATGTGGCACTATCTAGGATAATTTTAGAATTAAAATATAGCAATGTTTCTATAAGGATAATTTAAAATTGATTTCCTGAAAGAATTCTTTCTGTGAAAACTTTTAGTTAGTTAATCTTGTGAATGGCAACTGTTAAGTTCTATCACTGTGTTTGTTCTCACTTTTACTTCTTAGTTAATGCTTCTTACCTACTTGATGACATTGTTATATAATATATAAGCACATAATAGTAAAGGTAACTACACAAACTCTTACCAAAGCAGACCAACTGAAGTTCCCCTAACTATAGCCTTACTTTCCTACTAGTAGAGATTTTAATGTAAAATTTACATAAGATACTTGTAGCTTATTTGATATATACCTAATCAATAAACCTTTAATAACTCTTTCCTATTTGCTAATAAACTAAAGGAGCTAATTCCTATAGCTTGAAACTGGAGATTAAATGCTTGCCATAAAATATAGTTTCACTTCTAGCTTACTTCTAGATATGAAAGGATAAGAAGATGACCACTAGTCTAAAGACTAACCCCAAATATACCTAAGAACATTAAAATTGAACTAATCCATATAAGGCCTTTTCATCCCTAGTCCCTATACTCTAAAGAAGGGAATTTGGGGTTCACAGTCCCTGTACTTATCATCTCCATTGCTCTACTTCCACCATATATAGTTTCTAAGTTCTGTTTTTCTTACACTAATCAAAATTTCAGCCCAAAAATTCAATCCACACATTGTATAATGAAATCAATATTAGAAAAGACAGAAAGAATTACATGTAAAGAGGCAACCTCAAATCTTTATAACTATACAACTTTTATTCAAGAAGAAAAAGAAAAAAACACTAAAGTGTGGAAACTTTTTTACATACTTTTGAACAACATATTGTAAGAAATGAAAATTGAAACTTACCCTCTTCGATAGGTAGCTTGGATTCTGCAAATCTCAGCCATATGAAACAATTCAAAGCAATCATTAAGAAAGCAAAAGAAGTAGTAGATTGCATGCTCAAAGACCAATTTTTAATTACTGAACTCAAGATTCACATCAATTTTGTTTCCCATTTAAAAGCTTAATTTGCTGCTCTTTACACGACCAAACTATATTGTCATTAACACTAGAATCAAATTAGGAGAAAATATGATAGAATCTCCATTGCAAAAGATGATGTAGCTGTTTATGTCAGAATTAGACATTAAGAGTGCATAATGCAACCAAACCAAAATAAACACATACATACCACTATAATAAAATAATATTTCTACTCCACTCATAGACATAGTCATAACAAGCAACAAAAAAAATAGAGCTTACAAGGGAATAGTATCAAAAGATGATACGAAACTATGAGGCATTGGATTCAATGGTAGGGATGATTTTCTAGTGGCAGGGCTTGAGGTCTTCAAAGATAGGCGAATTCCTCAACAAATTTCACGGGGGTTCAGGGGACTTCACCATTAAGGATAGATTGAATCAAATGATTCCATGAGTAGTGGCATCAAGCATGAAACAGTGAAGAAGGTATTCACTTAAGCTTTGAAGAAAAGGGAAAAAAATGCATTAAGGAGTTGAGGTTCAACAAATAAGGGTTTCAGGTTTGTACAATTTGATTCAACAAATAAGATGCAACTTGAGAAGAAAAAAATTCAAAAAATGAGAAGAGAGGCAAACCTGTTGAAATACCAAAATATGGGTTTTTGGTTTTTGCACATGAAAGATAAAGATGATGATGATTGATCAAAGACCCAATGAATAAATCCCTAAATAAATAAATCAATAAAAATGATTGGATATTCTAAAAAATAATAGTGAAAAATAAAAATGAAAAGATTTTCAAAAATAGAGTATAGATAGACCTTGAAGGACCTGATTTTGTGTTAGGTAGAGGCTTGCATCAAGTCACGACTAAGTGACCTTCTTCACTATTTCGCGTTGGGATTTGACTCACTAAAGGATTTGGGATCAAGATAGGGGAGTGAGAGAGAGCAGTGATCGAGAGATTGGGGATTTGAGAGATTAGCGACTGGGGTTTAAGGCACTGAGGCTCACACCAATATGCGCCAAGGGTTCAAAGACTGAGCAGTGCAAAATCACTGGGAAAGGAAGGGACTGACATTGGAGAGGCTGGAAGCTTAGGCATCAAAATTCACTAGGGTTGAAGGAGGCAAGTAGCCATAGTTCCTCCAATCATAGGGAAATATTTCAACTTATGGTCACCAATGACCATTCCTTTAAACCGCCATCAGAAAAGTGCAATAGAACTCATTATTTGTGGTAGTGATATACTAACTTGCACCACTATTAACATTATTGACTCATATACACTCATTTTTATATAAAAGTATCACATGATATAGTGTCACATATTAAGAGATACAAAGACCTACATAATACGTGATACTCTTTAACATAAAACATAATGTGCCACACTATTGGATGTATTACTTGAATAGAATATGGCTGACAGTCAGACGTATTCTATGAAATAAAGCATCAAACAATGTGACGTATTATAATAAATGTTCAGTGCATATATAACCAACCCCCCAAGCAAAAACATAGTGCAGAATACATTACTTGTGTGCGAGTGAGTTTTTTTTTATGTCTTTGAAAGAAAAAATGTCTTGGAGATATTATTTGCTTGTTCATTATAATTGTGAAATTAGTCAAAATTCACAATATGGAGTCCAATTTTGTTGTCAAAATCTAGCACTTATTAGGGTTCATTCATCTATGAGTCTTTTTTATGTTCATAGCAAAATTCTTCACAAATTACAGGAAAGAAACTAGCAAATAATTCAGATGATGTATCGGCTACCTATATTGATCAGTCAAGGTGTGGTACAGTATGGAAGTTGTAGCATTGATACCAATGATGATTTGAGGGTGATGTTTGATTGTCGTAGACAGTTTCTTAACCGTCGTGTTATGGAGGTACCTGTAGCTGTAGGAGAGTTGTAGTTGAGTTCTAATGGATCAATTCCCCTTCATGCTTTTGATATGTTGTCATTAGCTTAGCCTTCTAGAATAATTTCAATGCCAGGTCCAGGGTGTAACGCCCCAATTTTTACTACTGTGTAGAATTATCAAGATACCCCTAGGTAACTTTTGAACATAATTCAAGGCCAAATAATCCTCAATAAAGGAATATAACATTAGAGAAACATTATAGGAAGCTTGATTAGCGATTCGTGTGAAAGTTGCAAACCTCGATTTTTCTGTGTGTAAAATAATCAAAATGACCCTGAGGTCATTTTTTCTTAGAAAATCAAAGATAATCAATCTAGATTATCTTTGAGGGGTTAGTTTAATGATTGATAGGGATTGTATGTACCTTGGAAATAAAAATCTTAATCCTCAGTTTTTACCATACGTAAAATTACTATTTTATTTCTGCAGTAATTTAACATGAAATTATGCAATCTTTGAATTCAATTTTCATCCAAAAGTTCAAAATGTATAATTTAAATGCAATTTGAGTATGTCCAATAATTTCGAAGAGTTTTCATGAAATTACCTTTTTATCAATGGTTAATGCTTAATAAGTTTTCTTAAGTAATTAAGGCAATATTAGCTCTATTTCAATTCAAATTATTTTTATTCATTAACCTTGGGTTAAAAATAATTACTTGAGGTTAAAAATAATTGTCTAAGGTTAAAAATAATTACTAGAGGTAATTAGAGCCTAAGAATTGTTTAGGAAAATTTAATTTCCTTTCTTAATTACAAAGAGCTCATGAAACCAATAATGCTAAGATTAAGGAAATTCTAATGTATTTGCTTTCTTTACCTTGAGATTAAAGCTTAATTTATTAATTGCCTTTCAACTCAATTGAGATTAATTCCATTTCTAGTATAAGATTATCCTTTTATTTAGTCTTGAGTTATTTTACACACCTAGTTTTATCATTTACACAAAATTACCAATTCCTAAATCCACCACCTATCAAACTAAGCTATCCTACATGTCCTACCATAAATGAAAGAATAAAACTTGTCCCCTATGATAGCCTTGCAAGCTCATGGATTCCCCCCTCCATTACCTTGATATTTTAATTTTTCTTTAACAATAAAACACACACAACACTTATGGCATTACCACTTATTTTATTATCAAAGAATTAAGCACTCAAACAACATCATGACCACACCATGTGTTCTTTGAGTTGTTTTGCATTATTTTTGAGCAATAATTTTGCTCATCTTATAGCCCATATGCAATGGTCTCTACCCCCCATAATGCCTCCATTTTATTTTACTATCAAAGAATTAAGCACTCAAACAACATCATGACCACACCATGTGTTCTTTGAGTTGTTTTACATTATTTTTGAGCAAGAATTCTGCTTCATTTACAGCCATGAAGGCAGCAGCCAACCTTCCCCAAATGTCCTATAAATATGTGTTTTTCCAAAGCCTAATGCACACACAAACACATATACTTGTTACTTGAAATTTTTGGTGTAGTCTTGTTCACTATCTTGGCCAAAAATCCTCTCATATCTCTATAAACTCTAAGCTTTCTTCTTCCATCTCCACCTTCAAGAGACTCCATTCTTAACCTTTATCCAAGTTCCCAAGCTCAAACAAACACATACATACCATAAACTAACCCCTAAGCACCTAAACTTTCCATTACCAAACACAAGAACACAACAAAAATCCTTCCACCATTTCATCTTCACTTGGCCGAATTTATACCATCACTAAGATCAGAATTTGTCTTTGATATCTCATAGAAGATCAAGCCTTCTATTTAATAAATAAGAAACAACTTGATAGGGATTTTATTTCATGTTCTTTCTCTTGTTCTTCCTTTATATTTTCGATTTTATGGCTTGATAATGACCATCGCTTGATGATGAGGAATCATGTGGTGGTTGTGAATCCATCATTTAAATGACTTTTAAAGCTCAAGGTTTAATTCTTGATGTCAAAAGATTAATGAAAGAATTGCTAAATCTTGAGTTTTAAGCTTAATAAGACATAAAAATGAACTTGCATTATGTTATAATTTCTTGCACATCATATTTATATTTCAAGCTTTGCATAATCATGTTTGTATTTCAAGTTATCACTTTAATTCTTGAAGATAATAATATGAACTTGTATATTCATATTTATATTTCAATTTATCACCTAAATCATAAAGACCTAAGAATGAATTTATATCTTCATATTTATATTTCGAGCCTTGCATTTCATATATATATATATATATATATATATATATATATATCCATGTTATCACCTTATAATGATAATAATAAGGTTACAAGACAAGTTTATAATTCTAGTCATCACTTAAATCCTAAAACTCAAGACTTGCTCCTTTTATCTTAAATGGAGATTTTGATCATGGATAAATCTCATCTATATGTTTTCGGCCCTCATGTATTTCTGATTTGAAGTTGTTTCATTTTATTTTTGAGACTTAAATCTTGTCTTTAAATTGCACTAAGAATCCTTGAAAGACTTAGAGATTAAAAAGGATTAAGAATATGGTTTTTCTCATGATTTTAAGGACTAATCTTATGATTTCAGACCTGATCTATTAAAACTGAAATGAATACTGATTTATGATATTTTGATGAGTATAAGTCTCTATTAGTTGTTATAAAAAAAAATTTAGTGTTTTAGGAAAAACTAGTAACTAAAAAGAATCAAAATTATGTCTTTATGAAGCTTTTAAAAGGCTAAATTTTCTGATTACTATTCAGCCCTGTTCACTGCTGTTAACCACTGTTCATTGCTGTTCACACACTTGAGAATCACTAGTAATTATTATAAAAATTGTTTTTAGCAATTTAGGAAGGACTAGTAGTTAGAAATAATCAAAATTGTGATTTTATGAAGCTTTAAAGAGACTAATTTTCTAATTCTAGTCAAGAGTTGTTCAAGGCTGTTCATATTGTTTACATACTTAAAACTACTAATATTTGTTGTAAAAATTATTTTTGGTATCCTAGAGGCATAAAAGTGTAGTTACAAGTGTTAGTTTTGACCATTTTGTAAAATGCGAAAAGTTATGTTCTAAACTATCAATTATGTAATTTTTTTGGTCAAAGGATTTTAGTTAGAGTTAGTAATGACATCTAATATGTTTATGTGTTTAAAATACCATGTATAATGTTTAGAAAAAGTTTTAGAAGTGTTGGCATTTGTTAGGAGTTAAAGATGAGTAACTTTGCACTTTGACCCCTAAAGTATGTTAAAATTTGGTCTATAGCCCTAAAAGGTTTTTATGATGAGTTTTAAATGGTTTCTAGTGATTATAAGTCTCTTGAAAGTATTGGTTAATGTTAAGGATCTTTAGTTTGTAAGAATGCATTAAAAAAGGGTATTTACATTTTGACCTATAATCTTTGAGAAATTGCGATTTGACCTCTTTAGGGCTTAAGCATAAATATTGATAATTTGATGAGATTGGTATGAATGATATCTTATGGAAGCTATGTTTAAGTGTTTAGTTGAAATTTATATGGCTTATAGATATATGCAATGAAATGTGATGCATGTTTATGTAATTTAAATTATGGCTTGTTATGTTTATGATTGATTAATTGAGATGCATGATTTATGAAAATTATGAATATGAAATATTAAGCGATAAGCTGTGAGCATATGTGTCATGTTTGCATCTCTAAATGACATGCCAAGGTTAAGGTGACATCAAACACATGGAAGTGATCTTTTAATTTCCTCTCATGAAAGGTTATGAGAGGTGAGCCATTACTGGCCCTCAAGCCTCCTCTAAGGAAACGTTATGAAAGGTGAGCCGATATTGGCCCTCTTGTCTCCTCTAATTAAAGGTTAAGAGAGGTGATCTAATAAGGTGATCTTTTAGACTCCTCGAATTAAAGATTATGAAAGGTGATTCTAATGCCGCTTATCCCGTACCTTAAGAGTCGGGAACTTAACTTATCAAAAGGGATAAGATGACGCTAGTGACGACAAGTGAGGTATGAGCTCATAACCTAGAACTCTCAAGAGGAGAGAAAATATAGGGCGGCCCCCAAGGAAAAGAGAATAAGAAGTTTAAGTCACCTAAAAAATGAACCACGTGCATATGTTCTTTATGTATGCTTAATTATTGTATACTCTATTATATCTTGCATATGGTATTGACAAACATTGATGATATAGTATGTTGCATTCATAACATTAAGATTCATGCTAAAAGATACGGGCCTCGGTTAATGGTATTTAGAACTTAATAAATGAACCTTGTATATGTCCACATTTTCATAAAAAAACTCGAGGTTCCTGGGGCCGACGATGATGACACTTGTATTAGAGCTGGGAAACCCTACTGAGATTCTTGTATAAGTTTCTCATCCTTCTTCTTTTCCGTGTCATCTCCAGATAAGGATGATGGTGAAGTTCGTGACTTTCTTTGTGTAGTGGGCGAAGGAGCTATGCTATAAACAAGAGATTCAATTGAGATAGTTTTTCCCTTGGATATTGCCTTTAGAGTGATCGTATCTCATTTATCAGTTTGTGTTCTATTGATGGATATATATTGATGTCCTTATGTTTATAGGACATCACTATTATGATACAGTTATTAATATGTTATTATTATTTGAGTTATGTTATGCTATAGTTGTATTATGTATCTACCTGTTATTTGTTTCTAACATCTCTCTTACACAGGCAAGATGAATGACGTTAGATACTTAGTATGCGCGACTCATATTTTGGTATTTAAGTTTCAGAAAAAAAAATTTATCCATATTTTCACTAAAGTATTTTCAAGAAGTTTTGAATAAAAGACTGGAACAAAAGAGTAATAACTAATAATTAACTTAAATGCATCCTAGGCATATTGAGTTAAATATTAGGGTGTTATACAACGCAAAATGAAAATATTGGAGAAGTAAATTTTGGAAGAAGGGACGAGTGGCCCGACCTTGAGAGAACCTGTAGTCAAGGTTGCTAGAGAGCTTCAACTAGATAGTCCAATTTGCAGGCTACAAGCCTTATAATGAAATGATTTCTGAAGAAGAGCCATACAATATTCTAGTATTTGAACTTATTATATCTTTTATGATTTTGTGGTTAACTTATTAACGTTCGAATTCTTATTCATGAATTAGTGCAATTTTTTTTTTGAAATTGTGCCATTTATTAAATTTTTGTCTTCAGTTCACAAATTCTCATCCATGCATCATTGAATTGTATTTTTTATGAAGAATGTGGTTAGCTTGTTTTTTAATATTCATTATTTAAAATTTTATTCATGAATTATGTTTTTCATTTTTATTATGATGTATGTGGTTAATTTGTTATTGGTTTAATTATTCTTCAAGTTATAACATCCTCCTAAGTACAACATCATCCTTAAGTCATGACATTATATTTAGGAGTTGTTACTTATAAAGTAGCAGACTTTCCTTAATTATCTATAGTAAAATTGGTCGAATCGTGTAGTAAATAATTCGTGGTTCTAACAAAATATATAGAAAAAAATAAAATATTTATTTAATACAACGTCAAGTACAAAAAGAAGGTCTTCTATGAGCTTTAATACACATCTGTTATCTCTTATATTTACAAACCTATATGAATAACTAAGTACAACATATACAAGACTTTACTGCTAAACTATTGTAATTCCAATTTAATCCTTCTTGCAATTGCCTTGTTGTCTGTTGGATCAACCAGGAGATGACACGGGAACTCAAACACATAGGGGTGAGAATTCTAAAATTCTCAGTAAGGCATCTCCAAAACCTATACTAAATCCATGTCATTATCATCGTCTCAGCCACTTTGGTTTATTAAAAAAAAAAATGTGAGCATGCAACGTATAAGGTTCATTTTAAAGTTTAAAAAGTATTCTTTCGAAGTGGGTTTCTTTTTATTATTCAATTACTTAATATACACATGTCATACTATTCAACATTACAGTACTCCATTCTCAAGTATACATTCCCTTGGTACACCAAAAGGGATACCAAAAGGGATTTTATATACAATATTCTACTCTTCACATGTCATATTATTCAACATCACGGTACTCCATTCTCAACTATGCATACCCTCGGTACACTGAAGAGGATTTCATATACATTATTCCTACTCTTCCGTGCCCTTGACATAATAAAGGGGATCTTTTTGTGCCCTTAATATAGGGGAACTATTTGTACCCTTAATACAGGGGAACTATCCGTGCCCTTAACATACTATAGGGGATCTTATTCATCACTCAACACATACATCATCCTTAAGCTCACATATATATGCACCACATATCTGTATGCATTAACATAAATCTCTGATTTTATAATGCTTCAAACCTATTTACATCATCCATTCATTTCTCATAAAATAATCTTTAAAGTCCATAGCATGTATTCGTACACATCAAACTTGAATCAAAGTCATTATATCATTAATTCAAGACATTATCATAATTTTAGCACAATGGCAGATTTTTCACTCAATTGACACAATTTATTTTTCATATCAAATAACCAATTCAAAGGCTATAAAAATTCTCCATGCAATGTGTCCATAAGGTCCTATAAAAATTTCAGAGTAAGAATCATTCTTTAACTATACTAACAAACTTAGACAAATTTGGTGGTTAGATACCACCTAAGCTAGCTCAAAATGAAAATTCTTGAATTTTATACCATAGCAAATGAATCTAGAAAATTCAAAATAAAAATCCTCATTAAACCTTAAGATGTCTATAATAATCTCTAAAAATTTCAAAGGAAAATCCAATTGTTTGGTATGATAACAAAATTAGCAAAATCTACAGCTTTAGTTCCAATGATTCAGGCAACACATAGATCACTTTGGTTTCTGATTTTTTTGAAGCGGTAAAAGTTCAAAACTAGCCCAAGAAAATTCGTGGGACTAGTCAAGATTTAGCTTTAACATATAATTTTTTTACATCATAAAAATACTCACAATTACACCAGAAAATTCATGAACGATGCCTGCCTAGGGGAAATCCGAAAATCTAGCAGCATAGTCCAAAATTCCTTTTGACAAAAATGATTTCTAACATCATCCAAACCCTCCACCAAATCAAATACATCAATATCTATCTTTCATCAATCAATACATTCAGAAAATTCCAGCTAGTTCAATCAGAAACATTCAGAGAAAAATTGAAAAGAAAAGAGAACAAATAAAGCCCTACTTGTAACTAGAAGATCTTTCCACTTTTCTTGGTTCTTCCAAATGCTTTTCTTCCTTCAAGACCTTCTCAAACAGACCTTAATCCTTTTATAATAGAGGTATATGATATCTCAAGGTGGAGGTTAGTGATGAATCAAAATTCCAATCAGTTAGTTTTGATGATTATGAGGAGTAGATGCAGTTTTGTGAAAGAAGCTTGTAATTTTATTGACTTGAGCTATAGATTGTGAGACCATGGAAGCAAGATTTTTGGGTTTGTGAAGAAAAACATGAAGAATGAAGAATGAAGAAACTTGGCCGAGAATGTTGCTTCAAGGTGATAAGGTTTTGTGCTTTTGGTATATCTTAGGATAAAGTAACATTTATGTAGTCAAGTGTATTTTTTTTTTCCTTTTTAAAAAGAAACAACGGAATGGATGGCTCGGACTTAATCTTGTTAGTCAAGATTAAATCTTGGCCATCCACTTGGCTTTAAAAGATAAGCATTATCATATTGTAAAAATATAACTATCTTTTGGTGTTAAAAATCGTACACCGAAATTTTATCGAACAGGTAAAACACATACCCGATTAATCAAACATTGCCTAAAAATTAATTCCAGGTATAAAATTGTCATTTCTAACTATCTCTAACTTTAACCTCTCTTTTCTCAATCCTGAGCATCTTCTGGTCCCGGTTATAGGGTTTTAGCTACCTTGACGGGCCCGTGAAACCCGCAAGGTCACTATTCACCTGGCCTGAAATTTTTTTTCTTAACACATCGATTGAGTCATCCTAATCGTTGCTAAAACTATTAGATTTTTGAAATTATGACTAATAAATCTTAAACTAATTTTTAAATAACTTTTAGGGTGTTACATTACCACCCACCTTAGAAAGAATTTTACCCTCAAAATTCATTTTGAAATTGATTTTCAAAAGATAGTTTGTGTAAACCAAACAAACAATTCACAGATAGTTCAAACAATTTAATCAAATACTATGATGTAATAAAATGTCCTTATCACAGATTGCATTTTCATTTGGTGGTATCCCTTCAGTATTTCGATCTAGTCTCTTCATCATTCGGTTTGTCACTATAGTTTGTTCCCTCATAGCAGTAGCCAGGTCACGAGAAGTATCCATTATGTCTTCTTGGTCAGCATTCTCGTTCCTAGTACATCTGTGGTTTGCTATTGGTTTCTGAACACATAAAAGAATTTGAGTTGATCAGGCTCAACACCATCGTAAGTATGATCGCACTGAAATACAGCACCACTAGACTGTCATGCGTATCTAAACCCTATATCCTATCACATAGACAAGGTTCAAGGCATGGCTTATCTTCACTTTGGAAGCATAGTCAGTCCATTCCTCAAGGTCTTACAAGGACGAACTGCTCTCTGATGCCATAATATAACATTCTCCCAAGTACAACATTATTCTTAAGTCATGACATTATACTTAGGAGTTGTTACTTATAAAGTAGGGAACCTTTCTTAATTATCTATAGCAGAATTGGATAAATCGTGTAGTAAATGATTTGTGGTTCTAACAAAATATATAGCAAAGAAACAAAGTATTTATTTAGTACAATGTCAAGTACAAAAGGAAACTCTTCTATGAGCTTTAATACACACCTGTTATCTCTTATATTTGCAGACTTATACGTATATATAAGTACAACATGTACAAGCATTTACTACTAAGCTACTGTAATTCAAATTTAATCCTTCTTGTAATTGCCTCGTTGTCCACTAGATCAACCTGGAGACAACATGGGAACACAAACACATAGGGGTAAGAATCCTAAAATTCTCAGTAAAGCATCTCCAAAACATATACTAAAATCCAAGTCATCATCATCATTCCAGCCACTTTGGTTTATTAGAAAAAAAAATGTGAGCATGCAACGTATATCAAAGGTTCATTTTAAAGTTTAAAAATCATTCTTCCGAATTGGGTTTCTTTTTATTATTCAATCACTTAATATACACATGTCATACTATTCAACATCATAGTACTCCATACGTACCCTTAGTACACTGAAAGAGATTTCATATACATTATTCCTACTCTTCACATGCCATACTATTCAATATCATAGTACTCCATTCTCAACTATACGTACCCTCAGTACACCAAAGGGGATTTCATATACATTATTCCTACTCTTCCGTGCCCTTGACATAATAAAGGGGATCTTTTCGTGCCCTTAATACAAGAGAAGTATCTGTGCCCTTAATATAGGGGAACTATCTATGCCTTTTGTATAAAGGAACTATCCATGCCCTTAATATAGGGGAACTATCCGTGCCCTTAACATACTATAGGGGATCTCATTTATCACTCAACACATACGTCATCCTCAAGCTCACTTATGCATGCATCACATCTCTGTGTGCATTAACATAAATCTTTGTTTTCATAATGCTTCAAACCTATTTATATCATTCATTCATTTCTCATAAAATAATCTTTAAAGTCCATAGCATGTGTTTGTACACATCAAACTTGAATCAAAGTCATTATATCATTAATTCAAGGTATTATCACAATTTTAGCACATCGGTAGATTTTTCACTCAAGTGACACAATCTATTTTTCACGAAAACTAACCAATTAAAAGGCTATAAAAATTCTTCATGACACCTCAATGTGTCCATAAGGTCCTCTAGAAATTTCAAAGTAAGAATCATTCTCTAACTATGCTAACAAAATTAGACAAATTTGGTGGTCAAATACCACCTAAGCTTAGCCTAAAACCAGAATTCTTGAATTTTCTACCCTAGCAAATGAATCCAGAAAATTCGAAATAAAAATCCTCATTAAACCTTAAGTTGTCTCTAATCTCCATAAAAATTTCAAAGGAAAATTCAATCGTTTGGTATGGTAACAAAATTAACAAAGTCTGCAGCTTCAGTTCCAACAATTCAGGCAGCACATAGATAATTTCTGTTTTTGAATTTTTTTCAAGCAGTAAAGGTCCAAAACACAGCCCAAGAAAATTCATGGGGCTAGCTCAAGATGTTAGCTTTAACATATAATTTTCTAGATCATAAAAACACTCACAATTACACTAGAAAATTCGCGAACAATGCCTGCCTAGGGGAAATCTGAAAATCTAGTAGCATAGTCCAAAATTTCTTTTGACAAAAATGATTTCTAACATCATTCAAACACTCCACCAAATTAAATACATCAATATCTATCTTTCATCAATCAATACATTTGGAAAATCCCAGCCAGTTCAATCAGAAACATTCAAAGCAAAATTGGAAAGAAAAGAGAATAGATAAAGCCCTACTTGTTACTAGAAGATCTTTCCATTTCTCTTGGTTCTTGTAAGTGCTTTTCTTCCTTCAAGACCTTCTCTAATAGCCCTTAATCCTTTTATAATAGAGGTATATGATATCTCAAGGTGGAGGTTAGTGATGAATCAAAATTCCAATTGGTTAGTTTTGATGATTATGAGGAGTAGAGGAAGTTTTGTGAAAGAAACTTGTAATTTTATTGACTTGAGCTATAGATTATGAGACATGGAAGCAAGATTTTTGGGTTTGTAAATGAAAAACATGAAGGCTGAAGAATGAAGAAACTTGGCCAAGAACGTTGCTTCAAGGTAATAAGGTTTGGTGTTTTTAATATATCTTAGGATAAAGTAGCATTTATGTAGTCAAGTGTATTTCTTTTCCTTTTTAAAAAGAAACGATCGAATGGATGGCTCGAATTTAATCTTGTTAGTCAAGATTAAATTTTGGCCATCCACTTGGTTTTAAAAGATAAGCATTATCATATTGTAAAAATTAAACTATCTTTTGGTGTTAAAAATCGCAAATCGAAATTTTATCGAACGGATAAAACACATACCCAATTAATCAAACATTGCTTGAAAATTAATTCCAGGTATAAAATCTTCATTTCTAACTATCTCTAACTTTAACCCTCTCTTTTCTCAATCCCAAGCATCTCCAGGTCTCGGTTCTAGGATTTCAGCTATTCTGACGGGCCCGTGGGGCCTACAAGGTCATGATTCACCCTAGCTCAAATTTTTTTTTCCTTAACACGTCTGTTAGGTCATCCTAATCGTTGCTAAAACTATTAGATTTTTTAAATTATGACTAATCAAGCTCAAACTAATTTTTAAATAATTTTTAGAGTGTTACATGAGTTTATATTATTTTACACAATTTTTAACTAGGTCTCTATAATTTAAAAGTTTTTAACTAGGTCCCTATAATACATAAGATTTTTCAATCAAGTACTTATTGTTAAAAAAAATGGAATATTCCAATATAGGGTTCTAGTTAAAAACTTTAAAGTATAGTGATCTAATTGAAAATTGTGTGAAATTATAGGAACCTCAAGAATAATTAATCCTTTATTATTTAGTACAATTGATTATTTACATTGAATCCTATGATATTTTCATATTACTTGCAATTTTTTGTGTCGCAAGATGATGACAATGAGATAGTTCCCCCCACCTAGATCGTTTTGATATACAAGGCAACTCAAAATTTATTTGATTAATTGGTTGCTCTCCATTGGATGTATTACTAATTTGATTGATATCTTCTAACCCTGGTCTCAATTTCATTTATCTTATAATATACATTTTCATGCAAGTTTGTTTGATTTGAAACTATGATTAATCAATAGAACAAGTACGTGATGATGAGAAAATGAGAGGTTCTAGCAAATAAGGAAAGAACATATTCATTCCTTCCAATTCCAAGTACAATGATTGGTGTCATTAACAAAGTAGATGATCTTTGTCTGTTCTTTCTTGATGGAAGGCTATAAGAAAACCTTGTAATCATTCATCCAAGGATCTCATGGCATGATTTTTGAAGGTTTCCCTATGAAAGCCAAAGGCAAAGTGAGCTTCTAAATTATTGTCTTACATGCGTAGGGTTTGGCTTCATTTTCATATCATGCCAAAGGAATTAAGGACCAATGCATGGACCATATATGCCTTGCATATTTGGAATTCAAATATGCCTCTTAGTCTTGTAAATTTACACTAGTCTATCATTCCCATCATACTCTATAATTCCACCTTCCTTATGTTCGGACCCTGCCTTTTTTGATTCAATATGAGGTTACCAACCTTTTTTTACTGGAGTCTTGTTAATTTGACAGTGGTATTTGTTAGGGTCATCAAAACATGCCAAATTTTTCGGGCCAATCCATTTATCCACAAAAAATTGATAGGTTAGGCCTAAAAATTTTGATCCATTTAGCAAAAATCCATTTATAGTCTGCCCACTTAAGCTGCAGGTTAAATGGGCTAGCCTACGCAAGTCAATGGGTGGCTAGTACTAGTCCCACATCAGTTGAGGAGGGGAACAAAGCATGCCTTATAATGCTGTAGATACCTCTCCCCTGCAGATGCATTTTCCCCATAAGAGAGGGAAGAAAAAATCCATGAGGGGCACCTAGTTAGGCCCCAAAGTGGACAATATCTGCATACTGGTTGTTACACTCACACTACAAATGGCGATACATAGCGCGCCCAGATGTAACAGATGAGATCGATGTGCCAACCAACGAGGACATTAGGCCCCCATTAGGAGGGATGGAACTAGTCCCACTTCGGTTAGAGAAAGGAATGAAGCATCGGTTGGAGGCATTTTCCCCATGAGAGAGGGAAAAACAAATCTGTGAGAGGCGCCCAGTTAGGCCCCATGTTACACTCACATTATGAATAGCAATACGTAGCGTGCCTAGATGTTACAGATGGTATCAAAGCCAATCTCAGGATTAGTGTTGCTAGCAAATGAGGATGCTGGGCCCCACTAAGAAGGGTGGAACGACTAGCCCCATATCGGTTGGAGAGAGGAACAAAGCATGTCTTATAAGGGTGTAGATAACTCCCCCATGCAAACGCGTTTTCCCCATGAAAGAGGGAAGAGCAAATCCTTTAAAGACATCCAGTTATGTCCCAAAGCAGATAATATCTACATACCGGGTGTTACACTCACACTGGGGATGGTTAAAGTCAGATCTACTACTCAAAACTCGATGAGGCTATATAGAGGACATAAAATAAACAAAATTAATTTACATGAGCATAACTTAAACAAACTTGCTAAAGTATATTACAATTTCTAGATTTCATAACTCTCAAACTTCATAATATAAAAATAACAAATGTGAAAGATTAAGGAAAACAAAATTTTTATAATAAAATTTTAATATTCAACTCCTAAATTAAACAAATTTAATAAAAACTGAAAATTACAACCTACAGTTAAAATGTAGAAAGCAGGAGTCCCTCTCCTAAACTTGACAAAACTCTTAATCTGGAAATAAATTCATTACAAGCCTATATATTCAATTTTAATATTTATATTTACATTAAAATAAATATTAATGTTAAATTATCACAAAAATAGTTAATTTTTTGTATTAATTTAAACCCTAACCTAACTAGACTAAAATCATAAACTAGAAAAAAGAAAAATGGAGACACTAAACTGAAGTTAATTATTAAACTCTTTACAAGCCTATTTATTTAATTTTAGTATTATATATTAAACTAAATATTAATATTGAATTTTTATTACTAATATTTGTACTAGTGTTTATAAAGTGTAAATATTGTTATAAAGCACACTATTTTCTTTTTTTCTTAGAACTAACAATTTATTGATCTCAACTAAAGTAAATTTAAAATGTGTTTATATTGGATTCAATTATGATTTCATAAACTAGTGTGAATTAATTAAATTAAACTTAAATATAAACTCTTTTCAATAAATAAAAATTCTATCTCTAAAGAAACCAAGCCAAATTAAAGTTATACATAGACTCAAATAAATTGCTAACTAATTACTATTACACACAAAATTAAATTGTTTAACTATAATAAAATTAAGAAATAAAATTAAAATATTAAATTACTTGCGTATCCAAATTTGCTGAGATGTGTCCATATTGATCTCTATAGTGGATATTGTTGTTCTCAACCATCACTTTTCCCTTTATCTTTTCCTCTTTTTCTCTCTAACTTCCCTCTGGACAAACAATGCAATATGTGAGATTGTGGTCCGGTTTTCGTTTTATAGGCCCACCACCCATAATATATGACACTCAGTATATTGTGTGCTACAGTGCAGCACATAATACACCTTAGTGTGCAATGTATTACAAGACATAATACATGAGACTATGTCACATATTCTATTTGTGGCACTGACAGTGCACAGACGAAGCGTTTGTCATTCTTGGAAATTGAAAAGTACTACATTAAATTGTTAGACATAATACATGCTGTATTGTTATTAAAAATATGACACTGTTAAACGAAATGTTTTTATAAAAAAAATGTATATTGGTAATTAATTTTAATACCTATAGATATACGTATATAATTATTTTTTTATTTTTTTTGGGTAAAAAGGCCAAAAAGTTTACTGATGATAGAACAACATATTTTTTAGTACTTCCTCTCATTATTGTAAATAACTTACCAATTTAATTTTAAATGTGTATAGGAATTAAAGACATAATTAAAAATACCTCAATATTAACTTGTTTAAATATATTTTACAATAATATTTTTAATAATAATAATTATTATCTGTCTCCTTTAGTTATTTCTTTTCATACTCTCGCTTCTTTAATAAAGGATATAATTAAAAACAATAAATAGCTAAAATTCTTAAATGGACAATTTGTGGGAGAATAATATTCAATGTTTCTCACGAAACCGGCATGTAGAGCCAAAAATTGGATGAGGGAGTTATGGCAGTGAGGGATGCAAAGCAGAAGTTTCATTAATGTAAGGTAAGGACAAACTTTTTGTTAATTAATACTTAATAGAAGAAAGAAAAATTGGAAGTTGGTAAAATTTTCCTATAAATATTTGGAAACATAGCTGACTGGATCGATTTGTCAAAGTGGGGAGAGAAGGACTTGAGATTTATGAGTAACTCACTCGGTTGACTTTTTCTATGACTTCACAAGGAAGAAATTTGGCATCATCCAAAGGACTCAAATGAACTTCATAATTCGGGAATATATAATGTAAAAGGAATTGGTATAAAAAATGACATATTCATGCTATAATACCAGAAAAAAAAATGCTTCAACATATTTCTTTAATAAGTGTCAACTTTGAAAATTTTATTTTCCTAAAATTACCTATTTTTTTAAGAAATCTAAAAAATATTAATTATATTCTATCTTTTGTACTTATATCAAATAGGATGTAGATAAGATAATAAATAAAGAGATTAAGTGATAATGATAATTTTATAAAATACATCTAAATTTTCCTAGGCATATAAATTTGTTCAATTATTTTTTTAATTCATATGAACAAGTAAAAATAAACACTTATTAAAAAATGAAAAGAGTATAATGTATGTTAATATCTATACAAAAGTGGGTCACATTATTCGCTGGGTTGCGATGTATCGATATCTTACTGCAGCTTTGCAACGCGTGGTGGTAAATTTCACTCATAATTTTAAGTTTTTAATATTGTAAATATGAAGTGGAATCATTGTTAGTTCGGCCGCATATATTAATATTCTGGATGACAGGACTTAAGCGGAGTCAAAGTCAAATAACAAAAGGCCAGAGTTAGATGAAAAAAAATAAAAAATAAATCTGAGTCGTTGTTACGTTTTTCGGCTCAATTGTGAAGGTTTGTTACATCAGAGTCACAGCTCACAGGTTCAAGACCAACTACGCTATAACTAATATTTATAAATTATAACTTTTTATTCACTACTACGCGTTTGGGTTTAACAAATAAGAATTAAATCCTTAATATAATCATGGCTCAAGAAATATATTTTATATCGGACTTAAGCTAACACGGAACGGGAATTAATTTGATATTTTGGAAGAAATGTTTAGTTTTGGAACAGATTTCGTATGAGGATGCTGGAGTTCGAATAAGTGGACATGTTTTATGTAATGCAAGCAAAATGTTATGAAACAAATACAACGATAAATAGGAATAGTCCCTATTGTAGTCTTAATCAGTAAATTCATTATTTTGTTTAATATAAATTCTCTCCTATTTCATTCTCTGATATCTTAGGTTCATTTTCTTTTTCAATTCTCATATTTTACTGAAATCCAAAATCTTCTCTCTGTAACATAAAATCTTGTCATCAGGGTTTAGCTTACTTGGTCGGTCATTCGCTCATGTATGGATGATTACTGAATTTAGATATTTGTCTTGATCCTAGATTGAGGTGAGCCATCCCCATGAATAAATTCTTGCTGATAGAGAATGCAAGTAAAATCTCATATTGTTTCTCCAGAGAGACGAAGGATTATATAACTAAAAGAAAAACATATCAAACAGATTTCATAGAGCTTAAGAAAAATTCAAACAGATTTGATACATGATAGCCGTCCGCAGCTAAGAACGAAAAAGAGATGGTAGAAATGAAGAATTGCCATTGGGAATGAAGGGGCAATGTGGCGGTGAACTCGCAGAGAAAGTATTCAGTTTCTCCAATGCGCCAAAATTTAGCCTCAATTTTTCAATGAATGATATTAATATAGACTTAGATTGACATGTGAGAGTACATCAACCGTCGAAATATAATTTAATCTATAATCTATAATACTAATATTTCAGAGTTGTTTGACGAAAAGTTTTACACATCATAATGAGAATGTTTTAGAGCCCACATCTTTTAAGAAGTTATTTATTAATTTTTTTAAAAAAAATAAAACTGTAATTATTACATATTATTAGCATATCATTTATAATCATCCATATTTAATAATAAGATTATATTACATTAATTAAATATCTTTAGTTATTGTGATGTTCAAATCATGAATTATATTAATAAATTAATTTCACAATTTTAGTATTAATTTCACATCTAAAATTTTTATATTTGATGCGGGTGGTGATTTTCTTGTGAATACTATTATATTAAATTTATGAAATTAAGTATATAAATTATAAGAAAGATGTAAAATATACGCACTAAGTTATGTCATTTACCTTTTTATTAACAATAAGATTATGATAAATTTAATTATTTAAAGCAGAATATTTTTTGTGTCATTAGTGTTAATATTATTTAATTATATATATAGACTAATTTAATGATTTGGAGACTAAAAATATGCCAATTCAATAAAAAAAATTTATATATATATATATGCAGGTGAAAATGAAAATCCTGGGATCACCTGGGATGGCTATAAAATTATATATTTAATTTTGAAAAAAAATTATACAATTCATGACAATTTTGATAATTTTATACTTTAAAAAATTTGAATAAATTTTGAAAAAAAAGTTATCGTCGAAAAAATTTAAAAAAAAATTGGAGAAGATTTTAAAAAGAAAAAAATGATGGAGATTTATCAGAATCTTATTTATAATTAGAAGTTATTAATGATTAAGATTCCATATAAAATTTATTGATTGTATAAATCTACTACACTAATATTTTAAACTTATTTCATGAAAACTATTACATATGTCATTTATATAGTGATTTAGGCTTCACATGTCATTCATATAGTGATTTAGACCATACTTTTCTCAATCTTTATGTTTAAAGATTTTTCTAAACTTAATTTATAATTTACTTATTAATTATTTTTCATATGAAATAAAATTAGATATTACAATCATTAAAGAATCAAATATTACAATCATTAAATATTATATTTGTATAAGAGAGAACCCATATTAATATAACTACTTGTTTGACCCGTGCGATGCATGAAAAGATAATAAAAAATAGTTTGTTAATTATTATAAAATAAATAAATGATAATTTATTTACATACATTTTATAGAAAATTAAGTATATACATTTATCTTAAAAATAAGTTAATATTTAAATAATTAAATAAGTAGACAAAATATAAATGCATCATTTCATTTCATATCTTATATTGAATATCATATTTATAAGGTTAAAAATATCTTGATAGATGACCTATAACTAACAATAAAGAACTTATTTTATGAAAGTTTTGCACATTTCGAAAGTTAAAATTGTTGAATAAAGAAAAAAATAAATAGATAATTTTACTATATCATGAGTCATTTATAGGGATGACAATGAGTATTCATGAGAAAAGGGACATGTTCCACGCCTCTAGTCACTGTTTAGAATTTTGTATTTCATCCCCATCTCCATCATTCTTATGGGTCCCTATTTCCCATTTCTCATTTCTCGTGGGGATTTTGAATCCCTATGATATTCAAGGGTTTATTAGCAAATTTCAAAAAAAGAAAAACTTTAAAAATATTTTACAATTTGAAACATAAATACGCATAATAACAAATGCTATTAATGCAACATAATCCAAATTAAAATTTAAAATATATACAAAATGCAAATATGATCAAAATAATTAAAAAATAAAGATATATTATCCTTGTTCCTATTCCGTTTAACAAACGGGGACTTAGCCCCCATAGATCATCCCTATGAAGGTGAAATATATGTCAATTCCTTTCCCCATTAGGTAATTCCTGTGTGTATACATTTTCAATTTTTTTTATCATCACTAGTCGTTTATATCTTTTTAGTAAATTAAAATATTTAATTTAAAAATATGAAAATATATTTTCTAATTAATAAAAATAATACATAAATTTAATTTATATGATTTCAATTACACGTCCTTTCCTTATATATTTTTTTAATAAATTAAAATATCAATTTTAAAATATATGTTATAATGAATGTGTAATAATTAGTAAAAAATTATTTATAATTTTAATTTATATAATTTTAATTATCAAAGTAGTATATCAATTATAATTTTTTATATAAAAAAATAATTATTTACTTTTTAAAAATTAATAAAAATTTAATATAATTATCAAAGAAGTGTAAATTATAGAACTAATTTTTTTAAATATTTTAGTGTTAAAAAATTGAAGATATTTTTTTCTCAAAAAAATTATTATAAAAAAATTATAGAATTGATAGATTGGAATATTTAAGTTGTAAAAAATTAAATAGAATATAATGATACATGTAGATAGATAGTTTTTTTATTATGATTTTTAAAAATTTTATATTTGAATTAGAAAATTTCCCCTAATCCCAACTTTATTTAGAATTTTACCTCCATTCTCATGCAAATCTCGATCACGGGTCCCCATTTTTCATTTCACATAAAAATTTGAATCTCTATTGCTATTTACGGGTTTATTAAAAAAATTTAAAATAAAAATTTTAAAAATACTTTGAACTTCAAAACATAAATATCTATAAAAATAAATACTAATAATGCAACACACTTATAATAAGTTTGTTATTGTTAATACTATAATTATATATATAAAATTTTCATGGTATAATATATTGAATTATAATTTTATTTATGCTATTTTTTTATATTGATTTTGTTAATGATAGCAAGATATGAAGGTATGATTAGAAAAAAATAATTAATAATTAGAAGGTAAATTAAATTCAAAAACTTACTTTAAGTATTAAAATTTTGAAAAGGATGGGGTATAATTTTTCTATAAATAATATATGAAATACTTTTTATGTAATGAGTCTTAAATAGTAGTATTATATCAATTATTTTCATATTTGATTAAGAATAAACTTGGTGTAAATTAAATTTTGAATTATTATCATATCAAAATCAATTAATTAGCAATTCATTAACAATTTGACCTACCCATTTTCTTTGAAAAAAATATGTTGATTTTAAAACTTATTTATTTTGAAAATATTTTTTTATATTATCTTGATAATGTGGGGCTATTAATGATTCTTAATTTAATTATAGGTCATAATTATATTAACATGGATTTTCTCTTAGTGTAATTTATAATATTTAATGATTGTAATATTTGATTCTTTAATGATTGTCATATCTAATTTTATTTCATATAAAAAAAATTAATAAGTAAATTATAAATAAGTTTACAAAAATCTTCAGATATAAAGATTGAGAAAAGTAGGGCTTAAATCACAGTATGAATAACATATGAAGCTTAAATTATTATATGAATGACATGTGTAATAGTTTTCATAAAATAAGTCTGAAATATTAGTATAGTAGATTTATACAATCAATAAATTTTATATGGAATCTTAATCATTAATAATTTCTAATTATAAATAAGATTCTGATAAATCTTTATCATTTTTTCTTTTTAAAGTCTTCTCCAATTTTTTTAATTTTTTTCAACAATAACTTTTTCTTCAAAATTCATTCAAATATTTTAAAGTATAAAATTATCAAAATTGTCATGAACTATATGATTGATTTTTTTTTCAAAATTCATTCAAATCTTTTAAAATATAAAATTATCAAAATTATCTATAAGAGCTCAGAAGTTATTGAAGATATAATCTTATGGTCATCCCAGGTGATCCCCAGATTTTCATTTTCACTTACGTACATATGTAATTTTTTTTTATTGAATTGGTATATTCTTGATCTTCAAATCATTAAATTAGTCTATATATATAATCAAATAATGTCATCACTAATGACATGAAAAAATATTCCGCCTTTAAATAATTAGATTCATCATAATCTTATTGTTAATAAAAAAAGTAAATGATATGAATCTAGCACATATATTTTACATCTTTCTCATAATTTATATACTTAATTTTATAAATTTAATATAATAGTATTCAAAAGAAAATCATCACCCGCATCAATTATAAAAATTTTAGATGTTAAATTAATACTAAAATTATGAAATTAATTTATCAATATAATTCATGATTTCAGCATAACAATAATTAAAGATGTTTAATTAATATAATACAATCTTATTATTAAATACGAATGATTATCAATGCTATGCTAATAATATGTAATAATTGTGACTTTGTTTTTTTAAAAAAAATTAATGAATAACTTCTTAAAAGATATGGACCCTAAAATATTATCAATGCGACACGTGTAAAACTTTCCCTCAAACGACTCTAAAATATTAGTATTATAGATAGATTATGATCTACAATTAAATTAAGAACCATTAATAGCCTTACATTATGAAGTTAATATAAAAAATTATAAAGAAAATATTTTCAAAATAAATAAGCTTTAAAATCAATATATATTTTTTAAAAGAAAACGGATAAGTCAAATTATTAACAAATTGCTAATTGATTGATTTTGATATGATAATCATTCAAAGTTCAATTTATATCAAATTTATTCTTAATCAAATATTTAAGACATATTAAAATACTAATATTTAAGACTCATTACGAAAAAAGTCTTCCATGTATTATTTATAGAAAAATTATCTTAACACTTAAAGTAAGTTTTTGAATTTAATTTACCTTCTAATTATCAATTATTTTTTTCCAATCATACCTTCATATCTCTCTATCATTAACAAAATAATATAAAAAAAATAGCATAAAAAATTATAATCCAATATATTATACCATAAAAATTATATATATAATTATAGTATTAATGATAACAAACCTATTATAATTGTGTTGTATTATTAGTATTTGTTATTATAGATATTTATGTTTTAAAGTTTAAAGTATTTTTAAAATTTTTTATTTTAATTTTTTTTTAATAAACTTATAAATATCAATAGAGATTCAAATCTCCACGTGAAATGATAATTGGAGACCCATGACCGGAATGTGCATAAGAATGGAGGCAAAATTCTAAATGAAGATGGGATTAGGGGAAATTTTCTAATTTCTAATGTAGAATTTTTAAAAATCATAATAAAAAAATTATCTATCTACATGTATCACTATATTCTATTTAATTTTTTATAACTTAAATATTCCAATCTATCAATTCCATAATTTTTTCATACTAATTTTTTTGAAAAAAAATACCTTCAATTTTTTAACACTAAAATATTTAAAAAAATCAATTCTATAATTTACACTTCTTTGATAATTATATTTTTTTTATTGAAAAAAATTATAATTGATATACTACTATAATAATTGAGATTATATAAATTAGAATTATAAATAATTTTTTACTAATTATTACATATTAATTATAACATATATTTTAAAATTGATATCTTAATTTATTAAAAGGATGTATAAGGAAATGATGTGTAATTGAAATCATATAAATTAAATTTATATATTATTTTTATTAATTAGAAAATATTTTTATATTTTTAAATTAAATATTTTAATTTACTAAAAAGATATAAATGACATTAATAGTATTTATTATTATGGATATTTATGTTTCAAATTATAAAATATTTTAAAAAATTTTCTCTTTTTAAAATTTGTTAATAAATCCTTAAATACTATATGGATTCAAAATCCCCATAGAAAACGGGAAATGGGAAATAAGGACCCATAAGGGAGATAAGGATAGGGATGAAAGATAAAATTCTAAATGGTGATAGAAGGTGTGGGACATGTCCCTTTTCTTATGAATACTCATTGTCATCCCTATAAATGGCTCATGATATAGTAAAATTATCCATTTATTCTCTTTTTTTATTCAACAATTTCAACTCTCAATATATAAAATTTTCATAAAATAGACTCTTTGTAGTTAATTATAGGTTATCTATCGAGATATTTTCAACCTTATAAACATGATATTCAATATAAGATATAAAATAGAATGATAAATTTATATTTTACCCACTTATTTAATTATTAACTTACTTTTAAGATAAATTTATATACTCAATTTTCTATAAGATATATATAAATAAATTATTATTTAATTTTTATAATAATTAATAAATTATTTTTTATTATCTTCCTATATATTATACGGGTCAAACGATTAGTATTGTAATATATAAATACTATGAAAATCAAATGATATGTTTTCACATGCTAGATGACACATAAACCCGCGTTTATGCTTTTTCAATGGGGTCTTATGCACTTTTACACATCCATAACAGTGAATCATAAATTTGGGATAAATTACTTTAAATTCTTCTAATATAACATATTTTAATTTATTAAAGTGTAAAACCTTTTCTATTATATTTTTGTGTTTACATTACCTTTTAAATAGTGCTAAATAAACGTGAGAGCCAAGTCAATCAACTACATCTATTTGATGTGATGAGCCAGAGTAGAATATTTTGCAAAAATTAAAATCGTGTGGCTTTTTACAGATATTTAAAGCTTAAGAAAACTAATTTAAAGGACACTATTTGTTAAAGAGGACAATGTACTTTAATATTATTATATAAATTTTGTTCTTTGGTGGGTGGGCGTTTTACACTATGGGAAAACCATCTTATATTCTACAGTATGAATTGCTTACCACGCAAAGAAAGAACATGATCAATGACGTCTGGAATGTCATTTGGTTCACATGTGTTTGTTTAGTTCTGTATTTAACTATTTATAAAATGAATTTTGTTAAAATGAATTTTAAAATAAAGTGATCTATGTTTGATATGAGAAGTGACTATAGTAAAATTTATGTTGTTTGAATAATATTGATGAAAATCACTTTTAATTGTATAATTGCATAAAAGGACACAAATTTCATATTATCTTATTCCAATTACTCTCTTTTAGTTGGGGGCAAAATTAGAAAGTTAACTTTTTGAAACTACTATTGAAAGTCCAACATGAAAATATGGAAGTAAAAGCAACCATGAGTTGCTTCCTCCTAAACCATGGTCTGGCCAAAATTGATTTTAGCAAAAACTGACCAAACATTTAAAAAAAAGAAAGAAGGTAGAATTGATCTTGGGTGACACTAAAGAACCAAACATGCTATTTTTGTCAATTGTCATATAACTGGAAAATTCGACCAATAAAGATATTTATAACTGGAAAAAAAAAAAAGAAATCATGCTCTCCCAGATCTACCCAAATGATGACTTTGAGGACCATAAATATTAATGAAACTAAGGTAAGAAAAAGAAAAAAAGTGACAATGCATGGGAACACGAGATATGACACTGATATATAGATAAAAAAAAATTATACATTACAGACACTCCTAGAGTTCTAGACTTCTAGTTTATTTTGCTCCCAGAAGGAAGCAACATCTTGGAAGGACTAAGGTCTGGAGCTGATGAAGATGAAGCAGTCCATTGCTCATCAATTGAGAAGCTCACACAACCAGCTTGCCTTTCTTGTATCTGACTATAGTATTGCCTCATCGCCTCCAACTTAATCTCATTCATTACCTCGCTTCGATCTGAAACAAATTCCGGAACCACAGTTCTGCTTTCAAGCATGCTTAACACTGAAGACATGGAAGGCCTGAGTCTTGGAGTGACATTGGTGCATAGGAGAGCAACTTTGATGATTACCATTGCCTCTTCTTCATTGAAATTTGAGCCTAACCTTTGATCAACTAGCTCCAATAAGTTCCCTTTCTCTTTCAATAGATGCGCCTGTTGAGAGGAAAAACAAATGCCACTTTGATTTAAGAGTCTTTCATAATTGAGACACACAACCTATCACAGACATTAAAGAAACAGAGTATATTAAGAGGGCATTTGGTTTTAGAAAACCGGAAACAGTTTTCATTTTATGCGTTTCTATTTACAAGATTTTGTGAAATAAACAGGAAATTTTATAGTTTTCACTGTTTGCTTCACAAAATTCTGAAAAACAAGAAACTAATTGAAAGTAGAAAATAAAACTGTTTTCTAAAACCAAACGTGTATTAAAACTGCATGTTCCTAGTTTGGAGATTCTTTAGCATGGAACATTGGCCATTTTGTATTTCCATGCATCATGCCTTGAAGTTGGTAAATTATCAAAAAATCACAGTAAGGGTGAAATGTAAGAAAATATGGGTCTTCTATAAAAAAATTATCAAATGCCAATGTTTGTTTCACACAACAGAGAAAGCCTTAGGTATATTGCATGATGGATATTCGAATTCACATGAAGAATGGGGAAAGTGAGAATAAAAGATACCCAATCAAGAAGATAGAATGCTTCTTCGTTTGACCAAAGCATAGTGTTTCTCTTTCCACTTACAATTTCCAAGGCAACAATACCGAAACTATAAACATCTGCTTTGTCAGTCAAATAGCCATACATTGCATATTCAGGCCACTGCAAAATTGAAACATATCAATGTAGCAACTTCTAATTGCATAATGTCCAAGTTTTTAAATCTTTTTCTATGGTGAGAAGAAGTTTATGAGGCGAGCCTCTCTCATTTACAAGACGAGGGCAAACCACCAACCAAAATGTGTGTTTACAGTAGGATTATATGTTTTTATATCTTAAAAATCTCAACTCAACTGCATGTTACATTCTCCTTACCGAAATAGTTCTAAAAAATTATTCATGCAAGCAAAACAGAATATAGGAACTCACTAGGTCCCAGCTATTCTTGTACTTATGTGAGTATTGTTATCATCATCAAGCTTGGCTAAACCAAAATCAGATATCTTTGGGTTTAGGTCCTTGTCAAGCAGCACATTAGTGGCCTTGATGTCCCTGTGAACAATTTTCAGTGTTGATTCCTCATGCAGGAAAGCCAAAGCTCTAGTGATACCAACACAGATCTTCTTCCTTGTTGGCCAATTCAATTTTAAATGGCATTCTTCTGGGCCTTTGTTTTTGAATGTAACAGAAAAATGTCATTTAGCCAAGCATCCTACTAAGACTGGAATAGCACAAAAATGCAAAGCATTGTTGAGCATACAAGGCAATTATTACCAAATAATGCATGTGCAAGGCTATTGTTTTCCATAAATTCATATACCAGCAGTAGCTGTTCTCCCTCAACACAGCAGCCATAAAGTTTAACTAGACAAGGGTGTTGCAAAGCTGAGATCATGCCTATCTCATTTATGAACTCACGGTTTCCCTGCTCAGATTTAGATGAAAGTTGTTTGACTGCTATTGTTGTGCCATCTGACAGAATACCCTGCATGAAGAAAATGAAGTATACTTTCGTGGAATTTTCAAGGTACAAATTCAGCTTAATATCTAAGATCACAATAGATAAAACAAAAACCAATAGACGTTATATATTTCAGGATACCTTATAGACAGGACCAAACCCTCCTTCCCCTATCTTATTGGAAATATCAAAGTTATTGGTAGCTGCTGTGATTTGACTTATGGTAAACAAACCAGTCTGCAGATCCAAGTCTTTGAGCTCTGCTAACAGAAGCAAACCAAAATGGGAAATCAATAACATTTAGAAAAATTCCACATCATTGATGCTTTATTTTGGTCGTCATTGTCTAGACAAAGATGAAACAGTCACCAACCCCCATCTAGCTTTTTTTTTTTTTTTACTCATTTTCAGTTGATATGTTTCAAGTACAAAATTGTCTACTTGTTTTCGTTCAATTTCCTATGTTCCACTCTCTCTTGAAGAAAATAGTAAAAACAATGCAAACTTGAAAGCGGGAAATTGAATGATAACAAGGTAATCTTTTTAAATTACAAGTGAAACTAATCAATTAAAAATTAAAATAGTAAATAAATCAAGCATGCCCCGTTGTTTTAGTTAGATTAACCATCGGTAGCTGCAACTTGTATTGCTTTGTAATCACCTCTGGCTAATGAATGCCTTTTTCCCAGATAGCCTCTCCACAAAAGCATAACAATCACAATCACAATAGCAATTGCTACAACAACAATTGCAACCACAGCTGCTGTAGATATGCTACCTGAAGAGTCTGCTTGATTATTACACAAGAGGCAAACAAGTTAGATGATACCATCAAGGAAACGACAAACAAGACAAAACTTGGAGAAAAGGCAACACACCGTGCACAACAGATATAGCTGATATTAGAGGACCATTTACTGATTTATATGGGATAGCAGTTGTCCCTTTTCCAGCCCAATAGAAGCGGATCTCCAAGTCATTGCTACTGACTTTAGCAGGAAATTGTTTTATGAGTTCCTTGCCAACTCCTTGTGCTTCATTTGCAATGTTGAAATCCTTCAGCACCTGCTTTCCCTACAATATTTTAAATACAAAATGAAAGGTTTTTTTATGTTTATAAATTTAAGTAAGGGATCTCAATTCTGTTGAAAATTCAGTAGCAATTGATTCTACATATGTAGGCCGACTCAAAAGAAGATACAATATTCTGCATATCAATGTAAGGTCGAGCATAGATTTATGTAAAAATCAGTTCACAAGAAGGATCTAAAGTCTAAACATTGGTTGTTGATTCTCCAATATGAAAGTAGTGAATAGTTGGTTAAAACTCTTTTTCTTTTATATTAACAAATGGTTGATAAAATTAGAAAAACAGTGATACTGACACTATGTACCTGAATGTATACATCAAAAACACGCCTCCCAAGGCTGCTGAATGTGCTATCATCGGTGATCATTATCTCTGCAAAGTGGAGTTTTACTATGTAGTCTCCGTTTTTCAGGCAAAACCCGTAATAAGTGAGAGAAATGGGGGAAATACGTGCATTCTTGTATAATTCAGTATTAGCCATATAAAGCCTGGTTTGATTTTCTGAGGTATAGGGGAGAAACTGGTATTCAAAAGTATCATTATCCAGGAAGTGCCCAGTGTTGCTAAATGCCCAGTTGTCTCTGCTCAGTGAGTATGTTGCTGGTGCAGCTAGATCTGTATCTTCTTCATACGTTACACCACCAATGACTGCCTGTCTTCCACCACAATTTATATGGAGAGAGCTAACTTCTGAAAGAAGAAGGAAAGGGTCAGAATTCAAAAACAATTAGAATTATAAGAGTCAAGCACAACATGAAACAGATTCAAGAAAAATAAAATTCATTTATCTTGTTATACATGTTGGTGAGCTGAGTATTACAAGGTTAAGCTGCCTCAATTAGTAAGACAGTAGAGTAAACAGCAATTACAAATCAGATTGACTTACTTTTAGTACAGATTCTAGTGCTTGTCACACAAGAAACAGGTCCTCTGAGTCAACAAGGAGGGTGCAAAACAAGAAAAACAACATAAATTGACAAGAGAAAGGAATTGGACAGGGTATACATGAACATGTGATGAAGGTTAGCGCATCAAATATAAAGCTTACGAGTTATTCCTCGAAAAGCTTGCAAACAAGTTCCTGTGACGTATAAAGAGTTTGTTAAAACTTAAGATAGCTTTATAAAATTATCAAAAAGAGAAGGAAAAGGCACATCAACTCAAATATTCATACACATGTTGCTCATGGCATCCTGGTGGCTCCGGGTTCTGAACACTGAAGTTGTTATATGAAAGATCTCTGCATAATGTGATAAGACCATCAGGTAGCTCAAACTTAGAAGATAAAGCAATGTCATTTACTTAGGCAAGAAAAATATTAGCGAAATAGAAATCTCATTTTTTTAAAAACTGAAATACTTGAAAGCAAAGTTGAAAGACAATTGAACTCATAGGCAAGCTGTTTGCTAACCAAATAAATCAAACAATTTCAATTCTTTTTGAGAAGGTAATATTGATAAAAGCGCATTCCAGACACATTTGATCATGAAACAAGAAATGATTAACTATGATAAATTCTATTTTGAAATATTGGTTTAGCAAATCATTTGTAGGAGATAGATGAAGCTAAGGTCATGGAAATTCAGGAGATACAAAAGGTGGTCCCTGAGCTAAATAACTTTTCATATCAGAATTTAGAAGCCTTATTCATTTTTACAATTAATTGACCATCTAAAATATTTTTTTATTAACTTATGTTTCTAAATCCTCTTCATTGCATCAAATATGATACGTGTATACATTTTTGATTCACTGTCAATAAGCTACGATAAGTTCTGCTAGAAACTAATCCATGGAACTTCTAGGTGATCATTGAGTAAATTCTTGACATGGAAGATACAAACATGAAGAAGCAAATTTGCATTTCCCAAGTTAAAAAAGAACTGTTTTCACTGAGAAAGGAGAACAAAAATATATGAATCTAGTAGTTACCATCAAGAATGTTTGGAACAGAACTTACAAGTATTTACTAGTGCTCTCAGTCCACTTGGGCACTGGACCAGTGAGAAAGTTCCCTGTTAAGTATCTAAGTAAATTATATACAAAATCCAAATCATAGAAAATATCAGTTTCTGATAAACCCACAAATATGATAAATAGTCTAGTCATTTGTAATCGCAGTCTTGATTTCCTTTTCATCTCCTGAAATGAATTCAATTAATTTGGATTGCACTAATGTCCTTCTATTTACCTTATATTTTAACTGTATAGGTATCTTAATTTGATTAGAGGTTCTATCTGGAAGAATAATATCAATTAACAGAAACTGACTAGAACCTAGAACTTTAATTAGGTTAATTACTCTTCTTAATCCTTATCTCAGTTTACATTCCCCCAACCCCCTTTTAATCCTTGCAGGCCACCATCCTAATAGAGATAAGTTACAGATCTAGATTCCAGAAAAGTACATATGAATAAGTCAGAACTTTTGAAAAGAAGTTTAATTATTGGATGATAATGTAGATTTCATGTGAATAAAACATATCAAGATTCTCATGTAGATCTAGATTTCTGTCACTTTCATTATTTCAATTCTTGCTTGGGTATTATTCCAATTCCTGTACAGAAAGCTACTAGTGCATAAATCCTACTTAGAAACTAATTTTATATAAGATTTTGATGTAAAAAGATAATGTAAATAAAAGATGATGTCCTTCAACCATCTTTCAACATGGATTTTGGATCCTCTAAAATGAAGGATGCACTTTAGAGAGCACTATGCAAGTGATACTGCTAATAAGAAAATCAAGTAGACTCCCATACATCCATGATATTATAGAACAAACATCCATTTTGGTTCCTGAAAGATGCATGTGATATCAACTTGATTGCTAAAAGTTTTGTAACATCAATAGGTCCCTAGAAGCTAAGTGTGATATCACTTTAGTTCTTTTAATTGATGTTGGTAAAACTTAGGAAATAAGAAAACTTGTCTATTCCTTCTTGGAATAATGGAAGGACTAAAGTAATGGCACATTTTATCTTTTAGGAATCTATTTGATGTCACACAGCTTTCAAGGATTAACGTGATGTCATATTTTGATTTTCAGGGCCCTATCTAATATCACACAACTTTGAGAGACCAAATTGATGAACATGCATCTTTCAAGTGCTAGTATTAACCACTGACTATTTCATCAGCAGCTATGACCTATGAGTTTAGCAATTTACTCTTCCATGTGGAAGATGCCCTTTACAGGACCCGATCCTTTCAAGACAATATGATAAAGCCCTGTTAGATACAGACATATCCATCTACACTTCAAAAAGGGCAATTCCCTAAGTGATAAAATTGCCCCATGTCATTGTACACTACTCAGACTTGGCCTGTTCAACTTAAGCTACACCACACCAGGATCAATCGGTGTTGAGTTCCCTCTTCAATGATTTGATTGAATTTAAATAGTTATTACGCCTCAAATCAAAAGATAACTTGACCTTTCTATGTAAAGAAATCTGTAAAGATATTATACACTTTTAAACTAGTAGACTGGAGTATAAAGTCTGAAGGCTAATATTTATTATCTACAAGTTGAAAATGGCTTCTACCATGGGTGACCGGATAGAGTTTTAAATTAACTAATGCCATTCAGCAACCAAAAGAAATGTTTAATCTCATGTTGGAGTAAAATTAAAATGGAAAATGTTAATACAAAACATTCTTACATGTAAGTTGCTCGAGTTAACTCTTCAAGGTTTCTTGGAATGTCCCCCTTTAGCTTGTTATAGCTAAGGTCTCTGAAAGTGACACAGAAATATCAATTTTTCAGATGTGATGACTGCAACAAACAGACTCATATTATATCCATCAAAGAGATGAGCAAAAAATGGAAGGAGCTATCAATGCTATGTCAACCTGACACTGCACAGCATGCAAAAAACTCAAAACAACAGCATCTGAATGATGCGTTTTTTCATGAAACCCGCTTATTTACTGAGTTTTTTTTTTTTTTGAAGCTCCATCCTTTTGATTTTCTGATTGCATTGTTTATAGTTTTCAAATTGCAAGTACTTCAACTAATCTTAAATATGATCAAGTTAAACAGTACAAGAAAATTTTGCATTTAGTAGCAAGTAGATATATTAAAAACAAAAAAAGAGTGAGTCAACAACACCTACAAGACTTGTAAATCTGTTAGGTTCCCAAGATATTGGGGAAGTGTGTCGTTAATATTGCAACTCCTTAATATCCTGTGAAACAATCACATATGTGAACTTTGCAGCGACATATATCAATATCCAATCATTAAGATTTAGTACTCATTAAATCAGTGCCTACATTGAGGCACTGATTCTCAGAGAGAAAAAATTATAAAATAACAACAATCAAAGCAATTCACTCACAATATTTTCAATCCTTTCATATTATCAACTTGTGGAAAAGTAGAATCTGGTCCATTCAAGTCACTAATCCTCCTGCATTTCATATTTTAAGGATGGAATAATACAGGTGGAAAACAGTTTAATTTGAAACTCTGGGTGTAGTGCAAAACTCTATGCTTACAAGTCAGTTAAGTTTTGCAGAAGTGAAATTCCAGAAGGAATTGAACCACTTAAACCACTGCCTTGAATTGCTCTGTCAAAACAAGAATACATTTGCTATGTAAATATCAACAATAGAAACACAAGTAAATCTCACCCCCCAAAATGAAAAGGGTCATACAGTTTATCAAGACTAGTCCATCCTTGAATAAACTCAGGTATGCTTCCAGAGAATTGATTGTCACTAATTCGGCTGCCACATGTGAGAACAAACAAGTTACTATTAATTCAGAACCAAAAATAACAATATAATTCAAAAAAAAACTACGGAAAATAAAAACAGGAACCCTACAATTCTGTCAATGTAGTAAGTCTTGCAAAAGTATCAGGCAACTCTCCGGTAAAGTTGTTGGAGCTTAGATGCCTATGCAACAAGAAATTATTAGCACTAATATCATGTTACATAAAGTTTAACATAGTACAAGATTTAGTTGAAAGTATCTTTTAAATATTATATCAAGCAACAATAAATAAAAGAGCATATTACCCTGACCTCCTTGAGGTTTGGTGAAATTCACTCAGAGTCTCTGTTTATTTGTAAAATTTGCTTATGAGATCCTTTAATTTTTGAAATCATTATACTATCCTCCATTAAGTTTGTGAAATTATAACATTGATGTCCCATCCATCACACATTACACAATGCCTTCAGAAGAGGTCCGTATCACCCAGAAACATAAAGGGTAGTCATGATAAATTTAACTAAACCTCAAAAAAGGTCCGTGTAATTTGCCACAAATAAAAATTAGGGAAAATATCTGTTTCACATTACCAGTCAATCATATGATATCTTATGAATAACTCTTCAAGATGATATTATAAGATTAAACACTTTTAACGACTTATCAATACATGATTAGATATCCAGTGCATTATCATTAAATCCAAAAGTATATTGTTTTGCTGCTCTTCTAGCATAACCTTGATGACTCTATCAAAACTGAATGAAATCAGTAAGTAGCGATGAGAAAAGGAGACAAAAAAAAAAACATGGGGTTTCTTAATAATGGCAACTAAAATGCAAAGCTTACAGTTTTTCAAGGTGGGCAAGATTCCCAAGTTCTGGAGGAAGCTCCCCAGAAAATTGATTGAACTCAAGGATCCTATCCATTTGAAATTAAGTTGCAATTAATATGAATATAAAATTGAAATGGGACTCATTCTTAACCTATGTGGATAACCAGAAACTCACAAACGCTTGAGATTGGTGTTGTTTGCCAGCTCTACTGGGATTGGACCAGTTAGTCTATTTCCAAGGAGAGAACTGCAATGAGAATGGAAAACATAAATTAGATTCATGTTTCTTGAAACGAGTCCAAGTAAACAATTAAATTTACATATGAAAAGGCCATAGAACATAAAACAATACACTCATATAACAAAGAATTTTGTTTGATACATTGCCATTGTAAAAGAACTTTATATACATTTTTTCAACTTATCATGTATTATGATATCAATAAATATAATTGATTGTTTACATATATAAATAGAATAATCTGATAAATGTAAAATCACTTAATCAAAATTGAAATCTATAACAAAATCATGTGCTAAAGACATTGTAAAGAAAATTAGAAGAGCAAAGCTAAAAAGTGGATAGAGGAAGCTCACATTTCGTGAAGATTCAAGGAGCCCCATTCTCTAGGAATTGTTCCACTAAGGTAGTTCCGGGCAAGGTCACTGTATCAAAGTGAGAAAATCAGACAAATTAAACAAAGATTAGATTCATATATAGTGAAACTTGCATGTAGACATGCAAATGTCTTTTCCTTCAAAGAAGTCAAGAAGAGTATTACGTACATTTCTTTAAGGTGAGGCAACCTGATCAGTTCTGGTGGGAGAGTGCCTTGAAGATTTTGTGACTTCACTACTCTGGGTTTATTAGCCCCAAAATGGTTAAGAGTACGGATTTGATTTAGATGGACAGTGTAAATATAGTTTAGATAGATATTTAATTATGTATCACTGGCTATTCATTATTTCTTATAAATAATTATAAAATTTGGATAGGATGTATTTACTACCAGTGGAAATCTTGTAAACATATTTCATTCAATAACTTTTCATAAAAATTGAACATGATAGATCCAACATTTGTATTATATGATATTATATTAATAACTAAGCATGACGTATTTCAAAAAATTGAACAACAATGAACATATATTCTAATAATTAATTATATGTATTTGAATTTTTAAAAATTATTATCTATCAAAATAAAGTGATATAATAAAATATTTAATTTAAATTATATGAAATTTTTATATTTGATTTACTTGATAGGATCTTTAAATTTAATGAATAGATTGATGAGATTTATTTTCTTTAAAAAATTATTAAATGAAGTAAATATTCTATAATTTACTTTACAGTAAATGGATCACACCCATAAAATTTTATCATGTGCTTTACCATTTGTAACTTTTTTTTTGTTTACTGTACATATCTTAAACTTATAATTAAGCGTAGATCATGAAAGTGTTAACAATTTAACTTTTTTTTTTTTATCAATAACAATTTACCTTTTATACACTGTGTTTGGAATTCTTTTCATTAAACAAAGGGAAAACTGCAGACCAAAAACATGATAAGACTTTGGACAGCAAGAAAAGATTGTTAAAACTGGTTTATGGTTGATATTTTTTATTTGAAAATTGGATAAACAACATGATTTAAAACAAAAAAGAAAAATAAAAATCAAAGTCTTAAGTCAATACAAAGTTATTTCTCCAATATATGGTGCGGGACAGCTGGTTGGGTTTGTCTTCGGAATTGGGCTCCTTTCAATGCGTATTTCACTTTATCTCAGTGATGCATGGAAAAGTGAAGGAGAGAAAATAAAGAAACATTTTGGAATTAATTGTTTACACTTTTAACTGATAAGATATTAACATGTACACCTTATTTATCTTGTGTAACTTCTTGGAGGTGCTTACCAGGTAGTAGGATCTTCGGTGTAACCATAGTTTTTTTTTCCCTCTTTGTTAAAATATTTGTTTTTACGTAGTCAACACTTTGTTTTGTTTAAATTATAATTAAGATGCGTTAGGTAGACAGGAATTTAAGTTTTTAACTGATTCACTCGTTGTGCAATTGATTGTAAAGGTTCTATTGGGACGAATATGAGATCTTGGCGAACTCACTTGTGCTTTTTATGATTATTTGTGGTGTGATGTGAAATCGTATGCATGCTGTGTTCTCATGAGTCTATTTAGGGTTGTGTAGTCTCATTAATTATATTCATAGGTTAGGCTAGGACCTTGTGCTCTTTGATGAAAGATTTCCTTAGTAATTTGGCTTGCGCCTTTGATTAATTATCAATGAAAATTATTGAACAAAAAGAAAATAATAATTTAAAAATTTAAATAATATTTATTTTCATTTAAATAAAATTTTAAAAAATGCTTTCATTCGTCAGAGTTTATTCACCTCTTTTTCTTTTTTTGTTTTAATCCCAATATCAAATATGTTTACCAAATACACTTGGAGTTCCCTACCTAATACAAATTGAACTTATCTATATAATTTTGATCCTCGTTGTTATTCTAGAACGAAGCATACCCTCAAAGAGATAAAACGAGTGATCGAAAATAAAATTTAATTGCACATGGCGCACATAAAAGGGTAGAAAGAGACATACATTTTCTTAACATGGCAGAAGCTGTCGTTGGCAATAGTGCAATTGCAAGAGACCTTATCCACAACTCTAGAGTCAGATTCGTTCTCTGGTGTATCCCGTTCCCAGTTGCATGGATCTACATTGAAGTTCCAATCCTTTTTACCAAGTGTTTTGGCTATATCTTTCAGTGCTTGCACTAAAATGCACAAATTAAAGTGCTATCACTTAAATGTACCCCAAAAAAAAAGAAAAAGAAATAAAATAAAAGGGTTTCATCAGCAAAATATGTTATAGAATATATCATATACCTTCATTGCCTGGCAGAGTTGTGGCTCCAAAAGCAAGCAAAGTGAAAGAAATGGGAAGAATTGAAAGGAGGAGAAGTGAGAGGCACTAGTGATGATCATCTTCATTCTGATTGTGTCTCTGGAATTGGACAAATCGATGAAGAAGATGCCTCTTGTGAACGGTGACAAATTGACATGAAAGAAGAACAACGATTTGAGAAGAGATACGCATTAAAGGCTGAAGAAGGAGTGTTGAAGGGTACAAAGGAAGGCATTGGATTATATTACACTTCAGAATCAGCAGAGCAGACTAAGTCAGTCAACTTTAACAGGGAAGTCGTCTTTTGTTCTTCAAAATATTTACTTTACTCTATTTATTTATTAATTAATAAATTAATTATTACATTAAAAATATAAAAATAAAAAATAATAATTATCATGAAATTATTATATCAATTAATAAATATATTTTTTATTATTTTTAATATACCTAAATATTTCTCGAAGTCCACGAGCAGTATACCAGTGCAATCCACAGAACCATTTAATATTATAGTTGATCAAAACACATGAAAACCTGGATGGTAGGAGCATTAGACTTCGAATTTTTGCCTTTGTCAAGAGGCAGATGTGGCTGGGCTTGCCATGTGTATTTGCACAGTAGAGACTACAGTGGGAATAGAAACTTTAGCTTTGTCAAGTGTATAGATTCTATTGAGCGGTGGGTAGGTGGCACTAACTCTACTTTTTGAGAAATATTTTTTCAATCACCGGTAGAAATTTTGTCAATATCTAATTTATTATCCTTAAATTTTATGTAATTCTTATTTAAAAATAAAAATCTTGATTTTCTACTTTTAAATTAGGTAAATATCTCTAGACATTCATTTTTGAGTATTGAAGTAAGGTTATTTTGAACTTTTTTTTCTTTTGAAGTACAGTTATTGATGGTGATGGGTGAGTGGGAATGTTAGTGTGGGACTAAACTTTTTCATTTTCTTTTTGTGACGTGTGTCTAAATTAGCTTATTTTAGGTTCAACATAATTTATAATTGAAAGTTTAATTAATTGTTGACCCAACATGAAATATCTTGGGTTTGATTTTTATATATCGAAACTTCTTTTATTGTTATCCAATTATATAATCACATCTACATAGGTGTTTTTAGTCTTACTACTTGAACAAATTATGTAAGTGAAAGAATTTGATTGAATGACAATATAAAATTTTTTTCCACCATCAAAATTTAACTCAATATCCACTATCAAGATTCTTAGAATATATTTGTGAGTTTAAATTTTGAATTTGAGAAGCAAAAAAGGAAAATGATTTAAAATTTTATGCTACAAAATCTTCCTTGTAAATAAGATTTACACACAAAATATAAATTTTATAAATCAACTTAAGATAAAATATATCCTATTTTAGTCCTTCAAAGATATTGTTGGTTTGTGGATCCCAATCAGTGATGACAAATATCATTATGGATTTGTTGACATGTTTGCTTAAGTGTTTCAGCATATTATATCATAAATTAAGCAAAGAACACAGAAAATCTCCAACTTGAGTGGAAGACTCTCAGACTACCAGTGCTATGCATTTTGAAGAGCAAAATACATGCTGAGGTAGCAGCTGGACATTGGATGAAGGAAGACCAGAATTCGAAACGAAAATATCTGATGATTGCTTCATTTTGAATAGAATAAAAGGACAATGACAACTCACATATTCTAGAAGAAAAAGAAGAGGCTGAGATATATGGACAAGTGGCACAAGGACAAATGATCTCAATGGTGTAGATGATGCCACCATACAAGGCAAGGACAAGGGCTAGCCGGCCCTTCCCTTCAGTTTGCAATGTTCATAAATTCCTTTCTATTTTAACGAATCAACAGACATCATTCTACTTAAGAAAAAGAGAAAGAGCACAAAAATCAAGCTTATCATTTTTGAGCCATCATTCTGAAAGCATATTACATCTTTTTCTTCACTATTACATTCATTGTTCAAAGTTTCGTTTGAGAGCTTATCATTTCTGTTACTTACTGAATATTACCTCTTAGAGGAAACAGAAAGCTATATCTTTTACAAAAGGCTATTTGCTATGAGGCTTTAAGAGAAAAGCCATTGGTGAGCGAGCTTGTGTTGTAAGAACTTAGTTCATTTTTTTTTCTCCTGAGCTTTTTGTTGGTTGAGCTTTTGAAAGCTTTGTTTGAGTGATTGGGAATCTAGTTTGGATTCCAATCAATTTGTATTTTCTGTTGGTTAGTGAAAAGCCTACCTTGGGGTAGGTACTGGATGTAGGTTCCAGAGATAAGGAACCGAACCAGTATAAAAACATTGAGTTTTCCTTTTCTTCCATAACCTCTTATTACATTGTTGCTTAAACTTTTTCAACTCTAATTTTCTCTAAGAGGTTTATCATAAAACTGTTAAAATCGTGCTTTCTTGAAAGGAAATTAAAATCATATTGTCTTGACCGATTCTGATTTTTAAAGTATTTTACTTAAAACTATCTTTCTACACAAAATTTGTTAAAAGTCTCCTATCATAACAGGAGATATTTGCTAGAAATCTGATAAATTTTGTGAATGTGTAGGAACTAGTTAAAAAGATATACTTGATTCAACCCCCTCTTCTCAAGTATATTTAGACTATCAATTGGTATCAGAGCCAGGTTTCTAAAGGTCAAGTCTAATAACTTGGAGCAAAGATCCGAGGACTGGGGATGGCAACTACAGTTCCATACACTCTAAGTGAAGGTGTAACGCCTCGATTTTTATTGCTATGCAAAATGACCAAAATACCCCTAGGTCATTTCTACACAAGATTTGAGGCCAAAATGGTCTCGCCATCTTCAATAGGATATTTTGATATTAGAATAACATTATATGGTGATTAAATAGCAATATGTGCAAAAATCGCGATTTTCAATTTTTCAATGTACAAATGACCAAAATGCCCCTAAGGTCATTCTTGGCCCGAAATCAAGGATCACTAAACCCAGCTATCCTCAAGGGGTTAGTTTTATGCTTGAAGGGGATTATGTGTGTTCTAGATGTGAAAATATTAACTTCAATTTTTTACACGCAAGTGAAATTACCAAAATACCCCCGGGTAATTTAACACTAGATTAAGTACTTCGAACCAGCCATCGCCTCGAGTTCAAAATGTTTATTACATGTGTAATTTGATATTTGAAAATGTTCAGGTAGTTTCTAGTTTTTGTGTAGAAATTACCATTGTGCCCCTAATTAACAATAAATGGGCTTATTTACGTAATCAAATAAAGATAGGCAATATTAGGCTCTAATTAAAGATAAATTAATTTTATTTATTTATCTTGAGTCAAAATAATTATTTGAGGTAATTTTAAAGCATAAGATTAGTTTAGAAAAGATTGTTTTTCTTTCTTAATTAAAAGGGGTTCTTAAGACACATAATAGGAAATTAGTGTATTAAATTTCTTTTTCTTAAAATAAAATATATTTTGTATTTATTTATTTTTTATTACTTCAGATTATTTGCACTAAAATTCCACTACATATGTTGGCCATTTAATTTTGTAGTGGAGCACCTTAAATATTTGATTATTAAGCACTTACTTTAGTTTATCAATTTCTTTTCCACTAACAATTTCTTTTTCTCAAAAATAAAATATATTTTAGTGTTTTTTTTATTTTATTACTTCAGATTATTAGCACTAAAATTTCCACTATAAGTGTTGGCCATTTAATCTTGTCTTGAGGAATTTTAAACTCTTGATGGTTAAGCCACTTACACTAATTTATCATTTCTAAACCATTACAAATTAAATACCCATCAAATATATGTCCTACCACTCACAAAAATTGAAAAAAATACTCCCCATTATAGCCATTAATGCAGCTGCCTCACCCCCCAAAATCCCTATAAATATGTGTTTTCCAAGCCTAATTCACACACAAACATTCATTCTTACCATTTGTATTTTTTGTTGTAGTCTTGCTCACAAAATTAGCCAAAATCCTCTATTCTCTCTCTAAATACAAAGCTCTCTTCTTCTTCCTTCTCCACCTTCAAGAGACTCCATTTCTGATATCCATCCAAGTTCCCAAGCTCAAACAAACACATACATACCGTAAACCAACCCCTAAGCACCTAAACTTTCCATATCCAAACACAAGCACAACAAAAATCCTCCCACCATTTCATCTTCACTTGGCCAAATATATACCATCACTAAAATCAGATTTTTGTCGTTGATATCTCATACAAGATTAAGCTCTTGCTCTAATTAACAAAGAAACAACTTGGTAGGGATTTTATTTCATGTACTTTCTTTGTTTCTTCCTTTATATTTTTGATTTTTATGATTTGATAATGACCATGGCTTGATGATGAGGAATCATGGTGGTGGTTGTGAATCCATCATTTAAATGTCCTCTAAAGCCCAAGATTTAATTCTTGATGACAAAAGATTTCTAAAGGAGTTACTAAGTCTTGAGTTTTAAGCTTAATAAGGCATAAAAATGAACTTGCATCCATATTTATGTTATAAGTTCTTGCATATCATATTTATATTTCAAGCTTTTCATAATCATATTTATATTCCAAGTTATCACTTTAATTCTTGAAGATAATAATATAAACTTGCATATTCATATTTACTTTCAAGTTGTCACCTAAATCATAAATACCTAAGAATGAATTTGTATCTTTATATTTATATCTCAAGCCTTGCATTTCATATTTATCTTTCCAAGTTATCACCTTATAAATGATAATAATAAGGTTACAAGACAAGCTTTCTACGATTCTAGTTATCATTTAAATCCTAAAGTTCAAGATTTACTTGTTTTATTTTAAATGACAACTTTGATCATGGACACTTCTCATCTATTTATTTTTGGCACTTATATAATTCTGATTTAAATCTTGATATACTTTATTTTTAGGCATGATCTTGTCTTTAAATTTGTACAAAGAAATTTTGAAAGACCTAGGAATTATAAAGGATTAAGAATACGATTTTTCTCATGATTTTAAATGCTAAAATTGTAGTATTCTGATCTAATCCTTTAGAACTGAAAAGGTTACTAATTTAGGATGTTTAGATGAGTTTAAATCGCTAATAGTTATTGTAAAAATTATTTTTGGTGCAATTATAGATGCATAAAAGGGTAGTTACAAGTGTTAGTTTGGGCCGTTTGCAAAATGCGTGCAAAGTTGTGTTTTGAACTATCAATTATGTTATTTCAGCCAAATGATTTTATTTAAAGCTACTAATGATGTTGAATGTGTCCCTGAGTCCAAAATACCATTTATGAAGTTTATATAAAGATTTAGAAATTCGGCCAGTTAAATATTAAAAACAAGCGATTTTGCACTTTGACCCCTAAAATGTATTGGAATTTGGTTTATGGCCTTAAAAGGTTTTTTTACGATGAGTTTATAACGGTTTCTAATAGTTATATGTCTATTAAAAGTATTGGTTAATGTTAAAGATCTCTAGTTTGTGAGAAGGTGTTACAAAAGGGTATTTGCATTTTGACCCAGAACCTTTGAGAAATTGTGATTTGACCCTTTGGGGCTTAAGCGTAAATGTTGATAAATTTGATGGCATGAATGCGGTTGATATCTTGTGAAGGCTATATTCATGTGTTGAAACTTATGTGGCTTATGGATATATGCAATGAAGTATGATGCATGTTTATGTAGTTTAAGTTATGGTATGTTATAATTATGCTTGATAAATTGAGATGCATGATTCCATGAAGTTTATGAGCATGAAATGTTGAAATGATGAGTTATTTATTCATATTTACATCTCTATATAACATGCCAAGGTTAAAGGTGACATAAGACACATGGAAATGATCCTCTAGACTTTTAATTAAAGGTTATGAGAGGTGATTCAAATAGGAAATGATCCTTTAGACTCTCAATTAAAGGTTATGAAAGGTGATCCTAATGCCCCTATCCCGCACCTTAAGAGTCGGGAATTCATCTTATCAAAAGGGATAAGAATACGCTTAGTGACGTACTAGTGAGGTATGAGCTCATAACCTAGAACTCACGAGAAAAGAGAGAATTATAGGGCGGCCCCCAAGGAAAAGAGAAAAAAAAAGTTTAAGTCACTTGTAAGAATGATGATCATGATGTTCTTTATATCATATGCATTGTTTTATGAATTTTATGATATTATGTATATGATATTGACATGCATCCATGATTAATATGTTGCATTCATGACATTAAGATTCATGCTAAAAGATCTGGGCTCTGCTAATGATATTTAGAACTTAATAAATGAACCTTATATATATGTTCACCATTTTCATAATTAAACCCGAGATTCCTGGGGACGATGACGATGACACTTGTGTTATAGTCGAAGTTCCCCCTACTGAGATTCTTGTATAAGTTTCTCATCCCTTTTCTTTTCCGTGTCGCCTGCATACATGAATGAAGGTGTAGTTCGTGATTTGTCTTGAGGAGGGACGAGAGCTACAGAGATAACTTCCTTTTGGATATTTTTTCCTTAGAGTAATTGTATCTCGCTTATCGCTTGTATATTATTGATGGATATATATTGATGTCCTTAAGATTACAAGACATCACTATTATGATACAGTTATTGATATGTCATCATTATTTGAGTTATGTTATGTTATGGTTGTATTCTGTATTTACCTGATATTCGTTTCTAACATCTCTCTTACGCAGGTAAGGTAATGACGTTAGGTATTTAGTATGCGCGGCTCACGATTTGGTATTTAAGTTCAAAAAAAATTTTACCCATATTTTTACTAAAGTATTTTAAAGAAGTTTGAGTTAAAAACTGGAACAAAAGAGTAATGACTAATAATTAACTTAAATGCGTCTTAGGCGTGTTGAGTTAAATATTAGGGTGTTACAGAAGGGCAGTCCACCACACACCCTCCTTTCTTTAATGGAGTAAAGTACTCCTAATTGAAGGAGAGGATGAGGATATTTATTCAATCTACAAATTATGATTTGTGGAAAATCATCATGAAAGGGCCAGGAACTCCAACAACTATAAATGTTGAAGGACAAACAATTCCTAAGAATGATGAAGATCCTTGAAGAAAAGAAGAAAGTTTAAATGAATGCTAAGGCCTTAAATCTTATGCATTGTGCAATCAGTCTTGAAGAATACAAAAGAGTATCAAGGTGAAAAAGTGCAAAGGAGATTTGGGAAAAGCTACAGCTCACTCATGAAGGCACTAAACAAATCAAACAAACAAAGATTGATATGCTTATAAGGAACTATGAACTTTTCAGCATGAAGGATAATGAAAACATTGATGAAATGTTTGAGAGGTTCACTACCATTATCAATGGTCTAGATATGATGGAAAAATGCTTTGAGGATGAAGAATTAGTGAGAAAAATACTGAGAAGTTTTACTCCTCCTTGGCTGTCCAAAATCACAGCCATACAAGAAGGAAGAGACATCAGTACTCTAACTTATGATGAGCTGAGAGGTAATTTAATTGCCTTTGAGATCACACATTTGAAAAATGACAAGAAGAAGAAAGGGCTAGCTCTAAAATCAAAGATAGAAGAAGAATCTGATGCTGAAGAAAATCTAGAAGAAGATGATGAATTCAGCCTCTTTGCTCAAAGAATGATGAAACTATGGAAAAAGAGAGGCAAAGGAAGAAGAAGCATATCAAGGAAAGAAAAAGCTGAATCAAGTAAGAAAGAAGGGAACAGTCATTATTGCAAGTAACCTGGACATTTCAAGAATGAATGCCACTGCTGAACAAGAAGGAAAACTCAAAGAAAACTAAGAAGAAAGGGCTATTATCAACTTGGAAAGATTCTAAAAGTGATTCTTCTAGCAGTGATGATGAAGACAACCATTTTGCAAACATGTGTCCCATGGCCAACCATGATGAGGTAGACTTTTCAGACTTATCTCAAGAAGAACTAATTGATATTATTGATGATCTTCTAGTGAACTCTAGAAATGTGCTTGCAAAATATACTTACATGAAAAAGGAAAATGAACTACTTGAAACTAAAAATTATTTTCTTAAAGCAGAGATTGAAGCTTTAAAGGAATGTTATAAAAAATCATGTAATAGTGACCTAAAGGCTAAAAATGATTTGTTGAATAATAAGGGTGAAACACTTACCTCTGATCTGGCCAAGTTTGTTCAAGGAACAAAAAACCTTGAAAATTTGTTAGGACAGTAGAGGTATGCTATCAACAAGGCTGGAATTGGCTACTATGCACATGAATAAAATCGTTTCTATAAGAATCTTTTTGACAAAAAAGATAATGCATCTTCTAGCAAGGCTTTTTCAAAAAGAATACCTTACATGAAACATTTTGTTAGAGCTTCAAAGAAAGAAAAGAAAGTTAAACAATCTCAAGAATGCTTTAACTGCAAACAACTTGGTCATTTAGCAAATCTATGTTTTATTCGATGGTTTTCAAAAGAAGAAAAGGTAGTCCCTGTGCTTGTGAATAGAAATGCTGCAAGTGAATATAGAACATCTAAGCACAAGACCCCCAAACACATATGGATATGTAAAGGACCACGTGTTGTTGATCAAGAAGCCACCTAAATTAAGAAAAAAAGATTCATGGTATCTTGATAGCGGTTGCTCAAGACATATGACTGGAAATACAGCTGTGTTCATAAGTATCAAGAACCAAAAAGGTGGAACTATTACATTTGGAGACAACGAGAAAGGAAAAATCATTGGCATTGGTAAGATTGGTAATAATCCCTCTACTACTATTGACAATGTTTTTCTTGTTGAAGGTTTGAAACACAACTTGCTTAGTGTTAGTTAATTCTATGATTTAGGATATCATGTTATATTTGAACATGACAAATGCATTGTACAAAGAATGAGTGATAATCATATATTATTTACAGGCAAATGTTGTGAAAACATCTATGGTATCACCTTTGATGATTTAAAAACTCAAGATGTTAGATGCCTTGCTTCTTTTGAAAATAACAAGTGGTTATGGCATAGAAGATTGGGACATGCTAGCATGTACCAAATCTCTAAGCTATTGAAAAGGGACTTAGTAAGAGGCATTCCCAAAATTAAGTGTGAGAAAGATCTTGTTTGTGATGCTTGCCAAAAGGGCAAACAAATCAAAACTTCTTTTAAATCAAAGGATGCTGTCTCTACTTCAAGACCTTTAGAACTTCTGCATTTTGATCTTTTTGGACCTACAAAAACTCAAAGTTTGGTTGGAAAACGATATCGAATGGTCATAGGAGATGACTACTCTAGGTTTGGTTGGGTTTTATTCCTTGCTCATATGGATGAAGCTTTGAGCTTATTTCAAAATTTTTGTGAAACGGTTCAAAATGAAAAAGGCACCACTATCACCTTTATAAAAAGTGATCATGGGAAAGAATTTGAGAATCATCATTTTGAAACTTTTTGCAATGAACATGGCATAACATATAACTTCTCTTGTCTAATGACTCCCCAACAAAATGGGGTTATTGAAAGAAGAAATAGGTCCTTACAAGAGATGGCTAGAGTCATGATTTGTGAAAATGATTTCCCTAAAAATCTATAGGCAGAGACTGTGAATACAGCATGTTACATACTAAATAGAACCCTCATAAGACCCATTTTGAAGAAAACACCTTATGAGTTATGGATTGGAATCAAACCAACCCTATACTATTTTCATGTCTTTGGTTGCAAATGCTATATTCTGAATAACAAAGACAATCTTGGTAAATTTGATGCAAAAACTCATGATGGTACATTTCTTGGCTATTCTACAAGAAGTAAAGCTTTTAGAGTTCTTAATAAAGATACTAAAGTAGTAGAAGAATCAATGCATGTGGTTTTTTGTGAATCTAACCCTGAAAATGTGGAAGACTGTCCAGAAAATGAAATTTCTAAGACAATACAATCAGAGAACACAGTGGCTGAACCTGAAAATATACCTGTTCAAACTAGAGAGGAAATCCCACAAAAATCTCTTATAACAGCAAGAGACTTTCAGTCTACTGAGACTGAAGCTGAAACTGATGCAATAGAAAAAGGACCAAAGAAAAACATTCCTAGAGTGGAGGTCTGAAGGCAATTATCCTCATGAATTTATCATAAGAGAACCCTTACAAGGAATGAGAACAAGATCATCATACAAAGAAAGTCACATTGCCTTCATCTCTCAAATAAAACCTTGCTCTGTCAATGAAGCCTTAGGCGATGAAGCCTGGGTCAGAGCAATGAAGGATGAATTAAGTTAGTTTGACAAAAATGAGGTTTGGAAACTCATCCCTAAACCTAAACATGCATATATTATTGGTACTAGATGGGTTTATAGAAATAAACTTGATGAAAATGGTAAGATTGTTAGAAACAAAGCTAGACTAGTAGCTCAAAGCTACAACCAACAAGAGGGCATAGATTTTGATGAAATATATCCTCCAGTAGCTCGAATGGAAGCCATTCGAATGCTGCTTGCATATGTTGCGTATAAAGGTTTTAAGCTCTTTCAAATGGATGTCAAAAGTGCATTCTTGAATGGACTCATTAATGAAGAAGTATATGTTAAACAACCCCTAGTTTTGAGGATAAATACTTTCCAAATCATGTGCTCAAGCTTTTAAAAGCCTTATATGGATTAAAACAAGCTCCTCGAGCTTGGTATGATAGGTTAAGCACATTTCTTTTAGAAAACAAATTTCAAAGGGGAAAGGTTGACACTACACTTTTCATTAAAAGTTCAAATAATGATATTTTGTTAGTTCAAGTATACGTGGATGATATTATTTTTGGTTCAACTAACAATTATTTGTGTGAAGAATTTTCTCATCTTATGGCAAATGAATTTGGCATGAGTATGATAGGAGAGCTTTCATTTTTCCTTGGGTTGCAAATCAAACAAAGTGAAAGAGGAATCTTTCTTAGTCAAGAAAAATACACGAAAGAGCTACTTAAGAAGTTCAAAATGGATCATGCAAAACCAGTGGCTATGCCAATACATCCAACATCAAGAATTGATAAAGATGAAAATGGAAAAGAAGTGGATGAAACCAAATTTAAAGGGATGATTGGATCTTTGATGTATTTGACATCTTCAAGGCTAGATATTGTATATAGTGTTGGCTTGTGTTCCCGGTTTCAATCACAACCAAAGGAATCTCATTTGATGGCTATTAAAAGGATACATAGATATCTTTTTGGCACTATTTCCCTTGGTTTATGGTATCCTAAGACTAATCTATTTTATCTTAAAGCTTTTTGTGATGCAGATTATGCAGGGGATAGAATTGATAGGAAAAACACTAATAGAAGCCTAACATTCCTTGGTCATTCTCTTGTATCTTGGAGCAGCGGAAAATAGAATATTGTTGCACTTTCAACAACAGAGGCTGAGTACATGGCTGCCTCAAGCTGCTGTACACAAATCCTTTGGATGTAGCATCAGTTAGTTGATTATAATCTTGATTATGATTGCATTCCTTTGTTTTGTGACAACATGAGTGCTATTAATTTATTAAAAAATCCTGTTTTGCATTCTAGGACTAACCACATTGAGATTAGACACCATTTCATTAGAGAACATGTCCAAAATAAAAATATTAAAGTTATGTCTTCTAAAGAACAACTAGCTAATATATTAACAAAACCTTTACTTGAAGAAAAATTCAATCATTTGAGAAATTGTGTTGGCATGGTTTGCTCATCTAACATTCTTTGACTTGCTCGCATTGCTGAATAACGTTTGCTATTGCTCTAATCATTATTATTCATGCATAAGTTCAAATAAATACTGAGTTGCGCTGCAAAGTCTCCAAGGCAAGCTGGAGATCTTCCTGAAATAGATTTTTGAATGAATGCATCTGGACTCATGCTATTATCTGATTTGTATAAAGGGTATATTTTGGGCTGAACATTACTAAGTTACACAAGAAAGGATGTCTATCTAAAATGGGCTACACAGGGATTTGTTATCTTAACTTCTTTTATCCTTTTTTTTTGCTTGGGCTGTATCCTATGCTTATGTCATTTTTGGCCTAGATTAATATATTCACCATCTTCTTCGTCAGCATCATCTTTAATACATGTTTGGGCCATGACCATTTCTCACGTAGACATCAAAATTGGGCCATATAATTCTTTCATTTGCTTCTATCACATTATATTATCCATGTGGGTCATACTCCTTAGCCTACACCCATTTGACCCAAATACCTCCAACCTTATCCCATCATCTGTAAAATATCTTGTACTACCCATAGTATCTCTACAGCTGTCTATCGCCCAAATTTTTTATAGCTGTGAAATCCCTCATTTGAAACGTCACCTCTCTTCCTCTCTTACTCTATTTATTTCACACGTTTTAGTGAGTCTTATAAACACACCACCCTTTCATCTTCTTCATACACCATTTCTGAAACACTCTATTATATCAGCCTCTCATCTTCTTCACACCCTTTCATACTATTTGTTTCTGAAACATTTCTTGCTCTCCAAGGGTCACCTATATGCCCCGAATTAAAACCTGTGCAAACAAGCATCCACCATCAAAAAGAATAAAAACCAAGAACATGGCTCGAACAAAGGCCTCTGTCATGAAAGCAAAAATGCAAACCCAAACTATTTCATCTGAAGAGGCAGCATCACCCGTTGAAAGAAGAGATGGTAGTGGACGAAATGCTGCTTGACAACCAAGTCCTTCCCCTTCTCTAGTGAAAGGAAAGAAGACAGCAACCAATAAGGTCAATGGTAACATAAAGGGTAATGATCATATTCCTCCTAGTTATTTTCCAACTATGAGTCAACATCATTTTTATTTGAAAAACATCAGCTATAAGAATCTAACTTCCTCATACCAAGTCAATATGGAAATTTTCAAAAGAAAAGGAACTTGATTTTTTTACCTTTTTCAAAGACAAGGATGGCATGCTCTGTTTGACATAAATGAAAGAATTTATCTTTCTCTTGTAAAAGTGTTGTACACAAATCTTGCTTTTCATGATGGGTGCATTTTCTCTTCTATGAAAGGGAAAAGTATTTTAATTAATCTTCAGACGATCAAAGAGGTGCTGAATGTCTTTGATCATGGTGCTAAAATTTATTGTGCATTAAAATGGCCTGGTCGTTATCAACTCACCATTCCCTATCATTAAGTTGTTTCTACAATTTGTGATAATTTACATCTTTTGAATAACAATCATCCAACGCATGGTGCACTTGGACATACCTGGACTCAATCACATCGCATCATATCTCATTTTATTTTTCCAAGAAATGAGAGCTTTGATAAATTTTCTTACATGGATACGGTTATTCTATATGCCTTAATTATTTAAACTCCCCTTTGTTTTGGCCACTTTATGATAGATGTGATGTATGATTGCCTTGTTAGTGCTAGAGACCCCTCTCTACCATACTCCATGTTTCTCACTTGCTTTTTTAAGCACTTTGATGTTGATTTAGACAATGAGTATTCTGAGGAGGTCACTAAAATCATGCATGACCAAAAAGCACCAAAAGGAATAGGACTAAACAAGAAAAGAGGAAAAGCACCACTCACCGTTGACACTGAAAATGAAATTGAAAATATGGTATCATTTCTGAATAAGGAAGCACCATCCTCTGGCCTCAAGAAACGTCGTACTACCAAGCTAAAGGAAGTCATTAGTAAGCTGTTCATTGAACTCATGGCTTTTACCGATATGCAATAGAATGTCCTCACCTCTATTTCAAGAGAACACTCAGCCTTATCCTGTCAGACAAGAGAGTTCAAGATAAAATGGCTAATGATTCATTTTCATTTGAAGGATGTTCCAGAAAAAACTGCATATGAAACTGGACTGGACTCTGAGGAAGAAGATCATTTGCATTCTGACACCTAAAAGAACTTTGCAGGATATCTCTTTATTTCAATGAACTTCACGCATAACTATTTCTCTATTTTTGACTTTTTTTTACATGCTTCTGGACATTTGTTTTATGTTTCTATGCTTTGAACAATATGAGCAGCGTAGGCGAATGATTGTACTTAACTAGTACTCTACTAATCTTCATCCTTTAGACTATATATCAGCTATTCTTGTCTATGCTTGCCATTCTTTATTTTGCTGATTCTTGTCCTTTTGATGACGAAAGGGGGAGAATAAATGAGTACCATGTTGATACATTGATGGAGTACATGGAGTACTGAGAAAAGTGGATAGCAGCAATAGCATGTTAACTTGGTCATGGTTAGCATGATAAAGCTTCACATGGGTAACATTTTTTCACACTTAAATATTACTGAATTGTTGTGTTACTATATGCTCTGTTTTATTGAGAAAAATTCTATATTGATGAGATAAATTATTCTGTTCTGTCTTTCACAATGAGCTAAAATGGTTCAATTTTATCATGCTGAAAAATATTTTAACTTTATGCCACCATACTCTGATATGTATACAAGTTGAAATCCTCAATGACATTTACATAATCTAAAAACAACTTCATACACAATTATTTTTTACTTGCATGAAGATTGATTACAAGTCATTATGTGCATAACATGCTTCCTGAATTGCTTGGACTTGTAAAAAATATTACATGTGTGTTGCTTGTTAAAATAAGTACATGACTCCATGTGATTGTGCCCTTGTTATATTTGTTTCTTCTTATAAAGAAAGGAGATCAATAATGGCCAATATTCCAATACTCATGTTACTTCAAACTTTCAATCAAATGAAAGTATTGAAAAAGAAAAAGACATTGAAATCCCACAATGAAAATGATTTCTAGAAATTGGAAATACAAAATTGTGTTAGGAAATATGCTCATATTAAGGGGGAGTTAACACTAAGGGGAGCATACTCAAATAGAAGCTAAGTTCAATGTTTCCTATCTATTATTTTGTATTGTTATCAACATGCACTATATATTTGTCATCAAGGGGGAGATTATTGTTTTATGGATCCTAATTAGTGATGACAAATGTTATTCTAGACTTATTGATGTATTTGCTTAAGTGTTTCAGCATATTATATCATAAATTAAGCAAAGAACACAGAAAATCTCCAACTCGAGTTGGAGACTCTCAGACTACCAGTGTTATGCGTTTTGAAGAGTAAAATACATGCTGAGGTGGCAGCTGGACACTGGATAAAGAAGGACCAGAATTCAAAATGAAAAATATCTTATGATTGCTTCATTTTGAATAGAATAAAAGGACAATGACAGCTCATATATTTTGGAAGAAAAAGAAGAGGTTGAGATGTATGGACAAATGGAACAAGGACAAATGATCTCAATGGTGTAGATGATGCCACCACACAAGGCAAGGACAAGGGCTAGCTGGCCCCTCCCTTCAGTCTGCAACGTTCAAAAATTCATCCCTATTTTAAAGAATCAGCAGACATCATTCTACTCAAGAAAAAGAGAAAGAGCACAAAAACCAAATCTATCATTTTTGAGCCATCATTCTGAAAGCATATTACTTCTTTTTCTTCACTGTTACATTCATTATTTAAAGTTTCTTTTCTGAGAGCTTATCATTTTTGTTACTCACTGAATATTACCTCTTAGAGAAAACAGAAAGCTATATCTTTTACAAAAGGCTATTTGCTGTGAGGCTTTGAAAGAAAAGCCATTAGTGAGCTTGTGTTGTAAGAACTTGGTTCCTTGATTTTTTTTTCCTGAGCTTTTTGTTGGTTGAGCTTTTGAGAACTTTGTTTAAGTGATTGGGAATCTAGTTTGGATTCCAATCAATTTGTAATTTCTGTTGGTTAGTGAAAAGCCTACCTGGGGTTAGGTACTGGATATAGGTTCCAGAGATAGGGTACCGAACTAGTATAAAAACAATGAGTTTTCCTCTTCTTTCTTAACCTCTTATTACATTGTCGCTTAAAATTTTTTAACTCTAACTTTCTCTAAGAGGCTTATTATAAAACTGTCAAAACTGTGCTTTCCTGAAAGGAAATTAAAATCATTTTGTCTTAACTGATTCTGATTTTTAAAGTATCCTACTTAAAACTATCTTTCTTCATAAAATCTATTAAAGGTCTCCTGTCATAGCAGCAGATATTTGCTGGAAATCTGATAAATTTTGTGAGTGTGCAGGAACTAGTTAAAAAGATATACTTGATTCAACCCCATTCTCAAGTATATTTAGACTATCAGATATTGTGTCTCTCATTAATGTTTCAAAGGTCATTGTGGACACAAAAATGTGACAAACTTATATAATGACATAATCTTCAACAGACTAATGAGACGATGCCTATAACTTTCAAGAATTGAAAGAAAGTTTCCCTTTTTTTCCTGTTGAGTAGAATTAAAAGAAAGTTATACTTGTATATAACTAGTATAAATTATTACAATTTCTCTACATGGTTTCTAATCTCTCTTCTGCAAGTAAGAAGAATCCAATTGTATAGGATACAAATCTACTGCAGAAGTAGATGAAGCAGCCAGTGGTACCTCCATTGAGATTGTCTCATCTTGTTTATAATACAACGTCATTGCCTCTATCTTCTTCTCATCAAATAACTCACTTGACTTTGAAACATGTTCTGGAACCATAATTTTGCCTTCTAGCATGCTTACCACTGAAGACATGGTAGGCCTAAGTGTTGGAGACACATTAGTGCATAGGAGAGCCACATTGATCATCACCATTACCTCCTCTTTGTTAAGGTTTGAACCCAACCTTCTATCAACTAGCTCCATTAAATCACCTTTCTCTTTCAACAAGCGTGCCTAGTAAATAAAATGATACAAGAAGATAGTTTATCTCAAAGTCAACTTGATCTAAAAATGTTAAGGGAAAATATCTACTAGATGCATTCTAGAATTAGGATAACATTAGTAAGGAATATTTAGTAAGAATATTCTATTGTAGGTGAAGGTTCTAAAATGCCAACACCACTATATATGTAATCATTTGGAATAGAAAGAATCAAAGAAGAAAATTGTTAGTCTGGTCTTAGTTTTAGCCTTAGTTTTCTTAGCTTACATTTCTATTTTCGAGTTTTCTTCATTTTTTGCAACAAATTAATTCTTACTGAACCACCTGTCTGGGTCTATAGACATGAACAATGGGCATCAAAAGAATACTTACCCAATCAAGTAGATGGAACATTCCTTCATTTTGTCTTTGCATTATATTATTCCTTCCACTTATGATTTCCAAGGCAACAATTCCAAAGCTATATACATCTGCCTTGTCAGTTAAATGACCATGCATGGCATACTCCGGAGCCATATATCCACTGTAGAATAAAAATGAAATTGCCTTTTAGATATTTGAAGATTAGCTACTTGCAAAATTCTAATTCTTTTTCTTTTTTTTTTCCTTTTCAACGATAAAAATAACCAAACCTTAACAAACTATTTGACCAATCTACTGTGTTAAAGTCTCCACAAATACTGAATACCGAGTAAAATTTATATCTATTTTGTTAGAGCAATTTTTTTTAAAAATTTTAAGATTTTTAATCTATACTAATTAATTAAACTAAAGACATGCTAATATAAGTCCTCTATAGTTTGTTTCTTCATATTCCAATTAAATCATATTACAAATGATTTATGGAAAAAATTGCAAAAAAGAATTGAAATAGAAAAACTCACTATGTTCCTGCTATTCGAGTGCTAATATGGGTGTTGTCCTCTTCATCAAGCTTGGCTAAACCAAAATCAGATATCTTTGGGTTGAGATCTTTATCAAGCAACACATTGGTGGCTTTGATGTCTCTGTGAACCACTTTCACTCTTGATTCTTCATGGAGGTATGCCAATCCTCTAGCAACACCAATGCAAATCTTATGCCTTGTTGGCCAATCCAATGTTATTTGATAATCTTCTAGGCCTTTATGTGCAAATATTTATGATGAAAATCATATAATGATACTATATGGTTGGGTAGTGCATAAGTAAGAAGATAAAGAGTATAACAAAAATGACCGAAGTAGACCAAATAGAGAAAGATTACTAAACAAAGCACGAGCAAGGCTATTGTTTTCCATATATTCATATATTAACAGTAGTTGATCTCCTTCAACACAACAACCATAGAGTTTCACTAGACAAGGGTGCTGCAAAGCAGAAATCATGCCTATCTCATTTAAAAACTCACGATTCCCTTGCTTTGATTTGGAAGAAAGCTGCTTAATTGCAATTATTGTACCATCTAATAGATGTCCCTGCATTTTGATGAATGTTATATAGTTATTGAAATGTTGAAAAGAATTTTATCTATGTTAAATAATAAAGATATTTACAAAAATGTTCTATTATGCAAAATACCTTGTACACAGGACCAAATCCTCCTTCTCCAATCTTGTTGGTGATATCAAAGTCATTTGTTGCTACTTTGATTTGTTGTAAGGAAAATAAAGCCGTTTGCATATTTAATCCCTTTAGTTCTGCTAATTAAAGCAAAAGAAACATTAGAGACCCCTTATACTAGGAAAATTCCGCATTGACACTACGGATCAATGATCATATGTTAGAAGCGTACAACTTTCTTCATAGAGGAATATTATTTGTAGGTAACATTTGTGGGACACTATATCAAAACACTCATATTCATCATTGGATGGAATATGAAACTCATACCAAATGGAGTTGCACCCCATCTAATGGTGAATGAGAATGTATTAACAAAATGTCCTACAAATATTATATACAAATAGCATTACTCTTCTTCGGAAAGATAATGTATAAGTAGTCATTACGCATGAAAGATCCATGTGTCTCAACAAAAACTTTGGCAGTCTTTATCAGAACTCTAGTAATTTTTTTATTTTGGTAATCACCTTTTGTATTAGAGTTTTTCTTTCCTAGACAACATTTCCACAAAAGTATACCAAGTGCTAGGATGACAATAATTGCTACTACGGCTAGAATGCCAACCACAACCCCTGTTGATAAGCTGCTTCCATTTTCTGATGAGGTGTAAATACGACTTGATTATTACACAAGCTCTATACAATTCATATTATAACATCAAAATTGTAGCAGAAGATAATCAAGAACTTAAAGGGAAAGTACAACCAACCATGCTCCAAATTGTTGACAGATATAGCTGATATAAGAGGACCATATACTGATTTAAACGGGATAGCAGTTGTCCCTTTTCCAGCCCAATACAAGCGGATCTCCAAGGTTGTATTAATAACAGTAGCAGTAAAAGATTTTGTTATTGCCTTACTAACTCCTCCCGCTTCTTCTGCAATATTGAAGTCTTTATGCACTAGATTTCCCTGCAATATTTGAATCCAAACCTCCATTATTCATGATAATTATAAGATTTTATCCATGTTGCACGGATTTTGGTATGACCTAAATATACTACGCATTGAGATATGGCACAAATCAAATTAAAACATATAAAATATAACTAGAAGTATATAAAAGTATTACTTCCTCCATTCTCTAATAAGTGTCCATCTTCATTTTTGCATACATATTAAGTAAATGATTGAATGAATTTGAAATTAGATAATTTTAAGTGCATTTTACAACATTATATTACCCTTATCACCTATTTCAACACTCTTTCTCACATTTAATATATCCACTAACTCTCTCTCTCTTATAAGGGTATTAAGGAAAAAAATAATTAATATGGTCTAAAATTTTTAAAAGGACAAATAATAGTAGAAAAATAAAATGACAGAGGGCAATCTTTGCTACTTGAGACCATGCATGCACCACCACCAACCACCACCAACCATCCATGTGAAGAGTCAATTTTTTTTACTATTTTTTTGCAAGTTGTTTTAATTTTCTTATTGTTGTCTTGTTCTAATTCATTGCATCATTATCATTCCAGCTTGTATTCCTATCATCTTTGGTTCCTAAAATCACTATAAATAGGGTCAAACACCTCATGTATTAGCATGCTTTAGTTTAAGAATAAATTGAGAGTTTGAGTTTGTGAGAGTTTTCTCTCTTTTTATTTCTAAGCCATTTTGGTATTCAGAGCAAGGTTTTTATCTGGGAGTTGAGTTTTGAGTGAAAAAAATTAACGAAAAGCTTGAGTTTTTGGTGGTATTATAAGTGCATGAAGGCTGCCCCCTCCAAAACTCCAGTTTACGACCATTTTTTCACAAAACTAACACAGCCATTGTGTCCAGAAAATCGAAAAACCTATAGGTTGCATGTTTCACGGCCAACAAAACCTCCACGCGTCGCCACGGTCTTCACTGGAAAATTCACCGGTAAAGTTGCCAGAGTTGCAGAACCACCATGAGCCGCCGCCGGAATTGTCACCGGAAAAATCAAAGATAGAAGATGACCACGTCATCTGCCACATCAGCCTGCTATGTCCAATCAGCGACATCATCCGCTCAACTTCTGCCACGTGTCACCAAGTGCCACGTCAGCAGTCCAGTCACTAGAAGTTTCAGAAAATCACAATTTATTCCCTTGACTTTTTGACAATTGCAATTTAGCCCCTGCATTTTTGAAAATTTCAATTTTGCCCCTTAACTTTTAAAAATTGCACTTTTGTCCCATAATTTTTGAAAGTTACAGATTAACCCAATTTCTCAAAATCTGTAATTTAGGCCATAATATTTTCTATTTTCCTATTTTCACCTCATGTTTACAATTACTACAAAACTTTTGTAAAGTGCTAAATTTTTTTAGAAAAATTCCAAGTATGTTCTGTGGTTGCAGTTGTGGGATTGTAAAAGGCACATTTTAGAAAAAGTCTAGCTAAGGAAAGACTTAGTTTTTAAGGACGCTTAGCGCCACCTCTCTTTCCTGGGAACTTCCCCGGTGTTCTAATTACAAAACTAATCTCCAATCCAGTAACCTGGTACTTCACAAATTTTCCCCTATATCCAAAATGCCTCCAAGAGGACAAAATGAAGTAACTCTCTAAGAAATTCAAATGGAAGAAATAAGGAGACTAATCTAATAGCTACAGGAAATGGTAGGCGCATAGCAAGCTCTGTTAGAAGCACATCACATGCGATCAGACAATGATGAATGCAGTAGTGATGCATCATCATTTAAAAGCCATTGTCTACAAAAATAACTTTCTAGACATGACGAAATCAAGGTAGAGATTCCAGATTTTGAAGGGAAACTTCAACCATATGAGTTCATTGATTGGCTTCAAACTGTTGAGCGAGTATTTGCGTACAAGGAGATACCAGAAGAAACGAAAGTGAAGATCCTTACTGTGAAGTTAAAGAAGCAAGCTTTTATTTGGTGGGAGAATCTTAAAAAGAAGCGTGAACGAGAAGGAAAAAGCAAGATCAAGACATAAGAGAAATTGCATTGAGAACTCTTAAAAGTTCTTGTCTTCTCATTACTATCAAGATAATTTCATTCAATTGCAAAATCTTCGATCGAAGAACTTGTCTGTAGAAGAATACACCAGAGAATTTGAGAAGTTGATGATGAAGTGTGACATCCATGAGAGGGAGGAGCAAACAATAGCTCGTTATCTGGGAGGACTAAACACAGACATTGTCCATCCAGTTCAGCTCCAACAATATTAGTCCTTAGACGATGTTATTCGTCTAGCCATACGAGTAGAGAAACAAGTACCCAAAAAGTCTTCTTACAAAACTTTTTCCTCCACGAAAAATCCTTCCTATGCCAAACACCCACAAATCAATCCAGTACTTCAAGCAAACCTCCTTTTAAAACCACCAAAGAAAACCTTTCGAAAGCTCCCAAATACTTCAAATGTCACGGTTTTGGGCATATAGCCTCGAACTGTCCAACTCAGAGAACCATAACCATCATCAAAGGAGAAGCTTATGAAGTTCCTGAAGAAGAAAAAACCCCAGAGGAACTTGGAGAGGAGATCAAGCCTGTATATGATGAAGAATATGTTCCTGCAGACCATGGAGAGTCATTAGTAATCAAATGAAGCCTACATACAGCACCAGCAAAAGAAGAACCATGGCTGAGGCATAATATCTTCCATACTCGTTGCACTTCACAAGGAAAGGTTTGTGATGTTATTATTCATAGTGGGAGCTATGAAAATGCAGTATCCAACTACATGGTGGAGAAATTGAAAATGCCAACACAAAACCATCCCCATTCATATAATTTACAGTGGCTCAACAAAGGTAGTGAAGTGAGGGTTTCTCAAGTTGCCTTATGACCTTTTCCATCAGTTAAAAGTACTAAGATCAAGCATGGTGTGATGTTATTCCTATGGATGCATGTCACCTTCTCCTTGGAAAACCTTGGCAATATGATCATCGTGTCTTGTATGACGGTTATACTAACACTTACTCCTTCATCAAGGATGGAGTAAAATTCAAGTTAACTCCTCTACCGCCAAGTAAAGTTAATGAAAGCAAGAAGGAATCAAGACCACTGGTGACTTTGGTACAAAAGAACAATTCAAGGTAACAGTAGAGGAAGCCCAAAACCTGAGATTTTTTCTACTATTTGAATCAAATGAAGAAATCGCTCTTCTAGTAGAAATTGAACACATGCTAGCTGAATTCCCTAATGTTGTGCCCAAAAAAATTCTATATGGACTACCACCAATGCGAGACATCTAATATGCCATTGACTTTATTCCTGGAGCAGTCAGTCCCAATAGACCAGCTTACAGAATGAGCCTTGATGAGCATGCTGAAATCCAACGTCAAGTCAAAAAACTGCTGAAGAAAGGGTTGATATGAGAAAGCCTTAGCCCTTATGTTGTTCCTGCAATTTTAGTACCCATGAAGGTTGGTAGTTAGAGAATGTATGTCGATAGTCGAGCTGTTAACAAGATTACCATCAAATATTGATTTCCGATACCAAGACTTGATGATCTGCTAGATCAGCTGCATGGTACCGATATCTTTTCCAAGATTGACCTTTGTAGTGGATACCATCAGATCAGGATCAAGCCAGGAGATGAATGGAAGATTGCTTTCAAAACCAAATATGGTCTATATGAATGGACTGTGATGCCCTTTGGTTTATCCAATGCCTTAAGTACATTCATATGCCTAATGAATCAAGTACTTCGACCGTTCATTGGAAAATTTGTAGTTGTCCACTTTGACAATATTTTGATCTACAGTAAAGGCGAAGAGGAGCATTTAGAGCACCCTTGACAAGTTTTACAAACACTACATGAACAAAAACTCTATGCCAATCTGCAAAAATGTTCTTTCTTAACTAATGAAGTGACTTTTCTAGGTTACATCATCACTACTGAAGGCATTCAAGTTGACCCAAGCAAAGTCGAAGCCATCAACAGTTGGCCAATCCCGAAGTCAATCCATGATGTGAGGAACTCCCATGTATTAGCTTCATTTTATAGAAGATTTATAAAAAGTTTTAGCTCCGTTGCTGCCCTACTAATAGATTGCATAAAAGGAGACAAGTTTCAATGGACAGAGTAAGCATAGAAAAGTTTCGAGGAGTTGAAGAAACGTTTGACTAAATCACCTGTGTTAGCCCTTTCAAACTTTGATCAAGTATTCGAAGTCAGTTGTGATGCTTTCAACACTGGAATTAGTGCTGTCTTAAGCCAAGAAGGCCATCCTATAACCTTCTTTAGTGAAAAGCTCAACAATGGTAAGCTCAAGTACTCCACTTATGACAAGGAGTGCTCTGCCATTGTCTATGCCCTACAAAATTGGAGTCATTATCTGCTGTACAAAGAATTTATTCTCTATTCTGATCATGAAGCCCTCAAGCATTTGAATTCTCAATAGAAGATCAATAGCAGACATGTTGCTTGGAGTGAGTTCCTACAGCCTTATCCATTTTTACTTAAACATAAGGCGGGAGTTCAAAATGCTATTGCAGATGCTTTCAGAAGACGTCACACACTACTATCTACTTTCGAACTAAAGGTAGTTGGCTTTGAGACTATCAAGGAGCTATACTAGGATGATCCTGATTTCCAAAGTTTTGGAACCTAACAGAATCACAATCTTTCCAAGACTACAACAGGCATGAAGGATTTTTGTTCAAAAGGAAGGCCTTGTGCATTCTTCAGTGCTCACTATAGGAATCCATTATCTAGGAAGTCCACGATGGAGAATTAGCAAGACATTTTGGAAGAGATAAAACTGTGGCTTTAGTAAAAGAAAGTTTCTATTGGTCGAGACTTGAAAGAGATGTCAACAGACATATTCAACGATGTAGAATTTGCCACTTGGCAAAAGCCAAAAGCCAAAACAAGGGGTTGTATATCCCACTTCCTATTCTAGAAGCACCTTGGAAAGATGTTAGCATGGACTTTGTCCTTGGACTACCTCGAACTCAACGACAGAAGGATTCCATAACGGTAGTTGTGGACAGATTTTCAAAGATGGCCCACTTTATTCCATGCCAAAAGATCAATGATGTTGTTCAAGTTGTTGACTTGTATTTCAAAGAAATTGTGCGTCTTCATGGAATTCCTAAAACCATCACTTCCGATTAAGACGTGAAATTCTTAAGCCACTTTTGGAGAACCATATGGAAGAAGATGGGTACCAAGCTCCAGTTCAATAGTGCCAGTTATCCACAAACAGATGGGCAAATAGAAACAATCAACCGACTTTTGGGAAATCTACTTTGAAATTTTATCTGTAAAAATTTAAAACAGTAGGATATCATTTTGGCCTAAGTTGAATTCACTTACAACAATTCAACTAATCAAGCCACTAGAAAATGTCCATTTGAAGTAGTCTATGACACTCGTCCACATAGTCCGCTGGATTTGACCCCCTCATCTAACAAGCAACAATATAGTTCAAATGCAAATAGCCGAGCAAAAGAAATCAAAAGTTGCATGAGCACGCCCGAGAGCGGATCAACAAACAAAATTCAAGATATAAAGTTCAGTGTTATAAGCATCAAAAGCGATAAATTTTTAAAGTTGGATATTTGGTATGGATACATCTACGAAAGGAACGATTTCCAAATCAATCAAATGCTAAGTTGTCCCCAAGAGATGATGGACCATTCAAAGTAGTGCAGAAAATCAATGACAATGCTTACAAAGTCGAACTACCAAGAACATATGGTGTCTCTGCAACTTTTAATGTCACTGATCTTTCACCATATTTTGATGATGAGATAGAACTAAACTCGAGAGTGAGTTCTCTCCAACTCGTAGAGTATGACAGAGGACAAACCTCTGCCACTTGAGACCATGCATGCACCACCACCAACCATCCATGTGAAGAGTCCATTTTTTTGACTATTTTTTTGCAAGTTGTTTGAATTTTCTTGTTGTTGTCTTGTTCTAATTCATTGCATCATTATTATTCCAGCTTGTATTTTTATCATCTTTGATTTCGAAAATCACTATAAATCGAGCCAAACACCTCATGTATTAGCATCCTTGAGTTTAAGAATAAATTGAGAGTTTGAGTTCGGGAGAGTTTTATTTCTCTCTTATTTCTGAGCCATAAAATTTTATATATGGACACTTATTAGAAAATGAAAATAGTAATAAGGTATCTGATATGATACATATTTGGCAGGGATACTGTTAAGTACTCCCTTTGTTTTAAAATAACTATTATTTTTTTCATATTTCAGAATATTTATCAATTTATAATATTTAGGTAGTATTAATTTTTTTCTTTCATTTATACTATTTAGTGTAAATGTGTTAATTAAATAATCATCATATTTATCAAGATGGGTAATAATGACTATATAATGATAGTTTTATCAACTCATAATTTTTTACATTTATCAAAATATTTTTTTGTTTTTCTTAATATTTTTCAGAGTGTTTTCAAAAGTGGGGGAGTATCAAATTACCAAATGAAACATTGCATGAGAAAGTATAGAAAAGGTGTTGGTCATGTACCTGAATATAAATGTCAAATACACGCCTTCCTAGGCTGTTATATGTTTGATCATCAGTGAACATGATTTCCGCAAAATGTAGATTTACCATGTAGTTTCCATTTTCAAGGCAAAATCCATAGTAAGTAAGAGAAACGGGAGAAACACGTGCATTCATGTACAAGTTAGCATCCGCCGTGGAGAGCTTAGAGTTGTTAGATGCGATAGAATACTGAGTTTTATTGTCCATGTAGTTGCCAGTGCTGCTAAATGCCCAGTTTCTATTTCCTCCTTGGTGGAACGTAGTTGGTCCTGCTCCATCTGTATCATCATCATATGTGCTTCCATTGAATGTCACCGATTGTCCACCACAGTTTATGTGGAGAGAGTACAATAAGGCTGTGAAAAAGCATAATAAAGTCAGCAACCATCAAAAGATATCAAGCAAAGTAAGAATATTGCATACAAAAAATTGCATTAGTTCAAGCATATTCTTTTCTCGTCTAGTTTTCATGTCTTCTTTTCCTTTTGGAAATGCTGGTGAAAGAAAGGCAGTTAAGGGGAGGTGTTTGCGATATTCTGTATCCCTTAATAAGTTGAGTAAGGTATTCTTAAACATTTTGCAACAGGTTTAGTGTAGTCAAGAAAAAAGAGAACTAGCCATTTGTGATTGTCGAACAACAAAATTCCTAATTTCATTGTGCTTTGATATACGGAAAAGCATTGTCAATACAGCCGCAATTGCCAATGCGATGCGGTTGAAAAGGGCACCATAGCAGCAATATTGCAGCTGCAACAACAAAGTTATCCTACTTGTGAGCAGAAGGTTATATGTTTGATGAAGACCAAATCAAAAAGAAGAAAACACAGATAAAATCTCTATCATATGTTGCTCTCTTCTATAACTTATACTATAAAGTAGTATTGATCTATTAGGAAATTCATATAAATACTATGAAAATGATGCCAAAGAAATCTTAGATCAGTGGTTTATACTGTCTTGATAAGCGGTTCATCACTGAGTGGTTTTTAGATTTCTAAGATCTTCCATAAGACCATTTTCCATTTCCTCTTGTACCCATAAAAAGGCTAACATAAGCTTTGATATCCCAAGTAGTGGCAAGACCCGAACATTCTATAGGGAATTCATCACAATGAACTTACTTTTAGGACAATCATAGCGTCTCAAACACGAAACTTTTCCTCTGACAAAATGATGGAAATGACAAAAATTAGTTAGCATAACCTCATCATAATCAACAATGTATGATCCCTGAAATGAACAGGTCTTGTACATGTAAGATAAATAATTCAGCGCATAGAATTTCAAACTTACGAATCGTTGCTTGTCAAAGAGCTAGCAAACAAGTTCCTATGACATATAAATGAAGGTTAATACATAGATTCTTAAATTTGCTAACAAATGTATACAAATGCAAGGATTCTTACACAGTTCCATCTTGACATGCTTGACTTCCTTGGCTTGCAATATTGCTGAAGTTATTATATGAAAGATCTCTATATACAAGTATAAAATTTATTTCAAAATCTAATAATATACGAATCAAACAGACGCGATGACATATTTGTGGATTCCAATGAAACCCCAAGAATATTAACATCGATAGTCCAACAAATGCATATATGCACAATGGAACTCTATTCGCATAAAGATTCCGAAATGATTTCCCTTACGCAAAAGTAGTAGAGCTGCTCATAATATAAGAAACTTAACCTTCCCTAGAAGGAAACATAGAACCATTCATAAACAAATGATAGTAGAATGAAAAATAATTAAGAAGCCTATTTCTAGCTCCTTGGCACATGCATGGTTGTATACCTTAATATACCCCCTTATACGAATATCTTTTTTACGCTTGAAACGTGAACAATTTATCATAACAACAGATAACAATAATTGAACTTCTGACAACTTTCTCATTGAGAGAATGTTTATGAGATTGAATTTTGAAGAGAAAATGAGAGCTTGTAGTGTAAAATTTTAAAATCCTATACTATAAGTCCTCCTTTCCCTTTCCCTCCCATCCAAAATCTAAATTCAAAAACATATCCTGAGACTTTGATATCATATTATGAAATTATCTCTCCAAAAAGCTTAAATTGATTGATAGAGACACATAAATGATTTTATATACTCGAACACATATCACTCATGCTCCAAAATTAGAGGTATTGTACACTATAAAGCTAAAGCATCCTCTAATGAGAATGAAGGGAAAAATAAGAAAAGAAGAAGTTGTATCAGAAAAGAGAAAAAGGAGCCAATCATGTGTTTATAATATTTTCAAGAATAAATGATACGCATTGTTCTATCCAACCAAATATATGAAGAGCAAGGAGGCATTCACTTCATAATGCTAGTGAAAACTTTTACTAACTCTAAGTGCACCTCACATCCACTGACCGTGGACTACACTCACAAGTCACAAGGCGCTTCACTACGCACTTGCACTCTATCTGATGCACACATACACATAATGTCATCATGCTTATTTATAGCCTCTGTATGTTGGCTACAAAATTCTAGCAACTTAATTTTTCATTTTCCTAGACATTTCTTCAAGCTTCTACTCCTGAAACCTCTAGTACTAGAAAGTTCTAGTGCTGAATTCTCAATATATAAGAAGCATTTGAAAGAGAGTATACAAGTTTTTAGCATTCTCTGTCCATGCAGGCACTGATCCTGTGAGAAGATTTCCTGTTAAATATCTGCATTAGGAAAAAAAAAGAGTCAAGAAATTAGCATGTAGAACATAACAAATATTGAGGACCTAGCATTATATAGAACACTTGCCTGTCATCCTTAATCTCATCCATTTATCTCCTATTATTCTTTATAAAAGATTGAATCAGTGCATATAATTGTCGCAAGAGGGACTAAGATCAATGACATAAAATGCCGGTAATGTACTAGAATCATAGATATTATGTTTATATTACTTTGACTTTCATTTTTCTCCACCCATATATTGCCATCTTCTTTCTGTTTGATTTTCTTTTCCCTTTTTAAAAGAAGCAGAGACACATGATCATTTGCAAGAAAATATGTTGCATTACAAAGTTATATACAGGTAAGTCTAAACTTTTGAAACAGAATCCAAGGATGGATATTTGCATTAAAAGTCTAAATTTGGATACAAAACACTGGGTATTTTACTTGGGTACAATACAGCAATGGATATTAGTTTGGATTTTATAGTAGTGACCATATAATTAATTAGCAGAATAGGACCCAACTCAATTCTAAAAAGTATACTTGTATTGTGACTACGAGTAAAAATGAAGCGGTAAAGTTATGCTCATCCAAGAATTTAAGAGTGAAGAATATTGTTATGGTACTTTTCCCTCACTTTAATCTCCCTTATTTGCTTCTCCTCGATATGAGTGTGAGAGTATCTGAACTGAAATCCCTTTCACGGGTGTGAATATTCCATTTCCTTTTGGAGCGCTATACTGATATCAAGCTCGGAAGGATTTGTGTTTGATCAATTGCTTAGTGCAAATAGAACAATGGGTGCTTGGTTGAGCTAGCTGTGTTACACTGAATTACTGTGATGATTTCTCTTATTACCAATAATAAATGTAATACAGCTTAAAGATCATATTAAGTTCTGAGCTCCAAATTAATAACTAACAGGAAAGTATGATAAAATTTATTACGTGTATTCCACTGATGTCATCAGCTTCTCATAGGTTGGTGGAATTGGTCCGGTCAATTTGTTGAAGCTGAGGTCTCTGAAAGAAAAATATATCAAGAATGAGTTATTAAAAAAGTATTTAAAATTTTCACTAGGAAAAAGAACACTCCTTTCATAAGAGGCTTGAAAGTTGCATAAAGTTATACATATATATCATAGTAATGATGGTTAAATGAAAGAAAATGATATGATGTATTAATTTATCTAAAAATTAATAATTACGATATATAATTTTAAATATAAGATATTGGATAAAATTCTGGTCATCTAGCATTTTTCTTGATTTTAAATGCAAGAATATTAAGTTATAACATAAGCTAAACACAGTACAAGAAATTTTAACCATTAGTTGCAAATTGCAATCAAACAAAATGGGAAAGTATGCAATTACAAGTTTTGTAAATTTGTCATATTCCCAAGATAAGCCGGTAGTGTTCCATTAATGTTGCAACTCCTGAGAATCCTGTGAAACAATCAGGTTTACAACAACAATTTACAAATTCGCCCACTTTCTCAGAGTGAAGTCAATCAACTCACAGATTTTTCATTGACATATTACTAAGTTGTGGAAAAGGCGAATTGTCAGAACCGTTCAGATCACTAATTCTCCTGCACATAAAATTAGAATCATTGGTTATTAAACACAATCAAAGTGAAAGTAACTTTTGAAGCATTCCTCGCCAATCTACACTATCTATCTATCTATCTATCTATCTATCTATATTCTACAGTTTTTTTACGTAAATAAAATAAAAAAGGAGAGATATTACGTTTCTCCCTAGTTTTACGTTTGGTTACATAAATGTTCTGTTATCATTTTAATGAAAGTCGACTTAAGTCGACTTTCCCTTGGAAACGAAATCTGCTCGTGGTAATCCAATGAAGTCGATTCAAGTAGACTTCCATGCTGCAAATTACTAGACAAATGTCAAATCATGTTGGGTTAGGAAAATAACACCAAAGTCGACTAAAATCGACTTCATAACCGCCTAAATACATCGGCTAGAGTGTGTCAGGTATAGTCTGGAACCAGGTTGAGTCGACTTCTATATAACACAGAAGTCGATTTAAATCGATTTTTGTGTTATACAGAAGTCGACTCAACCCAGCTCTGCACTGTACCTGACATGCTCTGCCACTTTTCGTTGACCAGACTTGAGTTTTTATGGGGAGTCGATTTAAATTGACTTCTATTTTCACAAAAGTCAATTTAAATCGACTTCTGTACAACATAAAAGTTGACTTCTGAAACAACTGCTGCTGCTCTTCCTCTTCATCATCTGCCGCATGACCAAGCCCCTCCTCTTCATCATCTTGGTGCTCTACAACGTATTTCTAATAAACCAAAGTGGCTGGGGTGATGACGAAGATATTATGAGTGAGTTTTTGGGGAGTTGCCCTATTGAGAATTATATAATTCTCACCCATATGTGTTTTGTGTTCCTGTGTTGTCTCCAGATTAATCCAGAGAATGATGCGGCTGCTGCGTGAAAGAACTCAGGATTACAGTAGTTTAATAGTTGATATTTTTAATTTACTGTACTTAGTTAGAGTTATATGTATGTAAATGTAATAGAGAAATTATATGTATCAAAGCTCTTAGAAGAGCTTCCTTCTGTACTTAGCTATGTGCTCAATAAATGTTGTGTTTCTTTGTTATATATTTTAAACAAATTACGCTAGTTATTACACGATCATATTGCAGTTACTATAGTTATTTAAGAAAGGTCCGGTAATTTATAAGTAACAACTCTCAAGTCTGATGTCATGACTTAAGGATGACGTTATACTTGGGAGGATGTTACATCTTACATAGTAGATGATGACATGGCTTTTCTAACCTTGCACAGCTCGCGAGGCAGAAAGAAGAGCCATTACCACTAAATCCACAGCCAGTAGCAGAGACTGGCTCGCTTAGGGATTTTGATTTTATTGTAGAGTACCAGGATGATGAAGAGGAGTGGCTTGGTCATGCGGCAGATGATGAAGAGGAAGAGCAGCAGCAATTGTTTCAGAAGTTGACTTCTATGTTGTACAGAAGTCGATTTAAATCGACTTCCTATAAAAACTCAAGTCTGCTCAATGAAAGGTGGCAGAGTGTGTCAGGTACAGTGCGGAGCCAGGTTGAGTCGACTTCTGTATAACACAGAAGTCGACTCAACCCGGTTCCACACTATACCTGACACACTCTGGCCGATGTATTTAGACGGTTATGAAGTCGATTTTAGTCAACTTTGGTGTTATTTTCCTGACCCGACATGATTTGACGTTTGTCTGGTAATTTGTAGCATGGAAGTCTACTTGAATCGACTTCATTGGATTACCATGAGTAGATTTCGTGTCCAAAAGAAGTTGACTTAAGTCGACTTTCATTAAAATGATAACAGGACATTTGTGTAACCAAATGTAAAACCAGGGAGAAACATAATATCTCTCCTTTTTTATTTTATTTACGTAAAAAAACCTATATTCTACTTTTTTATATATATATATATAATATTAAAGTTCCTCCACCACCATTACTTGGTGGAATTTTCTCTTAATTTTGAATTTTAAAATTCTTTTGAATTATATTTTCATTTAATTTTTATTTATAGTTTCATTTGTAATCATAGTATGGTATCATACTAACAAGTCAATTAAGTTTTCCATAATATAATATCATACTTATAATAAATCACCAAAAAAAAGAAAAACACATAATATGATATCATACTTACAAGTCAGTCAAGTTTCCCAAACGTGAAATCCCAGGAGGAATTGGCCCACTTAGTCCACTCCCTTGAATCACTCTGACAAAATAAAGCAACCATTAATGACTTTAGAAAAGGACGGTGCGTAATTCAACAACAACGAAATAATTAAAGCCGATAAAATAAAATAAAATAAAATAAGGGTTCACACAAGGTCTGGAGATTAGTCCAACTTTGAATAAAATCAGGAATCTTCCCAGAGAATTGGTTGTCTCCAAGTCGACTGCGTAGTGTTATAAGGTCATAAAACAAGGAAAATTAGCACCAGTTCAAAAATCATTTAGTTTAACTATGCCATTACTCCTTAGTTAAATTAAATGAAAATATGAAGCTTACATATGCTGCAATGAAGTGAGTTTGGCAAGTGTTGCAGGTAGCCCTCCAGTAAAATTGTTGGAGGTAAGTTGCCTATATGTTATATATAACCAATAATAATAATAATAATAATAATAAAGCAAAGCCATGGAACTAAAACTAAATTAGTAATTCTCCCAATTGGCCTTTCATGTCTGGATAGAAATCATCAACCAAGAAAATCAAGGGCCAGATGATATTACCAGCCAACATGGTGGAGTGTAAATGGAAAATAAAATAAATTGATAAAGGGCTTACAGCCTTTGAAGTTGGCTTAGATTTCCAAGCTCAGGAGGAAGATTTCCAGACATTTGATTGAACTCCACGACACTATCCATTTCAGGTTAGTTAATTGTTAAATTCCACTAAAAATCTTTGAATGCAAAGTTATAATTAAGCGTGTGATATGGGGAATTTTTCTTCTTTTTCTAAAAGGTGGATAAAGAGAAACTTACAAATCTTGGAGAGTGGAAATGTTTGTTATCTCTACTGGTATTGAACCCGTTATGCGATTCCCCCCTAGGGAGCTGCCGTAGTGAAGAAGCACATTGACATTAGCTTTTTGTTGCTAGAAATTATTATAAGGATCTATTTGATACACCTATAATGATATATTATTTTTCTAACAATCATGTATCACATTGAATAATGACTAAAAAAGTTAATAGAGAAATAAAATAGAATACATGAAAACAAGATTCATGGAGCCCCACTCTTTAGGAATTGTACCGTTCAGGTAATTGAAAGTAAGATCACTGCAACAAAAAGAGAAAGAGCGTGTCATGCAACATTATATACGGATAAAAAGAGACAAATTAAAGTTTGGCAAAGAGAGAGAATTACATACATTTCTCGAAGGTAAGGCAACCTGACGAACTCTGGCGGGAGTTTACCTGGGAGACTTTGTCGTTTAAAACATCTGCTCATTCATTCAACCGTGAAAATGGTTTACCGGTCCAAATTTCAATATATTATTAGTATAATAAAGGGTTAAATATTGGCTTTCGTCCAGGAAAATATTTTGTTACGTTTCACTTCAAACATTTTTTAAATCTATTTGATTTTAGTTCTTGAAGTTAGTTTGTCTCGATTAAATCCTGAGCTGGGTAAAAGAAAGTCACGTTATCTAATTTTATACAGTAATTAGTAGTTGTATATGGTACATCATGATCTTACGCATTAAAATCCTCACTCAATAATCTATTAGACCCAACTTATTAACACATCTTATAAGACCGAATAATTGATTTTATAGTAAGTTTTGACATATATGATTATAATATACTATGTACCACTAGTAGCTACTATGCAAGACTGATAACATGGTTTTTCATTTCCAAACTTAGAAAGAGACTAACTTCAAGGATTAAAACCAAATAATTTATTAATTGGACCAAAATCGAACAATTTGTTTTTTTGAAGAACCCAAACAAAACTCATTGATTTTTTAGGACCCAAGAAGATATTTGATTAAGCCTAGTATAAAATTATCTTAGAAAACTTAATTTAATTAAATTTAATCAAATCATTAAAATGATCTAATTATTTTTATTGTTAGTTTAAAAGTTACATGAAATATAAGTATAATTTATTGATAATATAAAAATATTTTTATATTAATTACCCAAACACACCGCTAACTGACGTGGCGGGCTCAGGAAGATAATTAAGGAGTGAGAGATATACAAGCTAGTGACGTGACAAACGGTGTCATTGGCATAGGAGCAATTGCAGATGATTGCAATTGCGATTCCTTTCAGATCATAACACGAACTCGAACTTTGTTGTCTACTGCATGGATCTACGCTGGAATCCCAGTCCTCCTTCCCAAGTGTTTTAGCTATGTCTTTCAGAGCTTGCACTACGATATACAACAAACAGATATATAATATAATTATCTACAACCCAAACTGACTCTTTAGAATTCAGAAATTGGAAGATAAATTAGCCCCTCAAACTTTGATAGCCTCAAATTGATCCCTCATATTAAGAAAAAAGAGAATAAATTGTCTCATCCATATAGTATTATTTAATTGTATGAATCTGAAATGATCAAATTGTCCCATTTTTTAAAAATCAATTTAAAACTTTTAAAATCTAAAAAAATTAATTTATCTAATATATTTATGAGGGATCAATTTAGATATTTACTAATTATAAAAATTCTAGTTTAGTTAGAGTTATAATTTTATTAATTTGAGTGGTTAATAGAATATGATTTGACCTCAAATATGTGTTCTATTGTGTGAGTGATTTGCCATATAATAACCAGCTAAACAAGTGAAATAATCAAACTATACTCCGTTTATCACATTAGATTCACGAAACTATATTTTTCATTGACAGCGAATACTTTTTTTAAAACAAATGTACAGAGATTGATCAAAATTACATTTTAACCTTTATAACTTAATATTAATATATATTATCAATATCAATCATCAAAAAAATGTTATCAATGAAAAAAATGATTGTATATTATATTCTTCAATCAAACGTCATATCATGTTATTAAAATTGTGCAATGCTGATATTAATTACTTTTAAAATTATTGTGTACATATTATTAATCAGCTGTACAAAAAAAAAATTACAAAAGATTGACAGTCACGGTATATGAAATTTCTGAAAAATAAAAAATAACATCATACATTATAATTGTAGTCACGTAGCGAGAGTGTTTTTCTCTCTTTTGTAAGATGTTTAAGCGCATACCTTCATCTTCTGGCGTCTTGGCTCCAAAGGCAAATGAGGAAAAGCAAAAGGCAGCGAGGAGTAAAAGGAAGAAGAAACGAGGGGAAGTCCTATACATGCTTGCTGATTTGACGAGTAAACAAATTAAGCTTCGGAGAGTTGATGGAATTAAAAGCAATTCAGTGCTAACTGAGAACAGTCATAACGTGGAGTTCGGACTTCATGATGATATGAATGTATAATATATAGATAGTGTGGAGAAACACAGCAAGCGTAGAGAGAAGAGTAGAGAAGGATATTTGGTGTTGCGAAGGAAGAAAAAAGTCAAGCACGAACATGGAGACAGGGGGAAATTTCTTCTTCTTTTTTTATTTTTTTTCCAGTCGAGAAAATCTGCTTAAAAATGTATCGAAGACGAAGGCGACTAGTGGCACAAAAGAGACAAAATTAAATAGAAAAAAGGAATGTTGATTTTTGGGCTTATATATTGTAAGTCGTAAAGTAGCAAGTCTTAAATTTTTTTAGAATAAATAAATTAATAAGTAAATGGGACAAATAAAAATGAATTATTTTAAATATGTTAAGATTGTGTTGATAAGTTGGTTCGATTGGTTCACCTCATTTTAATGGCCCTAAAGACAACTCTAGGAATTGTAAATTTGTATGTAGTCAAAATAAATGAGTCTAAATTCATATCTTAGGTTGTTTTTGACAAAAAAGGCCTCAAGTCAAGAGGGGTTAAGTGAAGATCACTTGTATAAGATGGAGGATCTTGGACTCTTGGAATCAATTGGGCCAATTAGAGACTCAAGGCAGCTCTGTTAAGGTTTGAATACAAACTCAAGAGGAGAAAGCTTATGCTAAACCTATTGTTCTTCTTATCCTTTCTCTTGTGTTTAATATCATTAGTGTTCTTCTCGCTTTGATTATGGATGTTTTGACAATGCTTAGTGGCTAAATTCTTTCATAGCTAGGGTGATAATGCAACTTATGTTGGGATTATGAGTTGTTGAATTCTTTTTAATCTAATTCATGTTCTTTCTTTCAATTGACTTTTTATCTTTAATTTGTTCTTAATACTCTTGCGGCTTGATCACCCATAAATTAATGTTGTGAGTTGTGTAAACAATTGGAAAATTGGTGCATAACTTAGACCTAGGGATAGAAACCATAATTTTTAATTGTCTAGGGATGGAGATTCATAAATTTTGTGGAATTTGATATTAGGATTTCATGGAACACGATAATGTCTTTGAATCTAGGGTTCATGCTAAAGAATTAAGTGAACTTTAGTTTTTCAAGAGGGTTGATAGGCTAAGGAATTGAGTATTAATTAAATAAATTAGAAAATTCTCCATCAATTGAGTTGATTGAACATCACTGGGTTGAGAATTTAACACTCATATGAATAACTAGGTGAAATCAGATCCCTAGCGCCTTAACCTTTTATTAAATTCTCTCTTTGTTTATTAATTCATTGCTTGGCTTAAAGTAGTTTCATTTTAACTTTAAAGTTGAACTCTTGAAATCTCGAGTTGGTTAGCCTAGATAGTATTTAGACTTGTGAAATGGTACTTGGTTACATAATCCTTGTGGGATGATACTGTTTCTCACTCTTTATTACTAATACAACTTGATACACTTGTCGGAGTCGCATTAGTTGCTATAGCAAGTATGACTAGTTGTCTAAAGTAACATTTTTGAATAGAGAGAGCAACATCTGAATATGCCACCTTGCCCCATAAAAAAAATAATAACAGGCTTGGGGGGTCAACTCGTTAAGAGTTCAACTTTTTTTGTCTCCCCTAAAAATAATTAATAATGGAAATAATTCCATGAATTTTCAAACAATTTGTTTTTTATTTTTTTAAATGAACTATTTTGACTAAAAAATTAGCATAACTTGTTCCACGGAAACAGTACCATGCCTCCATGTTTATAAGCCTTTAGGAAAACATCCCACTGTCATCTCCACCAAATAACATTATTGATAATGTATTTGAGATATCTTAACTATTTAAACTTATTATTCAATCATGAATACCTGACATCTCCCAATTCAAGTAAAATGTCAATCTACCAAAATTATGCCAACATGACACATTAGCGAAGAAGTGAAGATACAGTAATAAAAATAGTTCCAAACTAACCAACTTGACTTACATTTTACAATTTTATGAATAAAAAGGTTAATTTCTAAACTTAAGGATTCAAAATATATAATTCGTGCGTACAAATTCAGATAGACTAACTCTTTTCAAAATATAAAGTTTGATAACGAGAAGTATGAGTGGTCTTACATTTTGTTTGGTTTCACCATAGACACTGTACACAAATTCATCTAAATATTCCATATATTTTTTAGGATGTACAAATGAAGATGAAAATCTTAGAAATAAATAAAATTTTTATCTTCATTTTTAACTCTAAACCCAACACACCCTTAGTGAATTATACATGGCTTGAAAGAACTGGATCAGTGTGCCAATTTGGAGTCTAAACAAGTACAGACGTCGCAACCCTGGAGGAACAAGTCGTTATAAGGATGCAGGTAGAATTAATTCTCCCAACGCGTAATACGTACGGTAATAGCTTACTTACAAATGCTTTTTTCTTCTTTATTGAATGTTGAAGATGGGAAAAGAGCAGGGGACACAGTCATGCATAGGAAGGGACTGGGAAAGGGACCGGGAAAGGGACCTTCATTTATGAGCTCAATAATTTTGAAAGAGACAAGTCCGTATGTGCAATAAGATGTGCCAGATGATTTCATATCAATTCAATAATTTTCGCATTTCCATTCTCCTAAGAATTTTCAAAGTTGGTAAATTGGTTTGCAATTTCTTTATGCAAGTAATTGTTCATGCCTTTCCTATGAGGAATAAATAAAAAGAAGGAAAAAAAAAAGAAACGAAAACCTTTATATTTTAGTTAATGATATATTATTTGTCAACTCCGTTTAGTTTTAGAAATTATTTGTCAGTTTATTCCTAAAAATTTTAAACCTTTAGTATTTCTCACCCCTTCATTTATTTAAGTTTAATATTGTTTGATAAAGATTATGATAAGTAAAAAGGAGGGGTTTAACTGTTTATGTTACAGGGATGGTGGAATTTTCATAAGACATACTGGCTGACTAAAAAATTATTGAACAGTGAGAATGGCCAGGAAAAAGAAAAAAAAAAGAAGAAAAAGGAAAAAAGAACAGCTAGTGGGGAAGACAGAAATGAAAGGAAGAAAAAGAGGACGCGTAGAAATTCGTGGAAATATGTCGGCACATGCATGCATGCCTTAGCCATTCACTTGGAAGTAAACGTAGAGATTAAATACTAATCAAGCAATGATCTCTCAGTTGCAGTCTCATCAAGAGTCAAGTTGGTCGGGGTTATATTCATAGACAAGAGAACGTGGATGGTCCCCAAATTAAAAGCGAACACGATTACGTATGCGACTAAAAATTCATTAGATTGCGTGAAAGAAATATTTTATAAATATTTTTAGAAAAATAAATAATTTTGAACGTGAATTATCCAGTATGTCAAGGGAATGTATCAGAGTCATGCGTTCCTATATATAACATCACTCGTAAAAGGTTGTTGCCATTTTTTTTTCAACTCGGTTGCCAAATTTTCAAAAAGGAAAAAATACATTTTATCCGTTGAAATTAAAGTCATATTAAATTTATATTATAATTTTTTAAAATATGTATTATGATAAATCTGACTTTTCAAATGGCAGTAAACATTTTTTTATTAAGTTGACATCCATTTTTACTATTATGTAATCACGTACATATCATATACATAATTAAACAGATAAAAATACCCTTTCTTGTTAAGCAAAATTTCAGGCCTAAACCCTTCTCACTCATAAATGGATAAAAATACTATTTTATTACAATCGAACTCTATCATCTGAAGGGTATTTTTGTCTAATTCTAAGTGGGTGAGGGTTTATGGTTAAAAATTTTGATTAAAAGAAAAGATGTTTTTATCCGTTTAATTATACATGTGTTATACATATGAATGGTGGAAATAGATATTAACTTAATAAAAAGGAGTATTTTACACTGTTTAAAAAGTTAGGATGTAAATTGCACATCACCTAAATTTCAAGGGATAGAATACATTTTTTCCTTTTTAAAATAAATAATTCATGTACAACGAGATATAGATGGTTTCACATCCATTCAACAATTCTCAACTCTTCCATTACTCCTTCAAATTTTTAATAACTAATTATTTTTCTTTAAATATTTTATGTTATTCTTATTTTGGTTTATATATTAAATATAATTTGTAATTTATTAATTTATTTTAACTTTTTTACTCAATAAGTATATTACTTATGTATATGATTTTTTATTTTTCATTTAATTGTTAATTGGTTAGGTATGTTTGTTTTAATAATATATAGAAAATAAAGTATAACAAGAGATGTTATTATATATATATTAGTAGCTAGCTAGTTAGGCTCAATCTTGTCTCCCTAACCTTGATTAAGTTATTTATTATTTTGATATTTATAAATATTCAAGATTTTTTTATGAATAAACTTATGTAATATGTTGTATGCACCAAATAAATGATGAAAGCATAAAGCATAGAATTGGCATTTTATCCTATCATTCTTAATATAACATGTCAAACATAATCTAAAGGTCAAAAAATTGTAATACATATAAGTAATGGATATTACTGCCTCCCAACGTCTGCAAAAAATAAAAGGGCTAAAAGGGGCATCCTATTTTTTGGCAAATTGCGGCGATTTTAATCGTCTTTTTCTACGTGATAGCGGTTTTAATAACCGCTATAATTACAAATGTCATTCTGCTAATTGTGGGGGTTGCTCTTTATTTGCCATAATTTACATGTGGTAAGAAACGATAGCGGTTTGAAACCGCCACAATTTGCATCAATTTCAAAAATTAGTTTACAATAGCTAGTAATTGCCACAATTTGCAATGAAATTCTTTTAAAAAAATCATCAATTATGGCAATTTTAAACAGCCATGACTTGCGTGCTAATGAGGGAAAAAATTCTTTTACATTGGTAATAATGCCGTTTAATAAATCTATTTCACTTTCATGTTAATCTAATAAGATAGAGTAAAAAGAATCAAATAGTGATCATATTTTGACCCCAAAACCATAGCATACTTGAAAATGGTTTTCAAAATGCCATAGTATTGTTTCATTAAAGTTTTCAAAATGCCACCATCATTTAGAAGTGAATAAGATGATAAGATGTCGCTCTACATATATTACTCATTCTCGTAGGAAAAAATAGCAGACCTATCTTAAGAATATTTCCTTTCGGTAATGCAATAAAAGCCTGTTGCTTCAATGTCCTTATCCCCTAAGAAGTGAGTATGAATCCACCAATTATTGCAGCATCAACACTAGAGACTGGTTTCTTATACTAACTTCCTAAAAAACATCTATATAGGTAAAAGATGAAGAATATAAGGGAAACATGCACTAGAAATTGAAAGAGATTCCAAAATTAGTAGCTTGGCATCAAAGAGCTTAGCAAGTGCCTTGAACAAAGTTTCTTGGTATAATTCAGAACCTACATAAGAATCATATAGAATGATATCACTCTCCCATATATACTTAAAAGGGAAAATAAAGTATAAACAAGTGTGGTGGAACTACCTATAGGACCAGATAACAATATATGTGGAAGCAATCAAAATATCCTTCATTCTATCACTGTAATGATACAAAACATCATAGTCACATAGTGTAAATTGACTTCTACCAATAAACATGAAAATCAGTAACAACTAGCACTTCAGTCTAGAAAGAAATATCAATGTAGCAATAGCTCACATCTAATTACAAATACAATAGAGGTACCTTATGGTCTAGGTAGAATCTTTTAGGAAATCAAATAACTTATAAGAAATTAATTAATTGCAAGAAAAAAATTTAGAAAAACTATAAAACTGGAACTTGGGAAGAAAAAAACCAATCCATATCTAGCATATTTCATATAACATGGTTAGTATACATACATGCTTTCCTAGTTCCAATGCTACAAAACTACTCAAATAAAGTTGTGTGCTTAAATCTATTATTTTAATGTGACTAATGAAGGGGAAAGAGTTTGAAAACAAAAGGAAAAAAACCACAGACCAGAATATAATTTATCAAGGAGCCAGAGAAACAAAAACTACAGGGGCATGTACTCTTGAGTGATCCATTTAAAGCATATAAACGATGTACCCAAAAAGAAAAGAAAAGGCACATAAAAGTTCAAACAGGAACTCACTAAAATATTTCCTTCCATAATGTATTTACATTTATTTTAAATTTTTTTGACAATTTGGTCAGAATACATTCAATTCAAAAGGAAGTGCATAATTTTCCCAGAAAAGCCTTTATCCTTAAGTCAATTACATAATAATACTAACTAGGGCTGGAAATGAGCCAACTTGGGCAAAACTCAAGCTCAACTCATTAACATTGAGCTTGACTGATCAAGTTTGGGTCGCTAAAAGGTCATCTAGCTCAAGCTAGATCATGAATTGACTTGAGTTAAATAAAAGTTGAGTTTTTTTACTTAATAAATTATAATTTTATTGTAAGTATGTAACCTATTATCAGCATAATTTATATACCATATAGATTATATAAAAAAATCATCAAGTTACATTAGTTGTTCATAATTAACACACAATAATATATATAAAGGTCAAATATATTTTTGGTCTCTGAAAAATAAATGAGTTTTGGTTTCCATCCCTGCAAAAAGGTTTTGATCCAAACATTTCTAAAACTAGTTGGTTTTAGTCACTATAATTAATCTTTCTCTGTTAAATATTGTGTTAACTAACAAAAAGTTATGCTATCCAATTATATATGGAAGTAAGTAGTCGTAGGTGGTATAACATAATGTTATACGTCAAAATCATCATCTAGTTATAACGTATTAGACCCCCATCATTAACCTATCTTGCCAAACGTAATAACTCATTTTACAGTCAATTATTTTGAGATATGTGATTATGATTTGCAATGTATGACGAGTGGTTGTTATATAGAACTTGATGATAGAATGGTTTTCTATTAGCTAGCCTAGGATTTGATAAAGACAAATTAAATGCAGAGATGACTAAAACCAAATAGTTTAGGAAATATTTGGAAAAAAAAAAATCATGAACCAAAACCAAAACTCGATTATTTTTTAAAATACTAAAAACATATTTCAACCTATATATAATATATACATAACATATATTTATAATACACAATGCATATATTCTATGTGTATGTGTGTGTATACATACATACATATACACACACACATATTAACTCAACTCACGAGCTAGTAAATCGAGTATAGTAAAACTCGAGATCAACTATTTAATAAATGAGCTCAAACTCATGAGCTCAACTTACTATTATAACAAACCAAACTAAATAGTTCATTATCTGACTTGACTTGACTTATTTCCAAGCCTACTCCCAACTCTAAATTAGAATTCAAAGAGTGAAAGCTGAAGTGAATTTGGAGAAAAAAAGTTTTATCATCCAGATTTAACAACATATGAAAATTGAAATGAATCAACATAACTTTTATTTAATTTTTTAAAGTATTGACTTTTTAAAGAGCAAGTAAATAGTACAAACCACTCTTGAGATTTGGTTAAGTTGTACTCTACCTCATTAAATTTAAATATCTAATAAAATTATTATTTTAATATAATTTTCTTTCTATATATTATATGATGAAAAATACAAGTTAAACATATTCAAATATTTTTTTAAAAAATAGTCTTAAATAATTTTATTTCTGTATTTCATTAAATTAATAAATAATCATTAAAATTAAAGTAACTAAGAAATGACATCAATGTAAATTATAATTTTCAATAAAAAAATATAATGGTTTATAATAACTATAAACACAAATAATAAATCTTTAAATAATAATAGTGATATTTATTTTCAAATTTATAAATAATCAATTAATAAATATTTTTATTTTATTATAATTTTACTCTTTTTTATAAATATTTACTTAATATTAGAATTATTTGTAAGTGAAAGTGTACTTGTATGTCATATAAAGTGATATCTTATAAAATGTCACATCAAACAATGTATACTATTTAAATTTTAACAGGCCTTATACTATGATCAGACCTTGTACTATTTTATCACCTTATCATATCACACATACCAAATGTACGTAAGGATACGTTTATGAGTTTAGATCTTAAAGAGGAAGAAAAGGCTTGTAGCTAATAATTTTTTTTTATTTTTACTTATTATCATAATAATTAATAATAATAACAATAATATTAATAATAATTACAAATTAATACTAATAATTATATTACTAAAATTACTAATTATTAGTAGAATAAGTGGGGTGAAGTGCAATATTTTAATAAAAATGAGATGATTTGTGTTATTTACTCTTTTTAAAAAGATCTAAATTTTCATTTAAATAGGTAATTATTACAATTTTCAATTCTATTTGTATGGATAAGGTAGCCCATTCAAAAAATAAAAGTAAAAATCTATAGACAAGGTAGCACTCTCAGCTGCCAAAATGTCTATGCGGTCAATTGAATAATAAGTTCAAGATGACACACAGTGGAAGAAAGTAGATCAAAACGCTTAGGTGTTGATTTTATTAGAGATATATAAAATTATTCATATGTCTTTAGTTATCAAGTTTATACTTTTGATAGAGACAGTTCATAGTATAATTACACCATTCTACAATAATATTGAAGTCTTTATAACAAATTGGTTTAAGATTCATCATTATCGTTCTTATTTTAATAAATTGTTCACGATTTAAACTAAAAAAGAGATATCTTTGTGAGGGCACGTGATATAAATGATACCATTCAAGGGAGATGGTTGTTGATGATAGATTTCTTGTTATCGTGCACATAAGCACAAAATTTTATGTTAAACACGAGTCAACTCATTATACATAGTATAAATACTCGTTTGGAAGAAATACACATCATCATGGCTGCATCACAGAAACATTACATTGTGCACACTCTAGCACTCTATAGCTAATTTATTAATTTCTTTTCTCCCAATAGGAAGAATCAAGGTGCAAAGGATAGAGGTCTGTTGAAGATGATGCAGTCAATTGCTCAACAATATCATTTGACACACTTTCTGCTTCGTTTTCTTCCTTGTGATTGTAATACTGTCGCATTGCCTCCAACTTCATTTCATCCATTACCTCACTCGGATCTAACACATACTCCGGAACCACAGTTCTGCCTTCTAGTATGTTTAGCACTGAAGACATGGAAGGCCTAAGGTTTGGAGTGACATTGGTGCATAAGAGAGCTACTTGTATCATCACCATTACCTCTTCTTCATTGAAATTTGTACCCAACCTTCTATCAACCAGCTCCATGAGCATACCTTTCTCCTTCAAGAGATGTGCCTGTTAAAAGAAAACCAAACAGTTTTCTTTATGTTCGTCTCATCAGTAACATTCTTTTTTCTATTAAAAATATAAATTGGATCCGCAAGAATGGAGAGCATGAAAGTTAAGTTACCCAATCAAGAAGATATAATACTTCCTCCTTTGACCGGTGAATGGTGTTGACCTTTCCACTAACAATTTCCAGAGCAACAATGCCAAAACTATAGACATCTGCTTTGTCAGTCAAATAACCACGATCGTGATATTCGTGAATATATATCCACTGCAGTATCAAAAGATATCGTTAGAGTAGCTTAATATATTACTATTTTGCATGATGATCAAAATTTTATATTTGGAATCATATAAGTTGGCTGAATTAAGTTAGGTTAGTTTGTTAGTGTTAATTACTTTGATTTTTCTTTTTTATCAATTCAAGTTAGGTAAAAATGACTGTAACTCACTAGGTCCCAGCAATTCGAGTACTAATGTGAGTAGTGTCCTCCTCGTTGAGCTTAGCCAAACCAAAATCAGATATCTTTGGGTTTAGATCTTTGTCAAGCAATACATTGGTAGCTTTGATGTCCCTATGAACAATTTTCAGTCTTGATTCTTCATGGAGGAAAGCCAAAGCTCTAGCAATACCAACACAAATCTTGTGCCTTGTTGGCCAATTCAATTTTGAGCATCGTTCTTCAGGGCCTTTGTGAATAGACAAATATTTTGAAAAAAAAAATCATTGAGTCCAAAATATATGCTATTAAGATTGGAATATCACACAAAAACAAAAGGAAGACATGAGCATATAAGACTACCATTACCGAATAAAGCGTGTGCAAGGCTATTGTTTTCCAAATATTCATATACCAGCAATAGTTGATCTCCCTCAATACAACAACCATAAAGTTTAACAAGACAAGGGTGTTGCAGAGCAGAGATCATTGCTATTTCATTAATGAACTCACGATTCCCTTGATTTGATTTAGATGAAAGTTGTTTTACTGCTATTACAGTGCCATTCGGTAGAATTCCCTGCATTTAGGAAATAATGAAACCTTTTTGTGAATCTTTTTATTAAAAAGTAAATTTCAATAATTAATGACCAAAATCACAATATATAGATTATCATGATATAGTAAAGACAGAGGATACCTTATAAACAGGACCAAATCCTCCCTCTCCAATCTTATTGGAAATATCAAAGTTATTTGTTGCTGCTTTGATTTGATGTAAGGTAAACACATTAGTTCGGAGATCTAAATTCCTTAGATCTGTTTATAGAAAGAAACAAAAATGAGGGATATATTATTGAGAGAATTCCACAACACTATTGGTCTAGATATAATATAGGCGTTATATATCTTAGTCTTCATTGCCAAAAATGAAGGACCTTTTTTCGTTAATTTGATTCACTACAACATATGCCTTTACTCTATTCTAGAGAATAAGTAAGATATATATAGTTAACTATCAAATATCAAATACTTGCAACAAAAGCTCATTTTTGTGCATGATTCAGCAAAATAATAGATACAAGTTTACAGCAGTAATTGTTTAGTGGATCACCTTCTGATAATGATGTTTTCTTCCCTTGGCAACCTCTCCACCAAAGTATAAAAACAATAATTAGGATGATAACTATCATGGTTAGAGCAACAATTCCAACCACAGCCCCTACAGGTATGCTGTGTGAAGAGTCTGCTTGATCATTAAACAAGAACCAAATATATAGTTAGATGATAATATTGTGAATCCTTCAAGGTAACAGCACAATAGTTAAAGCTCATAGATAAGATAACATACCAGAAGTGACAGATATAGCTGATATAATAGGACCATATAGTGATCTATGTGGGAGACCAGTAGTCCCTTTCCCAGCCCAGTAAAAGCGGATCTCTAAGTCACTACTATTTACAGACACAGGAAATGATTTTATAAGTGCCTTGCCAGCTCCTTGAGCTTCTTTTGCAATATTGAAATCTTTCAGTACCTGCTTTCCCTGCAATGTTTGAAATTAATTAAAGCAATCTGGTTTTTCATATTACAGTTTTAAATCTATAATCCGGATTTTGTTGAAAATATTCAAGCAACTAATTCTATAGATCAAGTCAAAGCAATAAATATGACCACTTCTACTGATGACCCTTGGTCTATGCCTTGATGGTGACCCTTAAGGGAACTAGTCACAAGTTAGCTGATAGCACAATTTGTTTGGATGAAATAATTGGTTGCAAAGTATTGGCTCTATTTTGTCAGGGCATGCCCTTAAAATTTAATGGATTTATTATCCGGTCCATAGCATCTGTAATAGTCATAGCCCATTAAGCTTTATGCGATTTTGAGTATCTTAAAGGGGAAAAAAAAGGTTGCTTTCATTATTATTAGCTATAATTTTTGGCCTAGTGATAAATACGGGATCCAACATGAAATTGTTTCGAAAAACAAATTGAATCCAGGTACCTGAATGTAGACATCAAATACACGCCTCCCTAGGCTGCTGTATGTGTTATCATTCGTAAACATTATCTCTGCAAAGTGGAGCTTTATAGTGTAGCTTCCATTTGCTAGGCAAAATCCATAATAAGTCAGAGAAATGGAGGCACCACGTGCATTCATATACAGATCAGCATCAGGCATAGAAAGCCTAGATTCAGTTGTTTGAATAAGGCTGTAACGATAAACATTATTCAAGAAGTCACCGGTGGTGCTAAGTGCCCAGTTTGCTCCACTCCGTGCATATAAATCACCATCATATGTTGTACTTCCGATGGTCACATGTCCTCCACCACAGTTTATATGGAAAGAATTATATGCTGGGAAAACAGGAAAATGGTCAAAACTCAGAAACTATTAGCCAGCAAGTACTAAAGCACAAGAAGAAACTAACATAAGAAAAGTAAATTTAATTTCAATATAATGTTAGTACCAAAAAATAAATAAAAATAACAATCTAGGGTAAAACTAATTCCATCCTTCATGAAAAATTCAATTGTCACAAATTTGCCCTTTAACTAGAAATAAAAAAATAACAATTTGGTTCTTGAATTTAACAAAGTAATAGTAAGATAAATAAAACTTGATCCCTGAATTTTAACACATTGGTTCCTAAAGGGATTTTAACACATTCGAATTTTTCATGTTGAATTTCACCACAATTTGCTGAACAGCCATCACCTCGGGAAAAAATAAAAATATTATTTCAACATCTAAAAGTAAGTATTTAATTGGAATACTTATTCTATCATCATTAAATGTGATAAAAATCTTAACTTTCTCCACTCATTCACCACATCCAAAATGATGAAGTGGGTGTTCTAATTTGACATTCATTTTTTAGTGTTAGAATAGCAATAGTTAGGGAAAAAAAAAGATGTGAAAGTGAAAAATTCACCTTGAGGACTTACCACAAACTCTTGCATGTTCAAGTTTAGCACTTGGTATGGGAGAACAACTCCGCCCTTTATGTATTTATACGACATATGGGATATATATAAACAAGTTCGAATTCTAAAGGAAAAGTGAACTTTCAATATCTAAGTTTTGAAGAAGAAAAAAAAGGCAAAAATATATTTTTTTGATCTCTTATTTTTATTCGATTTTTCAATATGAACTCTTACCTTTTATTTTTCTAAATTTGATTCCTTGTGATTCAAATTATTTTCAATTTGGATTCAAATCATTATTGTGTCACAAAACTGTGATAAGACTCTTGTAATTGACCATAGTTATAGTAATTAGTTATTACCTCATGTTGTATATAAAATCTCTGTACTCTATCTCTTTTTCAAGTTCAATGAATCATTTCATTTCATCGCCTTCATCTTGATAGATTGACACAAAATACTGATATATATATATATATATATATATATATATATCCCAAGTCAATATTTTTCGTGAATTCTATAATGGAAGGAGGATTAGAGATCAAATTAAAAACAGTTTGAAGTGTACGAGATCAAATTTAGAAAATTAAATACTAGGCGCTAAATTAAAAAATTGAGTAAAAGTAACCTACTAAGCAACGGTTTCTAGTTTCCCAAAAAAAAAAAAAAAGAAAAGTATTACATATCAAATTAACTTACTTCTCGGACAGGCGTCTTTGCGATTTCTCCCGCATGAAAGAGGTCCTCTATCGGAATAATGAAGGGTTAGAAAAGGTCAAGGAAATAAGAAAAAAAGGAAAACTAAATACAAAGATAATAAGTTTCACGAAGAGAAGGAAAATGAGAAGGGCATATACATGTTACAAAATTTGGTGCGTAAAATATAAAACTTACGTGTTATTGCCATTTGAAAAACTAGCAAACAAGTTCCTACATCATATAAGAGATAGTTAACATAAGTTTGTGAAATATCTTTAACAAATAAATTAAAAATGCAAGAGTTCTTACATGTTTGGCTCTGAACATGTCATTGCCGAGTTTTCATTGCTGAAGTTGTTATATGCAAGATCTCTACGTATGATTTAAAATATGATTCAGAAAACTGGGAAGATAAAATAGATTCATTGATAAAAGAAAATTAAATTATTATCGAAATATACATGAGCAAGACGGTCTCAAAATGATTTCTTTGACTAATAGGTGGGCAAGCTGTTCATTAGCTACGGAACTAAGTAATTCTCATTTTGTTTTAAAAGTGTATAGTGGCACTCTAGAGTCATTACTAAGACAAATGCAAAACTGTCATTCTTTTAACATGACATGAGAATAACAGGTATATGTGATCTCTTATTCAAGAAAATGGATCCCTATATATATATAAAAACTGGAGTGAGTACTGTTAGAAATTTACTTTTTTATAATCCCAAGATTATCCATGTTAAATCTCTAAGAAATCTGGAAGACTAGATGTGAATCATATCTGAACATCTATAGGGACTGACTGGTATTTGAACGTATGGTTATTGATCTTCCAAGTTAATACGTATTCTTCAAAGATGGTGGCTCTCCCTTTTCTGATGATGGGATATCATAAAAAGAAGCATGCGTATAACTTGGAAACCATAACCATAACCTTTTATAACTCTGTAAACCATAGTTTCTAATTTGTCCTATCATAAAATTAGTAACTGGATAACATGGTATCTACACATAATAAGCTCATACTTAATGAGATGATTTAGGCTCATTAACTTATCTTTATCAGATCATTTTAATTTAGGTCAAATTTTATAATAACACATAATATACAATGATATATACAAATCTACATATAAATTCTTACAATCTCCTACTTGGACGTACATATATATACATAAATTGTATATTAAATTGTAACTTTATAAACTCTAAATTTACTATCAAGATCAAAATATTTCCTTACAATCTCGTCCATCAATTATGTTAATATAGGATGAAACTGATTTTCATTACTTATATCGTAACTAAATCCATCAATGGTCACGTATATCAATACAATCAAATGACATAGATTAAGTATGAATGTGTAGCATGGAAATTGTATGTAATGTGATCTAACATATCTATTTCCAACTGGTCCAACCTTATTCCTTATGAGATCCTATATAACATAAGTCAGAGTGAAAAACACAACCAAACATTTTATTTCTGCAGAAAATATCCATAAACTTAAGGTTTGTCTAAAATATGAGCATTCAAATGTACACTCTCATGACACAACATATCATATAAAATGATATCACACCCATATAAGCAATACGCTCATGAAAGATCTTGGGTGTCAGTCCCTTAGTAAGCGGATCCGTAACCATGGAGTTTATACTAATATACTCTATAGACACTTTTATCACTCTATACTCCTCTTAATATACATATATAGCTGATAACATATTGTCAAAAATGACGGTGTAAGTGAGAATAACTTGTGTCAAACTTCTAATTGACAATATGGAGACCTAGCAGTATGTAACTTAATCATGCTCATTACAAAATATTTGAATTTTATATTTTTATTGAAAGCATAAGTATTTTTCTATTAAAGGCAATCTTACTCAAGCTAGATAGAATTACAGGGTGGCGAAGCTCCTTCCCCTAAGTTTTAATGCAGCCATATATCCGGGCTCAAATATATAAAACTCTAGCAGTTAAGCTGTATAGCAGTCCCCATTAACTGATCTAGACTTGGTGAATATTTGAATTATTTGATTCAGGCATAAGTATCATTTAGAAAGAGAACTCACATCCACATTAACATAATAATAATAATAATAAATAAATAAATAAAAGAGAACTCACATGGAATTAAATTTCTCTATCCACGTGGGCAATTGTCCCGTGAGAGAATTTCCAGTTAAATATCTAAGTAGAACAAGAACAATATCAAACATATAGTTTACCAGTCATTTAGTCATTGATGATTGATGAACCCCAAAATCAAAATGATAAACATATAACCTAGTCATCTTATTCCCCAGCCTTTCACTCTTTTGATTTTTTTTTTTAATAGTCAGCCTTTCGTTCTTTTTCTTTCGTTCTCCTAAAATAATTCAGTTGTAAGAATTGTCCTCCGTGATCCTTCTATTAAAACTAAATAATTCCTTAACATAGATATTTATTACATTCAAAAGTGCAACACTTATTCTATCACTATTAAATGTATGATGGTGGTTACTACCAAGCTATTTTATCTAAAATGATAGGGTGGGTGTCTTAATGAGGCACAATCTTTTAAACGTATGAATAAATAATATTATTAATATTTGATAGAAAATATTATTTATATTTATAATATTTAGAATACTATGCTGATTCATATTTTATTCACTATTAAATGAGATATGAGTTCTATTTAAATGAAATTCATACTCCATTATGTGATAAACAAAATGTGGGTCAGTATGATATTTATTATGAATATAAATAATACAACTCTATTTAATATTGAAATGGTGGCTGACAAAGATATAACGAAATCAAGCCTGGTATCCATGGAATAATTACAGGAAAATGTAAAAACTTTCTTACATCCTGTCCGTTACAGTTGTTAGGTTTTCAAAGGAATTTGGAATTTCTCCATTTAATTTGTTAAAACTGAGGTCTCTGCAAGATAAACATAGTCGACAATAAGGTGAAGGAAAAAAGATAAAGTAAAGAAACACAAAAATATTTATTTTCGAACATTTATTAGTTATTATTGCCACTTATCTGTGGTGGATTCAAAACATTTACTAGTTGTGACTAGCTACTATATTGCTCCTTGCTATCTATCTATCTATCTATCTATTTACCTATCTATCTATGTATATAGTAAAAATACTATTTTATACTTAATACTATTGTTAATTAACTTGCAATCATTGCACAGTTTACTATATTTAGTAATTAAAATTCATTTTAATTTAAAACCATTATATGATTCTATAACAATGTAATCGTAGTTAAAACTTGATCTAAGTTGTAAGAATATAGTACCATATGAATATTTACCTTTTATTTTTCTAAGTTAATTAGATTGAAGTTTTAAGAACTACATCAATTCAATCTTTTAATTCATGATTTCATAATATTTATAATTTCAATTTAAAAAATAGTAAAAAAGAATTTTTTTGCTTATACGATCAAGAACAATTTAAAATGAATTTTGTAATCAAAATTCATTTTAATTTACAACCATTATATAATTATAATGTAGTTAAAACTATATCTAATTTGTGAGAATTTAGTTGCATATGAATATTTATCTCTTATGTTCAAAAATTGATTAGATAAAAATTCAAATAACTACTGCATTGATCTTTTAGGTCATGAAATTATAATATTTATAATTTTAATTTTAAAAATATTATTTTATTTTATTTTTCAATAAAAAATGTTTTTTGCTTTTAAATTATTTAGTGATCCAGTTTTAAAAAAGTGACCATAATATTCAAACAAATAATTCCACGTAATAGTCTATTTAGTTGCATATAATAATATTAGTTTTTATCATCCAATTTGTAAGGTTAGAGCCTTAATTATTAAATTAATTTGATAGCTCATAATAATATAGCTTTCGTAATTTTGATTTGAGAGTCGATTCTTAAAATTCTTAAGAAAAATGTAAAACTAAATTTGTTTTTAGATCTAAGAAATAAAGTATATTTTAGGGAAAATAAAATTTACACCCTGAAACTATAGGTGATTTGCACTTTATCTCCACAATTTTAAAAATATACTAGTACAAATCAACCCCTAATACTTTCTGAAAGTTCAGGGCATTGAGTTGTTATTTTCCATTAACACTAGACAAAAATATACAACAGAACTAAAGAAACACATTTAAGAAACCGGATCAATTTCCACTTTTTTAAAAATTATGTAGATAAAATGCACATGATATATATTTTTTTGGGGGTAACGTATTTCTTTTGTTTTTAATTTTAAATTCTTTAATAAATTAAGTTTATAACATAATTCTTTAATAAAAGGTATAAGTAGTGGAGACTCCAATTTTTTTTTTTTAACAAAAGAAAATTTTCATACCATAGGAATCCGTCTAATTAATAATAGAAAAATACTAGACACTAGTATCAACTAAATATAATTGAAAAGGAGAGAAGTGGCACTTACAATGTTTTCAAATTTCGGATCTTTCCAAGATATGGAGGTATTGTGCCATTAAGATTGCAACTCCTTAATATCCTATGAAATAGTTAAATGAAATAAGTGCATTCTTTAGACTGAAGATATCAATGTGTCTCTTCATTAAAATATACTACTCATTATATCTGTGCTATAGTGGGGCATTGATTTGCGAAAAGGAGAGAATAGTACTAAGTACAATGTACACTCTAACTCACAATGTTTGCAACTTTGTCATATTATTAATTCGTGGAAAAGTAGAACCAGGTCCATTCAAGTCACTAATCCTCCTGCATTTCATATTTGAAGAAGGAAGAACAGTAAGATTCTAGTCAAGAAATAAAGTAATTTAATTTCCAAACCATCGGTACAACATGAAATTAAAACCATACTTACAAATCGATTAAGTTTTGTAGAGATGAAATTCCTAAGGGAATTGGTCCGCTGAAACTGGTCCCTTGAATTACTCTGTCAAAATAAGGTAGCCCTTGCTACTGGTGCAGAGATAATGCATAACCGCCAACAAAATAAAATTTACAAATAAAGTTTATTAAATTAAAATAAATGGTTCTCACAGATTTTCAAGACTTGTCCATCTCTGTATAAAATTAGGTATTTTTCCAGAAAATGGATTGTCACCAAGTCGACTGCCTCATGCAAGAGAAAACAACAAGAAAAGTGAAGTTACTAATTCAGAACATAAAAAAATCATATGATATATATAATTATAATTAATTGTAGCTAAAGGAAAATAAATATGGTAAGCTTACAGTTCCTTCAATGTTGTAAGCCTCGAAAATGTTTCAGGCAACTCTCCAGTAAAGTTGTTGGAGGTAAGATGCCTGTAGCATCAAATAATTTTGAACATGAGGTTTTAGAGAGTCTACAAGCATTAATAATTGGAGAGACTAAGAGAATAATTATAAAATGAAAATACAAAAATGATGAAATGATAAATCAAAAAAAGAATTCCTTGATCAAAATAATAATCATGCTCGCCTGTCGCATTTATAATTGGAGAGATCCAGGGAAAAATTCCCTTTTTTAGATTAAGGTCAGTCTATAAGCATTTATCATTTCATATTTTCATTCGACTATTTTCGGAGCATGTTAAAGAAGCATAGCCTTGAAACATTAGCAGAAAAACTCAATCAAATAATTAAATTAAGTACCCATAAAAAATTGGAGAAAAAACAAAAATTAAATTTTGATTCAATATTTATGGAGTTTAATTTTTATACACTTTCGAATATGTATTATCACATTAGTAAAATTATTAAGTCTTACATCCACTATTTGAAAAGTTATACAATTGAAAATATTTGATTAAATGATAATATAAAGTATTTTTTTATTATCAGTATATCAAAATTAAACTCACTTATATAGAATATTTTACACTATTAACTAACTATATATTACTTTGGTGAAATTTTAAGGATGGATACTGAAAAATTCATACTAATAATATATTTAAATTAAATTGGAAATTGAAATAGTAGAAGGCTTACAATCTTTCAAGGCGTGGAAGATATCCAAGATCTGGAGGAAGATTTCCGGAGAAATTATTGAACTCGAGGAGTCTACGCATTTTAAATTATGTTACAATGAATATTCATAAGGTTGAAATATAAAAAAAAAAAACTGAGAAAATCTTAATAATTGTGGATAATCAAATACTCACAGTTGTTCGAGACTTGTGATGTTCGCCAGCTCTCTTGGGATTGGACCACTTAACCGGTTTCCAACAAGATGACTGTCATGAGAACGAAAATTATAGTTTGATAAATGTTTCATTAAAAAGGGGGAAAAAAAAGAGGACGTGTTTGATTTTAAAAATGACACATTATTTTCAATTTGATTCTTTTTTTTCCATAATTTTATGAATAAAATAATGAAAATATTTTTTTATTATTTTTATGGAAGTCTTAAAATAGAAAATAAAATAAAATAAAATAACAAGTTTATAGTTAAAATGAAATAAGAAACCCAAAATATTATGAAATTAAATGTTTTTAGAAAAAGAAGAAAAAGTTTATTCACGATAAAAAAATCTTATATATATATATTAAGATATAAAGTCATTTATTTATATTTTTAATACTATATTATAAACTATATCTCCTTAAAAATTTAAGTAGTTAATTAAAGGTAAATGAATGACAGTATATATTAAAATTTTAGCCAACTATGTTAAAGAAGAAAAGTTAATAGCAAAGAAAAAAAATAAGGGAGAGAAAGCATACATGATGCGAAGTTTCGAGCTGCCCCATTCTCTAGGAATTGTACCGCTAAGGTAGTTGAGGGCAAGGTCACTGTTCAAAAGTGAAAAATAATAACAAAACTAAATCATATTTAAAAAAATGCAAGATAATTAATTTTAATTTTAATTATTGAAACAAGTTCATAGTTTCCTTCAATGACGTACATTCTTTGGAGGTATGGCAACCTGGTCAGTTCCGGTGGGAGCTTGCCTTGAAGATTTTGGGCCGTCAGAGCTCTGTTCGTTTTTTCCAATGGAAAATTGAAAATAACTTGAAACTCTTGAAAAGACGAGCAATTGTCAAAGTAGTCATATGGGTTTTTACAACAGACAAATTAGTTTTTATGAAAAAAAAAGAAACTAACACTTTAATATCTTACGGCACAGTTGATTTCAGTTTTTAATTTTTTAATTTTTAAAATTTTATGAAGATAAAATTAAAAATTGAAAATAAAAATAAAAATTTAAAATTTATAGTTTTCATAATTTTCAGTATTTTTTTACAAAATTTTAAAAATTAAAAAAATTAAAAACTGAAAATTAAAAGAAAGCAAACCCTTAAAAAGTAACACAATTTAGTCTATTCATAAAATTTATCAATTAAATATTATGATATGCAGGGATAGATCCATTTTGAGGGCACATGTCCCTAAAAACATTTCAAATTAGATTATGCAAGATAAATTGATTGATATCTACACAAAGGGAATAATTTGTTCGATGTTTTTAATTGAGATAGAGTTTTCTGGATATTTTTATTTTTAGATGGACTTATTTGTTCCATGTAAAATTTAAAAGGAATCAAGTTGAATTTTTTTGTTTTGTTATTATAGAAGGATGTATATATAGTTTTACCCGCATATTCTATTAAGTGTCACGGACGTTGATCTAAATAAGGCAAAATAATCTAGTATATTGGACTATCTAATATTATGTATTATTTTTGTCTCATTATCAAAAAATTTTGGATTTATCACTGATGACATGGGTTGTTAAATAGTTGATGTAAAATCCTTCTTGTTATTTTAATCATTCCAACTAAGAAATGTGATGATTTCTTATACAGAAAATATACACTTTGTGCAATCTCGTTATCCTTCATCTCGTCGTCCCATCATCACATTTTTATTACTCAGTCCTATTTAAAAATTGCACAGAGATTTTGCCGAAGTGTTGAAATCCATGTTAGAAGACCGAAAAAATGGAGAGAACGGATACTAAGAAGACTGAATAGTGAATTTTACTAATAATGAAAAAAGTGAAGTACAGCTTTATATAGACTAATAATTAACTAACCATCGACAAACTTTATCGGAAAAAAAAAAACTAACACCAATCTATAATGACAGTTACAAGCTCTAATAAAAAAAGGTCATTTTTTATGAGCAAAAGAAAATAATATCTAATAAAAGATATAATGTGTGTCGTTTTCAAAAGTGATGATATATACTCTTGACAATTAATTTAAAACTTATTCTAATTTAAAATTTCATTCATAAATCACACGAGTTATAATTTATGCAGCATTTAAGAACTATTCAATACATAACGAATGTTTGAATTTTTTTTTTCCCCCTTTTAAACGCACCAATTAAGAAGCATATTTCTCCAACTTTACCTGATTCTATCTTCTACCATTTTATCCTTCTCTTTTCTTATATCCACTATTCCCTTCTATATTTTGCAAAAAACATTCTTCGGCATGTGAAAATGTTCGAACACAGACTCACTCAGAGAGAGAAAGAGACACGTACATGGTAACAACATGGCAGAAGCTGTCATTGGCGACAGAACAATCACATGTAACATTTACGGCTTCGTTTGTCCGGTCAGTATTGGGTGTAGTAACGACCCAGTTAGACCGATTGCTGCATGGATCTGTATTGAAGTCCCAATCCTTCTTACCAACTGTGTTAGCTATATCTTTCAGAGCTTGCACTATAATATACCAATAAAAGTGCTATCATCAGCTTTTTCTCCCCAATATATGTTTGCAAGAGTTATGACAAAAATATCAATGATAAAACTTTTTTTTGCTACTAACATTTTCTCCTGTTAAGAGATAAATCCTGTTTATGCATTTGAAATCTCATAAGAAGTTTAATTTTATGGAGGTATTTAAGTTCATGCATTCATTTTTGCCCAATTCACTCCAATCCTCCCAATCCTCTTTCTTTGACTTCTCTCCCTCATCTTTTCATCTTTTCAAACATGCTGATTTAGTGACAATATTTTTACCAATATGAAACCTAATAAAAACTATGTTTACGGATTTTGCTAATATTGAGGAATCAAAAATAAAAATTAGAACTATTTATTATCATTAAAATGTAAAAAAAAAAAGTAATATGCTACTATTTAACTAATTAGAATGAGTTATGAATATTATTTTTAAACATGAGTCCTAAAAAATAAAAGCACACCCTATCAAAACCTTTTCTTTATTTGAGGGGTAATTAAGATAGATAGATCGCACCTTCAATGTCGGGCAGCCGAGAAGAGGCTCCTAAAGCAAATGGGATGAAGCAAAATGCAAGCTTGATGAAAGAAACAGAAATTGAGAGGAAGTGATCATTTTTCATACTGATTTAATAATGGAATGCAAAAGAAATTGAGAAATCAATGATTTAGCGTAGGCAGAGAGTCAAGTGTGTGTGTATATATGAAAAAAAGGAAAATTAAACCAGTCATCATGGGCCATGGCATTGGAATTTCATCCGCAAGGAGACGACGGTAATTTGGAGACTCTATAAAGTCAAGAAAAGCAACTTTGGAATTGAATGGTGGAAATGAAAAAGGACAAGTTGAGAGACAGATGCGAAAGCAAGAAGGTACTGGAAAAGGGCCCAAGTAGATATTATTGTGAATGCCGTCGGCACATATGCACGCCTGGGCCCTGACTTAAAAAAGAGGGAAAAAAACGGGTTAAAAAGGCGAGCAATTTTAATGAGTGATATTTCTGTTGAACAATACACTTTTACACTTTGTATATAAATATAATATTGTTTTAAAAGTTTAACACCTATGCACTATATACCAGTAAATAGAATTTTATCAACATAACATCATGTTGGGTGATTGTGACACTAAATTATTACTTTGCATAATTTGTCTCTTTGATGAAAGAGAAATATTTCATGTACAACAAAATGCTACAATGACTTTACATACACCTTATTGTATAATGAGGAATGACAATAGCTGCTACATTATTCATTGTGCTCCATGGACCAGATGATCTTCACCTTCAAAAGCTTCTACATTCGCTGCATGATTGCTGGAACTAGCGTTTTGACTTCTGTTTCGCGTCATTGGAAAGCGTGGCAGAGCTCTGATGCCATCAAAAGGTTAAAGGCTAAGAAGAATGAGAGAGAAACCGAAGATAAATTTCAGAATTAGGGGAAAATGATTCATCTTATCGAATGAAACTCAATGATCAATATTTATACAAGTGGATATGAAGCTATATTGCAACTACACCTAGTGTACTAGAGTGACAGCCTCTAACAGATCCGTAACAAAGTTCTAACCACCAACTTGCTTTCCCAGTGATTGAATTGCTCCTTCTTGTCTACAACTTCTAGACCGTGTTCATTCTGCTAGGCTTCATGAGCCTGAGCTGTTTGGCCCAATGGACTGGAAGTCTCCGAGATAGGCTAAGCTAGGCTCATATATACTTGAATATTTAGAATATTTTCTAATTGTGAATGAATATTAAAATTTTAAAATATACATCCGTGTATTAAGATAATATATATATATATATGCACCATTTAACTATTTACTAGAATTTCAACATGAGAAATATTTCATGTACAACAAAATATAATAAATTTGTTCCAGCAGGCATGTAGCAAATGTAGAAGGTGCTGAAGGTGAAGATCATCTACAAAAGGCAGAGAATCCATATTTTCTCCATGCAAGTGAGAATCCCTCGCAAAGTTCTTGTCATGGAAGTTTTGATCGGTTTTAACTACCACGTTTGGGCTAGCTTGATGAAGTGAGCCTTGATATCAAAGAACAAGTTTGGCTTGTTAGATGGATCCACTCTTGTGCCAGATGTTTTCGATCCAGTGAGTGGAGCTCGGGAGAGATGTAAGAATATGGTGCGCTTTTGGTTGATGCATTTGATTTGTCCTTCGATTGTGCAAAGCATATTGATCTAATTGAAAACTCGACTAATGTGTGGAAGGATCTTAAGGAAAGGTTCTCCGAGGCCGATATGATGCGTATCCTGGATTTACAGCAAGAATTATATAGATTGAAGCAAGCTAATCTTTCAATAACAATATTTTACTGAATTAAAAGCTTTATGGGAAGAGCTTTGAGAATTATGGACCTCCGTAGAAACGACATAAGAAAGGGTTTGAATCGTGCTATTTAAAAACTTTTTATAACCTTCAAAATAAATACTCTTAAGCTTTTAAAAACTTAGAAAAGCAAAAGCAAGGTTAGTTTTTCAGAAAGATGTAAATTAAAATAAAGAAAGCACAAGCAATGCAAAAAAGTAAAAGAGAATGATGAAAATCGCACAAAGCAATTTATACTAGCTCGGCCAAATATTGTTTACATCCACTCCTTAACACGAGTTCCACTAAATCAAGTATTATTGTACAAGCCTCTTTAAGCTTACAACAGATATTCTTTCTCTGGCCTTCACAGGCTATCCTACGAGTAGTATTAACTTATAGTAACCACTAACAGGTCAAGGTTACAAGTTTGAGAAAAGACGTGATATTTAAGATGTTCTCACCAAAGAGATGATTGCCCTCAAATTTTCAAGATATTACAATATAGTTAGAGAGTCTGCGAAGTGACTCATTACAATGTAACTTACGAATGAGAATATTTTCTAAGCTAAGCATAGTAAGAAGGTTTTAAGAATACGATGATTCTTTTTTAAGGTAAATTTCAAAAACTTTCTAAATTTTAAATAATGTTGTACGTTTTCTCTTAAAAATTCAGCCACATTCGATCTTCAATTGATAATTTTTTTATAGATGCCATGCTGAAGATAACTATTGTTCCTTGATGGTAAATCACCCTACACATGTCCCTTTTTTAAACCGTTGTAAGGAGAGAGGTCTTTGAAATATTTTGCAAGCAAACTCTCCTTTTGCAAATGACAATAATAGTATTTGTTTGTCCTTTCAAGTATATGACATGGCACATATTTGCCTCAGACATGATTCTTCGAAAAGAAGACCAAGTTTGATTTAAGTTTCTTGGTGCTAAAGAAACTTTCTTGAAGCATAGAGTTTCAATCTTCATGATAACTTTAGTTACTTTCTAAGATACACTAGGCATTAAACTCATCCACGAGTCATGAGAACACCTTGTTTTTCACAGAGTTTATGGAAATTGAGCTACATTTTAACATTTTCATTAAGTTTAAAAAAGAATTTGGGCACGAGGTATATGATATCATCCTGAACTAAGCAAAATACACTCAATTGCACAATTAGTCATCTTTCTCGAGTGATTCTTTCACATTTTGATTTATTGTCATTCAAAACCAAGCTTTCTCAATGGTTCTAAATCTTACATCATAGCCTTATTGCATAAGTTAGATCTATTGCGATCTCAGCAGCATTCAACTAATTACATCACCACCTCCAAGATAGGAATTGCTAGTCCACCTTTTGTTTCCAACAAATTTGGTAATATCTCCTTTATAATGTCTATGAGATTTGTTACTAAGAATCATATTTGGATTTTTTATTCCGGAGAAACAGATTATGTGTGTTTAAATCAATCTTATTTCACATCTCAAAGATCAATAGAGCTTGTTTGTGTCAAAATGCCTGATGAAAGTACTGTCATAACCTCAAGAATAGGAACTATAGTATTCTCTAAAACTCTTGTAATTCTCCTTAAATCTAGTTTCCATTTCCAAGTTATGCTATTTACTACATTGATAGTTAACGTTCACTTGCAATGCCTGTGTAATACAGCACTTGATCTCCAAGAAGATGATTGGTTCAGGTAAGGTGGTCAATGGACTTTATTAGATGGTAGCAGATAATTCTTCCTCATCCTTACCATCCACCTTGCCACTTCCTTCTATTAACCAAATAAAAGCAGCATCAACCTTTAATAAAAGGACCTTTGGCACTACAGGCTTGGCCATTTGTCATAAAAAAGATTGTAATTGATGAGTGAGCAACATCCATACATATCATACAATAATCCATAACCTTGTGATATTTGTAACTTGCCTAGGCAAAAGAAATTAGCTTATTCTGTTTGTAATAGTAGAGCTGTTGCTGCTTTTGATATTATACACTTGGACATTTAGGGGGCATCTAGAACCCATTCTACACATTAGGCATTTTTTTGACAATGGTGGATGATTTTAGTAGATATGCTTGGGTTTTTCTTCTTAAATCTAAAGCTGAAGTTTTTGTACAAGTCAACAGTTTTTGTTGAGTTTGCTAATATTCAATTTGGGCTCAAAATAAAGATATTAAGAAAAGATAATAGAATTGAGTTCTGTATGCCATAATTTTATAATTCTAAAGGAATAGTTCATATAAAGAAACCCTGCAACAAAATGGTAGAGTAGAGTATTCTAAATGTGGCTAAGGCTCTCCTATTTTAGTCCAAATTGCCTAGTCAATGTTGGTGCTATGCAGTCAAACCTGTTGTTTTGATTATCAATAGAATTAATACTATCATGACCCGACTTGAAAACATGACCGACATGTGAGAAATCTCATCCTCACGTAAACTTCGTAACCTCTTAGTCTCTCTATATACATATTTTTAATCATAAAATAAATTTCTAAAACATTACATGCTGAAGAGGATCTTTTTAAGGGTCCATTTGGCACTTGGTGCGAGTAATATATTACATAAGTATATGTCTCAAATTTTCCTTCTACATTAAGATAATGGATAACTTTGGCATGCCTAATATAGGATAGCGGTCAATAGGATAAGACCTTATAATATAAGGATGAATAAACTTTTAATCCTATATAGTGTTTGATATAATATTGTATAAGATATTATAATTCATTGTCTACAATATTATCATTTATTTATAAATAATTTTAATATTATAAATAAAAATAAAATAAAATAAATAAGTTTTTTATCAATTATTTAAATATAATTTTCAAATATTATATTTTTGTAAGTATTTATTAATTAAAATTTAATTCAAGTTAAATTTTATTATTTATTTTAATATTTTATAAATATTTATTATTTCAATAAATTCTATAAATATAAAATGTACTCTTTTATTAGTTTCTATTTAAATATTAAAACAAAATATTTTTATTGATAATCCTTAATTTTATATATTATATATTATTTATTTATATATTTTACTGATTAATAATTTATAATTTTGTATTCATTATTTATTATTTATTTTTTATTATTCATCAATTATAATTATTTCTTATTATATATAACTAAACTAATATCATATATTATTATTTAATGGTATTTATTTAATTTATTATGAAATAATTTTTATCAAGAATTATTTTATGTTAGCAATTTATTAAAAAATAAAAGTAACTTTATACATTAAAACCTAATTAAACCTAATCCAACCTCCTCATGTTAGATTAAGTTCTATAATATTTTGATAAATAAGGGGGTTATGATAGATAATCTTATATAATATATTATCTACATTAAATAATGAATAAAGACAATGTAAAATAGTAGCTTATCCTATCTTGTCTAATACAAGATTCCAAATACAATACCAAATACAACCTTAGTTGGGATAATAAGGTCGGATTAGCTTTGAACACATGCAATTTATTTTCCTTATATAAATAAATAATAAATAATAAAATAAATAAAATACTTATTAGATAAATAATATTAACTAAAATAAAAATTATTTAAATAAATAATAAATAATATATAACATATAAAAGTAACGATTGATGATAAAAATATTTATTTTAATAAATTATGATAAAAATACTATAAAAATATCAAATTATATTAAAGATAAATTCTTTTCATATTTTTATAATTTATTAAAAATAAATAGTTATAAAATAATAAAATAAATAGTAAATAACTTTCAATAAGATTTAAAATTTAAGTAATAATATGTATTTTTAAATTTTATTTAAATAATCAATAAATATTTTCATTGTTTTTTAAATATTTATTCATAGTTGGAGTTATTTTTAAATAAATGATAATATTATATATTTATTTTAAAATTCTATTTAAAAAATCAATAAATTTATTATTTTATTTTTATTTAGTATTTATGTAAAGTTAAAATTATTTGCAAATAAATGAAATATTATATAATATAAAATATAATATTTTCTATTTAGTATTAAAAGTAAGTATGTTTGAATTCATACTATCAGCTCGTATCCTTTTAGTTTCATACTATCAAATCTTATTCTACTAGGTGTGCTAAATAAAGCCTAAATGTTCTTAAAAATTTAAAAATAATGTATATCATTTATCATTTAATGTTTTAATAAATTATTATCTTCTATTTTTTAATATTTTGAGTATATTAAGTAATATATATATATATATATCAAATAATAAATAATAAAGAAAAAACATTTTTTTGTTTGGCTTTGAATGAATTTAGGAATTTTTCGACACGCGCATGCTCTCTGACATCAAAGCAAACATGAAGATTAACTGAGGAATTCTTGCATAGTGGAATAGCGTATTATGCTTTGCCTAACAAAAAAAAATATTTTAGATAAACATATATTTTATTACTAATTAAAATCAAACTATTATTCATAGGTGGGCCTACAGTTTAGTGGTAGGGTTTAGGATTTAGGCTATTGCATGTCTCAATGAATTACGAGAAGTCGCGGTATGACTCCAATTCCCATGGGTGGAGCTAGGCCTAAAGTCTAGGAGGACAAGCATTAAAAGATAGTGTATATGTAAGAAATAATAATACATTTCTTTTAATACTTTAATCTAAATTTTAAAAGAAAGCCTGCAATCTCTAACAAAAATGGTGCTAAATAAATTGTTTCTCAAAAAATATATTAGGGCTTGTTTGGAACAATTTTTTTGTTATTGTTTTCTATAGCTTTTTTTTAAAACAATTTTCAAAAACAATAAAACAAGAAAACTTGTTTGGCAAAGATCATTAAGCACAACAAAGATCAACAACCACCAGTAACCATAACAAAGATCAACAACCAACCACAACAAATAATAACAGTGTGCCGCCGACAGCAAAGGAGGGAGAAGCAGAGAAAGAGAAAGAGAGGGCGGTTACAGGCAGATCTGGTAGTCTAGTCGCGACGTCTTCTCTGGTCAAGCACATTCAGGTCGTCGTTCATGTGAAAGGGTCTAGTGTCGCCGCGCGTGCAAGGCCGAGATCTGGTCCATTGGGTTCGAGTTTGTCTTATCCTGCAGGTCACACCAGTTGCGCATGCTCTCATGGGGGGCTGGGATCTGGTGCGAGGTGGCGCCGGTGCTGTGTTCTTGGTCCTGTGCGAGGTGGTGCTGCTTGCGGTGGTGCTACTTGCTGTGGTTGTACTCGCAGTGGTCTTGGTCATGGTGGTTGACCGGTCCTACTCATGGTGGCGCTGGAGCTGGCCGCGGTGGCTCTGGTCAGTCATGAGTGTCAGCAGAGCTCTGTTACGTCGGAGGAGTTGCATCAGAGGATTGGGAGGAGGTGGGAGGAGGGTGTGTGTGTGGGTGAAGAAATCCAAGAACAATAAAATTGTTTCTAAAAACATTTAAAACCAGTGTTTGGTTTTTTGTTTTAAAACTCATTTTGTGTTTTTTGGTTTTTAAAACCAACATCCCAAAAACTAGTTGCCAAACAAGTTTTTTTGCTCCTTTGTTTTTTAAAACTGAAAACTATTTTTAGAAACAATTGCCATATATATACATATATATATATATATAACAGGCCCTTAAATATTTCATACTCCTTACAATTAAAAATTAAAAAAATTAATTCATTTTTAATATTTTAATGAACTTATTTGTTCTATTTATATTTTTATTACCAATCAACTTAAACTATTGTATATAATTAAATATTAATTTGTCCAATAAATCATCTGAAAATACTAAGAAAAGATGAATTTTTTCTTAGCTTTCATCATGAAATGATTTTTTCCTTTAAAGGACCAATTTGTTATTGTTAACTATTAATCTAAAAGAAAATGAATTATCTATATACACAACATAGTGTTCATCACAATATTTAAATATCTAAATAAAAGGTTTATAATAAGAACTAGTCTCTAATATTTGAATTGCATATTTTCTGATTTATATAGAAATACAATAAAAAAATAAAAATGGAGGATGAAATTAAACTATTAAACTTATTTGATATATTTTAAAACTAATAATATAGCATCCTACAAACTCTTATATCATATAAAAATTTTAGAAGGCAAGTATATATAGATACATATATATAAACATGAAAACTGAAAATTTCATGGGGGACCATGGCCACACGTGCAATACGTGAGCCATCGCCCTTGTTCATTCTCATCCTTATACCCTAATATCTTATTTAAAAATTAAAATATTATTCTATTATAAAATAACCTAGTTGTAGTATTGTGCTTTGCATGGGTTTATGTGATAAGAATAAAACATTTTAAAATATAAATTTTAAAAATTTTATTTTTCTTACATAGGAAAATTAATTTTAGAAAATATTAGTTATCAGTTAAATTTAACCAATATATAATAATAAAAATAAAGCTGTACATCTTAAAGGAACTAATATAATATTTTTAACTTATATACTCTATCATAATACATGAGAAACTAATTTTTATATAATATTTTATTAACTTTAATATAGTTTATATAATTTTTAACTAGTTATCAGTTAAATTTAGCATTTGATTGATATCTTCTTTTCATATGTATTTTCTAAAGTCCAATACTACTTTTTAAAGTCTTCAATCTTTCTTTCTTGTTCTAATTACTTTTCTTCAATTGTTAGATATTTTAAGCTCATTTTTGGACATACTTATCACTTCCATTTAGTTTACATCTCGTAAAATAAGATAACGTATATTTGCACATGTACAGTGAAATTATTTTTCCTTAATGAAGCCTTGTTATGCTAATGATAGAAGGGTTCTGGAGCTAACAATTTCCCATTTTTTGATAATGATAAACCAATTTGAAGAAAATATTTTGAAGAGATATTGAAAGAAATATCATTGAAAGTACAATATGATAATTAATATTCTTTCAACTCATCACAGAATGTAATTTTCAGGGAATCCTTTTTCTTAAGGCATGATATGAATAAGATCAAAAACGTTTTATAGCCTCAAGTGACTTAAATCATAGTTGTTATATAAATTTTCATGAATAGCTTAGTGTATTTTCTGAAAGGTGTCAGAGCAGTATATATAAATAAAACATAGTTTAAGCTTTGCTTTACATAAACAACTTGATTTTTAGTCATTAAAGAAACGTTTTGAAAGTTCACGTGCTTGAATAACTAACAAGTAATACTTGTGATATTTTATATTGATTAATCCTTTTATTCAGCACTTCTTTATCCAAACTTATTTTCAAAATAGATTCTTTTGTATACATATAAAGAGATGTAGCAGAGCATTTGAACAGAAAAGAAAATAGATTGATACGTGTGCAGTTTCTGATGCTCAAAGAAACCTTAAAAGAATTAGTATATTCTATTCCAGGTTTCTGACGTTCAAAAAGGATCAGTCCCAATTAAATCAGAGTAAGAGCAATATTGAGCATATATGGAGGGTTAAGAAACTCTTCACATAGGTATCAGAGTATAAAATTTTGTAAAATAGTGCTTAAAACATATGACATGCTTTTCAAATAAGTTTGCATGCATACATATATATATATATATATATATATCATGTACCAGAGCATCAATGAATCATGTATCAAGGCATTCACATATATCAGAGCATTAAGCGCATTGCGTTCCATAGCATGAGCATATAGACAGAAGTATTGATGTAATGAGTTATCAGATAAAACATATTAAAGAACACTCATTCATCAGTACAACATGTCTGATCAAGCTAAGCAAGACATACAAATATATATATACACACAGGGCAATCATAAAAAAAATTGGACCAGAGTAAAAAAAAAAAGGTATAGGATTAAACCAAAGAGAGGTATCAAAGTAATTTTAATATCCACAAGAAAAATAGAAATTGTTCTTAATCAAAAATGGAGAAAGAAATAAACAAATGCAAATGCCAAAAAAAACTCTGAATTAGCTCCCCCTCAGCATACTCTTCCTTTTTTTCACATCACAAGATTTTCTTCTATTTATTCTCCCTCTTTTGTTATCAACAGAAAGAGGTATGTTGGAATCTAGGAATACCATAATCAGTCCCGATGCCTAACCTCACGAAGAATCTCCAACAACAACGCTTTATTTCTTTGTGACATTGCTTCCATATTATCCAGCCTATTGTTGAAGAGGCATTGTTCATGTAACAGTAGTTAAACCTCTGTGTAGCTCGGTGGTGCTGCTAGTATTGGTTGGCTTGATGAGGGATCTTCACCCTAAGCAGGAGATGGATTAGGTATAATTGAAGTGGGAGGGGGTTCTGATATAGAGGGAGTAAGAAGTGGAGAAATGATAGCCTGAGGCAAGCCTATATTTGTATCTTTGTTGCCTTGCACCTCCTTTGAAGAACCTTTTTCAGAATTTGATAAGTCAGATGAGGATGAGAATTTTTTTCCCTTCAATGTTTCTGAGCTTGATTCTTCCTCAAACTCTGAGAATGTGGATGAACAAGAAAAGTATCCTCTAGAGCTGTCGTCAAGAATGACTATTTTTCTTTTTCTTCCTCTTCTCTTAGATCCTTCTGCAGCTTTTCAATGGCTGCATCTCTTATTCCTAGACTTTATTTGCTAACACTTGTTGTGGCAGCACCTGTGGGTTTCCTCAGGGTTTGAAAAGGGTTGAAAGAGTACACAATGCCTTACATATACTCATACCACTCGTTTACTAACGGGTAGTATAGATGTTCAGAGATTTTGGTCAGCACGATTCCATATGGAATAGCAGAATTTTTCTCTTTTCTGAGGATATAGTACTTAGCATGTGATCAGAAATAAGTCTGGACAAATTTACTTTTCTTTTTACCAGCAAATAGTAGAGTAACATGCAATCCATTCCAACTAGTAAGTGCATGCTTTCTAGTCTTGGGAGTAGGGAGAACTGAATGATGGTGAAGGCCTACCTTGCATTGGAGTTTAGAAGGGCAATAGTAATCTTACCAGGATGGTATCTGGAAGAACCAGTCAAACATCTTTAAACCTCCTCTGCTGAGACTCCAAGAGTTGTGAACTATTGCTCATTTGACGAGCATATAAGTCCTGTGTTAAGGGCATGGATGATTATGGAAAGCTCAGTGGTGCTCAGTTCAATAGCAAAGCCTCTAATGTAAGAAGTCAGTACAGATTCTGACACTTGCACTAACTGGGAATAAAAGGCAGTAACCATCCCTGTGAATATCTGATCACTGAGGTTAAGAAACCCTTCCCATCCTTGGAAGGCAATGACTTCTAGAAGAATGAGGACTTGAGCCATTAGCTCCCGTCGCAGCATCTTCCTAGGAGCTGCTGGCCGCTAAGAAAATTTTTTAGCATAATGCCTCTGGTGATGATGTTCATTAAACATGAGAAGTGTTCCAATGTTAGGAATGTGACCATCAAAATGTTTTCCTTCAGCCATAGATGAACAAGAGGGTAAAGTAAGAGATTGGAACTTGAAAGAATTGAAGGTTAGGGTTTGTGAAAGAAAAGGAGTGAGTCTGGTTATAGGAAATGAGGGTTTGAGAGGAGAAGGTAGTGGTTACAGAGAAGAGAGTGAGAGCGGAGATGAAACGGTTGAGGTAGGATATTTAAGGTTGAAAATGAAGGTAAAAAGGTGATATGTGAAAAGTGAGGGTTATTTAAGTGATATGACGTGACTAACTTAAAGTGAAGCGACATGGGAGAGAGAAACTCAAAAGAGCGAGAATTATCCCGCCTTTTCATCATTCTTCATAAAGAGTGTTTTCTAACTCTTGAGAATACTTTCTAAAGACCTCATTTTCTAAGCTTTACTATTCACTTTCTGACCCATTGAAGACTTATCTCATATTTATTTTAAACTCATCTTCACACCTTGAAATCCATGAGACCATGTATTCTCCTTTTTCTGACCCTTATCTCTTCTTTTTGAGCATGCAAATTGAAATTCTAGTCTTCAATCTGATACGAGATCTTGCAAACTGAATTATTGCTTTTTAAGCTTCATCTTAGAGTTATGGAGAAAGAAAGTATCCAAAGATATTTTGTGTATGAATGCTTATATAGATTTAAAAACTATTAAGTTTAAAAGCTTTTTCAAAACATAAAAACAATTTTCAGCTAATGGCTTTGTGAATATATCTGACACTTGGTCTTCAGTATTCGTAAATATTAACTTAACATCTCCTTTTTAAAAATGATGTTTAACATTAATGTGTTTGGATCTAGAGTGTTGGATAGGATTCTTAGCAAAATTAATAGCACTAGTATTATTACATATATTGGGATTTTGGAATACCTCAAGTGATGATCTTCCAGCTGATTCCTTATCCATAACATCTAGGTACAGCAATTTGTAGCAGCTACATATTCAACATCAGTAGTAGAAAGAAATTGTATTATACTTTTTGCACAACTATGTGATCAAACTTTTTTCAAAGAAATAGCAGCAACCACTCGTGCTTTTTCTCTTAACTCTATCTCCAGCAAAGTCTTAAGATGTACCTTTCTCATATTATAAGTCGAGATTAGTAGTATATGATAAATATCAAATGATTCTCTTAATAGTATTTAAGTGTGATTGCTTTGGGTTAATTGAAATCAAGGGCAAATTCCTACACTTAACTGAATGTCTGATCTAGTAGCTGTAAGGTACAACAGCGAACAAATTATTTCATGATAATTACTTTCTGAGACCTTTTTAGCATTCTTATTTGCATCAATGATTTGAGATGGATGCATGGAGGCACTTATTGGTTTGACTTGATTCATATTAAATTTCTTCAAAAGCACCTTTGTATATTTTTCTTGATGAATCAAGGTTCCCTCCTTTTGCAGTTTTATTTGCAAACGGAGGAAGAATTTGAGTGCACCTATCATACTCATCTCAAATTCACTCTGCATTAACTTTGAAAACTTTTCACAGAGAGAATGATCATTAGCGCCAAATATGATATCATCAACATATATTTGGACTATCAAAAGTTATTATCTTATTTAAGAGTAAAAAGAGTAATATTAATTTTACCTCTCTTGAACCCATTCTTCAGTAAGAAGGTACTCAACCTATCATACCAAGCTCGAGGAGCTTGTTTTAGACCATATAGAGCCTTTGTTAGCTTGAAGACATGGTTGGGAATGTTTCCATTCTCAAAACTAAGAGGTTGCTTTATATATATTTCCTCAGAGAGGAATCCATTTAGAAATACAAAATTAATATCCATTTGGTAGAGAGTGAATTCCTTGAAGGCATCAAAACCAAGTAGCATTCTGATGGCTTCAAGCCTAGCTACTGATGCATAGGTGCCATCATAATCAATTCTCTCTTGTTGATTATAATCTTGTGTAACCAATATTACTTTGTTCCTGATGACTTTTCCAGCTTCATCGAGCTTATTCCTGAACACCCATTTTGTGCCAATGATGATTTTTCCTTTCGATCATTCAACAAGCATCCAGACTTTGCTTTTCTTAAACTGGTCCTATGTTTCTTGCATAGCATCCACCCAATTTTGATCACTTAAAGCTTCTTTAATGCATTCAGATTTGATGGCGGAAATGAAAGCACAGTTTGACATATTTCTAGGTGATAGTATGATTCTCAGACCCTTGAAAATATCTCCAAGAACTCTGTTCTGAGAAGCTGCCTTTAAATCAGAAACTCCCTTATAATTTCTGTAGCTTTGAGGTCTTTCAGCTTCTCCTTTATCTTTAGGTTTCTCTTCTTCATGTTTAGGAGTACCACTTTCTGATTACTTTGGAGTTTTGAGCATACTTTTTAAAGTGTTTATGTTCTAGAGTTTACTTTCTGCAGGTCTAGCTTTCATATGCTTATTTTCTTGGGTTTCTTTGAGACTCATTTTCTCAATGCTTTCTTCCAACTCTTCGAACTTATCAGCAAAGTCTTTCTTGTGCTCCTTGAACTTGATGTGAATAGTTTCTTCAATGCATAGTGTCTGTTTATTGTACACTCTGTAAGCTCTAGAAATAGAAGAATATCCTAGGAAAATATCATCATCAGATTTAGGATCAAACTTTGCCTGTTTGTCCCTGATGTTAAGGATAAAACTTGATGAGCGAGAAATATGAAAGTATGAAATATTTGGTTTTCTATCATTCCATAGCTCATAAGGAGTCTTCTTGAGAATTGACCTTAAAAAGATTATATTTTGTATATAGCAAATGATGTTTACTACCTCTACCCAAAAACCTTTTGATAAACCACTTTTTAATAGCATTGTTCTAGCCATTTCCTGCATGCTTCTATTTTTCCTTTCGGCAAACCTATTTTGTTTGGGAGTTCTAGGTGCAGAAAACTCGTGAAAAGATACTATGATTTTCATAAAATATTTCAAAAATATGATTATGAAATTCTCCTCTATGATCAGATTTGATGGAGCTGATTTGGGAATCTTTTTCTATACAAATACATTTTGAATCTTTCAACCACCTCATCTTTAGAAGCTAGAAAGATAACCCATGTGAATCTTGAATAGTCATCCACTATAACAAGACAATATCTCTTTCTAGCAAGACTTGCAATCTTGGTTGGTCCAAAGAGATTCATATGTAAAAGCTCAAGTGGTATAGTAGTTGAAACCACATGTTTATTATGGAAAAAAGCTTTGGTTTATTTACCTTTCTCACAGAAATCACAAGTTAAGTCATCGTCAAATCTGATCTTTGGTAGGTCTTTAATAAGCTCGTTCTAAGAGAGCTCATAAATAAGCTTCATATGAGCATGGCTAAGCTTTTTATGCCATAACCACTTATCATCCGTGAAGGATGCGAGACATTTTACATCTTAATCTCTCAAATCATCCAAGCATAACACATACATGATATCATGCCTCTTACTAGACAGAATAACTTGTCCGGAAGTGGGACTAATTATTTTCCATGCATGATCATTAAAAAAGACATTAATGCTTGGTCACAGAACTGGCTGATACTTAATAAGTTGTGAGCCAGACCATCAATAAGTAGCACATCAGAAATTTAGTGGAAATTATCCTTACTAACATTTCCTATACCTATGACCTTAGCCTTATCTTTATTAGCAAATTTCACTGATCAAGAGCTTTTGGGTTGCAAATTTCTAAACCACCTTCTGGATCTAGACATGTGACTAGAGCAGCTACTGTCCACATATCACTTGTTATTAGGTTCCACATGTGTGTCCTCAGGTAGACCTACAATAAATAGTGTTTATTTTAGGTACCCAGATTTTCTTGGGTCTTCTTGAGTTAGTCTTTCGAGAAGGAGGTTTTCCAACTCTTTTGACAGACTTCTTTTTCATGAAGCATTTGTCAAGTGGATATCTCTTCTTAAAATAGAAAGTACAATAAGCCTTATTTTTTACTTTCTTGATGAGAGTTGGTTTTCCTTTCTTATCAAATTCCTCTTCATATCCCAATCCGATCTTTTGAGAATACGGCCGCTGACCTCCAAGTATCAGATCAAGATTCTTTAATCCATTCACCATTTTTTCTAAGTCAGATTTAAGAAGCTTTGAAGTTCTTTCAAGCTCAAAAATGACCTTCTGAGTGTTTTCATTTTTAGTTGTAACTTAAGATTCTAAGGCATTGAATTTTACATTTAAAAGCTTGTTTTCTCCTTTCAGTTCTCTTTTCCAAGCATTAGATTCCCAGCTTCTGTCTTGGCCATTTTAAGTTCGAAAATAGTCTTTTTATGTTCTTTTTTCAAGTTGAGATTGCGAGAAAAAAGAGTTTTGAAAATCTTCAAGCAAATATTCATATAATGATAAAAGTTAAAAAAGAGTTTTGAAAATCTTCAAGCAACTATTCATATAATGATAAAAGTTTATTATAGGAAAGATCATGTAATACCCTAAGTTTTACACAAAATGGTTAGAAAATTTTTTTGAATTAGGAAGGATGCCAGTCACCTTTACCTGTCGTTTTGGATCCTGGATTTCACTAAGCCTGGACCTTACATGTCCTTGGAAGGCTATATAATAGAATTATATTCATAGGATCAAAAGTCCCTGTAATTATTCCCTAATGAAAAATAAGTTAAAGAGTGATTTTTAATGAATTTTATGAAACATTTAAATGTTTCATTTTTGGCCTACAAGTTTATAAAATCGTAAGAATTCCCGAATTTGAACTAAAACCCAAAATTTGGATTTTGATTTGTTGAGATTTTGATTTTTTTATATTTTATTTGTATCCAAATGGGGAGTATTTCTTTATTTACATTTATGTTTTAAAAATAATAGAGAGTAAAATAAATGAGGGCATTAACTTAAAATTAAGAAATGTAAATACTAAAACCACTCCAGCGGTCGGTAGCGAGTAAGACAATGCAATAGCTAGAGAAGGGACTGCCCCAGTGTCATTTACCGCCTAAGCGGTTAAAGTTTATAAAAAAAAACCCCCTCATTTTGGGGTTCCAGACCATTCCACATGACCTCTCCATCCCCAAACACCAAAAACTTCATTCCTCAACCTCTCTCCACCCTTTAAACTACATTTTCTTTCATTTTCTCTCAAATCTGGCTTGAATCACTTCAAACTTAAGGTATGTTGTCTTGCTAGTTTTGCTCTATTTCCTTCAAATTTTTCTTGTTTAAGGGTGATTTTCTATGCTTCTCAAAGGAGAGAAGTTCTCCACCTTGTTAGAGATGGATTTTGTGTATTTAGAGATTTTTAGAGGTTGATTTAGAGTTCTATTGCTTCTATATCAGATACTACTGCCAATTCTATTTCCAAGTGTCTTGTTGGTGTAGAGTCTTCACTGTTTATCCCTCCAGGTGAGTGGATTTGCATCTGTGACCTCTATATTATGCATTAGAATTATTTTTCATAAAGATATCATTTGCTGTTTGAGTTTAGAGATTTCTGCAAAGAATTTTGGGGTTACTGTTGGTTTGTATGTTTAGAACTCCTAGTTTTAGAGTATGAAACTTGTTTTTGATAAAACACATGGGACCGTGTTTGTTATATTGATTTTATGTAGAATTAATGAAATAAATAATTGTCAAACATTGATATGAACGTTTGACTAAACTCTTGGAACTGGTTCATGCATATGGTTTTGAGTTTTTCCAGCCTATGACAAGCTTGACAATTTGAGAGATGAATTAGGCAATCAACCAAAGGGTTTTAAAGGTTCTCAGATTTACATGCATTTATTTAGTTAGTTTGGATAGTAGATATAGAGAAACAACGAGCGAGTTAATGGTTGGAACCAAACATTAACCTTGGTACCAAGGTCCACGGGGGCAATTTATATAGATGATAGATTAGTCCACAAGGGATGCAGTTCATGAGGAACCGTTAAGATCTCAATTAGGAGCCCTTGCTCACGAGGAATTGGGTACCCAAAGAGCAAATATTACAGTTTCTCTAGGAGCTACTACACTATGAGCTGATATGATTTCATGTGCGAAAGTAAATTGAGGAATTGTTTTTAAGTTTGAAAAATGATGACTTGAATACATACACACATACACGCACACATACACACACACACATACACACACATATATGCATACTTGATTATATAAGACTTCAAATATTATTGATGTTATTATGATTTTATGCACTATTCATTGGTGTCTCGTGGAAGGGGATTCGAGTAAGGACTCACTCACTGAGTTTTGATAACAAAACTCACCTTTTTCTTTTTCCCTATTTTTTTTTCACATAAAGCAACTACTGTAGATTCCTCTCAATCCCCTTTCTCCCATTAGTATTAGACTTCAATATGTGAGCCTTGCTGTCATTTTAATTTAGAGTGCTGCAGTGTAGGTGCAAGCATGATCCCGGCATAAAGCATGTTTTGCATTTTAGTCTTATAACTTATTTGTATTAGTTTCATAGTTATTTGAAAACTGAGTAAACTTATAATGTACTTATTGTATAAAGACATATGGACTTTGTGTTAAATTATGAGACACCAGCTATGACTGTTTATAGTCTCTGTTTTAAAAGGAATAGGTGAAATATACGTAGAATAGAGAATTTTCTATTTTAAATGGTTTTTATGCACAGAGCATGCACGTAGAAACAGTTAACAGGTCATGAGGCTTGCGTGAAAATAGGATTTCTCACTTGCCGGCCAAGTTTCTAGATCAGGTCGTGACAAGTCAAAGTTAAAATTGTTTACCTCAGGTTCACTTTTTGATGAATGGCCTGCCACAAAGCATAGGTTAGCAATATCCATCTCTTCCTAATCTTCTGATCCTTCCTTTTCTTCTTTTGATTTGCTCCATATGGACAACATGCCTTTTTTCATAGGCACAAATGCCTTTTGTGGGCCTTTGAATTTAGGGCAATCTAGTTCGAAGTGTCTTTTCTCCTCATAGTTGTAGCATGTGACACTTTCTGGCTTTGCCTTGCCTTTTCTGTCCTTCTTGAAGTTGATTTCCCTTTTTTTGTTCATTTTGCCTCTCCAGGCCTTAAACATCTTTCTCACAGCATGGAATGCTCGTTCTCATCCTCTTCTTATGTCTCATAATCAGTTTCTTCCTTTTCATCAGAGGTTTTAGCAACTTTCATTGCCCTAGCCTTATTTGACTTCTAATAAGACAACTTCAAGGCCATGGACTTGCTTTTTTTGGTGGATTCACCATGCATTTTAGAGAGTACTACTTTATGGGTTTTAAGTGATCCATTGAGTACATCTAGGTCAAGAGTTTGAAGGTCTTTTACCTCAGTATTGGCTGTGACCTTAGGTAGCCATTTGGCAAGGAGGCTTCTTAGAATTTTTCTAACCATCTTAGAGTTAGAATATCTTTTACCTAATCCCTCTAGTTAGTTTATGAAATACATAAACCTTATGATCTTTTCATCAATATTTTCTTGATCTGTCATTTTGAACATTTCATATTGATGAACCAATATACTGATCTTTGTTTCTTTCACTTGATCAGTGCCTTCATGCAGCATGTGCAACCCGTCCCATATTTCTTTTGCCATGTCACAAGCGATGATTTTGTCATATTCACCTTTGCACAGTGCACACGTGAGTAAGTACTTAGCTTTTGCATTCAGTTGAACTCTGGACTTGTATTGCTCTGTCCACATACTCCGAAGGACTTTTCTTGATGTTGAGGATACATCATTTGTTCTTACAACCTCCTCTATTGGAACATAATCTCCTTCTTGTATAATCTCCCACAATTCAAGACTTGTGTATTTTATGAACAACTCCATTTGATATCTCTAGTAAGAATAATCCACACTATCAAAGAATGGCAGTCTATAGATGGAGTGTGCTTCTGCTATATGAATATTTTGTGCCATCTGTCCCTCGGATTTTAGTCCTTTGCAATTGTTAGAATGCTCAACCCTTAGAGGCCAAGCTATGATGCCACATGTAAGTAGGAAAGCGCACGAGAAGGGAGGGTTGAATTGTGCTTTACTTTTTCTTTTCTTTTTTGACTTTTGAAAAACTAAACCAAGATACTATCAAACGATTAGCTTGAAGTGCAGTGAAAACAAAATTACGAATGTCAGAAAGTAAACTTTCTGAACTAAGAATGTGAGACAAATGCGAAAGAAAACTTTCTAGAAGAAATACAGTAAATAAACTACATGCAGTAATAAAGTAAGATATGAAGGAAAAGAGAGATACGCTCAAGAGTTTTGTATCGAGCAGTAAATAAGAACGTGAGACAAATGTGAAAGAAAACTTTCCAGAAGAAATACAGTAAATAAACTACACGTAGTAATAAAGTAAGATATGAAGGATAAGAGAGATACTGCTCAAGAGTTTTGTATTGGTTTGACCAATCTGCCTACATTCAGTTCTCAACAATTGTTGAGTTTCACTAAATCTTTCTCACACCAGAGAAAGAATAAGGATAATTTTTACAATAGCCTTCTCAAGCTTTCACCAGTAACTAGTAGACAACTGCAACTGTCAAATCAAATAGTTATTCACCAACCTCTTCAAGTTGAACTGAGTAGTCTTTGACCAGCCTCTTCAAGCTAAACCAAGTAGTCTTTAACTAGCCTCTCCAAACTAAATCGTAACCAGCAAAACACCTTTAGTGTTGTGTTGCAAGTAGTCTTTGACTAGCCTCTCGAAGCTAACTCACATCGATCACTACTGGATTGAGGTTATAAAGATTTGTGTTTGAGTTTACAACTCAAGCTAACCTACACACAAGTTCCCTTAAGATTTATAATGAAAGACCTGGGAAGAACCTAAATGACTTCTTTCTAACTATTATTCCTTGGAAAAATGTATGAATAATGAAGGAATGTAGAAAGAAGATTTTTACAAGCAAGAAAAATGATTACTAGATGTAATGAGCTTCACAAGAGGATGAAAAGAAATTTTCACAGAGTTTTTACTCTTTGTAGCATTCTGTCATATTTCTTTGAAAGCATAGTATCTCTATTTATAAATGGTCCTTCTTGTGACTATCGCCCTTAATCATATCTCCAAGTGACATGTGTTGATAATCCATTTGTGTCTTGGAAAAGCAGTCTAGAAGAGTAGTCTGTCTATTTGCCAAAGCTGTTGCAGAAGCCATTGCAAGCTTGAGGTTTCTATATCCCTTCAGAAACTACCCTTACTTTTTGAACATGGTTTCTGAACTCTTTCTTCTAGAAGTTAGGGTAGTCGACCACGATGGCAAAATAGATGTTACGACAGTTTTGACACTGGGTTTTGACTTTTCAAATTCAAATTTAAATTTTGAATTTCCCTCCTTTTCTTGTAGGGCGTACTATTTCACTGTATGTGAGCTTTCTGAAGGGTACTATCATTTCCTTGATGAATATTTAGTCTTCTTGTCTTCAATCGAAGTTTGTTGATGATCAAAGCATTATGAGTGGAATGATTGAAGATAGTAGAACATTTTAGCTTCGGCATTTGATTGATATCTTCTTTTCAGATGTACTTTATGAAGTCCCAAATCTTGGTTTCTTATTCTGGTTACTTTTCTTCAAATTGTTAAACGTTTTAAGTTCATATTTGGACATAATTATCACTATCATTTAGTTCATATATTTAAAATGAGATAGAGTATGTTTACACATGTAAAATAAAATTATTCTTCCTTAATGAAGCCTTGTTATGCTAATTATAGAACCTGTTTAGTTATTCAAGAAACTCAAGATAAATATTAGTCATTCTTCAAAATATTTTCCTAAAATTGACTTTGTTGTCATTCAAAACATGTTGCATTAAAGCTTTAAGAAGGGTTATAGAGCTAACAATCTTATCATGTCATATACAATTTATCATCCATTTATTATATACTATACGATAAGACCTAATATATAAAATATTATATATAAGTTCTGCTACTGTAACACATGATAGCACAAAATCTTAAAAGAACTAATAGAATTTTAATGCTATATATATAGCATTTGATGTGATACTATATAGGATAATGATATTATCCTCAATTTAATTTTCACATATATTATTGAAAAAAATAAAAAATTATGATAAAATTACAATTTTATTAATTATTTTATATTTAATTTAAAAATAAATACTATTAATTAAATATTCATCCTGTTTTGATTTACATTTTGAATATTCCCTAGCTTTAATTGTGTTGTATTAAATTATAACTTGAGTTTAATTTTAATGTATTGATAATATAAAAAAAAATTACATCACAATCCAACCAAATGATTCAATTTACATGATCCTTCAAATATTAGATATTAAAGTCAAATATATTTATTAATATAATAATACATAATTAGGTGACAGTATAAATCATATTTACAATATTATTTTATTAAAATTTAACCTTCATAATTTAGTAATTTAAATATTACTTGGCAAAAGATAAAATCCAAAAAATATTATATTATGTCTTTCCTATATATTATAATATTTGTCCCTTGTGGCTTCTGTTATAAAAGATTGTAACAAAATATTATTATTATTTGAATATTTTATATGTTTTAGTTATAATTATTTTTATTTTTATTAAAAGATTTTAATTATAAATAATGAAACTTAAATCATACTTTCATATTCCAATTAAACATTATTCAAACAGTATTATTCACTTCTTAATTAGCGTATAACAAAATAATTAAATAAATTATTATTTTATAAATTTTTACCTTAAAATATTCATACCGATATCTAAGAAAGAAGAGAGAGAAAAGAAAATATTGAAAATGTTACTATGATAAAAATGTCAATCATTCTAATAGTTAGAAATATGAAAAGTGCTACTATCTAAAATTTCATAAATAAAGAATTGAGAAAAGAAAGCTATAGACAATGAGAAAAAAGGTTTTAAAAAATATATAAAAAAATAGATGAATCAAATAGTACTGATTCACAGACGATGACTTCTCCCCATAGAACACGCATTATTAATTGGCATTAAATTAAAAGTCAAGCTAAAAAATATCTGAGAATGAGAAATTTGAGATTTCAGTCACTTGTCCCAAATAATACTCGAAAGAAGTAATGTGACATGATGGTACAAAAAATTTGAGCCAGAGATATTCTACATGAAATATAGATAGATTTAATAGATTATAAATTATTTGTTTTGTATATAATTAATAAATCACAAAATTCTAATTATACGTAAAAATGCAATGAAATAAAATTATTAAAATATCAAATATGGTAAAATAAATGTAAGATGTATATATCTCTCTCTCTCAAATTTCAAAATTATATGTGTGTATATAAATAATGAAGCATTATACTCATACTTATGAGCTTTATATATTGAGAAAATTAGTTATTACTTTCATTGGAGGTTGTTCTAAGTTCACCTATAAAATAAAGCATGACCTACTCATTTTTTTCTACCTACTTTATATTTCCTTATTTTAGTTTTTGGACAATGAGAAACATAAAAGGAAGGAATAGAGGGGGGGAAAAGGAGAAAAAAAAATCATCAGCGATGACATTGAAAACAAAAATGAGAGTATGAAATAAAGTAGGCGGACAAACTGGTTTAAAAAAAAAAAAACTTCGCAATCCTTTAATATTAAAAATATAGGACAACATAGTCCTGTTTTGATATTTCAGAACATTTATATGAAAAATTGATTCTTAATAATTTATAAACTATATCAATCTAGTATTTAACAAGAACAAAAAAGGATAAATAATAGCATTAAAATACTGAGAAAATATTAGTATACTATATATTTTTAATTATAAGCAATCACAAAATATTTTTCCGTGAAAGATCAATTTTTCTGAAATTTTTTCTTGAATACTCACTAAAAATGTGAAAGAAAAGATTTTTTTTCCTTTTTTTCCCATGGAAAGAAAACCTATCTGCATAAAGAAATGAAAGAAAAGTCACTAGAAATTGGCTAAAGTTGAGGGATTTGAATAGTTATACGAGGTTATAGGTTCAAATTTTATTATCATCAATATATATAAAAAAAAGACACCAACAATGGGAAATATAAAAAGAAAGTTTTTTTATCTTCAGAATAGAAGTAAAGCGAGCAAAGCAATAATAACTTTCTTCAGCTACTACTACTACTAATAATAAATGATACAATGTGATAGAAAAGTTGGGAAATTGTACCGTTGAAACGTTTATATATATATATATATATATATAGATTAGTGCTAAATACAAATAATTTGTCTGATTCAATATAATAATCGAGCATTTTTCAAAAGCTGGCATGTCGTTTTTTTGGAAATTCAGGACCCAGCGTGTTGAGTGTGCTTCTTCGTTTATGAGCCCAAGAATTTTCAATGAGACAAGTCATGTACAATAGGGTAGTCACACTTCTCAACCATAGAAAGCCTTCCATCCTCGTCCTTAGAATTTTCAGCCAGTAAATCTATTGGCAATTGCAAGTAATTCTTCATGCCCTTCCTATATGGAAAAATAAAAACAAGTGAAACACAGAACCAAATTAAGAAAATAGTGAATCTTATTTTAATTCTTAAAAGATGGATCCTACATCAATTTAGTTTAGTTCTTCTGAAATAATGTCATTTTAGTTCTCAAAATTTTAAATCCGTAATGTATATATTCTGAAACTTCAACAATTTTTTTTTAATATTATTCTTTATTTCATTCACCAATTTTGAATTCAAAATCTTACTTAAAGAAAAATAAGTACGTACTCAACCACTTAAACCAACCAACAACAAATAATCTCTTCGTGCATTTTAAGTTTAATATTGTTAGTCCATGGAGAGAGGGATTACCTTCTCGACTGGACAAATATAATTTTACAGTGTGTGAACTAACTGATAGCTATCATTGTAACAGTATTGTTCACATCTTGTAATAAATTGAGATAGTGATATTTTTAAATACTATGTCTACTTGATAAGATTTTTATATATTAAAGGACTTAATATGTCATTTTCAACAAACTAAATTATAAGCCATGTTTGTCCAAGATTTCATGCAAGGGTACAATTCTCTAGTGGCCGGTGTGTTCATACAACATTTAGTTGGATGGAATTCAAAGAAAACTTCATTATTTAATTTCTTGCTAATACTGAGTGAAATTTTCACGATTGACGGAACATGTACGGAAGAGTTGTATGTGGAAGAGTTTCATGTGAAAGGAGTTAAGACCTCTGAATAACCAGCATGCGGAATAGACAAATATTGACCGCTGTCTATACATAACTGATATGGTCCTGTATATGGAGAGCTAAACATGAGATTTGATGGATTTAGTGTGATACATGATTGGTTGCGCCTGAGTCAGGGTACCAGTTAGAATCAAAGAGCGTATCAAGTGTGGCAAGCATATATGTGCTCTGAGATTTGGAAGTCAAAATGAAGATGTATTTGAGTGATAAGGGTTGGAATGGTGAGGATGAGACATGTAAGGGCTTATGATGATAACTCCCATATATAGTGAGTCAGTCTTTTTACGTAATTTTGATAAAAAGTTCATGTGTTCCATACCCAAATTGATATTATTTTTCCTCATTTGCACATGTGATTTTTGTGTTTTGTCCCCTTGTTAGTTTTACTTAATTTTTTATGGTTTGTGGTAATTTATTGGTGTTTTTGGTTGTTTTAATTAGGTTCAATGGAGCAAAAGGGAAAGGAGGAGCAAAAATGAAAGCCAGTAAGAAGTTTATATGTGCTGTACAGCCCTTATGGCAGAACACTAGCAAGTAAAAGAATGGATTTTTTTTTTATTTGAAGTATATTTCACATGAATTTAACATGAAGTCCCAAGAGTTTTGGGAAGAGCTTAACTAAGGAAAAAATTTAGATCAAGTTTCTTACATCCAATCATTCAATCATCAAGTTATGACACATGGAATTTTTTCTTGAGATAAGTGCATATTTTTTTATTTTAAATTACTCATTTGAATATAAAATATCCACTTGTCATGATTTAATTTATGAAATGGATATAAAAAACTTGATGTAAGTTTTATCCCCTGATTAATTGGTTACTCGATTCTCTCCTAATTTTTCTATCGTGGATTTGTTTCAGATTATTTTATTTTACATCTCAAACAGTCATGAGCACAAAAATAGGCAATTAAAATTAGTTGAGAATTGAAAAAATTAATAAATCACAAATAAAAACAAATAATTAATTACATCACATAATAGAACACAGCCAAACAAGATCATGGAATATAATAAAAATTTTATCAAAATATTTTATAATTTCACGAACATTTCAGCCAAAATTATAATCAAGATATTACCGTCGCCACAGATAATTTTGATTACTTTGTCATTGAAATCTTAATCTACGAATTAGAGTCAATACGTGATCAAAGCAGGAGAGAAAAAGTAACATCAGCCCAAATATTGATTTGTCAAAAAAAAATAGGAAGGTGTCGACTCGACAGAAAAAAAAAGAGGGTGCCAAACTGAAAAAAAAAAATCAGATTAAAGAAATTAAGAGAAGACAACATTAGCACAACCTGCACTATTATCAGAAAACAAAAAAAGTGCATAACAAGTTGAAGTTAAAAAGGACCGATACACAACCATTATTACATTCACACTATATATTTACACTAAGTTAAAAATTGTAAATTAATGTATTAAAGGTTGTAAACTAAAATGTAAAAACTTTTTATATATTGATTTATAACTTTTTATATATTGGTTTATAACCTTTTTGCATATTGATTTATAACTTTTAACTTGGTATATATGTGTGGCGTAAGTTTGGAAGTGATTATTTATTATTTCTCATATAAACGAGCCGAAAACTGAGAAGGGGAGCAATAGGCAATGGCCATGTTGTCGAGGATCGACAGAGCGATGTTGTGCGTACTTTATCATCCTGAGGATTAGTCTGTCATGGCTGCGAACTGAACAACAGAATTAAGGCCCCTCCTCTGTTTTTTAACTTCTCTGCTTTGTGTGCTTTGCTTCTAGTCCTTCCCCCCTCTGCTACTTGATGCTCTTATTTTATTTTTGTCTTTGAAATTGTCATCTTCATTTTTTGGAACTTCCGGAAATAATTGATATTCTAAAAATCCATTTTGTTCCATAAATCCACCAAAATATCAGCTGGCCTCTATTTCATCACTAAAGAAAACTAGCCTCCTTTTCCACTAATAGAAGTGGCCATACGTGTCAAATGTATTAAGTTAGTATTGTCGGACCATCATTTTAAGCCTTGAAAAATGATCACATGCCAACATAGTTTCTTTTGGGTCCTTTCACGAGTAATATAACTTTTGGGTCATTTCACGAGTAATATAATTTTTGGTACTAAAATGACAGCTCTCTGATTTTCCCATCATCTAGCCAGTCTGCATTTTTCTTATGGTTGGGACTTGATGCAAGACTAGAAGAGGATCTTTGTCTTCTATTTTTTTTCCCTTTAATTTTCTTAATTTTTCCTTTTTTTTATAATAATTTTATCATTTTCTATATAAAAAAAGATTGTTCTTGAATGGGCTAACTTGGGCCATGGAAGAAAAAAGAAAAAATAGATTAGAGCTTTTGCTTTTCAGTTTTCCTATTTAAAAAATTTTTAATTTAAAACTTACATTAGAATAAAATAAATTTTAAAATAACTGGCAATGAATATACACAAATTTGGGTATCAACAAAAAGTATTACGACAAGGAGAAATAAAATACATGGTGGAATTCAGTTTAGATTCATATGGAAACAACAATTTTAGAAACAAACTACTTGCAGGATAGTATATAACTAATACGCACTTAATGAAATTTCTTAGACTAACAGACACTAATTTAATTTCTCTTCTCAAGGTAAGAAGAGTCCAAATGTATAGGATATAGATCTTTTGCAGAAGTAGATGAAGAAGTCAACGGTGCCTCCATTGAGATAGTCTCATCCTGCTGGTTATAATACATCGGCAATGCCTCCAACCTCTTCTCATCCAATAACTCACTTGACTCTGAAACTTGTTCTGGAACAATTATTTTGCCTTCTAGCATGCTTACTACTGCGGACATTGTGGGCCTAAGTGTTGGAGACATATTAGTGCATAGGAGAGCTACGTTGACCATCACCGTCACCTCCTCTTTGTTGAAGTTTGAACCCAATCTTCTATCAACTAGCTCCATTAGATTGCCTTTCTCTTTCAACAAGCGTGCCTTTTATGCAAAATGATAAAAGAAATCAAAGCGGGTTTATTCCAAAGTCAATTCTAATATTTCAAATAACAATCAATGGAATTGGAAGCACTCCTTTTTGTTAGGCTTGAGTAAGAAGCAATTATAATGTCATATCATAGTTTGAATACTTTTATATTGTAGGGCCCTGGACATATTTGCATAGCTAGAAAATTGAAAGAGTACATAAAACTATTGAAAATAACAAGCAGATTAAGGTAAAGTGTGTCACTCTTAATGGAGTTGTGAGATTAATTTGACTATTATCAATAAATTGGTACTCACAGAACATACGCCCATCTTGGTTAATATTTTCAAAGACAATTGACATAAACTAGACATGAGAATTCTTACCCAATCAAGCAAATAGAATGCTTCTTCTCTTTGTCGTTGAGTCGTATTAGTCCTCCCACTTACAATTTCCAAACTAACAATCCCAAAGCTATAGACATCTGCTTTATCAGTTAAATAACCATGCATGGCATATTCTGGAGCCATATATCCACTGCATAATAAACATAAGAGAGTTTATCAAATGCATTAACTTTAGAAATATTGTACACTGATCATTTGTTTTTCGTGTTTTTCTCCTCAAAAACAAAAACAACCAAACCTTACCGCACATGTGAGCAATCAATGTTGTTACACTATGTCAAATACAAAAATTTCAATAAAAAACCATCTAAAGCTAACATCAGATTTGTTTTTTAGTTTTCTAATTTTCTATCCATGATAATAAAGGTGGGAAAATTAAAGACCTTCATAAGCCAATCGTATCATACAACAAAATTTGCATACAAGAAATTAAAATACAAGAACTCACTATGTTCCTGCTATTCGAGTGCTAATACGAGTGTTGCCCTCCTCGTCAAGCTTGGCCAAACCAAAATCAGATATCTTTGGGTTGAGATCTTTATCAAGCAACACATTAGTGGCTTTTATGTCCCTATGAACTACTTTTAATCTGGATTCTTCATGGAGATATGCTAAGCCTCTGGCAATACCAAAGCAAATCCTATGCCTTGTTGGCCAATCCAATTTTATTTGGTGTTCTTCTTGGCCTTACATGTGAATATGATAGAAATCACACAATGGTATCACAAAGTCAGGTATATAACACAAGTAAGTAGATATGGAATATCACAAACATGACCACCAAAGTAAGAATAATTACCAAATAAAGCACGGGCAAGGCTATTGTTTTCCAAATATTCATATACCAGCAATAGCTGATCTCCATCAACACAACAACCATAGAGTTTAACAAGGCAAGGGTGTTGCAAAGCAGAAATCATTCCTATCTCATTCAAAAACTCACGATTTCCTTGCCTTGATTTGGAGGAAAGTTGCTTGACTGCTATTATTGTACCATTTGGTAGACGTCCCTACAATTATAATTACTGGATTGTTGAAAAAGAAATTTCAAAGCATGGCTATAAGTATAATAAACGAATGATTTTTCAACAATAATATATTCTATTATGCAAAATACCTTGTATACGGGACCAAATCCTCCTTCTCCAATCTTGTTGGTGATATCAAAGTCATTTGTTGCTGCTTTGATTGTTCGTAAGGAAAATACACTTGTTTGCAGTTCTAAACCCTCTAGCTCTATTAATTAAAGCAAAAGAAAGATCAAAGACCTCTTATATTGGAAAATTTTCATATGGACACTCTGGATCAACAATCATGTGCGTTGGAAGTAACTACACATGAAAAGTCCATTTGTTTCAAAAAAAGAAAAAAAAACTTTGGTAATAATTTCTTTGTAATCACCTTTTGCTGAAGAAATTTTCTTTCCTAGGTAGCCTTTCCACGAAAGTATACCTAATACCAAGATGATAATAACTGCTACTGCAGCCACAATTCCAACCATAGCCCCTGCTGATAAGCTACTTCCTTTTTCTGTGATAGGTATAATCAGGTTGATTAGTACACAAAACTTAAGAGCTATACATAGCAGATGATAGCATTAAGATGAAAGCAGCAGAGCAAAAAAAGGGCATTTGTTTGGGATTTTGGGGTGAAAAATCACTTTTTTAACCCAAAAAATTAATTTTCATATATTTATATAATTTTTTAATAATCATCTAAATTTAAAAAAAACTAATTTTAAATTTTTTTTACAAAAACTAAAAAGTAGCTTTTGACAAGAAAATTCATTTATACTTTTTGCAATTATATATATATAATTCAAGTTTCATATTTTTTTTTTCTGAAATCTAAAACAAATACACTTTAGAAATTTAAGGTGAAGTACTTAAGTACAACCCACCGTGATTCACAGATATCGCTGATATAAGAGGACCATACATAGTTGTAGGGACACCAGTTGTCCCTTTTCCAGCCCAATAAAAGCGAATCTCCAGGGTATTATTAGTTACAGTGGCAGGGAATGGTTTTATAGTTTCCTTATAATTTCCTCCCGCTTCTTTTGCAATATTGAAGTCCTTTTGCTTCAAGTGTCCCTACAACATTTAAATCCAAACCTCAATGCCCTCAAGATGATTATAAGACTATATTGGAATCCTCATAATTTTTTTAAAATATTGTAGCACCTGGTTTTATGAATTATGACGATTAGTGAATTGCTAAGTGGAAAAAATTCTACAATATGTAACTAAGGTACTTATAATATCTTATGTTTCAAGTGATTGTCTTTTATCTACGTGAAGCAGACAAAGTATAGAAAAAGGTATTGGTCTTGTACCTGAATATAGATGTCAAATACACGCCTTCCTATACTGTTATATGTTTGATCATTAGTGAACGCGATCTCCGCAAAATGTAGATTTACCATGTAGTTTCCATTTTCAAGGCAAAATCCATAATAAGTCAAAGAAAGAGGAGAAATACGTGCATTCGTGTAGAGCCCCGCATTCGACACAGAGAGCTGAGAATTGTTAGATATGATATCAACCTGACTCCTATTATCAATGTAGTTACCAGTGCTGCTAAATGCCCAATTTCCATTTGCACTCTTGTGGTATGTAGCTGATTCTGCTACTTCTATATCTTCTTCATATTTATTTTCATCGATTGTTATAGATTGTCCGCCACAATTTATATAGAGAGATGAGGAGGCTGTGACAAGCATAAAAAGTTGAGCAACCATTCAAAATATATCAATTAAAGTAAATAAAAAAGAAAAATCACATTAAAAATTGCATCAATTCAAGTTAGTCTTGCATTATGTCCTGAAACTATCTCTTCTAAAAACTTAAGCTAATAGGTAGGGGTACATGGATGGTTTTCTACTCTATTACATGCAAATATCTCTTTAAGGTTTGGAGCATGAATTATTATACCGAGGATCAAATCCTTGACTGCTTGGTTATAACGATCTTGATGCCAGCGATATCATGAAACATCTCTCCCAAAAGTTTAAACTGATGGTTAGGGGCACATGAATAGTTTTATACTCTATCACATTTTGCTCTTGCCTAGTTTGGAAAGTTTGGTGAAAAGAAGCAGCCAAGGGAGGTGTTGCTGATATTCTATGTCTCTTGAGACACAAAAGTTGAGCAAAGCATGCTCAAAGACTTTCACTAGCTTTGTGGATAAGAAAAAGAAGATAACTTGCCATTTGCAATTGTCAATGAATAAAATTCTTAATCGCGTAAGTAACTAACAGATAAAATCTTATTAGATTTAGTCAACTGGAAAACAAAAGGGAACCCAAAGAGTTTCATATATGCCTTCCATATGAATTATGAAACATCTCTTGGAACCAGATGTAGGGTGGCCAAATCTAAACACTTACCATATCAACAAATTAATACATAATCCTTGGTTAAATTGGAAAAAAAAAGAAAAAAAGTTGTCCTATTTATGAACATAGAGTTATTCGATGAAGTACTAATGCAGAAAGAGCAAACCACGATAAAATCCCTATCATGATATGTTGCTATCTTCTATGGCTTATATTATAATATAAAGTATTGATCTTCTAAGCAAAACATATAAATACTTTGAAAATGATGCCGAAGAGAATTCCTAGAGAGGTTGTGTTTATTAGTTCAGATCTTGTGTAAAAGCATAGGAATCTTTGTTTCCGCTTCCTCTTGTACCCATAAAAGGGCAAAGAAAAGCTTTAAAATGCTAAAGCAATAGTGAGACAGTAGCATTGATCTGTAGGAAATTCGCCACAGAGAACTTACTTGTAGAACAATCTGAGTTTCCCAAACACAAAGCTTGTCCCCTGAGAAATGATAGAAGAAGCAAAATAAGTTGGCATAATAACCTTGTCATAAATAGTATTTGATCCCTTGGACAATAAGGCAAATGAAAAGGTTTCTGTTCATGTAAGACAAATAATTTAGCATGTATAATACCAAACTTACGATTCATCCTTTGCCAAAGAGGTAGCAAACAAGTTCCTATGACACATAAGAAAAAGTTATTACTTATCACATATATAGGTTCTTAAATTTGAAAACAAAACATACAAAAGCATGGATTCTTACACTATTCCATCTTGACATGTACTCCCTTGACTTTCCATGCTGAAGTTATTGTACGAAAGATCTCTATGTCTATATAAAAGTAGAAAACTTTGAGTGCAATATATAATATGCGAATCAAAGAGACACAGGCATTTTTGAACTCCAAAGACTCCCAAGAATATTACCATCATTAAAAATAATCTAATAATTAAATGCTGACACAATGAAATTCCATGAGCTTAAAAATTCTAAAATGATTGGAAAAATATTTAGATAGTCCTGGAACAAGTTGTTTTTCTTGCTTTAAGTGATTTTCAATCGTCAAATATTAAAAAGTAGGAAAGAGAAGATATATTAAAAATTATATGAATGGTCTAGATGTGATTGAGAACAAGAAACCTCTTGTTTTGGCAGTACTATAGAAGTAATTTGATCATTTAGGCAACAGTGAGATAATAGAGATAAAAACGGTCCTGGAGATAGAGACGAAGTTGTGTTTGATAGTGGTACAAGACATGTGATTGAAAAAAAAAATAAAGAAGATTAAGTTATATTTTGATAAAAAAAATTGAAAAATAAAAAATACAAAGATAAAATATTAAATATTTAAGGGATATTATTGAAAAAAATTAAATTTGTAATTCAAATATATGTCTTCAGTATCCTTCCTTTTGGGAGGTACAAAAATTGGCTTAACAAAAATTTCATATGCTATAATAAATATATAAATAAGCATGTATAGTTGTCTATATAAATAATTAAAATATTTAAATTATAAAATTTATACATCTAAAATGAAAATATTACATGAGGCCTGTAATTTCCCAACCCATCTTGATTTGATAGTTTTATTGTTTAATTCTTAAAGTTAAGCCCGTTTGTCAGTTGTTTAAAGGTGTTCCATATTTTGGGCTTTGACCCTATGGTAAATGTTAATTTTCAACTATATATATATATATATACTCATAATCCTAAATTTTTGTCTCACTTATAACACTCATTCTCTTTCTCAAGCACATTAGGCTGCCAATAGACCCCTTCCCTCTCTCTGTTCTTTCATATTTCCTTAATCCTTTATCAACATTAGGGCAATGATTTGAGATGTTGCAGAATATAGAAGCACGGCGGCAGTGGGAAGCGACGGATTTGAGGTTAAGGGCGAGTGGCAACCATGATTGCAATATATCTAAAGCGGCTGTTTCCTTGCAAGGCAATGGCCGGTGACTCACTTCTTTTTTTTTTTCTGAGTTGCAGTTTATTCGCATCAGTAGTGGGTCAGTGTTTGCTCCTAAAAATCACCAAGTTAGAGTGGTTTACGCTAGTTCATGCTATTTCCATTGCAACACCAACCTGTTGTGCTGCTCGGACCAGCTGGTCCAATATGAGTTTTAAAACATTGATGTCAGCTAATAGATCAAACTTAGACTACTTTTGAGAATACAGATATAATAACCCTGAAATTTATTTTTGTTTGGGCCTTTAAAATAGTTGTTGGTATGAAAGATAAAATAAACTGGATCTGAGTTTGGCAAATATAGGTTAAATCAGGTAAATATTTGTTGGCACATTTCCTTATCCCTCTTCATTTTCTTTTCTTCATTCTTTCTTCCCTCCTCTTTCTCACACACATACACACCGCACCTCTCTTTTCTCTTTTTCTTCTTTCTTTTCTTTCTTTTTCCCTCTCTCAGTTCTCTCTCTCTCTCTCTACTGCAACACCACCACCTCTGTTGCCTCCATCGCCACACCAGCACCGCTACTGGCACACGACCTTCCTCTGTCCACCTAGCAGCTCACGCTCTCTCTTTGCTCTATGTTCATGGTTTCTCTCTCTAAGAGAGTAATAGGCAAAGTTTGAGAATTCTTGGATGTTTTCTACCTCTAATAATACTCTTAGAGTAGTGGGTAAATGTTAATTTTGTTTTATTTATTCTTTTGAGCTCTTTATGATTGTTAATGGTGGATTTTCTAGTAGGGGGTTTGGAACCTCAGATGTAAGAATTTAAGGTTTCTATGTTTTGGGGATAAATATATTATCTTGCTCCTATAGTTATAGAGCAATTTTGCATTAACTATTCGATGGTGGCACTTGGAACTTGGTCTTCGACTGTGGAACCAGTTTGTGAGTAGACGTTATGTATATAATAGTTTTTATATATACTACATTAGTTTAAACTATATTTTAGTAATTCAGAAGTTGAAATTTAGCAACATTAAATATATTTGAGGAATTTAAATTTATTATGATGGCTTATGTTTTATAAAATTTGACACATGAGACGATATGTTGTGATTTGAAAATTTGCAATGTGCCTAAAGAAATATTGGATTTCATATAATTGAAATATTTGAAAGTTATGGACCTTTGCTATGATTTGAGGAAAGGATTTGAGAATTGTGGGCCCAACCCATTTACTAAAATAGTGAGACCTCAATGAGTATGATATATATAAAGTTTATTATATGTTTTTAGGATAATCTTTGATAAGATTTGTGGCTAATGATAGTAGACATTAGCCCTGGTCACTATTTTTTTTAATAAAACCAATAGTAGATCCTCTTGTCCTATGGCTACATGGATGGGTTGAACCATCCTATATTAGAATCATACAAATGAATGGCCACTTGAGAGTGGATTATTCGGATTATCCTGTATTTGATTATTTCCTAGTATTTTCTATAAAAATTGATGTTTTGGAAATCTTTATGTGAAAGTGATAATTTGTTGAATTTAATTTATATATAATTTATGGCTTTACTTTTATTTACTAGATGTTTGCATATTGTCTCACGACGGTTATAAAGATTCTGTCTGCCAATGAGTTACAAAACTCACTCTGTTGTTCCCGCATTTTTCACAGATACAAGTGCTATTTTTGGGTTCCAATCCTTCGACTTAACGATAGTTGATTTTAGAGTTGGTGAGCCTTCGTAAAAAGGTCTATTCTTCATATTGGAACCTGCATTATTAGCTTTAGTATGTTAGAATTGTCTGTAATACTCCATATGTCAAAGCCATGGTTTTTGGGTTGCATAATTATGGTTATGTTACGTAATGTATTTTTAAGTCTATATTTATTGGTTTTAATCTATAGTATGTTTTTTGTATGAGACATTTAAAGTATTACAACTTTGTATCTTTTGCCAAGTAAAAAACATGTTTTATGTTTGTTTTGTCTTGGATATGGAAAGAAATACTTTGGTTTGGAAAACTTTGATTGGAATTTATATGCTGAATTGTTCTTATGTTATTGAGAGTGCATTCTGAAAATGTTTAAAATCCGATTATGTGCTTTTATCCATGGAATTTACAGGTTGTGGTTGTATTTTGAAAAAATATCTAAAAAACATTGGAGACTTTGTCTGTTTTCCTAGAGAGATTTGGATCTAAGGCTTTTAAAGGAACATATTCCTCTTCCCTATGCCCCCGATCTTAGCCTAGGTTGGATTATGACAATAGATTAATTATGTCTATTTAAGTCAAAGCTTAACTTAGCCCAACTTATTTTTTGTTCTAAGAAAGGGTAATTAAATTGATATAGTGTACCAAGCATTAGACTTCCGTAGAACTAGAAGAAGGCAATAACATGTTTTATTTGCTTTCTTCTTTCTGACGTAAAAGGGCTCATATATTTTTCTTGAGTTTTTATATCAAAATACGGTCAAATTAATATTTTATGTTAAGATCGATTATGCTTTTGGTGATCAATAAACGCTACAAGATAGTTGGTGGCTATGCACTTAATGCCCATGGACGGGGAAAAAGTAAACTATATCAACTAAAGCTACTTTACTTTGATGGAAATAAGGGGGACAAAAGGAAAAGACTAAAGAGCAAGTCCACTCAGAATAATGAACTGACAAAGGAAGCAATAATATTATATGTTTATAGTACTTATATGAACAAATGATACGTATTGTTCAATCCAATCAATTATATAAGCATCTGAAAGAGAACTTACTTGTTACCTCTTTTCATCCAATCAGGCACTGATCCCGTGAGAGAGCTCCCCGTTAAGTATCTATATTAAAAGACATGAAGAAATTAATACATCATCGAAAACAAAATAAGTATTTTACAGGGACCACTGATAAGGATTAATTAAGAAAAAACTATCAATTATATATATTAAAATTATTTTTAAAAAGGTCTATTAAATATTTTTTTATTAGAGAAGGACCAAAGCCTAGACCTATATAAAGTTGCTTCGGTCGTATTAGGGGAGATGAAGTCTAGGTTATTGGCCTGACCTGTTTTCACGACTAAAAGTAATAGATTGTAGCCAAAAATGGTAAATATGGAACCGACAATGAGTTGTGACATTATTGGCAAGCATACCAATTAAGGAAACTAAGAGAATAGCATAGTTTGGAGAACGCTCCACAAGAGAAAGGGAGAAGAAGGTAGACTACTCCTAAACGAACGTAGCATCTGTATGGAGGAATTATAATGGCGACAGTGTAGATGAGAGCATCTGTGACCATTCTAAAGCCAAGAATAACTATGCAGATATATTTGAGAGTTTTGGATTGAAGTTTATCCTATAGAGGAGTTAGATTATCAACAAAACAAGACTAACAAAAAAAACAAAAAGGAGAAAGCTGAATGTTACGAAACTAAATTAGTAATTTAATTTCCAGTACGAACACGGTAAATATCACATAAGAATTTCTCACAAAAGATTCTCTCTCTCTCTCGTGTTCCATCCGTGATTCTCGATTATTTCATCCAATAAATATTTTCCAAATCACTTCGTACTCATTCGCATCTTCTGCTCTCATACCATATATAGCAAAACTGATTTAGGTGGAAATGAAATTTATATATATATATATATATATATAATTTTTTAAAAGCTAAATTGTTAAAACAAAAATATTTCACCAACTGAACCATAAATTTACTCTTAAAAATATAGGCAAATTAAGAACTACTTCTAGGAAATTATGATAAATTTATTACAAGTTATCCACTGTTGACAGGTTCGCGTAGTCTGCAGTTGGAACTTCTCCGGTCAATTTGTTAAAGCTGAGGTCTCTGGAAAAAAAAAATGATAAACGTTATATAAGTGTGAGTTGAAAAATGATCAAGAAGATGATCCTGAGAAATAATTTCTTGCAACCTCTTGAAAGGCCTACAAAAGCTGTATACTCACATAATTAATATGCAAGAGTTAATATTAATGGTTGTTTGTTGGTTAGAAGTAATAATGTGGTATAAATTGTAATAAATGAGATTCATATATAAAAATACACATAAAATTTTACACTCCACTTCTCTCCAACCAAACATGCCTTGAAAGTTACAACAAAAACTAGACATATATAGAAGAAGATTCAGTCCTGAGTTAGGGATTGCAATCAAATGAAATGAGAAAGTATGCAATTACAGGGTCATTAATTTTGTCATTGCCCCAAGATATGGGGGTAGTGTTCCATTAATGTTGCAACTTCTCAGGACCCTGTTAAACAATCAAATAGGCAAAACCTTTTTATGAGTGCCAGTTCTTCGACTATATTTTTGACATACTCAAATAAACAATATCAACTCACAGAGTTTTCATTGTCCTATTACTAAGTTGTGGAAAAGGTGAATTTTCCGTTCCGTTCAGATCACTAATTCTCCTGCACATGAAATTAGAATCATAGCTAATTAAACACAATGAAAGTGAAAGAAACTCTCAAGCTAGCCCTTGCTATCTATGAAAAAAATATCACACTCACAAGTCAGTTAAGCTTCCTAAAAGTGAAATTCCAGAAGGAATTGGCCCACTGAGTCCGCTCCCTTGAATTGTTCTGTGAAAATAAATCAAACATGTATAAGTGGCTTCACATAAGAACTATACGTATAATTCGACAATAGAAAATAATTAAAGCCGACAATAAAATAAATAAAATAAAGGGTTCACACAATTTTTGGAGACTTGTCCAGCTTTCAATAAAATCAGGAATCTTCCCAGAGAATTGATTGTCCCCAAGTCGACTGCAAAGTGTAAGGGCATGAAACAAGGGAAAATTATTATATTGCCAGTTTAGCAATATTGTTTATCAGTTTATTAATAGAAATATGAAGCTTACAAATCCTGCAATGATTTCAGGTTGGCAAGTGTTGCTGGTAGCTCTCCACTAAAATTGTTGGAGTTAATTTGCCTATATAAGAATTATGAAAAATAAGCCAGTGGAACTAATTAATGCCTAGACTTTCATGCACCTTGCAAAGTAAGTTACAGCATGTACTTTGAAAGCAAATTGGTGAAATTTCAAGGTGTATTAATATACCAATCAGCTAAGATGATATATTGTAGTAATTTTTCAATATTACCTAGACTTCATAATTACGATTAAATGTATTTTAAAAGTGTTCTCAGCAATAATATTCATGTTTATCAGCTCTATGTCTTAAGGGGATTAGTCATTACTTCTGATAGTAAATACATTAGATTCATCCAAAATTTTTTTTTTTAAAAGTGATCAAAATTTATCAGCATGATCTTCAAATTTCCCCAAAAATTATGTTTAATTTTAGAGCTATAATATATATATATATAGTAAATTTTAAAATCATGCAAAGAAAATTGAAAATTACTACAATATATCATATATTTTAAAAATGACAAAAAATTATTTGTGTGACCTTAAATATCCCCAAAATATTTTGTTAAATTTTACGATCATAGTGATAAAATTTTGTTTAATTTTACATTACATATATAAGTTTTAAAAATTATTATGGCGTAATTGGTATATCAATACATCTTAAAATCTCATCCATTAGATTTCAAGGCGGATGACGCATTCTGCTTTACAAGATGCCTGGCTGGCTTAGCCAGGAACTAAAACTAAATCACTAAATTCGAAACATTGGCCAGCCTTTCATATTTGGGTACCAATCATCAATCAAGGAAAATAAAATAAATTGGTAAAGAAGACTTACAGTCTTCGAAGTTGGGCTAGCTTCCCCAGCTCAGGTGGAAGATGTCCAGAAAATTGATTGAACTCCACGACACTATATCCATTTCAAGCTAATAGTTAATTAAGTTCCACTGAAACTATTTGCATGCATAGTTACAAACATTCGATATGGGAAATTTTTATTTTTCTATATGGTGGATCATAACGAGAAACTCACAAATCTCGGAGAGTGGAAATGTTTCCTATCTCTGGTGGTATTGAACCCGTTAATCGATTTCCCCCTACAGAACTGTCATAATATATGAAGAAGCACATTTCGTTAGCTTCTTGATGCCTGAAGTTATTGTAAGGTCATATTTGATACAGCTGGTAAAGATAAGTTTAAATATAATATAAGTCTTGAAGTTTTGATTGTGTAATGATTTCGTTCAATCCTTGATATTCTTTTGTTTTTTTTAATGTAATATATGACTTGTTTATTGAAGAGTATTTGGCGCGGTATTTTTTAAATAATGTGTATTACACAAGATAATATTATCATTTTATCGTCATAAATAATTCAAATTATAAGTAGAAATATATCAAGAAAAAAAGAGATCATTATCAGGGAAAAAATTATTATAAAATAGCAATTTTATTAATTATTTAGTTATAAATTTTAATATCAATATAAACATTACTATATAAATATTTATTAACTTTAAATTATAATTGATTGTCAATATTTGTTAGTGTACTATATATAATTGTAATTTATATTAAATATTTTTATTTATTAAATTTTAATGATTATTTTTATTCAATGAAATATAAAAATTAATAAATGTATTATACTCTTTCTTATACATTTTGATATTTATGTTTAAGTCTCATGTCACAGGATATAATAAGAAAGAAATTATAACAAAAAAATAATTTTATTAATTATTATGAATTTTAAACTTGTGAGATAATACTTGATTTTTTTGAAAAAACATAAGTATTGTCTCGCAAGTTTAATCCAATAAATTGTGAGAGAATTATAACGGATAAGTTATGGAAATATGTTACTTTTACTGTAAAATTAAGAAAATTATAGCATATTACATTAGTTTATTCTGTTAATCTTAAAATGTGTCAAAGAAAACTATAAGGACATGTATAATCTCTTATCATTGATTTAGAATGTGAAACCTAAACAAAATATGTGATGTAAAAGAATTAATAATAAAAGATTACATATTATTTATCTTTTCATGCTAAAAATTAATAACAGATCCATTTTCATGAAAGAAAACATGTCAGGGTCATACTAACATAGAATAATGATTGAAAAAAAGTTAACATAGAGATCAAACAGAATACATGTTGACAAGATTCATGGAGCCCCATGCTTTAGGAATTGTACCATTCAGGTAGTTGAAATAAAGATCACTGTAACAAAGAGAGAGAGTGAGAGAGAGTATGGTAGATTATACATAGATATATGTTGTTCAAGAAATAATGAAAAAAATTCCATAAATTGAGGTTGAACGTAGCAAAGCCAGAAAAGTACATACATATCTTGAAGGTAACGCAACTTGACCAATTCCGGTGGGAGTGTACCCGAGAGATTTTCTCCTTTCAAACATCTGTTCATTCATTTGACCATGAAACTAATGGTTTTAAAAGACATTATAAAAATAAAAGGGAACAAAAAATGTTTTAAAATTTTGTATATTGTGGAACTGTCATATAATTATGCGTTACAAAATTTTGTTATAATGATATATTAACGATTTTTTTCAAAGGAAAAAGCGTAACTATTCACGGCACCATTAGTTAATAAACATTGCATAATTAAACAATAGAGATATTTAAAAAAAAACAATAAAGATATCTTAACCCAGTTTTTGGAACACCTAGATGACCAAGAAAGAAAAGAGGGAGTTGGAGAGAAAAGAAAAATAAAAAAAGTGATGGATCCGATATATTTTCATATTTTGGATGTTAGGTGTCTTTAATTTTATGGGTTGAAATAACATCATCAATGACGAGCTTTTACTCTTTTCTTATCTCAAGTACAGCTCTTTCTTTTGGTCATTCAGCTCTTGCTATTTAACCTCAGCACTATGTACATATGAATTTGGGGCTAAATAATGCCAACCAATAAGAAAGGAAAAATGATACTTCTATCCCATGAATTATAGGTCATGCATACTTAAATATCTAAACTTCAAAGTATACAAGTTATTTAAATTTAAAAATATATAAATTAACTCCTTGAAATTTCACAAATTAAATATATATTTTAGTCAAAGTAAGTGTATTATATCATTGAATTTTGGAGCATATGCAAATTAATCGCCTAACCTTTTTTAAATGTGCAATCCGATATCCTAATATATCTTAAATTTGTTATACTTTTGTTAATAATTGATGAAAAATTAACAGAAGAGTCAACAATTTACGTATTCAAGAAAAGTTCAGAGATCAAACTGGATATTTTTAAAATTTAGAATTTAAAAAGTATATAATTTATAATTAAGGGATAAAGCACAATTTTTCCAATAAATAATATAATTTTCTAGTAAATTGTAGATGTAATCTAAAAGCAAGTAACTATATGAAAGGTAATCAATGATAGTATCATGATCAACTGAGTCTGCTATATCAAATTCTCAATTATAATGACCCATGTTTTTAAAAACTAGCATAAGAAGCTTCTGTAAGATTATGAGGGTAAAATTAAATCAGAATTAGTTATCACTATTATTATTATTATCATTATTATTATAATAGATCATAATTTAGTATTTTTTTTAATAATGATAAATATTAAACCAAAGCATGAATCCCACCTACCATCTTTGTCCATAAATGCTAGCATTTCTGCTTTGCCCTCTTAAAAACAAAAGGCGTAACCAAAAAAAGAAAAAAGAAAAATTGAGGTTCACTACTATTTAATTTTTTTTAATAAATGTTTAGTAATAGATTGACATTCTATTTAGTCTTTGGCAATTCAACTGCATGGATATGAACATAATTGAAGACTATGATGATATGAATTTTAATAACATTGTTAATACATTTGGTATACACCTACAGTTTGAATCTATTATTCAATCATTATGCCGCCTCTTAAATTAAGTAAGATGTCAGCTTATTATCAGCATGTAACTTAACTGACACATTAGCAAAAATATGATGGTGAAGTATAATGAAAATGGAGTCAAGAACTTTCTTAACTCATATTTCATAATTTTGATGACTAAAAAGTTGATTTTTAATTTTAACAACCAAAATGACTCCTGTGTATAAGTTCATGAACTAAATGATTTACTCTTAATTTTTTATCATCTACAAACTTGAATTACTTTCATTGCCCTAAAATTGCTATTTAGTTATTGTAGTTTTAAGATACTTGGTTTTACTCTTCCCTGTGCATGATTGTCTTCATAGTGATTAGACTTTAGGAAAAAATTTCATCTGCACAATCCTAAGAATTCATTAGATACACTCACAAAAAAGTTTAGTATGACTCATAAATGAATGAGTGCATATTAAATAAAGTTTATGAGCCTTATTATTATCATGGATGTGCCTAAATATAATAGGTTAGATTTGTGCTCTTACCCAAAGAGAAAATCAAACCTGCTAGTTGGATTGGTTCGACTAAGAAGTAGACACCAAGTTAGCCTGGTCATATCCTTTAAACCATTGTTCTCAAAAGCTAGTGGTGAACCAGTCATCAGAATTGGGAAAACTGGAAAACTGGTGTAGACCAGATTGGTTCCAGCAGTTGACCGGTTTGGAACATTTTCACACTATAGTCATCGCCTCATGGTCGCAATGAAACTCGAGTCATTGTCACCAAGCACAACGACTGTGATGACAATCTCATTTTGCCAGACAAGGATGGGCTTGTCATCATTGCACCAAAGAGAATCGAAAAGGCAAAAGAGCGCAACATCAGTTTTAATCAATGCAGTAAATGACAATGAAAGTTTCATTTGGTTTCAGTGAGGAAGAGAACAACCAATTGCATAGTCAGATAGAGGGAACAAAAAACTACCAGAGGAAAAGTGAGAGATATGCGCAACACATTAGTTTTGCGGTGCCTTCTAATATGGGGCTTCATTAGTTATGGATCATGATGGCCCTTATATTTTAATCATTGAAATGGTAATTTACAATAAACATTATAATTTTTTATACATAAAATAACTTTATAATATTTCAAATTTATATTTTAACATTTGTGAAAAAATTACTTTTACCATTTCACCTATTCTCTCTCTTCCTTCTTTAATTTCTCCCTCTCTGCCTTTGTTTCAACCATTGTATAACAATGTAATTTGGGATTTGTGCTATTGTAAAAATGTTGTTCAACACCTAAGAGTGGATATCCTATTAAAATAGTCACTTTATCACCATTAAATATGATAATGGTACTTACTTATCCCCTTAACATTTAATGGTGAAAAAATGGGTGTCTTAATAGGACACCCACTCTTTGGAGTCTAAATATGCAATACTGGTGTACACATGTCAGTAGACAAGTCTCCTATAGCCCTAGGATCCCTCGGGACCCACTCGTATTGCTAGGAAGGTCCTAGATGCATAAAGGGCCAAGGATGCAGTTTGGATGCTATTGCTGCAGAATTCTGCAATATAGCCTTACTGTAGTGAGAAGGCGGGTCATTAAGCTCATTGCAGTGAGTTGTGTTCATTGCAACGAGTGGCTATTTCATTTGGCTTACTGCATCGAGCTTTACTCGCTGCAATGAGCGGGCCCGATGTCAGCATAGTGTGAAATGATACAGTTTCATTTGGTGAGCCCCGTAATGTTATAAACTCCCCCAATGCTCAGGTTTCATTATAGAAATTGAGCCTTACCACTCCATATACCCCTTTCTCTCTTCTTCCCCAATCTATCATTAACCCATCTCCTTCTAAGATCAAAGGTAAGAGATTTTATGGGTTTTCATCATCCTCTTTTTCTCTATTTCATATTCTAGGTTATAGTCTATTTGTTTTCTCTCATTTTTATCATGTGGGGGTGTCCTCCAATGTTATTAGAGTTAGATTAGAGCTATCTAGAGAATATTAGAGATTAAGTTTTGTTGCTTCAATGGTGGACATCGGTGCCATCCCTCCTCCTCGGAGCTCCATTGGTGTTGACACCAGTCCTTCTTCCCCTCCAGGTGAATGGGTCCAATTCTACGACCTCTATTTTGGGCATTGAGCTATTTTCCTTCCATTGTGGCATTATTGCATGGTTTTATAGACTCTTCTAGAGAGATTAGAAATTATTATTGATTTTGTCAAGTTGTGAGATTTTGATTCTCAAGGAGTATGAGTTTCATGTTTTAAGAGACTAACGGGGCCATTTGTTGCCAAATAACTTCTGATAAAGAGTCATATTATGAACATCATTATATTAGAGATTTAATGAATTACCATGATGATTATTAAGCATGAAGTTAGAGATGAAAAGATATATGAATATGATTATGACAAGTTATGGCAAGTTAGCAAATGCGATGTTTGTAAGGATTTCCTGAGTAGTATAATATTTTTATGAAAGAGTTTTGAACCTAGAATAGAGCACAAAACAGACTTTTAGAGAAAAGAAATTTAGTTTTTCTTGATACTTAGAAATATGGAGTTCTATATGATTCATAATAACTGCCACCTGCATATTCTGTCAGCTTTTGAAATTGCAATGTCTACAAGTAAGTGATCTCTTGACATGATTTTGTAGCCACAGTTATGCTAAAGTCAAATTGTTAAAGTTATATGAATATAAAGTTTCAAAGTTTCAGAGCTTTAAGAAATTTTAAGAGTTTAATGGTTGAGATCAGTATATCAGAATTGCAGTATGTTTAGAAAGTTGTTAAACTTAGTACATCTACCTGCCAAGGAGGCGTTGTACCAAGTAGCCATGGAGGCAGTCATATGAGGTGTTAACCCTAGTATATTTGACTGCTATGGAAGTGGTATGTATACCAAGTGGCCAAGGAGGCAATCTTATAAGTCTTTAACCTTTGCATACCTGGCTGCCACAAAGGCGGTATGTCAAGTGGCCATAGAGCAAGTTTTCAAAGATCAGAGGAAATGAGACCTAGTTAGATGCCCATAGTTTTTTCGCCAGGGACCACAGAGAATAGAAGAACTCAGGGATAACTTTTATCCTCTATATATATTTATTTATCATGTTCAAAGTTCTGGTACTTTTGATTCAAGGAAAGTTATGATTGAATTAAAATATAGGTAAATATGAAAATGCTTTAGAGCTTGTTTATTGTTGTTGTTGTTATTATTGTTATTATTATTATCATTATTATTTTAATTTCATGCTCTTGATTGTTGTTATTCCACAAAGAGGTTATAGGTAAGAATTTACTCACTAGGTATTATGATAAAAACTCACCTGTCTTTTCCCGAAGATGTTGTTATAGCTTCGGATCATCCTCCTCCTCAGCAGTAGTTGTCTTTAGTTTGGGTGAGCTTTACTTGAGTGTGAGCTTCACCTAAGTGTGAAGTTTGGTTATGGCAGTATGGAGTGCTCCAATGACATTGCGGGTAAGGTCTCGGACCACAGACACATGTCTTGCATTTTGATTTGCATAATTTATCTATAATTAAAATGACATAGCATTCAAGGTTTTTATAATAGAGCAACTCAAATTTCTTTGTACACAATGGCATATTTAGATTTTAATTGTGAGAAAGGATTGCTTATGATTATCATTAATTGTCTAGGATAAGTGACTTATGTTTTGAATTGGATTTTATGAACAAATTATGCATGTAGTATAACTCAGTAATCGCAAGGCTTACGTAGGGACGGGGTTCCTTCCGTACCGGTCACTATCCAAATTGTTCATGACAAAATAACACTACTATTATACTATTAGAATGTTAGTAATCTTGAGTTTGATCCAAATTTATAACAGAAGATTGCTATTGATGGTTTTTTATTTTAGAAATATATGGAGAAGATTTGATTAAAAAAATATTTGAAGGAAACATATATAGGGTAGATTTGTTAGGATTTTATCTAGAATTGAAAAATATTCATAATTATGATTGTGGTGAAATTATAAACTATTATAAATCATAGTTTATAGAATTGTTTACATATATGAGTTAAGAGATTAAGGATGGAGAGTGGAGAGGAAAAGGGTGATGATGAGGATGATGAAGAGGAAAATGATAAAATTGATGTGATGCTTCACCATTTATAGAGGGTTTGTAGCTCTTATTAGAAAAGTTTCATTGATGAAGGTTTGCAACTTTCGCTAGAAAAGTTACACTAGTGAAGGGTTTGTAGCTTTCACTGGAAATTGGAGTAAAGGGGATTTGCAACTTTTGCTAAAAATGTTGTTTTGATGAAGGGTTTACAACTCTAACCAGAAAAGTTATTGTGATAAAAGGCTTATAACTTGTGCAAAAAGTTGCATTGATGATGTTATGTTTCAAGTAATGGTGGTACAAATGAGGATAGCTTGTGTCAAAAGTCTTCTTAGAAATCTGGTGTTAGACGATGTAAATAACAGTAGATTTGTTTGAGATTTTGAGATTGATGATTGTATACCTTGTTAAATTAGTGAATTAATTTGTAAGGTCATGGATGTAAGCAGTTAAGGCCGAACCACATTAGTTTTCCTATGTTCCTTTGCTTTATTGATTTGATAGATTTGTTTTGTGGGGGAATTATTTCCCAACAAGTGGTATCAGAGTGGGTTTTGATTCATTCTAGTGTTTCTAGTGCTAAAGATGCAAAACTTGAAATTACAAATTTGTAGTGGAGTTTTTGATTGATCTGTGAAGATGGTGGAGCATCTATGAACATTTTTGAAGTTTTAAAATTTGAAGATTGGGTGAAATTTGGATCAAAGTGGAGATTGTTGGGTTTGATCTAAATTCCTAACTGAAGATTATCGATAGTTTTTTATTTTAAAAATATTTGAGAAGATGAAGAAAAAATATATATAGGGTAGATTTGTTAGGATTTTATCTAGAATGAAAAAATATTCATAATTATGATTGTGGTGAAATTTATTGATTGTGTAAATTGTTATAAATAATAGTTTATAGAATTGTTTAATATATGAGTGGAAAATAGAATTGAGAGATTAAAGATAGAGAGTGGAGAGAAAGAGGGTGAGGATGAGGATAATGAAGAGGAAAATAATAAGAATGATATGATGCTTCACTACTTATAGAAGGTTCGCTGCTTTTGCTAGAAAAGTTTTATTGATGAAGGGTTTGCAACTTCACCGGAAAAGTTGCACTGGTGAAGGCTTGTAGGTTTTGCTATAAAAGTTGCACTAACGGAAGGTTTGCAACTTTCATTGGAAAAGTTACTTTGATGAAGGGTTTACAGCTTTTGCCAAAAAAGTTGCTGTGATGGAGGTTTTGCAACTTTGTGCAAAAGGTTACATTGACGATGTTATGTTCCACGAATAGCGTCGGTGTAAATGAGGATAGCTTGTGTCAAAAGTCTTCCTAGCAATGTAGTGTTAGGTGGTGTAACAGTATGTTTGTTTGAGATTTGTTAAGATTGGTGATTATGTTCCTTGTTAAATTAGTTGATTAATTTGTGAATTTGTGGATATATGCAGTTAAGGTTGAACCACATTAATTTTCTTGTGTTCCTTTACTTTATTGATATGATAGATTTGTGTCGCGGGCAATTTATTTTCCAACAACTAGTATATCAGAGTGGATTTTGATTCGTTTTAGTGTTTCTAGTGCTAAAGATGCAAAACTTGAAATTACAAATTTGTGGTGGAGTTTTTAATTGATTTGTTAAGATGGTGGAGCATCCATGAAGATTTGTGAAGTTTTAAAATGTGGAGATTGGGTGAAATTTGGATCAACGTGAAAATTTGTTGGGTTTGATTCAAGTTCCTAACTGAAGATTGCTATTGATAGTTTTTTATTTTAAAAATATTTGGAGAAGATTTTTAAAAAAGGATTTGAAGTAAAAAATATAGGATATATTTGATAGGATTTTTCTAGAATTGGAAATTATTCATGATTACAGTTATGGTGAAATTTATTAATTATGTAAACCATTATAAATAGTAACTCATAGAATTGTTTACATATGAGTGGAAAATAGAATTGAGAATTAAAAATGGGGTGTTGAGAGGAAGATGATGATATGAGGATGATAAAGAGAAAAGTGATGTGATGTATAGAGGGTTTGCAGCTTTTGTCATAAAAGTTACAATGACGGAGGGTTTGTAGCTTTGTCCTGAAAGGTTGCATTGATGATGTTGTGTCTCCTAAATAGCAGCGGCGACGCAAGTGAGGATAGCTGGTGTTGAAAGTCTTCCTGACAATGTGGTGTTAGGTTATATGTTCTTTGAATAATAGTAGATTTGTTGAGATTGGTGATTGTATTTCTTATTACATTAACAAATTGATTTGTGAAGTCATGAATGTAGGCAGCTGAGACCGAACAACATTAATTTTCTTGTGCTCCTTTGCTTTGTTGATTTGATAGATTTGTGTTGCAGGAATTATTTTCCAATAGGTGGACCCATATTCGTTCACCATAGACTAAAAGAAATTTATCTCCATCATAGCACGAGACCCAACTATTCAATCAACCTTACCACCTTCATCTAAACATGGCTTGGTGCCTTGCTTCCTTTTATTATCAGACCCAAAATGCATTGCATCACCTTTGCTTAACAAGATAGTAACAATGTCAGTATCTCCCTCTACATATTCCACTCTCACAAGTGATGTTAAAACCAAAAATATGTCAGTGGCAGACCTAGTGCTATCCAGAAACCAAGAAGGTTGACGCCGGACGTGGAAAGGATCTTACTGCAAAATTGAAATGCAATTTGATGCTAACTTATGGCACCAAAACAAAAAGAGATCTACCACTAATCGATGTTACAGAAGAGTTAGAGAGGGGTTAGAAGACGGGTAGAGCGAAATATAAATGGGCAACAATGAAGTTTAAGTAATGTTTAAATTAAAATCCTACCAGGACCATCACACGAACCATGACTACAAGAGAAATGATTACCAGTTATGGGACATCATGATAAGACATTATCATCCAGCATTTGATATAGTGTGAGACCTATGCTAAGTGGAGTCCACACCCATTCAATAATAGATAATAGTATATTGGTATGGTGTCCCACAATTTATGTGTTCAAATAACACTACTTTGATAACAAAGGCCATACAATAATAGATAATAGTATATGAGTATGGTGTCCCACAATTTATGTGTTCAAATAACACTACTTTGATAACAAAGGCCATACAAGAAAGAGAAATTTTTGTTAAAATCTTAAATCTCGTACGGCATGTAGACAATCAATGCACCATCCTTAAATCTTATGGGACCTCCACTTAACACTCCTCACCTTATTCTCCAACCTTAGCTTTGAATGGATATCTAGGGAGATCCACTTTTTTAGACGTAAAAATAACACAAAACTTGCTAGTTTTGGTAGGTGTCAAAGTATTTTTTTTTCTTCCTACTTGATTTAGATTTATATTCTGATATACGTTCTTCAAAAGCTAGAATATTTAAGCCATGTTAAAAATAAATTAAATGTTAGAATAAAAAATAATCATTAGTAACCATTTATTATTATTACATTTTATGTAAAAATTTAATTTTAATATACTATCAATGTAATTTTTTTATACTATCATCCAATTATATTCTATCACATCAGTAAAATAGTTAATTCCTCTTTTTCAACTTCAAAAGTCATGCACGTTTTACACGGTTAGTTATACAAATTAAATCCTCTAGTTAAATTATTTAATATTATTTGTTTATTGTTTTATATGTGTTAGTAATATATATAAATAATGGAATATAAATATACGTTATATTATAGTTCTGTAGAACTTCTAGCTAAACCGATTAGACCTGTACATCTGCGAATCAATTCGATGCTCCATCCTGTTTCTGTTCACTTTTCATACCATCTCATACTCTAGACGGCGTGAGAGACGCGGCCAATTACCAACACACAATAAAAGTTGTGGAAAATACAAGACACTTTAAAATCATGCATGACGGTCCAAAATTAAAGTCAAAAGACCGCCCATTTTTTTCAATTACATTTTTCAACCTGTGGATCAAATTGACACCGAGTAGCTTGGTGGCCTTTCTCTACTCCATTAATCTGCTCATTTATATTTATACTCGACGACATCATGCATATTTTCATTTTCTTACGTTATATTAATAATTTTTCAACCCAATCATTTAATCATATTTAGTTATATTATTATTAAAAATGAATTTTCACAACTACTATAAAAATCATATAAAAATTAAAATATAATTGATGATAAAATACTAGTACTAGCATAATATTTTGTACTAAAGGTATGCAGTCAAACGTTTTTTTTTAAAAAAATATAAATGATTTTATAATTTTGGATGGTATTATTTCCACACCCAAAATGGGTGTCCTACCTAATCTAAATATGAAAAATTAAAATTTTTATTTTTAAGTAGTAACTATATAAAATTTAAGAATGACAGTTTAAGAGTTGGCATGTATCCTTGAAAAAATATTTCTCAGTAATTTTATCAAACTCAATAATAAAACACTCCAGGAATGAGAGACACATACAAGTGGATGACATGGCAGACAGTGCGATTGGCATAGGTGCAATTGCAGATGACAACAGCGTTTCCGGGAGCCACTTCGATGCACGAACTAAAATTTTGTTGTACACTGCATGGATTATCCATGCTGGAATCCCAGTCCTTCCCAAGTGTCTTGGCTATGCCTTTGAGAGCTTGCACTATAATACAACAAACAACTAATATCAAAATTTGTATATTATTAATTATTAGGTTTTTCCAATCCCCATTGATTAAGAAGTTTTTTTTTTAAAAAAAAAAAACGACAACTATTATACAGGAAAGAAAGATTTTTAGTTAAAATTTAGAAACTTAACTCCTTTTAAACTATTTAAGATCACAAATAATATTAGGTATATAATAAAATTGTACAATAAATGCACATCATATATTGCCATTGAATATAATTTGTGATCTCCATTTATTTTATTCACTCATCACATCCAATGATAATAAAGTGTACGGTATGCATTTATCATGTAATTTTATTGTTATCATAACATTATTCTTGGCACTGCAACTATTTAGAAAAATATATTATTATTCAATCGCATATAATTGAAATTATTTTAATTTGTATACTAATTAACAACTTTTAAAATTACACATTCTTTAATTTTATTATTTGTTGACCATATAAAAAACTGTACAAAAAATTTGTATTAACAAAAATATATCAAATTTTATGAGGAATAAAAAATAACATCTGATTACAGCTATATATCAATGCATCGTGAGAGTGTGTAAGATGCTTAAGTGCATACCTTCATCTTCTGGCAGCCGCTGGGTAACTCCAAAAGGTAAAGAGGAAAAGCAAAAGGAGGCAAGGAGTATTAAAAGGAAGAAGAAACGAGGGGATGTTATGTCCATGCTTACTGATTTGATGAGTAAATAAAGCTTCAGCGTTGATGGAATTTAAAGCAGTTTCAGTGGTGATGAGAACAGATCTTGAATAGGATCACTTTGGACTTCATTATGATGTGAAAATAGTTTTGGAGAAACATGTGTTAAGGACAGACAAGAAAAGAGAAGGCTATTTGCAGTCGGTGAGGAAATGAGAGAAGTGAATTCTAGCAAAAAAAAAGTTTTGTGGCAAATTGAGCTGGGACTTAGCCCGAAGTTCAACGGAGAATAAATAGAAGCCTCGTGACTGTTTTGACCGATATATATTTTTTAAGAATGTGAGTGATTTATTGTATGATTAATTTTTAAGAGTTATTTATATAATGAGATCTTTTATAAAGATAATTTATAATTTAAGTCATTTAAAAATTATAAATACAAAAAATTTAAATTTTTTTTTATAGAAATCGTGAATACAGGTGGGAGGGACCGAACCACACTACCCAACAAATCATACTAATAACTTTTCCTTGATGAAATTTAACTCGATTTTCTACTATTTGCTCAGATAATATTAATATCTCCTACAATAAACAAATAATAAAAGTCCAGAATAATAATTTTATAAATTTATTCGAAAATGATATAACAATTTTAAAACTTTAAAAGATACAGTATAACGACTTCACAGATTTAAGGATCCCTTCCAAATAAATTTTATAAAATGTAGCCTGATTAGACTTGTCGCGAATTTGAGAAAAAGTTAAAGGACATAGAGTGATGGAAAATGGGCAAATTGTTAACGAGACAGTGACAGATATGAAAGAAGGAAGGGGCTGGGAAGAGTCACGTGGAAAGTCACTTATGGGCCCAAGAGTCTTCAACGAGACAAAGTCATGTGCATGAGCAAGATGGATTTCACACACCTCAATTCTTTTTTTTTTAGTGTCTGTTCACTTTATTTATTTATTTATCTTTCATCTGTAATAAAAAAAAAAGCAGCTTTTCATTCTCCTGATAATTTTCCGAGTCAGTGAATCGGTTGGCAGTTTCTGGTGGTCCTATAAAATAATTAAAAAATTTACCCCACATCTATATTTTGAGATCGCCGTTGAAGTCATTATCTTTTATATTTCCAAATAAAGAGAAACGGGGCTTTTTCAGCTGCTCATCCACTTCTAATTTCTAAATAATCAATTGAGAATGCTCACATTATAGTTTTAAAAATTGACTCGGTAATCAACTTGATTCTAGCACTAAATTAGTGGATCACTCGTTCAATCAGTGAGTCACTGGTTAAACTAGACATATTTAAATAAATATATAAAAATATATTGAAATTCAAATAAATATAATAAAATGATATAAATAATTATATTTAAAAATTTATATACTTATATATAAATATGCAAATGACTAATAATTAATAAATTTAAATTATAAAATACACTTGAGAAGTTTTTTTTTTTTGGTCGGGAAATACAAATAAAAGTTTAAAATAAAAATTTGTTACCTTTTATGTTAAATGAGTGCTGAAGCCTAATAATGCAAGACATGAGACAAGCCCATTGTTCTTTATTAGTTTGTTTAAGTTCTAAAGAGGAAAAAAGAAAAAAGAATGGATACCCGTTGATTTTCTTCTTGGCTGTATGGCCTTGAGTTTGTCTATGTCATTCTTTGACCCAAGATAACATGTAAGATTAATTCACAAATCTCGCCAGATAACTCCCTCTTGTCAAATTTGACTACCATGAGCCCAAACTAACCTCTGCAAAGGATATACAATCAACCCAAACCCGAAAGTCTAGGCCTTGCTTGTCACCAAACAGGTGTGGAGTTAAAAAGCAAAAACAAAACCAACCCTAATTCGCTTCTTCGAGACACACCTTTCCTTCACAGATATATACTAGCGCTGCACACTATTCATTCACCTTCTCTCAATCCTTTTTAGTTTTTCCTTCTTCTCTTCTTGAAGTTCTTTCCTCTTCTGTCAAGATCTCTGTTTCTCTCATGTTCTCGGTTCATGATTCTCGTTCTCACCTTAATCACGACCATCAAAGTGGCTCTGAAATAGACAACAATGTTAACCGAAGAAACCGCAACATATTTGAAGACAACCACAACTAATCTGGAAGGGATGCCATAGCAGCTCATTGACTTTCTTTGTTTTCTTTTTTTTTTTTGTTATTGAACCATGTGAACCAGTGGGTCATTGGTTTTCTAGAAAACCGTTGAGTTTGACCGATTCGTATCGATTCTCTTGCAACTCCAATCTGATGTGCCACTCTGACGAGCTACTGGTTGGTTCATCGGTTGGACCGGTCAGTCTATTCCAAGTTTTAAAACTATGATTTACATTACTTAACCATGCTTCCAATCTCAAAGATTCCTTGTTTATCTCCAATGGATGTGTCAAACTCCTCTAAAGTGAGGGGATTAATTAAACATAAAAATAATGGATTAATTACCATTAAATGAATAACTTTTATTATGTGTGAGTCTCATTAAATGATTTAAAAGTTATTGATCCCTTATTTTCTTATTCTTCGCTCCTTTACATACTATTGTATGTCAACCTCAACCTTTGCACAAAAAGTGTCTTCCACTTTGGCCCTCCCAAAATTTCTACCAATGCCTTCTCATTCTTCAAAATCTCTTTTTCAGTTCCATCAACTGAAAAGTCCCGAGTTGCATTTTGTTCTAAAATGTAGACAATTTACAATTTTTTTTCCCAATTTGCTAAAACTTTGAAGTAGCCCAAATCAAGCGGCATGCCATTTCATTGTTGCTCATGTATTTTCATTTATTTATTCCTAATAATTTTTCAATTTATAATATTGTAAGAAATTTCATTGTTATTGAAGTACTCTCATTTGTTTATTCTTAATTATTTTTCAATTAATCTTACCATCTCCCCTACTTTCTCTCTTGTCACCTCACGTAGAGAGGATAAGCAACACAGTGAGACGCCACAAACCCCTCCCTCCTCCTTTTTTCTGCATGTGAAGATAGTTAGAAAGGTAGTTCAATGGAGGGTTGGAAATGGTGGATGCAACAATAGGGGTGTCACTGGGTTGAAATGAGTAGGCAATGACTTGGTTGCTTTTGTTAGTTGGGTTGACAATGAAGAAGGTTTTGAGCTAGAGTAAAGTTGACCTAGAGTTAGAGCATTTGCAAAGGAAGGATGCCAATTTGTCCCTCTTTTGAGCCCAACCATTGTCACATCATTTTTGTGCCATAAAAAGCAAACGGGACTAAGAATATCCCTCTTCTCTCCAATGGAGAGAGTCAATTTCGGCCCTCACTTCAGTCCCATATTTTTTAAAAAAATTTAATATCTTTATGAAATACTTCAATTTAATATTTGTAATTTATTTTTGGTTTTTATAAAAATACAAAATTAGCTTTTTTGAATATTTTATTTAAAATAAATTTTCAGTAAATTGAATTATGTTCATGTTTTTAAAGTTAAAATGTAAAAATTCAAACAAATATTATTGAAACTAAAACAAATCTTTCGAAATGTTTTGGATATTTGGATTTTGAGAGAAATCGAAATTTTACAAGTAATTGAGAAAAGAATTGAATTGATTTTGATCCATTTTTTGTTAAATAAAAAGACATGTAGAATTTGTATGGGAGAAATTTGGAAAATATTGGAAAAAATTATGTTACCAAGTGGCCTTAATGATCTTAGGAGAAAGTGAATTGAGTTCTAAAACTTTTTCTTAACTTTTCAACTATAATCCCTTTTACAATCTTATAGTATTATGTTGGAAATATGATTAAATGGATGAGAATGCAAGAGATTTAGTACATGTGACTTACATAAGGACATGCATTAACCATAACATATGACTATATTTAGGTCATTTTATTATTCTCATTACAACATTCCCTTTTAGGCTACCATAGTTCTTGTACATGAAAGTTAGAGAAGCAAAATACATCTATTAACATCAAGCATATTTAGAGAAGCAAAATTCATTCATTAACATCAAGCATATTTGTCAAAGCACAATATTCCTTAAAACAAAATGCCTCTATCCCTTTTTCATCCTTGGCATGTCTTGTGCAACAACTGAGTTTCAGTTTCCCAATTTTTCATGTTGTGCCTAAGGAAGCCCTAGCAATTCATAGGGGCCAATCTCCTCTTTCTCTTTCTGAAATTCATTCAGCATCCTTCCAGGTCCAACCATTCTCAATAAGGTGTCACACATAACTTCACTTGTGAGGACGTCCGGCTCCCTTAAATCTTCTTCTAGCCTAGTCACCCCCACTCTGTGGTGTAAGGAAAAAGTACTGCCCAAATCCTCATTACCACCATTTTACTATAACAAAGCTTTCTATTCTTCCATTTTTTGGTGAAAGACTTTTTGAATGGTATAAGGCAATTCATGGTGCTGTGTTCTTTAGAGCTAAGGAGGATGCAGTGTAATGGATTTGTTCTTTCTCATATGTAAGAGTTTTCCCTTCCTTCCTTGCCTTCAACATTCCATCCTCAAATGTAACCATTTAGTCACCATCTCCATGACCCACTCCCTAGAAATAGGAAGAGGATATACATTTGTCCATGGCTTAGAACACTCAGATAGGTAAGCTGCATGGTCATGATATCTCTTGTGTTGATCTATGGCACACGTACATTTAGCATTGCATTTGATTTATTGGATATTTTTTCATTTCTCTTTATAGCTTCTATTATGTTAACAACCCTCCATAGGAGCTTAGAAAAAGTTTTGATTTTCCTAAGGAAAGGAATATTTGAGTCTCATCTTGTATGTTTTTGATACACTTATTTACAAGGTTTGGCTCTGCTATAAGGCTCTTTGCATTGCAAAGTGCTATCCCAATATCTTTTGATAAGATTGACCAACCCTTCATTTAGCCTTTGCCTCAACCTTCCTAGATCTGAGATATGTATGACACTCTCATCCTCTTGAGGCTTGTTACAGCACTCTATGACCATTTGCTCCTAGCTACTAATGGAGTTTGGCCTGAGTCTTGCATACCATATAAGTGCTTTTCTTGTAAATGATTTGTGGAACTCTTTTAACTTCAAGTCTTAGTTTCCTCTACGGAAGGCCAGGTCATTCAAGAAAGAAATGATGTGTTCTTTTGCTCTCCCTGTGTCATAAGACATTTTGAAATAATGTAGTTGATACCCAACAAGGTATGGTTTTGTCATCATTACAGCACTAAGAGGTCGATTTAGGCCGTAGATAAGGTTGCTTACTTCTCTCCTATTTTGGAGGAGGGGTTTGAACTCTCCTTTGGTAACAAGACCAACATTGTCATCATTCTAGCCTTATATTATGAATTATTATTCAGTCAATATAAAACCATAAAACATTCAAAGGAGTAGCTAATTCCTAGAAATCATTAAGAATACTAAAAACTAAGTAATTAATTAAGAAAGAAAATCACATCAATAAAAAGAATATAAAATCAATTCCCTTAAACTACATTGTACCTAACACCAAAAGAAAATTAGCAAACCATAAAAGAAATAAAAAACACATTAAACTAATGAATCATGTCAACTCGCAGAGTTATGTGATGGAAAGTTGATGTCTCAAGTCTCCCAATGCCCTTTGATTCACAATTGCTCTTCACATTTAATAATCTTTTTATGTTTCTCCTTAAATAACAAAGAGAATAAAAACAGAATTTTTGGCCAATCCATTGATTTTCTTGTTTTCAAATCAGATTAAATATTTTGCTGAGGTTGTTGTAGATATGATCTAATCTTCAAATCTTCTCCAAAATCTTATCTCTTAAAGTCTTCATCAAATCTTACCTTCAAATCATTAACTAATATTGCTATCTTTTTGTTCTGCAACACAAAACACAATTTTTAAGAATATCTACCAATAAAATCTAAAAGTTCAACTTAAATTCAAATGAAAAAATAATCTATACTAGTAGCAAAAATTAACATTTTTTTGGTAAGTAATGGCAAAATTAATCTAAATCTAGCCAAGAAGAATTTGAAGATTTAATATCAATATTTAAATATATTAATAACCAAATGGGAGAAAAATAAGATAATAACTCAATTATCACTCGACTATAGCCCCCGCTGATAAGCTACTTCCCTTTTCCAAGAGAAGTATAATTAGAGTTGACTTGATTATTACGCAAGAGCTATACATATTAAATGATAACACTAAGATGGTAGTAATATAGAAAGAACTTAAAGAGAAGTACAACTTACCATGCTCCACAGATATAGCTGATATAAGTGGACCATACACCGATTTAAATGGGATAGCAGTTGTTGTAACTCCCTAATATTTAACTCAATACGCCTAGGACACATTTAAGTTAATTATTAGTCATTACTCTTTTGTTCCAGTCTTTAACTCAAAACCTCTTGAAAATACTTTAGTGAAAATATGGGTAAATTTTTTTTGAACTTAAATACCAAATCGTGAGCCGCGCATACTAAATATCTAACGTCATTACCTTGCCTGCGTAAGAGAGATGTTAGAAACGAATAACAGGTAAATATATAATACAACCATAACATAACATAACTCAAATAATAATAACATATCAATAACTGTATCATAATAGTGATGTCTTGTAATCTTAAGGACATCAATATACATCCATCAATAGAATACAAACTGATAACTGAGATACGATCACTCTAAAGGAAAATATCCAAAAGGAAGTTATCTCCGTAGCTTCTCGTCCACTCTCAAGACAAATCACGAACTACACCATCATTCATGTCTGGAAACGACACGAAAAAGAAAAGGGATAAGCAACTTATACAAGAATCTCAGTAGGGCTTCCCGACTATAACACAAGTGTCATCGTCATCGTCCCCAGGAACCTCGGGTTTAATTATGAAAATGGTGAACATATATATAAGGTTCATTTATTAAGTTCTAAATATCATTAGCCGAGACCCGTATCTTTTAGCATGAATCTCAATGTCATGAATGCAACATATTAGTCATGGATGCATGTCAATATCAATATACATAATATCATAAAATCCATAAAACAATGCATATGATATAAAGAACATCATGATCATCATTCTTACAGGTGACTTAAACTTCTTCATTCTCTTTTCCTTGGGGCCGCCCTATAATTCTCTCTTTTCTCGAGAGTTCTAGGTTATGAGCTCATACCTCACTAGTCATCACTAGCGTAATCTTATCCCTTTTGATAAGTTAAATTCCCGACTCTTAAGGTACGGGATGGGGGCATTAGGATCACTTTTCATAACCTTTAATTTGGGGAGTTCAAAGGATCACTTCCCATTTGGATCACCTCTCATAACCTTTAATTCGGGGAGTCTAGAGGATCATTTCCATGTGTCTTATGTCACCTTTAATCTTGGCATATTATATGAGGATGCAAACATGAATATCATAATTATAACTCATCAATTCAACATTTCATGTGCATCTTAATGAATCAAACATAATTATAACATGCCATAATTTAAGTCACATAAACATGCATCATATTTCATTTCATATATCCATAAGCCATATAAGTTTTCGCACATGAACATACCCTTCACAAAACATCATTCACATTCATCTCATCATATTATCAATATTTACATTTAAACCCCAAAGGGTTAAATCACAATTTCTCAAAGGTTACGGGTCAAAATGTAATTACCCCTTTTTAACATCTACTCATAAATTAAAGACCTTTAACATTAACCAATACATTTCAAGAGACATATAACTATTAGTAACCATTCAAACTTATCATAAAAACCTTTTAGGGCCATAGACTAAATTTAACATGTTTTAGGGGTTAAAGTGCAAAGTAACACAATTTTTTTACACTTAATAGCAACCAAAAATCATAAAACTTTTTCTAAATATTATATATGGTATTTTGAACACATGGACACATTCAACATCATTAGTTGGTCTAATTAAAAACATTTGGCTAAAATCATATAATTGATAGTTCAAAACATAACTTTTCGCATTTTGCAAAACAGCCCAAACTAACATTTATAATTACCCTTTTATGCATCTATGGTACCAAAAACAATTCTTCCAACAAATGTAAGTAATTCTGAAGTATGTGAACAATGTGAACAACCTTGAACAGAATCAGCAAATTAATCTCCTTAAAGCTTTACAAAAACACAATTTTAATCCTTTCTAGTTACTAGACTTTCCTAAAATGCTAAGAACAATTTTTATAACAATTATTAGTGATCCTCAAGTGTGTGAACAGCTATAAACAGTGGTGAACAGTGGTGAACAGTGATGAACAGGGCCTAATAGTAATCAGAAAAATTAGCATTCTAAAAGCTTCATAAAAACACAATTTTGATCATTTTAAGTTACTAGTTCTTCCTAAAACACTAGAAACAATCTTTACAATAATTAATAGTGATTTAAACTCATCTAAACATCCTAAATCAGTAACCATTCTAGTTCTAAAAGATTAGATCAGAATAATAAAACTTTAGCATTTAAAATCATGAGAAAAATCATATTCTTAATTCTTTGCAATTTCTAGGTCTTTCAAAATTTCTTTATACAACTTTAAAGACAAGATTATACCTAAAAATAAAATACAACAAGTTTCAAATCAGAATTATACAAGGGCCAAAATAGATAGATGAGAAGTGTCCATGATTAAAATTACCTTTTAAGATAAAAGAAGTAAATCTTGAACTTTAGGATTTAGGTGATGACTAGAATCATAAACTTGACTTATAACCTTATTATTATCATTATAAAGTGACAAATTGGAAACATAAATATGAAATGCAAGGCTTGAAATATAAATATAATGTGTAAGAACTTGAAACATAAATATGGATGCTAGTTCATTTTTATATCTTGTTAAGCTTAAAACTCAAAACTTAGTAATTCCTTTGTTAATCTTTTAACATCAAGAATTAAACCTTGGCCTTTAGAGTTCATTTAAATGATGGATTCATAACCACCACCATGATTCCTCATCATCAAGCCATGGCCATATTCAAATCATAAAAATTGAAAATATAAAGAAAGAACAAGAGAAAGAACATGAAATAAAATCCCTACCAAGTTGTTTCTTGTTATCAAAAGTTAATGCTTGATCTTTAGAGAAGTTAGAAGAAGAAAATATGTCCTTGATATGTCCTTTGAACTTCAGCCAAGATTAGAGCAAATGGAGGGAGGATTTCTCTTGTGTTTTTGTGTTTGATAATAGAAAGGTTATGTGTTTAGGAGTTGATTTATGGTTGGAATGTGTATGCTTGAGGTTTAGAGGTTGGTTAGAGGTTGGGAATGGAGTCTCTTGAGTGTGAATGAGGAAAAAGAAGAAAGCTTGAAGTATTGAGAGAATTAGAGAACTTTGAGCAAACTTTGAGTAAGAAAACTATCAAGTAAGAAAATGCTAAGGCTAGGAATGTTTGTGTGTGCATTTTGGCAATGGAAGAGCTCATATTAATAGGCCAAGGAAGGCTATATGTACGCTGCACATGGGCTGAAATGTGATCAGAATTCTTGCTTAAAAATAATGCAAAACAACTCAAAGATCACATGGTATGGTCATGGTGTTGTTTGAGTGCTTAATTCTTTGATAATAAAATAAAATGGAGGCATTATGGGGGGTGTATGGCCGCTGCTCCTAGGCTGAAATGTGATCAGAATTTTTGATCCAAAAATGTGCAAGACAACTAAAAAGAACACATGGTAATGTTATGATGTGTTTGTGTGCATTATTCTTGAATGAATTTTAAAATTTGTACAACATGAGAACATGGAGGACACGGCTACTTTAGGGAATAATAGGGGACAAGTTTTATTCTTTCATTCATGGTAGGACATGTATTTGAGGTGTATCTTGAAGAAAAACAATAAAGTATTGGTATCATGGTGGTGCCTAATGATGTAGTGCAACAATCTTTGAAATAAAAAATGAAATATGACCACCATTGAGAGTGTGATGGCCGCTGGTTTCTGGTCCTTTTATGATCAGATTTGTTATGTTTTACAAGTGGTAAATCATGTATTAGATGTGTATTTACTTAGACAAAAGATTAGGAATTGATAGATTAGTGAAAAGGGTAAAAGGTTAAGTGTTTAGGACAGATCAAGACAAGGTAAAAAGAGAAATCACATACTAGTAAATGAGGTTAATTTCAAATGAGTAAAAATCACTTTGTAACATAGGTTCTAAACTTAGGATAAGAAAATGTAAATGTACAAGATTTTACCTAAACCGAAATCTTAACTTTGATCTCAAATATCACTAATTTTATGAGCTTTCATAATTAAGGAAAGGTAATTTTTATTTTTATCTTAGGTAATTTAGACTCTAATTACTTCAGTAATTATTTTTAACCTTGGGTAATTAATTTTAAACTCAAGGTTAATGAATAAAATCAATTTGAGTTCAATTGGAGCTTTAATATTACCTTAATTACGTAAGTAAACTTATTTGGTATAACTAGGGGTAAAAAGATAATTTCACGTAAAAACTCCCTGTAAATATTGGACAATCTCAAATCATACTTAAAATACTCATTTTGAACCTTTGGGTGGAAACCAAATTCAAAGATTATATAATTTCATGAAAAATTACTGTAGGGGTAAAACGGTAATTTTACTTACGGTAAAAATTGAGGATTGAGATTTTTACCTCTAAGGCACATATAATCCCCATCAGTATAAAATTAACCCCTCAAAGATAATTTAGATTGGTTATCCTTGATTTCTAGGTAGAAATGACCTCAGGGGCATTTTGGTCATTTTACACATACAGAAAAATCGGGGTTTGCAACTTTCGCACGAATCGCTAATCAAGTCTCCTATGATATTTTTCTAATGTCATATTCCTTTATTGAGGTTTATTTGACCTCGAATTACGTGTAAAAATTACCTAGGGGCATTTTGGTAATTTTCACATAGCAGTAAAAATTGGGGCATTACAGTTGTCCCTTTTCTCGCCCAATAAAATCGAATCTCCAAGGTATTATCAATCACAATTGCACTGAAATGTTTTATAATTGCCTTATAATTTCCTCCTGCTTTTTCTGTAATGTTGAAGTCTTTTTGTACAAGGTTTCCCTACATTATTTCAATCCGAACCATAATTCTTCTTCATGATGATTATAAGACCATATTTAAGACTTCATTATGTTTTTAAAATATTGTAGCAACTGGTTTTATGAATTATGACAATTAGTGAATTAGCTAAGTAGAAAGAATTCTTTTTAATTAAGGAATTTGTAATATTTAATGATCCAAATAATAATCTTTTTTCAACATGAAGTGCCTTCATGACAAAGTAGGGAAAATATTGGTCATGTACTTGAATGTAGATGTTGAATACATGTCTTCCAGATTGTTATATGTTTGATCATTGGTGAACATGATCTCCGCAAAATGTAGATTTACCGTGTAGTTTCCATTTTCAAGGCAAAATCCATAATAAGTCAAAGAAATAGGAGAAACACGTACATTCATGTATAGCTCAATATTTGTCATAGAGAGCTTAGATCCATTAGATATGATATAATAATTAGCATTATTGGAATTATTATCCACGTAGTTACCAATGCTACTAAATGCCCAGTTTCCATGTTCACTCTTATAGAACATAGTTGGTCCTGCCTCATTTATATCTATCATATGTGGTTTTGTTGATTATTCCAACTTGTTCACCACAATTTATGTCAAGAGAGCGTAAGGCTATAACAAGCGTAATCAAGTGAGCAACAATCCAAAGATATCAAGAAAACTTAAAAAAATCACATTAGAAAATTGCATTAATTCAAGTTTCATTTTTGTATTATTCTTTATCCCTATCTAATTAAGTGTCCTATTTTCTTTTCTTCTGTGCAACATAATTGAGATTTAGCAACATATAAAAGTGCTAATAAATCCCTTTAGCAACACGGACTATATACTATACATGTAAAAGTGTTACTGAGAGATTTTAACAAAATATTTTATTAATGATTTGATGAGTAAACAAGGCGTCAGAGTTGATAGAATTTAAAACAGTTTCAGTGATGAGAACAAATCATGAATAGGATCAGTTTGGACTTCATTATGATGCAAAAATAGTTTTGGAGAAACATATGTTAAGCATAGAGAAGAAAAGAGAAGGGTATTTGCAGTTGGTGAGGAAATGAAGGATAAGCAAATGAAATAAGAGAAACTATTGCCTGTTTTCTTAGTATGAAAAAAAAGAAAAAAAAACTAGTATAGGCCACTTCATTGACTTGATGTTTGTTATTCAAAGGCACAGTAACAAGGGAAAAAAGTTTTAAGTGGCAAATTTTGCTAGAATTTAACCCGAAGAAGTTCTACAGAGAATAAATAGGAGCTTGCAAGTATTTTGACTAATAAATATGACATTCAATTGTTAGATTTAGGTATCTTTTAAGAGTGAGAGCGATCTCTTGCATCAGAAGTTTTTAAGAATTGTTCATATGGTGAAATCTTTTATAAGCATAATTTGCTACTTAAGCCATTCAAAAGTTGCAAATATAAAAGATTTTAAAACTTTTTATCGAGGTCATGAATGTAGATTGGAAAGACTAAACCACACTATCCAACAAAGAATGATAGTCTGTTAATGGAGTGTCCTTTTGCAATGTGGATATTTTGGGCCGTGTTTCCTCAGGATCTTTAATCTTTGTAGTCGTTAGAATGCTCAACCTTTAGAGGTTTGAGCTCTTATGCTCAACCCCTCGGGGAGGGTTAAATTGTGCTTTAGTTTTTCTAGCTTTTTTTATTCCTAAAAAGTTTAAATAGATACTATTAAGTATAACCTTGAAGTGTAGTGGAAACAACGTCAGCAAGTGTCGAAAAGTAACTTTCTAAACTATTTCAAAATTAATAAACGCAAGACTGAATAAGCTTATCAAAGAAATAAATACAATAAGCACAAAATAGAATATAAAGGAGGTTTAAGGAGAGAAAAGATATTGCATATGAGTTTTTATACTGGTTCAGCCAACTTGCCTACATCCAGTTCTAAACTATTATTTAGTTCCACTAAAACCCTTTCTCAACCCGAGAAAGTTAGACAGTCTTTATAGTATTGTTTTTAAGCTCTTACTTGTCACCAGTAATTCACTCTACTGTTACAACTAAGTAGTCTTTGACTAGCCTTTTCAAGCTAACTCCAAGCGATCACTATCGGATCGAGTTGCAAGGAATGTATTTCGGTTGGAACACTCAAACTACTCAACACTCAAGTTTTCATAGAATATTACAGTGTGAGAGTAGAAAACTTGAATAACTTCTTTCTATCTATTCTTTCTAGGAAGAACGTATAATCTACTATAAACGTAGAAAGAAGATTTTTACAAAGATGAAACTGATTGCAAGTTGTAATAGTTTTACAGAGAAGAGAGGAAATTTCTTTAGTGTTTCAGAATAGCTAATGATTAATAAAAAATTCTCCTGTTGTAAGCACAACATCTCTTTTTATATTTGATCTACATTTATTACTATTGCCTAAGATCTATTTCACGAGTGACATGTGTTGATTTTCTTTTATGCCATGGAAATGATGTCTAGAAGAGTAGCTTAGCTGTGTCAGAGTGGTTTGCAGAAGCCGTTGTGAAATAAGAGTTTTTGAGTCCATTTTCAGAAACTACAATTACTTTTTGATCGAGGTTTCTGAACTTTTCCTTCTATAAGCTTGGGCAGTTGACTAAGTTGACAAAAGAGATGTCATGCTAGTCCTTGATTGGATTTGACTTTAAATTTGAAATTCAAATTTTCCTCTCATTCCTGTAAAGTGCACTGTTTATAGAGAAACATGCTTTCTGAAGTGCAGTCTCAGTTTTTGGACAATCCTTAGATCTTTCGTTCTTTAATCAGAGCTTGTTGTATAGGATTATGACTCTGATTATGATGATTGAAGATGGCATCCATGCTTTTCTTCAGAATTGGATTGAAATCTTTACTTGACACTATTTTTTTGAAGTTGTGGCGTACTTTCTGAAGATCTGAATTCTCGTTTCTTGATCTTGAGAATTTTCTTCCATGGATTGAGCATTCAATTGTTCATATCATGATATATTTTTGACTTTCATTAAGTCCTAATATCTTTAGATGAGATTAATCATACCTGTACATGATGTTGTGAGAAAATAGTCTTGTTTTAGAAATGTTTATGCTAATGTAAAAAGAACTTGTTTGTTGCTTCAAGAAAACATTTAGCAATTCCTAGATTATGTTGTTTCATTATGTTATCACCCAAAACATTTAACACTAAATCTTTCAGAAAGGTTCTAGAGCTAACAATCTCCCCCTTTTGATGATGACAAACCAATTCTTAGAAAATCTTTTAAAGAGATTTTGAAAGAAATATTTGATGATATGTGGAGCTTGATAAACCAATTTTTCTTTCAAAAATATTTTATAGGATATTCAGAAGGTCGTATTCTTAAGGTATGATATAAGATGAAATTAGAACTTTTTGTTACCTCGAGTGACTGAAATCAGATCTATTTTTATTTTAAAGAAAGCTGAGGTTAATCAAAACATTCTCTAAGAAGTATCAAAGCAAGTTTTGAAAAGATAGAGCATTTAAGCTTTCTGGATAAACACAACTTGATATTAAGTCATTTTGATTTTTGAACCTAGATGAATTTGAAGGAAGTGAGTAATACTTGTGATATTAGTTCTTGAACTTTGAATCCATACTTAGCACATTTTTACCCAAATAAATTTTTGAAACGTGATTCAAATAGTCAACATATAAGCTTGGTACACAAGGGAAGTTTCTGAAGCTCAAAAAGAATTGACAACATGTGTATCAAAGCATGTGTCTCAGAGCTAAGATGTATATATAAAAAACAACTTCATATTTATGTGTTAGAGAAAATGTGTGTATATATGTGAAAACTTTTAAGATTGAGTGCCAGATCATATATGTCAGAGCATACATACATATAAAAGCATTCGCGCTAAATAGAATCTTTATATCAGAGCTATAAAGATATGTATCAGAGCTAAACATTTGCTATATCAAAGCATATGATAGATATTAGAATATGCATTCAATACTCATGATCCATACTTAACCAAGGTATGTAAAAGCTTGATAACTTGAAATGGATAAGATCATGTATGTACCCAACGGGATAAATCTTTATGATATCAGAGCTATCACGACTTGACTTGGAAACATGACTAGCACGTGACAAATCTTATCTCCACGTAAGCCTCGTGACTTCTGAGTCTCTCTATATGCTCAAAAAAACATGCTTTTCATTTTTAAGGCATAAATCTTTATTGAAATTTGATATCTGAGATTATAAAAATAAAATACTTGATATATGAAACTCTAAAAACATCTTAATCATATTCTGAAAAATCAATTTAATATGAGAACTAAATCATAAATTCATCTCTAGCTTGTATGTAAATTTTGATCAAACTCTATAATTCTAAATCCATCCTTGTAAACTGAAAACATATGCATAACTGTCCAAATACTGAAATTATATACATAATATGAAAATAATGCATGGCTCAGATCCTACTTGCATATCTATTGGAACACTCTACTCTAACAAGACTCTAAACTAAGTCTTACTCCAAAGTAAGACTCACCACTGAGAACAATTACGTTTGCTAACAGGAGGTTGAGCAACATCTGTACTTGCAACTATGAAGAGGAAAGGATGAGGGTGAGTTAGTGGACTTAGTGAGTGAGTTCTCACTCATCACCCACATGGGACAACCATACATAGATATATATGTACTCACAAAATATTTTCAATATTTACATAATATAGGTATTTTGGGAAAAACACTTCTCATCCATAACCTTTTCAACAGGCATATCTAAATCCATAATCTATCATAAAATCAATTTCCAAGCATATATAATAGCTCAAAATCAATAATCTTTGAAAACATAAATAACAGTACTCTACTAGAAAAACAAGAATCTTTGGTTATGTATTACATGATGATATATATTCTAGTAATGCATGTTAACCATGACATAATAATTTCTCTGTTCTATGAACCCTCAAGGATATAAATCGAACACCTAACTAGGTTTCATCTCTACTCTATAAGATTGCCCCTTAGGACAACTTGGTACCAAGATTAACGATCATTTTTCCCAGCCATTAACTCACTGTTTATTTCTCTATAGCTACCATCTAGTCTTTAAATCATAAAACTAATTATTTCTCTAAAACTCTATGTTAGGCTTTGAGTGAAAACTCTATTATATGTAAATACTGTACTCTTGGAATAAGAAAATCTCCAATATATATAAAATTATTTAAATATGAAAACCCTTGAAACTCTGAAAGCTTTGGACTCATATAACTCTAACAACTTGATTTTAGCATAATTGTGACTGTGAAATCATGTCCAAGCGATAGCCCGCTTGCAGGTATTCCAAATTCAAGCCCAAAAAATATGTATCTGGAAGTTGCTATGCATCATACTGAATACTATATTTTTGAGTATCATAAAAACTAGATTTCTATAAGCTCATTTCTCAAGCTAACATTTTTTTTCCTCATAACTTAATAATTCTAATATCATACTTTGAAATGGAAAGATTCATAATCATAAAAACTTTGACATTATAATAACGTCTATATTCATGAAACTAAGTCATACTCTGTTTGATATTCTTGCCAAGATATCTTAATTGATACTCTAAAATTATATTTGAAATCTCAAGTGTTAAAGCATAAAGATATCATAAACTTTTAATTAATCACATTTAATAAAATGATAACAACTTATTAAATCATGTATTCTTGTAATCTCCTAGGCTTTCATATAAAACATTTCCAAAGCATACAATATATGAATCATGGTCCCATGATTTTCTAAACATATTTTCATACATGCTATACTCAAAATCATAATATTTGGCTAGCTTGCCATACTTGTAGAATCATATATATATATATATATATATAAAATAATCCTTTTATCTCTAATTTCATATTTAACAATCATTATGCATGGACATACACATAATGCTTAAAAGTAAGATGAACCTACACACAGTTTGAAGCCGGAAGTATATGGGCATCACCAACTTAACCTTGAGAGCTTGGAATAGCAATAACAACTATCATAGAGCAATATTGACTCATGATCAAACTCTAATAACCTCTAGATACTCTACATTAACTCTAACAATATTTGAGGAGTACTTTCACTTGACAATAATGGAGAATAATAACATATAACATAGAACATGGAATGGGGAAGAAGGAGATGATAAAACTAAGCAAAATCTTACCATTGATCTCTTAGGAGGAAAAGGATTAAGTAGAAGGAGAGGAAATGAGTGCGAATGTGTTTGGAGGGTTGGGGATTCAAATATAGGGAGTGGGAGCCCAAGAAAGGGGTTTAAAAAGGGGTGTTGGGGCTCTTTTAGAGAAACTGCATCATTTCAGTACTGTGTTGACATCAGGGTCTGCTTGCTACAGCAAGGCTATTCTACAGGATTCTATAGCAACAACACCCATGCTACATCCCTTGGCTTTTCACACATCCAGGGCTTTCTCGACATCACGGGTAGGTTCAGGGGACCTTAGAGCCGTGAGGAACCTGTCTACTAACACGTATACCCAAGGCATTATGAGAACACTAAGGAAAAAGAAAGAAAATAGTTCAATCAGCCATAAAAAATGCAAAAAGCCTATTGAAAATAAAATAAACTCTAAGCTCCCACTCAGCTTGTTCCCCTTAAATTCCTTAGCACAAGATTTTCTTCATCTTCTTTTCTTCTTCCCCTTTTGTCATCAATAAAAGAAGGTATGCTGAAACCAGGTTTCATTCTCATTACCCTTTTTGCCTTACTTCTCGAAGAACCTCCAATAGCAAAGCTTCATGTCTTCTTGAATGAGTTTCTATTTTGTCCAAGCAGTCAACCATGTTATGCTAGTTTTGCAGCAGTAGCTGAACTTCATAGAAGCTTGGTTGAGGTGCAGGTTAGCTCGACAAAGGAGTGGCCATTGATGTAACTGGAGCAGGGATATAAGGCTCATCAATAGGAGCAGAGATAGGGGAAGTAGTATGAGGTAAGCTAGTTTCAGAGTCTTCTTGTGATTGATCATCCATTAGAAAATCATCCTCATAATCTGAGGATTTGGATACAGAGGAACAGTCTTCATCTTCAATTGGCTTAATCTTAATTCTAGGCACAAACTCATTTGTATCTGAGTTTAATTCTTCCTCAGATACTTGAAAATCCTCTAAGCTACTTTCAATGAGAATCAACTTTCTTTTTCTTTCTCTATTCTCAGCATCCGTAGCTGCTTTTTCAATGATTGCATATCAAATCCTCATACTTTATCTCCTGACAATAGTTATGGATCTAACAATGTTTCTTCTTAGAGTCGTGAAGGAGTTAAAGGTGTACTCAGTATCTTCCGTATACTTGTACTACTCGTTTGCCAATGGGTAGTTCAAGTATTGGAAGATTCTGGTCAGTAGAGCTCCATAGAGGACAGTAACAGTTCTTCTTTTTCTCTGGAGATGGTATTAAGCAGGTAGTCAAAGATTAGTTTTGGCAAATTCATCTTCCTCTTTGCCAACAGACGGAAGAGTAGAATGCAAGCTATCTTAACTAGCAAGTTGGTGCTCTGTAGTCTTGGAAGAAGAGAAAACTGGATGATAGTAAAAACTTGGGTTGCCCTAGAGCTTAGCAATACGGTTGTTATCTCATTGGGTTGGTATCTAGGAGAATCAGTTAGGTATTTGGAGACCTCCTCAGCTAAGACTCTAATAGTTGTAAACCAATCTCTTTCAAATGAGCATCTGATTCCAATGGTAAGTACTTGGATGATGTTGGAGATACCCTATATAGAGATCTTCAACACGGATTCAGACATCCGCTCTAACTGGGAGTAGAAGGGGGTTACTATCCCAGTAAAACCTCCATCAGAGATATTGAGGAACCCTTGCTATCCTTGAAGCAACAGAACTTCCATAAGAATGAGCATTTGATTCATCAATTCCCTGCTCAGTCTTTTTGCCAAAGCCACTTTCTTGTAAGAATAGTTGTCATCATGATTCTTCTATTGAAGAGGCTCTTGGTACATGAGAAGTATTCCTCTATTTGTAATGCCTCTGTCAAAGAATTTTCCTTCAGCCATGGTAAGGATTTGTGTATGAAAGAATTGAACAAAAGAGTTGAGGTTTGAGAGGATTGAAAGAAAAGCTAAGGGTTTGCAAAAATGGTGAAGTTATAGAAAAGAAAGGTTTGTAAGAGAAGATGAATCGATTTTGGTTGAAGGTGGGCGTATTTCAAGTAGAAGATAAAGGAATAAAGTGTGACGTGTGAGAAGTGGGAGGTTATTTAAGTGATGGGCATAAAGTCTAAAGGTGAGGAGCGTAGGATAGAGAAATCCCAAAAAGAGTGGGAAATACCTCGCCTTTTAATCTCTTCCAGACTAAGTGGTTTATGAACTAAGGAACCATTTTTTAAATCTTACTCCACTCCCTGTGCCAACGAAGGCATTTTGTGAACTTTCACAACTATACTTCTTCCTCATATATGAGGAATCTTCTATATTCAGAACACATGTGACTTTCTGAGTCATTTTCTGATCTTCTGACCCTCTTTCTGAACTTGCATACTGACTTTTTGATCTTGCAAATTGATTATTCTGGTCTTGCAAAATGATTCTTCGTTTGGGCTTCAATTTGGAGTCATGGTAGAGAGAGTCCAGAGATGTTGATACATGAATACTTATGCAAATTTTAAAAACTTTTAAGGTTCAAAAGCATTTTCAAATAGCAAAAATGATTTTTAGCTAATGGTTTTGTGAATATATCAGACACTTGTTCTTCTATATTCACAAACATTAACTCAACATCCCCTTTTTGAACATGATCTCTAATAAAATGATATTTAACATCAATGTGCTTGGATCTAGAGTGCTGGATAGGATTCTTGGCAAGATTAATAGCACTTGTATTATTACAAAAGATAGGGATTTTGAAATACCTCAGGTTATAATCTTCAAGTTGATTCCTTATCCACAGCATCTGGGTGCAAGAGTTTGCAACAATTACATATTCAATTTCAGCTATAGATAAAGCAATTGTGTTCTTTTTTTTTGCATGACCAAGTGATGAGACTCTTTCTAAAGAAAGAGCATCATCTATTGGCACTTTCTTTTTCTACTCTGTCTCTAGCAAAATTAGCATCATAGTACCCTATAATCTCACAAGATGTACCTTTCTCATACCATAAACCAAGATTAGTAGTATTAGATAAATATCTAAAAATCCTTTTAATAGCATTTACGTGTGATTGTTTTGGGTTAGATTGAAATCTAGCACAAATTTCCATACTTAATTGAATGTCTGGTCTACTTGCTGTAAGATACAAAAGTGAACCAACCATTACTCTATAATTACTTTCTAATATCTTTTCACCATTCTCATTAGCATCAATGACTTGAGATGGATGCATAGGGATACTCATGGGTTTGGCTTGATCCATATTAAACTATTTCAAAAGCTTCTTTTGTACACTTTTCTTGATGGATCAAGGTCCCTTCTTTTTTTGTTGTTTGACTTGAAGTCGATGGAAAAACTTGAGTTTGCCTATCATGCTCATCTCAAATTCACTTTGCATCAATTTTGAAAACGTTGCACAAAGAGAATGGTTAGTGGCACTAGATGTAATTGTAGGTGAAGATGTGCACAGGAAGGGGGGTTGAATTGTACATTCATCCTTTTTCATTTTCTAAAGCTTCTGAAAAAGATTCCTATCAAGTATAAAACTTGAAGTGCAGCAAAAACTTAGTTAGTGGCTTTAGAAAGTTACTTTCTGAACCTTATTAAATAAAACACTTTGTATTAAAAGAGATAACATAAAAAGAGTAAGATATATATATATATATATGTAAGACTGATGGTAAGGTAGCGACGCAATAAAGGTAAATAAAAGAGATCAGGGAAAGAGATAAAAGAAACAAAGGATTTTATACTGGTTTGGCCAACATGCCGATATCCAGTACTCAACAACTGTTGAGGTTTCACTATAACAATAACTTTCTCAACCTGAGAAAGTAAAGATGGGTAGTCTTTTCATTAGCCTTACTAAGCTATCATCCAAGGATTTCAGAAATCACCTGTAACCAAGGATTTTGAGTAGTTTTGTACTAGCCTCTCAAAGCCAACATGAGTAGTCTTAACTCTGACCTCTCCAAGCCGATCCGTGACTGACAAGCAACTTTTTCAGCATGTTGTTAGTAGTCTTTTCATAGCCTCTCCAAGCTACAAGTAGTCTTAACACTGGCCTCTCCAAGCCCAACTAAGTAATCATAACATCGGCCTCTCCAAGCCTAACTGAGTAGTCTTGATTCCAGCCTCTCCAAGCCAAACCATGTACAGTAACAGCCTTTACTAACACATTGAAAGTAGTCTTGCCCTAGCTTCTCCAAGCTGTAATTAGCCTTTCCCTAGTCTTTCCAAGCTGCAAGTAGTCTTTGACTAGCCTCTCCAAGCTAAACTGTGATAAGCAAGAATATCTTGTTATCCCATTGCAAGTAGTTTTACCTTAGCCTCTCCAAGCTAAGTCTTACACTGATCACTAATGGATCAAAGATACAAAAGTTAAGTGTTTGGGTTGCCACTTAAACTAACCTATACTCAAGTTTACTTAAAGATGATACATTTTAAAAAGATCATGGGAGAACTTGAATGACTTTCTTTTTCTACTTCTTCCATAAGAGGAACATAAATCTAACTATGAATATAGAAGGAAGATTTTCTTTACACTTCAAGGATAAAACTAATTACATGATAAGGATTGAATGTTCCATAAGTGGGATGAGATTTTTGCAAAGTTTCCTCTCTTGAATCTTCAAATGTCTCTCAACGTTCTTCAAGCTTAGCATCTCTTTATATAATGGTCTTTCTTTGTGACCGTTGCCATAGATTAGTTCCTCAAGTGACACGTGTTGATCATCAATTATTTCTTGAAAGAAATAGTTAGAAAAGAGGTTGACAGAACTATCACATCGGTTGCTGAAGCCATTGTAAATATGAGCTTTCTGATCTCCAATCAGAAACTACTTTTCTACTTTCTAAGCAAGCTTTTTGAACTCCTCCTTCATGAAGCCAGGTTGGTTGTTCAAGATGGCCAAGAGATGATGTATTATTTTGAAATTGGGTTTGACTTGATAATTTGGATTTCAAATTTCAAATTTCCTTCCCTTTCCTATAGCATTTGTTGCTCTACTCACAAATGAGCTTTATGATGTACGTAATCATCCTTTGAAGAATTATATCACTTTCTGATCTTCAATCAAATCTTCCTAATGATGATTTCTTTGCGATTGTAATAATTGAAGATTTAGAAACACGTTGCATATGGATATATTCTGATATCTTCATCTTGAAAGTACATTTTAATGTCCCGTGCTACTTTCTGAAGTCTTTTTCCTTGGTTTCTTGTAGTGTTGTAGCCTTCCTCTGATCATTAGCTATCAACAGCTTAGATAAGAATATAATTTCACTTCTTTAATATAGAAAATCTTGTAACATGTTTATACATGTATAGTGAAATAAATATACTTATTTGAGTAGGCCTTGCTCTTGCTAAACGATAGATACTTGTTATAATCTTACAAGAAACTTAATAGAGATATTAGTCGTTTTTCAAAATATTTTCTTTGAATTGGTTTTGTTTTCATTCAAAACATATGAGCACAAGGGTTCTGGAGCTAACAATCTCCCCCTTTTTGATGATGACAAATGTTTGAAGAAAATCTTTTGAAAGGATAATTGAAAGAAATATTGTAGAAATATAAACAAGATAAGCATATTCTTTCAAAAAATCAGAATGAAAGATTTTCAGGGAGTTCTTTTTCCTAAGGCACAATGTGAATTATAAAAACATTTTTATCCTTAAGTGACACTTAATCAAGACTACTGTTATTTCATTTTAAGCATAAGACAGACTTAAGGGTACTTTCTGATCATTGTGAAAGCAGATATTAATGAGAAAGATGGTTAAGCTGTAACATCCCCTGCTGCTTTATGGATTGACGACTGTCCCCACAAACCAACACGAGTCTTTTCAGCATGCTTTGTCCTCACTCCCACGCTTCCTAGGAAAACTTCCCAGGAGGTCACCCATCCCAAAATTGCTCCAAGTCAAGCACGCTTAACTGTGGAGTTCTTTCAGTTTGGGCTACCGAAAAGAAGATGCATCTTGTTGGTATAGGTAGTACAAATCAATTCATATAAGCCCTCCTTAATCAGATAGTCCCATACCTATACAGCCTCAGGATCCCTCTCATTCGGTGTGTAATCGGTTCATTCATGTACCCTCCGCTTTGAAGTCCGCCAGAGCCGCTCCTTGTCCGTGCCTCTTTGCACCGGCGATCACTCCCGACTTCGCAATCCCCGGCGTTACATGCCCACCGCCCGCCGTTCGCCCTCAACCACACCGTACTGGGAGAGGTGCAGGCTCAGATACCATTTGTAACATCCCCTGCTGCTTTATGGATTGACGACTGTCCCCACAAACCAACACGAGTCTTTTTCAAAGATGCTTTGTCCTCACTCCCACGCTTCCTAGAAAACTTCCCAGAGGTCACCCATCCCAAAATTGCTCCAAGTCAAGCACGCTTAATCGTGGAGTTCTTTCGCTTGGGCTACCGAAAGAAGATGCATCTTGTTGGTATAGGTAGTACAAATCAATTCATATAAGCCCTCCTTAATCAGTATAGTCCCATACCTATACAGTCTCAGGATCCCTCTCATTCGGGTGTGTAATCAGTTCATTCATGTACCCCTCCGCTTTCGAAGTCTGCCAGGAGCCGCTCCTTGTCCGTGCCTCTTTGCACCGGCGATCACTCCCCGACTTCGCAATCCCCGGGCGTTACATAAGCTATGGATAAACAACCAGCTTGATCATTTATCAAAAGAAAGAACTTTCTGAATATTCTCATGTTTGAAAACTTAACAAGTAAAACCCATGATACTCTATCTTAGCAAGATCCATTTTCAGCAAGTCTTAACCCAAGAAAAAAACTTTGAAAAGAATGTTCAGATAGAAGAAAAAAATGAAACGGAGCATTCATAATTTTTTTAAAAGCAAACTGAAGCTTATGTAGTTTCTGATGCTCAGAGAAACTATACGAAAGATAAGATCAATATATTGTTATCCATGTTTTCCAAAGCTCGCATAGGGATCAATCCCTGAATCATCTAGAAAGAGCTTTTGAACTAAGCTATGGAAATTTTCCCATAAGAAACAGATTATGAAAAATGATGTTTTCAAAAATAGAAAATGTATGATCCTTTTTAAAATAGGTTTTGTGAAAGCAAGAGCACATTACTCTATGAGAGATTTTCGAGGCCTGCTTACTAATCTTGGTAATTTTAACATATGTAAACACAGGTTTCTAAAGACAAGTCAGAAACTATATTTATCGGGACTTTAATCAAGTTAATCATAGAACTTTAGAAAACCATCTCTAAAGAGAGTAAAAAAATAAAAAGAAATGATTAAGCTTATCATGTATATCAATACTCAGCTTATAAAACAATATCAGAGCAATAACCACTATGTGCTCCTAAAGATACTTGGCCAAGACTAATCATATAAAAAAAACATAAGCCAGTATCCAGCATATATGATCAAGCATGACAAAGCATACACATTCAAAATAAGAAGTAGACATATGACAGAGATATATGTATTAGCTGAGCTTAGATATAGCATTGATATGAATCAGAGCTTAAGAAAATACATGAATCATGATAAAAAGATGCATCAAAACATATGAGATAAGAAGGATATAAACAAGATCATGATCAGAGAAACTTTTATAAACAAAACATGTTCAAGGATACATAAAAAGAATTCTAATGCCAAAAATAGAAATATGCCAAAAAAAAATTCTCAGGGCTCCCCCTTGGTATAACTCTCACTGAGTCCTTAGTACATCCTTCATATCAGCATGGCTTCCCCTGAATCCTTAGCACAGATTTTCTTTAATCAATACTTCTCCCCCTTTTGACATCATCAACAAGGAGGTGTGCTAGGAAATGTACACTACATCCACTGTAACATCTGGAGTTGTAGATCTTCTATTTGTCTCAGTTGAGCACCGTGTGCAGCAGCATTGCTTCAAATCGGTCCTGTCTGGAAGAAATCTCTCTTAGATTTCACAAAATGACTTGATAACTTGCTAAAGATGCAGCTGAGGGAGGATATGGCAGATTGATAGGAGCAGGACTAGCTCTGGGAGATGGCTCTGGAGAGGGTGTAGGAATATCAAGTGGAACCGTCTCCCCTGATTGAGGTGATCCAATCCTAGAATCATCTTGCACCACCAATGGAGATGAGGAAGGTAATTCAGGAGCTTTGGTAGGAGTGGCAGTGGTAAAAACCGAAGCAATGGGATCAAGGATAGGCTTAACAGTAACAACAACTATCATATGAGCCAAGCAAGGCGTAGGAAAATCTTGTTCAAGAGCAAGTAAGTTAGGAACATTTTGGCTTCATGTGGTGGCATCAGTTTCCTGAGCAGTAGAAATTGGACCCTTAGGAAAACTGTTCCCTTCTTCTTCATCCGGAAGGATATGAATGGAAGAGAGAGGCAAAGATTCAAATAGTACAAGAGCAAAACAGGTTACAAGGTTTTCCTCATCTGGCTCTTCAATAATAGGCTCTTCAGGTTCGGGTCTAGAACTTGTCATGGTACTCAGTCTGGCCTTTTCACTGCTCAGGAGATTTTCCTCTTCTTTCGAAGATGATATTGTAGCCTGTTCTTTATTAGCTTCTTCCTCTTCTTCTTCTTCAATATTACTCAGCATGGTTACATGATATCCTTCCTCCTGAAATTTTTTGACTTCCTCCCACAGAACAGGGACCAGTGATACACTTTTGTGCATCTTCTTGTATCTTAGCTCAATCTCTTTTCTGTTAATAACTTTTTTAGGTTTAGTTATCGCTCCCGATAATTGAGTGCTTGCATCCTCTCTTCCTTTTGTTCTCCTTTCAAAGTGCTAGATTAAGGGAGCATCTACTTTATCAGGTTCACTATCAGGAAGAATGAGTTTTCTCTTCCTTTTTGCCTTCTCTTGGTTGGACTGAGACTTCTGAGAAGCCTCTTGAGCTTGTCCTATTCTTATGCTAGGGCTATGCCTTGTGGGCTCAAATATTTGGAGGATTGAGCTCTTTCTCATAGTTTTGAACGATGAGGGTGTGAAGATAGTTCCTTCCATCAACTCATATCTTTCATGGTCAAAAAGAAAGTCCACCTTTTAAAGCACCTTAGTCAAAGCGTGTCATATGGAACACTCGCACTCTTTCGAGTTTCCTTTGTTGTAGCACTCATCATATAATTAAGAATGAGCATAGGTAAGTTCCCTTTTCTCTTTGCCATTAGGCAATAGAGAAGCATGCAATCCATTCTAACTAGAGTATCTGTGCTACCAATCCATGGAAAGATGGAAAACTAAACTATTGTGTATACGTTCCTTACGCTAGCACTCAACATAGTTGTGAGAACCTCACTAGGCTTGTAAATAATGGAGTCAGTGAGATGCCTGGACATGTCTCCTTTATTTACTTTGAGAGAATTTGCCTAGTCTCGTGAAGACTTGCAAACGATCCCCTTGTAAGGTGCTTTAATGATCTTTGCAAGACCTGAAACGGTGATCTTGATAGAGCAATCTCTGATCATTCCCTTGACCTGTGATGGTGATGGTCTTTCCAAATGAGAGTAAAAAGCATTAACCAAACAAGGAAAGATAAGTTCATTTATCTCCAGAAAGTTTTCCCATCTTTGAAATGTAAAGACTTAATTGAAAGTGGTGTCTTCTTCTCGTAGGTCTTTACACAAAGACTTTCCAGGTACCATATTTCTATTCATGAAGAATCTCTCAAAACGGTCTTGCATACCAACATCTTCGAACATGTAAAAGGGTTTTTTGCAGGGATAGACTCAACCATGTTCTTATCCTTTGCCATAGCAGAGGTATAAGGGTACGTCTGAGAAAATAAAGGTTGAAAGAAAAGACACGGGAAGAAAAGAAAATGGCTCAAAAGGTAAAAAAAGTGGTTAAAGGAGCAAGGGTGAAGCTTTAAAGAATGATTATTGTGGGGTAGAAGAAGAAAGGTTCAGGTTACAAAGAGGTGAAAGCAAATATGAAACGATAAAGTGTATGAGGTTAAAAGTTAAAGGAGACTTGCTCAAGAAGATGACAGTTAAGAACAAAAAGAGACATGGGAGTTTAAAGAGATATGACGTGACTAAAGGTGAAACGACATGGGAGAGAGAAACTTTTGGCAACGTGGATAGAAACTACCGTCTTTTTGTCATTCTTTCAGAAAGAGAGTCTTTTGACTCTTGATCCTCACTTTCTAAAGGAATTACTTTCTGAAGCTTCATGGTTTACTATCTAATCCCCAGAGAAGCTTTTGTATCTTCTCCCAAATTCTTCTTCTTGCTCTAAATTCAAATCTTCCATATAACCATCATTCATAGAAATTCTTTTTGACCAAGCCACCTTCTTCTAAACACTTCTTCTTCTTTCTTATTGATTCGTCTTCAAACTTGACAACTTGATTTCTTTCTAATCTTGTAGACTAATACATCATTCTTCATAGAGATCTGTGGCCTTACAAACTGATATGTAGAGTTTTCAGGAGGATATGTATAGTGATGATTACATATACTTTACTTGATCTTTACAAGGGAGTAGTGAAGAGAGACCACCTAGAGAGTTTTATTTACAGGGATGCTTATGCATATGTAAAAATTTAAAAGCTTTTCAAAACACAGAAACAACCAAAAGATCCTCAAATATAGATATTGTGAATATATCTTGATGCAAAATAATCTTTAGTAAACACATCCATTTACTAAGCATCTCCATTTTAAAAGGATAATATAAAGAGGAAATTTTACAGAAAACATAATAGGATAAGAAGAGCTTAACAAATTCTTGTAAAGACAAAAAGCATAAAATAGTACTAGAGGATAGGAAGGTAACTTATCTTAAGAGATGGTCTTGTACTTGATTCCTTATTCGTAGCATTTGGGTTCAATGAACTTGACATGCTTTGGCCTTTCCTTTTTGATCTTCTCTCCTTGAATAGATTTGCTTGCTTTGATGATATCAGATTCATCCAGAAAATCTTAGAGCTTCTTCTCAGCATGGATAATGATGTCTTGAGCAAGAAGAGTAGATTTTACTTTCTCTTGAGCTTGAATAGAACATTCAGCATAACTTCCACTAAACTTTGACAGCTCAAAGCTTTCTCAGTAAACATAGATACCATGGTGGTGATGAAAGCATGATTAATAAATATCCAAGGAATGACTTGGTTTTCATATCCTTGGGAATACTCTCAGAACTTTGATAGTAGAAGATTATCATTAAAACATAACTTTCATAAGGGTACTGTGTATTCAAGTCATTCAACTTCCATGTCGTCCTCAAACTGCTGATGTTGTTTATCGGAAAGATTACTTTCTAATCATTTTGAATGGTCCGAGCATAGCTTTCTAAAAGATTGAGGTTTTGGAGCTCACTTTCTGAAGCTTTTGGCTTTTATCTACTAACTTTTCTGAATATATTTTAAGATAAAAACTCTCAGGACATCTTTCAAGATGATCAAGATTATCAGCAAAATCTTCTTTATGCTTTTTATCATCATGCATAAGAGATCCTTGAAAGAAATGTTCCACAGGAAATTTGTGAAAGCCCTTTTTAAAGTCAAAACATGATATCTGAAGAAATCATCATCAGAGTGCTTCCTTAGCTTCTCAGCCAGAGAAATATTTTTAGACATTCCTGAAAGAAGAAGTATGACTTTTGGTACCCAGACTTCCATGGGTCCTAAATGGTTAGTTTTAGTTAAAGAGATCTTTCTAACCTTTTTAAAGGAAATCCTGTTCAGGATTCATTTGTCAAAAAGATATCTCTTTGAACATTCTTAAGAAACATATCTTGAAGATATCATATAGATGAAGTTGCAATGATTTTTCTCACTTAGTTTCACCTGCATATCTAAATCTATTTTTAGAGAGAAGAGACTGTCCATTTTTACAAAAACATAGTTTTTGAGTCTTGTCTAATAAAACAGGTCAGATCTAAAGATGCCATGAAATCCTCTCAAGAGTCCAGAAGAATTTTCTGACATATTCATATAGCTTCTTGAAGGCTTCAAAAACATTTAACTTGAGAAGAGTAAACTCTTTTAGAGTATTTCTCTCTTTCAGCTTTCTAGCTTTAGACTAGACCTTCTCAAGTGTTCATGGCAACTCTATGAGTTCTTAGACAGTTTGAGATATATAGATGAATGAGTTTGAAAACATCCTAGCAACTAATCTTATAAAAGTAATAAGCATCAGATGCAGAGACATTTACCTCAGATGTCTCTGGTGATGTTCTTCAGCTAAGAAGCACAGAAGGCAGCTATTTTTTTAGCATAATAACTCCTTCTGACCAAGACTTTATAGATGATTGGCACATTCTTCCTTTTTGCTCAGGGATATGTTGATAAAGAGATGAATAAATACATGATATGTAACATTGCTGTTATAAGCAAATGTTCTTTCTCAAGATGATCTTTGTCCTGATCTGTCATTCATGACATTGATGTCCTTTTAATATGGTCGTTACAGACTTTAGACATGGACTACAGATGAAGAATTCATCTTTAAAAACCAATCTTAGATAATAATATCAGATTTTCTACTTCTCAAAGAAGCTTTAGCAATTTTCGTTGCTTCATCGTTGTAAGACATCTGATATGTTGCAGATAAGATCAAAGATATCTTGATACATGTTGAGATCCTTCAATATCATGAACTGATTGTCTCATATAGCCTTTCTTATGTAACAACCCATACATAGGTAACATATATAGTTTAAGCTTGAGGCAAAGACTTAACTTGATAGAAATGCTGAACTTTCTTCTTTGAAGAGTTCATGTTAACAAGTCTCTTTTGAATCCTTTTCATCATATGAATGAATAGTGCCATGACTTGGAGTCTTGTTAGCAAAAGGATCATCAGATAAAAGATTGATCTTGAAAAGATGATATATGCCATTCTGTCCTTTAGATCTTTTGCCCTCTGCAATCATTGGATTGTTCAACCCCTTAGAGGCCTGGCTCTGATACCACTTGTAGGTGAAAATGTGAACGAAAAGGAGGGTTGAGTCATGCATTGATCCTTTTCATTTTCTAAAGCTTCTCAAAAAGATAACTATCAAGTATAAAACTTAAAGTGCAGCGGGAATGGCTTCAGAAAGTTACTTGATGAACCTTATTAAATAAAACACTTGGTATTAAAAGAGATAACATAAAAAGAGTATATATATATATATATATATATATAAGACCGATGGTAAGGTAGTGAAACAATAAAGGTAAATAAAAGAGATAAGGGTAAGAAAGAAAGAACACAAGGGATTTTATACTGGTTCAGCCAACATGCCTACATCCAGTACTCAACAACTGTTGAGGCTACACTACAACAACAACTTTCTCAACCTGAGAAAGTAAAGATGGATAGTATTTTCATTAGTCTTCCCAAGCTATCATCCATGGATTTCAAAAATCACCTGTAACCAAGGATTTTGAATAGTTCTGTACTAGCCTCTCAAAGATAACATGAGTAGTCTTGACTTTGGCCTCCCGAAGCCAACTCGTGACTGGCAGGCAACTCCTTTAGCATGTTGTTAGTAGTCTTTCTCAGCCTCTCTAGCTACAAACAGTCTTGACACTGGCCTCTCCAAACCCAACTGAGTAGTCTTGACACCAGCTTCTGTAAGCCTACCTAAGTAGTTTTGACTCCGGCCTCTCCAAGCTCAATTAAGTAGTCTTGACTCCGGCTTCTCCAAGCCAAACCATGTGTAGTAGCAACCTCTTTTAACACGTTGAAAGTAGCCTTATCCCAGCCTCTCCAAACTGCAAGTAGTCTTTCCCCAGCCTTTCCAAGCTGCAAGTAGTCTTTAACTAGCCTCTCTAAGCTAAACCGTGAGAAACAAGAACATCTTAATATCCCATTGTAAGTAGTTTTATCTTAGTCTCTCCAAGCTATGTCTCACACTAATCACTAGCAGATCAAGGATACAAAGGTTAAGTATTTGGGTTGCCACTCAAACTAACCTACACTCAAATTTCGTTAAACATGATACATTTTAAAAAGATCCTGGGAGAACTTGAATGACTTTCTTCTTCTACTTCTTTGATAAGAAGAACATAAATCTAACTAAGAATATAGAAAGAAGATTTTCTTTACACTTTAAGGATAAAACTAATTATATGATAAGGATTGAATATTCTAGGAAGTGGGAAGAGATTTTTGTAGAGTCTCCTCTCTTGAATCTTCAAATGTCTCTCAATGTTTTTCAAGCTTAGTATCTATTTTTATATTGGTCTTTATTTATGACTGTTGTTATAGATCAGTTCTTCAAGTGACATGTGTTGATCATTAGTTGTGTCTTGAAAGAAACAGCTAGAAGAGTGGTTGACAGAACTGTTATATCGGTTGCAGAAGCTGTTGTAAATATGAGTTTTCTGATCTCCCATCAGAAACTACTTTTCTACTTTCTGAGTAAGCATTATAAACTCCTTCATGAAGCTAGGTTGGTTGATCAAGTTGGCCAAGAGATGACATGTCAGTTTGAAACTAGGTTTGACTTGATAAATTGAAATTCAAATTTCAAATTTCCCTCCCTTTCCTGTAGCATTTGTTGCTCCACTCACAAGTGAGCTTTCTAAAGTATGTAATCAGCTCTTAAAGAGTTATATTGCTTTCTGATCTTCAATCAAATCTTCTTGATAATGATTTCTTTGTGATTGTGATAATTGAAGATTTAGTAACACGTTGCATATAGACATATTCTGATATCTTCATTTTGAGAGTACTTTTTGATATCCTATGTTACTTTCTGAGGTTTCTTTCCTTGGTTTCTTGTAGCGTTGCAGCCTTCCTCTAATCGTTAGTTATCAATAGCTTAGATAAGAATATAATTTCATATCTTTAATATAGCAAATCTTGCAGCATGTTTATATATGCATACTGAAATATATATACTCATTTGAGTAAGCCTTGCTCTTGCTAAACGATTGATACATGTTATAATCTTACAAGAAACTTAATAGAGACATCAGTCATTCTTTAAAGTATTTTCTTTGAATTGGTTTTGTTGTCATTCAAAACATATAAGCGCAAGGCTTCTAGAGCTAACAGTAATATCATCAACAGATACTTGGACTATCTGAAAATGATTATTTTGCTCAAGAGTAAATAGGGTTGCGCTAACTTTACCTTTTTTGAACCTATTCTTTAGTAAAAAAGTGCTTGGCATTTCATACGAAGCTTGGGGAGCTTGTTTCAAACTGTAAAGTGCCTTGGTTAGCTTGAAGACATGGTTAAGAAGGTTTTCACTCGCAAAACTAGGACGCTGCTTTACATAAACTTACTCAGAGAGAAATCCATTTAAGAATGTAGACTTGACATCCATCTAGTAAAGAGTAAATCCCTTGAAGGTAGCAAAAGCATGTAGCATTCTTATGGCTTCAACCCTAGCTACTGGGGCAAAGGTTTCATTATAATCAATTCCCTCTTGTTGATTATAACCTTATGCAACCAACCTTGCTTTGTTTGGACAGTATTCCAAGCTTCATCAAGCTTGTTTTTGAAACACCTATATAGTTTCAATGATGGTGTTTCCTTTGGACTTCTCCACAAGCATCCAGACTTTGCTCCTTTTGAACTGGTCTAGTTCCTATTGCATAATATGCACCCAACTTTGATCATTCAAAGCATCTTCAATGCAATCAGGCTCAATGGTGTAAATGAAAGCATAGTTGGACACATTTTTGAGGAAGGATCTTATTTTCACACATTCTAAAATGTCCCTTAGAACTTTGTTCTGAGAAACTGCTTTTAAATCAGAAACTCCTTTATAGTTTTTGTAGCCTTGATGATCTTCAGTTTCTCTTTATCTGCATATTGTTCCTTCTTATGCTCAGAAATGTCACTTTTTAAAGTGTTTTCATTCTAGGGCTTATTTTCTGAAGATGATACTTTCATATACTTACTTTCTGAGACTTCTTTGCATTTCATTTCCTAAGGTTCTCTTCCAACTCTTCTAGATCGTCAGCAAAGTCCTTTTTAAGCTCCTTGAACTTGATGTGGATAATCTCTTCAATGCTATCATTCTCTTATTGTATACCCTATAAGTTTTTGAGACCGAAGAGTATCCTAAGAAAATTCCATCATCAGATTTAGGATCAAACTTTGCAAGTTTGTTCCTAGTATTAAGAATAAAGCAAGATGAGCTGAACATGTGGAAATATGATATGTTGGATTTTCTAATCTTCCATAACTCAAGGAGTTTTCTTGAGGATTGGCCTTAAAAAGATTCTATTTTGTATGTGGCAGGAGGTGTTTACAAACTCTATCCAAAAACCTTCTGATAAACCACTTTCTAAATGCATGGTTCCAACCATCTCTTGTAAGCTTTTGTTCTTCCTTTTAGCAACTCCATTTTATTGGTGGAGTTCTTGGTACGGCGAACTCATTAGATATGCCATGTTTTTCACAAAACTCTTCAAAAATATGATTTTCAAATTCTCCTCCATGATTTGATCTTATAGAGGTAATTTGACAGTCTTTTTCAACGCAAACATGTTTTGCAAAATCCTTGAATCTTTCAACCACCTCGTCTTTAGAAGCTAGAAAGATGACCCATGTGAATCTAGAAAAATCATCTATTATGACAAGACAATATCTTTTTCCAACAAGACTTGTAGTCTTGGTTGGTTCAAAAAGATTCATGTGTATAAGTTCAAGTGGCTTAGTGGTTGAAACCACATTTTTGTTATGAAAAAAAATGTTGGTTTGCTTGCTTTTCTCACAGAAATCACAAGTGGAATCCTTGTCAACTATGATCTTTAGCTAGCTTTTAACAAGTCTTTTTGAGATAGCTCAGAAATAAGATTGATGTGAGCATGTCCAAGTTTCTTATGCCACAACCACTAATCATCCGTGAAGGATGCAAGACATTTTACATCTTGATCTAGAAAGTCATCCAAGAATAACGCATAAATGTTATCTTGTCTTTTGCCAAATAAGATGACTTGTCTAGAAGTGAGATTTACAATATTACAGGCATGTACATTAAATAAAAAATTAAAGCCTTGATCACAAAATTGGCTTATGCTCAATAGATTGTGTGCTAAACTATTAACAAATAAAACATCAGAAATTTGGTGAGAATCATCATTCCTAACATTTCCTATATTTGTGACATTAGCTTTTGCTCCATTAACAAATTTAACTAATCTAGAGTTCTTTGGCTTCAGGTTTCTAAACCATTTTCTGGATCTGAACATGTGTTTGGAGCAGCCTCTATCCATATATCAATTGTTATCCTTGTCAATGTATGTTCTCAGACACGCTTGCAACAAAGATAGTTTTCAATTAGGTACCTAGACTTTCTTGGGTTTTCTAGGGTTAGTTTTCCTTGGGGGAGGTTTCCCAACCTGTTTGATAGATTTCTTCTTATGAAACACTTATCAAGTGGGTGTCCCTTTTTGTGACAAAGTACAAGAGACTATGTTCATGATTTTCTTTAATGAGATTGCTTTTCTTTTCTCATCCATTTTACTCTCATATCCTAATCCCATTTTTTGGAAATATGATCTTTGACCTCTAAGCATTAGTTCGAGATTCTTTGAACCATTAGCCATCTCAGATCTGAAAAGCTTTGAAGTCCTCTCAAGTTCATAAATAACTTTTTGAGTTTTCTAATATTTTTTAGTGATTTCGACTTCTATGGCATTGAGCGTAATATTTAAAAACTTGTTTTCTCCTTTTGTTTTTTCCTTCTCAAGCTGTAGATTCTTAGCTCTAATTTGGCTATTTCAAGTTCAAAAAGAACTTTCTGATGGTTATTTTTCAAGTTAAGATAGTAAGAGGAAAGAGTTTGAGAATTTTCAAACAATTCCTCATATAAAGCTAATAACTCATAATAAGAAGGATCTGATTTAGAAGAATAATTTACCTCAAGTTCTTCATCTGAAGCATAGCTAGCCATGAAGCATAGGTTTGCTACATCTTCTAGTTTGTCCTGGCTTTTTGAACCTTTTTTCTCCTTCTCTGAGTCACTCTAGGTTGCTAGCATTCTTTTTTTCTTGAAAGGAAACTTGTTCTGTAGATCCTTGAGCTTGGGACAGTCAATTTTGAAGTGTCCATTCTCTCCACAGTTATAGTAAGTAATACTGTCAAGCTTGCTCCTGCCTTTCTAGTCTTTTTTGAAATTGATGTATCTTTTCTTCTTTGTTCTGCTTCTCCAAACTTTAGACTTCTTTCTCACAAGCATGGAGATCTCATCTCCATCTTCTTCTTCAGACTCTTCATCAGACTCTTCTTTTTCATTTGATGTTTGAGCAACTTTCATTGCTTTTTCCTTGGTCTGCTTCTTGTGTGAGGATTTTAGCACCATCGATTTGCTCTTCTGTATAGATTCACCATGCATTTCAAAGAGCACTAACTCATGGGTTTTAAGTGACCCAATGAGTGCATCCAAGCCAAGAGCGTGAAGTTATTTGGCTTCTTTAATGGCTGTGACTTTAGGAAACCACTTTGTTAGCAGGCTTCTTAGGATTTTTCTAACCATTTCAAAGTTAGAATACTTTTTGCCTAAACCTTTTAGTTAGTTTATAATGTGCATGAACCTTGTGGTCATGTCATCAATACTTTCTTGCTCCATCATTTTGAACATCTTATACTGATGGACCAACATACTGATATTTGTTTCCTTGACTTGATCAGTACCTTCATATAGTATATGAAGTCTGTCCCGGATTTCTTTAGTCATGTCACAAACAATAATATTATTATACTCAGCTTTGCTTAGTGTACACGTAAATAGGTATTTAGACTTTGAGTTCAGCTGAACTCTTGCCTTGCATTGCTTTGTCCACTTACTTCTAAGGACTTTTCTGGAGGTAAATGGTGCATCTTTAGTTCCAGGAACTTTTTCCATTGGAACATAATCTCTTTCTTGTATGATCTCCTACAAGTCAAGACTTATGTATTTGATGAACAACTACATTTTGTCTCTCCAACACATATAGTATCCACCATTAAAGAATGGCGATTCGTTAATGGAGTGTCATTCCACAATGTGGATATTTTGTGCTGTGTTTCCTCAAGATCTTTAATCTCTGCAGTCATTAGAATGCTCAATCCCTTAGAAGTCTAAACTCTAATGCCAATTGTAAGTTGAAAAGCACATAAGAAAGGAGGGTTGAATCGTGCTTTAACTTTTCTAGTCTTTTTTGTTCCTGAAAAGCTTAAACAGATACTATCAAGTATATATAACCTCGAAATGTAAGGGAAACAACTTCAACAAGCGTCAGAAAGTAACTTTTTAAACTATTTCAAAAGTGATAAACACAAGACTGAATAAGCTTATCAAAGAAATAAATACAATAAGCACAAGACAAAATATAAAGGAGATTTAAGAAGAGAGAAGATACTACACACAAGTTTTTATATTGGTTTGGTCAACTTGCCTACATCCAGTTCTCAACCACTATTGAGTTCCACTAAAACCTTTTCTCAACCCGAGAAAGTTAGGTAATCTTTACAGTATCCTTTTCAAGCTCTTACCAGTGAGCAGTAGCTCACTCTACTGTCACAACCAAATAGTCTTTAACTAACCTTTCCAAACTAACTCCCAACGATCACTACCAGATTGAGTTACAAAGAATATGTTTGGGTTGGAACACTCAAATTATCTGACACTCAAGTTTTCACAGAATATTACAGTGTGAGAGCAGAAAACTTGAATGACTTCTTTCTATCTATTCTTTTTAGGAAGAACGTATGATCTACGAAGAACATATCGATGCAGGTTTGCCTGCGGACCGAGGCGGGTACGGGTTTACGGCAAACCTACCCCTATCCGCCCTACACCCTATATATATTTTAAAAGAAAATTACCCAATCCTAATACACTATTACAATAATAAGTATCAAATTATGTTAAACTTGTTTTGAATTTTATTATTTTTTTCCATAAAGAATATTTTGCTATTTTTTTGCACTGATGATTGCTACTTAAAATTTAAATATTAGCATTAGTTATATTTTATATATTTATGTTTGATTTTTTATATTTGAATATAATTTTATAGATTTTTAAAAAATAGTAGGGCGGGGCGAGTGGAGACTCAATTTATCTGGTATGGGGCGGGGTCGAGTTGGGCAAAATCCTGCCCCACTGCCATCCCTAAATAGTTTTATAGAGAAAAGAGGAAATTTCTTCAGTGTTTCAGCACAATTGTTGATTAATTAAAAAGTTCTTTTGTTGTAAGCACAACATCTCTTTTTATATTTGATCTACATTTATTACCATTGCCCAAGATCTATTTTACAAGTGACACGTGTTGATCTTCTTTTCATGTGTTAATCAAATAGTCTTATTTTAGAAACGTTTATGCTAATGTAAACAGAACATGTTTGTTGCTTCAAGAAGCTCAAGGAAATGATTAATCATTCTTCAAAATATTTTCATAAAATTTGTTATGTTATCACTCAAAATATTTAGCACTAAAACTTTCAGAAGGGTTCTGGAACTAACATTAATTGCTATAAACTAATTTTTCAAATAAATGCAAATTGTGGCAATAAACCGCTGTCGTTTCTTACCATATGTAAATTATGGCAATTAAAGGGCAACTATTGCAATTAGCATAATGACATTGGTAATTATGGTGATCATTATTAAAACCATCATCATGTAAAAAATGGCAGTTAAAATCGTTGTAATTTGCTAAACAAAAGGATGTCCTTTTTAACCTTATATTTTGTAGACTTTGAGACGCAACAATATCTGCTACTTAAATGTATTTTAATTTTTAGACCTTTAGATTATGTTTGACATCTTATATCAGGTATGATACAATAAACCACCAATTCTACACATTATGCTTTCATCATTTGTTTGATACATATATCGTATTATATAAGTTTATTCATAAAATAATCTTGTATATATATATACATATATATATTAGGGAGACAAGATTTAACCTAACTAACTAGCTATTATTATATATATATATATATATATATATATATATATATATGTAACATCTCTTTTTATACTTTATTTTCTATGTATTATTAAAACAAACATTTCTATCAAATTAACAATTAAATGAAAAATAACAAATCATATACATAATTAATATAATTATTGAGTAAAAAATTTAAAATAAATTACAAATTATATTTAATATATAAATGAAAATTAGAATAACATAAAATATTTAAAGAAAAATAATTAATTATTAAAAATTCCAAGGGGAATGGAATAGTTGAGAATTGTTAAATGGATGTGAAACCATCTATATGTCGTTGTACATGAATTATTTACTTTAAAAAAGAAAAAATGCATTCTATCCCGTGAAATTCAGGATATGTATAGTTTGCATCCTAATTTTTTAAAATGTGTATTATAATATCCTGAACTTTTCTAACAGTGCAAAATATCATTTTCTATTAAATTTATATCTATTTCCACTATTCATATGCATGTCACATGTATAATTAAACGGATAAAAATATTTTTCTTTTAATCAAATTTCCTAACCCTAAACTATCACCCACTTAGAAATAGACAACATACCCTTCGGATGATAGAGTTCGATTATAATAAAAGGGTATTTTTATCCGTTTTTGAGTGAGAAGGGTTTAGGCTAGAAATTTTGATTAAAAAGAAGAGTACTTTTATCTGTTTAATTATGTACGTGATATGTACATGACTACTTAATAAGTAAATGGATATCAACTTAATAGAAGGAATTTTTGCCACTATTTAAAAAGTTTAGAATATGACAATATGTATTTTAAAAAATTATAGTATAAACTTTATACATCCTAAAATTTAAGAGTAAAATATATTTTAACCTTTTAAAAATTTGGCAACTGAGTAAAAAAAAAAAAATGGCCACAACGTTTTGTCCTTTTACATGTGTGTTCGCTTTTAATTTGGAGACCATACACGCTTTCCTTGCTTATCGATATGACCCCGACCAACTTGATTCTTGATGAGACTGCGACTGAAAAAATCATTGCTTGATTACTATTCAATCTCTACGTTTACTTTCACGTCAACGGCTAGGGCATGTATGCATGTCCCGATATATTTCCACATGAATTTCTGCGTGTACCCTCTTTCTTCCTGTCATTTCTGTCTTGCCCACATGCTCTTTTTTCGTTCTTTTCTTTTGTTTTTTTTGTTGGCCATCCTCACCGTTCAATAATCTCTTAGTCAGCCAGTATGTCTTAGGAAAATTCCGCCATCCCTGTAACATACTTAAACAGTTTAACCCCTCCTTTTTACTTATCATTTTATCAAAAAATATTAAACTTAAATAAATGAAGGGATGAGAAATATTAAAGATTTAAAATTTTAAGGACTAAACTAACAAAAATTATTTCTAAAACTGAAAGAAGTTGACAAATAATATATCATTAACTAAAATAAGGTCATAGTTTCTTTTTTTTTTCTCTTGTTTTTACTTATTCCTCATAGGAAGGGCATGAACAATTACTTGCATAAAGAAATTGCAAACTAATTTACGGACTTTGAAAATTCTTAGGCGAATGGAAATGCGAAAATTATTGAATTGATATGAGATCATCTAGTACATCTTATTGCACAGACAAACTTGTCTCTTTCAAAATTATTGAGCTCATAAATTAAGGGCCCTTTCCCTGTCCCTTCCTATGCATGACTGTCTCCCCTGCTCCTTTCCCATCTTCAACATTCAATAAAGACGAAAAAAGCATTTGTAAATAAGCTATTACCGTACGTATTACGCGTTGGGAGAATTAATTCTACCTTCATCCTTCTAACGACTTGTTCCTCCAGGGTGGTAACGTCTGTGCTTGTTCAATTCAGACTCCAAATTGGCACACTGATTCAGATCTTTCTAGTCATGTATAACTCACTAAGGGTGTTAAAAATGTTGATAAAACTTTTATAGATGAATTTATGTGTAAAATTTACACTTGATATTTATTTATAAAATTTTCATCTTCATTTGTACACCATAAAAAATATATGGCAGATTTAGATGAATTTGTGTACAGCGCCTATGGTGAAACCAAACACAGTAAGACAACTCATGGTTAACAAATTTTATATTTTGAAAAGAGTAAATAATCATTTTAGTCTATCTGAATTTGTATGCACAGATTATATATTTTGATTCCTAAATCTTAAAAATTAACCTTTTAGTTCATAAAATTATAAAATGTGAGATAAATTAGTTAGGTTGGATCTATTTTCATTACTTTATCCTCACGTTTTCACTAAGTGTGGCATAATGTTTGTAGATTGACATTTTACTTGAATTGGGAGATGTAATGTATTCATGGTTGAATAATAAGCTTAAATAGTTAAGATATCTCAAATGGATTATCAATAATTTTATTTGGTGGAGGTGACAGTGAGATGTTTTCATAAAGGCTTATAAACATGGAGGCATGGTACTATTTTCTTGGAATAAGTTATGCTAATTTTAATAGTTCATTTAAAAAAAAATAAATTGTTTGAAAATTCATGGAATTATTTTCATTATTAATTATTTTTAGGGACAGAAAATAGGTTGAACCCTTGACAAGTTGACCCACCCGGCTAAGCCCATTATTTTTTTATAGGGCGAGATGACATATTCAAACCGCCAAAATATTCAACTCACTTGAGTTGTCTTGCTTGACCTACGGGTTAAGGTGGGTGATTTGAATCCACGTGTCGACCTTTTTTCTTTTTGCTATGCCAAAATATATAGAGAATTTATGATTTTTTTCCTAATGTGACTAATTTGGTCCAAAATTACACTATAAGAAATTTGGTATAAAATAACATTTATTGTTTTAGAAAACAAGAAAATGTTACATTTTGTATACATAGGTAACACATTCTAAAAATGTGTTTGCCTGTGATGTCTAAAAAATATAGCTTTCTCTATTAAAAAATAGTGTCTTAAATAATTGGTCACACGTGTTATAGCAACTGTATGAAAAGTGATACATTAGCTTAAAAATATAGCCTTTGTTGAAAATTGACCACACTTGATATAGTAACTCTATGAAAAATGATACCTTAACTTAAAAAATAGCGTAGCCTTTGCTATATCAAATGTAACATTTAGAAAAAGCATTATCTTTGTGTGCTATAGGCAACACTTTTCACGTGTTTCCAAAATAAGTGTTACATAATGTATAAATTTCTTGTAGTAATATCCAAAGTAAGCAACATACAACCCTAATCCCCCTTTTCTTTGGCTCCCTCTATGGCCTCTATTATCATCATTCTCATTCACCTATGTTACTCTGTATTTCTCAGTCATGAACTCATGACTAGTACAATGTCTATTTCTTAGCAGTCTCTCAATCACGACCACAGCAGCAGAGAGCATCAACAACAAAAGTGATGATGATGAGCCATCAATGAGGAAGTGACGTTTGCAACTAATGGAAGATCAATCATATATGAGGAAGCAGTGTTGTGGTGAAGATTCATAAAATGTCTACTCTGGCTTAGAAAGTAGAGTAAAGTTCAGAAAGTGACTCCGCGTTTTAGAAACCACTTATTCTGGAAGAGTGAAAAAGGCAGGATAATTCCTCCTCTTTTTAAGTTTCTCTCTCCTACATCACATCACTTTCAGGCTTTATGTCCCATTACTTAAATAACTCCCCACTCCTCACACCTTACAAATTATTCCTTCATCTTCAACCTCAAATACTCTCACCTTCATCCAAAACTATTTCATCTCTCACAAATCTTTCTTCTCTGTAACCTTTACAGTTTCCTCAAACCCTCACCTTTTTCGTTCAACCTTCTCAAATCTTAACTTATCATGGCTGAAGGCAAACTTTTTGGCAAAAGCATTGCTCATATGGCAATACTCCTCATGTACCGAGAACCTCTTCTGCAATAGCACTATTCCAGGGTCATTATGTCTCTTGTGTTGATTTGTAGGCACACATGCATTTAGAACCGCATTTGATTTATTGAATCTTTTTTCATTTCTCTTTATAGCTTCTGTTATGTCAACGGCCCTCCATAAGAGCTTAAAAAAAGTATCAATCTTTCCCAAGGAAAAGAATATTTGAAACCCATCCTGGACATTTTTTATACGCTCATTTACAAGGTCTGTCTCTAGTATAGGCTCCTTACACTGCAAAGTGTTATCCGTATACCTTTTGATAAGTTGGACCAACCCTTCATTTGGCCTTTGGCTCAACCTTCCTAGATCTGAGATATGTATGATGCTCTCATCCTCTTGAAGCTCGAAACAGAACTCGATTTCTCTTAGCTACTAATGGAGTTTGGCTTGAGTCCTACATACCATATAAATGCTCTTCCTATTAACAATTTGTGGAACATTTTCAGCTTCAAGTCTCGATTTCCTCTATAAACGCCCAGGCCATTCAAGAAAGAAATGATGTGTTCTTTTGCACTCCCTGTATCATCGAACTTTTTGAAGTGATGTAGTTGATACCCAACCAGGTATGGCTTAGTCATCACCTCAACACTAGGGGTCAATTTAGGCCTTGTACAAGGTCGCTTGCTTCTTTCCTATTTTGGATGAGGCATTTGAACTCTCTTTCGGTAACAAGACCAACATTGTCATTATCTCTAGCCTTTTTCTTTTCATAAGTCACCCTCTTAGTTGCAACTAGATCTTTTGTCAAAGCTCTTAATTGGTTAGAAAGGTGGTTCTGGTTGTTTATAATGGCGCTCATAATGTAGGTTGGGAGCGTCACTTGTGGTGTGAGAGTGACACTAGTGAGGGGAGCATATGAGCAAGCAAGTTACTTCACAAAGGTAGTCTCCTTTGGGCCTTTGTCCTCTTCCTCATTATATAAAGGTCCCTATTAGTCACTTTTGAGCAAAAGTGACTCCTCATTGTCATGTGGTCCCTTTTTTACTTGAGGTGTCATATTCACCCCTTCATTCTTCGAGGAATCCTTTAGGTCAGACAATGATGCCTTTTGAATAACCAATGGTTATTCTTCCTTATCAGTTGGTCCTTCATTTTTCTCCACCCAAACCATCAATAACAGGACGCCGCATGTCCAAGGATCACCCTATGGATGCCACGCATTCACAGTGTGCAAGGGGACTATTGTTTTAGATCATTTTTCATGAATCAAATTGAAACATTATTAAAGCAAATTAATCATGATGTGGTGGCAAAAGATATAGGTCCTAATATGAGCCTTTCAAGTAAGTGAATGCATGGGATGAAGCTCATTATGGTGTATTCTTGAAGGGTTAATATTGTTAGCTCCAAAACCCTTCAAAAAGCTCTATAGCTTGTGTTTTGAGTGACAACAAAGCAAACTTTGTTAAAATATTTTGAAGAAAGTACCAATATTTCAATCGAGTTTCTATAACATTAAATAGGAACAATATCATGTTTTAACATGATTAAAATCTCGTTCAAAAAGATTCAAAGCTTTGATGATGTTAAAAATAGTTCAGAAAGCGAGCTAAGATATGTCAGAGACTTGAGAAAGTAATATCCAGTATCATAAATCATATATGGATCTTCATAAATTGTATCACAAATTCAAAATGTGCTATATCATTGAAGAAAAAAATTTCTCTTGAGCATATCATGATCACAATCTTTAATGTCGATGGGAATCAACTCTGAAGACATTTTAAATGATGAAAAGATCCTTATGATAGAGATAAACAAAATAGATCAATGAAAAGATCAAAAACTGTAAAGCTACATCAGAAAGCAAGTGTTACTCAAAAACAGTGTTGAGCTAACAAAAATGGAGAAAAATTTGGATTTAAATTTAGTCAACTTTCACCAAAGAATTGACAATGACACATTGCTTTGTACTTGGTCAAAATCCTCATCTTCTAAAAGAAAAAGTTTAGAAACCACACTCAAAAAGTAAACATTATTTCTAAAGTTTCATTCAAAAATCACAATTGACGATGGTTCTTCACCTATAAGGGCAGCTCTAACACAGCTCAGCTACTCTTCTATAAGACAATTCATATGATACAAGAAGAAGATCAACACATGTCAATAGGAAGGAAAATCAAGAGGAAACTATCATATTCAAAGTCCAAATAAAAAAGGATAAGATCTTTATTCAAGTAGAGACTTTTGCATAACTAATGCTAAAACTTTTCAATACACTCTAAAAGTTCATCTATTACATCTTGCAATTAGTTTCTATTACACAAAATCTCCTTTCTTGTTCTCATCAGATAACATTTTCTTCTTAGAAAGAAGTCTCTCAAGTTTTCTGTTTACACACTATTTTATTCCTAGAAAAACTTGAGTGTTCTTAGTTGGAAATAACAATCGAAAATCTGATTTTTGTACCCTGATCCAATAGTGATCAAAGTGATGTTAACTAGAAGAGGCTAGTAAAAAGACTACGTAGTATGAAAGTAAATTGGAACTACTACTCCTTGGAAATTACTTGAGAAGACTATACAAAGACTATCTCAATTTCTTAGTTGAGAAAAGGTTTTGAGTAGAACTCAATGTAACACCCCGATTTTTCTATTGGAGTAAAAATGACCAAAATGCCCCTGAGGTCATTTTTCACGAGAACTTCGAGGATGGAAGCGGCGATCCTCGAAGGGTCAACTCAATGTTTGAAGGGGATTAGATGATCCTTGAGTGATTTTGGAAACGAAAAACTTGTTTTCTGCAGTTTCGGATCAAAATGACCAAAATACCCCTATAGCATTTTATGTGGATAAAGGTGTCGTTCGAGCCCGAAACTTTCCTCAAAGGATTAAAATGACGTTTTCATGTGTTTAAAAGTATTTGTTTAAGTCCCGGTAGTCCCGGGCAGTTTTTATGCAAAATTATGATTTTGTCCCTGGCATAGCGCCATTTGAGCTTAATGATGTAATTAAGCAAACTTAAGCAATATTAGGCTCTAATCGAAGATTAATTAATTTTCATAATTAATCTAGAGTCAAAATAAGTCCTTAAAATTAATTAGAACCTAAGATTACTTAAATTAAACTCAAAAACCCCCTTTTTTTCTTTTAAAAACTCAAGTTTCTAGAACATAGAATTTTGAATAGTATTTTTACTATTCACTCTCCATACTCCAAGAAGCCTAAGTAGAGTAGGATGTTGACCCCACTAATGGCCTAGATTGCTCACTAATTATGCCTTAAAATAGCCTTGATTACCTATCTTTTCACTTACATACCTACTTACAAGTTTCTAATCCTAAACTCAAACAAAGATACACCTAAACACATCACTAACCCATAATTAGAGAAGCAATTTTCTCCCCTTGGATTCTTCAAAATAGGCGCCACCTCACCCCTCCCTACATCAAGAGTTTGTTCTTTCCAACACTCAAAGTGACATGCTAGCCCATACCTCCAACCATGCCTAGCCTTACCTATGAATGACTACATGTAAGAGATATTTTCTCTCCTTCCTCCACTCAAATTGTGCCACCTAGCCTCCTCCCCTCACTCCTCTCATGTTCATCTCCTCTATAAATAGACACCCAAGGAGCTTGCTTAAACCTTTGCTCATTTCTCTCACACCCCTAAATACTTTCTTTCTCTCAAGCTTCAAGGAGTTCTTCTTCTCCTCCTTCTTCTTCTTCTTCTTCTTCTTCTTCAAGAACAAGCTCTCTCTCTCTCAATCAAGGAAAGCACATCCAAGGTAGGGAGTTATGTAGAGATTCTATGTTGAGTTTTCTTCCTCTCCTTGTCCTTTCTCTTTTTCGATTTTGAGTTTCTTCCATTTGTTCTTGTTTGTTAAATGTTTGAAAACCATGGCTTGATAATGAGGATCTTTGATGTTGGTTGTAAAACCATCATTTGCTTGACCTCTAGAGCTCAAGGTTTCACTTCTAAGAGTTCTTGACAAATAAAGTTGCTATGTGGGTTTTTTTTTAAGAGTTAAGATGGGATCTTGAACCTAGGCCTTGAAGGATTAATAAATGGGTTGCATCCATATTTACTTTCCAAGTTCTTGCATTGCACGTTTATATTAAGCTTTGCATATCACGTTTATTTCTAAGCTATCACCCAAACTTAAAGATAAGAAGTGAACTTGCATTTCATATTTAAGTTTCTTGTCTAGCACGTTTACTTTTCAAGTCATCACCTAAGAACTCAAAGATTAAAACAAGAGTTTGCATATCACTTAACTAATCTCAAAGCCTTTCTATTTCAGCCTTAAAGTCTATTGTTGTTGGGCCTAGAACACTAAAATAAAGAAATGAACTTGCATTCCATATTTATATTTTTGCCTAGCACGTTTATATTTCAAGATTATTGCATCTCATATCTATATTCGAGTTTTGCACATCATATTTACGTATCCCTTACCACCACTTCATAATACCAAGATTAAAATAAGGATTGCATTTGCATGTTTAAATTTACGTCATCATCCAAATAATCCTAGAGCTCAAGACTTACTCCTCTTAACTCACAAATGAATTTTGGTACCATATGCTTTTTACCTTTATGAATGGGTGTTTCCATTTAAGGAGTTAGAGATTTGAAAAAGGCCTTGTTGATGATGAATCTTGTTTATGTGATGTATGAAAAGTTTTGAAAGGTTGTAGGCCCCAAAGGGTTTAAATGTGTGTTTGCTTTTAAGAAAGATGATGGAATGATGTTAAAAGGTTTCTAGAATAAATGGGCAATTTTAAGGATGTCAAAACTTGAGTTTTTCACCATTTTTGGGTTGCTGGTAATCGATTAGAGGGCTTATGTAATCAATTACCAGAGTGCCTTGCACACCCAGATATAAGTTTTTGGCCTGTGTAATCGATTATAATATGATGTAATCGATTACACAATGTTCTGGTAAACCCAGAACATGTTTCTGGACCCTAGTAATCGATTACCACTCCATGTAATCGATTACTCAGGTGTTCTTGAGGCCCAGAATGCATTTTCGACTGAGGTAATCGATTACCAGGACCTCAAACTTCCCGGTTTTAGAAAGTTGAGCCAAGTAATCGATTACAAGACCCATGTAATCAATTACCAGTATCTAAAATGTGTAAATAAGTGTTCCTTCTTTCATGTGAACATGAATAGATGATCTTGCATGCCTATTCTCAGATTATGACATGATGATTTATAGTTTGATGAATGTATATATATATATGAAATGAATGTGAAGGCATGTCGCATGATAAATTGCATGAATGATTATCTTTGATCAGGATGCATGGTGTTATGAGTTTATAAGCATCATAAGTTAAGTGATGAGTTATGATTGTATTGCATCTTGTTATAACATGCAAAAGCTTAAGGCGACTTAATGTATGAGAAAATGACCCTTTGGACTCACCAAACTATAGGTGATGAAAAGGTGATTCTTACTTAAAAAGATGTAATGCATGAGAAAATGACCCTTTGGACTCACCAAACTATAGGTGATGAAAAGGTGATTCTTACTTAAAAAGATGTAATGCATGAGAAAATGACCCTTTGGACTCACCAAACTATAGGTGATGAGAAGGTGATTCTTGCTTAAAAAGATGTAATGCATAAGAAAATGACCCTTTGGACTCACCAAACGATAGGTGATAAAAAGGTGATTCTTGCTTGAAGAGATGTAATGTGTGAGAAAATGACCCTTTGGACTCACCAAACGATAGGTGATGAAAAGGTGATTCTTACCTAAGGTGATTTTAAAACATGAGAAAATGATCCTTTTGACTCATCAAACTATAGGTGATAAAAAGATGATTCTTGCCCCCTAACCCGTACTTATCAAGTCAAGACTTCAACTTATCAAAAGGGAATAAGTTTATGCTAGTGATGACTAGTGAGGTATGAGCTCATAACCTAGAAGTACTCACAAAAGGGAAGAGTAATAGGGTGGCCCCAGGAAGAAAAGTAACTTAAAGTCACCTAAGAAAACAAGGAATGTCATTCATAAACCATGTTTTATGCACATCATGTATGTTATGTAGTTAGATGTATGCTTTAAAGTTAATGTTCCATAAAGTATTGACATGCATATCATAAAGATGTATGATGCATTCATTACAAGACTCATGATAAAATGAACAGACCTCGGTAATGGATGTTTAGAACTTAATAAATGAATCTTTGCGTGCTCACTATTTCATAATTAAACCCGAGGTTCCTGAGGACGATGATAATGACACGTGCGTGAAAAGGGGAGCCTTACTGAGATTCTTGTATAAGTTTCTCACCCCCTATCTTTCTTTTTCCATCTTCATCTTCAGACAAGGCTGACAAGGACATCCGCGGATTACCCCGAGGTGCCGACATGGAAGTAGCTTGATGTTCGAGATCAGGGTAGCACAGCCGAAGCGGGGACATGGTCGTAGCTTTTCACATCGTAGTTATGTATAGTTGTTTTGTTGTATGCTCTTTGGCGTGGGGAATATATTTGGTGTGATGTTATCATGGGATGTCCCTATATGATTAACACTATTAATGTTTGACTTGATATTTAATGATAATGTTATATGATGATGTGCCGATGGTTGTTCTTTCTATGAAGCTTATCTGGTGTTTCCGTTTATGTTATTCTTTTATGTTTACGTTTCACAATACGCGAGGCTCACGTTTTTGTCTATGTTTTTCAAAAAAAAAAATTTCCCATATTTTCCACTATATATTTTAAAGAAAGGTCTTAAAGAATGAGACTAAAAGAGTAATAGACTAATGGTTAACCTAAATACGTTCTAGGAGTATAGGGTTAAAAATTAGGATGTTACACTCAACAAGTTGTTGAGAACTAGATGTAGGCAGTGTTTGGCCGAACCAGCATAAAAACATTGAGTAACCTCTCTTTATCTCGTTATTATTCAGCTTTTGAATCTGTCTTTGTTATATGTTTCTTTGAAAACATTTTATAAAATAGTTTCTAAAGTTCGTGTATTTTCTTTTTATTCAGAAAGTCACTTTCTGAAACCAACTAACTACAATTTATGTCGTTGTCAAATGAATAGCTTGATAGATTTTGTTTAAAGCTTCAGAAACTAAAAAGAAGTGAGATGCAAGATTCAACCCCCTTCTTGTGCTACTTTTAAGCTAAAGATATTAGGACCTAGGAAACTAACGCTACAAGTGGCTTAGTAAGCTTTTGGATTTTGTTACCTCTATCCATGGATTTGGGCCTATATGGGGCAACCTAAAGAGATGTAGAAAAAGCCCTTCCCTTCAGATTACATGGCAAGGACGCCATGCCCAGTCAATAAAGAGAAAGAAAAATACCTAAAAGAGAGAGAAAGAGAGCCAATTTATAGTAAGGAAGTAATCTCTTTTAGCCCCTTGTTGTGGAGAGTTACAAATGAGACTCATGGCCCAAACTAGAACCCACTCTAGCCTATCTCTTCAAAAAGTCCAATCTTGTATTCTTGAGTGAATGGCACCTTTCATGTCCTTTCACCTACTGTACACGCCACTGTTCCATCAATAGTTGGCGATTAGGATCTCTTTCTTAACCCCAAAGAAATGAGAATAGTCTTGGAGGGGCCTTATACCAAAAAAGTTCCTCTTCTCCCACATACACATAACAGCATACATAACAGAACACAACAATGTAACAACATACCATAACTTGTAACTTATTTCTTTCATCCTCAACAACACCCAAACACAATGGCCACATTATACAAACAAAGAACCACTATCTCACAGAGTGACACCACAAGAAGGGTGACTAAGAAGATGCCCTTATTCTGAAACACTACAAAAGTACCAAGAGAGAAAGGCACTAAGACGGTATCCTAGCATAGAGAGAAGAAAAGATGCTTCCATTCATCTATTATTGTGTCTATAAGGCTGGTATTATTTGTTCTCTACCCAAGCCAAAAGGGAGAAAGTTCCCAAATCTACCATTTTTCTCAACATCTCCTCACAAGCTTACAATCCTAGTGGTTAAGGTCTAGCTTGCTAATCCTTCCTCAAAATCTAGTCTAAAACAACAAGTTCAATACACTAATAAACAGTATAAAAATAAACTAAATCCTTTTTTTCTGGTATAGCATGATAACATTTTTGTTTTGGGTTAGTAGCAATATAGTCTACCTATTTTTATGCTAATGAATTATTTTTGCCTCCATTATTAAAATCATCTGGATCCATCTCTAGTTGTATTGATTACTTTTTTACATATAAACTTGTGGATATAATCTTCTACTTTACTTATATTTTTAATGGAATGATCAGTATATCTAAAACTAAATGCTATAGACTTTTTTTTAGAGCAACTAAATTTTTTTTAAAAAAATTTCATAGTAAAATTAGAGTGATTTGTGGTTGTAGACTTAAGTCTATTTGTGTAAGTAACATAGCATATTTTACCATCATATTTAATATTAATTATTATAATTATTAAATATAAATTTAAAATATCATAGTAACAATGCATGATGAATATAAAATAGTTTTTAATTAAAGGCATTTAAGAATGTCACAAATAAAAATAATAAATAAGAGTAACAATATACAATAAAGATTCTACCACATAAAATTTAATTTAGTTTTAAAAATATAAATTAGTTAAATAAGTATAAAACAAACTTTTTATTAACTACACATAAAGACAATAAATAAGGAGTAGCATTAGGCAAATAGGAGTGGCAATAGCCACTCCCTTGATATTAATTAATATAACTGTTTTGAATAGTATTGATTTGATTTCATAAGTTGAAATAACCTCTTAAAATGATGCAAGGATAAAATTGTCATTTGACATTTAATTTTTACCTTTCTTCTTACTTTTCCATTCAAATAAACAAAAAAAAATAATAATTCTTCTATTGTCTTTCTTCTCATCCAAACATACTTATGCAAAACAAAAATCCATCCAATTTCTTGCATTTTAATTTCTTTTCCCTCAATTTCTTTTCTCTCATTTTTCTTTCATTTGCCAAACACACCCTTAGCGACTAACATTACTAGTTTTTGTTGGTCTCAAACCAAATCATCATAACCTTACAAACTGAAAAAGACTAACTATAAGTATATTTATTAGTTTGAATTTTAGAGGAGAAAGAACAAAAAAGAAGGCCTGAAAAACTTTAAATTCCTTTTGGAAATCCACAAGTATTGGAAATTTAAATACCTTTTTTACTTTTTTTCGATTTCCAATCAACAAAGGGTTTGGATTATTGATCTAACACAATGGATGCATTTGAAACTTAAAATACTTTCTTTTTCATTCCAAACTATGCCAAAAGTTACAAAAATGCAATTTTAAACTATTAGCCTTAAAAAGGTATTACAATAAGGGAAAAACCAAAAAACATGGATTTTTTACATAAATAAAATAAAAAGAGCTAACTATATAGATGTACCAAATTTCATTTCATTACATATATCTCATAATTTTTTTAATAAAATTCGATCTAAATTGGCTTTCATGTAAAACGCAAATTCGCTCCAAAATTTAATTCGTTTTAAAGTTTTATAGGGAAGAAGCATATTTAAATTGACTTTTATTAAAAAAATTAGGACATATGTATAATGAAATGAAATCCGGTACATGTATATAATTAGCCTTTTTTTCTAGTTTATTTATGTGAAAAATCCTTTATGGGCAAACAATAACTTCCGAGAATGGAATCTGGATAAAAAAAAAGTGTAAAAAACATCTCACCCCTCATTTTGATGATGTCACGACCCGATCTAGGAATGTGATCTATACATGAGAAATCTCATTCTCATGCAAGCCTTGTGACCTATTAACTATTTCTACATGCATACTCTGTTCATAAAAGCCATAAAAACCAGAAAATTTCTCTTTTCTATATATAAATCACATGTTCTTGAGATTCAAAATAATTAAAATGATTGAAATCATCAAGTCTGCTATTTCACAATCTGTCTCTAAAGTCTAAAATCATAATACAGTATAGAACTAGCTCTACTTCAAAATGTTCATGAAATTAATACAATTATATCATTAAATACAAAACACGAGTACGCTATCATAGTATGCTGAATGCAAAACATGATCTAAGGTCCCAGATCTTGTCTGTATCTATAGTAGAGCCCTCTAAATCAAAATGACAACAAGACTCACTAACTGAAGTCTAGTGTTGTTGGAAGAAAGGGGGTTAAAGAGAATTCATGGCAACTGTTCTATATGTAAAATAGGAGAAAAAGATAAAGGGGTGAGTTTTGTTACCAAAACTCAATGAGTGAATCCTCACCTGAAATCATGTGTTCTGGCCTTCTTACCAGAATCTGCCATAGTACTCCTATCTGCCGAATCGACCTCTAACTAGATAGCCGTGTCTATCACCTGTGCATAATCCATTGTATGGACATGTGGCTGAAAACTAAGAAACATGTTCAGAGGTAGCCCTTGAACGAATCGTCTAACCCTCTCTGTCTCTGATGACAACATACCAGCAGCTACCAGGGCCAAATATGTGAACTTCTCCTCATACTCCACAATTGACATACCCGACGTCAATCGGAGCCTCAAGAACTCCTCAACCATCTAAGACCGACGGCTCTTCAAAAGAAACCTCCTCAAAAATGCTACTTGGAATTCCTCCCAGTAGAGTGGCTAAGAGTCACCACGCCCCTGAAGGTACCTGCTTGGCCTCCTAACTGGAAGCCAGCCAACTCTACTGTTCTCTCAAAAGAGCAATGGATGACTCTAGCAATCTTCTATATCTCTCGAAGGAATGTTTGAGGATCCTCTATCGTGAGATGCCCCTGGAAAGTGGGGGAATCTATCCTCTTGAAGCGCTCTAATACTAAGCTATTCGGATCTTTGACTAGTAGCTGCATTGGGGGTGTCTGAACTGGGCGTAGCTAAAACCTAGCCTCAGTCTGCCTAGTCAACACTCCTATGAGGGCTACCAAAGCCTGCTCTAATGCCCTAAAATGGGCAACTGAGACAGAAGATTCGCTACTACGGTGACAATATGAGGAAGGACGATGTAGGGGAGGCATAATGAATCTGCATGAACATGAATACATGGGATAAGACACAGATCTTAAAAGGAAGACAAGATTCTATCCCTAAACCTAGACATAACTAACCACTCTAAAGGCCTCAGGTAACACTTCATTAATACAAATGGGCATGCTTCCATTTACATAACCATCTTGCTACTTGTGGACACTTGCTCCAGTGATGCACAGGGAAAACCTAATGCTCTGATACCATTTTGTCATGACCCCATTTGGGAATGTGATCGGCATGTAAGAAATCTCTATCCCCACATAAGCCTCATGACCTTTGAGTCTCTATATATGCGTAGTTTAATAATAAAATCCATTTATAAAACATCATTTTATATCTGATAAATCTTTAGCTCTTTTGAAATTTAGCTCATCATCAATAACATATTATAATTAAACTCTAAATCTGTCTCTATGATACAAAATATATGAATTGCTCTATATATGAAATATTTATGAAAACTATAATCATGCAAATACAAGATAATCATGATAAATCAATGCAAATCTATCTCTATGGTCTGGGAGTTTGCCCGTAATATACACTTGAGCACTCTGTTTCTAAGCAAAAATGCAAAAGAATACTTCACCCCAAAGTGAAGCTCACCAACTAATAATCTCTACTGTTGTGGAGAAGGTGGATAAGAAGGACTCGCAGCAGCTAATGTATCTATAATAGAAAAAGGGAGAGGGGTGAGTTTCATCTAAAACTCAGTGAGCAGACCCTTACCCATAACCCTCTCATAGGACAACCACAAAGATAAATAATTACATAGATAATCATCAAAACTGGTTAATGCAATAGCTCTAGAATTGTATTTATATTTATAACATAACGATAATAAAGTTGGAAATCTCTAGTAAAACGTAAATAAGAGTACTCTACTAGACAAACTGGGATATCTAATGATGCATTTCATATCAATATAAATATACACACATATATATTCTCTTAGTTATGCATGTCAACCATATCATAACAAATTCTCTACTCTATGATGCCTCAGGGATTTGAATCAGACACTTAATTAGATTCCATCTCTGCTCTATGAGATTGTCCCTCAAGACAACTTGGTACCAAGGTTCCCGCCGTTAACTCACTGTCTATTTCTCTATAACTACCACCTAGTCTCTAAATCAATAAACATCCTCTAAAACTCTGCTCTAACATTTTTCTGGGCATAAAAACTCTATAATACATAATCATTTTACTCTTGAAATCATCGTGGCAATTCATGAAATATCAAATCAAGTCATAATTATGATATAGCTCTTTAATAAAAATCTCTTTAACAATAATGCTCTCATAAGTTAATGTTATATCTATTTCATGATTTAGTTGAAAATCATCATTTTCACACACTTGAAAAATCAACCATAGTCTCTAATATCTTGAAATATTCCCTAAAACCATGCAATCACACCACAAATTAAGGAAAATAGTTATAATGATCAATATAAGGATCATGGGATACGAACCCACTCACCTGAAGAGGAAAAAGGATTGATGTCAACACCCACTATGCTCCAGAGAGTGAAAATAGCACCAATATTTGTCATTGAAGCCACAAAACATAAGATTAGACTTTAACAACCTCTATATTCCCTACTTAACAATAAGCCCATACTCTAGGTTATAAGGTGGGGAAAAGGGAGATAACAAAAACCCATAAATCTCTTACTTTTAATCTTAGAAAGAGACGAAATGGTGTGAGATTGAGAAAGTGGGAAAGGAAATATGTGAGGTAGGAAGGGTTTTTGATTTCAAGTGTAGGGAACCCGAAAATAGGGTTTAAAAGGGGTGAAAGGTTCATTAAATGAAAGTGCATCATTTTGCACTATGCTAACATCGAGCCTAGAGAAGCTGCCTCTCGCTACAGTGAGGTTGTTCTGCAGAATTTTGTAGCAACAGTACCCAAAGTATATCCCTTGGCTCTCCGCCCATCCGGGGCTTTCTTGACAGCATAGGTGGGTCTCAGGGGATCCTAAGGCAGCACGGAACTTATCTACTGACACATATATTGCAGGTATTACAAGATAGCCTTTCCACCAAATTACACCAAATCAGCATGAAAATAATTGCCAAAACGGGGGCCACAATCTCAATATTAGCCAATTTAGAAAACTAAATTCGTATACAAGTAATAGGAAAATAAATATGAGAATGTTGTTCCAAAGAGAATTATCAGCAAGTACCAGTTTATTTTGAACATGTTAGTATTTAGGCGATCAAAATTTAGTTGGATTTAAAAAAATTTAAATGAAAATAATAAAGAAAGGTCAAAAGAAATCAAACAATAAAAATCTATGGAAAGCAGTTCTAGGAAACAATTTCATTTGAGTTCTTGCATTTAGCATGTCCCGAAATTAATTTAAATTCTTAGTTTAAATTCTTTCCTAATTTAATTACTAGCCGAATTTCACCTTACTTATAATTGCAATTCAATGGCTTGATATTGCAATCCTCTTAAGATGAATATAATAAATTAATGTCTTAATATTATTCTAAATTTACCTAGGATGAAGCATAAAAATTCAAATGACCACACAAATGAATATTTCCATGTCCGGCCACTTTAATTTATGACAATTTTTAGATTAGCTTATGTTATATTGTGAATTATTATTCAATCAATATAAAACCATAAAAATTCAGATGAGTAGCTAATTCGTAGAAAGCATTAAGAACACTAAAAATTGAGTAATTAATTAAGAAAGAAAATCAAATTAATGAAAGGAATATAAAATCTATTCCCTTAAACTACATTGTCCTTAACACCAAAAGAAAATTAGCAAAACCATAGAAGAGATAAAGAACAGAATAAACTGATGAATCATGTCAACTCGCAGAGTTATGTGATAGAAAGTTGATGTCCCAAGTCTTCCAATCCCCTTTGATTCACAATTGCTCTTCACATTTAATAATCTTTATATGTCTCTCCTTAAATAACAAAGAGAATAAAAACAAAATTTTTTGGCCAAATCCATTGATTTTCTTCTTTTCAAATCAAATTAAATATTTTGTTGAGGTTCTTGCAGATTTGATCTAATCTTCAAATCTTCTCCAAAATCTTTTTATCTCTTCAAATCTTAATCAAATCTTATCTTCAAATTATTAACTAACATTGCTATTTTTTGGTTCTATAATAAAAAATACAATTTGTGAGAATATCTACTAATAAAATCTAAAAATTCAACTTAAATTCAAATAAAAAAATAATCTCTCTAATAGCAAAAATTAATCTTTTTTTGGTAAGTAATATCAAAATTAATCTAAATTTAGTCAAAAAAAATTTGAAAATTTAATAACAATATTTAAATTTATTAACTAAATGTGAGAAAAATAAGATAATAACTCAATTATCACCTAATTATAGCCCCTGTTGATAAGCTACTTCCTTTTTACCAAGAGAAGTGTAATTAGAGTTGACTTGATTATTACGCAAGAGCTATACGTATTAAATGATAACATTGAGATGGTAGTAGTATAGTAAGAACTTAAAGAAAAGTACAACCCACCAAGCTCCACAGATATAGCTGATATAAGTAGACCATACACTAATTTAAGTGGGACAGCAGTTGTCCCTTTCCAGCCTAATAAAATCGAATCTCCAAGGTATTATCAGTCACAATTGCATTGAAATATTTTATAATTGCCTTATAATTTCCTCCTATTTCTTTTGCAATGTCGAAGTCTTTTTGAACAAGGTTTCCCTACACTATTTCAATCTGAGCCATAATTTTTCTTCAGGATGATTATAAGACCATATTTAAGACATCATTATGTTTTTAAAATATTGTAGCAACTACTTTTGTGAATTATGTCAATTAGTGAATTTGCTAAGTGCAAAAAATTCTTTTTAATTGAGGAATTTGTAATATTTTATGATTCAAATAATAATCTTTTTTCAACATGAAGTGCCCTTCATGACAAAGTAGGGAAAATGTTGGTCATGTACCTGAATGTAGATGTTGAATACATGTCTTCCTAGATTGTTATACGTTTGATCTCATGAGTGAACATGATCTCTACAAAATGTAGATTTACCGTGTAGTTTCCATTTTCAAGGCAAAATCCATGTCAAGTTAAAGAAATGAAAGAAACACATGCATTTATGTATCACTCAACATTTGTCATAGAGAGCTTAGATCCATTAGATATGGTATAATAATTAACCTTATTGGAACTATTATCCATATAGTTAGTAGTGCTACTAAATGCCCAGTTTCCATGTTCACTCTTGTAGAACATAGTTGGTCTTGTCTCATTTATATCACTATCATATGTGGTTTTGTTGATTGTTACAACTTGTCTGCCACAATTTATGTGAAGAGAGTGTAAGGCTATAACAAGCATAATCAAGTGAGCAACAATCCAAAGATTTCAAGAAAACTAAAAAAATCACGTTGGAAAGTTGCATTAATTCAAGTTTTATTTTTGCATTCTCTATCCCTATCTAATTAAGTGTCTTGTGTTCTTTTCTTCTCTGCAACATAATTGAGATGTAGCAACATATAAAAGTTCTAATAAATCCCTTTGGCAACTCAGAATATATACTATACATGTAAAAGTGTTACTGAAAGGTTTTAACAACATCTTTTATTAATGAATTGAAATACCTAATCCTTAGAATAGTGTTAGCGGACCTAACGAAGGTCTTAGATCAAATTGATGAGAAGGGTAAAACAAGTTTGTACTATATCCTGATATTGCTTTTGTTATTGGTATACTTGGGAGATACTTGAATAAACCTGGTGTGGCACACTGGGAAGAAGCAAAATGTGTTTAGAGTATCTAAAAGGTAATGAAGATCATATAATTGCTTACAAGAGGTCATATCATCTTGACATGAAAATTTATTCTAATTCTAACTATGATTGTTATCTGGATTATCACAAGCCCACATTAGGTTATATATTCATGTTAGCAGAAGGAGTTATCTCTTGGAAGATTGCCAAGCAAACACTTACAACTAAATTAACAATGGAAGAAGAGTATATGGCTTGTTTTGAGGCAACGCATCAAGCGACATGGTTGAAAAGCTTTATTCCTGAATTTGGCTCGTTGAAGAGTATCTCTAGGTCCCTGACTATATATTATGACAATTATGTTCTGGTGAGCTTCTCTCAAAATAATGAGATCTCAAAGAGGACAAAACACTTTCAAACAAAGTTTATGTTTGTAGGAGAAAGAAGATCCAAGAGTTTAAAACTTAGGTGGAGCATATCCCTACAGAGCTTGTGATTGTTGATCCCTTAACCAAAGGCCTAGGTGTTAAAACTTTTATTGATCATGTAATCTGTAATAGGTGAAGTGTGGTCTTCTAATGTTTTGGGCTAGCAAGAGTTTGTTTTATAGTTTTTTTTAATGAGTATTGTTATACTTGGAGACATTGAATAACATTTAGAGACATTAAGTAATGCTATTGTTATTGCTATACTTATTTATTCTATACAATTTAGTTATGTATATATATTGTGATGGCATATTGTGGAGACATTTTGAATCCAGTCTCAACTTTATTTGTTGTTGTGATGGGATTTATTGAATCTCATATAATATCTTAGATAGATATTTGGACCATTTTGTTGGGAAATTGCACTTTAATCACACTTTGGCATGTTGTTTTGTTGTACATTACCATTTATCCATGTTGCATTTTTGTTGTTAGGTCATTAGGGTATAGGTTTTTTGCAATATATGATACCATTGCTCATTCGAGTATGATTTTTTGCATTATTGAGATGCTCATAATTCCATTTTGGACTTCTTTTGGTGGTTAATTTTGGCTTATTTTTGGATCTTGTATGGCCACATATTGTTGATTGATCTAGAATAACATGGTGTTATAATTTAAGTTGTCTAAGTGGGAGAATATAATATTGGAATTTTTTTTTGTGGACTGACATAATTCATATTTTATTATAGTTTTAATTTAATTCTAGATTAGTTGCATGCCAAAAATATTGGAGCATATTGTTTAGTCCATTTTTGAGATCAATTATGTTATTAGGCTTAATTATATTAATAATGCTAACAAGTGGATCTGGTTTTGGTTTTTGTAAATAGGCTGAGTCATAATGGATAGGTTTGGCCAATTGTGTTACTGACCATAGAGATCCCTGCTCCAAACCACTATAATGTGATTATTGCTCCATTGAGATAGAGCATGTACTAGAATTGAAGCGGCAATAGGAGGAGTTTTTCTCTTCTTGTTTTCCCTAATAGGTCAAAGGACAAAGATTGATAGCTATGGACTCATTAGCATCAGTCATTCCAAGTAATTTTGACATTTAATCTTAATTATAATGTTTGTTTGATACATGTCATATTAAAATTAAAACAATGACAAACCATAGAACCTTTTGAACATTTTTTTTACAAATTAAAATTTCTACAATATATGTAAATTCATTTACATTTTAAATTGTCTTATGTCATCCAAAAATATATTGATTCCTCGCTTAGTTGTAAACTCACTCTATGGCCCTCTCTATTTTTCATATCAAGGTGTTGTGGCGAGTCCTACTCCAACAGTATTGTAGGACTATTGTCATTCTCCTTCTTTGTTGGTGAGCCCGTGTAACTAGGCCAATGTTGATGTAAATATTATAAAGCCAAAAGTGTGACTGATAAATCCTTTGTAGAGCTCCATATAATACAATCAGAGTCCAAGTGTATTTTGTGGGAGTTTTAATGTTTTGTTAAGATGCATAGAACTTGTTGTGGATTAGTATGAAGTCTAAATGTAGAAACATAATTATGTGGATATTGAGTTTATGATTAGATTTTGTTTTGCAAAGTGTTATGCTAGATTGATGTGTATATATTTAAATTTCTAATAATTTTAGAAAGACTTGTTAGGTAATAAAGACTTCCTTATGTTGGGGATATTCTATGTCCTTGAAACACACGAGTATGTTCAAAGGTTTGCACTACTTTTAAGAAAAACTAAAAAAGGAGAAGACAACTGTCCATTTGCAATTGCCAACCAATGAAATTCCTAATTCTGCACTAATAGATTCAATCTTATTAGAATTGGTCAACCTAGAAAAGATAATATTGTTTACTATTGTTAATATAGTTAATATTGTTAATCCATAAAGAGAGGGATTACCTTTCCGATCGGAGAAATATAATTTACAATGTGTGAACTAACTGATAGCAGTGTGTTGATAGAACATTTAGTTGGATGGAATTCAAAGAAAACTTCATTATTTCTTGCTAATTTATTGCTAATACTGAGTAAATTTTTCGTGATTGACGGAACATGTAAGGATGAGTTATACGTGGAAGAGTTGCATGTGAAAGGAGTTAAGACCTCTGAATAACCAGCATGCGGAGTAGACAAATATTGACCCTTGTCTATATGTAACCGTATGGCTGTATGGTCCTATATATCGAGAGTTAAACATGAGATTTGGTGGATTTAGTGTGATTCATGATTGGTTGCGCTTGAGTCAAGGTACCAGTTAGAATCAGAGAGTGTATCAAGTGTGGCAATCATAGAAGACATATGTGCTCTGAGATTTGGAAGTCAAAATTAACATGTATTGGAGTGGTAAAGGTTAGATTGGTGAGGATGAGACATGTAAGGGTTTGTGATGATAACTCCCAAAGTGAGTCATTTATTTTTTTGGGTAATTTTGATAAAAAGCTCATGCGTTTCATACCCGAATTGATATTATTTTTCCTGATTTGCACATGTGGATTTTGTGTTTTGTCCCTTTGTTAGTTTTGCTTAATTTTTCATGGTTTGTGGCAATTTACTAAGTCATGTAGTGTGAACACCCGATTTTGTCCAGTTCCTTAAACCAAAAATTCAAAAATTTACATCTATAGTCATTCATGCATTTCTTTTAAGAAAAAAAGATTTTCTGTTTATTGTACTCACAAAAATTAAAAAATGTCCATTTCATCATGTCAGCCTAGTTTTTTTTTTTTTTATTCATGTTCATAAAACAAAAGAAAAAGAAAAATACAAAAAAAAATATAAAAAATTGAAGAGAGCACAACAGCATGGCGCATGCTCTGGCCTCCCACTTCAGCACCCACGTGCCTCCTGCTTCAGCCGCGCATGGAGATGGGTAGTGGAGCCAGCTGCAGAAGCGTGGGGAACAATTCCATTTGGAGTTCCTGCAGTTCAGAGAGCATGGAGATATCAGTTAGTTAATCAATGCCATCTCAATACAAATAACCAGCTGTAACAAGGAGGAAGGGGATCGAAAAAAAAACACTCATACAGGCTGATATCAAAAGTACCTCTCAAACATAGAGCAACGACTGAAAATTTTAAACAAAATCGGCATTTCACCTAAATTTCCAGGGGAGCCAACAGATACAAGGAGGAGGTCAATCCAAATCCAGCAAGAATACCAGGAAGAAGAACGAGAGCGATAATCAGTATACAGGTATTCATCAAGTATCATTCAGTTTAGAAAAAAATTAAAAAAGAGAGGGGAGGGAGGGCGCGGCTCCCACCTCCATAGCCGCGGCCTCTGCTTGTCCTACCCTTTCCACCATCTTCCTCCTTTCTCATTCTCCTTCACCGAAACCATCATCATCTCTTCTCAATCCCGCAGTCTTCAGCCACAATAACCAAGCCACTACCCAAAGCCTCCATCAACCACCGCAACTACCATTCCCATCATCTTCTTCTTTTCTTGCTCTCCATCTCATCCTTCCACCACGCCTCCACTATCCTTAATCTCTACTTCTTCACCATCGCTGCCAAACCTAGTCACCACCGCCGGAGTTCACGGGTCGCTGGTCTCGTTTTCGGATCCGCCACCGTAAAGCCCAGTAGCCGCGGTCGCGAGGTCCAGCACCACCGCAAGAGCCCAGGCGCCACTCCCCTAAGTGACCGCGAGCTCCCCCCTTCACTCCGCCTCTCTGCTTCTAGCCGTCGATAACCCAGCCAGCCCCCACCAAGCTTCATCTCGCCGTCCTGCTGCCATCATGGCAAGCTTCATATCTGAGGCCCTCCTTTTCAGATCGAGAAGCTCAGCCCCTCCATAAGCCCATCGCCGATCTACCTCCCATGCAGCCGCACTTCCCCTCGCTGCCAAACCACCATCCTCGCCTTGCCCCACTCAGGGCCAAACTCCTTCACTCTCTCCGGGAGACGTCGCGCCCCTTGTGGCCTCCTCCTCTCCATGCCAGCGGCGGCCTCCTCCTCTCCATGCCAGCGGCGGCGGTCTCCCCTTTTTTTCCTGGCACAACCGCGGCCCTCACCCCCTCACTCTCTCTTTGCTTGGTCTCTCTTTTTATCTCTCTGTGTAATGGGGTGTGCATATGATAAAAGAAATGGGTATGTGTGTGTTGCAGAGAAAAGGAAGTGCTGTATGTGTTATGTGTGGGTATGAGCATGTGCTTGGTATATATGTGACATGAGCATGTGCATGTGTGCATGTGAAAGAAAGAGAGCCGCGTGTGTGGGTGTATGCGTGTGCGTGTGTTTGTATATGAGTGGCTGAGAGCATGTGGGTATGTTTGGGGAGTGGGTAGAGTTATTTTAGGGGTAGATTTAAATTAATAAAATAAAAAAAAAGAGTTTTAAGATTTATTAGATTGGATTAGTTTTATTTTTAGAATAAATTTCTAAATTTATGTGTTTAAACTCAGGTTTGTTTGTTTGTTTAATTTTCGACTTTAAGATTTGTCTATTTAGTAAGGTTTGAGTTTAAAATAAAATAAAGAGTTGGTTTCTTTTTATTTTTATTCTATTTTATTTTTTTTATTTTTATTTTTATTTTTTTTAGGAATTGATGTAATCATTTATTTAACATTTTAGTGAATTTTATGTTTAAAATAAAAATACAAAAAAATGGTAGTTAGGACCTTTGATTTGTTTTTAGTCTTTAATTATTATATTTTGTTAGTGTTTTTACTTAAATAAATAATTTTGTCTCTGAATTATTTTTGTCAGTTTATAATTGAAGTATTTGTGTTTCGTTTAATTGTTTCATAGGTTTAGGTGTTTTGGTTAAATTAACTGTGTGGTTGTGAACTATTGTTTTAGTTTAATTATTTCATATGTTTTATTTAGTTAGTTGTTTATGTTTATAATTTAATTTTGTTTCCGTTTGGTATTAATTATAGGTTATTGTGTGATTTAATTTTACTTGTATATATTTTGCTCAAATTACTTGTATATTCATGTTTATGAATTAATCTTGTCAGTTTCTATTATTTTTTTATTTTATTTTGTCTAAAATTGAGAAATAAAACAAAAATATGTCTTTTTAATAATCAATTTTCTTTTTTAAAAACCTTTTATATTTGTGCAATGCTCGACAATAGTGATTGAATAGCAAATGTTATCTTCACTATTTTTGAATTATAAGGATGCATTGAGTAGCCTAGTGCTAACTTGCATTCTGCGCACAAAATAGATTTGTATCAAGATTTGTTCTAATCTGTGCAATGATCAATGATGATAATTGAGTAACAAATGTTATCTTTATTGTTATTGGATCATAAGGGTTTATTGAGTAGCTAAATGCTAGCTTAAATCCTGTGCGAGAACGGATTCCGTTTTTTAAAAGAATTGCTTATTCATAAGGATCTTTTTTAATCCGTGCAATGTCCAATAACGATGATTGAGTATCAGATGTTACCTTCATTGTTATTTGAATTCATTGAGTGGCCTAGTGTCAACTTGGGTTCCGTGCAATAATGGATTTCGCGTATCTTGTTGCAAATTCTTTTCTTAATAATTAAAGTCTATCAACCCACAAGCATTTTTTACAGAACTACGTGACTTTGAGTTCCCTATTGCACCAGGGGATACGTAGGAGCAGGCAATCCCTGTCAAGCCAAAATTAAATTTTCATAAATTGTTCATTTGATTGTAAATATTTTGCATAGTTTTTCTTTATTTAAATAGGGATTTTGAAGGCTATTAATTAATTTGCACAATTTACTAAGGTACCGTCTAAAGACGGGTGTACTAGGGGTGCGTAAGATTAATTTCATACCCTTCCCTATGCATAACCGACTCCCGAACTCATAATCTGGTTTCAAAGATCATCTTTCAAAATAAATGGGTTTTTTCCAACGTTTTCCCAATTTTAATAAACTTGGTGGCGACTCCATTAATTTTCAAAAATGAAAATTCTCTTTTCTTAAATTCGCCTGTCGCGATCCCTGATTGCGACAGATGGCGACTCCATGAGGACACCCAAGAGAGTCAGGCCTATTTTTAGTTAGTTGTGCAAATTAAATACAGCCTTTTGTTTTGTTTTTCTTTATGCTTTTGTTTTCTTATCTTATTTTGTACAGTTTTTTTTTACATACTCTATTACTTTATAGAAATTTGTATTTCGTGTGTTCGTTTATTAGTGTCAACTTAATTTGTTAAAACCTTAGGGTAGATGACAATTGTCGTTCTGTATGTATCATGCGTTTGTATTTTGTTTTGCAGGAGTGTATGTGGTTTTAGGATTGAAAGGTTTGTATGCTCCCTGCACACACTTCACAATCACCTATCTCACACACTTTTTTGGGGCTCTATACCCGAGCCTGTGCGAATCAAGGATAGGGGGTTTCTTGACATTGTCATGAGGGCTTCATGCTCACTGATAGTTGTTGAGACACCACTCAGTTATTCTTGACTTTATGGGTCAATCATATTGAGAGGTTCATCCCTACTTGTGGTTGGTTCGAAAGTCGGATCCTTGTCCCATGGGCCGGGCACTCTGGGGATCATCACAATTAGAAGTCTAGATCCACCATGAGTGTATGCACGCCTAGTTGAGCGTAGCACCCACCCAAATTAGGGTTTTGGCCTTCGAACTCCCCATCTATTAAGTTCAACCCTCCAGGACAAGGGGAGCATGCTTCTTTCATCCTTTTACTTTACACTTTCTTTACGCTTTATTAGTCAATCTTGCATCAAAACATCATCACATAGCATCAGCTGTTTCATCATCTCATAACTTGGCCATGCCTTGTACGCTTACGTGTCTAGGCATACATGATGTAGATAAGCACTCCATTAATTGCCATATTCATTCATTTCTCATGGATTTATGCATCATCATATTCTCAATAAAAGTATGCATTTTTACATTTCTCTTCATTTCATTGTTTTACTCATTTATCTTATCATTTTCCAGAGTTGCCTTTGATTGTCAATAAAGCAAGAATCATCATTAGTTCAAAGCAAATGGAAGCATCACAAATGAACACTAGCAATGCATGTGATTGGAAAAGAAATATCAGAGTTACAGTGACTAACAATGAGCTAGAGCAAGTAAAGAAGATGATTCAGTTGATGCCTCATGAAGTCCGGTCGTCTTTTAAGGATACATATGGGCGATATCGGATTTGTTACTTATCCCGATGAAGCACACGCATTAAGTGCTCTCTCACGGTTTGGAATCCTCTCTTGGCTGTTTTGAGTTGCCTAATCTCGATGCGATGCCAACCATAGAAGAATACATGGTCATGACAAGGCTACCAATTGAGAAAAATCTGGTGTGTATCTCTATCAAGGGCATTATGTTAGTAAAGAAAAGATTGCCAAAATCATCGGAGTTGAAGCAAACCGGATGGGAATTGAAGTAAGAGGTCCACTCAAGGAATCAAGAGAAGTTTTCGGAAACTCATTTGCAAGCATTGGCAAGACAAGGAAATTGGGACTTCTTCAATCGAACATTATGACTATTTATGGATTGGTCCTATTCCCATTCACACCAGATCTTGTCGATCAGGCAGCTATGGATGTGTTTTTCAAATTTGAGACACAAAGCATGAATCCTATTCCAAAGAATATCGCGAGATACTTTTCTTTCCTTGGGGGTTTGCCTCAAGAAAAATGGTGGTAGGCTACGGTGTTGTTTACCAATGCTATATGTCTGGTTTATGACTCATGCATATGCCAATAACCGCATGGGCCTATTTCCTGATCCATTGGGAAGCTTCCATCATATACACATAAAACAGAAAGAAGCACCAGCCTGGAAAAAGGAGTTCTCGGAGATTGATGATTCTTTCAAGTGGGTTTGCTCTTGGTACCACGGAGAAAATGTTATATATAGCTGTGGTGACTTTCACAACGTTCCTTTGATGGGTCCAAGGGGATGTATCTCCTATACGCCTGCATTGGTACTCAGACAACTTCATTGGACTCAAACAAAACCACAAGAAAAGCAGCTTGAAGGGTTTAGCTTCTTGTATCAAAAAGGATAAAAGCAGCGTGGAGCAAGAAAAGAGGATCAAGATGGCATGGGACAATGTCAAAATCCTAGGAAGAAAGGAACTCGGGCAACAACGACTAACCTCCTCTCAAGAATACAAAGAATGGAGAAAAGCAAGAATTGGGAAGCTCGAAGATATTCCAACCAGCTCAACTCCCGTGAAAATCCTACAAACACCTCCGTCAACATCTCAGGTAGAGATAATGAAGGCAGATGCGATTCTTGGAAGAGAAAAAGAAGCGGTGATCTAAAGAACACCATCCTTCAAAGCCGATGTGAGAAAATGGCTAAGGAAATTGAGGCCCTGAAAGACGAATGCATCGAAGCAACAGAATTTACCAAGTCCAGAAAAGGCAAAGAGAAAGTCTCAAGCGTGCATCTGGCCAAAATCCAAGAGTTAGAAGGAGGACTCCACAAGCTTGTAAAAGAAAAGAATCAGTTGGAGAAAGAGGTTAACAAGAAAAATCGCATGGTGGAAAGAGTAGAATCGGAGGTCAGCAAGCGAGATGAACACATATACAGCCTAAAAATGGAGGTCAACAAAGAGAAGAACAAGAGAAAGGAACTAGAAGAGCGAGTGGAGCACTTGTCAACAATGTTGGCACAAACAAAACATGATCTTTGTCGTGGATGGACTTGACAAACCAATATCATGATATGTTTGTTGACGCGACTGAATTTGGAAAGTCATGGAGCGAAAAGGCCCTTGAGTGGAAAGAGAAATATGGAAAGCTAACTAGCGAGTTGAGTCATTACATTCCAAACTTTCTTTATCGATTTGAAAAGGCCAGCGAGCAAATTAGTAAGATGCCTCCATTCAAGTTACCACAAGAAGTGGTGGAGTTCATGGATTCATGTGAGAGTGTTGCTAAAAATCTTAGGAAGAAGAAGATGAAACTTTTGATGTGACCACCAAAATTCCTTTTGATGTAATCGTTTCTTTGTTGGCACATGCGTGATATATCCTGGAATGATTTGTACTCAAAGCTTTGCCTTGAAATGAATGAAATTCTCCATGTTCGTGTTACTAATCTGCTCGACACTTTCTGTAGAGGATCAAATGTTCCCCTAGAAAGCAATCAATCACTTTCATTGCCTTGAGGTTGCTTACCCTTGTGCAAGGAAGTGAGAAGCTCAGTCACGAAGAAAAGAAGAGCTGCATTGCTAGTGTTCATTGTATAGCATCTATAGAGGAGCAATTCCTCCTAGAGATTTGCTATTAACCGCACCTTGACTTATAGGATGGTATACCCATAAGAGCAGGGCGGGGACGTTCTTATTTGCACAAAGAACTCTTAATGATTTTTGTTCACCTTTATACATTAATTTTGCATTGAAAAAAAAAATGAAAAATGAAAATTAAGTTTTGATCTTTTGATTGTGATGGAAAGAGAAAATAAAACCTTGCAACCATTGGCGCGAGGAAAGAGGATACCGATCTAACTCGTGTTCACAACACTAGAGCTCGAACCAAGATGGCGGGCGGAAACACTGAATCAGGGAGGACCCTTCCGTCTGTAGTTGCTTCTGGATCAGGGAGGACTATTTCAGGTGTAACCACCTCGGCTATAGTTACTCTGAACCAGGAGAAACTTAAGCATGGAAGTTGGCCTTGATGAGAGGAAAAGCGAGCGAGTTATCAAATAACCAGGGAAGAATGGAAGAGATGATGCGAGCTATGATGGAGTCAATTGACTTATTGAGAGGCCACCAAGACCAGCACCAATTGGGAATGCCGGTAGGTGTACAACCAAGTGCTACAACGATAACCATACCTTTGGTATCGGATGCACCTCTGAATGTCACGCAAGGGACAAATGATAATCCCCATGATCAACCACCACCAACAAGACCAACTACTATTCCCATTGGAGAAGGATATCACGCTATGGAGAATACAAATCTTTGAAGGGCATGGGCACGCTACCCACATTTGGGAGCAGCCTCCGGTTATCGTCCCAAGGCAACTCTCCTCCTCGGGGAACAACCGTGCAGAAATAGAGAAGGACAAGTTGAAAGAAGAATGGATGGAGAAAATCCAGGAACAAATTAAGGCAATCCAAAGACCAAACAATTATGGTTACATGGAGATTGAACAACTTTGTCCTCCTATTAGCGATTGTCCCTAAGGATTTTAAAGTTCAGGATTTTTCAAAATATGGGGCGGCAACCCGCTTCTTCCATTTAAAGAGTTCTTGCACCAAGATGTCAATCTGGTCCAAGGATGAAAAGTTTCTCATTAGCTTTTTCCATGAGAGTTTGACCTGACCGGCTCTAGAATGGTATATCGGTTAGATCATGCAAAGATTCCTGTTGGGGAGAATTGGCTGACTTGTTCATGAACCAATACAAATTTAATCTTGATGTGGCACCTACACGGGAGCAATTAAGCTCCATGCAGAAAAAGAAAGATGAATCCTTTAAGCAATACGCTCAAAGATGGAGAGCTTTCGCTGCCCAAGTTCAACCCCGCTTATCACGGCGAGATGTGTTCTTACTTCTTAGGAACCTTGGGATCCCCTTATATTGGAGCAATGGCGGGATCAGCATATAAGGACTTCTCTGAGTTAATAACTGCTGGAGAAAGAATTGAGAGCTTGGCTAAGGCTGGCAAACTTCCCACGAACAATGAAGACACAAGAAGAAGTTTAGAAGAAAGAGACAGATGTGAATTATGTCCATGGTCAGCAATCCTTTGTCCCGAGGTATGCATCAACACGTCCACAACCCAGGATGATTACCCACCAAACCCCGTCCCCGTTACCCATCTACCTCAAACACTACCCCATACCATCAGCCTCAGGTTAATAACATTCACATACGGCCATACCAGCCAGCACGTCCTACCTATCCTACCACACACTACCAGACTTACCCAAATACTCCGACACCCCGACCAAACTTCCAAAGTCAAAATCGGAACCGATTCCCTAACCTTCCACCTTTGGAGGCTGTCTATTTCAAACACTGACCTTTTCCAAAGATTAGTAGAGGCTCATCTGATTGCAGCCTATCCTGTGCGCCCATTAGAACCACCATACCCAGCTTGGTACAACCCGAACTTTACTTGTAAATATCACATGGACATAGCAGGGCATTCCCTTGAAGATTGTGAAGGGTTCAAGACCGCGGTGAGGAAACTAATCGCTTGTGGGAGGTTAGACCTTCAGGAAGATTCAAAGCCGGATATTGTTAATAACCCAATTCCAAACCATGAAGGAGGAAGTCGGATAAATGCCTTGGAAGCAGAGGAACCCCTGATTAAGAAGGTGTTGAGTCTCAGAACACCCATGGGGAAAATTTTCATCGGTTTGAAGAAGGCCGGCTATGACACTACAGCGCCTGCTCTTGCAATGGAGGGTAATGAGAAAGATGACATAAATTCGAGCTGCATATACCACTCTGGAGGTTTTGGTCATGATATAGAAAGTTGTTGGGGTTTTAAAGCTCAGTACAAGAATTACTCGACCTGGGTGTGATTCGTGAAAGGAAGTCGAATCTCACTGAAGAGGTAAATGTGATTGATCGTACTCGCGTCCCTCCACTGAACCAAGCACCGAAACCAGAGTAAGTGGTGATCACCGTGAGGAAGCCAACGCCATTCGATTCACGAGAACACTCATGCGGTGCCTTGGAATTATGAAGCCAAGGTAGTAGGGGAGACTTCAAGGGCCCAAGTAGGTGGGGCAGCGAATGATGTTTTGGAAGTAAAAGGAATCACAAGAAGTGGGAGGATTTATGGACCAAGAATCGAAAAGGGAAAGCTTGTCGAGGAAGAGAACGTGGGAAAGGGTTCTGGTGCGGAAAGAAAAGGAAGAGAAGAAAATGAAGAAGAGGAGTTCCTGAAGATCATGAAGCAAAGTGAGTACGACATCTTTGGAGCAATTGAAAAAGACTCTGCTAGAATCTCCCTGTTGTCATTAATTTTGTCATCAGAATCTCATCAAAAGCGATACTAAAGGTCTTGAAAGATGCTTATGTGAAACCGGACGTCTCATTGGAAAATATGGTGAATATGGTGGATCCGGTAAAGCGTGTCAATATGATCACTTTCTCAAACGAGGAGATTGTATCACAAGGCTAACCCACGAGCACTTGTATATAACCCTTAAATGCAAAGGCTATATAGTGCCCAAAGTTCTCATTGACGGAGGGTCGAGATTAAAGCGTCTTGCAATCAACTTTGAGCTACTTGGCAATGAGCAAAGACGATATTTCACCGGAAGTGATGATCGTGAGAGCTTTTGATGGAGCGAAGAAAAACATGCATGGGGAAATAGTCTGCCATTGGAAATCGGCCCAAGCCGATTTGAGGTTTTATTCAAGTAATGGAGATTGAGTCGATTACAATATCTTTCTTTGGGAAGACCATGGATTAATAATGTTGGTCTTTGTTCCTTCAACCTTGCACCAAAAAGTTAAGTATATTGAGAATGGTTCAGTTATTACGATTCATGGAGAGAAAGAAATCATTGTATCAAAACCAGTCACACTTCCATATGTTGAAAATGTGGAGTTAGTGGAAAGCGACTTATGGCGATCAGAAGTGGTAGGTGAGCAGAGCAGAGAGTGTTTCCAAAGCAAGATGTCAATCAGATAGTGGCTCATATCATGACCAAAAATGGTTATCTGCCATGGCAAAGGGTTGGGGCCCACGATTGCGAGTATCAAAACACCTTTGACGGTCTCAGGGAAGTCTAACCGATTCGGTTTAGGATATGAAGCATCATTAGAGGAGCAGATCAAGAACATGGCTTTTGAGCAAAAGAAACCAAAAGAGAAGATGAAGCAGATCCCTCATCTGAAGGAAACATTTCCTTATCCAGCTGAAGTGATTATGGCTGAAGAAAGTTGTGTCCCTAGCTGTTGTCCAACCATCAATATGGTGGATGTTGAGAAGCTTGAAGAATGCAACAATAATTATCTTTGCCAGAGGAGATCTTTGATAAATTGGACAGCTGAACCATTGATTGATGTTATTGCTTCAAAGTAATTATGTGGGATTATATTAATTGTTTTTGCTTTCATGTATGCTACTTTGAGACATCATTTGAATAAATTTGCATGATTATCCAGTAATCTTTACATTTCCTTCGCGTCTTCCATTCTCTTTGTTTCAACTCCTATTCTTTTGTTTTCTCTTTTATCTCTATCACCATTACTCAAACCATTAATTGGCATTTTCCTATATTATTCGCGTTCTATTCACTATCTGTTTTAGCATTCCAACCCCCACAAATGCTTTCCAGGGACCTAAATATTATGAATGTTTTGCCACGTGAAAGGGACTCTGGAGACCAATCAATTGATTCTCTTACAGCATTTGATTGTGATAGCTTTGGATCTGAGGATGATGAAGAAGCTATTGGGCAATTTGAAAGTCTGTTGGAGCATACAGAGAAGAGATTTGATTTAGACAATGAGGAGGTTGAGGTGATTAATATGGGCACTGAAGAAGAAAAGAAAGAGTTGAAAATAGTAGAAAACCACAGCGAGCGAAATGATTGCATTGTTTGAAGAATACTTGGATGTCTTTGCATGGTCCTACCGTGATATGCCAGGATTGGACCCAGAGATCGCCTCACACAAGATTCCTTTGTATCCGGAAGCCGAGCCGAAAAAGCAAAAGTTGAGAAGAATGCGGCCTGACATGTCATTAAAGATAAAAGAAGAAGTGACTAAACAACTAGAGGCTGGGTTTTTGGAGGTATCAAGACACACAGATTGGGTGGCTAACATTGTTCCTGTGCCTAAGAAAGATGGAAAAGTTCGAATGTGTGTAGATTATCGAGACCTAAACAAAGCTAGTCCGAAAGATGATTTTCCACTCCCTCACATTGATGTTCTTGTTGATAATACAGCCAAAAATCATAGATTCTCATTCATGGATGGGTACTCTGGGTATAATCAAATTCTCATGGATATTCATGACAAAGGAAAAACTACGTTCATAACTCCGTGGGGAACATTCTGCTACACAGTCATGCCATTCGGCTTGAAGAATGCCGGTGCCACTTATCAACGTGCCATGGTTGCATTGTTCCATGACATGATGCACAAAGAGATTGAGGTATATGTTGATGACATGGTCGCTAAGTCCAAGGAAGGGGAAAGCCATGTAGCAGTCTTACGAAAGCTATTTGAAAGACTCATGAAGTACAAATTACGGCTGAACCCGAATAAATGTGTTTTTGGAGCTTCCACAGGGAGATTACTTGGGTTCATTGTCAGCAGAGAAGGTATAAAGGTGGATCCAGATAAGGTGAAGGCAATACAAGAAATGCCAGCTCCCCGAACTGAAAAAGAAGTGAGAAGTTTTCTTGGGAGACTCAACTACATCGCTAGATTCATTGCCAACTTGACTAGTACTTGTGAGCCTATATTCAAGTTACTGCGAAAACATCAACCTGGAGAATGGAACGAAGAATGCCAAGAAGCCTTTGACAAAATAAAGACTTATCTAATGAAACCTCCAGTTTTGATTCCTCCTACGCCAGGCCGTCCTTTGATATTGTATCTTACAGTGTTGCCCACTTCACTTGGGGCAATGTTGGGGCAATATGATGAATCCGGAAGGAAAGAACAGGCCATTTATTATTTGAGCAAGAAGTTTAATGAATGTGAATCCCGCTATCTGGCCATTGAAAAGACCTGTTGTGCATTAGTATGGGCTTCCAAGAGGTTGAGGCAGTACATGTTATATTACACCACCCGGTTGATTTCTCGAATGGATCCATTAAAATACATATTTGATAGTCCTCATGTGTCATTGAGAATGTCAAAATGGCAAGTGATGCTGTCCGAATTTGATATCAAATATGTTACTCAAAAGTCCATCAAAGGAAGTGCAATTGCTGATTATCTAGCTGAAAACCCTACGGAGGGTGTACAGCCCGCTATGCCTGAATTCCCTGATGACGAGGTGTTGGCACTAGAAAGAGAAGATGAGGAAGAGGAGAATGTGTGGGAGATGTACTTTGATGGGGCGGCTAATATGAATGGATGTGGAATAGGAGCTGTATTAGTCTCACCAGCTGGGAAGCAGTACCCAATTTCTATCAAACTAGACTTCGAATGTACCAACAACATGGCAGAATATGAAGCATGCGCAAATGGTTTGCAAGTTGCAATTGACTTGGGAATCAAAGAACTGAAGGTGTTTGGAGACTCTGCACTCATAATCTATCAAGTTAACGGAGAGTGGCGCACAAAAGATCCAAAACTGGTGCCTTATCAGAAGTACTTGTCTCAATTAATTGAGCACTTTGATAATATATCGTTCTCTCACTTAACTCGAGACAAGAACCAGTTTGCTGACGCTTTGGCGACCTTGGCCGTAATGACTAAGTTGGAGATCCATGCTAATGTCCAACCCATCCATGTGGAGGTGCAAAATGAGCCAGTATACTGTGGTAATGTGGAGATTGAACCAGATGGTCGACCGTGGTATCATGACATCAAGCAGTACATTCAAAAAGGAGAATACCCAGCAGGTGCGAATGAGGTGGACAAGAAGACAATTCGAAGACTGGCTATAGCCTTTTTCCTGAATGGTGAAGTCCTTTACAAGAGAAATTATGACACTACTCTCCTTAGATGTGTGGATGCTTATGAAGCTCGAACAATCATGACTGAAGTCCATGAAGGGATCTGTGGAACTCATGCTAATGGGCACATGATGGCGCGTAAAATCCTAAGAAGCGGCTATTACTGGTCCGCCATGGAAAATGACTGTATCAATTATGTTCGAAAGTGCCACAAATGCCAAGCATATGCAGACCGAGTCAATGCTCCACCGATTGATTGCACAAAGATGGTATCTCCTTGGCCTTTCTCAATGTGGGGCATGGATGTTATTGGCCCAATTAATCCCAAAGCATCCAATGGTCATCGTTTCATCTTGGTGGCGATAGATTATTTCACTAAATGGGTGGAAGCTGCTTCATATACCAACATCACACAGAAGGTGTTTCTCAGATTCATCAAAAAGGACATCATCTGCAGATATGGGATTCCAGAAAGGATCATTACAGATAATGCTCCTAACCTCAATGGTGCCGAAGTTCAGAAGTTCTTTGAGACTTTCAAGATCAAGCATCATAATTCAGCTCCTTATAGGCCTCAAATGAATGGCGCAGTGGAGGCCGCGAATAAGAATATCAAGAAAATCATTGCCAAAATGGTAGTGAATTACAAAGACTGGCATGAAATGCTGCCGTACGCTTTGCACGCGTATCGCACCAACATACGGTCAAGCACAGGAACAACTCCCTTCTCGTTGGTTTATGGAATGGAAGCCGTATCCCCAATAGAGGTTGAAATCCCTTCGCTCAGAGTCTTAGTGGAGGCCGAGTTAGAAGAATCTGAATGGGTAAAAGCTCGATATGAGCAGCTGAACATGATTGAAGAGAAGAGACTTGCAGCTATTTGTCATGGTCAGTTGTACCAAAGCAGGATGGCTAGAGCTTTTAACAAGAGAGTTCGCCCTAGAGATTTTTATCCAGGGGATTTGGTTCTGAAGAAAATTCTCCCCAATCAAGAAGACGCACGAGGTAAGTGGGCTCCAAGTTATGAAGGACCTTACATTGTCAAGCAAGCATTCTCAGGTGGAGCATTGATTTTGCAAAACGTGGAGGGCCAGGAATTGCCTAAACCAATCAACGTGATGCTAAAGATTTTATGCCTGAAGGGATGCTTGAAAAGCCCGTTAGGTTGAAAACTCGAAAGAGCGACCTAAGCAAAAGTTAGGGCAAAGCAGAAAGAAAAGCCCGTTAGGTCGAAAACTCGAAAGAGCGGCCTAAGCAAAAGATAGGGCAAAACAAAAGAGAGAAAGAAAGAAAAGGACGGCTCGCTAGGTTAAAAACTCAAAAGAGCGGCCTAGGCAAAAGTTAGAGCAGAAAAGATAAGCATCTTGTTGGCGGTGGCCAGGGCAACTCTTGATAGTCCGCAAATCAAGCGGATAAAGCTGAAACTGGGGCAATTTTTGGAAAGAAAAAGGTTCGGAGTTATATCATCAGATATCAGGGCTAGCATTTTCAATTTGCGGCAAGGGAATTGATTGATTAAAGATGTATCTATCTTTGGGGCAATTTTGAGAAAGGATTTGAAGATATGTCGTCGGATATCCTTGTTATGATGTTCAAATTCTTTGTAAGAAGTTTATTGATTGGGCCACAAAGAACCTAAAGCTGGGCATAATTTTGTGTCTCCCAAAATTTTATTTTTGCATTTATGCGGTTCAAAGCATTTTGTCATCCAAAACACCAAGTAATGAAAACGTCCATTCAGTTGATCCCTTCATTTTCTTTTTGAATGCATGTTTATTCATGGTGTCTCAAGTAGGATATATTTAAGTTTCAATTATACAATCTAACAATGATTCGCAGCAATACATCAATGACTAATATTGTAATCCAGAAACTTCATTCGAGTTTGACGGAAAAGTAATCATCAGTTTAAAGATGGAAAAGGGAAGAAGGAGAAATTGGAAGGAAGTGAGCAAAGTTGCAAGAGCAAGACAAGTTGAGTCGTGCCGGAAAGTCAAACGGAAGAATTATGAGTTTGATCGGTTAAAGTTTTCCTCGAAGTTTTCCCGATTTGGTTGCGATTAGTTTTTCAAGAATGTGAAATTCAAGGCTTTTTGAATATAACTTTGAAAAATGGAAAATCATTGTTTTCTAAGTCAGCATTTACCCTTCTTGTCGGCCTCAGTTGCCAATTTACATTTCCAGTCGGCCTCAGTTGCCAATTTAATTTTCTGTCGGCCTCAGTTGCCAATTTACATTTCTTGTCGGCCTCAGATTGCCAATTCATCTTTAGTCGACGCAGTTGCCAATTTACCTTTTTTCGGCCTCAGATTGCCAATTTACATTTCTTGTCGGTCTCAGATTACCAATTTACTTTTCAGTCGGCCTCAGATTGCCAATTTACCTTTTCAGTCGGCCTCAGATTGCCAATTTACATTTCTTGTCGGTCTCAGATTACCAATTTACTTTTTCACCGGCCTCAGATTGCCAAATTTATTTTTCAGTCGGCCTCAGGTTGCCAATTCACTTTTTCAGTCGGCCTCAGTTTGCCAATTTACATTTCTTGTCGGCCTCAGTTTGCCAATTTACATTTCTTATGCTCACTCAGATTGCCAATTTACTTTTTCAGTCGGCCTCAGATTGCCAATTTATTTTTCTTGTAGGCCTCAGATTGTCAGTCTACTTTTCAGTCGGCCTCAGATTGCCACCATTTTACTTTTCAATCGGCCTCAAATTGCCAATTTACTGTTCAGTCGGCCTCAGATTGCCAATTTACCTTTTTAGTCGGCCTTAGATTGTCAATTTACTCTTCTTGTCGGCCTCAGTTGCCAATTCATCTTCGATCGGCCTCAGATTGCCAATTTACATTTCTTGTCGGCCTCAGATTGCCAATTCATCTTTTAGTCGGCCTCAGATTGTCAAATTTGTATTCAAGTCGGCCTCAGATTGCCAAATTTACTTTTCATGTCGACTTCAGATTGCCATTTTAATTTTTAGTTGGCCTTGGATTGCCATTTACTTTTTGTGTCGGCCTCAGATTGCCACTTACATTTCTTGTCAACCTCAGTTTGCCATTTTAATTTTCATGTCAGCCTCAGATTGCCAATTTATTTTCCAGTCGGCCTCAGATTGCCATTTTATTTTTTATATCGGCCTAAGATTGCCATTTACGTTTCCAGTCGGCCTCAGATTGCCAATTTACATTCCCAGTCAGACTCAGATTGCCAGTTTACCTTTCATGTCGGCCTCAAATTGCCAATTCATTTTCGTGTTGGCCTCAGATCGCCATTTTACTTTTTCAGCCGGCCTCAGATTGCCATCCCCTGTCCACTGTTGGCCCATATTCGATTGGTCACAAGATTTTGATTCCCTGTCGATCTCCAGTCATTTCAATTGTTTTACATTTTTTGGACGTGTGTTAAGTTAGTTTCTTTTCTTCGCATGATTCGTACGGTTAGTTTCTGAATTGTAGCATTACATGTGACTTTTGTGAATGTTTGGTTTCTTCTAATGTTAGAATTTGCAATTACATTTTATGCATTGCCAAACAAAATCTATGTTCATGTCTTTACTTATTCCTTACGAAGATAATGTGTAAGACTCATTTTTCATATTCTCTTGTAAGAAATAAGTAAAGAGGGGCAACTGTGAACACCCGATTTTGTCCAGTTCCTTAAACCAAAAATTCAAAAATTTACATCTATAGTCATTCATGCATTTCTTTTAAGAAAAAAAGATTTTCTGTTTATTGTACTCACAAAAATTAAAAAATGTCCATTTCATCATGTCAGCCTAGTTTTTTTTTTTTTTTTTATTCATGTTCATAAAATAAAAGAAAAAGAAAAATACAAAAAATATATATATATAAAAAATTGAAGAGAGCACAACAGCATGGCGCATGCTCTGGCCTCCCACTTCAGCACCCACGTGCCTCCTGCTTCAGCCGCGCATGGAGATGGGTAGTGGAGCCAGCTGCAGAAGCGTGGGGAACAATTCCATTTGGAGTTCCTGCGATTGAGCATGGAGATATCAGTTAGTTAATCAATGCCATCTCAATACAAATAACCAGCTGTAACAAGGAGGAAGGGGATCGAAAAAAAAACACTCATACAGGCTGATATCAAAAGTACCTCTCAAACATAGAGCAACGACTGAAAATTTTAAACAAAATCGGCAGCATTTCAGCTAAATTTCCAGGGGAGCCAACAGATACAAGGAGGAGGTCAATCCAAATCCAGCAAGAATACCAGGAAGAAGAACGAGAGCGATAATCAGTATACAGGTATTCATCAAGTATCATTCAGTTTAGAAAAAAATTAAAAAAGGAGAGGGGAGGGAGGCCGCGGCTCCCACCTCCATAGCCGCGGCCTCTGCTTGTCCTACCCTTTCCACCATCTTCCTCCTTTCTCATTCTCCTTCACCGAAACCATCATCATCTCTTCTCAATCCCGCAGTCTTCAGCCACAATAACCAAGCCACTACCCAAAGCCTCCATCAACCACCGCAACTACCATTCCCATCATCTTCTTCTTTTCTTGCTCTCCATCTCATCCTTCCACCACGCCTCCACTATCCTTAATCTCTACTTCTTCACCATCGCTGCCAAACCTAGTCACCACCGCCGGAGTTCACGGGTCGCTGGTCTCGTTTTCGGATCCGCCACCGTAAAGCCCAGTAGCCGCGGTCGCGAGGTCCAGCACCACCGCAAGAGCCCAGGCGCCACTCCCCTAAGTGACCGCGAGCTCCCCCCTTCACTCCGCCTCACTGCTTCTAGCCGTCGATAACCCAGCCAGCCCCCACCAAGCTTCATCTCGCCGTCCTGCTGCCATCATGGCAAGCTTCATATCTGAGGCCCTCCTTTTCAGATCGAGAAGCTCAGCCCCTCCATAAGCCCATCGCCGATCTACCTCCCATGCAGCCGCACTTCCCCTCGCTGCCAAACCACCATCCTCGCCTTGCCCCACTCAGGGCCAAACTCCTTCACTCTCTCCGGGAGACGTCGCGCCCCTTGTGGCCTCCTCCTCTCCATGCCAGCGGCGGCCTCCTCCTCTCCCTGCCGGTAGCCACGGTCTCCCCTTTTTCCTGGCGGCCCTCACCCCCTCACTCTCTCTTTGCTTGGTCTCTCTTTTTATCTCTCTGTGTAATGGGGTGTGCATATGATAAAAGAAATGGGTATGTGTGTGTTGCAGAGAAAAGGAAGTGCTGTATGTGTTATGTGTGGGTATGAGCATGTGCTTGGTATATATGTGACATGAGCATGCGCATGTGTGCATGTGAAAGAAAGAGAGCCGCGTGTGTGGATGTATGCGTGTGCGTGTGTTTGTATATGAGTGGCTGAGAGCATGTGGGTATGTTTGGGGAGTGGGTAGAGTTATTTTAGGGGTAGATTTAAATTAATAAAATAAAAAAAAGAGTTTTAAGATTTATTAGATTGGATTAGTTTTATTTTTAGAATAAATTTCTAAATTTATGTGTTTAAACTCAGGTTTGTTTGTTTGTTTAATTTTCGACTTTAAGATTTGTCTATTTAGTAAGGTTTGAGTTTAAAATAAAATAAAGAGTTGGTTTCTTTTTATTTTTATTCTATTTTATTTTTTTTATTTTTATTTTTTTTTTTTTTAGGAATTGATGTAATCATTTATTTAACATTTTAGTGAATTTTATGTTTAAAATAAAAATACGAAAAAATGGTAGTTAGGACCTTTGATTTGTTTTTAGTCTTTAATTATTATATTTTGTTAGTGTTTTTACTTAAATAAATAATTTTGTCTCTGAATTATTTTTGTCAGTTTATAATTGAAGTATTTGTGTTTCGTTTAATTGTTTCATAGGTTTAGGTGTTTTGGTTAAATTAACTGTGTGGTTGTGAACTATTGTTTTAGTTTAATTATTTCATATGTTTTATTTAGTTAGTTGTTTATGTTTATAATTTAATTTTGTTTCCGTTTGGTATTAATTATAGGTTATTGTGTGATTTAATTTTACTTGTATATATTTTGCTCAAATTACTTGTATATTCATGTTTATGAATTAATCTTGTCAGTTTCTATTATTTTTTTTATTTTATTTTGTCTAAAATTGAGAAATAAAACAAAAATATGTCTTTTTAATAATCAATTTTCTTTTTTAAAAACCTTTTATATTTGTGCAATGCTCGACAATAGTGATTGAATAGCAAATGTTATCTTCACTATTTTTGAATTATAAGGATGCATTGAGTAGCCTAGTGCTAACTTGCATTCTGCGCACAAAATAGATTTGTATCAAGATTTGTTCTAATCTGTGCAATGATCAATGATGATAATTGAGTAACAAATGTTATCTTTATTGTTATTGGATCATAAGGGTTTATTGAGTAGCTAAATGCTAGCTTAAATCCTGTGCGAGAACGGATTCCGTTTTCTAAAAGAATTGCTTATTCATAAGGATCTTTTTTAATCCGTGCAATGTCCAATAACGATGATTGAGTATCAGATGTTACCTTCATTGTTATTTGAATTCATTGAGTGGCCTAGTGTCAACTTGGGTTCCGTGCAATAATGGATTTCGCGTATCTTGTTGCAAATTCTTTTCTTAATAATTAAAGTCTATCAACCCACAAGCATTTTTTACAGAACTACGTGACTTTGAGTTCCCTATTGCACCAGGGGATACGTAGGAGCAGGTGATCCCTGTCAAGCCAAAATTAAATTTTCATAAATTGTTCATTTGATTGTAAATATTTTGCATAGTTTTTCTTTATTTAAATAGGGATTTTGAAGGCTATTAATTAATTTGCACAATTTACTAAGACTGCCTAAAGACGTGTACTAGGGGTGCGTAAGATTAATTTCATACCCTTCCCTATGCATAACCGACTCCCGAACTCATAATCTGGTTTCAAAGATCATCTTTCAAAATAAATGGGTTTTTTCCAACGTTTTCCCAATTTTAATAAACTTGGTGGCGACTCCATTAATTTTCAAAAATGAAAATTCTCTTTTCTTAAATTCGCCGCCCCCGTCGCGATCCCGGTTGCGACATGTAGTTAGGATCAATTATGTATATCAGTTAAGAAACAAATAAAAGTCTGTTAGTAGTTAGTTAGACTTAATGGTGAACTGTTAGACAAAGTTAGTTACATCATGGTATATATAAAATCCTTATTTGATACAAATTCTTGGATTTTAGACCGTGGTGCAACATCTCATGTAGCATGCTCCATATCATGTTTTTCACATATAAAACTTGGCTCTGATATGATATCAAGATTAACAAAGAAAACAAACTGAATATACTAGTAGAAGTTGAAAGTTGTAATACACGATACTAAAGGGGATTTATATATACAATGATGTAACTAACTTTGTCTAACAACTCATCATTAAGTTTAACTAACTACTAACAGACTTTTATTTGTTTCTTAACTGATATACATAATTGATCCTAACTACATGACTTATTACAATTTATCAGTGTTTTTTTGCGTTTTAATTAGGTCCAATGGAGCTAAGGGCATGGGGGAGCAAAAATGAAAGCTAGTAAGAAGTTTATATGTGCTGCACAGCCCTCATGGCAGAACACAACCAAGTAAAACAATGCACAGCGTCCTGCAGCCCTCCTACACTCCTCCAACAGCCCTTACAATAAAATGCACAATTCTAAGAGGCTTTCATGCGTGCTAAATAGTACTGTTTTTTTAACTTCTCTGCTTTGTGTGCTTTGCTTCTACTCCTTCCCCCTTTTGCTACTTGATGCTCTTATTTTGTTTTTGTCCTTGAAATTGTCTACTACATTTTTGGAAATCACTAAAGATCCATTCTATCCGATAAATCCACCAAAACATCAACTAACCTCTATTTTATCACTAAAGAAAACCGTCACCTTTTCCACCAATAGAAGTGGCTATACGTGTCACATGTACTAAATTCTTATTGACGGACCACCGTTTTCACTCTCGAAAAATGACCACATCCCAACATAGTCTCTTTTGGGTTATTTCACGAGTAATAAAATTTTGGGTACTAAAATGATAATTCTCTGATTTTCCCATCATCTAGTCCGTTTGCATTTCTCTTATGGCTGGGACTTGAGGGAAGACTAGAAGAGGATCTTTGTCTTCTCTTTTTTTTTCCCTTTAATTTTCTTAATTTTTCCTTTTTTATATATAATTTTATCATTTTTAATATAAAAAGAATTGTTCTTGAATGGGCTAACTTGGGCTAAGGAAGAAAGAAGAAAAAAAAGTTGTAAGAAAAATAGGCTAGAGCTTTTGCTTTTGAGCTTTCCCTTTTAAAAAATTTTTAATTTAAAAATTACATTAGAATAAAATAAATTTAAAAAAATTGGCAGTGAATATACACAAATTTGGGTATTAACAAAAAGTATTACGACAAGGAGAAATAAAATACGTGGTGGAATTCAGTTTAGATTTATATGGAAACAATAGTTTTGGAATCAAACTAATTGCAAGATAGTATATAACTAATACGTACTTAATGAATTTCTTAGACTAACAGACACTAATTTAATTTCTCTTCTCAAGGTAAGAAGAGTCCAAACGTATAGGATATAGATCTTTTGCAGAAGTAGATGAAGAAGTCAACGGTGCCTCCATTGAGATACTCTCATCCTGTTGGTTATAAAACATCCGCAATGCCTCCAACCTCTTCTCATCCAATAACTCACTTGAGTCTGAAACTTGTTCTGGAACAACTATTTTGCCTTCTAGCATGCTTACAACTGCAGACATTGTAGGCCTAAGTGTTGGAGACATATTAGTGCATAGGAGAGCTACGTTGACCATCACTGTCACCTCCTCTTTGTTGAAGTTTGAACCCAATCTTCTGTCGACTAGCTCCATTAGATTGCCTTTCTCTTTCAACAAACGTGCCTTGTTTGCAAAATGATAAAAGAAATTAAAGTGGGTTTATTCCAAAGTCAATTCTAATATTTCAAATAACAATCAATGGAATTGGAAGCACTCCTTTTTGGGTTAGGCTTGAGTAAGAAGCAATTATAATGTTATATCACAGTTTGAATACTTTTACATTGTAAGGCCTTGTACGTGTGTGCATAGCCAGAAAATTGAAAGAGTACATAGAACTATCGAAAATAACAAGCAATGCCTCCAACACTTGGTTATTATTTTGATAGACAATTGACATAAAATAGACATGAGAGTACTTACACAATCAAGCAAATAGAATGCTTCTTCTCTCTGTCGTTGAGTCGTATTAGCCCTCCCACTTACAATTTCCAAAGCTACAATCCCAAAGCTATAGACATCTGCTTTATCGGTTAAATAACCATGCATGGCATATTCAGGAGCCATATATCCACTGCACAAAAAACATAAGTAAGTTTATCAAATACATTAACTTTAGAAATATTTTCCACTCATTTGTTTTTTGTGTTTTTCTTCTCAAAAACAAAAACAACCAAACCTTACCACACATGTGAGCAATCAATGTTGTTACACTATGTCAAATACAGAAATTTCAATAAAAAGCCATTTAGAGCTAACATCAGATTTGTTTTTTAGTTTTCTAATTTTCTATCCATGATAATAAAGGTGCACGGTAAAATTAAACACCTTCATAAACCAATCATATCATACAACAAAATTTGCATACAAGAAATTAAAATACAAGAACTCACTATGTTCCGGCTATTCGGGTGCTAATATGAGTGTTGTCCTCCTCATTAAGCTTGGCCAAACCAAAATCAGATATCTTTGGGTTGAGATATTTGTCCAGCAACACATTAGTGGCTTTTATGTCCCTATGAACTACTTTTAGTCTTGATTCTTCATGGAGGTATGCCAAGCCTCTAGCAATACCAATGCAAATCCTATGCCTTGTTGGCCAATCCAATTTTATTTGGTGTTCTTCTCGGCCTTACATGTGAATATGATAGAAATCACACAATGGTATCACAAAGTCAGGTATATAACACAAGTAAGTAGATATGGAATATCACAAACATGACCACCAAAGTAAGAATAATTACCAAATAAAGCACGGGCAAGGCTATTGTTTTCCAAATATTCATATACCAGCAATAGCTGATCTCCATCAACACAACAACCATAGAGTTTAACAAGGCAAGGGTGTTGCAAAGCAGAAATCATTCCTATCTCATTCAAAAACTCACGATTCCCTTGCCTTGATTTGGAGGAAAGTTGCTTGACTGCTATTATTGTACCATTTGGTAGACATCCCTACAATTATAATTATTCGATTGTTGAAAAAGAATTTTCAAAGCATGGCATATATAAGTATGATAAATGAATGATTTTTCAACAATAATATATTCTATTATGCAAAATACCTTGTATACGGGACCAAATCCTCCCTCTCCAATCTTATTGGTGATATCAAAGTCATTTGTTGCTGCTTTGATCGTTCGTAAGGAAAATACACTTGTTTGTAGTTCTAAACCCTCTAGCTCTATTAATTAAAGCAAAAGAAAGATCAGAGACCTCTTATACTGGGAAATTTTCAAATGGACACTCTGGATCAACAATCATGTATGTTGGAAGTAACTACACATGAAAAGTCCATTTGTTTCAAAACAAAAGAACTTCGGTAATAATTTTTTTATAGTCACCTTTTGCGGGAGACCTTTTCTTTCCTAGATAGCCTTTCCACCAAAGTATACCTAATACCAAGATGATAATAACTGCTACTGCAGCCACAATTCCAACCACAGCCCCTGCTGATAAGCTACTTCCTTTTTCTGTGATAGGTGTAATCAGCTTGATTAGTGCACAAAACCTAAGAGCTATGCATAGCAGATGATAGCATTAAGATGAAAGTAGTAGAGTATAAAGGGGCATTTGTTTGGGATTTTGGGGTGAAAAATCACTTTTTTAACCCAAAAAATTAATTTTCATATATTTATATAATTTTTTAATAATCATCTAAATTTAAAAAATTAATTTTTAATTTTTTTATAGAAACTAAAAAAAGTAGCTTCTGAAAAGAAAATTCATTTATACTTTTTGCAATTATATATATATAATTCAAGTTTCATGATTTTTTTTTTTATAAAATCTAAAACAAATACACTTTAGAAATTTAAGGAGAAGTACTTAAGTACTACCCACCATGCTTCATAGATATAGCTGAAATAAGAGGACCATACACAGCTGTAGGGACACCAGTTGTCCCTTTTCCAGCCCAATAAAAGCGAATCTCCAAGGTATTATTAGTCACAGTTGTAGGGAATGATTTTATTTTTTCCTTGTAGTTTCCTCCTGCTTCTTCTGCAATATTGAAGTCCTTTTGCCTCAGGTGTCCCTACAAAATTTAAATCCAAACCTCAATGCCCTCTTAATAATCTTTTTAAAATATTGTAGCAACTGGTTTTATGAATTATGATGATTATTAGTGAATTGCCAAGTGGAAAAAAATTCTACAATATGCAACTGAGCTACATATAATATTTTTTGTTTCAAGTGATTGTCTTTTATCAACATTAAGCACCTTCATGACAAAGTATAGAAATGGTCTTGGTCTTGTACCTGAATATAGATGTCAAATACACGCCTTCCCAGACTGTTATATGTTTGATCATCAGTGAACATGATCTCCGCAAAATGTAGATTTACCATATAGTTTCCATTTTCAAGGCAAAATCCATAATAAGTCAAAGAAAGGGGAGAAATACGTGCATTCATGTAGAGCTCCGGATTCGACAGAGAGAGCTTAGAGTTATTAGATATGATATAAACCGAACTGCTACTATCAATGTAGTTACCAGTGCTGCTCAATGCCCAATTTCCATTTGGGCTCTTGTAGTACGTAGCAGGTCCTGCTGCATCTGTATCTGCTTCATATTTATTTTCATCGATTATTATAGGTTGTCCGCCACAATTTATATAGAGAGATGAGGCGGCTGTGACAAGCATAAAAAGTTGAGTAACCATTCAAATATATCAATCAAAGTAAAGAAAAAAGAAAAATCACAATAAAAAGTGCATCAATTCAATTAAGTTAGTTTTGCATTATTATGTCATGAAACTATCTCTTTTAAAGGTTTAAGCTTATGGGTAGGCCACATGATGGCTTTCTACTCTAACACATGCCAATATCTCTTTAGGATTCAAAGTGTGAAGTACTATAACGAGAGATAATGAGAATCGAATCCTTGACTGTTCGGTTATAACGACTTTAATATTATGTCAAAAAATCATCTCTCCTAAAAGTTTAAAGTGATAGTTAGAAACGCATGAATGATTTTATACTTTAACACATTTTGTTCCTCTCTATTTGTCTAGTTTTCTTTCCTTTTGGAAATGTAGGTGGAAAGAAGCAGTCAAAGGGAGATATTGCTGATATTCTATATCTCTTGACACACACTAGTTGAGTAAAGTATGCTCAAAGATTTTCACTAGGTTTTGTGAATAAGAAAAAGAAGATGACTTGCCATTTGCAACTGTCAACGAATAAAATCCTTAATCGCACAAGTAACTAACAGATAAAGTCTTATTACATTTGGTCAAGCAGAAAACAAACGAGAGCCGTTTTGAAAGAGTTTCATATATGCCTTCCATATGAATTATGAAACATTTCTTGGAACCAGATGTAGGGTGGCCAAATCTAAACACTTACCATATCAACAAATTAATATATACATAATCCTTGGTTACATTGGACAGAAAAAAAAGTTGGCCTATTTATGAACACAGAGTTATTCAATTAAGTACCAATGCAGAGAGAGCATACCGAGATAAAATCCCTATCATGATATGTTGTTCTCTTTTATGGCTTATATTATAAAGTATTGATCTTTTGAGCAATACATATAAATACTTTGAAAATGATGCCGAAGAATTTCCAGAGAGGTTTTGGGTTATTAGTCAAGATCTTGGGCAAAAGCATAGGAATCTTTGTTTCCGTTTCCTCTTGTACCCATAAAAGGGCAAAGAGAAGCTTTAAAATGCAAAAGCAATGGTGAGACAATAGCATTGATCTGTAGGAAATTCACCACAGAGAACTTACTTCTAGAACAATCTGAGTTTCCCAAACACGAAGCTTGTCCTCTGAGAAAATGATAGAAGAAGCAAAATAAGTTGGCATAACCTTGTCATAAATAGTATTTGATGCCTTGGACAATAAGAGAAATGAAAAAGTTTCTATTCATGTAAGACAAATAATTTAGCATGTAGAATACCAAACTTACGATTCATCCTTTGTCAGAGAGCTAGCAAACAAGTTCCTATGACATATAAGAAAAGATTATTACTTGTCACATATACAGGTTCTTAAATTTGAAAACAAAACATACAAAAGCATGGATTCTTACACACTTCCATCTTGACATGTACTCCCTTGACTTTTAATGCTGAAGTTATTGTACGAAAGATCTCTATATCTATATATAAGTAGAAAATTTTGAGTGTAACATATAATATGCGAATCAAAGAGACACAGACTTATTTTTGGACTCCAAAGACTCCCAAGAATATTACCATCATTAAAAATAATCTAATAATTAAATGCAGACACAATGAAACTCCCTGAGCTTAAAGATTCCAAAATGATTGGAAAAATACTTAGATAGTCCCAGAGCAAGTTGTTTTTCTTGCTCCAGGTGATTTTCAATCATCAAATATAAAAAAGTATGAAAGAGAAGACAAATTAAAAAATAAGAAAATATTTTTTCAATCACTCATGATATCATGCCAATACTCAATCTATCACTCTTAAATTTTGTGTGGTCCCTACTTAAAAATACAAACCTTGATTTTTTTAGTTTTAGATTTGATTCGATACATACTTTTTTGGTGTTGAAATAACGTCACCCTTCATATCTGTATGAATGGTCTAGACGTGATTGAGAGTAAATGTCTTGTTTTGGCAGTACTATAGAAATAATTCGATCATTTAGGCAACTTAGTACTTGTCCGGAGACAAAAAAGATGAAGACAATGATATATATAGTAGAGACAAAAATAATACTAGAGATGGAGATGAAATTGTGTTTGATAGTGGTGTACAGGACATATGATTGATAAAAAATGAAGATTAAATTATAATTTAATGAAAAATTGAAAAGTGAAAAAAATAAATATAAAATATTTAACAAATATTATTAAAAAAAATTTTAAATTTATATCCTAGATATATTTCCAGCATCTTTCCCTTTGAAAGCCACAAAAATTGGCTTAACAATTATCCCAAGAAGGAGACAAACAATTTTTGGGATTTCTATCTTTATCCATTTCTCCAAATGCATTTTTATCTTTAAAGTCCCTGAATTTTCTTTCCCAGAACATTTGCGAAATGCTATAGAAAAGCAGGTGACCTACTTCAAGCGGACGAAAATCCTCTGTACCTTTCTCCTGTCCCCTTTTCTGTCTTGCAAATTAAAATTTGCCATGTGAAATAAAATTTACACATTAATTTTAATTAAAAAATATTTATTGTATAATAAAATTTCACAATAAACTCGCACCACCATTATTTTTCTTCCTCATTTCAATATATTAGTATTGTTAGACTCACTTTTCTTATTTTGTTGTCTTCTTTCTCATCTATACTTATGATGTAAGTTTATTATTCCTAAATGTTGTGCAAGTATCATTATCTATTTTAATTTATCAAATTGAAAGTCAACACTGTTTCCCATCCTCCCAAACCCGCCCCCTTTGCTCCCCCATTTCCTCATCTCTACCAAATCAAAATCTCAGCAGCCCCATCCTCCCTCCATCGAAAAACTCATCAAGCTCCATTACCTCGGTGCCAGAAAAAGGTGAAGATCCTTTCAAAGGCTGGGCACTCTAATTCTTTTATTCTGTCGAGTTTCTTTCCTCTGATGCCAGTGAGAAATTGAAGAAAGCATTGATGGGAGCCATTGATGATTGAAAGACCACTGCCAAAATGATAGTCCCTGCATGGTGCCCCCTTTTGTTCTTGTTCTTCATCATATTGCCTAAACTCATTGTAGATTAACCCACAATAGATTGAAAATACTGACATCAACAGAAGCACAAAGCGCCTGCTAAATAGCATCTCCACAAAGCTTCCAACTTGAGCTTGCTTTAATGCTCCCATTAATAAGCGAATCCCATGATTGCAGTCCCCAAACACCACAACAAATAGAAGGGAAGACACAACCACCCTGAACCTTGATTTGGGCAACAAACAATTCCTAGTCCAGAAGGCATTCTACACAATAAAAGCGGAGAGATTATAGCATTTTAATGGAAGGGTTAGGGTGAAAACATATCACGGCGCTCCTTGGGACCTTTGGCGCACATTTGGTCAAGTTTGATCAAACTTCCTAAGTAAATAAGCTAGATAGGTTACGGCTTTTTAAAAAGCCGAACAGCTCGTCGGGATCTTTGCCTAGTCTATATTCGATGTACTGTAGCCAAATATTTTCAGTAAATAAGATAGATTAAGATTTTTCAAAAGCCTTCTTAAGATAAATTGTCAAGCTCCTGGTAATGAAAATAACCAATTAAACCTAATAGGTTATCTAGTTATATTATCATTATTATTAATCTCTATTTTGAACTATACTTTTTAATTTATTCAAGAAGCCTTTCAACCAATTTAAATTTTAAAATATATTTTTGACAATTTAAAGGTCCTTTTGACTTATTTAAGATTAGATGTTTCGGATTTTTCAAAAATAAATTATAATAAGCATATATGTCTCCAAATAGACTTTTGGATCACACCAACTTGTTTAGAATGTCAGGTTAATCCCATAAAAAAGTCCTGTGTCAAACATATTTTTAAAACTCAACTCAAAGACTGACTCAGACAAAGTATCGAGTCATTGGTTCAATTAATTAAACTGTATATAATTAAATAAATATATAAAAGGTTAAATAAATACAATAAATAATATAAATAATTAAATATTTAACACACTATAAGATTTCATATGCTATAAATATATAAATAAACATGTATAGTTGTCTACATAAATAATTAATACATTTAAATTATAAAATTTATACATTGATTAAAATGAAAATATTACATGAGGCTTGTAATTTTCCAACTCATCTTGATTTGACAGTTTTATTGTTTAATTCTTAAAGTTAAGCCCATTTGTCAGCTATTTGATAGTGTTCCACATTTTGGGCTTTAACCCTATAGTAAATGTCAATTTTCAACAAAAAAACATAAACACTCATAACTTGTGTAACCCTAAATTTTTGTTTTACTAATAACACACACTCTCTTTCTTCAGTACATTTGGCTAGCACATAGACCCTTTCCCTCTCTATGTCCTTTCATCCTTCCTCAATCCTTCATCAACTCACTTCCCCCCTTCTCTCTCTCTCTCACACACATGCACAGATCTTTTTATTTTCACTTTCCACCGCCATTGGCTTGTCAACAAGGTGATGGTTTGAGATGTTGCAGAATGTAGAAGCATGGCGACAATGGCAAGTGATAGATTTGAGGTTAAGGGCAAGTGGCAACCATGATCGCAATGGATCTAAATCGGCTGTTTCTTTGCAAGGCAATGGCTAGTGACTTCTTTTTGTTTTGAGTTGCTGTTTATTTGAATCAGTAATGGGTCAATATTTCCTCCTAAAAATCACGGGTTAGAGTGGTTCCTACCAGTTCCATTGCAACCTTAATCGTTGTACTACTTAGATCAGCCGGTCCAGTATGAGTTTTAAAACATTGATTTCAGCTAATAGGTTAGACTTAGAATACTTTTGAGAATACAAATGTAATAACCCTGAAATTTATTTTTGTTTAGGTTTTTAAAATAGTTGTTAGTATAAAATATAAAATAAAATGGATCTGAGTTTGGAAAATATAGGTTAAATCAAGTAAATATTTGTTGGCACAATATTTAATGAGAGGAACTCACTCTTTTAATTTCCTTCTCCCTTTTCATTTTCATTTCTTCTTTCTTTCTTCCCTCCTCCTTCTCACGCACGCATACACAATACCTCTCTTTTCTCTTTTTCTTCTTTCTTTTCTTTCTTTCCCCCTATCTCAGTTCTCTTTCTCCACTACAACACAACCACCTTTGCCACCACACCAACACCGTCACTGGCACATGACCTTCCTCCATCCACCTAGCAGTTCACACACTTTGTCTACCCTCTATTCATGGTTTCTCTCTCTAAGAGAGTAATCGGTAGAAAGTCCATGAATTCTTGGGTGTTTTCTACATCTAATCTTCCTCTCTTAGAATAATGGGTAAGCATCAATTTTGTTCTATATATTTTTTTGAGCTTTCTATGATTGTTAATGGTGGATTTGGGGGGTTTTTGGAACCATAGGTGTACAAATTTAGGGTTTCTATGTTTTGAGGCTAAATATTAATTAATGGCTTGTTAGATCAGTAATATTACATTTATGTTATTTCTAGAGTTATAGAGCAACTTTGCATTAACCATTGGACAATGGCACTTGGAATTTGGTCTTCAATTGTATGGAACCAATTTGTGAGTAAACATTATGTCTATAATTGTTTTTATACATGCTACATTAGTTTAAAATATGTTTTAGTAATTTAGAAGTTGAAAATTTTTATTTAGCAACATTAAATATATTGAGGAATTTAAACCTATCATGTTAGCTTATATTTTATAAAAATTGACACATGAGACGATACGATGTGATTTGAAAATTTGGAACTTGCCTAAAGAAATATTGGATTTCATATAATTGAAATATTTGAAAGTTATGGACCTCTGTTATGGATTTGAGGAAAGGATTTGATAATTATGGGCATAACCCATTTACTGAAATAGTGAGACCTTAGTGAATATGGTATATATAAAGTTTATTATATATTTTTAGGATAATCTTTGATAGGATCTGTGGCTAATGATAGTATATATTAGTCTTAATGCACATTGACTATTTTTTTAAAAACCAATAGTGGATCCTTCTACCCTACAGTTACGCATGTGGGTTTGACCGTCCTATAGTAGCAAATGAATGGCCGTTGGAGGGTGGATTATCCAGATTATCTTGGATTTAATGATTCCCTAGTATTTTCTATAAAATTTAATGTTTTCAAAATCTTTCTGTAAAAGTAATAATTTGGTGAATTTATATATAATTTATGACTTTACTTTTATTTTACTAGATGTTTGCATATTGTCTTATGAGGTTTATAGAGATTCTATCTGCCACTGAATTGCAAAACTCACTCTATTGTTTCCCCATCTTTTCACATATACAAGTGTTGTTTTTGGGTTCTAATCCTCCGGCTCAACAATGGTTGATTTTGGAGTTGGCGAGCCTTCTTAAGAAGGTCTGTTCTTTATATTGGAACCGGTGCTATTAGTTTTAGTTTGTTAGAATTGTCTGTAATGCTCCATATGTCAAAGCCATGGTTCTTGGATTGCATGATTATGGTTATGTTACGTAATGTATTTTTAAATCTATATTTATTGGTTTTAATCTATGTTATGTTTTCCACATGAGAAACTAAAGTATTACAATTGTGTTCCTTTTGCCAAGTTAAAAACATGTTTTATGTTTGTTTTGTCTTGGATATAAGAAGAAATATTTTGGTTTGGAAAACTTTAATTGAAATTTATATGCTGAGTTGTTATTATGTTATTAAGGTTGCATTTGTTAGTAATATCAAGAGTACGGTACATCCCAAATGTAATAAACACTTTATGGATGTGAGCGGAAGCGCGCCCAAATTTGTGGAGAGACGGAAAAATGATGCACGGTAAATAGTATTGCACAGTGGGGCCCACAAATCACTATTCACGCAAATAGTACTATGTAGTAGGACCCTCGTCACTATTACAAATAGTACTATACAGTGGGACCCGTGTCACTATTTGTGAATAGTATCGTTACTATTCACTCCAACCAAGTAGATCGAGAAAACTACACACCAATATTTTAACGTGGAAAACCCTCCCAGAATTTTGAGGAAAACCACTGCCAAACTCCTCAAAAGTACTCCACTATATTTAAAGAGTAATTACAATATAATGGATCCCCAGTGAGACTCTCTTCTACCACAATTAGTAGTATTACAGAGATCTAGAGAATATACTCAAAACCCCCAGTGTATACTCACACAACACTCTTGGAATTTTCTTATACACACTCCCTACTTCTCTCTCACTACAAGAAGCTTATATTACTTCTTTCTAAAACAGCTGAGAAATGCATTCAGCTTGGGATGGATTTCCTTCGTTTCCATCCCCTCTATTTATAGAGTTTCAGTGAAGTTACTATGCACGTGCACAGTAACTTCCCGTGGTTTGGTGAGAGGGTTAGGTGAAGTTACTATACAAGTTACTATGCATGCATAGTAACTTTGAAAAATCAAAAGCCGCCTAACAATTCTCCACCTCGCTTTGTATTTTTACACCGCTTCAACTTCGCAAATATTGACTAAGTCCAAGCAATTCTAAACTTCTCAATCGGCTTAGCGGTTTTTGTCATCATGTCACCGGGTTTTCAGCTGTTGGCAATCTTCTGAATCGCAACAAGACCATTATTGATACTTTCTCTGACAAAATGAAGTCTAACATTGATGTGCTTTGTCCTTTCATGATAAATTGGATTTTTGGCCAAATGAATGGCACTTTGACTATCACAATGTACAACCGTACATGTTGATTCAACCAAAACTATCCAAAAGACGTGCACCCAGATGCTCTCTTTAATGTACCTACCAATGCCATATACTCGGCTTTCAAAGAAGTTGACAATGCCATCAGATTGCAATGTCGCCTTCCAACTAATAGTACATCCAAAGACCTGTAAAGATATACTGTCCGGCTGACTCATTTTATCCAAATCACCGCATAATCGAATCTACATAACCTACAACTCCACGATTTTTACGTCTCTTCAAACACCAAGCAGAGATATCGGTGAGAACCTCTCAGTATCGCATGATCCATTTCCACTTCCTCAAAGGTGTCTTTTCGTGTTTGCTCATAAATCGCCACCACACTTACTGTATGTGAAATATCCGTCTAGTACACACCATGGCATACATAAGGCGCCAACCGCACTAGAATAAGGTATACGAGACATGTGCTCCACCTCCTTCTCGCTTCCTCGGACATCCTCTTGAAGATAGCTTAAAATGTGTAGCTAACGGAGTGCCAACTGGTTTGGACTGATCCATATTGAAATGTTGTAGCACTTTCATAATGTAATTTTGTTGCGCTACACAACTCCGCCACTCTTCCGCTCCCTAAGAATCTCCATTCCCAAAATTTTCCTTGCCACACCCAAGTCCTTCATCTCGAACTCTTTTCCCAATCGAAGTTTTGACAAGATACTAATTTCAGCCTTATTGTAAGCTACAATTAGCATATCATCTACATACAACAACAGATAAATCCGCGAACCATCCGAAGCTCATAGAGTAGATGCAATTATCATATTGTTTCTTACTATATCCAGTACCAATCATAAATGCATCAAACCTTTTGTACCATTGCCTCGGGAACTGCTTCAAGCCATATAATGACTTCTTCAATAGGCAAACATGGTTTTCCTTTCCAGGAACTACAAATCCCTCTAGTTGACTCATGTAAATCTGCTCCTCTAGCTCACCATGTAAGAACGCCGTCTTCACATCAAGCTGTTCTAGCTCCAAGTTAAACGTACTCACAATAGCTAATAGGATCCGAATAGAGCTATACTTCACCACAGGAGAGAATACTTCATGAAAGTCAATACCCTCCTTTTGAGTATAACCCTTTGCTACCAGTCTCGCCTTGAACCTTGGAGGTTCAATGCCAGGGATTCCTTCTTTCCTTTTGTAAACCCATTTACAGCCAACTACTCTTTTCCCCTTTGGAAGTTGTACCAGCTCCCACGTTTGATTTTTCTGAAGAGATTCAATCTCCTCATTCATTGCTATCACCATCGCTTCGACTACTATCTACACGCATCATGATAGGTACATGGTTCATCTCCACAGCGCCATCTCGCCATAGCCAAGGCAAAGGCTATAGGATCTTCATCTAATGAGTCAAGTGCAGTAGCGTAATCCAGATATCTTTTTGGTTTCGAATTTCGCCTTTCTCGCCAAGAGCAATATTGTATGGCTCTACTCTGGTTTGTTCACCAAGATCTTCATGTTCATCTTGTTGTTCTACTTCGTGTTGGAGTAATTCCTCAAGTACTCTACCGATCCATTGTATCCTTTTCTTTGTTTCACCTTCCCACAAATAATCTCCACTCCACCTGCTTCCTAGCACCATGATCTGCTTTCGCTTCATCTAAATTTGATTCCATCTTCTGATTTAGCATTGCTGCCTTGTCAAAAGTGACATCTCTGCTAACAATGATTTTGGGTGAACTTGCCTTTTCTATACACCACAGTCTGTAGCTTTTCACCCCCCGTGCATACCCTAGAAAATATACACTTTCTTGCCCTCGCTTCAAGTTTACCCTAATTCACATGGGCTTATGCAGGACAACCAAATATCTTCAAATTAGAATAGTTTACGGGTCAATCAGACCATACTTCTTATGGAATCTTTAGATCAATAGTAGTTAATGGAGATCTATTTACTAGATATACTGGTGTATTGGACGCTCACCAAAATGATTTGGGAAGTCTTTGTCGGATTGATTCGCATGCATCTTGCACGCGCTCGAAGTGTTCGTTCATTCGCTCACTCCATTTTCTTTGTGGTGTTCTGATGCACAAGATAGTGCCTCACTATACCAAAGATTTCTGCTAACTCCGCAAATTCTTTACTACAAAATTCTCCGCCATTGTGGCCGCTCTCGACTGATCGCCTGGTTTGCTTCTCGACCATGGCCTTCCATTGCTTGAATTTGTCGAACACCTCTTCTTTTTTCTTTAGAAAATAAATCCAGACTTTCCTGGAATAATCATCTATCAGAGTAAGAAAATAGCGAGCTCCACCTATAGAGTTAACAGGGGCTGGACCCCAAACATCCGAGTAGACATACTCCAATATCCCCTTGCTGATATGTTTTCTAGAATTGAACTTCACCCGTTTCTGCTTTCCAAATACACAATTTTCACAGAAACCAAGTTTGCAATTCTTCAAGCCTTCAGTGTTAGCCTTTGGCGGCAAAGTATAGTCATTCCTTTCTCACTCATATGACCAAGTCCGCATGTGCCACAATCGTAGCATCATCATTTCTTTCAGAGGATAGAATGACCATGGGCTCCATCGACAGCTTCCCAAGAATAGATAGATCCCGCCTTGTAATTTTCCTTTCAACATCACCATTGAACCTTTGATCACCTTCAAGAATCCGCCCTCTCCAATGAACTTGTACCCCCGATTATCTAGGGCACTCAATGATATCAGGTTCCTACCCGGGCCTGAACATGCCATGCTTGAAACGCTCTTTTAAGTACCATCATTCAATTTTACTTGCACATCTCCTTCACCAAAGAATTGAATAATTCTATTATCTCCCAATCTAACTTTTTCCTCCCGCTTTTATAGGATGAGAAAAAGTTTCGATTAGGTGTCATGTGAAAAGATGCACGTAATCCAGATCCACTCATTTCCTGTGTCTCCGTGAATACTTGTCAAGGCCAAACCAAAGATCGCATCACTATCATCAAAACTTTCAATTGTTATATTGGCGCATCTCCCCGATTTCTCCTTTCTCCCCTGGCAATTTCTTCCGATATGTCCTGCTTGGTGACAATGAAAGCACTTTAACAAACTTGTGCTTTCCGACTTTGATCTTCTCTTGCTTTGCTTCCCGATCCTCTCTCTTGACTACGCCTCTCGCTACAAACAACCCATCTGCAGACCTTCGGCATCGGATCCTGATACTAACTTCTCGATGTTTCTTTTATCGCGATTCTTGACATTTTTCATCGAGATATCTGACTACCATAAAGTATGGTATCACGTGTGGTTATCATAAGACTGAGAGGTAAAGCGTTAATAAGATCATGGCTTGAGTCAACATCTTCTACTTTAATTCCAAATTCCGCTTCCAACATCGAGATCATTCTGCTGAAGTCGCCTATATGCTCTTTGCATTGATTTTCCTCCCGGAATATTTGAACGGTACGCCTCTTTCTTTGATAAAGCTTGTTGGACAAGGTCTTCACAGAGTATTTTTCTTCCAAAGCCTTCCATAGTGAATCAGTAGTTTCTTCTTCCATGACTTCGCGAGAACATTGTCCGCAAGACTCAATCGTATTGTACTCGCTGCTTTGAGCATCATTTCCTCCTTCTTGTCATCGCCTAATGACTCGCAATTTTTCTTTGCCTTCCAACGCCTTTACCAAGACCTTTGCCGACTAAGCAATGCCCGCCAAAGCCTTCCATAGTCCGAAATCGTTGGACCCGTCAAACTTCTCCACTCCAAATTTTGGCACCGACATCTTGGATCTTAGTCAGAACCTTATATCAGAATCAGATATCTTGGAATAACGCAAATCAACCGTAAACAAGGCACCAAGAGGGTTCCCTGTGAAAGAGAGGTGGGTCACAATGGACACGCTTAAATACCAAGTCTTTCCTTAGCCGAGAACCTTTCCAAATGCATTCTACGATTACATCAAACTTCCAACAACAAGAACCAAGGATTGATCTCAAGTACTAGTGGAGAAATTCTTTCTCGATGTGGAAGATCAAACTAGCGCAACCACAGAGCATACCAAGAATAAATCCCATCAACCAAAAGAGCTCTGATACCACTTGTTAGTAATATCAAGAGTACGGTACATCCCAAATGTAATAAACACTTTATGGATGTGAGCGGAAGCGCGCCCAAATTTGTGGAGAGACGGAAAAATGATGCCGCGGTAAATAGTATTGCACAAAGCCTACAAATCACTATTCACGAAATAGTACTATGTAGTAGACCTCGTCACTATTACGAATAAGTACTATACAAAGGACCAGGTCACTATTGTGAATAGTATGTCATTATTCACTTTCCAACCAAGTAGATCGAGAAAACTACACACCAATATTTTAACGTGGAAAACCCTCCTGTAATTTTGAGGGAAAAAACCACGGGCCAAACTCCGAAAAGTACTCCACTATATTTAAAGAGTAATTACAATATAATGGATCCCCAGTGAGACTCTCTTCTACCACAATTAGTAGTATTACGAGATCTGCAGAATATACCCAAAACCCTCAAAGTGTATACTCACACAACACTCTTGGAATTTTCTTATACACACTCCCTACTTCTCTCTCACTACAAGAAGCTTATACTACTTCTTTCTAAAATAGCTGAGAAATGCATTCAGCTTGGGATAGATTTCCTTCGTTTCCATCCCCTCTATTTATAGAGTTTCGGTGAAGTTACTATGCACGTGCACAGTAACTTCCCGTGGTTTGGTGAGAGGGTTAGGTGAAGTTACTATGCAAGTTACTATGCATGCATAGTAACTTTGAAAAATCAAAAGCCGCCTAACAACATTCTGAAAATGTTGAAAACCTAATTCTATGGTTTTATCCATGGAATTTACAGGTTGTGATTGTAATTTGGGAAAATGTCTGAAAAACATAGGAGACTCTGTTCATTTTTTCTAAAGAGATTTGCATCTAAGGGTTGTGAAAGAACGTATTCCTATTTCCTATGTCCCAGTCCCGGCTTAGGTTGGATTATGACAATAGATTAATTATGCATATTTAAGCCAAAACCTAACTTAACCCAACTTATTTTCACCCTATGAAAGGGTAACTAAATTGATATAGTGGACCAAGTATTAGATTTCCGTAGAATTTGAACAAAGCAATAATATGTTTTATTTGCATTTTTCTTTCTTACGTAAAAGGGTTTATTTATTTTTCTTGATTTTTTATATCCAAATACGGCCAAATTAATATTTTATGTTAGGATCGATTATGCTTTTGGTGATCAATAAACACTACAACATAGTTGGTGGCTATGCACTTAATGCCCATGGACGAAAACAAAAAACTATATCAACTAAAGCTACTTCACTCTGATGGGAATAATAAGGGGAAAAAAGTAAAAGACTTGAGAGCAAGTCCACTCAGAATAATAAACTGAAAAAGGAACCAATTATATTATAGTATTTATATGATGAACAAATGACACGTATTGTTCAATCCAATCAATTATATAAGTATGCATCTGAAAGAGAACTTACTTCTTGCTGCCTGTTTTCATCCGATCAGGCACTGATCCGGTGAGAAAGTTCCCCGTTAAGTATCTACATTAAAACTCATGAAGAAATTAATACATCATCGAAAACAAAATCAGTATTATACATGGACCATTAATAAGGATTAATAAGAAAAACTATCATTTATATTAAAATTATTTTTAAAAAGGCCTATTGAATTTTTTTTTTCATAGAGAAGGACCAAAGCCTAGACCTATATAAAGTTGCTTCGGTCGTATTAGGGGAGATGAACTGTAGGTCATTGACCTGACCTGTGGTTGTAGCCAACAATGGTAAATATGAAACAGACATTGAGTTGTGACATTATTGACTCATACATAAAATATTAAAAACTAAAGTAAGCATTAACTCTTTAAAAAACACTCCACAATAGACAGCGAGAAAAAAGCAGACTCCTCAACGAATGTGGCATCTGTAGAGGAATTATAATGGCGACAGTCTAGATAATAGCATCTGTAACCATTTCAAAGTCAAGAATAAATATGTAGATACATTTGAGAGTTTTGGATTGAAGTTTATCCTCTAGAAGTGTTAGATCATGAGTAAGACAAGACCAACAAAAAAAGGAAAAAGCTGAATGTCACGAAACTAAATTAGTAATTTCCAGTACGAACATGTTAAATATCTCATACGAATTTCTCACAAAAGACTCTCTCTCTCTCTCGCACTCCATCCGTGATTCTCGATTATTTCATTCAATAAATATTTTCCAAATCACTTACTCGCATCTTCTCCTCTAATACCATATAGCAAAGCTGATTTAGGTGGAAGTGAAATTTATATATATAATTTTTTAAAAGCTAAAGTGTTAAAACAAAAATATCTTAACAATAGACTACAGAAAAAATAGTCTATAGTAATACCTTAAAAGTGTGTCTTCAAGCATCATAAAATGTTACCTTTAATAAAGACTACACTTTTTAAGCTATGACATTATTATCAAGTGTGGCCAATTATCAAAGATAATGTTTTTATATCATAAAACAATATTTATGGAAAATATTATAGTCACACCTATCAAGTGTTGTGTTTGAGTCCAAAAACCATCAATATTTCAAAAGAATAAGCAAATTAAGAACTACTACTAGGAAAGTATGATAAATTTATTACAAGTTATCCACTGTTGACAGGTTCTCAGCGTAGGCAGACGGAATTTCTCCGGTCAATTTGTTAAAGCTGAGGTCTCTGGAAAAAAAAATGAAAAACGTTATATCAATTGTGAGTTGAAAAATGATCAAGAAGATGATCATTAGAAATAATTTCTTGCGACCTCTTGAAAGGCCTACAAAAGCTGTATACTCACATAATTAATATGCAAGAGTTAATATTAATGGTTGTTTGGTTAGAAGTAATAATGTGGTATAAATTTTAATGAATGAGTTTCATGTCTATAAAATACACATAAAATTTACTCATAAAATTTTACACTCCACTTCTCTCCAACCAAACATACCCTGAAAGTTACAACATATACTAAACATATATAGAAGAGATTCAGCCGTGAGTTGGGGATTGCAATCTAACGAAATGAGAAAGTATGCAATTACAAGGTCTTTAAATTCGTCATTGCTCCAAGATATGACTGTAATGTTCCATTAATGTTGCAACTTCTCAGAACCCTGTTAAACAATCAAATAGGCAAAACCTTTTATGAGTGCCACTTCTTCGACTATAATTTTGAAATAGTTAAATCGTCAATCTCAACTCACAGAGTTTTTACTGTCCTATTACTAAGTTGTGGAAAAGGTGAATTTTCCGTTCCATTGAGATCACTAATTCTCCTGCACATAAAATTAGAATCATAGCTAATTTAACACAATAAAAATGAAAGAAACTTTCAAGCTAGCCCTTGCTATCTATAAAAAAATATCACACTCACAAGTCAGTTAAGTTTCCTAAAAGTGAAATTCCAGAAGGAATTGGCCCACTGAGTCCGCTCCCTTGAATTCTTCTGTGAAAATAAATCAAACATGTATAAGTGACTTCAGATAAGAACCATACGTGTAATTCGACAGTACAATAGAAAAATAATTAAAGCCGACAATAAAATAAATAAAATAAAGGGTTCACACAATTTTTGGAGACTTGTCCAGCTTTGAATAAAATCAGGAATCTTCCCAGAGAATTGATTGTCCCCAAGTCGACTGCAAAGTGTAAGGGCATGAAACAAGGGAAAATTATTATACCGCCAGTGTAGCAATATTGTTTATCAGTTTATTAATAGAAATATGAAGCTTACAAATCCTGCAATGATTTCAAGTTGGCAAGTGTTGCAGGTAGCTCTCCACTAAAATTGTTGGAGTTAATTTGCCTATATAAATATACATAACAAAAATAAGAATTATGAAAATAAGCCAGTGGAACTAATCAAGGAGATCAAGGGGTGGAAATGGAAAATAAATAAATTGGTAAAAGACTTACAGTCTTTCAAGTTGGGTTAGCTTCCCAAGCTCAGGTGGAAGATTTCCAGACAATTGATTGAACTCCACCACACTATATCCATTTCAAGTTAATAGTTAATTAAGTTCAACTGAAATTATTTGCATGCGTAGTTACAAACAATCGATATGGGAAATTTTTATTTTTCTATGTGTTGGATCATAACGAGAAACTCACAAAACTTGGAGAGTGGAAATGTTTCCTATCTCTGGTGGTATTGAACCCGTTAATCGATTTCCCCCTAGGGAACTGTCATAATGAAGAAGCACATTTCATTAGCTGCTTGATGCCTGAAGTTATTATAAGGTCATATTTGATACACCTGGTAAAGATAAGTTTAAAATATAATATAAGTCTTCAAGTTTTGATAGTGTAATGATTGTACAATACTTGATATTCATTTTTTTTAATGTAATACATAACTTGTTGATTGTAGAGTATTTTTGGCACGGTATTTTATAATTAATGTATATTACGCAAGATAATATTTTCATTTTATCATCATAAATAATTCAAACTATAAATAGAAATATAACAAGAGAAAAAGAGATCATTATCAGGGAAAAAATTATTATAAAATAATAATTTTACTAATTATTTAATTATAAATTTATTAGTACAAACATTACTATATAAATATTTATTAATTTTAAATTATAATTGAATTTCAATATTTGCTAGTTTACTATATATAATTGCAATTTATATTAAATATTTTTATTTATTAATTTTTCAATAATCATTTTTATTCAATAAAATATAAAAATTAATTATACTCTTTCTTATCCATTTTGATATTTATGTTTAAGTCTTATGTCACAGGATATAATAAGAAAGAAATTATAACAAAATAATAATGTTATTAATTATTATGAATCTCAATTTTTTTTTAAAATTTTAAATATTTTTAAAATCAAATCAAGTACTATCCCACAAGTTTAATCCAATAAATTGTGAGAGAATTATAACAGATAAGCTATTGCAATACATTACTTTTACTGTAAAATTAAGAAAATTCTGTTAATCTTAATAAAACGTGTCAAAGAAAATTATAAGGACATGATCTCTTATTATTGATTTAGAATTTGAAACCTAAACAAAATATGTAATGTAAAAGAATTAATAATAAGAGATTACATATGACCTTTTTACGTAAAAATTTAATAACAGATCCATTTCTATAAAAGAAAACATGTCATCAGGTTCATACTCATATAGAATAATGGCTGAAAAATAAGTTAACAAAGAGATCAAACAGAATACATGGTGGTAAGATTCATGGAGCCCCACTCTTTAGGAATTGTCCCATTCAGGTAATTGAAATAAAGATCACTGTAACAAAAAGAGAGAGTGAGTGTTTGTATCATGTAACATAATTTACAAATCTATATGTTGTTGAAGATGGAAACATTCCATAAATTGAGGTTGAACGTAACAAAGCCAGAAAAGTACATACATATCTTGAAGGTAACGCAACTTGACCAATTCCGGTGGGAGTGTACCCAAGAGATTTCCTCGTTTCAAACATCTGCTCATTCATTTAACCATGAAAATAATGGTTTTAAAAGACATTATAAAAATAAAAGGCAACATAAAATGTTTTTAACTTTTGTATATTGTGGAACTGTCATATAATCATGCATTACACATTTTTGTTATAAAGATATATTAACGATTTTTTTTCAAAGTAAAAAGCGTAACTATTCACGACACAATTAATTAATGAACATCGAATAAATAAACAATAGAGATATTTAAAAAAAAATTAAGATATCTGAACCCAGTTATTAGAACACCTAGATAACCAAGAAAGAAAAGAGAGAGTTGGAGAAAAAAGATGGGGAAAAGAAAAATAAAAAAGTGGTGGATCCTATATATCGTATTTTGGATATTGAGCGTATTGAATTTTATGGGTTCAAATAACATCATAGATAAATAAATGACAATGACGAGCTTTTGCTTTTTTCCTATCTCAGGTACAGCTCTTTACTTTTTTTGGTCATTCAGCTCTTGCTTTTTAACCTCAGAACTATGTCCATGTGAATCTGGGGCTAAATGAAGCCTTCCAATAAGAAAAGAAAAATGAAACTTCTATCCCGTAAATTACAGGTAATGTGTACTTTAATATCTAAACTTAAAAATATACAAATTAACTCTCTAAACTTTCACAAAATAAACGTATATTTTAGTTAAAATAAGTGTACTATATCATTGAATTTTGAAACATATATAAATTGATCGCCTAAACTTTTCTAAATGTGCAACCCAATACTCTAATATGTCTTAAACTTGTTATATTTTTGTTAACAATTGATGAAAAAATTAATAGAATGGTCAATTTACACATTCAAAAAACTTCAAAAATTAAACTGCATATTTTTAAAATTTAGATTTAAAGTGCACATAACATATAATTAAGGAATAAAGAGCAGTTTTCCCAATAAATAATATAATTTTCTAGTAAATTGTAGATGTAATCTAAAAACAAGTAACTATATGAAAGGTAATCAATGATAGTATCATGATCAATTGAGTCTGCTATCTCAAATTCTCAATTGTATATGACCCAAGTTTTTAAAAACTAGCATAAGAAGCTTCCATTAGATTATGAGAATAAAATTAAATCAGAATTAGTTGTTGCTGTTGTTATTGTTATTGTTATTATTATTATTATTATTATAATTATTATTATATAGATCAGAATTTAAGATTTTACTTAATAATGATAAATATTAAACTAAAGCATGAATCTCACCTACGATCTTTGTCCATATATGCTAGCATTTTATGTTTTGCTCCCTTAAAAACAAAAGGCTTACCAAAAGGGAAAAAAATTGAGGTTCACTGCTATTTATTTTTTTGAGTAAAATAAAATTTTATGCGACACTCATTTTAGTTCTTGAAATTTATAAATCAACATTTTAGTTTTTAAAATTATAAAATATGAGTTATATTAGTTCCTCACTCTATTTCCTTTACCGTGTTATCATGCGTTTTTTATATGGCATGTTAATTGACATGTTAGTAATATATTGACATTCTATTTGGTCTCTGTCAATTAAACTGCATGTATATGAACATAATTGAAGACTATGATATGAACTTGATTAAGTAACATTGTTAATATATTTGACATACTCTTACAATTTGAATCTATTATTCAATCACGCCACCTCTTAATTAAATTACGTCAAATATCAGCTTATTACCAACATGCTACTTAACATAACACATTAGCGAAAATATGATGGTAAAGTATAATGAATATGGAGTTAGGAACTTACTTGAGTCACGTTTTATAATTTTGATGACTAAATAGTTAATTTTCAATTTTACCAACCAAAATGACTTCCATGTATAATTTCATGGACTAAATGAGGGTTTACTCTTAATTTTTCATCATCTACAAACTTGAATTACTTTCATTGCCCTAAAATTGCCATTTAGTTATTGTATTTTTAAGACACTTGGTTTTACTCTTCCCAGTGCCAGATTGTCTTCAAAGTGATTGGATTTTAGGAAAAAATTTTATCAGCGCAATCATTAAATACATTAACAAAAATGTTAGTATGACTCATAAATGACTGAGTGTATATTAAGTAAATTTTATGAGCCTTATTCTTATCATGAATGTGCCTAAATATAGTAGGTTAGATTTGTGCTCGTACCCAAAGAGAAAATCAGACTAGCCAGTTGGATTGGTTCGACCGAGAAGTAGACACTAGGCCGGACCGGTCATATCCTTTAAACCATTATTCTCAAAAGCTAGTGGTGAACTAGTCATCAAAATTGGGAAAACTAGCGAATTGGTGTATACTAGACTGGTTCCACTGGTTGACTAGTTTAAAACATTTTCACACTATAGTCATTGCCTTATAGTTGCCATGGAATTAGAGTCATTGTTATTGAGCACAACGACTACGATGACAATCTCATTTTGTTGGACAAGGATGGGCTTCTTATTGCTGCACCAAAAAGAATCGAAGAGGCAGAAGAGCGCAACATCGGTTTTGATCAATGTAGTGAACAACAATGAAAGTTCCATCTGGTATCAGTGAGGAAGAGACCAACCAGTTGCATAGTCGCATAGAGGAAAAAAGTAACTAAGAGAGAGAAAAAGTGAGAGTTATATGCAGCACATTAGTTTTGCAGAGCCTTCAAACATAGGGCTTCTTTAGTTATGAATCATGATGGTTCTTATATTTTAATCATTGAAATTGTCATTTATAATTAAAATTAAAATGTTTTTTAATATAAAATAACTTTATAATATCTCAAATTTATATTTTAATATTTGTGAAAAAAGTACTTTTACCATTTCACCAATTCTCTCTCTTCCTTCTTTAATTTCTCCCTCTCTGCCTTTGTTTCAACCATTGTATGATGATGTGATTTGGGATTTATGCTATTACAAAATGTTATTCCAATACCTAAGAATGGATATCTAATTTAAATACCCACTTTATCACTATTGAATATGATAATGGTACCTACTTATCCCTTTAACATTCAATAATGAAAAAGTAGGTGTCTTAATGCGACACCCTCTTTTTGGTTTTTAAATAATACTACTATTATACTATTAGAATGTTGGTAATGTTGAGTTCGATCCAAATTTCTAATAGAAAATTATTACTATTGATAGTTTTTATTTTAAAAATATTTGGAGAATATTTGATTAAGATTTGAAGGAAAAATATATGGGGTAGATTTGTTAGAATTTTATCTAGAATTGAAAAATATTCATAATTATAATTTTAGCGAAATTTATTGATTGTGCAAACTATTATAAATAATAGTTTACAGAATTATTTATATATACTAGTGAAAAATAGAATTGAGAGATTAAAGATAGACATGTAAGGGAAGAGGGTAATGATGAAGAGGAAAGTGATAAGGCTGATGTAATGCTACACTACGTATAGAGAGTTTGCAGCTTTTGATAGAAAAGTTTAATTGATGAAGGGTTTGCAACTTTTCCTAGAAAAGTTGCACTAGTGAAGGGTTTGTAGTTTTCACTGGATAAGATGTACTAATGAAGGGTTTATAACTTTTGCCAGAAAAGTTACTTTGATGAAGGGTTTCCAGCTTTCACCAGAAAAGTTGATGTGATAAAGGGTTTGCAACTTTTTCCAAAAAAATTGCATTGATGATGTTATGTTCCACGAGTAGCGACAGTGCAAGCAAAGATAGCTTGTGTCGAAAGTCCTTTTGGAAAGCGGTGTTAGGCAATATGTTCTGTAAATACTAGTAGGTTAATTTAGATTTGTTGAGATTGGTGATTGTATTCCTCGTTAAATTAGTGGATTGACTTGTGAGGTCATGGATGTAGACAATTAAGACCAAACCAAATTAATTTTCTTATGTTCCTTTGCTTTGTTGATTTGATAGATTTATGTTGTGGGGGAATTATTTCCTAATAACCGGTATCAGAGTGGTTTTGATTTGTTCTAGTGTTTCTAGTGCTAAAGATGCAACAAAACTTGAAATTACAAATTTATGGTGGAGTTTTTATTGATGTGTGAAGATAGCATCAATGAAGATTTGTAAAGTTTTAAAATTTAAAGATTGGGTAAAATTTGGATCAAGGTAGAGATTGTTGGGTTTGATCCAAATTCTTAATTGAAGATTGCTATCGATAGTTTTCGATTTTAAAATATTTGGAGAAAATTTGAAAAAAAAAAAGATTTGAAGAAAAAATATATGGAGTAGATTTGTTAGAATTTTATCTAGAATTAAAAAATATTATAATTGTGGAAAAATTTATTGATTGAGTAAACTATTATTATAATAGTTTACAGAATTGTTAACATATATGAGTGAAAATAGAATTAAGAGATTAAAAATGGAGAGTGGAGAGGAAAAGGGTGATGATGAAGAGGAAAGTGCTACGACTGACGTAATGCTTCGCCACTTGTAAAGAGGTTGCAGCTTTTGCTAGAAAAGTTTCATTGATGAAGGGTTTGAAACTTTTACTGGAAAAGTTGCACTGGTAAAGGGCTTGTTGCTTTCGTTAGAAAAGTTGTACTAATGGAGGATATGCAACTTTCATCAGAAAAGTTACTTTGATGAAAGGTTTGCATCTTTTGCCAGAAAAGTTAGCGTGATGGAGGGTTTGTACCTTTGTGCAAATAGTTGCATTGATGATGTTATGTTCTGCGAGTAATGGAGGTGCAAGTGAAGATAGCTTGTGTTGAAAGTCATTATGGCAATATGGTGTTCGGCGATGTGTTCCATAAATAACAATAGATTTGTTTGAGATTTGTTGAAATTAGTGATTGTATTCCTCATTAAATTGGTGGATTGATTTGTAAGATCATAGATGTAGATAGTTAAGGCTGAACAACGTTAATTTTCTTGTGTTCCTTTGCTTTGTTAATATTATAGATTTGTGTTGCGGGGGAATTATTTCCTAATAATTGATAGCAAAGCGGTTTTGGTTCGTTCAGGTGTTTCTAGTGCTAAAGATGTAAAACATGGAATTACAAATTTGTGGTAGAGTTTTTAATTGATTTGTTAAGAGGTGGGGCGTCCACAAAGATTTTTGAAGTTTTAAAATTTGAAAATTCGGTGAAATTTGAATCAAGGTGAAGATTGTCGAGTTTGATCCAAATTCCTAATTAAAGATTGCTATTGATAGTTTTCGATTTTAAAAATATTTGGAGAAAATTTGAAAAACAAAAAGATTTGAAGAAAAAATATATGGGGTAGATTTGCCAGGATTTGATCTAAAATTGAAAATTATTCATAATTATAATTTTGGTAAAAATTATTGATTATGTAAACTACTATAAATAATAGCTTACAGAATTGTTTACATATATGAGTAGAAAATAGAATTGAGAAATTGAAGATGGAGAGTTGAGAGGAAGATGGTGATGATGAGGACGATGAAAAGGAAAATGATAAGACTGATGTGATGTTTCACCACTTATAGAGGATTTGCAGCATTTGTTAGAAAAGTTGCATTGATGAAGGGTTTGAAATTTTCACCAAAAAAGTTACGCTGTGGAAGGTTTGCAACTTTGTCTAAAAAGGTTGCATTGATGATATTATATTTTGTGAGTAATGGTGGTGTAAGTAAGGATAATTAGTGTTGAAAGTCTTTCTGATAATATAATGTTAAACTACATGTTCTGAGAATAACGATAGAATTGTTTGAGATTTGTTAAGATTGGTAATTGTATTTCTCATTAAATTAAGCCCGTTTGACATGCTGGATGGGATAATGGCTGATAGTATAAGACTCGATAGAATAAGACTTGAAAGTATAAGGCCTAATAAATTTATGTAAATATTTATTAATTAAAATTTAATTCACTTTAAATATTATTATTTATTTTAATATTTTATAATTATTTATTATTTCAATAAACTATGTAAATATTAAATAACTCTTTTATATATTTTTAATATTTTCTTTTATAATTATAATTATTTAAATTTAAATTTTAAAATAAATATTAAATCAAAATATTTTTATTATTGATCCTTCTTTTTATATATTACATAATATTTATTTTAAATATTTATTTCTATTTAATATTTTATTTTATGTTATATTTATTAATTATAATTACTTTTTATTTTTATTGTATATGGCTAGACTGATATCATATATTATTTGTTAACAATATTTATTTATTATAAAATAATTTTATTTATAAGTTTTTATTTATTATTATTTATTTAAGAATTATTTTATTTTAATAAAATATTAAAAATAAAAGTAATCTTATACGGTAAAAATTAATCAGGCTTAATACGGCTTCCTCATTCTGTATTAAGTTATATAAAATTTTAACATATAAAGGACTTATAATGTATAAACTTATATAATACATTGTCTGTACCAAATAACATATAAAAATATAATATATAGTATAAACTTATATTATTATGTCTAATATAACATATCAAATATATCTTTAGTAGATTGATTTGTAAGGCTATAGATAGTTAAGGTCAAATCACTTTAATTTTTTTGATGTTCCTTTACTTTGTTAATTCGATAGATTTGTGTTGTGAAGGAATTATTTTCCAACAGGCGGACCCATGTACGTTCACCATCGACTAAAAGAAATTTATCTCCATCATGGCACAAGTCCCAACTATCCAATGAACCTTACCACCTTCATCTAGACGTGGCTCGGTGGCCCACTCCCCTTTATTATCAGAGCCAAAATGCATTGCATCACCTTTGCTTAACAAGACAGCCACAATATCTGCCTCCACATATTCCACTCTCACCAGTGATGGCAAAACCAAAAACCGGTCGGTGGCAGACCTGGTGCTCTCCAGAAATCGAGAGGGTCGACGCGGGGCATGGAAAGGATCTTACTACAAAATTGCGAATGCAATCTGATGCTAATTTATGGCACCAAAACAAAAAGAAATCTACGGCTAGGGTAGAGTGAAATATAAATGGACAAAAACGAAATTTAGCTAATGTTTAAATCGAAACCCTGCCTCGACCATCACACAAACCATGACAACAAGACAAGTGATTACAAGTTGTGGGACATCGTCATGAGACACTATCATCCACCATTGGATGTAGTATAGGATCCATATTAAGTGGAATTCACACTCCATCTAATGATAAATAATAATATATTAACATGATATCCCATAACTTATTTGTTCATATAACACTACTTTGACAACAAAGAGACCATGTAAGAAAAAGGGAAATTTTTGTTAAAATCTATAATCTCCTACCGCATGTAAACACCAAATTCACTAAATCTTGTGGGAGCCCCACTTTAACAATCTTCACCTTGTTCTCAAACCTTAGATTTGAATAGATATACACAATTTTTAGATGTCAAAATAATGCAAGAAGCTTCCTAGTTTTGATAGGTGTCAAAGTATTTTTTTTCCTACATTATTTATATTTATATTCTGATATACATTCTTCAAAAGCTAGAATATTTAAGCTATGTTAAAAATAAAATAACTGTTAGAATAAAAAATAATCACCGGCAACCATTTATTATTACTATTTTTTATGTAAGAATTTAATTCTAATATACTATCAATGTAATTTTTTTATATTATCATCTAATTACATTCTATCATATCAATAAATATAGTCAATCCCCTCCCTCTACTTCAAAACTCATGCAAATTTTACACTATTAGTTATACAAATTGAATCCTTTATTTAAATTATTTAATATTATTTATTTATTGTTTTATATATATTAGTAATATATTTATAAATAATAAAATATAAATATATGTTTTATTATAATTCTGTCAAACTTCTATTTAAACCAATTAGACCTCCACATCTGTGAACCAATTCGATGCTCCATCCTGTTTCTCTTCCTTTTCATACCATCTCATACTTTAGAGGCCGTGAGAGACAAGGCCAAATTACCAAACAGTAAAAGTTCTTAAAAATACAAGACAGTTTAAAATTAAAGTCAAAAAGATAGACCGCACATTTTTTTTTAGTTACATTTTTCAACTTGGGGATCAAATTGACACATCAAGTAGGTGGCCTTTCTCCATTCCAATAATTTGCTCATCTATATTTGTACTCCACGACATCATGCAAATTTTCATTTTTCTCACATTATATTAATAATTTTTCAACCCAATCATTTAATCATATTTAATTATATTATTATTAAAAATGACTTTTTACCACTACTTTAACAATCATATAAGAATTAAAATTAATTGATGATAACATATTAGTACTAGAATAATATTTTGTACTAAAAGTATACGATCAAACTTTTTTGTTTTCAAAACTCTAAATGATTTTATAATTTTGGATGGTTTTATTTTCACACCTAAAAATAAATATTCAATTTAATCTAAATATGAAAAGTCAAAGTTATTTAATCTAAATATGCAAAATCAAAATTTTTACTTTTAAGCAAGGAACACATAAAATTTAAGACCAATAGATTAAATATTGACATGTATTTAAAATATAGGTGGTTAAAAAAATATTTCTCTATAATTTTATCAAACTCAATGATAAAACACATCAGGAATGAGAGACACGTACAAGTGGGTGACATGGCAGACGCCATCGGCATAGGTGCAATTGCAGATGACAGCAGTGGTTTTCACGTCAATACACGAACTAAAATTTTGTTGTCCACTGCATGGATTGTCTATGCTGGAATCCCAGTCCTTCCCAAGTGTCTTAGCTATGCCTTTGAGAGCTTGCACTATAATTCAACAAACAACTAATATAAAAATTTGTATATTGTTAATTATTAAGTTTTTCCAATCCCCATCGATTAAGAATATTTTTTTTCCCAAAAAAAAAAAGACAACTATTATATATACAGGCAAGAAAGATTTTTAATTAAAAGTTAGAAACTTAACTCTTTTTGCTATTTAAGGGCACTGCCACTGGTTAGAAAAATTTATTATTATTCAATCGCATATAATTGAAATTATTTAATTTGTTTGCTAATCAACAACTTTCCAAATTACACATTCTTTAATTTTATCATTTTTTGACCATATAAAAAACTGTACAAAAAATTTATAATAACAACAATATATCAAAATTTATGAGAAATAAAAAATAACATCTGATTTATATTAATGCATCGTGAGAGTGTGTAAGATGTTTAAGTGCATACCTTCATCTTCTGGCAGCTGCTGCGAAGTGACTCCAAAAGGCAAAGAGGAAAAGCAAAAGGAGGCAAGGAGTATTAAAAGGAAGAAGAAACGAGGGGAGGTCATGTTCATGCTTACTGATTTGATGAGTAAACAAAGCTTCAGCGTTGATGGAATTTGAAGCAGTTTCAGGGGTGGTGAGAACAGATCTTGAATAGGATCAGTTTGGACTTCATTATGATGTGAAAATAGTTTTGGAGAAACATGTGTTTAAGCCCAGACAAGAAAAGAGAAGGGTATTTGCAGTCGGTGAGGAAATGAAGGAAGTGAATTCTAACACGGAGGCAGAGGAAAAAAATAAATACCAATGCGGGGCGTACTTCATTGACTTTATGTTTATTATTCAAAGGCACAGTAACAAGGGAAAAAAAGATTTGTGGCAAATTGAGCTGGGATTTAGCCCGAAGTTATGCGGAGAATAAATAAAAGTCTCGCAAGTGTTTTGACCGATAGATATTTTTTAACAATGAGGATGGTTGATTGTCTGAATAGTTTTTGAAAGTTATTTATATAATGAAATTTTTTATAAAGATAATTCATAATTTAAGTTATTCAAAAATTATAAATAGGAAAAGATTTTAAAACTTTTCATGGAGGTGGTGAATATAGGAGAGGTGGGAGGGATCGAACCACACTACCCAACAAATCATACTAATAACTTTTCCTAGGTGATATTTAGCTCGATTTTCTACTATTTACTCAGATAATATTAATATCTCCTACAATATACAAATAATAAAAGTCCAGAATAATAATTTTATAAATTTATATGAGAATGGTATAACAATTTTAAAACTTTAAAAGATACAATACAACGACGTCACAAATTTAAAGATCCCTTCCAAATAAGTTTTATAAAATGTAGCCTGATTAGACTTCTAATGAATTTCAGAAAAAGTTAAAGGACATAAAGTGATGGAAAATGGGCAAATTGTTAACGAGACAGTGACAAATGTGAAAGAAGGAAGGGGCCGGGAAGGGTCACGTGGGAAGTCATTTATGAGCCCAAGAATTTTCAACGCTGGAACAAGATGGATTTCACACACCTCAATCATTAAGCAGCTTTTCTTTTTTTTATTTAGTGTCTGTTCACTTTCTTTGTTTATTTATCTTTCATATGTAATAAAAAAAGAAGAAGCAGGTTTTCATTCTCCTGGGAATTTTCCGAGTCAGTGAATCGGTTGGCAGTTTCCCGTGGTCCCATAAAATAATTAAAAAATTTACACCACATCTATATTTTGAAATCGCCGTTGAAGTCATTATCTTTTATATTTGCAAATAAAGAGAAACAGGGCTTTTTCGGCTGCTCATCCACTTCTAATTTCCAAATAATCAATTGAGAATGTTTATATCCTAATTTTAAAACTCAACTCGGTAATCAACTTTGTCCCAATACTAGATTAGTGGATCATTGGTTTAATCAATGAGTTATTAATTGAACCAGATATATTTAAATAAATATATAAAAATATATTGAAATTCAAATAAATATAATAAAATAATTAATATTTAAAAATTTATATACCTATATATAAAATGCAAATGACTAATAATTAATAAATTTAAATTATAAAATACACTTGAAAAGTTTTTTTGTTTGGTTGGGAAATACAAATAAAAGTTTAAAATAAAAATTTGTTACCTTTTATGTTAAATGAGTGCTAAAGCCCAGAAATGCAAGACATGAGACAAGTTCATTGTTCTTTATTAGTTTGTTTGAGTTCTAAAGAGGAAAAAAGTTAAAAAGAATGGATACCCATTGATTTTCTTCTTGGCTGTATGGGCTTGGGTTTGTCAATGTCATCTTTGACCCAAGATAACATGCAAGATTAATTCACAAATCTCACCATATGACTCCCACTTGTCAAATTTGACTTCCATGAGCCCAAACTAACCTCTGCAAAGGATATACAATTAACCCAAACTCGAAAGTCTAGGCCGTGCTTGTCATCAAACAGTTGTGGAGTTAAAAAGCAAAAACAAAACCAACCCTAATTCATTACTTTGAGACACACCTTTCATTCACATATATATACTAGCGCCGCACACTATTCATTCACCCTTTCTCACTCCTTTCTAGTTACATTATTCCTTCACCTTCTGTCACTTTTTTAGTTTTTTCTTCTTCTCTTCTTGAAGTTCTTTCCTCTTCTGTCAAGATCTCTGTCTCTCACGTTCTCGGTTCATGATTCTCATTCTCACCCTCTTCATCGCGACCATCAAAGTGGATCTGAAGACAACAACGTTAATTGAAGAAACCGTAACATAGCTGAAGACAACCGCAATTGATCTGGAATGGATGCCATAGCAACTCACTGGCTTTGGTTTTTTTTTTAATTATTGTTGAACCATGTGAATTGGTGGGTCACTGATTTTATGGAAAATTGTGGAGTTTGACCGATTCGTACCAATTCTTTTGCAACTTTGATCCGATGTGCCACTCGGACCGGCTACCTGGCCGGTTCACCAATCGGACTGATCGGTCCAGTCTGAGTTTTAAAACTATGGTTTACATTACTTAACCGTGCTTCTAATCTCAGAGATTCCTTGTTTATCTCCAATGGATCGGTCAAACTCCTCTAAAGTAAGGGGATTAATAAAACATAAAAATAATGGATTAATTACCATTAAATGAATAACTTTTATTATGTATGAGTGTCATGAAATGATTTAAAAGTTATTAACCCCTTATTTTCTTTTTCTTCGCTCCTTTACGTACTATTGCATGTTGACCTCAACCTTTGAACAAAAATTGTCTCTCACTTTGGCCCTCCCAAAATTTCTACCAATGCCTTCTCATTCTTTAGAACCTCTCTCTCAGTTCCATCAACCAAAAAGCCCCAAGTTGCATTTTGTTCTAAAATGTAGACAATTTGCAATTTTTTCCAATTTGCTAAAACTCTGAAGTAGCCCAAATCAAGCAGCATGCCATTTCATTGTTGCTCATGTATTTTCATTTATTTATACCTGATAATTTTTCAATTTATAAGATTGTTGTAAGAAATTTCATTGTTATTTAAGTACTCTCATTTGTTTATTCTTAATTATTTTTCAATTAATCTTACTCCCATCCCCCATTTTCCCTTTTGTCACCTCACATAGAGAGGATGAGCAACACAGCAAGGCACCACAAACCCTTCCTTCCTCCTTTTTACTAGATGTGAAGATAGTCGGAAAGGTAGTTCGATCGAGGGTTGAAAATGGTGGAGGCGACAATAGGGTGTCATTGAGTTAAAATGAGTAGGCAATGACTTGAAGGTTTTGAGCTAGAGTAAAGTGGACCTGGAGTTAGAGCATTTCCAAGGGAAGGATGCCAATTTGTCCCTCCTTTGAGCCCAACCATTGCCACATCATTTTTGTGTCATAAAAAGCAAATGGGACTAAGAATGTCCCTCTTCTCTCCAATAGAAAGAGTCAACTTTAGCCTTCACTTTGGTCCCATATGTTTTTTTTAAATTTTTTTTTAAAAGTTAATATCTTTATGAAATGCTTTAGTTTAATATTTGTAATTTTATTTTTGGTTTTTATAAAAATATAAAATTATATTTTTTGAATATTTTATTTAAAATAAATTTTTAGTAAATTAAATTGCAATATAAATATTTTATGTACATGTTTTTAAAGTTAAAATGTAAAAAGTCAAACAAATATTATTGAAACTAAAAAAAATCTTCCAAAATGTTTTGGATATTTGGATTTTGAGAGAAATTGAAATTTTATAAGTAATTGAGAAAAGAATTGAATTGATTTTGATCCATTTTTTGTTAAATAAAAAGATATGTAGAATTTGTATAGGAGAAATTCGGAAAATATTGGAAAAAATTATGTTACCAAGTGGCCTTAATTATCTCAGGAGATGGAGAATTGAGTTCTAAAACTTTTTCCTAACTTTTCAACTATAATCCCTTTTACAATCTTACTTATAGTATTATGTTGGAAATATGATTAAATGGATGAGAATGCAAGAGATTTAGTACATGTGACTTACCCAAGAACATGCTTTAACCATAACATATGACTATATTTAGGTCATTTCATTGGTCTCATTACAACATTTCCTTTTAGGCTACCATAGTTCTTGTACATGAAAGTTAGAGAAGCAAAATACATCCATTAACATCAAGCATATTTAGAGAAGTAGAATACATTCATTAACATCAAGCATATTTGTCAAAGCATAATATTCCTTAAAACAAAATACCTCTGCCCTTTTTTCATCCTTGGCATGACTTGTGCAGTAACTGAGTTTCATTTTCCTGATGATTTTTCATGTTGAGCCCAAGGAAGCCCTAGCAGTTCATAGGGGCTAGTCTCCTAATTCTCTTTCCGAAATTCATTCAGCATCTTTCTAGATCCAACCATTCTTAATAGGATGTCACACATAGCTTCACTCATGAGGATGTCCCGCTCCCTTGAATCTTCATCTAGCCTAGTCACCCCCACTCATGGTGTAGGGAAGAAGTACTGCCCAAATCCTCATTGCCACTCTTTTACCACAACAAAGCTTTCTCTTCCATTTTTTGGTGAAAGACTTTTTGAATGGTATAAGGCAATCCATGGTGCTATATCCTTTAAAGCTAAGGAGGATTGAATATAACGGATTTTGTTCTTGCTCATATGTAAGAGGTTTCTTTTCCTTCCTTTCCCTCAATATTCCATCCTCAAACCATTCAATCACCATCTCCATGACCCACTCCTTAGCAATAGGAATAGGAGATACATTTGTACATGGCTTAGAACACTCGGATGGTTAAGTTGCATGGTCATGATGTCTTTTGTGTTGATTTGTGGCACACATGCATTTAGCATTGCATTTGATTATTGGATATTTTTTCATTTCTCTTTATAGCTTTTGTTATGTCAACGACCCTCCATAGGAGCTCAAAAAAAGTGTCAATCTTTCCCAAGGAAATGAATATTTGAGTCCCATCATGCATGTTTCTAATACACTCATTTACAAGGTTTGGATCTGGTATAGGCTCCTTACACTGCAAAGTGATATCCTAATATCTTTTGATAAGTTGGACCAACCTTTCATCTGGCCTTTGCCTCAACCTTCCTAGATCTAAGATATGTATGATACTCTCATCCTCTTGAGGCTTGTTACATAACTCTATGACCATTTGCTCCTAGCTACTAATGGAGTTTGGCCTAAGTCCTGCATACCATATAAATGTTCTTCTTGTTAACAATTTGTGGAACTCTTTTAACTTCAAGTCTTAGTTTCCTATATGGAAGCCCAGGTCATTCAAGAGAGAAATGATGTGCTCTTTTGCACTCCCCGTGTCATAAAACTTTTTGAAATGATGCCGTTGATACCCAATAGGGTATGGTTTGGTCATCGCCTTAGCACTAAGAGGTCGATTTACGCCTTATACAAGGTTGCTTGCTTCTCTCCTATTTTGGAGGAGGTGTTTGAATTCTCCTTTGGTAACAAGAGCAACATTGTCATCACTCTAGCCTTATATTGTGAATTATTTTCAATCAATATAAAACTATAAAACATTCAAATAAGTAGCTAATTCCTAGAAAGCATTAAGAATACTAAAAATCAAGTAATTAACTAAGAAAGAAATCAAATCAATAAAAAGAATACAAAATCAATTCCCTTAAACTACATTGTACCTAACACCAAAAGAAAATTAGCAAACCATAGAAGAAATAAAAAACACAATAAGCTGATGAATCATGTCAACTCACATAGTTATGTGATGGAAAGTTGATGTCTCAAGTCTCCTAATCCCCTTTGATTCATAATTGCCCTTCACATTTAATAATCTCTATATGTCTCTCCTCAAATAACAAAGAGAATAAAAACAGAATTTTTGGCCAAATCCATTGATCTTCTTCCTTCAAATTAGATTAAATATTCTGCTGAGGTTGTTGCAGATATGATCTAATATTCAAATCTTCTCTAAAATCTTCTTATCTCTTTAAATCTTCATCAAATCTTACCTTCAAACCATTAACTAATATTGTTATCTTTTTGTTCTGCAACACAAAACACAATTTGTGAGAATATCTACCAATAAAATCTAAAAATTCAACTTAAATTCAAGTGAAAAATAATCTATACTACTAGCAAAAATACCTTTTTTTAGGTAAGTAATGGCAAAATTAATATAAATCTAGCCAAAAAGAATTTGAAGATTTAATAACAGTATTTAAATTTATTAACAACCAAATGGGAGAAAAATAAGATAATAACTCAATTATCACCCGACTATAGCCCCTGCTGCTAAGCTACTTTCTTTTCCAATACGCTACTTCCTTTTTCCAAGAGAAGTGTAATTAAAGTTGACTTGATTATTACGCAAGAGCTATACATAGTAAATGATAACATTGAGATGGTAGCAGTATAGTAAGAACTTAAAGAGAAGTACAACTCACCATGCTCCACAAATATAGCTGATATAAGTGGACCATACACTGATTTGAATGGGATAGCAGTTGTCCCTTTTCCAGCCCAATAAAATCGAATCTCCAAGGTATTATCAGTCACAATTGCACTGAAATGTTTTATAATTGCCTTATAATTTCCTCCTGCTTCTTCTGCAATGTTGAAGTCTTTTTGTACAAGGTTTCCCTACGCCATTTCAATTTGAACCATAATTCTTCTTCATGATAATTATAAGACCATATTTAAGAGTTTATTATGTTTTTAAAATATTGTAGCAATTATGACAATTAGTGAATTAGCTAAGTGGAAAATTTTCTTTTTGATTGAGGAATTTGTATTATTTAATGATCCAAATAATAATCTTTTTTCAACATGAAGCGCCTTCATGACAAAGTAGGGAAAATGTTGGTCATGTACCTGAATGTAGATGTTGAATACACGTCTTCCCAGATTGTTATATGTTTGATCATTAGTGAACATGATCTCCGCAAAATGTAGATTTACCGTGTAGTTTCCATTTTCAAGGCAAAATCCATAATAAGTCAAAGAAATAGGAGAAGCACGTGCATTCATGTATAGCTCAACATTTGTCATAGAGAGCTTAGATCCATTAGATATGGTATAATAATTAGCATTATTGGAACTATTATCCATGTAGTTACCAGTGCTACTAAATGCCCAGTTTCCATGTTCACTCTTGTAGAACATAGTTGGTCCTGCCTCATTTATATCACTATCATATGTGATTTTGTTGATTGTTGCAACTTGTCCACCACAGTTTATGTGAAGAGAGTGTAAGGCTATAACAAGCATAATCAAGTGAGCAACAATCCAAAGATATCAAGAAAACTTAAAAAAATCACATTAGAAAATTGCATTAATTCAAGTTTCATTTTTGCATTCTCTATCCCTATCTAATTAAGTGTTCTATTTTCTTTTCATCTTTGCAACATAATTGAGATTTAGCAACATATAAAAGTGTTAATAAATCCCTTTAGTAACACAGACTATATACTATACATGTAAAAGTGTTACTGAAATATTTTAACAACATATTTTATTAATGAATTATGATACCTAATCCTTAGAATAGTGTTAAAAAACCTAAACAAGGTATCAGATCAAATTGATGAGGAGGGTAAAACAAGTTTGCACTAAATCTCGATATTGCTTTTGTACTAAATCCTTTTATACTCAAGATTGTACATATCTTGATATTGCTTTTGTTATTGGTGTAATTGGGAGATATTTGAATAAACCTAGTGTGGCACATTGATAGGATGCAAAATGTGTTTAGAAGTATCTGAAAGGTGATGAAGACCATATAATCACTTACAAGAGATCACATCATTTTGAGATGAAAAGTTATTTTGATTCTAATTATGGTTGTTATCTAGATAATCACAAGTCCATATTAGGTTATTTATTCATGTTAGCAGAAGGAGCTATCTCTTGAAAGAGTATCAAACAGACACTTATAGCTACATTAACAATGGAAGAAGAGTATATAACTTGTTATGAGGCAATGCGACAAGCGATATGGTTAAAAAACTTTATTCCTAAATTTGATTTGTTGAAGAGTATCTCTAGGTCTCTGACTATATATTATGACAACTCTGTTTTGGTGAGCTTCTTTCAAAATACTGAGAGCTCAAAGACAACAAAACACTTAGATACAAAGTTTATATTTGTAGGAGAGAAGATCCAAGAATTTATAACTCGGGTTGATCATATCCCTATAGAGTTTATGATTGCTGATCCCTAAACCAAAGGCCTAGTTGTAAAAAACTTTGTTGATAATGTAATCTGTATGGGTGTAGTACGGTCTTTTAATATTTTGGGCTAGCAGGAGTCCATTTTATAGGCTTTTTTTAATGACTATTGTTATATTTTTAGACATTGAATGACATTTTGAGACATTAAGCAATGCTTATTATATTGTTGCTATTGTTATTGTCATACTTCTTTATTCTGTATAGTTTAGCTATGTATATAATTGTGATAGCATATTGTGGAGACATTTTTAATTTAGTCTTAGTTTTGTTGTTGTGATGGGATTTATTGAATCTCATATGGCATCTTAGGCAAATGCTTTGGCCATTTTGTTAGGAAATTGCACTTTGATCACATTTGGACATGTTTTGTTGTGTGTTCCCATTTATCGATGTTGCACTTTTGTTGTTGGGTTGCTAGGATATATGTATCTTGCAATATATGATATCATTGCTCATTCAAGTATGCTTTTTTGTATTATTAATAAGATGCTTGTAATTCCATTTTGGATCTTTTTTGGTGGTTAATTTTGGTATCTTGTCATGGATACATATTGTTGACTGATCTACAATAACGTGGTATTATAATTTATACTGTCTAAGTAGGAGAATATTGAATTTTTTATGTGGACTGGCATAATTCATATTTTATTATAGTTTTAATTTAATTCTAGATTAGTTGTATGCCAACAACTATAATAGATAAAATATGTTATTCGGTTTAATTATGTGGACTGACATAATTCATATGTTATTAGGCTTAATTATGTTAATATTGCTAACAAGTGAATTTGGTTTTGGTTCTTATAAATGGGCTGAGCCATAATAAATAGGTTTGGCCTATTGTGTTACTAATTATAAAGACCCCTGCTCCTAGCCACTACAATGTAACTGTTGCTCTGTTGAGATAGAGCACATATTGGAATTAAAGTGGCAATATGAGGAGTTTTTTCTCTTCTTGCTTTCCCTAATAGGTCAAAGGAAAAAGATTGATGGCTATGGACTCATCAGCATCAATCATTTCAAGTAACTCTGAACATTTAATCTTAATTATAATGTTTGTTTGATACATGTCATATTAAAATTAAATCAATGACAAACCATAGAACTTTTTGAACATTTTTTTTTGTTTAAATTAAAATTTCTACAAAATAATTAAATTTATTTACATTTTAAATTATCTTATGTCATCCATAAATATATTGATTCCTCGCTTAGTTGTAAACTCACTCTGTGGCTCTCTCTATATTTCCTACCAAGGTGTGAGGCAAGTCCTGCTCCAACAGCTCTGTATGACTCTTGTTATTCTCCTTCTGTGTTGGTGAGCCCGTGTAACTGGGCCGATGTTGATGTAAATATTATATATAAAGCCAAAAGTGTGACTAATAAATCCTTTCTAGAGCTCCATATAATACGGAGAGAGTCCAAGTATATTTTGTGGGGAGCTTTAATGTTTTGTAAAGATGCATCGAATTTGTTGTTGATATTAGTATTGAGTCTAAATGTAGAAACATAATTATGTGGATATTGAGTTTATGATTAGATTATGTTTTGCAAAGTGTTATGCTGGATTGATGTGTATATATATAAATTTCTGAGAATTTCATAAAGACTTGTTAGGAAATAGAGACTTCCTTATGTTTGAGATATTCTATATCCTTGAAACACACAAGTTGTGTAAGTATGTTCAAAGGCTTGCACTACTTTGATGAAAAACTGAAAAAAAGAAGAAGACAACTATCCATTTGCAATTGCCAACCAATAAAATTCCTAATTCTGCACTAATAGATACAATCTTATTAGAATTGGTCAAACTAGAAAATAAAAAGAAAACCCCTTCGCACAAGTCCCATATATACCTTTGACGTGACATTTCTTGCAACCAGATGTTAGGCCGTGAAATATAAATTCTTAAAATATTAACAGACTAATACACAATCCATGGTTACATTGGAAAAAAAAGTTATCCTATTTATGAGGTCAGTTGATGGTGTACCAATGCCGAAAGTGAAACACCAAGAAATGATATGTTTCTCTCTTTTGTGGCTGACATTATAAAGTATTGATCTTTTAAGCAATTGTTTTGCATACTTTGAAAATGATGTCAAAGAAATCCTAGATTAATGATTTATACTGTTTTGATAAATGGTTCATTACTTATAGGTTGTAGTCTTGTAGGCTACTTGCTACATAGGATCTTGTGCAAAAGCATGGTAGTCTTTGGTTCCACTTCCACTAAAAAGGGCTAAGATAAGCTTTAAAATGACATGCAATACAGGGACGTTAACATTTTGCAGAAAATTTTCCACAGAGAACTTACTTTTAGGACAACCATAGTTTCTCAAACACGAAAACTTTCCTCTGAAATGATAGAAGGGAAAAATTGAGTTAGCATAACCTCATCACAATCAGTATAAAATCCCTCAGATAATAAGGAAAACTAAAGCAAAAGGCTATGCACATGTACGACCAATAATTCATAATGTAGAATACCAAACTTACGGGCCATTTTGTCCCAAAGAGCTAGCAAACAAGTTCCTATGACAATGACATATAAAAGAAGGTTATTACTTAGACAGATTCTTAAATTTGAAAACAAATACCCACAAAAAGAAGGATTCTTACACTTTTCCATCTTGACATGCTTGACTTCCAATGTTGAAGTAATTATATGAAAGATCTCTACATACAAGTTATACAATTCATTTCAGAATCTAATAACATGTATGCGACTCAGGGGAATACAAGTACCTATTTTTGGTTTCCAAAGAAACCAAAGCATATATATTAACATCAGTAAGAATTAATCCAATTAATAAATGCAGACACAATGATGAATACTCCAAGAGTTTAAAAATTCTAAAATGATTGAAGTAAGTGAGCTACTCATAAAGCACTAACAGAGAATACTCAACTTTCTAATGAACACAATCACTTATAAACATATGACAGTAAAATGAAAAGGAATTAATTGAGAAGGGTATTTTTATTTTCCAACTGAAACTTAGGATTATAGAGATAAAGTTAATTAAACTACTTAAATTAGGGGGAAAATAAGTTAGGCATAACCTTCCTAAATATAGATTTGGGCAACATAACCCTGCTGCTCTAGAAGGTATGGAACACTACAGAAAGAGCAGAGATTACAACATTTTAATGTAAGAGAAACTAAATTTATAATGGACAATGCATTAGATTTCAGGAGAGCTAGAATAATGCACCTTCCCAATTTATTCGCCTTTTACTTTCTTATTTATTTGTTGTACAAAAAGTCGTTTGTGCTCTGTTTTGACCAAAAAAAATTGTCATATTGTGTTGAGGTAGTTTATTTGATCTTTTAGAAAAGGATTCTTTTTTTAAATTGATATTTTTAAATAATTTTTTTGAAAAAATAAAAGTCAATATCAATTTATGTTTTGATTTAATATTAAAATATCTTTGTTTATTGTTAAATATATTTTTATACTATAAAAAAAATCTTTTCCAAAAGATGAAAATTTCAGCCTTTCAAAAACAATATTTTTTATTCTAGTAATTCTACTTTTATTTTAAAAATTTATTCAAAAACATTAAAAAACATGAAAAAAATATCTTTTTATCAAAATAATTACATCCAAACGAACTCATTGTACAAGCTTAATTTCATCATTTTTTTTACATCAAAAGACAGCCTAATTAATTTTTTTGCTGTTAGTGATCAATCAACCATTGCAACATATATAGTTGGGGGCGCCATGCACTTAATGTCCATGGAAATAAACAAAAACTATATAGTTAAAGCGACATTTATTTTATGGAAGCAAGGAAAACCAAAAGGAAAAGAGCAAGTCTACTCCAAAAAGTGAAAAGGAATCAATTTTGTGATATAGTATTTGTATGAATAGATGATATATGTATTGTTCAATCCCACCAATTATATAAGTATCGTTTGAAAGGTAACTTACACGTTGCCAGCCTTCTTTGTCCATGGGGGCACTAATCCCGTCAGAAAGTTTCCCGTTAAATATCTACATTAGAATGAATTAAGGAATTAATATAGACAAATGACTAACGGTAGGAAATGGTTTCCGTGAAACATTACACGGAAACACAAAAGAAAAGGAACCATTTTGCGTTTGCTAATTAATATATAAGGAAAAATTAATTGTTGGCTGCAGGTTAGGATACTGCCTTAGCAAGGCAAGGCAAGGCAAGGCTTAAAAAAGAGTTGTGATGACCTAACTAATAATTATAAGCCTTGGTCCGGTGGTAATTGCTCAGTCCAACAAATGATATCAGATACCAATGAGTTATAGTCCAGTTCAGTCCACTGATCGGATCAATTTTGTATTCGAAGCTAGACCAGCGTTAGCAGCACCTCAAGGGAATTTTTCAAAATGTCCAATTCGGTCCATTGATCAGACCGATTTAGCATTCGAATTAGTCAAACCCCAAGGTTTGAGCCCTTGTCACAAGAGAAGGATGGAGCACTCACAACCACTAAACTAAACACATGTTTGTGTTATTATGTCTCGTTTATGACCTATATTATACAACAATTGTATTAAATTATATTTTTATATATTGATTTAATTAAATTAGTTTAAACTAGTGACTTACTTATTAAATCAGTGATTCAGTAACCAAATCATTTGACTAAGTCGATTATGGAGTCAAATCTGGAAACTGTGATTATCAGAGTCAAGGTCATGGGTTTGATTTCCGGAAGGCACAAACCACTAATCTATAGGTGTTGGGAGGAGAATGTTGGATGTAGGCCAACTTTTTGCCTTGAAAAGACCAGGTGAGTCAAAATTAGATTGGGTTAGAGACCCAATTGAGTTGCGCTCTAAACTAAATCCCTAACTAATAGCTATAGCTTTTAATCTAGTAGCAAACGCTTGAACCAATATTAATATTATAGACCATTAGTAAGGATTCTTTAAGAAAATGGATAAATTATATCAAAATTGTTAAATGAACCTGAGTAAATATTTTGTAAAGAGAAGGACCAAAAACATTTTAAACCCTCTGGTCCGTGTTTAGTGTATCCTATTTCTCCGCAAACGTCCTTCTAATTCTAAGAAGACTTAATGACTATCCTATTTTAAACTATTTTATTATGTTTCCACAGCTTAGATATCCACAAGGTCCGAATTAGCCAACAGATGTGTGGTTAAAAATAAAAGGCCCAAATTAAGGACTACTGCTAGGAAATATGAGAAATTTATTACATGTTAGTCATGTTAGGGCGGGGAAGCCCAACAGGGGGAGACACAACCAATGGGCTAAGTGAGAGCACCATAATACCGGGCCGGACGCCACATCTTGACCCAAAACCTTAAGGCAATGAGTTATGGATCCTTCCATATTATATACTACTCACTTAATCCATTCTCAACCAATGTGGGACTTCACCTCTCACACTTAACCTCAACAATTTCCCCCTTAAGTGTGAGACCCACCACATTGCTCCCCCATCAGCCAACCGCTCTTCCCAGCACCTGCCACCCGCAGTCCATGCCTTTCCGGGAACCGAGCCCAACCTTGGCTCTGATACCACTGTTAGGGCGGGGAAGCCCAACAGGGGGAGACACAACCAATGGGCTAAGTGAGAGCACCATAATACCGGGCCGGACGCCACATCTTGACCCAAAACCTTAAGGCAATGAGTTATGGATCCTTCCATATTATATACTACTCACTTAATCCATTCTCAACCAATATGGGACTTCACCTCTCACACTTAACCTCAACAAGTCACGTTTGTCAGGCTCTGATAGGCAGGAGGAATTTGTCCTGTTAATTTGTTAAAGCTGAGGTCCCTGAAAAAAAAAAGATAATATAAAAATTGAATTGAAAACTATTGAAGATGATGATTGACAAATTTTCTTGGAGCATAGTAATAGGCGTGAAAGGCGTATAAAATTAAAGTTGTACACAACAACGCAGTGATTATAATTATAAATGCAAGAATCATTAATAAAAGAATCACAACATAATTGAACTAAACATATTAGAAGAAGATCCAACCGTTAGTTGGGCGAATTGCAATCTAACGAAGTGAGAAAGTATGCAATTACAGGGTCGTTAAATTTGTCATTGCCCCAAGATATGAAGGTAGTGTTCCATTAATGTTGCAACCTCTCAGGACCCTGTTAAACAATCAAACACGCAAAACCTTTTATGAGTGCCACTTCTTCGACTATATTTTCGAAATAGTCAAATCATCAATATAAACTCACAGAATTTCCATTGTCATATTACTAAGTTGTGGAAAAGGTGAATTTTCCATCCCGTTGAGATCACTAATTCTCCTGCATATAAGATTAGAATCATAGCTAATTAAACACAATGAAAGTGAAAGCAACTTTCAAGCTAGCCCTTGCTATATCTATAAAAAAAATATCACACTCACAAGTCAGTTAACTTTGCCAAAAGTGAAATTCCAGAAGGAATTGGCCCACTCAGTCCGCTCCCTTGAATTATTCTGTCAAAATAAGTTAACCATAAGTTGCTTTCAGATAAGAAATTAAGAACTGTATGTAATTCACAATAGAAAAATAATTAAAGCTGACAAAATTATATAAAATGAAGGGTTCACACAATCTATGGAGTCTTGTCCAGCTTTGAATAAAATCTGGAATCTTCCCAGAGAATTGATTGTCCCCAAGTCGACTGCATAGTTTAAGGGCACGAAACAAGGAAATATTTCCACCGGTTCAACAATATTATATTTTTTAATATATTGTTTCTCAGTTTAATTAAAATATGAAGCTTACAAGTCTTGCAATGACTTCAGGTTGGCAAGTGTTGCAGGTAGCTCTCCATTAAAGTTGTTCGAGCTAATTTGCCTATACATATATATAACAAAAATAAAGAAACTGAGCAATATATGGAACTAAGGCTAAGACTGCCATGCACCAAAGTAAGGTACATCGTGGGTGAAATTTCAAGGTGTGTTAATATACTAATCACCTATGATGATGTAGTGCAATAATTCTTCAACTTTAGCTAGACTTCATAATTGCGATTAGATGCATTTTAAAAATGAATTATGTTTTTAATCTAGGGTTATACAAAAAAAACATTTAATTTTAAAACACACAGATAAATTTTCAAAATTACTACAATGAATTATGTATATTTTAAAAAGGGCCAAAATTTGTCTGTGTAACCTTAAATATCCCAAAATATTTTGTTTAATTTTATGATTATACAGATAAAATTTTACTTAATTTTAGATCACATATTTCAAAAATTACTACTCCATCTGATCCCAAATAAATATCTATTTTTAAATTTTCCTTGGTTCAAAATAAGTGTTCATTTATAAAATTTAGGCAATATTAAATTTTTTCAGCTAAGTATAAGGAAAGAATAAGTGGAAAGAGAAATTAAAGTATAGGGAAAAAAGTGTTAGTAAGGTTAATTTTGTACAGTCAGTTAAATTCATCTAAAATCAAAATGTTTTCAATTATTTTAATTAAAATAGGACACTTTTTTTTTTTGGGAATAGAAGGCAATATAGTTTATCATAAGTAATTGGTATATCATTATATCTTAAAAATCTCACCCATTGGATTTGAAGGTGGATGATGCATTCTACTTTACAAGATGCATGGCTTCCTTAGCCTGGAACTAAAACTAAATTAGTAAATTCGAAACATTGGCCAGCCTTTCATATTTGGGTAGCAATCATCAATCAAGGAAATCAAGGGGTGGAAATGGAAAATAAAATAAAGGAAAAGAAGACTTACAGTCTTTGAAGTTGGGTTAGCTTCCCAAGCTCAGGTGGAAGATTCCCAGACAGTTGATTGAACCCAACCTCACTATCCATTTCAAGTTAACAGTTCATGTCTTTTTTTTTATGAGGTTATGCAAAATTTTTATTAAGTTTAATTTTGAAACATGGATTATACAAAAAAATTTATATTACCATCCAATTAAATTTTTTTATTTATATAACTTTTCAAGTAGTAAGAATTGTAGTTAACTGTTAATATATCAACATAGTTTAATAACCGTGTAAAATTTCCTTTCAATATCACCATCAAAATTAAATTATTTTTATTTTGCTGTAAGGTAGACAACGTGAAACTCACAAAGTTTGGAGAGTGGAAATGTTTCCTATCTCTGCTGGTATTGAACCCGTTAATCGATTCCCTCCAACAGAACTATACGAAGAAGATAAGAGAGTATAAAATAAGAGGAATAGATCCTCTTCTGGTAAATGTTCAGATGATAAGGACAACCGCAATCTCTTATTATTAATTTAAAATATAAAATTTTGATAAAATATGTGATATAAAGAAATTAATGATAAAAGATCACGTATATATGACGTCCTTATCATGTAAAAATATAATATCAGACTATCTATTTCCATAGAATAAAACATGCCGGGATCATATATATTCATATAGAATAATAATTGAAAAACAAAAATTTAACAGAATACATGTTGACAAGATTCATGGAGCCCCATTCTTTAGGAATTGTGCCCGTCAGGTAGTTGAAATAAAGATCACTGTAACAAAGAGAGAGAGTGAGAGAGAGTATGCCAGATTATACATAGATATATGTTTTTCAAGAAATGATGAAAAAATTCCATAAATTGAGGTTGACCGTAGCAAAGCCAGAGAAGTACATACATATCTTGAAGGTAACGCAATCTGACCAATTCCGGTGGGAGTTTACCAGAGAGATTTGCTCGTTTCAAACATCTGCTCATTCATTTAACCATGAAAATGGTTTAAAAAAATACTATAAAAAATAACAGGGAAAATAGTTTTCTTTCAAATTATATATACATATATATGGAATTGTCATATAATAGCATTGCATTATGCTTTTTGTTATATAGATTTATCAACTATTTTTTCAAAAAAAAAAAAGGTAACAATTCATGACGCTATTAATGAACATCAAATAAATTAAATAATGGAAAATTATATTAACCAGCCATGCAGGTGATTACACTTAGTCATTTAATATTATACTTGCTCCCTTTTAATTTTAAAATGACATAGAACTCCCTTACAATTAGTATTATTATTCTCTAACGAGATAATTCCTAAAATTCCCAAATTAATCTTAATAGGAAAAAAAACCCTAACATCCATCTCCATCTTCATTTCTTTTCAGAGTTGCTGGTCATGCTTCATGCCCCTCTGCCCCATGGCTTCAGTCCCAGCTTCTCTTCGCCTCTTTTTGATTTGTTCCTAACTCTTTTCATCTCATTTGCTTAATTTTTTTATTGAAATTTCTGTTATACATATCTTTTGTTTGAAAATGATTTGTGGAGGGTTTCTGGTGCCAGTCATTCCAGGGAGAGAGTGAGAGAGAGAGAAATAAATACTATGGACTTATCTATTAAGATGAAAATCTTCCGTCCTTAAATGATGTCTCCTTTCAAATTGTCAATCATTTATTCACATGTGGAAGATGCATATCGTATATTTGGTAGCTTATAAATGTTTAAATCTATTTTGATTCTTATTTTTTTCATGTGGTAATAAATCATTGGGGGACAAGGAGTAAGACACTATTTTGGGACAAAAAATTTTCAGCCAATCTATTAACTTGAATAACTAGTTATGGTTTGGATTTGATTTTTTTGGTTCAAAGAAAGGAAAGAAGGTTAGATTGATGTGTTATTTTAACATAGGATTAAGAGTGACATTAAATAGAAATTGAAGAAATATTCAAGGACATAATTTTTTAAAAACTTTTAAATTTTTTTGTATTATTGTTGGAAACTAAGTAGAGAAAATACTCTAGAGAAGAGACTGAATAATTTGTGTATATTGGTGTGATTTTCTATGCAAATGAAAGGCACCTATTTATAGGTCAAGAACAATAAGTACAAAGAATAAAAAAAAATCAACTTCGTGCCAAAAAAAAATCAACTTGATCCTAGGTTGATACAAATCCTAATACAAATCAAATTATAACCAGTATGATATCTAATAATATCTAACCATCACATAACATCCCCTTCAAATTCAAGTGGGTGGTGTAGAAACCAACTTGAGTTTGGAAAGCATAGCATGGAATCGACCAGGATGATGAGTTTTGGAGAACAAATCAGTAGGGTGGTCAAGAGTCCCAATGGATAGGAGACGAAGAGCACCACGAAGAATGTTTTGGTGAATGAAATGACAGTCAATCTCAATATGCTTAGTGTATCCATGGAAGAGTCATTACGCACAATCTGAATGGTACTTTGATTGTCACAATAGGGGTCAGTTAGAGAGGATTAAGTCAAACACAGATGTGATGCCTTATATCGATGTGTCCTTGACTAAGCCTAACACAGCCTTCAGGTATCTCGGAAACCCTCGATTCACTAGAAACCATGAAGTTGCTGAAGTCTACATTTTTATGCAGAACAGCAAAGAGAAATACTCACTATGATGAAAAAGTGGTTAGCATGTCCACTACAGTGAACCTAGGTTGCTACAACAAGGACCCTCGATGTTGACAGACATCCAAAACAACACAGTTTCATTAAACGACATCTCAAATCCTTTAAAACACCCTAATTCAGCTTCCTCTTTCAAACTTCGAACCCTAACATCTTTTCCTCCTCCTTCTACCTTCTTTCTCTCCTCTTCTTCCATTCTTACCTTCCACAGGCTCTAAGGTAAGGGATTGTTGATGGATTATATTAGGTTTCTCTTCCTTTTCCTTTTCACTTAATTGATTATTATTGTTCTTGATTGTTTTCAAGTTTAGGTACTCTTCTAATATTCATAGAGTTGTTCTTGTGAGATTATAGTTTATTCATGTGTTTATATTGCTTCCATGGTAGATTTTAGTGCCATTCCCACTCCTTGAAACTCTATTGGTGCTGACACCTCACATCCCACTCCTCTAGGTGAATAGGTTCAAGTCTGTGACATTTATTTTTGGTCATCATATTGGAACATGATTTTATAAACTATTTCATGATTAATATGATTTACTATGAAACTATGATAAGTTTAGTAACTATGTATTCAATGCATTATGAAACATGTCTTAAAAAACTCATCAGACCATAATTTGTTGTCTAAATAATTTAATAATAACATACGATTTATCAATGATGCAATGTATGCTTATTATTTATTGAAATATAGTTATGAAATAGTGTTTCCAAGAATAAGAATTAGAGCCTAAGTATGCAAGATAGAGAATTTATTTAGCTTTCATGATTTGCTTTTAGCTACATGGTAGCTATAGAGAAACTGACAATAAGTTAATGGCTGAAAGATCATTAGTCTTGGTATCATGTTATTCGTCAGACAACAATCTCACCCTTATTTATTATTATTATGTGATATATATTTAGAGAAACTATATCTCATGATTTACATGAAATACTAGTTTTGTATTATTATATACTTAAATATGAGAAATGTTTTACAGTTGAGGCATCTATTATTATTGTTTTTGTTGTTGTTGTTAGTTGACCCATGACAAGTGATAATCTACTTATTGAGTTTTAGATAAAACTCATCCCTTTATTTTTCTCCCCTTTATAAATACAACTATTGTTTCAGATCCTCCCCAATCTCCTCCTTAGCAATAATAGTGCTTCAAATTGGGTGAGCTTTACTTTGCAGTGAAGAATTTAGTTTATATCCTTTTTAGAGTGCATCAGTGACTATGCAAACAAGGTCCCAAACCATGCATATATTTACATTGTTACCATGGTTTGGATTTTAATTGTATTTACGAATTTATGGTTTTCATGGTTTTGTATAGAGCAACTCAGTTTATATTTTATTTGATGATTATGGATTTAGACTTGATTTATGAAATGGATTTATACATGTTAATTATGTTTCAAAAATGCAAGTTGGTTTGTATCTAAAAATGGAAATTATATTTAATTATGCATAAAACACAACTCAGTGGCCATGGGACTTGCATGGGAATGAGATTGTCCATGTGCCGGTCATATTCCCAAATCAAGTTGTGACACTAGATCACCATGAAGCCATGATATCCAAAGAACCTCAGAAGTAGTGTTAGCAAGAGACCGATAGTCGGCTTCATTACTAGAACGACCAGTCAAAGTCTATTTCCTGCTGAGCCAAGAGATAAGATAATCACCAAGAAAGACACAATAGCCAGTGGTAGAATAATAGTCAATGGGATATCCACCCCAATCAACACCCGGGTAAGCTAGATGGACTAAATAAGAATCAATAGAGAAGTGAAGTCCATGAAACAATATTCCTTTAATGTATCAAATAATGTGAAGAAAAGTGGCATAATGAGTAGAATGTGGAGAAGATATACATTGACTCACCAAGTGAACAGTGTATGAAATGTCAGGCTAAGTAACTGTTAGATAGATCAAGCTCCCAACTAACTTCCTGTAAAAAGTATAGTTGTTGAGATAGAACCATCCAAGTAGTGCACTTTAGGCCCAAGAAGTGTGGATTTTGTTCGGCTATTAGTAAGACCAAATATGGAGATAAGATTAGAAGCATACTTAGCCTGAGATAAATAGAAGGCATCACCAAGTAAGAGAACTTCAAGACCTAAGAAATAACTAAAGGTACTGTCAAGAACTGATCGCTGATTTATCTAATTTTGAGAATTTAGAATTTTCATTTTTTGAAAATTAATGGAGTCGCCACCAAGTTTATTAAAATTGGGAAAACGTTGGAAAAAACCCATTTATTTTGAAAGATGATCTTTGAAACCAGATTATGAGTTCGGGAGTCGGTTATGCATAGGGAAGGGTATGAAATTAATCTTACGCACCCCTAGTACACCCGTCCTTAGACGATACCTTAGTAAATTGTGCAAATTAATTTATAGCCTTCAAAATCCCTATTTAAATAAAGAAAAAAAAACTATGCAAAATATTTACAATCAAATGAACAATTTATGAAAATTTAATTTTGGCTTGACAGGGATTGCCTGCTCCTACGTATCCTCTGGTACAATGAGGAACTCAAAGTCACGTAGTTCTGTAAAAAAAAAGATTGTGGGTTGACAAATTTTTATTTATGAAAAAAAAGAATTTATAATAAGAAAATCCATTATCGCACAGAATCCAAGTTAGCACTAGGTCATTCAATGAATTCTTATGATTTAAATAACAATGAAGGTAATATCTGCTACTCAATCATCGTTATTGACCATTGCACGGATTAATCATGAAAATCCACTTGTGCACAGGGTTCAAGTTAGCACTAGGCTACTCAATGAACCCTTATGATTCAAATAACGACGAAGATAACATCTGTTACTCGATCACCATTATTGATCATTGCAAGGATTAAAAAGATGATATTTTGAGATTTGCTTTTTATTGATGAAAGAAAAAGAAATTTCAATTACATTGAAATTCATATTTCTTTTAAAACTCATTTTTAAACAAAATCCGTTTTTTTGTTCAAGGTTTAAGTTAGCATTTAGCTACTCAATAAACCCTTATGACTCAATAACAATAAAGATAACATTTGTTACTCAATTATTATCATTGATCATTTCGCGAATTAAAACTTTTTTTTTGAAAGAAAATATATTTTTTATTCTAAACAACCACTAATTTCAATTATGAATTAATAAAATAGTTTTTTTTTAAAAAAACTAATTTAAAAAAAACAGAAGGAGCAAACGAAAAGAAAACTCTTAACATTTTCACTTTTATTTTTTAGTTTTAATTATCATATAAAGAGACAAAACGAATTGATGGACAATGAAAGCACCTATATAACTACTTGGAATATAAAAAACAAAACCCTTAATTCATAAAAAAACGAGACAGACATGCAAGTACCTCTCTCTTTTATTTTAAAGGAAATTGATACAACCACACAAAATAAAAAGGAAAATAAAGAAAATAAAATAAAAAAGAAGAAAAAGAATTCAGACTCCACAAGGATTGACTTGTCTTTTTTTCTTTGAAAACCGAAACTACTCATATGCTTCAAGACTCAACTCTCAGGAAAAAAAAATGTTAAGATTCTTGAGAAGTTTTTTTTCTTTTTTTTTTTTAAAAAAAAAACAAAGGGTTCCTTTTCTGGTGAAGGTTCTCATTGGTTTAGTGGACTACCCTTTTACTAACACACAAACACACCCTGAGACACAAAACAATCTCTCACTTTCACTGACCCACTCACACTAACACACACATATTTGCCTATCTCTCACACATCACACACTAAAAGAAAAAGAGAAACAGAGAGTAAGAGGGGAAGAGAGATCGGGACGCAAGGAGAGAGAGAGACGGGGGAAGTGGCCTAGAGAGAGAAAGGGGAAGGAGAGAAGAAGGACCGCGGTCGTGGAGGGGAGGAGGCCGCGGTCTTCATGCGACGGCAAAGGAGGGAGGGAAAAGGGCTGGTGCCGACGCGACCAAGAGAGGCCGCAGGCGGTGAGGCTTCGCGATGGTGCAGATCGGCTTGGCGAGCGCCAGAGCCAGAGGTCGACCTGTCACGGCGGAGGAAGGGGCCGCGATCAGGAGCGTCGCGGTGGTGAGGTGTATGCGAGAGGGAGATTGGCGCGCTAGGAGGAGGAAACCAAGGTTGACGGTGGGGGTGCTGGGCTTTGAGGCGGAGACCGATCAAGAGGCAGAACGGAGGGAACTCGCGAGGAAGGAGGCCGCTCGCGGTGGTGGCCGGCGCGAAGGGGGGTAAGCTCCGCGGCGGCTATGCTGGCAGAGAAAGGAGGTTGCGCCGCTGGCGGGGAAGGTCATGAAGGGTGATGATGATGATGATGAAATGCGCGGGAGGCCGCGGCGGTGACGTAGAGAAGGCCGCGGCCTCCCCTCTTTTCCTTTTCAGATTTTTTTGTATTATGGCTGTTGATATTTACCTTCTTTTTCTTGTTGCTGGACTGGAACTTGTTGTTGACTAATGATAGCTCTCTGGTGTTGTTCTCTTCGTTTTTTTCTTGTATTGTTGCTGGGATTTTATGGCTGGATCTTGAAAGATTTTTTGGTTGCTGGCGGAGAAAACTGATATATGGTAATGGCTGATCTCTCTAAAAAAAAAATTTTCTCTGTTTGAGAGGGATCTTGATATCTGATGCTCAGTGTATGTGAGTGTTTCAATGGATGTGCCTCAAAACTTGCTGATACCTCCGAACCCCCCTCATTGTTGCTGTTGGTTCTCTTTTATCCTGAGTTTGCTCTAGTTAATTAATCCAAATTCCCATGCCAAGCCCATGCTTTCTGAATTGCAGGAACCCCAAACGGAATTGCTCCCCACGCCTTCAGCTTCACCCATGATTCCCATTTTAGTGGCTTGACAGAATGCCCATCATTTTGTGCTCTGTTCGTGGGTGTGCAGGATATGGCAAAAATGTAGGAAGCCGACGTGGGAGTGCCAAAGCATGGCTCCCACGTTTCTGTGTTTTTTTTTTTTATTTTATATTTTGTATTTTTTTTTTTTTGACAAACGGTAATGTAAAACAATAAATAGGCTTCTAAAATGTAACTGGGTTGGACGGAAACACCTTTGGACAATACACATGGACAAAAAGCTACTGGGGATAATAGACTAAAAGAAATAGATTCACATGATAAATTAGACTTTTTGTATTTGTTTTGATACCAACAGAAAACTTGTCTTTTTTTCACATTTTTCGTAAAAGAATTGCATGAAGTAATTGCTACTGAAACGTGAAATTTTTTTGGATTTTTGTATAATGGACCGGACAAAATCGAGTGTTCACAGGTACCAAGATCTCTCATCTCAAATTGACTACTTAGGAAGGCTTTAAGATCTGTAATGTTAGAGATATTATTCCCAATAATGATCTTATCATCAACATAAAGTAATAGCAATAAAGTGTCACGATCACTCCTATGAATAAAGAGAATAAAGTCATGAGGATTGGATGAGAACCCAAGTTGATAAATAGTCGAGCTGAATTGTCAAACCATGCATAGGAAACTTGCTTTAAGGCCATACAAAGCCTTATGAAGAAGTCATCGGTGGACAAGCATTGCGTAGAAGTGGCTGCATATATTCTTTAGTCAAGTCACCATTGAGAAAGACATTCTTCATATTCGTCTGACTAAGAGTCCAATTTTAAGCGACTTCAATAGCGATAAAAGCTTAAACAGATGTGATACAAGAATGAGAGTAAAGACCTCCTTATAATCATTACCATACTCCTGAATGAAGGCCTTAGCAACCAAACAAGCCTTATATAGCTCAACAAACCTATCAACATGAGTCTTGATCTTGCATATTCACTTACATCCTACCAATGCCTTATCAGAAGGAGGATCAACTACATCCTAAGTGTAAGTCTTCTCTAATGCATGTAACTCTTCCTATATAGCAAGCTGCTAATAAGGGTCTATAGAGGCTTCTTTATAAGACTGTGGTTCATGTAAATAAAGCATGGCAGAAAAACGATGGTAACTACGAGATAAGTAGAAAGTTATGTTACCTTAACTAGATGCTTAGAAGGAGCAGGGGCAGCAGGTGCAGAATCTACATCTACAAAGGGATCATCAGGAATTGTCAAAGTATTAGAAGAAATCGTGAGCTCATGAGAGGAACTTGCATCAATGTCACTAGGAAACAAATCAACAGAGGTGTTAGTGAAAAAATAACTCAATATGGAAGACTAGACTTGAAGAAAGACAAAGATGAAAACATTTGATGTTCTTAGAAGATGATATGATGTAAAACACGAATGTGCTGAAAGATAAGATCCTGACAATGGTAACCTTTATGCTTTGATAAATCAACAAAGACAAACATGAGGTTCTGGTTTAGTATATTCATGGGGTTGAAAAAGCAAAAAACAAACACAACCAAAACTCTAATAGAACTGTAGTCTGGAGGAGAATGATAGATATACTCAAAAGGGGAAACAATACCAAGAAGAGAAGATGGAAGACAATTGATAGTGAAAATAGCAGTTAGGGTAGCATCACCCCAAGCAAGCTTAGGGCAATAGGAAGAGACAAACATAGCTCAAACAAAGTCAAGAATATGTCGATGTTTTCACTTAGCATGACTATTTTGTTGAGAGGCACTTGGACAAGAGAATTTGGACAAGGTTCCCTATTATGCAAAAAAGGTTAAAAGCTTTGAATCACGGTATTCCATGGCATTATTATCATAATGAAAAACTTTAGTTACCCTAGAAAACTATGTTTTGATCATTTTGGCAAAGTTAATATAAATCTGCGGCAATTCCTAACAATTTTTCATTGAATAAATCCAAGTATAATAAGAATAATCATCAATGAAAAATGACAAAACACAGTGATCCACCAATCATGGAGTCAGAGTTAGCCCCTAAACATTAGAATAAACAAGATCAAAAGGAGAATCAAAGATATATGTACTTTTAGGAAAGGACAAAGCTAGTTGTTTAGCAGTTTAACAAGAAACATAATAAAAAAAACTCACTATTGACTGATCCTAAGGTTCCCTTAGAGATGAGAGGATGCATTTTCTCTAATGAGCTCTAAGCAAGACGTTGATGCTAGAGCTGAAGATAGGATTATAGGGAAATAGCACAACGATTCTTTGGAGGAGGGACATGAAGTTCACTAATCTCAAACAGTCTTCTAACCTTCCATCCAGTCTCGATGATTTGTCCCGTCTGTGGATTATGCACACGACAACCAGAAGGTATGTGTCGGGTGTGGTAAGGCTAAATAAGGAGATGGTGCTCTTATGGCTTATGCGCATGAGAAATCCATTGGCAGTATATATGGAAGGTGCAGAACTAGTGGTAAATATGGAAGAGATCAATGTGGTGAATATAGAGGTCATGTGGTTAGAGTAGACATAGTCATAATACCATTTGGTGTTACCTGGGATGGAAGATAAAACTGCAGGAGTATTACTGAAAAAGAAAGGAGTTGAAGAAGTTGTCTAAGAAAAGACTCAATTGCACTAATAGTCGGGGCATGTTTGGCAGCAATGGCAGTAGTAATAAGCACAGATTTGAAAAATATGGAATGAGGTTAATACTTATCTTGATTGGGCCTTGATGGATCAAACGAGTCAAGCAATATACAATCAAGTGTCTTGTTATTATTATTATTATTTATAAGATCAAAAATCAATTAAGATTTTACTTAATAATGATAAATATTAAACCAAAGCATGAACCTTACCCTACCATCTTTGTCTATATACACGCTAGCATTTTCTATATTATACCCTTGAAAACAGAAAAAAAGTTTCATAGGAAAAAGAAAAAAAAAATGAGGTTCACTACTATTTAATTTTTTGAGTAAACATATGCATTAGTCCCAAAAATTTTATGCGAGAGTTATTTTATTTTTCGAGATTTATAAATTAATTTTTCAACAGTTGAAGTGACAAAATGTCAGTCACATTAATTAGTCCATCACACTACTTTTATTACTGAACCGTTACCTTTTTTTTTAATGTACAACGTGTTAATTGACATGTTAGCAAAAGATTGACGTTTTACTTGGCTTCTGTCTATTAAACCACATGGAGTTGAGCATAACTGAAGATTATGATATGAATTTTATAGATAAGTAGCATTGTTAACATATTTGACATAAGCTAACAATTTAAACCAATTATTCAACCATGCCACCTATGAGGTCAAGTACGATGTCAGCTTACCAATATATCACTTAAGATGACACATTAGTGAAAATGCGAAGGTAAAGCAATAAAAATAGAGTCAAGGATTTACTTGACTTTATATTTTGTAATTGTAGTAGCTAAAAAATTAATTTTTAAATTTCAATAATGAAAATGACGTAGGTATATAATTTTAGAGGCTAAAACAAGATTCATTCCTAATTTTTCCTCATCCACATGATTGTGCCTAAAGATGCGAGTGTATAACGAATAAATTGATGAATCTACTCTCATTATAAATTAATGTGCCAAAATATAATATATTAGGCTTTCGTGAATCTCTCAAACTCCAGAGAGGGTGCGAGAGACCTAGCCAATACCAATACAATAACAGTTCATTTGACACACTTAATAGGATAAGGGCTGATAGTTTAAGACTTAATAAACTTTTAATACTATATAGTGTTTAGTGTGATATTGTAAAAGATATTATATTTTATATTCTATAATATTATCATTTATTTACCAATAATTCTAATTATAAGTAAACAATAAATAAAAATAATAATAAAATATTTTCATTAATCATTAAAATATTTATAATTTATAATTTTAATTTATATTAAATGTTATTATCTATTTCAATATTTTACAACTATTTATTATTTATTAAGTATAAAATACTCTCTTTTATATATTTTAATATTTTAAATTTTTAATCATAATTTTTAATTTAAATTTCAAATTAATATTAAATTAAAATATTTTAATTAGTAATCCTTCTTTTTACATATTACATATTATTTATTACTTATTTATAATTTAGTTTACTAGTTAATAATTTATAATTTAGGATTGACTTTTATGCTAAATATTTTTTATCTGAATATTTAATTTTTATTGCATACTTATTATTTTAGTTATTATTATTTATTTTGATATTTATTTTTTATTAATGATTATTATTTATTTAAATATTTATTATTATTATTATTTAAAAAATAAAAAGAGCTCTTATACTCTAAAGACTAATCAGGCCTAATATGGCCTCATTAGATATGATTAAATTATACGTCATTTTAACATATAAGGAAATTATGTGGATAAGCATATATAACATGTTATTTACACTAAATAACTAATAAAAATATAACATATAATATTAACTTATCTTATCATAGTACATGTCAAAGCCATCCTAGAAGTTGTTAAAAATACAAGACACTTTAAGGCCACATGTATGGCAGTTTAAAATAAAGGTCAACATTGAAATGATATCTAGACCGAACATTAATTATTTGTACATTTTTCAACCTGTGGATCAAATTGACATATCAAGTAGGTGGCCTTTCTCTATTCCATTAATTTGCTCATTTATATTTTTATTCTATGACATCACACAAATTTTCATTATTTTTAAAACTTCTATTGATCTACAATTCTTTTAATAATACAATTTTGATACATTATTAATATAATTTTTTACACAATTATTAAATAATATATAATTATATTATTATCATTAAAAACTTTACTTTTTTGGACCACTACTTTGAAAATCATATAAAAATAAAAAGTAAGATACTACTTTCTTCCACTTTTAATTATTTTTTAAAATATTAGTAAAAATTTGATATATTAGCAACTCAATACATCTGGACAAATTTATATCCAAATACATTAAATTTTTAATCATCAAACTTTTACTTCTTCACTAAAAGACGGTTAAAAGTGGATGAAAATAGTGCACATAAGAAGTGAGAGACATACAAGTGGGTGACGTGGCAGACAGTGCCATTGGCATAGGTGCAATCGCAGATGACAACAGCTCCGTTTATATGCTCATCATAACACGAACTCCAATTTTGTTGTCCGGTGGTGCATCGATCTATGCTAGAATCCCAGTCCTTCCCAATTGTCTTGGCTATAACTCTCAGAGTTTCCACTACAATACAACGAACGAGTATAGTATCAAAAAGTTGGAAGCCTGAAGTGAGAATCATCCACTATTAAATCAATTGATGAGTCCACACACCATGTGTGAAAAGAGGGATCCTCACTTTAGAATATTTATTATCAAAAATAATTTATAATCTATCATTTTCACTTAATTTATCCATTTTGCTAAAAAAAAATTTGTTATAAAGCATTTGTAAGTTTCTCATATCTAGAAACATTGATTTTTTTTAATTCTCAATACTACTCTTAATGTAATTAATCATGTTTCGTTCTTAACAACACCGTAACAATGTAAATTTATATTTGAATAAGGGTAATATGATCCACCTGTATATATTTTTTTTATTATTAAGATATATTTATTATTTATTTAATCTAATTTTCTTGTTTTTGGACAAATAGAGTGAAAAAGGAGGAGTACTATCTTATTATTCAATCACATATCATTAAATATATTTAATTTACACATACTTTAATACTTCCACTGGTCCTCGTTTTTGGTCATGTACAAAAATTAAAATAATGATGGGATCTTATCATATTTTGGAAAGTAAGAGATATAAATACTCTTCTACCACTCAAATCTTTACTCATTTTATCTCCAATTAAATACACATATAAACTTATCTCCACTCATTCTCTATCCAATTAAATAGGGAAGTAAAACAAATACTTATTTGGCTCTTTATTAATAGTCATAGTAAAAAATGAAATAAATTTGATACATTAAAAAGTGGATGTATCTAGCTATATTTTACTAGCTAATTTGGTATAATTTATAGTCAGATCCATTTACTTTTTACTGCAATGAATTGGCTCAGTTTTCCACTGTAACTATTAACAAGAAATTGAGGGGTATGAAATATTAATGAGTCGGTGAAATGTAAAAATAACCAATATTTTGGTTAGAAAACAAAAGACGACTCATTATGAGGATGGATGGAATATATTAATTTTTGACGTATAAAAAACTGAAAGAAATATAGAATAACAATATATCGAAACTTATTATGAAAAAAAAGACCAACCGATTACAGCTGTACATTAATGCATCGTGAAAGTGTTTTTCTGGTGTAAGATTTTTAAGTGCATACCTTCATCATCTTGCAGATCAGGGGCTCCAAAAGCCAAAGAGGAAAAGCAAAAGGCAGCAAGGAGTAAAAGGATGAAGAAGCGAGGGAAGGTTATGTTCATGCTTGCTGATATGATGGGTAGGTAAAGCTCTTCAAAGTTGAGGCAATTTAAAGTTCAGCGGTGATCAGAACAGATCATGAATAGTATCAGTCTGGACTTCATTAATTACGATGTGAAAATAGTTTTGGAGAAACATATGTTAAGCACGCGCGGAGAAGAAAAGAGAAGGGTATTTGTAGTTGGTGAGGAAATGAAGGAAGTGGATTCTCAGTTCACAGAGGGAGGCAGAGAAAAAGAAAAAGGCAACTTGAAGATGAGCAAATGGAAATGGAGAAACCACCTTTTTCATAGGTTGGACCACTTCACTGACTTGATGTTTAATTTTCAATGGGAGCACGGTAGTTGGGCACCTTAAAAGAGGGTATTTATTATACAACACTTTATCATTTTTGATATAATTTATGGATACAATTCATAAATAGGATAAGTATAGACTACATTCATATTTAATGGTGAAAAAATGGATATTGGTGTTCAAATAATATTTGTATATTCAAAGGAATGGGTAGCAAGGACAATTGGAAATGTTTTTTAACATCTAAATGAGTATAGACACCTATCATAGTGTTGGAGGAGTGAAAAAAAATTTGAGAAAAAAGTAAGTGATGGATCTATATATTTTGTGAATAGAATATTTGAGTGTTTGAGATAGTTAAGTATTTAAATAACATTGTTAAAAAATTAGTTGGCAAATTATGCTAATGACTTTTATTAATGAAATTCAGCTTGATTTTCTTTTACTTGTTCGGACGGTATTAATCTCTCCTATAATATACATATAAAGGAAATAGCAATGAAATAATTTTGCAAACATAAACATGAATATTGGTATAATAATTTTAAAATTTTTAAAAAGGACAGTCTAATAATTTCATAAATTTACACAAATTTAAATACTGTCCAAATAAATTTTATAAAGAATGAAAAAAGTTACTCCCTTTGTTTTAGAACAATTGTCAAAAATCAAACACCACGTTATGAAAAATAAAAAAATCTTAGTAAATATTAAAAATTATATAAATTAACAAAACTATTATTGTATAGTCATTATTACCCATTTTGATAAATGTATTGAGTAGTTAGTTATCAAATCACACTAAGAATATAAATGGAAGAAATAATTAATATTATTTAGATATTACAAATAAAAAATTATTCTGAAATATGAAAATATTAAGAAATGATAATTATTCAAAATGAATAACATAATTTGTACCATTTAAGAAGACAAGGTGATGGAAAAAGGACAAGTGATAAGGAGGCATACATTAGAGTAGGAAGGGACTGGGAAAGGGTGCAAGTGGAAAGTCATTTATGAGCCCAACAATTTTTGGGGACGGTGATTGTCACTCTATTGTCTTTTGGTACTCTCACTTACTCATATATTTTATCCATTTTTTATTGATAGTCATCTTAAAAAAATTAAAATAATTTTATATATTAAAAAATTAATGTATTTAGCCACAATTTATTCTCTCTCATAATTAACCTACTTAATAATTTTTCATACTTCTAGATTTTTTTTTTCAGATTCAATATTACTAACCCAAATAAAACATTTTTTCAGCACTTCGTTACTTTTACTTCTATTGGTTTTTATTTTGAGAAAATACTTTAATTTTTTCTCATTATTTTTATAATATACATATTACGTTTAGCTTTATATGTACAGGTGAAAAAAAATCTCGAATTGATTAATACACACAAACTTCCTTAAGTAATACTATGTTTATACTTTTCTATTTTAATAAAATGCCATTAGAACTAAAAATAGGTTTAATAATTTTTTAGTAGAATAATATATGAATTAAATAAAATAATTTCTGTTAATAAATTCAAATTTTAATCAATATTCACTGTCATTATAAATCATCACATTATTTAATGAATGGCATGCCAATACAATTTGAATTAAATAATTTAAAAATTATAATAAAATTTAAGAGATTGATACCACAAATACTAGTATACTATATTTATTTAATATTAGATTAAATTAAATAATACTATATGGTTAAATATTGAATACATATATACAAGTACAAATCTACATACAACATACATATATTTTTTTATTTCATATGACATTTATGCGATATCAAAACCAAAAAGAATATGTATTATTATGTGTGAATTGCCTTTAAGATAAACTATCTGTAAAATAATTAAGAGAACCAACTTGAGAAATAATTGATCTATTACATATTTATATGAAAATTTAAATTTAAAACTTGTGTTTTATTTTAAAAAAAGAGAAAAAATGAAACTTTCAAAGAACATAAAAAAATATGGAAGCAAAAATAATGAAAAAATAAAAGAAAACTTTATGAAAAATGTTGACAATAATATGTTTAAATGAAACTTAAAAAAATGATAAACTAATAGTTTAATTATAAGAGATAAAGGAAGAGTATTTTAGGAAAATAAAATAAAAATTAATTAAATAGAAGTGATAATAGTAACATGAGGAGTGACTATTGAGACAAGTAATGTACAGTATGATAGATTTCATACTTCTCAATCACAAACAGCTTTTCATTCTCCTTAGAATTTTCAATGTCAGTGAATCGGTTGGCAATATGATATATGTACAACATTTTTGTTTAATATATTTATAACATAAGGGAAAAAAGTCCATTTTAATTTTTTATTCACTTGAGCCCACTGTTTTATTTTTTTTACCTATATTATAAGTATACTGTACAAAAATAATATACAAATATCCTTTCTCTTTCTTTGTCGCAATAATTGTTCATGCCTGTAATGGTAATGGCAATGGCAATGGACTCTATCACCCAACACAATGGGACCCAAAGAGTTCTTGTGAAAATTTGGTGCCGGATGAAATGGTACACATCATGATTTGCATCATTGCATGGTCCATTACTCCATTTACTTATACAATCATATCTTATTTGGACGATTCATATTTTAAAATATAATAATAATTATATAAAATTCTAGGATAAACCTTTATTTAAGCTATTTAAGTTTCATCAAAGTTTTAATTTAATCCCTTTTTTGTTGTAGTTTCTTCCTTGACATTTTCAAAATATAAATGATACTTAAATTATGAACACATGTTTGGTATGTTATGCTTCGTTGTGATGCATCACATTATAATATAATATTTCATATTTTGTTGTGATTTTAGAACATTGTAATTTGACATTTACATTGAATTTTCTTTATTTATAATTTGGATGTTTTCCACTAAAAGGATAAAACTGGAATATTTTAAAAATGCTAGGGACATAATAAATAAAACAAAAAAGAACTTTTCGGACTAAAATCGATACTTTGTTAAAACGTACAGACTTAAATAAGCCTTTACCCAAAATTATAAAATAAATAATAATTTTAAAACCAAAACACAATATTGTTTAAAATAGCAAATTTTCCCTTAATAACCCTTCATCTTCCATTCTCTAATCTCATTGCCACCATTATTACCACCAATGATGGTTGTCAGACTACCACTCCGTTGCTATTGCCGATGACCATCACCATTGCCCACCCAACTACCATCCTTTGCTTACTAGTCGCACGTGAAGAGAGGGGTGGTCCCTTGGTGGCTGTTGTGGGTCAGTTGAACCTGTTGCTCAACACATACTCAAATTCTAGATAATTTTATTGTTATCATCATTCATCAGGGACTTCAGTACTTCCAAACCGTACAAACAACAACATTTTCTATTTACAAGCCTTTTGTTCTTATTTCATCTTAGCTTTTGCCTTGTGGATTGTGGATTTTGTTCAAACAAAATTTATAGGTCACAAAAGATTAATAAGCTCCTTTGGTTTTAAAAGTCAATAAGAAATCATGATACCACTTAGTCTTACAAAAGTTTTTGGGCCGTTTGATTTGTGTTTTTAATTTTTAAATTTTTTGATTAGGATTTTACGAAGAAAATAGTAAAAATAGAAAACAAAATCTTATTGTTTTTATTGTTTTCATTTTCCTTAATAAAATTCTGAACGTATAAAATATGATAAATGAAAACAAAGAATTAAAGGAGGCGCAGACTTCTAGAATCTGGTGGATGGCACTTTTTTGTGGGTTCGATAAAAAAAAAAAAGACATTTTTTTTGGGTGTTTCTGGGTTAGTTTGTGAAGGTTGAGGTAGTTTAAGATGTTGTGTTTTCGACCCAAAAATAAAGACATTGTGGTGATTGGGGCAAATATGGAATGGTGATGATAAAAAAAAATCCATGTGGTGGAGGTTATTGGATCCAAATCAAGAGACTTACTAGGATTGTTTCAACGCATTAGTTTTCCTCATGGACAAGACATAGCGTTGTCAAAGTAAGGGCAACAAATATAAATCTAAAAGAATTATTCGGCTTTGGCTCCAGTACCACCTCGCAACATGATTTGAACTTAGTTGGAATACTGTACAAGAAAAATTTCAAGACCTAAATCTAGCCTAATAAACTTAGGATCAAGTCGAGTTAGCTGGTTAGGTCAAGTTGTTTGAAGTGGAACTTTCGATTTTTCTTTGAAGACTTACACCATGCAGTGTTTGCTACTAATTTCGATTTAACGGGACGTTGCTCTCATACAGTGATTTGTCATACTTGCTATGCTAATTACAAAGGTATATGCATCATACTCAGTCTCTATTTCTATCAATACAAGTTACAATGCAAGAAGAAAAAATAGAACCATTTTTTTAGAAAAAGTAAAATATTTTAGTTCTTGATGATGCATTCTGTATCAATTTAGGATAGTCCCTTTTTAATATTTGTTTTCAATTTATTTTCATCACCATCGGGAGTATGGTAGACGGGGTTTACCTCCTGGGATTCTGCAACAAAACCATTTCCACTTGGTATGTGAAAATCATTTCCAAATTTCATATACAGTGTCACGACCTGACATATGTGAGAAACTTCAACTCTACATAAGTCTCATGGTTGCTAAACCTCACTATAATGCATCATTTAATATAGTTTTCATTTCAAAACATGATCAAAAATATATCTTTAAGTTCATAATTCAAACCCATAATATGAAATTATCACTCCAACACAAAATCATAAAATTCTTCAAAACATAAATACATGTCCAAGCCATGCCCGCATGAATAGGTTAGCACTCTACAAAACATAAACTAAATCACTTCACCGGAAATTGAAGCTCACTTAAACTGAACAGCTACAACTATTGAGGAAAAGGAAGTTGAGAAGGATATGTGGCAATAGCTGTATTTGAAAGAGGGAGAAAAGAAAATAGATGAGTTTATCAAAACTCAATGAGTAGATTTTCATCTATAACCATCACATGGTATGTAACGTCCCCAATTTTCCTTTATAATAATCAGTTCATTTTTTTATTAGTAATAATTAGTAATATTAATTAGTTGTTCTATATGAATTATATAGTTCCTAAGTTGATAAGATTAAAACTTAGGAAAAATAAGAAAAATAACAAAATAAGGGTAGAATAATAATTTATCGAAAGTTAATAGTTTTATTAAATTAAAATGGAACCTAGAGACCCATTAGGGACCTACGAAGCTACAACCAAGTGATCTATATCCACAAATTAGTTTCTTTTTACTATTAATTGACTAAGCTCAAAAAAATATTTGACATTCAAATTTATAATGAACCTAGATCAATATGCATCTAGAAACAACCATTACTAATAAAAATGGAAAATTTGAAACTATCCTCACACCCTTTTGAATTCTTGAACAAACATTAGATTATTTTATCTTGCTTACTGATCTTCTTATAAAAGAATGTTTGAAAAGTAGCTTCCTTAGCTTGCTTTGTTTTTAGTTTATTTAGTATGTATCATGAATGAATTAGGTAAAGAAACCATTCTCTATCTCATCTCCTGGGAAAGATAGTTCCCAATAAATTGTAAAGCTATCACATAAATCACCGTACGTAGCCAAATATATATCAACGCCGGATTACATGCATATTGAATTGAATAAGTTTTTGGACTGAAATTTACTTTGTTATGAGTGCCATAATTTTGAATTTAAAATTATTCTACATGATAGAGTTAACGGACCAAATCAAAGTTGACTCTCTTAAACCCACATCACTATCTCTAAATATGAACTGGTCATCTCAGCCCAAAAAAATAAAAATCAGAAAATTTTCTCCTCTCTTAAATCTCGTAGAGCTCATTGGAATACAAGCTTAGCATCTTCTTTTTAGTCAGCCAAGTGATAGGTTTCTTAGCTACAATTCCTACATAAATGATCATGTTGTTTTTCAGAATGTTTAATGATGTATGTAAAATTCGTCTCTGGCCTTTTCTAAAATTAAACTGTAGAGTCAAAAACTTTTCATTGCTAGTCTTAATTCTAGTTACGGTTCAATTTTATGCAAGTTCGTTTAATTGCAGTAGGATAATTAGTTGGCCTTGTTATTTATTTTGGTTTTCGAAAATTATTCCTTTAGGTTATCATTTATCCCTCCTTGCTATTCTAAAAGTCATTGAATTCTATAGATTCTAAAGTTACAAAATGCATATATATATATATATATATATATATATATATATATATATATATATATATATATATATATATATATATATATATTTCGATTCTTTTTATATCTTTTTGACACGAGTCTCATGAATTTTCTAGAATCATCAAAATTCAATCCTTGGCCTTCGTTACATACCGATTCTAATTCGTGGGCTTCTTTATGAATTTTCAAACATAAAATCTTGTAAAGTGACAATTTGCTATAATAATTAGAGATCAAGTGATAGTACTTTGATACGTAATACATACATACATACATATATATATATATATATATATATATATATATATATATATATATATATAAGGATAGAAATGATGGAATACAATAAATTTTAATGGATAATTTTCTTTTTATCATAAGATGCTAAAAACCTACCATAGATAAAGAATTTAGCCGGTGTTCATAAAACTTTGTTGTGATCAAAAGAAAATCATGAGAATGGGATTGAGAAAATTTTACATATTGAGAGGAAATTCATTTATTTAATTTAATAATGATATGATATTTCTGCCTAACAAATGTGAGTATGTTCTATGACTTCTGTGATTTAAGAGTGATTTTATGTGAAACATTAAATACTATTGTGGCTATGAATAATGTAAGTGTTGAGGTTACGTGTATTTATTCAATAAGACTAGTGATAATTGTTAAAAGATGGATATGACCATTCAATCCCCAGTTACTAGCATAAGGAAAGTGGAGTACTCCTTTGGCCTAGCCATGCTAGGAAGGGAAGGTGATCTTAGATATTGGATGTGACCATTTGGTCCCTACTTATTAGCTTGGGGGAAAGTGGACTCTTTCAACCCAACCATATTAGAAAGGAAAGGCAATCTTGGATGTAATCATTTGGTCTCCCATTACTTGCCAAGAAGGTGGACTCCTTTAGACACTGGCTAGGCTAGGAAGAGAAGGTGATTCCCACTGTTTCAACACCTTGTTTATCCCCATTATATTTTGTCAATGATGATCATCCTTTAGTATGAGCTTATTGCCTCCTTGATTGGCTAACTTGGGTGAAGAGATGTATAGAGAATGAGACGTATAAAGAAAGAGGCATATAAAAATAGATAAAGAAAACGAATAGACTAAACTACACACTGTGTGACTAAACATAATTTTATATGTATGTGTATGTTCATTTATATTATTATGCATACATGAAATATAGTATTGCATCCATGACATAATGGTCATGCTCTGATAGACACGTTTACTTCGAATTGATGATTTTTCGAAAAATGTAAAATGAATGCTTATATATACCCACATTTTCTAATAAATCAAAATGACTAGCAACAATTTTGATGATACTTAACACCCCTACTGAGAGCTTTTGAGTTCTCATCCATTTTTCTCTTTCCACGTTATCTCCAGATAAGGATCCCAAGACTGAAGTGCATGTAGGGGAGCACATACTATGAGATTAGCTATGCATTTTTTATTTTATTATCATAAACATAGTAATTTCATTTATTACCATTTTATCAAATTATGTTTTGAGTCCAAACCAATGTTAGCCAGAAATACTTATTATATTTGTTTATTTAATTATTTAAGTGTTTATAATGTGATTGATTGTTGAATTGGTGTTATGCTATGGACTTTATACGCAATGATTGTAGATATTTATTTTAATTGTATGGCTAGTTAATTTGTATGTATATTACGCGCAAAGCTTCTAGTTTGATCTTTATAAAAAATATTACCATTATTTTCCTTATATCTTATTTTATCAAAAAAATTTATGAGACCAAAATGTGATAACTAAAGGTTAACTTTAACATGACTCGAGCATTAAAAAGTTAAAATTTAGGGTGTTACGTGGTATAACCAATAGGAATAAATAAATAATAATACTGCAATAGCAATAAAAACAAGTTTCATATTTAACTACGTAATAATTCAAATACCAATAGTTCATGTAAAACAGTGAACTAATAGAGAAATTGAGATATGTAAAAGTATAACATAATATATATATATATATATATATATATATATATATATATATATATATATATATATATAAACGGAGTGTATCATATGAGATGGGTGGTTTATTGTGAGAGTAAGAAGAGTGAATCTTAATCGTTGGACCTTACACAAACGAGATAGGAGCGAGATAGTCCTTTGACGGATAACTTGGTACTAAGACTAACAATATTACAACCCTTAACTTATTGTCTATTTTTCTATAGCTACCATGAAATCTATTATTCATGAAAATCTAAATAATTTCTCTAGATCATGTGACTGAAACTCTAATTGTTGTTCTTAGCGGGTATTATATCCTAAACATAAGGTCACAATAAAAAATTGACATACATAGCTTTATTTATAAATCACGTGAACATACATTTGATGATAATCTCTTTTCAAAAATTTAGAATGAACAAATATGTTCCTACGAATTTTCTTACATCTATTTCATGATGAATTTGAAAACAACAAATTCTAACATTTGCATAAATTCATATAATTTCATATCTATCATGTAATTGTTTCTTAAACCATGTTCTACAATCATAATGCAAGGAAAGTATCTCTGATAACCAAAATAAATTTCACAGGTTCAAACCCCACTCACCTTGAAAGGTTAGGTGCAGCACCAACAAAGCTCCAGAGAGTGAGAATGGTACCAATGTCTGCCATATAATCAACAAAAACTCAAACACACCATAAACATACTAACTAAGACAACTCTAAGGACACTAGGGGAGAAAACTACCATGACAAAACCAAGAACATTGACACCCTAACTCATAAGCATGAAGAATAGGAGAAAACTAAGTAACACATCAACAATCTCTTACCTTGAAACCTAGAGGATGAATGAAAGGAAAAAGAAGAGAGAAAAGGGGAGGAAAAGAGGTAAAGGGGTGTTCAAGTTCGTGTATGGGGAGATGCAAATAGGTTAAAGTGAGTTTAAAAGGGTTGATGCTCATTAAAAGAAACTGCGTTGTTTTGGAGGTTTCTGATACGCGAAAGTGCACATCCATGGGTTCGAAAAATGCATGTCCATGCATTTCTTGGGCATATTCACACACATTTGAAAATTAGAGGCTCTTTAGAGCTAGGGAAAAACTTGGGGGCAACACCCCATGTCTATATATTTTTTTCGTGCCTCTGCAAAGTAAAAATTCATATCCACACAATTTATGCAGATTCTGCCCTTAGCCTTAGGAAGGTTTCCCGGCCTTAGATGACCTTCAAATGGATACATAGGCTCGAAATATTACACATAGCACTACTAGTTGTTTGACCCGTGCTGTGCACAGGATGATAATAAAAAATAGTTTATTTACCATTATTGAAAATAAATAATAATTCATTTAAATACATCTTATGTAAAATTGAGTATATAAACTTATTTTGAAAATAAGTTAACAGTTAAATAATTAAATAAATGAACAAAATATAAATGAGTATGGATATGAAATGAGTCATTATATTTTATATCTTATTTTAAATATCATGTTTATAAAGTTAAAAGAAATCTCAATAAATAACCTTCAACTAACAATAAAAAATCTGTTTCATGAAAATTTTATACGTTTCGGCATGACAATAGTATCAATGAGAGAGAGAAATGATATGCCTCTTGTACCCTGTTCCCATTTAGAATTTTGCCCTCTGTTTCGATCCCCATTCCTATCATGGGTCCCTATTCTCTATTTTTCACAAGGATTTGAATCCAGTTGGGGTATTTACGAATTTATTAAAATATTTCAAAACAATTTGAAAAGTATTTTTATATTCAAAATATAAATATGCATAATACTAATTTCCTTTCAAAATATTTGTCCATTTTCAAATAATTTCATATTTTAAAATATCTGTCAATTTCACATTTCAATAAAGCATTAATTTTTCTTCGAATACTACCCCTAATTAATTTGACATTTTCAAAGTATTCCATTTAATATTAGTGTTTTATATTATTTAATATGTAGGAATACATTAATACATTCACTATATTTTACTTAATTACTAATATCACTTATTATCTTTCTTAATGTATGTGTTTGTCCAAAATTGACAGATATTTTGAAAGGAATGGAGTAAAGAATACTACTAACGTAATATAATCTAAATTAAAAATAAAAATACATACATAATGCAAACTCAATAAAGATAACTAAAAAATGAATGCTTGCTAAAATTTTCTTTTATACATATATAAATAAATAATTTATATAAATAAAAAATTGCCAGATCTCTATTAGGTAGAGATCTCATTAATTGTCTCTATCCCATTTAACAAATGGTGATTTCACCTCCGTTCTTATGAAGGCTAAATCTGCTCCTATTTACATCCTTTTTTCAGGTAATCCCCGTGGGAACTCGCTCATTAACAATTTTTTTAATCATCCCTGCCATTTATATATTTCTAGTAGTAAATTAAAATATTTAATTTACAAAAACATAAAAATATAATTTATAATTAATTAAAAAAAATGAATAAATTGAATTTACATTATTTCAATTACACCTCATTTCCTTCTATATCATTTTAGTAAATGTTTTTCAAATGCATATTTTTCAAGTTCCTTCATAATCATATACAAAATGAAAACCTCATTTTTCAATGGTTATTAAGTCCATTATATTATCATAAATTATCCTATGAATTTTATTCATTTAAAATAAATATCCTTTAAAATCATTAGACAATTGTTCTTTGTCATATTCTAGCTCTTCAGCTAAGAGATAATTTTGAAATTAATTGAGTGGAGAATTATTTGGACATAACATGGAATTAAACTCTTTTAAAGACTTTCCATTTGAATTAAATAAATTTTTAATCTCAATTAAAGGTAAATCATTTAGCTATGAACTTGGGATAGAAAGATATATAAAAAAATAAGAGTTTTTTTATGAAATTATAAAACTGTCAGCTTATTCTAAAAAAAAATACAATATTTATCTTTAAAACTTAAAAATATGTTATTAAAATCATTAATAAAAAATTTAAATTACAACTTAAAACATACATTAATTTTTTAGTATACTTCTCTAGTCATATAATAAGATTTCATCTTCTTAAAGTTTCCAAATACGCTCCTATATAAATTGCAGTATGTTCATTATGTTTGTCACTAATAATGTAACAAAGAGTTTTCTTAACCAATTTTCAGGCACTAACTCAACAATTTCTCTTATATCTTCAATAAATTTATTATTTATGAAATATATGAGAAATTTTTTATAAATTCTATTCATATATTAAGCTTCCAAAATGAAAAAATAGAAGTTTTTGATAACCTTAGCATATGAATTTATCATTTTCCAAGGATAATTTGAAAAACTTCAAATGCATTAGCTTGATAAATAAGGCTCAATTTTATATTAAATAAGGGAACTATAATTTTATAAACTGTTTGGTGTCTATCATTTTGAATTTAAGCTCTATATAAATAAATTAAAATATGTATTTTACTTTTATGAATATTAAAAAAATTTAGTTTTTATCTTTATAAATATTTTTAAAATTCTCGTTTAATTTTTATAAATGTCATTATGTAAAAGTGATAACTAATCGTGAGACCATAAATACAATACTAAAAAAAGACTAAAATAAAAAATAAAGAAAAATTAATCAATAGTAAAAGAGTTATAAGATAAAATTGATAAATAATCATAGTAAATATTCTTATTATATAATGAGTCATTTATCTCATTTTAGTATATCAAGGCTGAATTTCTAGTTTATAACAAATATTATAAATGAAAAATATATTGATTTAAATCTAATGGATTATATATATATATATATATATATATATATGTATGTTATCATTTTATCAGTAAATGGAAAAATTATACAGTAATTAATCAATATTATATATTAATTAATTAATTGATAGTTAGGAGTATGTGAGTAACATAACTTATCTGATTTAAACTTTTTTCAAACATTTATATTTTAAAAAATAAAGTATGTAATTTAAAATTAATTTTGATTATTTATTTATTTTATTTATCACTAATTATTTTAAATAAATCCAATATGTAAGGTTATCAAAATAATGTACAATATTTTTCCCCATATAGATTTCAACATAAATTGTCAAATATTAAAAATAATTATTATGAATATTGAAATTATATAAATTAACCATAGTAAACTAATGATGTATAGTAATTATGATTATAATTTTTTAAAAAATATTAATTATTAAAGTTATAAAATTTGTGGTCTCTAAATTACTCTGAAAGATACACCTAGAAAATTCAAAGGAGTGTTGAATACTAGTACTATAGATTTAATTAAATGTTGATAAGTTTTAAATATATTTAATTTTTATAATGCAATCTTGCTATTAAATACTAATAATTGTCAATGATATTCTAACAATATGTCATAATTGTAGTTTTATTTTTTCAAAAAATAATTAATGATTAACTTTTTATTAAAAACTGTGGGTCCTAACTCATTCTCGTTGCGACACCTAGAAAACTTTTCCTCATAGGAGTCTAAAATATTAGTATTATAGATAGATATAGATTATAGATAGACTATAGATTATAGATATTTGTATGCTTAGGGGTGACAAAACTAGTTAGACTCATCAATTCGCTATCCTTTGATGAAGTACGATGATACTTTCAATCTAGTCTCTCTCTCTCTCTCTCTCTCTCTCTCTCTCTCTTTTTGTCCTTTAGGGTTGTTCCCAAAGAAAAAATGTATTTTTGGAACATTCTTCCAATGAAGTTGCATTTTATTATGAAAACTTTCATTATTTTATTCTTATTTTCTATTATATTGTATTGTAATCCTCTTAATATCTAATGGTTCATTTATTCATGTTAATAATGGCTTGAGACTTTACCTTTAGGGAGTTAGTTTTATTCTGTTATCTCTTATAACAGAAGTTGTAGCTGTTGCTAAGAGTTGTTAAGGTGATAACTCCTTTAGGAGTTATGTTTTTCTTTAGTTTTCTTAGGACTTTTAGTTTTTTTTCATAGTTAGTTTTAGTTTTCATGGTTTTCCTTTTTATATCACTTGGTTTAAATTCTTGCATGACTATACTCACATTGAATCTTGCATTCTAGTTGTGTTTTCTATTGTTTTGTAGCTTTTTGGAAGAAGAATTAAGGAAACATTTGAGCTAGGATTGCAAAAGTGCAAGAATTGGAGCTGAAGGGATGTCAGAAATCCATGCTGGAGCATGGGTCCTGAAACTAAAGCCACGCTACAGCGTGGGAAGCCATGTTACAGCGTGGCTTGTTGTCACAATTCTAAACTTTTCACTTAAGCTACGCTCTAGCATAGCTATAGCCACGCTACAGCGTGGGTGCACGAATCTGACAAGTGAACCGGGCCTCTGTACTGACTCTGGCAGCCCATAATTGGCACAAAAACCTAGGAAATCATGTTGGAAAAGGGAAACATGGATCAGAATACCAAATTTGGAGAGGAGAAACCTAGAGCTTGGGAGCATAAGGGATTGGAGCTTCAAGAACTTGAGAAAGAGACCTCTCTTGGATTGTTCTTCAATTCTTGTGTATTTTTTTGTTCATGGCTTCTTCGTATTTGTCTTTTAATTGTGTTGTTTCTATTTTATTGGCAATGAATTGTAACTGAACCCTTGCTAAGGGTGATTTATGGATGCTGTGTTTGACATGATGCTAATATGAATGAATGTATCTTGTTCTCATTTGATAGTGAGTATTGCATTTGAGTTTATTTATCTTGAATTCCTTGATCACCAATTTGGGATTATAGGGGTTTTTACAAATTTAAGAAAAGGAGTAAGAACCATGCCTATGAATACAATGCCATGAGTTGAATGACACCTAGAGATAGGAAAATGTGATTCATGTGGTAATTAAGAGTTTGAGAACTACTTGTAGACTTAAGCATGTTAAGAGATTAGGTGTTTGACTCTATTTGGGGTGGCATTAAATGATCTTGAGAAAGGCTTTTAATGACATGATGACTCCTACCATCACTTTATTGAATTTGGATAAGGCACATTGATATTTATGTTACATTTTGTTAGCACATAGTTGAAGTAAATCACCCTAGCATCTAAATTCATCTATTCTTATAATGCTTTCATATTGTTTTAGCACTTTAGCATTATTCCTTTTAATATCATCTCTTTTCAATTGTTCAACTTGCTATCTAATTAACTAGAATCGGTACTTGAATTATCCCTGTGGGTACGACAACCCTCTATTTTACTCTATTACTTGATGACCTAGTATATTTGCTAGTGTCACTCTCCTTTGGGAGCGATTATAAGGGTTGTTACTGGTTGTAATACTGATTGCAATGCCTATATATAAGGCTTGTATCAGACTTAATGAAAGTAATGAAATAACAAGAAAGCCAATACATTCCAACACTTTTCTTCTTTATTAACAATCTTTCAAGATTATTATTTGTTTCCATATTCTTGAGTGTCCTCGATACCTTTCTGCAGAACCAGTTTTATAACAGTTCACATTTACGATCATGCATATTTTGACATACTTATTTGGCTACTTAATTTTCAAATTGACAATCTATAATTTTTTTTAAATTTGTATGGATAATATTTTTTATTTTTAGATTTTTTATTTTTTTTATAAATTTTATATGAATAAATTTATTGAAAACAATTTTTGTATCTTTTTATAATCTTTTGGCAGGTCAACCCATCAATCCATCCTAAAATTGGGTCCATTGATTTATGCAACCCATATTAGTAAAATGGGTTAATTGAATTGCGTCTTTTTGGGTTGATCCGTGATGAGCCGAGCATGTTGACTTGTTTATTGCCCAATTTTGGGTTGATTTCTTCATCTTTATGAGGGTGTTTGGATATGATTCTGGAGGCCTGAAAATCACTTTTTGTATATTTTGATATTTTTGAAAATATAATTAGAATCTCAAAAAAATGAGTTTTCAGTTCTTTTATACAAGTTAAAAAGAGTAGTTTTTGGAAAAAAAAATCAGTTTTCAATTTTTTAACTATATAGAAAATTTAAGTTTCTTAATTATTTTTTTAAAAAATCTGAAACAAACACCGTTAATCTAGTGCCATATTCTTCTTTAGGATTTATTTCTACCTTCCAAAAGCTTCATCACCCGAGCCTCCTCAAGAGTAGATCGACCCAATCCTTTACCATAGGTTTGGAAACCATGCGATAGGTCAAGTTTTATTTTAAGAAAACTTTTAAAATTCTAAGGCAATCCATGAAATGGAAACTTGGAATATTTCCTTACAAAATTCGTTTCTAAACAAGCAACTCTTAAAAGCTTTTTGTGAGTGATTAATACATACACTCACAATTGAAAAATAAAGTATTACAGTAAGGGGGAAAAGCATGGTGGAATCACCTTAAAGTTGGATGGGAAAAATAATTTTACATACCAACTTAAGCCAAAGTATATAATTGATCCAAATTAATGCAATTTTCTTGTAGATTTTCTACTCTCTTTTCTCCAAATAGGAAGAGTCCAAGTTTAATGGATAAAGATCTGTTGCAGAAGTAGATGAAGCAGTCCATGGGGCCTCCACTGATGAGACACTTTGATCTTGGTAATAATATTGTCGCATTGTCTCCAACTTCTTCTCATCTGATACCTCATTTGGCTCTGAAACAAGTTCTTGAACAATAGTTTTGCCTTCTAGCATGCTTACCACCGAAGACATGGTAGGCCTAAGTGCTGGAGACGCGTTGGTGCATAGGAGAGCCACATTGATCATCACCATTACCTCCTCTTTGTTGAAGTTTGAACCCAATCTCATATCAACCATGTCCATTAGGTTGCCTTTCTCTTTCAACAAGCGTGCCTAGGATACAAAATGATAAAAGTAGGCAAGTTTATTCCAAAATCAATTCACAAGAAACAAGCACTGGGAGCACTTTTTTCTATACTAGTTGAGCAATAAACAAATACAATGTTGTCTCCTAGCTAGCTTGAATAGTTTTATATTCCACAAATCCAGAAATTCAAAAATGTATACAGAACTATTAAAAAAAAGAGCAATACTATTTTAGCATAAGTGGATGTCCCATTTGACATTTGTTTTAACTCATTCAATAATGATAAAATGGATGTTCAATAGAATATCAACTTTTTAAATGTCAAAATATCATTTTCCTAAAAAGAATAAGCAATTAAATAACACAATATTCCTTTTTAATATAATCATGGTTGGCAAAAATCGTACTCTTAGAGAAGCCACAAGATTAAAGGTGTATTTGTTTCAAATTTTGAAAAAAAAAAGTGATTATCAAACTTAAATTTTATATTCAATTGAAACAGCTGAAAACTATTTTTTTAATCTCAAACAAATACATCCTAAAGTTGAGCATTTTGATTAGTAAACTAATTTTCATAATCTTCTAAAAGACAATCATACTGAACTTGGCTTGAGAATACTTGCCCAATCAAGTATATAGAGTGCTTCTTCTTTCTGTCGTTGAGTTGTATTGTTCCTCCCACTTATTATTTCTAGAGCAACGATTCCAAAGCTATAAACATCTGCTTTGTCAGTTAAGTAACCGTGCATGGCATATTCTGGAGCCATATATCCACTACATAATAAAAATTAAAAATTTTATCAAATACATTAACTTTAGAAACATGATCATGATCCTTTGTTTTTTATTTTTATTTTCAAAAAAAAGAAAGTTTCATAGAAGAAAATTTATGTGATAAAACTTTCATAGAAGAAATTATATGAACTCACTATGTGCCTGCTATTCGGGTGCTAATATGGGTGTTGTCTTCTTCATCAAGTTTGGCCAGACCAAAGTCAGATATCTTTGGGTTAAGATCTCTATCAAGCAACACATTAGTGGCTTTGATGTCCCTATGAACCACCTTCAATCTTGATTCTTCGTGAAGGTATGCCAAACCTCTTGCAATACCAACACAAATCTTGTGCCTTGTTGGCCAATCTAACTTTATTTGGTACTCTTGTGGGCCTTTATGCATTTGTGATTATGATAGGAAACCAAAAAGGGTACAATAAAGCCAAGTACATAAGTAATAAGATGATGAATATCACAAATGACAACTAAAGTATAACCAAAGAGAGAAGAATTACCAAATAAAGCACGAGCAAGGCTATTGTTTTCCATATATTCATATATTAGAAACAGTTGGTCTCCCTCAACACAACAACCATAGAGTTTAACAAGATAAGGGTGCTGCAAAGCAGAAATCATGCCTATCTCATTCAAAAACTCACGATTCCCTTGCTTTGATTTAGAAGAAAGTTGCTTGACTGCTATTATTGTACCATCTGATAGACATCCCTGCATATTGAGAAATATTTTTATAGTTATTGAAAAGTTGAAAAACAATTTTCAATTCGAAATATTTATAATTATAATAAGGAATTGGTAATCAAGCTAAGACAATATGTTATATTGTGGAAAATACCTTATACACAGGTCCAAATCCTCCTTCTCCAATCTTATTGGCAATATCAAAGTCATTTGTTGCTGCTTTGAGTTGCCGTACCGAAAATAAACTCATTTGCAGATCTAGAGCCTTTAGCTCTGTTAATCAGAATATACAAAAGAAAGATCATTGACCTCTTATACTGAGAAAATTCAATCTTGACACTCAAGAGTCAAGACCAATAGTCTATATGCTGCAAGCTTGCAACTTTATTTTAGAAATATAATTAACTATCATCAAAGGTCTGTAAATGGACACCCTAATAAGGTACATACTCAAACTTATTCAGTTACTCTACATGAAAAAGTTGTTTTGTTGATGTGAATAATCCATGTGTGCTAGCAAAAAGTTTTAACTGAAAAATCATGACAATAGTCATTTATTTGCACTCACCTCTTGCCAAAGAGTTTTTCTTTCCTAGACAACCTTTCGACCAAAGTAGGCCAAATACCAAGACGATAAGAACTGCCACAGCAGCCACAATTCCAATTACAGCCCCCGCAGACATGCTACTTCCTTTTTCCGAGGGAGGTGTAAAGTCTACATGATTATCATACAAAAATATATACATATTAGCTGGTAACAACAATATAGTAGCGAGAGAGTAAGTAAGGACCAATAGAGAATTACAACCCACCAGACTTCACAGATATAGCTGATATAAGGGGACCATATACAGATCGAAATGGTATAGCAGTTGTCCCTTTTCCAGCCCAATACAAGCGGATATCCAAGGTATTATTTGTCACAACAGCAGTGAACGATTTTGTAATTGGCTTGTTAACTCCTCCTGCTTCTTCTGCAATATTGAAGTCCTTTCGCACCAAATTTCCCTATAACATTGCAATCTGAACCTCAATCCTCCATGTTGATTACAAAGATATTGTTGTCTTCAGGGCAAATTACACTGGCCTCCCTTAAGATTTGACGAAATTTACCCCGACCTCCTCTATTTATTATATTTGCTTAGGAGGTGAGAGGTCTCGGCATTTGAGAAATCATTACAGCAGCCTCCATCGAGTTTGTAAAATTATTATGTCGCTCTCTTTTCTATTTTACATTGCAGTGCATCCAGGGGAAGTTAATGTCACCCGGACAAATAGAGGAGAAGAAGAGTGAATTTTACCAAATCTAAATGGATATCAGTGTAAATTGCCCTTGGTTTACATGTACCTGAATGATTCAGATGAGAAAAATTTACTATTTTTATGTGAGTTGTTTATGATAGTGATTCAGATTACAAATCTTGGTTTACATGTATAATACATATAGGGGAGCCGAAGTAACCAACCACTTGACTTAGGGCCTTTTTACCTTATGAAACCTACATGTCAGAAAGTTTTAATCATGTACCTGAATGTAGATGTCAAATATGCGCCTTCCTATGCTGCTATACGTTTGATCATCGGTGAACATGATCTCCGCAAAATGTAGATTTACAGTGTAGTTTCCATTTCCCAAGCAAAATCCATAATAAGTTAAAGATATGGGAGAAACTCGCGCACTCGTGTACAACTCAGCATTCGTCATAGAGAGCTTAGAATTAGTTGAGGTTGTATAGTAGTCTGTGCCAGCATTATCCATGTAGTGACCAGTGCTGCTAAATGCCCAATTTGAATACCGCTGGTTGAAGCTAGCTGGTCCTGCTCCATCTGTGTCATCATCATATGTGCTTCCATTGACTGTTACCGGTTTTCCACCACAATTTATATAGAAAGAGTACGATACTGTGACAAGCAGAGTAAAGTGGGTAACCATTCAAATATGTCAAGCAAAGTAAGAAAAACACAAGAAATTGCATTTATCTCTGTTTCACTATCTTGTTTTCTTTCCTATTAGAAATGCAAGTGAAAGGAAGGCAACATGATGAGTTATATAGGTGTAGTATACTGCAGTACAACTATTCTATGATAGGGATATATGGTATAAATAATCTAAAAACATGTAAAATATAACTAAAAAATATCAAAAGATACCAATAAAATATACAATACATAACTACACATATCTAGTGCACATATATCAACTATTTTAAACTATCCATACATTATTAAGTCAATGGGAGGTGATTATGATATTTTGTATTCCTTGACACACACAAGTTGAGTGACATATGCTAGAAGATTTCACCATTTTCATAAGCAAGCCAAATAAGATGACTTTTCATCTCTGATTTCTAACCAATATAAAAGTCGTGATTATTGTACAATAATATTTACAATCTTATGCATGAACTTATAAACTAAAGTAGATTTGGTGAACCTAGAAAACAGAAGAAAACCCTTTGTAATGAATTTCATGTTGGCCTCTTATATGAATCATTTTCTTGGAAGTGGAACCTGATGTTCGGTAGTCAAATCAAAATTCTTACAAAATTAACAAATTAATATGTGACATCCATGGTTACATTGGAATAACAGACATTTTGATACATTTATGAACATAAGTCCATTTGATAAGGTACCATGGCAATAAGAACAAATCCAAAATACAATCCCTTTCAAGATATGTTGCTCTTTTCTCTGGTATATATCATAAAGTATTGATCACTTGAGCACTTAGTAAGATGCCAAAGAAATCCTAGATCAGTGGGTTTATATCGTTCCAATCGATTTCATCATTGGAAGTATTAAGGTTACTAAAGCAAGCTGTTGTGGCAGTTTTCTACTTTTCTGTTCCACTTCCTCTTATACCCTTTGAAGGGCTTAAAAAAATCTCTACAGTTTGTGTAGATCTAGGAAATAATCTTCCAATTAATTTTCTACTTTTCAATTAATTTTTTTTTAGAATTTTGTAAAGAAATCAATAAAATTTACAGAATCCAATTTTTAGTTTTATTATCAGATTTTGCTATTTTCTTTATGAAATTCTGAAAATAGGAAACAAATTAAAAACAAAAAACACAAAATAAAAATTGAAGAATAAAACTATTTTTTGAAAGCAAGTACTCCGTTAAAATGCCAAAGCAGTAATACGACCTTAACCTTCCATAGGAAATACACCAAAAAAAGAAAAAAAAAACTTACGGTTAGAACAACTTCCCAAACACGAAATCTCTCCTCTGAAAAAATGATGGAAGGGATAGAATAAGTTAGCATAACCTCATCGTAATTAGCATAGGACCCCTCACATAATAAGGGAAGGAAAAGGCTATAAGAAGAATAATTTTGCATTTAGAATACCAAACTTACGTGCCATTTCGTGTCAAAGAGCTAGCAAACAAATTCCTATAACATAAGAAAAGCTTATTACTTAGATAGATACTTAAATTTGCAAAGAAATATGCACACCAATGAAAGGATGCTTACGCTTTTCTAACTTGACATTGCTGACTCCATTGGCTTCTATTGCTGAAGTAATTATATGAAAGATCTCTGTATACAAGTTATAAAATTTGATTCAAAAGCTAATATTATTTAAATCAAAGAGATACGATAAAATATTTGTGGACTACAAAGAAACCTAAGAATATTAACATAAAAAATGCAATAAATGTGTGCACAATCGAACTCCATGAGCATAAAAATTCCAAAATCATTTACAGAGAAGTATGTGACAACTCATCAGACACTTACTGATAGAACTATATTCGAGTCTAGGTCTGAAACTCCAAGAATTTCATGAAATCCATTTGATTATTCTCAATATCATTGACAATGGGTTAATCCTATTATTTATAGCCTAAGTAACTAACTTATAATCCCACTAATATCTCTAACAACCTAACTGATTACTAATAATACTTCTAACAAACTAACTGACTACTTTGGTGTGTAATATTACTCTCCCCTTCAAAACAAACTTGCCCTCAAGGTTGAGAAAATAAAAACAATCTATTATTTCCTATGCAAAACTTTAATGAATACAAATAATCCCCATTAGGATCCCATTGTATAATTGGGGCAGTAAAAAATTGGTTTGAGTAATTTATTGGCAACTCAAAAATTTTTCTGTCAAATTGAATTTGGCCCAAGATACTAACAATATAATTTTCTATATAGTAATCCCTCTTCTTGTTTGTGGATTGAATGTGGCCTAATTGGCTCAATTGGAAAACACCCAACATGGTCCTTTGATGTGTCTCTTTTTGCATTTCTTCCTTTTTCTGATTTGGGGTTACTTGAATCCTAGTGTCATGATGAGCAACATTTTCTTGATTTGTTGCTAATTTTGCTACTTGAATTTGTTGGAGGACAACTCCTTGATCTTGCAAATTTTGTGGTGGTTGTTGGTAGATCTGATTGTTGGATTTGATCTCTTCTTCCCACTCAAGATCCAAATCCAAAACTTCATTTTGGAAAATTTTTGGCAAAATGGGACGACAATCTAGTTGGTAACGATGGAGAAACGCGATCTCAAAAGTCATCCATATTGTAGTAGGATTGCGCTGACTCCATAGTTGAAACCATTTAAAAGCTTGACCTGTAAAACCCTTCTCTGCCTTGATGAGTCTCTACTCATCCGGTATTCCTCTAGCATCCCAAAATGATCCTACACAAATGGCCCACCACCAAGCATTTTTCCCATCAAACACCAGGAATTCCTTTTTAGGGGTGAGTGATTCTTCCAATTTTTCCATGGAAGAACCTCTCAACGAAAGCACCAATTATAGAACTATATTCGAGTCTGTTCCTAAACCCCAAGAATTTCATCGAATCCATTTGATTATTCTCAATATCATTTACAATGGGTCAATCCTATTATTTATAGCCTAAGTAACTAACTTATAATTCCACTAATATCTCTAACAACCTAACTGATTACTAATAATACTTCTAACAAACTAATTGACTACTTTGGTGTGTAACACTTACCAAGCAAACACAATCTTTACAGGAAGGGGACATAAAACCATTCCTAAACAAATGATAGTAAGAATGAAAATGAATCAAAAAGGGTGTTTTTATCTTCCAACTGAATCTTAAGATTATACTTAAGGATATAATATTATATGAAACTATGATTAGAAAATAATATTAGTGTACACGGGTGGAATGAATTCTTCTTTTCCTATTCCCTCTCTCTATCTCACTCCGTATCTTTCTAATTGACTTTTATCATGTTCTTAAATCATGAGTGGCTGGAAAGGATTGATTGGATGAAAAATCATAGGTAATATCATCACTATACATATAGTAAAAATTTATTGAGGAAACAGAAAGTGAGATAGGAAAAGGGACGAAGGATTTGATTCCTTACGCGAGTTGATTCAAATTGGGTTTAGGATGAAATGAATACAAATTGATCACTTTTTAATTAGTTTGAATTGATTTGGATTTGTATTTTTTTCTTTTGGAAAAATCCAAACCAGACCGATCCGATCAAATTTGGGTTGATTCAGATTGGGCCATTACATTTTTCTTTTCAATTTTTTCCAAAAATTAAATAAAAAATATTAAAATTTGTAAAACATCAAAATTTTATATAATTAAATTTGTAAAATATCACAACACAACACCCAAACAACACAATTCTAATATATATCACAATAATTATTTCAAATTCAAAACATTGAACACAATTCATATTACATATCCATAAAGCCTCAAACACAAATTATAAATTGAATATATTCAAAAGAAACAAAAGAAGCTTATCATGTCAAAATCCAATTCACAATTTTAAGTATTTTGTCTACTTCCTACAATTTTTTTTTTAAAAAAATTGATTGGTTCAGATTGGATATCATATTGAAAGATGTAAATCTAATAACTGAATCAATATGTAATTGATTGTAATTATATTCAAATCGACTAACCCAACAACTTAATCTGAACCAAATCAATTTACTTACACCCCTAAAAATTAAAATAAAGTTAGACACAACCATCTTAAATGTGTGTGTGTATATATATATATATCCTTTCCACCTAATTAGAGTTTAGAGTAAGTGCAGTCAAATTTTCTATGATAATATTGACATGAATTATCAATGGTTAAAATGAAAAGGACAAGTCTGATACTCAGTATAGTTAAAGAGACACCAATTATGGATTTCCACTATTACTACTGCTACCACTATTATTATTTATTTTCAATCTTTTTGGCATGGATCATATGGATTGTTATAGAAGTTCAGCACAACAAAAAAGATTGATATTTTGTGACTTGGAAATGATTGGTTCAAATCTTGAAAATATTCTCCTTATTTATAGAAATAAGATTGCGTATATTTAGGTGTAGAAGTCTCTGCACTTCGCTCCACCTGAATATTTGTTGTTCACCACCTGAGTATGTGTTGTTCAATAGTCGAAACAATTATAGGTAGCATTTGCAAGATAACTTACATGTTGTCAGCTTCCTCTATCCACGAAGGTACGTCTCCCGTGAGAAAGTTTCCAGTTAAATATCTGCAAAAAATAAAAATAAAAAAATCAAGAAACTTATATTATATATATATATATATACACACACACACACACAACTTACCATAAATGACGGACCCTGTATTATGGAGAAGAAGCTAATTAATTTTCCTTAATCATACACATTTATCTTTTATTATTCTCGGTGAAGGAATGAATTAATTCTTATAATTGTCCCAAGAGGGCCTAAGATCAATCACATAATACGTCATTGATGTACTAGCTAGAGTAAAAAATCCTATGTTTTTTCACTTTGACTATATATATCCTTTTTCTACTATATATTTGACTTCTTTTTCTTACAGATAGAAATAGACACATCACACGTGATCCTATGACGGAAAATTTTCCGCTTTAGAACCTAATAATGGGTGCTTGTATGAATTTTATACGAATAGAACAAATAGTAGTAAAAATACCTTTAAAATAATATTTTGCATGCATACTCAAATTTCGAAACTGAATCATCCCTTATTCACAGCACTTTTCCACTACCATTACATTGAAACCTTTGTTGAGTTTAATCTTAAAGAATCTAATTAGGTCTATCCAGTTATCATACAGTTAAATTTTAGCCTTAGGTATATAGAAGCCAACAGATTCGTGACTGAAAATAAACCCAAATTAAGAGAACTTCTGGAAATGTACGATAAATTTCTTACATGTGATCCACTTTTCTTATGTCCTCATAGGAAGGTGGAATTGGTCCACTCAATTTGTTAAAGCTGAGGTCTCTGGAAGACAAAAAACGAAAAATTGATGATGAGTTGAAAACTGCTAAAGAAGATGGTCATAGCAAAATATTTCCCGAAACTTGATGGGCAATATAAAGTTGTATACATCAAAGTAATGAGTATAAAACACAAATTATTAAAGATTACTACATAAGCGGAACATACTACCAACCATTATATTTGGTTGAAGAGAAAAATACAGATAAATTTTACACACACAGAATAATAATAAAAAATTTATCCCTATTTTTTTCTTCTTATAGAGTATAAGCTATTGAAGAGTTGGTATAACTAAATAACTTAATTACTTATTCAGTTCATAGCTCACATGGTTGTATATACATACTGAGTACTCTACCAAAGTAATAATGAGAATTGGTTTCTATTCATTCACACTTTCTCAAGTAGAACTCCTCTTTCTTTTCCTCTCACTTTCTCTCTTTACACTAACCTAAGTATGGTATCTTACATGGTATCCAGAGCTTCAGGTTATGATCCATTGGGTCTCCAATCTCTTCACAAACAACACAAGCTAAAAAACAAGTCACTAATCAAGCCAGAATTTCCCAAATCCAGAAGCAGAAAAGCTGAATGACGAAAACTTTTTACCCTGGAAGGAGCAAGTTGAAGCATTAATCAAAGGTTGTGATATTTTAGACCACATTCATGGTGAAAAGATTCCGAAGCAATTCTCCACGGCTGCAGATCGAAGCAGTGGATAGTGTGAATTGAGTACCAATGATGGAAAAGCAAGATGCCTTGTTAAAATCTTGGCTTCCAGCGTTAATGACCAAATTGTTTACCACAAGAATGGTTGGTTGTGTGTTCACACATTGGATTTGGTAAGGATTGAAACCTTTTTTGCATCACATATTTGTGCAAAATTCATGCAATTGAAGAACAAGCTTAGCAGCATCAAGAAATCTTCCACGGTCAGTTATCACTCACTTGAAATCAAGAGTATAATTGATTCTTTAGTCTCTGTTAGAGCACCCATCTGGGATTCAGATCATGTTGAGGCGATCCTCCATGATCTCTCTAATGAGTAAGAATTTGGATATAGAGAGGTATAGGGAAAATTAGAAGGAGAATAGAGAATTAGAGGGAATTCTAGAGAGAGAAATGAGAGAATGATCCAAAAGAGGAGAACAAAATTCACATTTTCACATATTGATTGATTCCTCAATTATATTATAGACTCCTATTTATACTATTTACTATTAACTAAGGTGATTTTCCTAATTGGGTTACTTAGGCCCATTACAATTTTCAATGTACCTATCTATACTATCCTTTTACTAACTAAATGCAATTCCACTAATTGGGTACTAGGCCTATCCTATACATGTTACATTACCTATGGTTCTAGTAGAGAGAAGATTCTAGAATGGTGATGGGGTTGATGGAGCATTGGGGCTCAATGTGCAAGAGATGGTCTCTACCTTATTGGGCCTAACCCATTTCTGCAAGTAGCCTTTGCACGTCTTTGAAGGAAATTAATTTTTTGAGTTTCACAAATCAAGACCAACATGCTTCAATTTGTGGGGACAACCAAGGGTATTGGGTCATGGCTAATGGGCCTAATTTCAAGCAATGGGACCCGGTGGCATTTTATTTTTTTCAGCAATAGAATAGAAAATGGGTATTTTCTTTGGGTTATTAATTATTGTTTTTTGTTGTAATTAGGCCCTCTAGGTGCATTTCTTTTTTTTACACCAACCTTGAGCGCAAGGTTGTCTTTAAAAGGAAGGTAATGTAACATATATAAGATGACGAAGTAGCCCAATTAGTAGAACTGCATTTAATTAATAAAAGAATAGTATAAATAAGTATATTAGGAATTGTAATGGGTCTAAGTAGTCCAATTAAGAGAATTACCTTAGTTAATAGTAAATAGTATAAATAGGAGTCTATGATGTATAGGAATCAATCAATATGTAAAAATGTGAATTATATTCTCCTCTTTTAGATCATTCTCTCCGCTCTCTTCCTCTTTTTCTAGAATTTCCTCTAATTCTCTATTCCGTTCCCAATTCTCCCTATATCCAAATTCTTATTCATTACGGTATCATAGAGGCATATAGTCCATTTATCACAACAGTGATAACTCGAGTAGAGCCTATAACTATTGGTGAGCTTGAAGCTCTGTTAATGACTCAAGAAGAGATATTGGAAGGTTCAAATGCAATACCAGCTTTGTGCATGCTAATCTAGCTCAGAGAGGTGGCAGATCGCATGAGTATCAAGGAAGATGAGGTAGATCCTTTGATAATCAAACTCGATCTTATGAGAATCATGTAAGAGGTGGTAGAGCCTCAAGCTTTCGAGGCAGAGCCACAAAGGCGGCTGCTTCATTAATCGTGGTGGCCGGAGTGGTGTATCTTCACGTCCTACTTGTCAGGTATGTGGCAAATATGACCATAGTGCTCTTGAATATTGGTATAGTTTTGATACACAATATTCCTCTTCCAACACTGAATCTCACTTTCCGGTGAAACCGGGAGCAAATCTATCAATGGGCTATATAGTAGGTCCTTCCACCTGTCATGATGAGAACTGGTATACTAATATTGGAGCAACTCATCATATGACACCTGACCCTCTGGTCTGAATCTGATGGAGAAAACGAATTATGTTGGCTCGGAGCAAGTTGTTGTTGGCGGCAACGGATCAGGTTTGCACATTCAACATCTTAGAAAATCTCTTATTGCATCTGATATGAATTCTAGTGCTTTTCTTTTAAATAACTTACTTCATGTGCCAAGTATTACCAAAAACCTGCTAAGCATTTCGAAATTTGCCAAAGATGACAGAGTTCATTTTGAGCTTCACTTTGATGCATGCTACAGTAAATGCCGGGACACATTGGATACTCTTCTCCAAGGCTTGGCTGAGAAAGGTCTCTGTAGATTTCCTCACTTCAAACTCCTTAGAAACACACCTACTGCATTTCTTTCCTCTGTCAATAATGATTCACAGTTCATCTTGTGGCACTCAAGGCTCGGGCATGCCTCATCCAATGTTGTATCTAGAGTCTTGAGAAATTGTAATATTCCCTTTTCTGTTGAGAAAACTCTTTATTCTTCTTGTTGTTTAGGGAAATCACATCAATTACCTTTTACTAATTCTACCACTATCTATAATTCACCTCTAGAGGTTGTGTATTCAGATATTTGGGATCCAGCCCCCCTTTCCTTAAATAAATGGTGCTAGATACTATATTCACTTCATTGATGCATTTTCAAGGTATACTTGGATTTATCTTTTTAGCTCTAGATCTCAACTCAGATCAGTGTTTACTCATTTCAAAACAATGGTTGAATTGCAACTTGGTAAAAAGATTAAATGTTTTCAAAGTGACAATGCACTTGAATATGTTAGTCTGTCAAAGCATTTGCAGAAACTTGGTATTGTGCATAGACTTTGATGCCCTCACATCCACCGACAAAATGGAATTGCTGAAAGAAAACATAGGCATGTTGTTGAAATGGGATTGAAATTACTGGCTGCTACTTCTATGCCCAAAAGGTTTTGGGTGAAGCATTCATGACTGCTGTTCAGATTATAAACAGTCTTCCTACTCCATTGTTACAACTGTCTCCTACTGAAAAGCTCCTCAACACCAAACCTCCTTATGTCTCCTTTAGGACCTTTGGTTGTCTATGCTTTCCATATATGAGACCCTATAAGAAACATAAGTTGGATTTCAGGTCCACCCTTTGTGTGTTTCTAGGGTATGGAACTTAACACAAAGGCTACAAATGTTTAACACCATCTGGAAAAATATTCCTTAGTAGGCATGTCTCTTTTGATGAATCTAAATTCCCATTCAATGATCCTACATCACCATTCTCATATCAATCACTACCTGCTTCTATTTAACATCCACCTAACTGCGTCACACATGATGTCATTCTAATTACACAGCATCAATCTTCTTCCAAACTTGTAATTCCCAACCGTGCACCTATCCTTCCTAATCTTAACCTTCCCTCTAATCAGGTCTCAGTACCTGTCTCTGTTACTGAACCTGAATCTGTACCCATTTCAGTTGATAAGTCTCCTTTAGTCCTAACTTAGAGTCCATCCTTACCTCAGCAACAATTTGCTGCTGGGAAACAAATTTTGGTTAAGCAAGGGTCTCATCAGTCTAAGCAAGTAGTTCCTGATAATGCTTATCCTATGGTAACAAGGGCTACAGTTGGTGTGTTCAAGCCCAAGGTTCTTCTTGCAAACCTGGAGCCTACATCTACCAAACAGGCCCTAGCTATTCCTCATTGGAAGCAGGCCATGGATGATGAATACAATACTCTTGTGAGAAACAAAACTTGGCAACTAGTACCACTTCTTCCTAGTAGACATGCTATTGGAAGTAAGTGGGTTTTTCAAGTTAAATACAACTCAAATAGTTCTTTGTAGAAGTATAAAGCACAATTGGTAGCTCAGGGGTTTAATCAAAGGCCTAGCTCTGACTATACAAAGACATTCAGTCCTGTAGTAAAGCCTTCTTCTATCAGAATGCTACTTTCCTTGGTTGTATCAAAATCATGGACCATAAGGCAACTTGATGTGAACAATGCCTTCTTGAATGGGGACTTAGCTAAAGATGTTTATATGAAACAACCTCAGGGTTATGAAGTAGGGGATGGAACTTCGGTTTGCAAACTCACAAAGGCCTTATATGGATTAAAATAGGCGCCAAGAGCCTAGTATCAAAAGTCGGCAGCAGCATTAACTCAACTTGGGTTCCATCCAACCAAGTCTGATATCTTATTATTTACCTGAGTCACTACTACTTCAGGCACATATGTTTTGATTTATGTGGATCATATTATAATTACTAGCAACTCCAATCAATTCCTCACTCAGTTAATCTCTCAACTAAATGCCATATTTGCTCTTAAAGAAATAGGAAATATGCACTACTTCCTTGGCATTGAAGTTCATCACACTGCTGAAGGGGGTTTGCTTCTATCTCGGTCAAAATATATCCATGATCTTCTGAGTGAGGAATTGAATAGCTGTAAAGCATGCTCCACTCTTCTTCCATCTACTGTGAAGCTCTCAACTATTGGAAGTGCAGAATTTGAGGGTCCTAGCTCTCTATAGGGTCCATTGCAGGAAGTTTGCAATGTGTCATAGTTACAAGGCTCGAGTTGACCTATTGTGTGAATCGTGTATGCTAATTTATGCGAAAACCTCTTGAAGCTCACTAGAAGATAGTGAAACGAATTATAAGGTATCTAAGTGGATCTGCTACTTGTGGTTTGCATATTCAGAAGAGCAATGATTTCAGAATCACAGGCTATAGTGACTTAGACTGGGGCAGTGGTCCAGATGATAGGAAGTCCACCAATGGCTTTTGTATCTACTTTGGTCCTAATCTCATTTCATAGGTTTCAAGGAAGCAACATGCTGTCTCCAGGTCCAGCACTGGGGCTGAATATCATAGCCTCACAGCCGTGGTAGATGACATTTTTTAGGTGAGAAATTTGTTGCAAGAAATAGCTCAACCTATTTTTGTTGTGCCTAAGGTGTACTGTGACAACTTGAGTGCAGTTTTATTGGTTGCAAACCCAGTGCTCCATTCTAAGTCCAAGCATTTGAGCTAGATTTACGCTTAGTAAGAAATCATGTGGCTAAGGGTTGGCTCAGTGTAAGTCATATTCTTGCCACTGTGCAGGTTGCAGTGTACTAACTAAGCCAATAGCTTCCTCTTTGTTTGTTGATTTTAGGAACAAGCTCAGGATTGTAGATATCCAATCCATCCGTTCGAGGGGGGCTGATAGAGTATGAGCTATTGATGAGTTGGCATAACGGAATAACTGAATTTGCTATTCAGCTTATAGCTCACACGGTTGTATATATGTATACTCTATGAGTACTCTACCAAAGTCATGAGAATCAATTTTCATTCATTCACACTTTCTCATCTAGAACTCCTCTTTCTCTTCCTCTCACTTTCTCTCTTCACACTAACCTAAATCTAGTAGCTTACGTCAAACATTGGTGTGTTTAATTTGTGAGTTTCGATTTTGAAAGGAAAGCGAGGGGAAAAAAGAAGAACTTGAAGTGATTTAAACTTTTCCTCCAAAATTTAGACCGACAAACATACAGACACCCCTTGCTTGCAATCAAACAAAAATGGAAAAGCAGGCGCTTACAAAGTTTTTAATTTTGTCATCGCCTTGAGATAGTCTTCTAGAGTTCCATTAATGTTGCAACTCCGCAGAATCCTGTGAAACAATCAGATGGACAACAACATATGGTATGAGCACCACTTCTTTGACTTTTTTATTTTTACTTTCTATTTTTGATAGATCCAAATTATAAAAGCAACGAACTTACAGATACTTCATTGTCATATTACTAAGTTGTGGAAAAGTTGAATTTTCAGATCCATTCAGATCACTAATTCTCCTGCATATAAAATTAGAACCATAGATATATAATTAAACACAATCAAAGTGAAAGCAACTTTTGATAACTTGGCCGTTACTATACAAAATATCATGCTTACAAGTCATTTAAGTTTTCCAAAAGTGAAATTGTGGAAGGAATTGGCCCACTTAGTCCACTCCCTTGAATCACTCTGTCAAAATAAAGCGGCCATTGGTGGCTTCAGATAAAAACATAGTATAATACAACAACAGAAAAATAATCAAAATTGACAATATATATATATATAAGAGTAAGGTTCATACAATTTCTGGAGATTTGTCCAGTTTTGAATAAAATCAGGTATCTTCCCAGAGAACTGATTGTCCCCAAGCCGACTGCATAACACAAGGTCATGAAACAAGGAAAAGTTAACGCTATAGTTGAAAACCAATATTGTCTTATTTTGTTATTACTTATCAGTTATCAATCTAACAAAAATGTGAAGCTTACATATCCTGCAATGAAGTGAGCTTGGCAAGTGTTTCAGGGAGATCACCCGTAAAATTGTTGGAGGAAAGTTTCCTATAGAAATTATAAATCAGTAAGCCAAGGGATTCAAACTAAATTCTAGAAATTGGCCTAATTCATTTTCGAGAGCAATCATCAATTAAGGAAATCAAATTCAAACATCCCCAAATGGCTGAAAAAATGAAGGTGAAGTGCTTACAGTATTTGAATCTTGGTTAGATTGCCAAGCTCTGGAGGAAGATTTTCAGACAATTGATTCGACTCCACACCACTATCCATATTTCAAGTTAAGTAAAAGTTAAGTTCCACTAAGCTATTTGAAAATAGGAAAAATTTCTTTTCTATAAGGTGGATAAAGAGAAATTAAACTTACAAACTTTGCAGAGTGGATATGTTTCCTATCTCTGCTGGTATTGGACCCGTTAATCGATTTCCAAGGAGGGAACTGTCATGATAAAGTAGAAGCATATGCATTTCATTAGCTTCTAGCTGCATGAAGTTACTATAAGATAATAACAATTATAAAGTCTTAAATAAAATATATTAAATAAGGCAAGTATGTCCGGATCGCATATTATAAAACCTAATGACAAAGCAAGTAAGAGAGAAATCAAAGAGAGTACATGTTGACAAGATTCATGGAGCCCCATTCTTTCGGAATTGAACCGTTAAGGTAGTTGAGTGTAAGATCACTGTAACAAAGAGAGAGTGAATCACATTCGTTGAAAATACAAGGATAACGGCAATCATGGGGCACAGAATGGAAAACCACAAATGTTGCTGAAGAAATGAAGAAGTTCCTAAATTGAGGTTTGAATGTCGCGAAGCTGGAAAGAACATACATATCTTGAAGGTAATGCAGCTTGGCCAATTCCCGCGGGAGTTGTCCTGTCAGATTTTGTCGTTTCATACATCTGCTCATTCATTTAACCATTAAAATGGTTTTTGAAAAATTATAAAAATAAAATGAACTTCAAATAAATAAAGAGTAACACTATGCATTCATAAAAATATATACAAAATCTTTAATAAAAATTATAGTTATTGTTTAATAAAACAAAGTGGTATGACTCACTATTTTATCTAAAAAATAATAAATATATCAAATAATTCTGAATATAAAATTTCGAATAAATTTATAATTCTCTAGCATTTTCCATAAATAAATAGCCACGGCGAACTTATCAATTTTCGGTCGTTGAGCTCTTGTTCTTTTAAGCTAAGAGCCGTTGGTAGATGTGAATGCCTAAATGAAGCCATATTCCAATAAATAATTATCATGATCAATTGACAAGTCTGCTATCCTCAATTATATATTACTGACCCAAGCTTGTAAAAACTAGCCTAAGAAGCTCCTATTAGATTAGGAGGGTAAATTAAATTATGTCATAGCTAGTAGTGGTAGCAGTAGTTACAAGATCAGAATTTAAGATTTTGCATAATAATAACCAATCATAATAAAATATTAATTAAACCAAAACTTGAATCTCACGCTACTAAAGTTTCCCGTGCATCACACGGTGCACGTTCGTATACATTCAAGGATTGCGTTATGCATCGTTATTACAATCGATTATCAGCTTGTTTGGAAACATTAAAAATTCAATTTTTTGAATAAATAAAATCCAATTCATTGTTTTTGAAGCAACTAATGGTATGGAATTCCATTCCAAGAAAAATTCAATTTTCTCAATTTGGCCAAGAGCAAATCAGACCAAAACAGGTCTGATTTTCAATTTGCACTTCATCAATTTAAGGTTAAAAGTGAAAATACCTAAGAAACTTGTACATGATAAAAACCACAATTTCAAAAACATTATATGATCTTATCATACTATCTAATACAACATTCCAAATACACTATTAATTATTATTTATTTATGTATAGTAATTAGAATATAATATACTAATAAACATTATTATATAATAATATAATAATTAGGAATATTATATAATTATAAAAAGCATAATATTATTATCTAATAATGTTATTAATGTAATAATATTATCATATCCTCATATTATTATTATTTATCTATTATTTGTATATTATTATATTACTGATCTCTATATTATATTATATTTCAACTTTTATAAAACAATAAAATAAAAAAAATAGAATGTAAAAGTGAGAAAGCTGAAGAAGAAGAAGAGGAGGAGGAGGAGGCAAACATGTGGCTTTCTAAATCGATTTTAATAAGAATTTACACTAACAACAACAACAACAAATATAATAATTGCAAAGTGACTGAATAGACAATAGAGGGTGTGCATGTTGGAGATCAGAGACCAGCCAAACTACCGACGTTACGTTGTGAAAAATACAATAAACTTTAAGATCGCCGTATACATGACAGCTCAAAAGTCGAAATTGAAAAGGACAGACAGCACATTCTTTGTATATTTTTCAACTTGCAGATCAAATTGGCATATCAAGTGGGTGGCCTTTCTTTATTCCATTAATTTGCTTATTTATATTTGTATTCTATAACATCAAACAATTTTTTTATCATTTTTTAAACTTTAGTTGATCTACAATTATTTTAAAAATTTAATTTTAAAGTACTATTAATATTTGTTTTTTGGAGATAATCACTTCATTATGTTTAATTATATTATTATTAAAAAATTTGATTTGTTCATAGCTACTTTAAAATCATATAAAAATTTAAGATATAGTTGATGATAATAATATTTAGATTTAATTTCTATCAATTAATAATAGTACAAAAATTTTATATAGTCATCAAATCATGTATTATCAAATTATGATAACTAAATCTTTTTTTCACTACTTAAAAAGTGATGCAAATAAAATATTTTGATTGAATAACAGTATAATAATATAAAATTATTTTACAATATCTATCAATTAAAATTGAACACATAATATTTTACACTGAAAGTATAATGAAATTAATCCTTTTCATATTAGATATAAATCATTTTACAATTTTATCCAGCTTAATAATAAATGGAAATTATTTATCAAAAACATATAATAAATTGAAATTATATATATAGAGTTAATAGTACCCTCTATATAATTACTAATTTTCTTGATGATAACTGATCAAACTATTTATTACGGTATAAAATTATTTATGTTACTTTCTTTAGCTTAAGTTTTTGGAATAGAGAATTTTATGATATATATCTCTAATTCTCTATCCATCAACCTATGCTTTTACCGGATGATTTCATAATACAAATATTCCACCATTGATTGATAAGGGCTCAAGAACACAAACAAGGGGGGAGAGACATACAAGTTGGTGACATGGCAGATGCCATCAGCATAGCTGCAATTGCAGATGACAACGATACCGCTTTCCACATTATAACACGAAGTCCAGTTTTGTTGTAAACTGCATGGATCCACGATGGAATCCCAGTCCTCCTTCCCAAGTGTCTTAGCTATGTCTTTCAGAGCTTGCACTACAATATACCCCAAAAAAAAAAGAGAGAAAAAAGAAAAAGTGTTATATATATATATGCGCACACACTAACAAACTTCATGAAAAATCTGGAAAATACACTATGCACCCATTGTGAGTGTTTTGTTCTCGCTGGTGTAAGATGTTCATGTGCATATATACATACCTTCATCTTCTGCAAGAAGAGTGGCTCCAAAAGCCAAAGAGGCAAAGCAAAAGGAAACAAGGAGTAAAGGGAAGACGAAACGAGGAGAAGTTCTGCTCATGGTTTGATGGAGTTTAAGCAATTAATTCAGTAGTGGTAGGAAGTAGGAACATGTCATTTGCAGGATCGTTTTGGACTTTATGGTGCGAAATTATTATAGTTGTGGGAAACAAGTTGAGCCCGTGAGAAGATAAAAGATATTTTGGCGTTGCTGAGGAAATTAAGGGAGTGAAAGTTCCCAGAAGAAGAAAGAAAGATAAAGGGGGTTTGGAAAAACACATAGAATACTTTACTAAAAATATATACTCACATTAAGACGAAGTCGGCTCCTAAGGAATTGCCAACTTGCGTTATTTTACTGACAGAAAATTTCTGGATGATGAGCAAAGAAAGAGAGAACACACTATGATATTTGGGAATATGAGGTTGGTTTGTCAAAACAATTATTGAAGGAGATAGGATGAAGTGATGAACGTTGCCGAATTGGAAATATAAAAGAACCAATGGCTATTGACCACTGTTTTGGAAGAGAATTTCATTATTATTATTATTATTATTATTATTATTATTATTATTATAATTTAATTTTAATGCGCTAATATTATAAAACTTTTTTATAAAGTCTCCTATTCATATTTTGCCATGTACATCAGCAAAAAATATGGTTGACTCTCATTCCACTTCATATATATGAAATAATTTGATTGGATGACAGTATTAATAAACTTTCACATTGTCAATATATTTAAATTGAACCTTTATTGTTATTGTCATTGTTTGTGTTACTATTATTATTAAATTTAATTTGGATGTACTGACAATGTAACAACCAAACATATGCATGTCTATAAGACTTTCTAATTAGTAAGTAATTGATTAAACCTTTTTGTTCATGTGTTGAGATAAGATTAGTAGATGTTCATGTAAAATTATTTTACACTAGTAATGTATTTAAATTAAAATCATTGTTATTATTGTGGATATTTATATATTACTATCAATATCAATGTAGGACTTAACATAGTTACACCTTCAATGACTTTTAATAGACTATAGTGTAGGTAAAAATATGCACGAGAAGGGGGTTGAATCGTGCTTTATTTCACTTTTCTTATATGAAACAATTAAAACAAATACTATAAAGTATGATAACTTATGGTGCAGTGAAAACTCAATTAGTAGTTTTAGAAAGTAGATTTCTGAAATATGAGATAAACATCAGAAACATAAAGGCATTATATCAGAATATATTAAAGAATAATGCGTAAAAGATAAATGTAAAGGAAATCAAGGAGAAGAAGATGAGATACGAATATTTTATACTGGTTCAGCTAAAATTACCTACACCCAGTGCTCAACATATATTGAGGTTCCATTAAAACATTTTTCTCAACCTGAGAAAGAAAAACTTGATAATCTTTACATTAGCCTTCCCAAGCTTTCATTTGTGACTAACAAACAACCCTTACTGCTATAAATTGAGTAGTGATTCACTAGTCTCTCCAAGCTGAACCGAGTAGTTATTCGCCAACCTCTAGAAACTAAACCGAGTAGTTATTTACCAACCTTTCTAAACTTAGCTAAGTAGTCTTGTACTAGCCTCTCCAAGCTAACACCTGTGACCAATAAATAACCCCTACTGTCACAATCCTGAGTAGTTATTCACCAGCCTCTCTAAGCTGAACTGAATAGTCTTATACTAGCTTCTCTAATCTAACCCGTGACAAGTAAACCAATAGTTACTGTCTTGTTAAAAGTAGAATTTAACTAGCCTCTCCAAGTTAAATTGTGATCAGTAAGAACACCTTATTGTCGCCTTGCAAATAGTTTTACGTTAGTTTCTCCAAGCTATCTCACAGCGACCATTACTAAATCAAGGATACAAATGTTTTGTGTTTGGTTACCACTCAAACTAACCCACACTTAAGTTTTCCTAACATATACATGAAAAGATCCTGGGAAGCTTGAATCACTTCTTTCTATCATTTTTTACAAGTAAGGAATCTGATTACATTGATGATACAAACCTTATTGGAGATGAGAAGAGATTTTTACAAAGTTTTCTCTTTATATGCGAAGTCTCTTACTTTTTCATTTGTGTACAACATCTCTATATAAAGAGGTCTTCCTTGTGACCGTTGCCTTTAATTAGATCTCCAAAGTACACGTGTTGATCTTCTATTTGTGTTTTGGAAAGATAGTCTAGACGAATTGTCTGTCTGTCTATTGGATCAGTTTGCATAAGTCGTTGTGGAATAGAGGTTTCTAATGACCTTTAGAAAACTGCTCTTACTTTCTGAATCATGGTTTCTAAAATTTTTCTTCTAGGACTTGAGGTAGTGGACTTCAAAGGCAGACGAGATGATTAGTCAGTTCTGACACCGAGATTTGACTTTTTCAAATTCAGATTCAAATTTGAAATTCAAATTTCCCTCTTTTTCCAGTGAAGATCAGCACTCCACAGTGAAGTGGGCTTTCTAATGTGTAAAATCAGATCCTGTTCAGTGCTCCACAGTGAAGTGAGCTTTCTGACCTACGGAATCAGATTCTTGAAGCTTTGATCTTCCAATCTTTAATTCAAGCCTTATGATGATGAAAGATTTGCAATTGTGTTGATTGAAAATAATATAATATCTGGTCTTCAGAGATTACTTGATAATCTTCATTGTGAACATACTTTTTTATGTCCAGTACTACTTTCTGAAGTCTTGAAACTTGGTTTCTTGTATTGTTGATGTCTTCTTCAAATCGTTAGCTATTTTATGCTTGAATAAGGATATAATTTCACTTCCATTTAGTTCAGATCTCTTAACATGAGATAAATATGTTTGCACATGTAGAGTGAAAATTTATCCTCATTTAAGTAAGCTTTGCTCTTGCTAAACGATAGAATTCGGTTATAAACTTACAAGAAACTCAAGACAACTATTAGTTATTCTTCAAAATATTTTCTTTAAATTGACTTTATTGTCATCAAAAACTAATTAGCACATTTTGACAGGGTTCTGGAGCTAACATGTAATTTGTCAATCCAAGCCTTGAATCATAATTACACTTCATTTTGATTTTCAATTCTATGCCAAAGTAAGAAGAAAAAAAAAGTTGGACACCTATAAGATTCTGACCAAATAGTTTTGTTTATGTACATTTATGATATATTTATTATTTTGATTTATATGTAAACAAAAAATGTATCAAATAATTTTTTATTAATGTAAAATTTTATAAAGATGATATATAGCATGTGAACTTTCAATCCAACGATGGATTTCAATGTTGTAAGTGTTACATTGGGGCAATCAGATCACTCCTCATATATATATTGATAACTCCTTTAGGAGTTATGTTTTTCTTTAGTTTTCTTGAGACATTTAGTTTGTTGATAGTTAGTTTTTGTTTTCTTAGTTGCTTTTCTTTCATCATTCGATTCATATTCTTGCATGATTACACTTATGTTTAACTTTGCATTCTAGTTGTGTTTTTCATTGGTTTTGTAGCTCTTTAAAAGGAGAATTAGGGAAGCATTTGAGCTAAGAGTACAAAAGAGCAAGAAGTGAAGCTGAAAAGATGTCAAAAATCTATGCAGGGGCATAGAAATTCATGTTGGAGTATGGGTTTAGAAATTGAAGTCATGATGCTGTTAGAGTTCTCATTTTTTCACTTAAGCTACGCTCTAGTGTCGCTATAGCCACACTACAGTGTGGGTGCATGAACCTAACATGTGGATTAGGCCTCTGTACTAACTTTGGCAGCCCATAATTAGCACAAAAACCTAGGGAAACACATGTTGGAAAGGAGACATACATCAGAATACCAAATTTGGAAAGAGGAGGCTAGAGCTTGGAGAACACAAAGGGATTGGAGCTTTAAGAGCTTGAAAAAGAGACTCTTCTTGGATTTGTCTTCAACTTCTTATGTATTTTTCTTTGTTCGTAGCTTTTTCTCATATTTCTTTTTATCTGTGTTGTTTTTATTTCATTTTTCATAACTTGTAACTAAACCTTTGCCAAGGGTGATTTATAGAGGCTGTGTTTGACATTATGCTAATATGAATGAATGTATGTCTTGTTTTCATTTGATAGTCAACATTGTATTTGAGTTATCTATCTTGAATTGTTTGATCACTAATTTAGGATTATAGGGATTTTTACAAATTTGAGAAAATGAGTAAGAGTCATGCCTATGAATTGAGTGACACCTAGAAATAAGCAAACATGATTCATGTGATATTTAAGGGTTTGAGAACCACTTGTAGACTTAAGTATATTAAGAGATTAGGTGTTTAATTAAATGATCTTGAGAAAGACTTTTAATGACATGATAACCCTACCATCACTTAATTGAATTTGGACAAGGCATATTGATATTCATATTGCATATTGTTCACACATAGTTGAAGTAAATCACCCTAATATTTAGCTCTACCAATTCTTATATCATTTTTAAATTGTTTAGCAATTTAGCATTTAAACTCCTTTTGATATCATCTCTTTTCAATTGTTCAACTTGTCATCTAATTAACTAAAACTAGTACTTGAATTATCTCTATGGGTATGACAGCCCTTTCTTTTCTCTATTAGTTGACGACCTAATATACTTGCTAGTGTCACTCTCCTCTTGAGAGCCATCATATATATATATATATATATTGAATTTAAATATCCTATCAAGTTGATCAAATATATAAAATTTCATGTACTTTGAAAGTCATTTGATATTTTATCATGCCACTTTATTTTGATAGATCATATGTTTTTAAAAATATAACTAAATACCAATAATCATTGGATACATACCTATTGTCATCCAATTTTTTTGAAATTGGTTGCACTTGATCATAAGTATAACATCACATAATTCACTAGTCAGATTGATCAAATTCAATTAAAGAGTTATTAAATAAAGTAAGTTTACAAGACTTACTTATGGAGTAAATGATTGCCCACTCATCCCCACTTATTATCGGTGGACATCCATTTACTCCAAAAGTAAGTTTTAACTAAAGTGGTATAATGAAATATTAAATTACTTTCAAGCTATATGAAATTTAATATATTTTATCTACTTGATAGGATCTTTAATTTAAATTCAATGGTTAGATCAATAAGATTTCATCTTTATAAAAATTATTGAATTAAGTAAGTATATTAAAAATTACTTTTAAAGTAAATGAATCCCCACCTTTTATAATATAGTAGATAAGGACGACTCAAATAAAGTAAGTGGTTTATTATGAGAATAGGAGAGGAGAATAAAATCTCAACCATATATGATACATTAATAATCATTATTAAAAGTTAATTATTAATTATTAATGATCATGCAATTTCACATTTTATTTTTAAATTTTAACTATTTATATAATATTAAACCGTCTATATTTGCTCTTCTCACACTTATTGTGATTGTTGTTGTTGTGTTTTTATATACAACATCAAACTAGTTGGCCAACACAGCCCCACATAGTTGGCTTCTAAGTCAACTTTTTTTAAAAAGAAAAAGAAAAGCTCATTTAAATATTAAAAATCAAGGAAAGGGTGCAATATATCTATCAAATTAAATTGTGTCGATAATGAAGCCCAATACACGCGCGGTTTAGTGTCAACTAATTTGTGTATGGTTATCGCTTATTACTTTTGTAATTTTGGGACCACTATGTTTAATGTATTAGCTAAAAGTTATGGTTAACAATAACTTATGGTATTGAACTAGTGATTCTAAGATGACAACTAATTTGAGACCTTGGTGCCATGTATAACCATATCAAATAAGATTTCAAAATGTTTGTTTTGGAATTTTGAGGGCTTAAAAATTTTTCCTAGTCTCTTGCCTTTTTCACCCCGTCTTTCATAGCTAGGATGCATATTTGAGCCTCAGCTTGTTCATTTGGCCACTTTTCTATGATTTTTCCTTGGTTCAATTTTTCTTTAGCAGCCATGCATGCATGTGCAGGGCCCTTGGCACCTTTTTTTTGGTGAATTTTGACTAGTGGTTGAGTTCAACCTTTTGGGTGACTTGAATCAAGTATATCCCCTAGCCATAAATAGAAGTTACTAAGAATGTCCCTTTTGTAGAACACGCCGTTTTAACTTTCAATCAATTTTTCGTTAGCAGCCATGCATGCATGTGCAGGGCCCTTGGTACCTTTTTTTCGGTGAATTTTGACTAGTGGTTGAGTTCAACCTTTTGGGTGACTTGAATCAAGTATATCCCCCAGCCATAAATAGAAGTTACTAAGAATGTCCCTTTTGTAGAACATGCCGTTTTAACTTTCAAATGTGAGAAAAAGTAAAGGGGTGAAGCTCTTGAATCATACATAATTGATAAACTCTTATTTAAAAAAAATAGATAGTTAATAAACCACGACAGGAAGCAAAGGATTTGAATAAGGATTCTAGAGGAGCACAGATTTTGAGCATTTTTCTATTACTGTTGATGATGCAAAATTTCTCTTGATGACAATGAAACAGAAATTACTCTTATGAGTACTTCTGATATTTTGTGTTATCTAGACAATCATCACACGGATATTTATAGTTAAAAGCCGATTTTTTTTATGGACTAATAAGTTAAAAATTGATACTTCAAGGAGTAATATCTATCTATACAATATGAAGAGGATTGTGTAATTGTATTTGTAAGTATCTTTTGATACTCGAAATTGTATTGGGTTTCCTTTTCAAGCCTGTACATATATTTGAATAATTTCAAACACTATAATCAAATTAAATAATTTCTACCACTACATATATAACTGTGCAACAAACTCTAATATCATTTTTTAATATTATATATGATTAAATTAGTTTTTAACTAATAATTTATTTTTAAAAAAATATTAAATTTTAAAAATATGGATCCACCGGTGTGTAATAATGTGTTTGACATGATATTATTTTTTGAGAACTCAAATATATACGTTTAATATTTTAAGAACTAAAATATTGAAACAAAACTTTTCAATAGACTAAAGTATATATTTACTCTATATATTTCATGCCTTTTAATAGGCCTTTAATGAACACCAAGTGTTTAGGACCGTAACTTGCTATTTCAATACTCACTTTCTCAAACACTCAAATAATGTACTCACAAAATACATGGGTCGTGCCACTTATTTTTTCTCCTAACTTATTCTCTCTTCATCACTTCTCTTACGTTCATATGGGATCCATATGAATATTTTTGGGACTATGCTCAGCTTGCAACCTTTGCTGACTTTGGAGTGCTGAAACCGCTGCTGTCCATTATTAGAATGGAAATTAAATTTTGACCTAATTCATGTCTAAAATCTTTGAATCAAGGAAAAAATAATGCAAGTTATTATAAAAAGGTACTTCCCTTTACAATGATGATGTAGGCATTGTAACGCCCCAATTTTTACTGTAATTTTTACTGTCATTAGAAATTACCGAATTACTGTAGGTAATTATTACATAAGATTTGAGGTCGAACAATCCTCAATAAAGGAATATAACATTAGAAGAGAGGTTAAGAGCGATTCATACGAGAGTCGCAAATCCCGAATTTCTGTACGTATAAAATGACCAAAATGCCCCTGAAGTTATTTTACTCAGAAAATGAGGATCGTGGGCCCCACCTATTCTCAAGGGGATGTTTTGATGATAATAAAAGATTGTTTGTGTTATGTGTGTTAATAGAGCAGAAGGATCTCAATTTTAAGTTCCGACGCATGAAATGACCAAAACGCCCATGCGGCTATTTTAACTCCGATGTGCGTGCCGACTGAGCACGAACCTCACTAAAATGTTTTAAAATTTGTTTTTAAGCCATGATTAACCATTGGTTAAGCTCGGGTGGCCTCGGACAGTTTTTAAGTGAAAGTATGATTTTGCCCCTATTTTTGGGCAGTTTTGCGAATTTCGGGATTTTTGATTTGTATCAAACCTAAGCAATATTAGGCTCAAATTAAAGCTTATTAAATTCTAAATATTAATCTAGAGTCAAAATTATGTATTTAGATTGATTAGAACCCAAAATTGCTCAAAAACACCCAAATTGCTTACTAATTCACTTAAGCCCTTAACCGTAAATTCTCTAAATTACATGAATACCTTGCCTACACCTAAATAATGCATGGAACACACAAATTTCACTTCTTTGGGCTGTAATGAACGAAATTATTGATGCCATTATGCAGCTGAATTATTGCCAAAAGTTGCACTAAAACAAAATGCCAAAATGTCACCATAAGAGACATAATTCCTTAATTTCATACAACTTTGTCTAAAATGATTTTTCCTCCCTTATTTCTCCTGCAAAATTCCGCCAACTACCTCCTCATTTTGGCCAATTAGAAGCCTCAAAATCTTCTATAAATAGGCTTGCTTGAGTGGTCTTGGAATGCTTTGTTCATAACTAGTTTTTAGGAGCACCAAAAACTTTCTTTCTTCCTCCTCTTTGGCTGAATTCTTTCTTCAATTTTTCAAAGAGATTTTGTTTCATTTCACTTCAAGAAATCAAGTTCTCTTCCTCTTCTTCAACTCAGATTAGGTAGGGAGTAGTTTCTAAATTTATTTCTATGCTTTGAGGAGTTGTGTTTTTAGCTCAAAATAATGAAATTATGAACTTACCTTAGCTTTTCATTTCGATTTTCCTCTTCATTTTATATGGCCTAGGTGGAACTAAGATGATGGCTTGATGATGAGGACCTTGAGGGTGGGTTGTAAATCCATCACAAGTTAGGCCTCTAAAGCTTGAAAATTCCACTTGATGCAAAACTTTAAAGAATAATGCTTTATGATGCTAAAACAAAGATTTTTAGTTTAGAACTTGAAAGATGTATTTTCCAAGCTTGTATTTCATGTTTATGTTTCAAGTCATCACTTAATCTTTCAAGATAATAAAGAGGTTGCATCTCATATTTAATTTATGCTCTCACTTTATTTTATAATGGCTAAAAGAATCAACGCATGACATGTTTATTTTATGCCATCACCTAAAGATCCTAGAGGTCAAAGACTTGGCCATGTATCACAAGCAAAGAAATATGATTATTGGAATTAAAAAATTTATTCTTTAAAAAGTCTTGAGATTGGAGTTAAAAAGATGTAATAATAATTCTCTTCTCCCTTCACCGGTCCTGTACGGACTACCACCGCTCCGGTTTCTTAATATTCTCTTCTCCCTCTACTGGTCATGTGCGGATTACCGCCGCTCCAGTTTCTTGTATCATGTTTATATTTCAAGTTCTTGCATCATGTTTAATTTTCAAGTCATCACCTTAAATCTTAAAGATAAAGAAATGGAATTGCATATCATGTTTATAATTCCAAGCTATCACCTAATAAAGATAAGATTAAAATAAGGTTGCATAGCATGTTTATAATTCTAAGATGTCACCTAAATCTCTAAAGCTCAAGACTTACTCCTTTTATCTTAAGTGAGGATTTTAATTGTGAAGATCCTCCCAAGTTTGACAAAAGAACTAGTTTCTAAATGAGTTTTAAGACTTTGCAAGGATTTTACGGGGAACTAGTATTTTATATGCACTTAAAATATGATTCCATGTAATTGCATGAGGTTCATGATTCAGCCACTGATCTGAGTTTAGTATCAATGTATGATAATGATTTGATATGTTTGAAGTTGTGATAATTATGGTTTATTGTTAAGAGAATGATTCATTTGCATGTTAGAGATAAAACTAGCTCCCTAGAACAACCGAAGAGCTAGAATTTACCTAGTTTTTGACCCCTTTAAGTTTAGCCAATGCCAAATATGTTTTAGTATGTTATAACTCTGTCTAGGATTAGTTAGCCATGAAAAATTTGGTATCAATTAGACTAGGATTGATCCCGAACACTAAAAATGAACTTAGCAACTAGAAAACCGTAAAAACAAGATTTCTAGAACTCTAGGGAATGAAATTTATGCATTCTATCCAGAATCTTTAGCAACGATAAGAACCAGGTTTTATTATGTTTAAATAAGGGAGAATGATTCATAATTGGTTTAGTAACTAATTTCAGCATCATAGGGAAAGCTGGTAACAAGAAAAGATTTAAAACATAACTTCTAGCATATCGTAAAACCTTAGGAACAACTTACTACCTATGCTACCTCATTTGATTTAATAGTGTTCTTAAGGCCTATAAATAATCGTAAGGATGGTAATAAATCCCTTAGGTGCATAACTAATTAGTTCTATAATTGATAATTCTATGTAAGTATTGGATGCTTATTAAGTACTTGATATCATTGAATGATTTCCTGGCTTGCATGTTATAGTTCTTTGTTGCAAATAATGAGAATGCTTATGCATGAAATATTCTTTATTATGTAAAATTTACCTTTGTTGCTAGAAGAAAGTGTATCATTATAAAAGTGTAATTTGGAAAGGTTCTGGCTAAGGAAAGACTTGGTATTTAAGCGTGTCCATTGTGACCCACCTCTCTTTCCTAGGAATCTCCCAGATGCATGATTATAGTTGATATATATTATTCTAGCTTAAGACTATAAATGAGAAAATGCTATGATGTTTATGAATTGTATTGTGATATAACATGCAAAGATTTAATGGTGACTTAAACTTATAAGAAAATGATCCTTTGGAACCATCAGACTATAGGTGGTGAAAAGGTGATTTTAGCCCCATAACCCGTTCTCTCAAAAGGGTAGAGTCGGGACTTTAGCTTATCAAAAGGGATAAGTATATGCTAGTGACGACTAGTAAAGTATGAGCTCATAACCTAAATTACTCCCAAAAGGGTGGAGTATAGGGTGACCCAAAGAAAATAATGATGATGATAAGATTTTAAGTCACCTAAGGCACTAAAGAAATGAAATATGTGCACTGTATCCATGTGTAGCTAATATTATATGACGTTCTTTTATGCATGTTATTTTGATAATGATGATGAGGAATATGATGTAATGATAAAGGAAAAGTTCATTATAAATATGACATGTTAAGATTATGATGCATTATAAGACGCATGATTAAAAATTGACGAACCTCGGTTAAGTATTTGTCCGAACTTAAAATGAATCTTTGCATACTCACTATTTTAGAATAATCCCGAGGTTCCTGGGGACTTTGATGATGACACTGTAGAAGGAAGTACCCTACTGAAAATTCTTTAGCAAGATTCTCACTCCCTTTTCTTTATTTCCGTCATTGTCTCCAGATTCAAATGGCGACATTCGTCCTATTCGTTGATACCCCTACTTGGGAATTCCACTATGATCCGGTGCATCGCTCGTATCATTTTGAAGGGAGGTGCGCAGTTCGTGTTTTTATTTACATAGGTCGTCCATTTGCACATCCTGTCCTTAGTTATCAATTTTCTCCTACTTCTCCCTATGGCGATGAAATGGTTTTCGAACATGCACGTCCACTTGATAAAAGGATGTTACGTTCTTATCCCGCTTCATCTGTTGTCCATGGATTTCCAGAGTATGTTCCCGAGACGAGATATTCTGAAACTGATCCTTCAGAGGACACTTCTACTCATGTATTTTTTATGAGCTCTGTTCTTACTCCCACACGTGTAAGAGAGGGTAGTGAGGAAACAGTTGTTCAGCCGAGGTTAGCAAGAAGGCCGTCCATGCAACCCCAGCCTGGTGCATCTCGTGTGTCCCCTCCCGAGGGAGCTCATCAGTGGATCGGATTTATTCTCTCATTTCTAGGACAGTGGCCATAGAAGGTTCTTAGTAGATTTATGTGTGTTCATGCACCCTAGTTTTAGGATAACCTTCCTGGCTTATGGAGTTATCTAGTTTAGGGGCATGTATTTCCTTATGTATATTTTCTTTTATGGGTTTGCATAAGATGATGATGTATGATCATAACCCACCCTTTGAGTGAGGTTATTGTATGTAAATATATGTTATAATGTGCTTATGGATTTTATATGATGGAGCCAAAGTGATATGATGTGATATATTCTTAAACGTCTTATTATACTCCGCTTACTCGTTCACGTTGTACTCGGCTCACGTTTTCAATTATGTTTTTTTTTTAAAAAAAATGGCTCGTAATTTTACTAAGTATTTTCAAATTATGAAGAAAGAATCAAAGCAAGGAGTAAAGTCTAGTCATTAATCAGATTCAACCTAGGTGTATTTGGTTAATTACTAGGGTGTTACAGGCATAAATGTTTATTTTCTTTTTTTTTTAAGAGAATGATTTAATATATTATTACTCTCATTTTATAATTAAAGGTTGCAACTTTGCAAGTCATTCTTATATTGAAATAAGTTTACTCTTCTGCTAAAATATTCCATTCTAGTTAAATATTGAATCAAACTTTGGACCGTGAGTAAATTCAAGTCTGGCTAGTGATCTAATACAGAAATATACAATCTAAATGAAATTGATTGCTCGCACCCAGATGTATACTCAGGAAAAAATAAAAATAATATAGCTGAGGGGAAGAGGAAGTGAAAGGAAGTCAACTATTACAAAATCATCTACTTAGCCTGTATAAAATTAATATATTCATATATACAATTAGCTGAACAAATGGAAGACATGCAGAGGAACATTTACGTACAGTCCTGAATAAGCTGATGCTAACTCTAAATGCGTCATGTGAAAAAGTAGGATATATATTAACATTTTAATGACTCTACTTGATTATGACCCATGCTTAGCTTCTTCCTGAATTCATTCTTGCAGCCGTTCTTTTCAAGTGTTCAGTTTGGCAGTCCCATTGTTTCTAGTTCATATTTTCTTGGTCTTAAGAGTACTCATGTAATTTTTATTCAGTTAATACTTTTTGTCATCTCTCAGTTTTTTTTTTTTCCATTTCAGGGTAATTTGTGTTGCTATTGATATTGTGATGATGTGTTCATAGTTGCTACTACATTTTGTTGATTGGCTTTGAAAGTGAACCCAGTTCAATAGTTTTGCTGATTGTATAGTGCATGTTCTCTTTTTGTGAAAAATTAAAAACTAAAAAACCAAATTGAACCAAATCAAACCAATTATTTTTGGTTCGGTTTGGTTGGAAGGAAAAAACAAAACCCATTGGATGGTTTCATGTATAAATTGGTGAGAAAAGATTTTTGACTCAGAAGCCTTCTAGCAAAAAGACACATGAATGTTAAAAACAAGGTGATGGATAATTTGTTCCGTACTAGTTCTGGACCATTACATGATCTACCATTTTGAGTTGTTGGATTGGACTTCAATGAAATCCAATGGCTGATATGTAGCTACCTCTTTCAAATTTTAAAATTAAAAATTACTTCAGAAAAAAATTATTTTTACTAAGAAACCCTTCTACTCTTTTGGAATGGAGATCAACCGGCAGTGATGAATAACGAAACCCAACACTTCCCCCATGGGCGACAAGTTTGGTCGTCGCTCTGTCAGCCACACCAAGGACTCGTCGCCCTCTTTGCCGCCATTGTGGTTCGTGTGCGTTTTAAACAGAGGTTCGTGTACTTTCTACAATCTTCATCCATATTATCTTTTAGATGTGGTTTCCATTTAGCTCCTTTATGCATTTTCTTTTCTTCTTCGATTCCTTTATCCATTGTTGGCTCTTGGTTCTGTTGCCATTGGCTCGCCTAAAGTTCTATTCAGGGCCGTATAGCTTCCATCAAGGAGCTTACTCTTAATATCAATTTCCTGGTTGTATTGTCAGCTAATCATTTTTCTACATTCTACATTCAAATAGTACTTTTGGTTTGAATTTTATATATATATATATATATATATATATATATATATATATATATATATATATATATATATATATATACAGATTTAGTCATAGAGAGAAATTGATAAGCTACGGTTAGTTACCAAAAAATGAAGAACGCTTATTCTGATTGTTATGTTTCATCATATATCTGGTTATTTTCCTATGTTCCATTGCTCAATGATTTCATGGGAGGGGTACAGTCAAAGGAATGAGAGGATCAAATAGAAATTTTTTTTTAAAATTGAAATCAGTGTGAGTAGGGATTAATTTGTAATTTTTTCTTGGACCATGTGATGTACTAGGGTAGTGGGGAGACCAATTATCAACCACCCAAAAACAAATACGTATGAAAAAAACGTATTATGCTCCCCTACTCCGTGATTTGCTTTGCTATGCGGCAATTGTTATCCTTCTTTTGTTTTGTGTAATTTTCCTATGATATTTGAGTGTCAAGTTGGCCCAATTCGACCCAATTACTAATTATATCATTATATGATTCTAATAATTAACTTGATCTAAAGACCAGATCGATTTGAGTTTGGTTCAATCTGATCCAACTCGTACTTTATACACCCCTACTGTTCACACAGTTAAGGTCAAAACCAGAGCAAAGGTGGACAACTCACGATCCAACTTAGGTTGTGACTAGTCAGGGCTAGGGAATACATTCTCTTGCAAGCTTTTACAATAAAGTGAGTTTTGCAACTAAGTGGTAAACAAGCATCACTAGCCCTTACAAAACATATATAATAAAACATTGTCATATCATGTAACTAGTAAAAAGATACATAAATAACATTTTAAAAGCTCTTTGAATACGAGGGTCAATCAGGATAAACATCGGGATCAGGTGGTCATTCCTTTGTATAACCCCATAAACATTATGCACCACTAACATCACACACCACTATACGGTGGCCATGTAAATAATCAAGTCAATGTGTACCTAGACTAATGTCTACTATAGTTAGTTATAGATCCTATCAGAAACTTTTTCAAAAACCATTTTATACATAGATGTATTCATATAAATATTTATATAGACATTAACACTTTCCAAGATCAAATGAATGGACAAAAATCCAATTCAATTGTCCCCGTATGGCCTAAAGATCTTCCACCCTTATTTATCACGTTATTTTTATACACATTTATAATAAAAGTGGATTTCATTATCTTTCTTTATCGTACTTATCATTATTACTGTCCGTGTATACTGCCGAGATAATGAACTGTCCTCATGCAATAATTTTTCAAACGCGGCCAACTCCGTCATGTTGAGAATTTTGCTATTTCTAAGTAGAGTAGTTGTAATTTTCAACTCATCTCATTCATTTCTCAGTTTTATCCTTCATGACAAGCATAGCAATTCAAGAAGTTTGATTTCTCTCCCTTTTTTTCGGTCCTTGCTTATGTGCTTTCATTTTTGTTATGTGACTTCACTAATTATATATTAATCATTCCAGCTATGTTTCTAGAACTAGACAATTACATACCCAAAACACAAAACAATATTCTACGCCATTGACCAAACTTAAAACGGTTGTCTAATCCTGCACTATGGGTAGCACATTGTGTCCCTAATACCTGTAATTCTACGAGCCAAGAAAATCACATTTTCTCAAATTATGCCTTATTTTCTATTTTACTAATTATTTATTTATTATTTTTTATTTTACAGAACATTCATCACCAATAAAAGTGATAGTAAATGATTGATAGAATAAAAAATAAGACGTGATTTAAGAATAAATAATTTCCTTCCTTATACAAGACCGAAGTAATGGTCCTCAATCAATTAATGAAGCTTAGAATACATTAAGGAAGTCAATCTTCTCTATCTATTTTTTTAATAACTTGTAAAAAATTATCATTTGAAATTGAACACTATTTTTAATTATTTTAAAATTTATGAACTAAATAAATAAATGTATAATAAAAATAATTAGGTCAAATAAATAAAAATTTATTACTTTTATATTAGAACAATTATATTTTTTTACAATTTTTTTTGAAAAATTATGTTAAAATGTGAATTAACAAGTGCACAAGCGTTGTCAATTCATTAGTGTAAATATAATTTAGGTTAAAATAAGTTATATTATTTCCTCAAAATCAATTTAAACAAGATCGCAAAAGTCAATTCACCAAGCCGAGTTTCAAATCGAGAAGCACAAATATTTATTCCATAAGACGATTAGATGAACAATATTATATAGATTTAATTGCCATACATTGACAGTGTAAAACTTTTTTATACAGTTATCTAATCATGTATTATCATATAAGTCATGATGATTGACTTTTATACCCACTATCAGAAAAGTCATTGAAATTAAATATTTTGAATGGATGACAGTGAAAAACTGTTATACACTGTCAGTGCATCAAAATTAAACTCATATTACACTCATTGTAAAAGGAAAACATATATATTTTTATAAAAGAATTTATTGCGGTCAATATAAAAATATTTTATATATTTAATTATTATGTATATTATATCAATAGAAGTGTTTAACTTTTGAGTTTAATTTTTATGTACTAACAGAATAAAAGTAATTTTAGGTTGTTAGTGTATACCTAAACTCTTAACTTTTATCACATTGCCTTGAAAATTTTATATATAGAAGCATATGATTTAATAATAGTATAAAATTTTTCACATTGATGCTATATCAAAATTAATCTCTTTGATATGAGAGTTTTCTCGGTACCTATATAAAATTCAATGGTATTGGTTTCCTTTAATTATCTGTCACTAAGAATTTGTCACATGTCCTACTAATTCAAATTATTAATGTTAAAATACTTACAATTAAGTTAGAATCATTATTTTACAAACAAAAGATTTGAGAGTAATGAGAAAATCCTTTCTTATTAGATTAATTTATTTCTAGATATTAAGAATTCATTTGTATATAATACTACTTATAACTTTTTTAACCTTGTAAAAGTCAAAAATTACATAAAGTCTTAACTGTGTCCTGTTTGGTTATGCTATCTATTACTTCTCAAAAGAATATTATTCTTAATATTTTTGTGAAGTTAAAAACACTAGAAACAAGCATTTTCATTACCACATATCTATCTAAGAATGAATTTGGTTTATATAAACTATCAATGTAAAAAAGTTTTACATAGACATTCAACCATATATTATCACATCAATAAAAATGTTTGACTTAACTTACTTGTCATGGCCCACCTAGGGAATGTAACCATCACTTGAGGGATTGAATCCTCACGAAAGCCTCTGGTAACGTGACTGATTAATATGCATAAATATAAAATATATACTTAAAATATATCACATTTTACTAAATTCCATAATTTTGTAAATGGTTGCAAAACATAAATCCTGAATATAAAACTACATAATAATCATAATTTGGGCCAAAACCAAACATAATTGATAAGATTACTGAAATTCAGAAAATAATATCTATGAAGGTCTAGAATCATGCCTACACAATCACAACCGGAACACTACTATAGCTATATGAACCTATATCAAGTTTCACTTCAAAACGAAACTCACCAAAAGAATGCTGCAATACTATTGGGGAGGAAAAAAAAGGGGAAAGTTCATCAAAATTCAGTAAGCAAGTCTCCACTCACAACTCATGTAAGACAACAAGAATAATACATAATATACATGCAGCTAATATAAAATAGTTTGTTATTTTAAATACATATAACTGTACTAGAATGATAATTCAACTGATTCTATAACAATAACTAGTAAAGAAACAGGAGCTGAACTGAATATATATTACTGAGCTGATAACTGAAATTGATGGGCACCTAACTAGGCCCATAAATGAACACCACATTCGGTTCTTTACTGTAATTGGGTTGAGTTAGTCCTTTGACAGACCACTTAGTACCAAGGTTAACAATTGATCCTGCAGCGATTAACTCGTTGTTCTATTTCTCACTCATTGCTATCAAAATAACTTGCAAAAAATTTGAATAAATCTAAAAGCTCTGAATTCATATAATTCTAACAATGACTATAGCATAACTGAGGTTATAAAATCATATCCAAGGGATCACCGGCTTGTAGACATAGTGATTTAGTAGCCTATAGAGTATGTATCTGACAATTATTATGAATCATACTTAGTTCAATTCCTTAAATAATACATAACTAGGATTCTAAGAATCTGACTGCCAAACATAACTGGGGTTTTGAAATCATATCCAAGGGATCACCAGCTTGTAGACATGGTGATTTTAAAAGTTCACAGAATATGTATCTGGTCATCATTATGAATCATATTTAGTTCAACTCCTTCAATAACACATTATTGTGATTCTAAAATTATGATAAGAAAATCTATTATATGAAAACACAGTCATTTTATTAAATTCATAAAACATGTCTAGCAATTTTAGCAAATCCAGCTTAGCTTAATATTTTTAAATAAATATTTTTTTTGAAAAGGTAAGACTTCATGATGTAACACCCTAATAGACCCGGACTCTATTAGCTATTACCTATATTCTTTAATCAATTTTATTTTTAAATTAATGATAAGAAGATAGGGGTAATTTTTTTTTATACAAATCTACTTTTAAAAATTAAGCCTGAAATGTGAATAATATGTGCGCCATAGTTCCGATTTAATATAATTTCTAACATTGAAGTTTATTGAGCAGTAATATCATTGTTACCAACATGAGTTTACATAGTAGCACCTACACGAGTAAATACATTACTGGCTTTTGATACATCTCATAAAATAGTACATAGAAGAAAATACAGCATACGAATAGCAACAGTGGAAAAGTAAAAATCCCTTCTAGCATAGATTACTACAGAGGTGGTGGTAGTGGTTCTTAACCTATCAGATGTCTAATCTGAGGCTAGCCTAGTAGTGGTCTTTCTCTCTAGCTCCCCAGACTCCGTGCATCTTTACTCAGGGAAGCGAGACTTCCCCCTTCTCGAATAGTTGGGATCCATCAAGATTCTGGTGGTGACAACTAAACATACATAGGAGTGAGAAATGCTTTGGATTTCTCAAGAGGAATTTCAACTTGGTATCGATCGTGTCATCATTGTCACTCCAGCTACCTCGGGTTTGTTTACAAAGTGATGGACAGGTAAAGGTTCATTTATCAAGATTTTTAAATAGCGTGATTAGCCGAGGTAGAGTTACTTTTAAACTATTCTTATTAGCAGAGTCATACATATCTAACTTAACTCATCAATTACAAGTCAACACATCACTTAATGATTTCATGCATCCTTTTTGTAATCATACAAGCATTTCTACTAGTAGTATTCATGCATGACACTTTATCCTCTTTTATTGACATGTCTCATAATTACTCACGGGATGAATACATCAATGCCTTAGACCACCCTAAAAGGGTAATGAGCTCATACCGTGGCCGTCGCCATAACCTTTTGGTTTTCTTTCCGTTCTTAGTGATCTCAAAGGTTTAGGGGTTAAGCCGTGAGCTTAGCTCAAGTCCACTTTTCAGGACTATCATTGCTACTTTTTCAGGCTTTACTTTTATTCTCATTGAGTGAAAAATAATCATGCAATCATAAATAAATCATGGTACAATCAATCATCCATTCTTATCATTTCATAACTCATCAATATATATTCATAATACTATATATCAGCTTGGATATCATAGAAACATTTCATACACAATCATATATCAAATAGTAGACATTTCATACTAAGTCTCATGGTAAAAATAGTATTCATGTTAAGCAGGTATTTAGCGGATAGACTTATATAAGATCTTATATAGAATCTCTTAGTCTTCTTTGTACACTTAATTTTTTAGTAATACATTAATGCACTTTAAAATATTATTAAATATTCTTTACATATTTTAAAGCTCCCCTATGACTTTTATATATATATATTTCCTCTTGAAGATTATTACTACTTAAATATTTAAGTTTTCTTGCAAGACTTGAATCTTCTATTTCAATTTCTAACATCTTTTAGGAGAAAAATTTGTAGCTCTCTATATACTTGTTATCTCAGCCTAGAAAAGGTAGTTTTAGATTCCTAATTCATTAAGTTTTAGTGTAATTCAACTGTAATCCGTGCACAGGAGGGTTCCCAGGAAAGAGAGGTGGGTCACAATGGACACACTTAAATACCAAGTCTTTCCTTAGCCAGAACCGTTCCAAACTACACTCTCACAGCACAGTGTCCTTAAAACTTATTTCTCATTCTATATTTACGTGGTGCAAAGCATTATGTATAACATACATATATGTGTTTCTCTATGTGTTAGCTTTCCTAAGGAGTTGAAATCAGTCCATTTGGATTTTTATATAGTGAGTTACACTTATTTTACTACTGCAAGGTCGTATGTAGAGTTTCGCTTTTGGCTTAGCTTTGAAAATTTATATCTTGAGCTAGAGAACTCCGTTTTGGGTGATTCTTTTTGGAGAGTCTTCTATAATGAGTCTAGTTTATGATAAAAATGTTTTTATTTCGGGATACTTCATATTTTATGATCATTACATTCCGAAGTGCCTGCTGCCAGAATCAACCAGAAATTCCAGCACCTACCATTTTTATGTCTTTAGTAATTTTTATTAAAAAAATCAAGTTTCACATACTATCTTTTTATGTTATATTTGAGTATGATAACATCATAGAAGTGCTAAGAACATAATAGAATATATTGTGCTATCTAAAAATATATTTTACAAATAATCATTCAAAACTTTTGACAATAACTCAAGGTTGAGGCATTCTATCCATGGTTAGAAGCCAATAATGATTGAACAAATAAAGAAGAAACTCCTACCTCTTATGTAGGGTCTAAAAAGAGTCCTTCTCTTCTTTCTTGAGCTTATGCAAGAGTCCTTGGAGTGGATGACCCTCCTTGAATCTTGACTCTAGAACTTGAGTGCTTAAGAAAATATTTCTCACCAGAGTTAAAGATTGTAACTCTTATGAGAGCTAGTGAAGGTTTGAGTTTAGAATTTAAGTGTTTAAATAAGGTTTAGAGGATTAAGAGAAATCTTTGAAGAGGAGAACATAAGAAGAATGGTAGAAAAAAAATAAGAAAGAAAGAGCACTTAGGGAGTTTCTAAGGCTTGGAAACTAGTAAAAGTGTACGTATTTTACAAGAGCTAGAGAATGTATCTCTTGCAAAGCATGGTAAGGCCTCTTTGTGTTTTGGAAATGTAAGGAATGGAAAAGAGTTTGAAGAGTATTTATAGTGGAAGGATCAAGACAAGAAACATTTAGAGAATTAATTCTTGGAGCATGATTTATGGAAACATGTTGGCCAAACTTTGGATGAAAACACTCCATGTTTTATGCAAACATGTTAGCTTAATTTTGGGATGAAAATGCTCCATGTTTTATGCAAACATGTTCCATGTTTTATGCAAACATGTTCCATGTTTTATGCAAAAATGTTGTTAGTGGAAAATTTCTAACCTTTAATGTATGTATGCATCATAGATTTACATCATGTGATCTTATGCTTTAATAAGTGTTTTTAATTTATTTTTTTTAGCATGAGATTATCTATGTGCATGTATGTGATTAAGAATGAGTATGATGTATGTGGTTGAATTATTGTATTGTCATCTTAATTCAATGGCTTAGATTCATTCTTGCCTAAAGGCAAATCTAGGGATTTGTGCAATGGCATTGTTGTAATTGGCATTGTAGTAATATCTTTAACTAAGACAAGGATACTTTTGTAATTATACAATGACAATGGTATTTTTGTAATTCTATTTACAGAGTAAGGGTATCTTTGTCATTTACTAATAAAGCAAGGGTAGTTTGGTAATTTCCTTTACATAGCAAGGGTATTTTCGTTATTTCTATTAAATGATGGCATTTTTGTAATTCTTTGCATTTTTCTCTAGAAATACTTGAATATTCTAATAATATTTGTTATGTTTCATAAAGCTGGTCCAGGTTCTCTTGGTTTTTGCCCTATTTTATCTAATTGCTAATTAGCATTAATCAATATTTATCTTATTTATGAATTTAGGGATGTTACACATGACATACAAGCATATCAATGATGGTCTTATGAGCTTTCTAAAATAATATTTTCATGATAACAATGAAAACAATAATTTCTAAAATTGGCACAATTCATGAAATCTTTTTTTTTTTATCATAAATCATCCTAAAATTTCATAAATAATTTATATGATACTGCAAAAATAGTATTAGTGATCAAAAGTATGATCATAAGATTAAATCCACTCACTGTTAGTAACCAGGAGCTGAGTGTGCTCCCACTGACCACTTGACTCTGTGGAAGAAGATTGGCACCAACAACTGCCAAACATTATAATAAAAACATAAACAATTTGATATTTTGCCAAGAACTGAATTTGGAATGTTAGGGAGGAAGAATGTTGTGAGAAAACCATGTCTAATTGTGCCCAAACTCAAACTAGATAAAAGGGGAAAAAACTGGCTAAATTTCATGAAAATCACTTACCGGAAGTTTGGAGATGAGGAAGAACGAAAAAAAATAAGAGGGAGAGGCATAGAGAGTGCTGGCGGCAGCTAAGATGTTTTACTCGAACCTGGAGATCGGTTTCTATAGTGTTGGGGGCATTTTAATGAAACTGTATCGTTTTGATGCAGATTGATGTTTGGGTCACCGCTATAGCAGTCTTGGACTCCTATAGTAGTTCCTAGAGATGCGGACCCTGGCCCAACACTACCTAACCACTATAGCAGTCCCCCCTATGTGTAATATCTCGAGTACACGTGGCCCTTGACAGGTGCCGTATGGCCTTAGGGTTTCCTAAGACCCACCCGTGTTGCCAGAAAGGCCCTAGGTACCAAAATGACCCAAAAGTGCAGAAACAAGTTTTGTTGTCACCACAGGTATAGACTCAGGGGATTTGAGCACTCCACTGAGCACTATAGCAGTCCCCTATTGTGTTGCGGATGGTGCGTGGGCACCTTGACTGCTATAGCAGTCCTAGACTGCCATACTAGTGCCCCAAAAATGTTAATAATGCTGAAACGATGTCGTTTCATTCATAGACTCCTCCAACATTATAAAACCTTTCCCTACTCGGCTTCAACACCCAGAACCCGAAAACCTAACGCCAAATCTCTCTTCAACTCCCTCTACTCTTAACCCTACTCAAATATACCTTCCTCAAGCTTCAAGGTATATATTTGCTGATAGATTATGTCTTCTTTCTCTGCATCCTTCCATGTTCTTGGGGTATAAGGTGTTTATATTCTTAGTTGTTGTGAAGTGGGGGTGCTCTCCCAATATAATATTGTTAGAATTTATTTAAGGCTATCTAGTAATACCCATAGTTTATTCATGACTTTATGGTTGTTATGGCAAATATTGGAGACATCCCCGCTCTTCATAGCTCTTTTGGTGTTGGTCCATCGTATTCCACCATTCCAGGTGAGTAGGTTTGATCTCATGATCTTATTTTGGTTATTATATCATTATTTCTAGTATTACGTAGTATTTATAGACCTGAATATGGGTTTTGTCATGATATGAGATTTTATGCAAGTGCGCAAAGAATAGAAAAGTGTTTTTTTTATTTACTCATCAAATTTAGTTTATGCATGAGACCATATTTGAACTATGATTTCTTTAAATGATTAAATTAATGATTTTGATTGATTTGATTATGATAATGAGAATCAGTTATGGTTGATAAAACGAAATGTGTGAAGTTGTATGTTATTCACGAAAAAGGAGAAGTATTGAACTTAGAATTATAAAACCCCATGTATGGCTTCAGTGTGGTTTTAGAATAGGAAATTACCGAGAGAAATAGAACTGTGAGTTGACGACAATTAAATCGCTAACCTTGATACATCAAGTGCCCACTAGAGGCAAGTTATTCTTATTTAGATCAGTCCATTAGGGACGCGGTTTGCTAGAGACTGTTAAGATCTCAGCTAAGTGCTCTTGCTCGCTAAGGACTGAGCACCACCTTGTAGTTATGAATAGTCTATTCTCTTTTGTAATTTCTTGATAAATAAATTTGATTTTCTATTTCCAGCAGATTAGAAATTTCGTAACTATTATGTATTATGAATGAAGTAATTTACAAATGTTTCATTACTACCTATATATTTTCTTCTTGTCCCATGTATGGTTGTAGGTAAGAATTCACTTATTGAGTTTTAAGATAAAACTTACCTCTCTTTCCCTTTCTCCTTACAGATACAGCTGCAGTTTTGGATCCTCCACCACCTCCTCCTCAGCAGCATTAGCTTTTCAAGTCTGGTGAGCTTCAAGTTGCCATGAAATATTATGTCTTTTGGTAGAGTGCTCCAATGGTAGTGCTGGCAGGGTCTCAAATCATGTATGAGTTAGCTTTTTGATTAATCATGATATTTATTTTGTACTTAAAGGTTTATAGCTTCATGATTCTTTCGTAATAAAGCAACTTAGTTAATTTGTGCTACAGCTATAGTTTCAAATTTAATTTATGGAAAGGGTTTTATGATCATTAAGAGTTGATTGTACAAATTGATTTATGATTTGAAATTAATTTTATGAATAATATAGGTATATAGTATGACTTAGTGATCACAAGACTTACGTGGAGATAAAATTTCTTATGTGCCTGTCACGTTCCCAAATCGGTTCATGACACTATGGCCCTCACTGCTACAGCGGTTCATAATCACTATAGCCATCTCAGGGAAACCTAATAATGCACTTTTGTGTTTTCATGTATATGGAGTCTCTCCGACAACACAGGTGAGTTTGGGGGAATCCATAAGGCTCTACTAGACTTATTTAGGGACACGTGGACTTGAAAGATCATAGAACCAACTATATTGAAAGTCTAACAAATAGAAGCAAATGATTGAGTGCATATCAAAATTGATCTCATATAGAATAAAATATTCATAAATTACTTTTTAAAATTTTTTTTTAACATGATACTTAAATATGTTATTAATTTAATTGTTATGCACTAACAGTGTAAAATATTTTTTCACTATTAATCAATAGAAAGTTACTGCATAATTTATTTTATACCTAACTTTAATTCAGACTTTAAAAAGACTCCACAAGATAGATAATTTGTCAATTATTTGTTCATTGACTGTCACAATGTACTCGAAGGGCGCCATGATGAGGATGACAACCGATTTAAAAAATAAAACAGGAGTCGCCACCAATTTTAATTCTAGTTAAAACTGGAAAACCTTTTGATTTGCAAACTGGTCTTTTAAAAGAGATTTGAGGTTCATGAGTTTGATTATGATTAGGGAAAGGTGAAGACTTAATCCCACTGCAACCCTAATACATTCGTATAAATACGGTTACCCTAGAGCTTATTATGCAAATTGATTATAATTTTATAATATTTATTTTCCCCAAAACTTATGACAATTGCATATTTACAAAGAAATAAAGCTAAAATTAAAATAAGAAATAAAGAACAAATTTTATGAAAAAGGATTTTGGCTTGATAATTGTTGGCTACGCCTACGTATCCTTTGGTACAATGAGGAACTCAAAGTCACGTAGTTCTGTAGAAAATAATTATGTGTTGAATTGTTTTTATTAAAGAAACCAGATTTAAAAAAAGCTAAAACCCACTCTTGCACAGGATTTAGGATAGTATGAACTATACAATAAACCTTTACATTCTCATGAAACTTGAGGATAGTAAGCTATACATCAATATCACAAGTTGTTGCGTGGATTTTAAAATGAAATGAGAAATGTGTTGATTGATTTTAATTTTTGAAAAGAAATTATTTTTGATCATTAAATAGAATGAAAATATTTTGGCAAGTTCTAATTTCAACAAGAATTAGCAAAATTAAATCATAAACATAAACTCACAATTAATTCAAACAAAACATATAAACATATAAAATAATTTAACTAAAAAAATTCATAAACACAAAATATACAATTAATTTAACAAAATGCACAAACATAGAATAATTAAACTAAAAAAGGAAAAATAAACACAATCACACAATTAATTTAATCAAAACATATAAATACAAAATAATTTAACTAAATAAAGAAAAAAAATAATTCATAAATATAAACACACAAATAAACCAAACATATAAAATCATTGTCCTAATTACTATTTTTTCTTTTTTTTTAGTTAAAAAAATATTAACACTAAATTCACTGAAAATCAAAGAAACAATTGAAATTTTTTCCTCATAAATAAAGACATTTTTTTGAATCCAATTTATTGAATTTCACTCAATTGATTTAAGAAAGCTAAGAAAGACATATCGTAAACTATCTTTTTTTTTTTTTTTTTGATAAATCAAAGTGCTCAAATATCGTGAACTAAATTAAATGAAACTCTTTTATTTTTAGTTCATTTTAAACCATTAAAATTCAAACTTCAATCAAGCAAACCTGGAACTAAAATTAAAATAAACAATAATTATACGAACAAATCTAAACACACAAACTCAATTTCTGGTTCAATAAAATAAAGACAACACTAACAAAACAAAAAAAATAAGTAAAATAAGAAAAAAAAAATAGAGTGCAGCTCATTACTACCCCTCACAACCCACTCACACACGCACACAAGCACACGTATGCACACTTCCTTTCTCACCAACGCATACACACGCACACACATTTCCCTTTCTCACCAACACACACTTAACACAAATACAAAGAGAAAGGGGATCTGAGAAACCATGAGAGAGGGAGCTCCGTGAGAGAGAGAACAGAGAAGGGGGGAGACGAGATCGGGCTAAAGGGTGGCCACCATGGCGGAACAAGGGCGGTGACTTCATGGGTTTCTCCGGCATAGTGGGGAGGAAGATCGCGGTACTTCGGGGCGCCACCGCGGCGCTCACAAGAAGGTGCGCCGGTGACGTGGCTGAGGCGGTCTGAGGCATACATCCGGAGTGCTGGGACCTGGGATTCACGCCGATCTTCATGGCGGCGTCGGAGAGAATGAGAAGATCTCATGGCGGTAGTTGCGGATGGAGGATGAGATCGCGATCTCCGCGGTGGTTCACAGCCTGGTAGATGGGCCTGATGTCGGAGAGAGAAGGTAAGAACAAAGGGGAGTGCGGCGGCTGGGTTTGGAGGAGGCCACAATGAGCTCATGGCGGTAGCGGTATTGTGGACGAGGAAGAAGAAGGCCGAGGGAGAACCGCGAGGATCGCGGTTGCTTGGGATGGCTGAGAACGACGTGGTGCACACAGAGGTAATCGGTCTTCACGGTGGCTTGGTTTGGAGGTGATGATGAGGTGGTTAATGGGTGAGGGAGATGTGATGATGATGATGCTTCACGGAGGCTGCGGCTGGTGTGGGGAAGACCGCGGCCTCCTCCTTTTCTTCTTCCTTGTTTCCTTTTCTCTTTTTTTTTTTTAATTTCTGATGTTGATGATTATTGTTGTCGCTAGATTTTACCTTGTTCTTTCTCTCTTGTTGCTACTGAATTATATTGTCGGGAATCTGCTTCTGTATTTGAAATTTGCTTGCAGGTTGGTTGAGTAGGATTCTTGATGTATCAGGATGTAGCTTTTGAAATTTTTTTTGTTTGAGTTTTCTTCTGATTCTGTAATTCTTATTGATGGTCTGAAAAATTTCTTCTTGCCCCCCTCCCAATTCCCGTCGATCATGATGTATATGTTGTCCCTTGGGTCAAATAAAATTATTGCTGAACAAATTTACAGGTTGGCTGGTCAAGAAAAAATCATGAAAGAAGAGGAAATGATGTTGTTGGGGGAAGAGTCCCATGATGCATGTCTGCCACTTCCATTTTTTATTTTGAGGAACGGTTGGAAACAGATCCAACGTTCCTTTCTCTTTTCTTTTTATTATTATTATTATTATTATTATTATTATTTTAGGGAATCCAACGTTCCCTTCTTTTTTTATCTTTTATTTTTGGTTAGACTAAAAAGAAAATAAACTAAAATGGGCTAATGAAATGTGGGTTAAAAAAAAGAAAATGGAATGGGCTACAATAAAAAGAAAATGGGCTGGATTTTTTATAAAAATAATAAACATGAAAATAAATAAAAATTTGGACAGAATATGGTGTTCACATTGACAATGTAAAAATATTCTATATTGCTAGTGCTTATCAATTGAACTCATAATTTACTAATTGCTGGATTTAATTTAAATGTACTTACACTTTCATCCAATTGATCAAATCTTTCTATATGTATGTGTGTGTGTGTTAATTTGAGGAATTAGGGCAAAAGTCAAAGTCGTGTTGCTAATGTAGCAATATAATTTGGTGATTATGCAAAAGATTTTATATTATTAATATATTAAAATTAAACCGTTAAATATTTGCCTAAAGGTGCCCTAAAGATATCTTTTACTTCTTTTTTTCAAAATTATTGGAGGTTGATAGGCTTTGTAAAGTCTAATTTTCACATAACATAAAATTTAAATTAATCATTAAATTATATATGCAATATTCACTAAAAAAATCAATATATTTTCTAATGTACAATAAATTTAATCACATCAATAAAAAATTTTGACTTACCAACACATGTTGACACATGGATGAGAGTTTATGTCGGTTAACCGTCTCTTCTAGGTTCGATCCCGCTAGAGGATGGGAATGGAGTTGGTATGCTTGGGAAGGTGGCCTAGCTTTTGCAGACCCCAATGGGATTAGTCACTGAGTTCGATCCAGTGGATACCAGGCTCTAGACAAAAATAAAAAATGTTTAACTTAACAATCTAATACTATTAAACTATTACAAATATGAGTATATGATCGGATAACATGACAACTAAAAAACTCTTTGCATTCTCAATGCTACTCTCATTTCTAATTTATTGCAAATAATACAGTATTTTTATTGATTTGCTTTTAAAAGCATAAAACATTTTTCAGATAAAAAAATGTAAAACATTTTAAAACAGTGAGGGAGCAGGGCGTGTTGGAAAATGAAAATTGAAGTGGAACAATTTGGCGGTTGCTTTTGACAGATGGGATTATCCAAGGAATGCCGTGTTTTGACTTCCCTGTGTGAAGAGTGAAGACCATAGAAAAGTAGTAATGCCGTAATGGTGTACTACGAACTCCGAGATTGAACCGCAAAAAACAAATAAACTAACAACTACTACACATTGCTAAAATTGGAAGGGAAAAAAATGCGCTTTTGAAAAAATTTTATTTATGTACATAATTATTTAATTATATATTTTCATATTAATTATAATTTTTAGCTTTCACACTTATTATTTAAAACTCATTTAAATAAGAAGTTTTAATAATAATAATAGAAAATAAATTTAAACTAATAATATAGAAAAATTAAATCAAGCAAAAAAAAGTATTCCAACTTCAGCAGAAGACCTTTTATCACGGAAAGTTTCTCACTTATTCATATAAAGAAGATATATATATTATATCTTTCTTTTTCTATGATTTTTAGATAATGAGAGTGAGAGTTAATCATATTTATTGATGTGATATTAAATAATCAGATAATTATGTAAGACATTTTTATACATTCAATTTATTAAAATTAAATAAAAATTGATTTGACATTGTTAAAACAAAAGAATTGGTTAAGTGAAAAATAATTTGATGGGACTTATTACACAATAAAAATTGAGTTTAATTTTCATATATTGATAGTGTAAAATTTTTTTACACCATCATCTAATCAAATCATCTTAGTTATATAACTTTTTAAGTGGTGAGTCTAAGATTTAACCGTCTTTAATAATGTGACAATACATAATTAGATAATAGTGTAAAAAATTATATATTTTTGGTACATAAAAATTAAACTCATAAAAATTAAAGTTTAATTTTAATGTATTAACGGTATAAAATTTTTTATTTAAATAATTTTTCAAATAATATAAATAAGTGTTAATCATATATACTAATATATCGTTAGATAATAGATGATCGTATAAAACTTTCTTCGCGGATCACAAATTAATCCTAAAAATTATTGATCTAAGTGTATGTATCATTTTGTCACTTTACTCACCTTTTTCATCGTATAGAAAAGTAAATTCTAGAAAAAAGGGTATAAACCACACTTTAAGAAACGTTGTTTCTTTCTCATTCTCTTTCCCTCCAACAAACAGACAAATAATCTCAAGTCTCAACAACTCTCCTTGTTTTTTAGTCCTGCTTTTCTGTTCCCGTCTCGGTTTTTCTGCTAGTCATTTTCATCCGCTCCTGAACGGTTGTGTCACATAAACAAAGGAAAAGGTCGCCAACAGTTACAGAACCCCATGGAGTTTGTGATGCCAAGCTCCAAATTTGTGTTTGTGTTCATCTCTCTGTTCGTTGCCTTGGATTGCTTCCATGAATTTGGATCAAACGCTCAACTCATCCCACAAGATGAAGGTACGCTTCAATATTTTGTTTTTCCAGTGAATTTAGATGTGTTAATTTCTTTGTTTTAATGCAGTCGTTCGAACAACTAAGAAATTCTTTGAGATTGTAACTTCTGAAACTGGCCTTTTATTGTGCTCTTTACCATGAAAAGTGAAACTGCCATTAAAAGTAATTAACACCTTCTTTTTTTTTTGTCAATCTATGTTTCAACGTTTCTCACATGTTTAACATGTTGACATACAATCAGACAAAATCATTTGATGTTGAAAAATTTGTCGAACAAAATCTTTGTCAATTGAATTGTTTGAATTTACTAAGGATGAGTGAAAACAATCCAGTGCAATCATTTTCAAAGTTGGATTTTTAACAAGCATGGAAAATTTTTTGCGTTGGTTTCCTTTTGTTTTGCTATCTGGGTAATTTGATGGATGTTAACAGATCTACAAGGAATTCATCAATCTCCATATATTTCTCTATTCTCTCAGCATTTAGTCACGGACTCTTCCGGTTTAATATCTTTGTTTGCATCTAACTTGCTAAAATTGATTTATTTTCGCTTTCTCATATTTCTGAACTCCTCTTCTTCAATGGTGGATTCTCTATCATTGATCAAGGAATCGTTTCTGGCTTTCTGTCTTAGCTTTTTTTTTTATTATAATTTTTCTCTGGGATCATTTATATATGATTTTTTTTTTTTTAAGATTTACCTCATTTTGGAGTGTTTTCGTTTTCGAAGAAAAATCAGTGCAATTGCTGGCTGTTATCCCATGTGAGGTGGCCTGATCCTTAAACATAAGGGGACCACTTCTTTTGTTTTTATGTCTTTTTTTGTTATATTATCTATCTATTTTATTGAAACCCTTGTTTGCATCATTAATAGAAGATAGATAGCTGGTATCTTTTGTTGTAGTCAAAGCAAGGGATGGATCATGCAACTGTTGCTTTTAAAATACAATTAAAAAAAAACATAAAATAAGTTGTTTTTGTGATTGTATTATGATCGAGATATTTTAAAATCATTGACAAATTATAAGCTTGTCCATTAAGTCAACAATTCCAGTCATATTTGTGAGGCTAAAAGTTCCTTTTATCTGTTTTGGGCCTTTGGTTAACTGCAGAATTTTCTTCGTCCAAGAGTAAGACGATTTTAATTTGACTTCCCTATCATTTCACTTACCACAATGATGTTGCGCCATTTGAACATGCAGTAGTTATTGGGAGGTGGTTGATGGACAATTTAACATGTCACAAGAAACAGGGAAATCACTTTTTTTAGGCAAAGCATTTTACTACTTACGAATGTCTTAAGGTGACTGATTAAAATATTACAAGTGAAATTTTTTTTAAATTTTATATGCATTTAATATATAAAATGTTTAAATGTTTTATTTTTTTCTTAATCAAGACTTTTATTTTTTTGATTTCTTAACAAAAACAAATTAGGACTCTTCTTTTATTAATTTCACACTGGAAAGAGCCAGAACATAAGTTTCATGTATGCATGCCAATTATGCTTCTTTATTCCTTGAGCCACAGAAAAATGGCATACTTTTCAACGTGGTGAATGTACTTACGTGCTGTGTTGTTCGACAAACTTTTCATATTAGCTCTATGCAATGTACTAATTTGTACCCTTTGAAAAGAATGTGATTCTTCAACTTGGCGTTTCTTCAACTTTATTGTAGAAAGCAGAGATGATCCTTTATATATGTGGACCAATCCCTATAATAATTCAATAATACTAGTTGTTTGCGGTGCGTTTTACTTTTTTATTTTCAGCTATTTTTATTTTTTTAGGGTTTTATAAATAAAAAGTGAAAACTATAAAATCTAATTTTTGATTTTTATTTCTAATTTTTATTTTTTTAGGTCTTTACAAAATTCTAAAAATAAGAAATAAATCAAAAATAAAAGATAAAAATTAAAAAATATTTTCTAAAACTAAAATCGTTCTAGAATCTCCTTTAAGAGCCCCCCCAATTGTAAAAGCAAACATATCGTGGGCTGGTGCTAAAGTTCGTACGAAAAACCTTGAGAAATGAAATTTGAAAGAGACTCGTATCTTTGCATTTAAAGTTTAATATGTTTTTATATTATATAGCCCGCCATGCACGACTTGGTCATACTAAGGATTAAAAGGTTGTATACTGTTCTTTTCTTTTTTAATTATTATTATTATTACCTATATTATTAATTTTTACTATTAATAAAGGAGATTGAGATGAGTAATTATTTTTTGGTATCTCTTCACTCTATTGAAATTTATTTTTAAATTCACTAACTATTGTCTCATGTATCCCCACTTTTTTATTTTTTTTTCATATATCCAGCCTTTTTTTAGTGTAATAAAAAAAATATAAAAATTAAAAAATCTTTAATTTCTATTAAATATAATATCAAATCTTTACTTTCTATTTCTTAAAATGGTTATGCTGCCTGCAAATGTTTCCAAAAGTATTATATATAGAAAAAGATAAAAAAGTTTAGCTTGTCCTAATTAATTTCCTATGAAATATATAATTTTATATGTCCAGTTAATTGCTTAGTATTATTTAAATTTCTTGATTTCAAAATTGATTTATCCTTATATTCTTCTCTTCATTTTCATAAATTAACAGCACGATAGTACCTCTAGAGTCGCCGGTTGTTGTTATTATTATTAAACATCATCTTCATTTATTAAGGGTTTTGACCACATGAATTTGAAAAATATGGGCTAATTAAAGGTTTTTGACCAAGAGAGTTTCAAATCACGAGCCGCTGCATGTGACTATTGAAATATTGGTTCGTCAATATCTAGAAATATAGAATTTACCTGAATTGACATGGTCGAATTTAATACTAGTTAGAATTAGATTCAGAACAATTTTATACTATCTTCCTCAATAATTCTGATAATTACTTAAATCATATTCTTTTAAATTAATATGGTCAAAAGATGATAAGATAGTTGTCCCACTTGACATGAGGGACGTTCACGTAACTGAGAATTTGAATTTGTTCTGGAAATGTGCATTTCAGAGAGTCGGATTATTCATTGTAGTTTTTACTGTAACTTTTTATTTTTTATTTTTTTTACAAAATGCAATTGTATATTTTTAAGGATATTAAAGGTTTCTACAATGATAAATTTTCATAGAAGGAATAAAAGTTCTAACTTATCAATGCATTGGATGTAAAAAGAGTACTAATTAGTAAATTTTTTTTTTAAGGGTTAAAAACTTTTTTTATACTTGGATTTTATTATGAAAATTTCCTTCCTACTTTTTTTTTTTAATAAACAAAGGGTATGACTGTCAAAAGCAATGACTAATCTCCTAAAGTTATAGAGCTCACAGATATAGATATTATCTCTGGCCATAAAAATTTTCCACTCCATTTTTACTTCATAATCAAAAATAGGCCTTACGGTTTAATTATATTGGGACAAAGATGAAATAAATGTTGCTAAAAGCCAATTGGATTTATCTTGTGTTTCAGCTAAACTACTACAAACAATATCCGACAAAGTGAAGAATTTGGATTGGAAAGTTACAGAACGTTCCTGTAGAGGAGATGCAGGATTTGCCAACCAGGATATTTCAGGGAGTCAAGTCATTCGCAATGTCACATGCAATTGCTCTTTCAATAGTGGAAGCGTTTGCCGTGTTACAAACATGTAAGTTCCCCTCTCCACACTTTGAAAAATGTAATTATAATGATAACAAGTCTCTTGCTAAGTATTTTGTTCAGTTTTTCAGTTTGTGCAACTTTGTCCAAGAAAATGGCAAAAATAGTCAATTGTTTTAACACTCAAAGTGTGTTTTGTTCAAGAGTAAAAGTGGGGGAAATTTTTCTATAAATAAGTTTTATATGTAATTTTATACATAAAATTTATCCATGAAAAATTTACCCTCACTTTTATTCCAAAATCATAAAAAAATCTAAAGAATGAGTTCTATATGTAATTGACATATGAAATTTTTGTATAAAAATTTTTACCTTATTTTCACTATCAACCAAATATATTCACATGGTATATTTGGTTAAGAGTAAAAAAATAAAATAAAAATTATACATTAAGCTTATTCATGAAAAATTTCCCTTACTATAACCCTCATATCAAACACACCAATAGGATTAATTTTGAAAGAAGAAAGTTACATAGCCAAAGAAATATTACTAGAAACTTTGACAGAAATCTTGATGATTGTAAAATAAAATGAAGTTGAATGAATCACTAATTCATTTAAAGGCAAATTCAACGGGCATTAGATCATTAGTACTTACTAATACAAAAATTTGGCTATGATAGTGTGCTCAAGGGGCTCAATATATCGGGAGCTATACCCAGTGAATTTGGAAATCTCACTTATTTGACAGAACTGTAAGTGATTATAAATTCCTTTTCCTTCTTCTTTTCATGTTGTAATCTCATAAATGTTGTCATTATGTTAGAAAATGTTTATTATTGTATTATAATAATCACGTGCTTAATTGCTGTGGTCACAACTTTAGTGGAAGCAACCGTACAAATACGAATAGTGAAGAACTGGACCTTGTGATTGAAAAACTGCACTGCATGATTGTTGTGTTGATTTATTATTTTAGCACTCTTATGCATTCTATTTCTTTTATATGAAAGCAAGCATTATTAACTTCAACATTCAAATGCAAAATCGAATCTGTACGTGTGTAACTAACTGAGGCTTTCATACTGAGCAGTGATCTAACTCGCAACTATCTCAATGGCTCAATTCCAAAGAGTCTTGGACGCCTCTCACTTGTCAACCTGTGAGTCAATCTTACCTTTCTATCTGTGTGTTCTTTTTTTCTTGCTCTGTGTATGAGGCATGATCTTAATTTGTTAATAGTCCCTTTGATAGCAAAAGGTTTTGTTCTTTATTTGTTTATTTATTTTTTTTGGATGAAATACAATTTAGGTTGACAGAAAAGATTTCCCTGGTCCAGAGTCAGGGCATACATTGAGAGCAGAAACTCTTTTTCTTTTTTTTTTTCTTTCCAAATTTTGCTTAAACGGCTGCCATGGTTTGCCATGTATACATATTTTAAATCATCAATCTACAACTGTTACTATGCTTCAGGTCACTCCTGGGAAACAGACTCAGTGGTCCAATTCCCTCAGAAATTGGTGATATTGCTAGCCTGCAGCAACTGTAAGTGTTTGAGTGAAAAATGTTATGTCAAATTGGTTGTTATTGGAAGTGGAATAAATATGTATTTGAAATCCATTTTGACAGGAACTTGGAAGATAATCAACTTGGAGGACCTCTCCCTCCCAGCCTTGGAAATTTGAGCAACTTGCAGCAACTGTGAGACTGTTGTTTCTTTTCACTCATTTCTTTTGGTGTGATTAATCAATTCCATTTGTTTATTTTTCTGTTATCTATGATTTCATATTGCTTTTTTTCTTTCTAACTTTAAATGGATATGTAGACTTCTTTCTGCAAATAATTTTACCGGGACAATACCAGAAGCATACGGCAAACTAAAGAATCTCACTGGGTTGTAAGTGATATGATTTGATACAGCTGCTTTCCTCTTTTCTTTTCTGTTATGTCTGTGTTGAATTCTGAATCAACATTTTCTGCAGTCGTATAGATGGGAGCAGTTTATCTGGGCAGATACCGAGCTTTATAGGAAACTGGACCAACCTTACAAGATTGTGAGTCAAATTTTGGTTCATGCATGGCCTTTTTCCTTGTTAAATAAGAAAACATTTTGCATTATGCTTAAATTGCGTTTTATTCTCTGAGGATTCTTGTATTTTGATAGGGATTTGCAAGGCACATCCATGGAAGGCCCAATTCCTCCCGCCATATCTTTGTTGAAAAATTTGCAAGAGTTGTGAGTACTCTCTTTTTTCAAGATATTCCTGAATCGCTGCATTGTGGAATGCAATCTTCGATAGAGGAAAACATTCTTTCCATTGATGAAATGCTTATATTATCAGGAGAATATCTGATTTGAAGGGACCAAGTATGACATTTCCTGATCTTAAGGATTTGACAAGCTTGGCCAGACTGTAAGTTGTATCCTTTCCTGCTATTATGCGAAGAAGTATGAGTCATTTAGGCTTTATGTAAAGTGATTCATTTTTTGGTGACATAGGGAGTTGAGAAATTGCCATATCACTGGTCGCATTCCAGACTACATTGGTGAATTGCACGGTTTAAAAACTCTGTAAGTTGTTATGTATTACTGGTTATATATGCTGTGAATATAACTTTCTCTACCTGTTTACCAATACATCTGACGTTTTCTCATTTTCTAAAAATGTTATTTATGCAAGAAAGTATAGAGGTTGAGTCTGCAAGCCCATTTTTCTTTCTCCTGCACTGGGATACTAGTATAATACTATAGTAGCAAAGAAATTTCAAGCTTCTTTTATTAAGAAAGAAGTTGAATAATCACGGTATTAAGCATTCAGAAATCACACTGCAATACTTGAATTTGGTGCTGACTTCTGCACACATACTATTGTTTCTATGGATGGTAGCTAAAACCAATGTTTGGTGGATTCAAATGGTTCGACACTTGTTTCTCTTAAGCAAAGTCTCAAATTGAGTCTTGTGAATGAAAGAAACTAGTGCCGGGAGAAATTTACTCCATAATGGGCTGACCTGGCTCAGGCCAGATAAGTTGGAGTCCAGTGGGCTCAGCATACAGATGGTCTAGACCCAAAAACCTTTTCTACCTCATTAGGATTTGGTTTATCTGGTATGTGCCATAACTTCACTGTTATCATGTTTTTCTTGCAGAGACCTGAGCTTCAATAGGTTGAGTGGTCCAATCCCAAATTCACTTGAAAACTTAGAAGGTTTAAATTTCATGTAAGTAAACACCTGTTTTACCGGCCAGAATACTAACCTGAAAGGATATGGATATTCCAACTAGTCATTTGATCTCAAGAATGCTTATTGCTTTTGTTTTATTGAGTTTAGCTTTCTATGATACAAAGGGCGCATATTACTGGTGTATGCAGGTTTCTGACTAACAATTCTCTGAGCGGAACCGTTCCTCAATGGATACGGGCAAACAATCAAAAGATGTTAGCATAAATTTTCCCCTTTAATCGCATACTTTAGAGTCACTAATTCAATTTTAACTGTATCACTAGTACACCATATACTTACCTTGTCTTGAGCACTCATTGAATTATGAAGAAATTAAAATTTAATCTTAGTTTATGTTCTCTTTCAGGGATTTATCTTACAATAATTTCACAGACTCTTCCGAATCTAGTTGCCAACTAGCGGATGTGTAAGCTTCTCTGTCTAGAAACTATATTATAAGCATGTCACCATATCCAATACTAACCTCAGTATTATTATTAAACAGGAACTTAGCTTCCAGCCACTCTCCCTCATCAAGCACTTCGTAAGTTCCAGCGTATGGTCAAGATTTAATTCTATATTAGCTTTGAATCATCTGTTGACACTAGCCTCCTATCTTGTAGAGTTTCTTGTTTGAAGATGGGCCTACCATGTTCTGGAAAGCCACAGTGTGAGTGCTCAAACATAGTAGATCAATATTGTCTTTATACATTACATTAATTTTGCAAATGAAACAATAGTAATTTCTTTTTGAAGCAATATGTGATGAGACATGTTATTTATTTTTGCTGCTTTTGTGCTAAGCTTATTTATTTTGCTTAAAAATTTATTCATTTTCACTATGTTTATGCAGATCATTCACTATTCATTAACTGTGGAGGGACTGAAACTGAGTCAGAAGGAAATGATTATGAAGCCGACATCAGCAGACTTGGCTTTTCAAACTTTGTTTCTAGTAATAAGGGCAACTGGGCTTACAGCAGCACAGGATACTATCTAGGAAATTCTAATGCTGCACATGTAGCAACAAATGATTTTAGTTTGAATATTAGTGGCCCCCAGTATTACCAAACAGCCCGCATTGCCCCCCTGTCTCTCAATTACTATGGCCTTTGTATGCTGAACGGCAATTATAAAGTGAAGCTTCACTTTGCTGAGATAATGTTTTCTAATGACCAGACATTTAACAGCCTTGGAAGGCGCATATTTGATGTTTCAATCCAAGTGAGTTATGAAGCAAAATATTTTTTGCATATTTTTCAATTGCTTTTCACATTTTGCTCAAATTTTGCACCTGGTTTTACAAGAAAACAAGAGTTCTGAATGTGGATATTTTGAATACTCTATCTTGACAGGGTTTTAAATATTTGGAAGATTTTAACATTATGGAAAAAGCTGGTGGAGCTGGTAAGCCAATTACTGAGGAGTTTAATGTAGATGTTAATGATAGTACCTTGGAAATCCACTTATCCTGGGCTGGGAAAGGAACTAATGCCATTCCTGTGAGAGGTGTATATGGACCTCTTATATCTGCTATCACTGTGACTCCAAGTAAGTAGTTTTCATATTACTGATTTCCTCTCTTTCGTGTTAACTTCCCTGTTATTTCATGTTCTATAAGCATTAATACTTTGTTGTAGATTTCAAAATCCCTTCAAATGGACTTTCCACTGGAGCAATTGTTGGAATTGTGGTTGGATCATGTGCGCTTGTCGTACTGATTCTCTTTGCCCTTTGGAAGATGGGTTTCCTTTGTGGGAAAGATCAAACAGATAAAGGTAAGACTGAAGTCCAAAATAAAGCAGGCAGTTTCTGCCCTTAAATTTGGTTCCACTAATGCAAGTTTCTGATTGGTTAGCAGTTAAGCAGGATGAATGCACATCTATTATAATCTGTGATGTAGCAGTAGACATGACTTTCATACATCTTTTAATATCTAATATTGCTTTCTATGTCCCTCTCTTCTCTTTTTTTTTTTATTTATACTTTTTTCTTTCTGAGTAAGCATTACACCTACCTTGCTGCAGAACTTCTAGACCTGAAAACAGGCTATTTCAGTTTAAGGCAAATTAAAGCTGCTACTAATACTTAAATTTGGTTCCACTAATGCAAGTTTCTGATTGGTTAGCAGTTAAGCAGGATGAATGCACATCTATTATAATCTGTGATGTAGCAGTAGACATGACTTTCATACATCTTTTAATATCTAATATTGCTTTCTATGTCCCTCTCTTCTCTTTTTTTTTTTATTTATACTTTTTTCTTTCTGAGTAAGCATTACACCTACCTTGCTGCAGAACTTCTAGACCTGAAAACAGGCTATTTCAGTTTAAGGCAAATTAAAGCTGCTACTAATAACTTTGACCCAGCAAATAAGATAGGCGAAGGAGGCTTTGGGCCAGTATACAAGGTAACCTTGAAATTTGAATAGATTATAATCATTTTACTTAAGCAGTATGAAGTTTTGGAACATTGTTTTATGTCATTTATCCCATTACCTTTATCTATGAAAACATGATACTGAATACATTGTCTATTCACAGGGTGTGCTGCAAGATGGTACTGTGATTGCCGTTAAGCAGCTCTCCTCCAAATCAAAGCAAGGGAACCGTGAATTTGTCAATGAAATTGGCATGATATCTGCTTTGCAGCATCCAAATCTTGTGAAGCTTTTCGGCTGTTGTATTGAAGGAAACCAGTTGCTACTAATATATGAATACATGGAGAACAATAGCCTTGCTCGTGCACTGTTCGGTAAATACTTCATGAACAATTTGTGGTTGTGTATGCTCCTAGTTGATTCTTACTGAAAAAATCTTCTCTTCCAGGTAAACAAGAACAGAGGATGCACTTGGAATGGCCCACAAGAATGAAGATCTGTGTGGGGATAGCAAGGGGATTAGCTTATCTACATGAGGAATCAAGGTTGAAAATAGTACACAGGGATATTAAGGCAACCAATGTCTTACTTGGCAAGCATCTGGATGCCAAGATCTCTGACTTTGGTTTAGCCAAGCTTGATGAAGAAGAGAATACCCATATCAGCACAAGAATAGCTGGAACAATGTTAGTATTATGCCATAGCATTTTAAGTTTGAATCCTAGACTTGGTTCGTAATTAGTTGGCTTACATTGTTGTCCACAATCTGTCAATTGCATGCAGCTAACTACTTTTAAATGATCTTAGAAATACTTATGTTTCATTTTGTTGTAAAACCATTGACTCAAGGGTACTAAATGTTATCTTACCAGTGGTTACATGGCTCCTGAGTATGCTATGCGGGGTTACTTGACTGACAAAGCAGATGTCTATAGCTTCGGCATTGTAGCTTTAGAGATTGTCAGTGGAAAGAGCAACACAAATTACAGGCCAAAGGAGGAGTTTGTTTATCTGCTGGATTGGGTAAGTTGCACTTTATTGTGGCTTTATAAATTATATGATAAAGTGAAGCGTTGTGGGTGAGCATTTGTGTGCATAATAACCAACTTACTCTGTCATCCTCACAAATTAAACTCAGTTCAACATGTTCAAAAATACTTTTCCCATTTTCACTTGTACTAGGCTCATGCCAAAGAATTTGACTCCTCTAAAACCTTTGCACTTTAGAAACTAAAGTGTGCAATCATTACTATTGATGAAAAAATTAATGGTTTCAGATGTATACCGGCATGAAAGATCATAAACTCACAATAATGATTCTCCAACATTTTCTCGTTGTAGTTATTATGATTTTGTTAAATTTCTAAGTACTAAATTTTGCATGCCACTGAAGGCCTATGTTCTCCAAGAGCAAGGAAATCTTCTGGAGCTGGTGGATCCAAGCCTTGGTTCAAGCTACTCCCCAGAAGAGGCCATGAGAATGCTTCAATTGGCACTCTTATGCACCAATCCATCTCCCACTCTCAGACCACCCATGTCATCTGTAGTAAGCATGCTTGAAGGGAAAACTCCGATTCAGGCACCGATCATCAAGCGCGGCGAGGGTGCACAGGATGCAAGATTCAAGGCCTTTGAGATGCTGTCGCACGACAGTGAGACTCATGTCTCTTCTGCTGCATTCTCTCAGCATAGCATGGGGCAAACAAGTAAGTCCATGGATGGGCCATGGATTGACTCCTCTGTATCTTTTCCAAGTAGGGATGATTCAACCAATAACCTTATTAGAGGTTCGCGTGATGTGTGATTTGTGCAAAGTTTGGGAGGCCAACTCACATTGAATTCCAATTCTTTTTTGCAAACAAATGTAAGCTGTTGCAGATTAAGAGTGATATAGCATACACATTAAAGTGATACAGAAAGATGTTCAAGTCAAGCATCTGGTATCACAGTGTACAGTATATGTTTCATTGGTTGTTGCAATATTGTGGTTTAAAATCATTTCATGCGTTAATCTCATTTCTTCAGACATTAAATGAGTATGACATGCATGGTGATGGCTAGGAAGGTGTATGTGTTTGGGCGGGATACTATTGTGCACAAGACTGGGATGAATTAGAAAAATCTTGAAGATAGAATATACCCTTAATTTAAAATTTGTAGTCGAATTAGATAAATTGAAGGGAGAAAAGAAATAACTGATCAATTTAATTTACATATGTTGAAAGTATAAAATAAAAGTATAAAATAATTTTACACTGTCAATCAATAAAACTACAAGAAAATGTCAACTAATGATAGATAGTTCATAGCAGATAATTGTATAGTATGATTTAACACTTTTTTAAAATTTAATTAATTAATGTTATAATATTATTTTATGTTATCAATGCATTGAAGTTAAAAGTCCAATTTATTATCAAACAGAAAACATTTAATGTCTAGTGTGAATTACAAATAGAAGAATAAGGTAAAATTGTGGAAAGATAACGGTTATCTCAAGCAATCCGGATAGGAAGAAAAGATTATCTTAGGTAGACATGAATGATCATGTTGAATGAACCAAAGATTACAGAGGATTCCGTCATAAGTAATGATGTTGCTGAACAAGATGATCATCGTAAACTTATTCTTTCATGAGAGCATTTGGTCTAAGAGGCAAATATGGAAGCATCTCATCACTAACAAAATAGGAGTCCAAAACCCACAAATAAAGCATGGAAAAAATCCTTATTAGAAATTTTTGAGAAATTGTAACCCAAAAATTAAAAAAAATTCAGAAATAGAGAAATTTTATGGCTAAGGAAGAACCAATAAAGAGCATCAAACATGATTTAAAAATCGCCTATTGATCCCTCATTACTTGAAAAAATGGACAAATCAATCCTTGAATACAATTTTTTTAAAACTTGTTTTCATTGAGCATGATCGAAACGAGGTTCGCTATACAACCTTTTTCACCGAGAGGTTTTTTGCGCAACTCCTTTGACCAACAAAAATTATTCAACGCAATAACTTCACTCTTTCACAGCACCATATCCAAGTCAATTTCATCCAAAATAGGAAATTACTATAAAAGCCCTCTCATAATATTCTTCGAAACGACCTCAATATTGTAGCTTCAAGCTTCTTCCGGACACTTACTGATTGAATATTGAATAGCCAAATTGAGATGCAACGGACAAGGCAAGGCATAAGAAATTACTATAAAATCCCCTTTGGTGGCTCAAATTGATTGAGAGAAGCCGACCAAAAATTCTCTTACAAAGAGAAGATTCTTAGTTAATAACCTAAAGCACACGGATGCTAATACCAATCGATTAACAATGAAACCTCCACTTTTAGAAAGTTTAACCTGCACAGTAATTAGTTACCTACTCCAATCATAGGTACACCAACTCCCACATGATTTGGAGCAAACCACAGCAGCAGTAAAAAATAAAATACCGCAAGGCCAAGATTTTATATTCACATAAAAACTGAACGCTTTGATGTAAGCTTTCGTTTTTTGGGCCTGCAAGTTTGTCAATGAACCAAACCTATGTACACTTCTCATGCAAAATATGGAATAAAATGGTGCCAAACAGTACTTAAGGCTACCAAAACTCAATGCCACCATTTATCTGGATGGAGAAGGAAGGGCGCCCAACATTGGAGAGGGGAGCATCAACTCTAAGAACAACACCCGAGTTCCCAACATTTCCATTCCACTTTGATCTGCCAATCTGAGAACACATACGTAAAAAAGTGAGCCAGAAACCACTTGGATTATCATAAAATAATAAAAATAAAAAAGCAATCTCCTTCCATCGACTTACAGATACTGAGGCAAACGCAGAAGGATAGGACATGAAAGCGCATCCACAGATTAGACTGAGCTTCTCTTTAATAGAATGTATGAGTTCGGCACGCAACCCTGGATTGCTTCCACCAACAGTAGGACACACACTGACCATGTATAAAAAAATAGAAGATTAGGTTTATGAACAAAATTGGAAGTACGGGTAAATAAATACAAACCACCATGAAGTACACCAAAAGATTAGTTATCCTTGTAATGGATGCATGGGGAAGATTTATAGATTAGATGAAGAAACAACAGTTGCGAGTAGGGTCAAAACAGAACCTTCATATCAGAAAATCATTCTTACTCAGGAAACTAAACGTTACCCATCCAACTTTCAATCCCATCCAACCCTTGGCATTCACATTAGAAACAATGTTGGAATGTACATCACAAAATAAAACACGAGCATGGCAGCATTGCACACAGTCCCAATGCTTCCTGAACCAGACGTAAAATCTAGAAAGGACATCACACTAAACATCGGCTAGGTTTGAAAGGACAGCAAAGGAGGGAGTGGAATGGTAATTGAGGGACACCTTTTCCCTGCTCTGTCACTCGAGTCACCATCTTCTGTCCCTCTGGAGTGGGGGGTCAAGGAGGGCATCATACCATTTCCCTTCTCTCCCCTCGTTAAAAGTATTGAACAATTGAACAATCAAACATAAGCATGACATATTCTATTCCATTCAACCCTTTGCCTTTTCATCTCTTTCCATTATGAGTCACTTCCTCCCATCATCTATAAGACTCCTAAACATAGACTAAAGCTCTTAATGAAATGGAACAAAAAAGAAAGAGAGAGAGTGCAGTAGAACATACTGCGGTCTTGTTTGGTTATGCAGTAAATTTAAAAAAGAGAAGAGAAATGTATGTTATTTCCTCCTTGACTCTCCAGTATTTGGGGGATTAAAAAATGGGGGTTTTGAGTTTTGGGAATTGCCATTCCACTCCCCATTTTGAATTGCTCACAAACACACACTACTTAAGTTTTGTCATTCCTTTCCATGTCATTTCTTCCGTTGTCACCATTCCAAGCATACCCTTAGTTTGTTCAGGGAGTGAGCCTATCTCTGGTGTTTAGTGTACATGATTGGACCCCAATACTTTTTCACTTCAATAAGCAATTTCACGTGACAATATTAAGCTAACAGTTTCTCTATAAAACCATCATTTAATTTGAGAAGGAGCTGGAGAGCTCTCCTGATCTGATCTATTCTAGTTTTGGCTTTGTAATTTTGGTCTGCTCAATGAGGATTCCTAGAGCTCCATTTTTAAAATCTTGTGATAGGACACTATAGCATGTCAGATCATAGTTGGCCCCATCTAGTAGGACAAAGCTTAGTTGTTATTGTTATTTATACTATTAAAAGAAGTTCTCTTTAATGTACCAGAAAACACCCCATCCCCAACCCAACAAAAAGGACCCAAAAAAAAAAAGGAAAGACAGAAAAAGCCAGCAAAATGAAAAACTCTCAAAGCTTAAAACATCTTACCTGAATTGAATGGTTGGCCTGACAATGAGACCAGATCTCTTCCAAGCCAAGGCTTGATTAAGACCCAAAGAAAATGATTTGTCAGGCCAGTGTACCATTGGTGTGATTCTTGTTCCCCACTTATTCTAAGATAACAGAGGAATAGCGTACATTAGTTCTTATTCATGAGAATATCAGTTTGAGATCACTAAAATTCTGCGCCTGGCTAACTTATTGTGAAGTGAACTTTAAAAATTATTCTTTTGAAGCCTTCAATAGCTTGGATTCTAACCTTGCATGAAAAGCTGAATCTCATTTCCCCTGGATATTGACCCTGAGCTTGAAGAAGTCCTCCACAAACAGGAAGGAAGGCACTCGTAGTGAGACCCTCACCAGATACGTAGGTTAGTTGCCCATTAGGAAATTGCAGATCCACAAATGACTGGGTGCAAGGAGAGAAAAAAGGAAGATTAAGATAAGAAATCTGTTACATGATGATTCAACTGGTAGACTAATAATAGAAGTCATGACGACAAACCCGTGCACAAATAAATATTACAACAAGTGTTTTTAGAGTCATCATAAGGAATCAACTTACACAAGCTAAGGGATTCAAGCAAAGCATGGACATCAACAGCCACCTTCTGTGTTTTGACCACACTGCTGGACAAAGGGAATGCATTCCATTCTGACAATCACAAAATTATTATGTAAATGAACATGTAAGATGAAAAAGAAGGGAAGGAGGCCTACATGGAGACTAAACAGGCAATTCAAAAAATAATCAAACAATTTTAGCAAGAGTGTCAAGAGTAATTTTAACAGGAAAACAAAGCCATACAATCTATCACTGTAAATGATAGCTTCCGTATCCCCAAAAATAAAAAAAATACCCAAAACCAATACATGTCCCATTTCTAGCAAACTACACACTAGCTTGGATAGGAAAGATGATCAACAAAACAACAGGGAAATAGTGTTCAACGGTCAAATGCATACAATACAGCATACATAACTTATATGAGTAGGACAAGTCATAAAAGGTTTTGCTAATCACAACTTCAACATAATGCTCAAAAAGATGCTGTTCTAGGATAACGCATTTCAACAAGCATGCTCTATTTCCCCTGTATTAATATTTTTATAGCAAAGTCCAATTAGTGAGGTGATCCTCATTTTTACCTTTCTATCATAGCCATACCAAAGTAAGTGTTGCTTTGACAAATGCACGGGCAGAAGGAGAGTTGAATCACGGATGAAGAGGAGAGGTCCAAGCTGGACCAGAAAAAGTGATGAATTTGCATTTCCAGACGTAGAAGTAGAAGCAGAACTACCATGCGATGCTTCTACTCTCCACAAATCTCCCCTTGCAACTAAAGAACCTTCCACCTCTTGTGTTCTACTATCATAAGTTGATGTAACATTGATGAGTCCCTGCACTTACAAAAATTGACCAGTCATGGAAACAGAAAAATTAAGGAAGCAGGCAAGTGAGTGAAAGAAGAGAATTTGCTGTTAATACATAATCAAGAATTTAATCCTACAAGGTACAGATTTAATAGCTTGCAGCCTTGCCCATTTTCTTCATTATAATGCTAAAGTGCTTAACAGTTGTCACCCTGAATTTTTGCCAAACTAACATTAAACTTAGACTATTTTCACTTCACTTATTTCAGGTGTTTCTATGCACATCTTGAGATTTTACTTTTTCCTCGTGGAAAGTTATAGGAAGTCTATCTTAACCCCAAGAGTGGAAAGTTATCAGGATAGTAGATAATGGACAATTCTTAGCTGCCAGTTGGGCAGGCACTGTCCCAATACTAATAATTCAGTCTGAAGTCTCTGCTTCCCAATATAGATCAATTTCAAGTTGGACATTCCAAGTTTCCAAGCGAACAGTAGGATCAATATTATCCATATACTTGCTTGGCAACGCGATCAATTTCATAAATAATTAATTTTCTCTGAACCAGTAAAAGGAAGTACTCATTATCAAAATTCCTAGTTTTATGCTGCATATAGAGGGTGAAATTCCCAGGCCAAAGCGATACAATAAAGTATCAGGGAACAGATTTTACAAATGAAAACACAGATAATCATTTGTTCAACTATCCCTTTTGTCTTTATCAAGTGCAACTATACTAAGACCACAAGATGCCTTTGCTCCTCACACATCATGAATCCCCAAAGGAAACTGTGAGCAACAATAACAATCAAGCCTTGTAACCACTAGGTGGGTTGGCTACATGATTCAAAAGAGGCCACTATCATTATACTTCCTATTGTAAATTACATTTACCATCAAACCATGAGAGTATAATTTTTTTTTTTCAATGGGTTCACCTATAGTTTTTCTTAGTCTCCTCTACCTCTATCTTTTGGGCTACTCATCTACTCTTATTATTAGGGTTTCTGCAAGCCTTCACATGTCAAAGCTATCCACAACAAAATTTCGCCATTTTTTTTTTCACAAGGGTTTATCTAACAAGTGCCCTAAGGGCATTGTTTAAGGAATAAAAAAAAAGGAGAGCTTGTATTGGGAAGATGAGTTTTTGTGTTTTCAAGACATGGGACCCACTAAAAAGTTTTAGAACTTGCTTATTTTGGTATCTTTAACCATTGCCCTTAGAGCACTTATTAGCAAAAACCTTTTCATAATAGGTGCTACACAAACAACGTCAACAACTCCAAAGAAAAGTGTGACCAATGCAACAGAAAGCATCTCCAGCTGCAAATCTATGCAGTTTAACAAGCTGTTGCTTCCTCTCAAATAAACATAAAGGCACCCACCTCACCATAACTTCATCATAATTATAATCACAAACTAAAACTAACCAATAAAGGTAAAATCATTAATTGCATTGTTTCAGACAAATCACCAGGTCCTTGGCCAACTACTATGACAACATAATAGCCACTTAATCCAGAACAAAATAAGATTTCAGACACACAAATTCTATACATGAATGCCACAACTTCATCATATAAACCACAAGAAGCAACTACTGCATCAGATATAAATATAAAAATCTCTCCTCCCATTCACACATTAAACACTCCATCACTAAACAAGAAGCTAAACAGCTACAACTAATCAATTCAAAATCCAGTAATTCACAAGCAAATCAACAAAACGTTTACAACACCAACACCCAATAATTACAAATAAATAAATAAAACGTTTACCTGTCGCCTACCCATATGACCAATAGACCCAAGGTTAAACCCACCAGCAGCTTCTTCATCTCCATTTCCTCCACCACTACTATTACTCTCAGCAAAACCATGATTCTTCAACCTCTCACTCAGTGACCCCAGACCCAAATCCTCGTGCATAACAGCAACCCCACCAGCACCACCACCACTCCTCAGCTTACCCTTCTCCCCTTCCATCCGAACCGAATCCCCCACAACCGCCTCCTCCGGCTTAAACTGCCCCACCGGCAGCGGCAGCGACCGGAAAAACTGCTGAACGAGGCCATTCAAGCTTGCCCCGAAGTCCGCCCCAACCTGCCCGATCCTGTTCCCGATGTCGAAAATCGCCGACACGCCGTTGATCCCGTACTCCTGCGTTGCCAGCGCAAGATCACTGCTCCCGAAGCTCTGCGTCGGGAACTCGAGATCGAAGAGCTTCGACTTCGGCGGGTTCGGCCACGCGAACTGCGGCGGGTTCATGTGCGTCTGGATCAGACCGCTGAAGCCCTGGGCAAGCCGGTCAGCCAGGTCCTGCCCGTGCCGCTGCACTTCTTCCCACGCCTCGAAGGACCTTTCCACAGACATGCTTCTTCTTTTTCCTTCTCCTTTGAGCTCTTATGCGATGAACAAGTTACAAGCTTCCCATAACGTAGAGGTTAACGAATCGAAATGATGAGTGCTGAATAGTTATAATCTAGTTTAAATTTACAACGAATGAAAGTTTCGAGGAACTGATGTTCTTATGAGTAAAGGTTGTTGAGGCGGTTGGAAAAAGTGAGTAAAGGAAGGGTAGCCGTGTTAATAATGGAGAGAGGGGAGTAAGGGTTAGAATAGAAAAGAGGAATTTGGAAATCAGAGAAATGTGAACAGTGATAAAATGGATGAGGCGAGCGAGTCTATGATGGGCACGATGCGCAGTGCGCACCCGGGGCCTTTGGTTTTGTGCCACGTTGCGTGTAATGCGTTGCTGTGGATGAGGAGGAGTGAAGATTTTAGTTAGAGGTAACGTGCGAGTCACCTGACGAGGATGAAGCCGCAGGTCACTGCCCAATGGGAATGCTTGCTTTCGAACACTTTTGACAGACGACCCTACACCTTAGAGGATCTCTAGATTTTTATTTGGTTTAGAGATCTCATCATATTTTAATTGGGATAGAAGGATTCTAATTGAATGAGATGGTAAAAATATTTTATTTTATTAATATATTAATAATTTATGATTTGTTGTTTATATAAAAAATAATTTTTAAAGTGATAATTAATTTTTACGTATTATCTTTTACATATTAATTCAAGAAATTAACAACTTATGGTGTGTGTAGTTGTTATAATAAATAATTATCTGATATAATTTGATATTTTTTAATTTTAATTGATAAATAATATAAAATAATTTTATATTATTTTTTATATATATTATCAACATATATAAATTAAATTTATATTAAAAAGGAATGATACTATTTTATTTTTATTTTTATTTTTTGAAAAGAGTACTGCTCTTTTAATGCAGTAATAATTGTCCTTGTCAGAAATAAAATAAGAATAGTAATTGCAGTACGAAATAAGTGCCACCAGTGTGCAGCAGTTAATTTTCCGCTAATTTAATCTCATAGTGACTTTGGCTTTTTGTACCCAGTCAAATCAAAACCATGGCTGTTTTGCCAATGATTTCCTAAAAAAACAATTTGAGCCAAATAGCATAGCGGCTTTCTTTTGACAATTGCCATGCTACGAACAAATCCAAGGCCCCGACGAGAGATAAACTAAACAAAACTAAATCCAAGGCAGGTGACTGACCGTGCCGTGGGTTTTTATTTCAAACGCGTACCGTGGGCTACGTGTCTACGTCGTGTAAGATACCAGACAAATACATTTTCTTTTTTGGGTACGTAAAACTTGAGACAAATGTATGTTTTTTCGGTTGGCTAGCTGGAGGAATTAATCTCTTCGAGACTAGGGTTTCTCAAGTAAATAAATGCAAAATTATTTATTTTCTTCTTCGAGTAGAGTTAATTTATTAAACCCGTCAAAAAAAAGTTGATTTATTAAAAGAATAATGATATACTATTAATATAAAAGAATTTATACTATTATTTAATCATATAATATAATATCATAGAAATTATGTAACTATTTTAATAATTTTTTAAAAAGCCACATATAAGATAATAGTATATATTAATTGAAAGTGTAAAACATTTTATATTTACAGTATCTCAAAATTAATCTCTCTTTTGAATTATCAACACCAAGAATTAATTTAGTTTATAAGTTAAATTTTATATTTAAAGCCTGAATATATATAAGATAAAACTTGAGTATTTAAAATAGAACTTGAAACAGTTATTGGAAAAATCAAATATTTCTAACACTCAAAATAGTAGTCTATTTTATTTGATTTATATTTAAATTTTAAAATTAAATCAATTTTTATTATGTTATAGTTCTTTCTACCACATATCATGAGCTCACACACACTATGTATTTAATTACATTTATAAAGGATGACTAAATTCATTCACCATCATTTATCTACACTTTATAAATACGATTAAATATTTAGTCTGTGATATATTATACTTCACTTGCTATATCATAGCCTTGTCCTTAAATCATATAAGAATTGATAAGATTTCAAAACCAAAACAATCAAATATAAGAGATTTGACAAATGAAATCATTTTTAATATAAAAATAACAATATTTGATTTGTAAATCAAGTTGATTCTTTTTTTTCTTTTGTTATAAGATTCTTTTTTTTTCTTATTCCAAACCGTTTAAATTAATTTTAGGAAAAATAACAGGTACCTCCTTGAGTTCAATTAATATTGCACTTATCTTCTTTTTATTTTTAAAATTATACCTATCTTTCTTAATTTTTCAATTACCATTTTACTTACTTTCCTTATAATTAAAGGCCCATGAATTATACAAAATTTTTAATTTTAAAAATATATAAAATAACTTTTATACCCCTTACCATTTGCTTTATTTCTATTTGATTGCCTTTCCCTATCCCCTCCATCAATAGCACAAATAGTAAGGATAATCAATTTTCTCATAGAATTTCCAACATAAAACTCACCCTTTAATCGTTTTCCCTTGGCATCAAGCTGGCACCAAATTGACCTCGATAAAGACAGAAAACAAATTGAAAAGCGGTCTAAGTTAATAGAACACTGATTGTGATGAACACACAAGACTTCAATATTGTTGGCTCTCATGAACGAAAAACATAAGTTGTGTATTGTATAGTAATAATAAACAAATCACATTCTACTGTTAACACAAATATTGGTAGTAGCTAATGGCCTCAAATCACTGGAAAGACCCTTAACTTGATCCACTGTTGGCGTATTTTACCTTTGTGCTTCTTTATTTTTATTATCTGGGTTATTTTTCTTGTAACCCTTTTCTGGGTCAGACTATAGCATGGAGTGTGGATGGGATTGGGAAATAGGTGGCGATAGGAGAAGAACATTGGGACGTTAGGGCTTTTTAGGGAGGGCAATCTAGGAATTCAAAAAATTAGAGAAATAAAAATTAATAATATTAACTTTAAGGGAGGTAGTGTAATTTTAAATGTAGGAGGAAGTAAATATAATATTAACTGACCTCAAAAGAGATTATTATAAATTACCTTTAATTTTAATACAAATCACTATAGAATAATTTACATTATCAACTAGTTATATACCGTGATATATATAACTTTTGAATCAATTGTTAGAAAAATTAAATATTTTCAATGACATAACAATACATAGTTGATTTTTTTTTTTTTTTTGGTAACAATATATAGGTGATTGGTTGTATAAAAAGCTTTTACACTAACAATAAGTTAATTAAATTTGTAACTCTTTTATTTTAATAAATGTGTATAAAAATGTTACCTTATTTTAGATTTATATATTTAGTTGTTGATACTTATTCCATATTGAATCAATTGAGCTAAATAAAATTCATTTTTTAATCATTTTAAACTATTGTTGAACCCGATTAAATTTAAAGGTTTAGTTATTTAGCCAAGAATACTTCTATATCTTCCTAATAAATTCTCTTAACAATTCTTTTTAATCACTAAACTTTTTTATACTATCAATATGTTAAAATTAATCTCATATTAATATTAATCCATTTTCATGCTGAGCAGATTCGACCCATAAAAATGAAAGAATCTGACAAAAAAATGCCTCGATGGGAAGTGGCCTGTTTTAGCGAAGCTTTTGTACGTGGCCCATTTTTTTGGGTCCTGGCACATACCCGTTTAAACACAGTTTTAACATTGACAAAAAAACACACGGTTTTTAGCACATTTATTCTGTTTGTTTTTTGCCCTAAAACCTTTATTGCGTTAAGAGATCCAAAAAACCCATTTCTTCTGTTCATGCAAAATAGTAAATGCATTTGTTCGGCGGACAAAGAATTAAAGCACAATTATTCTCTCTCTCTCTCTGGTTTTTTTTTTTTTGGTCAAGAATGCACATTTTTCTCAAGTCCTTGAACATGATCAAACTTGATTGGAACAAAAACTTGGTGTCCAGAAAGTAAAAATGTTCAAACTTAGAAGCAATAGCCCAGAGGCTAATTTTATGGAAGAGAGAGAAAATTAATTAAAAAGAAATTAATCAATGAAAATCCATAAAACTATCTTATGAATCATCAGGATTAAGAGGTTATTACGATAAGCCAATAGGATCTGTCTAGTAGTGAAAGGATTTAGATAGAATGTATGAGGTCCTAAATTTAAAATTTTATTGTGATCAATATAATTTTTAAAGTACTAAAAAAAATAAAGGGAGTTACTATGGTTTTATTATTGTTTAAGGTTACAATAAATATTAGATAAAACCCACCAAATATACTCCACGGATAAGTAGGAAGTTGTAGTGTCTAAGTATTCTTCAAAATTACAGGTGGTCTTGCGGAACGAAACTGGTGAGGGATTAAAGAGTAATGATATTGATAGACCACTTTATCAATATACTCATATTTATCATTAAATAAGATATGTATTTTAAATTAAATGGGATTCATACTATATTTAATAGTAGATAAAAATATCTTGACATGATATCCCATGAATAACGACATTTCTCATTGTTAAAAGGCTTTATATCTCTCACAGGAATAATGCGATACATTCACGTTCGTGCACACACCAGTTTACATATATCCAGATTTTATGAGTTATGACCAAATTTTAGTTTATATTATTTTATTGTTGTATATCTTATTTTCACACCTACATTTTAATTTTGTTATTTGAGGATGATGTGAGGTAACTGGAAAAAAAAAAAGGAGAGTTAAGTTTCAATGTTTCATGCGTTACTTAAAACAGGTTTATATTCCAGAGTTCAGGGTTAATGATAGGATTAATTTGGTTAAAGTGGCGGTTTGTTGCGAAGCATATCCAAATGGATGATATAATTGATGCTATGAACATGTGACAAGATCCCCAGTGCACGAATCTCACAGAAGAGTTTACACGTAACCACATTGTACAGTCAAATACTGCTGCTTGTGACAATGTGAACACTGAAATGAGATTGATGTAAGCAAATATCTACGGCATCCATCAACGCCGAACGCTCCATAAAACGGAAGGAATCTCAGTTACTTTTTCAGAGTGCAGGATATGCCGGTTCTTTTTTTCATTCTCTCTATTTCCCATTTCGCAATCAACACCTGTCCGATCAGTTGAAAAAATAGGTCTGCTCACACATCAATAAACAGGCCTCAGCTTTGCATGTTCAAAAATTTAATATTATTTTATTATTGTAGACATTTTATAAATGATTTTCTATGACTAAAAAGATTTAGATGGCTTTAACACCTACGGCGGTGGCGGACGTATTTGTAAATTAGTAGTGTGAGATATATCTCTACTAAATTTTGACGATTTTACAAATAGTATTTAAGTATATGCATCTTTTATCTTTTTTTAATTTATTAAATTAACCTCATACTAGTATAAAAATTATAAAAATTAATTATTATGTTTGCTTTTACTGCCTAATTTCCTTGGATTCGTCACTGACTGAAGGTAACAGCAAGACACTAGTCCTTCTTTTCGAATCCCAAAACACATAATATGAAAATGCTATCCGTATATATTTAACATAATATTCCTCATTAACTCATATTTCATTTATTATTAAATAAAATATAATTCCATTCAACTAGAATTCAAGCTTTTTGGGTAATAAATGAAAAGTAAATCAATATCTTATGCAAAATAGGTTAAATTCACATAACTCTTCTAATTTTTTCACTTAATTATCAATAGACGGATGTCTCATCACCGTCAATGAAAATAAAATTATCGTCCTTATGAGAAATTCCATAATCACATGTGCAAAGCTCCATTTGCTTTGTTAGACGTTTGCAAACGCTAATAAAAATCACCCTTTTTAAGCAATCTTTTTTTTTTTCGTGGATAATGCTTGGTATACGTAGGCACCAAACACGTCATTTTATATCCGTAAGATGTGACTTAATCAAAGAGTGTGCCTAATCGAGATTAAGCCACAGTACCAGTTGTAATAAAATGATAAAAAATAGACAAACATAACATAAGGTTCTAAAAACCGGATCGGACATCGAACCGACGGAAGTGTCAGAGGTTGCTCAACCTGCTCAACCTAATATAATTGATATATAATAAAACATATATTTATATAAATATATAAAAATATAAAATAAAATATATGTCATAAAATAAATAAAAATTAAATTAGGTATCAACAAAACCATAGAACATAACATAATTCAACTCTTAATCAAAATAAACATTATCCATATGGATCAAATCTATCAAGTTACTACTTTTCATATTAAAAATGGAAAAAAAAAATAGGAAATATGATATTTTAGGCTTTTTTTTTTAAAAAACCCAAAATATGTAATTTTACATTTTTTTATAAAAAAAAAAAAAACGGTTCGAACCGGGTTTTTGACCGCCGGTCTTGCCACGGTTCTGCCTCGGCTTCTCACGGCTTCGGTTTTTGCAAGGCGGCTCAACCCTGACCGGATAGAGCTGCCTCCTGCTCAATCGGCCCAACCTACGGTCCGGTCCGGTTTCAAAACAATGCATAACATAATGTGCATCCATGTACGTATGTTCAGAGGTCAGATAGAATTAGTATAATTATACACAACAAATCAAAAAGAGTATAATTACATACAAGCCAAATTACAAACTGAAATCATTCACGTGTGATTATGACCTTTTCTTTTCCGTTCTTGTGTGTAATTGTGACTCAAGCTGGATAATTTGCATCTATATTTCCAGAAGGTTTTTAAACCATTGAGTTAGTTTGCAACCTCTGCAGCCATTCGGTTGTTTCAGTGGCAAACCAAGCCAATCCATACAATGTTATATTGATGTTTCCAAATTTCCAATAATAAGGTTTAGCAAGACGTACAATGATGAAAACTAATGGGCCGCAAAGCCACCCCACACCTAACTAAAAATGTATATCACTGGATAATTAACAAAAATAAAAGAGAGTGAAAATAAAAAAATAAAAGGAAGCACCAGCTTGCACTCACCTCGATTAATTTCTAACACTTCTACAGAACAAAACCAAGAAAAGGCAATGTTCACATAATGACATTCAACTTCCTGACATTCCTACTTATAAAAGACACTACCTGCCAGAACAAAAAAAAAAATCATGTTAAATGTAAAAAGAAAACATTAAAATAAAAGAAAACACATTCAATTGAACATATAATAATACTACTTAAGGCTTAGCTATGTATTTAATTCTTATAATAATTCATATAAAATTCAAGTGCCTTATACTTATTTGTAGTTAAGATTATGTCATGTGTCCCGCTAACCCAATTCATTAAAATATAGAAAAAACAAAGATTAAATCACAACTATTGAAAACAAGAAGGGTAACTTATGGGTATTGAAGGAAAAACTAATTATTATATATACAAGTGATTTTCATTTTAGTTCTTCTAAAATTAGCTTTTCATCCTTCTTTTCTTCGCAATATATGGAGATCAAAATTTAGAATGGCAGAGCCACAGACCAAAACTAAAACATCAGAAATTTTTTTAAAAAAAAAAAGCACCAAAAGCTAAGATATTTTTTTTGGATGGATTGAAATCAAAATAACATAGTTATATGAACTAAAAACGAACCTGGTCTTTGAGCTACCAAGAGTGAGTTCAAGATCATCTGATCCAAATTCCTCATGGATCCTTTCTCCTTCCCATGGCTTCACAATACCTGATGTGTTGCTTCCAAATGCAAATTCGTCTGAAACAGCTTCAGACATTGGAATGTCAGCAGTGTGATCAGACCCAGCCGCAATCACAGGAGAGCATGTCCCGCTTTGTCCAGGAGTCCACATGCGAGAACCGCTGCCAGCCAAGCCCCCTTCCTTGAAGGCAAAAGGGTTGGCAGAAACAAGGCTGAACGTTGGGGAAGTTGGATTCACATGAGGAAGCTTGATCCCAGCAAACCATTCAGGATCAACAACCTGGCGGCCAGGACTCGGAGGACTGGAAGATGGCAGGAAGGAGTAGTGCTGTCCTCCAGTCCACCCCGGCCGCGCAGGCTGATCACCCCAATCAGCATTGATCCTTGGTGTTCTGGCAGTTGGGGAGCTCAGCGGTGGCGTGACAGGAGCACTGATGGAGCCACTGTGGAGGTAGAGGTGGGGGAGCTTGGGGGATGATGCTGAAGATGATGCAGTGGAGAGGTTCTTGAGCCATGGGATCAGGGAGTTACCATCAGCATTGGGATTTGATGCGTACGGGGAAGAGGATGGGCTTGGGAAGGAAGATGAGCCAGGGCTTGGGTTGTAGGAGGCACAGGGACTTGGGTGGTAAGATGAGCAAGGGCTTGCTGCTGCCGATGAGCCACCAATGATGTCCATGCGCTCTAAAGGCTTGCATCCCTGGTTTTTTGCAGAATATTGTTTCATTAACTGATCAAAATGTTGCATGAACATATACCAAGTAGTTCAAATGCATTAATGGCATTTACATGACCAGACAAAGTTTAAATAAAATAATTAGATAGATAATCAAGCAAAGATTACATGTTTGTAATGAAGAAACACTCAACTCAGCATGTTCTCAGGTCTAAAGTGCCACCATCAAGTCTGAACTTTATAGTATAACTGGTCAAAGCCTGAGTTCATGCAGGCATACCATCTATAGAATACTGACACAACTGAATGAGCAGTTGAATATATGATAGCAAGGTCAACCTATTTCAATTCAAGCTGAAAAGCTTCCATTAAAATCAACAGAAATATTGACTGATGACACCGTGGATTGTGTAGTTAGTTATTGACTGATTGAAGTTCTATAATAAAATTCGGTTGTGATGCCGACAAGAATTAGACTATTTGGTTGAATTGCTGCACAATATTTTTAGACTATCATGCATTTACCCAAGCCCAAGTTAAGAACAACCGTCCTGGCTTTCTTGCTGCTCAATGAATTAGGATTATGCTTCATTGAATAGAAGGAAAATGAGAAGATCAAACCAAAGGAGTAGAATGAAGTAGGATACATTGATTTTTCATTTTTCATTCGCTGTTTAATTAGTAGAGAGAAAGTCACTTTTAAACCTCAACTCATTTTCATGCTATATCAGAAGCCAAAATTTGATAGCATGTGTGGACGCCCCAACTCAAACTATGATTTGGAGCTTTTCAACAAAAGACCAAACATGCCAGAGGTGGGGTGGAACTGACTTGTTTTTAACTCAACATTTTCATATTTTTATTGCACCAAGAAGTTTCTATTTTAAATTTTTTTTATCAATTCAACTAAACATAAACACACCTTTAATTTTATTATATCACTGAAATTTTATAAGAAAAATTATTTATTAATGACTATATGGTTTTTTAGCTGTAATTAATTGGATATGGCTCACATAATACCATAATTTTGTTAGTCAAAGGTTTTTTTATTGGGCAAATTATGTTGATCTTCCCTGAGGTTTGTTAGATTCACCTTACTTTCCCTTTATTTGTAAAATTTGCTTAGGAGATCCATAAGTTTTTTAAATCATTACACCGACCTCTTATAAATTTGTAAAATTATTACACTGTCTTTTCCTCCATCGCACAACAAACACTGCATCTAGAGGAGGTTAGTATAAGCAAAACAAATAGAGAAGAGTCCGGATGAATTTCACCAAACCTCAACAGATATCAATATAATTTACCATTTTCTATTTATAAAGAGCAAACCTCTATTTTGGTGCCTTAGAAATATACCAAGGAACAAATTAATCTCTCATGATTTGAAGGTCCTCCTCTGAGTGCTTTCAAATCAGAAAGACTAATTTGTCCAAGAAACTAAAACAAATATTTAATCATTAAAAAAAGAAACAAAAAACAGAGAGAGAAATAGAGGATTTAGGTCCTTTTCACCACATAGAAGAACTCACGTTTAAAGAACTCGTTAACTAAAATTATACACATCTCAAACTCGTCCCTCTCATCTTGCATACGGGAAATGAATTATGAACAGTGGCTTTAATGATCCCCTCAGAAAAGAAGGAACCAACATCAGAGAGAGCAGTGGTAAAAGACACTCCAAAATGGAATCAATCATACATAGCCAGCCCCATAATAGTCTGAAAAAGCTGCTGCTAGTTGTTGCTCAACATTGCAACCCATAAATCACAAAGCAAAACAACATACCCACCAAGGGAACATCTGAGTTGGCAAAAATACCCTTTTTCCCGTAATAACCGGCCAGAAAATCTCAAAATAAATAAATACATGAAAAAGGCATCAACCAAGGGTATTTTCGTCCATTTAAGATCTGCAAGAAAGCTACTGCTTCTCAGGTGACCACCAGTCAAGAAACAGACAGAATCTTTGATGCTTCCCAGCTCCCACTAAGATGCCAGGACCAATGAAAATAAAAGAGAGGGAGGAAAAAAAGTCCTTTTCGGCTTATTAGAGAAGAAAGGCGTCCGTAGAATTTCCTCTCTTCACACCACACATTTCACACTACTATTACATTTCTTAGTTTTAGAAAGAAAATAAAGGAGAAAACAATTTGGTATCATAAAATAATTTCCACTTTTTATTGTTTGCATTTTATATATTTTCTGTTTTCAAGAATTTATGAAGAAAATAATAAAAATTGAAAATGAAAATTGTGAGATGAATTTTATAATTTTCACTATTTTTTTTCACAGATTCCTTACAGACAAAAAATCTAACTGAAAACTGCAAATTGTTTTCTCAAACGAATAACATCCTAAATGCAGTGAAACAATGATTTTTTTTTTATTATTATTATCCGAAAAGTGATACCAAAGGAGAATACTTTTAATGAAAAAAAATGTTAAGATTATATTATAAAATGCTATAAAAATATCTTGGTTCTTTTCACTTACCAAAATTTTGGATCACCTGCTCAAAATTTCGAACAACAAATTTTCAGACCTTGTAGCAGCGCCCGAGATAAAAATAGCATACAAATAATTTTACTAATTAGTTAGAGTGATTTGCGAGTTGTTTGGAATCACAGAAACCAAAAGATCTAGTGCAGAAACACCATGGCTTCTCCATGTGGTGAACTGAAAGACCATAGCTTAACTCTGGTGTGGTATAGACAAGAAAAAATAGCATATAAACACCGTTATCCCAAGGAAAAGCACTTAACACAAAATTCTACATCATCCTAAGGAAAAGCAGTTAGCTTGCACAAAATTTTACTGCATAGAGAGAATCACTTAACAAAAGCACTTCAATGAAGCTAGATTGAAAATGTTAAGAAACAAAAATATAAGTACGCATGTTAGTTTATACCTTGCGATAAGTGGTGCCATCTGGTTCAACGGTCCAACCAGCTTCATTACACAGAGCTTTGAGAACCTCATTGTTGTCACAGTGCTTAGGAAGCTTGAAATTCCCATACATTCTGAGACCCGCGAAGATCTTAGCCGCTATAGCCCTTCTCCTCCTCTCTCTCCTCTTGTTGTTCTCTCTTTCCTTCCACGTCGGAAGCCTCGTCCCCGAAGTCATCTTTTAGTATCCACGCAGAAGAAAGAGAATTTCAAGCTCTGAAACCAAAAGGGAACCCACCAAACAGCGTAAAGAACGGAACTTTGAAGCAGATTTGAGGTTTAAAGGTTGAACAAACTTCTGGGTCGATGAGAAATGGAAGAGAGAAAAAAAAAGGACAAAAAAAAAAAAGAAAAAGGTGTGAGAAGATGAACCTGAGATTAAGAAAGTGGTGATGTTAGCACATTTGGTGGATTTTGGAAATTGAGGTTCGGTGGAAGGAGAAGATCTGTGCCGGAAAAGAGGCCGGAAAATTGAGGAATGTTTTATGATGGGTATATGAGGAAAGGGAAAAAAAGAAAGGTAGGAAGAAAAGGAGCAAAAGTGAAAGGGAAGCGTGAATTTTTTGGGTAGGGCACTACAATTGTGGAGGGCACTTGATTAGCCCAATTTGCGGATCAAATTCACGATCATGGCACTTGGATTGGATTTGAGAGAGAGAGAGAGAGAGAGAGAGAGAGAGGTGGCACTGCCAGGACTAGTGAGAGCGAGTGAATTTGTAAGAGCCATCACACATTAACGAGCATCCCTGTGTGAGTGTTTTTTTTTTTTTTCCCTTTCTTTTTATTAAAAAAATATGCACGACTTTGGGTCTATGATTGTGTTAGGAAAGTTGTATTATTAGTATTTATTTTGTATAAAATATTATATTAATTTATATTATATTTATTATTATATTGGATGTAAATTTTATAATAAATATAAATAGTATTTTTTACTCATTTTGGCTCTCTTATATGATAGAAATTGAGTAATTATTTATTTTAGTTTATCATTTTATATTTACAAGTCATTTTATTTTTTTAATTTTGAAACAAGTTGAATCATAAACTCTATACTTTATATTTATGAGTCAAGTTAGTTTTTACCTTTTAAAATAAGTTAAATTAGTCTCAATATTTCAAAATATGGGTCATGTTGTTCCTCATCTCATTTTTATTTAATCATCTATCAATTAAATGATAATGTGTAATATTAAGTAATACTTTAATATATTTTATATCATCTGAAATATAATTAAGTTTAAAATAATTTATTTTGGTTTCTAAAATTATACAAGATTATTCATTTAAATCTCCTTTTCAACTCATAAAATAACTCATTTTATGTAATTTTTTATATCAAAATAAATCAATCTAAATTTCATTATGATTCAGATGATAGATGATATGTCAATATATCACTTAAATTTAATTAATAAAATATTAAATAAAAGTGGAATGTGTGACTAACTTAATTTAAATTTTGTAATGTTAGGGATTAATTTTAAAAGTTAAGAACTAAAATAACTCATAAATAAATATAGAGATTAAAATAAGTATTAATTAAAAGAAATTTATTAGAAGTAATTTATGAATATGTTATTTTATATTTAAAAGTATAATAACAAAAGAGCTTTATTTTGATTATTTCAAAAAATATTTTTGGGAAGTTTGATATTTTAGCTTCTAGATAGCTGTTTACTTTACCTCCTGGTGTATTTTTCTCGGGGTAAAATTTTTTATACTTCTCTCGAACGTAATCATGAGCTTTGTGAACCTGTAAAAAACGGGCGTTCGAAAAAAATCAAAAATGATTTTTTAAATAAATAATAATTTGTATAATTAAATAAAATTAAACAGACTTTTAACTTTTAAAAAGTTAAAAAAATCTTATAAGTACTATTATCCACATGGGCTCAGGTCAATGGATGATTAGAGAAAATTTTAATTTGGATGTATGAACAATAAATAAAAATTATATATTATTATTCATCTGTATTATTATATTAGTAAATATAATAAATTCTCACATTCATTATTTTAAAAGGTTATATAAATAAAAAAATTTAAATAGATAATCGTGTAAAATTTTTTACACTATCAAATGTATTGAATTTTTTTCCTCAAAATCGAAATTTTAAGATTTAAAATTCATGTGATTACCAATAAGACTTTTCTAAATTATCAATCACCTGCATTTCCATTAATTATTTTAAGATTTTCTTAATGTAAATTTATTTTGGGTGAAGCTCACTAATTTATTGGACTCTGTTATAAAGAATTCAACTAATATAATTTGACTTGATATGTAGAAGTGGATTTTAATAAGCCTCCCAAATTTTTTTTTGTTTTAATATTTAATAAATCTGAGATACTTGATTAAGAAACCAAAACATCTAACAATTTCGACCAACTCACGTTAATAAATTTTTAATTTAGCTAAATTGATAAGTTTCTCCTTAACTAGAAGGGCAAACTTGCATATATTACCAACGGAACGTATTTTTCTCTTTTCAGCCTTTTTTTAATTTTTGAAATAAGAATATCTTTTAGCAAGGTGTCATATGCGCTTTAATGAAAGTAAACTTGCACTAGTCAAAGTGGTGCCAACTTTTGTTCTTGTTCTTTCTTTCAAAAGTTAACCCCAAAAACATTTAGTGTCGAGCATGATAGCCCTTTTTCTCTACTTTGGCCATGGTCATGTGGGTTTTATCAAAGAAAGTTCAGTAATTGGGTCGTATTAATGCGGCTTTTTCCCACATGAATGAGGAAATCTATTATGGAGAATAATCTTTTGTTCTAGATGGAACTCTAATTATGTCCTTTTCCTTTAATTTTGTGTAATCCATTCTTCTAGCATATGGTAACAAGTATATAATGGCCCAAATAGTCCAATTATGAGAATTAATTATAGTAGAAAATGGTATAAATTGAAATAATTGGTAATTATATAATGGCATCTTTTATGTGAAATGTGAATAGGTTTCTTTCTTTTGGAATTATCTATTCTCTTCTATCCCCTCTAATTTCCTCCAATAATTCTACATTTCTCCTATCCCAAATTTCTATTCCATTTCAATATATAGAGGATTCTAAAAGATCAAGATTCATTCACATTTCACATAATATTTGTTATTACAATTACTAGTTACTCCATTTTGTACTATTCTCTACTATAACTAACTCTCCTAATTGAGCTTCTTGGCCCGTTATACTTATTACACCATTAAAATTGAATAAAAATTTGTTACACGTTGAAATTGAATAGACACTCCCTCGATCCCCAATTAACTGTCTACTTTAAAAAATTTATTTGTCTCTAAATAATTGTTCGTTTAGAAAATCTAGATAATATGGATTATATTTGTTCCAATCATACTCCTATTGAATAATTTATTGAAAAGAGAGAAAGTTAGTAGAAAGAAGTAAAGACAATTTACTACATTACACTTAATGTTTTCAAATATTAGGGTTTTTTCAAGCATTGTTTTATTCCTATAAACATTTAAAATTGGACAGTAAATTAAGGACAAAAAGAGTAAAGCTTATTACACTCTAACCATTTTTTTTTATTTATCAAAATATCTCATTACCATAGTGCGAGAGATTAATCTTGAAGTTTTAGAAGGGATCTCTTTCAATTGTGTTTTTTACATACAGTTAAAATAATAATTTAAGTATATAAATAATAAACCGTCACTCCCATGTGATGTGTTTCCTATTATACAAATCATAAGAATTATTATAAGTATTTATAATACAATTACAAACTTTGCATTATTGTATAGAAGAAGTACCATTAAAGTGAATTGGAAATTAGAGAAAGAAAAAAAAGTGATTAAAAAAAAAAGGTTTGCACCTGGGAACGTAAATAAAAGGATGAGGGTTTTTGGTCTTTACCTCCTTGCGCATGTAATTTATGGAGTTTCGGGTAGGGAAAGTTGAAGGGATGAAAGAGGAATTTACACTTGTAAACCTTTCTCTTCGTTGTCAATTGTGAATTAGAGAAAGGAGCAGTGCTGCCACAAATTAACCCTTCGAGAACGTGACCTGAGTTCTCCCTTTATGTCTTCTCTCCCACCAACAAAAGTTTAACTTTAATTAGTGTTTGGTGGGGAAGGGCCAGGCGCTACAGCATAATAAGACACAATTTTGATTTGGCCAGACGCATAAATACATTGATATGTGGGAGGATAAATGCAAAATGACAAAAAAAGACCCATTAAATAAAAAGAAATATTACATGTATATAATATTTATGGAACTAGTCGACTCACATCTTATTTATTATTGGATAAGATATAAATTCTATTTCAATAAAATCCATAGGACTAATAAACTGTAAAAGCAAATGAGACGTAAATTGACAAGATGTACTATAAATATTATGCACATGTATCATTTTTTCCTAAATAAATGCATGGGTATGTTTACAAATGCATGCTTGATTGTTCAATCTATACACATACTATCAGATAATAGACGCCAACCTCTTGATTCTTCCAAAAAAAAGAAAAAAAGGAGACCGATTTCTTGTTAAAAGAAAACTAATAAATGTTATTCACTTAATGACCTCCAGTAATTAATACAATGATTGTCTTATGAAATTTAGAAGCCAAATATTGTAGTGAAGCAAAATGTTGAGATCCTGAGAAAACCAAGATTGATCATATATATCAATGCATTTTGTTAATGAGTTTTTCCCCTAGATTTGCATTTTACAAGCTCTTGGTAATTTTGAAGGTTCTAGGTAGAAAACCAAAGCCGATACACATTCTTATGAAAATACTCATACGATTTAAAATCAGGTAAAACTTAGGTCCATTTCTTTATATATATTTCACAAATTAAATTATGATAAATGAATATTTATTGAAATGAGTTATTATAAATTTAGAAGAATGCACCCGTCTCAAAAAAAAAAAAAATCCAACGTCATAACTTGATTGGATGTACTGTATATAAAAGAAATTAATCTAAGTTTCTTTTCCTTAAAACCCGCACACTCTTATTTCTCAAGAGAACCTGCCCTTTTTCCGATAAAACATTGCTTTCGCAATCTAGTAATAGATGTGAGTGAAAGAATGAGTACAGTAGTTGATGGCACTCAAACACTACGAGAGGTCACAAAACCATTCAAAAGCACACATACAGATGATCAAAAAACCAAAAGCATGAACAAAAACCAGAAAGAAAACAACAGGCCTTCACGGGTTGGGGAAGGCACCCCAAAATACTTCCATGTAGACTCCATAGCAATCCTTTTCAGCAGATCGGTTTCTGGTTCAACCAGTTTGACTAGTCGGTCCGATTTGATTTTCAGAACACTGAATTAAAGCAATTGAAATTAAAAATTAATAGTAACGATGAAGAAGGCACTAGTGCAAGGTATTCCTTGGATTGAAAATTAATTATCATTGACCAAATATTAAACTCATTGACAGCTATTAATAATAAATTACTAGTAATTCTACTTGTGATCAATTGACCTTTAGAATTTGATCAATGCAAATAACTAATAAATGATATCTCAATTTATTTAGAAATCATATTAATTTAATGAACCAATTACTATAGTCTAACCGTCAATCGAAAAAATAATTATAATGATCTCCCTCAAATATAAACCAATAGATATATCAATTTATACTCAAAGGATTTTCGTAAACAATAATCACCAATTTAATTAGCCCGATAAAGATTATAGCAATCACCACAATAATTATAGGAATAGAAATTGTAAAACATTAAGAAAATTAATGCATTTAATATCAAAAAGTGTCTCAAATATCATCCTAATCGATCCAAAAATCCTTACACTAGTAAAGAAATATACTTCTTCATCTCTCTGGAGGATTACAACAATGAATCGAAAAGTGTACGTGAAAATAATAGGAATGATCTTTGCTACAATCCACAAGAACAAAGCAAATTCACCAACGGAATCCCTAAGAGAGAGAAGGAGAAGAGAGAGATATGGAGAAAGAATAATAGTAACTAATCTTAACAGCCTAAACCGAGTCAAAAACTTGGGTAAATATCTGTGTCAATTCTTCATATACTACTCTTTAAAACAAACCAAAGTGGGGCCAAAAATAGGCAAGTGATATGATGTCCCTTTTGTCGCACAAGTGCTGCAGCGCTAAATAAGCAATGCAACACTCACCAGAATAATGAGGCCGAGAAATTAATAGTTGTCACTATGCAGAGAGCGCTCACCTAAATGTGAGCCTCCACGTTTTTTCTTCCTTTTTACTCCAAGCTCTTTTTAGAGAGTTCTCAGTCTTGTTATTGATATTTTGCACTTATCCAAAGCTTCTGTGTTTAAAACCATACTCAAAGAGGCAAGTCAAATATAACATAGTGTAATTACAAATTATTTCCAAAATCAATACAATAGTCAATGATTTTATCAAAATAACACAATAAAGAATAAATCAAAATCTTTATTAATTGAATCAATGACATATTAAAGCTCATATAAAAAGTTAATGTTTAGAAGAAAGATAAGTGGCATAAATGTCCCTTATTAATCTCATATATGCATGACTAATGATAGTCATACATCACTTAAATTTTTTTTTGATAGTTTTACATAATTTTTTGTTACATGTCATTATATATAAAAAAAAGCTGTAAACTTTTGGTTTTAATAAGAATAACGTCATAGTACTTAAAACATATATAAAATATAATTACTTTGGACAGAGAAACACTCCACCTATTATTATCATATGTTCTGTATTCATTTTCTATGTGACGTCCATTTTAATATATATTTTTGAGTTTTGAAGATGTATAAATTATAATATTATTCTTTGCTGAAAGAAAATAGCATTACTCTTTTAATGCAAAATAAAAAAATGGACAGAAAGAAACCGAAGAAAAGAAATGAATGGAACATTAATACTCTGCAAGTTACAAGAAGGAAAATTATGTAAAAGCAGCATATAACTCTATATGTTGTGTTTATTTAGGCAAATTCGAGAGAGTTCTTACTTCAAGCTAGCTAATTGACATAGCTTTTTTTTTTTGCATTAAAAAACATATAATACTTTGAAAATATAAAGTGTTATTGTTCCAATATAAACATTTCTTTTTTTTTTTTACTCCTTAATTAGTACCCTAGAAACATTGGTTAGATAAACCATTCTTTTAATACTATGATACTGTACCCTTTTTATTTGCTGGCCTACTCTTCTGGGTAGTCTGAGCTAGTCCTTTATCAAAAATGGCCAAAAATGGTTATCTTCACTTTTTTTATGTTTTATAATTTTGACTCTCTTATTAGTTTAATCTTGAATCCGTCTCTGGCAGAATAGAAATCAATTGAAGTAGAATCGGTTGGCATAAACAAAATCGAAGTAAGATTACACAAGGAACATGACTGAGGTATGTTTAATTAGTCGAGAAGTATGGTTAGCAAAGAGGTTATATTGGTGATCAGTAAAAGGAGTAATTGCAAGTTATGGAGCATTCAAAATTCTGAACATTAAGCTACTAATATACTACATCGCAACATTGAATTTATGATAGGGCATTTCAAATAATTTCAGACATCAAAATTTTAAAAATTATTGATCACCTTACTTTATTGAAACACATAGGGGGTGGTTGTTTCAAATTATTTTGATAGAGAAATGACTTTTTTAATTTAAAAAATTATTTTTATAAAAACTATCCACTTCAATTTCTCCTAAAAAGCTTACAACAACTTTCAGTTATTGATTATAGCTTTTAAGTAAAAACTAACATGAAAATAGGTGCCTCTTTTAGTTTTAAAAAAAAATCACTTTTTTTATCTATATAATCTAAAACAAACGCACCCAAAATAAATTGTTTTTTACTTTTAAATAGAAGTTTATACGAATAACTTCTATAAAAAGTTTTTACTTTAGTTAGAAAATCAACTTTCTATAAAAAATCTGAAACAAAAGCATAGAACAACTTTAATTGGCTGTATATTTAGAGTTTAATCAGGTAAATAAAGGTAGTTAAAAGTAACATGAGTATCAATTAACGCCTATAGCTATGACAATGAGGTGAATTTCAAGTAAATTTTAATATTCTTTTGAAGGTAAGTAAAATTTAATATTGAAAGAACTAAATTTTAATAGTTTCTTACTTTTCTTATTAAGGAAGTTAGTTAGAAACCATCTCCTTCCCTTCCTACAGCTGTGTATATATTTGCTTACTTCCACCAATGAAGGACAGAACATTCATTCCATTGTATTCTAATAATAATTTAAGCTTCCATATACTCATATAGTATTTTATCATGGTGTGTTTTTATCAATGATGAATTGAAAATGTGTAGAAATTGATAAATTAGAAATTATAAAACAATAATTTGTCAAAGAAGGCATTTGAATAATAATTTACATAGATTAAGTTTCGTATCATGACAAAAGGTTGACTCATTCATATACTGAAATAATTGCGATGGAACACAAAATATATAACAAATAACCAATTATGGACATTTCCAAATATTTTCCGTCTTCAGTGGATCAAATTTCATCATCAGAGATCTGGATTAAAAAAAGTTATCATGGAATTGAAAGTCGTGTTGATGACTGATGAGTTGATCTATCAAACAACTTAAAGGCAGCTGTCAATGACATAAATCTAAAAAAATCAGTTCCTATTTTTTTGTCACTTCAATTTGAAAATTCAGTTTCACTATCTTGCAAGAAACACGAACGAATTAAAAAATAAATATTGCCAAAAAGTATGGCATCATTCTACATTTTTTAGTGGGTGATCATATATTCAACTCCATTTTCCTCTTTTTTTTCTCTATAAGATTCTAACTTTTCTAGAAAAAATTCTTAGCTTTAATGTTAAAAAAAAAATATTATTACCATTCACATAACTAACTTAAGGAAATCAAAGCGATCAAAAGATAAAGAAAAAAGACTCCATCTCATGGTAAACGCGTTCTAGTTAGCTATTTACCATACCATTAGTATCAAGTGCAGTAGACAATTTGCTTTCAAGCGGCAATTGATACGCAGTAATTCTACATATATATATATATATATATATATATATAATATATTTGATGTAATTAATATTTACTAGGTGAATAAACAGATGCTCAATGATGACCCTTTAAAAAACATTTCAATTTGGAGGACAGGAAGCAACAGCTGAATGGAGGTGCCAGCTTCTGCAAGGAGCACAGGCTATGGCCAGCAATTGTGTGAGTTCCAGACTTCTAGCAGTTGTAGCCTTTCCATTTATCTCGTGACTCATGCCCTATTGTTATAATAATTATTATTAATTTATTGTGAATAATCTAGAAACATAGAAACCAACACTGGCCCAAGACACGAGAGACACTAAAATTTTAAAATTACATGACAAGAACATGGGGGAGGGGGGTATACATATAATTTAAGGAAAAAAATTCATTCTTCATAATATCATTTATTTAAACTTTACTTATAACTTAAATAAACTCAAAATTTATGTATTAAGAGAACCTATAAATTAAATGTGTGCAAAAATATGGAATAAAGTAGAATCTAACACGGACACATGTCACTTCTTCATAGATTATTCTGCTATGTATCAGAACCAGAAAGCAGACACAAGTTGATGCCGGAATGGTAAGTTGCTACTAACTACCATCTATTTCCTCCTGCACTGCCCGTTTTCTTGATTTGCCCACTGCGAGCATAACGCTCAAGACTCTTGTACCGAAAAGAAAATGTCCTATTCACCACCATATACAAAAAGCAGTATAGGGACAAAATAATCAAACTGGGAGTTGAGGTAGAGTTTGGGGATATGACCCTCACGGAATAGAGGTAGCAGAAAGCAAACCAAAATATTGGTGTGAACAATATATTACCTACTATTCCACTGGGTGTTAGAATATAGATCATCGTAGTTGACACAATAATGGAAAGCGCATTGAAAATAAAGACTGTAAGGAAATCACCATTATGCATAACCGATGTCCCTTGCACATTAGTTGCTGTAGAATTGAGGGTGGCAATGTTGTTTTGATTACCATTATTGGGTGGTCCAGCATTAGCTTGATAAACACCACCAGGGGGACTCAGTGCTGATTGATAGGTGGCAGTTGCAATAAGAGCGGCTACAACCAGAAAAGCATTACGCTTTTCCTCAGATATATCCCTTCTAATGCGAAGTATAAAAACAACTATTTTATCCACAATTGTGATGTTTGATCTCAGTTTATCTGGAAGGCTGGGAACATCAGTAATTGATGACCCACGTTTTGCTCCAGCTCTCACTAATATACTCTTAATCTCTGGAGTGGTTGCTAAGTCTAACGCGGTTGAGTTCTCCAAATTCTTGGCCTTCAGATCAATCTTAGTCTTTACCAACAATTGAAGAGCCTGTGCTACCAAGAAATTTATGTACAACATATTTGTTAGAAGCCAAATGTGTGAAAGGAAAGGTTGATTTCAAATTGGGAGAACTACTATATACATTGTTTACAAAATAACCCTTAAAAAGATATTGTATTTGCTCATGGTCCTCTAAACTTCATCTTATTTGATAAATTCTCTAAACATCAATTGAGCTCCATTTTCATTATCCATTAAAAGAAGTAATTACGTGTCACATTGTATGTTAAGTTAACACTATAAAACTATTATTTTAATCCCAAAAATTATATCTTTAATAAAATAGCTATTTTTTTTTTTGTAAATTGTGTTGGTATAGTATAACCATTATTTGAGCCAAAAAAATTATATATTTGACAAAATAGTCAAGGAAACAATCACTTTTGTTTATTAATGAAAATGACGGCATGTTAACAATTGGGTAAAGTTATAAGATGGAATGAATCTTTAGACAAGTACGAACAAATATAATATCTTTCGATTATTATTTTATCAGCAATATGATAATTTTCCCTTTCAAATCTTATTCATTTTAGCAACTATAATCTCTCTTTATTATTATTATTATATTTTTTTGTTAGAGCAACCATAATTTTTTTTATCAGTGTAAGAAAAATAAATTGCAAATGTAGATAAAAGGGCACCTGTGAGTGATTTAAGAGTGTTGAAACGTGCAAAACGGTGTTGTCGGCCTCATCTTTCCAATTAAGTATTGTTTCTTCCAACTGCATAGCACGACTCTGGCGTGTTCTCTTGAGCCATCCAACCAGGACTTGGAGGGCCTCGTGCTGTTTAGCTTTCGCTGCAACATGTAGTGCAGTCTCACTTCTCACAGTCACATCTTCAATGGAATCTGGGCATGCCAAGAGGAAGTTGGCTAAAAGGTCAATGTTTCCTGTTTGACTTGCAAGATGCAAAGGAGTTAGGCCTTCCCTCCCTTTGACACGGATGAGTTCTTTGTTGACCTCTACAAAGCGAAACACCATTCTTTTATGGCCATGTTGTATAGCGAGGTGGATAGGGTTGAATCCTTGTGAATTTAGCCTGAAAGCAAACGAAGGTTTCAATCTCATGATCTCTGTGGCGAACTGGAGATGTCCAGCAGATGCCGCAACATGCAGAGGAGTGTCAACAAATGGAACCACATCGATGTGCTCCAAAACATGCGGATCCTCCTGAATTAGTGTATAAAGAAAGTTTATATCTCCCAACTCAGCTGCAATTTTCAACCTGTTATCATTTGCCGTGTTCATGCTTGTAAGTGCTTTCTTTTTTTTTTTTTTGTGGGAACGGATGAATTCAATATGATGATTTTTTTATAATCTTGATTTCTTATTTTGGTGGCTAGCTGCAACTAATGCTAAAGACATTCCACATAAATACTGAGCAAACCCCAGGTGAAGCTCAAAGTTTTCTATATCTTTATATTTTAATTGACTAAGTTTTTTTTTATTAATTAGTAGTTTTGTGGACTTTTCACAGGGACCAAAGAGGATGGAACTACTAGCTATTAATAAGCTATTATGCTAGTAACATTTGTATTATTTAAAAGAACTGGTCTATGGTGTGAAGTTTGGGTTCATCCTAATAAAGACTATACAATTAAAATATTTGCAGATAGGATCTCATATGTGCATGACTAATGATAGTCTTACATCACTTTAAAAAAATTGATAGTTTTGCATATTTTTTGGTTACATCTCATTATATATCTAAAAAAGTAGTAAACTTTTGATTTTAATAAGAATAATGTTATAGTACTTAAAAACATATATAAAAAAAAATACTTTGGAGAGAGAAACACTCCACCTATTATTATCATATGTTCTATATTCATTTTCTGTGTGACTCCATTTAAATATATATTTTTGAGTTTTGATGATGTATAAATTATAATATTATTCTTTGTTGAAAGAAAATAGCATTACTCTTTTAATGAAAAATAAAAAAATGGACATAAAGAAACCGAAGAAAAGAAATGAATGGACATTAATACTCTACAAGTTATGAGAAGGAAAATTATGTAAAAGCAGCATATAACTCTATATTTGTGCTAATTTAGGCAAATTCGAGAGAGTTCTTACTTCAAGTGACATAGTTTTTTTTTTTTGCATTAAAATGCACATAATACTTGAAAACATAAAGTCTTATTATTTCAATTAAACATTTCCTTTTTAGACTCCTTAATCAGTGTCTTAAAAGGATTGGTTAGATAAACCATTCTTTTAATACTATGATATTGTACCTTTTCTATTTACTCGCCTACTCTCCGAGGCAGTTTGAGCTAGCTAGTCTTTTATCAAAAAAGGCCAAAAAGGGTTATCTTCACTTTTTTTCCCCCTAGTTTTATAATTTTGACTCTCTCATTAGTTAAACCTTGAATCCGTCTCTGGCAGAATAGAAACTAATTATTGAAGTAGAATCAGTTGATGTAAATATAATCAAAGGAAGATTAAACGAGGAACATGACTGAGGTATGTTTAATTAGTGGAGAAGTATGATTAACAAAGAGGTTATATTGCAGAAGGAGTAATTGCAAATTATGGAGCCTTCAAAATTTTGAACATTAAGATACTAATATAGTACATCACAACATTGAAATTTATGATGGGTCATTTCAAATTATTCCAGACATCAAAATTTTAAAAATTATTGATCACCTTACTTTATTGAAACACATAGGGGGTGTTTGTTTCAAATGATTTTGATAGAGAAGTGACTTTTTTATTTAAAAATATCATTTTTATAAAAGCTACCCATATCAATTTCTACTAAAATGCTTAAAACAAAACTACCCATATTAATTTCTACTAAAAATGTTAAAACAACTTTCAGTTATTATAGCTTTTAAGTAAAAACTATCATGAAAATAGGTGCCATTTTTAGTTTTAAAATAATCACTTTTTCTTTAATCTAAATAATCTAAAACAAATGCACCCAAAAATAAGTTGTTTTTAACTTTTAAGTAGAAGTTTATGTGAACAACTTCTATAAAATGTTTTTTCTTTAATTAGAAAATCAACTTTCTATAAAAATAATCTGAAACAAAAGCATCCAAAACAACTTTAATTGGCTGTATGTTTAGAGTTTAATCAAGTAAATAAAGGCAGTTAAAAGTAACACGAGAATCAATTAACGCCTTTAGCTATGACAATGATGAGAATTTCAAGCAAATTTTAATATTCTTTTGAAGGTAAGTAAATTTTAATATTGAAAGAACTAAATTCAGGCTTTTTTTTAACAATAAGTTGGTTAATTGAAAATTATATCAAACACTACAATTATAAATTCTTCTAACCAATGTTTTCAATAGTCATCTTAAATTCAATAACTTTATATTTAATATTAGAAGAATGCTTTAGAAAGATACAAAAATTACTCTCTAACAAGTATACTTGGAATTGGAATAATAAAATATATGCACGTGTTAGAGGTCGGTGCACGAGTGAGATGAGTTCATTTCGGACCCGTTATCTACGTTGAGAATGCGTGGGGAGCAAAACTACGAAGGGTTGAAGGATAATGGGGGCATTATTCGCATGATTATTACTATTTCAAAACTTAAAAATAAATATCTAAATAAAATATTTATTTTATTATAATTAAATATAATAATTAAATGAAGATAATAAAAAATATCATCATATCTAATAATAATTAAATAAACATCTCATTTATACTGTGGGAATGGATTGTGGAGGGCCCGAACAATCCCAGTCCAAAGTGCTACTTTCATGTGGATCCCACTTTTTCGTGTGGTGCCAATGGCTCCCAATTGTCTCGAGATCAGTCAACTAATTTTTTTTTCAACTTTTTTTTTGTTGTTTTTTCCCTCAGCTAAACGGATATTGTTAAAAAGAAGCAATTTCAAAAATTATTTTTAAGGTTTGAGTATGTTTTATCCTTTAAAGAACAAGTGAATTTTGTTCTTCTGTTTTGTTGGATTTAGATCAAACATTTTATAAAAACGTAATTGCTTGATTTTACTCCCAATAACATAAGATTGATGGGATTAAATAATCTACCATTTCATTAATCAATTCGGCATGAATTGCGGTGCTCGAATGGAATGCCTGACATGGTTTGGCACGAGTTACGTGGAAATTATTCATCGGCCAAGAAATGCAAGACCCATAATAGTGGGTTAAAAAAAAATTAACAAGATCATGCCACATTTGTCGGCTACGTTGAGGAATACTATGACCTTAAGTATTTTTCTTAAAATAGACAGTATGGAAGTAAACTAAAAATCTTCGGAAATGTTTTGACCGAAATCAAACACATTTTTTTTAGATATAAAAATCAAAATTCTTTTATTTTTCAAGATCTATCCAAAAACTTATTTAAGCCTTTCTTAAATTAAATCTTTAAAAATTTAAATGGCTTCATGTTACTTCTTTTAAAATATTTTTGCTAAATGATTACTTTTGAGAATTTGAAACATAAACTTTTTTTTTTTTTTTGGGTGCGTGAAACATAACCTTATTAATTAATGTAGAAGACTCAAGTTACACATAGGAAAGGTGTAATAAAAAACTTAATTATACCTTATATGAAGCAATAACAATAATTATTAATTTATTATGAATAATCTATGAAGCATAAACACCAGAGAAGAGAAAACTAGACCGGACTAGCTGGTCCGAGCCGAGCTAATTAACTAGGAACCGGTCACGTTGCTCATCCAATCAAGTGCCTTCAAGGCTTCAATCACTAAACCCCAAAACGGGTCAAGCACTGATCAAAATCGGATAAAACCGTAAAAACTGGTGAACCATTCCCTTTTTCAGGTTGACCAATTTGGAACTTTTAAATTTTTTTTTCCTTTCAAAGTTTAAATGTTGATATCTTTTGGTAGCCACAGAGCAAAAACAGAAATATGAAAATTAAAGAAGGACACTAACAAAGGTTGCTAGGTTATTCTTCTTCTCTCTCTGTATTTGTAAGCTACTCACCATAAATTTTGTCGGGTACTAACAAATATTATTTTTAAATATTTTATGATCGTGTTATGAGACTGAGACTAAAGAAATTTTACAAGGATTATATTTATTTTTATAGACATATAAATAATTTTTTTTATTAATTATGTTAATGTTATATATATATATACATATTCTAATTAATCATATGTATATTTTTATATATATTTTATTATATTTCGATTGAATCTTTAAATTAGTGTCTCGACTGGTTCGATACCCGATCCAATTTTTCGAGGGGGGAACATATGGAATAAAGTAAAATCTAACACAGACACCTATCTCTTCTTCATAGATTATTCTGCTATGTAGCAGAGCCCGGAAATAGACTAATTTTTAGGATTTTATGAAAAAAAAAATTAGAATTTATAATTTATAAGATTTTTAATATTTTTTAAAAAATTAAAAATAAAAATTAATTTGTCAAAAAAAAGACATTTGGATAATAATTTACATAGATTAAGTTTCGTATCATGACAAAACTCGAGGTTGACTCATTCATATACTGAAATAATTGCGATGGAACACAAAATATACAACAAACAACCAATGGATCAAATTTCATCATCAGAGATCTGGATTTCAAAAAGTCATCATGGAATGAAAAGTCGTGTTGATGACTGATGAGTTGATCTATCAAACAACTTAACGGCAGCTGTCAATGACCTAAATCTGAAAAATCACTCCCTATTTTTTTTGTCACTTCAATTTGGAAATTCAGTTTCACTATCTTGTAAGAAACGTGAACGAATTAAAATATATATATATATAGTCAAAAAGGACCGTGCCATTCTATATTTTTGAATGGCTGGCCATGTGTTCAACTCTCATAATTTCTCCTCAGTTTCTATTTTCTCTAGGAGATTCCATCTTTTCTGGAAAAAATTTCTAACTTTAACGTTAAAAAAAATATATTATTACTGTTCACATAACTAATGGAAATCAAAGCGATCAAAAGATAAAGAAAAAAAAAGACTTCATCTCATGGTAAACGCGATCTAGTTAGCTATTTACCATACCATTATTATCAAGTGAAGTAGACAATTTGCTTTCAAGCGACAATTGATACGCAGAAATTCTATTTTAATTATATATGTATATATATATATACTGGATAATAAATATATTTGATGTAATTAATATTTACTAGGTGAATAAACAGATGCTCAATGATGACCCTTTAAGAAACACTTCAATTTGGAGGACAGGAAGCAACAGCTGAATGTAGGTGCCAGCTTCTCCATGGAACACTAGCTATGGCCAGCAATTGTATGAGTTCCAGACTTCTAGCAGTTGTAGTCTTACCATTTATCTCATGACTCATGCCCTATTGTTATAATAATTATAATTAATTTATTATGAATAATATATGAAACTTAGAAACCAACACTGGCACAAGACACGAGAGACACTAAAATTTTAAAATTACATGACAAGAACATGGGGGAGGCGGGTATACATATATTTTAAGGAAAAAAATTCATTATTCATGATATCATTTATTTAAACTTTACTTATAACTTAAATAAACTCAAAATTTATGTATTAAAAGAACTTATAAATTAAATGTGTGCAAACATATGGAATAAAGTAGAATCTAACACGGACACATGTCTCTTCTTCATAGATTATTCTGCTATGTATCAGAACCAGGAAGTAGACACAAGTTGATGCCGGAATGCTAAGTTGCTAATAACTACCATCTATTTCCTCCTGCACTACCCGTTTTCTTGATTTCCCCATAGCGAGCATAACGCTCAACACTCTTGTACCGAAAGGAAAATGTCCAGATCACCACCAAACTCAAAAGCCAGTATAGGGACAAAATAATCAAAGTGGTATCTGAAGTAGAGTTTGGGGATATGACCTTCACGGAATAGAGGTAGCAGAAAGCAAACCAATATATTGGAGTGGACAATATATTTCCTACTATTCCACTAGGTGTTAGGATATAGATCATCGCAGTTGAAACAATAATGCAAAGCGCATTGAAAATAAAAACTGTAAGGAAATCACCATTACTCATAACAGATTTCCCTTGCACATTTGTTGCTGTAGAATTGAGGGTAGCAGTGTTGTTTTGATTATCATTATTGGGTGGTTCAGCATTAGCTTGATAAACTCCACCAGGGGGACTCAGTACCGATTGATAGGTGGCAGTTACAATAAGAGCGGCTACAACAAGGAAAGCGTTACGCTTCTCCTCAGATATATCCCCTCTAAGGCGAAGTATAGAAACAATTATTTTATCCAGAATTGTGATTTTCGATCTCAGTTCATCAGGAAGGCTGGGAGCACCAGTAACTGATGAGCCGCGTTTTGCTCTAGCTTTCACTAATATACTCTCAATCTCTGGAGTGGTTGCCAAGTCTAACGCTGTAGAGTTCTCGAAATTCTTGGCCTTCAGATCAATCTCAGTCTTTACCAACAATTGAAGAGCCTGTACTACCAAGGAATTTATGTACAACATATTTGTTGTAAACCAAATTTGTGAAAGGAAAGGTTGATTTCAAATTGGGAGAACTGCAATATATATTGCTCACAAAATAACCGTTAAAAAGATACTGTATTTGGTTGTGGTCCTCTAAATTTCATTTTACTTGATAAGTTTCCTAAATGTCAACCGAGCTCTATTTTCATTAACCATTAACAAAAATGATTGCGTGTGATATTTTATGTTAAGTTAGTTGGCTCTGTAGAACCATCATTTTATTCCTAATAGATCATATATTTAACAAAAAAGCCACATCTTTTGGTAACCTGTGTTAATATGGTAAAACCATTGTTTTAACCCAAAAAATCATATATTTGACAAAATAATTAATAAAAAAATAACTTTTGTTTATTAACGAAAATGAAGGCTTTTTGACAATTGGGTAAATTTGTAAAACAGGATGAATCTTTGAAAATGTATGAGAAAATATAATTTTTTTCGATGATTATTCTATCAGCGATAGGATAGTTTTTCCTTTCAAATTTTATTCATTTTGCACCTATAATCTCTCTTTATTATTATTATTTTATTTTTGTTAGAGCAGCTACAATCTTTTTTTTTATCAGTGTAAGAAAGATAAATTGCAAATACAGATCGAAGGGCACCTGTGAGTCATTTAAGAGTGTTGAAATGTGCAAAATAGTGTTTCCGGCCTCATCTTTCCAATTAAGTATTGTTTCTTCCAACTGCATAGCACGACTCTGGCGTGTTCTCTTGAGCCATCCAACCAGGACTTGGAGAGCCTCGTGCTGTTCAGCTTTCACTGCAACATGCAGTGCAGTCTCACTTCTCACAGTCACATCTTCAATGGAATCTGGGCATGCCAAGAGAAAGTTGGCTAAAAGGTCAATGTCTCCTGTTTGACTTGCAAGGTGCAAAGGAGTTAGGCCTTCCCTCCCTTTGACACGGACGAGTTCTCTGTTGACGTCTACAAAGCGAAACGCCATTCTTTTATGGCCATGTTGAATAGCAAGGTGGATAGGGCTGAATCCTTGCGGATTTAGCCTGAAAGCAAACGAAGGTTTCAATCTCATGATCTCAGTGGCGAACTGGAGATGTCCAGCAGATGCCGTAACATGCAGAGGAGTGTCAACAAATGGAATCACATCGATGTGCTCCAAAGCATGCGGATCCTCCTGAATCAGTGTATAAAGAGAGTTTATATCTCCCAACTCAGCCGCGGCTTTCAACCTGTTATCATTTGTGGTGTTCATGCTTGTAAGTACTTTTTTTTCGAGGGGGGTGGGAACAGATGTATTCAATATGACGATCTTTTGGTAGTTTTCTATATCTTTATATATTAATTGACCAAGTTTTAATAGTTAAAAGTTTTTTGGACTTTTGACGGGTTATGGAAATAGCTATTAATAAACTATTATGCTAATGACATTTGTATTTGTTGTGAAATGATATTACAAAAGGCTTGAATAGAGTGGCATAAAATTAAAAATGTGAAAATGTAAAATAAATAACAATAAGAATTTATGTTGTTTTGCTTTTAGTCTACATCCACGAATAAAGACGATAATCAAATATTTCACTATAAAAATATGATGCAGATATAAAAGGTAGATATATTTCACTCATTTCAAATCCCAAATACATTATGAATATCTTACAATATTTTTCTCAATAATATATACTTTCAACTTAAAAAAAAATTATAAATAATGAATAACTCTTCTCTATCTCACAGAAACGAGAATATATTTGAGTTGTTGGTTTCTTTAATTATCTTTCTTCAAGTTATGCAAATAAAGCTCTATTAATAGAGCTTGATGGTGCTTAAATACAAACCTTTATTTAATCCTTTGATAGTATATTTCAAATCAAATTAATATGATTTTTGACTAATGGCAACTTACAATCAAAAAATGGTAGGCACGGAAAACTAAAGGATCTGCTACCACTTGTTGGACATTTTATCCAAAAGTTTACATGGAAGGCTTTGGCAACTTACAAACAAAAAAATGGTGGGCAGGAAAACTGAAGAATCTGCAGCCACTTGTTGGACATTTTATCCAAAAATTTATCATCAAAGGCTTGAAAAGTCAAGCCATCCACAGTATTATTTAAAGGAACTTGTCTATAGTGTGAAGTTCGGGTTCATCCTAAAGACTATACCATTAAAGTATTTGCAGGTTGTCTCATATATACATGACAATGATAGTCTTACATTACTTTAAAAAAATTGATAGTTTTACATAATTTTTTTTCATCATTATATATATTAAAAGGCAGTAAACTTTTGATTTTAATAAGAATAATGTCATTGTACTTAAAAACATATATATAAAAAATACACACTTAGGAGAGAGAAACAGTCCACCTATTATTATCATAAGTTCGGTATTCATTTTCTGTGTGATGTCCATTTTAATGTATATATTTTTGAGTTTTGATTATGTATGAATTATAATATTTTTCTTTGTTGAAAGAAAATAGCATTACTCTTTTAATGAAAAATAAAAAATGGACAGAAAGAAACCGAAGAAAAGAAATGAATGGAACATTAATACTCTGCAAGTTATAATTATGAGAAGGAAAATTATGTAAAAGCAGCATATAACTCTATATTTGTGCTTATTAAGACAAATTTGAGAGAGTTCTTACTTCAAGTGACACAGCCTTTTTTTCGCATTAAAAAACACAAAATACTTTGAAAACATAAAGTCTTATTATTTCAATATAAACATTTTCTTTTTTGACTCCTTAATCAGAGTCCTAAAAATATTGGTTAGATAAACTATTTTGTTAATAATATGATACTGTGCCTTTTTTATTTTCTCGCCTGGCTACTCTTTTGGATAGTTTGAGCTGGTCTTTTATCAAAAAAGGCCAAAAAGGATTATCTTTTTTTTTTTTTTTAGTTTTATAATTTTGACTCTCTCATTAGTTAAATGTTGAATATATTGAAACCAATTCACGTAAAATCGGTTGGAGAAAATATAATGAAAGGAAGATTAAACAGGGAACATGACTGAGGTATGTTTAATAAGTCGAGAAGTATGGTTAGCAAAGAGGTTATGTTGGTGATCAGCAGAAGGAGTAATTGCAAATTATGGAGCATTCAAAATTTTGAACATTAAGATACTAATATACTACATCACAACATTGAAATTTATGATTGGGCATTTCAAATAATTCCAGACATCAAAATTTTAAAAATTATTGATCACCTTACTTTATTGAAACACATTGGCGGTGTTTGTTTCAAATTATTTTGATAGAGAAGTGACTTTTTTTATTTAAAAAATTATTTTTTTATAGAAACTATCCGTATCAAATTCTACTAAAAGGCTTAAACAACTTTCAGTTATTCTAGCTTTTAAGTAAAAACTAACACGAAAATAGGTGTCATTTTTAGCTTTAAAAAAAAAACCTTTTTTTATCTAAATAATCTAAAACAAATGCACCCAAAAATAAATTGTTTTTAACTTTTAAGTTGAAGTTTATATGAATAACTTCTATAAAAAGTTTTTTCTTTAGTTGAAAGTGTGCCACTACCACTCGGCTTACACTTTTATTGTGCATATTGTCTCTGATTGGATATATATATATATATATATATATATATATTATAATTATTACATTAAACATATTGATTTATTAAAATTCAATTCAATCAATAATTTAGTGCTTTGGCCAAGTCAATGGTCATGTTGAATCTGATAACTATAGTTAAAAGTAAAATGAATATCAATCAATGCCTATAGCTATGACAATGAGGTGAATTTCAAGTAAATTAATATTCTTTTGCAGGTAAGTAAATTTTAATATTGAAAGAACTAAATTCAGGCTTTTTTTTTTTTTAAGAATAAGTTGGTTCATTGAAAATTATATTAAACACTATAATTATAAATTCTTCTAACCAATGTTTTCAATTGTCGTCTTAAATTCAACAACTTTATATTAAATATTACAAGAATGCTTTTTTTTTTTTGGTGAACACTAGAAGAATGCTTTAAAGGATACAAAAATTTCTCTTAAGACATATACTTGGAATTCGAATAATAAAATATGTGCACGTGTTAGAGTTCGGTGCACGTGTGAGATGAATTCATTTCGGACCCGTTATCTACGTTGAGGATGCGTGGGGAGCAAAACAATGAAGGGTTGGAGGATAATGATAGTCTTATTCACATTGTGTTGGAATGGATTGTGGAGGGTCCCAACAATCCCAGTCCAAAGTGCCACTTTCATGTGGATCCCACCTTTTCTTGGGGTGCCAATGGGTCCCCATTGTCTCGTGATCCAGTCAACTAAATGTTTTTTCAACTTTTGTTTTTTTGTTTTTTTCCCTCATCCAAACGGATATATTGTTAAAAAGAAGCAATTTCAAAAATTATTTTTAAAGGTTTGAATATGTTTTATCTTTTGAAAAATAAGTGAACTTTGTTTTTTTATTGGGTTTAGTTCAAATATTTGTAAAACATAACTTCTTGATTTTAATTCCAATAACATAAGATTGATGACTATCATGTGGGATTGAATAATCTAACATTTCATTAATCAATTTGGCATTTAACATAGTAGAATTACTATAGTGCTCGAATGGAATGCCTGACATGATTTGGCATGACTGACGTGGTAATTATTCATCAGCAAAGAGATGCAAGACCCATCACCCCAGGTCTGAAAAAAATTAACAAGATCATGTCACATTTGTCTGTTGAGGAGTACTATTGGTACCTTAAGTATTTTTCTTAACATAGGCATTATGGACCAAAACTAAACAACTTTGGAAATGTTTTGATCAAAATCAAACACAATTTTTCATTAGATATCAAAATCAAAATTGTTTTATTTTTCAAGATCTATCCAAAAACTTATTTAATCCTTTCTTAAACAAAATCTTTAAAAATTTAAATGGCTTCATATTACTTCTTTTAAAATATTTTTATTAAATGATTATCTTTGAGAATTTGAAACATCACCAAATTAATTATCGTAGAAGACTCAAGTTACACATATATAGGAAAGGTGTAATAAAACATAAGTTAATTATACCTTATACGAAGCAATAGTGAGATTGCCTTACTTGATTTTTAGCTATATATATATATATATATATTAGAAGATGATTTATAACTTAAGTTTGAATCTTGGAATTATTTATTAGTAGATGATTTATAATTTCACAATGGATCCTTCTTAAGATTGATAGTTATTTTGGTTTTAAAATATGAAAAGTCTTTTCTCACTCTTTTCTTTTCAGTCATTTCTGACTCTAAAATTATGCAATAAAACAAGCATATATTTAATTTTGTGTGAAACAATAATCAATTAATATCTATAATTAACCATGAGTCCTTATACAATTATTAGTTAGGTAAATTTTTTAAGTATTTAGTCAGGAGTTTGATTTATGACCGTGTGTATAGAAAGGATCACATGACTGATCCACGTTTACAAATTCAATGATTCGAGGGAATTAGTCACTATTTCTGAATACCTTTAGATCATCCAAAATCTAGTACCTATAATTTAACAAAAACATAATCCTTGAATAATTATAGTTTTTGTCAAACATTTCCGTGTAATGATGTTGGTTTCTTGCTGACTTTTGTGAACAACATGGAGGGGATGATACATGGTTGATGGTGATACAAGATAATTACAAAGGGCGTAGGGGTTGGGCTTGGTGGTCGTAGGTTGTGGTTTATTTGGTGGTCAATGTCTTCTTTTATCATGATACAGCAAGCGGGCCAAATTATTCGTACAACATACCCATTTTTTTTTATCAAAATAAAATCCAGATGTCGATACACGATAAGTCTTCAATTGAGAGAAATAAATCTCTGTCATTGAATCTAACATTTAAAGGAAAAAAAAAACCTAATTAGCCGTTTAAGATTAACAAACAAGCTACCGCATCTAACTATCTCATGACATGACAGCTAGATAAGCATTCTTGCAGCGTTATTATCAAGTTTTGAAGAAAATTTACTAACATCAAGCAAGTTACAATACTGTGTTGGTGGAAAAAGAGAGAAAAAGAAAAGAAACAAAAAAAGGTCTAGTTTTTGCTTAATCTTAGCCCCCGTCCATCGCAGCATATATACTACGGTTCTACTTTGATTCTCCTTTGATCAAGGCACGAGTGTTGTTGTGCTTTGCTTTATAATTTAGAGTGTCTTTTCAAATTTATGAGTAGCTTTGATTCGTTATTGATGATTCCCTGCTTTATCTCTAGAGTGGCCCATGCATATTCGCAATGACAATGTCTCACAAAAAGAAACAATATGATAGTAATTAACAAACGGGTTTATTCTGTTCGTTAAACTCGCCCATTAACTGTGATTTTCCCCCAAACCCCTTCCCGTTTTTCCCAAACATAAATGATTTCTTGCACTGGACATACTATATTTTCTATTCATTATTATAATTCGTGGGGGGAGTAATAATTGGGAAGTTATACCATGTAAACTCATGGCTCAGCCCATTTGGTTGGGACTCACAAATTTGTCTACTTTCTTTTGGTACGTGGGAGTCTCAATTTAGTCCATGTAAGTCTTTGAGGCTGTTTATGAATGTTAAATTTCATGACCAAAAAGAAAATTACGTATATAAATCATCGAAATTAATTTTGATATATAATGTTAGTTTATAAAAATTTTATATTTTATCCAATTATATATACTTTTATTTGTAAGGATTTAAAAGTCATAGATGGTTGAGTCAATACTTTTACTAATTTACCTAACGAGGTCCTTGGGCATTGGTTTAGAAAATAAAAGTGGAAACACTATCCTGAAAAGAAGAACTTTTATGTTTTGATTGCTTTGAACGCACTACTGAATTTGCAAATTATACTTTTTTGAGTATCCTTAACCAATTGGTTAGCAAAACCCATGCTTTATGAATATTTATTTCATTCCAATTTTCGTAAAATCTAACTCAAAACACTAAGATGATGAATAAATGTTGGCAAGTAACTAATCTATGAGCAATTATTCTATAGTAGATATTATCCGTACTAATTTAACATATAATGCTGCATGCAGAAAATTTTCTTACAAAATTTTGTTTTGAATACATCTAAATCTAATCTATATCGAAAACCTTGTTACCTCAAATTCAAATGTAGTCATGTATCGTTGAGGAAAAAAATTATAGCCATCATTTTTGCACAATTGGGGAATTAACAGTGCCCATAGGCAATGACGAATCCAGAAAAATTATATGATAGGGACAAAAATAATATATTAGCATAACAAAAACTTTCACATAATTTTTATTTTAATGTGGGATTAAATGTGATAAAACATTGGAAGCAAAATATATGTGTGGATCCGTCCCTCCCCATAGGTAATTTAATTTGGGATCATATACATAATTTCTTTTCGAACTGTTTACACGAAAAAAATGTAATAATTGGCAAAGTAGATGAGAGGTGATTAGTTGCAGCCTTGGTATTCGAGAAGTTTTTTTAAAATTTTTTGGGTCAAAGTGTTCTAGCAGTTTGGGAGCAATATTTTGGTCGATGCATTTGGGCCCGAACAGGAGGAATAGGCAGCATTGCGAACTTGCACGATTGTTGCAGCTGCCATTTACTGCAAACCTGAAGGAAAATGAAACCGTGAATAACAAAGGCCACCAGATGCATTATAAATAAATCAGAATGCACAGTGAAAGTCTTCACATGCATGTTAGACTTACAATGTTGTCTGGAACCTCAAAAAATTTTCGCAGTCTTTTAGCAGGAAAGACACTTCCCCTGTCGACAGAGGGGCAGCCAAACACTGCCACCTTTCTCAAAGCACTTCCCTGATAGCCATCTGTGAATCAAAATTCATGCTCAGATATTGACAAAAATAATTTAGGGGAAATTGTAAAAGATAAGCACCGGAACAGAATGCAATGAAAATGTACCATGCAGCCAATTCAATTTTAAAACAGGTGATGTTGCCTAGTCTTATTTTTGGTAGGGAAAAAAAAATCAGGTTGAGGGGAAAGATCGCCCTAATACGGAGTCAAAACATAAAACATGTCTCTGGAAAATTTTTGGAAGACCCATCACAACCTAATTATGTTTTAGATTGCCAAACTACCACATATCATGCTACTTGTAGAATCAATTAATGGATAAACTCCCCTATATCTAACAAGATCCTCAATTCTTAATCCCCTATGGCAATAATGATTTTGGTCGCAGCTCAGTAAAGAATAAGAACAATTTCTGGTTTCTGGTCAAGCAAAGTTCTTTTCACTTTGAGATAGAAAAACCGTGAAGACTCTAATTTGTATATAAACCATGATTTTATGACGTGTATCTTGTACTATAAGATACTGAGAATTATAAGCCATGATGCTAAACATAATTCTCAATGATTTTATATCTAGAATGCAAGAACACAATTTTATTTTGATTTTATGATAACACTACTAGTCTACCTGCAGAACAGTGGCCCTCCTAAATAAAATAAGTGAAACAAATGTACCCTATAATTGAGGAAGTTAAAGAAAATTGTACTCTAAAAACGTCTTGCAGGTCTGATAACATCTTTTGGTCTTCCTAGTTTCACATTTTTTTTTCTGTTTTTGTTTCTCTCCTTCCTCTCCAGCCCTCCCCCCGCCAAAAGAAAGTCACGGTTCATGGACACAGCCAAAAAATACTGCAATGCCAATTGCAAATGGGTAGGGCACCTAATTGCAATAGCCTGGAGATGTAGGGGGCAACATTGATATAACTGAAACTAGAGGGAATGCTAACAATTCACGTGCAAACAGCTCAGCTCAGGTCAGACTTGATATAAGTCATGAAACCCCATGTTGAACACAAAAACATACTTGAGAAGTCAAATAAACAGCCAGATAAAGATATGAAAAACAAATGGATAAGGGAAAGGGTGGGACAATGCACCCCTTTAGTTAATATCAATCTCAGATCACTCGACATATGAAAAATACAGATGCATGTTAAATTATCTAAATTGCAGCATTCCACCTGGTTAGATAAGAAAGTGAGGTTTCATAGACCATCACTCATCATTTCCTAAAGAAAGTAAAGCTTCCTCAGAACCCTTCCCAGATATTATCTAATCACATCTTGATAGGCCTTAAACAACAATATCCTAGCTATTATCTAGGCTTTAGATTAACTCAAAAGCCTATACAAATATACAATCGAAAGTTATCCCCAGAGTTGAAAACATTTGCACTTCATTATTTACTGTGCTAATCCAAAGAAGATAGTGGCTTCATTCTGGCTCATAGAAAACAATAATCTTCACTCTTCTCTTTCACTGTGCAGTCTGTGCTCGTGGTTGTAAATCGCGGTCCACATTTGCAATTGTGATTGTATCAGCCATATTTTGTGTGATTTTCTGCAATTGCAGTAATCACAATGCAACAGCATCCACAACCGCATTCTAAAACCATGACTGAGCTAATCAAATGTTACTACACTCTTTTCTTCATCTTCTCATTAAATCAAACACATCAGGGCAACAACAACACCACCTATTGCTGCAGTAATCAAATGCAGTCAGTTCACACTGTTTCTCACTAACTAATCTTCTTCGCATTATAAATCAAGCACACGAAGACATCACTTAAAAAGGCAAAATGCTAGGAAAAAAAAAAGGGCCACAATCAACATCATCATCCTCATCATCATTCATCAACTTACTTGGCTATGTCTTGATTAATCTCTGCACTGGTAGTACCAAGTACTAGTTTTGCACTGGTCCACCCATTGATCATAACTACAACTTTAGTACTACTTAGGTCATAAATGAGGGCTTTTGATAAATTTTAGCTTTTCAAAGGAATCTCCCAACTAAATCTGCGCCTATAAAATGATAAAAATCTGCCCCCACATTGGGAAAATAAAATAGCACAAGGAAACATAGTTGGCCATTCAGGTACACTTGAATAATCAAGTAAATTTTCTTATAAATATTAAACCGACATCCATACAGGTATATTGATCTTTCCAATAGTATTAAGGGTTTGAACAAGACACTGACCAAATGAATGGCAGCAAAACCCCTACATCTAATGCTGTTTACAAAAACTACAGAACAGGTCAAGACCTAAGAGAAAATGCTAAAACAAAAACGACCCAGCAGCCGCTTATGCTCACCATAGTTCCCCCTCCCTCTAGCCTTTCTACAGAGTAGAAAAAATGGGCTAGAGTTCAAGGGAACCACCAGTTGTTCTTTCATGCAGAAGTTTGCCTGCAAAACAAGAAATTTAGGTTAAAAGTTTACTTTAAAAGAATGAAGAGCCATAAATTCCAATTCATCATATAATATGTGTGTGATCTTTTTGCCTTGATCATCAAAGATTCTGACTACCTGGTGTTTGAGCTCCCAAGAGTGAGCTCAAGATCATCTGTTCCGGAATGGATAGTCTCTCCTTTCCAGGCAGTCACAAAACCTTTTTTGGTGCTTCCAAAGGCAAATTCATCTGAAACAGCTTCAGCCATTGAAGTATCAGCAGTGTGGTCAGAGTTCGCTGCAACTACTGGGGAACATGTCCCACTGGGCACTGGTGTCCAGTTGAGGGAACCGCTGCCAGCAAGAGCCTCTTCCTTGATGCCGAATGGGTTTGAAGAGACCAGGCTGAAGGTTGGAGAAGCTGTCCCTTCACCCTGGGGAGTCTTGATCTTAGCAAACAAATGTTGGTGATCAACCTGGCGTGCAGGGCTTGGAGGAGTGGATGAGGGCATGAAAGAGTACTGCTGTACGCCCCAGAAAGGAGGGGCGGACTGGTCCTCCCCATCAGCTCGAGCAGATGGAGAGCTCAGTGGAGGAGTAACAGGGGCACTAATGGAGCCATTTTGAATGTATAGCTGGTGAAGCCTAGCAGAGGATGCTGATGATGAACCTGATGAGAGGTTCTTAAGCCATGGAATGAGTGAATTGGGATCAGCATTGAGATTTACTGCAAAGGGGGATGAACGTGGGCTAGGAAAGGAGGAAGATCCTGGGCTTGGGTTGTAGGAAGCACAGGGACTTGGATGGTAAGATGAGCATGGGGTTGCCACTGCAGAACCACCAACCACTTCCATGCGCTCAGCAGGTTTGCATCCCTTTATATACAAACCATCAATTTTCAGTAACCAATCTAGAGAAAGCTAGCATAAATACAAATGAGACTGCAAACCATCATATATTCATATCTCACCTTAGCAACTAGATAGATAGATCCATAGACTATAAACAAAAAATGTAGTCATTTCCCCTTAAACAAGGTATCCGTATTATGCTTTTAAAATCTTAATTTTCATATATCAATATCTTATGAACTCAAAACAAGCAAACCAATTCCTTGTCATATCACAGGTAAACTCCCTCATAGGAAGAAAACTCAGCAAAAAGATTCCAAGTCTTTGATTTAAATACTTCTTAAATCATAGCAGTAGTTTTTTTCAAGTGGAAAATAGTACCACTATTTGATATCCAACATTGATGGGGTACAAAATAGAAACATATAAATAGAGAATTAACTAGTCTAACAGAGCATTGATAAGCAATAAGAGCAAAGATTATAGTGACTAACATCTTTTTCTTAATAGTTAGAACAATCAATGCACGCACACAAAGCAACAGGGACCAAGATGGAGTTAGAACAATCAATACACAAAATGTACAAATATTCTCACAAAATAGCTTACTGTTGTTTTGCCTGATTCAACCCATTTTCAGGCCTTTATCATTCTCACTTCATTCAATTCAATTGAAGGCCAGCAGCAGTTCAACAGTGAAGATTACTGTATTTATATGTTTCTATGCATTTAATGGTTTAAAAAGCATATACAAATTAATAAAACAACATTTAAGACTATAACTGAAGTTACATTAATTACCAACAAGTTGTTTGCTTTTAACAAAGCCAGAATAATTTGCTTCCTCACACACGCGTAATCCCGACCCTCTCCTTTTTACCAAAAACAATAAAAAGGAAAAGGAAAAAAAAAAAGTAAAAGTAGGGAAACCAAACCCACAAAGCCCTATGGAACATAAAACAAATCCAGCGAGTCAAAAGAAGCTATCTATCTGCAGTTATAGATGGTATTATTATTGAACAATTTATGCAGTGTGTCATCAATAAAGGTGCAGCTGCGCAAAGAAATAAATATAACTGTAAACCCCTTAAAAAAGCAGTATCACGGGTACTGAAGGAAGAGGGAAAAAAAAGGGGCAATCCAAATCAGAGTACTATGCAATGTCTGCAAAAGCGTCTGCCATGTAACAACAAACACACAAACAACCAACTATATATATACACACACACACACACACACACACCCAGAAAGGGACACCCTAAACTGGCAAAACTACCCCTTTAAACCCCTCTGAATTCCCAGTGCCCAAGTTAAGAAAGTTCTGGCACTCCCATTGAAATCCATAAGGGGCATCATTTTCTTCCATTATTCACCCTCGAGATCTATGCCTCGCGGATTGTTATGACTCATCAGAACACCAGCACGGATATACAGAGAATCTTTTGTGCCTCATGCTCAAAAGCAAGAGTGAGAGGCACAAACAAAACAACAGCCCCTGACCAGATCTAATGTACCACCGGTGATCCCTTCAGAAAGCAAAAGAATCTAGCCTCACTCCAAATATTTATCACTCATCACCACCATCCAAACAATACACCAAAAACACAACACAACACACACACACACACACACAGAGCAAGACTAATAATAGCAGCAAATACAGCAAGACTAATAATCGCACATAGCTTCACAAGAAGCCATTGAAAGACTTATTGATGAGTGAAAAATATGCGAAATGCAGATGACGGCATTATCCCTTTCAGTCACACTTATCACGCGAAATTCTCACGCTAAGGGTATGATTTGTTGGGGGGTATAAATGGGAGTAAATCTTCTTCTCATGCGAAATTCTCACACTAAGGACATGTTTTGGTGGAGGGTATAAATGGGAGTAAATTTTCTTTGATCCAATTGTATAGGTAAAATTATAGATAAAGCGCGATCAATGAAAAATTCACCCTAATTTTTACTCCCAACCAAAACAATCCTTAAATCTGATATAATAACAAGAAAACACAAAGCCAGAGGAAACACAGTAGCATAGTAGTGATGATTATTTATACCTTCTTATAGGTGGTGCCATCCTGTTCAACGATCCAACCGGCCTCGTTGCAAAGCGCCTTGAGGACCTCGTTGTTGTCGCAGTGCTTGGGAAGCTTGTAGTTCCCGTACATTCTCAGCCCCGCAAAGATCTTCGCCGCTATCGCCCTCCGCCTCCTCTCCCTCCTCTTGTTGTTCTCCCTCTCCTTAAACGTAGGCTGCCTGGTCCCCGTCATCGCCGGAAAAACTCAAATCCTCCGCTCCAGATGTGAGAAACAAAACCCCTCTGGGGGACGAGCGAATTAATAGGGGAACCTCGCACGCGCGAGCCGATTGCGGATTCTCCGGGCAAGGGGAGGGGGGCAGGGCGAGATCCCTGCGGGTAACCCGGACGAGATCGCTCAGGTGGATGTCATTTCTCCCTGTCGCTGAGCGCGGAAGGGAGGGACTGTGACCTGACGACGCGAAAAACGACGCCGGATTCCAGGAGATTATCAGGTAAGAACAAACAACAGTGACGTTTCGTGTGAGCTGAATCGAAGAGGTGGATCGACGCGTGAGACTTGACGTGTTGGGCAGAGAGATGAGAAGATCGACGCGTGGGAGTTCACGTGTTGGGAGGAGCGGGATCTCAGAGGAGCAAAGCTGGCCGGAAAGCTCGTCGGAAAAGGAGGGTGGGGGAGTGTGACGACTGTAGAAGGAGGAAAGAGAATGCGTCGAGGACCATGGGTGGGTTAAAATATGTTGGGGAGAGTTCATTTGACTACGGTTTGTTGTGGGTTTTACGGTTGTGCCATTGGAGTGAAGAGGAAGAGAGAGAAAAGGGGGAAGCGGATTAATGCGGATTTGTGATTTTCGTACGTGCGTGACTGGGCTACGTGCTTAAGGTTGACTGACCCCAAGCCCTCTGCCCCACATGGATTATGGATACGGCAGTAAGGACTGCACAATAATTTTAAAAAATTCAATTAAGAGTGATCACCTCATACGCTCCAGGTTTTTATATTAGATTATTTTATTCTTTAAAAAAATAATTAATTTTATAATTATTTAAGATTGAAAATGATAAATGTATTAATTTTTTATTTTTTTTTGTTAGTGGAATTATGAATGTGATACTCTATAATAATAACATATTATTAAAATATTGAATGCAAGTAAAATATGTTATTTTGAAACATATTGTATTCATTTTAATGTCTAAAATTATACAAAATAAGTCATTTTATGATATGTAATGAAAACTTAAATGACTCATTTTGTGAACTTTAATGACTAAAATAAATTATTTTAAACTCAATTCTACTTCAGGTTAACGAGTTACTATGCAATTCTGTTAGTCTTTAAAGGGTCAAATATACAAAAAGAAACTAATATTCCCTATTATTAGAATTTTGAAAAACCACAGGTTTAGTTTCAATTTTTTAGAGAGTAAACTTTCTAGCCAAATTTTCTTGAAGACGAATTATCTACTCTTCAATTAAATTGTAATGAAATTGTAATATTTAAGGAATAGAATTTACTGCAAATTACAATGGCCTCCACTAATGAGAAATTTACCCAAACTTCTTATCATTTTTCCGGGTAATATTGATCTCCTTTAGAAACATTATTCAGTATATTGTATAATACATAATAGGCAGTGTAATGATTTTAAAAATTAATGAAAATCGTCAGTGTAATGATTTTATAAATTGGGAATCGAACATCACACCTCACGAGAAGTTAGTGTTATTTATTGTAAAATTTAATTTTAATACATTCATACAATCATTCAATCGAATTATTTTATTTATATAACCTCTTAAATAGTATCAATTTTCACATAAGAAAATAATTAATGCCAATATGATAATACGTGGTTGAATAATATTATAAAATCTAGTACATCAAAGATTAAATCATGTGAAATATTTGTTTCTTCAGGAAAAAAGTGGGTAATTCATCTTAATTTTATTTACAATTTCCTCACACACGCACTCTATTGTGAATGTGAAGTGTTACATGATTATGATGTCTTCTTTTCTTATTTAATATATTTATTAGAGATGAACTTCCCGTGAAGGTATAGCTTTAGTTTTAATAATGAATGAAGAATGATGAAAGTTTTGTAGTGAATTGGTTATTAATCGATATACTAGTTTTAGCTAGCTCAATAAATGTATTTGGTAATATATATATATATATAGTTTAAGATGAAGGTACGTGATCTACCAGAAGATGTGTCTAAAACGTTCATAAATGATGTGCTGCTATTTATTTATTTTTCTTAATACTTCCCTACTCAAATTTGTCTAATGCCTCAACGCATAAAAGTGGAAGACAAACCTGGATTATGGCTATTCTTTTCCCATTTTTTTTGTGGTCGAGGCTATTCTATGCTAGTGCAAACAAAATGTCTGTACAGCAGCACAATTTAATATAAAATTCAGTTAGTGCCAACAAAAGAAATTCTGGTATATATCCACGTAATATATATATAATCATTTTATTATTATCTTTTTCTTTTGATTGTACTCATCCTAAGATATTGATATCATTGTCTATTTAATGATTATGATTTTATATATTGATTTTATTATTTATTTTATATATAAATCTCAATAATTTAAATTAATGAGACGTATAATTCATTTTTAATTATAAATAATTAAAATATCAATTACTTTTGAATTTTATAAAATACGAAAGAGATTATTATTATCATTATTTTCATAAATTTCTCAAAGAAAGCCTCTACTATATATGCAAACTACCCGATACACGTAATAATATCTGTCTAAATTGTTACTACTTAAATTTTATTAAATTTAACTAATCAGATTCAAATTAGATGATTAACTTATTGCAATGATAGAGTTCTCACAACCGCAATTTTTTATGTACAAGATTTAAGGTTTTAAACTCAATGATTAAAAGAAAAATCAACTAAGAAAAGGCTGTTTTTGAAGAGTTTGCAGGAGAAAGTACTGAAAACGAGATGCCATATTATTAAACTAAATACAACAGAGGCAAAAACAAGCTAGCTCCTTTTAAGTGATTATTAATGATTAAGTTAGAACGTATACATAGAACTTGTTCATCTCAATAATTCGTTTCCCATATGCCATAGTGATATATATATATATATATATATACAGTTCTGGTTGAGGGGGAATAGTAAAAGGCCAAAGGGTTGCATTATTACAAAGCACGCTTATTTGACTGGCCTGAAAAGCCAAAACTGATGTTGAAAGGCCACGAGCCTCTTTTGATGGAAAACGCGGATAATTCAGCAGATCCGGTAAGAACAAGACAGGCAAGCAGCAAGGAAGGAGAGAAGAAGGTGGCACTGTCCCGAGCGGGGTAATTTGGGGATTTCAACTGAGCACATCTGGGCAAAGGGGCGCTACACGTCAACACATGTTTACATGACAGTACGACAGTGTGCCACAGCGTCGTTTCCGTAACGGTCTCGCCAGTGCGGTGTGAACAGAGGAAAGTGACTAATGGCAAAACGGCATCGTATTGGATTGTGGTCGACTGGTTGAGGAGGGTGGCACGTGCGAGAGGGGGTGGCACGTGCTGGAGAGGGACAGTGGGTGCACACGTTCCGTCGGGGCGGAGGACAGGAGCCGATGATGTTGGTGGTGGAGGTGGTGTCTTTCACGTGACCCCCACAACTTTGCATGACTCTTGTGGGTCCCACCATTCCTTCCCGATCTTGCTTTCTTTTTTTTTTTTTTTGTTGGGGAGCTTCATCAGTCCATTCATCCAGCTCGCCCTGCTGCCAACGTGTGCGCCATGTCACTTTCTCTTCTTCCAAATTATTTTTCACCTATGTTCTCGACATTATTTTAGTGTGTGTTTGGATTGCATTTGTGGCCGAGAGTTTGTTCCAACTTGATTTTATAAAATTGATCTTGATCAAAATTGAGTTAGGGTTGATGTGATTAATGTTTAGTAACTTTTAATTCAGATGTGGTCGGGCTAGAGTGGATAATGTTTGAATAATAATATTCAAAAATTACCTCTAGATGTAAATTAATGAAAAGGAGATGAGTTTTATATGATAAGTTTAACAATATTTTTTATTTATTTTTGTTTTAATTATATATAAAGTTCATTAATGAAATCTTACAATTTCAACTAATATATACTTCTATTATTTTTTTGGTATAATATTTAAAATTAATAAAAGCCATTGAGAATCATAGTTTTTAGAACCGCACTAGAAATAAGTCATCTGGTCAGTATGGTTCCCTTGTCAGATTGGATCTAGAGTTCGAATCCTGCACCAAGAGGAATAAGGCACATGCACACACTATACTATGCTAGCTTGCTTCTTATTATATAATGGGCTAATAATTATATATATTATATGGATTTGATTGGAATATATTCATTGTGTAAAAAAGTTTTACACATTTATCTAATCATGTAATAACACATCAGCAAATATGATTACTTTTAATTGCCACTACTTGAAAAGTTATACAAAAGAAGAGATGTGATTAAATAACAATATAAGACTCTTTCACATTGTCAGTGCATCAAAATTAAACCCATATTATATACCTAATATATATATATATATATATATATATATATGAATTCAAACCCCCCGATCAAACCATGTAATAGCAGGATAAATAACAATGTACATACCGCTAGACTAACTTGCTCTTTGTACATTATAAGTACTGATAATTATATAGATTACATACTAAATATATTTTTATATATTTATTTAATTAAATTCGGTTCAATCAGTGACCCACCAATTAAACTAATGATTCAGTGACCTGATATCTTGATCAAGTCAATCACCAGTCCAGTTCTAAAAAAATAATACGGGGATAAAATTAGAAGATTGCTTCAAAGAATTATTATTAATGCTCCAACATGAAATTTTGGAACGGGGAAGCAACTCTCAGTTGCTTTAACTCAAACTGGGTTTTGAGGAAAAAAACCCGTTGAAAAAATGTCACCACGAAAACACCCAAACATTATTGGTGATGCGTTCAAGAGATGCAACGTGAGTTTGGAAGGATATAGTAATTAGAAGAAAAATGTAATTTTGATGTAATTACACACGATGTAAAAATGTTTTATATCATTAAGTTAAAATATTTTATTTTTATGGCTTTCTAAGTAGTGAAGTAAAATAGTAACCTATTATGATCGATATGACAATATGTGATTATATAAGTGGATAAAAATTTTGTATTATCAATATATTCAGATTAAATCCTTAAAAAAAAAAGAGGTATTTTATTTTATTTTAATTTTTCGTTCATTGCTAATAAAATAATACATCTCATTCAACTTTAAATTATGTGCATTTGTTTCTCTAAAATAAAAAAAATAAGCATAATCGTATCTCCAGCACTTTATTAGACGTCGATGACGATAAATGAATGGAAGCTTAATTAAAAAACTTAGGGATGCGTTTGATTTTAGAAAAAAAAAATAATTTTAATTTTTAATTTTTCTATTTACTAGATTTTATGAAAAAATATTAAAAATTATAAAATTCAGTTTTTAATTTTTTTTTTCAGTATTTTTTTGATACAATTATGAAAATAGAAAATATAAAAATAAAAAACTATTTTCTAAAATCAAATGCACTTTAAAGCATCCATTCTGAAATGTTCCAGCTATCACATTGCCCTCATTTTTAGTTGAAGAATATAAAATGAAAATTTCCTTGGTTGAAATTTTTTAGTAGTTTATACATACATAATTCTCCCGATATCTCAGTAATATATATTTTAAAAAAAGTACAGATAACAGTACTCGTAGACTCATTATCTTTAGCATGCATTTTCTTTTATATGTTTTCTATATGTAAGAGTATGTTTAAATTATTGTAGTATTAAGATCTTAAATTAAAGTTTGAGTGATCAGTTAATTAGGCTTCATTTTTAAAGGATATATTTAATAAATGATTGGATGAAATCATAAGCAACTTAATTTTTTTAAGACCTCCAAATCTGAAAAAAACAAATGTTTGCGCGAAGACGGAAGCACCCTTGCGCTCTTGTGATTGAATAATGATTAGTTTTATTAGTTTTATTTTTTTCCTCTCTCGAAACATATCATTTTACTTGAGGCAATTCTGCCGAGTAGGATTATTAGTGCTGCAATCTCTTCCTCGTATTTTAACACAATTGCATACCCATAATTTGAACTTAGACCATTTATTAAATTATAAGAACTCTTTGTTATCTAATTTACGTGCCCGTCAGTGTTTTATGATGAATTTAAATAGACCAAATATGTGAAAACACCTTGTGATCCGAAAAATATAAATTTTAATTTTAATATATTTGAATAGAAGGTAACAAAGTTAAAAAAGCTATATCTTTTATTGATATCAGTTCTAATTCACGACCTTACTCAATTATAACTATTGGCAATTGTAACTTAAACACAACATAAATCATTTTCTTTATAGTTGTTGCTTTAAAAAAAATTCAGAAAAGTAAACTAATTAATTTCAACTGCATCTATCCAACCAGAACAGACGAATAAAATATGGATTAAGTTGATACAAATGGTGTAAATTATAATAGCGGAGAAAAGATAAGGTATCTTGAAGAAAATTATTGATTGCTTGAGGTTCCTTTTATGGTGATGAACTCATAAGATTTAAACAAGTAAATTGAAAATATTTAGAGATGACAATTAAAATGACATAGATTTTATTTCAGTTTAGTTAATTTCTATGTATTTTACAATGTCAATTATTAGAATTTTAAGAAAATTTCAAATCATAATGTCTAACTATGTAATTATCTACCAAGATTTAACATTTTCTTGAATTTATGTGACTAGATAGTGTAATTCTAAACCCTAAATCCTAAAATTTAATATTATTAATACATAAAAAATGAACTCATTTTTTTAGTTTAAATTTTTCTATAAATAAAAAATTAAATTTACTTCACGAATTTTAGGTTAAGTGGTGTCAGGTTATCTCAGGTAAAAAAAAAAAAAAGTGGTACCAATTTAATCTATTGAAGATTGGTCAGTTTTAAAATTGAGTTCATTTTTACCAGAAATCTTAGATTTAATTTGCAATTAAATTTTTGTTTTTACGAAAACTAGCTACCAAAGATCTGGCATTTGACATTTGGCTTGGTCAATAAATTAAATACAGGCTATATTTTTATAATATTATTTAAATAAACCATCAAGTACAAAATCTTTAAACAAAGCGATACCAATCTCGTTTAGCAACTATTTAATTCCATAATTAAATTTCATTATCAAGCCAATCTACAAGCTCTGCCACGCCATGTCTTAAAAATACTCTTTGTAATAAAGTGGAAGTGTTTACAGAGCACGAAATTCACGTATATAATATTGTGAGACATGTAGCAGAGAAGAGCGACACCTCGCGAGGCGGTGCCTCCCTGTCAATCGGCACGGAAAAAAGATGATAAGAATCAAAGCACGTGCAAAAGTGTGGCAAAGACCGGTCAGCGTAGAAACGACGATTGTATTGTATTGCCTACTTGCATTATAGAAACATATTAACATGCTAGTGTAATCTGTAATGTGACAAATTGTGTAAACATGTATGAATGCGCGTTTCATATAGTTTGAATTTTTCCTTCCCGACATCAAGAAACGGACAAACGCCAACTTCTGCCCAAATGCTACCCGCGCCTCCCCTCACGTCGTCAAAATATCTTTCTGATTTTCTTGCCCTTCCTTTTACCTTGTCCAATATTTCCATTTTCTTTTTATTCCACCATAGACTAATGGAATTCAGTTGGGGTCGCTGCTGGCATAGTTTTTATTGGGCCTAGATGGTTAGTGCTTTCAAGTTACAATCCACAAGTATACTCACGAAAAAATTATTAGGGGCCTGATTATAGAGGCCTCTCCACTAGGCCTACTAGGTTAATTTGGTATAGGCATAAGAGTGGAAAAGAAAATTATACACATAAATTCCTTATGGAAAATAACACATAGAACTCATCCATAAAATTTTTTTTGTTCCCTATTTTCACTCTTCAATGGAACATATCCTTGTCAACAATAATTTTAAAGACAAGAGAATAATTTTAAAGAAAAAAAGAAGTTAATTTTGGTCAATAGTTCATGCTTGCAGCTGGCTGGCTCTGGTGACAGTTTCTCCATTTCTATGATCATAATTAGAATTTATGACCTCTTCCAGCAGTTAAATGAGTAGCATTCCCAAAATGACATTTTCTTCTAAACTTACAAAGACAGAAGAGCCCCGAAAAATTACATGCTTCCATTTCACATAAGCACTCTATCCAAAACAAACCTTGCCACTCATCTGAAATTCTGAATTATGGAGAAATAGCTTCTTCGGATGAATTGACTTCTATTGCCTTTGAGCATCAAAGGATAACTATCAAGGGTTATGCAGTAAGAAGCAAGAACAGAAATCTTCAAAAATGGTTTGGAGGGCCTGCATGATTATGCTTGCAAACAACCATTTGGTAAAAAAAATGTGAGGGCTGGACTACATCTCATGTGTGATGAGAGTCTAAATGTTTCCAAGAGATTTGTTAGAAAAATCTAAAACCATGTTAGGTTAATCGCGGCCAACAAAGGGCAATCTCAGCTGGTTTGACTCAGATTCACAACTTCCTTTAGCAATTGACTAACCGACTTCTTCACTTCATCAGAAACTACAAGCTGAGGGTGCACTAACTCTAGAGCATATGAGGTCAGTACCTTCATAACTACAACCAAATCTAAAGTCTTGGTGTCGCCTTTCCACACACTTTGATTTGCGAACTTGCACGATTGTTGCAGCACGCATTTAGTGCAAACCTGAAGGAAAATGAAACTGTGAATAACAAAGGCAAGCAGATGCTTTATAAATGAACTAGAATACACAGTGGAAGTTTTCTTATGCATGTTAGCCTTACAGTGTTCTCTGGAACCTCAAAAAATTTTCGCAGTCTTTTGGCAGGAAAGACATTTCCCCTGTCGACAGAGGGACAGCCAACCACTGCCACCTTTTTCAAAGCACTTCCCGATAGCCATCTGTGAATCAAAATTCATGTTCAGATATTGGAATAAATAATTTAGGGGAAATTGTAAAAGATAAGGCACTGGAACAGAATGAAATGAAAATGTACCATGCAGCCAATTCAATTTCAAAACAGGAGATGTTGCCTAGTTTTATTTTTGGTAGGAAAAATGTTAGATTGAGGGGAAAGATCGCACTAGTACGGGATAAAAACATGTCTCTGATTGTTTCTGGAAGACCCATCACAACCTAATCGTGTTTTAGATTGCCAAACTAACACATATCATGCTACTTGTAAAATCAATTAATGGATAAACCCCGCCATATCTAACAAGATCCTCAATCCTTAATCCCCCATGGCAATAATGATTTTGGTCAAAGCTCAGTAAAGAACAAGAACAATTTCTGGTTTCTGGTCAAATAGAAGTTCCTTTCACTTTGAGGTTAAAAAACCGTACAGACTCTGATTTGTACATAAATCATGCTTTTATGACATGTATCTTGTACTATAAGATACTAAAAAGTATCAAACCATGATATTAAACATAATTTTCAACGATCTTTAGTCTTGAATGCAAGAACACAATTTTATTTTGATTTGATGATAACACTAGTCCACCTGCGGAACAGTGGCCCTCCTAAATAAAATAAAGTGAAACAAATGTACCCTATAATTGAGGAAGTTAAAGGAACTTGTACTCTAAAAAAGTCTAGCAGGTCTGATAACACCATTTGGTCTTCCTAGTTTCAAACTTTAGTTCTTGTTTTTGTTTCTCTGCTTCCCCTCCAGCCCTCCTCCCACCCAAAAAAAAAATTCACGGTACATGGACACAGCCAAAAAATACTGCAATGCCAATTGCAAATGGGTAGGGCACCTAATTACAACAACTTGGAGATGTAGGGGGCAAGGCAACACTGCTATAACTGAAACTAGGGGGAATGCTAACAATTCACATACAAGCATACTTGATAAGTCAAATAAACAAATAGATAAAGACATGAAAAACAAATAGATAAGGGTGAGGCTGGGAGAAGGCACACCTTTAGTTAATATCAATCTCACAGATCACTCGACATATGAAAAACACATATGCGTGCAAAAACTATCTGAATCGACAGCATTTCACCTGGTCAGTTAAGAAAGTGATGTTTCATAGACCATCACTCATATCTTTTTAAGAAAATAAAGCTTCCTGAGAACCCTTCCCCAATATCCTTGCTATTATTCAGGCTTCCAACCATAGGATGGTAGATTAACCGCAAAAACTATACAATCCAAAGTTATCCCCAAAGTTGAAAACATTTGCACTTCATTATTTACTCTGCCAATCCAAAAAAGAAAATGGATTCATTCTGGCTCTTAGAAAACAAGTATCTTCACTCTTATCTTTCACCGTGCAGTCTGTGCTCATGGTTCTAAATTGCGGTCCACAACTGCAATTGCAATTGCATCAGCCACATTTTTGCGTGACTTTCTGCGATTGCAGTAATCAACATGCAACAGCATCCACAACTGCAACTTAAAACCATGACCGGGCTAATCAAATGTTACCAGTTCACACTCTCTTTTCTTCATCTTCTCATTAAATCAAACACATCAAGGCAACAACAACACCTATTGCTGAAGCAATCAAATGTTATCAATTCACATTGTTTCACACTAACTAATCTTCTTCTCATTATAAATCAAACACATGAAGACATCACTTAAAAAAGCAAAAAGTCCATATAAAAGGCCACGACCACCATCACCCTAATCATCGACTTACTTGGCTATCTCTTGATTATCACTACCGAATCTCTGCGCCGCGAACTTCACATACCCCCGGGCGAAGTAACTCTCGAACCAGCTAAGATCAAACCTTTCCTTCCCCTTTGCAAAATTCGCATCCTTGAAATACCCCTTTCGAAACAGGTGCTCCACAAACACCTCCATATCAGGGGAAAGCTGCTTCAACACCATTGGCTCCCTAAGCTTCACTCCCTTCACCTCACCACCACCACCACCATGATCTTCGGGCTGGTTGGTGAACACAGCAAACAAGCTCCTCCTCGTCTTCTTACTTCTCATCATCGCCACATCTTTGTTGGTCTTCTTCCCTTTTGCCCTCTCCCCCTTAATGGTCCTCACCTCTTCCTCTAGCTGCTTCAGGTTCTTCGTCAACTCACTGTTCTCTGATTCTTCTTGCTGCTGTGGGGTAGTTGGTGTTTTGTCATTGAGGCCAACGGCTTCCATGAAGATGGCGTGGAGGCGCTGGTTCTTGTTGTTGTGATGGGTTTGGGGTGAAGAGGTTGTGATGGGTCTGTTGTGAGTGTGAGGGAAAGGTGGGGTTTTGAGGAGGAGGCGGCGAGAGAGGCGGAGAGCCATGGGGTGGGGAGGGGATTCAGAGGGGTGGAAGGTGCAGAGGTATTTAAGAATAAGATACGATGGAAATGGAAGTGGTGGCTGTGTGCCCTGAACTAGCGAGTGAACAAGGGCTATTAGGCTTTTGGCATTGTGGGGCTTTTTCTAGGGATGAGAAATTGATCGATCTCCTGGGTTTGAGGAGTGGCAGATGAGCAAAGGAAATTTACATTGCGTGTGTTTAGTTGTATAGTAGAAGATGCGGGGCGAAAATTTCACTGTCCAGCTTACTATATAAATTTAGGGGTTATGTAACCCGTGCGTAGATTAAGGTTTTTAATGAAAGTAAATCTATAAATTTTGTGATAGACTCTGCACCTTAAATCTACAAGGTTTCACTGTTCATTTACGAAATTTTTCTCATTACCAAGAGCATGTTTGATTAGGGGCAAGAGAGCGGCGAAGCTTTTGTACAAAAATTTCACCCATTTTCTGCCCAATCAAAGTTGTGTAAGTCTGGCATGGATTAATAGTAAGTTGTAAATTATTTGTAATTTTAATTTATTCTTTAAAAAATTGATTGTATTTTTATTTTTGTACCGAGAGTATTAATTATTTGGTTAGATTGTAAAAATATGGTCTAAATTTTCAGAGATAAATTATAAGCCAATTGAAAAAAAAAGGTGGTAAAAATTCTATGAATAAATCTTATTTGTAAATTTGCAATCATAATTTTATCTTCTAATCAAACACACCTAATGATAAATAATTAATTACAATCATAAGTGAAATGTAATTACTAGATTAAGAATTTATGTGTCAAAAATTGAAAAATCATGTAATAATATTACTTATCATTACATATACTTCATTTTTTCATTCATCAACACAAAATCTCTAATATTTACAAAGTCACTCTTTAGTATTGATGGGCAAACTAAATTACTACCTACAAATATTTAATTCTTTTTAAGAACAAACAAACAATGAATGTGGTTGGATTATTATTATTTAGAGAATAATGGCTTTTGAAACAATTTTCTTTCCATGAAGTTTTAATAATAAAATGCTTTAGATTTACAATATAAATTATTTAAACACATACTTATAATCGGAAAAAAGGTTCTACAATTAATCAACATGTTTACAAGGAAATAATATTTTATTTTACTTTAATAAATCTTATTGCACTACTTATGATTAAATTACATCACAACTTTCTTTCTTTTACATATGGATTTTGTTAATAGATGATTAAAAATAAAAAGAAAATTTTTAATTAAAAATCTTATTTTTTTACTTTATTTTTTTAACCTATGCCTTTTAAGACATTGGTTAGTATTTCCTATGTCTTTGAATAATTATTCAATTTTAAATATTCACTGGAACTAAAAAAATGATTAAAAAAATTATCAATATTAGAAAAATTTAATAATAGTATACTAAATTACTTTTTTTTATCTTTTTAATACTTCAATTTCCCCCTCTCCTCATCCACTAATAGGAGTATTAGTAAAAAGAAATGATTAAAAATATTTAAACTTTTGAAATGGGCAATTAATCAAAGACGAGAAGAGTAAAACCTTTTAAGTAATATAATTTTCATATTTAATTCTCAATCTACCATAATTGCAAGATCAATTTTTCAAATTTGCTTGTTTTTCTTTTGATGCTTTAACTTTGTTGAAAAATTATTAGATTTATCTTAAACTATGGAGTACATGTATATAATTATGAGAGCGCAGTTGTATTTGTCCAAAGTCAACCAAAGAAGCAATGTGAATCAATACCCCAAAAAAGAAGCATTGTGGACTGTAGGACCAAGTTATACATATTGACAATTGCGGAAAAAATACTCTGTTTGAGTATCGGTCAACGGGAAAATAAACTGAATTTGAACCAGTCGATACTCTCTAACTTTGTTTTGGGTACTTGTGTGTGAACGAAGACATGGCCCATCTGCTTTACAATTGGTTTAGGCAAAATCACTACGCTTGACTTACGAAATTTTTTTTAAAAAATTTCAACATAAAGTTTCATTCTAATTTGATGATGCCAGTTTGATTTTAGATGTTCAAGACTTTTCGGTGCACATGAATGCCCTTCTGAATTGTACGTGAGCATTGGCATCCAAAGATTCAGGTCTTTTTGGCATGAATGACGAAGAACAAAAAGCTACATGAAATTCTCGATGATACATGATCGTGTAAAACTAATAAACATTCAAAATCTCTTATATAACAATTAGGAGTAATGTTATTTTATCATGAAAGGTAGGTTACGATTATCAATATTCGACGTGAAAAGAGCTTAACTCAAATGATTAGCGGTTTGGAAATTACTTGGTTCGGAAAGAACTGGTCAACAGTCAACACTAGTCTTTGTGTATCGTTCACAGGGATGACAAGTAAAATCCCGTTAAAACGAGCAAGAGATTATCGGTAATGGGAATAAATATGGCTTTCCCAAAAATGGGGTAAAGTCTTTGTTTATTAAATGAGAAGATAACTGGATCCTTTAAACATGTTGTTAAGGGTTCGACTCTTATTGTGTGTATAGAAAAGATTTTGTTGGGAGAGACCATGCTCACTTCAGTGATGTCTTTGTCTCAGAGAGATTAGTTTTCGGCTGACGGCCGGGAGATATCATTGGACTCACCCAAAAAAGGACAAATGGGAAGATAACGGGAATAAAGTCCTCCTCCCATGAATACCCTTGTAAAATGATTTAGTCATCACATTAAATCTTGTATCTATGAGACTTAGCAAATGTCTTCACGCAGGAGGTATTCAAGGGTGAAGCTAGGAATTCTGGGAAAATGAGACCAAATTAATTAATATAAATAAAATAAAATAAATTATCATGTATAAAATAAAAAATAAGTCATAATATAATTTTTTTTATCTAAATTATTGGTAGTTTATTTTATTATTTATTTTTTATTGATAAATGAGTCAATAGTTTTTTTCTTAGATATCTTTTAGGCTCAATAAAAAAAGTTAATAAGAGAATCCTAAAAAATATATTCTAAAAATATTTATTTATTTTATACTTTTATACTATACATGAAACTATATTAAAATATTTTTACTATTTATTATGTATACTACTCATTCCATTTGATTTTTCAATTAACAAAATTTATCAAAAATGCCTATTGCTATGTAATGGAAGTAATTAATACGGGTAAACGTGATTATGACTTTTCTAAGGAGATCATAATATAAATACACATATAATTATACAATAAAATTGCAAAATTGGGAGGGCATAGCACCCACTGTCCCCCCCTTGGCTCCGCCACCAGGGTATTCACTCGAGTCCCCATCTTAAATAACATTACTCTAAGCAATTAACTTACACATTGCAAAGAGCTAATCAGTTCATTACAGATATAAACACCAAAACATAAGTCGTCGGCTTAATTAATAAACCATGACAAAAGCTGAAATCTAAACAATTAAATTCTCCATGAACAACTCGCGTAAAATTACAAATGTGACTCTTTATTGGAATGTCCCCACTTTTGTGCTCCTACCAAACACAACCTCCCATATGCTATATCAAATCACTCATCAGATCAATTACCATGAAGAGTAATGTTATTTTGACTCACAATTTATGGGACACCGTCATGACATACTCAATAGTGAATGTTAGTATCAGCACGATACTTCACAAAGTGTGAGTCAAGATAACGTCTCTCTTGCCATGAAACGCTCAAATCACTATTCTCCTTGTGGCAGTTTGTTATTTTATGTTGTGGTTTGCTTTATTGTGATAATCAATGCGCTTTTCAGTTGGAAGCCAATCCTACTTTTCATCGTGAGCTGGCAAAACTATAGAATTGGATAGTGATGTTCACGGAAAGGTTAAGGTTGGAGTGGACTTATCCACCTATTACCAATTTGTTCACAGTGAGAAGTAGTTGATCTTTCTTCACCTTCATTCCAAGCCGGGTATGATTAACTATCCGATTAAGCACTTACCACTAGATCAATAGTTATAGTTGCGAGTAAAAATATAATTTTATTTCCTTAAAGTTTCTCAAAAACATAACAAACTTGAGGGGCAGTATTTATTATAGATGTTATGAACTGGAATGTTAAGTCTATCAAATGCTAAGGGTGACACTGGTCAAAGAAAGCCAACAAACAAATCTCCGCCTAGTGTTTGGTCCGGAAATAAATCCATGACCTTGCTCTAATACCATTACTTACCACTGGGCTAAAAAACTATAGCTACTAGCAACTGTATAAATTTATTTCCTTAATAAAGTTTCTCATAACTATATAAAGCTTAAAGGATTACACTCATTATAGGTGCCATCGGTAGGGAGCTCATTTGAATACTAGCAGTGACGTTGAACAAATAATTAAAGCCAATATTAAAAATCATTTATGCTCTAGCTTGACTGCTTGAGGGAGGCTAGGAGCTAGGGCGCGTGTATGTATATGTTGAGGTTAAGTGTGAGAGGTGAAGTCCCACATTGGTTGAGAATAGATTAAGTGAGTAGCATATAATGTGGGAGGATCCATGACTCATTGCTTTAAGGTTTTGGGTCAAGATGTGGCGTCCAGGCCGTATTATGGTGTCACTCATTTATTGGTTGTGTCTCCCCCTGTTGGGAAGAGCGGTCGGTTCCCGAAAAGGCATGAGCTGCGGGTGGCAGGTGCTGGGAAGAGCGGTTGGCTGATGGGGGAGCAATGTGGTGGATCTCACACTTTAAGGGGGAAATTGTTGAGATTAAGTGTGAGAGGTGAAGTGAAGTCCCACATTGGTTGAGAATGGATTAAGTGAGTAGTATATAATATGGGAGGATCCATGACTCATTGCCTTAAGGTTTTGGGTCAAGATATGGTATCAGAGCCAAGGTTGGGCTCGATTCCTGGAAAGGCATGAGCTGTGGGTGGCAGGTGCTGGGAAGAGCGGTTCGCTGATGGGGGAGCAATGTGGTGGGTCTCACACTGAAGGGGGAAATTGTTGAGGTTAAGTGTGAGAGGTGAAGTCCCACATTGGTTTAAGGTTTTGGGTCAAGATGTGGTGTCCGGCCCGGTATTATGGTTCTCTCACTTAGCCTCTAAAAGTATGTTTATTAGCTTGTTAAGTCAGTTATTGATCGTTGCAGACTGTTGCAGGTTTGTTAGTTTCCGCTAGCAGTAGCCACATACATGTGCCACTAATTATATGTTTAGAAAGAGAGTTCTTCACTTGTACAGAACTCAAGTTTTCATAGTACAGCATTTTTCATTGCGAATCATATTCACTCTCTCTGAATTCCTCGTGTCTTCTTCTCACTCTCCGATCCGGCCATTCTCTGCGATCTAAGTACTCACCTATCCTTAAGCATGAATTCTTCTGATTACTATGATATTTGGACTTGATATCTTATCCGGATTAATATTTGGTTATGTGGGAAATATTTACAATAAGAATCTGATTAATTAGTTTTCACCATCTCCCTCTCGAATTATAAATACCATTCAGATGTTTAGTATATTAGATTAGTAATAATCTTATTGTACGTACTTGCAGGCTCCATATCTACAATGGTGCACCCCATCTAAAACTAGGATTATATGACATCAACTCACTTATCAAAGATTCATTTCACCAAAATGAAGCTAAGTACAATGATTTAATACTACTGAAAATGTCTCAATACATGATTACAGACATTGAGATCATTGCCAAATCAACTTGCAGTAGAAAAATACAATAAGTAGAACAAAGAAAATTAAACAGCCCCAGAATATTTAATTCTTGGCCATTTATAGGACTCTGAAGAGGCTCAATTCTTATTTCGGCTAGAATTATCACTAATCTTTTCCATGCTTTGATTCTTGCCTTTGTTGACATTCCAGCTGGTTGTAATGTTCTCAACTGATCGAGAAGACATGGTTGTGCTTTTGGGTGACAGTCTATTTGTTTGAGGAGGATCTCCTGGAGTTATTTTGTCCTTGTAGCTTTTCCTAGCGCTTGTTCTGATGTGCACATGAGAAAGCAACGAATATGATTAATTCATGTGAGTATGGTATCTCCCAAAGCAACTTAATTATAATATTCATAGATCATAGCTATGTACAGAGAGAGCGTATATCAGGTGAGAGATATTTTACACAAAGGTGAAAGGAGTTTTCTTTTTTGTCATAAAGGAATTTGACTATTGAACCATACATGGTCAAAAGTTATTTAAATGGTCTACAATCATTTAAAAAGGTGACCTAGTTTTATGTTTTAACTTTAATTATATTCATGTTGGATTCATGGTAAAAATATATTCCTCTTTTACAATTAATTATTCCTAATCACTTTATAAGCTCTCGGTGTGTATAGATATAACAATATCCCTATGGATTTGATTAATTGGCAAAATAAATGAATTTGGCGGTATAATCCTTTTTGGTAGATAAAAGGTTGGAATACTAATATTTAATAATTTATGGATATTTGAAATTTAATATAATATATATCATAGACATCAAACACTTACATGGTCATCGTCATGGGTTTCGGTTGGCAATACTTATAATTGGACGTTCTCAGCATAGGCATGTACATAGAGCTAGCTGCAGCAAAAGCCATGAGCAAGAGAAGAAATGAAAAGTTGATTTAATTTCAATTGAATTATATTGCTCTCTCTGAAGTCTGAAGTAATATGCTGAAGCCTGCTTGCCTGCTGCGTATTTATAGCTCACATGCAACCCACAGAGTTGAAGCATTGAAGGGTTTATTGGGAAGCTGAATAAGCATGCAAGAATAGAAGAAAAATTCAACATGCATAAAGTTTGTAGGTCCAAAGTCTGTAATGCGCGTGACATTGCTATCAATTGGTCACATGGACGATTCAATTACCCCATGTCTGACTAAGCCTGAATATTTCACTTGGGCACTATCTATTTCGTGTTTAAAATGGTTTCCTTTTCTCCAAAATGTTTTTTGACCCTTTAAACGACCCATGCAACTTGTAATATGGTCGGTAAAATATTTATAACTAGGAGAAATATTTAAGTGTATTGGAAGTAAGAGAAAATATTTATTTTGATTTATTTATTAATTAATATATGAGTTTTATAGACTATTATTATCTTTCACTTTTTATATTTTTAATACAATAACTAAATTTATTAATCCATAAATGAAACAGAATAAATCCTTTATCTTAATATAAAAGGACCTAACCATTTCTATAACTAGAGTCGTCCAATTCTCCCAAAATAAAGTAAATATGGATAGGCCACAACAACGACCTTGTCAACTACTTCTCTGATCTCCTTACGTCCGTGCTTTCACCTTCGGCGACAATCATTGTTGCCCCTGACAGGGTCACATTCGTTGGCCTTGGATCACCTCCACGGTCACCGCTATACATTCTCCCATGGCAAGAGTAGTGGTCATCATCAGTTAGTGTATCAATCTTGTGACATACCACTCCTTTACAGCTACAACATAAAAAGAAAAATTAATAATAATAATAATAAACAATGTGATAATATAAAGATTTTTTTCTCTTGTGAGCATAAAAAGCTAAGATCATGAAAACCCACAAGTTTATGATGGGGTGTTCAAAATTTGGTTATCATGATAATGGAAAGGGTGTTCTTACCTTCGGTCAATAAAACATAAAAATCTCTATATAAAAAATTTAAAAACCAAAGTAGCCTAGTCTCAATAATACCCCAGCCAAACAAAATTCTGATTAATTGGTAAGGTTAAGTGTGAGAGGTGAAGTCCTATATTGGTTGAGAATGGATTAAGTGAGTAGTATATAATGTGGGAGGATTCATGACTTATTGCCTTAAGATTTTGGGTCAAGATGTGACGTCCGGCCCGGTATTATGGTGCTCTCACTTAGTCCATTGGTTGTGCCTTCTCCTGTTGGGCTTCCCCGCCCTAACAGTGGTGTCAAAGCTAAGGTTGGGCTCGGTTCCCGGAAAGGCATGAGCTGTGGGTGGCAGGTGCTGGGAAGAGCGGTTGGCTGATGGGGGAGCAATGTGGTGGGTCTCACACTTAAGGGAGAAATTGTTGAGGTTAAGTGTGAGAGGTGAAGTTCCACATTGGTTGAGAATGGATTAAGTGAGTAGTATATAATGTGGGAGGATCCATGACTCATTGCCTTAAGGTTTTGGGTCAAGATGTGGCGTCCGGCCCGGTATTATGGTGCTTTCACTTAGCCCATTGATTGTGCCTCCCCCTGTTGGGCTTCCCTGCCCTAACATTAATTACTATCACAAAATAATAAATATCACCGAAGTTTCTTCTTTTCTCGTACGGAGAAGTTAAGATGATTTTAACTATCATTGTTCAAATCACTATAGGCACAACACGTATAGCGTAGGCAGGAAAGCATACGAAAAGAGTGTGGTTGAATCACACTTCACTTTCTCTCTCCCTTTTCACTTCTAAAACACTCAACCAAAATACTATCAAGCTACAAGCTTGAATGCAGCAGAAACAGCATTAGAAATGTCAGAAAGTGAACTTTTTGAACTAAGAAAGTTAACTTAAATACCTAAAAGAAAGTCTTAAGAAGAAACACAATGAATATGCTAAATGCAGTAAATAAATAAAAGATGAAGGAGAAGAGAGATATTACACTAGAGTTTTTACACTAGTTCGACCAACCTTCCTACATCTACTTCTCAACAATAGTTGAGTTCCACTAAAATTTTCTCAAACCAAAGAAAAGAATAAGCATGGTCTTTACAATAGCCTTCTCTAGCTTTTACTAGTGACCAGTAGACAATCCCTACTGTCACAAACCAAGTAGTTATTCACCAGTCTCTTCAAGCTAAACCGAGTAATCTTTGACCAGCTTCTCCAAGCTAAATCGAGTAGTCATTAACCAGCCTCTTCAAGCTAAACCATGACTAGTAAAACACCTTTCTATCGCATTGCAAAAGTCATTGACTAGCCCTTTTAAACTAACTCACACCGATCATTACTAGATTGAGGTTACAAAGGTTTGCATTTGGGTTTGTAACTCAAGCTAACTTACACTCAAGTTTCCTTAAGATTTATAGTAAAGGACCTAAGAAGAACTTAAATGACTTCTTTCTAATTATTTTTCCTTCAAAGAACGTATGAACAATAAAGAAACATAGAAAGGAGATTTTTATAAGCAAGGAAAATGATTACAAGATGTAATGAGCTTCATAAGAAGATGAGAAGAAATTTTCACAGAGTTTTTACTCTTTTTATCTTATCTGTCATTTTTTTAAAAGCACAACATCTTTATTTATAAATAGTCTTCCTTGTGACCATTGCTCTTGATCAGATCTCCAAGTAACATATACTGATAATCCATTTGCTTCTTGAAAAGCAATCTAGAATAGTAGCTTGTCTATTTGTCAGAGCTGTTGTAGAAGCCATTGGAAGATTGAGGTTTCTGATGTCCTTTTAGAAACTACTCTTACTTTCTTAATGTGGTTTCTGAACTCTTTCTTCTAGAAGCTGAGATAGTTAACCACGATGACAAAAGAGATGGCATGCCAATTCTAACACTTTGTTTTGACTTCTCAAATTCAAATTTGAATTTTGAAATTTCCTCCTTTTCTTGTAAGGCACACTATCTCACTATACGTGAGCTTTCTGAAGTGCAATAACATTTCTTTGATGAATCTTTGGTCTTCTTATCTTCAATCAGAGCTTGTTGATGATCAAAGCATTATGAGCGTGATGATTGAAGATAGTAGAATACTTTGGCTTCAGTGTTTGATTGATATTTTCATTTTACCTGTAATTTCTGAAGTCCAATATTACTTTCTGAAGTCCCAAATCTTGGTTTCTTATTCCAGTTGTTTTTCTTCAAATTGTTAGACAGTTTAAGCTCGTTTTTGGACATAATTATCACTTTCATTTGGTTCATATCTCTTAAAATGAGATAAACATATTTGCACATATAAAGTGAAATTATTTTTCCTTAATGAAGCCTTGTTATGCTAACAATATAACATGTTTAGCTACTCTAGATAAACATTAGTAATTCTTCAAAATATTTTTTTGAAATTGACTTTGTTGTCATTCAAAACATATTGTATTAAAGCTTTTAGAAGGATTTCGGAGCTAACATATAGGACATTGATAATTCCAGGTCCCAAAAATGAAACTACAAGATAGTTAGAAAAAAAATGAAAATACCTCAATGGTAAACAACTAAGTCACTTTCGAAAATTTATAATTCTAGGGTTTCCAATATATATAGGCAATAAAGTTGTCAAAAAGTAGAATAAAAGAGAATAGTATGCACCTAATTCAATTGGTAGCATTGAATAATGTTTAAAAAAAATTTGATTTATGTTGGTAAATTTTCAATAGTTCATCATATCGTTGAATCCTTACAAACTAATGCTTACCTGTCTTTATAATATGATAACCTCTTTTTTCTTGAACAAAAAACCTTTACAGAGTCTAACTTATAATGCCACCAGGCCCTACTAATCCCAGCCAACCTTGCCAACCTCTTCCACAAACTCAACAATAATCTAAGGTCTCAACTCTTAATGATAGTAGACATAGAAGAACAACATCAATAAAAAATAGCAACTAGTTAACCAACCAAAAAATCAAAGTCCCACCAAAGCTATAAACCAATCCAAATTGAAATTCAAAATAAATTAAACCAAACACATACAAAGGAAAAGAGAGGGCCTGAAGTTTAAAGAGGATCCACGATCTGCAGTGTCAAGGAGTTTGTGAGGCGCTATACCCCATCGAATAGGTAGAGAAGGTGTGAATAGGAGGACGAGAGTTCGACATTTGAGCTCCACGAATGACATAGTCTCCAACGACGGGATCGAGTGGAAAATAACGTGGTTGGGTTGTCGTTTTTTAGAATAGTGAGAAGTTGGCAAATGAATATTACAATGAAGGAGAAGAAGGAGAAGGAGGACGAAGCATTGTTGTTGTTGTGGTTCTTTTGTTCTTATGGCCTTTCTTTTTTCTTTTATTTTTGACTTTTTTTTGTGATTTTTGAGGAGGAGGAAGACGAAGTATTGGGTTGTTTATTCTAGAAGACAATTAAATTTTAACATTTTTTGTTATTTTAATTTTATTTTATGTGCTTCAATTAAACTTGTCACGTGCAGGTCAGTTTGACTTCTTTAATAAAAGGCCGCACATTTGTCATTCACTCATTAGCCCACCTCATTACACCACCATGATGCCTTTTGGTTGTACACTACTTGAGCATGCACCTAGATGATTTGGTGTGTGGTACTATACCACAGATTTAACCTAAAGTATACATATGCATGAGTTGATGTAATCATAATATTTTTTCTGGTAAATAACGAAGATTGTTTTTGAGATTTGTTCAAATGGCATTCCAATCCACTCCATTTTTCTCCAATATTAACAATCCTCCTCATTCTTAAAAAAAGGAGAAAAAATAGAGAACAAATAAATAAACTAGAAAATAAAAACTAGTAAGAGAGAATAAATTTTATAAATATAACTTTAACTTGCCAAATTTTTAATTCTTGAAATTCAAATCCTAAATTTCATATCTTTGTCAAATCTATACCTAGCTTAAAACAAAATTAAATTATTCATTTATTTGAGTTGTTGCATAAGAATAACATGGAAATATTAAATTAGTTGATCCTGATAAAAATAACGCAGATAAATCGGTTCCTCAACAAATATATATATATATTTATATATATATATATATATATATATATATATATATATATATACATATATATATATTTATGATCCCTCACAATTAAAAATATGGGATAAATTAATTATTCTTTAATATTTTAGCATATTTATTTATTCTATTTGTATTTTTATTAGAGATCAATTTGAATGATTTTATAAAAAATTAGAAATCAATTCATCCTGTAAATTCTTCAGAAATACTGAAGATTGACTAATTTATCCTACATTTCTTACTAATTATCAATCACAAGGCTCACATATCATTCGTATACAGCAATTCAACTAATTTAATTTTGTTTTTACTCAAGTATAGATTTGAAGATATGAAATTTAGGATTTGAAGTTTAAGAATTAGTTTAATCCAAAGGATATGCCAAATTAAAATTACAATTATAAAATTCATTCTCTTGCTAGTTTTTATTTTCTTTATTATATGTTATTTATTTATTTATTTTTGGTTAAAAGAGGGTACGAAGTATCAAGTTTTGAAAAGAATAAGGTGAAGTGTCATTTAAGTAAGTATCAAGGATAGTTTTTGTTATTTACTTATTTTTTTCCTCGTCAAGAGGAAATGACAACTATCTCTTCTTTAATTTGAAAGTTAACACGCATGCTTTATGATTTTAACAAATAATTTGAACAAAAATTATGACATGTTAGTGTCAATAGAATTTAAAAAATCAGCCGCATATAATTAAATAAACTATTCTCGATTCCTATGAATATGATAAAATTGGAAAAGTGGATAAGAAATGGCATGGTACCGAGTTTACGGATATACTTGAAATTCAAGAAGAGAGATAATTCATATCCAACATAATATGACAATAAACTTATATCATAAGTATAAATGAAAAAGAAGACAAAATAAGGGGTGGGCTCAGCAAAATAAAAATATAGAATAGAAAAAAAAATAGTAGCATAAATTTGTTATTATATTTTATTGTATGTCAAATATTTTTTGTTCAACCATACATACCGCACTCAACAAAGACTTACATGTTGGATAATTATATTTTAACAACTATTCATGTAGGTCTGAGAGGAGTGATAGAAAGCAAATAAGCCAAGAGAAAAAGTAAGTAGCATGATTTATATATTTTATAAATAGAATATTTAGATATTTAAAAATATTGAGTGTTAAAACAATAAAGTTAGGTTCGTGAGTGTGATCAGCCGAATCCATCTTGTGGGCCAGCTGGTTGGTGCGAAGGTCGTGTTGCAGGGTCCAAGTATGGGTGTTGAGAGGTAGGATTTATGTAGGGAAGAAGCGAGCAAGAGTTGAAGAAAAATTCAACGTGCAAGTGTTTGAACCTTTTTTTGATCGAGCAAGTGTCTGTACGTTGAAGTGCTCGAAATCCGGAACACGGATATATTTCTGTGGATGGATGGTCAGTTAAAATGGATCTTTCTATTTATTTATTTATTTTGTTCTATCTTGTTGAGTTTCAATGACGGCATAAAACACGGATTTAATTTTAAAGTCAAATTAAAATTGAATGAGAGTTAAATTTAACATTTTAACATGTATTTCTTTTACAAATTCTGAAACTGTATAATTCTAATTACCAAAAAGAAAAAAAAGAATATTCATTTAATATAATTTTTTTTTTTATATAATTATAGAAGGCTTAGCTCTCAAAAAAAGAGAAGCAAAGGGAGTACAACAAGCTCTTCAAAATTAACATGGTTAAATTGATTGACGAAAGAAACAGTAATTTAACCTATTATAAAATTACATTACATATATCTTACAACGTAATATAAATGGAGTTTAATTTTGATATACTGATAGTATAAAAGAGTTATACATCATTATCCAATTAAATATCTCCTTTTATATAAATTTTTAAGTAGTGAGTTGTAATATAACCTTATTTACTGATGTGATATTGCATGATAGGATAAAAATATCAAATATTTTTATACTATTGGTGTATTCTAATTAAATCTTTATAAATATGTTTTTATCTTTCCAATACTAAATAAACAATTCAAATTCGAACATGAATGTTAATATAATAAAATAAGTAATTTACTTAGTAAAAAACTAAAAATAGAAACAAATGGCATTGTGTTTAATATATATTTATTCCTCGGATTCAAAGTCCTCAGTTTATTTCTAGGTTTAGTCTTTGCCAAACATGAATGCTAATAAATTATTGGACAACATATAGTTTAATTTGTAAACAATATTGGACAATACTTTTTAATAAACATCATTGACTTAGCACTGGCTTATCTTTGTCACTTCAATAATTGGGTAGTACAGTTAGCTATATCACAGTTGATATAGCCAATTGAATTCCTTAAATATTTAATTAAGAGTTTGGTTTAGTGTACATTAAAGAGGATCTTGTGACCATAAATATGTGATAAGAGGCATTTATGTCACTTATTTAACTTCTAAATCTTGGTTTTGTGCATGAGTTTTTAGTTGTTTTGAGGAAAACAATAGTAACTCTTATCTTTCACCTCATTGCACAATTTTAAGAAAGAAATTAGTGACAATTGCATTATTTTTCGAAACAATTAGGAAAATGAGCCTCGTTGCATTTAACTTGTCTCTTCAAGTATGGTTTTTGTATATAGGAGCATTGGATTGAGTGCAAGTGTCAAAGGAAAGACCAGGAACTCTTGAATAGGAGCTTGGATTGAGAGAAAGAAGGAATGCATGAGCTCACCAATTTGGATGAGCACTGCAGCGCTCATCAGCACTAGAGCGCTCGCGCAATAACACGATCCCATGGTCCGACGTGCTTTGGGTCAATTTGGGCCCCTTTTGAGGAACAGTAACGCCATGGGAGGATGGGGGGGGGGGTAGAAGCATCAGACAAGGATGTTTTTTTCCAGGCATTCACGTTTTGGAGTTTTTGAGTTTTTTTTTAGTTTTCTCTCACTAGAAATCTCTCTTTCTCACTCTCTCTCTAGGCTAGGGTTCTTGATCAATTTGGGTGCTTTTCTTATTGTAATTTTTTTTATCGCTTTCCTTCAACATTGATCGTGAAACTCCCCTATGGAGGAGTAATTCCCTTACTGTCCATAGGGTGACTGAAGGTTGGAATTGTTCACGAGATTCTCATGCTTTTACCATTAATTGTGGCTAGTTTCCTCTTTTCCTTTGTCACCTCTTTCAATTATTAATTGTGTGGATTATTGCTATTTATTTTTGTTAGAATTGTTCCTTTGATGTGATGTCTATCCATTAGGTAAGGAATTAGGATTAATTTCATTGAAATTAGGTTGCTATAATTGGTGGTCAAACTGACATAGGTTCATAGAATCACGTTGTTGAATCACTAGTTCATGTGTTAGTAAAACCCTTAGCAGGAATGCGATCGTATAACCGTTAAATAGAATTACACCATTGCTATGTATTAACATTTTTAATGGAAGCAACCACCACCATAATTTTATCCTTCGAATCAATCACTAAACAATTCTAATCCGAAGAAACCTTTGTGCAGGTAATTTTTTAATTGAATTTCTTCTTGATTTAATTTGCTGTTGTCAATTTCTAAAAACCCCAATTTCGTTAGAATCGATTGCATTGCTTTCATGTGAGATGACCGTGATTACACTATAGCAACATTTTTTGTGTAATTTGGTTACAAAACTGTTTTCTAATTTGTTGCGGGTGGTGACACCCATATCAGTATGCATTAAGGGAATTAGTTTGTACTACTTTTGAGGCTAAATACTCCACATTCACCCCAAAAAAGAAAATTTCAGTTGTAACTCTAAATTTTATTTTATGAGTAGTATTTGATGTACAATAAAATTGTACAACAAATGCACACTATACACTTTATTACTATTAGATGTGATGAGTAAGTGAGGACCACACATCACATCCAATGATAATAAGGTATATAGTATACATTTATTGTGTAATTTTATTATAAACCAAACATTATTCTTATTTTATATGGTTAGTAAAGTAATCAAGTAATGCACATGGGCTACTCCTTTTTATTAGCATTTCATAAACGAAAGTTATATATCTATAATTACTTTGTCCTTTTCAATGTGAGTTAAATAAGGTTAGAGTGGACTTATCCACCTTTTACCAATTTAATTTGTTTAGAGTGACAAGTAGTTGATCTCACCATCATTACGAGCAGGGTATAATTAACTATTGGATCAAGTACTTACTACTAGACCAAAAGTTATAGCTGCTAGAAAGAAACAAAAGAATATAACTTTATTCCCTTCAAGTTTCTTGGAAACGCAACTAGCTTAAGAGATCGATAGATGCAATGGGCCGGGATGTTTAGTTTATCAAATTCTAAAGGTAACTGACCAAATAAAGCCAACAAACAATCTCCACCTAGTGTTTGGCTTGAGGATTCAAATCCATGACTTTGCTTTGATACCACTGCTTACCACTAGGCCAAATACTATAATTTTTAGCAATTGTGTAACTTTATTTCCTTAAAGTTTATGTGTGTTAGATCAAGCTTGAAATGCTGCAATCATTAAAGGTGCCGAGGGCGAGGTCATTGAATACTAAAAGTGATGATTGACAAAGAAAGCCAATATTAAAACATTTATGTTTCAGCTTGAGCGCGGCGCTAATAGGGTGCGTATGTATATTTATTAGCTTGTTATGTCAGACATTGATGTATAGTTGTAGGTTTATTTGTTTCTGTTAGCAGCAGGCAGTCCAGGCACAAACATGTGCCACCAATTATATGTTTAGAAAGAGAGTTCTTCACTTGTACAGAACTCAAGTTTTCATAATACAGCATTTTTCATTGTGATTCATTTTCACTCTCTGAATTCCTCGCGTCTTCTTCTCACTCTCCGATCCATTCTCTGCGAGCTACTCACCTATCCTTGAGCATTAATTCGTTTGATTAGTATGATATTTGGACTGGATATCTTATCTTGATATAAATTTTGTCATGTGGGAATATTTACAAGAAATAAAAATTTGATTTGGTTTTCACCATCTCCCTCTTGAATTATAAATACCATTCATGCGTCCCTATATATTAAGGAAAAAGTGTGTGTGTGTGTGTTTTTTTTTGTATTTAAATTAGTAATATATCTTGTAGGCTCCATATCTACAATGGTGCACCCCATCTAACACTAGGATTATATGATATCAACTAACTTAACAAAGATTCATTTCACCAAAATAAAGCTAAGTACAATGATTTAGTACTACTGAAAATGTCTCAATACATGATTACAGACGTTGAGATCATTACCAAATCAAATTGCAGTACAAAAATACAAGTAGAACAAAGAATTGAATTGGACGTTCTCAGCATAGGCATGTACACAGAGCTAGCTGCAGCAAAAGCCATGAGCAAAGAGACCAAATGGAAGTTTATTTAATTTGTATTGAATTGCTCACTCTGAAGTGTGAAGTAATATGCTGAAGCCTGCTTGCCTGCTGGGCATATATACCTCACATGCAATCCGCAGAGTTGAAGCATCCAAGGGTTTATACGGAAGAGTAGGCACGCAAGAATACAAGAAATAAAATTCAACATGCGTGACGAAGTCTATAATGCGCGTGTAGATTGCTATCAATATAATTGGTCACATAGCTGGACGGTTCAATTACCCCATGCTTGACTAAGCATGAATATTTCACTTGGGCATTTTCTAATTCGTGTTTAATACGGTTTCCTTCTCTCCAAAATCCAAATGCCTTTTTGACCCTTTCAACGACGCCGCATACAACTTATGGTTGGTAAAATATATATAACTGGTTAATTGTAGTATCCGTACTTCGCAGGACACAAGTGTGTGTATATATAATTTTAAAATAGAACTTTTTTCTGACTTGAAAAACATAATTTAATATGTAATCGAGAAAGCATTATGTTTTTTAATTTTATATTTTGTTAAAAACAAAAGTAACTATTTAAAATGAATATAATTTAATCTAAATCATAATTGTATATAATAAAAAATGGAGAAAAATTAAAACATCTGCCGCAATAACATTTCAATTTTGATTTCATTGTTTTAAGTGAATGATATTTAAAAATATCATTTACTTATTAATATGTATAACTAAATAATTAAGCCAATTAATATTTTTTTACTTGTAATTGTGGTTATTTGAAATAGTGTAAGAATTATCTACGGTAATGTCTTTTTAAAATCGTAAAATTTAAAATTTACGAACCTGTTCAATGTTTGTAATAAAAAAATATGAGCAGAACGGTATCTTATCACATCAAACTTGTATCCAAAAACCTAATCTTCAAAATATGTTCTTGATTTCCAACTCCTAATTCGGTTTGAAATTATCAAAGGCAATTCGATTATAAATCCATTAAATAGACTAGCACACCACATATAGAAGTGAAATCCATAATTTTTTATCAAAACTCTGAAAAGGGGTGTCAAGACACGTATCAAAGAATAAAACCAAATCTTGTGGTAAGCACCAAAATATATGCTATTTTTTAGAACAAAAATTCCAAATCCAAATTGCCCTTTGACAGGAGAAAAACAGATGTGGAAACGATTCTTGACCCCCACAACACAAGGGGCAAGAAGAATAAGATATTGTAAGGCAATTGATTCTATGAAGCCTGTCCTTCGTGTTTAGTTTTCTCTGAAGGATGAACTACATAAGCAATTTAGCTTTAGAAGGAATTAAACATTTCCATGCTTTATTCCCATCTAACCATTCAGAAGAGGAAGATATACTATCCTGGAGTACCTTCAAAGAAAAAGAAGAAACCAAAAATGTACTCGAAGGGTGATGCGCCCAAAAACACTCATCATTCACACCCTCTATCAAACAATGTTGACTTAAGGTTAGAAGGGAATCAACAACCAATGGTTCCTCTCAAGAAAAAAAATTGTCTTCTCCATTCCAAATCCCATCTCCAATTTCCACTCTCCCACCTACCCGTATCTGATACCAAGCAATTTTGTTGATTCAATATCGAAAATAACTTGGGGAATTTATCTTTCAAACAAATATCCCCAACCAAATATCTAACCAAAATCTTATTGTAGTTCCATCACCAACTCTCTTCCTCATACAATTTATTGAAAGTTGATTCATAGCATCTCCAAAGTAGACATTTATCTCCACACACTCGGAGGGCCTAAGGGGGCCAAAACAGACCATTGGGATTGCTAAGGTACCCCTTGGTTTGAACTAATAATTCTTTTCCATAGAGGTGTTGAACCATCGTTAAATCTCCACCACCATTTGAACAACAATGTCACATTTTGAATGATGACATTACCCACACCCAAACCACCAAGGGACTTCGGTCTCTGAATTACATCCCAAGAAATTGGAGGGATATCTTTCCTATTGGAATCAGCAAACCAGAAAAAGTTCCTTTGTATGGAAATGATTTTAGAAGCCACCAATTTAGGAATTCTGAATAAATTGAGATAATAAATGGGTAGTCAATTCAACATAGATCTTATGAGTATCAATCTCCCTACTCTTGAAAGTAATTTCGCTTTCCAAGAAGGTAATCATTTTTCAATTTTTTCCACTACTGGTTTCCATGTCTCCAATCTCTTAGGATCAGCACCGAAAGGAATTCCCAAATATGAAATTGGGAGTTGTACTACACAGCATTGTAGTAACTCCTTTGCTTCATTTATCCAAGACTCATTACATCCAAAGGTTATTAAAGCATATTTGCTAAAATTGATTTTAAGACCCAACATAAGAGAAAAACAGGCCAACAAATATTTATAATTTCTCAGACACTCCAAATCAGCAGGGGCAAAGATTAGAGTATTATCTGCAAACTGTAGATGTGTTAGCATCACATAATGCCTACCTACCGAAATACCTTCAATAAAGTCTAACTCAATCGCCCTTTGGACCATTCTGTTGAAAGACTCCCTCACAAGAAGAAATAAGAAGGGAGATAGTGGATCACTGTGAACACCTGATTTTGTTCGACCTTTTAACAAAAATCCAAAATTTGCATTTGATTTATTTTCGTTATTATTTACAGTTTCTTTAATTACTTCCTAAAAATAAAAAAAAACTAATTAATTACTAGTTTTTAATTTTATTTATTTCAATAAATAAATAAATAAATAAAAAGGAAAACAGAGGAGTCACGGGCTCCGGTCTTCAGATTCCTTTTCTGTGCCCAATTCATCACGGGAGAGCATGGGAATAGGAGAAAGTAAAAAAAATCAAAACCAAATGATGGTGTCTTGGAAATTTTTCGATTCCTCTTTCGGTGGAGTTAGGGAAATAAAAAACGAAGAGAATATACATTAGAGGAGGAACGAGAGAGAATAGAGAAGGACCAAAAAAATTTTCAAACACAAAAAACATCAGAACATCAATTGGAGAATCTGCAAAACAATCAAGAATAACCAGTCGAGTAATACAATCCAAAGAACAAAGAAATCAGAGGCAGTAGCAGTGGTATAGGTACTTTCCAGTTTCAATTTTTTTTTAAAAATAAAAAAATAAAAAATAGTGAGGCCGCGGCCTCTTTGCTCTGCCACGGCCTCCCCTCCCTTTTCCTTCATCATCTTCTTCCTCTTCTATCACCCCCTCCAACACCATCGTCATCATCCTCCCCCTTCAACCCATCATCATCGCCGGTCACCATCACAGCCCCTGCATGACTATCACCATCATCCTCAGCCCAACCACCGTCACCATCGTCCCTGATTCTCCCTCAAACACCAAGCCCGAATTTTCTCCTTCACCCATTGTAAACTACACTTCACGGCCATCCATCACCACCACGAGTCTTCACTAAATCGGCCATCATCATGACCTCCTCCGCCAAGCCCACCGTCACGAAAGCACCACCTCTTATCCCCACCTCAGATCCGCAAACCACCCCAAAGCCACCGCACCGATCTGCCACCATACACCCTTCAACTGCGGCGTCCATTCCATCATCATCACCTTCACCATCATCTTCAACCTCACCTCCCATAGCCTTCCATCATAGCCACCCTTGGTTCCTCTCCTCATACCACTTCACCGCCACCACAACACAAACCACCATGGCCGCCGCTGCGGGACCCGAGCCATGCCCGGCCGCCGCCGTTCTCCCGGCGGCTTCCCTCTCTTCTTCGCTGTGAGCCTAGACGTGGCTCCAACTCTCGCTGTCAGTGCCGACCACCACCACCGCATGCCCGGCGACGATGACAACGAAGAGGACCATGACCACCCCTTCTCACAGCCCCCTTTCCTTTGAAGCCATGACCTCATCTCCCTTAGCCTTCCAACCAAACCGTGACCAACTTCCACTGTCCCAACTGCAGCAACCTCACCCCATACACAACCTGGATCCACCCACCACTAGCACCGCGAACTGCAGTCTTCCATCCTCAACCCATCACCTCCACCACGTAACCATCACCGTCTTCCAAAGCCGCCGCGCCTAGCCTTCACACTGTGCGCCGCCGATCCCTGGCCTCATTCCCTTTGGCCATGCGTCGTCACCGCAATCTTCCTCTTCCTCTGCTTTCTCGATCTCTCTCTTAGTCTCACCCTCTGTCTCGCTCTCGCTCTAATGTGTTTGTGTGTGTGCCGTGAGAAAGGAGGAGAGAGAAGTATGTTTTGTGTGTGATAATGTGAAAGAGAGAGTTGTGAGTGTGTGTCTCCGTGAGTGAACAAGAAAAGAGAGAGAGACGTGTGTGCATGTGAAGAGAGAGAGAGAGAATTGTGTTTGAATGAAAAAGAAAAGAGAGAGAGACGTGTGTGCATGAGAGAATGTGAACGAGAGAGAGTTTTAGTGTGTGTGTGAGTGTCTCGTGAGTGAGAGAGAGAGACAGGTGATTTTTATTTTTATTTTTAATTATTATTATTTTATCAGGTTTTGTTTTTATTTTGTTAAATTAGATTTTAAATTTGAGTTTGGGATTGTGTTGGTATGGTTAGTGATTACTTTTATTTTAATTCTTGGGTTTAGTTGTTGGATTTAGTTGTTGGATTCGAATTTATTTTTGATTTAAAATAATTAAGGGGTTTTATTTGATTCAAAGTTTTTTTTTCTTTTTTCTTTTTTATGTATTCTCTTTTATTTATTTTTGTATTAGTTTCAAAGTAATTTAATTATAAAGACCAAATAAAAAAGAGTGATTTAATATTTTTGAGTGTTTTAGTGCTAGTGTTTCATATTTCAAAAAAAAAAAGAGAAGGTAATTAAGACCCTTTTTTTTAATTGTATTAAGTTCAGCTTAATTACATGTTTATATCTAGGAATTAATTTTATTTCTATTTGGTTTAACTATTTTATGTTTATGTGTTTTGCTTGAATTAATTTTTTTTTATTTGTTTTATATGCTCATGTGTTTTACTCGAATTGGTGGTGTATTTGTGTTTATGAATTTATTTTTATTATTTTTAGTTTAATTTTTTTTGTTTTATGTGTTTTTTCTAAATTGTATAATTTTACTTTGTTCAACTTAATTATTTTATATATTCTTGTGTTATGCTTAATTTATTTTGGTGTTTATGGTTTGATTTTTAATTTAATTGTTCTATGTTTTTTTAAGTTTGATTGTTTCATATTTTATATGTTTTATTTAAACTAATTGTGTTTCTGTTTATAAATAAATTTTGCTTTTTAGCTCAATTATTTTATATTATATATATATATATATATATTTATATGTATATTTTGCTCAAATTAATTTTGTTTTTATGCATTAATTTTGTAGGTTCCTGTTAAAATTAGAATTTTGCCTAAAAAGAGAAGTTTTATCCATTTTGGATTCAAAATAAATATTTAAGTATTTTATCAAAATTTATATACTTAATTAATTGATGAATTGTATTAAAAAAAAGGGGGTTAATTGAGTCGAGACGGTTTGTTAACCTCATGTTTCAGAATATTTTAGCTGCGACGGCTTGATATTCAAAGTTTTTTTCAAGATAGAGTTAATTTGACCGCGACGGTTTGTTAACTTTATGTTTTAGAATATTTTAGTTGTGACAGCTTAATATTCTAAAATTCTTTTTTTTCAAAATTAACCTTTTTACCACTTAATTTATTTGTAAATAATTTTCCTAATATTTCTATGCTATTTATGTATTTTGTTTTATTTATAAGTTTTTTTTTCCTAATAATTTTATTTCAAAATATTTTATTTATCTTTTATTATTGTAGATAAAGAGTTAATTTATCCGTGACGGCTTGTTAACTCGATATTTCGGTCATTTGAGTTGTGACAGCTTAATGACTCGAAAATTCTCCTAAAAATGTTTGTTTTTCTTTTATATTCTTTATAAAAAAAATAGAAAAAATCAATTTTCTTCTTTTTCTCTTATTTGTAAATATTTATAATTTATATATTTATTCTCAATTTAATTTTGTTCATTTATTTAGTAAATTCCTTATTCAAATAATAGGGTTAATTTAGCCGCGACGGCTTGTTAACTTGATATTTGAATATCTGAATTGTGACAATTTGATATTCCAAATATCTCTCATAAGGTTTGTATATTTTCTCTTATAAAAAAAAACACCAAAAAATAAATCTTCGCTTCTTTTTAGATTCTATTTGCAAATATTTATTATTTAGAAGTTTTCTTTAAAAAAAAATTTATATGCTCATTGTCAAATGCTTCGTTTCAAATAAAAAAGGGTTGACTTAGTCGTGACGACTAGTTAACTCATTTTTAGGATATTTGAACTTTGACAGTTCGGTGCACTAAAAATTCTTTTCTTTTAAGAAAAAAATAAATTCCTTTTAACTTTCTTGAAATAGAAAATAAATGTTTGAAAGGGGTTATTTATTTAATTTGCACAGTTAATTAAAGGTACCGTCCAAGGACGGGTGTACTAGGGTGCGTGGGATTAAATTTCTGCCCTTCCCTATACATAACTTGACTCAGAACTCAAAGCTCAAGTTGCAAGGACTATTTTCTAAAAATGAGTTTTTCCAACGTTTTCCCAATTTTAAATAAACTTGGTGGCGATTCCAATATTTCAAAACAAAATTTCTCTTTTTTCGCCATCCCCGTCGTGATCCCGGTTGCGACAGATGGCGACTCCACTGGGGATTTCCAAGAGAGTCAGGCCTGTTTTAGTTAATTGTGCAAATTAAATATAGCCTTTTGACGTTTGTTTTCCTTTTCTTAGTTTACTTTGTATAATATTTCTTTCTTTATACCTTGTCTCTTTACAGAATCTTACATTTCATGTGTTTGATAGCTCTATTTGTTAAAACCTTAGGATAGATAGTATTAATTGGGTTAATGCGTCTTTGTTTGAGTTGTTTTTACAGATATTAGTCATGGGTAGTCTTAGGATTTCAGGTTTGTATGCTCTCTTCACACACAACACTTACATGATAATCACACGAGTGGGGCCCTATACCCGGGTCTGAGTGTAACTTGAGATAGGTAAGAGATTATGTAGTGGTAGCCATTTTGGATGTTCATCCTGTTTGATTATCGCGAAAATCTCATCTAGAGTGTGATTCTTTCATGAATGCCCTACACCTAGCTGTTCACCTGCTGTTGTGAGTAACATTCTGAAATGAGTCTTAACTCTAGAGGCCGTAGAAAATATGAGAATATAGACCCACCTGGTGAAAGTGTTCACAAAGTAGAATGACCATAGGACCATAGAATTGACCTTCAGAATTTACCTTAAATAGGACACAAAGAGAGCATGCATTTTTCCTTAATTCCCTTCTTTGTATATAAATTCTTATAATTGTTCTTTGCATATAATTTCTTTTCGCAAATTGTTTATTATTCCTCCTTTCGTTTAAATCAAGTTTGTGTGTTATGGCAGGTTTGTTAGAAAGTCGAACTGAAATCTTTTTGTGAGTATCTTTGGAAAATGAAAATGAATATGAGACCAAACAGTCAGGAAGGTGAAAAGTTGAAAAGAACTTTGCGTCTTAAAACCAAGACACCTGACACCAAAAGCCTGAGGTCTTTGGGTCAATTGCTGAAGCTACCACAACACCTGTCTCTCACCAGAAAATATGGAAAGATTTTGAATCTCTTAGAAGTGGAAGAGCAGGAAGAAGCAATCACAGCACTGGCACAGTACTATGATCCTCCGCTCTGATGTTTCTCTTTTCAAGACTTCCAGTTAGCACCTACTATTGAAGAATTTGAGAAGATCCTGGGGTTACCACTAGAAGGGGAAAAACCCTATCACTACCAAGGCCATTATCCTTCTTTACAAACCCTATCAACTGTCCTAAGGGTAGGCGTAAAAAATCTGCATGAAGCACAGAAATGTATGAATGAGACCTATGGATTCTCAAGAGATTACCTGGAAAAGCACATGCACCATCTGGCACAAGCAGAAGATTGGGATACTTTTGCAGATGTACTGGCCCTCACCATCTATGGCACTGTCTTATTTCCGAATATTGAAGGCCTTGTAGATCTTGGGGCTATTGACGTATTCCTTGCTCGCAAATTCCATGGCCATAATCCTGTTCCAGCCCTCTTGGCAGATGTTTGCTGTACTCTGAACTTTTGCCATGAGAGAAATGGTAAAAGAATTCTGTGCTGTTTACCAATGCTATATGTGTGGGTTACTTCGCACATATTCCAAAGGAATTACAAGGCGCCTTGTCCGATTGAAGACCTACGAATGCATAATATCAAGAAGAAGAGTGGACAAGAGTGGGCTCAAGACCTGGCCAAATTGGATGAAAAGATGATACGATGGTATCCTTGGAGGGAGGATGGTCAAACTCTGATTTATCAATGCGGAAGCTTTCCAAATGTACCTCTCATGGGTACCCGAGGATGCATAAATTACAATCCTGTCTTGGTATTACGCCAATTCGGTTATCCCATGATGGGACCTCCTTCCGAAGCTGCAGTTACTCCGTTTGTCTCATATTATCAAGACTCCAATGACATTGGCCTATTGCAAAAAGTCCGATATGCTTGGAACAAAATCGTCCGAAAAGGAAAAGAATTGGGAATGAGGAGTTGTGCAGTGAAAGAAAGTTATCGTCAATGGGTGAAAAACAGGGCACAAGAGATCAAGCTGCCCTTCAAAGTCATAACTGTTACTCCTCTGGACAATGCATCAATCTGGGGTTTCCATGAAAATGAAGAAATCAAAGAAGTAAAAGAGAAACTAGACAAGGTTGAACAAGAAAAGATGCAAATAGAAGCTGAGTTGAAAAGTGTCCACCATAACTACATGACGTTAAAACGAGAAAGCACTGAAAAGGATCAGGTTCTAGAAGGAACAAGCAAGAAGCTGAAGATGGGGCATGAACACATGATGAAAACCAAGGAATGCCTCAAAGCTGCCAACAAAAGGCTTGGACTTCAGAGGCAAGAGCGTGATAAAGCGCTAGCCGAAAATCAACAACTGAAAGATCTACTTCGGAAGGCCAAAATTGCTGAAGAAACTGCGCTAAGAGGTGAAGAACAAATGAAACAACAAATGGAAGAATTAAACAATGAATACCAAAGGAAGATTGAAGAGCTAAGCCAACACATGCATGATGAGATCATGGAATATCAAGTTGCTCTGGAAAAAGAAAAGAAAAGAGTTGCAAGTTTGGATTCTGAAATACAACATCAGAACCACATTATTCATGAGCTGAAGACTCGCTTCTCAAATTTGGCAGGATTGGCTAATGCAGCCATCGAAGATGTTCCAAGATACTTAGGATTGGCCGAGCAAGGAATAATCCCTTTCAAGACCCCAATCGAAATTTGTAATTTTGTTGACTATTGTAAAGACTTGATTGGGAGAATGAAGCAAATGATTGCTGAGAGATGTTAAGAAAGGCATTTGTGGCTTTACAGTGTATTTTCTTTTGTTGTTGTGAGAACCAATGTAAGAAAGATGATGGTTGTAATATGCCTTTATGAATAAAAGAATCTTCGTATTGTATTGGTCTCATAGCAATATCCATGACTTAGTACTTTTGAACGAGACGTTCTGAGGAACGGTTATCATCAAAGATACTCACATCAAGATTCAGCTCAACTGATGATTCCTAACAAATAGCTATGTTTTTGTCTTTTTCTTTTCACTAAAGTTTGTTTTTAATAGGTAATAATCCGTCACAATTGGGCACCCAAGGAAAACCAATACCGATCAGACTCGAATCTATAATACTAGAGCTCGGACCAAAATGGCTGGAGGGAATGGTGACGCAGAAAGGAGTATCCCAATCACAACTAATGCAGAAGCAGGAAGAAATCTGGGCAATGAAGTTGATGCAGTAAGAGGAAAGCTGAATGAACTGTCCAATAACCAAAGCAGGCTAGAGGATATGCTAAGAGCCATACAAGAGTCACTTGACCTATTGGGAGTTTATCAAAATAAAGATAGACCAGCAAGTGTGCAACCAAATGCTACAACAATAGCTACGCCTGTGGTATCAAATGTAGCTTTAAATATTACCCTGGGGATGAATGATATGGGTGAGATCCCGAATAACCTTCATGGACAACCACTATCCACGATGCCATTCATACTCCCTATTGGAGAGGGTTATCGTTCCTTAGAAAACGTGCATGCTGATGTGCATGGGCATGCTACCCAATGCAGGGCGACCTCGTGTGGTCATCCAGAAGCAGCCCTTCTCCTCAGAGAATAGTCGTGCAGAAGCAGAAAAAGGAAAGTTCAAAGAGGAATGGATGGAGAAGTTCCAAGAGCAGATTCAGGCTATTCAAGGACCTAGCCCCTATGGTTACGTGGAAGTTGAACAACTCTGCCCTTCTACTGATGTAGTAATCCCTAGGGACTTCAAGGTTCCTGACTTCTCAAAGTATGACGGGACGGGTAATCCTCTTTTTCACTTGAAGAGTTATTGTACTAAGATGGCGATATGGTCGAAGGATGAAAAATTTCTCATCAACTTCTTCCATGAAAGCCTGACTGGACCTGCTCTAGAGTGGTACATTCAACTAGACCACTCAAAGATTTCTAGCTGGAGAGAATTGGCAGATCTGTTCATGAGCCAATACAAGTTCAATCTTGAGGTGGCACCGACATGGGAGCAATTAAGCTCTATGCAGAAGAAGAAGGATGAATCATTCAAGCAATACGCACAAAGGTGGAGAGCCTTGGCTGCCCAAGTTCAGCCGCCACTCATCCCAACTGAAATGTGTTCTTACTTCTTGGGAACCTTGGGATCCCCTTACATTGGGGCAATGGCAGGAGCAGCATACAAAGACTTCTCTGAGTTGATAACTGCTGGAGAAAGGATTGAAAGCTTGGCAAAGGCCGGTAAGCTTCCCATGAGCAGTGAAGACACTAGGAAAAGTTTTCCACCTAGAAAGAAAGAGACGGATGTGAATTATGTGCATGGTCAGCAATCTTTCATCCCACGGTATACACCAACACGTCCGCGATCATACCAAACCCATATCCCTCCTTACTCATCTTACCAAGCCACACCAACCACAAACACCGTTCCATATTCCCAACCCCAAGTTAACAACATCCATATAAGGCCATATCAACCAACTCGCCCAACATACACCCCAGCACCTCGACCAAATTTCCAAAACCAAAACCGTAATCGATTCCCCAACTTTCCACCTTTCCCAAAGCTATCTATTTCGAATGCTGACCTGTTTCAAAAGTTAGTTGATGCTCATCTGATCTCGGCATATCCTGTGCACCCATTAGAACCACCATACCCAGCTTGGTACATCCCGAACCTAACCTGTAAATACCACATGGACATAGCAGGGCATTCCATTGAGGATTGCGAAGGTTTCAAAACCGCAGTAAGAAGATTAATTGCTTGCGGGAGGTTGGATTTTCAAGAAGATTCAAAGCCGGATATTGTTAATAACCCAATTCCAAAACACGAAGGAGGAAGTCGTGTGAACGCTTTAGAGAGTGATGAACCATTGATCAAGAAGGTTATGAGTCTCCGAACTCCTATGGAGAAAGTATTTGGTGGATTGAAGGAGGCTAGTTATGACATCACAACACCTGCATCTATGGTAAAGAAGGAGGAAAAATATGATCTGGAATCAAGTTGTGCATATCATTGTGGAGGTCTTGGACACGATGTCGAACATTGTTGGGATTTCAAAGTTCGAGTGCAACAGTTGCTCAACCTAGGTGTGATTCAAGCAAAAAAGAGGTCGAATCTCCCTGAAGAGGTGAATGTGATCGATCGTTTCGTACTCCGCATCCCTCCACTAAATCGAGCTCCGAAACCAGAGAAAGTGGTGATCACTGTGAAGAAACCAACACCATTCAGTTACGAGAATACACATGCTATCCCTTGGAACTATGAAACTAATGTGGAGACAAATGGAGACATAGGGGAAACCTCGAAGGTCCAAACAAGTGAAGTGGTAGCGGAAGTAAAAGGAATAACAAGAAGCGGAAGGATTTATGGGCCGTCCGGAGAGCTGGAAAAAGGAAAGTTTGTCGAAGAAGAGAACGTGGGAAAGAGTTTTGGTGCGGAAAAAAGGGGAAGAAAAGAAAATGAAGAAGAAGAGTTCCTGAAGATTATGAAGCAAAGCGAGTACGACATACTGGAGCAATTGAAGAGGACTCCTGCCAGAATCTCCTTGTTGTCATTAATCTTATCATCTGAATCTCACCAAAAGGCAGTACTAAAGGTATTGAAAGATGCTTATGTGAAACCAGATGTCTCACTGGAGAGTATGGTGAATATGGTGGATCCGGTAAAGCGTGTTAATATGATCACTTTCTCAAGTGAAGAGATCGTATCACAGGCTAACCCACGAGCACTGTATATAACCCTTAAATGCAAAGGCTATATAGTGCCCAAGGTCCTCGTGTGGAGGTCGGGATTAAATGTCTTGCCAGCGTCGACATTGAGCTACTTGTCAATAAGCAAAGATGATGTTTCACCGCAAGTGATGATCGTGAGAGCTTTTGATGGAGCGAAGAAAATCATCCTAGGGGAAATAGTGCTGCCATTGGAAATCGGCCTGAGCCGATTTGAGGTTTTATTCCAAGTGATGGAGATTGAGTCTGATTACAATATCTTTCTTTGGGAAGACCATGGATTAACAATGTTGGTCTTTGTTCCTTCAACCTTGCATCAAAGGTCAAATACATTGAAAATGATTCAGTCATTACAATCCATGGAGAGAAGGAAATCATTGTATCTAAACCTGTCTCACTTCCATATGTTGAAAATGTGGAGTTAGTGGAAGGCGACTTATGGCGCGATCACGGAGGTGAATGCGGCTGAAGCAAGAACAGAATGAGTTCCCAGGGCAAGATGTTAATCAGGTAGTGGCTCATATCATGACCAAAAATGGTTATCTGCACAACAAAAGGCTGGGACCATGGTTGCAGGGTATCAAAACACCTCTACCTATCTCAGGGAAACCTAACCGATTTGGTTTAGGATATGAGGCATCATTGGAGGAGCAGATCAAGACCATGGCTCTTGAACTAAAGAAACCAAAAGAAAAGATGAAGCAGATCCCTCATCTAAAAGAGATATTTCCTTACCCGGCTGAAGTGATTATGGCTGAAGAAGGTTATGTATCTAGCTGTTGTCCAACCATCAATATGGTGGATGTTGAGAAGCCTGAAGAATGCAACAATGCTTATGCTGTCAACCACAATGAGATGCTGATGAATTGGACAGCCGAACCAATGATTGATGTTGTTACTTCAAAGTAATCATTTGGGATTGTATTAATTGTATTTGCTTTTATGTATGCTACTTTGAGACATCATTTGAATAAACTTGTATGTTTATCCAGCATTTTTCTCTTTTCTATCCGTTATTCTTTTTCTTTAGCATTATTTCCTCAAACCATTAATCTGTGCCCTTTTATTCGTGTTTTACCCATTATTTGTCTTGGCATTCCAACCCACCGCAATTACTTTCCAGGGATTTAAATATAGAAATTTTGCCACATGAAAGGGACTTTGAAGGCCAATCAATTGATTCTCTTACTGCAGAAGATAAAGAAACTGTTGAGAAATTTTCAGGGTTATTAGAACACATGGAAAAAGGATTTGACTTAGACAATGAGGTGATCGAAGTAATTAACATGGGCACCGAAGAAGAGAAGAAAGAGCTGAAAATAGTGGAGAATCCTGAGCGAACAGAGATGATTGCTTTGTTCGAAGAATACCTGGATGTTTTTGCATGGTCTTATTATGATATGCCAGGATTGGATCCAGAGATTGTTTCACACAAGATCCCTTTGTACCCAGAAGTTGAGCCGAAAAAGCAAAAGTTGAGAAGAATGCGACCTGACATGTCGCTAAAGATAAAAGAAGAAGTGACTAAACAGCTAGAGGCTGGGTTTCTAGAGGTATCGAGACACACAGATTGGGTGGCCAACATCGTGCCTGTGCCTAAAAAAGATGGGAAGGTTAGGATGTGTGTTGATTATAGGGACTTGAATAAAGCCAGCCCGAAAGATGATTGTCCACTCCCTCACATTGATGTCCTTGTTGATAATACGACTAGAAATCACCGATTTTCATTTATGGATGGATACTCCGGGTATAATCAGATTCTCATGGATGTTCATGACAAAGGAAAAGCTACGTTCATAACTCCGTGGGGAACATTTTGCTACACAGTCATGCCATTCGGGTTGAAGAATTCCGGTGCCACTTACCAACGTGCTATGGTTGCACTGTTCCATGACATGATGCACAAAGAAATTGAAGTGTATGTAGATGACATGGTCGCTAAGTCCAAAGAAGGAGAAAGCCATGTAGCAGTCTTGCGAAAGCTGTTTGAAAGGCTCAGAAAATACAAGTTGCGGCTGAACCCGAATAAATGCATCTTTGGAGCTTCCACAGGGAAATTACTTGGGTTCATTGTTAGCAGAGAAGGGATAAAGGTGGATCCAGACAAGGTGAAGGCGATACAAGAGATGCCAGCTCCCCGAACTGAAAAGGAAGTGAGAAGTTTTCTTGGGAGGCTTAATTATATTGCTAGATTCATTGCCAATTTGACTAGTACTTGTGAGCCTATATTCAAGTTGCTGCGAAAACATCAACCTGGAGAATGGAATGAAGAATGCCAAGAAGCCTTTGACAAAATAAAGACTTATCTAATGAAACCTCCAGTTTTGATTCCTCCTACGCCAGGCCATCCTTTAATACTGTATCTTACAGTGTTACCTACTTCACTCGGGGCAATGTTGGGGCAATATGATGAATCTGGAAAGAGAGAACAGGCCATTTACTATTTGAGCAAAAAGTTTAATGAATGTGAATCTCGCTATCTGGCAATTGAAAAGACCTGTTGTGCATTAGTATGGGCTTCCAAGTGGTTGAGGCAGTACATGTTATACTACACTACTTGGCTGATTTCTCGAATGGATCCATTAAAGTACATATTTGATAGTCCTCATGTGTCATTGAGAATGTCAAAATGGCAAGTGATGTTATCTGAATTTGATATCAAATATGTCACTCAAAAGTTCATCAAAGGAAGTGCAATTGCTGATCATCTAGCTGAAAACCCTCTAGAGGGTGTACAACCCACTATGCTTGAGTTCCCTGATGACGAGGTGTTGACATTAGAAAGAGAAGATGAGGAAGAAGAGAAGGTGTGGAAGATGTACTTTGATGGGGCTGCCAATATGAATGGATGTGGAATCGGAGCTGTAGTTGTCTCACCAGCTGGGAAGAAGTACCTAGTTTCCATCAATTAGACTTTGAATGTACCAACAATATGGCGGAATATGAAGCATGTGCAAATGGATTGCAAGTTGCGATTGACTTGGGAATCAAAGAACTAAAGGTTTTTGGAGACTATGCGCTCATAATCTATCAAGTTAATGGAGAATGACGCACAAAGGATCCGAAATTGGTACCTTATCAGAAGCATTTGTCTCAGTTAATTGAGCATTTTGATGACGTATCATTCTCTCATTTAACTCGGGATAAGAACCAGTTTGCAGATGCTTTAGCGACTTTGGCCGTGATGACTAATTTGGAGGTCCATGCTAACGTCCAACCCATCCATGTAGAAGTGCAAGGTAAACCTGTATATTGTCACAATGTAGAGACTGAACCAGACGGCCAACCATGGTATCATGATATCAAGCAGTATATTCAAAGAAGAGAATACCCAGCAGGTGCAAATGAGGTGGATAAGAAGACAATTCGAAGATTGGCCATGGCTTTCTTCCTGAATGGTGAAGTGCTTTATAAGAGGAATTATGACACGACTCTCCTCAGATGTGTGGATGCTCATGAAGCTTGAATAATCATGACTGAAGTCCACGAAGGGATCTGTGGAACTCATGCCAATGGACATATGATGGCACGCAAAATCCTAAGAAGCGGTTATTACTGGTCCACTATGGAGAATGATTGTATCAGTTATGTTCGGAAGTGCCACAAATGCCAAATATATGCAGACCGAGTCAATACTCCCCCAGTTCAATTGCATAGCATGGTGTCTCCTTGGCCTTTCTCGATGTGGGGCATAGATGTTATCGGCCCGATTAATCCCAAAGCATCTAATGGTCATCGTTTCATCTTGGTGGCAATAGATTATTTCACTAAATGGGTGGAAGCTATTTCATATGCCAATATCACACATAAGGTGTTTCTCAAATTCATCAAAAGAGACATCATCTGCAGATATGGAATTCCAGAGAGGATTATCATAGATAATGTTCCTCATCTCAATGGTGCCGAAGTTCAAAAATTCTTTGAGACTTTCAAGATCAAGCATCATAACTCAGCTCCTTATAGGCCTCAAATGAATGGTGCGGTTGAAGCTGCAAATAAGAATCTCAAGAAAATCATCGCCAAAATGGTGGTGAATTACAAAGACTGGCATGAAATGCTGCCGTATGCTTTGCACGCGTATCGCACCAACATACGATCAAGCACAGGAACAACTCCCTTCTCATTGGTTTATGGAATGGAAGCTGTATCCCCTATAGAGGTTGAAATCCCTTCGCTCAGAGTTTTAATGGAGGCTGAGCTGGAAGAATCTGAATGGGTGAAAGCTCGATATGAGCAATTGAACATGATCGAAGAGAAGAGGCTTGCAGCCATTTGCCACGGCCAGTTGTATCAAAGCAGAATGGCTAGGGCTTTTAATAAGAAAGTCCGCCCTAGAGATTTTCATCCAGGAGATTTGGTTTTGAAGAAAATTCTTCTTAATCAAGAGGACACACGGGGAAAGTGGGCTCCAAGTTATGAGGGTCCTTACATTGTCAAGCATGCATTCTCAGGTGGAGCGTTGATTTTGCAAAGAATGGAGGGACAAGAATTGCCTAAACCAATCAACAGTGATGCAGTCAAAAGATTTTATGCTTGAGAAGATACTTAAAAAAAAGCCCGTTAGGTCGAAAACTCGAAAGAGCGATCTAAGCAAAAGTTAGGGCAAAGCAGATACTTAAAAAGCCTGTTAGGTCGAAAACTCGAAAGAGCGACCTAAGCAAAAGTTAGGGCAAAGCAGAAAGGGAAAGCCTGTTAGGTCGAAAACTCAAAAGAGCGGCCTAAGCAAAAATTAGGGCAAAACAACAAAACAAAAGAGCTCGTTAAGCTGAAAACTCGAAAGAGCGGCCTAGGCAAAAGTTAGAGCAGAAAAAGATAAGCATCTTCGCTGGCAACTGAAACTGGGGCAATTTTTGATAATCCAGCGAGTCAAGCAGATAAGGGCTGAAACTGGGGCAATTTTAAAGGAAATTTGAAGACATGTCGTCAGATATCATGGCTATGGTGCTCAACTTGCTTTAAGAAGTCAATTGATTGAGCCACCAAGAACCTAAACTGGGGCAAAAATTTTGTGTCTCCCAAAATTTTATCTTTTGCATTTATATTGTTCAAAGCATTTTGTTATCTAGTACACCAAACAATGAAAATGTCCATTCAGTTGATCCCTCTACCTTCTCTTTGAATGCATGTTTATTCATAATGTCTCAAGTAGGATAAATTTAAGCTTCAATTACGCAATCTAACAGTGTTTACAGCAATACATCAATGACTAGCATCATAATCCATAAATTTCAGCTAAGCTTGACAGAAAAGTAATCAACCTTCTGAAAAAGGAAATGGGAGAAGAATAAAAATGAGCAAGGTCACAGAAGAAAACAAAGTCTTGGTTGTGTCAGAAGGTCCAATGCTAAGATTATGAGTTTGATCGGTTAAAGTTCTCCTCGAGGCTTGCTCAATTGAGTTACGGTTAGTTTTTCAATAAACTGAAGGTGGATAATTCAAAGCTTTTTGCATATGATTTGAAAAATAATAAAAAAGATTGTTTTCTTTTCCAAGTTATATTTCAGTCGGCCTCAACTGCTAATTTATGTTTTCAGTCGGCCTCAGCTGTCAGTTTACATTTTCAGTCGGCCTCAGCTGCCAATTTACATTTCAATCGGCCTCAGCTGCCACTTTACGTTTTCAGTCGGCCTCAGCTGCCAATTTATATTTCAATTGGCCTCAGCTGCCAATTTACATTTCAATCGGCCTCAGCTGCCACTTTACGTTTTTAGTCGGCCTCAGCTGCCAGCTGCCAATTACATTTCAATTGGCCTCAGCTGCTACTTTACATTTTCAGTCGGCCTCAGCTGCCAATTTACATTTCAATTGGCCTCAGCTGCCACTTTACGTTTTCAGTCGGCCTCAGATGCCAATTTACGTTTCCAGTCGGCCTCAGATGCCAATTTACATTTTCAAGTCGGCCTCAGCTGCCAGTTTACATTTTCAGTCGGCCTCAGCTGCCAATTTACATTTCAATCGGCCTTAGTCGCCGCTACGTTTTGATCGGCCGTTGCCAATTTACATTTCAATTGGCCTCAGCTGCCACTTTACATTTTCAGTCGGCCTCAGCTGCCAATTTACATTTCAATTGGCCTCAGCTGCCACTTTACGTTTTCAGTCGGCCTCAGCTGCCAATTTACATTTCAATCGGCCTCAGCTGCCAATTTACATTTCAATTGGCCTCAGCTGCCACTTTACGTTTTCAGTCGGCCTCAGATGCCAATTTACATTTCCAGTCGGCCTTAGTTGCCAATTTACATTTTCAGTCGGCCTCAGATGCCAATTTACATTTTCAGTCGGCCTCAGCTGCCAATTTACATTTCAATTGGCCTCAGCTGCCACTTTACGTTTTCAGTCGGCCTCAGATGCCAATTTACGTTTCCAGTCGGCCTCAGATGCCAATTTACATTTTCAAGTCGGCCTCAGCTGCCAGTTTACATTTCAAGTCGGCCTCAGCTGCCAATTTACATTTTCAGTCGGCCTCAGATGCCAATTTATATTTGAAGTCGGCCTCAGATGCCAATTTACATTTCAAGTCGGCCTCAGCTGTCAATTTACATTTTCAGTCGGTCTCAGATGCCAATTTACATTTTCAGTCGGCCTTAGATGCCAATTTACATTTCAAGTCGGCCTCAGATGCCAATTTACATTTCAAGTCGACCTCAGATGCCAATTTACATTTCAAGTCGGCCTCAGATGCCATTTTACATTTCAAGTCGGCCTCAGATGCCAATTTACGTTTTCAGTCGGCCTCAGATGCCAATTTACATTTCTGTCGGCCTCAGATGCCAATTTACATTTCTGTCGGCCTCATATGCCAATTTACATTTTCAGCTGGCCTCAGATGCCAATTTTTACATTTCAGTCGGCCTCAGATGCCAATTTAAATTTCAAGTCGGCCTCAGATGCCAATTTACGTTTTCAGTCGGCCTCAGATGCCAATTTACGTTTTCAGTCGGCCTCAGATGCCATTTTACATTTTCAGTCGGCCTCAGTTGCCAATTTACATTTCAGCTGGCCTTAGTTGCCAATTTACGCTTTCAGCTGGCCTCAGTTGCCAATTTACATTTTCAGTCGGCCTCATTTTCCATTTTACGTTTCCTGTCGGCCTCAGATGCCAATTTACATTTTCAGTCGGTCAGCGCCATCTGCTTTAGATTCTTGCTGACTTATGCATTTGCATTTGACTTTCTCATATGTGCATTTTATTCTGTCGTTTTGATTTAGATTATATTTCATGCATTTTTCGAACAAAATCAATGTTCATGTCTTTATTCATTCCTTATGAAGAAAATATGTAAAACTTAAGTTTTTTTTTATATATTCTCTCATAAGAAAGGAATAAAGAGGGGCAACTGTGAACACCTGATTTTGTTCAACCTTTTAACAAAAATCCAAAATTTGCATTTGATTTATTTTCGTTATTATTTACAGTTTCTTTAATTACTTCCTAAAAATAAAAAAAACTAATTAATTACTAGTTTTTAATTTTATTTATTTCAAAAAAAAATAAATAAAAAAAAGGAAAACAGAGGAGTCACGGGCTCCGGTCTTCAGATTCCTTTTCTTTGCCCAATTCATCACGGGAGAGCATGGGGATAGGAGAAAGTAAAAAAAATCAAAACCAAATGATGGTGTCTTGGAAATTTTTCGATTCCTCTTTCGGTGGAGTTGGGGAAATAAAAAACGAAGAGAATATACATCAGAGGAGGAACGAGAGAGAATAGAGAAGGACCAAAAAAAATTTCAAACACAAAAAACATCAGAACATCAATTGGAGAATCTGCAAAAAAATCAAGAATAACCAGTCGAGTAATACAATCCAAAGAACAAAGAAATCGAGGCGATGCGATGGTATAGGTACTTTCCAGTTTCAATTTTTTAAAAAAAATAAAAAAATAAAAAATAGTGAGGCCGCGGCCTCTTTGCTCTGCCGCGGCCTCCCCTCCCTTTTCCTTCATCATCTTCTTCCTCTTCCATCACCCCCTCCAACACCATCGTCATCATCCTCCCCTTTCAACCCATCATCATCGCCGGTCACCATCACAGCCCCTCCATGACTATCACCATCATCCTCAGCCCAACCATCGTCACCACCGCCCCTGATTCTCCCTCAAACACCAAGCCCGAATTTTCTCCTTCACCCACTGTAAACTACACTTCACGGCCATCCATCACCACCACGAGTCTTCACTAAATCGGCCATCATCATGACCTCCTCCGCCAAGCCCACCGTCACGAAAGCACCACCTCTTATCCCCACCTCAGATCCGCAAACCACCCCAAAGCCACCGCACCGATCTGCCACCATACACCCTTCAACTGCGGCGTCCATTCCATCATCATCACCTTCACCATCATCTTCAACCTCACCTCCCATAGCCTTCCATCATAGCCACCCTTGGTTCCTCTCCTCATACCACTTCACCGCCACCACAACACAAACCACCATGGCCGCCGCTCGCGAAGACCCGAGCCATGCCCAGCCGCACCGCCGTTCTCCCAAGGCGGCTTCCCTCTCTTCTTCGCTGTGAGCCTAGACGTGGCTCCAACTCTCGCTGTCAGTGCCGACCACCACCACCGCATGCCCGGCGACGATGACAACGAAGAGGACCATGACCACCCCTTCTCACAGCCCCCTTTCCTTTGAAGCCATGACCTCATCTCCCTTAGCCTTCCAACCAAACCGTGACCAACTTCCACTGTCCCAACTGCAGCAACCTCACCCCATACACAACCTGGATCCACCCACCACTAGCACCGCGAACTGCAGTCTTCCATCCTCAACCCATCACCTCCACCACGTAACCATCACCGTCTTCCAAAGCCGCCGCGCCTAGCCTTCACACTGTGCGCCGCCGATCCCTGGCCTCACTCCCTTTGGCCATGCGTCGTCACCGCAATCTTCCTCTTCCTCTGCTTTCTCGATCTCTCTCTTAGTCTCACCCTCTGTCTCGCTCTCGCTCTAATGTGTTTGTGTGTGTGCCGTGAGAAAGGAGGAGAGAGAAGTATGTTTTGTGTGTGATAATGTGAAAGAGAGAGTTGTGAGTGTGTGTCTCCGTGAGTGAACAAGAAAAGAGAGAGAGACGTGTGTGCATGTGAAGAGAGAGAGAGAGAATTGTGTTTGAATGAAAAAGAAAAGAGAGAGAGACGTTTGTGCATGAGAGAATGTGAACGAGAGAGAGTTTTAGTGTGTGTGTGAGTGTCTCGTGAGTGAGAGAGAGAGACAGGTGATTTTTATTTTTATTTTTAATTATTATTATTTTATCAGGTATTGTTTTTATTTTGTTAAATTAGATTTTAAATTTGAGTTTGGGATTGTGTTGGTATGGTTAGTGATTACTTTTATTTTAATTCTTGGGTTTAGTTGTTGGATTTAGTTGTTGGATTCGAATTTATTTTTGATCTAAAATAATTAAGGGGTTTTATTTGATTCAAAGTTTTTTTTCTTTTTTCTTTTTTATGTATTCTCTTTTATTTATTTTTGTATTAGTTTCAAAGTAATTTAATTATAAATACCAAATAAAAAAGAGTGATTTAATATTTTTAAGTGTTTTAGTGCTAGTGTTTCATATTTCAAAAAAAAAAGAGAAGGTAATTAAGACCCTTTTTTTTTAATTGTATTAAGTTCAGCTTAATTACATGTTTATATCTAGGAATTAATTTTATTTCTATTTGGTTTAACTATTTTATGTTTATGTGTTTTGCTTGAATTAAATTTTTTTTTATTTGTTTTATATGCTCATGTGTTTTACTCGAATTGGTGGTGTATTTGTGTTTATGAATTTATTTTTATTATTTTTAGTTTAATTTTTTTTTGTTTTATGTGTTTTGTCTAAATTGTATAATTTTACTTTGTTCAACTTAATTATTTTATATATTCTTGTGTTATGCTTAATTTATTTTGGTGTTTATGGTTTGTTTTTTAATTTAATTGTTCTATGTTTTTTTTAGTTTGATTGTTTCATATTTTATATGTTTTATTTAAACTAATTGTGTTTCTGTTTATAAATAAATTTTGCTTTTTAGCTCAATTATTTTATATTATATATATATTTATATGTATATTTTGCTCAAATTAATTTTGTTTTTATGCATTAATTTTTAGGTTCCTGTTAAAATTAGAATTTTGCCTAAAAAGAGAAGTTTTATCCATTTTGGATTCAAAATAAATATTTGAGTATTTTATTAAAATTTATATATTTAATTAATTGATGAATTGTATTAAAAAAAAGGGGGTTAATTGAGCCGAGACGGTTTGTTAACCTCATGTTTCAGAATATTTTAGCTGCGATGACTTGATATTCAAAGTTTTTTTCAAGATAGAGTTAATTTGACCGCAACGGTTTGTTAACTTTATGTTTTAGAATATTTTAGCTGTGACAGCTTAATATTCTAAAATTCTTTTTTTCAAAATTAACCTTTTTACCACTTAATTTATTTGTAAATAATTTTCCTAATATTTCTATGCTATTTATGTATTTTGTTTTATTTATAAGTTTTTTTCCTAATAATTTTATTTCAAAATATTTTATTTAACTTTTGTTATTGTAGATAAAGAGTTAATTTATCCGTGACGGCTTGTTAACTCGATATTTCGGTCATTTGAGTTGTGACAGCTTAATGACTCAAAAATTCTCCTAAAAATGTTTGTTTTTCTTTTATATTCTTTATAAAAAAAATAGAAAAAATCAATTTTCTTCTTTTTCTCTTATTTGTAAATATTTATAATTTATACATTTATTCTCAATTTAATTTTGTTCATTTATTTAGTAAATTCCTTATTCAAATAATAGGGTTAATTTAGCCGCGACGGCTTGTTAACTTGATATTTGAATATCTGAATTGTGACAATTTGATATTCCAAATATCTCTCATAAGGTTCGTATATTTTCTCTTATAAAAAAAAACACCAAAAATGAATCTTCGCTTCTTTTTAAATTCTATTTGCAAATATTTATTATTTAGAAGTTTTTTTTTTTAAAAAAATTTATATGCTCATTGTCAAATGCTTCGTTTCAAATAAAAAAGGGTTGACTTAGTCATGACGACTAGTTAACTCATTTTTAGGATATTTGAACTTTGACAGTTCGGTACACTAAAAATTCTTTTCTTTTAATAAAAAAAATAAATTCCTTTTAACTTTCTTGAAATAGAAAATAAATGTTTGAAAGGGGTTATTTATTTAATTTGCACAGTTAATTAAAGGTACCGTCCAAGGACGGGTGTACTAGGGTGCGTGGGATTAAATTCCTGCCCTTCCCTATACATAACCGACTCCCGAACTCAAACTGGTTGCAAGGACTATTTTCTAAAAATGGATTTTTCCAACGTTTTTCCAATTTTAAATAAACTTGGTGGCGACTCCAATATTTCAAAACAAAATTTCTCTTTTTTCGCCATCCTCGTCGCGATCCCGGTTGGGACAATCACCTTACCTAAGTCCTCTCTGAAGGCAGAAAGGAACAGAGGGAGAACCATTAATCAGTCTAAAGACATTGATGTTGTAGAAATACATTGCATGATCTACCCTCTCCACTTTTCACCAAAACCCATCTTATCTAATGATTCTCCAAGAAACTCCACCTGACTGTGTCATATGCCTTTAGAAAATCAAACTTAAATAAAATTGCCCTTTTTTCTCCTTTCTAAACCACCATATTGCTTCATTTGCGATGAGAGCACCATCAAGAATTTGTCTGTCACCAATAAAAGCAGATTGTGATTCCTCAATCAACCCTGGTATTACAGTACTTAGCCACTTTGCTAGAATTTTAGCAATGATTTTGTACAAACATCCCACCAGACTAATAGGGCGAAAATCCTTTATTTCGATCGCATCTACAACCTTAGGGATCAATGTGGCCCATGTTGTATTAATCTCCATAGGGAATTGATCTAATTCAAAGAAAGATAGGACCAATCCAAAAATATCCTTTTCAAGATCTGACCAAAACTGTTTAATGAAATTCATATTATACCTATAATAACCCGGAGCTTTGGATGAATCACAAGACTGGACCGCTTAATACACTTCTGACACAGTAGACATTCTTTCCAAAAATGATGCTTGCTCCTGACTGATTATGGGTAGGAAACCATGAGGAATATGGATCTCAGGCAATATAGGTTGTTTGTATAGGTTCTTGTAAAAGTGTAAAACGGTAGACTTAGTGCTTCTTGGATTTCTCAGTGTACGTCCCTCATGCTTAATCTGATCAATCCTTTTCCTCCTTCTTTTACTGACCGCCACTGCATGGAAATACTTGGTATTCCTATCGCCCAATTTAAAATGCTTCTCTCTTGACATTTGTCTCCAATATGAATCCTTTCTTTCATACCACAACTTTAGATGAGCATTTATAGCTTCCAATCTTGCACTATCAACTTTGTTAAAACCCATATCTTCCATTCTTTTTTCAGTAATTACCTGTTCAGATTCCAACTTATTGATTGCTGTATTGACATTGCCAAAGACCATTTTGTTCCACTCTTTCAATGGTTCTTTTGTGCATTTCAACTTCTCAATAATTGGAATACTCTTCATACTATTCCACTCCTGTTTAACCACTTTTAAGAATTGTGGATGGGAAAATCACATATCCAAGCTTCTAAACGGTTTAGGTTCCCCTTCAAGCCTCATAAGTTCTAGATGTAGGGGTGTATGATCAGAAACTGAATTGGGTAGGGCATCCAACTTCATGGTCAAAAATTTGATAGTACATTCTGCTTCAACTAGCATTCTATCAAGCATGCTTCTTGATTTTCCCCTGGACCAAGTAAATTTTCTCCCGTTGAGGCTCAAATCAGAAACTCCCATATCTTGAACCTACTGTCTTATTTCTGAGATACTACTTGCACACCCTCTACCACCATGTCTTTCCTCAGAATTTAGGACTTCATTCAAATCACCCATAATGATATATATAGGGAAATTGCAGCGAATTATGCAATTCTACCAATTCATCCCATAAACACTTCCTGGCACTTCTGTCATTTGGAGCATAGACTAGAATAAATGCACATTTAAATGAAGCCTTATAGATCTCACCCTCCACACATATCCATCTATTCCCCTTTCTAGTTTGTATCTTTTTAAATATCTCATTATCCCATACACAAACTAGTCCCCCATAGCCATCAATCACTGGCGAATCTATCTAGGAAAAACCATCACATCCCCACCATCTTCTAACTTTTGGATCAGAAATATTTGAATGCTTGGTTTCAACCAAACCTAAGCAGAACCAAGATTTACGAGTAACTAGTTTCTTCATAGCTTCATCTTTCCGATTACCCCCAATTCCTCTAATATTGCAACATATAATATTCATAAAAAACAGAGCAAAATAACACCAACCTGAGAACAAGATTTAGGCCCCATTTCAGACCTTATTCTTCTTCGGTCTACCCCTCTTCTGCTTATGTGTTTCAGGGTCAGCATCAAAAGATCCCCCATTTGCAAGGGTAGCGACAATCTCCTTTTCTTCATGTGAGCTTAATCCAATTTTCTTCCCCAAGTTCCAAGCCTCTGTAGCTCCTTCCATCCCAAGACCCATCGCGTCTGCCTTTGGTTGACGTTTCATGTGAGTGCCATTTGTCATCACATCTCTATGGTTCTGTACTACTTCTGCATTGTTGACGCTAGTCTTCGCAACAAGGTTTCAAATTGCGGACCGCATCACGTGATGCAGCCGCAATATTGCGGTTGCGGTCCGCAGCGCAACCGCATCGGACCGCAATCGCGGTGTGATGCATTTTCACACAAGTTGACCGCAATGTAATCGCAACGGGACCGCATCGGACCGCAACAGGCCGTAACAAGGCCGCAATAGGCCGTAACGGGTTCTTTTTTCAAGTTACAGATGCGCAAAAATTTCACACCGCATCAACCGCAATGCGCATTGCGACGACCGCATTATCCGCAACCGCAACAACCGCAACCGCGACCGCATCCGCGACCGCAACCGCAATTTAAAACACTGCTTCGCAAAGCTACTTATGGAGGCCTTGCTCGTGATGCATCTAGTTTTTCTTCTTAAGGTTGTAGGTATGGCATCTGGTTTTAGTTCTAGTTCTGGCCTTTTCTATGCTGTTTTTTTTGTCCCGTTGGATGATCATTTTTTATGGTTTTATGGCGATGAGAACTAAAGTCTCATTTTTTGGTTGGATCTCGGGTTTTGTTCGGGTCCATCTTTAACCCACGCATTAACTGTTAGGCATGGTTGTTTTCTCAAGCTCTTGGCTTGAGCTTTTTGGTGTCTCTCCTCTTGTCTCTAAAGATGGAAGTCTCTATTTTTGCAAAAGTTATATCCACTGTAACATGCATTCTGGTGTCAAAGCGATCCAATCCGGTGAGACACTCTCTAAGTTTTGGATGTGATGTTTTGATGCTTTATTTGTTAGTCTTCTTCGGATGGTTTCCGAATGTTTTTTTATATCTTTGTGTTAAGTTGTGTTTTCAACATTTGATGTACTCATGGTTCTATCTGAGAGTTAAGCGTTATCTACTTATGAAAACAACAATCAAAGATTTATTTCACCTAAATAAAATATAATGACTCAATGCTACTGAAAATGTCTCAATATCTGATTTCAGTTTGAAGCGGAGATCATTATCAGATCAAATTGGACTAGAAAAATACAAGTAGAACACAAAGATAAAATGCACATAATATTAAATATCTATAGTCATTATCGTCTTTGCCACATTTAGGACTCTGAAAAGGCTCAATCCTTATTTTGGTTAGAATTATCGCCAATCCTTTCCATGCTTTGATTTTCGCCTTTGTTAATCCTTTCCATGCTTTGATTCTCCCCTTCAGAAATTTGAAGATGGATAAAAAAAAAAAATCAAGTCAAGTGGAAATTTATTAAAATGACTTGACTTTTTCTGCACTACCTCTTGATTGATGGTGCATTTCGATTTGCTTTTTGACGAAGATGGCAAGCAAAATTAGTGGCACCAAAAGGTTACTAATACTAATTGGTGGCACCGTAAAGTCATGTATGGTGGTTGAAATTTTTGGCATATATGGCTCTATAAATAGAGCTTATTTGTAGCAATTGAAATACCAGCGAAATAGAACAATCCAACCTCTCCTTATCGCTAATAATTAGAGAGTCATTTGTTTCTTTTGTATCTCTCTATTTTGTGAGTTAAGAGTATACATTAGTGAAAAAAATATTGTCCACTTTTTTATATTTTCATCATATTTTCATGGTGAAATATTTGGTTGCCGTCTTTACTCGTGAACGTAGACTTTAAGCTAAATCACATAAATTCCTAGTATCATTTATTTTATATTTCCATGTATTTATTTTCCGTTACTTTGTTTGTGCCCTTTGACCCGTCATTTCATAACATAAGCGTTATCTACTTATGAAAACAACAATAAAAAATTTATGTCACCTAAATAAAATACAATGACTTAATACTACTGAAAATGTCTCAATACATTATTTCAGTTTGAAGCGGAGATCATTATCAAATCAAATTGGAGTAGAAAAATGCAAGTAGAACACAAAGATAAAATGCCCATAATATTAAATATCTGTAGTCATCATCGTCCTTGCCACATGTAGGACTCTGAAAGGGCTCAATTCTTATTTTGGTTAGAATTATCGCCAATCCTTTCTATGCTTTGATTTTTGCCTTTGTTAATCCTTTCCATGCTTTGATTTTCGCCTTTGTTAATCCTTTCCATGCTTTGATTCTCCCCTTCGTTAACACTCAAGTTGGTTGTACTGTTCTCAGTTTCAGAAGACCTGGCTGTGCTTTTGAGTGGCATTTTATTTGTTTGTGGAGGATCTCCTGGAGTTACTTTCTCCGGCCAATCCTTGCTGGCGCATTTTCTGATGTCCACGTAATTAAGAAAGCAACGAATATAGTATATAGTTAATTAATTCAAGTGAGCGCCACCAAAGATAATTAATTATTATCATAGAATATAGCTGAGTAGCTAGATATACAAAGGGTGTATGTGAAAGGAGTTTGACTATATCGAATCATACATATTTTCAAGTTTTTTAAGTGGTTACATAGGCAAACATTTTTTTTAAAGAAAATCATGTAACTTTATATTTTAGTCTTAATAATTTATATGAGATCTAATAATAAAAGTTTGTTCCACTTACTTTGACAATAAGCCATTTATCTCGCTTATATATTCTCGATATTGTGAAATAGTTAAGCTGCATTTTGCATTGCAATAATATTTTTTTCTCTCTTCTTCATTATTGTTGCCTATTGAATGGTTTTAAACACCTCGTATTAAGAGTATGTTTGTAAGTTTAAATTTTAGGGAGAAGGTAGGGGAGGGATTGATTTATAGTGTAAAATTTTAAAAACTTACATTACAAGCCCTATTCTCCCTTCCCCTCATTTTGTTCCAAAATTAAAAATGATAAAGATAACCTTAAGGATTACTCCGTATAAATTTTACAATCCCTTTGCATATATATGATTAATTGGAAAAATGAATGAAAACGGTAATATCTCTTTTGGTACATAAAAAATCGGAATATTAATCTTTAATTTATGGATATTTGAAATATAATATAACCACCATACACATCAAGCACTTACATGGTCATCGTCATAGGTTTCTGTTGGCAAAGCTTATGATTGGACGTTCTCCGCATAGGCATGAACATAGAGCTAGCTGCATTAAGAGCCATGAGCAAGAGACCAAATTAAAGTTGATTTAATTTCTATTTGCTCCCTCTGAAGTAATATGCTAAAGCCTGCTAGCCTACTGGGTATATATAGCCACACGAAACCCGTAGATCGAGTTAGAGTGTTGAAGCGGTTTATTTTTGTTCAAGTGAAGAATATGAATGCAAGAATAGAAGAAAAATTCAACACGATGCATGCTGACTGATTGCTATCAACTGGCCTAAATCGTTCTCTTGTTTGATAGAGCATGAATATTTCAGCTGGACATTTTCGTTGTCGTTTAATTTAGTTTTCCTTTTCTCCAATTGCTTTCGACCCTTTCTAAGACACGGCATATAACTTATGGTTAGTAAGATACTAACTCTCTCCAATTGACACAAAATCAAATAAAATATATGCATGTGTTAGGTAAACTATATATATGTTACTATCTCTTGTTATTCTTTCCTCTTTTCTTATATAGTAGTCAAATATCAAATTGCTAAGTCATATTATCTCTGATTAAAATTTAAAATCGTAACAGTTATACTGAGAAAAACTAACAGGGGCATCTATAAGACAAATATTTTTTTTATGTGAAATCCTCATAAGTTCTTGTATGATTATATATTTTAGAGAGGAAAACAAAAACAATTCCCTAATGAATTTCAGAAATCTCCAAACTAAAGTAAATGTGGCAGATTTGACATATTTTAATTTACTAAAAAGATATAAATGGCTAGAGATGATAAAAAAAATTGAAACTGGGTACAAGCGGGAATTATCCATAATAGGGAAGGGAATCAAGACATGTTTTTATCTTCATAGAGATGATTGATGGAGGCTAAGTCCTCGTCTGTTAAATGGAACAGAGATGGGGAAAGTGTACATTTATTTTTCAGTTATTTTTATTGTATTTACATTATATATCTATTTTTATTTTTAATTTGGATTATATTGTATTAATAGTATTTGCTATTATGGATATTTATGTTTCAAATTATAAAATATTTTTAAACTTTTCTCTTTTTGAAATTTGTTAATAAACTTCTGAATACTATAGGAATTCAAAATTTCCACGGGAGGTGAGAAATAGAGACCCGTAAGGGAGATGAGGATGAGGATGAAAGACAAAATTTTAAACGATGACAGAAGGCATGAGACATGTCTTTTTTCTCATGGATATTCATTGTCATTCCTATAAATAGCTCATAATATAATAAAATTATCTATTTATTCTCTTTCCTTATTCAACAACTTCAACTTTTGAAATGTGCAAAATTTTCATAAAATAGGCTCTTTATTGTTAGTTACAGGTCATCTATTGAGATTTCTCTAACCTTATAAATATGATATTCAATATAAGATATAAAATAGAATGACATATTTATATTTTATCTACTTATTTAATTATTTAACTATTAACTTACTTTTAAGATAAATTTATATACTCAGTTTTCTATAAGATATATTTTGTTTAAATAAATTATCATTTATTTTTTATAATAATCAATAAACTATTTTTTATTATCTTTCCATGCATTGCATGGGTCAAATGACTAGTGATTATATATTTTAGAGAGGAAAACAAAAATAATTCCTTGATGAATTAGGCTTTTTATTGTTAGTTATAAGTCATCTATCAAGATTCTTTCAACCTTGTAAATATAATATATATTCAATATAAGATATAAAATAAAATGAAACATTTATATTTTTTATACTTATTTTATTATTTAACTATTAATTTACTTTTAAGATAAAAATTTATATACTCAATTTTCTATAAAATATATTTTGTTTAAATAAATTATTGTTCATTTTTTTAAGGATCAATAAACTATTTTTTATTATCTTCCCATGCATTGCACGGATCAAACCACCAGTGATATATATTTTAGAGAGGAAAACAAAAACAATTCCCTAATGAATTTCGGAAGTCTCCAAACTAAAGTAAATGTGACAACTGGCAAGCCTCAGTTGCCTTAATAACGATTCGAGACGACTGTTAAAAATTATGTTCATTTAAGACTCAACTTTTTTAACCTTTCATTTGTAGGTGGAGAAATTCTCAAATGGTTAGATAGAGTGTTGGAGGATAAAATAGTAATTAGAAATTGGTTGGAGTTGATTTAGTTAATTAGATATTAATTAATAGTTTGTATTACCTTATCTATTCCATCATTAGTAGAATTTTCTTTCCAATATTCTCTCAATTATTACTCTTTGTTCTTTGATCACCATAAAATTCAATATGGTATCAAAACATTTTCACCCTACTTGAAACCCTCACCTCCACTGTTACCAAAGTTCATAGAATTCATTTTCTATTATCTGCCTTCATTTTCTCAGCTTTTCTTTTCGCCCAAACACCATTATATCCCAACGTAACCAGCATGTGAGGAAACTCATCCCCACATAAGTCTCGTGACCTTCAAGTCTCTCTATATACTTATAATAAAAAAAAAAAATCCATTTTCTAAAACATATTATCATTCTCTAATATAAATCTCTTTCTATTGGGAAGTCAAATTATCATAAATAATAAGTTCATAATGAAACTTTGAAATCTATCTCTGTGGTACAAAATATAATGAGTTGCTCTATACAAAAAAAAAATCATGAAACCTATAATCATGTAAATACAAAATAATCATGATAAGCAATACAAATTTATCTCTATGGTCTGGAACACTACCCACAATGACATTGGAACACTCTATCTCTATTCCAAATGGATATCTCTATTGCTAGAGAGGAGGTAGCTAACAAGTACTCGCAACAGTTTATGTATCTGTAATGGAAAAAAGGAGAGGAGAGAGTTTCATTTAAAACTTAATGAGTAGGCCCTCACCTGTAATCCTCTCATAGGACAACAACAAGATACGTGTATATACATATAATCATAAAAATTTGATCAATGCAATATCTCTAAAATCATTTTAATATATTCATACATTATAGCTCTAAGATCAATAATCTCTAAAAACATAAATAACAGTACTCTAATAGAGAAACAAGAATCTTTGGTTATACATTGTTTAACAATATATTCTCTGCTTATGCACGTCAATCATGGCATAACAACTTCTCTACTCTGTGGTCCCGAAACCTAGCTAGGTTCCATCTCTACTATAGGAGATTGCCCCTAAGGGCAACTTGGTACTAAGGTTAACGATCGGGTTTACCCATTAATTCACCATCTGTTTCTCTATAGCTATTGGTTAGTCTCTAAATCATAAAAACTAATTAATTTCTCTCAAAATCTCTATTATAAAATATAGTACTTTGGAAATCATTATGTAAGTCATAAATTCTCTAAATAATCATATTCACATTCTAGCTATTCATAAAAATTATTTTAATAACAATGTTCCTATGAGTTTGCGTTAAAACATCTCTTTCACGCTCTTTCAAAAATCATAATTTTCATAAACTTGACAGAATCAATAATAATCTCTTATTTCTTTGAAATAGTCTCTAAATCATGCATTCACACCAATCTCTAAAAAAAATAACTCCAATGATCAATATAAAAATCATAGGATGTGAACCCATTCACCTGGAGGGGAGGAAGGAGATGCGTCAACACTAACGGAGCTCCATGGAGGAAGGATGACATCAATGTTTACCATAACAACCATAAACTCTATCTTAATCTCATAAACTCTATATTAATCTCTAACAACCTCTAGATAACTCTAATCTAACTCTAACAATATTCGGTAGCATCCCCACTTGATAACAATAGAGAACAACAATGCCTATACTCTAGGATATGAGGTGGAGGAGAAGAAGATGACAAAATCCCATAAAATCTCTTACCTTGATTTTGGAAGAAGAATGATTGAGATTAGATTGAGAGAAAATGAGAGGAAATGTGTCTTGGGGTTGGTACAGCTCGGTTTCTATGTGAGAAATCCGAGCATGGGGTGTTTATAAATGGTGAGGAGTTCATTTATCAAAACTGCGTCATTTTGCACTGTGTTGATATCAAAGCCGCTCGCTGCAACAAGCTTTGCAAAAATCCTTCCTCGCTGAAGCAGACATAGCTTGATGCAGTGAGACTTTTGGATTGCATGCTCACTATAGCGACGAGTTTGTTCTGTAGAATTTTGCATCAACAACTCTAGCCTTACCCCATTGGCCCTTCATATATTCGGGGCCTTCCCGGCAACATGGCTAGGTTCTAAGGGATCCTAAAGCCATACTAGACTCGTTTAGAGATATGTGGACTCAAGTATTACCCATACTAAATAGTTCTTCACAAAACAAAACAAAAAATCTCAAACACTTGATTCTTCTTTTCATACTTTATTTGTTTGATGAAACCACCACCATCGCCATTGTCACTTCCATTTGTGATCTCTGATGGTTCTTATTCTCCAATCGGTTCACATTCTGCCCCACTGGTTTGTGATGTTGTTTGGCCTGGTTCATTATTACATCGTTAGATTTCAACGATGATTTAGTTGGCGGATGAGTCTATTCCTCAGATTTGGATCGTTCTTCATTCAAAGATCTAGTTTCTCTTTGATCTGCCTTTGCACCAACCTGGTTCTTCCGATGTGAAGTCGCATGAGCTGTTCTTGGCTCCATTGATGTCATCTAAGTTCGTGACTTTTCAGATCTACCCTCTGTCTTCTCTGTTTTAATTTCCTGGCACGGTGGTTTACAGCAGGCCTCTGTTCGTGTTTGCATTTTCCAATATGAGCTCAAGTCATCTTTTCCGATCTGAGCTCAAGTCATCTTCTCTGATGTGCTTCATTTTTGCTTTGTCTTTTTGGTTTGAGTTGCTATAGTTCAGATCTGGTTTCATTGGCTCAGATTTGGTTCTTGATTTGTGTTTGCTATTAAACTTGGTTCAAGATTTGGGTTTGGTCCTTAGAATTTGGTAACTCCACTCTAGTGACTTTAGTCTAAAATCTCAGATCAGATTTTTTATTTTCACCTTAGATTTGGTTTTGCATGATATTCTTCAAGTATTTGTGGTTATTGTGAGCATTATTGTTCGTTCTGTGAAGTCTATTTTTAAGATTTGATCTGCATCTGTATTTGGTTTTGCTACTGGTTTAGATTCTCTTGAGATTGAGTATTGTGTTGTTTGATTTTGTTGGAAAGCTTGATTTAGCTTGATTGTTTAGTTTTGTTCTATTCTAATTTGTGCTTGTTGCATTTCAGTTTCTTCTTGGCTTGATGATAGTTCAGCCTTATTTGGCATGTTTTGGTTCTCAGATTAGAGAACATTTGTTGGTTTAGAGTTGAATAGGCTTTCATTTGTTAGCTTCTGCCTTATGAGGTGGTTAAGCTTTGGTGTTAGCTTTTGCCTTCTGATTTGAGGTGGTTAAGCACATGATATTGTTCCTTATTAGGATTAGTTTACTTATACCAAGTGGTTAAGTTAGAAGACTGGTCGGCTTTTGCTTAGTGCTTATGCTCTTAATGATGTTCCCATTTTGGGATTGTTGATGATTTATATTGCAACAAGTGTCATGGAGTCGTCGAAAAGGGATAGGCACCATCGTCACTTGCTTGATGACTTTGGTATTCCTTTTGCAACGAGTGTTATGGACACGTGAACTAAGCACCATCATTGTAACATTCATCCTACATTGTTCATTTCACTACATTGTATTTTTCCTGATTACATTGTATTTTTCTATTTCAGTTGTATTACACTTTCATCACAAGCTGGAGATATGAAAAGTACATATCTTTAGCTTGTGGGGTGTTAGGGGATATAATTGTAATTAGAAATTAGTTGGAGTTGGTTTAGTTAATTAGATATTAAGTAGTAGTTTGTTATGCTCCTTACTCTATATAAGGATACTTGCACTTGTATTACCTCACTGATTCCATCATTAGTAGAATTTTCTTTTCAATATTCTCTTAATTATTGCTCTTTATTCTCTTATCACCATAAAATTCAACATAGAGTATTAGCCAATCATATGATATATGTGTCATAGTACCTTTTCTTTTCTTTTCTTTAGAAGCATATTCATTGGGTATGTGTTTGAAAATGAAGTGCATGGTGTTTGAACTTTGAAGTTTTTGGTTATTAGATCCATGATGTAATGATATGATTCATGAATGGAAAATACTATATTATTCTAGAAAATATACCAGAATTGTTTCTGATCGGTCATGTGCTACTAATATGTAACATTCATATCATTCTTCTTTTATCTCTCTAAACTTTCAAAATAAAAATCTTCAAATTTTGCACACCTCTTTCAGTCCACAACAAACACACTTTGATTTCCTCCCATTACATACAAAAATTCTTATAAGCACTTGGAGCAAGAGTTTTTCCTTACTCCAAGTGAATAGTATTGTTCTTACCTAAAAGTGGAGGTAAGGCTGAGGTGTCTCTAGCTTTTGTGCAAGCGGGGGTGGGGGTACCTACAAAGATACTTTAACACTCAAGTCAGTGAATGAATAAGGCTTAAGGATAGAGAATGATAGATAACTATGGGGTGTTGTGCCCCTTTTATAGAGAGGTGAGCCTATGATAAATCAGGAGATAATCTTCCTTGGATATGGTAGATACTCTAGGGATTTAGTAAATATTATATATATTCCATATTTATTGAGAGATATGATTTAATATACAAAATATGATGAAATAATAAGAGATCTTGCAGGCGATTTAAGAGATATCATCGACTAAATCGTGGAAAATCTCTTGGGGATCTTTTGCTGCGTGATTGATTTGTAGAGCCGTTGTCCAAGTTCTTTGAGGCTAGGTCAAGATCTTGGACCCATATTTCTAGTTTAGTACAGTATCCATTAGATATGAAAGAGAAAATACATTAAAATAATATATGAATAATTTGAATGCAATGCAGAGCAAGAGGAATCTCCAAGAGCACAATGTAACAACTGTATTACACATACTACTTTCTTCTTCCTTGCATTATCTCATCCTCCACCTTTTTGTTTTTTCCACTAAATCACCAAAATCTCATTTGTAAAAATTTTACATTTTTATTTTTAGACATTTTTTTATCATCCAAACAAAAGCCACTTTTGTTATGCTAGAAAATCAATGTATCTCCAAACTTCCTCTTTTTCGTATATTACAGTCTCCATAATTTCTACGATGTTATGAAACCATCTTTTTCAAAAGATTAAGTTGATGGATATGAACACATGAATGATTTTTTTCATCTAACACATCTGCTCCCATGAATGCCTTTTTTGGGTTAGTGCATAAACTTTTTCTTTTATAATGTAGGATAATGAGGATCGAAACCTTGGCCAGCCACCTGGTGATGAAGACTCCAATGTCATGTATCTATTCTAAAAACTTAAGGTGATAGGTAGAGGCATGTTAATGGTTGTATATTTAATACACAAGATGTAAGCAGAAAATGGCAAATCATGTTCCCTCTTTCACTAGAGTTAGAAATAAAAAAATATTTAGTAATATCTTCATTATAACTTAGAATATTTCATGTTATATCTTAGATTTATTTAGATTTATTCTAGTTGATTATAATTAGATTTTATTCTTGGGTTATAAATAGGATTACCTCGATGTATTATATCATAAAATATCAATATATTTTCATACTATCGAGTATCTTTATTCTATCTATTTTCTTTATCCACTATCTCAAACGCACAATTTTAACATGGTATCAATGTGCTACTTTCACCATGAGATTTCATTAATTTGGAACTCATTTGTACTTTGTCCTCTACTGTCATTACAGTAACATCGAAAATCAAACCGCCACTATTTTTGTCATTAGCCACTTTTGTAGTGACTTTTCCAGCCTTTATTGCTACTATGCATCACTCCGGCAACTTTCCCCCAGCTATGTGTCACTTCCAGTAGCCATAAAACCATTGTCCTTTGCCTCCACCATCGCTAATAATGACTTTTTCGGCACTAGTCCCAGTTGACAAGCCCACCACCATGCTTGCCTCCATATGTGTGGCCTATCCCTGTCAACTGCACGCACAACCAACCTTCAGCGTACTTCCATACGCGTTCTCTCTCCTCTGCGCGACCAGCCACCTGCCACTCGTCGCCACTCTTCGCTGCATACGGTGGCGCATACGGGCAGCGTTTTCAGTCGCCAAACCCACCACCACTGTGCTCACGCCATTGTCCTCTTTCTGGATGTTTCATGATTTGTGCAATCTGTCAACATTAGTTGGTTTTATTTTGAATTTTCCCCTAGTTTTTATGTTACTGTTTTGAGTTGAGTTTTGACACTACTTGACTGTGTTAAAAGGGTTGTTTCTTGATGTTCTTTGCCATTATTATTTATGTTATGTCCAATAATGCTAAGATAGCATTGTGGAGGAAATAGTTCAAAAGTGTTAAGTCACTCTTTTTCTTGACGTGAGAGGGCTTTCCCAGCACCTTGGCCTTGTTTCCTTTGTGATTGTCCCCATCTAGTCAGATATTTTTTATTGTCAAGAATTTAATTATAACGAGTTTAAAGTTTAGTAAGTTTTACCTTGAGGGAGAGTGTTAAAAATAAAGAAATATTTAGTAATATATTCATTATATCTTAGAATATTTCATGTCATATTTAAAATTGATTTACATTGATTATATCATTATTATTAGATTTTATCTTTGACTTATAAATAAGATTACCTAAGTGTATTAAATATCACAAAATATCAATATAGTAGTTGTTGGCTATAACATAGTTGTATGACCCACTTATTTATTATCTAAAAAATTAAAAATACGCCATGTCATTTTGAAAATCAAGTTTTTGTAATGTTTTTGGTTGTCTGTCATTAATTTTCCTATCTCTAATAGTTAAACATATGACTTCATATATGGATCACCAAAATGCAATCTTTTTTTGATAAATAAAGTTTAGGTTTAGAAAAAAGCTCACCTCTTTCCAAGATGGGTATACCTCCAAACTTATCAAACGTAGAAGTACTTACAAATCGATTACCTATTATTAGGAGAAACCTAAATGCTTTTCAACAGCCGAACAATTGCCTCATCTGCAAATAGGATCGCTTTTTTTTTTCTTTTCTTTTTCATAAAATAGCATCACTACATAAAGTCTTTTTTTGATCAGAAAGTTTAGCTTCATTAGGTCACAGTTTGGATTTCGATCGGTTTTCTTGTTTTTGGTCGGAACTGCCATCGGCTACTTGATCATGTTCAGATCATAGCATAACTCTAGGCAAGCATTGACATGCCCAAATTATTATGTTTATTCAATCCATTAGAGCCTAAATCAGATTATTTGGGCTTTTGTAATTTCAACTTAACTAAGTAATGACCTCATAGATAGGAAGCCCAACAATACAGTTTTTGTTAATTTAATTCACTTCTGTCCAAAAAACAAATGAGCTCGTCATGATGGTCTGGCTTAGGTCAGTCATATTCAGCTTGGGACATTGCCCACTGAATAATCCCAGTGGAGAATGAAATGCTGGTATGAGAACACTTGTAGAAGCAAAATTACCTGTCAAAAATATAGGTAGGGTATATTTGGTTACAAGACATGCGTGTGTAAAATTATATATGAATCTTATTCATAAAAAATTATTATTTTATTTTTATTCTCCAATCAAATAGAAGTTTGATGGTTTTACTTTTCCTTGTTATACGGGTGCCAAAAATGTACCAATTGAAGCATATAATAATTGAATGTATGCATAAAATATTTTTACATTAATGCCTATACGGTGTACCAAAACTAAATTAAAAAAAAAAAGAATTATGGACTGAGCTGATTCAAATTGTGCTTCCAACTGGCATGTTGATTAAGGGTAAGGAAACTAGCTAGACTGTGAATTCCATGTTGTTTTTCAACGTGGTGGTATTGTTTTTTTTTTTTCTTTTTCATTGTTTAAAATGTATATCTTTAAAACATGAAGTCTTTGTTAAAATGGATGTTATTGTTTCCTGCGAAACATACTACTATAGTGAATTCGAATTAGTATTAAAAAAAATAGTGAATTCGAATTCAACGTCTTTGCAACTAAATTAGGACAACTGCTTTTTTCAGTGAAATTAGCCGATTCGTTGCTATATATTTTGACTTTTGAAACCAGGAGCCGGATTTCTAGGTGAAATCGTGTTCTAAACTTTTCTTAGTATTAATACAGACATGAACAATCGTGAATTTGATTAATTTATTTTGGCTATTTTCTTTCATTTTTCTCTTTCTGCGTGGACCACAAGCATATTGTCTTTTTCTTGCGAAAATATCACGCACGTTGCACGCAGCACATTGTAACGTTTGACCTGGCTCGTCACATTGCAAATTACAATTAGTATATGGACTAAATGATAAATACTAGACATACCCTTCTCTCTCTCTCTAATGCTATTATTGTTGCATTCAATTAAGTTTCTGAGCAGATTAAGAATTAGATAAAATTACGTATTGTAAAGTTTAAAATTAATTTCTTCTAATTAACCTTTAGTGGATCATATGATAATTGTCCGTAATGCACGAAAAAGAGGTATCCCAAATACACGTAACATAGAAAAAGCAGTGATCATTAACTGCTCATGGAGCTGGCTAGCGACAGAGCTTGATGCGCTTACGTAAGCCTAGTGACATCACTTCGCAATTCAGTAAATTTTTTATTATATATACGTTGCAGATCTTTATTGGCTGTGTTTCTGCACTCAATGGACTGGCGCGTGAGAAAGTTTTCCTTGTTTGATGATAAATGCCAATAAGTGCAGCACAATATTCCCTTTATAATAAATTACACTCGAATATCTTGAAATTCGTATAAATATAACTTATATTTTTTTTAATTATCTAGTTTATATTTATATTATTTTATTTATCAAAATTTAAATATTTATATTATAATTATACTTCTTATTCACAATATTATTAGTAAACATAATAAAATAATATTTTTATGATATTAACTACTTTTAATTAATAACATTATAAAAATATATTTATTCAATCTGTTAAGTTTAAGGATATTTTTATAATTTTATTAATTATAAATAGTTTATATCATAAAAATATCATTTTGTTAAGTTTACTAATGATATTTTATAAACAAAAAGTATGACTATAATATAAATACTTAAAATTTAATAAATAATAATGGTGTGAGTGTAAACTGAATAATTAGATAAAATATGAGTTATATTTCTATAAACCTTAAAAAAAATAAATATAATTTATACTATTATATATTATAAGTATAAATAATATTTTTCAATTTGAATACATAGTTGGACAGTACACCACTACATCGTTTGGTAGCGTAGAATTTTTATACTTTCTTCACTCCTTAATACTGTGATGTTTTACGGTTAAATTTTATTGATAAAAATAAAAGATATAAATATTCTTACTATTACTCAATTTCTATTTATGTTTTCTCTAACTTAATACTCCAAACGACTGATATACATTCACTATGCTCTAATTAAATAGAGGAATAAAATAGACATAAAATAATTAATTAGTGATTAAAATTTAAAAATAACCTACATTTTGAATCAGAAAAGAATCCCAAAACAACTTATATTAAGAGCCAAAACGAGTGATATAAAGATTTTTTTGGTGATATAATAATGTAGTGTAAATTATATATTATGAGTGCATTGGTTTTGGATTATAAGAAAAAAATAATATGGAACTTAAATTTTTAGAATGTTTAGATGAGACTCCAAGGAATGATAATTATATTTTTAACCCAAAAAATTATCTTTTGTACATTTAGAGAATTTTCAGAAAATAATCAAAATCTCAAACAAATTAATTTTTTATTTTTATTTAGAAATTTAAAAATAATAGATGCTGAAAAAAATAGATTTGAACTTTTTTCAATTATATATAAATTTAAGTTTTATAATCATTTTTTTAAATTTGAAGCAACCTTTTGTATAAGTTAAAAAAGGTAAAAATTAATGTTTTTTGTAAGCTGCTCTTTTTAGCTTCTTAAAAAAAATGAAAACTAATTTTTTTAAAATTTTATTTTTTTTAAAAATTATCCACATATATATATATATGAAAAATAATTTTTTTCATAAAAAAGGTTATTTTGACCCTAGCTAGAAAAGCTTATCCAAATGAACCAAATATAAATTTAATATATAATTGATTATGGATTTTAATTTCTAAAATATAGTGAATTTTAATTTTTTTACTTTAATAAAAATTGAAATTAATAATATTAAATACTCAAATTAAATTCACTGCATTTTCTATAATGAAAAACGTATTTAAACCGATTATGTAATCTAGTTTTATTATATGTCGCATACAAAACACAATAACAATATATAATAAAATATGAACGCATATGCCGGAGTTTAAGAAGTTGCATATTGCTTGCTTCGCATTTTTTACTCTGATAAGAAAAAGCTGGTATAAGCTATAATTAAGCTCCAAATAAAACTCAAAGCTGGTCGGCGAAAAAGATGGAGAATCACGCTTCGGATCGCTGGACGTACAGTAATGGAATCGCTTATAAGAGGACGCGAGCGAGTTAACCAACTTCTTCAATTTGTGGAGATGATGAAGTGCCACTAACTGAAGTTCTCTTGTGCTTGAGATAACTCAGATCTCTCACAGATACCATCTTTTAGTTTTTGAATGGCGTTTGTGCATCTTATGTGGCGAGGTCTCTAGAATGAAATAGTGGTGTTTCCTCATGTCCAAACCGTGAAATTTTGCAAGGAAGAAATTGTGCTCTATCAATCAAGTTAGAAGATCCAGAAGAAGGTAATTAATCAGCAGACTAGACCTAACTTTGTGGGTTTTTTATTTTTCTCCCCCTTTTTTTTGTGAGTAGATTTGACTTATAGAAGTGTCACTTTTGAGTCTCAAATTCATGCTGTTGTTTGGAAGTAGTTATATGTACTCGAATAATGTCAGGAGTCACTTGTATTCTTTTCTGATAAAAAAGCACACCAGATTTACATGAAAATATTAACCTGAGATTTTGCTCAAAATATTCATTAAAATTTCTCCCAAATTTATTTTGAGTTTAATTTTGATATACTGAATAGTTTTACACTATTATCCAACCAAAACATTTCGTTTTGATAACTTTTCAAAACTATTATCCAACCAAAACATTTCGTTTTGATAACTTTTCAGACAGTGGATATAAAAATCAACTAGTATGATTTATGTGATAATACATGATCGGATGACTGTGTAAAAAAGTTTTACACTGTCAATGTATAGCAATTAAATCCATTTGTTTTACTTTTTTCAGTATTAAATTATAAATATGTACTTTTATTTAACAATAAAAATTACTTGTAAAGTTGCTTTTCCAGAGTAGCCACTACAATACGTTAGCCAATCAATTTTACCTTATTATGATATATATTAAAAGATTGTAATGTGTTATAATATATTATAACAAGATAATATATCTTCCAATGTTTTTATCAACCGACAATTTTTTATTTTTATTTTACATTACATATATAAGTCGGCATATATATTATTTTTATATTTTGAGTCATCCATGATAAGTATATTCGAATTCTTCTAATGAACACTAACGATTATTGCTACACAAAACCAAATCTCAGGCAATGTAATATGAAGGAGTTGGCTTCCTTGCAGCCGAGTTTTTCTTGTTATGTTTTTAATGTTAAACCATAGGTCGAAATAATTGCCATGCCATTTAACACGTTCGTATAGCATACAACACTATTCTACTCGCAAAGTTGCTTTCAAGAATAGCATTTACAAATATCTACAGTTCATGCTATTTTTCTTCACAGAAGATGTATTTTTGAATTAGTTTTTACATCAACCAAATTAGATCCCTTTTCAAAAACTTAAGGTTTCACCCACATCGGTTTGATTCATTTAAGAAAATTGGTTCTCCTAGATGCTAGTTGTTGAGGAGTCAAGGAAAGTATAGTATATCATCTTAACCAATTAAGACAGCAATAACCTTTGAGTTTTTTATTTTTTAATATATCTCTATGATAGACAATAGTGTGTTATTTAATTTATACTATATATGTTACAAATATCAGTCTTTTATAGATGACAGTTATAGATGACAGTCTGTTATTTTTGTCTTATATTATAGATGATAGTCTTTTATTTTGTCTTCTAATATAGATGACACTCTGTTATTTTTATCTTATGTTATAGACGATAATATATTATTTTTGTGTTATATTATAGATAGTAGTATGTGATTTTTATCTTATGAGTTATGATTATTAATAGCTGTAAAATAATTAGTAATTTCAGAATCTCACGATAATTATCACATTTATTTTTACATTCATGATGATATGAACAGAAAGCTGTACTAGCTAGTTAAATGTCAATTACCTCTGGTATGTTTTCATTTCGAAATGTTCTGCTGCTGCTTCAAATACACATAAACCCCTCCTCAAAAAAGATATCATCTCTTTAATTGCCGAGTCTTTATTGAAAGTCTGAATTAGTGAAGGTATAAATGTGCAGGAACTACTAACTTCAGGTGTACTTTGAAGTTTGAATGTGATCAGGGCAGGTGCAAAGAATTTAAGAGGATCCCACCCTATACCGGACAACATATATATTATGGCCACTACACTTTGCAAAAACTTGCAGATCAACCCTGATGAGATAATATCGGATTGCATATCTCCTCCAATCCATACTCTTCTTTCATGGTACTTAATTTCAATTATTCTTTCCCAAGCAATTGATTTTGAGGAAGTGATTCCTCCTGTCTTGTGATTAGCAACCTGCCACGTCCAATTGAGGAAGTCACTGTTAGGTTGTTGTCTCACGCGAGAGGCATTTGTCTTTCCATGGCTTATTAATTACATGGTCTGCGTGCAATTTGTTTCAGACAACCATTTGTAGCTTAGCTGAGTTCATGTGAAACTTGCTGCGCATGTTCTTAATCCATTTTAATTGCTGTTGTGTATTGATGTATAAGTCCAACTGTAATGGCATAACAACCAAATTGATCAATGACAGTTTGGATTCCAAGCTGCCAATTGATTATTGACCATGATGATATATAGTTAGCTTAGTTATATATGATCATCAATGATGCTAGACAAGTTTTGTCATATAATTCGTTCAAACTTCAAACCAATAGAACCAAATAAGATTGTTTGGACTCAGGCAAGTCACCAATCCAACCAATCAATCCAGCAGGGAATGCGAGGGGAAAAAAAAATAAATTCGGAAGCTCAATACAGCTGAGTGAGTTATTTCACTTATTTGAGTGAGCCCTTCTTGATGATTAAAGTCATTAAACACTTTGAGGTTGTACATTTTGTCCTGTAAAATGTACCTTAAAAGAGTCAAATCCTTCTGGCGGTAACGAATGATAGGGTGGAAGCCAAGTGGTGGGAGGACTAAGCTAAGGTAGTTAACTGGCTCAGTAGGAGTGAAAAATGGTTACCAGGGGCGGTCATATTTTTTTTTTTTTATAATTAATAACTGCTAAACTCTCATAGAAAAGTAGCAAAAGATGCGTCAAGACTACACAAACGTAATAAAAGGGCCAATTATAAAATGATTCTTCAATTAACCAAAATATAATTGAAAAACAAAAGCTTGTTTCACTTTTCACCAAAAAGCCCAATCCTAATCAAATATTAATATATCCAATTAGGCTTCATCAAGATACATCTAATGCATTGGGTCTTGGGCCACAGGACGCCATCTCATGCACCCCATCGAATCCTAAAGATGATAGTTGCAAATAGAGCCAACCATACTTAATTGACTAATAAGATGTCTTTAGAGAAGGCATTCCTTAGAGTTAAGATGTCCTTGGAGAAAGCATCTATTGCAATCTTACATCTTTGTTAGATATAAAACTTTATACGACTCTATCAAATAACTTAAATTTTTAGAAAATATGATTCATGACATGATAGTAGAGCATCTACAATCTTATATCTCCTATTACAATAAATTATTTTATGTTTGATTTATGACACTCTTGATCTCACCCACGCATATACACACTTTAGATCTTAAACGAGTATGCACATTTTAGATCTTTGTTAATTGTATTTTTAAATAGAAATGTCGGTATCTTTGAATTTCTCTATTTTTCTCTTTTTTTTGTGAGATTTCTATATTTTTTATTATGCATTAATTAATTTTTGGCAGAAAAATAAAGACAGAAAAGAGAAATGTTTTCTTATTATTGTAATAAAGCATGTTAAAAATATTAAAATGATAATATTTTTATTTAATAATTAAAATATTTCCATATAGACTTTAAAATTACTAAAAATTATCTCACCTTTTAAAAAAATGTGAAACGAATTATAAAATACTTTTTTTTTATTAACAACGTGCTTAATCTCTCCCAATTATTTATTACACCTTTTGAGATTATTTAATATAGAAAAAGAGAAAAAGAATGAGTTGTCTTCAATTGCAATCTCAAAAATGAAATTTGATTAAACTATTCTTATTTACCTTCACCTTTCATTTCTTTTCTCCACACAAGATCTTTGAACTTCCCCAGCAAAAAGAAAAAAGAAAGACAGTTTAATCTTGCTATAATTCTTTGCCAAACAGTCAAACTGGGTAGCAAAAATTTCGTTCTCCTAAACCCATAGACAGCAGTTAGCTGCAGGATTCAATCTTCAAATCGCAGGAAGGACATAGAAGCGCTTATCAGAGGATGCGAGTTTACAAATCAACTTCTTTTCAGCATGTGAAAAAGAGTTGACATCAAGAAGAACGGATAATATTCACAGCTGCCAGTGCCATATATATTGCTTGATGAAAATCTGAGATCTTGAACAAATGCCCTTTCTGATTTTGAATACCTTTTCTCCTTCCGGCTCTGCTATGAAAGTGAGCGATTCCTCAAGGCCAACCCATTGAAATTCGGAACAAAATAGCTAACATTCAAGATATATAGAAGAGGACGGAAAAAGGTAAATTATGAATACCCCTATTTTGGAATTATTTTTTCTCATCAGTAATTTTCACTTATCATCACCAAATATTACTGATAAAAATATCGTTGGTGAAATTCTTGAAGGAAAATTTAAACTACGCTATACTGTCCGAAAGTAGCAATATACAGATGACTTCAGAAGAGACTTGATACCCTCTTCTTTTTTCTTTTTCTTTTCTTTTTCTTTTCCTATTTTGCCTCCTGGTGAATCCAACGGGCAGCAGCATCTGGCCTGCCTTTCTTTTCTTTTTTTATTTTTTATTTCTGCCCCCTCTCTTTTGAACTCTTTTGACCTAAAATAGCAGATGTTGGAGCTAAATTGTCTTATCCTGTGTGCACTTTCTTCAGTGTCAATATTTACTTTCATAAATGTGAATTAAACGTTAACGAAGTTTATAAGTATCGTTTCCTATACTTCTAGTTAGTACAACTCGCAAAAGTTCCTTTCAAAACTAGACCTACAATTATTTAGCTTATGTGCTTTTTCCGTGCACAACTTTATTAGTCCTCGTAATAGCTTCAATTTTAATTATAACCCAGCATGTATCCTCTCCATCTTAGAAAAGAATCTTTCTTGTTACAAAGGAAAGGAGAGAGAGTTTGACAGGTTAGATGAAAGAAAAAGTCTCTAGAAAAAAAAAAGTACCACTTGAGCAAATACTCTACGATCAATCAATATTAATTTAATCTATTTAAAAAAAAAAGATTAAATTTATCTTATATTATCGATGACAGTAGGTGAATTTTGTCTGATATCATATAGATGATAGTTTATGAGTTTTATTTTACGTGATAAATGACAGCTTGCTATTTCTGTCTTACATTATATATAACAGTTATAATATCTTGTCTATATATTTGTTTTTTTTCAAGTGATTTATTTGTTATTTTATAAATGATGGAGTGTACATATATATATATATATATATATATATATATATATATATATATATATATATATATATATATAGAGGTAAGGGCAACTCCTTTTTACTTTTTTTTTTTGCACTCTGTTCTTTATGTCTCATATTTTTCATATGAATTTTTTCATATTCCTTTTTATGACGTCTTGATTTAACCCTATGCGTCATATTTTTTGTGTGTGGGTATTTTGAGCTTTTATCTAATTATTATCAAAAGGAAAAATACTATATTGTCTGAAAAGTTACCCCAACATTGAATGATGTTCATAGGGGTAGGCGAAGACATGGTACAGAGACAGATTCTAGTTGAAAGAGTCCACAGTTATGGTCTTAGACTTTCCTAAATAAAATTGTAATGGAGATTCACTCTGCAATTCTATTAAGATGCAACTCATTCGGGCACATGAAATTCTGGAAATTATTCCGGTCCAATAGCATTACTCTAGAAGGCATAGCCTCCGAATGGAGTATGTGTTTCATTACTTCTCATTTATTTCCCGTAGAAAGATAAGATCTAATCCTAGTTACTATAACATGTCTCTCTAATTCTAGTTGCTAGAACAAGATATTAATGTAAGATTGCAGTCATTCACTGACAGAAAAGATTGGAAATGGCTAGAGCTTTAGATTTTGAATTTGAATTGCAACAACAGATGAATAGTTCCCTCATGTTTGATCGTATGGGGTAAAAATGTCCTGAAGTAATGCAAAGCAGATAAATTGAGAGAATTTGAGATTGAGAAATGATTCTGTCTGATTGAATATCTTTAATGCATGTAACACATTAGAATGAGCCAGGGTATATATACTCGCACCTCCTTAACGTGAACTTGCAAGATAAAAACCTTTCGTAAGCCGTCAAAGTTACAATACAAAATTGATAATTCACGAGATGAATAAAAATCTTCATTTTTTGAGTAGTATTTTATTTTCTTTTTTGTCTCCTCAATTATTTATTAATATATAGAAGATATATATGATATATTTAATAACTCATAAATTTTTAATTTATCTTGATTTTTATATTTACATATGAAAATAAATAAGGAGAGATATAGGATGGGACACTATTTACAAACATAAGATTCCCATCCGCAAGGGATATCAGTGTCATTCACATTCAAAACGTGCCAACTAGCAGCTAAGGTATTAATAATGTTACTATAATCATTACGCCCCATGCGTCAATTAACAATGCAGAATCATCCAACCTGGTTCCTGTCCATACTATAGTGACTGAACATGTGGAATTGCATCCCACAAAGAGCAACATGCTAAATCAAGGGCAAGATGGTACTTTGAGATAGCTGAGTTCACCGCATAAGCCATGAAGCAAGCACTATTAGCCTATCCCCAGATAATAAAAAAAGAGAGATTTCTTTTTCTTTTTCAGTTCTAAAAGGGATTTATTACTATGGGTACTATTCAACGCTATCCCTACATCAATTATAGCATTAAAATATTAATAAAATAGAAGACAATGACACTTAACATAACTAATGTGACAAATACTAAATGACAAAAAATAGTAATTCTTCTTAATCTTGTAAGAGCATCTACCCTCCTAATTGGATGTCTGGTCTTATGTCCATTATCCAATCAGAGAAAACCCCAATTCCTTCTTCATTGTTTGTGTTCTCCACTTGATTGTTGGCTATACAGCGGCCTGCAATTTTTGCGGAGGATTGACCCACCTAAATAAAATAATAATAATAATCTGCTGAGGAGTCTTTTTAACTCAACCATGAACAACAGCAATTTTTTAATTTGCAAGTAGCAGGGGCGCCATCTTGAATTAAAAGCAGTGGTTCCTCTATGCTTCACCCTAAGGGTAGCTGTCTCCGATCTGTTTGGCAGAAAGAATTAATGGAGAATCATCCTTCAAATGGCAAAAGTGCAATGGAGCAAGAGTTAATCAGAGGGCGTGACACGGCAAGTCAGTTACTTGAAGTACTTGTTGATAAATCAAGTATTCATTATCTTGGAGACAACAAGGAAGAAAGGTCAATGTTACCTTTTGCTGAAGACCTTGTGCAAAAGGTGCTGAGATCATTCACAAATACCCTCTTGCTCTTGAACACCATTGAGGTGGAGATGCCTGCAGTCACTATCAGGGATTTCTCCTTGTCCACGAATTGCACAAAGCCTGAGGGTATTGATGACACTTGCAAGAGTTTCACAACCAAAAGTAGGAGAGGGTGCTACAAGCGAAAGTAAGAATAATATACATGCTTTATTAATTAACTCATTATGTATATGTCATTTTATTATTGCTATATGTGTGGCTTCTCTTTAGGATCTAAATTTTCACATCATCTTGTGTGAACTAATACTTAGATCAATTAGATGTAATTTGATGCATGTAATGCTGCATCTTTTTATATATAAAATTATTTATATGTATTTGTCAATCAATTTAAATTTTTGGAAGAAATAATTTTATGATATATCGAATTACAAAACTGATCGATAGAAAATTACTATCTACCTTTACTAGTTAAGAGCTCCAATAATTGACATAATAGTCTGACCAGGGGAGCCAATTTGCATACAATACTACTTTCATATGTCCTTTTCAAGCAACTTTATTTCTTAGGTTAACTACAGTAGATTTTTCCATTTAATTTCGGTAAAATTTAAATAAAAATCTTCCTCTAAGCCTTCAATTGTTAAAATTTAGTCTCCAATTCCAATGGAGGGTTGAAGTAATATGCTTTATTGTTTCAGCTGAATCCCAGATTCCAAGTTCTCCCTTCCAAATTTTTTTATTAAAATTAGTGCGGTACGCTAAGAAAAATACAAAGCTTTCTAAACCTAATGCTTTAGGCTTGGTCAAATCCCGTATTAATAAAGAATAAGTTAAACGATGAACATTAAGGCAAGATCTATACACTTATTTTTAGTTAGTATTTTAAAATCTCATAAAAAAGTTAGCATTTTAAAATTTTGAATTTAAAAGCAATATTATAACTTTTTCTTTATAGTATTTTAGAGATTTTTCCAAATTTTGAGCTTAGCTTCCTGACCGTCCTAGCTATAGTGTATTGTTTATTTGTATAGCTTATAATGAACCGAATTATTGTTGTTTCAGACTTTATCTCAACTAGTGTTGTCTTGTTTCACAATTATTGGATTGAGACATAAATACCATTAGTCCTGCCAAATTGGTTTCATAAAAGTATTTTTTATATATTCTAAGATTATATATTGCTTACTTTGAAAATAACTAAACAAATTAAATAAGGATTTTGTAATTGGAATTTTTGTCGTCTAAAGATCAAGTGCACCAACTTGGGAGAAGGACAGCTCAATTCTGTGCGAAGATGGACACGCATGGAGAAAGTATGGACAAAAAAAGACAATGAATTCCAAATACCTGAGGTATTATTCTTCCATAGTTCCGTTTCAAATTAAATTACTAACTTTAGTTTTGGATGTTTATAATTGACCATTAAATTCCCCCTCTTGAATGATGTTTTCAATATATTTGCAGGAGCTACTACAAGTGCACTTACAAGAATGAACAAGGTTGCCAAGCAATCAAACAGGTGCAAAGGATTCAAGATCATCCTCCATTGTATAGGACAACTTATTATGGCCATCACACTTGCAAAAACTCTCTCAACGCTGACATAAAACTAGAACCAGCTTCTTCTTTTGAGTGTTCTACTTTACTAAGCTTTAGTAACATTAACACCCTCCCAAGCGAACAAGCACAACAGCTTTCGATATCGTCGTTGTCTTCATCAACAAAACAGGAGCCTATGGAAATTATTCCTGATGACCATATTGCTCAAAACCAGTTGTCCTCATCAAGTGACCTTCACCTCCTCTTATGTGACGACTATGAACATTATTTCAATTATTAGAGGCATATGCTATCATCCACTGAATCAATTGAATCGACAATGTTTATGGGTGGTTTGGATTTTGACTGCTAGTTATGTTTCAATCTACAAATTTGTTTAAGTGAAGGCTAGGTATTGGTGGGTGGCTTCAACTTCTTTGAATAAAGCTTAAAACTATATGTAGTAGCTAAAGCAGTGAAATCATTTTACATTGATTGAGGGTGTTTTGCTTAAAAACATTCATGTCTCTTTGAAAATAAGTCATGTAATTTTGTACAAAAGTTTGATATTGCCAAGACATATAAGATGAATAAAATATGTGCTATTATCACATTTTCATTTTTTTTCCGATAATTAAGAAAAACTCAACTTTTCAAGAAGAGGAGCAATTAGAGTACAGCCAACGCTCAAAATGTAAGACAAAATTAAATAACAAAACTCTACAATTCAAGACATAGTTAAATTTATCACACCAAAATACGAGAAGGTGCAAATATATGAGATTGGACAAGCCAAAATTTTGTGCAAGAACATGTGTCACACAAATCTGAACAAAAAAGCACCTTGGGCCCCACAAGAGCACTTTGGGGATAGCAAAACATTACAAATTCTTGAACCTAAGTGGAAGACGCATCCATAACACTGGTGACAAAAGTACAAAATTGTAGGGCTTGCAAATGAAGGTATCAAAACATAGAAGCACCAAAAGGCCAATTAGATAAGACAATCCTAGATTGGAGCCAATACTTGAAAGATCATCAACATAGCAAAAGCCCTAAAGGATAATCCAAAAGACCAAACCTATCAAAACACAAAACTAGATCACAAACCAAAACAGAACCATTGCCTCAATCTGATCTGAAGCAAAAACTAAGTCTGACGGCAACCAGATCCTCCATTGACGATGCACCAACATCACTTAAAATTGAGCTTGCTAGAAACATAAGTAGTTGCATGGAGCACAAGACACCAAACATGGAGCAAGTCTAGATAGGGAAACCAAATGGCAATGAAAATGATAGAAACCAATGCAAGTCCCCCAAAGTTTGTTTGCTTTTATGTGGTAGTCGGTGTGGATGAATGATATTGATCTAGGAAGATCCACCTCTTTTTTGGTTTGGAGTTTGGATCTATGCGGTTTAATGAAAATGATGTTAATAGTGTCGTCCTAGTGGCATGAAGTTGGCTTCTTTGGGTGTGGTCTCAGGCCAATGATGGTGCACTCTTTAATGCTGACGTCCTATCGAGTTGGGTTCCTTCTTGGCATTAGTTAGGGCTCCTCAAGGTGGCTTGTCGATACTTCTGCTGATTCCGAAAATGATGGGGCCGCAAAGCTCATCATATGATATGTTCGATGTCCGCTTTAGCATCTTGCTCTTTTTTTAGCTTGTTGTCACCTACCATCACAGTTTTGGGGTCTGCAATAATAATGTGTTGCATTGATGACTGTGGGATGTAAATGTGCCACAGTGATTTGCATGTAAGAGACGAATTCAAGCATAAGGTGGCAAGATTGAAAGAGTAGGGTTGTTTCATGACCGAGCTAGTTTTGATTATGGCTTCTTGTTCGTTTTGTTTTTGATTATGTGTTCAATGGTGGCTTTGTGCTCTTTTGTGTTCAAGGATTGTTTTGATTGGTTTTTGTGTGCTTTACCGTGTTCAAGCCTCATGGTTGGATATCTTATTATGCTCCCTCCTATCTCTGGCTTCGTAGTGCGTTATGGTTTATGTTTTCCATGTTTCATGTTTTGCTTTGTACTTAGGTTTAAGGTTTCTTTTTGTTATCAATAGTGGTGATGGCTAACTATGTGTTTTTGTTTTTTGAATATATACATATATATATATATATAGTTGTTTGTGGTGATAGTTTTATGGCAGTTTTAGGGCTATTTTGGTATTATTTTGTTATGATGCCCTATTAGTTTTGTTGTATCCCTAAGATGCCTTGTATTGTTCGTCTCTTTTAAAAGAGGTTATCATCTAACTATCCAAAAAATTAACTAAAATTCAACTATGCAGCATATAGTTATTATGTTGAGTATAATAGTTGTAACGATGAAGCACAATGATCAAGTATCAATCCAATAAAAAAGAGAAAAGAAAAGATTATAAAGGTAGAGATAAGAGTACTAAAGAAAGGAAAATGAGACAAATGGCATCATTCACACACCCTCTCATTTTCTTTTCTCACCAATTACAACTTCATCGAGTCCTACGTAGTGTCTTAGATGACTTTAGTTAATGTGTGCATCATACTCTTTCTTGACTCTATGCATGCATGACAATGAATCGATTTGGAGTTGTTCACAAGTAGAATAAATAAAAAGACAAATGCTCAAAATTTAATATGGTTTGGTCCCTCTGATTCACAAATCTTTTACTATTCCCAACTTTTGAACAAATGAAGTTACAAACCATCTTTACAAAATATGTTATCATATGGACAGTTCCTAAAACTATCCATATAATAGATCACTTCCACTTTTAGAGGATGATTAAACTCAACAACCAAATACCATATTTATAACCCAAACCTCATACAAAAATTCAACGCTCTTTCAATGTAGGATTTTGGGTTGTATCCCAAAAAATCCTCCCATTAATCAAAAGCCCTGCTCCATTTATTCACAACCTGATTTGGGTACGTGACTATTATGCGAGAATCTCATCCTCACATAACCCTCATAGCCTGTGTACCTCTCTATATGCATATTTAAAATATAAAATCCATATAAAACATAATTTCATTGTTTATAGACTTTTCCTAAATCAATATATTTTCATAACTGTAATCTTATAATCAAACTGAAATTTCAAAGTCTGTCTTTGAAGCATGAAATCCTAATACCAATAACTACATATATATATATATATATAGAGAGAGAGAGAGAGAGAAAGAAAGAGAGAGAGAGAAAGAGAGAAGAGAGTCCGTTGTAGTTACAAAATAACTTTGAATGATACATTCATATAAATACAACCCAAATTAGCATCATAGTATGCAAAAACATGAAATGTGCTCTGCAAGTCGAGGTCTTGCCTGTAATGCACCGGAGTACTATAAAGCAAAACATACTAGTGGGGCTTATCAACCAAAGTCTAATACTGTTGGTAAGAAGGAGGTTGAGAAAGGACCCACAACGGCTGCTGTATTTGTAAGGAGGGAAAAGGGAGAGGGTGAGTTATTGTAAAAAACTCAATGAGTGAGTTCCACTTGTAACCCCCCGCATGGGACATCAAGGGATAATGCATAAAATCACAATAATCATAGTAATGCTAGTAAAACCTTAAGATGTTTCATATGTACGTATACATAATCAAATCATAGTGTCAATAAATTCCAAACAATAGTGCTCTACTAGAGAAACATGAATCTCTTGTTATGCCTCTCATTCTCGGCGTAACAAAATCTCAGTTCTATGGTTCTTAAAGAACCGAAATGTGGACACCTAACTAGATTTCATTCTCTCCTCTATGAGATTGTCCATAGGCAACTTGGTATCAAGATTAGTGATCAGTTCCAGCCATTAACTCGCTGACTGTTTCTCTATAGTTGATTGTCTATTGCAAAATCATAGTCTGATCCTTTCTATAAACTTGGTATCTAGTTTCTATTTGAAGTCAAACTCTGTCATCTAGCCATATGCTTATTTGAAAGTCATATAATATCTGTAAAATCTCTAAATACAATCATATTTTAATCCAGCTCTACATAAAATCAGTTCCACAACATGGTCCAATGAGTTTTACCAAAAACATTTTCCATGCTCTTAACCTAGTAATTCAAAACATAATAATAACAGTAATCTCAATTATTTGCAGTAATCTTTATAATTTATGCTTTAAACTAGATTTTTCATAAAATTAACTTTAATGCTCAACATAGATTTCATATATGTTTGAACCTACTCACTTGGTGGGGTAGAAGAAGCAGGGTTAACACTAGCAAAACTCTAAAGAGTGGGAATGACACCTATATCTGTCATTAAAGTAATAGAACTCTAGATTAACTTATAGAATCTCTAAATATCTCAAATCTAACCTAATATAATGAAAGAATGTCCTGTGCTTAATGGACATCAGAATCTCTATGCCAACCCTAAGAATAAGGAGGAATTGAAGAAAAGGGAGCAAAACCAATGAAATAACTTACCTTAAAGCCTTAGAAATGAAATATTAAAGTTAGATTGGAGAGAAATGGAAGAAATATGGAGTTTTAGGGTGAGAAACCGTGATTTCTAGGTGAGAGCTCAAGTTTGGGGGTGAAAATCTCGAATGTTCTCATTTGAACCCCAAAATAGGGGGTTTTATTAAGATTTTGAGTGCTGCAATACTCACCAGAGTGCATGGTTTTTTGTCTTACACCACTTCACTGTTCCCCAACTGCTGTAGCATTTTCCAAAGTGGTTTTTCTCACATCTTTAAGTTATAATTCAAGTGGGGCTTACCCACAACATGAGTGGGTTCTGAAGTAACCTATAGTGGTCCCGGATTTGCTTAGGAACACTCGTATCTAAGCTATTACACTTTGCTTGTATCACCATTGCACACGAAACATGTCACTTGACCTGTACATTGCGCCTAAGAAGATTTTTGACACAAGTTATCCTCACCTGCACCATCACTGCTCATGGAACATGCCACTAACCTCCACATCGTTAAGAAGACTCTCGACACAAAAGGCCCCACACATGCATTCAAACACTACCAAGCCCAATTGACTTTAACCATTGGCTCTGATATGACTTGTTGGGTAGCAAAAGTAAAAGAAATACAAAACCAAACACACAAAATTTAATGTGGTTTGGTCCCATTAACCTACATCTATGACTTCAAAAATCTTTCACTATTTACAACTTTTGAATGGTTGAAGTTGCAAACCAATCTTACAAAATATTTCATCAAATTAAATGAATAATTCCTAAAAATACTCATACAATGGATCACTCCTACTCTTGGAGGATGACTAAACCTAACAACCTAATGCAATATTTATAACTCAAATCTCATACAAAACTTCAACTCTCTTACAATATGGAACTTTGGGTTATATCCCAACAGAAGCTCCATAACCTATTCGATGAAACTCAACCTGCCTACCCATGGGTATCCATTTAGCTCCAATCCAGTAGCGGTTGGATTTTGACATATAATTAAGTTTAAGGATAAGTTTGTCTCACTTTTATTTTTTCATTTTCAAATAAAGGTGATTAACAAAATCACCTTTTATAGAAATTTTTCATCTTAACTTTTACTCATCAAAAGATCAAAAAGTACATTTTTAAAATATTTTGAATAAAAACTTAGATGAGTAGTTGATATAAAAATGTCTTTACTTAAAATTTTTTCTCTTGTCATTAAAAACACGCAAGAAAATGGATCTTGAGAAGAAATTGTGGGTCAATGTCAATGACAATCATTTAGGGTGTGTTCGGTTGAGAAGCAAAAATAAGAGTAAAAATTTTACAGATACATTCTATGTATAATTTTATACAGGACGTTCATCCATAAAATTTTCACTCATTTTTACTCTCCTCAATCAAAGACATACTTAGTTTTTTTTTTCTCCTGGTGTGACTACACCTGTAATAAATCAAATGTGAAGAATAATGACTCCTGCATTACTTGTTTCCTCAGCCAAAAATTGCAAGTACAGCATAATACAATTTCATTTATCTGTGAATTTTTGTTATATATGTGTTACAATTTTTCCCTTTTTTTTGGGTCTCCAATGCCTGCATTGTCCTTGCCATATGCTTTCATTCGAAGTGTTTAAAGAATCCATGCATTTCAACCCGAGAGAGAGAGAGAGAGAGAGAGAGAGAGAGAGAGAGAGAGAGAAGAACCATGGATAGAATACAGTGAAAATGAAGTGGTAGAGAGGTGAAAATGGCACTAAGCTAGCTAGCAATGAAGAGAAGATAGGATCCCAGGGAAGCCGTTGTAGAAAGGATGGCAGGAGGGGTGTAGTGAAGAGGATGACAAAGGAGTAATTTCCATTTTTTCTTTTATATTATAGAGCAGTGGTCCTTGATGATTATAATTCAATACGGAATGCACAAAAATATTTCCATTAATAATAGGTGGTGCCTTTTCAGTTTTTAAATTTTGATATGGTGTTGGAGGAGGTTTAACACCATAACATGACATTTCTAGAGTAGTTATGGTGAGGTGGGACGTGGAACATAACCCGCTAAAAGCGGATTATGTTCCAAAATCATCCACAAGGTACACAATCCGCTATCAGCGGATTACATTTCCAAGGGTTTTGGTACATAATCCGCTACCAACAGATTATGTACTAAGGTTTTTTTTTTTTTTTTTTGTCTTTTGGCTGGTACATAATTTGCTGGTTACATTCTCAAGGTTTTTGGTACATAATCTCTTACCAACAAATTGAATTCTTACCCAAACAATATTTTTTTAGTTTTGCGTGTCACAATCCGCAACCAGCGGATTGTGTTCCCACTCACCCCACATTTGTAATTTCCTTGCAAACTCAATATGTGTGTGATTTCATAAGTCAAATTCCATAACAAAAAATGAGCCGTGCATCTTCTATTTGCATTATCATTTTAGTAATTAGCGTGATGGTCAATCATATTTATTAATAGTTATTAAACTTATAATTTAGTAGTTGTGGTTATCTTTTTTGAGTGGATGGTTCTGTGTTCGACTCCCACCTCCCTCCTCTATCCACTCTAGGAATAATTCACAGTCTTAATGCCTCTATTTAAAAAAAAACATATTTATTAATATCACAATATATTATTGGATGATGATATTTAATTTTTGCATATCAAAATTAAATCTTTAAATTTTTGGTGCAGGAATAATATATTACTCTATCTAATTCAAATTATCTATCATATTAAGTAAAAAATTTTATTTATTTTATTTGTTACTTCACATTTTAATAAAATATTTATTGTGAAATTTTTAATTTCATTTTTTACACTTAATTTTAAGTGAAATATATAAATCTCTTTATGACTAACCTTTGGTATTGAGTTTTTAAATTAATATGAAAATGATTAGATGATAAATAATTTATGTTTAAAATAGATGGCAGATAATATTTAGAGAAAAAAGTAAAATGTTGCTTTTGAGAAAAAGTGGAGGCACAATTTTTTATTTATGAGTAAGAAAGAATTATAATCAAACAACAATTTAATTGTTTAAAGAAAAATGACAAATGCAATTTTTAGTAGTAATTAATTAATAATTAATTGTGATTGGAGATGGCATTCGTCATCGCTTGAGGCCCCTTACGTGAACCTCATGACCTCACACTAAGCATATTGGCGGATATTCATTGGTTGGTTGTGTTTACTAACATAACGTGGTGTTGGAATGCGAAAAAGTTGGTTTTAGCACCGGCACTTGTTTAATTCATCTCCTGATTCCACATTAAATACTCCCTCTATTATTGCCGGTCGATTCTTGATTTTGATATTTTAGGATATATGTCTATTTAGGTTTATTTATATTTTTAATATAGTTGTATTAGTTAAATAATTAATATATTTATCAAAATAAATAATAATGATTATATAAAGATAACTTTATTAATTCATATAATTTTATACATCTGTTTAGATTTTTTATTTTCCTTAAGATATATTGTTTTTTTTAGACTTATTGTAATAGAGAAATAATTATACTTAATTATTTTTTGGGATTGATGGTTTGATAACATGGTATTAGAGCCATAATAACAAAAGAGGTCAATATATATTCTGATTCTTATACTAACTCCTATTATGAAAAATAAATAAATAAATTGTCTACATTCAAGGCCCAAAAAAAATAGGTAGTCACGTCAGAGGTGCGCTAAATATAAAATCACTCACGAGTCACGAGCCTTTATTTAGGATTAAGCTTTGAAAAAGATGTGTTTTATAATATAATATTAGAATCACTATAACCAAGAAGTTATGGGTTCGATCAATCCTTATTATTCTCATTATAAAAAAAATAGTTTATGTTTAAGTTCAAAAGAGGTATTCGCATGAGAGAACATATTAGATATAAAATTATTTTTATACCCATCAACTCAAATTTCTGTAAGAAATGGTTTCATCATGACAATATTTTAAGAGAAATTATTGAAAAGATAATTGATATATGTTATTGTAAAATAACTTTACTAATCTCACATATCATATTATGTTATTATATACTCCCTCTCCTTCAGAATATTTATCCTGTTCAAATAATTTTATTTTTTAAAATATTTATAAATTTTATATTTTAATAAAGTATTAATTTTTTTCTAATACTATTCCTAATTAATTTCACAATTTCAAAGCATTTTATTTAATATTCGCATTGAACATTGTGTTATATATATTAATTAATATGTAGGTATATATTACTCATTCATTATATTTTACTCAATTGTCAATATTATTTATTATTTTTTGAATATCTGTATTCATCCTGAATTGATAAATATTTTAAAAAGAAAAGAGTGTCATTTATGTGCTCTAAAGGGATATGACTTTTAAATTATTATTATCTAATCAGGTATTGGCATACAATAAACATGATTGATTCTCACAAATAACACCATTTTAAAAAAATAAAAAATTTCCTTTTTCAAATAGCAAAGGATCAGCTTCATCATTAATGCAAAATGAAAAATGGAAGAAACAAAAAAAGTTCAGCTTCAAGCGACTCCGGAGAATCGCCATTATATTTCGGGTCGCAGAAAGCCAACAGAAGTGCTTATCGGAGGACGCGCTTTAGAAATCCAAAATCTTCAACGACACTTGTTGACAAAACAAGTGGAGACCAAGGATCTATATATTAGCACTGCCATTCCCTTAATGATCTTTTGCGCAAGAAAATTAATCAGGTCTTTCACAAAAGCCCTTTTGCTCTTGAATATAATTTTCTTCGTCCTCCGAAGGCGAGTTCTCTCTATCTCTGCGCAGTTGAAGTGAGGGAAATCCGCGTTGGCCAAACTACGAAAACTTGGAAGCTAATTCAAGTTTTCCATCATTCAAGATTGAAGAGGGCATATATAAAAGAAAAGGTAACTCAGCTTGTTTTTTCATTTATGGGTTTCACTTACCATAGCAACAAATATGGTCTCTTACTCTCTTTGGTAAATTCTGAAATACAATTTTAAATAGCTACTATTGTTTGGAAATAATAATAATTTTTGTTTAAAGTTCTTCCATTTGCCTATATTTTAGTCAGCTTCTTCAGCATTATAATTAAAGTTATTTTATTAAATATTAACCTAAACGAAATTTAGCTTCAATGTTTCTAATGATAGTAAAAGGGACTGTGCTAGAAGGAATCATCACTTCTTCGTGGGCTCTATAAAGTTACAATGACTTCTGGTATGATTTTATTAGGATAAGATAAATATAAAGGATAAGGTTATAGTAGACCTAGGGAGAGGCCCACCTTATCACATTAAAGTTTTCTATTTGAGCTAATTTTAAAGTTTCTTTCAAAACAAATTTCAAATATATATAGTCTTTCATTAATAAAAAAAATAGCAACCATTTTACAGCTTTTACGTAGTTTATCTTTGAAGCAATATTGGTTCTTGGAGATAATGACACAATGTTCAAATCTTATAGAAAAAACTATTGAATATATCGAAGCTAAATTTTGTGTTTTACAGTCAAACAAAATTGAGTGCTCATTTTGTTTTATAATAATTATCAATTTTTTTATTTTTTATATTTTAGAATAATATCTGTCTATTTATAATATTAATGTAGTATTAATTTTTTTCTTCCACTATACCATTACCAGAATTGTGTTAGCTAAGTAATTAATATATTTATCAAGATGAATAATAATGATTATAGAAGGATATTTTTATCAACTTATATAATTTTTTATATTTATTAATATTTTTTATTTTTCTTTATATATATATTATTTGATTTTTTACGGTTATTATAAAATGTAGGGAGTAAATGAGACAAACTTATAAACATACTTTTTTTAAATAAAATAAAATAAAACTTTTTTAATGGATGTTATAAGAGAATCTTCTCTTTGCTGTATTATTATTGATAGCAATTAATATTTAATTTATATGACAGTCTGTCATTTTTATCTTATATTATGTGTGATAGTTTGTGAAATTATATGATAAAATATATATTATTTAATTTATACCACTATTGTCATTTATCTATCATTCATGTTATATTGCAGTTGATAATTTCCTTTTTTCGTTTTTTTTCTTCTATGAGTAATTTCTTGTTTTTATATGAATTATACATGATGGTATATATGTATATTATATTTGTCTGATGTTAATATTTATGAAATCTACGAAAAATAGTAGTCTACTGCTTCTATAAAAGGTGTTATTTTCGTCTTACATTATAGATATCAAATTACTATTTTGATCGCATATTATATGTGACCGTCTATTGCGTTTTAATTTTACATTATTTTTTTGATAAATTAATTTTACATTATTGATGACAGTTTGTTATTTTTATGTTTTTGTTGTAGACAATAACATGTTACTTTAAAGTGTAGTTCATGGTTTACTTTTTCTTTGGGGTTAGGTAGATTTTTTGAGTTTTATTGTGATATATGGTGCATACTTATCTTATAATATTATAAGCATGTGATTCTTATATAAATAATAAATGTTTTAAAATTACATATATTATAATATAAAATTAGTTAATGGTGCGAAAAGTCTTATTATACCAAAATTAAAGTTGTTATTTTTACGGATTTAATTTTAATACTTCGTCAAAATATTTAAAATACTAGTGCTAATAATAAAAATCACGTATGTATATAGTAGATAATGTGAAAAAATCACTATAACAGTAAGTTAAACTTTTATTTTTGTCGTACACTATACATAATAGAATATATTAAATCTCTAAATCTATTTATAATAAATAATTTAACACCTGCAAGAGAATCCACAGTCTAACAATAGATTCCTGTACATCTCAATAAATCAAGGAAGATTAGGAGTTTGACTCTCCCCTCTCTATTCTTTAATATCTTAATTTAAAAAAGAAAAATTTAACACTTGCCTTCTAGTTTAATAGAAATAGTGAGGCCCACTATTAAAGATATTGCACTATTTCTTTTTTCGCAAAATAATGGAAATGTATTAATTTTAGGCTAGATGCGCTGTAGTTATGACTTTTTTATTTCTCTATTCTTTTTTATGAAGTCCTTTTCCCCTCTATTTCTCTCTGATCTTTGGTTTTAGCGAGGTCTTACATATTCCTACCCGCAAAAAAGTTTAAAAAAAGAGAGAGGTCTTACATATTAAATCTAAGAGGAAATAAGAAATGAGATGTAATATCCTGTTTGGTTCCAGAAAATATTTTTTGTTTCTATTTTTAATTTCAACTATAATAATACCTTATTATTTTTATCTTATTTTTTATTTTAAAATTATAAAAGAAATGTTGAAATAATATTTTTATTGTCACATGGTTTTGTAATATAAAATAGAATGAAAAACAATATAATATTTTTGTAATTGAAATTGAAAGTAGAAAATGGCTCATTTGCAAGCGATACAAAAGTGGAAGGAGAAAGGTTTATAGGGAAGAGGAACCCATAGCTTCTTGCTTCATTCTATGATTCTTAATCTTACTTGTTAACAAATTTAGATGTTATATAGAAGGATAATTAAAAAATGAAATGAAAATAAAAATATTTTCTCAACCCAAATAAAGATTAAATTTCAACCCTAGTTAAACCCTATAGGTCAATCAATTAGCAAGTCTAAAATCTAACTACCTCAACCCTATATGAGAGGATAAGGTGGTTGCCACAAATCTCCACCACATTTTCACAAAGAAAAAGATTGTTTGATATGAAGCAATCAAAACACAAGTAAAGCTAGCAGTGTCCATAGATAGGGTTGGGTGGGTTTGAAAAGGTTTTTGGATTGGATCCACTCATTAAATTAGTGGATAGGTTGGGTTCTGCTAAAAAAAACTATGAAAAATATGTCCATTATTTTCTTTAATATTGGGTTAGTTGGCTTGGGTTAGATTATGTGGATTGAAAATTTATAGACTCATAACTGAACTCATACCCTTGTGGGTTGGAATTTTTCAACCCAACCTAACCTATATTTATTGGGTTAAATTGGGCTAAAACACATGAGCTTGTAGGTTGGCCCAACCTGATAGACACTATATAAAACAATAGAACATAACACAATCTTCCGAAAGAACTAATGTAATAACTGAAAAAAAAAAAGGTGGACCACCTAGACTTTAATGGTGTAGACCACTCTAGCATCCTCCCCCCTCCTCACACACACTCTTTTTTCTTCCTTCTTTCCCTTCCCATCCTATACACCGCTTCTTCTTCTCCTTCTTTCTAGTTTTCTTTTCTTTTTCTTCTTCCTTCCTTCCTTCCCTCCTTCTTCCTTTCACTCTCCACAACATCACCACCACCACCACCTCAACCACCACTACCATCATCATCACTATCAAACCACATCTCTCTCTCCTCTCTTTCTAACAGGTGATTTCACTCTTTAAGTAGAGGAACCAGGTAGTGCTATGAGTTTTGGTCCGTTCTCTAGCTCAAATTTTATTTCTACAGTGGTGAGTAAGCTTTAATAACCCTCTTTTGATTCTATTGAGCTTCCTATGTATTGTTATGGAGGATTTGTTGGTTTTGGGAACCCTATGGTCTAGAAATTGGGGGTTTTGATATGTAGAGCTTATATATGTTAATGGATGGCATTGTTAGCTCACATATATTGTTACTATCTTGTTCCTAGAATTGTAGAGCAACCAGACGTCAATTGGGGATTTTTGGTAGCTTGAAGAATGCTTTGTGGTTCCTTGGGAACCATTGTTATGAGTAGATTTAATATCTATAGTTGATTTATTAATCTATATATATATATATATATATATATATATATATATGAATGTTATTGAATCCCTGTTGTTCCCTTTATAAATTTGTACGATTTAAGTATATAAGAAAATTTATTTATTGATGTTAATTGAAAATAAACATGTTTTAAGGACCACATGAGACAAATAAAATATTTTACACAATATTTTAGGAAGAATGATTTAGATATGATGGATATATGAATTTTAGAACTTGAAACTGATTTATGGGTTGAGTTCCAATTGTATTGATGGACTGAAAAAGTGAGTGGAATTGACATATGCTTATAACAATGCTTATGGTTGATATTCAGAAGAAAATATTTGGAAAAGCTACTAAACTATGAAAATGATTGGTTATTTTATAAATTGTTTTTGGAATACCTGATATAGAAATTGCAGTTAACGATGGCATTAGCCAGAGCGCACCTTGATTGATAAGAGTGTTACATGACCATATGAGAATGGTACATGATGAATGAGTATAGGTCCACATGTTGTGGTTCCAAATGGAAGGCAGGATCGCATGAGGAAATGACCGTCCAAGTGTGTGATCTTTATGGAATTTTCTATCCGAGGCCACTTCTCCCATATGTATTTTTTTTATTCTTTAAAATATGTTTTTACCATATTATTTATATAGCTTTCTAATATTTTGGTTTGATCTTATTATCATCTCATATCGGCTATGGATGCTGTATCTAATCACTGAGTTGCCAAACGCACTCTGTTATATTCCCCCCTGTTCAGATTCAGGTGCTAGTTTGAGTTCCAATCCTCCACCAGCTTAGAAGATTTCAGACTCTCTCTTTTGGTAAGCCCACCTTGATTCGTGGGCTACGATGAGGGAAGAGTTCCCTATTCTTATGATAGATGTTGCTCCTTTTTGTCACAGGCAGGATCAAGGATGAGTTATGTTTGAAAACTTATTTTAATAGATATTTAAATGTGATAGCTATGTATTATGTTATGTTTTCCTGCATATGTACTTTGATAGGATAACACCGTATCTTTTTATTTTCCGAATCTAAACATTTTGAATTGATAAGTTTTATGATAACTTATGTTTTGAACTTAAGATGTAGTTGATGAGAAAAACCTTATTTTGAGACTTATAAATATATATAATTATAGTACTCTGGTTGTGCTGTGATATTGATTATTGTAATAATGTATTTTTGCAGGTTTTGTATTTAGGAAATGTTCAAAAACTAAAGAAAACTTTATCCGTTTTTTTGGAAAATTTTTGTGTCTTAAGCCTAGTTTGGGAACATGCTCCCTGTGCGCCAGTTCACAGTCTGGATTGGGTTGTAACAACTAAGTAGTTCACCATATATAAGCATCACCCAAAAAAAATTCAGACCTCCAACCATATAGATTACATAGTTCACATATCAAATGTATTACCCCTTGCCTTTACAAGCAGCTTTCTGAAGCTATTTGTGGTTGCATTCTCCTAGTTGACTACGACAAATCTGCTGCATAAATACCTTATACCATGTATAAGAACACATATCTGGATAATGTGAGTGTTGGAAAGAATAATTGCTGAGATATATAATTTCGGGTCCCTGTATATACCTCTGAATAAAACTTTGTTGTTCTTTCCCCCACAAATTATTGTACAAGTAAACCACATGTAAAGGCATATCCTCAGTAAACACAAATTAATTTGAATCATTCTCACTGGATATACTTGGAATTGTAGTTCCACAAGACTTGTTTTGTATGTTCCCTATTGCAAACCCGCATCACTACATAGATACTCATGATATCACATCATTACCCAAACAAACCACACTCTGTATTATAGGTAAATAGGAGTAATAAATACATCATACTTGATAGGTTTCGAAAAGAGAATCACAACGGTGGATGTGTTTGCTACGTGTCTCGGGACAAAAAGGATAGAGACATGAGACAGTAGAGACGAAAATGATTATAGAGAAATGGAATTATATTTGGTAGTGATGTAAAGGACATAATGATTGATAAAAGACAAAGGAGACTAAGTTATAATTTAATGAAAAATTAAAAGTGAGAAGTGAATAGATGAAATATGAAATATTTAAAGGGGTATTCTTTTAAAATGATATTTTAAATTTATATCTCAGAGATATATATTCAATATCCTTTCTTTTTTGAGATACAGAAATTAACTTAAAAATTATCTTAAGATAAAGATAATTTTAAAGATTTTGTTTTCATCCGTCTTTTCAAACCCGTTTCTATTCTCAATGTATCTATATTTTCTCTCGAAACATTTACCAAACACCACCCAAGAGTCATTTTCCTAAACATACAAACTCCTAAAACACAAAACACTCGGAGTCCCATTACATAAAACACATAAATCAAAACATAATACTTAGTACTGGAGACACAAAACACAAATCCCTCGTCATAATAGCACAAAGTGCGTCATTTGAGGCAATTATCAACTCACTGAAGTGCTCTATACTTTGCAACTCATTGGTTTCCAATGGCCACTGACTAAACATACTTAGAATAATCCAACCTCTTATGGAAGATACAACATGATCATTCCCAGTCACACCTTCACTCTACCAAACATGAAAGTTGTCTTCAAAACTTAGAAGGTGGATGATGATGATCCAACACATCACTGCCCAAACAAACCACACTCCTTCCACATGTTGGATCCCCCCTTCAACAAAACAAGCATCAAATGAATATTGGTCCTTTAGCCTTAATTCTGAACGTGACTTCTGTGATTATAATTTTGCCGTTTTCTAAAACAGGAAGAAGAAGGCTTAATCTTAGTTGCTTATAACAGTATATATCAGTGTGACTGGTTTATCCTAATCATCTAGGGTCGGAAGGTAATTAGCATATGACTTGACTTTTCTTACTTTGAACAATTTCCCTATGCCCTGAAGGGAAACAACGAATTCTTTCAGAGTCAAAGTACGAATTGCGTGATCAAAACCTTTTAAAAAGATAACATCGTTATTCACATTCAACACGTGCCAACTACCATTACTCTTGTTAATAACGGAAATAGGAGATTGCTACTGTACGCGTTAGTGCCCTTCTTTCCAAGTGGTTGCATATAAGGAAAATTGGAAAATCTATGTAATACTATAACCAATAATTGTTTGACGACCTCGAACTAGATATTACTACGCGCACCAGATGGATGACGTTGAATCTTCCCACCCGGTGCTTGTCCATAATTGCGTGCATGCATTCCTAATTATTAGACAGTGTTATTTATACACACAAAAAAAAAAAAAAAAATTGAATGGTACCTGTCATAAAACATTTTCCCTGAAATCTTAAGTAAATGGGTAGAAACACATTAATGATTTTATATCTAATATGTTTCATCATGTGAATTTTTTTTTGGATTTGAGCTGAAAATTTTTATTTTTTATTTATTTTTTTCATAATAAGAATAACAAGGATCGAATCTAATCATTACCATTTAGTTATGATAGTTCTAATATCATATCATGAAATAATTTTTTTTAGAAACTTAAGCTAATGAATTAAAGCACATGAATGATTTTATACTCGAATAGTATCACAATTTTTTTATGTAGAAAAAGAATAGAAAAAATATGCTAAAATTTGTAATTTTCTCTTCGAAAAAGTGTCTAGATATAGTGTAATAAAAATTTAAAAACTAATGTTATGGAACAATAATTCACTCATCATATCCAATAATGATAAAGTATATGATGTGCATTTGTTGTGCAATTTTATTACTCCCATAATACTTTTCAAATTTAAATAGGGATTTAGCTCACTTCATATGGTTTAACTTATCATGCATTAAATTTAATTTTCAAAATAAGTACAATAGCAAGCGCATTAGGGTTTAGCTCACCACTTGGTCAATCTCTAGCTCATGCATTGGCAAAACTTATGTTTGATTCTCAGATTTTTTGTGCCGGTGGATAATTGTTAATACCTCTGCACATCTTTAATGAGCCCATAGGTATGTCCCGACTCTGGACCAGGAAGAGCTTTCCTCTTAGTCTAAACTTTTATTTATAAAAAGGTAGCAAGCCCTAACCCTAATTGAAACAAACATTTTTCTCAGTTTGAATTTTTTTATTACAAAAATAAAAAATAAAAATAACATTCTTTGACTAAACATACTAGTCTCACTCGGTTTTGACTGAACAAGGATGGTTGCCGCACTAAGGGCAAGATTGTCCCTGGAGATGGCTGAGATTATAGATTGAAGTAAGCCTAGTGAGCTCATCCTCCATCTCCAAGAAAACAAAGACACCACCTCTCAATCCACACTCTTGACTCATGCAACAAGAGAAAAGCCCACTCCCTTACGTGGCAAAGCTTCATTGGTTTGTGTGTTCTCCAATCAACTCATTGGCTCCTGAGCAACCCCTGTCAATTTCTGCTTCAGGAATTTTTGTCTCGACTATAAAGAGCAACAATTTTTATATTTGCAAGTTGAGGTTCCTAAGCCTAATAAAAGGTGCGTGCCTCTCTCATTTTTTCCTACCCAATCTGTGAGCCCTTCAAAAAAGGAAAAAAAATGGAGAATACTACTCATTCTTCAAAGGGAAGAAGGGCAATGGAACAAGAGCTACTAAGAGGGCGTGAAATAGCAAACCATTTGCTTGAAGTATTTGCTCATAAGTCCAAGAGCAGTGAAGAAGAAGGGTCGATATTACAATTTGCAGAAGATCTTGTGCACCAAGTACTAAGATCATTCACAAATTCCCTTTTGCTCTTGAGCATCAATTGTGATGATGTCTCCGATGGGGTGGTTCTTCCTACCAAAATCGGAGATTTCTCTTCGTCACCCAGTTTTGACACAAAAAGTCTAATAGGGCGCTACAAGAGAAAGTAAGAATTATAAGTGATTCCTTGCCAACAAATAGTGTGTTATTGGATTTTAGATTTAATTGTTCTCATTATTCTATGTTGAAAAATGAAAGTATATACTTTACTTTATGTTGCGACTTGTTAAAGATAAACACGCTATTTTTACTATACAGATCGAAAGTTTATTGTGTGTCTTTATTAGGCTCTAAATTTTCTCAGTAGCTGTTCTTAATGAAATGATATATTACCTGTCTTAGGACATTCGTCATTTTTTTTTGTAGTGTCATGGATGTTTTTGTTATTTGTCCTTTTCCTATGTACATAATTTTTAGTTAATTTGCTGAACTATCATACAGTCTCAGCCCAATTCCATGCATGCATTCAACTTTATATGTTATTCTACAAAAAGTTCTCCCACATACTTTCGGCATATATAGCGAAAAGAACCATGCCATATATTTCACCCCATACAATGAACCGAATTGAATATCATTAATCAATATATACTTTCATTTCAATTATAAACAACATCTTCACTTGGTCAAACATTGAATGCCCACATTAGTACAGAATCATTGGATCAAATTAATGTGATATAGTGCTAATGCTTTCATAGATATATATTCTAGTTAGTAGATTACTGAATTAGTTCAGAAAATATTAAATAAGAATTTGCTAACTAAATTTTTTTTTTGCGCTTGATAAGATCAACGGTACCAAATTGGGAGAAGGACAGTCCAATTCTAACTGAAGATGGTCATGAATGGAGAAAATATGGACAAAAGAAGACAACAAATTCGAAATACCTTAGGTATTCTTGAATTTCAAAATTAATCAGGCTCTTATAATTTGTTTGTGACTGTTACTATCTTCAAATATCTCTTACAAAATTTAAGTTCCTGGGTGAAGATATATGGACCATTTGACATCTAATATATTCTCTCATGCAAAATGTCTATTGGGCTTAAAGCATAAACAATGCATAAACTCATCTTACGGTATATGCCGAAATTTAGCTTTTTGTTTAGAAAAATGAGGGTAACAAGGATTGACTTATATATCATTTGGTCATAAAAGTTATCATGTTATGTCACCAATTATTTCACAAAGGTTGAAATTTTAGATGAAGATACATGAATTACCATTCATGTGCATTTATCTATTATCTTAAACTTTTGAGAGAAGTTATTCATGATATGATATCAGCACCTCTATCACCAAATAGTATATGAGTAATGATATTTTGACATCCAAAAAGTGAGTATCTATTCAAACATCTATTTTATAACTATTGAATGTAATCAATGTTAAGAATAAGTGGGGACTACTATCACATCTAATGGTTCTAAAGTGGGTGTTTGAATAAACATCTACTTTTTAGTTGTCAAAATATCATTACTCATAGTATATATAGGCCATTAATCATTAATATCAGTTGTTCACACTTTAAACCCATAAGAGACATTCGCATAAAAGAACATATTAAATATAAAATTATATGTATCTATCGACCGGCTTAAGATTTTGAGAGATGGTTAATGAGAACACCTACCAAATACATAATCTGCCCTTTCTCGATCTCTAGGGCTCTCTCTTCTAGATCATGTGTCCTATATGATTTTAAAGGATAAAAGATAATGTGTGCAGGAACTACTATAGGTGCACGCACAAGCTTGATCAGGGATGCCCAGCAATCAAACAGGTGCAACAAATTCAAGAGGATCCTCCACTGTACCGGACAACCTATATTGGTCATCACAATTGCAAAAGCTCATATATTAATCATGAGATTTTTTTGGAACCCGATTCGTTTCCTGGCTCTTCTGTATTGCTTAGCTTCAAAAACAGCATCCCTAACAATGAGCACCCATTTTCATCTCCAGTTTTTGAATCAGCAAAACAGGAGCCTGTGGAAGTTGTTCATGATGACCATATTGCTCACAACCAATTGTCCTTATCAGATTACTTCCTATTATGTGACTATGAAGTTGATTCCAATGATTCTAGGCATGTCGATATGCTATCATCCACGGATGATGCTGTTCAATTTGACAATGTTTATGAAGGCAGTTTGGAATTTGATGGCTTGGCATATTTCGCTCAACAAAATTTTGATTCAGGAGGAGATGGAAAGACCATTGGTGATTTTATCTTGGGACACAGCTTCATTGGAATTTAGTTTCCTTAATTTCGAAAGTTTGTTAATTAGAGGGATTGAGTGAACTCGTGTTCAAATTGAATTGAGATGGAAAAAAAAAGAGTGAATAAATTAAACGTCTTTCTCCGTGTAATTTAATCATCCTGTCCTTACAATTTGTTCTTGAATTTATATTTGTGTGTTCAAATTATCATCTAAATATACAAAACTCATATATATAGATTAAATGCTTGTTTAGATGTCATTATCTTGATAAAATAAATAAATATCTTTTTTAAAAAAAGTTGTCTTTTATTTTTTTAGTATATTTGGGTAAATTTTTTAAGTAAAGGTAGAATTACTAAAACAGAGTAAAAAAATATATCCTTTTGTGAAAAGCCATAATTTCTAGTATAAATTACACTCACTTCTCCTGAGATTTGTAGAAATACAACTCACACCCCCTCTAGTTGTCTAGCGTACACTAACACCATCTCTACTTATCAAATTTTAAATATTTATATTACAGTCATACTTTTCATTTACAGAATACTTTAGTAAATTTCACAAAATGATATTTTTGTGATATTGACTATTTTTAATTAATAAAATTATAAAAATACCTTTACATACTCTGTTAAGTTTAAGGGTATGCATTTTTATAATTTTATTAATTAGGAGCTAATCAGAGGTGGCCATGCACTACAAGAAATTTATACATAAAAAAACACTTAATTTTAGGTATACGTAAAAAGTATTGTTTATGCACATATAGACAATACTTTTCTAAATGTGTTGTTTTTGATATAGCATAGGCTACACTTTTTTAAGTTAAGACATCCTTTTTTGAAGCGTTGCTATATCACATGTGGCCAATTGTCAAAGGCAATACTTTAGGATACATTTTTAAGCTAATACATGGCTTTTCATAGTGTTGCCAAAGTAATAGTGGTCAATTATTTAAGGCAACACTTTTAAGTAATGAAAATAATATTTTTTAGATATCAAAGACAACACATTTAAAAAAGTATTGTCTATGTGTACAAAAAGTAACACTTTCATATGTTTCATAAAATAAGTATTGTTTTAGACTAAATTTCTTGCAGTGATGGTGAGGGGGTACTTGGCCATAATGACCCTGTCTATATAGATGGTTGTTGTTGCTGCATTCTAGAAGTTATTCCGCCACCCGCATGGGTTATGAGCTACCTTAAGGCTATATTAGGGTTATTGAGAACACGTGGACTAAAGCATCACACAGTTGAGGACGTATATGAAGGCAATCTATGAGCTTTTGCTAACATACAAGCATTATAGAAATCTAAATTGGACTTTACAGTATTTGGGATATTACATTATTTCAGTATATGATGTACAATTTGAAAGGAAGCATGACCTAATCTAAGGTGCCACAATGTGAGTACAATGTTGGCATTATTATGCATGTGAATTTGATCCAAAGGAACTAAAGTTTTCATGGGATTTATTTAATCTTGCTAAACTAGTAGTTGAGACAATAGAACCGAGTGCAAAGAAGTGCCTTAACGGGAACTTATGAAACTTGTGTAAACCATTGTTGGTCACATAGCCATGAAGGATTACATCTTTAGATTCCTGTGATTTTACAAGGCATTTAGATGCATTAAATTCAAAAAATACATTGTCATCTTTTGCAAATTTTCTTACACTCAGCAAATTTTTAGTTATGGAAGGCACATGCAATAAATTAGACAAAAGTACAACACTTGCAGTATGAATTTGATAAGACATTAGAGTAAACAGTGTGAGATATAGGAAGACCTTGAGGGATCGTGTGCATGCCCTCAACTAGGTGGTTGGTGGCTTTCACAAGGGTCGCATGTATAGGATGATTTACTACTCTAATAGTAGATCCCTATCCTCCGCCACTGGGTCTTCTATTAGGGATGTTGCCTTGAGGGATCTGCATAACCTCAACCAAAAGCTATAATAGCAGGCTGCACTTATCCAATAGCATCAGGAACAGTAGGCACAGCTTCTTCAGTAGCTCTAGGAGCAAGCAACAGGGTGAGCAACAATGGAGTAAGAGCTGAGGGAGATCCGACAGTTTAAGCTATCCATGGAGTAGCAGTAGAAGAAGACCAAGAAAGAAAAGTAAATTCAAGAGAATACAGAAGAAGATTACTGCTGATATGATAAGCTTCTTTAGTGACATGCAAGCCTCAGGATCGTCAGCTCCGGCACGAAGAATCTCCCCCAGAGGTTACTCCCCTCCATTTTTTAGGGCTCCTCACTGTCTGATATTGTGGATGACTCCGATGGGTCTTACGATGATGCGGCTAATGACGAGGAGTTTAACTAGTCTTTATCTATTTTTTTAATTTCATTTTGGATTTTTTTACATCTATCATACTTTGTATTTATTTTATTTTGATGCTTTTTTTTGTTTACTTCATCACTTTATTTATTTTATTATTATTTCATTATTTTCTTACTTAATATCACTTTATTAATTGATAATTAAATTATTATATAAATGAAAATAAAGAAATAAATACCAAATGATCCATAGTTATAGAGATAAGATACACATGGCAATGCAATTGGTTATTAAAAAAATTATTAAAACATTACTAACAAGTTAACCCGTCGAAAATAAATTGTATTTTCAAATTAAATATTTTTTTAAAAAATACGAACCCGTCAGTAATAAACCCATTAGTAAAAATTATTATAATTTCTAAAAATGCAACAAGTAAAATTATATACCCTGTCGATAATATTATTTATCTGACGACCTTTAATACAATTGTACCAACTCATTTTTATTTTTTTTCCCATTGGTACGCTTGTCAAAAATTACTAACTGGTATGCGTACCCATCTGTAATATTTTGTCAATGGTCAAAATACTGATAGCCCATACCCGTCTGTAAATTCGCCCGTATAATACAAACCCCATGAAAAAACATGTCGGTAACACCATCAATTTTCCTCGCATTTCTTGTAGTGATATTGTCACATCAATCATGATAGTTAACTTTTTATCTTCACTACTTAAAAATTCATAAAAATTTAAAATTTAAAATTAATTAGATTATAATATAAAAGTATTTTTCACTAATATTTACTATCAATATATCATAATTGAACCCTTTTAATTTTATTTTGAAGAAAATATATCTTGAAAAACAATCCATGTGGATGCAGGTGGAGCGATAACTCACTAAAATGCTTTCAATGAAGTGGCTGGAAATCTTTTGATGAAGTATATGGAAATCTTTTGTCACAAAATGATATTTTATTTCCTATCCTCAAATAATTTATTAACACGTGAAAGAAGTATAATATATATTTGATAATTTAATAGTTTTTATATCTGTTTTGTTTTTATATTTACATGTGATAATAAATGATTAGAGGGATGAGAACGGCGACACCTCTGAGACAAAAGAATAAAGATTTCCATTCGGATGAGATGAGCGATGCCGTACTAAGTTCTTACTTGGAAGGTTCTCAGGATATATAGTCAAGATCAAAATATATTTGAGAATTGACAGCAGCCACCGCAGACCTTCTATGGGTAGGCTTGTTCTCTTGCAAAAAGTAAATAAATAAATAAAACTCTCTAATAAGTTCTTCGATCATATGGCCCACAAGTTCACAACCAATCACCCACCTCCTTGTTGTATTAGAGTATGTAATTGGGATTAGAAATTAGTTAAGAGGTTTTTTTTCGATGATTTGAATCATCAAAAAATATGGATGATAAGAAAGGCAGAATACATAGTTCACAAAACCACAATTAACTAAGCAAAAGTACACCCCAAACAACACACCTGTGCTCATTAAATTGCTATTACAGCAACATACCCCAATGATAGCTTGCTTAAATATATCATGAAACCTGCTCTGAAATACCAAGACATACAGGACCCCATTACTTCCACCTGTTCCTACGCCTGCTACATATTAGTGAAAGTTAGTTAAGTTTATTAGATAGTCGTTATTAGCTTGTTATGAGCCAATATAAGGTTGTATCTCATTTGTGTTATCTAACTTTTAATCACTTAGTAATTTTGTCATCTGTGTTTTCTCTCAATTCTCTCTATCTTTTTCGCTGGTCCTATGGATTTTAATATGTTATTATAGTTATGATGGGCACGTTCAAGGTATTTCCGCCGCCAGTGCTATGAGTTCCTACAAGGCTACAACTCAAATTTTCTTTATTTCAAGTTCTTTTAACTAATTTCTAATTAATCCCAATTAAAATCTCTAATATCTACTATCTAGCCCAAGCAAGTCACCTCTTAACCATCAAATTAAAAGATTTAGTATAATACCATAAAAGGACCTTTTGACTTTGTTGTCTAGTTTCTATTTTTAGAATTATTAATATTAATTGTTCATACAATCATCTAAAATGAAAAAAATACATAACTACATTTAAATTATTTCTGAAAATAAAACACATGAAGATATAATCATTCTAAATTCTATTCCCAGGAATATTGTTTTCGGGAATCAAAAATCAAATCGTGAAACAAACACCCCTAAAAATGATAGTATTCCTCAAATGAAATATAATCTTCACTTTAACACGCAATTCCCTGTTAAAAAATAAAAAAATTACTATACACAAATATGATCCTTTTTATAATCTCTTGCTCAGCTCATTTCTATGAGACTGCCTTAATTTTCTCGAAGAATAGTCTCGCTCCATCGAACTTTTATAATAGAAAAAAATGACAATATTCACATCCAATCACATCGCGGCTATAATTTCCTGTCTGAAAGGATAAATAAACAGACCCTTATCGTTGAAACTGTTCGGCCTAATCCGAGGGTAGATTTTTCCTTCCCGTGTCTAATAGAATACATAATATAAAAATGTCCTCATGCGAAGAAATAGTAATATACCATGAAATTAAAAAGTATTTATTTAACATTCCAACAACCGATTTAGAAGACGTATCAATCCAACGAAGTTTCCTGTGCTAATGGCAATCTGTTCCTATCAATTTCAGAGATGAAACTTTCGTTCTAAGGTCCTAAAATTCGGCTGGTTTAGTTTAACATAATAGCTAGCTTTGATAATGTGTTTAGTTGTCCTTTTCCCATTATAGATACACAAATAGGGTTTATACTTTATCATATTTATAAGCTGTGCCCCTCTATTTGTGGTTTTAGAAGTATATCGACATTTTAAAGTAAATTATATTGTTTTTCCAAGATTAAAAAAAATGAATTCAGTTCAGAGTAATTAAAACCGCAGGATTTAACAAAAGTAGTAGAGTTTAATCATAAGTGCTAGGCCTTAAAAATTCAAGATTTTGTTAACTAATTAAAAGGCTAGTAGCTTAGAAAATCACTGCAGGAGGAAAAGTGAAAAGCAACACGAAACAAAATTAGTTAAGCAATTCATTAATGAGGTCAGTCAAGTCCGACAATCTCATCACTGATTTTAAGCATGGTCCGTTTTGCTTGCTTAACAAGAAAGCGATGCCTCTTGACTCTCATTATGTTACACTATGTGGTGAGGGTTCCGTATTGTATTCATTTTCTTTTCGATGATTTTTCTAATCAGTGCTCTAATGAATAAGGATATCAAAGCAAATAAGTTCCTTGTTCCTTCTCATCTTTCAAGTTTCAACACTTTTCAGTGAATTTCACAGTTTCAAAATTATAAAAATTCATCTTTTTATTACCAAATTTTTCCTTTTTTATTCTTAATCATTGTTATTACGGGATCGATTTGATATATCCTTCTTTTAAAACATCACTCTGAGTGACACTTGAAGTTTTAATCCATATATATAAAATTGGCATTCCTACTAGCCCGAAAACATTGCTCCGTGGCCTGCATGCAGGTGAAGATAGCGATGCCTATTTTGTTGTATCTACATTTGAAAAGAATAAAAAGGAGAAAGAGAAGTTCGACATCCATGATTGCCACAAGCATAATAACTAATGTGCGTGGGGTCAGTAAAAGTCATAATTTGTGAGTCAATCTAAAAAATCATGGAGAAAAACAAAAGGGTAAGTTTGTTCTTTAGGCCGAATTCTTACAATTATTAAAGCTATGCTGTGACAAGGCAGGTTTGTTAAAAAAAAAAAAAAAAGATAAATATATTTTTGTTGTGACTTTGTGAGATTCACAATCCCTTGCCTTAATCACCTACTTAGTTACATTATTAATCCACCCATCGTCATCAATTATAAGATATGATAGCGAAATTTGTGAATATATATTTGTGCAGAGAATTACATCAGCCTCACAATGCAAATCCTGATTACTAAGGATTATAAACATATAATGTTGCGTTGAAATTCCTTCGTGCAAGATGGACACGAAATCGATTTATTATTTCTTACTACTTTGCACTTAAGTGTATGTCTGATTTTGTATTTGTAGAATCAATTCTATATATAATTGATTTTCTTAGGACCGATTTTAATGTAGAATGATCTATGTTTGTCAAATTGATATAAGAAGTGCTTTTGACAAAGACTAAAAGGGAAAAAGCTTAAAAGCAATAATTTTTCACCTGTATTAGAATTGATTTTAAATTCAAAACTAATTTTGAGATTATATTCCAACATAAAAGCAAACAAGACCGAAAATGGGCAGAATCCATTTTGAACCTTCAGAATCGAATTCGAAGTGTGCAAATGATTTTCCAAACAAGCTGTGAAGCTATCATTTAATAACAAACCAGATCAAGGGTCTCAACTCTCAATGTAAGGATTTTTTTTTTCTTTCTTTCTTCAACGCAAAATTTTAGCCCAAAAACTTTTGCTGGGCTTTGTGCTCTCTCAAGCCAATACAAATATTGACCCATAAAAGACCATCCAATCAAACTGAACTATGGCCACCATGTTCTGCCCGGTTTACAGCAAACCATTCAATTTATACTGTACAACATATAGAAATGTGGATTGAGGCCAGCACAGATTGCGATGCAATTTGCCTCAAGAAAGGTCACATGGGGGACTTGAGAGTTGTAGGTTCCACTCAAGGGGCAGAGCTCCTGATATCTCCGCCAACACCCCTCCCCCCAAGTGACCAAAAAAATATATATAGAAATCAATTCATGACCAAAAAAAAATAAATTATACCCACCTTTTTTCTAATTGTATAATCTGCACTAACCTCCCCTAATTTACTCATTTTCAAGATGAATTATCAAAAATGCCCCATCTACCTCTCCTATTCTCTCTTTTCTCTTTCCTCTTCCTCAGTAAGAACCACCATGAGAAGCACCGTCATCGTCTCTACTCTACACTGCCATCACTTTCCTCAATGTTCCCCCCCCGGTCTCCATCATTGTCCCTTGGGTTGGGGTTGTGGCTTTTTATTAGAATTGTATTTAGTGAATAACCTCATTGTATTAGCTTTAATGGAATGGTGAAGAACATATATGTACAGAGATGCAAAGTGAATATACATTAAACTAAGTAACTTGAGAGTTTAACTTTAGTATAACAAACTAACTAACTCTAACATGTTAAATTTGACAGTGTAATTGATTTGTGACTATTTTGGTTACAATGAATAATTGGTTAACTATATTCTAATACTTCTCCTCAAGATGGAGTGAAAATGGTTTGAACACCCATCTTGGACAATAACTTGTTGAATTGAGGGTTTGCTTTGGTGAAGATATATGCAAGTTGATTTTTGGTTGGCACATGGATAAGTCAAATGGAACCTTGTTGCACTTTTTTCTCGAATGAAATGTAAGTCAATTTCAATGTGCTTAGTTCTCTCATGGAAGGTAGGGTTGGAAGCTATGTATATTGCAGACTGGTTGTCACAATTGAGCATGGAACTTGGTATGTCGATTTGGAAGTCTTTGAGGAGACTATGAAGCCAAGTGAGTTCAGTGGTGATTGAGGCTATAGGATTTCCATGAAACCATTGAGTCTCCAAATACACATTGTCCAGATACTGATTTTCTTGAGTCAGCGTAGGTTCCCCAGTCTACATCAGCATATGCATTTAGCTTGATTTGTAAGCCTGAAGAGAAAAGAATGCCTTGTCTAGGAGTGGCCTTTAAGTATCTCAGCAAGTGGTGAATGGCATGAAGGTGAAGAGTGTGCAGTTTTGACATGTATTGGCTGAGTTTGTTCACTGCAAATGTTATGTCAGGTCTGCTAGTTGTCAAGTATAGCAGTTTGCCAATTAATCTGCGATATAAGGAATTATCTTCAAGGGGTTATCCTTTATCAGCCTTGAGTTTTAAATTTGGGTCCATAGGTAGAGTGGCTGACTTTACTTCAAGGAATCTAGTGTCTTCTAGAAGTAAGGAAAGAGTATATTTTCTTTGTGAGAGAAAAATTCCCTTTGAAGATCGAGCTTTCTCCAAGCCAAGGAAATGCTTTAGGTTGCCAAGTCTTTGAGTTTCTTCATACTTTTTGCAATTCTTCTTTAGCTTCAAAAATTGCATTTGATGATGAGGATACTATAATGATGTTATCTACATAAACCAACAAGAAGACAAGACCAGAATTAGTGTTTTTAGGAAAAAGAGAATAATCATTCTTGAATTGAGAGAATCCTAGGGAGATAAGAGTGGTAGAAAACTTCATAAACCACTGTCTTGAAGCTTGTTTAAGTCCATAGATGGGTTTGTTGAGTTTGCACACTAGGTTCTCCCCCTTAATTGGATAGCCAAGTGGTAGATTCATGTAGATTTCTTCAAATAAATCTCCATTTAAGAATGCATTATTGACATCTAATTGAGCCAAATGCCAATTTTGGGAAGCTGCAATAGATAGAAGAACTCTAACAGTAGTGAGCTTGGCAACTAGTGAGAATGTGTCCATAAAGTCTATTCCAGCTTGTTGAGTGCACCCCTTAGCTACTAATCTAGTTTTATGCCATTAGAGTTGTATTTTATTTTATACACCCTTTTGCAGCCAATGGTATGTTTACCTTTAGGTATAGTAATGATTGTCCATGCGTTATATGCTTCCATTGCATCTAATTCTTCTTTATTCATTGCTCTTCTCCATTCTTTATGAGGGACAGCTTTGTGATAAAATTATGGTTCGAATGTTGTGCTAACCTGCATAATGTGTTTTAAATAATCTAGAACCAGAGTATTATAGCCAATGAAATGGGAAATTGGGTAAGGTTTATTGTTGCACTGGTAGTCAGATAAGTAGGAAGGGGGTCTAGGTATTCTTGAGGATCTTCTAGGTAGGATGATATGTTCATTCGATGGATTAGCTTCAGTTGTAGTAGATCCATCTTCATTATCGTTTGTTCTGATTTCAGTAGTAGTTTCAGGTCCAGAAAATTCACTTTCTGAATTGTTTTGAGCTAATTATGGTTGAGTAAGTTGGTTTTGAGATGGTGGCTCGGGTATAGGTGCTATTTCAGTTTCAACGGTGGTTTCTAGTATGGGTTTTGTTAGAACCATGTCAAGGAATAAATCTTCAATTTCTGAAGTTATTGAAGCACTAGGATGAAAAGGGTATGTTTCTTTATGAAACACTACATCTCTAGAGATGAAAAATTGCCTTGGTGTGAGGTTATACAGCTTGTAACCTTTGTATCCTAGAGGATAGCCAAGGAAAACACAAGGGACAACCCTTGGAAGGAATTTGATTCTTTATGAAGGTAAAGTTGAAGCAAAAGCAAGACATCCAAAATTCCTTAAAGCAGTATAGTCAGGTAATTTATTATGTAATAGCTGGTAAGGTGATTTAGCATAGGGCAAATTGGGGGAAGAGGTTCTGTTTATAAAGCAGTAGAAAGGTAGTCACCCCAAAAGGATAAAGGAACTTTTGATTGAAAGTATAAAGACCTAGCTATATTGAGAATATGTTAGTGTTTTCTTTAAACAATGAAGTTTTGTTCAAGCCTTTCAACACATGAAAACTAATGTAATGTTTCTTCCTTTGCTAGAAAATCTGTTAGTGCCAATTCTTTAGCATTATCAGATCTCAAAGGTTTAATGGTTAGACCAAATTGTGTCTTAAACATTGCATAGAACTCAGTTATGAGTTGAGGGGCTTTAGACTTATTCTTGATGAGAAAAGTCCAGGTGAACCTTGTGTAATCATCTACTATTGAAAGGAAAAACCTATGGTTTTTATAGGTTGGTGTGTGATAAGGACCTTATATGTCACAATGAATTAAGTGAAAAGGATTAGCAGAAAAACTACTATTTGAAACAAAAGATAGCCTTCTTTGTTTCGATAATGGGCAAATATTACATGTATTTGAATTATTACAAGCATTTTTATTATTTCTAGATATAGGAAAAACAAATTGTAACATCTGAATTCTAAGAAGGGAAATATGTCCTACTCTACTATGCCAAATATCAATTGGAGTGTTATTTGTATAAGTACAAGAATTGATGGCAGAAATAGAATTATCTATGGTAGGAATCTTCAGAATATACAAGTTGTTCTCAAGGTTAGCCTTGCCAATCATCTGAAAATTGAGGTCCTGTATAAGGCAATGGTTAGCATTAAAAGAACAATGTGCATGTGACTGAGTGATAGCTACAGAAATAGAAACCAGATTGACCTTAAAAGAGGGAATGAAAAGCACATTTTTAAGAGTTAGATTGGATGCGAGAGTAATATCTCCTATTCCTTGAACTAGGACTTTGGAATGATCAGGTAGCAAAACAAAGGTGTTTGTTACATTAGTTAGAGATGTAAAATGTTTTGGGGAACAGAAGATGTGTTTTGTTGCTCTTGAATCTATAATCCAAGTACTGTACAAGGAATTAGAATTTTCATACCTCCGAAGGAGTTGTTTGTATTTTCTGTAGGTTTGGTGGCCTGTGAGATCTGAGCAGCAACCATTTGGAGTAGATTCTAGTATTGTTGTTCAGTCATACAAAGATTCTTGATAGCCTCAGGAGCTTTAGAAACTTGGTTGGTTGCAGCAATGGAAACTTTTGGTTTGCCTTTAATTTGTAGTTGGGATAATATCCCACCAATTTTACCATTTGTCTTTTATATATCCGATCATGTTGCAGTATGAGCACTGGGGCCTATCTTTCTTTCTTTTTGTCTTGAAGTTCTTATGTGTAGATTTCACAACAAACTCAACCTGAGAATCTTGAATAGCAGAGGAATTTCCAACTTGCGGTTGCTTCTCTTTTTGAAGAATCAGAGAGAAAGCCTTTGTTACATCAGGTAGGGGTTCCTAGAGGAGAATTTGACCCCGAATTGAAGAGTAGGAGTCATTCGCCCCATGAGGAAAGAAAGCAGATATTCTTGTTTAGCATGATCAAGAAAAACCCAAGACCCTCCATCGGTACATGTGCAAAGTGGTTTAGAAGAATTTAATTAACTATTCCCAAATTGATTTCAACTTGGTGTAATATTGGTCAACAGAGAGAGGACCTTAAGTAAAGGTCATTAACTTTTTTCAAAGTTCAAAAGCCCTTGGACCATTTTGTTGCTTGAGCCTTGTCTTCAAATCTTGCCAAGAATCAGCAGTAGTGTTGGCAAAGATGATGCTTTCCACAATGTCTTTGGAGACAGTGTTGAGGACCCATGATATGATAAGTTGATTGTTTCGATCCCATGAAGCACAAAGGACAGGGTCATTTGGCCTTGGAATTGAGCTATCAAGGAAGCCAAACTTGTTCTTGGCTAAAAGAGCAATGGTCATTGACCTGCTCCATGAGGCATAATTGTTAGTGGTAAGTGTCTGGGTGACCAAAATAAGCCCAAGCTGGTTAGAATGATAAAGAGCATAGGGGCTGAAAGCATCATCGAGAGATAAGTTGTGTGCCATGGCTTCGAGATTAGCAAAAGCAGAATACTGCAAGAACAGAGAAAAGGAAAACTGAGTGGGAGTAAAGAGAGAGAAAAGAATTCTTGAAGAAGAATTCTTGAAGAGAATCTTACAAGAGTTTACAGCGGAGAGGAAAATACAATTGATACCATATATATTAGAATTGTATTTAATGGATAACATCATTATATTAGCTTTGATGGAATGGTGAAGAATATATATGTACAGAGATATAAAGTGAATATACACTAAGCTAAGTAACTTGAGACTTTAACTCTAGTATAACAAACTAACTAACTCTAACATGTTAAATATGATGGTGTAACTGATTTGTGACTATTTTGGTTACAATGAATGATTGATTAACTATATTCTAATACTTTTGGTTTCCTTCTTTGCTTTCTCAGTAATTAAGATTTACATTTGATACTAATATTTGAGGAAACCTTAGATTGATGCTATTTTTTAGGATTTTTTTTTTCATTTCTAAAATTTGTTTTGAGGAGAATATAACATATATTTGGGATTTCTGAAATGTTGTTGGTAATTTTGAATGGTATTTTTTCAAGACAGATACTACTATCAGTAATGGTTCATTGCTGAAATTTGGGTTGGGGTTATGGGTTTTGGTTTCCTCATGTTCTTCCTTGACAATGTCTTGTAGGAGTAATGGTGGTGGATTCTCCTTGTTGCTGTTGCTATATTTGATGGTTTCTATTTGTTGATTTACTAATTCTTTTTACGGGATTTTAACTTTGAATTGTTCTGGATTTGATTACAATTTTTTGTTGATGATTTGATGTATGCCAAATTATACACTCACACTTTCTTCTTCCTGTACATCTGAAATGAGTATACTCTTTTCCACATTGATGCCCGTTCCTTTGATCTTATTGAAAAACAAAAAGAGTAAAATGATAGTTTAGAAATGCTAAATTCTTCTAATTTTTTAATTGCTAAATGAAAAGGAGGATGGCTATTGCCAATAAGCTTACCTGCTTTTTTGCCTTGTTCGTTTGGATTGTTTTGTACTAATAAGATATTCGCTGCTCACTGATTTTGGTGAGTTTTTTGAGCTTTAACATGAAATTATAAATATAAATGAATAACGAATATTGTTTTGATTAAAAAATAAGAAAAGGAGCATTTTAGAGAATCAAATAAAAGCTATTAACTACTTTTAATTAATAAAATTATGAAAATATATTTATCCAATCGGTTAAGTTTAAGGATATTTTTATAATTTTATTAATTAGAAATATTTAATATCACAAAAATATCATTCTGTTAAGTTTATTAATGATATTTTGTGAATAAGGAGTGCGATTATAATATAAATACTTAAAATTTGACAAATATTAGGGGTGTGAGTGTAAGCTGAACAACTAGAGAGGGTATAAGTTATATTTCTACAAATCTCAAAAAAGGTGAATATAATTTATACTATTATATATTACAAGTTTAAATAATATTTTTCAATTTCAATAAATCGTTGGACAGTACATCACTACATCGTTTGGTAGTGTAGAATTTTAATACACTCCTTAATACTACGTTGTTTTACGGTTAAATTTTACTGATAAAAATAAAAGATATAAATATTCTTAGTATTACTCAATTTCTATTTATTTTTTCTCTAACTTAATACTCCAAAAGACTAATATGCATGGATTCACTATGCTCTAATTAAATAGAGAAATAAAATAGACATAAAATAATTAATTAGTGATTAAAATTTAAAAATAACCTACATTTTGAATCAGAAAAGAATCCCAAAATAACTTATATTAAGAACCAAAATGAGTGATATAAAGATTTTTTTGGTGATATAATACTGTAGTGTAAATTATATATTATGAGTGCATTAGTTTTGGATTTTAAGAAAAAAAATAATATGGAACTTAAATTTTTAGAATGTTTAGATGAGATTCTAAGGAATGATAATTACATTTTTAACCCAAAAAATTATATTTTTACATTTAGAGAATTTTCAGAAAATAATCAAAATCTCAAACAAACTAATTTTTCATTTTATTTAGAAATTAAAAATAATAGAATCTGAAAAAAATAGATTTTAACTTTTTTCAATTATATATAAATTTAAATTTTATAATATTTTTTTTAATTTGAAACAACCTTTTGTATAAGTTAAAAAAGTTAAAAATTAGAAAAAGCAGTGATCATTAACTGCTCATGGAGCTGGCTAACGACAGAGCTTGATGCGCTTACGTAAGCCTAGTGACATCACTTCGCAATTCAGTAAATTTTTTATTATATATACGTTGCAGATCTTTATTGGCTGTGTTTCTGCGCTCAACGGACTGGCGCGTGAGAAAGTTTTCTTTGTTTGATGATAAATGCCAATAAGTTCAACACAATATTCCATTTATAGTAAATTATACTCGAATCTCTATAAATTTATAAAAATATAATTCATATTTTTTTAGTTGTCCAATTTATGTCTATATTCTTTTATTTATTAAAATTTAAATATTTATATTACAATTATACTATTTATTCACAATATCATTAGTAAATATAATAGAATGATGTTTTTATAATATTAAATACTTTTAATTAATAAAATTATAAAAATATATTTATGTAAGTTTAAGAATATTTTTATAATTTTATTAATTAGAAATAGTTAATATCATAAAAATATTATTCTATTAAGTTTATTAATGATATTTTGTGAATGAAGAGTGTGATTATAATATAAATACTTATGAAAAATATTAGGGATATGAGTATAAACTGAACAACTAGATGATGTATGAGTTATATTTCTACAAATCTAAAAAATAGTATGTGTAATTTGCACTATTATATATTACAAGTATAAATAATATTTTCAATTTCAATGCATAGTTGGACAGTACGTCACTACATCGTTCGCTAGTTTAGAATTTTAATACTCTCTTCGCTCCTTAATACTGTGTTGTTTTACGGTTAAATTTAATTGATAAAAATAAAATATATAAATATTCTTACTATTACTCAATTTTTATTTGTTTTTTCTTTAACTTAATACTCCAAAAGACTGATATGCATTCACTATGCTCTAATTAAATAGAGGAATAAAATAGATATAAAATAATTAATTAGTGATTAAAATTTAAAAATGACCTACATTTTGAATCAGAAAACAAATCTCAAAATAACTTATATTAAGAACCAAAACAAGTGATATAAAGATTTTTTTGGTGATATAATAATATAATGTAAATTATATGCTATGAGTGCATTGGTTTTGGATTTTAAGAAAAAAAATATGGAACTTAAATTTTTAGAATGTTTAAATGAGATTCTAAGGAATGCTAATTACATTTTTAACCCAAAAATTATCTTTTTTATATTTAGAGAATTTTCAGAAAATAATCAAAATCTCAAACAAATTAATTTTCCATTTATTTAGAAATTAAAAAATAATAGATTCTGAAAAAGTAGATTTTAACTTTTTCTATTATATACAAATTTAAGTTTTATAATATTTTTTAAAAATTTGAAACAACCTTTTGTATAAGTTGAAAAAGTTAAAAATTAATTTTTTTCATAAACTGCTCGTTTTAGCTTCTTAAAATAAAAGATGAAAACTAATTTTTTTGAAATTTTATTTTTTTAGAAAAAAGTATACATATATATGAAAAATAATTTTTTCATGAAAAAAGTTATTTTGACCCTAGCTAGAAAAGCTTATCCAAATGAACCAAATATAATTTTATATATAATTGATTGTGGATTTTAATTTCTAAAAAATAGTGAATTTTAATTTTTTTAATTTAATAAAAATTGAAATTAATAATATTAAATACTCAAATTAAATTCACTGCATTTTCTAAAATGAAAAACGTATTTAAACCGATTATGTAATCTAGTTTTATTATATGTCGCATACAAAACACAATAACAATATATAATAAAATATGAACGCATATGCCGGAGTTTAAGAAGTTGCATATTGCTTGCTCCGCATTTTTTACTCCGACAAGAAAAAGCTGAAGTTTAAGCTATAATTAAGCTCCAAATCAAACTCAAAGCTGGTCGGCGAAAAAGATGGAGAATCACGCTTCGCATCGCTGGACGTACAGTAAGGGAATCGCTTATAAGAGGACGCGAGCGAGTTAGCGAGTCAACCAACTTCTTCAATTTGTGGAGATGATGCAGTGCCACTAACTGAAGTTCTCTTGTGCTTGAGATAACTCAGATCTCTCACAGATACCATCTTTTAGTTTTTGAATGGCGTTTGTGCATCTTATGTGGCGAGGTCTCTAGAATGAAATAGTGGTGTTTCCTCATGTCCAAACCGTGAAATTTTGCAAGGAAGAAATTGTGCTCTATCAGTCAAGTTAGAAGTTACAGAAGAAGGTAATTAATCAGCGAACTAGACCTAACTTTGTGGGTTTTTTTTTCTCCCCCCAAATTTTGTGAGTAGATTTGACTTATAGAAGTGTCACTTTTGAGCCTCTGGAGAGCTCTGCAAAGAAAAAGTAAATTCATGCTGTTGTTTGGAAGTAGTTATGAGTACACGAATAATGTCAGGAGTCACTTGTATTCTTTTCTGATAAAAAAGCACACCAGATTTACATGACAATATTAACCTGAGATTTGGTTCAAAATATCCATTAAAATTTCTCAGCCAAATTTGTTTTGAGTTTAATTTTGATACCCTGACAGTGTAAAATAGTTTTACACTGTCATTCAATCAAAACATTTCGTTTGGATAACTTTTCAGGTTGTGAATATAAAAGTCAATTAGTATGACTTATGTGACAATACATGATTGGATGACTGTCTAAAAAAATTTTACACTACCAGTGTATAACAATTAAATTCATTTGTTTTACTGTTTTTCAGTATTAAATTATAAATATGTACTTTTATTTAACAATAAAAATTACTTGTAAAGTTGCTTTTCCAGAATAGCCACTACAATAAGTTAGCCAATCAATTTTATCTTATTATGATATGCATTCAAAAGATTGTAATGTGTTATAATATATTATAACAAGATAATATATCTTCCAATGTTTTTATCAACCGACAATTTTTTATTTTTATTTTACATTACATATATAAGTCGGCATATATATTATTTTTATATCTTGAGTTATCCATGATAAGTATATTCGAATTCTTCTAATGAACACTAATGATTATTGCTGCACAAAACCAAATCTCAGGCAATGTAATATGAAGGAGTTGGCTTCCTTGCAACCGAGTTTTTCTTGTTCTGTTTTTAATGTTAAACCATAGGTAGAAATAATTGCCATGCCATTTAACACGTTCGTATAGCATACAACACTATTCTACTGCAAAGTTGCTTTCAAGAATAGCATTTACAAATATCTACAGTTTATGCTATTTTTCTTCACAGAAGATGTATTTTTGAATTAGTTTTTACATCAACCAAATTAGATCCCTTTTCAAAAACTTAACGTTTCACCCACATCAGTTTGATTCATTCAAGAAAATTGATTCTCCTAGATGCTAGTTGTTGAGTAGTCAAGGCAAGTATAGTATATCATCTTAACCAATTAAGACAGCAATAACCTTTGAGTTTTTTAATTTTTTAATATATCTTATATGGTAGACAATAGTGTGTTATTTAATTTATATTATCTACCTTACAAATATCAGTCTTTTATGTTGATCTTATATATGATAACATACATATTTTTTTTTCTTAATTACTTTATAGATGACAGTTATAGATGACAGTCTGTTATTTTTATCGTATATTATAGATGACAGTCTATTATTTTGTCTTATAATATAGATGACAGTCTGTTATTTTTATTTTATGTTATAGATGATAGTATATTATTTTTGTGTTATATTATAGATGGTAGTATGTGATTTTTATCTTATGAGTTGTGATTATTAATAGCTGTAAAATAATTAGTAATTTCAGAATCTCACAATAATTATCACATGTATTTTTCCATTCATGATGGCAGCTATGCATGGAGAAAATATGAACAGAAAGCTGTACTAGCTAGTTAAATGTCAATTACCTCTGGTATGTTTTCATTTCGAAATGTTCTGCTGCTGCTTCAAATACACATAAACCCCTCCTCAAAAAAGATATCATCTCTTTAATTGCTGAGTCTTTATTGAAAGTCTGAATTAGTGAAGGTATAAATGTGCAGGAACTGCTAGCTTCAGGTGCACTTTGAAGTTTGAATGTGATCAGGGCAGATGCAAAGAATTCAAGAGGATCCCACTCTATACCGGGCAACATATATATTATGGCCACTACATTTTGCAAAAACTTGCAGATCAACCCTGATGAGATAATATTGGATTGCACATCTCCTCCAATCCATACTCTTCTTTCATGGTACTTAATTTCAATTATTCTTTCCCAAGCAATTGATTTTGAGGAAGTGATTCCTCCTGTCTTGTGATTAGCAACCTGCCACGTCCAATTGAGGAAGTCACTGTTAGGTTGTTGTCTCATGCGAGAGGCATTTGTCTTTCCATGGCTTATTAATTACATGGTCTGCGTGCAATTTTTTTCAGACAACCATTTGTAGCCTAGCTGAGTTCATGTGAAACTTGCTGCGCATGTTCTTAATCCATTTTAATTGCTGTTGTGTATTGATGTATAAGTCCAACTGTAATGGCATAACAACCAAATTGATCAATGACAGTTTGAATTCCAAGCTGCCAATTGATTATTGACCTTGATGATATGTAGTTAGCTTAGTTATATACGATCATCAATGATGCTAGACAAGTTTTGTAATATAATTCATTCAAACTTCAAACCAATAGAACCAAATAAGATTGTTTGGACTCAGGCAAGTCACCAATTCAACCAATCAATCCAGCAGGGAATGCGAGGGAAAAAAAAAATCGGAAGCTCAGTACAGCTGAGTGAGTTATTTCACTTATTTGAGTGAGCGCTTCTTGATGATCAAATATTAATATTTAACTGGGCTTCATCAAGATACATCTAATGCATTGGGTCTTGGGCCACATGATGCCATCTCATGCACCTCATCGAGTCCTAAAGGTAATAGTTGCAAATAGAGCCGACCATACTTAATTGACTAATAAGTTGTCCTTAATGAAGGCATCCCTTGGAGTTAAGATGTCCTTAGAGAAAACATCTATTGCAATCTTACATCTTTTTTAGATATAAAACTTCATACGACTCTATCTAACAACTTAAATTTTTAAAAAATATGATTCATGATATGATAGCAAAACATCTACAATCTTATATCTCCTATTACAATAAATTGTTTTATGATTGATTTATGACACTCTTAATCTCTCCCACGCGTATACACGCTTTAGATCTTCAACGAGTATACACATTTTGGATCTTTGCTAGTTGTATTTTTAAATAGAAATATCGGTATCCTTGAATTTCTCTATTTTTCTCTTTTTTGTGGGAGTTTCTATGTTTTTTATTATGCATTAATTAATTTCTGCCAGAAAAATAAAGACAGAAAAGAGAAATGTTTTCTTATAATCTTAATAAAGTATGTTAAAAATATCAAAATTATAATATTTTTATTTAATAATTAAAATATTTTCATATAGAATTTAAAAATACTAAAAATTTTATCACCTTTTAAAAGAAAATGTGAAACGAATTATAAAATACTTTTTTTATTAACAACGTGCTCAATTATTTATTACAGCTTTTGAGATTATTTAATATAGAAAAAGAGAAAAAGAATGAGTTGTCTTCAATTGCAATCTCAAAAATGAAATTTGATTAAACTATTCTTATTTACCTTCACATTTCATTTCTTCTCTCCACACAAGATCTCCGAACTTCCTCAGCAAAAAGAAAAAAGAAAGACAGTTTAATCTTGCTATAATTCTTTGCCAAACAGTCAAACTGGGTAGCAAAAATGTCGACCTCCTAAACCCATAGAAAGCAGTTAGCTGCAGGATTCAACCTTCAAATCGCAGGAAGGACACAGAAGCGCTTATCAGAGGAAGACAAATCAACTTCTCTTCAGCATGTGAAAAAGAGTTGAGATCAAGAAGAATGGTTAATATTCATTGCTGCCAGTGCCATATATATTGCTTGATAAAAATCTGAGATCTTGAACAAATACCCTTTCTGATTTTGATTACCTTTTCTCCTTCCGACTCTGCTATGAAAGTGAGCGATTCCTCACGGCCAGCCCATTGAAATTCGGAACAAAACAGCCAACATTCAAGATATAGGGAAGAGGACGCAAGAAGGTAAATTATGAATACCCTTATTTTGGAATTATTTTTTCTCAGTAATTTTCACTTATCATCACCAAATTTACTGACAAAAATCTTCATCGTTGGTGAAATTCTTGAAGGAAAATTTAAACTACGCTATACTGTCCGAACTTCGAAATTAGCAATATACACATGACTTCAGAAGAGACTTGATTTCCTCTCTTTTTTTTTTTTCTCTTCCTATTTTGCCTCCTGGTGAATCCAAAGGGCAGCAGCATCTGCCCTGCCTCTCTGTTTTTTTTTTTTTTCTCCCCTCTCTTTTGGTGCTAACGTTTGAACTCTTTTGACCTAAAATGGCAGATGTTGGAGCTAAAATGTCTTATCCTGTGTGCACTTTCTTCAGTGTCGATATTTACTTTCATAAATGTGAATTAAACATTAACGAAGTTTATAAGTATCGTTTCCTATTATCAAAAAAAAAAAATATCGTTTCCTGTACTTCTAGTTAGTACAACTCGCAAAAGTTCCTTTCAAAACTAGATTTACAATTATTTAACTTCTGTGCTTTTTCGGTGCACAACCTTATTAGCCCTGTTAATAGCTACCATTTTAATTAAAACCCAGCATGTATCCTCTCATCTTAGAAAAGAATCTTTCTTGCTACAAAGGACAGGAAAGAGAGTTTGACAGGTTAGATGGAAAAAAAAAATCTCTACCAAAAAAGAGTACCACTTGAGCAAATGCTCTATGATGATCAATCAATATTAATTTAATCTCTTGCAAAAATAAAAGAAGAAATGATTAAACTTATCTTATATTATCGATGACGGTAGGTGGGTTTTGTCTGCTATTATATGGATGATAGTTTATGAGTTTTATTTTACGTTATAAATGACAACTTGTTATTTCTGTATTATATTATATGTAACGGTGTATAATATCTTATCCATATATTTGTTTCTTCTCATGTGCTTTATTTGTTATTTTATACATGAAGAAGTGTGTGTATATATATATATATAAGGGATATAAAAGGGCAACTCCTCTTTACTATTTTTCTTTGCACTTTGTTCTTTTTTGTCTCATATTTTTATATGAAATTTTTATATTTCTTTTTATGACGTATTGATTTAACCCTATGCATCATATTTATTTGGGTGTTTTGAGTTTTTGTGCAATTATTATCAAAAAGGAAAATACTATGTTGCCTGAAAAGTTACCCCATAATTGATTCCCGAATTAAATGTATTTTACAGCTTATCGTATTAATTAAAGACTTTCCAATTTTTACTGAATTAAAAGTTGACAGTACCATCTCTACCCTGCCTAGCTAGTTTCACTGTGACAGATTCTGAGAAAAATTGGACAGTTTCAATAATTAACACCACCATAATGTTGAAATCTTAACTTGACAATCTAAACTTAATTTCATCTGCAAGCTTATAAGTCTTTTTTTGGGGTGAATATAGCAAAAACAAGCTTTCATTTGTTTTTGAGGCTAAGATTGCACTTGTGCATTTCCATTAAGGATTGAAAGAGAAAATACCTTCACCATATTAATTTCAAAATCACTTGTCAGATTTCTTATTGAATGATGTTCTTAGCGGTGGGCGAAGACATGGTAGAGAGACAGATTCTAGTTGAAAGAGTGCACAAATATGCTCTCAGACTTGCCTAAATAAAATTGTCATGGAGATTCACTCTGCAATTCTATTAAGATGCCACCCATTGGGGCACATGAAATTCTGGAAATTATTCCGGTCCAATAGCCTTACTCTAGAAGGCATAGCCTTCGAATGGAGTATGTGTTTCATGACTTCTCATTTATTTCCCGTAGAATGATAGATTTCATATTCATATCAAGTTATTAAACAAGGATAAGATCTAATCCTAGTTACTATAACATGTCTCTCTAATTCTAGTTGTTAGAACAAGATATTAATGTAAGATTGCAGTCATTCACTGTCAGAAAGTATTGAAAATAGAGGTTTAGATTTTGAATTTGAATTGCAGCAACAGATGAATAGTTTCCCCTATGTTTGGTCGTATGGGGTAAATGTCCTGACGTAATGCAAAGCAGAGAATTTGAGATTGAGAAATGGTCCTTTCTCATTGAATATCTTTAATGATTAAAATTTTCACCCATAAGGGATAACAGTGTCATTCACATTGAAAACGTGCCAACTAGCAACTAGGGTATTGATAATGTTATTAAAATCATTACGCCCCATGCGTCAATTAGCAATGCAGAATCATCCAACCTGGTACCTGTACATACTATAGTGACTGAACATGCAACACGCTAAATCAGGGGCAAGATGGTACTTTGAGATAGCTGAGTTCATTGCATAAGCCATGAAGTAAGGCCCTATTAGCCTATCCTCTGCCGTATGGTATTATATATAGGGTCATTTGTTTGTGATTATTTTAATAAATAATTATTTTTTATTATCTTGGAGACAAAAAGGAAGAAAGGTCAACGTTACCTTTTGCTGAAGACCTTGTGCGCAAGGTGCTGAGATCATTCACAAATACCCTCTTGCTCTTGAACACCATTGAGGTGGAGATGCCTGCAGTCACTATCAGGGATTTCTCCTCGTCCACGAATTGCACAAAGCCTGAGGGTATTGATGACACTTGCAAGAGTTTCACAACCAAAAGTATGAGAGGGTGCTACAAGCGAAAGTAAGAATAATATACATGCTTCATTAATTAACTCATTATGTATATGTCATTTTATTATTGCTATATGTGTGGCTTCTCTTTAGGATCTAAATTTTCACATCATCTTGTGTGAACTAATACTTAGACCAATTAGATGTAATTTGATGCATGTAATGTTGCATCTTATTATATATAAAATTATTTTTATGTATTTGCTAATCAGTTTAAATTTTTGAGAGAAATAATTTTATGATATATCAAATTACAAAACTGATTGATAGAAAATTACCATCTAACTTTACTAGTTAAGAGCTCGAACCATTGACATAATAGTCTGACCAGGGGAGCCAATTTGCATACAATAGTACTTTCATATGTCCTTTTCAAGCAACTTTATTTCTTAGGTTAACTAAAGTAGATTTTTCCATTTAATTTCAGCAAAAGTTAAATAAAAATCTTCCTCTAAGCCTTCAATTGTTAAAATTTAGTCTCCAATTCCAATGGAGGGTTGAAGTAATATGCTTTATTGTTTCAGCTGAATCCCAGATTCCAAGCTCTCCCTTCCAATTTTTTTTATTAAATTAGTGCGGTATGCTTAGAAAAAATACAAAGCTTTCTAAACCTAATGCTTTAGGCTTGGTCAAATCCCGTATTAATAAAGAATAAGTTAAACGATGAACATTAAGGCAAGATCTATACACTTATTTTTAGTTAGTATTTTAAAATCTCATAAAAAAAAGTTAGTATTTTAAAATTTTGAATTTAAAAGCAATATTATTACTTTTTCTTTATAGTGTTTTAGAGATTTTTCCAAATTTTGAGCTTAGCTTCCTGACCGTCCTAGCTATAGTGTATTGTTTATTTGTATAGCTTATAATGAACCGAATTATTGTTGTTTCAGACTTTATCTCAACTAGTGTTGTCTTGTTTCACAATTATTGGATTGAGACATAAATACCATTAGTCCTGCCAAATTGGTTTCATAAAAGTATTTTTTATATATTCTAAGATTATATATTGCTTACTTTGAAAATAACTAAACAAGTTAAATGAGGATTTTGTAATTGGAATTTTTGTCGTCTAAAGATCAAGTGCACCAACTTGGGAGAAGGACAGCTCAATTCTGTGTGAAGATGGACACGCATGGAGAAAGTATGGACAAAAAAAGACAATGAATTCCAAATACCCGAGGTATTATTCTTCCATAGTTCCGTTTCAAATTAAATTACTAACTTTAGTTTTGGATGTTTATAATTGACCAATAAATTCCCCCTCTTGAATGATGTTTTCAATATATTTGCAGGAGCTACTACAAGTGCACTTACAAGAATGAACAAGGTTGCCAAGCAATCAAACAGGTGCAGAGGATTCAAGATCATCCTCCATTGTATAGGACAACTTATTATGGCCATCACACTTGCAAAAACTCTCTCAACCCTGACATAAAACTAGAACCAGCGTCTTCTTTTGAGTCTTCTACTTTACTAAGCTTTAGTAACATTAACACCCTCCCAAGCGAACAAGCACAACAGCTTTCAATATCATCGTTGTCTTCATCAACAAAACAGGAGCCTATGGAAATTATTCCTGATGACCATATTGGTCAAAACCAGTTGTCCTCAGCAAGTGACCTCCACCTCCTCTTATGTGACGACTATGAACATCATTTCGATTATTAGAGGCATATGCTATCATCCGCTGAATCAATTGAATCGACAATGTTTATGGGTGGTTTGGATTTTGAATGCTAGTTATGTTTCAATCTACAAATTTGTTTAAGTGAAGGCTAGGTATTGGTGGGTGGCTTCAACTTCTTTGAATAAAGCTTAAAACTATATGTAGTAGCTTAAGCAGTGAAATCATTTTACATTGATTGAGGGTGTTACGGTTAAAAACATTCATGTCTCTTTGAAAATAAGTCATATAATTTTGTACAAAAGTTTTATATTGCCAAGACATATAAGATGAATAAAATATATGCTATTATTGCATTTTCATTTTTTTTTTTTTGATAATTAAGCAAAACTCAACTTTTCAAGAAGAGGAGCAATTAGAGTACAGCCAACGCTCAAAAAGTAACACAAAATTAAACAACAAAACTCTACAATTCAAGACGTAGTTGAATTTATCACACCAAAATGCAAGAAGGTGCAAATATATGAGATTGGACAAGTCAAAATGCTGTGCAAAAACATGTGTCACACAAATCTCAACAACAAAAAAGCACCTTGGGCCCCACAAGAGCACTTTAGGGATAGCAAAACACCACAAATTCTTGAACCTAAGTGGAAAACGCATCAACAACACCAGTGACAAAAGTACAAAATTGAAGGGCTTGCAAATGAAGGTATCAAAACATAGAAGCACCAAAAGGCCAATTAGATAAGACAATCCTAGATTGGAGCCAATACTTGAAAGATCATCAACATAGCAAAAGCCCTAAAGGATAATCCAAAAGACTAAACCTATCAAAACACAAAACTAGATCACAAGCCAAAACGGAACCATTGCTCCAATTTGATCTGAAGCAAGATCTAAATCTGACGGTGACCAGATCCTCCATTGATGAAACACCAACATCACTTAAAATTGAGCTTGCTAGAAACGTAAGTAGTCGCATGAAGCACAAGACACCAAACATGGAGCAAGTCTAGATAGGGAAACCAAATGGCGACGAAAATGATAGAAACCAAATGCAAGTCCCCCAAAGGTTGTTTGCTTTTATGTGGTAGTCGGTGTGGATGAATGATATTGATGTAGGAAGATCTACCTCCTTTTTGGTTTGGAGTTTGGATCTATGCGGTTTAATGAAAATGATGCTGATGGTGTTGTCCTAGTGGCATGAAGTTGGCATCTTTGGGTGTGGTATTAGGCCAATGATGGTGCACTCTTTAATGCTGACGTCCTATCGAGTTGGGGTTCCTTCTTGGCATTGATTAGGGCTCCTCAAGGTGGCTTGTCAATACTTCTGCCGATTCCGAAAATGATGGGGCCGCAAAGCTCATCATATGATCTGTTCAACGTTCCGCTTTAGCATCTTGCTCCTTTTTAAGCTTGTTGTCACCTACCATCACAGTTTTAGGGTCTGGTCTGCAATAATAATTGTTGCGTCGATGACTGTAGGATGTAAATATGCCACAGTGATTTGCATGTAAGAGATGGATTCAAGCATATGGTGGCAAGATTGAAGGAGTATGGTTGTTTCATGACCGAGCTAGTTTTGATTATGGCTTCTTGTTCGTTTTGTTTTTGAGTATGTGTTCAATGGTGGCTTTGTGCTCTTTTGTGTTCAAGGATTGTTTTGATTGGTTTTTGTGTGCTTTACCGTGTTCAAGCCTCATGGTTGGATGTCCTATTATGCTCCCTCCTATCTCTGGCTTCGTAGTGTGTTATGGTTTATGTTTTCTATGTTTCGTGTTTTGCTTTGTACATAGGTTTAAGGTTTCTTTTTGCTATCAATAGTGGTGATGGCTAACTACGTGTTTTTGTTTTTTGAATATTTACATATAGTTGTTTGTGGTGATAGTTTTATGGCAGTTTTAGGGCTATTTCGGTATTATTTTGTTATGATGCCCTAGTAGTTTTGTTGTATCCCTAAGATACCTTGTATTGTTCGTCTCTTTTAAAAGAGCTTATCATCTAATTATCCAAAATATTAACTAAAATTCAACTATGTAGCATATAGTTATTATGTTGAGTATAATAGTTGTAACGATGAAGCACAATGATCGAGTATCAATCTAATAAAAAAGAGAAAAGAAAAGATTATAAAAGTAGAGATAAGAGTGCTAAAGAAAGGAAAATGAGACAAATGGCATCATTCACACACCCTCTCATTTTCTTTCCTCACCAATTGCAACTCCATCGAGTCCTACGTAGTCTCTTAGATGACTTTAGTTATTGTGTGCATCATACTCTTTCTTGACTCTATGCATGCATGACAATGAATCGATTTGGAGTTGTTCACAAGTAGAATAAATAAAAAGACAAACGCTCAAAATTTAATGTGGTTTGGTCCCTCTGATTCACAAATCTTTTACTATTCCCAATTTTTGAACGAATGAAGTTGCAAACCATCTTTACAAAATATGTTATCACATGGATAGTTCCTAAAACTACTCATATAATAGATCACTTCTACTTTTAGGGGATGATTAAACTCAACAACCAAATACCATATTTATAACCCAAACCTCATACAAAACTTTAACGCTCTTTCAATGTAGGATTTTGGGTTGTATCCCAAAAAATCCTCCCATTAATCAAAAGCCCGCTCTCTTTATTCACGACCCAATTTGGGCACTTGACTAGTATGCGAGAATCTCATTCTCACATAACCCTCGTAGCCTGTGTATCTCTCTATATGCAGATTTAAAATATAAAATCCATATAAAACATAATTTCATTGTTTACAGACTTCTCCTAAATCAATATATTTTCATAACTGTAATCTTATAATCAAACTGAAATTTCAAAGTCTATCTTTGAAGTCTGAAATCATAATACCAATAACTATATATATATATATAGAGAGAGAGAAGAGAGTCCATTGTAGTTACAAAATAACTTTAAATGATAAGTTCATATAAATACAGCCCAAATTAGCATCATAGTATGCAAAAACATAAAATGTGCTCTACAGGCCGAGATCTTGCCTGTAATGCACTAGAGTACTATAAAGCAAAACATACTAGCAGGGCTTATCAACCAGAGTCTAATACTGTTGGAAACAAGGAGGTTGAGAAAGGACCCACAAAAGCCATTGTATCTATAAGGAGGGAACAGGGAGAGGGTGAGTTATTGTATAAAACTCAGTGAATGAGTTCCACTTGTAACCCCGTCATGGGATAGTAAGGGATAATGCATAAAATCACAATAATCATAATAATGCCAGTAAAACTTTAAGATGTTTCATATGTATGTATACATAATCAAATCATAGTGTCAATAAATTCCAAAAAACAGTGCTCTACTAGAGAAACATAAATCTCTTGTTATGCCTCTCATTCTCGGCATGATAAAATCTCAGTTCTATGGTTCTTAAAGAATCGAAATGTAGACACCTAACTAGGTTCCATTCTCTCCTCTATGAGATTGTCCATAGGTAACTTGGTATCAAGGTTAACGATCAGTTTCAGCCGTTAACTCACTGTCTATTTCTCTATAGCTGATTGTCTATTGCCAAATCATCGTCTGATCCTTTCTATAAACTTGGTATCTAGTTTCCATTTGAAATCAAACTCTATCATCTAGCCATATGCTTATCTAAAAGTCATATAATATCTGTAAAATCTCTAAATACAATCATATTCCAATCCAGCTATACATAAAATCAGTTCCACAACATGGTCCAATGAGTTTTACCAAAAACATTTTCCATGCTCTTAACCTAGTAATTCAAAACATAATAATAACAGTAATCTCAATTATTTGCAGTAATCTTTATAATTTATGCTTTAAACTAGATTTTTCATAAAATTAACTCTGATGCTCAACATAGAGTTCATATATATGTTTGAACCTACTCACTTGGTGGGGTAGAAGAAGCAGGGTCAACACTAGCAAAACTTAGGGGAGTGGGAATGACACCTATATCTGTCATTGAAGCAACGGAACTCTAGATTAACTTATAGAATCTCTAAATATCTCAAATCTAACCTAATATAATGAAAGAATGTCCTGTACTTAATGGACATGAGAATCTCTATGACAACCCCAAGAATAAGGAGGAATTGAAGAAAAGGGAGCAAAACCAATGAAACAACTTACCTTAAAACCTTAGAAATGAAAGATTGAAGTTAGATTCGAGAGAAATGGAAGAAATATGGAGTTTTAGGGTGAGAAACAGTGATTTCTAGGTGAGAGCTCAAGTTTAGGGTGCAAAATCTCGAATGTTCTCATTTGAACCCCAAAATAGGGGGTTTTATTAAAATTTTGAGTGCTGCAATACTGACCAGAGCGCATGGTTTTTCTGTCTTGCACCACTTCACTATTCCCCAACTGCTGTAGCATTTTCCAAAGTGGTTTTTCTCATATCTTTAAGTTATAATTCAAGTGGGGCCTACCCACAACATGAGTGAGTCCTAAAGAAACCTATGGTTATTCTGGATTTGCCTAGGAACACTCGTATCTAAGCTATTACACTTTACTTATATCACCATTGCACACGAAATATGTCACTTGACCTCTACATTGCGCCTAAGAAGATTTTTGATACAAGCTATCCTCACTTGCACCATCATTGCTCACAGAACATGCCACTAACCTCCACACCGTTAAGAAGACTCTCGACATAAAAGACCCCACACATGTATCCAAACACTACCAAGCCCAATTGACTCTAACCATTAGCTCTGATATGACTTGTTGGGTAGCAAAAGTAAAAGAAATACTAAACCAAACACACACAATTTAATATGGTTTGGTTCCTTTAACCTACATCTATGACTTCACAAATCTTTCACTATTTGCAACTTTTGAATAGTTGAAGTTGCAAACCAATCTTACAAAATATTTCATCAAATTAAATGAACAATTCCTAAAAATACTCATACAATGGATCACTCCCATTCTTAGAGGATGACTAAACCTAACAACCAAATGCAATATTTATAACTCAAATCTCATACAAAACTTTAACTCTCTTACAATATGGAAATTTGGGTTTTATCCCAACAGAAGCTCCACAACCTATTCGATGAAACTCAACCTGCCTACCCATGGGTATCCATTTAGCTCCAATCCAGTAGTGGTTGGATTTTGACATCTAATTAAGTATAAGGATAAGTTTGTAAGTTTGTCTCACTTTTGTTTTTGCTTTTTTAAATAAAGGTGATTAACAAAATCACCTTTTATAGAAATTTTTCGTCTTAACTTTTACTCATCAAAAGATCAAAAAGTACATATTTAAAATATTTTGAATAAAAACTTAGACGAGTAGTTAATATAAAAATGTCTTTTACTTAAAAATTTTTCTCTTGTCATTAAAAACACGCAAGTAAATGGATCTTGAGAAGAAATTATGGGTAAACGTCAATGACAATCATTTAGGGTGTATTTGGTTGGGAAGCAAAAATAAGAATAAAAATTTTATAGATACATTCTATGTATAATTTTATACATGATGTTCATCCATAAAATTTTCACTCATTTTTACTCTCCTCAATCAAAGACACACTTAGGTTTTTTTTTCCTAGTGTGACAACACCTGTAATAAATCAAATGTGAAGAATAATGGCGGTTGCATTACTTGTTTCCCCAGCCGAAAATTACAAGTATAGCACAATACAATTTCATTTAATTGTGAATTTTTGTTTATATATGTGTTATAATTTTTCCTTCTTTTTTGGGCCTCCAATGCCTACATTGTCCTTGCCATATGCTTTCATTCGAAGTGTTTAAAGAATCCATGCATTTCAACCCGAGAGAAAGAGAAAGAGAAAGAGAAAAACCATGCATAGAATATAGTGAAAATGAAGTGGCAGAGAGGTGAAAATGGCACTAAGCTAGCTAGCAATGAAGAGAAGATAGGATCCCAGGGAAGCTGTTGCAGAAAGGATGGTAGGAGGGGTGCAGTGAAGAGGATGACAAAGGAGTAATTTCCATTTTTTGTTTTATATTACAGAGCGGTGGTCTTTGATGATTATAATTCAATACAGAATGCATAAAAATATTTCCATTAATAATAGGTAGTGCCTTTTCAACTTTTTAATTTTGATATAGTGTTGGAGGAGGTTTAATACCATAACATGGCATTTCTAGAGTAATTACGGTGAGGTGGGACGTGGAATATAACCTGCTCGAAGCAGATTATGTTCCAAAATCATCCACAAGGTACACAATCCGCTACCAACAAATCACATTCCCGAGGTTTTTGGTACAAAATCCGCTACCAGTAGATTATGTCCCAAGGGTTTTTTTTTTTTGCTTTTCGGCTGGTACATAATCTGCTGGTAGCGAATTACATTCTCAAGGCTTTTGGTACATAATCCGCTACCAACGAATTGAATTCTTACCCAAACAATATTTTTTTTTTTGTTTTGCATGTCATAATCCACAACTAGAGGATTGTGTTCCCACTCACCCCACATTTGTAATTTCCCCGCAAACTCAATATGTGTGTGATTCCATAAGTCAAATTCCATAATAAAAAAAATGAGCCGTGCATCTTCTATTTGTATTATCATTTTAGTAATTAGCGTGATGATCAATCATATTTGTTAATAGTCATTAAACTTATAATTTAGTAATTGTGGTTATCTTTTTTGAGTGGATGTTTCTGTGTTCGACTCCCACCTCCCTCCTCTATTCACTCTAGGAATAATTCACAATCTTAATGCCTCTATTTTAAAAAAAACATATTTATTAATATCACAATATATTATTGGATGATGATATCTAATTTTTACGTATCAAAATTAAATCTTTAAATTTTTGGTGCAAGAATAATATATTACTCCATCTAATTCAAATTATCTATCATATTAAGTAAAAATTCTTATTTATTTTATTTGTTGCTTTACATTTTAATAAAATAATTATTGTGAAATTTTTAATTTCATTTTTTACACTTAATTTTAAGTGAAATATATAAATCTCTTTATGACTAACCTTTGATATTGAGTTTTTAAATTAATATGAAAATGATTAGATGATAAATAATTTACGTTTAAAATAGATGGCAGATAATTTTTAGAGGAAAAAAGTAAAATGTTGCTTTTGAGAAAAAGTGGAGGCACAATTTTTTATTTATGAGCAAGAAAGAATTATAATCAAACAACAATTTAATTGTTTAAAGAAAAACGACACATGCAATTTTAAGTGGTAATTAATTAATAATTAATTGTGATTAGAGATGGCACTCGTCATCGCTTGAGGCCCCTTACGTGAGCCTCATGACCTCACACTAAGCATATTGGCGGATATTCATTGGTTGGTTGTGTTTACTAACATAACGTGGCGTTGGAATGCGAAAAAGTTGGTTTTGGCACTTGCACTTGTTTAATTCATCTCCTGATTCCACATTAAATACTCCCTCTATTATTGCCGATCGATTCTTGATTTTGATATTTTAGAATATATTTCTATTTAGGTTTATTTATATTTTTAATATAGACATATTAGTTAAATAATTAATATATTTATTAAAATAAATAATAATGACTATATAAAGATAATTTTATCAATTCATATAATTTTATACATCTATTTACATTTTTTATTTTCCTTAAGATATATTGTTTTATTCTTGAGACTTATTGTAATAGAGAAATAATTAAACTTAATTATTTTTTGGGATTGATGGTTTGATAATATGGTATTTGAGCCATAATAACAAAAGAGGCCAATATATAATTTGATTCTTATACTAACTCCTGTTATGAAAAATAAGTAAATAAATTGTTTACATTCAAGGCCCCCAAAAAAAAGGCAGTCACGTGAGAGATGTGCTAGATATAAAATTACTCACGAGTCATGGGCCTTTATCTAGCAGATTAAGCTTTTGAAAAAGATGATTTTATAATATGATATTAGAACCACTATAATCAGGAAGTTATGGGTTCGATCAATCCTTATTATTCTCATTATAAAAAAAAAGTTTATGTTTAAACCCAAAAAAGGTATTCGCATGAGAGAACATATTAGATATAAAATTATTTTTATACCCATCAACTTAAACTTTTGTGAGAAAGATAATATTTTAAGAGAAATTATTGAAAAGATAATTGATATATGTTATTGTAAAATAACTTTACTAATCTCACATATCATATCATGTTATTATATACTTCCTCCCCTTCAAAATATTTATCCATGTTCAAATAATTTTATTTTTTAAAATATCTATCAATTTTATATTTTAATAAAGTATTAATTTTTTTTAATACTATTCCTAATTAATTTCACAATTTCAAAGCATTTTATTTAATATTCGTATTGAACATTGTGTTATATATATTAATTAATATATAGGGATATATTATTCATTCACTATATTTTACTCAATTATCAATTATTTATTATTTTTTTAATGTCTGTATTCATTCTGAATTGATAAATATTTTAAAAAGGAAAGAGTGTCATTTATGTGCTCTAAAGGATATGAGTTTTAAATTATTATTATCTAATCAAGTATTAACATACAATAAACATGATTGATTCTCACAAATAACACCATTTTAAAAAAATAAAAAATTTTCTTTTTCAAATAGCAAAGGATCAGCTTCGTCATTGATGCACCAGAAATGAAAAATGGAAGAAACAAAAAAGTTCAGCTTCAAGCGACTCCGGAGAATCGCCATTATATTTCGGGTCGCAGAAAGGCAACAGAAGTGCTTATCAGAGGACGCGCTTTAGAAATCCAAAATCTTCAACGACGCTTGTTGACAAAACAAGTGGAGACCAAGGATCTATATATTAGCGTTGCCATTCCCTTAATGATCTTTTGCGCAAGAAAATTAATCAGGTCTTTCACAAAAGCCCTTTTGCTCTTGAATATAATTTTCTTCGTCCTCCGAAGGCGAGTTCTCTCTATCTCTGCGCACTTGAAGTGAGGGAAATCCGCGTTGGCCAAACTACGAAAACTTGGAAGCTAATTCAAGTTTTCCATCATTCAAGGTTGAAGAGGGCATATATAAAAGAAAAGGTAACTCAGGTTGATTTTTCATTTATGGATTTCACTTACCATAACAACAAATATGGCCTCTTACTCTCTTTGGTAAATTCTTGAAATACAATTTTAAATAGCTACTATTGTTTGGAAATAATAATAATTTTTGTTTAAAGTTCTTCCATTTGCTTATATTTTAGTCAGCTTCTTCAGCATTATAATTAAAGTTATTTTATTAAATATTAACCTAAACGAAATTTAGCTCTAAAGTTTCTAATGATAGCAAAAGGGACTATGCTAGAAGGAATCATCACTTCTTCATGGGCTCTATAAAGTTACAATGACTTCTGGTATGATTTTATTAGGATAAGATAAATATAAAGGATAAGGTTATAGTAGACCTAAGGAGAGGCCTACCTTATCACCTTAAAGTTTTCTATTTGAGCTAATTTTAAAGTTTCTTTCAAAAAAATTTCAAATATATATAGTCTTTCATTAATAAAAAAAATAGCAACCATTTTACAGCTTTTACGTAGTTTATCTTTGAAGCAATATTGGTTCTTGGAGATAATGACACAATGTTCAAATCTTATAGAAAAACCTATTGAATATATCGAAGCTAAATTTTGTGTTTTACAGTCAAACAAAATTGAGTGCTCATTTTGTTTTATAGTAATTATAAATTTTTTATTTTTTTATATTTTAGAATAATATCTGTCTATTTTTAATATTAATGTAGTATTAAATTTTTTCTTCCACTATACCATTACCAGAATTGTGTTAACTAAGTAATTAATATATTTACTAAGATGAATGATTATAGAAGGATATTTTTATCAACTTATATAATTTTTTATATTTATTAAGATTTTTTATTTTTCTTAATATATATATTATTTGATTTTTTACTGTTATTATAAAATGTAGAGAGTAAATGAGACAAACTTATAAACATACTTTTTTTAAATAAAATAAAATAAAATAAAATAAAACTTTTTTAATGCATGTTATAAGAGAATCTTCTCTTTGCTGTATTATTATTGATAGCAATTAATATTTAATTTATATGACAGTCTGTCATTTTTATCTTATATTATGTGTGATAGTTTGTTAAATTATATGATAAAATATATATTATTTAATTTATACCACTATTGTCATTTATCTATCATTCATGTTATATTGCAGTTGATAATTTCCTTTTTTCGTTTTTTTTCTTCTATGAGTAATTTCTTGTTTTTATATGAATTATACATGATGGTATATATGTATATTATATTTGTCTGATGTTAATATTTATGAAATCTACGAAAAATAGTAGTCTACTGCTTCTATAAAAGGTGTTATTTTCGTCTTACATTATAGATATCAAATTATTATTTTGATCGCATATTATATGTGACCGTCTATTGCGTTTTAATTTTACATTATTTTTTTGATAAATTAATTTTACATTATTGATGACAGTTTGTTATTTTTATGTTTTTGTCGTAGACAATAACATGTTGCTTTAAAGTGAAGTTCATGGTTTACTTTTTCTTTGGGGTTAGGTAGATTTTTTGAGTTTTATTGTGATACGTGTTCCATAGTTATCTTATAATATTATAAGCATGTGATTCTTATATAAATAATAAATGTTTTAAAATTACATATATTGTAATATAAAATTAGTTAATGGTGCGAAAAGTCTTACTATACCAAAATTAAAGTTGTTATTTTTACGGATTTAATTTTAATACTTCGTCAAAATATTTAAAATACTAATGCTAATAATAAAAATCACGTATGTATATAGTAGATAATGTGAAAAAATCACTAACACAGTAAGTTAAACTTTTATTTTTGTCGTACACTATACATATTAGAATATATTAAATCTCTAAATCTATTTATAATAAATAATTTAACACCTGCAAGAGAGCTTATAGTCTAACAATAGATTCCTGCACATCTCAATAAATCAAGGAAGATTAAGAGTTTGACTCTTCACCCTCTATTCTTTAATATCTTAATTTAAAAAAGAAAAATTTAACACTTGCCTTCTAGTTTAATAGAAATAGTGAGGCCAACTATTAAAGATATTGCACTATTTCTTTTTTCGAAAAATAATGGAAATGTATTAATTTTAGGCTAGATGCGCTGTAGTTATGACTTTTTTATTTCTCTATTCTTTTTTATAAAGTCTTTTGCCCCTCTATTTCTCTCTGATTTGGTTTTAGCGAGGTCTTACATATTCCTACCCGCAAAAAAGTAAAAAAAAAAAAGAGAGAGAGAGAGAGGTCTTACATATTAAGTCTAAGAGGAAATAAGAAATGAGATGTAATATCCTGTTTGGTTCCAGAAAATATTTTTTGTTTCTATTTTAAATTTCAACTATAATAATACCTTATTATTTTTATCTTATTTTTTATTTTAAAATTATAAAAGAAATGTTAAAATAATATTTTTATTGTCACATGGTTTTTTAATATAAAATAGAATAAAAAATAATATAATATTTTTGTAATTGAAATTGAAAGTAGAAAATGGCTCATTTGCAAGCAAAACAAAAGTGGGAGGAGAAAGGTTTATAAGAAGGAGGAACCCATAGCTTCTTGCATCATTCTATGATTCTTAAGCTTACTTGTGAACAAATTCAGATGTTATATAGAAGGATAATTAAAAAATGAAATGAAAATAAAAATATTTTCTCAACCCAAATAAAGATTAAATTTCAACCCTAGTTAAACCCTATAGGTCAATCAATTAGAAAGTCTAAAATCTAACTACCTCAACCCTATATGAGAGGATAAGGTGGTTGCCACAAATCTCCACCACATTTTCACAAAGAAAAAGATTGTTTGATATGAATTTAACATATAGATGAGAAGGAATCAAAACACAAGTCACACACACACACACACACACACATGAAGCTAGCAGTGTCCATGGATAGGGTTGGGTGGGTTTGAAAAGGTTTTTGGATCGGATCCACTCATTAAATTAGTGGATAGGTTGGGTTCAGTTGAACAAATTTTTTCTTTTAATCCGACCCAACCCAAATCATTCATAAGTGGGTTGATGAGCTGGATGGAACCTATGAGTCCAATATATTATAAAAACAATTCTTATCAATATATATAATTGAATATTTATTTTCTAACAAATACAATAATGGTACGATAAGCCTCAACATAAATTTAAAAGAGCATACATAACATGAACCCATTGGAATATTGAATGAATAAAACATGTTTTGACAAAAAAAAAAAGGATGCTACTCACTTATTTCTCATTTTCTCATTTGTGTGTGTGTGTGTGTGTGTGTGTGTGTGTGTGTGTAAGATATGCTAAAAAAAACTATGAAAAATATGTCCATTATTTTCTTTAATATTAGGTTAGTTGGTTTGGGTTAGATTGTGTGGATTGAAAATTTATAGACTCATAACTGAACTCATACCATTGTGGTTTGAAATTTTTCAACCCAACCTAACCGGTATTTATTGGGTTAAATTGGGCTAAAACACATGAGCTTGTAGGTTGGCCCAACCTGATAGACACTCTTTATAAAGCAATAGAGCATAACACAATCTTCCAAAAGAACTAATGTGATAACTAGAAAAAAAAAAGGTGGACCACCTAGACTTTAATGGTGTAGACCACTCTAGCATCCTCCCCCCACCCCCCCACCCCCCACACTCTTTTTTCTTCCTCCTTTCCCTTCCCATCTTATACACTGCTTCTTCTTTTCCTTTTTTCCAGTTTTCTTTTCTTTTTCTTCTTCCTTCCTTCCTTGCCTCCTTCTTCCTTTCACTCTCCACAACATCACCACCACCACCTCAACCACCACCATCATCATCATTTCTATCAAACCACATATCTCTCTCCTCTCTTTCTAATAAGTGATTTCACTCTCTAAGTAGAGGAACCAGGTAGTGCTATGAGTTTTGGTCCATTCTCTAGCTCAAATTTTATTTCTAAATTGGTGAGTAAGCTTTAATAACTCTCTTTTGATTCCATTGAGCTTCCTATGTACTGTTGTGGAGGATTTGTTGGTTTTGGGAACCCTATGATCTAGAAATTGGGGGTTTTGATAGGTAGAGCTTATTTTATGTTAATTGATGGCATTGTTAGCTCACATATATTGTTATTATCTTGTTCCTAGAATTGTAGAGCAATCGGACATCAATTGGGAATTTTTGGTAGCAGGAGGAATGCTCTGCGGTTCCTTGGGAACCATTGTTATGAGTAAATTTAATATCTATAGTTAATTTATTAATCTATAAATTATATATATATATATATATGAATGTTATTGAATGCCTGTTGTTCCCTTTATAAATTTGTATGATTTAAGTATATAAGAAAATTTATTTATTGACGTTAATGGAAAATAAACATGTTTTAAGGATCACATGAGACAAATAAAATATTTTACACAATATTTCAGGAAGAATGATTTAGATATGATGGATATATGAATTTTAGAACTTGAAACTGATTTATGGGTTGAGTTCCAATTGTATTGATGGACTGAAAAAGTGAGTGGAATTGACGTATGCTTATAACAATGCTTATGTTTGATATTTAGGAGAAAATATTTGGAAAAGCTACTAAACTATGAAAATGATTGGTTATTTTATAAATTATTTTTGGAATACCTGAGATAGAAATTACAGTTAACGGTGGCGTTAGCCAGAGTGCACCTTGACTGATAAGAGTGTTACATGACCATATGAGAATAGTACATGATGAATGAGTGTAGGTCCACATGTTGTGGTTCCAAATGGAAGGTGAGATCGCATGATAAAATGACCGTCTAAGTGTGTGATCTTTATGGAATTTTCTGTTCGAGGCCCTTTCTCCCATATGTATTTTTTTTATTCTTTAAAATATGTTTTTACCATATTATTTATATAGCTTTCTAATATTTTGGTTTGATTTTATTATTGTCTCATATGGGCTATGGATGCTGTTTCTATTCACTGAGTTGTTAAACGCACTCTATTATATTCCCTCCTCTTCAGATTCAGGTACTAGTTCGAGTTCCAATCCTCCACCAGCTTAGAAGATTTCAGACCCTCTCTTTTGGTAAGCCCACCTTGATTCGTGGGCTACGATGAGGGAAGAGATTCCTATTCTTATGATAGATGTTGCTCCTTTTTGTTACAAGCAGGATCAAGGATGAGTTATGTTTTAAAACTTATTTTAATAGATATTTAAATGTGATGGCTATGTATTATGTTATGTTTTCCTGCATATGTACTTTGATAGCATAACACCGTATCTTTTTATTTCTCGAATCTAAACATTATGAATTGATAAGTTTTATGATAACTTATGCTTTGAACTTAAAATGTAGTTGATGAGAAAAACCTTATTTTGAGACTTATAAATATATATAATTATAGTACTCTAGCTGTGCTGTGATATTGATTATTGTAATAATGTATTTTTTGCAGGTTTTGTATTTAAGAAATGTTTGAAAATCAAAGGAAACTTTATCTATTTTTCTAAAAAAAATTTGTATCTTAAGGCTAATTTGGGAACATGTTCCTTATGCGCCGGTCATAGTCCGGATTGGGTCATAACAACTAAGTAGTTCACCATATATAAGCATCACCCAAAAAATATCAGACCTCCAGCCATATAGATTACATAGTTCACATATCAAATGTATTACCCCTTGCCTTTGCAAGCAGCTTTCTGAAGCTATTTGTGGTTGCATTCTCCTAGTTGACTACGACAAATCTGCTGCATCAATACCTTATACCATGTATAAGAACACATATCAGGATAATGTGAGTGTTGGAAAGAATCATTGCTGAGATATATAATTTCGCGTCCCCGTATGTACCTTTGAATAAAACTTTGTTGTTCTTTCCCCCACAAGTTATTGTACAAGTAAACCACATGTAAAGGCATATCCTCAGTAAACACAAATTAATTTGAACCATTCTCACTGGATATACTTGGAATTGTAGTTCCACGAGACTTGTTTTGTATGCTCCGTATTGCAAACCCGCATCACTACATAGATACTCATGATATCACATCATTACCCAAACAAACCACACTCTTTATTATAGGTAAATAGGAGTAATAAATACATCATACTTGATAGGTTTCGAAAAGAGAATCACAACAGTGGATGTGTTTGGTATCTGTCTCGAGACAAAAAGGACAGAGTTATAATAGCACAAATAGAATTGTATTTAGTAGTGATGTAAAGGATACAGTGATTGATAAAAAGACAAAGAAGACTAAGTTATAATTTGATGAAAAATTGAAAATAAGAAGTGCAAAGATGAAATATGAAATGTTTAAAGGAATATTCTTTTAAAATGATATTTTAAATTTATGTCTCGAAGATATGTATTCAATATCCTTCCTTTTTGGAGATACAGAAATTAACTTAAAAATTATCCGGACGAAGATAATTTTAAAGTTTTTGTCTTCGTCCCTCTTTCCAAACACGTTTCTATTCTCAATGTATCTATATTTTATGTCTCGGAATATTTATCAAACACCATCCAAGAGTCACTTTACTAAACATACAAACTCATAAAACACAAGACACTCGGAGTCCCATTACATAAAACACATAAATCAAAACATAATGCTTAGTACTGGAGACACAAAACACAAATCCCTCGTCATAATAGCACAAAGTGCATCATTTGAGGCAATTATCAACTCACTGAAGTGCTCTATACTTTGCAACTCTTTGGTTTCCAATGGCCACTGACTAAACATACTTAGAATAATCCAACCTCTTATGGAAGATACAACATGATCATTCACAGTCACACCTTCACTCCACCAAACATGAAAGTTGTCTTCAAAACTTAGAAGGTGGATGATGATGATCCAACACATCACTACCCAAACAAACCACACTCCTTCCACATGTTGGATCCCCCCTTCGACAAAACAAGCATCAAATGAATATTGGTCCTTTAGCCTCAATTCTGAACGTCACTTCTGTGATCATAATTTTGTCGTTTTCTAAAACAGGAAGAAGAAGGCTTAATCTTAGTTGCTTATAACAATATATATCAGTGTGACTGGTTTATCCTAATCATCTAGGAAATTACTGTCGGAAAGTAATTAGCATGTGACTTGACTTTTCTTACTTTGAACAATTTCCCTCCCTATGCCCTGAAGGGAAGCAACGAATTCTTTCACAGTCAAAGTACGAATTGCGTGATCAAAACCTTTTAAAAAGATAACATCGTTATTCACATTCAACACGTGCCAACTACCATTACTCTTATTAATAACGGAAATAGGAGATTGCTACTGTACGCGTTAGTGCCCTTCTTTCCAAGTGGTTGCATATAAGGAATATTGGAAAATCTATGTAATACTATAACCAATAATTGTTTGACGACCTCGAACTAGATATTACTACGCGCACCAGATGGATGACGTTGAATCTTCCTACCCGGTGCTTGCCCATAAGTGCGTGCATACATTCCTAATTATTAGACAGTGTTATTTATACCCAAAAAAAAAATTGAATGGTACCTGTCAGAAAACATTTTCCCTGAAATCTCAAGTAAACGGGTAGAAACACGTCAATGATTTTATATCTAATATGTTTTATCATGAGAATTTTTCTTTTGAATTTGAGCTGAAAATTTTTATTTTTTATTTTTTTTCATAATAAGAGTAAGAAGGATCGAATCTAATCATTACCATTTTGTCATGGTAGTTCTAATATCATATATGAAATAATTATTTTTAGAAACTTAAGCTAATGAATTACAGCATATGAATGATTTTATACTCAAATAGTATCACACTTTTTTTATGTAGAAAAAGAATAGAAAAAATATGCTAAAATTTGTAATTTTTCTCTTGGAAAAAGTGTCTAGATATAGTGTAATAAAAATTTAAAGACTAATGTTATGGAGCAACAACTCACTCATCACATCCAATGATGATAAAGTATATGGTGTGCATTTATTGTGCAATTGTATTATTCCCATAATATTTTTCAAATTTAAGTAGGGATTTAGCTCACTTCATATGGTTTAATTTATCATGCCTTAAATTTAATTTTCAAAATAAGTACAATAGCAAGCGCATCAGGGTTTAGCTCAGCACTTGGTCAATCTCTCGCTCATGCACTGGCAAAACTTATGTTTGATTCTCAAATTTTTTGTGCTGATGGATGATTGGTAATATCTCTATAAGTCTTTAATGAGTCCATAGGTATGTCCTAACTTTGGATTGGGGCAAGCTTTCCTCTCGGCCTAAACTTTTATTTATAAAAGGGTAGCAAGCCCTAACCCTAATTGAAACAAACATTTTTCTAAATTTGAATTTTTTATTACAAAAATAAAAAATAAAAATAACATTCTTTGACTAAACATACTAGTCTCACTTGGTTTTGACTGAACAAGGATGGTTGCCTCTCATGGCACGCACTAAGGGCAAGATTGTCCCTGGAGATGGCTGAGATTATAGAATGAAGTAAGCCTAGTGAGCTCATCCTCCATCTCCAAGAAAACAAAGACACCACCTCTCAGTCCACACTCTTGACTCATGCAACAAGAGAAAAGCCCACTCCCTTGCGTGGCAAAGCTTCATTGGTTTGTGTGTTCTCCAATCAACTCATTGGCTCCTGAGCAACCCCTGTCAATTTCTGCTTCAGGAATTTTTGTCTCGACTATAAAGAGCAACAATTTTTATATTTGCAAGTTGAGGTTCCTAAGCCTAATAAAAGGTGCGTGCCTCTCTCATTTTTTCCTACCCAATCTGTGAGCCCTTCAAAAAAGGAAAAAAATGGAGAACACTACTCTTTCTTCAAAGGGAAGAAGGGCAATGGAACAAGAGCTGCTAAGAGGGCGTGAAATAGCAAACCATTTGCTTGAAGTATTTGCTCATAAGTCCAAGACCAATGAAGAAGAAGGATCGATATTACAATTTGCAGAAGATCTTGTGCACCAAGTACTAAGATCATTCACAAATTCCCTTTTGCTCTTGAACACCAATTGTGATGATGTCTCCGATGGGGTGGTTCTTCCTACCAAAATCGGAGATTTCTCTTCGTCCCCCAGTTTTGACACAAAAAGTCGAATAGGGCGCTACAAGAGAAAGTAAGAATTATAAGTGATTCCTTGCCAACAAATAGTGTGTTATTGGATTTTAGATTTAAATGTTCTCATTATTCTATGTTGAAAAATGAAAGTATATACTTTACTTTATGTTGTGACTTATTAAAGATAAACACGCTATTCTTACTATACAGATCGAAAGTTTATTGTGAGTCTTTATTAGGCTCTAAATTTTCTCAGTAGCTGTTCTTAATGAAATGATATATTACCTGTCTTAGCGCATTCGTCATTTTTTTTTGTAGTGTCATGCATGTTTTTGTTATTTGTCCTTTTCCTATGTACATAATTTTTAGTTAATTTGCTGAACTATCATACAGTCTCAGCCCGATTCTATGCATGCATTCAACTTTATATGTTATTCTACAAAAAGTTCTCCCACATACTTTCGGCATATATAGCGAAAAGAACCATGCTATATATTTCACCCCATACAATGAACCGAATTGCATATCATTAATCAATATATACTTTCATTTCAATTATAAACAACATCTTCACTTGGTCAAACATTGAATGCCCACATTAGTACAGAATCATTGGATCAAATTAATGTGATATAGTGCTAATGCTTTCATTGATATATATTCTAGTTAGTAGATTACTGAATTAGTTCAGAAAATCTTAAATAAGAATTTGCAAACTAAATTTTTTTTTTGCGCTTGATAAGATCAACGGTACCAAATTGGGAGAAGGACAGTCCAATTCTAACTGAAGATGGTCATGAATGGAGAAAATATGGACAAAAGAAGACAACAAATTCGAAATACCTTAGGTATTCTTGAATTTCAAAATTAATCAGGCTCTTATAATTTGTTTGTGACTGTTACTATCTTCAAATATCTCTTACAAAATTTAAGTTGCTGGGTGAAGATATATGGACCATTTGACATCTAATATATTCTCTCATACAAAATGTCTATTGGGCTTGAAGTATAAACAATGCATAAACTCATCTTACTGTATATGCTGAAATTTAGCTTTTTGTTTAGAAAAATAAAGGTAACAAGGATTGACTTATATATCATTTGGTCATAAAAGTTGTCATGTTATGTCACCAATTATTTCACAAAGGTTGAAATTTTAGATGAAGATACATGAATTACCATTCATGTGCATTTATCTATTATTTTAAACTTTTGAGAGAAGTTATTCATGATATTTACCTCTATCACCAAATAGTATATGAGTAATAATATTTTGACACCCAAAAAGTGGGTATTTATTCAGACATCCATTTTATAACTATTGAATGTAATAGATGTTAAGAATAAGTGGAGACTACTATCACATCCAATGATTCTAAAGTGGATGTCTGAATAGACATCCACTTTTTAGGTGTCAAAATATTATTACTCATAGTATATATAGGTCATTAATCATTAATATGAGTTGTTCACACTTCAAACACAGAGAGACATTCGCATAAGAAAATATATTAAATATAAAATTATATGTATCTATCGACCAGGTTAAGATTTTGAGAGATGGTTAATGACAACACCTACCACATACATAATCTGCCCTTTCTCGATCTCTAGGGCTCTCTCTTCTAGATCATGTGTCCTATATGATTTTAAAGGATAAAAGATAATGTGTGCAGGAACTACTATAGGTGCATGCACAAGCTTGATCAGGGATGCCCAGCAATCAAACAGGTGCAACAAATTCAAGAGGATCCTCCGTTGTACCGGACAACCTATATTGGTCATCACAATTGCAAAAGCTCATATATTAATCATGAGATTTTTTTGGAACCCGATTCGTTTCCTGGCTCTTCTGTATTGCTTAGCTTCAAAAACAGCATCCCTAACAATGAGCACCCATTTTCATCTCCAGTTTTTGAATCAGCAAAACAGGAGCCTGTGGAAGTTATTCATGATGACCATATTGCTCACAACCAATTGTCCTTATCAGATTACTTCCTATTATGTGACTGTGAAGTTGATTCCAATGATTCTAGGCATGTCGATATGCTATCATCCACGGATGATGCTGTTCAATTTGACAATGTTTATGGAGGCAGTTTGGAATTTGATGGCTTGGCATATTTCGCTCAACAAAATTTTGATTCAGGAGGAGATGGAAAGACCATTGGTGATTTTATCTTGGGACACAGCTTCATTGGAATTTAGTTTCCTTAATTACGAAAGTTTGTTAATTAGAGGGATTGAGTGAACTCGTGTTCAAATTGAATTGAGATGGAAAAAAAAAAAAGAGTGAATAAATTAAACGTCTTTCTCCGTGTAATTTAATCATCCTGTCCTTGCAATTTGTTCTTGAATTTATATTTGTGTGTTCAAATTAGCATCTAAATATACAAAACTCATATATATAGATTAAATGCTTGTTTAGATGTCATTATCTTGATAAAAAAAAAATAGATATCTTTTTTTAAAAAAGTTGTCTTTTTATTTTTTTAGTATATTTGGGTAAATTTTTTAAGTAAAGGCAGAATTACTAAAACAGAGTAAAAAAAATATATCCTTTTTTGAAAAGCCATAATTTCTAGGATAAATTACACTTACTTCTCTTGAGATTTGTAGAAATATAACTCACATCCCCTCTAGTTGTCTAGCTTACACTCACACCATCTCTGCTTATCAAATTTTAAGTATTTATATTACAATCATACTTTTCATTCACAGAATACTTTAGTAAATTTCACAGAATGATATTTTTGTTATATTAACTATTTTTAATTAATAAAATTATAAAAATACCTTTACATACTCTATTAAGTTTAAGGGTATGCATTTTTATAATTTTATTAATTAGGGGCTAATCAGATGTGGCCATGCGCTACAAGAAATTTATACATAAAAGAACACTTAATTTTAGGTATACGTAAAAAGTGTTGCTTATGCACATATAGACAATACTTTTCTAAATGTGTTGCTTTTGATATAGTATAGACTACATTTTTTAAGTTAAGACATCTCTTCTTAAAGCGTTGCTATATCACATGTGGCCAATTGTCAAAGGCAATACTTTAGGGTACATTTTTAAGCTAATACATGGCTTTTCAAGTGTTACCAAAGTAAGTGTGGTCAATTGTTTAAGGCAACACTTTTAAGTAATGAAGATAATATTTTTTAGATATCAATGTGTTGTCTATGTGTACAAAAAGTAATACTTTCATATGTTTCAAAAAATAAGTATTGTTTTAGACTAAATTTTTTATAGTGATGGCGAGGGGGTACTTGGCCATAATGAGCCTATCTATATAGATGGTTGTTGTTGCTGCATTCTAGAAGTTATTCCGCCACCCGCATGGGTTCTAAGCTACCTTAAGGCTATATTAGGGTTATTGAGAAGACGTGGACTAAAGCATCACACAGTTGAGGACATATATGAGGGCAATCTATGAGCTTTTGCTAACATACAAGCATTATAGAAATCTAAATTGGACTTTACAGTATTTGGGATATTACATTATTTCAGTATATGATGTACAATTTGAAAGGAAGCATGACCTAATCTAAAGTGCCACAATGTGAGTACAATGATGGCATTATTATGCATGTGATTTGATCCAAAGGAACTAAGGTTTACATGGGATTTATTTAATCTTACTAAACTAGTAGTTGAGACAGCAGAACCGAGTGCAAAGAAGTGCCTTAACGAGAACTTATGAAACTTGTATAAACCATTGTTGGTCACATAGCCATGAAGGATCACATCTTTAGATTCCTGAGATTTTACAAGGCATTTAGATGCATTAAATTCAAAAAATACATTGTTATCTTTTGCAAATTTTCTTACACTCAGCAAATTTTTAGTTATGGAAGGCACATGCAATAAATTAGACAAAAGGACAACACTTGCAGTATGAATTTGATAAGACATTAGAGTAATCAGTGTGAGATATAGGAAGACCTTGAGGGATCGTGTGCATGCCCTCAACTAGGTGGTTGGCAGCTTTCACAAGGGTCGCATGTATAGTATGAGTTACTACGCTAATAGTAGATCCCTATCCTCCGCCACTAGGTCTTCTATTGGGGATGTTGCCTTGAGAGATCTGCATAACCTCAACCAAAAGCTGTAATAGCAGGCTACACTTATCCAGTAGCATCAGGAACAATAGGCACAGCTTCTTCAATAGCTCCAGGAGCAAGCAGCAGGGTAAGCAACAATGGAGTAAGAGTTGAGCAAGATCCGACAGTTTAAGCTATCCATGGAGTAGCAGTAGAAGGAGAAGACCAAGAAAGAAAAGAGTAAATTCAAGAGAATACAGAAGAAGATTACTGCTGATATAATGAGCTTCTTTAGTGACATGCAAGCCTCAGGATCATCGGCTCCGACAAGAAGAATCTCCCCCAGATGCTACTTCCCTCCATTTTTTAGGGCTCCGCACTGTCTAATATTGCGGATGACTCCGATGGGTCCAACGGTGATGATGCGGCTAATGACGAGGAGTTTAACTAGTCTTTATCTATTTTTTTAATTTCATTTTGGATTTTTTTTACATCTATCCTACTTTGTATTTATTTTATTTTGATGCTTTGTTTGTTTATTTCATCACTTCGTTTATTTTATTATTATTTCATTATTTTCTTACTTAATATCACTTTATTAATTGATAATTAAATTATTATATAAATGAAAATAAAGAAATAAATACCAAATGATCCATAGTTATATAGATAAGATACACATGGCAATGCAATTGGTTATTAAAAAAATTATTAAAACATTACTAACAAGTTAACTCGTCGAAAATAAATTGTATTTTCAAATTAAATATTTTTTAAAAAAATACGAACCCGTCGGTAATAAACCCATTAGTAAAAATTATTTTAATTTCTAAAAATGGAATAGATAAAATTATATATCCCGTCGATAATATTATTTATCTGACGACCTTTAATACAATTGTACCAACTTATTTTTATTTTTTTTCCCATTGGTACACTTGACAAAATTACTAACTGGTATGCGTACCCATCTGTAATATTTTGTCAATGGCCAAAATACTGATAGCCCGTACCCGTCTGTAAATTCGCCCGTATAATACAAACCCCATGAAAAAACATGTCAGTAACACCATCAATTTTCCTCGCATTTCTTGTAGTGATATTGTCACATCAATCATGATAGTTAACTTTTTATCTCCACTACTTAAAAATTCATAAAAATTAAAAATTTAAAAAATTAATTAGATTATAATATAAAAGTATTTTACACTAATATTTACTATCAATATATCATAATTGAACCCTTTTAATTTTATTTTGAAGAAAATATATCTTGAAAAACAATCCATGTGGATGCAGGTGGAGCGATAACTCACTAAAATGCTTTCAATGAAGTGGCTGGAAATCTTTTGATGAAGTATATGGAAATCTTTTGTCACAAAATGATATTTTCTTTCCTATCCCCAAATAATTTATTAACACGTGAAAGAAGTATAATATATATTTGGTAATTTATTAACATGTGGTGAGGGTTCCGTACCGTATTCATTTTCTTTTCCATGATTTTTCTAATCAGTGCTCTAGTGAATAAGGATATCAAAGCAAATAAGTTCCTTGTTCCTTCTCATCTTTCAAGTTTCAACACTTTTTAGTGAATTTCACAGCTTCAAAATTATAAAAATTCATCTTTTTATTTCCAAATTTTTCCTTTTTTTATTCTTATTCATTGTTCTTAGGGGATCGATTTGATATATCCTTCTTTTAAAACATCACTCTGAGTGACACTTGAAGTTTTAATGCATATATATAAAATTGGCATTCCTACTAGCCCGAAAACATTGCTCCGTGGCCTGCATGCAGGTGAAGATAGCGATGCCTATCTTGTTGTATCTACATTTGAAAAGAATAAAAAGGAGAAAGAGAAGTTCGACATCCATGGGTGCCACAAGCATAATAACTAATGTGCGTGGGGTCAGTAAAAGTCATAATTTGTGAGTCAATCTAAAAAATCATGGAGAAAAACAAAAGGGTAAGTTTGTTCTTTAGGCCGAATTCTTACAATTATTAAAGCTATGCTGTGACAAGGCAGGTTTGTTAAAAAAAAATAAAAAGATAAATATATTTTTGCTGTGACTTTGTGAGATTCACAATCCCTTGCCTTAATCACCTACTTAGTTACATTATTAATCCACCCATCGTCATCAATTATAAGATATGATAGCGAAATTTGTGAATATATATTTGTGCAGAGAATTACATCAGCCTCACAATGCAAATCCTGATTACTAAGGATTATAAACATATAATGTTGCGTTGAAATTCCTTCGTGCAAGATGGACACGAAATCGATTTATTATTTCTTACTACTTTGCACTTAAGTGTATGTCTGATTTTGTATTTGTAGAATCAATTCTATATATAATTGATTTTCTTAGGACCGATTTTAATGTAGAATGATCTATGTTTGTCAAATTGATATAAGAAGTGCTTTTGACAAAGACTAAAAGGGAAAAAGCTTAAAAGCAATAATTTTTCACCTGTATTAGAATTGATTTTAAATTCAAAACTAATTTTGAGATTATATTCCAACATAAAAGCAAACAAGACCGAAAATGGACAAAATCAATTTTGAACTTTCAGAATCGAATTCGAAGTGTGCAAATGATTTTCCAAACAAGCTGTGAAGCTATCATTTAATAACAAACCAGATCAAGGGTCTCAACTCTCAATGTAAGGATTTTTTTTTTTTCTTTCTTCCTTCAACGCAAAATTTTAGCCCAAAAACTTTTGCTGGGCTTTGTGCTCTCTCAAGCCAATACTAATATTGACCCATAAAAGACCATCCAATCAAATTGAACTATGGCCACCATGCTCTGCCCGGTTTACAGCAAACCATTCAATTTATACTATATAACATATAGAAATGTGGATTGAGGCCAGTACAGATTGTGATGCAATTTGCCTCAAGGAAGGCCACATGGGGGACTTGAGAGTTGTAGGTTCCACTCAACAGGTAGAGCTCTTGATATCTCCGCCAACACCCTCCCCCCCAAGTGACCAAAAAAATATATATAGAAATCAATTCATGACAAAAAAATAATAATAAATTACACCCACCTTTTTTCTAATTGTATAATCTACACTAACCTCCCCTAATTTACTCATTTTCAAGATGAATTATCAAAAATGCCCCATCCACCTCTCCTATTCTCTCTTTTCTCTTTCCTCTTTCTCAGTAAGAACCACCATGAGCAGCACCGTCATCGTCTCTACTCTACACTGCCATCACTTCCCTCAATGTTCCCCCCCCCCCCGGTCTCCATCATTGTCCCTTGGGTTGGGGTTGTGGCTTTTTATTAGAATTGTATTTAGTGAATAACCTCATTGTATTAGCTTTAATGGAATGGTGAAGAACATATATGTACAGAGATGCAAAGTGAATATACATTAAACTAAGTAACTTGAGAGTTTAACTTTAGTATAACAAACTAACTAACTCTAACATGTTAAATTTGACAGTGTAATTGATTTGTGACTATTTTGGTTACAATGAATAATTGGTTAACTATATTCTAATACTCCTCCTCAAGATGGAGTGAAAATGGTTTGAACACCCATCTTGGACAATAACTTGTTGAACTGAGGGTTTGCTTTGGTGAAGATATATGCAAGTTGATTTTTGGTTGGCACATGGATAAGTCAAATGGAACCTTGTTGCACTTTTTTCCTCGAATGAAATGTAAGTCAATTTCAATGTGCTTAGTTCTCTCATGGAAGGTAGGGTTGGAAGCTATGTATATTGCAGACTGGTTGTCACAGTTGAGCATGGAACTTGGTATGTTGATTTGGAAGTCTTTGAGGAGACTATGAAGCCAAGTGAGTTCAGTGGTGATTGAGGCTATAGGATTTCCATGAAACCATTGAGTTTCCAAATACACATTGTCCAAATACTGATTTTCTTGAGTCAGCGTAGGTTCCCCAGTCTACATCAACATATGCATTTAGCTTGATTTGTGAGCCTGAAGAGAAAAGAATGCCTTGTCCAGGAGTGGCCTTTAAGTATCTCAGCAAGTAGTGAATGGCATGAAGGTGAGGAGTGTGCAGTTTTGACATGTATTGGCTGAGTTTGTTCACTGCAAATGTTATGTCAGGTCTGCTAGTTGTCAAGTATAGCAGTCTGCCAATTAATCTGCGATACAAGGAATTATCTTCAAGGGGTTATCCTTCATCAGCCTTGAGTTTTAAATTTGGGTCCATAGGTAGAGCGGCTAACTTTGCTTCAAGGAATCTAGTGTCTTCTAGAAGTAAGGAAAGAGTATATTTTCTTTATGAGAGAAAAATTCCCTTTGAAGATCGAGCTATCTCCAAGCCAAGGAAATGCTTTAGGTTGCCAAGTCTTTGAGTTTCTTCATACTTTTTGCAATTCTTCTTTAGCTTCAAAAATTGCATTTGATGATGAGGATGCTATAATGATGTTATCTACATAAACCAACAAGAAGACAAGACCAGAATTAGTGTTTTTAGAAAAAAGAGAATAATCATTCTTGAATTGAGAGAATCCTAGGGAGATAAGAGTGGTAGAAAACTTCATAAACCACTGTCTTGAAGCTTGTTTAAGTCCATAGATGGGTTTGTTGAGTTTGCACACTAGATTCTCCCCCTTAATTGGATAGCCAAGTGGTAGATTCATGTAGATTTCTTCAAATAAATCTCCATTTAAGAATGCATTATTGACATCTAATTGAGCCAAATGCCAATTTTGGGAAGCTGCAAGAGATAGAAGAACTCTAACAGTAGTGAGCTTGGCAACTAGTGAGAATGTGTCTATAAAGTCTATTCTAGCTTGTTAAGTGCACCCCTTAGCTACTAATCTAGTTTTATGCCATTAGAGTTGTATTTTATTTTATACACCCATTTGCAGCCAATTGTATGTTTACCTTTAGGTATAGTAATGATTGTCCATGCGTTATATGCTTCCATTGCATCTAATTCTTCTTTATTCATTGCTCTTCTCCATTCTTTATGAGGGACAGCTTTGTGATAAAATTATGGTTCGAATGCTGTGCTAACCTGCATAATGTGTTTTAAATAATCTGGAGCCAGAATATTATAGCCAATGAAATGGGAAATTGGGTAAGGTTTATTGTTGCATTGGTAGTCAGATAAGTAGGAAGAGGGTCTAGGTATTCTTGAGGATCTTCTAGGTGGGATGATATGTTCATTCAATAGATTAGCTTCAGTTGTAGTAAATCCATCTTCATTATCATTTGTTCTGATTTCAGTAATAGTTTCAGGTCCAGAAAATTCACTTTCTGAATTGTTTTGAGCTAATTATGGTTGAGTAAGTTGGTTTTGAGATGGTGGCTCGGGTATAGGTGCTATTTCAGTTTCAGTGGTGGTTTCTGGTATGGGTTTTGTTAGAACCATGTCAAGGAATAAATCTTCAATTTCTGAAGTTATTGAAGCACTAGGATGAAAAGGGTATGTTTCTTTATGAAACACTACATCTCTAGAGATGAAAAATTGCCTTGTTGTGAGGTTATACAGCTTGTAACCTTTGTATCCTAGAGGATAGCCAAGGAAAACACAAGGGACAGCCCTTGGAAGGAATTTGATTCTTTATGAAGGTAAAGTTGAGGCAAAAGCAAGACATCCAAAATTCCTTAGAGCAGTATAGTCAGGTAATTTATTATGTAATAGCTGGTAAGGTGATTTAGCATAAGGCAAATTGGGGGAAGAGGTTCTGTTTATAAGGCAGTAGAAAGGTAGTCACCCCAAAAGGATAAAGGAACTTTTGATTGAAAGTATAAAGACCTAGCTATATTGAGAATATGTTAGTGTTTTCTTTCAACAATGAAGTTTTGTTCAGGCCTTTCAACACATGAAAACTAATGTAATGTTTCTTCCTTTGCTAGAAAATCTGTTAGTGCCAATTTTTTAGCATTATCAGATCTCAAAGGTTTAATGGTTAGACCAAATTGTGTCTTAAACATTGCATAGAACTCAGTTATGAGTTGAGGGGTTTTAGACTTATTCTTGATGAGAAAAGTCCAGGTAAACCTTGTGTAATCATCTACTATTGAAAGGAAAAACCTATGGTTTTTATAGGTTGGTGTGTGATAAAGGCCTTATATGTCACAATGAATTAAGTGAAAAGGATTAGCAGAAAAACTACTATTTGAAACAAAAGATAGCCTTCTTTGTTTCGATAATGGGCAAATATTACATGTATTTGAATTATTACAAGCATTTTTATTATTTCTAGATATAGGAAAAACAAATTGTAACATCTGAATTCTAAAAAGGGAAATATGTCCTACTCTACTATGCCAAATATCAATTGGAGTGTTATTTGTATAAGTACAAGAATTGATGGCAGAAATAGAATTATCTATGGTAGGAATCTTCAGAATATACAAGTTTTTCTCAAGGTTAGCCTTGCCAATCATCTGAAAATTGAGGTCCTGTATAAGGCAATGGTTAGCATTAAAAGAAAAATATGCATGTGACTGAGTGATAGCTACAGAAATAGAAACCAAATTGACCTTAAAAGAAGGAATGAAAAGCACATTTTTAAGAGTTAGATTGGATGCGAGAGTAATATCTCCTATTCCTTGAACTAGGACTTTGGAATGATCAGGTAGCAAAACAAAGGTGTTTGTTACATTAGTTAGAGATGTAAAATGTTTTGGAGAACAGAAGATATGTTTTGTTGCTCTTGAATCTATAATCCAAGTACTGTACAAGGAATTAGAATTTTCATACCTCCGAAGGAGTTGTTTGTATTTTCTGTAGGTTTGGTGGCCTGTGAGATCTGAGCAGCAACCATTTGGAGTAGATTCTAGTATTGTTGTTCAGTCATACGAAGATTCTTGACAGCCTCAGGAGCTTTAGAAACTTGGTTGGTTGCAGCAATGGAAACTTTTGATTTGCCTTTAATTTGTAGTTGGGATAATATCCCACCAATTTTACCATTTGTCTTTTATATATCCGATCATGTTGCAGTATGAGCACTGGGGCCTATCTTTCTTTCCTTTTGTCTTGAAGTTCTTATGTGTAGATTTCACAACAAACTCAACCTGAGAATCTTGAATAGCAGAGGAATTTCCAACTTGCGATTGCTTCTCTTTGTGAAGAATCAGAGAGAAAGCCTTTGTTACATCAGGTAGGGGTTCCTAGAGGAGAATTTGACCCCGAATTGAAGAGTAGGAGTCATTCGCCCCATGAGGAAAAAAAGTAGATATTCTTGATTAGCATGATCAAGAAAAACCCAAGACCCTCCATCGGTGCATGTGCAAAGTGGTTTAGAAGAATTTAATTAACTATTCCCAAATTGATTTCAATTTGGTGTAATATTGGCCAACAGAGAGAGGGCCTTGAGTAAAGGTCACTAACTTTTTTCGAAGTTCAAAAGCCCTTGGACCATTTTGTTGCTTGAGCCTTGTCTTCAAATCTTGCCAAGAATCAGCAGTAGTGTTGGCAAAGATGATACTTTCCACAATGTCTTTGGAGACAGTGTTGAGGACCCAGCATATGATCAGTTGATTGTTTCGATCCCATGAAGCACAAAGGACAGGGTCATTTGGCCTTGGAATTGAGCTATCAAGGAAGCCAAACTTGTTCTTGGCTAAAAGAGCAATGGTCATTGACCTGCTCCATGAGGCATAATTGTTAGTGGTAAGTGTCTGGGTGACCAAAATAAACCCAAGCTGGTTAGAATGATAAAGAGCATAGGGGCTGAAAGCATCATCAAGAGATAAGTTGTGTGCCATGGCTTCGAGATTAGCAGAAGCAGAACACAACAAGAACAGAGAAAAGGAAAACTGAGTGGGAGTAAAAAGAGAGAAAAGAATTCTTGGAGAAGAATTCTGGAAGAGAATCTTGCAAGAGTTTACAGCGGAGAGGAAAATACAATTGATACCATATATATTAGAATTGTATTTAATGGATAACATCATTATATTAGCTTTGATGGAATGGTGAAGAATATACATGTTCAGAGATATAAAGTGAATATACACTAAGCTAAGTAACTTGAGACTTTAACTCTAGTACAACAAACTAACTAACTCTAACATGTTAAATATGATGGTGTAACTAATTTGTGACTATTTTGGTTACAATGAATGATTGATTAACTATATTCTAATACTTTTGGTTTCCTTCTTTGCTTTCTCAGTAATTAAGATTTACATTTGATACTAATATTTGAGGAAACCTTAGATTGATGCTATTTTTTAGGATTTTTTTTTTCATTTCTAAAATTTGTTTTGAGGAGACATATAACATGTATTTGGGATTTCTGAAATGTTGTTGGTAATTTTGAATGGTATTTTTTCAAGACAGATACTACTATCAGTAATGGTTCATTGCTGAAATTTGGGTTGGGGTTATGGGTTTTGGTTTCCTCATGTTCTTCCTTGACAATGTCTTGTAGGAGTAATGGTGGTGGATTCTCCTTGTTGCTGTTGCTATATTTGATGGTTTCTATTTGTTGATTTACTAATTCTTTTTACGGGATTTTAACTTTGAATTGTTCTGGATTTGATTACAATTTTTTGTTGATGATTTGATGTATGCCAAATTATACACTCACACTTTCTTCTTCCTGTACATCTGAAATGAGTATACTCTTTTCCACATTGATGCCCGTTCCTTTGATCTTATTGAAAAACAAAAAGAGTAAAATGATAGTTTAGAAATGCTAAATTCTTCTAATTTTTTAATTGCTAAATGAAAAGGAGGATGGCTATTGCCAATAAGCTTACCTGCTTTTTTGCCTTGTTCGTTTGGATTGTTTTGTACTAATAAGATATTCGCTGCTCACTGATTTTGGTGAGTTTTTTGAGCTTTAACATGAAATTATAAATATAAATGAATAACGAATATTGTTTTGATTAAAAAATAAGAAAAGGAGCATTTTAGAGAATCAAATAAAAGTTATTAACTACTTTTAATTAATAAAATTATAAAAATATATTTATCCAATCTGTTAAGTTTAAGGATATTTTATAATTTTATTAATTAGAAATAGTTAATATCACAAAAATATCATTCTGTTTAGTTTATTAATGATATTTTGTGAATAAGGAGTCCGATTATAATATAAATACTTAAAATTTGATAAATATTAGGAGTGTGAGTGTAAGCTGAACAACTAGAGAGAGTATAAGTTATATTTCTACAAATTTCAAAAAAGGTGAATATAATTTATACTATTATATATTACAAGTTTAAATAATATTTTTCAATTTCAATACATCGTTGGACAGTACATCACTACATCATTTGGTAGTGTAGAATTTTAATACACTCCTTAATACTACGTTGTTTTATAGATAAAAATAAAAGATATAAATATTCTTAGTATTACTCAATTTCTATTTATTTTTTCTCTAACTTAATACTCCAAAAGACTAATATGCATGGATTCACTATGCTCTAATGAAATAGAGAAATAAAATAGACATAAAATAATTAATTAGTGATTAAAATTTAAAAATAACCTACATTTTGAATCAGAAAAGAATCCCAAAATAACTTATATTAAGAACCAAAATGAGTGATATAAAGATTTTTTTGGTGATATAATACTGTAGTGTAAATTATATATTATGAATGCATTAGTTTTGGATTTTAAGAAAAAAAATAATATGGAACTTAAATTTTTAGAATGTTTAGATGAGATTCTAAGGAATGATAATTACATTTTTAACCCAAAAAATTATATTTTTACATTTAGAGAATTTTCAGAAAATAATCAAAATCTCAAACAAACTAATTTTTCATTTTATTTAGAAATTAAAAAATAATAGATTCTGAAAAAAATAGATTTTAACTTTTTTCAATTATATATAAATTTAAATTTTATAATATTTTTTTTAATTTGAAACAACCTTTTGTATAAGTTAAAAAAGTTAAAAATTAGAAAAGGCGGTGATCATTAACTGCTCATGGAGCTGGCTAACGACAGAGCTTGATGCGCTTACGTAAGCCTAGTGACATCACTTCGCAATTCAGTAAATTTTTTATTATATATACGTTGCAGATCTTTATTGGCTGTGTTGCTGCGTTCAACGGACTGGCGCGTGAGAAAGTTTTCCTTGTTTGATGATAAATGCCAATAAGTGCAGCACTCAGTAAATTACACTCGAATCTCTTGAAATTTATATAAATATAATTTATATTTTTTTTAATTGTCTAGCTTATATTTATATTATTTTATTTATTAAAATTTAAATATTTATATTATAATTATACTTCTTATTCACAATATCATTAATAAACATAATAGAATAATATTTTTATGATATTAACTAATTTTAATTAATAATATTATAAAAATATATTTATTCAATCAGTTAAGTTTAAGGGTTATTTATAATTTTATTAATTAAAAATAGTTAATATCATAAAAATATCATTCTGTTAAGTTTATTAATGATATTTTGTAAATGAGAAGTACGACTATAATATAAATACTTATGAAAAATATTAGGAGTATAAGTATAAACTGAACAACTAAAGGAGATATGAGTTATATTTCTATAAATCTAAAAAAAAATAAATGTAATTTACACTATTATATATTATAAGTATAAATAATATTTTCAATTTCAATGCGTAGTTGGACAGTAGGTCACTACATCATTCGGTAGTGTAGAATTTTAATACTCTCTTCGCTCCTTAATACTGTGTTGTTTTAAGGTTAAATTTAATTGATAAAAATAAAATATATAAATATTCTTACTATTACTCAATTTTTATTTGTTTTTTCTTTAACTTAATACTCCAAAAGACTGATATGCATTCACTGTGCTCTAATTAAATAGAGGAATAAAATAGATATAAAATAATTAATTAGTGATTAAAATTTAAAAATGACCTATATTTTGAATCAGAAAACAAATCTCAAAATAACTTATATTAAGAACCAAAACAAGTGATATAAAGATTTTTTTGATGATATAATAATATAATGTAAATTATATGCTATGAGTGCATTGGTTTTGGATTTTAAGAAAAAAAATATGGAACTTAAATTTTTAGAATGTTTAAATGAGATTCTAAGGAATGATAATTACATTTTTAACCCAAAAAATTATCTTTTGTATATTTAGAGAATTTTCAGAAAATAATCAAAATCTCAAACAAATTAAATTTCCATTTATTTAGAAATTAAAAAATAATAGATTCTGAAAAAAATAGATTTTAACTTTTTCAATTATATACAAATTTAAGTTTTATAATATTTTTTTAAAATTTGAAACAACCTTTTGTATAAGTTAAAAAAGTTAAAAATTAATTTTTTTCATAAGCTGCTCTTTTTAGCTTCTTAAAATAAAAGATGAAAACTAATTTTTTTGAAATTTTATTTTTTTAGAAAAAAGTATCCATATATATGAAAAATAATTTTTTCATGAAAAAATTTATTTTGACCCTAGCTAGAAAAGCTTATCCAAATGAACCAAATATAAATTTTATATATAATTGATTATGGATTTTAATTTCTAAAAAATAGTGAATTTTAATTTTTTTTTACTTTAATAAAAATTGAAATTAATAATATTAAATACTCAAATTAAATTCACTGCATTTTCTATAATGAAAACGCATTTAAACCGATTATGTAATCTAGTTTTATTATATGTCGCATACAAAACACAATAACAATATATAATAAAATATGAACGCATATGCCGGAGTTTAAGAAGTTGCATTTTGCTTGCTCCGCATTTTTTACTCCGACAAGAAAAAGCTGAAGTTTAAGCTATAATTAAGCTCCAAATCAAACTCAAAGCTGGTCGGCGAAAAAGATGGAGAATCACGCTTCGCATCGCTGGACGTACAGTAAGGGAATCGCTTATAAGAGGACGCGAGCGAGTTAGCGAGTCAACCAACTTCTTCAATTTGTGGAGATGATGAAGTGCCACTAACTGAAGTTCTCTTGTGCTTGAGATAACTCAGATCTCTCACAGATACCATCTTTTAGTTTTTGAATGGCGTTTGTGCATCTTATGTGGCGAGGTCTCTAGAATGAAATAGTGGTGTTTCCTCATGTCCAAACCGTGAAATTTTGCAAGGAAGAAATTGTGCTCTATCAGTCAAGTTAGAAGTTACAGAAGAAGGTAATTAATCAGCGAACTAGACCTAACTTTGTGGGTTTTTTTTTCTCCCCCCAAATTTTGTGAGTAGATTTGACTTATAGAAGTGTCACTTTTGAGCCTCTGGAGAGCTCTGCAAAGAAAAAGTAAATTCATGCTGTTGTTTGGAAGTAGTTATGAGTACACGAATAATGTCAGGAGTCACTTGTATTCTTTTCTGATAAAAAAGCACACCAGATTTACATGACAATATTAACCTGAGATTTGGTTCAAAATATCCATTAAAATTTCTCAGCCAAATTTGTTTTGAGTTTAATTTTGATACCCTGACAGTGTAAAATAGTTTTACACTGTCATTCAATCAAAACATTTCGTTTGGATAACTTTTCAGGTTATAAATATAAAAATCAATTAGCATGACTTATGTAACAATATATGATTGGATGACTATCTAAAAAAATTTTACACTACCAATATATATAGCAATTAAATTCATTTGTTTTACTGTTTTTCAGTATTAAATTATAAATATGTACTTTTATTTAACAATAAAAATTACTTGTAAAGTTGCTTTTCCAGAATAGCCACTACAATAAGTTAGCCAATCAATTTTATCTTATTATGATATGCATTCAAAAGATTGTAATCTGTTATAATATATTATAACAAGATAATATATCTTCCAATGTTTTTATCAACCGACAATTTTTTATTTTTATTTTACATTGCATATATAAGTCGGCATATATATTATTTTTATATCTTGAGTTATCCATGATAAGTATATTCGAATTCTTCTAATGAACACTAATGATTATTGCTCCACAAAACCAAATCTCAGGCAATGTAATATGAAGGAGTTGGCTTCCTTGCAGCCGAGTTTTTCTTGTTCTGTTTTTAATGTTAAACCATAGGTAGAAATAATTGCCATGCCATTTAACACGTTCGTATATCATACAACACTATTCTACTCGCAAAGTTGCTTTCAAGAATAGCATTTACAAATATCTACAGTTTATGCTATTTTTCTTCACAGAAGATGTATTTTTGAATTAGTTTTTACATCAACCAAATTAGATCCCTTTTCAAAAACTTAGCGTTTCACCCACATCAGTTTGATTCATTCAAGAAAATTGATTCTCCTAGATGCTAGTTGTTGAGTAGTCAAGGCAAGTATAGTATATCATCTTAACCAATTAAGACAGCAATAACCTTTGAGTTTTTTATTTTTTAATATATCTTATATGGTAGACAATAGTGTGTTATTTAATTTATATTATCTACGTTACAAATATCAGTCTTTTATGTTGATCTTATATGTGATAACATACATATTTTTTTTCTTAATTACTTTATAGATGACAGTTATAGATGACAGTCTGTTATTTTTATCTTATATTATAGATGGTAGTCTATTATTTTATCTTATATTATAGATGACAGTATATTATTTTGTCTTATAATATAGACGATAGTCTGTTATTTTATTTTATGTTATAGATGATAGAATATTATTTTTGTGTTATATTATAGATGGTAGTATGTGATTTTTATCTTATGAGTTGTGATTATTAATAGCTGTAAAATAATTAGTAATTTCAGAATCTCACGATAATTATCACATGTATTTTTCCATTCATGATGGCGGCTATGCATGGAGAAAATATGAACAGAAAGCTGTACTAGCTAGTTAAATGTCAATTACCTCTGGTATGTTTTCATTTCCAAATGTTCTGCTGCTGCTTCAAATACACATAAACCCCTCCTCAAGAAAGATATCATCTCTTTAATTGCTGAGTCTTTATTGAAAGTCTGAATTAGTGAAGGTATAAATGTGCAGGAACTGCTAGCTTCAGGTGCACTTTGAAGTTTGAATGTGATCAGGGCAGATGCAAAGAATTCAAGAGGATCCCACTCTATACCGGGCAACATATATATTATGGCCACTACATTTTGCAAAAACTTGCAGATCAACCCTGATGAGATAATATTGGATTGCACATCTCCTCCAATCCATACTCTTCTTTCATGGTACTTAATTTCAATTATTCTTTCCCAAGCAATTGATTTTGAGGAAGTGATTCCTCCTGTCTTGTGATTAGCAACCTGCCACGTCCAATTGAGGAAGTCACTGTTAGGTTGTTGTCTCATGCGAGAGGCATTTGTCTTTCCATGGCTTATTAATTACATGGTCTGCGTGCAATTTTTTTCAGACAACCATTTGTAGCCTAGCTGAGTTCATGTGAAACTTGCTGCGCATTTTCTTAATCCATTTTAATTGCTGTTGTGTATTGATGTATAAGTCCAACTGTAATGGCATAACAACCAAATTGATCAATGACAGTTTGAATTCCAAGCTGCCAATTGATTATTGACCTTGATGATATATAGTTAGCTTAGTTATATACGATCATCAATGATGCTAGACAAGTTTTGTAATATAATTCATTCAAACTTCAAACCAATAGAACCAAATAAGATTGTTTGGACTCAGGCAAGTCACCAATTCAACCAATCAATCCAGCAGGGAATGCGAGGGAAAAAAAAAAATCGGAAGCTCAATACAGCTGAGTGAGTTATTTCACTTATTTGAGTGAGCCCTTCTTGATGATCAAATATTAATATTCAACTGGGCTTCATCAAGATACATCTAATGCATTGCGTCTTAGGCCACAGGATGCCATCTCATGCACCTCATCGAGTCCTAAAGGTGATAGTTGCAAATAGAGCCAACCATACTTAATTGACTAATAAGTTGTCCTTAAAGAAGGTATCTCTTGGAGTTAAGATGTCCTTAAAGAAAATATCCATCGCAATCTTACATCTTTGTTAGATATAAAATTTCATACGACTCTATCAAACAACTTAAATTTTTAGAAAATATGATTCATGACGTGATAGCAGAGCATCTACAATCTTATATCTCCTATTACAATAAATTATTTTATGATTGATTTATGACACTCTTGATCTCACCCACGCGTATACACGCTTTAGATCTTCAACGAGTATACACATTTTGGATCTTTGTTAGTTGTATTTTTAAATAGAAATATCGGCATCCTTAAATTTCTCTATTTTTCTCTCTTTTTGTGAGAGTTTCTATATTTTTTATTATGCATTAATTAATTTCTGCCAGAAAAATAAAGACAGAAAAGAGAAATGTTTTCTTATAATCTAAATAAAGTATGTTAAAAATATCAAAATTATAATATTTTTATTTAATAATTAAAATATTTCCATATAGAATTTAAAAATACTAAAAATTATATCACCTTTTAAAAGAAAATGTGAAACGAATTATAAAATACTTTTTTTTATTAACAACGTGCTCAATTATTTATTACAGCTTTTGAGATTATTTAATATAGAAAAAGAGAAAAAGAATGAGTTGTCTTCAATTGCAATCTCAAAAATGAAATTTGATTAAACTATTCTTATTTACCTTCACTTTTCATTTCTTCTCTCCACACAAGATCTCCGAACTTCCTCAGCAAAAAGAAAAAAGAAAGACAGTTTAATCTCGCTATAATTCTTTGCCAAACAGTCAAACTGGGTAGCAAAAATGTCGACCTCCTAAACCCATAGAAAGCAGTTAGCTGCAGGATTCAACCTTCAAATCGCAGGAAGGACACAGAAGCGCTTATCAGAGGAAGACAAATCAACTTCTCTTCAGCATGTGAAAAAGAGTTGAGATCAAGAAGAATGGTCAATATTCATTGCTGCCAGTGCCATATATATTGCTTGATGAAAATCTGAGATCTTGAACAAATACCCTTTCTGATTTTGATTACCTTTTCTCCTTCCGACTCTGCTATGAAAGTGAGAGATTCCTCACGGCCAACCCATTGAAATTCGGAACAAAATAGCCAACATTGAAGACATACGGAAGAGGACGCAAGAAGGTAAATTATGAATACCCTTATTTTGGAATTATTTTTTCTCAGTAATTTTCACTTATCATCACCAAATATTACTGACAAAAATCTTGATCGTTGGTGAAATTCTTGAAGGAAAATTTAAACTACGCTATACTGTCCGAACTTCGAAATTAGCAATATACACATGACTTCAGAAGAGACTTGATTTCCTCTCTTTTTTTTTTTCTCTTCCTATTTTGCCTCCTGGTGAATCCAAAGGGCAGCAGCATCTGCCCTGCCTTTCTGTTTTTTTTTTTTTTTTGTTCTCCCCTCTCTTTTGGTGCTAACGTTTGAACTCTTTTGACCTAAAATAGCAGATGTTGGAGCTAAAATGTCTTATCCTGTGTGCACTTTCTTCAGCGTCGATATTTACTTTCATAAATGTGAATTAAACATTAACGAAGTTTATAAGTATCGTTTCCTATTATCAAAACAAAAAAAAAGGTATCGTTTCCTGTACTTCTAGTTAGTACAACTCGCAAAAGCTCCTTTCAAAACTAGATTTACAATTATTTAACTTCTGTGCTTTTTCGGTGCACAACCTTATTAGCCCTGTTAATAGCTACCATTTTAATTAAAACCCAGCATGTATCCTCTCATCTTAGAAAAGAATCTTTCTTGTTACAAAGGACAGGAAAGAGAGTTTGACAGGTTAGATGGAAAAAAAAAATCTCTAGAAAAAAAAAAGTACCACTCGAGCAAATGCTCTATGATGATCAATTAATATTAATTTAATCTATTGCAAAAAAAAATGATTAAACTTATCTTATATTATCGATGACATTAGGTGGATTTTGTCTGATATCATATAGATGATAGTTTATGAGTTTTATTTTACGTTATAGATGATAGCTTGTTATTTCTGTATTATATTATATATAATGATGTATAATATCTTATCCATATATTTGTTTCTTTTCATGTGTTTTATTTGTTATTTTATACATGAAGAGGTGTGTGTATATATAAGGGATATAAAAGGGCAACTCCTCATTACTATTTTTCTTTGTACTTTGTTCTTTTTTGTCGCATATTTTTATATGAATTTTTTATATTTCTTTTTATGACATCTTGATTTAACCCTATGCATCATATTCATCTGGGTGTTTTGAGTTTTTATGCAATTATTATCAAAAAGGAAAATACTATGTTGGCGGAAAGAGTAATGATATTTTGATACCTAAAAAGTGGGTATCTATTCAGACATTCACTTTATAACCATTGAATATGATGGTGATCCCTACTTATCCTTAACATTCATCACATTCAATGATTATAAAGTGAGTGTCTGAACAGACATCCACTTTTTGAGTGTCAAACTAGCATTACCTATCTAAAAAGTTACCCCATAATTTATTCCCGAATTAAATGTATTTTACAGCTTATCGTACGTATTAATTAAAGACTTTCCAACTTCTACTGAATTAAAAGTTGACAGTACCATCTCTACCCTGCCTAGCTAGTTTCACTGTGACGGATTCTGAGAAAAATTGGACAGTTTCAATAATTAACACCACCATAATGTTGAAATCTTAACTTGACAATCTAAACTTAATTTCATCTGCAAGCTTATAAGTCTTTTTTTGGGTGAATATAGCAAAAACAAGCTTTCATTTGTGTTTTTGAGGCAAAGATTGCACTTGTGCATTTCCATTAAGGATTGAAAGAGAAAATACCTTCACCATATTAATTTCAAAATCACTTGTCAGATTTCTTATTGAATGATGTTCTTAGCGGTGGGCGAAGACATGGTAGAGAGACGGATTCTAGTTGAAAGAGTGCACAGTTATGGTCTCAGACTTGCCTAAATAAAATTGTAATGGAGATTCGCTCTGCAATTCTATTATGGTGCCACCCATTGGGGCACATGAAATTCTGGAAATTATTCCGGTCCAATAGCATTACTCTAGAAGGCATAGCCTTCGAATGGAGTATGTGTTTCATGACTTCTCATTTATTTCCCGTAGAATGATAGATTTCATATTCATATCAAGTTATTAAACAAGGATAAGATCTAATCCTAGTTACTATAACATGTCTCTCTAATTCTAGTTGTTAGAACAAGATATTAATGTAAGATTGCAGTCATTCACTGTCGGTAAGTATTGAAAATAGAGCTTTAGATTTTGAATTTGAATTGCAGCAACAGATGAATAGTTTCCCTTATGTTTGGTCGTATGGGGTAAATGTCCTGAAGTAATGCAAAGCAAAGAAATTGAGAGAATTTGAGATTGAGAAATGGTCCTTTCTCATTGAATATCTTTAATGAATGTAATACATAAGAATGAGTCAGTTAGGGTATATATACTAGCACCTCCTTAACGTGAACTTGAAAAGATTAAAACCTTTTCGTAAGCTTGCGAAGTTACAATCCAAAATTGATCATTCACGAGATGGATAAAATCTTCATTGCTCCTATGCTATTTTATTGCTATTATTTATTAATATGTAGAAGATATATATTATATATCTAACAATTTATAAATTTATAAATTTACTTTAATTTTATATTTACATATAGCAATAAATAAATAGAAGGTATGGAATGGGCACTATTTGCGGACATAAAATTTTCACCCATAAGGGATAACAGTGTCATTCACATTCAAAACGTGCCAACTAGCAACTAGGGTATTGATAATGTTATTAAAATCATTACGCCCCACGCGTCCATTAGCAATGCAGAATCATCCAACCTGGTACCTGTACATACTATAGTGACAGAACATGTGGAATTGCATCCCACAAAGAGCAACACGCTAAATCAGGGGCAAGATGGTACTTTGAGATAGCTGAGTTCATTGCATAAGCCATGAAGTAAGGCCCTATTAGCCTATCCTGTGCGGTATGGTATTATATATAGGGTGCATTTGTATATGATTATTTTAATAAATAATTATTTTTTATTAAAAAATAATTTTTTATATATTTAGATAATTTTTAAAAGATAATTAAAATTTTAAAAAAATTAGCTTTTAATTTTTTTTATAGAAGCTAAAACTAATAGTTGTTGAAAAAAATCAATTTTATTTTTTTAATTATATATAAAATTTAACTTTTATAATTACATTTTTCAAAATACGAAACAAGCGCACCCATCATCAACTCTTTAACTATTACCAGGTAATAACAAGCGGAGATTTATTTTCTTTTTCAGTTCTAAAAAAGGAGTTATTACTATGTATGTACTATTCAACATTGTCCCTACATCAATTATAGCATTAAAATATTAATAAAATAGAAGACAATGACACTTAACATAACTAATACTCTAATAGTGCGACAAATACTAAATGACACAGAATGACAAAGAATAGTAATTCTTCTTAATCTTGTAGGAGCATCTACCCTCCTAATTGGATGTCTGGTCCTATGTCCATTATCCAATCAGAGAAAACCCCAATTCCTTCTTCATTATATTGGTTTTGTTCTCCACTTGATTGTTGGCTATGCTAGCGGCCTACAATTTTTGCGGAGGATTGACCCACCGAAATAAAATAATAATAATAATAATAATAATCTGCTGAGGAATCTTTTTAACTCAACCATGGACAACAGCAGTTTTTTAATTTGCAAGTAGCAGGGGCGCCATCTTGAATTAAAAGCAGTGGTTCCTCTATGCTTCACCCTAAGGGTAGCTGTCTCCAAACTGTTTGGCAGAAAGAATTAATGGAGAATCATCCCTCAAATGGCAAGAAGGCAATGGAGCAAGAGCTAATCAGAGGGCGTGACATGGCAAGTCAGTTACTCGAAGTACTTGTTGATAAATCAAGTATTCATTATCATGGAGACAACAAGGAAGAAAGGCCAATATTACCTTTTGCTGAAAATCTTGTGCACAAGGTACTGAGATCATTCACAAATACCCTCTTGCTCTTGAACACCATTGAGGTGGAGATGCCTGCAGTCACTACCAGGGATTTCTCCTTGTCCACGAATTGCGCAAAGCCTGAGGGTATGGGTGACACTTGCAAGAGTTTCACAACCAAAAGTAGGAGAGGGTGCTGCAAGCGAAAGTAAGAATAATATACATGCTTTAATTAACTCATTATGTATATGTCATTATATTATTGCAAGTGCGGCTTCTCTGTTACGATCTAGATTTCACATAATCTTCTGTGAACTAATACTTAGATCAGTCAGATGTAATTTCATAATTTAGTATCGTGACTTATTAGATATAAAATCATTCACGTATCTTTGTCAATCATTTTAAATTTTTAAGAGAGATGATTTTATAACATATCGAACTACAAAACTGATTGATAGAAAATTTTTATCCAACATCACTAGTTAAGAGCTCGAACCATTGACATAATAGTCTGACCAGGCAAGCCAATTTGCATACAATGGTACTTCCATTTGTCCTTTTCAAGCAACTTTTTAACTAAAGTAGATTTTCCCACTTAATTTCAGTAAAGGTTAAATGAAAATTTTCCTCTAAGCTTTCACTTGTTAAAATTTAGTCTCCAATTCCATTGGAGGGCCCAAGTAATATCCTTTATTGTTTCAGCTGAATCCAAGCTTCCAAGCTCTCCCTTCTAAATTTTTTTATTGAAATTAGTACGGTAGGTTTAGAAAAAATAAAAAGCTTTCTAAACCTAATACTTTAGGCTTGGTCAAATCCCATATTAACAGAGTAAGTTAAACGATGAACATTAAGGCTAGATCTATACACTTATTATTAGTTAGTATTTTAAAATCTCATTAAAAAAGGTTAGTATTTTAAAATTTTGAATTTAAATGCAATATTATAACTTTTTCTTTATAGTATTTTAGATATTTTTCCAAATTTTGAGCTTCCCGACCGTCCTAGCTATAGTGTATTGTTTATTTGTATAACTTATAATGAAACGAATTATTGTTGTCTTGTTTCACAGTTATTGGATTGCGACATAAATACCATTAGTCCTGCCAAATTGGTTTCATAAAAATATTTTTTTATATATTCTAAGATTATATATTGCTTACTTTGAAAATAACTAAACAAATTAAATAAGGATTTTGTAATTGGAACTTTTGTCGTCTAAAGATCAAGTGCACCAACTTGGGAGAAGGACAGCTCAATTCTGTGTGAAGATGGACACGCATGGAGAAAGTATGGACAAAAAAAGACAATGAATTCCAAATACCTGAGGTATTATTTTTCCATAGTTCCGTTTCAAATTAAATTACTAGCTGTAGTTTTGGATGCTTATAATTGACCAATAAATTCCCTCTCTTGAATGATGTATTCAATATATGTGCAGGAGCTACTACAAGTGCACTTACAAGAATGAACAAGGTTGCCAAGCAAGCAAACAGGTGCAAAGGATTCAAGATGATCCTCCATTGTATAGGACAACTTATTATGGCCATCACACTTGTAAAAACTCTCTCAACCCTGACATAAAGCTGGAACCAGCTTCTTCTTTTGAGTCTTCTACTTTACTAAGCTTTAGTAACATTAACACCCTCCCAAGCGAGCAAGCACAACAGCTTTCAATATCGTCGTTGTCTTCATCAACAAAACAGGAGCCTATGGAAATTATTCCTGATGACCATACTGCTCAAAACCAGTTGTCCTCATCAAGTACCTCCACCTCCTCTTATGCGACGACTATGAACATTATTTCGATTATTAGAGGCATGATCTCTATGCTATCATCCACTGAATCAATTGAATCGACAATGTTTGTTTCAGTCTACAAATTTGTTTGAGAGAAGGCTAGGTATTGGCGGGTGGCTTCAACTTCTTTGAACAAAGCTTAAGACTATATGTATTAGCTTAAGCAGTGAAATCATTTTACATTGATTAAGGGTGTTTCGGCTAAAAACATTCATGTCTCTTTGAAAACAACTCATTTAATTTTGTACAAAAGTTTGATATGGCTAAGACATATAAGATGAATAAAATATGTGCTATTATTGCATTTTCATTTTTTTTTTCGATAATTAAGAAAAACTCAACTCTTCAAGAAGAGGAGCAATTAGAGTACAACAAAAGCTCAAAAAGTAACACTAAACAAAACTCCAAAATTCAAGACAGTTGAATCTATCACACCAAAACGTGAGAAGGTGCAAATATATGAGATTGGACAAACCAAAATGCTACACAAAAACATGAGTCACACAAATCTCAACAATGAAAAGCACCCCCCCCCCCACAAGAGCACTTTGAGGATAGCAAAACATCACAAATTCTTGAAACTAAGTGGAAAACGCATCAACAGCACTGGTGACAAAAGTACAAAACTAAAAGGCTTGCAAATGAAGGTATCAAAACATAGAAGCACCAAAAAGCCAATTAGATTAGGCAACCCTAGATTGGAGCCAACACTTGAAAGATCATCAACATAGTAAAAGTCTTAAAGATAATCCAAAAGATCAAACCTATCAAAACACAAAACTAGATCACAAACCAAAACGGAACCATTGTCTCAGTCTGATACGAAGCAAGAACTAAGTTCGATGGCAACCAAATCCTCCATTGACGAAGCACCAACATCACTGAAAATTGAGCTTGCTAGAAACATAAGTAGTCGAGTGGAGCACAAGACACCAAACATGGAGCAAGTCTAGATAGGGAAACCAAATGGCGACGAAAATGATAGCAACCAGTGCAAGTCCCCCAAAGGTTGTCTGCTTTTATATGGTAGTCAGTATGGATGAATGATATTGATCTGGGAAGGTGCACCTCATTTTTGTTTGGAATTTGGATCTATGCAATTTGATGGAAATGGTGACGATAGTGTCGTCCTAGCGGCATGAAGTTGGCATCTCTAGGTGTGGTCTTAGGCCATCGATGGTGCACTCTTTAATGCTGGCATCCCATCAAGTTGGGGTTCCTTCTTGGCATTGGTTAGGGCTTCTCAAGGTGGCTTGTCGATACTTCCTGCCAATTCCGAAAATAATGGGGCCGTAAAGCTCATTATATGATCTGTTGGATGCCCCGCTTTAGCATCTTGTTCCTTTTTAAGCTTGTTGTCACCTACCATCACAGTTTTGGGGTCTGCAGTAATAATGTGTCATGTTGGCGACTGTAGGGTGTAAATATGCCACAGTGGTTTGCATGTGAAAGATGGTTTCAAGCATATGGTGGCAAGCCTAAAAGAGTGGGGTTGTTTCATGACCGAGCTAGTTTCGATTATGGCTTCTTGGTCGTTTCATTTTTGAGTATGTGTCTGATGGTGGCTTTGTGCTCTTTTGTGTTCAAGGATTGTTTTGATTGGTTTTTGTGTGCTTTACCGTATTCAAGCCTCATAGTCGGATACCCTATTATGCTCCCTCGGTAGGTCCAGCATTTGAAATTGAGAGAGAAAAGAGAAAGAGAAGCCGAGAAAGTTGAAAAACTAAATGAAAATGCTAATTCAACACCCAATTTAGGTGTCCCCATATAGACACTGTATAGGAAATGTGGAGTCCACATATGGGATTAAAAATTTGAGTCTATTATAGTTGAGCTTAAAAAAATCTTACCTCCCCCAAAATGGTTTTTTCTCCTCTCTCATTGAAGAAACTCTCCCCATCCACTCTGCTTCTTCCTTTTCTAGCACAAAACAACAACCACAGTACTAGTCTCCACAGATCTTGAATCATTTCCCCATTGGTATTATTAAATATTAAATACACAAGATTGTTGTGTGTATGTGTATTTTTTTTTCTTCCTAAAAAATTATGCTTTGCTTCACGTTTTCTTTATTTTCAATCTACAGCTTGCTAATAGGTGTGTAACCACCACGATCCATTTTCGCAATTTCGCTTCTTGATGTGTGTCTCACCAAGTTCTTCTTCCTCCATGTAGGTGATACTATAGCTCATAATATTCTTTCTTTTCCTTTTTATTTTTTCAAACCTTTCTCTATATGCCATGCTTTGTTTGTTGTATGGTTTTTTTTTAATGTAGTTGCTAATGTGGTCTCATAGAAAATAACTCAAATTTTCTTCCTCAATATTCTTGTTTGTATGGTTTTTTTCAATGCCCTTGCTTGTCTTTTTCTTGCTTTTTCTTTTTCTTCTTCTTCTTCTTATAATATATTGTTTTGGTATAGTGTTTTTTTTTACTCTTTTTCTTGTTATCCCTTATTAGAGTCATGTTTTAGCATGGAATGTTTTGTTGGTTTCATGGAGACTGTGCTGTTTTTGGCATTGGTGAGCAATGAGCTTAATGGGTTGCCATGCATTTGTGTGAAGTTTTCGCCTTTCTGTATTGGGTTTTTATCATTTCATGTCTTCGACTTCTCTGCTTTTTGGTTTTGTTGATTCACCTGAACATGTCCTTTTTGTAGTTTCAGTTAATCCTCACCAAGTTTCACTTTTCCACACTCAGGAAATCATTGTTTCGTGTATTCTATTTTGATTGGTTAATGCAATGAATGGTTTATCCCTAGGTATAGGATTTTGTGTTTTGTATTAAGTTATTTACACTTAACGAATTTCCTAATTCAATTTTTAATATATGGAGCATTAGGAGTTCTAGGTATAACAGGAAAAACTTGTTATAACAAAGTGCGTCTTGCTTTGGTCATGAATGTGCTATCACTATTAGACCATTTGATCCTATTTGTCTTCCATTGCCCTAAGATCCGTTTGGCCTCATTTTTCTTGCACAATTTGGATCTATTTCACTATTCTATTAGGATATAGTAGGATCATTGCCTAGTTTCTTGTACTAGGATGGAAGAATGGGCAAATATTTTGATTTGAAACTCATTTATTAATGCTTTTTACCAATATAGGCAAATATTAGTGGTTGTGTTCTAACATCTCTATTTTTTTTTCCATCTGGGTGTTTGAACAATTTACTTTTTTCATTCTTTTTTTTCACCTGGATGTTTGAGAAAAGCTCAAACTTTGAAGAAAGAGGTTGAAATTCAAAATCGTTGCACAATGTGATCGAAGAGCACATGGTCTAGACTATAGAGAATGTGGTCCTTGCTCCTTTTGGAAGGCCTCTACGCAACTCTTTGGCTAGTTTTAAAGACTAAAGCATGATATATCTTGCATACTTTTACTCATACTTGATCATTAGTTCTTCTATTCCTTTCTAAGACCAACCTAGTTTCCACTTTAGAAATTGCCTTAGAATTTTGGTTCATATAGCTGGCAGATTTATCCATTGTGATACCTTCCAATTTTATTTAAGAAAAAGCCAAAAAAAAAAGAGTCTAGCTTCTTGGTTATTATAATCCGAGGAATAATTGAATTTTAGGAATAAAAATCAAGTTGATGCATTCTGTTCTTGATTATTAAATATTAAGTAGTCGAGATGGTAAGCTATCAAAATGATTAATTTGAATGAAAATATCTTTGGGCTATTGCAGGTCAGAGGTTCAAATGGAAAAATATGGTGTTGATGCATTTCCTTTGACTCGGAAGAGACATGAGAAATTGAAAGCCATAGATAAAAGGATACATGAAGAAGCAAATATGGAGGAATTATTGGTACATGAAGGACGTGGCTTTCTCATCACAAACTTTGGCTATCAAATATAGGAAGCCATGGTCACAGTGCACATTAGATTTTCTTTTCTTTTTTACAAAAGATGTGTGATTAGAACATAACAAGGAACTTTATAGGATATTACAATGAAATGTAAAGAAGGATGATATCAATGAAATGTGATTTTTTTTTATTCCTTGTTATGTTATAGGAATAGAATAGATAGTTAACTAGATGACATGTATATTGGTTGCCAACTGTCTGTATGTTTAGTAGTATGTGGCAGAAGAAGATTATTGCGTTTAATTTGGTATTCTGTAACCAACATGTGCCATCAAATAAACTACTCCAGGCAATGCCAATTTTACCCATTATGTATTTAGGATTTTACTAGTAATTATAATTTTGACTAAGTTGATATTAATCTCTTTATTCTGCCTATGCTCATTTACAATCTAGTGGGTAAATGGATAAGTCTTTTCAAGTTGATATTAATCATGTGTGTGTATATATATGCGCACACAAAGTGTTTATTAAACTTTATTAATCATGTGCTGGTAACATGACATGTTATGTTGGTAATTAGTTTCGAAAATGCTAATAATTATGTGAAAAAAATAGTAATCATACAGGGCTCTTTAACTTAATTAAAGTTTTTCATAGCTTATAGCCCCTTTTTTGGACCAATATCAACAAATGAAAATGATACTAGTGCTAAAACTATTAGAATTCCCTTTGAATTAGGCTACCTATTGCTAGTAATTTCATACAGTACGTTGGTAATCTATTATCAAAATGCTGATAACATGTAGAAAAGCTAGTAATCATGCAGGTCTCTTTAATTTTTTTTTTCATCCTATAAATCTTACTCAACTTACTTAAAATCTTCCCAACTTGTAGCCCCTTTTGGGAACCAATATGAAGAAATAGAAATGTCATTTTCTATTTCTTGGTAAATTTCCTAAAGAGGTTAACAGGCTAAGAAAACCTTTAATTAAGTTTAGTATCACTTATGAGAGTAGGTAAAAAATTCTTTGTATAGACTTACAAGATTACCAGCATTTTACAAGAATTACCAGCATCTTGTAACTAAATTACTAGCTTATTATCTCAGATTACCAACGTCGAACAGTTCAATTCAAGGGAAATTCTACTCATTTTGGTGCTATTTTAATTTTATATTTGTTGGTATATGTCATAAAAAGGCCAACAGGCTAAGGAAACCTTTAATTAAGTTGAGTACCACTTATGAGAGTGGGTTACAAAATTCTTTGTACAAACTGCAGGATTACCAGCTTTTCACAAGAATTACTAGCATCTTGTAACTGAGTTACTAGCATATTGTCTCATATTACTAGCATTGACTACATCCTATCATAGATAACAACAATCACTATTGTGCCATTAAATAAACCATCTTCAATTGTGCAAGAAAATGTTTGAAATATATCATTGATTTATTTTTTTATGTAGATATAATGTATGAAATACTGATGGAAATTTACTTTACTCTTAGTTCACAAGCCTTTGGAGGAATTGAAGGTGAAATTTTCAATCCCATAAATTGTACTCAGGCAATTAAAAGGCTCCCATAGTGTCTTGAGCTTTTTACACGTTCAATTCCCAATAAACATATGACAGTAGGGTTGAAGTGATTAGAATGCATATTGAAATTAACTTGTTACAGTTGCTATCATGCCATTATACCCTAGCCTTTTTAGGTGAAAGTGTTGGTAAATATTTGAATATGCTATGACATAACAAGTCTCTTCAAAAATTTCTTTTTTTCCATCCTATAAGTCTTGCTCATCTAATTTAAAGTCTTTCTTGGCTTCTAGCCCTTATATGGGACCAATATCAACACATTAAAAAATGACATTAGTGGTAGAATGATTAGAATTTTCCTTGAATTGATCGTCTCTTGCTGGTAATTTAGTGTTACATGCTGGTAATTTAGTTCAAAGATGCTAGAAATTCCTGGAAAAGGCTGTTAATTCTACAGGTCTTTACAAAGAATTTTTTACCCACACTCATAAGTGATACTCAACTTAATTAAAGGTTTCCTTAGCTTGTTGGCCTTTTTAGGACATATACGAACAAATATAAAATTACAGTAATACTAAAATTGTAACACCCCGATTTTTCTGTCCGAGGGAAATGACCAAAATGCCCCTGAGGTCATTTCCTGACCCGAACTCGAAAGGTAACCAACCTTGGCCATCTCGAAGGTCAACTCAATGTTTGAAGGATTGAATGGCCTTTGAATGCTTTCTGAGCGAAATTTCGTTTCAGGGCTTTAGTCAAAATGACCAAAATACCTATAAGCGTTTTTACGGGTAATGGCTGCTGAGGCCGAACTTCCCTAGAGGTTTAAAAACATGTTTTCATGTGTCTAGGGGTCTCTGTTCAAGTCCCGGAGGTCCGGGCGAGTTTTTAGTGCAAAATTACTGATTTTGCCCCTAGAATAGTGTTTTTGAGCTTAATGACGTAATTAAGCAAACCTAAGCAATATTAGGCTCTAAACGAAGATTAATTTATTTCCCTAATTAATCTAGAGTCAAAATAATTTATTAAAGTTAATTAGAACCTAAAATTGCTTAGATTAAACTTAAATCCTTTTTTAGAACTCAAGATTCCTAGTCTTTGGAATCTTGAATAGTGTTTCTCTCTCTCCAATTCCTTAAATCAAGGAAATGTGTCTAGAGTTGTTTAGACTCTAAATTGAGGATTTAACTCTCTAATGGTGCAAGACCACTCCTTAATTATGTCTAGACCACCTTAATTACCCATTTCCCTTACCTAAACACTTTCTTACAAATTCCTAATCTTAAGCATAATCAAAGATACACCTAAACACAACTCTAAACCACAATTAAAATGCAAACTAATCCTCCCCATGGGCTGATGCATTTTCGCCACATCCTCCCATTTGACACATAAATTGTTTCTCACTCAAAGAGCTACATGCTTGAGCCATACACTCAGCGATACCTCACCATGCTTTGAACCATACCTCACCATACCTCAAGAACACATTATCTCACCTCATGGAACACATGGAACCCTCCAATCTGCACCTCATATGGCCGAAGCCTTCATCAGCCTCCACACCCTCCATTTGTTTCATTTCTCTATAAATAGAATGCCTTGAGGAGCTTGCACCACTTTTAGATCATTTGCTAAGTTTAGGAAACACTCAAAGCTTTCTTTTTCTCTCACAGTTTTTGTGTTCTTCAAGTTCTTGGAGTTCTTCAAGTTCTTCATCATCTTCATCTTCTTCTTCCATCTTCAAGTTCATCACACCAAGTAGGGATTTCCTTTCATGTATTCTTTCTTTAAAGTTCTTGTTCTAAGCTTAATGTTCATAGTTTCTCTTGATTCTTTTTAGAACTTCTTTTTCTTCCTTTTACTTTTTCATTTTCGGCCATGAGCCTTGGAGTACAAAGGAATGAGAGCTTGATGATGAGAGTTTCATGATGATGTTCATCACTTGAAACAAACTCTAGAGCTTGATTTTTGTTCTTGAGCAAAAGTGTTTCTAGATTTTCCTTTCTTGAACTTTTGAGAACTTTAACTTTGATGGTGTTTTAAAATGGCTCTATGAACTCAATAATGAGGACTCATGATGTTGGTGTTAATATATCATCAAGGTCATGAACTCTAGAGTTTTAAAATGCACTTTTCTCTTCTTGGAGATTTCGGCCATTTCCTTGAGATTTTCTAAGTTTCATAGTTTGATTCCCAAAGATATTATGTTGAGTTCTAAGAACTCCAAGCTTGACTTTACCTTTGTTTGAATGAGTTTGGGTTAAGATTTAAGTTCCTTTAAAGTCTTGTTAAGAGCTCTAGAAAGATAAAATGAACTTGCATAATTTATTTTATGCTTGCATTCATATTTACATTCTTGCTATGCATCTTTATTTTCAAGCTATCACCTAAGAACATAAAGATTAAAATGGAACTTGCATCTTCACTTAATTTAATTCTCAAGCCTTTCTATTTCGCCTTAAAGTCGATTGTTATTGGGCCTAGAGCACTAAAATAAAGAATTGAACTTGCATTATCACCTAATTAATTTCTCAATGCCTATCTATTTCGCCCTTAAAGTCGATTGTTGTTGGGCCAAGAGCACTAAAATAAAGAAGCGAATCTTGCATATTTACTTTCAAGCTTGCATGCGTTTAAGATTATGCTTCGTGATATTTACTTTCAAGCTCGCCGGTTTAACTTATGCCTTGCATATTTAATTTCAAGTCATCACTTTACTTTGAAAGCAAGATTAAAAATGAAAAGCATGAGCACGTTTAGTTTATGTCAGTAACTTAAGAACCTAGAGCTCAAAGACTTGCCCATTTCATCTCCAAGTTAAAGTTTAATGTAAACCATACTTTGAATGTATGTTTTTCAAGTAGTGATGATGGACTTCCAATGAGTTTTCATCTAGCTACTAGGACCAATAGTCTATGTTTTAAGTGTTCCTTAAAGTTTTACAAATCTTTATAAGGTTATGTCATTATAAGATGTGATTCCAATCTCCTTTAGGGGATGGAATATGTTTTGGTCATGACCTAAGGCTTCACTTAGCCTCTTGATGAATTAAAATGTTTTAAAGAGTTTTAAATTCTAAATTGATTCCAAGAGAAACTAGTTAACTTATGTCTAGAAATGTCAATTTAATTTCTCTTATTGAGGCAAGATGTTTACGGTTCTGATGTGATGTATGTGATGCTGTATGATGATGTTTTAATGTGTTGGAATGTGTGAAAATATCATATGATGATGTAGAAGCGATCCCTATGCATGATGGGTAAGAAACTAGCTAACTAGAAATACCGTAAAGCTAGAATTTAACATAGTTTTGACCCATTTGTTTATGGAACTAATCCAAACTGTTTTAATGGGGACATAATCAGATTTAGATTGATTAGACATGAAAAACTTGGTATCATTTGAGTTAGAATTGAATTCTAGCACCTATGGGAAAACTAGTAACTAGAAAACCGTAAAAAATGCAAATGTAGAACTCTTAGAACATTTAATTTTCTGGATTTTGTCCAGCACCCTTACAACATGATAAACATGATTAATAATTAGTCCTTAAGCATAGGAATGCCTCATAATTGATCTAGATTTAATCATAGCCTTCGGCGAACCAAGAAAGGGTCTAAAGCGTAAGTTCTAGAACCCGTGATTCACATGTTAGGATTTCCACCCTATGCTATTCAGATTCAAAAGTAAAATGAGAGGATTACGAATGATGTTTAATTATGAGCCTTAGGTGCTTAAAATATGAGCAGCGGATGTAGAGAACTATATCTCAAGATTAAGACCCGTAAGGAGTCAAAGCATAAGCTACCGTAAGCGGTAAGCGTTTGGATGATTTATGATGATGCATGAAGTATTCTAATGATGATGATGATATTCATATGAGGAATTTATGAGGTTATATGTTTATGTGGCATAAAGCAAATTTGGAAGGAAATTCGGTGTAATGACCGTTTTGTGCGGCGAATTCCGACAAATTTGGGGACTTAAAAGATTTTGAAAATTAAGGTACTAAGATGGGTTCTAGGATGACACCGGTTCGGCCGAGCACCTCCATAGAACTCATGTGACATCGGTACCATTTTATACTCTTAGGTGACACCGGTTCGGCCGAGCACCCTAAGAGTTTTGCTAACCCGTACTCAGATAGTCGGGATTTATGATACGCTTATCGTTAAGTGGTAAGTAAGAACTAGTGACGACTAGTTAAGGTATGAGCTCATAACCTAGATGTATGACACGCTCGGGTGACACCGGTTCCAGCACCCCAGTTCGATTGTCTTTAGGGTGCTGAGGAAGGAAGAAGTTCACGATTATGATTATGTCACTTTCGCTTTTGTCCCATATGAATGTTACTATTGCCACTTTATGCCACCAATGATGATGATGCTTGATGTTATGTTTTATGTATGTGCATTAGGTAGTGCCATGCATACATTTTCTATTATGTTGCATTCATGACATTAAGATCATCCTAAAATGAATGGGCCTTAGCTAACGTATATTTTGAAGTTTAAAATGAACTAAATGCATGTTCAGACTTTTCGCATAATTAAACCCAAGGTCTTCACGAGGGCGTAGATGATGGCACCTAGGTAGTAGGAGAGCCCTCTTGAGATTCTTTAGCAAGATTCTCACTCCTCTATCTCTTTCTTTCCGTCCGTCTTCAGATGGCGGCGTTAAGAGTGTTCATGGACACGCCAACATGGGAGGTGCACCATGATCCGGACCACGGTCATTCCATTTAATGGTCGATGCCACGGTTAGAGTATTCATGTTCATGGGTCGACCTTCACTCCCCTGTACATTCCCATCGCTCTCCCCGTCTCACCTTTGGCGATGACCTAGTGTTAGCGCGCTTACGTCCCGAGAGGAGAGGCTACGCCGTGCTCCACCTTCCGCATCCGCCGTTCGAGAGACTACCCAGTATGTGCCCGTTGCCCATCGTCCTTCTCGGAGATGGATCGCCCGAGATTCGGCCACCAGGTACCCTCCAGGGATCTTCCCCACCATACCTATGGACTTCTGGAGAGATAGCGAGCCCACGTGACTGCCGAGGCGTGCACGACGCAGACTCGAGATGGCCATACCGGGAGTCATATCTCGATCCCCTCCCACTTTTCACACCCGAGGAGCTCGCCTTCAGGATATCCGCCTCGATCACGAGATGGTCGCGATGGAGGTCGAGGATGGCCCGAGTTAGAACACACACCACTTAGATGAGGATGAACCTTCTTTTGTTTAAAGGTTATCCTATTAGTTGCACTCGGGTAGGGGAGTAGATTATATTTATGTTTATGTTGTATTGTCTTTCATGTATTTCCATGTACTAAATCAAGTCCCACGCTTATAAGTGGGCAAATTATAATTATATATGAGATGTTATTCAGTGTCTCTCATGATGTGCCCTTATATGCTTTATGCTATGACGTTATGAGATGTACGTTTTGCCCGTTGCAAGTTATATCATCACGGCTCTCACTTTCATTTCAAAAAAAAAATTACCCGTATTTTCTGCTAAGTAATTCAAAGTTAAATGAGAACTATGAAGTAACAGACTAATGATTAACCTAGATATGTTCTAGAGTATTGGGTTAAAAATTAGGATGTTACAAAAATGAGTAGAATTTCCCTTGAATTGAACTACTCGATGCTGTTAATCTAAGACAAAACACTAGTAATTCTATTACGAGATGCTGGTAATTCTTGGTTTGTACAAAGAATTTTGTAACCTACTCTCATAAGTGATACTCAACTTAATTAAGGTTTCCTTAGCCTGTTGCCCTTTTTAGGACATATACCAACAAATATAAAATTACACTAGTGCTAAAATGAGTGGAATTTCCCTTGAATTAAACTGTTCTACGTTGGTAATATGAGACAATACGCTAGTAACTCAATTACAAGATGTTGGTACTTCTTGTGAAAAGTTGGTAATCCTACAGTTTGCACAAAGAATTTTGTAACCTACTCTCATAAGTGATACTCAACTTAATTAAAGGTTTCCTTAACCTGTTGGCCTTTTTTAGGACATATACCAACAAATATAAAATTACACTAGCGCTAAAATGAGTAGAATTTCCCTTGAATTGAACTGTTCTAGTAATTTAGTTACAAGATGCTGGTAATTCTTGTAAATCCTTTTGACCTCTTTGAGACATTTACCAATAAATAGAAAATGACATTTTTATTTCTTGGTATTGGTTCCAAAATGGGGCTACAGGCTAGGGAAGATTTTAAGTAAGTTCAGCAAGACTTATAGGATTGAAAAAAAAATTAATGAGACCTGTAGGATTACTAGCTTTTCTACATGTTATCAGCATTTTGATAATGGACTACTAGCATACTGTGCGAAGTTACTAGCAATAGGCAGCCTAATTCAAAGGGAATTCTAATAGTTTTAGAACTAGTATCATTTTTATTTATTGATATTGGTCCAAAAAAAGGGCTATAAGCTATGAAAAACTTTAATTAAGTTAAATAGGCCTATATGATTACTATTTTTTCACATAATTATTAGCATTTTCGAAACTAATTACCAGCATAATATGTCATGTTGCCAGCACGTGATTAATAAAGTTTAATAAACACTTTGTGTGTGCATACACACACACACACACGTGATTAATATCAACTTGAAAAGACTTATCCATTTACCCGCTAGATCGTAAATGAGTATAGGCTGAATAAAGAGATTAATATCAATTTAGTCAAAATTATCATCACTAGTAAAATCCTAAATACATAATGAGTAAAATTGGCATTGCTTGGAGTAGTTTATTTGATGGCACATGTTGATTATAGAATACCAAATTAAACACGATAATCTTCTTCTACCACATACTACTAAACATAGAGATAGTTGGCAACCAATATACATGTCATCTGTTTAACCATCTATTCTATTCCTATAACATAATAAGGAATAAAAAAAATCAAATTTCATTGATATTGTCCTTCTTCACACTTCATTGTAATGTCCTATAAAGTTCCTTGTCATGTTCTAATCACACATCTTTTGTAAAAAAGAAAAGAAAATTTAATGTGCGTTGTGACCATGGCTTCCTATATTTGATAGCCAGAGTTTGTGATGAGAAAGCCACGCCCTTCATGTACTAACAATTCCTCCATATTTGCTTCTTCATGTTTCCTTTTATCTATGGCTTTCAATTTCTCATGTCTCTTCCGAGTCAAAGGAAATGCATAACACCAGATTTTTCCATTTGAACCTGTGACCTGCAATAGCACAAAGATATTTTTATTCAAATTAATCATTTTGATAGCTTACCATCTCGACTACTTAATATCTAATAATCAAGAACAGAATGCATCAACTTGATTTTACTTCCTAAAATTCAATTATTCCGTAGATTATAATAACCAATAAGCTAGACACTTTTTTTTTGGCTTTTTCTTACATAAAATTGGAAGGCATAACAATGGATAAATCTGCCAGCTATATGAATCAAAATTCTAAGACAATTTCTAAAGTGGAAACTAGGTTAGTTTTAGAAGGGAATAGAAGAACTAATGATCAAGTATGAGAAAGAATATGCAAGATATAGGATGCTTTAGTCTTTAAAACTAACCAAAGGGTTGCGTAGAGGCCTTCCAAAAGGAGCAAGGACCATATTCCCTAAAGTCTATACCATTTGCTCTTCGATCATATTTTGCAGCGATTTTGAATTTCAACCTCTTCCTTTAAAGCTTGAGTTTTTCTCAAACATCCAGATGCCAAAAAAAGAATGGAAAAAGTAAATTGCTCAAACACCCAGATGGAAAAAAAATAGAGATATTAGAACACAACCACTAATATTTGCCTATATTGGTAAAAATACTAATAAATGAGTTTCAAATCAAAATATTTGCCCATTCTTACATCCTAGTACAAGAAACCAGGCAATGATCCTACTATATCCTAATAGAATAGTGAAAATAGATCCAAATAGTGCAAGAAAAATGAGGCCAAAAGGATCTTAGGGCAATGGAAGACAAATAGGACCAAATGATCTAATAGTAATAGCACATTCAAGACCAAAGCAAGACGCACTTTGTTGTAACAAGTTTTTCCTGTTATACACAGAACTCCTAATGCTTCATATATTAAAAATTGAATTAGGAAATTCGTTAAGTGTAAACAACTTAATACAGAACACAAAATCCTATACCTAGGGATAAACCATTCATTGCATTAACTAATCAAAATATAATACACGAAACAATGATTTCCTGAGTGTGGAAAAGTGAAACTTGGTGAGGATCAACTGAAACTACAAAAAGGACATCTTCAGGTGAATCAAAAAAACAAAAAAGCAGAGAAATCGAAGCCATGAAATGATAAAAACCCAACACAGAAAGGCGAAAACTTCACACAAATACATGGCAAGCCATTAAGCTCATTGCTCACCAATGCCAAAAACAGCACAATCTCCATGAAACCAATAAAACATTCTATGCTAAAACATGACCCTAATAAAGGATAACAAGAAAAAGAGTAAAAAGAACACTATACCAAAACAATATATTATAAAAAAAAGAGAAAAGAAGAAGAAGAAGCAAGAGAAAGACAAGCAAGGGCATTAAAAAAACCATTTAGACAAGAATATTGAGGAAGAAAAATTGAGTTATTTTCTACGAGAACACATCAGCAACTACATTAAAAAAACCATACAACAAACAAAGCATGACATATAGAGAAAGGTTTGAAAAAATAAAAAGGAAAAGAAAGAATATTGGGAGCTATAGTATCACCTGCATGGAGGAAGAAGAACTTGGTGAGACACACATCAAGAAGCGAAACTGAGAAAATGGGTCATGCTGGTTACACATCTATTAGCAAGCTGCAGATTGAAACTAAAGGAAACGTGAAGCAAAGCATAGTTTTTGAGGAAGAAAAAAATACACATACACACAACAATCTTGTATATTTAATATTTAATAATATCAATAAGGAAATTATTCAACATCTGTGTAGACCAGTACTGTGGTTGTTGTTCTGAGCGCGAAAAGGAAGAAGCGGAGTGGATTGGGAAGAGTTTCTTCAATGAGAGAGGAGAGAAAAACCATTTTGGGGGAGGTAAGATTTTTTTTAAGCTCAACTATAATAGACTCAAATTTTTAACCCTATATGTGGACTCTACATTTCCTATACAGTGTCTATATAGGGACACCCAAACTGGGTGTTGAATTAGCATTTCTGAAAACTAAAAGCCATGAAACATGGCACTTAATGCTACAGCTGGAAGTTGAAAAAGAGAGATTCTTACCTGCTCCCAGAGCAAAAATAACTTTTGCTCTGAACCATTCAACTTTTGCCACGTAAACATGGTGGGTTGACTCTGTTTCTTAAAATTTTTGTTTTCAAAATTACTAAAAGATCTAACCACAGTTAAGTTAAAGGAGTTGCCAGTTGTTTTACAGCTGTTACTCTTAATTTCAAACCCTCATTTTTTCCTCTCCGCCTACATGTATAGGTTCAGATTCTTCCACAGGTTTGAATTCTTCAGTCAAAAGTCACAGCAGTTTTAGCTTACAATGTAGGAACTATTGGATTTATGCGGAAGCGATTTAAGGACCTAGTACATTGATATGCTTACCGAATCATCATTGTTTCATAAACACAGAAGAAATATTACCTCTCGGAGTGTTTTCCTTGTAGTCGATTGATGGCAGACCTTCCAGACTATCTCTCAAGGAGGAAGAAGATGGTGTGTGGGCACTTTCTCTCTATCAGGAGATGACCTTACCTCTACGGCTGTGACTACTCTCCTCTTTTACAGGGAGGGTTAAGTGTAGTATATATATGGGTTCCAAGAAACCTAACCCTTAGATGAAACGGGCTCTAGGTTTCTTGGGTTCTTCTTACACACTAGCCCCTATTGGGCTTTAGTGAAAGAGCAAAAAACCCAACAATCTCCCACTTGCTCTTGAGTACAAACTTGAGCCTAAAGCCCAAGACCATGTAACTCACTAGTCGTCATCAACTGAAATTTCCCCATCCCTTATCTTGAGCTAGCCCGGGGATCTACCAGTTGTTGCTAATCAAGGCTCTTAATAATCAACAGATGATTATCTAATTCGGTGCTACTCCACTAAAAGCCCGAACTTGAACTCCAAGATTAATAACATATATAACATGTATATATATCACCCCTTTGTTGAACGTCTATAATTGATTTACTAGTTTTCTGTAATCCAATCAATTATTTATTCTCTTGACTATGATAGTTTCTCTAATGGATTACATGTACTGGCCAGTGTCTTCAATATCCAAGTACCGAAACATATCAAGGGGACATTTCCTACAAATTTCATATTGTTTATCTCATAAATACTGATAATCAAACAATCTCACTCCCAAAATACCGAGTTATTGGCTGTCAATGGATCGCACCTCACCCGTTGGTAAATCAAAGAATGAAAACTATTTGATTACCTATTTATAATAAACTCAGAATTAAGAGCAATCTTATAACTATAGTTATCTGGAGATTTGATACCTTATGACAGAAAAACACCCTTAATCAAATCTCTCCTTGATCATTTCAATGTGAATGTTAATTCACACCAATATTTTACAATGATTCAGACAAAACCATTTCATAAAATATTGCAGCCTAAATAAAGTGCCCAACTTTATTTAACAGCTATGAATCTGTTCATCAATTATGAGAACCTATGATCATGTCTTCCATGAACGTATCCATATGATCATATACTTCACAATTGATCCGGACCTTAGTGTTTGTAAATAGTGTGTGGAATAAAAGAATAATACCTCATTTATAACATTCAGAAAAAAAATATAATGTCATAATGTCTTGCTCAAAAGGCACAAAACAACAAAGTGAAATAACAACTTCCTAAAGCTATAGCAAATCTGGACTCCTCCTAAGACCCATAGATGTAACATGCCTCTCGAACACACGTTCAGGCAAACTCTTAGTAAAAGGGTCAGCAAGGTTCTCGTCCGATGCTATCTTGACTACCACTGTATCTCCTCTTTGAATTATATCTCGGATCAAGTGGTACTTCCTCTCTATGTGCTTTTGTCTTTTGTGACACCTTGGTTCCTTGGACTGTGCTACTGCCCCACTGTTGTCACAGTAAAGTGTGATGGGATGACTAACACCTGGTATCACCTGAAGATCCATTAAGAACTTCTTTAACCATGCGGCTTCCTTTGTAGCCTCAGAAGCAGCTACATACTCCGCCTCTGTGGTAGAGTCAGCCACACATGATTGTTTGACACTCCTCCAACAAATGGCCCCGCCATTAAGAGTGAACACATACCCAGAGGTGGATTTTCTTGAGTCAATGTCTCCTTGGAAATGCAGTGCAGTATAACCAATGGTTTCAAGACTCCCACTAGAATAGACCAACATATAATCTCTCGTTCTCCTAAGGTACTTGAGTATATGTTTAACCGCTATCCAGTGTTCCTCTCCAGGATTAGATTGGTATCGACTTACTACTCCCACTGCATAACAGATATCTGGTCTGGTGCACAACATAGCATACATAAAGCTACCTACTGCTGAAGCGTAAGGTATCCTACTCATGCGTTCTCTCTGCTCAGGAGTTTTAGGAGAATGCTTCTTAGAGAGATGAATCCCATGCCTAAAAGGTATAATTCCCTTCTTGGAATTCTCCATGCTGAACCTAGCAAGTATTTTGTCGATGTAATTAGCCTGAGATAATGTCAATACCCTATTCTTCTGGTCTCGCAAGAGTTTAATATCAAGAATATAATTGGCTTCCCCCAAGTCCTTCATATCAAAATGCTTGCTTAGCCAGGTCTTTATGCCTAACAATACCTCCGTATCATTTCCGATAAGGAGTATATCATCCACATAAAGTACAAGAAAAGATACTGCGTTACCTTGGATCCTTTTGTACACACACGGTTCATCAGGACTTTTCTCAAAACCATAAGACTTAATAGCTTGATCAAACCTGATGTTCCATGATCTGGACGCTTGCTTAAGTCCATAAATGGATCTTTACAACTTGCATACCATGTTTTCTTGTCCTTTGACTATGAACCCTTTTAGTTGCTGCATGTAGATATCCTCTTCCAAATTTCCATTTAGAAAAGCAGTTTTGACATCCATTTGCCAAATCTCATAATCAAGATTTCTTTGCAATGACTAAGAGAATCCGGATGGACTTGAGCATGGCAACCGACGAAAAGGTTTCTTTATAATCCACACCTTCTATTTGTGTGTATCCTTTCGCCACCAATCTAGCTTTGAAGGTTTCAACCTTCCTGTCCGATCCTCTCTTTCTCTTGTAGATCCATTTACACCCAATGGGTCTTACCCCTTTTGGTGCATCTACAAGAGACCAAACTGAGTTGGAATATAAAGAATCCATTTCACGATTCATAGCCTCAAGCCATTCCTGAGCATCAACATCTCCTAGTGCCTCTTCATAACTCGTGGGATCATCATCTTCTTCAATGATGACATCCTGAGACGATTCGCCCAACAAGAGAAATCTTGCAGGTTTACTAATCAATCTCCCACTACGAGTTTGCCGCACTTGTTGTTGTGCATCTACAAGGGGATCCAATTCTAGATGAGGACCCTCATTAAGTGGATTAACCAATTCATGATTTTGTTATTCTTCCTCAAGCGGTAACTGCATCTCTACAGGTTCCACTTGTTGATCATCATGCTGAACTTCTGGTTCTATTTTTGGTTCCTGTGTGTGTTCAACATCAGGTATATTTTCCCCTCTTTGAACAACCATAGGAACAAAAGCTGGAACCGCCTGAGGTTGAGGTAAAACTTGATCTGAGACTAGCTCATCAAGAATAACCTTACTCCTTGTCTTATAATTTGCCATATAGTCCTCCTCTAAGAAAGTCACGTGTGTACTCACTATGACCTTCTTTTCTTTTGGACTATAAAACAACCAACCTCTGGTTCCTTTAGGATAGCCTATAAACATGCATACTTCTGTACGTGAGTCCATCTTATCTAGTTTCTTTTGTAAGACATGTGCTGAAGCACCCCAAATCCGAATATGATTCAAGGAGGGCTTACACCCTTTCCATAATTCTATTGGTGTCTTTGAAACCGACTTGGATGGAGCTAAGTTCAATAGGTACATAGCAGTTTCTAAGGCATATCCCCAGAATGAATCAGAAAGAGATGAATAACTGAGCATAGATCTTGCCATTTCTAAAAGGGTTCTATTTCTCCTTTCAGCAACTCCATTCTGCTGGGGTGTCCCTGGAGAAGAAAATTGTGAAACTATCCCCTCTTTGGTCAGGTAAGACCTAAACTCTCCAGATAGGTATTCACCCTCTCGGTCAGATCGAAGAGTCTTAATTTGAATACCAAGATGCTTTTCTGCCTCAGCCTTGAACTCCTGGAATTTTCCAAAAGCTTCAGACTTGTGACGCATCAGGTACACATGTCCAAATCTAGAGTAATCATCAGTAAATGTGATGAAATACTGATACCCTCCTCTGGCCTGGACATTCATTGGTCCACATACATCAGTATGTACCAATTCCAACTGAAGTGTGGCACGATTTCCCTTGGCCTTGAAAGATCTCTTAGTCATTTTACCTTCTAAACAAGATTCACAAACTGGTATTGGTTCAAAGTTCAGGGATTTTAAAATCCCACTATTGACCAAACCTTGTATCCTATTAGAATTAATATGACCCAATCTCAAATGCCAAAGATAAGTTTCATTGGAAACTTTTCTTTTCTTTGATGAATGAACATGCTCAACATCTCTTATTTCAACATGATTAACATCACAGGGCACAGGACTAAGGAAATAAAGACCATTAAACATTACATCGGAACAAATAAAAGAAGATGAACTTCTTATTGAAATTGAGGAATTAAACTGAACTGTCAGACCATGTTTAACCAAACAACTAACAGAAATTAAATTCCTCTTAAAATCCGGAATAAATAAACAGTTTTCTAAAACCAAAGTTCTACAATTATCAAAAGATAAAACAACTTGTCCCACTGCTATTGCAGACACAAGCTCCCCATTTCCAAGCTTCAAAACTCGTTGTCCTTCACTTAAAGGCAAGCTATGTTTGAACCACTGCAAAGAGTAACAAACATGGTTAGTGGCTCCTGAATCAATGATCCATTTATCATTGTAATTCTCCACTAAACAAGCCTCAATCACATGTAAATTACCCATACCTGGTTTTTTCATACGTGGGTAATTTTTCTTCCAATGCCCCTTTTGTCTACACTTAAAGCACTTGCCTTTTGGCTGCTTCATTGCAACTAGTTTGGCAATTGGAACACCTGATTTCTTTTTCTTATTTTTGTTCCTTCCCTTGGGTTTCCCCTTAGGTTTCACAGAACTCTCACCAGCAAAAAATGCACTGCCCTGCTTGACTAGAGACTGTTCAGCACTCTCAAGCTCGTGCATCAGCTGAGTTAGGTCAAGATTCATCTTATTCATATTATAATTCATCTTGAACTGATTGAAGTATTCAGGCAGTGATTGCAAGAGAAGGTCAACTTTTACTTCTTGTTCAAATTTGACCCCATGGTCTTCAGCCTTCTTGAAGTTTGCTATCATTGTCAAACAATGATCCAAAGACACTTCCTCGGTTCTGACTGTCTTGGTGACTACATTCAGCGCATTCTGCCTAGCAGAGCTGCTAGACGTAGCAAACATGCCATCAAGATTCTGGAGCATCTTTGCTCCACTCTCAATCATGCTTACTTGCTCCTAAAGGTGACTGGTGAGACTGGCTAAAATATAGCAGCGAACTGCCACATTTGCCTTCTCCCTTCTTTCCTTTTCCTGCTGAAAATTTGTCTTTGTTACCTCAGGCGCATCTTCAGCAGGCTGCGCTGGCATAGGGGTAGTCAGAACAAAGTTGAGTTTTTCATATTGAAGAACAATATCCAAATTGGTTTTCCATTGTTTGTAGTTTGTACCATCCATAGGTTTTTGGCTCAAGATAGTAGCTAAAGGATTGAATGAAGTCATTTTTTTTTTCTGAAAACAAGGAAAAACACACTATTTACAAACAAGAATAACAACAAACGGAAATAGCGCTAGTAAATTCTAATAACTACTACTCGTTTATAGTTCAAGAATCCATTAGTTATCTTTACAAGGCTTACGATGGGCAAGATACTTGTAAAACTAATCTTGTTTATTTTGGGCCTTCAGTTCCATTGCCAGAGCCTCGATGGGAGGGTTAACAACTTTACCAAAGTTGAATGTATTTAACCATTGTTTACTTTCAAAATTATCTTTAGTGTCTAAGTGTTGCCGACGATGGGCCGTACAAAACTTTACTAAAATTTTGAAAATATTAAGGTTTAATCTAGCAAAATCCGATTATCCTTATCCGATGGGGCTTCAGCGATAACCATTTCACTAATAAACCCACAATTGGAGCCCGTAGGTTTTAAATTAATTACTTAATTAAAAACCTTCACCCATTCAATATTTTTTTTAAAAAATTAGAATTTTTCAATTTCCAAGAATTGTTTAAATTTGAGTATTCTTTGTTTGTTTTCAAAAACTATGTAAGCACCCACAAGCCGATGAACGTGCAAGCTTAGCTTATCAGAATTTTGAAAACATTAAGGTCCTAAAATCCAGTCATGATAGGCAGCGTGTGCTCCACACAATCATGATACATGATTATGGTATGCAGCGTGTGTTGACACATGACCATTTCAGAAGACCCACAAAATACTCGCAATGTAAACAATTCTCTTAGGAAAAGAAAATTGGATTATTTGTCTAGATTTTAATTCCACAATTAATTAATTCCATTATTAATCTTGATTTATAACGAAAAATCATAATAATTGATAATTAATCTAGTGGACAGTTTAAAATCTAAATAATCGTGCATAATAACTATATACTAGTCATATTATGACCAAAGTAGCTATTATGCTCATGTAATTATCAAGTTATGCAACAATATGGCACCTCCTATTCTATATGACATGTTATCACAATAAGCATGTTATCAATCATATAATTCATCCATTCATAAAATAACTAATTTAAATAAAAAAAGGACTTTAATCCATGGTTTCCTAAAAAAAAAAAAATTACAACTTTGGAATTTCTCTTTGATCCAGCCCACAGTATCTGCCTCAAGCCCCTTTAGGGTATCCATGGGCCCAAAAGCCCAAAAAACCCAATCCTTGGTGAGAAAACCCTAGGACACGAAAGAGGAACCCTAGCTGTCAGGATTGCCACGCCGTCAGCCGAATTCGTCTCAGCACGAAAATCCAGGGGAAGGACCGCCATGAGGAGACGAGAACACGGCCGCCAGAACCACCAGAAAAGGTGCCTCCACGCGCCCTCACGCGCGGCTCCTCTGCCGGCGCTTGAAGGCCACTCTCAGCCGCTTGTAGCGGCACGTGGCGGCGCGTGCGGGATCCTGTGGCTGCGATCCACCCACCATTTTGTTCATATTTCCGTCCTCTTTCCAACGATAGATGATACGTCCAAATCTGAGATCCAGAGGTCCATGAACATGTCCAAATAGTGACGAACGTCCTTCTTTGTGTATCTTCTTGATCTTCTTTTATTATAATTTTTGTATACAATCAAATATATATATATATATCTATATATACAAGAATTGAAATAAAAAAAATCAAGGAGGAAACCTAATCATATGGGATTAGCCTCCTTGTTACAACCCAAGAAAATACATTCAAATCTCTACCATGGATTAAAGTTGAAAAACAAATAAAGAATTATAAAAATAAACATACAACACATATGATCAACAAATATAGAATCCTAGGTGCCATATTTCATGAAGCAAACTAATTACATGAATAGTGAAACTAGATTCACATACCAATGTACAGCCAGGCTCTGATACCAATTGTAGGAACTATTGGATTTATGCGGAAGCGATTTAAGGACCTAGTACATTGGTATGCTTACCAAATCATCATTGTTTCATAAACACAGAAGAAATATTACCTCTCGGAGTGTTTTCCTTGTAGTCGGTTGAAGGCAGACCTTCCAGACTATCTCTCAAGGAGGAAGGAGATGGTGTGTGGGCACTTTCTCTCTATCAGGAGATGACCTTGCCTCTACGGCTGTGACTACTCTCCTCTTTTACAGGGAGGGTTAAGTGTAGTATATATATGGGTTCCAAGAAACCTAACCCTTAGATGAAACGGGCTCTAGGTTTTTTGGGCTCTTCTTACACACTAACCCCTATTGGGCTTTAGTGAAAGAGCAAAAAACCCAACATACAATAGTGTTGATAAGGAGGGAAGATTCTCAAAGCTTAGGCATTATAGGTTTTCATTCATACTTTTTCTTCTTTTGTCTTTTTCTTGTACTGTTTAGTCACAATGATGTTGACAATTCTTTTTTTTTTTGTTACTGATGTTGACCATTCTAAATACATTGTCATAGTGTTAATCCAATGGTATCTTTTAATGTTTCTTTTGTTTCTTTTTTGTGTGTGCGAATTTCTTGTTTTTATTAGTAAACTAAAACAGCTTTAATTTAGTTTTTATATTCACATAGTCAAACACCAAAAAATTAATAAATTAAAATTAAAATTAAAATTACTAGGCTTATTTTACATTAGCTTTTATCTTTATTTAGTCAGAACAAAAAAAAATATCTTTATTTAGTCAAAACAGAAAAAAAAATATCTTTCCTAAGCAAAAGAATATACCTGCCATCCCTATGAAATATATTCCAAAGAGATGGTCCAATGAAGCAAGGAAAAGGGTTCATGATTATAATTGCAATGTTGCACATAAAGATGTAAATGAGGTTGAAGTGGTCTTTTGAAATCGTGCAATGAGATATGCTTATGATCTCATACACATGAGCCAAGGAAAAGAGGAGACAAGAAAACTTAGGTGCGAGATTTTAGATGATGGTCATAAAGTACTTGAAAAGCTAATGAAAGATATATCTTTAGGTGCCATTTGTGTTTTTGAGAAGGATAGTATCAAAGAGATTAATTCTGGAAATGATGGGCCACCCATTTTAGACCCTCTTATTCCGAAGACAAAAGGAGCTCCCAACTAGAAAAGAAGGACACTTTGAAAGAAGAAAAAGAAAACAAGCACCAGAGAGAGGAAAAGAGAAGACTATCACTAGTAAGTAAATTTAGCAATATATTTGTGCAAATATTTTTCAACATATTATATTTTATACAATCATTATTTGTCATAGGAGCAGCAAAGCAACCTACTTTATTTGAAGAAGGTCAAAGAGTTAATTTGGAGGAGGTCAACCCATCAATAACATCTCAACCAATTGTTTCACAACCTTACTTTGGCTGTCCAACTCAACTTAATGGCATGAATTTTTATCAAGTAATTTTGGCTATCCATCTTGACATATAAATTTTTCAAAATGTGCCATATAATCTATTGATAACACTCTTTCACTTTTTTCATACAGATCTATCCAACTAATATGTACATGCCTTCTTTTAATGGATCATTTATGTCTACATTAGAAGGTGTTAGTACGGTAAATCATTTACCTCGGGTAATTAGTTTTTATAGGTTTTCTTTTTATGCATTTATTATTTTTTATTTGAAAAATTTTTATATTCTAGGATGATGCTAATTCTCCATGGAAACCACCATCCACTATGTAGATATTCCTTAAAAGAAAACTAGCAGATGAAGGGTGAAATTGTTATCAAACTTTGGGTACTAGTTTTACATTTATTTATTCTCATTTTTTTTCAATTATCAGTTATGTCAAGATAGAAGCATTTCTATTTAAATATCTACTTGAAGTGAAATTGTTTGGAATGATTATTAAGATAGTAGAAAAAATGTTTTAAACTTCTAGCATTGTTCAATTTGATTCCCAAATAGATAAGCTTCAGTCTGCTTTGTAATGGTATCAAAGCTCGAGTTACAAATTTGTGGTCTTATAGGCTTTTCATTTGAAACAACTTTGCACATGTTGTAATAAACAAGTTTATTTTCATGTTTGAGTTACCAGGTGGCTTTGACATTTTTAATTTTCTCAAGCTATGTAATAAACAATACACAAACCTCTCTGATCACCAGTTTCACAAACTGACAATACACAAACCAATCCCGGTCTTCACCCATATAGATACAGCCCCTATGATCCGTGAATAAACACAAGCCAATCAATATTCCCAACAATCAATACCCTGTTACCAGTCAAAATAACCAACAAATCCAGTCATTCACGGCCAAATACAATCCAAAAATCATAAACAGCCAATTTCAACTCACAAAAATACCAATTATAGATCACAACCAAAAACAAATTTAGAAAATTTTTCTTTAAAACAAAAAAGAGAAGTAGAAACTATAAAAAAAAAAATTTAGAAGCACAAGGTGCTTCTCACCGCCGCGGTCGCCGACAGGCTTGGCCTCCACCGTGGCTTCTTCCACCACCGCAGCCTCCCTCCTTTCTCTTAGCCGCAACCTTTTCCACTGCCACTGCCATGAAAACCATCTCCCGCCGTGCCACCACCAACAAATCGGCCATCGTCACCACGAGATCGGCCGTGAAATCATCAAGTGCCGTGAGATTGACTGTGAAGTCATCATCCATGCCGATTCCCCTTTCTTCTTCTTCCCCTCGCACGGCACCCATGGCACCTCTCCTTCTAGATATGAACCTCCATGAGCTATATTCTTCTCTGGTGCACTTTCTTCTCTCCATCGCATCGTATTCCCCATGCCATCATCCTCACCGTCTTGAACCCCTGCTCAGTCATCATCCACGCCACCATGCTAGCAATGCCATCGCATCGCACTCCCCGTACTACCATCCTCTCTGCCCTCCTTTCTCTCTTGTTCTATGTCTCTTATTTCCTTTCTTTCTCTCTGCGTGAGTTATCTTGTGTGTGTGGGGGTTGGGGTTGGGGGGTTAGGTACAATTAAAGGGTAAATCAAAACCAAGTTAAAATATCAAGTTAGACTAATTGTGATTAGTCCTTTTTTTTCAAAATGATTTTAAAAAAAAATAAATAGATAAACATGCTGTCCCCACGCCACTGACATGGCAAAATATAAGTGGCACAAAGCAAAAATTGGTTTTGCTCTGGGAGTAAGTAAGAATCTCTTATTGGAAAATAACATCATGTATGCATTTTTTTTCAATTCGGTGTCACAATGGACAAATCGTGTTTAGACTATGCATTGTATCTATAAATAGATGGGAAGCTCAGTTGGAGAAACACGCAAGAAGTAGCAAAGATACAAGCTGCGTAGAGAGAAAAATGTTATTTTTCTAAGAATGAGAGGAAAAAGTAGAGAGTATGAGTAAATTCCAAAGACTATAGGGTGTTGGTAAATACACTGAAAATATTTTTGGATATCATCTTTATTACTCCATGGTATTGCAAAAATGTATATTTGAATAGGCGAGTTCTCACTAGGAAACACTATATTTACCTCTTGGGTTGGAGAGTGTGGAAGGATATTGTGTAATTATCCTGAATATAGTAGAATACTTTTCAGAGTTTTGTCTCGTGATTTTTTCCTCCGGTATTTAGGGGTTTCCATGTTAAAAATTCAATGTGCAGATTTCTTAATCTATTTTAGTGGCATGAATAGTGAAATGGGTCCGATTGCAGTGAATAGTGAAGTGGGTCCCACTCAATTGAATAAAGTGATACGGATTATACTATTCACAAGAATAGTGATACGGTTCCATTGTTGAATGTTGTCCACGTGAATGGTGACAAGTGGACTCCACCATGAATGATGATCAGCAGGTCCCACCGTGAATTACTATTCATCCTGATATTTATTTTTCATTGTACTGTGCCGATTTGGTAGATGTAATTCTATCAGATTTATTTTGATACTCATTGCCACACATTGGTATTATTTAATTACACTTTGAATCAGTCTCTGAACCCAACACCCTCATATCTATGGCTTCGTAGTGTGTTATGGTTCATGTTTGCCATGTTTTGTGTTTTGCTTTGCACATAGGCTTAAGGTTCAAGCCTCAAGTATCAATATAGTAAAAAAGAGAAAAGAAAAGATTATAAAGGTAGATATAAGAGTACTAAAGAAAGGAAAATAAGACAAATGGCATCATTCACACACCCTCTCATTTTCTTTCCTCACCAATTACAACCCCATCAAGTCATACATAGTCTCTTAGATGACTTTAGTTATTGTGTGCATCATACTCTTTCTTGACTCTATGCATGACAATGATTCGATTTGGAGTTGTTCACAAGAAGAATAAATAAAAAGACAAAGGCTAAAAATTGAATGTGGTTTGATCCCTCTGACATATATCTACGACTTTACAAATCTTTTACTATTCCTAACTTTCGAACGAGTGAAGTTATAAACTATCTTTATAAAATATTTTATCACATGGATAGTTCCTAAAACTACCCGTATAATGAATTACTTCCACTGTTGGAGGATGATTAAACTTAATAACCAAATGCTATATTTATAACCCAAACCTCATACAAAACTTCAACGCTCTTTCAATGTAGGATTTTGGGTTATATCCCAAAAAACCCTGCCATTAATCGAAAGCCCCACTCCTTTTATGTCACGACCCGATTTAGGCACGTGACTGATATACGAGAATCTCATCCTCCCGTAACCCTCGTAACCTATGCACCTCTATATGCAAACTTAAAATATAAAATCCATATAAAACATAATTTCATTTTTTACAGACAATCACCTGTTCTCTTAAATCAATATATTTTCATAACTATAATCTCATAATCAAACTGAAATTTCAAAGTCTGTCTCTGAAATCTGAAATTATAATATGAACAACTATATATATATATATATAGAGAGAGAGAGAGAGAGAGAGAAAGTCCATTGTATTTACAAAACAACTTTGAATGATAAGTTCATATAAATACAATCCAAATTCGCATCATAGTATGCAAAATCATAAAATGTGCTCTATAGTCCGAGATCTTACCTTCAATGCACTCGAGCACCATAAAGCCAAACATACTAGTAGGGCTTACCAACCGGAGTCTAATGTTGTTGGGAAGAAGGAGGTTAAGAAGGACCCATAACAACTGCTATATTTGTAAGGAGGGAGAAAGGAAAGGCATGAGTTTTTATGCAAAACTCAGTGAATGAGCTCCCACCTGTAACCCCATCATGGGACATTAAGCGATATGCACAAAATCACAATAATCATATAATGCCAGTAAAACCTTAAGACATTTCATATATACGTATACATAATCAAATCATAGTGTCCATAAATTTCAAAAACCAGTGCTCTACCAAATAAACAGGAATATCTAGTTATGCCTCTCATTCTTATAATAACAAAATCTCTGCTCTATGGTCCTTAAAGAACCAAAATGTGGACACCTAACTATATTCTATTCTCTACTCTATGAGACTATTTATAGGACAACTTGGTACCAAGATTAACGATCAGTTCTGGCCTTTAACTCGCTGGCTATTTCTCTATAACTGACTGTCTATTGTAAAATCATAGTCTAATCCTTTCTATAAACTTGGTATCTAGTTTTCATTTGAAATCAAACTCTGTCATCTAGCCATATGCTTATTTGAAAGTCATATAATGTATGTTAAATCTCTAAATACAATCATATTTCAATCCAGCCCTACATAAAATCAGTTCCACAACATGGTCCCATGAGTTTTATCAAAAACATTTTCCATGCTCTTAAACTAATAGTTCAAAACATAATAATAACAATAATCTCAATTCTTTGTAGTAATCTCTTAAATTTATGCTTTAAACTACATTTTTCATAAAATTAATTCTGATGTTCAACGTAGAGGCCATAGGTTTGAATCCACTCACATCGTGGGGTAGAAGAAACAGGATTAACACCAGCAAAACTCTGGAGAGTGGAAATGACACCTATATCTGCAATTGAAGCAATAGAACTCTATATTAACATACAAAATATCTAAATATCTCAAATCTAACTCTAATATAATGAAATAACGTCCTGTGCTTAATGGACATGAGAATCTCTATGCTAATCCCAAGAATAAGGAGGAATTGAAGAAAAAGAGCAAAACCAATGAAATAACTTACCTTAAAACTTTAGAAATGAAAGATTGAAGTTGGATTTGAGAGAAATTGAAAAAATATGGAGTTTTGGGGTGAGAAACCATAATTTCTGGGTGAGAGCTAGAGTTTAGGGTGAAAATCTTGAACGTTTTCATCTGAATCACAAAATGAGGGTTTTATTAAAACTTTGAGTATTATAGCGCTTACCAGAGTGCGCACAGTTTTTCTATCTTGTACCACTTTACTGTTCCCCAACTGCTGTAGTATTCTTCAAAGTGGTTTTTCTCACATCTTTATGTTATGATTCAAGTGGGGCTTACCCACAACACAAGTGGGACATGGGGAACCCTATGGTGGTTCCGGATTTACCTAGGGACACGTGTGCCTAAGCTATTACACTTTACTTGTATCACCATTGCATACGAAACATGCCACTTGACCTCTACAGTATGCCTAGGAAGATTTTGACACAAGATATCCTTACTTGCACCATCACTGCTCACGAAAACATGCCCCTAACCTCTATATCATTAAGAAGATTCTCGACACAAAAGACCCCACACATGTATCCAAACACTATCTAGCCTAATTGACCCTAACCATTGGCTTTGATATGCTATGACTTGTTAGGTAGCAAAAGTAAAAGAAATACAAAAAAAAAAAACACAAATTTAATGTGGTTCGGTCCCTCTAACCTATATCCATGACTTCACAAATCTTTCACTATTCACAACTTTTGAATGACTGAAGTTGCAAATCAATCTTACAAAGTATTTCATCAAATGAACCATTCCTAAAAGTACTCATACAATAGATCACTCCTACTCTTGGAGAATGACTAAATCTAACAACCAAATGCAATATTTATAACTCAAATCTCATACAAAACTTCAACTTTCTTCCATTATGAGACTTTGGGTTATATCCCAATAGAAACTCCACAACCTATTCGATGAAACTCAACCTGTCCTAATCCTACCTATGGGTATCCATCTAGCTCCAATCCAGTGGGGGTTGGAATTTGATATCTAATTAAGTTTAAGGATAAGTTTGTCTCACTTTTCTTTTTTCTTTTTTAAATAAAGGTGATTAACAAAATCACCTTTTATAGAAATTATTCATCTTAACTTTCACTATCAAAAGATTTTACATTTTTTAAAATATTTTGAATAAAAACTTGGATGAGTAATTAATATAAAAATATCTTTTACTTAAAAGTTTTTCTCTTATCACTAAAAACATGCAAATAAATGGACCTTGAGAAGAAATTATTGGTCAACATCAATGACACCAATCATTTAGGGTGTGTTCGGTTGGGAAGCAAAATAAGAGTAAAAATTTTATAGACCACTACAAGAAATTTGGCCTAAAACAACACTTATTTTTGGAAACATATAAAAAGTGTTACTTTTTATATACCTAGACAACACTTTTTTTAAATGTGTTGCCTTTGATATCTAAATATATTGTTTTCTCTACTCAAAAGTGTTGCTTTAAACAATTGACTACACTTACTATAGCATAACACTATGAAAAGTGATGTATTATTTTAAAAATGTACCCTTTTGTTAAAAAATATTGTCTTTCACAATTGGCCACATATGATATAGCAACTCTTGAAAAAGTGATACCTTAACTTAAAAAAGTGTAGCTTTTTACTAAATTGAAAGTAACACATTTAAAAAAAGTGTTGCTTATGTGTGCATAAGCAACACTTTTTACATGTACCTAAAACTAAGTGTTCTTTTAGACATAAATTCTCGTAGTTGATACATTCTATGTATAATTTTATGTATGATGTTCATCCATAAAATTTTCACTCTCATTTTTACTCTCAACAATCAAAGACACACTTAGGGCCTGTTTGGTTTGAGTTCCAGTTTTCAATTTTTGTTTTCAGTTTTCCAGTTTTTTAAATTTTGTGAAGGAAATACTAAAAATTCTGAAAACTACAAATTCCAATTTTCAGTTTTCAGTATTTCCTTCACAAAATCCTGAAAATTGAAAAACTGAAAATGAAAAGTGAAAACTGAAACCAAGCAGACCTATAATTTTTAGAATTTTTAGTATGTCCTTCATAAAATCTCAATAATTGGAAAACTGAAAATGAAAACTGAAAACCAGAAACTCAAACCAAACATGCCATTAATTATTTTTTTTCCTAGTGTGACCACACCTGTGATAAATCAAATGTGAAGAATAATGGTTGCTGCATTACTTGTTTCCTCAACCGAAAATTGCAAGTACTACACAATACAATTTCATCTAATCGTGAATTTTTGTTTATATATGTGTTATAATTTTTCCCTCTTTTTTGGGCCTCCAATGCCTACATTATCCTTGCCACATGCTTTCATTCGAGGTGTTTAAAGAATCCATGCATTTCTTCAAGAGAGAGAGAGAGAGAGAAAAGAACCATGCATAGAATATAGTGAAAATGAAGAGGCAGAGAGGTGAAAATGGCACTAGGCTAGCTAGCAATGAAGAAAAGATGGGATCCTAGGGAAGCCATTGCAGGAAGGATAGCAGGAGGGTGCAGTGAAGAGGATGATGACAAAGGAGTAATTTCCATTTTTTGTTTTATATTACAGAGTCAACAGTGGTTCCTGATAATTATAATTCAATACGGAATGCGTAAAAATATTTCCATTAATAATAGGCGGTGCATTATATTTGTTTGGAGTTTAATTTTAATGGTTCTATTTGTATTATCATTTTCGTAATTAGCATGGCGATTAATCATATTTATTAATATCCATTAAACTTATAATTTAGTAGTTGTGATTGTTTTCTTTATGTGAGTGGTTTTGTGTTCGGCCTCCACCTCCTCCTCTATCCCCGTTAGGAATAATTCATAACCTTAATGCCTCTGATTGAAAAGAAACATATTTACTAATATCACAATATATTATTAGATGATAATATTTAATTTTTGCATATCAAAATTAAATCTTTAAATTTTTGGTGCAGGAATAATATATTAATCCATTTAATTCAAATTATCTATCATATTAAGTAAAATTTTTTATTTATTTTATTTGTTACTTTACATTTTAATAAAATATTTATTGTGAAATTTTTTATTTCAGTTTTTGCACTTAATTTTAAGTGAAATATATAAATCTCTTTATGACTAACCTTTGATATTGAGGTTTTTAATTAATATGAAAATGATTAGATGATTAATAATTTATGTTTAAAATAGATGACAGATAACTTGAGTACGGGAGTATATTTCCTGCGTGAACAGTTAAAGTTTTGTTTGTTTTAATTTTCAAAGGAGCCATAATTTTGAGAGAGAAAAAAAAAGTAAAATGTTGCTTTGAGAAAAAGTGGAAGCACAATTTTTTATTTATGAGTAAGAAAGAATTATAACCAAGCAATAATTGTTTAAAAAAATGACAAATGCATTTTTTAGTAGTAATTAATTAATAATTAATAGTGATTGGAGATGGCACTGGTCATCGCTTGAGGCCACTTACGTAAGCCTCATGACCTCACACTAAGCATATTGGCGGATATTCATTGGTTGGTTGTGTTTACTAACATAACGTGGTGTTGGAATGCGAAAAAGTTGTTTTTAGCACTTGCACTTGTTTAATTCATCTCCTGATTCCACATTAAATACTCCCTCTATTATTGCCGGTCGATTCTTGTTTTGATATTTTAGAATATATGTCTATTTAGGTTTATTTATATTTTTAATATAGATGTATTAGTTAAATAATTAATATATTTATCAAAATAAATAATAATGATTATATAAAGATAACTTTATTAATTCATATAATTTTATACATTTATGTAGATTTTTTATTTTCCTTAAGATATATTGTTTTTTTTAGACTTATTGTAATAGAGAAATAATTATACTTAATTATTTTTTGGGATTGATGGTTTGATAACATGGTATTAGAGCCATAATAACAAAAGAGGTTAATATATATTTTGATTCTTATACTAACTCTTATTATGAAAAATAAGTAAATAAATTATCTACATTCAAGGCCCCAAAAAAATAGGTAGTCACATCAGAGGTGCGCTAAATATAAAATCACTCACGAGTCATGAGCCTTTATTTAGGATTAAGCTTTGAAAAAGATGTGTTTTATAATATAATATTAGAATCACTATAACCAAGAAGTTATGGGTTCGATCAATCCTTATTATTCTCATTATAAAAAAAATAGTTTATGTTTAAGTTCAAAAGAGGTATTCGCATGAGAGAACATATTAGATATAAAATTATTTTTATACCCATCAACTTAAATTTTTGTAAGAAATGGTTTCATCATGACAATATTTTAAGAGAAATTATTGAAAAGATAATTGATATATGTTATTGTAAAATAACTTTACTAATCTCACATATCATATTATGTTATTATATACTTCCTCCCCTTCAGAATATTTATCCATGTTCAAATAATTTTATTTTTTAAAATATCTGTAAATTTTATATTTTAATAAAGTATTAATTTTTGTCTAATACTATTCCTAATTAATTTCACAATTTCAAAGCATTTTATTCAATATAACATTGTGTTATATATATTAATTAATATGTAGGTATATATTACTGATTCATTATATTTTACTCAATTGTCAATATTATTTATTATTTTTTGAATATCTGTATTCATCTTGAATTGATAAATATTTTAAAAAGGAAAGAGTGTCATTTATGTGCTCTAAAGAGATATGACTTTTAAATTATTATTATCTAATCAGGTATTGACATACAATAAACATGATTGATTCTCACAAATAACACCATTTTAAAGAAATAAAAAATTTTCTTTTTCAAATAGCAAAGGATCAGCTTCATCATTAATGCACCAGAAATGAAAAATGGAAGAAACAAAAAAAGTTCAGCTTCAAGCGACTCTGGAAAATCGCCATTATATTTCGGTTCGCAGAAAGGCAACAGAAGTGCTTATCAGAGGACGCGCTCTAGAAATCCACCAACTTGAACGACGCTTAGCTTGTTAACAAAACAAGAGGAGACCAAGGATCTATATTAGCACTGTCACTCCCTTAACGATCTTTTGTGCAAGATAATTAATCAGGTCTTTCACACAAACCCTTTTGCTCTTGAATATAATTTTCTTCGTCCTCTCTCTCTCTCTCTCTCTCTCTGCGCAGTTGAAGTGCGGGAAATCCGCGTTGGCCAAACGACGAAAATCTGGAAGTTAATTCAAGGGTTCCATCATTCAAGATTGAAGAGGGCATATATAAAAGAAAAGGTAACTCAGCTTGTTTTTTCATTTATGGGTTTCACTTACCATAACAACGAATATGGTCTCTTACTCTCTTTGGTAAATTCTTCAAATATAATTTTAAATAGCTACTATTGTTTGGAAATAATAATAATTTTCATTTAAAGTTCTTCCATTTGCTTATATTTTAGACAGCTTCTTCAGCATTATAATTAAAGTTATTTTATTAAATATTAACCAAAACGAAATTTAGCTCTAAAGTTTATAATGATAGTAAAAGGGACTATGCTAGAAGGAATCACTTCTTCATGGGCTCGATAACTTCTTGTATGATTTTATTAGGATAAGATAAATATAAAGGATAAGGTTATAGTAGACCTAATGGAGAGGCCCACCTGATCACATTAAAGTTTTCTATTTGAGCTAATATTAAAGTTTATTTCAAAACAAATTTCAAATATATATAGTGTCCTTCAAAACAATATTGCTTCTCGGAGATAATGACACAATGTTCAAATCTAATAGAATAAACTATTGAATATATTGAAGCTAAATTTTGTGTTTTACAGTCAAACAAAATTTAGGATTCATTCTATTTCACAATAACTATAGAATCTTTACTTTTTTTATGTTTCAAAATATCTGTTTATTTATAATATTAAATTAACATTAATTTTTTTCTTTCACTTGTATCCTTACAAAAAATATATTAGTTAAGTAATTAATATATTTAGTAAGATGAATAAAAACAACCATAAAAATATAGTTGTGTCAACTCATATAATTTTTAATATTTATCAAAATTTTTATTTGTCTTGATATATGTATTATTTAATTTTTCATAGATATTATGAAACACAAGGAGTAAATGAGACAAACTTATAAAGATACCTTTTTTCAAATAAAATAAAATAAAATTTTTGTTATGCACGTTATAAGAGAATCTTCTCTTTGTTGTATTATTATTGATAACAATTAATAATTAATTTATACGACAGTCTGTCATTTTGTTTTTGGTGCGTAGACAGTCTGTCATTTTTATCTTATATTACGAGTGACAGTTTGTTAAATTATATGATAAAATATATATTATTTACTTTATACCACTATTGTCATTTATCTATCATTCATGTTATATTGCAGTTGACAATTTCCCTTTTTCTGTTTTCCTCTTCTATGAGTACTTTCTTGTTTTTATATGAATTATACACGATGGTATGTATATCATATTTGTCTCATGTTAATATTTAAGAAATCTAAAAAAGATTGTAGTCTACTGGTTCTATAGAAGGTGTTATTTTCGTCTTACATTATAGATATCAAATTATTATTTTGATCGTACATTATGTGTGACGGTCTATATTGCGTTTTAATTTTACATTATTGATGACAGTTTATTATTTTTGTTTACTTTACATTATATGTCATGGTTTACTTTTTCTTTTGTGTAGGTAGGTTTTTTAATTTTATTGTGATACGCGGTCAATACTTACCTTATAATATTACAATTATGTGATTCTTACATAATAATAACTACTTTAAAATTACATATATTGTAATATAAAATTAGTTAATGGTGTAAAAAATTTTACTCTACCAAAATTAAAGTTGTTATTTTTGTGGATTTAATTTTAATAAATAGTCAAAATATTTAAAATACTAATGCTAATAATAAAAGTCACGTATGTATATAGTAGATAATGTGAAAAAAATGACCAACACAACAAGTTAAACTTCTATTTTTATCGCACACTATACATAATAGAATATATTAAATCTCAAAATCTATTTATAATAAATAACTTAACACCTATAAGAGAGCCCACAGTCTAATTAATAATAGATTTCTGTACATCTCAATAAACTAAGAAAGATTTGGAGTTTGGCTCTCCATTCACTGTCCTTTAATATCTTAATTTTAAAAAAAAATTAACACTTGCCTTCAAATTTAATGGAAATAGTGAGGCCAACTATTAAAGACATTGCACTATTTCTTTTTTCGCAAAATAATGGAAATGTATTAATTTTAGGCTAGATGCACTGTAGTTATGACTTTTTTTTATTTCTCTAGTCTTTTTTATAAACTCTATTTCCCCCTCTAGGTTTTAGCGAGGTCTTACATATTCCTGCCCACAGAAAAAAAAAAAAAAGGAGCTCTTACATGTTAAATCTAAGAGGAAATAGGGAATGAGATGTGACATCCTGATTAGTTCCAGAAAATATTTTTTGTTTCTATTTTTAATTTCAATTCTAATAATACCTCATTATTTTTATCTTATTTTTATTTTAAAATTATGAAAAAATATTGAAATAATATTTTTATTTTCACACGATTTTTTAATATAAAATAGAATGAAAAACAATATAATATTTTTGTAATTAAAATTGAATGCAGAAAATGGCTCATTTGCAAGCGATGCAAAAGCGGGAGAAGTCAGTTTTATTGGAAAGAGGACCCCATAGCTTCTTGGTTCATTCTATTATTCTTAATCTTTCCTGTTAACGAACACAGAGGTTATATAAAAGGATAACTAAAAAATGAAATGAAAATAAAAATATTTTCTCAACCCAAATAAAGATTAAATTTCAATCCTAGTTAAACCCCATATTTCAATCAATTAGCAAGTCTAAAACCTAACTATCTTAACCCTATGCTATTTTAATACCTAAAAATGGGTATTTAAATGAGACACTCACTCTATCATCATTGGATGAGATGGTGATTCTCACTATCTTCACTTATTCATTAGATCCAATGGTAATGAAATAGATGTCTCACTTAAACACTTAATTTTGGGTGTTGAAATCATTAGATCCAATGGTAATGAAATAGACATCTCACTTAAATACTCAATTTTAAATGTTAAAATCGCAATGTTCAACCCCATAAGAGAGTATAAGGTGGTTGCCACACATCTCCACCACATTTTCACAAAAGAAAAATATTGTTTGATATGAATTTAACATGTCTACTTCTCCATGGATGAGAAGCAATCAAAACACAAGTCCCACACACACACCCCAACACACATAAAGCTAGCAAGTGTCCATGGATTGAGTTGGGTGGGTTTGAAAAGATTTTTGAATTCGATCCACTCATTAAATTAGGGCATAGAATGGGTTCAGTTGAACAAATTTTTTTCTTTCAATCGGACCCAACCCAATTCATTCATAAATGGGTTGAGTTGGGTAGTATATGTGAATTCAATATATTGTAAAAACAATTCCTATCAATATATATAACCAAATACTTATCTTTTAACAAATACAATAAAAATACGATAAGTCTCAACATAAACTTAAAAGAGCATCCACATAACATGAGCCTATTGAAATATTGGATGAACAAAGCATGTTTTGACCCAAAAAAAAGGATATTAGTCACTTATTTCTCATTATCTCATTCATATCTTTTATATATATATATATATATATATATATATATATATAAGACATGCTGAGATAAACTATGAAAAACATGTCCATTATTCTCTTTAATTTTGGGTTAGTTGGTTCGGGTTGGATTGTGTGTATTGAAAATTTACAAACTCTTAACCGAACTCATATCCTTATGGGTTGGAATTTTTCAACCCAACTCAATTCGTATTTATTGGGTTAAGTTGGGCTAAAACCAGTGAGTTTATAGGGTGGCCCAACCTAATAGACACTCTATATACAGCAATGAAGCATAACACAATCTTCCAAAAGAACTAAGTAGTAGTTGGAGGCCAGTGCAAACAGTTCATGGCGCCGCCTCTGTACAAACTGCATCTGGTACAGTGGAAAGGGTCCTGAGTTCGATCCGTGAAGTTAGAGACCCCCCCCCCCCCCCCCGGCACTTGACCAAAAAAAAAAATAAAGAACTAAGTAGTAGGCCATATGAGCATCACCCAAAAAAATCAGACCTCCAACCATATAGATTACATAGTTCACATACCGAATGCATTACCCCTTGCCTTTACAAACAGCTTTCTGAAGCTATTTGTGGTTGCATTCTCCTAGTTAACTTCGACAAATCCGCTGCATAAATACCTTATACATTATACCATGTATAAGAACACATATCTGCATAATGTGAGTATTTGAAAGAATCATTGCTGAGATATATAATTCCCGCTCACAGTATATGCCTTTGAATAAAACTTTGTTGTTCTTTCGCCCACAAATTATTGTACAAGTAAACCACATGTAAAGGCATATCCTGAGTAAACACATATTAATTTGAACCATTCACGCTGGATATCGTTGGAATTGTAGTTCCCCGAGACTTGTTTTGTATGCTCCCTATTGCAAACCCGCATCATTACATAGATACTCATGATATCACATCGTCACCCTAACAAACCACGCTCTTTATTATAGGTAAATAAGCCTCAACTTTCAAAGGAGTAATAAATATATCATACTTGATAGGTTTCGGAAACAGAATCACAACACTGGCTGTATTTGGTATATGTATCGAGACAAAAAGGACAGCGGCGTAAGACAGTACAGATAAAAACAATACTAGAGACAGAAATGGAATTATATTTGGTACTAATGTAAAGGACATACTGATTGATATGAAATGACAAAGAAGACTCGGTTATAATTTGATAAAAAATTAAAAGTAAAAAGTGCAAAGATAGAATATAAAATGTTTAAAGCAATATTCTTTTAAAAAGATATTTTAAATTTGTGTCTCAGAAATATATTTTCAGTATTCTTCTTGTTTGGATGTACAAAAATTGGTTCAAAAATTATCTTGGGGCTGAGATAATTTTAGAGTTTTTGTCTCCATCTCTCTCTCCAAACACATTTCTATCCTCAATGTATCCATATTTTATATCTTGGGACATTTATCACATGCTCTCCAAGAGTCATTTTCTCAAACATACAAACTCAAAAAACACAAAACACTTGGAGTCCCATCACACAAAACACATAAATCAAAGCATAATACTCACTAATGGAGACAAAATGTGTCTTAGATTTAGACGTCTTGAATTATGACAAACATTATCATGGAACTATTTGTCCTAAAAGTTTAAGCTGGAAGGTTATAGTATACTAATAATTTTATATATAATACGCCTTGTCATGCAAATGCTTCTTTTAAGCTTGAAGCATAGACAATACAATATATCCCCTCATGCGAATACTTCTTTTGAGCGGGAAGCGTGGACAATGCATAGGCTCACCATACTTTGTGCTGAAATTTAATTATTTTTGTTTAGAAGTAATGACAACAAGGATCAAACTCTAGACTATTTGGTCGTAGAGGTTATGATATCATATCATGAAACCATTTTCCCAAAAACTTAAGCTGTTGGGTTATGGCAACACTCATGATTTTTTATCTAATAAATATCACAATAAATAATGATACATTACAATGAATGTTTGACAAAACAATTCTCTCCTAAACAAACAGGAGACAATAGGCATTAGTAAGAACTTTATGATATAATCATTTGTATGTTGATGTGGCATTTTATATTCTTAGAATGTAGCATATTGTTTAGTTATCTGTAGAGTGCTCCAGAATACAAGGATGTTAGGCCCAGACACCTCACATGAGAAAGAAAGAATATCTACACTAAGGATAAATAGAAAGGACACTGTTTTGAAATAGAAATCTCACAGGAAATAAAAACGGACAATACCGTGGCTGTCACCTGCTTCCCTGCAACGGTCAGAATCAAATTCCTTTTTTAGGACAAAAAAATTGGGAAGCAGGGAAATTAGAGAATCTGAGTGCATATCATCAAAATTTCAACAGTTGCTTTAATTTGTGCTTGCTGTGATCCTTTTCTCCTCTCGGACTTCACTGCTATATTAGAAAAATAACTTTATGTGTCATTGTTTTGAGAGCTGTTATAAAAAAAATATACTAAATTAAATCGAAAGCTGTATCTGTTAAAAGTATGTTTGAGTGATACACCGTCGGTAAGGAGCTGTGCTCCTTCTATCAATCGTTTTCTAGTTCAGTAAGAGGAAAGCCTCGTTAGGTTTGGGTTTGTTGACAGTATTGAGTGGTGAATTTTGATTTGGATTTTCATTGTATTTGAGAACTTTGATTTAGTGGACATCTCATCCCAAAGGGTGAGAACTAGATATAAATTTCATATTGACATCGAATCAGTATAAATAAATATCGTGGTGCACCTCTTCTTACTCTCTGATTTATCATTTATTTTGCATTCTGAACTTATATATATCATCCACTTATTTTGCGCTTTCTGACTTCAGTGAAATATCTTTTAAAATTTTAAGAGCTTTCTGGTGAACATTATGTTTCTTTACTTAGTGTGCAGAAAAATCTTTCAAATACACTTGAGACACTTGATTCAAACCACTCCCCTATTTCTCAAGTGCATTAGTGCTATCAAGATGCAACACAAAACACGAATCCCCCGTCACAATGGCACGAAGTGCATCATTTGAGGCAATTATCAACTCACTGAAGTTCTCTATACTTTGCAACTCTTTGGTTTCCAATGGCCACTGGCTAAACACACTTAGAATAATCCAACCTTTTATGGAACATACAACATGATCATTCCCATTCACAGCTTCACTCTACCAAACATGAAAGTTGTCTTCAAAACTTAGAAGGTGGATGATGATGATCCAACACATCACTACCCAAACAAACCACACTCCTTCCACATGTTGGAACCCCCCTTCAACAAAACAAGCATCAAATGAATATTGGCCCTTTAGCCTCAATTCTGAATGTCACTTCTGCGATTATAATTTTGCCGTTTTCTAAAACAGGAAGAATGCTTAATCTTTGTTGCTTATAACAATATATATCAGTGTAACTGGTTTATCCTAATCATCTAGGAAATTACTGTCGGAAAGTAATTAGCATATGACTTGACTTTTCTTACTTTGAACAATTTCCCTCCCTATGCCCTGAAGGGAAGCAACGAATTCTTTCACAGTCAAAGTACGAATTGCGTGATCAAAACCTTTTAAAAAGATAACATCGTTATTCACATTCAACACGTGCCAACTACCATTACTCTTATTAATAACGGAAATAGGAGATTGCTGCTGTACGCGTTAGTGTCCTTCTTTCCAAGTGGTTGCATATAAGGAATATTGGAAAATCTATGTAATACTATAACCAACAATTGTTTGACGACCTCGAACTAGATATTACTACGCGCACCAGATGGGTGACGTCGAATCTTCCTACCCGGTGCTTGTCCATAAGTGCGTGCATACATTCCTAATTATTAGACAATGTTATTTATACACAAAAAAAAAAAAATGAATGGTGCCTATCATAAAACATTTTCCCTGAAATCTTAACTTAATGGGTAGAAACAAATTCATAATTTTATATCTAATATGTTTCACCATGTGAATTTCTCTTTTGGATTTGAGCTGAAATTTTTATTTTTTATTTATTTGTTCATAATGAAAGTAACAAAGATTGAATCCAATCATTAGCATTTAGTCATGGTAGTTCTAATATCATACCATGAAATAATCTTTTACTGAAACTTAAGTTAATGAATAAAAGCACATGAATGATTTCATATTCAAATAGTATCACAATTTTTTATGTAGAAAAAATATGCTAAAATGTGTAATTTTTCTCTTGGAAAGAGTGTATAGATATAGTGTAATAAAAATTTAAAGACTAATGCTATGGAAATAACAATTCACTCATCACATCTAATAGTAATAAGGTGCATAATGTGTATTTATTGTGTAATTTTATTATAGTCATAACATTTTTCAAGTTTAAATAGGGATTTAGGTCACTTCATATGGTTTAACTTATCATGCCTTAAATTTAATTTTCAAAATAATTACAATAGCATAGCAAGCGCATCAAGGTTTAGCTCACAACTTGGTCAATCTCTCGCTCATGCAATGGCAAGACTTATGTTTGATTCTCAGATTTTTTTTTTTGTGCCGGTGGATGATTGTTAATATCTCTATAAGTTCTTAATGAGTCTAAAGGTATGTTTTGACTTTAGGCTGGACAAACTTTTCTTTCAACCTAAATTGTTATTTATCAAAAAACAAAAAAAGTAGCAAGCCCTAACCTTAATTGAAACAAACATTTTTCTCAATTTGAATTTTTTTTATTATAAAAAAATATAAAAATAACATTCTTTGACTAAATATACTAGTCTGACTCGGTTTTGACTGAACAGGGATGGTTGCCTCTCATGGCACGCATTATGCAAAATCCTGAGGGCAAGATTGTCCTTTGAGATGGCTGAGATTATAGAATGAAGTCAGCCTAGTGAGTTCATCCTCCATCTCCAAGAAAACAAGCACGCCACCTCTCAATCCACGCTCTTGACTCATGCAACAAGAGTAAAGCCCACTCCCTTACGTGGCAAAGCTTCATTGGTTGTGTGTTCCACATCAACTCATTGGCTCGTGAACAACCCCTGTCAATTTCTGCTTCAGGAATTTTTTTCTCGACTATAAAGAGCAACAAGTTTTATATTTTTCCAAGTTGAGGTTCCTAAGCCTAATAAAAGGCGTGCGCCTCTCTCATTTTTTTCCTGCCCAATCTGTGAGCCCTTCAAAAAAGGAAAAAATGGAGAATACGACTCATTCTTCAAAGGGAAGAAGGGCAATTCAACAAGAGCTACAAAGAGGGCGTGAAATAGCAAACCACTTGCTTGAAGTACTTGTTCATAAGTCCAAGAGCAATGAAGAAGAAGGGTTGATATTACAATTTGCCGAAGATCTTGTGCACCAAGTACTAAGATCATTCACAAATTCCCTTTTGCTCTTGAACACCAATTGTGATGATGTCTCCGTTAATAAGGTCGTTCTTCCTATCAAAATTGGAGATTTCTCTTCGTCCCCCAGTTTTGACACAAAAAGTCGAACAGGCCGCTCCAAGAGGAAGTAAGAATTATAAGTGATTCCTTGCCAACAAATAGTGCGTTATTGGATTTTAGATTTACTTGTCCTCATTATTCTATGTTGAAAAATGAAAGTATATACTTTACTTTATGTTGAGACTTATTAAAGATAAACACGCTATTTTTACTATACAGATCGAAAGTTTATTGTGTGCCTTTATTAGGCTCTAAATTTTCTCAGTAGCTGTTCTTAACGAAATGATATATTACCTGTCTTAGCACATTTGTCATGGTCTTTTTCTTTTTTGGCAGTGTCATGGATGTTTTTTTATTTGCCCTTTTCCTCTGTACATAATTTGTAGGTTAATTTTCTGAGCTATCATACAGTCTCAGCCCAGACCTATGTATTCATTCAACTTTATATGTTATTCTACAAAAAGTTCTCCCACATACGTTCGGCATGTATAGCGAAAAGAACATGCTATATATTTCACCCCATACAATGAACCGAACCTAATATTATTAATTAATACTTTCATTGCAATTATAAACAACATCCTCACTTGGTCAAACATTGAATACCCACATTAGTACAGAATCACTGGATCAAATTAATGTGATATATGCTTTCATAGATATATATTTTAGTTAGTAGATTACTGAATTAGTTCAGAAAATATTAAATAAGAATTCGCTAACTAATTTTTTTTTCTTTTTTTTTGCTTGATAAGATCAACAGTACCAGACTGGGAGAAGGACAGTCCAATTCTAACTGAAGATGGTCATGAATGGAGAAAATATGGACAAAAGAAGACAACGAATTCGAAATACCTCAGGTATTATTGAATTCCAAAATTAATCAGTCTCTTATAATTTGTTTGTGATTGAATTATGTTGTACTATCTTCAAACATCTCTTACAAAATTTACGTTGCTGGGTGAAGGTACATGGACGATTTTACATCTAATATCCTCCCTCCTACAAAATGTCTACTGGCTTTAAAGTATAGACAATACACAAACTCATCTTACCTCTTACATTAAAATTTAATTTTTTGTTTAGAAAAATAAGGGCAACAAGGATTGACTTGTATATCACTTGGTCACAAAAGTTGTCATATCATGTCACAAATTATTTGGCAAAGGTTGAAAATTTAGATGAAGATACATGAATGACCATTCACGTGCATTTATCTATTATCTTAAACTTTTGAAAGAAATAATTTATGATATGGTATCGAAACCTCTATCACCAAATGGTATAGGTTGTTTAATCATTGTTATCTGTCGTTTATGCTTTAAATCTAAAAAAGACATTCAATGAGGAGACATATTAAATATAAAATTATTTATATATCTCAACGGAATGACTTAAGGTTTTGAGAGAAATGGTTAACGGCAACACCTACCAAATACATAATCTGCCATTTCTCGATCTCTTGGGCTCTCTCTTCTAGGTCATGTGTCCAGTATGATTTTAAAAGATAAAAGACAATGTGTGCAGGAACTACTATAGGTGCACGCACAAGCTTGATCAGGGATGCCCAGCAATCAAACAGGTGCAACAAATTCGAGAGGATCCTCCATTGTACCGGACAACCTATATTGGTCATCACAATTGCAAAAGCTCATATATTAATCATGAGATTTTTTTGGAACCCGATTCGTTTCCTGGCTCTTCTGTATTGCTTAGCTTCAAAAACAGCATCCCTAACAATGAGCACCCATTTTCATCTCCAGTTTTTGAGTCAGCAAAACAGGAGCCTGTGGAAGTTATTCATGATGACCATATTGCTCACAACCAATTGTCCTTATCAGATTACTTCCTATTGTGTGACTATGAAGTTGATTCCAATGATTCTAGGCATGTCGATTTGCTATCATCCACCGATGATGCTGTTCAATTTGACAATGTTTATGGAGGCAGTTTGGATTTTGATGGCTTGGCATATTTCGCTCAACAAAATTTTGATTCAGGAGGAGATGGAAAGACCATTGGTGATTTTATCTTGGGACACAGCTTCATTGGAATTTAGTTTCCATAATTACGAAAGTTTGTTAATTAGAGGGATTGAGTGAACTCGTGTTCAAATTGAATTGAGATGGAAAAAAAAAAGAGTGAATAAATTAAACATGTTTCTCCGTGTAATTTAATCATCCTGTCCTTGCAATTTGTTCTTGAATTTATATTTGTGTGTTCAAATTAGCATCTAAATATACAAAACTCATATATATAGATTAAATGCTTGTTTAGATATCATTATCTTGATTAAAAACAATAGATATCTTTTTTAAAAAAAATTGTCTTTTTATTTTTTTTAGTATATTTGGGTAAATTTTTTAAGTAAAGGTACAATTACTAAAACAGAGTAAAAAAATATATCCTTTTTTGAAAAGTCATAATTTCTAAGGTAAATTACACTCACTTCTCCTGAAATTTGTGAAAATGTAACTCATACTCCCTCTAGTTGTCTAGCTTACACTCACACCATCTCTGCTTGTCAAATTTTAAGTATTTATATTACAGTCACACTTTTTATTCGTAGAACACTTTAGTAAACTTAACAGAATGATCTTTTTGTGATATTAATTATTTTTAATTAATAAAATTATAAAAATACCTTTACATACTCTGTTAAGTTTAAGGGTATGCATTTTTATAATTTTATTAATTAGGGGCTAATCAGAGGTGGCCATGCACTACAAGAAATTTATACATAAAAGAACACTTAATTTTAGGTACAGTAAAAAGTGTTGCTTATGCACATATAGACAATACTTTTTCTAAATGTGTTGCTTTCGATATAACATAGGCTACACTTTTTTAAGTTAAGATATCCCTTTTTGAAGCGTTGCTATATCACATGTAGCCAATTGTCAAAGGCAACACTTTAGGATACATTTTTAAGTTAATGTATCGCTTTTCATAGTGTTACCAAAACAAGTGTAGTCAATTGTTCAAGGCAACACTTTTAAACAGTGAAGATAACATTTTTTAGATATCAAAAGTAATACATTTAAAAAAAGTGTTATCTATATGTACAAAAAGTAACACTTTCATATCTTCCAAAAAATAAGTGTTGTTTTCGACTAAATTTCTTGTAGTAATGGGGAAGGGGTACTTGGCCATAATGAGCCTGTCTATATAGATGGTTGTTGTTGCTGCATTCTAGAAGTTATTCTGCCACCGGCATGGGTTCTGAGCTACCTTAAGGCTATATTAGGGTTATCGAGAACACGTGGACTAAAGCATCACACAATTGAGGATGTATATGAAGGCACTATGAGCTTTTGCTAACATACAAGCATTATAGAAATCTAAATTGGACTTTACAGTATTTGGGATATTACATATTTCAGTATATGATGTACAATTTGAAAGGAAGCATGACCTAATCTAAGGTGCCACAATGTGAGTACAATGTTGGCATTATTATGCATGTGAATTTGATCCAAAGGAACTAAAGTTTACATGGGATTTATTTAATCTTGCTAAACTAGTAGTTGAGACAGCAGAACCAAGTGCAGAGAAGTGCCTTAACGAGAACTTATGAAATTTGTATAAACCATTGTTGGTCACATAGCCATGAAGGATCACATCTTTAGATTCCTATAATTTTACAAGGCATTTAGATGCATTAAATTCAAAAAATACATTGTTATCTTTTGCAAATTTTCTTACACTCGGCAAATTTTTAGCTATGGAAGGCACATGCAATAAATTAGCCAAAAGTACAACACTTGCAGTATGAATTTGATAAGACATCAGAGTAAACAACGTGAGATATAGGAAGACCTTGAGGGATTGTGTGCATGCCCTTAATTAGGTGGTTGGCAACTTTTATAAGGGTCGCATGTATAGGATGAGTTACTACTCTAACAATAGATTCCTATCCTCCGCCACTGGATCTTCTATTGGGGATGTTGCCTGGAGGGATCTGCATAACCTCAACCAAAAGCTATAATAGCAGGCTGCACTTATCCAGTAGCAGCAGGAGCAGTAAGCGCAGCTCCTTTAGTAGCTCCAGGAGCAAGCAGTAGGGTGAGCAACAGTGGAGCAGGAGCTAAGGGAGATTCGACAGTTTAAGCTATCCATTGAGTAGTAGTAGTAGGAGAAGACCAAGAAAGAAAAGAGTAAATTCAAGAGAACACAGAAGAAGATCATTGCTGATATGATGCGCTTCTTTAGTGACATGCGGGCCTCAGGATCGTCGGCTCCGGCAGGAAGAATCTCCCCCAGATGCCACTCCCCTCCATTTTTTAGGCCTCCTCACTATCTGATATTGCGGATAACTCCGATGAGTCTTACAATGACAATGCGGCAAATGACAAGGAGTTTAGTTAGTCTTTATCTATTTTTTTAATTTTATTTTGGATTTTTTTACATTTATCGTACTTTGTATTTATTTTATTTTGATGCTTTGTTTGTTTATTTCATTGCTTTGTTTATTTTATTATTATTTCATTATTTTCTAACTTAATATCATTTTATTAATTTATAATTAAATTATTATATAAATGAAAATAAAGAAATAAATACCAAACGATCCATAGTTATATAGATAAGATACACATGGCAATGTAATTGGTTATTAAAAAAATTATTAAAACATTACTAACGAGTTAACCCATCGAAAATAAATTGTATTTTCAAATTAAATATTTTTTTAAAAAATACGAACCCATCAGTAATAAACCCATTAGTAAAAATTATTTTAATTCCTAAAAATCCAACAGTAAAATTAGTATACCCTGTCGATAATATTATTTATCTGATGACCTTTAATACAATTGTACCAACTGGTTTTTATTTTTTTTCCCGTTGGTACACTCGTCGAAAATTACTAACTGGTACGCGTACCCGTCTGTAATATTCTGTCAATGGCCAAAATACTAATAGCCCATACCTGTCTGTAAACTCGCTCATATAATACAAACCCCATGAAAAAACATGTCGGTAACACTATCAATTTTCCTCGCATTTCTTGTAGTGATATTTCTTGCAGTGATATTGTGTCATGATAGTTGGCTTTTTATCTCCACTACTTAAAAATTCATAAAAATTAAAAAATTAATTAGATTATAATATAAAAGTATTTTACACTAATATTTACTATCAATATATCATAATTAAACCCTTTTAATTTTATTTTGAAGAAAATATATCTTGAAAAACAATCCATGCGGATCCAAGTGGAGCGACAACTCACTGCAATGCTTTCAATGAAGTGGATGGAAATCTTTTGATGAAGTATATGGAAATCTTTTGTCACAAAATGATATTCTTTCCTATCCCCAAATAATTTATTAACATGTGAAAGAAGTATATTATATATTTGGTAATTTAATAAATTTTATATCTGTTTTATTTTTATATTTATATGTGACAATAAATAATTAGAGGGATGAGAATCGGGACACTCTCTGAGACAAAAGAATAAAAGATTTCCATTCGGATGAGATGATCCATGCCGTACTAGGTTCTTACTTGAAAGCTTCTCAGGAGATATAGTCAAGATCAAAATATATTTGAGAATTGACAGCAGCCACCGCAGACCTTCTATGGGTAGGCTTGTTCTCTTGTAATAAATAAATAAATAAATAAAACTCTCTAATAAGTTCTTCGATCTTATGGCCCACAAGTTCACAACCAATCACCCACCTCCTTGTTGTATTAGAGTATGTAATTGGGATTAGAAATTAGTTAAGAGTTTTTTTTTTCGATGATTTGAATCATCAAAAAATATGGATGATAAGAAAGGCAGAATACATAGTTCACAAAAACACAATTAACTAAGCAAAAGTATACCCCAAAAAACATTACACCTGTGCTCATTAAATTGCTATTACAGCAACATACCCCAATGATAGCTTGCTTAAATATATCATGAAACCTGCTCTGAAATACCAAGACATACAGGACCCCATTACTTCCACCTGTTCCTACGCCTGCTACATATTAGTGAAAGTTAGTTAAGTTTATTAGATAGTCGTTATTAGCTTGTTATGAGCCTATATAAGGTTGTATCTCATTCTAATTTTGTCATTTGTGTTTTCTCTCAATTCTCTCTATCTTTTTCTCTGTTCCTATGGATTTTAATATGTCATTATAGTTATGATGGGCACGTTCAAGGAATTTCCGCCGCCAGTGCTATGAGTTCCTACAAGGCTACGACTCTAATTTTCTTTATTTCATGTTCTTTTAACTAATTTCTAATTAATCCCAATTAAAATCTCTAATATGTACTATCTAGTCCAAGCAAGTCACCTCTTAACCATCAAATTAAAATATTTAATATAATACCATAAAAGGACCTTTTGACTTTATTGTCTAGCTTCTATTTTTAAAATTATTAATATTAATTGTTCATATAATAATTTAAAATGAAAAAACATATATAACAACATTCAAATTATTTCAGAAAATAAAACAAATGAAGATATAATTATTCTAAATTCCATTCCCAGGAATATTGTTTTCGGGAATCAAAAATCAAATCGTGAAACAAACACCCCTAAGAATGATAGTGTTCCTCAAATGAAATATAATCTGCACTTTAACACATATTTCCCTGATAAAAAATAAAAAAATTACTATATACAAATATGATCCTTTTTATAATCTCTTGCTCAGCTCATTTCTGTGACACTGCCTTAATTTTCTAGATTAATTTTCTAGAAGAATAGTTTCGCTCCATCAAACTTTTATAATAGGAAAAAATGACAATATTCACATCCAATCACACACGGCTATAATTTCCTGTCTGAAAGGATAAATAAACAGACCCTTATCGTTGAAACTGTTCGGCCTAATCCGAGGGTAGATTTTTCCTTCCCGTGTCTAACAGAACACAAATAATATAAAAATGTCGTTATGCGAAGAAATAGTAATATACCATGAAATTAAAAAGTATTTATTTAACATTCCAACAACCGCTTTAGAAGACGTATCAATCCAACGAAGTTTCCTGTGCTAATGGCAATCTGTTCCTGTCAATTTCAGAGATCAAACTTTCGTTCTAAGGTCCTAAAATTCGGCTGGTTTAGTTTAACATAATAGCTAGCTTTGATAATGTACTTAGTTGTCCTTTGCCCATTATAGAGACACAAATAGGGTTTATACTTTATCATATTTATAGACTTGTGTAACAATATTGAGAGTAACAGCCCAGCAAACATAAGCTGCTCCCCCTCTATTTGTGGTTTTTGAAGCATATTGTTTTTCCAAGATTGAAAAAAATGAATTAAGTTTAGAGTAATTAAAGCCGCAGGATTTAACAAAAGTAGTAGAGTTTAATCATACGTGCTAGGCCTTAAAAATTCAAGATTTTGTTAACTAATTAAAAGGCTAGTAGCTTAGAAAATCACTGCAGGAGGAAAAGTGAAAAGCAACACGAAACAAAATTAGTTAAGCAATTCATTAATAAGGTCAATCAAGTCCGACAATCTCATCACTGATTTTAAGCATGGTCCGTTTTGCTTGCTTAACAAGAAAGCGATGCCTCTTGACTCTCATTATGTTACACTATGTGGTGAGGGTTCCGTATTGTATTCATTTTCTTTTCGATGATTTTTCTAATCAGTGCTCTAATGAATAAGGATATCAAAGCAAATAAGTTCCTTGTTCCTTCTCATCTTTCAAGTTTCAACACTTTTTAGTGAATTTCACAGCTTCAAAATTGTAAAAATTCATCTTTTTATTTCCAAATTTTTCCTTTTTTTATTCTTAATCATTGTTCTTAGGGGATCGATTTGATATATCCTTCTTTTAAAACATCACTCTGAGTGACACTTGAAGTTTTAATGCATATATATAAAATTGGCATTCCTACTAGCCCGAAAACATTGCTCCGTGGCCTGCATGCAGGTGAGGATAGCGATGCCTATTTTGTTGTATCTACATTTGAAAAGAATAAAAAGGAGAAAGAAAGTTCGTATCCATGAGTGCCACAAGGATAATAACTAATGTGCGTGGGGTCAGTAAAAGTCACAATTTGTGAGTCAACTTAGAAAATCATGGAGAAAAAGAAAGGGATAAGTTCGTTCTTTTGGCCGAATTCTTACAATTATTAAAGCTATGATGTGACGAGGCAGGTTTGTTAAAAAAAAAAAAGTAAATATATTTTTGTTGTGACTTTGTGAGATTCAGAATCCCTTGCCTTAATCACCTACTTAGTTACCTTATTAACCCATTCATCGTCATCAATTATAAGATATGATGGCGAAATTTGTGAATATATATTTGTGCAGAGAATTACATCAGCTTCACAATGCACATCCTGATTACTAAGGATTATAAACATATAATGTTGCGTTGAAATTCCTTCGTGCAAAATGTACACGAAATCGATTTATTATTTCTTACTGCTGTGCACTTAAGTGTACGTTTGATTTTGTATTTGTAAAATTAATTCTATATATAATTGATTTTCTTAGGACCGATTTTAATGTGAGTTATTTATATTTGTCAAATTGATAGAAAAAGTGCTTTTGACAAAGACTAAAATAGAAAAAGCCTAAAAGCAATAATTTTTCACCTGTATTAGAATTGATTTTAAATTCAAAACAAATTTTGAGATTATATTCCAACATAAAACCAAAAAAGACCGAAAATGGACAAAATCAATTGTGAACTTTCAGAATCGAATTCGAAGTGTGCAAACGATTTTCCCAACAAGCTGTAAAGCTATCATTTAGTAATAAACCAGATCAATGGTCTCAACTCTCACTGTAAGGATTTTTTTTTTTCTTTCTTTCTTCAACGCAAAATTTTAGCCCAAAAACTTTTGGTGGGCTTGTGCTCTCTCAAGCCAATACTGATGTTGACCCATAAAAGACCATCCAATCAAACTGAACTATGGCCACCATGCTCTGCCTGGTTTACAGCAAACCTTTCAATTTATACTGTATAACATATAGAAATTAATTCATGACCAAAAAAATAATAATGATAAATTACACCCACCTCCCTTAATATTTCATCAATTTGTTGATATTTAAAGCATTTTAAGCACCTAAATTCACCTTTGATGATTATCTTTTGTTGGAGTTTTAGCATGTTTTGTGACTAGTTAGCATAGTTTAGACTTTTTTTTGCATAATTTGTTATTTTATTTTCAGGTTTATAAGAAAATCACAAAAAGGGAGTGAAGAATCCCAGCTTGGCGTCCAATGCCAGAACTTGGCATCCCAGCGCCCATTGGAAAAAATCTTCAGATGTGTCTTGGCATCATAACACCCAAACCCGGTGTCACAACACCCACAAGTTCACGCGACTAATTTTGTCAGATGAGTCCTGGCATCACAACGCCCAGTCCAGGCATTACAGCGCCCACGGCCCATGCTTTCCTTGTGTTTTGTGTCTGTTGGATTATAAAAAGGTTGTAGATAAGGTTTTTAGGTGAGAGAATTAGGGGGAAAAACTCTGCAACTCCACAGAGGAGACAAGAAACAGTTAGAGGAGGAGAGATTGAGGAATCATCACTCCAAATCTTGGGTTTCCAGTGCACTCTTCTCTTTATTTTTTATTTTGTTTTCTTTCCTGTCATGTATAGTTAAACTTTTCTGTTGGGGTGATAATGTAACTTGACTTGGATGATTTTATCTGTGTTTCTTTGATTGATTCAAGTTTCTTTTTCTACATTTGAGTGATTATTATTGGTTTTATGATTTGTATGAAATGGAAACTCACACCTTGATTTAAGGTTGAATTGGGAGATTCATATGTGTGCTGGCTCATATGATGAATACCATTATTGATATCTATCTAGGAATAGGTGATATTGATAGTGTGATTGTTGAGAATATCATTGTGTCTATTGTATGCACTTTTACTTTTTGAAATTGATCTAAGAAATTAGGGAATTCCACGAAGATAGAGGAGGATTAATAAGCTAAGGAATTAGTTATTGATCAAATTGGAAATTCAACCATCAAGTCAGGAATTAGAACTTGGTTAAATAAGAAACTAAAGTTTTATCGGAAGAGTCAAATGAAATTTGACCCCTGACTACATTCATTTCTTGTTTTTTTTGTTCTTACGTTTAACATTCTTTGCTATGAAAAAATTTACAATATTCTAATTAGGAATTAAATTGGTGAACTGTTACTTAGTAAATTCAATCCTCGCAGGAACAATACTCACTCACCGTACTTTACTACTTGAACGATTCGGTACACTTGCCAATTGGTTACCATTCCTTCAGATTTATTGAAATTTAACCTACTTCTCATTTAATTGTCTAACCTATACTAATCTCACCTAATCTACTTTATTTTCAAGATGAATTATCAAAATTGCCCCATCCACCTCTCCTATTCTCTCTTCTATCTTTTCTCTTCCTCAGTAAGAACCACCGTGAGAAGCACCGATGTCGTCTCCACTCTACATGGCCATCACTTCCCTCAATGTTGCCGCTCCCTTGTCTCCATCATTGTCCCTTGGGTTGGTGTTGTGGCTTTTGGTTTCCTTCTTTGCTTCCTCAGTAATAAAGATTTACATTTGATACTAATATTTGAGGAAACCTTGGATTGATACTATTTTTTAAGATTTTTTTTTTCATTTCTAAAATTTGTTTTGAGGAGACATATAACATGTGTTTGGGACTTCTGAAATGTTGTTGGTAATTTTGAATGGTATGTTTTTTTAGACTGATACTATTTTCAGTAATGGTTCATTGCTGAAATTTGGGTTGGGGTTATGGGTTTTGGTTTCCTCATGTTCTTCCTCAGCAATGTCTTGTGGGAGTAATGGTGGTGGATTCTCCTTGTTGCTGTTGCTATATTTGATGGTTTCTATTTGTTGATTTACTAATTCTTTTTACGGGATTTTAACTTTGAATTGTCCTGGATTTGACTAAAATTTTTTGTTGATGATTTGATTTATTCCAAATTATACACTCACACTTTCTTCTTCGTGTACATCTGAAATGAGTATACTCTTTTCCACATCGATGCCTGTTGCTTTGATCTTATTGAAAAACAAAAAGAGTAAAATGATAGTTCAGAAATGCTAAATCCTTCTAATTTTTTAATTGCTAAATGAAAAAGGAGAGTGGCTATTGCCAATAAACTTCCTGCTCTTCGCCTTGTTCGTTTGGATTGTTTTGTACTAATAAGATATTCGCTCCTCACTGATTTTCGTGAGTTTTTTGAGCTTTAAGATGAAATTATAAGTAAAAATGAATAACTAATATTGTTTTGATTAAAATATAAGAAAAGGAGTATTTTAGAGAATCAAATAAAAGCTATTAAAAAGGTGAGTGAACTATAACCGCTCCCATAAAAAATATTGAATACTTTTTATATCAACAAGATTTTAAATGTATCCACTGTTTATTAAACACTTTCTTTGTTAAGTAATTGGCAAATTACTAGAAGTTGATATTTATAAATTTATTGTTTCTATATTGTATATAAATTTGGAATTATGTGCCTCTAGTAGATAAAAGATTGTGAGATTTGTTCTTCTCTTCTCTTTTTACCTATTATTTGCTTGAGGAAAAGAAAATATTTAAGTTATCAAGTATGAGAATATGATAACTAGCGAAAATATCTTATTTTTCCCATATATGTGTACTAATTATTTTGTACTTGCTCTCAACATAATTATTTCCTTGATTTATTTTAGTGATTTTAATTTACGATTTCTATCATCGAGAATATTCAGTTGGCTTAGATTCTGTTAATATCTTTTTAATTCATCATTATTTGATTTCTAGTGTTCTTGATGTTGTTTTTATAATGAATACATAGTTTTATATTATCGAAAGAGATTTAATTTTATAAAATTAGTCAATTCAGAAATTGACACATATTAGAGTAGCTATGAGCAGAAGTACTCACTGGTACGATCTTTTGAATTGTTCTTCATCCTCATGATAGGTTTAGAATAGTCTAGGGGGTTAACACGTTCAACTTATCTTTTAGAGGATCTTGGTGCAAAAGAAAAAATAAATAAATAAATAAAGCCGCATGCCGTGGGAATCTGGGCTCTCGGCGTGGGAATCCTGCTGCCAGGCGCAGCCACTCCCCCAGCCCGAGCCATGCATCCGTGCATGAAAAAATGTGTTTCAAGTTTCTTTCAACAGGAACACTTGAAAGGAAGGAGGGGTCCTTGTATAAATAGACAACAAGAGGAAGAGGATGGAACCGTGAAAGGGAAGTGAGAAGCTGAGAAGCAAAATTTTATTTTTTCATAGTAGAAGCAGGACAAGTGAGAGGCTCAGAAGTAAAGTTTTTTTTTGAAGAAAAAAATGGTACAAAAATATGAAACGATGGATTGAAGGCTTCATAATCATATTGTGCAGGAATTACAGGAAAGTAATTTATTTTTATTATGTTTATATTAAAATAACTACCCTTTTTTTTTCTAGCACATGAATCTGTGACTATTCTTCAATTAAGTTGTACTTGTTATCCGTTTCGTGCAAACAATTTCAAGTCACATAGCATTATTGTTTATTAATATACAGTAACACGAAAATTATTATCTTCACTGTAATCGTCATATGATAGTTTAGTAATATAACAGTGATGAAGTTAATATATTTTGATACTTTCGTATAAAGAATTTTTTTATTATCATTTAATTTATTTAATTTATTTAATTATATTTTGTTATACACGTAATTCTTAAGTAGTAATAATAATTATAAAATTCAGTATATTTATTAATGTAATAGATTTTATAAAAAATCAACTTTTTCAGTATATCAAATTTTAAAGATAATGTATAATTTCATATAAATTACTTGAACTCTTCACCATTAGTTTAATTCTGGTGAGTAGTGACTTAATTGATATTATTAATCCATCAAAATTAATTTTTATAATATTAAATATTGATATATGAACTTTCCGTTGAAATTGCGTGTCAACTAAATTTTCATAAAGATACAGGGTGAAGAATCCATATATAAGACTGACATAAAAATTACAACTACCCTAATTTTTGTATTTTTTATTTAAATTAGTTGAAATTTAAACCATTGGTAACATTTGTATCAGTAAAATAAATAAAATGTGATTAGCAATTGAATTTATTCTATGTTAACATTTAATATTTTGTTTTTTTCCTAATTGTAGAACTATATTTTTTTTGTATAAAATCAAAACTTTTTAACTAATATTGTAGTTGAAAGTGTGAATTTTTAAAACTTGATTAGTAATTAGTTTATTATTTTATATTGCAATTGCTTTATTAGTGTTATGTGTACTTAAAAAATGTGTTTGTAACAAGTAAATAGAGTATTGCACCTGTAACACCCGGGGATTGCGAAGTTGGGGAGTGATCGCCAGGTCTGAGAAGACGGATAAGGGCGGCTAGATTTCGGAGGGTACATGAATGAACATTACACCCGAATGAGAGGGATCCCGAGATCAGATAGGTATGAGGCATGCAGTTGAGGAAGGCTATATGAATTGATTTGTACTACCTATACCAACAAGATGCATCTTCTTTGTGGCCTAAATCGAAAGAACTCCAGTTAAGCGTCTTAACTTGGAGCAATTTTGGATGGGTGACCTCCTAAGTTTTCCCGGGAAGTGTGCAGTGAGGACAAAGCATCTTTGAAAAAGACCCGTGTTGGTTTGTGGAGACAATCGTCAATCCATAAAGCAGCAGGGGATGTTACAAATGGTATCAGAGCCTTCACCTCTCCCAGTACGGTGTGGTTTGGGGACGAACCAAGCGGAAGCTGGTGGGCATGTAACACCCAGGGATTGCGAAGTCGGGGAGTGATCGCCGGTGCAAGGAGGCACGGACAAGGAGCGGCTCCTGGCAGACAGCGGAGGGTACATGAATGAACGATTACACACCGAACGAGAGGATCCCAGATCTGTATAGGTATGGGACTATACAGTTGAGGAGGGCTTATATGAATTGATTTGTACTACCTATACCAACAAGATGCATCTTCTTTTCGGTAGCCCAAACTGAAAGAACTCCAACACCAACACTTTTGACATACTCCTTTCGTATTGTAATTATTGCTTGGCGGTTAATTTGCCTAGACCACGAGATATTGATGGCAAGACACTTAAATTAAGTTGCCTGACGTACCATCTTGCACATCTTTCTATTACAACTAAGATGGAGATACAATTCCATGCTCAAGGCTACGTACTCTTATTGTTAACCAATTTTATTATCCCAGACAAGAGCAATTCTAATGTACATACAAAGTACTTTCAACTTCTTGAAAATTTAGAGCAAGTCAGGTCCTACAGTTAGGGCTCGACTTACCTAATTGTGCTATATAGGGCATTGTGTCGTGCATCCCGTAAAAAAAAAAAAACAACCGATATCAGCAACTGCATGGTTCTATTACAAGTATACCCATGGAAACGACTTCCATTTTTGGCTCCAATTCCCAATGCATGGGGTTTTTCACTTTTAATGAGGTAAATTTTATTTAATTTTTAGGGAGGGACTATTGTTACTCTTAAATGTCTACTGCAATTAAAATAATAGTTTAACATTAATTAGTTATATCATCACTTATAAATTTATCTAAATTTGTTATTGGTAAATTAACTAATAATTTATTCAACTTTTGGAATTCTAGCTGTTAATCTCGGTAATTTTCTAATCCTTGTAATAATTATTAAACATTATAATTATTTAAACTTAACTTACATGTGTGTGTGTGTATATATATATATATCAAGGTTCTGAAAAATCGGGCCAGGGCATTGAACAGGTCGGGGCAAAGGTTCAAAGGTTCAACCGGTTTAATTGGAGGTTCAATCGGTTTAATTGGAGGTCCAACTAAAATATAATCGGTATATAATAAAACATTTATATAAATATATAAAAATATAAAATAAAATATATGTCATAAAATAACTAAAAATTAAATTAGGTATCAAAAAAACTCATAGAATATAACATAATTCATCTTTTAATCAAAATAAATATTATTCATGTGGAGCAAATCTCTCGAGTTACTCGTATATTAGAAAAGGAAAAAAAATTAGCAAATGTGAGATTTTAGATTTTTTAAAAAAAAAAATCTAAAATGATACAATGTTGTATTTTTTTTTTACAAAAAAAGGGTTGAACTGGTTTTTTGGTGGGGTTATAACGCCCCAATTTTTACTGTAATTAGAAATTACTCAATTACCGAATTACCGTAGGTAATTATTACATAAGATTTGAGGTAAACGACCTCAATAAAGGAATATAACATTAGAAGAGGTTAGAACGATTCAAATGCGAGAGTCGCAAATCTCGATTTCAGACGTATAAAATGACCAAACGCCCGAGTTATTTTTACTTTGAAAAATGAGGACCATGGGCCCCACCTATTCTCAAGGGGATATTTTGAGGATAATAAGGGATTGTTTGTGTTATGTATGTTAATAGAAGCCAGAAGGATCTCATTTTGAGTTCGACACAAATAACCAAAACAGCCCATGACAGCTTAACTCAGATGTGCTAACCGAGCTCAACCTCACTAAAATGTTTTAAAATGTGTTTTAAGCCATGATTAACCATTGGTTAAGCTCGGGTGGTACTCAGGCGAGTTTAAGTAAAAATGCGATTTTGCTCTGTTTTTGGCAAGCAATTTTGCGAATTAGGGATTTTTGATTCTAGATGAAACCTAAGCAATATTAGGCTCAAATTAAAGCTTATTAAATTCTAAATATTAATCTAGAGTCAAAATTATGTATTTAGATTGATTAGAACCCAAAATTGCTCAAAAACACCCAAATTGCTTACTAATTCACTTAAACCCTTAACTGTAAATTCTCTAAATTACAATAATTCCTTCCCTACACCTAAATAATGCATGGAACACACAAATTTCACTTTTTGGGCTGTAATGGATGAAATTATTGATGCCATTATGCAGCTGAATTATTGCCAAAAGTTGCACTAAAATAAAATGCCAAAATGTCACCATAAGAGACATAATTCCTTAATTTCATACAACTTTGTCTAAAATGATTTTTCCTCCGTTATTTCTCCTGCAAAATTCCGTCCACTACCTCATCATTTTGGCCAATTAGAAGCCTCAAAATCTTCTATAAATAGGCTTGCTTGAGTGGTCTTGGAATGCTTGGTTCATAACTAGTTTTTAAGAGCATCAAAACTTTCTTTCTTCCTCCTCTCTTTATCTGAATTCTTTCTTCAATTTTTTCAAAGAGATTTTGTTTCATTTCACTTCAAGAAACCAAGTTCTGTTCCTCTTCTTCAACTCAGATTAGCAACGAGTAGTTTCTAAATTTATTTCTATGCTTTGTGGAGTTGTGTTTTTAGCTCAAAATGATGAAATTATGAACTTACCTTAGCTTTTCATTTTGGTTTTCTTCTTCAATTTTTCTTTAACCAATTCAACCATATGGCCTAGGTGGAACTAAGATGATGGCTTGATGATGAGGACCTTGAGGGTGGATTGTAAATCCATCACAAGTTAGGCCTCTAAAGCTTGAAAATTCCACTTGATGCAAAACTTTAAAGAATAATGCTTTATGATGCCAAAACAAAGATTTTTAGTTTAGAACTTGAAAGATATATTTTCCTTTTATGTTTTATTTCTTGTTAAGATATGTATTGGGTTGAATTTATAATTCTTTTAAAGTCTTGAAGGAGCTCTAGTAAAGAAACAAAATCAATTTGCATCCATGATTAAGTTTATGCTTTGCATAACCATGTTTACCTTCTATGTCATCACTAAATTTTCAAGAATGAATAAATGAACTTGCATTTCTCATGTTTAAATTCCAAGCTTGTATTTCATGTTTATGTTTCAAGTCATCACTTAATCTTTCAAGATAATAAAGAGGTTGCATCTCATATTTAATTTATGCTCTCACTATATTTTATAATGGCTAAAAGAATCAACGCATGACATGTTTATTTTATGCCATCACCTAAAGATCCTAGAGCGCAAAGACTTGCCCATGTATCACAAGCAAAGAAATATGATTATTGGAGTTAAAGAATTTATTCTTTAAAAGTCTTGAGATTGGAGCTTAAAAAGATGTAATAATAATTCTTCTCCCTCTATCGGTCCGTGCGGACTACCGTCTCTCCGGTTTCTTAATATTCTCTTCTCCTCTATCGGCCTAGTGACTACCGCCCGTTTCTTAATATTCTCTTCTCCCTCTATCGATCTTGCAATTCTTATCACGCCTCCAGTTCTTGTATCATGTTTATATTTCAAGTTCTTGCATCATGTTTAATTTTCAAGTCATCACCTTAAATCTTAAAGATAAAGAAATGGAAATGCATATCATGTTTATAATTCCAAGGTATCACCTATAAATAAGATTAAAATAAGGTTGCATAGCATGTTTATAATTCTAAGATGTCACCTAAATCTCTAAAGCTCAAGACTTACTCCTTTTATCTTAAGTGAGAATTTTAATTGTGAAGATCTCCCAAATTTAACAAAGAACTAGTTTCTAAATGAGTTTTAAGGCTTTGCAAGGATTTTACTGAGGAACTAGTATTTTATACGCACTTAAAATATGATTCTATGTAATTGCATGAGGTTCATGATTCACACGATCCGAGTTTAGTATCAATGTGTGATAATGATTTGATATGATTGAAGTTGTGATAATTATGGTTTATTGTTAAGAGAATGATTCATAATTGGTTTAGTAACTAATTAGTTCTATAATTGATAATTCTATGTAAGGATTGGATGCTTATTGAATGATTTTCTAGTTTGCATGTTATAGTTCTGGTTTGCAAATAATGAGAATCTTATACATGAAATGTTCTTTATTATGTAAAATTTACCTTTGTTGCTAGAAGAAAGTGTATCATTGTAAAAGTGTAATTTGGAAAGGTTACGGCTAAGGAAAAAGATTTGGTATTTAAGCGTGTGAATCACTACCTCTCTTTCCGGGAATCTCCCATATGCATGATTACAGTTGATATATATTGTTCTAGCTTAAGACTATAAATGAGAAAATGTTATAATGTTTATGAATTGTATTATGATATAACATGCAAAGATTTAATGGTGACTTAAACTTATAAGAAAATGATCCTTTGGAACCATCAGACTATAGGTGGTGAAAGGTGATTTTAGCCCCCTAACCGGTTCTCTTAAAGGGTAGAGTCGGGACTTTAGCTTATCAAAAGGGATAAGTATACGTGACGACTAGTAAAGTATGAGCTCATAACCTAAATTACTCCCAAAAGGGTGGAGTATAGGGTGGCCTAAGGAAAATAATGATGATGATAAGATTTTAAGCCACCTAAGGCACTAAAGAAATGAAATATGTGCACTATGTCGACATGTAGCTAATATTATATGACGTTCTTTTATGCACGTGTTGTTGATAATGATGATGAGGAAAATGATGTAATGATAAAGGAAAAGTTCATTGTAAATATGACATGTTAAGATTATGATGCACTATAAGGCATTTGATTAAAAATTGATGAACCTCGGTTAAGTATTTGTCCGAACTTAAAATGAATCTTTGCATCTCACTATTTTAGAATAATCCCGAGGTTCCCTGAGGATTTTGATGATGACACTGTAGAAGGAGGTACTTTTACTGAGAATTCTTTAGCAAGATTCTCACTCTCTTTTCTTTATTTTTCGCTATTGTCTCCAGATTCAAGAGACATGGACATTTCGCCTGTTCGTTGATACCCCTACTTGGGAATTTCACTACTGATGATCCTGCATTGCTCGGGTATCATTTTGAAGGGAGGTGCGATTCGTGTTTTTATTTACATGCGCCGCCCATTTGCACATCCCTGTCCCTTAGCTATCGATTTTCTCCTACTTCTCCCTATGGCGATGAAATGGTTTTCGAGCATGCACGCCCACTTGGATGAAAGGATGTTACGTTCTTATCCCGCTTCATCTGGTCCATGGATTTCAGTATGTTCTAAAGGACGAGATATTCGGACCTGATCCTTGAGGACACTACTCTACGTATATTCACGGAGCTGCGCTCTCTTTCACGTAGCGTGTAAAGAGAGGGTAGTGAGGAAATAGTTGTTCGAGGTTAGCAAGAAGGTTAGTGTCATGCGACCCGGTGCATCTCGTGTGTCCCCTCCCGAGCAGAAATTTCATCGCTGGATCGGATTTATTCCCCCATTTCGCGACAGCCACATAGAGGTTCTTAGTAGATTTATGTGTGATCATGCCACCCTGGAGTTTTTAGGATAATCTTCCGCTTTATGAGTTATCTAGTTTAGGGCATGTATTTCCTTAAGTATATTTTCTTTATGGAGTTTTGCATAAGATAACGATGTGATGAACATAACCCACCCTTTGAGTGAGGTTGTGTATGTAAATATATGCTATAATGTGCTTATGGATGTTATATGATGGAGCACTAAGTGATATGATGTGATATATTCTTAAAGCGCCTTATTACGCCTCCGCTACTCGCTCACGTTATCTTTCATTCGCTTTCAATTATGTGTTTAAAAAAATGGCTACATAATTTAGCTAAGTATTTTCAAATTATGAAGAAAGAACCAAAGTAAGGAGTAAAGTCTGGCCATTAATCGATTCAACCTAGCGCAGATCAGTTTAATTACTAGGTGTTACACTGGTCGATTTGCCTTGATTTACCTGCCCCAAGCAATTCTCAACAGCTTCTTGACTCGTTTGCAACAGGCGATTTTCTGCGCCCAACTTTGGACGGACAGTAAGAGTTCGGCTCGATTTAATCCAGTGGCCCAACCATTAGTCTCATTTTCAGAACATATATGTGTGTATGTATAAAAGTACTAAATTATTTTATTGAACTATTTTTAATGCATTAGTTACTTAAATATGTAATAGTGAACTAATATTTAAAAATAAAATAATAATAACAAGTAAAAGGAATAATAACAACAATAATTCCATTACGCTCGCTATAAAACAATTCGTTACATTAACTTAGTTACATGTTCGATTTTTATTTATGATTGTTAATTTATTTAGAAATATCAAAATATAATTTATCTGATGAAAATTAATAATTTAATATTGTTAATTATGTAAAGCCTGTAGGTGTTATTTATTTTTGTTTAATATTCTCTTTAAAAAGTGGTTACTGTTACATCATTTAGATAGTTGTTATATTTAAAAAAGCCAATTTTCTATTATTAATTATTTTTTATTTTTAGACAGATAAAAAAGCCAATTCATTATTCATTATTTTCTTTTCATCTCATCTCACTGGGAAAAAAATGGACTTTGTTAATTGGGACCCACAAGTTTCTTTCTCTCTGCTATTTTTTTTATTATCTATCATCCAAACAAAAGAAAACCCCCGTTTTTCAATTATTTTCTCTCTTGCTCAAGTGAATTTTGACCATACTGGAAATATTTGCCTTGAAATGAAACAAAAAAAATTCCGGGTATTTAAAGTGAGCCTCCCATCCCATCACTGATTCACCACTCTCTCTCGTCCACTATGCCAACTACCTGGTCACGCCGGATCCTGTTCCTCACTCTGCTCTTCAAATTTGTTCTCCACGCCCACTCGTGGAGGAACAACAACGATAACGATGATGGCAACAACCTTATTATTCTTTTGCCCAGTCAACAACAAGAAGACCAACATGGTCATGAGTCCCTGGTTTCGAGTTCTTGTCCCGCTCCCAACCCAGACCTCTACTACCGGCCGGTCATCGGAATCCTCACCCACCCCGGCGACGGCGCCTCCGGCCTCCTCAGCAACGCCAGCGGCGTTTCTAACATCCCAGCCTCATATGTTAAATTCGTGGAGGCCGGTGGAGCCAGAGTCGTTCCCCTCGTCTATAACGAGCCACCCGAGAAGCTTCTTAAGGTAAACAAATTTCATTCATTCATTGTTTTATAAGTATATATAAACATATAAAAAATGTCATTTTAACATCTCAAACGTGTATACCCAATAGATATATATTTTTTTGGAACGTTAGAAATAATATTACTCTAAATATATTGGGGATTTAGCTGGTGCTATGTAAAATTCAAGACTATTTGGTATTTTTTAGTTATTTATGATTAAAAATAAGTCACGTGCCCTGCTAATTCAAATTTCTGAAATATACCAAGTCAAATATCAAATCACAATGTACCATTGATTATACAAAGAGATCTGATATCTATGGATGCCGAAGGAAAAACTAATTATATTTGGATTCTTCTCTATTTGTTCGGATGATAATGTTCTCTAATGAACATATGGTTCAATATCCATTGGAGGGAGGGCGGGGGGTAATGACTTTACATATTCAGAATGGGTTGATGTAATAATTTTATATAGTAAATTTTATAAATATAGAGAAATTATAATAAATAATTTTATATAATAAATTTTATAAATATAGAGAAATCATAATAAATTTCAGAAAACCTGAACGGAGTTAAATGTAGTTTATCATATAATTTATAACTGCATTAAAGGGGAACAAGCATTAGAATTTTGAAAATACCCCGCAATCTATATGATCAGTCAGAAACTTTTGCTACCATATTTATTAGGAAGTAGGCTAAATTCCGATCAATCTAATTCAAGCTGAGTTGGTTAATTATAAAGTAAAGTTCTCTTAAAGCCTTTTTTTTTTTTATTTGTCAGTCTCGAATCTAAGATTTTACAAGAGGACAAAAGTTCGATCACTTAAACCAATCAACCAAGTGTTTCTAGCTTTCCCTGCAATAATGTAATTTACTAACTTTGATACTTTCGAGTTTGGGTCATGGTACCAAATAGTCACCATGATCAAGAAGTTAGGGATTCAATCCTTGTTATAGCATTGCAATTACGATAAATTGTTCACGCTTCAAGCTTAAAAGAATGAGCGTGTTAGAGTATAGAATCATTCACGTGTTTGTGCCCATCAACTTAACATTTTGAGAGAGATGATTTTATGACTATTTTTGTTAGATAGAATTGAAAAAAAAAAGTGAGAAGAAAGTTGTGGGAGAATGAGATTATAGAATCCGAGTTACTTTGCTTTTGACGAAGAAATGCTAACGAAAGTGGATATTACTTGTTGATACTTACTTGTCGTGATACGTCAATTAATTACCTCAATATTTAAATGTCTACTAGTGATATTAATTTTGAGATTTGAATTCTCTAAGGTGAGGATTTTACTTTAGAGAGTAAAGTGAGAAGTTTCACCTTTAAATTAATAGAGTAAAAAGGGTTTCACTTCTAATTTAATTGATCTAAAGGAAAAATCCCCTCATTTTACTCTCTAAAGTGAGATATTCATTTTAGATATCCAAATCCTTGATTTTGTATAAATAATTTAAAGCTAGTAAATACTTTTTTTTTTGGTATTTCTGGAATTACATTGATTGCAGTGATATTTGAACTTAGGACCTTATGCATACTATCCAAACCTCTTACCACTAGACCAACCCTAAAGCCTTAAAGACAGTAAATATTTGTTTAGGCTCTAATACCATCTCTAGTGGATAGATTCTAAATGACACTGCCCAATAATTTGGTGTCCATCAGATTGCTTCATAGGATTGGGATCCGTCCAGCCTCTCTAGGTTGGGACTGCCACTTTTCTCATATGCAAACATATGATGTCACTTGTATAGGATGCTCTAATTAATCAGATAAAGAATTTAGCTAAGTTTTCCCTCAATTTTTTTTTTATGAAAAATGATTTTTAATAATACTGTATATTTAATAATTAAGTAATTAAGTTGAACTTCTTAACCGATAAATGTAGTCCCTATTTTAACAATGTACGAAGGTTGTGAAATGTGAGTTGCAACGCTTGACTAGGAAGTTTTTCTCTTTGCAGAAGCTCGATTTGGTTAATGGGGTGATTTTCACAGGTGGATGGGCTAAAGATGGTTTATATTTGGAAACCGTTCGAACAATTTTTAAGGTATAAGAATTTCTCTGCCCATCCCTTTTTAATGATCACATCACATAGTGGTTAGTAATATGAATTTAGAAGTTAATTTGATTTCCTTAATTTGGTTTCAATTATGTCGAGCCCTATGTCTGTATTACTATAAGAAGTCTGCTAATCGGTTCTTATTTAACTATGCAGAAAGTGTTAGAGAAAAATGATGCTGGAGATCTTTTCCCATTGTATGGCATCTGCTTAGGTTTTGAACTTATAACAATGATAGTAAGCGAGGTAATTTTTCTGTTAGCAAATTTTCTTGGACTTGAAAATTCACAACAGACCAAGGTAGAAAATTAGCCCCTGCATCAACTTGGTGAATTTTATTCTTTGGATCAATATATATTTGAACATTTTGAATGACATTCATGACATGTTCAGAACAGTTTGAGAGTTCTTACAGAACATTTCTATCACATTCTTTCTTTGGGCTTTTACTAGTTTGACTGTTCTTTTCCTTGATGACAGGACACTAATATTCTTGAAGAATTTAGTGCTTCAAATCAGGCAAGTACTCTTCATTTTGTGGAGAATGCAAATATTGAAGGAAGTATCTTTAAAAGGTACACAATCTACTGCATTAATAATACTTCTCAGAAGCTGTACTTTGGAAGTAAGTGTTGGTGTCGAAGTGTGGGTTTGAAATTCCATATTGGTTAAGTTTGGACTGAATGAAAAGCATATATGATAGGAGAACCTATAGACTCATTGTCTCAAGGTTTTGGACCAAGCCTACTTTTGTGGTTTCTTGCTTAGCGAGTTTGTTTAAGTCTCCCCGCATATTGCATATTTACGTTCTTAGACATCAAAGTTTAGTGGGACGGGATGCCACGCTCCAGTCCTTTTATATTAGAGGGCATGGAGAAGTTTACTAGATATTAATGTGCCTGAAATTTTTATTGTCCTCGTGTTAAACTTTTAGGCCCTTTAGCAGTTTTTGTCACTGTATGAAAAATTATGAAATCTGTAAGTGTTAATATTATTCCCTTCTCTCTTTCCTGCAGTTTTCCACCAGACTTGTTAAAGAAGTTGAGTACAGAGTGTATTGTCATGCAAAATCATCATGTGAGTTTTATATTGTCTGCAACTTCTTGTGTTGCATGAGCCTTTTACTGAATTTCACAATTTTGAGTGCACAAAAATGTCATCCATTTAAAGCATATAGGTGCAGTGTGAGCTTCCCTTTTAATAAGTCTTGTTCTTTTCATCTACAAATTACAACTTATATTCTTGATTTTAAGGACTCATGATGATTCACTTGTCATTAACTTCATCTAATTTCTTGATGTTCTCTCTCAACTTTTGTTAGTGATGTTGTGTTACTAATCAATATGATGTGTTACTACCAATAAACAAAGGGATATGCGTGCCATTTTGAAAGATTGTCTACACAATATATTCATAGCCGTGTCAAAAATCATGATCTGCGTTCAAAGGATTACAGGACATATTTTGGAGGCTTGAAGATTGAAGATGGCCTGTTTGCCATTTTTTAGTTGTCTGGATGTTGTTTATGTTTCCATCTTTATGCATATTTGAAAAAATTAGGTAAATGAAGTTAATCATATATACATTTTTTAAATTAACATAATTAAAATTGATTTTGGACATGACAGTTTGGTATATCCCCAGAAAAGCTTCTGGATAATAAGAAGTTATCAAGCTTTTTTGAGATCTTGACAACTTGCAAGGATGAAGACGATAAGGTATTAAATGAAGCAATTCTCACACAGTTTTATACTGATTTCCAAATCCCCCATGAAGTTTTTGACACATTCATAGCTTGTCACCAGCTTTTGTCAAAGAAACATAATATGATCCGTAACTGTTTTAGGTGTATGTTTCCACAATGCGTTCCAGCAACTATCCTGTGACTGGCTTCCAATGGCATCCAGAGGTGATCCATAAATTTTCTCTGCATTATTTCTTTCTATATTGCAAACTTGCATTGCTAATACTTTATGATTAGCTCATTCTCCTCATTAGCTTATTCTCATTTCAATATTTCTAACTATGTAACATCATTTACGAATGATGTCCCAGAAAAATGCCTTCGAATGGGGTTCGGCAAAAATTCCACACACAGAGGATGCCATTCGGGTTAGTCAGTCTGCAGCAAACTTTTTGGTCAGGTTAGGACTCAATATTTTGATAATATGCTTCACCAACAATATTCTTCTCATGACGTACAACTTCTGCATAGGTGGTTCTAAAAAGCCATGAGGCTATCTAAATAGTTGGAAGAGTTATAAACATTAATTTATTATAGAGCTATGCTTGTTAGTACGAATGAAATTTCATTCTTGTGTTGTGAACAGGCTTATGACCATTCAAGGAGACAGTGTGGGAACTAATCGAGAAGAGAGAAAGCACAATTTACAGTCAAAACACAAAACAATTACACTCTGAATGATTTTTTGCAACAACGTTTTACGAAAAACATTCGCGCTATTTAGTATTTTTGTTTATTAAAGATGATGCAATTTTAGTTTACTTATATGAGATATATTGATGATCACATAGCTCACATTTTACAGCTCCATAAGCTCCCTTTATAGCTTCTTTAGAAGCCAAAGGTTCATAGGAAAAAAACCAAACATTACTTTTCAACAAACAGAACTTGTTCTTTTAGAAAAGCTGCAATAAGCTCTTATGAGATGTATCCTAATAGGACGTAAACCTATTTGGCTATTGTTTTCATTTTCTGTGCTTTCTGTTTCCATATCCTGTTTTCATTATTTTATTCACAAAATTTTGAAAACAAAAGGTTCATGAAATGAAAATAGAAAATGAAAACCGAAACCAAACAAAACCAACGTTATGTACCATTTTATGCCTCCTCTCCTCTCCATTGCTGTTTTCACTCTGTGCATTTGTCACTAGTAAATTGACATGTCACTTTTGTGCGTATGGCTCCAGTGAAGCTAGGAAATCCTCAATCAGGCCAGATGCTCAAGAAGTGCGCGACAATCTCATTTACAATTACATTCCTACTTATGGTGGGAAGGCTGGGTAAGGCCAACATGTCTTTTAGGACAAATATACATTAATTTGCTTCTCTCATTAAGTTATTAATGTTGATGTTTTATGCTGCTTGCAGGAAAGGTTATGATGAAGTTTACATCTTCACATAAAAAGTACCGGAGGAGCACTGGATGTTATTTTTTGGGCACTGTGTATTATCATGAATTATGATTGTATGCTCCAGAAAATAATATTGTTATGCACAATGAGGACACTGAGATAGTGCAGAGCTATACTCACAAGCGTATTCTATGACATATCCTTAATAAATGTCCCAAAACTATGAATTTTGCATTTGCTGGAATTCCGATCATTGCATGGCTGAGGATGTAATATGGAGAATTATTACACGTTGTTGAAGATGGATTTTATAAATGTCTGACATATATACATTTATGGGTTACATGCTAAATTGTCCAAAATTGTCATCTACTTGTGAGAATCTGAGTATGGTGGTACATGCATGCTCATCAGGATAACCTTCTTATTGAAGATAAACTGAAAAGAAGGCAACCGGCAACATTTCTCTATCAGACCTAATCTGATATCTATCCATGCCACCCTTTTTCATCATTTGCCAAACTCAGTTTCATATCAAAACCGACCAACCCAGTCTCATTATTAGTGTCATTAAGGAGTAAAAGATGGGATGGGCTAAAGAAAAATAGAAAAAAAAAACGTAGGTGTCCGATTTGCGTAAAGACAAAAATGTTATTTATACTACTTTTTCAAACATCTCTTACGAGACACTGAATTGGGAGTATATCTTAACTTTTCTTTTCAAAATATTTCAAAAAGTTGAGCAAATGATATTGTTCATACCAAATACTAATAGATTACCCATTAGAGAATTCTTACAGTACTGTGGAAAAGTCAACGGTAATGGATTTGATTTGGAATATATGTTTTCTGCTGCTTATAGTGTGGGATCATGGAAGCATCGAGGATCTTTTATTGCAGCTTAGAGTATTTGGTTAGGGAATAAAATTAGAAATAAAAATATCTTTAAGTAAATTTTATGTATAATTTTACACAAGAAATATATATGGGAAAATTTTATTCTCACTTTTATTCTCTAAACAACCATACATGATATTATAAATTGTAGATGTGCACTATTATTCTTGGTGAGTTGTAGTGCATTTTTTAAGGTCTTTCGATCAGTTTAGGTTTAGGCTACTACCATATGATTGTTGAAACTGATTCTAGTTGTGTTGTGAGTTTTATATCTTTGAGATGCATTGCACTCATGCTTATTTGATTTATTTATTTATTTATTATCAAAGACGAGGATTAAAGCCAAAGCCAAACAGCTAATTGCAAAAAAATCTTAGGGAAAAAGGTCCCCCTAACATCGGCATTAAAAAGTAAGGAAAGGTAGTTGGGAAGCAACAAGAATTTCTTTAATCAAACATCTAGAAGATGACCATATTTGGCTAAGAAGTCTGCACACTGGATTGCTTCTCAATAAATATTGACAATTTCAAAGCTTCCACCTGCAGCAAGTAACCACTGAATGTAATTTTGGATGTGTTAAATGTTGAGATTAGGCACATTCATGGGAAAATAAGTAGATGTGTTGATAGTCTTGTCAATTTTGGGCAAATGTAAATAGGAGTATGAAGTTTCTTAATAGAGTCCTTGCTCAATGTTCCCTTGGTTTTCTAACCGACAGCTCTAGGCGGGGGTGGTTTCGTCTTATTTCTAGCTAGTTCTTTCACTTTTGGGCTTTAAAGCCCTATATTTATTAAAAAAATAGAATAATCAGGATGACATATTTTTACAATTAATATTATTTTGACTCATATTTTAAAAGATACCATATGATAAATTCACATTTATTATTAAATTAAATGTGGATCTCACTTAGTTTGGGTCTTATATCCAGTCTAATAATAAATATAAATGTGTCAATATTATATCTCATAAAATATGAGTTAAAATAATATTTTTCATATCTTCACCTATAATTGGGTGAGAGGATTTGGTTACAATGCAAGATAATAAAAAAGTCTCCAAACTCAAAAAATAATTATAGATAACTTACATTTACTATACCCTAAAAAAGATGAGTGGAAAAATGAGACTCCAACTAGAATGATTTGAGTCTACATTAATCTAATTAAGAAATATCTTCGCCTATACTGATAAAAAAAATGCCATAAATAAAGATTATTATCCAACATAAATTTATTTCAGTTTAATTTTTATATTTATTAATGGGACAATATATAATTATATAATAGTAAAAAAAATTTTACACTTCGATGAATAAAAATTAAACTCAAATTATTTTTAATAAAAAACTTACAAAAAACTGTTACTTTAACACATAAAATAGAGTGTGTCATTTGGACACTACTCAAATTTCATTACTTCTTTAATTATATATTAACACATCATTAAAATTAATTGAATTTCACACCCAATAGTTAAAAATTCATGTAAATAAGTTTTCCAAGTAAATATTAAACTCCAAAAAAATAAACCAAAACACAGGGTCTCCCACAGTACATTTTTATCAACCATGTAGCAGCTTACGGCAGTCGTCAGAGTCAACCTCTGTAGCTCCAACAGCTTCAGCATCTTTTGACCGAAAAAAAAAAAAAAACCAGCTTCAGCATCTTCCTCCAACAGCCCAAAACGACACTGATCACTTTATTCACTTCTGGCGACATGCCAAAAAACGACGCCGTTTGGGTCCTCACCCTCATCGCTGTCTTCCGATCCGTCGTCCTCTCCGCCGCCGCCAACGCCCACTCGTCAGCGATCCTCCTCCCGAGTCAACTCGGAGGCGAGTCGCCGAACTCGTCGCGGACGCGGTCTCGGTCGAGTTGCCCCGCCCCCGACCCCAACCTCTACTATCGGCCGGTCATCGGAATCCTGAGCCACCCCGGTGATGGCGCCTCCGGCCGCCTCAACAACGCGACCGGAGTATCGTACATCGCGGCGTCGTACGTGAAGTTCGTGGAGGCCGCCGGCGCCCGAGTCATTCCCCTCGTCTATAACGAGCCACCAGAGAAGCTTCTCAAGGTAAATGTTTGTGTACATCGATTTTAGTGTTTCAGTTGTTGAAATAAATGTTAATTTAGTCTATATTTAATATTTAGATGTAATTTAATTATTGAATTGATGGATGTTTCGTATTATGAAGGGCCGAATTGAATTAATGTTATGAGTGTGATAAATTTGGTCTTCCGCATATCTTTGTGTAGCATTTATTCGTTTATTATGAATCGTGAATCGTTATCCATTGTTTCTGTTTTCAGAAAGGGAACCAAAGAAAAATCTAGCTTTTTAGGGTAACTAGTCAAGTAGTGATTTTGGGACTTGTGGGGTTGACTAGTTGAAATTTGAAGATAGCTTGAAAAACAAGACCAGTAGTTTGTATGTAATGGGTGAAAATCCAGAATAAGGAAAAGAAGATATTTTGGGGATAAAATTAAAGATAAAATTTTAGAAAAAAATGTGTTTTAATTTAAGTTTAATTCTATGTACTAACATAGTAAAATTTTTTTACATTGTCATTCAATCTTGTATTGCCACATCCACAAAAGTAGTTGGGTCTCACACCCACTCCTTAAAAAAGTTTTACACCATCGGTGTATGGAAATTAAACTCTCTAATTTAGTTACAACCTACCAATTACTTACATTTTTTTTTCCTTAATTTATAAGTCATTTAAATTATAAAATGTTTTGATTTGTATATTGTTTTAACTTGGAAAAAATGGGGAAAAAAAAAAAAAGTTAACTAGTCAGCTTTTGAGACTGGGAGTTTCCTTGGATGAGAAAGGTGAGCAAGGAGGTGAGATTTCAGAAGGGGAGAAATTTTTTTGAGAAAGTAAAAAGTAAAAACCACTAACACCATCAGAGTTGCTTGATTGTATGAGAAATCTGTGCAGAAAAAGTGTTTATGAGATTGTGCACAAACGGAGAGGTTAATCTAATGGTGAAGAATGGGTGTCTAAGTTTCATTTGTTTCTTTATCAAATAAACAATTATATATGTGTTTCACATGTGGTGTAGAAATGTTTAGCTATGATTGACTACTTTTTGTTCTCACTGCAGAAGCTCGAATTGATAAATGGGGTTCTCTTCACTGGTGGATCGGCTAAAAGTGGTTTATATTTTGAAACTGTTGGGAGAATATTCAAGGTATCTGTTAATCCTTTTATGATGCTCACCTACTAATATGCACAGTGATTTCAGAGTGGCTTGTTTTAGAAGTAACCAACTTGCATTTGTTGGAAATTCCCTTTGTGCCTGTGTCAAACTGACGCTTCCGGAATTTGGAAGGTGAATAGTGGGTTTGGGAATTATTATTACTGACTTGATAGTGAGTGTTTTCGCTGCTTGCTATCAATTATTTTACTTTTACTTTTGTATTGCTAGATAACTTCGTGTCCAAGATGTAAAGATATGCTTTTTATAGGTATGCAATTATGTGTTTTGAAGTTTTACTTATCAAGTTATATCTAATTGTCCGTGCAGAAAGTTTTGGAGAAAAACGATGCTGGAGAGTATTTCCCATTATATGCTGTTTGCTTAGGATTTGAACTTTTAACAATGATCATTAGCAAGGTAAGTTAGCTTTCTTGTGCTTGTCATTTGTGGCTGACTTTGGAAAATTACTTTTCCAAATACAAAAACTCTGCATGTAGGTGATATGCTTCCCACTAGCCATGGTACTCTACTTGATTGGTCTTTTAAACAACTCATATAGAAAGTGAGTTTTAGCCACTATATTATACTTTTCTCCATGACTTGATAAAATAAAAACCTTTTTAATGTTATGTTGCCTTTTGTCTTGTGAACGTTTCTGTTCTTAGTTTCTCGCACATGACAGTAAAAATATTAGCTGTTATATCAGCTTTGCAAATTTTATTCATTTAATTTATTTTTAACAATATTAATGAAATGGTGAAAAAAATAAAAAATTCTAACAATACATTTGAGTTGTATTCTTCTTTTTCTTTTTCTGGCTTTTACAAGTTCAGCTGTTTTTTTTTTTAATAGGACAATAATATTCTTGAAGAATTTAGTGCATTAAATCAGGCAAGTACTCTTCAATTTGTGGAGAATGCAAATATTGAAGGAACTGTATTTCAGAGGTAAACAATCTATTTTAATAATATTTTTCTGAAGCTGCACTTTGATCCCTTAACGGACATATTATGAAGTTCCAAGATTGGCTTTGAATTAAAATTGTGCCCCCCCCCCCCCCCCCTCTCTTCTCTCTCTCTTTGCTCTCCCTCTCTCTCTTTTTGAAGGGAGTGGGGAACTTTGTTCCATTTCTCTGCTTGTCTGATGCTTAATTTTCATTTTTTTCATTTATGGATTTCTTTTGTTAAAAGGAGAAATATGCTATCTCCTTGTCTACTATGCCACTTTTATTATTTAGGGCATGGGATTCGTCTACAAGAGACAGTTTCTTTCATTGAGCTAATCATTTAGAAACAACCAATCATAACTTGGAAACAACAAATATGGGCCAGAATAGACAGAGAAGAGGCAGTGAGAACCAAAGGAAGAGAAGCTAGAAGGGAAACAATGCTATAATACTAGGATTTCCTGCAGATTTCCTCCCATTATATATATATAATTATATATATGTACAAGAATTTCTCTTCCTCTACCATTTGCGTATCTGTTAATCATCTAAAAGCATTAAATTTCTAGACTTATTTGTCACAGGATCTGATATGCAATGTTCACTTCTCTCTGTCCTGCAGATTTCCTCCAGACTTGCTAGGGAAATTGAACACAGACTGTCTTGTCATGCAAAATCATCGTGTGAGTATTATATTGCCTATGAGTTCTTCTTCAACAAGAGGCTTTTACTGAGTTTCACAATTTTGACCTTACAAATTGTCATTAATCAGAGTATTTAGTTGCAGTGTGAGCTTACTTTTAAATTGGTCTTGTTTTAGACATTTACTACTTGTACTTTTTGCCAAGTCTATGTGGCACAACCCCTAAATTTGAATGTGCTATTACAACCCTGAAAATAAGCCATTGGGTCAAGTGGAAAGTTGTTGTGATCTGGTATATATGACAGGACCATTGCTGGCTAGCTCAATGGCTGTGTCTCCTCTATACGATGCCTTTGGGGAAGAAATTAACGCAGATCGATATTTAAGATTTGGAGCCTCAAAGGGATGGTGCCAATGACCCTGTTCCTACATAAATTCTTGTAACCTAATGAAAGTGATCATTGTGATGATGGAGGTTAGGGTGGTGTTTTTGTTGGGAAGAAGACTATGATGACTGAAACTTGGATGATGATGGAAGGCAGTGGACAGTGAGAAAAGAGAGGACAGAGCATCAGTTGTCTCATCTGGTTTTTCAGAGGATAAAATTCTCTCGTCAAATCACAACCTTGAACCGTATATCTAATACAATGACCCGTAGGTAGGGATGCACCATAGACCTCACCTTATTTGTAAATTTTACAATCATACATTCATCCATTGAGCCAGTGAAAGAAACTGAATGATGGTGTTTAAGCATTTAACCTTTTATGCAATATTTTGGAGTATATATAATTCATTTGCCAAGTTCATCTATGTTATCATTTGCTCACTCGGCTTTTGTAGTTTTGACACTGACCCAGTGTATCCCAGTCAAAAAACAAAAAAAAAACACCAAAAAGCACTTGTCCCCTTGAAAGTTTCCCGTCCTTGTACTTGCCTGCCCATTATACTCATATAATATTCATTGACGTGGAAAGTTTTGAAGCAGCATTGAAAGGTTTACTTCATATGTAGAGGCTCATGAAGATAAGATAGTTCATACCATGCCTTCCATTTTTCAGTTATTTGGATGTCCTGTGTTTTCAAGTTGTCAATTTTGGCTCTTTTTTAGTTCGTAAACATAAAATGCTGTTTGAAGTTCATCAGATATACATGTATGAAATTGGTAACATGATTTTCATCTTCTTTTGGACATTACAGTATGGCATATCCCCAGGAAAGTTTCTGGATAATCACAAGTTATCTACTTTTTTTGAGATCCTGACAACTTGCAAGGATGAGGATGGTAAGGTATTCACTGTTATCATATACTGGTTTTCAACTCCTTTTTTTGGTTACATTCATAACCTGTCAGAGGCTTTTTACATGAGGAAATTTAATAACACTAGTAATTGTTTTAGGTTTATGTGTCCACAGTAAGGTCACGAAGCTATCCTGTGACTGGCTTCCAATGGCATCCAGAGGTGATTTATTAATTTTATGCGCCATCGTTTGCTGTATTCTGAAATTCAATTCCTAAATACTATTTTAATTATCTCTTCGGGACTGTAGATATGTACCACTTTCTAGTCTACTTAGTTCATAATTATTTCAGCTATCTAACATCCTCTATGAATCATGCCATAGAAAAACACTTTTGAATGGGGTGTACCAGGAATTCCGCACACAGGGGATGCCATTCGGGTCACTCAGTATGTTGCAAACTTTCTGGTCAGGTTAGGAGTCAATTTTTTAATATCTCCATCCGCTAGAATTTCATGTGAATAATTCTCAGTAGTTATTGGACTACCTCAACAGTTGACAGAGTTGTTCAGAGTAATTGCCAGTGCAATGAAACATAAAATGATGCAATTTATTTTTGCTATTTACAATTATGCAGATGATATTGACTAGGTACCTCTTTTAATTGGATGAAACTATGGATTACCCTTTTATGCCCTCCACACCCAAATTACTACTTAATTGTGAATACCAAATAAGGTTCAGAAAAAAACATCTTTAAAGACACTTGCTACCTATGAAATGACTGAGCTCCATTTGCTATGTTTTCATGTGATTATCACTGGCTAACTCAACATATTTCAACTTTCATGGATCCGGTTCCAGTGAAGCTAGGAAATCGTTAAACAGACCAGTTGCTCAAGAAGTGCTAGACAATCTCATTTACAATTACAGTCCCACTTATGCTGGGAAGGCTGGGTACGCTCAAGTTATCTGTTTGACTATGATGTTAATTTGTTTTGCACACAAAAAGTTGCTGATGTTGATGTTTATGCTACTTGTAGGAGAGGATTTGATGAAGTCTATATATTCTCATGAATCTAAAAGCTGGAGGAGTCAACAGATATTATTTTGTGCATAAAACCCCTAATAAGGGTTTTTCTACGTTGGTTAAGGATACTTAAAAATGTACTAACTTTCAAATTTTAGAGGTGGGTCTCATACTTTGAAAACATCAAAATTCTCTTCCTAACATGAAATTTTCCTTTAGTAACTCCTGAAGGGCACTCATTAGAAAAGCCCTAATAATAAATATGACTTAATGTTGTATATACATGAGTAATTAGTATTATTGTTATGTATAATAATGACAATAAGATGCTTAACATTGTGCCAAAGCTATGCTCATTAATGCGTTGTACACTATTATTGACCAGTCTTTGGCCATCTGCTTGAGTTAACACATGAGCCCTACTATACAGAATTAATGCATGGGTGAAGATGGCTAGTAGGCAAAATCAATTAACTTATTAATACCATGTAGTTTTTAGGACTATTTCCTGTCGAATGGATCTGTATCTGTTCAAACGCATGATCCGTATTATTTGTTTGGTTTCTTAAAGAGAAGATAAACAATAATTTAAAAAAAAAAATCAACATGAAGATCTTATGCTACAATGGCTTAGGTTATCAAACGAAAATAAAAGCATTTTACACTTTGCTACAAAGCAATTTGTGATTATTTTTGGAGGGGAAAAGTAATGCAAGCAGTCAAAAGTTTACTCGACTCTAATTAATTTGGTTCAAGTCCGATCTGATCATTATGAGTTCCATATCAAGTTGTGATTATTTTTGGATACACTTGTAATGCAAGCGTCTATATGATTTGACGCAGTATGGTGTTTTGCAGAAAAGTTCACCGAACTTTCAGTTAACGTGGTATCAATGAGATTGACTTACAGTGAGGTTAAAGTGCTCCCAACCATAAATATTTTTTTATTCTTCAAGACTTTGTTTAAAGAGAATAAATATTGAAGTATTTGAAATAAGATGATGTCTTGTAAAATTTGGAAACTAAACATGCAATAGTTTTGTTACAATTTTCATGTCAATCGCGTGATCAAAGCAATGTGAATTGTACTAAATGAACTGTCATATTTTATTTCTCAAACCCAAATTAACATTTTGAGTCATGATTTAAGCTTAGTTGATGCATGGTGAGTCAAAGTCAACTTTTACGACAGGTTAGTACTATTTTGCATTGGCGTCTAAATCCAATATAAATTACTAAAAATGTTAATACTAAAATTGATACTAAAAGCAAGTGAGTCAATAGTCTGCTGATTGCAAGTTCAGTTTCAATCCCTACTCCTCATCCCTTAATATTTTAGTAAAAATAATTATGTTTAATATTTTGTTATGATCAAATTGATGTTAAATTAAAAATAGTATGATAAAAAGGAAGTTAATATTTATTTTTGTCCCTAAAATTATATGCGTGTTTTACTTTAAATCATACACTAAAAAATATCAATTTAATCTTAGAAATTGTAAGAAAAGTGACTCATATTAGGGTTTTTTGATATTCAAGTTAATCCTTACGAGTATTAATACAAGAATTAATTTAAATCACTTTACATGATTTTAGAAATTAAATTAATATTTTCTTAATTTTATAGATTAAAGTAAAACACATATAATTTTAATTATCAGAACAAACCTTTACACGGTCAAAAAGGTTATTTCTCTAAATAATATTATATGTGATACTCTTAAGTAAGTATCTTGGAAACAATACTAAATATATTTATAGGCACTATCGGTGTAAAACAATAAATTAAAGAATATCATGTGCAATATCATTTAATCTCAAAAAATGTTATTTTACACCAATAAAATAACATGATGACCATAAATAACAAAAGTCTTTAACCTCAAATGGGTAGATGTAATTTATCCTAATTTCTTATTTATTAAAAAATGGTTATTTTCTCCTTCTGAAAAAAGAGTCCCTATTGCCAAACACACGCAAGTTGTCCATGGTCTCTTTTTGCTTGCATAGTCTTCAGCAGCACAGAGTGGAAGAAAAAGCACATATTGGCGGGAAAACGAAGCCATAACATTTCATTTTGGGATCTAAAGAGTACAAGTGAAAAAACCGCGAATGCTTCTTTCTCCATCGTCCCTCTCTTCCTCTTCTCTCCTCTCCTCTCCTATGGCGCAAACCCTAGACCTCGTTCACGATATCGAATCTCTCGTCTTCGATGAGCTTAGAGTGGTAACTCCCTCCCTCTCTCTTGGCCCCTTTCGTTTTTCCCTTTTCCTCAGATCCACTCGTTTTACCTGTGCAATTTCGCACTTACGATATTCGCTGTGAATTTTCCATTTTTTTTTCCGTTTTAGATTCCTTATTTCTGGCATTACTTTATTTTCCTGGCTTTTGAATTTCGACACTCTTTTGGTCCCAGATTGTTTATCTCAGTTATTAGTGTACACTTGATTCCTGCTGTTTCAGGTTTCCTACAAGTGGTTGAGTCGCAATTACAATCTCTCGTCCGACGAAGCAAAGAGGTGAAAATAAAACTAAAGGAAGAAACTTTTGCTTGCAGATTTTTATTTTATTTAAGAATTTCATTTCCATGTACTGATAACTTTTGTTTTTACACCGTCACACTCATTACTTGAAAAAATATTAAAATGAGATGATCTAATTGGATGACCGTTAATACATATAAATTAAACTCTTATTTTTTTAATTAAGGGTTTAATTTCTATGTATTGAGTACTGATGGTGTAAAAGGTTTTTTTACGTAGCTATCCGATTATGTATTAACACATTAGTCATGATAGTCTACTCTTTTATCCACTACTTAAAAAGTTATTCAAATGAAAGATTTTGATTGGATGATAATGTCGTTGCATCAAAATTAAATTCTCAAAAAATATATTATTGTTTTATTGAAGTGTTGAAAATTTTGTTATGTTTAGGTTGCTTCAGGAGTTTGTTGAAAAGCATGATGGTGGGTCGGAGGTTGTGTATGCTTTGGCTGGCTGGTTAAAGAGCACCCATCCAAGTTACCACATAAGGCTTGTTACTGCCCCAAAGCTTGCAGGTACTACTTGGACCTTCTTTAAAGAAAAAATTATTAATTGGTGTTCTGGAGTATTTTACTTGTTGTGGCTGTCTGTATTACAGCATATATGAATACCTGAGAATAGGAGTAGATAGAAAAATCAAGTCTTTTCACTTCTGACCCCTTTTCTTAAGATATTTTCATTTGATTGATAACTTTTTCTTGTTCTTTATCTTAATTTCCTAAACTCTAAATGTTTAGATGTTGGAATTGAAATTGTAATGTGAAGTATTAATTTCAATTCTAACTCTAAAAGACTTGGAATTGGCTTAGAATCTTAAATTTTATGTTTGGCTTAGAATCTTAGAATCTTAAATTCTAAAAGAATTTTAATTGTTAAGTGATTATTGACAAAATGAAAAAGAATGAGAGAGAATAATATAGACTTTAACTCAGAGAGAGATATTTGACAAGTTTTGGAATATAGGTTGGAAATTAAGAATGGTTGACTTTAGTTGTTTTTGAATGCCATGAAATTGAATTTTGGAATTACAATGCCAATTCTATATGTTATTTCAAACATGAAAATTGGAATTAGGGTGCCCAATTCCAATTCCAAAGTCCAATTCTATGCTCAATTCTAGACACCAAACAGGATGTTGTAAATATATGGTTCATATGGTCTTTGTTCCTTGTCTTTTCACCGTATAATTTACACTTGTTTGTTCAATCTGCAAGGTATCAATCTTTAAAGGCCACTGTTAAAGCTAATAGAACCTGTATTAATTTGTGTTTCCTTTATTCTCATGTCCAAATGGTGGTTGTTATTTAGTATCTGATTTAACAAGAGATGGATTTATTTGGCGTTGTACAATCAGTTTTGCCTGTAATAAAATAACTGCTTGTCAAGATCTTCCACTAGTTGTATGATGTGACAATGTTAGCCAGTCAATTTTTAGAAGCATTAGGGATTAGAGATTACGGTAAACTGTTTCCTACTTTTTATGCAGAAGCACAGCAAGAATTTGATGGCCATTGCTCAGTTCAAGTATATAGTGTGCAAGCTAGCATTCCAAAGGATTCAGCTGGGCTTTGGAATGAGGAATTTATTCAAGCGGAGCAGCTCTTCAGGGAGCCCCGGTCAGTTGACAATTGCTTGAGAGATAACAGGTAGGTTCCATGTCTTTAGAATATATTTATATAGTGTATATGCATTTGGTTAGCTTGTGTTATAGCAGTGGGATCGGTTGAAGGTATAGAGTTATCTTGAGTTTGTTATTAATTTCAGTCAATTTGCTATCTTTCACATATATATATGCATATAAACATGAATACATATTTTAATGTTATGCTAGTTCAATTGAAGAACTGTCTGTTTGACAGTAATAATACATAGAACTGCTAAAATGGTTTTTTTTCACTGAATCAAAGTGTTGTCTTCTAATATATAGGTTGCCTGTTCACTGAATTGGATGATTAAGATTCCAGATTATTGAACAAAATTGAGACACAATTTCTGTTTGTAAGTCAGTGGTTATTGACATATTATCATATATATAGAAAGTCAAAATGATTACTTTACTTTTTTAGATAAGAGTAGTTTGGCTATTGAAACAGGAAGAAAGAGCACAGAAATGGAGAATAAGACACTCCTCAAAAAAAGGATTGGCCTTTGACTGTTTTCCTTACTACTTATTCTGATTCTTAACATTATGCCTACAGGCTGACTTATTGTGGGCATTTCAGATATCCTAAGGGATTGGAGAGCTCTTTTACTGTGACTGATTTTAATAGTAGTTTCCATACGTTCCTATTTTTCCTTTCTTCACTGATTTTCTTTATTGAGGATTTCTTATCCTCCAATCTTGTGTTAATCTTTGTTCAGTTTTATATACTAAATTTCTTCTTTTATCAAAAAAATAAAAGAAAAATGGGCCAAGAGACAAGGTCCACTCATATTGTAATGATGAGTGTTTTGTTCTCTTTTTCATTGTCTTTGTTATAGAAGATAGGTGTAAATCCTTGTATGCGAACCTTGCCATTTTTCATCTTAATAATATTTTACTTTAGAAAATAAAATAAATCGATGAGAAAAATTCACGAAATGAAACAGATCCTTCTCTCTCATGCTTTTGGATGTGCTCTAATGGGAATGGGAATGATGGAGCACCAACTTAAGCTTTATTTGATATTGAGTATTTCCATTGCTTTATCAGTATGTTAGTTTAGGACTAATTGGGAGACCTCATTCACTCTAGTTCTTGTGTTCTTTTCTTCTCTATGTTCTAGGATAGGATAAAGGACAGAATGCAATGGTATTGCTCTGCATCTGTCCGGCACAAGCAATGCATGAAACATTTAAAAAAGAAACAAGTTGGTTTGAAATTTGGGGAAGCGATTTTTATTGGTACTTGACTACTTGGTTTCGTCACTTTCAGATCAACTAGATGTCCGCTAGATACTGCTTTGAAATTGGAGAATCTGTGACATTAAAAATGTTTTTTCACCCAAAAAATGTGGTTATTTAGTTTTTGCCACCGTCAATTCATTGTTTCTTTGAGCAACATGGATGCCATTCTATGATATCAATCTACTGGCAAGTTCTGCATACTGTAGGGATATTATATATTTATATATATATATAATTTTCTTAACATAATGTGTAAAATTTAATTTCTGAAATCCCTTCATAGAGAAAAATGTAGTCGACGGAAAGGTTGTAGCAATTTTCCCTTACCATCAGGTGCTTAATCTTCTGTTCGCAGACATGCATGCATAACTGTTGTTCACTAGTCTGGAAAAATAGCATATGATGTTTTCGTTACTAAATAGCGATATGTTTGGGGTTTTTCATGGTGACTGACCAGCATACTTATCAGGTTCTGTGGGATCTCTAGTTCTTTAGTTCAACGGAATGTAGATGGCCAACCCGTGGTTTCTGCAGCTCCACTGACAAAATCTGTAGTAGGCATGGCACCAATAAAGAGTAACGTTCTCCGGCCTCCAAAAAATATAGCACATGATACTATTCCCAAAGTTGATCTCAAATCACAGAATGTGGTGGAAGATGTCAAGAGTGAAAGCAATGGTACAGGGAGTACAGGAATTCATGATCACATCAACAAACCTACTGAAGACAAAGAAAAGGTCCTTCCATTGCCCACAAGCAAAAAGAAAACACAAGTTGATAAAAGTGGTTCTGGTACTGGAGGTTCATTGGCTAGCTTTTGGGGTCGTGCACCTGCAAAACCCAAGCCTGGTTCCCTGCTGACAGAAACAGTTTCAAATCATTCTGGTTGGTTTTCATTGCAGTTTACTTTTATTTGGATTGCTTTATATTCAGAATTTTCTTGATGATTGTAATAGTAATATAACAATGGATCTCCGTTATATTTACACTTAAATGTTTCAGTAGCTACTGAAGGGGCCCAAACTAGTGCTCGAGAAGCAGGAGAGGGTGACAGCAGTGATGATGATAATCAAGATATCACCTTAAGACGATCATCCAATAGGAAAAGGAGGGTTGTCTTTGATTTCTCAGATGAAGATGAAGATGATGCTGTTAATTTAGCATCACCAGAATTACCAAAGAAGCAGTTGTCTGAGGATGCCAAACAAAATGATAATAGATCATCAGATAAAGCCACTCTGAATTTTGACACAAAGATAGAAAACAAATCAAGTGGTAAGGAAGAAAAAGCATCTGACCCAAAAGCTAACCAACCGTTCAGGGAAGAGTTTTCAGTTATCAGCAAATGCACAAGTACTAGGAAATCATCTACTGAGAAGGTGCAGAGTTGTGCTCCTGAAATTTCTGTTAATAAGGATAGTCTAAACAATGCTGCACCCAGTTCACCAAAGAGGAGAAAAGTGGTGAAGACCAGGATTGATGAACGAGGGAGAGAAGGTACCTGTGTTCTTAGTGCATTTTCTTCACAAAGCAGCTTCCGTATTGCCCATTTGCCTTACAGAATCCTAGCTAACTTTCTGTATGAATATAATATAAGATTACTTTGGAACTTCTATTTAGAACTTTGTTCTTTGTTAAAAATCAACTTTACACCTCTACTTGTGTATTTTGGGGTGATCTATATCAAGAAATTTAGTAATTCTCAGTAAACGTAAGCTATTTTATGTTATTTGTTTATGATTTTGTTCTTCTCTCCAGTAACTGAGGTAGTCTGGGAAGGGGAGGAGACTGAAGCAAAGAAAGCTGATAAGCTTACAACAAGGGAAGCTGAGAATAATGCATCTATCAATTCTGTCAACGGGTTAGTGCTACTTGTCCTTATCTTTTAAGCATTTGAACTAAATGACTGGTAACAGGCAATACTACAAAATGCGAATGATGCCTTATCAGTTGTCCTATGAAGCACCATAACAGTGCTTAATTAGGTTGCTTTGCACCTTGCAAGGTATTTCTGAAGTTGTTTCAACTTTCAAGGTCTTTTGACGAAAAAAACAATTCTTGATCTTGTGATATTGAAATATGCACTCAACCTAATGCAAAATACTTATAAGATTTGTGCTTGAACCTAATGCTACTAAGGTACTCAACCATTTTATGTCTGTGCTTGTTTATTGATCCCTTATATTCAAACAAGACAAATTGTTATGGCTTGAAGCTTTGACATAAAACATGGAACCTATTTTAAAAGACACACAGCCTGTTTGTTCTTGTGGTTGTGTTGAAAATTATTTGGGCAGCAAACATGTCAACGGCATTTTAGAGGAGGTTGTTAACCTTGGTTCCTTTGATCCTCCCACTGCTTTGTTGTTTAAACTTGTTAATCGTGACATGCTTTATTCATTTGATACGATATTCCAGTGCTCCAGCAACTAAGAAGGCACCAGCGGTGGCAAACACCACTGGAAAAGGAGGAAGCAAGAAAACTGGAAACTCAAAGGATCCCAAACAGGGCAATATTCTTTCATTTTTCAAGAGAGTTTGAGGTCAAGATAGAATGACATTGCTTTCAGCAGGATCTTCCACTAGTGCTGCTAGTACCTTTCATGATTGTGAGGATTTGGGATTATGTAGATATTTTAGTTAGTTGGAGGTTTCACGGGAATCTGAATGCAGGGTAGTTGAAATACATTTATGTATATGTTTTTCTTTGCACTCTTGTTAATATATCTCTCGTTTCCTGTTCTTGCCTTAATAAGCATAGTTTTTTCTTTTCTTTTCTTTCTATTTTGTCGAGATGCGTTACGTCATGATCCACGTCTTTTCAAGACTAGGCTATGCCACTTCGAGTGGAAACTCGCGGTGTAAAATAAGGTGAAAAGCGGCAACATTATTTGACAGTGTAAAGTTAAGATGAAAATGAACTCATCTTTTATTATCTACTTTTACTTAAACTACACAAATATTCAGAGGAAAAAAGGTACTGAATCGAGAAAGTAAACAAAGTGTCTGATGCTTGCTTTAAAGTATGAAACAGCGGCTATATAATGTCGAGATGGGAGTTCAATACTTGAATTTCTTGAGGTAATTAACTTACTAATTGGATTAGTTGACTTAACCCCAATAGTAGTTAGAGAAACCGGATTAGATCTTACCTGGTGAGGTGGTCATCGGGTTATTTATTTACCAATTCGGTAGTTAGGTTACTCATCGAATTGACGTGTTATCTTCTTAAATCGTAGTGATATATTTTTCTTCGAAAATCAATCAGATTAGCTTAATGTATCAGTAAATATAACTTATTCGAATGAGTAAGAATGGATTAAAAGAAAAATCTGAATTAACTTAATTTTCGTGGGAAAAAAATGTAAATAAATGCACTAATAATCAATCCAATTTCTCAAGTAATATTTTATGATCTACCTGTTTACTAGTCCAATTATATGGTTACATTGGTTCACCAATTACTTTTTAAAATATATAATTACACGACAGGATTGGCTATTAACTTGCTAAGCATAGTCGATTCAGTGTTTTTGTGCCCAAGTTTGCTACAGCTAATTCCTTAATATATATATATATATATCATGCGTTAACAATATAAAACATCTTTGCATTATCACCTAATAGAAAATTACCACATAATTCATTTTATAACTAATTCAATTTTTAATACATCATGCACATAATAAAGGATTTGTTAATTATTCATTAGCCGTTAGATTACACCGTCAGATGTTAAGGAAGAGGAAGTTAAAATCTGGATCCAAAGTGACTTTGTTTTGTAGTCAAGTTCTTAAGCAACCATCTAACCAGGGGCCAAAAGAACCTAGTTAGAAAAGTTGTCCGAGTGTTCTTTTATGAACACAAATTTAAAATCAATGTTGAGGAGTAGCCACGTTAGACTTCTTCAGTCATCTAGGATGGAAAATACATAATGGAGTTTGTATTTGCCCAAGATGTCATCAGATACAGAACATACATAATTTTTGTTCAATTGATTGAGGAAACATAAAAAAGGGCAGGTTGATGTCAAAGGTGAGTACAGATTGAAAAAAGGAGGAAAACAGCTGCTACTCTATGCAAGTTACCAAATCAATGAGATAATAATATACATGATTTACAATAGCTTTCCCAAGAATGTTACTATTTATACTCTCTGTTATTAACTATCCCGAATCAGGTTAGTAGGCTCACTCAAAACGTACTTGGGTAGCTCATACTTTGCTCCTGCAAGACAAGTATTGCAGCAACAATGAGAATATGAAATTGTTGATGCAGTCAAATATCGCCAAAAAAAAAAAAAATGAACATGTTATAGAACCTTAATAAGGGTTTTGGTTGTGTGGTGGGGTAGCTGGGCTAAGAAAAGTAATGGTAGGGCTATAAAAGCCGTCTAGTATTGCTGCATAATGTATTTCATCATAATCCACAATAAAGGTCGATGTCACATGATAAGAGTAGGGCTGGACCACAGTTGGATAATTATTGGGAAAAAAAGTATGGTAGGGATGCTACATGCCTATATGTGATTCATGGCAGAAAAGTACTTGAATGCTTTTCATTTTAATTTCCAATTTCATAAGCAACTAAGATTTTAAAGGCATACAAAACCGAATTAATAAAAAAAATTTGACTTTTGATAAGAGACTGATTAAGATTAGAATTTTATTTCTATCTACTAACACTGTCAACCAATATAATCTTAAGAAAGTGCAAAATCATGCTACATAGCTACTCACTGTAATTACTGCCCACCATAATTTGACACTTTATTGAGTTTCTATTTTTTGACGGTATAGTAGTGCGGAGAAATTAAATTCTTAAGATTATAGAAGTTGAATCATATATCATATCCTCTAATTTTTTTCTTCCCCTTTTATGGTCCTTGTCATTTTTAAAACTTTGTTTATAGAACATAGTAAATACGAGAATGCAACTAGTTACCTCTTTCATCATAGCATACTGTCAAATCCGAACTCTGGACAATGACACCAGCACTATCCACAATTGCTTGTGCTAAAGTTAGATCAGCCTCAGCAGCAGCTCGAAGAGCATCCCAAATCTCTAGCATGCAGAAAATGGGACATGCACTTCAATTACTTAAAACAATTAAGACATGTATTAAGGAAAAGGAAGAGACGAAACAAAACAGAATGATTGACAACAACAAAATACCTTGTAAACCTTTCTGATATTAACTTTCTTTTTGGAATAAACACAATATTATTCTTGGTGTTGTCACTGTAGAATTTATGGGTAGATTTCATTATCTGACAATAATTTTCTACAACTAAAAACACTGGCAAAGTCGTTCTGAAAACAATTATCAAGGTTGGAACAGAAAAATGCAAAATAGCTTGTATCCCTTTTACTTATTTCCTTAGCGCAACGTGTTAATTCTACTGTGGATTCTTTTCACAACTATACTCAATCATCAAATTCAATAAATCATAATCAGAGTCAATTTGAATTTGTATACTTCATTAGCTGTTTCTTGGCTGCAAAGAATTCCACATAGAAAGCTAGATAAAGCCCATATATCCCATATATGCAGAAGTCACTAGCAATCAAGCAGGTACCAAAAGCACAACATTTTCTATGTTTTCCATGGTGTAAATTTATCATCCGTTCCTCTTACAAAATTAGCTTTAGGCCCATATTTATGTGCCAATGGTTTCATTGCAGGCATGTTTGTTAGTTGTTTACTATGAAATTCAATAGCAAAATGAAATCTAAACTATACTCTTAACACAGTGAATAGCTGAATATCATCATTATCAGATCTTTGATACTTCTGTGAGACCTAAGCCTTTCCTATATGAAGAAGCAGAGTACCAATTTAGAAACCGTTTTGCATCTCAGGCATCATATTCAATAAATGAAAGAAAGACAAAGACATATGGTGATGATTTGCTATGACAAACAAAAAGTTATCCTAAAAAGATCATCCTCTGATTTTTATTTTTTTTTCTTTTCTTTCTCCATTTGGTTCCCAGAAAATAAATGACCTTACAGCAAGAAAAACTCAGTGATAATGAAATTATTGAAAGCTGTTTACATATTCCCTTTCTCTAACTCAACATGAAGCTCTAAAGATTTATCAACTTACAAAGCTCAATATCTATAAAAAGCATTTTCACAAATTTATTCTTGTTAGCAAAATACCAACCCTTTACTCGGGATCAGGCTTCTATGCAACATGACCTGAAGTAATTACCAGTTCAGGTTGAAATTACATGTAATAACTGTTGGTTATTGTCAATTTACATTTTCAATAAATTACCAACCCTCTTGTCCAACATCTTGGCTGCAAAGACAGAGGCATCTTAGAAGATGGCCATACTAGAAGGGATTGAAGCAACACGGAAGGCTATGGATTATTAATTTAAATCAGTAAGAAAAGTCATATAAATTAAAGAAATCCAAGCAATATTCAGAAAACTGTGGGGAGTGAACTGATTCATACAAAGCACTCGTTTAGTCATCTCCACTTAAACTCCTACTGTCTTCTAAGCCAATCTAATTATACACAGGCCTTGAATGTACCCAAAACAGTCATTTATTTATCAAATTGTGTTAATACCTTTACGGCCACCATAGTGAGGAGCTGTGTCCCAAAACTCATCGCGCAATTGTATTAGCTGAGTCTTTGTTATTGGCTGAGGATGCTTCCAAGGCTTAGGCTTTCGGATCTTTTTCACTGTCCCTGTTAAAATATTTCAATCTTACATTAATGTAAATGGGAATTGACATTAAACTAGACCCAAAACTTGAGCATTCTCATCAGGAACAAGCTATTAAATGATTCTATACTTCAGAAAACTATGGAATGAAAAATCTATCCACAGACCACAAGTACTAACAATAATGAATAACAAGAAAATAGATCGACAACTTAATTTAGAAACCCAGAAAAAAGAACAACAACAACAATGATCTGAAACATTCGTTGCTATCTGAAAGGAAACAAATAAATAAGCAAAAGTGACAAACTGCAGCACCTCATGGTAAATTTGCTTTGAGTGATTTCAGAAGGATTTTTTTTCTCCCTCTCTCTTTGTGATATTATATCAACAGATATCAATACAGAACAAAACCATGGTAAAGTTAACAAAAAATGGCTCCAACAAGTTGCGATGCCCCACCATGAATGTATCTATTCTGTGCATACATGATTCAATGCAGAGATCACAAGGACAAAGGAAATGTCATATCGATTCAAATATATGCTGTTGCTTCTTATCTTCCTTGTTTCCAAGATAGACAAAATTGCAAGGCAAATTTTTATAATCATGCTTATTAGCTTTGTCTCAAAAAAATAAGACAAAGAAGAAGTGGAAAAATATCACAGTGATAACTGACAAGCATGCTCAAAGTAACAAGATAGGAGGTTTTCTTTTCGTTTTATCTGGTACTTATTTTACTAGTATTTCTGGTTTTCACCCTTATTCACTTGTTATAGTAGACCACACAGCTGCACATCAAGGCTAGGTGAAGTGGCAAATGAAAGACCAGGCTTCAGTAATGGTCTGGATATTCAGCACTCAGGCAGTATTATCAATGATTCAGTAGCATCAAACTTTACATTAGGAGATAAATTCATACATATACTGGCATAAATTTAACTGTCATCAGTCTCTAAAATTCATCAAGCTGTTCATAGGCTTGCTCCAATCTGTATTTTCAAAATGTTTCCACCAAATCATTGCAATTCAATCAAAATCTCAAAGATCCAAACAAAAACTGAGAGAATTGGGAAGCATTCCAGAAAATAGCACATAGTTTTAAAGGTAAAACAGAACTAAACTAGTTGAATATTTGTTTACCCTTCCCAACTGCCAACTTCACACAAAAATCAAAGGAACCAATTTCCATCCTCAATTAAATCACTAAATACTAACAATTGTCACCACCATCTAAAATCTAAATTTTCATGACTACAGATAAGAAAGATAGACCAACCAAATCACTTGAATTCAATTAAAGCAAATCTAAGAACCATCAAGAGTCTACAAGCTTGGTACACCATATGACACCAATTGCTGGAAAAACTTAATAAAAAAGGAACAAGTAACCAATGCTGAAACCAGCTTCAGAGGGTAGGATTTTCATTGCTTTACACAAATGCATTAAACACCCAATGTAAAAAGAAGAAAAAGAAAACACTTGGTTGCAACTGTGCCCTATGCAGTGGAGATTCACTCTTCATATTTTCAAGAATCAGTATTTTCACAACTATGACTTATGAGCATCAAACAGCACCCCAACTACCAAATCCAAGAAAGAACAGATTTTGACCACAACCCATCATCAATTCACTGAAGGTTTAACCAAAAAAACCAAATGCAAAGACAAAAGTTTCAGCTCACTGAGAAATCCAATCAAAACCCAACAAAGAAAAGAGAAAAAGATAAAAGATAAAAGAAGCAAAAAAAGAGGGGTTGTTTTATATGATGCTGACCGTCAGCCTTGGACTGTGAGGATCCAGCACAACCCATTGCAGAAAAAAACCAGAGCTTGGTTTGGCAGAAGAAGAAAGAAAAGGCAGAGAGAGAGAGAGAGAAGAGCGTGAAATGAAGGGAGCTTGAGTGAGATGGCAAGTAAAGTCAATAAGGGTAGTCTTTGAAGGAAGTTAGTCACGTTAATGTTAATCAGTGGGTGAATGTAATGGTGACCGCTAATGGATACAATGTATATGGTTCCCTTATTCTGGATCACTGATTTTCATTTTTTTTTTTCTTGTTTTCAAAATATGATTTTTAATTTCTAATCATTATTCAATTTTTTAATTTTTTTAAATTTGGTTCCTTATATTTCGAATCCGTTTTAATTTGATTTTAATTTATCATCTCATTATACTATTGATGAAAAATACTGATATTGCATATTCCACCCCAAATTCACTTGCGTGCCACGTGTTTATGCTATGTTAGCATTTTGAAAAAGTTATTTCGTAGAATAATAATTTGAGGCCAAATCAAGTAAAATAAAATTTTATATATATATATCAAAAAATTGAGTAAAGACATTGACCAAATGACCATTTTTTTTTTTTTTGCTTTTTCTAAATTATAATTTTAGAGTGTTTCAACTAATTTGATTTGAGTGTGAAAATAAATCTCTCCTCAGTATGCTATTATTTATTTACAAGACTTAAAAATTAATTTTTTTTGGTAATGACTTAAAAAATTAATATATTCAAAAATATAAATTTCAAATTATTTAAACAAATTAAGTGTTACTAATAGAATTTTTTGTAAGTTTTTTGAAATTCATCAAATTTAATTAATATTGATTAAACTGAGTTGAATTATTGCGGGATAAAAACTTCTCTTTAGGATACAAATCTAATTTTTTTTGTTTAAATGTGCTTACAATAAAATAAGATTAAGTTCTCCTAGCTTTGTTTAATTGCGTTAAATTTACTTGTTTTGGCTCTAATCATTTGACTAGAAATATACCAAAAATATAAAATTTTAAGATTTATTTCTATAGAAGAATTTTTCTATGCTAGGTCCCATGTTTAATTTGCATTTTCCTTTTTCATAAGAGCAATGGTAGATAGGACGAAAATTTTTTCATTAAACACGCACGAGTAACCATCACATGGTAGTTGTTTACTGTTTTAAAAATTAAAAATGATAAATAGAATTTAAAAATGGAATTAATGGCTTGGATTTTTTGCACATCCAGTCGTAGGTGTGGTTTTCGAGCCACGGAGCATTTTATGGTACTAATATTTAGGGTAAGTTGCAAAATATAATATTTGCAGATTATATATAATAAGTTTTTAAACACTTATAATAAAATTAATAAGTAACAATTCAATAATATTGCACATATAATTATATACGCGTTAATTTTATTTATCAAATATGCACGTTAATTTACAGTAATAAATTTTTTACTACTTAAGTATAATTAAGTTACATTGATATTCTTATTTAAATAAGGTATGTGTTCCCAAACATAATCTGTAAGAAATATTATCAATGTTGAAAAAAATCTTTAGATAATGATTAAGAACTTAAGAATTTTTTTAAGCTTTTATATCAAATACATTAAAAATTTCAAACAATATTTTTAACTAAATTTCTTCTTTCAAAATTTTTTTAAACTAATATTATGATGACAATTGCATGTCAGGAAAAGCTATAAAATTAAAATTATTTCAATACGCACTTATTTGTATAATTATTTTTTTTGTATAATCAATTATGTCATAACTGATTTATGTTTAGATACTTTAACTAAAAAAATAATTTTAAAATAATCTGTTTTATTTATATTGTGTGAAAATATCACTTTAAATGATAAATTATTAAAAAGGTATGAGAAAATTCGGTATATATATTATATTTTATATAAGATTACTTAATAAAAGCATCATGATTCTAAAATAAATCAACTTTTGCTTATAATCAAAAGTTTGAAGATATTGCTTATGATTATAAACTGTTTTTCAGTTTAAAATCATTAGCTTTTGATTATAATCACTTGAAAAAAATTTACTGAACATCCTAGATTTTTCTAAAACAGCATTTTCACTTAAAAAATAAAAAATAAAAGCTGTTTTTGCCTGTTCCCACTCTGTACTAACTGTAAATCAATATTTAACTACTCACTTTTGAATATCAATGCACTTAGGAACTCTGGTTTAGGAATCACAAGGCAACCTCTTTGATCTGTCAAATACAGCCTGTGCTTCATTTGTTTTCTTCATGCCGCCCCCCTTGGTTATGCCATAATTGTGTAAATCGACGCGACTCTACTTGTTTTAGTTTTTCCCTTTTAATTTTTTTTTTCCTAGTACTGAACGGGGCTTAAAGCCCGAAAGAATTTTCCCTTTTAATTATGATTCTTATGCAACTGCAAAATATAATTTCCATGTCACATTAAGAAGCCACGTTTATATGCATAAATTAGCGTATTTATCTCGTGTGATGAGAGTGTGTATTTTTTTTATTTTTTTAGAATTCTAAAATTATATTGGTCATAATAAAATTTGAATTTGTTAACAAAAGAAATGCTAAAAACAAATCTCTCTCCCATTAGATGAAACAATGCAAATATATATATATATATATATATATATATATATATGAGAAAAATTTAACGTAGTTTAGTTTTTCACTGTCTATGTCCACAATTTTACTAATCAATCTAAATCTTTTATTATTTGTAACTTTTTAACGGTTAAAATTACAAACCATCCTTAAAATTCTTTCATCAAATGGACAATTTTTAAAGACTACCCATATAGATCTCTCTTACTTTTGGAGGATATCTAAACTTAACAAAGCCATATTTATAGGTTAATACTCTTGTAAAACTTCAACTTCTTCTCGAGGTAAGACTTTGAGTTAAATCTCAACAAATTCCTCCATTAATTCAAAGTCCTACCAAATCTTCACCATCTTGCTCATGGAACACCCTGTCTAACCTCCACATTGTCAAGTAGAATTTTGACATAAATCATTCTTCCCAATTGACCCAAACAATTGGCTCTGATACCATTTATTGAGTAGTGGAAGCAAAAGAAAATATAAAAAGCAAATCTCTCTCATTAGAGGAAACAATGCAAGAAAAAACTACATAGGAGATAAAATTTAATGTGGTTCGACCTTTTACTACTTACGTTAACAATTTCACAAACCAATCTAAACTTTTCACTATTTATAACTTTTGAATGGTTGAAATTGCAAACTATTTTTACAACTATTTTATCACATTGACAACACCTAGAGACTACTCATATAGATCACTTTTATTTTTGGAAAATACATAAACCCAAAACCTAAAGGCCATATTTAGATGCCAACACTCTGGTAAAACTTCAACTTCCTCTCAATGTGGGATTGTGTTAAATCTCAATAAACTTAAAACCCCATATATACAATTAAAACTCTCACCCTTTGTAGTTGGTTTTTTTGGACTTTAGCCCCGTTCATCATAAACAAAATTGTTTACATAATAATTAAATACTTAACTAATCAACTGGTAAAGTTAATTTAAAAATACTCTTACCCTAAAATTAAGAACCTAATTATGGTAAGAGAAATTCTTATATACTCTTAGAACAAGATAAAATATTTACTCTGCTTCATTTATTATTAACAAATCAATTATTATACTAAAAATGTAAAAAAAGTGTAAGATAATAATGACTCATAAAACTTAAGTATCAATTAATAAATAAATTAGAGTGAGTATTTTTTCTTGCTCTTGGTGCATTTTTAGGTAAAAGTGATGCTGGATGGTGGAAAGATTGGAGTAAATTAAATAACATATGATTTAGGACCATATTTGAAATTTGAATATTTGGGTATAATTTAGAGTGTGCAAACATGGAAGACGTACATTGGTTATTAGGAAGGGTATTGTTACTCAAATTTATCAAAGGGTAACAGAGAATCATCAAGCACCGAGATGAGAGCTGAACTTCATTTATTTTTTTCCTTGTACTGATATAATAGAGTTGAACTTTCTTTGTAAATTCCTTTTAAGGTTTTTCTATAACACTCCCTAAGGATTTAAGAACAAAAAATTTTGTATTGAATTAGGAGTTTTTAAAATGTTTAAGACAGTGACTATATTAAAAAAATTTTAAGAGATTCTAGAGTTTAATTTCTATGTATTGATAGTTTAATTTTTACATTCTCATCCAATCTAATCATCTCATTTGTATAACTTTTTAAATAATAAGTGTGAGACTCAATCAATTTTACTGATATGACAATTCATAATTGGATACAACATTAATCTCAAGATTTTATTCTTGATTTTTTAACTAGGTCATTAGGGTAGAGTGCTCGTTTCAAAAACCCTTTCTTTTATCAAGTAGGAAAAGGTTACATAAAAGTTGATTGTTAACAAGATGGAATCATAATGGCTCAATAATGAGTATTACTACTAAGAAAAAGATGGAACGGGAGAAAGAGAGTGAGATAAAGAGAGAGAAAGTTGCTGTTGGCTACTTGGCTGTCAATGTTCCTTGTTGGGCGTGGCATTGTGGGGCGGTGTCTATGGCTCTCTGTGTGGACTTTTTTCCTGATTGTTTTTCTGATGGTGCCGCAACTTGCGGAGAATCTGCGGTGTGAGTTGTGGTTGTGAAACCAACAAATTCCAACTTGCTAAGCTTGTTTCTTTTTTCTTACTGTTGTGAAATACAAATGTTTTTGGTAACCAAGAAGGTGTTTATTTCGGCACTCTCAATAAATGATCTTTGTAGATTATTTTTTCTTTTTATCGGTTTACTTTTTTCACCGTTTTGGATTGAATGGATTTTTGTTCATAAAATACAAGTTGTTAATCTTTGAGTTCTGGTTTGATTTTTAAAGGCTTGCCTAGTTTGGAGTTCCTAAGAAACAGTTTGACGGTTGACAGAGAAGGAGAGTGGTGGAGGATGAATTGGGGCTTGAAGAGGAGTGTGTGAAGAGGATCGAGATTGGATCAATGAAGAGAGGTGGATGAAATCAAATTAGGGATTTAGGGGTAAGGATGGGAGAATTGGAAATTTTATTAATTTTGTGCATTTACTAAATGATCCTTGAGAATAAATTAGAAATAAAAATAGTTATAGGTTCTAATATTTAAATTTGCTGCGAGTGAATGTTGACTAGGCATTAGTATAGATAGTAGGACTAGTAAAAAATGCCATGTAATGATATGTTTTGATACTGCCCGTTTATTGTTAGTATCGAACTAATCACTAACTAGGAATGTGTCTGTTGGTAACATGGAAGAGAAAATCGAATCAGATCGGCTGGTTCGACTTAGTACTGGTCACCTGGTAGATCCGATTAAGTTTTAAAAATCGAAGGAAGTCAAAATTGGTCAAAACCGAGAAAATCGAGCAAAACTAGTGAACCGGATTGAAATTTTTTATTTTTTTATTTTTTGAAAACTATAGAACCAAAGAAGAGCACCAACAAATATTATTGAGTTGTTCTTCTTCTCTCTTCATCATTCGTAGATTGCTTACCATAAATCTCGCTAGTCATCAACATATATTATTATTAAATATTTTATGACCGTATTATGAGATTGAGACTTGAGAAATTTTATATGGATTTATTTTTATGTACCTATGAATACAAATATATATATGTATATATATATATATATTGCATTGATTATATTAATATTAATTATTTAATATATTTTTTATATTATAATTAATCACACACATATATATATATATATATTTCTGTTGAATTTTGATTGAACCGGTTGAATCTCTGAAATTTTAAATTAACACTTGATTGGTAACTATTAGGATACTTATTGATTTGTTTTTGTGTGTGGCATATATTTATTCCCTGCAGAAAACCGCACTTGTCTTGAAGAGATTTTTTATTATTATTATTAAAAAATAACTTGAAGAGATATTTTCTATGTATGAACGGCTTCGACTCTGACGTTCTTTTTCGTACCAAAATAAGGAACATTGGGTTTAATAGAATGAATCTTTAATAGATAGATATCCGTCGATTTAAATTAAAGTAAGAGTTCGATTTATATATACTATAAGTATAAAATGATTTTACAATAACATCTAATCAGGTACTATAATATAAGTAAAAACAGTTAATTTTTATACTTATTATTTAAAAAAGAGACCATTTTTACTTATAGGAGATCTCCTAATTAAATATCTGTGTAAAATAATTCTATACTCAAATTGTATAAAAATCAAATTCTTAAAATAAACATAAGTCAGCATCATAATCATAAATAATTGAATATCATATCATCCAATCTAAAATTGTTCATAGAAAAATATATTTACATCTTTAATTAATTACTCTCATATAGATTAAGAGATTAGTTGTAATACAATTTTAGATAATACTGTTTTATATTATCAATTAATTTTAAAGTATATACTGTGAGAACTAAATATTTTTAGTGCCATCCTAATGTATAATTAAATGATAATAAATTTTTTTTAACATCACAGTTATATAAAAATTAAACCCATAAGTTAAAGCACATGCAAATTATCCATAATTTTTTTTATTATCCTCTTTCTATTAGACAAGCTTTTCATGTTTGTCTTGCGCTTAATAAAATCAAAGTTGTCGTTTTGGCAAGATGCCCGTGTAGGTGGACGGTTCGACCTGACCATTAGAGAGAGAGAGAGAGAGAGAGAGAGGCTTTAAACAAAAGACTTCATAGATTGTGACAATTACAGACTAGCAAACAAATAAGCAGAACAGCCACCCTAACCCTCTATTTCTACAACTTTCTCACAAATAGCTAGTGATATACTCTCTCCCAGCCCTGGAAAATATCTATCACTTTTTTACAAATATAAATATTTAAAAAGATAATAAATATATTAAAAGTGAAGTAAAATATAGTGAATAAATTAATATAGTCTTATTAAATGAAATATTTTTGAAAAACTAATAGTTAGTAAATGAAATTACTTAGAGATATTATTAGAAAAAGAAATAAATATTACATTGATATGTGAGGCTGTCTAAAAGTATATATATATTTTGAAACGTAAAGTTGTATAAAAGTTAACGGGCATTCTGAAAGTAGGTAAGTATTCGTATGAGTTTGAAGCATTTATGCGTTTTTTCTTTTTTTTAGTTTAAAAAGGATTAAAATAACTATTACTTAAATTTCACCAATCAATCTTATTTTATATAACAGCATTAAATATTATTGGTATTGAAATGGTCGTATAAGATATATCAGTACTAATTTGCATGAACAAAACTAAAATCAAAGTAAAGCTTTCGGAATCAAAAAGCACTAGCAAGGTATTTATAGCATCGATTAATAAAAAGAAGTCCTTTTATCACAAGTGGTTATGTTGTATAGGGGCATCTAGTGACACATATAAATAATAACTTAGATGATTCATATTCTCGCATGTGAGTTTCAAAAATTATTTTATTTTTTTGGGTGAAAAATAATAGAAAGGGACGTCCATACATGATGAAGGGGGAATCAAATCCAGCAACTTTTGTTCATTATACTAACATATATAGTGGCTCTTGTATTGCACGACTTTTATCATCATAATATAAAATTATAAATTAATTGAAAATAAAATATTATAATATAATGATTTTAATTTATAGACACATAAATAAAGTTTTTTAATCTAAAATAAAATAATACTAATATATGTCTATAAAATGTAAAAAGATACTATGCGTAATTTAAAATTTAAATTATATATACATATATATATATATATGTAAAATATAATTTGAAAATCTTATAATAAAAATTGTACTAAATTTTCAAGGTTCATAAAATAAATAAAAATAAATTCTCATTGAAAAAATATAAACTTTAAAATAAAATTATAGGTATTTGAAATTCATTTTATTTGAATATATACTTATATTTTTCAAGTTGAGATTTAACCAAATAAAAACTTACCCTTTTTTTGGCATACATTTGAATTGAACCATATTGTATGAAACTTTTATAATATCATTAAATGAAATATAAAAAAATATAAAATATAAAATAATTAATATATATATTTAATATAGTAATTTAATTTTATAATAAATATATAGATACAAACACATTTCGTGTAAATAATTTTTTTATCTAAACAAAAAAATCAAATATCCAATTAAGTTGTATGATAATGTATCATTATTAATAATGCTTTTTCACATGCTGTTTCTTTTATCGAAACACATGTTAGTTTTTTAAATCAGTAAACCCTAAATCTACCAAAATGAATATAAAGTAACCACTTTAAAATTTATTTATAAATATATAAATTGATTAAATTAAAAACTATCTTTATAAAAATATTCATAATTAAAAAATGGTGATAATAGAATCATTATTAATTTTAATTATTTATAAATACTATAATATATAAATACTATAAAAATTAATAATTAAAATTAGTTATTAATTTTTATATATTTATATATTATAGTATTAAATTATATTTTAAATAATCGATATGTCTGTGTGTCAATTTTATTGCGAATGCGAATTTATATTAACATCATTCATGGTTCAAATTTTTTTTCCTCGTACTTATGAGGAAGTTCTTCTTGAAGTGATAGAGGCTTTGGGCCTCAACAGTGACAGTGGCCTGAAGTTTGATCCTTTTAGTGTGGAGCATCTTCTTTGAGCCTAAGCCCATCGAAGTTTTTTCCCCCTGGCCTTCGCCCTTTCTTCGGCTTCTGGGCCTTCCTCCTCTAATCATCACCATGAAAAGCTTGATGAAGAGGATGCTGCCTCATTGACTAATTATGTAGATGAGCTGGGTTCCTCACATATAACAAGTCATGAAGATGAATTACTTACTGAGATTACCTTGTGAAGTGTAAAAGAAGGAAGAATATTGGTAAAAACAAAAAACAAAAACATGAGGAAGAAATCAAATCCTGAGTTCAGAAGAATGAGCCAGAGAAATGGAAACTAGGATCTCATCTGAATCTGTCTATGAGGATCCTAATGATGTATTGGAGGAGGAAGCTAGAAACTCTTGGAATCTTGGTAAATCTCTAGGTTTGTATGCAGATAATGAGAAAGAGGTGATTACCGCATTGGCTGAACTTCATATAGAAAGGAGGAATGACAAAGCATACTGAACTAAGAGGCAAGAAAGGAAGGTAACATAAGCACTAGTTTCAATTATACTTCTCATTTCATTTTGTTTCTTTCCATTAGTCTAGTCCACTTTATTATTTTTGTTTGAGCTTTGTTCTTTTCTTATTATGTTTTCATGGGCTTTTTATGTTTCTTTTTGAGTGGCCTTGATACGACCCAATCTTCTACTCTTGTTTAGGTGTTTTGAGCCTTTGTCCAATTAAACAAAAACAAAAAAGTGTTTCGGTTGTTACATGGTAGTAGACACCTTCCTGATTATGTGCCCAATGACGAATACAGAAAATTTAGTTAATAGGGCAAAGATAATACGGGTAAAACCTTGTTTATGTTCCTCGCATTTTACCAAAGTTTGATTTAGTCCCAACTTTTGTTGTTTTACTATTTATATCTCTAGCTAATGTTTTCAAAACATTTCAATCTTGTCCTTTTGGTTTAAAAATTCCAAGTTATAGAAAAAAATTGATACAAATATCAAATTATAATATTAAGAAATCACAACAAAATATGAAATAATGTCATATTACAATATTATGAATAAAAATAAATAAAATATCAAGTTTGCATTTATAATTTGAGTGCTATTTATGTTTTGAAAACACCAAAGGTGGAAATAAAACAAAAAAAAATGGGATTAAATTGAAATTTTAATAAAACGTGAGAGACCTTAATAGAGGTTTACCCTGAATATACGTGACAAGATGTTTGACATAACTTTTATCTTAGTCTAATATCAATTATACTAAAATAAGGGGGACAAAATGTGAATATGCCCGTATACTTCTGAAAAAATTCTAAAATTCTTATGGGGCATGTGACTCCAACACCTCCTTCATAGATCCGTCCCCAACGTGCCACAGGAATAGAGGTTATTCTAGTGAAAACATATTTTTCGGAAAAAGACTCAAGCTTCTAGGTAAACTGCAATGAAAAAATTAGAATAAAGGTTCACTTTGATCCCTAAAATTATATGTGTAATTTATTTTAGTGCCTAAAATTAAAAAGTATTACTTTAACCTCTGAAATTTTAAAAATTGATTCAACTTAATCTTTTTGGTGATTCAACTTAATCCTCTGAAATAATAATATAAGGATTAATTTAAATAACTTTTTAAAATTTCAGGGATAAAATTGATATTTTTTTAATTTTAGGAGCTATAGTGAATCACGCATACAATTTTAGGGATCAAATTGAATCTTTACTTAAAAAAAAATAATTCATCAATCAAGAATTTCATCCATTTTTAAAAGAATATTCAAAGTTCCAACAGTTTTTAACAATATTTCGAATAATTAGAAAAAGTGATTTGGCGTAGGAATCCATTTTTTTCCCCGCATATACTTGTTTCATCCCCCGGCTTTCTCGTAATTTTACTTTTGGTGGAAAATTCATATTTCTTTGTCACCAGTCCATTATTTCCTTCATCGCCTGCTTGAATTGAGGACACAAATACAATTGAGTGCATCTCAATAAATTTTAAAAAATAATTTTAAGATAATGGTCATTATTAATTGTTTAAAATTAGTCAAGATGACTTATAATAGGACATTATGATATCGCCTAATCTATAAATCCGGCGAGACTAAGTGAGAAAACAATTACTTAAGTTGAGTTCCTGCTATTGTTGTAAATTTTATAATTAATTTTAGATTTAATTACTTTGAAAATTCCTATAGTTTTACTTAATCTTTAATTAGATTCCTATAATTTAAAAATTTACGATCAAGTCTATGTATTGTATAAAAATTTTCAATCAAATCTATTTTTTTCGATAACTGAAACAAAAAACCTTGTAATCAAATCTCTATATTGTACAAAAGTTTTCAATCAAGTCCTCACATATTGTGTAAAACTATAAGGACTTGATCACAAAATTAAGCTATAGGGACTTAATTAAAAAATTTCGTGTTATATAAGGACTTAATTATAGATTTTTAAATTATAGGAAATTAATTGAAAATCGAGTAAAAATATATACGACTTTAGACTAATTAAACCTTAATTTTATTTCAAAAGAATCCTTACTTACATTTACAATAAAACTGATTGTTTTGCATTTCACCTTTATGAATCTTATTTAAATACATCAACTAAGTCTTATAACAATGCAAGGTCGGCAACATATATTAAATGACAAAAAAATAATAATAATTAAAAGTAATCAATCAAATTTCTTATCATAAAAGTACCAAACAAGCACGTCCATTTCTGCTAACTTCATGTGGGCTGTTGCTTCGTGTCAGTACAGCTCAGTAACACCAGTCTACAACTTATGTATGGTTCCTACTCTTCTTGCCTTTTACCACGAAGCTTGCACTTCAAAAAGGAATGTGTTAGGTGGATTCTTGTGCCTGTTTGAGGGTCAAACGGATAAGCAACTAACGTTTTTCTGGTAGGTTTGTAATCGAGTGATGCACATATTAATGTGAAGACAACATAGTGAACCACCCCATGATTAATACAAATGGAGATGGGATAGTAGCTCAAGAAATGAGTCCGCAAAATGAGACGGAGTTCTTCTCATGCTTACCCGATAGAAACAATACTTAAAACTATTCATGTAACTCTATTAATTCCATGACTCAAACTTTTAGAAGAGATAATTCATCATATTATACATATATTAAAGCCTTTATAATCGAATAGTCAATAATTCAATAATTGTTATCCCATATTCTTGTAAATAAAAAGTTAAATTTCAATATAAGATAAGATGAATCTATACACTACCTACACTGTAAACTCAATGAGTATTTGCATGAAAATATATATTAAATATAAATTTATTCATATACCTCTATCAAATAACTTTAAGCTTGTAAGAGTAATAGTTGATGAATCATGACACTGAGATTGATGAATGCAAATGCCAAACAGAAACTGTAGCTTATTCAGTGTTTAATGCTACAACTAAAATGATAGTGACTGGATTCAGAATAAGCATTTAGGGAGAGGGGTAAGTACTTGAAAAGAGGGAACAATTCAATCTCCTGGAAACTGAACAGTTTTGTATGTAGGTGATGCTACTTTTACTGCAAGTTTTTCCAGCACATGGGTCAAAATTAACCCTCCCACCGGGATGGTTCTCTAAGAACAGGATCTTATAATACAGCTTCAATTACAGACTATAACTTCCGAACAGATTTAAGTACAGAAATTGCACATATTTAATGTAAGGGAGAACAGAATTACAAAGTGAAAAACAAAATCACGCAGACTTGCTACTGAGAGTTGAAACGGAAGGACTCCCCAGATGCATACTTAGTCCTCATACTGTAATGATCAAACTTTGGATTGTTGTAATCAACAGCCCTTGTCTCAACTGGTTTTGCCACAGTCCCAACTGCCCCGAAACCGACTTCTCCGCTCTTTTCTCGTGAGCGATGTCTTGGCCTTTCTTTTGGAATCTTAGATTTAGCGTATGGCGGAATTTCAGTTGATCCGTAGAATTCAGAATAATCGGCTCGTTTTGACAAGCGATGCTTACTTGACAAACTGGGGTCCTTGGAACTGCTTGATTTCACTTTAGGGGCCTTCATTTCTGAGTATTTTTCAGCTGTGCTTGGAGTCTGAACCTGCCGAGTTCCAGCAAGAGGAGCAGGAGCACTATGCCTATTGACCAATGGAGGCTCCACTTCAACTTCGGGCATCCTAAGACGATCTTTCAATGGCGTTAGGTTTCTCTTGGGGCTGTGATATCTGAAACGCGAGGGCATTAGTTGAGTGAATGCACTAGCCACTGCTTCAAGGGAGAGCTTAGAAAGATCAACAATAAGCTGTCCAAAAGATGGCCATCCAGGTTCCTCTTTACTGTTCTCCAGGATTGGCATGGGTTTCCCATTGCCTACTTGCGCTTTAAACTCTCCTTCTAATGGTCGCTGCAGCATTTATGCAGTGTAATTAGTCAACCAGCAAGGGTGAACTACCTTTTATAAATCAACAGCATGACAAAATAATCAAGATGTTAGGTTTTGACATGCTAAGGCACAAAGAAAGATAGGATTTTACAGCACAAGGATGCAAGTTAAATGAGGGGAAAAAATACCCCAAATCCCCAGAAGTAAAATAGACAATAAAGAACAAAGCAGAGAGAGAAATCCTTCCTTTAAAAAGTTAACAAGCATTTAAGTTTACAGTCCTGACTTCAAAAGACTCATTCAGTTTCAAATAACTCTAGCGATGTTCAGGCACATCAACAGGCAGAGTTGTCAAAGATAAAGCAGAATCACTTTTGGCAACATTGTAAAGTTACAACTTAATATAGGCAAAACATATACGACAACAACAACAACTAAGCCTTGTCCCACTAAATAGGGTCGGCTACATGGATCAAATGACACTATAGTACTCCATCATATATCACATATCATATTTATATTTAACCCATTTAATTAATTCTCTGCATATAAAAAAAAAAAAAATTAACTCTGCCTTTGCTGAGTTTTATTGCAAAGCTTAGCATAACCAGTCCCAAGTCCAAAGGGGTTATGTTAGGTCATCAACAGTTAACATAAAAACTTCTGTTAAATCCTTAGGATAACACAAAACACATAATTCTGAACATTCTAAATTTACAAATCTTACTAAAGCAAAGTAAAACATACAGTTTTGGAGAAGAAAGAGGATCCAAATCCCTGCTGAAGCATGCATGTAGCATATCCCAATATGACAGCACCAACAACTGTAAGGATATCTGCAGAAAAACCGGCAAAATGGACTAAAATCAGAAAGTTAATAGGAGAGAGAATTTCATGGACTACATAGAAGATGCAGTTTATATATTCCTCTTTGTTTCACTCTGCTGCTGAATACCTACTGCAAATTCACATTTTCCGGCAAACAAACACATGTAAATATTCTATCGCTTGAACACATTTTAAGAACAACCTTCTGATAATGAATAAATCAAATCCACCAAGAACAGCATAGTCAAATTAAATTGTACTCGCTTGACTGGCATTTTTCTATTCCACTTATGGACCACAGCCAAGGCAGTTAAGACCAGGGCTGAGCAGACACATCAGTGCAACTGGAGTCACCTCACAAGCCTAGACGATGAGGGCAAAAGATGTTCCCTTAAATTTAAAAAGGGGATCATATAAAGCTATCATTTCATATTCCAATGCATCAAAAAAAGCCATCTTGCCCAGCTTATCTAAAATACAACCTGAGAGTTGGATGCAAGTAAACTATCTTTAGCATAAATTGTCTAGGAACCAATGTCTATAGTAGTCAACAAACACACATGCGCCACAAATCAACATCTAGTTATATTCTCTTTCTTTCTTCGTATTTTCCTTCTTTCCTATCTTTTTGTCTATTTACATGTGATATGCAAAATACAAAACCGGAACTTCAACATAAGAATCACATGTTGCAAAAGCCAGAAGTTTGTATTCTTCAGTGAAGAATCAATCATTCAAAAAGCACCAGATTATTATCATCTTCTGTTAACAGAGATGATTATATGACTATATTATACTAAATAACAAAAAGAAATCAAACAGAACATGAGAATTTGAAGTTTCAAACCTGTACTGGAAATTGAACTAGATTGATAATCACAATCCTCCTGGTCAAGAGAGATTTGCCGAAGAGCAGCATTTCCTCTGTCAATGACCAACAAGGAACAGGTGGGCTGAACATATACCACATCAAAATCATTTGAGAACTTAGCATCCTCACTGGGGCCATCCCTGTAGCCTGCAACAGTTGACTTCCCTCCAGCAATGGTTGTCACACCTAAAATAGACTTACAAAGATCATTAAGAGTATCCTTTCTCACCATTCCCACTGATTATTACCCCCAATAAACTAGGATTTTACCTATCAACATGAGTCACATGTTCAACAAATGGTACAGCATTATTGGTCCTCTATTATGCACTTAGAACATGTCCGTAGCCTGCCTTAGCATTAGAATGAAGGGGTTGACCACTACACCATGTATTAGAGTTCGGGTTCTCAAGCTAAACATCCCTATCAAGGTGCAAAACTTCTAGCCAAAAGAGTTTCAGATTTGCATCTAGGGGTAATGGTAAGACCTCTATAATGAATTCCTATTATGAGCATTATGTTCACGCTTCTGCTATTGTCTGATACCAATAGACCATGTTCTTCCAGTCAAAATCCAGAAATCTTTTAACTCAATTAACACATACCAGCATCGCTGATCTTTCTGATAGCCATATTTTGAGTATCAGCAACATAAACATTCCCTTTATCATCCATGGTAATGCCTTTGGGATGATTAAAACGAGCATCACTTGGTTTTCCATCCACATGTCCAGTGTAGCCCTGAAATGACCCAGCCACCAATCTTCCTCTACTATCTGCAGCAGCAAAAAGTGATAAACAGAAGGAACATGGAAATAAATGCAAGTCTAATGAATGAAGATCAAATCATTCTAATTTTCAGTCAATCCAAATCTCAGTTTCACTGGCTAGATAACTTCCATTTGCTAATGCTGCCATCAGAAACCCATCAACTAAATGTATCATAAAGCTTAAGCTTAAGCATCAAAAACACAACAAAACAAAACATTTGTCCCTTCTTTTACTCTTATTTTTGCCTGGGGAACTAAACTATCGATTCCCCGCTAACTCAAACCAGTCTCAAAACTAAAGCCAAGATTCCTTCATTTTATTTCTATCATCGTTCTTACAATTGACGAATACGAGGGAGAAGTACACAAACAATTTGATACAATTAAGCGTAAATAGGAAAATCCCAGGAACGTATGTCACAAGTATCATATCCTAACAAATCAAATTTGCTCATAATAGTTGTAAAAGAATCAAGAGAACAAGAGCAACCATACATTGAGACAAGGGCGGGGTAATTTTAACAATGTTGCTATTAATTGCATCAACAGCATAGAGTTCGCCATCTTCCTCAGATACACGGATCCTATGAGGGATGACCCCAATTTCGTTTCCTTCCACAACAGTCTCAACTACATAACCATTCTCAAATTGAAGAACATTCCCATCTGAAAAAAGAAACAATGGAAACAAAAAATCACATTTACATACACATCCGAAACATTAAAAATCAAATCTTATCTTATCTTATACTACACAAGTGACCAAGTTATCATCATTGCACAATGACCAAAAACTACCTGAGTGTGGCATCTTGGAGGTAGACCTTGTCCATTTGAGAAGTGAAGACAGATGCTTAATCAATGGCCCTGATTTATCAACATTAATTAATAATTAACTAAACTGAAAAAAAAAATGCATAATCCCTTTTAAAGAAACATGCAAAGTAAGAGGGAATCAAATGGTATACAGCAACACAAAGCAAAAAGATTCAAAATTTAGCATATGCATTTAAAAAAATTGGGAAATCCAAGCTGTTGAAGAAAAAGGGGTAGTGAATTTTATTTTATTTTTTAAGCTCTTTGTTTACCTGCAGGAGCAGCTTGAGCTTGAAAGCGGAGAGAGAAGGTGGCAGCAAGTGCAATGAGGGCATACAAGAGAAAGTGATTCCTCATAGTTTTCTCCGAATGATGATCCGAGGAGAATAAGAGTAGGGAAGAATGAGTACTGGGTTGTGTTGTGTTGTGTCGTGTGTGTTACTTTGTTCCTTTGAGAAGAAGCTATGGAAGAGGAATGCAGCGGTAAAGGGACAATTGGCAATGAAAGCATGAAAACCAGGGAGCAGATACGGACTAGCAAGTGGGTTCTTCACTTCTTCTTCTTCTTCTTCTTCTTCTTCGTCTTTGTTCGGCACAACAATACTGTTCTTCACTCTTCAGTCTCCAATCAATGCGCGCTCTCTCTCTCTCTCTCTCTCTCACACACACACACACACACACACACGGAGAAGTGCTTTTTTTTGTTCGGTCCACACAGAAGTGCTTTTTGTTACCACTTGGTGAATTTTTTGTCTACTCCACAATAATTGAAATTTTTGGTATTGAAGTAATACAACTTTTTTTTTCTACCATTGGAGTAATATAATTTGAGTTCAATAAACTTAATTATAAATATAAATAAATTGCTTCTAATATTAATTCCTTTTCATTTATTAAATTTAAATACTTTTTAACGGAAGTTAATAACTCATTTAATCCAAATAAAATTGCGTAAAAGTGCTTTTTATTTGTTGCTTTTGTTTGGCCTTTTACTTTTTAGCTTTGTTATTGCAGTTGCGCGGAAAGCGAGTTTTAGGAGGAGGGAGGGAAGGCGGTGATGAAAATGAAACGAAACGCTTTTAGTACTACAGCGGTTTGCTTTTGCTTGGCAGGTTTCGCTGCCCGTTTCCTCTGCCCTGCATTCTGTGGTCATCCTCTCTCGATTTTTACCCCACTCCGCTGTCAGGAGCTCCGTATACGAGTCGTGATTCTTAGAACCAATCCATTTAACTTACAATTCGCACAGAAACAGACTAGATAATTTTAGCTCGTTAATCTGTGAATCATTTTGACCCGCACCCACGGTTTAACGGACTAACCTGCAATCCTGTATTTTTTGCTTCTAAATAGAAATATTTATTAGTTTAGCCCGTACATCTAGCCTAAACCATGAAACCAATTTACTTGCACAAAAAATTTAGAAGCCCAACCCAACACATCCTTCAAAAGACCACAAACTGAAAAAGACGAAAAAAAAATTGAAATGAGATGCTTAAGTGAAAAGGTAAACATCTTAGCCCACCACGTGGCAAGCTTGGAGATGAAGAGAAAGCTAGCAAAAGATTGGGTGATCAGACCAAATCCTTATCTCCTAGATATTATCATCCATGAAGCTTCTGTGTAGCCTATTGGTGCGCCTAGTTTTATGTATCCATTTGGGTTGTTTGTCTTTCTGTGCTTTCCAGCCAATTGGACTATTTGTATCCCCTTAGTAGTTGTTCTTTGGGCCATGCCCGGTTTTACAATGAACTATCCAAACCAAAATTAATGGAAAAGGAAAGAGAGAGAGAGAGAGCAACATGCGGGGCGAGCTTGCCTGTGGACCTGCGGGCTTAAATGAGGCGAACATAGACCAATGTATTTTGAATTCCATTTAACTATAGCCCATCACAGATCAAGCCAGCCTGCATAGGCACCTCTACCCCTATCTATTTGGTTTTGACTATTTATATTGACAAATGTTACGTGTACACTCCCAATAAACAGGACACCGTACCGACTCAAATTTTATCTACCATTTAATGAGATGTGCATTCTATTTGAATGGGGCTTGCACATCATCCAATAGTAAATGGAATGTGAGTTGGCATGATGTCTCATGTACTGTGAGTATAAATAACATAATTTATTTACATTTTAGGAAGGTGCCTTTTGTGCAACATTTAAAATTTGGTGCATTTTTTATGCAATTTATGAATTTCGCTTTCCATAATATACTTTTAATGACTTCTTTTCAAAAAAAAAAAATCTTAAACATATTTTTGACTTCTAAAATATAATTAAATTTTGAGTTTGGTCGAAAAAAGAAATGCTTTTGGTCCAAATATTTTCAAAATTATTTGGTTTTAAGCCATGTTTGATGCATCATAAAGGATAAGACTTGATAGCATTAAACGTGATAGCACAGAGTCTGGTAATATAGTATAAGGAATCTATTGTATAAGTGTTTATCCTTTCTAGTGTCCGGTGCGCCGCATGATTGGTATCGAACTAGCAGGCGATCAACCATCGGCAAGGGGCAAGCTGACTAATGATAGACAGACGACAACCGACCAGCGAGTACAACGGGCAGAGACCAGTGACCAATGTGAGGTGGGTAGCTAGTGGCGATTGGTGACTAGCGAGAGCAATTGTTAACGCAAAAGAATAAGCTATAGTTAATTTAGGATTGACTAGTAAAAATAATACAGCTCTCTTTAAACATGATATCTTAATCCTATAGTTATAGGATAAAAATGCTTTGACCATATAACATTAATGTGATACCAAACATGTGATAAAAACAGACTTTGTAGTATTATCTAATACAATCGAGTCTTATCATATGTATCAAACGAGGCCTTAGTTGTTAACATTAGTATGTCTACATTAAATGTTGAGCTAACTTATGATCCTAAGTAGCATATCATAATGATATGGGTTCAAACACTTACCTAACAACCCATTAGACATAATTTAATAAGTCGTCTTTATTGACTCAACTCATTCATAATTTAATAAGTCGTTTTTATTGACTCAACTCATTTTACATTGGCACTTTACTACACAAGATTTTGATATCTCATGTAAGATTATTAACTGTAATATAGGATTGGTGATGTGGTTTTCAATTAGTCAATTCAACAATTATTATAGACAAACAAATGGCATGAACTAAAACTAAACAATTTATATCGATACCCCCTCTATTCCTGTATAAGGCGAAAGAAGAGGGTCAAGGGGAATGAAATAGAATAAGCCCATGCAAGAGTGTTAGATCTAACCATGGGAGAAGGGGGGCTAAGCTTGCAATGTTTGAACAAATGTGAGAAGAAACCAACGAAGTTGAGTATTTCATGTTAGCTCCAGAACCCTGTCAACATGCACTTATTTGTTTTGAATAACAATAAAACCAATTTAAAGAAAATACTTAGAAGAATGATTAATGTTTGTCTTGAGTTTCTTGTAAAATCATAACAGGTCTATCGTTTAGCAAAAACAAGGCTTACTCAAATAAGGATAAAATTCACTCTTCATGTGTAAATATGTTTATCTCATATTAAGAGATATAATCTGAAAAGGAAGTAAATATTATATTCTTATTCAAGCTTAAAAAGGCTAACGTGTTGAAGAATATATCAGCATTGTAAGAAACCAAGCTTTTTGAGACTTCAGAAAGTATATTTGAAAGGAAGATATCTAATAATCTTTGAAGCCCAAGTGATATACTATCTTCAACCATCTCCTTCATAAAGTTTGAATCATCAACAAATAATGATTGAAGACATGAAGACTCACTCTGTATCAAAGAAATTATACCGAAGTTCAGAAAGCTTACTCTTAGTAAAACAATGTTTTCAACCAGAAGAAGAAGGGAAAATTTGAAATTCGAAATTTGAATATGCTTTTGAAAAAGTCAAATCCCGGTGTCAAAACCGGTCAATCATCTTTTCTGCCTTAAAAGTTAACTATCCACATGTTCTAGAAAAAAGAGTTCAAAAATCATGGTTCAAAAAGTAAAAGACAGTTTCTGAAGGTCTTCAGAAACCTTCTTCATAATGGCTTCTGCAAACTAATCTGACAAGCAGGGAGGCTATACTTCTAGACGATCTTTTGAAGACACAAATGAATGATCAACATATGTCCCTAGAAGATCTAATTCAAGGTAACAGTCTCAAGGAATGCCTCTATAAATAGAGATGCTATGCTCTTCAAAAATATTACAAAATGCTGAAAAATAGAGCAGAAAAACTGCCAAGTTTCCTTCATCTCTTTGTAAATTTCTTCATAGTTTGTAAATAATTTTCTGTGTATAAAATCTTCTTTTTACACTTTATAGATCATACGTTCTTCCAAGGAAGAAAATCTAGAAAGAAGTCATTCAAGCATTTCTAAGATCTCTTCATTGTAAATCCAAAGAGATCTTGAGTGTAGATTAGTTTGAGTGACAACCCAAATATATAACCTTTGTATCCTTGATCCATAAGTGACCAGTACAAGATAGCTTGAAGAGGATTGTCAAATATTAATTGCAACGTGACAGTAAGAGTATCTTAATCATCACGGTTTTGTTAGCTTGGAGAGGCTAATACATGGCTACTCCATTCAGCTTGAAGAGACTGGTTAAGAACTACTTGGTGTATAATAGTAGGGGTTGTCTATTGGTCACTGAACATAGCTTGGGAAGGCTACCGTAAAGACTATCTTTGTTTTTTCTCAGGTTGGAGAAAGATTTAGTGAAACTCAATGGTTGTTGAGAACTGGATGTAGGCAAGATTGGCTGAATCAGTATAAAACTCTTTGTATTGTATCTTTCTTCCCTTTCATCTCTTTTTTATTTCCATATATGTCTTGAAATTGATATCTATTTTGAAAAACTGGTTTACATTTCTCAGTTGCTCATCCAGTTCATAAAGCTCTCTTTCTAAAGTTATTAACTATAATACCCCAGGTTTTAAATAAAAGGATTAAAAAAAATTTTGAATTAGAAATAGTGCCAGTCAGTGCCAATCATCGTTACCGGTCATTCGGGTCCTAGATTTCACTAAGTCTGGACCCTACATGTCCTTAGAGGGCTCTATGATACAGTCATAATTTTGTGATCAAAAGTCCTGGTAATGGTTCCTTAGAAAAAAAATGAGTTGAAGAGTGATTTTTAATGAATTTTATGAAACCCTTAAACATTTCTTTTTTAGCTTAAGAGTTTATAAAATCGTAAGAATTCTCGAATTTGAACTAAAACCTAAAATTTGGATTCTGAATTGTTGGGATTTTGATTTTTCTGACATTTTATTTAAATCCAAATTAGGGGTATTTCTTTATTTACATTTATGTTTTAAACTTAATGGAGAGACACTAACTTAAAATTAATAAATATAAATAAGTATAGTCTGGAGAATATTCTAGAGACCGCTGCAGCAGTCATTCAGCACTGCAGTGGTCAGAGAATAGTAAGGCGGTGTAAGGGATAAATCTAGGCTCTCGGGTGAGCACTGCAGTGGTCATTGAGCGTTGCAGCGGGTAACAGAATTATGAAAACCCTCATTTCGAGGTCCAAAGCATTCTAGACACACCTCCACTTTTCCCAAACCTCTCTCAACTCCGAAAACATCTCTCTCAACCCCGTTTTACTCATAAAACTTCATTTTCTTTCAATTTTCTCAAGTTTAACCTAGGATCTTCCATCCTTCAATATCAAAGGTATGTTATCTCTCTAGTTTTACTTTATTTCCTTCAAGTTTTCCTTCTTTAAAGGTGGTTCCCTATGCTTCTCAAGGAAAAAAAGCTTTCTACCTTCTTTGAGATGGAGTCTTGAGTATTGAGAGGTTTTAGAGGTTAATCTAGAGTTCTATTGCTTCTATATCAGATACTGTTGTCAATCCTAGCTCCAAGTGTCTAGTTGGTGTAGAGTCTTCACCGTTTATCCCTCCATGTGAGTGGGTTTGCATCTGTAATCTCTATGTTATGCATTAGAGTTATTCTGATAAAGGTATCATTTACTGTTTGAGTTTGGAGATTTCTGCAAGGAAATTTGAGATTTCTGTTGGTTTTTATGTTTTAGAACTCTTGGTTTTAGACCATGAAACTAGTTTTTGATAAAACTCATGGGACTACGTTTGTTATACTGATCTTATGTAAAATTGATGATATAGGTGATTATTAGGGGCATTTATGGTTGTTTAATGGATTATGAAACTGATTTACATATATGAAATGGTTTTATACTTAGACATACAATTTAGAAAAGAAAATGAAATTATGATTGAAAGATTTGCTATTTGGAAGCATGATTTTGAGTGTTCTAATCATGAAAAGCTTGCTAGTTAAGATATATTTTAGATAATCAATCAAAGGCTTAAACCCTAAGACAGAAGATATCATGAAATATAAAGAAAAGATTAAGATTCTGATTGAGCTAGCACTAGCTATAGAGAAACAGGCTGCGTGTTAATGGCAATTAATCCATTAACCTTGGTATTAAGTAACCCGGACCAAAGATCACAGAGATTTGTTGTCATACTGGGGACAGCGATACGTAATGCCCAGATGTGACCAGAGATTTACATTCATATTTTGCCGCACTGGGGACGGCGATACGTAATGCTCATATGCGACCAAAGATTTATATTCAGAGTTTTGTAACGTCACACACAGTGTGCGTAACCAGAGCAGAGATTTCTATTTCTCTATTAGGGTACTGTTGAGTCAGTCTACAAAAAGTTATGATTTTGGAATACATATGCGAAAAAAGAATTTTTCTTTTGAAAATATAAGAGTCGCCACCAAGTTTATTTGAATTAGGAAAAAAACATGGAAAAATCCATTACTTTTAGAAAATAGTCTTTGAAACCAGATTTGAGTTCTGGAGTCGGTTATGTATAGGGAAGGGTAAGAACTTAGTCCTACGCACCCCTAATACACCCGTCCTTAGACGATACCTTAGTAAGTTGTGCAAATTAATTAATAACCTAAAAAAAGCAAAATAAAAAAGAAAAGAGACAAAAACATATTTACAATTTAAATAAAACAATTAGAGAAAAATTAATTTTGGCTTGACAGGATCTCCTGCTCCTACGTATCCCCTGGTGCAATGGGGAACTCAAAGTCACGTAGTTCTGTAGAAAATGATTCTGTGTTGATGACAGATTTTATTTATGAACATATTTTGTAACAAGACACATAAAATCTGTTGTTATATATAATCCAAGTTAGCACTAGGCCACTCAATGAACCCTTATGATTCAAATAATAATGAAGGTAACATTTGCTACTCAATCATCATTATTGATCATTGCATAGATTAAAAAGATTTTTGTGAAAAAGCAATTCCTTTAGAAAATAAAATCCGCTCTCCCACGGGATTTAAGTTAGTACTTGACTACTCAATAAATTCTTATGATTCAACAACAATGAAGATAACATTTGTTATTCAATCATCATTATTGATCATTGCACGAATTAGAATAAAACTGAAAATATTTTTATTTGTTTTTCAGAAAGAAAACCACTTTTTATTTATGAAAATCACTTATTTCAATTATAAACTAACAAAATTAATTTATAGACAGATGACTAGTGTACAATTAATTTGAAAAAAGAAAAAAAAACAAACAAATAACATACTTGAAAAAAAAAATCAAAGTCCTAACTAACCCCCTTTTTTATTCAAATTAACCTTTTTTATTTTAGATCCAAACCTAACTTACACAGACGAACCCAAAAGCTAAAAATAAAATAAACATTAATAAAACAAACGGACCCAAATCTAAACAAAAATCTAATCCATCAAAAAGATAAAATGCACTATCTAAAAAAATAAAACCCTTATTTTCTTATCCTAATTTACTTAAACTAATTTTACAGATTTAATTTCATTAACCTGATTCAACCAACCCAATTCTATTTTCAACACATACACCAACACTAACACACGCAGCATACACTAACGCACACTCAGCATACACACAGATACATTGACCCAAAGCAACTCACACACACACACACGCGCATGTTCAAACGCATATACATTAACACTAACACTTGTCCACACACGCACTGAAAAAATGAAAAGAACCGAGAAAGAGAAATAGAGAAAAGAAACGAAAGAGAGAGGGATGGAGAAGCGCTGAGAAAGTGTAGGACAGAGGGAGAGCCATGCGACCCAAGGAGGAAGGAAACAGAGAAGTCGCGCGAGAGGGGGGAAGGAAGACCGTCCATTTGCGATCAGTCCGCCACTGCCATCACACGGCGGTGCCAGGAAGAGCAAAGGAGGAAGAGTTCGTGGTTGCATGCGGTGGCTTGTGGAGGGCGTTAGGTGGGTTTTTAGATCCGAAAATAGGGGCATTGGCGGTGGCTATGGAGGTTCTCTGCCGCGAAAAAGGCTGAGCGATTCACAAGTCCGACAGCGGTGGGATGTTCCACGAAAGGGAGCTTGGCAAAGAGGGGATAGGAAGCGCGTGACAGCGAAGAGGGAGACTGCGACGGCAGCCAAGAGAGAAAATCCGAGCGGAAGGGTGACGGATTGAACAGCGGCACCGGTGGAGGCTCCTGATTGGCCTTCCTCTTTCTTCTTTCTCTTTTCTTCTTGTGATGCCCTTTTTTTTGTGTTTTTGCTTTTTTTTTGTCGAGAAATTAAGGTTGTTGTTTGGTTCTGGAATCCATGTTGCAGGTAAGGGGTTTCACGGAGGGCCACGAGGATGATGGAGGTCTCACCGGTGGCATGCACAAGGGGTGGAAGATCGAGGAAGGTAGTGATAGCGGACCTAGAGTGAAGGATGGCCGTGGTGATGAGGGTACATGGAGCTTGTTAGTTGATGAGGAAGGAGTAAGATGGTGGCTGAGGATGATATCATGAGGAGGCCGCGGCCTCCTTCCCCTATTTCTTCCTTTTTTTTTGGTTTTTTTATTTCACTTTATACCATGTTAAAAAAAAAAGAATAATACCTACGATGCTCCTGATATTTCACCTCTATTATATGCTAGACTGAATTGATGGTTCTCTTCTTGATATGACTTTGATGTGCTTGAAATTTTGCTGATTGTTGTTGATTTTTTTGATTGTTTTGCTTTGTGTGTGGGAAAACTCTTTTTGTTCTATGATACTGCCGATGGTATTGCTAATATTCCTCACAATGTGTATTCTCTCAGTATCTCCGATTGCTCTCCCTTTTTTTTTCTTGATCACGAATTTTGGTCTTATTTATAGGCATTGCAAACCTATCATACGCCCTTGTAATGATTTTTCCCGGAATGGTTGAGGGGACCAAGCTGAAGCATTATTACAATTTTTTATGATGATGATAGGCATGATGTCTCAACTTTTGCCCCTTTTTTTTGTCATCTTCAGCTTGGTGCGCTACGTTTTGTCTGTCTTGCTTTTCTTTCTTTTTTTAAATTTTTAAACAAATCAGCAAAAGGCATGGACTAGGCTAAAAGGGACACGAAAGAGAAGAAAAGAAATAATAATAATAATAATAATAAAAATAATAAAAAATAAGAGTAAAAAAAGAAATAAAATGGATTGATTTATTTTTTTTAAACAACTCAACAAAAACTATGGGCTGATACATTTCTTTTCTTTTTTTGTAAATGGGCTGAATGATTCTTTTTTGTTTTTGATAATTGGAAATGGACTGAAACACTTAGACTTTTTTTCACATAAGTCAAAACGTAAAACAATAATAATAATAATAAAAATGATAAAAGAAATCTAAAAACATGGTCTGAACTGAATTGACTATCATGAGTCTACAAATAGGCTAAATTCTAAAATATGTCAATTTTGATGATTTTTTTTTAAGACTGGACAAAATCAAGTGTTCACAATAGTGTTATATGTCTCCCCATGGTGTCCCACAACAGGGGTATCCAGGTGAGGACTCACTCACTGAGTTTTTGTAACAAAACTCATCCTTCTCTTTTTCTTCTATATTTTTTATAGATAAGGCAGCTACTGTGGAATCCTCTCAACCCCATTTCTCCCAGCAGCACCAGACTTCAGTTGGTGAGCTTTGCTGTCATTTGATTTAGAGTGCTCCAATGTAGGTGCAGGCAGGATCTCGGACCTTAGATCATATTTTGCATTTAGCATGTTGTGATGGTATAATCATGTTTTGTATTTAAAGACATATTTGTATTAATCTAATGGACTTTTGAAATAAAGAAATTTATATTTCTATATGAGACATCATGATTTCAGATCTTAGAAACAGATTATGGAACTGCAGACGTGATTATTTCGATTAACTTGAATATGATGAAATTAAAGAATAGGTGATTTATATGTAGAAAAGAGAAATTTTCTTATTTTCATGGTTTTTATGAACAAAGCATGCATGTAGAAACAATTAACGGGTCACGAGGCTTGCGTGAGAATGAGATTTTTCACGTGCCGGTCACGTGCCTAAATCGGGTCGTGACATTAACGCTATTTTTTCATTGCACTATAAGTGTTATACTTGATAGATTTTGATAAAGTTTTTCAGAAGTTCATCAAAAATAGAGAAAGGAAAAACACGATTCAACCCCCCTTCTCGTGTGCTTTTCTATGTACATTTCAATCCCAAAAATCATCCATATTGACTACTTAACCACTATGACTTGTTGTTTATCTGCTGGAACATGAACAGTAGCTAATGAAAAAAAAGAACCAACGTAGGGCAAATAACTATCTATCCAAAAGCGAACCCTTTTTCTATTACTTATGTGCCAAACCACCCCACGCTTTGCAAGTGGCGAAGCTTTGTAAACACCATTCCACAAATTATAGCAACCTTAACACACCTAGATAGTAGGAATGGTTACCACCCCACATTTGTATTTGTTGAAAATAACATAGACCCAAAGGGCATCCATACTTGAGGTGAGTCCCTAAGCAATTATATCCATGAATACTGAATTAACATCGATAGCATAACAAAGTGCCAGCCGCCCAACAACCTTCGGATGGTAAATCTGTTTCCAATGACACAGGTGGAGTTTCCTCTTATCTACAGAACCCCACAAGAACTTCCTATAAGTACTATTAATCTTATCACAAGTTGGATTTGGAAGCAAGGCTATTTGCATAGCATAAACTAGTATGACAGATAGAACTAATGAGCAATTGGTTAGAGAAAAGGCGTTAGCCTTACAAGAGCTTAACTTAGCCATCAACAATAATATGTTGATATGATCTTGAGGAAGTGCATTATCACGACTCGATTTGGATCGTAACCGACACTAAAGGAATCTCACTCTTATGTAAGCCGCATGGCTTCTAAGTCACACTAAATGCATAATCTAACATAAAGTCCATTTCAAATATACATCAAACATATATTTTCTATTTTAAACCATGTTCAACCATATAAATCCAAGTTCAAAAATCAATTCCATAATATGAGATCTCCAAGTGAAAGTAAGTATACTATAAGTTACTCCAATACAAAACCGTGAAATCCATAAAAGCGTAAATACAGAAATAAAGCTCTAAACATGAAATCTAAAATATATATATGGTCCAAGACCCTACCCACACAATCACTGGAGCACCCAACCAAAAAAAAATACCCAAAACAGTTCAATACAAAGTGAAACTCACCCAAGCTAAAGTACTACAACCACTGAGAAAAGGGTTGGGAAGGATCTAATGCAGCACTTGTAGCTATAAGAGGAAGGAAAAAAGAGGGATGAGTTTCATCTAACACTCAATTAGTATATTCTCACTTATAACCCCCACATAGGACAATCAATAGAAATGCATAAGTAATAATACAACAACCATAAAATAGTTTCCATATGTAAATACATAATAATTCAAATACCAATAATCCGTGTAAAACATGTGTAGGAATCTCTGATAATAATATATATATATATACTCTGAACTCTAAATGACACCTAACCAGATTTCGTTCTCTGAGTACTTTGATAGGGGCGACACTGTCCTTTAATAGATAACTTGGTACCAAGGATAACATCTTACATCCATTAATTCACTATCTATTTCTCTATGGTTACTGTATAATTAAAATCATGAACACTAAGAAAAAATTCCCTAAATTTCGTAATTAGGGCTCTAACTCTTATTCTTGAAAGCTAAATTTCATGAATGTATAGTTATAATAAGTATCGATGTAGGCAAAGCATTACTAATAAATCGTACTTATAAACATACTCTATTTACAAAATAATTTGTAAAATAACTATGGCCCCATGAGTTTTGTAACACATTTTCCTGATATACTTGAAAACATAAATTTCTAAACTCGACATAAATTCATATAATTTTGTACTTATCATGAAATAATTATTAAAGTCATGATTCAATACCATAAAGCTAGGAAAATAACTTTAATGACCAAAATAAAGATCACATGTTCAAACCTAATCACTTTAAGGGTTAGAATGTGAGACGTTAGTACCAACGGAGCTTCGGGAAGTAGAAATGACACCAATATCTACCATGGAAGCAATAAAAAAACCCATGAATAACCATAAACACACTAGAACAATTCTTTGCACATTGGAAGAGTAAATGAACTTGACAAAACCATGAACTTAACACCCTAACTCATAAATATGGAGGAAAAGAGAGAAACCTAACATAAACTACTAAAAATCCTTACCTTGAAGCTTGGAGGAGGAAAAGAGTGAATGGGGGTAAAAGAGGTTGGTAGATGTTAGGGTTCGAATTTTGGTGAAAGAAACTAGTTCATGTTACGTTGTGTTTATATAGGGGGAAAATTCATTAAATGAAACTGCATCATTTTGGAATTATTGATGCTCGAAAATGTGCATCCATGGATTTTATTGCTCGTCTGTAGGTTTTCAAAATGCACAGCCGCGTACACCCAAAATTAGGAGGCTTTATGGATTGCGAGGGAAAACTGAGGAAAAGCAACCCTGCATCAATATGTTTTTAATGCGCGTTCATGGATAGTAAAATCTGCATACATGGACTATTGTGTGCTTTATACAAAGTTTGTAGAATTCTATATAATCTGCCCTAAGCCTTAAGGAAGGTCTTCCGACCCCGAATAGCCTTCATGTGAACATACAGACCTAGAATATTACATGCATTGATACTTAAGAGGCACCCGCCAAATATTTCCCCAGATCCTAGTGAGAGCAAACCCAAATTCTTTTGCAAGCTTATTAGCTCCTGTATGATAGACATTTTTGAAAAAATAAATTCGGGTATTGTCCTAGCTAATCATTTGACCTGAACTAGCTACAAATGTCTCTAAGCAAGATTTAATACTTTGAACCTAATCCATAGATGCCTTAGCAGAAAGAAACTGATCATGAAAAAAAAAATAGGTGCATAATAGGAGAGCCCTCCTTATCTTGTTTAACTAGTTTCCACATACCACCATCTACTGCAGGCTAAATCAGGTAAGGCAATCTTTTAGTGCATATCACAAATAGAGAGAGGGAAAAAACATCCCCTAGGCGAAGTCCTCTTGTTGGATCAAAACCTTTCCTATTCTCTCTATTCCAAGAGATGTTCACAAAGGAGGTTAAAGTACAATTCCAAATGCTATTCACAAAATAAACATTTAGACCTATATATTTAAAAGAATCGATAACAAAATACTAATCAAGTTTATCATAAGCATTTTCGACGTTTATCTTAACAGCCATAAAGTCTTTTTTTCTTTCCAATTCGTGGATTTCACTTTATGGACCATCTCTTAGGCAAAAATTATGTTATTTGTACTACCCCTACCTTTAATAAGCCACACTAAGTCAAGGCAATAACAATAGGCACAATTTGCCTAAGTTGATTGGCAATAATTTTGGTCACAAGTTTATTATTCACATTGTAGAGGCTAATTTGCTTAAATTGCTTGACAGCTTCCAAGTGGTCAACCTTGAGAATAAGATAAATAAAGGAATGAGTAGGATAAGGTGGTAGTGGAAGGATCAAAGAGAAAGAGAGGAGGAAGGAGCACAAACTATCTTGTTGAATTTTGCTAACTCAATGTAAGAGGGCTAAAATGACTTATTTTATATAATATCATAGACTAAAATGAGCCACCTAAATTACCATTATGGTGGCTGATAATTTGGCCCTTTACCTGTTTTTTAGCTTCACATGCTTCTTACTTAATTAAAATAAAATGACTAAATTAACCCTATTCTAATTTTTAATTCCTTCACCAAATCATTCACTTTCTCTTTCCTTTATCCATGTTTTTGTGAGCCACCACATCACTTGTGTCCTAGCCAGCATTGTCGTGACTGCCACCAACCACTACTACTGCCATCGTCGCCGCTACCATATTAGTCTCCTTTCTTGCCCCTTTTTGTTTTGTATGTTAAGGCATCATTACCACAAAAATGGGTCTTTGTCACTTTTTTTTTTTGTCGAAGTCCACTTTTTGTTTTGTAGGTTAAAGTTAAACTACCAACTTAAAACAATCCAACCCTTGAAAGCGAATCAAATATCAAATGGAAAATTGGGGTTTGGCTTTTGATGTAGATTGTAGATAAAAATTGGTCCTTTTAGTGGAATCAATAACTGTTATGGGAGCTCATGTGCCCAAAGATGCGCAACGCTCAGCCAATACCTTTTGTAGAACTTAACTTCAATGGCCATATATATTGGACAACAACTAATGATAAATTAAGATCAAAATCTTATTTTGAATGAGAAAATTTTTGTTCAACATTACCAATCTAAGCAAATTACCAAATCTCAATCTTAACACTTGTGTCTACCATTGCAATCAAATCAGTGATTCCATAGTCTTCCTTGGCTAGGTCCTTACCTCGATGGTTGCACTGGCTACCATAGTGGAGAGTATTGAAGGGCAATGGCGATAGCAGTGTACCCTAAACAAAGTTATTCACCATCACAGAGCAAAAAGAGAAATAGTAAAAGAGGGGTCAAATAGACTTATAGGGGAAGAGATGTTTAGAGATACTTAGGTACTTTTAAAAGATATTATTTTGATTTTTAATTTATATCATTTTTATATATTTTATATAATTATTATAACTTTTAAATCTAGACCATCTAAACTCAATCTAATGGTGATAAATAATAGACCATGTAAAGGTCCAAACTACTGGGGGCTAAATTATTCGCCACCTACCATTTCACACTTAATGTGACACTCCATCACTTAATTGCAAAGGGTTAGGGCATGTTTGTTTTGGCATTTGTGATGTCAAACGCTAGTTCATTTTTCTAGAATGAAGCAAAATGTTGTGTAGGTAAATCTGAGGTTGCTCAACATAAATTGACTTTCAGCCTAAAATGAGTTTTTGATGGAAGTGATAATTTGTAGCTTTTGGGTTCAACTTTTCAGATTTTTTACAGAAATAAAATAGAAAAAATAACATATTACATCAATCCCCCTGCTTTAATCCATTTACAAATATGTCATAGTTTTAATACAATAGAAGTCATCTAAAACCAACTTTAATGCAATATTCAAAATTTCTTTGGCAACTACAAAAATGTTGATTAAAATCGACTTTCGTACTGCTGCAATTTTGAAATATGACAAGTCGTGACATATAAAGGAAGACTATTAAAATCGACTTCTCATGACACCTTATGACAAATTAGTTATGATCGACTTCCATAGAGAACTCTCGATTCTACATTGGCATGTTAGAAAAATTGAATGATTGAGTGTGAAAATTATATGAGAATACGACAAAGAGTTCTATTCATATTCTTATACATTATAATAGTGTAATTGTAAACACAGTGGAAGGAGAAATATTTTGTAGTGAGAATCAAGTTTCATTAGTTATCCATCCACCAATTGGTTTGCTACATTTGTAGAGCCGAATATTGGAGGAGTATGAGGGAATGTACGTTTACGTCACCTCTTTCGTAATGAAAATCTATTATTTACTTATTTTTATTTGTAGGATACATGTAACCATGCAAAACTCAAGTACATAAAATGAAAGCCCTAATCTCAAGTATATTATAAAAGTCTAAAATACATAATCACAATAAAATCAACATTAATGCCAAATACAAAGTTCAATTATTGTGGACTTTTATATTATGAACTAAACTCACTTTTGTTCAAAATTAAGTTTACAAAATCATTGATAAAAAATTAAATCTACAAACTCTAATCCAAGCACACACTTGACAGATATAAACAGAAGGATTAAAATGATTCATGTATGTACACGTGAGGAACTAAATTGATTTATTTTAAAAGTTAAGGATTAAAATGATTTACGAGAAAAATTTAAAGGACTTAAAGTAAGAATTAACTCTATCAATAATATATTTCTTCCTTCAAATTATTTTCCTGTTTCTAGAGAATAAAAATTTGAATAACTTTTAGCCACCAAAATTCAGCTCCTGATCCATGATTAACACAAGGAAAATTATGGCTTTATCCCACTTCTACTCCAGGAAAGTTCAAAAAAAAAAAAAAAAAGGAAGAAAACAAGAAAGCGGCCAAAGAAGCCCGCTCTCCCTCCACGTCATCGTCCCTCAACACGTGTCTGATAGTGATTTGTCCTTCCACGTAGAGCACTCCAAGCATGCAAGTCGCAAAGAAAAAGAAAGAAAAAATTTTTTCTAAAAAAAATCCTCGCAATAAAAAATATCCGCGTTCAAGAAAATCCAAAGAAAGTGGCATGTTTGTGTATATTGTCTTTTTTTTGTTGTTGTCGGCAATGTATATTTTCTAATTTTAAATTCAATGTATCAAATTACATTATATCGAGATCCTAATTCCAAAGTTAAATTTAACATTACATAAATACATAATAGTTTAATCTAAAGGCTAAAGCAGTCAACATTTTTTTGTCTACGTGATATATTTTAACTTAATTATTAAATTTAATTTTTAATTTTAAAAAATTGAATAAATTATTAAACGAATTAAACAGATAAGTTTAAAGAGATTAATGATTCAAAGAATTTGGCACGAGTCAACCCTGTGACCTAGGGAAAAAAGAGAGAGAAAAAAAAAGAAGATTAAATATTTTTAGAGCGATTCACTCAATTTTAATTTTAATTTAAAAATAATAAGCTGAACCGGCCAGTGTTTTGACCCGTTTACATGTATTTATATACACACAACTCGTAGCACACCCTTTTCTTCTCATTCGCTGAAATTTTCTTCCCTCAATACGCAGGTAGATCTGCGCATAACACCTTTCAGCTAAGGTAAAATTTTTTTGAAAAAAAACAAAACTTTCTCCTGCAATCATCGTTTTCGTTCCTCTTTCCTAGATTCCGAGATCTGTGTTTGCTCGTTCCGATTTTTTTTTTTTTTGGTTCCGGTTTGTCTCGATCCTCTTTTCGATCTCTGTTTATCTTCGCTGCTTCAATTAATTGCTTTGTTTTGCAGGTGCGAATTAGGGTTGAATTTCTGTGCTTTTGGAATTGCATGAGACAGATCTAGCTGTATTTTTTGCATGCCGTATGATTTGCTCGATTAGATTTGTGTTTTAATTTGATCTGATGTTGAACGTAGGTGATGTGACTCTGTATGGTTATGCAATTGATTTACTTTTTTTTTTTGGTAAATATTTGTTTTTTTTTTTTAAGCTTGTTAGATTGCATATTTGGTATTTTTCAATGCATGAGGTCGAAACAGGGAAGAATGTGAATTGGTTGTTGTAATTCTATTTGTAATACGCGGATAGGTAAATGTTGCATAATTGATTGAGGTTCTGATGCATGGATCACTATTATAGTATTGACTATTTATGACAAATTAACAGTGTGATTTGCTTTCTCTGCCTGTTTGGATGCTCGAATTTGAAATTATATCAAAAGCCTGTGTTTTAAGCATCAGCTGGCTTTTAATCTTGCAACCAACATGAGAGCTATCCCAACCCTTCATGGGTTTTGGTGATTAGATCATGTGGTTGAGGAGAGGATTTTATGTGCAGCTCTTGCTGCTCCTCCTTCCCCCGAAAACTACGTAAAATATAACAAAAAAGAAGTAATGTAATAAACAGTAATTTGATCTTTCATTTATTTGATGAGTTGTCATTTGGATGCTGAGATGCACTTTTAAAAGTACTAGTTGTTGGATTTTCCCCTGTTTATGGCAATTATCTTATATATGCATGCTAAATGTATGGTGCAGGTTAAATTGGTGTAGTTTGGTAAGATGGGAGGTGGGTTTAGAGTGCTTCACTTAGTGAGACCATTTCTCTCGTTCCTTCCTGAAGTTCAGACTGCTGACAGGAAAGTGCCATTTAGAGAGAAGGTCATATATACTGTGATCTCTCTTTTCATTTTCCTGGTTTGTAGTCAGCTCCCTCTGTATGGAATTCACTCAACAACAGGTGCAGATCCATTCTATTGGATGCGTGTTATCCTTGCTTCCAACCGTGGAACTGTCATGGAGCTTGGAATCACCCCCATTGTGACTTCTGGGCTGGTGATGCAACTTCTGGCTGGGTCAAAGATCATTGAGGTAGACAACAATGTTCGAGAGGATCGGGCCCTCTTGTAAGTCTTTCTATTGTACATGTTAAATGCTTCCATTGGACATCTTATATTTGCTCTTTTCCCTACATCATAAATTTCAGCTGGTTAGATTTGTCGTTGACAATTTGGCATTCATCCCATCATTTATTGTTGTATGAAATTTGGTATGTTCTGTTTATGTGTTATGGTTGTTGGTATTTCTTATTGAGGTTTGCACAGCTCTAGGGTGGCAATTCTTGCTATATGTGATAAGTTACTTTTTTCCCCAGAAATGGAGCACAGAAGCTACTTGGTATCTTGATAGCTATTGGAGAGGCAGTCGCCTATGTTCTGTCTGGGATGTATGGTAGTGTGGGGCAACTTGGAGTGGGAAATGCCATCCTCATCATCATCCAGCTCTGTTTTGCGGGTATAATTGTGATATGCTTAGATGAGCTTCTTCAAAAAGGATATGGTCTTGGGTCTGGAATTTCCCTATTCATAGCAACTAATATCTGGTAAGATTAAAGCCTTAGCTAATGAGATATTTCTTCCTTTGATTGATGTCTTATAGCAACAATTCATAAGGGTATCTGACCTGTTATAAAAGACTTAGGAGTTTTCTTGTTATTTTGCAGTGAAAACATTATATGGAAAGCATTTAGTCCCACCACCATTAACAGTGGACGTGGAGCTGAATTTGAGGGAGCTGTTATTGCTTTGTTCCATTTGTTGATTACTAGAACAGACAAGGTCCGTGCTCTTCGTGAGGCATTTTACAGGCAGAATCTTCCCAATGTGACAAATCTGCTTGCTACCGTCTTGATCTTCCTAATTGTGATATACTTCCAAGGATTCCGGGTGGTGTTGCCTGTGAGGTCAAAGAATGCCCGTGGACAGCAGGGTTCATACCCAATCAAACTGTTTTATACCTCCAACATGCCCATTATTCTCCAGTCTGCCCTTGTTTCAAATCTCTACTTCATCTCCCAGGTAATAATAGTTTTATGATGGCAAATTGCTACTTGGACTAAACAATTTTGCATTTACTTTTTTAGTGATCTAATGTTACTGGAATTGTTCAGCTGCTTCACCGCAAGTACAGTGGAAACTTCTTTGTGAATTTGTTGGGGAAATGGAAGGAATCTGAATATGGAGGTGGTCAGTCTATTCCAGTTGGGGGTATTGCATACTACATCACCGCACCATCCAGGTAAGAGAAGTGCTTCCGATGATACTGCTGATTATCCAAGTTCCCCACCTTGTCTATTATACTATTATGATTTAAACTTTGAGTCTTTGACAAATCTTTGCACACATTGTTCTTCTGATTTGTAATTGTTAGTGTGTGACCTTGCTCTATACATTTTGCAGCTTAGCTGATATGGCGGCCAATCCTTTCCATGCTTTGTTCTATCTTGTTTTTATGCTGTCAGCTTGTGCCTTGTTCTCTAAGACTTGGATTGAAGTCTCTGGTTCATCTGCTAGGGATGTTGCTAAGCAGCTCAAGGTACTGCCTACATTCTTATTGCATTGCAGATATGTCTCCATATATTTTCCCCAGTCTCTACCTATAACTTCCTTTCCAATATATAGATATGCTTTTCTAGAGATATATCTTCCCAAATAAAGTTTGCCTGCTTGATAATGAGGTGTGTGATGTATATATTGTCGTGAGCCATTGGAACTACTTTTCCCAATTGACATGATCACATGACATAATTCTTATTAGTTATTACACGCAGAAAAAAGGCCCCAGTTAGGTTTGGCTATAGATAGAAACAACCATCGCTGTATCTAAACAACCATATATTGTTACAAGTTTTAACCCAACTCTGTTACTATTGCTTTTTTTGTAAGTTTCAAACTGTTTAGATTTCTAATTTGACCTTGTTATACTTTTGGGGTCAATGGCTGGAGGTGCATGACTAGCGGCACCTTGTCATTGAACTTTTAGCAGTTCATAATCAGAAATCTTGGGATACGTGCTGTTGATATGATTATGATATGCTTTGGTAGGGGAAGCCATGTTAATTGATGGGTAGTTTACAACAGGCACACTAGAGAAAGGAGTAAGATCAATGTGTCTGTGTATCCTTAGTCTGTGAACGTCTTCCCTCTGTCTGTTTCTAGTTTCTACACTGTTGGTTCAAGGTTGGGGTTAATGGTTCGGGCAACTTCATTTGATTTGAAAAGCAAAATCCACCCTTATATGATGGTGGCTCTGAAACTGAGTTAGTGGTTAACTCTAACCTGTCGTATGGAAATCCATCTTCATACTAAAAAGTTCACATGAATGAGCAATATATTTATCATGTTGGGTCTTTGAATCTGCAGGAACAACAAATGGTGATGCCTGGACACCGTGAGTCAAATCTGCAGAAAGAGCTGAACCGATACATTCCCACGGCTGCTGCATTTGGAGGCATGTGTATTGGTGCCCTCACAGTGTTGGCAGATTTTATGGGAGCAATTGGTTCAGGGACAGGAATATTGCTTGCAGTAACAATCATCTATCAGTACTTCGAGACATTCGAGAAGGAGAGGGCCAGCGAGCTTGGCTTCTTTGGTTTCTAAGCTTTCTCTGCATAGCAAACACTGTTGGTGAAACTAATGAACGCGTCGGCACCCGCAGTTTTGTTGCATTGAGGGATCATTGTCCTCGTAGGTCGTCTAACACCGTGTGAGGGAGGACTTAGAGAGTAGTCTGTTGTCATGTTTTATCAATTGAGGAAGTATGAAGTAGTTTATCATTGTAAACATTTTTGGATTTCCTCTTAATATACTCGTTTATCATTGAATTTATGCGCGTCTCACACCAGTTATAACTTTCAAAATTGATGTTAAATTATAAGCATAGTCATTGATGCTGCTTAGCGTGTGTATGGTGACATAAATTTCCATGACTAGCCCGGAACCAGAAATTCTCTTTCAAGCAATGCCAAATTAATCTATATAAAATATTTTTCTTTTGCCGGTGATTTGTAAATACTTTTGTAAATGCCCGATGAATTAGCTTTTTCCTTGCATTTTTATGGCGTAACAAGAAGATCACGAAATGTCTAGTCATTCAAAAGTATAGTAATATTATGTCATTTGTTTTAAATCTTTTTATAATGGTAATGAATGCATATTAATTGAATTGTTTTATAAATGAACTTTTTTCCGACGTGGTAATAAAACTCATGTTTCTCACGTGATTGTACTGATTCCTTCACTAAGCCTTGGAACTTTCTGTTTTTATTTTTTTACTAATTTTTGTTCGAAGGAACTTTCTCTTGTAGTAAGTAAATGAGCTTTAGCACCCGACTGAATTGAGATCCCTTTGCTTCTTGTTGGGTTCAGAGAAGGCTAGGTGGCACGAAAGGGTGACTCAAATCGAGGGTCCCAAATAGTGGGGGGCAGGGATAGGGATGAATCATGAATTTGTGAAACAAGTTCCTTTATTTAAAACAAGGCAACAATTTGCGTATTTCCAGAAAACATCATGTTACTGGACCTTGCGTGTAGCTACTGGCATATGGATATTGTTGAGCAATCGTTTTTTCAAATAATGTCGTCCAACCACCAATAGGTATAACTTTACCACCTATGGAAAGTTCGTAATATGAAGTTTTTTCTTTTTGCGTGATTCGTTATGCAATCCTTCGTGGATGATTTGCACAAATTATGGATGGTTATGATGTTCGGAAGCTGCTTCTAGCGTAACATTTGCTTTGACGTTTTAAGCAATTATAATGTTCCCGCTACCTTCATGGACTGTCCAACCAAGGATAGAGTGGCAATGTCACGATTATCTTTCTTCAGAACATTTTCTTCTTAAATTTTGACATAAGAGAATTCATTCAATCTTTTATTATTCATCGTAGCTTGGAATTGGCTTCAGAATATCTCATTTGCTGCAATGTGTATTCCAACTTTTCTCTTAATATAATTATTTTTAGAGTAAATAGACCATGTAATTCCTCAAAAACATTCTATAAGACAGTTTAGTCTCTAAAAAACTGAAAATAAACTCAAGGTATGCAAGATTTTAATAATAGGGCATACTAGTCCCTATACGTATATTTGATCCTTAAAAGACTAACAAAATTGCACAATGATTGTTAACATGACATTAAGTGATGCGTGTGTGATCTAAAGTGAAATTAAGTTTAAAATGACTTACTTTAATGATTGAAATTATATAAAATGAATCATTTAAATCTTTATTACTAATTATAAAATTATTCATTTTGTATAATTTTAAACATTATAATAGTACAATATGTTTCAAAATGGCATGCATTCAACGTTTTAATAGCTCACAATCATTGTAATATGTTACATGTGTAAATTTATTAACAGAGAGCTAACAGAAAAATTATTGTGTCTATCATTTTTAGCTTTGAGAGACCATAAAATTGATTTCTTTTCTTGAAAGATAAAATAATTCGACATAAAAATTTTAAAGGATCACATAGGTGTTCACTCTTATTTCTAATTCGATTTTATTTAATATATCCACGTATTCAACCAACATTTTCATTTCTTCAACATTGAGCATATTATCTTTATTATTTGTTGTACATCTTATAAAATTGAAAGCATATCGATCCTTTCTCCTTTTTTCTTTCTTTCTTGTTTTGACCACTAGCCTCATTTTAGGTTATTTCTAAATTATGACTCGTTTTCACATCACAAAATACAAACATTTCAGAAAATCAGTTGAGTAGCATCTAAATCGTATTTTCTAGCGTGTCTAAATTATCCTTTCTAGTCATGATTTAGTTCAAAAATAAAATTAACTTGTTTTTCCTTCCATTTAAATATGATTTAAGATTAACATTGCTCAATCATGATTTTGGTAATTACTCCTTCTGTTTCACACTCCATCAGTCAATGAAAAAAAGATATTAAAAAATAATAAATAAATCTCAATAATTGTATAAAATTATATAAATGATCAAAATTACCAATTTTAAAAAAAACAGAAGTAAGTAAATACAAGTAATTGCATATAATTAATTGCACCAAGAATAATTTTGGTGAAAAGTAATTAATGATTCCTTAATATGGCAAATGAATAGCTACTTTGGAAAAAAAAAACAAAAAAAAAAAACAATCTCAAAAAGTGGATCAACAGGGTGAAATGGAAACGGAGGGAGTATATTAATTATAAATAAATTCAATTGTCACCTCTCAAACTTAAATGTAAGGTATCTAAAACTTAAATTCAAGCATAGTATTAATTTGCCTTTATAAATTTTTAATAATTTAGTTCAGCCTCCTTGATTTCATTTTTAATATAAATATTTTGTTAACCAGTACCTAGGATAGTGGTTAAGGGGATAGAAATGAAAAATTTTGATTGTTTTTATGCATTCATTGTCTTGAAAGATTATAAGTTAAAGTTTACTTTTTCTATTAAAACTTACCATTTTTAGATTCTTTAGTCCGTGTTCTTGGGATATTGACAAGTAAAATCCTTAATATATTTCATTTATCTTTGAATAATTATCTATTTTAAAATTTTTTTCTCTATAAATAATTATTCATTTTAAATAATATTAATTTTTTTTAATAATATCCCTATGAACTACTATTAGAAGAGAAAAGAGATATAGTAAAAGAAAGGGGAGAAAGTTAAAATATGAAATAAAAACAAGTAAAATTCAATAAATTATTTGAAACTTTCTTTAACTCTAATATGTTCTCAATCATTCCATTAATTCTGATGTATGTTTATAATTTAATAATTATTTAATGATATGGGGTAGTTCACATATTTAAGACACCCAAGTTGCTGGAGCCTCATGAAGGATTGTGCAGGCCTGTATGTAGTTGTATAGAGTATAGGTTGGTCTCGCATAAAGAGAAGATTGTCGTTACCCGCAGAGCCTTTAACCCAAGCAACATCGTGTTGATAATCCATGACACATTATTTCTACTCACATCGTAAAGTACCCCAGTCGTGCGCTCTATTCTATGCATGAGAATCCAACTAACTTTGTGTTTTGGGTCCTATCACTTTGAACTCTGCCGTAACTTTCTTCCCGTTACCATTCACGTTTTGAGTCCATTTGTTCAATCCGGATTTGGATGTTATGTTTTAAGGCCATGATTTCATTTTAAAGAGTAAAATAAGAAGTTTTATTTTTAAATTAATAAAATAAAAAAATAAAAATTATTTTGATATCCTATAAAATTTATGGGTATCAATACCTTTTAGATAATTTGTGGTTAAAAATTTATCATGTGTCCCACTAAGTAAATCATTTACTATTTTAAATGCTCATAATTAAATCACAATCCTTAGATTTAAAAGGATACTAATACCTTTGGGGCACCAAAGTAAAAACCAAAAAAAAATTATTTTTAATTTTATTGATCTAAAAATAAAATCCTTCCATTTTATTATCTAAAGTGATATATATATATACTCAATTTAAAAATCCAAATTCAACCAATTCAATCTTCATGGTATAAATTTCTCGAGAACAAAATTTCCGTCATCTAGAGGAAGATAACACGAGGTTGTTGCATGTTTGTTTGGATTGGCATTTGCAAACTTGATTTTAAATCAATGTGATTTTGTAAACTTGATTTTGGTTAAAAAACAATGAGTTTATTAATTATAGAGTAATGATATTTTGATATCCAAAAAGTGGATGTTTTTATAACCATTAAATATAATAATGATCCTCATTTATCCTTAATATTCATCACATTTAATGGTTATCACATCCTTAATATTATTTTTTAAGTGTCAAAATATAATTACTGTTAGTTATAATGTGATTTATGTTCGCTCAACCGAAAAACACTCAAACATTATAATTGCAGCGTTCAAGGACAATGGAGGCACATTTGAGATGCCAAACGCAGAAACAAACACATGCTGCATATCATGCATGGTGTATAAAAATGGGAAACATATCAAATAAAGAACAATTTATCTATGAAAAAAATTAGTTTTAATATTTTTGATATATGAGACCCACTAAAAAATTTTAAAATATAATCTTTCCAATTTTTTTAACTAGCGCCATACAGAAAAACCAATTAAAGCAATAAAGTAAATGTGTTTAACTAAGATTTCACTATATACAATTTTTTTTTTAAAAAAAGTTGTGTATGAAGTATAAAAATAACTTTAGGCTGGTTGTTCTGAATCAAAAGTCAGTTAGGCATCTTAGCCACCTAACCGAGTTAATGATTTCTAGGTTCATAAACTTAGAGGCCTTGAATAATGACAATAGTTAGTAATCATATGTTTGGATGTTGATGTCATTCCCATTTTCTAGAGCTCTGTTGATGTTGACACCTCTTTTTCGAGCCCTTTAGATGAGTGAGTTTAAGCTCATGATTTTATTTATTTTTTTTTGCCATTATTGATAGGTTTTATGCATCAAAATTGCTTTTCATGAATTTAGAAAATTGTTTAAGCAAGAAATATGTTCTATAAATTATGCTAAATTAGAGGGGTCATGATTTTACAACCTTCCATGAAAATACATGACTTTTATAAGATACATAAGACCATTGTTGAGATTTTGTACGCCAATCTTACTATCGTGTTTGTTCAACTAATTTCAAGTAAATCATTAGATGAGGATACTTGCTTCAGAAAATTCGGTTATGAACTATAGAAACATGGGAAACACTAAATTGAGAGTTCTAGCTTGAGGTTTTAGCATGTTGATTGTGAGTGATAATTGGATAGGAATTAGAGAGAGACAGGGCATTGAGTTAACAGTAGTAAATTTGTTAACCTTGATATACCATGACGCCCAAAAGGGGCAATTACTCTTTACTTAGATTAGTCCATGAGAGTCGCGGTTCATAAAGAACAGTTAAAAATTAGTTAGGTGCTCTTGTTCGCGGGAAACTGAACACCGCCTTTTCATCTGTCTCATGTTAATCCCTTAGAAAAATATTTATGTTTTCTTATGCACTACACAAAACCGATGTTACTACTATTATTATGTATTATAAATAGAAATGATTTTGATTATTGCATTATTATCTATGTATTTTCCTTGTTCTTCCATGTAATACTATGGATGAGAATCCACTTATTGAGTTTTAGATTAAATTCACCCCTCTTTTTCTCCTCTTATAGATACAGCTATTGGTCCAGAGTTTTACCAGATACCTCTTCCTTAGTAGTTGTTAGTAATTTTTGGGTGAGCTTTATTTTAGAGTAAAGTGATGTTTTTTGTTATGTTAGTAGTGGTCTATGAGCTCCATTACATTGTAGGCAAGATTTATGGACCACATATATTTATATCTAATTATATTATTTTTCTTGAGGATTTATGTAGTTACAAGTTAAGGATGTTATGACATTTTGGAGCAATCATTTTATCGCTTGGATTTTATTTAAGGATTGACATATGAATTATGATTTATATGAAATGTGTTTATCCAATTTTTATTTGAATTATGTTTGATTGTAAAATTATGAGATATTATGCATGACATGTCACATAAGGGCTTTTGTAGAGTTGGTTCCCCATGTGCCCATCACATTCCTAAATCGAGTTGTAACAGTGTTGTTTCCCCTTGAGTCTTGGATGGAACCCTCGGGACAAGATTTCTTTCCCTCAAGCTCATGCTTATACTCCAAAGCCTGCCATTCCACTTTACCCCTATAGTTCTTAGAGGAACAAATCCCTTGTAATGTCTTAGATTTACATGTCCTTAGTTGAATTTAGTACAACCTTAAAGTACCTCAAAACTCATCCAAATGGTAAAACAAATCCCAAAATACAGAAACTCACCCCTTTTATGGCGGACTGGCTTGTTAGAGTGACCCCAATGTCACTATAGCAAGAACCTCACCATAGCAAGGGGTGTATGTATGTGGCTTTCTACTAGACTTGCATGACAAGCCTTATAGTCATCGTGGCGAGATCCCAATGCTCAATCACGTCAGAAAAGACATAGTTTCACTAAAATAGCCCCTTATCCCTATATAAACCCTTCATGATTATAGAAAACCCCAAAAGTTCGAACCTTAACACCTTATAACCTTTCTCCCACCCTTTTCATCTTATTCCAAGTCATCTCATCCTCTTAAGTTCTCTTGGAAAGTGGTTTATGGTAGTTTTGTCAAGTTTCTTGATGTTCAATTAGTGTACAAGTTAAGGCTTTCTTGGTAGATGATTTTTAGCATGTTTTCCTTCCCCAAATCTATCGTATGATGAGTTTATGATTGTTTATGACTTTTGTTGATCCAATGGTAGATATTGGTGTCATTTCCGCTCCTCGAAGCTTTTCCTGGTGTTGGCACCTTTTCTTTTACCTCTCTAGGTGCGTGAGTTTAAGCTCATGACCTAATTTTTTGCCGTTACAAATATTTTTCATTCATTGTACACTCTTTTTATTAATTTGGAAGTTAAACTACGTCATGACGTGTTTTATAAATTACTCTAAGATAGAAAAAAATCATGATCTTCTAGCCTTCCATGAAAGAGCATGACTTTTGGAAAATACATGAGACCATTGTTGATGATTGTTTGCTATTTACACTGTTATGCCATTAGAACTGTTTTCAATAAATTGCAAGCCATGTGTATAATTCCAGAAATAGTGAATTTGAATAACTAAAATGATGAGAATTATTAGTAAAAGACTTTAGCATGATTCCCCCTTTAATATGATTGCATAAGTGAGATTTTGAGGTAGGAGTTGAAGAAAAATAGATATGTAAGTTAACAACAGTGAATTCATTAATCTTGGTATATGTGATACCCATCGTGATACGTATGATAAGTTCTGCTTTTGCCTCAGATCCCCTAGGACCCACCCGTGTTGCTGGGAAAGCCCCGGAATGCCCGGAAGACCCTTAGTGCAGCTGATGTGGTGAACTGTCACTACTATAGCGGTCCCCAGAAGCCAAAAATACGCTGTCACACTCCCTATGACCGCTATAGCGGTCCCCTGATGCCCAAAATGGCACGGTCACCCCACTGTGACCACTATAGCGATGTCAGTAGTATGCAAACAGTCCAAAACGCGTCGTTTCTCGTTAGTTAGGCCCCCAACCCTTTTTAAGCCCTTCAAACTCGGGATTTCACCCTAAAATCTGAAATCCCTCTCTTTCCAACTCTCTCCCATTCCTTCCTCACATAAATCCTCTTCAATCCTTCTTCCTCTAAGAGATTAAAGGTGAGATTTATGGGTTTTGTTGTCTCCATCCTTCTCACTTTGTATTCTAGAGTTTGGGTTTATTATTTGTCTCCATTGTTGTTAAGTGGGGGTGCTCCCCCAATGATGTTAGAGTTATGTTTGAGTAATCTAGAGGTTAACAGAGACTAATCTTGTGTTTTGTGGCTCCAATGGCAGACGTTGGTGCCGTTCCTTCTCCCCGGAGCTTCGTTGGAGTTGATGTCACTATTCCCTCCCCTCCAGGTGAGTGAGTTTGGGACCTATGGTCCTTATGTTGGTTACTAGAGTTAATTTCATAAATTTATATTCAATGGCATGTTTTTTTAGAAAGGATTTCAAGAGGCTAGAGTCCCTATTGATTTGTTATAATTATTAAAATTGCGAATTCCATTTAGAGCATGGAATATTTGTTTTATTGCAACTCATGAGACCATTATTGTTAAATGATTTTATCACAAGAGCTAGAGTGTTACTATTATATTCTTGAATTGAGATTTCCATAAAATTTTCATGATAATATTTTGAACGAACAATTTACGAATCATAGAGTTGTGCCTAGAGAAATATTAGAATAGAGATTTAGAGAAAAATATTATGTTCATTGGTTTAGAGACTATACGTTAGCTATAGAGAAACAGACAGTGAATTAACGGCTGACCCCGATCGTTAACCTTGATACCAAGTTGTTCCGAGAGAACAATCTCATAGAACAGAGAATGGAACCTATTTAGGTGTCCACATTAGATCCCCGATGGATCATAGAGAATAATACTTCGATTCTTAAGGAACCATAGAGTAAAGATTATTGTTTCTCTTATAGAGTATTGTTATTATAATTTCAGAGAAATTTCTATTTAGAGCTTTTACTTTCACATGTGTATTAATATAATTCCAGAGATTATTGCATCAACTGGTTTTAAATTATTTGTATATGATTATCTATCTCCTTGGTTGTCCCGTGAGAAGGTTATGAGTGAGGACCTGCTCACTGAGTTTTAGATGAAACTCACCCCTCTCCCTTTCCCATTACAGGTGTTATAGATGCTTCGGGTTCTCCCGTTCTACCTCCACTCCCACAGTAGAGATTTATTGTTTGGTGAGCTTCACTTAGTGTGAAGTATTCTATTTTGCTTTTGTTAGAGATAGAGTGCTCCAGTTACATGATGGGCAGGGTCCCGGATCATAGAGATGGATTGGCATTATTTTATCATGATTATTTTGTACCTACACGATTATAGATTTCATGTATATTTTGTAAAGAGAGCAACCCTTGTATTTTGAACCCCAGTAATATGTTTAGCGGTTGAAATGGAAATGATTGATTGTAGTACTCCAAAGATTTGTGTTAAAGTTTGTTTATGTTTATGTTTCATGGAACCAATGGTTTATTAGAGATGAAACGATGTTTTGCAAACGGTTTTATATTAAAGTATGCATATAGAGAAACTCAAACTCATGAGGTTTACGTGGGAATGAGGATTTCCCATGTGCCGGTCACGTGCCCAAGTCGGGTCGTGACAGTATACCAAGTTGTCATTTATGACAATCACCCTTTTCCATATTAGTCAACGTGGAATGTGGTTCGCGAGGGACCACTCAAATGTCTTATGTAGATATTCTTGTTCACGAAGGATCATCCTTTTTACTCTTTTAGAATTTTATTTCTCCATTAATTCCTTAAATGTTTATAGATGCATCCTTATTGATATTATATGATTTATTATTATTACATATTGAATATCAATATGAAAAGGATTTTGATTATGTATTTATTAATTATGTACCTTTCTTGGTTATCCATGTGGTTGTGTGGGTAAAGATCCACTCACTGATTTTTAATGAAACTCACTCATCTCTTTTTTCCCTTTTCGATATAGTTGTACTACTCTCAAATCCTCTCAGATGCCTCCATAATAACTATTAGCTAGTTCTATTTTAGTGAGCTTCACTTTTGAGTAAAGTGGCTTTGATTATATCTAGATAGTGCTCGAGTGTATTTGCAAATAGATCAACGACCATGCATATATTAGTTCATGTTTATTTTGAGACTATGTAATTATGCTTATTGGACTTTATGACTTGATTTTGGAGCAACTCTTTTACTATATAGATGTTTTGTTATGGTGTATATATATATATATATAGAGAGAGAGAGATGAAAAGCCTATTTAGTTTATAATTGAATTATACTCAATCGGAAATTATAATGTTTGTATCCATGACATGTCATTTAAGAGCTTTTGTGGGGCCAGTTCCTCACATGGCCTAAAATTAGGTCGTAACATCCCTCTATTGAAAACTTCATGAACTGCTGTAAATCAACTACCACTAAACCTCCCTTTGTTGTAATGTTTCCAGTTTCCTTTAATGGAGGGGTTTAATCCTTGTTCTTGGTGTCCATTTGGTTTCTTGTTTGGTTGTTAACTATATTTTAGTTTACCATAATTAATTGATGAATTTTGGTTCTAAACATTAGCCCTTTGTACAATGAGAAGGCATAGTTCTTCTTAGTGTGCATATCCAAGGTGTTGCCTTTCTTGTACGAAACTTCCTTGTACTTTAGACTTCTTTCTATCATGCAACTTTCATCGTCACCATGACTTGCTCGTTCTTGATCTATTGTCATAACATGTGTTGATCCTAGTTCTTTCATGCTTGATTGCTTGTTGGCAGGGGCCATAATACTCCTACTTGCCCCTAGTTTCTTAAGAATCATTCACAAGAGCATGTATGCTTCCCTTATGATCATTATGCAATGTGGATTACTTTTTAGATGTTGTTTTCTTTTATGAATGCCTCATTGCATATAACCCTATTTTCATCATTCCATAAGTGGAACTAACAAGCAGGAAGTTTTGGAACCTTGATCCTTATATTAGTCTATCAGGTGTCTTTGTTAGTACTTGTCTATAATTATTGATAGAAAAAAGTGCTCTTTCTCTACTTGCTTTATGTGCAATCTTTGTACGCTCCCTTGCCTTGTAGTGCTTCTCGTAATCCTTTTATCATTGCATTTTTCTTATCTGTGTGTCACTTTTTTTTTGGGTACACCTCTTAATTTCCTTGCCTTTAAGAATCTTATGTGATTATCTTTTTAGCATGTGCTAGTCTAGATAAGACACTGATGCACTAATCCAAATATGACGCTAGATCACATGCAATAGAGCATTGGTTTTTTCATATTGTCAAAGAGCTGAACAATAGAAATAGATAATAAGTGCTTGATTGAATTAATCCAGTCATGTAGGATCAAGGTCCAAGTCTAGGCTCAACCAAATGGTCAAAAACAAAGAAAATGAGGTTAAAATTGAACAAATTAATTATAATTTACGACCTTCATTCTCTAATATGTGTCCATCTTCACTTATGCACGCATATTAAGAAAATGATTACACAAACTTAAGGTTAGATAAATTTTAGTATATTTTACAATACTGCCCTTATCACCTACTCTAACATACTCTCTCTCATATTTAATCTATCATTAACTCTTTAATATCTTGAGTACATGTGTCCCTACACGTGTCTAGTATGGTCTTAGGGTCTCCCGGGACCCACCTATGTCGCTGGTAAGGCCTCGGATGCGTGAAGGGTCAAGAGATGCATAATTGGTATTGCTGCTGCAGAATTATGCAGAGCAAGCTCGTTGCAGTGAGCAAACAAGCTAATCTGTGCTTCTAATGCCAGACAGTTTTGCTGCAGCGAGATATGTTTGCTGTAGCGAGCAAGCCTGATAACAGAATAGTAGGAAATGACACAGTTTTGGAAATCCGGCACCCCATACCCTTTAAAAGCCACTATTTTGGCTTACCCTAATCGAAACCCCCCTAAAAACCTAGCCACCATATCTTCTTTTTCTTCCCTCTTCCTTCCTCACTCTCAACCATATTCCAATCTTTTTCATCCCAGATTCAAGTTTAGTTGGTTGATGATCTATGCTTCCTTTTCCTTCCAATCTTTCATGTTCTTAGGTGGCATTGTTATTCTTTCATGTTTATCAAGTTATGGTGCTTTCCCATTGTTGTTAAGATTATATTAGAGTTATCTAAAGATTGATCCAGAGTTTTGTTGCATCAATGATAAATCTTGGTGCCATTCCTGCTCTAAGCAGCACAGTTGGTGTTGATCCTTCACATTCCACCCTTCCAGGTGAAGAGGTTCAATCATATTATCTCTATTTTAGTCATTAGAGTTATTTTCATTAAAATATGGCATAATATGTGATTTTAGAGATTATTTCAGAGAGAGATTATTGATTGTATATCAAGCTATGAACTAATGATTTTTAAAGAGCATGAATTATCTTTTTTAAGAAAACTCATGGGACCATTATTGTTAAAAGAATTTTCTATGTAGAAATGACTATAATGTGATTGTTTAGAGATGTCATGACTATCAAATGATTTCCAGAGTAATATGTTTTTACATGATAGAGCTTTTAAACTCAGAGTAGAACCATATATAGAGTTTTAGAGAAAAGAACTAGTTTTATGATCTTTAGACTAGACAGTAGCTATAGATAAATAGATAGTGAATTAATGACCGAAACGATTGCCAACCTTGATACCAAGTTGTCCTCAAGGGACAATCTCACCCTAGGGCAGAGATCGAACCTAGTTATGTGTCCAATTTGGGTTTTTAAGGAATCCCATAGATCAGAGCATTTGTTATGCCCTATCCATTAGGCATAACTAGAGATTGTTATGTAACATATATTGTGCATAACCAGAGATTCTTACTTCTCTATTAGAGTACTATTATTTTATGATTTAGAGAAATTAATGATTTGATTAGTATGTATGTAAATATGAAAATGTTTTAGAACCTTGCTTTTAGTATTATGATAGTATGCATTCTTTGTTGTTATCCCATAAACGTAGGTTACAGGAAAGAATTTACTTACTGAGTTTTTAATAAAACTCACCCTCTCTTTTTTCCCATTTCAAATACAGTAGCTACTATGGGTTCTTCTTAGCCACTTCTTCCCCAATAGTAAAGCTTTCCGCTAGTGAGCTTCACTTGGGTGAAATGTCTACTATTTTTGCTTTAGAGTGCTCCAATAACGGGGCAGGCAAAGTCCTAGACTATAGAGAATCATTTTGCAATTTGTTTCCATGATATGATATGTACTTACAAGACTATGGCATTCATGGTTATTTTATATAAGAGCAACTCAATACATATGTTTTGTATTATGACTACAGACTATAGAGTTTGATTATGAAAGTACGGTTGTGATTATTTTGATTTCAAAGAGCAAGTGATTTATATTTAGAGATGAATTTATGTTTCAAATGAATTTTATGTTTCAAATATGCATATAGAGAGACTCAATAATTACAAGGCTTATGTGGAAATGAGATTTCTCACGCGCTGGCCACGTTCCCAAGTTGGGTCATAACAAACTCCCTCTTTCATAAAAGTACCAAGGGAAAAAATAATTAATGTTGTTTAGAATTCTTAAAAGGATAGATAGTACTCCCTTTATCCATGTTTATGCACATAAATTAAAACATCATTTAAACTATACAACTACCCAAAAAAATTACTTTACATTAACAAGATTGCCCTTTCAAATTGAGATTTCAATCATAGTTCACCATGTTGTGATGGACTAGGTCTTATAGGACCAAATCGCTACACCAAATCTCAGTTGTGTTGAGCCTATGCATATTTGCTAATAGAAATCATCGAGAAGGTGTTAATTCAAGAATTGTTTGAGATCATATCATCAATTTGAATTTGGTAAAGTGTGTCCCTTATTTAAACTCGACATCCAATTATAGTAGGAGCCAATCGAGTTCCTCAAAGCAAATTGATTAAGCTCTAGTAATTCTTCGTCTACAAGGATAATATCCGATTAAACTCTTGAGGGTAGGCAATGGTCAGAGTACCTTGTTTTAGGAAGACCCCATGAACGGATATTAAAGACTTAAAGGTAAATATCTTATACTCGATGCAATATCAGCCCGTAAATAACCATGTAATAGCAGAATGTGGATTCTAGAGTTGGTACGAGTGAGTGTAGAACTTTAAATGGAAGAGACAATTGCGAGTGGTAGAAAATCGTGATTTATAAGAAATATTTTTAATTTTTTACTTTTGCATGTTATCCTTAATGCTAAAGTTGAAGACAAGTGGGTCTTAAGGTATCATCCAAAAGGTGAATACACAGTTAAATCATTCACATGGCAAGGAAAAGGAGCTGCAGGCAATTAGATGGAATCACATAGCAGTTATAGGAATTGTGGAAAGGAATTATGCTATAAAGAGTTAAGTTGATGACCCGATTGGTGGTGATTGGAAAATTGAAGATGAAAGATTGCCTTAACAAACAAAATATTGAGAAATTCTTAGATGCTCTTAGAGCATATACTAAGATAAGTATATGCTTTGCTTCATTTATTGATTGACATATCAGCTATTTATAGGGAAAGTGGGAGACAATAATGACCCACAAAACTTATATGTTAATTAACAAATGGATCAGAGCAAGTGCTTTCTTTTGCTCTCAGTGTGCCACTAAGTATTTATCATAATCTCGCAGGATGATAATTTGAGGTTGCGTATTATGCAATAATGAAGCTTAATCAATCAAACACTTGTTCATGTAATGTCATTTCACATGGAGGTTTAATTTTGGTGTTCATATCTAAACTGAGGACGGATGTGTTGGGTTGCACTAAAAAGAATAAAGTTCCATTTTAAAATCTGATTTGATTTGGCTACAAGGATATATAGAAAATGTGTCAGGTAAGCTATTTTTTGCTATAATTTGGCTTACTTGGAACTTTAGAAAAAAAATCATCTTCAAAGGTGGACGCCATAATATGCAGAGGGGACTATTGTATTGTTGATGTAGAAGTAACGAGAGGGGACTATTGTTGGAAAATGAACAATGGTGAGGTTGATTCAACAATTGAGTTTAAGAAAGAGAGGGAGTTGGTGAGTAAGGTGTTGAGATGGTGGTTAAGATAATGGTGTGAATGAGACGAAAGACAAGGGGCAAACATCAAGAGTCAGGTTTCAAGTGAAATTCAGTGAGGTTAGATAGTGAATAGTGAATGTAGACTAGGGAGAGAGAAGGAAAAAGAATTGGGAAAATTTCACGTACATGTCTTGAGGTCAATTAATATTAATACATAGACCTTCCAGATTTCAAATCAACACTTACCTCTTGTCCCTTAATATAACTTTCAAAATTCCAAATTTAACCATTTTTTTCGACCTCCACTCATAACCCATCCCACCATCATCAGCACCCAGTGCAAAATCCAGAATAATAAATGGTCTGACTTTGTTAGCCATTCCTTGGTTCTCAATCTAAGATAGCTTCTAAGTCCAATACAAAAGTTGGATTGTTGCTTGCTTAATCAGTATGATTTGGATTTAGTTGGAGTGTATAGGGTTGTTAGCGATTGTAAGTGTCACAACCTGATTTGGGCAAGTGATCGGCACGCGAGGAATCTTATCCCCATGTAAGCCTTGTGACCTACATACTACTTTATATGCATATCTAACAGGAAAATCCATTTAAAATAGAATTTCTCATTCTATACAGAAATCACCTATTCACTTGAATTAAGATAATTACATATGAAATCTTATAATCAATATCTAAACTTTGTAGTCGTAGTATCTCATATATGAAATATCAAAGTATCAAACTACTCATATCCCGCTTGGTCAGAAATAACTGAATCTTTTAAATACAAACCATAATATGATTAAAATATGCAAAATGCAAAATAGTTTTTATATGAATCAGGATTCCTGCCTGCAATGATACTGTAGTACTCTAACTAAATCAGCAATGCTTCACTCAAGTGAAGCTAACCAATTGGATCTCTATTACTGCTAGAAGATAGAAGGCTGGGAAGAATCTACAGCAGCTGTTGTATCTATACATAGGAGGGAAAAGAGAATGGTGAGTTTTTATGCAAAAGCTCAGTGAGTGAATCCCCACATGAAACTTCCTTCATGGGACACCAAGGGAATTATGCAATAATTCAGAATAACAGTAATAACATAAGGCTTTAAAACATTTCACATAAATATATGTATATAACCAAATCATTATTTACCATTAAAATCAACAACAGTGTCTAACTAGAGAAATAGGAATCTCTATGCTATAGTTCTTTAAGAACCAAAGTTGCTGCTCTATAATCTATTAAGGATCTAAAGTGGACACCTAAACAGGTTCCATTATCTACTCTGTGATATTGTCCATTTGGACAACTTGGAACCAAAGTGAACGATCAATTCTAGCCATTAACTTGTTGTCATTTCTCTATAGCTACTATTTAATATCAAACAGAAAAACTGAGTCCTTTCTCTATATTCCACAAAGTCTTCTACCCTAGGGTTCCAAACTTTCTTATATAACAGTATCTAGTGTACCAATAATTATTAAATGAACATAACAACTTTTAATATTCAAAAATCATAAATCAAATATTCATATTCTCATTTCTGCAATAATGGTCCCATGAGTTTTATTAAAAATAGGTTCCATGCTTTCAAAACCAACAGTTCAAAATACAATAACCTGTATTAATCTCAAATCTTTATGCATAAATCTCTAAAATCATAATGTAAGCTATATTTTCATGAAAATAGTTATAAAGCTCAACTTAGAAGTCACAGATGTGAACCCACTTACCTGGAGTGGTAGAATAAACAGGATTGACAACAATAGGAGCTTGGGAGGCAGAAATGATACTACTATCTACCAGTAAAGCAATAAAACCTTAAATCAATTTTAAAATAACTCTATTATAAACCCTATCAATGGTGGAAGAACTTGATGACCTAAGAACAAGGAGAAACTCAAGATCAAACCCCAAGAACAGGGAAGAATAGAGGAAATAGGAAGCAAAACTAGTAAAATCTCTTGCCTTTAAGTTTTGGAAGTGAAAGATTAATGTTAGATTGATGAAAAATGGGGTATGAAAGGGGTGGAGAGGTGAAAGTTTCGTGTTTTGGGGGTGAGGGTCATGTTTCATGTCTGCAACCCTGAAATAGGGGATTTTTATAAGACTATTGACCGCTACAACATTCATTGACCGCTATAGTGCTCATTAGAGAGCATGAATTCTACTGTCGCACTGCCTTACTATTCTCTAACCATTGTAGTGCTTATTGACTGCTACAACGCTCTCCAGAATACACTTATTTACATTAAATTAATGTTCTCAATTATTTTACTCTTCATTAACTTTAAAACATAAATGTAAATAAGGAAATACCTCTATTTGGATTCAAATTAAATATCAGAAAAATCAAAATCCAAATTTTGGATATTAGTTCAAATCTGGAAATTTTCAAGATTTTCTAAATCTGTGGGTTAAAAACGAAACGTTTAAAGGTTTCCTAAAATTCATTAAAAATTATTCTTTAACTTATTTTTCCGTTGCAAACAATTACAGGGACTTTTGATCCCAAGAATGTGGTTGTATCTTATAGCCCTCCAAGGATATGTAGGATCCAGACTTAGTAAAATTCAGGATGCAGATTTGTCTAATGACACATGCACAGCTCTAAGCTTTCCTAAGTAATAGTATACCTAGGGTATTACAGTAGGGGTGGTTGCAATCAGAGGAACATATGAATATGGAGGTGTAATGGTCTAAGAGGTTTCTGATATTAGGGATTTAGTGTTGGGTGTGGATGGATCGAGAGAAATAGCATTTAATGGAATAGATCTTATAAGTAAGGATAAAATTATCGTTTTATATTTTTTTAATTTTAAAATATTTAGAATTTCAGTTGAAGGGAGGTTATTGTAATAGGATTAAATAAATTAAGGGAGGTGAGTGGCAATTTAAAATCTACAAGGGTGTGAATGTCTTATTGATGAATCTCGAGGGAAGTCTGTGTAATTTGCCTAAAAGAATTTAGGAATAGGGCAACGGAAAGCATCTTAAGATAAGAATGAGAATATTTGGGCTAGGAAGGGAAAAATAAGTATATAAGGAGTATGGCTTCATTTTGATTCAATTTTCAAAATTGGAACTAAATATGGAACCGATTGGTTTTGCATAAAAAAGCCAAGAAAAACCCATTTTTTCATATTTTGATTTGTTTTAGGTTTTTTTAGTTTGGTAATGAAACCCTTGGATGGTGCTTGTTTCAAGGTATATTTAGATATTCCTAGGAATAACTACTTGGGAATCATGTGATCCCATGTTTGTTACAAGTTAAATAAAATTATTTCTAGAAATCAATTATTTCCTGGAAAAATATTTTTTTCACAATTCAATAAGATCTCATTTCCTTTATGGAAGGTGGGAATAAAAAGTTCTTATGATTTGGGAATGGTAGTTATTAAGTACAAATATAAAAATATCCCTCAATTATTTGACTTTTTTCGACTCCCACAATTTCTATTTACCCGTGCCCATCTGACTTCATAAATGTATTGCACTCTTAATTTTTTAAAAAATTGTTAATTGTTATATTGATTGAGATGAACAAATTTAAAAAAATTAATTGTTAAGTTTGTATTTTTTTTTTCTGGAAGTGTAATTTTCATTTTGGATTGTAATAATAGTAAATATATTAGAGGTATTTTGAAAATTATGACATATATTCTAAGAAATATATTATAAAATAAACATGTTTTAAATTTATTTATGAGAATCTCAATAAATAATCCTGAAAATATTTAATGCTAAACAAATAATTTATTTAAAATATCTAAGAATAAAATTTCTAGAGATATCATCTCCAAGAATGTGATTCCAGTAAACATAATTTTAAGCCCTGAAACAGACACCAAAGTTGGTGATTGCGAGGCATGGTTGAACAATTGCAAGTTGCGGCTAAATAACAATTGCAGATTTTGGATTTTAGTAAGATGCGAGCTGGGCAATAATAATTTATCTTAAAATTGTTACAAAGAAGTTTCCAATTCTCGACCCCCTAACATTAAGAGAGTGAGGGTCTACAGTAATCAAAAGTGAAAATTAAGAAATATTTTTAATAAGAAAAAGGTGTTCTTGTTATTGTTGGCGGCACAAGAAGAAGAAGGTGATTGTTCTTCTTCTTCTTCTTCAAGTTCAGAGAAATGGGTGCGTGTGAATTGAAGTTGGCAAGTGCTGTAGCAGTTGAAGAAAACCTGAAGACTTTGTGAGGAATAGTGGGTGTGGAGAACAACTTGATGGGAACATTCGAACCAAGACACATAGGAAGACTGAAGAACAACCAACAACCCTGACACGACCAGTTTTTGTTCCAACCAAAGAAAGTTGCAACAGCGGTGACACATACACACACACAAGAACAAGGTTGCAGAAACAGGGTTTTTTCAGAACCCTTCCTTCTCCTTTTCCCTCTCCTCCCCTTGTGACCTCTCCCATAACCTCCTCTTTGTCCCCATCCTCCGTTCCCGTCAGGAAGAGGGCCACTGAAACCAGAGTAGGCCAAAAAAAAAAAAAAGAGAACCTGAGCAGTGCTCAAATGAGCATTGAATCAGCAAAGCAGAGGAGGTGAAATTATATTTATAATTGAGTTCAGTGAAGAAGAAATAGCTTAAATTGAATAGGTTAGATTGAAAATTAGAATCTTTGAGAAGCACCGAATGGAGAAGGAGAAGCAATAAAACCAGCGAGAAAGGTTTTGGGAAAAGTTAAGGCGGCAGAGGGAGGAGCAAGAGGAGAGGGAGAGGAAGTTATCACCAACAATATTCTTTCATATTTCTTATATTCTCCTCTACCAAACAGGTTAGCGACATAACATACTTCAGTATAATTTTTGAATGCAAACAAATCATGCTACCACACAACAAACTTACAGAATTGGTGACATTAGACGGAATTAAATAAACAACTTTAAAAAAAGCTATTACAAGAAAACGGAAAGGACATGCAATTAGGCAACGCAAATCTAGCTAGTAGTCTCTCATGTTGATAATTAATTATTCTAATATTTCCACTATTTTTTATACAAACGGTTCATTTTGAGTTATTTAAAACGTATAATTATTCTTTATAATTTATATTTCACAACTATAGCTGAATTTTTGTGAAAGTTGGAATGCACAATTGGCTTAATCGATTGAGAAACGCTTGCTAGCTCCCAAAATAATAGAATATACTTCATCGACATGTATAGCTTGTGGTATGTAAAAGACAAAGACACAAGAAGAGAAAAGTATTGCACAAATAGTTGGAATAATGAAAAAGATGCCTTTTAATTGCTTTTTTATTGGATATATTAATATTGGGTTGTAACCGTAAGAAAATAGAAAAAAAAAATTGTGTTCTAACGTATGCATTTTCTGATTCCGACCATTCGAATCTACAAAAGGGAAGATTAATATATCTCTCTGATCTAAAGTTGCCAACTATAGGCATATGTCGCACAAATAAGTAATAGAAGACTAAGTAAACTAAGCCTCGAATTAAAAAATAAAGAAGGGACATATAAAATCTTTGTTTCCAACTTTGAAAATAACAGTTATTATTATTAAATTTACGTATTTAAGAGGGCAGAGTTTTGTATGAGCAAGTAAACTGCGCGTTTTGGCGTGTCAAATTTGCCTTAATTTGTTGAACTCCAGTTTCATTACATATTAATCTTTTCTTTCTCTTTTGTTTGTGTGGAATAACTGTGTCAAGGGCAGATGAGTGTAATTTTTCATTTAAAAAATGATTTAACTAATTTTAGTTTGGGATATGAACGTTCATTTTTTATCCCCTTAAAGTTTTAATATTTGGCTTTTGAATTAAGTTGACTCTGTATCAAATGGGGTTATCTGAAAAGAAAATTAGTTAAAACATATTAATTCTTGTAAATTTTATGTACTCACAATTAATGTTATCTGTGATTTAATTATTAAAAAATTATTTTACCTAATTACCTTTCCGCTCAAAATTGTATGAGATATCCATAATATCTAAAATTACTAAAAATTGCTTTGCTGATAAATTTCAACATTATTGCAAACAAGTTATTGGAAATAATTTGCAGCACCTATTAAATTTTTAAATTTCAGTCAGTTTTTTTTTCCCTGACAAATTTAGCCATAGACAAGACAAATCGGTTTAAGTTTAGGCGATGCCTTTTTTGCTTGTGTTGGCATGTATGTTTAATTAAACAAGTACCTTTTTTAAATGATGTTTTTTGAAATAGTGTAAATTGTCCGAATAAGTTTCTAAAAAGACTAGAATAGAAGATAATTCATTTTTTCTATTTTTAACAAGCAAATTAAAAGTTGACTCTACTTTATTTTTAATTTTAACAGTTCTCCAAAAACACTGATACCAACTAAACGCAAGTTATCAATTATTCTAAAGAAAAGTTATCATAATTACCTCTTATAATTCATTTGGACAAAGTTCCTCATTTTAAGGTAAAGGAAATGGTTGGGAAATGCGGCTTCCCCACTTTAGTTTTTGGTAAATAATGGGGGACAAACCCCGTCATGCATTTTTCAATTTTTATATTTGTAATTAATTTTTGGTTCCTACTAAAAATAAACAATTATAATTTTTAGGATTTTACTGACCAGACACACTGGTTAATAATTTCAAAAAAAATAAGTCTTAAAATTTTTTAGTGAGTCTCTAGTTTTAAAAACATAAATGCTCTCATTTTCAAAATGAAACTTCCTTTTTTAACTTGTTAATGAAGGACACTGGTCAGATAAATCATAATTGTTAATATTCAAAATTAAAAGATTTAAACTTAAAATCTCATATTTTTTATCTAAATTTCTCACTACTAGATCAATCTTAATAGTTTTTATCTTAAAATATTAAAGTTGTGATATTATTATGTTAATCAAAACTTTATTATTATTATTATTATTCTAAATTGGTTAAATACTCGTGGATTTTATAATAGGATAGTTACCCATTAAATGAAATTTCACGCATTTATTTTTTATCGGTTTAGTACAACGGACGATTATTTAAATGGCAGTTCAAAGAAAATTATGGCAATAAAATGATACTAAAATCACAAAGAGATAGTCCTTCATATATTTATCAAAAATCAAATAACACACATATTACAAAAAAGATATTTTGGTAAGTAAATTATAAAATTATTCCTATATAAAAAATAAATTTATATTAATTTTATGTTTATTCTCTTTTTAAAAATTAAATATAGTAATTATTATTTTCTTTAATACTAAAGGTATAAATAGAAGGAAAAATAATATTATCTAGATATTTTATAAATGGATAAATATTTTGAAACCTGAAAGTAAAAAATGAAATATGTTAAAACAGAGGGAATAATTAGTTTGAAAAATATTAAATTATTTATAAATAAATATAAATATAAAAATATATTTATAGAATTTGAATACTGAATATGCGCAATTTAATGGAATCAAAGAAATACCAAATACTATTCAACAGTTTACATAACCTTTTAATTTTCCGGATAATTATCAAAGGAGCTCGATGTCCAAAATAAGGTCGAGCAAAAAGAGAAACAAACAACAACAGTTTACTTACATAACCTATTAAGGAAAACCTTACAAATACAAGTTTAAACAAATTTAAATCATTTTATTTAAAAAATATGGACAAAATGTTACGATTATGCTTATGTTTAGCAAATTACGGAGAAGAAAGTTTAAAAACAAAAAGTTTTATTTTCATGTAATGGCCGTATAAAATTTTTTACATGTCATCTAATAAAGTTATTTTATTTTTATAATCTTTTAAGTAGTGAATATAAAAAATCAATCATCTATATTTATATGATAACATATAATTAAATAATAATATAAAAATTATTACGCCAAAATTTTTTTAGAGAAAAAGCTTGCCTTATCTAGTGTTTTATGAGGTGCCCTCTCCGGTTTAAATAAATGTATTGATATACATTGATTTATAAATATATAAAGAAAATAAAAGAGATATTTATTTTAAAACGGAACAATTATTTATGGATAAAAAGAACCTGAGATTCCAACCCAAATTATAACAATGTAATGGAAATTCGACCAAATAAGGTAAACCATGGCAAGACAAAAGGAGGAAAAAAAAAAAAAAGTAACCGTGGTCTCATTTAAATCCAAAGGAAAAAAAGAAAAAACGTTGGAGCAATTATTGTGAAAATGGCAAACGTACAATAACTTCTGGTGAAAACAACATTTCAATAGCACGGAGCTGCAGCTGCATTTGCATATGGTAGGTATACGCAATTAACACATTTACACTTAGAAGTTAGAATGGTTCTGGCCAATAGAAAATAACGTGCTCCACGTGTAGGCCAATAAGCACCTTGGACAAACCCTATGTTATGGATGTGTCACACACAATAATTTCTTCCCTGTTACAAAGAATCCCACCGTCCATGTCCAAAGTCCACTTGTTACTTTTGTAAGATTTATCTATGATGGAGGGTTTTATAATGATGGGAGAGAATGGAGAGATATAGAATGGAGTGAAATAAAATATGTTATTTCTTTGTTTTGAATATTTAATAAGTTTAATGAAAAGATGAAATAAAAATGAAGTTTATTTTTTTTAATTCTTCAATTTAAAAGGATATAAAATGAGGAATTTAAATAAAAAGAGAGAAACAAAATATCTTTCATTACCCATCCTACTACCTCTTTTAAAACTACTTTCAAATACACTTTTAATTAAGGATCATTTTCCTTCCTTCTTGTACTCTTCATTATAAATCTTTCCTTCTTGTACTCTTCATTATAAATCTTTCAATCATAGGCTAAGATTGGAGGATCCACAAGCACCGTATTGTTGTCACCCTTTGCCCAAATCCCAATATTGCCCTCATCCAACTTGAAGCACTCCCAACATTCTATAGGGACAGAAATAGGTCGGACTAGGGTTTGTCTTTTACAAGCACCATTGGTGTTTTTCTAAATTAGCGGTTTGAATAATTGAATTTGCTGTGCTTGTGCGTTCGATTTCGCTTTCGCAACATTATTATGAAAAAGTGATATTATTTATACTTATTACATATAAAATATTATATTAATTTAAAATTTATTTATTATTAAATAAAATATATATTTCATTTAAATAAAATCTATGTTCAATTTTATGATAGATAAGTTGTTAATTAACATAATATTTTATATATTATGATCATAATAATATATTTTTTCTGAAAATTGATCCTTTAAATTTTATATTTGACATGGTGGTATCATGTTTCAATTTTCAATTTTGATCAAATTAAAAGGAAAGTTGATTATATAAAGAAATATCTTGATTAATAATTAAAATTTAAAACAACACTGTCATATTAAAAATAAAATCGAGAAGATTCATTCCCAATTATTCTAGATGAAAAGACAATACTAATCTATGTCACTTAGCATATGAAGTTAGTACTAAAAACGAAGAGCTAATGATAGGTTATTATAGCAGTTCTTTAAGAATCAAATGATGTTTTGAGCAAGGGATTTAATTCCTTTAAACATATGATTCTGAATTTGATACTTATATTTATGTATGTATATGTAAACATGTTATTATGGGTGGTTTGTTTCATATTTAAAAAAATTAATTATAAAATTTAAATATTAAATATAATTAAAAAATTGAAATTATTTTTTTATAACCCATTATTTTTAGCTTTTGGAGAAAAGCTGAAAGTTAATATTTTGAGTTTATGATTATTTTTTAAAAATATCTAAATATATAAATAGTTACTTTTTGAATAAAAAATAATTTTGAGCCAAAATAACCTCTAACAATCGCACTCTTAATTCTGCAAGGGAAATCAATTAGTCTATATAATATATTATAATTTTACATATTAAAATCCCCATCTAATAACCTATTAAACCCAATCTAATATTATTATGCCTAATAACCTTTTCTATAATGGTACATATTGGATTAACCGCTATCAGATAGAACTAAATAATGTGTTCTTTTATTAATTAACTTAGTATTTTATAAAGACAGAAAACCACAATTCTAAAAATGTTTGAATTCTAACCAAAAATTTTAAAAAGTAGAGATCAAGATTAAATTTTGTTTATTTTTAGATCAAATAAATCCATGAAATATTCAAAGTGCACTAAGGACATGATAGTAATATTGATGAATTTACGGAAAGCGACTCGACCTTTGCGACGTTTTAAATTCCCGACGTCAAGTCAGGTTTTCAGGACAGTTTGTTTTCGATCCATGTCCTCTTTGGTCATTTCAGTGTTCTCTCTCTACTCTCTGCTCTGTTTTTTCTGATTCTCTTCTCTCTCTCTGTCTCGCAATTTCAATGAAACTTTCTCTCTCTAGATATTTTTTTTCCCTCTGTCCTCCAGCTGTGGTATTTCTGTCCCTGCCAAAGACTAAAGCCCCCCACACATAACACTAGTCTCTTCTCCAAAGGGCAAGTTTTTTCCAAGCTTAGAGAAGCTGATAGAAGAAGAGAGAAACAAAAAACAAAAACAGAGGAGCCACCGTAGAAAAAACAGAGCATCAACAAAAAGCACAAAGCCTTTGGTGGCATTGAAGAGCTTATAGAAAAACACATCCAACTGGTTGATACAGAGGTTAATCTCTTCAAACTTCTTCACCATCATCATCATTTATTCATTCTTCTTCCATGGTTTGTTTCACATTTCACAATATAAGTTTTTCCTTTTTTTTTTGGTCTTTTTCTGATTCTCTGAAAATGAATCAATAAAATCACCGACTTATGGTGTTTCTGTTCCCTTTTGGACGCTAAAGCTTACGTTTTTATTGACCCTTTGGGGAAAGGTCTCCATCTTTAAACATGGGGTTTCTCACTGTCTCTCCCCTTGTTCTTGTTTGATACATGTTATGACGATCCTTATTTTGTGGGTTTTTTTTTTCATTTTTGGTTTGGTTTTCTGTGGATTGTTGTTGTTGTTGTTGTTGTTGTTGCTATTGTTGGTGAAGAAGCTCATTGTTTTTATTAAAACCCCTTTTCGGGTGTTGTGTTGTTTTTTGTGTTTGGAGCAAAGTCTTTTCTCCTCTCTCTCTCTATATATATTTTTTAATTTTTTGGCTTTTCTCTTATCGTTTTGGTGATGGTTCTTTCTTCGTTCCTTCGGGTTTGTTTGGTTGCAGACAAGTTGTGTTTCAGTGGTCGCACTTTGGAGAACAACACCATTGCATATGTTTTAATTGCTTCTTCAATGTTTTCTTGAGATATACGTTTTTTTTTTCTTTTACAAATGAGAAGTTTACAGTGTCGTTCCGCTACCGAATATCTCGCGATATTTCTCAAAGGTGCGTTATGTTTTCGTGATATATTGAAATCAATGATGTGTGCTATATGCTGCTGGTACAATCAACGGTTGAGGCCTCTAGTTTTAATGGTTTTTGGGATTTTTACCACAATTTACTGCATGTGGTATTCACTTTTTGTTTTTAAATGCTTAAGAAATACTTGTAAACTTTCTTGAGAAATATTTTTTTGACCTTACTATGAATGGTATACTATACTATGTATATGCATACATGAATGTGAATGGGGTGAGTATGGAGCTACATTTGTATTGAGGAGAAAAAAGTAATGTGCATTTGGTGTTGAAAAATGATGAATTTATAACATAACTCAATTCTTAAGTATGCTTTTTGTCCTTATTGTGACAATAAAATGAAATTTACTTTATGTAAGTATATTTCGGAAGTATCTGCCTAATGAAAGTGTAGGTTACAAGTTGCAAACTTTGTTTTGGGAAAAAAAATCTAGTAGCGAATGCGATTAGCGCAAAGCAAAAAGGGTGCTTCATTTTTGCAGTTGTTTCTTGTATTTGTATTAATATATTAACATATTAGTATTAATATATTAATATTAATATTAATTAATATATTCTCTTGTTAATGCATGTTCTCTTGCAACATTTGTGTCTTCCTTATTTTTTTTTTCACAAGTGTTGTTAACTGTGGAAAGAGTTTAGTATTTGCACAACTTCATGTTTGTTTTTTGGCAAAATTTTTTGAGGCAATTCTTAGTCTTGTGCTTTCATTGGAACGGTGAAGTGTGGATTTTGAAAGCACCAGAGAATCTCAGCTCGTATGATTTTGACTTTTTTTAATCTAGCCATGTGAATGTCTCTGTCATTGGATGTCGAAATGACATTACTCTTGGAAAGCTGGTTTGTGAGATATGGGAATTTCTGCAATGTTGATATGGGGGGAGAAAAGTGTCAAATGAGGGTGGGGCAAAAAAATGATGTTATTGTACAGTGTTTTATTTACCATCCTTGTAGGGTGCATATGTGCTCAGAGGCCGTGATTTTAGTCACGGGAAACATCACTGCCTTTGAAGGATAAATTGTCTTTGTTAACTGTTAAGTACAATCATCACAATGTCTACATGCCTAAACTGTTGTCTCTATGTGTACCATAGAATCTATAAAATATTTGTGAATCACATCATAGCACAGTGAGTGGATCCCACTCATACTAACTTATAAACATATTATTTGATATATGTACAATTTTTTTACAATTTAACTGGGTTAGCTTTATTTATTTTTCGCACACTCAATTTTGTTTTGTATACTGATGTTCTAGTTATGGTACTTACATTAAATGTGATGGAATGTGCTTGTGTACTTCACCAAGCATTATTTTTAATAAGGAGAGGTATTCATGTATTCTCCCATGTGGTGAATGGTGATAAGTTTTCAAAGATATCATGATGGTAAAGTAGGAGGTTCCTGTCAGATATTCACTTTGATATTGGTCCTATTGCAAACACTGTTGACACTGTTGGCCGAGTACTGTCTTACTTTAAGGCCATATCATTTTGATGTTGAATATGCACATACTCATGGAATCCTATGAGTTATGAATCAGACCAATAATCTGTTTTCAAGAAAAAAACATACAAATTGTCAATTTTTTATTTTTTATAACAAGATTCTTACTCCAATTCTAATTTACCCACATTTGATGAGCCACCAGCGAAAGTTGTAGCTTACCTGAGTTTATATTTTACTCTCTGATTGTACCATTCCCTTATAAAACATGATAGTGTGATGCCTCATGTCTTTAATCATTATGACTTGTATAATAATTCATGCCAAAGAAGCACGGGAAGAAACTATTTGACCGGCTTCATGTTACAAATAAGGTATGATTAATTGACTGATGGGCCTGTTGCTCCTACGCTCCTTGGCATAAAGGAAATTAAACAAGGCATGATTAACATGTCTAATCATAATAAAGCATCTAGAAATGATGATTTTGTTCCTTTTGCCGGGGGAGGTGGTGATTAAATTGTTGCTTAAAGTTTAACTTTTTCATGGTATGAAACAGTTTTGTATTTTGATAATGTCAAGTAGGCATTTTAAGGTGAATATAATTACTGATACGTCTTTTTATTCCTTTGCTTGTTGTATAAGCCCTTTGTTTTCATTTTAAGATTCATGTTGCAAGCTGCCATCTTGGTCAAGATGCCTAGTATTACGTGGATAAACTACAACTTTGAACTTTAATGCATCTTTAGATCTTGCCCTTAATCTTCTTTTCTCTAGCTTCCTATTCGCTCTGTGTTACAAACTACTTTTTGACACCTTTGAAGGTAGGCATACAAGATACTTTTGTAGATGAAGAACAAAAAGAAAAATTCCCTCCTCTATTAAAGTCCTCGGTCTATGTGTTAAAGCAGTTTGCTTTTCTTTTTAATAGTATTCACATCAACATGCTCATCATCATGATCACCATCATCTTGTAACTTTTTTGTCCTTGGCTCCTTGTGAGTTCCTTTTACATATTGTTGCACATTGAATACATCTCACAATTGTCATTTTCATTTGCAGATCTTGGTGACACTTCTGCATATGGAATCAGTGAAGCCATCAGCAGTGACCCCAAGCAAGAAGTTAGCTCGCAATTTCGCCAAGGTTCTTCATCTTAGAGCACTGATTGGAATTGCTCCAGTTGATGGTCTGAAGAATGTTATATCTGATGCAAACCTCAAGGATGAAGGGAACATGGGCAAGACTACATTAAATTGGCCTCAGTCTTTCAACAAGGATCATGAGGAGCTTCAGGAAAGAGTGGCCTTGGAAGCTCTCCTTGCAAAGCTGTTTGCTAGCACTTCGACTGTTAAAGCTGCGTATGCCCAGCTGCAGTATGCTCAGTCTCCGTATGACCCTGATGGAATTCAAGCTTCTGATCAATCCATTGTCGCAGAGTTGAAGCACTTGTCCGAGCTAAAGCAGTGTTACTTGAAAAAACAATTCGATCCCTCACCGGAGAAGGCAATACTTGCAGCCGAATCAAAGGAGCTGCAAAGTGTCATAAGAACATATGAGATCATGGGGAAGAAGTTAGAATCTCAGGTGCGTCTCAAGGAATCCGAGATCATATTTCTTAGGGAGAAGTTAGAGGAGGCTAACAAGCATAACAAGTCAATTGAGAAGAGATTGAACCAAAGCGGGCAGTTATCTGTACTTGACAATCTCCATATATCAGGTTTAAGTCCTAGCCATTTTATCACTGTCCTTCGCCACGCGGTTAGGTCCATTCGGAGCTTTGTGAGGCTGTTGGTGGATGAGATGAGGACTTCTGATTGGGATATTGATGCTGCAGTTGATGCTATTCAACAAGATGTGGTTTACTTGATAGAAGATCACAAGTGTTTTGCAATTGAGTCCTATGTTTGCAGGGAGATGTTTGATTCATTCCATTTCCCAAATTTCTCTCTTCCAAATGAGTCTCTCCCAGATAGAAACAAGAGGCAGCAACTGTTCTTTGGGAGGTTCAATGAGCTTAAATCCATGAAAGCAAAGGACTTTCTTGCTGAGAAGCCAAGATCATCATTTGCAAAATTCTGCAGGATCAAGTACTTGAAACTAGTCCACCCCAAGATGGAGTCATCATTCTTTGGCAACCTGAGCCAAAGGAACCTGTTGAATGCTGGAGGGTTCCCAGACACAGCATTTTTCAACTCATTTGCTGAGATGGCCAAGAGGGTATGGCTCCTACACTGCTTGGCCTTCTCCTTTGAGCCTCAAGCTTCAATCTTCCAAGTGGGGAAAGGGTGCAGGTTCTCTGATGTGTACATGGAGGGTGTGAATGATGACATGCTCCTTTACTCAGACCAAACAGTGGAATCAGATCCACAAGTTGCATTCACTGTAGTTCCAGGGTTCAGGATTGGTAAAACTGTTATACAGTGCCAGGTTTACCTCTCAATGCATCAGAAAACAACCAAGGTGAAAAAGCTCAGCTCCACAAGGCAAAGATAGCAGCAAGATTGGACCCCACAGCACAATTGATTGAACTGGAAGCCATTCTATTTTCTTATTAAGGTGAATTCTTTTTGGAGTTACTGTGCATGCATGGCTTAGTGTGTTGTGCTGTGGGGACACTGACCTGCGGCATGGTTCAATGGGGCATCTTTGTCCATTTGTATTTTGGCGATTTTGAAAAGAGGAAGCGCGTGGACCGTTGCATTGGGAACAACCCTTTTTCTTTAGAATCTCTTTTCTTTCTTTTTTATAATTCATGCAGATTTATCAAAGACATACCCCAAAATTTTGTTGATATCAGGCCAGTGACAGGGATTGTCTAGCTGTTACGCATCTTTACCAGACATTGCATGATATAATATGTACATAACGATATGTAGGTAGGAATTTTATAATCCTCTTCTTTTTAATATAATCTTATGTTATGTTCAATTCCCTCTCTTTTTGACCACCTTCCCTTAGTTATATTTTAATGCCACTTGTCAGAGGTATTATTATTCCTCATTCTTCTTATGGAATGCTGCGTGGTTGCTGTTGGACTCCAAGATTAAACAATAAATGGGATATTATGGTGATACTTCTAATTATAATCGAATAAGATGTGATGCTTTAATTAAATAAAGTTTACACTTTATTTCATGATAAATGAGTGTCATTTTGATATTTCATAGAGTATAAATAATATTTCTATAAATAAAATATGAAATTCTAATTTTTGCTCTTGTAGGTATGAACAGTTAATGGGTTGAACTAATTTATAGGACTACTCTTGCGCACGATGGTACCTTGGTTTTGTGAATTTGTGCATTGTAAGGTAGTTGGGTCCCACATGATGCCAGCTTTTATTGAACGAGCTCGGCAGTGAAGGGGCATGTGAATGTGAAGACAATATTTGCAAAAAAACCTTTCTTGTACCATAAAGGAGGATGTGATTTGTTGATGGATATGCACCTTCCTATAATGGTTCCTAACGGTTACAAAATATCTACTGGTGCAATTGATGAAAGCGCATTTGGGTGAGGCCTTATATCGTAGAAATGGAAATGGAAAGTATAAAGGACGATACATGGATCTTGGGGCCTAGTCATGTCTTTTAAAATCTTGGAAAGATGCCCTCTTTCTTGGTAAATAATTGTGGGTCAATTCTTTTGCTTCTTTGATATGCCATGTGGCGAGGGTTAGATATAGGTTGTTTTCTCAATAATAGGGGCAAGGGGGAATTGATGGGATATCTAATGTGAATCATCTTCTATGAGAATTTTATATAATTGGACCATGTGTTGATTTATACTATAAATCAGATTAGATGTTCATCTAAGTCTCACAGCATGTTTGGTTTTGTGTTTAGGGTCATGAGAATTGATTCTAGGAGTATAGAATCAATTTTGCTGGTTTTTTTTTAGATGTTTGGTTTCTTTTCACTAGAATCAATTCTTACTATTAGAATTGATTTTAGGAGAAATAGTTTTTTTTTTTAATTATAATCACTTTTAGAGAAATTATTGAATATAAATCTCTTTACTTTAAAATTAATTCTAACTAAATTAATCCTATAAAGACGTAACCAAACATGTTATAAATATGTGACTTCACTCGATATATAATTAAATCAAGTGAAATTTTTATGTTAAATTTTTATACGAGAGGGTTCATTATTCAAGTCAGAAATAGATAAAATGCATCATGTGGATCAGAATGGGGTCGAGGGGCATTAAATACAGACTTCAATTTGGAATGACAGGACTGGCTCTTAGTTTGTTATGACATCTGACATAATAGAAGTTAGGAAGATATAAAGATAGTGAAATTATGTCACACTATTTTTTCCAAGAAAAAAAAAATCTTCAATAGTACACAGCATTGTTCAAGTTTGTGGTTGGTATAATTTTCTTAAAAAATACACGTGTTCGGTAGGAAATACAAAAAGTGAGAGCATTTGCAGTCGAATGAAGTCACCTGTACCATTGAGACGATTATTGAATGAGGGTGACAAAGAGTTCAACATTAGTAATATGGGCCTTATGGTCTCCCATGGTTTGGGATGGGTTTTTCCTTCTGGAAAAAGGTAAAGGGGTTGGGGGGAAAATAATTAGCTGGTGTTGGCATAATGACCATCTAATTATTGGTATTAGTAGTTTAACATTAAGGGTATGTTTGATTAGGGGTGAAAATAAGGTATAAATTTTTATGGATGAGCTTTATATATAAAATTACATATGAATCTCATTTATGAAAAATTTACCCTCATTTTTACTCACCAAGCAAACATAGCCTAAGGGAAAAGATGCATAGTAGATTTTGACCATATAAAAAGAAAAGATGCATGGTCATGGGTTTAGTGCTATTTTATATACCAAGAAGAAAATGAAGGAAATAGGGCCTTACAGGTAGGTTTATTGGGTCTTAAAATTGGACCACCTAAACTTATGATGATATTAAGCTTGCGGTCTTAATCCTATCACCGCTCAGGACCAAAAACAAAAAAGTTCCACCGGTATTAAGTCTTTTGATTGTAGTTTAGCTTTTGAGTGATAGGCTTCATATATATTTGGCAAATCAGATTCTTGTTCAACATATCATATAACAATTTATTTAAGTTAAATTAACCAAAAGAGGAATCACAAGGCAGCATTTTCACCGCCACCTAATGCCTCGTCCAGAAATACTCACTACCTTAACCATACCTTCAAAGTCTCACAAGCAAAAACATATGTTCGTATTAAGGTATAAAACTAAATGAAACTTAATGAATATATTCGGACCTTTTTGTTGGCCCCAAATACTATGGATTTAAGTTGCAGTTGTGGGGCGAAGACAAAAATGCTCATGTGGCTTCCTAGTCGAGTCCAATAGTGTCAATAAGTTTGAGATGCCCTTGAGGTCCAAATATCTTGGGTCAGCTAAAAGAGGCGTAAGATTAGGGGGGAGGCGTACGGTCCATACTCCACAGCCTCTCAACTTTTCAGGCATAGGGGCTTGGAAGTTTGTTCATCCCTAAATAAAAAACTAGAAGAAATTCTTGGATAATCGAGGACCACCAAGGTGGATTGTACTCTATCCCATGATGGAGTAGAATATTTTAGGTTAAGTAAATGTGAAGGGAAAAAAAAAGTTTAAGTTAATGGCACTGGTAAGAACCGCATTTTTGTTTCTTTTATGTTATTTTGTTATTGGATAGAGCACAATCAACCCAATGTTTCGTAACCATACAATATGTGATCATATTAGTATTCTGTATTATGCGTTTATAATTAACGCAATAAAACAATGCGAGAGTTCTCTTCCAATCAATTGTGTTGCCATCATTCCTTTTCATAGTAGTAATTTTTACTACAGGAAACAAGACCACTGAACTCTCTTAAGTAGCCAAAATATGTAGTATAGAGAAGAAGCCTAATGGCATAAATTTATGGTTACAAAGAAAGATACAACTTTTTTTCTTTTTTTGGTACATACATAACATAATTGATTATTTGGCATACAATTAGCTTAACTCCAGGTCTCAGATTTGAGCCTTGGAAATGCAGTTAAAATTTGGGAATAAGAGTTTTGCCGTCTTTGTAATCCTACCCAATTCGAGCATGATTGTCTCTGCAAAAACCAATATTATCAAAAGTGCCCAGCACCGGGGCTTGGATTGGATTCAACTAGAACTCTTTCATCCTGGGCAGGACGCATAATGTGTCTTCCACTGCCACGCATGGGAAAACTATGAGTCTCAGTAGAAATTTGGGTACCTCGAAAAGAGGGCACCTCTTGTGCCTCCATTTCGAAAATCTTTCGGGCATCTAAGAATGAGGAATAGCACACCAAAACAAGCAATGTCATAACCAAAACAGAATTCAGGCGAGCCATGTGGAGCACTAACAAATAGGAAGGAAAGAAGGTGATTAGCTACTAATGTGTCTTGTGTGTTAATTTGTGATATGCTGAAGAGAATGGCATAGTTGTGCTATTTATATACAAGTAGATTCCTGAAAGAGTAATGAAGGGGAGACGTAGGGATCGTGCAATTTGGCCAAACTGATGTACATGCATTGCATAAGAAATTAATATGTTCATGGTACTAAAAGAAAAAGATAATAAGTGTCCTAAAATTCCCTGTGGATGTGGGTTAGGTACATGCGAACTTGGGCACTAGGCTTGGTTTATATTTTTACATTGACACATTCACTGCTCTTACTTGTTAGTTCCAATCTCCTTGGAGTTGCTTATAGAGTAAGAGTTTTCTTCATATTACAAGGCATTGTACACTTTGATCTCATAAAAGTGTAATCGTTAGTCCTTAGTAGCCTATTGGTTAACAGTGTCAAATTATGGACACCACTTTATATAGTTTGACAGTCCATCATATAGTGGTCTTTGTCTCAAGGAGCCATCCATGACACTAGTGCATATGCATTTGTTCCGTGAACCAATTATGCATGTCTCCTTTGACTTCCCACAGTGGACGATGGCTAGCTAAATACAGTCACCTATGCTTTGGAAACTCGTGGAAATTATTATTGACTTGATAGGTATAAAATCATTCATGTGTCATTATCTAACTATTTAAGTTTTTAGAAGAGATCATTCATGACATGACCTCAAGTCTTTTATGATCAAATAGACTAGAGTTCTTTTTTTTAAAAAAAAAAATTATAATGGAATGAGCTCAAATCACTCAAAGTCTATTGATACAAGAATGATTCGGAGCACAGAAAAAATATTACTATTCTAACAATTAAAAATGGGTGTTTAATTGGGACATTTACTCCATTACTTTTGAATGTAATGAATAAGTAGAGAAAGTTGAGGCCACTACTACATCCAACAATAATGAAATTAAACATCAATTTTTGGGTGTTAGAATATTATTTGTAGCACAGAAAACCATGTGAACAAAACTAGAGGCAGAAAACCATCAGCATAAAACAAGCAACCCCATCCTAACTTATGCCAATCTCGTTTCATGAAGCATCTCAATATATGAGATTGCCTTTTGATCCTTGGTACGCACCAACAATTCGATCCATATCAAACTCTAGAGTTCCATCCATGTTATTTTATGTTATTTTAAATTGGTCACACTTCAAGTCTAAAAGGGATATTCGCATTAAGGGACATGCTAGATAAAAAATTATTCATGCACCGCAACTCAACTACTTAAACTTCTGAAAGAGATGATTCATGACAAAACTCTTTCTCTAATATATGTTCCTCAATACAACTCGAGTTCAATTTGGCTCATCTATATATCAATTCAGAGGATTTGTTTTTCTCAAATATGTTTAAGATTTCGGAGAATGTTGATCTGCTTAGATAGCAGTTTCTCTTTTTTTTCCTTTTTTTTTTTTGGTTTTTTAACCTACCCATCGTCTACAACAAGATGATATTTATCATATAAATGCAATTCATATTTAACACATATAATTCATGGTAGGGGCACAATACATGATACACGGTGAAGTGAATCAGGTCAGCTGCAGTTTTGAAGTGGGAACGAGCATTATTGATGACTTGTTACGCAATTTCTTCTTGAATGGCGACTGGTACAAATTGTTAGGGACAAAATATATGCCACAAGCAAATAAAATGTGATTAATCAATGAAGAATGAATGAGGAAGATAATATTAGGTAATTTGTTACTTTTAAAGTACTTGTCAATCAATTTCTTTTTGAATGGCGCTGGCACAAATTTTGTTAGTAGGATGGAGACAAAATAAAACGCCGCACTAAGCAACCAAGAAGTGATGAATGAGGAAGATTTTAGTCTTTCGTTACTTTTAAAGGAAAGACTTGTAATATCATATCCTGTGCAAGTTTGCTTGCGTTTGGGGAAAGTAAACGATTTAGCTCACTGCTGTCTAGTTGATTATTACATATTTAACTTTTTGCTTCTCTGTACGAGAGTTAAGCAGCCCTTAATTATCGGGGAAAAAAAAAGGTGAAAATGTGATGCTGTTCAATTCGTTCTTCTGTCAACTGAGATTTAGTTATTTTAGCAATCATGGTAGTGAGCACATTTTCTGTCACTAGATCAACTCCTAGTTAATTAACACACCTTTTGTTTTACTTCCTCTTTTTAGAATAAATATTTTTTTTCATTTTTTTTATACAATCATATATCAATATATCTGAATATTATAAAAAATGTGAAAGAGACATTTATTTTAAAATTGACGGAATACATCAAAGTCCAAGATGTACTTGAATCAAATTTGCCTAAAATGACAATTGCTTTTCCTTGTTGAAAAAAATATCATTTGTTTTGGAGAAATTACAATTCCGTTCCTTGAGGCTTTCAAAACATATAGCAAAACATTTTAAATGTAACACTTTCCACTTTTTGATGAGTTTAAGTGTTTAACCTCTGCAACGAAATTCGTGAAGCATTTCATGACATCTTTTGCCTACTACAATTTAAAATTAAATTAAAAATGAAATAAAAATATATAAAAAAGATTCTTCATTATTTACTACAACTATTTTTAAGTCTCTTATTGTGACCATTATTTATTAGGGCAAATTACACTCACATTCTATGAGATATGATGAAATTTGCCTTGACTCCTCTCTATTTATTTGGGTGACACTGGCCTCTCTTGAACATACTATTTAATGTGTAATGGGGACCAAAAAGAGAGGGCGCCGTAATAATTTTACAAACCCATAAGTGGGGAATGTATTGATTTCACAAATCCAGATACCTCCAAAGCAAATTTTATAAATAGAAGGGAGTCGGAGTGAATTTCACCAAATTTCTAGAGAGGTTAATACAATGGGTATATTTCTATTAACCTCTCTTGAGATTTGTTGAAATTCGCCTTAGCTCCTTTCTTTTTGTCCTAGTGACATTGACTACCCCTAGATACACTTTTCATTGTGCGATAGATGGAAGATTAGTGTAATGATTTTACAAATTAAACTTAGGGGAGGACAGGAAGGGGAGGGGACCTCTTAAGCAAATTTTACAAATAGAAGGGATGTGAATTAAATTTCATCAAATCTCGAGAGAGGTTAGCATAATTTATCCTAATGTAATTTGGTCTATTATAATCATGAGGTAGATTTTATTTTTTGGTGTACATGAAGATTTTTGTGGGATTATCATATACTATTCAACTAAAAAGAAGATATAAATTATATTATGAGATTTTTCTTTTTAATTGAGAGTGCTACGAGAGCAAAAGAAGAATAAGAATTTTTTATTGAGAAGAAACAATAAAATATTTCTTTAAATATTGATATGGACTATTTATTGATATTATATACATGCTATCACACAATATAATAATATAATTAGGTATTTATTCGTGAGAAAGTTTTTGCACATGAAGAATTCTTTGTTAATGAGAATTTTATACGTAATTATTTTTATTTTTTGAAAATAGTAAATATCATATCAATGGATAACCAAAAGGAAAAAAAAAACAAGTATCCCACCTATACACTTTAAATGGTATGACTACAATAGACACCATTCCCTTACTTTTTTCTTCTTCTCTCTCCTTTCCCTCCATTCCTTCATGTCCCTTTCTTTCTTTCTTCTTCTTCTTCCTTTTCTTTTTCTTCTTCTTCTTCCTCCATCTCTTCCTCGTCTCTCTCTTTTTCACATACTACCACCACCACCTCCACCTCCACACCATCAAAACCACCATGCCACTTCCTCCTCTTCCTCATCACCATCATGATCACTATCCAATCGCACATCTCTCTCCTTTCTCTCTAACTCATGTTTTCTCTCTCTCTAAGGAGAGGAACCAATTGGAGATATGAGTTTTAGGTCATTCTCTATCTCCAGTCGTCCTCCTAGAATAGTAGGTGGCATCAATCTTAATCTATTTATCATATTGAGCTTTCTATGTAATTGTTCATGGTATATTAGGATATTTTGAATCCTAGGATAACAAATTTGGGGTTTTCTATTATGTAGAGCTAATTGGTATTAATTAATGGCATTATTAGTGCATTAATATTGTATTTCCAGTGTTCCTAGAGTTATTGAGCATTTGAACGTCAACTGTTTGATTGGTGGCACTTAGAAGTTAATCTTCAATTCTTTTAAACCAGTTTGTGAGTAAATATTATGTCTATAATTATTTTCATTTATGTTAAATTAGCTCTAAATATATTTTATAAATTTAGAAGCTAAACAATAATTATTTGATTGTGTTATATAATTTTAATGAAATTACATCCTTTATGTTAGCTCATATTTTATCAAAAAATTGATACGTGAGATGACATGGTATTGATTTTGGAAAATTAATTTATCTCTATTATGGACTTGAGGAAAGGACTTGAGAAATTGTGGTTATAGCCCATTTGGGGAATTATTGGGAATTGATTTGATTACATATGTAATTTTTACTATATATTTTGGGGAGAATATCTAATAGGATCTGTAACTAATGATAGTAGGTGTTAGTCTTAATGTACCTTGACTATATTTGATTAGGGCCACACAGAGGATCCTCCTGTTCTACAGCTACCCGCATCGCTGCCCTATTTTAGGATCACACGAATAAATGGCTGCCCGAGTGTGAATCTTGCTATTATCCTGAATTTGACTATTCCCTATTATTTAATATAAAGTTGGTTGTTTTCAAAAATATTTTCCTTAAGTAAAAGAATTTATATAAACTATGAAGTTATTATTGTTTTACTTATGGATTACATATTGTCTCATGTGAGTTATAGACATCCTATCTACCACTAAGTTGCAAAACTCATCTCGTTGTTTTCTCCTTTTTTCCAAATACAGGTGCAGCTTTAGGTTCCAATCCCATAGCTCCTTAGTAGCCAATTGTCTGAGTTGATGAGCCTTCTTGAAAAGGTATTTTTGCATATTGGAACCTATCCTTTGAGTTTTAGCCTGTTAGAACTATTTTAATGCTCCATATGTCACAAGCAAGGTCCTCAGATTAAGTTTATGCTTATGGTTATATATGTGTATTTAAGACTTAGTTATATAAGATTATATTATGGAAATGATTTCTAAACTTAACTTAGAATTATACTTTGAACTACGTTCTTAGTTATGGTTGGACATATAACTTGTGATTATGGATTTACATTTGAAACTAGTTTGATAACTAACTTGACTTCATGTTTGATTTTAGGAATAGGTTTGATTTAAATTATCTATTAGGACTTGGATTGAAATTTATATATTGAAATGATGTTGTAGATTATGTTTATTGGTTGTCTTGCTATTAGGGCATATTCTGAGAATACTTGAAGTTTAATTATGAATTTTATCTTTATTTTCATACAAGTTGTATTTCTAAATTTGGGAATGTTCAAAAAATAGAGGGAACTCTGCCTTTTTTTGGTAAAGGTTTTCATGTTATGGCTTGTGGGAAAACATGTTCCTTACGCGTCGGTTATGACCTAAATAATTTAAATGGAATGAACTTTTGATTGGGATTGTTTTGTTAATGGTTGCAATAAATGGGATTATATTGTTTTATTGTGATGGTTTCCTTTTTACAAAATTCTCTTGGAATAATGTATTTGCAGGCTTAGGTATTTGTGTTGTTCCTAACACAAATAATTTGCATTGACATACAACAAAAAAATTGTAATTATTTTTTCAATAATGTTGTGAGTTCCAATTACTCTATCTCAAAGTTTATCCATTGTTCATTCATCATGCTTCCAAATGATTATAATTACTAAAATTTCATTCAAAATCAACATGATTTATGATAACCACTTAACCAAAATTTGAGAAAAAAATACGAAAGATAAATGTAATAATTCTTTGAGTAACTTCTAGCAAATCATATGATAGATATTAACATAATTTAGAATATGCGGATATCAATAAAATTTAGAATATATGATGGAAAAATAGTATATGATTATTTTTTACTTTAATTCTGAAATATTTCTCTATAATTTCCAATAATTACTATATTAACTATTAGATGATACTTTAAAAGTTTTTTCTATATACTTTCTATGCTATCATCCAGATTTTGTTCAAATTAGTAGTACCTATTCATTCATAGTGATTTATTGCCTCCATATTTTTAGTAGAATAATTTCTACATATATGCTCAATTACATGCTATTTTATTTTTGCAATCTAAGTTTTGATTTTAATAAATATAATTTGATTCAAAAAATCAATATATAAATTTTTAACAATTATCATATTTACTATTAAATGATATTTTAAATGCTTCTCTTTTATACTTTATATGCTATCATCCAATTTTTATGGCAATTATCCATATTTTATTCAAGTCAATATTACACATATTTATTTGTATGATAATATATATTATTCTACTGAAAGAAAAGTTTTACAAAGTGGTTTCATTTACCAAGAATAATTGATATCTTTAAATAAAATCGATATACTATTTAATTTAACAAAATAATTAAATAAATATGTTTGAATTAATTTAAAATCATATTTGTAAATTCTACCTGTGTAAATTTTATTTAATTTGATGCACTTAACTTTAGCTAGTATTCTTTCCTATTGATTTTAATATGGGAATAATTCAAAATTGTAATTTATTCTACATTTAGAATTTTTTCTTTCCTTATATCTATATTTCATTCTCATTGGTGTCTTTTTTTCTTGCTCTCCAACTTTTCTTGCTATTAAGATAAGTCATTGTGATGGGTTTTTACTAGTTTTTTAATAAATTTTCCTTTACCCTTTTTTTTGTAAAAAAAACTAGCTAGACCTGTTCTATGTTTGTAATTGTATTTTTCTTTTTTTGAATTCCTTATGTGCAGGAAGGTTATTAAATAGTTATGTTGAGCATGAATCGAGAGAATGAATGGGCAGTAAGTTTACATATAGTTTGTATGGAGTGGTAACTAGGACCAAAATTTATTAAATTCTCAACTAACATTTAAATATTACTAAATTCAATAATTACTATCAAGTAAAATTTTTTTAAAACATATTGATTATAAAATCTAAACAATTTAAATTGTTATTGATTAATTTTTAATCATACATTGCTCAAAAGATACACATACAATACAATATTATTTTTAAAATGTAATCAATTTACTTATGATGAAAAAAATACTAATCTAATAACATTTAAATATTACTAAATTCAGTAATTACTATCAAGTAAAATGTTTTTAAAACATATTGATTATAAAATCTAAACAATTTAAATTGTTATTGATTAATTTTTAATCATACATTGCTCAAAAGATACACATACAATACAATATTATTTTTAAAATGTAATCAATTTACTTATGATGAAAAAAATACTAATCTAATAACTCAAAGGAACAAATGATGATTGATTATAAAAATAAGTAACAAATGATGAGTTTTTTTAAAAAAATACCTTAAAATATTTTATAATTATAAAATAATATTAAATTAATTAATATATTTTTTATTTCACTTATTTAATTGGTCCATGCGATATACGGGTACTACATTGGTGCATATGTGTGTCATCAGGATTTAGGTCCTTTAAAATGAGAATCTTAGTTTAGAGAAGTTAAATCCATATGAATACTACTAATTATTTTCTCATTATTTTTCTTTTACGTAGAAAGTAGAAACTACTAATTGGAGAATTCTATTATTGAATTTGGGCTTTCTAAACCCAGACACTTTGATTCCTCCAAAATGAAATGTAGGAGTAGGATAAATTTCGGAGAGCCTTGGATTATATGTGTTTAGTATGATGTATTACACATAATAATATAAATTAATACTATATGTTAATACTTAATGTTGAAAAGGATTCAAACACTTTCAAATTGGACAGCTGCCAAAGAAACCACCTTTGTCATATAATTTTTTGTTATTTTATTTGTATATATTTTGTTTCATGTATGTTTTTCTTTTCATCAACCACTTTTATTTCAATTTAATCTAGAGTGATACAATTTCAAATTTTAAAATTAATCAGTTATGCCAACACTTCTTGCCAAAGTCATTATGATTTACTATTTCATTTTAAAAAGTTATTTGTAATTTAAATTTCATTTAATATTAATTAATTTGTTTTATTTTTTGTTTCTTTGTTCAAAAGAGAAGCTCAAGTAAAATTGTTGCCGATAATAATGTGTCCGTCATCAAACTATATATATATAGGCAACAAAACAAATTGAGAGCTGTCCTTTCAATAGCATTGTTATCGTTTCTTTTCATATAGTTGTATTGTGGAAACAAGATCCGGAAACACTATTACACTAACCGAAAGAAAAATGCTACATATATAGTCAGAAAATATTGACAAAATTTTTAACAAAAATTATGATAAGTATTGAATGAAATAAAATTGTATGGTCCATTTCTTTATTTGAAAGTCAATAATTATATCTTGCCTTTTTCAGGCCGAATTTCATAGGCCATTTCTTTATTTAAAAGTCAATAATTATATCTGGCCTTTTTCATGCTACCACCTATGTGATTTCCGTCCTTCTCCCAATGTACATGCATCACATAACAAGTTAACAGCAAACATTTTCACATTGGTTTCGGACGGCATTTCATCGCGCCATACAGCATTACTGTATTATCTATATATTTTCAAATACATGTCAAACTCTTATCACAATATAATTGAAATGTGATATAGAGAGGAAGACTATTGTCAACTATTCATGGTAGAATTACACAACTTTTTCTTAATACATCATGACTCTTTTTTCAATATTTGACACACAACTAAAGCTACGGCCATTTTTGGGTGTCAATAAGATTATAGTATATTTCACTAGTGATTTAGTCACTAGTGCCCAGCACCAGGACTCGGTGTAGATTGAACTAGAACTCTCGCATCATTGTCGAGACGAGCAACGAGCCTTCCACTGCCACGCACGGGATAACTCTGAGTCTCCTCTTGAAGGTAGGGTAGCAAATTAGAGGGCAACTCTTGTGCCTCAACTTTGAGAATCTTTCTGGCATCCGAGAATGAGGAATAGGACACCAAAACAAGCAGGGTGATGATGACCAAAACACAATCCTGGCGAGCCATTTGGAACACTAGTAAGGGCGAATGAAGGCAATTAGTTGCCAATATGTTTGTGTCTTTGTGATATATGCTGAAGAGAGAATGGCATAGTTGTGCTATTTATACACGAGTAGATGTCTGAAGGAGGAAGGAACGGATGGACGGGAGGTTTGTGCTATTTGGCCAAATTGGTGTACGTGCATGCCCACTTGCACAATGAATTAGTGGAGTAAAGGTCTATTTGGTTCATTGAAATTGTATATGTGTTTCATTTTAATCCATAAAATTAACAAAGTAGTAATTTAATTTTTAAAATTATAAAAAGTGATTCATGCTAATGTTTGTGAATACTAACTTGAATTACTAAAAAGATCATTTTAAATCACTTTTTCTAAATTTAATTATTAAATTAATATTTTTTTATTTTAGAAATTAAAATAACACGTAAAATTTTATGGATCAAAATGAATTTTTACTCCAAATTAGCGAGTTCGGAGAATCGTGGTGATCCAGGGGTGAAAAGAGTCCTAAAATTCCCTGTAGATGTTGTGTTAGGTACACGTGAACTTGACACTAGCATTGGTTTCTATTGTCACATTGAGACATTCAATGCTCTTACTTGTTTGCTCCAAACTCCTTGGAGTTGCTTACAGAGTAGAGCTTTCTTCATTACAAGGCATTGGACATATTGATCTCACAAAAAGTATACTCTTTCGTAGCTCATTGGTCAACACTCTAACAATTTCAAATTATGGATACCACTCAGTTTGACACTCCTATATAGTGGTCCTAGTCTCACACAGCCATCGATGACACTGGTATGTATATTGCTTCCGTGAATCAATTATGCATGCCAACTTCCTTTGACTTCGAGCAATGGATGTCTAAAAGGAGCCACCTTAATGCATTGAAAACTCGTTGAAACTATTCTAAGCTCTTTCAATCTCCTACACATAGCAGAACTTGAGTTAAATTTGGCTCAACTATATGTCAATTTAGAGGATTTGGTTTTGCCATTTTATTTTTTTTTGAGATTTTGGAGAGTATTTATTTGCTTAAGTAAAACTTTTTTACCTTTAACGAGATGATATATGTATGTGATTCATTTATGATTCATGAAACGGATCAATTTTGTTAGCTTATTTAACCTTGAATGGCGACAAACATTTAAGGGTAATTAACAAAAACTACCCTTGAAGTTTGAAGAAAAAACATTCCACCTCATTTTTATTTTAATATGACACTCCACACCAAATATGAAATAGATATGACACTAATAACCCTACTAATGAATTTTCTTTATTATAAAATAGATAAAATATAGCTAATGGTTATTTTTTTTTAAAAGATATCCTTTATTAATATTTATATATTATTTTCACATAATAAAATATATGTGGCTTATTAGAATAAGAGAATAAATTATTAATAATAGTAATAAATTATAATAATCATTTAATAAAAATAAAAATTAATTATTTTCCTAGTTTTTAATTTTAGATTATTGGTGTGCTTAAAGAAAATTATGTGTTAATATAGCACATAAAGATAAATCACATATAACATAACAATAAGAATCTTGTGGTTTTACTATATATATGTGTGTGTGTGTGTGTGTGTGTGTCAATATTCTAAAATTAATAGTTGAAAATAACATATTTTTTAATTTTATGAAAAAAATAATAATTATAAATAATTATAACTATTAATAATGGTTTTGAATTAAATGCATTTATAGTGTAATTTTTTAATATTTTTATCTAATCGAATTCTCTCATATGCATGATTTTTGAAATAATGGGATAAGAGTAAATTTATTATACAAATATGCTAATATATAATTAGATAACTTTAGAAACAATTATACTATTAGTGTAATAAAATTAAACTCATTAATTAAATATTTTATTAATAATAATAATAATTTATAGTAATTATTTTTGTAAAAATAAAAATATATAATTTCTCAACTATTAGTTTTAGAATATTAATATATTTTTTTATAGTAATTCTTCTTGCTATGTTATTTGTATTTTATGTTTATATACGATATTAAAAAATAATTTTTATTTTTATAAACATTAATATTCTAAAATTAAAAGCTGAGAAAAAACATAATTTTTATTTTTAAAAATAATTATTACAATTTATTACTACTATTAACAATTTGTTCTCTTGATATGGAAAAATTTTAAAAAATAAATTGAATATATACATATATTAATATTTTATATTATTATAACCAACATATACTTTACTTTGTAAAAATAAGATATGTATTTAAGTATTAATAAATGGTAATAATAAACATTATCAATATTAGTTATATTTTACTCTTCTTTTAATAGTAAAACATTAGTTAATAAGGTTATTATTGGCATCTATCATATATTCGGGGTGGAGTGTTATATTGGAACAAGAATGAGCTGAAATATTTTTTCTTCAAACCTCAAGGGTACTTCTTATTATTTACCCAACATTTAATTATTGAACATTTTGATGGGTGCTTGGTGTTTCAGGTCTTAATTAGAGAACATGTTAAGAAGTCAACACATTGATGTCAAATATCTCCCATGCAAAGAGAAGACATTCAGGGACAGTAATAAGCATTATGCAGAATATGATGAAAGCTGATGTGACACAATTACCTTTGGAGGAAAACACAAATTTCATTGATGCAAAAAGGAATATACCATTCTGAAATAATGGGAATGCATTACATGGAATATTGACACATCATAAAAAAGAGAAAATCATTGTACAAAAGGATAAAGAAAAAGGACAAATTCAAAATATTGCCCACATTGTAACACCTCATCAAATTGGAGAAAAGCAACTTGCACCAGCCTCTAGCAGCCTGCAAGGATCATATTATTTTTCCTATTTACGGAAACATTAGCAGCTGCAATAAATTAGAAGAAAAAAACCCGTTGTTGCATATCATTTTTTGATGTTATCCTCCTCTTTTTCTCCTCTCATGCTGCTGCACAACATCTAACCACTATCAAGTGTTATTTTTGTAAAAATCTTGAGAGTATTGAGTCTATTGAGCATATTAGAAAATTAATGTAAAAGTAAGAATTTTTTTGTGAGGTTTTTATGAGTGATAAAAGCTAAATTTGTTAGAGCTTTTAGTTAAGGAATTTGGTTCCTTTTTATTTATGAGAAAAACAAAAAAATAATTCTAAAAGACATTTGGTTGTGAGGCTTTGTGAGTCAATTTTATGTGAGCTTGGAGAAACCCTTGTCAAATACTACTCTTGAGATGAGCTTGGAGAGACTATTATCAAAAGACTACTCTTGCTTGTAGCTTAGAAAGCTTTGTTTGTTTTGATTGAGCTTACACTTGTGTTGAGTGGTAAGCTTTGTTTTGTATTTAAAAATTTGAAATTACTAGAACTCTCACCTTTGGGTGGGGATAGGATTTAGATCTCACATTCAGGTCGAACTAGTATACATATTGTGGTGCACTCTTTTTAACCCCTCTCTTTATTTCACATATAAATATCTTTGAATCATTTTAGCTATTTATTTCATTACATATACTGGCAAAACTATTTTGGGATATCTTTCTTTTTGCTTATTTGTGTTCTGAATTTATCTTCCAGACTTTAGGAAACATTAGTCCAATATCTCCTAAAATCACTGGACACATTTTGTAATCTGTCTGACTTATTTGCTAAGTGTGTAGATTTTTAAAAGGACACTTGATTCAATCCCTCCTTCTTTCTCAAGTGCATTGCCACTGTCAAGTATATGTTTGGTTTTACCCAAGTCTTTAATCAAAAATCCGAGTTGATATTTTTTTTAAAAAATATTTTAATTAATATTGTCATTAGAATATGTTGTTAGATATGATACAAAAAATGAGAGATTTGTTGGATAAATCTCCAATAAATAATGTGGTGTGTTTATTAATTTTTAGATGAATATGTAAATATGCATTTTGATTTTTGAAAGATTTGTGGATATCAATTTAGTTTTTGAGAGGTTTTTGTAATATCGAATAACTTTCTAAAATTAACGTGTGACATCGCATTAGTCCTTGAAAATTGTTTGACCTTGTTTTGGTGAAAGATGCATATGATATTAAACAAGGCACTAAAAACTTAGCTTCTTTCAGAATGAAGTGGTGTCAAATTTTAATTCTAGGAACCTATTTGATGTCATTTTTTAATTTAATTTCAATAACCTATTTGATATTTAAAAAAAAAATCAAGGACTAATTAGATGCATTTAACTCTAAAGTGTGTTTTTGCCCTATGCCCATACTTTTCACAAAGTAATTGAGATGCATTGAGTAATCTTGAATTTTCTTAGTCAGCTCAGCATGATATTTGGAGTGAAGCAGGGGGAGAATTATATGTTGCGTTGCAAGCTGGTTTTAAAGCATTATTCAATCTTAAGGTATCAAAGCTATAAGAATGAATATTTTGATACAAGGAGAATATTGGCTAACTATCCTAGATTTAGTAATGATTGCAATTGGAGAGTTACGGTCATTCAAAGCAAGAGGTCAAATCTTTGACAAATTACGAAATATAATGGTCCTCACACTTGTGTCAACCTAGCTTTTCCACAAGGTCATCAAAAGTTAGATTCTAATAAATTGATTTGTTCTACAAAAGCCTGATGTGTCTATAAGGTTGATTAGGGAAAGGATTCATATTCAATTTAGGTATGAAGTGTCATCATCATAGTTTTCAGAATCGGAATATACTGGTCAGTTTGGACCGGGAACCTCAAATTTCAATGATAGGATTCAAAACACTTACATGAAGGAAGGATGCGCACCTCTTGCCACTAGGCTAATTGCAAGTTGTTGTCATTATGATTTTATTTTATTAAATTATATTTTTATATATTAATTTAATTATATCTGGCCCAATCCATAACCCACCAACTGATCCAATAACCTAATGATTTGGTATTTTAATCGAGTCAATCACTAAGTCAAGTTTGAAAACTAGGTCATCATACATCGATAAGCTTGGAAGGCAAAACAACAAACTATTGTGAAGGTTTTGGTGATTGCCACAAATCGTAGGCTCTGTTGCCCAGATGGTTAGAGGCCATGAAATTTTTCGTGCCAGGTGTAAGAAGGTATTGTTGCAAACCGATGATTACGTTGAACGCAATCGAGTTGATGGAGTGGCATTTTGGTAATTAGCTTGCCAATCCTTGGTATTGTTTTAGAAGAGCTTGAAACTTACAATAGCGAAAGCAGTTATTAAAGCAGACCCTCCTAGTTAGTTGAATTTGCAATCCTAGAACGTATCACCCACAATCACATCCATGATTATAATGAATATATTTGTTGGAGCATTCTAACATGGGGAGGTTTGAGTTATGGATCATCATGGTAATGGTAACATAAAATTCAAAGGAAAAAAATAGTAAATTACATCTATATCCTCATCATCTGTATCTCTTATCCTTCATCCATAATCCGACCAGCTTGCCCTTCCCCTTCCCATTCCCAATTTCATCCTTGTTTTGGTTCCCTTTGCAATTTCATTGCTTCTATCATCACTCAAGTTATAATTGACTTACCTTAATATAAACAATGAAGAAATCAAATTGTGTTTCAGTGATGGGTTTATGACTTTATATTGTTGAGCTCTGAATCTTCCATATTGCATGGGTCTTGGGATGTTGGGACCAGAGCACTTCCTCGACAAAGTTGCAGGATCCCTTAATATTAGAAATGCCCCTTCTGTTTGCTCTTTTTAATTTGAACTTTGGAACACTAGTTAAAGGAGCAGCAAGTCCTTTTTGATACATGAGTAGATAAATTCATGAAAACATCGAAGAACACGCAAGCCAGTGAGTGACGATGAGGGTGGAACGTGTGGGAATTATATATTAATTATAGGTTAAAGATTGTAATCTAATCACTTTTTATATTAATTATATATTTATTAAAATATTATCAATATAATTTTTATATTAAATGAAAAATTTAATGAAAACCTCATCCGACCCATCCATTTGAGTTTGGATGGTTACGTTGGGGTTGAAGGAACTTCATCAGTTTACTATTTTCTATTTTAATGTAGCTAGGTCCATCAACACTGACCATAAGAACAAAGACATGGAAGACATTTCCTATATTTGCTTTGTACCCTGGTTTTACTAACCCAAAAAGTTGGGGTAGGGAATCAAATCAAATTCAAGTTTGCAATCAGACGAAAGGAAAGTATAAAGGAACAACGGTTGTGTTGTTTGTATGGCGTCCTGTTACGTTGTTCACTGTTGTCTGCTATTCGAATCACTAGAAAGCAACGCCATCCGCTCTGAATATTCTTCCTGCTCTCTTGCATTGCTGCACAATTCTGTTGGTCGCAAAGCATGTCCAAAATTCCAACTGATACGTCACTGTTTGTGCAGACTTTTTAATTTTGTAAATTTCTATGACCAAAGAATATCTATATATAGTTTACAGCAATAGCAAAGCAAAGAATTATTGGGTGAATTCTTTGAATTTAATGAGAGAAATGCAATGTCACTCGTGTATATATTGATTTAAAAAAATGCGGATGCTTAAAAAAGGAAAGTATCTTTAATAATGAGGTGAATGTGCGAGCAGCTGATACAAAACTTGGGTATTTGTTCAGTGGTGTCAGTTCTTATCTATGATCTCTTTCGAAACTTTGGACGAATTTCAAAGATAAAAATATACATGGCTTATTAGTTACATAACTTCAATTGTTATTCGCTTAATTATATCTTCAAATACCTTTATGAGAAAAGTTAGCTTTGATATCTTCTTCTGTCTTTTTCATCTTTGCGCTACATATTAAACATTCATTTAGAAGTAATGGCTAGCATATAGATAATTATTTGAAATGTTAAGTAAAAGTATTCTATTTTTTTTTTTTGGTATTCCTTCTATAAAATCAAATAAAAGCAGATTAGATGATTCTGTCATGAAGTTAATTTCCATAAAGTTTTATAAGTATTATACATGAAAAACAAATCCTATAAAGTGCCCACGAAGGTGGGTTGAAAACGTAAAATCCAATTTTACGGAACTAACCTTTGTCAAAAGATTGCATAATTTTTATGCTTCTGCGGTGTAATAAGATATGATTTTATGAATAATTGAAAGGAGCTGAACTTAAAGAGATTGATTCCTCGTGCTTTTTCACCAAATGTTACAAAAAAAATCCTACGTGAATATATTAGAACACTTGGTGTTCCACCTAGGCTTCTCTCTTTCTCTCTTTTAGAGTCAAAATGCTTTTAATTTTGAAAAAAAAAATCCTAAGTGAATATAGTTATCCACTTGCCAAAAAAGATTATAATTTAGTTATAAACTACTTCTAATAATTTAGGTGAAGGTTTATTCAAGACAAATTCTGAGTTCACGTCAATGTAGTATAAAGAAAAGCAAGAAAAGAAGAACTATAGTTGGGTGATTTTACACCAATGAAAAAGTTGGATAAACTATTGATCAAAACTAGTGCGAGGGACTTGGATATGTGGCATGAGATTATAAATTTAAATTTCATTGTGACTGATATACTAGAAATAAAAAAAGTTGGGTGGTTTTATAATAAGATGAATCATGAAATTACAGGATATGTGGGAACATTGAAAATATAAACATGCAAGTATTTGTACAATATCTATCTCACACTCTGTAAGGAGAACCAATTAAGGTCATGATACCGTTGGACCCCAGAGTTGGAAAAGCAGTTCTCACATGCACACTGCAAAGTAAATCCCAGATATTCTTAGACAAAACATGACTTTATCTAAAGAGAATATGGTTGGCATATGCACTTCCTGTCTAGCCTTTCAACTTCAAGAGCACCTAAAGGCCTGCAAAATGCTCCAAACACATCTCAAAGGTTATAGTCTACAAATCTCCATAATATAGAACTCAGTCAGCTATATATAGAAGAAGAAAAATACCACGCAACTATAAAATTAAATTTTCAAGAATTTTGTATAGAGATTAATGATATGTGGTAACCTGGCATATATTATTAACATTTATATGAATAAGTTCGTCATACTATATTATTTTATCAGACAACGTAAATAATATAAATAATAAGATTTCTATCAACGATTCTATAAATGTTTTTCTATATGTCTAACATCATTCATAAAACGATTGGAACCATTACACACAGAAATGTAGAGAAGCAAAAGCGTAAATAAATTAATGAAGAGAACAAAAGAGTAAATTAAATTAATCAAGAGAACAAAAGAGTAAATTAATGAATTAAGAGAATATAATGAAAGTGCATATATATGTACATTGAAGCAAATTATGTGTCTCTTGTTTTTTTCCCATGCCTTCTTTGCCTTGTTGAGCCTTCTCAACATTTCATCCTCAGAGCATATGTTACCAGGCGAGGCCAGAAACACCCTCCTTCTTATTGGAGGAGACCACAAACCACTCTCCTGATAATCAAAATCGAACTGAGATGCATCAAAGAACTTCCCCAAAAGCCTGTCAGAGACTGATTTCGAGACCATTTGAATGCTTGGACCCTTACTAGTGGAGGAAGAGCCAGTTTCCAATGATGATGAGGGAGAAAAGACTTCAGACTCGGACATTGCGAGGTGCTAAGAGAAAGGAGAGAAAACCACGCACACGAGGGCAGCACAAAGGCTATTATTAATAATCTGTGAAGTTTCTTTCTCATAGACATAAATAAAGAGAAGAAGGGGGGCATGAGCAAATCATGGTTGGTACTTGAGACAACTATGATTGGAGTTTCTAATAGGTGTCTGAACCCTTCTGGCTAGCAGCATTATTGGTTTCAAGTGGGGCTTTTATATATGTGAAGGAAAGCATGGCACAAAAAGAATTTTGAGACAGCCCCGTTCAACTTTCTAAGTTAACCATGCAAATTAATTTTTGATATCTACCGGATACGGTCATATTTTTGGAAGCGGAGAGATTATTTCCAAGATTTGAATCTTGTAACCTCCGGATCACTTGAAAAACAATTTTAGCGTTGCTTCCCCTCTATCAACACAACTTTACACATGTCAAAATTTGACATATGCATGTTCAAGATATATTTTCACCTAATAAGAATTTTTTGCTAAAAATGAGGTATTGTAGGTGAACTTTCAGATCCCTAATTATCACATGGGTCTCTAAATTTAGTCAATTAATTAAGGATCAAGCATCCCTTTGAGTTAGTTTTTATTTCACTTCTGCATCTATACTAGCTAGTTGGTGCTTTTTCACGCCAAATCGTATGAGCTTTATTTCTTTATGCTTGCTGAGATTGGTTTGAATTTTGAATTTATCTAGAAAGGTATGGATCGGTTTTATGGTACATAAGGGCTAGGACAGAGTTCTTGGGAATCACATACAAGGTATTCGAGTAGTGATTTAATGTTGGGTACAAGACACGTCATTACAACTTTCGGTAACTTGATAAAGTGCATTGATCGATGATCAGAATTGCATGCATATGGCTACACACGATGATTCTTATTTCTAGTACACGCAAACCAAAGCTTCTCCTCGCTCAAGTGCTAGCATATGCCTGATGTTCGATGTAACTAATTAATGCTTTTATTGAAAACTTTGAGGTTTGTAGAATGGGGATTCTCACACACACAGTTGTCGGACCATGGCTACATTGCAGTTGTCAAAGTTGGCCAATAGAAAATGAACACGTTGCGTTGTGGCCATAGATTGCTCATAGAAGATTAAATATAAGGGCAAAACAGACAAATATATTATGTAAAATAGGAATATGAAATTTTAAAAAGTTATCTGAAGTAATAAATTAACCAAACTAAGCGTATAATCGTTGAGCAAATTTAATTTGAAGAGGAAAAAAGCCCACTATTCACAAAATAGTAGTCGGATAAACTAAATACTGAAAAAAAAATAAAAAATAAAATAAATTATAAATAAAAAATAAATATAAAAAGTAAAAAATAAAAAAGCTTGGAAAAAGCACCGTTCACTATACACAATATGGGACAAACCGAATTCTTTAAAAAAAATATATAAAAAGTGTAAAAAATAAACATTTTATAAATTAAAAATTAAAATGGTTTACAATTAAATAAATATAAAATAAAACATAAATGTAAAACGAAAAAATAAAAAAAAATGTGCACTGATCACAAAATATTAATCGGGCGAACTGACTACATGGAAAAAAAAGGAAAAAGGAAAATAAATTATAAACAAATAAAAAGCAAATAAAAAATTTAAAAAAGCACGATTTTCCTGAAAAAAAGTAATTCGGACACCGAATTCCTTTATAAAAAAAATAAAAAAACTTGAATAAAATAAATGAAGTAATTAAAATAAAAAAATTAAAATTAAAAAGTAAAAAATAGAAAATAGAAAATAAAAAACTTAAGAAAATATAAATTAAAAAATATAGCACTATTCAATGTATAGAATTCAGACACACTGAATTCCTTATAAAAAATAAAAATAAAAATAAAAACTTAAATAATGTAAATTAATTAATTAAAAAACTAGCACTCTTCAGTGCATAGAATTCGAACACACCGAATTTCTTTAAAAAATTAAGAAAATAAATTAAAAAAGATTATATAATTCAAACACACCGAATTCTTTTAAAAAATAATAAAAAATAAAAAACTTTAAAAAATTAATTAATTAATTAAAAAATTTAGCACAGTTAAAAACAAGAATTTGGACACATCAAATTCCTTAAAAAAGAAAAAATATAAAGAAAAAAGAACATAAATTATAAATAAATCAAAAAATAAATCAATTAATTAAAAAGTACATAGAGTTTGGTGAAAAAAAAAGAAAGAATACTGTAATGGAATCACGAATAATTATTATTTTGTTTTTAAGTCATCTTTTCATTAGACTTGTAAAAATAATACAAAATAATAAGTACTAATATAATGACTAATATATCCTTTATTGTTCTTAATTAAGTTAGTTACCGCACACATTTATATGGTCACTAATCTTATATAATAAATAGCCACATGTCTTTCTCTTCACCGTGCACATGCCAACTCCATGAAAGACATTCACCATCACCTCCATGGGAGTAGGCAACTTGTAGTATTGATGTAGAGAAATTGTACAGGACTAGCAGCGATTCAAGATAGCACAGACTAATCTTAGTGCTTTGAGAAAGAAAATAAGAGATATAGTATAAATAAAAATATTATTCTAATACTAAAAAATAAGTATCTAAGTAGGATATTCACTCCATCATTATTGAATATTAAAGGGGTTCCCACTATTTTGATAACTTATTATAATTGATAAAGTTCTAGACACAGACTAGGATAGAGTGGTAATTTAATAACTTTTCTTCTCAAACGTTTAGGATTTCTTCTCAAATGTAAGAAGAATTTTTTTATACTGGGCCATAAGATTTTTTTCTCTCCTTCTATGCTTTTTTTTTCTAACCAAAAAAGTGAAAAGGAACAAATCAACTCATTAAAAATGCAATTTTATCTCCTCCTGTTGGTTTTCCTTTCTTTTTTATATTGATCCAAACAGAAGCCAAGAAATATATAATTTTTTTTTCCCTTTTCTGCTAGCTCTATCAAAGCTATTTACCAATATGGAACCGCTATGAAACTATCTACCAAAATACTTCATCTTTTTTTAGGATAACACTTAGGTCCGTTCTCTTTATATCTGTTTCATCATTTTTTTTTAATTTTTGAGAGTATCTATACTAGATATAGTGACTAATTCATTTTCGTACTGTAGGCTCATTTTAAAAGTAGACACTAGCCATAGGTCTATTGCATCCATTTCACCAACTAAATCAAGTGGATATTTTATTTAAATATATAATTAAAAAATATGCACTCATCTCAACAAAAATTTCATATCATAATTTGATTGGAAGATTGAATGAAATGGATAAAAAGAAATGAGTCTCAATTTTTTTTCTTTTTTTTTAGTGTCATTTTCTTTTGTTTTTTTCGTTTTTATTGATCAGCCCCGTGGAAAGCACCAAACAGTTCGGCTACTTCCATGCAAAAGTATCATTAAGGTTGGGGTTTTTACACTAACAAGATGGAGACCTTAGCGTGCAAATGGTTTTGACGATTTTAGGGCAAAAGCTCCAACCTTAACGAAGCTTTCACATGAATGTTGCAGTGACTATTAAATTACATATTAGAAAAAACTATTAAATTAAAAACAATAAAAAATACATAAGCCAATTGATCTGATGAACCTAATAAAGCAAACCAAATCAACGAAATTGGTTTAGATTGACTTGATTAATCTCATTTAATTTCAAGCCAAAACCCAATGAAATCAATTACCATTTATATGGTTCTCAGATTTTTTATTTTCAACCCAAAACCCAAACATGCAACTCATTCATCTGATTAATTATGTTTCTCAATTTATTTTAAAGTTTTCAAAGGTTTGCATTCGAATATTTAGTAGTAAACTACTTTTCATATTCTTTATTTGCATTTGTTTAAGTGATTCATCTATTCACAATGTTAATTGGTTGGCTTTCTAACTCAAACCCGCTCCAAATTAGACTTCAAATACCCCCTTATTGTAACTAGCTATGTTAATCAAACCTAATTGATCTGATTAACCTAATGAAGCAAATCAAATCAACGAAATTGGTTTAGATTGACCCGATTAATCTCATTTAATTTCACAAGCCAAACCCAAATGAAACCAATTACTATTTATTTGGTTCTCAGATTTTTTATTTTCAACCCAAAACCCAAACATCCAACTCATTCATCTGATTAATTATGTTTCTCAATTTATTTTTAAGTTTTCAAAGGTTTGCATTTGAACATTTAGTAATAAACTACTTTTCATATTCTTTATTTGCATTTGTTTAAGTGATTTATCTATTCAATGTTATTATTAAGTATCTCTCACTAAAAGGTATATTAGTATTAAGCATGTCATAAACTAATTTTGCACCATTATTAATTGTTATAATTAAAAGTAAAACTTACAAAAAAAAATGGAAATTGCACTTCACCTCAATGATCGAAGCCAAATCAATGTAACTAGATCTGGGTCAGCAGATTGGTTTAATTTTGGATTTACCAAAAAAAGGTTTAAAATATCAAACCGAACCAAATTGATCCGTTACCCCTTGTACCGAAAATGGTCCAGCTTAAGACACAATATTGGATTTGTGCTAAATTTATTTTCAAGTTAATCACACTCCTACACTTAGGTCCTGTTGATATAAACAACTTAATTGACGCCTTATGTGAAAGTACTAATTTTATTTCTATTTGAGTTAATGTTTAACATAAGTCTTAAAGCTGTATGAGTGAGTTATTTTGATTACGGAAATTTAGAATTAAGTTTTCTGAAATTACAAAATGTGGGTCACATGTGTTTGCCTCTATTTCTATTGTTGTATTCTCACATTTTTGCAGACATTTTACACTAATTGACATGCTAGTGATGATATGCTAACATTCTACTAAACCTTTGCTAATTACACTGCATGAAAATAACAATACTTGAAGACAATGAGAAAATTTTTTATATACAAATAATATTGTTAATATGTTTGATTTATGTTAACAATTTGACCTTGTTATTCAATTATATGTCCCTTTTTGAGGCCAAATAGAATGTTAGTTATCATCATTATTATATCACTTAACATGATACATTGCGAAAGACATAGTAACGAAAATAAAATCAAAAACTAACTTAACTCACATTTTATAATTTGAGGAACTAAAAAAATTAATTTCCAAATTTCAAAAGTTAAATTGACTAACATGTAGAATTTCATGAACTAAAATGATTATTTACTCATTTGTATTTAGATACATCATAATACAATTGATTATTACTATGTAATAAAAGCTACAAGATGTAATATATGACTAAATTATTTTGTATTTAGATATATATTGATAAAAGTGCTTATTTTAATTTTTAAATTGTAACGCTTATTCCTAAAAATTTAAGGAGACTTTATTTTAGAAGTTAATTAAATGTCATAACTTCTCCAAAATAGTAAAAATGATTTTTGTGAGAGTGATGATTAATTTATGCAACCATTCGGTCTAAACATACGCAAAATGTCTTTTGATCATATTACTATATTTTTTAGTTTAATTCCTACGCATTAAAATTTATAATGTTATATCCAACTAGGGTTAGCTCAACGGAAGTGAATTAGGTCTTGAATGAGATTTTTTCGCAAAATCTAAGGTTTGAATCTTGAGAAACTCTCTTGGAAAAGGGATGCCACCCCATTAGCTAATTGAGATCTCGAGGGCTTAGACTTCTTTACCTTTATTTCATGAATAAAAAAAATTACACCGCTATTTAATCTTGTATTATTATATAGTAAAAATAGTTCAGTATCATACACACTACTTAAAATTATAAAAATAAGATAATTTGAATAGATGATTATCAATGCATCTGAATTTTTTTTTTTATCGAAAAAAAAGTTACAAATAATACTACTGTGTAAACGCTTCATGAGCCTTCCTTCTTTTTTGAGCGCCTAAGATCACCATTGTCAATTGCTATTCCGGCCTAGGGTGTACCGTCCACGAAAAAAACATGTGAGAGACAATAAGCAAATATTGATGACCTTTAAATTATTGGATCCATTTTGGGTAAAAGTGGACTTGAGTTAGACAAAGTACGTATATAGGAGGGGTTGCTTGTTGCTAGCTCCACGGTGTTTAATGATAACTTTGTCTGAAGTTATTTGATATTTCACGGAGATGGGGTGCGTTGATAGCTCCCTGCTGTCTATCCAAAACAAGGAAGGGGTCATGATTCTATTTGAATTGGGGAAATTAGGAGTGTGGCTATGATTGGGGCTCGTATGCAAGTTCTGTGGTGGTAGGATTTGTGAATTGCCCTTTATTAATCGGAGATGTCACGTGATGGGGGTGTCATTGATTTCGGAATTATACAATGTTTATAAATGCTTTGATTAATAGCTGTGAACTTTAGGGCTGTGAACTTTTTTTTTGGTACTTCCCCTTTTAAGCTGATAATATAAAGAGTTTAATTTTAATATATTAATAATATAAAATAATTTTATATTATTATTCAATTAAAATATTTAATTTAAATAATTTTTTATATAATAAATATAAAATTTAATTATTATGACTTATATAATAATATATAATTAGATAATTGTGTAAAAAAATTTTATACTATCCATACATTAGCAATTAAATCCTAATGTTAAATGACATTTAAATTAAAATCAATATGTATTATCAAGTCAAATTACAGCTACTAGCACTACTAATTGAACTAACATGACCTGTCATCATAAATTCACTTTCAACAGCATGCTTGAAAATGACGTTTGCTGTTAAGTTTACTGGACCTGTTGCATCATAATAAAACCACATTATATAAGATAAGAACTCAATTTTGAATATAAAATTCTGAGAAACTTTTAATTGTCTAATATTTTCCAAACATTATTTGCATATCATAAACCCTACTTATTTTTATTTTTAATGTGGTATTTTAATTTAATAATTTCTGATATATGAGATTATAGAGAAATTTATATAAATATGATGTTTTATTTATCCCGCCAATGGTGATATTTTATTTAAAAAATAATCTTTTATTATGAAAATATTATTAGCGGCAAGATTTAATATTAAAAAATATTTTATTATTCAAATCTTGTCATTTAATTTAAAACATTATATTTTATCATTCAAATCTTGTTATTAGTGAAATTTACTTATTGAAATATCATGTTTTTATGAATAATCATAAAAACTCATATCATGACAAACTCTGTGTGCAAATCCTATATTAAAAAAAATGAGCCGCAAATGGCATAGCAGTTTCGGATTTTGGTCGACATTTAGATTTTAATTTTTTTCGGTCGATGCATTTGGAATCTATTGATTTTTGTTCAATACATTTGGGATCCTTTTTTTGTTTTGGTCTTATCAGTTTTGGACCAAAATAGAGATGGGATCAAATCTCGAACAGAACTTGCATAATCTCATTACTATTATTTTCAATTTAATAATAATACTTCAACTAAAAAATGAATAATAAAGAAATTTTTTGGTACTTTTATAAAATTTAAGAGTGCCTGTATTCAGGGGTGTCTTCTTTTAGAGTCATGCCCCCTCAAAAATTTTCATTTTGTTTGTATATATGTACATAATTTTTTATTTAGCCCCCTTTAAATTTTTTACTTGATTAATTTTATAAAATTTTTAATTTAATTAGATGTTTAATATTATAAATAGACACTATATTATGTATATATGTGTGTATTTTTTAAGTTTTAATAGCAAAACCTTTATTTTTCATATATATTATAATTTTTATTTCAATTTTTAGATTAAAGAAAAAATTAAAATAAAATATTATTTTGTATATAAAATTGGTCTCTTCTACCTAAATGTTCTAGCTCTACCTTTGCCTATATTTTATAGTTATTTATGACAAAGATTATGTTATGTATCAAACTAATCCAACTTATTAAAATATAAAAAAAAAGATTCAATCACAATTATTGAAAACAAAAAAGTACTAGTGTCTATAGAGTATCGAAGGAAAAACCTATTGGCAAAAATAATAATTTATTAAAGAAAGGGGATACGTATCATTTTGGCCCTTGAAATATTATTTAAATGCCAAAATTGTCTAAAATAAATTATATTCACCCGTGATTCTCTAAAGATCATCCTATTTTGATAAATTTACCCAAATGTCAAATATATGATCTCTTAGGTTATGTTTAAGAGTTTTGTAGATGATAAAAGGGAGTGACTAATAATAGAATTGAGAAAAAATGTGAGAAGTAGCGTGGAAGAAACTATATCACACATTTATTTGGATGTTGCACTCATTCCCTCTTTGACCCTCCACTATTAATGGCAAAAAAAAAAAAAGAATGGTTGAAGTGGCAAGGGAAGAATGCATTGTCTCTTTCTAGCCATGTCATTGTAATGCCTTAGACCATGTGTTCTTAGATAAGTCTAGTATGACATTAGGGTCATCTAGGACCACCCATGTTGTCGGGAAGGTCTCGGATGCAAAAAAACAACAAAATATGCAGGTCGGGTGTTTCTGACAGTAACTTCACCAAGTGAGGTTTATGAGCTCGCCAGGTGAAGCCTTTTTCTTCTGGAAAGGGTTTTGGAGCTTGGTGATCTCATCGAACAAGGCTTATAAGCTCACCAGGCTAAACCGTTTTCTTCTAGAATGGTCCTGGAGCTTGGTGAGCTCGCTAGATGAGGTTCCTCGACGTCAGAATAGAACCAAAACGATACAGTTCAATTTAAGAGAACCCTACCCTATTTAAACCCTCCCTTACTTAGACTTTACCCCCCAAAACCAAAAACCTAGCTTCCCAAACACCTTTTCCTCCCTTCCACTCTCAACCCTAGTCCATCTTACCTCCTCCAAGCTTCAAGGTAAGAGATTGTTGTTTGGTTATTTCATCTTTCTCTCAATCCTTTCACGTTCTTGAGTTTGGGGTTGTTATGTTTCTCATTATTGTCAAGTTTGGGTACCTTCCCAATATTCTTAGAGTTAGTTTAGAGTTGTCTATTGTTATGGTAGACGTTGGTGTCATCCCCGCTCCGCAAAGCTCTCTAGGTGTTAGCACTCTACATTCCACCCTTGTAGGTGAGCGAATTTGATCTTATGGCCTTATTTTGGTTATTAGAAATATATTGTCTAACATAATTGAATATTTAGCAAATTAAAATTTGAACTTTGACATGATACGAAGTTATATGTGTTTTTGCAAGAATTAGAGAATATGTTTGAAATATCTTATGAAAATTTATGATTTTTCAAAGGGCATGGAACCATCCTTGAGATTTAAGTTATTTAGATATGATTTATTTCATGATTATAGATTTGATTGTGATGATGAAAGTAAGCTAGATTTAACGAGAAATGTGGACATATGTTTATACATAAGGATGATATGTTGTTGATTGTTAGAATACCCTTTAAAATCATAGCATGATTTTTGAATACGGAGTTATCGTTAGAAACAGAGCTGTGCCTTAACAACAATTAAGTCGTTAACCTTGGTATACCAAGTTGCCCACAATGGGCAAATTATTTTTGCTCAAATTTGTCCACGACGAACGTAGTTCATGAGGAACCATTAAATCTCAGAGAAGTGCTCTTGTTCACGAGGGACAGAGCAATGCCTTATAGTTATTGGATATTTTATTTCTATATTAATTCCTTAGAAATAATTTTTTTTTATGTTTTTTTAAATCAGTGTTGTCACAGCTATTATACATTATATATGGAAATAATTTTTGAATGCTACATTATTATTTACACACCTTTCTTCTTGTCTCATGTATGGTTGTGGGTGGGGATCCATTTACTGAGTCTTAAGCTAAAACTCACCCTTTTTCTCCTTTCTCCTTACAGATACAGCTGCTGCTTCAGATCCTCCACAACCTTCCTCTCAGTAGTAGTATTCTTCAATGTGGGTGTGCTTCTATTTGATGTGAAGCTTCAGTTATGTTGCTTTTTGTATAGAGTGTTCCAGTGTTGTGCAAGCAGAGTCCTGGACCATACACATTCTTTTTGCATCATAATTTGTATTGTAATTATGAATTCATAGTTTCATTATTCTTTTGTGTAATTAGCAACTCGATTTCATTATATATTATGATTATTGTTTAGATTTCATTTTATGAAATGAAATTATGTTGATAGTTATGACTTAGAAAATGCAACTTGATTTACATTAGGAATGGATTTATGTTTAATTTATATACATAGTACGACTCAACGACTATGAGACTTATGTGGAGATGAGATTTCTCACGTGCCGGTCACGTTTTCAAATCGGGTCGTGACAATCATTTTCTTATCTGAAATTACTTCCAAACAATATTCACTAAAGCTCAACTTTGTCATTCCCTCCATTTTTATTCTCCCAATCATAGTCTTAGGATCAAAGTAGCGGTTCAACTATGCCAACTTAACATAAAAATGTAAATTTCTGTTAACAAAGATGGATACCATTTGATATTTGATAAATTTATCAAATAAAATGATATCTGGAGACAGATATAATTTATTTCAAGAATTAATTTGTCAGATGATTGATTTTATCATTTAGGTGTTAAAAGTTATGGTTATCCCTAAATTACCAAAAGAAAAGAAGTAAAAGTTTATTTTTGTACTTGAAATTATATGAAATTAAGAAAATGTCAAATTAATTTTTAAAATTATAAAGTTATTCAAATTAATCTTTTTTATGATTCAAATTTGCCTCTACGAGCATTGTTATATCGACTAATTTAAATCATTTGGTCAAATACTAAATTAACACTTTTTTAAATTTTAAAGACTAAAATAAAACATATGAAAGTAAAACTTTTCCCTTTTAAAAAAATGCAATAGTATTTTAGCCCATTATCATATAAAAAATATTAATATAAACTTCAACTTATAATAAATTTTACACACAATATAATCTCAATAAATATATTTATAATATTTTTATATTTTTAAGTAATTAATATATTTTCACGTGTAAAGTTGGTTATTAATCAAAATCTGTAACGTAAAGTAATTAGTAATACTCCTATCATACCACATATATTATGCGTTAAAAAGTACCAAGAGTTTTCACTTTTATAATGGCGCTTCTTTAAGCGCATATCACGCGTCCCAGTTCCCACTACTTCACTCTTCTCCACTCTCTGCTCTGCTCTGCCTCTGCCTTCTCAAAGACAACACGCTTGCTTCTTCCTTCTGTCCCCTCTCTCTCTCTCTACAGGAACCACCCCATCACCACCACCACCACCACCAGGAGAAGGGGTGGTCTTGTTGTTGTTTTTGGAATCAATCGAATAGAATCAATGGCGGGGTACAGGGCGGACGATGACTACGACTACCTGTTCAAGGTGGTGCTGATAGGGGACTCAGGGGTGGGGAAGTCGAACCTGCTGTCTCGGTTCACGAAGAACGAGTTCAACCTGGAGTCCAAGTCCACCATTGGGGTCGAGTTCGCCACCCGCACCCTCAACGTCGACTCCAAAGTCATCAAGGCCCAGATCTGGGACACCGCCGGCCAAGAGAGGTACTACCCCTCTCTCCTTCCGACCCCTTCTCATTTCCTGCTTTCTCTTTCTTCTCTCTGCCTCTCCAATATCACGCTGACCGTGCCAACTGCTTAGATTCGATCTAGAAACCATTTTTTTACTTTGTCGGTGGAGTGGATCTGAGCCATTTCTCGGAAAAAGATGATTTTGAAAAATGGAATAGTTTTTTTTAAGTGGTTTGATTAAATTTTTATAAGCTGATTTGAGTAAAAATGAGTACTAATACAGTACCCTCTTTTTTGGCTTGCTTACTTGACTTGGGGTTTGTTGGGTCGGTTTGGTTTGTCTTGTTATTTGGGTGGGTCGTGATCTTGTGTCGTTTGTGGTGGTCGACTTAAGTAATAGTGAATATGTTGTATGTAAGTGGTAATTCTGTGTTTGATTCAATTTGTACACTTGGAAGATTCTCTGTTTTTATTTTTACTTTTTTTTTTGGTGAATAGTAAGTGTTTGAGTTTTAGGAGATCGGTTGTAGAACTGGGAATATTATATGGCGGTCCAATGTATATCTCTAGCGAATAAAGAAAACAACGGACATTAAAGTATTTGTTTTTTTTTCCTTTTAAATTGAATGTTAACCATTAGGTCACACATAAATTTAACTTTTGTGTAACACTACATTTGGTGTATTAATTGGTGATTGTCAAATGCTTTTTGGAATTTGGAAAATGCCAAGATTCAGTCAAGGTGTGCTACAGAGAGTAAAACCATTTTCTGTTGGACTAACCCAGTTCCTCGCTGACTAGTTTGTGCTGCATTTGCCTTCAATGACGGCTAATGCACAAGCCCATGCTTTTCTGTTCTGATTTTTCCTTATTTAGAGAAAGACTTCCTTGTTCTTCTGTAAACTTGATAGATTTTGCATGGGTTTTTATAGGAATTAGAAAATTGTTCCTACTTGGTGGAAGTATGTGTAAACGCCTAAAAGGCAATCTAATGCCCAGGTAAGTGAGAGTGAGAGAATGAGTGTTTAAGCTAGAGAGAACACTTCACTTGGGAGATGTTGAGGCACTCTTTAAATAGGGAGTTGGGGAGAAATTTAACTAGTGCTCTTGCTTGTTGATGGTGGTGTGGATTGCACCCGGACCTCTTGATTGCCATGGCGCTTGCTAGGTCAGAATTCTAGTATAGTCCCAGCCAATCACCTGGTGACAGGTGTCCTGTAACAGTCATATCTGCTAGAATCTGGGAATCCCTAGACTGAGTTTAAATTTGGGCTGACTGGGTCGTTTGGATGGCCCAATTTTAGATTTCAAAAATAGGGTGTTGGATTTCCATGATTGAGTTTATGTTACATGGGTCAGTTGGGCCCTCCACACACCTTTATTTGGGTCATGTGGGATTGGACTCGGCCCAATAGGTTTCGTACCATCCAGAAGTCACAACTTGAGACTCTCAAAATGAGTGTGTTTGGACAAGAGGAAGTAGAGCCAGAATGGCCTTTGCTTTCTTGTTCTGAACCTAGAAGTTTTCCTTTTGCAATCTGGTTGAATATATCATTGTCTATATCTGACAGCTGTTGATTACGTGTATATTGTTAATGAACATTAATCTTCTTGTCTTAATTATAACTGCTTGTATTCAACATGATTACGTATCTGTAATTGGATATTGTCATTGAGCTTAGTCTTTTATTAGCATTCACTTTTAATACTATTTTCTTGATGATCTTAACTTGGAATTTTGCATCTTGCATAAAGCACTTGATTTGTGTTTAAATACAAGGGTAAGCCTTATCTTGAACTTTTAGCTTTAGCATTTCTACATTATAGTTTGGAAATGATCTGGCATGTCGATATTAGTGGGTTCTGTAGGGTTTGATCATCTGAGATCTAAGGCAGGTGACCGGTGATATAAATGTAGCACTTGCTTTCCATTTGATACAAGATGTCGTATGAAAGGTCTCTTGCAAAGGTTTTTGACATTAATCTTGGGCTACCTAGTGTGAAGACTTATTAATCATACTCCTTGGTGATTTCATTGTATTCTTCACAGACTATCCTACGCTATCCTGTGGAAAATCGTGTCTGGTAACACTAAAATATTATTGAAATTTTACTGGAAGACATTCCTGGAGTTTGTAATTGACTGGAAATGTGATATTGCTTTTGAAAGGCTGAAATAACATAGCTGTAAGCATGTGTTGCTGGCATATACACTACTGCATTTTGGAATTATTCTTACCCATATCACTTGAATTATTGATATATACCATATATTACCATCAATGGATATGTTGATGAAATTATGTATCTTCCCACATCTGAATATAGAACCTCTTCCTCGTTAACAGTGTTTCCCAGAGGAAAATGAAAAGATGCCTTCTTTTCATTTAATATTCTGCTGCTATTTTTTATTAAACGGTTGTTGGAAAACCTGAATTGTGGAGTGAGGTACTTGTTTGAAGTTATGATGTACAATTTATTAGAAGTAGAAACCTACGATATGCACTTTTCAGTCTTTTTGGTATGCCCTAATGACTTCATATTGACACTAATCTTAGTTTAGGATAATTATCAAACGGGTATCCAACTTAGAAATGTTTGGTATGGAATTGCAGTCTTGTTCATGTTGTGTAGCCAATGCCAAGACTTGCTTAGTCCCCTCTTGTAACCGCCGTTAACCCAAAAAAGAAAAAAATCAACTTTGCATTATTGCTTAAAAATCTAGGGTTGTGGATATTTACTCGCCATAACTATTACATTGCATGTTACTAATGTGCATTGATTCTCTTTGTAGGTATCGTGCCATCACCAGTGCTTACTATCGTGGGGCAGTAGGTGCACTTCTTGTGTATGATGTCACTCGCCATGCAACATTCGAGAATGTTGACAGATGGCTGAAAGAACTGCGAAACCACACAGACGCCAACATCGTTGTGATGCTTGTAGGAAATAAATCAGATCTTCGCCACCTCGTAGCCGTATCAACCGAAGATGGGAAGTCATATGCTGAGAAAGAATCACTGTACTTCATGGAAACCTCAGCTCTTGAGGCTACCAATGTAGAGAATGCATTTGCTGAGGTTCTGACTCAAATCTACCGCATTGTAAGCAAGAAGGCGGTGGAGGCTACTGAAAATGGAACTGCATCTGTACCAGCCAAAGGAGAGAAAATAGATCTCAAAAATGATGTGTCTGCCTTGAAGAGAGTTGGTTGCTGCTCAAGCTAAAAAGTTGAAAAACATAATTCAATTGGTTGCTACCGGCTATGTTGTACTTGTAATATTCTGAGATACGAACTAGAAGAAAGAAACAAAATTTAATTACTTGATAGCATGTTAGACTTGCTGTGTAACCTAAAAATCCATGTTTTCATGTCCAATAGGAGCTGCTGGGTAAGCAAATTGATTGCTAAGCGGCCTGGTCTTACTTATTGTAGTGTTTTGTTATTGTTTTTGAATTGTTTTCACCTCCACAGGTTCAAGCTTGGAATTGAGAGTTGGTTTGGATACGCTTTGTTTTCTTTAAGATTAGTATTTATCTTTATAATCTGTTTGGATGCAAATTTAAAGTGAAGAAAAATCTAATTATTTATTTTGAAAGATAATGAAATTTACTTATATTATTTGTTTAAATTTTGTTTTATTATATATGTGATATATGATAGAATTTTGTAATGTCTCTTGATCCATATAGCCGATTCTATTTAATAGGGTAAAACTTAGTAGTTGTTGTTGTATTTATTTAATTTTTTTTTTATTTATAAGTGCTTTTTAAACGTTATATTTAAATGCAAAACATGTTGGTCAAAACAAGTTCTTTTTAAATTTTTTCAAAGAAGTTCCAAATCTATTGTTTCATTTTTTTAGGAAAAATTATGCCCATCTTTCTTGAGGTTTGACAAAAAAGATTTCTATTTTTAAAATTTACATGCCAAATCTATAAGTTTTGAAACAATATATATAAGTGTACAATATATGATTTTAATGATATTATTGTAAATATGGAAGATTTATATAACAATTGAATAACTATATTATCTTTTTATCAAGTGATAGAAACACATTATCTTCCCGTGCTTGGAAAAGAACAAATGAAAAGATGTTGTGTTTTTATTATTTAATATAAGGATAATATGATAATTTAATGACATTAAAAAGTATATGTTGTGCACATGTGTGCTGTTCTGTTAAAGTCACTTATGGATTAACAATAGTTGAGAAGTTCAGTGAAAGATTTTCCAAAACTCAGTGATATAATATATAAAGTTTGAAAATAAAGAGAATGCAAATTGAATTCCATCAAATCACTAGCAAGGTGATTGTAATTTTTTTTTTTTTATGTTTTTCTGTGATAAGCGATTAACGTCATAATTAATGATGGTTACTGTCGGGTTAACTTCTTAAAATGGATTGGCCATTTAATTGTTTGTTTTGTAAAATGTTTTACTAGTAGTAATATTTCTTTGATGATCTAATAAGCTTCGGTGATATATTATTGCAAGGAAAGTGAACAGAAAAATATATCATATTAAAATATGCAGAAGAGAAAAAATAAATAAATTTCCGTTGCCGGGACTTGAACCCGGGTCTTTCGGGTGAGAGCCGAATATCCTAACCAACTAGACTACAACGGATTTCTGGCTTCACTCCCCGATAGAATTTACTTGATAGTAGCATCTAATGCTCCTTTCGTTTTGTTATTAGTGCAAGTTTGCCGCGACAAAAGCTGATCCTCGATTCCTTCATGCGATGAGGTATGCATCGATTAATGTTCTCCTTAATGCATGTTTCAGCGGTTTGACTTTGACCTGATTTAGACTGCTCAATTTATCCATTCCAGTGTTTCTGAAAGAATCATTTATCACGACCGTCTGATGTTGTTGTTTTCTGCTGCTGCTTTTCCTTTTGCTTTCTGCTGCGTTGGTTTTATGTCTTTGTATCTATGAACTTTGTTCATTCTTCTGATGTGCTTTTCTGTATCCTATGTCCTAACGTTTGCTCCCCTTATTAGCTGCGGCCTGAGCAGATTTTTTATTAAAAAAAAAACTTAGAATAAGGCATTGCTGAGTTAAATAGCCCTCGTTCCCAAATAAGGCACTTACAAATATATTGAAAAAGCTCTTCAATATATTGAAATGGTAGTACAAAGGTGCAGATTTTGAGAGTGTTTAAAATTACAAAGATGTGAGCACACTTAGACTTCCGCTGAACTCTCGATGCCTCACCACTTCATTCTTGCATTTGTTTATAGCGGGGATTTGATCTTCTGATGATCTTTGAATTATTGAGGGATAAGCTGTATTCAATTATTGATCATTTTAATGATAGCACGGCAGAAATTTTAATAAAACAAAGCATTATTGAGCTTCTTTATTGAAGTTGTCAACCAACTATTATTAAAGTACCATTAGCAATGTTTCTCTCTCTCTCGGCAGGAATCTTGTATTGACATGTTGCACAAATGTTTTGTTGATCTCTATTGTCGTCTTGTATCAATTGGTGGAGGAGAACATCAATCTGAAAGTGAATTGGACATATTTGGTGGAATCTTGAATAGGACGAGCAATTTTCTTTTGAAAGAAAGGTTACTTGTTTTTTGGAAAGTCGATACAAAAGCAGTCGTCCTCATTCAGAAGAGTAAAACTTCCTAAGGAGCCTAGTTCGCCTTCTTGCTTAACTGCTTGTCCACTTTTGTCGTGGTTTCATTAATTCTTTTGAGAAATTCTTGATGAGAACCAGCGGTAGCAAATTCGATCATTATTTAAGATTTTTCTGTCAGAAACTGTAAATATCTTTCTTTCCTTTAAACAGTCTTCATATATTTTGAATTTCTTTAGAACCAATCTTGAAGTTTTTCTTTAGTGACATACTTCATGTCAGACTTTTCCCACCATTTTGATGTTATTGAGAGAGATAATTATCTGAGTTTAAACTTATCACCTTCTTTGAGGGCATAAGCATAATCCGAAGATATTATCTAGCTAACTGCAAAACTAGCTAAAAAATATAGGTTTCTTGATCCTACTGGAAAAGCAGTAAGACCTTTAAATTCTTAAATAATGGGGGCTATGGCTCCTGGAAATATGTGTGGATGAGGCCAAAAAAATTGGAACCAATTGATGAACCATTTTGGGAATTTATGTGTTATTTGTCTGTTGAACTATATGAACTAAGAATGAGGAAAAAGTCTTAACATATTTATATGTACTTATTTAGTTACATTTGATTCCCCGGTGACTGGGGACGTATGCATGTAGTCAAAACCAAATAACTTTGAATTTTTTTTTCAATAATTATTAAATACATGTATGTATTTTCCCCCAATAATATATTAAAGTTGACTCCATGCTCATAAAAAAAAATGTAATTAAGGTTCAAGCCACTTGTTATGTTTATATATTATTTTTATCCCTATAACTTAAATTTTCTGGATTTGTCACTGCTGCTGATTCAATGCTTTGGTCAAGTTGATTAACAAGTAGAGCTTAATGACTATACTTGTTATGTATTCTAGGATGCAGTGTTGGGGATTTTTAACAGGTTTAGTTGGTTTATTGTATGATTGCGTGTTGATGTTCTTTCAGGGCTCCCAAAAAGCTCATGCTCCAAACAGAATATCTTTTAAGGCTTATTTGATTCATTTGCAATTGCGTTGTTAATTTGCCTGTCACTAAAATATGTAGCATTGTTTTATGTTAATATGAAATAGTACTCTCCATTACGGGCTTTAATTATTTTCATATATTAAAGTTTATTCCTCATATTAGTTGTACAAAATACTAGTTAGATCATGACTGGTAAAGTACTGTGTTCTTGATTTGATCACCCCAAAATAGAGTAGTTATCCGATCCTAATGCTTATCTCCTAAATGGATTGTTCCTCTGGATGTAATGTAGAAAACTTCATTTGATGAGAAAGGCTTCCATAGTCAACACAAAGTAAGAGCACTTTTATGTATAGAGAAAGAGGAAGGTAGTAAAGCAACTGAATTAAACATTTTTATTAAAGCGACCATATATATATATAGGAAGTGGATGTTATGTTCTTAAAAAGTAACGCTCCATTCCAATTTTTTAATTTTTGCTAATTTTTTTTAAAAAAATTTGACCCTTCCAAAAGTTAATTATTTCTTCTAAATCATTTACTTAATTTGATATTTTAATATTATATAATAGACAATAAATTATGTATATATGTGTGCGAATTGAATCTATTGAATTTTGACCGTAAAATCTTTATTTTCTTTTATAAAGTGTAATTTTTATTTAAATTTTTAGATGAAAATAAAATTATAAGATTTATACATATTTTAAAAAATATATTATTATTAAATTTTGGGGTCTCCTAATAAAATTGTCTAACTCTGCCCATTTGTCCAATTTACATTATTACTCACAGCATACGATTAATAAGAGATAACAGGCATTACATTAATGGAAACAACGTCAAAACTAAACCCAACCTAAGCAAATCTCACTTCCCATAGAGAAATATTTAGGTGTGTCAAGAGTTGCTTTCCAAAGAAACATGGGGCAGGAACCAGAGACACAACACATGTATTTCCAATAATTTTTTTTAATCAAGATAATAAGCCAATTACGAAAGGGAAATTATTTTGTCATTTTTTCCAATTTTATTCACTGGGCCACATATTTACCTCACAAATAGCAATATTATTTTTTCCTTCTAACATCAGCTACCCCATGAAATAGACTCAAGGTATAGAGCCAGATCGATGTATATACTTCATGACTCATAACTTTGTAGTCATATGGAGAAAGGACATCCATGAGAACCTGATAGAAGGCCTCCCAATAACTCTCCAGGGTCGTAGTATACCTCCACCTCTTCAACCTTCAAAGAGCTATCGACCTATGAAGTGAAATTAAAGCTGAATGAGTCATGACTTTGACAGTGAAATACATTTTATGATCAATGCATCATAAACAGTGAAATTCGCCATCAGTTTTCAATACACGGTGCAAAATTTTCTTATTTAGTGCATTTTTATATGGAACATTTAAATGTATGGTTAGATACTTTTGGCGCCTACTTTATGTCTATCTTTTTTTAATAAAAATAAAACACCGCTGATTTCAGCTGACGAAGACGTGTGTTTGGATTAAGACTAATTCTTGAATAGGTGCCGTGTACCACATAGAGGGGTGAAAATATAGATTTTAACTTAAATAGGTTGAGCTTGTATTTTTAAAATAGAACTTGAGTCTAGATTTATTATTTAATATAGGCTTTTTTCACAACCTTAACTCAATCTCTCTAAAAATCTAGCCTGATTTGAAAGTGTATCTAAAGATCTATTTAGTTATAAAATATTAAAAAAAATAAAATATCTACTCTTAAACATGCTAAAATACTACTAAATATATCAAAAAAGTATATTTTAAAAGATACTAAAACATGTAAAGTTAGTTAAAATATATTTTTTCAAATAGATTAAAATATTTCTATTAACACTAGATATTTAAATAATAATAGTAAACCAGACTGTTAGATTCAATAGGTTATTTTTATAATTTGAAGTCTGACCTAATTAGTTAAAAATATTTTTTAAAATGCTTTAGCCTAATTTATTTATTAAATAGGTCAAGCTAAGCTAAAATATAAGTTAGGTCAAAGATTCCAACTAGCCTGACCTACCTCCAGTTCTGGTCACATATGTTGTACTACTAAGTATATTTAAGTTTAGAGTGAACACATGGCTCACAATAAAGATGTGCTGATCGCTAAGAGTGTTTGTAATTATCAATCGTTGAATAAAATGCTCAAGAGATAATGTATTAATTAGCTATTGCTTACCTAAGTCAATCAGAAAGAAAAGACTACTGCTTACCTAAGAATTTTTCTTTGGTTGATTTATTTTATATTCAAAATAATTTATAATTAAAAGTTCTGTTAACAACCTTTTTGAAAAAAGTGCATTATTTCTTTCAAAATAAATCAAAATGCCAATCAATTGTAATCCGAAAAAGTACCTCCCCCTGGTATATATTTGTGATAAGGAGGTTTGATCCCTATTTGTTATTTTCTCTTCCTGCTTTTTTTCCTAACTCTCCCAAGAACTACTCAAAACCAACATCAACGAGAAAAAAAAAAAAAGAAAGGAAAAAAAAGGGCTGTACCTTGAGAGTTCCTAAGCCATAGAATTGGACCATCTTGCCAGTAGGAGAATGACCCTTGAAAGGGCCTTCAAAGAAGCCCCAGTGCCTAAACTTGTAAGCAATTTCTGGTGGTCCAGTATACACTTTGATCACTTCCCACGCAAACCCTCTAGGAAAAGCTGACCTGAAGGCTTCATGGGATGATTCAAAGGTCTCTTCATCTGCTTTGTAAGCCTTGAATTCTTTTGGCAGAGAACTTTCCAACAGAGCATTGTAACTGCCCATGCTTAGAGTTTCCTCTGCAGATAATCCCTCTCTCCCTTCAAATGAACAATTATATTATATATGTTGTATACTATGCCACTTAATGTACCAAAAAAAATCCTACAATTTATAAAAAATAAAATTGATGCAACTATTCTTTTTTCTCCCAAGAAACCAGTGACAATTTTTGTCCAGGGCCAGGGATAACGCCAAAATTGATCTTTTATGTGATTATGATGAAAAGTAAAAGGTACAAGAGAATAAAACATTGGAAAAATCTGTTGATTTTCTTAATCATTTGAATAGTAGTCAATCAAAGAGTGAAAGAAAACACAGGTTAAATATAGTCAAAATATATAATACTAAAGCAAAGAGTATATATATTTATCAAAAGTATTTTTTCTTTTTCATGGAAAAAGGTGGAGAAGAAAAATATTTGATTCATCTTAAATTAAAGCATTTCTTACCATTAACAAAAAGCTTGAATTTCTCAGGGTTTATGGTCTCGAAGTCCTGCAAGCGAGTCTTGTGTGAGAGCTCCATCTCCCATGATTTTATCGCATTTTGTACTGTTTCCTCTAATGATCCTTCTGGCCATTCCTGCAAATTAAAGTGACCAATATATATACCACACAATCTATAAAGGGAGACATACATGAATGATATATGTGTACATATAAGAGGGTATGTTAGTAGATGTTACCTTTGCTCTTCCTTCTTCAAAGAGATGGTTGACAGCATCATATGTGGGAGGGGCACCATGTCTCCACTGGGTGGTCTCAGCTTCATCATACAAGAAAGACCTGTACTTGTCTTTGGCAACTTCTCCAGAAGCTACTTCTTTGCTGGCCATGTCAAATAATTAATTATGCATCAGCTTATACACAAACTAGGAACATTAACATAGGAAGATCACGGCAATCATAGTGTGCAACATGATATATATTTATATAGAAACGTCACATCTTGGATCACTAAGATTAAGATATAGTTAAGGTTTTCCTTATATTTATGGGATATAAAGAGGTTTAAATATGTTTTTAGTCCTCTTGAATATAAGTCATTTTGATTTTGATCATTCTAATTTTTATTTTTATTTTTGGATTTGGTCCTTTTTTTTCTATTATTATGTTTTAGTTCTCTTTCTTGTAAATCTGATATTAAATGATGATGATGATTATAAGGATCAAAGAATATTCTTAAAATATTTAAAGGATAAAAATAAAATTTTCAACATCTGTAGATAACTAAATACATATTTAAAAATATTTATTGAGACTAAAATTTAGAATAATAGGGACCATTAACAAAGAAGGTGAAAAAAAGGACTAAAATCAAAGAAATTTTTTTAGAGAGATCATAATCACAACAATTAATATTTATAGGGACTAAAAATATATTCCTATATAAACATTTTGGCATCATAATTTGATAAAGTTTTAGACAGAGCTAAATAATATAATAAAATTTTAGAGGAAATTAAATGAACTTTTATTTACTTTCATTTAACATTAATTCATCCCCCACCCATCCCCCATGAAGATCAATTTTTTATATAGTATTTACACTCAAAATTTGTCATCGTATCAGTGTTTATAGTTATTTACAAGAATACGGTGTTTTGAAAAGTAAATCACTCAGAGATAAGATTTCAATGATAAAATATAATTTTTTAAATCAAATCTTGTTAATCATAAAATTTACATATCATATTTATATAGATTTCTCCATAATTCCATTTACGAGAAATTGTTAAATTAAAAATAAAATAAAAAACCCTCCGAGATCCATTGCAGGCAATTAAGCTTGTATGAGGTACTGTGGAGCACCGCATGTCGTTGCAAAGGTAATTCGAATCGTGGCCTACCACAGATCCACTCATCCACTTATCCACATGTGGGAGACTAGCCCATTAATGATGCATTTATGCTCGATACAACCCTTCAGAATAATATCTCAAATAATATAATTATGGGTTTCTGGATTTTTTTTTTTTTGACCGACCGGTGCCCTAAGAGCACTATTAAAAATATTAAAGAAAATAAGTATGAAAATTTTATAGTGGACTCCTTGCTTTGAAAACTTACAAACTCGATTTCTTATGTGAAAGTTCTCTTTTTCAATTTCTTAATCATTATCTCAAGGACAGTAGTTAGATAAATACATAAATAAGTGGGTCTCACATAAGCTTTTATTAGAGCCTGTAATTGATTGTGGAGGTGGAAGAATTCTTCCTCCATGACTCCTAACACCTACCTGCCGAGCCTGGCGTGGGATTTCTTAGCACATTAAAATGCCTTGGACCCAAAGTCAACTACCGAGTTTTTGGAACTAGATAGAGTTTATAAATGGGGCTTTTTAACCAAAAACAAAAAATCGATTAATTATGAATCTACACATGATTTAACATTATTTATCAATATATATATATATATATATATGTATATATTTTATTAAAGGAAATGTTTAACACTCAAGTGAAAAAAAGGGTTCAATTTTTATGCAGTACATTTAACAGTCAAATATATTGTGCACATTATACTATCTTGACATGACACATTAAATGATGGCACACAAAATTTAATACCTTTTATTCTCAAACATGTTTCACACAAAATGATGACATCATGGACGCATTGTTATGCATGTCCCAAAAACGATGGCATGTGCATGTATATGACATGTGAAGTAGCTAATGCTGGCCTTTTTTTTTTTTATTTGCTAGAAATAGGGTACCATGTTTTTTCCTTTTTCTTAAAAAATAAAAGTTTACATATTATGAGTACTCAGGAACCGAGTTCAGAGGGTAGTATACGTTTTTTTTTTTTTTGGGGGGGGGGGGGGAATGGTTCCCCTCAAATTTTCAGTTTTTTAAAAATATTTGAGATTAATTTTTACAAATGTTTTACTTGTATTTTAATTCCGTAATAGATAATAATGTTTTGCAATTTGTATATTTGTTTCTTAAAGTTTTAATTATAGAATGTGTACTTTATTTTAAAATAAACTTTCAATTTGATCATTGAAAAAATAGAAGTTGACAAATTGGCCTTTGGGAAAAAAAATCCAGGATCATTCACAATTAGTAATATAGGGCAAACTAGTCCCTCTATAATATTTTTGAAAGATTTATAGCACAAATTAATCTTGAATAATTTATAAGACAGTTCAAATTTCACTAATAAAAACACAAATAAGGCAATAGATTCATCAATGTTCTGATTTTTATCGGTACATTGCAAATGTAACCTTAAAACAATAGTTTGTCATGGATACAGGTGAGAAAGTACTTGTTCCAAGAATAAGAGCATGTATTATTGAATGTATAGCACACCACGACTTTGTAACCCAAAAATTAAAAAAAAAAAATACCTCTCCACAATTTATTATATTTTTAATGTCATATATAGGTAAGAGGGTAATAAAGGAAAAACACTCAAATTTTCAGCAAGTATCTCTAGTCTCTACTTTGCAAAGGGACAGGACTGAGTGTGCTTTGAACCATCAACAGTGCCCTGCTGCTCTGCTTTGTGGTCAGATAGTGGCGGTCCCTTGAGCAGGACAGCAAATACATCTGCTGGATCATAGTAAATTTCAACATCTTCAGCCCTCAAAGACTCATCAACCTGTAAAATGAATGATTGGTTAATGTGGTTGCCCGAGTTTAGTTGCTAAAATTTCTTGGAAGTTATCAATCTAAGAAATACTTTTCTATATCATTTACCATTCCTCACTTCAATTAACATTCAGAATATACGGGACACTAGTAACTCATGATTTTTGGTCCAAAATATATTTCTAGGCACAATTGGCCTGTGTGTGACAAGTTGTGAGTGGTTTGACGAAAATCATAAATAATTAGAAAGCATAAAATATATCTATCATATGTTGACACATAATTTAGATAGTTGTTCTTAACATATTTTTTAGTTGGGAAGTATTTCCCTCAAAATATAAATCAAGTGAAACAAAATATACAGAGAAGTGGCATGCTATGAAGATAAATTGTACAAACAAAACCATTCCTCTCGACAATTCACAAATTGAACTTAGTACTTTTATCATTTTTCTCTGCAAATTCCAAAGTGGCTATGAACACGCATATATATATATATATATATATACCTTCATAACTCCAATTCCATAGAACTCAACCATGTCTCCAGTAGGGGCATGCCCTTTGAAAGGTCCTTCAAAATAACCCCAGTGCCTGAACTTGTAGGTGATTACAGGGGGCCCAGAATAAACGCTTATAACTTCCCATGCAAATCCTCGAGGGAAAGCTGAGCGAAATGCGTCATGGGAAGATTCATAGGTCTCTTCATCTGCTTTGTAAAACTGAAACTCCTCAGGCAGAGGGTTCTTCAGAAGGGCATTGTAGCTCCCAACCCTAAGAGTCTCTTCACCTGATAATCCTTCTCTCCCTTTTTGCTCATAACATGAAAAGCTTTAGTAAATTAAAAGCTAAATCTGTCAAATTATACATAGAGTTACGGTATTAAATTGCTTATTTTGACTCTTAATTAAAGTCCACAGTGATAAACTACAAATCTCTTTCGTTAAAACGACCACGTTTTGATCTTCTTATTCTTGATGCAAATATGGATTCTAATTGAATCTTGTGCAGTAAATTTAATTTAATGACATACATTTCCATGTATTTAATTTTAAAATTACCTTTTCCGACTCCGGAACACAGGATCGTATCATACAACATATAAGATCATTTAAAGTTTTAAAAACTAAAATAGCACACAAATTTTTAAAATTTGATTGAATTATTTTTGAAAAAATAATATTAAACAAAGAAAAGAATGTAAGAATAAAAAAATATATAATAATATTATTATGAACAATATTTTTTTTAAATAATTCTGTAGATATACTGTAACTGCATCTGTGATCTATCTTATATGCATAGCATGTCATCAGTATCTGTACTGTATGGCATATGACTTTCCAAACGAAAGTTAATCAAGAAGGTTTACATCCAAAAGAAACAATCTTTATTATTGGCTTATTAATTAACTTGAAAAGATTTTACCATTCACAGAAAGCATGAACGTGTCTGGATTTATGCTCCTAAAGTCCTGCAAGCGGGTCTTGTGAGACAGCTCCATTTCCCATAACTTCACAGCATTTTGAACTGTTTCTTCTAGTGACCCTTCAGGCCACACCTGCAAAACATATATAGATATGTGCTTATATCCATGTATATATAAAGATCTAATGTTATAAATCTAGAAAAATATACACGCAAAAATTTTTCATATAAATCATGATAATCGTTAAATGAAATAAAATTATATGGCCCACAAATTGATCTAAATGCTGACACTCATGACACAATGATGGATATAAAATTCCGATAAAATTTATGGTCGTCTAGCATTATTTACATAAAAAACAGCGACCAATCAATTGAGGCAATAATAATCATAATTAAATTTTGAGCTTCATTGTTAATTTTACCACCTTGGTTCGGCCTTGTTCAAAGAGCTTGTTAACAGCATCAAAAATTGGAGGGCCGCCATGCCTCCAGTGAGTTTTCTCAACTTCCTCTTGCAAAATTTTACGGTACTTGTCCCCATAAACTTTGATTTCCCTCTTCTCCTTCGCTCCAGCTTCTGATTCAGGTTGTTCAGCCATACTTGGAGGAGAGATAATGGTGCTATGCTATGTGAGTCGGTGATATTTATTGAGCAAACTTATACAAGATAATTGATGCATGTATTTTAAGCGAACAAAATAATAATGTTATGATATATCTGTTCCTTAGAAAGATAATTTAATGTTCAGTGATGTTGTCTCTCAAGACTATTTTATTATATAAATATAGATGGAAACATAAAGTTATTATAAAAAGGAAAAATATATTTTAATTACAGTATCCTTCTTTTTTGTTAGATGGAAATAAATTTAAAAGTGTTTTATATTGACATATAGCGTATGATAATTTGTTTTCTTTCTATTATAAAAAATTAATATTACGATGTATGAGCTGGTAAACACGGAAAATAATGAGATATACTTATTGCTACGTTATATATATATCGTGGATGATGTTAACACATAATGTTATATATTAAGTTATGTTATTAAATCATGCTAATAAATACAATGAACTAAGAGAACTAAAACAGAAAAAATGGAAGTATTATCAGCTATATAAGAAATCATTAGAAAAACAATAATATTATGATATATCTGTTCCTAAGAAAGATAATTTAATACTCAATGATGTTATCTCTCAAGTCTATTTTTATTACATAAATATAGATGGAAAAATAAATTTATTATAAAAATGAAAAATATATTTTAATTATTTAAATAAAAAGTAAAAAATAAAAGTATCTTAAAAATAAAATTTATATTTAATTAAATGATAAAATTAAATAAAAAATTAATTTATAAAAAGAAATAAAATAATAAAACATAAAAAATATGATATTCAAACAAACAACTTTTATTATGGTCCATTAACACCAACACATAGCTCTTTTGGAATGAAAATGGTGCATAATATTGATAGTGATAGCATATAATAAAATTACCATAAGAATTAAAAATGATTCAAATAAAAATTAATAAAAATTAAAGAATATTTTAATTTATAAAGGATAGAAATAAAATAATAAAATTTAAAAGGATAAAAACATTATAGTTTTAGTGCTAGTACAAAAGATAATCAATTGACAGAGATCATATATAGCAATTAAAGGGGAAAAAATATTAAGATATAAGACAAATTTTCAAATATTGAATTGTGTCATTAAATGATATTATTAAACGCCTCTAAAAGTAATTGTACTAGTAATAGTATGGAGGAGGAGGACCAATGTACCAAAAAGAAAAAGTAATAATATATAAAACTACTCTAAACAAGCGATAGTTATTTATATTTGATAAATATTTAACAGATAAATTAACAATTTAGATTTAGATTTAGATTTTATGTGTGTTTTGTTTTTATTAGTTTTTAAGAAAAATAATTGCTTTTCTAAAATTTTTAGAAGAAATTTTACTATAATTTATTCAGTAATAAAATAAGTTTAAAAATGGATTATCTTATGTAAACATGTCATATAACTTGGTCAAGTATAAATTATTATCATTGATTATTATTATTATTATTTTGGGTGGGGAACTCAAATTAAGATCACCTTCGTTATCAATATAATGATAAAAATATATATGTAACCAGATTATTTGAAGTTTTCACATGAGAATATTCTTTGCCAACTGTAATACATAAAAGTTTTTACTTTTGACATGAATTGATTAATTACTGAATCTGTTCTCCTTAATACTTTTTGTCGTTTTAATTATATATAAATTATATATCATATATGAGTTTTCTATGAGGAGTTTCTTGAGAAAGCAAAACAAAAATAATTTTTCAAAAGAGTTCTATATATAAATTGGATACACTAAAAATTTGAAAAATACGCCTAATAAAAAATTAGAAAATACGTTTTTATTTAAACTCTTTTTTCTCCCTTAATAAAACAATAACTAATCGGAAATAAAAAAAAAGAAACTCTTACAAAGATAATGCCACCGCCAGTTTTGGAGGAAAACGGAGAATAAATTTTGTCCTCATAAACCTTGAAATATATAATTGGACAAATGCTAGTTAAAAATAAAAACCAAAAAAAAGTCATCAATACTCATCATCCTGAGTCAGCCTGATTTTGTTACTATTGCGAAATCCAGGCGATCTACAAGGGATATCATCCTTTTTAGCTACTTGTGCGCCCGTGCAACACGCAAGATATTTCATATTATACTATCATATTTATACAAATTCATATTAATCTTTTTTAGATACACATAAATCTACGTCATATATATTTCTTAAATGTATACAAATAAAAAATATTTGATTATGAATAAGAAAATGTTTTATCAAAAAAACTTTGGTAGTAAATTATTATAGCATAAAGTAAATCATCATGTAGAAGGGTAACGTTGGTTAACTTTTTTTTTTTTTTGACATGTGGTTATGAAAAAATGGGATAAAAGAATAGAAAATAAATCACATCTCTGTTATCATATATAGGCAGATTAATACCTGTTAACATATAGAGGCAGATGTTATGAAAAACAACTTTAGAAATAATACATGTTGTTAAAAGTGTAAGTTGACTAAGTTGTTCCTTCTTCATCGAAGATTAATATTTTCAATTCATGTTTCAATATTGCTTCGGATAATGTCTCATATATTTGTCCATGTGTGAAGACTAGTCGAGGTAGGTGAAGTTCTACATGAGAAAGTGATTGTTATTGATTTTTGTTTATTGTCATAGTAAAATAAAGAGCTGATGAAAATTTTCTTCTATCAAATTTGAAGGGCAACCCTGAATTCGAAAGTATTGAGTCCATCTTGGGAATGTATACTTTCTTGCGGTCACAACAATTACATCAATGACATTGTTCCTTAATTCATTGATGATTGATTGTGTTGTTGCATAACGCTCTTCCTTGATCTATATTCCCAATACAATTGTCGAAACTGATTTCCTAGATCGACAATCATATAGTGAAGTCAAACAACTTTTAGTCTAAAAAAAATAACACCAGAAGAAATTCACTCTTATATAGATTGGCTCAACTCAGAACTAAATTAGTTTGAGTTCAATAAAATCTAGACACTAATGGTTAAGATAATAATATTAGCATGCAGTTCAGTCGAGAGAGGGGGAGAGAGAGAGTGGTGGCAGTATTTTCTTTTTGGTGCCATCAATCCATTTCCTTTGCCACAAGGTTTTAGTAGCAGAGGCAATTTGTTTATAAACTTTCTTAAGCCTCTACAGTCTATATTATCAGAAAATATCCGAAATTGCAAGCCTTAACATCAAATATGTCACTAACTCTCTAATTTAGATGTACATGGTACCAAAAAAAAATATATTAGAAAATAGAACTTATTTAAAAGGTCAAGTCAACTAAGACTTGAAACAGCATGTTAATTGTTCACCCATTGCGGTTAACAATTTGAGGGGCAAAATCATGCTATCCGATGTTAGAAGCAAATTTGATTCATGAGTTGAACTCAATCCTCCTTTTCCCGGTGAATGTCAACCAAATATCTATTCAAACGCTGTCCAAATGTCTTTGTAGAGAATGACTCAACTACATGCTTTCTAGCTTCTCTGCCCATTTTTTCTGCCCCTTTGGGATCTTGTATGAGCTTAGCCATTGCTAAGGAAAATTCTTGTGGAGTAGGATCACAAAGGAATCCTGTTACACCATTCTTGACTGACTCCACTGGGCCACCACTATTGCATGCAATAACAGGTTTATAAGCTGCCATTGCCTCCAAAGGAACAATGCCAAAGTGCTCATCCTGCACCAAAGCATCATGTAAAACTCTCTTTAATTCATTAGACTTGTATCAATTTTCGGAAACTAAAGTTTGTAAGGTTCCACGCACCTTTGGAGTGTAAAGGACACACAGGCATTCTGAGAGGAGAGCATTCCTTTCAGCTGTAGAGCAAGATGTGATGAATCTTATTCCATTAGAGACACCTTCTTTTTCAGCTAAATCTTTAAGCTCTTCTAAGTACTCCACATTCTCCTTCAACCGTATGTCGAAGCCACCTGGAAAATTTTATGATGAAAGATTTAGTCCTCTCAAATTGCTTTTAGTATACGAATGCTTCAAACTGACATGAATGAGTTTAAGTATGGATGGTTCAAACTTAGGAGTTAGAACCCAGCTATTCTGCCTAGAAAATACATTGTTTATAAATTGAAAGGAGTGGCACAGAAAAGGCCTCCAGACACAAGTCAAATATTACCACTAACCTACCAAGCATTGGCAGGTATGAATCAACAAATTTCTTAGTCTAAACATTTTCAAGAGTCCAACCAGATTGCAGATCTTACACTATTTAAGTTTTAGACAACTAAATTGACAAGCATCGAAAACTTAGATTCAATGTGATATTGATAACATTCAAAGACCTGTGAAAAAAAAAATAATCAATGTACAACACAAGGAAGATTATCTTGAGATATTGACCTCTCCATGAACCAGCACAAAGAGGAGGATGCAGTACATAGTTCCTTGCACTTAATGGACAATTTTATCAGCAAATACTAGTGGATCACATCTAAACAGAGTAGTCAAATGTTTGAATTATGTTAATACCAAGCACTGGATTCCATTTTACAAGATATCCTCCCTGTTCCCTGGTCAACATGAATCCAATTTTCCTTTTTTTTTTTTTGGGTGTAGCCAAACGGTTCATCAAGGGCAACTATTAGGAACTCGAGTAATCTGATTTGACCCATATAGGTCCCAGAGAGGGCTTTAGTCTCCTAGCGAGGATTTTTTCCATTCCCAAATCTTGAATCTGAGACACTTGGTTAAGGGACAAAATACCTAGCACTTCAACCAATCCCACGCTGGTGAATCCACTTATTTGATTGTTGCCATTCTATGTTAAAGGACCAGCTAAGAAGTATATTTGAAGTTTTTGTTTTGTTGCTAATTTTAACTTACAAGTGAAAATTAAAGATCATATCAATCTACAAGTCACAGTTTGAGTAAACCTTAGGTCCACCATCAAAAGCAACGGAGAAATAGAGGAACATGAAAACCATAGAACTCAAGCTAGGTGTATGAAATTGAAGAGTGCTTTAGATGTTATTTGCGATATGAAAGTACTACTCAAGCTTAAAAGGAGATTTCACCACAGAGCTGTAAAATAGGCAATATTTTAAGAGTATAAGGTCAGGCAAAAACACCAAGGGGAGAATAAACTCAATGTTGCATAGATGAGTATGTTACTTTGGATGATTAAACACACCGAGCAAGATAGAATTAGGAATTCGAGAGAAAGTTGAGATGGAACCTATTGTATAAAATATAATAGAATCCTGTTTTAGGTGGTTTAGTCAAAGACCTATAGAAGTCCTAAATACGAAGATGAAGACTTAGAAAGACTATGGACAAACCATTAAAAAGGATTTATATTTTAATGGCTTATCTAAGATATGGTTTATGATAAGACACAATGGCATCATTCAATCCATGAAGTCCACCCCATCTAATGGGAAAAGACTTGGTTGTTATTGTTGTTGTTGGTTGCTATTCTAGAGAAGCTCTAATGCATTGTAGTGTATCACAATATGAAGAATCTAATTCTTTATCAAGTTAATTTGCTTCTCCAAAATAAGATATGTAACCTAGTTAAATTGATACAGTCCATATACCATCCAATGGCAATATGGAATTGAACTTACAAGTTTAATATAAGAACTTACAGTCAGCAGCAAATTGGTGATAAATAGTATGTAAGCAATATAGATTTATATAAGAAGATAAGCTAATCCCATTTCCAAGTCAAATATGAAAAGAATTAATTGAAAACCCTGTGACAAATCCCAGCTAATGCAGGTGATTGAAAAGTGATTGCAGCACTATGTCACACAAAATAATTTACCCCCAAACTGCACCGTTGTGCAGAACAAACAAAGTCTCGACTCACTGGAAGCTATTCAACGCATAAAACTAACTAGCATCTGACACGCAACTGATAGAGAGAGAATAAAAGAGGTTCAGTACTTACAAGTTTAATAAAAGAACTTACAGTCGCCTACAAAATTGATGATAAATAATTTGTAAGCAACATAGATTTATATAAGAAGATAAGCTAATCCCTTTTCCAAATCAATTATGAAAAGAAGTAATTGAAAACCGAATGACTATCCCAGCTAATGCAGGTGATTGAAAAGTGAGTGCGGCACTATGTCAAACAAAATAATTTACCTCCAAAAAACTTCACCGTTGTGCAAAACAAAGTCTCTTGACTCACTGAAAATACTCGACACATACAACTAACTAGCATCTGACACGCAAATGATAGAGAATAAAAGAGGTCCAATACTTAACAGAACACTAAACATAACTTTCTTAATAGTAGTTTCAGTACATAATGCAAATAAAATTACCATAACATCTATTAACTTATCATCAGAAATTTAAAGCCATAACCTAAATATTCTCACCTACAACAGTCAAAGAAGCATTAGCAGTATCTCGATGCTTAGACTGAAGGATAGCAAAAGCTGAAATTGCTAATTCTATGTTCTTCTTCCTTTCAAAGCGGTTAATGGAAAGAAAGTTCAGCCTACAACGGACAAAACAACACAAAAATATTGTAAAAATGGCTATAGGAATAGGCTACAAGCATAATCATCTAAATCACACCAAAAGTAAGACAGCAACCATATATCTACAAACACGTCATTTACTTAGAGGAACCAGGTTCATTGAACTGATCCACATTGACTGCTGGGTATAGAACAGCTGGGCAAATCCCTTTAGCATGGAGACGCTTAAAAGTACTCGCAAAAGTAGAAGCAGTGAAGTTGCTGTTAACAAGTATCAAATCAGCCATTCCTGCAATTTGCAAACCTTAATGAGATGCATGATTATGTATGTATGTGAGAAAAGAAGTTCAGAGAAACAAAATAAAGCATGGAAGCAAAGTTCAACCAGTTGTTATTTCTTCTACATAGTCTATCGGTTTCCGATACATCTTCCGGAGTAAAGTGGTATGTTGAGCCAGCAACAAGTCCGGAAAATGACAGTAGAATACAACCTGCCAAGAAAATGAAGCAAATGAAACAACTATAAATATGTCAAACCTTGAACTTTCATATGATTCTTTGATTTTTTTTTTTTTACTTACCTTTGCTGATCTTTTAAGTTTCACAATGGGTATAACTACAGAGACCTGATCAGCCAGAATAACATCAAACGAAGGCCACATGAAAAGCACACAAAAAGCAACAAATAGGCAGCGAAGGTATGCACACAGTGCATGAAGACGGTAGAATATATGCCTGGGAAGAAAGGAACCATACACAGTAACTGGAAAGGCACCTACAAGCCAAACCATATATCAATGCCAACTTAAAAAAGAAAAACCCTTTACACAGAACAAATATGTGACACACACACACACCGATATATATATATATATATATATAGAGAGAGAGAGAGAGAGAGAGAGAGAGTTACCACCAACAGTTTCCTCAAAGCATCGATTTTTATCATGATGTGCAGTAAAAATGTGAACTTTGTGGCCATGGGATGCAAGCTCAACAGCCGCATCCACAATCAATCTTTCAGCTCCACCTGGAAAGCAATTATAAAGTAATGGAAATCAAATCAACTGAAGGTAGTTACCAAAAAATAAAATAAAATAAAATAAAATACAGGCTATTTTGGTAGGCAATTTGTGTCCAAAACTACCAGTACAATCTACTGGAATCCAACTAATCTCGTTCAACCTGAATTGGCCTAGTATGGGTAAGGTAAAGCTATCAAATATAGAGAATTTCTCTACTGAAATTGTTGATTTGTTATATGAATTCAAAAAGAGGAAATTAATCGAGTGGACAATTGATTTTTACCTATGCCAAGATCTGGGTGAATAATAGCAATCTTGAGCTTTGAGGTTTTTGTTCCCGTTGCCATGGGTTGCTGTTAAAGTGTAAAGACTCAGAACTACGAGATGAAAGGAACAAAACCCAGAAATGTTTCACCAGAAAATGCAAGCAGGGACACCAGCAACTATGGGGTTCCGATGGCGACGGCGTTGTAATTTCATGCGGACCAAGGAGAAATGTTGTTGTTTGGAGCCCAACTCGAGCCAACAGCACACACAGCAAAACGTCAGGATTGACTGACCTGTCAGTATAATAGGAAATACTGAAATAAAATAAAATGGTATGCACTAAAAATATTACTAGATTGTACAAACCACAAGTGCTTAGAGTTCATTATACTTTGATTAATTTGGCTAAGAGTCAAGTTACTTGAACTAACTAAATAGTAGTATAGAGAGCTGTCAAAATGGGCTAGCCCATCCCCATTAAGCCATAGCCCATTGGGGCTAGACCCAACCCAAGGGCCTGCCCAATGGCAAAATTTCAAACAAAATGAGTAGGTCATTAACTGCAAGTCACCGGCCAAACCATTTATACTCTAGGTTGGTGTAAGAATAAAAGAAATTAAGAAGCAAATGATGAGGAAATAAACTTCCTCGTCAGATAATTTCAGCATGTTTGTCTAAAGCATCATTTACAAGGCACTCAAGCTTTTCAGAATGCACATGCATACATAAAGGATAAAGCTCCCATATCATACTTTCCAGCAAGTGGTGGGTGGAGCCAGCAAGAAATCATTAACTGAATGGCTTAAAAAATTGGACTTCTTTCTTAATGCAAAAAATAGCTCTTCCAAGGCCACACTAGCACGAGCAAAAAAGACCGCTCTTAAGATGAACATTAAACTAAACAAAGCAGATTATACAAATGCTGATTCCATCCTCATCCCAATTTCAAAAAAAGAAAAAAGTAACTTTCCAAAAGAGCAGCATTTTATATATGTTAAAGTAAAAGAGAAGCAAATGCAGAAAGATATTGCATAACCTTAACACAAATCAGAATCAATTAAACCTGATCGCTCTTCCCCCAAATAATTAAATCTGTGTCATGTTGATCTTGAAGTTCAACTTCAGTGTATTTAAGAGTCTAACTGACTTTGCTATGTGATTTTTAAAAGGAATTTGCTCCTGAATATGCAATTTGGCTATCTAATCACTTATCTAGTGGGTATGAAGAACCTTTTGAGCAATCTGGGCATTATTTTGATTAGAAACATCAGCTACAAAGAGAATTTGGTCTCATTTCCATATGAGTCCATTTCTCCTTCATTGAACTAAGGCCTTTCCTAAACCAAAAGAGTTCATTGACACTCTTTAAGAAGCCCAAATACCAAAACATAAAACAAATAATAACAATAGTTCCCAATTGTTGTTCATATTTCACAGTTACAATCAACAAACTCATAAGTCATCGACAATACAAGCATAGTTATGCCCATAATTAAACAAACGAAATTTCTCATCACAAACTCATAAGTCATCGAGAATACAAGCAAAGTTATGCTTCTTTGCAATCAATTTGATTCGCTTCTCTCTATTATCAAAATTCCAACTTTATCAGATCAACACATCAAAGGCGGACCCAATAGCAAAGTTTAAAATTTAAAACTCACCTTTCAAAAGCGGACGACAGCAAGATGACGATGGCGGCAGCAGCACAGCGGAGCGGCACAGCGGTCCTCCCTTCTTTCCTTCTTTCTCTGCGATAGTGCAAAGCGTTCTATTCTCGCTTCTCACTTCTCCGCCCTACATCCATTCCTGTGTCTAAACGACACAGTTTACACTTTTTTTGGTTAAAAAAAGAGAGAAATAAAAAAACGACGTGGTCTCAAAGGGAAAATAAACATGACCCGATCTGGTTCGTGTAGACTGGCCAGGCCGAGCCATCGGTTTTTAGCCAAGCTGGTCGTGACGGACCGGTTCTTTTCGATTCCGATATAAGCCTGATTTGAATAGTGACTCAACTCGATTTCATGGTTGGTTTACCAGTCTATTGGTTGAACTGGTCGGATAAGCCATTTTTATTACTATTGGTTTTCTCATCAAAAACCAAACCGAGCATCAAACCGGTTAGCACACTGGTTTAAAGGTTTAAAGATCCAACCGGTTCAACTATAATATAATAAAATATATATATAAATATATACGTATGATAAATTCAAAGCAAAAACCTATATTAAGTTATCAACATAAACATAACCAATACAAAATAACATTGTTCATAGGTCTATAGTAAACATTAGTACATAACTAACACATTATCTCTGGACTCATCGACTCATCATCACAAGACCATATTAAGAAATAATATTGCATCAACATTAAAGGGGAAGAGGAAATTGAAAATAAGCCTGCCAGCAACTATAGGATTTGTCACCTTCAAGTGCTGAGCAATAATCTGTACAGATCAAAACATAGCACCACGATTAATTAATACAAGCAACCAACGACGCATTCAACAAACAGATCGCGACACAAACTGCAGCAAAACTTCATCTCCAACAAGTATAGAGCATTAAAAAAAAAAGGTCACCTAAAATTCTAATTTTTGGGGCACGCAAAAAATCCAAATCACACCATGGAAAGAAAATGGTGACAATAATAAATATTTTTAAAAAAATCATACAAAGGGATTTGAATTGAATTCATAAAAAGTTGTGGAATTTGAGGATTTAGGGTACCTGTGAGCCCTTTCTCAGATTTTTGGATCAGAGGAAGGTCCTTGACGGCGTCGCGGGTGGGAGGGCGGCGTCGAGGACGGAACGCAGCGGTGGCTCGCAGACTGGAGGGCGGCGTCGCGGATGGGAGGGCAGTGCGCAACGCGGAGCAGAGGCAGCTTCGTGGTAGGGCAGCGCGAAGCTCGAAACAGAGGCGGATGTAGGTGGAGCGCAGGCGGAGCTTCTCCCTTGACTGATCGGCGGTGGCCTTCAGGAGAGTAGAAGAAGATGAGATGAGGGGAAAGAAGTGAGGAGAGAAGAGTCACCGAAGAAGAGAAGCTAATCCCCCCAAAAGGCCAAAACGGCAACGTTTTCACCTTTTCATTTCAATGGGGGGAATAGGGAAGTATGAAGCCTTGGTGTATTTGGTTTTAGTAGATAATTTTCAGCTTTCACATTTCTAAAATATTATAATTTTTATAGTTTTTAATATTTCTTTTATAAAATTTAATAAATAAAAAATAGAAACTGAAAACTAATTTTTGAAATCAAACACTCATGACTCGAACAGGGTCCATCAGGTGATGTTTTTAACAAAGGCAAAGCCATTAACCATTTGTGTTCCTTCAACTAGTATTTTCTCCTTTCCAATGCCAAGAAGGGTAAAAACAAAAGGAATATTATGGGCTAAAATCACACTGGGGCCAATTTAGTTTAGAGCGGTTGGATGCTAGTCCATGGGTTTATAGCCTGATTTGACACATTTATTAATATGCATATTATTTATAGACCTTTTCTCTTATTAGCTTAAAGTGCTTATTTATTATTTTCAGGATAAAAATATAAAGATATTGAACATAAAAATCTGTTTAGTAATAGAGATAGGAATAAGAAAATTTTCTATCTTTGAGATAAAAAAAACACAAGATTTCTGTACTTTCTAAATGTGGAGACATGATACAGAAATGAAATTTTAATATTTTTATTTTTCAATAATACCCTTATATTTATTATTTATATCTTCATCTCTACTGTTTTCATTGTCCCTATATTTCTATCTATGTCCCTATATTTCCAATCCTAGGACCATCAACAAACACCACCTAAAAGAATTAGTGGTTAAAATTAAGAATTTAATTTGCATGCATTGTAAGTGAAAAAAAATTATATATACACATCTAATCATGTAGTACTATATTAGTAAAAGATATTTGACTTAATCTCATACTACTTTAAAAGTTTTACAAATAGAAATATATTATTGGATGTTAATTTAATTAGTGCATCAAAATTAATCTCTAAGGCTAAACTATGTGTTGATAAATATTGAGTTTGTTATAACAAGATATTGATGGAGCTCATATCCCTTAAATTTGATCACGTAATTCATGTATATGGGAAAATAAACAAATCACTCTTAGGAGGAGCCCATGCTTTAGCGCTTAATCAAAAATTACTCTCTCACTTATTGAGTGATGAGCAAAATTGATAAATTTTTTTCAGTTTTAAGAATTGAAGTAAAATATGTATATATTTTCAAGGATAAAAATACATCATTGCGTTTAATTTATTTTTATAGCCTAATTTATCCGGCCAAAAAATTGAAGGGATCAATTTTGGTACCTAGTCATTTTTTGTTTCTTTGGTCTTTCCACTTTAAGATGCAAACATCAAAGAATAAGTAACAAGTATTAACCAGAACCGAAAATATATCCGCAAAGACGGCAGAGTAGCTTCCCAGACGAGGGTTGAAAAGAGTAAAAGATAACACAGCTGCGACTTTGAGTGAGGTATATAGCGTGAGAAGCGAGCGAGCGAGCAAGGAGCCAAAAAAGAAGCAGTTCACCGGCGGCGAAGACATGACCGGCGAAGAGCTTTCCGGCCCCGCCGCCCCCAAACTCCTCCGCCTCCTCTACTTCATCGGCGCCGGAGGTACTCCAATTTCCGATCACCACTCTCTCTCTCTCTCTCTCTCTCTTTCCCTTAATCACATTGCGATTTCAGTGGTATGCACCGCTGCGATCAACAAGTGGCGCGAATACGAGAGGAAGACGCTGATTCAGCAGCAGCTGCAGAACAAGGCAGAAGGAGGACTCGCTGTCAAACCACAGGCTGAGCCTTCGTCGGATTCTGCTGTCTCCGCCGTCCACAAAGCTCTCAAATAATAATTAAAAAAAATGAGGTTAGGGTTCTTGGCCTTTTTTTTGGGGGGGGGGGGTATTTTTGATATTTATGTATTGCAATGTGGTATTTGCTACGCTTGAGCGATATACGACCAGTGTTTTATCGATTCCGCGGTTGTACTGTAAGACGATGATTTTTTGCATCAAATGGAAAAGCGTATTATGTAGTTCTAGTTTATTTGATTTTAATTATTATCATTGCAGTTATGAATTTTTCTATTTGATCATCACATTAGCACCTTTTTCGAGGCAGCACCATTTTTATTTCCTGCGAAAAAATTATGTTATGGGAGTCGTGGTAAAGAAAGTTATCATCCATTTTGATTGAAACGTGAACTTTTACATTGCGTTCTTAGTCTATGTTGTTTGGTTGGTAACATGGCTTTATCAGTGTAACAAAAATGGATCCTCTAGTGTCAAAATTTCATATGACCTTGTCTTGTGAAATTTTGACATGAAAGGATTCATTCCCGTAAGAGTCAATAAGGTACTCCTTAAAAAAAGGGAAAATCGAGTACTGAAGTAGGCCCCTTACATTAGGCAATGGATTGTGATCTTTGTTGTTTATTTTTTGGAAAAATGGAAATCGATGATGTGTCCAAGTGCTTCTTTGTTCTTAATTCTTCCCACCGAGAAAGGAAGAATTTGGTTTCCCGACACACTTTTGGTAGAGCCAAATTATTCCTTTTTGTGGACAGAAGAATTTAAACAAACAGGATTTGACACTAACGGTGTGTTTGGTTTCCAATGAAAACGTGAAAACAGGATTTCCAAGGCAATGTTTTCAAAAGTTCCACCATATCTTGGTCAAACGACTGTCGATGCTCAAAATCTAAAACAGACATACACTAGAATGTTTTGGCATTGCCGCAAATGATAGAGTCACAAGCTCTACGAAAACTTATTGCATTTATATCATGATTGAGGGTTGTACCCAAGAAAACAGAAAAGACAATACTTGATTGAGTAATTCAGAATTAGCTGCTGATTGTATCTGTGTGTCTGAATATGAGTGTATCATTGGATTCATAACAAAGTCAGATTAAGTAGGTTATGGTTCATCAAGGTTGTATAAACCTTCAAATGTTTTGGAGATTGCAACAGAAAGATCATGAGCTCTAGGGGAACTCGCAATTGGTGACAGAATTGTTGTTGTTTATTCAAATAACTAGGTTGGGTTATTCAGAAATGATTGCTGATCACATCTTATTGTCTGAAAACGAACACATCATTGAACTTTATAACACTTGGATTGAGTAGGTTACGGTTCTTTGAACCATTAAGGCAAATGGATCAACATTCAAGTTTTTCAATCTTGTTGGGAATTTCAATTAGCAGCTGTAGGTGTAAAGAAATACTTTGAGATTCACTTTCTATCATAATTAGCATAGTCAAACTACAAGCTCGTGAACAACTCAGAGAGTGCTTGGCCATTCCTTAAACCGATTTGCATTTCATATTTTTCTTCAAATTCCAGTGTTTCAGGTATTTGGTGACATTTCAACCATAAATTTTCCTCTTGGTTACTTTGGTTCATCCATCATGCATTCAAGTCGGGAGTCAAGTGACTGAAGTCAATCATAAATCTAATGAAGGCCTCGATATTACTGGCTAGACACAAATCTATTGCATTAGATTTGGGAAAACTAGAAGCCTACTCAATTCAAAACAGCCACCTCTGATTTAGACACAGTGAGCAACCAAAAATCTTGCATAGCAAGCTGGTTAAAATTTAAGGAAAATTATAGTTTACCCCCAAACTATAGGTTATATGCACTTTTAGCGTCTAAATTTCAAAAATGTGCAAATCGATCCCCTACACTTTTACAAATGTGCATTTTAGCCAAAGTAAGTGTAATATACATCTTTACCGCCTTGAACTTTGGAATATATGCAAATTGACTTCCTGAACTTTCCTAAATGTGCAATCTAATACCCTAAATTTTCTTAAACTTGTGATATTTTTGTTAACAAATGATGGAGAAATTGACGGCTGAGTCAATTTGCACATTTACAGAAGTTTAGGGGATTGAACTGTACATTTTTAAAGTTTGGGGCGTAAAGTGCGTATAACTTATAGCTTAGGGTGTAATCAAATCAAATTTGTATACAAGCTAAAGTGCACATGACTCAAATTGGCATTGCCAATATCCATCTTTCCAACTTCTTGCAGAATCAGCACAAGAAGCTAAATCAAGGGCTTACCTTGTATACAAACTTGATTTGATTGCCCGTTGTATTGCACGGCACCACCATGCCAACAATCCTAAACTAGGGTAAGCCCTTGACAGGATCTTTTATTGATCAGTCCAAAGATAAGATTTAGGTACGAATCTTTTATAGATGTTATTTATGAAAGCGGATGAGTCAGAGAACAACTAGAGATGTGGGAACATGAGCTTATATATGTGAGTCGAGTCAACCAAATTATTAAGCTTAATTGTTATTACTTGATCTAATCTGATGTAGCTATGCTAAATGAGTTGACTAGCTGGTATAGTTATTGTTATTCCGAAGAGACAGGTGAGAGGTAGACCTCCCTGCCCACAACCCCAACTAGCAGCAGTACACAAACAAAGAAAGATGCTTGAGGTATAAATTGTTGGCCTCCTAGATAGTATGGACGTGTGCAAATTGAAAACAGTATTTTGTAGAGATGCATTCATTGACCCTGATCGCAACTCACTGACTAGTTTAATGGTGGAATGAGAAACACATTTCACATCAGAAGCATGCCATGAAATTGTAATATTTGAAAACTTCAGTAGATAAGCATTTATATATGGTTAAACTCTGATAAAGATGCTATATTTCTGACCGCAGTGTTATCTATGCTCCAAGAGTGGGACGATTGTGGTGAACGATATATTCAGCATACACAGCACCAACATTTTTTTTGTCCGAATCACCCTATCCACTGGAAATCATGCCAGATTGTACAAGAAAGCAATCATAAAAGATGGCAAAAATGTCATCAGAGGAATATCCAAAATGTAGAAAAATAGGAAATAATGGAATTGAGCCAACAAACAATGAGCACAGTAGCCAAGCTGCATATCTAGTCCCCATGCATGGATCAAGTCATTCTGTAAAACCACAGACGATGAATAAATATTTAGCCATTTACAGAGCAATTCTTTAGAGCAGCAGCATTAACAGAACAGAATGGTGCACTTGGAACATATAGCAACCATAACGCCATGCAGCCCTTGAGAAAACAGGAGCCATCATTTCTATCCACCTTAAACAGAAAGTTCATCTTTAATTTTTTTTGGTGGTGGTGGTGGTTTTTGTTGGAGGGAGGGGGGTCCAAATTAATTTAGTGGTAACTAATTTCTTTTGGGATGGTTGTTATCCCAAGCAAATTGAAAATCAGAACAAAAAAAAAGAAGCGCGGGTATGGATTGAAAACGTTCATCTTTGGATCACTATTGTCGTGCTCTATCCAAAGTGAAATAATTGCTCATTTAGTAGTATGTTCTTTAACATGTGTTATATACATAGATTTTTTAATGTACTAGTTTGTTCAAATGAACAGTTAATTGGGCGGAATGGAGTAGCTGTTCGCAAATTGGCAACATTTCCGGAGAAAAATCCTTTGTATTATGCACCGGGTACAAAACGTGTTAATAAATTTACTTTTCATTTCTTTCTTCTTTTTGGTCAATGTTTTCATTTCTTTCTTACCATACAGTTAATAGAGAAAGAGGGGAGCAACTACCAAACTACCTGCTATCGAGCACAATTTGAATGAGATAGGATTTTTGACAATTTTTACTCGAGAAATTAGCACCTGGCACCTGCACTTGCAGGCATGTTCCTTTCAACAATCATCTTGGAAATGCCAAACTTGAAGACAATGGACAAGCCCCATCGCAATGATGTACAAATAGACATGAAAATAGTTGACATTAACTGCTGCACTTTCACAAGTATAGCACAAGAAATCAGTGAAAGTGGTCTTGCAGTGAAAACGCACCAACAACACAGGCAAAGGAGATTTTCTACTTTGCCAAGTAGTGAAATTGTTGAACCACATTGAAGAATACAATCTTTAAATTTTTTTTTTCAATGAATAAATTCAAAGAAAAGAGGAACAAAGAAATATGGTAAGTTGTGAATACTTTACCTGGTTACAATGAATATCATGTATAACAATACATATATAAGTATTCCATCTCGAAGAAGAGATTTGAAATGTTATGTCATGCAGGAGAATTTATTAGCTCCTTAAAGAGACGTAAATTTTGAGAATAGATAACAAGATGGAGAAAACTTGGCATAACAGAATGTGCAAATCTTGATCTATTCTCAAACTGAACCAAACATCATAAAAGTATTGCAAATCTAACTCAATTCATATCCTGTACAAGATAAATTAAATTTGAATAATTCACAGTAGGCTCTAACTTTGCTGTGTGAAAAAAAAAAGTTTTAAGAAAAAGATAAACCATACCATTTTTAAGATCAACTTGAGACAACTTTTAACTAGAATTTACAATAACATGTGAATTGTAAAAGGTGAAATCTAGACATTTGAAGTGAAGTGTGTGAACCTTCAACTCAATCAAATTTTATTCGATCTATAAGCTCTGCTTAGTACTTACCTACTTCTTAGTGTGCTGTTGTCAGAAGAGTATGGGCCTCGTATGCAAGAAGCATCATGCATGTTAATATGAGTAGTGTTATTTGTACTCATATTATGTGGGACAGTCTACACCAAATTCAATAGTAGATGGTATGTGAGTTGACACGGTGTTCCACACTTCATGAGTACAATTATCACTTTTCGATTAATATTGACATTGAGTATCTCTATAAGAGTTGCCAATATTGAGAAATATTGTGTATAATATTACCTAATATCAGGGATGTCAATATAATTTATCATGTATCTATATATGTCTATATATACATCACACATGAAAAGGACAAAATAATAAGCAACTAAAATAAATAGAAAAAAGTGACATGATATGGAGATGATAGAACGTAAGCAATCTCTATCAATTCATGTGTGAATTAACATGGTTTTCCATTTCAATTTTTTTTCTACAAATGTTTTGAAGTAGTGGTGTTGAGAGGGGTGCTCTTTTCCCAAATCTGATGGCTTACATGTTCCCGACAATGTCTAGGTGTCAAATGGTTATGATGGCCTTTCCTTAAATGGAATGATATGTCTTGATCAGTTCAAAGCAATGCAGAGAACTATGAGACCCCAAAACTATTTTTGTTCGATTGGCACTTGATCAGGACTCAAGGACACTAACATCCTTACAAACACTCCTCAGCCACAGCCCTTTTGATATCACTACCTATAAAATTGAACCAAAGTTTTATTTCACCTATAAATAATTAAAAACATGTCTTTTTGTTCTTACATTTGGGGAATGGAAAGGAAAGTAACTGCTTTGATGAGGGGGGCACTGCTCCTAGTTGATGATTTGTCAGTCTCAAAAGTCATGCTAGCTATCTATCTATGTTGAAAGTTTGGACACCTTTCCTTAAAAATTAAACACAGTGCCACTAATTTTATAAAAACTGGGGCCACTAATTCTGCAGAAAATTATAAATGAAAGAAAGCCCCTCATGTTCTAAGCTGAAGGAAGAAACCCTTTTAAGCTTGTAATAATTCTTACACAACCCAAAGTTAAATATTTAAAAAAGTGGTAACATCTCTAACCTTGGTGGTAATGTCATTGGTGGATGCTGTAGGTTTGATGTTTGTTTTTCTTGTTTTCTAGGAACTTTTGTGCGCATTGTCTTGCTTTGCCATTGTCTTTTTTGCTATGATTTCTTCATTCTGTTCTTCTGCAGCAGTTGTTTTGCTCGCCACCATCCTTCGCCGGGTTGAGATTTTGAGTTATCAGGAAAAATAAAAAATAAAAAAAGTAACATTGTTCTTAATTAAAATTTGAAAATAATATGAGAGAACAAAGTAGCTAGTGAAAATGAGAAATGAAGATTGGTAGCTCACATGGCCACGTTTTGTGTTGCTATACAAAGAATACTGGATGCCATCAAATTGGGGTGCCAAAATCATGCAATGTTTTTAATGAAATGACATCTCTGTTTGCCTCTCTGTGAGATATTGTTCTGAAGGTAGATATTACTGCTCATAACTTGCAGCTTTTTGTTTCTTTCTGCCTTTTCAACACAATATCTTTTTTACAAATTTTTTATTCCTTTCTGAAAATTTCCTTGTTCTCACTGGCTGTGTTTTCGTGCAGCTAATAAATTCATGATTGTTCTTGGAGTGAAAAAAAAAAGTCTTACTTTGATTCATTCATTGTTTAACACACAAAATAAATTTGGATCATCTTTATCTTTTAAATTATCAACATTATTAATGTATCAAACTCTGAACTGATCAGAACAAGAAATTTGTCGCACTCCAAATACTCTGAAATTAAGTAAAGTGACCACATTCTGAAATCTGAACAGTAATTATATATGTGTGCCTCCGTGCAAAGTGTCATTGGGAGCTTGACTCAGCAAAAGCAATTAGATGGTATCCTTGGCAAGTTTCGTGATTGTTCTAAATTTCCCACATCGTTTTCCAAGTGCCTAATAAGGTGAAGAGGGCTAGTCAAACAAATGAAAAACTATGTTATGCAAATTCATTGCCATGCTAGTTGGGAACGGCTTAGCTTTCAAATGCAGTGGCCCCAATAGGACATTTGCTTGTACAGTGACCATAATGAGGTTTGTGTTGGAACTTGAATCAATAATGTTATGCCCCTATATATATATATATATATGTCAGATGGTAACTTGAATAATGTTTTACAACATAAATTTACAATGAAGTTGGTCATGATTAGTAAATTGTAAGGATGAATATTTCAGGAGTTTCATTATTTGAATTCATATTTTGGAGCAATAAAGGGGCAATATGACATTATATTATAATGATATATATGTAGGTCTAATTTAATGGATTGGAATTTGCAAAAACCTATAATTAATTCCCTCTATGTTTCCATTTGATGTCCCTCCTGTTGTGAAAAAAAAACATTCCCAGAATTTCAGTTTTCTAGTTAATGTCAGCTGTTCTCATCAAAGAACTCCTCTGAGAAGCAGCTCCTGGTGCAGTTGAAGTTACTTCAAGATATATGAGTATATATAATTGGATGGATAGCCAGTTTGATTTGAGTTTACAGTTTTTAATATTTCAATCTTTTAAATTTTATAAAAAAAATACTAAAAATTCTGAAAATTATATATTCTAATTTTCAGTTTTTATTTTCAGTATTTTATTCATAAAATCCTAATAACTAGAAAAACTAAAAATAAAAATTGAAACCTAAAACCAAACAGACATATATGTTGTAATGATTTCTTGTCTAAATCAGTGAATAATTAATTCAACAAAAATTTATATGTGCATGATATTAACTTACATTCAACTATTGATTAAAATTCAAGAGCAGGTAAGGTCGGCCTGGTCAATGCCCTACACAGTGTATTCGGGGTATGCCATTAGCATATGAGATCATTCACTCATGCATCAATGAATCTCACTTCTTATCAGCATAAAATAATACGTTGGTTTTATTTTATATGAGCTCTTGTCATTTGAAGTGTATTTCACCCAAAAGTCTGAAGTTTTCCACTACGTAGATAGATAAATTGCAAATTGCAACTTTCAAAAGCCATTGTTGGACAAAGGATTCTATATTTTATTAATTCTTTGATTTCCATTCTCATTGCCTTGGGAAACTTGCTCAAGAGAACAAAATGATTCCACAATTAATAACTAGATAATGACATAATGTTTAATTTTATATAGTTAGTCTGCTAAACCTGCTTCGTATGCAGCGAAGTTACAGGTAACCTAACAGGAGACATCACCAAAGAATAATTACAATTTGCTTGAGGAAGGTGTAAGTAGCTTCCATCTACAACACACACACAAAACTATTACTGGTCTATACTATACTGCTGCAACAAACGGGGGAGGGGGGAGAAATGCATTAAAATGTATATGCATTGAAAGTATCACTCTCTTATTAGAACTTCAGTACTGTCAATCAACATATATATTATACTGAGAAGGAGTACTCATTAAATTTTCATATAAGGAAATGATAAGATGGAAGCTTTTCTCCTGTAACTAAGTAACAGAAGAGAAAGCCTTCATATACAAACATATGGAATCTAGCTAAGATGCTGAACATGGTAAATGTAGATGCATTTCATTTGACTTGACATTACCCTAAATACTTCCAAGTAACTCCAATCTCCTCTCTACCTCTTAAACCTTGCAAATTAACATAATGATATATATGATATATCACAAATGCTGCTTAATTAATCCATATATGCCTGATTAACAGTGTGGCCTAGGAGTAAGTACCCAAACGAAGCTCCAGATCTAAATCATAATTTCTAGGCAAACCTATCTCCAAGTCCATCCTGAGGATCTCAGCTTTCTTCAAGATTTTACACCCATCTTCTCTTGTAAAAGCATCATATCCTCCAACCCCAGATAAGGATTGGTCTGCAATTTTGGGTTTTGTGGGCTCTGATGAGCTCTTTGTACCCAAAGGGCTCACTAGGATGCCATCCATAACAACCCATCTCTTCAACTCAGGGGGTGAAGCAGCAGGAGGAGGAGGAGGAGTAGAAACAAACAAGGGCAATGTGGAAGTGACAGGTTTGTGACTTGCACAAGATGTTGATGTTGATGATGATGGTAATAAGGACAAAGGTGAGGTTGAAAAGCTAGGGTTAGTGGTAGTAGGGTTAAGGTTAAGGTTCAGCAGAGGGCCTTGACCATGATGATGATCAGTGGTACTTATTGGAGGTGACTGCCTCAACCTTGCTCTATCCCTCCTATGAACATTCATGTGGCCACCAAGTGCTTGTGCAGACTTGAACTCCTTTCTGCAGAAGCTGCAAGTGTATGACCTTGGTGGCCATGGGAAACCATTCATGTATTCCTCTCCATTGTGGGTGCTATTGGCATTGCAGTCCCAAAGCTCTTTCACCATTTGGTTCTTGTTGGCATAGCTGGATGATGATGATGACTCTTTTATTATTATTGGGCTCTTGCTGCTGCTGCTGCTGATGACAGTAGTGTTGTTGTCGTGAGTCATGTAATCCTTCAAGGTTGCGCTCAAACTGTTCCTCTTCATGGCCACCTTTTTTGATTCCTTAGTAAGACCTTGCAAGTTGCAATATCTCAACAGGAAAGTGTATCTGACTCAAAAACCATGTCATTCAAAGGACTTACAAAGAGAGATGAAAAGGCTTGTTTGTGTATCTCTCAAAAGTTGTGTAGTGAATGACCACTTAGAGAGAAAATTAAAAGAGAGAGATATAAAAGATATAATAAAGTTCGCACTGACCTGAAGAATAGGTGTGGATATGATGAATGATGATCAGGGGTTTTGGGGGGATGGATATATATTTGGGTACGAGACATGTACTGATTGAAAAAGAACAAGTGATCAAATGCTTTGGGAACAAAATAAAATATTTATTCTAATTATTATATTAAAAATATTAAAAAATGATAATAATTTATAAAACTGATATATCAATTAATGAATAAAATAAAATAAATATTTTATTTTACTCCCACCGTACCTTGAAATTTTTATGGAAAAAGGGGGATTTGTAGAGAGAGCATCAATTTTGTAAAACAAAGAATAGGAATCCCTTTGGAGGGTAACCCCTGAAAAGTGCTGTGTTGTTTGGTCACTGGTTGCCAAATTTGGAACCTCGGCCTGCAAGGGTCGCACAACTTTATGCCATATTTCTGTCACTGGTCAAGTTAGGATGACATATTCACACATTTTGCTCTCGGTAAAGATCCAACCATTAACTCTCAGATTTTTTTTTTTTTTCTCTTCTTTCTTCTCTCTCTCACAGCATTCAGATAGGAAGAAGCCAAGAGGGTGGAGTTAATGAGCATTAGGTCATAAATAGGCCTGAGGACTTCCAAGTCAAGTGTGATTGAAACTAGAGAAATTATTGCATGATTTAGTATTGAAGAACTTCATTCCATTCATTTGGGGAAATAAGTGATGAGAGCTACTACTACTTACTATAATTTACATATTTATTCTTTTTCTGCTTAAAGAAAATGAAAACATGATTAGAAAAATAAATTTATAAATTATTAGTTATTAGTTTGGGCGGTTCTACAGCGCTCAGGTGAAATATTATCAAATGAATGAAATTAACACAAGTTGATGCCGTATATTAAAACCATACAGCAATTTCTTGTGAAACTGTTAACATCGTTTGATTTTGCTTTTGGAATTTCAAAAATTATGGTTTGAGCGAAAGCAATTAAAAACAAGCATTTGCCCACACCATCGCTTGAGGCTCTCTGAAAAGTAAAATCAAACATGATATATGAGAATGGAAGTTCTCATATCTTTTATCCAAGGACATGTCATGCAAAAAATTAAAGAGACAAACACAAAGACGCTAAATGATTAGAACAAATTTACAGGATGAACAAGACTCACGAGGCCTGTAGCGCTGGCCAAGCAGACCTACAAAGAATAGCTCAAATATAATTCTAGGTAATGTTATTTCGGCACCAAAAAATAAACGTCTAATTCAGACGCTCATCTCATTACTATTGAATATGATGAATGACTGAAAATAGTGGGACTACTATCACATCCAATAGTGATAGAGTGAATGTTCCAATTAATACACCTATTTTTGAGTGTTATAATAATATTTTTGTATCAATAATTCATCATATAAAAATATTATTTGGATACCCAAAAAATGAGTGTCTCAATAAATATTTATTTTTTGAATATCAAAATAACACTATTCTTCACTGTATAACCCGCAGAATCAGAATATAATGACCTCCTATGTCGCATTGAGATCTACTCTAGAAATACTCCTTTTAGCCATGGCAATTAACATCAAATACTGGATCTTTACTCAAATAAGAATACTGCCCCAATCCCTGGATTAAGGCCGGGATTTGTACACAACCACCCTACAAACTTAGTATTTAGAGGTTCTTGCATCTATTCAGTTTTACACACAACATACACTAGTCGCCGACAGAAAAATGCGTGTTTTCGATAGAAAAGAAAGAAAGAACTTAATTTTTTTTGAAAAATAATTACCGACGAATTTTTTCATTGATAATATTCATGTCATCTAGTACCAAATTTAGCGCGTTCATTATGAGCAGATTTTCCCACCGGTAGTTTATCGATAATGTTTTAAAAGGAAATTAGTCCATTATCGGCAGATTTTTTCCACCAATATTTGAATTTTCAAAAAACCCCATTTGACTGTTGAAGTAACTAACAAATTTTTTGTTAGTATTCAAATTTTCAATTGTCAAAGCTAAAGTTGCCAAAGGATTTTTTTGGCTGAAAAATCCCCCAATAGCAAACTAATTTTATTATTTTTTAATATTATTAGTGGAAAAATCCACCAATAATTGGGCTAAAAGATTCAAAGAAATTGTAATATTATTGATGAATTTTTTTGTTAGTAATAATTTAAGTGAAACGTCACTTTTTGGTTGAGTTACTAGAGAAATATTCGGTGATAATCATTAAAAATTTGCTGGTAAATACTTAAATATTCAACCACCCACCCTCTTCTCTCATTTTTTCTCTCATCAATTTCTCTCTCCTCTCCATCTTTCCTCTCTATCTTCATCGATTATCCGGCCATTGGTCCACTATCATGCCACCATACTACTAGAAAAACAGCTGTTAACGGCTGATTTTTTCGTGTTATCAATGGAAAACTTTATTATCGATGGATTTTAATGCACGGTAATAATGTTGTTGAATTTTTACAACAGAATTATCGACAAATTTTACCAAATAAAAAAAATGTCAAAAATAGGCTGGAAAAATTCATCAATAGAAAATTATTATGGGCAGATTTTTTGAATGTTATGGGTAAATTTTTTCCTCAGTAATGCCTTTTTTTTAAAAAAAAATTAAATAGACTTACTGGAGGAAAAATTCCCTAGTAATATTGATTTTGAATTTTTTAAATATATATTACCAATAAAAAAATCTATCGGAAAAGACTTTTCCTAAAAAAATATTGAATTTTCACGTACAATTATGACAATGGTGGCAACTTCAAGGGCGGCAACGGTATAGGAGGCGGCAGCAAAACTGAGAAAAAGTAATTATCACATAAAAATAATGTACCAACTTAATAATTTCTATAGAAAAATACTAATTAGTACTAAAAAAAAAAAATCTAACCTCTAGTAGCGCCTCCAGCGACTCTCCAATGGTGAGCAGTGGTGGTAGCAAGTCAAGGCAATGATAGTTGTGGCAACATTACTCATGAGCCAAAAAACAAAAGTGTAAGAAGAAAAAGGTAACAAAATAGAACCAAATCAAAGAACAAAACTGATCAAACTATAGTGGACTTTAAGGCAAAGACAATGGTGGTATCCTTACAAAAAATGGCGGTGAGATAGCAGAATAATGGTCAAAAGAGACCACTAGACATGGAGAGGAGAGATGAAGAGGAGGGAGAGACTCACGGAAAAAGAATGAGGGAGAAGGATGAGTGTTTGGATGTTGAAAATATTTATTGATGAATTTTTAATAATTATCGACAGATTTTCCTCTAGTAACTTAAGCCAAAAATGCAATACTGGCAAAAAAAATTGTCAATAATATTACAATTTCTTAAAAAAAATATTTTTTTAGCCCAATTGTCGGCAAATTTTTCTGTCAGTAATATTACAAAAAATTAGCTTGTTACGGGGGGATTTTAAGCTAAAAAATCTGCTAGAAACTTAATAGTTAGGCGCAATGATTAAAAATTTGAATTTCAATAGAAAAATCCATTATTAATGTCTAAAAAATCCATCAGTTAATCCACCAGTAACTTCAATAGTCAAGTGCTATTTTTGAAAATTTAAATACCGACAAAAAAATCTGTCAATAATAGGCTAATTTTTTCTTTAAAATTATCGATAAATTATCGATGTAAAAATCTACTGTAGTGGGTATGTTAAATCTAGCGGTAGGCGAGTATTATTGATGGATTATCAATGAAAAAAATCCATTGATAGTGACATTCCAAATTTTTTTGGTTAGTTCCTTTTTTTCTATTGGTAAATCTGCTGGTAAAATCTACCGAAAATAGGTATTTTTTATAGTGATTTTTGGTATGAAGACCACCATTGTCATTTTCTTGAAGTCTTCTACATTTTAATTGGTTGTATTTTTTGATTCGATTCTATTTTTATTACCTTTTTGTTCTTACCCTTTTATTTTTGTATTTTTGTTCATGAGTAATGCTGTCATTGCCACCACTGCCTTTGCTTGCCACCGTCCCTACTCACCATTGCTATAATCGAAATGCTACTATAGCTAAGTCTTTTTATTTAAGTACTAATTAAGTTTTTTTTTAAATTATTGATTTGGTGCATTGTTTTTTAAGTGATAATTACTTTTTTTTTTGTTCTGCCATCACCACACCTGCCGCTGCTGCCGTAGAAGTCGCTACCATCGCCATGATCATACACAAAAATTTGATTTTTTAGAAAGAAAGGTGTTTTCTTGTGGATTCATCCGCTGGTAATATAATTAAAAAAATTCTAAATTAATATTCATAAAAAATCTATTGATAAGTCTATTTTTTAAAGAACATATTACTGAGGGAAAAATCCAACAGTAACACCCCAAAAAATTCATCAATAGTGATTTTCCATTGACAAATTTTTTGCGAATTTTTCCAACCTCTTTCCATTTTGTTTGTTTTTTAAAATCCATCGATAATAATTTTCGATGATGCATCAAAATCTACTAATAAATCCATCGGTAATAAAAAAAAAGTCGTCAATAACTTAAAAAATTCATCAATAACAAACATTTTTTTCGGTGTGAGTGATCTTCTTTAACTTAAGAGTTAGAGTATCTATTGCAAGTACATTATCCTGACAAGGTCCAGCTTGGATGAGGATCGTGCAGTTGAAGACTACCTGGCAAGAATACTTACTAAAATTTATGGAGCTTAATTTAATTATTTGTATTTATCTCTTTTCACTTTATATAATCACGTGAATAAGGAATGCAGAAGAAGATCCATTCTTGTAAAACTATTTATGAATCCTTAGCCTATAACCACCATCACCATTCATGGTGTATGTAGGGGCTTTTATAATATTTGGTAAGTCTATAGAATTAAGTTCTAATTATGAGATGATCTTTTAGCCATTAGTTACGTACAATACCTCACCACTTGAAATAGCTAGTTTATGAAATCATCAAGCTGATAATTGGGATTAGTCAAAAAATGTTTACCATCGAAACTAAACATCTTTGTTGCAGTACACTCCATAAGATCATCTTTTTCACTTTCTGTACATACGAGGATTTTGCTTTCACAGTCATAAATTAAGAAATTATATGAACTAATAACGTAATGATTTCATACTCATGTTTCGGTCTTTATCGTCTCGTTTTCTCGGCCGTGTAGTTGAAACTTCGGATGGACAATTTTCATCCTTACACTGATTCTCAAACGTTGTGCGGATTTTGATATATATTTTTTCTGTGTATTTGGCATTGTTTTTTAAAAACATTAATAAACAAGCATTAAAGTTCAATTTATTTAACAATTTGTCTTAAAAATGGTAAAAATTTTATAAAGACAAATTTTATTCATATATAGCGACTAAATTCATATGTAGTCCCCCAATGTAATCATTCAAGAAATTTAAACATTACAATATAGTCCTCTCAACAGTAACCTATTATGTGGTTCCTATAGATATAAGTTATAGGATAAGTTAGTCTCTCTATATAATTGATCCATGAAATCTTAATGGAATTGTATATGTGACCCATCAACAAAGTAATATTGGACAAATTATAGGATAAGTTAGTTCCATATGAAATTAATCCATGAAATCTTAATGAAATTGTACAATCTGAGTACCTGACCCATAACAAAGTGATAATGGACGTTATCTGACACATGTGAAAAATAACATCGTTTTATTTTTTCTGAGAGAGAATTGTATCTCAATTTGGTATAGATAGAACCCCAAGTAAAGAAAAAAACTTCAGTTTTTCCACTTGGATTAAACAACGTCATTTTTGTAAAGAGAAGAAAGATTTGAAAAAATAATGTCGTTTTTGCTAGGTTGAATCTAAATTATAATAAAAAAAATTTCTAACTATTTATATTGACTTGTGAATAGCTAAATATATAGATCTTATTGAGTTGCTTACATGGAAGATTTTGTTCCTACATTGACAGAATGTGGTTATAAAGAACCCCATGAATTCCATTGGGGGTAACATTATTCTGACTGAACAGGAAGACAAGGCTTTCCAGTAAAGATACCATTCCAACATGGTTCCTTACTTCGTCTCAAATCTAGGAACGGTAGTGCTGAAGAAAAATTAAAGGGGCAAGTGTGATCAGAGAAGCCAAGATAGCCAAAAGATCCTCCCTACATCTAACCCCAAGATTTACTAAAAGACTCAAGGCCAATGAGATGCATGCTTCAATACAATGCCATACATGGTGTGCCATTTTCATAGGTTATAAACCCAAAATGGCAGGGATTACCCCAAGTACAAAGAGGTGCCTTCTCTGCCACTCATCATGCTTGAATTTTCTAGAGAGTGTAAAAGCAGACATTTGTTAATTAAGGGCTATCACCACCACCACTCTAGAGCTATACCACTAGCTTATACTCAGAGCAGGATCTGTATAATAATAATAATATTATTATTATTATTCAAATCGAATAACAATTAATGGTTACCATATTTATGTTTGACAAAAAAGACAAGCAATAAAGCCTCAAGGTTGAATGTATGTATATAACAAGCTGATGAGTTGCCACCGCCCACTTTCTAATATAAAAAAAAAAAATGATGTGTTGTGTTGTGGGTGTGTGTGTGTGTGTAACTTGATTGCAGTCTTATCCATCAAATTACCTTGAAGAATGGTTCAGTTGTATGGGACTTTGACCTGGTTGAAAAGCATTTGGCATCGATCCTATTTCCATCACAGGGGTGGGTGTTGAACTAAATATGAATGAGACAAAAAAGAAATGAGGTATTTAATGGCTGGTTCGGTTATTATATAAGTCTGCAGGGTGGCACTGGCAGCGTGTTTGGGGAGGCTGCCAGGCGTAAAACATGGTTGGAAAATATTATTTTGAGAAAAAAAAATCCTTTTTTAAAAATAGTTTTAATAATTTTTTAATTATAAACTAGTAATACATTACAATTAAACTCTTGATTAGTTGGGAAAAGAGAAATACTTAGTGGCAATGATGATTATATGAGTTATGGGTTATGTGAGATCATATATATAAAATTTTATATAATCTTATTGTATACATGCGATCTCTTGTTGTTGATTTAAATGATAAGATTCAAATATGGCATATGATCGAAAGAAATGAACAATGAAAGATTATGCATGATAATATCATATGAAATTTTAACATTAGATTATTCATCCCCATAGAAAACATTATTATCTATTAGAGTTTGTTTTTCATAACTTTTTTATTATTATCTAGCTGGCACAATAGTAAAAGAGTTTAAAGTACATATTAACAACTAATAAGCTGTAACTTACATGGTATCACTCTTGATCCAAGTGATTAAAAATTTATTAGTATTGGGTCAGGGGTTCTATCCCCATTTACCCATCCTCATTTCTCCTTAACACTACTAGAAGCTCCTTAGAACAAAAAAAAAAGTACAGATTAACAAATTTGATAGTTAGACTTTTTAAATAAATTAATACATTATTAAATAATAATATAGAAATTATATTCAGAATAAATTGATTAAATGCTAAAGTGTAAAATTATTTATTATTTACTAGAGATCAATTGCATAACATGGTTTGTGTACACATAAATCAGCCGGCAACGGTTTAGTTCAGTACATTGACAAATTAACCGCACTCTCGTGCATGTAGAGAAGAACTAAGGTCCAGATTTTAGTAAAGTTTTTGTTATGATAGCTTCATAATCATCTCTCAACTAGTGAAGGTACAGTCATCATATGCATGAAAGATAGAAAATTGGTAAAAAAAAATGATAATAATGAATTCACGTGGTTTTCTGTATTGTAATTCATTTGTATAATTATCACTATTCTTAATTATAAATTTTATCTATCTTTTAAGTAATCTGAAATGAGAAAAATGTCATTTATACCTAATTGAAAAAGTATTTTTCTGAATTTGGACACAAATAGCATTACTCCAGCAGTGTTATAAATCAAAGTTTTTCTTGCATCATATTTTAAAGAATATTTACGAAAGTATTTATTTTCATGCCACTGCCAGTGCCTACTTTATGTTTCGGTCTGAAGGCACCGCCTAATTAATCTAGTGCCATAGTGCTGCATTCCTTTTCTTCTTTTTGGTCAACAATTACTGCATTACTTCATTCTAGATATATATTTGGGTGATCCAAAAGGAAAGAATGAAAGTGTACCCTAAGCCCACTTCGAGCCCATAATGTGTGCCCATACTTCTTAAAGTTTGGGTCTACGTCACAAAAGGCTTAACAACGATCAACATCCGCAAATCTAGCAAGTTTGGCATGCATAACCATTCCAAAATCGAGCAAAAAGAAAAAAATTCCAAAGGAAATCGACACCTCCCGATTCATTCTGTTGTTGCAGATTAAGGATAGTCCATTTGATTTAGATTTTGGCAGAACTACTTTTGAAATAATTGTTGAAAAATTGATTTTGAGATAATTGACTTAAACTTAGGAGTGATGTTAAAAAAATAAGTTTAGAAATATGTGTAAGAGAGAAGAAGGAAAAGCTAGTAATTTTAAGGCATGTTTGATTTTAGTTTTTAGTTTTCATTTTCAGTTTTTGGAATTTTATGAAGGAAATGTTAAAAATTATAAATGAAAACTAAAAACTGAAATTTATAATTTTCACATTTTCGAGTATTTTCTTCAGAAAATTTAAAAAAATAGAAAATTGAAAATAAAAATTGAAAACTACAACCAACCAAGAGCTTTCATTGGAATCAATTTTTTTGAAAGTGTAACACTCCTTCCAAAATTAAATATGTGAAACAAACACTATCATTTTGTGAGGTAGGTAAGGAAAAAATGGAATTGACGCACTTACAGTTTGCAAATGATATGATCTTATTTTGCCCCTAAAATGATCACATTATTACAAATTATAGAAGGTTGGTATGACGTTTGAGTTGGTGTTGGGGTTAAACATTAATTTTGAGAAGCTTGTGAGTGGAGAAATCTACCAATGGCATACTTAAGTATTCCTCTTAGGGCTAATCCGAGAAGGCATAGACATGAAAGTTGATTATTGATAGGATTGAAAAGAAACTAAGTCAATGGAGGCCCAACAAAGAAGTTAGTTCTTCTAAATTTGATGTTAAATAGTCTCGCTCTAAACTATTTGGGTCTAGCACTCAAAATAGCAAAAAGGGTTGTAATGAAAATAATTTCACTTTAGAGTAGATCTTTTTTGAGGAAAATCGGAGGATAGAAATGGGATGGCTTTGATAAAATGAAGTCAAATTCAAAAGTCAAAGGAAGAGGGGGTTTAGGAGTGGGGGGACTTAGTGTTAAAAAATTGTGTTGTTCTTCAAAGGTGATAGATGTTCTCTAGAGAAGAATACTCATTGTGCAAAAGGGTGGTAGCATCTTGTAGTGAGTTATATATGAAAGAACCTTTAGGTCCTTAGAAGGTTAGAAATAGGGTTGAATATGAGTTGAAATCTGTGATGTTAACTTTGATAATGATGACCTTTTGAGAACATTGGTAGGTGGTATGTAGATGGAAATTAGGGAAGGAAATAGTGTAAGCTTGTGGAATGATATATGGATGTTGAATGTGAGGCTAAGAGTTTCCCAGGTTATGAGAACAAAAAGAGTGCATGTGAGTGTCTGTGGATTTTGCGATGGTTTAGAATGGATTTGAAGCTTCAACTGGGGAAGACAATTGTTCTGGAGGGAGCTAGATTTGCTGTAGGATTTACTTCATAGTGTGTTTGCCACAACTGTCTACATTTTGTGAATGTGACTGTTTATATTACATTATAAGACAGATGTTATTTCAACACTCAAAAATAAGTGTCGAATTAGGACACCCATGACACTTCATCACTATTGGATATAATAGATTGGTGGAAAAAGTAGGGCCACCATCACATCCAATAATGAATGAGTATCTTAATTGGATACTCACTTTTAGGTGCTGAAATAGCAATAATGCTCTAATGATGTCTTGGGACAGGAAATTTTCTTTTGGGTGTACAAAATAGCTTTCATTGCATTCATATTGCTGTAGTTAATTAGTTTGTATTACGTATCGTAACCGAAATGGGGATTCAGAGCAACCAAAGCTCTGTTTGCTTGTTCTTCTGGTGATTTTCGCGTCGGGACGAGTACCTGCAAAAGGGACTCTGACGCCCAAGTAAGAGAAAGTTTGTGAAGATGATAGCTAGAATATTAAGTAATACTTGCTACTATTACACTTTACATTTCCTATTTATACGAAGAGGGGACGTCCATATATGGTAATTTTAAGACTGAGCTGTTCAGCATAGAACAAATGTGAATCGTTTTAAGGGCTTTTTTGGAAAGTATCGGAGTCCAAGCTCATCCCAAGGTATAGTCGAACTCTCCCCGCTGTCCACAGGGTTCTCAATTACTGGATCTGTTCTGGGGTCCATTTGAGATCATCGCTCTCTTCAAAGCTCCTAGTTCCAGCCGTCGGTGGGGAGGAACTGCTAGCGAGACGCTGGATTCCAATGCATTCCGAGGTTCCATTCCGAATCCTGGAATCCCGGTGTTAACAGTTTGTAAGAACGTCCTTGCAGGAAGTACATGCAGAAATCGGCAGAAGGAAATAATCAATGTGAGAGATGGAGCTGATCTACATTATTAGTCCATAGCAGTAAAGCAGTGTATACTGTATATAGGCAATAAGTTGAAAAATGACGAAGGCGTGCAAATTCCACAACTGCATGCATGTTGACTAGAAAAGAGTAAGATATATTTCTTGAATTTGAGCATAATGTAGATGAAAAACGACAGCATTTATTAACGTTATTAGTCCAATGAACTATGAAATCAGAAGGGTTGCCATCCATAAATAATGAACACAGCTAATTTACTAAATTTAGAGGTCATCCCTCATTCTCTCTAATAATGTCACCAAATAATAATAATAATAAAAACAAAGACCAAAAGGTTAATTCCCTTGCTTATTATTATTATTATTATCATCATCATCATCATCATTATCATCATCATCTTCTCTTTTCATGATATGCAGCAAAAATGCTTTGATTTTCTATTAGTCAGTATTCTTTATCCGTGTAATATACGAAAAACAGAATTTTTTTAAAACAAATTTATTATATAATAAATTTATTAGTAATAACATCTGATAGCTTTCTATATGGAATGTAATTCATTCTATATGAAGTCATTAAAGAAGAATCCGCAACTTATAAAAGTTTTCCAAAAGAATATGGTTTTCAAATATAACTAAACGAAAATCTTGCACTCAAATACTCTTCCTTCAGAGGAACTCAGCTTCCATTCCAAAGGAATTAGTTATGGATACTCTAGTAAACTAAAAAAAATATTATTTTAAAGTACATGGAATAATTTAGTATTTCTTTATTCATTATTCACATCCAATCAAATAAAATATTTCCTTTCCATTTTTTTTCTATATATATAATATCATCTTCTGCTGTATAATTCTAGGCATTACTCGTTGGATCAAATTTGTTAAACATTGCATGTCACATTATTCTGAAAATACACTTCTAACAAATTAAAGCTCCTTATTATTTAGCATTTTCCCTAACCAATTACCTTAAAATAGAAGAATATAAGAGGCATCCGATAATAGAATAAAAAATCTCTTATTTTCATTGGTAATGTATAACCTGAAAATATATTATGATATTTAAACACCAAAATTTAACATCAAAACTAAATACAATATCTATTTTATATAAAATTTATTATACTATTTTACCTCAATATTTGTATACTTTAATATTTACTCAAACTTACATGAAGGTCTTGTTAGATGCATTGTATAGGATAAAAATGATAGTATTAAGCATAATAGTAAAAGGTATGATAATATGGTACAAAGAATATATTGTATAAAGATTTTATCATATCCATTATTTGTTGTGTCACGTGATCAACAGCAAACGACGGGACAAACAACAACTTACGAAAGATGGGCGATAACTAGCGAGCGGCGAGCAGGAAGATGGTGGCAGGAGGAGGGTGTTGATGTAGAAGAGCAAGCTAGAGTTAAATTAGGATTAACTACTAAAAATAATACTATCAGATATTACTATACGTCTTAAGACATGAAAATTTAATTATTAGATATAAAATTATTAATAGGTCATAATTCAATAATTTAAACGTTTGGAGAAGATAGTTTTATAACATTAATAATTTTATATTTAATATTAATTTTGTAATCATGTACAGAATAAGAATAAATTTTATCTTACATATCAAACGGGTCTAATATTAAAAAAATATCTACACAGCATAACCGTGTAAGTCTCTTTTCAGCATTAAGAGAAAAAAATGAAAGACAACATTTTAGTTTTATAAGTGCAGTTAGTTAAACATCAAAGAAATGAGTATTCATTCGGAGACCCATTTCATAAGTAAATGAAATGCATAAATTTAGTGAATAAGGACCACCGATACATAAATAGATATTTTAATCATCATCAAGTGTTGAAATATTTTCTCTCTTTATTAGTTATGCAGCTAAAAATATCTGCATCTGCGTGGAGGACACAGGACCAGTCAAATCAGATGAATACACGAAAGCAAACCAACTATAAACCTGGTTGTTACACGTAAGGTGTGCAGTGTGCACGCGCCTTCTCTCCACAATCCCTCCTCTCACCACACCTCTTCCATCACCCCCACCCACCACCATATTTCCCGACACCACAACACATACAACACAAACCTTAAATTTCCACATAACCAAAACAGAACCACTCACTTTGTTCCTACATTGAAACGCACGGCACGACACACACAAACCACAAACAACAACAAACACAAGTATGACCCCTTTGGCCTTTGCCCAATTCTACGACTCATGGTTCGACCGCCTCCACCACCTGTCACAGGAGCTCTCCTCCGCGGCATCCGCCGTGGGGCCGCCGCCGCTGACGGCGGAGCAGAACGAGAAGCTTGTTCAGCTGATCAACAAGGTGATGTGCCACCATGATGAGTACTACAGGGCGAAGTCGCTGGCGACGGAGAAGGAGCCGCTGAGCGTGGTGGCGTCGCCGTGGGGGACGACGCTTGAGCGGTCGCTGCAGTGGGTGACTGGGTGGCGGCCCACGACGGCGTTCCACCTGGTGTACACGGAGTCGTCGGTGCTGTTCGAGTCCCACATCGTCGATATCCTGCGCGGGGTGCGCACCGGCGACCTTGGTGACCTCTCACCGACTCAGTTCCGCCGAGTCAGCGAGTTGCAATGTGACACTGTAAATATAATAATTAGTTTCGCTAAATCGTTCATCATTTTTGCAATATGTCAATCATTTGCATGCTGTACAGTATATTCTTGCATATCAATCACTAAGGTCGGTGCTTTGGATTTAGCTCGTTAGGAAACTTGTAAAATATACAAGTAAGGGGTTATTTTATGTGTGTAATACTTTATATTTGTTTTAAGTACAAAAATGACACTGAAATTTGCTCAAAAAGTATATATTCCGTTATTTGGATGAGACGAAATTAAATGAAAAATGTCAAAATTTATATAAGCAAAGTGAAAAATTCAAATTAAGCCTCAATTATTCATTCTTGCAATGTTAATGAAATTATGTGAAATAATGTGATCTTATAAAAATGGTTTGCAAATGAATCCTCAATAAACTCTTGGTGATCTTATTTTTCCGTTTTGGTTTTCTTATGCAATTTTATTTACTATTTTTTTATTATTTATTTAATCGGAAAAAACACAGGTGAAGGAAGAGAATGCAATAACAGAGGAACTATCAGAGTGGCAGGACAGCGCGAGCGAGATGATGGGTCCACGAGCCGATATCAACGAGAAGATCGGACGGCTGGTGTGCATCATAAGGAAAGCGGATGATCTACGGCTGAGAACGATGCGGAGCGTGGTGGGGTTGCTGTCGCCGCAGCAGGCCGTCGAGTTCTTGATCGCTTCCACTGAGTTGCTCGTTGGGATCAGAGGTTGGGGATTGAATCACGACCGTCAACGTCGCAGATAATTAACCATTTGGCATGGGCCCCACCCAGCCACAATTTCTCTATTTTACCTCTCATTGAAAAATTATTGTGAATTTAATTTTAGTAATTAGTAGTGAATCTACTTAGAACTAAACTACATTGTATTTGTTCACCAAAAAAACTACTTTGTATGTTTTTTTTTTCAATTACGAAATTATCGCTTGTTCAATTGATAGCATTCTCTATTGAATTTTACAAGTTTTTCCAGCGTGAAACGAAAATTTACTCGCATATACTTGTAAATTGTAAAAGAATTAAACTGCAAATTGGAGTTTTAATGTGGTCTGTCAATTAATTATATGTTTTGATATGGATACAAAATTTTAACTACTAATGAATATGAATTTGATTAAGCTGACTTCGCGGAGTTTAATTGAGAACGAACTAATTATGCTGATGTGCTTACCTGGTAAAATGGATTTTAGTTTTGTGTAACTTGAGTTTTCTTTTTCTTGTTTTTGGGAAGACTTTATTTTCCTTTCTTAAATTTTGGTAACTCAGTTTTCTTGAAGTATGTAATTCGAACCTGAGTAGGGATTTGTCAAATTATTACTATTTGATTAGGGACTACTTCCACGTATAAAGGAAATGAAAATCTAGCATAAAAAATTTAGGGGAAAAAAATAAAAATCGCTCCATAAAAATATACTCTCAAAAAAATTTCTTTCACTTTTTTGAGAGTAACATTTTTACATCAATCTCCATTCAATGATATAATATTTTCTTAGAGTTACATTCGTATAATTTAATCATAATCCTATATATATATTACGATTCAAAAGACCACTTTAAGGATATCTTTTGCTAAGGCTTCGAATTAGTTAGTCGAAAGATAAAGATAAAAATAAAATTAAATGGATTGACATACTTTTCCTAGCTAGTTTGGTTCACCACTTAACGTCACGTTGTCACTTTAGACAAACTCACAAAGTAATCAAACAACTAGCGTAAAAACATGAATTTCCCCCCAAAATATTTGGTCCCATAGTACTTAAGTTATTTATCTATAACATGGTTTAGTTACTGGAAAGTGTCAAATGAGGGCGAAAATTTGTCAATTATAATTTTCTTTCATATCACAATTTTAAAATTTAAAACATTAAACCAAACATATTACTTATTGGCTTTAAACTAATATCACTTTGAGTAGAGTATTATAACTGTAAAAATTAGAAATAGAAATCTCCGACACATGCCTCATTAGTGACGAGCGCTATGTAATTTTTTCTGAATATTCTCGAAAGAGATTGAGGCCTTCCCCGAATACCGACATTTATCCCACCGAAATTTTTGTTATTAATTGAAAAAATAGAACCATACTATTTGACCATCACACACACAAAATAGAACCATACTATTTGACCATATCACACACACACACACATATATTGTTAGGGATGATGTGTAGAAGATGATGAACAAGAACTTGAATATTGTGGTTTCAAGGCACGAAATCAATCATTATCTTTAGAGAGATATTCACCCCCATATGTAGTTGCTATGGGTTGATGACGATACTCCCCCAGAATACAATGAAACCTCTATATGAATTTCTTGTTTAGCAATAACAAGAAATTCTCTTACTCTTAAACTTTTTAAAGAACTCTTAGAACTTACATAATACACAAAGTAAAAGTGAGGAAATTGTTCTATATTAGAAGATATTTATAGATGCACATTGGACACTTATGAAAAGCTTCATGTCCATTTAAGAATAGTCACAATGGTTGCAACCCAAAAGAACCATCATGCCTTTTCATTTAAGAATTTAAGAATAGTCACAATGGTATGCATCCTTTCATGAAACATGAAGAATTGTATGGCTTCATTATTTGTGGTCATTATTTTTCAATAGTCACAAACTAGCGCTGTGTAATCTCCCTTGCTTCAAATGGTTAGTAACCGCATTTTCAGATGAAATAAATAAATAATATTTATTTATTTATTTACTTTAATATTTTGTAAAATATATTTCATATATGCCAGCTAATTGCAAGAAAATTAAAGGGGTTGAACAAGGCAAGGGCATTTAGGTCATTCAGTTTGAGGCCAGTAGAATGAAGTACGTGTCTCTACGACGAGCTCATGCAGCATGCATGGTGACACCTTGCACCATTACGTGATCCTTTGGAATGGAGCTGTTGACCAAAAGTGGACCAGCATTCACGCGAGGTATAGCGACAAGAAAGAATAAAAAATAAGGATAAAAAAATGTTGTTCTCATCTCTTTTATAAGTTTGATTTTAATATATTATCAGAATCAATATTTTTATTTTTTTCTGAACTATTATTATTTTATCATATCTTTAAATAAAGAATCGTTGTGGAGAAAATGATCTATGTTAGTAGAATAATTAAAATTATTTACCAACAAGAAAAAGAAATTCTTTATCATGAAGTATTCTTTGTATATATATGGGTATTGGTTGTGTTTGGAGCTGAGTGTAATGTGCTAGGGGAGCTCCCACCAGTCCGAACACAGAGGAATTGAATTACTCAAAAGTGAAAACATAAAGTTTTACAATTAAAAGAAATTCAACTGCAATGATTAAGGGGTTGTTTGGAAGTCTCTTTGTTTTCAAATTTTTTAAACTATTTTAGAAAATAAATTTAAGTTTAATTTTTAAAACTAAAAAAAAGTTGTTTGGCAATTTAACTTCAAAAGCAGTTTTAAAATGATGAAAAACAGAAAACCTATTTAGACAATTTTTTTAAAAAATAACTTTTAAAATTAATAAAATAAAAACTTATTTGACAAATTTTGCATCTTGTTCTTATTATCATCTTCATCTTCTTCCTAAGCACAAATAAAAAAAACACACACACGCATGGTCATAATATGTGAAACCATTCTTTTATAGCCCCCTCACTTGAGTTCACTAACAAAAATCATCAAAATCATTCCTCCATCATAACCAGATCCACAAGCCAAAAATCATCAAAATGTTAAACTATTCCTCCATCACAACCAAGCTACAAGCCAAAAATCATTAAAATCATACATAATCAGAGAAGAAAAAATCATCAAAACTCCAGTGCTCTATTTCAAGCTTGTTCTGCCTGCATGCACCGATGAATCTGGGGGCTAAGAGAGCGTGTGCCAGTGGATCTGGCTAGGTGTGTGTTGGAGGCGGAGGTCGCTTGTGTGGCGAAGGCAGATGTCGTGGGCACCAGCAGATCTGGTTGCATGCGTGGTTGCCCGGCAAGCTCCCTCTCTCTTTGCCTAGCAACATTGCCCTCACCTCGTCGCTCGTGCAGCACCTCCCATCCACAATTGCTTGCACTTCGCGTACCCCACCACCGTGAGCTCCACCTCACACCACCTCTGCCTTCCACCTATTTCTTTCTTCCTATGCCAACCGCGTCATTGCGTGCTTCACCCATCATCGTTGCCTTTCCTCCCTTCATCAACGTCGCGCACTAGGTGTGACTCACTGCGAGCTCCACCGTGAGGGGGAAGTTGTGTGGTGAGAATGTCCAACAAAATAAAACCCAGGAAACATCCAACGAGTATCGAAGGTTGGCAAAGAATAAAAACTCACCTTATTTACAAGTGTGCCATCATGTTTTCAACCCTTCATAAAACGAAAAAAACATAAAAACATGTTTAATCTATTTTTGGTTTTCAGTTTTTAAAACCCAATACTTGTTTTTCAATTTTTAAACTCAAACATTGTTTTCCAAAACAATTACCAATTAATTGGCCCTAAATTTCTCTATAATTCAAACTTCAAATCATGATAACTGAATCTAAATATGAATTTCATTAGGAAAAAAATCTAAATACGTTTGTCTTTTATAATAAATTTTTTAATTAAAAGGTAAATATATGATTAATTGATTTTATAAAACGCTTTACATTGATAATATATGAATTTTTTTATACTAATAGACAAAGATGTGAAATATACATAATCTAATATAACAAGAGTTTAATTTTTATGCATATTGTCATCCAATCATATATTGTTATATCAATAAAAGTGGCTGAGTTTAATTCACTACTTAAAAAGTCATACAAGTGAAAGGATTTGTGATTAAATGATAGTGTTAAAAAAAACTGTACACTATTAGTGCTTCAAAATTAAATTCACACAATAATATATAAGGAAAATTATAATCATCTCTCTTGATGTTTGGCAAAATGCAACCCACACTATTTTCAAATTTTATATGTCAGGCCTTTGAGTTTCAAAAAATCCTTTGCCAACCTCTATTAACGTTAGTCCATAAGTGACTTTAATAAAATAGTACATATACGCATATAATATATATATATGATTTTTTTTATATTAATATAAATATTAAAAATTATTATAACTATTAAATGACGAGCATATTATTATTTTAAGCAATAAAAACACATTCATGCTCAATATTATTATTACATTGTTTACTAGTTGCTATATAAAGAAAGTGCATATGACAAGCCACTAAAAATGGACTAATGATGAGAAATTTTGGTAATTTGTAAAGGTTATAAATTCAAATCGCATTGCCATTGTACCAAAAAAAAAGAAAAGAAAGTGCGAATGTCATGAACCAACCTAGGGAACGTGACTGACACGTGAGGAGTCTCATCTCCACGTAAGCCTCGTGACCTCTGAGTTTCTCTCTTTATGTATAAAATAATATATGTTTTGATTCTGAAATCTTATCTTCATCTAAACCTCTATTTAAGCTTTATATCTGAAAATATAAAACTGAAATATTTGATATAAGAAACTCTAAAATTTATCTTAATCATACTTCGAAAACCAATTAATCACGTGAACTGAATCATAGATAGATCTCTAGTTTATTACATAAACTCTAATTAAATTCTTCAATTTCAAGTCCTCATTTGTGGATTGAAAGCAGATACATAACTTTTCAAATACTGACACCAAATACAAAATCTAAAAATAATGCATGGTTCGGATCCTACCTGCACATCTACTGGAGCACTCTACTCTAACAAGACTCTAACTAGGCCTTACTTCAAAGTAAGACTCACCACTGAGAATGGCAACGTCTGCCAAACCGTAAGCCGAGCAACGTTCGCACCTGCAACTATGAGGAGGAAGGAAGAGGGGTGAGTCAACGAACTCAGTGAGTGAGCTCTCACCCATCACTCACATGGGATAACAACAACCATACATATGTACATATGCATGCACTAGAAAAATGTTTCCAATATTTACATAACATAGCTACTCTCGGGAAAACACTTTCCATGCCATGAATTCATAAACAAGCATCTCTAAAACCATAATCCATTACAAACCATTTGATATTCTTGTATATAATCTAATAGAAAATATATCTCTATATTCATAAATTCATAGAAAAACATCTCTAAATTCTTACTTCAAGAAGAAAATCATTTCTCATATGTATAATATCTCTTAAGTCAAATATTCTCTTAAAACATCAATAATCTCTGAAAATCATTAATACTCTCTGAAAACATAAACAACAGTACTCTACTAGAGAAACAGGAATTTCTGCTCTATGGTTCTTCAAGAACTGAAGATGTTATGCTCTATGATCCATTGGGATCTAATGCGGACTCCTAAATAGGTTACATTCTCTGCTCTATGAGATTGTCCTCTTGGGACAACTTGGAACCAAGGTTAACGATCGGGTTCATCCATTAATTCACTGTCTGTTTCTCCGTAGCGACCGTCTAGTCTCTAATTCAATAAATATATTGTTTTCTCTAAATCTCTATTATATTCTCTAATATGTGTATCGAACTCTTTCATACATAAATACTCTATTTCTTGAAATCATCGAGATAATTCATAAAGTCTCTGGATACAATCATACTCATTCTTTAGCTCTTTATGAAACCGTTTGAATATGAAAACTCTTGAAACTCGAAAAGCTCTGGACTCATACAACTCTAGCAACCTGACTTTAGCATAACTGTGACTGTGAAATCATGCCCAAGAGATCACCTGCTTGCAGGCATTCCAATTTCAAACTCATAGAGTATGTATCTAACAGTTACTACGAATAATACTAAATTCCGTATTTTTTTGGAATATCACAGAACTGAATTTCTAAAATCTCATTTCTCAAGATAATCTCTAGTATTATAGTAAAACATCTCTACTCTATATTTTTTGCCAAAATATCTTAACTGATACTTTAAAATCATATTTTAAAATCTCTAGTCTTGAAACATAATTATGTCATAACTCTTGAAACATTTTGGGCATGCTAAAAACTTATTAAATCGTATACTCTTGCACTAATCCTCTTCATGAATATGTATAAAACATTTTCATAGCACTCTATATATCAATTATGGTCCCATGGTTTTGAAAAAAAACACGTTTTCATGCCAAGAATCAAAATCATATACTTCTAGTTTTGTCATCACTGGTATATACATATCTAAATCATATTTTCATATCAATTTATTTCATATTTCCTAATCATAATGCAAGAAATATACTCATAATGCTTAAACTAAGATTATGAGATCAAACTCACTCAATGTTTGGAGTCGAGAGTATGTGGGCACTACCAACTTGACCTCCAAAGCATGGAATAGTATCAACAACTGTCATAGAGCAATATAGATTCAAGATTAGTCTCTGTTAATCTTTAAACAACTCTAATTTAGCTCTAACAACATTTGGGGAGCATCCCTACATGACAAAAATGGAGAAAAACAACAACCCAAACCAAGAACATAAAAGAATGGGAAGAACGGAGACAAAATCTATCGACATAAACGTACCTTGATGATTTGGGGGAGCTAGACTTGAATAGGATTGAGAAAAGAGATGAGAGGAGGGTTTGGGAGTGCAGAGAATTCAGATTTTGGGGAAAAAATCTGAAGGGGAAGTTTATAAAGGGGTTGGGGGTCTCACTTACGTGAAATTACGTGTTTTGCACTGTTCGTGCACTGTTCACACCGCTATTGTAACATTCTCCTAAAATCTAAATTATTTGACCTTAAATAATTATTTTGGACATCATACATTTGTAGAATTTTTTTTTTATGAATGTTTATTATTTATGGTCGTATACCGGAGTAATGTATATCAATTGTAATTCATGTACCTGGTAGGCTCCCAGGAAAGAGAGGTGGGTCACAACGGACACACTTAAATACGAAGTCTTTCCTTAGCCAGAACCTTTCCAAACTACACATTCATAGTGATACAGTTACATCCAATGACCTAAGGATGATTTTTAAATGACAAAGAATCTATCTTAATACTATTATTTATTAATCACTAATTCCCACAGTTTAGACAACTATCATCTATAGAAATTATACTTCATTGCCAACATCAATTCATAGGGTACAGTACACACTAAATATTCAAGATACATAAAGAAAACTTCAATACAACAATATGACATATTCCAAGTTTGGTAACATATAGTAAATATTCTATCTAGCACACATGATAGAATCTGATTATTTAGAAGTTAAGTCCAAGGCTACATCCATTTCATTGCTGATGACGATCCATGCTATTTGTTCTCGGAGCTTTAGAAACGTAGCTACACCAAGGCTAAACCAGCAACTTCTTCAATTTCTCTAAGCATTTTCTAAGGGCTAAAATTCATATATAGGGCTGTGAAGTGTTGGTGTTGGATGATGATAAGAAGAGATGATGGTTTAGAGGTGTTTTTGCTAAAATTTTGTAACTATTTTTGTGAAAAATAAAGGAAATGAAGAGAGAAATGGTGACTACAATTTTTTGATAGATTTTAGGCTGAAGAATGAAGTGTAGAGTTGTGTTTAGAGGTGTGCTATTTATAGAGAAAGGCTAGGATTAAAATATTAATAATTTCATAATTTATTTGTCATGTTTAATTAGTTTAATTAATTAAATATTAAAGTTAAAATTAAATAATTTAATAAATTCTCAATTATCATTTAAAGACATACTAAAATGTTAGTGACATGATTTAAAGACATTTATTAAATTTTAATATATTTACATATAATTTAATAATCAATTATTCAAAATAAGGTAAATTTACTTAAACTAGTCAATCTTAATTAAGTTAATTAATTAGTAAATAATTTTATTTATTTTTAACCAAATATCATCATAAGGTTATTAGAGATGTAATACATGGATTCACAAAATTCATACAAATTTTTATAATCATTTGTATTTTATTTGGTATTTTAGACTATTACTAGTTTTATTAGAAATTAATTAACTAATAATTTATTTAACTATCATTAAATTATTATTATCTTTTTCTTTGACAGCCCATATGTCTGAATCTTATCTCTAATAAAGTTGTAAAGGTTGACAAGTTGTCTTGAATGATTAATATGTGAAAATGACAAATTTTATATTTTTTTATCTTAAAGTTATATATACTAAATAATTCATAAAATAATCACGAAAATTATTTTTTTCTAATCTATTATCAAGAACATATATTTACCTTATTTATACATTATCTATAATTTTTATAAATTTTTTGTATAATTTTTAATATTTTTTATGTATTTTTATCTTAGTTTAGTCCATTTTTAAATTAATTAATATCTAATTATCTCTAAATAAAATATGTAAAAAAATTTTACAGTCTTCCAAGTGGGTTTTGAGCTGTCCAACGTGATAAGGGAACAAGCTCACCATTTTTGAAAGTCTTAGTAAAAAATGGTTAGCTTTGTAAATATCTTTCACTTTCAAATATATATTATTATAAATATTATTATTTTTTGATGAGACTGATTTCTAGACAATTCTAGGTGTCATGTAAGAATATTATTGAGATTAATCAAGATTTATAAAAATTATCTTAAAGCTTTAAGTAGTTAATTAGATATTTTAAGCTTTATTTAAGTCAAAATTAGTTAAATAAATATTAAAGTGATTTTTAATACTATCTATGGTCTAATGAAAAATCCCATTTCGTGGTCCTCTTTATCTAATATCATAGTAAAAAAAGAATTTATAAGACTTAGAATTTTTTTCTAGGATTTTTCGGAGCTTGTTTTACATACTAAATTAAGTTATTTTTGTGTAATAATACTAATATTATACAAATTTACCAAATATTGATATTTATCATCAAAATTATTTTTAGAAATATATTTATAATTTTTTTTTAATTTTTCTTTGATACTTTCTAAACTTTTCTAAGGTTCTTGTTAGCTTTATCATCAATGACATTTTTTGTAATTTTATAATAAGAAGTTACATTCTTTCTATAATCTATGATTACCCCTGAATATTTCTTGCTAAAAATAGATCCTCAAGCTATTTAATAAAAAGCTATAATAATGTAATGCTATACTAAGAAAAATTGGGAATGTTACAGCTACAACGGTGTATGACCGCTGTAGCAGTCTACCCCCCACTTACGACCGTTATAGCGGTGACAATTCACCACAAAACCCAGTTCAAGGGTTATTTATGCATCTTGGGCCTTCCTAGCCACATGATTGGGTCCCAGGGGACCCTAGGCCAATACAAAACTTATCCGCCGCTACGTATACATCGGGTATTATAGCGTATGGCAAAATTCATGCTCAATTCTTGTGCTTTGCAATCATAATTAATGTATTAGCGTATAAAGACAACCAAAGTTGATTGAGGTCCATCGGCCAAACAAACTTAAATATACTAAGTGACATAGAAACAATAACAACCTATTGAGAGGGCATCCTATGATTTGGTTACAACTGAACAATAATAACTCCATACGCAGTGTACAAGCTAGCTCGCTTATGTTGGAGATCGACGTGCAAGCTTCCTCACTCAAACACACATGTTCTACAGGAACTCTCGGAGCTTGTTTAATTTGCTGTGATTAATCTTCCATCACCTTGTTTGCTCCAAACTTTACCATACTCGCAAAAGCTTGACCACCTCAAAAGAATCGTGCAAAACATGCAAACGCAAGAACAAACACAAAACAACAAAAAGTCTCAACTAATTCACACTGACATGGGAAATTGATTTATCACCTGTCATAAGTACAGTATTCCGAAGCCATATAAAGTATGAACAATCAAGAAATCTCAAAATGTGAGCTAGTTTTATTTTACTTCTACGATTCAAACACTGCTACTGTAAAGAGAAACTCATCAAAATAGAAATCAAACAAATCTCATGTAGTGAAATAGAGACAAAACAAAAGAGAAAAAAAAAAAGAACACCAAAAACAGAGAGAGAGGAAGGGTCACCAAACCTCCATGAGAGAGAGAATCCCCTCCATGGGAGGCAACTCCCCCTTCAAGCATGTGGAGGTGGAAAGGGCAGAGTTGCTGGAGAGGGTTTTCATAGAGCGGCTATTTGATTTGGGAGTAATGTTATTTTGACACTAAAAAAATAGGTGTTTATTTAGACATCCATTTTATAACCATTGAATGTAATGATGGTCCTCACTTATCGTTAATATTCATTACATCTAATGATTATAAAATGGGTGTCTGAATAGACATCCATTTTTTTGGTGTCAAAATAGCATTACTCTTTGATTTGGAAAAGGAGGTTTTTGTGATCTTGCAACAGTGTGTTCACCTTTTTTTTTCTTAGGGTCGAAAACAGTGTAAGAGGATGCATAGAAATGGAACACGTTGGGCTGCAACATAGGGAATTTGATTGTATGTTAACTTTAGGTTCAGCCCAAAAGTTCCAGCAAACATTGAGCTACCGGCCTTACAATCAGAGGCTGACCAATAAAAATGTGGCCTTACATTCAAAGCGAGTTTGACAAAAAATACAATCAGACCAAAAAAAACAAAAAACAAGTTAAAAGGTCAATCTTTTAACAATTCACTCGGCTCGAAGCACAACTTTCACTTTTTGGGCAAATTACGTTCATTCTCCATCGAATATTTAATTCGGATCAAATTCTACCATCTGAAAACTCCTAATATGGAGGCATATATAGCCGTCTTTGCAAACTTAATAAACAAAAGGTCATCTGAACTATTCAACTATTTTGTCTTTAAAAAGAAATCGTTTGCCACGGGTTTCCGTTTAATTTACAAATAACTTGCAAATTTGCTGCGTCATTTTAGAACATTTTCTATCCTTTTCTAAGCACGCATGGTGATACTTTCTGTAACCCCAAAGCGATTTGTTTAACTTCAACATTATGACGCCTTATAAATGAAGCCTTAAATTTATGTCTTTATGATTCACGGTACGCAGAAAGATAAATAAATTATGATATGCATAATGGCTTTAGGTAACAACATTATGTGGCCATTGTCAGCTCAATTTGTTCGGTTTGGTGTATGGTAACTTGCAATAATACGTAAACCAAACCTACTCAGTATGCATTAAACATCCTTGTGGCACACGATATTGATATATAATCTTCTCACCAAATTATTAGTGCGCAGCATGAAGTCCTTTTATACTAATTTATTTATTTTAATTATAAGTCGTCAATGAGGATTGACTTGAAAGAGTCATACTATGTTAACAAATTAACATGTTTGGTCCCATTCTTTTGAGAGAATATGAATATATATATATATATATATATATATATATATATATATATATATATATATATATATATATTGTAAATATTATTATAGACCATTTATATTGCTAAGACTTGACGGACTCAAGGTATATTCTGATATTGGTATATTACTTTAATGCATTCAGACGCCGTATATAAAGCAGCTATAATGACAAAAGTAAAAAAATTTATACGCAGAGATAATATATATTACATCTGTCTAAATAATCATTTGTCGTATTTATATATAGTTTACCCAAAAAAATCATATTTATATGTACGCTACCTTTTTTTCATTTATTATTAAATACTTATTATATGCATCACTTTTATATTTCTATTTCATAAGCATTTAATTTTGATATATTATTAGTATATCTTTTTATATAGCCCCCATAGAAAATATTTCTCACTTATTATAATTAATTTAAAAGTTATATAAAATATAATTGTTGTCAATGTGACATTTCACATGATAATATATCAAAATTAATATCTATTATTAATCATAATATGCACTATTTAATTTTATCTTTTACATAAATTATGAATATTCGAAATTTACTGTACCCTAATTAATTTCCTCGTGCAAATATACATTCTTTTATTCATAGCTCTCGAGTGTGATACGTTACATGAAAAAAAAAGTACATAACCGATCAGTCTCTAAAATTGTCATCAATGAATAGATTGATCTTTGAAAAAAAAAATGTTCTATAACAAATACAAATGTCAGACATTGTTAATCCTTAATCCATATACATCTATCTATCTATATTTATCTGTCTATTAATAACTAAATGTTGGATGGTCCCACTAAAAGGCCAATTAAATAGCAGGAAAATTTGACAAAATCAGTTTACCATTTGTCAATCAAATAGTTGCCAAATGCCCGATGATGAGATTGTGTTGGGTAGCCCCGTATGATTAGCTGAAATGATGAAATATTGTTAATGTTTGGTTGAGTATAGAGGGCATTGAGCTGTTCAAAAATTTAATGAAACACAGTTTAATTGAGAGTACAATTGTGTGGCCAAATATGGGAGATTTTTATGTCTACCAATAATAATGGGTTTTGGGAAACTTCAAGCAGTAAAAATAAAAAAAAAATAAAAACAGGCAAAAAAGGAAGTGGGTGTTTACAATTAGCTTGTGATGCATGCTTTAGTGGTGGGTTTTGGCGTGTGATTGCGCACATGACATTTGGGGAGTACCAAGGGCAGAGGTGGTGGTGGCAACAAGGCTAGGAAGAGAATGAGGACGTGATCTTGAAGAGGATGTGGCAATGCATGGTGGGAGCAGTGGATGCAAAGCGTGTCGAGGAGATTTGGGAACAAAGGGTGAAGAGGAGGAGAGAGAATGTGAAGAGTATGAAGAGAGAGAAGGTTGTTGTCCGGCTTTAGAGATCAATTTGTCCAGTAATGAAGTTGTGACTAACCCGTTAATGTTTTCTGTCCAGGGATCACTAATATCTGACTTTTGATATTGTTGTAATATCTCAGATACGTGTATCCATAGATAAGTTCGATCTGGCCTCATGGTCCCCCAGAACCTATTTGTATCGCTGAGAAAGTCTCAGATACCAAGATGACCTAAAAGTATAGAAACAGACTTTACTGTCACCGTTATAGTGGTTACAAATGGGATTTTTGGAGCATTTGGCATCTGGTGACCTCTATAGCAGTCCCTGTCGTGCAATGATAGTAACTAAGGCGCCTTGACCATTATAGCAGTGCCCCTGGAACGTGAACAATAATGAACGATGTCGTTCCACTTATAGAACACCCCCAACATTATAAAACCCTCCCCCACTCGTTTTTCTCCAATTTCTTCGAGCCTTCAACCCCAAAATCTCCCTTCCACCCATTTCCTCTCACCCTCACTTAGATCTACCTCCTCCAAGTTTCAAAGTATGTATTTGTTGATAAATTATGTCTTCTTTGTCTTCATTTTTCCATGTTCTTGAATGTGAGGTGTTTATATTCTTAGTTATTGTCAAGTAGAGGTGCTCTCTCAATGTTGTTAGGGTTGATTTAGGATAATTTAGAAGTACCCATAGATCATTGATGAATTTTATGATTATCATGGCAAATATTGGTACCATCCTTACTCCTCAAAGTTGTTCCTTCACATTCCACCCATCCAAGAGTGGGTTTAATCTCATGACCCTATTTTGGTTATTATAAAGTTATTTTCTTAGTATTATGATATGTTTTAAGGATTTATTCTTGAGATTTGACATAACACAAATTTATATGTGCTTTTGTGAGAAATAGAAAATATATTTGCAAGCTCTCATGAAATCTTTGTTATAATAAATGGATGGGACCATATTTGAACTATGATTTCTTTAAATGATTTAATTTATGATTTTGAGTTGATTATGAAAAATGAGATTTTGTTATCGTTGATTATATGAAATACAAAACATTATGTTTATTTATGAGAAATGAGAAATGTTGAACTTAGAATCATAGAGTTCCCCTTTTAAGACTTTAGCATGGATTAAGAATAGAGAATTACTGAAAGGAATAAAGCTGTGAGTTAATAGTAGTTATTCCGTTAACCTTAGTATACCCAGGCTCGCGAGGGGCACTTATTCACATGTTAGATCAATCCATGATGGATGCGGTTCATAAGGGATCATTAAGATCTCAGCTAGACACTCTTGTTTTGTGAAAGGCACTGAGAACCACCTTTCAGTTTATGAATAATTTGTTCCCTTTTGTAATTTCTTGAGAAATAAATATAATTTAGTACATTAACAATTTTATAGCTATTATGTATTATATTTGGGATGATTTATAATTGTTGCATTATTATTCATGTATTCCTTTCTTGTCCCATGTATGGTTGTGGGTGAAAATCTATTTACTGAAATTTGTGATAAAACTCATCCCTTTTTCCCTATTTCTTCACAGATGCAGGTGCTACCTTGGATCCTGCACCTCCACCCCCTCAGCAGTAGTTTACTTTCAACTTAGATAAGCTTCACGTTCCCGTGAAGCACTTGCCTTTTTGTAGAGTGCTCCAGCGACCAGACCATTCATTACTTTCATATTTTGCATACCATGATTTATCTTGTAATTAGAAAAGACATAGCTTTTATGGTTATTTTATATAGAGAACAACTCATCATATTTTGTAGTTGTAGCTTGATTTACGAGAAAAAAGGGTTATTTCATGATTTTTATGAATTAGTTATGCAAATTGTTTAAAGAATTAAAGTAGTCTTATAAATCAAATATACATATAGTACGACTCAGCGATCATGAGACTTATATGGGGACGAGATTCCTCACGTACCAATCACGATCCAAAATTGGGTCATGACAATTATCAGGTACCAAGTTAATATTTTTCAATTATCAATGACCAATTTGGAAATTTAGTCATAATAATATTATATTCTTAATGGGATGGACAACTTGTTGATTTGAATATTAATTTTTGTTCTAAAATAATCAACTATAAATATGAATCATTCCTTATTTGAGTTTTGACTGATCTTTTTATTTGGAAAAATTTAAATTGAAAATAAATATTGACAAAAATCATACTTTTTAATTCATTTCACTTTGACGTCAAGTTAAGTTATTAAAATTTATATACAAAAAAAATCAAGTTTTATTTCTCATTGTCACCTAAAGTTGGAATAAGATCATTACTTACTCATGGCCTACGCTCCTATCCCTTGGCTTTTTACATGAACTAGAGCTAAACAAAATTCAAACAAAAAAAGAGCTAAAAAAATTGAACAAGCAAAATAAAACATAAAAAAATTGGCAGGGTGGGGCCATCCCGTGACTTGAATAGATTAGGTTGTACTAGCATTTTGCTGACCCAAAAGTAATTTAGCCTGAAGTGGGTCAGCTCATATAATTTGACAATTCTAATCAAATCTTTTCATTTCATCTGTTTTATGTAGAAGGAAATGTTTAGAAATGTAGGTTGATTAGAATCATTAAGCATTGTTTTATTAGATTTATTTATTGCAATTTTCTGTGCAACTGCACTAGTCAAATACTAGTTAAGAGTAATGTTACACTTTTGGAATATATATAGAACATTTGATATAAGTATTGGATAGAATAAAATACTATAATCCATTAATTTATATAAAAAATTATAATTATTACATATCATTCTGAATATAAAATTCTAACAATTTCTTTAATTGTCTAATATTGTCTAGTGTGGCACTCATTTTTTGTCACTTATATGTGTTTATGATGAGATCCATTAATGCCCATCTAGACTTTCAAAGGATAAACTTACTTGTCATTTAGTCATTTATTTATTTATTGAATGATGATAATATAGATTTAAATTTATGTACATCTTAATATGTGATAAGATATAAATTATTGATTTGGTATCACATAAAGAATTCACCATGAATTCAAATTTATACAAATATTACTCTTATTTATTATAACAAATGGTCAAATGTCTTCCACAGATATAAAAGGTCCATCTTTAATTCCCATCTCCCTCAAAATTCCATGGAAAAAACCTAACCACTTTTTCCTTACGGTAAAAGAAATCCAAACCACAACAAACGGAAAAAAAAAAAAACACAGTGATAAGTTGCTTTTCGAAAGCTAAATTTTAGTTTACTACTACAAGACAAATACCAAAAGAAAAATGATTGAAAAGTAAATCAAAATGTACACTATCATATATATATATATTAGGAAAAGAAAAAGTTTGTTTTCCTCAAAATTTGAAAACCTGTATAATTTATAACAGACTTAGATATGTTCCATAAAATAAACATATTTAACTTAATTTTGACCCAAATGTTTTTAAAACTATTTGCTTGTAATTCATGAGGCTAGAAAGTTACTGAGATTCGCCTAATCATCATGAAGGATTTATATAATATATATGGAGTTTTGAATTCAAATCTTATTGTAATTAGTATAATTTTATAAGTATCAAAATAATTCATGGTGTTAGAATGTTTATATTAGATGTTGAACTGAGTAATGGAGGATTAAGTTATTCAATCATGTATAATAATCAATAATTAACAATCAAATAGTTTTAAAAAATTTTTAATTATGAATTTGACTCCTCTAGAATAATAAAATTGATAAAATATAAAAGTAGATTATTAATCAGTTTTAGATAAATAATTTTTATTATGTAGGGCCATACAAAATTATTGCAGGTTGTCAATCTCCTTGAGCCAAACCCTTAGCTATAACCAAATAAAAAAGTTTTCAAGAAAGAAAAATAAAAAATTATTTTACCTGCAAAGAATCAATGTCATATTTATGCTTATATAGTAATAAGTACTTTCTCTATTTTTTTTATTAATTACAGATAAATATATTAATTTTAAAATATATTAAATTGACTCGATTTTCACTTCCATTATTAACAAGGAATGAATTGAACAAGTTTCCCTACAGTAATATCATTGTAGCCACTCGTGAGTACGTGACAACTTATCATTTTATTTTATTTTGTTGGAGTGTGACAACATATCATTTATCAAAGAGTAAAAGAAAATTGGGCTGTTAAGCCCCGTTGTCTATCAAAAAAAAAAAAAAAAAGAGTAAAAGAAAAGTTCATAAAAAAAAGAGTAAAAGAAAAGAAAAGAAAAGAAAAGAAAATAAATAATAAAAAAAAGGACAGAAGGGAAATGAGGAGGGTAGAGGTAAATACAGGGTGGACCAAGTCATATCACAGCAACAAGGTCACAGCCCCAACACTTGTCTAACCTCACGTGCCTGTCATTCGGTGCACCGGGCCCCACACACTTTCAATCACCCTCACCCACCCGCACCCCTTACTTTATTCTCTCTCTCTCTCTCACTCCTTTAACTTTCTCTCTGTTAAAAACTCTCTTTTCTTTCTCTCTCTCTCTCTCTCTCTCATGAGAACTTCTTCTTTCTGAGCCCTAAAATTTATAAAGCAAAATTAATTCCCCAAATTAGATTCTCTCTTTCTTCTTAGCTATGTCTCTCAGGAAGGTTTTTCGCTCACGAAAGTTCTCCAGGTCGTTCAAGGAGGTCGGCGGTGTCGTCGCCGCCGCCGGCGTCGACGGCGACAGGCGTGGCGGCGGGGGAGGGGAATCGGCGGCGGATCGAGGAGAGTATGGTGGGAATGCGTGGTCGGGGATGTTGCCGGAGCTGCTGGGGGAGATCTTAAGGAGGGTGGACGCGGAGGAGGAGCAGTGGCCCCAGAGGCAGAACGTGGTGGCGTGCGCCTGCGTATGCAAGCGGTGGAGGGACACCACGCGCGAGATCGTGAGGTCTCCCTCTCACAACGGCAAAATCACCTTCCCTTCATGCCTCAAGAAGGTGCCCATTCCAAAAAAAAAAAAAGTTCAAAATTGATCTCTCTCTCTCTCTCTCTTTTTAATTTAAATTATTATTTATTATTTATTTCCTTAATTTGCTTTTTTTTTTTTTAATTTGATGCGTGTGGATTGGGGGGAAAACAAAGTTGAGTTCTTCGTGGCCTTGTTTTAATTTTAAAAATAAAATTGGATTGTATTTTTTTTTTTTAAATTTTGGGTCATTATTGGAGTGTTCGTTAATTCGTCCTTTTTTTTATTGTTTCTTTAATGCAATCTTTTTTGAGTGTTTTTCCTTTTTTTCAGAGGTGGGATTGTGACTATTTATGAAATGGGTGATGGCATGTTTGGATTTGCTTAATTTTTAGGGGAAGATCGTTTTCTTTAGAGCTATGTAAGTGAGGTCTTGATTATGAGCCTTTTTCGAAGATAAAAGTAGCTAATCCAAACAGGTGCTAAATGTTTCAATTAGTTTAGGTAGTGAATTTACATTTTGTTGTGAGGATCAGCAGTGATTTTGGGATCCTTGCAATGATTGAGTAATGCCTTAAATGCAGGTTGGGGTCTTATTGCTGCTTGGGAAACTGCAGTAGTTTACTACAAACGAGTGTTAAAATGTAAATCCGGTGATTAAGGTTTGTGGGTATTGTTCAGCTTGTTGCGGTTTTATCTGTGTGGAGTGGGAAGAAGATGCAAGAGTTGGAAACAGTTGGCCATTTTGATTGATTGATTTTGTGAGGGAAATTTTCAGATTCGGATTGTTGTTATGCTTGTGGTTCACACATAAGTGGATTGAGTTTCATCCAAGTTTTAGCAGATAGAGATCACTTATTAGCATGATGTATAATAGCTCTTTTACATTTGCCTAACTCTTGCTGAAGCATGTGATTTGATCCCTGCAGTGTTTTCCTCGATAAAGGATAGTTATTTATTGCGATGAATGCTTTCTTTTCTTGTTATGATTTCGTCATAATTTTGTTTAGTATTTTGTTCTGTTGATGACTATTGCTTGTTAGTATTGCATTGAATAAAATTTTGAATTTAGGAGGCTTGGAATTGACAGTATTGTTATGTTTCGATGACTTGCAGCCAGGTCCACGTGACCTCCCCCACCAATGTCTTATAAAGCGGAATAAAAAGACCTCAACATTTTACCTCTATCTTGCCCTTACACCATGTAAGTAATTATTGTATTGGTAAAGGCCTTTGTTTGGCCTGCCACTAGAGATGGATGAAAATGAATTATGGCTGGAGTTGAATGAGCATCTGTGGATGAAAATGAATTACGGCTGGAGTTGAATGAGCATCCGTGCCCTTCGTATGGGGTAGTGTGTTGACAATATAAAGTCTTGTTATGTATGTGTATGTGTAAACAGTGGAACTAAACAGCATCTCTTTTGTCAAGCATATGACTCAAAACTTTTCTTGTTTTGACTAGATATGCTATTCTTTTGTGCCTTAAAACCGGAAAAGTCTGAAGATCTTTTGGTTTGCCTATATGTAAAGTGACTTTTACGTACATTTATAGATAGATGTAAATGAAAAAAGAAATGTCAAATGTTAGATTAAAAAAAAAAAATTGTCAAACTACATGACTATACTACTATGCATTTCATTGGTCAGACCCGGTCTACGATGACTAGCTTTAGTCAACTTACAGAAACTTGTTCAATTTAATTATTATTGTTTTTTTTTTATTCTCCACAATAAGAATATAGAAGCAGAATGGAGTTAAAATCTTCCATTAACATGTTGTTTAACCTTAGTTGGAGGTTTTTTACAGTGATAGAAGTAAAAGGATCTATGACGTGTGGGGTATGCTTGTGGAAGTTTAGTGTGGAACTATTCATTTAGTTATTTGATTATAATTCTCAGATATTGAAGGAATAAACTTTATTAACATATAAAGGGAGATTTCATACGTGGCTAAAGTAACCTCACAAAAAGCCTTCCTTGATGAAGCTTCATTTGTCAAGAAGGGACCTTTTGTAGTAGAAGAGTAGAAGTTATTAAAAGCTGCTTTGATACAGATTCTTTTATGTTGGGAGTTACATAGATTATTTTGCATTAAAGCATGGGGTCACTAGTTGCTTAATTCTAACACCTTGGTCTCGCCGCTTCTTAAATATCTTTGAAGTTGTGAGGATTGTGTCAGATTAGCTGGTGAGAGAGAACTTTAAGCAATTATTGTTTTGCTAATGCCGTGAATAATTAATTTGGTAGTAATTTAGAGGTCTTGAAATTAATGTTTATGTGTGAAATTATTGAAGTAGACCAATGCTGAGGTCTCTAGGATACGGTTGGTTGTGAGACGGGCTAGCAATTGGCTAGCTTTATGATTAGCATTTGACCTTTCACTTAGCCTATAGTATAATGGATATCCCTTCATAGTAGCAGTATGTGGGAATGTCATGTGGGATTTCAAATAGAGCTCTACAAGTCCAATTCTTGACAATTATTGGTAGCAATATTATTTGGAATTAATTTCTATACACTATTAGTGTAAAATACATGGTAATTCAATCATGTATTGTTACACTTCACACGTACTACTTGAAAAGTCATGTAAATCGAAGAATTTGATTGGATGACAGTGTAAAATACTTTTACACTGTCAGTGCATCAAAATTAAACTCATTATTTATTATGTTTGGTAGAGGTGAAAGTTTGAACCTTAATACAGTTGAAAAGGTGATGAAACTTTAAGAACAATGGTAAAATCAGAATATTATCAGGCATTGTAATAAATCAATGTAATTTGTCTTGTAGTTGATGATGGTGGTGATTAACTTTTCAAATGATGATTATAGGAGGCTTGTTTCTTCTCAATATTTCATGAAATGCCATATTGTTGATGCTGCACAATTTGTGACTTCACCTTGCATTTTCTCAATGTGCTGGAAATCTATGCCTCACTTTTTTTCCCTTATTCACCTGCCCTTCCGCCATTTGCTTGACAGCATTCACAGATAAAGGGAAGTTTTTGTTAGCAGCTAGGAGATATAGGTGTGGTACCCATACTGAGTATATAATATCACTTGACGCTGATGACTTATCCCAAGGAAGCAATGCTTATGTTGGAAAGTTAAGGTAACACTTTCTTAACTACATCGAAAATTATCCCCTTTAAGAAAAGAAATAGATTTATTTCTTCTTTTTGTTTGGTTGAATCGTTAAGATTTCACTACTCTTCGTCTTTATTACAGATGGTGTATGTTTTCTAAATGCTTTAGCTGACAACTACTACTAATTGTTGAAACTTATCTTTTTTGTTGCCTAGAATTTTGTTAGAGCTCAGTCACGAAACTGTACTTTGTATAAAAGACAGTTATCATATGAAGTTTTTATTTGTTCGCTTTCAATTTAAATGAGTGAACATTTCAGTATCCTATCTGAACTGCATCCCCATCCCCCCCCCCCCCCCCTTCTCTCTCTCTCCCTCCTTCCTGCCTCAGTTCTTTCTCTCAACTGAAAAATGGAAAATGTACAGACACAGTAAAAGGAAATAAAATAAATGAAGATTGCCACTCTAAATCACACCTCTGCACAAGGCAGAAGGAGCAAATATTCCTATTTGCTTGTACTTAACAGTCAGTAAATACTTTTCATTTTAGAAGCAGGGATTCAATAAGTTAGTTTTGGTGATGTTTTTAAGATCAAAACTGCATCAAAGTGAATCGGGGACCTTACGTTGTTTGGTTTTGTAAAACTGAGACCATTGTAAATGATCTTAGTTTGAAGTTTGTTTGTCTGTCTTACATGAAACTACTGTGAGTTTTGCATCCTCTATGGACATCCAAAGCTGAATAAAAATAATTGAATCCTAATTGTTTAAACCTTCTTATCTCAATATTAGTTATCTTTTTATGACATAAACATTTGTGCTGAAATCTATTTATTCCTTGGAGTGGAGTTTAGTAGTCTCATTTAAATGAGTAGAAATATATTTTTGTTAATATTTGGTCAATCTTTGGCTGATTGTGTTGACCACTTATGTGCTGAAATCTCTTCACAGCTCGGATTTTCTTGGCACCAATTTCACAATCTATGACAGCCAGCCACCTCATAGTGGTGCAAAACCATCGAGTGGCAGGGCTAGCCGCCGTTTTGCCAGCAAGCAGATAAGCCCTCAAGTTCCTGCTGGTAACTTTGAGGTGGGGCAGGTCTCCTACAAGTTCAACCTTTTGAAATCAAGAGGGCCAAGGAGGATGGTCTGCTCACTGAAGTGTCCTGTCTTACCATTGGAAGAAAGTTCAGATAGCACATCTCTGGACGGCCTAAAGGTGCACAGTAAGGAAAATGCCATCTCTGGCTACACAGTCTTGAAGAACAAAGCACCAAGATGGCATGAGCATTTGCAATGCTGGTGCTTGAATTTTCATGGTCGTGTGACGGTAGCATCAGTGAAGAACTTTCAGCTGGTCGCAACAGTGGACCAAAGCCAACCAGGAGGGAAAGGAGATGAGGAAACAGTTCTCCTTCAGTTTGGCAAAGTAGGAGACGATACTTTTACCATGGATTATAGGCAGCCTTTATCTGCCTTCCAGGCATTTGCCATTTGCTTGACTAGCTTTGGCACTAAACTGGCATGTGAGTAATACAGTTTGTGTCATTATGCTTATTTATTCTGTGGATGTTTCAGTGAATAGTTATTTTTGTTAATTTTTTTTTTTTACTCGGCTTTGAGTCTATAATTTGATTGCAGGAAGCTTGTTGTAAATGTGTTATATTAATAGAACATGACGTCTTCCATAATGAAAGATATTGGTCCCTTCCTGTAGTAGTACTTTTAATTTATATGCACGTAAGGGTAACCAATTTTTTTTTTTTTTTACCTGAAAATACAATGGTTGCAATGAGCATTATAGGGTTTCAAACATTTCCTTTAATCCAAAGAACTTCCATAATTCCCTGAATTAAGGATAAATGTGGAGGGTTTAGGGAATGAGTATCTGAAGAATTTAAGATATACTGAAGATGGCCTGGTTTGGGGCCCATTTGAAAATGGCCAAAGGTGGAGGAAATGTTGAATACCCTTTTGGAAGAAGAAAATAGATTCATTAAAGATGGGGTTTTGATAGAAAGCCAAATGAGCCAAGAAAAGAGACAAAGAGGGTGTGATAGGATGATATCAATCTTCACTTTAGGTGGAAGATGACTATGGCACATACACAACACACGTTGCATTGATCATCAAGCACAATTTATTTCTCTTTGGTACATTATATAATTTCTGGCCCCTGGTCCTCTGGTACGGATTGATGTGGACCAGTAAAAAAGGTTGAATTTTATTTGAGAGGGTGACACATCGTGTGGTTGGCCCGTGACATTGAAGCTAAAGATGCATAAGATGCTGTCAATGGATAAGGGGTTGGTTATGATATAAATGATGTGTGAATAGTGCATGCCCCGTTTATTCTCCTCTTTTATGGTACCTCTTATTTTGCACTGGGACCATTCCATTGCTTAAGGGAAAAGGGATTTAAAGGGGTAAGGTCCCACCATTTAAATTTTAAGGTGTTCCCATTTACTAACTTGAGAGTCATTTGGCAAAAAAGGATAGGCATGGAGTGGAATGACATCTACAATCTGATACGCCGCCGGATTCAATTTCTTCACCATTCGCATATTTTTGCTCATTTTGTCAATTCACTGAATTGGGAATTGTAGACATATAGTTGGTCACCATATATGTTGGGCACATCATTTTTGTTTTGGTTTTAAATCGTCACCTAACATTCATCATTTCAAATAATTATGCACATGTTCTTTTTTTTTCTATATTAATTCTAATAATAGGTTAAAATTGTAGTTTATTGAATTATAATGAAACATGTTTCAATTATATTTTAATTACAATAAAACGTTTAATCAAATAGATGAAAACAGAAAATTAGCCTAGTGCTTGTGACATTAGGACTATGATCTTATAAGATTTGATTACGATCATGAATTTATATTTCATGTGTCGTATAATTGAAATATGTAGTTTCTTTAATTCTTTTTTATTTCAAAAAAATTCAATCTATTTTCAAACCAATATCTCAAGTGCATGTTTGGCAAACACCTTCCCCCTCCCTCTCAAGAACTCAAATAACTAATAATTTATAAGCTGTTGTATATAAAGAGAGCTAATGCAAAACACACAGTAACCATTGTACCTCCATACTTTTGAAACGGTAACCCTGATTCACCAGTTTTTATTAAACTTTTTGGATCGACTATTATATTTTTGGGGTCAACATCAACTCTTAATTTTAGCTTTCCAAACTGTTAACAAACTAACCCAACTAACCCAGTGTCAAGTTGAGGGTCAAATAGACAAGTCCAGCAGCCTCAGGTTAAACAACTTGATAATGAAAGACCTTTTCAGATCAAATTAAACAACTTGCCAGGCTGGAAGACCAAACCCATCAATCAACTATTTTCCAACTGGTTGGAGAACAACAGTTTGGCACTATGGCCCATGGTTTTCCTTTGATCTATATTGTTTTATTATAAAAGGATTTGTTAACCTGAAGGAATTAATATATAATAATAAATTTAGGATTTTTCTAAAGGTATTCAAAAAAGACAAATTTCAAAATTTGGGGTGATACCATGCATTGAAAACACAAATTTATTAGGATGCATAAATTTTAAATTTTATATTGCATCATAAGTTTTTAAAGCTTCCAAGATAATAAAAGCGTTAAAAAAAATTAAAAACTTAGGGGCTATTTGGTTGCTGTTTTTAAAAACAGTTTTTGAGTTTTAAAAATAAAAAACCAAAAGAAACTGTTTAGTTGATTGTTTTGTAAAAGCCTGGTTTTAAAAACTAAAAAACAACTTTTGCATTTTAAAAACTGAAACACAAAAACAATTTTTAGATGTTTTGGGAAACAGTTTTCTTGTTTTATTCTTCACCTACCTCCTCCTTCCCAACTGCTCTATCCTTCTTCAAGCTCCTCAGGTGTCGGCGAGCTGTGCGACCAGCAACGGTGAGCTCCTCGACTAGGCGACCAACCGTCGGCGAGCTCCATGACCGCAATGGTGAGCTCCGCAACCAGGAGAAGGTGAGCTTCGCAAACTAGCCACTGCGCGCGGCCAAGAGAACGGGTCCCTACCACCGCGACCTCATGGCACACGCGAACTCTGCCTTCGAACACGACCTAGCGGTGCATGCGACCTCCGCCACTGAACACGACCAGATCAGCCGGTGCACGTGACCCAGCTTGAGGTAGAGCTCGCGATTCTTGTGGTTGTTCGCATTGGAGCTTCTGTGGGGTGGAGCCATATGATACCTGAGATACACGTGTTCGTGGACAAGTTTCATACTTTCCTAGGATCCTTTGGGGCCCACCCGAGTAGCCGGATCGGCCTTGGAAGCCAGAACCGAGTTGCAGCCCAAGTTCTGCAAAATTATGTAGAACAGGTTCGCTGTAGCGAGCTTTTCTCACTGTAATGAACGGGTTCATGCTCGTTGTGGCGAAGAATCCTCGCTGCAGCGAGTGATGGTTTTTCTTGGCTCGCTGCAGTGAAGAAAACTCGCTGCAGCGAAGAAAGCACGCTGCAACGAGCAACCCGTGACAACACAGTATTAGTAAAACTATGCCGTTTCATTTTGACCCCTTTAAAAATCCCAATCGGGCTCCCTAGTAGAAATAGAAGAAAAAGAACGCAGAAACCTTTTCCCCTCCCATTTTCTATCTTTTCTTTCAATCCCACTCCAATCTAGCTTCCCCAAATCATCAAGGTATGTATATGTTGCTAGATTTAGTCTCCATTCTCTCTATTCTTTCATGATCTTGAGTTGGGTATTGTTGTTCCTCTCTTTTTGTCAAGTGGAGGTGCTTCCCAATGTTGTTAGAGCTAGATTAGAGTTGTTTAGAGATTAGCGGAGACTAACCTTGAGTCAATATTGCTCTATGGCAGTTGTTAGTGTCATTCCATGCTTCAGAGGTCAAGTTGGTGGTGCCCACATACTCTTGGCTCCATACGGTGAGTGGGTTCAAACTCATAACCTTAGTTTCATCATTATAGCTATGTTTTATGCATTATGTTGTTATAAATATGAAATTTGAAATGAGCAAAAGTCGAGAATATGATTTTATGTGATTATGTTAAATTAGAAAAATTATGATTTACGATAATATCATAAAAGAAAAAGTTTACCATGGGACCATAATTGCTGTGTTGTGTGTATGAAAAATGTTTTACATGCTAATGAGATGATTGTTGGAAGAATATATGATTTTATTTAGTTGCTTTTTATTCAAATATGTTTTTTGAGTTTATGACATTATTATGTTTTTGAGATTTAGATTTCAAGCTATATTTTGAATATTCAGTTAAGATAATTATATGTGTTAGAGAAATGTGAACAAGAGTATGACCTAGTTTTATGGATAGATATGTTATGTGATTTTCGAGTTTTATGATTACGAACCCCAGTACTTTGAGCTATGATTTTAGATTATCAAGTATATGGGAGTTATGTTAGTTTAAGATATGAATTTAGAACTTCAGTTTTATGGTACCAAGCGGTACAGAATTCAGTATGACTCTTAACAAATTCCAGATACATATTCTGTGGACTTGAGATCGGGTTGCCTACAAACGAATAATCCCTTGGGCATGATTCTCACAGCCACAGATATACTAAAGTTAGATTGTTAGAGTTATATGAATCTAGAACTCCCAGTGTATTAAGAATTTAGGGGCTCTGTTCGCTAGGGATAGAGTACCCATTTTTCAGCTATGGGTTTTGTCAAACTAGCTTAGACAATAGAGATCAGAAACAGACAGTTAGTTAACGGCTGTATGAGATCATTAACCTTGGTACCAAGTTGTCCGTCAGAGGACAATATCGCCCCACAATAGATACAGAAAATGGGACCTAGATAGATACCCACAGCTCGTCCGCCAGGGACTATGTGACTTTATAGCTTCAATTATTATATATGTATTTATTCAGCTCAGCAGATATTGTTTCCTTAGACTCTACCGTACTTTAGTTAAAATGATTTCGTGTTACTTGTGAGTTTACAATTGTGTGTTCATGAATTTATGAAATGAAAAATGATTTTCTTTTAGAGCAAGAACTCAAAGATGCTTTTCTATGAAATTATAAATACAAAGATATCTTTTCTATATATAGTTATGCAAATGAATATTAAATGATTATGATTGTTGTATGCATGATATTATATGTATATTCCTTGGTTGTCCCATGTGGGTGGTGGGTGAGAGTTCACTCACTGAGTCCGTTGACTCACTCCCTCTCCCTTCCTCTCATAGTTGCAGCTACAGGTTCAGTTTTCGTCTAGCCTTGTTGACTCGGCAAATTCCAATGATAGGCCTTATTTGAAGTGAGGCTTAGTTTAGAATTATGTCAGTAGTAGAAGTACTCCAGTAAGTGTGCAGACAGAATCCCGATCATGCATTTAGTTTTAGAGTTTTTATAAAAATTCAGTACTTGAGATAGTTATATATTTGTTTTCAGTTTACAAGCATAGATTTGAAATGGTAAAGTTGATTTGAGTTTATGTAACAAGCTATAAATATATTTATAGTTCATCAGTTTCTAAGTATTAAGTTGATTTTCAAATTTAAAATTTAGATCAAGTGGTAAAACAGTTTATGTTTTCATGGTTTACGTGTTTATTGGAAATGTCATAAAGCTTTCTATATTAAGATATTTCAATTTTGTGAAATTGGATATTAGATTTTGAATAAATATTTGGATAACGATTCGGAGGAAATTATGTTTTCAGAAAGTAATTTAAGCATAATATTATTATAAGTATGCATTCATAGAGACACGTCACCCGGAAGACTTACGTGAGGATGAGATTTCTTATATGCCGGTCACGTTCCCAAGTCGGGTCGTGATAAGGCAGTGGTTGCTCGCGGTTGTTTGTGGTGGCTATGGAATGGCGGAGGACGCGGCGGAGCTTGTGGTGGTTCTTCTCATCTTTGCTCACGACCCTCCCTCTCTCTTTCTCTGCTTTTCCCTCCCTCTCAGTTGCTGTAATTTGTTGATTTCAGTGTTGATACCAAGTTGTAAATTGATCACCTTTATTTGTTGATCTCTGTTGTGATTGTTGGTGGTTGTTGATCTTTGTTGTGGTTGCTGGTGGTTATTGATTTTTATTGTTTTGATCTTTACCAAATTTTTTTTATTTTATCCATTTTAAAAGTTATTTTTTAAAAGAATTATCCAAACAAGTTTTCTTGTTTTTTTATTTTTAAAAAATGAACTGGAACATATTTTTTAAAAAAGTTTTGAAAAATAAAAACAAAAAACACTTCCAAATAGCCCCTTGCATTCTTAATTCGATGATGAACACTAACTAGAAAAACTCTTGAAAACACAAATTGCCAATCTTCTTTCCCCCCCTTTTTATGACTTATTTTGGAAGATCCACACACAATTTCCCCTTCTAACCAAATAATATATTTTTTCCTATATATTAGGATCCAATCATAATGTATAAGACTTGAATCCCACATCAAAAGTATAGAATTCTTATCATAAACTATCTCTCCTAAAAATTTAAGCAAATGAATAGATACACAAACAATTTTATATCTAATACACTATATGACTATACTCTATATGAATATCTCTCTTGGACTTAAAGCGGAAACATTTCTATTAACATAAGATAAGGATTCCTAACCGTTTGATCATAAAAGCTCTAATATCCTATCATGAACCATTTCTCCAAAAAACTTAAATTACTGAACAGACATGAGAATAAATTAATATCCAATATCATGAGGAATCATAATGTAGGGGCTGTTTGGAAAGTTTTTTTGAAAACAGCTTTTGGTTTTTAAAAACAAAAGGCTAAAAGAACCCTTTGGGTAAGTTGTTTTATTTATACTGATTTTAAAAAACAAAAAACCGAATATGACTTCTAAAAACAAAAGTTCAAACACAGTTTATATGTTTTTGGAAACAACAAAACAGGCGGTGGCATTTATGTAATATTGGTGTTTTATTATTTCTATCTGCTCTCGATTCTCATCGACGTCAATTCGTGCCTCTTTTTTGTTTTTTCATCCAATTACGACATGTTGCCTTTTGCCTCACTGCTCCAATTCAAATGCCTACCATCCACCCCTACAAAGGTAAACAAATTGGAACTATCCAAACTAATTTTGGTTTTTAATTATTATAAAATTGTTATGAAAGTTAAAACTACCAAACAAATTTTTTTGGTTCTTCTATGTTTAAAAATAGAATTTTAATTACTTTTTTAAAATAGTTTTAAAAAACTTAAAAATAAAAACACTTTCAGACAAGCCTGTAGCTTCTGTGGTGTGTGGTTATCTCAATGTTCTTTTCAATATCAATCCAAAGAAGAAAGCCATGACTAAGCAATACTTAAAAAGTTTTGGCATTGGCACATGGAATGTTGACACTCCCATTATGACTCACAATACATGAAACCTTTGAGCATAGGTAAATACTGATGACATCCCTGCAAGCATAGTTTGAAGAATCGAGTCGGACCGGTCTAGTCAATTTGGACCAGAAACTGATGAACCGGTCTAGTAACTAGTTCAGTTCAGTATACAGACCGATTTTGTAAACCTAATCAACTCTGGTTAAACCTGATTTGGGGTTTCAATTTAAATTTTTTACAATCCAAAAAATGCAACATGTAGGACTCAAATCCCTGTCACAGGAGAAGGAGGCATGCATCTCAACCAATAAGCTATGCTGCAGTTTGTGTTTTATAATGTTTATAATAATATATACCATATATCTATCATATTTTCTTATATTTATTTAATTAAATCCGGTTGAACTGGTGACTCACCGGTTAAACTAGTGACTCGGTGACCCAATAGTTACGCCAGTTCAATCACCAAGCCTAGTTTTAAAAGTTATGCTTACAAGTAGTCATGACAAAAGGTGCAAGATTCATGTTAAGACAGACAAGTTTCATTTCTTTCCTCCCAGTTTTGCACCAAGAGCTCTCTCCATTTTCCCAATGATTTGTTGATTTGGAATGGCTTTACTAGATTCATACTCTTGTATAATCTGTGGCTTCTCATTAATCATCTGCACACAAGAAAAAGGTAATCAATATCTCAGCTTAGTAGTTAGAACCAACAAGATAAGTCTGCCACAAATGAGAGGGTGTGTGTGTGCGAGAGAGAGAGAGAGAGAGAGAGAGCTGAGCCAGCTGAGCTTGAGTAAGTTTTTTGTCTAGCCGCGCCTGCATGATGGCTTTCTTCAATTCAGTCGGTACCCTTTTATCTGTAAGAACAGTAAGAGATCCCGTAACAAGAATTTCAGATGTTTAAGTTCCAAATAATATGGTCACAGCTAAACAGAAAATTTGCAGAAAAATGCATCGGATCAGGAGCCGAGGACATGGAACCATGAAACGTTGAAATTCTACAACTCATCCAGCATATGTTGTACCTTAAATGCTCTAGAGGTTCTTCTGTTAAAGTATACCCCTAATTAAAAACAAGAACTATTCCTCATCAACTAAACAGCATAAGTTTTAAACTGAGTTCTTCATAAGATATGCTTTGAGGACACTATACAAGGGGAGAATGACATCGTGATCTTCTGTTTGAGGCACATCATCGGTTCTGGAAGAAAACATGAAAAACTTAACCCATCTATGATTTGCATCAATCAATCATAGTGGCAACAAAAATGTGCATCCCAAGGACATACATAACAACTTAAAGGCAGGAAGAAGCTGGAAGTAAATGTTCAATACCAGCTGCACAGTACACATCGAAACGGGGACTTCAAGTTGAAAAATAAAGTACTCCCAACAGATATTAACAGCAATCCGTCTCACTTGCCTCTTGCTATTCATTTTATAAGCAATCATGGTTCTTCCAACATCAATATATATATATATATATATAAACTGAAATTAACTTCAGGAGAGCAACAATCAGGAAAACACACCAGAATCATTCAATCTTATATTTGTATTCCTGGTTGCCCTCTTCTCCTACCAATTTCCTCACGTCATTTAAATTTTCTCAGCTGCCTTCCCTAGTTCTAGACTGCAGGTTAAGTTGCACTAAATTTTTCAATCACTGTCAATTCTTGCAACAATAACCTTTATGAAACTATTTGTCCCAAAACTTAAGCTAATATGTCCCCTCACATGAATGTCTCTTTTGGACTTGAAGTGTGGACAATGCATAGGTCCGCCATACCTTATTCTAAAATTTAATTATTTTTATTTAGAAGTGGGGAAAACAAGGATCGAACTCTAGATCATTTGGTCGTAGAGACTCTGATACCATGTCATGAAACTATTTATCCCAAAAGTTTAAGCTGTTAGGCTATGACATACTAATGATTTTATATCTAATAATAACAATAACAGCTCCATAACAAATAATAAAATAATTGGATATACACACCCTAGAGACAGGGCACTTGGGCAGAAATAGACTCCTGACATCAAGTAAAATAGTTGTAAAAACAGTACTCTAGCCTAAAAGGGATTTGAATTCATTTCAAGGTAATTGCCGGAAATACCGAATACACCATGAATATAATTCTGGAGAAAAACCGAAAAGACCATGAACATAAGTCTGGATGTCACATTCAATGTTAAAGATTAGCATTATTAGATTACAGCCAATGTGTTAACCATAGTTCGAAAAGTCACAAAATTTCTCAACAAAAAAGCATGCCAAAATTGTGGGAACATCTCCCTCTAAATCTCATTATCTTCATTAACACTAAGATATAAGGTGTGTTTGTTTACGATCATTTTACCAAATAATCACTATTTTCGTCAAAAAAAAATTACTTTTTGTATCTTTGGATAATTTTTAAAAAACAATCAAAATTTTAAAAAATTTGTTTTCAATTTTTTATAGAAGCTAAAATTAATGGTTTATAAAAAAAATTAATTTTTAACTTTTTTAATTGTATATAAAATTTAACTTTCATAATAATTTTTTAAAATCTAAAACCAATGCGCTCATAATAACTAACCACATTCCTTGCTAATTTTGCTCTCACTACTATTCATTATTCATTAAAAAAAACAAGGCTATGATTGACTAATGACTATTTGTCAAATCGAATTTTCGCCGGATGGTGTCAACATTGCACTATTGAGCCTGAGAAATTACATCATATGCGAAAATCAAGAAAACAAGCGGTGGTAACAATTAACATCCTTTAAGGTGATTTGGTAATGGGAAAACAGAATCACTCAAATCGTAATTGATATTAGAGAACATTAATGTGCATTTTAGATTCTAAATCATGTACACTCCTTCAAATGATTAACAGGAAGGTCATATGGCAAAGATGCTATAAGTCAACAAAAAAAAAAAAATTGGAAAGCACTTTTGCACCATACAACGTCTTTTGATACAACTCGGAGATGCTAATAAAACAAAACCATTAAGCTCCTACTTATTAAAAAATGATCTGCATTTGTATTATAACAAGGATGAAGCAAAAGTAAAGGATACAAATGAAAAGTGAAAAAAATAAAAATAAAACAGATGTGCACTTACGGTGAAGATTCTCAGTTGCTTCATCAAGCTTCCTTGTATTAAGAGAAGTGCTGCTAGAAGCAGCTCTATTTGTTCCAGCAGTTGCTGTAGAGAACACGAAATATAGAGTCAAAAGAGTGACAATTGAAGACACATCCTCTATAGTAAAAACTAAGAGCCATCTATGAATGAGATTGATAACAGCCTACACATTTTTCTATTTCCCTTCCCCTCATTATAACCATTGCCAGAAGAATGATAACCCAATTAGACTGTGACACTTGAATTTCAAGGAGTGAAATTTATTTAGTTATGATATGTTTGGTTAAAAGGTGAAAATGAAGATAAATTTTTAATGATTGAATTCTATGTGTAAAATTACATATAAAACTTACCAATGAGAAATTCATCCCTATTTTTACTTTTCAACCAAATATAATTTTACTTGAAAAAAGAATACATAGACAAAACTGGAACTAAAGACACTACACTACAAGCCTTGTATACAGATTCAAAAAACAAAAGGTATAGGTAATCTCCACAATCACAAGTCCATGTATGATTATTCCATCATCATTTTTGCTCCAAAGTTTCTAACTTTTTCCTTCACTTCGGGGTCCTAATCCAAACCCTTGAAACAAAACACCATAAGGCGAAAACATCAAAAAATAAAGAGAAATCTCGTTTTTGTTCTTTTTCCCAAAAGAATAAAAAAAAAAAAGAAAGTAAAACCCTAAAATAGTTTTTACATTTCTTGACAGTTTCAATCTCAGCTCCAGCACGACGAGCAGCGTTGACAGCCTTCTCATCCTTCGTGGCCGCAGCAGTCGGTGCCTTCTTCCTGAATAAATAATCCTCTCTCTCTCTCTGTCGTTGGCCCGTGACATTGAAGCTGAAGATGCATCAGATGCTAGCTTGAATAGTGCATGCATGCCCCCTTTTATTCTCCTCTTTTATGGTGATGGTACCTCTTATTTTGCACTGGGACCATTCCATTGCTTAAGGGAAAAGGGATTTAAAGGTGTAGTAAGGTCCCACCATTTACATTTTGATCTGTTCCCATTTACCAACTTGAGAGTCATTTGGCAAAATATCTCATAAAGGATAGGCATGGAGTGGAATGGCATCTCCAATGTGATGTGCCGCCGGATTCGATTTCTTCACCACTCGCATATTTTTTGCTGATTTTATCAATTCATTGAGTTGCGAATTGTAGACATATGGTTGGTGACCTTATATGTTGGGCACATCATTTTTGTTTTGGTTTTAAATCCGTCACGTAACATTCATCATTTCAAATAATTATGCATATGTTCTTTTTTTTTCTATATTAATTCTAATAATAAGTTAAAATTGTAGTTCATTGAATTATAATGAAACATGTTTCAATTATATTTTGCTTATAATAAAATGTTTAATCAAATAGATGAAAATAGAAAATTAGCCTAGTGCTTGTGACATTAGGACTATGATCTTGTAAGATTGGATTACGGTCATGAATTTATATTTCATTTGTGTCCTACAATTGAAATGTATAGTTTCTTTAATTCTTTTTTATTTCAAAAAATTCAATCTATTTTCGAACCAATATCTTAAGTGTATGTTTGGCAAACACCTCCCCCCTCCCTCTCAAGAACCCAAATAACTAATAATTTTTTTTTTTGGTGCAACATCTAGGGTATCTACCATCGAAAGATTAACTAATTCCATCGCATTAAGACCTCAAATGACAATGACAATGAGCTTAGTGATTTAAAGTTTTCTTCATACCCAAAGCACTCTCGACTTTTGGCGTGAATGAATCCTTACCGCTCAATCACACCCGCAAGTTAACTAATAATTTATAAGCAGTTGAATACAAAGAAAGCTAATGCAAAACACACAGTAACCATTGTACTTCCATATTTTTGAAACGTTAAACCTGATTCACCAATTTTTATTAAACTTTTTGGATCAACTATTGCTTTTTTTTTGGGTCAACATCAACTATTAGTTTTGACTTTCCAAAATGTTAACAAACTAACCCAGTGTCAAGTTGAGGGTCAAATAGACAAGTCCAACAGCCTCAGGTTAAACAACTTGACAGTCCAATAAATGAAAGACCTTTCCTTTTCAGATCAAATTAAACAACTTGCCAGCTGGTAGACCAAACCCATCAATCTTCCAACTGGTTGGAGAACAAAAGTTTGGCACTTTGGCCCATGGTTTTCCTTTGATTTATATTGTTTTATTATAAAAGGATTTTTTAACCTGAAGGAATTAAGAATAATAAATTTAGGATTATTAGCAAAAGAAAAATTTCAAAATTTGTGTTGGATACCTGCATTGGAAGCACATAAATTTAGGATGCATTTCAATTTTTATTTCCTATTTTAGACTTATTTCATGCCCTCAGAATTTTGTGAAAAAATAGTAAAAATTACAAAATTTAATCATTAATTTTTACTATTTTCTTCACAAAATAATATAAACAATAAAACAGAAAATAAAAATAATTTTTTAAAATCAAATACACTCTTATTTTTCCAAGAAAAAACTTCGTTTTTACACCATTATCTTTACAAAACTAAACGTATCCTAAGCGCATCAGTTTGATAAATTTTAAATTTTATATTGAATCGTGAGTTTTTAAAGCTTCAAAGTGGGGTCTTAATTCCTTAATGTACACAAATGAACATTAATTTTTACTATTTTCTTCACAAAATGATAAAAATAATAAAACAAAAAATAGAAATTGTTTTTTAAAATCAAATACACTTATTTTTCCAAGAGAAAACTTCCTCTTTACACCATTATCTTTATAAAACCAAACACATCCTAAGGGTATCAGTTTGATAAATTTTAAATTTTATATTGAATCATGAGTTTTTAAAGCTTCCAAGGGGGTCTTAATTCCTTAATGAACATTGATAAACATTAATTTTTACCATTTTTTTCACAAAATAATAAAAACAATAAAACAGAAAATAAAAATTATTTTTTAAAGTCAAATACACTCTTATTTTTTCAAGAGAAAACTTTCTTTTTACACCATTATCTTTACCAAACCAAACGCATCTAGGGCATCAATTTGATAAATTTTAAATTTTATATTAAATCATGAGCCTTTAAAACTTTCAAGTGAGGTCTTAATTTCTTAATTAATACTAATTAGAAAAACTCAAAAAAAACAAATCACCAATCTTCTTTTCCCCTTTTTTATGACTTATTTTGGAGGACACCCTATCCTCTCTTAAAATTTCCCTTTCAAATCAAATAATACCTTTTTTTTCCTATACATTAGGATCCAATCATAAGAAATGAGATTTGAGTCCCACCTCGAAAATATAAAATTCTTATCATAAACCATCTCTTTTAAAAATTTAATCAAATAAAGGCAAATGAATGATTTACGTTCAATACGCTACAAAGCTAGACCCTACACAAATACCTCTTTTAAATTTAAAGCGGAAACATTCTTATTAGCATGAGATAATAAAAATCGAATCCCTAACTGTTTGGTCATGAAGGATCTAATACTATATCATGAACCATCTCTCCCAAAATCTTTAACTACTAGGCAGAGACACAAGAATAAATTTATATCCAATACCGTGAGGAGTTTATAATGCCTCTTTATCCAATCATAATGTAGCTACTGTGGTGTGGTTCTCTCAAGATTCTTATCAATATCAATATAAAGAGGAAAGCCATGACTAAGCAACCCTTAAAGTTTGGGCATTGGCACATGGAATGTTCACAGTCCCATTATAACTCACAACACACAACCCTTGAACATAAGTAAATACTGATGACATCCTTACAAGTGGTCATAACAGAAGGAGAAAGATTCATGTTAAGACAGAAACAAGTTTCATTTCTTTCCACGCAGTTTTGCACCAAGAGCTCTCTCCAGTTTCCCAATGATTTGTTGATTTGGAATAGCTTTACCAGATTCATACTCCTGTATAATCTGTGGCTTCTCATTAATCATCTGCACACAAGAAAAAAGTAATTAATATCTTAGCTTAGTAGTTAGAACCAACAAGATAAGTCTGCCACAAATGTGTGTGTGTGTGTGTGAGAGAGAGAGAGAGACCTGAGCCAGCTGAGCTTGAGTAAGTTTTTTGTCTTGCCGCGCCTGCATGATGGCTTTCTTCAATTCAGTCGGTACCCTTTCATCTGTAAGAACAGTAAGAGATCCCATAACAAGAATTTCAGATGTTTAGGTTCCAAATAAAATGGTACCAACTACACAGAAAATTTGCAGAAAAATGCATCGAATCAGGAGCCGAGGACATGGAACCATGAAACATTGAAATTCTACAACTCATCCAGCATATGTTGTACCTTGGATGCTCTAAAGGTTCTTTTGTTAAAGTATACCCGTAATTAAAGGCAAGAACTATGCCTCACCAACTAAGCAGCATAAGTTTTAAACAGGTGTCTGCATAAGATATGCTTTGAGGACACTATACGAGGGGAGAATGACATCATGATCTTCAGTTTGATGCACATCATCGGTTCTAGAAGAAACCATGAAAAACATAACCCATCTATGATTTGCATCAATCAATTACAGTGGCACCCAAGGATATAACCAGGGACGGATCCATGTACATAATGTTGGGGGCTTATGCCCCTACTACAATTTGAAAATCTTCTCAGTAGAGTGTTTGTGTCTATATTTGCCCCCCATATTTTATTTTGTTTGACCTCATATTGAGATAAAAATTATGTGAAACTTTTTGTTATGTCTATGCATTACTTTTACCCCCATTATCTAACTTCTCTGGATCCATCACTGGACGTAACAACTTAAAGGCAGGAAGAAGCTGGAAGTAAATGTTCAATACCAGCTGCACACATTGAAATGGGGACTTCATGTTGAAAAATAAAATACTCCCTACAGAAGTTAACAGCAATCCGTCGTACTTGTGTACTGCCTTTTCTTGCTATTCATTTTATAAACAATCCTGGTTCTTCCAACATCAATTTTTCTTTTTAATTGAAATTAACTTCAAGAGAGCAACAATCAGGAAAACACACCAGAATCATTCAATCTTATATTTGTATTCCTGGTTGCTCTCTTCTCCTACCGATTTCCTCACGTCATTTAAATTCTCTCCACTTCCTTCCCTAGTTCTAGACTGCAGGTTAAGTTGCACAAAATTTTTCAATCACTGTCAACTCTTACAACAATAACAGCTCCATGACAAATAATAAGATAATTGCATATATACACCCAACAGATAGGGCACTTGGGCAGAAATAGACTCCTGACATTAAATAAAATAGTTGTAAAAATAGTACTCTAGCCTAAAAGGGATTTGAATTCATTTCAAGGTAATTGTTGGAAATACCGAATAGACCATGAACATAAGTCTGGATATCACATTCAATGTTGAAGAGTAGCATTATTAGATTACAGCCAACGTGTATAGTTCGAAAAGTCACAAAATTTCTCAACAAAAAAGCATGCGAAAATTTTGGTGGGAATATCTCCCTCTAAATCTCATGTATGTTCATTAACACTAAGATACAATAAGTCACCACGTTCCTTGCTATTTTTGCTCTCATTACTATTCATTATTTATTAACGAAAACAAGGATGTGATTGACTAATGACTATTTGTCATAACAAATTTTCACTGGATGATGTCAACATTGCACTATGGAGCCTGAGAAATTAAATCATATGTGAAAATCAAGAAAACAAAAACAAGCAGTGGTAACAATCAATATCCTTTAAGGTGATTTGGTAATGGGAAAACAGAATCACTCAAATCATAATTGATATTAGAGAACATTAATGTGCATTTTAGATTCTAAATCATGTATACTCCTTTAAATGATTAACCGGAAAGTCATACAGCAAAGAGATGCTATAAGTCAACCACAAAAAATGGAAAGCACTTTTGCACCATACAACGTCTTTTGATACAACTTGAAAATGCTAATAAAACAAAACCGTCATGCTCCTACTTACTAAAAAATGATATCTGCATTTTCTATTATAACAAGGATGAAGCAAAGTAAAGGATACAAAAAAAGGGGGGGGGGTGCGAAGATGTGTACTTACGGTGAAGATTCTCAGTTTCTTCATCAAGCTTCCTTGTATTAAGAGAAGTGCTGCTAGAAGCAGCTCTATTTGTTCCAGCAGTTGCTGTAGAGAACACGAAATATAGAGTTAGAAGAGTGACAATTGAAGACTCATCCTCTATAGTAAGAACTAAGAGCCATCTATGAATGAGATTGATAACACTCTACACATTTTTCTATTTCCCTTCCCCTCATTATAACCATTGCCACATCAAAGATAACCCAATTACACTATGACACTTGAATTTCAAGGAGTGAAATTTCTTTACTTAGGGTATGTTTGGTTACAAGATGAAAATGGGGATAAATTTTTCACAGTTGAGTTCTATGTATAAAATTACACATAAAACTCACTCATGGAAAATTCATCCCTATTTTTACCTTCCAACCAAACATAGCCTTACTTGAAAAAAGAATACATAGACAAAACTGCAAATAGAGACACTACACTACAAGCCTAGCATACAGATTCAAAAAACACAACTTCATTTCACGACATATTTTTAAAGGTCACCAAGCAACTAATAACACATATGAGCAAATCAGCGAATACCCACCAACATCAGAGACCAAAAACACCAGAACAGCTTTAAAAAATAATAAAAAGGGTTCATTTTCAGTTATCCTCAATGATCCACTCCGCAATCCATCAACAAAATCCCTACCAACTGACAGTGTCATTACAAGAGACAAAATTACAACAATATAAAGTATGTGATTGGTTGATGGGTAAAAATGGGAAAAAAATCCAATGAAAGGGCGTTATGTACAATATTACATATTAAACTCATCTATAAAAATTTTCCTCCATTCTTTTCCCTCAGCCGAACACCAAAAAAATAAATAAATAAATAAAGAAAAGAAAAATTCTACTGCACTGGTTAAGAGATTAAGAAAAGGAAACATTTATCTGAAAAATATATATATATTCCTCTAAGCTGTGAATACATTGAATACTTCAAAAAAATTTCGACTCTTAAAGACAGAACAACATCAAAAAATAAATTAGTAAATAAATAAAGGTATAGATGATCTCCACAATCACAAGTCCATGTATGATTATCCCATCATCACTTTTGTTCCAAAGTTTCTAACTTTTTCCTTCACTTCAGGGTCCTAATCCAAACCCTTGAAACAAAACACAATAAGACAAAAACATCAAAAATGAAAGAGAAATCTCTTTTTAGTTCTTTTTCCCACAAGAATCAAACCCAAAAATAAAAAAAATAAAACCCTAAAATAGTTTTTACATTTCTTGACAGTTTCAATCTCAGCTCCAGCACGACGAGCAGCGTTGACAGCTTTCTCATCCTTCTTGGCCGCAGCATTCGGTGCCTTCTTCCTTATCACCACTGGCTCCCAATCCTGTGATATGGGTCCCACCCCCGCCATTCTAATCCTCTCTCTCTCTCTCTCTCTCTAAAACTTTCTCTCTCTAAAACACTCTATCTCCCTTTCTGCTGAAGGGTTTGGAATTTGGATAACCGTGTGTGTGTGTGACCCTCTTCTTCTCTTGGTTTTTTTTTGGAGAGTCAAATTGGGCCGGTCCAGCCTATTTGGGCTAGGTTCATAATTTTTTCAAAAGACCAAAATGCCCTCTTTGGCTTAAACCCCATAAATTGTTAACGTCTGGGTTTTCTCTGGAACCCTTCATTTTGAATGAAGATGAAGGGAAGTTTGCTCTTTTACGTGAAGAAAGACGTGGTTCAAGGTGAACACTTTTTTTGTTGTCCATTTTCCATCATCAAAATTCAAACTTTATTTCTTGTATTTTTATGTTAATTGATTTGGTTTTCGTGGTTTTTGATGTTAAGAGAGGTGAAATAGAAGTGGGGGTGGGGTGTGTGGCAACGATGTCCAAGTCTTGCAAAGGGTTGGCCATGGAGCTGGTCAAGTGTATCAGTGAATCTGACTGTGTTAAGGTTCATTTTGTTATTGGATATGATTTATTTATTTATCTATTGTGTGATTTGTGCAATGTTTAATCTTGAATGTTGTGGTGATGAATGGATGTGTCTGTGTGTGTGTGTTTGTGATGGAGAATAGGTTGAGAAGAAATCCTATAGGGAGTGTATTGGAGAGAAGACTCCATCAATACCTAGTGAATGTGTGGGATTGAGGGAAACCTATTTCAATTGCAAGAGAGGCCAGGTACTTTGTTCTTAACTTTAGAATTGTTCATCATAGTTCATTTTATGTGATATTGTGATTTCGAATGCATATAACTACCATTCTTTCTTTTTGGTATTCTGATGTTTTATGTAGTTGTTTTGCTTTTAAGCTTGAAACTGTGGGCTGATATTGACAATGTTGAATGAATATTTATTAGCTAATGATTGACCATTGACCCCTCTGGCATTTTTATTATCAATTTATAATCTCATATGGAGTTCATTTTGGGGTGCAATGCATATGTAGTACATTGTGCAATTAGAGTTCAACCGAATTATTTGGTAGCTTATTATCAAAGTATATTTGCTCAAAATAATGCTCGAAGAGATTTTGGTTAGTTGTATATGGTTGAAACTTAAAAGTATGAAATTGAAAAGTTAGGAAGGGCAATCTAATCTAGATGCTTTTTGAAAAATTATTCAGAGTGATAGAATCCAACAAGCAAGGGATGCTGTAATTAGTTTTGTATAAATTACACTGATCTCCCTCTCCCCTGAGGTTTAGTGAAATCACCTTGGCTCCTCTCAATTTGTCCAGATGACAGACCTTTCATGGATATACTATCTAGTGTGCGATAGAGGGGAGGTCAGTGTAATAATTTTACAAACTTAAGAAAGGTCGGTGTAATGATTTCACAAACTCATGGATCTCTTGAATAAATTTTACAAATAAAAGGAAAGCGACCCAAGTTATGCCAAGGAGGTCATTGTAATTTACCCATTAATTTTTTATAGTTCAATTGAATTCCATTTTGCTTCAGCTTTCAAAGTACAGGAAGACATTTGTAGGATCACAGAAGGATGATATGTTTTTGGCCTTCTGGTTGGCAAGGAAATTTGCTGAGATCCTTTTTAAAACTAGTTGTCATATTTACGTTCCCCCAAGTAAGAAAACTTCAACCAGATGCAAGCGATGTGGCTTTTCAGCTTACTGGAAAAGTGTTGAAATGGTTTGATGGTTAAGCTGATATATACTTTGTGCCTTCTTAATCTGTAGTGTAACTTCTATGCTAAGTTAATTTAGACTTAAACTGAAAATAGTTATTTGGGAGGGGACTTTTATCTCTTGCCTAATTGCAAGAATGTTAGTAGGAGGAATGACCACATTTGTCAGGCTACTAGTTTTTTTTTTTAATTAAAAAAAAACTAATTTAGGCCTTCATGGCATGTACTTTTATAAGGTGGTTGGCAACAAGCCACTAACAGCTGATCTAGATTTGTATAGCGGTCCATTTTTCCACCTACCTGTGCAAATAACATGTGAAGCAGTAGGGCTAAGAGGACCAATGGTAAAACTGTACATGGTGAAGAAAATGACGAATTGAATTAGTTTATAATATCGTTTAATATATGTAATGTACACTTCAGTATGCTATTAAAATTAAGAAGCTAACTTCTTTGCCATTTTTTTCAGGTTGACATGAGAGCTAGGATTCGTGGAAACAAGGGCTATTAAGAGTTGGCATCTGGTGATCTGAACAATGAGATCATGTATTCCCAATGCTCCCATACTGTAGAAAATTGTGAACAATTAATCTGCTGCTTTCAATTTTTCCAGCTCAAGATGAAACCAATGAGTAAACATTGATGGTGAATCACAGAAATGGGAGAACCCTATTGATTGTTATGATTTGGTGGCATTGCAAGCTATGCACATGCACATGATACCAAACCTTTTACTTTGCTAGAGAGTACATTTACATGAACCCTCTTCAGTTGGATGCTAGTTTCAAGAAATGGTGGTCATTTGACCCCAACAAAAATAAGAGATATGGTAGTCATAATTCATCATGGAGGCTTTGTTGCTGCCTATTATAGAATTAGTAGAATTTCCGTTGTACATGGATTCGTATAATGGCCACATTTTTCTCCATGCCTTGGCTATCATGGCGAAGATAAAATTTGGAGTGAAGATTTAAACTTTGTTTTCATTTGATGAATTCTAATAGAATTTGAATTCAACAAATTCCGAGTCATGCTTGCTATTTGATAAATTCAAACGCATATAAACGTGAGAGCACTGAAAAAAAAAAAATAATAACAAAAGTAATCTCTTATTTTTAACCTCAGGTCCCTTAAAGAAATATCATTTTTATCCCTCATGGTTAAAATAGAGTAAATTAATTCCTAATAATTTATAAAGATATGTTGAATTAGTTCTTAAAATAATATAAATAAAACAAATAAGTTTATTGAAATATGAAAATAAGATTAATTTGTTCTATATTTTTAATAAAAGATTGAAAAGGATATTTCTTTCTTTGAGGATTAATTTGTCTAACGTTATTTTCATAGAGAATCAAATTGAGGGATTTACTAAAAACATCTAAATTTTGTCATATGAATCACCAAAAGCCAAGACATTTCATTCCATGTCCTCGTCACAAAGCTTAGGAATACAGTTCAACATATCCATAAACTCAGATGTTAATATTTGTTGGCTTACTTACCAGACCTAATGCAAACAGCTTTGGCAATTTTAAGGTAATTATTAATCTTCTTTACAAAATCCTAAACAGCATTTTGTTTTTCTAATTTATATCGATTTCAATGGTCATTAGTGAATCGATTAGAGACATAATGCACTCAAATTCTATTTATGTCATGTAAAATTTGCATACATGAAACTGAATTTTGGAAGGAACACATCAGTGTAAATAACTACTTTAAAGTTAGCATCATATTGAGAGGTCAAAATACGCATAGAAGGATTTACAGAATTATCCCTTGTGCAAGGAAAATTGATGAGACAGAAGTATATAAAATTACAAGTCAGAATCAGCAGCCTCTCCATTAATGTGAAAAATAGAAAAACCATGATCCTTCCTCTAAACTACATCACAATTGCTATTCACCTTGCTTCCACTTTACTGAACAAGCACCGAATCGTCAACATGATCATCAGTATTACCAGGTTCACCCTGTGAAAACAACTTAACCAACTCAGCATAAATTGGAAGTAACTATAATCTCAAACCACATTACATAATAAGCATACAAATATCTATCATATGATACTCACATTTGACTCATCAATAGGATTCCCTGCAGGTTTTTTGGCTTCAACCTGTAAAAAACAACTCAGCCTAGTTAGCATTAATTAATTATCTACTTGAAATTATAGAATAGAGATGTATCAGTCAAGATTGCTCACCAAAAGCTTCCTTGAACCTGCCAAGGAGGAATCCAAATCCTTTAACACGACAGCAGGCACCTGATCAGCATCCCAACCAACGATTTTACAGATGACTTGAGCATAAGCCCTGTGAGCTCGCCTCCTTTTTGTCCTTAGTACAGCAGTGGAATGCTGAACTAGTTGATTACAATCCTTAAACCTTTTCCATACCTTCTTCAATACAGCCCCACAAACCAAACAATAAAAATGTCCTTCTTTATAGTTGTTCTCGTAATACCTCCTCAAGTCATCATCTTCTCTAAACACCCTTTCAAAGAACTTGTACTCCTCACATTCTTCAGAATCATAATCATCATCCACTAACTCATCTTCATCCTCATCTTCACTGTCAATGACATCTTCATCACAGTCAGAACCAGCATTGCCAACTAAGAATTCTTGGCAAGCTTCTAATGCCCTGAGCTGCAAATTCAGTTCTGCTACAGTTTCTCGCTCTTCTGCTGAGAGCAAGTGAGTGTTAGAAGATGACTTGGTGTTGAATGATGGCCATCCTGAAACTGCTGAAGACAAACTGCCATTGGGGCTTTTGCAAACCCATCCAGCATCAGAAACCAGAGATTCATGAGATACCTGAATTTAATTTTCATTCACAAGAAGAATTAAACATATCTAGGATTTGCTAAAACTCAATATTGGTATTCCTCAGCAATTCCAATTTACCAAAAATTGCAGAAAGTGCAGCCCACAAGTACATATAGAAGCCATGAAAGGAGAGTAACTTTCATCATTTAAAATTTTAATTTGAGAGTCCTGGCAGCTAGGTAAAGGCCCTAGAGGAAAGGTATCTCTTAAAAGCTCTTTGTATTTGATCTAGTAATCAATGTGGTTAAAGTTCATGGAAAAGCAAAGTTCACCATTTATGGTTATTTATTGCTGTGAAAAATATAAGAACTTTTGAAGGAGCACCATATGACATTGGCCATAGCTCAGAGCCAGGATATCAAATCCACTTATTTTGTGTTCAGAATAATTTATGATCAATTTGTAAAGCTCCTTGACAGAACTGTGGGAAAATGAAACAATTTTTACCAAAAATTAATCAAAACCAACCATTCACTTTTAACTACTTGTCCAAGGATCTTTAAGTTAGCAAGAAAAAGGAAAGACCATAAGTTTTACATAAGCTAACATATAACAACAACGTAAATACAGTAATTCACAGATAGCAAGCTAAACAACAATGACTGTGCAACAAAACTAGACAACACAGTAGGAACTCAAAATGATACTAAAAAAAAAAAAAATACAAATGTAAAGTTGAACGTTCCTATTATTCAGCACAATTGTCTCTCACCTCATTTACTTCTCCTGCATTGTTTGATTTCAAGTCTATGACTTTCTCATCTACATTCTCACCTTCCTTCAGAAAACTCTAAATACAACAACAATCAAAAAGAGACTTAGCATTTAAAAAAAAAAAAAATCCGAAACATTATTTTAGACCCAATTTACAAAGCTAGGTTCCAATAGTTTCTTCTTGTTTTGCAATTTTTTTTTCCTTTTCCCACAAAATGGTAAAACTGATATACAAAAAAATAATTAACCTCAGTAATAACAGTCTGGTGAAACTCATGCACATGCTCTTCAGCCTCAACTGGTTTAGCGTTTGATTCATGGGAGACATCTTTTCCAGCATCAAATTTTTTCTTGAAAAGGTCAAAAAACAAAACCAAACCAAACAAACTTAATTAAAAAAACAAAAGTCAGAAAAAAGTGATAATATAGTTTTGAATTGAACTCAAAAGCAGTTACCTCTGCTTCGGTTGGCTTCATCACCACAGAGCATGCAGAGGGAGTAGCGAAGCAGTGTTGGGTCTGTGAAGTGTGAAGTGTGAAGTGAATAATGTGAGCTGAAAAGGTTTTAGGGTAGAGAATTGTACGAAAAGTTTTGGGCTTTTTCTGGTTTCGACCTTTGGGGGACTAATAGGGTATACAAAGCCCAATTGGTCAATTCAAGGGCCGTGTATTTGGATAGATAATTTATTTAATCTTTTATATATAAACTATTTTTAAAAAGTAAATTGTGAATAAATTATTTTTATCTAAATATATAATAATAAAATACTTATTTTTAGCGTTTTAAAAAAATTTTCTTAAGAAAATAGATATTTTGACTTCTGAAAAAGCATTAAGAATAATTTTTAGAGAAATAATAAATTATTTAGCCAAACAGAATAAAAAGCAAAAAAAAACTTAACTTTCAAAGGGTTAGAAAAAGTTAAAAATTGTATTATCCAATTGGACTGATTATTATGTTTCGATTTTATGGCCCAAAACAAAATGATTCAAGATCAAATTGTGTAAATCTTGGAACTAAAAAAAAAAAAGAGAAAAAATTATCCGATTTCAGAAGAAGAAAAAAGCATTTAAAAGCTTTATTCTATCCTATCCTACAATATGGTGAATGAATACAATTCAAATCAAACTAAGGGTTCGTTTGATGCGTGCAACTAGAATTAGTGCAAAATCTTAAATTTTTTATTTGACTTTTACAAAGAATTAGGGTACAAAGCTAGAATTATAAATTTATTTTTATTTCTATTACTTGAATATTTGATTTATAACTTCAAAATGTTTTTACCATATTAAGTTTGTGTCAAGTGGACACCACCACTATCATGCAATAGGTGACCAATAGTGGCAAGTTGACAAAGGGTGGTTGGCCATTGATGGACGGCAATCGGCTGCCAGTGAAGAGCGATTAGCCATTGGCGATGAGTGGTCAGCCACCAATAGTGAGCGATTGGTCAATGGTGGCGAGTGGCCATCGGTGGCGCATGATGAGGTAGTCACAATTGGGGAGGGATAAAAATTATGAGATATGGAATTGATAATTTTTAAAGTATGAATCAAGAATTGGAGAAGACTTGGATTAGTTATTTTTCAATTCTATGAAATTGTTATACGAAATTATGATTTTAATTATAAAAGGACTATCAAATATAAAATTTGGAATTAGGCCTTCTAATTTCAATTCTAAACTCCAATTCTATACTCAATTCCACGCTTCAAACGGCATCAATTGTAATTAAAACATAGAATTTTAAATTTAAATTGACTTTTAAATTTTATGTTTGAATTTATTATGGAATTGTAAACAAATAAATGAGAAATAGAAAGAATTATGTAGATTTTTATGAAGAGAGAGATATGTAATAAATATTTAGAATTGATAATTCATACCGTATATCTTAGGAATTAAAAAAATTGCATTTTAGTTCTTGAATTCCATGAAATTTGATTATTGAATTATAATTTACACCAAATATGAAAATTGAAATTGGGGTGGAAAATTATCAATTTCAAACTTTAATTCAATGCTGCAACTTTAGTTGTATGCTCAATTGCATAAGTAGAACCACAAGGACTTGTTTATTTATCTTTCGAAAAAAAGGGGCTCAATTGGTCTTTGGTCCTCTCAGGCCTTTAACTCCTGATACGGCACCGGCGACTTTCCATTTTTCATTTCCATTTACATTTACATTTACACCTATTTATTTGTTTGTTTTGGGAAGACAAAGGGGCTCATTTACATTTATTTATTATTTATTACCAGTCCAACAATTTACAATTACATAGTCACAACAGTCTCTGTGTGTGTTTGGGCATAAATAAGAAGCAGCTGTGGCAATTAGGAACAAGAGAATTGGCGCTGAGGTGAGGTTGAATTCTGATGAAGATACATGTTTGAAAGAAATTATCTTTACAATTGCTTATAATTTATGAAAAAATGTTGCATAGTTGAACCATTAGCGGTCAAAATGTTGCTTTTATATTTCAGATGATTTATCTCTTTTTAAACTATAATAATAATAATAGTTAATTAAAATTGCTTGCAGTTTTTCACATCAGACGTTGAAGCAATGGTGGGTTTCAACTTCTCACTTTCTGATGTCAAAAGCAACTACGAGGTGTGTTTTGTAATTTTAATATGCACATGCTTTTCATTTTTATTTTTTAATTAAGTTTTTTTTTTTTTTACAAAACTTACATTTTATTGCCTGGTCTAGGATGCTACCCTTTTACCAAAATGGAAGGCATTTCAGACAGTCATATTTCATGAACAGGTGAAGATGTTTATAATCTTAATTTTCGATGTCTGTACGGTATTTGCATTTTCTCCTATGCCAATAAGTTGCAGAATGAGGGTCTGCATGGCTCAAGCAAGATTGCTGCCTTTGATTTTGATGGAACTCTTGCAAAAACTGCTGTGAATATGTATGTATGCCTCTCAATTCTGATGTACTTTGTAATTATTGATGACAGATATTGGCTTTAGAGAAAGTGTTGTTGTTTAAGGCTTCTGGGTGTGTGTTACTTATTATTCAAATGATACTATTGTTGTTACTTATGAGCACTGTCATGCGCACAAACAGCATAATTTTCTGATTGATTAAGATTCTTATGTTAAATTTGGCTTTCAGAGTTGGCCCAAATGCTTGGTCTCTCATGTATTCTTCAATTCCTGATAAACTACAAAGCTTATATAATGATGGCTACAAGCTGGTGTGTCCCTTTTATCTGTAAAAGCAATCTGAGATTTATTGTAGAATTTGGCTGATTTATTAACTGTGATATTCTTTCTCTTGTTCATTTAAATCTTTGTCTGTTGAGTATAGTAATGCTACCATTAAGAAACTTATGGTGGCGTATGTATTTAGACGCCATCGGTACATCATTGATGTTATTGTCTTCTCCTAAAGGTAATTTTTACCAATGAATGCAACATTGAACGCTGGAAGAACAAGACACAGGTAGCTGTGGACTCAAAAATTGGACGTCTGAATAATTTTATTGAGAAAGTGAAGGTCCCAATATAGGAGAATTTTTTTTTTGGTGCAAGTTTATGTTCTTTTGTTATTAACAATTCAATTATGGCTGTTTTGTTTCAGAGGTTATGACATATGACTGTCATATTCTTCTCTAGTACCTTGCTTTCCATTATTGGATTAGGATTACTAGGTTGAGAGTGCCTTACTATGTTGGTGGCACTACAAAGATTTGTATGTTTTCATTCCTTAGAAATACAACCCGTTAATATTTCTTCTTCTTTTGTTCTTTTTCTTTTTCATCACCTGACTGGAATAAGCAACTAGGGTTATGGTTGTTGCCCCTGATGTCTAGAATGTATGAAGTTATCTCTTTCTTTGGCTTTGGATCATCTTTAGGATATGTTTAGAATTACATTCAATCTTCACTATCTTGACTGCAACTTTTCTTTTGTCCTCTTCCTACTATGTAGTTTGATTACAATACAATGGTTATACATTTGGAAGGAAGCAAAATGGCCCATTATTTGGCAATTTATAGTTTCTAGTGTTCCTTTTTAACTGATACCCTCTGAAAAGATCATCTCCTTCAATAAGAACAAGTCATTGCCGTGGTGAATGTTGAGCCCTATTAGTGATTTACATTTTTGCTACTTTCACTTGCTAGAAAAGACATGTTGAGAACAAATGGCATTGATTCCATTTATAATCCAGGATGTTAAAACTGGAATTTGAACCTTTGAACCCTAATAACGAACTTGCACAATGATTTTCTCCAACTCCCTCATTTTATCCATCTTGTAACAGAAGAATAAAGTGAAAGAAAAAAGGAAAAACAAAAATATTAAAAAAAAAAAATTCATGAGGTGCCAACTGATAAGAATATTTATCTGTATGCAGGCTTTTATAGCTTGTGGTCTACCTAATAAATCAAATAAAGATGACAGGAAGGAAGAAGATCCTTTTTGCCAACCCAAACCAGGGATGTGGCAACTTTTGGAGCAGCACTTCAACTCTGGGATTGCCATCGATATGAATCAGTTAATTTTTCCTATCATTCAATTGTTCAACTGAGCTTACCTTTTCCACTCCTCTATCTTAAACTTTATATTAAGAAATCATGTCATTTTACCTATGAAGAGATGGGAGATTTAAACATAGTAATTTCTATGTTGTAGATCCTTTTATGTTGGTGATGCAGCTGGGAGAGAATCAGATCACAGTGATGCTGATATTAAATTTGCAGAGGTGGTTAAACAACTTTAGCCATGTAGAATTAACTTCGTCTGTGCTTTTTATGCACATTGAAGCACTAATCTTCTTGATTGATTCAAGCACCATCTAGAAAATGGTGTTAGTTATCAGTCATCAGTATCACCATCTTACATAAAGAGAAATTATTCTCCAACTTTCTGTTTTATTATTTGATATAGAAATTGCTTCAAACAATAGGTTATTGGCTGAACTGATTTACCATTGCAAACATGACTTTATTGCAGTTTGGGCTATCTTTTTATTTATATTTTTTGCATGCTTGTTGGTAATATATTTACTTTTTTATTTTGTTTTTATGGTTGCAGGCCGTTGGTTTGAAGTTTTATGTCCCTGAAGAGTACTTTGACACTTAAGGGTCTGGTCTGGTCATTTGCTAGCTAGAGATACTCTTAACTGCTAGAGCAAGAAACAATGTTTCACTCATTGCTGATCACTTCATATCCTGAGTTTTGTAGGCTACTACTTTCTTTAATTGCACTTTTAATGTGATACTGAAGTCTTGAAGATTAAGTCTATGTTTGTTTTCCAATGTCAATCAGAAAATCTAGATTTCCTAGACAAAATATCGAATTCCAACATTTTTCCAAAGGAGTTAATAGTGTGTTTGGTTTAGAGTTTGTAAAATTGATTAACTCAATTTTACAAACTTGATTTTGACAAGAATTAACTTGAACGTGATTTTGACAAAATTGTCGGCTGTTACCCTTTACCACATCCAGGGAATATGTGACTAGAGGACCGAGTGGATGCTATAATGAACTTCACATGTCAAGATGCACGAGCACCATGCACCTTCATCTAACTACACTTTCAGCAACATACATTTGGATATGTTGTTAAATGCAATTGTCATGCATCCGCATTTTCAAAAAGTGGCAAAGTACACAACCACACTTGTGCCCGAACTTGCACATCGAGATTAAACCAAGGTGTGTGGTATGCCTCACTACAAGAAGTGCACTTAAGAGAGCCCTAGTGAACAGTATTGAAAGTACGGAGTTAATTGAAAAGCTCTGCCTAAATCAAGGTTGGAAGAACTGGTTTTGAAATAATAAAGTATCCAAACATGTGGTTTTGAAACCCCTGCCTAAATCATGTAGCATGGCTTGCACGGGCGATAGTAACCCTTGTACGTCTTGTCTTTTCCTTCTTTTAAATCACTCCTAAACACATAATATCTAATAATATTCCTTTCATTCCATACCTCTCTCTTCATTTTTCTGCTCCATTAGAGAGTTTTATAGATGATCAGAGGAATTCATCATTAATGGCCTGAAGAAGAAAATTGAGGAATAGACTGAAGGAGAATATTTCATACCATTCTTTGGATGTTTAACAATTTTAATGAATAAAAGAGAAATCACACTCATTTCTTCCTTGAACCCCAATTTGGAGAGCCAAAAAATTATAGCTTTGAGCTGTAAGGGAGGAATACATTGTCTCCTACTAATCATTCCATTTTCTCTCTTAAAATTATGAATTGGTCTCCTTTAAAGTGAAAAAATTGATAAAGTATAAAGGTGAGGGTTTAACTGTTATTAGATCATTTAGTGAGACTCACCAATGAAAATTATTCATTAAAAGGTGGTTAACTCAGTATTATATCTTATCATTATCTCCACTTTAGAGGAGCCAAATCTTAAAAGTACTTCTAAATAATGGTCATTTAGTATTGTCATTTCATCATTTTTATTCTCCCAAATATACCTTTAAGACCCTAAGACAATATTTGGATTGATGGTGAGCAATAGAATGAAGTGAAATATAGTAGAGTGAAAAAGAGTAAAATGACTTTATTATTTAGATATTTTAATGATAAAATGAACACAATCATTATAATTTAAATATTTTATTCACGTAATATCCTCAAAATGGGATGGAATAATATTTAGCATCAGAGATATAATAATAATAATTTTATATACAAGCAATTGGGAAAAAAAAATTAAAGGAGTTGATGAAATTGTGAAACAGAACCCATCTTTCTATATCCACCGTGCTCCATTCAAATTTACCAAAACCAAATAATCGACTTGATCGTACCCTCGAACTTGAACCTGTAACGTGATGTGAGTGGGGGACCCCACGGTCCACTCTCAGCAGCAGAACAGCGGAACAAGAGGAAGAAGCAGTAGCTAGCTGAGGCTCACGGGATAAGGAATCCTCTTCTTCAACACTTGCGGGCCACTGTTAGTCGTGCACACCATGGCTGCTTCCATCAACACTTATTACAGGCCAGTTCCCTCCATTCTCTCTCTCTCTCTCTCTCTCTCCATGCGACTTCATCGATTCTCGTTCTTGACTCTCTCCTTGTCAATCTCGTGCTGCAGTGCTCTTGCTTGGAAATCTTCCTCTTTGTTCCCACAACCAAATGGGTTCAACTTCAATGCAGTTCCGCCTCCTCTCAAACCTAAACCCCCCCTCAAGAAATACTCCTCCGTCTCCTGCTCTGCCGCCCCCTCCTCTTCTTCCGGTACCCTCCAATTTTTATGATTTTTCAACTCAAATCCTCAATTGGGTTAAGCTACATTTTTCGTATTTTTTGTTCATTCTGCAAAAAATTGATTTTTTATTTTTTGAACTGGAAGTGTGCTTGATTTGTCTGTATGATAACTGATAAGTGATGACAATTGAGGGTTCTTGAGATGTGCTGTAGAATTCCATTCATTTTGTGTACTGCTAGTTTGCACTGATCATTATATGATGCTATGACAGAAGAAGTGATTGTTGGATTCTATTGAGTGAATGAAGAAAGTAAAAAGGAAAAAAAAAATTGTCAGTTTTAAAGTATCTTGGTTAGTGTGTACCATGAGGCAATTGTTCCTAGAAGCCACTTAACTTAGTTTCATACATTTGTCGGTTCTTCAAAAGTGACTGAAGACAATGTCACGAACATTTCTCTCTCTCTCTCTCTATTATTCTTTCATTCTTATTCTGTCTCATATGTAGGCAGATCCCTGAAACATGTGGGCAAGAGAAATTGACATGATGTTGTGTTTCCTTTCTTTTTATTTTATTTTATTTATTTTATTCAGATCCGCTTTTAGTGAAAGCTGCTAGAGGAGATCCCGTTACTCGGCCACCAGCATGGATGATGCGTCAGGCAGGACGGTACATGGCTGTCTACAGAAAGCTTGCTGAGAAATATCCATCCTTCCGGGAGAGGTCAGAGACAACTGATCTCATTGTAGAAATTTCTTTGCAGCCTTGGAAAGCCTTCAGGCCTGATGGAGTAATCATTTTCTCCGATATCCTTACACCTCTGCCTGCATTCGGGGTTGAATTTGACATAGAAGAAGTAAGGGGGCCTGTTATTCAGTCACCTATACGCTCAAAGGAAGGATTAAAGACTTTGCATCCGATCGACCTGGACAAGCTTAGCTTTGTTGGAGAATCACTTAAGATATTGCGCCAGGAGGTGAATTTAGTAGTGTCACATAGTTTGTATTCTAGCTACCCTTTTGAGCCTTTGATCGAATTGGTTCAAATAATGTTGTGTCACATAGTCGCATTACATGGGAATTCTTGGAAAATGTGGCCAAGAAACCCTATTCTATCAGCCTGTTTCCCTTACTAATTGTCTTTTGTTTAGGTTGGTGGTCATGCTGCTGTTTTGGGGTTTGTGGGAGCACCTTGGACAATTGCAACATACATAGTGGAAGGGGGTACAACACGCACGTATACAACCATTAAGAGCATGTGCCATACAGCACCACATGTATTGAGGACTTTGCTTTCTCATTTAACGCAGGCCATAGCAGATTACATTGTTTTCCAAGTGGAGTCTGGGGCTCACTGCATACAAATATTTGATTCATGGGGTGGACAGTTACCACCTGATATGTGGGAACGCTGGTCAAAGCCTTATATCAAAGAGGTAACTGAGGAAAAAATTCACATTTATTTCTTTCCTGTTGAAAATTATGCTTTAGTCTTTCAAACTGTTATATTTGGCATCCATGTCACAGTAAGCCTAAGCCTTCACTTATGTATAACAGCTTTAACTCATTTATTTAGCTAAAGATTTGAACAAGATATATGTTGCATTGTTGCTTGCTGAGTTCGCATCGTTTACAGGTTTTATGCCAAGTTAATTGTTGTACAGTTCTAAGCCTCCATGATTGTTTTTGGCTGGTTGACTTGGTAAAGAATAAGATAAGCTAAAAGTTTGTAATTACCTTGAGTAATAAATAAGCTCGCTGGATGTTGATCTTGTGCTTCTGAACTGGGGGGAGAAAAATCCAAATCAGAGGCTACATCTTCGAAATTTTATATTTCATTGCGATTAATGTTGCTGTTAGTATCTTGTCTTAATTTATAATACCTAAAAAAATTAGCAAATTGAAGGTTGGATACAGGATACTAATGTGCCATCTCTTTTTTCTCTTGTGATGTGCTGCTTTATGAACTTCCAGATTGTAGATTTGGTCAAGAAAAAATGCCCCGAGACCCCAGTTGTTCTCTACATAAATGGAAATGGTGGCCTTCTTGAGCGTATGAAAGAAACTGGAGTTGATGTTATTGGCCTAGACTGGACAGTGGATATGGCAGATGGAAGAAGAAGATTGGGTAGTGCGATAGGCGTGCAGGGAAATGTGGACCCTGCCTATTTGTTCTCCCCTCTTCCTGCCCTCACTGAAGAAATTCAGAGGTTGGTGATTTAATATCGCTGAACTCTGGTATTCTTGATGTCATTCTATATGGTTGTTAGCTTAGAGCTAGACATAACCTTTACCTGTTGAGGCTGCGTTTTCTTTTTTCTGTTCATGTTTCTGTATCTTTGCTGTGGAGGTTGTATATTTGCTTGATTAGGTGCATAAATGAAAATAGTGAAACCGGTAAAGCTAACTTAAAAGAGTGTAACAGTGATAGCTGCTGAGGTCCCAGTCACTGGATAGTCTGGATGATATGTAAATGGTTGTGTCGAATTGGACCTTCATAATCATAAACAAGAATAGAGAAATGAATTGTGTTATCAAATCGTCTGGACTTCCTAATATGATAATTAATTTGTCAGGGTTGTGAGGTGTGCGGGACCAAGACGGCACATCCTTAATCTTGGGCATGGTGTTCTTGTTGGGACCCCTGAAGAAGCTGTCGCGCATTTCTTTGAAGTAGCGAGAAGCTTGAAGTTTGATTCACTTTTTCAAAATAAAGGAGACCCTAAACTTGCCGTTTGAGGATGTATGCCACATTATGCAGGCTTTGCCTAGGAGTTCAAGCCCATCTGTAGAAGAGTGCGGGCTTACTCCCTCCTGATTCTTATGTAGCTATGTGATCATCAGAGTTCGAGGATTTGCACATTGGAGTGCCGGCTAACTGAGGAGACTAGATGAATTTTGATTTTGTATTCTGCTGTATCTATTATTGAATATGATAAACTATTTAGAGGATTCCTTCTCAATAGTTTATTTTGGGTAGAATCCTTCTTGTTTTATTTTGTTTTATACTTGGGGTCAAACCCCCTCTTTGTACTAATTATTTATTTTAAATAATTAATTAATTTTAAATTTTTAAGGAGCTTTGGCTTGTCTACACAAATTGTAATCAAATTTGCCTGGTAACTTGATCTTTGGCATCCGTGTAATTTAGTTGACATACAAAAAATTCAAATATATTAGGCTTAGTACACAAAGTCATTCTGATTTGTTCCCAACGAAAATTGGAGCAATGTTTACGATAATAATAAGAAAAAAGTGAAATAGTATAACTTGCATGGTCTTCTGTAACTCGGTAAAGAGGTATATTGAAGGGAGTATCTTTTTTATTTTTGGTACATTGAAGGGAGTATAGCCTAGCCAACCTCTTTTAGTGGAAGAAGACTTAGTTGTCGTTCTGTATTGAAGGGAGACATTGTCACTGCACCTGAACCCTTTGGTTTCCATTTGAATGGTTGCGATGTAGTTGTAGAGCCTCATTTAGAGTCTTGAGAGCCTTATCATATGATATAAACCCCATAAAATAGAACTCATAACCATCCACAGTGACAACATGGATGTATTTTTCTGCGGGGTTCAACATACTTGTGGAAGGACCAACTGTGCTTACCTGATCCAGCTGCACCACAACCTAGATGAAACACAAAAAAAATCAGTACGTGATGCCAGAAAATTCCCCAAAATTTTGAGATGCTTCTAATTTCGAAAACTCAGAAGTATTACGGTGTCAAATTTTAAGAATTGGGAGAGCAATTGTCTAAATGGGTCTAAATATGCAGAACTTTCTAAAAAACAAGAAAATTAAATGGGGCCTGATATCCTATGACTCTTTTTCATTTTGTGAAGTTCGCCGGTTCATGAGGCTCTGTTGCCAGGAATCCAAGTAATCTCGCTCGACCCATAAAGATCCCAGAGGAAGTTTTAGATCTTTACGGGGGTCGAACCCTAGACACCTAGTTAAAAGGGTCGAAACACCTAGCCACTTTGACCAACTTCACGTAGGTATGATATCCTTTAGGCTTTAGCTTAATAGAGTACGAAAAAGGGATATATTATAAGGCTTGATTAGGTAAGGAAGTACCTTATAGTAAATGCAGTGGTGCTGCAGTGAGAATGGATAGTGACAAAGTGGATAGTCACTGCAAAAGGCTAATCTTTTAGTGGATATGTAAAGTGTTCCAATTACAGGTCCAGTGGCTGTTGATATGTAGCAAGCACATGGCTTCAAGAGCTTTTCTCCTGGAATAAACCCAAATGTCTGTTGAAACAGTTTATCAGAGCCGCCATTTGTAAGTAACCTTGTTCCCTGAACAATTCTAGCCACTGCAGCATCAGCTGCACTAGTACTCATTCTGACTGTGTGCAGAAAATAGATTCAATTGGAAATAAGTCAGAATGTCAAGCACTAACAGTACGTGCTATGACTACTTGGGAGCTGGGAATGGTAGGATCCCTAAAACACCTTCACTTCTCATGTATGATTGGTGAGAAAGGTTTGCAACTCATTTCCAAGTCTAGAAAGAATTGCAAATGTAAGCTGTAGTGGTTTTTGTTTTTTTATCAAGTTGCCTCCTATAATCATTTATACTCTCCAAGCTTTTAAATATTGGTGAAATTGTTTCAAATAGTTGCATATAGTTTAAAATTTTAAAAATTCAATACAAACTTCTAAACAGAAAGGCATATTTGAAAAGTTAGTGAAATTATCGGCAACATTCAACCATGAATATTTGGTTAACTCCCACTAGTACCTCACGAAAACAGATATTATTGAAGAAAAAAACAACCCTTTCGCAGTTTGTTTGTATAACAGGATAGGAAACAAAAAAGGGTTGAGGAAAGCTCACTGTGATTCCGCAAATTGTCAACCATCATTCCAGCTTGTTTAGTTGCTTTTTCAACCCTCCTGCTGCAACGATTCAAACCATCATGTATTGCATCTATTGTATTAGGACCTGAAATCACAGCAGGAATACCAATGAAACAAAGAAGAGATTTGGCTACAGAAAATTATTAGTTAGTCCTTTGGAAACAACTCACACGGTCGTGTGATGCAGAAGAAGGAGGAGCATGGGAGATTTGAACATAAGGGTTGTTGTTGATGTTGCCATGGTTGGCCGAGCCTGAGCTAGTTGTTCCATCAGTGACAGGAACCTCTCTGTGGCCGTTCATTCTCTTCTGAAGAGGTGGAAACAGGAGTGCTTGATACTGGTGGTGGGAGAGAGGAAGAAAGAGATGAGAGAGGGAACAGTATAACAAGGTGGAAGTGAAAGCAAGAGGGAGAATATAACAGAAACGGAGGAGAGGATGCAGGGGAGAATAGTGAGACAAATATGGGAGAAATGTTGGCCTAATATGCTCATGATAGAATGCTTATCAATATCACATCACCCTTTGAATACATTCTAGGGAATGGAATTACACATGTGACATATTGATTGGGCAAATCTCCATGCCACACTATATTAACATTATACTTGAATGCTAACAGAATTTGGCTTGTTTAGTTTGTCTTCTATTGATACTTTAGTGATGATTTGAGTTTAATTTCGATTTAATTTTTGAGTGTTTAATGAATCGAAAATATGCCACCCTAAATTTTATTGTATAATAGATAATTATATTTGAAAGCGTTTTAGGGAATGACTCACTATGAACATCTGCAATTTTTTTTCCACAAAAGTATTAAAGGTAGAAATTCTATCTAGGGGTTTGGGAAAAGGGAAAGGTGAGGAACAAACACGGGATCTCCAACTCAAAGGATGTAGAAGACAATCACAACCACTAAACTATGGACTTAATCACTATGAACATCTGCTTACCACTACATTATATTTTAATTTAATATTGAGCGACTTGAATATACACATTTGAGAGTCACTAGTATAGTTGTATGTGTAAAAGGTAAAAACACCAAAGTAACGACCTGTTTGATTTGGATTTTTATTTTTTATATTTTCTATTTTTTAGAATTTCATAAAAGAAGTAGAAAAAATAAGAGATAAAAACAAGAAATAAAATTTAATTATTTTCACTATTTTTTTTGAGCAAGGTGACGCAGACTCTTCACAGGAAAAATATTACTAGGAACTTCCTATGAAGTTGACATTTGTATGGATGCCTTTTGAAAGCATGTGAATTCTTACTGGGTCACAATGCCTTTACAGAAGCTAAAAATTAATTTGAGGTTTTGTCTATGGCATCCTAAAAGAAGTGTACCAACAAGTTCCAGCACAGTTGGCATATAGCTGGGTCCTTTAAGCATGCTGTCAAGGGTTCGACTCCCGCCGTGTATATAGAAAAGGCTTTGTTGGGAGAGGTCGTGCCCACTTCGATCATGTTTGCGCCTCGGAGGGATTAGTCTTTGGCTGCCGGCTAGGGGATACCCTTGGGCTCACCCAAAAAGGTACTAAAAGAAGTGTGGTATACCATATACCAAGTATTTTGCCACATTTGTAAAGTGGGGCTAAATTCATTGACTGCACTTTTAAATACATTTAGCCACACTTTGTTATTGCGGCAAAATTCTTAGTGTGTGGCATACTACACTTTATTTGGTATTACCTTAATTTGAATGTTTATGGTAAAATGTCTGTCCAAGAATGTAATATCTTAGTTTTAAATAAGAATATTAGAAAATTCTTTTGAACTAGGAAGAGTGCCAGTTACCCTTATTTGTCATTCCAGGTCTTGAATTTCTGAATCCTATACATCTTTGGAGGGTTATATGATAGAACCACATTCTTGGGATCAAAAGTTTCGGTAATTATTCCTAAAAGAAAAATAAGTTAAAGAATGATTTTTAATGAATTTTATGAAACCTTTAAACATTTCATTTTTAGCCCACAAATTTATAAAATCTTAAAGATTTCTGAATTTGAAATAAAATCCAAAATTCGAATTTTGATTTGTTAGGATTTAATTTTTATGATTTTTTATTTGAATCCAAATGAGGGTTTATTCCTTATTTACATTTATATTTTAAAATTAATAGAGAGTAAAATAAATAAAAACATTGACTTAATAAGTGAAGTATTAAGGCAACCCAGCTCAATACGTACCAACACTTGAATTATTGCTCAAAGATTAGAGAAAAATCACTCTGGAGAGTACTATAGTAGTAATGAACAGTAAGATAGTGTAAGTGGAAAAAATCATGTGCCCTGGTGAGCAATGCAGTGTTCAAAATTTCAATAAAAACCCCATTTTAAGGTTCTAAACCATCCAAACACATGTACCACTTTCCAAAACACGAGTTCTCCCCTAGAATGCGAGTTCTCTATCTCCAAACTCCATTTCTTTCACTTTTTCCCAATTTTAACTTCAATCTTTCATTCTTAAGGCTTTAAAGGTATGTTGTTCTCTTAGTTTTGCTCTCTTTTGTCCATTTCCTTCTTGTTTTTAGGATGATCCTTATGGGTTCCTCATATGGTTCAAGGGAAGGAAGGTCTTCTAGTATGATAGGAGTAGAGTTGAGTTATTTAGATATTTTAGAAGTTAATTTGGAATTCTATTGCTTCAATGGCATATACGGGTGCCATTTCTACTCCAAGAAACCCTATCAGTGTTGAATCTTCAACTTCTACCACTCTAAGTGAGTGGGTTCATATCTGCAACTTCTATGTTAATCATTATATCTATTTTCACTTAAAATATGAAAATTATATATGATTTTAGAGTTTATTTCATGAACTACTGAGATTTCTGTTGGATACTGTGTTACTACCTATTGGTTTTATCATGAGGGCATGTTTTCTTGAAAATAATGGGACCGTTGCTAAATAAATGAATTCATAAAGCATTAAATTGAGATTTTTATTGTTTAGAATTGATTTGAAGATTATATGATTACTGGCATTGGATATTTGATATCAAAAGGTTTGAACCCTAGGGTAGAAGACTTTATGAAATATAGAGAAAATATTAAGATTCTGATTGAGCTGGCAGTAGCTATAAAGAAATAAGTTGCGTGTTAATGATAGTTAATCCATTAACCTTGATACCAAGTAGTTTGGGACAGAGATAATAGAGAATTCATTGCCACACTGGGGATGATGATATGTAACGCCTAGGTATGACTGGAGATTTATGCTTAGAGTCTTATTACTTTACAAATATTATGCGTAACCAGAGCAGAAATTACTATTTCTATATTAGATTATTGTTAGATAGGTTTATAGAAAGCTAAGATTTGATAACTTGATTATAATTATGAAATTTTTGGTACTTTATTACTATCACTATTATTCTGGTGTTGTGTATTTTTTCATGGTGTCCCATGAAGGGGGTTCCAAGAGAGGACTCACTGATTAGGTTTTGATTACAAAATTCACCCCTCTGTTCCTTCTCATATTTTATAGATACTGTAGTTGCTAAAGGTACTTCCCAACCATCTTCCTCCCAGCAGCATTAAATTCCAGTGCTGAGCATTATTGCCATGGTGTTTAGAGCACTCCAGTATATATGCAAGCATAATCCTAGACTGTAGGGCATGGTCATTTTTGCATCGTTTTGTATACTGAACTATTATTTTGGACCATGTTTGCATATAACTTTACTTCTCATAGTTATTTGTATATGATGGACTCCATATGCTATTGGATAATGTTATAAATTCCACCTTTAGAAAAGAATTTGAGAATCTTAGTTTAATTGCTATGATTTTACAGAGCAAGAGATTAATTTTAGCAATTTTATAGAGCAATAGATTCATTTTGCAAAACAAGTGAATTGTCTTTAGAAAACAAGATTCATGTTTTATATAGATTTTATGTTTCAATATGCATATACAAGAGTACACAAGTCACCAAACTTATGTAGGGATAAGATTTCTACGTACCTGTCACATGTCTAAATTAGGTCGTGATAAAGAATCACCCCAAAAAGCCTAAAAGGAAATGTTTTTTTTTTTTTTTGGTTGGCTAGATTGGTAAGCATGAATATCAACGCTCATCAATTTGAATGTATCAAAGAAAAAATCAAACAAAAATATATTCCTATAGTAACTATAATTAAACATGAATCTATATATTCCTATAGTAACTATAATTAAACACGAATCTAAGTCAAATCACATTCAAGTGAGAACATTGTTGTAATGTAGCGGTTCATGTTTATAAAGTCTGGGTTTTATTGAACAGCCAAGTTCATACATGAAGTCTATGAGTGTATGAAAATGTTCTCATATGCTGCTTGTCAGTATTGTCTGTGAGACTAATTTCAATTAAGAAATTTCAAGTAAATCAAAGTCACTTCATGATTACACCTAAGTGAAAGCTAAATCGTATACTCATGAGTTTAGATTTTGATAAAAAAAAAAAAAGAGGTAAGGAAGATCTTGTAGAATAGTCTTCTTCTTAAAAATCCAAACTCACAAACTTATCTTAAAAGATTTTTGTAAACAAAAGATTTAAATATTTTATTAGTTCATGTAAATATAGCTCATTTTTGTTTTAATCCTTTATTTTTTATACCTTTTTTTAATATTATATTTTTTTTTAATCTTTGTCATCTAAATTTTAGGTCTCCATAAATATTTTAGAACATGCATTTAGGTCTTATGAATATTGAAAATTTTATTTTTAGTTCTCACAAATATTTTTGTCATGACCCGATCTAGATTCTCATGCAAGCCTCGTGACCTATTAACTATTTCTACCTACATACTCTGTTCATAAAAATTATTTAAAATAGAAAATTTCTCTTTTTCTATATATAAATCACCTTCTCTTTAAATTCAAAATGATCAAAATAATCAAGTCATAATCTATCTCTAAAGTCTGAAGTCATAATTTTGCTCTGCTTTGAAATATCCATGAATTTAAATATAAAACATGATATACTATCATAGTATGCCAAGTGCAAAACATGATCTAAGGTCCGGGATCCTACTTGCAACGCACTAGAGCACTCTAACAAGTTAAGAATGCCTCACTTAGGTGAAGCTTACCAACCAAGCTCTATTGCTGCTGGAAAGGTGGCAGACAAGAATCTACAATAGCTATGGTATCTGTAATAGAGAGAAAAGTAGAGGGGCGAATTTTGTTACCAAAACTCAGTGAGTGAGTCCTCATCTAAAATCCCTTTTCATGGGTCACCAAAAAATAATGCATAAAATTGTAATAATATCATTAATACTCAAAAGTATTCACAGTTAATTATGCACATATATTTATATATACATTCCAATCATCATATAACAACTCAAAAATAATTTTCTTAACTTACTTTCATGCTTGAAATCATATAAGCTCATAGTATAGTAGCTCCTATGAAAACAGTAACCTCTACTCTGTGGGTACCCAGTTCCTCATGAACAAGGGTCCCTAATTGAGATCTTAACAGTTCCTCGTAAACCGCATCCCTCATGGATTGATCTCAAAACTCTGAATATGAATCTCTGGTCATATCTGGGCATTACATATTGCCGTCCCAAGTGTGACAATGAATTCTTTATAATCTTTGGCCTGGGCAACTTGGTACCAAGGTTAATGGATTAACTGCCATTAACATGCCGCCTGTTTCTCTATAGCTACCTTCTAAAATTGCTAAATAAATTCATCTAAATCTGGAAATCCTTGAAACCCTTTTAATTCTCTATGAGCTCTAAATCTATCTGATTCTAACAGTCTGACCTTAGCATAACTGTGACTAAGAAATCATGTCCAAGGGATCACCCTTTGTAGATACTTTTGATTTCTAAAGCCCATAGAATATGTAGCCATCAATTATTCCGAATCTCATGAAGATTCAAGCTCTAAAACCTTTTAATTGATTATTGAAAACATATCTTAACTATCAAGTTTTTCATAATTAGAAAACTCAATATCATGCTTCAAAATAATAAAGCTTGCAATCATAATTCCATTTTCTTCTCTAAACTGTATATCTAGGTATAAAACCATTTCATATATATAAACCAGTTTCAAAATCCATTGAAACAATAATAAAAGCCTCTAACAATTACATAAATCATCAATTCTATATAAAATCAGTGTAACAAATATGGTCTCATGAGTTTTATTAAAAACCAGTTTCATGCTCTAAAAATAGGAGTTCTAAAATATGCAAACCAACAGAAATCTTAAACTTTTTTGCAGAAATCTCTAAAATCAAGCAGTAAACGATATCTTTATGAAAATAATTCTAATACATAACATTGAGGTCACAGATGCGAACCCACTCACCTGGTGGGGTGAATAGTGCAGGACTTATACCAACAGAACTCTGGAGAAGCAGAGATGACACCACTGTCTGATATGGAAGCAATAGAACTCAGGATTAACCTCTAAATACCAAAGAATCCATCTCATAAGGTAGAAAACTTCTTTCCTTTGAGAAGTATTGAGAACCACCCTTAAAGAAGCAAAACTGGAAGGAAATTAAATGAAGTAAAACTAGCAAGATAACATATCTTTAAGCTTAGATGATGGAAGATCCTAAGTTGAACTTGAAAAAATTGGAAGAAAATGGAGTTTGGAGGGTGAAGAGAGGTCGAGGGATGAAGTTTCTGGTGTTTAGGGTAGAGGGGTCGTGTTTGGAAATGTCTGGATCCCAAAATAGGGGTTTTTATAATTCTGTTGACCGCTGGATTGCTCACCAGAGAGCATGGATCCTGTTGCCGTACCACCTTACTGTTCCTTGACCGCTGCAGCGCTCTCCAGAATGTTCTCTAGAATACACTTATTTATATTTATTAATTTTAAGTTAATGTCCATTAACTTTAAAATATAATTGTAAATAAGAAAATATCCCCATTTGGATTCAAATAAAATATCAAAAAAATTAAAATCCCAACAAATCAAAATTCAAATTTTGGATTTTAGTTCAAATTCAATAATTCTTACGATTTTATAAACTTGTAGGCTAAAAACGAAATGTTTGAGAGTTTCATAAAATTCTTTAAAAGTCACTCTTCAATTCATTTCCCTATTGGAAACCATTACCGAGACTTTTGATTTCAAAATTACAGCTCTATCATGGAGCCCTCCAAAGACGTGTAGAGTCCAAACTTAGTAAAATTCAGAACCCGAAATAACATGTAAGGGTGATTGGCACTCTTTCTAGTTTGAAAATTTTTTTTAGCCCTTTTATTTAAAATCCGAGGTATTATAATTTTAAAATTTTCTCTTCTTCCTTTAAATATCATCATTTGACAATGATAATATTGGAGGGGACTAAAAACATGATATTGCAAAAATAAAACACAAAAGGATTAAAAGCCAAAAAAGTGTAGAGAAACTAGAACTAAAATGATATATATTTATAAGAATTAAAATTATATATTTAAGCCAAAAAAAATATTCTCGAGTATTTTTTAAATTATATTGACAACACTTCCATCAAGTTATTTATATTCGCTTCAATTAATTTTTAAATCAAAGAATGATATGCGTATAATTTTTTTTTGTGGCGTATGTGCATAATTTTTAAATGAGTAATTTAAAATTTTAAAGTAGACGCTTTATATATATATATATATAATTTGTTATTATTTAATTTTAAAAAATTAAATGTAATAAACACAAGTAGGTTGATCTGATCTAAGTGTTTTTTTTTCTTTTTGAATGTTATGTGGGTCTTTTTTTTTGGATATGAGATTTGGGTTGTGTATTTATATCAATATGGTATTTTAGGAAAAAATCACGTAATATGATTTTTTTTTAGTACAAAATCCGTCAAAGACGGATTCAAAAAGCTTCTGTCAAAGTCAAATTTAGTGTAAAATGAAAGTTAATATAGAATCCGTCAAATACAGATTCAAAATCTGCCTAAAGCTGATTCAGAAAAATGAAAATAATACAAAATCTGCCACAGACGGATTTTATAAATACCATATGCAAGTAAATTTATCATTTATCTCATATAAGCATAAATCACCTACCAAAATACTATATACAAATTATTTTTCCATGTTATGTGAGTAGTTCTTATTTAGAATGGGAATCAAAGTGATGCTAGAAATGATAGTGACTGATGAATAAGCTCAAAGATAATGGAATATAACGCCGAAAGAAAGATGCTACCATAGTAGAATAGTGCTAAAAGCATAATCTGAGATCGTATTGATAAAACATGTCGATTAGATTCCTCTTCCTTAGTCCTTCCCTCGATGACACGGATACAGCATGCTATAGGAAAGTGGCCAAGAGTTTTTTTTTTTTTAGACTTACTGTCAGAAGAAGTTTGCAGAATTTATATACAAAAGTAATGTGTAAACTTAGCATTGTTCTAACCAACATCCCAAGTTGCTAGCACGCAATGGTGAAATTGCGAAAATATAGGCTAATAAATTATTAATGTCTGTGACTTGTGGCCATGCTTTCTTGTGTGTTTTGCTTGATTTGTTCTGTATCTAAAGTAGTGTATAATTAAAAATGTTGTGAGCATTTTCGGGGGGAAAATTTCTTAAACAATCAAATTCAAAATGCTAACGATGTGGAAGAGTAGTGATATTTTGATATTCAAAAAGTGGTTTTTACTGGAACATCCATATTTTATTATTGAATATAATAATAATCTCCACTTATCATTTTCATCCATCATATATAATTAAAAAAAAAATAGAGACATATTGGGAGACTCACTTTTTTTTATGTCAACATAATCTTTTTATAATGTGTGATATCTTCTTTTGTTCACTCAATCTTGTCATAATTGTCATCACTTAGACGCTGATTTAAAATAACAATCCACTCATACTACTCGCTAATAAGGTGGTAATCATATTATAAAAGAATGTAAAAATACAAATGGAAGGATATTTGCAAACTTAGAGATTCAATAACATATTTCTAGATGTAAGACTTTTAATGTAGTAGAGTAGATGATTCAGTTAAACATATTATTTATATGATTATATATAATTAAATATTTAAATAAATTTTTTTTAATAATAATATATCAAAATCAAATTCTTTTTGTAAGGAGGGATGCCACCCATTTCAAGCCCATGCCCACATGCTTGACCTCCTTACAGAGTAGGAAAAACCATGCCTTTGATGGCTCGCTTGCGATGTCCTCTATCTTAGTACAATTGAAACCATGTACAAAATTTAGCATACTATTGGATTAAAGAGGTCTACCAAAGCCTGAGCATTATTTAGATGATAAATAATGTTTATATTTCTTTGATTCCTAACATTGACCAGCATGAAAATTTTTGCTCGATTTGGACGATCAACTTATGTATTACACCTTTAGGTACGTTTCAGATTTTAAAAAAATATTAAAATATTTAAATTTTATATATATTTAAAAAATTAAAGTGATTTTTTTAAAAGTTAAATTTTTTTTGGCTTTACCCAAAAAAAAAAAATTAAAACTGATTTTTAAGAGATTCTAATTATCTTTAAAATTTATCCAAATATACAAAAAGTGATATTTTTGGATAAAAAAGTGATTATGAGAATTCAAAATTACATCCAAATGCACTCTTTCTTTTTTAAATTTATCATTTTTCCCTATAAGAGTGGCTCGAAACTCCTCGGCAGAAGGAGCCATCGAAACGAAACAGCACGAGAACATAATAATCCAGCAAAAGTCAGCAAAATCTGCAACTATCCCCTCTGCGAGACAAGAAAACATCTACATACACCTCCCCTCTTCTGCATTATTACACCGAAGAAACATCTAAAACAGACCAAGAATACCACAATAAACGAAGAATAAAAACAATCATTCCCTCTGCTGCTTGAATAAACTGAACCATCTAGGTATAGTTTGTAAATTTCATAAATAAAAATGTTATTTGAACATGGATAAGTGATTTATTCTATCACTATTAAATGCGATAGTGTCCTCCAACTATTTTCGCTCATAGTGATAGTATAATGAGCGTTTCAATTAAATATCTATTTTTAAATATTTAAATAACATTACTCTATTAGAAACCTGAGGAATCCTTGGTGGCGGGTATAAAAGGCCTTTCTACAGTATTGTTTATTACAATTGCAAGTGAAATACAGTAAGTTTTTAACATCATGATCGATGAAATATGGCCAATTGTAAAGTTGCGTTTTTGTTTTTTTTTCTTTTGTCGACTAAAAATTATAACTTAATCAAAGACATCCTAGTAACCTTTGCCATGTATTTCTTTCTTTTAACTCTTGTAATAAAACTAATGAAGAATTGATCATTTCCTTCTTAGGACATTTGAAAAAAAATCTAAATCGCATGGTACATACATTACAAATTGTTTTGGTTTAGATATTTTATTATAAAACCGTATACTGCTTTTTCCCCCTGAATTATTATGAAACCGTATACTTCTTTTTCCCCCTTAATTTATAAATTTCTTTTAGATCAAAATCTACATTAATTTAATAGAATATGCAATAAATAAATATAAGCACTAAATTAAGAGGCATATACAAACATAAATGGAGTTTATCTATTTAAGCTACTAGAATTATCTAGTGATGATGAATTTGGATAGTATACATGAGATCGTAATTGCAAAACTTCATTGTAACCAATATGATTTTTGAAGTTAAAAAAAAAATAAACTGAGCCAAGTTTGTGTGATTTCCTTCTTAAAATGTCAATGAATCAAAAGGTAAATTTCAATTAGCTCGTAACTATACACATAACACGTTACTAATGCTTAAAATTGCATCCAAGGCATGTAACAAATTATAACCGTTTATATTAATATTTTAAACTAAAGAAGGAAGATGTAACGAGCTTGGATGAGATCAAACCATTATGCTCAAGGAAAATATTAATATTTATTATAGAGATAAAATTTGAAAATATTAATATTTCTTATAGAGATTAATGTTGAAATATCCTCAATGCAAAAAGTTTTAAATTGTTATATTTAAAAGACTTTTAAGATAATAAATAGTTAAATCAAGTCGGTAATGTGATAGTTAATACATGAAGCGAGATCTGTTATGATTTGGGACCTCGGTAAAAGCCCGAGTTTTACCTCTTGACAAAGAAATGGTAATGGCTTTAGCTGATGCCCATCAATTAGATCATGGGGTAATGATTTGGAGGTCTGCTGTGTGTTAGGAGTCTTATAATTTGTTAACTTTTTTTTTTTTCCAGTTTGTTGCGTTTTGGGATTCTCTTTTTGGTTTTGTTGTTTTCCTAGCTTCTATGTATTATCGGGTTGTTTTTCGATATTGAAAGTGTGTTCTCCTGGCCTTAATTTTCTTTCTTTCGTTGAATTGATTTTGTATCTTTACTGCTCTCCTTTGAGAGTTTAGCGCTATCTAATTATCTCAAAAAAGTCAAATACTTTTGATTAGGCTAGCCCAAACCTTGTTGATCTCTATTTCTCTAGCGTAGTTCTTGTTAAACAGACGATCCAAAAACATATAAAATAGAGCAAACTGCATTCCAGTTTATGCTTTGAGCCTAACTTCATGCACTTTAATTTGTGTGTTTCAAATACTACGCGTCCATGACAAGACCATGTGCATGACAGTAACAACAACGACTTTTAGCAACAAGAAATTATTATACCCTTTTGTGATCTTGTGTCAGTTTAATCCCGGAATCTCTCACGGTCTCATCACATGCATTTGCACTTCACTTTCCTTCTGTGAATCACAAAAATGTCATTCTCATTTCACATGTGTTAAAAACCGAAAAAAAAAAGGAAAAAAAAAAAGATGCAATGCAACCTATTGAAAACCACTTTTTATTTTTTTTTCGCATTTTTAAAACTTATTTTATAGAATTTGAAAGTTGTATAGCAGCAGCAAAGGTCTAATTTCTTCGTTATAATTTTGCAGTTTTGTAGCTACGTACCGGCAAATCATGCATTTCACGAAAACAACATCAGTAAAATTCCTTACATGATTGAAACATCAAACTTAATTTGATCAAAGCACCAAATATATATATACATGCTTGAGGGCTGAGGCCTTATTGCACGTAAATAATTAACTTGCAATAATCATGCCCCCATACATTTTGCTATAGCAGTCTTCAGAAAATTTTGTTTCAAAACTAAGGTGAAATTGTAGAGTAATGTACATATACTAGCATTTAGTAATCACCAAGACAAAGCTTAATTCTAGCTACTTCTCAATTTCAATTGGGAAAATGACTCTCATAGTGTTGTACACATATGAATCCTTTTTCTGAGATGTACTTATTGCTCATCCACATTTACCTGTCTGAAAAAAAAATTATATTTCGCTCTAAAGCAGTTAATTACCCTAGGTGCAATCTAACTCCTGGTTTTAAGCACATGCTCTCATTACAATTAGGTTATAGTGGTTTATAAAGTGGGTTCAAAGTGCTAGTAATTAAAACCAACTTGTGTACCAAATTAACACTGAAGTTATAGAGATACATCTGTCTCAGAATGAAATTGCCCCATCAAGCTAAATGGACGGAATTCGAAGCTCTTTTTCGATTGACAATGCTGAATCTTTTTACGTCTTCTCCACAAACAGAATGGCAGTTATCTGATTAGGACAAATCCAGCACTCAAAACAAATCACCATTTGATCAGCTCCTAGTGCTGATGAGAACTAGGCGTTTCTTTCTATTTTCAATATATATACTTATATAAATATGTTCTGTATATGCTTTACGTCTCTTGCATTTGCAATAAAAGAACTATATGATAAAATGTCACCATAGGCAAGTTTTTATTTATTTATTTTGAGCTTCTATATATAGGCCAAGGTCTTAAATTAGTATCATGGTTTTAGGCCACTTTAACTGCATTTTTTGGAATTGCCGCACCACAAAGACACAGTTCCAAATGCAACAACTTTAATTTATGATATATATTTGCAGTTAATGCATTTAATCATGGATTAGATCTTATGACCAAAAATCCATGCTTCAGTACCCATCAACGATTGGCTAACTGGTGCCAATTCTCACCCTTTACAAGTTTTTTTTTTTCTGTTCAAAGTTGAGAGAAAAATTCGTCCCAATCAAAGATTAGATTAAGCCTCTAGATTCATCAAACTCTTAATCAGTATTTGTACATCACCCACTAACAAAAAAAAAAAAATCTGATAATCGTACCCAATTTATACAATATAAAACCGGGTGAATAAATCTAGCCTGCGTTGGCACCCTTTACAAACTTTTTCTCTGAACAAATTGCTTCAAGATAGTCTTTCTGTTTGTGTCGTCCAAGGTTCCAAACATAAAATGTGCTAATAAACTGAACCATAGAACTGAAGGTTAAAAGAATCTAAACTTTCTTATAATTCTAGAATCTTGATATAATACTACCTCCCAATAAATTAAACTCCGGGATGATATGCAGGATCAAGCTAATTCTCATATATGAGTGTGTACTAACTAAATGTGTAAGGCATGTATTTATGTGCATAGCAATAAGATCTCTAACTATTGCTTTCTTTGTTTCAAATTAAATGTCTCTTTCATTTTTTAAGTATAAATTTACTTCTAAATACATTAATTTATTAATATATCTAAAAAAAATAGAGATATTTAATTTGAAATGAAGGGAGTATATACAACTAGAATAATCCCTCAAAGATTACAAATAGCTAGAGATCAAAACCAAATAAATGGCATTACAGTCATATGTGACAATGCTAGCTCTCCCATCATTTCAACTCAACAACCCAATATGTCACATATTACTAATTTAGCTAGATATATTTTAATTTGCATTAGAATAGATCCTAGTGCCTCCTACCTCCGCCATTTAAGCTCTGTGTCATCATTGCATTATCTTCAATTTTGAAAATATCTATTATGAGTAACGAGTCCCTGGACAACACTTACGATAAATTATGTTACATATATAGAAAATATATTTAATTCAAAGATCTATATATATATATAATTCGTCATGGCTAGATACCATATATATAGTATTATGGTGTATAGGTTTTTAGGTAATAATTTAATTTAGTCCCAGTCCCACTTCCAATGAGTTGAGCACCTACGTATAGGAGTCCAGAGTAACCCTGAATGGACATATTCCCTTGTAAGATTCAAGGGGTTGATGGCAGCAATCACTGTGAAGAAATAGGAGAGAAAATCACATATCTCCAAATTATATACCATCTTTTATCCTGTCTATCACTTCTTGTCACATAAAATTTGAATAATATATATTTAGCAGCTATTTTATAGTTTTAGTTTTAGATGCTATTAGATGTTTATATTCTACCTCATAAAAAATGATTGATGTGATATTGAAGAAAATATAACTTGGGGATATATATATATATATATATATATATATATATATAGTTGCAACCGAAAAATCTACCTTAGAATAATTATTAGCCGAGACTAGAGTGACCAGTTATAATTAAACAGAAAGCTATTATTCAAGTGATAATTTCCAGTACCCTCAATGTGTGCATATTTGTGCATGACAAGATTGAATATCAAATCGATCTTAATAATTGAAAGAAGGGTCTTAATCATTGCGTTAAGTCATAAGAATAGAGTGATCAAGTCAAATATATTTGATTAAAAAAATTCAAGAGGGGAGCAGAGGTATCCAATGACTTCTAAGTTAACCCACTTGCATTATCTGTGGGACATCATATTACACATTGGAGGGGATACCACCATGAGAAAAAAACTTTATGGTTTCAATCACCTTGAGTTCCTTTTCCTATCAAGAGAAATTCTTGGTAAGTCTTATATAGGAAGAAAAGTTTTAGTTCTGATTCATATATTTGGGTAACATATAAATAAATATGGATTACTCTAGGATCCTAAATTATAAACATTTACTTATGTATCAAACAATGAATGGATCATATATGGTAAGAGATTTTTCTTACTCCAATGGTAACTAAGAATTTCTCTACTATCAATATATTTTTCACTGCTAACTCATTGGATATCTCATCATTATAAAAATACATGTTAATTATGTGTACATGATAATAAGTATAAACGTAAAATATTATGCTTGCATATGTGTGGCCAATATGTTTGTATAATGTGAGCTAACAGAGAAGAGTAATCTTCACTTAATCTTAAGATTCTTGTAGTTGCATACAATCTCGTGGGATATTCTATATATACGTAGACAATAAAAACATAATCATATCTCTATATAACAGTAGCAATCTACTAAATTTCCATGACAAAAGCCAAAAGGATACCATGCACACTACTTGGAAAAAAAAAAAGGAAAAGAAAATTATTTTCACCACTATGCTTAATACTATCTTATGCAACTTCATAAGCTGAATACAGTACAGAGACTTACCCAATAACTTTAACTCAAATTCTCCGTCAACTTCATTCTAAATTCTCATTCGAATAACAAAATACACTTCTTGACACATAAAGACCACGGAAGGTTTAAAGTTGACCCCAATGATATTGCTAGAGTTGAATTATAGCTCCAATTCCAGGACTGCAGCTGAAGTCATCCAAGGCCTAGCAACAGATTCAGAACTTTGAAATTATTTAGGGACCTGAAATCAAGCAGAAATCATAGCTTTCATAAAATAATTGCCTATCCAAAAATTTAAATTGATAGATAGAGATATATAAATAATTTTATATCTAATATATTGTTTCACATGAATATTTTTTTGGATTTGAGAGCATGGATTAATATTTTTTTATAACAGGTCAATAACAAAGATCGAATTTCTGATTACTTAATCATGAAGATTTTGACACAAAAAAAAAAATTAAATTAATGCATAGGATAGTGCAAAGGAATCACAATGCCGAAGTAATATTTTGTAACATCAATCGGTTACACATTGTGATTAATTGTGGCTAAACCCTTGTTTGGGATAAAACACTCAAGACTCTACTTTCCAAAAGCTCATGTAAAAGAAACTTTCTACACATTTAGCATACAAATTGATATTTAAAATTTGTCAAAATTATATAGGCTATGTTAAAACTTCGTCTTTCTTTGTTAATTTACTTTTATACATGTCAAAAATTAATTTACACGTCTAAGTAAGAAGTTTTTACCTAAAAATTTGTCCTTCATTTCCCCTAATTGCCATATGAAAGAACTGTAAAAATGCAAGAAGGTCGACATAGCATGGTCACGGAGACAATCTCGTATAAGCATAAATTAAACTTATCTTAGTTACAAAGACTGAGGTATGGTATGCCATGTGCCTATGCAAGAAAAATCGATGGCCATGGTCCTTAGCATAAACGTAAGGTAGTGGAGAAACAGTGTAATTCATGTACGGAAGTCAGAAATACATACAACATCACCAAAGAAAAAGGACATTCATGCATATATAATCGAAAAAGCAAATCAATTAAAAAGATATTCATATGGTGAGAAATGGGAAAAGAGAAAGGAACAAAACAAAATTCGTTAGAATGAGACAAAACTTTAAGAAAACTAGAAAATTGGGCTTCGTACAGTAAAATTTACTCTCTAAATTATGCCACCAGCAGACAAGACTCTTGAAACAGCATCTAAGTTTCCCTCAACTACAGATCTCGAGTCCCTTTTTTTCCTCCCCGAACAAATTTTCGAATATTATTGACAAGAAAAATCTATTTGTTAATCAATTTTTAAATTTTAAAACCGTTAACAAGAAAATTAATCTATTTGTGAGTCAATTTTAAAATTTTATATCTTTTCAGCAGTTAATCCTTTTGTGGAAGGCACAAAATAGTGCGAATTTCGAAATAAGTAAGATTGTGAGGAAAAGCTGGTATATGTATAAGCAAATGGAATATTAATACAAGCAACAAAGAATAATTACGAAATGTAGAAATCATGATGACATTGTCATCTTGCGTGTGAGAAGGACAAATAAAAAATGTATTTGAGAGTGCATGACGAAGTCCCTGTAGTGCTCCGTGCTCATTGAGCACAATGTTAAAAGGGAAAAGAAATAAAGGCAAAGTATTTACTGTTACAATACAATTACAGGCCAGGTAACTACACGTAATATACTTGCCATTTAGGGTTTTGAAGTCGATGTCTTAGGGTTTAATATGAAATGAAACAGAAGATGCACTAAGTGATCATACAAATTGACCCATTTTACAACGAACCATGCTAAGTGTTTGATGAAAATTTCACTTTAGCACAATCCTGGTGTGTGGGAGAATTCAAATGAGAAAACAATGAACCTTCATAATTAATTGCGGAATTGAATAATATGTGTCCTTATTATATGCACATAATGTCAATGATTCAATTGACACCCCTTTATTTTCCATGTCAACTTCTGAAAAAATAGCAGCAAATCTAAAACAGTAAGAAATGAAATTTTTTTTACCAAATGCTCCTGAAGGGAAGCCAAAAGGGAGCATTGAACTTTACTGCATAGGTAAGTTTGAGGTGTCCCCATTGTTGGCCTTGATTAGATTCCTCTTCTTCTTTTTCTTCTTATAAGGGATTCCTCTTGCCTTAGCTTGAGAGTCCCTCACCTCACGTAGATAAACTCTTATGGCACCACTTGCAAATGGGTTTGTCTCAGGCAAGCCTCCATTTTCTTCATATGCAGCTCTCAACCTTCCTATGAGTGCATCAAGGCTTCCCCAAGCTTGCTTGAGAGGGCAAGTGCAGGGTCCTGGTGGCTCAGTTTGTCCAAAGAAAAGGCACCCTTGTGAGTGCACCTTTGTTTTCCCAAATTGATCCAAGTACCTAAGGAATTCAAGCACATGGTTGGAATTGCACTGTGACAGTGCCACTGGAGGCCTCTGATTCCTCAAGTACTGCCCAAAGGTGTTCCAATCCCTCCTCTTTTGAGACTCGTACCGGCTCAGCGGCAACTGTTGCTGCTGCTGCAGTTGCCGATCATCACCACCACCACCATCACCACCGTCACCGCCAGCAGAAGCCGAGGATCTCGACGATCCTTCGGCTATGTCTTTCCCTTTGCTGGACATACGTTCTACAGATAACTCATCTACTGTTTCTTTTTGTGAAGAAAGAGGGAGGTTTCTTGGTGGGAGAGAAGAGAAGACAATAGAATAGCAGTGGAAGAAATTTTAAAAAAATGATTAACTAATTAAAATTTGGAGATCACATCAAAGGGCTAGTGAGGGGACATGATATGGGACCAATGAAAGTGCTTTAGCCCTTCTTTTTCTTCCTTCCCCACATTATTTCTTGCTTTAATGGTACTATTAGTGTTAATCATACTTTATTTTTCCCCCCCCAACATATTTTTTTATTATTGTGCTTCCATCATCAAAGCAATTATTATTGGGCAATTTTAGCGTAAGTAGCACTACGTTTAATACCCTGGTGATCATTTTATAACAGTCTAGGTCGTCTCGCACTTAGTTGCTTGTTTGCTACGAGTTGGTAAACTTTGGGATTAAAAGTTAAACTTAATGGCTTCCGTGACCTATTCTATAACATTTTACGTTGTAGGGAGTATGGTAACACATCTCTTTCACATTGTCACGAAGCACACAACATAACTTTTTAAATCAGATTTACCTTACCCATTTTACTGACAAAAGGAAATTAATGGAGCTGGTACAACAATTGCAATTCAAGGATATTGATTGATTCCGTAATCTCATGTTAGTTAGATAGTACCTTGTATTTGCTTCAGCCTACCATTTTCCTCCTCACAATATTCCACAGAACTTATTGTAAAAATTAAAAAAAAAATAATGTTAATAAGGACGCAAGTTTAAATTTAACTAGAAAACCAAATTTTGTTGAAAGATTACGTAATTTTATTGTCTGACAATGGAGCATAAATTCATCTAACAAATGGTTTAAGTAAATTGAACAATTTCGAAACATTGATTTTCTAAAAATAAAAATAAAAAGGAAGTGGAGCTTAAATTTTAACCAGAAAATTTAAAGCATAAATTCAAAAGGCTTTTATTCTATTTTTTTTTTGTGGGTTTCTTTATAAGAATAAAACTCGTACGTTTCTCCAACCCGTAGCTTTGGGGAAAAGTGGTAAATGAGTTCAGCTGGAGGAATGGTCGTGGCTTGCATAATTCTTCAAAGTATCTTAATTAACCAGAAAACCATATATATACATGTTGTTAGAGTCTCACTTCACTTAAAAATATGGTCAATATAGTCTTTATAGGATAAGATGAGTTTGAACAATCCTCTTCTCATGAGCTAGTTTTCGGATTCAGTTAAACTCACTTATTCTAATATTTCCTTTTATTTTATACTCTTTAAAAGTCAAAGTTTAAGTAAAGAGAAGATTAAATTCTGTTTAAAATAAATATAGGTAGCTTTTGTAGATATTTTTCTTTTCCCAGATAAATCAACAAAACTGCTCAACATTCCAAAGGAGAGAGAAGGAGCCAAAGTATCAGTGCTATACAAAATTGCCACATTCACATCTACGCAACATGTTCAGTAATTAGCCTAGTCAAATTCTAATTCCCATAATTGAACAATAAACAAACAAAAAAAAGATCCAATTCCGTTTATTAATAACCATTTTTTTTTTCTATTGGAGTGCCCGTTCCTAGAGCAGGGAAATTAAAGAAGCCTTACAAAAATGCAAGGATTTCAATATATCAACCCTACAATCAACCACCTGTTACTTGGACTCCCCGGACTCTAATAATTTGATTTTGACTCTTGCAGGAGAGAGGATGTGCGGACATAGATATATATAATATATAATATATATAATATTTTAAATTACTTAGCTGATCCCCGAAAAGCATTCGATTATAATAAGCCAGTAATCATTAATTAAAAACTTAGTGAAAGTTAAGAATTCTAATGCCCACTAACCTCTGCTTGAGACTAATGCAATATCCAATATCCTAAACTATAAAATATGCATATCTTTCTACAAGCATCATTACCAAATTGTCCCTTCATGTGTGTCTTGCTCTTTTACCATGGGATTTGTATTGCTCTATGATTTGTCACGCTTTCAGTACTGGCACTATCACCCAAAACTGCCAATTCACCAATATTCCAATTAAAAAATCTCCCAATACTAAACAATATCTATTAGATTGTATGATTTTGTATTGGTGCGGGGGTGGTTTTTCCAGTATATTTCGCACACTTGGACTTTACATAGAAACGTGTACACCAACCATAGCACTTGGGAAATACACTTTTGTAACCTGTTTCCATAATTCTAGCAAGAAGTCAAGATGTTGCACGATATCTAGAATGGTACACAGGAGTCCCTGCCTGCTATGAGGAACCTTCGTGTATTAAGGAGATAACAAATAACTAACGAAAGGTAGGTATATATAGGTTCTAGTTAATTTACTTTTAGTGTACTATAAGCTTTTATGATAAATTCCTTCTTACCCCTATTGATATGAACATCTAGGATAAATTTTTTACCTTAGGACTAGGGAAAACATCAAATGGGAGAAAGATGCTTTGGCTATTGTATAGCCTTATTTATTTATTTAATAGGGTTGTTAAGAAGGAGGATAAAAACAAATATATGGGTCATGCATAGTGATGAAGCACTAAACAAAGCAGTATACGCCAATTAACGATTGAATATTATAAGAAAAAGTATTTTAAATTAATTTTTCGCAAGTAATTCTTCATTAATGTATTAATATCAATAGTATAATATGATTTATAATATTATTAAATTCTTTGTAAAAAAATAAAAGAGATAATATCATTAACTTCTTTGAAAAATTTCAAAATAATTAGCCGGAAATGAATTATAACTACCAACAAACTTACCTGTAATGCTAAGCGTCTGACTTTTAAAATTGTTAGTTTTTACTAAAATCTTAAATTTGCCCCTAACAAATATTATGAGAAATAAATTAGTCTCTAAAAATTGAGAAATCTATCTGTAATCTCATCACTCTTCATAAAAAGGGCATGTTAATCCATATGTTAATTCATCATTCCCAAACTTAGTGAAAAAACACACATTAATGATTAAATTGTTGATATGACCCTCTATTAATTTGGGCAGAAACTTGTAGCATCGATCTGGATAATGAGGGATTAACGAGAAGGATGGTAGGAGAAATTCAAATGGAGATTGGAGAAGGAAATTAAATAAGGCTAGTTTATGGAATGATGTGTGGGCAATGGGAGTGAGATTAAGAGAGTCTTTCCTTAGACTATATGCCCTATCTGAACAAAAATAGAATTGTGTGAGAGAAAGTGTGGTTTTTGGAATGGGTGTAACGGATTTGGAATTTTCAATGAAGAAGCCAATTTTTGGGGAGGAAATTGGATATTTTGCAGGAGTTTCACAATGTTCTCAAAGCAGTTAGGTTAAAACGGCAGACCTAGGATCAAATGGAATGGAAGCTTGATAAAAAAAAAGGGAATCTTTTCCACAAAATCTTTGTTGAACGCCATATCAGAAGCTCATGGAAGTTTTGAAGAAGTGAATAGTTCTAGCTTCAGTAAAGCAGTGCCTCCTGGGGTTGAAATTTTTTCTTGGTTTGTGGTAGGATTGAGTTAATATAAAAGCAAGATTGTAGAGATTAAGGATCTTACAGCCTCATCAAACCATTTATGTCCTTTGTAACTAGAACGTAGAGAATGGTTTTCATTTGTTCTTTGCATGTGAAGTTCCGTACTATATTTGCTGCCACTGGTTGAGACAAAGAAATTCGAATTAGGTGATGCATGCTTCATGATCAACAATCTTTTTTTTTAAGCTTAGAGGTGTGTTTTATGGTAAAGATGAGCAGGAAAAAGTAGTGGAAAATGTTCTTTGTAACTATGTAGGTAGTGTAAAGATGTAAGAATAGCATAGTTTCTGAAAACAAGATTGTAAGTAAGGAGGAGAGCTAGATATGGCAATGTTTTGACTAAACTAAAGGAACAGAGAAAGGATGAAGTGCAGAATTCATAGACTTGTGTGTAGGAAAAATACAGTGACTCGGTGAGATTGGAAGAGATTCTTGGTAAGGGTGTCTTATCGGGCCGTGGTAGAGATTCAAAGGCCTGTGTGTTTCTCCTCATAATTCATTGTATCTTTAATAAGATATCCTCTGATTATATGACGGCATTAAGCCTTTTTAGTTTTGAATGGTTGTTGTTAGGTGCTTGATTGGATGTTTTCAGTACTATTTGTTAAAGGTGTGGTTATATTTTGGAGTTTAGTTTTGAGTTTGTCCAGGTACATGGTGCTTTAAAGATAGATTAAAGTGCATGGCTATTTAACCTTAGTGTTGGAACAACCAACAATAACTGAAAAATTGAGAGTGAAGATCACCTATGAGAATTATTACGAGAGTGAATCACTTTTGTGAGTTGAATGGAATAGAACCATCTTCGGAGAATGAAACACCAACAAGATGTTAAGAGTAAACACATTTATGAGAAATCATAGTGAGAAATAAGGTACACACTCTGAGTGCAGTAAATATCATGAAACAGAGGTGAAAAGGTGTCATGGGTGTGTACATCTAATTTTCTTCTAACAAGTTTTGTGTGTAGGTTCTTGCTTTCAGCTAAAGTGGATGATCATGCTTTTCACGCTAAGCCATGTTCAGCTTTTGAGTAAAACGCATAGTGCAATATGAGAGTAAGGTGAGAAAATGATACAATTGATGTCGAGAGTGATACACTTGGTAACATAAGGGATACACTGAAAGATTTGTGTGTACAAGGTGAGCATTTTTTAGTAAGAAAGATTTACAAAGTAAGGCAGTGATACACCAATGGCTTATGAAAGTGAGACAATGGTGTCAAACTATAAGAGCTATTTCCAGTATGGGTGTATGTGTTCTTGAGAAGTGCATTAGTGTAAATTTGCTTATTCTAAGCTTCTATGAACTTTCAAGTATTAAAGACCCAGAAATGTTGATGTAGTGTATAGGATGAGAGTTACAATAAAATTAACTATGGAGGTGATTCTCCATGTTTACAAGTCTAGCAAATTGCACAATGGACCTGACAAGGCTTTAAATACACTTATTTTCAGTTTCAACTTAGGTATGCATTCATGTTGATGGATTTACACACTTAAAAAAGTCAAGGCTCTCATAAATTAAGAAGTCAAGGGTCGCTATAATTTAAAAAGTGGGTGTAGAGAATGGTTTTTAAGCTTCAGGAAGTAGATTCCCATGTTCGATGGGTAGTATGACTGGCGCTTTGTTCTGCTAGAGTATGACTAAATAATAGGCTAGATTGTGTGGTTTTTGGTACTTTGTACATGGTTCATCCCTTATTTGTTAATGGAATGATCTATAACACTTATCGAAAAAAGAAAAAAAAAAGAAACATGCACAAGGAACCTCTCTAACAAGTTAACCATATCGCAATTGCTGGGCTTTCAACAATGCTACATTAACATCATCCTTATCTACAGACAAAAGACTGAGGCTCTTCCCTAATTCCCATGTGTAATGAGCTTCTATATACCCATATGAGGGTCGTCCCCTTCATGACTACCATTAAATTTTCCGGTATTGTGGAGAAAGTATCTTTTATGATGTTTGGATATAACTTTTTTCGAATGCTTCGTAGGTGAAGATCACTACCCCTTTTCATTTTCTAACTGCCTTTTGGGAGCTTCCATTTTGTTTCTTATTAACCTCTGCCAAAATGTGCTCCACTCAAAAGTGTTGTGTTGAATCCACAACCAACGTAACTTAAGATAATCATCCTACATGTAAGGTTAGCAATCAACCCACCAATACGTTGAGAAGGAGATACAAGGTCGTCTCTATAACAAGCTCACCATGATTGATCTTCTTCTTTATTATTACGCTTATACATCCTCAAACCATAGCTTCTCATTCTTGAATTCTTTCTTTATTTTCACACATCTCAAGCCAAAATGAGGTTGTTGTTTAGTGTTATCATGAATTTAACAGAGCAACATAATCAATTTAACTATTATCACAACCCCAAAGCGAATCGAGACCGATACATAAGGGACTGGCACCCCACGGAAGCTTTTTGGGTAACGTAGCGCATTGTATGCATTAGAATTCATAAATCAAGTCTTACAAAATGAAATATGTGACCCAAAATTTAATACATAAACTAAATTAAATGCATGGCACGGATCCTGTCCATACACTATTGGAGCACTTTACAACTTACATAATCATAAACCATTCTTTCACTATAATGCGAAGCTCACCATCGAGGAATCTGTTAACAGCTACTGTAGAGGTGTTGTAGCAACGTTAGTCCCAATAGCTGATTCTGAAAAAGAGAAGAATGAGGGATGAGTCATCGAACTCAGTGAGTGAATCTTCACCCACAACCCACATGAAACAAGCAACAAGAGTACATACATATAATTATATCAACGAGAAACCGTTTTACATAATGTAAATATAAACTATATATATTCTTTGCTAGAAAACATTTCTTATCTCATTATGATGAGGCAACTAAGGAGAAGACAACGCTCATCATTTTGCTTAAAACAATGATACTCAGTTCCTTGCGAACTAAATACCTTGTTGACATAAAAAGATCAATCCCTCGCAAAGTGTGTCCCTTGGGACAAACTATGGAAATTTCAATGATCCTCCAAAGGCCTATTTAACTATAATCGAAGTGATCTTTGAGAATCATTCCTAGTGGGTCCCATAGTCATGTGTCGTCTAAGATAAAAAAAAAAGAAAAAAGAAAAAAAGGAGGCTGCCCCAGGGGCAACTTGGTATACCAAGGTTAACGATCTAATAATCGTTAAATCATAACTTTGTGTTTCTTTAATATCTATCTTAACATCAAATATATAATGGCTTATGCTAAAGGGGTTTAATAACTTAAATTCTCATGTTAGTCATTTTACACAGTCAACCAAATATATCTAACAGTTTGGATAAATTGCTTTTAGCTTAACAATTTCCATAAAATCATGTTATGGGAAGTAAAAACATTTCTCATGAGCATACAAAATGTCAATAATGGTCTCACAGATATTAAAAAATATTTTCATTATAGCATCTGAATTCCTTAAACCTGGGTTTTGGTATATTAAGAAAAATCATATTCATGAAATTTTCTTTTCTATAATCATTTTTTCATCATATTATAATTCAAATAAGTTTATAATGACAAAAATATGGTCATGAGTTTAAACTCACTTACCACTTAGTGCTAGGTTGCTTGGTTACTACCAACTATCGATTATGGGGAGCTGGGATGGCATCGACAAGTGACATAGAATCACAAACAACTCACTAAACAACCATAAACAAGGTTAGGTAGATTCTAGGATGAGGAAAATCATGCCAAAATCATGCATGAGGGTGCCCTTACATTAAGACATGGAAGAACATGATGAAACTTGATAGAATGTAACATAATGAAACTTGATATAATGTAATGAAGAACAATTACCAATGAGGATTAATAGAGGGAAAGAGTGGAAGATCATGTAGGAAGGGTAGAGAAAAGTCCTAGGATGATCAACACACGAAAGTCGATCAAGGTGAGGAGTGTTTAAGATTGGTATATATAGTTTAGGGGCGAAACCAACCTATAAAATGTTATTTTGAGCTGTCTTGGACCTTGGCACACGCATCAAAGCAATCGATAAAGTGCACTTTCACGTGAAGGGAGCTCATGACAGCGCATGCATGCAAAAATAGGGGCTCACTAGAAAAACACATTCACGCTTTGGTATGATGTGCTGGTGCATCAATATAATGCAATTGGGGTTTTGTGCTTTTGGGCACTTGAGGACACTATGATGTGCTTATCCTGCATTTTTGTGCTTAAGCACGGTTGAATGCACTTTGATATGGTCATGACCTTCCCAATTGAACATAAACCTAAAATATTACAACCATCCATGTGAAAATATTTTTAAATTCTGAATGACAAGTTAACGTAGGAACTAATGTGCCTCATTTTGTAAAAGTGAAGGACCATGATGAGGAGATTTTTAAATTCTGAATGACTAATTTATCCTATACAATATTTGTAAGGGCGAATTTGATGTCTTACTCCATTATTTTCTAAAGGATTTCACTTAATAACTACCTCCAATATCAATTTACACAAGCAATTCTTAAATAGAAAGGAAAAAGAACAAGACATTTATCTTTAGTTTCGTTCTCACTCAGCTTGTTGAAAAATAAATTATGAAACCCCGCTTAAGAATTTAATACGGTAGCATTTGGTAAATATCCTAAGATAAAATATAGAGACATTGAGGATAAAAAGTATTTGGAGAATAGGACAAATACAAAATCTCCAAAATTGTCTCCATCCTAGGAGAATATTTTAGTCAATTGTCTCCATCCCTCCAAAAAGAAGGGACATTGAAAATATATTTCTGTGACACGAATTTAAAATTATTTTTTCAAAAATATCTCTTTGAACATTTCATATCCTATCCTTGCCCTTCTAACTTTTCAATTTTTTTTTTATCAAATTATAACCCAATCCTCTTTCTCTTTTCATCAATCAATTTGTCTTATATACCACTACTAAACATAGTTCTATATCCATCTCCAGTATCATCTCTGTCTCTATTGTCTCACTATCTTCGCCATTTATGTCCTAGGATAAGTTCCAAATGCTGCCTAATGGCCTATTTGATTCAATTGACTGCATAAAGTTTCATATAATGCAATCTCTAATAATAAAAGTATAATACTATATAGTGTTTAGTATTTTATTGTGTGAGAAGCTACATGTATTGCATGATATAGTAACATTCTCTTGTTACTATGAATAATTGTATACATAAGTTAAAGTTTAACTTTAAAAATGAGATAATAATTTTATTAATTATTTAGTTATAAATTTTAAAACAAATCAAATTATTTGACAACAAATCAAACTTTAATTTATATGAAATATTATTTATTATTTATTTTAATATTTTCAATTATTGATTTTTTATAATAGATAAAAGCTTAACGAATATATAATAATCACTTTAGTCTCTTCTTTTATTATTTTTTAGCTAAGAGAATAAGTCGATATGTGATAGATGATACATATGTACACAAAGTTGCTGTACTAAGGGGAAAACTTAGGACCCATAAAAAGATTTCACAAGAGTTGGAGGATATTTCTCTCGTATATCCTAACCTAGAATTCCCATAATCATATATATTTTTAGTATTTAAAAGCGAAAAAAAAGGGTAAGCAGTGGCTTCCCACCTCCTATGCAGTGGTGTACCAGAATTGACACAAATTTCGGAACAAGTAGTTAAGTAGTGGTTTCTGGTGCTTAGGTGTTAGACAATCAGTATTAGTCCTCTAATTTGTATGCAAGTTTTTATGTCTTAGATGTGTGAGCTAGATTTTGGTGTCTTTATCAAAATTGTAATTAACTTTTTCTTTTATTAACTTTCCAATGCCACTAAAATCATATCTATACAAATACCATAATTTCAATTATTCACAAATCACAGGCGTAACGTCAGAATACATACACCACTTGGATTTCCCAGAGAAATTGACTTATTCTTGATATTGTGTTTTCAAAATATCATCAAATATCATAAATGAGAAATGTCAATTATTAAGAATATGAAAAATAAAGATTAAAGATAAACAAAAAATTCCAACAAAATTAAAATAATTTCACTTAAATATATCTCGATTGAAATATAAATAAAATTTTTAACTTAAATTGATTCAAATATCAAAATCCTAGCATACTTTTATATACGTTGTTGTTGTTGTTGTTGTTGTTGTTGTTATTATTATTATTATTATTATTATGAGTCCAAAAGAGAGAAGCCGCCCATGTTTTGCATGTTAATTAAACAGTAGAAGTGTTAATGTGACATGTTATGATTATCTTGTATTCTTCTGATCAATTGATGAATCAATTGTTTTTGAGGTTAAAACGCGGATTACTTCCTTATCTTTCTTAGCCTTGTATTTGAAAACCACCGGCTAAATGGTTAGGTTTAATCCTGAATTTGAATTTTCTAGAATACCTTTTTCCAACATAATTTCAAATCAAACAGAATAAAGCGTAGTGGTATAACATATACCGTTACATCAAACATATAAAACTATTATTGCACACACATATATTGACTAATTAATTCAATGATATTGTAGCTTCCTTGACAAATTAATGAAAATACTAATCTCGATTGTATTATAACTCTCAAATCAAGTTTACTAAATTATTATATAACATTATTATTTAGTTAAGGATAGTTTGAAATTAGAATTCAGAATAACATATAATGTTATGATTTAATTCTCATACACTATATTAATTATATTTTTATATAGATGCCGAATCATATATTATTATATTAATAAAAATATTTGACTCAAATTAATCATTCATTATTTTTAAAATCTTACAAGAAGCATATAATTAGGTGATATATAGTAAAACTCTTTCATTTTGACAATATAGTACAATTATTTTTTTGTCAAAATGCTACATGGCAACAAGTAATCATACATGGCACATTATTATCTTATATGTCAAAACCCTACTATAAAATGGGTATTTTGTTCAGGTATAAGATGGATTATTGGGTCGGATCCAATGGTTTGTTGGGTGAAAGTTTTAACATATAAGATTACGGTATGTTGATTCGACCAAAAAAAATGAAAAAAAGTATATGTTGCATAGGATTGTTAGTTGTGTCATATGATTATTAGATGATGTAATATTCCATTAGTCAACTCAGTATTTAACACAGATAAACTAATGATTGCGATGGAAAACAAGTAGTTTTGAAAACATTTGGATCCAAACTAGTTTTCATAAAGGACCAAAATAAAATTCATTTGTTTTTCAGGAAAATAACTTTCATATTTAAACCTAAATCTAATATATAAAAGTTTCTCCCTTACTTTAATCATAGTTATTGGACTCGACCAGGTGATCGATTCAATCAAGGTACCAAGTTATTGAGTCACTAGTTTAATCGGTAGGTCACTAGTTGAACCAAAGGCAGAGCGAGGGGACCATGACACTAGTCCCCCCCCCCAATCTATACATTTGTTATATATATATATATATATATATATATTATGCCCCTCCTAAAAAATTCAGTCATCTCTATATATAGTATACATGATGAACAGTAAAAGTCTTTTGATATAGTAGCACGTATGATATAAAAGTATGAATATTTTTTAAAATATTTCTCTTATTAACTTATTTTATCTACTTAGTAGAGTTTCTATTTATTAGTTTGTTATTTATGATGCTTTATTTTGATGTTAAATAATACGTTGATATATATTTTTTTTATGTTGAGTTTAAGAGATGTTCAAGAAGAAAATTATTGATTCTTTTATTAAGAAAAAAAAGAGAATAAATGATGAAATAAACCCTAATTTATCAATAATTTGTACAAAAAACACTCTATAGTAATTACTTATTTTATACTTTCTATGTGATAATTTATTTTATTTTATTTATATTAACTAATTTGATCTTCCATTCTCCAAAATTTCTGACTCCGCTACTGAGTTTAACCAAACATAATTAAATTAATATATAAAAATAAAATTTATGATCAGAATATATTTTATTTATATATATAATATTCATGGCACATAATGTCACAAGAACATGGCTAGCCTAGTGGTACCTCATGTTAGAGTTTTTGAGAATTATTTCAACAATTCCAGCATGTCCTGTTCGGGCTTGCCATTTGATGACCGATTTGATCGGCCGATTCAATCCAATTTTAATTGCTATGATTTTAATTCCATGCCAAACTTGACCAGAGAGGGAAAAAAAATTAGCTCAATCAAGTATATATAATCGCAAATCCCCCTCTGCAAACAATTCTTTTTCCCTTAATACCAAAATGTAATGAGACTAATTTTTTCAATTGATAAAATATATTGGGAGGTAAAGCTTAATAAGAAGGAGATCTACATTTGATGAGCTAAGTGAAAAATCACATTAACAAGTCAAAGGTCACAATTATGCAAAACAATAAGTCTATAAATTCCCCTATCTTATGTATCTTTTACTTAATCTATTCTCAAATAAATGGAGACTTGATCTCTCACATTTGAAACTAACAAAAGTTATTTGAAAATCATACTTCATTGTTAGTAAGATCAACCATTTTTATGTAAAGAGAAATAATTTATCCTCCTGATAAATCCTCTAAAATATCTTTCTAATTATTAAATAAAAAAACTGATTAGTTTTTAAAATTTTAAAATATTAATTGCATCTATCTTTTTTACCTGATATAGAAAGAAGCAGCATGTTATTCTTCAGCATCGCAGATATCTAGCCGGCGATGAATTCGAGATTTTTTATTCTCCCAAAGTTATCAAATTCAGAAGTACCATGAATTTGGATGCAACTTGTCTAGATGTGACTGTGATGGAATCTAGAGAGATAATTAACGATTGCGTGCGTTCATATAACATTTCTCATACAGGAATCTCAATTACTGTAACAGAAGACTCTGTCCTGAGTAATTTTCTTGTTAATTAGGCTCTACTTACTATAAATAATTATACCATTCGTCGAATATATAAAACTGTATAATTTACGATATAAATACATCAATTACCAAAAATATAGTCAACTGTTAATGAACTGTACATCTAATAAATAATTTAGTGGGTACTCAATACTGTATACATGATAAGAATTTTTCCTTTACTTTCCTCCAGTTTAGTTTATTAAGGCTATATATTTGGAAGGATGTGGAGGAAACGACAAGAAAAGAAATGTTACCATGTTTAGAAATGATGAAAAAGGATCGAGTAGAATGATAATAAGGAAGATCCTACTTGACTTGCATCTTTTATATATATATATATATATATATATATATATATATATATATATATATATATATATATATATATATATATATATATATATATATATATATATATGAGGGTCCTTACACTAGATGTAAATTTTAGTGGACTTACGAATATAAAATTTTATCAATTCAACCATTAAATTTAAAGTTCTTACTTAATAGATCAAATATATTAAATTTAATACAGTTTAAAAATGATTTGATTTTTATCATGTATTTTATTTTCACAAATAATATATTTTTGAAAATATATCATGTATTTAATTTATTTTATAATATCACATAATTCAACGATCGGATAAATTCAATTTAATTTCTATGAAATGTTATTAAATGATTTTTAAGTGTGCGAGACTTATACTTGGTACAGACAGATTCTGATTCATATATATATAGAGAGAGAGAAGGGGGGGAGAGAGAGAGATTATTCATTTACACTAATGTAAGATTTAACACATATTTTGCACTTTTAATAACTTTGTATAGAAAAGATTTTTATAAAACTCACTGTTAGCTAGATTGAGTGTTCATAAGTTATAGATCAAGTCTATTAAATTTCACATTAATTAATAATCCAAAATTATTTAATTCACTTCTTATATACATTTAAATCACCGTAATAAATTTTTCTCAAATATATGTAGATAAGAACTATTTCATCAAGTCCTTATGGAAGTCCAATTATTTTAAAAATTTGACATAGACAATTATCATGATATGTAATTATAATTCAATAATTTGATTGATAAAAAATATATTGTAAGAAAATTATCAAAGGCGTAAGTATATGTCAAGTCTTATACCGATATCAATAGACCCTCCTCATATGTGTGTGTCTATATATATACACACACGACATTAATTAATTTATATAAAAATGATAACTATATAGGACACCTTCATCAATGTGCATAACTATTTTATTTTATTGTAATGTATTTTCCACAATAATATTTATAAATTTCATAATAATATGTTATTAGCATAAAGTTAAATATGTTTTAGTTGTTATTGTTATATTTGGTCTAATTGTCTGAAAATCAAAAGTTGTTATTGTTCTCTGTGATGGTAAAATGTAAGTGTAAATTTATTTTTTTGACTATATAAATATAGGTGGTTTTTGTTTTAGTCTCTCTAATCAAATTTTTTGGACTTTTGTTTTTTATATTATATTTTTCATCCCCGCGTTCTAATTTTTTTTATGTGTTTTCAAAATATATTTAGTCCTTATATAAATACTAAGGAGATTCATTTGGTATCTGTGATAGTTTTAAGAGTACTAATACTGACTATCAATGAGTGGTTGTTATCTAACCATGAATCCCACTAATTTCAAATATATTCTTTTATATTTTTTTTTTACAAAATTATACATGTGACTTAATCGTAATTATTATTTTGAATATATTATTTTTATATTTTCTTATGAAATCTCGTTTGATCTTTATAAATATCATCACTTAACAATATACTAGCTGACAGTTGGGGAAAAAAATAATATTAGAAAAATGAAAAACAAAAAAGGCTAAAGCTAAAATGATCTTTACAGCAAAAATCGTGTTGGATAGTCACTCTAAAATTGCTCAACAACTGCGGGGTAAATTAAAGCCGGAAGAATAGGCAAAGGGAAATCGTGCGTATCACATTAACTTGAAACAACCCCTCCCTCCTTGTTTACCGGCCATGAATCACATATAGACTAGGGGAATATTGGAGAAAACAAACACCTGAAAATTATAGGCAAGGGCTTATTAATTAGTAGTTGTTGTATTCAATGTAACATATGAGGAATGACTACCTTGTTATCACCATCCCATATATATATATATATATATATATATATATATATATATATATATATATATATATATATATATATCACTAGTGTCTTTGTGGTCTTTTTGAGGAGAGACTATAGCTACGATGCCAATAATTGAGAGAAAATGATGACATCTCTCAACTTATTGGCCTTTTCCGTTATTTGATTAATTTATAGGAGCAAGTGCCACTAAATGTTTTATAATATGAACAAAGAGATATCAACATCATGATCCAATAGACTCTCAATCACACTACTGCTTATAAATTATTCCAATTAAGATGGTGAAAGCTTTATTTTCACGGCAACTCATAGCCAAAGGGCGGGGAATTGAAGAAGTAGGGTAATCCAGGTTTACCCGTATGACCCATTTCTAGGAGAGATTTTAGGATGGGACAAAAGAAAAATAATAAAATAATGTACTAAAAGTTTCCTAGAAGAAAAAAAAAATGGGGATTTGCAAACTATGACAATTGTTTTTCTTTTTCTTTTATAGATCAAACTAGGACAATTATCATCTTTAGCAAGGAATGGGCGAGACAATCTTAAATGGTTTCCAACTCGTAAATGTGCCTGTGTTTTATTCCCTTATTTTAGTTACATTATCGTCCTTTTTTTCATTTTTTTATTCTCGTACTTTTTGCTTTGTTATAATGATGCAAGATCACGCATCAACATCACTATCTTTTTCGTTTTGAGCCATTAAGAATCCATTAATTAAGCTTTGATTGCTAGGGGAAAGGCCTTACTTTCCTTTGCATTCCTTGTTAAATTTTTCTCTTTAGGCCTACAAGAATCAAGATTATTTACCTTCTTTTCCTTGGAATAAGATTTTTCAAATGAATGCTTCTCTTCTTGTGCCATCTGTCTTGATCTTGAATGCTTTCCACATACGATGTAGGACAACTATTTATAAAGAAAAATATTCAACTGCCAAAATAATAGTAAGTAAAGTAAAAATCAAGGTTGATCAATTACAATAATGGAAAATTGGAAATACTTATTTCTCCAAACTTGAGATAAGCTCTGATGATCTATTTACCTTTTTATACGATAAACAGTTTAGGGAAGGTGAAGTTATTCTATTTTCAGATCAGAGTATGTTTGTTGTGCAAGCTTTGATTAATACATATTGTACATGATCTAATAATAACTAATGAGTTTAATTAACCAAACTTCTAAAAATTATTTTAAAATGATACCAAGGAATATTTTGTAGCTTAATCAAACACATGCGATACTATATTTGTTGGTATATGTCAAGCGTTTTTCTTGTGTGTCAGTGTGGACCAAGTGGTGTGCGTAGAACGGCGATGGTTCTGTTGCGTATATAGGGTTTTGCATTGCAATTTACTGTATTTACTACCTAGGAAATTTTCCTTTTCTAGGTACCATAATAATAATAATTGACGAGTGGGTTCGTTCATTTGTGCTTTAAATATTACATGTGTGAACTCAGTAGTTGACATGATGGAGACCACTAAACGCCTATGATTCGGAAATCCGTCAAAGTTTTGCTTCCGATAGAGAACGGAAATATTTCATCAGTGAAAAATACAATAGGGAAACTTACAATACACTAGTCGACGAAAAAGATTTGAGATCAATACATTGCTGATTGCTTGTGAATTTTCAAACAGAATCCTAAACAAGTATTATTATAACTGAAGTTTATGACTTTTGGTTGGTTGATGTATTGGACTAAAAATATGGACCCAACATTTAGATATAACTTAAGAGAGCATGGACAAGGGGTTCCACAAATCGCCCAGGTGTCATAATAGCTCTTAGAGATTATTCTCTCTTAAATTAGTTTGAGATATCTCCTAAATTACCTAAGAGATAATCTACGAATATCTCATTATCTCATTATATCTTTTATTTTATCTCACTATATCTCTTATATCGGGCCATATCTTTTACTAGATAAAAATATGTCCACCCCTACTAAAATCCTAGGATTATTATTTTTATTCAATAAAGATTATCTTTTGATTTATTACAAGGTCACCTCTATATATAAAAAAAGGTCTCAACGTCCCAGGTAATATATTCCATTATATACTCACTATTCTCTCAAAACCTCTGCACTTAATCATCTTGTTGACTTGAGCGGCTGAACACAAGGACAATTGGAGAAACTTGTTGAGTGGCATGAATAATAATAAAAAAGAATGGAGTTATAATGCATTTAACCTTAACTTTTTGTGCAGATCATCATCATCAATATTATAACAATTAATTAACCTCAGAAAAACTATTTAATTGAATTTCTCTTGGTTTAAATACTTTAAAGCCTAGTGATTATACATCGATGTAATTTTTATTTTATATTATCAATATATTAAAATTAGTCTCATGCATGTATATAGTCTATATTAAATTTTGAAATATGTATATGTACGGTCCATATATGTATGGTTATATGCAAATATATTACAAAACAATTTCTTACATCTATGGCTCTAAAATTGGTGAATTATATATGAGATTTTTAAAATAATGGGCGTAAAATTCAAATATTTTTGTTAGTGTGATAGTATATATAACTAAATATTTATGTAAAAAAAATATAATGAGAATATATTAAAATTAAATTCATATTATATATGCAGTGTGATGGGCAATTATTACCGTGAAAATTAGGAGGGCTTTGATTGATGTAACTCAATTGGTCACATAAGATGCACATGTTATCAGAATATTTTTTGGGGATTCTTTCTAGCGTGAAATGAGTCAATAATTCAATTTTGTATATATCTTATTGAAAAGAAGGCTAAGGATGTGGTACATCAGATAATGTATGATATACCAAACACCAAGAATAAAATGTGATTATTTAATTCGAAAGTGTAGTTAAAAAATTTAATCGTACTTTTCAATATTTAGCCACATTGTATATTTTTTTTTGTAAATGTGGCTAAATACACGGTGTATGTGTATGATATGTTATATTTCAATAGGTGTGCCATACCTGAAAAGAATAGCGATATTATTCCTTCATTGATAAGAATTTCTACTCCTGGGAAGTATTGTGGTCATCTAGTAATAAGAGTTCAATTTGTTTTTTTCTTTGAATGAAAGATTTGAGGATGACCTCTTTTGTTCTAACAATTGATTAAAGCACAGATCAACGGACCTTTCAATTGATAGATGTGAACCTCGGATTTATGAATGTGGGCACTCTTTAAAGTCACAGTAAAAAGGAAGTTAGCTAGACAAAATTGCAAGAGAAGAAAGTTGGACAAAAAATTGAATTAACTTGCACAAGAAGAAACAGTGACCTAGACAATCTCTTTGAAGATAACCTCAAAACCAATCAATCAAATATTGTTTAATACACAATTGACTCTACTACCTAGAAACAACTATTTTGCTCAAAAATGAAATATTCCAAATGATCTTGAAAATTTTTGCTTCCATTGAATTATTTGTATCTATATGCATTGAGGTCTGGATTCATGGAAATCTCGATCCAAGAAATTAAAATAAGGGGATCGAACAAATATTTTTGACTCTTATTCAGATTTGATAAATGTTGTTTGATCATATTTTTCATTGTAGTGATGTGAATTATAGTATCATGTTCTATTTGATACCTTTAAATTCCATATTTGAAATTGCGATCAAATCAATTCATCAAAAAGAAATGATTCAATACGTTTTTTATGCATCTATTGGTGCTATGTTAGATTTGAATCAGATTTGGGAAAAATTTATATTTACTCCATTACGTTGTATTACTATTGTTAGCAAATACCACTATTTTTTATTTTTGATTATATTAATTCTTACAAGAAGTTGAGACCCTTTCTTATACAGTCCTTTAATTTGATATTCATTGTCCTTATGAAAAAAAGAGGAGGCATAATGAATATAGATTTAATTTTTGATTCATCATGGAAGTAAATGCATCATTTTGAAGATTTGTTTTTATATCCGATTCAGATATTTCTTTTATACATAAAAATTAAGGTAAGAGGATGACGTCTCAATTTAACACAGGGAAATGAATGGGGTTTCAAATCTACAACTTGTCAAATATGAGATTCTTTCATGGTCCACTTATTGATCCACCCTTTGGAGTTTGATCCTGTTGGAAAAATTGGTTAATGTGTATATCTTAATGGAATAACGATTGATTTTATTTAGGTATATCCATTAGATATGTATCCTAAAATGTATATCCTAAGATATGTATATGAGAAATCTGCTAGAATATAAAAAAAAAAATCTTGTTTAGATTTGAGATATTGGTTAAGATTTGAAAATCTATTTACATTAGAGATAAGAAGTCCCGGAGAGATAAGACTCCTTAGTTATAAATATGATCAATGGCTTATGTGTATAGTAATATGAGCAGTGTGGCAGAAGATGACACAAGATTAGGATGGGCAAATCTAGAATGATGATATTCTCTTCTAAGCATCAACATAACAATACTTTTAATTTGAAATTACACTCACAATTATTGTATGAGTTGTAATTTACACCATATTCAATGGATATTTATACATGTAAAGGAAATTTTGAATTAAGAGGGCTTTATATATGCACATCAATTAGGAACATTTATCATTCCTCAACAAACATATTTACCAAATAATAAATTTTAAAATACTAATATGTAAATAAAATGTCTTGATCATGACAACATAGAAAAAGTTTTAGTGAACTTTTTCTCTCTTACAAATTAGAGAGCCAAAAGTCCTGAACTTATTATATATTAGTTGAATTTTTTTCCTCCCATATGACATAATATATTAATTTTTCAATTGCCACAATCATCATATCTATATATATAGGAACAAAATATATATAAATTTTAATTTTAATGTACTGATAATGAAACTGTTAATCAATCATATGCTTCTATTTATAACACTTTTTAATAAGTGGGTGATTAAGTCTTTTACTGATATGACAATACATTAAAATTAAACTTACACATAAATATAAATTGTTTTATACTAATAATACATTAATTAAACTCATGCGCGCACACATGCACGCAATATATATATATATATATATATATATATATATATATGTGTGTGTGTGTGTGTGTGTGCGTGTATAAAGTTACAAAAAAGGTTTATTTTTTGTTGGGGGGAGCTGCACGTGAGCTCCGCTAGTGAGTATGAAAGCACAAATGAGAGATGTAGACTTTGTTATGAGATGGGATGTACAAGAGGCTTTTGGCTGAGTATGGAAATAAAGTGAGATTCTTGTATTATTTTTATCCTTATAGTGAAGGTGGATGTAGTCATGTGACTTGCTAAATCATGTTAAATTCGTGTGTCTCTACATTTATTGTCATTTGTTTATTTTTATATATTTATTTAATTTATTGGATTTGTACGAATATTTGTGAGATCCATTCCGCTGTGCCATCCCCAGTAGATCCAACTCAGATGAATCAATAGAAAAGGGCAATCCATAATGACACACTAGATCATAGTGTAATGCACTGTATCTCCTGTTCCAATTATGAAATAGATGAAATAAAGGAAATAAACCGAAACATTAATTCTCATTTAAGAAATAAATTCTATTAGAAAATCTCCAGTTCATCTTTCGAAACCACGTTCCATCTCGGCATGATGATTGTTTACTACTTAAGTTGGCAGGTGATGATCACTCTCCCGATTTCGGTCTTCTTTCTTGCCACCAATCTTGCTGTGGATGCGTCGTTCAGTGGTAACTTTTTTAAGCATGTTTCCAGATTTGTACTTTTCTGTTTGTGTTTGTTGCATGCACGCAAACACAAAAGTTTTATTAGCACATGCTTTGAGATTTTCACCTGAGCCAGGCCTACGAATAATATGGTAGCACTAAAATGTGTTCTTAGGTAATTAGGTTTGGCACTTGGCCTTGCACGTTGTTAATGACCCAGTGGGAAGGTTGGTAAAAAAGATTGTCTAGTTAGTGCAAACGACAACATGATAGAAATAAACTTTGCGGAAAAAGTTATTTTTTAAATTAGTTTATTTTATAAATTGAACTAATGAGAGTTATTCACCTTTATTTATTTTTAAAGTGCATAATTATCTTAGTTATTAAAATAATTTTAAAATAAAGGGTTAAATATTTTTGTTTCTTAAAGATGTAATATTTTTTGTTTTGGTTCCTTAAAAAAATTTATCTGATTTAAGTGCTATTTTTTTCGAATAATACTAAACCTAGCCAAATAATTGTTTAAAAAATTTAAAAATTATGATCTTCGTTTTTGTCCCAAGGGTTATTTACGCTCATTCTTAAAAAATTATGGACAAAAATCAATAGAAATTCTATTTTTGAAGGACTAAACCAAAAATTACTATATTTTTAAAGATGAAAAAAAAATACTTGAATAAAAATTAAATGCATTATCGTTTACTTACTATACTGGACAGAAAAATACAAGCCAATCTTCTCGACCCAACCCATGAAAGCTCAGTTATGGGTCCCAGATATCGGTCCAACCCAAGTCTTCCTCTCTCTCGGGGTCCCCAACTCGACCACACGAAACGGTATCCTCAACGGATTTACCTCGAATCTCGTTGAAAACATCCCCTAAATCCCATTTGAAATCTCTCTATATTTCATCATATCTCGTCATTATCTTTAATACTAACCAAATCGCAATAATATCTCCTATACTTAAGGAAAATCATAACAAATTTATTAGGAGGTAATCTCTCGCTATATAAGGGAGCTATCACCCCCAGGTATGATCAATCTCACTTATCATATAAACACCTCTCTACTCCTCACGCTTTTACTGAATTAAGCATTGGAGTGTCTTTACAAGTATCTCACTCCTCATTTCTATGGATGTCAGAGCTACTTGCATCCTTACCACTATTTGTAGGTAAGAACATTGACGCCCATCATGGGGCCAGTAAATAAGCCTACCTTACAACCTCAAACCCCATCACCCATGGCTGACGCTTCTAGCCAAAACACAACCCCAAATAACCAGCTTCTTCTTAACCTTAACCAGTTGCAGGAAGAAAATCGGAGAATGGTCGAATAGCTCCATAAATTGCAAGAAGAAAACCAATCCTTGAGGATTGAAAACTCAAAAAACCCCAAACAAGGAGCTACTAACCCGGGGAATATCGAACATGCCAGTTATGATTTTTGCAGTGGTAAACCCCGATATTCAAGTCACCTAACCTATCAAGCTGAATATGATGATGACCACGATATTCAAGTCACCCGGCCTATCAAGCTGAATCTGATGATGAGCATGAAACCATAGACCGCAGAACATTCTCAAAAAAACTCATGGCCGCCGACCTACCTGTCAACTTCAAACTCCCGACCTCGCTCTGTCCTTATAACGGAACAGGTCAGTCATTCATCACAATGTTCAGATCCATGATGCTTATCAATGGAGCTACCGATCGAATCCTCTGCCGAACTTTCCTATCCTTCCTGGAGAAATCGGAACTACTCTGGTTCTCAACCCTACCCCGAAATTCTATCCACAAGTTCGACGATCTAGCAAAAGCCTTTACTAACAAGTTTGTATCCTCCAAAATCTACACCAAAACCTCAGACTCCCTAGACCACGTTAGGCAGGGATCCAATGAGTCCCTGAGAACTTACCTGACATGACTCCAAGAAGAAGCATCGCAAATTCCAGACCTCAACCCCGCCGTAAAGCTCCACCAAATCTGAATTGGCTTGCATTCTGGACTTTTCAAAGAAAGCCTAGCAATCAACAGACCAAGAACCATACATGAACTCCGCGAAAGGGCCCTCAGATTCATCAACACTGAGGAGCTTTGAGCTGCGGAGAAGAACTAGAAACAAGAAAAAAATGGCTTGGCCCAGAGACACAAGGAAGGCAAATCCAAAACAAACGAAACTCGGAGTCCTCCGAGCCGAGGTTCACCATTTACACACCACTCAATGCCCGAGCAAGTCCAATTCTAATAGAAATATTCAGTGCTTGGCTCATGAAACCAATAAGAGGTGAGCTTCAACCGGGTCCAAAAGGCACAGACAAAAACAAAGTTTGTGAATATCACAACACCACAAGACACACAATTAACAAATGTAAAAATATGAAATACCAGATTGAATGCTTCATCCAACAAGGATACTTGAAGCAATTCATCAAGGAGAAAGAAAAGAAAAGAGATCGAGGCTAAGAAAGGAAAAACAAACATGATAGCCCCTCCTCATTAGACAGCAAATCCCGACCAAGGCACAGAAAGCTTGAAAGAAGAATACGATCTCACTCTCTTGAAGAAACCAAAATTTGGGGAGTGATCGACCACATTGACGGAGGATTTGCTGGAGGAGGAAAGACAATCTCGGCAAGAAAAAGATCACTCCAAGCAATCATGTCACAAAAAGGGGCCTCACATCCATCAAGATCAAAGACCAAACACCGAGTAATATCTTTCTTAGATTTTGATTACAAGGGAACTGATAAAAATTTGCATGATCTTGTTGTAATTTCCATCCTTGCTGGCAATTTTCTGGTCAAGAAATTCCTAGTGGATCAGGAAAGTTCGGCTGAAATCCTTTTTTACTCCACCTTCAAACGCATGCAGCTCTCTGAAAGCTCACTTCTCCCATACAACGACAAACTAGTCAGATTAACAGGAAATAGAGTAAAAGTAATCGGCTATGTATAGCTGAGGATCACGTTCGGTACAGAACCACTGACAAAAACTTTCGACCTCCAATGCCTTGTCATAGATGCCAATAGTCCCTACCACATAATCCTAGGGCGACCATCAATCAACGCCCTAGGAGCCGTAGTCTCAACACCTCATTTGGCCATGAAATTCTTGGTTTCTGAATCCAAGGTCAGAATGGTCCACGCCGATCAAAAAGAAGCAAGAACATGCTATAATGAACGCCTAGAAGATAAAACCCATAAAGAAGCCAAAGATTGAACAAATACACAATGTTTGTCAAACTAACCAAACCCCCTTGATCTCAGAACTCGATCCTAGAGGGGAAATCCAGAATCGTCCCCAACCGGCAGACAATTTACAACCAGTCCAGGTTGGTGATGAAGTCAGTAAATCGACGTTCATCGGAGCCGATCTCCTTACGAACTTATCAACAGAACTCACTGCCCTACTCTTAAGGAATCTTGACCTTTTGCTTGGACTCCAGCTGATATGCCATGAATAAACCCAGATGTAATCAACTACAAACTTAAGGTTGATCCGAAAGCTCGACCAATAGCACAAAAGAAGAGAACTCTTAGGGCTAAACACCAAAAAACAGCTCTAGAAGAAACCAAGAAACTCCTCCAGGTCAACTTCATCAAGGAAATCAGATACACCACATGGCTTGCAAATGTAGTAATGGTCAAAAAGTCCTCAGGAAAGTGGCACATGTGTGTAGACTTCGCTGACCATAATAAAACCTGCCCAAAAGACTCCTACCCACTGCCTAGCTTCGACAATACATCTGGCTACCAATATCTAAGTATTGTGTGCGCATACTCTGGTTACAACCAAATCAGAATGCATCCACAAGACAAAAACAAAACTGCATTCCTCATCGAGCACACCAACTTCTGCTATAAAGTCATGTCTTTTAGTCTAAAGAATACGGGGGCCATATACTAGAGACTCATGAACAAAGTCTTTGAAGAACAAATCGGCAAAAACGTCGAAGTGTATGTTGACGACATGGTGGCAAAGACCCCTGCAACTGGAAGTCACATTAATGACCTGGAGGAAATATTCGGACAATTGCGAAGATATAACATGAGGCTGAACCTACAAAAATATGCATTTGGAATTCATGGAGGGAAATTCCTCGGATTCATGATCACAAATCGAGGAATAAAAGCCAATCCTGATAAATGCCGAGCAATACTAGAGATGAGAAGCCCAAACTCGGTTAAAAAAGTACAACAGCTAAGATTGACTAACAGCCTTATCTCGCTTCTTGTCGAGATTAGCAGAAAGAGCAGCTCCATTCTTCAAAATGCTAAAAAAACAGGCGTCATTCAAATGGTCTGAAGAGTGTGAAAAGGCTTTTGCTGAACTCAAGGTGTTTCTCTCTACACCACCGGTCTTCCCCAAACCCCACCTCAGGGAAACCCTTTTCCGTACCTATCAGTAACTGAACACGCAGTAAGCTCAGTCTTGGTGACAGAACAAGATAGGGAACAATAACCCATTTACTTTCTGAGAAAAACACTCCAAGGACCCGAGCAGAGATACCAGAAGATCAAAAAGCTCATCTTCGTGGTGGTGATCTCTACAGGGAAGTTAAGACCATATTTCCAGAGTTACCACATCATCATCCAAATAGAACAACCCATCAGGCAAATTTTAATCAAACCAAAACTGGCAAGAAGAATGATTTCATGGTCAATCGAACTCTTAGAACACAGCCTAGAATATCAGCCCAGAGGACCAATAAAAGCCTAAGCCTTGGCCGATTTCCTTGCCGGACTTTCTCCCATTCCAGAACAAAAACTCAGCTCTTGGACACTACATGTGGATGGAGCAGCTAATGGCAAAAGAAGCGGAGCTAGAATCACTCCTTGAATTGAACAATCTCTCTAGTTCCAGTTTCGTGCCAGCAACAACCAAGAAGAATATAAAGTACTCATAGCAGGCCTAAAGCTCGCTCAAGAAGTCAGAGCCCAAAGACTCATCATTAAAGCCGATTCACAACTTGTCATTGGCCCAATCTCTGGTACTTTCACTGCTAGGGACCCTTTCCTAGAAAAATATCTTGCATTAGTAAGAAACTTGATGCAACACTTCGACTCATGCGAAGTAACACACATACCCAGAGAGCACAACACTAGAGTCGACATCTTTTTCAAGCTTGCCAGCACTAGCAAGCCACAGAATAATAAATTTGTGATTCAAATAAAACTTCAAAAACCGAGCTACCTTCAATCTAAAAGTTGCAACATAAAAGTAGGAGGTCAGGATTGGCGAACTCCACTCCTTAACTACATGACTTCTAGAAAAACTCCAAACTCAATAGTCGATGAAAAGAAATTCAAAAGACAGGGGACCTACTACATTTGTGGAGGATTACTGTTCAAAAGGGGATACTCACTCCCCCTCTTGAAGTTCCTCGGCCTTCACGAGGTCAATGATGTCTTGGCCAAAGTACATGAAGGAGTATGTGGAAATCACATTGGAGGTCGAGCTCTAGCTACCAAAATAATCCAAGTTGATATTTTTGGATCACTATGAAAACTGGCTGCATAAATGCCAAAGATTCTCTGAAGTCTCCCAAAAACACCTAGAACCATTACACTTCTCTGAAACGAGCTAGCCCTTTCACAGATGGGGGATCGACTTTCTCAATCCTTTTTCTCTTGCACCAGGACAGCTCAAGTACTTGGTAGTAGTTATAGACTACTTCACCAAGTGGATCGAAGCAGAACCCCTACTAACAATTTCTACAGAGAAAATCAGGAAATTCGTTTGGAAAAGAATCATATGTAGGTTTAGATTTCCCAAAGAACTGATCAGTGACAATGGTACATAATTTAGAAATCGGAGATTGAAAGAACTCTATGAAAATTTTCAAATCAAACACATCTTGGCCTCTGTCAAGCATCCTCAAACCAATGGCCTAGCATAAGTTGCTAACAAAGTCATCCTTACAGCCTTAAAGAAGAAGCTCAACACAACCAAATGCCTCTGGGCCGTAGACTTCCTCGAGATCTTTTGGGGATATCATACCACTGCTCAATGCTTAACACAAGAGACACCATACAGGCTCGTCTTTGGCAGCGAAGCCATGCTCCCAATAGAGGTCGCCCAACCTAATGCTTGCCAATTGGCATTTACATATGCAACAAAGGAAGAAAAATGAAGACCAGATTTAGATCTTATAGAAGAAGACCGAGCTAGCTCACATTAAAGAACACGCAACCAAGCAAAGGGTAGCCCGAATTTACAATAAGAAACTTAATCCAAGAGCTTTCCAAGTTGGAGACCTGGTCCTATGAAAACTGGAACAACAAAGAAAGCCCCAGGAGAAGGAAAGTTAGCTCCAAATTGGGAAGGACCATTCCGAATCACTCAAGACATCAGTCGAGAAGCTTACAAAATTGCCGAGCTGTCAGGACAAGATCTCCCATGGACATGGAATGCCTTGTCCTTAAGGAAATACTATAGCTAGAATATAGATGCCTCAAGTCACATTCGATGAGTGCACTGTTTTTCCTTTGTTGGGTTTTATCCCATTGGGTTTTACCAACAAAGGTTTTAACGAGACATGATTGGATGTGAGCTGAACACTTTGGTGGAAAAAAGTTACAAATGTAATCCCTTTTTTCAAAACATAGTATTCACCCCTCATATTATGTCTCTACATATGCTCATACATAAAGCCTCAGCCATATTACAAGCCACCATACTCACAGTAAACCTTGAAACGTTCGAGTCGTGAAAGCGCACTAAAAATTGCATACTTACAATAAACATTGACACGTTCGAGTTGTGAAAGCGCACTAAAAATTGCTATACTCATAGTAAACCTAGATACATTCGAGTCATGAAGGCACACCAGAAAACCGCCACACTTCATATAAACCTCGAAATAAAAATCGAGTAATGAAAGGCGCACGAAAAATCACCACACTATGCTAACCATAGCCCTAACCGAGTAGCACCAGAAGTAGCACAGCTGAAGTTTAAAAACACACTTCGAACGGCGACATCTTGGTACTAGCTACTTCGCAAGCATATACCTTTCAATTACATCAGAGTATATGATCGAACATATCGTTATCCAAATACATCTTTATAAATGATAACTCATTGCAAAAATCATAAAGAACAAGCCATAATACACCCATAAAAATATAAATATTCAATTTCAGATCATATGTCTGAACATAAAGACAAAAGTACAAAAAGTTCAAGGATCAGCAGGAGCTCCAATCTCAACAGGAAGGATGATCTGAATAGACTTCACAACCTAAACCTCATCATCACCTCCTTCCCTAGGAGCTCCTTCGACCTGAGCATCCTCATCAGCCTCGCCGGTAGCAAGATGGTCGACCAACACTCCATCAATGACCTCTTTGAAAAGACCATATTGAACCAAGTCCAGATTCCCATGAAAGAATCGGACTTGTTCAAGGGCTCGATTAAAGCCAGCCATGTACTGCTTGACCACCTCGTCCTTCAAAGAGTCAACCTCAACTTGAAGACTCTTCAGCTCATCATTCTCCTCAGTCCATCTCTTATTCTCATTCTCGAATAGTCGACCCCAAGGGTTATTTATGCTCATTCTTATGGACAAAAGTCAATAGAAATTTTATTTTTGAAGGACTAAACCAAAAAGTACTATATTTTTAAAGATGAAAAAAAATACTTGAATAAAAATTAAATACATTATCGTTTACTTACATAGATACATTACACAAACTTTTATTTCTTGTCACACTAACTTAACACAAGTAACCTTTGAAACTTCTCAAATCAAGTCATGGGCGTTTTTTTTTTTTTTGCTGTTTTGCGTCAGATGGGTCTGTTGGTATGTGAGCTTTTACTTGAACTTTGAAGGAAAAGAGAGAGTGGAAAGATTCATATTAGTGTCAAGAATGGAAAGTTTTAATTTTTGTCAACAATGGAATTATAAATTATGGAGAGAGTTAAATGATGGATCCACACCAGGCAATTTGGGTTGAGGTCTGAAAATGGGCCTATTTCAAAGGTATTGGTCTATTCGAGAAGCCTTCTCTGTTGACCAAAACAATGAAGCCTGATCTTTTTCCTTGCCAATTAAAATTTGCGATTTGGGCTTGATATTCTGTGCTTTGGTTCCATGGAATCGATAGTAATTCACTTCCCAGCTAGGCAGGCTAGTTACACAAGAATTGTTAACATCAAGATCAGCGATGTAATGAGAACACTCAATGCAGCTTGATCGCAAGTGCCTATCATGTTGATTGATTCATGGATATGCTTTCTGATAAGTTGATTTATGAATACTTTTATATCATGCTTCATTTATTTAAGACTTTCGAAATATAATAACATAATTAAGTTGATTTATGAATACTTATGCTTCATTTATTTATGATTTTCGAAATATAATAACATGATTAAGCTTCTTGTTATAATACGTGCAAAGATAATTATTTATGTATATATAGCGTCAATTTTTCTTCGTTATCCACTTAAAGCGATTAGATTGAGACCAAAACCACGAACAACTGAGTTGTATCCCATTATTATTATTATCATTATTATTTGACCAACCACTGTAGGTCAAAAGTCGTTGTTTCCATAAATGTGCTTCTCCGTACAAGCAACTTGCCACAAATTTTATATGTGGAATATATATGTATATAGAATAAAATTATCTGACTTTAATTTTTCCGTGTTTTATTAACCAGGTTGTCAAAGAACCAGAGGTTAAATTTTAGCCAAAATAAAAAAGTAAGATAACGTTAAAAAGCTAAAAGTAAATGCCAAACGCCAAATTTGTAGCACGATTTAAGGCCTGTTTGTTTTAAAGCTAGAAATACTTTTCGGAGAAGTAATAACTTCGTTAATTTGGAGAAAAATGCACTGGAAAGCACTTTTTTTCTCATTTTCAGTAGAAAGGAATTAAGTCTGGACACAAACCAAACACACTAACTTGTGTCAAGGCACGAACACAAACCAGTGAAAACAACAGGCAACTCGAATCTTTGCCCATTGTGTTATTAGCTGGCTTCACCGCCACTACCATATATTAAATTAAACATTTTTCTGAAAAGGAGGATTATTTCATTGCTTATTTTCAGGATCCATCATGAGAAAAGCATAGCTAAAGTTAAGGAACAGAAATGCTGAAATTTGTAAAGTGGTAATGATCAACTTGATATACTAAAACCTTATTTCAAAAGGAGTGCACAGAATTGTAGCCCAAAAAATGAAAAGAAAATAATTTTTAAAAAATGGAATAATTCACATGATTTATGACAGCTGGCATATTCCACATAAACACAAATTTTATTGTTATTGCGGCATTATCGATTGGATCTAGATCCAAATTTAGATAATTCTACACAATATTTGAGTTGAAAAAATTGACCAAAGTACATTCCAACTTCATACCACATGTAGTATAAATAAATAGAGGCTATACCCGCATATATGACATAACACACAGCATATCAATAAATCCACAACAATATTATGGCTTCTCTGCCCCACCCCAAAACCACCCTTCTCGTATTCTTGTTCTTATCCATCTCGACCATCATTTCTCAAGCTCTTGTTCCCGAAAACGAGACCTTCAAGTATGTCAACTCAGGTGAACTTGGCCCTTATATTGTAGAGTATGGTGCTGATTACCGAATGATAAGCATTTTCAACTCTCCTTTCCAAGTTGGTTTCTACAACACCACCCCAAATGCCTTCACTCTAGCACTCCGTGTTGGTCTCCAACGCTCGGAACAGTTGTTTCGTTGGGTTTGGGAGGCCAATAGGGGCAACCCAGTTGGTGAAGGTGCCACTTTTTCACTTGGTGTTGATGGGAACCTTGTGTTGGCTGATGCAAATGGTAGAATTGCATGGCAAACGAACACAACAAATAAAGGTGTTGTGGCCTTTAGGTTGCTCCCAAATGGTAACATGGTGCTTCTTGATTCCAAGGGGAGATTTGTTTGGCAAAGTTTTGACCACCCTACGGATACCCTATTGATGGGTCAGTCCCTAAGAGCTGAAGGGCCATCTAGGTTGGTTAGTAGGCTTTCAGATAAGGAAAATGTTGATGGGCCTTATAGCTTTGTGTTGGAGCCCAAAGGGTTGGCCCTTTACTACAAGAGCATGAATTCTCCTAGGCCTGTTCTCTATGGTCTGCTTTCAGCTCAAAATTGGTTCTTCATTGAAAAAGGGTCATTGCAAAATGTCACACTCATATCTGAATCAGACAGTTTTGAGATTGATTTTAGTTACCATGTGGCTAATCCTTCCAACTTTGGCACTAGGGTCATTGCTAGCCCGGTGAACAATAGCACCTTAACATATCTTAGGCTTGGAATTGATGGTAACATTAGGCTCCACACTTATTTCCTTGATGTGCGTGATGGTGTTTGGAAAGTGACACACACCTTGTTTGATAGAGATTCCAATGATGAAAGTGAGTGCCAATTGCCAGAGAGGTGTGGGAAATTTGGGCTTTGTGAGGACAACCAATGTGTTGGCTGCCCATTGGAGAGTGGGATATTTGGGTGGAGCAATAATTGCACTGCAAAGCCTGTGACTTCATGCAAGCCAAGTGATTTCCACTACTACAAACTCGAAGGTGTTGAGCATTACATGAGCAAATACACTATTGGGGATAGGGTGAGTGAAAGCAATTGTGGGAACAAATGTACCAGTGATTGCAAGTGTCTTGGGTATTTCTACCACAGGGATGCCTCAAGGTGTTGGATAGCTTATGATCTACGAACCCTTACTAGAGTGGCAAATTCCACACATGTGGGCTATGTTAAGGTGCCTAATTAAGAAAAGCCTTCGTCCGAGGAGAGGTCTTGATATTTGTTTTGTTGTTTATTTTGTGACTTTTGCAGGTTCTTGGCAGTAGCTTCAGATTCCAGTAAAGCGATTAGTAGCTGTTCTCCATGTGGAGAATGAAATGGATGTAAAATCAAGAAGTGTGCAACAAATTTGTAGTTCTTTTGTGATTAGTATCTGTTCTCCATGTGGAGAATGACATGGATGTAAAATAAACCCAGAAGTGTGCAGTAAATTTGTTATCTATCTATCTATCTATATATAGATATTTGACTATATCTATAAAAGAGAACTTCATATAAGTCAAATTGTATATATGTCATTCATAGATATAATAATTTTTTTCCCTTAAATTTTTGGTCATCCCTATCAGTCAATTAGAATTCATTCATTATTTTTAAGGTTTCCCTTCGATATCAATAAGGCTATTGAACTGTTAAAATGGACCTCAATGGGCTAGCTCGAATAGTTAAAAAAAATGTCAAATGAGCTAAAAAAATTAGAGTAAGAATAAAGGGCAACTCAGTTGGATCGAATGAGCCCAACCCCCTTGGGGCTAGGAAAACATGATGGTTCGAACACTTAGACCCTGCTTGGTTTCAGTTTCCAACTTTCAGTTTTCATTTTCAGTTTTTTTGTTTTTTGAATTTTGTGAAGGAAATACTGAAAATTGAAAATGAAAATTAAAAACTGAAATTTATAATTTTTAGAATTTTCAGTATTTCCTTCGCAAAATCTGAAAAACTGAAAAAATGAAATTTGAAAACTGGAAACTGATAAAGGGCATTTATGCCAGTTATCTTGCTATCAAATCTTAGCTTTTTACATGAGTTTTACTGTATAGTTGACACAATTAATAAGGAATTTGATTTATCCCCTCGTTGTGTGATTTTGATAGGATTGATGATTTTTGCATTGATTATGAGATAATTTGTAATTACATCTTATTGTGTTTGACTTGTCTCTTTGAGTATAGTTTTGAATACAGGAGCTTTGGATCAAGTGCAATTGTCAAGAACAAGGGATCGGATTATGACAAATAAAGATGTTGTGGAAAACTCAAGAAGTCCTCTACAACTTTCATGTTCAGCCCAAATCCCAGTTCTAAGAGTATCTTGGTGAAAATCCGGTTACAAGATTAAAAGTTGATGATGTTCTGATGCTATCCAACTTAACCTCTAGTTAGTATTTTCATAATATTTGGAGCTACAAATGTCCAATTGAGGTGATTTTGGTGGCACTGAAAAGCATTCAAAGGGCTACAATTTCTATTTTAGTGCTGAGGCCAAATTCAATTCTGTCCACCACTGCAGTGCTCAGCAGTACCTGAAAAATGATGTTCATCAGCATAGCTCACTGTTGAGCGCTACAGCGGTCAAAGAGCACTACAATGGTCATGCGATGATGGGATTGCAACTCACTTATCTATTTTTAGGCCCAGTTTGGGCTATTTTAGAGAGCAATACTTAAAGAATTGATATAGACTTTTATCCTAGCTTTTTACTCAGTTTTAAGCCGCCATTTTCAGTTGCTATTGTTCTCTCTCTATATCTTTCTCTTTTCCTTCTCTATTCTTTTCTCTGTAAGGGTTCTATTGGTAAAGGTGCTTCATCTTGGAGATTGTAGCAAGGATTATTGCTATTATTTTCAGGTTCTTCTATCTTCATTGTTGTAATCCTCTAGAGATAGAGGAGTAGATTTTTTTACTAGTGTAGGGATCTCCGGATGGATTGGGATGACATTTGAGACCCTTTGTTTATATTGAATGCATTGGTTTTCTTAATATTCTGCAATTTCTATTCCTTTAATTATTGGGATGATTGCTATAATCTTTATTGGAATAACTAAATTGGTGATCGTCATTTAGAGAAACTCTTTGGGCATAAATTGATAGATTTATTGGTTTATGTTTGAGGAAGAACATTAGAATTAACTTTTCAATTGACAGTTAGGCTATAGCAATTGGTTCATTAAATCAATGTAATTTCTAATTAAATTGAGATTTAATTTATTTGTTAATTTCATTGATCAACTCTAGGGATTGACTAATCACTAGTAGAATTGCTGCTAATTATTACTAATAGCCACCAGTGGGTTTAATATTTGATCAATAATAATTGATTTCCAATCTTAGGAATACCTTGCACTAATGCCTTTCTCCACTGTTACTATTATCTTTTAATTTTCATTGCTATAATTCTCATTCTTCCAAACCTCCAATATTCTCAACTAAATGGTAAAGCCTCCTTGAGAGACGACCTAGGTTCTACCCTTTGCTACATTTTTGGTACAATTTAGTATTAAAATTATTTTTTAATTTGTTGTGAGTTGCGACGCTTGCATCAGAAACTCACACCAAATAGTCCTTTATTTTTTTCATTAAATAATCAATTGCATATATGAGCTATTACTACTTGAACTTGAATCGCTTAGCTAGCCCATTTGTTACTTTAAAAAGTCTCAATTGAAAAAAATATTGACAAAATAATATTTTTTAATTCAATTCACTTATGCATCAAGTTAAGTTGTCAAAATTTAGTATGTAAGGCAAGAATAAACTACTTAGTAATAGTTGTCTAATTTCCTAGGTATACTGTTACTTAAGAAAGCTTAGAGTTGTATACGTGTCATTAGACAAATCTAGGTAGCCCCGAATTTTACTAAGTCTGGGTCCTATATGTCCTTGGAGGATTATATAATAGAATCACATTCATGAGATTAAAAGTCCGGGTAATTATTCCCTAGGGGAAAGTAAGTTAATGAGTGATTTTAATTAATTTTAGGAAACCTTTAAACGTTTCGTTTTTAGCTCATAAGTTTAGAAAATCTTGAAAATTCCCGAATTTGAACTAAAATCCAAAATTTGGATTTTGATTTGTTGGGATTTTTTTTTTTTTGATATTTTATTTGAATCCAAATGGGGGTATTTTCTTATTTACATTTATGTTTTAAAGTTAATAGAGAGTAAAATAAATGAGGACATTAACTTAGTGAGTCTTAGAGATACCCAGATGCCAAGATGATAGAAAGATGCAGAGACTAGGTGAACTGTCACCGCTATAGCGGTCCAGGGCTACTATAGCAATCACAGTAAGCGAATGCTACAATTTTGGTTGTCTAGTAACCGCTATAGTGGTCATAAAAAGGCAGCTAGACTGCTATAGCAGTGTCAGTTGGTGCAAAAACGACACAGTTTCGACTTATAACCCCCTTTACCCTTTATGAACCCTTCCCCTTCAGATTTCTCAGCCAGAAACCCAAAACCCTTGCATTATACCTCTCTCTTACCCCATTTTCATCAATTTAACATCAATCTTTCACTTCTAATGCCTAAAGGTGAGAGATTCTACTAGTTTTGCTTCCTATTACCTCTATTCTTCATTGTTCTTGAGGTTTGATCTTGAGTTCTTCCTTGTTCTTAGGTCATCAGGTTCTTCCACCCTTGTTGAGGGATGGAATAGGGTTATTTGAGATTGATTTAGAGTTTTATTGCTTTACTAGCAGATAGTGGTACCATTTCTACCTCCCAAGGTCTTGTTGGTATCAATCCTGTTTGTTCTACCACTCCATGTGAGTGGATTCACACTTGTGATCTCTATGTTTTGCATTAGAATTATTTTCATGAAAACAGAGTTTATTATTGTAATTTTAGAGATTACTGCAAAGAGAATTATAGATTTCTATTGATTTATCAACCTTATGAGAACATAGTTTTCAAATGGCCTGAACTATATGGTTTATGAAAACCATGGGGCCATTTTTATTTAAATGTATTTACAGAGAGTTGAAATTTGATTATAATTGTTCAGAAATGTTATAATGATGGTATGTTTTCCAGAATGGTTGTTTATATGATGGAGTCCTTGAATCCTATGATGGAAGACTTTATGAAATATAGAGAAAGGAAATAAGATTTTGGTTGAGCTGGCAGTAGCTATAGTGAAACAGGTTGTATGTTAACGGCAATTAATCCGTTAACCTTGGTACTAAGTAATCTCAGGCTAAAGTAAGCTGAGAAATCTTTGTTACACTAGGAACGGCAACACGTAACGCCAGATGTGACTTGAGACTTATGGTAAGAGCATTTGATGATACACTAGGGATGGCGATATGTAACGCCTAGATATGTTGATAGAATTTCATACAGAGATTTCTGTTTCTTTATTAGGATACTGTTGGATTAATATAAAGAGAATTGTGATTTTAAACTCCTAAATATAAGCACGACTGTTTTAAAACCTTACTATCATTATTATTATTATTGTTGTTGTTGTTGTTGTTGTTGTTGCCATAATGTCCCATGAAGGGAGTTTCAGGTGAGAATTTACTCACTGAGTTTTTGTATAAAAACTCACCCCTCTCATTTCTCCTGTCTGATTCAAAGCTTGTCATGATTCTTCCCAGCCTCCTACTTCCCAACAGCAATAGAAATTCAGCTGACGAGCTTCATTTGAGTGAAGTAATCTTGATTCAGTTTAGAGTGCTTCAATGTCATTATAGGCAGAAGTCCTGATTCATATAGAGAACATTTTATATTTTGTATATTTGATCACATTATGGTTTGTATTTAAAGGATTTCGTTGTTTCTAAACCTACTGGATATGAGTGGTTAACATATTTACATTTTACATATGAATGATACTATGATTATGGATTTTAGACGGTGATTATAAAATTTTAGATATAATTATTTTGATTTTAAAGAATAGGTGATTTCTATGGAGAATATGAAATTCTGCTTTAAATGGATTTTTCCTGTTGGAATATGCATATAGAATAGACTATAGGTCGTAAGGCTTGCGTGAGGATGAATTCTTCGCGTGCCGATCATGTGTCCAAATCGGGTCGTGACAAGTTATATTTTTATCCATTGCAATAAAAGAATATTTTTTGCTATTGACTTTTTACATGAACTATAAAATTTTAAAAGAAAATTGAACAAGGAAAAAATTTGACCTATGAGTCAACCTATGACTCGAATAAGTTGGCTTGGGCCAGCATTTTCTAGCTCAAAACTAACTTATCTTGAAATGGCCAGAGTTGAAAATGACCTTGCCCAATGTGGGCCAATCCAGATAGGCTAAGCAGGCCCATTACAGGCACCCTTGTGTTTTCAACAATTGTGATTTAATCATTGCTGATATTATAAATATTAATAAGTGACTAAAGGATACCAATCAGGTTTTAGGCTAATCAAGGGAGTGAAGTAGCTTTTGGGCATGGATGAAAACTAGGTCTGATTATTCGGGAGCTTGGATGAGGATATTACGTAGCATTTGTTTACTGTCCCGGGACAGGAAACATAGGGACAAGATGCCACGACCGGACTTGGGCACATGGCTGGCACGTGAGGAATCCTTATTCCCACGTAAGCCTCGTAATTTCTGAGTCTCTCTATATGCATAGTTTAATATAAAATCTATTTTCAAAACATATTTTCATCTCTGATATAAATCTCTAACTCTTTGGGAAAATAATTCATCATAAATGCTTTCATAATCAATCTCTAGTATATGTTTCTAATATCAAATACACAAGTTGCTCTTAGTATAAAATAAACCATGAAAGCCATAATCATGAAAATACAAATATTCATAATAAAACATGTCAATCTATCTCTATGGTCTGGTACCCTGCCCATCATACATACTGGAGTACTCTATCTCTAAACATAATACCAAAAGTACTTCACTTCAAAGTGAAGCTCACCAACTGGGAAATCTCTACTGCAGGGGGGGAGGTGGTAGAGAAGAACTCGCAGCGTCTACAGAACTTATAATAGAGGAAGGGAGAAGGGTGAGTTTCATTTAAACTCAGTGAGTAAGTATTCACCCATAACCCTCTCATGGGACAGCCAATGGAATAAATAATAATATACGTAAATCATCAAAATCAGTTAATGCAATAACTCTAAGTTCATATTCATAGGAATAACAAATAGCTCTGAAATCAATATTCTTAGAAATCATAAAATCATAGTACGCTAATAAAGAAATAGGAATCTCTGGTTATGCCCAATTCATGTGACGTAACAATTCTCTGGTTATGCGTAGCATAACAAAGTCTCTAATCTCCGGGGCACCTAACTAGGTCCCGTTTATCATTTCTTTGGCCCTAAGATGACTTGGTATACCAAAGTTAACGGAATAACTGTCGTTAACTCACAGTCTGTTTCTCTATAGCTATTGTCTAGTCTTTGAGTCATAAAACTTGCCATTTCTCTAAAACTCTAATTCAGCATCTTTCTAGGCATATAGTTCTGTAAATCATAATCATACTCTAGCTCTTTGATAAATATCGTTTAGCAATAATGGTCCTATGAGTTTGTATTAAAATAATTATTTTATGCTCTAGTTAAAAAAATATCATCTCTTTGGTAAACATGTATATACTATTCAAAATCTCTAATCTCTTTAAAACATTCTCTAGCTACATGCAATCATGTTATTTCTTAAGACATTAACTCTAATGACCAATATAAGGGCCATAGGTTTCAAACCCACTCACCTGAAGGGGAGGAAGTGGTGGCGTCAATACCAACGGATTTCAGGATAAAAGGAATGGCGCAAATGTCTGCCACTGAAGTCACAAAACTCTAGGTTAGGCTCCGATAATCTCTAGACTACTCAACATAACTCTACATCATAGGGGGAATAAGACTGTACTCAGCCTTCTCGCTGAAGTGAATTGACCTCGCTGTAGCAAGACCACTCGTTGTAGCAAGTCTCCTGGCCCGCTTCCTTGCTGCAGCGAGTCTACCTCTGCAAAACCTGCATCCCTACTTAATAGTACAGAAATGAAGACAATAACAGTACCCAAACTCTAGGTTATGAAATGGAAAGGAAGAGAACAACAAAAACCCATAAATCCTTTACCTTTGATCTTGGAATAAGATGAAAGGGAATGGGATTGAGTTGAAGAGAGTTTAGAGAGTGTTGGGAGATAAGGGTTTCAGAAATGGGATGAAAATCCCGACCAGGGTTTATATTTTGGGTCAAAATGAAACGGCGTTGTTTCACTCATACGATGCTGTCTTGGGCCCATTCGCTGCAATGAATAATACTTGCTGCAATGAGCCTTCCTGCCCGCTTTCTTGCTGCAGCGAGTCTATTCTGTAAAATTCTGCAGCAACAGCACCCAACCTACATTCCAAGGCTCCTCGGCCATCCGGGGCTTTCCCGATGACAAGGGTGGGTCCCAGGGGACCCTAGGGCAGTACGAAACTTATCCGCTGCCATGTATACGCCGGGTATCACACAAGGACAATGGGGACAGTGGAGACGAAGACATAAATAATAAATATGTATAGAGGTATTATTGGAAGACAAAAATATTAAATTTTTGTCTCATATTCTGTTCTCACTGTCTCCACATTTTGAAGATACAGAAATTTTGTGTTTTTCTATCCCGGGGCTATCCTTTGTTTCTGTCTCCACCACCAAATAGGTTTGTGTCTCCAGTGTCTCTATATTTCTATCCCAGAGAAAATAAACAAATGATACCTTAGTGTTGAGGAGCCCACCATTGTACTTTTGATTAGTGATCTAATTGGTGCTGTGCCACCCTCTTATTTTGATGTCTGCGTCTTGCCAAGATGATAGGGTAAGATACAAGTTGTGCCATTTTTCGGATCCGATCGTGGCAGAGCCTTCTCAGCATGCCAGTATTTCTGGGCCACTCATTCCATTAGGACAAGACTTTTGAGTTGGATGTTGATTTGTCTAAACTCTAAACACCTAATTTGATGAGGAGAAACTTTTGGAATCGGTTGGGCTAAATAATTAGAAAGAGGCTTGGGAAAAAATCAAAGGCTTAAAAAGGGTAAAATCACCTTGGGAAAGGTTCAACCTGCATGCAAGAACTCCAAGATCTCTTAATGGATGATCTTTTAAAAGCTTGACGTACGTGAGATTTGGGCAAGATTATGGGGCTTTATGTGGATGTCAAAGAAGATGTGGTTAGAGTATTGTCTAGGGCTAAGATTTAAGAGAAATGTTACACTGACAGTAAAAAGGATAACAATTCACATATATTATCTACTATATCAAGCCATTAGGATTGATCTAATAGTGAGGAGTTTGGATAGTATATATAAGGTCTTATGTTCAAATCTTATTACAGGAGGGAGTAACATTTTTCTGTTTTCTGTTGATCTTATTTGGTAGTGTTTTGTTTCGTTGCTTTGGTTTTTTATAAGCATTTGTAAGCATGTTCTTTTGCTTCTCCGCCTAAGAGTCAAGCATTTTTCAATTATTGAAGAAAAAATTAAGGATATTGATATCCTTAAATTTTATAGAGACACTAAAAAAAACTCCTTTGTATTATAATTAATCGTCTTGATTGACTTTTTCCCTAAATAAAAGAAATGAAAATGAAAAAAATAAACACCCAAATTGATCATTGACAATTTCATTAATAGATAAATTAGTCCCTAATAAAAAAAATATTAGTGTTGAGGTCCTTCACAAGTACAATTTCATTGATAACAAATTAGTCTTTGACAATAAAAAATTAGTGTTGAAGTCTCTCACAATTGTAAAGATATGACATGCAGGTCTCTGACTCACTTGTAAACTGTTAAATATTAATATGAACTTTAATTATTCATTTATGTGACACCCACTAATCTCAATCAACACTAACTAAAACACACCCTTTATTTTTATTTTTATTTTTATTTTTTTGTAAATTCCTCCTCAATTGTTCTAATATTTCACTATTCCCACTATCAAGAAAGAAACCTCATCTCATTTTAAGAAAAGAATCAGATTTGGAATCAAATTTCTTATATTTTATCACTATTTTATTTTGAGGCACTATGATATTTTGAGACACTATAATATCAATATCATAAATTTATAATTATTTTTTCAAAAGAGTTATTTGCTAGAGTATAGTAATTGCATATTACAAAACAACACAATATCACCATGCTTGATATGGGATGCTCCAAATTTTGGAATATTTAGGAAGAGATTTATAAAAATGAAAAATGTGAATTTTAGTAAATTGATGATAATTAGAATTAGTAGGCGCCATATAGATCAATAATTAAAGTCCACCTAGCATTTAGTAGATTATAGCTAAGTGAAGAACCTATATTGCCTTATTTTTGCAATTGTGAGGGACCCCAATACTAATATTTTTTTGTCGTAGACCAATTTGTCCATCAATAAAAATGTCAGTGACCTATAATGTCGTATTTTTGTAATTGTGAGGGGACCTCAACACAAATATTTTTTTGTTAGGAACCAATTTATTCATTAATAAAATTGTCAGAGACTAATTTAATTAAATATTTGCTAAAAAACCACTTTTCAATAACTTTTTTTTTACCCAAAATAACAAGTAGTGTTAACGCACAATAAAAGTGGTTTGTGCATACAATAACATTTTCAAAACAAAATATCTAAATTGGTCCCTCAGAAATATATTGGGGGATAAATTATTTATTCAGATTTTGAAAATTCCACATTGATTCCTCATATTTCAAAATAGGGGGACAAAGGCCAATCGCTCCCTATAGTTCCATACATTGTTTTTTATAATCATATGTGTTGGGAAAACTTTCTGTCCTTGAGAACCATTCTAAACAGAGAATAAAAAAAAGATACAACCACAACACAAGAATTTAATGTGGAAAACTCCAAAATAGAAGACAAACCACGACCGCTGTCAAAAGACTATCAGAAAATATCACTATGTGAAAATTATTATAACACACAGACATCTCTCTTAAACACCCATATTGCAGTACACCCACACTCTCCAAAGCAAATGTTTAAACTACACCTCACAACACTCTAAAACAAGAGTACAGAGGAAGAAAAGTTAGATACAAGCTTAAAGTATTTCAGATCAGTGCAAATTAAAATGGAGAACTTATACTCATATATATAGTATTGGCAACCCACTTCTATCACAATTTTAAGCAATATAGGACTTTTTTCCCAAACCTATTTCAATCAAACAATAATAATCTCCACATTGATTGAAATAAACACAACGTCATCTTCCATTGTCAGCACTGATAATCCCTTATTGTCATTGTCTATACTGACAATCATAGTTCAAAGAACTATCATACTCCACCATAAAAAGTATGCTCATTTAGAATGGAACAATTCTAAGAACTTCACCTTGGCGCATATCGAAACTTTGCTGAAAATTATGGTGCAACTTCCATATTGGCTCTTTCCAAAAGTTCCTCAGTCATCGACATAAACCCCACCACATACCCTGCATCTCAATGCCAATCAATGCGCGTGTGCTATTGTGGATCCACTAGCAACAATTTATCCCTTTCCATGGCAGCGCGAAAATGCCATGAGAATAAACTTTTTACCTTCTAGTAAAGATCATCTTCTCCCCCTAGGAGAGCAACATCGCAAGCATCGGATTGAGAATCTTTTTTCAACACCGCGCCACAATTTGATATTTTCTCTATTTTGAAATAGTACTTTAGAATAATAGGAAAGAAAACATGTTCAAATAAAACCAAGCATGCTAAAAGCAACATGAATGAGAAATAAACACCGGGCATATGTTAACTCAGAAAATGTTAAGAGGATGAGAAAATCTTTTCATTCTAAATTTAGAGCATGCCGCACATGTGACAAAATCTCAATCCTTTGGCGGACCAATTCCATATCCTTCCAAAACATCAAATAACTTGAAGTCGCCACTACAGAAAGTGTCATTCATTCCGGCACTTCACCTATTTTCACCACACTACTTTTATATTTGTTAATTAATAATTAATACATTTTGGATAAAATACATATATTTTGTAATTCATGTGACAATAATTCATTTATAATATAAGCGAGTAAAATTAATTTACAAAATTTTTAATTAGTTCGATATGTTTTGATTGAAATAGAAACAATAAAAATTATTGCATTAATAACTACTACGTATTCAATATTAATAAAAACGGTGTACTCAATTAGTTATATGCATGTGAGATTACTAGAAAATATGGGCACTAGAAAATTTTCCTACGGCATTTTTATTTCACCGGCCTGATATATATTACTTAATCATATATAATTTTCTGCTCAGTTATGTTTATTTATATATAGTTACTGTATCATGATATAAGTAATTAGTAATATACCCCTTCCTATTTGGTTTGGTCGAGCGTTTGTTTATTTATCGAGAATAAAAAATTATTAATATATAAAACTTTAATTAGTGACATAACCTTTAGGGTTAATGCGACAAAAATTAATATCATCGTGTTAACACTATATATAATTAATTAGATGTAAAATTATGTGGCCACGTTGCTTTACCGTGTTGACGTGTTTCTCTGCTTTTTGTGGTTTTCTCAGCTTACCCAAAAAAAGAAATACAGAAAAGTATAAAATCACACGTCTCTAAATTATATTCCTTTTTCTAAATTATATTCATTTTTCTGTCCCCCTATAAGATATGACGCAGTGACAGATAATTTTCGCAGCTCACAGTATACCCGGAATGTGATTGTCGGCTCACTATATGCTTCTTTTGTTTTGATATGACTGTGAATTATTTTGTATTGATATTTTAATCATTTACATTTGACGTAAAGAAACAAGTAATAATAAAACATTATTTTTATATATACATGCATTATTCTTATATTAATTAAGAATAATTTACATTCGCATCTCCTATGATTTAATATAATTACAATTGACATCATATCTATTTTATAAAACTATCACTAACATCCTCTATGATGCACTAAAATTACACTAATATCACACACAGATATTACATATTAATTATAAAATTATGATATTAATCATAAAATTATAATATTTTGATAATATTTAACATATATATTAACTAAAATATCTCTTCTTTTAATCATAAGTTACAATTATGAATTTCATTTTCATATGATAAAAAAGTATTTTATTTAATTAATATATTAAATATTACTAGAATATTATAATTTTATCATTAATAATTATATATATCATATTATCTTTTTTATCATTTAAATTAACAAACTAATTCTATAGAAAAGGTCATTATAATTTTAGTAAACCTTAGAAAATATTAGTGATAATTTTATAAAATAAAGGGACGTTAAGTGTAAGTACACTAAACCTCAAACGAGTTCAGTGTAATTTTCTCATTAATTAGTTATCTTAATTACTTATATGATCACAAGGCTAGTGGCGAGGGTCTCCTACTCTCTGCTCTATATATACATATGCCACCACGTATGAGAAGCACGAAATAATCAAAACGTGAAAGATCATCACATAGGAATTGAAAAATGGAGCTAGGTTGGTTGTGGACGATAAGAGGTGCCCTCACTTTGGTTGTGGGATGCTACGTGTTTGTGTTCAAGTTTGTGAGGGCGTTGAATGGGTGGTATTATGATCTCAAACACAGAAACAAGCAACACCCTCTTCCCCCTGGTGACATGGGATGGCCTCTTATTGGCAATTTCTTGGCCTTCTTCAAAGCTTTCGCCTCTGATGTACCTGATTCCTTTCTCAACAGCCTCATTTCCAAGTCTCTCTTTCTTTTATATCTTCTTCCCTCTATTATACTACACACACTCTTTTATATATATATATATATATATATATATATATATATATATATTCGGTATCCGTAATCTTAATATTATTTGACATAATCATCAATATCTTCTAATTTGTACTTTAATTTTAATATTATGATCGATAAATAAAGGTGATATATATAATGTGTTAAATATTAGGAAATATTATAATTAATGTATTTTTTTTAGTTTAAGAACAAATGAATAAAAAATGGAAATTATATAGGTAATTGTGATCAAATATGTCTTAGTAGAATAATATTTTTGATGTGTATGTAACACTTAAAGATTTAGCTAGGCACTTTCACTCAAAAAAAGATTTAGGTAGGCACATTCAATAAAGTTGGTAAGATTAAGAAACAATGTGTCCTGATCCTTGAACAAAGCTGGTAATTAAAGCTCAGTTATATTGTAATTTGCAAATGCATATCTGAATTTTAGGTGTTGGATTTAATTATATATAGATAATATGCATACATTAATCAATAATCTTCTCTTATTCATATATATATATATATATATATATATATATGTTAAACTGATATTGTTAATTTTTATATTTTCAGATACGGAAGAAAAGATCTATACAAGACTCACTTGTTTGGGCAACCAACAATCATAGTCACTACACCCGAACTATGTCGTAAGGTGCTAAAAGATGAAGAACATTTTAAGATGAGTTATGCCAAGTCCACCAATGAGTTAGTTCTAAGGAGTCCACAATTCTTGGACATTCAACAACACAGGCGTTTCCGCCACCTCACCCTTTCTCCTATTATGGGCCACAATGCACTTTCCGTGTACACACAACGCATTGAACACATTGTGACCAATTCCTTGGAAGCAATGGCTAGCTCGAAGCACCCTGTTGAGCTCTTCAAGGAGACTGCAAAGTCCACTTTGAATGTTATCTTTCACATCGTGCTTGGCCCTGGATACGAAGCCGTTATGAAGAAGATGAGGGATTTGTTCGATGTTATGCATATAGGCATACTCAGCATGGCAATCAACTTGCCGGGTTTCGCTTTCCATAAAGCACTCAAGGTTGTATATTTTCTCACCTTAATAATAATGTTATTTGTACATAATATTTGTTATTACCGTGTTAGACTCTTAACACATCTAATTTTCATCCATCATTAATTAAATGAGCGTGGATGTATAAGTAACATTTCTCTGACGAGAAAGGTATTTTACTTAATCATTTTTTATATAGAAGATAAAAGATAAACTAAATATATATATATACAATTTATAAGATGTCTTTTTCAATTTAATGATAAGTTTTGTGATTTTTTAATTTAAAATTATTATTTGATGATGTAAAAGTAATTTTGACTTGTACTCAATTAGACTTCCTATGTATGCATGTATGAATTGACATTGAGATTCGCTGATTTATTTTAATTAAGTTTGTTTATTTATTTATTTATAGGCACGTAGAGAGGCAGTAGAAATAATTCAACTTCTTGTGGATGCGAGGAAGGAGATGATAAAAGGTGGCCAAAAAAAGACAAAAAAAGAAGATCTCATCGATATTATTTTGGAAATTGAAGATGAGAACGGTCGCAAGATGGAAGATAGAGATATCATCGACTTAATATTAGCACTTGTATTTGGTGGTCAAATGACTACAGCGACTGGTATGATGTGGTCAATTATCTATCTCTTAGAGAATCCTCAAGTCATGAAAAAGGCCAAGGTAGGTCACCCATCTAGACTTTATACTCGGTGTATATATATGTAGATGTCGATTCTTATGCCTAGTTTTTTATCTTGTAGGAAGAGCAAGAAGAAATTATGAAAGCAAGACCTCCAACACAGAAACATCTTGATGTTAAGGAAATTAAGCAAATGGTGTATCTTGCTAAGGTAAAATGGCATATATTCTTCACGCCTAATAATTAGATTATGAATTAAAATTGGTATTTTGCTTTTCAAATCAGAGACCAAAAAAAATCACAAACAATTGCACACTCTGTTATGCCGTGTAGGTAATCAATGAAATGTTACGTCTGGTTTTCTTCTTTACCATTTTTCGTGAGGCAATAGCTGATACGAACATCAAAGGTACATAATAACATTGAATGATTTATCGTTGACGTCAATTTTCTAGCTGTCTTGAAAAAGGTTCCATTCTTTCTAAGTGGAATTTACTCAAAATTTTAACATAATAATTTTAGGTTACTTCATACCACGAGGATGGAAAGTGATATCTTGGATAAGAGCTGTTCATATGGATCCTGAAATTTTCCCAAACCCGGAAGAATTCAATCCCTCGAGATGGGATGTAAGTGGTATACAGTTAATTAGAATAATCATTCTTATTGTTGGACAATAAATAAATTTAATCATATTATTATCACATTCATTACATTTTTGCAGGATTACAATGCTAAAGCAGGAGCATTTCTTCCTTTTGGAACTGGAAGTAGGTTCTGCGCTGGAAGTGACTTGGCCAAACTTGAGATATCCATATTTCTGCATCATTTTCTTCTTGGTTACAAGTTAGTATCTTCTATTTCGTTTAAAGCTTGTTGATAATTAGGTCACATACATTTCATAAAAAGCTAATGAATATGTATTTTTTTTTTATTCACAACCAAGGATGGAATAGTTAGTCTGGAGATTTAAAGCTTCTTCATAATAAATATGTGTTTAATATTCCTAATTTATTTGTCATTCTTATTTTGTAGGTTTGAACGAGTAAATCCAGAATGTCCCATTACATATATACCTGTAGCCATTCCCAAAGACAATTGTCTTGTTACGGTTTCTAAGCTTTAGCGATGTATATATGCAAGCAAGTTAAGCTACCCCAAAATGCCTATATATATATATATATATGGCGTAAGAATAAGATTTGGGTTGTGCCTTTTATCACCAAGTGTTAAGCACTTATCTTATCCAGTACTGGATATGGACATAAATTAGAAATAAATTAATTTTGATCGGATCGACAAGTGTTATACGTAACTCTATCTAAGGTTATTTATCATGATTCTTATGGGGGAAAACTAGCTTGTTGCAACATACGCCGTACAAACAAATATGCATTTGAACCATCAAATGAAGTAATCCCAATGAAGCTTCTGAATTTAATTTTATACTTTGTTGTAAAAATGCTAGGCATACACATGACCCATCTGCAGCAAAACTTGGTTGATATGGCGATAAGAATAATTTCTTCTTATATATCTACTACCAAGCATACAATGCTATGTGCATTCATTGATCCTTTGAATCTCTATACATGTTTTGTTTGGCACTTTATTTGGAGTTTGAGATAACTAAAGAAGAGTGCAACATCAGAGTAAATGCTCTCCAAGCTGACATTTCATTAGAAGAAGATTTAAGAGAGATTAGCATGTGAATATAAGATATCAACAACACAAGATCAATAAGCAACATGGCAAGACAAAGCAAAAATGCCACAAATCAGTTGCACAGAGGGTGTTCATTGAAGGGGTAGTTGGCACCTTAATGGATCACATTTTCCAATTGTGCACGGTGGTTATTCAACATAGACTTCTTGTTCAATGATTTTTTGGTCTAGCCACAGGTATCCTCCACTGGAGGCAGTCCTGTTCGAGTCGGGAACATCCATATTATGATGGGGCTAGTTCTCCCAGCGGGAATTTTCTCCATACACAAAGCTTGAACCCGAGACCTTGTTTAAGGGAACTCAAGCATGTACCACTTGAGTCAACTCGCGTTGGTAAAGGGTTATTCAGTGATTTAATTCATAAAGGATTATTCTCATGGTACAAAATGGCGACAAGAATTGAAAATGACTTCTTCCTTGGTTCTGATGATATATGGAGCAGAACTAAATTACTATCCTCCCTTGCTGCAAGTTCAAATAAGAAAATTGTCAGTGGTAGCATATTATTTTATTTTCAAGTTCGAGAATGTGTTGATACATATATATGATTCCTAGACTAGAATTATTCCTAGCCTACACAGATATTAGTACTTTACAATTTCCATCACCACTTGAAAATCAAATAATTTTGAAATTTTCGTACACATTCTCAGCAGCCAAACACAATAAAGGTCTGCTACTAATTTCAGAATCAAGGATACCAAACCAAGATGCAAACTAACATTCAGCATTTTCATAACAATATCTTGAAAGCACATCACATCACATTCGTGAACTTCTATTGCTAACTTTCCAGTCAGTCACCTGCATTAATTCCACAAACCAAACTAAATAGCCATATTAAGTGTCATCAAGTTGTGGCAGCTAGCAATTTAAGGATGTCTCTAGTGAGAAGAGTAATTTATTATGAGAGTAAGAGCAACAAATCCGGACTGTATAAATATACATAGATGGTCATGATTGAAAGTTATTAAAGGTAAGTAATTATCACATGTTCATTTCAAAATATCACGTGATTTTATATTTTAATCTTGGATCTAATAATCCATATTTACTCATTTCACTTTCACAATAAAACATATATCATTTCAGTAATTCCATATATATATATAACAATTTATGTGTGTGAATTTTTAGTACTAACACAAAGAGTATAGGTTTAATCAACTAGACACCTATTACTTCGTTGAAATCTTATAATTTACACTAAAAGAATGTTTAATCTCAGTGATACATTCTTTTATACATATATTTGTATGATACTTAAAACTTGTAAATAGTGGGGGATTGGAGTAAATTTAATTATTTACAAGTGTTAGATTAAATTAATATTAACTATTTATGTAATTCATTATAATTATATAAATGGTTAATAACCGTTGGATTTGCAACGGGTAATAGTTGCCACTGAAAAGCCAAGTGTGCTTGTATAATGGTTCATCTATTATGACTATTCATGAAAAGGCATGATGGTTCCACAAAAACAATTCTGTACATGCTACAAATGCCCTCGCACTTGCGAGGAATTGGTTAGTAGGACAAATAGTATTGAAGTTAAACAATATGTCTTTTGGGTGGCAATTATTGTGATTATTCTTGAGTGGACATGAAACTTTTCGTAAGTGCTCACTATGCATTTATAAATATCCTCCATTATAGAACACGTTTCTCACTTTTACTTTGTGTATTATGTGAGTTTAAGAGTTCTTTAAAAGTTCAAAAGTGATGGAATTTCTTATTATTGCTAAACAAAAAATTCATATAAAGGTTTCATTGTATTCTAGGGGAGTATCGTCATCAACCCATAGCAATTTGGTGTGAGGGCAAATATCTCTATAAAGATAGTGATTGATTTCGTGTCTTGAAACCACAATATTCAAGTTCTTGTTTATCATCTTCTACACAATTTCTAACAATTTTAGAGATATTTTCTTGAAGATGACTCAAGATCAGAATACTACTTTTAAGGTCACGTATCAAGAGTTTGTCAAAGTAGATTGATTCAATGGGACAAACTTCAACTGATGGAAGGATAAAATGATGTTTCTTCTTTCGATACTAAATCTTACTTATGTGCTTAATCCAAATACCATATCAATTCCTAATGCTACTGAAGATGCAACCAATGAAGAAAAAGAAAGAATTGCCCAATTGAAGAAAAAGTGTGATGAGGAAACTTTTGCATGTCGAGGACACATTCTCAACATCTTGTTGGATATATAGACTATATTATCTCTACATGTCAATTTAATCGCCATTGGAGATTTGGAAGTCTTTAGAAGAAAAATACAATAATGAGCGACAAGGTACAGATAAATTTATCATGTTAATATACTTTGAGTTTAGTATAAATGATAATGTGCCTACCATGGATCAAGTTCATGAGTTATAAATTCTTGTAAGTAGACTTCGTGATCTACAAGTAATGGTTCCTGAATCATTACAAGTTAAAGCAATTATATTTCAAAATTGCCTTCGTCTTAGAATGATTATAAGAAAAAACTTCTGCATCTTGGAGAAAACTTCTCTATTGAAAGATTACTAAGGCATTTACATATAGAAGAGGAAAGTCAAAAACGTGATGTTGTGTATCTTTCTCAAAGTTCTAAGGTGAATCTTGTTGGAGAAGTGAATGTCAATAAAGGAAAAAGAAAGAAATCTTTTGTGGATGCTAAGCAAGATAAAAAGAGACAAATAGAATGGTACCATTGCCACAAAAAACAGCATTATATCAAGGGTTGCTGGCTTCTGAAAAAGGGTAATAACTCAAAAGAAGTATTAAGTTCTAAGGCCAACCTGGTTGCTATGATAGCTGAGGAAGTTCAATGCGTGTCAATTGGTATGATCACAGAACTAAACATGGCACCACATGGAAGATCCCATGAGTGGTGGCTAGATTATGGTGCTACTGTTCATGTTTGCAATGATTGCAATCAATTCAAGACATATGAAGAAGTGAACAAACCAAGAGGTGTTAATGGAAAATGACAATTCGATCAAAGTGTGTGGTCAAGGAATAATAGAATTGAACTTTACATCAGGAAGGCAGTTAAACTTGGTCAATGTACTTCATGTTCTAGATATAAGGAATAATTTAGTCTCTGCTAGTCTCTTATGTAAAAGAGGATTCAAAATTGTGATGAGATCCGATAAGATTACCTTGCTTAAGAATTATTTGTCCATAGGAAAAGGATATTGTACTCAAGGGATGTTCAAATTTAGAACTAATGATAAAATGACTGATTCTCTGTATATTGTTGATTCTTGTGATTTATGGCATAGTAGACTAGCACATTTAAATTACTAGCCAATTGAATATATGCAAAAACATAATTATATTGATCTTTGTAATAAGGATTTTAACAAGAAATGTGAAATTTGTATACAATCCAAAATTACTAAGAAACCATTTCCTAAAGTTGAAAGAAATACACATTTACTAGAGCTAATACATAGTGATATTTGTGAATTAAATGGAAATATTACTAGAGGAGGAAAAAGGTACTTTATAACCTTTAGTGATGATTATTCTAGATTCACTTATGTATATTTGATAAGGAATAAACATGAAGCATTTGAAATGTTTAAGAAATATAAAATGGAAGTAGAAAATATGCATGATAAGAAAATAAAGGTTCTTTGTATTGATAGAGGTGGAGAATATTTTTCTAGTGACTTTGATAATTTTTATGAATTACATGGTATTTCACATGAATGTTCTCCTCCATATACTCTAGAACAAAATGGTTTGGCGAAGAGAAAGAATTATACCTTAGTGGATATGGTTAATTCAATACTACTAAATCCTAAGGTATCTCACAATCTATGGGGTGAGACATTATTAATGGCATATGATATTCATAATAGGATACCGTCAAGAAATAGAAATGTTTCTCCATATGAAATATGGAAAGGAAGAAAACCAAACTTAAATTATTTTAAAGTGTGGGGGTGTTTAGCCTTTTATCATGTTTCTAATCAAGAGAGAACTAAATTGGGGTTAAGAGCCATAAAAGGTATCTTCATAGAATATGCTCAAAATTTTAAGGTATATAAAATTTTGGACTCAATGTCCAATATAGCTGGTGAATCAAGGGAGGTGGAATTTATTGAAAATAAATTCATTAGTGATTCAACCCCCAATTTGGAATATCCCCAAAAAGATACAGAAATTTCCACTATAAAAAAATCAGTGATTAGTGATTGATTTTTTAACCACTAATTTCATAAAATCGGTCGATAAATTTGGTAGTGACCGATTTAGCGACCGAAAACAAAAGTAGTTAAAACCATGGTTGCTAAAAAATTAGTAAACGATAAAATCGATCACTAAATCTTGTGACCGATTTAGTGATTGGTTTTCCTATTCATACTACCCATTTTGGTTAAAGGTTTGGTGTGTTATTAGTGACTGATAAATCGGTCACTAAATCTAGATTTAGTGACCAATTTTTCCATCTATACAACCAATGGTTTGGTGTGCTATTAGTGATTGAAAAATTGGTCACTAATTTTGTGACTGATATATCGGTCATTAATATGTGATTCCTTTAAAAAAAAGCAAAATTTAAATTTTTGAAATCTCACATTTAAAATTTAAATATATATTATCAAACAAGAAATTATATATCTATACACAAACAAACTTAAAAATTACCAATATATTTTAACAAATAGTTAACACCATACAACAAAATAAGTTTAATCTAAATATTTCAAATTTTACAATAACATAAAGCCCTCTAATCTAAAAGAAAAATAGAGATATCAATTAATAAATCTTTGGACAATAAATTTTCAACAAGTCTCAGGCTTCAGCAAGTCTCAGGCTTTTTGTCAACTGGTCCACCTATCTTCAACAGCAACTTTATTATCATAGCATAGAGTAACCCAAATTTTCTCCTTTTGATTCAGCACCCTGTACCTGCCTCTTTGGTCCTTCAATGCGATTTGATTCCCTTTTAACTGGTTGAAGGATACTCCTAACAATTTGATTTACTGATACAGAAAACAATCAAACGAGCATAGAGATTTCTTAGATGGAAAACTAACAGTCAACTAAAATATATCTTTTATAAAAGATAAAAATCGATACATGCAATGATGAAAAGAAAAAAAAAATAGGAGAGCTTCAGTGACATAACGTTACCAAGATTCCAATGATAGCATTCCAAGACTCCATTTAGCCCATTTTCTTTTGATGCTTTCTTTCAGAACAACAGATACGCAATTTGGCATTGAAATAGTTAATGGTACACGCAGAGTTACAGAGTTCATGTGCATACCTCTTGCTAAGGCATTCGATACAAGAGATCTTGCAAAGTGCAATTCGGCTCGGTGTGCACTGACAAATTTACTCTGCAATAACAACACTATTTTGTTGAGAAATAACAATAGATTTCCATCTTCCAACGATACTTAATTCAATTGACAACTTCTTACCAGTTCACCATATACAAATTCTGAAAATTAGATCCATTCTAGCTTGATGCTTCAACAGGAATGGACGCAAGTGACTAGCATAGAGTTGTTTGTTAAGCTTACATAATAGTGGGAAGCTGCAGCCAAATGAAAAATGCAAACTTTATTTGGTAATAGATAGGAAACCTAATCCAATAAGAGAAACAAACCCTTGTTAGATCACAATACCTCAAGTAAAATATGAAAGCAAACAAACAAACAAATTAGGATTAAATCCTCAATGTTATTGGTTCAGGCATCTGGAGATCATAAATTGCAGAAGACAGAACCTTTCATGCCATTTCAGATCTTCACACCATTTCAGATCTGCAACTTGGGTGGCTTTCATGGCCACGAGATCGACGAGAGGAGAGATCGACGACGGTGCTGCGGTGAGGATGTGCAACGGTGCGGCGAGAATTGCGCTGCCGGGTGACTGTGCGACGGGGCGGTGAGGCCGTGGGAGTGAGGAAAAATCGACAATGGCTGGTAGGTGGCTGCACGAGGGTCTGCTGGCGCCACGGGTGGGTGTGGATGCTTGGCCGCATGGGGTGTGCGTGGCTATGTTGTGATCTTGTGGGCTATGGGGGTAGTAGGACCGTGAGAGACGCAGAGAGTGATTTAGGAATTCTAAAATTGGAACGTGTGTAGTGTGTTGCGAGTCAGATTTAGATGTTATTTAAAAAAAAAAAACAATAGGTTAGTAAATGGATCACTAATTAAAAAATTAGTAGATAATTTTTACGAAATCAAAGTTTTCTCTTATAAATAAAAATCAGTTACTAAATCAGTCACTAAATGAAAGCAAGGTTCTAAATATTAGTGACCAATTTCCATAAAAGCAAGGTTTTATAGTATAAATAAAAATCAGTCACTAATTGAAATATTAGTGACCGATTTTTATGAAAGCAAGATTTTCTCTTATAAATAAAAATTGGTCACTAAATGAAAGCAAGGTTTTCTGGTATAAATAAAAATCAGTCATTAAATCGGTTACTAATCGAAAAATTAGTAACTAATTTTTATGAAAGCAAAATTTTATAGTATAAATAAAAATCGGTCACTAATTGAAATATTACTAACTGATTTTTATGAAAGCAAAGTTTTCTCTTAAAAATAAAAATCGATCATTAATTGAAATATTAGTGACCGATTTAGTGACTAATTTTTATGAAAGCAAAGTTTTCTCTTACAAATAAAAATCGACCACTAAATTGGTCACTAAATGAAAGCAAAGTTTTCTAATATAAATAATAATCGGTCACTAATCAAAAAATTAGTGACCAACTTAGTGACCGATTTTTATGAAAGTAAGGTTTTATAGTATAAATAAAAATCGGTCACTAATTGAAATATTAGTGGCTGATTTAGTGACCGATTTTTATGAAAGCAAAGTTTTCTCTTAAAAATAAAAATCAGTCACTAATTAAAATATTAGTAACTGATTTAGTGACCGGTTTTTATGAAAGCTAGGTTTTCTCTTACAAATAAAAATCGATCACTAATTGAAATATTAGTGACCGATTTTTTATGGAAGTAAAGTTTTTCGTATAAATAAAAATTGGTCACTAAATCGATCATTAATTTTGATTTAGTGACCGATTTAGTGATCGATTTTTCCACCCTATTCATTTTCTCTGATGGCTCAATTTGGTCATTAATTCGGTCGCTAATGCATCATTTTAGTGACCGATTTATTTTGGTCACAAAATCGATCACTATCTGGCATATTTCTAGTAGTGTTCCAAGAAGCAGTTGTAAATCAAGGCAATAAAAGTCTAAGTGACAATGAATTAATTAAACCAAGAAGGAGCTAAAGAGTGAGAAAAGAGAAAGACTTGGGTCCAGACTTTATCTCCTCTCAGGCTATAACCTTTTTATTTAAGGAACTAGGAATTCTATGATAAATAAGATCCCTATTATTCTAAGCATAGAGGGTGATCTTCAAATGTTTAAAAAGGCAATGGCCTCTAGAGATTCTGCCTTTTGGAAAGAAGCAGCAGATGACAAAATAAACTCAATATTATCTAATAATACTTGGGTCTTAGTTGACTTGCCTCCAAGATCAAAGCCTATATGATGCAAGTAGGTATTTAGAAGAAAGTATGATACAAATGGTTCATTACAAACTTTCAAAGCAAGGTTGGTAGTGAAAGAGTTTAGATAAAAGGAAGGTATAGACTATTTTGATATCTACATACCTATGGCAAGAATGACTTCTATTAGGACTCTTATAGCATTAGCATCCATTTACAAGCTTCACATGCATCAAATGGATGTTAAAACAACTTTTCTTAATAGAGATATTAATGAAGAAACTTATATGGAACAACTAGAAGGCTATGTGCTAACCGGAAATGAAAAGAAACTTTGTAAACTTATTAAGTCTTTATATGGCTTAAAACAGGCACCTAAACAATGGCATGCTAAGTTTGATTCAGTAGTGTTATCTAAATTCTTTCCATATGCCTTTGGTGGCGAGATCCTGATCTCCTAGAAATTCTTGGTGGATGACGGTGATAACTATTTCAACATTGCCTATTCGATGAAGCTCATGTTGTCTTACTGGACCAAAACTAGCATACCATTCTTTTAGTATACCTGTAGTGTGAGTCAAGAATTCTTTAATAACCCTGTAAGAGTTTGCATCCACAACTAGCATCTTTGCATCCATCCATGCTTTGGAACCTAAAAGCCTTTTTCTCCACAAGACTGGAAAACATCATCAGGAGTGAATAGTGGTTTTCCTCAGGGATGAAAAGTATTAACTTCATAAGGGTGGAGTGATGATGGTGGTGGTGGTGGTTGGTCTATCTCAATTTTTTATTCCTGTAGATATTAATATTTTAGTGACATTAGCGTACTCATTGTTTTTAGCAGCCTGGCTACTTTCTTCTCTTTCAAAGGAAGAGAGATATTAGGACACCATCATGGCCTGGCTCAAAGGAAGAGTTTCTAAATCTAATTTAGTGTCTTCTATTTTGTGATACCCAGTGTATACGTGGCAATGGGTAAGTTCTGTTTTGCCCCGGGGTCCCCTGGGACCCACCCATGTTGTCGGAGAGGCCCAGGGATGCGGGGAGGACCTTTAGTGCAGCTGATATGTGAACTGTCACCGCTATAGCGGTCCAGGACCTCTATAGCGATCACAGAGGGGTGATTGTGCGTTTTTGGCTCCATGAGACCGCCATAGCGGTCATGAAGGGGTTTTGGGGATGCTGGAGACCGCTATAGTGGTTATGTACGGGGGCAGTAGTGTTTTTCACTCCCTAGAGACTGTTATAGCGGTGTGAACAGTGCATGAACAGTTCACGAACAGTGCAAAACACGTTGTTTCGCGCTAGTGAGACCCCCAACCCCTATTTAAACACCCCAACTTGGAAATTTTCCCCTATTTTCGAGCCCTACCTCTCTAAACTCCATCTCCCACTCTTTTCTCACAAATTCACTCTATTTCTTTCCCTCCCAAGAGATCAAAGGTAAGATTTATGGGCATTTATTGTTCCTTTCCTTCCCATTTCATATCTTGGCAATTGGGTTGTGGTTTGTCTCCATTTTTGTTATGTGGGGGTACTCCCCCAATATTGTTAGAGTTGTGTTTGAGTAATCTAGAGGTTAACGGAGACTAATTTAGAGTTTTATGGCTTCAATGACAGACGTTGGTGTCATTCCTCCTCTTCGGAGTCCCCGCGGAATTGGCGGTTCACAATCTACCCCTCCAAGTGAGTGGGTTTGAGCTCATGGCCTTAATTTGGTCATTGCATTATTATTTTCTAGCATTACAGAGTATTTAGACGATTTAAAAGTGGATTTTAGTACGATATGACTTCATGAGAAATATATAGATTTCGCTAGAAAAGCTCCGTTTGAACTTATGCATAAAAATATGATTTTAGAACCGTATGGGACCATATTTATTTTATAAAAAGCTTCATATGATTAAATTCGTAAAATTGATTTGATTATAAATAGATGAGAATTGCTATGATTTACGAGTTGAGATTTAAGAATTTACAAATGTTAGAAATGATAAGTGTTGAACTAGAAACATAGAACTCCCCTTTTGATATTCAGAGCTTTTAGTATAGAGAGAGTTACTGAGAAGAACAGAACTGTGAGTTAATGGCAGTTATTCCATTAACCTTGGTATACCAAGGCTCGCCAGGGGCAATTCATCTTGAGTTAGATCTGTCCACCAGGGACACGGTTCGCCAGGGACCGAAAAGATCACATTAGCTAGGGGCTTTGTCCGCCAGGGACTTAGCACCCTCCCTATAGTTGATGAGCACTCTATTCTCTTGTGTAATTCTTGAAATTTTAATGATTATAATTCATATGTAAAGTAAATAGAACTGTTAATAAATGTTGCATTTTACCATTATTTATATATTATGTTTTCCTATCCCATGTACGGTTATGAGTGAGGATCCACTCTGTAACACCCTAATAGACCCGGACTCTATTAGTTGTTACCTATATTCTTTAATCAATTTTATTTTTAAATTAATGATAAGAAGATAGGGGTAATTTTTTTTATACAAATCTACTTTTAAAAAAATAAGCCTGAAATGTGAATAATATGTGCGCCATAGTTCCGATTTAATATAATTTCTAACATTGAAGTTTACTGAGCAGTAATATCATTGTTACCAACATGAGTTTACATAGTAGCACCTACACGAGTAAATACATTCTTGGCTTTGATACATCTCATAAAATAGTACATAGAAGAAAATCGACATACGAATAGCAACAGTGGAAAAGTAAAAATCTCTAGCATAGATTACTATAGAGGTGGTGGTAGTGGTTCTTAACCTATCAGATGTCTAATCTGAGGCTAGCCTAGTAGTGGTCTTTCTCTCTAGCTCCCCAGACTCCGTGCATCTTTACTCAGGGAAGCGATACTTCCGCCTTCTCAAATAGTTAGGATCTATCGATCCTGGGTGGTGACAAGGAAACATACATAGGAGTGAGAAATCTGGGATTTCTGGTGGAATTTCAACTTGGTATCGATCGTGTCATCATTGTCACTCCGGCTACCTCAGTTTGTTTACAAAGTGATGGACAGTAAAGGTTCATTTATCAAGATTTTTAAAGTAGCGTGATTAGCCGAGGTAGAGTTACTTTTAAACTATTCTTATTAGCAGAGTCATACATATCTAACTTAACTCATTAATTACAAGTCAACACATCACTTAATGATTTCATGCATCCTTTTTGTAATCATACAAGCATTTCTACTAGTAGTATTCATGCATGACACTTTATCCTCTTTTATTGACATGTCTCATAATTACTCACGAGATGAATACATCAATGCCTTAGACCACCCTAAAAGGGTAATGAGCTCATCACCAGTGGCGTCGCCATAACGCTTTTGGTTTTCTTTCCGATTCTTGTGATCTCAGCGGTTTAGGGGATAAAGCCAGCTTAGCTCAAGTCCACTTTCAGGACTATCATTGCTACTTTTTCAGGCTTTACTTTTATTCTCATTGAGTGAAAAATAATCATGCAATCATAAATAAATCATGGTACAATCAATCATCCATTCTTATCATTTCATAACTCATCAATATATATTCATAATACTATATATCAGCTTGGATATCATAGAAACATTTCATACACAATCTTATATCAAATAGTAGACATTTCATACTAAGTCTCATGGTAAAAATAGTATTCATGTTAAGCAGGTATTTAGCGGATAGACTTATATAAGATCTTATATAGAATCTCTTAGTCTTCTTTGTACACTTAATTTTTTTAGTAATACATTAATGCACTTTAAAATATTATTAAATATTCTTTACATATTTTAAAGCTCCCCTATGACTTTTATATATATATATATATATATATATATATATATATATATATATATATATATATATATATATTTCCTCTGAAGATTATTACTACTTAAATATTTAAGTTTTCTTTTGCAAGACTTGGATCTTCTATTTCAATTTCTAACATCTTTTAGGAGAAAAATTTGTAGCTCTCTATATACTTGTTATCTCAGCCTAGAAAAGGTAGTTTTAGATTCTAATTCATTAAGTTTTAGTGTAATTCAACTGTAATCCGTACGCAGGAGGCTTCCCGGGGAAAGAGAGGTGGAGTCACAATGGACAACTTGTCCAAGTCTTTCCTTGGCAGGAACAGTTCCAAACTACACTCTCACAAAGCCAGTGTCCTTAAAATTTATTTCTCATTCTATATTTACGTGGTGCAAAGCATTATGTATAACATACATATATGTGTTTCTCTATGTGTTAGCTTTCCTAAGGAGTTGAAATCAGTCCATTTGGATTTTTATATAGTGAGTTACACTTATTTTACTCTTTGCAAGGTCGTATGTAGAGTTTGATTTTGGCTTAGCTTTGAAAATTTATATCTTGAGCTAGAGAACTCGTTTTAGGTGATTCTTTTGGAGAGTCTTCTATAATGAGTCTAGTTTATGATAAAAATGTTTTTATTTCAGGATACTTCATATTTTATGATCATTACATTCCGAAAGTGCTGCTGCCCAGAATCAAGCAGAAATTCCAGCACCTACCATTTTTATGTCTTTAGTAATTTTTATTAAAAAATCAAGTTTCACATACTATCTTTTTATGTTATATTTGAGTATGATAACATCATAGAAGTGCTAAGAACATAATAGAATATATTGTGCTATCTAAAAATATATTCTACAAATAATCATTCAAAACTTTTGACAATAACTCAAGGTTGAGGCATTATCCATGGTTAGAAGCCAATAATGATTGAACAAATAAGAAGAAACTCCTACACTCTTATGTAGGGTCTAAAGAGTCCTTCTCTTCTTTCTTGAGCTTATGCAAGAGTCCTTGGAGTGGATGACCTCCTTGAATCTTGACTCTAGAACTTGAGTGCTTAAGAAAATATTTCTCACGGAGTTAAAGATTGTAACTCTAGTGAAGGTTTGAGTTTAGAATTTAAGTGTTTTAAATAAGGTTTAGAGGATTAAGAGAAATCTTTGAAGAGGAGAACATAAGAAGAATGGTAGAAAAAAAATAAGAAAGAAAGAGCACTTAGGGAGTTTCTAAGGCTTGGAAACTAGTAAAAGTGTATGTATTTTACAAGAGCTAGAGAATGTATCTCTTGCAAGCATGGTAAGGCCTCTTTGAGTTTTGGAAATGTAAGGAATGGAAAAGAGTTTGAAGAGTATTTATAGTGGAAGGATCAAGACAAGAAACATTTACAGGATTAATTCTTGGGGCATGATTTATGGAAACATGTTGGCCAAACTTTGGATGAAAACACTCCATGTTTTATGCAAACATGTTAGCTTAATTTTGGGATGAAAATGCTCCATGTTTTATGCAAACATGTTCCATGTTTTATGCAAAAAATGTTGTTAGTGGAAAATTTCTAACCTTTAATGTATGTATGCATCATAGATTTACATCATGTGATCTTATGCTTTAATAAGTGTTTTTAATTTATTTATTTTAGCATGAGATTATCTATGTGCATGTATGTGATTAAGAATGGGTATGATGTATGTGGTTGAATTATTGTATTGTCATCTTAATTCAATGGCTTAGATTCATTCTTGCCTAAAGGCAAATCTAGGGATTTGTGCAATGGCATTGTTGTAATTGGCATTGTAGTAATTTCTTTAACTAAGACAAGGATACTTTTGTAATTATACAATGACAATGGTATTTTTGTAATTCTATTTACAGAGTAAAGAGTATCTTTGTCATTTACTAATAAAGCAAGGTTAGTTTGGTAATTTCCTTTACGTAGCAACGGTATTTTCCTTATTTCTATTGAATGATGGCATTTTTGTAATTCTTTGCATTTTCTCTAGAAATACTTGAATATTCTAATAATATTTGTTATGTTTCATAAAGTTTGTCCCGAGTTCTCTCTTGGTTTTTGCCCTATTTTATCTAATTGCTAATTAGCATTAATCGATATTTATCTTATTTATGAATTTAGGGATGTTACACACTCACTGAGTTTTGATTTTCAAAACTCACCCTTCTCTTCTCCTTTTTCCCACAGATTCAGTTGTAGCACAGGATCCTCCTCTTCCACCTCCTCAGCAGTAGTTTTCTTCAGTTTGGGTGAGCTTCGCTTTGGCGTGAAGCTTTAGTACTTTTGTTCATGGTAGATATGCTCTAGTGATGTGACGGGCAGGATCTCAGACTGCATATAGTTTATTTTGCGTTTTGATTTTATACCATGATTCTTTGTACTTCATAGCATTTCACCCATAGATATTTTGTATACGATTACCCAGTTGAGATGTATTTTGTAGCAACAGTTATGCTATTTATTTATGAGGAAAAGGTTTATTTTACAAGTAGTAAGGATTTATAATTAATCAGAAATATTATCAAATCATGTTTTATGAATTAAAGTAAGCATATAGTACTGTACAGAAAAAGGCTTACGTAGATCGGTTTCCCTCATGTGCCAGTCACGATCCAAATCAGGTCGTGACATCTTTGTTTTTTTTTGGGTGATGGTTGTGGAGATTCAGGTTCTGCAAGAGGTTGTTTTGAAGAGGTGAAGTAGCTTCAGTTGCCTTTTTTCTTTTTTGTCTTTCTGAGGGTGGACTTTTCTTTTCTCTTAGGATAGTGGTCCAATGAGAAAGGTTTGGTGGCAAAAGAGGTGAATGCTTGTAAGGTTGTTTAGTTGTGAACATGTTAGAGAACATCTTGGGGGGTGGTTCATGGTATTCATCAATCTTAGGTTTTTCTGAAGGGTCTTTGTATACTTATACGACTCTTCAAATTGTCATCGGAGCTTTTGTAGTTCTCTTTCTCGTCTATTTTGGCAAGGCGAGTTCTTTAGCATTATTTCTTTAGCCTACTTTCTTAAGCCCCAATTACTCATAAGAATTATACACCTAAGATAATAAGGACTGGTAACAATGGATCGTTAGTTAGATATATTTCTGATACATATAATCCTCTCAAAGAGGTAGGTGTAGAGCATAAATATATATTTCTGATAAAAAATAGAAATGATTTGATTTGTAAATCAAATCTTATATTCATATCTTTTCAAAAATAAAAAAAAATTATTTTGCAAATTCATGATTTGTTTTACTATTTCATTTTGTGTAGAATTAATTTGATGTTTAAATTGAATTCCTATTTTAATCATATTTAAAACATAAGATTTTTTTTTGGTACTTCAAAAATGGGATTTGTACTTATTATCTCAAGATAAACGATCCATACCTCTCATCAGTGACTAGCCCAAGCTTAGCAACTTTAAGAATTGATTTTTAAATCAATTCAATTCCTAATTTATTTAATCATTTAAAAAATAAGATTTAATTTATAAATAAGATCATATCAAATTATTTTATAACCTTAATTATTCTAAACACACCTAAAAGAAAGCCTATGTAAAGATTGACTCTTGAATGAATCTTGCATAGACAACAAAGAGTATTATATTCTCATCATATTATATATTGTCATATCATCAAATATCAGCTTTTATTAATAGAAGGAGGTGTAACATCCTAATTTTTAACCCAATACTCCTAGGACGTATTTAGGTTAACCATTAGTCCATTACTCTTCTAGCCTCATTCTTTAAGACCTTTCTTTAAAATACTTAGCGGAAAATATGGGTAGAAATTTTTTTTGAAAACATAAACAAAACATGAGCCTTGCGTACCGTGAAGCGTAAACATGAAAGAATAACACGAACAGAAACACCAATTAAGCTTTCATAGAAGAAACAACCATCGACACATCATCATGTAACATTAACATTAAATATCGAGTCAAACATTAATAGTATTAGTGACATAGGGACATCCCACCATAATGCCACGTTAAACATATCGTGCCCATCTTTAAAGGTTGGGCATGCAACAACTCAAAAACCACACATAACTCATGGTATACTTAGACTATGTCCTCATTTCCGCTACACTCCTCCGATCTCGACCTTCAAGCACTTCCACGTCGGCACTTAAGAGCAATCTGCGGGTGTCGTATCAACCTTGTCTGAAGACGAAGATGGAAAAGGAAGATAGGGGGTGAGAATCTTATACAAGAATCTCAGTAGGGATCCCCTTTTCACACACGTGTCATCATCATCGTCCTCAGGAACCTCGGGTTTAATTATGAAATCGTGAACATGCAAAGATTCATTTATTAAGTTCTAAACATCCATTATCGAGGCCCGTTCATTTTATCATGAGTCTTGTAATGAATGTATCATGCTTCTTTATGATATGCATGTCAATACTCTATGCAAACAGTACTAGCTTTTTAACAAGTATAGCATTCATAGATATAGTGCACGATACGTGGATCATAAAATCATAGATCATAAAACATAGAACATGGAACTTGATACATAGTGCATGGTACATAAAACATGAATCATGGAACGTAGATCTTGGTACTTAAAACATGGTGCATGGTAGCTTAACTTGGTTACTTAAAACATGGTGCATGGTAGCTTAACTTGGTTACTTAGGTAACGTTGACATATTATCCTTTTCTTCCTGGGGCCACCCTAATATTTCTCCCTTTTGAGAAATCTCTAGGTTATGAGCTCATACCACACTAGTCATCACTAGCATCTGGACTTATCACATTGAGATAAGTTAAAAATCCCGACTTAAAGTACGGGTCTAGGGGGCATAGAATCACCTCATCCCCACCTATAGTTTGATGGTTCCAAAGGATCATTTTCTCATAGTTCAAGTCATAGTAAGATGCTACATATTCCATGCATGTCACATATATCGTGTAATTCTAACATAGGCATCTTTAAGGTTCTAAAGGGTACCATAACATGCAAATGATACAATCATCATTTAAGAGCAATAACTCACATAGCATCATCACACTTGAAACATGGAGCAAAAATCATCATATAGTAAACAAGAGCAATAAGCCGTTTAACTTGATCATGCTTGATATCTAGCATATAAGATCATATATTCATAGTAGGCAAAGGCATAAACTCATGTCACAACAATTCCTAGATTCAAGCAATGTAAGGTCATAGCTTCAAGTCATTAAATCACGAAAGCATTACGTTTGTAAACTTGGGTTACGTAATCAATTACATAAGTATCGTAATCGATTACAGCTTCAAGATTTCAAACATGGAAGATAGGGAGTTACGTGTCGATTACATGAAACTTGTAATCGATTACTTTGTTTAAAAACACTTTCTTTGGGCCCTAAGAACATTTGGGTAGTCGATTACATGATTCGGTAATCGATTACTAGAGTCCAGAATGTGTAATTGATTACACTATATAGTAATCGATTACTTTGGGCAAAAGTTCATGTTTGAGCTCATCCGAGCTTTGTGGTAATCGATTACATTGGCTGAGTAATCGATTTCCAGCATCTTAAAAACACGAAAAAAATCAGGTCTGAACATATCTGAGTCATTCCTTTGAAATGCTTATGGTGGCCAGTTTCTCTTGAAACAATTTTGAACTCCAAAAACATCTTAGCAATCATTTTAACTTGTCAAAACCCTCATAAATATAAGAACATACTCAAAATGCTTTTGAGTACAACCTATGTTTTAACAAGACTTAAAACATGAGCTATAGGCTCTTGTGACTAATGAAAACTCATCTTGGAGCCATCATCATCTCATGGCCAAAATGTACATTTCAAGAATGTTTCCATGGTTAACCTCTTCTCAAGATGAAATGGGCAAGTCTTTGAGCTCTAGTATCTTAGGTGATGACATAAAATAAACGTGCTATACATTTCATTTTAGAGTCCTTTAGAAAGTAAAGTGATAGCTCAAAGTAAATATGAGGTGCATATCCATTTTCATTCTTTGAGTTTAGTGAGGACTTGAAATATAAAATGAGATGCAAAGCTTGGAATTTAAACGTGCATAATGCAAGTTCATTCTTTATCTTGGGATTTAGTGAGGGCATAGAAAATAAACGTGCCATGCAAAGCATAAATATAAACATGAATGCAAGTTACTTTTATATCTTGTCTAGAGCTCTTACAAGGCTTTAAAAAGGAACATAGTCCCAACCCAAAACTCATCTTCACAAGAAAAGAAAAACCATTAGTATCAAGGCATCAAGAGAAAACATGACTTTAAGAATCATGAAAGTGGTCAAATCTTAACAGAAGAAATGAACCATTTTTAAATCTCTAGGGACCAAGATCTTGATGATCCAAGCATCAACATCCTAAGTCCTCATCATTGAGTACATAGCTTCCTTCAAAACAAATATTTAAAACAAAGTTCATGATAAAGAAGAAAGCAAAACCAAAACCATGCTTGGTTTAGGGCCAAAGTTGCAAGCTTTAGAGTTTGTTCATGTGACAAGCATCAACATGAAGCTCTCATCATCAAGCTTACATTTTTCCCATGTAAAAAGGCTCCATGGCCGAAAACATGAGGAGAAAAAGGAAGAAGATCCAAAATGTTCAAGAGAAACATAAACTCTTTTAACTAAACTTGTAAAGAATGAAACTTTCTTTAAGAAAACTCAAGCTTTAGAGGTCTCATGAGAAATGGACTCATGGTCACATCTAGAGAACACTCATCATCAAGCCATCATATTCAAGGCCTTGAGGCTAAAAACTAAGGGGGAAGAAAAGGAAGAAACCAAAAAAGAAAGCAACATAGAGGTTCAACCATTCATCAACTCCCAATCAAGATTCAAGCATAAGAATCAAAGACATGTTTAGAAAGAGTTCCCTACCTTGTGTCTTGAAAATGAAGGAGAGAACTTGAGCTTGAGGAACTCTTTGAGAGTTTGAGAGAAAAGTGAGAAAGCTTGAGAGAAGGAAATGAGAGAGTTTGAGACTTTGGATAAGGATGCAAAAGTGATGGAGTTGTGGAGTGTGGTGTATTTATAGGCAAATGAAGGAGTGAAGGGGGAGTTGGTTGAAGCTTCTTGAAGAAGGAAGAGAGAAATATCTTCTTGTGTGGTCATTCTTGGTGTGATTGAAATCATGGGTAGGCATAGGTCATAGGGTAGCTTGAAAGATAACTTAATTGACTACATAAAATAAAATTCTTTTGAATTCTTGGGGGAAGTGGCTGAAAATTATAGGGTCAAGGGAGAGAAAATTTCATGGCCACAAGATAAAATATCTATATGTGTTGTCATTCAAAGGTATGGAAGAAAATATGGAAGGTATGATTGATTATGAAGCTTGATTGAAAGCTTTGAGTGACAACATAAACAATTTATTCTTTTGAATTTTGAATGACATATTTTTCAAATGTGATCATGATTATTTGAGAGTGACAACTTTCTTGGAAAAGAGAGTGTCATTGGGAAAGAGAGTGTGAATAGTGAAAATACTATTCATAGTTGCTTTTTCTTTTAAAAGAAAGAAAAGAATTTAGAAAAGAGTTCTAAATTTCCTTAAACAATTCTAGATTCCAATTAGTTTTAAATAATGATTTTGGCTCTAGATTAATTATGGAAATTAATTAACCTTCAATTAGAGCCTAAAATCGCCTAGGTTCTGAGTTAGATAACTCAATAATGCACTAAGCATGGGTAAAATCGTAATTTTACTCAAAAACTGCCCGGGACCACCGGGACTTAAACAAACCTTAAACAAACATAGTTCATGCCTTAAAATCATTGTTTTGAACCTCCGGGCAAAGTCCGGGTCAAAACGGAACTTAAATCTGCCTTAAATTACTGTAAGGGTATTTTGGTCATTTACACGCAGAAACCTCAAAAATGAGATTCTTCTGCTCTATTAAACATGCCATCACATATAATCCCCTTCAAATATTACAATAGCCCTATGAGGATGGCCGAGGTCGGCCGTCCTCGATTTTCAGGTAAGAACGACCTCAGGGGCATTTTGATCATTTTTATGTTTAGAGAAAATCAGGGTGTTACAGGAGGCGTGGAAGCCTAAAGTCCTGATGCCTAGAGTGATAAATGGTTTGTGACCTCCCCTAGAGGACTCTATAGGCTTTAAACCTTAGGAAAAGCTCTAAGGACTCAATCAACTTTCATTGAGCAAAACCCAGTTGAGTTATTAACAAATATATTTAACTTTTACATTTATTGCTTGAAAGAACATGTAAATAGAATTATTTAATTGGATTACATTTTCAATACATCAAAATTAATCTCTTAAATTTAATATCTTATTCTTGTTTTGTTCAAACAGACAATTATTATAAAAAAAATATGAGGATAAAATTAAAAAATTTGAATTGTTATATATACATTATAGAGATTAATTAGGTTATATTGAATTAAAAATAAAATTACTTATAAATATACTTATCAATTTTCACTTGGCAATTGTGGACTATCATTTGAAACTTTCTTTAAAATCATAATATGTGGCTTTATATTAAAAAAAAAACTCGACAAATATGACTTGCAATGTTTAAATTAAGAAATGTTAGTGTAATTAGATTTTGGATATTTTAACAAACGAGAAGCACATCCATGACAAATACCATTTTATATTAATTTTATTTATCAACATAAATAATTAAGGACCAAAAAATAACTAATTAATTAATTAAGTACACGTGTATTATGATAATTGTCCGTTATAGTTAAAATAAAATGAGAATACAATTTAATACATAAATATATTAACAATTCTCAAATCATTGTTACAGAAAAAATAAAAACAAAATAACATTAAAAAAAGAAAATTTTAAAAATAATATGATTAACGAGGTTGTGAGAACATGCGAAACTCGACCTCACGCTTTCTATTGCACAAGCAGATTACAAGTCAACTATGTGAGCCGAGAGAGAAATAGTATAATTATTACTTGTGAGATATTATATTAATATGCTCATATTTATTATTGGATAAGGTATGACTCTTACTTAGTTTAGGATTTACATCTCATTCAATGATAGATTTAAATATATTGACACGATATTTTACAAAGAGTGAATATAAATAACACTACTTAAGCAAAAATTTGCATATGAAAGTCCTAAGTTAGTCCCTCAGATTTATAGTGGGGGATAAATTAGTCCCTTAGATTTAAAAAATTTCATATTAGTTCCTCAAATTTCATAAATGGAAATAAATTAGTCCCTTTAGAAAATTATAGTCTAAGTTGTGTCTTGTTAACTTGTTTATTTATATTGTTAATTTATTTATTAACTTTTATGGTGGATCCTAACTTACTCCACTACTCTTAATAAAGTCATTTTGGCCTTTTTTTATCTGTTATCTCACCATAGCTCTCTGTTTAAAAAAATATTTTGACTTCAAGTTGACATTTATTATGTACAAAATAGAAGAATGAGGCAAGTTATAACTCACTTGAAAATTAACAGAATACATAAGCAAGTTAACAGAATACGTGAATATTTCTATTTACAATTCAGATAATAATTTAACAAAGCGACTATCTTACCCCTATTATAAAATTTAAAAGACTTACATAGAATTTGAATACGTGAATATTTCTATTTACAATTCAGATAATAATTTAACAAAGCGACTATCTTACCCCTTTTATAAAATTTAAAAGACTTACATAGAATTTTCTAACTCTAAACAATTAATTTAGGGTTTTAGTCAATGTTGGATTTAAACAAAGCAGAACTTCACGGTGAAGTAAGAGGGCCTTAATTTCCGCTAACACAACTGCACCACATGAAACCGAGGCGGGGTAGGGTTGACAACTTGGATGGGATTTGATTTACAATTTTTTTTGGTACATGAGCAAAAGAGATTTGATTTATATTTGACGTAAAGGAATAAAATAGTATTTATTCAATTATTTATAATTTTATATAAAAAATACTTTATTGAATTAGTACTAAAATATATATATCCGTTGTATATCTAATAATATTAGAATTTTTATACATTAGTTACGTAATCGTTTTACGGGATCAATAATATAAATTAAAAATAGAAAAAGACAACACACACACATGTATATATATATATATATTTGGGTTGAGAGTAATAGTGGAGAGTGCATATTAATGAAGTGTGAGAAAAAATAAAATAGTAATTAATATAAATAAAATATTATAAAATTATCTAAAATTTTAACTCATTCTACACAAAAGAGAGATGGGTTTTTGGTCAATGTATCAATTGTGAGTCATTTTCACAAAAGAATAAAATAGTATTTATTCAATTATTTACAAATTTATATAAAATATACGTTATTGAATTAGTACTAGAATATAGTTATCCATTGTATATGTAATAATATTAGAATTTTTACGCATTAGTTACGTAATTTTTTTTACGGGATCAGTAATATAAATTAAAAATAGAAAAAGACAATATATATATATATATATATTTGGGTTGAGAGAAATAGTGAAGAGTGCATATTAATGAAGTGAGAGGAAAAGTTAAAATAGTAATTACTGTGATAGATAAAGTATTATAAAATTATCTAAAAAATTGTAATTTATTCTGCACAAAAAAGGAATAGATTTTTGGTAAAAACCTATATATATATATATATATATATATAATATTATATATTATCGAATTATATTATTCTATATATATATAAAATGTATTACAATTTTTGTAATATTATAATATATTATAATATTACAAAAATATATATAATATAATATAATTTAATAATAAAAAAATTGTAATACATTATATATATATAGAATAATATAATTCAATAATATATATATATATATATATATATATATATATATATATATATAGGTTTTGACCAAAAACCCATCCCTCTTTTGTGTAGAATAAATTACAATTTTAGATATATACTAATTAATTGTCTTATATGAAGACATGGCTAGAGGGGAGGGTCTCTTAGTCTCTGCTATATATATAGAAATACATATGCCACCACGTATAAGAAGCACGAAATAACCAAGATCATCACACAGGAATTTGAAAATGGAGCTATGAGAGGTGCACTCATCACTTTGGTTGTGGGATGCTACGTGTTTGTGTTCAAGTTTGTGAGGGCGTTGAATGGGTGGTATTATGATCTCAAACACAGAAACAAGCAACACCCTCTTCCCCCTGGTGACATGGGATGGCCTCTTATTGGCAATTTCTTGGCCTTCTTTGGAGCTTTCACGTCTGGCGTACCTGATTCCTTCCACAACAGCCTCATCTCCAAGTATCTCTTTCTTTCTCTATATATACATTACATTATTCTATACTAGTAATCTTAATCATATTAATTTGACAAAATCATATCTTCTAATTAGTAATTTGAATATTATAAATAAAAATGATAAATGTGGTAGATATTATAAAATATTGTATTTTTTAAGTAAAATAACATATGGATAGAAAATATATAAGTAATTGTGATGAACTGTCTTTGTAGAATATTTTGACGTGTAAGTATTATCCATACAAAAATTCTTTTGTAGATATAAATTTGGAGTTTAATTTGAATACACTTATAGTGTAAAACTTTTTTATATTGTTACCAATCATATGTTATCACATCAGTAAAAGTGAGTATATCTTATATTCATTATTTGAAAAATTATACATATAAGATGATTTGATTGGATAATGTCAGAAATTTTTTAAATCAAGATTGCCCACAGCTTTGCATATCAACGGTCCATCATCAAACTACACGTGTTTGCTTGATAGAGACCAAAATTGCTGCTGAAAAACTTGGAATGCAATGGCTTGATCAAAACTTATAGCATATGCTTTCTTTAGTCTATACGGTTGTATGACTTCCCGCATGTTAATAGCTTCAACGTTGGGTTTGTTATTTTGTTTAGTATTTTATTGTTATGTGAAGCCTATAAAAGGCAGCTATATATCGTATTTGAAATCATCCAATCAAGTTATGAAATTTTAATAAATTTGCTCTTTCGTTTATGTGTGTTATGTTATATTTGTGAGAGAAAAATATTAAGTATGTTATTTTTGGTGAGTTTTTTATATCAAATTGGTATTAGAGTTGATTAAATCCAGCGTCAATTTATTTAGAGAGTATGTGAGGAACAAGAGGGTATTCTCAAATAGTTAGTGTCATCATGATAAACAATTACAATTTTATTTGGTTAGGTCCTAAATTAGATGAGAAATTGGATTATAGTTACTGGGAGACTTTAATGGCAACCCACTTAAGGGCTCACAATATTTGGAACCTTATTGATCCAGGTTTATAAGAACGAGCTGATGAAGCTACTCAAAGCAAAGATCAATTGGCGTTGTCACAAATTTATCACAGAGTAGTTTATTCTGTGTTTAGCAAAATTGCTAATGTCAAAACTGTCAAAGAAGCTTGGGACATTTTGAAGCTGTCTTATAAAAGTGTAGAGAAGACACAAAAATCAAAATTGCAATCCTTGTGCAGAGAATATGAGAAGTATGAGATGTCTAGCTCGGAAACTGTTGAACAATATTTTTCTCGTGTTACTGACCTTATTAATAAGATAAGAATCTATGGAGAGAAAATTTCAAATAGAATGGTAGTAAAGAAAATTCTACGCACCATGCTGATGAAATTTGATCATATAGTGACTACAATATTGGAGTCACATGATACAGATAAAATGACAATTGCAGAATTACAAGACAGCATAGAAAGTCATGTCAGCAACATTTTGGAAAAGACAGAAAAACAACCGAAGAAGCCATGAAGAGTCGGGTGAATCTAAACAATGATGCTAAATCAAGTTATGATGGAGAAGCAAAAGGTTGAGGCTACAATAATAGAGGTAAAGGCAGAGGAGGTTTCAGAGGAAGAGGTCATGGCAATAACCCTTATCAAGGAAGATGCAACAATTTCAGACCACCTACCCAAGGAAAGGGTGGAAACAATTTTGGGCCTGCTAGCCGAGGAAAAGGAAGAGGTAACTGCTACCAGGAGAGAACAAATTTCAACTACTTCCACTGCAAGAAATTTGGTCACAAAGCTGTAGATTGTAGATTCAAGCAAGTGAGTTAGAATAATGTTAACAATCAAGCCAGTGTTGTTGAAAGCCAAAGCCAAGAAATTGGTGAAATTTCTGATCCACAAAGTCTTTTTCTGACAAGCAATTCTTTTTTAGAAGATGAAAATGCATGGTACATGGATACTGGCTATAGTAATCATATGTGTGGCAAAAAGGAATTATTCTTTTCACTTGATGAGTCAGTTAAGTCATCTATTGCATTTGGCAACAATACAAATATTCTTATTTTAAGAAAAGGTCAGATAGAAATCAAATTGAAAGATAGCTCTCATAATTTCATTTCTAATGTGTTTTGTGCTCCTGGACATTATCACATTCTGTTGAGTATTGGACAAGTGTCAGAGAAAGGTTATAACATATAGATTTACCAAGGTTATTGCATGATATTTGATAAGGATGGAAGGTTTATTGCAAAGGTAAAAATGACTTCAAATAAGCTTTTCCACTAAAAATGTAGCATGAAAAAATTTCCTGGTTTTATTATACCTGATGATAATTAGCTATGACATATGTGTTTTGGGCACTTTCGCTTTTCTGGATTGATTTATTTATCAAGAAAAGAACTTGTTTTTGGTTTACCGATTGTTGAAATTCCTAACTGTATCTGTGAGACTTGTCAATTAGGGAAAAACACAGAGATCCATTTCCTATTAGAAAATCATGGAGAGCAAAGACATTATTGGAGATTGTGCACTTAGATCTATGCACTGTTGAAGTATCAACTCATGATGGCAGCAAGTATTTTAGCACCTTTATTGATGATTTTAGTAGGAAAATATGGGTGTATTTTTTGCGACAGAAATCAGAAGCTTGTGATGCTTTTAAGTCATTTAAGGCATTTGTGGAGAAACAAAGTGGCTGCAAAATCAAGATTCTCAGAACAGATAGAGGACAGGAGTATCTTGCCTGTGCAAATTTCTTTGAGCAACATGGAATTCAACATCAGTTGACAACCAGATACACTCCTCAGCAGAATAGAGTAGTAGAAAGGAAGAATAGGACAACCATGAATATGGTGAGATGCATGCTAAAGACTAAATAATTGCCTAGAGAATTTTGACAGAAGCAGTTGCTACTATTGTGTATATTTTGAACAGGTGTCCAACAAAGAGTGTTTGTGATAAAATACCAAAAGAAGCTTGGAGTGGAAGGAGACCCTCAATTCGACATCTCAAAGTTTTTAGATGTATAGCATATGTCCATGTACTAGATTAACTCAGAAAGAAGCTTGATGACAAAGGAGAGAAGTGCATCTTCATTAGCTACAGCACCAACTCAAAGGCATGCATGCTTTACAATACAGTGATAGAGAAGATAATTATCAGCAGAGATATGACTTTGATGAGAAAGGAACATGGGACTGGTTAGCCAAATCTTAGCTGAAGCCCATGACACTTCCTAACAATTATATAGAAGAAGATGAATAGCCAGAAACACCAACTCAACCGAAATCATCCAACTGACTTCAAAGGAATTGTCAGCCACCAGCCAGATTGAAGGACTATATTGTGGGTAATGATAATGACTTGTCTAATGAAGAAATTGTCAATTTTGCTCTATTTGCATATTGTGAGCCAGTAAGTTATGAAGAAGCTTATAATGATGAGAATTGGGGAAAAGCCATGAATGAGGAAATTCATGCAATTGAAAAGAATGATACATGGGAGCTAACTGATTTACCCGTAGAGAAAAGGCCAATTGGAGTCAAGTGGGTGTACAAGATTAAGTACTAGCCCAATGGTGAGATTGATCATTTTAAAGTCAAATTGGTTATAAAGGGGTACAGACAATAGCCAGGTATTGATTACTTTGAAGTATTTGCTCCTGTTGCGAGATTAGACACAATTCGCATGATTGTTTCACTTTTTACTCAAAATAAGTAAAAAATATATTAAATGGATCTTAAGTCTGCATTTCTGAATGGCACTTTGGAAGAAGTGTATGTTGAATAGCCTGCAGGTTATGATGAGATCTATGGAGAAGAAGATAAAGTTTACAGGTTGAAAAAAGCTCTGTATAGTTTGATGCAAGCATCGAGAACATGGTATAAGAAGATTGACTCCTATTTCATTGAGAATGGTTTTTAGAAATGTCCTTTTGAACATGCTTTATTCATTAAATCAGTTGAGTCCTGGGATATTCTTATCATATGTCTTTATGTTGATGATTTGATTTTCACTGGCAATAACTTGAAGATGATTACGAAATTCAGGGAGGCTATGGAGAAACATTTTGAAATGACTGATTTAGGCTTGATGTCTTATTTTCTTGGTATTGACGTGATTCAAAAGGATGATGGAATTTTTATTTCTCAAAAGAAATATGCTAATGACATTTTGAGAAAATTCTAGATAGAAAATTCAAAGCCAATTGCTATTCTAGTTGAAGAAAAATTAAAAAAATTAAGTTGGTGAAAGAAGATAAAGAAGAACTGTTAATCCTACTTATTTCAAAAGCTTGATTAGAAGCTTGAGATACTTGAAAGCAACTAGGCCAGACATAGTCTTTGGAGTTAGTTTACTCAGCTGATTTTTGGAGGAGCCACGAGCCTGTCATCTTGCAAGCAGCAAAATGGATTCTTCGATATATCAAAGGTACCCTAAATGATGGAATATTTTATGAAAATACTGATGATGTGAATCTTGTTGGATATATAGATAGTGATTAGGCAGATAACATAGAGACCAGAAAAAGAACTTTAGAATATGCTTTCCATCTTGGGTCAGGTGCTGTGTCATGGTCATCAAAGAAACAACCTGTTGTTGCACTTTCTACAGCAGAAGCTGAATACATAGCAACCACAAGTTGTGCTACACAAGCAGTATGGCTAATAAAAATTCTTGAAATGCTGAACTAGAAGCAAAGCTCTCCCACAATGATATTTTGTGACAACAAATCAGCAATTGCACTTTGCAAAAATCCGATGTTCCGTGGAAGATCCAAGCACATTGATATTCGATTCCACAAGATTCGGGAATTTGTTGTTAATAAGAAAATACTGATTGATTATTGTTCTACTGGAGATCAAGTTGCAAATATTTTTACAAAGTTATTGAAGCTTGAGTTATTTTACAAGTTGAAGAAGATGCTTGGAATAATAAACTCTACAAGCTTGGTTTAAGGGAAGCAATGTCAGAAATTTTTTAAACCAAGACTGCCCACAGCTTTTGCATATGAACAGCCCATCATCAAACTACACGTGTTCGCGTGATAGAGACCAAAATTGCTGCTGAAAAACGTGGAATGCAATGGCTTGATCAAAACTTACAGCACATGCTTTCTTTAGCTTACACAGCTGTATGACTTCTTGCATGTTAATAGCTTCAATGTTGGGTTTGTTATTTTGTTTAGTATTTTATTGTTATTTAAAGCCTATAAAAGGCAGCTGTGTATTGAATTTGAAATCATCCAATTAAGTTATGAAATTTCAATAAATTTACTCTTTCGTTTATGTGTGTTATGTTATATTTATGAGAGAAAAATATTAAGTGTGTTATTTTTAGTAAGCTTTTGATATCGGATAATGATCTAAAACAATGCATGAAATTAAACTCGTGAATTTAACACTTAAGATTTAGGCCGGTAAGATTTAGGCACTATTTATATTTAGTCTCCTTTAATTATTATTATTTTTATATTTGTATCTCTTTAGAAACTTTTTAAACTTCTGAAACCGAAACATCAAATGAAATTACTAATTTTTATTTTAAACATCTAAACATTATTTTTTCACAAAAGCGCGCGTAAGAACTCTAATGCTGATGGTAATAGCAAGGCAATAGCAACAGATTCAGTTCAGGAATTACAAATCAAAGCCATCAAAGTATGACCTTTAGCTACATGGATATATACATATATAATACAGGTAAACATCCTATGATCCAACGGTGTTAGCGTTCTAAGAATTGTCCTAGGGTTCTTATCAATTTATTGTGCAAAAAAAGAGATTGTTTGGATTTTCTGTTTGGGATTTGAAAGTTTAAATTTTTTTAAAGAAATTCAAGGGTAAAAATATGTCACGTACCTGACACTCTAATTAAAACATAATATTTGAATTATTATTTTATGATAAAGTATACATTCATAAAGACACGTCACCCATTAGGCTTTAGTGGGGATGGAATTCCTCACGTGCCGGTCACGTTCTCAAGTCGGATCGTGACAAAATATAAGACAAAAAACTTAAAAGGGATTAAATTTAAATAATAAAGCAATATTTGTTTACTGTCCTGAGACAGAAATATAGGGACAGTGAAAACAGAGACATAAATAATAAATATGTGTAAGGATATTATTGGAAGATAAAAATATTAAATTTCTGTATCCGTATCATGTTCCCACATTTTGGAGGTACAGTAATTTTGTGTTTTTCTGTCCCAAGAACAAAAAAAATTTCTGTCCTCTGTTCCTGTCTCCACCATCAAATATATTTATATCTCAGTGTCTCTGTATTTCTATCCCAGAGACAGTAAACAAATACTATGTAAGTGATATGTCATCATTTAAATGAAAAATCACTAATCACATGGCCAAACAATAATATTGATCTGAGTAGCTAGGAAGGGTTTACAACCCCTTCATTTAGAAGGGTACCATAGCAACCGTTGTGTCCTGACCCTTGAACAAAGCTGGGAATTAAAGCTCAGTTTTATTGTAATGTAATTTGTAATGTATCCGAATTTCAGGTGTTGGACTTATGCATATATGTACAATAATGTCTCTTATATCCATATGTCAGTTAAACTCTTGTTATATAATATTTTTCGGATACGGAAGAAAAGGTCTATACAAGGCTCCTTTATTTGGGCACCCAACAATCATAGTTACTATACCAGAACTATGTGGTAAGGTGCTAAAAGATGAAGAACATTTTAAGATGAGTTATCCCACGTCTACCAATGCGTTAGTTCTAAGGAGTGCACAATTCTTGAACATTGAAGAACACAGGCGAATCCATCACCTCGCCCTTTCTCCTATTATGGGCCACAATGTTTTGTCCGTGTACTTACAGCGCGTTGAACACACTGTGACCAATTCCTTGGAATCAATGGCTAACTCGAAGCATCCCATTGAGCTCTTCAAGGAGACTGCAAATGTTACTATTAATGTCATCTTTCACATCATGTTTGGCCCCGGAAACGATGCCGTTTTGAAGCAGTTGGACGATCTATTCAGTGTTTTGCATAGAGGCATACTCAGCATGGCAATCAACTTGCCGGGTTTTGCTTTCCATAGAGCAGTCAAGGTTGTTATCTCGGGTTCTCTATGGATTTTACACGCACACACATGTAGCTTATAACAAGATTTGAACTTATAATCTTATAATAATTTATTAAAATAAAAATGTTATTTGAACACTGCAACACTGAGTGTCCATTGATATCCACATTATCGCTATAGATCCAAGGTGATAGTGGAATCCGCTTTTCAGATATTGAAATAACACAACTCTCATTAAAATCTCTTGTTTTAAGTTTAGTCCTACTACTGAGACTTAGCTTCTTTATTGTTATATGTACGAATGAAAAGAAATTTTACTCATTTAATTTTAATGTATAAAAAAGGTAAACCAATGTATTCTAAATAGTTTTAAAATCAAGATACAATTTTAATATATATCAAATTAAATGAGCTTTTAATTTTAGTTATATGTTTTTTAATAAAATATTATTTGAGGATGTAAAAGTATTTTGACTATGCTAAATTGTCACTCTCCATGAGTGTATGCCCATGAATTGACATTGAGATTTACGTTTGATTTTCGTTTTTTTTTTTATTGTTAGGCACGTAGAAAGGCAGAACGGATAATTCAACTTGTTGTGGATGCGAGGAGGGAGATGACAAAAGGTGGCCAACAAAAGACAAAAAAAGATCTTATCGACATTTTTTTGGAAATTGAAGATGAGAATGGTCGCAAGATGGAGGATGAAGATATCATCGACATGATAATAGGACTCGTATTTGCTGGCCAAATGACTACAGCTGGTGGTATGATGTGGTCAATTACCTATCTCTTAGAGAATCCTCACGCCATGAAAAAGGTCAAGGTAGGTGATATATATATATATATATATACACGTGTGTATACATGTCAATGTGGATGCCAATTCTTAGGCCTAGTTTTGTATCTTGTAGGAAAAGCAAGAAGAAATTATGAAGGCAAGACCTCCTTCACAGAAACATCTTGATATTAAGGAAATTAAGCAAATGGTGTATCTTGCTAAGGTAATATGGCATGTATTCTTCACGTCTAATTAGTAATTAAATTATGAATTAAAATTTGTATTTTAATTTGCTTTTCAAATCAAAGATTAAAAAAATCACAAAACTACTGGGCACCTTTTTTTATAATAAAAGTTTAGATTAAGGGAAAGCTCACCCCATACAAGGCTAGGGCGGATCACCAACTTCAATGAGAATTTATGGTGGGTTTACAGATCGCATATTGAACGCGCACTTTTATATATGCTATGTAGTTAATTAATGAAATGTTATGTCAAGCTCTTACTTTTGCACTTTTTCGTGAGGCGGCAAGAGTTGATACAAACATCAATGGTACGCAATAATATTGAATGATTTAGTATTGGCATAAAAAATTTTGCTGTTTAAAAAGAAATTGCATTTTTGTAGACTAGCATTATTTTAAGTTTTAACACTTAAAAATAGGTGTCCCATTGAAATATTTATTTCATCACCTTTAGATATAATGTGCATGATATTATCATTGGATATAATCAACTCATTATATTCAACAGTGATAAAATGAGTGTGTCAATGGAATACTCATTTTGAAATTACCTTTTTTATTTTCTTTTAGTGGAATTTGCTTAGAAGTTACACATAATAATTTCAGGTTACTTCATACCCCAAGGATGGAAAGTGATATCTTGGATAAGAGCTGTCCATATGGATCCTGAAAATGATCTAAACCCTGAAGAATTCAATCCCTCCAGATGGGATGTAAGTAGAGTTAGAATACTCATTCTTACTCTTGGACAATTATATAATTTAGTCATTAATTAACACCTTCATTTTTGCAGGATTACAGTGCTAAAGCAGGAGCATTTCTTCCTTTTGGAGTTGGAAGTAGGTTCTGCCCTGGAAATGACTTGGCCAAACTTGAGATATCCATATTTCTGCATTTTTTTTATTTCTTGGTTACAAGTTAGTATCTTCTACTTTTTTAAAAGATGGTGATAATCAGGTCACGTGCATTTCATAAAACAAAAATATTACTTTAGATAATGATATTTTGACATCTAAAAAGTGAGTGTCTGAATCAGACACTCACTTTATAACCATTGGATGTGATGGTGGTCTCCACTTATCCTTAATATTCATCACATCTAATAGTTATAAAATGAGTGTCTGAACAGACATCCATTTTTTGGGTATCAAACTAGCATTACTCATTACTTTAACACTTCAAGGAGTCAAAGTGAGTGTTCTAATAAACACTCAATGATAATAAAATTGGTGTCCCAATAAATACCCACTCTTAAGATGTTAAAATAACACAACTTTTCATAAAAAGTTGATGAATAGCTTTTTATTTGTATTTACAATGTGTGGAATATCATGTCAATATATTCTCATTGATTATTGGATGAAATGTGGATCTCACTTAGTTTGAATGTCACATCTCATCTAATAATAGATGAAAGTATGTTGATATAATATCTCATACATTACGAGTTCAAGTAGCATTGCTCTTTTTATATTCCTAATTTATCTACCTTTCTTGTTTTTGTAGGTTTGAACGAGTAAAATACCCTAACAAATGGATAATGAGAAGTGGAGTGTCCCGAACTCAATAGCACTTAAATTAACTGGTCGATATAATAAGTAACTCTTACTCGTTGAAAGGAGGATCTGAGTTCAAATTTTAAGGAAATAATTGCTGTCAAGAGATTATATAGTTATCTTGCTCTCATATTGAAAAATAATGGTTTTATAGATAGTTCAAATAGGCTGAATCTGTAAAAATTATTGATGGTCTTGTAAAATAATAATAATGCCACCATATGAGCTAGTGTTGATGACCATTGATTTACTTTTATCTATATGTTCACATTTTAAAACTACATGAAAGTGAAATTATTGTAAACTTCTATTATACACAAAAGTTGCAAGTCCTGGCACCAGGCCTTTTTTTTAATTTACAAACAATTGAAAACAACTACCATTGGAAATCATAATAGGAAGCCATGAAATTAATGTATGCATTGTGGCTTTTCAGAATCTAACCAAATTGGCTCGTCGAATCAGAAAAATAAAACATTAATCTTATAGGCAGTTTAAATAATATAAGAAAAATTAAGTTTTCAAGGAGAAAAATATTATTTGTATTCATTATGTGTAGAATATTGTACCAACTCATATTCCATCATTATTGGATTGGGTTTGAACCTTACTTGAATAAGGTCTATATTTTATTTAATAATAAATGTGATGTGAGTTGACACAATATACTAAAGATAATGAGTATAAATAACACACCTATTTCTTTCTAGAACTAATGATTAAACTGAAAAGCTGGGATGAAATTAGTTGACTTGTGTGAACCAGTCTCGATTCACAAGGTTAGGTTGGTTCTTTGTGTTAGGGCGGGGGATCCCAACAGGGGGAGGCACAACCAATGGGTTAAGTGAGAGTACCATAATATCGGGTCGGACGCCACATCTTGACCTAAAACCTTAAGGCAATGAGTCATGGATCCTCCCACATTATATACTACACTCTCACACTTAACCTCAACAATTTTCTCCTTAAGTGTGAGACCCACCACGTTGCGTTGTGGGACTTCACCTCTCACAGTTAACCTCAACAATTTCCCCCTTAAGTGTGAGACCCACCACGTTGCGCTCTTCCTAGCACCTGTCACCCGCAGCTCATGCCTTTCTCGGAACCGAGTCCAACCTTGGCTCTGATACCACTGTTAGGGTGGGGAAGCCCAACAGGGGGAGGCACAACCAATGGGTTAAGTGAGAGTACCATAATATCGGGCCGGACGCCACATCTTGACCTAAAACCTTAAGGCAATGAGTCATGGATCCTCCCACATTATATACTACACTCTTACACTTAACCTCAACAATTTTCCCCTTAAGTGTGAGACCCACCACGTTGCGTTGTGGGACTTCACCTCTCACAGTTAACCTCAACACTTTGCTTAAAAATAACGCGATTATAAAATTATTTCAACTTTCTTTCACTGGATCGGTTGTTTGGTTTTCATTTAATATATAACTTACCTTTTAAAATTTGTCAAATGTGTGCTAAATAAAAGCTTGTAATGCATGAAGACTTTGGCTCAAATATATAATGAAGATCTTCAGCTCTTCGTTTCTCCTATTGTGCGGGACTAACAAAACATACGAAACTTTACTCAGATCTCCTTTTACTAATTCAATATGTATAGCTAATGTAGACTAATTTTTTTTTTTTTGACGTGTAATATAGACAAAAGTTATTATATTAATAATGACAGAAAATTCGGAAAATTTTATTTGTACATAAGTTTTATTCAGTGTTATTTTTTAAAAAATTAAATATTAAAAGAAATAAGAACTTGTTTATTATTATTATTATTATTATTATTATTATTATTATTATTATTATTATTATTATTATCTTGTTGATACATTATTATTATTACTATTAGTTAAATTATGCCTGACTTTCGGAACCTAAACTTGTGATAGGTTCCACAGAAATTATGTTATTTATTTATTTTTAATTAGTTTCTTCGGATCTCATTTACTCGTAACCATTTATATTTGAAAAATAATAAATTAATTAATGAGAAAGTCAACAATACAATTGTGACAACTTTCTAACCAACGACTACATTAATATTAATAATATCATACCAAAGATTAGTTTACACAATTGTGGACTTTTTTGCATCATACTAGCAAGCATGAAGTGGACCTCCCCCCTAATTAAAAATTAAGGCTGGAAGATTAAAAATGGAGGAAGTAGCAAGGAAAGAAAGGGATGAATTTAAAATATATGCGTTTATGAGTGCTAAATGGGGAAGGAGAAGCATGGATAAGTAGGATTACTATAGTCACTTTAAGCCTTCTTTTACAGTATTTTTTCGTTATCCTTCAAATTAGAAGGTCCATGATGACACATGAATTTTATACAATGGTTTTACTATTTTGACATTTTGTAATCTCTCACACATGAAAAATATACTCATAAAATAAAAGGGTAAAATTGGACAAGAAAATTTATATACCTTTCCATTCCACTCACTTATATTATAAACTCTCAAATACCAAGATGACTCTTTATCATCCATTTCATTCTGTATATTTTTTTCTCTACTTTATTAATGATCCTTCTTTTCCATCTTTTATAAAACTCTCAATCATATCCTAAGGTATCAATATTACAGAAGTTGCCCCCTTTGATAGGACCATGAACTGATTATATGTACCCGGTTTGATAGGCTATTGATTTAAAAGCCCATAATTGACAGGGGCATTATCTTATTATAGTTGATAGAGCTTATCAATAATGCATCCCTCATATATACTTAATTATTCAGAATTATGTGAAGGTTAAGCAATCACGAGAGATGTTGATATAAAAGTTTGAAAACTTGCACAACATGATGCGTTTGGAAGTCAACTTCAAGCTTCATTGAGTTCATTCATACAAGGCGTGCACGTGAAATTTCAACCGTCAACCAATAAAACCAAAGCCACCTTGTTTATTAAAAATGATGGATATTATTTTTTTTATCTTTTATTTTTTTCGGTTGAAAATGTTGATGATGAAGAGTCCAAAATATATGATGAAGAATAAGCTTCTTTTTAAATTTTTCAAATGAGTAAACGGGTCATTTATTTTCAAATTGGAACATCAGTATTGTCAGAATCATGGAGTATGATGTAACAAATTATAAAAGTACAGGCTGAAAATGAAAGGCTGATTTTATTTGTTTATTATTGCAACATACAAGCAAATCATAAAGGTTAAATGAATAAAAATTATAAATAGAAAAAAAAGAGAGAAGGAAAGTCGCATTTGAAGAAGCATTGGAGCATCCAGCATATCCTTTAAACGAGGGAATAAATAACTAAAACTTAGAAGTATATGTTCCATTCATTCTATATTTGTTTCTTTTGAATCATATAACTAATTTAAATATTTTTTTATCAAAATGAAAGTTTTAATTTTAATGTACTAAAATTTTTAAAAGAACTATACTATTATTTAATTAAATTTTTTTATTTATATAATTTTTTAAATAATAAATGTTAAATTTAATGATATTTATTAATAAGACAATATATACATGAATGACGGTATAAATACATTTTATATGGTAATAAATCAAAATTAAAAGTTCTAAAATGAATCCTTCAATTGTTTTTAAAATATAATTAAGTTGCTTTAACATGAGCTTTTTAAGGTTTTCGGGACATGTAAACACATCGCAAAGTATTACTTGACTTTTGAAGCAACAAAAAGATAAATTGATTAAAAAAAATAGTTTAAAGCTATAAATTGAATTTTATAGAATTATTTTTGTTTGACAATTGTACCTATGATGTTACCTTGGCATGAATGAAATGAAAGGTTTGAAAAAAAAAATAATAATAAAGAAAGAAAGAAAAAGAAAATACATTTATGATCTACAACAAAAGACACAAAATTGTTCACTTTGAGAGGTACAAAATTTGACAAACTTGGTGCAATTCATACAAGACTCATTGAAAACAAAAGAAAGCAAATTCTACTTTCGAAAACAGGGGAATCTGCGCCTTGCCCCTAAAACATTAAACAATACTTCCGAGGGGCTGATCCTTACATAAAAATGCACGATTATTATCATATTATTAATTAATTATATTTTTGTTTTCTGGCCTCACATGCTTAGTGAGTTAGTTCTCAGTGGCTCCAACGTAATCAGTTTAATTAAAAGCATGCTGAGTCATAAATCACGATGCGCGAGCATGCATGCCTATATAATTTATTACTACAAGCTGTCCCAAAGCAGTGTACTGCTTGTCTCTTCTTTATATGCTTTTTCTGAATTACCATAGTTATTAAACTTCATTTAGTGATCGCACCATCGGGTTAATAAATCGCTAATTCATCGGTACAATTAAAAATAAGTATACAAAAATATTACATATACAATATTATTGAGACATTGTGAGGCAATAATAGTTGATTTGGTGATAGGTGAGTGGGTCCTCCCTCTCTATTCTATTTGGAATTCAAACCCAATTAGGATTAACCTGCTTTGATCAAGAAGCTTTATGTATAATCCAAATAAAGAATCCGACCTGCTTTGATTAAGTAGCCAGCTCAATGATTTTCAATTTGAACTAGCTTTGGGTTTTATTTGTTAGAGTTTAATTTTAATGAATTGACATTATAAAATATTTTCATATTATTATTTAATTAAAATATTTAGTTTAAATAATTTTTTAAGTAGTGAGTATATAAATCAATTATCATGATTTATATGGTAATACATGTTGAATGACTGTATTAAAAGATTTTATATATTCAGTAAGTGCATGACAATTAAATTCTTATTTACTCATTTATTTATTTTTTGTAATGAGCTCTGGGTTTTATAACAATGGTATTAGCATGCCTCCTATCAACTTGTTAAATTTTCAAAACCGAATCAAGTACAAAGAATTCATTTATTTTCTCCTTTGGTTCATTCAGAATGAAAAACTATAAATGTTTTTCGTTTCCTTTTTGGAGTGAGGAGAAACGGGAATCAAGTTAAAGATTATGAACAATCTTCCAAAATCTGATGTTTGAACCGTCAAAATGGAAACAATTAGCAGACATTCAAGTACCATCAAAGAATGTGATCGCCTCCAGAAAAGCACACCCCCAAGTTGAATGTTGAATTGAAGTTTTTGTATTCAGCAATATTAACGACTTGTATTTGTGGTGGAAATGGAATGTCGCCATGGATTAAATTATTTAAACATTATTTTTTCTATTTCAACAACGTTTTTATCCCCCTTTTGAAAGTCAAATTTGTATTCATACGAGTGACAAGCACAAGAGATTTTGGGTGGAAAAGGTCGGCTGGAATGAGAATCCGATTGCGTTTTTTTTGAAGAAAAAATAACTAAAAGCCTTAGGCAAGTTTGATTTTATCTTTTAGTTTTTAGTTTTAATTTTTTAATCTCTATAATTATGTAAAGAAAATAATAAAATTAAAAATTAAAAGTTGTAGTTTTCAGAATTTTCTTTATAAAATCTAAAAAATTAAAAGCTCAAACTAAATAGATCCTTAAATTTTCATTTATTTGGAATTTTGGAGCTCTAAAATTATTTTTTATCCAAAAAATTAATTTTTATATATTTGAATATTTTTAAAAAAGTAATTGGAATCTCAAAAAAATTAATTTTAAACTTTTTTGTAGAAACTAAAAAGAGTAGCTTTTAAAAAAATAAAATTTTAATTTTTTAATTAAATATAAAATTTAAATTTCATAATAATTTTTTTACAAAACATGAAACAAATGCACCCTTTATATATAAAATTGAAAAGATGAAAATTAATTTTGTTAGAAAGTACTTTTTTTAGCTGCTATAAGAAAATTGAAAACTAATTTTTTATATTTTGATTACTTCTAAAAAAAAATCTAAATATACAAAAAGTGATTTTAGGTTAAAAGGTAGTTGTTTTACCCTGAAATTAATCCAAATGCACTCTCAATCCCCTAATAATATGTAGATTATAAGAGAGCAATTCAACCATTATGCTAAGGCCTCAACGAGGAAGGATAAATATTAGAAGAAACTTTGTATGTATTGTATCAAAAATTGTACTTGCGATCTATGATAATAAAACTAAACTAAATAGGAGTTTCTTTTTTAATCTTATTTATTTTACCAATGAGTGCCTTAATTGGTGCACTTGGTATAAATCCAAATATCTTTTCAAAGTAAGTACGGTACAAATTTTCAAATTAGTTTAGTATACTCTGACAATATCAGTAACAAATTTATCTTTTGGTGCATTTCATATCTCCTGGCCAATAAAGAAACCGACTTTAAAGTTCAATTAAATGTCTTTTAATGACATTAAATGGGTACGCACTACATTAGTATAATCTCCCATCTTGTAACGAGCAAAAAAAATGAAATTAACCTTCCATCTATCCCCTGATGCAACCTAGTGTGCCTCAACAAATTTGCCATGTTCGGTTATAATTTATTGAATTTAATTTTTATACAGTATATATAGGGTGAAAAAAATTATTAGGGTGATAAATCAAATAAAATAATTATTCATTATTATAATCATTTCCTATAATTTGTTATTCAGTAAAAAAAATTTAATAGTAAAGAACTGTTTTATACTATTAATATATAGAAATTATATTTTATTTTATTTATATAAAATATGTCTTTTTATTTGATAGAAAGGTATTTTTTTCTTTTTTGGTAAACAGAAAATTATGTATTTTTAAACAGAAAAGTTTTTTTTTTATTTATAAACAGAAACGCTTGTTTTTATAGAAAGGTATTTTTTAGTTTGTAACAAATTAGAATGTATTTTTGTTTCTGTTTCTGTTTTTTCTCAACACTAATTTTTTTTTTTTTAAAACAAAAATCTAAAGATGCGAAAATTCATGCTCCTTACTAAACAGAAAAAGTGTCATAAACTACCGTCGAATCAGAAAGGAGAGAATCCTTGAAAACCGAAAGCATATTCCCTTCATGGATCCCAAGAGAAAGTTAAGAAACTTAAATAAAAATTGAAGGAATCGGTATCCTCATCAATTCAAATGATTATGATTTAATCATTAATTTTATAAGCATTAATTATTTAAATTAATGACATTATATAACAAACTTTTAAACATAAATAACTAAAAAAAAAAAAAAACGATGCCTTAAGTTCTATAGGGTGAATCTCCAAATTTAAAACGGAAAAAAAAAAAGAAAACTTGTTTTTGTTTGTTTTGTAACAGGCGTCCCTGCTTTTTCTATATAAGGACATCACAAGTGCATCACGTCTGAGATGATACCAATCTTTCACTCTATCTCCTTCTGACACATTGCCCTTTACTTGTTATCTTCTTCTCTCTTCTTTTCTTCTTCCTCGTATCCAATTACTGGCTCTTAACACAGGTACCTACCACCATATCATCATGGGGTCATGCAAAAGTCATGTATTTTTTGTTTTTTGCACTTTTTCATGTTGTCTTTGTAGCTAGCAAATCATGCCTCTGCACGTGTCATCCACCCACCAAATCCTGTAGATGTCAACGTCTCCATTATTTTTGGGGGAGCCTGACGTATTAATCTATGGATGTTGTTTTGATTAGCCCCTTGGTTTTAGCTTCATAGTTTAGCTGTTTTGTGTGTGTGAGAGAGAGTGTGAGCGAGTGAGTGTTTTCTTAATTATTCTTTTTTTGAAATTTTTTTTATGTGGGCTTTGGTTTTTTATCATTGTGGTGGGACTCCTTTAATTGGTTTTATATATATATATACTCACAGGTTGTGTGTGAGGGGAAGAGTGAAAAGGGTGTTAAGCAATGGCAAACAGGAACTTGGAGAAGATGGCATCCATTGATGCACAGCTTAGGCAACTGGTTCCAGCCAAAGTGAGTGAGGATGACAAGCTTATTGAGTATGATGCTTTACTTCTGGATCGGTTCCTTGATATTCTTCAGGATTTACATGGGGAGGATCTGAGAGAAACGGTGAGTTTTCAAAATCCCTTCACTGATTTCAAGTCTTTAGAACTTTTGGTTAGATTGGTTTTGTGTGTGATTTGGTTATTATTCACTGTTTGTTCTCTCAAATGTATCAATCTTTTTGTTGTGTGAGTCTAATAAGATTGGTTTTTTAAGTGAGAAACAGCATGGAACTTTAATTGTATTGACATATTTTGGCATCCGGGGGCTACTAGGTCAAATCTATTTGTTAGTTTGGAAAATTATTAGCAAATAGGACCTTTTGGTATGTTCTCGTGGTCAAAACTCAAAAGAAAGACCTTCTATTCAATGCTCCAGTGCATAGTGTTTTAGTATTTTGAATATGTTTGGCTTAAACTCTAAGGAGACAAAACATGACCTATTATGTTTTGGTGATTGGAGGTTCAGTAACTATGTAGGAGTTTGATATGTAAAATGTGAAATGAAAGGAACAATCATGGAATATATGATCAAATGTTATGTTTAACTGATTCAGTTTAGTAGATTTCCACATATACCAGGTTTTGTGTGTTATTTATTGCATTTATCTAACATTATGAGCTGGAAAACTGTTTTCACAGTGATGGTTAAAATGTTTCTTGTGCAGGTTCAAGAGGTGTATGAACTTTCTGCTGAGTATGAAGGAAAGCATGACCCCAAGAAACTGGAAGATCTTGGAAATGCGATAACCAGTTTGGATGCTGGGGACTCTATTGTTGTTGCCAAGTCCTTTACACACATGCTTAACTTGGCCAACTTGGCCGAAGAGGTGCAGATTGCTCGCCGCCGGCGGAACAAGTTGAAGAAGGGGGATTTTGCCGATGAGAACAATGCAACCACTGAATCAGACATTGAAGAGACCCTCAAGAAACTTGTGTTTGGTTTGAAGAAGTCTCCTCAGGAGGTTTTTGATGCACTGAAAAACCAGACTGTTGATCTGGTTCTTACTGCTCATCCTACTCAGTCTATTCGTAGATCTTTGCTCCAAAAGCATGCAAGGTTTGTTTCAAACTACAGTATTTTTCAGCTTCAACTTTTTTCCCTCTTGTCTATTTCTTTTTTTTTTTCTGGTTTTGAAGAAAGTTTCTGCGTATTTATGGAAGTAACCTTTCTTCTTTTCCTCTGCTTTACAGGATAAGGAATTGTTTATCTCAATTGTATGCCAAAGACATCACTCCTGATGATAAGCAGGAGCTTGATGAGGCTTTACAGAGGGAGGTGAGTGCCAAAGCCATTTGGATCTTGTTTTGATATTTCTGTGGTAGTCCACATAATTTATATGCTATCTGATCTATTCCATTTGAAAAGGAATGTAGGATAAGTACCTTACTTATAGCTAAGTCAATAATGCAAACCAAAACTGATTTTGGATATATATACTTTTAATGTGGCTCCTTTGATTAGTACAACCAAATTATACTCCTAAGATGTCTATAGTTTAAAAATTGACATTCAAGCCAGGATATTCAATGCTATGGAGTGCTTATTCTTTGAAATTGCGAGATGGCACAAGGACAAACATTTTACTCATTGAGTCCACGTCGTTGAAAAGATTTTAGCTGACTTTCAAAACTAATTTTATTCGAAAACTCTTCGGTCTTTTTTTATCACATCAATGCCTTTGTTTAAAGTTGTTCTGCTGAGAAGAAAATATTATAGGATGAAAAGAGAAAGAGGCTCAAGTGAGAGAGTGGTGTCTCTAATAATTTTCTTTTGTTACTTGTGTTTATGTAGATTCAAGCTGCCTTCCGAACAGATGAAATCAGGAGGACCCCTCCAACACCACAAGATGAGATGAGAGCAGGAATGAGCTACTTCCATGAAACAATTTGGATGGGTGTCCCCAAATTTCTGCGCCGTGTTGATACAGCTTTGAAGAATATTGGGATTAATGAGCGTGTTCCATATAACGCACCTCTTATTCAATTTTCCTCTTGGATGGGCGGTGATCGTGATGGTATGACTCTTATCTTTGATAGGAAATGTTATCTCAGTATATAGTTTAAATGGATAGGATATGCAAGTTATCTTAAAAATGTCAAAGGAAAATCCTATGTGTTCCAAATGTGTATGGTTTGCTTTGAAATATATTTAACATTTTGTCACATAAGATTTCAAGTACATAACTAATTTTGCTTTTAACTTTCTTTCTCAAACTGTCATGACTTGGATTCTGCTTTATCATAAAGGCAAATGAAACACTGAAAAAAGGAATTTGTAGTCCAACTATGAGTCTTTTTTACTTAATTTGAATAATTTTAGTAATTTTTAACAGTGCTGCCCTTGTCTGTTAATGGCAGTTGTAGAAGCTAAGGTCATGTGTATCTAATCTGTGTTCGATATGATGCAGGTAATCCAAGGGTTACTCCTGAGGTGACAAGGGATGTTTGCTTGTTGGCTAGAATGATGGCTGCTAATTTGTATTATTCCCAGATAGAAGACCTTATGTTTGAAGTAATTAATAGCTCTGCATCTTGCCGCCTTTTATAAAATGATCACTGTGGATAGTTTATCATTCTGGCATCATTGTGCTGATTCCCCTTCTTGTTTCTGTAGCTGTCTATGTGGCGCTGCAATGATGAGCTACGTGTTCGTGCAGATGAACTTCACATGTCATCCAAGAAAGATGAAGTTGCAAAACACTATATAGGTGTTTGCTAAACTCTTTTTTTAAAACTTGGTGTCATACTTTACTTTTGGTTAAAAACCTATAAAGTGTAAACTATGATATGTGTACAAGGTTATGTTGCAGTGGAACAAACTGTTGTCTACTTAATGTCATATATATAAATTGCAAAAGCAAGTTTGGTTAGTTCACTTTTGTGATAATCTTGAATTTGTTTATGATGCAGAATTTTGGAAAAAGATCCCTTCAAATGAACCATATCGTGTAGTACTGGGTGCAGTAAGGGATAGGCTCTATCAGACTCGTGAGCGTTCTCGCCATTTGCTAGCTCATGGGTACTCTGATATTCCAGAGGATGCAGCTTTCACCAATGTTGAGGAGGTACATTCATTGTTTTTACTTTCTCGTTAACAACTCATACCAATTCAGCTGCCAACTTTGGCAGTTCCATGTGGCTTGTGAATGAATTTAATCTGTCATGGGATATCTTTATTTGACATGTGGATACTAACTGAAGTTAATATTTGTCCAGTTCCTGGAACCTCTTGAACTGTGTTACAGATCACTCTGTGCTTGTGGTGATCGTGCGGTTGCTGATGGAAGCCTTCTTGATTTCTTGAGGCAAGTCTCCACTTTTGGACTGTCACTAGTAAGGCTTGATATCAGGCAAGAGTCGGATCGTCACACTGATGTGATGGATGCGATCACCAAACATTTGGGAATTGGATCCTACCAGGAATGGTCTGAGGAGAAGCGACAGGAGTGGCTTTTGTCTGAATTGAGTGGCAAACGCCCACTGTTCGGACCTGATCTTCCCCAAACTGAAGAGATCAGAGATGTTTTGGACACATTTCATGTCATAGCGGAACTTCCACCAGACAGCTTCGGAGCCTATATAATATCAATGGCAACTGCACCATCTGATGTGCTGGCTGTTGAACTTCTTCAACGCGAATGTCGCATCAAGCATCCATTAAGAGTTGTCCCATTGTTTGAGAAGCTTGATGATCTTGAGGCTGCACCTGCTGCTTTGGCTCGGCTATTCTCAGTCGATTGGTATAGAAATAGGATTAATGGGAAGCAAGAAGTCATGATTGGCTATTCAGATTCAGGAAAAGATGCTGGAAGGTTCTCAGCAGCATGGCAACTATATAAGGCTCAAGAGGAGCTCATAAATGTAGCCAAGAAATTCGGTGTCAAGCTAACTATGTTCCACGGTCGTGGCGGGACTGTTGGAAGAGGAGGTGGGCCTACTCACCTTGCTATCCTGTCCCAACCTCCAGACACAGTCCACGGATCGCTTCGTGTGACTGTCCAAGGTGAAGTTATTGAGCAATCATTTGGGGAGCAGCACTTGTGCTTTAGAACACTTCAAAGGTTCACTGCTGCTACACTAGAACATGGAATGAACCCACCAATATCACCAAAACCAGAATGGCGTGCTCTAATGGACGAAATGGCTGTCATTGCTACACAGGAATACCGATCTATTGTGTTCAAGGAACCACGCTTTGTTGAATATTTTCGCCTGGTAAGATATCAACAAAATAATTGGTTCCACTGCTAATTAAAATGGCGACATTGAAGTGTAACAATCTTTGTCAACTTTGTAACATGCAGGCTACACCAGAGTTGGAGTATGGCAGGATGAACATTGGAAGTAGACCAGCGAAGAGAAGGCCTAGTGGAGGCATTGAAACGCTGCGTGCCATACCCTGGATCTTTGCATGGACACAGACAAGGTTTCATCTCCCAGTGTGGCTAGGCTTTGGAGCAGCATTTAATCATGTTATTGGGAAGGATGTTAGAAATCTCAATATGCTGCAAGAGATGTACAATCAATGGCCTTTCTTTAGGGTCACCATTGATTTAGTGGAAATGGTGTTTGCCAAGGGAGACCCAGGGATAGCTGCTCTGAATGATAAGCTTCTGGTTTCAGAGGATCTGTGGCCATTTGGGGAGCAGTTGAGGAACAAATATGAGGAAACCAAGAAGCTCCTCCTTCAGGTAATGCTACTTTTACCATGTAACATATCTTAGTTTTGAATTCATTCCCAAAAAAGGCTTTTGTTTAAAGGCACTTTTTTATATGTCAAAAATGGTAAAGGCAAGAACAGTCTCAACAAAATTGTGATATATTTATTCATAAAAAAATATTTGTTTAACTTTTTAATAAATATCAAGTTAAAAACCATCATTTTTTTATTTTTTGTTGTGTCAAATCTTTTCTAGTGTTAAAATTTATTATTTTCTCTTCCACTCTATTGTTACATCATTCACAACAATTAGATCTCAAACTAGCAATTTGAGAACTTTGCCTACTTTTAATTGAAATTTAAGCAATAAAAATTAAAGCAATAGTGAATCAGACTAAATTAGCCTTACTGATAACAATATTTCAAACTATATCATGTATAGTTACTAAGGAGTTTCGTTAAATATTTATTAACCAATGTCCAAATCATACAAGCTGATTTTTGCCATTGAAGTTACCGAAGTCTTGGTAATTTATTCTCCTGTAAATATTGAACTATCAACACCCAAGAACAATGCTGAGTAGTGATTTCACAAGCTGATTTTTTCCTCTTCTGCTGTACTTGGTAGGTGGCTGGCCACAAGGATCTTCTTGAAGGTGATCCCTACTTGAAGCAAAGGCTCCGGCTGCGAGATTCTCACATCACTACCCTAAATGTTTTCCAAGCTTACACATTGAAACGCATCCGGGATCCGAATTATAACGTGAAGGTGCGCCCCCACATCTCAAAAGAGTCAGGGGACATATGTAAACCAGCTGATGAACTTGTTAAACTGAACCCAACAAGTGAATATGCACCTGGTTTGGAAGACACCCTCATTCTCACCATGAAGGGTATTGCTGCTGGCATGCAGAACACTGGTTAAGTTTGAGTCACTTTCTCTGCCTTCTCCTTTGCTTCCCTTGTATTTTGTGTTTTTTCAACAAACATCAACTCTGTCTAGAAAATCATAAATCCAGTTACATGCACCAAAACTGAGTGCCTTCTGTTGTTCTTATATAAGCCTTTTAATTTTATTGTGTTTCCTTACTTTGTTTTGCTGTAAAATATGGTCTGCTGCTTTAGGCCAGCTACCACACACATGAGTCAATGAAACTGATTGTTATGTTTCAATGCGGAAATTATGCTGAACATCAGTTTTTTTTTTTTTTTTTGCATTTTATTTTTCTAAACCATGAGTTCATTAGATCCTGGATTAATTCTACACGTATCAAGTTGGCCTGAGAAAGTAAAATCTCTTTTAGTAAACTTGGATTGGAAGTTTTGTTTAAAGGAAATAAGTGTCGAATCACTAAATGTAATCCTTCACATAGGTTAAAAGGTCTTTCCGTACCATAATTCAATGACAATGTTTTGGTACACGAGTATCTACAGGTGTATGATACCATAATATATAAGCTTTTTGGCAATCAAGACTCCTTATATTTAAGGAAGCATCAGGTATCACATGCTTTATTGCATATACCAGCAAAATTACATGATCTGGAGTGAAAGTTTATTCGCAAGCTTATTGTGACTGTCCTTTTTTGCTCTATTTTTTCTTCCCTTGAAACATTCAACCTTTGCATTCAAGTCACGGATCTCCCGAATTGATCTCATCTAAAAAACAAGTACATCATCACGAATATTCAGCAAATAAGGATGAAAATGCTTTGGTATGACAGCTAGGCACCACTTAAAGAAACCTTTTCTGTGGTGAACCCAGCTACAGAAACCTTGTGCTAAAACCTTATTTGGTATGATTGCTCGAATTTGGCCTTGGTAACAACAAACATTATTCTTATGTGAATTGATCTATTAGTGTTATTCCTATGTGGTTATTCCTCATAATATGACACTCATGTTAGTGAGTAACATGTGTTATTCCCAAAGAAAATCTCATATTTTGTTAAGGGTGTAAGCGAATCAGATTTATCCAATGAACCTGACAATTCAGGTCAAATCAATAGAATTGATTCGGTTTGGTTCCGATTATTCTTTTCTTTTCTTTTTTTTATTTGATCTGGTTCATTGTTAGTTGAAATCAATTCCAAACCAATTATTATTGGTGCAGATTCAGAATTATAATGAAAGTGACTCTACTACCCCTGTTTAAAGACTTAATCTATTTGTACTATTTCGAAGCGTATCATAACTAAGTTCTAGTTATTATTAGTTGTTACAAGGATAAAAACTTTTTGAAAATTAAAATAACGCTACACTTTTTAGTTGTTACTTTAACTTGATGATCCAAACCAAACCCACCGGATCTTGATAAATAGCGGTGTTTTTGTAGACTTAATCTTCATAAACTCGTTGACAGATTTTCATGCATTTTGTAAGCTGACGATATAGTTGCTTTTTTTTAAAAAAATAACATATTGCTTTATGCATTTAAAATAAATAACACATGATTTTCACCTGAGAAAAAAAAATAATCTATTTTTTTTGAAAAAAATCCCCAATAGTTCAAATAAAGTATCTTTAAAAGCTGCAGAAAAAAAAAGAAGAAAAGAAAATGGTGTTAAAAATATATTTGGTGAGATACAATGTGTAGAAATGCTATTCTTATTTTTAAGTTTATATTATTAATCAATAAAAATTAAACAATGTTAAATTATAATAAATACCTATTTATATTAATAAATTTTAATTTTCTAATTCTATTAATAATTGATCAGGTTATTCAACATTTTATGCGCCTAGAAATAAATTTTTATTTTTTACACGTATATAACTTTTAAAAGTTTAATTGATATGTACTAACATTGTAAACTTATTTATTGTATTGACCAATAAAAAATTGCCACAATTCATTTTGTAAGTAACTCTAATTCAAATTTTAAGAAACTGTATCTAATTGATAATCCATCAATTATTTATTGATTGATAGTGTAAAAATAATTTACATTGTAAATATATGCCAGATAAGCTCAATTTTAAAATTCATATATTATATGAATTTAATTTTTACATGTATACAGTCTAAAAAAGGGAATAGCTTTCTTTTGATGTTCGTTTTTTTTTTCTTTCTCATTTTACCTTTATAGTTACTCAATAATCCAACTTCATCTACAATTTTAAAATCAAATAAGCAATTTTTAGCCATTTAATTTTCAATTTTTAGGTCTCTTCTCTACTTCTGTTTAGAACTCCTTCTGAGTCTCTCAATTTCCCTTTTACATGTTTTCCATCTTCCGACTTTTCACCTTTCACACAAATTCGGAATCTCTTTACCATTTTAACAAGTGGATGAAGCACAAGCAAGTTGATGTCTTTGTGACTCATTCATTCATTGAAAAACATAGGCCGACATCTTCGTCATCTACTTCGACGGAAACATCTAAACTACTAGCGCAAGAGTCCTTCAAGTTCAACAAGTTCCTTTCCTTCGTGTGTTCCTCACGATGTTGAAGGACTAAAGATTTAGCAAGTTTAACAACTTTATTAATCCAAAGATAAAATCTTTTTATTTTACTTTCTAAAGTAAAATTCTCATTTTAAATGATTCTTATCCCTCATAAATAATTAGGAGAAGTAAATGTAATATTAAAAATTAAAAGAAAGTAAATGTAATATAAAAGACTTCAGAAAAAGGTTGTCATAATTTACTCTATGAAATAATTTTAAATTATTAAAGTATACAAATTAAATTCGAAGTATTACTTATAACTGAACATTTTCTTTTCTAGGAAAAAAAAATATTAAATTACAAGTAGAATAAAGAAAAAGCAAAGGGGAGAAAGAAAACGTGGAGGCAGCAAAGCAAAAGCAGCTGGAGAGAACAAAGAGTGGAGAATTTGCTTTGTTAGAAAGAAAGAGTGAGTCAGTGCTGAACTGAAGAAGCAAACAGATACGTAGATAGTTTCAATTTCCATTCTTCATATCACTCTTCGAAACGCACCGTTTAACGTTCACTCTTCAGAACAAGAAGAAGAAGAAGAAGTAACATTTTCAATTTCATTTCAAAAGTTCGGAACTCGATGGCCCTGGCGATGCGGCAGAGGCGCCCTCAACCGTCCGATCCATCGCCGCCGTACACGAAGCTCGACAAGCCCCAGAAACCATCGGAGGAGGAGGAGGAGGAGGAGAAAGGGTTGGGGTGGTTGCTGCCGTTTCTGGCTTTAGGGTTGCTGAGGTACACGAGCGCCACCTCCAACATCATCCATGACTGTGATGAGGTCTTCAATTACTGGGAACCCCTTCATTACCTTCTCTACAAATCTGGCTTCCAAACATGGGAATACAGGTCTCTTTCTATCACATTGGTGTGGTGTTGAACTGCTGATTCTAGTTTTGTTTGGTGCCTTTTTTTTTTTTGGTTTTGAACTAAATAGTGGGTTGTGTTGTGTTGTTATTATTATAATTATTATTATTTTTGGGTATAGGCAAGTATTTGAAATGGTTTTGCAACATACTCCTGTAAAAATTTTGGACATCCATTGATCCATCATTGTTTAGAATGGACATGAATTTAGTCCTTTAATTTGCTTAAATTGATGGTGATTTTGTACTGTGATTGACTAAATTGATGTAAAAAAACAATTTCGTAGGACTAATTTGATCTCTCATGTCTTTTGAGGACCAATTTAAAGGCTTTATTGAGATGGTTGAAGGGACGAGATGAAGTTTTGATCTTGGTGATTTTTATGCGTGTAGCTAGTAGTTGAGTAGTTAAGGGTATGTTTATCAGTTTGATTTTGGATAGAAAGCGAGGGAAGGTGAGGACTTTGTAAACTTTTAAAATTTTACTCTACAAATCGATTTCCTTCCCTCCCTTTCCCAATATACTGTACAAAGTCCTCATCTTCCCTCACTTTCCCTCTAAAATCAAACTCACAAACACACCCTAAAAGAAATTTGAGTATAAAAAAGACTTTTGATGATGCCCTTATTGGGTTTTGTCTATAACTTGCAGCGAGTGAATTGAAGAAGTAAAAACATGTATGAAAAATTGTGTTCTGGTCAATAACTGAGAAGAAGCTTTTATTAACTTTAGCCTATTTTTCTGCGTGATATTTGACGTGTGTTGTATGCATAATGTTACAGTTCACAGTTTGCTCTGCGGTCGTATTTGTACCTGTTGTTTCATGAAATCGTGGGTCTACCAGCTTCATGGTTGTTTAATGACGAAAAAGTAATATTCTAGTTCTGGTCATTGATTTATAACTGATTTTCATGTTCATGCTTGTCATGTTGTCACCATTGTCTTTTTCTGTTATAGGTGAGAGTATTCTATGCTGTGAGATTCTTTCTTGGTCTTCTCTCTGTTATCACAGAAACAGTTCTTGTGGTGGCTCTTTCCAGAAAGTATGGAAAACGACTTGCTTTGTATGCACTTGCTATGTTGTGCTTAACCAGTGGCTGTTTCTTTGCTAGCACAAGTAAGTAAACCTTTGGCTTCTGTTTTGTTTTTTTTCAAATTTTGATTTCTTACAATCATTATTCTCTTGTAATTCTGCTTTAGCTGTCTTTGATGATAGTCCTTACCTTAGAGGTTGACCAAGCATTATCTATTATAAGAATCAGTATTCCAGACTGAGATGTGGGACTAAGTTTTGCTAACGTTCTTGTTTATCAACTGTTTGTTGTCTCTAGGTTTCTTGCCTAGTTCGTTTTCTATGTATGCAATGTCTCTTGCATCAGGTTTATTTCTTCTTGATAAACCTGCTGCAGCAGTTGCTGCTGCTGCTGTTGGTGTAATACTTGGCTGGCCATTCTCAATCTTGGCTTTCCTTCCAGTTACATTTTATTCTTTATACAGAAAATTCAAACAGGCATTTATTGCTGGGGCTGTCACCTCAATTATTCTTCTTGTAAGTTAGATTTTATTTCTTATTCTTCTCCTGTCATTCACCTTCTATGGCCTGTAATATGTATATGCCATCGAATGTTGTATATAATATGTCATTATCTGTGCATCTTATTATCTCATTATCCTTGCATCTTAAAATTTTTACAGGCATTGTCAATAGTTACTGACTTTTCCTACTATGGGAGATGGACTTCATCTGTCTTGAATCTTCTAATATACAATGTAGCTGGAGGTGGTGAGAGCCATCTTTATGGGACTGAAGGGCCTCTTTATTATCTGAGGAACGGATTCAACAATTTCAACTTTTGTTTTGTTCTTGCTCTGCTGTTCTTGGGGATTTTGCCTATTGCAAAGAAGAAATATGCACCAGACCTGCTGATTGTGGTATCTCCTATATATATTTGGCTGGGGTTTATGTCTTTGCAGCTTCATAAAGAAGAAAGGTTTGGAAAAATTCTTACCTGATCTTTTGCTGAGTTAATCACACGATGTTATCTGAGAAAAACATTTTCTACACACTTGCGAATGTACACACCATGTATATTATAATATTTAGTGTTCTGCAATTGAAATTTATAGAGTAATTTACACTCATCTCTCCTGACGTTTAGTGTAATTACGCTCAGCACCCTTCTATTTTACAAAACTATCACTGACCTCTCCAGAAGTTCACTAAAATTACACCGACCTCCTCCATATACTAGTTTGTTAATTTAAGTGACAAAGAAAGATAACATAGAATATATGCATAATTATTAATAAAAAAAATTATAATATTTTGATAATATTTAGCACGTTTGTGGAATAAAATAATTTTTATCACATGAAAAAAACCTGTAGTTATAACTTATGATAAAAAAAGTACCTTTTTTATCATATGAAAAAACTTATAATTATAACTTATGATAAAAAAAAAAAGGTATTCTAGTTAATATATATGTCTAATATTGCTAGAATATTATAATTTCATCATTAATAATTATGTATATACCACATATTATCTTTTTTTATCACTGAAATTAACAAACTAGTATATACAGGGGAGATCAATGTAATTTTAGTGAATCTCAGGGGAGGTCAATGATAGTTTTGCAAAATAGAGGGGTGCTGAGTGTAATTACACTAAACCTCGAGGGAGGTTAGTGTAATTTTCTCAAATTTATATTAATCTTTTAGTTTCGCTAAGTTTGATTTATACAAGTCTTCCTACATTCTATCTTTGGTAATCACTAATATTGCTTCATTTTGATAGAAAAAGAACTTTCATTAGATAGAAGAAAGTGTACAAAAGAGGATGAGACATCCTTAGCTAGATACAAAAAATTCATCTATGACCTAAAGGGATGAGCCATGTGGCAAAGCATGCCAATCCCTTTAAATATCAGTTAGAGAACACCATTGAAAATACCATGTGCTGAGCACCAAAGAGAAACTGAAAAGGTGATCCTATCCCAAATACAATCAATAGTGGAAAAGGGATCACCAAAAATCCTAGAATTCCTTTCCAACCAAATACACCAAATCACAGCAAAAGCAGTAGATTGGCATGGGATCTTAGCTTCTTTATGTGAGCCAAAACCTTTAAACTTAGTCAGTAGAAATTGATGCAAATCCTCAGGACAAACCCACGATTCTCCAGTGATACCAAGTTAGTCAGTAGAAACTGATGCAAATCCTCAGGACAAACCCACGATTCTCCAATGATACCAAAAAGCCTTATCCAAAGAGATCTCTCTGTAGGGCAATGAAAAAAAGATAAGCCCCCAATTTGGAATCTAAACCACACATTATGTAGATGATAGGAGACAAATCAATGAAGGGCCTACGCTTTTGGAGTATGTCATTAGTGTTAATCCAATTAAGAACAATTGTCCAAACAAAAGCTTTGACCTTAGAGGGAAATTTAGATTTCTAGATAGGTTTACACAAGAGAAAACTTTTTATGTTAGGAGAAGAAGTTAGGAATTGAAAGTATGATTTACATGAGAAAATGCCAGAGGAATTAAGAGTCCAAATCCTAGTGTTTGGGGCATTGGATAGGTGAATGGGATTAAAGTAAGGGATGAAGGGGCTCTAATTCATTAACCTCTCTATCGTTCAGGTTTCATAAAAAATGAAAATTCCAAGAAAGATCATCTTGAGAGAGAAATTGACAAACTGGGGCATTGTGTAGGGAGGAAAAGCGAAAGAGTCGGGAAAAGGTAAACAGATAAAGCTACTTAATCGTCACCCAACTTGAAGGACAAGAGAGAACAAAACGAAGGTGACCCTTGAGTGATGAATTTCCAAGGACAATTATGGGATACTCTACTACTGGATTTGGTGTCCCACTCGTTCATATGCAAGCCATTCTTGCTTCGAATCAGTTGGTGCCATAAGAAATTTGGGTATAGAGGAAATGCCAAAGCCACTTAGCTGCCAACGATTTGTTCTTGGACACTATGTTGCCTAAGCCCAAACCCCCTCCCTTTTTTGGTTTACAATGGACCTCCCAACTAACTAGGTGATCTCTCCTAGAGTCCACAACACCCAACCAAAGGAAATCCCTCATGATTTTTCAATATCATGTGGTACAGCCACAGGAATATGAAATGGGGAGAGAAAGTAAATGGGAATATCAAACAAAGCTTTATCTTTAAAGGATGACAGGAGCCAATAGGATGCATCTCTGCCTAGCAGAAGATATTTGATAAAGCTGCAATCTCGTTCTACAATTTGAAGCAAGAATGACTTCCCGCTATCCTCAAGAAAAAAAATCAAAGCACTTGGCCTCAATAATTATTAGTTTAACTCCCCCCATTAAAGAATGCAGAAGAAAGAAACAAGAAAAAGGCATATCTTGAAGAAGAGGCAGGGGGCATACAGACTGAAACCTCTCCACCCAAACAGAGACGAGTTTCAGAAGACAGAAGGGACAGTTCAAGAGAATCAGAAATGGAGGAGGGGACTGGCTGGAAAACTGTCGGAGAAGATGGCGGAGAAGGGGGGAGGCAGGCAGTGGCAGCATGCGCCCCCATGCTTGTCACGAGAAACAGAAGCGCCGGCAGGTAGATCTGTGCATGGCAGCGCGTCACTAACTCTTCAGTGACTGGCCGGAGCGCCGGACTGCTGCTGGGACCTCCAGGAAGGAGGCATGTGTCATTGAACTCCGCTTCAGCAGTGGTGGTTCGGTGGATCTTCAGGCGGGGTGGAAAAAGATGTGCAAGTGAGAGATTTAAGAAAATGGCTTCATTTCGGAAGTGGGAGTTTAGGTGGTTGTTGCTAGAGAGGAGTTTGTCTGTGAATTGGTGAGCTCACCTATGGTTAAGGAAATTGCTGGACTTGCTTATAGTGAATGAAAAGCCCTCAATGGAGCTTCAGGGTCAATTTCCAAGATATTTACTTTGTTGCAAATTTTCTGTTGTACATTGAGCCACTGAGAGAAGAAATTTTGGAATAAGATAAACTTTAGTTCAGTAGTTCCCAGGCATCCCAAACTCATCGAAAGCATAGCTTCTTCATCTTGATTATTATTAGTTATTAATATTGGTCCTATCTTTAGTTGAAAATTGGTAGCAGAAATCTAAGCCCTTATATGAGTCTAGTTGGTAGCAGAAATATAAGCCCTTATATCTGAGTCTATCTGTCTGCCTTAGTTGTTCATTAAGGGGGCTGATGCTTAGTTCATTACTACTAAAGAGAGGTGAATCTAACTATCTAACCTAGCTTGGATTTAATGAAATTTAAGTTAGTTATTCTGTGTATTGGCATAGTAGTTATTACGATAAGTTTGCAATTCAAAGGATAAATAGTAGTGGATAGGGTACTCAGTATTATTCCTTCAGCTTTTGCACTTGGGCAAATTAGTTATCATTTTCGTATGTGATTGGGTTATTATAAAATTGACTGTTACACTGACAGTCTGACATGGATAATGGATTTCCTTTTCTCGGTCTTCCTAATGCAGGTTTCTTTACCCAATATATCCGCTTATTTGTGTTGCTGCTTCAGCTGTCATTGACAGCTTCCCTGATCTTTTCGGTGACAAATATAATCCACACAACAGTTCAATACTAGTGAAGGTGTGATAATCAATTTACTTGGGATTCTATCTTATATATCTAATAGTAAGCAAATTCTGAGTTTCACTCTTTCTAAATGCAGGTAGCCAAAGTTCTAAGACCAGTGGTTCTTAGCCTTATATTGTATGCTTCTCATGCTCGTACATTTTCTCTGATTCATGGCTACTCAGCTCCCATGGAGGTTTACAAGATCTTAGAGCAGCATGACTTTGCAGAAAATGGTGAGATTCCAATGATTGGGCAGCTTTGTTTCTTTATCTTGTGTATGGCAAAAAAGTTTATTTTGGGGTTTGTGATTAAGTGATGTAGTGATTAAAGGTCATGTGTCATGTCTCTAGAAGGATTTCATGAAAAAGGAAACCAAAGGATACTTGAAGAGGCTTAATTTTTCACTGTTTATTGAAATCTTCTGTGTCAAATGCTCATTGAAATATGAAACTCAAATTTGGTAGTGCTTCAGTGATATTGACAGGAATCACTTTTAAAGGCCAAAATTATTGGTTATTTCGAGACAAAAGCATTAGAATCATGTATCGTTCTAATCCTTCATATTGCAGGTTCTGTACTTTGTGTTGGAAGCGAATGGCATCGCTTTCCATCATCATTTTTCATCCCTGATTATGTGGGACAAGTTCGATGGATCGATGATGGATTCCGAGGTCTTCTTCCCTTCCAATTTAATTCTACCCTAGGTGGGACTGCAGCGGCACCACCATATTTTAACAATAAGAACAAGGCATCAGACAACCAATATGTATGCCTTCTTTAACTGCTTACATAGGTTCCATTTCTTCAACTGTTTCAAGTATTGTTTGAAGGAAACTGACCAGTGACTACCATTGATGTGGCAGCTCTATGATATTGATGCTTGCACTTTCCTTGTCGAACTGCAGCTAAAGCGGCCATACCTTACTCGTGGTAGTGACTTGTCAACATGGGAGGTAAATGTTATCCTTGAAGTTTCTCATCTTTAGTGCAAAATCTCTTCTTTTAACTGTTTGGATATTGCATGTATCTCAGGCTGTTGCTGCACTGCCTTATCTGGACAGGGAGCTTTCACCAGCTTTGCATAGGTCCTTTTTCATCCCTTACCTTTGGCAACAGAAGAATGTTTTTGGCATGTATAAGCTGCTTAAAAGAACACCAAAATGATCTGGGGGGTTTTATGGGCCTTGAACATGGTAGATTACAGTTTCTTTTCTTTTAGCATTTGTTTTGTAACCATCCAAAAATGTATAAGTGAAAATGAAGCATTTTCAAGAAAACCAATTTTTGTTAGACAGTAGCTTGTGTGATTTACCTCCTTTGTTACTGAATATTTGATTTAGATAATCTGGTTAAAAGTAGATGACATATGTTGTTCGAGCAATTTTTTAACACCAGACATGCTTCAGATTCTAATGTTGTTTCAGTCGTTACTGTTATCTACTGATTCAATTAATGTACCAAAGAAAAACCAAAAAGTTATCTACTGATTCAATTCATGTTTGACTTGAAAATGGAAATTTTGCTTCGTGTTTCACCTCTGAATTTTTGTACACAAGAACAAAGTAGATGTGCAGTTGTTTTAAACAGATACTAAGATATGATAATATGCTACAACATATTACAAAAAAGAGTTAGAAATAAAATAATTTGATAATCCTGTACGCGCGCGTGTGTGTGTATATATATATATATATATATATTCTTTTGTATTTGTTCTCGAAAGAAAACCTTAGCATAAAGGTGCCACATTAAAAATCGAAACCGAGACGTTGACATCATATAGATGCGATATCAATATCAAATGACCTTTTTCAGTACTTATTTTGGGTTAAGCATCAATATATTTCATTGAACACCAAGATTTACTATTATAAGAGGATTATGTTCATTGAGGTGCCAGTTGTTAAATGCTCCGGGACAGAATGTAGGAAAGAAACATGTTTAGAGAAAATGCCTTAGGAGAAGAAGATAGAAATTTTTTTTCAGAATTGTCTATCTCGAAATAATTTTTCAGATTTCTAACTCTTTAAAAATGAGAGATAATAGAAATATGTCTCTAGGACATAAATTTAAAATATTATTTTTTTAAGAATATCTTTTTAAACATTTAATCTTGTCCAATAATTGTTTCTTTTAAACTTTGGATTTGAATATTGTGAATGGAGATTATCAATAGAGAGGGAATTTTATCCCATGGTGAATCGATGTGGCACAAATCAAATTAATTGAGTCCCGCAGATTTAAGATAACGCAGATCTAGAGGGGAAAAAGGAAACATAAATTGAGGCTTTGTAAGGGGAGGACCTTTCTTATACGAGCCAATTGATCATGAAGCACAGAGGATACGTGGATATATAAAAAGTATAGCAGTAAATAAAACAGTAACATTAACTTAAAATTAAACAAGAATTTTTTTTTTTAACAAAATCAATCATTCAATCGTACCAGTCCTCATCAAGATGTACGAAATTAGGTTTGCCTTACCATAAAGGCAATTCACCTTTCTCGCCATGATTGGCATTAGTTTGGTAGGTTATGCACGCCTAGTAGAATTGACTAATTGTTTGTTCTAATCACTCTTTTTGTTATGCTCTTTTTATTGCATCCAAGAGAACGAAATGCTGTAATTAAATGTCTTGAATCATGACTTCAAGTCTACACTAACTCAAGTTATGATTTCATTAGTCCAATCAACTGAAAGAATTGATTGAAACTAAAGTAAACAACGTAATATAAAAAACTAAAAGAATAAATTTTAATACACCAATAATATAAAAGAGACAGTTATTTTTATTCATTGTGGTATATTACTTATATGTTTTCTGTTGACGAACGAGAGGAGAAAATTTTTACCTCGTCAAATTGAAATCAAATACGTAGAATATTTAGAAGTTTTGTTTATAAGATTTTAATTTACATATTTTGTTTCAGTTTTTTTATTTTTAATTTGATGAGGTAAAAATTGTTTTTCATATCGGTCAAAGAAAACATTTAAACAGCATAGCTCAATCAAATAAGATAAATGATGAATTATAGCAAAGTTACTGATTCATTAATAAAATAATAAAATTAATGTTAAATTTTAAAATATTAAAATTAAACTGATTCAAATAAAAAACTAAGGACAAGTTTGGGATACAATAGGTGAGCAACACACGCGGGGTATTTAGCCACATTTAGGAAGTGTGGCTAAATAATGTAGCTCAATACTTCATAAACGTGGATTAATACTTGATGTGTGATATATACCATACTTTACCCAATACACCATCTATAATACCCATAACTAATATCAAACTTTAAAATATCAAAACTAAGAAGAAAAAAACAATACATCTTTTGAATTTGGCTAAAACCCCAAATTAATCATTGACAAGTATTATATGTGATAAATTAGTCTCTTCGAATTTAAAAAGTCTTTATATGTGCTCTCACTTTTCATAAAAAAAAAGGAAGAAATATTAGTCAAAATATGAACTTGTCATTCTAACACTTACATGAAAATACATGTGAACCATTAAATTGCTAATCTTAACCTTTTTTAAGTCTACACTGATATATTACTAATTTCTCACATCAAAATACCTCTATTTTGATCCTTTTTTTTCCTACTAACCAGGCTTTTGCATTCTTCTTAAATCCTAAATTCCCTCATTTCCTAATTCATTTTTCATTTTCACACATCTCAGGTTAAAACGAGGTCATTTGGTGTTATCACGAGTTTAATGTAGCCTCGTCAATTTAATGGTCTATGTGTACTTTTTTGCGAAGTATTGGAATAACGAGTTAATATAAGAATTACATGTTCTTTTTATAAAAGATAAGGGATTACAAGAAAAAAAAGAGACCAATTTATCTCCATAATATCTATAAGGCATAGATATTAGTTATGCTATTTGTACATAACATGTAAGAGTTGTTATGCTAATTTATACCTCATCTACTAAAATAATTATGATAAGAGTTAAATAAATTTAACAAAGTATTGAATTAATATGTTTACACATGTATTCACACATCTTAAATTTAGAATTTTATTGTACTTTAGGTATCTCCATATCGTATTAAATCGAATGATGATGATATTTTATTGCTTCTTAGGTTGATACTACCTAATAAATCCAATTCAAATCTCTAAGGAATTATTTAATTTGAGTTTCCAATTTTTACTTTCAGTTTTTTAAATTTTACAAAAACAAATTAAAAATTTTAAAAATCATAAATTTTTATTTTTATTTTTAATTTTTTTAATTTTATATTAAAAATAAAAATTAAAAACTAAAAGCCCAAAATATCCCTCCATACATCACTCTCACTTCGAAAAGACACATACACACGACCAAGGTGGCACACCTTGATTGGCAACCCTCACACAGTCCCACTCCCTCTCTGTCTCTGTGTCACCGGCAAAAGCAGGTCACTTATAAGTTCTCAAAACCGAAAAAAAAAACAAACACCCGCGTATCTACCTTTCCCTCTTCCCCTTCCACTTGCTGTTTGGTTCCTCTCTCTCTCTCTCTCTCTCTCTCTCTAACCACGCCACTGTGAGCAGAGCAGAGATAGTGGAATCACAGAGAACAGGTTTTTCAGGCCTCAGATCAACGACAACCAACCATGGCATCCTCCTCCAATGACCGTGAAAACTTCGTCTTCATAGCCAGGCTAGCTGAGCAAGCTGAACGCTACGATGGTTCTCTCTCTCTCTTTATAAGCACTGTTTTTTATATTTTCATTTTAGCTTCATTCCACTTTCAATCACATTTTCAGCACCTTCTGTGACTACCCAATTTCTCTTTTTCTCCAAAAATTCATTTTTCTTATGAAGTTTCATTTTTTGCTAAGAAGTTCACTTTTATTTTTTCCCTCACCCTTACGTGCCCACATCATCATTTGTGAAAAAAATAGCAAAAAAGAAGGAAAAAAATTATTTTTTTATTAGTGTTTTTGAAGTTTTGTTAATGTGAGCAAGTTGGGGTGGTGATGGTGCAGAAATGGTGGAAGAAATGAAGAAGGTGGCGAAGCTTGATGTTGAGCTGAGTGTGGAAGAGAGGAACTTGTTCTCTATTGGGTACAAGAACTTCGTTGGTTCAAGGAGGGCTTCATGGAGGATCCTTTCAAAGATAGAGCAGAAAGAGGAGTCAAGAGGGAATGAGTTGAATGCAAAGCGCATAAGGGACTACATGCACAAGGTGGAGTTGGAGCTTTCCAACATTTGCAGTGACATTATGATAGTCTTGGATGAGCATCTTATCCCGTCCACTAATGTTGCTGAGTCCACAGTGTTTTACTATAAGATGTATGCCACTATGCCTTGTTGTCTTTCATTTTTTTTTTTTTGGGTGTGTCAGAAGCATGCAAGATTTTCTTTGGCCATTTTGTTTGAGTTTTGGATTGGATGCAGGAAAGCAGATTATTACCGGTATTTAGCAGAATTCAAACCTGGGGATGAGAAGAAAGAGGTGGCAGATCAGTCACTTAAGGCGTATGAGGTATTCGCTTGACAATGTTGGGATGAACTTTAATGTAAATGATGTTTATTAATTGGAGACAAAGCTTCATATTCTTGTAATTTATCAGGAAAATTGTCATCCTTTAATGACATTGTATTTGTGATGTATGTTAGGGAGGGATGTTCATCCAAATACTGGCCTATATGATCGTGCTTTTAAGAAGTTTATCTGAACATTTCTGTGTTCTATTTATATAGGATTAGCTGTGATGTAACTAAACTATCTCATGAATTAGTACTTTTCTGTATATTAGAAGCTTTATGTATGTGGGTGTGGTTATCTGCATGCATACTTCTTTGCTCTATGAAGAGTAATATCCTTCATCAAATTCATCAGTGGCTGAGCAATCTTGTTTTTCCATGTATTGGCCAGATATATTTCTAGTTACTTCATCACATGTTAATATGTCATAGTTTTCTGTCCTATGAAGAGGCACCTGACCTATTGTAAGGTTTTACAAATTGTAATTTCCCTCTGCATTTTGACTGTTTGGATGGTAGGGCAATAATTTTTTTTCCCTACAATAAAGTGAAGAGATTCTTTTGTTTTTCTCCAATGAATCATTTGGATAGGTAGCTGATATCTTAGCTAGGAGTAGGAGTAAATTGAGCTCCAATGTTGCTGATGGGGTTCTGAAATGCAGGCAGGTGGAAGAATACATCTATTCGGGAGGATTTGTAGATGTAGTGCATTAGGTAACATTCACAAAACCAGTAACATTCACAAAACCCCTTTCCCATGGGGTTGAAAATTTCCCTGCCTAATTTTCATATTTCTTGCTATTGATAACTTGTGTCTTCAATATGAATAACTCAGGGTTACAGAGTTAGTATACATGATTGCCGTTGCTCCATTATATTAAATATAGCAATGCACGTACCTTTGTCAAAGACTTCCATCCATTTGAGGCCCATTTCCACTATATCCTTGAGCTTGATTATTCTTTTTAATTCCCTATTCAATTTTTTGATAGAAGAAGCAGCTGAATGTTTCCTTTTTTCTTCCTCTGCTTACAGATTCACTTATTGATGTTAAGTGCATTGAACAAAATTACAAAACATATGTTCATTGTTTGGGGATTCAGTGTTGAGAGGTATAAACTGGTTTGGTTTTGGGGTCCATTGGGTTAAATCTGTCTTGATTGTAAACTTTTGTAGCTTCCTTCATCAAATTTCTCGTGGTACATTAAGTGTTATATTCCGAGTTTCTCAGCAACAAGGTTAGAGACCTATAGGAGTACCACTCGATCAGGCTATCCCTATATAGTCTTGGAATTGCCTTTCTTACATAAAGTTTGGATATTCCTGTTGCTTATTAGTTATTACCAATAGTTTGCGGTAGAAATTTGCGCCAGCTCTTCCTGTTATGCTACTTTCCTACTGTATTTTTTCTTATTCCTCAACATTGTTGTATTTCAAGCTATTTGTGATAGTGGATAAAACTTCAAATTTCGAGCTCTGAAGAATCCAACCATTGAGTTTTGATTATCTGCAGACAGCTTCTACAGTTGCTGAGAGTGAATTATCACCTACACATCCTATCCGTTTGGGTCTGGCTCTAAATTTCTCAGTGTTTTATTATGAGATAATGAATTCACCTGAAAGGTATGTGGAAATAGTTGTGCTTATGAGAGGGAAAAAAAAGAGTTGGGGCAGATCCTTATTTTGTGTAACTTGTTTTTTAGGGCTTGCCACCTTGCAAAGCAAGCATTTGATGATGCTGTTTCAGAGCTGGATACCCTGAATGAGGAATCTTACAAGGACAGTACCTTGATTATGCAGCTGTTAAGAGACAATCTAACTTTATGGACTCCTGATGTCCCAGTCCCAGAAGATGGTGGTAATGGTAAGACATAGAACTTCTGCATAAACATAATGCAGCTTACATTCATTTACATGTTTTATGCTGTCCGTGTCCTTAGATGCAAAGGACTTAGATCCCTAAAATTGCTGACCTATTGATTTATACCCCCATTCCTGCTTCTACGTGTGTTCAAGACTTGACCCGGCCTGATAACCTGACTAGACCCAAGGCTTATTTGGTCTGGTTTGGGTCATGGTTCGAGTTATAGCCTAGCCTAAAAGTCAATACTTCTTTAAAAGTTATGATTTTCGAAAAATAAATAGTGATAAACTATAAGATTTCTATACTTCAATACATACGTCTTACATGAAGTAAAAGTTATTTTTGTGTCTAGACAATTTGTTTTAATATATGTATTGCAAAATATATCTTGAATTTTGTTTTTTCTAAAATTTTGTTTTATTATGCCTCATGTTCAAATCTATATAAATTGTCTAAATGCTGAGCAAACAAGGTTTGACTAGTCATTAGTCGGTTTACTATAGGGTTGGGTTTGGATTCAAAGAAACGATCTAGTCAGATTTGGGTCTTACTTAACTTGGCCCAACTTGTCACTTTTTATTATTTATTTTAATAAATTAAATTTATTAAACAAATTTCATTTATTTAAATAAACTAATGCACAAATATGGGGTAGAAATAAGATATAAACTACTTGCTTCATATCTGAAAATCGCCTAATCAGTTGTCACCATCTCTTCTCCCAAGATTAAGTTGAGCTAAGCTAAGGGTGAAGCTGCCCATAGTAATTATGTGGCCTTGTGGTTAAACTTACAACCTTAATTTTTTTTCTAGGCATGGTAGCATATACATACTTCTGTGAGTGTTTGGTTTGAGTTATATATGCATATATTTTTTGGTTTAACTGGTTAAATTTCCATTTCAGATGATCCAAGATTGGAAAGCAGTGCCAGGAATGGTCGAGCGGATGAGGTGGGCAGCTAGCTGGTTGTTCTGTGAACTTTGGATGATGCACCTCTTAAACTTCTTCTTGTTATTTTAGCTTGAGAGCACAATTGAATCATATGCTTGATTTGTATGCTATTGTTGGTTAGTCTCATGTTTTTATGACGGTAACACTATTGGTTTGGAATACTTGGTGATTCCTCTCTCTATGTTCTGTTATTTATTGAATCGGTTTTTGGTTATTGCTCTCAAAGTCGGCCCTTACAAATTTTATCATAATAAGCCAACCCTAATATTACAATAGCACAATATTGGTGGCTTTTGAACCATTGGTGATTTAGAAGATGGAATGAAATTATTCACTGCATAAAGATAATTTAGACTTTAGTGCTTACTTGTTTTTTTTTTCCTTTTTTATCTTCTGAAATCTTTTATAAAGGCTTTAAAAGGTTGGCAAGGGGTCATTTAATTTTTTGGACACCTTGTTTTAAAGTTAGAACAACCTTAGTAATAACAGTCTCAATGCTATAGGGATTATGGTGAAGTTTATTATGATGGGTCTGTGTTTCTTAGAGGGAAAAAATGGAATCCAATGTTAATCATTGGTGTTATCGTATTAGTTCTAGTACCTAATTGTGTTTGCATTCTTCCGTCCAACAATAATTGTCATTTTTTTCAATGCATCTAGATCCTATGGAGTCCACATATGTTGAAAAAATGACAATTATGATTGGACTTAAGAAGTACTCCCTTCATTTCTGATTAATAATCATGGTGGAAAGCCATTGTATTCTGGTATATTAAAAAGCTAATATATTCGCACACAAATTATGATCAAATATGTTAACTTTTTAATATACCAACATGGCATAGTTTCCTATTATGACTATTTATAAGGAATAGAGAGAATATAATTACAACGGTTTACATGAGAGAGAACTTTTGTTTAGGCCCTTAACTGTGAGTAAGAAAAAAAAAAAGAATTGATGGAAAATAGTTTTTCATTTTGCTGGCTTTTATGTTACCCTTCATTTTGAAGCGGTTTAAATTTGATTCAAGATTATTTGAACATGTGTTAAGTATGGTGGGTGCTCCCTCGTAATTGATGGTCAATATCGTCATTGCAACTGATAACTGGTATGATGACACATGTATGAGTGGGGTCCACACATACAAGCATAAATATTTATAAAATTAAATTTTGAAATGAATTATCTATTTTATCCTTTCTTTTCACCCTCCTCCTTCTCCCTTCCTTACCTACCTCCACTTTGCTCAGCCCCCATCATGTGTCACTACCCCTCCCACTCCTCTTAGGTTCTAGTTCATTCATTGCAATCTTCTTTTCTGGCTTACTCGCCACCAGTCAACCACCCTCTTATCATGTTCATTCTCAATTTTCTCATTTTTCGATCCATTCACGACCTTGGATTATTCTAGAATGTTAATTTCCTTCAAATCAAGACTCTCCTTGTCCATCTCAACCTCAAACTCCTCATTCTTCAACAACTCCTCCTCCTCCTCCTCTTCTCTTTCATCTGCTTCATTATCAATAACATCAACTGCAACGATGATATTGACCATTAACTGTAGAGGAGCACCTACCGATATTTGTCCACCTAGACAATGATATGTCAATATGTCGTTACTTCAAAATATATATTTAAACCCCTTAACTTTTCAAAAAAAAAAAATAATAATTCTAAACACCAAACTAAGTTACATCTTCTATTCTCAAACATCTAAACAAAATATCATTCTTAAAATCTAAGCAACCCTAACCCAAAACTATAAGAACCCTGAGTTCTCCCCCAAAGGCATTGCTAAAGAGATTTAATGAGCCCTCCAAAGTAGCTAAAAATATTTCCATAACATCAAGAGCTTTTTCTTAACAATAAAATTAGTTGAGTTTCTATGGAAGGTCCACCAAATGGGACTGGGATGGGACTCTCTGTTGGGCCAAATGATTAAAGTGGGATGCATCCTACTAAGCAAGAACTATTCCATGTATATCAAGTTTTGTGTTTTTTTAAAAAAAATATGCAAATTTTGTTATTACTATTAACTTTTGTCAATTAATTTAATCATGCAATCTTTTAATTATGTGATATTGGTCATGTAATCTTGTAGTCTTGTACAACATATCCTTGAGTACATGATATCATGTAATCCATCTTTAATTATAAAAACACCCAAATGCATTGATACTTGTTAGGTTAAAAAAGAGCTGACCAGTTCACGAGACTTTCACCTAGTGGGTTCTAAAGGGAGTTGGATGTAGGCAACCCTCTTCCCACTGTGCAGAGAAGCTATTTCCATGAGTCTCCCACATTGATACTTGTTAGATTAAACCAAACAATAGTTCATTGCATTCCATATTCTTTGTTAATTATGAATATAATTTTTGCTACAATATTTTTTTTATTGTAATTGATTTTCAATGCGTAAACGAATAGGTAAATTACACTCACACCCCCTAACGTTTGCTAAAATGCAACAAACACCTTCTCTATTTGTATACCTGACATTTACCTCCCTTGAACTAAGTAAAAACCAAACATTGAGAAAGTCAAATTACATTTATACCTTTTTTATTTTACTAACTCAAAACCTAAAATTACTTTCTCTCCTCTATTACAAGGTTGCTGCAATTAGTTTACAAGTTTTCAGAAATGGTTTACAAGTTTTAAAAACGGGTTTACAAGTCTTGTAAATGAAATGCAAATAATTTGTAAAAGTGTGCATTGCTTAGAACCAATAAGCCAAATGTAAAAAACTTGTAAACCAAGGGAATTAAACTTGTTATCTTTGCTTAAGACTTATAAAGAGGTTCTTGCATAAACTTGTAAACTTGTAAACCAAGTTTCTTGCACAAAGTGAGTTCTCAAAGTTTTGAAGTGATTGTAAATAGTTGGAATCTGAGGCTAAATAATTTAAACACTATCTACAATACAATGTAATTGGGAGAAGGTTTTGCCATTGGTTTATAAGTGTTTTGCTCTTGGTTTACAAGTTTTTTGTACTATGTTTACGAGTTTTTTGCACTATGTTTACAAGTTTTGAATACAAGTTTACAAGTCTTGTAAACCAAGTGTAAAAACTTGTAAAACTAAGTGCAAAAATTCGTAAAACTAACCGCAAAAATTGAATGGTGGACTTTGAGGAACGTTGAGGAAGATCTACAAGGACTAAACGGTGGTTGAACCATGGACATCGCTGCAGTCGCAACAGCTGTAGTCGTGGTTTCCCGATGCAGCTTCTTTCGCGATTAGCGCTGTTCCTTTCCCCTTCCCTTTTGCTTTGCGGCTTCGATCTCTTTGGGAGTGGGAGGTGGTGGGGGTGGGTGGGCTGTGGTTTCTTTGGTCAGAGGGGTTAATAAAAATAACAGATGAGAGAAAGTAATTTTAGGTTTTGGGTTGATAAAGTAAAAAAGGTATAAATGTAATTTGACTTTCTCAATGTTTGGTTTTTATTTAGTTCAAGGGAGGTAAATATCAGGTGTACAAATAGAGATATATTTATTACATTTTAGTAAATCTCAGGGGACGTGAGTATAATTTATCCTAAAAGAATTGGTAAATAGAAACACAATAGAGCCTTTTCTTTCACCTTTACTCAGAAAGCTGCAAGTTGCAAGCCTATAGAAGTGAAATAACCCAGAAATTTCCAAGCTGAACATGTCAAGGGTCTTGCTTAGAGACGTCAAGGTCAATAGTCAACAGAGGGTGCAATCCTATGGCTGCTGTAAAGGGTCAAAAGCGTCAACTTCTTAAAAGGACCGCATCAAATGCCATTAGGCAGCAGGGATCATAATAAACCGATTAATTAAACCATAAAACTTACATTAAGTCAACTCTTTATATAGTTTTAATTTTCTCTTATGTTTATTTATGATTGTCCAACAATAGGTGACACTTTCTAGACTGTTGAATGTAATAAAATAATGATTATGAAGAGAGAGTCGACAAAATAGGTTTTAAAATAGAGCGAATAATGGACAGAACTAAATAAAGTACATGTTGAGTTGTATATTTTGACAATTTTATGAGGTATAATTTTACCATGGAGTGATTATTGTCACTTTCATTTATCTATTACAATTCCTACTAATTTAATTTTTATTTTACTTTCCTAAAATGCCCGTTTTTTTGTTCCTTTTATAATTAAAATAGTGATCTATCCTTATCTTTAGTTTCATTCTAATCAAATTCTTCTTTTAATATATATTTAATTGTTTGTGCTTTTAAATTATACTTTTTATGTTATTAAACGATAGCAAAAAATTAAACGGAATGTATATACATTTCACTATATACACTGTTGCTTCCGTGTAAATTTTGTTTAACCTTACAATGAAAATTAAATGGAATGTATATACCTATATTCTATTCTAATATTTTATGTTGTTTAAAAATTTTAATTTTTTTGTTGTTTTTTATAAAACGTAAATAATAAAATTATTTTTTAACATAAATATGTAGAAGATATAATTGTCTCATAAGTTGATTCACCTAGTTATTTTAAAGATAGTTTATACGTTGAATCAATTATTTTTTATCTTCCCATACCCCTCTTTAAACATTTTTACTCATAATAGTACTTCATTCTTTTTGTTATAAGGAATTATAATAAGTTATGTATATTATATATACAGTTTTACATACCCAATATTTAACCATCCAGTATTTATATATTGTTAATTTAATCTAATATTAAATAAACATAGTATATTAGCATTTGTAGTATTAATACCTTACATTTTTATTATAATTTTAAATTTATTAATTTTAAATTTTATTTTTAAAAATTAAGGTAGCATAATAATATTAATCATATATTGAATTAGTATCTACTATTAGACTGCAAAAATCATGCCGATATTTGTTAATGTAATGCCATGTCTATCATTACATGAGACACTACAATTGTAAAATAATGTGATATTTAATGTAGAAAGTGAATATTAATTAAAATTAAAATTTATTAAAAAAAATTATTTTATAAATTGATAATTTATTTTGTTATTAAAAGTTTACTAAAATTAATTGTATTTCTAATGTTTTTCATATAGAATATTAAAATAGACAAGCACAAAAATGATGCGGAATTGTGGAGTAATCAATTTGAGATACAAATAATTTTATTTTTAATTTGTATATGAAAAATTAAATTTGACATGTAACACGAAAAAAGTGAGAAAAAATTGAATTTTTTCTAGAAAATAAAAAAAAACAGAAGCAAAAGCAATGAAATATTCAAAACATATTTCTTTTAAATGGTAATAATATTCAGTTTTAATGAAATTAAAAGCAATGATAAACTATCAATTTAATTATGGAAGAGAAGATAAGGATATGCTTGGAAAACTAAAGAAAAGATCAGTAGATAGGAGTGGCAATAGATGAAATGAAAATGGCAATAGCCTCTCCTTTTTACTATTTGTTGTCATCCAGTTTTATGAAGTATTTCGACATATCTTTCGTGTATAAGTCTATTCTACCAATGATGGAACTTGGAAAATTGGGGTCTAAATTAAAGTCCAAACTCGCTTTGGTCAACTTATAGAAACCGCCCCTGCCATTAAGAAAATTATAAATGAGAAATTTCAAAGCCATAGGAGTCTTCGTACGTGTTAGGCAAGGAAAATGAAGTCCTTCTTAGAAACATCATGGCAATGGTCTCATCTTTACTACATAATTCCTAGGTGATTGGGAACCATTAATCTAAACTAGGTAGATTCACCAACTTCCACTCCAATCCTTTGATAGGAACCTTGCAATCATCCAAGGCAACATCCAAATCAAGATTCAGTGGCGAAAAATTAGCCCCACCCCATCTTCCATTTGATCAAAAATCATGTCAAATATTACCCAAAAAAGGAAAATCATGTCAAATAGCACTGCATTTATATCTGCAGTTGCATCTGTTGCTGCCTCAGCTATGCTAATCCGAAGTGTTACCAATGAATTCATTCCTCATGAGGTCAGGAACTTCTTCTCCACCCAACTTGACGATCTCAAAAGATATTTCTCTTCGCAACTCACCATTGTGATTGAAGAATTTCAAGGGGTGTCAAGGAACCAAGTGTATGGTTCTGTAGAGCTCTATTTGGGCACCAAAGGCACCCTCTCAGCTCAAAGAGTTAAAGCAAGCAAATCTGAGGATGATAAAAATCTAGCATTCAATGTAGATAAAAATGAAGAAGTTTGTGATGATTATGAAGGAGTTGAGGTAAGGTGGAAACTTAGGTGTGTGTATGTAGGGTCATCAGCTGGTAATAATAGACACACCAATGCCAATGGCACTTTAAGGTCAGAATTAAGATCCTATGAGCTAAGCTTTCACAAGAAACACAAGGAGATGATCTTCAATTCATACTTGCCATACATATTGGAGAGATCGAAGGCCATCAGACAAGGGATAAGGACTGTGAAGCTTCACACAATTGAGCATGCGTATTGGAGTCATGCTGTCACATTTGGTCACCCTATGACTTTCAGGACTCTTGCAATTGATGCTGAGATCAAGAGGGAGATATTGGATGATTTGGACAAGTTTGTGAAGGGAAAAGAGTTCTATAAAAGAACTGGCAAGGCTTGGAAAAGAGGGTACTTGTTGTATGGCCCTCCTGGAACTGGCAAGTCTAGCCTCATTGCATCCATGGCCAATTATCTCAACTATGATATCTATGACTTGGATCTCACTGCTGTCTATACCAACATGCAATTAAAGAGTGTGATCCTTAAAGTTCCCAACCGTTCCATTCTTGTGATAGAGGATATTGACTGCACTATACAGCTGCAGAACCGAGAAGAGGATAAGGAAGCAGATAACAATGAAGATAGTGAGGTTTGCATTTTTGTTTCATTGCATAATTCATCTTTAAAGTTCAGTCCAAATTTTCATACCAAAGAGATTAATGAAAGCAGACAAGATTTAGAAGATAGCCACTATCTATCCTAAGACCTGAATGATTGAAAAGTAATGGGAGAAATGAAAGATTATTGAGAACATTATTTCCCTGTATAATGACATATAGTAGTATAACTGAAATTTTATCACACGTTTCATTAAAAATAAATAAATAAATTATCTCATGTTTGTTTGTGATCATTTTTCAACAGGTAACACTCTCAGGGCTATTGAATGCTATAGATGGTCTATGGTCATGCTGCGTTGAGGAGAGAATCATTGTTTTCACAACCAACCACAAAGAAAAGCTTGATCCTGCTCTACTAAGGCCCGGTAGAATGGACATGCACATTCACTTGTCCTACTGCACCTTTTCTGCCTTTGAGCAATTGGCATTCAATTTCCTTGGCATCACACACCACAAACTCTCTGATGAGATTCAAGGCCTTCTAGGACAAGTCAATGTGACCCCAGCAGAAATTGCTGGAGAGCTAACAAAGAGCGTTGACTCCAAAGAGCCCCTGCAAGACCTTGTGGAATTCCTCCATCGCAAGAAAGTGATGCCGGTGTCTTGGGAGAGTGCTTACGAAGGTCGCTCACCAAAATCCCACTCCCTAAGCTCCCGCTCAGGAAGACGCGGGGGCTTTCGTGGGAGGGGGAGAAGGGGGAGGTGGTGAGCGGCCTGAGGCTGAAAATTGAAGTGCCTCGCAGGAGAAAGGTACTAACAACAATGTTATTTGAACTGCACAAGCCTCTGAAACAGTCCCATATCTATGGAATGCTATTAGAGCATGTTCAATGTTGTCCCGTATTGGATCCTTCACTAGTATTTGTCACATCAATGCCGCATAATCTGTGCATCACAACAAGTAAAGAGTTATTCTACCGTCCTCCGTGGAGCAAACTTTTGTGTCCTCCAACACTCATTCTAAACCATTCATTCATTGTTTCTTTTCTCTAGTACCTTTTTATTTTTAGTGGTTGAAAAAGTAGTTAGAGGAAGAAAATGTATTTACTCGATGTTGTATGCAGGAATTTTTAACAATTAAATTGTGTTGCAAGAATGATACTATTGTCTTTCGCACAATCGCCTACTCCTTTATCTTCAATTTCCTTTACTCCATGTTCATAAGATCCTCAAAGAGAGATAGTTTTCTAGTTGTAACAAATTTGATTGTGTCAAGCTCTCTTTGACGGGGCTTCCACCCGGAGATGCTTTTGATTTTCCCATATCCTTCCTTTTGATGCTTTGGTGCCTTGAGGATGAATCAAAGGCTCCACACCAACGTCCTCACCCATTTGTGTAACTTGGTTTGATACATGTGAATATGCTCTGGAAGCCGTTATGTTTGTTCTTTTGGAACATCCACCTTGAGTTGATTGAGCTTTGCCTTTTTGTTTCATTTGGAGTTCCTTCCAATGCTTTTGAAAATTGCATTTCTTTTACACGCAATTTGATAGAGGTCATGAGCCAACTTCATTGTATCATCATTGCTTGAACCACTCTGTATTTTTGGGGATGCTTGCTTGTAGCAACCACCAAATTGTTGATTCCCTGCATTGGTCAAATGTCATCATTCTTTCGTCGCCCTTTTGATCAAGCCATGGATATTTTTCCCGCATTACGAATGGATTTGGTTTCAAAATGCATTACCTTTTTAGTTAGTACCGATCACAAGATTCATTGTCACATTGAACCATGCGCAATCAGGAGCTCATCTTCTTCCTGTTGCCATTGCTGATTTTGCCCATCTTCTTCAATTTCTTCATTGTTGAGAGCGATAGCATCTAGTCTATCGGGATTCAAAACTCGTGAATATCGTGAAGTCAGAGTAAAATCGATTGGTGTTTGCAGGAGAAAAAAAAAAGTTAATTTCAAAATCTCAAAGACCAGAATAACTTCCGCATATAATTTTACATACTAACTTCAACATTCTCCAAAAAAAAAAAAAAGTTAGTATTAGCTTTGTAATAATGAGTCTTGATGCTAAAAGAAAGGTATGTGCGTGAGTTTCCTTTGATGATTCTATTTTTCTCAAATGACAAAAGACATGGAATCCAATCCGCGCATGAGTTCGTGTACTTGATTGTTTTCGCATCCTAATTAATGAAAACTCGTAGTCTATACTCTAAAACAAGTATAGAGTTCATTGCTTTGCATAACATTCCATAGTCAAAAAGTTAATGCTCACTTTGATTATCAAGTTATATACATGAACGATGTTAACCCTTAAAATTTAAAATCTGATTAATTAATTTCTAATTTTATAATTGTTTGTCATAATAATCTTAAAATGCATAAATGATTCAAATTAACCCTTACAAAGTCAGAGACTAGATAATTGGATTTTAAACTTTAGAAATTAAAGTGATCCACATGTATAATTTACCAACAAAATTATCATTTAACTTCATCGTCAAGTGTGAGAGACTTTTTGCTGCAATCTTTTTTTTTTTTTCCTAATTGATTTTCAATGTGTAATAGAATTACTAAAAACACAATAGAACCTTTCCTTTTATATTCACTCAGAAAGCTGGAAGTTGCAAGCCTATAGAACGGAAACAACTTTGAAATTTCCAAGCTGAACAGGTCAACACACCGTGGTGGACTTGAAAAAAGGAAAGGTCTTACTACGTCAAAGTCAATAGTCAACGAAGGGTTCAACTTTATAGCTACGAAGGATCCAATGCTTTAAAGTTTTAAACTCATTAACCCTACAAGTGACATGAACCAACTGATTGTATGATTTTAGTTTTACTATGTTTGTTTATAATTGTCCAACAGGTGACTGTTGAATGTTATAGATGACCTATTTTATATGATCGGTCGTACGAGAAACTCCTACCAGGTCTTGCAAGCAAGAAAAAAAGTAGTACAATATGTAATGTATTTTAATGAAAAAATTGCATTTATATCACCTGAGTTACAGAGAATATATACTTTAGCTCTTAAACTTTAAAAAAATATATAAATTAATTATCTAAACTTTCATGTGTATTTTAGCTAAAATAATTATACAATACTCCTAAACTTTGAAACATGTGCAAAATAAACCCCCTAAACTTTCTTTAATATGCAACCAGATTCCTAAATTTTCTTAAGTTTATGATATTTTTGTTAATAATTGATGAAAAAATTAACTGAAGGGTCAAATTACATTCAAGAAAGTTCAAAGGTTTAAATTGCATATTTTTAAAGTTTAGAATTTAAAATGCATATGATTTATATAATTCAGCGAGGAATAAGTTGCAATTTTCTCTATTTTAATACATCAAGTTTTTTCATTGAAAATACAGTTTAAATTAGAAATAATAATAACTTATGAAACTTGTGTATTAAAATATAAATTGTATAGAGTATCACCCTTTTTCTTTTTTTGGTTTTATAGAACAAATAAGAATTTTTCAATGTTGGAGATCAAGGACCATCGTTATTTCCCCTACCAAGCACAGAGAATGCCTCAATCCTGATCTTGCTCGGGTAAGACCTGGCCGGATGGAAAATAGATATTCACTTTTCTTTCTATTCCAATATAAAAAATTGTAGCCGAGTTCCAATACTTTTTTAACTATAGGAATCCAATTAATTTTTAAAAAAATACTATAAAAGCCTAATCAAAAACTTTCAAACATTAAAAATTATATGATTTTTATTTTCAAAAATTATAGGGATATGTGAAATAATTAAATTTAAAATTTTATATAATTGGTGTGTCCTGAAAATTTATATAAAGTAATGATTATGACTAAAGAGTCAAAAAAAAAAGAAAAAGTTAGACTTGGCTACCATGCTAGAAATTACATGTAACTTCCTCATGAAGCTATTGTTCCAAGTCGTGTTCTTTAAGTTTAAAATGAGAGAGAGAACAAGCTATTTTTCCTCATGTCATTTAGCTTTTTAAAGTATTATTCGTGTATATAACGCTAATACATGTACTGGGATTTTGGAGGCAAGATCATGTGAGATGAATGATGTCTTGGGTTAGTAAATCTATTTTTCTAGTGTTCACATTGCGTGAATAAATTATGAGTGGGAGAGAAAATATTATTTAATGCAACCAACAGTTATGATATCGAAACAAAGTAAAGCCAAAGAATCGAATTATAGTTATTTTATGGGGCACCGACTGAATCAAATCTTATTAAGAACTAATAGCCGGCAGCTAAGAAAGTATGGACGCACTGGCTTGGTGGCGTGAACATATGTCAGTGTCCGATATCCACACGACATGTCCAATTACAAAAATAAATTTTTTAAGCTCAGATACACACCAAATACTACGAATACGACTCAATTTATCATGAACGCGCTGACACCCACACGTCTGAGTTGGTTTTTTTATTTTTTTTTTCAAATTTTAATACCAACATGAATCCAAAATCAACCCTAATTATTTAGTTGGACTTGTGTTATTGAGTCATTTTATTTTAAAAATTCTTTAGTTAATCAAAACAAGAAGAATTAATTAGATAAAAATATTATATAAACACACAAAAAGAAATTTGGACAAAAAAAGATAAAAAAATAATTATACAACAAAATAAAAAAAAATTATATATATATGCCATGTTCATATCTTGTAATTTTTTGAGTTTGGTATGTTTTCGCATTCGTATCCGTGTCTATGCGTCGTAGGTGTGCAGAGAGAGCACAAAATTTTGTTAGATTCACTTAATTCAAAAAAGTGAGATTAAGTAAATATCTTATTAATCATCTAATTTCCTTCAATTTTTATCTGTTTAATTTTGCATTTTCAATATTATATATTAACTATCCAATTATAAAATTGCGGGGCTTGGAAAATCGGGCTGTAAAGCATTAAAGCCTAAGCTTACTTTGGTCAACTTCTGAGAAACGCGCTTCAGCGATAAGAAATTGACAGAATCAGAAATTTCCATAAGTCTTCATACGTGCTAAGCAAGAAAAATGTTGAATTCTTTGGTCGAAACGTTCCTTGAACGCTCTCTCAACAACCATAAAAAAGTTGCATTATGAATACAAGTCCTTAATTCTTTACTATATAAGTCCTAGCTATGTGATTGGGAAACATTAAGCTAAGCTAGTTCCACTCAGTCATTTCATAGGCATCTTGAGATCATCATCAAGGGCAACATCCAAATTAAGGTTCAGTGGCGATAAATTAGCCCCACCCCATTTCCCATTTGATAAAAAAAAACCATGTCAAATATTATCCAAAAAAGAAAAATCATGTCAAATAGCACTGCACTTCTATCTGCAGTTGCATCTGTTGCAGCCTCGGCTATGCTAATCCGAAGTGTCACCAATGAATTCATTCCTCATGAAGTCAGGAACTTCTTCTCCACCCAACTTGATGATCTCAAAAGATATTTCTCTTCCCAACTCACCATTGTGATTGAGGAATTTCAAGGGGTGTCAAGGAACCAAGTGTATGAGGCTGCAGAGGTCTATTTGGGCACCAAGGCCACTCTCTCAGCACAAAGAGTTAAAGCAAGCAAATCTGAGGATGATAAGAATCTAGCATTCAGTGTGGATAGGAATGAAGAGGTTTATGATGATTATGAAGGAGTTGTGGTAAGGTGGAAACTTAACTGTGTGGCTGTTGAGTCAGCTGGTAATAGAAATGATATGATTCATGGAAATTTCAAGTCAGAAGAAAGGTCCTACGAGCTAAGCTTCCACAAGAAACACAAGGAGAAGATCTTCAATTCATATTTGCCATATGTGTTGGAAAGAGCAAAGGCTATCAAAGAATCAAACATGGCTGTGAAGCTTCACACAGTTGAGTATGAGTATTGGAGTGGACATGCTGTCACATTTGGTCACCCTATGACTTTCAAGACCCTCGCAATTGATGCTGAGCTCAAGAGGGAGATATTGGACGATTTGGACAAGTTTGTGAAGGGGAAGGAGTTCTATAAAAGAACTGGGAAGGCTTGGAAAAGAGGGTACTTGTTGTATGGCCCTCCTGGAACTGGCAAGTCCAGCCTCATTGCATCCATGGCCAATTATCTTAGCTATGATATCTATGACTTGGATCTTACAGCTGTCTATACCAATAAGGACTTGAAGAGTCTGATCCTTGGCATGTCCAACCGCTCAATACTTGTGCTTGAGGATATTGATTGCACTATAAAGCTGCCAAACCGAGAAGAAAACAAGGAAGCAGACAAAAATGAAGATAATAAGGTTAGTATTTGTTTCAATACACAAGTTTACTCCAAATTTTCATACCAAAAAGGCCAAAGGGATTCATAGGTTGAGAACATTATTAGTATTAGTAAGTCCTTGTGAATGATGGCATACATAATTTTAATTTTATCTAATGTTTGTTTATAATCTTGTTTTTGTTAACAGGTGACACTTTCAGGGCTATTGAATGCCATTGATGGACTTTGGTCATGCTGTGGTGAGGAAAGGATCATTGTGTTCACAACAAACCACAAAGAAAGGCTTGATCCTGCTCTACTAAGGCCTGGTAGAATGGACATGCACATTCACTTGTCCTACTGCACCTTTTCTGCCTTTGAGCAATTGGCATTCAATTACCTCGGCATCACACACCACAAGCTCTTTGAAGAGATTCAAGGGCTTCTAGGACAAGTCCAAGTCACCCCAGCAGAAATCGCAGGGGAGCTAACAAAGAACATTTACTCCAAAGACCCCATGCAAGACCTTGTCAAATTCCTCAACAGCAAGAAGATGGTGCAGGAAGAATAGCCAAAATTGACCATGATGTGAATGCAAGATCATGAGCTAAGATGGAGGAAAAAACAATGACATGGAGGCAAAATGTCAAAGTGGTTGAACTTTACAAACGAATCGTGGAAGTAGGTAGCCATAAACATTAATTTATGCATTTAGTTACCTACTGCAATTATGAAAAGCGGATTTTGGAGGGGTTGGCTTCTTTTACCTTTCGGTCAACAGGGGTCGCCTTGTAAATTCGTTCGTGGGAAACCGAAATCACCCACCAATATTTTCTTCACATTCAGGCCCATCTGACCTGCTTGCAAAAAAAATGCTAGATGAGCTAGTCCATTGGATTGGGCCTAATTAGGTGGCTCTTCTCTCAGAACAATTGTCATTCAACAAATTTATAAATTAAAAATTATTATTAGAATATAGAATGTTTACTGAATTGGAAACCTTGTAAATATATAGAATGTTTATGTTTACTTGATTACTCTTTCACACAAGTATCTTTCTAAAATGATTTGTAAAATCTATATTGATAACATAAGATAGTATATAGAAGATATTCAAATGTATTTGAGTTTCACAAAATAAATTTATTGGAGAAACTTTTTTATAATTACTTCAACCAATGAGATAATTTAAAAAACTAAAATATTTATGATTACACCGTTTTCAAAAAATAATTAAAAAAGTTTTAAATTTCAATAATATCACATAAAATGGCAAACAACTGTGCTTTGCTTTTTGTTAGCTTACCTGGGATTGGAGAGCGAGAGTTTAAGTCGGCAATGGATTTGACCAGGATAATAATAGTATTATAAAACTTTCCATTTTATTAATAACAACACAAATTTGAGCTTGGTTGTTTACTCAAATCGAAAGAAGGGGCTCCTAATTGAGTTTTTATTTTTTTTTATTTTTTGTTTTACTAAATTAACCACACATTGCCCCAAAACGGGTGGAGGAAAATCAAAAGATGAGCAAGTCTTTCTACATCCAAAAATAGTGACCCTGATAATTAACCACACAAATGAAAGAGGCAAAGCTTTTGCCTGCACTTATATAAAGGACTTGATTGCACCCACATTTCCTCCAATCACAAGGGGAAAAATATTGAAGAACATTAACCAAGACAAGGAAAAAAATAAAATAAAAAATGGCAAAGCACTTTGCAGTCGTTGCCCTCCTTGTCTCTGCTTTCTGCTTCTCTTCTGTGTTGGCTAGTGGGGATCCAGCTGATGACACATTCCTCGTTGAAGGCAAGGTCTATTGTGACCCTTGCCGCCTCGAGTTTGAGACCAGGCTTAGCCACCCCTTGTCAGGTATGTACTTTACCGCCATGTATTCTCAACCCAACATTCTCATCATCATATATTCATAAATATATTTGGTTATAAGCACTACAGATTGTTAGAGAGAGAGAGAGAGAGAGATGTGTTGTTGGGGGAGGACGGATATCTTTTTTCCAAATCATGTCTTCTTCTTTTTTTCTGTCCATCGGCCATTTATTGTTATGTGGAAAACCATAATTTAACAAGACTTTTAAAATATAAATGATCAATGAGGTAGAAAAGGAATATGATCTAAGGACAAGTGATTTCTATATATTGAAGCATATCCATTTTGACATCAATTATATTTGTGTTAAAATCACTCATACCTTTTCTTTTTTTTTACCTAAAAACAAGAATCATTGTTATATTATTTATGTTTTACTCAATCCAATCAATATTCGCGAATGATGATGGCAGTTTAAATAAGTGTAAATTTGCATCCATCAATATGTATGCGGATCAAAGGGTTGAACACGACATTAACTAATTATAAATCTATATCGTTAGACAAGACAAGATGTGAATTATTAAACATTTAAATAATTGAAATTCACGTTTATTTGAATTTCAATCCCCATGTATGGATAAGTGTATGTCAAACACGGCAATGGATGTATAAATAACATTATCCTTTTGTTTCGTGTGTTGTGCATGCAGACATGAAGGTGACACTGCAATGCAGGCATGCCGACACGAGCGTGGAGACCTACTTGGTTGAGGGCAAAACGGACGAAAATGGCTTCTACCGCCTCCCCGTGAAGGGCGACCACCAGGACGAGATCTGCGAGGTGAAGACGGAGAGGAGCGTCCACCACAAGTGCAAGGAGCCCATGATCCACAAGGACTCCGACAGGATCGTCCTCACCAAGAACAGCGGTGTCTCCTCCTCAGAGCGCTTTGTCAATCCCCTTGGGTTCATGACGCGCTCCATTGATGCTAGGTGCCTTGACGTTGTCAAGGAGTTGGGTTTGGACCAACCTGACTTCTGAGTGTGCTAGCTGCTGATCATCAATGACATTCATGTTATATATACATATGTTACACTTATTTGACATCAAATATATAATTGATTATTAATCTCATCGTCCACAAGAAGCTAAGCAAAGCATATATATATATGGTAATGGTGTGTGATGTGTAGCAATGTATTTTGGCACTTTTGAAGTGTACCCATTTTAAAACCATGCTCCACATTCTTAATGTCTTTTTGGTTTTGTTTAGCTAATAATGTTAATTGAAACTCTTTGGCGACAATTTTTGGAGTTTTGGTTCTATATATAAGTCTACGAGTTGTTATATATGTTATTGATCGATGCTTCTTTGAGCATTTTTCTTTTCGTACGGATTCCGTTCATAATTCTCACTCAAACGTTGAGACTATTCTAACAAGTGCATTGTCTTATAAATTCAAGCCTTTAACATAAATAGCAAAGTAATCGCTAGATGCCTATGAACTTTGAAAATGAAATATAACCCGAACGGCTAAAATGGCATTTCTTCTGGTGATTGTTGGGATCCTTTTTATTTTCTTTGACAGAAACTATTGAAAGAACCTTGATCGATTACACCCTTGATTCTCTTGTTTTCTGTGGAGGTTGTTTCAACACAAGATTTTATAGTGATCTATAAAGCATAAGGAATCAAAATTATAGACTACCACCACAGCATTCGATTTCACTTTTAAGGTTGAAAGTTTATTACAGATCAGGTTAATTGATTTTCATAATCAGCGCATAAATATAAATATTTTGTTATTTGAAGTAATTTGGCATTTATTTTTTAAGTAAAATCTAGTATTCACATACCCGAAAAAAAAAATCTCGTATTCAAGGATTATGGATGAAAAAAATTAACACTAGAAAAATTTTATTCTCATAAACGAACCAAATAGTTGGAGCTTGATGAATCCCGGATTTTTCATATATGACCTGGATATAGTTGGTGGTTTTAGACCAAAAGATGTTCACATAATTTGGTTATATGTGATATCTGATTACTGATTTTCTTCTCTCATGTATACTTACAGTTTAATTTACATATCAATACTAAAAAATCATATATAATCAAATTGCAAATAATTTATATGAGAAAATACATTCTCAAACATGTGCCTTTTATAAAGGAATAGCGTTATTTAGATTCACATTGTATGAGACATTATACCAACACATTATTTAAATAAGATGTGGGACTCAAAATATAAGTGGGATCCACATTTAATCGAATAGTAGATAGAAATATATCAATATAATATTTTACATATTATGAATACAAATAACATATTTTTTTCACCAAAAGAGAGGAAAACCAGAAAATGCCAATATTAGTTATATATCTTCAAATTCTTCACCATGAAAAATTAAACATGTAAAAAAAAAGGTAGTTATATATGACAGTTTGTATGATTTTTTCCCCGTCTAAAGCAAGCAACAGACTACTAGTTGGTCCTCCCTCAATTGGGAACAGTAACTACAAGTGAAAGTAAATGATTCCATTATACACACAGATGCAAAAAAGCTCAAAATTTGGAAATGGAGTACCAGTCAGTTTCCACAACATTTAAAAATCAGTATTATTTTATTTTCCTTTTGTCTTTCTATCTGCTCCACTTCATTTCTAGCTTGCCGTTTTTCCCATTCTCTCTAATAGCCCCATATCCATTTATCGGGGAAAAAAAAAAAAAAACTCCATATCCCAAATCAATGCTTGCCTACCCTGGTCGTGCCTCTGGTTCGCTTCGATATTGTCATTTCTTAGATAACATTTGTTTATTATCTTTGAGATAAAAATACAGAGATACTGGAGATATAAATCTATTTGGTGATGGAGACAGAAACATGAGATAGAAAAATTTTCTGAGACACAAAATTTTTGTATCTTCAAAATATAGGGATAGTGGGAATAAGATACAGAGATAAAAATTTATATTTTTAACTTCTAATAATATCCTTATACATATTTATTATTTATGTCTTATTTCTATTATTTTTATTATCCCTATATTTTTACCCATTTCCCTATATTTTCGATCCTACGCCACCTTAAGGAAGAAAACTGTGGCTGTCATCGGTTAGTTTATTGTTAGTCCTACGCCGACTCTAACAACCCTTTTCCGCGTACTGTATAATTAAATCAAATGTTGTTGCCAAACCACTAACAAAGTAATAATCAATTTTGATTAAACGTTAATAAAAAAAGTTAATAAACAAATCATTTTTTGATTAAACAAATTAATAATCATTAATTTCGGGTTGAAACGCTTACTTGCTTGCATGCTGTGAAATGCTCTAGCATCATAGGCGGAGGTGGTCCCAAATTCTGCATATTTGTTATATAATTATATATATATTTTATATTATAATATGCTTAAAATAAATTCAGTCATATCTATATCTACATATAATATACATAACAATTAATAAAAAAATTTGATATAGTAGGAATAAAAGTATGAAACATATAAATATCTCTAAAATATATTTTTTAAAATTTTTCTTTTATTACTCATTTTTATCCACTTAATGTAATTTCTACTTACTAATTAGTTATTTATGATACTCTATTTTGATATTAAACGATACATTGATACACATTTTTTTAGGTTGATAGGAATAGATGTTTAAGAAGAAGGCTATTGACTCATTTATTAAGATAAAAAAAAATAAATAATAAAATAAACTCTAATTTATCAATAATTTATATAAAAAAATATTATATACTAGCTCATTTTATACATTTTATATGAAAATTTATTTTATTTTATTTTCTATTATTATTTATGTTAACCAATTTAGGCACCGCTAGCATGCTTTATTTAATCCTTATGCAATAAAGTACTTGTACAAAAATGAGAAGAAGAAGTTGGTTCATTTGATTAGTCTTTTTTTTAATATATTCATTATGAATTGAATTCGATTTATAGGTTTCTTTGTTGGTTGATCTTCTAAAATATCCCTTTATAAACGTTTAATCAGTTAAGAAACATATCTTAACCTTGAATTGACATAAGTCCAAACTTTTATTCCAAAAGACAATAATAATATCAAACCTTTTGAAATATATATTTCAGAAAAAAAGTATGATCTAAAGACATTCATATCGAATTTTATTGTCATTTAATAAAATATAAATGATAAATAATTAAATATAAAGCTTGACTTTCAAAATAATTTGCGCACTGTGTCCGATTTGATGAAAAAAATAATAATTTTACTGGTGATTTTTTTTTCACCCTAACCACCACTCATAGAGTTTTGTAAAATATGGCTCGACTCAAATTGACTTAGGATAAAATTCTCCGATATTATTGAAATTTATGATGATCAGAGAATAGAAAACAATAATTAAGAGAAGATTAGAATGAAAATTGTACTAATGGTAAAAAGTGTGAAGTAATATAAGTATAAGCATTCTTATATATAGATAAGGAGCATAACAACCTACTAACTAATATCTAACTAACTAAAACCAACTTCAACTAATTTCTAATTACAATTATATCCTCTAACACCCCCTGCAAGCTGGAAGATACGTACTTTTCGTATCTAGTTCGTATCTTCCAGCTTGGGACGTATCTTCCAGCTTGGGATGAAAGTGTAATACAACTGAAATGGAAAAAATACAATGTAATCATATGAACAACATAGGATGAATACAATGGTGGTGGTGCCTAGTTCTTCTTTGACATCTTCACAGCTCTCATTTCAAGAGAAATGACAAATGGTCAACAATCCCAAATCGGGAATATCATCAACAAATGCTTAACTACTCAAGAAGAAGCGAAACATCCTCTAGCTTAACCACTTGGTAGAAGCAATCACAAAATAGAGGTTATAGTCAATAAGACTGTGAATGAAAAGTTATAGTCAATAAGACTGCTAATGAAAGGTTATAGTCAATAAGACTGTCAATGAAAGGTTAACATCATAAGACGAGCCATAAAACTGAATCTGAATCAATGCTTAACTGCCTTACAAACCAAGGCAGAAGCTAAAATGAGGCTTAACCATCAAGAGCAGAAGATATCTGATGCTTAACCACTCATGACAGAAGCAAATTGCCAATTAAAGGCTAATCAACAAGTGCTTAACCACTTAAACAAGAGGCAGAAGTAAAACCAAAAGAACAAAAGGCATTAACAGCCGAATATCTAAATTTGAGAGGTAAACTTCAATAATCCAGCAAGAATTGAAAACAAATCAGGAACCATTCGAACAAATATCTGAGGCTCCATGAAAAATCCAACAAACACAATAATATCTCTCAACAAAATTGGAACTAGTAGCCAAACTAGATAAAAGTGCAGATCCAATTTCAACAATAAACCCAAAGAACAGAAATCTCGATGAACATAAATCTCTAGGGACTTTGATCGAAGATGTAAGAAACATAATATGAGAAATAGTAAGAAAGCAAGATCAAAAGTCACCAGGCTTGTTGTTCAAATGGAAGCACCAAATCGAACCCAGGTCTGTAACCACAGCCACCGCAAGAAGGAAAGCGGCCAAGATGAAGGTCATTCACAGCGAAGAACACAGATTGTAGATCCGATGATGAAAGAACACACTGAAAAAGACGAGTCAGAGCACCGCCTTCGAAAACACGAACGAAAAGCGGCGACAACAAATTGGTTCTCCAGCAAGTGAAGGAGATAGCGACAAACTGGAGCGAGGCATGCCAAAAATGCCGATAAAGCATATCTGAAACCAATGCAAAGATTCACAAACCTCGCTGGAGATAAAAAAGTCAAACAAGATCTATGACAGAAGATCCAAGAACGAAGCACAAGCTGCACGAACCGTACAACCGGTGAAGATCGGAAGAGGCAAGAGCCAAGATGAACAAGTTCTGAACCAAGGCGAACACAAACAGATCCTCGCAAACCACTGCGCCGGAAAATGAAGTGTGAACTCCATGAAGTAAGAACCATCCTGGCGAACCATCGCAACAGAAATGTGAAAGAGCCGCTAGAGAATGAGAAGGCCACCGCCGAAAAAGTGAACTACGCTAGCAAGGCTCGCCGAAAATGCAGATAGAAGTGTTTGGATACCAGAAACAAAGATCTGAAAATATTTAGGGAATTTTGGTGAAATTTAGGGATTTAGGAATTCGATAGGGAGTATATGATCTGGAAAAAAGAGGGAAATGTGAAAGAAAACATAAATATGATTGAACAAGGAAAAGAGAGAACATATCTGAAGGCTAACCGAATATTTGGTGATTGGAAAGGGAGAAAATAAGGGAAAATGTAAAAAGGAAAATGAGAATAAGTTCGAAGAACTCAAATTCAGCAGCGAAAAATTTCTCGGAGTGGGTGGAATGACTCTGATACCATGTTGAAATTCATGGTGATCAGATAATAGAAAATAATAATTGAGAGAAGATTGAAATAAAAATTTTACTAATGATAAAAAGTGTGAAGTAATATAAGTATAAGCATCCTTGTATATTAATAAGGAACATAATAAACTAGTAATTAATATCTAATTAACTAAAACCAACTTTAATTAATTTTTAATTATAATTATATCCTCCAACAGATATGTTGTTTTTTTATTCATAAAACACAAATTTAAAGTATATGATATTTAAGAGAAACAAGGGTTGGATCATTTGAACTAATCATACGTTAATTGAATCTCTTACGAAAATTTTATATATAAATAACCTGTTATGAAAAAGATGATAGTTCAGACTGAAAATATTTTTTTAAGAACAATACTACAAGTCTAGAAATTGAAAGCATGATAACTACTAAATAAAATAAAATTAGATGACTCACTAATTATATATATATTTTTATATAAAATTGAACATAAAATTGTAATTTTTTTTTTAATTTAATTTTAATTAATTAATAATATAAAATTATTTTATATTATTATTTAATAAAATTTTTTATTTAAATAACTTTTTAAATAATAAATATAAATTTTAATTATCATAATTTACGTGATAACAGACAGACTTTTATGGATATTGTTTTAAGAACATATTTTATTATTTTTAGTTTTAGTATCGTATAAATCAAACATCGAGAAGAAAATGTACCGCGTCCTCGTTTGTGTTAAGTGAGAGAAAGTTCTTTCCTCTCTCTCTCTCTCTCTGACTCAAAAACCCTATTGCGTGCTTTTCAATCGACCCCAAGAATGGCCAACAGCAACCTCCCTCGAAGAATCATCAAGGTTCGTATCCATTCGCTCGTTAAGATCCCCATTTCAATTTCTCTGATCCATTTTTTTTTCCAACGAAAAACCTTAACAAACTCGAATACCAGTCGCGCTTTTCTGGCCTCGTTGATTCTCGTGTATAGCGTGGCCCATGAGCCTGATTGAACAAAGAACTGCATAATCAATCATGGGTCAAGTTCAAAATCATTTCTTTTTCACCTTATGCAGCTGAATTTCAGTGATGATGACCCGATCAAATAGAAAATGTAAAAAAGAATTCATAGTGTTAAATGATGAATTGGGGTTAGAATTCCCCCTGCTTTGGTTTTGATCTCATTTTCAAATGAATTGAAGTTCTGAAATTTTCCAAGTTGTGTGTTTTTGAATTTGATCTGTGTTAATGTTTTGATCACGCAATCTCTGTGTCTTTGATCTCTACAGGAAACGCAGCGTTTGCTCAGTGAGCCAGGTAACTTCTCATTTCTCTGCTCTCTTTTCATGGTTGTTTGCATGATTTGAAGTTTAATCTCACTTGTAGTGTGATTTAGAAGCTCACCATAGTGCTTGGTCTGTAGTGTTTTCTATTTTTTATGATACCTTGGTGATGGTTATTTATGCAAGGGTTTATATCATTGTTGATTATTGTTATGTTCTGCTTGGTTGATTGCTTCTGTGTTTGATGTTATGATCTGGTGATGCAGCGCCTGGAATTAGTGCGTCACCTTCGGAAGACAACATGCGATATTTCAATGTGATGATCCTTGGCCCTACCCAGTCACCTTATGAAGGTATTAATGAGTGAGCCCAACAGCATGTTTTGCGCCTTAAAATACGTAGTAATTTGTTGTCTCTGCTGGAAATATCCATTTGACTTGAGTGTTTTTTAGGTAGTGTGTTGATATTTTCTATAATCAATTGTGTCCTCTGATTGTACAATCAAATTTGAGAATCTTTCTGAAAGAACACTATTTCCATTTTGTCGATGAAATTTCTGTCATATTACTTTTCATGTCAGTATGCGCTAGCTGTCTTATTCTATATATGGCCTAGTTATGTAAAAGGCTGTTGGCAGATTTGTCGGGCATGCTGTTTGAGTTATTTGGTGGAAATTGGAATATTACGTTATACTGTTGTAGCTGTTATAGTTGTTAGCGACTATAGAATGCTTGCTTTGTGGAGCTGTCGTGTAATATTAACTTGTACTTAAGCCCCCTTCTACACCTGAGCCTCGGACTATTTTGGCGTTATCTTGGTGCACACAGTTTTCTTTTATTTTTATCTGTGAGATGATTTTGTTTTTTGACCACTGGCATTATTTTTTTCATTGTATAGATAATCAATTTCTGTAGGTTGCTGTTATTTGCAAGGTAGCTAGGATCGAGATGTATATCGTAAAATTGTCCGATCCTATGTGTTTCCACCTTTTGGCCGATCCTGATTCCATTGCTTGACTCGCCGCCGTGGGATTGCCGAGGAAGATCGCAGAAGTGGTGGGATCACACGTTTTTGGCATTCTCACTCGTCTCCCCATGCTGATGTGAAGACCCACCCAAAATTCCTAATCCCTTCTCCGGAGCTTTCTGTCCTTCTCTCTCCTATGACTATACTCAGTTTGCCAACCAACCACCACTGTCTTTTACCCCAATCTCCATCGACTTCGATTTCAACGTCGACGTCGCATGCCACTGCCCTCAACCACAACCCACCAAAACCATCTTGGTTCTCCATCATTCTGAACCGCAAACCACCCACTCCGTGGCTGCATGCGCATGCCTCCTCTCTCCCTGTTTCTAGCTGCCCCCATGTGCATGGGCAGCTACGAGAAGCTTCCTCCACATTTTATTTTTGCCTTCATTTATTTTATATTTTTTTCCCCTTTGTGCTTGTCATTTGGGCTTTTGGGATGCTACTGTTAAAAATAGGATGCATCTTGTATTTTGGACTAGGTTTTTTATTTCATTTTTCTTTTTATATATTTCCTAAAGAAAAACAAAAATGGGGAGTTTGAGTTAAGGGTAGATATGGTCCGATATTTTTCTAAAAAAAATATTAATTAGTAAATATTAATTATGAACTATGGACTTTTTGTTATGTGATATTTGAATCCTTAATCGAGTGATAACTTTATGCATATTTAATTAAAGTTTAGTTCTGTTAATTGGACTTATTTACTTATTTGTGTTATGTGATATACATATTTATATAAATATAATTATGTATTTTGGTAGGATTTTACGATTCAACGTTTTACGATTCAACGTTTTACGATTTTACATCTCCCTTCTGATTTTACGTAAGATCTCGATCTTAACTACCTTGGTTATCTAGTAAAATGAAACTTCTTTATGGTCCTTTTGTATTTAAGCCCCCATCTACACCTGAGCCTTGGACTATTTTGCCCTTATCTTGGTGCACTCAGCTTTCTTTTTTGTTTATCTGTGAGCTGATTTTGTTTATTTTGCTTTTACCACTGGCGTTATTTTTTTCATTTAATAGATAATCAATTTCTATAGGTTGCCGTTATCTGGTAAAAAGAAACTTCTTTATGGTCCTTTGGATAACCAAACAAAATTCAATGTTTTCCATCTGTATAAGCAGTACTTCTCATGCTATCAGTTCAGTTAATCAGTTTCTGTGGGATTGTTCAATGAGCTTATTTCTTCATAGTAGTCTAACGTCTTTGACTTACTAATATGCAAGTTTGTTGTATTTATTACTAGGGGGAGTTTTCAAGTTAGAACTATTTTTGCCAGAAGAATATCCAATGGCTGCTCCAAAGGTACTTGATTTAATCATTTATTTTTCTATCTGCTGTAAGGTATTCTTTTGGTGTCAAGTTTCTACTGAGTTGTGATCCACCAAAAAGAAATGATAATACAAAGTATAATTATTATTAGCTGTATATAGTTTAAGATTTTTTGTAACACTATTCTTTTTAATAGGATCCTGAAAATTTTCAATTAATTAAGCAATCTTCTGCACCACTCTATCTTTTCTTTTCCTTCATGCCTTTCCTTGTTGAAACAGAAATAATAACTTAGAAATGGTCTTAAATATAATATCCTTAAGGAAATTGAATTCCTTTTCCGGTAAATGGGTAGCATGATTTCAATTTTCCTGTGTGTTCTGAGATAAGAGTTTTAAAGTTATAGTATTTCTTAAGGATATAGTTCCTGGGTATTAATGAACTTATGCTTGGCATTCTAATTTCGGAGATTAGGGAATTGGGGTTTTTGTTGGCGAAGGTGGATCTATTAGTCCCTTCCCCTCCCTTCTGGATGGTGATTTGCACATTGTTTACTTGACAGGTAATGGGGGGGAGGGGAAGGGAAGGGAAGTGATGGGAACAGGAACATGTTAGAGGTTAATAACTGGGGGGAAGGGAAAGGACCTTGTGGGACTGTTTCCCCTTCTTTCCTCAAAAGGTTATTATCTCTTCCCCCCTAAAAATTGGGGTGGAATGGGGGAACCAAAATTTTCTTAGACAAAAAATAGGTGTTTTATATTTTTCACCCTCTATACATTCATGACAAACACAATTACATAATTTCCTTTTCCTTTCCTTTCCTTTATTAAATCTCCGAAACAAAGTAGGGAGGTAATTCTGTTCCCTTCCTATCCTTCCCTTTCCAATCACTTCCTCTGAGTTCCGATCTGTTCTGTTAAAAGAAAAAAAACATTCAAACAGTGTGTTAATTAGATCAGTCAATCTGAGTCATATGATTATGCAATATCCTCTTAGTTTTCTGCCTAATGAAGGTTTAATTCTTGGGAGAATGATTCCTTGTGGATGGGTTTAAATAATATATTCTTTTAAGGTTGCTCCAGTCATTTCTAATTCAAGTGTGCATTGCTTCTTCCAGGTTAGGTTTCTGACAAAAATATATCATCCAAACATTGATAAGGTACACTTTGCTTCCCATGCATTTTTTTTCTTCTTCTTCTGTAACTATTTATCTTATAACCTCATGTTTAATGCAGCTTGGCAGGATATGTCTTGATATTCTGAAAGATAAGTGGAGTCCTGCCCTTCAGATTCGCACTGTGCTTTTGAGGTATCTTTAAGTTTCATAATGGAGTGAATATTTATTGTCTTTTGAGTCTAGACCATTTTGCAACAACCTAAAAAAAGGTGATGATAAATAGATATTCATATATGCAGCTCTGCAAGTCACAAAAAGAATTATATATATATATATATAATTAATGTAAGAATTTTTTCTTTTGTTCGGTAAAAGTTTCTTTGGAAACGGATCGCTATAGTTACTAGTGAATAGGCATAGGATATTTTTAGTGAGCTATGAATTCTTTTTTGGTTTAATGCACATTGACTCAATTTGTATTATATATATTGGCCTGTCTGAATCTTAGTTTTAACTAGTAGAATACCAGTCCCTTGGCATGGCTGCCACACAATGAGGAAAATTGTGTGTGGAAAGTGAGTGAAAAATGTGAAATTAACCTGCTCTTAATTGGAAGGAATATTGATAATGTGAATTTTGTGGGCAATCTTCTAGTATTCAAGCTCTTTTGAGTGCACCAAACCCAGATGATCCACTTTCTGAGAACATTGCCAAGCACTGGAAAACTAATGAGGCCGAGGCTGTCGAAACAGGTATGTTCCTTCAACTTGTATATGATTATAAAATGAGTTTAATTTTTATGCACTGACAATTAAAACTGTTTTACACAGTCATCCAATTAAATCTTTCCATTTGGATGACCTTTTCAAGTAGTGGGTAGGAGATTCAACTACCTTTGCTAGTGTGGTAATATATGATTCATGATAATGTAATAAAGAAAAGTTTTATATTTTCAGTGCATAAAAATTAAACTCTCAGAATTAGTTGTTAATGATGCCATCAAACATGTTATATGCATAATAAGCTCTAATTAACATGGCGGCATTGGAATCTGCAGCAAAGGAATGGACCCGATTATATGCAAGCGGCGCCTAATGACCGGGGCTGAAACTTTTGGCTTCAAATAACAATAGTGCAACTGTATGGTATTAACTGGCAATTTGAAATGGGAATTTGGAGGAATTGATGTCTGAAGTACTATTTTGGAGTTGATATTCCTCTTAGCTTCCAGTTACCTGTTAATTGCTTTCTTCTCCTGGAAGCCTTATCTTGGGTACTTGTATTAATATATGTGATCTTTTTTATCTGTCAAAATTTATAAAACACCGTCTTCAACTGCTAAGTAAATTTGGATTTGTCAAACGTCAAAGCCAAAAAAACTTGTCAAATAAGCTGTTGGTTTTTTTTTCCTCTCAAATTCCGTGAATCCATGTTCCATACGTGCGGTTGAAATCAATTTTTGTCTCAACGCATAAAGACATTTATTTGAGTGTGACCAAAGGAGAATAATAAATTTAGCTTTAGCTTACCGTGGTACCCCTTATGAAGCTATATCATTGGATGAAAAACTTGTAACGACATGAAAGTTATCTTCTCGGGAGTGTTTTATACATTTTGCGATTTAGCATTTAGCATTTTCTTGGGAGTTTGTGCAGTCTATAATGCGATAAATATAAATATTCTATACATAACTATTTAATATATGAATAGAAATTTTTCTTATTTTAGGGGGAAATGGGGCATATTTGCATTAGGATATTTTTAGAAGTAACTTGAATAATAGTCTGTTTGATTTTAATTTCAACTTTTTGTTTCATTTTGTATTTTCTATTTTTTAAAATTTTGTAAAAAAAATAGTAAAAATAGGAGATGAAAATTGAAAGCATGATTTTATTGTCTTCATTATTTTGAATTTTTTTTATAAAATTTTGAAAATGGATAATACAGAAAAATGGAAATAGGCTCTAAAAATCTTATTTTTAATTTCTTGGATCAAAATGTTTACCTTTTCAAATTTAGTTGGTTACCATGTAATCCAAATAAGTGCAAACCCTTGGCTTAAAAAGTGAAAACGACGAGTCCTCTATGTCCTTTGGCTTCCAGTCAAGTTACCACCACCTATTGATCTATCTATCGTGACACAACGAAACTGCGGCCTAAGCCAGCGTGGGCCGTGAACTTCGATCTTATTAAATACATTAAACTACTCACGCCTCTAACAGCTTGCAATTGTTGTGGTCCATAGATTTTATATATCATAGGTTACCACTTACCAGTTGGTGTTTTTTTTGTCATTACCTTTCTAAAATTATTAATAATATTCAATTTTTATTAAACTAAATCTAGTTTGGTTTGAGCTTATACCGGTCTATCGAAGGTAAAAGAATTCTTTCAATATCAATTTTTTTTATTATTGACAAAAGTTAAATTCTAAGTTTTATTTAAAGGGAACAAGTGTTGAACACTTGAATCGATAAGTCTTGCAATTCAGAATTCTCCCAAGTTCAATATATAATGTGGTATTTGAGTAATGGGTTCGGCTCATCTAAAGTCAGAAGATTTGTAAAGTGAGAATTTAAAGGGTTAATTATCACTGGATCAATGACTTCTATTATTTGGGGTTTCACTAAATATCTCAAGAGTAATTAATCTCTTACTTTCTCACTTTACAAATCCCTTCATTTTAGAGGGATCAAAAGGTGGGCAACAAGGCAAAAATTGGTCACAAGACGTCATTTTGGAGGCAAAAGTCCAGCAGGGTAGGACAAACTCACATCATGGGGTGGCATGCACAGTACAGTAGGACGGATGGTAGCCATCCATGCAATAATAATGCATGCCAAAGCCATCATCATAAGGATAAAGAAAGAGGGAAAAGAAGAAAACGACCTTCATAACATCCTGTCCGTAGTCCAAAACTGAACTAAACGACATGGACACAACCCCCCCTTCTCCTCTCTCCAAAGTCTGCAGTATGGGATCCAAACTCAAATTTCAGCCACAACAACATTTCATATCATGATGTTGTCATACACCGTACGTTTGGTACAGTAGCTTCCACACCCCTTTTTTTCCGCTTTATTTTCCTTAAATTTAACTGTTGTGATTTAATTATAAATATTTAAAATATTAATAAATTTAATTAGTAAGATACGTGATAAATTTTTAGTCACAGATTATTTAAATTGTATTGGTATCCATAAGTTTTATAAAATACTAAAAAAGTCTCCCAATTTTAATTATTAGATAAAATGTACTTATTAGTTTAATGTTATTACACTCAACATCTCTCGATTTTAAAGATTGACCTACACCAACTTCCCTGGCAGTTAATGATCCATTAGCTTGACTACTTAAGTGAGGCAATAGATGACATGTACGTGATTATCCACTGCAAAATTATATTATTTTAGCAATATCGGATAACTAAAATATTTTTTTTATAATGAGTTATAATAATAAGTTCTCTCCTTGTAGGTAAAGAAAAAAGATATTTTAATTAATCTATATATCAAATAATATGAAATTATTATAATTTTATTTGTATTATCCTGTACACGCCGTATGTCTTTTCCATCACTTAAGTTAACAAATCAATTGCAGGGGATGTTAGTATATATTTCAACAAACTTTAAGTGCTTGGAATGATAATTTTACAAATAAAATATCTAATTTAACTACTTTAAGCTTCAAAAGGTTAGTATAATTCCCCCTAATTGTTATATAATTTCTTCATTCCTTATTGTTAGTTATTTTCAGAAGAAGAAAAAATTCTATATTAGTTGTCATTTTAGCATTCCAATAGAAAATTAATAGTTTTATACTAATTTTATCCCTAATCTTTTTTTTTTTTTTGGGTTATATGCTTACCTAACTAGTGGAGTGTGATAAATACTTGAGTCAGTAGGGAGAAATTAGAGGAGTGAATAAAAGGGCAATTTAATCATTTACATCTATTTTTTTAAAAAAAAATCAAAAGCATTTAAGCATTTTCTTAATACCTATGCTTAAACCTTAAAAGACTAATGATAAGGAACTGAAGGAGTATTCATTGGGGGTTCATTTTTATCTTTTGGCCTCAACTATTAAGCAATACATTAGGCATAGGCCGAGTCCTTTTCAGTTTGCGTTGTGTTTATATAATTTTTTCCCCGTTAAGCGCACGTGTGGCCCACGTGATGGCCCAAAGTGAATGCTGGTGGTTTTGACGGTTGGACACACCGACACACGCTCCATCTTCACTTGCCAGACACACAATTGTCCACGACATTGGAAGAATTCACAGCCTCAATTACTCTTCACCCTTGATCCTAACCAAAACCCAAATTAAAAAATAAAAAAGAAAAACGATAAATTCCCTCTCTATGGGAAATCTCATTCTCACTCTTAACTAGTTTTTTGGCTCACCCTCTTGATACTTCCTCCTACCCTTTTGACCATCGCTTGCAATGGCCTCAATTCGCTCATGTGGAGGTATGAGTTTATTTTACTATGGCCATTTCCAAGTCATTATCCTATGCCTACCTTGACACTTTCAACATTGAAATTGGAATTTGAAGCCAAGGTGGGTTCCTACTCACATGCTTAATCACATGTGTATGTTTAATAAAATTTAATTTCTACATACTGAGGGTATAAAATTTATTTATTAGTATAATAATATATGATTGGATGATAATACAAGTTAATACATAAAAATTAAACTTTATTTAATAATCATTTTAACATTTCAATTGCTATTAAGATTGTGTCTGTTTTTAGGGTGAAAATGAAAATAAATATTATATGAAAAACTCATTTGTGTAAATTTTTCCCCCTCGGTCAAACGCACCCTAAATATTCATCTTTCACTAGACAAAAGTAATAGGGGTGACACAAAATGATACATAATTTAAGTACAGATAATTTCCGTCCCATTTTTTTTTGTGTTGGGTGCTACTAAAATCTTTCCTAAAGGGGAAACTCTAAATTTGAAACTAGTGACATTCCAAGCAAATTTCATGACATCCAGTCCAATTTCACCGCATTCAAACCATTAACCAACAAATTGACCCTCATGTGGCCATGGCCTTGTTATGAGGTCTCACACATTACAAAAACACACACACACAACCCCACAGTTAGCATACAGAGATGCATAACAGCTTGCACATCAAACACCGACCACCACGACCTTTTGGACTCTTTTTTAAGGGGTAGGTTCGAGTGCCCCGATTTGAAAGGGAGCAAACTTCTTAAATGCACACATGTGATGTGAACATAAGACACCACAACACCCCTTCCTTCCTCAAAGGGCACTCCCCTTGAACATTTAACTTTATTATTGCGCTTTTCAAGCATCAATCTTAGCTAAATTAACAAGATTGCCCAGGTTTGTTAGATCAAATATATGATCTAGTGGTCCACCACCACATTATAAAGTGCAGCACTAAAAGATAATAAAGAGTGTTATGAATTGCATCAACCACCCCCCCAAGTCCACTCCCCCCTCTCTAACATAACCAACCTTCATTTAAAAACACATGTACCTTGCCTTTAGGTGTCAAAACATAACAAAAAAAATGCCATCAACATAAATGCCATAACCGACTTATTTTCCCAATCCCAAGGACCAAGTCAGCATTTTCCCCCAACCTCTGCCCAGTGCATAAATGACAATTCCTTCTCAACACACTCATCAGTTATGAGAAATACTTGCATGCTCTTGAAACGCCAGCTGGATGTGCTCTATATCCAATAATAAAATGATGTGTCATTTAAAAGTGAACGCTACCTGAAATGTCACTTTATTACTGGACATGGAGTATATCTAACTCTAAGAGTATGTATTAACTAGAAAGCAAGTAGTAGTAACTGAAAAAACCAAAAGGGCGCTGCAGAAAAAATGGAAAATTTTATTGATTAAATGGCTAAGATAGGGGAGGAAAAAAAAAAAAAAGAAACAACCATAACAACATATTCATCCTCCTTTGGCTAACTCAGTAAGTACCCCACCACTCTTCCTATCTCCCTCGAAGGCTTCCAGTGTCTAGTATATATATCATCACATATATACATGTACAGATCCCCCTCTAACAGCACACCACCAACCCCCTTTCCCTTCCATCTATAATCTGTCTATATCTGTCTATCTTAAAAGGTAATTTAAACTGATTATTAAATCAATTGTACATACATAAAACCTCTTCCTGTTCTTTTCTTCTTTTTTTTTTAACCTTAAAGAAACTGGGGATACAAGAACTGCTGACCTAGTGAACTGAAAGGATAAAAGCAAAAAGAAAATTGACAAGGGGAATTTGGGAGGAGTATGGAACCAAAGAGCAATGGGGAATGAATGAATAAATAAAAACTCCAAAAGGGACTAGACTACCTCTGGGTTCCAATGGCATTTGGCTGCTAAAGAGATTATTATCTTGTTTTTTTGACTATGTCACAGGTATCAGGTGATCAATTTTATGGTGGGATCAAAAGACTGGAAGAACATTAGAGACTTAGTTTTAACCGGAGGGTTTGGGGCAGCAAGAAGATGGAAAATGCAGAAGCAATAGAGCAGCAGTACAAGTCATGAGTTCTAAAAACTGTAATGTCTGACGGAGTGTTCCAACATATCGCGACTAGGGCACACAATTTCCTTCACCCGGCTGCCATTTTTGTATATCTTGAAGGTTGGTACAATCCGAACATTCTCAGCAGTTGCAACTGTAGGACTTTCTTGAATATCCACCTTTGATCAAAGACACAGAAAAAAAATTGCTTGCATAAGGAAACTCTCATTTATTTATATCTATGTTAAATTAAATAACGAGTATAGTCAAAAACACATCTTTGATATGTGAAGAAAGCTTACCTTGAGGAAGTTAATGGATGGATATCGTCCACAGAGTGTATCAACAAATGGCGATATTTGCTTGCACTGCGAGTTAGATGCAATTTCAAAATGGACAACAGAAACACCTGAAAAAATTAGAGATGATATCAGAAGACTTGAAGAGTAACAGCTGCACTAAAGTAAGGTGCATAAGATTCCTTTTTAACCATTTGAAATGTACCTGGTAGAGATATTGCAGCTCTAAACTGCTCAAGACCTGATACTTCTTCCACTTCACCACCAAATTTTAAATTATATACTTCTTCCCCGCGTGATTTCTTCAGTGCAACTTGTGCATGAAAAAGAGCTTCAGCAACTTCATTGTCATTTGGAAGTTCTCTCCGCAAGACCTCATAATCTTTGACAGCTTCTTCCCACCTTTCAAGCTGCATTCAGCAACAAGAGATGACATTGCTAACCTTTGCTGACAGAAAATACAGACTTGTAAATAATAAGAAGTAAACTTACCTTGCTGTTTGATGCAGCCCTTCGTAGAAGGGCTTTAGTGTAATTCGGCTGGATACTTAAAGCTTGATTGGAGTCTTCAATTGATCTTTCCCATTGCCCAAGCTTAAACCAACAAGCTGCTCTATTGCAATATAGAACAGAATTTGAAGGGTCCAGCCTCAAGCCTTCTCCATATGCTGAGCAAGCTTCAGTAAACCTTTCTGACTTAAAAAGATCATTGCCACGCACCCGAGCTCTTGCCACCATCCTCACATTGTTGAGCAACACAGCAACTTCAACATTCCGGGGGTCAATTTGACCGGCTTTCTCAGCTGCTGTAACTGCATTCTCAAACCTGCAATACATCCATCATCCATTTTCACTCTCCAACCATAAACCTTTGCCAGATTGGGATTCTGAATTGCTGATGAAGTTTCCAATAAACTCACCTTCCCAATGCCATCTCAATCTGAGCTCTAACAAAGTAGGGATATGCTTCAGAAAGCATCCCAAAAAACCTTGCTTGAGAAGAGGAATTAGTATGTGGTTCCAATTTTGGACTATGTAAAGAAATTGATTCTGCATCATCAATTTGGTGGAGCTTCAAAAAGGCCTCTGCTCTACACATAAAGAGCTGTAAATTCAATTTCCAACCAGTTCAGACATTTTTAACAAATTTCACATCTCTACACAATATGCATAACATATTCAACTCACATATGACATGAAAAACAAAAAGCAAATATATATATATATATATATATAACAATACCTGAGGACAAGAGTCAGCTCCAGAAGCAATAGCTGCATCAACTTCCCTCAGAACACTTTTCCAATCCCTAATCCTCCGGACATCCCCACATTTGCTGATATGCTTTTCCACCGCCTGCAACTTCTGCATCTCCCCCGGATCCGGGTGCATCCCAGGGTAACAAAGGTGCTTCCTGGCGTTCTCAACTTGTCCCAACCTGCAACATTACAACTCCCACACATCAACACCATTCAATAATATCCCATACAAATCAATGAATTAAAATCCAAATCCAAATCAACTTGCACATTAGGAATCTTTCCAATGCCATCATTCAAGCTAAAATCCCTCAAAATCCAATACAAAAAAAACAGATATACACCATGAATCCTACAAACTACTAAAACAAAATGGACTTGATCCATCTCACAACGCACGAAAACCACACAAAAAACAACAAATCATGAAACAACTAAATAAAGGGTATAATCATTAAAAATTCAAGCCTCAATTCAATTCACCTTAGGAAAAGAGATGCCAAGCGCTGATGTGCCCTGCCATAGTTGGGATCCAACCTCACAGCCTCCTCACACTCCCTCACAGCCTCCACAAGCCTCCCAAGACCCGTCAGCGCCGCGGCGCGGTTGCTCCGGTATGCGGCGCTGGCCGGAGAAAGCGCAATTGCCCGATCATACATCCCCAAGGCCTCAGCAAAATGCCCCTTCTTGTAATGCTCATTCCCAACCCTCTTCAGCTCCTCCGGATCCACACCCTGCACCCCTCTCCTGCCCGCATTGCCATCGCTGCCAATGCCACCGCCCGCCCTCAAACTCGGCAGGTGTGCCGGCTCGCCGGCCTTGCCACCGCCGCGAATTATGCTGCCGTGGCCGTAATTCCCCATCCCGGAGCCGAGAACGTCGGTCCTGGAGCTCCGATTCGCCGCCATGCCAGTTTTAAGGATCCGGCCCGAGGGGCAGATGTTTCCGGTGGGGAGGACGTTCAGCGGCGGCGAATTCACGGCGGCGGAGGAGGATGAGCCGTTATGACCCGAATAGATCGAATCGGATCTCGATTGACCCGGTTTCAACACACGCGCATTCCCGGCGGCGGAGCCGGTGGGGCTGCTGTCGCTGGAGCCTGAAAGCTCGCCGGAGTGGTTGTTGTTGGGTGCTGAATCGGATCTTTTGGAAACCGGGTTGTGTCCAGTTCGACCGGAGAAGGATCCGGATGAGCTAGAGCTGCTGCTGGCGGCGGGTCCTCCTCCTCCTGCTGCTGCTCCGCAGCCGCCGTGGCGGGTTCGGAGCGGCGAGACGGGGGAGCCCAGATCGAGTTCGCGGAAATCGGGCTTGTTGTTGGAGTCGCAACTCAGTGAGTCGCGGAATCGGTCGGGAAGCGAGTCGAACTCGGAGACTGGCTTGCCCAGATGCGACATTGTGATGAGGAAGCAAAAGGGTCTCCGAATATGGCCTCAAAATTGGAACTTTCGTTACGCTCTCTGTGTTAGCCTCTCTCTCTCTCTCTCTCTCTCTCTCTCTAGAAGCAATGTGTAAATGAAGAAGTTACAGAGAGTGAAGGAGCATGAGTTTCAGAAGCTCAGAAGAAGAAGACATGGAGAAGAAGAAGAAGAAGAAGAAGAAGAAAGGAAAGAGAGGAAGGGATGGGGATCTCGTGATATAAAAGGAGGAAGCAAAGAATGAATGTGAGTGTTGTTGGAATTCTTAGAGAGAGAAAGAAAGAAAAAATATATTAAACAAAAACTAAAGCTTTATTTTTTTTTTTCTAGAGAGAGAGAGAGTGAATGGGGGTATTGGTATTACAGTGTGCTATAAGAGAGAGAAGGGAAGAGAGAATGAGGAGAGGAAGAAGAAGGAAAGAAAAAGAGCAAGCTTTTATTTTCTTTTTTCTTTTGTCTCTCTTCTCGCCCTTTACCTGCTGCTTCACGAGACAGGTTTTACTTCTTTTCTCTCTCTCCCTCTCTCTCCCCCCTCTTCTATTCACTTTCTCTTTTCTAATTTGCTCTTTTTTATATATGTGTATTTTCTTCTCATATCTATTTTTTTTATTCAATTTCCTTTATTTTCTTTTTCCAGCTATTTTTTTTCTTGAAAACTTCGGTTTATTTGTTTTTTATAAGCCAGATGTCACCCACTGTCGTTGGTGAAGAGTGAAGATCACTCTCTCTCTAAATTCTCTTCTCAATCTCATCCATGCAGCCAAAGCCAACTTTCCCATTCTATGTCATTTTTTTCATTTCACTTGCCACTTGTCCTTCGTCTTTGTAACTCTCACAAAGTAGATAAGTTTTCCCATTTTTCTTAGGTTTAATTGCTATATAGTGTAATTTTATTATACTATTATATAATTAGATTAGGTAATATCGTATAAATTTTTTTGATTTAGTATTATTTTTAGTATTTAAAAAATCATTCAAATGAAATAGTTTATTACTAGTTTAAATGTCATTATTTTGATAAAAAAAATTTATAAAATAAAATCTTTTCATTTTATAAACATCTTTTTTATTTTTAACATGTTTAGATAAATTTTTTAAATAAAATTAAAATTACTAGAAAAAATTAAATTTTTTAAAAAGATAAATTTCTGTTTTCTGTAAAAAGACTTTTTTATAATATAAAAATATATTTGATAATAAATAAATATAGTTTAATATTATGTCCAAATATTAATTAATATTACACCTAAACATAGAATATATTTTATTTCTATAAAAAATTATTTTTTAAAAAAATATCTAAAAATATTTTTTGAGAAGGGAATTCAAACCCTTATTTGGAAGATAGCGTAAAAATTAGTCAACTTTTCTACCAAAAAAAAAAAGGGATTTATGATAAGTGATAACCTCATGTAATTTCTACAATGAATTTTCTCATGCAACTCCATAATTAAAACTCATTAATGTGTAACCAAAAGAAAAAAGAAAAAAAACTCATTAATGGTAATATTTCACCTCAAAATGGCACTCATTAATTTCCTAACTCCTGAAAAATCCATTATGAAGATTCACTGCTGCTAATTCCCTTGTAAGTCACAAAAGCACACAATTTCTTAATTAGTTTTAAAGAGCCGGATAAGTTTCGAACGCGCCCTTGAATGTCATGGAGAAATAAAAGTCTTGGCCTCAATTTTTTTTTTTTTCACAAAATTGTGTGTGTGAAGAAACGGTGCAAATTAAATGCAGTGCTTGAAAAGTGAGAACGACTAGTGGTATATGCAGTGGAGGGTCACATGGTTATTCAGAGTTTTAGCAAAAACAAGTGATCCACTGTTAGTAGTAAAATCTCTCACATTTCAATGTATAATCCATGAGTTCAAAATGAAATTAATGTGTAATTAAGGCCCCACCCCCCCCCCCCCCCAACATGATCCAAAGCAAGTGCCAAACTAAGCACCCAATAACCCCCCGTGGCTACACCTAAATTGCTGAAATATTTAATCTCCTTTGTGTGTGTGTGGACTTACATGAAAATGCAGTGTTTGGTGGAAGCTAGCTAGGTGAATGGGATAAGAGCCCCTTTAAGTTATTGTTGTGCGTCGGTGTTTGATGTTAAAATTGAGTCTCCTCTCTTCTCTTCCACCGATTAATATCGAGTATCATTATTTTAACACACACAAAAAATATCTAATTGAAATACATATTTTATTATTATTGAATGTGATATAATAGATAGATAAAAAAATAAAATTATAATCACATCTAATAATAATAAAATAAATATTTTAATTAAACACCCATTTATAAATATTGAAATAAAACCAATGGCATTGCATTGCTACCAGAGTCCTCAATGAGAAGAGTACTCAACACACACACTCATCCATCCCTATCCCAATCTCTATCCCCCAGCCTATACCAACGTGGCAAACAGGGAATGGTTGTGGGCCCCCACCGCCAGCATCAAAATCATCCTTAACATTTGCAGCATCACCAGCAGCCAGCAAATAAGTTCATTCAAGTCACTATAAAACATCGATACTACTAATTTTTTAAGATTTTAATTTCGAAGCTTGTAAATAAGTGAAAAATTAGCAATATAAGGGCATATTTGCTTTGTATTTTTCAATTTTCAGTTTCTAGTTTTCAATTTTTTCAGTTTTTCCTTCACAAAATAGAAAACTGAAAACAGGCAAAGCAAACAGGCCTAAAAATTTTATGTAGTCAAATAAATATGTATGTTGTCCCTTATTTTTTTCTTGATTTATTTAATTTGACTCTATACTTCTATTTTTTAATTTAACTTTTATACTTTAAATCATTTTCAACGGTAAATAAACAATTACACAATTCACGTCCAGTTTACATGTATGCCAATTTTGCCTATCATACACAATAAATTGTCTCAATTCTAGTTGGATTAATCACGTCTAATAAACTCAAAACATTAATAACATTTTATCAGCACCCTTATTTCATTCCTTCTTAATAACCCAAAAAGAAAAGGGAAAGGAAGAGAGAAGAAACTCAGATTCATTGTGTCTTTATACTTCCTCAGTGGGTGTGCACACAGCTACAGGATATGCATGCAGCATCAGGCATAATTCAGAAGCATCAGCAACCCTCCAAAACCCCATCGCCATGAATTCAACATCACACCCCCCTTTAACCTACATCTCACTTGACACCATCTGGGACCACACTCTACAAGGTGGAGCCCACCTACATTGCAATTACTATCTGTGCCTATATATGCACCTTGCCTTTTTCTTCACTTTTTTTTAAATTTTCTCTTCCTCCATTATTTTGTTCATAATAATAATAAAAATAATTAACCAATAAATAAAATTTGCTGCTATTTTGAATGCTCAATCTATATATATTGTTTAATTTTAATATGATATTTCATATCTACAATGTCACCACTGTTGTGTTATTCCTTAGATTCCTGAACTGTCCAGGTTTTTCACTTTCTTAGACAAACAAGAAGCAGTTTAACCCATTGAGTCAAAGATTTCATTGTGGACTACCAGTGCAATGAGTGTAATATCCTCTGCCTTTGAGAATGAAGTATAGAGGAAATGTGACATTTTATTTATAGTCAAATGAAAATAAATTTTCATATTATATGTAAATTTAACAAATTTCACCATATATGGATTAATTCTAACAGTTTATTCTTTAAATTTTTTGATAATTTTCATATAATCTAATTAACAATCAAATTCATTAAATCTACTAATCAAAACATGCATACTATATCAAATATCAAATTATCATTGCTTCACTAAGGTATAGAGGTAAGATGGGGTTTGTGAATGGTGCAATGATCAACAAAAGTAGCTGGGTTATGTGCAGGAGGAGAGTGTGCTAGCTGGCCCATTCAGCGGAACCCAAAGTGTAACAGTGGCGTCCAGCTAAGCATTTAACGACGGGGTTTTTGATTTTGACGTCATTACGATGAGCGAGACGGATAATGACATCATAGAATGATGATGCACCCGATCCTATTCATGCCAGGTTTGCACCAACAGGAACTCATGCCCTTTATAGGCCCCATCCAGTGCACCTGAGTCCACAACCAAAGGCTCCTTATTGCTGGACACGTGGAGTCACGTCTGTGTGACACATGACATGTTTCAATGTCCATCTGGCAGCATTCCTCCAGAAAAGAGTGCTTGTAAGCTATGAAAGTGTGGAGCAGAACTTGAAATCAATCCAGGGTATTTATAATCCGACCCAAACTGTCCAATCCGAAGAATAATGAGTTGGTTGTTGGTTTTAAAATTTGATCCAATACATTAAGTAATTTTTTAAAAAATATATTTTTATAATAATAGTGAATAATTACAAGATTTTATTGTTCAATTAATACATTATATATAATTTGGTATTATTTTTATATTGATATGGTTTAGTTTGAAATATATATTGTAATATATATTTTGAATACTGTTTCTTAAAATTTTATAATTTTACTATGTGTAATTTCTAATTTCTCATACCATAATACCCGAGGTACACGTATCCATTGGTAGATTCCGTACAGTCCTATGGTTCCTTGGGGTCCACCCGAGTAGTTGAATCGGGCCCGGGTGCAGAAAGCAAGTTGCAGCCTCGGTTCTGCAAGATTCTAAAGAACATGTTCGCTGTAGCAAGTGTGCCTCGCTGCAGGGAAGTAACGAGCCTTTTTGTGCTTGTTTGGTGATACAGGCTCACTACAGCGAGCTTTACTCATTGCAGCGAGCACCCCATATCAACACAGTATTAGAAAAATGATGCCGTTTTCACTTATGCCGCACTTTTCTATTAGGCTCCCTTTCTCTCCATCACAGAAATAGAAACCAAGAGACACACACCCCCCAAACCCTCTTTTCTCTCTTTTCTTCAAATCACACTCCAATCTAGCTCCCCTACATTATCAAGGTATATATATGTTGTTATTTATGTCTCCATTCTCTTAATTCTTTCATGATCTTGAGTTGGGTCTTGTTATTTCTCTCATTGTTGTCAAGTTAGGACACTCCTTCAAAGTTGTAGGTATATGTTTAGAGTAATTTAGAGCTTTCCATAGGTTTATAAGTTTTGTTGTTTCAATAGCAGACATTGATGTCATCCCTCCTCTTGGAAGTCCCTGTGATGTTGGTGTTTCACAGCCTACCCCTCTAAGTGAATGAGTTTGATCTCATGGTCTTAGTTTGGTCATTATGTTATTATTTTTTAGCATTGCAGAGTATTTAAAGATTCGAAAAATGGATTCTTATATGATATGGCTTTATATAAAAATGTGCTTTAGCTAGAAATGCTCCATTTAAACTTATACATGAAATTATGATTTTAAAATATGCATGGGACCATAATTATTGTTCTATAAAAGGTTTTGTATAATTTAATCCATGATTGAAATTATTATGAATATTAGGATTAGTTATGACTGATGAAATGAGATTTAAGACTCAATGTTTATTTTGGGAACTGAGACATGTTGAACGTTGAAAATATAGAATTTTCCTTTTTGACTTTAGTTTATTTAGATTACTGAGAGTTACTGAGAGGAACAGAACTGTGAGTTAACAACAGTTACTCCGTTAATCTTAGTATACCAAGGCCCACTAAGGGCAAGTCATCCTTAAGTTAGATTAATCCACCAGGGATATGGTTCACTAGGGACCATTAAGATCTCATTTAGCTAGGGACTCTTATCCGCTAGAAACTAAGCACCCTCCTTACAGTTGATGGATATTCTGTTCCCTTTTGTAATTCTTGAAAAGATAAAGATAATAGTTATTATGTAAAGTAAATAGAAATGTTTATAAATGCTGCATTATTATTATTTATGTATAATATTTTCTTATCCCATGTATGGTTATGAGTGAGGATCCACCCACTGAGTTTTGTTGCAAAACTAACCTATCTTTTCTTCCTTTTCCTCACAAATATAGGTGTAGCACAAGATCCTCCTCTTCTTCCTCCTCAGCATTAGTTATCTTCAGTTTGGGTGATCTTCACCTTGGCATAAAGCCATAGTATTTTGTTCATGATAGAGTGCTCCAGTGATGTGACGGGTAGGGTTTCCGGACTGTATATAATTTGTTTTGCATTTTGATATTATCATGATTCTTTTGTATTCAAATGATATAATATTCTTGGTTTATTTTGTACATAAGCAACTTAGTTGAGGTATATGTTACAACTACAGTTCAGAATCTATTTATGAGAAAGAGGTTTTTTTCATGCTTAGTAAAGGTTAATATGAGAATTGATTTATGATTTAAAATATATTTTATGAATAAAGTATGTATATGGTACGACACAGCAATTATAAGGCTTACGTGGGGACAGGATTCCTCATATGCCGGTCACGATTCAAATTGGATGGTGACACATACATTATTAGAAGGTCAAATTAACTCAATTGGACTCCGATCACTAGTCAAGTTATTATTAGATCAGGTCAGGTTTGAATTGGATCCAGCTCAACTGAACATGTTTTTTGTACACCCTTAATCAATTGGGAGAAGCCTTTCCGATGTACGATTAGATAGGTTGTGTCAAACTAGGTTTGTTTGAATTTGATCATATTATTTTCTATATTTAAATTTGATTAATTAATTATGACTTGATTAATAATTAGATTAAGATATGATTAGCTAATAAGATTGGCTTATTCGGTCGATCTTTCACGCATACATTGTTAATTCAATTTTTAGATTTTATTACTAGTGAGTATTCTATAAGTATTTCTATATAAGCAATTGATCAACTTCGAAATGTACTATGACTTAAATTAGAACAAAAATATTATTCCAACACCCAAGATTAAGTATCTAAGTGAAACATCAACTCCGTCACCATTAAATGTAATGAATTGGTCATCACATCTAATAATAACGGAGTTAATGTCTGATTTAGACACCTAATCTTGGGTATTGAAATAATATAACTCAAATTAACAAAAACTTTTAGAACATAAAAAAACTAAGCGTTATAATATGCGAGACAAAGATAAAATCATATGATCGAACTAACCTAAATTAGATAGTAGTGTGAATTTATACATTATGTTTAATTAAATCATAAAATTATCAATTTAAAATTAAAATAAAGATTACTCCGTAACATAATTTCCAAACATAGTATTTTTTATATAAAATACTATTGTGTTATGCTTAAGGTATTAATTATTATTTTTATATGAATTTAACCTAATGTCTCACCTTGGGAAGAAGTAAAAGCTTTGCAAAAGTGTTGGCCTATCAATATGATATTCGGTTGTTGAGTTTAGGTATATATCCTCCAAGAGTGTGATGGCTTCATTGTATTGATAGTTTTTATAAGTTGTCCATGTGATGTAATATTTTGTAACAATGGTTTTATAAGTCTAGCCATGTAAAAGTTACAAATAGTCAAAGATTTTGAAACTTCTTATAGAGATCATGAATGTAGGTTGAAAGGGCCAAATAACATTAAATTTTATGTGTATTGTTTTCTTTAATTTATATTTTCTTTAATTTATGTTGTTTTTTCTTCTTATATTGTTACTTCTGGTGAGAGGGGGTTTATTTTTTGTGTTTCTTACACTTTCACTTCACAACATATATTAATTGAAGTTGAAAATTTTATATTTGATTTTTTTTATAAAAATTATAAATGGTAAAAAGTACATGAACTTTAGCTGAGCAAGCCAACTCGAAACACAACTCCAAACTATTTGAAAGACTGTTTTAGCTCAAGAATAAAAATACATATAATATTATTAGAAAAAAAAAAGATAGATTCAGGTTTTGTTTGATGCATCGTAAAAATAAGATCCGGTAAAATTAAATATAAAACTATAGGATAACCGATTCATTGTATAAGTTTTTCTTCTATTCAATATTTGGTGCGCCATGTATAGGAAATTACAGTGAATGAAAAAAATGACTTAATCCTCATTTTTCAAATGGCACCAAGCAGCAAGGGACCGGTAGGCGGCGACCGGTGGAAAATATAACTAAAATTTATAATAATATAAGAGTAAATTTCGAAATTTAACGTATTGTAACAAATAATAAAAGTTTAGTTTCTCTGCTCTTGAAATTGGACTTGGGGAATTCAATAGTACTTGTTTAAGAGTACGGTACGGTCAAAAATTCATAGTAAGCTCTTCCATATTCCTTTTATTTAACAAGAAAATGGGGGGAAAATAGTGAGATATTGATTGAACCATATGGGTGCTAGCTTGTATTTGTAATCAGCACGTGTATCATTTTGTATTCTCAATTCTCAACATCACTATAAGTAAACACTCATTGTGATTACTGATTACATCAATCTGTACATGTACTCCATGATTTCGTATTCAATGGTAATGTAACTAGGTTGTATTTTACATTATCTTCGAAGTTGCACACGCTAACACATGATGTTACTCGACTCGTGTCATGCTTGTATTGTCCCATAACAAGCATAACAGAACATGTTCATTTAAATGCCTTCACATGATTTTCAGTTGCTATTGCTGAAAGAGAAGTTCATCCATTCATTATATGTTCATTTTAGTGCACCGGTTTCTCCATTTGTAGTATGATATTATTATGCCAGCTATTTATAATCACTTTCTTGTTGTATTATACGATCTTGCTCTTCTCACGATATTGTGATTTTTAATTTTTTTTTACTAATTAATTGTAATCGTGTTCTTAATTAGATTTGATCGATTCTCGTAACGATATCATAATTTAGTTCCCCAATTAATAACATAAGCTTCTTAGTGACAAGTTGCTCTGTCCCTACTCTTGACTTTCTGTTTTTCAAATTAGTAATTATCAGTGTATAAAACCATTCTTATTTAATTTATCAGTGCAAAGTTTTGGAAGACTCTATTACAGCATTTCAGACAAGTTCTAAGTAGATGGGCATAATTAGTTCTGGTTATTTTCGCTTATAAATTATATTATTTTTATATACTGAAGAAAACCTTTTTATTTTTTAATCTAATAGAGGTTGAAATTCTCGTATATCTAATGCTATGAATCAAGCAAAATTTAAGAACTTTATGTGTAAGTAACAAGCAAAGCATTACTTTTTCCGTAAGTAAGAATGACTATAATAAATCATTAAGGGCATCATTTCATGTTCCGAATCTCGTACTGACCCACTCTTAATTGATATTTTAAGACAACAATTTTATCGTCATAGATTATGAAATACGAATATTTTAAGCTGAGTTCAAGTTTGAATATATGTTAAATTATGATGAAATGATTTCAATTTGATCGAACTATTTTTTTTTTCCTGGTAATGTCTATTGAATCATTATATTCTTTAGTTACAGTAAGTAAAATCCACAGTTTGTGACCGGCAATAAGGTAATGTCCTAATTTTTTAAGATCAAATAATTGTTTTACCAAAAAAAATTTTTAATTTTTTTAGTAATGTATATTCATTAATTACGGTGCATGTATACCTTATTATAGAACACCATCTTTACCTCTTATTTTTTCCAACAATGTACGAAATCATTTTAAAAAAATAATGTACAAAAGTCTTGTTGACCGATAAGAGCAAAGGTGAAAGTGCAAAAAAAAAAAAAGAAAGAAAACGTCAGATATCATGAGCTTGAATGACCAATTAAATTACTTTTTGTGCTACGAAGTATTATTTCTTTAATTTTTAAAAATAAAGAAAACTTAATCATTGTTGATCATTTTAATATTTAAAATCTTAATATTACCCGTAAAGTTTCTTTCACATTGCAGTTCTAACTAACTATTTTTTTGTGAGAATCGCATATGCATATTGCTTCATGAATTGTTTTATAGTATACACTAGTATTGCCTTTCTATGTATAGGACGGACAAATTAGTAGTTCAAGTTATTAATACAAAGATATGTAGTCGTATTGGGTGCTCCACTTCAATTATCTTCTACCAAAAATGGTTGAACTTCAACTTCCTTTACTTAAATGTGTGTATATGGGGTCCTATTTTTTTTTTAAAAAAACAAATTCTCTTTTAATTAGTTTCCTTTTGTGATACTCCATTCCATATTTATGCTCTACTAATCTTCTTGTACTTTTGTTAATTAAATGAGGGTATTTATTATTAAGTGTCATTCACCAAGAACCAAAGAAGATTTAAAAGGTGGAAAGAAAAGAACTACATATATCTTTCTTAAGCAGTACAAAAACAAAAATGGTATATGATATTATTCTAGGGAAGGTTCATTGTACTAGACTCTGAGAAAGCATCTACTTGGGGTGTTGAATCATATTATAATGTGATGATACTAGATCGCTTTTACTCAAAATAAGTAACCATTAACTATTAGCGGTTGTTGGTTCATTAAACAAAGCTAGAGAGCAGGGCATCTTTTTGTTCACGGTATTACCCCAACTATATATTATATCAAAGAGTTTAGCCAAAGATATGGTTAACAAGTGTTTAGTTTCCTCTCTCTCTCTCTGATATATATATATATATATATATATATATATATATATATATATATATATATATATATATAATAGACCGACAATAAGGACACTAAGCACTACCACTATTGGACTAACCATCTCTTAGTTTTTGTGGTGTCATGGGTCTGTGAAGTCAAAATTGTGCATACGCATTAGGGGTTGATTGGGCACTCTATGCTATAATTGGCACCACCATAAGGATTGGACAACATTATTAGAGCCGACAATGGTTCCTCAATGAGAACTTTTTTTGGTAGATACTTAATCTGAAGTCTATTTAAGCAGCAAAGGCACTAATGTGTACTTAAAAAAAATCTATAAATCCTAAGATTGTTAGCCAAATTAAAGGGTTCCTCATCCCAACCACCCATCTCCCAAATTATCCTAAGGCTGTCTTTGATTGGCCCTATTGTAATGTTTCTTTTACTCTTACTCTGGCTTATGTGTTAGGTAGGACTGCTTTATCATTCTGAAGAGTGATTGACAATAATGTCTGAATGGATATCACAACAGTTATGATCTTGCATATCTGAGTGTGGTAGATCTTCTAATAACCATTTGCTTTTATTATGAATATTAGAGAGATTAACAAGTCATATATCAGGATAAGGAGCCTTTAAAGTAAGAACCTCATCTTAAAAAATAAAATAATGAGATTTTATTTTTAAATTAATAAAATTAAAATTTAAACTCTCTTCATTTTATTAATTTAAAGATAAAATTATTCACTTTATACTTTAAAATAAGATCTTCACTTTAGAATATCTAAATCTCAAATATTCATCGATTGAAAAGTGCAAAAGAATAAAGAGTGACATATCCTATATATTGTGCAAAATGACAATACATACTACGAATTCAACTTTCTTCTTATCGTGGGGAAAATAATGAGTATGATTCAATATTCATAATCTCTCTCTGATTTCTTTAGTAGAGGAATTTGACTTGAGTCAAAGCCTCTCGTGAATCTTATCAACTTGATACCTTTCGAGTTAATATATGATCAATAATCCCGGCTAAGCTGCATAGCTTTTATGTGACCAAGTCATTGTTCAAACTGATGGCATTTACTGAAAGTTAATTCCAATTTTATAACTTTCCATGGGGTAATCAATTCAATTTTTATTTTTATGGTCAATAATTAACGCATACTATTATTTTAATAGTATTTTTTTTCTCTCTGAATGCTAGTTGATGGATAAAAAAATTAATTAACTGATGCTCTTAATTGTTTTTTAATTAAAAATTGACTACTTTTAATTAATTTTTTTTATATTAACTGATGCTCTTAAAGCCCTAGTTAAAAAATATTCTTAATTACTTTAATCGCAGAAGGACAATATATAGTACTTGCAACACTTGTTAGTCAGAACTCAAGTTGATAACATGTATCTAGTTAATTATTAAGAAATGAAAAACCAATCTTCATATAGTGAATTGTTGAAGATATATAAACGTTTCTTTAGTAAGAAGGTAGTCCTTAAAACTTAGACTTTAAGTAATACTTACATCTACAGGAACTTTTCAAACACAAGCTAAGTTTTTTGAAGTGTTCAATAAACTGTCCAATAAAACAAGGGATTTATTGCAGCTTGCCAAAAGTCTTTACTATGGGAGGCGTGTTTGGAGTGTATCCTTAAAGTCAACTTACAGCTGAATAAAATTTGAAGTTTCATTACTTTAATTGAGGGTGTTTTTGGCAAACAGAAACACTTGTCCGCAGCTACGGTTTACCCACTTGTCAAGATAAAGGATTCAGCCGAAAAATTGTGACAGCATTTAAAAACAAGCGAGAAATTTGTTGTATATACTTTACACATAATTAAGTAAAGGGTTTTATGTGACAGTACTCTAAGGCCGTTGGTTAAGATTTTTAATAAAAATAAAAATATAAATTTGGTGGTTCTACGTCTTAAAATTTTAAAAATCACATATTTTCAATCAAAACTTATTATTTTAAAATCCTTAATAAACTAAACTGAGTAACAGATGAGATTCCAAGAACCGATAATAATCGAGGTGACAACTAATGGGTTTAAATGGTAAGTAATGCTTTGTACCGAAAAAAAAATGATAAGTAATGGTGAATTATGAGGAACAAGTCACACATTACCTTGTATTCTATTGTTTTAAAATAAACGTCTCTTTTATCTTCTAGATATATTCACAAATCATTGTATTAGGTAAACACAAATTTAAATACATTGATTAGTGAGTTGTGTCCAAATACATTTATTTGTGAATGTACGTAAAATATTAAAGTGAGACATTTATTTTGGAATATCCGGCTTTTGTAGCAAGCCTTATTGAAGGGTTGTACTCAGGTTCAATGGAATGCTTGCTATTGCATTAGATTACTCAACTGTGATTTCAGGTTTGATCCTTAGATATGGAATAATATGGGTTGAAGATTTATGTCCTTTATATGATTTTAAATACTCAAATAAAATTGTCTTCAACAAGAGGATATATATGGAAAGCCAAAACAAATATTGCATTAGATTAGAATCTATTTATGTTCAATACATTTATTAATTTCATTTTATAGTTGAAAAATTAAGAATAAACAACATTTTTTATCCAAACATTTTCAATTTGATATCAATTTGATTATAACAAAATATTTGACATCTCTTAGCATTTTTAGTTTCGACATTAGTTTATTCATGATATTTTTTATTTCGATATCAATTCATTCATTACATCAAAGTGGAAATGTATTAAAATGACTAAATTGATGTTAAAATTAAAAATTTTATAATTAAATTGATTTTAAAAAATTTATCAAAACCAAATTGAAACCAAATAAAAAATGTTAGGATAAAAAAGTTATTGACTCAAAAATCAATTATATATACATATCATATCGTATAATAATACAATTATGAATTAATTATTGAGAAAGTTTTGATACTTGCCAAATTCTCTTTCAACGAAAATTATTCTTCAATGAGAATCTAATAAGTAATTATTTTTAAATCTGAATATCAGATCAATTTATCATAGTATTTTACCAAATCCTTTTATTATGGCATAAAATATTATCATAATTAATATCATAATAATTTATTGTAATATTTTTTCAAATCCTTTTACTATGCAACATAATATTATCATAATTAATAAATCAAATCATCGAAATAACAAATAATTATATTTCGATAACTCATTGAATGATACAAAATGATTTTCCTATGATTTATTTGGCATATTTTATTTTTCTTTAGCACTATATATATATATACACACACACACACACATACACATGCAATGAATCTAGTTGATATCTTTCTTTTCTTTCAATTCATTGTTGCAATTATAGACTCAAACTCATTCTGCTATGGTGATTTCCTTTTCCATCACCATTGTGTTTAAATTTTTTTTAACAATTTTTCCTATTAAATGGATTAAAGCATTGTTGATTGTTCATATGTTTTTTGATCCAAATCTCACTGAGAATAATGCACTTTTTATTATATCTAATCATATTATTTTATTTTATTCTGATAAGATTGTTATTAATATCTAATTAATATGAATTTCTAATTCATAGTTTCATTTTGTACTTCTTTATCTCATTCACTTTGATATTTATTAGCTGTAAGTAAATTTTACCTTACATTGTCTCGCCACTACTGATAATATGTGTAACTCAAAATGCAATGAGTGAAGGGATGAACTTCTATTTGGTATTCTTCTTAAAATAGTTGCCAATAAATGAAATTATATTTTTTTTTATTGTAATTGATTTTCCTTATTAAAAAATTCTCTTAGAACAATACATTTTTGACCTTTTAGATTTAGGTGATTATATTGTTTGTAAGATTGATATTGTAAATTTCATTTATATTATTTTGAAGTTTATCTATTACTCAGTCATGATGCATTCTTTCAAATAAGGATGATTAATAATATTTAATTTAAAATCAAAATCATTCACAATAATCAATTAAACAAAATTTGAGGAATAATATAAAGCAAAAATGTAATTCTTCTTTAAATAATTTTAAGCAAAACATACAATAGATAGTAATATAATTCAAAATATATAGATAATAATAAAATTTAAAATATATGACTTAAAAAATTAATATATGATTTTTCACAAAAAAACTAATATATGAATTTTTTATTTTAATTCTTATATACTTCTTTCTCTTGATTTTTAATAATTACTATATCAACTATTAAATGATATTTTCAATTTTTTTTCTCATACTTTCTATGATATGATCTAGACTTTTATTATGGAGATCAGTAATATTTTATTCAAATCAATGTTATACATATTTATTCATATGATAATGAATTAGTTACATCCTATCTTATATTTGAAATCTAAATTTTATTTTAATATATATAATTTGATTAAAAAATAATACATGATTCAAAAAATTAATATGTAAATTTTTTTACTTTAATTCTAAATGTTTCTCTCTCTTGATTTCAAATAAATACTATATATACAGTCACTTTTAAGTTATATAGACATGAATGAAGTTACGGTATATGATTTTAAAATCTAATATAAGATGTTTATTTTAATTGTTAAATATTTATCCCTCTGTTTCCAATAATTATCATATTAACTATTAAATAATATTTTAAATATTTTCTCCTATTATTTCTATGTGATCATCTAGATTTTTTCAGGGGAATAACCTGGATTTTATTCAGATCAATATTATACATTATATATATGTGTGTGTGTGTATATATATATATATAGGAAGCGTATTATATAAGATAAGTAGTTTATTGTGAAAGTGAGAGGAGTGAATTTTGATCGTTGGACCTTAAATGAACTATCAAAATTAAAAAATAAAGTCATGTATTTTTTTTTTAATGAGCATGTGAGCATTAATTACATTAGTTAACTTTCAATTATGACTATGTATCCATGTATGATTATATAGCACAAATTTACTTATTACACTCTCATAATAAACCACTTCTCTTATGTAATACATCCCCATATATATATATTTTGTTTCTTTCAGTAAAAGAATTTCTATATATACACTCAGTTAAATCCTATTAAATCCTATCTAATATATATTCTTCCACTAAAAGAAACAAGATATATATAGATATATGAATTGATTCAAAAAATTGATATATGATTTTTCTTACTTTAATTCTTAAATGATTCCCTCTCTTGATTTCTAATATTTATCATATTAACTATTAAATAAGATATTTTAAATTTTGTCTATCATAATTTCTATGATATCATTCAGATATTTTTTACAATGATTATCCAAATTTTATTCATGTTAATTTTATACATATTTATTCATTTGAGAATATTATATGTTATAGTATATTTATATTTTTTTAATGAATATAGTATATTTATATTGATATAATGATTTATTGATTTTGTATCTTTTAGTAGAATAACATAATATCTCAAGTACACGTGTTTCTAGACGGGTCTAGTATGATCTCAGGGTCCTCTGGGACCTACTTGTGTTGCTAAAAAGGTCCCGGATTCATGAATGACACTTCACATGTAGAACTGGTGTTTTTGACATCGCTATAGCGGTTAGGCGCATGGGCTAGCCAAGTTTGGAATCTGTTAACCATTATAGCAATCAATGACCACTATAACAACCATGTGTTGTTTCGGATGGGTGATTCAAGTGCATTGACTGCTATAGTGGTACCCCTCGATGCTAGAGCAGTACTAAAACGACGTAATTTCGTTTAATGATACTCTAACCCTGTAAATACCCTCCCCACTTGTGTTCTTCCCCCATTTCTGAAATCCCTAAGACCTAAACACCATTTCTACTTCCTTACTCCTAATCTCACTTAATCTTGCTTCCTTCAAACTTCAAAGTAAGAGATTGATGTTAGATTATACCTTCTGTCTTCTTTTTTTCTCTATGTTCTTAAGTTAGATGTTGTAGTTTTTCATTATTGTCAAGTGAGGGTACTCCCCCAATATTCCTAAATTTGGTTTAGAATTTGTTTAGCGATTATTAGAGATTATTCATAGATTTTGTTGTTGATATGGTAGACATTGGTATCACCCCCATTCCATGGAGTTCTATTGGTGTTGATACCATCTGCTCCTCCCTTCCAAGTGAGTGGGTTCAATCTTGTGGCCTTTAGCTTGGTCATTATAAATATTTTTCTAGCTCTATGGTATAACTGCATGATTGAGAAATTATTTTCAAGACAAGTATGAATGATAGAGGATTTTTGCCAAGTTTATGAATTTTGTGTTTTCAAATGAGCATGAAAAGTTGTATTATAAAGCACATGTTACCATTTTGTTGCTAACACAATTTTCTGAATGGCACTAGACTATGAATATTGATACACATAGAGATGACATGATTTCCAATAATTTCAAGAGTTACATAATTATGAGAATTTTGCTATAAGCTCAGAGTCAGGGTACCATTATGAATTTTTAGCGTACGATTACCCCATTTTCATGATTTTAAGAGTAGACAATAGTTATAGAAAAATGGACAGTGAGTTAATGGCTATGAGATATTGTTAACCTTGAAACCAAGTTATCTACTAGAGGACAATTTTCCGTTATCAGAGAAATCAGATATGAAACCTAGTTAGGAGTATAAATTTGGAACCTTATGAGGTACCCATAGAATAAAAAAAAATCCCAGAGATTATTGTTTCTCCATTAAACTACTATGATTTATGATCTATAGAGAATATTGATTTTGAGATTTATTGTTAGTTGTCCCATGTAGGGGTTATAGGAGTTTTAGATAAAACTCACCTCTCTCATTTTTTTCCTTTGCAGATATAGTAGCTGCTGTGAATCTTTCTCAGCCTTCTCCCCAGCAGTAGCAAATATTTCAGTTTGGTGAGCTTAACTTTAAAGTGAAGTATCTTTTGCTTTTTGTATAGAGTTCTTCAGTGATTGTGCGGGCAGGGTCTCAGACCACACATGTTTTTGCATTTTGTCTGCCATGATCCAGATTATGATGTATTTAGAATGATATAGTTTTTTGGTTCTTGTGAATAGAGCAACTCATATATTTTATGTTAAGATTTTAGATTCAAACTTGATTTATAAAATGAATTATAGAAGGTTATTATAATTTGAAAATGCAAGTTGTTTTATATTTAAAATAGAAATTTTATTTAAATTATGCATATAGTATGACTCAGCGACCATAAAGCTTATATGGGGATGAAATTTCTCACTTGCTAGTTACGTTTCCAAATTGGGTTATGACAAATAATAAACACATACATTCATATTTGTATGATGTTAATATGGTACAATGTATAAAGTCGATTTCTCAATTTGAAATGGATGAGTTCCAAATACAATACGCATGCAAAAAATCCTATTTATACTACTAATAAAACTGAAAATAACATAAAATTATGTTGATGTAGTAACCAAATGGATTTTACATTAAATGCATTCATTAGAAAAGAAATTAAAGATAAACACTAAAGTTAAAAAAAAGACAAAAATTAATGCAATTATTTACTTTTTTAACGAACCACCATAAAAATAATGAACAAAGCCAAAATTTTAAAATTTATTTTGTCAATTTAAATCTTGGGGGAGTTTTTTTTTTCAATATGTTACTTTCAAAAATTAATCGCTTGCTTAATTCATTTTTATCATTTAAAATTCTCTAAATAGTTTGGCTTTTAAAAAAGTAATTATTTATATTTTTAAAAGGTAATTTTTAACATTTCCACAATAGCCTTCAATACATATTTTTCCCAATATATATACTATAATAAATAAAAATTACTAGTACAAGGAAAATTATGTCAAGATTTTGTATTCCGATTACGGCTCTTCCCTTGAAAGACCTAAATTAAAAAAAGAGACTTTAAAAATATTGAGAAAAAGCTATCAATACATATTATAATCCATAATAATTATTTCTTGAAAATTTTAAGGTTCGAAAAGTCCAATGTCATTTCAAAATAAGAATTCATTTATGCAAACGGGTAAAAGAGAATGAATATCTGAATTAGGTTTTTCTTTCACCCTCTTAATATTTTTGGTATATTCTTTATCAAAGCTTTGTTGTACCTTAGAGCATTTTGCTTTCAACTTTAAATAAATCTGCAATAAATTTAGATTTTAATACTTAATTTAAATATTTAGGAGCAAAGTTTGTCATGCTAATTTTTTTTTTATCAATACAATTTCTTATCGTAATTATAATTAAAATTTTTTTAACTCCGTACATCGCAGGGGTAAAAATTACTAGTACTCATACATTTCAGTATAGGTATAAACTATGCATTTGCCCTTGCACCGTTTGTGCAACAAGCCAACAATCCTTATCTATCTATAATAAAATGGTATCCAAACTAAGCACTTGGATATGCCCAAAAAAAAAACAAAAAGAGAGACAATTGAATATCAACATAATAAAGTGTAAATCTCACAGAAAAATATTTCAAAAATAAGTAAAAGAGTGGATAATTTCTTTTTATGAAATGAGATTTATATAACTTTAAATGGTAGAATCCCGGATCAATGTATAAACAACAAGATATTTGATTTTTTTTTTTGAAAAAAAGATATTTGAGTTACATTTCTAGTGAATAACAAGATATTTTAGTTACAATTTTAGTGAGCGTGATGGATGTGGTAAGGTAATTAATCATATATGGGATTTTTTTTGCCGAATTTACAAATAACATAAATTATAATATATAATTACAGCGTTAATTACTTGTCCATATTTTTTTATAGGAAGTCAACCAAAAATTTAATTGAAATTACCAACATTTATATATAATTTCATCTCTGTGTGAAACTAACAAGCTGTTAGACAAATAATAAGCATCTTAGTCCTGTAAGAATAAAGAAGACATAAGTTTGTTTCCCGACAAACGTACTTATTTAGAGTAGGAGTAAGCGTAAATGCTCAATTCCCGGAATAGAAAAATAATGTCTCCCACAATTTTATTTATAAAAAATCTATCTAGTAAACAACTATTTTAGTAATCATGAGGCCTAATACAGTTGATGACTAGTTGGATTTCTCTGACTTCTAGTAAAGTTCGAATCCTGATAGTATATATGAAGAAGGTCTTGTGGCAGGGGTTTATTGTCTTACAGGAGCTCTCATCTTGAAGAAGGGAATAGTCACTGTTAGCAATAGATACCCTGGGCAACTAAAAAGAAACAATTAATCATTTTGGTTATAATATTTTCAATTTGACGTCAATTTGGTTCTAATAAATATTTTTACATGAATTTTGTCCTAGTATTTTAAATTTTGACATTAATTTAGTTATTTTGTTGGATTTCTACTTGGATAAAATGACTAATTAAAGTGATGTCAAAATTAAAAATAGTATAACTAAATTAATGTTAAAATTAAAAATATTAGGGGTAAAATGTTGTCAAATTTTTTCAGTCATATGATTTCAAAAAATTATTAGGATCAAATTGATGCAAAAAATTTTGTTAGGAGCAAAATAATTGTTTGTTCAAAATCCATACGTCTGAATGCTGTAAACAAAAGTGATCGAATACCCATTTGAAATGTATGAAACTATGATAACTTTCTTTCCAGTGACACGGTCCACTTCTATTGCGATTTAGATCTGAAACCTCAAACAAATTTTATAATTATTCATATATATATATATATATATATGTGCGGTGATTATATAATATTCTGCTGCTCATTTTATTATTGATAAATGCTATATAAGCAGAAAAAAAAGAAAAAGAAAAAAATTGTTATGCGTTCTCGTATATTGTGGTATGTACATCAGATATGCCCTTTTAAATAATGGATTGCCATTTGTCTGGACTTGGGATGTTATATAAGATGATGGCGAAAGTACGGTACTCAATGTTATTTAAATTTCACCATGACAAAATAAAAAGATAAATAAAAGTCTATGATAGATAAATTTAAAACTAAAAAAGGGTGATCTCTTGCATCTCAAAGCTTATTTTCGCATGTCATTGCATGTTAGGTTTTTGATTAAAATTGATTTGGGAAACAAGTCCCACATTGCCAAGAATTAAGATAAAGGAGGGATGTCAAAACTATATATATGAGCTTCAGTTTTTCATTTCAATTCGCACCAGTCGGAAACACTTTAAACTTGTATATGACTTTTCTTTCTTCCTTTGTACTCTTGTTTTAGAGTATTGTGAGGTGTAGTTCAGATATTTACTTTGGAGAGTGTAAGTGTACTGGGGGTGTGAGTGTTTAAGAAAGAAGTCTGTGTGTTGTAATAATTTTCATATAATGATATTCTCTGGTTGTCGTTTGACAGCGATTGTGGTTTTATCCTAGTTTTAGAGTTTTTCACATTAAATTCTTGTGTTGTGGTTATGTTCCTATTTTATTTCTCTATTTAGGGTAGTTCTCAAGGAAGTGAAGTGACAAATTTTCCGAACAAGTGGTATCAGGAGCTTTGGTTCAGTGAGATTTATTCTTAGTATGCTCTGTGGCTATAAGTTAGTTTGATCTTTCATATTAGAGAAGATTTTCTCCCTTGTGCTTTGAAGATCATCCTTCGTTCTTTATTCTTTGGAGGCGGTGTGATCTTGTGAGGCCTTGATTTGGAAAGGTTTTGGCTAAGGAAATATTTGGTATTTAAGCACGTTCATTGTGACCCACCTCTCTTTCCTGGAAACCTTCCTGGTGCACGGCTGGTGCATGATTTATAGTTGGTTTATACTATTCCAGTGTATGGTTGTAACAATGTCAAGTTTTTCAAGTTTGCGAAGTTTGCCATAGAGAAATTTGATGGAAGAATCAATTTTAGCTTATGGCAGATACAAGTCAAGGATGTGTTGCTACAATCAGGTTCGTATAAGCCGTTGAAAAGGAAAGTCACCAATATGGATGATGAAAACTAGGAGGAACTCGATTTGAGAGCAGCAAGTACAATTCGTCTGTATTTGGCTAAGAATGTTCTTGCAAATGTGCAAGGAATATCGACAGTCAAGGAACTTTGGGAAAAACTTGAAAGGTTATCTCAGACAAAGGGCATCTCAAATCGGTTGTTGTTGAAGGAGCAATTTCATAATCTATACTTGGATGATAACATGAAAGTCTCCGACTATCTTAATGCTATCAATGGTATTGTTTCTGAATTAGAGGCTATTGGAGTAAAGATTGATAATAAAGATAAGGCACTAAGGCTTATATTGTCTCTTCTATCTTCCTATGGGCATATAAAGCCTATTTTGATGTATGGGAAGGAAATTTTGAATTTTGAAGAAGCTGTCAGTAAAGTTATTGCTGAAGAAAGAAGAATGAAAAATGAGAGTAGCACTTCATTAAATTCATTGTCGGTAGCTAGAAGTGACACTTATGGGAAAATGAATTGCGGAAGGAGTGTGACATGCTGGAAATGAGGAAAGCCTGGGCATGTAAAAAAAATTGTCCCATTGGCATGGTGTTGAAAAGAGACTCTTAATCTGATACTTGCAACGTTACTCTCATAGGAAGAGAGGATGATTTTTACTAGAAGGTAAGAAGTGTATCCTCATGGTATTATCGTGCTGCCATGGGAAGGATAAGTTGTTGCTATTGGATCCATAATTGCACACAGGCATTGGTTGGCATTGAGATGCAGGGTGTGCGGTGGGGTTATGTCAATGGCTGAAGAACTTCTAGGAAAAGCCAATGTGGAAGTTGTACCATAACTTTTCAGCGTAGTTTCGACATATGCTGAGGTGAAATGCTTGGACTTGTCTAATTCTAAGTGAGTATACTTTTTATAGTGAAGTATGATAATTCTTTGAACTATACTTACCGGTATAGACAATGACAGCAAGAGATTGTTGATATTGATAATGGAAGCTGAAACTGTGTTTATTTCAATTAAAATAGAGATTGTTAGGTCTTTTTTTTTTTATTGAAATTGATTTGGAAAAAAAGTCTCACATTACTAAGAATTGGGATAGAGGGGATTTGCCAAGGCTATATATATGAGTCTAAGTTTTCCATTTCAATTCGCACCAGTCAGAAACACTTTAAGTTTGTATCTGACTTTTCTTTCTTCCTTTGTACTCTTGTTTTAGAGTGTTGTGAGGTACAGTTTAGATATTTGCTTTAAAAAGTGTGGGTCTATTGGGGATATGGGTGTTTAAGAGAAAAGTTTGTGTGTTGTAATAATTTTCATATAGTGATATTCTCTAGTTATCATTTGATAGCAGCCATGGTTTTACTCCGATTTTGGAATATTCCAAGTTAAATTCTTGTATTGTGAGTATGTTTCTGTTTTATTTCTTTATTTAAAGTAGTTTTCAAGGTTGAAAAGTGGCAATTTTTCCCAACATCACACTCATCTCCCTAACACAAAATAAACTGAGAACATTTTTGTTTAAAACAGATTCCTTATCAAATAATAAAGCCAACTATAGCCTTGTATCAATCGCTTAGATCTTCCAAAATAGGCGAATGGTGGAGTAATTTGCAAAAGAAAAATAGGTCAATACGAATTATTAAAAAAAAAGTATCCTTTTGTTGGTTTGTTTTACAATATATGCTATGATAGACAACATGAGAGATCTAATGTGCAGTTAAAAATAATAAAAATTATATAAAAAGAAGAAAAAGCTGAAAAAGGGACTTATGATTGCTTATACATCGCAAAACAAAAATAATTTAATCTTTATGGCTTTAAATACGTGTCTCTGAAATCCATTAAGATGCGTTTATCATATAGCTAGAATTGTCAAATTGTGAGGCATAATATAATTGGTAGCAAGGCGTGTCATTTAATCATGATGTTTGAGGCTCAATTTCACCAATGAAAATGTAGCAATTTTTCCATAAATATAATTAATATTTTTCTTTTGTGACTAACAGTCAACTCATTTTGATGAACTCCAAACTGTGAAGGGAATTAGTCATTGTTATTGCCAATAAATACTTCATAGAAAACCCAAAAGTAATTGTCGAAAAACCAACTTGGATTTAGAGCTACTATAACTTTACAAGTCTCTTTTTAGCCGCTGATTATAAAGATATATATGAATTTGTTTAGCCCTCCACCGTTGAACCTGCACGTGATAGAAATGAATTGGAGAGGTTGCAAATTTTAGAATGTATAGGAGTTTGAAAACTCAGACTGTAAGGTACGGTCGCTTGAGGCTTTGAGGATTATATTGCAGACCCAACAATCATGGGTGTCAGATCCAGCATGTCCTTCACATGAGAAAGAGAGAGGAAATTTTGGGCTTTGGGAAAAAGGAAGAGGTGGTGAAATTTCCTCATGGCCTTGCTGTTGAATTCATTCTTGTCCCCAACTGTGCATGCATGTGTGTAGGGAGTAGACCTTGTCATGTGCAAATTTGATTATATTCATATCATGTTTAACTTGATTCAATTATACTAATCTCTCATAAAATTTAGTGATATTACAAGATGCTACTTGATTTGTCATATTTATATTGTTTTCGTTATAGAGGTATTTAGTATTATGTTCATAATTAATGGTGTTTGATATCATATTTCATAAAATATAAGGATCTTCAAGTGTGTTATAATTTTAAGTGTAAAAGGTGAATCTCATTAATTGGGAATAAAGTAGCATATACTTGTTATTTTAAGGTTTATTTTGAGTTAAGGTAAGACATTCAATCTCTTGTTATAGTTTATCACTTAATCCGTTGATTGGCATATTCCTAAATTTTAGACACCTATCCCTTGAAAATTTTACCTAATATAAATATTACCTAAACTGCAAGAAATATTAATACATATTTTCACAAACTATGAGAAGATTCGTATATAACTATCTGCTAATATTAAGTGAGATTAATGTAACTTATCTTTACACATATGACATAGGTAAAAGTCAGAAGGGAGATAACTTCTTGTTTAAGTGATAATCTGAGATTTTCCAATATATATATAACTTATATGTGTAGATATTTATCATCGATCGTACTTTTTAAAAAGTTTTTCATCTCTTTAGACTTTAATACGGGAGGATCGATGGTCAAAATTTATATATTGACCACATATATTGTCAAATTTGTACATGGAAAAAATCTCTCTCGCCGCATGAGTCAGAGGTGCATACAATATAATTATCCTAATGTAGTTTTCAGCTTTTGTTCTTACTTGTCACTATGCAGATGCAAGATGACGGTGTGCGTGTCCCTTTGCCCCAAAAACTCAGAAACTTCGTAACTTTCCATATTGTGGTTACAAATTTAATAAGGGCCACCCCAAGAAATTACTAGTTCTAGTGTTATTACTAGTTTTAGTGTTATTACTAATACTGCTGAAGAAAACTGGCGGTGCTGATATGTATCTGATATCAGTTTATAGGAACTCTCCTACTCTCATGTTCATCTAGTCTCAACAATTTTAGTGGATAAGAGGGTTTTTTTTGTCACGATGCTGCCATAACACGTGATAGGCCATGTGCTATTGCAAGGGAAATCATAAACCTTTAGGTGTGTATGTGTGACTTTGCCAGTGTTAGATCCTTTTCTCAAGCTTTTATTTTGTATCCGTCTTTAAGGGCACCCCCATTTCTTATCCTTCCCTTTAATTTGATCCTCATCTCTGAGCACACATGTTTGATTCTCCCATCTTCGTATTCCTTGAAAATCATAACATGCCAATGTATACAAGTTTTCAATCTTTCAAAACATTAACTAAACTCTATTTTCGGCTTTTTTTAATTTTGCCCCCCCAATTAATTAACTTGGTCACCATCAACTATGGCCTAGTCTTGGAAATTAAACAACCAATGGAACCACCGATGGCATTGAAAATCTTGGGAATTTAGTATATTGAAATTTGGTAATTTCCAAGAGGATAAAATGTCATGTGGGTGCTCCTTTTGCAAGGAGATGATGCTGGCACTCTTGGAATGTCTTGTTCATGTGAAGTAACCTCGAATTTACATTAGTACGGATTATTTATTTATACTTAAAGGAAAAAAAATTTTGGGACACTGTAATCATGGGTGTCAGGGACATTGATGGATTGGTATAGTTCATCAGTGGATATAGACACACCTATCTTTAGGCTTTCTTGTCTTGTTCTTTATCAAAAGAAGCGTACCACTAAAAGGGCACTCCTTTCTTTTGGTCTCATGTCTCTTGGCCCTAAGATGAATGATCAATCATGGATCATAGTCCAAACCATATATATATATAAAACAAGTGCGAATAATACTGCATTCATGCGAAAATTTTGAGAAGTTCCTAATCAATATATGAGGTGAAAAAAAATACATGACTTGTTCTAAGATATGTGAATTTGTTAAATCTCATACAACCCATCTAGGGATTACCATGAAAATATTAGTTGTTGTGTTATAAGGAGTTTAGGAGTTCAAATTGGTCTTGCGGGGGCATTGATTTTGTGTCAAAACATGTACAGGCCACGTGCCAATTATGACTGAAGAGCTGGATGGCCTTCAATGTCTGCTGAAATAAGGGCCATTCAACATAGGATTCTTGAAACTGGCAAAACAATGGGGCTGATTAGTTTACTTCAGGGGAAGGGGTCTGTGTTTTTTTGTTGTGTTGTGTGTTTCAGTCATTTAGTCATTGTTTTTATCCTCAAGTAGATTTGTTTACATGCTTTGAATGCTATTGTTTCCGCAGAGATGCTATCCTCTATATATATTTATTTTGGGTTAAGGGAAGAGAGGATGATATAAATAGTATAAGGTGAAAAGTGGCATATCAATGACGAAAGTGTCAGGGCACAGCTATCGTTGATCCTTGTTATGTGGAATTGAGAGGGCACACTTATGTCACTCTCTTTCTCCAAGCCCCCTCCTTCTCATTCATTGTCACCCTTTCCAGAAATGATATTTATACTCTCGGTTTATAGGATATTACATCGATACACTCTTATTTATTATTGAATAAAGTGTGAATCTAGTTTATTTTGAGACCCATCTCCATCTAATAATAAATAAAAATATTTCAAGATAATATTTCATGAAATACGAGTATAATTAATGGTACTCCTTTCCAATATATACCAGCCTTTTTTGGTTTTGAATAGAAAAGTTGAGGGGATTGAGGAACTGCAAATGGCACGTGATGGCCATTAGGAATGGAGAGAAATTATCATGGTACTGGTAAAATGCAGCATAGACCAGAAAGAAGGGGGCCGGGGGGCAGAAAAAAATAAATAAATGAAAAGGACTTCTTCTTGTGACTGGAATTATTCCACCAAGCACTAGGAAGGAACAAAATTCAAAGTGTGGTGCGAAGATTCTTTCTTCTATGGTGATTTGATTGACTACTATTGATGTCATAAATGATTTTTACAACAATCTTGTTCTAGTGAAGACTATTTTTTTTAAAATAATATTATTTTAATATTATAAAATTTAATATTTAGTGGTGATAATTTTTACTTATTTTTAATATTTATCATATTTAATAATTATAAAATAAATATTTAAATAGATATTTATTTTTTAATTATCAAAATATCATTACTTAATTTTTTTTTTTAATGCGAGACTGTTTTAGTTTTTCATTATTGTTACAATGAATGGCAACCATCATTGTAATTTTTTGTTACAACAGCTATCGTAATTAAAAGTAAAAAAGGTGTGTGTGTATATATATATATATATATCACATGGGGAATAAGAGTACTAATTATTATTCACCCATATTTTTAGATAGTTATTTATTAGTATTTTTAAATAAAAAATGGTGTTGTAGTTTTTTTTTGGGGGGGGGAAGGGGGGGGGGTAAGAGTACTAATTATTCTTCACCCATATATTTTATCTTAGGTGATGGTTATTTATTAGTATTTTTAAATAAAAAATGTGTTAATTTGAATGTGTGTGTATATATATATATATATTATTTCATTAATAGTCCTCATGGGTATTGATATTTTTAAATAACTTATGGTTGAAAATTTATCACGTGTCCCACTAATTAAATTTATTAATATTTTAAATATTTATAATTAATTCATAGCCTTAAGATTTAAAGGGTATTGTTATCTCTAGGGTACCAAAACAAAACCATATATATATATATATATATATATATATATATATATATTAATGGATAAAAGCCATTTCTATCATCTCTCTTTTTTCAAAGAAATTTTTTGATGGACAAAGTTTTTTCTTTTTTCTTTTTTTTTTAGTTCCCAAGATATTCACCACCTTGGTGGCAATGACTAGTTGATCAATTCGAAATGAGAGCTTCCATAATAGGTTAAATATGTGGCCATGTAACCCTTTCCATACAATACATTACCAGGAATCGAAATCTCTGACTAGATACTTAAAAAATCCTAGATATCAACTGTGCTAGGCCTCATAGTTGGATGGACACATATATGAAGGATGGACACAAATTTAACACTTTATCTTTACACACCCTCACAATAAAAATATATCACACTAATTTTATTTAAGATGCACTCACATATTTGATGACGGATTTGTTGGTCTCATCAAGTTAGGGATTAACGTTGGTCCACCCTCTAAAACTCATTCAAACTACTAGGTTAACCCCTAGTGTTTTAATTTTTCAATTCTTTCATTACTCTCTTTCTTCACTCCACCTCTACATGACATTATCATCATCATCATCGCCAGTGCTGTTACCGTCACCGTTGCTAATGCATCCAACTTCTCGACCACCATCTACCAAGAACCCTTACCACAATGAAGTTTTCATCATCATCATCATCATCTTCCCATATTCCAATGCCATAGCCTCTATCATCCTGTATTCTAGACCGACAGTGTTCCACAACTAGTTCATGAACCCCGGTGACTTCATCAGCAAAAAAAAGTGACTAATGCATGATGCATTGCTTGTGTTGGGTGAAATCAATGGAAGGGTGAGAGATATATTCCTCGGATCTAATTTGATCTTAACATTTGGACTTTGGGTTTGGTAATCATCTATGTCAAGACACACAAAGCTCCCAGCTAATTCATGTATCTTTCTCTCGGTTTTAAAGCAACTGTCTTTCATGACAAATAGCACTAAGGAGAAAAAGAAAAGAACTATCCATAACCATGTATCTTATTCGATTTTCTCTCCACTGTAATCAAATTAAGATCTAGCTCAGCACTATCTAAGGCCATTTCTAACTATCCCTGGGAAAGGACATGCACCATGGGAAAAGGGCAAGCACCATGGGAAAGGGGAGGCAACAGTTTAGGGTTCATGCCGATGATTGGTGGTGGTGAGATGCCCAATTGTTGCCAATGGGGTGAAGTGGGGAGGAGATTTTTAATGTCAAAAGGGTATATTTGTAATTGACAAGATGTAGTATTATATAATAAATTAGATATAATTTTATAAATAGCAAATCCAAACCTTTTGTTCAAAATCTAATAGTTATTAGGATGGACTAAACTAGTAATTTGAAAATAAGCTAGTACATTGAAGGGATTTTAGAGGGTGTACTAATGTTGGTCCCTAACTTGAGGGAACCAATAAATCCTTCACCTACTTATTTTATCAACCTCACCAATTTAATTATAAGTATGCATAAAGATGAGGGGCTAGACAAGTGCTAGACTTGTACAAAATTAAGAACTCTTCCTTCCATTATATGAATTTGTAAATGAACTACTTGGTGGGAAAAGGAAAAAAAAACTTATTTATACAAATTCAAATATTGTTGGTAAAAGTTTTGATACAATGTAATGTGAATAGTTAAAATATTGAATTCTTTCTCAATTGTCTTTTTTATGCATTTTACTTTCAATTGTTAATATCATAAAATTTTAATTTCCTCTTTTTTTTCCTCTTATTTGTAGGACATTAAATTTAAGAATTTATTTAACTAATACTCTTAGGGCAATGATTAATTAAGAGTCCATTTAGTTTAGATTTTGATAAAGTTGATTTTAAAATAATTGATATTGAAAAATTGATTTGTATTTGAGAATGATGTAAAGAAAATGAGTATAAAAAGTTACTTTCATTTGAAAACAATAGTTTTAAATATATAATTACCAAAAAGTATGCTGTTTGTTCATTTTTCTAAGTAAGGGAAGAGATAAATAGGGTTAGTATAGTAATTGTAATTTTTACTTTGAAGAAATCAGAAGAAAAAGCTAATCTCATTAGCTTTTAACAAAATTGATTCTACTTGTAGTGAGTCAATTATTTTTCTAAAGTGAAAGTACTATCCAAACCATTTCACTTATTCACAACACAATTATAGCCACTGCAATGAGAAAACTGATCCACTCCAAATAAACAGTAAGGAATTAAAAAAGAAAATTTTCACATAAAAAATAATTTTTTATTCTCAAAGTAAAGAGTTCATCATAAAATAGACATTAATTTTATTTATTTATTTTTAGGTATTCTTAAACATTATCCCAAGCTATTGGTTGGCAAATCCCTAAAAGATTATGGGAAAAAATGGGTGACAATTGCACGGTGCAATCATTCTTAACCAAACTCAATGAGGAATGTTAAGTTGACGCACAAATACGACGGATACGGCGGACACATATGTACAGAAAGAGGATATCATTATTGTGCACACAGAAATTAAAAGCCTACGGTGGAGAATTAGGCATTTTACAAAATCAAAAAAATAATAAAGGAAAAGAAAGTGGAAAACCCGCGTTCCCTTGCCCCAAAACTCTCTCTATGTTTCCCTTGCAATGCCAAACCCTTCCACGTTTTCTCTCAATATTAACTCCACCTCAACCCCTACTAACTCTCCCCATACTTACCGCAAACTTTTTCATCCTTACCTCCTCTTCCTCTTTCTCTTTCTTCCACACTAACCTAACCATAGCTGCACCACACCACCACCCTCATGTAGCTCTTTCTTCGTTGTCAAAGACCTATAGAGTTTCCACGTCAATGCCCGACTTTATTCTTCTCTTATCCTTTATCGCCACATCTTCCACTTTTCCTTCCTGAGTTCATCTTCTCATATCCATGCCACTTTCTTCATTTTTATTTAATGTCTAATCAATGACCACTTTGAATCATTGCAGGTAGCAGTAGTAGAAGTAGATATATTTTTTGTAGGTGAGTTTTCTTTACTGCTAATAAATTCACTAGAATTTGTTAATTAATTATGTTCTCATCATATTTGGATTTGTGGTTTGCGTATTGTTGTGATTTTTTTTTCTTTGTTGTTGTTCATTTATTAGAAGGTGTGTCTAGGGAGGGTGTTGAAATTGATGGGAGAAAATTACTTTAAGAAGCAAGTTTTCAGCATTTCGCATGTTAAATATACAAGGATTTTTTGAATTGTTGAGTGGGGTGTAATAGGTCACTGTTGGATTACCAAATATGAAGGAGGGAAGAAATATTGAAAGTTTATAGCAACAATAAGAAGCTTGCTAAGGATGTATCTCTTAGTGTCATTGCCATGAAAACTCCGGGGTATAGTGGTGCAGACCTAGCAACCCTTATGAATGAAGCCACCATTCTAGTACAGGGCATGACCTAAGACAAAAAGTCACTCTAGTACCAAGAGGCCAAGCCTGTGGCCTACCATGGTCCTTACCAGCTGAAGATCCAGATCTTATATTTAAGTAGCAGCTATTTGCAAGAAAAGTAGGAGGTTTAGTTGGTAGAGCACGTAATAGAAGAAATCATATTTGGTGAAGTTGAGATAACCATTGGAGCTGCTGGGGACTTGCAATAGGTCACACAAATAGCAAGACAAGTAAGTATTGTTGGTATTTTGGTCTCCAGTCATTTGGGTTTGGTTTTAGAAGATGGCATGTAAAGTGTGTTAGATTTATTGTAGTATTAGGCTTTGACTTGAATTAGATCATTTTGACCAAAAACGGTTAACCTTCTGGTATTTTTTTCTAATCCAAACCTTGCAATTTTTTTTCCTTTAACTTGTTGACTATATTAAAGTATGTTGCTAGATTGGGGAAGTCATATGTCATTACTTGATTTGAGATGTGGATGGTAATGATATAAGGAATTGGATCCAATTTTTATTCTCTTTTATTGAGCTAAGGAAAATGTATCCTATTAAAAAATTGTTTCTCACTTTTTGCAATAGATGGTAACAAGGTTTGGCATGTCTAAGATTAGGCCATGGGCATTGACTGATCCTTCAACCCAAAGTAATGACGTAGTGTTAAGGATGCTAACAAGGAATTCAATGTCAGAGAAACTAGCTAAGGACATTGATCACTCGGTGGGGCAGATAACAGAGCAACATATAAAATTGCAAAGAGTCACATAACGAATAACCGTGATGCAATTGATAAGTTAATAGATGTACTACTTGAGAGGGAGACTCTAACTGGAGATGAATTCAGAGCAATCTTATCAGAATTCACTGATATGTCCTTAATCAAGATAGATAGAAAGCCTATCCAGGAAATGATTGAAGCATAACTTCAATTTTAGTGACAAGGAAGAATAGGATATAAAGTTGTACATGAATATGTTGTTACATTATATATAGTTAAGATAATTGGACGTTGTTTGAGTTAGTTTTATGACTCAACAATTAGTTATCAATTGATTGCACTCCTTAGTCTATCAATGTAAATATGTCTTAGGCTTGTGTCACAAACTTTCTCATACATTCAGTAAAATTCATATTTTCAATTCTCATTCATTTCTCTCCTCACTAATTTGTTTTCCAACTTATGTGAGTATAAAGCATAGAGGTAATAAAAGATTGATTCTAAAATAAAAACAAAAATTTCATAGCTGTGGCTTCTTTGAAATACAAACCAATATGTTTTATATTGCCAAAAAAGTTGTTTTAACAAGCTGCTACTACAACAACCACTATGGCTATTGTCTTACACCCATAATTCCTGTAATTGTCTGAAAGCTTCAAGTCCCTTTGCCATTGCAACATTGCTTGCTTGATTCAATTAGATTTCATGCATTAATTTATAGTATAAGTCTTCTTAACTTGCTCACTAACCCAAATTCACATAAGATTTGTAATATTTTGAAGATTAACAAAATCTAAAATGTTACTAACAGTTAGAGAAGAAGTTTAGAAGTCTGATGAGTTCTATGAATTGATGAATCTAGCCTCAACATTACATCTAATTTGTATTCCAAGATCAAAGTGATTGAAAAAAATTTCTGATACAAGTTGGTAAGTGGTTTAAAGATGTTGGTAATTCTTTATCAAAATGTTGGTAAGCTATTTGGAGAGTTGGCATCTTTTTAGGTTTGAAGTTAAAGAAAATAGAAATTTTATAAGAAATTGAGTTAGAAAAGTAGTTTAGAAGTCTGATGAGTTCTATGAATTGATGAATTTAGCCTCACCATTCATCTAATTTGTATTCCAAGATCAAAGTGATTGAAAAAAAATTTCTAATACAAGCTAGTAAGTGGTCTAAAGATGTTGGTAATTCTTTATCAAAATGTTGGTAAGCTATCTGGAGAGTTGGTATCTTTTTAGGTTTGATTTAATTAAAGAAAATAGAAATTTTATAAGAAATTGAGTTAGAGAAGTAGTTTAGAAGTCTGATGAGTTCTATGAATTGATGAATTTAGCCTCAACATTACATCCAATTTGTATTCAAAGATCAAAGTAATTGAAAAAATCTTCTGATATAAGTTGTTAAGTGGTCTAAATATATTGGTAATTCTTTATCAAAATATTGGTAACCTATTGAGAGAGTTGGTATCTTTTCAATTTTTATTTAAATTAAATGAAAAAAGAATTTTATGAAAAATTAAGTTTGAGTACTAGTTTAGAGGACTTGGGCTCTATGAATTGATCAATTGAGCCTTAATATGATATCTAATTTGTGTTCCAATAGTAAAGTTATTCAAAGAGTTTTCTGATATAAGTTGCTAACTAGTCATACTATCTTGGTAATTCTTCATCAAAATGTTGGTAACTTTTAATTCAATCAAAATTGAAAAGATACCAACTCTTTCAATAGGTTACCAACATTTTGATAATGAATTGCCAACATATTTAGACTACTTACCAACTTGTAACAGAAAAAATTTTCAATCACTTTGATCTTGGAATACAAATTTGATGTAATGTTGAGGCTAGATTCATTAATTTATAGAACTCATCAGACTTCTAAACTATTTCTCTAACTGAATTTCTTATAAAATTTCTATTTTCTTTAATTAAATCAAAGCTAAAAAGATAACAACTCTCTAGATAGCTTACCAACATTTTGTGCTATAAGTTGGTAATTGGCTTACATATGCTGGTAATATTAGTTCAAAACTGGACAAAAATTTTCTGGTAAGCATTGGTAAGTCATGCAGAAATGTTGGTGAGTCATGATAAAATTGTTGGTGAATACAGCAACAGCTGGTATATTCTCAGTTTTGGAAATACTAACAGGGAGTTGAACTTCCCTTGTAATTTTAGAGTGAGGACTATTCTAAAGAACTTAGGTTCACTTTGGATTGAGGAATTGGTGCTCTACACAACATTTAAGTTATGCCTAAGGACCAAAACTGGAAAAAAAAACTCTGCTAAATGTTGCTAAGCCATGCAAAAATATTGGTGAGTCATAATAAAATTGTTGGTGAGTATGACAACAGCTGGTATATTCTCAGTTTCACACTTGTAATCGATTACAAAAGCGTGTAATCGATTACCAACAATAAGACCCATGCCAGTTTTCAAAATTTCACACTGGTAATCGATTTCACACATCATGTAATCGATTACCGGCAACATGAAATGTTGGTGAGTCATGATAAAATTATTGATGAGTATGGCAAAAGCTGGATAAGTGTTTTTGATATGCATTGGTAAGTAATGGAGAAATGCTGATGATTGTTGATACAATTATTGGTGACCGTGCCAAATGTTGGTATATTTTCAGTTTTAGTACTACTAAAAGATGGTTAAATTTTTTTGGGAAATTGAGATTGAGGACTCTGGTAGACAACTTAGAGGCTTTTTACATTGATGAATTGGTGGTCACAACAACATCCAAGATGTGCAAAACGAAAAAAAAAACTGACTAAAATTTTTCTGGTACATGTTGGTAAGTGGTGGAGAAATGTTGGTGATTCATGTTAAAATTGTTGATGAGTTATTCAAATGCTGGTATGTTTTCAGTTTTTGAAATATTGAAAAGGGGATGAATTTTCTTAGGTAATTGAGATTGAAGACTATGGTAGAGAACTTAGAGGCCCTTTATATTGATGAATTGGTCCTCTCAATAATATCCAAGGTGTGCAAAGTAAATAAAAATGACCAAATTTTTTTTGGTATATGTTGGTAAGTGATGAAAAAATGTTGATGATTCATGTTCAAAATGTTGGTGAGTAATCTAAATAAATAGTAGCAAATTTTCAGTTTTGCTAATACTGGAAAAGGGTTGAATTTTTTTGGGAAATTAAAATTGAGGACTATGATAAAAGGACTTAGGGACCCTTGGGATTGATGAATTGGTTGTCAACACAATATATAAGATGTGCCCCCAACGACTTAGTTATGCACTCTAGAATTCATATATTTAACCTCAATATGACATCCAATTTGTACTCTAAGATTAAAATGAGCAAAAATGTTTGTTTTTTATTTTTATTTTGATATAAGATAGTAAATGTTTGACATATGTCAGTAATTCCTTATCAAATTGTTGGCAAGTTCTTAAAAATGTTGTATCCAATCAGGGATTCCTTTACAACATGTTGGTATCTTATCACGTTTTCTTTATATTAATGTTATATAGGTTTTAAGATCAATTTGCTAAATCTTTATTGTTTAAGTTGATTGCTATAACTTAAATTGATATTTTAATCTGTAACTCCTCACCTAACAACTTTAGTAGCTAATATGCAACATTTCTCTTTATAGATAAATCAGAACTTATGACATTTGGAGAGCTCCTATTTTTTATTTACAAGATTTTCTTAATTTAACTATATCAATAAGGCAATAGTATTCTAAGTACAATAAAAGATGAAATATTAAATATAACCATTGACTATTTGTGATACCCCAGGTACATGTATCCTTGGACAAGTCCGGTACGGCCCTAGGGTCTCCCAGGACCTACCCGTCTTGCCGGGAAAGCCTCGGTGATGTGAAGGGTCAAGGGATGGTGTTAGGGTGCTAGTGCTGCAAGATTCTGTAGACAGGCTCGTTGCAGCGAGTTATGGTTGCAGCAGTGAGGAAGCAACTCAGAAGGTTCGCTGTAGCCAATGGGGCCCATGACAAAAATGATGCTGTTTCATTTTGGCCCAATATATATAAACTCCAGGTCGGGATTTTGATTCCATTTCCGGAAACCTTACATCTTAACTCTCTCCAAACCCTCTTCCACTCAATCCCACTTCATTCCATTTCAATCCAAGATCAAAAGTAAGAGATTTATAGGTTTTTGTTGTTCCATTTATTCCCATTTCATAACCTAGAGTTTGGGTACTCTTTTTATCCCTGTTTCTGTTATCGTCGAGTGAGGGTGCGGGTTCTGCAGATGGACTCATTGCAGCGAGGTATGTTCGCTGCAGCGAGATGGAGGGCCAAGGTTTTGCTGTAGTAAGGGTTGTTCACTGCAACGAGGTTTGTTCACTACAACAAGTGTTCGCTACAGCAAGAGTGCCCGAGCACAGCTTTAATTCCCCACGTTGTCAGAGTCATGTCGAGTAATCTAGAGGTTATCAGAGACTAACCAAGAGTTTTGTGACTTCAATGGCAAATGTTGGTGTCATTCCTCCTATCCAAAAATCCGTTGGCATTTACGCCACTACTTCCTCCCCTCCAGGTGAGTGGGTTTGATCGCATAGCCTTAGTTTTGTCAATATGAATATGTTTTATGCATGATAATTGTCAAATATGATATTAGAGATGAAATTGTGATTATATATATATGATTTTGCAACTATAGCAATCTAGACAAAGGGTATAATTTTTTAAAGAGCATGAATTATGAATTTAGAAAACCATGGGACCATGATTGATGTATAGAGTGCTATGAAAATGTTTTATATATATTCATGAAGAGATTTAGTGCGAGAGTATACGATTTAATAAGTTTTTAGCATATCCAATATGTTTCAAAAGTTATGACATACTTATACTTCAAGATTAGAGATTTCGAAATATGATTTCAGAGTATCAGTTAAGATATTTTGGCAAAGAGTATAGAGCAGAGATGTTTTATTATAATACAAGAGATTATCTTGAGAAATGAGATTTTAGAAAATCAATTTTGTGATATTCCAAAAATATGGAATTCCATATGATTCGTAGTGCCTACCGGATACATGTTCTATGAGCTTGAAAACGGAAAACCTATAAGCAGGTGATCCCTTTGGCATGATTTTACAGTCACAGTTATGCTAAAGTCAGGTTGCTAGAGTTGTATGAGTCTAGAGCTTTTAGAGTTTCAAGAGTTTTTATATTCAAATGGTTTTATAAAGAGTTAGAATATGGATATGATTATGTCTAGAGATTTGTGAAATATTATGATGATTCCCAGAGCAGAGCACAAGCATATGAGAGAGTTTTAGAGAAATAAGTATTTTATGACTATGAAAACCTATGGTAGCTATAGAGAAATAGACTATGGGTTAATGGCTGTTACTCCGTTAACCTTGGTATACCAAGTCACACCCAGGGCTAGAGAAATCAGAAATGGGACCTGTTTAGGTGCCCCAGAGTTCAGAGATTTTGTTATGTCTCATGAATTGGGTATAACCAGAGATTCCTGTTTCTTTATTAGAATACCGTTATTTATGTTTTCGGAGATTAAGGATGTTTTTCAGAGAATGTTTGATTTAAGTGGTATTATGTACATGAGGAATGATTTTTCTTGTTGAAGTAAGAATTTAGAGATGTTTTTCTATGAATCTATGAATACAGAGATATATTTTCTATGAAATTATGTACATGAATATCGAATAGTTTATGATTATTGCATGTATATTGTATTATAATATATTCTTTGGTTGTCCCATATGGGTGTTGGGTGAGAGCTCACTCACTAAGTCCGTTGACTCACCCTTCTCCCTTCCTCATCATAGTTGCAGGTGTAGATGTGGCTCAGCTTTCAATTTGGTAAACATTGCCGTTCTCAGTAGTGAGTCTTACTTTGAAGTAAGGCCTAGCTAGAGTCTTGTTAGAGTAAAGTGCTCTAGTCAGTGTGCAGGCAGGATCCAAACTATGTATTATTTTTAGATTATGTATTTGATTTCAGTATTTGAACAGCTATGTATATTTCCAGTTCACAAGTATAGATTTAAATTATAGAGCTTGAATAGAGTTTATGAAATAATCGTGAGATATATTTATGATTCAGTTCAGGTGTTAATGGATTTTCAAAGTATGATAAAGATAATTTCAAAGTTTCATACATCAAGTATTTCAGTTTTATAAATCTAGATATAAACTTTATATAGAGCTTTAGAGCAAGTTATGATTTTAGAATGAAAAGCATATTATTTTATACATATAGAGAAACTCAGAGGTCACGAGGCTTACGTGGGGATGGAATTCCTTACATGCCGATCACATTCTCAAGTCGAGCCGTGACAAAGTGGTATTGGAGAATTAGGTTTCCCTGCATGGTGCTGGAGCATGTGTCCACAAATAGCGTGAGGTTTATGTAAATGGAACTGTGGCCATTTGCACTAACGTGATATTATTTGAGGCCTTTAGAATGGTCAGTCATGCCAAGTTCCAGTTAGAGTCTTTGTTATTTCTCTGGAATTCTTGATTCAGCTTTCTATCCTTGTCTTCCTTTTCGAGTGTGCTATGCCACCTGAAGATCATCGGCACCATAGCAGCACCGCGTCAGTTATACTAGTTGCGTGTGGTGCCTCGAGTGGGCCATCTCGAACATGTCAGAGGTAGTCAGTGAGCACGTCCAAGCTGGAATGTATTAAAAGGAAGCAAAAACAGAAATAGTTAGCTCAGATAGAGGTCAGTTACGGGTCCCGTTGGCCAGGGCCACCTCTTTCAGTGCCCTTTCCCTCACAAGTCCCATTATCGAATAACAAAGAGGATAAGGCAATAGCCAGCTAGAATCGCAGAGTTTAGTGAGGACCGATTGGTCACACCTAGTTATTAGACGGGCAGAGAACCCTGTGCAGGTTGGTGCCTATGAGGCATACCTACCATCTATGAATAGAGTCGCAGAGAGCACAAGAGGAATGATTTCCGTTATCTTAGAAAGTTACAGAGCAAAGAGTAAAGACACTCGATATTTGGAGAAATAGAGTTCGCATGAGGAACAGAGCTTGCATGAGAATGACCTAGAGTTAGTGGGTAGGATCCCAATGGAAGCACAAATCATGCACATAGACATATTCTAGGGTTGATGATTTGTTTTTGAGGTGTTAAGTTATTTGGAACAATCTTGGATGCCATGAGCATCTTGCATGTCATGTTTCTGGAAATGTATTATCACATGATTTGTTTTTAGAGTGTGCATTATTCAGGATATATGTTTAGAGTTGTGATTTTAGAGTGATAAAAATATAGTATGCATGAAGAATAGGTTAGCCATATTATATGAAGTGCCAGATAAGTTTTGGATGACCTTTGCAATGCTACACGACATGAGTTTAGTATGCATGCTCTGTATGATAACATCATGATATGAGTTGCTAGGCCAGTTTCGAGCATCCATGGTGAGTGATTATGCATATAGGTTGCACTAGTATATTTTAACTATCCCTTGTTTTCTTTCATGGGTATATATATATATATATAAAAGAAGAAGGGTGTTACAAGCTATGAAGGTTATCTTGCTATGATTAGAGCCAACATGAATAAGTTATTAGAAGGTTTCCCCAGAAATGTATTTATCAAGATAATTTAGAGCCTAAAAGGAGGAGTAATAGGATTGCATGACTGCATGTGTAAGTATAAGCAAGCATGTAAGTAATTAGATTTGTATCTTAGAGACCTAGAATCAGACTAGAGAGTACTTGCACATGGTACGGCATTTAGAGCCCTGGTGCATGGTTTTGCGTGTTCTCATAATAATCTAGCACATTTTGTCAGTATTATGGCTTGAGTGAATGAATGATGTGTTCTTATTTGTTAAACATGTGATCTCACGCATGTGCATGCTTGTCTAATTGCCTTTTGGAATAAATAGTAAAATGGTTTTTCGTGATATTGAAAGTTCGTATTTAGTGAGATTTGGTTTCCTTAAGTATTATCATGATGTGATGTTTATGAACTTGGCATGTGATATAAGAACCATGTTAGTAACCTTAAGAAGAGTTTTATGGATACCTGAGTCTTTGGCTCAAGTTTTGCAAATTCTAAATGAAAGGATTTTCTTGGAAGAAGTTTTGTAAACTGCGATTACTTGTTTTATGAAAGAAGAGAATTTGAGGAAATGTTGTGTTTTCTGTTACGTGTGCAAAGGTGTTTTCAAAAGTTGTATAACATGAAATAAAATCTCATGTACTTGTATGATAGTTTATTCAGAATGGCATTATAGAAATATGATTAGAGTAACATCAGGAGCTTGTGTGAATAGGATGCATGTTCTTTTCCCCTAATCTCTGTATGTAAGCTAGACAAGAGGGATCTGAATGAAATCTACCATGGTCAAGTCATAGCTTGGTAATCTAATAATGAGAAGTTGATAGACAAGAAGCATATTGTTTGTCTTCATTGCATGAACTCGTACCATGTGTAGATATGATTGGATGCTTGATTGTATGGTTTTACATTTGAAGAAGTTTGATTAAGGCCTAAGTGTCACGACCCGATCTAGGAATGTGATTGACACATGAGAAATCTCATTCTCACGCAAGCCTCATGACCTGTTAACTATTTCTACATGTATGCTCTGTTCATAAAATCCACAAAAGCCTTGAAATTTCTCTTTTTCTACATATAAGTCACCTATTATTTATATTCAAAGTAATCAAAATAATCAAAATAATCAAGTCTTTTGATTCATAATTTGTCTCTAAAGTTTGAAATCATAATACAATATAAAACTAACTTTGCTTCAAAATGTCTATGAAATTAATACAAATATGCCTTTAAATACAAAATATTATATCATCATAGTATGCTAATTGTAAAACATGATCTAAAGTCCAGGATCCTGCTTGCATCTACACTAGAACACTCTAAATTAAAATTACAGCGAGACTCACCAACTGAGGCCTAATGCCACTAGGAGAAAGGGGTTGAAGAGATTCCGTAACAACTGCTCTATCTGTAAAAATAGGAGAGAAAGAGAGAGAGGGAGAGAGAGAGAGAGGGGTGAGTTTTGTTACCAAAACTCAGTGAGTAAATCCTCACCTGAAATCCCCTTCCATGGGACACCAAAGAATAATGTATACAATCATAATAACGTCATTAATACTCAAAAAGTATTCATTTATGTGTGTGTATGTGTGTGTGTGTGTGTATATTCCAATTATCATGTGACAACTCAAAAACAATCTTCTTATGTTACTTTCATATCTGAAATCATAGAAGCTCATAGTATAGTAGCCTCTAGAGAAACAGTAATCTCTGCTTTGGTTATACACAATATTTGTGACATAACAAAACTCTGAATATGAATCTCTGGTCACATTTGGGCATTACGTGTCGCCGTCCCCAGTGTGACAGTAAATCTCTGTATAATCTCTGGCCCGGGCAACTTGGTACCAAGGTTAACGGATTAACTACCCATAACACACAGCCTGTTTCTCTATAGCTACCTTCTAACCTAATTAAATAAATCCATCCATATCCGAAATCGTTAAAACCTTTTAATTCTCTGTAAGCTCTGAATCTCTGTCACTCTTTAACAGTTTGACCTTAGCATAACTGTGACTATAAAATCATACGTGATGATTTCAAGTCCTCAGAATATGTGTCCGCTAACTGTTCTGAGTCATACAAAGATTCATGCTCAAAAATCCTTTTATGTCTAAATCTTTAGACCATTCTTTATCAACAATAAACTCTGATACTTTGAGAGCTCTAAATCTACTTGATTCTAACAGTTTGACCTTTGCATATCCGTGGCTATGGAATCATGTGCAAAGGATCACCCTGTGTAGACATTTATGATTCCATACCTCCACAGAGTATGTAGCTATTAACTGTTCTGAATCTCATGAAAATTCAAGCTCTAAAATCGTATGATTAATTATCTAAAATACATCTCAGTTATCAAGCCTTTAATAGTTAGAAAACTCAATATCATTATTCAAAATAGCAAAGCTTGCAATCATAGTTTCATTTTCTTCTCTAAATTGTATATCTAGGTATAAAACTATTTCATATACGTAAATCAATTTCATAATCCATTAAAACAACCATGAAAGCCTCCAACAATCACATATGTCATCAATTCTACATAAAATCAGTAAAACAAATATTGTCCCATGAGTTTTATCAAAAATCAGTTTCATGCTCTAAAACCTAGAGTTCTAAAACATATAAATCAATAGAAATCTTAACTTCTTTGCAGAAATATCTGAAATCAAGCAGTAAATGATATCTTTATAAAAATAACTCTAATGCATAATATAGAGATATCAGATGAGAACTCGCTCACCTAGTAGGATGAACAATGAAGAACATACACCAACAGGACCAACAGGACTCCCCGAAGCAGGAGGTGGCACCACTATCTAATATAACAGCCATAATACTCTAGATTAACCTCTAATAATCTCTTCAATGGCTCAAATCCAACTCTAAGATGAAGGGAGCACCATGACTTCATGAACATAGAAGGATATCAGTAAAATCCCAATAACCATGTAAGATTTGAAGGAGAAAAAGGTAGAACTAGCAAAATCTCTTACCTTTAAGCCTTAGAAGTGAAAGATTAGAGTTAGATTGAGTGAAGTGGAGCTTGGAGGGGGTTAATAATGGTGGAAGAACTGAGTTTGGGGGTGAGAGAGGAGTTTGGAGCTATGTTTGGTCTGGAAAAATCCCGAAATGGGGATTTTTATAAATCTGTTCACCGCTTAGGTGGTGAATGACCGCCTGGGCGGTCCCCTCTCTGACTTGCATGCACTGAATTACTCTCTAATGACCGCCTGGCGTCTCGTAAGGTCAGTCTTTGGTATGCATTGGACTGGGCTGTCTGGACTATCTTTGTACTCACTTATTTACATTTATTAATTTTAAGTTAAAATCCCCATTAACTTTGAAACATAAATTAGCCCCCATTTGGATTCAAATAAAATATCAGAAAAATCAAAATCCTAGCAATTCAGAATCCAAATTTTGGATTTTAGTTCAAATTCGGAAATTCTTACGATTTTATAAACTCGTAGGCTGAAAACAAAATATTTAAAGGTTTCATAAAATTCATTAAAAATTACTCTTCAACTTATTTTTCTCTAGGAAACTATTACCGGGACTTTTGATCCCAAGATTATGACTCTATCATAGAGCCCTCCATGGACGTGTAGGGTCTAGACTTAGTGAAATCCAGGACCCAAACGACAGGTGAAGGTGATTGGCACTGTTCGAAAAAAATTTTCTAATCTTATTATTTAAATCCTGGGGTATTACACTAAGGGTTATGAGGCAGGAAGTATAGTTCACGGGAACCAATAAAGCATGTTATCGTGGTATGATGTGTAGAGTTCTTAGAATAAGCTATGATTGTTTGATTGGCCTGTGTGATGAATGTGAAGGGAGTATTACATGTATGAATGTTAGAGGTATGGGCACGTAGATGATGAACATGATTTGGAGAGTTGAAACAAGCTGATAGAAAGTAATATATATGAATGTCATGTTGTTTTGCATCTTTCTATGTGAGCATATAGAGTAGTTTGGTTTCCATGCATAAGATACGCGTAAAGAGTGAGATAGTTCAGAAGCTGAGGATTGGGAGTCCCTATGGTATCAGTTGATGTCAGACGTAAGAGAAGGAGAATCAGAGCAAGGATGCGAGTGACGTTTAGCCCCATGCTTGTAAGCACACGTGCATAAGAGGTGGCGGAGCATAAATACTCATCCAGGACTCGCACCGTGGAAAGGGCTGCCATAGAGGTGGAGCAGCCAAGGTCACGATCTCAACCAGGGTCACCTTGGTGGGTAAGGACTGCCCTCGATGGTGGAGCTGCCCAGATGTGACAACTAGCATTCTCAGCTAGAGTAATGGAGTGGTGGCCTTCAGAATGGCATTGTCTCCCAGAGTATTAGTCGATGCAGCCATAGTATCATGTCAGAGTGTTTCGGGCATTTAGGTCCATCCTTGAATCCTATGTGGTCGAGTTTTCCGTCTCTTTGATCTTCTAGTTATGCAAGTTCAGATTTGGGGACCAAATCTTTTTAAAGGGAGAAGAGTGTGATACCCCAAGTACACATGTCCTTGGACGAGTCTGGTATGGCCCTAGGGTCTCCCGGGACCCACTCGTGTTCCTGGGAAAGCCCCGGTGACGTAAAGGGTCAATGGATGGAGTTAGGGTGCTAATGCTGTAAGATTCTGTAGACAGGCTCGCTGCAGCGAGGAAGCAAGTCAGAAGGTTCGCTACAGCGAGTGGGGCCGATGACAACACAGTATAAATGAAACGACACCGTTTTATTTTGGCCCAATATATATAAACCCAAGTCGGGATTTTGATCCCATTTCCAGAAACGTTACACCCTAACTCTCTCCAAACCCCCTTCCATTCAATCCCACTTCATTCTATCTCAATCCAAGATCAAAGGTAAGAGATTTATGGGTTTTTGTTGTTCCATTCATTCCCATTTCTTAACCTAGAGTTTGGGTACTCTTTTTATCTCCATTCCTGTTATCGTAGAGTGAGGGTGAGGATTCTACAGATGGACTTATTGCAGTAAAGGTTATTTGCTGCAGCGAGGTTTGTTCGTTATAGCAAAAAATGTTCACTGTAGTAAGAGTGCTTGAGCACAGCTTTAATTCCCCATGCTGTCATAGTTATGTCGAGTAATATAGATGTTATCGGAGGCCAACCTAGAATTTTGTGACTTCAATGGCAGACGTTAGTGCCATTCCTCTTATCCAGATATCCGTTGGCATTGACGCCACTACTTCCTCTCTTCCAGGTGAGTGGGTTTGATCTCATAGCCTTAGTTTTGTCACTATAAATATGTTTTATGCATGATAATTGTCAAATATGACATTAGAGATGAAATTATGATTATATATATATGATTTTGCAAGTATGGCAATCTAGACAAATGGTTTGATTTTTTAAAGAGCATGAATTATGTATTTAGAAAACCATGGGACCATGATTGATGTATAGAGTGCTATGAAAATATTTTATATATATTCACGAAGAGATTTAGTGCAAGAATATACGATTAATAAGTTTTTAGCATATCCAATATGTTTCAAAAGTTATGACATACTTATACTTCAAGACTAGAGATTTTGAAATATGATTTTAGAGTATCAGTTAAGATATTTTGGCGAAGAGTATAGAGCAGAGATATTTTATTATAATACAAGAGATTATCTTGAGAAATGAGATTTTAGAAATTCAAGTTTGTGATATTCCAAAAATATGGAATTTAATATGATTCGTAGTGACTGCCAGATACATATTCTGTGAGCTTGAAATCAGAATGCCTGTAAGCGGGTGATCCCTTGGACATGATTTCACAGTCACGGTTATGCTAAAGTCAAGTTGCTAGAATTGTATGAGTCCAGAGCTTTTAGAGTTTCAAGAGTTTTCATATTCAAATGGTTTTATAAAAAGTTAGAGTATGGATATGATTATGTCTAGAGATTTATGAAATATTATGATGATTCCCAGAGTAGAGCACGAGCATATGAGAAAGTTTTAGAGAAATAAGTATTTTATGACTAAGAAAACCTATGGTAGCTATAGAGAAACAGACTATGGGTTAATGGCAGTTACTCCGTTAACCTTAGCATACCAAGTTGCACCTGGGGCTAGAGAAATCAGAAATAGGACCTGTTTAGGTACCCCAGAGTTCAGAGATTTTGTTATGTCTCATGAATTGGACATAACCAAAGATTCCTGTTTCTTTATTAGAATACTGTTATTTATGTTTTCAGAGATTAATGATATTTTTCATATAATATTTGATTTAAGAGGTATTATGTACATGAGGAATGATTTTTCTTGTTTAAGTAAGAATTTAGAGATGTTTTTCTATGAATTTATGACTATAGAGATATATTTTCTGTGAGATTATGTACATAAATATTAAACAGTTTATGATTATTGCATGTATATTGTATTATAGTATATTCCTTTGTTGTCCCATGTGGGTGATGGGTGAGAGCTCACTCACTGAGTCCGTTGACTCACCCTTCTCCCTTTCTCCTCATAGTTGCAGATGTAGATGTGGCTCAGCTTTCAATTTGGCAAACCTTGCCATTCTCAATAGTGAGTCTTACTTTGAAGTAAGGCCTAGCTAGAGTCTTGTTAGAGTAAAGTGCTCCAGTAAGTATGCAAGCAGGATCCGAACCATGTATTATTTTCAGATTATGTGTTTGATTTTAGTATTTGAACAGCTATGTATATTTCCAGTTCACAAGTATGGATTGAAATTATAAAGCTTGAATAGAGTTTATGAAATAAACGTGAGATGTATTTATGATTCAGTTCACGTGTTAATGGATTTCAGAGTATGATAAAGATAATTTTAGAGTTTCATATATCAAGTATTTTAGTTTTATAATTCTAAATATAAACTTTATACATAGTTTTAGAGGAAGTTATGATTTCAGAATGAAAAACATATTATTTTATGTATATAGAGAGACTCAGAGTCACGAGGCTTACATAGGGATGGGACTCCTCACGTGCCGGTCACGTTCCCAAACCGGGTCGTGACACTATTCCATGTTAAAGACTTATACTACATAATTCTCTGCACATCTATAAATTATATAATGAAATTACATTAATGCTACCAAGTTTGCACACACTTATCCCCTACAACGTTTGGTTCCCCACCAGTCATGATGCCACTTATTCGGCTGGCTCTTTCTTTAGGTTTTATATAGTCCTCAAATGCAACTTCTCAAAAACTTTTGGGTCAAACCATCTCTGAACTCCTTTACAATCTTGTTTCTCTCTTCATGATCAATCACACATTGTATGGAAGTAACCTCATAACCCAGATCAACAAGTGATTTATGGAGCAACTTTACACTATTTCTTATGCGTACAAATATAATAGTTTGGCGCACATTCTCTCCTATTTCGAATATGTAATCTTTTATCACTTCAATCTTAAACAGCTCATCAGGACAGTGCACTCTATATTGCTTCACTGCATCTAAAGAAAGTTCTTCTTTCTTCACAAAAAGTTTATTATGATCCTTCTTAACTGTTCTTGAAACAAAGTTCTTGACAGTTTCATTAAATGTAGCAGAAAATAGAAGAGCCTGGAAATATACAAGCCAATAAAAAATTTTAGATAAGAAAAGAATCTTTAAAATATCAATAACATCATACATCAAGCCTAAACCATGATATAAAAAACCAATAAAGGGAAAAATGTAACACCCTCCTAATTACCATATTTTACTCGAGTATCAACACAGTAATTAGAAAAGTATTACTTACATTCACAATCTACACTAGTCGAAAATAATTGAAATCAAATAATTCAGACACATATATGGCTAAACTCGTATATACATATATAAACATCATTTTTAAGTTTGCAATGTGTACACCGTACTGATACTACACTAGTTAACTTCTAAACTCATCAGGAACTTAGTTCACAAAAGGAAGGAACACCTCCAGTATCTAATCTAATCTGCTCAAAGTTGAGGTATAGCAAAAGTTTGTACAAATAGAAATAAACCCCACAACATTTAATACGAGTAATGTGCAGGTTAGCGGGTCACTAGTACTAAACTACCACTATATATATCATGAGTCCCTGAAGATCTCACGGTATGATAGCCTCACCTCCGCCTCGGCATCGTGACCCTCCGATGGGTCCGAGTCTAAAGACGAGGATGAAGAGGATCATCTCGCCGGAGGTGTGCTGGTCGTGCAGGTGGGACATCAATATCACAGGTGTGCCAAGTGGAGAGGCACACCATCATAAGGGAAAGCAGGTCAAAGTCACCAGAATACTCATTACTAAAAGAGCTACTAAAAACACATAAACACAAACTTTGAGTAACCCTACTACATACAGAGAGTCAAGAGCAGATCATAATGCCACACCCACCGTGGCGAAATCAAGGTAAAATACTAGTGACGGTGATCCAGCCGGATCTCGATTAACACAAAGTAAATGCAACCGTAGGGATGAGTAATATTATAAAATCCTCAAGAGGTATTCCCCTCGTATAATGTGAAACACAGTTGATAAGCTCATTCATGTGGGAATACTCATGCAAAACTATGTATAGCAATATCAAGGTATATACATCATGTAAAATCAAGTACAATTATAATAATAATTCGTGCATTGTTCTTTTTCTCATTAACATAAGGAAGGCTTAATCTCACATCAAGTGATATGTCCTGTAGGGAATCACTCCACAAGAACTATTGACCATTAGGACATGAGCTCATTCCTATATGTCGATACGTCTACCGACTTATCAAATTCCCAGGAAAGCTCTTACTTTTGTCTTTCCCATTCAACCACATAAGCCTTGTCTCTATTTTCCCCATATGTTAAAATTTGCATAACTAAAAGTCATGTTATTTTTCTTTTCTTTTCCTTTATCCTCACAATAATCACATAGTGTACTTCTCCTTTCAAAGGCCTGCTTAGATTATAGGTAGGCATACAATTATGTTGGAGTTTCATCCATATCTCATCAACATTTCTTTCAAACAATTAGCATGCATTAACATGATATATACTTGTATCTAAAGCCATTCTATCATTAGTTCAAGACATTCTTACCGTTTTCAGCAATCAGCAGATTTATCACTCTAGAATTCAAAATTAATTTCCTTGTCAAACAGCAAATTTAAGAGCCATAAAAATTCTCTATGACATGTCAATGTGTCTAAAAGGCCCTGTATAAATTTCCAAACAAACGCTGTTCTCTAACCTTATCAACTAAATTTTGCAAATCTGGTGGTTAGAGACCACTTGTTCACAGTTTAGATCAGGACTCTCATAATTTTTTACCCCACCAATTGATTAAATCAACTCAAAATAAAATTCACAGTTGCAATTCAATGTGTTATCAGCTCCCCATAAAAGTTTCAAAGAATAAACCCATCATTTACTATGATAATAAAATCACACAATTTTACTGCCTCAACTTCAATATTTCAGGCAGCATAGTCACAACTTCGGTTCTTGAACTTTTAAACACAGAAAAAGTGTCCAGAATAACCCCAAATTTTTAATAGAGACTCCCTAACATGGTAACTACATTCCATAAAATTTGCAACTGAATCCAAGATCTCTAGATATATTAGAAAATTCGACAAAATTTGCTACTTGCTTCAAACCGGGATTTTCCAGCAACAATGTTCAAGAATCATGAATTGTTTTCAAGCAGAGAAAATCGTTCACATGACCCAAGGAAAATCATGGGGTTGTCTTAGGATGTTACCTTCAACATATAATTTTTATATCCCATAAAACTAAACACAATTGCACCAGAAAATTTGTCAACAAGTTCTGCCTTGTTGAAATCCGAAAATCCAGCAAACTAATTCCAAGTCTCTCTTGATGAAAATGATTTTTTCACAACACCAAACACTCCACCAAAATTCATACATCAATATCAACATATGATTAACCAATAAAATCAGAAATTTTAGGACAAAACCAATCAGAATTTTCAGAGGAAATTTTGAAACAAAAGAGGACAAATAAAACCCTACCCTTGGAAGCTAATGCTTCTTTTAGCTTTGTATACTTACAGATGTTCTCCACCCCAAAACTCTTGAAACACACATAGATCCTCTATTAATCAGTGTTGAGTGAGGTACTAAAGTGAGGTTTTGAAAAATCTAATCGGTTATATTTGTGGAGGTTGAAGTGTAGAACAAGTTTGCTTAAGGAAGTTTTTGATTCTAGCAAGATTTGGTCTAGGATTTTGGAGGTTGAAATTCAAGGTTAGCAAAGGTTTTTGGATGAAGAAGGAATGAGTTTGCTGCTGCTCTTCACTTGGTCGAGGATGATGATGAAAAAGATGAGATTAGGTGGGTTAAGTATATCTATTAAGGAGTGTTTTGATTGGTTGAAAAAAATAAAATATAATTTCTTTCCATTAAAAGGGTTTAAAATCAATGGCTAGGATTTGATCTTTCATCCAAGATGAAATCCTAGCCATTCACTTGGTATTCAAGTGGATATACTTCATTATTTGTAGATATTAACTAGTTTTCTGTTAGAAATCTAACAATCTAAATTTCTACAAACGGCGGAACAAATGTACTTAGAAATCAAACATTGCCCGAAAAATAATTTCGGATATAAAATCATTATTCCTACCTATTTCTAAACATAATCTTATAATTTCTCAATTTTGGGCATCTCCGAAACCCAATTCTAGGATTTTGGTTGTCCCTATGACTGGGCCTCCTGTAAGACAATTATTCACGCTTTTTTGCTTCCTTGAGTTAGTCTCATCATTTCCACATCTATAAACATCTTAAAATTCTCATTAATAAAGCTTCATTTAATTTCTAAAAAGAATAGGGTATTACAAAAAGCATCAATAAAATAAACATGTTTCCTAAGATCAATCAAAGAAGGATCAAACACATAGAAGAAAGAGGAAGAGGAGGAGGAATAAAGAAGCAAAAAAATATAGAATTAAACATGCAAGCATTTGGAAATGGCAAATGACAAACATTTTATCAGCCTCCCAATTACTATGTCCCTGAGCCATGTTGACCACTTTCACCATCCTCAACTTGGCTAGGAACAAAGTCAGGATCAGGGTTTGACCGTGATGAAATTTTTTTTACATTTCGCTCTATCTCTATCAATTGAAAAGATCTCCAAGGTTAGAATACATGATATGATGTGTAAAATACAATTACAGAAAACAAATGTATTCTTAACTTTGGCAACCTTAGAAATATAAATAAAAAATTAATGATAGCATGACGTACGTCGACGATGGCTTCTACCATTTGATTTCCCTCTCCCTATGACATTCACATATAATGGGTGGAATCTGTGAGGCAAAATAATATTTCTCATAGAGGAAGGGTCTATATTTTTCATCTAGATTTGCTTGGGGAAAGGCTTGGACAGCAAGCAAAAATTTATGTTGCTATCATCCTCTTAATGTCAGGAATTAAAAGAAAAGAGGAGCAAACCATATTAGATACAATGCATAAGGACGATTTCATCACAAAGTAACTGACAATTCAAAACAAAATGTGAGTGCATGAAGTAAATTAAAAACAAATATCAGAATACGAATACAATGTACAGAAAATAAATAGATAAACCAAAATGTACACAATATACATAACAATTCTTAATGTAGAACACCTATCGAAACAAATAGCAGTGAGATGGTCATAGCACAACATGAAATGCTATGATTAAATGCTATGACTAAACTCTTATCTTTTGATTTCAAACCCTATCCATCAAACTCCTGTAATTCCATATTGTGTCCCGTCCTGTTTTAAGAAACACATTATGTGAATTAAATTTATTTTGAATATGTTTACATAGTATCAAGCCGATACTTCATTCAAGCTAACAAAGGGAAGATCTTAAATTCCTAGTCCACAAAGTATGCACTCCAACCAAATTGTGAATCTTGCATGAATTTCAGATCTTAGGAGTCCCAAACCATTTGGAGATGCAGAGGATGCTTTCCATTGGTACCATGTGCTGCAAACAGATGTTTTCTTGTTTTACCAAGAAGCCATGAATTAAGCAAGAGTTGTTGCTTTCTCCGCATAGTGAAATCCACATAACAATGGACACTAAAGTGTGCAAAATGCAAAACCAAGTTATGAAACCAATATATTCCCTGCTATTTCTATTTAATTGCCACTAATTAAATGACTCAAAATACATAATTTGTTGTAAAGTGTAGAAGAAAATGGATAGAACAAGTCAATTTTTATAAGCTTCAAAAAATTCACCTACTTTTGTCCTCTAAAACCAAGATGTGCCATCGTTGATTTCAACAAAATTCATGGGCTCATGTCATGCGACCCTATCATGGCACTCTTGATCTGAATTGTAAGTTTCACTATGTTTGTTCCCTTGAGAGAATTCCATTGAAATGTCTCTTCTATAAAGGTTGGATATTCCATATTGCATGACCGCGCTACCTAATTAAAGAATGATCTACAAATAAAATTCTCTGAACACTCGAATGACATTTTATAACCTGAGAAAAAGGCAAGACGAGAAAAATATCCTTTTTTTATCGTTCTAGAGATTTGATGCAACTAAGCCAAAGCCAATTTAACATCTCAAGACATTGAATAGAAGAAGCCATTTCAATGCTACAAACAGATAGGTTCAATCAATAATGAAAGCCATCAAAGAAACCCCAATCTCAAATTCTTTCAAGAAGAAGAGCAGAATAAGGAATAAGAGATCTTACCAGTAAAAGAGGAGCGTCACAAAGAATGCATGTGAGGGAGAACAGAGCTATGGCGAAGAATAGGGGAGAGTGAGAGAGGGCTATGTAGCCCGCCACGATGCACATATGGCGGAGTCGCAAGAGAATGAGGGAGCACTACGGTGGCACACGGAGGAAGGCGGCGTGGTAACGGAGCTGAAAGGGGAAGGGTCTGACGCCATTGATCCACACGGTTGCTGGTAGGTGAGAGAAAGGGAGACTTGGTACTTGGTAGGGCTGTAGGGAGAAGGAGTAGGGGTTGCTGGTGGGTGAGAGATACACAAAGAGAGTTTTAGAACCTCTTTTTTCACTGGTTTCCCCTTTCTTCTTTCTTTATTTTTTTTCATATTTTAAATGTCTCCTTCCCCACCATGGGCATTCAATATGTGTGTGCACAATATATTCCTCACCAATCCATATGTATGCGTCCCTCTCCGTGCGTCAAAATAACAGGACTGGATAATAGTCAATAGTAACAGCTTCATAGAATCATAGTTCTCAATTGGTTGCTGACAATTATAGCATGTGCCAAGTTAGTAATGTTGTATTTACCACAAAGTACTTGGAAACACTTTGTACATTATTTTTTTATGATATATGCCCACACACGTTAGGAAAACAAAATATTATGGAAGATAAAAATAAAAAGAAAAATATTTCAACAATATATGTAAATAATGTTCTGATGGATTTGTGATTAGCTGATTCTATCTTTCCTTTTTTTTCTCTGTTTTTTTGGTATAAATTGAAGTTTTGAATAAAATAGACTTTTCTTTTTTTTTTTTGTTAAAACATACTATTTATTTTGTGACCTCCAAAATCTTGAAACGAACGGATAGCTGAATTCATTATGTTGAAAAACATAATTAGATTTTAATACAAATAAAAATGTTTAAATTTTTTTGAATAAAATATAAAATTTTATTAATACCACCAACAGCATGTTTGAATAGGTCATTTTACCCAATTGAGTTGGGAAAAATTGATTTGAAAAGAAGTGAAATTATTTGGTTTAATTTTTCATCTCACATAAATTCTTCTGAACTCACTTTTTTTAACATTATTTCGAAATACAAATCAATTATTTTAAAATCAAGTATCTTAAAATCAATTATTTAAATATTAATTATTTCAAAAGTAATTCTATCAAAATCTAAACCAAATGAATCGGAAGTATCAAGAACCAATTAATATCAACTTAGAGAATGGACCTGACAGCATGTGGAGTCCTACTGCATCCAATACTAATCAAGCTTCAACCTCAGGTGACTCTCTGCCCTGTAGGGACGAGCAATATGATGGAAAAATGCTGCAAAATAAAACTATACTCAACAGTATTTACCAGCATAATGGCATATTATTGATTTTGAGTGTTATTTTCAAACCTGACATATTATGCCACAATGATTGTTCCTTCTTCGTTACAGATCCCACATCTTCAAAAATTATAGGCTGTTTATAGTGCCGTCTGAATCACAGCCCACATTATGAGGCCACTCAAACCACTATCTATGATTGAAAATTAACACAATAACCTGAGGACCCTGTAATAATGATTAACATAATTATGATCTCTGTCCTGTTTCATCCATTTTTCTCCCCCTAGAATTTCAAAGGTAATTAAAAAATTACTGATTAAGGTATCCACGGTATCTATTCTAAAATGGGGTCAAAGATGCTTTGTACATAGATGTAATGTCATTATTTTGCTTGTGATTTTATTTTGATTACTGTAACACTACCTTTTTTTGTCATTTTCATTATCTTCCTTTCTTTTTTTGTGGCAAAGTTCTTTTCTTAATTTAGAAATCGAAATTATGAACTCAATCTTAAACCCACTTCATTGTTTTAGTTTTGTCCAAGAAATGTACAGTAACACCATCATTTATTTATTTTTTACTTTTACAATTAATTGTACACGGCTGCGTGTTCAAATTGTTGTATCTTTTTACTTTAGAATTTTTACCGATTAATTGTTCACACATCGTTCACAATTGCTTTATAAAAAAAATTTAAAAATAAACAAACTGTGCACATAAACTATCTATTCTCAGTACATGTTTGGGGAAATTATATTGACCTCCCATGAGATTTGGTGAAATCCACTCCAACTTTTCTTTATTTATCCTAATGACATTAATGTTCTCTAAACATACTATTCAATGTACAATGGATGAGAGGATAATGTAATGGTTTTATGAACTCATGAAAAATTAGTATAATAATTTAATAAATTCAGAGAGAAATTCTCAGATGCTCTTAAAGCAAGACAACACATTTATTCTATTCTATTTAGTGATTGACAACTTAGTTATTGCATTAAGAATGTACAGGAGATGGGAGACAATAATGATCCATAAAATTTATATATCAATTAATAAATTGATTAGAGCAAGTATTATTTTTTACTCTCAATGCACCTAAATATCACTTAAACTCATAAACCTCTATAAATAGAGGGGGATTGAGCGAGGTGAATTTTAGGCTCATCTCAAGGAAATTTGGAAATGCAGGGTAGTTTACCCCAATTATTGTTGTTTGTAAGTAGGGAGTTGTGACTCGTTTTCTTTGCTCTTTTATGTCAAATCAGACAAACATAGTTAGCTTTTTGAATTTTACACAAGCAACTATGTGAACAATGTTGTTGCTCGCATCAAAATAAATGTTTAATATTTGAAGGGTGATAAGTCAAGTAGCGAATGTGTCAGCACCACGTCACCGGGAGGCAAGTTCGCCATTTGTTTGAATTTTAGCCTATTGGAACAGAGAAAGTAATGGCTTTCATGGGCCACATTGGGTCCCCCTGTACCCTGATTCGTTGAAAAGCTTTCCAGAAATAGGACAAGGGCCCAACATAATTGACTTTTTATGGGCCAATAATGGGTCCATCATTGCAGGCCCATACTGCCACTACTTATCAAGATTCTTTGAGAAGTACTCTGAAAAAGTTGTTCTCTGAAACTCACTGGATGAAAATTGAAATTGAAAGATTACCCAAATTGCTGAGTGTCGTAATATAAGATGCTGTTATTAGGGGGTGTTGATGGAGTGGTTGGATCAAACTTGAATTCTGCCCAATTTTTTAGATTGAGTCAATTTGTAAAACCCAAATTTGATCCCGATAATGACTCGACTAGTGACTGGATCAAATAGGGTCAACTTGACTTTCAAACAACATATGAGAATTTGAACATTATACATATTAAAGTTATAAAATTTTATAAATAAGAAATAAAATTTAAGAAATATTTTATCATATATATTTTAAAATAAACCATATCAATATAAAAATAATATCAAGTTATATAAAATATAATAATTGGACTGTAAAATTTTGTAATTTATCACTAATTATTATAAAAAAATATATCTTTATAAAGCTTATTTGGCTTTGAACCGACTCGAGTAACCTGAAGTATGATTCGAACTCGACCCAATAAGTCCATCAGATCATATTTTAAGACCCAACACTTGTCCCAATAAGTTTCAGGCCGGATTGAATTGTGAACATCCCTAACTGTTACCAACAAATCCTGCACGTTTGGCAAATAGTTGCGGCCATTAAACAAGATGTCATGGGTTTGATCTATAATTGTGTGCATGGAAAAGATTTTGTTGAGAAATGCAATATCCACTTCCAAGATCTCTAAACTTTGAAGGGTGATTAATCACGTTGGAAATGAACATTTGCTAAGCAATAAAAAAAGCAATATAGGAAGCTCTTAACGCTTTTTTTAATATATATTATAATTATCATTAAGAAGCTTGACTTCAACGAAAGGTGACACCCCCTTTTTATTTGGAAAAGGAGTAAGGAAAATAATTTGTGGTTCAGGTATTCACCAAAGCACACCCCCAACGTATAATGGGGTCCAATCCATGTTACTTTAGATGCAACCGTTCTTCCTTTCAATATAAAAAAATATTCATTCATCAATCATCAATGTTATTTGCGACTTCTTATCCGGTTTCTACCATTTCAAAGAAGAAGGGGCTAGTAGTAATATCTGCAAACCAAGCAACAAGAAGTTCCTATCGTCTTTGCTATTGGCTACAACTTACGGTGACCAACAAATAATTTGGAGGGATTTTTTCTGTGTTGATTGATGGGGAGATATCAATTTGGCTGGTTCTAAAATATGGCGATTGATGCAAGTTAAATAAATGGGAAAAAAAATAGTGTTGCTTGCTAGCCTATTATAATGCGTGCAAGTTTAGGAATCGGAATGTGTTATTATAGAAATTAACTAGAAAATCAGAAAATGACATATGATGTAACCTTTAATAATAATAATAATAATAATAATAACAACGGAATGACATTTTAAGCTTGGTTTGGAATTGATGTGATTTTTTTGAAAGTTGCTAAGTACTTTGAGCTTTTCAAAAGTTGCTCTTAAAAAACTATAACAATGTTATTTGGTAAAATAATGTTAAAGTTGCTTTCAACAATAAAAAGTTGCCATTACTAAATATATTATAAAATTACTTTTAAAATCCAAAATAACTATAATATATATATATATATCAAAAAAGTCTAAAAAACCAAACCCCTTAATTTTGTTTCGTGCATTTTGATCCTGTTACTTTAAAAATATACAAAAAAGTCCTTAAACTTTTTTTTATGTGCACATTATTATATTTTGATAAGGAGTGCTTATTTTTTGATGAAAATTTTGTACAATTTTATTAGGAAACCTCATATATTGAAAAATAATAGGATAAAAGTGCATATAGACCAAAAAAATTAATGGATTTTTTTTGTCTTTTCAAGTCAAAAAACAAACATTTACTAGCATATTGGAGTAATGTGCACATATAAAAAAATTTAATGACTTTTTTCATTTTTTTAAAGTAACAGGAAAAAATTGTTCATGAATCAAAGTTGGAGGGGGTTTTCTACTTTTATTGTTATTAATTACATTAAGGTTATATTAGTATTTTAAGTTTTGAAAGGCATAAATTAATTCTGAAAAAAGTATCATGAGATACTTTCAAAAGCATATATAGCTTTTAAAAATCAATAGAAACACCTCAACTTTTAATATATTAAGATTTGATTTGATAATTTTTTTTCGCTTTTTGAGATGATAAGCCAATTTTGTTTATTTGGAAAATTATAAAGTTGAGGTGATTTTACATATTACTTTTAAAACCCATGAATGCTCGAGACACATGAGATATTTTTCAAAAATGTTTATACTAAATAAAATTTTTAAGACTAATATAATCTTTCATTAACTAAAGGTTCAAATTTTAGAAATTACTCTTTTTATTATTTATGTTTATTATCATCATTTTAAATTTTAAAAGTAACCTTATAATATATTTATTAAATGCTACTCTTGTGACATCATTTTATTGAAAACACCTTTACTCTATTTTCATAAACAATACTATTATAATATATATTTTTTGGAAGAATATCTTTTATAGAGTTCAGAAAGTTTAAAACTTGTTTCGTTTCACTTTTCATTCAATTTTTCAATTTTCAGGATTTTATAAATAAAACATTAAAATCTTGAAATGAAAATTAAAAAATGAATTTTATTATTATTATTTTTTTTCATAAAATCTGAAAAATTGAAAATAAAATTGAAACCAAACAGTGCGTTAAAAACTCAAAAAGCTACGGCGTCATCGAGCCAAACCTAAGTTGAGTTGCAATCTTTTGCTTGTGAGAGAGAATGGATTGAGACTTGGATTAGATTAGATACGTAATAATAGGTGAGGACATTTTCTGTTCACCTCTATTTCCGTGCCTATGTTGCACCATACGGCTTTTCAAGATAAAATCCAAAATAATTGGAGTCCAAATCATTCTAAGATCCTTATAAAGTATACAAAGTTATACTTTAGTTCTACCTCTTCTTAAGATTAAAGCAATTAAGAAAGAAGCTGGTTCTCAGATTTAGTGACGAAAAGGATATGGAAAAGGAAGATGATAGCGGGTAACATAAAACGAGACCAAGATGGTAAACTGTACTCCTAATCCATTTATTTCTATGCTTGAAATATCCGTTCAAACTTCAAACAGGTTCAAATTTGTCATCGCATTTATTCTATTGCTAACTGGCGCTGCGCTGAGTGATCAACGCGGCGAAGAAAGCGTATACTTTGGCAACCACTACTGCTGCATTGTGAAACCTGAAGTGTTTGCATTGCAGGGGTTGCAATTTTACCACTTGCGAGTGTTGCATTTGGTATTGTCCATTACATTACCTTAGCCGAGGGAAAGAATGTTAGCGACCCTTCTGATCCAATGTATCCAAAGCACAACACTCTTACATAGTGAAATTTGAGAATAAATTTACATAGTTTTACTTTTGCAAATAAAAATGTTATTCTTAAGATTTAAACTCGTAACCTCTAAGTGACTAAGTCACAAGATGGTAACCTTATATTAAAAATTTATTAACTTGAAAACTAATTCAAGATGAAGATACGGTAGATGGCCCTATCTCAATGGTTCCTTCAGAATGGAACGCTTTTGTTAGCGTCAGCTTTCAGTACAAAATGCAGGAATGATAATTATTTGCGAATATATTTGTTGTAATTCAATTGGTTGTACGACATTTTGAACCTCTAATAATCAAGTCTTCCAATAAAATCAGCAGAATTCTTCATTGCATATAAATGGAGTTGGCTAAAATAAAGGCATCAGCAGAATTCTTCACTTGCGCAACTCCATATATCATACTTCCTCAAAAAGATTTATGAGAAAATGGACAGCTCTAAATGGACCCAGTACTAATTGGCATGAGTATTTCAACGGAGTCAAGCTTGGTGTTAGCTTAGAACAACAACAACCAATTAAAAGGTAGGAACTGTGCTTCCAGTCAATAACCACATGACAGTATTTCAAATCAAATTTATTCGCCGACCGCAATCAATGGCAATCCCCTAACATCCCAAAGAAGAAGAAATCAATACCAATTCCCAACACTATCAGAATGTTGGCGATGCAGAACAAGAGAATCTGGCAAAATACAGAAGTCAAGAAAGGAAGGATTAAAAATATGGTCATGTCAAACGATCCAAACAGCTTACCAGCCTCCATGTCTTGAGAAGTAGTCATCATCCAGTGATATAGCAAGAGCTACAGCTATACAGCTCTCTCTGCCAGGGTCAGCAGACGACTGACTTCCAGGTCTTGAACCTACAGAAAGAACATTATAGCAATCAGTAAAGAAAACAGGAGGGGAGATAGTTTTCTGCGGTTAGAGGACTCTACCGCAGCAGCAAGGCCAATCTTGGAGCCGGGATCAGAACTCCCAAACCGAATAACATATTGACCAGCATCAGTAAAAATCTGCACATTACAACAAAAAGATAATTGGTAAATCATCACAACAGGTTGAACTCCGATAAAAGGGATAATGAGTCTTGAGAATTGAACATGAAATTCTTCCAGTCCAATTCAGTTCAATGACTTCACCATACCAGTTAGATAAGTTGAGGCCCAATTTTAAGTATGTAACACTCAAGAAATAGGAAGAAAAAACAACATGCAAAGGAGATATGAAACACAAACAACAGAGGGCTGGTGAAGCCATTTAATCACCAGGGAATATATAAGAAAAGAAAGACTTGGATTATTAAGAAAAAATCTGAAGTAATAGCTTGCAATTATTAAAATTCCTTTATATAGGATAGAAACTATATCTCATGACAAATTCTAGCCCTTGGGTACTAGATCTAATAATAACTAAGGTAGCTTGAATAAGAGGAATTGGAAAGACAAAACAAAACTAAGATAATGCTGCCAAAATACTTGAGCTACTCTGGTGTGAATTATGATCCCCTTTTTCCCTTTTTATTAATGTTTACGAATTCAATAAGTTAAAATTTTTCTCTTTTTCCGCTTTTTACTGCTATAGTTACCATGCTCTCTCTTTCCATCATGTATTAAGCCCTAAGTTTTCTTCTCTTGGTGAGAAAAAGTTTAAGGGGAGAGAGGAGATTGGCCCATGGCAAGGATAAGAATGAAAGCCAAGACTATGTTTGATCCAACCAATTGAGAAAACCCTCAATGGCGGACCAAAACTTATTTATTTGAGTTTTTTTTTTTTTTTGGTATCAATTTAAACCTTATGAAATCAGCTTAGTAATAACATCAGTTGTCACTTACCTGTGCCAAATAAACTTTTTAGATCTAAGTTCTAGGAGGAGGGGGCACTAAACGATAATGTAATGTAAAAAATAATAATAGGTATCTTTTAATTTTTTAATATAAATCTTTGGACAAAAATGCTGTAACTTGGGAAAAATATAAGGCAACTAGGAGAGAAACAAAGAAGGCAGTGAGCGAGGCAAACGTTAAAGCATTTGAGGGACTCTACCAATTTTTGGGCACTAAAGAAAGGGAAAAAGGTATCCATAGATTGACAAAAGTGATAGAAAGAAGGGCAAGGGATTTAGATCAAGTGAGGTGCATAAAATATGACACTAATAATGTGTTGGTCGCCGAACAAGATATTAAGGAGAGGTGGAAGAGCTATTTTAACAAGTTGTTTAATGAAGGACATAAGAATCTTTCACAAATGGACCGACTACTCACAAAACAAGATAGAAGTTTTACTTTCTACCATAAAATTCAAGAGTTTGAAGTAAAGAAGGCCTTGAAGAGAATGGAAAATAGGAAAGCAGTGGGTCCTGATAACATACTTATTGAGGTACGGAAATGCTTGGGAGGAAATGGCATAAAATAACTCACAAAGCTATTTAACGAGATTTTAATGTGAAAAAGGATGCCTAATGAGTGAGAAGGAGCATTTTATTTCCTATTTACAAAAGCAAGGAGAATATACACAACTATGCAAACTACAAAGGGATAAAACTTTTGAGTTATACTATGAAGTTGTGGTAGAGGGTAATAGAGTTGAGATTAAGAAGAGAGACCGGTATCACAAAGAACCAGTTTGGTTTTATGCCTGGAAATCTACCATGGAAGCGATTTACTTGTTGTAAAGATTGATAGAGAGATATTGGAGAAATCAAAAGGATTTACATATGGCCTTCATTGATTTGAAAAAGACATATATCATAGAGTGCTAAAGCAAGTCCTATGGAAAGCCTTGGAGAGATAGAGAGTTTGGATAGCCGATATGCATGCAATCCAACATATGTATAATGAGGTTACAACTAGTGTAAGGACTCAAGATAGAGTAACAGAGGATTTTCCTATACAAATTGGACTACATCGTGGGTTAACCTTGAGCCCATATCTTTTCGCACTAGTCTTGGATATGCTTACGGAACATATTCAAGATCTAGTGCCTTGGCGCATGTTGTTTGCAGACAATACAGTCCTGATAGTAGAATCAAAAGAAAAAATAAACAGAAAGTTAGAGTTGTGGGGGGAAACTTTGGAGTTAGGTGGGTTTTGTATAAACAGTAGTAAGACAAGATATACGAAGTGCAAGTTTGTCAAGAGACACACATTCTAGCTTCGAAGTAAAACTTGAGGATGATATCATACCGGAAGTTACAAAATTTAAATATTTTAGTTCTATCATTTAAAATGATGGAGAGATAGAGGGAGACATTAACCATAGGATCCAAGTAGGATCATCAAACTGGAGAGACGCTTTGGGTCTGATTTGTGATAAAAAAAAAAGTACCACTAAAGCTTAAGGGAAATTTCTACGGTATAGCGATAAGACCAGCTTTGTTCTATGGGACTGAATGTTGGACGGTGAAAAGTCAACATAAAAATAAGCTACACATGGCAGAGATGAGTGGCAACACTAAACATGATAGAATAAGAAATTAATGTATTAAAGAGAAAATTGAGGTGACACTTGTTATAAAGAAGATGGTAGAATCTCGTCTCAGGTGGTTTGGGCATGTTTGGAGGAGAATTGTGGAGGCCCCAGTAAGAAGAGTAAATCAAATGGATAATAACATCATTAAAAGAGATAAAGGAAGACTGAGAAAAACTGTACGGGAAATAATCAAAAGAGTTTAAGTATTAAGGGTTTTAATATAAATATGATATATGATAGAGCTCTATGGCATCATTTGATCCATGTAGCCGACCCCATTTAGTGGGACAAGGCTTAACTGTTGTTGTTGTCGTGTATATATTAAAAGAAAGCTGGCATCTAACTAAATAAATTGGTCTTTGGGAAAAAAAAAATCCCGCGGTGCTTAAAATGAAAAATATAAAACAAGTCAACTTATTTTCAATATTTCGGTGAATTTATTTGTTCTATTTGTATTTTTATTAGCAATCAATTTGAACTATTTGTAAATCATTAAAGATTAATTTTTCCTATAAGTCATTCAAAAGTACTAAGAAAAGACTAATTTACCCTAAAACTTTTATTGGAACATGAAACGATTTTTTCCTTAAAGAACTAGTTTGTCTTATGCTAGCTGTTAAACATGAGGGTTTGCCCCTGATTGAATGACATTGATCTTTTTAAAATAATGAGATTAAAAAACTATAATATCGTTTATCACCCACCCCTCACATTCTTTCTTCATTAAGTCATCGTAGTTAACAACCACCAATTCTCTCTCCAATGAATACACGGGTAAAATGGATATAAATTAATTAATGATGCATTAGAATACAAAAACGACAATTAATGTGATTTTTTTTTTCAAAAATAAAGTCTAGTTTTGAAGTGGAGGGAGTAGAACAAAACCATCAGAAAGCCCAACCAAGTAATATATATTTTAAGAAGAAAATTTTACATACAATGCGTTAAAATAATTGATCATGATTAAAAGAGAATGACAGTAATAGACAGTTACCAAGCATGTTTAATAAAAGTTACAAAAGCAATTATGCAAAAGTGAAATACACAAATGGTCAATGCCAAAAACCAACCTCAAAGCCAAAACCCCTCCAGTCAGGATCTATTTGAGCTAGGACCTCACCATTAATATCTTTCAAGGTGAATGTCCAATTCCAAAGGCCAGGATTCTCAACCACAGCAAATTGCTTATTCCTGCAAACCTTATTATTTTAGACATGCATTTCCTAGAATAGACAAAGCAAAGAAATTTGTCGAACACTCAAACTAAAGCTGAACACAGATAGGACGGAAAAGTTAAAAAACAAAGAGATGCAATATAATGCAAGTAGCTAAAGAAAAAAAAAAAGTTCAAAACTACATAAATTAAATGGTAGTAATACAGCCTGAATTACTGCCCATATAGACATTCAAATAAAATCTGAATGTTTTTTTACTAAGACTTCAACTTCTAGAAAATTGAATAACACATACATGCTTGAACATAGCACAAATTTTCCAAATAAAATATTAAGATCTAAAAGACAGCTAAATGGAGCAAAGTATGTTGTGATTTTGGAAATTACAAGCAAAACACAGCATCTTGATATTACCCTAGGTACAAATCATAGATTCTCCTCCAAAGATGCCCTGTGAACTACTCCAACTTCCCTGAAACGAGGATTCAGTGCAATTAACAGCTGAATTTCTGATAAACATAATAGTGTGACAACAATGTGCAACATTAACAAAAACGGCATACCTTACTGTCAATTTCTGCATAAATTGAGCTTGTTAACCACCAAAAGGGTCTGCGAACCTAACCAGAGAAAAGCAAGCCTCAACTCAAGCTAAACAACAAATTAACTAAAGTACATGTTCTACCAGTTTAATTAGTGTGGATTGAAAATAACATTTTATCTGCATTAAAACAACCTACATAAAAAGTTATATGTTTTCCTCACCCTGAAAAGCTCGTCCCCCAAAGCATCAGCTATGTATGCAACAAAAGGCCGCCTTAGACGAAGCAACTACAGCAAGAACGGATCAAATAGCCTGAAATAAAACAAGTATTTTAACAAAATCCATCAACAGAACATGAATAATACAGAAATAAAAGCATACATATCTAATCAATATTTGCAAGTCAAGAAATTATAGCATAAATTACATAAGATCCAATTATACACCCATGATAGAAAATTCACTCTTCTACCCACATGATCCAGCAAAAACCAGACGATCCTGAATCAGATCATAATTCATGACTTCTGGCTTGCCTCGCACAATTCCAGCAATTCATGCAGTGACTCCACCCACTGTGTGATTGGCTCTCTGATATGTATTGGTTGCACTGCAAATCATATTGAACCGGTAGACATGAATTCTAAATTGCATGATTTCTACAACTATGCAGTGTGTTTTAATATATGTGATGTACTGATGTTCAAATCAGGATTGTCTTTCGTTATAAACAGTCTATGGTTGTTAATAATTGGATAGGGGAGTTAAGTACTGAATGTGAGATCTAGAGTTGACAAATGCCACTTAAGAAGATTCATGATGGAAGAATTGTTCCAACAATAGAAGAAATTCCCATTCTTTTGGGAACTTTTGGGACAAGTTTAGCTGTTTCCTTTTCTTAATCACCATGAGCCACTACTTATGAGGATTTTGAGGGAATTGTTCAATTGATGCTCAACAGATTAGTTAAAATTTTTTATAGGCCTAATATCATGTTGCTATTTTTTTTTTTCCTTCTTTATCCCAACGTTAGACTAGACTTGACACCCTCTACTTCGGAAGTAATAGTTTCTTTTCTCTTCTTGGAAAAATAGTAGCCTACATGCATCAAATTATTCAGCAATGATAATAACACAACCAAAGCAATTTTATTAACAAAATACGGATGCATTATTAAGTTGTTGCTGTTGCAGTATATACAAAATGATGGTAAAACAGAAAATATGATCATTAATTTCTTACCATGTGGATGATACATGAAACATAACAGTGTAAAATTGGCTTTAAAAAAAGAAAAATTGAGAATTAAATGACTGAATTGAGTACCTGTCTGGCAAGGACGTTGCTCTCTTCACAAATAAAACCTACAGGCTACATCGTAGGAAGAAGTAACAAACAATACCATCATCATTATGACCGATGAGAGGGAAATAAATGCAGATGGCATAACTGGAATAGTGAAAAGGAGTTAAAAATTATCAGACTGACTGAGGGTAGCACACATCTACAATGGCATAATGATTTTCCTTCAATCCAACCAAAAAAATCACAAAATCAGACGTGAAGTCATGAACATTGAACAACATTCAAGAGAGTTAAAAAAAAGCAGGAAACAAAAAAATGAAAATAAATTCTTGGGAGTTGCAAGAGTAATGCCCTGCAAACTCAACATGCAAAGTATCTATTGTATGTATTGAAAGCAATAAAATGAAATAGATTATTAAAGATGCCGCATTCAAGGCAAACCAGCCATCAAAGAACAAGAGGATCACCTGTTCAAATCCAAGTACAAGATTTGCCCACTCAATATCTCTGGTAATTAGCAAGTTGGACCTGGCAAGCAGAGGTGCTACCTTGGCCTAATAGATCAAATAGGTGCAAATAGAACATCTTAGTCTTAAATTGAACACAGAACTATTCTATTAGTAATCTACATGACTGGGGGCATCATCAAGGTATAGTTCAACTCTAACCAAAGCCTGAAGTACAAATATGCTTGTCTTACATCATGACAAATTACTACTCTGTTACTTATATCTAGCATAATGCACAGCCAGCATGTTTAACCAGAACCTACATCAACCCATATTTCCTCTATTTTTCTCAAATTCCTCATAGCAAACTCTAAACTAAATTTCCACAATCCATATCAATGATATACCATTTTTTTTTTCTCTGAAAAGAACTAACAGAATGAGCATAAGATTTTTTTACCTCTTGCGGAGATTCTGATTCCAAAAACTGAGACAGATTGGCTGATTGGACGTTGCTTCAAGAACATTTTACCTCTCCTCAGGACCCCATCATTTTCTGCAACATATGATGAATCAGAAAACCATCTGGGTTCACCATTACCAACCAGTTTCCTTTGTTGCTTCTCTATGGGGTGGTTCCCCATTTCCCTATCAGCCACCCAAAGCTTCACTAGGAATTCTCTTGTCAACTGATGATCAGCTTCATTCACGGTTAATGACTTTACTACCAAATCTCCGGGACATGATCATGGGGCTGTTGTTCTTGGCAACAGCATTTCGTTGAAGGCTCAAAAGCCCAGGAACATGGGGCTTGGTGTTCTTGGAGAAGCAGCGCCAACCCTCCTTTGCCCAGTTCATCTTCAAACCAGAAAAATTGATACTGTGGTGAATGAAGAATCAAGAAGGGGACAATAACATGAGCAAATGTTAAATTGTAACTGAGTTTGGTTTGTGAAAATATCCCTTGTTTTAATTTTATAAAAATATTTTCAAAATTTAGGAAATGCATTTCGGATATAAAAATAGATTCCATTTTCAAAAACGAAAACAATGAAAAATATGTTCGATTTAACTTTTTTCAAATGTAATTCTCAGAATCAAAATTGAGATGATAAAATTATTTTTGGTATTAAATAACAAAAATTATATATATTTATATAAAAATTATATAAAAAGAATTTATAAAATTCTAGGATAACTCTATAAGGTAGCGTTTTGATCGCTGGCTCTGGACAATGGAGATAGAGACAGTGGAGATGGAGATATAAAAAATATTGTTACCTAAGAGATATTGTTAAGAAAAAATAAACAAATTTCTGTCTCCATATTCTGTCCCACTGTCATTAATTTTTCTACCACCAACCATCTCCACTTTCCCGTCACATGAAAATAAACAAAAGCAGCCTAAATGACTTTAGCTCCCTCCAGATTTGAGTTTGCATCCAATAAAACGTCAAATGAATCAACAATTGAGGATATCAAGAATTTTGTAAACCTAGCTAGCCAGTTAACTGTAGATAGCATGCGATTGTCTAGTCCATAAGCTCCCAACTTGAAGCTACCTTCAATCAACCGTCTCCCTCCCTCCCAACAAAAATCATATAATACTCGTCATGAACTTTTTGCAAGTAACCTGTCTCCCCCCCCAATAAATAAACAAGTGTAGAAAACAAACCGAACTAAAATAATCACAAAATATGCATAAATTGGATATCGAAGTGGACCCGGCTTGTGCAATAAATAAGCATATAAAGTCAAATTAATCGAACTGTAAAACTCATCGCACAGAAGATTCGGAGGGAGCGAGTAATTTCTTCAGATCTGACGGTTGTTGCCGAAGGTGAAATCACAAGGAGCGGAAGGGGGAACCTCACTATTCACGAAGGGCTACTCCGCCGGAGGAGGCTCGTGGCGGCGGTTGAGCGACGAGCTGCTGCAGAAGAAGTGGCCCCGGCCTCGGTGGTTAATTGAATGTGTTCAAAATTTCAAAATTGCCACCGCGTTTCACTGTTATTAGTTTTTTGGGGTGCGAAGTTGGGCCTTGTTCGATTAACTTGAAAGCCGTCCAAAAGTTGCGGCCCTAAAGCCCAGCCCAGAGCAGCAATTCTTTCTTTCTTTCTTTGTTTCTCGCTAAAGGGAAGGAAGGAAGTTTGCATTCGGCTCAACTTCACAAGAGGGTGCACCGCTGCACAGAAAGAGCACCCGCAGCACAAATCAACCCATCACTGATCAAACATCGCGATTTTCATCTTCTTCGTCTTCTTCTGCAGGTAAGAATATTACGCTGCTTTAACTAGTTAGTTAGTTCTGCGTTAGGCATTTGTTGCGTTACTCGAATGGCGAGGGATAGGGATAGGGAGAAGAGGGATCGCGATGTGCGGCGGCATCATGAGAGGGAGTACAGCAGTGATTCTGATGACAACAGGCATGATCACAGGGGCAGGGAGAAGGAGAAGGAGAAGGAGAAGCGCAGCAAGGACAAAGACAAGGAAGAAAGAAGGCCTCGAGACAAGAAACGAGAGCGAGATAGAGATAGGGAAAGAGAAAGAGAGAGGGAAGATAAGGATAGGGATAGGGAAAGGAGAGAGAGGGCAAGGGAGAAAGAAAGGGAAAGGGAAAGAGAAAGAGAGAGAGAAAAGAGGGAGAGAGAACGAGAGAAGGACAAGGATAGGGAGAGGGATAGGAGGGAGCGTGAGAGAGAGAAGGATTCTGAGAGAGAAAGAGGGAGGAGAGTACGCGGCGGCGACAGGGAGAGAGAGAAGGAGAAGCGCAGGGAAGTTGTTGACAGTGAATACAGTGATGATGATGATGATGATCACTACAGGGAGAGGGAGAGAGATCGCAAGAGGCACAGGAAAGAGAAAGAGAGGGAGGATGATGATGATGATTACAAGGGAGGGAGAGACAGAGAAAGGGAAAGGAGTTCTGGCGGCAAGTCGATTAGGAAAACTGAGGATAGTTTTGAAGCAAGCCCTAGGAGAAAGAGCAGCGGAGACGATGACCCGGACACTACGAAGGTGGTTAAGGGGATAAAGCCTACCCATGAAGAGGAGATAGAGGAGGAACACAAGAGGTTGGATGAAGAGATGGAGAAGAGAAGGAGGAGAGTTCAGGAGTGGCAGGAGCTGAGGAGGAAGAAGGAAGAAGCCGAGAGAGAAAAACAAGGCGGCGAGGCGAGTGCTGCTGATGAGCCCAAGTTGGGGAAGGCCTGGACCCTTGAAGGGGAGTCTGATGATGAAGAAGGGCCTGCTGGGACTGGGGGGAAGCCAGATACGGCAATGGATGTAGATGGGGATGATGAGAAACCTGTTGGTGATAGGGTACCTGGGGGGAATTCGATGGTGGTGGACGGCGGTGGTGATAATGGAACAGCTGCTGTGTCTGATTTACAAGATGGAACCGGTGATGGTGCTTCTGCTGCGGAGGATGAGGAAATTGATCCATTAGATGCTTTCATGAATTCTATGGTTCTACCTGAAGTTGAAAAGCTGAACAATGCTGTTCCCTCTTCAATTGTTGACAAAACTGATGACAAGAAACTCAAGGATAGAGGAGAGGATGGACAAAGTCGTGGTGGTGGTGGCCAGCCGAGGAAAGGTGCCAATAAATCTATTGGAAGAATAATTCCTGGTGAAGAGTCTGACTCTGATTATGCAGAGCCTGAAGTTGAGGGTGACGACCTAGATGAAGATGATGATGAGTTCATGAAAAGAGTGAAGAAGACAAAAGCTGAGAAGCTTTCCGTAGTTGACCATTCAAAAATTGACTATCAACCTTTCAAGAAAAACTTTTACATTGAAGTGAAGGAGATCTCAAGGATGACACCTGAAGAAGTTGCTGCGCACCGGAAGCAATTGGAGTTGAAGATACATGGAAAGGATGTTCCAAAGCCTGTGAAAACATGGAATCAGACCGGACTTACTAGCAAAATTTTAGAGACAATAAGAAAGCTCAACTATGAAAGGCCAATGCCTATTCAAGCTCAGGCGCTGCCTGTGATAATGAGCGGTCGAGACTGCATAGGCATTGCAAAAACTGGATCAGGCAAAACACTTGCTTTTGTTCTACCTATGTTGAGGCACATCAAAGATCAGCCACCAGTTGTTGCAGGAGATGGACCTATTGGCCTTATTATGGCCCCTACAAGGGAGCTTGTACAGCAGATTTACAGTGATATAAAGAAGTTTGGAAAGGCAATGGGTGTCAGGTGTGTACCTGTCTACGGAGGTTCTGGCGTTGCTCAGCAAATTAGTGAGTTGAAACGTGGTGCCGAGATAGTGGTTTGTACTCCAGGTAGGATGATTGACATATTGTGCACCAGTAGTGGCAAAATAACTAACCTGCGCAGAGTTACTTATCTGGTCATGGATGAGGCTGATAGAATGTTTGACATGGGTTTTGAGCCCCAAATCACAAGAATTGTTCAGAATATTCGACCGGATCGTCAAACTGTTCTCTTTTCTGCCACTTTCCCTCGTCAGGTTGAAATTCTGGCTCGTAAGGTTCTGAATAAACCTGTTGAAATACAAGTTGGTGGCAGGAGTGTTGTTAACAAGGACATAGCACAGCTGGTTGAGGTGAGACCAGAGAATGAGCGGTTCTTGAGGCTGTTAGAGATATTGGGGGAATGGTATGAGAAGGGAAAGATTCTGATATTTGTCCACTCACAGGAGAAATGTGATGCTTTGTTCAAGGATTTGCTCAGGCATGGTTACCCTTGCCTCTCTCTTCATGGAGCTAAGGACCAGACAGACCGTGAATCCACAATTGCTGATTTCAAAAGCAATGTCTGTAATTTGTTGGTTGCAACAAGTATTGCTGCCAGGGGATTAGATGTCAAGGAGCTTGAGTTGGTGATCAATTTTGATGTTCCTAACCACTACGAAGATTATGTACATCGTGTTGGCCGCACTGGCCGTGCTGGCCGAAAGGGCTGTGCCATTACTTTTATTTCAGAGGAAGAAGCAAGATATGCGCCAGATCTGGCAAAAGCCTTGGAACTATCTGAGCAAGTTGTTCCTAATGATTTGAAAGCTCTTGCTGATGGCTTTATGGCAAAAGTGAATCAAGGACTTGAGCAGGCTCACGGGACTGGTTATGGAGGCAGTGGCTTCAAATTTAATGAAGAAGAAGATGAGGTGAGGAGAGCGGCAAAGAAAGCGCAAGCCAAGGAGTATGGGTTTGAAGAGGACAAATCAGATTCTGATGATGAAGAGGAAGGCATTAGGAAGGCAGGTGGAGACATCTCACAGCATCCTGCTCTTGCTCATATTCTTGCTGCCTCAAAACCAACTACGCCTGCAATACCTAGTCCAATCTCTGCTGCCCAGTTAATTTCTAATGGTGGACTACCTGTTTCTTTGCCAGCTGTTCTTGGTCTCCAGACTGCCACAGTCTTGCCTGGTACAGGGCTTCCCCTTACTGCAAATGATGGGGCTGCTCGGGCAGCATTAGCTGCTATAAACCTACAGCACAACTTAGCTAAGATACAATCTGAGGCATTGCCTGAGCATTATGAAGCTGAACTAGAGATAAATGATTTTCCCCAAAATGCTCGGTGGAAAGTAACCCACAAGGAAACTTTGGGTCCAATTTCTGAGTGGACAGGAGCTGCTATTACCACCAGAGGGCAATATTTCCCACCTGGTAAAATCACGGGACCTGGGGAACGCAAACTCTACTTATTCATTGAGGGTCCTAGTGAGCAGTCTGTTAAGAGAGCTAAGGCAGAGTTGAAGCGTGTGCTGGAAGACATTACAAATCAGGCTTTGCAACTTCCTGGTGGATCTCAACCAGGCAAATACTCTGTTGTTTAAAGGGTATGATCCTGGTCTATTCTAGCATATTATAACTTGCAAATTTTATTAATAACACCCACTGGTTATCTCCCTTGGCACACTCAGCATGTTGTAAAATCATTCTATTAACTAGTGTTTCATCATGTTATTACTTCCACATTTTATGACTAATAAACCGACCGGATATCTCCCTTGGCTCACTCAACTTGTTACTGAAATCATTCTATTAATTAGTGTTATATCATGTCTTATCTTCAGTTGGGTGTGATATCCTCTCTAGTGGATACAGCTCTATAAGCATTATGTTATATACTTATAAATGTTAATGGTACCAGTCTAGCTTAGTAATAATTGTTGTTCTTGATCTTTTTTGTTCCTTATTGGCATACAAATATACAATTATCCTTGGCTGGAAAGTCTGATTTGATTTAGTGCTTGTTTTTTATGTTTGAGTGGATTTTGCTTTAGTTCAGAAATGATCTATGAAGTATAGACACCGACGCGGACATAAGGGCTAGGATCTAGGATCGAGATTCTACATAGGATCGGAAGGAAGATACAGAATCGTAAAACGTTGAATCATAACATGGGTTGTAAGATCCTGCAAAATAATATATGTTGCATTCATATAATTTATATGGACATGTAACATGACACAATTAAGCAAAATAAAGGGGAAAAAAGACACAATTCTAGCACAAGTTCTTTTTCTCTTAAGAGTTTTTTATTTGAAGCCCAATAATAAAAACAAATGAAGCCTCTAAAATAAAAACAAACCCAACCCCACATAAGAAAGACAGAAGCCCAATAATAAAAAAAAAACCCAGCCCATATCAGCCCCTAAAATAATGGTTTTGCACAGAAATCATCTATCTAAAACAGAAAAAAAGGACTAGACCAGGAAAGAAAAAACTGAGAAAAGAAAACTCTGTGCGACCCCTCTCTCCCCCATTCTCTTTCTCGATCTGTCATCAGTGGCTATGCTATTTCATCAACAGCGGCCCATGGTTTGGGGTTTGTTCACCACTAGCAACGCACTCCTCTATGTATCAACCGCGCCAGAGAGCTCAAACCTGGACCGAAGAATGAAGATGGAGACTGAAGCAGAGGCCGGAGTAGAGAGGAGAGTCGGAGAGACAGAGAGATCAAAGAGTGAGCGGGACAGACCCGTTAGGGTTCCTATGGGGCTTTGGGAAATGGGCCGAGTCAGACACCATTGGTTGGGCTTGGGTCGTTTCGGCCACTTGGCCAAGCTTCGGCGATGGGCTCGGCCTACGCGCGATTGCAACAATCCCACGGCGAGGCGGCATTGGCGAGCCTGGAGGTGGAATCGGGATCGCCGATGGGTGCTAGGTGCATACGATCATGCAATCTCACGAGGAACACCGCAATCCTAGCTACCTTGGACATAAGGACACACAATTCTTAAAATTGTAGGACAAAGACAAGGCACGCGTGTGCAGATGCACACACATATATGGGAAAAATCTCTATATATATATAAGGTTCAAGATCTATAATTCATAAATGTCAAAATATCAATATTCACTATTCTATTTGCCTCTCCGAAAAAAACATGTACATGTTTTTAGTAGAACTAGCCATGTACAAGTACGACAAAAGAATAAATTAAAATGACTATATAAAGATTAGTTTTATTTCTTCCTTCACCATTGTTATTTTCTACTTCATTGGCAAATAATACGATCACTAAGAAGATACAAGATGTTGGTTTGAAATTGGGCATTGAGTTGAACTTTTTAATATTTGACTTAGTCTATTAGGTTTGATTACAAAAATGTGTCAAAGTTGTGTCCCCCATGTGTTGAAGTAGGGTCCCCTGTGTTTGAAACGGGTCCAAAGTGTCCTGTATGAAAGAATATACTTTTTTAATTGGACATGTATTGATGGTTGTCCAACACGTCGTGTGTGTCCACTAGATGTCAGCAGACACACTTGGAAGTTGGTGTGTCCGTGCTTCCTAGGAATTGATATATGATGTTATTTTTCTGGGTTCAAGTTTGGAATAGACTTATTTGGTATATAAGAAGATCTCTTAGCAAGCAAACCAGTGACATTTGTTTAGTAATAGTTTTTCTTTTATATTTTAAAAATGTCTTCAACCTAAGAGTAAGTGTATTTCTTTAGTCAGCATGAAGGAAAAATGGTTCAATTAATGTTCTTCTTTCCCACCTACTTTGGGATTAGTTGGATATTGTCTGTTTATCTTACCCATTTGTTGTGGTATATGTATGTGTGTAAGTTATTATGGAAATTCCATTATTTGCAATATGCTCTAATATCCTTTTCCTCTCTGGCTATTATTAAGATGTCTTGAATCTTGATGTTTGTTGAGTGTTATTTGCACAAGTTTTTCTTCCTTTGTATTTTTATTAACTTTATTCTCTTGCTTATATTTCACTTTTGTGCAGATGCGGTTATTGACGCCTGCTTGGATCTTCAATTTTGTCTTCATCCATACTTGGTTTGTAGCTATCAAAGGTGGCAATCATGGTGCGGCTTTTGGTTTTTTTTTTTTTTCTAATCATTCAGGTCCTGTTTAATTTGAAGCAAGCATCTCAAGACTCTTGTTTTACTGTGTGTTGTGACTTGTGCATGGGTTGTATGGTCTGTGATGTTATTATACCGTGTTTGTTCATCTGATTATCCATGTGAGTCTTTTAGGTTCTGGTTACGGGATATTTTATCGTAAAGAGAAACAGATGTGATGGGAGATCACATAATTCAGTTGTTGATGCATTCGCCATAGTTGTCATAGTTTAAATTTCAGCAAAAATGTACTAAAACAGGATGTCTTTCTTACAAGTTTTCCATTTGATGGATATCTTTGACAGACATCTAAAATTATCATTTTAAGCTCCATAGCTTTCTAATGACGTTTGTCCTTGTACCTGGCCTATTGTATGGGAGCTAATGAATTCTATTTTTGATGGGTGTAATCCTGTCTAGATTGATTTCTTTGTGTTGCTCCACTTAAATGTAGTATTTGCTACTTAATATTTTTAGTTGAAGCCTATATTGATCTGTTGTGACTTGTATACAGGGGACGTGTGTGCTTGTTTATTAATATGTTGTTCTGAGTTGTGGATTGCACCAGGAATGCTCAAGGAGAATATATATAGAAACAGAAATGGTTAGACATTTTGGTTAACAATTTAGCTAAATAAGAGGAAATTGCTGATTATTTTTCAGCTTTCTAATTTACTATTGCCTTTTCGTACTGATGTATTTTCTGATAGCCTAAGATGGTGAAGCTTGAGAACCCATTTGCTTTGAAGGCTGAGCCTTTGCAGCAGAAGAACCTGATGATGGTGTGAACTAGCCTAATATGCGGATGCCTGATGAGGACCACCTGGTGCCCTAGCTCTATGGCCATTGGTTGCTTGCAGTTAGTTCTTCCTGTGGAATTGTGGTTGTGTTTGTCACATGACATTATTTGAATAAGCCGTTAAGTAACATCTGTGATGGCGATGGCTGCTCAAAGTTTGACTTTAATTAGAATGCTAATGTTATTTTGTAGAAACCAACATAACTACCCCTCTAAATGAGAGAATCTTTTGAGGAGTCTATTAGATTCTTTGTACCGTTGAATAATTTATAAGATTATGTTCACAGCTTTATTAGCCATAATTTTCATGAGGAATAAATGTTTTTTATTGGTTAAAAAATAAGTGAATTTTGATTTTGCTTTTTGAGAACATTTTTGTTATGTTTGGATCTAAAACATGGTGATTGTTTCAGTACTAATGATAAATAAGTGGTACTAAAATATATCATTGCATGACCAGACTATTTAGTTAGCAAATTTAAATATTGGAACATATGATTTTTTGTTATCTCTATTTTATTCCCAAGGATAGTGAAATTTTAAATTCATCTTTTAACTAGATCGCTAGTTTCTAATCCTTTTTAGAGCTCGCTTGGATTTTTTTCAGAAAATATTTTTATAATTGAACTTCATAATTAAGATTTTTTAAAAAGTAAAAGTTAATTTATGTTTGAATGCAATGTCAATTTATATTTATATATAATATTAAAAGATATTTTTTAGAAGGTGAAAATTATAATTTTTTAAAAAAGATTATTTTTTATTTTTTTCAGTGATTCTACTTCTACTTAAAAAAATTATTCAAATATATTAAAAAACACAAAATATTTTCTTATTAAAAATATTTTTTTCTATAAAGCAAAAAAGACGCATCCAAACAAGTTCTGGGTTCAGGTTCCACTCTTTCCATCTCTTCCCCTCCTTCATTCTTCAAACTTGTTTGGTTTCTAGTTTCTGTCAGGTTTGATTGTCGAATGTCCATGTAGATCAATCTTACATGACAGTTGGTAGCTATAGGTAACAGTGACTAAATCCCAATGATTTCAGAAATATTTGAATCAAAATTAAATAATTTTTCTAAAAATCAAAATCAAAATTTGTTTATTTTTAGAGTTTAATTTTTATGTACTAACAGTATATAATTTTTTTTATATTTTCATCTAATCATATATTGTCATATCAATAAAAATAGTTGAGTCTTCAAATGACAATGGAAAAAAAATTTACACACAAAAATTAAATCCTTATTTTAAAAGATTAAAAATATTAAAAATATATTTAAGTCTTTTGTATATAATATTGTACGCACACGAAAGGATATTTTCAGAGATTAGAAATCAAATTTTCTTGTGTTCCTCTACAAAAACAAATTTCAACATGAGCGCCCTGTGAGTCTTGTATACGAACGATGACACAGCAGGATATAGGGTGTTTTCGCTTCAGATTATTTTGACAGAAAAAGAAAAATTCTATTTAACTAAAAAAATTATATCTGTTGGGAGCTATTCATATAAATTTTTAAACAAAATTTAACCTGTTTTTAACTTTTGAATACAAGGGGATATGAATACCTTTTATGAAAAATATTTTTAGTCCAGAAAAATCATTTTTCCATCAAAATGACTCAAAAGACTTAAAGATTGTTGCTAATGGTCAACACTACTTTACCGAATATAAGAGCGTCTTAGATGCTGAACGTAATATTTTAAGGGTATAAGATGCGATGCCAAAGAGGAGAAACCTTCCACGAGAAAAACAAAATAATTTTGATGCAATAATGATAATACGATAATCTATAATACAATAATTTATAATCTATAATTCTAATATTTTAGATTCATTCTAAGAAAAGTTTTACAAGTATCACTCGTAGAGCAATTTATGACCAAGATTTTTATTACCCTGATTATTAATTCTGTTGTTATAAAAATTACCTTCATATCTATTTCATGAATACAACATAAATATTTCACATTAAATATTAGATTTTAAATAATTAAAATTATTAATTTAAATAATATAAGTGATCAAAATATGTTAATCTAAATTATTTAACATTAAAAATGAATATTCACGTGATATATATCTTTTTCTATTTTCTTTATAATATTTTTTTATTTTCCAATTAAACATGTGTTTTTCATATTAACTACAAAATTTAAATTTTGAATTCACATTGATGTTTTGAATTTTGAATTCAATAGGCTACTTAATTTCTATTTCACAACAAACCAGAATCTAATCAGATTAGTTCAAAAACAAAATTGCAAACAAAAACTATTACTACCAAAAAAGGTCCACTATAATCAAAGTATAAACCCCTCAAAATTACTCTTAGAATCTATAACATATTCATTACTATAAAAGATGACCACTTATACTAATCGAAATAAAACCCTTAACTTTTTTTAGAATCTGCAATATCAATTTATTACTGATATCTCTATTGCCTAAAATTTTAGTTTGAAATACTAACACCTCATTTTATTTCTCCTCTCTATTCCACAACTTTCTTTTCTATTCTATTCTTCCTCTTATGTTCTCATATTTTTCATTTCTCTTCATTCATTATCTATTAATTTTTTCAAAATATATTAATTTACTTAAGTTTTTAATTTTCTTCTTCATGATTTGTATTAAGAAATAAAAATTTATAGGTTAAAAAATTCAAATGTTCCACTATTCTTCTTTGAAGCTTTTTTCTTCTTTATGAGACTTTTTTTTAATACAACCTTTTTTATGTTTGTTTAGTATTTTTAATTTGTATATATATTTTATTATTTTATACATTTAAATGTTTCATCAATGAAATAAAGATTTGATTTTTTGGGTTTTTTTAAAAAATAAATCAATTTATTTATTGTTTTTATTTTTGTTATTTATATCCAATTTATTTCTACATTTCTTCTTTGTGATTTTTTTTGTTTCATATAGAGATTTTTCTATGTTTATTTAGTCTTTTACTTTGTGTATTTATCTTAATAGCCTTTTTTCTATGTTATATGTAGGAGACAACCACTAGGTTATAGGCTCAGTCGCGTATTATTCAATTCTTTGAGGCAAAGGTAATTGTATTTTTCATAAATAATTTAATAAAAATTTTATCGAATTTGAAATTAATTTTATTGTTGTATAAATGAGTATTAATGATTTTATAATTTTTTTTCTTTTTAGAATTTAAAGTCACAATTAAGTAAAGGAGATACTATTAATGAACTATTTCAACTGGTCATTTCGCTAACCTTAAGATAGTACACATTAGGGACAAAAAATGATTGAAAATTGTATTTAGTTTTACTTCTATTCTAACGTTTGATTTTATTTTGCTTATTTATTTGGCATAACATTTATATGAGATGGAATTGTTGTTGTGCCTAAAAGAATAATTTCTTGAGTCAATTCAGTGCACAACCAAGCTAGGTGATGCTTCTAATAGCAATATTAGACAAATGCATCAGCTAATCTCTATTGAAATTTGTTTATGGTGTTCCACCTTCTTCAATTTATTTTTTTTATTATTTTGTAAAGCTTAAAGATTGTTGAATTCAATATATACATAACTATTGAATTATAATTTCAATTCTATTTACAAACACTAGTTATGGAGGACGAATAATATTTTGGAACAAAATTATATTTTTTATTTAAAACTTCCATTGTGCATTAATATTATACAAATTAATTGTTAACTAGTGTTCTTTTTTATTTTGATGTGAATTGAATATATTAATATATGTATATCTATTGATTGATTTTTTTTCCAATATATGCATTTATTGATTCATTTTATTTTCTCATGCTAAAACTTTAAATTAATTGATAAAATTCAAAATATTATCTTTGTATCTATATACAATCCATATTTATTTATGTTTACTTTTGTAAGGTATAATCATTATTAATATATTATTTTATTTATAAAAATATAATTATTGATAAATTACTGATGTTATTTTTCAAATTCCCACCTAGCTATTTAAGTGACAAAAAAGCTAATATTATACACACACAAAAATAGAAACGCAACAAAAATTAATAATAAATTATATTATTACCTTTTTTTATAAGCCTAATATTATGATGTTGATATCCATACCAATCAATAACTTATACATACTAATAGTATTATTATCCTTTTTGTTACCATTTTTAAAATTTTTCTTTTTTTAAATTTTTTTTAATAAATCCATGAATATACATAGCGATTCAAATCCCTACAAGAAATGAGGAATGAAGACCCATAATAGGGATGAAAATGGGGATGAAAGCAAAATTATAAATGAGGACGGGATTAGAAGAAATGTTTCTAACTTCAAATCCATAACTTTTGAAAATCATATATATATATATATATATATATATTTGTCTCACTTTGCCATATTTAATTCTTTGAAACTTCAACATTTTAATTTATCAATTTCACAATTGTTTCATTTTTTTTAAAAAAAACTTCAATTTTTCAAAATTAAAATATTTTTAAAAAATAAATTCCACAATTTATACTTCTTTAAAATTAAATAATTATAATTTTTTTAATTGAAAATAATTATGTAATTGATATATTATTTCAATAATTGAGATGGAAAAAATTAGGATTATATATGATTTTTTTTACTAAGTATAACATATATTTTAAAATTAATATTTTAATTTACTAAAAGGATGTACAATGAGAGGAAGTGTAATTGAAATCACATAAATTAAATTTATTCATTAATTTTTTATTAATTAGAAAATATATTTTTATATTTTTATAAATTACATACTTTAATTTACTAAAAAAATGTAAATGACTAGGTATGACAAAAAAAAATCCAATGAAAATAGATATACATAAGAATTACTCGCAATAATAGGATGAGAATGAGAATAGATTTTATTTTTTTGGGAATGATTGACAAGGGAAAAGTTTCCATTTGTTAATTAAAGCAGGGATAGGAATAACACACCCTCATTGTTCAATTATCTTTGTTAGATTTGTATTTTGTATGCATTTTTAATTTGAATTATGTTGTGTTAATAATATTTATTACTATGGATATTTATATTTTGAATTTCAAAATATTTTTAATTTTTAATTTTTTGAAAATTTTTAATAAACCCATAAATATCTATAGGGAATCAAATTCTCACAAGGATAAGAGATAAGCACTCGTGACGAGAATGTGAATAGTGGTCAAAGCAAAATTCTAAATTGAGATGGAGCGTGAAACATGTTCCCTTTCTCATGGATACTCATTGTCATTCTTATAAATGACTCATAATATAATTAAATTATCAACTTATTCTCTTTCATTTTTTTAATAATTTCAACTTTCGAAATATATAAAATATTCATAAAACAAACTCTTTATTATTAGTTATATGTTATCTACTGAGATTTTTTCAGCCTTATTATAAACATGATATTTGAAATAAGATATAAAATAGAATGACATTTATTTTTTCTCCATTCTTTTATTATTTAATTATTAAATTCTTTTCAAAATAAATTTATATATTCATTTTTTTATAAAATATATTTAAATAAATTATTATTTATTTTCCTTAATGGCTAACAAATTATTTTTTATTATCACCCCGTGCAATACACAGGTCAAACGACTAGTGTTAAATACTTTTATGTGATTATTCAATTGAATCATTGTATTTGTATAACTATTCAAGTAAAGAGTGAGAGTTAATCGTATTTATTAATGTGGCAACGCATTATTGATAAAAATATAATTTTTTTTATATTATAAATAGAGTTTAAGTTTAATGCACTGTTATTATTAATCAAATTTTTCATTTGTAGAATTTGTCAAGTAGTGAAATAAAACTAACCATTTGTTAATGTAACAGTATACAATTTAATAATTGTGTAGAATTATTTTTTACTATCGGTATATCAACATTAAATCCTTATAACTATACCTAAATTGAAGTAAAATAAAAGAAATAGTTTATATCTCATGTTGAGAAACACATTTCTTGAGGGGAAAATTAACTTAAAATACTTTATTTCTTTGAAATTATGAGAATAATCTCTCCCATAATTTTTTTCATAATAAAATCTCATGTTTTATGTATCAAATATACCATTCAAATGTATCAGGAGAACAAGATAATACAATATTATAGAGAAGTTTTCATTACTTAATCAAAGTTTGATAACCCGTCAACATCAGAAGCTTATTAAGTTGGGTTTGAGGAGAGCTTAGAGTCATATTTGATATTGGACCAACAAACTTAAAGTCAAGTATTTATGCTTTTAAGGATATCCAATTGTTCTAATTATATTTCCCTCAATTCTCTTTGATAAAATCTTATTACATCCAAAACAAAAAGAAATCCAATTGATTTTCATTGTTTTAATGTTCATTCCAATTGTTGAATTGTCTAAGGAAGCATAAACATATGGCTTGAAGCTGAACCCACAAACCGTAAAGTACCATAATACACACATGCGCAGAGGTGCACGCACATTCAGATCAAAGGCTAATGCTGCAGTTTCTTCAAAATATGACACCATTTACTAGTACATATAATCCATCTATTTCTTCCAAAAAATAAAATAAAATAAAATCAGGAAATTAGTAAAAGTTAAATGAAAATCATCATCCGCAAAATCTATCAATTTTCTTATATGCTCTGTATAAAGCAATAGCATTCCTCCCTAAAGATGAGGGGAAAAAATGAAGAGAATATAAGGGGTAAAGAGAGAAAAAAAGAAAAAAAGAAAGAAAGAAAACACAACAAACAGTCCTTCCAACAGGAAGATTTGTGAATTGGAAAGAAAAAGATCAATGGATAGAAAAAGGGTGCAGTGATAGCAGCTCTTGGCAGGCAAGCAATTCCTCAGTACCATCTGACCTTTTACTTGATAAATTTATGCACAACGCATAATACTATTCATCAGGTTCTACAGTTGGACTCTTACTGCAGCTGTCCTTTTGATGGAGTTCCAACATTTTCGATTCTGGATTACATAGGCCTGTAGGGATACAATAGTCAGATCATTACAAAAAATGTTTGCTTTGATTTACAATATATGTATTTATCTTTGACCAAAACTCATCAAATTCTGACTTGAATCATACATTCATGCTCTAATAAAAGAACCTCACCGAACACAAATTCCCATTTTATGGATCATAAACAAGGCTCAAATATGTGTGTGAATGTTTACTTTGATAGGCGTCAACACACATCCCATACCCTGATGGGCATATTCCGTTTACTTTGATCACTGCAAACTATGGAGTGTATTCCCCTTAAGAGTGTGTTTGTTATGAGGTGAAAAATGGAGGAGAAAATTTCATAAATGAATGCATGTGTAGTTTTATACATAAATCTCATTGATGAAATTTTATTCTCCATTTTTACACTCATACCAAACACACCCTTATTAACATCAAAAAATAACTTTTATGTGAGGGCAGAAAGAAAATTGAGAAGCTTGAGACAAAATGCATCCATGAGGTAGCCCAAAATAGACAAGAATAATATTTGATGTTGTTTGTTTTGTTTGGGGGGGGCGGTTTGGTTTCAGGTGGAATTACATGAATTTCATGCAATTTTCGGGTTGTCCATCGGATTGTTATTCTAAACATTCCTGAATTATAATAGCATAACAAGTCTCTGCTAGTAAACTAACCTGAACATTTTGGAATATCCCATACAGCAATAGATGTTGATGTACATTCTGAAGAACAAAGTTCCTTATTATTCTCATGGCGGACATTCATTGCAAGCATCCAAGCTCCAATGGTAACATCCTCATTGCTGAACATCCGGAAACTGATTTTAAAAAAAATAAATGCAACTGTTACATTTAAAATAATTGGAATTGGAAAGGGATGGGGAGTGAACATTAGCCATGTCATCATGTTCATCCATCATGATCTTCAGCATTTTGTAGTAAGAGGAAAAGGAAAAAAAAAAATGAAGACATCAAGTATGACAACGTATGAATTGAATGAACGAAAAAAGGCAGAAAACCTGCTGTACTCATAACCTCCAAGCAACTCAAGATTCATTTGAAGTTATTTTTGTATGTACAAACTGTTAACAACTAGATTACCAAGATAACAAAACCATTCAATGATGAAGAAGAGTTAATGGTCTAGGGAAGTAAACAGGGTGCAAATGTTCAATTTATCACTCTTATGATGCAAGTTTCAACCATTAACCAAAAAAACACCATGACATGGATATCTCTACCCTCTTTATAAGTGTAAACTATGAACTAAGGAGCACATGAAATGGACATCTCTGCCAACATATTAATGGAATTATGGGCAGTGTTATTAAAAAGCGGCCATGGCGGCACCATGGCGTGGCGGAAATCGACCTCGCCGCCATGGAAAGGTGGATGGTGTTGCGGTATGGCGTGGCGGGCAAGATGGCGGTGGCGCCATGGCGGATTGGTGGCGGCCATGGCGGAAATCCGGCCCAAAACCCCTTTTTTTTGGTTTTTTTTTCGGGTTTTTGGAGGCCCAAAACCCTCATCCCAAACCTAATGAGACCCGCTTGCTTCTTTGCTTCGCTTTGCTTCTTTCTTCGCTTCGCTTATTCTTGGCTCTGCTTCTCTGCTTCCTTTTCTCTCATGCTTCCCAGCAATAGCGGCGCACCACGCCGGCGACGGCGGCGCACGGCAAAGGCGACCAACTACACCGGCAGCGGTGGCTCACCAGCGGCGGCGGCGGCGAGGTTGCTGCTTCTCTGCTTCCTTTTCTCTCTCGGTCCGTTGCTTCTCTGCTCCCTTTTCTCTCTCGGTCCCTCTTTTCTCTTTGCCAGCTTCGACAAACCACCGCACCGGCAGCGGCGGATCTCATCAGCGGCGGCGACCAACTTGGAGCGCCCCAATCAGGTCCTCCTTCTTCTTCTTCTCCTCTTCTTTTCCTCCTTGTTCGTCAGTTATGTCTTCTTTTTCTCTGTTTTAAATATTTTCTTCTTCCTTGTTCTTATTTTTTGTCCAGCAGCCTCTTCTATTTTGTTTTAGGTTGAAATGGCAAGTGGACCTGAACAAGGCTCAGTTCCAGCTTCTTCTACCAGTAGCAAAAACAGATCAGACCCTGGGTGGAAGTATGTCCACCCTGTAGAAGAAAACAATACAAATGACACTATCTGTAATTTCTGCTCAAAACTAATGAAAGGTGGAATAACAAGAGCCAAAGAACACCTGATAGGTAAGAGTGACAATGTTTCTAAGTGCATCAAGGTTCCAAAAGAAGTTAAAGAGGAGTTGATAAAGTATATGAAACAGAAAAAAAGCCAATGGAGTGAGGAGGTTGAAGCTCCAAATGCAAGGGAGCTTGATCTTGAGAACTTGGGGTTTGGGTTATCTGAAGAAGATGCTGAAGGGATTGATGATATCCCTAACCCAAGGCCTAGAGTGAGAAGAGATGCTAGTGCTTTGAAAGGCCCAATGGATTTATTTGTTAGAAATCCTAAAACTGTAATTGGGAAGAGGAACAAGGAAAAGTTCAGGCAGCAAAATATTAGAGAAGCATGTGACAAAGAGGCAATTGAAAAGGTCCATCAATACATAGCTCGGTGGTGGTATCAAGCTGGAATTCCATTCAATTGTATTAAGTTGAAGAGTTTTCATGACATGTTATCAGCCATTGGAAGCTTTGGTCCCAATTTGCCCCCTCCATCTTATCATGCTATAAGGGTTCCTCTTCTCAATAAAGAGTTGGAGCACACAAAAAATATGATGAAGAATCATAAGGAGCAATGGAAAAAACATGGTTGCTCCATCATGTCTGATACCTGGACTGATCGGAAGCAGAGGTCCATTATTAATTTCTTAGTGAACTCTCCTGCTGGAACAATGTTTATAAAGTCCATTGATGGATCTGACTTTGTAAAGATTGGGAAAAAGTTATTTGAGCTTCTTGACTCTCTTGTGGAGGAGATTGGAGAGGAGAACGTTGTTCAAATTATAACTGATAATGGGAGCAACTATGTTTTGGCTGGCAAGATGTTAGAAGAAAAAAGACCACACCTCTATTGGACTCCTTGTGCTGCTCATTGTTTGGATTTGATGTTGGAAGATATTGGAAAGATTCCACTGATAAAGAAAATGATCAAGAGGGCAATTTTTCTTGTTGGTTTCATTTATAGCCACACTAGCACGTTAAGCTTATTGAGACAGTTCACAAACAAGAAGGAATTGGTAAGGCATGCAGTTACACGATTTGCTACTTCCTTTCTATCATTGGAGAGGCTTCGTGAAGAGAAACAAAATTTGACAAAAATGTTTACCTCTGATGAATGGGTGAGAAACAAGCTGTCTAAGGAGGCTAAGGGAAAGGAAGCAACCAAAATTGCAATCATGCCTTCTTTTTGGAACCATGTGAGATACACCCTCAAAGTTATGAGGCCTCTTGTTCATGTGCTTAGGCTTGTTGATGGTGAAAGAAAGCCGGCCATGGGATACATTTATGAAGTCCTTCAACAATGATGAAAGCAAATACAAAGATGTGTTTGCAATCATTGATAAGAGATGGAATTGCCAGCTTCATCGCCCATTACATGCAGCGGGTCATTTTTTGAATCCGGAGTTCTACTACAAAGAACTCAGATTTGGAGTTTGATTTGGAAGTTACAAATGGGTTGTATGAATGCATTAGGAGATTGGTGCCAATTCGAGATGTGCAACAAAAAATATTAATTGAGCTGCCACTTTATAAGAATGGTGATGGTCTTTTTGGATCGGATTTTGCCCGATCAAATCAAAAAACCCTTGCACCGGGTAAGAAGAATACTACTAGTTATCAAATTTCTTAATTAAAGTTTAAACTTAAAGTTAGTGATTTTCTTTTTTACATTGCCTTCTTTGAATTTGTAGCTCAATGGTGGCGAATGTATGGGCATTCTACTCTAAATTTGCAAAAGTTGGCTATCAAGATTTTGAGCTTAACGTGTAGTGCTTTGAAATTTGACATAATTGGAGTGTTTTTGAGCAAGTAAGAAGCAATTTTCTATCTTAATGGTTACTATTATAAGTATAACATAGTACCAATTAACAATTAGATAATTATATTGGTATTGCAGATACATACTAAGAAGAGAAATAGACTTGAGCACAAAAGGATGGAGGATTTGGGTTTTGTGAAGTATAACCAAACACTCAAACAAAGATATAATATTAGAGATGAAATTGATCCCATTTCACTCAATGATATTGATGAGTGTAATGAGTGGATGGTTGGGGAGTTGGTTGATGAAGAGAATGCTAGAGATGAGTTGGTTTTTGAAGGTGATGAAACTTTGAATTGGGAGACTGTGTTTAGGGCATCTGGCATTGGAGAGCCCACAACAAATACTAGGAATCAAAGTAAAAAAAGAAAGGCAGCAACTAGTGGTGAAGGACAAACAAGTAGAGTTTCCAAGAAAGGAAAACAGGTAGTGGTGGTTGAAGAAGAGCCTGAAGATTCTGAATTTGAAGACACCATGGAAACTGAAGAAGAGGAAGAGGAAATAATGTTTGATGATTTTGAATCAGAAGGAGAACAAGCAGAGGGATATCGCCCAGTTGAGAACAAGGACAATGATGATGATAATTACTTTGGGGAAGATGATGAGGACTAGTTGTTAGATTAGTTGATCTTAGTTTATGTTTGTTTGTCTTGAATTCTTAATTTTTGCTGACATTATGACTATGGCTTTGTGGCTTTGATCATGGATTGCTATTTTTTCAGTCCTTGTTTGTGACTTTGATTGTGTATTTGTGGCTTTGATTGTGTCTTCGAGGCTCTGATTATGCATTATGTCTTTGTGTCTTGTTTTTTTTATATATATGTATATATTTTTTTAGTCCGCCATGGCTTCCGCCATAATCCGCAACGCCATCCGCCATATTTTTATGGCGGTTTTTTGCCTCACCGCCATAAACCGCCATCCGCCATTAACAACCTTATAAGAGCATATTCTTGATCCATTTTCATATGTGATGTGAATCATGTGATACACCTCAACATGACTAAACATGTTACTTTAGGGCAATATTTCAGCTGTTTGTTTTTCATCAGAGAACATCTATGGAAATCAAAGCTGATGGTCTATAAATCAACCAACCAGGCACATTTCTTATAAAGGTATGAAACAGACAGTATTTGACACAAGCCTGTGAATGGATATGCAAAATTAAAGAAATGAGATAGGAAGAGAAAAAAAAAACATATATGCAGTGCAATGCAAAGGTCATACCATTACATCAACATCAACTTTTTAAAAAAGAAATAAAGTGACATCCAAGTGTCAACAAGTGCATCAACCATCAAGTGTAACTTCCTATGACGAATATCTGCAAAACTAATTATACTTCCTAGAAGATGCATGTGAGTTACTTGTCAACCTAGTGTTTACTGGAGGTCAAGTGGCCAGGCAACTAATTCGTGAAGGAAAAACTTACCTGTCATTCCTAAGAGCAACCAAGCTGGACACAACATCAGCAGAAAGAGCATATATGGGACCATAAGCATGAAGAAAATACTCCTTTCCTAGCAAATGAGATAGTGGCTCATACCTGCAAGATTTACAAGTACAATTACTCCAAAGGCCCAAAAAGTCAATATGCTGGTTATAAATGTAAACATTTGATTGTCACTGCAGTGGTTAGGATAGATAGCACACTGCATCAACATTTTCAACCCAACAAGAATGGAGGAGACTAACAATTCAAGTCCCAAAAATAAAAAATGGACATTTCTCAATTTAATCCCTAAAAGTGTCTTTGGATGTTCATAGGGGATACGAAGGCAAGAAATCAAAAGAAAAAGGAAGTGAAAGGAATAGGGAGGTGAAATAAAGATTTTCCTTCCCCATTTTTGGATGTTTGAAGTCATCCAAAATATGGGGATCACAAAGTTCAGGAAAATGAATGAGAAAGGACCTAAGAGGATAACCATTCAATTTTTCTGCCTCATGTTATAATTTCAAACAAGAGGAAAGCTAACATTACAACATTCCCTGCTTTCCTTTTCCCTCTGTTTTCCTCCACCAGAACACACTAGTAATTATTGACTAGTAATCTCTCAAGCCAGTAATTATTGACTAGTAAGTCCCACAAATAGTATCAGCAATCTATATTCTTTTCCAAGAAAAGAGCATCACATCAATATGCCAAGTTCTGTATATTTATCTCATGCCAATGTAGGAGCATTTTTTTTTTCTTGATTGAACTATAGGAGCAATTAAATGATGCAATAACTTATCCGCCAAAGAAAGTGACATGAAGTGCCAAGTTGGGAAATTAAGCAAAGGCAGGATAAAATTTAAACCATTGAGATAAAATATACTCAATTCACAGAACTAACCATTTGAGTTTTGGATCAGTGAAAACGGGGCCCTTTTTCATGCATCCTATGTAAGTCTGAGGGTGAGATCGCTCTTTGGCTATCAGTAAGGAAAGACGATCTGACAAGTGACAATAATTTGAAAATGATACATAAATTTTAATCAGTGGGGTAAACGTTAATGACATAAACAAAGGCCGTCAACATAATTAACCAACTTAAGCCTTGAAAGATGTAGCACCTGGCCTTAAATATATGTCATCATCAGCTTTGACATAAAATTCAGCATCATAAAGTGCGTAAGCAGCTTTGAAGAAAGCCAACCTGTAACAAATGACCATATTCAACTTAGCAACAAAGTACAGAGATCAAATACAACAGTTCAGTTAATCTCAGCACACACGTTTTGTATGGAAGCTTACTGTACTCCTCTTCAATATCCAATTGAATGAAGTCATCATATTCAGCTATTTCCTTCTGAAGTGCAGACATCTTTGATCTATCATTTCTTCTACCAATAACAAACCTAAAAGCCAAACCAGTGGCTTCTTCCAAGCTGCAAGCAATAGCAACTAGTAAATACAAGCATATCAATTTACATCATTTTCAGAAATACACAACCCACCAACAAAATATACAAAGCACTTTGAGCACCTTGTGCACACTGCAAGCCACATTCAAATACTGAATGGAATCCAAACTAAGCAATACAAATACAAAGAAGAAGCTAGTATCCATTCATGAGTGAAACTTTCCTGTAATACACAACAACTTGAACTCATAGTGCACAGACATTTCTAATTGTGTACATATTGGAGACAGCAAGACACACTAAGAAATTCAGGTAGGCACAATCTATCACACCATTTTTTTTTATCAAATCAAATCATTATTTGACATGCACATAGCCATTTTATAGGTGCATTTCCAAGATAGACTTCACAGACTTAGACATGTCAAGTATTGATATAATTACCTATTTAAAATCACTCCCACAATCCTACACAGAGTTTACACTCAGATGTCCACACTTTTCACCATTTTGATTATAAAATTTTATGTTGACGGATGTGAAATCTCTTACACTATTAACCATTTACATATGATCATATGTGAGAGTAAACAATGCCGTATCGATGTATAATTGGATTACATTGACAAGAAGTCATTGCAAGCTCCAAGAGAGAATGAGATCTCCAATTTTTTTTTTTTTTTCAGATCACTCACGCTTCCAAATCCAAATGCTAACAAAACAATCACATTTCACAAAGCAGAGCATCGAAACAGTTCCACAATAAGATTTTTTCCCAAATGACTCAATTTTACTCAACAACCAAACAACAATGACAATGTGTTTGGATTTCCGTTGAGGGGGGTTTAAAATTGATTTTGGACCCCCAAAATTGATTCTACTCATTTTTAATGATGTTTGGTTTTGAGAGACCAAAATCAATTCTTGCCTCTAGAATTGATTTCGGGAGAAGTAAAATTTACTACTTTCTGTCAGAATCACTTTTACAAGAACTATCAAACATAAATCACTTTACTTTAAAAATCAATCTTGACAGAATCAATTCTATCCAAAATTAATTCTACAATCGCAGAATCAAACATGCTAGAAGAAGAAGAAAGCCTTTTCCCACTAGATAAGTCAGATAAATAGATCACACGACCTCACTCTGTCCTATCTCAACAACCCATTATTAAACAAAAAATGCATGTTTTTTTTCCGGAAAAGAAAAAAGAAAAAGAAAAACAATTTTGGCAAAGAAGATCAAATTCAAATCAGTCACACTTCAAATCCTACAGCTACAAACAATCGCATTTCCCAAATCAAAGCACTACTTGAACAGTTCCAAAATAACATTTTTCCCACTTTCCTCAGCAACCCATCATTCCAAAGAAAAGAAAAAAACACTAATTTTGGCATTAAAAATGAATGAATGATGAAAATTTGGAATACCTCTTCAGCCCCTGCGGATCGGAAGGATACCAAGTCTTCCTCAGAGACTGCCTCCTACCAACGGATCCGAACCCGGTCTGAACACCGACGAACCCCATCACCTTGTGCCGGTTCCCAATCCCACCGCCAGCACCGCGGATTCCACCGTCGCCGCCGTGGTCCCAGAGGACCCGAACCGACCTCGGGGGGGCGGAGAGGCATCGGTTGGGCCTGAGAAGGGCGGTGATCCCGAATAGGAAACCGGAGATTCCGAAGAAGAGGCAGCAGGAGAGGATGATGAGGGATGATCTGCGTGACGAGAACGAGGGAGGCGGGCGAGCGTGGAAGATTGACTTTGGGGAAGAGGAAGGCATGGTGCTGCGCTGTGTGTTCGGACTCACTCTTCAGTCTTCTTCTTCTTCTTCTTCTTCCCCTGAAGTGAAGGTGGTGATGGTGGTGGTGGTGGTGGCCACTCTCTCTCTGTTGCTGTTGTGTGTGGGAATAGGAAACTGTGGTGGGGGTGGTGTGGAGTGATGGTTGTTGGTGTGAAGGTTTTGTGCACTGGACACACAACACAGCACAACAACAGAGCAAACAGAAGAAAGGACCCTGGCCTGGAGTCCCGTAAGGTGAGATGAGTCTTTCCAAAGGGAACTGACTAGTTATGATTTTTTAACTTATTCAATTAATTCAGGACACCGATACTATTTAGTTATCACTAATCTAAGTTTACGAAGGAAAAAAAACCATAATTAAATTATTATTATTAGGATATTTATCTAGTATTATTATAAAATCTAATTCTACTTATATCTTTTAGTTGTGTGATTAAAAATAAGTTATATGTCCCACGAATTTAAATTTTTTAAAATCTCTCAAATCACAGCCGTCAATTACATAAATGGTACTAGTACTCTATCCTACTCAACCCCTGTAGGACCACTAAGGCGTAAAAACTCTCCCTTTCTCGAGTTTAAAGAAGTTGCATACTATACCTCTAATTAAATTACAACAACCATTATCAATTGGTTTATATATCTGGCTAAGCTTTATATGATGTCATTTGAAAAAAATTGAAAACTGTTTTTTTTTCTAGAAGCTTCTCCTTTTAAGGGTGCATCTAGTAAATTTTTAACCACAAATTATCTAAAAGATACTGATATCTATGAATTTTATAGAGCATTGAAGAAATCTCCCAATTTAAGGATTATCAAAAATATAATTTAAAATTATACACATATTTTGGAAATATATGAAAAGAGAGAATTGATTAATTGTAAGAACGAAAGAAGTAAATTTTACATAAATAATTAAAATTAAAATATAAAACTAAAACATAAAAACAGTAATGTGAAATTTTTAAGAAATCACATGACATTTAAATAAATTTTAAAATGAAATTTAATAGAAGATGTAATATCACCTACAAAATTAGGGATAAATTAGTCCAAAACTTTTAAATAGGATTTTGAATTTGCATGGGGACTTATCTCACAATAGACCGGCTTAATTCAAATCAGATTAACCTAGCCGGATATAATAAAGAGTCATGGATTGGTCAAAATGATTACGTGTTTCATCTCCTTTTTTTTTGTCTCCCTAAGATATTTTCATAGCCGATAGCTATGAGACTAATCCGTCATTCCAACGATCAGCACACGAAATGGGGGACTTGCCACAAAGTGCTTTCCATTCACAAGAGTTTGAATTTGAAAAAAATCTTCGACGGGAGATCCCAAAGGCCCTCTGGAGGTCTCCTTTACGGGCCGAATTGAATTAGTTGGGATACTTTATGGTCGAACTAAATTAGTTGGGCTCTAATATAGGTGGATTTAACCTAAAGAATAATCTAATGAAGAGTTTATGGTGAATAAGCTTATATTAACACTGCTCTTGCTCTGGCCATGAAGGAGAGTTCGTCAAACACGGAAACGTGAGGATCACATAAAAGTTAGAACTTCGTTTCTAAATTGAGTTGGAAGTCATGTTTGGCGCGGTTGGTTTTTAATTGGAACAATATGAGAAAAGATCATGAGGCCAAGTCTTGCACAACGAATCCACTTCTATTTTTTGTTTTTGAGTGAGGCAAGCAGGAAGAAGCTCTCACTTTCACTTGGTTGCTTTCTAGGCCTATCCGGACATTACAACACAGTGATCTGGACTTCATATCAATTTGTACAGCATGGTGCACCAACTAAGAGAACTTGATAATGGTAAGGTAAGGGACTCCAATCTTTCTTCTTTGCTGCTAGAGTTTCAATCTGGTGACAATGTAAAATTGTTTGCTTGTCGGTTTTGTTGCCATGTTATAATATAGGACGAAAAATTTTCATAAAAGAATATTCAAAAGATGAAGATAAATCTCAACGCAATAATAAAATTACTGCATTGTAACACGGAGATTTTAGACTCAGGTTCAAATTTAAGAAATGACCTTTCCACTTGCAAGATATAAAACTATATACAGCTTTTCTCCCTAAAACCAAATCTCACTTAGTGGGAGCTTCATGCATTGAAACGTCCTTTAAAAGAAGCTTTAAAAATCCTTGTTATGCTTATTGTAAGTGACATTTAATAATTTTGTAAATTACCTTTGGATGCATAAATTTCGAATTGCAAGTTTTATAGGGAATGATGGTATAAATTTGAAAAATACCGAAAGAGAAAGTAGGATGACGTTGCAACAGGAAATGTGTGACATAAAGTGCTTGCAGTGCATCCTCCATTGTTGCAGCCTCGTTTATGAGTGCTTTCCCCTACTTTCACACCAAAATTTGTTGCCAAAATTCAAAAGAACTTGTTCTCATGTTAAATCCAGTTTTAAGAACACTACTAAATCATGTTTGTCATGAGCTTCACACACCATTTCTCTAAAAAATTCTATTTTCTTTCAACTTCTCATTCAGCTTGCAGACTTTGCAACTGTTCCAAAAATAGCTGTTTCATCATACAACACCGAGCGCTCAATGTTAGAATCAATGTCAAAATTGCTGCCTAAGAATGTTTTGCAGGACAAATTTGAAAAATTACCCAGCAATGCATTTTCCTGAACTTCACCTACTTTGATATCCTTGTCCTCAATAGTTGTTGAACCTGATTCAGTACCATCCTTGTTAGCACAACAGCTCTCACTCAACTGCTGTCCCAACCCACTTGCCATTTCCTTTTCGTCGCTTGATCTCAGTTCCTGCATGCTGTTTTCATCAATAGATTTCTCTGACTCATCTGACACCGTTGCCTGGAGGATCATCTCTTCTCCTCCTAAACAGTTACTTGTTTCTGTTGATTCCTTGGCTCCTAATGCAGTGTTGTCAATAGCATGAGTATTGTCATCTTCGCCAGTTTCATTGTCAGCTCTACATTCCGGATAATTGTTGCTATCCACAAGTTCAGATTCTGACCTATTAACACCAACTTCGTCGGTGGCTATGGTTCCAACATCTTGCAAGGACAATTCACCGATGGCCACTCCTTTGGAACAGATACCTACTTTGGTCGATGCATCTGTTGCCATAGTCGATATATCACACGTACCTGTTTCAGTATGCAAAACAGAGAATTTCAATAACACAATCATAGTCTACTGTCTGATATACACCAAACAAAAATACCTTTGGTTTTCTCCTTCTTGTACAAGGGTTTTTCAAGTAACACCGTCCCAGGAAAAACCATCAAGTTGATTTTTTTCAACTTTTGCTTTTCAATGTCATCTACAGGCATGAATCCAAAGCCCTTAGTCCATGTATCCACCAAATCTGGAATCGCTGCTACCACTAGTTTTTCTACCTTGACAGATATTAACATCTGCCAATGAAAGAAATAGTTAGAAATATAAAAATAGTCATTAAAGCAAGCCAAACAGGAGAGTGGGAATGTTCCGAACTCAACTAGATTATATAGAAAGAAAGCCCCAGAGTGCAAATCTAGACTACATCAATTTTCAGAAAATAATCATTTTTTATGGACGGGATTCACAATCCAACACGGAAAGAAACTGAAACAATATATTTTAAGATACTTGGGTAAATATAATAAACAGTAGTCAAATTATACCTCTTCAATTGCAATCACAAGGAGTCGGCACATTCCTTGACGACGATACCGACTGCAAGTTGCAATGAGAGGCATCTCAGCAACTGAAGTTCCATGCACCCTGCAAAGGAGTAAAAGACTAGGGAATAATGCAACAATACACAGATTACATTTTATATGAATCAAAATTAATTAGACTATAACCTAATTCATTCATAAATAAACTGGAACGGCAAGCCGGGGCATAATTGAGATCCATTTTAATAATTGTCTTTACTTAGTAGAAAAAGTAGCAGAAATAGAACTCTATCACGTAAATGTCAGATTGTATTGTAAATAGGTCAAATTCTACCATAAATTCCAATAGTTAAATATGTATATTTCATGTTTCACCTGATAGATGCTACAGATATTAACACGTCCTGATTCTCCAGTACCACAGTGTAAAACCCTTGAAAATTCAGACGAGCAAAGTCAGACCTGAAAATTACAGATAAAATACAAACTTTAAAACCATAATGCAACAGCAGATAAGAAAACAAAATGCCAAAAACTGATAAATGAGGCATTGGAAAAGAGCCACTGGGGCAGGGGGAAATTGTCATAGTGAAGAGGCACTAACCCCCAGTTGTATAAAGCTTGGGGTATCATGTGTATGCCTGTTCTTGGATCCAACATCGACAAGAAACACTCCTCCATGATAGTAAGGGCAACAGCTAATTTTGTATTGCATAGCGCCTTTAGGGCAAACCACTGGGCAGAATGAACCTTTTGGTCATCATGTATGCATCTAAGAAGCATCCATGATAAGCCATTGGATACTTGATTAACTAACCCCACTTGAGACTGGAGACCAGAGTATACCTGCACATACCAGAGTCAAGTCCTTTAATATACAATAACAGCATTACAGTAAAGAGAAACAGCAGTGACATATGGCACAAGACAAAAAGCATGAAGAGTACATATGAATTATGGATAAAATACTAAAAGCACGACGAGAAGAAGAGAGAACAGAAAACATGGTGAAGATGATTGAAGTTCGAAAATATAAAATATTCCTCCAAGGAGAATTATTCGCACAAATTACCCCGAAAAGTTCTTCGCATTGTTAAGCATTATTCAAAAAGAAATTCATGCTGTTAGGTAAAACTGTTGCAAAAAACCAACAGCAAAGGAATAAAATGAATAATGCAACACATTATCCTTATACCATTAACCATAGTATCTACATCAAGTAACCAGAAATATTCACATGTAAATTTGTTAATCTGCTACTTCTTACTCCTACAGAATTTCCCTTAATGGCATGGATACTAATATTTTAAGACAAGCATAAGCTCCAGTAGGATATAACAAAAGAAAAATATAGACCCTTTCCATTGATATTAAAATAAAAGCATAAACATGAAAGCTAACATCACATCCAAAACTTGAATCTCTTCTACATGTCAGTGAAAAGGTTTTCGCTTCTCTTATGTGGTAGAAAAATAATAAGCGTACGCAGCAATATTTCCTAGAAAGGAACCATGTAAAAGTTAGAGAACAATATGATTTCAGAAAGACGTCAACTTCATTCTGCTTTAGGAAAACCTAATGGAAACTTCAAAGCAGAATCAGGTATGTTGCTCTCAATCATAATCACTATAATCATATCTGGACAGAATAATTTGAAATAAAAGTGATTGCCCTATTGGTTAATACTCCATATTTTAGTTAAAAACTTTAAAATGTGACAATTGTATAACTATAAATCAGACTCATTCTTTATGTTAAGACTGCATTTCAAAATGTTTCAATCTTGAAAAAATGCAACCATTTGACTATATTTATTGTATATAAATCTTGATAAGATAGTCAACATTTAATGCACCAAAAGTTTGCAAATGGTATAAAACATAAAACCAGACTTAATCTTAACAGGCTTTGAACACGACCTTCAAATAATAGAGAGTAAAACGACCAACTTATATTACAAGCCACGGCATTATCAAGCAAGATAACAGACAATTAGCCATTATTTGATAAATTCAAGGAATTCATTTCAAATGGATGTCTGGGAATTAGGAAATTTCAGTATAGTACCTCCTGACAACTCTGAGCACAAAACCAAGTGTCTGGTGGCAACCCTCCTTGCTTATCTCTTTCTATCAGGCATTTATCATGATCTGTTCAATACAAGTTTTTTTTAATAAGATGGAATCATTGTTGAAGAACCGGAGAGAAGAAAAAATGCATAAACTTGTTTGAACCTTACTCATGATCATATTGCAATCACTTATAATAATATAAGGGCATCTGATCTTAGTGAATGAGGCACCTACCAATCTGGAGTCTGAAGAGAGTCAAATATATGCAACCTTACCCCCAAACAACAACAACAACAATTGGAGTAATACCAATAACCAAACCAAAAAATTATCTAAATTTTAACCATCAATCCAACTACGACATAGCAACTAGTTAAACAAAATTGAACACGAAAAATTGTATTTATGCAGTATAACATCCTGATCCAATTTAATCTATCTACAGTCTCTACAAAGAGATTTAAACAAGACAATTCAATGTGTACAGGGCATACTTACATTTTTGTTCACACTGTGAACACTGCAGTGAATCATACACATCTGAAGCCTCTTTATTCATGACCAAATTTCCACATACCCGACAAGTGCAGTTTGTGCAGTACCAGTCACCATCAGGGATTTCCTGGTGTACAAAAAATTTTTATCATTCTATTCTACCAAGGAAGGGTAAGAAACTCCAACAATATCCACATCCATATCAATGCAAACAATATCCAAGGGGTAGTCAAATGCATGGCATATAAAAAATAAAAATAAAAAAGCAGGCATACTGGAACAACATAAATACAAACGTTCACATTCTGGTAACATAAAGGAACTTATCCATTCCATCGGAAGTCTAGAGAAAATATATTCACAGAATCTCCATATCAAATCAAAGCCAAACTAAGCACAGAGCTCAAGTGCTGTCGTATATTAAAACACAAGTAAAATTTATTCCAGGGCATATGATAACTTTGCCTTTGATCATAAATTTGTTTTCATACACGTGACAGAATCTCCTCACCCATCACAAGAAACCCTAATTTCCATATACTATATCTTCTAGCAATCAGCTAAGTCCACATAAACATTCCTAACTACAGACCAGAAAAATTACTTCTAACAGGATTTGACAACGAAAGAGGCAGTATTACAAGTGTTATGCTATTGAAAAGGTGTACATATACAGTCTGTAATAGGAATAGAAAAGGAGGATGTTATAGCAATCACTTAATAGCAGGTTTAAATTCCCAAAATAGACAAAACATGATTTATTTGAATTGAAAGGGGAGGAGAAGAAGAAAGAGATTCATTGGAACCAAAAAAAAAAAAAGATTCTAGCATAAACCAGGGAGCAGGCAGACCTGAGTGGACAAACAAGCCAGATGAAAAGTAGATGGACAGTTATCACAACATATCAGCTCACCCCCTTCACCACACAACCCACATGAGTCATCATTTCTATCGTCATCAACAACTTGCACAGCTTGGTTTTGACTCTTCCTGGCTTTGTATTCAGCTGACCAAGCTTGAAGGAGGCACAGTGTAAAGGGCTCACCAGACGCCATGAAAAGATTCAAGCAGGGGCGATTCAGTGTAAACCCAGCATGCAACTTGAACTCTGATAATGTAAGCACCTTACCGCAACACTTACAGATAATACCATCTTTGGTAATCTTACCATCCTTTATAACAGCATCATCTTTAGGGTTTCGGTATTGAATCACATCATTTAAAGATATGACTCCATTCTCAATCAACCATGACAAGACTGTCCTTTCCCCCAAATAATACCTCTTGCCATCCTTATTGTGCTTCCCCCCATTACAAAGGTTCCTTGGCAGCAACCGGCATCGACCCTTTTGGCTTTTAAGCTTTCTCTGGCCTCTTGATTTGCTGGATCTAGCTCTAGAATTACCATGCATTGTATTTGGGCTGAAATCCTTGTTCCTGAATATTGCTGACACCAACAGATCATCATCTTTAATCTGGCATCTGCTGGACTTATTCATTCCAGTTATGGAGTAGCTCGTTTTCCTCATATGTTGCTGGAATGCACTGACAGATGATAACTTCGCATGGCTTCTTTTCTTTCCTGCATTGTCAACTAGAAATTCCTGGACCTCTTCCAACCCTAACTGAGTGCCACATGCGCCACCATTCAGTGACTGCTCAGTAACAGTCGATCCCACCGTGTCACTACGGTATAACATACTCAGTTTGATTTCAGATACCCTTTTGCATTTCCTCCTCATTTTCTTTTTAACATTAGTGGCAGAACACGTCTTATCTGTCCCAAACACAGAAGCCATTGAGATTTTCCTGCCCTCATCATCACTGCGGTCAGACTGTTGAATAGCCTCTGAGTCATGGGAAAGAACCAGGCCATGGCTTATGCCAAATGCATTCTTTTCCTCTGACATGCACATTGGAACATCTCCCCTGATTCTTTTATCTTCATCAAAGCTTTTAGAATTTCCAACTTTAGCTTGATGACCATCGTTTACTTTACGCCCTCCAAGTACCTGGATTGAATTTCCAGAGCTTGTAAGAACATCAAAAGAGCAAGCACTTGGCTGAGGACCACAGCTATCTAATCCATAACCAGGTAAGGAAACTAGATCCATACTGCTCTTGTTTACAGATACATTCCTATATTGATTTCCTATGCTACTGGCATGTTCTACAATGTATATATCTTCACCAGATTTCCAATTACAAGCATGTTTTCTAGAAACTAAACTCCGAGTTGATTTCACTACTTCTCCCTTTTTCAGTGCACCAATCTTTCTATCAAGAAATACAACTACTACATAAGGATCCAAAAGTCGCCATTGATAAGCCAACATAGCAGCAGGTTCTGACTGGTTCATTGCTTTTTCAACATTTATCAGTGCAGTGGATAGATCAGACCAGAATTGACTAATATCTGTCCATTCCTCACGATCTCTGCATACTAAATTGCAATTTTCAACAGACAAAAGCTGACCACATAATCTCCAAGCTTTTGTAAATTCCCGAACAGGCTTGCCCTTTGGAGTCCTATAAACTGACTCCATGTAACGCCTACTAGGTCGTTTACGCTTCTCAATAGACCATCCTGCCATTGTAAGCAACTTCACAATTTGAAAATGCAGCAAAGTACGAGGATCCCTTTGGTCCAGCTTTGAGGATGAATCTGACATGTCCATGTTAGAAGACAGAAACCCTTTTGACATTTCTTCAGGATGTAAAGGATTCACAACAGTTATTGATGGACTCGTAACTACAAGCCTGTTTGCAAAGCTCTCCTGAGAAACAGGAGAAGCAGCCATTTTACTTACAGCCACCTCTTTTGCAACATTCCCCTCTGCAGTTGTTGATTTACAATTTGTAACATCTACATCATCCTTCAAAGCTTGTTTATTCTGCAACATGTTATGCTTTGACAAATAGCAACTAGATATCACACCACAATTAGATGATTCAACTAAATGAAATGCAACTGGTTCACTGTCACAGTCTGTAACAGCACGAGACAGGTTAGAAATCACATCTTTTGAGAGTTCTGATGAACTCAAAATATTTTCTGAGTTAGATCTACTACAAGGAGGTTCATGTAAAGAAAACTTCATACGTTTGACATTCACATCCTCATCATTCTGATCATTACATATGGAACTCTCCAGTATACACCCTGGAGCAGTCTCTTTGGAATGCTGAACTATATTTAAGTTCTCCTCAAGATGCATAAGTCTTGAAGACGAGGGACGCAATACAACCGAGTTTTCATTACTAGAGCAGAATGATTTGAATGTGTTTTTAGCAGATTCACATTCAAAGTTGATAACTCCAGAGACAAGACACCTCCAATCAGACTGAAAAGTGTCATTACCAGAAAAGACCTCCATAAAAATCTGTCTTTCTTCATTAGATCCCTCATCACATAAATCCTCTGTTTCTTTGTTGATTGACATCTCTGCCGATTAGTGCAGTTTCAGTTTATTTGCAACTTTTATTGCTGGTCTACATGTTGCAAACACTATATAAAGACTTGAGAATCTGCATAAGAAAGCAAGGAATGTTATTCAACTGCCAAGATGCAGGTACGAAAGGAAGAGAAGAAGGAAATAAATCTAAAACGAAGAAAGAATTCAAAATAATAAGATCCAAGACTAGCTTTAACTTCTCATCCAACGACAGAATTTTGCAACAAGTAAATATCACATGACAAAAACAACAATCACTTATGCGTGTTTATTCTGAGGTATCTTTTTCCCTCCCAATGGCAACATGTATAAAGTTGGCACACAAGTGAGGTGAAAGTCTGAAAGATACCTTGCCAGACAACAATCATCAAATCAATTTACACCCATCACATCATGCATCAGAAGATTCGTTATATGTGAGAATAGCTTAAATCTCTTGAAAAAATGTAAATCATTCAGTTCAAAAAAACAAGAAAGGATACCAAGAACAGGTGTTGGTAAAATACATTTATGCACACACAAGAAGCCACCAAAATAGTTAAAGCACTGAAAGTCTGAAACACCTAAATTTCTAGTTTTGGAATAAGATAACTTCGAGTTTATCTTCTACATATGGAACTATCATTATTCTTTTGGATGCAACAAAAGTGCAATGCCCTAAGAGACCATGCAAAGCAATTTGGTAGCATAATTCTTTTCTCCTTTGACAGAACCGTCTATCAATATATCATTTACCCGCAATTACAATAGATTTTCATTCCTAATCCAGTGAACAGCGGATCAGACATACATTATTTTTAATGCAACAGTGTTTCTCAATTTAGAAAAAGTTCTCATATGACAAACATGGCATATAGCACTTAATAAAGGGAAAGGGGAACGTAAATAATATGCCTTTCATGCAACAATGCTTTATCTGCATATATGCTTTTCAAGTTTCAACATAGAGTCTCATTTTTAGCAATGCAATCAGCAGATATATTACTGGTGATTTAATGCCCCATTGTACTCTTCCCTAAAATCAAAATATTTATCATGTTTCGGTTGCTAAATACTCCTAATTAAAGCTTCACATAGAAGTGATGGAGAATGGTCTTTACTAACATGACAACAATGCCTAAATAACATTTTTCAGGTTATATTACCAAAACAGTTTCAGTAAATTAAGCAATATTTCCTGGAAAGCATCACATGGCGCATGCAATATGCAAAAGCTGAGTTGAATCAAAATGCAAATTAAAAAAATAAAAAATCTTACAAAGCTTTTACGGTTTGCATGAACATAACTAATTTTTTTTTCCCCTTTAATAAAGGGGGAAAGAGAGTAGCATTAAAGAACAACCAAAAATTACTAATTGAACAAAACATTCACGAGAGAGAGAGAGAGAGAAACCCTGAATTGCAAAAGGAAAGCGCATAAATCCACATGCATGAATGAAGAAGCAACATTGAGATACAGAACAAACACTCAAAACCCAGAAATGGATGATGAACCCATAAATCCAAAAGCAAACAAAACTAACTTTTCCCACAGATCAAGACCTACCCAGCTCAGATTCTGAAGGAAATTCACAATCTGTTCCTCAAAACCATGAAAAAATCAAATTTTTTCAACAAACACACAAGACCCAGAAAAAATCTTGTCAGGGTAACAAAAACATAGCCCAGAGCCACCCACCAGAATGGCAGAAGAAGGAAAAAAAAACCCAATCAGACAATTAGGGTTCTTCAGAATTGCAGAAGCTGGTCCAAATCTCTGAGCAGAAAGCACCAATTGAGGATTGCCATGGCTTCATTCTCATGCATTAGCAACACACACAACCCCCCCCCCCCTTCAGAGAATGCTTTGGAAAACACCCCCCAAAACAACAGTGCCACCACACTGCAACAGATGAAAGAGGGGCCAAAAATAAAAACATAACAGTTTCTCTCTCTAAGACTCTCTCTCTCTCTTTCTCTCTTTGTGAAATCTGTATGTAACCACTCTCACAAACCTTGTTTCTCTCTCAAATTGGAGCATCACCCATGTGAGTGGTGTATGTCATGTACTAGTTTACTTGTACCCTCTTTCGTTATCACTTGGCTTTGTCTCTTTGTGCCTCTCTTGCCAAATGGACCCTCGTTAAAGGGCGCCTAAGCTCCCTTTTTCATTTCATCTTTTCCATTTTCTCTCTTTGCAGATTTTCTTTTGGTAAATTGAGGCAGTAGTGTACCCATTGAATCATTGGGACTTGGTGTTAAAATGCTCATAAAATGGAGAAACTTTACTTTTATTTTATTAATAAAAGTTTAGGTGAATCTCCAATTATTCATCCTATTAAGGTCAAGGTATGGTCCAGGACTCTACAAGTATTTACAAATAAACTTATGAGATCATCCGGCTAAAAAGAGTCCTCATAACAGTAGTGAGAATCGAACTCTCAGAATACAAGCCCCTTCCCATCGATGTTTCTATAATATTTGAGCTTCATTCTATCAATGGATAGAGGAACATCCGGACTTCTTGTCCATCCAAATATTTCTTTGTAAAAAGTGTGTGTATATATATTTCTTTATAAAATATTTCTAGGATGATATTACGATTAACACGTCCTTTGAGTATTGTCCTTTTCAGAATTTGACAAATAAAATAACTTGTTTACCAATATATCGAACATGTAAATAAAAAATGTAACAGAACGGATGCACTAGGTTTCCAACAAGCTTATAAATTAGTTTTGAAGATAAAATTTGATCCAATGGCTATTCTTTCAATGGCTAAAATTTGATTTGGCACTTCCTCTCTCAACAGTTCAAGGTGCGTGCGTGTTTTAGGGAAAGCGATCACACATGACACGCCTCATTGATTAGCTTCTGAATGTTTTAGTGGATTTATTTGTTGATATTTTTGCGGAGAAAAACACTAGTTATGTGACTAATTCAAGTCATGCTTTGTACCTACTATTATGTTGCTGTTGTGGCCATGCCAGGAAAAGAAAGACAAGCACGTGTGTCACTCACTGTTCACTTGACATTGAACAGTGCTTGTAATTTGGGAAGGTGCGTGCCGAATGGGTAACAACTTCTATAGCTTTGAGTTTTGACCTTGAGTTAACATCTTATTTGGAAACTTCCATTTATAGAGTTTTTTACATATATAAAATCAAAGAATATTTATATTATGTATTTGTCCCGTAGTGAAAAAAATTACACATATGTCTTGTTTTGGTTGAAATAGAAATCGGGTTAAACCGTTTTGTGTGAAGTTACACATTGTAAGCACACAAATCTACTTGAACCGATTTTGTTCCTGCTGTGTTACTGTTGATACAAATTGGTTGAAATCGATTTTGGAGTGAGCCAAAGGAAAATCTGCTTAAGCAGATTCTGCACCAAGTGTCAGCGCCTCTGCAAGAATGGCAGCGCACATAGTGCGCAATCGGTGCAAACCGATTTGCGCACACTTCTTTCCTATAAATACAGATCGACTGAAGCTTCATATTGAGATTTCAGTTCGAGTTTTTTTGTGGCTAATATTGTGATGTGAGAGTGAAATTAGTGAAGTAAAAAATGGCGGATGAAAATATGTATCGCTTAAATACAGTTGATCACATTGCAGGAAGATTAGCACACTAGGTTAGTAAAGTATTTTACATAGTTTATTATGTCAAGAATGTAATTTATTTAGCTTAAATTTTGTAATATATTAATTGTTCAGTTGGCCTTGTAAGTATTAAATATTGTAATATATTTGAGTAAAATTTAAACATAATTTAACATGTGATCAGATATTTAGTATAATTTTTTGTATAAATAAGTAGTTAGTGCATAGATTGCACTTTGCCTTATAGTATATGAGAATTTTACATGCTAGTATTTAACTGGTTAAGATTAAAAGACTTAGTGAAATTTAGAGCTTGTTTGGGATTGTTTTAATGTTTTAGTTTTTCAAATCAGTTTTTAAAAGTATGCTTTATATTCATTTTTTAAAAATAAAGAAACAAGAAATCTATTGGTTTGATTAAAAAGTTTTTAAATGGTAAAAAATAAATACATTGTTTGGATAATAATTTTTAAATTAAAAAGTTATAAAAGTAGTCAAACACAGAACTTGATTGAGAATTGGTTTATAAAAAAATAAAAATAGATATAAATGCATTGAAGTAAGTGACATAAATAACGTAATATAATAGGATTGATTCATAATATTAGACTGAGTACTACTTAATTTGTTAAATTTGAACCAAAAAATAAAATAGTTAAAGAATTGATTATTCATTCTACCAAAGCATTGATGACAAGTGCTTTAAAGAATACGAAAAATGTTATTGTTTGGTTGGTTTAGATTATTGGAATTTATGGAATTTATTTGTATAGAATAAATATTCTGAGATTTATAATTTAAATTTAATTAGTTTTATATAATATGAATATTATTAATTATTGACATTGGCAATATCTTTTATTTTTTGCAGCCTACGAGAATTATAAAAAGTAGGTGTTATAATAAGATAGTGGAGTCACATCCTTTGATGGAGCCATATCTGAGGCAAGTAGGGTTTTGGTATGTTGCACAAATGGTTCCCATTTTTTATTATGACAGAGCACTCATTAGTGCACTCGTTGAGCGATGGAGGCCCGAGTCACACACTTTTCACCTACCCTATGGAGAGTATACCATCACGCTTCAGGATGTTGCATTCCAGCTAGGGTTGCGTGTTGATGGACAGGCTGTGAGTGACTGTATTGGTGCATGGGAGAAATTTTATGGGGGCTATAATATTTGGACACTATATCAAGAGTTGCTTGGTGTTGTCCTGCCACAGGAGTACATCTTGAGATCTACTGTGAACCTACCTTGGTTCACAAGGACATTCCGCAATTTGAGAGATGATGCTGATAAGGCTACAGTTATCCGGTATGCTCGGGCATATATTATGGTTCTACTTAGTGGGTTCCTACTCCCGGATAAGTCAGGATCCAGGGATCAATTGAAGTGGCTCCCACTCTTGGAGAACTTTGCAGAGACAAGGCAATATAGTTGCGGTCAGCAGTGCTTGCAACACTTTACCGCTCTCTATGTCATGGTGTTAAATACAATGTTACCGAGACGTACTGGACAGGGGGATTAGTGAGCAAGATTAGCTTGTAATTATGTACTTATGACGCTTGTGGACTTATGATGCTTGTGGACTTTATTTAATGTACTTCAGTTTAATAGTGATTATGGCTTTGCAGTCCGTGTCTTTTTTTATGCTGATTGGTAATTATGATTATGCGGATTACTTACTAATTTTAATTCAATTATATAAAGTAGGAGGTTGCATTTATATAAAGATCGATAACAACAACGTTACCACAGAAGTTAATAAACAAAATGAGAAATACAAATAACCACTTCACAAGATATAGAGTCATGTGCGTACAGTGTCAGTGTGTGTCAGGTTGTTCCAAAAATCGATTTAAGTAGATTACTGTTCAGTGTCAGTGGGTGTCAGGTTGACACAAAAATCGGTTTAAGCAGATTTCAAAAATCCACTGACACCCACTGATGTTGAACAGTATTCTACTTAAACCGATTTTTATAAATCTTCTTCAACTGATTCTTGATCAACTTCGCGCGCCCAAGTGAGGAAAGTCAGTAAAAAATTGGTTTAAACCGATTTCCAATACAATAAAAGAAGGACAATAGTGTAATACTATTAATATCCAAGGATATATATAATATATGATTTTAATAGTTTTATATTAGTAAAAAACTCCCATTTATAAGATCAGCATTTTCTAGATTCCATTTCTGGTTAATGTTACTCCCCATTTCTTGTTATCAAAAAAATATTTACTCTCCAAGAGAGGCCATCTTCCATGTCCCAACTTGGTATCTACTGCCATCTCTTAGGAAGGTGTCAGATTCAATTTTGGACAAATTACACTCATCTTTTATGAGATTTGATAAAACACTTTATGACTTTCATTTATCTATAAAATTATTCAAAAAAATTTTGGGTTTGTGAAATCATTACATCAATCTTTCCTAAGTTTATAAAATCATTATACCGCCCTTATCTCTATCACACGGTGAACAATGCATGTGTTATCCTAAACAAATAGAGGAGAACCGAGGTGAATTTTATCAAGTCTCGATGCCTTTTATTTTTGGAAATTTGGTTTTCACAAAAAGTTCTCACTTTTTCCTTTTGATAATTCCAAAACTTTTTAGTTGAAAATCTTGTCTAAATCATGACATCAAAATTCAAGCTAATTTATGTCTTCTTTTTAAAATAGAAGCTAGTGAAATATTGAAAAATCATATTAATTGTCTGCCTCTTCTTATTGTAGTGTAAAAGCAGCGTTTCTCGTAACTTAGATATTAATCCACACAATTTATTTCAGGTCCCCTATTGCATTAGGATATCTCAAGCCTAAGATTGAAAAAAAAATATGGATGGAGTAAATAAACTTTGACTTAAATTATTGAGTCGTAGCAAATTACTAATCGATTACGGTCAGAAAAAAGGTATAATTAATAGATGGATTACACTATTTTTGTTTAGTTGAATTAAATTGGTAGTACTAATAACTAATAAGTTCATGGATAATCTATGTACTCATAGATCTAATCTTGCTGAGAATGTCACACACACCCTACGAACAGCAATCACCATTAGGAATCGTTCCCATGGGACGACAACATTGGCATCGCCATTCGTTAGTTCTAATACTGGCAAAGCATTGCATGAAATATGTTGAGGCGTTGAATTATATCATTAAGGAAGATGATTCATTATTCAGTTATTCACAATAGTTAAATTTTGCATGTCATAAAGATGGACCAAGATACGGGCATTTGAAGTAAAGTTATTTGTATTTATTTTATTTAACTTTTAAATTAAGAAAATATATTTAGATATTTTTTTCATATGAGTAATTTCAAAAAAACAAAGTCCACATATTCTTTATTTGATTTAAGAAAGAGAATAGTTTCTATACGGAATTTAATTTAAATGTACTAAGTTATCTAATCAAATTAAGTTATCTAATCAATTTTTTTTTCCAATTACAAGCTCAATAACAATATGTAATGTGGGGAAAGATCAAACTCAACTTGTTAACATTGAATCAACTCAAACTTAAACTCATTAGCAATCGAGTCTAAAAATTGAAACTCCCAGATCGACTCGCTAAAAACTCATCGAGTTTGAGCTAGTTTATGAGCTAACTTAAGTTAATATGGATTAAGCTTTTTAGCTAAATAAATGAGAATTTATACTATAAGTACATAGCTTATTTCTAACATAATTTACATATTATATACATGGTACACAAGTTATACATTCATAGTTTATAACCAACAAACCATAATACATACATATAATAAATACATCATATATATATATATATTAGACACATAAATAATGAGCTCAAATTGAATATAGTAAAACTCAAACCCTAAATGAGCTCAAATTGCTAGCTCAAACACGGCTCATAAGCTCAACTTATTGAGCTATTAATGAATCGAGCTGAAAATAATTCAGGAACTGACTTAACTCACTTCTAGCCCCAAACATGCATGACTTTTGAAATAATGGATTAAGAGTAAAACATATTTTATTAATGTGATAACAAGTGATTGAATCACTTTATAAAAATTATTACAGTGCATATTTCAAAGATAAACTCTTTAATATATTATTAATGGAAGAAAATTTAAATTTCCAACCAATTTTATCTTATTATTTATATGCGTTTAACATGTACAATTGTGACAACAGCTAAATAATTTTAATAACTTGTCTCTATGCACTTTTAGCTGGTGATGTAAAATAATTACAACAATATAATAATATACAAAGACTAAATATCTTTAAAAAATAAAATGAATATAAAAAAGTTTATATAACTTTTTTTTCATTTCGAGAAAAACCGGGCTTTTTTACTAAAAAAAAAATATTGATTAATTATAAAAGTACATAAGTTTTAATATTATTTACCAATGTACACTCTTGTATTTTTATTAAAAGAATACGTTTAACAGTCAAATAAAAAAGTGACTTCAGTTTCCATGCAATACATTTAAGAGCCAAATATATGAGTGATATTATTTTGACACCTAAAAAATAGATGTCTATTCAAACACATGTGCACATATACTCACTGACACAAGATTGATGCACCAAATGATGGCACAAAAAATAGACTCCGAAATGTATTGCACACAAAACGACAGCATAGATGGATGCATTGTTATGCATGTCCTAAAAATGATAACATGTGTGTTTATATGGCATGTGAAGTAGCAAATATGATAGTTTTTTTTTTATTAACCGAAAGTGGGGTATCATGTTTTTTCCTTTTTCTTAAAAAAATAAAAATTCACATATTTTGAGTACTTAGGTGATATTTGTTTACTATTTTCGAAACATAAATACAAAAATATTGGAAATACAAACTTATTTAGCAGAGGAGATAGGAACATGGAATAGAAAAATTTTCTGTTCTCGGGATAAAAAAACACAAAATTCCTGTACCTTCAAAATATGGAGACAATGGGAACAACATACAGAGATAGAAATTTAATATTTTTTCTTTCAATAATATCCATATACATATTTATTATTTATATCTCAATCTCCACTGTCTCTATTGTCCCTGTATTTTTGTCACTATCCTTCTACCAAACGCTACCTTAAGCTACGTTTAGAAAGGGACGGACACAAATACAAAGATAGACAGAGACAAAATTATGTTTGGTACGGGAGATAAGCATAAATAATGAAAAATTGTCCCTATCTTGGTATGTTTTTTCTGTTCACTCGAGAAAGGGGGACACGGAAGTAGCGAGTGGAGACATTGGGCTTTAATAAAAAAAATTTCCCACTATGCCCTCAAAATAATTTTCTATTGACACCATTTACCCTTCTTTACACACATCTAATCTAGTGTGTTCCTCCCCTTCTCCTTCTTCGTGAAGATCCGCCTCCACCTCCACGTTACAGTGCTACCTTTAGCTGGGATATTCACATTCAGGCTTGTTCCACCACCACTTCCATCTCTGCTTCCATCTCCGCTGCCCACTGGATCTGGTTTTTAGATCTGTATTTGTTAGATCTACTTCCATTTTCATGAAGATCTGTTTTTCCTTTGACCACCCTACTATTATATGAGCTCGCATATAATTCATGTCAGCACTGATATTTTGACCAAACCTTTTCAAGGGTTTGTTTTCTTAATGCCCGAAATGAAACTTGCAACATGTTTCACAACTAGGGAAAGATGCTTCAATAATAGGTAAAGCAACTTTTGCCTTCGGGTGTCATGTGAACTTTCATTAGAAAATTCCATTAATTCCTCAATGTGACAACCTCACAAAAACAAGCCAATCCATAAAATAAAAAAAAAATAAGCCATTTCAACTTCAATTCCAGTCTGAGTTTCAGGTACATCCCAAAAACAAGCCAATCCATAAAAAAAATTAAAAAAAAATAGAGTAACTGGATGAAACCCATGGTGAACCCATGGAGACTGTGGAAGATAATGATTTGTACCTAAACCCATAGTGAATGGATGAAAGAGCCGTTGTGAATGGAGGAAAGCACCGCCGCCGTGAATGGTGAAGGACGATGGCTCACGACGATGGCTCAAAGGGGGAGGGCACTTTCATTCAAAGGCACAGAACCCCCCTTCTTATTATTTTTTTTGGCTTTAAAAAAAATCATGGGTTAAATGAGGGCAAAAAGGTCTTTTAACAGGTGTTTTGTTCTTGTATTTTGTGTTCTGTATACTATCACCAAACATGATACAAAGACTTTTTTTTTGTGTCTCTGTCTCTACTGTCCTACTGTCCCTGTATTTTGTGTCCTGTCTCACTAACCAAATGCTACCTTAGGGACAGAGCTCAAAGGGTAGTATACATTGGGTGCAATGGTTCCCTTCAAATTTTTATTTTTTTTAAATATGTAAGATTAGATTTTATAAACTTTTTACTTATATTTTAATATTGTAATAAATAATATGTTTTGCAATTTGTATGTTTGTTTCTTAAGTTGTAATTATAGAATGTGTACTTTCTTTTAAAATAAACTTTGAATTTAGTTCTTGAAAATATAGAATTCGACAAATTGGCCCTTCAACAAAAAAAAATTCCATGATATTCACAATTAAAAATACATGGCAAGCTAGTCTTTCCTTAATATTTTCAAAATATTTATAGTACAAATTAATCTTGAATAATTTATAAAATAGCTCAAATTGACCACCAATAAAAATACAAATAGGACACTAAGTTCATCAAAATCCCAAAATGAGACTAACTTATAGTGCACTTTAAATTGCAAGTGATCACACAATTAAACATGTAAAATAAATAATAAAATATTAATAGAGAGATAAACAAATTTACATTTTGAATAATAAAGGACTTCAAATCCACTTTTAAATTTTGAAGGATAAATTTATCTTTGACATTTTAGGAAATAATTAAAATGAGGTTTTATTTAATTCATTTTTTATTTTTTTTTTGGAAAAAAGCACTTTACCCCCTTGAAGTTTAGCTTGTGTGCAATTTAGATCCTAAATTTTTAAAGTGTGCAACTCGACCATCTGGAGTTACCAAATTGTGCAAAATGGCCCTTCTGTTAGTGTGTCATCCAAATCTCACAGTTAAGTGTCGTATGCCCCTCATATGATCACTTTTATGGACAAAAATACCCCAACTCAAATTTAATTTTCCAACGCAACTACTCCCATTATCAAACACACTCCCTCCAATTTGATGACACGAACCCCTCTTTCTCTCAGAACCATTACAACACCAAACCATGATCTAAAGCCCATTCTTGATTCATCAACAACCTAAAAACCAGAAACAACAAAACCAAAAGCTCTCCTCTGTCAAACCAAAATCAACCATCATTACAGAGAATCAAATCAAAACCCACACAAAATCACAAATAAAAAAAAGGGAAGAATGAGGAACAATAGTTGATGGTCTGCAGTTCGCCGCCAATCGTCCATCTTAATGGTTTGAAGTTTGCCGTCATGCTGCTATTGAGGATGCTCCGCACCACCTTTGAGTCATTTCCTTCACTTCTACACAGGCCGCTACCCATTTTCCAAAAAGAACCCCAAGCACTACTATCTTTTTCCTCCTCCACCTCTGCTATGTAGCACTAGCTGAGGCCCTAAACCCTTGCTAACTTGCCATAGCGCTCCTCTGGAATGAGCCTATACCACCGCCATGTCGTCCTCCCCTTTAGTGCCATAGAGCCATCAGCGTTACATTACTGTCTTTGTTGTTCCAGCCATGGCAACAGCTACCTTCTATCTACCCATGTTCATTCTTTAATTGGTCTTTAGAGTGTGATTGTGCAACCTTTTTTGAAGAACAAATGAATTTAGGGATGGGTTTAGGGTTTGCGATAGACAAAGAGAAAGTAAGAGATGGAGGAAGAGAGTAATATGGTGTTCAAAGGAGTGAGGACGAAGGGATGGTATGGTGTCTTGGTGGGTTCAATTGTGCGATGTAGGGTGAGTAAGGTGGAGTTTGAAGCATGAATTAGGAGGCTTCGAAGGCTAAGAGAGGGGTTCTAAAATCACAGGTGTGTGTTTGCTTAGGTGGGGGTGGAGTTGGGTTGGAAAATTAAATTTGAGTCGGGGTATTTTTGTCCATAAAAGTGATCATGTGAGAGGCACATGACACTTAACTATGAGAATTGGATAGCACACTAATAGAAGGGCCATTTTGTGATACCCTAGGTACATGTATCCTTAGACAAGTACAGTATGGTCCTAGGGTCTCTCGAGGCCCACCAGTGTTATCGAGAAAGCCCCGGTGGTGTGAAGGGCCAAAGGATGGAGTTGGGGTATTGTTGCTACAGAACATGCTTGCTGCAACAAGGAGGCAAGTTAGAAGGTTCGCTGCATTGAGAAATATTCACTGCAACGAGTATGAGCCTCAGCAGGCTCGCTACAACGAGTTTTTCTCGCTGCAGCGAGCAGACCTGATGACAACACAGTGCAAAACGATGCAGTTTCATTTAATGAGCCCTATATATACCCCAATTCAGTTTTTCTTACTCTTAGAAGCAAAAACCCGAACCCTAACCCCCTTAAAGTGATCTCTTCCTCCTCCACTCTCATCCTCCATCAAATCCACCTCCGCCAAGCTTCAAGGTGAGTTTGGTTGTTGGTTTGTACTTCCTTTTCCCCTTCCCTTCATGTTCTATGGTTTAGGTTATGATTTTCTTCCATTATTGTCAAGTGGAGGGTACTCCCCCAATGTTGTTAGAGTTATCTAGAAATTAATAGAGATTAATCTTCAGTCAATGTTGCTCCATGGTAGTTATTGGTGCCATTCTATGCTTCAGAGGCTAAGTTGGTGGTGCCTACATACTCCCGACCACAAACGGTGAGTAGGTTCAAATTTATGACCTTAGTTTCATCATTATAGCTATGTTTTATGCATTATGTTTGTTATATATACGAAGTTGGAGATGAGATGATTGTAATATCCTAGGTATACTGTTACCTAGGAAAGCTTAGAGTTGTACAAGTATCGTTAGACAAATCCGGGTAGTCCCGAATTTTACTAAGTCTGGGTCCTATATATCCTTGGAGGGCTATATGATAAAATCACATTCATGAGATTAAAAGTTCCTGTAATTGTTCCCTAGGGAAAAATAAGTTGATTAGTGATTTTTAATGAATTTTAGGAAACCTTTAAACACTTTGTTTTTAGCTCATAAGTTTAGAAAATCTTGAAAATTCCCGGATTTGAATTAAAATCCAAAATTTGGATTTTGATTTGTTTGGATTTTTATTTTTTTGATATTTTATCTGAATCCAAATAGAGGGTATTTCCTTATTTATATTTATGTTTTAAATTTAATGGAGAGTAAAATAAAAATAAGTGAGTCTTAGAGATACCCAGATGCCAAGATGACAGAAAGATGCAGAGATTAGGTGAACTGTCGCTGCTATAGCGGTCATAGTAAGTGAATGTTATAATTTTGGTTGTCTGGTAATTGCTATAGCAGTCTTGGAGTTGCAATGGCAACAAATAATGTATCTATCTGGGGATGCGCAGCTGTGGTGACGAACGCGATATGAGAACATGCTGGAAGGCCATTGCGAGATCAACGCTTGGGATTGGAGGAACTAAATTGCTATAGCGGTCATAAAGGGGCAGATAAACCGCCATAGCGGTGTCAGTTGGTGCAAAAATGACACAGTTTGGAGTTATGACCCCTTTTACCCCTTATAAACCCTTCCCTTTCGGATTTCTTAGCCAGAAACCTGAAACCCCTACCTCCTACCTCTCTCTTACCCCATTTTCATCAATTTAACATCAATCTTTCACTTCCAAGGCTTAAAGGTAAGAGATTCTACTAGTTTTGCTTCCTATTTCCTCTATTCTTCCTTGTTCTTGGGGTTTGATCTTAAGTTCCTCCTCGTTCTTAGGTCATCAGGTTCTTCCACCCTTGTTAAGGGTTAGAATAGGGTTATTTTGATATTGATTTAGAGTTTTATTACTTTACTAGTAGATAGTGGTACCATTTTTACCTCCTAATGTCTTGTTGGTATCAATCCTATTTGTTCTACCACTCCAGGTGAGTGGATTCACAATTGTGATATCTATATTTTGCATTAGAGTTATTTTCATGAAAACACAACTTGTATTGTAATTTTAGAGATTACTGCAAAGAGATTTAGAGATTTCTATTGATTTATCAAGCTTATGAGTACGTAGTTTTCAAATGGCATGAACTATATGATTTATGAAAACCATAGGACCGTTGTTATTTAAATGTGTTTACAGAGAGTTGAACTTTGATTATAATTGTTCAGACATGTTATAATGATGGTATGTTTGCCATAATGGTTGTTTTATATGATGGAGTCTTTGAACCTTAGGATAGAAGACTTCATGAAATATAGAGAAAGGAAATAAGATTTTGGTTGAGCTGGCAGTAGCGATAGAGAAACAAGTTGTATGTTAACAGCAGTTAATCCGTTAACTTTGGTACTAAGTAATCCAAGGCTAGAGTAAACTGAGAAATCTTTGTTATATTGGGGACGGCGATACGTAATGCCCAGATGTAACTCGAGACTTATGGTAAGAGCATTTGATGTTACACTGGGGACAACGATACGTAACGCCCAGATGTATTGGTAGAATTTCAAACAGAGATTTCTGTTTCTCTATTAGGATACTGTTGGATTAATATAAGGAGAATTGTGATTTTGAACTCCTAAATGTAAGCACGAATGTTTTAGAACCTTACTATCATTATTATTACTATTATTATTATTATTATTATTGTTAACATGTTGCATTGTTTCCCTGATGTCCCATGAAGAGGGTTTCAAGTGAAAATTCACTTACTGAGTTTTTGTATAAAAACTCACCCTTCTCCTTTCTCCTGTCTACAGATTCAGCAGTTGCTGCAGATTCTTCCCAGCCTCCTACTTTCTAGCAGCAATAGAAATTCAACTAGTGAGCTTCACTCGCGTGAAGCAATCTTGATTCAATTCAAAGTGCTCTAGTATCATTGCAAGCAAGAGTCCTGATTCATATAAGGAACATTTTATATTTTGCATATTTGATCATATTATGGTTTGTATTTAAAGGATTTGGTTGTTTCTAAACTTACTAGATACGAGTGGTTGACATATTTACATTTTACATATGAATGATACTATGGTTATGGATTTTAGATATTGATTATGAAATTTCAGATATAATTATTTTGGTTTCAAAGAACAGGTGATTTCTATGGAGAATATGAAATTCTACTTTAAATGGATTTTTCCTGTTGGAATATGCATATAAAACAAATTATAGGTCATAAGGCTTACATGAGGATGGGATTCCTCGCGTGTCGGTCACGTGCCCAAATTGGGTTGTGACAATTATGTATGGACTACGATTTTATGAATTATAGTAAAGTTAGTAAATATTATAATTTTGGCTATAGCATGAAAAAATGAGTTTTACAAAACCATGGGACCATGATTGCTATGTTATGTGTTATGGAAAAGGTTATATATGTTTGAGAAAGAGTTCATTTAGAAAGTATGGTTTGTAGCAAGTTTTCTATTTTACCAAATATGTTTTGTGAACTTACGACATCATTATGTTTTCAAGATTTAGATTTCAAGCTATGCTTTTAAATTTTCAGTTAAGATAATTATATATGTTAGAGAAATATGAACAAGAGTATATCTCAGCTTTATGAATACATATGTTATATGATTTGCAAATTTTATGATTACGAACCCTAGTATCTTGCGCTATGATTTAGATATATCAAGTATATAGAAAGTTATGTTGGCTTAAGACTTTAATGGTGTTATATATATTAGAGACTTTATGATTTCAAGGAATAAAGTAATCAGGTATGAAGGAGTTTTGAACCTAAAGTGGAGTATATAATAGAGTTTTAGAGTTTCATGCTTTAGGAGATTTTAAGAGTTTTCAGATTTTATGAATTGAGTACAAACTAGTTTAAACGGTAGCTATAGAGAAACAACAGTGAGTTAACGGTTGAGAAAAATGATTGTTAACTTTGGTACCAAGTTGTCCTTAGAGGCAATCTCATAGAACAAAAAATTCATGTTCTTCCTTGTGCCCGTGTCTGGGGGGAAGGAATAAAGTCTTGAGAGTAGAGCCTGTGTCTGGCACCCATAGAGGTTGAGGGTGGAGCCCGTGTCTGATACTCATAGAGGATTGGTTAAGTCATAGTTGACATGCATAACTGGACAAATATCCATGTTTCTTTATTAGAATACTTTTTTTATATTTTCAAAGAATATTTGATTTAAGAGATATTACATATATGAGAAATGATTTTCTTGTTGGAATAAGAATTTAGAGATGTTTCCCTATGAATTTATGAATACAGAGATATATTTTCTATGAGATTATGTACATGAATATTAAACAATTTATGATTGTCGCATGTATATTGCATTATGGTATATTCCTTAGTTGTCCCATGTGGGTGATAGGTGAGAGCTCACTCACTGAGTCTGTTGACTCACCCCTCTCCCTTCTTACTCATAGTTGCAGGTACAGATGTTGCTTAGTCTCCAGTTTGACAGACACAGCCATTTCAGCTATGAGTTTTATTTTGGAGTAAGGCTTAGATTAGAGTCATGTTAGAGTAAAGTGCTCTGGTAGATGTGCAAGCAGGATTTGAGCCATGCATTATTTTCAGATTATGTATTTAGTTTCAATGTTTGGACAGTTATGTGTATATTTTCAGTTCACTATTATGGTTTTGAAATTAAAAAGATTGAATAGAGTTTATGCAATAAATCTAAGATGTAATTATGATCCAGATCATATATCAAATCGATTTTCAGAGTATGATTAAGATAATTTCAGTGTTTCATATATCAAGTGTTTTAGTTTTATATTTCCTGACATAAAGTTTAAATAGAGTTTTAGCTGAGATTATGATTTCAGATTGAAAAGTATGTTATTTCATACATATAAAGAGACTCAGAGGTAATAAGGCTTACGTGGGGATGAGATTCCTTATGTGCCGATCACGTTCCCTAGTCGGGTGGTGACACACTTTGCACGGTCTAGTAACTTTATAGGGTTTGGTTGCACATTTTGAAAATTTAGGGTCTAAATTGCACAAGAGCTAAACTTCAAGGGGGTAAAGTGCTTTTTTCCCTATTTTTTTAGATCTACAAAATATTCTTTTAGCAACTTCATTCAAGTTCTAAAAGCGTATATTCATTTTTTATCTAGGTTCATTACAAAGAATTGTAACATCTTCAACCCCAACAATTGTGTATATAAAAAGCATTTTCCATTAAATGAAATAAAAATTATATGCTCTTGGAACTTGAATGGAGGATAAAAATATAATCACAGAGTATATCCTTTGCATAATAAGACCATCCTCCACCGACGTTGGAACAATATCACTGCTCTACGGTCCCCCTCTAGTCAATGGTTAGAAGATCCTGATCAACTTTGCGGGATTGTTCTAGAATTCTATGCTTTTTTGTTTAAGGAGGAGAAAGTTGCGAGAGCTCCATTCCCCTGTGCCAGCTCTTACACCCCAATATCGGAGCCTTAATTTCGTACACTCCATGCCCCTTTATCTTTTGATGAGATGGAGCATGCCATTTTTTTTTATTGGATCCTTCAAAGCGCTAGGTGAAGATGGGTCAACTAGTTCAATCATCACCCCATTTGTCAACTAGGCTCACATCGTCAATCGAAGAAATGCACGTGTGAAGTTTGGGAACATTCTGGGAAAAGTCAAAACTAGACTTCAAGGGTGGAAAAGTAGATGCCTCTCCTTAGCTGGGAAAATAAGCCTTGCATAATCTATAATTAGGTCGTCTACTAATTTTGCCATGCAACATGCAAAGCTTCCCAAAAGTATATGCTTGGAGCTTGAGAAAACTCAACGTGTATTTTTCTGGGGCGATATTAAAATTAAGAGAAGGGTTGAACTTATAGTTTAAGACACACTTTTGTTTGCCCAAAGAGAATAGTGGTTTGGGTCTAAGAAGACTTGTACCCATGAATAACAATTTTTTTGTTAAAGTTGGGATAGGAGCTGATTTCTAGGCCTAACTCGCTTTGGGCCCAAGTTATGAGATGCAAATATGGAAGGGGTTAGAACTTGGAAGGTGACCCTATAGTTTGCCAAGGGGACTTCCCTCTTTGGAAAGCTTTGGTTGAGTTGTGGCCTACCCTTAAGTGTAACTTGATTAGGCTTGTTGGTGATGGAACTCATACCTCATTCTAGAATGATGTATGAGATAAAGACCTGGGAGTTCTCGTAACCGCCAATAGCTGCCTCGTCGATTATGCAATCGGTGAATGGAAGGTTATTGAAGTAGTTTCAAATGATGGAACTTCAAATTGGCAGATGTTGAATGGCCTTATCAATTTCCATGAAAAAGGAGGCCATGCTTATAGCGTCCCGCGTCTTCATGCCATGCTCCATCATGCCGACGATTGTTGATTCGTCCAAGCCTACTAGTGCCATTGTCTTGTGTCGCCACTATTCTCGCAATCCGCACCATGAATCTTTATCGGCACCCTGCAACATCAAAACGTCCAAGAAAAGAAACAGTTTGAAAAAAAAAGGGAAAAAAGAGAGGAGGGGCAAGCAGAGATTAGGAACAAAAAGATTAGTTTCAATGAACAATTTTTGTAAAAAAGGGGGGAGTACTAGTGTAAAAGGCGAAATGAACAGGGAGCTTCATCATGTTAACAACCTTAAAAAGAAAAATAGAGACCACAATAGCTGGGAAGTCAAGTGAGATGAAAAATAGACACATGCAACAACAAAAATGTTAGCACAAAAAGGTGAAAGAAGAATCAGGAACAGTAGAAAGGTAAAAAGGCATCTTCCTATAAAAGAGGAGAAGAATAAAAAAATAATATTTTGAAAAAGTTAAAACTTATTTGCAAAGGAAGCGTGAAAAAGAAGCCAAAGGGGGCTTGTGTGCTTCACGCACAACCTGTGATAATAATAATAAATGGAATAATAAATAAATAGAAAAGAAATAAAATGAAATAAAATAAGTTTGATATGTTCAGCAATTAGTTGAAGAGTAACAATCTGATTCACTATACAGGTGGCATAATTTGCATCAAACCATACTTCAATGATAAATAGCTAATTGAAAAAGAAAATTTCAATATATATATATATAAAAAATGAAAAAATGGTGAAAATAAGGAGTTTTGTTTATGAAAATAATTGGGTGACCTATTTTTGTTATGTTTACAAAATGAGTTAAAAATAATAATAATACATTTTGATTCAATGTACTGAATAGCAAGGTTTAAGTGTTCAGTACGTAAAACAAAAGGAATTATACTCTCTTTCTTTTAGGTATTAAATTATCTAAGGTATGAGTTTATATTTGCTTAATGAAGTTGTTTAAAGCATACAACATATTACTTGCCGATGTGGTAATTTGTCATATCAATTATCAGCACTATGTGCTGATTTATTCAGATTATTCATTGTATTATTGTAAATCTCATGCGTCACCCTATAAGAAAATAGACATTCCAGATGGCAATGATGGATAACAACATGAGGTTCGTGCTTTTAGACAAGTGATATCATGTACAATGATACAGTGGCGCGTGCCTAGAGATATTGGTGGGCTAATATTGCAAGTAAACAACCTTGTGAACTCAAAGTTGTAGCCATAATGAAGTATAACAATCATAGATTTCAATTCCGCTAACAAGTGACAACCTATAAAGTATGGATAAATGCAAAAACATGTCTTGAGGAGTAGCTTTGTAAGATTGTAGGGAGATACTTCATGAAGTAATAAGAAGATTGATGCTTAATGAAGAGCAATACCTCTTCAGTAAGCACGAGGCTAATGTTTCAGAGATATCCCAAAATCATGTTAGAGTTATCCTTGAAGCATCCAACTATGAAGAGGAGCTCTTAGAGGAGTGCCCAACTTTGTGAAAGAGAGCCTCCTTAGAGTACATGAGGTAAGAGAAGCACCTAGGAAGGATTTTTAAGAAGGAGTGCCCCCCAGAAGAGATGCCTGAAAAAGGATGCTCAAGGAAAGACGACTAGAAGGGTCGCCTAAGAGGGACACTTGAGGAAAAGTGTCTAGTTGGGACACCTAAGGTGGAGCACCTGTGACTTGAGAAGGAACATCCAAGAGGGACACACAAGGAAGACATTTGAGTAGGATGCCCAGTAGGGATGCCCAAGGAGGAACGCCTTGTAGGGACAAATAAGGAAGACATGTAAGGAGATGTGATCCAAGAGGGACACCAGACCGAGAAGGGACGTCAATAGACCATACCAACACCCGACTAAATGGATATGGGCTTGAATTAAAAAGTCCATAGACCAATAATGGATAACCAATGAAAATATGCCACGTAAGTTCTAACACATGAAAATAGTATTGGAAGGATGAAAAGTCCAATTTGCCCTCCTAACCTTCCCTATAAATAGGGGTGACACTATTCATGTCACAACAATGTTCCCACTCATTTTAGAGAGAAATACTACTTCTTGATTCTAGAGAGAAGTCAGAGAGGAAAAACACCTTTTGTAATCAAAGAGAAGAATTTCTAATAAAAAGAGAAATTTCAATCGTTGTTCTTATTTCATTCATATTATTTTATATCATTTGATCTTGTTCAGTTTGTTTCTTTGTCTCTTTAATGTTTAAGAACCCAATTCTAAAACATTTGACGACTCCACTGGGGAGACAAGGAAGCAACTAGCCATGACAGAGGTGACCCCAAATGAGCAGGAAGGGAGTAAGAGGAATAAGAAGATGATAGTCAAGGAGAAGACACCTGAGACGGATATGTTGAAGAATGTGAAAGTGAATGATAAACCATCAGGGAATAATATTAGTGCGCTGGTAGAGTTATGGAATACATTCTTGAAGACTTTAAAGAAAAGCCATAAGCAAGATCAAGAGGGAGATAATGAGTCAAGCCATAATTGGGGGATCCCAAGAACAAGGCGAGAAGTGGGTAACCCAAGAGGAAGTGATGAGGTTGTTGGAGAGATGTAAGGGTAAGTAGGCTGATGCCTTTGATCTAGATCCCCTTTACCCCGAAATGATAGCTCGCAAACCATACCCCATGAGATATCAAGTGCCCACTTTCAGGACGTTTGATAGGAGTGGATGTCATGACTCGACTTAGGCACGTGACCAGCACAAGGAATCCTTATTCCCGTGTAAGCCTTGTGACCTCTGAGTCTCTCTATATGTATAATTTAACAATAAATCCATTTATCAAACATCAGTTCATCTCTAATAAATCATTCGCTCTTTAAAAAAATAATCATCATCAATAGCATAACACAACCAAACTCTAACATAGTTCTCTGACTTTTAGAAATATCAATCATCACAATTTCATTTTCAAGCTCTAAATATATCTCTGTGATTCAAAATATATGAGTTGCTCTCTATACAAAATATCTATGAAAACTATAGTCATGCAAATCTATCTCTATAATCTGAGACCCTGCCCACCATGTACACTGGAGTACTCTATCTCTAAACCAAATACCAAAAGATACTTCACTTCAAAGTGAAGCTCACCAACTAGAACTCTCTACTATCGAGGAGGAAGTGGATGAGAAGAACTTGCAGTAGCTAACGTATTTGTAATGGAAAAAGAGAGGGGTGAGTTTCATCTAAAACTCAGTGAACAGGCCCTCACCTATAATCATCTTATGGAACAACAAGAAGGTAAATAATTATATAATAATCATCAAAACAAATTAATGAAATAACTCTGAAAACATATTCGTATTTATAACATAGTGGCAATGAAACTGAAAATCTCTGGTAAAACATAATTAAGGGTACTCTAATAGAGAAATAGAGGCATCTGATGATACATTTCATAACAATATAAACATATACATATTTATATTCTCTAGTTATGTATATCAACGATGACATAACAAGTTCTCTGCTCTATAATCCTTCTTGGATCTAAATTGGACACCTAACTAGGTTCCATTATCTGCTCTATGAGATTGTCTTCTTGGGACAACTTGGTACCAAGGTTATGAGATTGTCCTTTTGGGACAACTTGGTACCAAGGTTAACGATCGAAATTCAGCCATTAACTCACTATCTGTTTCTCTATAGCTACCGTCTAGTCTCTAATTTAATAAACATGTTGTTTTCCTCTAAAACGCTACTCCGACGTTCTTCTAGGCATAAAACGTTATACTACATAATTATTTTTACTCTTAAAATCATCATGGTAATTTATAAAATCTCTAATCAAGTCACAAACCTAGTCCAGTTCTTTAACAAAATTACTTTGATAAGTAATAGCTCCATGAGTTAACGTTAAAACATAAATTTCATGCTTTAGTTAAAAATCATCATTTCCATACATATAGCAAACCAATTGTGATCTCTAATCTCTTGGTAATATTCTTTAAAATCATACAATCATATTATAATTTAAGGAAATTAACTCTAATGACCAACATAAGGGTCATAGGTTTCGAACCCACTTACCTAGAGGGGAGGAAGTGATGGTATCAACACCAACGGAGCTTCGAGGAGGAGGGATGGCACTAACGGTTGCCATTGAAACTACAAAACTCAAGATTAGACTCTAACAATCTCTAGATTACTCAAATATAACTCTAACAACATTAAGGGAGTATCCTCACTTGACAACAATGGAGACTAATAACAACCCAAACTAAGGAACATGGGATGGAGAGGAAGGGAATGATAAAACCTATAAATTTCTTACCTTTGATCTTAGAAGGAGAAGGAATGGAGTGTGATTGAGTGGAAAAGGGTTTGGAGAGAGTGAGAGATGGAGGATTTTGGGTTTCTAGAATGAAGCCCGAGCAATGGGGTGTTTTAAATCAATTGGAGGGCTCACTAAATGAAATTGCGTTGTTTTGCACTATGCTATCATTGGGCCTGCTTGCTGCAATTAGTAGGTAGGCTAGAAGGCTTGTAGCTAGATTGTTCGCTACAGTGAGTGGCAGTTTTTTCACACTCATTGCAGCGAGAATAATTCTTTGCAGCGAGTCTGTTCTGCAGAATTCTGTAGCAACAACACCCAATTTGTATTCCATGACTTTCCGCCCCATCCGGGGCTTTTCCGACATCACAGGTGGGTCCCAGGGGACCATACAGCAGTGTAAAACTTTCTACTGCCATGTATACATCGGGTATTACAGTGGAAGTGCAAGTGAGCACCTAATATCGTTCGTGGATGACCTTGGTATCCATAGGGAGAATATGGAGTTAAGGATGAAGGAGTTCTCGAAGTCACTCACAGGGAGGGTTTTCACATGGTATACCAAGCTATGACTAAGATCTGTTCATACATGGGAAGAGTTGGCTACAGAATTTTGTAACAAGTTTTTAGAAAAGGAAGGAGTGATTCATGTCATGGACTTAGGCAAGGTGAAACAAAGAAGTAATAAAGGATTGACTACCATTATCAAATATTATACAAACAAGGCACTCTAATGTAAGGAGACGTTACCAGAAGCAGACCTCGTCTATGGATGTATCCAGAACATTGAAGGGGAGGCTCAACTCTTTTCATCTATAGGAGGAACAACCACGTTCTTTGAATTATTAAAGCAAGCTGCAAACATCTTTGAGTCGTTGACGTGCTAAGTAAAGTGCTTCAAAGAAGTAAAGTCAATATATGAAGTGCATACTGCGAAAGGCAGGAGTAATGTTAGGTGATAGAACTACGATGATTATATTGCTCGAGAGGGTTTGAGCAAGATGGAGAGTATAGGGATGTTGTAGACACAAGGAGGTGCATCTTCCTACAAATGGAATAGCTCCCCTCCATCCCATTGCCTATAAATGAGCCGTACTAGTTGGTTGAGCAATGGCTTGATGAAGAGTTATTAGAGATGAAAGCGTGGGGAAGGAGTTTCACGGAGGTGGAAAAGAAAAACCCTGAATTTTGTTTAATTCATGAATCATGAACCTATGGGCTTAGAGATTGCCATCAAGTAAAAAGACTATTCTACAAGCTTGTAAAGAAGGGAAGATTGATATTGCCCAACGGGGAGGAGATGCGTCTTTGAAGGATCAAGAAAATATTGAACAATTAAAATAAGAAGCACATGAGAAGTAGTAGACATTCCAACAGTAGTGAGTATGGTAAGACCCTTATGTAGAGAAAGGTTGTCATAATAAGTAACTACATATTCAACCAAAATATTAAGAGTAGGCCTTTTGAAATTTAAGTGACATGCTTTGAAAGTTTAGGTGAACATACAAATCCAATTGTTATTTGTGAATGAGGAATTCCATTAGATTGATATCTTTTATGTTATTTGCAAGTATTTATTAAAAAAAAATAGCAAGCTAACAATGAATAGGCTAAGATGAAAACATAGAGAAGCTTGAAACCCTGCCTATGATTGCTGAGAGGGAAACCTCACCTTGGGATTGTTGAGCGAGGGCTAATATGTCGTAAATACGTTATCTTAAGATTATTGGGCAAAGGCCTCGTCCTAAGATTGTTAGGCAATGGCTAACAGAAATGAAAGACCTCACTCTAAGACCATTGAGTGGGAAGCCTCACCTTAAGACTCCTGGGTGGGGGCTAATGAAAAATGAAAAACCACACCCTAAGACTTCTAAACTATGGCTAATAAGGAGCAAAAACTTTACCCTAAGACTGCTGGGTAGGAAGCCTCACCTTAAGACTACTGGGCAGGGGTTAATGAGAAATGAAAAACCCCACACTAAGGCTGTTGAGCTATGGCTAATGAGGAGCAAAGACTGCAAGGTAGGAAGTCTCACCCTAAGATTGTTGGGCAAGGGCTAATAAGAAATTAAAAACCCCACCCTAAGATTGTTGGGTGCAAGGCCTCACCCTAAGACTGCTGGGCAATGGCTAATAAGGAGCAAAGACTCTACCTTAAGACTGCTAGGTAAGAAGCCTCACCCCATGATTGTTAAGCAGGGGCTAATGACAAATGAAAAACCCCACCCTAAGATTATTGGGTGGGATGCCTCACCCTAAGACTGCTAGGCTATAGCCAATGAGGAGCAAAGACCTTATCCTAAGACTGTTGGGTAAAAAGCCTCGTCTTAAAATTGTTAGACAATGGCTAATGAGAAATGAAAATCTCACCCTAAGATTTTTGCGTAAGAGGCCTCGCTCTAAGATTATTAGGCCATGGCTAATGAGTAAAGACCCTACCCAAAGGCTGTTTATTGGGTAAGATGCATCACCCTATGATTGCTAGGAGAGAGCTAATAAGGGGTAAAAATGCCACCCAAAGACTGTTGGGCGGTGGCTAATAAGAAATGAAATACTCTACTCTAAGACTTCTAGGTAGGAGGCATTACCCTAAGATAGTTGGGTGATGGCCAATGGAAATGAAAGATTTCACCCTAGACTGCTAGATGAGAGGCCTTGCTCTAAAATTGCTAAGTGACGGCTAACAAGAAACACAATGCTAGAATCCGCACCAAAGGTGGGAGGCCTTGAACAAAGGGCAAGATAATCTGAATACCTACTCACTAAAGTGAGAGTGGAGACCTTTTCCTTGAGTGGCTAAAAAAAGGCTAGAATGATAGCAAGACTCACTAGTTGAAACAAAGACCCACTCGTTGAAATGAGCTAATCTGAACACCTGTACATGCTCAAACAGGAATGGAACCCTTATCCTAAGTGGATGAAAGAGGGATAACACAAGATTAACATATACTCAAATATAAGAATGGAGATCCTTGGAAACAAGAATGGAGACCCTTGCTCCTACGATCAAAAGGGGGCGCCAGATAGAGAAGCATAGATACAATGACAATTCTTAATGCTTACAACAACAATGGACGGACAAATTGTAATAGAAGAAGCTATAATAAACTAAGAGAAAAAAAATAAAAGAAGAGATACTCATGAATTAAGATTGACAAATGCACGTAGAGGAGAGGATGACTCCATTAACAGAGAGGTGCTACTCCTATTGAACATGTGTCTCCACAAGCAAACAGTGCTTCTCAGGAAATTGCCCCACTCATCAACAACAAAACGCTCCTCACAAACTTGTTTGTACCTCATTAACAACAAAATGGTCCTCGCAAACTTGCTTTGAAGTAAAAAGGCCCACAAACCCGTTTCCACCTCATCAAATGCGAAACGCTCCTCATCAACATGCCCAAAAGGAAGGGGGCTCACAAACTCACTTCCTCCTTATCAAGAACAAAACACTCCTCATGAACTTGCTTTGAAGGAAAAGAGGGCTCACAAACTTACTCCCAACTTATCAACAATGAGACACTTATAATGGAAAAATGTCTCTACAAATACTTTACATAAGACCTCAATACTCTAAGAAGGGGATCCTCACAAATTTGCTATCATCTTGTCTGAAGAACCATGTCTTGCGCTTGATGTATTGTGCCCATAGCTTTCACTATCACCGTTATATTTGAAGTGCCTCATTGCATCATCACATCTAGAGAGCTCATCACTATAACTCCTTCACACTCATGCTTGGCAGAAGGAAAGGGCTCAAGACCAACTAGGGATGTAGCACCCTATCCTTGCTACACGTAAGATTGAGATAAAAAAAAATGTTGGTGTTATCGGATAAAATCAATAGTTAAAAAAACAATGATAATGACATCACTAATAATAATAGGTAATTAAAAACAGTAATAAACATGATATCCTTCAAAGCATCAAAACTGCATTCAAAGTACTTCAGTAGTGGCATTCAGACTAGTTTATGCCCTGCCTAAACATGCTCTACCTAGACATCATGAGGCTACCTAGCAGCATCTGTTGCGTCGTGCATTGGATAGGGCATAAGATCGCACCCTGCGCAGAAGACCATTATCTATCTGCAACGACTCGAAGCATTCTGCCCATAACTATGTCCACTACACGTTACGTCATGACCAAAAGGAGCGCCTGCACTAGAATTATGCCCTCGTTTGAGGCACTATGTCTCATTTTCTCCACATGTTGCATTGCACCCAAGTCCATCTCGATCCTTGGCACTACGATCGCGTCGAGTCCTCGTGCCTCATAGCAGTGCCCTCCTTGTCTCGTTGTGCGTTGTAGTAACACCTGGAATCTCCTTTTGAATGTATGGCATAATCTTTGCACCCACTCCCGTGTTGTATCTCAACCCACAGAATTGTCGCGGTTAAACCAGAGCGGGGTTCGGTACCTTCTTGCTTGTCATGCTTGTCCACTTATCAAGACCCATTGTTGCCGCTAGAAGGTGCTACGACATTGGGTTGTCCGTGCCACGACTCCTTGGACCAAACTCACTGAAACTCTTAAAAAAAATGAAGAATGATGAAATTAAACAAAAAAAAACGACGAGGTAAGAGGATAAATTAAATTGATCACAATACCTAAGGGAAGTTTCGACTAGATTAAGGAAGAGCAAGAACACCGCATCGACATGGTGCCTAAAGAACGTCGGGGTCTATTTGTGCATGTGCATTTGGTCTAGATGCATCCCCTGCGCTGCCTCATGTTGTCGAAGAATAGTCCTCATGGCCTATAGAGCCACTGTGCTACCATCCCGCCGTTGGTAGGATGGGCTCTTTTTGATTGCCACGATATCAGTGCCTTGCTTTGTTAGCTTCTTTGGATTGTCACATCACGAACAATGATGAATATGATCTCCGCTGCGTCACTCCTGCTCATTAACGTGGCATCCTTTTCACAGCTAAGCAGGGTTATGCTAATTGCCAACATTTTCGTGTCTTGGCTCGTCCTCTTGCATGTGCTCAACATGACTACAAGCTTCGCTATTGCCGCCATTCCTGTCATGTCCCGTGTCATTTTCACGCCTCGTCTCCAAGCCATGGTGTTTGTTTGCTGCTAGCATGCTCTCGACCTCGACGGTACGATGCCTAGAGCTTTTAATCGTGCCATGAACCGTGCTTGCTGTGACTCCCCCAGGTGCAGAACATACGCCGCAATTACACTGAAAAGACCGAGGGTGCCTGTAACCATTGCATCTATGAGTTAGAGAATAAGAATGGTCAGCATCACCTTTGCTCCCATTGTTGGAATGTACTTCATCGCGGCTGCTTTGCCCAACACGCCGAGGAAGGATGCTGCCATGTGCATCTTATCCAAATCCAAACCCATCGAGACCATGCCCCAAGTTGCCATGAACAGGGAGGTCGTGCTCGTAGCGTCTCGTGTCTTCACTCCATGCTCCGTCACACTGACGATCATCGATCTGTCTCGGCTTGCCATTGCCATTGTCTTGTGTGCCACTATCTTAGCAATCCACACTATGAATCCTTGTGGGTATCCTACAACATCAAAACATCCAAGAAAAGAAGAAGTTAAGAAGAAGTCAAGACAGTTTGAAAAAAAAAAGAAAAGAGAGAGAGGGGGGCAAGCAGAGAATAGGAACAAGAATATTGGTTACAACGAACAACTTTTGTAGAGCTAGCTGGGTAGAACAATCGGAGTAGACACCAAAAAAAAGGGGCGTACTAGGGTAAGAGGCGAAATGAACATGGAGCTTGGTCATGTTAATAACCTTGAAAAGAAAAATAGAGACCATAACTGCTAGGAAGTCAAGTGAGACAAAAAATAGACTCAAGTAATAATAAAAAATGTTAGCACAAAAAGGTGAAAGAAAAACCAAGAGCAGTAGAAAGGTAAATGGCATTTTCCTATAAAAGAGGAGAAGAATAGAAAATAATATTTTGAAAAAGTTAAATCCTATTTGTAGAGGAAGTGTGAAAAAAAAGCCAAAGGAGGTTTGTGTGCTTCGCGCACAACCTGTACAAATAATAATAATAAATGGAATAGTAAATAAATAGAAAAGAAATATAATGAAATAAAATAAGTTTGATATGTTCAGCAATTGGTTGAAGAGTAACAATCCAATTCGCTATATAGGTGACATAATTTGCATCAAAGCAGATCTCAATGATAAACAGCTAATTGAAAAAGAAAATTTCAATATATATATAATGAAAAAATGGTGAAAATAAGGAGTTTTGTTTATGAAAATAATTGGGTGACCTATTTTTGTTATGTTTACAAAATGAGTTAAAAATAATAATAATATATTTTGATTTAATGTACTCAATAGCAAGGTTCAAGTGTTTAGTACATAAAACAAATGAAAATATAGTCTTTTTCTGTTAGATATTAAATTATCTAAGGTATGAGTTTATATTAACTTAATGAAGTCATTCAAAGCATACAATATATTACTTGCCAATGTGGTAATTTGTCATATCAATTATCAGCACTATGTGCTGTTTTATTCAGATTATTCATTGTATTATTGTAAATCTCGTGTGTCACTTTATAAGAAAATAGACATTTCAGATGGCAATGATGAATAGCTACATGAGGTTTGTGCTTTTAGACAAGTGACATCGTGTACAATGATACATTGGCGCACCTAGAGACATTGGTGGGCTAATATTGCAAGTCAAGCAACCTTGTGAACTTAAAGTTGCAGCCATAGTGAAGTATCACAATCATGGATTTCAATTCCACTAACAAGTGACAACATTAAAGTATGGATGAATGCAAAAGCATGTCTCGTGGAGTAGCTTTGCAAGATTGTAGGGAGATACTTCATGAAGTAATAAGAAGATTGATGCTTAATGAAGAGCAACACCTATTCAATAAGCACGAGGCTAATGTTTCAAAGATATTCCAAAATCATGTTAGAGTTATCCTTGAAGCATCCAAGTATCAAGAAGAGCTCTCGGAAGAATGCCCAACTTCATGAATAAGAGCCCCCTTAGAGCACATGAGGTAAGCGGAGCACCTAGGAAGGATGTTTGAGGAGGAGCGTCCCCTAGAAGGGATGCCTGAAGAAGGATGCTCGAGGAGGGATAACTAGAAGGATCGCCCAAGAGGGACACTTAAGGAAGAACGTCTAGGTGGGACACCCGAGGTGGAGAACTTGTGACTTGAGGAGGAACATCCAAGAGGGACACAAAAGGAAGACATTTGAGTAGAAGCGCCTAGTGGGGATGCCTAAGGAGGAGTGCCCTGTAAGGACATATGAGGAAGACGTGTAAGGAGATGTGCTTCAAGAGGGATGCCAGACTGAGAAGGGACGTCAATACACCATACCAACATCTGACAAAATGGATATGTGCTTGAATTAAATAGTCCATAGACCAATGATGGATAACCAATGAAAATCTGCATGTAAGCCCTAATACATGAACATAGTACTAGAAGGAGGAAAAGTCCAATTTGCCCTCCTAACTTTGCCAAGAAATGGGGGTGACACAATTCATGTCACAATAACATTCCCACTCATTTTAGAGAGCGAAACTACTTCTTAATTCTAAAGAGAAGTTAGAAAGAAAAAACACCTTTTGTAATCAAAGAGGAGAATTTCTAATTAAAAGAGAAATTTCGATTGTTGTTCTTAGTTTGTTCATATTATTTTATATCATTTGATCTTGTTTAGTTTGTTTCTTTGTCTCTTTGGTGTTTAAGAACCCAACTCTAAAACAAGCTTCTCACTTAGATCCTAGAGATTGTGAACCGGGACTGGAGTATAAAGGTGAATCATACATACAAGGAAGGGAACTTCGGAGCAGATAGACTAGCAAACTTAGGGTCTGTTTGATTTGAATTTTCAGTTTTTTAGATTTTGTGAAGAAAATATTGAAAATTACAAATTTCAGTTTTCATCCTCAATATTTCCTTTACATAATTATAAAAACTGAAAAGTTGAAACTAAAGTTGAAACTGAAAATTTAAATCAAACAGTCTTTAGCTTTCACTATGGACTCATATGTGTGTTTGGGAGATCTTCACCCCACCCCAAGCACTATAGTAGATACTTTGCTTTATGATTTATGATGATGCTGGTGTCTCCGTACCCCATCATCTAGTTGTTTGGTTATGTTTTCTTTGGGCTTCTAACCCATACATTACCAAAAAGCAAATAATGCTCCAAATCCACCTGAAAAATAAAATTTAGAGGACATTTTATTAATTCCCAAACAATTTTTGTTTCCTTTAAATTTTGAATTGAATGCATCAAAAATAGCAAAATAAAATTTAGAGGACATTTTATTAATCCCCAAACAATTTTTGTTTCCTTTAAATTTTGAATTGAATGCATCAAAAATAGCATGTGCCAGAGGATGCACATGAAGGAGACACGTAGACAAAACACATAGACTCATTTCCACACACAGCACCGCAGCGACCTGTCTAGAAAAGCGCAGATGGCATTGCGTCACATACGAGTCCTGCCTGCTCACCCCCCTCTCCTCACTCACTCTAACTTCACTCCCAAACTCTCCCTTCTTAAAAAGCGCTTTTGCAACTGCTCAGCTTCACCGTCCCCAACATTAACAATAATGGCTTCCAACGCTAGAAAGGTAACGAAAAAAATAAAAAATAAAAAACAAGCCAAACAAAACATTACTCACTCTTCTTGTTCGTTACTCACTCACTCACTGTGCTGCTGAAATCGCTAGGTCTTGGTTCCGATTGCCAATGGCACCGAGCCTATGGAGGCCGTCATCACCGTTGACGTGCTCCGACGCTCCGGCGCTGACGTCACCGTTGCCTCCGCCGGAAACCACCTTACCGTTCAAGCTCTCCACGGCGTCAAGATCGTCGCCGACGCCGTTGTTTCCGACGTCGCCGACGTCGTCTTCGACCTCATCGCTCTCCCTGTACCTCCCTCCCTCTCTCTCTCTCTCTCTCTCTCTCTCTCTCAGTGATTTTTTTTTGTTGTGTTGTGATTGCAATTTGACGAGGAATTGTTACATACTGGTCAAAATTGGTGGATTTGTTACTGGTTAAAATTATTTTCAATTTTGGAATGATTAATTGATTGATTGATATCAATTCATTTGTATCAGTATATCGTTGTAAGCTGAATTGAGTGGTTACTTTTTTCTTTTTTGGTAATTAGAAAGTCTTTTCTTGTGAGTGCGTGTGTTTAATTTGTTGTGCAGGGAGTTGTTCCACGTGTTGATAATCTAAAAGACTCTGTAGTTGAAATTTGATGAGGAATTCTTAGGTGCTGTGTTTTTCATGTTTGATGATAAAAATTGGGGGATTAGTTGCTGGATTTAATTTCTATGCACAGACTCATCCAATTATGTATCGTTACATTAGCCATTGTAGTTGGTTCTTATATTCACCACTTGAAAGGCAGTATAAATGGAAGAATTTGTTTGGTTGAAATTGTAAAAGTGTTTACATTGTTCATGCATCAAAATTGAACTTTTAGGTTTTATTGGTGAAAAGTATTTTTTATTTTGGAATGATTAATTAATTGGTTATCAGTCATTTGTATAACACTGTAAACTGAATTGGGTGGTTAATTCTCTTGTCATTTTGAAAGTCGTTGTTTTGTTTGTGTGTGTTTAATTTGTGTGTAGGGAGGTGTTCCTGGTGTTGATAATCTGAGAGAATGTGGAGTTCTGGAAAAGTTGGTGAAAAAGCATGTTGAGGATGGACGGCTTTATGCTGCAGTGTGCGCGGCTCCTGCTGCGGTGCTTGGCCCATGGGGTTTGCTGAAGGGGTTGAAGGTAAAGTTAGTTGGCTCTTTTTTGGTAATGTTACTCGTTTTTTAGAATCCATGTTATTTTGTGTTGTGTTGATGACAGTGATGGTGATGGATGTGTGACTGTGTGATTGTTGACCAGGCAACTTGTCATCCATCATTTATGGAAAAACTAGCATCTTATACTACTTCTGTTGAGTCAAGGGTGCAGCTAGATGGCAGAGTTGTGACGAGTCGTGCACCTGGCACGACCATGGAATTTGCGGTTGCGGTGGTTGAGCAATTATATGGGAAAGAGAAAGCCGATGAAATTGCTGGTCCACTGGTGAGGACTTCATTCTTGTTAATTTTAATTGTTTTTGAAGAGAAAAGAAATGCAGGAATGAAATTTTGTTTATGGTGCCTATTTGTAACTAATAAATAGTATGTCTAGCATGAGTGCATCCAGTAATAATCTGGCATTTAATATGGTTGGTAATAGGTGATTTGTTCTTTGTGAGAAATTTCTTGGGTACTGTCAATATTGTCATCTCCACAGCTAGCCCTCTCTGACATGTTCTTTGATATATGGAAATTGCAAATGGTTATGCGCTAGGCTCGGGGGCTCAAAGATAATGATTTGGGGATGGGTTTTTCTGGAAGAATATGTTGAGGTTTTGTCAGTTGAACTCGATCTGTTCTTGAAAAGCTAGATGGGCATTGCTCTGCTACCAAGTTCAACATGAAGACGTGTTCACAGAGAAAGGGGAGAGCAAAGTGATTGGCACTGCTGAAAAGCTTCAAGTTCTTGCAACACATGTTCATGCTTCATATTTGAAGTCTAAAATTAAGATGTTACTTGTTTTAAAAAGATATGGGGAGTTAACCTCTCTAGCCCTCAATACTTCTCTCTCTCTCTCTCCCCACACCCCCCATCTAAAAGAAAACACGTTAGCAGTTGCTATCCTCTTGGAACCAAAGCAGACAAATCAGTTTCTTTCATTCTTCTTAGATATAAGTGGATGCGCATTTTTGAATGTACGATTGAACTTGGTTGATAGACACACGAAAGAGAGATATAGAAATGGAGTATAGTGATGTATTAATGGAAAGGAAAACTGAAAAAATATGCAGAAATAGAGGGAATCCTGAGCACTATAGCAGCTCAGAGCTCTCCTAACCCAAATCCAGTAAAATGCCTGAATATCCCCCTTCTAACTCACACCCACAAAAATACTCCTGTTGCAACAGGATCATTCACATGATTAGTCATGGAAATGACTAATCATGCAAGTGGCCCACATGATTCACCCACAATCCAACCTCTACTCTACCATTTTCCAACTGCCCCTATACCCCTTTCATTCGTACCATTTTAATCCTACTAGAACATCGGTCTCTGGGGCACATGCGTTTGTTGGGCTTTCTGCAGCTAAGTTTTGACATACACTAATGCTAATACAAGTGCAGTTAAGACATTTGTATGCTTTATGATTTTTTTTCGCACTAGGATGTCTTTTACTTTCCTTTGTCTCATGGTCTTTCTTTTAATTTGGTGTTCAGGTCATGCGTTCTAATCATAGTGATGAGTATACTTATAAGGAGCTAAACCCTGTGCAGTGGACAGTTGATAATCAGCCCAAGGTAAAGTTTGGGCCTTGATATTGTTTCACACCGCTCGTAAATTGTGTGTATTGACAAGAATAATCGAGGAAGGAGGAGAGGGCTGTCCTTATTTGAATTTTTTTATATGATATTGGCTACAATGATAAAAATTTGTTAAATGATATCTGTGTTTTGCCCTCTATTCAGATTCTTGTACCAATTGCTAATGGCACAGAGGAAATGGAAGCTGTGATCATCATTGACATCCTGCGAAGAGCAAAGGCAAATGTGGTAGTTGCTGCTGTTGATGAGAAACTAGAGATTGTGGCATCGCGTAAAGTTAAACTGGAAGCAGACATGCTCCTTGATGAGGCAGCCAGACTTTCATATGACCTTATTGTGTTGCCAGTAAGTGGGCTTCTTGTTGCAATTAATCAAGTATGCCTAGCATTTTGTTTGTGTAATTATATTTCAATGGACTGCAGGGTGGACTTGGTGGTGCCCAGGCTTTTGCAAACTCAGAAACCTTGGTGAATTTGCTAAAAAAGCAAAGAGAATCAAACAAATATTATGGAGCAATTTGTGCATCCCCAGCTTTAGTCTTGGAGCCCCATGGCTTGCTAAAGGTATCTGTTTTCTGGGCCAATTTATCATTGTTATGAATACAACTTCCAGTTAACGATGGTCCCATACACACAACCTGATTTAGTTCATACAGTTTAGTTTTTAACTTTTGATAATCCCCTAGCCCACATAGTCTGCAATTCATCATGATTTGGAAAAGCATGCATAACAAGCTGTACCATGCATTAAAGTTCATTATTACTGAATATATTTCCTTATGATTACCAAATCCCCAGTGGAGTCTCCATTCTTACTATTTTACTGTTTTATTAAGTCCTTAATGTTTCCTAGCACTTGATTTCCAAGCTGTGGTTCTCCCTTGTTTTATTGCTTTGTCTTGTGTCATGATGTTAATTTGAGACGTGTGCATATATTTTCTTACAATACAGGGTCAAAATGCCACTGCCTTTCCTGCCTTGTGTAACAAGTTATCAGATCAGAGTGAAGCAGAAAACAGGGTTGTAGTTGATGGCAATCTTATTACAAGCAGAGGCCCAGGGACTTCCATCGAGTTTGCATTGGCTATTGTGGAGAAGCTGTTTGGACGCAAGCTAGGACTAGAGCTTGCAAAGGCAATAGTATTCGCTAGCCCATAGTGTATTAAATGAGAAGCTCTTTATGATAATGTATTAGAGGTATTATGTATGAATAATGAGTCATCTCTGAACCCTGAATGAGGTATAAATAACACGAAGAGAAGTGGCTACTGATAACTTTGATTTAGTTTTGGTTGTTGCTTCTCATGCTGTGTTGAAGGAGTTATATTACTTCAATGGAATGAGAGTTCCTGTGTAATTTTGCTGTAATTTAAATCCTAGTGAGATAATATTTTGGTTCTCTGCTCCGTTGGATTTCCTATCTGAATGACAAACTACCTTAAGCTACTTACTAGTGCCTTACTGTATTAGTCTTCTAACTGAAATGTTTTGTCACATAATTAGCAACAAAATTCATAAATTCGTACATTGTTTTTTTTTTATAGTTAAATGGCTCAATAATCTCCAAGAGGATCCCTGAAACAAATATAGAATACCAACTTGTAAGTTCAAAAAAGCATAAAGGGCAAAATACCCAAGGCACGACATTCCTAAAAGCAACACTTGGAACTTGCATAAATATTTTTTTTTAAAATTTTTCATACTAAGCCGAATAGAGAGCGACTTTTACTCAGCTAGTAACTTTCGAGCTTATGTTCATATTACGATGTATCTTTTCTCGATCAAAACTCGACAGCACAAGCAAGGAATCTTCGACCGCAAAATAAGCCTAATTGCAAATGCATGGGGCTTCTCTTCTACCTTGTTTGAATGCTTCTGGTCGTCCTTCAAAAGTTGGACACAGTTCCACGTGAGCTTTACGTGATATATTTATCACGGTTCGCGAACCATATTTTTGTAGCTTGCAGGGTCAAAGCAATAAATGATGAAGGCCGAGTAAGTGATGATATTCTTTCTTAGCAATTTATTCTAAACTCGTTTTTAATTTAAACTTTCATTCACAATGACATGAGGTATAATTTACGTACTATCCAAGGACTATTCAATATATATGAGCAACATTGATTCAGGAAGTTTTTCAAACACATCAAATATCCACCATAAAACTCACCGCAAAAGGGACTTATCCGTAGACCATGTGGTGTCTACAAAAATAAATAAATAAATAAATAAAATACCATGCACCCTAATTTGTCTCATGCATGTGCCGCGCCGACTACCAACTAGCGCTTATGATTATTACTTTGGATTTTTTTTTCCCCTCAGTAATGAGCACTTTGAGGTTAGAGGAGTTAAGTGATTGGGAAAGAGCAAGTTTTGAAAATTGGACCGGATATCATACCGGTTAGAATAAGGGTTTAAAGGTTTAGAGGTTTAACCGGTTTAATCGGGAGTCTAACCAGTATATAATAAAATATATTTATATAAATATATAAAAATATAAAATAATATGTTATAAAATAACTAAAAATTAAATTAGATATCAATAAAATCATAGAATATAATATAATTCAACTCTTAATTAAAATAAATATTATTCATATAGATCAAATCTCTCAAGTTACTACTTTAAAAAAGAAAAAAAAATAGAAAATATGATATTTTAATTTTTTTTTTAAAAAATCTAAAATATGTAATTTTATATCTTTTTTACGAAAAAATAGAGTTCGAACTTATTTTTTGATCGGATCGGCCCAATATATCAATCCCTTGGAATATAATTCAATATTACTATATATATATATATATATATTCATATAAAAATCTATAATTAATATGTTTCTATACGTGGCAGCATACATCAACTCGGGTGTATATTATCACGATGCTAACTTAAAAACGGGAAGGGAGATAGATAAGCGGATATCTAACATGCGATGTACGACTTGGTAAAAAGTCAAGAAATCTTGTGGCGAAAATAGCACCTGGAGGGAGAAAAGTTCTGCTCCTGGAGTGCGGAAGAATGGGTCCATATGTACCTTACATCTAATTCCAATCAATGAAACTTTTGTTACACTTTGTCCTAACATACACGTCAAAAGATAATAATACATTGTCGTACATAGGTCCCACCCCGTACCCTCCATGCGAGACCCGTAACTCCAAGTCTCCCAGCTCATTTCCAAGAAAAAAACACCAAAGTATCCTTTATAAATCTTACAAAGTGGTAAAGACTTTGTTTCAGATAAGTGAGTATCTTCTTCATCTTCTTCTTTTCTGGGTATATAGGAATGTATATTTGCTCTCTTATTTTCTGCTTGTTTCCTGAGAAAATGTAGGAGGACTAAGGGTATGTTTCAGTTATGTTTTCATCTCTCTGTTTGCCTCGTAAAATCCTGAAAATAGAAAAAATGAAAAGAGAAACCAAATTGAACACCTAACGGAAGTGAATTATGGCTTTCCATGTCTTCATTATGGAGCCATGGAATCATTTTGTTTATTGGACAATTCTACTTGTTACATATCATATTCATATGTTTATAATATAATTTGACTTTATTTTTTCAGTTGCACTGTTTTTTTTAACTTTTTAGGGGAGAGTGATATTAGACAGCGTTTGTACTAAAGGGTGGCACAAAAATGTTGACTTTTTCATAATTAAGAAATATGGGGCTTGACTTTTGGTTTGCTTGTTGATTAGAAAAATAGTTATGTCATTATTATCAGCTTAGAGATTCTGTTGGGGGGAAAGGTAATATAGTAGTGGAGGTCCATTCCTGCAGCCTGCCGCAAATGTTGCTTATGAATTGTGAAGTTATTCAATCAAGGTTTTTGCCTTTCTGAAGTTAATATTTTTTCTTTCAGTACATGATCCCATGGTAACAGTTATGTTTGGCCGTGGAATTTATAGATCCAAGCTGTTTTGTGCTATGGTCAGATGATTACAAGCTGATGAAAAGTTATCTATTTTTCTGCACTGAGTTTGATCCATTGGAGCACCAGAGTTAATCTGTGATGAGTTGTTTCTCTTTTCTTTGCCTGAAAAAGGGGTCTTCCTCAGCCACACAACCAGCCGATATTGATATAGGTACACAGATAACAACATGATTGTTTAATTCTTTTTGTAATTTTTAATCTGCTGCTTTATGAAACTATAGAATTAATTGTGTCACACCAAGATTTGGTCTCCCTGTGTGTATTCCCGTAAAAAAACAAGACTTAATCTAATATTCCCAGAAATTGGAATGTATGCAAGAATCTCTCACATGGACTTCAGCCATTTTGAACTAAGTTTGCTTTCACCTTTCATTAACTTTTCAGGCATCTCCCCTTAGGCAGAAGTTTCTTATATTATTAATGTGCAATCAAATTGAGTATATGGTCGGTAATTAGACAAATTCCTCTAGGGCTGGAGTTGGAGTATTTGTAATTGTTTCTACTTGTCTATAATGTGCTGGCAATATCTGATTCCCACATTATCATCAACCCCAATTTCCTTTTAGGAGTATAGTCTTTTGAGTTTTTTCTTTTTCTTTTCTTTTTTTTTTTCAGATGCAATTTGATGGTCAGCATCTGAAAAATGAAAAGCACCACCTGAATCTTCTATAGGCACGTGTTGCTCCTGTCCAGTCCACTGAATTTGTAAATAGGAACTGCATAAATTATATGGGTGAGTGTCGGTGCAATGGTCAGGTTCAAATCTTGGAAACAACTTTTTCACTTGTGGGGGGTTGACAGTGCATACATCTGCCCTCCCTAGATTTCACTAGGTGCATAAATTGCACTTTGCATGATAATGCTTTTTTTTTTTTTCTTTTTTAATGTGTTAGACATTGTTATCCATAAATAACTAGTGTTTATAGATATGTATTCTATATTCCTCTCAACTCTTCCATCCAAGTGACTAACAAAAGGACCAAAGACTCCTAGCTAATCCTTACTTCCCTTTACTTATAGTCAACTAACTTCCCCAATCAACTCCGACCTAATTGGTTCCTAACATAATGGCATAATAGTATTTTGTTGATTTAAAATCTTGCAAAAAGTGCTATGAAAATAGAACTTCTCCTCCTCCTTCTCTTCTTCTTCTGTTTTAGGACCCATTTGCAAGGTATGGGACTTGGAGTCCCTCATTGGAAGTATGGGATAAGGCCTTGGGATCTCCAACCATGATGGCTAGCTTTTGTGGTATGGTTCTCCCAAGATTCTTATCATTCTTCAAAAATAAAAAAGTGTTAGTCGGGTTAATTCACTAATCTAGGACAGCATGTTACATTCTCTGAAGCAAGAGTCCAATATAATATACAATGTTTCTGTTATAAAATTTTGGAAATCTGGTATGTTCCAAATGTTTCTATGTTTATGTTAATATGTATATGCTGCAACAGATCTTTCAAACTTTCAGAATGTCCATCTTTACACTTACAAGGAATTGCAAATTGCCACTGAAAATTTTAGTCCAGCAAAGAAGATAGGGGAAGGCGGTTTTGGATCAGTCTATAAGGTGATTGAAGTTGAATGGGATGCACAAGTGTATCACTTATTTAGAAAGACACACATGCCTGTTTCTGCATTTATTTTTCAGTGACTGATATTTTTCTAGTTTCTACACTGAACAGGGAAAGCTGAGAAATGGTACTCTAGCTGCTATAAAGGTTTTGTCAGCTGAATCTAGCCAAGGGGTCCAGGAGTTCTTGACAGAAATCAAGGTGATCACTAGTATAGAGCATGAGAATCTAGTGAAGTTGCATGGATGCTGTGTGGAAAGAAACCAGAGGATTTTGGTATATGGCTATCTTGAGAATAACAGTCTAGCACAAACACTTCTTGGTGAGTAAACTTCTCACATTTGAGGGATGTTTGGTTGGAGGATGAAAAGGGGGCAAATTTTTCATGACTGAGTTTGATGTGTACATGTAAAGCTCAATCATGGAAAATTTATCTACAATTTTACCTCCCAACCAAACATAGCCTTGATATGAATGTATTATAAGTCTCTTGCTCCTAGTAATGGATTCGTTCTCTTTATAGGTGGAGGCCATAGTAGCTTGCAATTTAGTTGGCATGCACGGAGGAACATTTGCATTGGTGTTGCCCGGGGCCTTGCATTTCTTCATCATGAAGTTGAGCCACATATTATTCATAGAGACATTAAAGCAAGCAACATATTACTTGACAAAGACCTCCAGCCCAAAATTTCAGATTTTGGCCTGGCAAGGCTTATTCTAACAAACCAGAGCCATGTTAGTACACTTGTTGCTGGTACAGTGTAAGTTCATAATTCTATCTTTCAACTGATGGAGATTTTTAAATTAGTTAATCCCAGGAAATTCTGCCAGAACAAGTTTTTATTTCCCTGCCATCTATCTAGATTCTTTGTATCACACATTTCATGGGCAATTTTTGTCATTTTCTTCCTACCAAGTTCCTTTTTGGTTCTTATAGTGGCTATCTGGCACCTGAATACGCAATACGAAGTCAAGTGACAAGAAAATCAGATGTCTATAGTTTTGGAGTTCTACTACTAGAAATCCTTAGTGGGAGGGGTAACACAAACAGACGTCTACCTGTCGAAGAACGGCACCTTCATACAAAGGTATTGTCCTTTCTTTTAGCAAATATAGAATAAGTGAGAGCAAACAGTTGAGATTGCATATGAGTCTTCTGGAAGTATATCATTAATTAAATATCATAGCAAACTAGACAGACATTCTAGACCTTTCTTTTCTAACTCATTCTTCATTTTATTTCCTATTTTTTTTTGGTAGTTCTACAAGCTTCATGTTGTCTATGTGTAACATATCATATACATAAGGATATAACACGGGCTTTTGTGTGTCTAGATTATATTTGTTCAAATGACATGCCTGGTACTGTCTTTTGAGTTGCATTCTTAACCTTTTCACTGTACTAGGAGAGCAGACAATGGCGTGACTATTCCCATGAATGTTTTTAAAGCTTGTCATAGGACACAAAAGCATCATGCCAAGAGAATTAGCTCTTACATTGTAAAATTTATACAACATGAGAGTTCAGATATATGTAGCCTGGGAAACAATGTAGTTCTTTTATTGTTGAGGAATGAACTTCTGTTTCCTCACACTTAATGTCCCTCACACTTTGGAATCTCTAGATTGTTTGAAGGGTTTGCAGCAAAATGCATACACATGTTGGATTGAATTGAACATGGATTTAAGGGTTACTACTGCTAGAATATTGATGTTCATTGCAGTCATGTGGATGGGAATTCAACTTTTGATAAAATGAGTGACAAATTTATATGTCTTTCAGGCATGGGATTTGTATGAGAAGGAAGATCTGGCGAGTTTGATGGATGCCTCACTAAATGGAGACTTCGATGTTGAGGAGGCAATAAGGTTTTGTAAGATTGGGCTCCTCTGCATTCAGGATTCTCTTCAGCTCCGGCCTACTATGTCTACTGTGCTTGACATGCTGATAGGTGAAGCTGATGTAAATGAGAAGAAGATGACAAAACCAGGCTTAATATTTGAATTCGTGGAAGCCAAAGACCAAGGGAAGCAAAAAGACAAGGTTGAAGTGGAAAATACAACTATATTGGCTAGTTCAGGGAAGCAAGATGATGATTCATCTTTATCGGGAAGCACGAGCTCTTTTGCTACCATGACCTTCACTTCAATTTATGACCGAACCAATTAAGTTACCTATTGTTTGGAAACTATGCATGCGGCCCTTGACAAGGTTTTCCCATTCCTCTCTATCTGAAGTTTTCTATCTTCACTGCTTTTGTATTGAATCTTCTTCTCATACTAGTCAATTAATCATAATTAATGGTTCAATTAAGGAAAGTGCTGAACAGAATTGTTATAGAGTTAGACCATGTAAGACAGAAGTTCAACTTGGGAGATGGTTTATTTTTTCCCTTGCTGTTTGTGGGTCATGTGCTTGCTTTAAGCATAATGCTACTTCGATTATTTACAGATTTTAAATGACAAAGCATTGGTTCTGAGCATGGACGGTTAATCCAATATAGGGAAGTTTCTGTAATGGAAGAGGAAAAAACTGAATAATCATTTTATAGCATCCTCATGCTTATTTTAATAGCAAATGCATACACAAGAATCTTCTTACCAAAAGGCGCAGTAAGCACTGCATGTAAAGTTATAGATGGAGACCAAAGTAGTTACACATGAGTGGTTCAGAAAAATCAGAACAATACTGATATATAACCTTTCTTTGTTATTACAAAATATTGATAGCATTTTAGTTTGCATGCAAGCGTGAAATATGCTTATCACTATTAATTAACAAAGGTGAATCAATAAATGAAAATCAGTGAAAGGGCTGTAAGGAGTACCTAATACAGTGTTGTGAAGCAAATTTATTTTCTGGTCCTGTAACTTATGAACCAAAGAATACAGAAGCAAAGCACTCTGTACCCTATTATGAAACCCAACATCACAGCTAAGTTGGTCCATTTCTCTGACTCCTTGAGACCTTGTTGTCTTAAGAACTCAACTCCATGTAATATGCATTCTCCATTCCTAGTTTCTATGCATCTCGTTTTCCCTTGCTCTCCTCCATACTCATTTATCACAAGACACTCAAATGGATATTTGAATAAGCTCAAATAATGCATAAAAATCCAGTAACTAGGTATTTTGTCCTTTGATATGAAATACCCTGAGAATAGAAAGAAAGACCCCATTAGACCTGCAATCACCGAGTTTCCCAGGATGAAGTTTGGCACTAGAGCACTGAAACAAGCCACTAGAGAATTGGACATGAGGAGTACCAGCCAAACCACTAAAGAGAAGTAAAGAAATCCATCCATGTCTTTCCTTAATCCAACTAGCCAATACACTGGAGTAGTGTATAGAAGACAAACCATTAGAAGGAATGGAAGAAACACAAGGGTATTTGCTAAAACATAGGAAGAAACTCTATAAGCTCCTCTTGCGGTCTCTCTCATAAAAGTCCTTCTCTCTTCCAAGAAAATAGGTAGACCTTCTGTTGTTGATGATAACAAGAAGGTAAGGCTGAAAGCAAAAAAGCCGCTTCTTGCTTGCATTGCTAATTGACCTTGCTTGCTGCCAACATTCAAAAATATAGTCCCCAGCACAAATCCAGCTACCAAGGCCTGTATGACTCTGGCTGTGAAGAGTTGCTTAGTTCTGAATATGTTGCAGCAAAACCTTTGTCCTAGGATTAAAATCTCCACCATTGGAGAATTTGGGTACAAGAGAGCCTTTTCTTTGACAATATTAGAGTACTGCATTCTCATCCTGTGATCTTGATGATCTTTGTCTTTGAGAAGAAATTGGTTGTCCACAGATTCTGAAGTCTGTATAACCAAGCTTTCCATGACATCAATGGCAAATTCAAGGACATTGACATGGTGGGGAATGTGATGCCCAGCTAACTTGAGCCTAGTCTCAAGAAGATTCAATGAACCATTGTGCATGACAAACCCCTCAGATAGCAAAATGAGGCCATCAAATAACTCTATGATTCGGAAACCGGGTTGGTGGATGGTCAAAACAATCGTCTTACCTTGATTAAATGCCATTAGTCTAAGCAATGAGACTACATTAAGAGCTGATGCAGAATCTAACCCTGAAGTTGGTTCATCAATCAAAATAACTGCAGGGTCATGAACTAAATCAACACCAATAGAAACTCTTCGCCTTTCACCACCTGATATGCCATGGCCTGATCCACCACCAATTCTTGAATCTGCAATATGATCCAACCCAAGCTCCTTCATCAACTCTGCAACTCTGGTAGCAGCCGCTTTCCGGCCCCCGGGAAGCCTCAGCATAGCACTATACATGAGTGTCTCTCTAACTGTAAGTGATGGGAACAAAGCATCTTCCTGTGTGACATAGCCAGATGTTCGTCTGAATCGGTTCAAGTCCATGGGCTTATGATTCACAAGCACTTGGCCAGAAACTTTGCATGGGGATGTTCTCCCAGCAAGAATTTCAAGCAGTGTGGTTTTTCCAGCACCACTGGGACCAGCAATAGCTGTAAGCTCTCCAGGCCTTGCCTCACAAGTTACATCCTTCAAAATGTACTTACCACCACTCCTTGGATTTGAACCAAAACAAAGGCTTCTATACTCATCAAGTTGGCTGCACAATTGGTATGACAAGTTCTTGGTTTCTAATCTATATGGGGTTTTTCTGGTGCATGGAATTGGCTTGAATGGCGATCCCATTTTTTGTTTGTGTTGATACAAAGTGAGAGAAGGAAGAAATGTAGTAGCACCTAAGTTATGTGAAGACAGAGAGATAGAGAGGAAGAGAGGGAGATGAGCTAACACACCAAATTGTGTGTACTAGTTATTACTCTAGAGAAGCCAACATAGATTTTTGCAATGAAGAGGCTTTGTCTTTTTGGCAGCTTGGACAAGGGACTCCGCTTGTACTTTTCTATTGGCTTGCGGGATTTAGACATTGTTTGGCAAGTCAAAGTGATTCAAAGGAAACCAAAGAAAGAAAAGAGCATAAAGTATATCACAAGTTTTTTTTTTTCTCTGGTGAGCTAAACATTGACCGCACAGGGATAGTGTTTGGTTGCTCCACCATCTTCCCAAAGCATCACAGATTGAGACAGCTCATAGTTTGGTTGGTGGAAGAATAAAAAAAAAAATATATATCAAATACAGTTTCACAAGTTAACTGGAATCCATTTGATATTTTAGCTAGGCATTTCTTATTTCTATCTTATCACCAACGGGTAAAAGTAAAATCCCTATAGAGATTTGTTTAATCAATGAATCGAATAAATATGCCCTTTTGTTTTCTTGGGGACCCAATATTTACTTGACACCACCTACATTACATACAAACAACACCAATTGAAGAGTGAATAAATTAATACATTTCCAGTTAGTTATTAATCAAATCAAACAAAAATAACGTTAAGTTCCAAAATTTCTTTCGAGCTCTGCTCAACGCATTTGAAAGAAAGCCAACGCAAAAGCAGAGAGGCGATAGACCCCACGGTGGCTATCGCATTCATCACTCTGATGCGCGCATATGCAGCCTCTGCAACTGCACCCAACCACCCACAGCCTCAGCTTCAGCTTCGAACAACACTACCGCAACCTCTGCACGCTGCTCCTATCCCTGACCCACTCCCGCTCCCTCTCGAAGGGCCTCCAGCTCCACGCTCACATCCTCAAAACCGGCCTCAATTCCATCCCTCTCCTCTCCCACCACCTCATCAACTTCTACTCCAAAACCCGCCTCCCCTATGCCTCCCTCCAAGTGTTTGACGAAACTCCCCAAAGGTCCTCCACCACATGGAGCTCCCTCATCTCCTCCTTCGCCCAGAACGAACTCCCCCACCTCGCTCTAACAGCATTCCGCCGCATGATCCTTCATGGGGTCCCCCCCGACGACCACACCTTCCCGAGTGCCAGTAAGTCCTGCGCCATTTTGGGAGATACCCATGTCGGGGAATCGCTTCATTGTCTCGCATTGAAAACTGGATATGTGTTTGATGTGTTTGTTGGGAGCTCCATTGTTGATATGTATGCTAAATGTGGTGAGATTCGGTGTGCGAGGAAGGTGTTCGATGAAATGCCTGAGAGGAATGTTGTGTCTTGGAGTGGCATGATATATGGGTATGCTCAGATGGGTGAGGATGAGGAGGCCCTGGTGTTGTTTAAGAGGGTGATGGGTGAGGAAGACGTTGGGGTTAATGATTTTACCTTGTCTAGTGTTTTGAGGGTATGTGGTGGTTCTACCCTCCTTGAGCTGGGGAAGCAGGTGCATGGTTTGTGCTTTAAGACTAGCTTCAATTCGTCAAGTTTCGTGGGGAGTTCGTTGGTTTCATTGTACTCCAAGTGTGGGGTGGTTGAAGGAGCTTACCAGGTTTTTGAGGAGGTTAAGGATAGGAACCTTGGCATGTGGAATGCAATGCTGATTGCTTGTGCCCAGCATGCTCATATTGGTAGGACTTTTGAGCTGTTTAAGGAGATGGAGAGTGTTGGGATGAAGCCTAATTTCATCACCTTTTTGTGCGTGCTCTATGCCTGTAGCCACGCAGGGTTGGTGGAGAAGGGGCAGCATTACTTTGAGATGATGAGAGGCTATGGTATTGAACCAGGGGCACAGCATTATGCCACCTTGGTGGACTTGCTTGGCCGCGCCGGGAAGTTGCAGGATGCGGTTCAGGTGATCAAAGAGATGCCAATGGAACCAACGGAATCTGTTTGGGGAGCTCTGTTGACGGGGTGTAGGATACATGGGAACACTGAATTGGCATCCTATGTGGCTGATAGAGTCTTCGAGTTGGGTCCAGTGAACTCAGGTCTTCATGTGTTGCTGTCTAATGCTTATGCTGCTGCTGGGAGATGGGAGGAAGCAGCGATGGCGAGGAAGATGCTGAGGGACAAAGGAATAAAGAAGGAAACCGGGTTGAGTTGGGTGGAGGAGGGCAATAAAGTTCACACATTTGCTGCTGGGGACAGGTCTCATGGGAAGACGATGGAAATTTATAAGAAGTTGGAGGAGTTAGGAGAAGAAATGGAGAAAGCTGGTTATGTTGCAGACACATCTTTTGTGTTGAAAGAGGTGGGTGGTGAGGAGAAGAATCAGACTATTAGATATCACAGTGAAAGGTTGGCCATAGCATTTGGCCTTATTACTTTCCCAAAGGAAAGACCAATCAGGGTGATGAAGAACTTGCGTGTCTGTGGTGATTGCCACACTGCAATCAAGTTTATTAGCAAGTGCACTGGGAGGGCAATCATTGTGAGGGACAATAACAGGTTTCACCGGTTTGAGGATGGAAAATGTACTTGTGGAGATTATTGGTGATCATAAGGTGCTGAGTGACATTTGAATGCTGATAACAAATCATTTGTGGGAGCTGGGAGGGAAAAAAAAAAAATAGCATCAGTTCATGACTATAATACATACATTCTTGAACCATTTTGTTATTTTAAACATTCTCGCCACATACAAAATTGTGGTAATTTTGAAACTTAATGCTATTTATTTATTTTTTGCTACTGATTGGATCAGAGAAAATATATATACACGCAGCTTTGTCCATTGCTCTGCCATGTTCGGAAGATTTACAATTTTTGTTAAAAGAAAAGACGAACAAAATAAAACTGCTGTACTCATATACTGTACTGAATGAAGATCTCCAAGGGCAATTGAATGCCTTGCTAGTTAATGTCCTCTCTATCTATTGTGCTGTAAACCTTACACACCAGCCTTTAATGGCAATGGCTAAATATATATTCCCTCCATTTCATATTAATAGTCATTTTTATAGTTAAATATATTAACTTTTTAATATATCAAAATTACATAATTTTTTAAGAGTAATTATTAATATAAAACGGAGGTAGTAATTCTAAATATCAAACGTGGTGAAAACAGATTACTCCAATTTTAAAAACAAAGTGTATAGCGGTTAGATTCCCACTTTCCGTCAGCCTTTCGATCATTATCTCAACGGTTACAATTCAGTGACCAAATTGGTCAGTCATTGACGCGGACCATATCAGAAAGCGCCCTCGAGGATAACAATTTGCCTGCCAATAAGGCTTCGTGATTTCGAGATGAAAAATCTAAGGATAAAGTCCATGAATCTTAAAATTGAAGTTTTAATTTTTTTTTTCTTATATGAACTTATATTCAACATTCTGTTTGTTACGTGCATACATCTCCAGTACCTGCCATCAACCTCCATATTATAATTTTTTTCACGGTCAAGAACAACTTAAAAATTCAATAATTACCAAATTCGGCAGTCAAAATATTATTAGTTCCCATTAAAAGGAACTTCTGCTGGAGGAGATTTTTCTTACCCTGGATTTGGTAAGATTATTTGTAGTTTTTAATAACTAACGGCTAATTCTTTATTGTATGTATCACTGATTTTAAAAGAAAATTATATTTTACATATATAAAATATATAATCCAATTATATTTACCAACCAATAAACAATATTGATTTTTTTTTTCAAAAAGTAAAAGGCACGATACAGAAGAAATTGTATTTCTCAGATGATAAAAATGATCAAGTCAAAGTTTGAATAAAAAATTAAGATAAAGAAAGATAAAACTGCAAAAAGATGTTTCTAATTTCCCTATTCACTACTTCAAAAATATCAAATATTACAAGTAATAACTTGAATAATAATATGATTTTTTTCCCCTCTAAATGACACGCATTTCTCTATCCAAGACAAACATACTTGAGGCCACTAGAATTGAACTTGAGATATCTGATTGAGGTAGAACAACTAGCTAATTTACATATTTATTGGGATATATTTATTTTATTGATTGACCGTTTAAATTTATGAATTTAATTTGTATATATTGATATTGAAAATTTTTTTTATAGTCATCTAATTATATATATTATTACAAGAGTTATAAAAATTGAATTTCACATATACTATTAAAAAAATCAACTAAATAAATAATTTTAATTGAATGATGATTAAAACAGTTTTACATCATCAATACAGAAATTAACTTCAAATTTATTTTATACAAAAAATTTATTAGAATTAAAATCATAAAAAAAATTGTGAATTAAAAAGTAGAGAGATATGATTTTCCATAAAGGGCAAGAGGGTAGATATTTTACCCCTATATTGTTGAAAGAAAGAAAGGACCATTCTGGAAGAAGAACCCCAACACAATTTCATCCCCCTTTATATCAACAAAACCCTAAACCCTTTCATTTCCTCAATTTCTCGCTCTCTCTCTCACACACACTCTCACTCTTCCTCACTCCTCAACCTTGTTTTTCTTCTCCTTCGCAACGATGGCGACTCAGATCTTCTCCCGAATCATCCCCAAAACCCTAACCCTAACCCCCTTCGTCAGCCGCTCCCTCTCCTCCACCTCCTCCGCCTTCACTCCCTCATCCTCCACTTACTCTCTCGCTGCCATCTCCTTCCTCCGCCGGCTCCGCCCCCTCGCCGCCGCCTCCCCCTCCTTCGGCCGCCACCTCCTCCTGCCTCCTCCCGCCGCCTCGCTCCGCCACTTCTCCACCCGCGCCACCACGTCGTCCCTCAACGACCCGAACCCTAACTGGTCGAACCGCCCGCCGAAGGAGACTATCCTTCTTGACGGGTGCGACTTCGAGCACTGGCTCGTCGTGATGGAGAAGCCCGAAGGTGAGCCCACCCGCGACGAGATCATCGATGCATACATCAAAACCCTCGCCCAGGTCGTTGGCAGGTAATAATAATTATTATTATTATCGCAGAAAAAAGAAATTAATCGTCAATTTTGTTCTTAATCTTGATGTTTAATTGAGTTCTTTTTAAACATGTGGCTCCTATGATTCATGTGTTCTTTTTTTTTTTGGGTCGAATTTGATGTGTTGTTGATAGATGATTATTGGTTGCTTTTGCAGTTGAGAGATATGTGTAAAAAAATGAAATAATTGGATTTTTTTAATGGAAAAAGAAGCTAAATTATAAAAGAGACGTTGATTTAGGGTACGTTTGTTTCAGATTTTAAAAAGTTATTATGAAGCTCAAATTTTATATATAACTGAAAAAGCTGAAAAGTGAAAACTGATTTTTTTTTTCGGAAGCTGAAAATTTTATATATATGGAAAATTATTTTTTTTTCGTGTGAAATAAAGTGATTTTTCACCTCAGAATCCCATCCAAATGCCCACTTAGGAAATGAACTGATAATGGGTTTTTGTTGTGGTTGAACGTAGAAGGGCCATTATTTGAGAGCTGTTTGTGTTCTGTTTATGTTGGAAACACTGTCTATTTTTAGATGCTGATTGTTGGGGTGATGAGTAATTGAGTATATATTGTTGCACATATTTGGCACTGATTTTTTGGTAAATGGTGTGTTTTTTTGTATATTTGTAGTGAAGAAGAAGCAAGGATGAAGATATATTCGGTTTCAACCAGGCACTACTTTGCGTTTGGGGCGCTTGTATCTGAGGAACTTTCATACAAAATCAAAGGTTAATATGGTTCCTTGCCCTTTTGTTTTGATTTCTATTTATATTGTTTTTACTATTAAGGATTTCTTTTTATTTTGTGAAATTGCAGAATTGCCCAGAGTTAGGTGGGTCCTTCCTGATTCATATTTGAATGTCAAGGAGAAAGATTATGGAGGTAAAATCCCTTCTTCGCTCACCAGGCTTTGTTGTCTGTGTGTGTGCGCATGTGCGAATTCAATATTTGAACTGAGGCATAGCTTTAGCCTTCCTTTGGCTGTGTTTTAAGCAGAATATTATTTTCATTTAAGTGCATTCCATTCTGCACTTATCAAGTTTCCGCCTCTTTAACCCTGTTCTTCTCCAACCAAAATAACAATAAGGTTTAAAAAGTTGTTTTGTTTAACAGCATTATGCTGTAGTCTCTTGCTACATAGCATGTTTCCTGCTGCAAAAGTGTTTATAGCCTAACTATGTTTTCCTCACTAGGTGAGCCCTTTATCAATGGGCAAGCAGTTCCATATGATCCCAAGTATCATGAAGAGTGGGTTAGAAACAATGCTAGAGCAAACGAAAGGAACAGGCGTAATGACAGGCCTCGTAATGCTGACAGGTCAAGGAACTTTGAGAGGAGGAGGGAGAATGTGGTGAACAGAGATATGCAAGGTAGGCCACCACCTCCTCCTGGTCCTAATATGGGTGGTGCACCTCCAAGCAATCCAGGTGGGTTCCCTCCCAACAATGCTGGTGGATATGCTCCTCCCAACCACATGGGTGGGGGTGGGGGTGGACCCCCTCCTAGTGGCCCAGGTGGATATCCTCCTCAAAATGCAGGTGGATATCCTCCTCAAAATGCAGGTGGATATGCACCACCTCAAAATTCTGGGGGATACGCACCATCTCAAAATGCCGGTGGATATGCCCCTCAAAATGCAGCTTACCCTCCTCCCTCTCCACCGAACAGTGGCTATGGTCACATGGGAGGCATGCCGCAAAATAACTATGGTGGCAACATGGCAGGAGGGCCACCGAACCAGAACATGGGAGGGGTTCCACCAAATGCAGGATGGTCAAACAATGCTCCCAATAGAGACTACCAGCAAAGAGACATTCCAAACAGGGATATGGGAGGCGCAGCTGGTGGAAACCCATATGCTGCCTGAGATGTGATCTGCAGAGAATCTTGTGCCCAATGTAGATAATGAAGACATGTCTCAAAGACAACGTAGGGTTCATTTTATTTGTCTGAAGGAATTATAATGTAGTGGTTTTATCTTATTACTCTACTTCCTAATGAGCCTGCATGTTATGGAATTTAAGTTCACAATTTTTGAAGGCCAGATATGATCATTTTGTCTTCGAACTTAACAATCTTGTACGACAAATGCTATTGAACTGGAATGAGATTTGTTCATTACAATGTCTGTCTTGGAAAATAAATTTTACAGTGAGAATCTCACGTGAACTTTAATGTATGTAGAGTTTAAGTAAGTTTTATTTGTTTATATTGATTCAGTATTCATCTATGGTTATTCACAATACTTAAAGTCTATGCCTTAGTGATGGAAAAATTGATAGATAGATAATCCCATGTTTTGAGCCCACGATTCTTGGTGGTGAAAAATTTGCGGATATGTTGGTAACAAGTGGAGGAGAGTGGAGTCCGTTAGCATGGAATGGGTTTCTACTTTCTAGTGTTTGAATTGGCATTTGATGGAATGGGTTCCATGTTATTAGTTTACTAAAGCAAATATTTTTTTTGTTCTTCCCAATTTGATAAATTGATATAAGGTTATTATAGGAATTAAAGTGGAAATAATGAAATATTTTAAGTTGTATTATTTATTTCCATCATGTACCTTTATTTTTCAAAAAGGGTGGGATGAAATGAAATGAGCTTCGTTATATTTCAGAAGAGGAATATTATTTCCTACGAAAATGGTTTTTTACGAAGTCGACCATCAGGTTAATGCAAGATAAATTACTTCTCCACTTTTTCTTTCTTATTATACTTTTAGCCCGAGTCTTAATTTTATGTTTAATATTTATGCATTTTACGTCAGTATATAAGATTAATCCCATTTTTTTGTTTAAATTTATTTTTCATAATCATCTATAGCAACGCTAATTCTAAATCCTATCGAGACCACATGACACTCTCAATGTCTTTTTTATCTTTTTTTGGATTTATCCACTCGCACCCTTAAAAAATATAAAAACTGTTTTGCTACAAAAAGAAAGATTCTATACGTTTTCAATGCACTAGGATTAGCTCAACAAAATTAATTGAATTTTGAATGAGTTGTATTAGTTAGAGATCCAAAATTTATGAAACTTTTTTGAAAAGAGGTCACATTATTTGCATATGATCCTCTAAAATTTTTTAAAAAATGAGCCACTAGAGACACTTGTTAAAACTTTGTTTTTTTCATTTACACTTAGCTTCTTTTTTATCTTGGCTCACTTACTAAAAATCTGGGAATTTTTCATGAAAACTTTTTTACACATACAAAAAAATAAAAAAAATCAAACTGAAAAAATAATGCTTCTGTACCAAAAAAAACCTAAAAAAAATAATATCTCCATAAATATTATCCAGTGACTGGTACTCATTTCAAAATGCCTGTGCTCTTCAGCTCAGCCTCTGAGCAGTGAGAGGACGCGGCTGAATCGAAAAGATGATTCAGAGTGGAGTCTGCAACCTCCGCACATGCCTCCGTCTCCCGGAGACACCGCTTTTCCGAGCGCCGCCGCTCTCCCTCGCTTTCCGCCGGCGGTTTCTGACCACCGCTTCCGCCGCCGCCGCAACCGGAACGAACAAGAAAGAGAAGGTGATAGTGATTTCCGGTCCAACCGGTTCCGGCAAGAGCCGCCTCGCTCTTGAGCTCGCGAGGCGCCTCAATGGCGAAATCGTCAGCGCCGACTCTGTCCAGGTTTGAAGAAGAAGAATAAGAAAAACAAGCATTTCTCGTGCTTTGTTATTTACGCTGTTTGATTATTCGAAATTTTTGTTATTTCTTCGTGCTGTCTTTCGAATGCTTTGCTCGTAGGGTTTTTGGATTTTGATTTCCCAGGTTCTCATTCTCAATGAAAAACACTGTTGAGCTGAATTATGAATTTTTGTTTCGCTGCTGATAAATTATTATTATTATTATTATTATTATTAGCAGTGATGCTACAAAGTCAGAATTATTGCTAGAATTATTGGAAGAATTTGACAACATTCGAAGAGAATAATTGGATAAGTCAAAAGAGTGAAGACCACTTCCACATTATTCTGGCAAAAATTCTAGCAATAAAATTCTAGCGGTTTATTATTTTAACTTTTATGCATTGACAGTTATATCGTCATCCACTCATGCATCAACAAATATTGTTAAGCCTCACACCCACTACTTAAAAAATCATGCAAGTAGGATAATTTGATTGAATGACATTAGTGGATCAAAATTAAACTCTATTATTATTATTATGCTTGGGAAAGATATTGTTATGTTATTGCAAGATAATATTTTGGTGAGAATGGTGCGAGAATAATTTTTCAAGGGAATACTATGCAAAGGATCCTTGTCCACGTGATTGGATTTTGCTATATTGGCATTGCCTTCTCTTTCACTTATGAATTGTAACACGTAATAATGAAGCAAGTGTTGATGTTGTTGTTTAAAGTGTCTATTGAAGATGGTTTCATTGGCTTGTGCCACAGGTATATCGGGGTCTTGATATTGGATCTGCAAAGCCTTCCCCAGGTGATAGAAAGGTGCATAACTGTGACACCATGTGTTGCTTTACACTAGTTTCTCTTTAGATAAATATATCCACTTTGTTCCTTGAAATTGTGAATTGGATTGTCCATTATGTTGGGTTTCCTATATTTCAGTTGACTAATCACATTGCTTGGTGCGATTCATTGATTAATTGAAGTAGATTGGTTTGTTGGAAATGCACTACCTATATTGCTTCAAATGGGTGGGGCCTATGCTGGTTGTTTTCTTATACTATCTGACAACACTTGCTTGAGAATTGCGGAACTTTGGTTTCAGGTTCAATGATCATGTATTATGACTAGTTTACTTTGCAGAGACCTATTTTAGCCATTTTCCCCCCAAGATTTTTACCATACCGTGTATCAGAACAAAAACTTCAATCTATGTTAATGATTTAACTGCATTAGGTACTGGAATAATGAAAAAAGATAGTGATTGAATGAATTCTTTTTAATGATTTGAAAATGTACAATCCTTTGAAATTTTATTCATTGTTCATCGAATCATCGTATTTGTTCAAAAGCCTATAATTATAATTCATGTTAGAAATTGACATGTATCAGTGAATTTTTTATTGCTAAATGGTGCTAGTAGTACCCAATAACTGGATGCCGGGGAAACCAGTTTTGTTTTACTGCAAATGTAGTGAAGATAAATTGAAACCATTGTTTCTAGTCTTCACTTCTTTTTCATTTGTTGTCAGGAGGTACCACATCATCTGGTTGACATACTTCACCCATCTGAAGGTGTGTTTTCTGTTGAGCTGGCATATTTGTTTAAGCATCGATTCATTTTGATTGTCTTCATTTACATATTGGTTTTTCTGTTCTTGGATCTTTGAAGAACTTCTATTTTCCATATTTAAAGCTAATTATTATTTATCAGACTATTCTGTTGGACAGTTTTTTGAGGATGCAAGGCAAGCTACAAGATTTATTCTTGACAATGGACGTGTTCCCATAGTTGTTGGGGGCACTGGATTGTATTTAAGATGGTATGCCTTTTTCAACTACCTGTTTGTTAACTACTTATCCTTTCAAATTGAACTCCTTAGTTGTAGCACAGTAGTTGTGTGATGTATCTATAACAAGATAATATGAAAGCATAAATAGGAAATGAAAGATACTTCTCTTAATTTTGTAACCTGCTGATGAAGTTACTTTTTCAAACTCAACAATATACATTATGCATATCCGGTTTTGATTGTTTCATAACTTGTGTTTCTGAACGATGTGGATATATTTCTAGGATGTTGTCATAATTCACTAATCTCTGTCACATTGATAAGCAGCTAAAGGTCCTACTAGCTTGGCATTTGCAGAATATTGTTAAGAGATGAGAAAAATATCTCATATTATCATAATTTTATCTCAAATAATCATAGAGTAACTTAGATGATCTCTTAGCAGTGGTTCCAAGTTTCTTTTGTTTTATCATTTGTTTTGATACTGAATCCAGATTATGAATCTAGTACTAGTATAAATAAGGGTCAACGCTTTATATCACAGTATATGACATCAAATCATTATCACTATTTCATATTATTTATTGGCTTATTTATTCTTTTCCTCATTTCATGAACTATCTTGCCCAAAAGTTCAAGTTGTTAGGTAGAGGCCAATGAATAACTCTATATCTTAACATGTCCCCTCACACAAGAGTCCTTTGTGCTTGAAGCGTGGTGCGTGGACAAGACATAGGCTGGCCTATCTTGTGCTGAAATTCAACTAATTTTATTTAGAAGAATGGGGCGAGACTCTAGGTCAGTTGGTCATATAGACACTCTGATACCATGTCATGAACCATCTCTTACACAAGCTTAAGTTATTGGGTAGAGGTAAATGAATAGCTTCATATCTTAGCTCCTCCTTCCATGCATAAAATCCATAATTCAACAAATATCAATCAACTTCTATCAAATGATGCTAGATGGGCATCCACTATAGCAGTGAATTATCACTGATTTATTTCATACCATTATTAAGTTTCATCTCAGTAAGTTATAAACTAGCTCATGTGGCACATTGGATACCCAATGCCTATGTGTTTGTTGTTTGGTCTTTAATTTTAAAGGTTCATATATGGGAAGCCAGATGTGCCTAAAGCTTCTCCAGAGATTACATCTGAAGTACATTTAAAGTTGGCTGAGCTACAGAGAAATGAAGACTGGAATGCAGCTGTGCAGTTGGTGGTAAAAGCAGGTGATCCAAATGCCCAACATTTAGCAGCAAATGATTGGTATCGATTACGGCGTAGCCTAGAAATTATTAAGGTAAGCTTGCAATTTTATAAGCTACATATTAGCAACTCTAAATTCAAGCCTGGCCATATAGCTTTTGCCATAAGATATAAGAAAACCCTCTTAATGTCAGCATTTTAATATACTTTCTAAGTTTCTAGGCCTGTCTTCTTTTCACTTGCTCATTATTTTGCATACGAGTACAAATATTGATATAAGCATAATTACCTTAACGAGAATATCCTAATTTAATTTTTCTCAATGTGGAATATGCTTAATTGTAATGATTAACTGGTTCTTATTTGTGAATTAAGTGAATCTGTATTTTTCTGTGGATATATATTTGAAATATATTTATAAATTCACCGTTTATTTATATTCTTTTGGAATGGCAGTCCAGTGGATCACCTCCTTCTGCTTTTCGGGTACCATATGATTCTTTCAGGAAACAGGGTGACTGTAGTGTTGCTGATGGTTCTGAGTCGTCTAATGTGAACACAATGGAAGAAAGCAACTCATCCTATTTAGACTATGAGTTTATGTGTTTTTTCCTTTCTATCCAAAGACTTGACCTCTATAGATCACTTGATTATCGGTGTGAAGATATGCTATTAGGTATATCATAAACTTGGAAACAAACATGATTTGTATATGAACCCCGTACAATCTGTTGTACATTTTTCTGTTACTTCCATTGGTTTGTAATTAACTTCTTGTTGGATACCAGTCCTCCTTGCAAGTTGCAAGCAACTAGCTATTAGTAGGTCCAAGTGTATCCATGTGCACATTGTTGTGTTTGAATATTTGATTGCAATAATTTTCTTGGTTTATTTTGAATGCAGGAAGGGATGGGATTCTTTCTGAGGCTCAATGGCTTCTTAATACTGGCCTTCTTCCAAATTCAAATTCAGCAACACGAGCAATTGGTTACAGACAAGTATGCTTCCATGAATTCTATATTTAGATTTAGCTGTTAGTATTTGCAAATTTTCATTAGTGAAATAGTTTTTGTCTAATAATCTACATTGTACCATTGTTAAAATTTCCTTTTGCTTTTTGAAATATGTGATTGAACCAATGTTTTCAGAATCGCACCGGTCTTTGAACCGCAAAGGAGAGGTTTAAGGCTTTTTGGTAAGACTAGGGTTAAACAGTGGTCCAAATGGGGTTTTATTATACTAAAGAAAAATAACACACACACAAATATATACATAAAAATTGAAACATGTTATATGGCATTTAATTTAGGATTTAGTTTTGAGATATTGACAATGTAAAATAGTCTTATACTGTTATCCAATCATGGATTGTCACATCAATAAATATGGTTGATTCTCATCCCAATACTTAAAAGGTCGTGCAAATGGAAGGGTCTTATTTGATGATAGTGTAATAAACTTTTATATTGTCAATGTATTAAAATTAAACTCTTTAATTTAATTTAATTTATATCAAAATACAAAGTTAATATGCTCATGGGCTTCTGTAATAAAAGCCCACTTTACAATATAGGGATTGAGAGTTGCCATGGGATTTCTTTATTGTCAAAGTGAATCTTGCACCAGTTCAGCCTAAAAAATGGCAGTGATTTGGCTAGTTTGCTACCGGTACTAAGACTGGTTCTATCTGTTTATTAAGATTTGACTGGACTGTCCTAAGGTCTGTTCATGGTTACACTGGTCCAACTGATCAGTTTGGTCAGTGTTGAAAACACTGGATTGATCATTCTTTCATTATGTTTCAAGAATAACTGAATAACTGATAATTATAGTTGAAATTTAGGTCTTCATTGTATTTTTAATATTGGTATTAGCCATGTGATATTGGGATGACCTATAGAATACAGTTCCAGTTTGCTGGTGATATTCTCCATAATTTTCTTGGATTTTGCCTGGATTACTTTTCACAAATTTGATCATTTTATTTGCTATATTAATTATTGGATTGATTTTTCTTACATTTTCTTAACATGATTCTCTAATTTCAGGCCATGGAGTACTTACTAAGATGCAAAGAGCTAGGTGGTCAGAGTTCAGTTGGAGAATTTTACAATTTCTTATTTGAATTTCAAAAAGCATCACGGTAATATATTCTGTTTTTTATAAGATAAAGGTGGTAGATTATTTTTCTTCAGTTGTTCAATTAGAATCTGCTGTGCTTCAACGTTGAATCTTATTTTATTTTGATTTTTGATTGAGTTAATTTTTGTTGACTGAATGCTTCTATGGAGTAAAGATATATTAAATAAAGCAGCTGTTTCGCTTTTGTATTTTCCTCCTACTGTCTCATTTGGTATTTTGTTTCTACTGAACTTCAGAATTCATTTTTGTCTTGTCTTGTTTTTAATTCAGATGTTTACCACACTCTGTTTGTATTCAGCGGTGTTATCTTATTGGATACTTAGCAATTCTCTTGATGCTTTTCTGCAGGAATTTTGCAAAGAGACAGTTGACATGGTTTCGAAATGAACGTATATACCACTGGCTTGATGGTTCTAAACCCATGGTATAACGATTGAACCTTTTTTGCCACTGTCTGTTACTGCATTTGCATATATAACCATTCTCGTGTAATTCTCTTTTTCTTTTTTGTGGGTGGGGGGAGGGGGAACCATCTCTCTCTCTCTCGTGTTCACACCTATACCTGCCTTTTTAGTGTTAACCAAACACATCTCTTCACTCTCTTCCTCCCTTTATACTAACGACCTCTAACTGTTCTTCTACTTTTAAGAATGTTATTCAAAAGTTTTAACTATGCATGTTCACACTAGAATAGCTGTCAGCGGATGTCATTGGCAGTATCTATTATTTAAATTTTTAATTGGTTTTAAGAACTTGTGGGTAGCACAAACAGGGTAGACAGAATTCTACCCGGAAATAACACAAAACTAAAACTTTTAAATAACATAAACGTAACCTTAGAATACTACCTACAATCAGGAGCTGCGAAGATTAAGTGAAGCATCTTGAAATCACATAAGCTAGTACCAGAAAAAGGTATGGAGCTGATTTATTGAGGACTGAAAGAGAGTTCCTTAGGTGAATTTGTATTTTGAGGGGAAAAAAAAAACTTAGGGAAAAAAATCAGCCGGAAAATGATTGGAATGAGATGAAAGCTTAAAGTATGAAATGAAATAGGATTATGAGAGGAAAGCTGATAATGGACAGTAAATATTAGGACAGGTGTCTTGGAAAAGATGATCAAAGGAGAGAAAGAAAGATGCAATGGATGCATTCTTGTAAGAGAAGATAACGTAGGATTCATTGGTGTTGGAAGCAATACCAATCTTATGGTGAAGGAAATGGAGACCATTAGGCATGAAAAATATTTCATGAGAATTCAACGTCTTAGAACAGTGGTTCATCGGCTTGCTTTCTTAAATATACAGAATTACAGATAACCCTGCTTTTAATTCTCTCATTTTATATTGCTTGTGCATCAAACTGTGTTAAGTTCCTTTTGTTAAACCTGAGCAGTGGTTTCTTTCCGATAGTTTCTTCTGTTGCCCAAGCCCTTTTTCTTGGGTTACCTATGCTGATTTTTTTTTCGGTGTATTTTATCTTTTTATATGACCTACGCTGATCTTGAGATGTACGACTCATGGCAGGAAACGGTTCTTGACTTCATTCTTGCGGCATACCAACACCATGATTGGAGTGGGAATCTTGTTGTGCCTGGGCACCTAAGAATGTCGAGAGACATCTCTAATCAGCGAGAAGCTGCTTTAATTAAGTCTTACCGAACCAAAAATAGGTAGTTTTTCTTGGGTGCAGGAGAATGGTGTATATTCACGAAGACAATATTGATTATATTCCTTGCTGCAAAGACATCAACTGTTGTTTTCTTTTGAAGGCATTTTGTCAAGGGGGAAGATTGTTCTCACATTCTGGACTGGATAAGGAAGACTCAGAAGTGAAGGAATGAAGATTTTCTTTTTGCATTCCCCTGAATTGGCCACAAGTTTAAAATTATAAAATGGAGGAGCATTACTAATTTTTTAGGCTACTCATTTGTTTTTCTTTTTCTTGATTACATCCCTTGTGAGCTGGAATGTAGTGCCTTTTTGTTAGAATATTGTATTGACAGCTGAAGTTGTGTGCTAATTCTTTATCTTCACTCCCTCCCTGTTCACTCGCAAACCAGGAGCTCGAGTTCGATGAATCAACAGGCATTCATTGGACTCAATTTGTGTCCGTGATAGGAAGTAGGATTTTTTTTTTTCCTTCTTTTCCTTTTCATGCTTTACTGCCCCTTCGTATTTGTATGGATAGCATGTACGAGCACGAAATAAATTTTATATAGGAAAGAAAAAGAAAAGAGGAAAAGCAATATATTTATTGGTTTAACATCATTTACACCCTGCTCTCCTCTTTTGTCATCCGTCTAAATTTTGTGACACTAGATGGTCATGGAATTGGGACCTACAAAGTACCTTTCTATTTGTTTATGTTGCAATTGGATTCAAAGAAGGGAAATGTCAATCGAGAAGCAAATCACGAAACAATTTGAAAGAAGTCTTTTGGTAACACAACATACAAACATTTGAGACATTACATTTTATATCCAAGATGGCTATCTCTTTTTACTCTGGAATTAAATACAATCCTCAAATGTCTATTTTTGAGATGAAGATTGATAATTATGACAGTAATCAAATTAAGTGTACGTCCATCCTCACGAGTTGTATAAGGAGTATGATATTTCAAATATTGCTTTTGGATAACATAATAATGATTGAATATGTGGACCTAGATGTGTGGCCTGTCCCTGCTGCCATGGTCACCTATTGCCATCCCTATGGAGAAACAACTTGAAGGGACAAAATTTTGCCCAAAATATTAATGATAACTTTGCGAGGCGTAATTATATGAATAAAATAGTGGGCACAAAATGTGAGAATTTTGATAGTTGTGTACATACTAGGTTTAACCTCATATTGGGATAAAATTTGGATATATCTTCTTGTTATAGTTATATATTATATTGGATTTTTCTAACTAGTGTCTTTAAGGTACTGATTAAGGTTTTCAATAAAAGCAAAATTATAAACTTTTAAATGGACTTCACATATTGAAATCTTAAAAATCACATTTTCTCATGAAGAACTTACCTTATTAAAAATTAAGAAAAATCCTATTATATTTATCTAAATTTTCTATATTTGTTGTTACTTTCAAGCTATAATAAAAGATATCAAGGGGGACATCCCTCGAATCACCCTTATGCTTTGGTGATTGATAGAGTGAGGAAGCTTCTTAGTCGTAATTAGTTCATTGAGAGTGACTATTAATATGAAATGAGGAGAGTATAACATGACATGTGCACAAATTTTTGAAATGATAAATCTTGTACAGTGTTTGGACGACAAGTAAAAAGAAAAATGGTAGAGGAATAATAGAGAAGAGAATTGCAACTCGCTTATCAGTTCACCCAACCTTGCATGTTAGAATGGAGTTTTCAATCCTAGTGTTTATTTAGCGAAAACAGTGTAAAATTTGAAAATAATATTTTTTAAATAAAAACTATTTTAAAATAAGTTGTTGTATTTGGTAAAAAGAAACAAAACATGAATCATAAGCAAAAATCTTAATTTTAAGGTGAAAAAATGCTTATAATTATAAATAATATTTTAATGTTTATTATAAATAGAAATTGATTATTTAAAATTGTAATATTTACAAATTTAATTTTTAGATATAAAATATGATAAAACATAAATAAATCCTTTTATTATTTTTAGTAATTTATGAAAAAATTATCAAATTTTTTAATTTTAAAAAATTAAAGTGAATCAAATTTTTCGTTTCAACTATTAAAATCAACCTTTGTGGAAAAAAGATTCGAAAATTAATTTGTTCTATTTATTTATTATGTTCTTTATTTCGAATGGCTGACCTTGCAACAGCGAGCTGAGCTCACTCTAATATCACTACTCACCTCGTAAATTCCAACCCCTTCTCCTCCTTCATTTCCCTTCTAACTTCAACCCTTCATTTCTCTCTCTCTCTCTCCGCGCTTAATTTCTGGTAAAGTTGTGAGAGAAAAGGGCAAAAAAATGAAGCCCTCTATGCTCAGATCGCTACAATCCGCCCTGTCCCGGGGCTCCTCCCACCTCACGCGCCGCCGCGGCTACGCCACCTCCACCGATGCCTCCGACCGGAAGGTCGCCGTTCTGGGAGCCGCCGGTGGCATCGGGCAGCCCCTCTCTCTCCTCATGAAGCTCAACCCACTCGTCTCATCCCTCTCCCTCTACGATATCGCCGGAACGCCCGGCGTCGCCGCCGACGTCAGCCACATCAACACCAGATCCGAGGTCAGCTATGGATACCCTTTTGGAAGCTCTTTCCAAAGATTCATGCTTTTCATGTTGGGGTTCAATCAATCTGAGAATTTTTTTTTCTTGTTTTTGTAGGTTGTTGGGTACCAAGGTGAGGAGGAACTTGGGAAGGCATTGGAGGGATCCGATGTTGTTATCATCCCTGCTGGTGTGCCCAGGAAGCCGGGAATGACGCGTGATGATCTCTTCAAGATCAATGCTGGCATTGTCAAATCGCTCTGTGTTGCTATTTCCAAGTACTGCCCCAACGTGAGTGTTTTATTTGATTTGTTCTTATGCTGGTTGGTTGTGAATCAATGTTTCATGATACTGCCAATGCTGTTCTGCTTTGAATTTGGCTCTTGAATATATGTGTATACTGTTTCATTTAAGGATTTAATTTCCATGCGACATCCAATCATTGCCACTAAGTTATGATAGTTTACTCTTCCACCAACTACTTGAAAAGTCATGCAAATGGAAGATTTTGATTGGATAACACTGTAAAAGTTGTTTTATACAGTTACTGCATCAAATATTTTGAAGTTTGGTTTACTCTCTGATTCAACTGTTCTATTCAACTGATGTATTGGTGAAATACAACGTTTATAAAAAAAATATTCAATGTTCACGGTTCAGGGTAGAAAGAAAGAACTGAGAATTCCATTTTGATTGTTAATGGTTTTTTTGTGTGCAAAAAGTTAAATCTCCTTAAAATAGCTTTGCTTGTGCATTTCAATGGGTGTGTTGCTATGGAAAATGTGGGCCATCTGTGTTGTTGAAGACATTGAGCTGTGCTGATTGCAATTTGGGGCTTTAGTGTGATGCAGTTTGATACTTGTTTTGCTAGTTGTTTAGGCATTGTTAGACTAGTGGTTTTTTGCCACCTCACATAACTTTTCTTTAGCTGCAAATGCAATGAGTGTGATATACTTCCATGATTGGTTAGTTGGCTGGTTATGCATATATCTTTCAAAGAAAATATTACAGGGATTCGAAATGAATTAAGTGCTTACACTGGATTTGATTGTCTATTGCAATGATTGAATGAATGATATATTTAATTCTTTCTTTTGCTTTTCCATTCATTTCATTTAGAAAAAATATATTTAAGATTTTAGAGGTACAGAATAAGATTATTGAATTGGAAGTTGGATTACCAAACGGGATATTTTGTAAATCAAAATAAGGAAATGTTTTCGTGCCCATTCTGTGTTATGATTGATGTGATTTATCTATGTGTGTGTGCGCGCAGGCGCGCACAATTGTTATTTTATGTTGAAATTTTAACTTATGGAATCAGGCTCTGGTTAATATGATAAGCAATCCTGTCAACTCCACTGTACCCATTGCTGCTGAGGTTTTCAAGAAAGCTGGAACATATGATGAAAAGAGATTGTTTGGTGTTACAACCCTTGACGTTGTTAGGGCAAAAACTTTCTATGCTGGGAAGGCCAAAGTCCCTGTTGCCGGTACGTGAAGTGTAGGAAACTTACAGTTAGTCTAGTGCCTTGCTTGGTGTGTTATTGTTGGCTTGTTGCTTATTTGTGACATATAGATGGAACAAATGGGAATAGGATTGGGGTTAGATTTGAGTGGTGAGCTGTTTTATGAAGAATTACTTACTCTTTCCAAGATAAACTTCAATGACACTATATTTATTTATTTTCTTTGCTGGCGTGCACTGGGGCTGGGGCCTTATCTGTTGGGTTGAGGTTTTTATTGATGGATGTGAGCAATTTGTTTTATAGTGGCATGTAACGTTGGCTTTGTGCATGTTTTTGCAGAGGTCAATGTACCTGTTGTTGGTGGCCATGCAGGCATTACTATCCTGCCACTATTTTCTCAGGTATCTTCTTGCTTTTTAACTCAACATGTTGTCCCCTCTGACTTCTAGTTTGGTTGCCTAGGCTGATATGTACTCGCTAAATTTTTTAATTATATTTTGCTTTTGTAGGCGACACCTAAAGCCAATTTGAGCGATGATGACATTAGTGCTCTTACAAAGAGAACTCAAGATGGAGGAACAGAAGTTGTGGAAGCTAAGGCTGGAAAGGGTTCCGCAACTTTGTCAATGGCGTAAGTCTGGGTTTTATTGCACATAAATTTAGACAATGTAGTGTATATTGTTTGACACAAAGATACGAATAAACAGATATAATATTTGATAATTTGGTTGAAGTTATTAATTCTAATGTGATAGTTAGAGTTTAGGGTTCAGTGGCAAGTCTTGGACAATAATGTTGTGGATTATAAGCGTGCGTTATTTGGGTATTTAATGGACAAACTATGTTTGTTGTACCCATTGGGATTGGTTATAAATTTATAATGGACAAATGTCAGAAGATATACTTTAAGGTCAGCAGCTGATTTTCTTATGCTTCTTGCTGCAGTTATGCTGGAGCTCTTTTTGCTGATGCTTGCCTCAAGGGCCTTAATGGGGTCCCCGATGTAGTAGAGTGTTCATTTGTCCAATCCAATGTCACTGAACTTCCTTTCTTTGCTTCCAAGGTCATTGAACTCCCACACGCTGTTTAAATTTATTTTTCTAATGATATGGCTCCTGTGCTTAAGGTTACAGTGCGAATGGGCCTTTTCTTCTAACACCTTGTTTACGGAGACTGTGACCCTTTTTGGTCTACTCTATTCTCGTTATTGACAAATATGCCGAAATGCTTACAGGTTCGGCTTGGGAAGAATGGTGTGGAGGAAGTCCTGGGCTTAGGTCCTCTTTCTGATTTTGAGAAACACGCCCTTGAAAGCCTTAAGCCTGAACTCAAAGCATCTATTGAGAAGGGAGTCACATTTGTCAATGAGAATTAAGTCTTGTACACGTTAGGCAGGTGCTGGATATTCCATTTAAAATAAAATCATATTTTTCAATTCAGAATCATTGTTGCTGACAGCGGTGGCGGCTTTGTTGTTTTATTTAGAGTTGTTATAGGTCATGAGTTAATAATTGAATGCGAGAGCAGTTTGTTACTGACAGGTACTGATCTGAAAACTAGTTTAAACTGGCCATGCATTATGGTCCATGTTACCTTCATATACGGTTTCATATAATGAAACTTCAGGGTGTTACCCTTTTCTTCCTCTTTTATTTCTTTAGTTGTTCTTGCTCATTCTTGTGGAGTGATGGTTTTTACTAGCTTGTTTAGCGCGTAGGCACCGAGTTGAAGTGAAATGGATAGGAAAAGAACGTTGATGAAGGTTGGCGATTCTTGTACCCTTCTCTACCTTTGTTTTGTTGTTTCAAGCCAAAAAGAACAAAAGAAAGCCGGGGTTGTTGGGGAAATGCTCTAATACTTGTTGATGAGATTATATTTTTGGCTTTTTTTTTTTTCCTTCTCCCAACGTATAAGAAAATGCGTTTTTGCGATTGTGCTAGACCTGGTTTTGGTCAATATCTACTAGCTACTCCAAAGATCTTTCCTTTTACTAAATGGTGTTGATGACCCTAAACCTTGGCATGATCCAGAATTGGGTATGCGACTGGGAGCCACGGGGACATGTCAATGTATATGCTTTCTCCCCCATCACACGGCCACGCCAGAAATGGCCAGGACCAAGGAGGTGTTTATTTGGCTTAAATGCTCTCTGCATTATTCTGGAACATAAATGTCTTTTGGCTCATTTCACAGGATTTCCTTAAAGAGAAAGCCCCTCATTTGGTAGAGAAAGTTCCTTTATTTTAGCAATAAATTTCCTTTATGAATTAAAGGTTGTAGCAAGCAACCTTCTTTTAACTTTATTCTTGAGCGAGATTTTTTTTGTTTTCTCAGTTTTTTTGGCGTTCATAGGCAAGATTCTAAGTTTAATGATAGGGAAAATTGTCGGAATTATCTTATTATTGGCTAGCCCAATTTGTTCTAGTAAATTGGGCTTAAAGATTTTTTTCAAAGAAAGAAACCTCATTAGTAAAGAAATGTAATGATCCTATCAAAAAGAAAAGAAAAGAAATCTAATGATAGTTATTAATTGCAAAAAAAAAACATCAGATCATAATTTATATAAAAATCAATGTATTCTATATTTTGAACTAATTAATGATTTGTGGTTCTTATTTTTCATTTGAAGACTTCAATGTCTAAATATATTCTACATTAAAGATAAACACAAATAATACTACAATTTAAAGGATATATCATATCTCCTTCAAAAATAGAGCTGAACGTTTCTACTGTTTGCAAGATCATCAAGATATAGACACCTACAAGGAGACGACATCAAAACAATCACAAATAGGATGATAAAAAGGAAATAAAAAGACACAAGATTTACATTGAGAGAAGCCGCAAATGATCTGGGGTACAATTATGCCCAAAATCTAATTGATCTGAACCATTTATTAGATAAAGAAAACTCTTAAGGAGGAAAAGGAAAAATAAAAATAATGGGGATTAGAGAAAAGAACAAAGAAGTGAAAAGAGAAGAAGAAAGCATTGGAGTTTGTTATTAGAAAAAAGACCATGCTTAGTCACAAGGTAGCTTTGTATTGTTCCAATTATATTTATGTGATGTGGTTGTAGGCATTGTGGTCAAGTTAAGAAGTGACCAGAGAGAATAGAGATGTTGCATCTAGCGCGGACCATTAAGATGAGAATCCAATGAACTGTTTATCTAGTGAATATTTTGAAATGATTGAGAGTAAAGTCAATAGGCTTTTGTTACTTCTTATGCTGATAGGATTTATGTATTAGGCTTATGATATTGGGTTGGGTTATAGTTGTCGTGTTTGTTAAAAAAGCTTGACCTTAGTGGATGTGGTTATGTTAGATCGAAAGAATAAATTTTGTTAACTCAACTCAGCAAAATCGACTACTTGACTGATTGATGAGTTGAGTCTTGAAAATATCATAAATCCACCCAACCTAACCCACCACACATCACTGTACAACATATGGAAAATTGTCTCAAGATGAGTATGAACTCAGATATTAAGTTACTTATTCAAAGAAAATTGTTGATAAGCCTTTATTTGATTTGAAAATTGAAGTAACAGAGTATATGGAACTTAATAAAAGTTGCTCTTCCATAAAGCTACACACTTCCGAAGCTAGTAGTTGGAAAAAAGGAAGGTGGCACTTTCACCTAGTTTCTCGTAGAGTACTGTATTCTAACCCCTAAAAGTGAGTATCCAATTCATATAATCATTTCATCATCTTTGCATGTGATATATCAGTGGAGAAAGTTGGGGTTACTATCACATCCAATAGTAATACAATAAGTGTTTCAATTAGACACTCACTTTTAGACGTTAAAATAATACTTTTGGTCTCTCGTATATCTATCTACCTTGAGGCTACAAAAGTGGACGGGCCAAAAATGCTGCATCAGATGGCATGGCTTATCATGACCATGCAAGTTCAGTGGCAATAACCTAGGGGCGATTCTTCCTCCAAACGAAACGAAGGACACAAGATATACTATTAACTAATACCCTCTTCCATACCATTGCCAGAACTTTTACCGGATTGAAAGATACTTCAGTGTGTGGAAGCTATAACAAACTAAAATTAAAGGCAAATAACAAGAAAAGTTATTTTTAAGGTTTGGTTAAATTGCACTCAATTTCATTTTTATTTAAAAATTGCATTCTCTCCTACTGAATTTAAATAATTAATCAAAATAATTATTTTAATATAATTTTTTGTGTGGTATATGATGAAAAATGTAAAAAAAAATATTTAAAAGGAAAAAGTATTATATATCTACTCTATAAACATCTATCAATTGGGTTAAATATGTTTTCAGTCCTTAAAAAATAAATAAACTTCAGTTTTGCTTTCATAAAAATAAAATTGATTTAGATCCAAACATTTCTAAAATTGCTTGGTCTCAATTCGTATTGCATATGATTATTGGTTATATCACATAGAATTGAAAGACTCAGCCTTCCATTAGCCACTTTAACATTTAACATAAATATTTTAATGGCAAGTACTAAAATTAAATAGTTTTACACATGTTTCAATTGAAACTAAATAATTTTTTGAAGGACCAAAATTAAAATTCACTTTTTTCTAGGATAGAAATTATATTTAAGCCTTATTAATTTTATTATTTAAATTATAATTTATATTAAATGAAATTTATTATTTACTTTAATTTTTAATTATTTATTATCTAATCAAATTTAAAAATTTAAAAATTTAAAACTCTTTTATTTAATTATTTAAATTTTTCCAGTATTTTATAAAAAAAATGAAATTATAATAATTTTTATTCATTATTCAAATTTGATGGGGTGAAGTGCAATTTTTAAGTAAAAATAGAGGTAATTGTTATTTAACCAAACCTCAAGAATATATGGTTTGTGTTACTTACCCAAAATTAAATGTTCTTATTATAATCAATGCCTCTTTACCACAATGTACCTGTACTTTTTGGATACTCAAATCAAATTTTCTTGAGGAAAAAATCCAAAGAAGTTTAAAACACTGTGCAATATATATATTCACGTCGAGTAAGTTGGAAATCATTGAACAAATGGTGGAATTGGGCGGGGTAATATATCGTAAAATTTTAAAAAGGGTTAGATTTAACATTTATAGTGGCCACACCTAAAGAATTAGTAATATATTGGATGGTAGGATTTGTTTTTTTCTCTCTTTTTTCTTTTGGTTTAAGAGACCACCGCCGCCACTCCCACCGCATGAAAATTTAAATAAATTCATTATCCATTACGACCTTGTGGTTTATCATGTCCTTTTGTGTATCCTGTACATTTTTCGATCTTCAAAACTATTCCGCATAATTACCAAAAAAATAAATAAATATATATTCAGCATAGGAAACAAGTTGTCACGAAGCATATATAGAAAGCATGTCAACTGATTCTGTGTCTTTCCAAGCCAATAACACTGTTGATAATTAGGCGTTAAAGGCAAGGTAATGAGTACACAGCTAAAGAACTAATTGTTTACCGGAAGAGAAAAAATTTCCGTTGACTTGGCTACAAGTTTAGAAAAGGATATCAGTTTTCTATATATATTTATTCCTTTTTTCCAATAAATGATATGGACCTCCCTTATGATTGAGTAGTTGCACATACATGGTACCCTTAATTTGTCATATTTCACAAAATATAAGTAATGATATTATATGTGATATATCACCTAATAAATTGAGCATAATATAGTCTAACTCGGAATAAGTTGATGTAATTTATGCCAGTTTTGGTCTAAATCATCAGTATTCAAAATCCACAAAATGTCAAACAATTTGACTTCAACCAAAGTCAACCTACTATGAAAATAAAGTCCTTTATCAGATTATATACTTGAAGAAATAATTGCTGAATCACTTGAATAACCAACCTTTGATTAGTTCTTTCCTTATTTAAGATATTAAGTCGATTATTTCAATAATGATTAAAGGACATCGGTTGTGATTTTAGAGACAAAATTGATGTTATTTTAATGACACAAATTAATATTGAAAAATAAATTTGATGTTTTAGAAGCTAATGTAGTTTTGAATGGGGTGATAATTAGGTAAATTTCTTTAGTTTCTAAAATGACAATGTCATAATTTGAACTATTTGTAATGCGGACAAAGTTTGTTTGGGATCATAAACTACTTACACTGCGATTAACCACTTGTGATTAAGTAATTTGATGTACTGATAAACTGATGAGACATATATCCTTTAACAACTAAAATGACATTTATGCTTCAAGAAAAAAATACTGGATACTTTTTATTCCTCACTATAACTAGAATTTGCTTAAAAGGATAACGTCCTAATCGAATATATTTATGAATTTGGATTTTAGAGAAAAAGAGAGATGAAAGAAGGTCTTATAGTATAAGATTTTAAAATTTTATACTATAAGCCCTTCCTTTATCTCCTCTCTTCACTAAAATCCAATCTCACAAATATATCTTGTAAGAAACTAGAAGTAAAACTTATTTCTGAAAACAAATACAACACACAAAGGACAATGTAAACTCTAGTCACTTTGGTCAAGCTATCCTATAGCAAGCAACACTGATCCAGTACTCTCACAATAAGCTATAACACTAGCTAGTGATGTTGAGGATCTGGCCCTGCAGGTGACACTCTCTCCAATTTTCCTCCGCTCAGCATTGACCTCTTTTGCAGATACTCACTACTCCGTGCATTGTCGACTAAGTCACGTAAGAGAAGTTCGCTATTAATCTTTTTATTACTACTATTGGATGAGAACTCAGGAAAAAGTCTTGCCTCAGAACTCACAACAAGCAATGGAAGTATAATTAGGAAGAAGAGAACAAACACTCTAATTGGCATCACTGAAGTAATAGCCATTGTCTTAAGAAGACTCAATTGGTGATGGCAGGAAAGCAATTAGCTCAAAAATGCCTTATAATATATCACTGTGAGTGAAGTATGTTAGAGGAGTAACAAGGGTAGCCCTATTTATACACACATCCAAGATTGAATATAAGGTGGATCATGTGGGAGGAGCTCAAGGGAATTCCATTACCTAGTTTTATTGGAAGGCCTTGTAAGAACACTTGTCTTATATCTCTTTTGAGTTCATCCAATCTTCTGTATAAAGTTCAACTTGTTTCTATAAGTCACAAATGTACAATGTTATAATCCTAATTGTATTATTGTGCTAATGCTGTTGGTTCTTCAATTCCTCTCATTAAACATTAGCCGACCAACCCAGATGCATAAAGAATGTAAAGACAAGCCCTCTTCGTCATTACACCTTATATTATTGACTAGGTTGTGTAATATGCTTTCTCCACAATCACATGGCCACGCCAGAAATGGGTAAGACCAACGGAGCTGTTAATTTGGCATAAGTGCCGTCTTTGCAACACAACTGTCGTTTGGCTCCTTTCACAGGATTCTTTAATCTACTAAGAAAAATATTATTTATACTCAGTGTGTGGGACACACTGTATTAACTTACACTTTATCTATTATTAAATTAAATAAGATTCACATAATATGTAATAATAGATGAAATATGAGGTGATGTAATATCTCATGTACTAGAAATATAAAATAAATAACACAGATTTAAAGACAAAATCCGTTATTTGGTATATAAAAAGTGTAACCCTTGGGCAATTCTAAGGGGACAATGCTATGCAGGCCGAATGGTAAAGCCTGATAATTAACCTTTGTACTCGTCTAGGACAAAAAAATTAATAATAAAATTAAAGATGGCCACGCATCAAATGAGTGCATATACATCTCTTTTATATCAAGTGAGGTGGTAATATTAAAATAATATTTTAAAAACCAAACTGAAGATGGAATTAATTAATAAAATGTTTGGATCATAATTTAATTAATTTAATAAATTAAATTGTCTATTAAATTGTAGTTGCATTTTTAAAAAGGGATAAGCCGAAAATAGAACAAGTTTATATATGATCTAATTTGTTCAATTAAATTGATTGGTTTGATTTTTAAAACATTTACATCAAAATGTATAAGTATGCTTTTTTAAGTTGTGAGCCTGATATCCATGGATCATCAATAATATTCAACGATAAAATACTGCAAAAATATGAATAATAGTGATATGTTTACTGCATCTCTCTTCAAGATCTCTCACGTCAGATTTCGACAAAGACATAAAACCAAAAATAAATGATAAAATAAAATTTATAGCAAAGACAATCAATTTTATACAGAATAATTCCTTGAATTATTTCTTTAGATTTTTGACTTAGTTTAGGTCTTAGTATAATTGCTTTTAAAAGAATTGATATTGAAAAAATTAATTTTGAGAGAATTGCTTTTAAAAGAATTGATTTATGTTTGAAAATGACATAAAAAAAGTGAATTTAAAAGAATTTATGTGAGATAGAAAAATAAAAATTAATATTTTTTCCTTTTACTATAATCAGTCTTTTAAAAGCGAGAGACTCCTCCTAAAATTAAAAAGCTAAAAGTGGGTAACTAAATAGGCTGTAACGGTTTTTGTGAAAACTGGCATGTTCGTTGAATCAGTGTTTTCAAGTTTCGAGCCTTATCACTATTCTCAGCTTAGCATCATGCCTATAGGCTATAATACTATTTGTTCTTCCTTTTGTTTTCACGAATAATTTTTTTAGTGACCTCCAATGACAAAACCAAATCTTGAGGTGTACCCCAAAGATTAGGGTATGTTTGATTGAGGGATAAAAATAAGGATAAATTTTCATAAATGGACATTCTATGAATAATTTTATATATGGATCTCATTTATAAAAAAATTTTCCCCAATTTTACCCCTCAATCAAACACATCCTAAGAAAATAAGATTGAATAAGGAGAGAAATGAAGACATTTAACTTCAAGAAATAAAAGCCAATAGACTAATATAATAAGAAAAATATAGAGACATAATTTCAATCCATGGATTGATAAGTTATATTGCTTTATTCCATTGCACAATCATCTTTACTTTTGATTTTTACAAAAAGAATTGATGATATTTTTTGATCCATGACAATATTTCTTTTCTAATAATAATAGATTATCTATTTTAAAAAAAATCATAGAAAATCTGCAGGGCTGTCAAAACATATCAAATTTATTGGGCCATTGACTTGTTATTAAAAAAGTGGGTTGCGTCTAGAAATTTTAACCCATCTAATACCATCCATTTTAAGCCTGGATCATTTAACTTGCCAGTTAAACAAGCCAATCCAAGTAAAATGGGTGGCTTGTTAACTCATTTGTTTTGATTTTTTATTTTTTTTTGGCTTTTAGTCTCAAACCTTATATTTGTTGAAATTTTGTAGTTATTTGGACTTCAATTTTATGATATTAACTTGTTCTTAACTTGGATTTGGATTTAAATTGTGTGAAATTTGAGTTATTGAAAGGTATCGAATTTGGGTTATTTTTGGTTTCACAAAAGAAAAGGTTCAATATTTGCTAAATGTGACTGACACATAGGTAACATTTGGTCGGGGGATAGAGACAAAAATACATGAACAATGGAGATAGTAGAAACAGAGACATAAATAATAAATATGCATAGAGGTATTATTGCAAGAAAAAAATATCAAATTTTTGTCTCTGTATCCTGTCTCCACATTTTGGAGGTATAGAAATTTTATATTTTTTTGTCGTGAAAACAGTAAACAAATGCTATCATATAGAACTCCCATATTAGTTTCACAATCTTAAAAGTTTCATGTGACAGTGAAAGAAAACTAGTGTTTGTGTTCCTCAATGGCAAAATGCATAGTGTTGGTGTAATTATGTTGGTGTGTTGAATTAGTTAATGTTTTCTCGGGTTACTTTAGTTATTGTTTGGATTTGGATGTTGAGAATTTGAATTTGTGATTGTGATGGTTTATTTTAAGATTGTTATTTGGATCTGCATCTTAGAGTATTGTTGTGCTTGGATGTTAAGAATTTGATTTTTTTTTTTTTTGGCATTAAAAATGCTAGTATGGGGAGGCACCTTCTATACTAATGGGTAGGATGCCAATGTTCGAATTAGAGATCTAGCCAATTGAGGTGATGCATACTTACTAGGCTCAATCCATGACTGAAATATTCGGGACTGTGAAAATGAGCTAGTCTATTTAGGTCTATTTATTTTGTCAATCAAAATGAGCCCGATTAAAATTGTCTATTTCATAGCGATAAAATTTATATCGTGTTATTCCTCCTTTCTTCATCTACTTGTCACTTACTCAAAATTCTACCCTTGGTTGTCATCCTTACAAGTAAATACTGTAAGGACAGATGCTGATAATGAGCTAGCAAACTAACCTTCAAAAACAATTATTTGTATCATATCCTATCAAATGTAGTAGGATTTCAAAATAGAAGGTTATTCCCATTGCATGACAAATTAAATTATTTCTTGTTTTTTCAAATATCTAAATATAAAATTTGATTTACAAATCAAATCAATTCTTATATTTCCCTATAATTAATTCCAAACACTATCTATGTGTTCTGAATATTTTATTTATTTTTAATTTTTGATTTTAAAATAAATGAGACGGAAATTATCTCCTCTCATCAATTGAGGAGGACATATAAGCAACATAACTGATAACCTAAGATGAATCATAACAAAGTTTATTAATGATTCAACAGAGATAAAACTAATGCCAAATTTCAAGGGCATTATAACTAAATTGGCGTAAAAAAATTTTAAGGACCAAACAATGGATTAGTGTAATTAAAACACTTACTTTTACATAAATATATGGATTTCGTTTCAAATAAAAATTTCAAGACTCCTATTGTAAAATATATATAGGAGTTGAAAAATATTATATATTACAATTTAAAAAATGTCAAATCATAATAAGTAGTTATTATTTTTTTAAAAATTCTATTGTTGATGGGTTGTCACTGTATAAAAATTAAAATTTATATATTATATAGTAAATTATTTAAAGTCATTAAGATTGATCTAGTAATAAGGATTTTGGATAATATATATCAAGTCTTAGATTCCGATTTCATTATCAACAACGTAATTTCAGAAATAAAAAAAATCAGGACAAAAGTTCAATGTAAAAAAAGATTATTTAATCTTATAAATGGCAAAATTGTGTAGTGAATCCACTTTAACAGTAAACACACAGATATGGCATTCACATGATAGCAAAATAATTAATGGAGTTACATCCTAAATATCAACATCTCATTGGATTGAAAATCCATTTTGCCTACGAAAGCGGAAAGGCACCATTATTTAACTTTCAAAAAGCTACTCATCATAAAAACACCGCTTGGTAAAATAATATAAAAGATGCTCTCAATAAGCAGGAGCTATTAAAATAGTGCTTAGTAAATATAATATAAAGTTACTCTTAAAATATAAAAGGACTATAAAGAGCATAGATATTTGTAGGAAGAATACAAAATTAAAAATCTTAATTATTGGAAGGATAAAATTAATTTTTTATTAAAATTTAAGGGTTATATTAGCCTTTTAATTTTTTTTTTAAATTTTGGAGAGCAAAAGCCAGCTCTGAAAAGCATCCCATTAGGTGCTTTCAAAAGCATCTTGGCTTTTGAATTTATATATAGGCAAAGTTACATAATAAAATATTATAAAATAACTATACTCTTAATCCTTAAAAAAGGTGGTATTAAATTTCAGTTATAACTCTTCTTTTAATTAGTCAAATAAGATGGCTATAAAAATATAAATTCAACCTGAATTTTATTTTATGCAAGGTGGCACAAGAATTTAAATTTAACTTGAATTTTATTTCATGTAAGGTGGCTATAAGAATATTCTAGCACCAAAGTTTAACTTGAATTCTTTAATCGTTTAACATCTTGTAATTATCATGACAAAGGAGGTGGTGACTAATGGGTTGGCATAGATAAGCTTAGTTTATCTCTTAATATTTTTGTAGGGTAAAATTTATATATGTAATTTAACACTACAAGAATAAAATTATTTAACACGTGATCATAAAACCATCTAACTTGAGATGCAATTATTTTTTAGGTGATGCTCTGACTTTTTATCTAATTTATTCGTAACTATTTTTATCTTTTCCCCAAGTAACTCTTCATAGATTAGGTGTTCTTACAAATCTTTATATATATTCGGCCCTAAGTTTAAATAAAAAAAAATAAAAAAAGGAGAGTCGAAGTAGACAATTTACAACTAACATAAATCTTTTTCGAATTTTATTCCAATGGATCGGTGATATGGTAAAAGAATGTGAAAAGAAAACATCTACGCTTTCACCCTCCTAGGTACTTGGTCATTCCTTTGTTTTCACCTTTCATGTGGAAATCCTGCATCTGGGCATCAGATTGTATTTGATTTGGTTTAAGAAAAACAAAATTGAAAATGATTAATTTTGTCAAAAGAACAAGTATCGTTATCAATTGATCTACGATAGAAACGACATCGCACAACAACAAAAGAACATTGAGGCTAGCTGATAGAGCTTTCGGCTGCCTTACAGCTCACAATTATATCCTGGAGAAGATGACGAAGAAATGTAGAAGATAATATTACAGCTTACGAAAGGATAGGAATCTTTATTTTTTTTAGATAGATAAAGGATAGGAATCATAGCAATTATTAAAAAAAAAAAAGAGAGAGAGAGAGACTTTATCACGGGCATATAAAGGGTTGTCCTTCTTATTATTACTTAAGCCGTCATGGAATATGAAATATTTTCTTTTTCTTTCAACAACAAAGAATGGATAATTATTAAACTTTGGGCGATGTATATTGCATTTATATGTATAGAAGATAATATACATTCTAAGGTAAAGTACACAAGCAACACAAGAGGAATTGTTTTTTTTTTTTTCCCTCTATGACCGAAGAGGAAAAAAGTGCCCTTCCCTTGACAACAGAAAGTTTTCTCATGACCGACCCACATTGGTGCCACTCACCACCTAAATTATTAGCTCACATTGTCAACCCCACTATTTAGATCAAGCATGCATGTATGTCACCATTTGTTTAGCTAATAATCTTATCCTTACCAATTTATCAATCTCTTTAATGTTGTCATTGTAAAAAGGCTGTGGATGATCAATTAAGTGCTACTATATTTTTCAAGGATAAGGCTCAAAACAAAAAGTTAACCTTGCTTATAATGCATGCCATGATACATAGCTATATACAAACGCAATTAACCGCCATTAGAAATGAAAAAGAGATAAAGTATGTTGACCTTCGGAAGAATCAATGATGAATATTGACTAAATGTCCATAAAGTAGAATGATATCAAGACTACCACTAATGTAGACGCAGTGTACATTTAGTTTATTGACTGATAAACAATGTCAGTCTTATTCTTTATCTTCCAACCTTAATCGGTTGATAACAGGATCATCTACCGCTCAGGCCCCACGAGGCACTCACTAATCCAAATTAATAGGTTATTAGTGGGTTTCAACTAAGAGGAAAAATGAGATTTTTATTTTACATCAAAATTTTACTAGTATTGATATTCGAAGCTATGATCATATGTTAACTATTCAAATTTTTTACGACTAGATTCAAACCCTGGTAGTTTAGAGAAAGATGGGATTAATGTCAAAGAATTGACTTGATTTTTTATTTTTCACAAATGAAATAGATTACTTTAATACTATTGATCAGGTGCCAATGAGTGTCGGTGCTAGTTGAATAAAGTTTGGCTCACACCTCCCACAAGAGCGTGATTCAAATTAGGGGTGCAGAAGGGTTGGGTTGAATCAAACTCGATGATGACCCAATTAGTATGATAGAGTCAAACGAGATCAACCTGACTTTCAAATAATATATGTGGATTTAAATATTATACATAGTAAAATTATGAAATTTTACAAGTAAGGAATAAATTTTAAAAGATATTTTATTATATATATTTTAGAACAAATATATCAATATAAAAATAGCATCAAATTATATAAAATATATTAATTAAACTGAAAAATCTTATAATTTGTCACTCATTATTCTTAAAAAAAGATCTCTTCAGAAGACTTCGGATCGAGTCAAGTAAATTTGAAGTATGACCCGAACTAGGCTCGAAAAATACATCGAGCCAAATTTCAAAATCCAAACCAGTCCCAATAAATTTCAAATCGAGTCGATTGACTCGGTCGGATTATGAACACCCTTGTTCGAATTCTCAAACCAATGTGAGTACCTTGTTGGTGAAGCGATACATAATTCCTCCTGAAAATCCCTCTAAAGATTGTGAGGTCTAACTTGACCTGATATATATATATATATATATATATATATATATATATATATATATATATATATATATATATATATCATTGATCAGGTGGTAAGCAATGGAGCAATTAGAAGATGGCATTTATTATTTTTTTTTTGGGGTGTGAACACCCGATTTTGTTCAATTTTTGAACAATAAAATCCAAAAATTTGCATCTAGTTTACCTCTTTATTTTATTTACATTTTCTTTAATTACTTATTTAAAAAAAAAAAAAAGAAACAGGAGGTTCACGGACTTGTGTCCGATTCTCCTTTTGCCCAATTCAATCCGTGAAGCATGGGAAGGAGGAAAAAGAAAAAAATCAAAAACTGAATGATGATGTCTTTACAAAAGGTTGATTTCTCTTTCGGGGGGAAGGGGGGATTCAAAAAAAAAAAACACAGAGACCAAAATCAAAAAAAAATTTCTGAAGATCACAAAAAAAAAATTAAAAACACTCATCACAACCTGCAAGAAACCAGCAATCAGTCCAATAATTCAGTCCAGTAGAAGAAGAAAAACAGAAGCAGGTATACATTTTTATCATCAAAAACAAAAAAATAAAAAAAAACACAGGGGCCGCGGCCTTCCCTGCTCCACCGCCGCGGCCCCCTCTTCTCCATCAACATCATCTTCAACCCTCCACCTCACGGTCCCCTCCAGCACCTTCCATCCATCATCATCAACACGGCCAACTCCCTTTTTTCCAGTTTCATCATTTTCCTTTCCTCTTCTCCATCAACATCATCTTCAACCCTTCACTTCCCTCCTCCTGCAACTCCATCCATCATCATCAACCCCACATCATAGGCGCCGCTTGAAAACCTCCACCGCCGCAAATCGGGACCTCCTTTGAAACCACCGGCCGGTTCCCCTTTTCGTGTCTCCATCCCTCTCAACATCGCCGCCTGGCCACCGCTTGCGAAGACCCGAGCCATGCCCAGCCATACCGCCACTCTCCCAAGGCGGCTTCCATCTCTTCTTCAACCGGTCATCCCCCATTCATGGCCGCCGAGCTCTAGATCGGCCAAAGACCGCCCCAGTCTTCTCCTCCTTGAAGCTCGCCACCGCCGCGCTTCCCCATGGCATAGATCCGCGACCAACCGCCGCGTCCCCACCGCTGGTTGAGCTTCCCTTTGCCCGGCGGTGATCTCCCTGCACAACCCCTGTCATCGCGCCACCTCTGTTCCCTTCCCCACCGCAACACCGCCGCCATGCGTACCAGAACCGCCACGCCTTCGCGATCTGAAGCTCCTTTCCTCCGTCACCATCCGCGATCGGCTTTCCCTTCACCCTCTCTTTCTCTATTTCTCTCATTCTCACTTCCCTCTCTCCCTGTTTCCTAGTCTGTCCGTGAGTTGTGAGTGTTATGTGTGTGAGTGAATTTGTGAGAGTGTGCGTGTGTGGGAACGTGAGTGAGAGGAGCGTGTGTGCGTGAGCGTGTGAGGGTATGTACGTGTGGGTTAGGTGATATACAGGTGTAGTGTGTATAGGTGTGGGATAAACAAGTGTATGTGGGTATGGGTGGATTAGGAATATTAAGGGTTTTATTTTATATTTATTTATTTATATTTGAGGTTGATATTACCATAGATTCGCTTGATTTGAGATTTGATTGTCTAATCAGTGTTTTTTTTAGTCTTTGGGTTTGATTTAGTTTAGGCCAAAATAAAAGTTTTTTTTTACTTTGAGTCTGTAATAAATATTTCGACATTTTGATAGAAAAAAAAGAGAATTTGTTATATATTTCTTTTATTTTTATTTGAACAAAATTAGGTAAATTAATTGAAAAAAAGGAAAGAAATAAAAACGAGTGATTCAATTTAATTTAATTTTATTATTTTGGGTGAATTTAATGTTAATGTTTCCATTAACTGAAAAAAAAGAAAAATAGTAATTAGGACATTTGTTTTCTTAGTTTAATTTTTCTTTTTTATACGTTTTGTAGTATGTTTACACTTATGTTTACGAGTTAATTTTATTTTTATTATTTTATTTATATATTTTGGCTGAATTAATTGCTTAATTATGCTTTTTTTTATTTTTTAGTTTAAATATTCTGTGTTTATGTGTTTCAACTAAAACTAATTATGTAAATTGTAATATTTTACATTTCTAGTTTAATTATTGTACATATTTTGTGTATTTGCACTTGTGAATTACTTATTTAGTTTTGTTATTTTATATAATTATGCGTTTTGTGTGTAATTAGGTCATGAATTTTTTTTTTCTTCTTCTCTTGGTTTAATTATTTTATATGTTTATATGTTTTATTTAAGTTAATTGTGTTTAACTTTGTAGGTTCCCGTTAAAATTAGAATTTTGTCTAAAAAAAAAGATTTTTTTTTATCCTTTTTGGATTCAAAATAAGTACTTGAGTGTTTTATTGGAATTTATCTGCTTAATTAATTGATGAATTATATTAAAAAAGGGGAGGTTAATTGAGCCGAGACGGTTTGTTAATCTCATGTTTCAGAATATTTTAGCTGCGACGGCTTGATATTCGAAGTTTTTTTTTAAAAATAGAGTTAATTTGACCGCGACGGTTTGTTAACTTTATGTTTTAGAATATTTTAGCTGTGACAGCTTAATATTCTAAAATTCTCTTTCAAGACTAGCTTTTCACCACTTAATTTATTTGTAAATATTTTTCCTAATATTCTTTCTATGCTATTTATGTATTTTTTTTTTCTAATTTTTTTTTTCAAAATACTTTTATTTAACTTTTGATATTGTAGATAAAGAGTTAACTTAGCCGTGACGGCTTATTAACTCAATATTTCGAACATTTGAGTTATGACAGCTTAATGATTCGAAATTTTCATCAAAATTTTTTATTCTCTTTTTATATTTGTATCTATTGATTTATAAAAATACAAAAAAAATCAATTTCTTCATTTCTCTTATTTGTAAATATTTATAATTTATATACTTATTTTCGATTTAAACTTGCTCATTTGTTTTAATTGTCTTGAAACAGAAAATAAATATTTGAGAAAGGTTATCTATTTAGTTTGCACAGTTAATTAAAGTGCAGTCAGGGCAGGGTGTCTTAAGTGCGTGGGATTAAATTCCTGCCCTTCCCTATACATAACCGACTCCCGAACTCAAACTGGTTTCAAAGATCATTATTTCTAAAAATGGGTTTTTCCAACGTTTTCCCAATTTTAAATAAACTTGGTGGCGACTCCATTTATTTTCAAACAAAATTTCTCTTTTGTTCGCCGTCCCCGTCGCGATCCCGGTTGCGACAGGGGGTAATAATTAGATGATTGCTTTATCTCCTCCAAATTTTCACAAGTATTCACTAGAATTGGCTCTACCTGCGAATCAGAAGGGATATAGTCCAATGATGATGATTCCTACAGCTTCCAAGTACGATGATGGTGGAGTAAGTCAGCATAATGTCAAGGGGTAAAAGATGAGGGTTTTGGCTGTGTGAGAGGCTCTTTAAATATGCCTTTTCTGACTTATATTGGAAATCCAAATCACTAAATAGGGTATATTTACGAGTTTGAATTTTATTAGAAAATGAAAAGAAAAAAAAAAGACTTGTTGGGGGATATATTTAAGAGCAGAGATGAGAGGTGAGACTATCTTGTACACCAATTAGTAGCTAGACCTATTGGTGTATTCAGTAACACAACCCAAAAAATAAAAAATAAAATTTTGAGTGTTTGCATGTGAAAAATATCGTAGTCTTATTTGAGTCTTTTAACTGATTAAGGGGCATTGCCATTGTTATCGTAATTCTATGAATAAATTAATCTTTGTAAGCATGAGAGAACAAGGGTACATGAAAAGGTAGTTATTTCGGTGCCTGAACATGTGCAGAAGCCTCGTTACCTAATATGGTTAAGAAAGTTTGAAACAGTGGACTCTTTTCCCCTGTTCTGAAATTTGCTCAAAGTGGAGCAGGACTAATTGGGATCCAGACATCGGTGTTAAACTAATAGAAGATGCTTCCAACATCCCATGTTCAAGGCAATTATAGGACTTCAATAATTTCGCAATTAGTACCATAGGATACCATAGGAAACCTTATATCAATATATATCTTATTAAGTCTTCATTAAAGTTTTAATTAAGACATGAAAATCAATGCTGGATCAGCAATTCTTATCCAACAAAAATACCAGACGATCACTTTTTTTTTTTCAGAAAATTAAATGACAGAATGATGTGGCATAGTTAATAATTTATGGGTGAGCAAGCGAGTTGTGCTACTATATTTTATCTAATCACCGTAACGTATTTTGTTGAAAACTCTGGTTATATCACTCATGTGTATTTGAGTAGGTGGAGATTTTGATGAGATCACTAGATATGCTTTTTTCAATTAAACCTCCAATTTGTTTGATGAAAAAAATTGTGTCTGACGTATTAGTCCTTTAAAAAGAAAATAGTTATATTTTACGGTTCTTTACAGTTTAAAATAATAGGGATCGACCATCTTAGATTATTTTATAAATTATTAGAATTCAATTTGTCCTATAAATTATTAAAGAATATGAGAGTAACTCAAATAGATGTTCAACTAAACACACTGGTATATATTAATTTCTTTATGGGCATTACAAATTCAAAATTTAGAGAAATGATATTTTGACACCGATATAGAGACACCCATGTGGATCCCATATAATGTAAGAGAAAAGATGGAAAGAGAATAAGTTAAAAAAAAAAATAAATAGTAGAATTCATATGTATTGTGAGTGAAATGTTTGCGTATTTAAAAAAATGGGGTATTGAAGTAGCAAAACCCCAAAATTTAGTACGTAACGAATCAAAAAAAAGAATAAGAAAAAAAAAGGAGAAGAAAAAACCATAATAAAACAGGGCAATTTATTTCTAGCTAGGGAACCCCCACTTCCCTAAAAAGTTATATTTTACACCCACTGACCCATGACCTCACCATCACTAACCTCACACTTACACATGAAAATTTGAAAATGCAGCTACAGAGAATCTAGGATCACTCAACATTGCCCTTATTGTTGTTCATCTAATCATCTGTTGACTTACATAAATAGACACATACATGAAATCACACAAAAGAAGAAAAAAAAGATTTGATTTGTGCGGGAATTATGGGTCCTAGTCCTAAAAGAATTCCTATGCAGCTAGGTGTAGGTAGAGCACAACATATGATTTCCAATTTTCTTTTTCATGTTTCTGCATTTTCAAGTATCCATTCATGCGAGTGGGAAATGTTGAGTCCCAGGTTCAGCACAATGAGTGTTGGGGGAGGGTCCAAATCCGCATGATCGAACCTGCTACATGGGATTTCAAGAGGCATTATATTACCACTAAGCCTCCCGCACACAGGCATTTTGTCGTTTTTTCTTTAGAGAAATGTTAATTATACTTATAAATTATGAGGCACGGTGTCGACTCATATTTCATTCATCATTGAATGAGATGTGGACTCTACCTAAATAAGATTCGCTCCCTATCTAATGATAAATGAGGTGTGAGTCAAAATAGTGTTCCATACCCATGAGTACATATAACATGGCTCTTTTCTTTATGTCCGATGTGCTGCATGAACCATGAAACTCTCTCATGAACTAGTGTTTTGGATTTTTGGGGCTCTTTTTGATGGGTTTGAAATCACTTGTGGTGATGAGGGTCAGGGCCAGCAGGACTGAGCCTACTGGGCTTATATTGTGTTCCCAGCAACTCCTTCCTTCTGATGATCTCCTTCAACACTTGTTTGGCACTCTCCACAAATGCACGGTTCTCATTGTTGCTAGAGAATGGGGGAGGAAGAGGACGGGCTTCTTGGCAGAACAAAATTGAAGTGAAGAGAATAATAAAGAACAACACCCTCCAACTTGCCATAGGATTGTGATGGGAAACTAGCAAATACACTAATCCGGGCAAGTAATAAAGTAATGAGTAAAATATTAACTTCTAAGCTATCAAGGCAAGCCAAAATGGTGCATAGAGTACTCTGAGCAGTGATGGTTGAGCATATATATATAGAGGGAGGGACATGAATTTTGGGCGGTTGCCAATATGCTCTTAAATTTTGCCGTGGCATGTGAACGAGACATTATATAGTCAAATGATATACAATATTCATTGTGATTGGGCATTCCTTCTATGTAAACATTGCAATAAAGTTAATCAAAAAGTGCTAATTTTTTTTATTGCCGATGGCTTAACAGTCACCCTTTGAGTAGATTACGCATCCATATTTGTATTTCTGCCGCCACCGTTTGATTTAGACAGCTAAGTCTCATTTGCACTCATTTCTATCCCAAAAACAAGATATCCCTTGAATGTGAAGAAAAGAATCATTCATTTTTTGCATTCCATCCTTGCCATTAGTCCAGAAGTCTGCCTAGTCTTTTCTTTTCTTGCTTTTTTTTTCAAAAAAAAAAATACAAGGGAAAATACCATGTGCCTATTGTGTGATCTTTTGCAATACTCTTTTTTTTTTAATTTTTTGATGAACTGATCTTTTGCAATACTGAATTTAGAGAAATGGCATTTCAGTGTCAGTGTCAAACTTCTCTTCGAAACTCATGGTCCAGCGGAAAGGAATGGGACGCCATCATTCACCATTCAAAAAGGGTACTGATAGAATCTCAAAATCCAAGTGATGTGATATGTGTTATGGGGGCTTGGTTTAACACTTTTGTTGATTAAAGTTGGCCTCTGGAATCCACTGTTTCAGCTAATTCTGCAGCAACAACCTTCCACCCCCTCACGCAATTCCTTCTCTTCATGTTGATAATTTAGGGATTATTTGGTTTCAGAAAATAGTTTTTACTTTTCATTTTCAGTTTTACTATTTTCTGATAAAAATTAAAAATTAAATTTTATAATTTTTAGAGTTTTTAGTATTTCCTTGATAAAATTCAGGAAATAGAAAAACAAGAAATGAAAACTGAAAATTACTTTCTAAAATCAAACTCACCCTAGAGCAATCAAAGGGAAGACCATGATCACTACACCCCCAACATATAGTAATGCTATCAATTACTTGTTCCATCTTTCTTCATTTAAGGAGTTCTGAGCTAACATATATTTAGTCACTCTGTAAAGATATTTTCCTCTAATTAGCCACCGAAACAGATTATGCTGCAATTTATCAGTAGATATAACTCACCAGAAATGCTTTTTGTAAAGTTTGCTTTGCTGTATGAAGTATCAACCTAAATCTGAACCTTCGCATCCACATGTACTTACTTGTAAAGCTAGAAATACACAACCTTTTCCCATTTACAATTTAGAGAGTGGAACATATGAAAAATGAGAAACACTAATGAGAAGGGAGCTAGATGGTTTTGTAACTTTTATGTAAACTACCATCTTTGTCTTTGTGTGTGAGAGCAAATCAATCAGATGTGATTGAAAACAATTGGTGGAACACCAACTGTTAATTATAAACATCAACTACCCTTTTAATATGTAAGTGGTGAGTGGTGACGCCTGAAAAATGTTAAAAGGAAAAAGGCATATAAGAGTCATATGTATAAACTTTATAAAGGAAGGAACCTAATAAACACCTTTTCCTGCTAATGAAAGACAAAGTGCCAAACCTATGCACATGTAGGATGAAAAGGTGAGAAAGGAAAATAACGTAGGAAAGCTATCTTGCTTTCACTCGCTGGCTAAAAATTATAAAGCTATCCGATGAGCATGGCTTCAATTTATTCAGTTGGAGCTTCATGACATTGAACGGAGATTGGTGATTAAGAGCATTGCCAACTATCGCGAATGAGACAATGAGAAAGATGTCCAGAGCATCCTTTTTTTGTTGATCCGCAGTAATAAGAAATGTGAAGGAACAAATTTTGATTAAGGGGTATTCAAGCAGAGAGGACATATAGTATAATAGTGCAGAGGTAGGTACTCAGACATATATTCCCAATAATTTGCCTATCATGGCCCTCATTCCATATTCCCAATGCAGTATATTCTGCAGCATCCATAATCTCCATATAACATAACATGCTTAAATGCATAGAAACCAGGTATGGCACTTCCAATTTTTAGTCTTTCTTAAATGGGCACACATGGACGTGGAAATGGTAATCTCATTTCTATTTTTCATTAAAAAAGGTAACTCGGGAGGCTAAGCCACTGGGCACAGAGTGGACCTTGCAGTAAAGGCTCGGTCGAGAGTTAAACTCATTGGATGAAAATGGCAATCTTGTCGAAGCATTGGTAACTGGAGCCATTTATATATGTATAAGAAATGAAGGATTAAATTAAAAGCTCAATATTCATTCCTCTGGTTATTCTGAAGGATTAGGCAAAAGTTAGGATCACAGACTAGAGAAATATGTGTGACTAGTTGGGCAGCTTCTATCAAACAACCGAAGAAAATTAATTACCACCCGAAACTCCTCTTTCAAGTTGTTGCCATTTCAAAGCCACCTAGCATCGCTCGATTAAAATTTAAAAGCCTATATCTCAATGTACTGTCTCTCTGTTTTAAAATTTGACGCTAGTAGTAGTAAGTAATATTTATGGACTTTATAATTATGGGTTTTGCTGACCCGTGTTATTAGAGCACTTGTTAACGATACAGAAAATAAAAAGTTTAAAGGTTTAGAAATATTTAATATATTGAAAACTTACAAAAAGGTCATCTTTTTGATGCAGACTTTCCTTTATTAAAATCTAAACCATTGTCCTAATGGCACTACTTAGATAAACCCGAAAATTAATGATACTTATGATATGTAGAATTCTCGATATTACTCCATTCATTTCACAATATCGGTCAAAAATCAAACAATACAAGAAAATAAAAAAATAATTTGGCAAATATAGAGAAAATTATATGAGTTGACAAAACTATTCTTCTATAACTATTATTACTCATCTTAATAAATATATTGATTATTTAACTAACATATTCATATTAAGGATTTTAAAAAAATTAATACTATTTAGATGTTGTAAATAAACATATATTATGACACATAAAAAAGTAAAAAATTGATAATTATTGTTAAATAGAGGGAGTAAATTGTAGGTGTAAGTACATCTGCTTCCGTATTACTCCCTCCACTTCTTTTTGTATGTCATTTTTTACTTTTCTATTTGTTTTCAAATTAATTCTCATTTTTGATTTTTTATGACTTATTAATTATTTTATGCCCATTCTTTTTCATTTAAGAGAAAGAATGAGTGGAGAGAGGTTGAAGGGGTATAATTTAATAGAAAGAGAAAAAATAAAAAGATATTTTTATCCTCTATTATTTCCTCCATTCTTGAATAATTATTCATTTCAATATTTTTTTATCTAAAAATAATTATCTATTTAAAAAATTTAAGTAGAATTAATTAATTATTTTTAATAATATCTTTATTAAATGCTATTGGAGGAGTTGAGAGATATATTGAAAGAGATATATTGAAGGAGGAAAGAGAAAGTTAAAATATTATAAAGAAATGAAGACAATCCAATAAATTAATTTTAAATTTTTTAACTTCGATATTTTTCAATACATTTAAAATTAAAAAATTATTTAAGAATAAATAGAGTATTATTTTTCATATCACCAATAAAATTTAATTATTATCTTAATTTCCTGGTAAAACTCAAAATAGATATTTATTTTAAAAGTGAAGAAGTAATATACACTGATCACCATGCCCCATTCAGCACACCAGCTTCACTGAAGTACACTATCCGCTTCGTGAGATCGCATAAATAATTAATTTTATTAAAAAAATTAATATATTTCTTTTACTATTTCATACATTTTTCATATTAATTGTTTGTTTGGACTTTATTATATTAGTTTTAAAGTATAAATCTTACTAAACTTATATTGATATTTTGTCATTTTTTTTTATTTAAGATTCTCGTGTGAACGTGTGAGGAGCTGAGAAATCCTGACAATGGAAACAAAAACCTCCAAGATTGGGGTGGGGTGGGGGAATGGAGGATTGGGACAAGAAGAAAATAGAGTGACAAATATGAGAGTGGGAGGCACTCCCCCCCACTACTTCAGAAATGCTAACCCTACTCTCAAACACACTCCAAATATATCATTAACACATTATTAATTTTTATTAAATAAATATTATTTTATTTTATTATACATGTGAATCTATTAATATTTAAATTAATTCAAGTAATTTGACACTTATTTATGTTAAACAAGGTTTTGGGCTCTTCACCTCTCGTGGATGAAACAAACTTACACTAATAGAGTTTTACCCTTATACTGGATTGACTGAACTTGAGTAAAATAAATTAGAGTATAATAAACCTCAAATATTGACGGCTTAAATCAAAATATAGTGAAATTTCTTACCCTGGAGCAGTTTGTTGCGGTGAAAATAAACTGTGATCTTAAAGAACTTTATTTATAAAGTCATAAATTTGAATCTTAGAATCATCTCTTTAACAATAACTTTATTTAATAGATGGCAAATACCCTAAATTGAAATTTGCTAAACAATTCATTAGAGACAAAAAATAATCGTAAAAATTCTTTATTAACTTAGTATATCCAATACACAAATTTTGCACAAAGTGAGCTGGATTTGGATTAAACCACGTTGCTTTTTATATCATATTCTTAATCTGCCACCGCCATAAGTTAAAACAATCCTTTGTATCCTCTCCTCCTCCACAAATGAACTATCATGAGTGCATGAGCAACTCGTCATTGAGATGACATGTGTCAGCCATGCCATACTTTGGCTGACTGAGCTGCACACTACAACTTTACTTCTTCTTTTTTTCTCTTTTCTATTTTGCCTTGTTGCTCTCCAACTCAAATTATATTACTATTTGACCATAGTGCAGACTTTAATTCGTGAAAGGTTTTGACTTTAATGTAGATATATATATATATATATATAGGCTTGTCATGGTTGAGGGTTCATTATTATCCACATACTTAATTTTGGTGCAATGCACTAGCCTTTTTTCTTCTTAAACTAATACGTATAAATCATTTAGGTGACTTACGAATCACAACGATGAGACATGGATAAGGCGTGGCACGAAAATGGAGATATGATTTTTGTTACAAATTACATAATACGAATATGATTAAATTATAATATGGCATATGAAAGTTGTATTAAATTAATGGATTTAGTTTATATGTAATTATAGTGTAAATTTTTTTTACACTTATCTGATCATATATTATTACATAAGTTATAATAGCTAATTTTTACATCTCTTACTTAAAAAGTCATTCAAATAAAAGATTTTGATTGGATGATAATAGTATAAAATAATTTTATACTGTTAATATATCAAAGTTAAAGTCTAAATTAATATATAATTTATCGTCAACGTAATAATTATGTTTATATATTATTCCCATTTATATAAATATAACAACTTAAAAATAAAAAAGATTGTTGAACATAATTAAAATATGAGTTTAATTTTGATGCACTCTAACAATATAAAATATTATCATCCAATCAAAATATTTTAATTATATGACTTTTCAAGTAGTAAGTGAGATAGTCATCAACTATCATGTCTGATATGACAACACATAAGATTGGATAACTACGTAAAAGACTTTTATAATGTCATTATATAAAAATTAAATTCTTAAAATATATACATAAAACTTCATTTATATATCTCATGCTTAATTTTATTATGGTTTCGATTAGTGCTAATTTCTTTTTTGCTCCATTTATATCCCTAGTATTTTCAGAACATTTCAATCTTATCATTTTGGTATATATAAAATAACCAATACAATGATTATTTTAAATACCCATATTTCTTAGGATATACTTGTAGTCCTGCCTTAATTGAATCATTATTGAAAGAGATAAGTAACTTGATAAAGGATCAAATATCATAATTTTGTTCAAAGTTCAAAGGCTTAAGTAGTTTAAGTTGACATGATTTATAAGGGTGTATTTATTTTGGATTTTGAAACAAGTGATTATAAAATTTAAATTTTATATATAATTAAAAAAGTTGAAAATTAATTTTTTATATTCTAATTATTTTCAAAAAAAATTATCTAAATATACAAAAAATAATTTTTCTCGGATAAAAAAAGTGATTATTTCACGTCACAATACCTAATTCACTTCACTCGGTATATAGGTGAATTGACTGTGTCACTTATTTTGCCCTTGCTTCGGGCCGCCGTTCATTGAGGGGTAGCCAAAATAGACCCTCAAGTGCCCCTTCAAATCAATGCATGCCGACTATTATCTACGTGATAAGAAATTAACATTTATATGTGAATGAGTACTCTCACTTATTTTTTTTCTCCCTAGCTTAGGGCCACCGGCCCTTGAACGTGTAGCCATTACACCCCCAACCAAGGTATGCCAACTATATTTTCTAAATGTTTAAAGAGATTGGTACACTGAATAATGGGCATGAACCTCGATGCATTAACTCCCAGGTGAAATTCTAATCAACTCTGAATCCATGTATTTTGTTTTTGGTCAACCAACTACACATACTGGAGTGAGCTTTATCACTGGGCCATATAAATTGTCTGCGCACTTGGCACTCCTTCAACTTAGTGGGATGAATGAATTTTGATCCATTTGTTATAAGTCAGTCGGCTATTCATAATGTACACTAAACCCAGCACGAGTTCTCTGCAAGGTACAAAACTTTCAATTATACATATCACACTAGGACCAATGAACTATTAGCCCATCAATTATTTATTCGTTCTCTTCGTCCTTACCTAAACTATAATAATGTTCCACATAGAAAAGAAAATAAGTAGTACTCACAATTATCAAAAGAAAACAAGTAAAAAAATGCTATCAAGATAAGTATTTGCAAATGATAGAATCTAGATTATTAGGTGCACATTTCACAATTATAAAGGCTTCATCTCCGTCTAATATCCTTCTTTCCTAACTAATAAAAATTGTATTTATTCTAAACCACTAATTTTAGGGTATACTAAACTTTAATTAATCTGACTCAAACTAGGTTAATCCACTATATGGGCAAAGCTCTCATCACACTAGTTTTAAAAAAAGATTGGAACAAGTTGACTCCATTTAAAGAAACGAGTTGCTCAGCCCATTTTATGATGAATTGTTTAATTAATTGGTAACTATATATAAAAATTGGACCCATAGGATGGCTCTACAGCAGAGGTCAGGTGACTAACATTGTATTTTGATTTTTTTTTTTCAGTATATCGGATCAGAATTAGTAGTAAGAGATTGGAAAGAGAAAGAAAAGTAGGGAACAAAGTTACTTTTCTAATTATTTAGAAGAATTAATAAGAGAACGAAAAGGAAATTTTTTGATCATATCTGAAAGTTAAAACATGAGTGAAACATTTATAATTATTAAGAAAGAAGAAGATGAAGCTAGGGGCAGCGGTGGCTGGGCATTAGGAATTATAACATGAATGTGATATATATATTTATATATATATATATATATATATATATATATATATATATATCATTATAAAATTAGGGTTGTATTAGGGTAAACACAGATTGGGTATTTTTTTTCAAATTAATATAATAATATGATGTCAAAATGAGTTAAAAGGACAAAATTACATATGTAGTGTACATATATTATTATGGGTGATTTATTAATAACATGGCAACCATAGACGATCGGCAACGGACAACGGTAGGTGACGGATGGTCCATATATGACCAATCACGAATAAGGTATTATTATATGACGAGAGTATCGTGTCACTAAATGATCTCACCAATAAATGTAAAGTGTCGTTCATTTGCAAGGTTATTAAAATATATATGAGATCAATATGAGAAAACCAAATCTTAAACATTCAGAAATATGTTAAAACCGATATGATGCACTCAAAAATAAAGTCCTCTAATGTATCTAGTACCCTATTCATTTATAGAATAAATGCTAGGTTATCCTTTTTTCAAAGAAAGATCATGATTAATGAGGATACATATTAAGCAAATTAAATTGAACGAAATGGTGACGCTTCTCTCAATAGCTTAAAAATTTTAGACTATTGAGTGAAAAAGGATTATGTATGATTGATTTCATATTTCCCACTGCACTTCTCACGCTTTTGTCCTATTGTTCTTGGAAGTGTGAATAATATATATAAACGTACTCCATTTTGTGTTGATTTAATTTTGGTCAACATCTTAATCACTTTGTCAAAAAGTTTTAAGTACCATCCATATCAAGAATAATTTTCTCTAGAAGCTAATTGTTATGGTGAAGGCTCACGATTACAAGTTGTTTCTAATAATATATGTTCTTTTTGAAATTGTTTCAGAAAGAGATCTAGGATATCATGATAAGAAGATCCAGTGTTTTCATGAGGGACCGGCCAAGGTAAAATACTAAAGTTACACTACATTGCCAAGTATGGGCCAATAATGGTATGAGTGTCATAAGAAGCCAGTAACCGAGGTCACGACTGGGCTTGCCTGACCATGCCGAAGCCATCTTTTTTTCTTTCTTTTTTTTTTTTTAAAGTTTTCTTTAGCCTCATATCTCCATTATATGTAACTTGCTTTGTTTTTATTCCCTTCTAGTGAGCTTTTCTTGATGACAGCAGTGTTTAAAAATCATGATCAGTCCGGTAGCATGCTATGTTAGTGGTGGTGTATTGAAACACTTATGTTTTCTTTCTTTGTTTTATCTGCGTAATAATGCTTATCTGTGTGTTAATCATGCTTTTGGAATTGGTGTTTCTATGGCATAGCAAACTTGGAGCAGTAACTATTTTAATATGGAGAGAGAAAAAAGAGTCTAATCATATGAAGAACTCAAAGAGTTTATGTAGGGTAGCTTACCTATAGAAATTTTTCATTAAATTGGATTATGAGAAAAGAGCTTGAGCAGACTAATATACTTGTTTCTACATAGTTAGAGTATAACATTTTATGACACTTTAAATAGTATTGAGATATGATATGCTCACCTTTGCATATATGAATATATGTAGCGTGTTGTAAAAGTATCTATGTTCTCCGCGTTCTTTTAAAGCTACATAAACATAATTAGTTAATTTTTAAACTTTAGGCTTTGGTATCGACAGAATTTATTGTATTGTACTCAAATATTTTACCTGATGATTTATACTCAAGTTTAGACCTTTGTTTGTTAAATAAACCTTTCTGACAAAAAAAAAAAAAAGGCTTTAAAGATATTGCATGGATCTTTGATTAGTAAACTCTTAGATCAACTGTCTTAAATTGCTCATAGTATTCTTTTGTGCAACTTGAGAGTATCATATTACCCTCTTAAAAATGTTATTTCATCTGTTGCATAATAAATATCATTTTAACTTTTTTCATATATTCATAAATTAATATATTTGCATACAAAATATATCCAAATACATTGATTTATAAATGTACACTCTAAAAAAAAAGTCAAAATGACATTCTTTATAAAATGGAAAGAGCACCATTTATGTCCGTGGAGAAATGCTTCATAAAAAAAGTGAAGATATTATCAACGAAGAATCTATAACTTCTTATTCTCCTCCTAATCAAAGTTATGCAAGATTTCATTGGGAGTGTGTCGGGTTATAGGATAAAAATGGGATGAAAATTTTAACGGATAAACTAAGTATAAATTGTTAAGCGAAAAAAATGATGAGTTGCTGAAATTTTTCTTGCATGATTGACCTCATTCGACGACTAGGAGATACCCTGCAATCTTTCCTGTGATGTCAATGGAACAACCCTTGACCTTAGAACTATGCTTCTTTTCACTGAACCATAGAGTTAGGCTATGTTTGATAATTTTATATATGATGATGGGATATAATTATTCACAATGGAATTGAAAAGAAATATGACAAGTGGGGGTAAAAGATAATGTGTGATTCCTTTATTTCGATTTTTAATAAGCTTAATAATGGAAGGAAAAAGAAATGAGTAAAATTTCCTACTTGACCCCTATTTTAACGATATTAAGAAAAAAAAAACAGTGTTTTGAATTTGCCAATTTTACTAATTATTCTAGTCACTTTTCTTAGATTGCTTCAAAACAAAGTTCACTTAAGTTTAGCTATTTGAATTACTGTTACTCTTTCCATTGGCCTCCACTTATGTTGCCACTTTAAGTAGAAGTATAAATAAAAGAAGCATAAATCAAATTTAAAATAGAAGAGCTTACTGTGAGTCTTAGTTCATTTCTGCCATGATATCACTACTTACATTATTCTTTCCTTGATTAGTAAATCTTTGGATGAGATAGGCATTTGAATCACTTGATAAGGGGGGACATGATTTGATTTCATGATTTTTTTTCAAAACAGGTGTGGGGAAGGATTAGTTATTTTTTTCCGTCCAATGTGTTTGATTAAGGAATAAAAATATGAATAAAAATTTCATAGATAAATTCTATGTGTATACATAAACATATTGAGTTTATTTATGATATTTATGAGATTTTTATCTATATTTTCACTCTCCAACCAAATTGAGTTTATCTATGAGATTTTTATCTATATTTTTAACTCCCCAACCAAACATACCCTTAGTAAAATAAAAGTTTAGGTTGATCAGGAAAGATTCCTTACCGTTCAGATTTAGGATATATTTCTTAATTCATGATTCACTAGGCATCTAGAGAGAGTCTTATAAATTATTCACCAACAAAGAAATTCAGTAATTAGACTGTTTTTTTTTTTTTGAGGCAACTAAATGAGCCAATTCTTATTATTAGTAAAGGGTAAGCTTTTGTTAAATCTTCAAAGCTTCCTTCCTAAAAATTACTTCGCCCACCATTTTGAACCTTTAGTGTTGAGGAAATTTTATGTATTTTTTTTATTTTCACTATAAAATTACTTAATTACGTGATAATATTTCATATCTAATTTCATAAAAAGTATAAAAATGGAAATAAAATGAAAAAAAAAAGACAACATAGTGTAATTTGTAATTTTAATTCGAGAGTCGCATGAAGGATAAAAATACCATTGCACCACGTCTTTACAATGATTAAATGCTTTTCATCTTTTTGTTTGGAAAAAAAAAACCAAGTGTGAAGGATTATATCTCTCGGCCTAATGCGTGATTGACCCAAATCAAGGGAATCTTGAGTTGGGCCTGGAAAGGGTTAAAAAAGTGGCTTCCCACCAAAGTTTTGATTCGAAGAAGGTTCCAAAATATTGAACCCAAAAAAAAAAAAAATTTGCAAAACACGCTCCAACTGCGGTTTAAAAGGTGAGAAGAAAACCCTAACTCCACCACACTACTTGATCTTATCTGAGCAGATACCGGCACGGCGAGGTCCGCCTTTCCCCGAACCTCTCTATTCTTCTATTTCACTGGCGGCGGACGCGGTGACTGGGACGGCGGAGCCTCCCTTTTCCCCTCTCTTCGAGGTGGTTGCCGGCGGCTCTGCCCCCCCGAACCCAGCGCCAGCGAGAAATGGAGAACACGGAGAGGAGGCTCTCGGGGTTCAAAGGCACGGCCTTCTGCCGTCGGAAATCTGCGATGAAGACTGCCCGCGGTCAGAGCCCCACCCTCTCTATATTACGCATTGCTCGGGGGGCAGTGATGGCCACGCGGGCAATCCAATCCAAATCCAAATATATTTCACATTGCTTTTCTTAGAATTTTAAGAATTTTGAAACTCTTTTTTTTTTTTCTCTCATTGATAATGCTGCTCATTTACTTTAGTTGGATTTGTAATCAAGCAACTTTAATTTTTAGCTAGGGATTTTGAGCCTTTTTCTTTTTTCATTTTTCTTTCGATTTATTTTTGTTGGCCTCTTTATGCTAGTAAGTAGTTAATTACTACTTAATTGTTCAATTGTACGGGTAGGTGAATGATTTGTTTGTTCTGTTTCGTTATGTTGGCAAAACTATGGGCGTGTTTCGTTTGCATTTTCATTTCCAATAGTTTCTGTTTTAATGATTTTATTGAAGGTAGTGGTGAAAACAAGAAGTGAGATTTTACTGTTTTCACGATTTCCTTTACAGAATTCTGAAACATAATATAGGAAATGAAAACAAGAACAATGATTTTATTGTTTTCATGGTTTCCTTTATTATAGAATCCTTAAGACAGATAATACAGGAAATGAAAACAGAAACCAAGCAGACCCTATCCTTTGCTGTCATTGCTGGTTCCATTTTTTTTTCTTGGTTTCATTGTGTAATTTATCATTGGCCAGTTGGGGTTGCATTCAACTCATTATATATTTTGTATTATTGTTTGTAATGCAGTATCTTGTATATTGGCTTATTTATATGGTTTTCCTTGTATTGGTTTTACTATCTCCCATCATTTTGCATATTGGAGTATATCTGAAATTCATCGCAGAGTTGTTGAGTCATCGTTGTCCTCTTTTTCATACTGTGCTTCAAAAGAATACTCCTAGGATTATACCTTTTTGCATTCTTAATTTAGCTATAACTTTGTTGCCGTGGGACTGACATAAACTTCTATGCAATTCAGGCACTACCTGCTGCGAGAGTGTTCTCCACGGCCTCTGAAGAACTGGCAGATGAGTCGCTGAAAGAGTTTCAACAAAATACACAAGAATCAAATAAGTTTTTGTGGATAAGTGTGCTTATCCAAATGATTTTGTTTATGATACATGTAATTTTGTTTATGTGGAAGCAGTCGGTTTGGTTAAGTTTTTATTGAGGCAGATGTGGCTTTTGAGCTGATTCGTAAGACTACCTCAAAAAATTTCAAGATTGACAATGTTCGTGCATATATCTTTTTGTTTCTATGTTCTACGTTAATGATGCCTCAATGGAATTATAACAAAGAGCAACCATAGTTGGCTCGTGAAGCTCTGACAAGGCGTTTGGAAGCGCGTGCAATTCAATTTTATCAAGGAATTGAATTGAATTCTATCGTTTGGAAGCAACTTGAGTGAAAGAATTAAAATCAAACCCAAATGAATGTGATTTGGTGTGAGAATTAAATTTTAACAAATGAAAATACTAAAATAATCTTATATGAATATAATGTTTTGTTTTTAACCTATCAATGAAGGATAAAATAGTAAAAATGATTAAATTTATTTATTTTTAGATTATTTTAAATAAAGGAATTAAATTCAATTTCTTAGTTAAGACTTTAATTCAAGTTTTAATGAAATTTGATTTCTAATGACATTTAATTCAATTTCATGTTATTAAAAGTTTAGAAAACAAAAGCTATTGAAGTGTATCATAATCAGACGTGGCACGTTTTCAATTGTATTTTTCCACTTGAGCTCTATATCTGCAGCTAAATTGACCATATCTCAAGATGAACGCACTTACCTTTAGAAGCATTGTTCTATGCTATTATATTTGATTATGACGTACATGTTTTACAGGGTCTTCTTTTTAGAGTTCTTATATTTGTGTTTATTTTATGGGAGATAATGGCTCATAACTCATTGATTATTGGATGAGGTATGGATCATGTTCAATTAGGGCTTACACCTTATCTAATGATAAATGAGGTATGAATTGACACAGTGTCCAATATAAAATGAATACAAATAATATAATTTTTTTAAACAAAAGATTAGATTGAAAATTTGGAACCGCACAAGACTAATTATTACTTTTTTTTTTATTTATTCATAGCAAACTTTTATCAGTTTGCTTTGTTAAAGTTCGTTGCCACAGTTTCGTTTCGAATGAAGGAAAAAGATGAAAGAGGTTACCCTTTGCATAAGAAATGATTTTTTTTTTTACTTTTTACTGCCTTCTAGTGCAACCATGAAATAGCAGGGAACACATGATCGTTCAAAAACCAGTAACAAGTCTCCTATATAATGCAATTTACACACCAAATGATAAATTCTCAACAAGCCAAACATGGAAAATGAACACAACAAAAACAAAAACAACCAGAAAAGAAAAACGAGGAGCCGCCTTCAAAGAAATCCTTCAGGTGATTTCATTTGTGAAGTCATGAACCATCAAGTTGGCTGCTTCAGCATTATCCAATGCTACTCCTTCTCCTTGACAATATCTGTCATTTTTAAGATTTACACATATTAAAAGACGATAAATCCTCTCAATAAACATAATTTAAGAAGTAAATTGAAAAAAGTTGTTAATAACTGGTTGATATTTACATTAAACAAATAATATGATACATGAAAAAAACACTAGATGGACATATATATAGTGAAACGGAGGAAGTGCTAATGATAGATTAGGCTATTTGGGTAGATTGTTCTTCTGACAAACCTGAAGTGCCATTTTCCTTTCCTTTGCCGTTCTCCTTCCCATTTGGCAAGGCAGGTTTAGCCAAGGGAACTTTGCTCTTGTTGTGGTTTATCTTATCTAGTTTGATCTTCTGCTGCTGGTCATTGAGTTTCTGTGTTTTGGGGGCATGAACACGAACCCGGATTTCCCAAGGACGTGCTGCAACCCAACGCTCCATCCAGCTCCACCCCCAGCTTTCTTTGCCAAGGCTGTAAGAAGCCTGACCAAAATACTGGCTACAGTTTGGCCTCCACTGCAATGTATCATGTTCACATTAATGAACAAATTTGGATTTGCAAAATGTTAGACACACCTGCTTTTAAGGTATGTGTCCTCTCATGTTTCCTTGTATGTGGTAAAATCATAATGTAGGTGTGCAAATAATGAGATGGTTTCCATTATAATTATATGGTAACAAAATGTGAAGATGTAAGTGATAAGGGTTTGAGTATGTCTATGCAGTGTTCTGATTTTTGTGCAGGATAAAGCAAGTGGATCAAGTTGTGTACCTGATGAGAGAAGGCATATGCCATGGCTCGCTCTCGTTTAATCGCTGCTTCTTCTCGCTGATAGAGCCTAGAAATTATCTCTTCCATTGTTTCAGAACCACTGCACCATTCCACCTGACATGCATTTACCAAAAGGTATGATTTGTTGACAGCTTGACATCGAAAGATTTTTGACAAAATAGCCTCAGGTTGCAAGAAACATAAAAAGAGAAGTGATAGCCATAATTGTGATAACACTTCAAAAATGGTAAAAAAATCAAGATATTACAGGCATATGATTGTAACATAACAATACCTCAAGCTCGTGAATCTTGGCCTCTAGTTTCAACTGGTTTTCCAACTTCTTTTGCTTGATCCGGGCTTCTGTTATCATGCAGATTCTGCGAGCTCTGATTTGATCTTGTATCTTGCTCCATGAATGTAAATAGCTCAATGCAGTTGCTGTTTGCTCTCTGGCCAGATGATCTTGAATTAAAGCTTCAAATTTCTCTGCTCCCCTTAGATGGTTTAATGTTCTTCGTGCCTGCATAGATTATGGAGAAGGAGGAGTTACACACGTCACTCTATCAGCATGGTGAATTGCTTAGCAAGATGTCAGTAAAAGGCTCAAATCAGTATCTCTAGATAGATGTGTAAGCACAACAATAGCTGCCATTTCGGGGTATTTAAAATGAAAGCTCATTGGAAGAAGCTGGTCCTTAAAAGAAGGATTCGTGGTTAAGCAGTTGACCATAAAAAACAGATGGGATGAAACAGAAATCATCAGACGAAGAAGATGATACCATGCCAGTGTTTTATTCATAAAAGTAAATTGCTTTCCAACTGTTGTTAAAAAATGAGAAAAGAGTAAGAACTGCATAAATAGCAGATAATGTCACCATATACTTCCCTTCCAAGGTCAGAGCAGGGTTTGAGCATTGTTTCTCAAATTTGACCCCTATCAGTACTAACAAGAAGAAAATTTAGAAGACATAACAATAGCAGCTCCAAAATCATTGTGAAAACAACTAAGTAGAGAGTTGTTTGATATCTCATAGAAGTGTAAAAGATTTAGTATAGTATCACTGAGTTCAAATTTGATGTACAATAGAACTACACTATTGGTAAACAAGAAGTGCAAACTAAGATTTTCACTTTCAGGAAGAGGATATCATATCCTTTATTGATAATCTAAAGATTTATATACCTTTAGATAATCAAATTAAATCCATATCATCTTTGATAAGCTGAGAAAAAGAACAATTAATTGTTTGACAGTAGCAACCACATATCTTAGATTGCTAGGGAATTTAGAAGGCAACACTTCAAGAAAATACAATTTCTGATTGAGTAGGGCATGGAGAAAATGTGGCAAAAGCTCCTAACCCTGAGAACTTAGTAACAATCATCTTGAATGTCGGATTATAAGATTGAAATGTCTTAAGACATGGCATATCCATGAGGCTAAGATAGATTACGAACTTTGACTTTTGCTTCCAGTTATTTTTGCTTTCTGTAACAAATTACTAGAATCTTTATGTTTTGTCCCAATTAAATGCTACATGAAATGCAGAATTGCATTGATAAAACACTCTCAAAAATGTGACAAACATGTAAGCGAATAAATGGCTTCGAGCACCTCACAGATATTATACCATAAATGAACGAAATGCATTTTGAATCCGTGTGGCAGCGATATTGTCAATCAACCTCGAGGGAACTATCCGGTCAATCATCAAACCTTCATTGGGAATGCTACTCGACTCCTCATGAGTGTTTTGTTCCAAGTTGAAGGATTCATTTGACTCTTCAGCAGCAGATTTTACCTATTCAAAGTGGTGAGAGAACATGCAGCAGCATGTTCATGAAATACATTTAATACATGCTCTAAAAGTTTTGTTAGCAATTATAATGAAACTAACTTTAAAAATCAACAGTAAAGATATTTTCTGTGACATATATTAAATGTGTTCAAGAAGCATATAATAATTTCTCGATGTTCAAGTCATGGCTAATAGGATCCTGCTTGTAAATTGTAATAAGATTGCAGATCAAATTATCAACTTTGGCTTTTTCCAGAAATTTTTGACAGCAAAAGTTAACAGAATAAGAAAAGTAGGTAAAATTAATAAAAGATTCAACTCCTCCTTACTCAACTAATTACTAAAGCTGAAACAATCATTATTATTTTTGCAAACTTCAAAATGCAAGGGCTGAAAAGAGAAAGAAAAGAAATCACCTTTTCTTGTTTGGATTTATCTTCCTTCTGCCTCTTCGGTTTGATTATTATCCTAAACCATTTCCTTGGACCCATTCCTATTTCTCAAGATGGTAAGAACAGAAAACAGCCAACAAGAAACCTGAACAGTAACATTAAAATATTTTATATCAACTTTCATTCATAAATAAAGGAGGAGAGTGCATAGAAGATCATAGACCCCATGAAGAGTTTATCATGTATACAGTAAAATGGACAGAACTCTCAAATTTCCTAGAAGGGCAAAAGCAAACAAATTTTTCTCATATTGCTGTAACCTGTAACCATAGGTAATATTCATCCTTTCAAAATAATGGGACAAATAAGCATAAAAATAATATAAAATGTGAACCATAATTGCTAAATCAAGCATAATTACCCTTCCATACCCTGATGTAATTTATCCAAAATTGGTGTCCATTTTTTTTATTTATTTAAGACTCAAAGTTTATTTCTGCTTTGTGGACTTTATTTTTGAGACTATTTTAAAATATCACAATTAAGGTAGCTTTCAGGGAAAATTAAAATGTAAATCCTGACCCCAAAAAAAAAAAATTATAGCATAATTTCTCCACAGCAGGTACCTCTTCGAACAAGCGAATCATACAATCTATCTAAATTATGGTTTTTAAAACCCAGAACACATTGAAATCAAGCTCAAAACTAACACAATACTAATAAAAAACATGAGTCCTATACTTTCCTCACCATACTAAAAAGATTTTACCCTGAAAAACTAGCCATGTGCATACATCATTAGGAGCCTGACTTAAAGCAGGTGGCAAAACAAAATCATCACAATACTTGAATGGCTAAGCATGCAACAGTGCATCCAAATATAATGATCATCATGTTTTTCATCTGTAACACCTACAAGCAAAGGAAGGAAGATGCTAAAGAATGGAAAATGGTAAGGGGGCACATACCAGGACAACACACACACACGCAAACACACACACAGGAGTTTGCTTGGAGAGGATGATGATGAATGGTGGGTGGTAATGGTAAAGAAGTGATACATTATTGCAAGGCAACACATAATATGGAGAGAAAAGGAAAAGAGTTTTTAATAATGTTGTAGTGACAACCCAACGACATTGAAGCAGATGTTTGATCTCTTGGAAGTTTAGGAGTCTACAGAAAGGTGAGGGAAGGTAGTAATAATAATAATAATATCATATCCAGTTGTGCTTTTGAAAATGAAATATCATCATTCATAGCAAAATTGAACTATAAAAAATCAGTGATTTTGATTGGTCCCGGCGAGGCTCGAACTCGCGACCTTCGGCTCATAAGACCAACGCTCTAACCAACTGAGCTACGGGACCGTATCGATGCGGAAGACCCACACCTTTAATTCTATTTTTGGTGAGCCACAGCTGGCTTTAAAATTTTAGCAGACACATTTTTTGTAATTTTCTTGTGACAAAGAAACTAGTTTAATTTTAATATATTAATAACATTTCATTCCGTCAAAATATTTTATTTGCATGACTTTTTAAATAATAGATGAAAAAGTTAACTATTATTACCCAATACACATATTGGATAACTCGCTGTATAAAAACTTTAACATGGATAGAAATTAATTGAAAAAAAATAGTGTGGAGTTTGAGGAATCTTTTATCCTATTTTATATTTTAAACGTCTTTATCTGAAATTCTTAATTACCCCTGTCTGCTCATAGGTTTTGTAACAACTTGTGTACTTTGTATAATTTTCTCGGTCTATAACTCTATATACTATTCCTTTCAATGCAGCTCGATTCTATATGCTATTTATGCTTACGTACAGAAGTATTGCTTTCTTACATTTCTCATGCTTACAATATTGACTGCATGAGTGAAAATAAATATTCATGATATATATTTTTTCTGGTCGAAATATTCATGATATTTATTGCATCAAATATCTACTTCCTTGAGGTGCAATGTATGGTAGGCCCAAGATTCAACCAAACATGGCCCTTGAATGTGAAAATTTACAGTAGGAAAGAATCTTATCACAGATGGTTTGATGAATGCCCACACATAATGAGTATCTGAAAAGATCCTAAGCTCCTTACACGACAGACAAAATTGTGGTGTCATACAGGTATGAAAAATATTATTTGTATTCACAAGACTTCAAACACCATGTCGACTCACATCTCATTTACCATTAGATGAGATATGGACCTTATTTGAATGGGATCCATACTCCATCCAATAATAAATAAGATGTTTGGTGATACAATAACCCATATATTATTACACAACTCTACACATGCATATGGTGGTGGCCATCCCCACTTTCCTCACTCATCTCCGGGCCTTAAGGACGGTGGTGGGTGTCCCTTTGTTGATGACAAAATCTCTTGTGCAATCTCACTCTGGTTTTAAGTAATAGATAGTCTCATATCTTATGTAGGGTCGATACCCCATTTAATAGAGAATAAGATATGAGTCGACATGATATCTTACACATAATAAATACAACTAATATTTCTTTTTTAAAACTCGTAAGTTTACCAATACTCATGCAATAAAGGCAAACTCAGAATTCTAAACTCATAAGAGTTCACATTCTAAAATAATGCTAAAAATATTTATAACATCTAATTACAATAAAATCAATTTATGATAAAAACAAATTTTTTTTTACAGATTTCACTTACAACATCACAATGAAGCAAATACAAACCATAAAATATGAAAAGCTAGTTTGAATGTGCTTTTTCATATTAAAAGAATCTTTTTTAATAAAAAGGATCTTTTGTATTTTCCGATATGTTTGGGTAAATTTTTTAAGTAAAAGCAGAATTATTAGAAAAAGCAAAGAATGATCTTTTTTTAGAAGCTATAATTTTCATCTTTTAAAAAAGGATCTTTTCTATAACATAAAAATATTTTTAACAATAAATAAAGATCTTTTAACATCACATCCAAATATAAATTAACATCACACATCTAAATATAAATTAACTTTTATTTTTTCAAGAGATCTTAATTAAAGATTGATTAAGAAAAGATATTTTCTTATAAGTATATCCAAACGAGCTTGAAATATATATTAAAATCCCAAGAAAATACAACACAAAAAGCTACTAGATGTGAAAAATTAAAATAACTTAAATCAAAGTATCATAATTTCAATTTTAGAATATCTAATTAAGAGTACTTATTGTGAAATTTTATGACTTGTTGCTTAAAAGAGCAAATTCTAACTAAAAGTCATAAGTTTACCCCGAGTTTGTGCGAGTTTCTCTTAGTTCACCCAAATTTACTTAAATTCAAGTTTCCAAATGAATTAACTCAATTTAGGGACCTAAAAGAGTTTACGATTCAACTTAAAAGTTTGATAACCATGGTACTCTATATTTTATTTTTAATTTTAAATATATTTCTGGTTATGTTAATTTTAAGGCCAATATTATGGCTAAGTATATGAACAAAAATTCAATGTAATTTTGTAGATAACCCATATCCAAAATTGATTATTAACATTATTAAAAATGTGGGTAATTGACTTATTATAAAGATTGAAAACCTTTCATGTTGTTGATAATCTTGCGATCGGGAGTGTTGTTGTTCACAATAAGCCAATTTACCAACTTTTTTAATTAAATTACCAATGTTGGATAAAAGTTATCAACAAACTCACAGTAATTTTTTTTTTCCCGCGAACTTATCAAAGAATTCTCCGAATTCTAAATAGGTTTTTTCTAACCAATTTAAAAAGGGTAAGTTTTTTATTTGAAAAGTAGGATCGTTAAATTTTTCAAGACGTAGGATACATCATAACGTTATGGACTTATATATTTTAAGTCACTAATTAGAAAATCCCTCGTAAATATTGGCCCTCCTCTTGATATTTGAGTAATGTTATTTTGACTCATATTTTGTGAGACACCATACCAATACATTCACATTTATCATTAAATTAGATATGAGTCCCACTTAGTTTGGATCATACACCCATATGAGTTTGTCAGTATAATTATCTTATAAAATATGAGTCAAAATAATATTTTTTTTAATGTTAGATATGAACTCCACTTAATTTAAATTATACACCCTATTCAATAATAAATATGAATGTATTAACATGATATTCTATAAAAATATGACTCAAAATAATATTTTTCTTTGAAATTGATGTGCAGTTTGTTGGGCCTGAATTTGAGCATGAGTGGGTCCCCAAGAAAAAGGTTGAGATGACTTTCCAAGTGGCATGACATGGGGATAGAACCAGATTTTAAAGCTACCATATGCAGATACAATTATATTGACATCTCACCTCTCAACTTATTTTCAGGACAGGTTTCACTTTCTTTCTTGTGCATCGGATCTAATATTCTAAGGTTTTCTGTGATGATAAATTTAGACAACTGATTGGTTACCTTCTATCCGAAGTACATAATCCGGGGCACCAATTTGTATGACGACCCTTGTACATAGAACCATCAAAGTAGGGGTCACAGTTCGCGAGTTATCTAGTCTCAGCCATCAAAATGGAAGATAAGTTGCCAAAATACTAGCTCGCTAAGACCTTAAGACAGTGCAACCTGACACAACTCGCAATTTGTATATGTTATGGGGGATATTGGCCATATTTTATTTTTGTTAAAGGGGTTTTTTATATTTTTATGAAATTTAATGGTATCAATATTTTTTAGTTATTTATAATTAAGATTATATTATGTATCCCATTATGAATATCAATGACAATAGTTAAAGGCAAAAGTGTATCTGTACTCTATGGACACCAAAGAAAAGTCTTTTTAAAAATATTTTTTATTTATGTGCAGATAAAATGCAAGTCTATTGTTTTTAGAATTAGCTAGGTGGCTTAAAACGGGTTGAAACCCATTTTTCTTTTGGGTCAACAGTTGGAACTAGGAGTGCTTAAATGTTAGGGTAAACTTTGAAACAAAAAACACAAAAAAAAATTAAATCCAAGAGTAAACAATCAATTTTGTGCTAATATTTTCAATTTGATATCAATTTGATTCTAAAAAAATCTTTTGACATCATTTAGTTATTTCATCCAAGTGGAAATCCAACAAAAATAACTAAATTGATGTAAAAATTAAAAATATTAAGACAAAATTGATGTTAAAAATTTTGTTAGGAGTAACTTGATACCAAATTGAAAATATTAGAACCAAAATAATTATTTACTCTAAGAGTATGTTTAGTTAGGATTAAAATTGCAGGTAAATTTTCATGGATGAAGTTCACATGTAATTTTATATACAAAGCTCGTCCATGAAAATTTTCACCTCGTTTTTGCCCCCTATCAAATATACACCACTCTTCTTATCTAACACAATCAATACTACTAAATCAATATAATTCAAACCAAAAATCAATCAAAATCGTAAATGTTTGGATTTGATTGGATTTTGTTTTCTAGAATCTGCTTGGATTGGATCAAAATTTTAGATTTAATTTTTCAAAGTATCAAATCCAAACCAAGTAATATTATGTAATATATTTCTTATATATTGTTAAATTTTGTTCTGCGTGACAATTTTTCTTGTGAATAAATGTTTCTTGGTTTTTGCTTTGGTAGCCACCAAGAAATAAGGGTCTCGGTACCTTGTGCATGTGTCGATTGCTTGGATTTGCATATATAGATAACTTTACAAGTATTTTTTTGGATTGTAGTCCAAGAAAAAAAATTTCCATTTAATAAGTACATGGAAAAGAGGTTGGTCTTATCCCTCTATTGTAAACCTATTTGACATTGCCATCAAGGTCTAAAACATAGACCTAAAAAATCCTTAACCATAAACTGCATGCATGCTGTCACGACCCGACTTGGGAACGTGACTAGCACGTGAGGAATCCTATCCCCACGTAAGCCACTTGACCTCTGAGTCTCTTTCTATATATAAAATAGTATACTTTTCATTCTGAATTCACAACTTCATCTAAATCTCTATTTAAACTTTATATTTGAAATTTTAAAATCGAAGTACTTGATATATGAAACTCTGTAAATATCTTAATCATACTCTGAAAATCAATTTTACATGTGATCTGAATCATAAATACATATCAGATTTATTTCATAAACTCTAATTAAACTCTACAATTTCAAATCCATACTTGGGAATTAAGAATATACATAACTGTTCAAATACTGAAATTAAAAACATAATCTAAGAATAATGCATGGTTTGGATTCTGCCTGCACATCTACTGGAACACTCTACTCTAACAAGATTCTAAACTAGGTCTTACTTCAAAGTAAGACTCACCACTAGGAATGCCTGCATCTGCCAAAATGGTGGTTGAGCAACATCTGAACCTGCAACTATGAGGAAGAAGGTAGAGGGGTAAGTCAACAAACTCAGTGAGTGAGCTCTCACCCATCATCCACATGGGATAACCAAGGAAAATATACATGATACAATATACATGCAACAATCATAAACCGTTTGATATTCATGTACATAATCTCATAGAAAATATATCTTTGTATTTATGAATCCATAGAAAAACATCTCTAAGTTCTTACTCCAACAAGAAAATCATTTCTCATGTACATAATGGCTCTTAATTTAAATATTCTCTGAAAACATCATTAATCTCTGAAAACATAAATAATGGTACTCTAATAAAGAAACAACAATCTCTGGTTATACCCAATTCGTGTGACATAACAAAATCCCTAGTTATGCATGCCAACCATGGCATAACAAAATCTCTGAACTCTGGGACACCTAAACAAGTCTCATTTCTGATTTCTCTAGCCCTAGGGGCGACTTGATATACCAAGGTTAACAGAGTAACTGCCGTTAACTCACAGTCTATTTCTCTATAGCTACCATAGGTTTTCTCAGTCATAAAATACTTATTTCTTTAAAACTCTCTCATATGTTTGTGCTCTACTCTGGAAATCATCATAATATTTCACAAATCTCTAAACATAATCATATCTATACTCTAACTCTTTATAAAACCGTTTGAATATGAAAACTCTTGAAATATCTAAAAGCTCTGGACTCATATGACTCTAGCAACCTGACTTTAGCATAATTCTGACTGTGAAATCATGCCTAAGGGATCATCTGCTTGTAGGCATTTCGATTTCAAGCTCACAAAATATGTATCTGTCAGTCACTACAAATCATATTGAATTGCATTTTTTGGAATATCGTAAAACTGAATTTCTAAAATATCATTTCTCAAGATAACCTCTTTTTTATAACTTAACAACTCTAATATCATGCATTGAAGTGGAAAGGGTCAAAATCATGAAATCTCTAACATTATAATATAGAATCTCTGTTTGACATTCTTGCCCAAGTAGCTTAAATGATACTCTAAAATCACATTTTGAAATATCTAGTCTTGAAACACAAAGATACCATAATTCTCGTATGAAATCTCTTAGTTTTGTACGTAAAACATTTCTATATCATACAATATGTCAATCATGATCCCATGATTTTCTACACACATAATTCATGCTTTTTGAAAATTATGCACTTTGTTTAGCCAGCCATACTTGCAAAACCATATATATATAATTATAATTTCATCTCTAATGTCATATTTGACAATCATCATGCATAAAATATATTCACAGTAATAAAATTAAGGCTATGAGATCAAATTCACTCACCGTTTGAAGCCGGAAGTATGCGAGCACTACCAACTTAACCTCCGAAGCATGGAATGGCACTAATAATTGCCATAGAGCAATATTGACTTAAGATTAGTCTTCGCTAATCTCTAAACAACTCTAATCTAGCTCTAACAATATCGGGAGGAGCATCCCCACTTGACAACAATGGGAGAAACAACAAAGCTCAAACCATGGAACATGTAAAGAAAAGGAAAGAGATGACAAAACTAACATAAACCCTTACCTTTGATTTTGGAAGAAAAAGGATTGATGATGAATTGAGTAGAAGAGAGTGGGGAAGGGTTTGGAGGAAGGGGTTTTGGTTTCTTTTCCCAAAATCCCGTGCTTGGGGTGTTTTACAGGGGTGGGGATCCCACTTATCAAAATTGCGTCGTTTCTGATACTGTACTATCATTCGGTGCTCTCTACAGCGAGATTTTCTCACCGTAGTGAACATGGGGAAACAACAACTCACTGCAGCGAACGTATCTCACTGCATCAAACTTCTTGGTTCGTTTACTCGCTGCAATGAACATAACTCGCTGCAGCTTGGTTGTTCTGCAAAATTATGCAGCATAAGCACCTAAACTGCTACGCTCACTTATTTACATTTCTTAATTTTAAGTTAATGTCTTGACTTTAAAATATAAATGTAAATAAGGAAATACCCCCATTTGGATTCAAATAAAATATCATAAAAATCAAAATCCAAATTTTAGGTTTTAGTTCAAATTCAGGAAAATTTGTGAACTAAAAATGAAATGTTTAAGGGCTTCATAAAATCCATTAAAAATCACTCTTTAACTTCTTTTTCTTTAGGGAGCAATTATCGAGACTTTTGATCTCAAAAATGTGGCTATAACATATACCGACAGCATGGATGGGTCCCAGGGGACCCTAAGGCTATACGGAACTTGTCCACTGATACGTGTACACTAGGTGTTACACATACCTAGTGCCCATAGCTAATTGCCTTCATGCAAAATGGATTATTGAAGTCACACGAAACTAGTGTTCATTAAAGTATCATGTTGCACCAGATTCATGAAAAGGCAATGACACATATTCAACCACTTGAAGCACCATTAATACATATGCAACAAGTAGTCATAAGTGTCATGCCCTAATTGCTCCAAATTCTTGAGTAGAAATTGGGCACACCAAGCTTTAGTTCAATGCCCCAACCTAACCAAAATATGTTGAATTTTTGTGCCTCAGTTAGATTGTAAGCATTCAAAAACATATTTATTTATCTAAATTAGAGTTCAAACTAACTCATTAGAATAAAGCCAACAACTAGCATATTACCAACAGCAAACAGACCCTTGTCTTGACTTAAAAGGAGGTTTCACGACAAAATCATCACAATCATTAAATTACAAGGCAACAATGCATCCAAATCCGATGAGCATGGTGAAGGCCTCGAATGAGACCGGGTATGACATTTCCATGCCAACATTATCCGCAATAAGTGTAAAATATCCCATACTTGAATAAGATGTGAATGTTTATCAAAACAGGCAAGTAAATTTTAACCACATAGCTAAGGAAATTAGTACTTAAGCCATAAATTTATGTGATAAATATAGCAATGTGATGTAAAACACTAACTTCAAATATTAACATCTAAAATTATAACGCATAGACACAAATGAAATATGCAGCTGAATTTTAAGAGCACACTTTGCAAATACTCTTTGTATTAGCCTTACAAGCATTGGTGGAGCTCTATCAAGAAATGAGGCACAAATGTAAACAATGTGATTAAAGATGCCAAACATAAATCCAAAATGAAGATTAAACAAAAAAAGTATCCATTGTCTTACAATGGATTGATGAAGAAGGTTGATAATTGTATGGTGTTATCTGCATCGAAGATAAATACTTAGGTGTATGAGAGTAAGAGAAAACACTTATTCTAATTCATTTATTAATCAACTCATAATTTTATGGGTGATTATTGTCTCTCATTTCTCGTACACTTTTAATGCAAAAGCTGATGTGTCAATCAATAATGTGAGAGGTGATTTAGGGGGTTGGGCAAAGCCAAATGGGGTTGGACTTAAAAGGCACACTTTTTAGAAATTGCAATCCTTTATCCACCATAAATCTGTCCTTCTCATTATCAAACACTTAGCCTCAAATCCATCACAGTTTGCGAACGGTGCTCATAACTCAAACCTTGACATCCATTTGCAGTGATTAACGGACCTAAAATCAGCTAATGATCCTAAAGCAAAGGGGATTGATTGAAGTTATCAAGATTCTAAATCTGAGGAGGTAGATACGAGGATTTGGTTGATTATATGAGCTGTTAAGCATTTTTTTCCCTCAAAGTCTAGCTTTGTTGTTTAAGATAGATGCAAATGAATACACAAAAATAGCTGGTAAAAAGAAACAAAATTTTAAAAAAGCCTATATATTTTCAAAATTCAAACCAATCTAGAGCAACTTTAACTCTCTTATAGGTAGTTCTTTTGTTTTCTTAGGGGTTTTTTCGATGACCCTATAAAAAAGGGTAGCAATGGTAGTTTTCTTTTTTTTTTTTTAAGGATAGAGAAATATCATCTCAAATCATGATTGCTTATTTCCAACAATTTTTATCACAAGATAAGATATTAGGTCTACTCTTTGACTCTTTTCTCCCTTTTTTTAATCTGGAACATATACAATTGACAACATTCAAATAGAATCAAAGCTCAAGCATACGCAACAGACTTCAAAACGGATTATTAAGCTAAAAGTACAGGAAAAGTTGACTCAAATAGAATGTAGTAATCTTATTAAATAGAAGAACTCAATAATAATAATAAAAATAAAAAAACAACCGAAAAAGAAAACTAATGTGATTTAGCCACTAATCGGGGTGCGTACTTCAACTGAGAGCATAGTTTTCAGATTTGGATCAATGATGAACTTGGTTGAGGTGCAAGGTCACTGCGTCACTGATTTAACCGGTGGATCACTGATTCAACTGGTGGCTCATTGGTTGAATTGGATTTATACTAAAAATATAAAAATTTAAATAAAATATAATAAAATGATAATTAATTAACAATTTGATACTCTTTAAGGGTTCAAATACAAAAAAACATAAATAAATAAATAACATAAATTCCTAAATATTGTTTACATTTTACAATCACGAATCACAATTGACAAGTTCAAAACATAATTACACAAGCAAACAATGTTTTACATCATAAATTCACAAATCATGACAATACAAACAAAGTTATTATATTTTTCTCTAAGTCATATTAGAATTTTTTTCAAAGGTTTTGAAAACAGACATTGTGAACACCTGATTTTGTTCGATCTTTTAACAATAAAACCCAAAAATTTGCACTTAATTTACCTTTTTTATTTTATTATAGTTTCATTGTTTGTTTCTTTTGAAAAATAAAAAAAAGATTTGCTGTTTGTTTTTGTATTTGCAAAATAAAAAAGGCCCATCTCATTTTATTTCGGTCTAGTTTTTATCAACCTGATACCCAATTTGGTTTTAAGTCCATTTGTGTTTTGTATATTCTTCTCAGCCTGTTACCCCGTTATTGTTTAGTCCATATAAGGGCCTAACCTGTTTCAACCCATTTTCACTTCTTAAAATAAATAAATAAAATACAAAATAAAAATAAATTGGGAGAAAAGTTCACGAACTCTTGTTTTCTCCTTTCCTCCACCCCCCGAGACATACATGTGAGCTAATAGTAAAATGGGGATAAGTGAAAGCGTGAAAAATAAGAAACGGGAATGAGGTTGTCCCTGGAAGAGGTGGATCTTTTTTTTGGGGGAGCGGGAGGCATCCGAAGAACTTTTTTCACATATTGAGGGAGGGGCATTCGGAAAAGAAAGAGCAAAAATTCATCAAGAGAAAAATCTCAAAAAAAAAGAAATACACCTAGATGGCCAGAGAATTTTGAGACACTCAAAAAAATTTAGAACAATATACGGAAGCTTCAGAAATCCAATTGGAGAACCTGCGGGAAATCAAATATCCAATCCAGATTCCAGCAAAACAATCCAATAACAACAGAAGAACAAAGGTAACAAAAGGAGCAGAATCATCATCTAAAGAGGTTTTTTTTTTTAAAAAAAAAAGGAAAACAATGCAGAGGGAGGCCGCGGCCTCTCCCTCCTCTGCCGCGGCTTCCCCTTCCTCCTCTAACCCTCCCCCAATTTCATTATCATCTTCTTCAACCTCATCTTCCACTACTACCACTCCTCCATCAACTTACTCCATCGCACCTTCCCTCACCACCACCACTCCTTCCCCTTCCAACCATACCACAACCACCATCTCCGTCATGCTCCACCGCCGCGGCCCTCCCTCCATGAATCACCATCATCTTCTTCCCCTCAACCTCTCCGTCATCACAACCATTAGCCACCATCATCATCATCTCAACTCCACGGATCTATCAACGCGACTCCCCTACCTCGATGTCTTACCCATTTCTTCTACACCCTCTGATCCAACCCACACCTCCATGTTCCCCTTCAGACCGCCACGAAGTACCATCCCTCATAACCCACAACCACCATGAGCCACCGCTGCCTTCTTCCTCAACACCTTCCGTGAACGCCGCAGGTTCTGCCGCGGATCTCTTGCATCATCGCCGATCTGCTCCTTTTCTTTCTTTTCCTCGATCTTCGCCTTCGCCACGCGATTTTAATGAAGTAGCCATGGAGGCCTCAACCCCTAACTACTTTCCTCTCGCTCAGCCCCTAACCGCTGCAGCTCCCTCTCTTTTGGTCCCTATTTCCCTTTGTCTCGCACCCTCTCTTTCCCTTGCAATTTCTCTCCCTCTACCTGTTGCTCTTTTTTTAAAACCGTGTATATGGGAATACTATGTATATAGGTGTGTGTTAGTGAAGAGAGTTGTCTTGGTGTGGAAGAGAAGAGTGTTTCGTGTGTGTGTGTGCAGATGTGAGATCGTGAGATGTCAGTGAGTTGAGTGAGGATGTGAGGAAGAGAGTTTTTTTTAGTGCCCGAGCCCATCCCCTTTTGTCTCATAATTAAAAAAGGAAAAATGACATCTTATTTAGTTGTATGTGAGTGCAATGTTTAGGAAGAATTCTTTGCTTGGATTAGAGTTTTTCTTTATTATTTGTTCATATATTATTATTGTGATTTGCGATTTTTTTTAGATTTAAGTATTTGGTGTTTGTTTAGACTTATCGATTTAGTTTTTTTTTTTTAAAAAAAAGGGGTTAAATAAATGAAATTTGGGTTTAAAGAATGTTAGTTTTATTTATATTTTGAAATTTTGTTAGATTTTGAACTTTTAAATTTGAGTGCACTTGTTGGTTTTTTTTTTTTTTTAAGTTTTAAGTTGGTCTTTTGGCCTAAGATCAGTCTAAAATAAAAATTTTTATTTATTGTTTGAAATAAATATTTGAATATTTTGATTCATTTAAAAAGGAGCTTGTGATATTTTTTTTATTATTATTGTTGTTTGAGTACAATTAAGTTAATTTATTTATGAAATAAAATAAAAAGGAATGATTTAATTATTTCTTTGATTTGAGTGAATTTAGTTTCAATGTTTTCTTTTAATTAAAAAGGGTAAAAAAAAAAGAAGAAAATGGTAATTAGGACCCTCATTTGTTTATTTAATTATCTTATATATTTTGTTTAATTGTATGATTATATTTATGAATTAGTTTTATTTTTGTTTAATACTATTTATTTAGGTGTTTTGTTCAAATTATTTGTGTAATTGTGTTTATGGTTTTTTTTAGTTTATTTATTTTACATGTTTAGTGTTTTGTTTAAATTAATTGTGTAACGATTTTTAATATAATTTTGCTAATTTCAGTTAAAAAATATTAAAATATTTTTTATGAATTTTAGGTTTAAAATAAATAATTGAATAAATTTACTTTAAAAGAATTTTTGAGTTAATTAACCTTTTTCAGTAAAATAGGATTAATTTAACCGTGACGGTTTATTAATTCTATGTCCCTAATATTTTAACATGACAATTTGGTATTCAAAATTTCATTTCAAAATAGAGTTAATTTAATCAAGGATTTATTGTTAACTTTATATTTTAGAATATTTTAGCTGTGACAGCTTAATATTCTAAATATCTTTTTCAAAATAAGATTAAACAATATCATATTTTTTTTATTTTTATAGAACTACGCGACTTTGAATTTTCTATTGTATCAAGGGACACGTAGGAGCACGTAATTCTGATCCTTGTCAAGTCAAAATTAACTTTTCACAATTCATTTTATTTGTAAATTTTTAATACTTTTTTACTTATTTTTTTATGCAAATTTTGTATTTTTGTTATATTTATAAATAATTTCTTTTTCTAGAATATTTTATTTAATATTCATTTATGTGGGTAATTGGGGAATTTTAGATAAGGGTGTTAATTTAGCCGTGACGGCTTATTAACTCCAAATTTTGGGCATTTGAGTTGTGACAACTTAACGACCTGAAAATTTCTCTAAAAAATACTTTTTTTTTATATTTGTTTCTTTTTTATAAAAATATAAAAAATAAAGTTCTTTTTATGTTATTTGCAAATATTTATAATTTATAATTTCGTTTTCGATTTAAATTTATTCATTTATCTATCAAAAATTTTATTTCAAATAAATAGGTTGATTTAGCCGTGACAGCTTGTTAACCTATCATTTAGAATACCCGAATCAGCAGATGGGGCCAGGCTCTAAAAATTCTTTTCTTTTAAGAAAAACAACAAATTCCTTTAGTTTTCTGTAAATAAAAAAATAAATATGTAAAGTGCGGTTATTATTTAATTTGCACAAGCATTTGTTACACTGCCTAATGACGGCAGACAGTATTAAGTGAGGATCAAGTTCTTACCTCTTACCTATGCATGATCAACTGCTCAACTCAAATTTGGTTTCAAAGATCATTTTCAAAATGAATGGGTTTTTCCATGTTTTCCCAATTCAAATAAAATTGGTGGCGACTCCATTATTTTCAAAAAATAAAAATTCTTTCTTTGCCGTCCCCGTCTCGATCTCTGCTATGACAGGATGGCGACTCCACGATTTCCAAGAGAGTCGCCTGCTTTAGTTAATGCAAATTAAATATAGCCTTTTGTTGTTTATGTTCTTAGTTTACTTTGTCTAGTATTTTTTTTTATGCTTTATTCTTTTGTAGAGTTTTCATTTGTTTACTTATAATGATGACTTCATTTGTTAAAACTTTAGGGTAGATGACTATTTCTGAGTTCTGTGCATATTTGTTTGTGTTATTTTTGCAAGTATTAGTCATGGGTAGTTTTAGGTTTTCAGGTTTGTATGCTCTCTTCACACACAACACTAACACATTAATCACACAGGAGTGGGGCCCTATACCTGTCCAAAGTGCAACTTGAGATAAGTAAGAGATTGCGTAGTGGTAGCCATTTTGGATGTTCATCCTGTTTGGTTATCGCAAAAATCTCATCTAGAGTGTGATTCTTTCATGAATGTCCTGCATCTAGCGGTTCACCTGCTGTTGTGGATAACATTCTGAAATGAGTCTTAACTCTAGAGGCCATAGAACTCTGAGAATATAAACTCACCTGGTGAAAGTGTTCACAAAGTAAAAAGACCATAAAACCATAGAATTGACCTCCAGAATTTACCGCAAATAGGACACGAAGAGAGCATGCATTTTCTTTAATTCCTTTTCTTTGTATATAAATTCCTATCACTGTTCTTTGTATATAATTTCTTTTCATTCCCTAAATTATTTATTATCCTTTCTTTTGTTTAAATCAAGTTTTTTGTTATGGCAGGTTTGTTAGAAAGTTGAATTGAATCTCATTGTAAGTATCTTTGGAAAATGGAAACAAATATGAGACTAGACAGTCAAGGAGATGAAAAATTGAAAAGAACTCTACGTCTTAAAGCCAAGACACCTGACACAAAAAGCCTGAGATCCTTGGGTCAATTGTTGAGGGTACCACAATGCCTTTCTCTTACCAGAAGATATGGGAAGATTTTGGATCTTTTAGAAGTAGAAGAGCAAGAAGAGGCGATCACGGCACTTACACAATACTATGATCCTCCGCTCCGATGTTTTACCTTTCAGGACTTTCAATTAGCACCAACCATTGAGGAATTTGAAAAAATCCTGAGACTGCCACTAGAAAGAGAAAAACCTTATCACTATCAAGGTCATTATCCTTCTTTACATACCATATCAACTGTCCTAAGGATAGGAGTGAAGGATTTACGTGAAGCACAAAAGTGTAGGAATGGAACCTACAGATTCTCAAGGGATTACCTGGAAGGGCACATGCAGCGTTTGGCTCAAAATGAGGACTGGGAAACTTTTATAGATGTATTGGCCCTCACTATCTATGGCACTGTCTTATTTCCGAATATTGAAGGCTTGGTAGACTTTGCAGCTATTTATGTATTCTTTGCCCGCAAGTTCCATGGTCATAATCATATTCCAGCTCTCTTGGCAGAGGTCTATTGCACTCTAAACTTTTGCTATGAAAGGAATAGCGAAAGAATTCTGTGCTGTTTACCAATGTTGTATGTGTGGGCTACCGCGCACATATTCCAAAGGAGTTACAAAGCGCCCTGTCCCATTGAAGATCTACAGATGCATAATATCAAGAAGAAGAGTAGACAAGAGTGAGCCCAAATCCTGGCCAAGTTAAACGAAAAGATGATACGATGGTACCCTTGTTGGGAGGATGGGTAAACATTGATTTATCAGTGCGGAAGCTTTCCAAATGTACCCCTCATGGGTACCTGAGGATGCATAAACTATAATCCAGCATTGGTATTGCGTCAACTTGGTTACCCCATGATGGGATCTCCTTTGGAACTTACAATCACTCCATTTGTCTCACATTACCAGGATTTCAAAGATTTTGGTTTACTACAGAAGATCCGATCGGCCTGGAACAAGGTTGTCAAGAAAGGAAAAGAACTGGGAGTTAGGAGTTGTACTGTGAAAGAAAGTTACCGTCAATGGGTGAAGAATAGGGCTCATGAGATCAAGCTACCATTCAAGGCCTTAACAATTACTCCTCTGGACGATATGTCAACCTGGCACTTCAATGAAAAAGAAGAAATCAAAGAAGTCAAAGAAAAATTAGACAAGGCTGAACAAGAAAAGATGCAAATAGAAGCCGAATTGAAAAATGCCCATCATGACTACGCAACCTTAAAACGAGAAAGCATTGAGAAGGATCGAGTTCTAGAAGGAACAAGTAAAATGTTGAAGATGGGGCACGGGCACATGATGAAAACCAAAGAATGTCTCAAGGCTGCCAACAAAGAGCTAGGGCTTCGAAGACAAGAACGTGACGAGGCACTAGCTGAGAATCAACAATTGAAGGAATTACTCCGAAAGGCCAAAGTTGTCGAAGAAACTGCGTTAAAAGGCCAAGAGCAAATGTAACAACAAATGGAAGAATTGAACAAGGAATACCAGAGGAAGATTGAAGAACTCAGCCAACACATGGATGATGAAATCGTGAAATATCAAGTTGCTTTGGAAGAAGAGAAGAAAAGAACTGCAAGTTTGGATTTTGAAGTGCAACATCGAAATCACATTATTCATGAGTTGAAGACTCGCTTCTCAAACTTGGCAGGGTTGGTTAACACAGCTATAGAAGATGTTTCAAGCTATTTAGGATTGGCTGAGCAAGGAATAATCCCTTTCAAGACCCCAATTGAGATTAGCAACTTTATTGACTATTGTAAAGACTTGATTGGGAGAATGAAGCAAATGATTGCTGAGAGATGTTGAGAAAGGCATTTGTGGCTTTACAGTGTATTTTCTTTTGTTGTTGTGAGAACAAATGTAAGAAAGATGATGGTTGTAATATGCCTTTATGAATAAAAGAATCTTTATTTCTCTGTATTGTGTTGGTCTCATAGCAATGTCCATGACTTAGTACTTTTGAACGAGACGCTCGTTACGAAAGCAGTTATCATCAAGGATACTCACATCAAGATTCCGTTCAACTGATGATTTCTAACAAATAGCTATGTTTTTGTCTTTTTTTCTCTTTTCACTAAAGTTCGTTTTTACTAGGTAAAAATCCATCACAATTGGGCGCCCAAGGAAAACCGATACCGATCAAACTTGAATTCACAATACCAGAGCCCGGACCAAAATGGCTGGAGGAAATGGTGACACAGAAAGGGGTATCCCAATCACAACTACTTATGAAGTAGGAAGAAATCTGAGCAATGAAGTTGATGCGGTGAGAGGAAAATTGAATGAACTGTCAAACAACCAAGGAAGACTGGAGGATATGATGCGGGCCATATAAGAATCACTTAATCTATTGGGAGCTCATTCAGCAAATGTGCAGCCAAATACCACGACACTAGGTATGCCTGTAGTATCAAGTGCAGCTCTAAATGTCACTTTGGGGATGAATGATATGGGTGAAATCCCGAATAACCTCCATGGGCAACCACCACCCACGATACCATTGATAATCCCTATTGGAGAAGGCTATCATTCCTTAGAAAATGTGCAAACTCATGAGCATAGGCATATTACCCCTGTCTGGGAGCAACCTCGTGTGGTCATCCAGAAGCAGCCATCCTCCTCAGAAAATAGTCGTGTAGAGGCAAAAAAAGGAAAGTTCAAAGAAGAATGGATGGAGAAGATTCAAGAGCAGATTAGGGCTATTCAGGGACCAAGTCCCTATGGTTATGTGGAAGTTGAACAACTCTGCCCTTCTTCTAACGTAGTAATCCCTAAGGATTTTAAGGTTCCTGATTTCTCAAAGTATGATGGGACGGGTAATCCTCTTTTCCACTTGAAGAGTTATTGTACCAAAATGACGATATGGTCAAAGGACGAAAAATTTCTCATCAGTTTCTTCCATGAAATCCTGACTGGACCTGCTTTGGAGTGGTACATTCAACTAGACCACTCAAAGATTTCTAGCTGGAGAGAATTGGCGGACTTGTTCATGAGCCAATACAAATTCAATCTTGATGTGACACCTACCCGGGAGCAATTAGCTCCATGTAGAAGAAGAAGGATGAATCATTCAAGCAGTACGCTCAAAGGTGGAGAGCCTTGGCTGCCCAAGTTCAACCACCTCTCATCCTAACTGAAATGTGTTCTTACTTTTTGGGAACCTTGGGATCACCTTACATCGGAACAATGGCAGGGGCAGCATACAAAGATTTCTCTGAGTTGATAACTGCTAGAGAAAGAATTGAGAGCTTAGCAAAAGTCGGCAAGCTTCCCATGAGCAGTGAAGACACAAGAAAAAGTTTCCCGCCCAGAAAAAGGAAACAGATGTTAATTATGTGCATGGACAGCAATCCTTCGTCCCAAGATATACACCAACACGTCCACGACTCCAACTGTCGTCATACCACACACCTATCGCTCCTTACCCACCCTACCAAACCACACCAACCACAAACACTGTCTCATATCCCCAGCCACAAGTTAACAATATCCACATAAGGCCATACCAACCAACTCGCCCAACATACACCCCAGCACCTCGACCAAATTTCCAAAACCAGAACCGTAATCGATTTCTTAACCTTCCACCTTTTCCAAAGCTATCCATTTCGAATGTTGACCTCTTTCAAAAACTAGTTGATGCTCACCTGATCTCTGCATATCCGGTGCACCCATTAGAACCACCATTTCCAGCATGATACAACCCAAACCTTACTTGCAAATATCATATAGACATTGCGGGACATTCCATAGAGGATTGTGAAGGATTCAAAATGGCAGTAAGAAGATTAATTGCTTGTGGAAGGTTGGACCTTCAAGAAGATTCGAAACCATACATTGTTAATAACCCGATCCCGAAACATGAAGGAGGAAGTCGGGTGAATTCCTTGGAGGTAGAAGAACCTTTGATTAAGAAGGTTTTGAATCTCCGAACATCGATGGAAGAAGTGTTCAACAGCTTGAAAAAGGCTGGGTATAGCATCACAACAGCTGCATCCGTGATGAAAGAAGATGAGAAATATGACATGGAGTCAAGCTGTTTATATCATTGTGGAGGTCTTGGCCATGATATAGAAAATTATTGGGATTTTAAGGCTCGTGTATAGGGATTGCTCAATTTGGGGGTGGTTCAAGCAAAAAAGAGGCTAGGTTTCCAAGAAGAAGTGAACGTGATTGATCGCTTTGTGCTTTGGATACCATCACTTAATCCGACTCCAAAACCGAAAAAAGTGGTGATCACTATGAAAAAGCCGATACCCTTTGGTTATGAGGATATACATGCTGTACCTTGGAACTATGAAACCAATATGGAGATAAATAGAGACATAGGGGAAGCCTCAGAAGTCCAAACAAGTAAATTACTAGCGGAGGTAAAAGGAATAACAAGAAGCGGAAGAGTTTATGGACCCGGAGAGCTGGAAAAAGGAAAGCTTGTTGAAGAAGAGAATATTGGAAAAGGTTCTGGTACGGAAAGAAAAGGAAAAGAAGAAGATGAAAAAGAGGAGTTCTTAAAGATCATGAAGCAAAGTGAGTATGACATACTGGAGCAATTGAAGAAAACTCCCACTAGAATCTCCTTGCTGTCATTAATCTTGTCATCCAAATCTCACCAAAAAGCATTGCTAAAAGTCTTGAAAGATGCTTATGTGAAACCGGATGTCTCATTGGTGAGTATGGTGAATATGGTGGATCCGGTAAAACGTGTCAACATGATCACTTTCTCAGATGAAGAAGTCGTATCACAGGCCAACCCACGAGCACTGTATATAACTCTCAAATGTAAAGGTTATATAGTGCCGAAAGTTCTCATTGATGGAGGGTCGGGACTAAACGTCTTACCGGTATCAACCTTGAGCTACTTGTCAATAAACAAGGATAGTATTTCACCACAAGTAATGATTATGAAAGCTTTTGATGGAGCAAAGAAAAGTATCCTTGGGGAAATGGTGTTGTTATTGGAAATCGGTCCAAGCCGATTTGAGGTGTTATTCCAAGTAATGGAGATTGAGTCTGATTACAATATGCTGCTGGGAAGACCATGGATTAACAATGTTGGTACTGTTCCTTCAACCTTGCATCAAAAAGTTAAATATGTCGAGAATGGTTTAGTCATTACCATCCATGGAGAGAAGGAGATCATAGTATCCAAACCAGTTACACTTCCATATGTTGAAAATGTTGAGTTAGTGGAAAGCAGCTTATGGCACAGTCTGGAGGTTGTTGGGCTAAAACAAGAACAGAATGAGTCCCTGAGGCAAGATGTCAATCAGGTAGTGGCTCATATCATGACCAAAAATGGTTATCTGCACGGCAAAGGGCTAGGATCACGGTTGCAAGGTATCAGGATGCCTCTGCCTATATTGGAAAAGTGAAACCGATTCGGTTTAGGATATGAGGCATCATTGGAGAATCAGGTCGAGACAATGACTCTTGAACAAAAGAAATCAGAAGAGAAAATGGAGCAGATCCCTTATCTGAAAGAGACATTTCCTCACCCGGCTAAAGTGATTGTGGCTGAAAAAGGTTGTACCTCCAGTTATTTTTCCACCATCAACACTCTGGATGTTGAGAAGCCTGAAGAATACAACAATGCTAATGCTACCAACTACAATGAGATGCTGATGAATTGGACAGCTGAACCAATAATTGATGTTATTGCTTCAAAGTAATCATTTGGTATTGTATTAATTGTCGTTGCTTTCTTGTATGCTACTTTGAGACATCATTTGAATGAACTTGCATGTTTATCTCGTAATTTTCCTTTATTATTACACTTTGTACTTCTTCATCCCTTTCATTCATTTTATTTTCATCCGCTATTCTCTTACTTTCTTTTTATCTTTAGCATTGTTTCCTCGGCCCGTTAATTTGTGCCTTTTTCTATGTTATTCATGTTTTACCCATTATGCGTCTTGGCATTCCAACCTATCGCAATTACTTTCCAGGGATTTAAATATAGAAATTTTGCCACATGAAAAGGACTTTGAGTGCTTATCAATTGATTCTCTTTCTGCACCTAATTGCGATAACTATGAATCCGAGGAGGATGAAGAAGCTATTGGGCAATTTTCAAATCGATTGAAACATGCAGAAAAGGGGTTTGACTTAGACAACGAGGTGGTTGGAGTGATTAACATGGGCACTGAAGAAGAGAAGAAGGAGCTGAAAATAGTGGAAAAGTCTGAACGAACAGAAATGATTGTGTTGTTTGAAGAATACCTGGATGTTTTTGCATGATCTTATCATGATATGCCGGGATTAGATCCAGAGATCGCTTCACACAAGATCCCTTTGTATCCAGAAGCTGAGCCGAAGAAACAAAAGTTGAGAAGAATGCGGCCTGACATGTCACTAAAGATAAAAGAAGTGACTAAACAGCTAGAGGCTGGATTTTTGGAAGTATCAAGACACACTGATTGGGTGGCCAACATTGTGCCTATGCCTAAAAAGGATGGGAAGGTCAGGATGTGTGTAGATTATCGGGACCTAAATAAAGCTAGCCCGAAGGATGATTTCTCACTTCCCCACATTGATGTCCTTGTTGATAATATAGCCAAGAATCACCGATTTTCATTCATGGATGGATACTCCGGATATAATCAAATTCTCATGGATGTTCATGACAAAGGAAAAACTACATTCATAACTCCGTGGGGAATGTTTTGTTACACAGTCATGCCATTCGGATTGAAGAATGCCGGTGCTACTTACCAACGTGCAATGGTTGCATTGTTCCATGACATGATGCACAAGGAAATTGAAGTATATGTAGATGACATAGTCGCTAAGTCTAAAGAAAAAGAAAGCCACGTGGCAGTCCTGCGGAAACTGTTTGAAAGACTCAGAAAATACAAGTTGCGGCTGAACACGAATAAATGCATTTTCGGAGCTTCTACAGGGAAATTGCTTGGGTTCATTATCAATAGAGAAGGGATAAAGGTAGATCCAAACAAGGTAAAGGCGATACAAGAAATGCCAGCTCCTCGAACTGAAAAGGAAGTGAGAAGTTTTCTTGGGAGGCTTAACTACATTGCTAGATTAATCACCAATTTGACCAGTACTTTTGAGCCTATATTCAAGTTGCTGTGAAAACATCAACCTGGAGAATGGAATGAAGAATGCCAAGAAGCCTTTGATAAAATAAAGACTTATCTAATGAAACCTCCAGTTTTGATTCCCCCTACACCAGGCCGTCCTTTAATACTATATCTTACAGTATTACCCACTTCACTTGGGGCAATGTTAGGGCAATATGATGAATCTGGAAAAAAGGAACAGGCCATTTATTATTTGAGCAAGAAGTTTAATGAGTGTGAACCTCGCTATCTGGCGATTGAAAAGACCTGCTGTACATTAGTATGGACTTCCAAGAGGTTGAGGCAGTACATGCTATACTACACCTCTTGGTTGATTTCTCGAATGGATCCATTAAAATACATATTTGATAGTCCTCATGTTTCATTGAGAATGTCAAAGTGGCAAGTGATACTTTCAAAATTTGATATCAAGTATGATACCCAAAAGTCCGTTAAGGGAGGTGCAATTGCTGATCATCTAGCTGAAAACCCTCTGAAGAATGGACAACCTACCATGCCTGAATTCCCTAATAGTGAGGTATTGACAGTAGAGGAAGAAGAAATGGAAGAAGAGGATGTGTGGAAGATGTATTTTGATGGGGCCGCCAATATGAACGGATACGGAATAGGAGCTGTAATAGTCTCACCAGCTGGGAAACAGTCCCCGGTTTCTATCAAACTAGACTTTGAATGTACCAACAACATGGCAGAATATGAAGCATGTGCAAATAGTTTGCAAGTTGCGATTGACTGGGGAATCAAAGAACTAAAGGTCTTTTGAGACTCTGCGCTCATAATCTATCAAGTTAATGGAGAATGGCGCACAAAAGACCCAAAGTTGGTACCTTATCAGAAGCATTTGTCTCAGTTAATTCAACACTTTGATGATATATCGTTCTCTCATTTAACTTGGGATAAGAACCAGTTTGCGGATGCTTTGGCGACTTTGACCGTGATGACTAATTTGGAGGTACATGCTAATGTCCAACCCGTCCATGTAGAAGTGCAAAGTGAACCGGTATATTGTGACAATGTAGAGACTGAACCAGATGGACAACCATTGTATCATGATATCAAACAGTATATTCAAAAAGGAGAATACCCAGCAGGTGCAAATGAGGTGGATAAAAAAACAATTCGAAGACTGGCCATGGCTTTCTTTCTGAATGGTGAAGTCCTTTACAAGAGGAATTATGATACCACTTTCCTTAGATGTGTAGATGCTCACGAAGCTCGAATAATCATGACCGAAGTCCATGAAGGGATCTGTGGAACTCATACTAATGGGCATATGATGGCACGCAAGATCCTAAGGAGTGGTTATCACTAGTCCACCATGGAGAATGACTGTATCAAATATGTTCGGAAGTGCCACAAATGCCAAATATAAGCGGACCGAATCAACGCTCCTCCAGTTCAATTGCATAGCATGGTATCTCCTTGGCCTTTCTCGATGTGGGGGATGGATGTTATTGGTCAAATCAATCCTAAAGCATCTAATGGTCATCGTTTCATCTTGGTGGCAATAGATTATTTCACTAAATGGGTGGAAGCTACTTCATACGCTAACATCACACAGAACGTTCTTTTCAGATTCATCAAAAGAAACATCATCTGTAGATATGAAATCCTAGAGAGGATTGTCACAGACAATGCTCTTAATCTCAATGGTGCCGAGGTTCAGAAATTCTTTGAGACATTCAAGATCAAATATCACCATTCAGCTCCTTATAGACCTCAAATGAATGGTGCGGTCGAAGCTGCAAATAAGAATATCAAGAAAATCGTCGCCAAAATGGTGGTGAATTACAAAGATTGGCATGAAATGCTACCATATGCTTTGCACGCATATCATACCAACATACGATCAAGCACAGGGGCAACTCCTTTCTCGTTGGTATATGGAATGGAAGCCGTATCTCCTATAGAAGTAAAAATCCCATCACTCGGAGTTTTAATAGAGGCTGAGTTAGAAGAATCTGAATAGGTAAAAGCTCGACATGAGCAATTGAACATGATCGAAGAAAAGAGACTTACAACTATCTGCCATGGCTAGTTGTACCAAAGCAGAATGGCTAGGGCTTTTAACAGGAAAGTCCGTCCTAGAGATTTTCATCTAGGAGATTTGGTTCTAAAGAAAATTCTTCCTAATCAAGAGGATGCGCGAGGTAAGTGGGCTCCGACTTATGAAGGGCCTTACATTGTCAAGCAAGCATTCTCAGGCGGGGCGTTGATTTTACAAGACATGGATGGCCAGGAATTGCCTAAAACTACCAACAGTGATGCAATGAAAAGATTTTATGCATAAAAAGATGCTCATAAGCCCGTTAGGTTGAAAGCTCGGAAGAGCGACCTAAGCAAAGTTAGGGAAAAACAAAAAAGAAAAAAAATAGAAGAAGAAGAAGTAGAAGAAGAAGGCTCGCTAGGTTGAAAACTCGAAAGAGCGGCCTAGACAAAAATTAGAGCAAGACAAAAAAAAATATGCATCATTTCCAGTAGCTACATTGGGGCAAATTTTGGTGTTGAATTGGTCCAATCAATCAAGCAAATCAAAGACTGAAACTGGGGCAATTTTTGAATCTATCCAGCAAATCCAGTAACTCAAAATCTGAAACTGGGGCAATTTTGAAGAAAGGATTTGAAGATGTGTCATCAGATATCATGGCTATGTTGCTCAACTTGCGGCAAAAAGTTATTTGATTGAAACACAAAGGACCTAAACTGGGGCAAAATTTCGTGTCCTTCACAATTCTTGTATTTTGTTCTTGTGTTGTCACCTTTTTCCAAACATTTTGACATCAAATGTACCAAGCAATAAAGATGCTCAATCAATTGATCCTTTCACCTTCTCTTTGAGTGCCTGTTCATTTATGATGTCTCAAATAGGATAAGTTTAAGCTTCAATTATGCGATATAATAATGTTTACAGTAATACATCAATGACTGGTATCACGATTCAGAAGCTGCAATTAAGTTTGGCAGAGGAGTATCCATCATTCTAAAATCGGAAAAAGGAAAAGAAGAACACAAGAAGTGAACAACTCTTTGTTGTGACAGAAGGTCCAATGCAAGAATTATGAGTTTGATCAGTTAAAGTTTCCTGGAGGATTGCTCGATTTGGTTGTGGTCAGTTTTTCAAGAATGTGTCTGAAATAAGTTGAAGTTCATGATTTTTGCATATAACTTAAAAAAAAAACAAAACAAAAAAAAGAGAGAAGAAACTGTGAAAGTTGTTAGCTTTTAATTTCCAATTAGCCTCAAATTGCTGATTTACCTTTCAAACGGTATCCTTGCCGATTTATTTTTTCAGACAGTATCCTTGCCGGTTTACTTTTTCAGACGGTATCCTTGCCGATTTGCCTTTCAAACGGTATCCTTGCCGATTTACTTGCTCAGATGGTATCCTTGCCGATTTACCTTTCAAACAGTATCCTTGCCGATTTACTTGTTCAGACGGTATCCTTGCCGGTTTATTTTTTCAGACGGTCTCCTTGCCGATTTACCTTTCGAACGGTATCCTTGCCGATTTACTTGTTCAGACGGTATCCATGCCGGTTTACTTTTTCGGACGGTATCCTTGCCGATTTACTTTTTCGGACGGTATCCTTGCCAATTGTACATTTTCAGACGGTATCCTTACCGATTTACTCCTTAGATGGTATCTTTGCCGATTTACTTTTCCAGTCGGTATCCTTGCCGATTTTCACATTTCAGACGGTATCCTTGCCGATTTATTTTTTCAGACGGTATCCTCACCGATTTATTTTCCAGTCGGTATCCTTGCTGGTGTATTCTCAGTCGGTATCCTTGTCAATTTACTTTTCAATTTATTCTTCAGTGGTATCTTTGCCAGTTTGATCTTTAATTGGCCTCAAATTGCATTACTTTTTAGTCGGCTTTAGTTGTTAATTTTAATTTCTAATTGACCTCAGATTTTCATTTTTCAATTCCCAGTTAACCACTTGTCGACTTCTAGTCAGCACCGTCCACTTCAGGTTTTGTCAGCTTGTGTATTTATAGTTGATTTTCTTACATGAACATGTCACCTTGATATTTATATTTCATGTATTTGTCGAACAAAATCAATGTTCATGTCTTTACGCATTTATTTGCTTGTCACTTATTGACTTATCTAGTGGGTCGCAAGGTTTGTCAGGCTTGTAAAATCTTGTCAATCTTGTTAGCTTGTAAGTCTCTGTTATTCTCTATCAGTTTTTAATTTTCGGTCACTTGTTGACCTATATCCAGTTGATCACAAGTTTTTTTTAATTTCCTGTTAGACTCACCAGCTTGTGGATTTCCAATCGGTCCCATTGGTTTTTGCATTCTGGTCAGTTGTGGATTTGTGTCAACTTAGTTTCTTTGCAAAATTCATACAGTTAGTTTCTGAATTGCAGGCGACTTTTCCTGGATATCTGGTTTCTTTTAATGTTAGAACTTGTTTTTTTCTTGCATTTGCATTTTATGCATTGTCGAACAAAATCAATGCTCATGTCTTTACTCATTCCTTATGAAGATAATATGCAAAACTTATAATTTTCATGTTCTCTTATAAGAAATAAGTAAAGAGAGGCAACTATGAACACCTAATTTTGTTCGATCTTTTAACAATAAAATCCAAAAATTTGCACTTAATTTACCTTTTTTATTTTATTATAGTTTCATTGTTTGTTTCTTTTGAAAAATAAAAAAAAAAGATTTGCTGTTTGTTTTTGTATTTGCAAAATAAAAAAGGCCCATCTCATTTTATTTCGGTCCAGTTTTTATCAACCTGATACCCAATTTGGTTTTAAGTCCATTTGTGTTTTGTATATTCTTCTCAGCCCGTTACCCCATTATTGTTTAGTCCATATAAGGGCCTAACCTGTTTCAACCCATTTTCACTTCTTAAAATAAATAAATAAAATACAAAATGAAAATAAATTGGGAGAAGAGCTCACGGACTCTTGTTTTCTCCTTTCCTCCACCCCCCGAGACATACATGTGAGCTAATAGTAAAATGGGGATAAGTGAAAGCATGAAAAATAAGAAACGGGAATGAGGTTGTCCTTGGAAGAGGTGGATCTTTTTTTTGGGGGAAAGGGAGGCATCCGAAGAACTTTTTTTACATATTGAGGGAGGGGCATTCAGAAAAGAGAGAGCAAAAATTCATCAAGAGAAAAATCTCAAAAAAAAAAATACACCTAGATGGCCAGAGAATTTTGAGACACTCAAAAAAATTCAGAACAATATACGGAAGCTTCAGAAATCCAATTGGAGAACCTGCGGGAAATCAAATATCCAATCCAGATTCCAGCAAAACAATCCAATAACAACAGAAGAACAAAGGTAACAAAAGGAGCAGAATCATCATCTAAAGAGGTTTTTTTTTTTTTAAAAAAAAGGAAAACAATGCAGAAGGAGGCCGCGGCCTCTTCTTCCTCTGCCGCGGCCTCTCTTTCCTCCTCTAACCCTCCCCCAATTTCATCATCATCTTTTTCAACCTCATCTTCCACTACTCCTACTCCTCCATCAACTTACTCCATCGCACCTTCCCTCACCACCACCACTCCTTCCCCTTCCAACCATACCACAACCACCATCTCCGTCATGCTCCACCGCCACAGGCCCCCCCCATGAATCACCATCATCTTCTTCCCCTCAACCTCTCCATCATCACAACCATTAGCCACATCATCATCATCTCAACTCCACGGATCTATCAACGCGACGCCCCGACCTCGATGTCTTACCCATTTCTTCTACACCCTCTAATCCAACCCACACCTCCATGTTCCCCTTTAGACCGCCACGAACTACCATCCCTCATAACCCACAACCACCATGAGCCACCGTTGCCTTCTTCCTCAACACCTTACGTGAACGCCGCAGGTTCTGCCGCGGATCTCTTGCATCATCGCCGATCTGCTCCTTTTCTTTCCCGATCTTCCTTTGCTCCGCCTTGCCGCCGCCGTTTTGGGCCGGGAAGCAGTCATGGAGGCCTCAACCCCCTAACTACCTTCCCTCTCAGCTCCGCCCCCTAACCGCTACAGCTCCCTCTCTTTTGGTCCCTATTTCCCTTTGTCTCGCACCCTCTCTTTCCCTTGCAATTTCTCTCCCTCTACCTATTGCTCTTTTTTTAAAACCGTGTATATGGGAATACTATGTATATAGGTGTGTGTTAGTGAAGAAAGTTGTCTTGGTGTGGAAGAGAAGCGTGTTTCGTGTGTATGTGTGCAGATGTGAGATCGTGAGATGTCAGTGAGTGGAGTGAGGATGTGAGGAAGAGAGTTTTTTTTAGTGCCTGAGCCCATCCCCTTTTGTCTCATAATTAAAAAAGGAAAAATGACATCCTATTTAGTTGTATGTGAGTGCAGTGTTTAGGAAGAATTCTTTGCTTGGATTAGAGTTTTTTTTTATTATTTGTTCATTTATTATTATTGTGATTTGCGATTTTTTTTAGATTTAAGTATTTGGTGTTTGTTTAGACTTATCGATTTAGTTTTTTTTAAAAATAAAAATAAAAAGGGGTTAAATAAATGAAATTTGGGTTTAAAGAATGTTAGTTTTATTTATATTTTGAGATTTTGTTAGATTTTGAACTTTTAAATTTGAGTGTACTTGTTGGTTTTTTTTTTTTTAAGTTTTAAGTTGGTCTTTTGGCCTAAGATCAGTCTAAAATAAAAAATTTTATTTATTGTTTGAAATAAATATTTGAATATTTTGATTCATTTAAAAAGGAGCTTGTGATATTTTTTTTTTATTATTGTTGTTTGAGTACAATTAAGTTAATTTATTTATGAAATAAAATAAAAAGGAACGATTTAATTATTTCTTTGATTTGAGTGAATTTAGTGTCAATGTTTTCTTTTAATTAAAAAGGGTAAAAAAAAATGAAGAAAATGGTAATTAGGACCCTCATTTGTTTATTTAATTATCTTATATATTTTGTTTAATTGTATGATTATGTTTATGAATTAGTTTTATTTTTGTTTAATACTATTTATTTAGGTGTTTTGTTCAAATTATTTTTGTAATTGTGTTTATGGTTTTTTCTAGTTTATTTATTTTACATGTTTAGGTGTTTTGTTTAAATTAATTGTGTAACGGTTTTTAATATAATTTTGCTAATTTCAGTTAAAAAATATTAAAATGTTTTTTTATAAATTTTAGGTTTAAAATAAATAATTGAATAAATTTACTTTAAAAGAATTTTTGAGTTAATTAACCTTTTTCTATAAAATAGGATTAATTTAACCGTGACAGTTTGTTAATTCTATGTCCTGGAATATTTTAGCTGTGACAGCTTGGTATTCAAAATTTCATTTCAAAAATAGAGTTAATTTAACTGTGACGGTTTGTTAACTTTATATTTTAGAATATTTTAGCTGTGACAGCTTAATATTCTAAATATCTTTTTCAAAATAAGATTAGACAATATCACTTTTTTTTTTAATTTTTATAGAATTACGTGACTTTGAATTCTCTATTGCATCAAGGGATACGTAGGAGCAGGTAATTCCGATCCCTGTCAAGTCAAAATTAACTTTTCACAATTCATTTTATTTGTAAATTTTTAATACTTCTTTACTTGTTTTTTTATGCAAATTTTGTATTTTTGTTATATTTATAAATAATTTCTTTTTCTAGAATATTTTATTTAATATTCATTTATATGGGTAATTGGAAAATTTTAGATAAGGGTGTTAATTTAGTAGTAATGACTTATTAACTCAAATTTCTACATTTAAGTTATGACAACTTAACGACCTGAAAATTTCTCTAAAAAATACTTTTTTTTTTATATTTGTTTCTTTTTTATAAAAATATAAAAAATAAAGTTCTTTTTATCTTATTTGCAAATATTTATAATTTATAATTTCGTTTTCGATTTAAATTTATTCATTTATCTATCAAAAATTTTATTTCAAATAAATAGGTTGATTTAGCCGTGACAGCTTGTTAACCTATCATTTAGAATACCTGAACTGTGACAGTTTGGTGCTCTAAAAAATTCTTTTCTTTTAAGAAAAAAAAACAAATTTCTTTTAGTTTTCTTGTAAATAAAAAATAAATATTTAAAAGGGGGTTATTATTTAATTTGCACAGTTAATTTAAGGTACCGTCTAAGGACGGGTGTATTAGGAGTGCGTAGGATCAAGTTCTTACCCTTCCCTATGCATAACCGACTCCCGAACTCAAATTTGGTTTCAAAGACCATTTTCAAAATGAATGTGTTTTTCCATGTTTTCCCAATTCAAATAAACTTGGTGGCGACTCCATTATTTTCAAAAAATAAAAATTCTTTCTTCATCGTCCCCATCGCGATCTCGGTTGCGACAGACATCATTTAGGTAAAAATTTAAAAAAACAAAAAAAAAACCCATTACAGTCTGATTCAACCGGTCGAGTCATTGGTTTTGATATAAACCCGCCTGAGTTGAACCGAGTCGCATTGATGTCGATGCGGGACCGATCCAAATAGTGTTTCAAACCAGTTTCATGACCGATTCACCTATTTTCTAATCGAATTGGTCTGTCCGAGCCGATTTTCATATCTATGATGAAGAGGGGCCCCAGCGATTGCGGGCTAATAGGAGTACCCATGCTTTTTTACATACTTGCATATGGAAATATTGCTATATATATATATATATTTGATTTTTGTATAGAAGACCTAAAAGATAGTGGTTCCATATCCTTCTTTTTGATTCACAGAGAAGGAAAACAAGGATAAACTTGAGAGAAAGGGAGAGTGACTATTCTTATTCCATGTATGATCAGTAAGAGATGTGTTTATCTCAAAGGGGTAATAGAAACTTGTTATATGACTTAGACCATGACCTCATTTTTTGTGTCAGTAGAGTATTGGGTCAAGCAACTCATCGTAGCAAAATCTATACACATGCACTCATAAGAGTAATTTTGTTTTGACTCACACTTTGTAGGATACCGTGCAAATACACTTATATCCACTGTTAAATAGGATGTAAACTCCCACGTAGTTTGTATTTCACACATCATCCAATGATGAATGTGAGTGTATTGGCATGGTATCCTACAAAGAGTAGGTCAAAATAATATTTCTCCACTCATAAAGATACCCATTAACAGCAAGCGGTACCAACCCAAATAAGTCCAACGATGAGGGTATTAAAAAATGTTGGATAAAAGAATAAGCTATAATAAATTTTGGACTAAAAACAACAAGCTGTAATAAATTTTCACATTTGTTAATTTACGTGGTTCCGCAAAATATTCGAACATTTTTAACTTGGCTTCAAGGCCTATATATGTTGACATGCTTGAGTCATTAAATTATATAAGAATATGACATGACCATATATTCTTGTGATTTGATAATTGATAGTGAATATTTTATCATCATATGTTCTTTTATCTATATAAATGAAGATAAGCTGTATATGCTGGTGTCCTTGCTTGTGTGATGATGTCCTTAACAGCAACGAATTGAATCCCAAATAAATGGCGAGGGAAAAGACAAAAGCAAATCGGTTACTAGGGTCATTCAAATGGGTGCCCCTGCCTATGTACCTTTTTTTTTTTGGTTACATGACTATGTACTTTAGATAAAAGATCACCAATCAGTTGTATATATTTCTTAATCTTAGAAAATTAGATCCCATCCATAAGAAAGAAAACGAAACTTATGCTGAAAACAAGTTGAGGGTTGAGAGGGCAATATAATTGCATGCACACATCATATGGTAGCTTTAATTAAAATCTGCTTCCATCTCCATGTCATGCTAATGAAGAAAGCTATCTCAACCTGTTTCTTGGGGACCCACTTATGCTGAGATTCAGGCACAACAAACTGCACATCAATTTCTGGAGGAGGGCCTATATGTAAAATAAAATAATAAAACTGATTTACATTATCTTTATTTTATTATTTTATTTTACATATTGGCCCTCCTCCAATCATGTATGGCCATGTATGACTATAAGAGGCTAAATGTTACTTAAAAACCGGAGTGAGATTGCACAAGAGATTTTGTCATTAACAAATAGACAACCACCACCGTCATTGAGGCCCTGAAGATGTGGAGTTAGGAAAGTGGAGATGGCCACCATGTAGTTTGAGTATGACACCACAATATTATATCTCATGTAAGACGCTTAGGATTTTTTTTTTTTTTTTATCGACGAAAGGTATTTCAGCTGGGTCGGACTAATCCTTCCGATTTCTTGACATAACCTGTAAAGACCAAAGAATAAGATAGCTAAGGGCGAGTCCCGAATCAAATGGTATATTCTCAAACTCAGGATTCTAAAATCTCGTGTCCACCTCTCCCTTTGTTTTTTCACCATTAGGCTAAGAGGTCTTTGGCATTGACAGGATCTTGTTAGATACACATTATATATGGGTATTCATAAAGCCATCTATTATAACATTCTATGTTACCTTAATTTACGCATGAGGGGGCCATGTTTTGGTTGAATCATGCACCTGCCATATATATTGCACCTCATTAGGACTAGATATTTGATGGAATATACATCATAAATAGTTTCACTCTTGCACTCAAATATGTTCGTATAAGATATGACAAGAAAGCAAAAATTTTGTATGCAAAGCAAAAATAGCAAACAAATCAATTTACATTAAAAGGTATATATTGACAGAAAAGATATAAAGTATATTTTGGCCATGGCATATATGTTCTAATAAAAATAAATGACTCAAAGCTTAGCAAAAAAAAAAACTAATTAATGCCAAATTTCTTATTAGAATTGCACGTTAAGTGTGAAAAGAATTGTGAAGGATTCTAACCACTGAGAATTGCTCCTAGCTTATACAGTCATTTTCTCCAAGATTAGCCCGAAAGCATTAATTTGGGGGGCTCATCTTGCACATGCCAAAGGTGTGTTTCACCAAATTAAGAATCCTGTTGATCTTCTTCCTCAATAAAATCTAAGTCGGGTATGCATATGATTCCCACTAAATGATTTTCTTCCCCAAAAAATTTGCTTTTAAATATGAAAATTAAGTGCAATAAAGTGCTAAAAAAAATAGCAAAATAAGATAACAAGATACATATAAATATAAATATGGTTTAATTTCTGTACAAATATAAATATAGGTTTAATTTCTGTATATCAATAATATAAAATTTATTTATTACATTTAATTAAATTTTACTATTTATATGATATTTTAAATAATATATTTAAGGTTCAATTTTTTTAATAACTTAATAATATATAATTGAATGATAATTTTCATCGATAGAAATTAAACCCTATAGATATGCATGTTTACTTTTACCATATACACTGATCGTATATATGGTTCATGTGAAACTATTCACTTTTGGTCATTTCTTCCAACAAAACATTAAATGATGAGTGCAATGACTCTGGCGGTGAGTGAACTGAAACCGAAGCCCATATATTATGTGCACATATATATTAGTCACCATATAGTAAGTTGGATTTCTCAGTCAAATGAAAATTATATTAATAAATAATAATAAAATAAGAGTTTTAATTAATGTATATAGAAACACAATTTATTTTTATTATTATTTAATTATATATTAATACATCAATAAGAGTAATTAAATTTCAAACTTACTTTTTAAAAAATCATATAAATTTAATAATTTAATTAAATAATAATATAAGAATTAAACTCATAAAATACTAACAAAACTAAATACTCATCCTGTTTGTTCAAAAATGTTGCTAGGATTTGAAAGTTTTTATTAGTCCCTCGCATGAGAAAAATGGACAATTTGGGCCAATCATAAGTTTTTTTAACCATTCACGTGATCACGTGGAAGGACAGATTTATTTTTTAAAAAAATTTGGTATATAATATTTTTTATAATAATTCTATATTTTAGAATTTGATATAAATAATATTGTGACTTATTGTATAACTCAAAAAACAAAGACCATAATATTATCTGGGTCACGCTTTAAGCTATTTAATTTTTATAAAATAATATTATGCACTAAATATTCTTCTCTTTTTAATTTTTTTTCTGTGAGAGACTATAGGTGGATTTTTATTTATTCTAATAATAAAGTCTCAAATAAGTGGGGCCCATATGTGGGCCCCAGAAGCCAACCAAGGTCTACCAAAAACTGTCTCGTAACACTATAGAACTCAAAAAAATGATTTAGAGAGAGACACAGCATCTACACGCAACTACAGCTACAGCTGCAACTTGGGCTCAGAAGAGGGGAGAGGGAGAGGGAGAGGGAGAGAGAGAGAAAGAGTGTGTGTGTTCGTAAGAGTCATTATTGGAACAAAATGAGGAGATCGGAGCGAAGATTTGGGCGAGAAATGAGTGAATATTAATGATCACTCACAATGGTCGTATCTGGTTTAGATTTTGCATGGTTTGAATTTCGAAAAAATTTAGTTTTTTTTTTCCTTTATTTTTTGCTTAGTTATATTTATTTGTAATCTCAGACAACAAACTGGATTTGAGAAAAAAAAATCTGATATCTTTTAACACACTTTCTTTCTCTCCCTCTTCACTTTCACTCTCTGCTCAATAGTTGGCAGGCTTCGTGGGTTTGTTCAACAAATTCCAAAACAAGCGAGATTTCCGGGTAATCTTCAAGAAATCCCATTCTAGATTTTGCTCTCAGATTATGGTTTCCGAATCGCGTGTGTTGAGATATATCAAAACATTTGACTCTATCTAAATCATTTAAGTGGGGTATCTTTGTTTTGCCTAAAGATTTGATCCTTGGAAAACAACGGAAGGAAAAAAAAAAAATAGCTTTATAAAAAACCACGCTCAAGAGATTGTAGCAATGCTAGTGTTAGTATTTTAGATGGAAGATGATACAACAATGGCTCAAGAGGATCAAATCCGAAACTTTAACAATGGTGGTGGTGGTAATGGTGGCATTGGGGGTGTTGTTGGTAGATCTTCCAAAAAGCCAAAGCAGAAAAAGGTGCCACAGAGAGGACTTGGTGTGGCACAGCTAGAGAAGATGAGGCTAGAAGAGCAGCAAAAGAGAGATGCTGCTACAATTTTATCATCACAATGCTCTATACAATCATCCAAGTCCTCATATTCGCCTCCTCTTCCAATTCAGAATCTTCACCACTCAAATCAAATATCTGCCCTTATCCCTTTGGCTTCAGGATCAGCAACTGATTTTAGGTCCCCTATGTCACTGCAACACGTGATGGAAGCTAAGGTTCCAGGTACAGGCACTGTTCCATTGGCAAACTGTGGATTTGAGGCTGGTTGGCATGGTGTTTCACCTCATGGACATGAGAATGTGTCAAAGTTGTGTGGCTCCCAAGAGTTTGATCTTGAAAAGGAGGGGTTTGTGGTGGAACCAGCATTGCAGTTTCCACCTAGATTGCCTTTCGAGCCCAACCCTAATTGGTCTCTTCCCAACTTGGTGCAGAGAACACCACGTTATCATCAACCTTCTTCGTCAATAGTAAGACATGTGTATCCTTTTAGAAGTGTGTTCCTTTACTGTTCAAATTTCTTGATGGGATTTTCGTTTGGCGATCTTTGGTCACATTGAAAGGCTTGGTTTCAATTTATATTATAGGTCAGTGTCTCGTCAGGAACTTCATCAACAATTGTGCCTATAGAGCCCCCTTCAAACCAAAACCATAGTGGCAATGTTATACCTGTGACTGTGAGGCCAGCGGAGAAGGTATTTGCAGTTTGTGCTCTTAGAGTATGTAATAATCTCAAATGTTTGATTTAGAAGTAGTGTTTTGTATCACATTGGTCTATACAATGGTATAAGCTTACATCACAAGCACTAATTTCCTCAGCTATGTGGTTAAAATTCTCTGCTTTATTTGTTGAACAGGCTCATCTTAATCATGCTCATTCTTAAGAAATTCAGTAAGATTATGCAGTGAACATTTTGATGGAAGACATTCCTCCAATTTTGTTTTGTAATACAGATGTTTGAAACTTCTTAATGCAGATTGTTGGCATGAAAAGGCCATACCCCTTCTCCCTGGATATTCCACCTACGCCCCCATTCAACTGTAAAATGATGCCTACCTTAACTGAAAGGAGAACAAATGCATCATCTTCGTGTGGGAGTGGAAGTGGATTTAGTTTTGATGCTGGCAATTCAACTTTGAGGTTGTTTTTGAGTATTATTCTTGTGGCCCTTACATTTGTAGTTGCAAATATTGTCTTGTCTCACCATGCATTTCTGAATAATCTGCAGAGAAGTACCATCCTGTTCAGCATCGAACTCAGAGCCAAACTCAAGGAAAAGCAATAAAGAGGATGAGAATTTCAATGGAGATTTTCTGACATTGGCTCCTCCAGCTCCTCCAACTCCTACTTCATATCCACCTCCAGCTCCTACTTCATATACATATTCAAAACTGAACTCTTTCTCAGCTTTTCCAGCATTTCACAACCGTGAAAATCCTGATTTTGAATCTCCATCTAGTCAGGTAGGAAAACTCATTAGCCTTTTTCCCCCCTTATTTTGCCAATGTCATTATTCACTCTTAAGTCTTAAATTCTGTTTCATTTGCTAAAGGGAATTATAGAAGATCAGGCCCCTCCTTCTCCTCCACCATGGTGCAACAGATTCAATCAACAAAACCAACCATTGTACTGTTTCTTCCCTCCTGCACCAAATGAGGCACCAAATGGACAGACAACAGCTAGAATTCAGAATGGTAATAAAGTGGAACAAAGTGTTGATCTTAACTTGAAACTATGAACACATCTTCTGTCCAATTTCTTGTATCATCAAAACTTTTAGGCCAGTTGTATCTCACTATGAAAACTTCTCATAGTTATCAACTTTGATTCTAATTTAACAAGTGGGGGTAGATATTTCCATGTTCGCACATGTAGAGGGCTAAGTCTGAAAAGGACTAGAAATCTTTGGCCATGTGAGAGGTGGGAGTGGAGAAAGGACAGGAAAAAGGAAGAGATGTTATGTTTATTTTGTTTTATTTGAGACTTGAGTTGATGATACTAGCTTATGCCCATGATGAGGCCACATTCTGTTTTCCTTTATTGGCTATTGTGTTCTCTGGCCTGTGCCTGGTGGATGAGTCAGGGAACTGGAGTGGTAACAAACTTTTGCATGTGGGTTGTGGAGGCATCTGACTGTGCTTTGTCTTTTTCTTTGTTTCAGTGGGGTCCCCAAATCTCAACTCCATTTTGGTTTTTTTTTCCCCTAAATGACAGAAGAATAGTAGGGCCCTCACCATCTAATGGCACGAGTGCCAATTATGACTTGTATCGTTTGTTATGGTAGCACTGTACTATGACTGTAATGTAAATTTAGAAATTAGGCACAATGATCTAGGAGGAAAATTTTGTAGGAATAATGGGGAGTAATTAAGATTATTTCACATGTTTTATGATCAAAATGAAAAATTATGTAAGTCATATAGTTATCTCCTGACTATTCTTAAAATATAACATATGACTTGCTCAATTTGAAGTGGATTGGTTTTACATGTACGGATCTTCTTGATACTCCATACTTGAGTAGCTCCTCTCTCATGTATTGTTACAAGACTAATCAGATTCAAGTACAATGATTAATGGCCAAGGATTCGTTGGTCTGCCCCTAGTTGGGAACCAACCATGGAGCATCCTTTTGGGCTAATTAAGATGTGTAAATTTGAGAGCTGATGTATGAGCGATATTTGTTTGAAAATTAGCAGTAGGGGTATTCAGTTTTAGGTATTTGCAGGTAAGTCTCTATTCCCCCTCCCACTCGGCCGCTCCCAAATTCAACAGCATCATGTGCGATGCCGATAAGTGACACCCATTCCATCATCACCACCGCATTTGTCCTCTAACAAAAACACAGCCGCTACCTCCGCCACCACAATCTCTAGCTGCTACCGTTGTGGGAGAGTACTGCGAAGTCCCCATTAAAGCCCAGTCACTTGTTTGTGACTCTGGCATCCTCTCTGCATCCTCTACCATCAACTGTTTGCTAATTTGCCACCAGAGAGCAAATGGAGGAGAGAAATATAGGGGCAAGGGAGAGGAGAAATGGGGCGTCACAACACAATGCTATTGAATCTGGGAGTGGGAGAAGGGGTATAGGGAATTGTCTCCAAATACCTACAAATGGATACACTTGCTGCTATATTTTTTTCGCTCAAAAAAAATATCACTTAGACATCAACTCTCAATTTACATTTCTCATTAGCCAAAAAGGAGTGTCCGACGTTGGTCTACAAATAGGGATGAACCAACGAATCCTTTGCCATGATAAATATGAAGCTTTGTGACAATTATGTTGCATGCGTCTTTCTGTTAGCATATTTGAGTTAATGAATGTACCAAAATTTTAAACACGCGAGTTTAATTTTTATGTATTAATTGAGTAAAAAAAATTTTATACTATTATCTAGTTATGTATTGTCACATCAGTAAAAATGGTTGAATCTTATACATATTACTTGAAAAATTATACAAATATGACGGTTTGATTAGATGATAATGTAAAAGAGTTTTATATTATCAATGCATAGAAAATAAACTCACATCTTGTTATATTATTCTTCGTTTATTATTTGAAAAAAAAGAGTATAAATATTGAGAACACAGGACAGAGGAAAGAAAAGGTCTTTGGGAGATTAGTGTGTCAAACATTTTCTGATATCTAGATTAATTGCATGCACTGCATATAGTTAGAACGTAAGAATTTCTTTTTTTAATCTTTTCCGTCCTTTTTTTTCTTGGTCTGGATCTTTTCTGTCTTATGTGACTACTGATGTTTGAATGCTTTTTCGTTCACAAACTTTCAACGGTTCAATCAAAACCACGTTAAAAAACTTCTTCACATTTTTCTCCTTCCAACTAATAGTGATACAGTATGGATTGGAAAAATAAATATTGTCAAAAAAGGTCCATTTTAGTAATATCTCTACCAAAAGTGATTTTGATCATTGTTATCCAAATAATATTCACTTCATCAAACTCCCTTTTAAAATAAAAATTTCCAAACATAAATCACATTGTATTAAACTCACTTTTGAATTTTTTTTTTATCAGAATCAAGTTTATAGAATTACGTCAATTCAAAATTAAGTTTGAGAACTCTAATCCAAAGACAAACTTAGTTGTTGACTATAAAATATTGGCAACTTAATTGACAACAAAATTTTTTTGAAAAATAATAAATACGATTCACCTTCTCCTTTTGTCGGACCCTAGTACTCTGCTATTCTTTTTACGTTTAATACTTCCATTCTTCTCTATTTCTAGCAAAATCTCGCATGATCTGAGACAACACGGTTATCATATTCATCATCTTATATTTGAGGTGGGTTTGGATAATATTAATGTGGGGTAAAATTATTTTTTTACTAGAAATCACTTTCCGTATATTTAAATATATTTTAAAAAATAATTAAAATATTAAAAAAACAAAAAGTAGTGTTTGAAAAAATTTCAATTTTTTTATTTATATATAAAATATAAATTTTATAATTATTTTTAAAAACTATGAAACAAACACAACCAATGTTTGAATTCGAAACTGAATAAAATCATAATTTGAGCAAAAAGCCTAATTCATGCAGCGAAAACGGAGAATCGGATCAAGAGAATCGACTGGAAATTGCCCTTGGCCTTTACATTGTAGGCTACGGGAACAATCGGAGGTACCCCACCCAATGACTAGTGGTTTCTATGGATAAGGTAAATCATAAAAGTACACATCATCAAATATATTATTCTTTATAGCTGGATCAGAAACCATAATTCTATTTTATTCTAAAGTTTTGAGAATCTCATTTTGACTACAATTTGAAAGGTAGTGTTCAAATAATTGTTTATGGAATTAACAAAATGGAATAATTTTTATCACTGAAAATCGAATAAAATGTTTCCAATTCTTTTTCAGAAATGATATTTCACTAATTCTTCATTTTTTTTTTGTATTATATTAATCACTAATAATACTATACAATAAACTATAATAATAGTGAAATTGATGGTAAACAATCAGAAGGGTAAGGAATTTTGTAAATATGGTAGGAAAAAAAACTGAAGAATTAAAAAAGTCCTTTCTAAATTTATTTTTTTCATTAAATCATACGTATTGATAATTAGCGAGTACTATAATATAATGGTAATTTATTATAGGAATTTCTTTTGTATCTTTGTAAAATTTAAAGATATCAAATTATCTATTACCCTTATAAAATTAAAGACATCAATACTTTTTAATTATTTGATATTAATCATGTACCTCCTATCTTGCTAATTCTATTTATTAAAATATATAAAATACAAATTCACTCACAATAGGTAAAAACAAAAGGATATACCGCACTAAAGGAAAAGACAAACATTTATTATATGTCTAATTGTTACGATAGATTGGGTCCAAACTTCACCCGCTCAACTGCTCAACTTGGATGTCAATCCCACTATAAGTGGGAGTAACCAACACCATATCAGCCTCTCGCAAAGAACTATAATAACCATACAACCCAATAAGGGTTAAAAGCCATAGAACACAAGGCACTGCCATAAAACAAAAAATAAAAAAAAAAATCACATTTGGTCTATGACCAACCAAATGTGTAACCAAGAACATACACCAATGCAAGGGAGAAAGGATAAAGCAGGATGGCCACTAGTGATGTCCACAAAGGGAATGCAGTGCGGAAACTCCCAAGAGCACCCATGACAATGCAAACCACCAGAATAACCAACACTTCTGAGGAGAAGTCCCATGTCAATCCTCTCTCATAGACCACGGCGAAGAAGACTGATAGGAAAAGCACATTATTCATTCTCACGGCCCCATATAGCTGGAAAAAAAAATTGAAATAAGCCTGATTTGTTGCTTCAAATTGGAAGAAAGTTACAGCTGCAAATATCATCCTGAATTAGTCATAGCCAAATACTCTCATGTTGATTAGCGAAGTCATGATTTGAGTCAGAGCACCATCCAAACGCTTTAGAGCCTATTGTAAATTCACACATACTAATGCCCTAAAAGATATGACAAGCATGAAGCAAGAAAACAAACCTCTGAAAATGTTAATGAGGCAGTTTGCCTCTTATCGCGACTAGCAAATATTATTGCCGACACTGTTTCACTTGAGTTGGTTGCCAAAGGCAGAGCAATAAAAGAAATGAAGAAAGCAGGAATGCTTGTAGCATCAGAGAAGTTATCGACTGCATCAACCAGAGGATCCGCGAATGCAGCAGCAATAACAGTTCCCAGTACTAGCAGCAGCACTGCCTTGATGGAAGTCCATCTAGCACTCTTAACGCCCTCAGCATCTTCTTCACTTTGACCCCCCACGTCCAGGAGATCATGTTCCCTCTTTGTTTCCTGTGCACAAAATCCCAGTCAGTCCTAAACTGCAGAAGGAATAAGTTTGTCAGGTTGGGCGCTGCACAACTTACCAAGTGGAAATCGCTTAAAAACTTCACTGTGCGTGGGCCAGCATCACCAGATGCACGTCGAGAATCCCTGGCTCTCTCAAGCCATCTACAGACGCCATTCACAAATTCATTTTCATCTACAAGTTGATTACGAGAAGTGTCAAAGTCCACCATTATTCTTTTTACAGCATCATCATGATCCAGGTCAACCTCCTCAAACTGAATTCGGACAACTAGTGCCCTCAATTCACCATAAGTAAGATTGCCATCTTTATTTGCATCGATTGTTGCAAACAACCTGTATATTCCATTGAGATGTCAGTGGCATCCAAAAGGATGAGAATATTAAAAGAACACAACAAACTACTTTAAAAGTAGAGTGATGTTTGATGTATAATATAATTGTATAATTAATGTTCACCATATATTTTATCATCATTGGATATGACGAGTAGTAGAATGAATGAGAATCACATATTACATCCAATCGTAATTGTTAGGGAATATTAGAGTTGGGTACATCCAAGTGTAATAAACACTTGATGGATGTGAGTAGAAGCATGCCCGAATTTATGGAGAGTAATGAATAAATGAAGCACAGTGAATAGTAATTCATAGCGGGACTCATATGTCATTATTTATGTGAATAGTACTGTACAGTGAAACCGCACTTCAGCGGGCCCGTATCACTATTCATGAATAGTATTATACAATGGGATCCGCATCACTATTTATAAATAGTACCATTGCTATTCACAATAATAAAATAGATCAAGAGAACTGCACACCAAATTTTAATGTGAAAAATCCTCCTATAATTTCGAGGAACAAATTACGGGTCAAACTTTGAAAAATATTCTATTATATTTGAAGAGTAGTTACAATATAGTATATCGCTAGTAAAAATCTCTTCTACTACAATTAGTAGTATTATAGAGATCTAGAGAATACTGTCACGGCCTTGGACACACTCCAACGCTACCGTGCTGGCACTTAGACTTACTCAACCTCTTGAGCTCTCTTGAGCTAAGCACCAAGTCAGCCTCACTCAAAATGACTAGTAACAGAGGCTAAAAGCACAAGAGAACAAGAGAACTCTGGTGGAGAGAACTCTCTTTGTATTACACAATGGAACACTTACAAATGACTTCAATGTCTTGGATGGTTTGACCAAGAATAGCCACCCTTAGATATAGTCTTCCACCTCCTAAACGGACGGTTGAGATCAATTCTAACGGACGGTCTAGATTTCGTATCTAGAACCTTCCGACACTCCACACTTCTCTACATATATCTAGAGCCTTCTACATATGTTTACACGTATTTAGAGTCTTCTACATGTCTCTACATATTTCTAGATACTTCTACAAGTCTCTACATCCTTCTAGAAAGTTCTACATGATTCTACACGGTTCTACATGGTTCCGGAAGTGTTTAGAACCCTCTAGAACTACCTACACAATTCCACAAGTTTCTGGAGCATTTAAGAGCACTCTACATTGTTCCACAATATTCTACATTTTCCTATAGTCTTCCAGAATTTCCCTAATTTTTCGTTTATTAATCCCTCAAGAAAGACCGTTCGTGACAACATACTCAAAACCCCTAGTATATACTCACACTACACTCTTAGAATTTTTTTACACACACTCTCTATTTTTTTCAAAGTACAAGAAGCTTACTTTGCTTTTTCTACTACTTGTTGAAGAAATGCTTTCAGCTCGATGATTTCCTCCATTTATATCCCCTCTATTTATAGAGTTTTAGGAGTCACTGTGCAATGCATAGTGACTCCCATTGATTTCGGTGTTATCATGTTTAGGTGCTTTAAGTGCTTTTGGTGTTATCATGTGAAATTACTGTGCAACAAATGTTTGCTTTTCGGTGGAGTAGGTAAGTCTTCCTTCCTTTTTTGAATTTCAAATGCAAGCCACGCCTCCCTTTTTGACAATTCTCCACCTTGGCTTGCATTTTGCTGCAGCCTTCAACCTTTACAAATATTAACCAAGTCCAAGCAATACTTAAATTTATCAATCAATAAAAATTTTGTCATCATGTTAGCTGAGTTCTTAGCTGTGGTTATCTTTTGAACTACAACAATACCATTGTTCATACTTTCTCTAACAAAATGAAATCTAACATCAATGTGATTTGTCCTTTCATGATAGACTGATTTTTAGCCAGCTGTATGGTGCTTTGACTATCGCAATGTATAATTGGTACATGTTGATCCAACCCAAACCTGTCTTCACATTAAGCTTTTCTAGCTCACCATGTAAGAACACCGTCTTCACATTAAGTTGTTTTAGCTCCAAGTCGAACGTACTTATAATAACTAATAGGATCTGAATAGAGCTATGCTTCACCATAGAAGAGAATACTTCATGAAAGTCAACACCCTCTTTCTGAGTATAGCCCTTTGCTACCAGCCTCGACTTGAACTTTGGAGGCTCAATGCCAGAGATTTCTTCTTTCCTTTTGTAAACCCATTTATAGCCAACTACTATTTTCCCCTTTGGAAGTTGTACCAGCTCTCACATCTGATTTTTCTGAAGAGATTCAATCTCTTCATTCATTGATATCAGCCACTGCTTTGATTCCTCACTTTCTATTGCATCATAGTAGGTACATGGTTCATCTCTAACTGCACCATCCACCATAACTAAGGCAAAGGCTCTAGGATCTGCATCTCATGAGTCAAGTACACAGGCAGAAGAATCCAGATATCATTTGTTTCTAAATTTCTCGCTTTTCTCTGCCAGTAGCAATATTGTATGGCTCAGCTTCTTTGGTTTGTTCACCAACATCTTTATAGTCAGGTTCATCTTGTTGTTCTACTTCAGGTTCAGCAATCCCTAAAGTACTCGATTGATTCATTATATCATTTTATTGCTTCACCTTCCCAAGTTCAATTGCCAAGTCCACCTGCTTCTTAGCACCATGATTTGTCTCTGCCTTATCTAAGATAGACTCATTCTTCTAATTTAGCATTGTCGTCTCATCAAAAGTGATATCTTTGCTAACAATGATTTTGGGTGAACTTGTCTTCTCTATACTCTACAGTCTGTAGCCTTTCACCCTTCGTGCATACCCTAGAAATATACACCTTCTTGTCCTCGCCTCAAGTTTATCATCACTCACATGGCCACACAAAGAACAAATACTATCACTTAATTGGCTTTCCCCCTGGTTATGATCAAAATAAGAAGAAAACAAGTAGCACAGTCAATCAAGTCACTGTGTCTGAACATGTTATGAATCAAATTGGGCCTAATGCTAACCCTCAACTCTCTTCAACTCAAGTGCAACAATTACTACAATTGCTGCAACTGCACCAGAATTGGACCTCATCAGAAATTGGTCACACTTCAGGTCATGTTTTCTCTCTATATTCTAATACTAAAAATTTTCCAACTACATGCTGGATTGTAGATTCTGGTGCTTCATCACACATCATAAATGACATGTCTCTATTTTCATCTTATATTTCCTTAAAAGAGTACAATGTCATCTTGCCAAACAACATAAAAATTCAAGTATCTTGCATAGGCACAGTATATCTATCATCAAATATAATTCTTAAGAATGTTCTTTACATTCCTAGTTTCAAAGTGAATCTCATTTCGGTCTCATCCTTATTAAAGTTCATGCCTTATTCTATAACCTTTTTTGCTAAACATTTCATTATACAGGCCCTCCATTCCTTGAAGGAGATTGGCAAGGGTGAATGTTTTGAAGGACTTTATCTCCTACATATTCCTATTAGTTCAAATAAAAGCACTACTGTATCTCTTGATGCTGCCAACTCTGTTTCTGCTGAGAATAGTATTAGTTCTGAATCTGTTAATTCTGTTACACTACAAACTTGGAACCATAGGCTAAGACATCTATCAAATGATGTATTACATAGAATTTGTCATGACTTTGACCTGCAATCGCAGAAACATTGCAATTGTGATGTATGTCCTTTAGCCAAAATGAGAAGACTTTCCTTTGTTTCCAATAACAACATGTCTACTGCTAGTTTTGATCTTACTCATTGTCATATATGGGGTCTATATTCTAAACAAACACATGATGCTATGTCTTACTTCCTCACCATTGTTAATGACTTTAGTAGGTTTACTTGGACATATCTACTTAAATCAAAAGCTGAAGCAACCAGTGTCTTAATCAAGTTTATCAAATTAGTTCAAACTCAATTTGGTAAAACCATCAAACAATTGAGGTCTGACAATGCGCAAGAATTAATGTTAACTAGATTCCTTGAAGAAAATGGTATTATGCATCAATTCTCTTGTGTTCAAAGACTTGAACAAAACTTTGTTGTTGAAAGAAAGCACTAGCATCTATTAAATGTGGCAAGATCACTTTATTTTCAATCTAAAGTTCCCATAAAATATTAGGGAGAATATATCTCTACTGCCACTTTTCTTATTAACAGGCTCCCTGCTGCTGTGCTCAAATTCAAAACTCCATATCAATTGCTATTTGATAAACTACATGATTATAAGGCTATGAGAGTTTTTGGTTGTATGTGCTATGCTTCTTCATTACCTGCAGGTATAAGTAAATTCCAACCAAGGGCCATACCTGCTATGTTCATGGGATATCCAATTGGATACAAAGGTTACAAGTTGCTGAATCTTAACACAAGAAAATTCTTTATCTCAAGAGATGTAGAATTCAGGGAAGAAAAATTTCCTTTTGCTAATCCAAAACTCAATAACATACCAGCAAGCCACAACATCACTCTTCCTTTGTCCTACCTAAACCTCAATCCTATACACCAGATTTGCCTACCACAATACCAGCCAACAACCATCAAGAAAACAACATTCAACCAACTACTAATCAAGCAAATGATATTAGTCCTCATACCACTATTACTCTTGACACAACATCCCCTATACTCTCTGTCAATAATCAGCCTATACTAGACCAAAATCCTCCAAATCAGAATGCAAGAAAATCAACCAGACCTTCTAAATCGCCTTCCTACCTTGAGCAGTATCATTGCTATCAAAATTCAACACCTTATCCAATTGAGAACCACATTTCCTACAACAAGCTGTCAACAAATTATAGATCCTATATCATGCAATTTTCCTCAGTTTTTGAACCAATCTATTATCATCAAGCTGTCAAAATTCCTCAATGGAGACAAGCTATGAATAAAGAAATTAAGGCCTTAGAAGATAACCACACATAGTCTCTTGTCCCTCTACCACAAGGCAAACACACAATAGGATGTAGATGGATATTCAAAGTTAAGTTCAAGGAAAATGGAGACATCGAAAGGTACAAGGCTAGTTTGGTCGCAAAAGTCTATACTCAACAAGCAGGAATCGACTTCATGGACACTTTTTCCCCAGTTGCAAAGAAAACCACAGTAAGAATACTGCTTTCTATTGCAATTAAAAATTGGCATTTCCTACAACTTGACATCAGCAATGCATTCCTTAATAGCGATTTATTTGAAGAGGTATACATGGATTTACCTCTTGGTTATCCTAACCAAGAGAGGGTAACATGGTTTGCAAGTTGAACAAATCACTTTATGGCTTAAGACAAGCATCTCGTCAATGGTTTCAAAAATTCTCTACAGCTTTAATATCTCTTGGTTTCTCTCAATCTAAAGGAGATTACTCTTTGTTCCATATTGGATCAGGTTCTGCCATTGTTTTTCTTTTGGTTTATGTAGATGACATAATCATCTCAAGACCCAACAAGGACAGAATCATCGAAGTTCAATAGAAGCTAGAGTCATTATTCAAGTTAAAAGTGCTAGGAGATCTCAAGTACTTCCTAGGATTGGAAATTGCAAGGTCAGGCAAGAGAATTTGTCTTTTGCAAAGAAAGTATGCCCTATCCTTGCTAGAAGACAGGCTTTATCAACTCTAAACCAGCCTTTGTTCCCATGGAACCAGGGCTGAAATTCCAAGCTGCAGAAGGGGAACCAGTCCTAGATCCTTCACTCTATAGAAAACTGATTGGGCGCTTAATGTGCTTAACCATATCTCGTCTTGACATCAATTTTGCTGTATCCAAATTGAGCCAGTACATGTCAGACCCAAGAAAACTGCATGAACAAGCTCTCCATTATCTATTCAGATACATCAAGTCATGCCCAGGACAAGGATTACTTTTTCAGCCAATTCATCTCTGTCACTTGCTGCCTATTCAGATGCAAATTGGGGGAGCTACCTTGACACTCGACGCTCAACAACTGGGTACCTAGTTTTTCTGGGAAACTCATTGATCTCATGGAAAACAAACAAACAACCCACAGCGAGCAAGTCTTCTGCAAAAGCTGAGTATAGAGCTCTCTCTTCACTCTCAAGTGAATTGACTTGGGTCACTCACATGCTAAAAGAGTTCAAAATCCAAACTCCTCTTGCCTTAGTTTTTTGTGATAATCAATCTGCAATACATCTCTCATCAAATCCCATTTTCCATGAAAGGTCCAAGCACATAGAAATTGATTGCCACTTCATTCGTGAAAAAGTATGTGTTGGTATCATCAAACTCATCCATGTTAAAACTAAACACCAATTAGCAGACTTGTTAACAAAACCCATTTCATGTACTCAATTCAAATTTTTATTATCCAAGTTAGGAGTCCTAGACATATACCTCCCAACTTGAGGGGGGTATTACAGTTAGTTATCTTAACTGACTATTATTGTTAGAGTTAAATGAATGAACCTTAGTTTGTTAGTTACAACCTCTCCTTTGTATATAAACTTCATCATTCATCAATAACAGACACGTTCATTTCATTTCATGTACTGTTGTAATAAAACTCTCACTGATATCTTAACATTGGTTTTTAGCAATATTTGCTTGACTGTTGTTGCTTTGATTCCTTAGTCTAAATCTACAATATGTAGCTCTATGGCCAAACTTTTCACAATGAAAACAATTAAAACTTTTCTTTCTTGATAAAAATTACCTCCTCCTCTTACTCGATTAGCAGATCCAAAATTATTTCCTTCCCTTCCTTGATTTTGTGGTCTGAAATTATTGCTTCTTCTTCTTTGAGTATAATTAATGCCACGACCTCTTCCTGTAAAATTTCCTCTACGTCTGAAATTTGCTTTAGCTTGGCCATAATTTCTTTCTTGTCCATCATGACTTGACTCAGCAAGTTTGTTTCAATTCACCTAACTTTTCAAGGCTTTTCCAACTGAGTTTTTTTTGTCCTTTTCAAGATTTTGCTAGTATGACTTTCTATATTTCCCTGCAATTCTGCAATTGTCATTATGTCTATGTCATGTGACTCAATTATTATAGTCATTACATGGTTAAATTTGATTGGCAGGTATGAAAGATTTTCTCAATCACCTTACTGTCTTCTATCTTCTTTCTGTATACTGTTATCTTATTGACAAGATTAGTGACACGAGAAAAATATTGTTTAATAATTTTTGAGCTAAACATTTCATACTTTTCATATTCTCTGCGCAAAGATTATAGTTTGGATTTGTACGCCTTATCTACACATTTGTAAGACAGCTTCAGAGTATCTCATACTTCCTTAGTAGTTTTGGCATTAACAATTTAGACAAACACCGAATAATTCACTCTCTAATGGATTTGTGACAATGCTATTTGATCTTTCCTTTGAGTTACTTGATTTGCTCCTTCTTAAATGCTTGGTCCAACAAAGCTCCAAATATTATGAGCTTTTTAAATGGATGCATATTAAAGTTTTTCAATAATAGTAATCAAATTTTCCATCTAATTTGGGACTGGACCAAACAATATTGTACTTATTAGCCATACTAACTCTAACAAAATTATTTGTATGAGACCATTCTTTACTCGTTACAAATTCTCTAAAAAAATTGACACTTGATTTAACCAACTCTGATATCAATATGATATAAAAAACATACAATCATTCACAAATATTATGACAACGAAAGCTTAAAGAGGAAGAGAAATACTATGAAATTTTATTTAATTCATTAGTCTTATAACTACATGAACAAACTTGACAAATTTTTTTTTTTTTTCACACTGACTTGAGCACATCACATAGTTCTGAAAAGTTTCCTTGTTATAGACTTAAAACAGTGAACAAAACAAAGGACCCAACAACCATATTTCACTAATTCTTCATTTTTTTTTGTATTATACTATACTATAAACTATAATAATAAAGAAATTGCTGGTGCCGAGTCAAAGGAATAAGGAATTTTGTAAATATGGTAGGAAGAAAAAACTCGAAAGAACAAAAAAAAAATCCCTTTATAAATTTTCTATTAAATCATAGATATTGATGAATAACCAATACTTCAGCATAAATTATAATGGTAATTTATAAGGGAAATTTCTCTGAGACCTTATAAAATTTAAATGTATCAATACCTTTTAATTATCTGAGGTTAAAAATATACCTTGTATCCCACTAATTCAATTTATCAAAATATATAAAATAAAAATTCAATTACAACCGTAAAAAACAAAAGGACATTCTGTACTAAAGGAAAAACCTTTAAAACACCTTCATTATATGTCTGATTGTTATGATAAATAGGGTCAAAACTTCACCCACTCAACTATTCAACTTGGATGTCAATCCCACCATAAGCGGGAGAAGCCAACACCATATCAGTCTCTCGCAAAGAACTATAATAACCATACAACCCAATAAGGGTTAAAAGCCATAGAACACAAGGCACTAACATAACAAGAAAAAACATCACATTTGGTCTATGACCAACCAAATATGTAATCAAGAACATACACCAATGCAAGCGAGAAAGGATAAAGCAGGATGGCCAATAGTGATGTCCACAGAGGGAAAGCAGTGCGGAAACTCCCAAGAGCACCCATGACAATGCAAACCACCAGAATAACCAACACTTCTGAGGAGAAATCCCATGTCAATCCCCTCACATAGACCAAGGCTAAGAATACTGATAAGCAAAGCACATTATTCATTGTCGCTGCCCCATATAGCTGCAATAAAGAAAACAATTGAAATAAACGTGATTTGTTACTTCAAATCAGAACCAAGTTGCAGCAATTGCCAAGGTTTATATAATTTAGCACAAGCACAACAATGCAATGTAAATAAATGAAAGAAGAGTGTGTTTAGGGAATAGAATATTGTAACAGGTAAACTAAAGCCATGTTCGTTCCTAACATATTCCAAACTAGCAAGGACTTAACCAATATGTCTTAAAAAATATGCTTATATTGAACTTGTCATACAAGAAATCCGAAGACCAGCTTAAGTTTAGAACCAAACAAACATGGGTAGCTTATTATAGTGGTGCTATATGAATGAACACATTGAGATAATTATAATGTTATTGTTAACTGCAAATATCATCCTAAATTAGTCATGGCAATGCTCTCGTGTTGTTTAGCTAAGTCCTGATTCGAGTCATAGAGCACAATTCAAATGCTTTAGAGACACGTACTAATGCCTAAAAGATATGACAAGCATGAAGCAAGAAAACAAACCTCTGAAAATGTTAATGAGGCAGTTTGCCTCTTATCGCGACTAGCAAATATTATTGCTGACACTGCTTCACTTGAGTTGGTTGCCAAAGGCAGAGCAATAAAAGAAATGAAGAAAGCAGGAATGCTTGTAGCATCAGAGAAGTTATCGACTGCATCAACCAGAGGATCCGCGAATGCAGCAGCAATAACAGTTCCCAGTACTAGCAGCAGCACTGCCTTGATGGAAGTCCATCTAGCACTCTTAACGCCCTCAGCATCTTCTTCACTTTGACCCCCCACGTCCAGGAGATCATGTTCCCTCTTTGTTTCCTGTGCACAAAATCCCAGTCAGTCCTAAACTGCAGAAGGAATAAGTTTGTCAGATTTGGCGCTGCACAACTTACCAAGTGGAAATCGCTTAAAAACTTCGCTGTGCGTGGGCCAGCATCACTGGATGCACGTCGAGAACCCCTGGCTCTCTCAAGCCATCTACAGACACCATTCACAAATTCATTTTCATCTACAAGTTGATTACGAGAAGTGTCAAAGTCCACCATTATTCTTTTCACAGCATCATCATGATCCAAGTCAACCTCCTCAAACTGAATTCCGACAACTAGTGCCCTCAATTCACCATAAGTAAGATTGCCATCTTTATTTGCATCGATTGTTGCAAACAACCTGTATATTCCATTGAGATGTCAGTGGCATCCAAAAGGATGAGAATATTAAAAGAACACAACAAACTGCTTTAAAAGTAGCATGTCTTAAGTCGAAGCAGAAAGTGCAGATGGCCTTACTTTTTAATAACTTCTTTGTCAGGTTCACCATTATCTTTGAGCAGCCTTCCCAATGCACGCTGCTTCAAATGTCTCAAAAGTCCTAAAATAACATGCTTGTGCCTAATGTAATCAAGTTTTCTCTTTTGTATCCAGGGTTGGAAAACCTGCACAAATTTTTGCTTTTTCTAAATTTCTACAAAATGCAAAAACAATCGCGAGAATCCAGATGTTCACAGCGACAGGGATCAGATATTCATCCAGTAAACAGTTACTGAAAGTGCTAAATGTATCATCCAATAAAATATAAACTTGTATGTATCATCAGAGATGCTGGCTGATCAAGAAAGAGGAACCTGTTGTAATGCACAGGAAACACAAGTAGACCATAACAAGGAAATTACCTGGTAAAGGCAATAAGCAACCAATAAACATAAAGAGACGATAAGACCAATCAAAACCGCCAAGTGCCTTCCTGAAGTTGAATTGAGAAGTTGTGGCAATTGAACAATCACAAATGGCAGTACAGATATAGCCATAATCATTGCAGCATAACAGGTCCAAATATCCGTACTAACTCCAGAACCTGCACACACAATTTATTAGACCAAGGATTTGAATGAATCATAAAATCAGATCTGGTAACATTACAGCACTATTTAGAAGGAACAAATAAATAAGAAAACGGGGAATCATTATAGCTTCAATCAGCACCCTTCTCAAAGTTCCAGAGTACTCTAATAAAGAATGTAGACAACAATAATTATCAACCAGCACACCAAGTTATTTGAAAACATTACATAATCCATGATCTGAAATAATGGTGGAAAGTTACTTGCCATTATTAATAATCTAGGAAAGAAGGAGTTTACTGCCCTGATTCTCAACCTTTTAAAAATTAAATAATGAAGAACAATAACAACTGACATACCAGTTAAGCTGAATCCCCTAGTGTCTTGTGAATCTAATGCAATTGAATCCACGATGTCACACTTGCCAACAATTACACAGGTCCCCCATATTATAGTGAGAAGCATCACTGTTGACCCAGCTAGCAGGCCCATTCCAACAGATACCTGACTTTGAGCTTCCTCTTTACTACCTGAAAGACCAGATACTAGAGAAACCCAAAAAGTCAGATTAGTAATCAGAGAAGAAAAAGGTCAAACAAGACTACATTAATGTTAATCCTAACAGACAAGAAACAAAATGAAACTCTGGTAGGAGGGGGAAAATCCAAAGCAAATATAATGTTACAAGAGAAGAAATTAGATTGTTTTTTATTGGAAAGGAATCAAAAGAGATATCTCAATTTAGCAGTTAAATTCTTCGATTTCTGCCTCTATTTAGCAGATAGTATTTAACTGCACTCTATTTTATGAACAAGGAATCCAAACTAAAGAAGTTCCAATGCCATTAACTAGTCAATGGACATAATGAAGTAACAACCCAAAGCATGATTCTAACTTCAATGTATTTAGCTTTTCATACTTTATCAGCAGCAGAATTACAAAAAAAACTTGACATGCTCTTTTAAGAGATGCATCATAGGTTATTTTGAAATATCCCTTATTCACAGATGTTCATCAGGCCAGAAGAAGTAACACAAAAATGTAAAAGAACACAGAGACAAGTGGAAAACTAATGCATTTATGCAAATATACAATATCAAAAGTGAATAAAGATCCTTCACATTTGGACTTAAAGAACACAAGAAAGAAGTCAACTTTCATTACACAGGAATCATATCACCCTTCAATCGTTTTCCCTATATTCTAATCCTCCATAACAATGTATGTTTTAAACCTTCAAGTGAGCAACATTCATGAATGCAGTGCCATTTGAAAGAACAGAACAGATTCATTATTTTTCTCCTCATTCTCCATGTAAATTTTAAGGGAACATCAAATATAGAATTCCCAGAATAACATGCCCCCTGATCAGCTTCAGCTGCTATCACTTACACCCCATTAACATGGAAAAAAAAATGGCACAGCCATACAAGCATCAATTAACATGTAGAGAGGTTTTAAAAAGCAAAGCATCGTGCAGAAACTGGAAAACATGCATCCAAGACTCGTATTTTAAGTATTTCTAAACACGCGCACACACACACACACACAAAAAAGGCAATGGCATAAATGAAATCAATTGTTACATCTTGTGGGGTTCACAGTGACCATATGCCACATGCAAATGAATCACCAATAGCAAATAGAAGAAGAAAGCCATATAGGTTAAGGTAGACAATATTCAAATTTACAAATATACAAAATGAAAATATCCCAAAGCAAAGGCTAAAAAGTCATAGGAAGGAAGAAAAAGTGTCGGCAGCATGGAATCGATCCAAATTTGAGACTGAAATTCAAGAAATATTCTCTCCACTGAGTTAGATAATGAAACTTATCATCACCAATACCTCAAAAGAGACCATACAGCCAAAAAGAATCTAATTCTTCTGACTTCAAGAAAAGAACAACTCACTTTAACAATACGGGGAGACAAAGAGGATCATCACAACCGCAAACATTATACTCAACCTAATCTCAAAGTTTCCTAAGACTGAAGTAACTGAGCATTCTACATCATTCACTTTACTCATAAAGTTGACTGACACAGTTCAGCATTTACTAGCCAGAAATCCAAAATTCTAAACAGCAGCATCCTAAAGCTCAAACAATTCATTGAAATGCATTTTTTTTCCCTCGACCCCATAAGATCAAAGAAAAAGAAGATGCAAGATAAACATCAATTTTAGTGACGTGTCACTCACACCTGCTTACATGGCACTAAGAAGATCTGCAGAAATCGAGATGAATCGAATCACAATCAATTCAAATGACCAAAAAAAAAAGGATGAAAGTGTAGATGAGTGCAGCAAGGTTGAAAATCAAAACTCATAACATTCAATTCTCCAAAAAAGACGAAAAAAAAAGGGGTCAGAGCGATTTGTAGAAACACGAGTAAAAGACTAAAAACATAAGGGTGAAGGATTTTGTGAAGCGAACGCTAAACAATCCAATTTTCAGTTGTTTACTATTTCCTTTTCAAAATTTTGAAAACAGTAGATTAACCGAGTATTAGAACCGAAAATGAAACTTAAAGAACGTTTATGAAAACTGAAAATTGTTTTCTATATCACGTAAACTCCTAAGATATTCTTATTTTTATTATTTCCTTCGCAAAGATCATACACTAGGGACCATTTTACCACTTCTATGCATTTTAGTCAGATCCAACGGAAATTGAGCAAAAAAAGTAAAAACAAAAAGAATCAAATGACACTGACATCTTACCTTCCAACAATCCAAACGACATCAAAAAAAAAACTCTTATCCCACTATGAGATCGGTTACATAGATAAAAAAAAACAGCCATATTTTTTTTTCATATTCAAATCCATGTTTACACTCAAACCATTCCAATCAACCAAAACATAATCACCTAAAAAATCTGGTACCTAGAATGAGCATGGCATCAGGTAAAGCACCGAGTATGGGAAGGAACAAGCCACCAACGATCCCAGGGCCCAAGATCTCAAGCAAGAGCTCACTCCCATTCGACAAGTACGTAGCAGCCATGTACATCAAGTACCCGTACACTATAATCAAGAACAAGTTCCCAACCACCGTGGTGGTGCACGGTAAGAACCCGTAGGTCTGCTCGCACGTGGATTCACCCCTCAAGAATCCAAACGGTGACAGGGTGGTCGGAAGCTGAAGCAGATTCTCAGAAGAAGACGAAGAAGAAGAAGCGTTGGTGACTCCATCAGAGACCAGATCAGAGGAAGAAGACGAAGGGGGAGTGATGATGCGAGCGTGGGCATGGCCGCAGAGGATCAGGGCCAAGAGGAAGAGGGTGTGGTGGCGGGAAATGACAGAGAGACTCATTGGGGTGTCGGGAAAAAGAAAAAAAACAACAACGGATTTGGGCGTGAGTGAGATAACGCTGCTAATGGTCCAAAGACATGTGTGGAAGTGTTATAAGAGAGTGTTTTTTTTTTTTTTTCCTGTGTGTTGAAGAGGAAGGTGAAGTGTTGTTAGAAGTTTTTAAAAGGCTGTTTGGAAATAAAAAAGGAAGGATTTTGGGGTGGGGACAGTGGTGGGGGAGAGTGAGTGTGTGAACGGTGTGTGGGTTGGGTAAATGGATGAGGAAGAAGGAAAGGTGAGAAAAAAGTGAAAGGTGAGGTGGGGACAGATGGCAGTACTGTACTAATAGTCTAATGCCCTCGGTTTCATATTGAGGATACTTCGTTGGATTCGATGATTGTTGCGTTTGCTGTTATTGTCTTAGTTTGATGGTGGAAGGTTGATGTGGCAGGTATATTCAAGTTGATCCTGGCTGAATGATGTTCACTAGACGTGAGTTTTTTTTATTTTGTCATAATTAATTATACTTTAGCTTCTAAGCACATGCACTTTAAATTTAATTAGAATTTAAGCATCAACTTTTGGATTTGATTCGGCAATTCATGTATTTGACAAAAATAAAAAAACACTCTTATGAAGTGTCGTCGTTTAGACATTTAACTATATTCTTAGGAATTAGTCTTTCACGGTAGAGTAAAAACACATGCATACTCTAAGAAACGATAAAAAAATAATAATAATATATTGTTTTATTAATCATTCTATTAATCTTTTTACATGTTACGTAGATTAAAAAAATTACACGTAATGTGTCAGAATCTTAAAGAATGAGAGCATGTAAAGTGAGAGCACATTCTTTGATGCGCAAGCCATAGTAGTCCTGATCGATCTAAGCACAATTGCAGTATGTAAGATGATATATGTGATTTACATAAATAAAATAAATAATTGTTGATTACATTTTGTTATAATTTGTATTCTTAATATTATTAAATTTAATACATCATTATATAAATTGTTTTCTATAATTATGAAATATTATATTATTACATCATTAAAAATTGTTTGACTTTTATAATAACTAATTTAAGAAATCATAGTTAGCTAATAATATAAATTATTTTATATTAAAACTAATTTTTTCAGTTGTGATCTGATTAACTATTGAGAACTTATGTATTACTAATCATATCAGTTTTCTGTTTGGTACATCCGTATACGACCTCTTTTCATGTGAAATTGTGAAAATGATGCATTTTATTTTAGGATGTATGGAGGTCCATAAATTATAAATATAAATAATATTTTTTATTTTTATGGATAAAGTGATTTTTTTAACTTTTTTGTGCATTTCTTATTGAGCTATATCAAGCAATACTCGTTTTCATTGGTGTTGAAATTTTGTTAGACTTCAATTTGACGGCGTTTACAATGGAACTTTCCTGTTTTTGGGAGACCGTGAGAGCTTTCTTTGTTAGACTTCTACTTCATAAACAAATTTATTCAAGCGAGAGAGAATGGCACAAATGAAAAAGTCTTGTCCAATATGGCATTGGGAAATGGGGATTTTTTCTTTTAGCATTTGTTGCATTTTTAGATCGGTAAGGATGGAACAGGAGGAAATTTTTAGATAGGTGAAATGGAATATATGTAATGTTTATCCGAATCTAGGAGGTGTTAAAGGTCAAAGATTATGAATTTAAAACACAATAATACAATAATAAGTATTTCATGTATATGTAGGATGTCTTATCATGACTATACTAAATATGCATATTTTGCATTTATATACTCGATCCTTTTTTTATTAATAATTGTTTAAAATGTTAGTATAAATATTAAGAAAACATATAAATGCTCTTGATATTTACCAAAAAAAAAAAAGACTTAGATGACTAAATTGCCCTTATTTACTTCTCTAACTTCTCTCTGCTAACTGATACATCAAAGAGTACCTAGGGATAAATTTGGTATAAAACAATTATTTTTCTATTAGAATGCTAAAATGAAAATCAATGTGGAATAAGTTTTTTATTCTAAAATAACAATTAATAAGGAATGAAATGGGTATATATTTAAATCAGATATTCTCAACTTTAAGTAATGATTAATACTCTCAAAACGTTCATAGATATAAATTTTATCTCTAGTTATAAGATTCTCTATATACACAATTAGATATTGAATCCCTAACTAATATCTAAAGAATATAATTAACAATTAATTGTGTTAGACCTTTTGTTATTATGTACTGAATATTTTACACAAAGGTTTCTTTCCAAATTTCAGTTTTGGCATTGAAATTGAACTTCAATAGAGTATCTCTTGTTTTGAATAAAAAACTTATTTGCTTGCATTGTTCATATTTTTATTAGGACTAAGAATCAGGGACGGTATACAAGATAGTTCTTTTTTAATATTTTTAAAGAATTTTAAGATAAATTGATTCTGATGAATTATAAGATAATTTAAATTAGTTTTTAATACAAATATAAATAAAATAAATAGGTTGATCAAAATATTATGAAGAATCATTTATCCTATATTTTTATGAATTTAATTTTAACATATTAATAATATAAAAAATTTTACATAATCATTAATTATATAATATTATATAAATAAATATAATTAATTTTTATTTTATTATTTAAAAATTTATAAAATAAAAATATTTAATTAAATGACTGTATAAAATAGTAAGTATATTAAATTTAAACTCTATTTTTATTTATAAAAGACCACCAAATATGTTTTGCAGTGTTTAAAACCTTTGTTTGGTTCAGATGAAAATGCAGAGAGAGAAAACTTAAAAGAGAAGAAAATGTCCAGAAACTGGACCTTTACCTCGTTTGGATGATTGATGAAGAGGCGACGGGGATAAGAAAACCTTGGTGGGACCCATGGGAAACATTTCTCTCCTTAGCTACGAAGAAAACCATTGCACTGAGTAGAAAACATTTGCCTTTACAATTTTATCCCATAAAGAATAAAATAATTTATCATCTTTATGATGAGAAAATAAAAAATACAATATCATGCTAAAAAAAGGTTTGCTGTTTTTACGTAAAACGGGCATGTGGAACAATTTCAACTGAAAAATCATATTAAAAATTGAAAATAGATAATTTGCTATAAAAATTATAAATTTAATTTATATGAAATTTATTTTTTCTTAGAAAATTATTTTAAATTTAATTTTATAATTTTAATATTAATAAATTAATATTTCAATTAATATTTATTTTGAACCTATCTATTTACATATTTTATAAAAGTTAAATAAAAACTAAATCAAAGTTATTTATAAAAATAATATATTCATACTTTATTATCATTGAGGATATATATATCATTTTGTATACTCTTTATTTTCTTCCTTCTCATTTTTTCTACTATTTTCTCTTCATTTAAACAATAAAATAAATATTTTTATTTTTATTATTTTTTTCTTTTCATTTTTCTTTCCCTCATTTTTTATCCATATCCAAACATAAGCACCAAATTGGATATAGCTTCGTTTGATTTTGATGCTAAGATCAAGACACTCCCAAGTTAAACGTAATCGGTTATAATTGCATAAATGAGGGCCGTGTCACTATGGTCGTTGATTATGATGTTGTCAGTTAATTTGTCATTTTTTCCTCCCATAGTCTTTTGAAGTTTCCTCTGTTCATGAAGTATAAAGAATAATTCTACCACAAGTCTCTTCCCAGTTCCCATTTGAGCCCATGCTGTCAAGCTATCTATCTATTCTAATTTACAAATGAATGATAGTGATTTTGACCCAAAATTAGAAAAAAAATGAAGGTATAATGGTTGTTGTTTGGTTACCCGTATAGAAATTTAAATATTTAATAATATCTGTCGAAAAAAGAGTATGAAATCATCTTTCAAACTTATTAATATAATTTGTTTTATATATGTTTAAGCGCTGAAAAATTATGTTTAATTAAATTACCCTTGCCCGAGCAGCGAAAAAAAAAACCTTGCCGGCATAAATAAAAATGTAAGATAGCTAACTTTATGATTTCTTTATGATATATTTTTTTTTACAATCATTGATCAGATTATGTGATTATTTATGATAAAAATATCGATTAATTTCTTGCAGAGAGTAGTTATCATGTTGCACAAAATAATTACTGTCGAAACCAGTAAATTCATTAACATACACAATAGGATGAATGGTTTACTTAATTTATTTTTATTTTTAACATTGGTCCTTTGTGTGAATTGTTTAAGTCCCTCACGATTAGCCCACTTCTAATGACTTAGTGTAATTAATAATTTATAATTCTAAAGAAAAGTATTTCTTATACTTTTGGAAATATCAATATATGTTTATCTTGAAAGAAATAATAAAATAATATAACTTTCCTTTTAACAAAAAAAAATGAAAGAGAAGTGATATATAACTATTACCATATTTACACCATACACTTATATCAAATTAAAAGTTATAAATCAATGTGTAAAATATTATAAATCAGTACACAAAAAGTTATAAACCAATATGTAAAAAATTGTAAAAAGGTATACAAAAACTTTTTAAATATTAGATTACAATTTTTTATATATTGATTTATAACTTTTTTACATGCTGATTTAAAACTTTTAATTTAATATAAATATATGATGTAAATATGATGATGATTGTTTATCATTTCTCATAATGAAATGAATAGAAGAATGATTGGAGAGAAATAAAAAAACAAAAAAAGAATGGCACCTTTCACACATAAGACAGATACATGACATGACTACGTACAACATGCTTCCACATGTAGATGAAATTTATATGCAACAACGACCTTTGACGTTGTCTCATAACACACAATCCCGATCTTGAATAAGTAATACTAATTATAATATTTGTAACAAATTAATAATATACAATTGACAAATAACATATATATATATATATATTAGCAGCCTAGCACTATATTAAAATAATTTTAGTTTCAAATTGATAAAATATACATTGAATCATATAGGAAATAATAATGCAAAAAAAAAAAATGATAATGAACCTATCCAAGAGAGTGCAATAAATAATGTTGATATGTTTGCACTTGGCAGGAAAGTAGCAATGAGTGATTCCTGATGGATCCAAGTAGACAGAGAAATAATCAAACACTAGTCGGCATCCAGTGAGGAAAGTAGCAATGAGTGATTCCTGATGGATCCAAGTAGACATAGAAATAATCAAACACTAGTCGGCATCCAATGAGGAAAGGATCTTGCGCAACGTGTACCGACCGCGGCTATTTTGGGTACCATAGTCAAAACTGTCAACGATAATATATAAATACCCAATGCCCATTCTGCAAGGGACCACGCCACATTATGGAGCGGACACGTGGGAGCCAAAAAGTTCTTATAATTGAAGAGTAATAATGGATAAATTTTAATATATTGAGGGTATAAAATATTTTATATAATTATTTAATTATATCTTTTATTTATATAATTTTTTAAATAATAAGTATGAGAGTTGTCTATCATGACCAATATGATAGTATATGATTAGATGATTGAATAAAAAAATTCTATATAATTAGGTAATGTTTATTTACTATCCAGGAACAAGAAATATAGGGACATAGACAAAATACAGAGACAATAAAAATAGTAGAGACAGAGACATAAATAATAAATATGTATACGAGTATTATTGGAAGATAAAACTATTAAATTTCTACCTTCGTATTTTGTCCTTATATTTTGGAGGTATATAAATTTTGTGTTTTTCTGTCTCGAGAATAGAAAATTCTGTTCCTGTCTCTACCACCAACCAGGCTTGTGTATCTAGTGTCTCTATATTCTTGTTCTGAAGACAGTAAACAAACGCTATCTTAGTATATAAAAATTAAACCCAAATAATAATTTTGATATCTTAATAATTTAGGCTTCTTTTATTATATAATAATCCAATCACAAGTTATATTTAAAATTTAATTAAGGTTATAGCTCTTCAGATACCATTACTTCAAATCTAAATACTTGAACTCAAATCTTATTAAAGAAAAGGAACATATATTACTGTAAGGTAGTATTTGGTAGATGTCTCTAGAACAGAAATACGGAGATGTTGGAGATACAAATCTGTTTGGTGGTGGAGATAGAAACAGGAGACAAAAAGATTTTCTATCTCTAGGATAAAAATATAGAAAATTTGTGTACCTCCAAAAAATTGGGATAGTGGAGACAGGATATAGAGACAGAAATTTAATATGTTTTTTTTCCAATAATATCCATATATATATTTAATATTTTTCAATGTGTCCATAAACCCATGGGTAGTGTGGCAGAGGTCCGGCAGTAGCGATGGTTCGACGGTTCGGCAGGGACACATAATATCTTTTATTATATATTGTTGCCCTGTCCCTATGTTTCTAAATAAAATATAAACTTGATTATAAGTATCTTTGATCACAACTAAAAATGATACAAAGATAGTGTTTTTTACATCTCCATCTCCACTGTCTCTACTATCTCTATCTCCAATGTCCCGATACATATACTAAACACTACCTAAGTAACCCACCATTCGTTATTAAAAATTCTTACTTAAATGACTCAAATAGAATCATATGTAGTCTTAGATTGATTATATTTCAATGGCGAATTTTACGATTTAGGTCTTATTGAAAAAGTGCAAACACCCTGGATCCATTTGCAAGTTTGGTTTAAGAGGAAAGGGAAGGAATTAACATCAAAGTTTATAAGGGTGTTAATGTGGATGATGTCTTATGTGTTTATTATAGAGTTTTTTACCTTAGTGGTGACCAACAATATTATAATGAAAAAAGGATAAAATGACATCCTTATCCCCAATCCAATATTTCTTCATGCTCTCCCTCCCACTCCTCCCCTTGCAATTTGTCACAACATCTAGTCATATTCTTTTCTTTTTTTAGACTACAATTGAAGTTTGCTCAAACGACATTTTACCCCATTTTTCTCTAAAATTGGCATTCCACCATATTCTTAAAAAAAATAGAGAACAAATAAGTAAAATAGAAAATAAAAACTAGTGAGAGAGAATAAATTTTATAAATGTAACTTTAACTCTATGAGTTTCTCGGTTCTTAAAATTCAAATCCTAAATTTTATATTCTCAAATCTATACCTACATCAAAATAGAATTATATTATTTATTTATTTGGATTGCTGCATAAGAACAATGCAAATATATTAAAAATAAAAAAGTAAATAGCTAAGTTGACTGCTGATAAAAAATAGCATAGAGAGATTGGTCACTCAAGAAAAAAAAATACATTTGTGATCCCTTATAATTAAAAATGTAGGACAATTGAACAATTTTAGTGGATATATTTATTCTATTTGTAGTCTTATCAATGACCAATTTGAATGACTTTATAAATAATTATGGATCAATTTGTCTTATAAATCCTTCAAAATACTAAAGATGAAATAACTTATCCTATATTTCTCACTATTTTTCAATCTCAAGACTCGCATATCATTCTTACTCAGCAACTCAACTAATTTAATTTTGTTTTTAGTTTTGTATAGATTTGAGGATATGAAATTTATGATTTGCATTTTAAGAATTAATTTAATCTAAAAGACATATCAAGTTAAAATTGCTTTCATAAAATTCATTCTTTTGCTAGCTTTTTATTTTCTTTATTAATATATATATATTGCAAAGATTGGGCTGGAGTGTCAAATTTTGAAACGAATGGGGTGAAGCGTCACTTGAGCAAACCTCAAAAGTAGTTTTTGTTATCTATTTTTTTTCTAGAGAAAATAAAGATTTCTATAGCTCCCGATAGACTCAAATGCTCTATCTGAGTTAAGGATATCAAGAAATCCAATTAGACCAAATTCTATCTTGGACAAAGAATCCTACTAGGAGAACTGATGAAGACCTCACATTTTAGAACTCCCAATGAGACCTCAATTATTCTTCTTCTTGATAATGTCTCTTCAAAAACCCACTTGAATGCACTAATTTGATGTTTCCCTCCTACAACTCACAGATCTATCACTCAAAGCCTCACATTCACATTTTCATTTTTCATTTAATTTATCTCACAAAATAAAATAAAAAAATGGCTGTCACTCTCTCCTATCTGGCTTGATCATCTCTCTGCCAGTTTTGCCTTTACTAGACTATTGGTATGCCATCGCAACAGCACTTCAATCGGAAAGTTGATTCTAATCAAGGCGAGGCACTACTGCAAACGCGATGGTTGTGGAGTAGGCACGCAGTGCCTTGAGGACGGTGATTCATGGTGAGCTTCAATCACAGAGTGATGGGAGAAATGAACCAAAAAAGAAAGTTGAGAGAAGTAGAAGAATGTCATGACCCGATTTGGGAACATGATCAGCACGTTGATGGCCGCCTACAAGAGCAGGTAAAATACCGCAAGTGCACGGGTCGTTCAAGTAATATAATGTGAGTTAAGAGTATCGTCTCCACAGGGATTAGGAATAGATATGCTATCGATTTACTAAACTACCACGTTCAGGCCTAAGCAAAACAATTTAATGGAGTTAAGAAGAAATTCTAAAGAACAAGTAACTAGAAAACACTAATGCAAATCAAAGTTGAGAAACAACCAAGGTTAAAAGGCCTAGGGGACCTTTTTCACCCTCTACTTCACTTGGATGTGCAAAATACTTAAATGAACATTAAGGAATTTGTTTTGTTAGCATGCCAATTATAGTTAAAAGCCTATGTCTAGGTCAATTAACCGTGTCTTTTTCACCTAAAACACTAAGTGTCCTTGTGAGTTAGTGTGAAATCAACCCATTGAGAACTAACATCAAACATCTACTATGCAAGGTCAATGGGTATGTTTCCATCCCATTGACTAATCCCCACACCTAAGCCAATTAAGTGTAAAAGAACAAGCATTACCCATACCAAGGTCCAATATCTCTATTCCTATGTCTAGTTCAAGAGAATCCCCCAAATCAACTTAGATGGTGGCCAAACATATAAGAGCATTAAGAATAGAAATGGGTAACCAAAACCAATATAATCAACATTCAAATAAGCAACATTACAAACATCCAAGATCCATAGAGGGATTCAAAGGATCCCCTAGCTATAAGTTTAGCTATCCATAACAATGAACAAAACACAAACTAGCTCAAGAAGCATAATGAATATTAAAGACATAAAGAGAGAGGAAGAGATGAACAAAATGGGGTTTCAATCCCTCTCCTAGCCCTTGGTCTTCAATCTTCAAGATGAATCCTTCTCTAGTGTTGGCTCCTCTAAAACCTAGGGTTCCTCCCTCAGAAACTGCTCAAAAAGGCAGCCAAAAAACCGAGCTCCTTACTGATGCTGTCTTCTGGGTAAATGTTTACTAAAAATGGGCCTGGGCCGCGTCGGGTTGCGACCTGGCAAAAATTGTCGGGTCGCGACCTGACTCACAAAATTGATCCAATGCTTACGCGCCCAGTAGGTTGCAACCCAGCAAAATTCAGGTCGCGACCCAACAGCAAAAACTTCAATTTAATGGCTTTTTCTTCTTGCTTTGCTTCCTTCCTCTTGGCTTCAACTTGAATTCTCTTCAAGCTCCAAAATTCTACAATTTTCCCTGTCAAAAAATCATTCAATGAAAATTTACTTTGAATTATGCAATTCATTCCAATAGTCTTGTTTATGACATCGAATTTTTCAACAAAAGTTCTAAAATCAATATGAGCCAATTCTTCCTATTTTTAAGTGTTTCACTTGGAAAATGAAGGACAAGTCATGCAATTTTCAATTCTAATTAGAGGCTAAATAACTCCATAAATTGGAGTTATCACACCCCCAAACTTAAGCTTTTGCTAGTCCTCGAGCAAAATAATCCAAAACAAAGCAAAACACTTAGGGACTTTCAACCAGAAGCAAGCAATCCAAGCATGAAAGCAACTTAAATTCAGGCATTGCTAGTGTCAAAACATCATACATATCCTCAAGAATTATTTCACAACCTCACAGAAAAGTACCGCACATGCACTTCCAAGGCCATGTTGTCGCTCATATGCAACTTTCATGCACAAATGAATTTCCTACAAGCATGCATGAAAGATCTCTTCCTGATTTCAAAAGACAAACTTGGATAGGTCCATGAGAAAGCACATACACAACTCATTACATCAAAAAGGGTTGCTTTCATCTCTCTCTCCACTAATGTAGACAAATGCACAATCATGAATCAAAAGGGTCTTTCAAGGCTTGTAATGTAAGGCCAGAGGTGAGTGGTTAAAAAGAAAGGGTATGAACATAAATCAAAAGTTGAAATGCACAAACATGAAAATCCTAAGATTTGAGCCATCCCAAAACAAAATTTAAAATTGCAATTTGTGAGATGCAATATAAAGGAACCATGCACTTGATTATCCACAAACTTCTTTTTTTTTTTTTTTATTCTTCTTTCTTTCTTTTTTTTTTTCTCATCTTCAAAATTTTCGCCCCTTTCTCTTTTTTTTTTTCTTTTTTTTTTCTAATGACAATTCTTTATTATTGTTTTAACTCACAAACTGCACTACAAAATTAGCAATTGGGCCCAATCAAAAGAATTTTACATGCAATACACTCAACAAGGGTAAATGAAAGAGGGATTTTTTTTTTTATATATATTTTATTGTTAGGTTAATGGTAAGGAAAGGTATGGTTAAGAGAAGAAAATAAAGGCCAAACATATTCAAAGCTTCAAAAGGGGACCTAGGGATAATCACATCAAGGTTAGCTTCAAAGGCTCAAACGGTCCAAAGAATGCCCTAATCATTTTCCCAATTATGCATTGTCTAGGATTTCGCCTCAAGAAAGATTACAACAACACTTCTGAAAATACAAATCAACACATATGCCACTCATGTACTTTCTCCAAAAATGTCAATCTACTCAATTTCCAAGGTCTCACACGCATACAAATAGGATCTACATTCATTCACAATTGACGCACAAAGTGAAACACAATCAAAAGAACTCATGTGTGTTCCTAAAAAATGAGGTCAATCCCTAATCCATACAATCATTGGATATTCAATCTCAATCCATCAGCATGCTAAAGTTTAAGTTGTCAACAACCATTAATTTCAGCACACAAAAAGGAAGAAACAAAGAAACATTTCTGCAAATACTTGATAAAAACATAAAAGCAAACATTTATTATTAATACTAAAACTAAACACCCCCAAACTTAAACTAAAACAAAGGTCCTCAACTGCTCAACAAAGACGAAATAAATGAAACTAAAAACGAAGCGAAAGAGAAGGTAAGAAAGAAAACACCCTGGTGAAGCGGCTACGGTGAGCTATCAAGGGAATGAGCAGAATCATCACTGAGATCCTCATCACTAATTTGGATAAGCAAGATCGGCCAATGTGGATACATCAAACCCTGCTTGTGTCAGTTTTCTGGTTCTTGTTTACCATGATTTAAGGAATGGAGAACTTGAAATCAAATACTGAAGAAGTTTCAAGAACCACAAAACAAGAACCAAACTAGCATGACTTAAAGATGTCAACAACTCAAAGATTGCCAATAATGAGAGCATCGGACCTGCAGATAGCAGAATCCAACAATTGTAAGCTCTAAACCCAAGTTTAAATTTTGCAAAGACAGCAAGTCCAATCAGAAATATTATCAATCAATGCCAAAGAGAATGCAAACCAAAAGCCACAATACATATCAACCACAGCAACAACTCATCCAAATTAACCACTGCACCTTTATTGGGCTATATATATATATATTTTATTTTATTGTATTTTTGTTTTTTTTTATGTTTATTTTATTTTTCAGAAATAACCACAAAATATATATATATATATATATATATATATTGTTTTCTGGTTTTGTTTTTTTTTTTTTAAGAAATGAAATACCGAAAAAAAAAAATAAAAATTAAAATAAAGAAAAGAAAAGAAAAAAAATGAAAAATAAGAGGAAGAAGAAGAAGAAGGCAAACCGATGGTGAGGGAAGGTGGGGGAGGCTGCGCGGTGTACGGCTGGCCTAGACGGTGGGTGGGGGAGACGCTGTTGGTGCAAGAGAGACCGCGATGGCGGCTGGGAGAGAGGGAGTGCGTGCGCGGTAGCGCTACGCACCGTTCACGCCGCGACGCCGAGGTGCTGGAAGTGGAGGGGGAAGGGAGCTCCGGAGGATGCGTGGGCTGAGCAGTGTTCACCGGAGTCGCACGATGGTGGCCAAGGAGCAGAGCGCGTGGTCGTCATGAGCAGTGGTGCAAAGTGAGAGAAAGAGAGAGAGAGATGGGGAGAGATGGGGGTGGGGTGGCAGAGAGGGGGGGACGGTGAGAGAAGGGAAAAAGTGAGAGGGAAAGAAGGGAAAAAAGTGAGAGGGGGGACGTACCTTTTCTTGTTTCCTTTTTTTTTTTTCAAAAAATTTTGAAAGTTTACTTTTTTTTTTTGAAAATGGTTTTTTTTTTCTTAAACCAAATTTTCTAATTTTCAGTTTTATTTTATTATTATTATTTTTTTTTTATTTTAACCGGAAAACCTTTTTTTTTTTTTTTTAAGAAGGTGGGTTGCAACCCAAAGTAGGTTGTAACCCACATCTCTCGGGTTTTAGTATGCTGCACCATATAGGCTAGCGTTGAGTCACGACCCAGTCATAATTTCTGGGTTGCGACCCACTGCTCTCGGGTTTTTATATGCTGCACCACATATAGTCTTTGGGTCGCGACTCGGTCAAAATTTCTGGGTTGCAACCCACTGCTGCAAAATTATGCAGCACCATTTCAGCACTTCTAAAGGCTTTTTTTCCCAAACAAAACTATATCTAACACATCTAAAACACTCAAACACTTAACTAACAGTGAGTTTCTAATGAAATCAATCAAACCACAAGAATGAAACATAACAATGAGCATAAAGCATGTGAATTAACAATCTACACACTATGACACCACACAACTAAACAACTCTTGCACACTAACATACTAGAACACTAGAAACTATATGCAATGGGCAAAAACCAAGAATTAAGTATGGATGAATGCATGTGAATATGAAACCAAGCACACCAAGTATGATATGCTCACTTTAAACCAGAAAAACACAAGATAGACTACAAATCATGCATGAAAACAACAGAAAAAAACAACAAAAATAAAAGGAACCAAATGCTAAAACAAAACACAACACATAAAGATACAAACAGCAAACAAAATGACCAAAACACACAACTATGCTGCATAATTATGCAGCAACTCTGATGCAAAAAAAATGAAATAAACTATGTAATTGAATGACAGCCAAACAACTATAATACTACTAATAGAACAGCTAAAAGACACATAAACTTATCAAAACACAATATGCTAAACATGCTACAGAGCATTATGCAGATAAAATTAAACAACTAAACACTTGTCTATCAAATGAAAAGAACTAGAAAAGTAACAAATCAAGAGGAAGAGAGTAAGAACTTGGGTTGCCTCCTAAGAAGCGCCTTAGTTATAGTCTTGGCTAGACTTTGTCAGCCTTCATGTGGAATTCGCCAAAGTGAGAGATGTCTTTTGACGATCTACCACTCCACCCAAGTACAGCTTAAGACGCTGAGAGTTGACCTTGAAGGTTGACTTTGAATTGGGATCTTCAAGCTCTACCGCACCATGGGGAAACACATTTACTACCAAAAATGGACCTGACCATCGAGATTTGAGCTTCCCCGGGAAGAGTTTGAGCTTGGCATTGAAGAGGAGGACTTGTTGGCCTGGTTCAAAGCTCTTCACCATTATATGCTTGTCATGCCACCTTTTTGTCTTCTCCTTGTAAAGTTTAGCATTCTCATAAGCTTGAAGACGAAATTCATCAAGCTCATTGAGTTGGAGAAGCCTTTTCTCTCCAAATGACTTGTGAGTCAAAGTTCAATCGCTTGATTGCCCAATAGGCATGATGTTCAAGTTCTCTGAGAAGATGGCAAGCCTTTCCAAACACAAGATTGTAGGGTGACATCCCTATAGGGGTCTTGTATGCAGTTCGATATGCCCACAAAGCATCCTCAAGCTTCCTTGACCAATCTTTTCTAGTGGGGGATACTGTTTTCTCCAAGATTCTCTTCAATTCCCTGTTGGAGACCTCTACTTGACCACTTGTTTGGGGATGATAAGCAGTGGCCACCTTATGAGTCACTCCATACTTAGCCAACAACGTAGCAAAGTACTTGTTGCAGAAATGAGTTCCTCCATCACTAATAATTGCCCTTGGAGTTCCAAAACGGGTGAAAATTTGCTTTTTTAGGAAATTGACCACCACCTTGGAATCATTGGTTGGCAGTGCACATGCTTCCACCCATTTTGACACATAGTCCACTGCTACAAGAATATAGAGATTGCCAAAGGAAGGAACAAATGGACCCATAAAGTCTATTCCCCAAACATCAAAGATTTCCACTTCCAATATGGATTGTAGAGGCATTTCATGTCTCTTTGAGATATTACCGGTTCTTTGACACCGGTCGCATCTAGCCACAAATGAGTTTGCATCTTTGAACAAGGTAGGCCAAAAAAAACCAGATTGCAACACCTTGGCAGCTGTTCTTTCTCCACTATAATGACCTCCATATGGGGATACATGACAATGTCCCAGAATATCTTGCACTTCATCTGTAGGAATGCACCTTCTAATGACATGATCTGCACATTGTTTGAACAAGTATGGCTCATCCCAAAGGTAGTACCTCACATCATGAAGAAACTTTTTCCGCTGTTGAGAGTTAAAGTCTGGCGGCAACACCCCAGCAACTATATAGTTGACAAAATCTGCATACCAAGGATAAGAACAAGTAGAAACCACAAATAGCTGCTCATCAGGAAATGACTCCTTAATTGTTACAGGCTCATTTTGACATTCCATATTCTCAAGCCTTGACAAGTGATCTGCTACTTGGTTTTCAGTCCCTTTTCTATCTCGGATTTCGAGATCAAATTCTTGAAGCAATAGAACCCATCTGATTAGCCTTGGTTTTGCATCTTTCTTGCTTATCAAATATTTGATAGCCGAGTGATCAGTGTATACTACCACCTTAGTGCCCACCAAGTATGCCCGGAATTTGTCAAATGCAAACACAATGGCCAAAAGCTCCTTTTCAGTGGTGGTGTAGTTCAATTGTGCATCATTAAGAGTTTTGCTTGCATAGTAAATGGGATGAAGAATCTTTTCAGCTCTTTGGCCTAGCACGGCTCCCACTGCATAATCACTTGCATCACACATTAACTCAAATGGAAGTTGCCAATCTGGAGTGGTCATGATAGGGGCTGAGACAAGTCTTTTCTTCAACTCTTCAAAAGCTTCCAAGCAAGCATCATCAAATCTGAATAACACCTCTTTCTCCAACAAATTGCAAAGAGGCTTGGCAATTTTTGAGAAGTCCTTGATGAATCTTTGATAAAAGCCAGCATGTCCAAGGAAACTTCGGATTCCTTTCACTGAAGTTGGAGGGGGTAGCTTTTCAATGACCTCAACTTTAGCTTTATCCACTTCAATGCCCTTACTTGAAACCCGATGCCCCAAAACTATTCCTTCTTCCACCATGAAATGACATTTCTCCCAATTTAACACCAAATTAGTTTCTTCACACCTTTGCAATACCAACGTTAGGTGCTGCAAGCATTCATCAAAAGAATTCCCAAACACAGAAAAGTCATCCATGAATATCTCCAGTGATTGCTCCACCATATTAGTGAAAATAGCCATCATACACCGTTGAAAAGTTGCTGGTGCATTACACAACCCGAAAGGCATCCTCCGAAAAGCAAAAGTACCATAGGGGCATGTGAAAGTTGTCTTTTCTTGGTCTTCTGGGGCTATGGCAATTTGATTATATCCGGAATACCCATCAAGGAAGCAGTAGAAGGCTTTTCCAGCAAGTCTATCAAGCATCTGGTCAATGAATGGGAGCGGGAAATGATCCTTCCGGGTGGCTTTGTTGAGTTTTCTATAATCCATGCAAATTCTCCATCCTGTGATTGTCCGAGTAGGAATTAATTCATTCTTCTCATTTGGAACTACTGTCATCCCTCCTTTCTTTGGAACACACTGCACCGGACTAACCCAAGGACTATCTGAGATAGGGTAAATAATGCCTGCATCAAGCCACTTAAGTATTTCCTTCTTGACAACCTCTTTCATGACGGGATTAAGACGCCTCTGGTGCTCAATAGACCCTTTTTCTTCATCTTCAAGCAAGATTTTGTGCATGCAAATTGCTGGGCTAATACCACGAATGTCAGCAATAGTCCATCCCAATGCAAGCTTGTGATCTCTAAGCACCCGGAGCAACTTATCTTCTTGTTGTTCAGTTAGTGAAGAGGAAACAATCACAGGCAATGTGGAATCATCCCCAAGATAAGCATAACGCAAATGAGTTGGCAATGGCTTAAGATCCAACTTCGGAGGCTCTAACATTGATGGCTTGAGAGAAGTTTTAGATGAAGGGAGCTCTAAAGGCTCAAACTGAGGTGACCTGAAAAGCTTAGGAGACGCATCAAGCAAGTTGACACAATTGAAAACATCATCATCAACCATACTATCAACATGCTCACATGCAGTGGATAATGACAATGCAAGAGGGTCACAGGGAAAAGAATTATGAAAAACATTAGAAACAACATGGTCCAGCATACCTATGTAGGAACATTCTTCATGCTCATATGGAAATTTCATGGCCTTAAAGATATTAAATGTTACCTCTTGGTCTTGCACACGCATAGTCAACTCACCCTTTTGAACATCAATGAGAGTCCTACCCGTGGCTAGAAACGGTCGGCCAAGAATCAAGGGGACATTGCGGTCTTCCTCCATGTCCAAGATGATAAAATCTGCAGGAAATATGAACTTGTCCACCTTGACAAGCACATCTTCAACAACTCCTCTAGGATAAGTAAAAGAGCGATCCGCAAGTTGAAGCGTGACAGTGGTTGGCTTGCATTCCCCCAATCCTAGCCTTTGAAATATTGATAGGGGCATGAGGTTTATGCTTGCCCCTAAATCACACAAAGCTCTCCCAGAAAATTGAGCTCCAATGTGACACGGAATTGTAAAGCTTCCAGGATCCTTCAATTTGGGAGGGAGCTTGTTTTGCAAAATGGCACTACACTCCTCTGTCAATGCAACAGTTTCAAAGTCACCCAACTTGCGCTTCTTTGAGAGAATGTCTTTCATGAACTTCACATAGCTTGGCATTTGTTCCAAAGCTTCAGCAAAGGGAATGTTTATGTGAAGTTTCTTGAAGACTTCCAAGAATTTTTGAAATTGCAAATCAAGCTTTTGTTTGGCAAGGCGATTCGGGAATGGTAGAGGAGGAGTAGTAGGCTTTTCATTCTTCTTTTTACTATCTTCTTCATCAACCACTTCTTTTTTCTTGTCCTCCTTTACTTCTTCAATATCTACTTTCTCTTGCTCCACCTGTTGATGCAAGAATTTAGTCTTGGGATTTCCTTCAATCTCCTTTCCACTCCTAAGAGTTATGGCCTTGCATTGCTCATTATTGCCACCCTTGGGATTAGTTATTGTGTCACTAGGAAGGGCTCCTAAAGGCGATTACTCATTGCTTGAGCAATTTGGCCAACTTGATTCTCCAAATTTCTCAATGAAGCAGCTTGACTTTGTAATTGAGCATCTTGGCCAGCCAAGTGAGCATCCGTCTTGGCCATGTAAGCATCAGTCTTATTAATGAAGGTCATGAACATGCTTTCAAGAGTTGAAGTGCGGTCATGATAGTGCTCCTTAGGTGGGGAAGGTTGTGGTATGAACCCCGGTGGAAAGTTTTGAGCCGCCTTGGGTTGAGTGAAGGAAGAAGAGGCTTGTTTGTTGTTTCCCCAAGCATAGTTGCCTTGGTTCCGTCCTCCTTGGTTGTAATTGTTGTTGAATGGTCGGTTAGGTCCCGGTTGGCGATTTTGAGCCAAGAATTGCACACTCTCCATAGTGTGGGGGCATTGATTACTTGAGTGTGGATCTCCACACAAGTCACACTGCGATTAGAAGAGCTTTCAAGCCAGAATTCACATTCATATTGTCAACCTCTTGCAATGGCGCCACTTGGTGAGAGTGAAGTAGGGCATCCACCTGTACATACCCGGCTACCTTCTTTGTATTCATCTCTCGGTTGGCCATTGATAATTATTGGCGTAGCCATTTCTTCCAAGAGATCAAGAGCGGCATCAAGCTGGTCTAGCCATCAAAGCACCTCTGCGGCTGACATCAATAGTAGCTCTCTCTTGAGGAAGTAACCCCATGTACGATCCCCGAACTTGGAGCCACTTAGGAATACCATGATGCGGGCACTTCCTAAGCATCTCCTTGAACCTTTCCCATGCCTCATACAAGGTTTCACCATCTGCTTGCTTGAAAGAGGTGATGTCGGGCGTAGCCTAAATTTCATCTTGATTGGTGGGAAGAACTTGGCAAGAAACTTTTGGGCAAGGTCCTCCCATGTAGTGATAGAGTTTGCAGGAAGAGAGGAGAGCCATGCCTTAGCCTTATCCCTTAGAGAGAATGGGAATAGGCGCAAGCGAATACCCTCCTCCGAAATGCCATTGTGTCGGAAGGTATCACACACTTCCAGGAAGCTAGAGAGATGAGCACCAGGGTCTTCACTAGGCAACCCACCGAAATGAACAGTGTTTACGCACCATCGAATCAATCAAAAGCTTAAGCTCAAAGTTATGAGCTTGAATGGCCGGCTGCGAATGCTAGAGTGCACATCCTGGAGTTGTGGAGAAGCATAGTCCCATACGGAGAGGCGGTTTAGTCCTCATGATCTGCCATGTCACGTCTATTGCGATGAGAGCGAGGTTGGCGTGGAAATTGAAAAATTCTTTCTAAGTCCACACAAGCATTAGTATCTCCAAAGCTTCTAGGCGTCGCATGCAATTCAAAGGTACACGAAAATTAAAAGAAAATGAAGGCTCAAGTCAAGAACTAGCAATTTAATTCAAAAGTAGCACACTATAGCCAATCCCAAACCTTGGCCAAAACTTAATAGCGCCTACAAGGCGGGTAAATACCCATAAGTGCGAGATGGTCGTTCAAGTAATATAATGTGAGTTAAAGTATCGTCTCCACGAGGATTAGGAATAGATATGCTATCGATTTACTAAACTACCCACGTTCGAGGCCTAAGCAAAACAATTTAATGGAGTTAGAAGAAATTCTAAAGAACAAGTAACTAGAAAACACTAATGCAAATCAAAGTTGAGAAACAACCAAGGTTAAAAGGCCTGAGGACCTTTTTCACCCTCTACTTCACTTGGATGTGCAAATTACTTAAATGAACATTAAGGAATTTGTTTTGTTAGCATGCCAATTATAGTTAAAAGCCTATGTCTAGGTCAATTAAGTGTCTTTTTCACCTAAAACACTAAGTGTCCTTGTGAGTTAGTGTGAAATCAACCCATTGAGAACTAACATCAAACATCTACTATGCAAGGTCAATGGGTATGTTTCCATCCCATTGACTAATCCCCACCTAAGCCAATTAAGTGTAAAAGAACAAGCATTACCCATACCAAGGTCCAATATCTCTATTCCTATGTCTAGTTCAAGAGAATCCCCCAAATCAACTTAGATGGTGGCCAAACATATAAGAGCATTAAGAATAGAAATGGGTAACCAAAACCAATATCATCAACATTCAAATAAGCAACATTACAAACATCCAAGATCCATAGAGGGATTCAAAGGATCCCACAGCTATAAGTTTAGCTATCCATAACAATGAACAAAACACAAACCAGCTCAGAAGCATAATGAATATTAAAGACATAAAGAGAGAGGAAGAGATGAACAAAATGGGTTTCAATCCTCTCAGCCATGGTCTTCAATCTTCAAGATGAATCCTTCTCTAGTGTTGGCTCCTCTAAAACCTAGGGTTCCTCCCTCAGAAACTGCTCAAAAAGGCAGCCAAAAACCGAGCTCCTTCGACGTCTTTGTCTTACGGGTAAATGTTTACTAAAAATGGGCTGGCAGCGTCGGGTTGCGACGTGGCAAAAATTGTCGGGTCGCGACCTGACTCACAAAATTGATCCAATGCTTACGCGCCCAGTAGGTTGCAACCCAGCAAAATTCAGGTCGCGACCCAACAGTAAAAACTTCAATTTAATGGCTTTTTCTTCTTGCTTTGCTTCCTTCCTCTTGGCTTCAACTTGAATTCTCTTCAAGCTCCAAAATTCTACAATTTTCCCTGTCAAAAAATCATTCAATGAAAATTTACTTTGAATTATGCAATTCATTCCAATAGTCTTGTTTATGACATCGAATTTTTCAACAAAAGTTCTAAAATCAATATGAGCCAATTCTTCCTATTTTTAAGTGTTTCACTTGGAAAATGAAGGACAAGTCATGCAATTTTCAATTCTAATTAGAGGCTAAATAACTCCATAAATTGGAGTTATCACACGTGAAGAATCTCATCCCCATGTAAGCCTCATGATCTCTAAGTTGTATTAAATGCATATTTTAATCGTAAAATTCATTTCCAACATATAAATTAACTCGTAATCTCAAATCATCATAAACATGAATATGCCATTTCATAGGTCAACTATAAAACTATAGCTATATTACAAAATAATCTGAGTTGCTCTATTACAAAAGAACTATGAAACTATAATTCTTTAAATACATAATGAATGTAAAATCATGGTAAGTAAAATGCAAAATATGCACGATGTAGGACTCTGCCCACAAGCCATTAGACCACTTTACAAAATAACAAAAGCACTCCACGGCAACGTGAAGTTTACTGAGCTAAAATGCTAATGTTGTTGAGGAGGAGCAGGTGGAGGATTCGAAGCTGAAGCTGTATTTGTGAGAAAAAAAGGGGAGGAGGGTTAAGTTTTATCTTAAAACTCAGTAAGTGAATCTTTAGCTACAACCTTACATAGGACAAGAAGAAAAGGTACATAAATAATAATGAAACATTCATAAATCCTTTCATTTATAATACATAATAACTGTGAAAACACTAATTTATAAGAAACATAAAAATCATATTTATCTCTCAATGAATTACAAAAAGATAGACTATCCATCAACTGTAAAGCGGTGGTCAATCCCTCGTGAACAAGAACACTTATCTGAGATCTCAATTGTCCCTCGTTAACTGCGTTCCTTGTGGACTGATATGGGTAAGGATAATGTGCCCCTCATAGGCACTTGGTTATCAAGGTTAACGACTTAACCATCATTAACTCAGCTCTATTCTTGTCACGACCCGATTTGGGCACATGACCGGCACGTAGGGAATCCTCATTCCCACGTAAGCCTCGTGACCTCTGAGTTTCTCTATATGCATAATTTAACATAAATATATTTATAAAACATCATTTCATCTCAAATAAACCACTGGTTCTATGAAAACATAATCATAATCAACTTTAACTTAGATCTCTAAAGTAATAAAATCAATCATTTCTATTTTCATCTCTAAACATATCCCTGACGTTCAAAATATATGAGTTGCTCTCTGTGCAAATTATACATAAAATCTATAATCGTGTAGATACAAAACAATCGTGATGAATCAATGCTAAACAATCTTTATGGTTCGGGACCTTGTCCGTCATATAATTGGAGCACTCTATCTCGAGCAAAAAGCAAAACAAAGTTCTTCACACAAAGTGAAGCTCACCAACCGATAAATCTCTACTGTGGGGTGGAGGTGGAAGAGAAGAACCCGCAACGTCTACAATACCTGTAATGGAGGAATGGAGAGGGGTGAGCTTCATCTAAAACTCAGTGAGCAAGTTCTCACCCATAATCCTCTCATGGGACAACCAATAAATAATAAATAAATAATTATATAGAAATCATCAAAACCAGTTAATGCGATTGTCTCTAAAATCATGTTCATAGGAATAACAAATAGCTCCAAAATCGATCTTCTTTAGAAATCATAAATCCACAGTACATTACTAAAGAAACAGGAATCTCTGATTATGCCTAATTCATGTGGCATGACAAATCTCTGGTTATGCATAGCTGACAAAGTCTCTAATCTCTGGAGTACCTAACTAGGCCCCGTTTCTGATTTCTCCAGCCCTATGGGTGACTTGGTATACCAAGGTTAACGAAATAACTGTCGTCAACTCACAGTTTGTTTCTCTATGGCCATTGTTTAGTCTCTAATTCAATAATCATATTATTTTCTCTAAATCTCTTTCATAATGTTTCTCTAAGCACAAATTCTATAATTCATAATCAATTCACTCATAAAATTAACATAATAGTTTTATTGAAACTGCTAATCAAGTTATAATTGTACTCTAGCTCTTTTGATAAAATCATTTATCAATAATGGTCCCATGAGTTTGCATTTAAACAAATATTTCATGCTCTAGTTGAAAATCGTCATTTTGATAATTATAACAAGTCAAACGGAGTCTCTAATCTCTTGAAATCTTTTCTAAACCATGCAATCAATAATAATTTTGAGGAAATTAACTCTAATGACCAATATAAGGGTCATAAGTTCCAAACCCATTCATCTGGAGGGGAGGGAGTGGTGACGTCAACTCCAACGGAGCTCTGGGAAGGTGGAATGGCGCCATCTTTTACCATTGGAGCCACAAAACACAAAATTAGTCTCCAACAATCTCTAGAATACTTAAACATAACTCTAATAACATTGGGGGAGTACCCCCACTTAACAACAATGGAGACAAACAATAAACTCAAACTCTACGTCACCAAAAAGGAAGACAAGAGAAAACAAAACCCATAAATCTCATCTTTGATCTCTTGGAAGGAAGAAGGATTGGAGTTAGATTGAGTGGGGAGGAGAGGAAATGAGTTGGAGAAGGGTAGGGCTCGGTTTTGGGAGTGAAATCCCGAGTTGGGATGTTTAAAAAAGGGTTAGAGGTCACACTTACGCAAAACAACGTGTTTTGCACTGTCTCTAGACTTCTGCTATAGCGGTCTTGCCTCCAAAACTCCCCCCGATTGCGTCATTTATGACCACTATAGCGGTCCCCAGAGGATGAAACATGCTGCTGCCACTAACTGTGACCACTATAGCGGTCTTGGACCACTATGGCGGTGACAATTTGCCAACCTTGCTGCAATATGAGTCTTTCATGCATCTTAGGACTTCTCGGCAACATGGGTGGGTCCTAGGGAACTCTGGAACAGTACGGAACTTATCCATTGCCATGTATACCTGAGGTATCACAGTTCTGCTCAGTAACTCCTTATTCTAAAATAATGTTAGGAAGTAAAGGGGATTCTTGCAATCTAGGTTCATCAATTCTTTAACCATCATGTGTCAGTCTAGTTCCACAAACTCAAGTGCATATTGCTAAAAACTTGTCATCATAATTCAAGACTAAACAAATCATGAAGTAAATCATATAATAACAATTATAACTCAAGTATGGTCTCATGCATTTTGAAAATCACAATTTTCATGAGTGGCTCCAAGATGTATTTCCTAGTTCTTGCACATTTATGTATAAAATTTAATATCATGTCAAAAACCAAGTTCTAATTTACTAAAGGCTCAAATATTCCATAAAATACATAACTAATGACCAAAATAATGTTATAGAGTCAAACTTACTCACTTAGAAGGGTGGACTGTGAAATGCCAACACCTAAAGAGCTCTGGGGAGTGGGGATGACACAAATATCTATCATTGAAGCAACAAAATTAAAGATTAATCACAAATAATCTCTAGACAACTATCAAATAACTCTAAAAACATTAAGGGAGCACCTGTACTTGATAACAACTAAGAACATAAACACCCTATACTCAAGAACATGGAAGAACGGAGAAAAGGATGACATAATTAAACAACAATTACTCATCTTGAAGCTTGGAGGAAGTGGATTTGAGTGCAATTGAGAGAAAATGGGAGGAGAAGGTGTTTGGGGGTTAGGGCTCTGTTTTGGAAGAAGAAAAACGAGTGAGAGATGGTTTTAAAAGGGTTGGGGGTATTGAGATCAAAATTGTGTCATTTTGATACTATTCACGCATCGAGACCCTCACCAAGCAAGCTCGTGAGCCTCGCCTAGCGAGCTCACGAATTGCAGAACCTCTCCCAGAGGTGAGCATGTGAGCCTCGTTTGGCAAGACCAGCCAAAACTAGAACCAGCCTCGAACAAACGTACTTTCCCAAGCGAGCTTATGAGCCTCGCCCAGTAAGCCACCCAAACTCCAAAGGCAACCTCTTGCGTGTAGGGCTTGCCTAGCAAAAGGGCTATCTTGCCTGGCGAGCATGATGATAGTAGCAGACCTGTTTTGCATAATTGTTGTCCTCCACCTATCCAGAGCCTTCTCGGCAACACGGGTGGGTTGAGACCCTAAAGACATAATAGACCTAACTAGAGACATGTGGACCCGAGGCATTATAAAGAAAGAAGGTGAAACCAATAAATCACATACAAGATAGTTTTTATAACTATTAAACCATAAATATAAATTTTAATTTTAATTTAATTGATTTGAACCATCAGATCTATTAAAAAATGGTTGAGATTTTGTCACTACAATGTTGTCAAACTCATGGTCACCACTTAAGACATTGCCTTTAATGTGTCCATGAGTTTTATTTTCAAAAGGAAAAGGTGTATGAGGAATTTTACTTACCGCTCAAAAACTCTAATTTTATAGTTCCCCAAATTGAAGGGTTTAAACTAATTATTTACTATATTATCCCTATTAAAATATTAAAATACCATTTTTATCCATTCATTCTAATTTTGTTTCAACTTATTATTTCCTTCTTGACTTCACTTCAATTTTCATAATTTGTGCTTTATATCCAACACGAACATCACCAGATCTGAAAATATCTTCACAAAAGACTTAATAGGAGGGAAAAATAGACCTAGTAATACCTAAACAATTTGCCATCATGTTTGATAGCCGAAACCAAATTTAACGTAGAACACAATAACCCAACAAAATATTCAATTACACTGCAAGTCCCTGTAATTTCACTCAATTTTTAATTAGGTCTTTATTATTTAAAAATTTATAATTAAGTCCCTATATTATATAAAATTTTTAATAAAGTCCTCAACATAACAACCATGCAAGAAAAAAAATACAAAATAATCTTTGAATATTCTATTCCAACCCATCTCCTTTTACATCCTCCTTTCTCTGCCTTCTACAACCTACCACCCCCAAATCACCATTGTTGCCACCAGTAGCTTGTCACGCACTTGGGGTCCACGAATAAAACTTCAAAATAGTTTTTTGAAATCAAAAAAGAAAAAAAAAACACAACACTCAAACCATACAAATAGAGTCCAACTCCCAATTCCTTCATCCTTTCACAAGCTCTGCTTGCACCACCACCCAAGGCCACCATCCTTCAACACCGTATCGACAATAATGTGTGATAGATCTGTTGTAAACCACCACTATGGTCACTACTTCTCCGTGACTAGCCAAACCTCTATTGTGTCATCTTGTCCATACCTCCATCGTTCAAGAACAATTCAATTCACCACCAAGTAAGCTTGATATGTCACACGTCACCGCGAATGGCAGTTCAAGTTGTTTCTTTTTATTTTTTCTTAGTTGAATTTTTCATGTGGGTGATCATGAAGGTTTTGGTTGTTTTGGAATTTGTAAGTAGTTGTTTTTTATTTTTTATTTTTTGTCATTAGTTGCTTTTGTGTTTTTGCTGGTGGGCAATGCATTTGGGAAAGGATAAAGGAAATCTTAAAGTGAACCACACTAAATAATGTGCATTGTACTCCATATTACTTTTAACTATAGATTTTCATTATCTTTTTATTAAATTGTTTAGATGAACAAGATGGATGGTGTGATGTTCCATCATTTTATGCATGTTTAAGAGTCCAGAACACCAAATTTTGGTGAAACGTCAACCTTTGATGAGTCTTTTGTTAGTGTTTTAAGCATATAAAATATGTCTCGTGGTTAGTTTAGTATGTTTTAGAATTTATCTTGATTTAGTATAACTTTTGTCATTACTAGAAAACTGTGGGATAACAATAGAAGTTATCGACGGGTGTTGACCCGTCGGTAACTACTAACAGGCTGACAAATTTTTATATTAATTAGCTTTTGGTAAAAAAAATAGATGACAACCCATCGATATATCTGTTAGTATAGAGGATGGCACTGTCACACACCATATAGCACGCACAATTTTCGATGGTTATACCAATGAATTTACTGACTTGGTAGTTAATAATTTTAGACCCATTCAATACATTATTAATTTATTTATTATATCATTTTTTATTTTAAAAATATCTCTTCATCTGGCCAGTGAGATGCTAATTTATCAAAATACAATTATATGTCTAAGTGAATGCCCCTCTAAATAATTTTTTTTCCTATATATATGAATTTTGAAATCAATTTCAGAATTACAAGTTTAAGAGATATGAGTCATATCTACTCAAACCAACACCAAAATAATAACCGTATCATACTATTACTTAGATTTTCAATGTTAGATTTATGGTTTTTTTTTTGTGAAAAGAAAACCTTATAATTCGAATTTTCTTTCATGATTTCTTTTTTTCGGGTACATGATTGAACATGAAACAAGTTTTTTTTTAATATATGATAAAATAATTTATAAGAATAGAGTTGCTATTTCAAGTAAATTTTTTTCATATATATTTTCTTCTCAATTTTGTGATATTTTTTACTTTCCTCCTTATCATTATTACTTACTTGTTCAATTAATTTAAAAAATAGAAAAAAATATAAAATAATACATTCATTCTATGATTCAAGTAAAATTTTACTCATAAATATGCTCAAATTACAACTTTTTTTATTAACCATTTGATTTTTTTTGACAATTATAAGAAAGATTTTAAGCTCTTCTAAAAGAGAAAAATAACATAAGGTATTTAATTTAGATATCTAACTTAAAAACTTGTGCGACATCATATAAATATACAAAAACAACCCCCCAGAACACCTACAAAACATCACACAAAAAAACAAACATTGCAGATCATTGCAATGTACACCTTAAGTCATTGCCACAGCCAAATCATTGCAGAATCCTCAAAGCCTACAAAATGAAACACAAAAACATGAAAATACACCATGAACTCGAGCACGATGGAACATAAAGCCCCCACCAACCACAAACTCGACCACAAATAAAAGCACCGATTCTCCACCAAACGTGAACTCGAACATAGAAAGAGATAATCTAATCTTCTCAATTACGAAAAGAATAAATAATTTGTCCCCTTGCAATAAATAATTTGTTAGAACTGCAGATCGAGCTATCTAATTAACTTTCATATCATATTCTCTGCACCACATATTTGATACTCTTTTTGCAGTGACAACTACTTTTATGATAATTAAATTCCATAATATGGATTTGATTTTGATAGATTTTAAATATAACCTTTTTACATGATTATATAATTATACATCGTCACAACATAAAAAAAAAATGTATACTAGAAGTGAACAAAAGTAAAACTCTTATTTCTTTCAGTTATTCACAACACAACTCAAAAGGGTGTTAAGTATAACTTTTTATTGGCGGAGTGTTAAGTATAATTGAGAACATGGTCTAGTATATAAACCCCAACCAAAGAAAATGAGTACAAAAGGTATGCACACATGGATGACCATAGAGGGAAAGTGGACTGAAAACTTGCGGCAAGGCCCATTATTGCACAAACGATTGCAACGACCAGCAATTCAGCTGAGAATTGCCATGTGACTTCTCGCACATAGATCAGAACTGAGATTGCAAACAGGCCAAGAATGTTATTCATAAACACCCCTCCATAAATCTGCAATGGCCCAAATATTCATATGGTTAAAGTCGTAAGAAGATTGATTTAGATAAAAAAGAAAAAAAACTAACATAGATTTTAGTCACCAAATTGACTTGTGACAATAGGCTGTGTACAAATAAGTATGAACTTTAGATAAAGAAAAGGTTTCTGTCCCTTATTTTATAGACATTCCCTCTCATGCACCCCATTGGATTTGCCGGAAAAGATGAAATAAAAAATTCAAAACAAAAGATCAAGTGCTTTTAATGGTCGATATGACAATATATTGAAAATTGTGTTGAATGCGTATGTTTAGGTTTTATATATCTTTTACATATCTAAGTATGAAATATGATGCTAATCAATAATGGATAAGAATAAAGATAATCTATCGCTTAACACATATAATCTAAATTCATACTTATTTCAAGAAAGTATGGGTATGACACGTAGCAAATAAACGAGATGACATGCATATCGTATAAATTTTGGTGTCTAAATCACTAATTGGTTATGTTGGTTGACTCTATGGAATGAAATTGGTGAAGGGTGATAACTAACCTCAGAAATAGCAAGAGAAGTAGTCCTAGGCTTCTTATGGCTTGCTTCTTTGATTGCTGAAGTTGCTTCCCTTGCATTTGTGGCCAGGGGGACAAGAATGAATGAGATAAAGAATGGGTGAACTCCTGCACTGTTGGAGAAATTTTTGACACTTTCTATAAGGGGCTCTGCCAGAATAGATAGCATAGCAATTCCTAGCACCACATATGCTATAGCCTTGAACCATGCCCATATTGATTTATCAACCACTGCTTCGTTTTGCTTCTCTTCCACTACCATGTCAGCCTCTTCCCATGTCTTAATTATATGCACAATAAAAGAGAGTAAGTTGACATTATTTACTATTTTTCAAACACATGTAAGATGAAGCAGAACAATTTGAAGGTGATGGTTCTTTTGGACAAAGGGAACTGTGCATGTACTTACTTGATATATATCTTCTTGAGATTCAGAATTGGAAAAAATAGCAGGACTTGAAGTTGAGTTAAGCCATCTCTCAAAACCAGCAACAAATTCCTCCTCATTGATTATCTGATCCTTGTCATGGTCCAATTCTTCAATGACTAAAGCAACTGCATCCTCCACTTCCATTGATGCTTTAACAAACGTAATGTTCATGACTAGTTCTTTCAACTCGGATCGGGAAATGCAGTTATCTCTATTGCGGTCAATTTTATCAAACAACCTGTTAATCATAGTGGCTATGAGAACTGGCAAAATGTATAGAAGAATTTTAATAAATTTGTCGAGCTGTTCATTAGTTGGATCAAGTAAGCCACATACAAGCATTTTAATTTCTAAAAGCGTGTTTGGTTCCAGAGAACAGTTTTCAGTTTTTATTTTATGTTTTCAATCCATTTTCTATTTTCAGAATTTTGTCAGTATGACAGTGAAAACTTGAAAAAAAAAATTGAAAATTGAATTATGTAGTTTTTTCTGTGTCCTTTACAAAATTTTGAGAAACAGAAAATAACTGAAAACACAGGAAATAAGAACCGCTTTCTGAAACCAAATGCATCCTGAGATTTTAATGTATCCTTCAGCATATAGTTAATGTACTTGAAGCTTCAACAAGCAAATGGTTTTGACATGGATTTCAGATGTAATTAAAGTGTGTTGTATACTTTCTCCCAGGTAAGAGACAATTCAAGATGCTAACCCTCTGATAGCAATCTCATCAGGCTTGCCATCTGCTGTGAGAAGGCTTCCAACCATATCATTCTGAACATGCCTTAATATTTCAGATATAAGTAGTTTCTTCCCTTCATGTTCTTTTCTTTTGTTTTCAATCCAAGGCCCAAAAACCTGTCAATGATTATAATTAATTGTGAGTATGCAGTTCCTGCTAGGTACCTACTTACTTTGTTCCCAGGATCCATATCATTTTCATCACAAGTACATTGAAACAATACAAGGAAATTGATGTGGATAGTGAATGGAACTCAAGGCACAGGTCGTATTAAGTACCTGATATATGTCCTTCAGTGATCTCCTTGAAAAATACTGTTTATCCAAGGCATGCTTTGTTTGATCCAGCCACTTTGCCAAGCCACTCACAAATTCATCCCTTGTTATTTTTTTATCATGATTCAGGTCAAACATTTTTAACACCTTTTCTACTTCTTTCTCCTCATCAATATTTGTTTCAGTTACTTTGTTCCTAAGCAGCAGCTCTTTTAGCTCAGAAGCTGATATACCACTGCTCCCATCCTGATCTATTTCCCTATATAGCCTGCAAAGTGAAGAGCCTTCAATAATAATTCCACTGTAGAGAGGTCACATGCCAAATTGAAAATAATATATGTTACTCTCACCTTCTTATGGCACTCACATTTGGAGTCCCATTCTTGGTGAGGATCCTTTGCAGGGTATTCTTTTGAACATGTTGTAATATTCTCAATATTAAATGATCATGTTTCACATATTCCAGTCTTCTCTTCTGTACCCAAGGTTCAAATACCTGCAGGTTAATTAGGAAGACAACCACTAAGCGGAGTATAGGATGAGACAAAAGTCTGTAGTAGCCTAATAGGCAATATATATAGGATGAGACATCATGATAGCCAAACAGCAAATTGTTTCCCACATTTAACTAATCATTGTTTTAATTCAACCCAAAAGCAAAAAACACTTTTGACTTTTAGATGTAGTGCTTCTAGTTATTGGCTCTTTTTCAGTCTAAACTAATAGTTTTTCAAGTGTAATTAACTCTATATTAATTTGACTTTATTGAGTCAGTTTGCTACGAGATAAACCTTTTTTTTTTAATTATATATCAAACTTAAATATGAGATTTTATTTAATAAAAATAAGAGCAATTTATTTCAATATTAAAAAAATAAGTGTCTAATTAAAATTCGCTAATATTTATGGGTCGACAAACCTGGTAAATGAAGTACAGAGACAGAAAAACGGCAGTAATGATGAGAGCAATTATCAATGTCACACTTCTTGCCCCAGAAGAGAATTGGAACAAAGTTGGGATTTGCATTATTGATAGGGGTATGACTGAGCAAAGCATGATCCTTGCACTGTAGCTTGTCTCCAAATCCGTGGTAATGCCGCAACCTAATCAAACATATCAACCAAAAGCTGTCATTTCCAAACCCGAAAAACAATTGTTGAACTATGCTTTTATCCTCCATTCATTTTTATAATAACTATAAAATAACAAATAATACATATATTAAAAATAAATATTAATAAATATAAAAAATTATATGAGTTGATATAATTATTTTTTATATTTATTATTATTTATCTTAATAAATATATGGATTATTTAACTAAGATATTTATATTAAGAGTATATAAAAAAATTAATATTATCTGAATATTATAGATACTATATATTCTAAAATATAAAAAGTAAAAAATCAATAATTATTATAAAATGGAGGGAGTATTATTTAATACAACATCATGAGTAGTTTCTATTGAAAAACTAACAAGTGCCAAATACATTTTTTATTTTTTTTTCTCTAAATTACTAGTGGTATAGTAGGTAAGCATAATAAGATTTTGAAGTCTTAAAAACTGTGTGACAACGATATGAGGGTATAGAATAACATAAAACCAATTTTCAATTAGTCGCCACATTATGGCATGATGTCCTTCACAGCAATATAATATGCAGCAGTTTTATAATTAGTTAAATTAATCCGTAGGTGGCTGTAATTTTTGAATTAAATTTAAATAAATATCTATGCTTGTAAAAATATATAACTACATGCTGAACTTTAAAAAAAGATTTTAACTAGGTCTCTGAACATGATAGGATGGAATAGTACTCTAATGTGCTGTTTTAAATGTCATATAGTAGTTGATTTGAAAGGTGCTGTCAAGATATTATTACTAGATCACTAAATATTAGCAAACGGTAATATATATATATATATATATATATATAAAATAACAGATTAAAAGTGTTTAGAGATTCAATTACAAATATTCTATAAATTCAGAAACCCAATTACAAATTTTTAAAATATAGAAACCTATTTGAATTTTTAATCAGAAAAAAAAAATCCAGACCTACATAATAATTTAACTTTTATATTTAATTTCAAATATGAATACAATATAAGAGAGTTGAACAAAGTAAGGTGGAACAGACCAGTGAGTAACGTTTTAAGATTTTCATGTGATGTGTTAGGAGAGATTCCAGACCCTGAATCATGCTCAAATTCTTTGCTGCCAGCGACAACACAAGTTCCCCAAACTACTGTCAGAAGAAAGATTGATGATCCAGCCAATAAGCCTACTCCGGTGATAGTATACTCTTGTGCCATCTCAACATTGCTGAGAAGTCCCGAAACTGATTTTTTTTTTTTGGTTGAAAAAAATTGTTTAAAAAAAAGAAAAAGAAAAATGAGTGCTGGCAAATGCAAGCGCACACATCACAAGACTATTTCAAACAATAACAGAAGTGGAACACAAGTGGTATAATGAGAATACATAACTCAAATGACAGCACATCATTTAATCAAATGAAGCGTATTATTTCAAAGAGTGCCAAGCATATTTCCACTTCAACGATATATTTATATATATTATATTTCACATGGATTTATAGTTTTAATTAATGATGAATCTTGGTTGATTGTTGCTAGCTAGATATATACGTGGAATACATATACATATACCTAATTAAGACCGAGATATTTGTTTTTTCAAATTCATGGAATTAGTTTAATACTGTCAAATTGTTAGACATTAAAGAATAAAAAAAAAATTGTTATAGATTCTACAACCAAAAAAAAAAATGTTACAGACTAATTCCGTGAGTGTAGGATTTGCGTTTTACATGTTGAATGATTAGTTGATTACATGTTTAGCTCAGAAGAACTTTGCTCATCTTGATTACTTCGATCATAAGGCAACACCGACCATTGCTCAGAAAAAATGTACAAACGGTCACATCTTGTCCAAAAGTCAGCAACCTTAGTAATGAGAAATAACTGAAAATATGCTCCCAATAAAATTAGTTGCTCATGAGCCACACAACTCACAAAAGTCATAACCCTAACACATTAATGTCTATCACGCAAATTGATGTCCAGCCAATACACGCAAACTTTACATTAATTCATATCCAGGTACAGAATGCGGATATCACAAGAACATTTTATATAGCAGTATGATTCATGATACTAAAAATGCTGCGTTTTTTGTTACTTACAAAGGGCAACTTCATGCTGTTTTACACCATTTTCCAGAATGCAATCAAGATGTGTGGCATGAAAAAATATATATACACTACAAAAGAAAAAGGGGGTGGGAGGGAACTTATATTGGGTTTGGATTAGAATTTACAAAACGAATTTTGTAAAGTTGATTTTAACTAAAATTGAGCTCACACTATCCGAATTTACGTTCGGCATCGTTTGTCTAAAAAGTGATTTTAATATTATTGATAAAAAAAAATACTTTTACATGTGTGTGTATATATATAACATTTAAACAATAATATAATATAAGTTAAGAGAATATTTATGTGAATTTACGTTCCAACCACATTTTACTCAAGGCAAAAACGACAAATGGACCAAAAATAAAGTTTGGACACGAAACTAATTTTAACTTTTGAGTCATCCAAATAACATGGGCATTATTTTCAAACTTGATATCGGATAGATTCAAAGCCAATCCAAACACACATTTAGCCGGTGGGTTACAATTCAAAATGGACTATTATCAAGTGTTGCTACTATATGTTCATGCATGGAAACCTGCATCTGCAAAATGCTTAAGAAGGAATATGGGGATCGGAAGAAACTAATTGTTCCCAAATTATGTCTCACTCATTAATTATTTGTTGTCACATAAAAAATAAGTATTATATATTTAGAAATTATTTTAAATTTTTAAATATCTTTTGACTCTTACCTTACACTTTACAATAAATGATTTGTGGAATATGAAAGAATATATGATTTGAGCACAGGTAGTTTTCATCCATGAAGACTCAAACAAGCATATAACACAGGTCTACGTAATTAGTTTTTAGAACAGGTAATTTAAGGAAAAGAGATTACCTACCGAGAAGAATTAAGGACTCGGGAAGGGCACCAAGGATGTGAAAAGCACTAGCACCAAAGATACCAGGGCCAAGAATCTTGAAGATCATCTCACCCCCACTTGCCAAATATGATTCTCCATGGAACAGCAAGTACTCATACACCAAAATAAGAAAGAGATGCCCAAAGATGTTGTTCGTACATGGCAAGAATCCGTACATTTGCTCACATGAGTGCTCCTCATAAGAGGACTCATCATCACCAATTCCTTTGAGACGCAAGTAAGAAGTTTTGTTGGGCTGAACACTGTGAACTACTCCATCTGAAACTAACTCAGAAGAATGGTTTCGGAGATAGCGACCCTGAACCTCAACTATTACAAATAATAGAAGAAAGATAAGGAATAATGCTTTGGAAATGTTTCTCATTTGCGCTGAATTGAGCAAAGGAACATGAGGTTAGGGAGATATATGCCCTAAAGGGATTAAGTTCATATGACTATATGCTTATAAGATCAAGTGAGATAAACGATTTAACATATTCCTACCATTTGGTAATTTAATTAATTTATATTAGCTTTTGATAATGTGGAGCTAGCTGAATTCAAATTCTGGACATGAAATTAATTTTAAATAAAGGATGGTCATACAAGTTAATATTACATAGTACAAGTAATTGAAAGTCATGTAATGGGTTGCTTGCTCCTTGGTTTATTACGAAAAATTTGTCATACTCGAAGACCGGTAAGGAACAAGGAACGATGCCTCCTTGTCCAAATTCGGTTGGTATTTTCAATTCTGCATATATGGAACGGTATTTTCTCCCTTCCTTAAACTCTGATTGGAACTCGTTTTGTAGAAACATAGAGCAAATTTTCGGGTGCAAACAATATTATTATCGCTCTCTTTTTTCTTAAGATTTTGAAATTTTTATTTCATTTATCAATATATTAAAAACTTAAAAGTTTTACCCTTTTATTAAAAAAAAAACCTCTTTATTTTTAACTCCTTAAAGAATATCATTTGGCTAAACTCTTCAACAATTTATATATGTTTGGGCAAATCTGAATTGAAAAGTTGATCTGACTTGAATTGAGGCTATTAAATAGGACGAGTTGGTTCCACTTGTCTAAGCTTATCCTGTAGTTCTGTTTAACTTGTAGGTGCAAATTAAATGCGATTGACTAAAAATCTATTGACTTAAACAGGTTGGACTTGTAAAAGGGCAGCATCAGGGCATTTTTTAGGCTAATATCACAAGCTGTTTTTCTTTCTTAGATTTTTTTTCACCATAAAATTAATATATTATTGTATGACAGTCAAAATGAACAAAGAATTCAAATTAACCACTTCAAAAACAAAAACAGACCGCAGTTTCAAAGTATATAAACTTCAACGATTGTTTATCCAAAAAAAAAAAAACTTCAGTGATTTTCTAATTTAATAGAATGATCTCATACGTTGTTATATTTTTTATTTAGTTCCCAGATTTTTTTCCGTTCATGAATAACTGTTTGTATTTTTGTAAATGCTTAGTAAATTTAAAAACATGCCTTCACCTTGAATTGAGGTAAGCCTTCCTCTCAACTTAATTTTTTATTAAACAATAAAAAAGATTTAATTAATTAATTTATATTATCATTATTATATTAAAATTAAACTCCAAAAAAAATGACATATAAACTTCATAAAATTGAACTCTAGAGCTAAATTCATCTCAAGTGCTTCTTTTTTTTTTTTTATCAAATCCAAAACAAATCTACACAAAGTCATATATAAATCCAAAATCACAAAAATCAACTCCTATTTATTAGATAAAAAATGCTGCGAGGTACAAAAGAAATCTAGTACAACGACACCCGAATTGCAATTTTACCACCGTTTTACGCACTTCCCGTCCTGACCCTATACTTTACTAGTCCGGTACGCGATGGACCAACATTAAACGGGCCGGATCGGACCAGTCCGCTTAATATATGGACTGACATTTTGCCTGGTCTGCGTCCGCTCCGCCTAGGCCCGCAAATCCACAAACCCGTCATCATTGTTGGCCCAGCAAGAAGTCCATGCATTAAATCGCGGACCAGTCTGCGGATTGGCCTGCTGACCAGCTTTTTCTTTTTTCCTTTCATATTTTTTTTAACTTTTTTTAACACCCTATATTATATATTTATATTAATACAATATATTTTACATCACAAAATATATATACACATTTTTCTTTATAGTATCCAATTTAAATTTTAAACAAATAATAGTACTAATTACTACATATAGTAAAATCCAATTGTTAATTTTTTCAAAATAATAACATACAAATTACAAACTAATCAAATATACATAACTCCTCCAATTATAAAAAATATTGAAACTATTAAAGAATATAAATTAACAATTACTAACTATCAAACATGAAACATAAGCAAATCAAATATTAAATACAAATATAAAAAATAGTAAAATAAACCAACTCACCAAAAACAAAAGTGTTAACACATCAAATTTAAATTATTACAAAGTCCATCCATGACCATCAAGCACATAAATAAAGTTCATCTTTAAAAATACAAATAAAAATATAATATTCTTGTAAAGTCCGTCCATAAGAAAGATAAGGTAAAAAGCACGAATGTTTCCAAAATCCACTAAAAGTCTAAAACCATTGCCAATCATTTTTCTTTATTCAATGACACCACCTGAAGCACCACTAGGTGCTTTTGAATTAGTGCCTTCTTCATCTGAACTTGAATCTCCTTCTTGCTCTACAACTCACAACACAAACAATACAAAATAATTACCATCACATTTATTCAAAATATTACAATCGGAAAAAGATAAGAATTGAAAATATATTATTTACCTTGCACATCAAAGCCAAGCAACCAATTTCTAGTACATATCAAAGCTTGCACATTTTTGGAAAGAAAAGAACTTTTATATTTGTTGAGAACACGAGAATCAATACTAAATGCAGATTCAGATACCACAGTTGTTATAAGAATGCTCAAAATATCACAAGCCATCAATGCTAAATCTGGAAATTGATGTCTATTGTCCTTCCAATAATGCAATATGTCAAGATTTTGATGAGATTGAAACTCCATTTTTTGCTCATCCAAATAAATATCCAATTGTGACTTTCCAACTTCAGTAACATTTTAATTCTCATATTCAATATACTCCTAGGTAATTTTCAAATTATAACAATAATTAGAATTCTAATAATTAAACACAAAAATGAAAACATAACAAGTGAAAAATAGAAACTTACATCCATATCAATCCATGGTGAAATTGATGGATCTCCAATAAAATTTCCACTTGTTGCTTGATTAGCATGAGGTTGGCTACTTTGAACTTGAGAATTATTCAACTCTCCAAGAGACATTTGAACATACTCATTAAAAAGGCTGGTCAATTTATTTTTCACGAAACTCAACTTTTCTTGACAAGCTATTGGGTCAAGACCAAGTTTTCGATAGCAAAACTCTAAAAACGTGAACTTCATGCCAGGATCAAGAACAGTTCCAAGTGCAAGCACGATACTGTAATCACTCCAATACTTATCAAACTTCCCTTTCATCCTAGAAGCCATATCCTTAATGATTGCATCCTCATTACTCACATTTTGAATGAGCAAACATTCAATCCTCCACACTTATTTGAAATACAGATTTGATGTTGGATAGGATGATCCAGATATCAAGTTAGTGACCACATAAAAGGGACACAAAAATTCACATATTTTTCCAGCTCTTATCCATTCTTCCTCAGAAGGGCACTTTTAAGCATAAGAAAAGTGGAGTTCAAAGCATATTGCCAAAAAGAACACCGATATGGAAGTGCACTTTCAAGCATAAGAAAAGTGGAGTTCCACCTAGAAGATACATCTAAACGTAAGCCAACACTAGCACCACCATATTTTTTTTACAATTTCTTTGCAAGCATTCATTCTTGCCTCTAATCCCTTGACAAACTTGATACTCTCTCTAATTTTATGTACAGCAGCACCAGTAGCTTTCAAACCTTCTTGAACAATTAAATTTAAAATATGGGCACAACATCGAATGTGAAAAAACTCACCACCACATAACAAACCGTTAGGCATATCACGAAGCCTATCTTTCATCGCTTCTTGCATATTGTCATTAGAACTAGCATTGTCCAAAGTTAATGAAAAAACTTTTCCATCAATACCCCACTCTTGCAAAAAATTTAACACAACTTTAGATAATTCACGTCCAGTGTGAGGAGGAGGCATATGAGAGAAATTAAGAATTTTGCTATTAATCTTCCAATTTTCATCAATAGCCCTCAGTTGTACAAGAAGTCCAAACATCATAAGTCAAGCATACCCTACTTGGAATGTGAGACAACACCTCCTTCAACTTCTTCTTCTCACTCTCGTACATATTAATCACATCCAAAGTTACCATATGCCTAGAGTAAACCTTAGCTTCAGGATTTAGATAGTTCAACAACTCCTTAACCCTCCTATATTCAACAAAATTAAACGGAAGGTCATGCTCTATGATACACATAGCAACCATATCACGCACAAGTTTGTTATCAACCTTTCTAGATCTTAATTTTCCACCTTGATCATGAATTAATTTCCCAACCTCACTATCTCCAAACCTAGGTATTTTCTCACATTTATTCAAATGATGCAACAATGTTGAAGTTCCATACCTAGTACCACCGCTAACATATGCATTCCCACAAGCTTTGCATTATGCTCTCTCTTTCCCATCCTCACCAACCCCAATTTTATCAAAATGTTGCCAAACACTAGATGTTTGACTTCTAGCCCTCTTATTTGAAATGAGTGCTTCAGATTCAATAGGGAGCGAAGATAAACTATTATCACCAGTACCAGTACCACTACTAACACTAGCATCAACATGTCGATCAAAATTATTGCGACTTGCTTCAGCAGTGGACGGACCTGCATTTGACTTTGACACATTCATATTTAATTTTCAATCTAAATCACACCAGACAATCACAACAAAACATTTTAAATTTCAATCTACAAATTTTAAAAATAAATGAACAATTCAAAACTGATTCTCAATTCAACAAAACAAAGTATATTTAAAAAAAAACACATGATACAAAAATAATATTACTTTATACTCATAGAGAAATAGGTGAACGTAGCTCTCCTGTTATATTCAAAACAGGAATTGGTTGCAGACTTGCAACTCGATTGGCTTCTATTTCAGAAACTAAGAACATTATCTATAGAACATAAAGATAAATATGATAGCAAAAAATTATGGAAGCTCCAAACCATACAATTTCAAGGAAGAAAAAGTATAATGGAAGATCAAAACCAGACAAATTCAAGGAAGAAAAAGACTATGCCAACATCTATTCTGGATAAATAAAAACATCAGTTTTGCAACTAATATGAATCAGATTATTACCTCAAGAACTCCTCATGTTGAATACTCTAAAACTCCAAGTGATGCAAGCGGTAGTCGGCAAAGGTGGCGAAAGTTCCCTGGAAGCAACCCGACAGCGGTGTCAGTGTGGGTTCCCTGGAGGCAGCTCGCGAGATTCGCGGGTGGCAGATTGGAGACGTGGAGGTCGCGGTTCGTGGAGCCGTTTGAGATCGAAGACATGGAGGTCACGGGTGGTAGATCGGAGACGTGGAGGGTCGAGGCTGGTAGGTCACGACCGGCGAGGCAGTCAGGCAGCAAGCCGCGAAGCTCCAAGGCCGTGAGTGAGCGAGACAAAAACATGTGGCGGTGACTGGTGAGCGAGCATCGAGCGAGACAGAGACCCGCCATCGTAAAGCTCCAAGGTCGAAGAGTGAGCGACTGAGCGCCGCAGTGAGTCCGTCACCCGTGGCTGTGCAGAAGAAAAGCGAAGAGTCGAAGAGTGAAGACCCGCTGCCGCCGTGACCGTTTGAGAGAGTGAGATTTGAGATTGAAGAATGAAGTCCCCAAGAGTCCAAGACCCCAACCCTAGTGTCGTGACAGTGAGTACTGATTGAGTAGTGTTGTAGTGGGCAATTGGGCATGGCCGCATCCGCATAGGCCACTAAACTTTTGGCTTGGGCTGAGCATGCTCTTGGGCTTGGGTTGAATGCTTGACTGAAAAAAAAAATTGAAGCATTTTATGCGGGTTAAGCAGGCTGGTTCGCAAATCCGCAAGCTAAGCCCGTTTAGCCTGCGGGCTAAACGGAGCGAGTCAGAAAAGTCCACGAGTTAGCGGGTTAAAAATTTTCTGGTCCATTTTTGCACGGGTTGCGAGTTAAACAGGTTGGTCCGCGAATCGCGACCCATATACCCAGCTCTAATACTGTATTGTTATGCTGGACCCAGATCACGTTTCTTTTCTAAATTGTGATTGGACCAACTCAGTCGCACCGTGATTTCATCGATTTGTTTTCGATCCATATTGCGCCGCGTTTCTAAAAATTTACAGAGCAAGTGAAAATATTTATTTTAGTCCATTTTTTTATTGGTAAATTTGCTATTGTGTTAAAATCATAGGGAAATAAAATATAATAATAATTTATAAAATTTATATATTAACTAATAAATAAATTAGAACAAATATTTTCTATCAATTTGTTTTCTTTTGTTTTTGAGCATCTAAGTATTTCTTTTTATTTATTAGATTAGACCAGTACACACTCTCGATAGAATTATTTAATTTTCTTGAAAAACAGACATATCACTCTTAACAATAATAATAACTGGATGAGCAATGAGGGTAACATCCTTCTGCAACAGCTTTTTTCAGAATCAGATGCCACATATCTTTCGATTGCACGAACTAAATGCCAGTTTCGATCTGTCTAAAAGCAACCAAAATCATTGATAGATATATACATAAACAAGTATAGACTTACGTGATAAGCCTGCGGATTTATATATTATATATACCGTGCATCATTTCATGCGTGAGTCCATAAACCTATAAGTTAAACTCAGGAGTCGAGTGCATGTAGCCTAATGAGCGTGACTGAAATTTGCATGTGCTTCGAGGCTTCATGCACGCAAGAAAAAGCTGTATGCATACATATCTATTGAGGATTAATTATCTGTGTTTTGTTATGAGCAAATATCTTAAGAATACTCTTAATTTAAAGATATTAAAATGGAAGGTTTATAATAGACAAGTAAAATTTGTAAGTTTTCGATTCATTAAATGTACTAAAAGCATCAAAATATTATTACTTTTGACCTTTAAAGAGTGCCAATAAAACTCTAGCCAGCAAAACCCTAATTATTTATATCGAGACAATGGAAATATTGTACATACCACGACAAAAGAGGGATTACAAGCAGGTCGCTGGAAACAAGTTTCTGTGAAAGGAAAAATGCCGCTGGGATCATGAATATTAAGCCTATCACATTTTCAATTAAATGGTCAAATAAATAGTACAATATATTTTCGTTCAAATATATGAAACATGCACAATAACATGAACACGGGACATAAGACAATACAGATACAAGAAACATATCAAAGTTAAAAAATTATAGGACACAAATACGACATATATATGAGAAAAAATTTAATAAAAATGATATATTATTCAAAATATCATTTATGTAAGCTTCATTTTATATTTCATTTTCTTATAAACTTAAAAAAATTATGTATTATTTCCTTTTTATATCTCTGTTTATATTGTATTTTCTATATTATATTAAGAAACAAGTAAATTTTAACTCAACTATGAATAAACTTCTATTATAGGTGTGTTATTAGTGTATCATAAAAGATCTATCAAGGACACATACTCGACATGTGGGCACACGCCTAAATGGTTTGCTGCTGTTTCTTAGCTCCAAATTAAAGTGGGGTGCAGAAGAAAGTCAAGGGAAACCTGCCTGGGAGTGATATTCGTATGGTGGGAGACATTTCCCCTTGAAGTTTGATGTGTATATGTATAATGTTTCGCAAAGTAACACGTGGTAGGGGCACTCAAGAAATCCCCGTTGCATCTTAATTGGGCCGAGAATCCGTGACCCTTTATGCATGCAAAGCAAGATATCGTGCATATATATCTCCTCCAATAAGCCAAGTAACCGGCTTGACCCTTATTCTGATCGAAACAAGATATAACATGGAACGTTGGAAATTGACCAATTAGCATGCTAATGGATCGTAACCAAACTTAATCATAGCCAAGTTTCCCTTTGTTACATGCTTGCCACAAAGATAATGGAGATCGTAATGATCATGCTAGCAGCAGATAGATATTTTGTCAGGGTTATCCATTTTAAGTCGGTATACGCGTGCATGCATGTTACATTGTTACCCTTGCTCTCTTCTTGCCATTTCTATGCCTGAAAAATACAGCTACACACGCTAGTTGAATAAACCTGATTTCTTTCTTTGTTTCTTTCTTTTTCGCACCTTTTTTTTTTAAATTATTTTAATTAATGATGTATTCTCAGATATTTAGTTCCACTCATTCCACCTCAGTTTTGAGAGAGACAGATGATTGACTTTTGAGAAGAAAGGATGGAGAACTATTTTCTATTAGTTTTGCTCCCTTTTTATTTATTATCAAGTAAGGGAAAAAATTTCTTTCCTCATCATCACCTCTCCTCCAAAATACGATAATAATAAAACTCTTAACTGTAATAAAATAATTAAACTTTTGTGCTCATCTCAAAATTAAAACGATATAGATCAAAAAGCTTAAACTGAGTTGTGATATTTGAATAACGGTCTCCCTCGGCAACTCAACACCCAAGAGAGAAGGAAAACAATTATAAAAGCTAAGGTAAAAAAAAAAAGGTAAGATGATGAGAGAAAATGAAGGAGGGTGCCGATTGTCAATGAAAGAAAGGTGCTCATGAAGCATCTCTCTTAATCTATTGATCATTTTAACCCCAACTAATTTTTAGTATTAAAGAAGGACATAAATTATCATCTATGTATAATTTAGTATTTATCGATGGTTAAAGTTGTACATTCCATCCTCTAAAGTACATCTTACATATGCATTTTACATATAAAAGGAGACAAAAACATTGCTGTCCTAATGCTTCTATATATTTTCCTCACAAAAAGCAACTTTCTCAATTATTATAAAGAAAAATATGATTTATACTTACAAGATATGAGATATTGTGCTGACTTACATCTTATCCATCATTAAATGATATGTGAATTCTACTTGAATGAAGTCCATAGCCCATCCACCGATAGATGATATATGAGTCGATAAGGTGTCCCATATACTATGAGTACAAAAACTATAACTCTATTATAAAAAAAAGAGTTTCTTCTCTTAGAACATGAGTGAGCAGGCATCTTAATCTCAAAAGAATGTGTTATATCAATTTTGTCCCTTCAAAATATGACATCATATAAATCCCTCATAAATAACACATCAGGTTACTTCTTGAAAATTGTTTGACATCAAATACTACTAGGGTTTCCCTAAGGACATTGGTTAAGATTTCCAATGATAAAAACTTTTAATGCTCCCAATACATTGAATATATCAATAGCTTAAAACTTTATTTTTCAATTAAAAATTTCTATTTTGAAAACCTCAATCAATGCCGTTAAGACACCTATTAGCAATCATAAAATTTATCAGAACTGACGAAACACGTACCCTAAAAACAAAAAAAGTCGTGAATCTCGCCCGCATTAAAACTCACGAATCACACTCGCATGGCTCAGTATTCCAAGTTCATACGTATGAAGAATACCCGACACAGTTTTATTTCCATCAGCGGGCTCGCGATAAATATTTGACATTTTGCACACAATGAATGCAACATCAACCTTACATTACTTTTCAGATAATTAAACAAGAAAAAGCACATTTCAACACAATTTATATCTTTTATTTCCTAAGTAAATATTAAAGAGAGATGTCCACCTGGTGTACACCAACCATTTTCCCATTCAATTGTGGTTATCAAACACAACCCAATAGCATAGAGGAAAAACAAGAATCCACGCACAATATAGCTTATGAGCAAACAGAGATTTTAGAAAACTGATAGTTTCTTTTTACTCCATAGTTTGAAGTTTGATGTTATCTCAGGCATTAACACTTTGAGCGGAGTTACTCTTTCTGGACAGAAAAAGGAAACAGATCAAAGTCATAAATCTAACACCAATAGATACATAAGCTGAGTCAAATACATAGAATGTTTTATAGCCTCTGGTCGAAGCTGTACAACACACACAACAACTACCACATAGCCAGCAAGTTCAGCAAAAGACGCATCACCCAAGGCAAGTTAATCCTACTTGATGGTCATCTCTTCCGCCGCTTGGGCTCCACCTGTAAATACATGAATAGTTCATAAATTTATCATGGTACACGATAAGCAAAAGAGCCAATATGGAACACGATGTGAGCAATGAGACTGAAGAAATACTTACATGCTTATAGAGTACCAGCTGAACGTGCTTCATATTCAGTAATAAAATGACATTTCGTCTAAAACTGAAAGTTAAAAGCGGGTCCTTGCTAAAATATCACTTTAATACTTGGTATGGAGCACATCCAACTTGTGTTCCACGAACATGCAAGTATTTCTCATGAGACGGACATCTATAAAGGATACAAGCTGTGTATTCGCACTATAAGATTTTGCAGTCGTGTCATGATCATCACACAGAAAGCACAGCGCTAATATGGTCACAAAGGCCCCCACTATTGAGTAATATCACCGAGTAGACAGACAATGGCATTATGACACAATAAAACAACTCCCATCACTATGAAAATATGAGTGTGACTACAAGTTTATGAATAACATAGTTTATGACATTTTTTAACTTGCTAGAAGCCAAAAGTCAGATTTGTCACGTCTGGCTATACAGTTTATTACTTCTCAAAAAGCCATTTTTCATGCTTCATGAGAAGTTAGATGTTTTAACTTCACAAAAACCACTTTTCAAAACACTAAAAATAAACAATTTTATTACTATGTATCTATATACAGTGACGTCTTAGAAGTTATTTTTATATAAAGACTTAAATAAGTCATTTATCCAAATGGGCCTTGAGCATACATTTAACCAAAATGAAAATCCCGGACAAATAACGTAGACACTATCTGAATTGGACATCTCTAGAAATTTTTGAAAACCACTGTACAGAAAATTGTAAAAACGAAAAGAAAGGAAAAACCAAACTCATACACGCCATTTAGAAGTGGAGATTCCAGTCAATTCAACAAGAAGAATTATATTTTCTTCTACACAGACGAAAAGAGATAAAACACAGATAACAGACTGTTATATGCCCTGTCCCCTTTTCATAAAAACCTCAAACACAAGAAGAAATAGTTAGAATCCAAAAATGGACTTGCATTTTTTTCATAAACCCATTCAAACCAAGAACCACTCCCAATGCACAAAATATAATGATACTAGAAAACATTAGTCAGTTAGTAAATGATTAATTGTGATCCATGCCTTCAAAGATCACATGTTTACTTCTTTTATGTTCTTCCCAAGGCTAGTTGAACCATACAAACATGTTATAAATAATTATCAACACACCTAAACAATTATAAAGATCTGTGGCCCCAAAAATTACTAGAGAATATATGAAGATCATCAATATTTATTCTTATCCCCATACTTATATCCCCGGAGCCGAAACAAAGATAAAAGCACGAGCTGGAGGAGAAGCTAGCTCACTAGCATAATTTATTTATCAAAAAGACTGATGGAAGTCACGATTTACAAAGGGAGAAGAAAGTACACAGATTAACAGAATGAAGGAACCACTTGAACAAAGTGAACAAGGATGTTGCACACAAGACATATCAAGTTTAAAAAGCTAATAAGAAAAAGCAGTATTTATATATCTCTATACATAAAACAATTACAGCCACTAATCCATTCATATACAAATAATTTCACATGCAAATTATAAACATGTACAAGCCCTGGCTGTCCAATAAGTAAGGGAAAAAAAAATTAAAGGGGGGAAAAAACAATTATCACTCTGACTAGCATACATGAGAGAGAAAAAGCACAAATATTAACACATGGACTGAGTAGCGTATATGAAATAGTCTGCATGTCTGGTAATTTTTCATGTCTTATTAATTTGCCAATTTCAAAGTTCAAACCCAGCTGGAAAGGAGACACTCATGTTTTGGAAGAAAAACACAGGTTATAACACCAATCTCCAAACACTACAGCTAATATGTGCACTTTACTTACTCTTTATCTCAGGAATAATAACATCTCAGAAATGAGCTGGGAAAATCAAAATAATAGGAGCAAAAGTAAAAGATCAAGTACAAACTTTTTTTTAATAAAAAAAAGATATTTCATTAGCAAGAAAAGACAATTACATAAAGAGTATAGAAGACAAGATCCTCAAAACAAAAAGATATTTCATCTACCATTATTTGGAACTAGATGCAGGCAGTCTCACCTTGCCATCAGATACTGGTGACACGGGAAATGTAGCCTGAGGTTTCTTCAAGTCATCATCAGACGAACATTCAGAACATACAAAATGCTCCAATTTCTTAGCTTCTTCAATAGTCATTCCAACGCATGCAGGATGGTACCTACAGGAAACCCACAAAATTGAAATAGATGTTTCTTGAACATACTCTATGGGTACACATACAGAGAAAGAACCATATAATAGCATAATTTCTGGGATACTCCTAAAGTGAGCAATCTTATGAAATGATTGAGAGGGTGATGCCAAATAAGGTCAGAGTCAATGAATGCCCAAAAAGAATAAGCTCCTGCTTCCTTCAATTCGTAGGGGTTGACATACGTATTGGAGAAAAGAAACGAGAACTAAGAGTCTGAGATTTGAGCCTAACAAAGGCTGAAATAGACACATTAGCAGTTTCATGCCATTATTAAGCTCAGCTTCCATTGAATTTTTAATTTTTAAACATGAGTAGATCACTTGTTAACAAAAATCCATCATGTTTTCTCTGTTTCCTGTATTGATTTCCGATATTTTTTCTTTGACCGAATAGGCCAAAGGGTTTGTCAAGAGTAACATGCAAAATACGTGTGTATGCCAGGACAGAGTTTCAATAATAAAAGCTTAACGAGTTCATTAAAACAATTGGACATAAGAAAAACATCTTTAAAGGGCTTCTTGAAGTCATTTTATTCTCTTGATCATTCTCCTTTGGCTGGCTCCACAGGTGCTGATCTTCAATCCACGCATATAGCTCATCTAAATAGTTTTAAATTGTGGTTGTGGACGCAGTTTCACTTCAATGCGGAAAATAAAATGCTGTGACAAAAATAAAATGATGTCGACTCAACGGCCACAATTGCAGCTGCAGACCGCAATTTAAAACTATCTAATTCTCAAATTAGAGACCCGAATGGCCAAACGACACGCAATGAAACAGCAATAAGCAAAGTAAAGCCAAATACACGGGATTTTACCAATCCTTGCAACCCTCACACTGCACCATGAGGTCATCCGGGTTATAAGGCATCTCACACTTGCAATACCTGCACAAAACACCAAAATAAAAAGCCGAATCAACAACAAAACCCCACCATTTCAAACACACAAAACACCATCACCATTCCATTAAAAGAAACCATTTAAAAAAGATACTCACACAGCAACACGGTCAGGTGTGAAAGCCCCAGTGGCAGCCTTGTACTCAAACCTACAGTAATAATCCTCAGTACCCACATTCTCAAGCTTAGTGTAGTTCTTGAAGGAGTGAACAATACACTTCCCTTCAATGGTGTGAGCACTCTGAATGTCATAGTGATCGGACAAGAAGAGCTCCTTTGCCCCATGGAACTGCCTCCTTCCACCAATGGACTCTTCAGGCCTGTAATACCACCTCACACGCACCCTCACGTTGTTCCTGCTATCACTCTCGATCTTCTCCACGCGCGCCACATACGGTGGTTTCGACGTGTCTGAAGGACGCATCAGAACACAGTCACCAACTGCACAAAAACACCAAAACACAGAGAAACAAAAAATTAACAACAATAAATAAAACACACACACAACACAGAAAATGAAAACACGAAGAAAGACAACAACTTTCAGAAATCAAGAAACGACCCAGATGATATTTTACGGTTCCATTGAGTTTAATCCCCAAAAGGAACGATTTTGATAGAGTTTACGCAACTGGGTAGGTGAGAGGGATGAGATTTTTCCATTTTTGTTTTGTTACCTCTTACGATCTTGTTAGTGCCTCTGATGGTGTATGAGTCCAAGTCTCTTTTGCCTGGCCTCGTTTTCGCCATGCGTGAAAGTCCTCCGAGCTCTGCTTAGAGGGTTGAGGAAAATGGAGGGGGGTTCTGGAATGCCGAGGGCTTCAAGCTTCGGCAATGGCGATAAATGGTTGGAATTTTGAGTTCTTCTTTTTTATTTATCTGAGCCCTAATTTTTTCTTGTTTTATATTTTTGTGTGTGTGAGTTTTGGGCTGAACAGGAACAGAGGAACCCTAACGTTTTGGGTTCACGAAGAAGAAGAGAAGGGGGCACGATAGAGGGGTGCGTAGAGAGAGAGTGTCTGTGGGTGTGTGTGTGAGCGTGACGCTTCTTTTTGCCTGTGTTGAGTCACAGAGGGGGTTTTTTAATGGTATGCAAATTGCAAATTAGTGTCATGTTTACTTCATTATTAATTGCTGGTAATTGTCATTTCAGATTTTGGTTTCGAAGCAATATGGTTTTTGCCTCATGACGCACCCATTAACATTGCCCTTCTATTTTGTTTTGACTGTGACAGTTTTCATGTTTGTTTGTTTATTTTTTTCTCATTTTTTCAGATTAGGAGTAGACTTTTTTGTTTTTTTGAGGTGATCTAGGTCGTTGCTTTGTCTTTTAGCTGCATCTTGTTCGACGTAGAAAACTAAAGAAATTATCATCTATTTTATCAGTGGTGCTTAATGACTCGAAACCAAAAAAAAAAGATGCAAATATAATCTCACCAATCATAATTAAGAAAAAACCAGAAAAGTACGAATGTAAAAGAGTAAAATTGGTCAAAATAGAAAATACGGTTGAAAATCACTTTGTTCGCAAAATTTGCACCACACTTGTTCAGTGTCGTTAGGTATTATTGTGTTTTATTCCCAAAGAGAAACGATTGTTTCCTTTAACGAGAGTTAGCAAAACCGCAAAAGGTTAGTAACTATGGCTATTAAATAGTGCAAAGATTATTAATGCTGTTAAATAAATGGTTTTCTTTTCTTTTCTTTTTCCCTTCTTGATTTTATGGAAATGTTTTTTTCTTCCTTTATTGGTATTGCCATGATAATGGAGGTGTAAATTGTCACTGCAAATAAATGTTATCGACCTTGTGTGCATCCTGGGGTTTGAAACTGGATGCACTGTGCTGTGCACTTGGACCGAGTGTTTCTTTTTCCAACGTAAGATCATAGAAAAAAGGAAATCACCTAACTCATTTAGACTAGTGATGCAAGAGATTTAGCATCACTATGTGACCATACTTGTGCCGAGTGACCACACGTACCTTCAATCATTGAAAGGCAACAGCAAATTATATAGGTCAAATGGTCCAGGAATATTGGATTCCCATGGACTAAATTGCCTTGAACCCTAGATCTGGAATAACTATCACAACCATCAAACCACCGATGGCCGACCCCAAACCACTAATAGTTGGTGTCGGACCATCGTCAATTGACGTTAGACCAACAATGATCCAAGCCATACCACGGTCGATAGGCGCTAGACCATTGCAATTGAGGAAGGCTCGCCGTCGGCTGATGCCGAACCGCCACCAATTTAGGCTAGACCATTGCTGATCTACATCATTTTAACGTGGGTATTCTTGAAAAAAAATAAATGTATTCCCAAAATGTCACTTGGTATTCAATTTCCATACGAAATGCCTCTATACTGCATTCTTGCATAAAATCAAAATCCATTCTACAAACCACATGCAAACATGCCAGCTAAAAGATTTAATCTTCCTAAGAAAAATATGTAATAATGCCATTCTAGTTTGGCATATCCTTATATAGCTATTTGCACAATCTATCAAGATGAAGAGGAAATAATTGATTATATATGCTTCTCTAATGATGTTGGTTAGGATCATAAATTCAATGCTAGCTTAATCCTACTAATGTTTATACAATAAATTTGTAGTTATGGGAATGCTAAACAAGGGGAGTTCAACAATGCATCATGCTTCAAGTTTTGGGGTGCATCTTTAATTCAAGGGCATAAATCATGAAGGATATGGTGTACCATTTTGGTTCGTCACAATTTAAAAGAGAAGATAATTTGATCTTGTCATCCTGGTCCGTATTATATTTTTAAGTTATATGGACGTTTTTACTAATTTATCTCTTTATATATTTTTGAGTGATAAAATTGGGTATTTAGTCTGATTTTAATGTTTCGGCGAAGTTAGCCATCAATGAATCTCTTCATACATGGTTGCTTCTGCGCTCCACAGACTAGAAATAACAATAAAGTGTGTTTAAATAAAGTATGTATTTTTTTAGAGGATTTCAAATGACTTGACATGAAATTTCTTGTTGGATATTAACATAAGGAAATTTCAAATTTTCAAATATTTTTATGAGGTATTCTTAACACTTACAAATGGTGGTTTTCAAATTCTCTTTTCATAGAGAGAATTTTGAAATTTTCTCTGATCTTTTTCTTGTAACTTCTATTTTCGTAAGTCTACCATTATTTGTCAACTACTACTTTCCCACCATTTGTCAGCCATTCACCTCCAATTGTCGACTGTTTGTCACCTACACCCATCGCCCACTGTACACCATCCACACCAATCAGTGGCCACCATCGCTAGCATCTTGCCGCCCATTGCCGGTTGTCCACCTACAGTCCACCACCTCTCACCCCTATCATCTACACTTATCTATAGTGAAGATGATGTAATTTCATCACTCAAACAGTGTATTTTGTAAATGAAGTCATCTTATCATCTTATCCAAACAAAGAATTTAAAAATGTAGGGAATCCAAGTGAAGCAATCAGAATTCCTTGCATTTTAAATTCCCTGAAATTTGAGAACACTCTATCCAAATGCAAACAAAGGGTGTGTTTGGTCTGGGGGTGAAAATGGGGTAAAAATTACCCAACTTTGTAGGAAGCCTAACTAGCTTGTAACAAAAATCTTTTGGTGAATTGATCATTACATGATTTACATTTCATGTCATTATTTTCATAAGAAGACTATAATTAAATTTAATTATTATAATGCAATTGGAGGGCCTAAAATTTATAATTTTGAATGATTGTTTAGCCTTGAAACCAATTGCATTTGAAAATGAAATTGCATTTACACCATTATTAAGCAGTTAAATACATACTTTCTCTATTATCTAATAAGTGTTCATATAAAAAATTTTGTTTTTCTACTATTATTTTCCTTTTAAGAATTATAGACAATAGTAATTATTTTTTACCCTTGATATCCTTATGAGAGAGGGATAGTTAGTTAATTGATAGATTAAATATGAGAGAGAATATATTGGAGTAGGTGATAAAAATAGTATTATAAAATACACTTAAATTTATCTAACAATAAGTTCATCCAATCATCTCCTTAATATGTGCACCTAAGTGAAGATGAATGCTTATTAGAGAATGGAGGTAGTAGTATAATTGCATCTCTATCATGGCTTCCTTATTAGAAAGAGTTTTTGGCTCTTACATCCACATTTATATATATTCCCTCCCTTCAGAATTTCTATCTATTTTTAGATAACTTTATATTTCAAAATATCTGTGAATAACACATTTCAATAAAGTATTAATTTTGTTCTTTTAATACTACTCCTTATTAATTTCACATTTTCAAAGCATCCATCTAATATTAGTCTTGAATATTATACTGTATTAATTAATATATAGGAATAAATTAGTTGAGTCACTATATTTTACCTCATTACCAATATCATTTATTATCTTTTTTAATATCCGTGTTTGATCAAAATTGATAAATATTTTGAAAGGGATGGAGTAGTTGTTAACTTTATCCATCACAAAGAATTTCAAGATGCCAAAGGACCGACTACTCTCCTTACACGTGTGTTTTTCTTTATTTTCTTGAAATTTCGTGTAAGCTACATGTACCATAGATGGGATTACTTAAAAATAATTCATGTTCATTTCTTTCTATATATTGTGTTTTTTTAGTCTTGAGACACTTTGATATCAAGGTGTTGATAGCTTGGGATCTGCCACCAAATGATATTATGAGCATTTGATCATTCTTTAAAGCATGGGAAAAAAATTGTTATGGCCCAAGTTGAGAATGTAATCGGCACATGGGGACCCGGTCCTCACATAAACCTCCTGGGTAACGTTACTTATTGAATGCATAGTTTAACATGATTTTCATATTGAAAAACAGTTTTGTATCATCTTAATTGAATTTAACATGTACTACTGCAATTCATGAAATCATAAACTGTTTCATTTCATAATCATAGTTGTGATTCGTAAATCAGTTCAATGCTTGAAATCCAAAATATAAATACATAACTTGTTTGCATTTTTGAATCCATACTTTAAAGCTAAAAACATATAAGGATGCTATTAAATTATGGAAATAAATACATAATCTTAAAATAGAATGTATGGCTTGAATCATGTCTGCACAACTATTGAACCCCTCTAATCTAACATAATCATAGACTAAGTCTCACTACAAAGTAAAGCCCACCATAGTGACAGCTACAGACTACTGGAATAGTGATTGAGTGATAACTGGACCTGCAACTGTAGCTGTAAGGAAGAAGGGAGATGGGTGAATCAATGGACTCAGAAAATGCATTCTCATCCATCACCCATGTAGGACAACCAACATGATATAAATAATATACATACAGCAAACAAAAATCATATTTATATTTACATGCATAATTACATAGGAAAACAATTCTAAAATTCATGGTGTGATCATTACTAGAGAAACACGAATCTCTGATTATGATAAATAATACTAATAATAATAATAATAACAATAATAATAATAGTAACTTTGATCTCTAAACTCTAAAAAGCCACCTAACAAAGTCCTATAAGGTGGACATCTTACAAGGTTCCATTCTCTGAATACTCTACAAGGGCAAGATTGTCCTCTAGTAGATAACTTGGTACCAAGACTAACGATCTTATAACCATTAACTCACTGTTTGTTTCATTATAATTACCGTATAAAACTAATTTGCAATTAAACTGAATAAATTTAAAAACTCTGAAAGCTTTGAATTCATATAATTTTAACAATCTAACAGTTAAGATTAACTGGTGTTCTAAAATCATGCCTAAGGGATCACCGATTTATAGACATGGTGATTTCAAAAATCCACAGAGTATGTGTCTGGTCAATGTTCTAAACAATACTTAATTCAATACTTTCAAAAATCATAGTAGCATATCTATCAACGGAGATAAGCATGCTCTACTCAATAACTTCAATAAATCATAGCTGTGTTTCTAAAGGCGTGATATGGTAATTTCATCAATCCATAATTTGTGTCTGACAATCTTGGTAAACTTGCTAAATCGCATATGTTCCGCTAAACTTGACATAACTTTTAAAATCATGTTTAGCAATCCTAATACATAGAACATACTCATAATGACTGAAAATAAGATCATGAATTCAAACCCACTCACCTTGAAGGGTCGGGTGAGAGGTATTACTGCCAACCTGACCTTAGGAGCTGGGAATAGCACCAACAGTTACCATAGAATCACAAACAAGTCATGAACATACCATAATCACACTAGGACGACTCTAATGACATTGCGAGAGTATCAAAACTTGACAACAACCAAGAATACAAACACCCTAACTTATAAACATGGAGAAATAGAAAGAAAACCTAACATAAATAATGAACAATCCTTACCTTAAAGTTTGGAAGAGGTAGGATTGAAGGAAATCATGAGAAGAGAAGTGAAGAAATGTGTTTGGGGGCATTTTTAGGGTTTGAATTGCGTGAGGGAGGGTATACATAGAGAGGGGGCTATTTAATAAAATTGTATCATTTTTTGGGGGGTTATGGTGTTGAGGGACTCGCCATGGTCAGGGGGAAGCTTGCCTTGGCATATTTGTCTAAGTGCATCCCTTCCAGGGACTTATCAACATGCTCGCCATGGCGAGTTTTCTTGAACGTGCCTTATATAGGGGCTAGTCAACAAGCTCGTTATGGCAAGGGGGTACATACCTTGCTATGGCGAGTCCCTCGCTACAGCAAGAAGGAGTGTAATACCCAGTATATACGTATCAATAGACAAGTTTCATACGGCCTTGGGGGTTCTTGGGACCCACATGTGTAGCTGGAAAGGCCCTAAATTTTAGAAATCATGTTGCACCTGCAGGTTCTTCAGAATTATGCAGAGCAGGTTTGCAGCAATGAGCTATACTTGCTATAGCGAATAAGTGAGCCCATCTGACCCTTTTTATGCTGGATAGTCTCGTTACTGCGAGTATTACTCGCTGCAATGAGAACTTTGAAATCTGACAAACATCCAAAACGATGCAATTTCACTATAATGCATATTTTTTCTATAAATACTCAATGCCATCATCTCCTATCTGGAAAACCTAAACCCTAACCCCCCAAAGGAGCTCTTATCCCCCCTCACTCTTATCCTCCATCAATCTGCTTCCTCCAAGCTTCAAGGTGAGTTTGGTTGTTGATTTTACTTCCTTTCTCTCCCCCCTTCCATTTTTCTAGAGTATGGTTTATCGTTGTTCTCCATTGTTGTCAAGTGAGAGTGCTCCCCCAATATTATTAGAATTGATCTAGAGCTAGCTAAAGAATATTAGAGGTTAATCTAGAGTTTTGTGGTTATTATGGCAGACGTTGGTGCCATCCCCACTCCACGGAGCCCTATTGGTGTTAATGTCATTCCCTCCTCCCCTCCAAGTGAATGGATTCAATCCTGTGACTTTTATTTTAGTCATTACAGTTGTTTTCCATACATTGTGACATTATTGCATGATTTTAGAGATGATTCTAAAGAGATTATAAATTATTATTGGTTTTGTCAAGTTTATAAGAGTATGATTTTCAAAGAGCCTAAATTATATGTTTTAAGAAACTCATGGGACCATTTGTTACTAAAATGACTTTTAATAAAGAGTTAGATTATGAATATGACTATGAGAGATTTGAGAATTATGATGATGATTTCAGTACTAGAGTATGTATATATGATAGAGTTTAAATCAGAAGACCTTAACACAGAGTTTTGGAGAAAATAAAAATATAGAGAAAAGTATAATTTAGCTTTTGAAAGCCTATATTATTATGATTTCAGAGTTTTCATGATTTAGAACCCTATTGATTTTAAAGTATAATATTAGAATTATCTAGTTATGAAAATATGCAAGCTTGAGACACAATTTAGAAATTCAATCAAAAAGGTTTTAAAGCACAGAGCTTCCTATAATAATTCTTAGCAGTTGGCAACTACCTACTTTATGAGCCTTGGAAATCACAATGCCTGCAAATAGATGATCCCTTTTGACATGATTTCATAGTCATAGCTATGCTAAGGTCAGACTATCAGAGTTATGTGAATCCAAAGCTCTTAGGATATTAAGAGTTTTAAGAGTTTTAAGAGTTTCATGAAACCAAGAAATGTAAAATTTCAGTATTGTTAATTGCATTTATTTTCAGTTGAGTTATGTATGATGAGGTTTATTAAACAGAGTTACAATTCATGTTTAGAAAGTAATTAACCTTGGCACATCTAACTGCTAAGGAGGTGGTGTACCAAGCGACCATGAAGGAAATCCCTTAAGTGGCCTTGGAGGCAACCCCTTAAACACCCATGGAGACAAGCTTTTAGAGACCAGAAAAGTTCGAGACCTGGTGAGGTGCCCATAGAGAACAAATAATTTCGGACAGCTATGACCATTCTTTTATATATATGTGTGTGTGTGTGTGTGTGTGTATGTGTGTGTGTGTGTGTGTGTGTTTATCAAGTTTAAAGTATTGTTGAATATGACTTAGAGAAGCTTAGCATTTTGTTTTAAAATGTTCATATATGGATATGCTTGAAATTGTTTTAGAGCTTGTTTTATTATGATTACTATTTCAAGTATCATGTTGCTGTTGTTGTCCCATGAAGGGGGTTACAGGTGAGAATTCACTCACCAGGATTTAGATAAAACTCACATCTCTCCTTTCTCCTATTACAGATAAAGTAGCTATTGCGTGTCCTTCCGGCCACCCCTCTCTAGTAGTAGAGATGCTTGTTGGTGAGCCTTACTCCAAAGTGAAGCACCCCTTTTTCTGTTCTTAGAGTGCTCTAGTGTCAATGCGGGCAAGGTCCCAAACCATAGAGTTATTGGCATGTCTACATCATAATTTAGATTTCTACTCTATTTAGATAAATATAGTTTATTTTGCAGTGAGAGCAACTCATTATATTTTGTATCACGGAGACAGGTTTAGAGCTATTTGAAATTATTAATTATGATGATCCTTTGTTTTAAGGAGCTGGAGATTTATATTAGAGATAACAGTTTGTTTTTGAAATGAATGCCATGATTTAAAAATATGTATATAAAGAGACTCAGAAGTGATGAGGCTCACATGGGTACTAGATTTCTTACGTGTCGGTCACAATCCAAGTCAGGTTATGATAGGGAGGCTTGCCATGGTGAGGATATCTGCATAAAGGCATGCTGTTTTTGCATTTTGATGTGTCTTGCGGGACCCTAAGGCCTTTAGACTTATTTAGGTCACATTTGTTTACTATTTCGGGATAAAAAATATAAGAACAGTGGGGATAGAAAGATATTTGGTGCTGGAGACAAGGTATGAGGACAGATTTCTATCCCCAAGATAAAAATTTTCTATATTTCTATCCCCTCAGAAAGTTGGGATAGAATCCAGAGATAGAAATTTAATTTTTTTTTCAATAATACCCCTTAGGTAGCAATATTTTTTATATCTCCATTTCCACTGTCTCTATCTCCAGTGTTTAGAGATAGTTACTGAATGCTGCCTTAGAAACATGTAGACCTGAGCATCACACAAATGAAGAAAGAAAGCAACGCCTATATCGTCTCCCTTAATTTCAAATTAAAAACCTTCAAAATCATCATGTTGACCTGGCAAAGCATCTGTGTATCCTCTTAAACTAACTATTTTCATGTTATTTTACAATTTCCACTTTGTCATTTGGCTATCTGTTGAATTGTTTTCAAATGTTAAAGTATTAGAGTCCGATCCTTTAAATGTGTGTTTACATGCATTTGAATTTTATAAGTGGATCTTTCAATGAAGATCTCATATGTTATCTTGAGATGTATTTTCTTCTTCCTATATGCATTTAAATATGATCTAGATTGGGTGTAATTGTTTTGTTTCTTCTTATAATAATAATAATAATAAAACCCTCTCATGAATAAGCATGCAATTAACGTTTTTTTTTTTTAAGGAATAGAGTTTTGGGAGTAGAAATTCAATAGCCAATAGCCATTGCTTTCTCTTTTACCATAATGATAAGGTAGATTCTTTCCTTTTTTACCACCCACTTCCATATTCAATTGGTTTTCTTTTCATGTTATTATGTATTATTTTATTTTAATTAAATAATAAATTATATATGGTAAATAAAAACTTTCAATAGTTGATAAAATAAAATAAAATAATTAATGTTAAGTTTTTTTTTTTATGGATATATATTATCAATTTGTGGTTTGTTAAATTCAGTGTTCAATTCATTTTAATATTACTGAAATTATGTATAGTACATGTAGTGTATTATTTTGTTTAGTTGGTTTTTATTTTACTATTTACTTTTGAATATGATCATAAAGATTTAAAAAACCTTTTCAATATTTTTCACTTAAATTAAATCTACTTTTGTTATTATGGTTTTTTTAATAAAACTTTATAGTTTCTTAGGTTAATTAATGATGATTGTGCTACTCACAGACTTTTCTTCAAACCTGCTTAATTATACAAAAATTAGTAAATTTTTTTTACTAATATTATTACATATTAATATTATTAATAGAAAATAAAAAATCTCAAAAAATAAATAAATAATAATTCTTTTCATTTCAAAATATTAACATATTTGTCATTACAAATTATCAGTAAAGGAAAATTGAAAAAGTTTGGTTTAAAAAATTAATTTTATTTTTTAATCTTTACAAGTAATTTTAATTTTGACATTTTAAAAACTATTTGATTTGCATATGTGTGTTTCCAAAAAAAAAAATCAAAACATTGAAAACCCATTTTTTTTGTTTATTTTCAATAAATTTAAAAGTTTTAAAATACTTTTTATATAAAGTTTAGAAATAATATCATGCACTAATTTCAATGATACTATTGATTAAATTAACTATCACAAGAGTTTATATCCTAGAATCCATAATGCTTTAAATTTGGTTGGATTCTTAGGTCATTGCTGATAGCAGAAAAGAAAAGTCAATTATATTCTTTAATTAAGAGTATAAAATTTTCATTAAAAATATGCAATGAATATGACTGCTTTGTATGCACCTAGGGTAATATATAATAATAATAAAAATAATTATATGGAGGACTGTTGATTAAAAAATTATTATCTCACGAATAATTTGGCCCATTACTTATAAGAAGAAGGAATGTTAATTATGCTCCTTAGTAGCACAAATTTTGTATTATCGATGTGGAACAAAATTGCTTTTAAGTATTCCGGAGAGTATACAAGTGAAAGAAAAATAATTATATGAAGTAATATTAGTAAAAAAGCATTTTTTTGGTCAAATAGTTTTGGTAGCAAATGAACTTAAAGTGGCTTTTCAATTAAGAAGAAAATAATTTTTAATAATGATATGTTATAAAATTATAATAGACAAAATTCAAGATTAATCATTAAATTGTATGCGAGTTACATTTGTCAAATATACACACTATACTCAAAGTATACTGTACAGAATAACTCAAATATTCACTATATAATTATAATATATATTTATTTTTTTTGTTAGCATTATATATTTTTCAAAAATATTATTATTAAATGAAAATTTTTAAATAATATTAACAAATCTGTGCGAAGCACGGGATTACCTATAGTTTTACTTATTACCCCTATTTACCTTCCAACTAAATAAACTCTAAATATATTTTCGTTAATCACTAACGCCTAACCTCGCAAACATCCCTATGTGGCTTGTTTGATGTGTGTGGGCCTCAGTTGCGTTTGGGTTGGGCTTTGGTTTTTGTAGCCTTTGTGAGTGTACAATAATCAACAAAAACTTATACTCACGCTTGCGAATGGTACCGACCATGGCTAAATACTCGAATAATGGCCGACCCAACAAAGAAAGAAAACAAAACTCGAATAATAACTATATAATAAAAAACTATAATTTGATAATTATGACAATATTTTCCTTTATGTGTTGTAATAAAAAAATTATATAACAAAATGCCTATGTTATTTTTTATTGATTAAATTAATTTGAATATCATTATTATTTCATCATATTTTTAAATAGATATCTATACTTTAAAGGTTTTTAATTGAGTCTCTATATATTTTGTATTTGAAATTCCTATTTTAAGTTGATTAGAGATGTTAATGAGGTAAGGGTGGAGAGCAGTCTCCCACTTCTTGTCTCACCTCTCTAGGCTCTAGAGTTCTCCCTATTCCTATCTCCATTCCCAATAGTGGTGGAAAAATTCCCCCATCCCAATCCCATTCTCCTAGGGGATCCACGGATACCTCAAAAAAAAAATTTAAAAGTTTAAGAAAATCCCTTTAAACAATTTAATTAGTTAGAAATTTTGAATAACAAAGCAAAGAAAGCTTTAAAATAATAATACAAAGTTGATACAAGTTTTACTGCTCAGTCTTACATTGTTATAACTAAAATTTCAAATTTTTTAAATTAAGTCATAATTATCACTAAAATATCATAATAAACAAATAATAAAATTGAGAAAGTCCACCACGAAATATCATAATAAAGCATCAAATATCTTCACAAACTTCATACTTGAGTTTGAGTTTCACTTCCACTTATATATAAAAAGGAATATATAAACTAATTACAAGTCATAAAAAAATTGCAACTATAAAAGATCTAGTATAAAAATAAACTCTTATCCCACTATCATCAATATCAATATCTTTAAATATTATGAAATATTCAGCCTTTTCTTTTGAAAGAATTAATTTTAAAAGAATTGATTTGTGTGTGGGAATGAAGTTAATAAAGTGAGTTTGGAAAAAGCTAGTTTTATTCAAAAATGATAGTTTTGAGTACATAATTACTAAAATGGACATTTTTTTTTTCAGAGAAGAGGTAGGTGTGGATAATTGTTGGAAATAATAATAAAGACACGAACATGGGTAAAATAGTCATGATGACTTTTACTTCAAAATTCAAAAAACAAAAGCTAATATGAGATGCTTTGTAAGGAATTGGTTTTTTTTCACGACACAGCACTTTTAGCCACAGTAGAATTGCAAATCAAATAGTACCACTTTTGTCCAATCCAATTATATTTAACCTAATGGGAAAATTTTTGCTAACCAAACAAGCTGTTAGTGATCAAAATGAAAATTTAGTTTAATTTTTTGAGCATGTAGGAGAAAAAAATTATTATATATAGAAGTTAGACGAGAACTTTGGCACTAGCAAATTTAATTGAAAGACTATTTTGTTAGAGTAATGATAGTATAGTTTCGAATTACAGTAAATCTTAGATATGATAACATATCAATCATTAGCATAATTTCATAGTTAAAAATATATAAATATTACAAAAATATTAATTGAGATCATGACATGTGTAGGATTTACCATAAATTAAATTTGAGTCTATATTAGTATTTTTCATCTTGTTATATATGGTACTAGTCGTTTGACGTGTATAATGCACAGGGTGATAATAAAAATAGTTTGTTAATTATTATCGAAAATAAATTATTTAGTTAAATATATCTTATAAAAAATTAAGTATATAAATTTATTTTAAAAATAAGTTAATTATTAAATAATTAAATAAATTGATAAAATATAAATGTGTCATTTAATTTTATATATTTTTTTGAATATCAAGTTTATAAAATTGAAAAAAATCTCGATAGATGACCTATAACAATAAAGAGCCAATTTTATGAAAATTTTATACATTTTAAATGTTGAAATTGTTAAATAATGAAGGAGAATAAGTCATGAGCCGTTTATAGGGATGACAATGGGTGTTCATGAAGAAGATGACATGTACCATGCTCCTGTCCCTGTTTAAAATTTTGCCACTCATCCCCTATCCTCACCACAGTCACAGGTCCCCTTCCTCATTCTCCCATAGTGATTTGAATCCTTGCACATATTCATGGATTTATTAAAAGAATTCTAAAAATAAAAATTTAAAATTTAAAATATAAATATTTATAATAACAAACATTAGTAATACAACGTAATCCAAATTAAAAAATAAAAAATGCATACATAATGCAAATCCAATATAAATAATTGAAAAATTAAAGATGTGTTATCCCCATCTCTGTCCTGTTTAACAAATGGGACTCCACCCCCATAAAAACAAAATATATCCCTATTCTCATCTCTATTGTGGGTAATCTCGTCCCACGTGTACCCACTTCAGTGATTTTTTATCATCCTTAGTCATTTATATCTTTTTAATAAGTTAAAATATTTGATTTATAGAAAAAAATATTTTCAAATTAATAAAAATAATTAATAAATTTAATTTATATGATTTGAATTACACCTCCTTTCCTTGTACATACTTTTAGTAAATTAAAATATTAATTTTAAAATATATATTATAATTAGTAAAAAAATCACATGTGATCCAAATTTATGTCATCTCAATTATTGGAGTAGTATACCAATTACACAATTATTTTCAATAAAAAATGATTTAATTATTTAATTTTTTAAAATAATTAATAAATAATTAGTATCATTATCAAAGAAGTATAAATTGTGGGATTATTTTTTTAATATTTTATTGTTGAAAAATTGAAGTCTTGTTTTTCCAAAAAATTAATATGAAACAATCGTGGAATTGAATTGATAAGTTAGAATGTTTATGTTATAAAAAATTTAAATTTGGTATCGTTAGATGGGTGTGTGTGTGTGTGTGTGTGTGTATATATATGAATGATTTTTAAAAGCTTTATATTTGGAGGTAGAAATTTCCTCTCTCCCGACCTTATGCTCATTTAAAATTTCATTTCTTATCCTCATTCTCATCCCCGTCAGAGTCTTTGTTCCGTATTCTCAGTGAAAATTTGAATCTCTATTGGTTTTCACAGGTTTATTAAAAAAAAATTAAAAAATAAAAAATTTCAAAATATTTTAAATTCAAAACATAAATATCCATAATAACAAATACTATTAATGTAACATAATTCAAATTAAAAATAAAAATACATGCATGATGCAAATTAAATCCAATAAAGATAATTAAAATAAAGTTATGATATGATTTTCTTATTATAAATAATTATTATAATTAAAATATTTTTGTTATCATTAATACTATGATTATAATCATGAATTATAATATTTTTTGATAACCTAATTATAATAGATTTGTTATATTTAATACTATAATTATATATAATCTTAATGGTAGAATACATTCAATCATCATTTTATTTATATTATTTTTTAAATAATTTTGATTGAACTATTTTGTAAAATAATTTTAATGATTAAAGATATAAAGTTATGATTAGGAAAAATAATTAATAATTAGAAGGTAAATTAAATCCATAAAAAACTTTGAATATTAAGATTATGAAAATAGTAGGGCATAAGTTTCTCTATGAATGACACATAGAAAACTGTCCATGTAATGAATCTTAATTATTAATATTATAGATGGATTATAGATTATATTAAATCATTCGAAAATACGTTAACTATGATATTAAGTTTTACTAAAATATCAAAACTAATATAGTATAGTGTGTATTATTATATTTTTATTATCAATATCATTATAGTACAATATGGCAAATTTTATATATTATAATAATTTTTAATAAATTATATATCATAATAATCTAAATCTGACATGTAAAAATAAAATAATATGTAATTAATGTTATTGTTTAAAATTTTAATTTAAATTTGAAAGTGATTGATTAATTAGAGAGTGACTGATTGATCATATTTACGTGTTAATTTGTAATATTAAACTTTTAGTTATAATTTATTGACTATAATAATATTTACTGTGATTTTAATTAATAAAATAATTTTATATTAATATAACTACTATATATGTCAATGATATAGCACAAATTTAAGATTGTCTCAATAATATTGATTTAACATCTATTCTCTAAATTCATGGACCTGTTCAAAGCTAACATAGATTATGATTAAAAGATATATATCTCATTAATTTTTATAATATATTATGCTAAGGATTTAATTTTAATACATTGTTAATGTAAAAAATGTTTTATATAGATATTCAATTATGTAAAATTAAAGTATTCAACCTCTAATTACTATATTTAAATGTAATTTGAATATAATAAAATAAAAAAATATTATATTTAAATCATATTGAAAACCCTAAAAAACTCATGAATCCCATTTAAAATAAGTGAATAACCTCCATACTTGAAAATTTCATATTAAAATTAAATGATAATAAAGCATATATAAGTTTATAAAAAGTACTCAATGATTAAATAAAGAAAATTCTTTGAATTCAAGTCAAAATAAATATTTCATAGTAAATATTTTATATTTTGAAAAGTAAAAAATATATATTTCAAAAGGTAAATTAAATTATTTAAAGTAGTATTGAATTAATTCAAGAAGATTTTAATTTATTTATCTTGACAGGTATATTTTTAAATAAAATATATAATTTTAAAATATATGTCTATTATTTATGATTGATATCATTGTGATAGATTATACTTTAACTACAAATTGATAATTACATAATGATTGAAAATTATCATATAAGTTAATTTCAAATTATGTATTCATTGTTAATATATAAATCATGTGTTTCGTATAAAACTATAATACATTTGAAAGAAACCATGACTATATATTAAGCCAAATATTTTTTTGATAAATAAGCCAAATAATATAATCATAATAAAATAATTTGGAATATATCAAAATGAAAAAAATACTATTTCATAAATTTAAAATATAGAATAAAAATTTATAAAGTCAACCAACGACAAAAAAATTTGCAAAGTGATCATATTGCAATATCCGGTAATGGATTTTGAAATTGGGTTGTCACGTGGAAGTGAGATTATGATTTATAATTGATGATTCATCATTAATAATTAATTATGATTTATATTTATTAATTAAATGTAATAAATATAGATTGAGGATTCAAATTCTAAATGAAAACTGTGGGCCTTAAATCACCCTAAAAGTGACACATGTAAATATTTCTCTAATGAGAATTTGAAATATTAATATTATAGATAGATAGCAAAATGGTTAAGTGTAAAAAAAGGTTAACAGTCATGTGTATATATTGTAGCAGAAAATAAATGACCAGCCCATTGTAGGGGGAACCCAGTTACAAATTTCTAAAATATAAGATTCAATTAAAAAATGTTTAAATTATATAGACCAATTTTAAAATACATTAGAACTATAAGGATTTACACGTCACTTCAACTCTTAAATTTCAAGCACTTATTTAATATTAAAAACATTTTACAACAAAGTTGATGTCACGTAGACTTCTCAAATACTAAAATAAATCTTTAGTCTTATTTAGTAAAATAATTGTATTTGGCTATGTTAAAAAAAAAAATTTAAACCAAGCATTAAATGCTAGCATGCTTGCAATTCTTTAGCAATTATTATGGTCATATTGTCAACATTATCATTTATGATGTTCTTCAATCTATCACTTTCATGCTGATGCTTATTTGATCAACAAATATAGTCATTAAATTTTTTTATTTTTGTCTCTAGTCTTTAGTCTATATAAGAAGGTAAGGTGTTCTATGTTGTAACATATCAAGTCATTGTAAGAATTGTATTATGAACAAAGTGTATTGAAGTTCCTCTTCCTTTGTTAAGCTTCCATTTGTGAAATATTATTTTTCTTGAGTGATTATAGGGATCTGATATCATATTGGTATCAGATTTGGTTAAATCTAGCGCTAAATTTATAGAAAGTTTGTGAAAACAAGAGTAATATCATATAGTTAATTTTTCTAAAGTCAGTATGGCAAATAATTACAATATTATTTGATCAAGTCCTAAATTAGATGGAAAACTTGATTATTATTATTATTGGGAGACTTTAATGTGCACCCATTTAAAAGTTCACAATATTTGGAGCTTTGTTGAACTAGGTATTTTAGAATGAGTAGATTAAGCAACTCAAAGGAGAAACCAATTAGCGTTATCACAAATCCATTAAGAAGTGGATTATTTGGTGTTTGACAAAATTGCAAATGCCAAAACTACCAAGGAAGCATGTGATACTCTAAAGCGGTCTTACAAAGGTGTAGAGAAGGCACAAAAATCCAAACTACAATCTTTGCACAGAGCATATGAAAGATATGAAATGTCTAGCTCAAAAACTATTGAACAATATTTTTCTCGTATCACTGACCTTGTCATTAAGATGAGAGTATATGGAGAGAATATAGAAGACAGCAAAGTGGTTGAAAAAATCTTCCACATTATGTCAATCAAATTTGATCATGTGATGAGTATAATAATTGAGTCACACAAAATATAGAAAACCATGTTAGCAGGATCTTAGAGAAGACAGAAAAATCAGCAGAAGAAGCCTTGAAGAGTCAGATGAATTTAAACAGATTTGTCGAATCAAACCATGAAGGAGAAGAAAAATTTATGGCCAAGGCAAAGGAAACTTTAGGCCATGGCACTAATTACAATCAAGGAAGAGACAATAATTTTAGGCCGCACAATCAAGGAAAAGGAGGAAATAATTTTGGGTCTACTAATCGAGCAAGAGGAAGAGGTAATTTTTATCAAGGAAGAACAAACTTTAATTGTTTTCACTATGGAAAGTTTGGGCACAAAGTTATAGATTGAAGATTTAGACTAATGAATCAAAGCAACAACACTCAAGTAAATGTTGCCGAAAACTAGTGTCAAGATATTGGTGAGAATTCTAATCCACAAAGTCTATTTTTGGCAAGCAATTCTTTTGATGTGGAAGAAAATATGTGGTATTTAAATACTGGTTATAGCAATCACATGTATGAGAAAAAAGAGTTATTTTCTTCAATAGATGAAACTATAAAATCATTTGTGGAATTTATAAACAAATCAAATATTTTGATTTTGAGAAAGGGTTAGATAAAAATAAAATTGAAAGATAGTTCTCCCAATTTTATTTCTGATGTGTTTTATCCCCCTGGTCTTCATCACAACTTGTTGAGTTTGGGACAGTTGTTAGAAAAAGGCTATAGCATTCAAATTTATCAAGGATACTGCACAATATTTGACAATAATAGAAGATTTATAGCCAAGGTAAAAATGACTCGGAATAGGCTTTTCACATAGAAAATTCAACATGAAAAATTTTCTTACTTGAGTTCAGTGATATCTGATGATAACTTGTTATGGCACATGTGTTTTGGACATTATCATTTTTTTGGAATAAATTACCTATCAAGGAAAAAACTTGTTTCTAGTTAGCAAATTGTTCAAATTCCTAATTGTATTTGTGAGACTTGTCAATTGGAAAAGAAGCATAGAGAATTATTCCCTGTTGGAAAATCTTAGAGAGCTAAAAGGTTGTTGGAGATTATGCATTCATATCTATGCACCATTGATGTTCCATCACATAATGGAAGCAAGTATTTCATTACTTTTATTAATGACTTTAGTAGAAAGACTTGAGTGTATTTTTTTGAAGCAGAAATCAGAAGCATGTGATGTCTTCAAGTCATTCAAGATATTTGTAGAGAATGAAAGTGACTACAGAATCAAGATTCTAAGATCAGATAGAGGACAAGAATATCTTACATGTGCAAATTTCTTTGAACAGCATGGGATTCAACATCAGTTGACAACCAGATACACTTCCCAACAGAATAGAGTCGCTGAAAGGAAGAACAGGGCAATCATGGATATGGTGAGTGCATGTTGTGGTTCAAACAGCTGCCAAAAGGATTTTGGGCACAGGCAGTTGCTACTACTGTGTATATTTTGAAAAGGTGCTCAACAAGGAATGTTCATAATAAGACTTCTAAAGAAGCTTGGAGTAGAAGAAGGCCTTCAATTCACCACCTCAGAGTTTTTAGGTGTATTGCATATGCTCATGTACCAGATTAGCTAAGGAAGAAATTAGGTGATCATCAATTAAGATGTGACTTTTGATGAAGAAGCAATATGGGACTGGTCTTCCAAAACTCAGAAGGAGACTGTGGTAATTACTAACATTTATGAAGAAGAAGATGGAGAAGCAGACACATCAGCTCAACCAGAATCATCAAGTCGACCTCAAAGGAATCATCAATTACTAGCAAGACTGAGGGATTATGTTGTGAGTAATAATAATGATCTATCTAATGAGGATATTATCAATTTTGCTTTATTTACAGATTGTGAACCAATAAGCTTTGAAGAAACTCCTGTTAACAAGAATTGGAGAAAAGCTATTGATGAAGAGAACTTTGCAATTAAGAAAAATGATACCGGTGCTAACAAATTTGCTTGCAGATAAGAAGCCAATAGAAGTGAAATGGGTATACAAGACAAAGTATAATCTCAATGGTGAGATTGATCGGTTCAAAGTAAGATTGGTTGCAAAAGGGATACAAGCTAAAGCCAGGTATTGATTACTTTGAGGTATTTGCCCCTGTTGCTAGACTTGATACAATTCAGATGATTATTTCACTTTTTGCTCAAAATAAGTGGAAGATATATCAAATGAATGTCAAGTCTGCTTTTTTGAATGGTACTTTGGAGGAAGAAGTATATGTTGAGCAACTTGCAGGATATGAAATCTCTGGAGAAGAAGACAAAGTCTACAGATTGAAGAAGGCATTGTGTGGTTTGAAACAGACACCAAGAGCATGATACAAGAAGATTGATTCTTATTTCATTGAGAATGGTTTTCAAAAATGCCCATTTGAACATACTTTCTACGTTAAATCTATTGAGTCTGGTGATATTCTCATTGTATGCCTTTATGTTGATGTTTTGATTTTCACCGGAAATAATTTGAAGATGATTGCAGAATTCAAGGAGGCCATGATGAAACATTTTGAAATGATAGATTTGGGTCTAATGTCTTACTTTCTAGGCATTGAAGTTGTTTAAAAGGATCATGACATTTTCATTTCTCAAAAGAAGTATGCTAATTATATTTTGAAGAAGTTTTAGATGGAGAATTCAAAGCCAATTTTCACTCTAGTTGAAAAGAAGCTGAAATTGACAAAGGAAAATCAAGGAAAAGCTATGGATCCTACCTATAACAAGAGTTTGATTGGAAGTTTGAGATATTTAACTACAACCAGACCAGACATAATTTTTGGAGTTGAATTACTAAGTAGGTTTATGGAAGAGCCGCATATCTGTCACTTGCAAGCAGCTAAAAGAATTCTTTGCAAGTACCATGACTGATGGAAATTTTTTATAGTGATACCAATGATGTGAGGCTTGTTGGATATACAGATAGTGATTAGGCAGGTGACATAGAAACAAGGAAAAGTACTTCAAGATATGTTTTTCATCTTAGGTTTGGCACAATATCTTGGTATTCAAAGAAACAGCCAGTTGTTGCACTCTCCACATCTAAAGCAGAATATATTGTGGTAGCCAGTTGTGCTTTACAAGCAGTATGGCTGAGAAGAATTCTTGAAGCATTGAAGCAGAAGCAAAATACTCCCACAATAATATTCTGTGACAACAAGTTTGCTATTTGACTGTGCAAAAATCTAGCATTTCATAGGAGATCCAAGCATATAGATATTCGGTTCCATAAAATTCGATAATTATCGACTGAGAAAGAAGTGTTGATTGATTATTGTCATACTGAAGAACAAATTGCAGATATTTTCATAAAGCCTTTGAAGAATGAGTTATTCTGCAAATTGAAGAAAATACTTTGAATAGTCAACTTTAGATACTTGGTTTAAGGGAGGCAATGTTAAAAAGAAAAAGGAAATTTTAAACCAAGCATTAAATGCTAGCATGCTTGCAAATCTCTAGCATTTATTATGGTCATATTATCAACGTTATCATTTATAATGGTCTTCAACCTATCACTTTCATGTTTTAAATGCTTGTTTGATTAATAAATGTAGTCATTAAATTTCTTTTTTTTTTTTATCTCTAGTCTTTATTCTATATAAGAAGGTAAGATATTCTATGTTGCAACATAACAAGTCATTGTAAGAATTGTATTATGAACAAAGTGTGTTGAAACATATCAAGTCATTGTAAGAATTGTATTATGAACAAAGTGTGTTGAAGTTTCTCTTCCTTTGTTAACCTCCCATTTGTGAAATATTATTTTTCTTGAGTGATTGTGTGGATCTGATATCAGGCCATTCAATAAAAAATTCTAGGCTCTGTCACTGTTCATCAGTATGAAGTTTTGAATTGATATATATTATTTTGTTGGAAATTTTTGAAGTTTTTTTTATTATATTGGAATATATGCTATACATTATACTTGCAATGTATATAAAATATCTTGATAGTTCTAATATTTTAAAGTTGACACCAATTTGATCTTGAAAATATTTTTGATATTAATTTAATCTTAGCATTTTGAGTTTTGATATCAATTCAATCCTAAAAGTATATGTTTATATCAATTTATTTATAACATCTCAAATTTTGATATCAATTTAATTCTAATATGAACTTCGACATCTTTAGCCATTATTTTTTTTTTAGGTAAGACCAAATCTTCCACCAAATTATTACTAAAAGATTAAATTAATATCAAAATTTAAAACTACACTAAATTGATATCAACTTTAAAATAGTACGGACTAAAAAAGATTTTTACTAGACATCTAAATGAGTTTAATTTTGATATATTGATAGTATAAAATAGTTTTACATTGTCATCCAATTAAAACATTTAGTTTATATGACTTTTTAAATAATTGATATAAAAGTCAACTATCATAACTTATATAATAATATATAATTAAATAACTATATAAAAAAAATTTATATTGTTAAATGAATAGTGATTAAATACTATCTCAATTATCGTAGCTTTTACCTTTGATCTTGTTTTATTGCCTTAAATAGGACAAAAATACGATTACGAGGTAATATGTATTGGGCATTGTTATGATCGCGGACAAAGACATGAATAGGACGTTGCGACCAAGGGGGATTCTCTGGATAGGGTAGGAGAGGCTCTTATTTCTTTCACGTTTTTTTATATCATGATGCTTGATTTAAATGATACAGATGACAATTATTTCAACATTTTAGAAAGTTAATAATATGTTCGAAATGTTGCAATTTAATCTTGAGAAAAAATTTTGTTGTGGAGAGACCAATCTTTAAAAGTGCGTGCAGTTCCTATTAAAAAGTATTACACAGTATAATGCAGAATTTTATACAAATCCAAAATTTTAAAGAGATTAAATATATATATATATATACACACACACTCTAGAAATAAGTCTTGTATACTTACTCAATTCTATAATTTTTTATGCACATTGAATTTAATCAATCTGATCGTTAATTTATGTTATATTATATTGATGATCAAACATATCAAATTTTAGAAAAATTGAACAACAATAGATGAATCTATATTTACTTGTTTTTTTAAAAATATATTATCTGTCAAAATAAAATGAAATTATAAACTATCAAACCATTTTTAAATTATATAAAACTTTATATGCTTAATCTATTTAGTAAAAATTTTAAATTTAGTGACTTAATTTTAAAAATTTTAAATTTTTAAATTATATAAAACTTTATATGCTTAATCTATTTAGTAAAAATTTTAAATTTAGTGACTTAATTGATATAATTTTATATTTAAAAAAATTATTAAATGAAGTAAATATCTTAAAACTTACTCTAGCTACCAAAAAAAAAAAAAGTTGTCAGAGCTCGTTACACTACCAAAAAAGGGTAGCTGGGGCTCATGGGGCTAATCCATCTAAAAAAAACTACTTCTACATTAGTTTTTCTTCTTATTATTTACAAAATTTGAACTAGAAACTTAGTATAAAGAAAGCAAATACTGAATCAATAACCAACTAAATGTTGTTATTTGAGTTTTTTTTCTTTTTTTATTTTAAAAATTACATTACTTGTAATAAGGTTTAAATAATGAATCTTATGCATATTATTCAAATCGTTCACCAATAAACCAATCCAAATAGCTTTATTTGAGTTTAATTTCCATATATTATTTAAATATTTATTTGTATATTAACAATCAATCCTATACAATGATACACGTGAGTTTCATTATAATTATTATAAGAAATAAAATATACGGTGCATATACTATCAATCTATATATATATATATATTTCTTCTCTCTCCTATTTTTTTTCTTAGTATTCTCTTGGTTGAATATGTTAAGTATTTGTAAGGGACTCTCCCATCTCCCTTTCATTATGGTAGTCCTACTGTTTTTCCTTTTCTTTTCAAAAAATACTATTTAAATATCTAAAAAGTAAATATTTCATTTGATATCTATTTTATTATAAAAAATATTATTTATATTTATAGAATATGAAATACTGTACACTTTCTTTTATGGAATATTCTATGTAATATTCACTTTTTTATCATTAGAAGAACTTCTGATCCCATCCACTTTTTTTTATTGGTCTTTTTTGTTCCCTTTGTAGTGTTTTTGCCCCTTAGTTTATGTTGGATTTCATAGGGTATCCTGCATGCATCAGATGCATTGGTCAATCCTTTCACATATTGTAAATTTATTTAAGAGATAAATGCTGATCACAGGTTTTAAAATTACTTTATTCCTAAGACGAGAGTCGAATCTTCAATAATTAGTTAAGGAAAGAGAGAGTCCTCACCATCTCATGTCGATCCCCTTGATTTTTCATCCTATTAGTTTAGAATATAGAATATAATTTATTTTTTATTCAATTTAAATTTATAATATTATTTTTTATTCATAAGCAAGCTAAGTGCCATCAGATTTATTTATGAATAGTTTTTTTCACCTAAAATAAATTTTATATATATATATATATTGTCCATCAGGTAGATATTAACCTTTGAAATAGGTACAACATTTAGATATTTTTAGCGATGTGATAATATATGTTGTAAAAGTCTTTTACAACGAAAATCCGTTGAAATTAAATACTATACAACAATATATCAAAATTAATATTATTTTTCTGACACTAGCAGTCCGTTCACCTTTCGTCTATCGATCTCAGTCTCTCTCACTGTGGACTGTTCTATGCATATTCTGTGGACATCGAAAGTCTGTGCATTAATAATAATTTATGAGGGTTTGAAATTTGTAATCGAGTTATTGGATATGATATGCATCATCATCACCATGCATATGACAAGGCTTCTGATTTACTAGTACTTTATGAAGGGTCCTCAATTTTCGAATTAAAACCGTGTTCTCGGGAGGCTTGTACGCATTTGGTTGAAAATGACCATGAAATGCTAAGACAAAATTTCACTCACCTTTTGCGATGTTTTTAAAAATATAATTTATACTCTTTTTAATTATTTGACTTATATTTACACTCTTTTTTTTATTAAATTTTAAATATTTATATTAAAATTATATTTTTTATTTATAAAATATTATTAGTAAATTTAATAGAATAATATTTTTATGGTATTAACGGTTTCTAATTAGTAAAATTATAAAAATATCTTAACCCAATGCTTTTCGTTCATAGAATATCATTAATAAACTTAACAGAATGATATTTTTATAATATTAATTATTTTTATTTAATAAAATTATAAAAATAATTTTAAACTTAACCGAGTTAAGATATTTCAATAATTTTATTAATTAAAAATAATTAATATTATAAAAATATTATTTTATTAAGTTTATTAATATTATTCTATAAACAAGTATCATGATTAAAATATAAATACTTAAAATTTAATAAGAAAAAGAGTAAAATATAGACTTGATAACTAGCAGCCGGAGAGTAATTTATCAATACCTCAACGACTTCATGAAGCATTCATTACCTATCCAACCTCATTTCTCTCGTGTGTGCACCTGAAAAATGAGGACCATTCCAACAGCAGGGTGCTTCACTCTTGTTCTTTTCACTGTAGCAGCAGTTCACGCTGAATGCCGTTATCTTCACACTCACACTAGTCCCTCTAATGAACTGACTTCTGATGGAGGAGTTGTTGATGATGATGTTCAACCTCAAAATCAAACTTACCTGCATCTTAACGACCAAGAGGTTGATGAGTCTTATGGAGGGAAGTACTGTAAACAAATGTATGGCTTCTTGCCATGTTCTAATAACATTCTTGGCCACCTCTTCCTCATTTTGGTGTATGAGTACCTGTTATTCCATGGAGAATCATATTTGGCTGCTGGGGGTGAACAGATCTTCAAGATTCTTGGCCCCGGTGTTTTTGGTGCCAGTGCCTTTGACATTCTTGGGGCCCTTCCTGAGTCCTTGATTCTTCTTGGTATGCATTGCTATCCTGAAAATAAAACTCTATTCCTTTCCTTTGTGTTTGTTTCTACCTTCAAAGCACTTTTTTTGGGGATTTAAATTACTAATATCCGAAGCCTATCCAAATCTAACTAATCTGGCATGGCTTGAGCTGAGTCAGTTCACTATGTAATAAAACTGTCTCAGCACTATTTTTTTTTTTTCAATATCATTTACAAATCCAAAATCTTGTTCAAGTGAAACAAGTGCCGAACCACTTGAACCAACTAAGCTGTATTTGGTTGAAGAATTTGTTGTATTTGGTTGAGCAACCATAGGCAGCTAAGCATCTGGGTCATGTTATCCTTATAGCACTTGCTATATAGATATTATATCCTAGTCTTATCTTTTTTATGGCTATTGTTTGTCTTCAATTGTCAGTGACTGGACTTTCCAGTGACAAGGAGAGTGCACAAGAGGATGCTTCCACCGGAGTTGGCTTGTTGGCTGGCTCATCCATCTTGCTTCTGACAGTAGTATGGGGAACCTGTGTCATCGTTGGCAAGCAGAAGTTAAAAGAAGAATCTGACTCTGATGCCACATATTCATCAAGTGGAAGGATAAGGGAGTCACTGACTGGTCTGCCATTGGTTCTTTCCACTGAGCTTTTATTCCCTTGGTTACCAATTCAAAAAAAGTAATTTAGGGTGCCTTTAGTCTCAGAAAACACTTTTCAATTATCAATTTTAATTTTTTTATTTTTAGGATTTTGTGAAGAAATTCTGAAAATTAGAAATGAAAATTGAAAATTGGATTTTATAATCTTTATAGTTTTCAATATTTCCTTTACAAAATTCAAAAAATAGAAAAATAAGAAATGAAAACTAAAAACTGTTCGCCGAAAGCAAACGCAACCTTAATTTCTTTTTTAAGCATTACACCTTTTATAGTTTTTTTGATGTTAAACTTGCTGCTAATTCCCTTTCATTTCTGTCCCCTTTTCCATGGATTTATAGGGTATGGAATAAATATGGATGTAGAGACTAGAAAGATGGCAAGAATCATGGTTTTCTCAATTACACCACTCATCATAATGCAGATTTCCAATTTGTCCCCCAACTCCCCTACACTACGCAATGTGACCTTGATGGTTTCTCTTACTGTAGCTGTCATTTTTCTCATCTCATACTTCATTTACCAGGTTTCTCGTCCAACACTTTCTACTGGAATTTAGGTTGATCCTTAAGATCAATTTATCTAATTCTTATCTATAAGAAAACAGCATCCAGTCATACACTATACAGTAACTTGCAATTTATTTTGTTACTGGACTAAGTCCTAACTTTTGTTGGCTTCTCTTATTTATATTGAATGCCAAATTGACTTTTATGTTTGCTGATGAATCTTCAGGTCTTTAAACCTCAGATAGAGAAAATAAGACTAGAATATATAAAACATGATGATTTGATATTAAGAATATTGCAACGTGTTGAAAAGCAAACTCTGCAGAAGATCCTCGCCGAGGATGGGACTCCCAATGTAACTGCCATAAGTGGGTGAGTGAGATTTCATGACGCATTTCTTGGAAGATAAATTAGCCATTTGGCTAGATTTGTACACAAATATTCTGTAAATGAAATCTTCTGTAAAGCAACACCAATTCATCCCCTCCTTCTTCAATTCTTGTCCATTTGGTTCATGTTTTCATTTACTGTTTTTTATTTTCTGTGTTTTCCTTGTCTGAATTTTGTGAAGGTAACAGTGAAAACAGTAAAAATAATGAAATGCTATTTGCGATTCTCATTTTCTATTTTCATCATTTCATTTACAAAATCCTAGAAACAAACATAGAAAATGAAAGCAAGAAATAGAAACAAAAGCCAAATGGATTATGCAACTAAAATCCCGCTTATTTATACATGGTTCCAGTGTCTACACAAACTATGTTCAAATAACACTGGTACATAACCACGATACTTCATTATGCAGGCTATACCATGAAATCAGTCAACATGGGCCGGGCAAGGATTTATCAGCATCTGCAGTAAAAGAGCTACTGCTCAAGAACAAATTAACTGATACAAATATCAAAGAGGAACAAATAGCCGACATGTTGAAGATTTTTGACCGAAATGGTGACCAAATTATAACCAAGGAAGAATTTGTCTCTGGCTTAACAGAATATATTAATCAAACAAAGCATGCTCTGGACAGACAGTACCTCCCAAAAGAATCATTGAACAAAGTGTATCAGGTACATAATGCACCTTGTGACATGATTAACCCACATTATATAAATGATAATTTCACTATACAATCTATTACTATTTTAAAAAAAATGCAGGATTTTAGTCCCTTTAACATTATTTGCAATTGGATTTTACATTTTTGCTGCTGTCCTTTCATCCATGTATTTCCCACCTTGCTAATTAAGCAGATCCTTATTATATTCTGATCAGACTTTTATCAAGCCATGGATTGAACATGTGAGAAAAGAACGCGAATTAAAGGGACATCTTATATCTGAAGTGTTGAGGAATGTTCAGAATGATGTGGTTGGAAGGCTGCTCAATGATGATGGCACACCTGATACATCTGCTATCAGAAGGTTAGTATCTTGAATTGTTTGTCATATCTACCACAAAGTAGTATAGCTTAGTTTGATTTTTTCTTACTTTCTCTATGCAGCAAGAACCAAATGTCATAATTGCAGATATTAAATATTCAAATGTACAAAGTTGACGAGATATGGTTATCGATTAAGAAAAATACTAGATAACCAAAAATTTGGTCAGAATTTTGTGTCTAAAATAACTTGTCCTAATTATTAGCCTTTAGATCAATTAGTGTGTCATACAATTTTATTTCATCCAATAATCAGTATGATTTCTGTCAAAAGGTCTGTATATATTTTTATGGATATGTAGCATTACTTAACATTACAATTTCTTACATGTTTTCCAGTATTTTTCATGTTCTCATAGTCAATATGTGATGCAACTGCAACAGGTTATTTGAGGAAATGGATAGCAATGGGGATAACCACGTTTCAAGATCTGAGTTACAAAGAATGGTCAAGGACATCCACTTTAGTAACGTTGTAGACACAGAGGATGCAGTTTCAAAACTTGTTCAAGAACTTGATATCAACAGAGACAATGAAATCAGTGAGAAGGAATTTGTTGATGGTTTTACAAAATGGATAAAGTCAAATTCCTCAAAGTCTTCACATCATGGAATTCACCAAGTATTTTTTTTTCACTATTCCTTTACTCAAACAACTTACATTTTTTCATCTGATTCCTTTTTAATTGGTGAAAAACACATGATCAATAACATAAAATTTACACATGCACTCTGAAGTCTGAAATGGTTTTGTGTATTAGACCTGGGAAGAAGTTGAAAAGGTGATGGAACAGAACCAGAGCAAAGGACTATCTGCATGGGTCGAGGCTATAGGATATGTGGTGTTGGGAATTACTATGTTGTCGCTTCTTGCTGAGCCCCTAATAGCAAGTGTCCAGAACTTCTCCCAAGAAGCAGGACTTTCTTCTTTTTTCATCTCATTTATCATAGTCCCCATTGCCACAAATTTTAGGGAAGCAACCTCAGCAATCAAAGAAGCTAGCCACAAGAAGAGCACTAATACTTCTCAAACAATGTATGAGGTTAGTAATCTTCCTATGCCGCTATTCCACTTCACTATTATTCTTCGGGAAAATTACCCAAACCTCCCCTGAGGTTTGGTTCAGTAGAAATCATCCTGACTCCTCTCTATTTTTTTCTGGTGACACTGAAATTCCCTGGATACACTGTTCATTATACGATAAAGAGGATTATAGTTTAATGATTTTACAAATAGAAGGGAGGTGAGGTGAAATTCACTAAACCTCAGACAAAATTAGTGTAATTTGCCCCAAATTTTTCTATTTGGTTTAAACTACCACTGTTCGAAGTTCACCTATTTTAAAGGGAAACAAGTGTTGAACCATTAAACCAAGCAAACTGGAGCTACTTCACTACTATTCTAATAGATACTTATATGAGAACTTGGGTGAATGCAGATTTATGGAGCAGTGTTCATGAACAACATTCTTGGCTTTGTGGTGATCTCTATCCTCATATATGTCAGAGATATCACTTGGGAATTCTCAGCTGATGTGCTGGTGGTGGCAATTGTTTGTGCTGTAATGGGCCTGGCTGCTAGTTTTCGGCCCACTTTCCCTCTTTGGACATCAATCCCTGCATACCTCTTGTACCTTATATCATTGCTTTTCTTGGTTGTTCTCAAAGATGTCCTCCATTATGTTTAGTGAATATTAGAGAGTGAGACCGGATGAACTAGCAAACTCTGGATTATTATTAGCAAATGTTATGTGTTATGTTATGGATTTTAATGATAAGTGCTTAAGGCGAATGAACAGTCAAGCGTATCACACAAATACACAATGATAATAGGTCCACTTAATCGACATGGTGAGTTCCAATCTTCCATACTGTGATTAATGAGACAGGCTAAGACATGGGCATCAAGCTCAACTGCTCAAGTTTGTTTGCTTTTTTTTTTTTAATTTCCTTTACTTGAGAATCTTAATTTGGAGTTTTGGATATTGTAGATATATGCATTTTAATTAATGATTAATCTTGACTTTGCATTGATTTTTTATTGACAATTGATATCACCAGTTTTATCCAAACTTCACAGTCTATAAAAATGAATGCTTGAGAACTATGTGTCATTTTTTCCCCCACTGTTGAATGTTTTCTAGATACGTGGTGGCGGCTTGATTGGACGTGCGAAACTGTGGATTTACCTAAGGTGTGTGCACAAGTTTATTAAGAAGGAGAGCGAGGGAAAAGAAAGAAAAGTTAGGTTATTGTTTGGTTTGAGTTTTCAGTTTTTATTTGTAGTGTTTTAATTTTTAGAATTTTGTGAAGGAAAAATTGAAAACTAGAAATGAAAACTGAAAATTGGATTTTGTAACTTTTGAAATTTTCAGTATTTCCTTCACAAAATCTAGAAAACTGAAAATAAAAACTAAAAATTGAAAACTCAAAGCAAACAAACTTTAAGTGGCTTTACTTTTCCTTTTAGTACATGAGGGTTTTTTAGCTCCTCTAAATTATCTTCATTCACTACTTGATTATTGAGAGAATAATGTAGCGCATAAAAGGGGACTTATTTTAACTTTGTTTTATACATAAATTTTTTAATCAAATTTAAGATCACATGTTTAAGAGATCTATGTCATTTCCATTTTAACTAATACCTTACTAATAATATAATTCATTATCTTATCTCAATTCCAAATACCAATTATCTTTTCATTTTTATTATCTCCAAAAGTGCCACTTCCTTTTGATTTTTGAGGCTTATGAACATAGTAGCATCTCATGTCATATGCCTTGAACATCCACTATCAATATATCACAATTCCTTGCTTTCTTTCTTTGTTGGAGGTGGTTTCTCATTTTCATCATCATCTGCCATGAGACACATGTTGGCTTGAAGATCATCCTCATCATCACTACTAGAGCTACTTATAGAGTCTTCCCATATAATTAATGTCGCAACCGGGATCGCGACGGGGATGGCGAAAGAGAAATTTTGTTGAAAAACATTGGAGTCGCCACCAAGTTTATTTAAAATTGGGAAAACATTGGAAAAACCCATTTTTTGGAGAATAGTCTTTGAAACCAGTTTGAATTCGGGAGTCGGTTATGTATAGGGAAGAGCGGGGAATTAATCCTCACTTAGTACACCCGTCTTGGGCCGGTGTATTTAAGTGCTTGTGCAAATCAATTAATAACCCCTTTTTTAAAAAGATATTCTATTTACAATGAAACTATAAATAAAAGAAATTTTTAAGAAAAGCTTGAGCAGCGGCCATCATGGTCGGGTATCCCGAAACATTAAGTCAACAAGCCGTCACGGCTAAATTGACATTTTTATTTGAATAAGAAATTTACTAAATAAATGAGCAAATTTAGATTGGAAATAAATATATAAATTATAAATATTTACAAATAAGATAAGAAGAAATTGATTTTTTCTATTTTTTACAAAGAATACAAAAGAACACCAAATATTTTTAAGACAACTTTTGAGTCATTAAGCTGTCACAACTCAAATGGCCAGAAATATCGAGTTAGCAATGAATTCTGGATAAATTAACTCGCTTATCTACAATAACAAAAGTTAAATAAAATATTTTGAAATAAAATTATTAGGAAGAAACTTAACAAAATACATAAATAACATAGAAAGATATTGGGAAAATTATTTACAAATAAATTAAGTGGTAAAGTTAATTTTTGAAAAGAGAATTTTTAGAATATTAGGTATCATGATTAAAATATTACTAAAACATAAAGATTAACAAAGTCATGGTCAAATTAACTTTATTCTTAAAAGAGATATTTACAATTTAATAATTAACTCAAACTAATATAAAAAAAAGTAATAATAAAATATTTACAAACAAAATAACATTATGAAAATGCAATTTAAAAAGGGAATATTAGAATATCAATTTATCATCGTTAAAATATTAAAATATAAAGTTAACAAACCAAATCGTGGTCAAATTAATTCTATATTGAAAAGAGACTTTGAATATCAAGCTGTCACAGCTAAAATATTCTAAAACATGTGATTAACAAGTCGTCACGGCTCAGTTAATTCTTTTTCAAAAAACTCGAGTCTCTTTTAGTAAAGAAAACTTATCCAATTATTTAAAACCCAAAATTCATAAAGACATTTTAATATTTTTTTTAACTGAAATTAGCAAAATTATATCCGAAAAAAAAATATTACACAATTAATTTAAACAAAACATCTAAACATATAGAATAATTAAACTAAAAAAAAATAAAATCAAATCACATAAACATATACAACTGCACTAAAAAAAGGAAATAATTCATAAACATGAGAACAAATAATTTGAGCAAAACATATAAAATGATTAATACCAAACAAAATGAAATTAATTCATAAACATAAACGCACAAATAAACAAAATATATATAAAATAAATAAATAAACAAAGAGCCTAATTACTATTTTTTATCCTTTTTAATAAAAAAAAAACTAATACACACAAACTTAAACTAAAATCATTATTATATATATATATATTTTTAAGAAAAAAACTTCTTAAAACACCCACATACACAAATTGAATTTAAATCCCTATCTCCTACTAATGCATACAAATACAAAATTCAAATCTTCATATTTACATCATACTTAAGCTGAAATGAAATAAGAAAATTCTCTCTCTTATACTCCTGGATACATACACATATATAAATAACTCTTTTTTTAAAATAATAATAATAATAATAATAATAATAATAAAAATAAAAATAAAAAAAGAAACCCCCCCTCTCTCTCTCACTCACGGACAAACACACACACACAAAGCAAAATATTCTCCTTTCTCTCTTACTCCTCAGGATGAACATACACACACATAGGCTCTCCTTCACGTGCACACATGATCACGGTACTCTCTCTCTCTTTCTCACACACACTTTTTAAACATACTTGTCTTTCTTCCTCTCTCCACGGCACACACAGACATAGAAGGGTTGAGAGATTCAGGAAGTGGCAAAAGAGTCAAGGAGTGAACATGGAGAGAGGACTTGAGGAAGAAAGAGGTGGCTCTCGATTCGAATATGGCGGTCACGGTGAAAGAGAGCAGCTCGCGATGGTGGATCTGGCCGAGAGAAGGATCTGCAGTGCTTGGCGTGGCGGTGGAAAGGGCGAGATCGGGAACTTCGTAGCGGTGTTGAAGATCTCTTGCTGGTGGGCAAGACGCGATGTGGTCCCGCGATAGCCGGTGGCTATGGCGGTTCAGTGGGGGTCGTGATGGAAGAAGGAAAAGCGCGGTGGTGGAGGGCGTGGATCGGATGGAGGTTGTAGATACGTGGAGTTCTGTGGCGAGCGATGATGGAGGCGAGCGAGGAGAGCGTTAGCCGTCTGGTCGATGTAGAGGCGGTCTTGAGAAATGGGAGTGGGAGATGGTGGGAGCCGGTGGCGGCCGGGTTTGAAGGTTGCGGTGGTGGTTATGGTGGGTGATGGTGACCGGCGATGATGATGGTGGTTCGAGGGTGATTAAGGGAGAGGGAAGGTGGCGGTCATGTGGTGGTTGGAGGGGATGATGGTGATGGGTTGAAGGAGAAGGCGCAGCGGTGAAGGAGGCCGCGGCCTAGTCCTCTCTCTCTCTCTTTTTTTTTTTTTTTAAAAAAAAAAAAACTGATGATGAGGATAATGAAATTCTTTTATTGTTTACCTTAATCTTTCCTTTTTCGCTTCTGAATTCTCTTTTTTTGGAATTTGTATAAGCTGGTGGATCTGAATTTCTTTGCAGGTTGTTTGTGTGATTATTCTAACGTCTCCGCGTCTGAATTATTTTTTTTTTGGTGGTCTTTTTTTTTTGCTGAAGGTCTCTGATCATCTCCCTGGTGATTTGCCCCTCTTTTTATTATATCTTCCTTTTCACCATCTTCGTGTTTTTGGATTCCCCTCAACACCACCGAAAGGGAAATCAACATTTTTTAAAGACACCATCATTGCGTCCTGTTTATTTTCACTTTCTCCTATCCCCATGCCTCACGAGCTTGTTTCAGGGGAAGAGAGTAACAAAGAGAATCCGTAATGAGAAGAGGAGTCCGTGACTCTCCTCATCAGCAATCCCTTTTTTTTCCTTTTATTTTTATATTTATTTTTATATTTTTTAATAAACAAGGAATGAAACTATAAAAAGGTAAATTAAGTGCAAACTGTTGGATTTTATTGTTAAAAAGATTGAATAAAATCGGTTGTTCACAATTAACAATCATTTTCTTTTTTATTTCTTTGTGTTGTCTTTCTTGTGAAATAAAGGATATTTATTTTTGAAATGTTTAGGTTGCTTACGATGATGACAGTTACCATCCTTTTTGCTTAACCCAGCTCTATCTTTCTTAGTGAAGATCTTCTTGCCAATGCCTTTTTTTTCCCAAAGTTTCATCATCTTCATATACTTCTTCATCAAGATCAGCAATTTAGTTGGTTGTTTTGATAAACGATTTTATAAGAGCCTTTAGTTGAACATCCGATTTCAAGCTTTTAAAACAAATACTGAAAAATCTAGTAGATATGTAATGTGAAGAGAAAAGGATAGAAGAGTTGAAGACAAGTATTTTATACTAGTTCGGTTCTTTAATTTAGAACCTACATCCAGTCCCTACTCTCCTAGTGAATATATCCATTATGAACTTGCACAACCAGTACAACACTAAGTAGTCTTTACCAAGCTTCTTCAAGCTCAACCCAAGTAGTTTTTTCAATGAGTTTCTCTAAATTCAAACCCAAGTAGTATTTTAATCAAGCCTTTTCAAACTCAAATAATAAGCTTTTCTATCACAAGACCAAGCCTCACAATAACTTCTTTAGAATGAATAAACTCTGTTATTTTCTCTTAAGAAGAAGATATAACATTAATACAACAATATTAAACTCAGAAAAATAAAATTGACACTTTTACAGAGACTGGGAAAAGAAGGTGTTTCAGCAAGAACTTCAAAGTGATAGGAATGTTGGCTTTCTTTTTCTCTTTCTTTCCTCCTCCTTTTTTTTTGTTGGAGTGCTGCTCCAAGGCTTACTTTTATAGGAGAGTGGGAATTTTGAACATTAAAGCATGGAGGGATGAAGTTTTCTCTTCTGATGGAAAATGTTGCTTCATCTTTCTCTGCCTTTATTAATATGTAGTTCGAGGTATCACATGAAGGGAAGTATCCATTGAAATCTGAGAATGTCTTTGTCGAGTTGCCCCTCCACCTTTTTTACTAGGATAAGACATTCAACATACATAGTGTTATTAAAAACTAATTCTGCAAAAAATCTATCGAAAACACTCAAGAATGTGGAAACAAAGCATAAACTTGGAAGATTGTTAACAGAGAAGAAAGTATTGGAATGCATTAGCTTTCTTGTTATTTTCATTGTCTTCTTAAGTCTAATACAAGCCTTATATATAGGCATTACAATCAATAAGAACACTTAACAACAACAGCTTCTGTTATAATAGATAACAGAATATAACTAACTTCCTAAAGCTAAAGTCTTAAGCCATTATTAACAATTTCTCCATCTTGGCTTGACTTTATGCTAAACAGCTTGTAAAATCTTCAAGCAATACTTAAAATTGGGTCCTGGTAGTGCTTTTGTAAGAGCATTAGCTAGATTATCATTTGTGCTGATCTTTTCCAGAATCACCTCTCCATTTGCAACAATATCTTTCACAAAATAAAGCTTGACATCGATGTGTTTAGTTCTCTCATCGTAAACCTGATGTATCCCACTTTGACTGTCACAAAATAACTTAGGGATTGATCTTTCTGCCTTCAAGCTTGCTGCCATCCCCTTCATCTAGATTGCTTCCTTTATTACTTCAGTGACTGCAATAAATTCAGCTTCAGTGGTGGCTAACGAGACTACATGTTGAAGGTTGCACTTCCAGCTAACGGTGTTGCCACAAAACTGAAACACATAACCTATCAAGGACCTTTTGGAATCCAAACAACCAGCATAATCTGAATCCACAAATCTAGTCACATTAGGACTGCCATCATGCCTCAAATACATCAAACCAACTTCAAATGTTCCTTTTAGATATCTGAAAATCCATTTCATAGCCTCCTAATGCAGTTTTCTTAGTTTTTCCATGTATCTACTAACCAAACTCATGGCATAAGCTAAATCGGGTCTGGTGCAAATCATTGCATACATGACACTTCCTACTGTATTTACAGATGGAACCTTCTTCGTATAAGCTTCTTCTTCTGTCTTAGGTGAATTCTGCTGAGAGAGTTTGAAGTGTTATGCCATAGGAGTCATCACTGCCTTTGATTTATCCATCTTGAACTTCTTCAAAACCTTAGCTATGTAGTTCTTCTGGTTAATGATCATTGTTCCTTTGGATCTGTCCCTTGTGATTTGCATACCCAGTATTTTACTAGCAGCTTCCATATTCTTCATTTCAAACTCGCTTTCAAGCATTACTTTCACCTTCTCGATTTCAGTCTTGCTATTGTAAGCAACCAGCACGTCATCTACATATAGAAGAAGATAGATAATAGCTCCAACCTCAGTGTTCTTCAAGTAGACACAACCATCATACTCATACCTTTTAAAACCATTCTTCGAATGAATGTATCAAATATTTTATACCATTGCCTAGGGGATTGTTTAAGGCCATAGAGTGACCTTTTTAATAAGCAAACCTTATCTTCTTCACCCTTCTTGATGAAACCTTCTAGTTGAGTCATATGAATCTGCTCATCAAGCTTTCATGTAAGAAAGCTGTTCTAACATCAAGTTGCTCCAATTCCATGTCTTCTTGTGCTACCAAGGCTAGTACAATTCTGATTAAAGAGTGTTTTACCACATGAGAGAAGACCCCATTGTAATCAATGCCCTCTCTTTGTGTAAACCCCTTAGCAACCAATCTTGCTTTGAATCTAACCTTCTCTAATCCTAAAATTTCTTCTTTTAGTTTGAAAATCCACTTGCAGCTGACAAGTTTCTTCCCTTTTGGCTTGTCTACCACCATTCAAGTACCATTCTTATGTAAAGAGCTCAATTCTTCATTCATGGCAGCAATCCATTGTTGAGATTGCTTGCTATTCACAGCTTCACTGTAACTCCTAGGCTCATCTTCTTCGACTTCTTTTGCTGCAGTGAGTGCAAAAGCAACCATATTTGCATGACCAAATCTGATAGGAGGTCTGGTTTATCTTCTTTCTCTATCTCCAGCTAGAAGATAGTCCTGCAGATCATCATTGTTTTCCAGTTCAGTATCTGTCTCGACTTCAGCTTCTGTGTTTGTTTCTGTTTTAGTATTTGGAGCATATTGCCCCTTCAATGTCTCCACCTCCAGCTAAATTTTCTCACCACCTTGCTATTTTTGAGTTGAAATTTTCTCAGAATAATACATTTCAAATTCCCTAAACACAACATCTTTGCAAATCACCACCCTTGGATATCATTTCTCCATGCACCACAATCTGAACCCTTAACACCTTCAGGGTATCCTAGAAACAGGCATTTCAGAGCCCTTAGTTCTAACTTGCCTTGGTTGATATGAGCATAAGCCACACACCCAAACACTCTCAAGTTTCCAAGATCTAGAGGATGACCAGACCACATCTCTTCTAGTGTCTTCATAGCAATAGCAATAGATGGACTTTTATTTATCAAGTGAGCTACTGTCATCACAGCTTCAGCCCAAAATTGTACAGCACAGTTAGCATCAGACAACAAGCATCTAACCCTCTCCATGATTGTCCTATTCATTCTCTCAGCAAGCCTATTTTGCTAAGGGGTTCCTCTAACTGTCTTATGCCTAACAATACCATTTTCTTTGCAAAATTTATCAAATTCTTTAGACCAAAACTCCAAGCCATTGTCAGTTCTAAACCTCTTAATCTTTCTATCAGTTTAAGTTTCAACTAAGACCTTCCATTCTTTAAATTTTGCAAAAGATTCACTTTTATTCTTGAGAAAGTAAATCCATACCTTTCTTGAGAAGTCATCAATGATTGATAGAAAGTATCTTGCACCCTTGTGAGAAGGAGCTCTTGATGGCCCCCATAAATCACTATGAATGTAGTCAAGAGTACCTTTTGCGTGATGAGTGGCAATGGTAAACTTCAGTCTCTTTGCCTTCCCAAAGATGCAATGTTCATAGAACTCCAATGCTTCAATGCCGTCTTTACCCAACAGTTTCTGCTTGCTTAATTCCTTTAATCCTTCTTCACTGATATGACCAAGTCTTTTATGCTAAAGACTTGTTTGAGTTTGGCTTTTATCAGAAACTGTAGTGGCAGCAGTTCCTACCAATGTTTTCCCTTGAAGAAAATACAAACCATGGTCTAACTTTCCTTTCATCATTACCATAGAACCCTTGGTGATCCTTAGAACTCCACCTTCAGCCTTGCACACATAGCCTTGTGTACCAAGCATTCCAAGAGAAATTAGATTTCTCTTTAATTTTGGTACATGCCTCACCCCTTGCAAGAACCTTATAGCTCCATCAGCAAGTTTCAGTTTGATAGTACCAATTCCAATCACCTTGCAGGCCTTGTCATTGCCCAACAAAACCTTTCCTCCATGGTTGTCATCATAGGAAACGACCAATCCTTGTTAGAACACATGGAATGTGCATCCTAAATCAAGAACACACTCTAATTTGCCCTTTTCTTCTGCAATACACATGACTTCAGCACTTTCATATTCTTCTGAAACTACATCAGCATTACCATTGTTGCTCTTTTGATCTCCATGCTTCTTTTTTCTTTTGTATTCTGGGCACTCCTTCTTCAAGTGTTCTTTACTTCCACAGATAAAACACTTCCTTTTCTTGCTCTCTTTAGACTTTGATCTTGAACCCTTCTTGGTTTTAGAATCTCTCTTTTCTGGCTTGCTTCTTGTATACAAACTTTCAGCATTTTGATCTCTTTCCACCTCAGATTTCCTCTTTAATTCCTTCAAGAACAATGAAGTCTGGACTTCCTCCAATGACAGTGTGTCTCCACAAATGATGAGTATATTTGAAAGAGTATCAAACTCACTGGGTAATGATCTTAGCAGTAGCAAGGCTTGGTCTTCATCATCAATCTTGATTTCAATATTCTCCAGATCAAGAATGATCTTATTGAAGTCATCTAGGTGATCTTCCAACTCCTTTCCCGCTAGCATCTTGAAAGTGTACAACTTCTGTTTCAAATACACCCTGTTGGCCAAAGATTTTGTCATGTACAGGTTCTCCAATTTGAGCCAAATCGTAGCAGTAGTCTTTTCTTTTGAGACTTCCCTAAGAACCTTGTCCCCTAGAGAAAGAATCAAGGCGCTATATGCCTTATCAAGCATATATTTCTTCTCTTTGTCAGATAGTGTGGCTAGCATTTTTGCTTCACCAGCCAATGCTTCTTCAATTCCTTGTTGAACAAGAAAAGCTCTCATCTTCATTCTCCAAAGAGTGAAGTCATTCTTGCTAGTAAACTTCTCAATATCAAATTTCGTAGAGCTCATCCCCATTCTTTGATTCACAAAGAATACCTCTAGGAATATCCAACCTTGCTCTAGATATCAATCTGTTATTAAAAACTAATTCTGTAGAAAATCTATCGAAAACACTCAAGAGAATGTGGAAACAAAGAATAAACTTGGAAGATTGTTAACAGAGAAGAAAGTATTGGAATGCATTAGCTTTCTTGTTATTTTCATTGCCTTCTTAAGCCTGATACAAGCCTTATATATAGGCATTCCAATTAGTAACAACACTTAACAACACTTAGCAACAACAGCTTCTGTTATAAGAGATAACAAACTATAACTAACTTCCTAAAGCTAAAGTCTCAAGCCATTATTAACACATAGCTTGTTTACATCAACAAGCAATACTGTGTTTTGCCCTTAGCATTAGTTGCTGATGTGCCTAGCTTGATGTATTGGTTTGCTCAAAAGCAAAACCATTAACATAAATCAATCTTTTCAAAAATAAAACTAAAACACTCAATGCACACATTAGAAAGTTCATTAAGATATAATTAATTTGAACAGATTAAGAGAAAATAAAATCATACAAAGTATTTTGTCATCAGATTAGGATACATAAACCAACAATGTATATCAGGTAAATTGCATTAACAAAGACCATAACATTTATTGTAGATAATTATTGCATTATAAAATTTAAAAGTAATTTAATGTGTGTATATATACATATATATAAAATATATTAATCAAAAAGACTTAATATTTAGTGGTCATCTCCTAATAAAAACTATAATCAATATTAAACATTTTAAAATTAAATTAATTATTATTTAACAAAATTCATATAAAATTATTATGATCACTTTTTTACAAAACAAAAAATTCAAAAAAAAATAATGATATATTAAAATAAGACTTATTTAACAATGCCAATAATAATGACTTGAATCAGAACAAAATGAATTTGAATAATGTAAAAGTAACAATAAATTATTAGTTTAGTAATACAAGAGTATTTGTTTAACTATGAAAGAAAACTATGTCAGAGTAGGAAGGGAATTTTAGGATAATCAAACAAAACCTCATTAAATTGGAAGTGAAGATAAATAGCAGTTTCCCTCAAGATTTTAGACAATGATCCTTTAAAATGAGAATCTCACTTTAAAAAATAAATTAAAGAAATTTTATTTAATTGGATTAATAAAATTAAAATGGAGTCATTTTTACTCTATTAATCTAGGGATGAAATTGCTCACTGAACCTTCTAGTCAAAATCCCAAGTTGTTACATACAATTTTTTTTTTATTCATTATTGATGGGCCTATATACTCCAAATGTCTTCATCTCACTTGTTTCACGTCACATCTTTATAATAAAGCTTTTTCTTGAACCTCATTTGAGAGCCCACCGCACGATAAAAAGAGGCTTTCTCTCTATTCCATTGTGGCGGCAAACCATGCCATATCTATTCGTGAGGTTATTCCACCAATCATCGTCAATAAAGAACTATATCAAATTCGAATTCGAGTTATATAATTATCATGAGCAAAAGGTTTCCATGGGAAGAGTCACTTTCATCAACCAGAGACAAATATTTCATGTCCAATTCGAACCCTTACAAATATATATGCTAGTATGTGAATAATAATTCATTCAACTAGAAGTGCGGCCCAACTGTCTTTGCTAACACAACAGTCAGCTCTTTTATTATTTATTGTGAATGAAACGCCAACAATTTATAAACTGCTAGCAAGTATTATCCTCATATATATGATGAAGCTTCATTAATCATCAAATTAATTATAGCTAGTGAAACCTAAACAAAGATAAAATCATTTCTTTTCCTAAATAATTTTCCTTATAGTCTAGTGGTGAGTGGTTTTACTAGTATACATAAGGTCCTAGTTAGGTTCAAATCTCGTTACAGTCAATATGATTTTAGAATTATCGAATAATATAATATTCTTTTTAAGATAGTGATGGAAACTTATTGATATATTGTAAGCTTGGGAAATAAGTTAAGTGTTATATGTCTGCTGAAACTGACTTGTTCTAAAGACAAGAAATATTTTCATATGTTAAATGGTGCGATCAATGCGTGTAATCCACATCGAGTAGAAAGTATAATTTGAATAAATTTTCTGTACGCGAATTCCAGGTACGTTGTTGTATTTTTCTGGTCTTTGGGAAAGTCCCCGACTTTCTTTCTTTTTTATTAAATAAAAATAAGAGAGAGTAATTTGGATGTATAAAACTATTTTATACTATCATCCAATTAAAATCTTTTATTTGGATAACTTTTTAAATAGTAAAAGTGAAAGTCAATCTTAACTTATATGGTAATATATTATTAGATGACTGTCAGTGTAAAAAAATTAAATCCAAAAAATAAACAATGTTTAGAGTTTATTAAATTTTAACTAGTCTAATTTAAACTGAATCTAAATGATTATAAAGTAAAATTCTTTCAGCAATAATATTTAAATCGAATTTGTTTAATAAAACATTATAGAAATTGTTTACTGAGAATAAATGTTAAACAACTTGAATAAATTGAACATAAGTAGCTAGTCTTCCGAGACTTTCTTTAAACTTGGAAATCTTCTAGACCCACGCTCTCCACATTCATATAGAAATTTCCAGCGTCTTTGCTAATTACATACTACGTACCAAACAAATTACTTAGTCAAGTAATGTAGTTAATTTCTTGGGAGAGGAAGGATTTGGGAGTTAATAAATTGATTGTGCATCGGGGAAAATGTAATGAGATTTCTACGGGGGTTGATAATTTTTGAAAAACAATGATTTAGATGCCATATCACTAAAAAGAGAGAAAAGAAAAAGGATCATTCAACTATGGCTTTTGGAAGCTCAAAAAGCTCTGTATATCTTTTATTATTATCATTAAAGCTCTCTATATTTATACAAGCTAGTGAAAGTGATAGAAATGACTTATTACTGTATATTCAAATGGTAGATGTTTATATACTATTATCATCAGGTTGTATTAAAATTTGTAACAAATTTATGTCTGTAGTCACTTACAGAAAGTGAATAACTGTATGCCCGCGTAACAGTAACTATTGGCTTCTTAAACCAAGTCAATAATTCAAATGAGTAATTATTGTCCACCTGCAAGAGTTGAGCAAATTTAATTTACGGGATAGTTTTAAACCTTTAAAGTGTTAAATTAATCATCACTCCAGAAAATTCTATCTCATGTGCTTAGGCTTGGTAGTGTTTAAGAGGATGTTTCTATTTATGAAAAATATAAGCTATTTTTTTAGTAAGCCAAAAAATTGACACATTTTTGCTCTTAAATTTTAGGTAAACAACATAAATTAGTCTTTAGATTTGACTGAATTACACTCTAATTCTTCAATAATTGCACTCCAAACCATTGAATAGAAGTAACTAACATTAATTATTATTTTAATACAATTTTAATTTTCATATTTGTATATCATAAAAAATACAATGCCACACCAGATGCTATATAATATCAACATTTTAACAAACCTTGTTATATTATTAGATCCTATTTTATCAAACCTTATCATTTAGCTATACCAAAGAAACTTAGCAACGTGGGGTAGAAATGAGATGAAGTGCAATTTATCCGAACATTTGTTAATTATTTATTTATAAATTTAAAAAATAAATATAATTATTTAAATATCTATCCTTTGTAGTTATAATTAGTATAAATATTTATTATTTGAAATTATAATTTACATTAAATTTAATTTATTATTTACTTTAATTTTATATTTATTTATAATTTAATCAATATAAAAATTTAAAATGCATAATATTTTATTTCTTTTAAATATTTTATTATTTTTACTTGTATTTTCATAATGTACTTTATCAAAAATGAATGAAATTAAAATAATGATTTTTATAAGTTATTAAAATTTATAGGGCGTGTAGTGCAATATTTGAGAAAGAATGAGGAGGAGTGCAATTTAGCTAAACCTTAATTTGGATAAGGAAAGGAAATGAGAGGAAAAAAATGGAAGAAAAGAAAATGAAAAAAAAAACTGTATCTTCTCTCATCGTTTGGTTGACTAGAAAAGTGGAAGGAAAGAAAATACAATTTTATGTAAATAACTTTTATGGTTCTTACTTTTATGGTAAAAGAGTAGAATATAGGGATGAAATGTTAATTTTATGATATAGCATCATTCTCTCTCCATTTTCTACTTATTTTAGGAGAGAAAACTTTTGGAATGGGACCACCAATAAATTTTCTTTCCTCCCATTTTCTCTTGTTATCCAATGCTAGCATGTTTGGAGCTTTTGTAGGAAGAAGTTCTGCCACTCCAAGGCTAGCATGTCACGAAACGGAGGCACTTAGGGGTGAAATATATTTTTGATCTCCTTAAAATTCTAGCTTCCACAACTGGAGTATCGAAAGAATTTGCAAAAGAGGGAACCTAAAAAATCATAGAAAAATGTTCTTCATCATAATCCCTAACAAGAAAATAAGAGCAATTATACAAACAGCCAGGATGCAACCTCAACTCTTGAATCTTGAATCTATTTAATTCAAAGAACTATTTTTGCATAGTAAAATCGAGTGAATGAAGAAGCATATATAGGCTTTCAGCTTGTAAGTATTATCAAAGACTTCCAAGTGTTATGTTACTCTTATTGTTGCATTTCCTATAAAATCAATGCATAATGCTCTTTTATTTTTTCTACCCACTTTGGAATTGTGTTCGATTTCGTTTTTTATAAACAAAAGAAAGACTTCACTTAATAGTTCATGAAACCATAACCGTAGCATCCAAAGCTCTATTTTATTGAAAGTGGTGGCAATGGCAGTGGAAGTGGAGATGGCCGTGATCGCTTTGATGGTGATGGGGTGAAAAACGGTGAGTGATTGAAATAGTGAATTAGAGATTGAAAGATAATTGTTTTAGTAATTTGAGAGTGGAGAAACATTTCCTGTGCTTTAATGAAATTTTATAACAAAATAAACCAAGTACATTTTCAACCATCAAATTTTAATAAAATTAAATCCAATGGTATATAAGTGCAAACTATGAGATGGTCCAGAACCTATGTGGACCAACATATTTGCCACCATATATAGCAAATATTGAAAGTCAGCACAAGTTCTAGAGACTTCTACACCATAGTTGGAATATGTAGAGTCTTCTAGCTTAGGATATTTATAAAGAAGATCCTAGACACTACCACTAGAAACTCCAAGAATGTGAAGCTACTAAACTAATAGAACAAGAAGCATCTAGATTAGAAGTTACTAGATATTTAACTATGATGTAATAAAAAGGATAAAAGGGGAAAATTCTAGAACTTGAGAAAACCTAGAAAGTTCTAGCTAATTTTGGTTGGTGATTTTAACCAACTTTAGGAGCATATAAATAGGCCTAGTGTCTTTGTGCACTTAAAGTGTGTGCTTCAAGAATTGAGTACATTAGTAAGTGTTGAGTGGAGAGCTCAAAGAGTGTGAGTGAACAAGTGCTCAAGAATGCAAGTGCTTGTGTGCTCAAAGTAAGTGAGAGCACAAGTGTTAGTGTGCTCTAGTGTATTAAGTATAAAGTTATTCAATAAATAATAACAAGAGTTTTATTCTTAATGCTTCCTTGTTCTACAATTTGGCATCAGAGCTTGATAGTCTGGGATCGATTCAAGTGGGAGGATCATTAATTCTGGGGGAGCTTGTAACATCCCCGCTACTTTATGGATTGACGATGTCCCTATAAACAAACACAGGTCTTTTTAACATGTTTTGTCCTCACTCACACGCTTCCTGGAAAAACTTCCCAGGAGGTCACCCATCCCAAAATTGCCCCAAGTCAAGCACGCTTAACTGTAGAGTTTTTAAGTGATGGGCTACCGAAAAGAAGATGCATTTTATTGGTATAGGTAGTACAAATCAATTCATATAAACCCTCCTTAACTGTATAGTCCTATACCTATACAATCTTAGTATCCCTCTCATTCGGGTGTATAATTGGTTCATTTATGTACTCATCCGCTTTGAAACATGCCAGAGCCATTCCTTGTCTGTGCCTTCTTTTGCACCGGTGATCACTCTCTACCCTTATACACTGGGCGTTACAGGCCCACCAGCTTCTACTTGGTTCGTCCCTGAACTACACCGTACTGGAAGAGTTGCAAGCTCTGATACTATTTGTAACATCCCCTACTACTTTATGGATTGACGACTGTCCCCATAAACAAACACGGGTATTTTCAATGTGTTTTGTCCTCACTCACACGTTTTCTGGGAAAACTTCTTAGGAGGTCACCCATTCCAAAATTGCCTCAAGTCTAGCACGCTTAACTATGGAGTTCTTTAGTGATGGGCTACCGAAAAGAAGATGCATTTTGTTAGTATAGGTAGTACAAATCAATTCATATAAGTCATCCTTAATTGTATAGTCCCATACGTGTATAGTCTCAAGATCCCTCTCATTCGGGTGTGTAATCAGTTCATTCATGTACCCCTCCGCTTTGAAGTCTGCCAGGAGCCGCTCCTTGTCCGTGCCTTCTTTTGCACCGACGATCACTCCCCGCCCTCGTATATTGGGTGTTACAGAGCTCTTGTAAAATCATAGTCTGAGACTGTGACGCTATTGGTCTGGGACCAAACCAGTGGTGAGAAAATTTCATCAAGTCACTATGGCAGATATCTAAATGGTTGGTGGAATTAGGAAGCTCAATGCCCATAATTACAATACATGGCAAACATGTATGGAGTTGTACCTCCAAGGCCAAGATTTATGGGAGGTTGTTGGTGGTAGTGAGACCACCCTCCCTTCTACAAATGAAGTCGAGGCACAGAAGAAGTGGAAAATTAAAGCAGAGAAGGCGATGTTTGCACTCAAGACCATGGTAGAGGATGAAATGCTAGAGCACATAAGGAATGCGTCCACACCAAAGGAAGCATAGGACATATTTGCAATGCTATTTTCAAAGAAGAATGACATGGGGCTGCAACTCTTGGAAAATGAGCTCCTGTCGACAACACAAGGAGACTTGACGATTAACCAATACTTCACTAAGGTAAAGTCTCTCTACCAAGAAATTTCTGAGCTAGATCCTGATAGTAAAATATCTGATCAATGTATGAAAAGAATTATTATTCATTGATTGAGACCCGAGTATAGAGGTTTTAGTACTGCAATTCAAGGTTGGCCTACCCAACCTTCCTTTTTATAATTAGAAAATTTGTTGGCTGACCAAGAGGCGTTAGCCAAACAAATGGTGGAGTATCAGTGAAGAGTGAAAAAGAAGCACTCTTCATTGGTAGAAGAAAGGGAACAGGGAAGCCAATTCTTTGTAAAAACTCAAATAAAAGAAATGAAAAATGGAGGAAGGGGCAAGAAAAGGGCTCGCAACTTGAAAAGGGAAAGAAATGAGATGGTGCCTGCTTCAATTACGAGAAGTGGGGACACTTTGCACGAGATTGTTGGTTTAAGAAGAAAATGGCAGAAAGCAACGCTGCAACCTCAAGTCATCTAATGGAAAAAAAAAATGACGTTGAAGAAGATTGGGATGCTTCTGCTTCACTAGCAATAGAAGAAGACATTTTCCAGAAGGAAGAAATAGATCTTAACAAGACTGATGAGAAGCTCGAGGAGTCACCAAAGGTAGAATTGGCACTTGCGACAAGTCCGTTAGCTGTTGATTATGACAAGGATTGGATTATCGATTTAGGATGCTCTAATCACATGATTGGTGATAAGGAGAAGCTAGAAAGCACAACAGAGTACAAGGGTAATTGAGTTGTGATAACGGTAGACAATTCCAGATTTCCAATCACTCATATTGGGGAAATAGTGATCTCACTTTGCTACAGTAGTGATCAGGTATGCTTACAAAATGTCTATTATGTACCTAGAATGAAGAAAAATTTAGTTTCAGTATCACAAATAACAAAGGTAGGGAAGTATGTGGTATTTGGCCCAGAGGATGTCAAGATATATGACAAGATAAAAATTAATGGGACACCAGTATTGAAGGGGTAGAAGGGGTAACATTTAGAGTCAATCTACGTAATGTCTGTAGAATCTGCTTATGTAGATAAGATTCGAAAAAATGAGACTGTGGATTTGTGGCATGAACATCTTGGGCATGTGAGCTATCACAAGTTGAAGGTGATGATGAAGAAGATGATGCTCAAGGGTCTCCCTTTATTGGAAGTACGGGAAGACTTTATATGTGCTGGATGTTAGTACAGTAAGGCTCACCAACTTCCATACAAAAGCTCAAAGTTTCAAGCTAAAGAGCCATTGGAGCTAGTTCATTCACATGTGCTTGGGCCAGCTAGACAGCCTTCAATTAGCAGATATTGTTACATGGTGACCTTCATAGATGATTACTCAAGGTACGTATGGGTCTACTTTATGAAAGAAAAATCCGAGACATTGGCAAAATTCAAAGAGTTTAAAGAGAAGGTTGAAAACGAAGTTGGGAAGAAGATTATATGTCTTTGCACAGACAACGAGGGAGAGTACACATCAAAAGAATTTTATGAGTTCTTAAAGGAGTGTAAGATACGAAGATAAATAATGTGTCCTAACACTCCTCAACAAAATGGTGTAGCAGAGAGGAATGACCGTCATCTGGCTAAGATTTGTAAAAGCATGTTGCATGCCAAAAATGTCTCAAGTAGATTCTGGGCCGAGTGCATGAAGACTGCAGCACATGTAATAAACCAACTTCCACAAGCCAAGTTAAGCTTTGTGTCACCGTTTGAAAAACTATGGAACCTTAAACCCACGGTGAGTCACTTCCGAGCATTTGGCTGTGTATCTTATGTCTTTGTTCCAAATAACCTGAAGAGCAAAATGGATAAAAAGGCCATTTGCTATATCTTTGAGGGATACGATAGTTAGAGAAAAGGATGGAGATGTTGTGATCCTACAATGGGCAAATGTTACATATCAAGAAATGTGGTGTTCAATGAAGCTTCCTCATGGTGGTTCCACAACAAGTAATTTTACCGGAAGCTAAAAATATTGAAGGTGTGATAGAAGAGAAAATGGGGGAACGAAAAGAGAACGTTGAACTACAATCTCCAAGTCCAAGCAAAGTGGAGAGACATATAAAGAGCCCTTGGAAAACTGGAGTTCATCAACGAGAAGGAGAAGAGCTCGAACAAGAAGAAGTTCAACATGAAGAAATTATAGAACAACCAACACTCAGGAGATCAACCAGAGAAAAGAAGCCCGATCTGAAGTATGCAAATGTTGCAGTAGTCATGGAAAAAGAAGAGCCTACCATGAAGGTGTCTCACAGAAGAAAGAGCGGGATAAAACTAGTGCTGAGGGGGAGAAATGAAAGTCAGCATAAGTTCTAGAGACTTCTACGCCATAGTTGGAATATGTAAAGTCTTATAGCTTTGGATATTTATAAAGAAGATCCTAGAAACTCGCACTAGAAGCTCCAAGAATGTAAAGCTACTAAACTAATAGAATAAGAAGCATCTAGATTAGAAGTTACTAGATATTTAACTAATGATGTAATAAAAAGGATAAAATTAAAGGGGAAAATTCTAGAACTTGAGAAAACCTAGAAAGTTCTAGCTAATTTTGGTTGGTGATTGTAACCAACTTTAGGAGTCTATAAATAGGGCTAGTGTCTTTGTGTAATTAGTGCACAAAGTGTGTGCTTCAAGAATTGAGTGCGTTAGTGAGTGTTGAGTGAAGAGCTCAAAGAGTTGAGTGAACAAGTGCTCAAGAAAGCAAGTGCTTGTGTGTTCAAAGTTAGTGAAAGTACAAGTGCTAGTGTGCTTTAGTTTATTAAGTGTAAAGTTATTCAATAAATAATAACGAGAGTTTTATTCTTAGTACTTCCTTGTTCTACAAATATTACAACGGTGGCTAAAGTAACTTTTACCGCATTTTATCAAATAATACTATTATAGGTTTTTAAAAACAGTTTTTGAAGAGCTTAAAGTGTTCAACTACTCTAAAAAAGTTACAATAATACCATATAAAACCCTAGAACTTTGACAATATGATTGAAATTTCTTCAATTTTTATATTTAAGCTTATTTATCTGATCTAAAAAAATATTTTTAAAAAAATTAGATATTTAAAAATCAAAATTAGATGACCAACTACTAGCTAGTAAATTAAAACATCTGTTTTTGCAACAGGGAGATAGAAACTACATGGGTCAAAACTAGAAGTTTTATCATCAATGATGTAAGGTGCTTCAGTGTTTGCATAATATTACTAAGACTTCGTTATTTTGACTGCATATTAAGACTTCGTTTGAGAAGTAAATTACATAACATTTCTCTATGAACCCTGGGCAGTTTGCTACAAAGATGCATCCAATGAAAACTAAATAAACATTTTTGTTTGGCATGGATACAAAATAAATAAACAATTTTTTTTTTGGTGTAAATAAAAAAAGGTCACGTGACCAGAGATAAGAGATTTTATGGGTTCGGAAAACTTCGGCATCGAAGATATTTAGTAACGCCTGCTGACAATGGATACTTGAGGGGAAAAAACTAGTCTTAATAACTGTTTTAGGTGAAATGATCAGTAGTATTGCATTTGAGCTGATCTTAGTACTGGTTCAAAATTTTTGGCATTCCTTCGAATAAGTGACACTCTGACAATGTGAATCACAGAGTTTCTTTAGGCAGGGAATTCAGCATGTTCGCAATGGTATATGGAGTAACCGGGAAGCAAAGTAATGAAGGATTATTATTATTTGTTTTATATTTTGATGGTGGATTAGTAATATTTTACTCTTGACAATGAAGTCTAAAGCTTAAACGAAAATAAATAAGATATAATTTAAAGGTTGTGTTAAATACCAGAATCTGTGAAATGTATGGGAGATTTAATCGTATTTTAATAGATATGATAAAGGTAAATAGTATCCTTAAAATATATATTGGTAAGAAATAATAAAAGTTACCCCTTTTTTTTGTCATGTAGTAAAAATCATAGACAAAACTTTAAAAATTGTGTAGTTACTGATTCTTTTTGGTTTTTCTAATTAGTGTTTTAAGGACATTGGTTACAGAAGTAAGAAAAATCAAGTCTTAATTTTTTTTCAGGGAATTTCATACACTAAAAACATACAAACTTATTTTTTTTCAATGCAAACACGTACCATTTTTTAATTTCTAAGGATAGTGATTAGATAAATCTATTTGTTATAGAAATTCAAGTCCCATCCTCACGATTAAAAAGGGCTTGATTACCTCCTCATGTTTATTATTTTTTAATTTGATCAAATCTCATGCATAATTTTGAAACCCACAAAACGCAATAACGTTAGTTGTTAAAAGATTTTTTTTTATATTAAATATGTCTTTTACAGTAAAAAAAATGTCATAAAGAGTTTAATCTCATTAAAAAAAATATTTTGACAATTAAAATATGATGCCATATTAGTTCTAAAATTACTTATAACAGATAAAGGGTTGATTTTGATGTGTGTAAAAAAATTTTATATTATTATTTAGTCATATATTTTTATTTCTAAAATCTTTAAGATAGTAGATTGGGGATCCAAACACTTTTCAATATGACAATACATAATTATATATACGTGTAAATTTTTTATATTAACAATATATTAAAATTAAATTTATAAATAAATCCTTCCCAGTTAAAATGAGATTTAGAGCATTGGGAAGTTGACTGAAAAAATTCCTTTTTTATTATTATTTTTTTTGTCTTTGGATTGTTAGAGCACCTCCCCTGCATCCCATATTGAGTCCCAAATTGCATTGGGCCACGCATAGGGGCGGTTTCGCTTTGACCAAATGCATTGGAGAGAAGGTGGAAAATGCATAGTATTTGGCCATTTGAGAAAAGGATCAAAATAAAAAAGATAAAGGACATGTGACAATTGTGACCGTTGCTTTTCAGATAGCAATAAAATATTGCTTTATTGTTTTGCTTCCAATTTTTCACATAGCTATGTAATGTTTGAATTATGAATGCTCCAGTTATGTAATATTTCATTTATATAATGTGTCAAAAATATGTCTTTTGGATTTAGATTCTTTAAAATGAGGATTATTTTAGAGAGAAAAATGAGAAAATTTAAAAGTAAAATTTCCTCACTTAACTTTAATTATCTAATATTTCAGTTATATATATTCCAATTATGTAGTGTTTTTGAAAAATAATTTTAAATTTTTAATTATTTAAATATATTTTTAATTCCTCTAAATATAAGTAATTTTAATTTTAAGGTTTAATTAATTCGCTAGTCCCTATAATTTCACTGAATTTTCAATTAGGTTTCTATATTTTAAAAATTTTCAATTGAGTTCCTATACTAAAAAAAAATTTTAAATTGGGTTCCTATCGTTAATCACCATTACAAAAAATATGAGAGTTAACAAAATATTTCTATAATATTATTTTTATTATAATTTTATATTAAAAAAAAGAAAATGGCAATGGTGGGGATGGGGTGGGGGTGGGTGGGGGATGGGGAAGAAGAAGATGATGAAAAAGAAGAAGAAGAAGAGGAGGTGAGTAAGTTGGAAATGTTAATGTATGATTTTTGTATAGACTATGTTAAAAGAATATATTGATAGATATATTATTTTTAGCTATAGATTTCTATTCTATATATATTGAATGATTTAGATCAATAAATTTTATGATACACCTAATTTCATTAGATCCATCATATCATTATTGGAAATATTTTTGTAATGATGGTTAATGGTAGGGACCCAATTAATTTTTATTTTTAGTATAGGGACTCAATTAAAAATTTTTAAAATATAAAAATTTAATTAAAAATTTGATAAAATTATAAGAATTGACGGATTAATTAAATCTAATTTTAATCCTTAAAAAAATTTTACTTTGTTTTTAGTCCTCATTATTCAACCTGCCTTCCCAAAGACGAAAACGGTTGTACCCCGGGACAAAAAGGAATATTCCCATATCCAACAAATCTTTGTTTAGTGATGCAAGAAAACTACTCACTGACATATGCATATGTTAATTGCGACGAAATTCAACAAAACGAGCAAATGTTAGGATGAAATTATGCATGCAAATCATTTTGATTACTGAAATTTAGAAATCAAATTTTTATTTTTTAAAATTATAAAATGTGAATCATATTAATTTCTAACTATATTTCTATTATTGTATCCTCACATTTTTATTGACTTTTATGCTAATTTACATGTCAGTGATATATTGACATTTTACTTGATCTTTATTAATTAAATTGCATGAAAATAAGAATAATTAAAGATTACAAGACGAATTTTAAATATAAATAATATTATTAATACATTTGATTTATGTTATTAATTTGACTCTATTATTTAATTATGCTCAAGATAAAGTAGGATGTCAGTTTATTATCATTAGTACATTATTTAGCATGATATGTTCGGAAAAATAGGATGACATAATAATATAAACGAAATCATAGACCAATTTCATTAACAGTATAATTTGAGGGACTAAAAAATTAATTTTAAAATTTTAGGAGTAAAAATAATTCATGTATATAATTTTAGAAAATAAAATGATTATTTACTCTGAAAAAAACAGAACTTCTAATGTGATAACTATTTCTTTTTCCTCTTCACGTGAGAAACCTACATTTTCAAAAATATAAATTAGTTATACACGTGTATCTAGCAACTCATTATGATGCTGTGTAGAAGCCAACGTGGCGTTGAAAAATTTACTTACTGTTATGTTGCGTCTGGCATTGCGTCATATACTTTTTGGGATTTAAGAACAAAACATATAGTTTTGGATTTTCTTTTCGTCGCTTTTTATGTGCATGTTATGGTCAGTATCTTACGCCAATATTGTTATTTTAAAAGGACCAAATTATATTTAGTTAGTGCAGTGGCACTTGCATTGCGTTAGTGTTTTCAAAGATTGAAAAACAAAAAATGACTAAAAGATTCCTTCTGTTTTCTTAAGGTACTATTACAGTGCAGCTGCAGAATGCAATGAATATTGTAGGCTCTGCATAATATAATGTTATTCTAATTCAAATAGTTTCATGGTAACTCAGTATCTGTCTAGTCTAGATTACATAATTGATTCTTAAATTATTATGTAAATCGCACTACTAAATTTAATAGATAAAGAATATGAATGTATCATGCTCTAAGAGGACCTTAAAATGCCTCCCCTCATTACCTGAAAATTTCTCTCAGTCAAGAAGTTTGGAATTTCCGGAAAATTGTTCAATTTGTTAGCATTCTTGTTCCTATATAAAGTGATAGGAATGATGGGCACCACAAGCCAGGTAATCTGCTATTATGGAAACCATGCATAAGTTGGCTCCTTATCTCCTTTGTCTTATGACCATGCTTAAAATTGTATTAGGAAGAGAGGAAGATCATCATGAGGGTGTTGCTGGCATGCATGTAACAGGCACAATAGGAGCTATTGCAGACAACAATTCCCGCAATGGCAAAGAGGAGATGGTGGCTATTAAGATGGCAGTGGAGGATTTCTACCATTTCAGTAATCAAAGGTTTGTCCTGCAGATAAGGGACTCTCGAGGTGATCCCCTTCAGGCTGCTCTTGCAGGTTTGTATTCCACAATCTTCATCTCCCTTCAGTAATTGCTGAACATTTTGGTATCTATAATCATGAAACCTTGATATAATTTAGCCATCGCTCTAATAATTTGATTATGTACATACATGTTTCATAGTCATACCGTTCAACTTAATCATGCTCACATTAAACTATTTCTGTAGACAAATATGGAAATAGGCATAGCATAAAGTACGAACATAAGTGGCTTAAAATAAGTCCTATACACGGCTGGCTTTGGATTTATTCCCTCCTAATATAATTAATTTATTTAACCAAAAGATAGATAACTAATTAATTGTCCAGGCATATTTTGACCTTTGTTTTTTCTATCTGTTAAGAAAGAAATATAAGGGACAAATTCATCTAATTCTAATCTGTTGTTTTGCAGCTAGAGATCTTATTGATAAGCAGCACGTGCAAGCAATTATAGGACTCCAAACATGGGAAGAGACAAATTTAGTGGCTGAGGTTTGCAACCAAACTATGACACCGGTTCTATCTCTAGCTGAAGTAGCTCCAAAGTGGTCAACTTTGAAGTGGCCCCTCTTGGTGCAAAGCTCACCTAGTCCACTAAATCAGATGAAAGCAGTAGCTGCTATTGTTCAGTCATGGAATTGGTACAGTGCTAACATAATATATGAAGATAGGGATGCTTCATCCTCAGAAGTTCTATCTCATCTCTATACAGCCCTCAGTGAAGCAGGTATAAAAATAAGCAATCTTTTAGCTATCCCCCCTTTTGTTTCCTCTTCATTGTACCAAGAACTTGAGAATCTTAGAGAAGGGCAATGTAGAGTCTTTGTTGTGAGCTTGTCACAGCATTTGGCCATAAACCTGTTTGAAACTGCAAGGAAAATGAACATGATAGAGAGAGATTATGTGTGGATCATTACTGATCCCTTTACAAGTCTTGTACATTCCTTGGATGCATCCACTCTCTCCTCAATGCAAGGGATCATAGGAGTCAAGAGCTATTTCCCTCAAATGGGGCACAAATATGAGGAGTTCTACCATAAATTTCGCCAAAAAATTAGCTCAGAGTACCCTCAAGAATTCAACAATGAGCCTGGGATATTTGCAGCCTATGCATATGATGCTGCATGGACTGTGGCTCTAGCCATGAGCCAAACCAACAATAAAGGGGGCCAACTTTTGCTAGATAAGATTTTGCTCAATAATTTTACTGTTTTAAAGGGAAGAATTTGGTTCACTGGCCATAAGTTAGCTCCTGCACACGCTTTTCAGATTATAAATGTGATAGGGAATGGTTACAAGGAAATTGGTTTCTGGTCAGATGGATTAGGCTTTTCAAACAATATTGGCCAAAATGCCACTTACAATTCTTCAATGAAGGAACTTGGACAAGTTATGTGGCCAGGTAGACCTTGGGACATTCCAAGAGGATGGGCCTTGCAAACAATTGATAAGCCACTAAGAGTTGGGGTCCCTGCACTGGCCATGAAACAATATATAAATATAACAAAAGATCAATCTGACAATACTACCTCCTTTCAGGGATTCACTGTTGATCTTTTCAGAGCAACTATGAAGTTGTTGCCCTACCATTTGCCATACAAATTCTATGCTTTCAATGATACATATGATGAGTTGGTGAAGCAGATTTATTTGAAGGTAAGAGGTATCCATTATATTATTCTTGCATACATTATCTCACTTCAACTTACTAGTTACAGATCTCTTGTCACTGTCAACTATGTAATTTAAAGTTTCAATGTGTCACTATGCCTTTTCTTTCACCACATAATGTTGTAATTCTTGTCAATTTTGCATCAAAATAATTTGGTTTATGCCCGTTATGTAACACTCTATGTTACTCACCCAAGTTGTCTAACTCCTTTCTTATCATGTATCAAGCTTTGTCAAGTCACTGGCTAATAAGACTTGTTTTTCACATCTGCACTCGCTAAGCAATAATCACCATATCTTTTCTTTCACTGTGAAAACTAGAAATTGCAATCCATTTTGATCTTGCATCAAAATAGTTTGGTTTATGTCTGATATGCAATGGTATATATATATTTCTCACCGCCCAAGTTGTTTTTAACATTTTGTAGTATTCTTAGTTGGCATGAATACAATTTTTCTCATAACACTGGCTAAGGACACTTACTTCCACATATGCCCTTTCCTATTTATGAAGCAGAATTTCGATGCAGTAGTTGATGCAACAATAATGTCATATCGATATCAGTATGCTGAATTCACCCAGCCCTACACTGATCCTGGGGTGGTGATGGTAGTCCCACTTAGATCAAAAACTGGACATAGAGCTTGGCTATTTGTGAAGCCTTTTACAACGACCATGTGGATTCTAATAGTGGCTGTGATAATCTACAATGGCTTTGTTTTATGGATGTTAGAAAGACAACATTTCCCTGAACTTAAGGGCTCCATCCTGAATCAAACTGGAACCATGGCATGGTTGGCATTGACCCCTCTCGTCAACTTGAATGGTAATTTGAGACTATATGCACTTATTTGCTACGATTTCATTGTAAATTACTTAGCTAATATGATTGGTTTACCTGACTCACTTTAGACATAGGGGACAAATTACACAGCAATTTATCAAGGATGGCTATGGTGGTGTGGCTTTTTGTGGCACTCATCATAACACAGACTTACACAGCTAACCTTACCAGCATGCTAACTGTGGAACGGCTTGAACCAACGGTAAATGATGTTGATCAGCTAAGGAATAGCAATGCCAAGGTTGGATACAGCACTGGATCCTTCTTGAAAAATTATCTACATGATGTGTTACACTTCCACCCAGCAAATATCAGGCAATTCAGCTCACTTGAAGAGTTTGCTGAAGCCCTCAGAAGGAAAGAAATAGGAGCTGCCTTTCTTGAAGTTCCTTGGTCCAAGATTTTCCTTGCAAAATACTGTAAAGAGTTTACTCAAGCAGGGCCTATGTATAAAATTGGAGGGTTTGGTTTTGTATGCTTCTATACTTACTTTTAACTTAGTGTTTTTGTTTTCTGTTTTTCATCATTTCGCCAAAGAAAGAGTGAAATCAAGAAAATTTTGTTTTCAATTTTCATTTTGCTTATTCTGTTTCCTTCACTAAGTCCCAAAATATAGGAAATATATTGGAAACACAAAATGAAAACAGAAACCAAACAGGTCTAGTATTTTATACATTTCTGTTGCCTCAGAATATTATTGAGCATTTTGTTGTTTTTTCCTTGTGTTTGACCTTTGCAGGCATTTCCAACTGGATCTCCATATCTTCCTGGAGTAAACAAAGCACTGCTAGATTTATTTGAAACCGGAAAGCTTCGCGAATTAGAGAACAGAATGCTTGCATCAGAGAAATGTGAAGAATCACAACCAGATGGAGATACTGCAAGTCTTAGCCCCAACAGCTTCTGGGCCCTCTTCACATTGACAGCAGGAACTTCAACAGTTGCTCTCTTGACTTATCTCATTGGCATGAAGTTTTCACAACTTGAGAAAAGAACAATTTGGAGACTAATGATGGTGATGATTCAACAATGGGGACATGCAAAGAGACAAATGTCAAGGAAGATAAGTAATGTTGCAGCAAGTCCTGAGAACTCTCACAACACACATCCCATGCCAACTGATGTTTAAACATTTCAGGTCACTCTGGTTGAGGAGTAGAAAAAGCAATTATTGTACAGATAGTAACACAAAATGTGCAAGCACTAGTGCTTGACCACTTTACTGCTAAATAACTTTCATTGTCTGCTAGGGAAGTGAACTTGCTACTATGGCATTGTAACGAAGGGTGACCAAGGGTAAAGCTCTTTGGTTGAACTCCATGTAAACCAAGAGTGTTGTAAATATGTGTCTAGAAGTTCTCAAATTTGAAACCAAAAAGTTTTAAGATATGCTTTCCTACAACTAAAGTACCGGTTCAATATAATTTGTCAGCAGCCCAAAGTGCATAACTGAGAAAATTTTGGCTTCTTTTTTTTTTTCCCTAATTCAACAAACTGCTCAAACACCCTCAGGTAAAAGGGGGAGCCAAAAACAGCAAGTACAACATAGATCAACAAGTTACAGGAGCATGCATAAACCTGAGATAATACACACATAATCACCCTCTAACTCACTGCAGTAGCAGAAGCAGATAATATTAATAACAATGTGATAATTTTTTTTTTTTCAATGAAAAGTGAATCCAACTAGCTGTGTATTTCCTGATGGAATCTACTGCAAGTTTTTTAATGCTCACTTATTCGCAATATAATTGTGTGTTTAATTCTTGAACTATACAAAATTCATCAATTGGATTAAGTCATGATGATTGTTCTACTTTACTTTTCAAGTCCCATGATCCTTATCTTAATGAAGTCAGTCTTGGCTGGCTGCAAAATTTCAAGCCAATTATGTTCCCTAACTTCTGTCACTAAAAAGGCTCCAATAAGATTGTAAGCCACCAACCGATTAAAAAAAAGATTGTATGGCCAAATCTAGAAAACCTACTGTTAGAATTTCCTGTGAAACAAAAAAGGATTGAATGGATTCGTCAAGTGTCTTCTAGGAAACCCATGCGATTAACATGTGATTCACAGATGAATTGAAAGTTACCGTGTATTATTAGGCTCGAGTATTTTAGTGAGTATACTGGATTCTGGTGTAGAGTCCAAGTGTGACTTAGATCATAGATGAGCAAGAATAAGTGGCTGCAAATTCAAGACCTGATCACTATTTCAGTACAGCTCTGCTCAATTAATGTGACCTCTATAAATTAGAGAAATGAAAGAAGGGAGTTCACTGTGTCGTGTCTGATGTAAGGTAATTGTGTACCTTTTTCTTTTGCAATAGGATGATTTCAAGATGCTGCTCATCGTTATCTTAAATCAATGAGGTACACAACTTTATTAAGATATTTTCTTAGAGGAAGGATGCATGCACATGAGCAGAATTACATCATCCTCTTCCATCTTACTAGATGATAAAATAGGAGTATGAATTATAAAGAATAAAATAAAAAGATGAAACAAAAAAAAGAAAAATAACATCTTTTCCTTTTTAGAACATATTCTCTCTCATCCATCATCCTTCTAAAATCTTTCATTCTTTCTCATTCTCTCTAGTTTTTTTATCATTTACAAGAAGAGGAAGAAGAAGAAGGAGAATTAAGATCTGTTAACAGCATATAAAACTAATCCTCACATATGAAACTTAGCTTATTCTATTTGATTTTTCATGTATTTGTGATTTATATCTCAAGACATGAATATATATCTTTTTTTTTTAGTTTTTTTAGTAACAAAATAAATTAGAAATTTCTCTACTAGAAGTTGAGATTTGATGTTATTATTAGAATCTGGAGTTAGAAAATTATAAATATATGTTACGAACAGTTATAAATTAGTACACAAAAAGTTATAAACTAATTGAGGACACATATTAAACAAGTTTAGGATTAAATGTGCAATTATATGCAGAAAAATTGTAAACTAATATGTAAAAAGTTATAAATCAGTACACAAAAAATTATAAATCAGTATGCAAGAAGTTATTTTATGTTTTATATATTATTCTTATATTGATATCAGATTTGTTTTTATTTTTTTATGTTTTTTATGTTATTTTTACTGTAATTAATAAAATTAAAAATAAGTGTAATTTTATTAAAATTACCAAATTAACCTAAAAAATAAGACCGCCACAGTAATTCGATAAGACTAAAATTCAGGTAATATGATTCATACCCAACAAAAAGAAACTTCGCTTGCTTCAGGTTGTTCATGCCGGTGGCATTCTTTGAGCTGAGGAACCCTTTTTTTTTTGTGACTCATTCAGCTCATTAACTAAGCTTGCTTCAATCTACAAGTGGATCAATAATTTTGCGAGTGATAAGCATTGTTTAACTATAATAATTGATAACTGAAAAAGAAAGTTGAGACAAGAATTGGCTGAGCAAGTGTTGCTCCAACTCCTAATTAAGATTTTAGAGCAAGACGCAGAACGCAGGATACCTCACTCATCCCATGATTAATGGTAAATCGATTTACAATTTTTTACGAATTAGTTAATAACTTTTTACATACTGATTTATAACTTTTCTATATATGACTTCATATTTAATCTTGAATCTATTTAGTATGTGTCTTTAATTGGTTTATAACTTTTTGGGTGCTGATTTATAACTTTTTGCGTACTGATTTATAATTTTTCTGCGTATGGTTTCATATTTAATCGTGAACCTGTTTAGTATGTGTGCTTAATTGATTTACAACTTTTTATTTATTGATTTATAACTTTTTATTTATTGATTTATAATCTTTCGTAACATACATTTATAATTTTCTAATTTCAATTTTCAATAATAAAAACAAATCTTAATTTCAAGCAGAGTTATTCTTAATTTATTTTGCTACTCAAAAAATTGAGGAAGAAAAAATTTATCCATATCTTGGGACATAAATCATAAACATATAAAAAATCAAATAGAATAAGTTAAGCTTCATATGTGAGGATTAGTTTTGTGTGTTATCACTAGATCTTAATTCTCCTTCTTCTTTTTCTTTTTTCTATAAACAATGAAGAACTACGGAAAAAAACATAACAGGGAGAGAAAATGAAGCTTCTAGAGTGATGTCACTGAGAGAGACCATCTTCGAAAAAGAAAAGGATATTACTTTTCCTTTTTCTTTTCTTTTTCATCTTCCCATTTTATTTTTTACATTTCATACGCCTATTTTATCATCTAGTGGCGTGAAAGAGTAGTGTAAGTGTCCATGTGTCATTCCTCATTTTCTTATGCACGGATTACTTATTGGTTTGCTTCTTTTTTTTTCTTTTTTTTTTTGTTTTCAAACAGAAAAAGTTGCGAGAATGTGAATGTGTAACGTTACTCAACAGCGGCCAGTGGACATTGTGAAGTCGACGGACCGTGGCCGTGGGGCAAGAGAATGTGGAAAATTAGTGAATATGATTAAAGTCTCCTTAATGTCATTTTTTAAAGTCTCCTGAATATGTTAAATAAATAACAAAAAAAAAAAGAAGAAGGAAGACTTGACTAAAAGCCTAAAACATTACCGGTAACCAAAAACAAAAAAATCTTGTTAATTCTATAAATAAGTGCTTCCATGCACTCCTCCCTTCACCCCATTTCTCTCTTGTATTCTCTACCCTTCATTGATTCCTCAAACATGCATGCTATTTTGTTCTTATTTCTTTCAACCCTTATATGCTCACTCCCTATTAATGAACTCTTTGTTGAAGCCAAAACAAGCCGAAGAAGCTTTACCATTGATCTTATTCACCGTGACTCCCCATTGTCACCTTTTTACAACTCTTCAATGACCCCATCAGAGCTCCTTCGGAATGCTGCCTTGCGTTCCATCTCTCGGCTCAATCGATTCAATCAACTGTCTTTGAACCAAAACAGTCAATCACCTGAATCCATTATAGTCCCAAATGGTGGTGATTACCTTATGAGAATCTATATCGGTACCCCTCCAGTGGAAAGGCTTGCTGTTGCGGACACTGGTAGTGACCTCATTTGGGTACAATGTTCCCCTTGTAATAGCCCAAATTGTTTTCCTCAAGATGCCCCATTATTTGATCCAAACAACTCTTCCACATTCACACTAGTGCCATGTGACTCACAAAATTGCGCACTACTACCCCAGCGCCAACGTGCTTGTGGAAAATCAAATGAGTGTGACTATTTGTATGGTTATGGTGATAAATCCTACACCATTGGGGAATTGGCCACCGAGTCGATCAATTTTGGGTCAAATAGTGTTGGCCAAGGTACAACTTTTCCTAAGTCTATTTTTGGATGTGGCTATAAAAATGATGTAACATTCTCGAGAACCCGCAAAGCCACAGGGCTTGTTGGTCTTGGAGCGGGGCCATTGTCACTAGTTTCACAACTAGGCGATGAGATTGGTCACAAATTCTCCTACTGTTTGGTTCCTCCCTCCGCACCCTACAATAGCAAACTCAAATTCGGGGATGAAGCAATTGTATCAGGAAATGGGGTTGTGTCCACTCCTTTAATAACCAATCCTTCTCACCCTGCCTTTTACTATCTCAATCTTGAAGGCGTTAGTGTTGGTCAGAACACGGTGCAAAATAGCCAAACTAGTAGCAACATAATCATTGACTCAGGGACAACATTTACTTACCTTGAACCAAATTTCTACAACAAGTTTGTGGATTCAGTGAAGAAAGCCTTGGGTATCGAGCCGGTTCAAAATCCGCCAGATCCATTCGATTTTTGTTTTAGTTACGATGGGGCTAATAATCTTAAGTTCCCTGATATTGTGCTTCATTTTACGGGAGCTAATGTTCCCTTGAAGCCTGCGAACCTGTTTGGCCGTGTTGACAACAACTTGCTCTGCTTGCTAGCAATCCCCACCTCTGATGGAAACTACATCTTTGGAAATGTGGCACAGATTGATTTTCAGGTGGAGTATGATCTTGAAGGGAAAAAGGTCTCTTTTGCTCCTACCGATTGTACTAAGAATTAGCTTGTTATTGTAACATAATAAAGGTTTTATCTGCAGTTGTACCACGAAAATATAGTTTTATGTGTAGTTAATTCCCAAATGTTGTAGTTTATACATGATAGTAATGAATAAGGGAAATGTCGTCTATTAAAAAGAATAAGGGAAAAGTCTGGAATATTCCCTTAAATTTTGGTTCATGTATATTTTGGTTTTATTATTTTTAAAATGAGCAAAGTGGCCCTCAAACTTTTTTATATATTCATGTTACTACAATTTGATGACGAATGTTTATTTTTTTCATTTTTATGAAAAGCTACATGCATGAGCTCTATAATTTCATTAAGAAACCTCACATATTAAAAAAAAATGGGATAAAAATGTATATGAATAAAAAATTGAAGGATTTTTAGGCAACAAATAAACACATATTAACATATTGTAGCAATATGCAAATACTAAAAATTTTTAGGACCATTCTATATGTTTTCAAAAATAAAAATAAGACCAAAGCGCTCATGAGTTGAAGTTAAAGAAGATTTTATAGACTTTTCCCAATGAATAACTCATGCATGCTTGTGCGAGATATTAGGACACTGACAATATGACCTTATATATACTAGTTTTGTTTATTCGAGAACTTGTGGTTTATCCAAAAATATATCCTTAGGTCTTGGTAGTTTGCTTCGATGGGAAAGGATACACTATGGTCCTCCATATGTTTAGAACCTTAACATGATTCAATGTTTCTAACACTTAAATATTTAAGCACTTCAGATTTAAAGTTATATACTCCATCCATTTAAAAATATATGTCATTTAAGATTAATGCATATGAATCAAGAAAATCACTAAATAGCGTTCATCTTTTAGAAAAGTTAATCTGAAAGACTAAATCAACATTTTAAAGAAATACTTATGATTTTTTTTTAAAAAAAATGTGAAGAAAGAGAAATATATACTACCTACTTTAATGCAGGTCGGGATAAAGTTGACATAAATTAATTAATGTTTTATTGAAATTAAAAAATTATGATTATTTTGAAGTAAAAACGAAATTCGAAAAAGAAAATTTACTTTGAAACGGATCAAGTAAAATTATATGAAATCAAAAAAATAAAACAATGATTTTTAAAATTATAAATCAACCTTTGTTGGGTTGTTGGCCATGAGGAAGGGATGGAGCTGTCACAACCCAATTTGCCAGGACTGGCATGTAAGGAATTGTATTCCCTACAGAAGCCTCTTGATAAACATGTTATTGTAATGCATAATAAATTCATAGATTTCCTAATCAAAATAATCCATAAGATAAATAATCGTTTAAATGTATAATAAAACAATCCATAATAATCAATTATCCAATTATCTCATAACTGTAAATATGTAAACGTTCATTGTCTAAATTTTGTATAAAACAAATATATGAAAATAAATTAATAATTAAAATAATGCATGTGTCTGAGGACCCTGTCTATATACTATTGGAGCACTCTAACACTCTAGCATAAACATAAATACAATGCATCACTGCGAAACGAAGCTCACCAACCAAAGTCCTTTAGAAGATCTACTCCGAAGTGGTAACATCCACATCCATACTAACAACTGGATCTGAAAAGGGGAAATTAAAGAGGATGAGTGAGTTATTAAACTCAATGAGCAAATCATCAATAACAACTTACATTGAACAATAAGGAATTTCATACAACTATACAACATAACCATGCATAAATATTTATGTATTAAATAACTAAATACATGCATTGTAACTTTAAATTCTTAAATAGTCATGTTCACAAGAAATTATAAGTAAACACATTTTGTATAATGAAAATCATAAGGTTCATGTATCATGGATTCTTTATCATATCATAATATGGGAATGCCCTACGAGGCCCATTCTATCTGTCATAAATAACATGGGAGAATCATTCCCAATGGGGCCCACAATCAATATAAATCGTATACCATAAAAAGGGAGATTGTCTATAAGGACAACTTGGTATAAAGGTTACCAATTTAAGTTTGTCATTAACTCACAGGTCTATTTCTTACTAATTCCTATTTCTTAAAGTACATACATATCATATAAAAAAATTAACATAAATAATCTGAGCATAAAATTGAGTTAAATAAATTTCTAATTTCAATTTCATAATATGTTTAAGAGCAATAACCTTTTCATTATTTGTTGTCGGGAGTGTTTGGCTAGTTCTTGCTATGTGATCTTGAGTAATTGGAATGATGTTTCCAACTACCATAAAATCATACAATAGGAGTTAGACATTACTTGGAATGGAATGAGAAGAGAAAACCATGTCGTTGCCCAAATCTAAGGTTGGTTAAACTCCTAACAAATACGAAAATAGAGTGAGAGCATTTACCAAAAAAGACTAATCAGAGAGGGTCAAGAGAAATCACATTTTCATGTTCTCTATTAGGAACAGATTTTGTGTGGCTAGAATTCGTGCAAAAGTGTTTAAGCACGTTATAATGTGCCTATTTATATAGTGTCAAAAATATGACCCTCACTAAGAATTCCTGTGTTTGTGCACACCAGGTTATGCTTTAGCAACAAAAGTCAGGCTTTGGTGCAACCCAATTTCTTTAATTTTTTTTTTCTCGCTTTAACCTACGTAATGTGACTTTTGCTTGTAACTCCTAATACGATTGGAATTTGGCCTCAAGACTGGAATAGCAGTTGTAGAGAATTAAATTAGTTTTCTAATTGCACAAGAAGCATATCAATTGAATATTTTGTCATGACCCGATTTGGAAACATGACCGGTACATGAGAAATCTCATCCCTACGTAAGCCTCGTGTTCACTGAGTCGTACTATATGGATAATTTAAATCATAAAATCCATTTCTAAACATAATTCAACTGTGATTTCAATTACACAATAAACATGTCATAAACTATATTCGAAGCCACAATCATAATATGAAACATAATTAGAGTTGCTCTATACAAAACCACGAAAACCATAAATCCATAATTACAATTTCTAATCAATCATGGTACAAAACACAAAAATATTTATGGTATGGGACCCTACTCACAAATCACTGGAGCACTCTTGGATAAAAAAAGGGGCTAAAAGTTCACGTCAATATGAAGCTCACCCAAATTGAAAAGCTATTATAGCTATTGAGGAAGAGGCTGCAAAGGATCTGATGATGCAACTGTATCTATAAAAGGAAAAAAAGGGAGCGGTGAGTTTTATTCAAAACTCAGTTAGTGGATCCTCACCTATAACATATGTGGGACAACAAGGAGTTTACATTAATAATAATGCGAAGTTCAAATAATTTTCCTCCATAGAATGTTATAATAAAAATAATAGTTTTGGTCTTGAATAAAACATAGAAAAACATACATATTCTTCTAAGGAATTGACAGAGAGACAAAATGCTATATGAACATAAAGCAATGGTCAGTCCCTCGCGAATAAGAGCACCAGACTAAGATTTAATGGCCCCTCATGAATAGCATCCCTGTGGACTAATCTGAATATAGTAACTGTCTCCTGTGGGCCGCTTGGTGTATAAAGGTTAATGAATTAACTGTCGTTAACTCATAGCTTTGTTCTTTCATTAACCCTTTATCCTAATTTCATGTTTTGATTTAAAAGGGACTCTAGTAATCTAGGTTCCTCAATTTATCATCATTATGCATAAACATAATTATTTCATTTTCATCAATCATAGCTAGTTTTCATCATCATCAATCAAGTCTAAAATCATGAAATAAATCGGATAATCACAATTTGAATAGAAGAATGGTCCCATGTATTTTAGAAAATTAATGATTTTCTTGAGAAGCTTCAAAACATATTTTCTAATTCTTACAAAATATGTATAAATATTGTATCATGTTCAAATTCGAGTTCAAATCCTGTAAACACTTTATGATGCTACAAAAATACATATAATGACCAAAATAAAGCCATAGGATCAAACCCACTCACTTGGAGGGTGGAATGTGGAATGTGAAGTACCAACACCTAGAGAACTTTGGGGAGCAGGGGTGGCGTCAATGTCTGCCACAATAATCACAAACCCATGATTAATCTCTAATAACCTATAGACAACTCTAAACTATCTCTAAGAACATCGAGGGAGTATCCTCACTTGACAATAATGAGAAACTAGAACACCCAACTCAAGAACATGTAGGAAATAGAAGAAAGAGAGCATAATCTAATATCAATTTTTTACCTTGAAGCTTTGAGGGGGTAGGATTGAGAGAGGTAGAAGGAAAGTTGGGAGTGATAAGGTTTCGGTTTTAGAGGTGTTTCACGAGTGTGGAAGGGTTTATATACGGTAAGGGGTCATTAAATGAAACTATGTCATTTTATACTATGCTAACATCAAGAGGCATTGCGGTCTACGACTACGAGGACCTCCATAATGGTTGACAAGGATCCTAACATAGGCTAGCCCAAGCACATGACCGCTATAGAGGGTGTCAGAAACACCAACTTTGCACCCGAACTGACTTTCATGCATCTCAGGCCTTCCCTACAACATGGGTGGGTCCTGAGGGATCCTCAGACTATACTAGACTTGTGTAGAGACATGTGAACTTAAAGTATTACATATCTATAAAGTACTTGAAAAATGTCATGCTTGATAACATAAGAGTAAAATTTTATTTCAAAACTGAATTTTAGTTTTCACCTTATATATTTGAGAACTAAATAAAGTTGGTCCTAGAAGCAACATTGGAGGTCTTTTATGTCTTTACTCAGGGTAATACAGGAGCGTTCGATCAGCACTGGGAACTCAGTTGGTGCAATGGTGGTTGGCTATGAATTGCTAGTTAGCTAAGTGCTGAGGGCCATTGGTAAGGGTGAAGACTAGCATGGCTCTAAGGATGAGATATGTTTGTTCTATTGACATCCTAGACATAGAAGAAATAAAGAGGGAATAAACTATAAAGATGAGGATGTATAAGAGAATTAGGTTCAAATTTTCAGGACCTGAGGTGCCTATCCCACCCCCCAATGAGCAATAGGGGCTGATGTAAAAAGAAAAAACTTGACTTTTTGGGCCATTGATTGTGTTGGTCCTATTGAAGAAGAAATGAACATGAGCAATGTAATGCTTCTATTAACCTAGATGAAAAAGTTTCACCTTATCACAACCCTTCATTCATGTTCAATTTCCTTAAGATTATGTTATTATTTCCAAAAAATAATGTGATGGCGGTCATTAAAACAAGGCTGCCGATAGAGATTATAACCTAATTGTAGTATCTTAGGTATATTGTTCCTTAGGATAGTTTAGCACAATACACATGTTCCTATGTAAATCCGGGACCATCATAGGGTTCTTTGAGATCCACTTATGTTATAGGTAGGCCCCACTTGAATTATAGCTTGAAAGTGTAGGGAAAACCTCTCTAGAGAGCGCTGCAGCGCTAAAATGAGTTGTGTAGCAATCATGAACAGTAAGGCAGTGCTAAATAGGAAAATATGTGTGAACCCTGCAGGGCTCAAATGAGCATTGCATTGCTAAAATTTTCATAAAAACCTTCCCATTCGGCTCCAAACCAGAATTTTCAAGATTTCACCCCAAAAACACGAGCTCTTACTCTCAAACCCTATTTTTACCCCCAAATTTTCACTTTCTTCTATTTCCTTCAAGTTTAACTTAGATTTTTCATCTTCCAAGATTAAAGGTATATTGTTTTTGTTAATTTAGCTCCCTTTTCTCTCTAAACTCTTCTTGTTCTTGGAGTGACATGGTGGTTTCCATGTCCATCAAGAAAAGGTTGTTCATTCCCTATTTTAGAGTTATATTTGAATTACTTAGGGATTCTAGAAGTTAACCTAGAATTCTATTGCTTCTATATCAGATGCCGGTGTTACCTTTTCATCTCAATGTCTCGTTGCTGTGGAACCTTAATTTTTTACCATTCTAGGTGAGTGGATTCACATCTGTGATCTTTATATTGTTCATTATAGTTATATTCATGAAAATATGATTTACTGCTTAATTTTAGAGATCATTGTACAAAAGGATTTGAGATTTACTATTGGTTATTGGGTTTTGATCTATTGATTTAAGAGCATGAAACTTGTTTTGGATAAAACTCATGGGGACCATTATCAATAAAATGTATACATAGAACTATGGATTGTGATTTTGACTGTTTAGAGCTGTTATACTAATTTTATGATTATTGGTAGTGAGTAATGTTATACGAGAAGGTTTTGAACCCTAGGATAGAAGACTTTATGAAATATAGAGAAAAGATCGAGATTTTTCATGTTGAACTGTATAGTAACTCTAGAGAAAAAGGCTACATGTTAACAACAATTAATTCATTAACCTTAGTACCAAGTAGCTAAAGGCCAGAGATAACAAAGAATTTATTGTACACTGGGGACAACGATACTAATGTCCAGATGTGACCAAAGATATATGTTCAGAGATTTTGTTATGTCACATATTGTGCATAACCAAAGTAGAGATTTTTGTTTATCTATTAGAATATTGTTGGTTAATTTATACAAAACTATGAAATGTTTAGAGGTTTATTACTTTTATTCTCATGATGATGTTATGCATTTCTTCCCTTGGTATCCCACGAAGAGGATTCTAGGTGATGACTCACTCATTAAGTTTTGGGTACAAAACTCATCACTCTGTTCCATTTTATATTTACAGATATAGCTGCTCCTTTGGATATTTCTCAACCATCTTTTTTCCAGCAACGTTAAACTCAATTAGTAAGCTTTCTTGTCATGTTGTCTAGAGTGCTTTAGTGTTTATGCAGACAGGATCCCAGGCTATAGATAACGGTCATCTTTTACATGGTCTTGTATACTGAACTATTATTTTGGACTGTATTTATTTAACTTTATTCCTCTTGGTTATTTGTATATGATGGACTCCATATACTTTTGATGATATTATGAATTCTACTTTTAGAGACAAATTTTAAGAATTTTAATTTGATTAGTATGATTTAATAGGGCAGGTGACTAAATTCAGAAATTAAAAGTATATTTTAAACAATTTTATGAATTACTATGCATATGGAGCAATACAGGTTGTGAAGCTTATGTGAGAATGAGATTTCTCACATACCGGTTACGTACCTAAATCGGGTCATGACAAAGTTAGTATCAGAGTCAGGTTTTTCTGCATATCACTGGAGCAAATGTTCACAAGTGGTGCATCGTTTATGTCAATGGAAGCGCGCTCATTTACATTAATGGAGCATTACTTGAGGCTTTTAGAATGGTCACTTATGTTTAGGTTCAAAGACAGTCTTGTCCTTTCTTATAAATAGTATTCCTTATCTTATATGTTTGTGTTTTTCAATTGGATCCAATATGCCTCCACTTCGATCTATCATGTGGTTTCACATCGCTGCTGTAGTAGCAGTTCTTCCAGTTGTAGTGGCCATCTTAGAGCCTTGGAGTAGGCTCTGGTCACACTCTCTGATGTGCTAGCTAGACAATAAAACAAGCTTCAAATCAATTCCATATATGTATATATTTGTTTTAAAACAAAACCCTATACTTTTCTAAATCATAAATAACTGTACTCTAAACATGATAAATATGTACATAAGAATGATAATAGCTATATGTAATTATCTCTATTCTCTATGGGTACCTCACTAGGCCCCACACTTCTCTGGTATTTGAATGCCTGCCTCTATGGCTGCTTGACATACCTGCTCCATGGTAGCTAGGTATGTCAAGGTTAAGGACTTATAAGATTACCTTAATGGTTGCTTGGTATACCGCCTCCTTGGCAGTTAGGCATACCAAGGTTAACTTCTCATAAGATTGCTTCCATGGCCGCTTAGTAATCTGCTTCCTTGGTAGCTAGGTGTACTAAGGTTAATGACTTTTCCAAAACATACTGTAATACTACTATACTGATCTTAGCCTACTTATATTAACTGGACTTATATTAACTGGATAGGCAATAGATCCAAGCATTTGATCATACATCTTGTATCCTGATCATTGCTCATGTGATAACAATTTAGGTATTAAATATTTTGATGTAGAAGCTATTCATACTATATAGCCTACTAAATTGCTTGCAACATCAAAAGTGATACTAAGAACAATAATTGACCTTCAGTTATTACTTAAGTCATTCATATTATTCTAGCTATTATTCTTTTAATACTTAATAAGTACGTACTGATCTAGCTATATGGCTTGTCTCATAGCTACTTTTCATCAACTAACTACATCTTATCATGCTAAACATTACTATTTCCTATTCCAATTGGGCATTGTCATATTTCTTTACCAAGTTCTAATATCATCCTTCAAACTAATAGGGTTCAAATCTTGACAACTCCATAATCATAATCTTTGCTATCTTGCCCTAGCTCTTAAGATCATGTTGCATATAGAGTGAATTTCTAAACCATGTATCGAACTAATATACTTTCCTTAAACTATATAATTCTAATATCATACTTTTATCTCTAACTCATGCTTAATAATCATTATGCATAAATATACTCATAATGACTGAAAACTGTTAACTTACTGTCTAGTCTCTAAATCATGAAAATCAATTCTCTTCTTTGAATCTCTGTAACTAGGCTCTACTTTGAGTTTAAAGGTTCCATCATACAAGCATATTGCTCTTGAAATCTTTATAGAAATCATGAAATCTCTAAATATAAACATATTCATACTCTGGCTCTTTTACAAAAGTCATTTATCAGTTGATGGTCCCATAAGTTTCTTAAAACATATATTTTATGCTATTTCAAGAACTGAAATTTTTGTAAACGTAATAGATCAACACAAATCTCTAAAGTCTTTGAGATTTTCTTTAAAATCATGCATTTATGCCTCATTTTTAATGAAAATAAATCTAATGATTAACGTAGAGATCACATAATTGAACCCATTCACCTGGAGAGGAAAAACAAGAGACGGCAACACCAATTGAGCTCTATAGAGTAGGGGTGGCAACAAAGTCTACTATAACAACCATAAAACTCAAGATCAATCGCTATCAATCTATAGATAACTCTAACATAGCTTTAACAACATTGAGGGAGTACCTCCACTTAACAATAATGAGAGAAATAACCACAACCAAACCTTAGAACACAGAATGGAGAGGAAAGAGATGACATAAACTAACAACTCTTACCTTTGATCTTAGAGGATGAAGATTGGGATGAATTTGAGAGAAAGAGAGAAAAATTAAGGGTTTTGGGGGAAGGATTTCCCAGTTCTGGAAGGAAAGAACCAGGGGGAAGGGTTTTATAATGGGACAAGGTCATTTAACCAAAACTGTGTCATTTCTAGTATTGTGCTGTCGATGCAAAGAGTATTTACTCATTACAGCAAGGCTAGTGCTTCTCTAACTTGCTGCACCAAACCTGTGTAATGAAACAGGCATAAAAAGGCTCGCTCATTTGCTACAACAAGTATAGCTGGCTGCAGCAAACCTATTCTGTATAATTCTGCAAAACTGTAGTTGCAACATGGTTTCTGAAATCTAGGGCCTTTCTGGCTACTCAGGTGGGCCCCAGGGCACCCTAAGGCCATATGAAACTTGTCCACTGATACGTGTACACCAACTATTATAAGATTAATCTTTAATAGCCTCTAGATAGCTCTAATCTAACTCTAACAACATTAAAAGAGTACTTTTACTTGACAATAATGAGAGAAATAATAATATCTATACCCTTGAACATGAAAAGGAGAGGAAGAAGATAGAAAAAACCCGCAAACTCTTACCTTTGATCTTTGGAAGAGAGGATTTGGGAGGGATTGGGTGAAAGGAGAGAAAATGTGTTTGGATGGGTGACGGTTTCAGTTTCTATGATGGGAACCCGAGAATAAGGGTTTAAAAAAGGTTAAGGGGCTCATTAGTGAAATTACGTCATTTCAGAACTATGTTGACATTGATTGTCCTGGCTACAACGAACCTACTAAGCACCCCACTCGCTACAGCAAAGTTGTCTAGTGTAAGAAGGACAGTCTTGCATTGCTTATTCACTGTAGCGACTGATTCTCGCTACAGTGAGACTATTTCACATAATTTCATAGATTTTAGTAGCCGCATGGCTTCTGGCATACCAGGGATTTCCAAGGTGCCCTAAAGTTGTAACAGACTTGTCTAGAGACACGTGTATCGAGGTGTTACAAAATGACACCAACAATTATCATAGAATACATAGACACATGAATATCCAATAATGGTGTAAATAACTCTAAACTTACTCTAACAATATTGGGGAGCACTTAAACTTGACAAGAATGAAGAATATAACAACTCCTACCCAAAAAAATGGTAGGAAAGGAAGAAAAAGGGCATAGATTAAACCATAAAAAAATCTCTTACCTTAAAGCTTTGAAGAGATAAGATTGAGTGGGGATTAGAGTGGAGAGGTAGGAGAAGAGTTTGGGAGAGCTAGGGCTCAGTTTTGGGCGTGTTTTATGAGTGCAAGGGGTATTTATAGGGTGAGGGGTCTCATTGAACAAAACTATATCGTTTTACATTGTTTTAACATTGCGAGTGACTGCTATAGTCTTCAAGAGACTCGAGACACCCACTCTGAATCAACACATGACCGCTATAATAGTCACCCATGAGACAAGAATAGTGTCCTTGTCCTCTACCACTGCTATAGCAGAAACAGTGTCAGAAACACATGCCTTGTATATTAAGGGTCCTTTAGTCATTCGAGTCCTTCTCGGTTAACATGGGTGGGTCTTAGGGAATTGTAAGGTCATACTAGATTTGTTTAGGGACACATGAATCGGAGGTATTACACCAAGACTCCTTATCTCCAAATTCAAAAAAATTTTAAAATTAAATTATAACTAATTTTTCAAATCTAAAATGATTTCTTATATCCTAATAGGCTTCACATGTCCTATCAGATTTCATATATCCTACCATATTTAACATATCCTTAATTTAAATATTTCTCAGTATAAGGATACATATCTAAAGGATATAAACAAATAAAATTAATCGATATCACATTAAAATATACACATAAGCCAATTTTTCCAATATGAAGCAAGATAAGGCGCAATGCAAATTGGATGTGGATTTTTTTACAGGGCAAAGACTTCTTGTTAGTCTATTGTGTAATATAAATTTGTTAAAAATGCATTAATGTATTGTGATTGATTTGTATTACTAAACTATTGTGTTTAGATTCATAGATAAATTATGTAATTTAAATTTTTTAAGTTTATATCAATATTATCTCATTTTATTTGAGAAGGAATTTTATTTATTTTCAATATTTAATTGTTTAATAAATATTAGTTCATTAAAAAATTTAATACACATTTATTTTATTTTTATTTGTTTACCAAAAAAGGCCTAGGTTGGCTCTGCCCTATTTTAATTAGGCGAGCCGTTGGCGAGACAAGGTGCTTTGTCATCGTGAATAGCCAACTCATTGGGGGATGAATAAATGGTTGTCAACAAAATAGAAAAGAAGCAAATTACAAGAAAAATAATTAAGGACATTTTCATCATTTCGCATACTATATGATAAATTTATGAAAAGACAACCAAACGGTCCTAAGCCAGTGAGGACCAAATCATATGGTACTTTGCTAGGGTTCTGATCCTTTGTGTTTCTTATTGGCTAGTTCAAGCTCATCTCACAACATGGGAAAAGGATCATTTTCTCCTCAGTTTAACCACTAACTTCTTGGCCACTTTTCGCTCACCGACAAATGTTGACTATTTACGGTTTATGATGGGTCCTCTGTCGCCCGTATAAATATCATCGAATGGGAAATGGTAGGCTGCTTTATTTAAACCCAATTGATAGACATTTTGCTTTCTATATCTCTAGTTGTCTTAAGATTCCATGGAAACCGAAAAGCTAATAATATTTTTCATCATTGTTTGTATTTTTGTAATAAAAAACTTACTTTATAATTATTAGATATAATAGATATTAAAGATTAATAAATACTACTATCATATTTAATGATAATAAAATATGCATGATAATTGGCACTCATTTTTTTTATTGTTAGAATAACACTATTTTTTTTCTTTGTAATAATTAAACCTGTTATTTTCATTTCTAGATTTGCCTTTGTCTTTTTCCTTTATTACTCTTTCTTGTTCTTTTTCTTTTTTGACAAACCCAACATGATTTCCACGTTTTCCACCGTTTCATCATATTAATAATTTATTACCACGTTAATAATTGAATGATTCTTATCATGTTAAATAGTTTATCTCTCTAATAATTGGGGGGAAAAAACTGCAAGTTATAATTCATGCCCATATTTAATCTATATCATGTAGGTTGGAGTCTAAATTAATTAAACTGTTCATAAATAATTTGAAATTAACTTACTAAGCATTTGGTTGAGCTCAGATGTTTAAATAAACTGACATTTTCAAGTTGAATTTATGCTCAATTATATAAATGAACCAAACTCTAGCGCTGTAAGCTTAACATTGAAAGCTAGTTAAACTCAAATTTCTAAATAAGCTAAAACAGCTCGAGTTCAAGTCTTATATTTTAAAATAAGCTAAGCTGAATTTTTACATTTGATTCATTCAAATAAATATAATTCAAGTTTAAACAACATTTTTGGTTCATAAGCTAACCTTGTTGATAGCTTGACTTGGCTGAACTAGTTTGAACCCTCAACATTAGTTTTTCAATATGGCTACAAAGCATATATGGAAATCATCCGATCTCAAGCAGTATCTCTTTTCCCATCGTATGCTCTTTTAAAAATAGTTACTTAAAAAACATAAGACAGTAATCGACCAGGTATATATTATCTTTCAAATAGTAAATGATGATTAGTGGGGAAAAAAAAACAGAACAGAATTCGAGGAGAAACTAATTCCACCCCACAAAGCACGGCCTGTTATTACATGACTGCGCATCTTGTGCTTAGTTTGATGCCTCATAAATATATATATATATATATATATAGAGAGAGAGAGAGAGAGAGAGAGAGAGATGACCAAAAACAGAAACTTCACCATTCAATATATCGATATATCAAATTATTTGTCATATATTATAATAATTCTTTAGTTTAATTAGGTGGCGTTTGTTTGGGATTATGGGGTAAAAAAAATCACTTTTTTCACGCTAAAAAACATAGTTATAATGATCGACTCAGTTAAGGCACCAAGTCAGTGGGTTACTGGTTCAATCGGTGGGTCACTGGTCAAACTGGATTTATAAGAAAAAATATATAAAAATATTAAAAAATTAAAATAAAATAGAGTAAAATAACAACTAATTAACAATTTGACACTCTTTAAGGGGTCCAAATACGAAAACATAAATGAATGACATAAATTTCTAAATATTGTTGACATTTTACAATCACAAATCATAATTGACAGGTTCAAAACATAATTATACAAGTAAACTTATAAAATTTGACATCATAAATTCACAAATATGACAATATAAATAAAATTATTATATTTTTCTATAAATCAAATTAGAATTTTTTTTAAGATTTTCAAAAAAGACATCATTTAGTTCCAAGAAAAAGCAAAAAAAAAAAAAATCGATTTGATCGACCCGGTTTAACCGGCCGAGTCAAACCAGGTCGCATCGGTTTCAATATGAGACCGATCCAATTAGTGGCTCGGACCGGTTTCATGACCGGTTCACCAGTTTTCTGGTCGAACCGACCGGTCCGAGCCGATTTTTACAACTATGCTAAAAAGTCACTTTTTATGTATTTAGATATTTTTAAAAAAATTGGAGTATAAAAAAAAATAATTTTCAGTTTTTTTTGTTGAAGATTAAATGAGTAGTTTCTAAAAAAAAAAATCAATTTTTGGTTTTTTTACTATATATAAAATTTAAATTGTAAAAAGACCCTTAGTCAGATTTAAAAAATGTGATTAAGGGTGTGATTGTTAATTTTTAAAACAAAAATAATTTTTAAATTGAAAAAAGTCACCTTTTGTCGAAACTATTCATTATTTAGCTTCTACCCAAAAATTAAAAACTACTTAAAATAATTTATTTTTATCTTTTAAGTTATAGTTGATATGAATAATTTATATAAGAATAAAATTTACTTTAAAAAAATTATTTTTTGGTGAAAAAAGCCGAAATAAACGCATGCTATATATTATATATATATTAACATATTAAAAGTGACCAAATATTGTATTAGTGATTTTGGAATTAAATAGAATTGTTTGGAGATACTATACAAATAAAATTTGTTCACTTTTTGAGTTCAATCAAATTTTGTCATGTATATAACTTTTAAAGTAGTGAGGTGAAAGTTAATCATATTTTACTTATGTAACAAAATGTGATTGGATAATTGTATAAGCTATCAGTATATCAAAATTAATCTTATAAAGAATATAGTTAAATACATTTTAAAAATGGTCAAATTTTATTCATGTGATCCTAAATTTAAATAGAATGTTTAAAAAGGTATATAAATAAAATTTGTTGAATTCTAAAATGCATTGATTAAGTTTAATAAAATCAATAATTATTATCATTCACCCATTTAGTTATAAGTGCGTTTTAAGGTTTACTCGCTTAGATGAAGAAATCATTTAAAATGTATATCTATAAATGGATTCAGTTCGTCTAAAGTGAAAAATTGATAAAATACAAAAGTAAGGGGTTAATCACTCTTGAATCATTTAGTGAGAATCACACTCGACAAGAATTATTAATCTAAAGGTGATTACCTCTCAATTTTTCACTTTACTAACTTTCTTATTTCAAAAGAGCCAAATCTCATATTAGTTTATGTTGACAAAATTATCCTTTTGTTTTATGAGTAGGAGAGAACCTATACAAGGACAAAAATAAAAAAAAATGAATTAATACGTCCATAAAACTTGGAAATGACATATAAATATTGAAAAAGTTTTTCTTAAAAGGACACTTATAACCAATAAGACGTGGTATTATGTATGTGAAGTAATCTAATATATCGATGTATGTTGTGACGCTAAATGAGATATTAGAATTTGTTTTTTAAATTGACCGATATATCAAAAGGGGTTGTGTTAGAGACCTGCATTAGTCATCCCCATCTTTTGGACCATCCCATGGTCCGCCATTTTTCACCATTAGTTAGATTTAAAAGCAAATCCTATCAACGATATAGGATAATTGAAGATAAAACATATAATTTTATTAAGGAACAAAATACATTTTTTAAGTTACGAAATCACCCTTATACAAAAAAGATTTTTGCTGTGAAAAATCCATGTATCCTTTCTCGTTACCATAGCCATGAAAGCAACTATATTTTCACACTCCATCCATGAAAAAAAGAACCCAACACTGTTGTCGCCCCCATCGAATTTTAAGGGTAAAAAGCAGCCAATCGAGATTCCAAAAAAATCAAAAGTTTGAAACTTTCACATTATCTTCTTGGTGTCTAATATATATTCAACAGTATGAAGTTGGTTACATAATGTTTTGCCGTGAAGAAAAAAATTAATATATTGAAATGATTGTCTTAGGCCATGTCTATGTGTGACTCTTGTAGGATGAGCAATAGATTTTGAATTTGGTAGCAGTAATGTGTTTATCCTTGAATTTGGTACTTTCATTAGATTCAAACATGCTTGCCTCTCTCGTGCATCCTAAACTTGCTCTCATAGCTCAGTTGCCGTCAAGGGTGGGCATGATTGTTAGTTCGCAGCAGCAAGATGTGGTCACAATTGGGTTGGAACTGAAAAAGGTGAATGCAGGAGAAGAAAAAATGGAAAGAAGATGAAAACAATGGGGTCACTCAATCCGATCTGATGTAGCAAAGAATAAGAAAGGAAGGTGGGAATAAAATTTCATTAGGTGGTAGTTTTGTAATTACGAGGGTTCTAAAACTTGAGTTGCATTCATATTTTTTAGAATCGAAACTATAATCGGTTCGATCAAGATATCGAGTTACTAGATTGCTGATTTACTCGATTAAACTGAATTTAATTCAATAAATATATAAAAACATATTAAATATATAATATGTATAATTATTGTTACTTAATGAATAAAAATCAACTTAGACCGGTGACATGTGCATTGCCATTTATATCCTTGGTGGAAAAATTTTGAATTTATTTAGATATAAAAATATATTAGATATATAATAATATAATTATTGACATATTATATAATAAAAAGTAAATTAATTTAGTAGTATGGGTAAATGCCTTACTCTTCTTGGTGGAGAATTTGAACCCCATTATATAACTTTTGTAAAAAGATAATTTTTCTTTAAAAATTGATCTAATTTAATAGTCTTAATTTAAGCCAAATTCGACCAGTCCAACTCGAATCAAATCAGGGTGGTGGAAAGATGTGTGAAGCATTAGGATGTGACAGAAGGACCTTTGGCTAGTACTAGTATGTATTGGCTGCTGGCTAGCATTGCCAATTTCCACTCAGGACAGCTGGTACGATTCTGACTGACTTTTGGAGTCCCCCCAGACCCAACACAGCTAGCAAAGGATACTCAATTTTTCTCAATTAGTGCCCATGAGTTTCGGCAAGACTCGTGCCGCTGCTGTGCTGTTGACTAATTTTCTCTTTGGCAAGTCTTCTATCAATTTCAGTAAGACTTAATAATTTCTGGCCAATCACATTATTGACTGATTAAATACTATTAATGGGAGACAGGAGAAGAAGTTAGAGTATTGAAAAAAAAAATTAGAGTATCAAAAAGATATAAAGATAATTTTATAAACTAATATTAAGTTTTTTTAATATTAATATTTTTAAATTTTTTTATAATTTTAATAAGTATTTACAATTGAACAACTATCCAAATATTGGAGAACCTGTTAATTACACTTTGAAGTTAGCAGAATTTTCAACATCTTAATAATCGGCCCACCAAGCCCGACAAACTCCACTTCTAGGTTTCTATATTACTATGATTATCATTAATGCATTCTTGAACCGTCGAAGAGAAATTATCTTTAATACTGCTGTGTTAAAATAAGAGCCTTTTCTTTTTTTACGGACGCTTGGATACTAATTAAAGATTCAAAAGTAGTAAATTTTTCACTAAATACTGAATTTTTCAAAGTTTCATCATAGGAGAAAATAATTTTATTTTCTTGGGACACTAGTTAAAAAACTTTAAAATAATTATAAAAAATAAAAATACTAAATTAATTTTGATAATAGTATGAAATTACGTAAGTGGATAAAATTATTTTCTTTTTTATCTGGGTGAATCTTCGTTAATATAATTAATATACTATTCCATTAATATACTATTTCTATTAATAAATGAACTACATCAAAAGTATTATTCAAAAAATTAATACTACTTTAATATTATAAATTAGAAATGATAGATATTCTGAAATAATAAAATGTGTAAAACTTAACAAATTAATTATATTGAAAAGAATAGAGTAATTAAGAAATTGTTATAATATAAAAGTTTTGCATCGAAAAGATGTATCAAAAACTTATCTTTTGGATACAATATTTTTTAAGAAACTTATGAATCCAAATGAGCCATTTGACTTAGAAGTCAAAGTAACTTGTAGTTTTACTTTGATGGGTTTATGGGTTCGAAAACACTTATTTTAAAGTTGGGGAGAGCGTCTGTTTCCGGATTTAAAATTTCAATTCCCTTGAATTAGATAATTTAGGAATAATATTTTTTGGGTATTCAAAACCCTTATGATTTAAACGATGTTGAATATCACATCTGCTACTTAATCAAAATCATTAGTTACGTTATTTCAAAAATTAAATTAAAAATAAAAATAAAAGAAGAGAAAATGATTTGTTTAACAATTCATAAAATAATTTTAACTAAACAACATGTGAACATAACAGATTTAATAAGGAGACCGGATAAAAATGAATTAAATGAATAATAAATGCAAATGCTAAACTTAGCCAAGCCAACCAGGTAAGTTAAAAGCATTCAAATATTTTTGCATTCTTTTTTTGTTGGTTTTTTTTTAATTTTGATATTTTTGCATTTTTAATATTTTAATTCATTTCTCATGTTTTTGTTAGTTGTGAATTCATTTCTTTTTTTTTTGTTGCCAGAGTGAGTTCCTCCCTTTATTTTTTATTGTTCGAATTCATGTTCCTTTTTTTTTTTTTTTTGGTTGTGAATTTATCTCCCTTTCAGAGTGAGTTCCTTCCTTCTTTTTTTTAGGTTCGAATTCACATCTCTTTCACGCATGTTTACTGTCCAAATCCGTTTACCCATTTTAATTCAAAAGCAAAGAGGCCCAACGACCCAAGCTCCAAAAAATATCCAAGATTCACCAAGCGAGAGGATAACCCCACCCACTCAAAAGTGAACAAACCGATGCTGGTTTCGCCCTTGACCCCCCGAAAAAAAGAAAGAAAAAAGGTGGTGGTGTTTTGAAGCCAGCCATAGGTTCAGAGTCAATGCTAGAAGTTTAGTAAGTCATGTCCAGAAGTGGAGAGACTCGAATAGTTAGCCTACCTCCGATTTCAGTTTTTCAGATTTTATAAAGAGATAAAAAAAAAATTAAAAACTAAAAATTTAAACCAAACAAAATATAAATGGTGATAATATCTTTTTCTTGCTATTATAACTTTTAATTACCTAATTAATAATCTCTCTCATCTTTGTGAGCTTTACATCATTAACATTTTATTAATAATAAATTCTGAAATTAAAATTATATTATTATTTATTACTATTAAAGTATTAATAAATAATAACATATGTTATGATATATTAATTAAATAATAGTATCGTGTATACCCAAGAAAAAAACAATAACCTTGTTATTTATTAATATTTTCAAAGCATATAAACTGGACGTTATTCTTTGTATGCTCTTTTTTCTCACCATTTGATTTCTATGTTCTTCGATGTAGTTTATTAATGTTCCATATCATTATTCATTACAATAAGGATTTTCTAAAATTATTCATTGAATAAGTAATATATTCTATTATTAATTCCTACCAAAATATTCTATTATTAATTCAATTTTATGTTTTTAAAAATTACGAATAAGCTATAAAGCATGGGTTAGTGGAGAGTTAATAGTTTAGAAATTTTATCAATTTTTTAATCAAATTAATATTAAATATATTTATATAAGATATAACAACATTATATGAAATTTCAGTAACACTTATATAATATTTAGGAGATAGAAATAAAAAATCACTCTCTCTGTTTGAAAATAATTATCTAATTTTAAAATTTTACATTGGGTAAATTACACTCACCTCTCTTGAGGTTTGTGAAAATGCAATTCACACCTCCTGTAGTTGTTCAATCTACACTCACACCTCCTTTGCTTATTAAATTTTAAGAATTTATATATTAGACTTACACCCCTTATTAACAGAATATCGTTAGTAAACTTAATAGAATAATATTTTTGTGATATTAACTGTTTCTAATCAAAAAAGCTTCACTTAAGTGAAGTTTACCAACTGAATCTCTATTATTGCTAAGAAGTAGGAGGCTGGGAAGAACCCATGGAGCTTTTGAATTTGTAAACAGGAGGAAAAGAGAGGGGTGAGTTTTTATATAAAAACTTAGTGAGTGAATTCTTACCTGAAACTCCCTTCACGGGACACTAAAGAAACAATGCAATAAATCATAATAATAGTAATAGTATAAAGCTTTAAAACATTTCATGCTTATATTCACATCATCAAATCACTATTCTCTATAAATCAACCCAACAGTATCCTAATAGAGAAACATAAATATCTGTATGATAATCTATCATTACATCTAGGCGTTATGTATTGTCGTGCCCAGTGAAATAATAAATTCTCTTATTTTGAGTCTTTGGTCACATCCGGGTGTTACATATCGTCATCTCCAGTGTAATGATAATTTCTCTGTTTTCTTTAGCCCTAGGTTACTTGGTACTAAGGTTAACGGATTAACTACCATTAATACACAATTTGTTTATCTATCGCTACTATCCAGCTCTACCAGAATCTAAATCTTTTCTCTGTATCTTAAACAGTCCTTTACCCTAGGGTTCAAAAGCTCTATCATATAAACAAAAAGTTCTGGTAATCATATAATCATTATAACATTTCTAAACAATCATAATAAAATTCCAGCTCTTTATAAACTCATTTCAACAACAATGGTCCCATGGTTTTACACAAAACATGTAGTTCATGTCATTTCTAAAACCACATTTTCATAGTTTGATAAATCAACAGAAATCTCTAATTTCTTTGCAGAAATCTCTGAAATCACAATATCAACCATGTTTTCATAAAAATAGCTCTAATGCATAACATAGAGATCACAGGTTTAAACCCATTCATCTAGAGGGGTGGAATACACAAGATTGACAATAGCAGAACCTTGAGAGATAGAATGACAACAATATTTGCTATTAAAGCAATAGAGCTCTAGATCAATCTCTACATAACACAAATCTATCTTATCTATGATGGAAGAATACCATGACATGAAAGGAAGAGAGAACTCAAATTCTAGCCCCAAGAACACGGAGGAATTGAGTGAAAATGAAGTAAAACTAGCAAAACAGTATACCTTGATATTGAGAAATGAAAGATTGAAGTTAGGATTGAGAGAAAATGGAAAAATAATAGAGTTTGGGATGACAACAGGGTAGAGGGGTGAAGGTTTCATGTTTTTTAGGGTAGAAGGGTGTGTTTGGTGGCATAGTTCCTGAAAAAGGGTTTTTTTTATAAAAACTTGAGTGCTGCAGTGCTCATTTGAGCATTGCGACACTCAAAGAACATTCTAAAGAAGCACCACCTTATTACTAGACCACTATAGCACTCTCCAGAGAGCCTGATTTTCTTGTTTTTGCCCCTGAACTCTCCATAACTGTTGTAGCACTTATTTGAGTGCTACAGCATTCTCCAGAGCACTTTTTCTCTCAACATCACTCTATAATTCAAGTGGGACCTACCAACATCAAGAATGGGTCCTGAGGAACCCTATGGTGGTCCCAGATTTTCCTAATGAGACGTGTATTGCTCTAAACTCTCCTAGAGAATAGTACACCGAGGGTATCACAAGTGAGCAAGCATGGCTACCGCTAAGCCATGCATGTGCCTAGTTGTTCATTTATGTATGATTATATATATATATATATATATGTTAAGTTTTATTAAATTATAATTTTTACATTTATTTAATTAAATCTGGTTTAACTAGTGACTTAGTGACCCAGTGCTTTAACCTAGTTGATCACCAGTCCGGTTCTAAAAACTATGTATGAATAGTAATAAATGTGAGAAAGGTTAGAAAAATAGTAATAAATGTGGGTTAAACAAAATTACTATACTATCCTAAAGAAAAGTTAGTATTTCATCTGTCACAACTTAATTAGTTGTGCTCGTGGCCAACACATGAAGGGCCCTAGATCTCATGCAAGCTTATTGTAACTAATTATGCTGAAATTCTTTAATAGCATTTGATAAATTGACTAATGCTAAATTAAATCTCTTAAATCATATATGTCTACTAATTTAGAAAATTTATAATATTTCAGATCTATGCACCCTTATAAAGGTCATTCTAGGTTGGGAAAGGCCTCCCTCAAGCTTTAGGACAGTTTATGCAAGTTTTGAAGGTTTTTGCGGTATCGTGCTAACACACAATGTCTTTTGATGTAGTGCAAAAAAATGCGAAGTGCAGTTTATTCGCACTAAAGTGCAATGTGTTTTGACCACCAAAGTTCCAGAAAGTATTCGGTGAGCGGACGCACAATGTGTATTGTGCTTAAGCACGAGCGAGCTAACGCTCAGTTTCACGCACTATAATCCCTAAAATGATGGATTTCATTAAATTGATCTCCCTTTATATAAATATGTCCTCATATGCTTGATTTCAGAACTCTAGTAGCTCCAAAGTGTTCTTTTCCTCATCCAAAACCTTGTATACTCGTTCTTCTCCTTTTAATCCATATGGTAGGTGATGATAGATGTCCATAGCCAGGGATCATGACAGGGGGCCGAAAAAGAGGAAGAATTTATATTGAGAATATTGGAGTCGCCACCAAGTTTATTTAAAATTGGGAAAACGTTGGAAAAACCCATTTTTTAGAGAATAGTCTTTGAAACCGGTTTGAGTTCGGGAGTCGGTTATGTATAGGGAAGAGGCGGGAATTTAATCCACACCTAGTACGTCAGCAGGCTGTGCACTTTAATTAAGCGTGCAAATTAAATAAATAACCTTTTTCAAACATTTATTTTTACATTTCAAGACAATTAAAAAGGAATTTATTTTCTTAAAGAAAAAAGAATTTTTAGTCTTGTATTATTCAATTGAGATGTCTAAAAAATGAGTTAACTAGTCATCACGACTAAGTTAACCGTTCTTTATTTGAAACGAAAACATTTAACAATAAGCATATAATTTTTTAAAAAAAAATTGTTCTAAATAACAAATACTTGCAAATAAAATCTAAAAAAGAAGCGAAAATTTATTTTTTGGTGTTTTTTGTAAGCGAAAATATATCTGACCTTATGAGAGATATTTGGAATATCAAATTGTCACAATTCATATATTCAAATATCAAAGTTAACAAGCAAATCATGCTAAATTAAACCTATTATTTGAATAAGGAATTTACTAAATAAATGAACAAAATTAAATTGAGAATAAATATATAAATTATAAATATTTACCAATAAGAGAAAAAGAAGAAAATTATTTTTATGTATTTTTATAAATCAGCGAAACAAATATAAAGAGACAAACATTTTATGAAAATTTGAATCACTAATTTATCTTATTGAATGTTAAATATATATCGAGTTAGCAATGCATTATTTCTTTAAATTAACATCTTTATTTAAAATTCCCCAATTACCCACATAAATGAACATTAAATAAACTATTCTAAAAAATAAATTATTTATAAAAATAACAAAAATACAAAATTTGCATTAAAAAAAAGGGAAAACTAAAGAAGTATTAAAAACTTACAAATATAATGAATTATACAAAGCTAATTGGACTTGACAGGGATCGGAATCGCATAACTCTCTATCGTATCCAGTGTGATAGAGAATTGAGAATCGCGTAGTTACATAGAAAAAAAGAAGTGATGTTGTTTAATCTTATTTTGAAAAAGATATTTAGAATATTAATTTATCTTGTTAAAATATCACAAATATAAAGTTAACAAACCGTCATAGTTAAATTAACTCTATCTTTGAGATGAAATTTCGAATATCAAGCTATCACAGCTAAAATATTCCAGGATATAGAATTAACAAACCGTCACGGTTAAATTAATCCTATTTTAAAGAAAAAGATTAACTAACTCAAAATCTCCTTTTGTAAAGCAAAATTATTCAATTATTTATTTTAGACCCAACATTCATAAAAAAAAGATTATTTTTATTTTCATTTTTTTTAATTGAAATTAGCAAAATCTATTAAAGACCGTTACACAATTAATTTAAACAAAACACCTCCACATATAAAATAAATAAACTAAAACCATAAACACAAATACACAAATAATTTGAACAAAACACATAAATAAATAATATTAAACAAAAATAAAACTAATTCGTAAACATAATCATACAATTAAACAAAATATATAAGATAATTAAATAAACAAATGAGGATCCTAATTACTATTTTCTTTTTTATCCTTTTTAATTAAAAGAAACATTGATACTAAAATCACTCAAATCAAAGAAATAATTAAATCATTCTTTTTTATTTTATTAAGTAAACTAACTTAATTCTACTCAAACAAAAATGAAAAAAAAAGGCACATCACAAGTTTCCTTTTTAAATGAATCGATATATCCAAATATTTATTATAAACTCAAAGTAAAGAAACTCCATTTTTTAAATTTTGAGGCCCAAATTGTCTTAGACCCAAACAAACAAACCCAAAATCTACTCCAATAAGATAATTTTGCCCAATACTAATTCATTAAACTAAATCTATATTCTTTATCATATTCCCTTTTTTAAAAAAAAAAATACAAAAACTCCAATATTTACTTTCAACTCAAAGTAAAATTAAACTCTTTTATTATTTTGACTCAAATCTAAATAAGTAACCTTCTAAACTAAAATGAAATAAATACTAATCCAACAAACAAACCCAAAATTTTAGGCTCAGACAAACAAAAAGACCCAAATATTGATTCCCAAATTAAATACACTTTTAAAAGTTCATTTAGACTAAACAAAACCCAAATTCAACAAATAAAACCCAAAAAAAAAAAACACAAGATAAAATAAACAATAACTAAACCAAATGAATTCAAATTCAAATAGACAAAATTAAAATCTAAACAAAACTAACAAAATAATAATACTAAAAAACTTAATCTATCACCCACACATACGTACATGGTCACTCCCCATCACAACTTCCTTTCACTTTCACTCTTACTCTCACAAACACACACGTGGCATTCAGACTTCACCCAACGTACATAGCACAAATTTCTCTAGCACAGATGCTTACACCCTCACGCACACATTTTAACACACATGCACGGAGAGAGAAGATATGGAGAGAAGAAGAACCTGGAAGAAGAGAGATAGAGTGAGGGATCGAGGGAAGGAGATGGAGGAAGCCATGTGAGGGATCGAGGGAAGGAGATGGAGGAAGCCATGTGAGGGAGACCGAAGCCGGGCAAGAGGGATCCCTGCGGTGGGGCTCTGGAAACGGGGGATGGAAGCCAAGCCAGGTCAGCGGTCTTTGCATGTTGTGGTTCTCGGTGTGGTGACTCGCGGCGAGTAGCGGCGCGTGAAGAGCACGGACCATGGCGGAAGGCGGAGGAGCAACGCCCGCGGATAGAGCGCGGTGGCCAGGAGTCGGCGGCAGCGAATCACGAGCTCACGGAGATGCCATCCTCCCGTGACTGGGTTTCCGCTGTGTTTCGCGGTTGGTGCTTCGCGCGGGTGGGCTTTTCGTGGTGGATCTGAGGTGAGATCGTATGCGGCTCTTGGCGGACTCCGAGAGACCAATAGAAAGCGGAGGTTGGTCCGGCGGGGTTTATGGGCGAGGAAGGAGTCGTGGCCGGCCAAGGTGGAGTAGATCCGGTGCTATATTGGCGGCCACGATGCGCCATCATCGCGACTTAGCCCGATAGTGGTATGGCGTTACTTTCGAGGCCGCGATGGAGAAGTCGCGTTGGCGAGCTTGGGTGGCAGCTGTCCTATAATTTTTTGATCTTGGATTTATTTTGGTTTTGATATGCTGTTTGGCTTTGTTTGTTTCTGACTTAAATTGCAGAGGATGATGATGATAGAGGGAGGTGGGGTGAAGAGGAAGGGGAAGAGTGGTTGGCTTGGTGGTGATGTTGAGGTGAAGAAGATGGTGCTTGAAGGGGTTGATGGTTGGAGGTGATGATGATGATAGAGGGGGAAGGGGAGGCCGCGGCGGTGGAGGGAGAGGCCGCGGCCTCCCTGTGTTGCTTTCCTTTTTCTTTTTTTTTTTTAAAAGAAAATCTTCAGATGATGATGATGAAATTGCTTCAATTATTTACCTTGATATTTCTCGTACTTGAATTATCTTACTGGAAACTGCTTCTGATTCTCTTGTTCTTTGATATTTGATTGCAAAAAAAAAACTTGCTGACGAGTGATTGGGAATTTTTTCTGATCGTTCTTTTCTCTCCTCAATCCTCTCTCAATATGTATCTTCTTTGTTTTTCCGATACTCATAACTTCACCTAAAGAAAATCAAACTTCTTGCACCAAGTCTAACAACACCATGATGATGCTCTCCATTTTTTTAAAAAAGAAAAACCTTTATCTGCTTCACGAGTGTTCGAGGAGAGAGAAGCGCATAATAACAAGGAAAGGAGAGAGTCCGTGAATTTTCAGAAAGAAACACAACCTAGGAGCAATTCGTGGCTCCTTTTCTTTTATTAATATTATTATTATTATTTTATTTTATTTTTGAATGCAAACGGGCCAGGAAGAAAGATATAACAAATTGGGCCACAACACAAATGAAAGCAAATTTTGTTTGGGTACCAGGCTTAGAAGAACTAGGCCAAAATAAAAAAAACTCCTTTTTTATTTTTCAATTGGGCCGAATAAAATTGGGTATTCACAATAGAAAAATGAGATGATATGAGTTAAGATTGATTAAGTTATTTTTCCCTTCTTTCAATATTTTAGATTAGTTATATATGCTTATTTTATTAAAGTCAGACTAAATTGGGTGGAGTACAATTTTAACTTAAGAATGAGGAGAAGTGCTATTTTGACAAATCCTAAGAGTGTTTTGTGCTATTTACTCATTACTTTATGTGTAACATACCTAAAATACCCTTAATAAAAACTTGTTTTATATTTAGCTAATTTTATTTTCAAAACTAAATTAAATTTTATAGAAATGTAGAATCTGCATTGTCTATTTTCACTCCTTATTTACTGTTTTTATTTGTGATATTTCTAAATCCCTTTAATTAAAAACTTATTTTATATTTATAATATTTTTCTACTATGATATTTTAAATTTATATTTAATAATTATAACAATTAATATTAAACATAAATGAGTTTAACCATGAGGAAAAAAAGTAAGGCCTCGAATTATCTAAGAGTTAAACATAAATATTAATTCATTTTCAATATGATTTTCTATCCTTTAAAAGTAAATAATAAAAAAATAGACATTAATCTCAAAAATTAATATATATATATATATATAAATGCTTGATTATCAAATATTAAAATAAACACATGAATATGCGATTTATTTTAATATACAATTTTTGCTAATCATATATTAAATTATATATTAAATCATATATTTATGTTTGTCTAACATCACTCCTATTTTTTTATTGGAATATACTTTTTATTTTATATACGTTTAGATATAATCATATACAATTTAATATGATTCCCAAATATTCAAATAAGTCGTATATTACAATAGTACATTACAATGTCATAAATTTATATTTTTCCAATCATGTTAATATGGTTTATTTTAATGTATTATTCAATTTTATTTTCAAAATTAAAATAAAATTAATCATATTATGAGATTAATGCTTCTTTCATATTTTAGCTAATCGTATATTAAATCGTATATACGATTTTTGCTAAATCGATTTATTATTTTAATTTAGTTTTGAAAATTAAAAATAGTTAAATATAAAACAAGTTGTTTACTAAGGAAATTTTAAAAATGTTACATATAATAAAATAAATAAAAAATAGTGTTAGACAAATAAGAGTGGCTTTTAATATATACTGAGTTATATATCATTGGAAGGGACCAAATGTGCGTCTTAATATGACAGTTAACTCCTTCTTTTGAATTGCCAACAATTGGCAAACAATTTACTTTATACTGAAATTTAATCTGACAAGCGAAAGTTGACGAAGATGAAAAAATAATTGAGGTCCTATTAAGTAGATAAAAGTTTTAATGGCATAGTGATGATATATCTCCAATAATTTTTTTTGTTTAAAATAAATTTGCAGCATCTTTTCATGTATATTAAGGTTGTGAAGTACGTTAATAAAAATCAAATGGATGTTCAAATCTAATAGGTTAATCTTCTGTCTTTGCTGAACTGACCTCTTGTTCAAAAGAGGACCGAAAATATTCCTACAGTTTAAATGCTCTCAACGCATCATACGAGTCGAAGGTATAATTTTAATTTGAATCATTCTACTAAGTGATTTTCTAGGTTATTCTTGCGTATTTTACTACTATCTTTAATTCGTCCTCTTGCAAATTCTTTGCAATGAGAAAGTCTTCCAACATTCTCGAAAGTTACGTTTGTGTATACATAAAAACTTCCAACCTCTTTGGAACTAATTATTAATTAAGCAAATTGGTCTGGCAAATTTGTTTTAATTTTCCATGAGGGAGGAAGGATATGGGAACTTAATTCACAAATAAGTTTAATTTGTTTTTCCAATGAGTGGGTGTTTTGGTGATTGCATTACAGGACGAAACGTTTCTTTGGAATATGACAAAATAGAATTAGATTCCAGCAGCAAAACGAAAACACTTCTTTAGGATGTCACAAAGCACAATGTTGCTTTAATGATCAATATAGTTGTTTTTTATACTTTTTAGATTATGCGAATACATTTTTTAATGTGATTTTCTTGCTCTCTTTCCGGTTATTGTATTGTCAATGAGATTGATTTTGCTGCTGAGTTATTTTATTTTTATCAGACTGCTATTTCAAAATTTCTATTTGCTATATCTGTAGATATATACCTGCCCCTAAATTTGTCTTACTTGAAAATTGAAATGATCATATTATCATATGGAGGCGACTTTTAGCACCTAGTATCTTCCTTACAATAAAGCCTGCAATGTCTTTATCTGACAATCTCAGAATCTCATGCATTATGCAGAAATTCAACAATCATAATGGTCTACCGCATGAAGAGAGGAGACTCAACATTCTTTATAATTAATAGAGTAAATAGTCTTTACACCGTCTCAGCAAAAATTTTCAAGAAAATTTAATCCTTTAAAATCTAATGATAAACTCATAATTTTTTAAAGTTTTAATAATAAGATATATTAGTTACTTAGTATATATTTGTTCTTTTAAACACTAAAAAAATTGCATAGTAACTCATTAGCAGAACGTCAAGTGATATGTGTATTATATGAAATTGAATGGAGTTTATAATAATTTATTTTGGTGATTGAAATTACACAAAATAAATTATTTAAATCTCCATATCATAAAATGACTCATTTTGTATCATTGTAAATACTTAAATGAGTGCAGCATATTTCAAAATTGTATCATTTTATTTGCATCAAACATTTTAATAGCGTGTCATTATTGTATTAAATCACATTAGAATTATAAAAACCCTTAATATTAATGTCATGACTTTCAAAATAAACTCTACTGATTGTTCATTAGACAAAATCTCAGTTAAACAAAATATTACACATCTTAAATAACCTTACTTCAGGAAGATGAACACCGTCGTCCAACAAAAGAATACAGCAAAAGAATATTCACAATGTAGGAAATCTTTGGTCAGTATATGATGATAACACAATTCTTCTTTCTTCAGTGGCATTAATCTTTTCGAAGTTGGAGTAACTAAAAATGGCTAAGGGTCTTTTCATTACTAGCTTTATGCAAGTTCCTTTTATCTGTTATTTTGGAAAAAAAATATGGAGCATTCCTTTATATCAATAAATAATAGAAGAGATTAACAGAAAGATAATAATATTAATATTAATAATTGCATGGAGTATTTACTTTGAGCAGAAGACCCGCAATGAAGAATTGGAAAGCTGCTGGTTATAAAATATTAAAGAATTTTATTGCAACAACAGTATTCAGTCGATTCATGGCAATAATAATGATGGTTTTTATACTAGCATTAGATATCCGTAAATATTTAACAGTTAAATAATACAAATATAGCATATAGTTTAGACTATCTCAAAGGGCCTTCACTCATTACCTGTAAACGTCTTTCGGTCTAGAATTTGAATTTGATATATATATATATATATGGAAAGTATCAAGTGAGAAGAATGATTTTATATGAGAATGAGAAAAGTAAATTTGGATTATCGAATTTTGTATTAATGATCAAAATTAAAACATAAAGTCATGTAACTTTTTAAAGTGATCATGTAATATTTTAATAACTTTTAATTATGACCATTTATATATGTTTATATGATCCAGATTTAATCCTCCACTCACTTTTAGCTAAGCAAGGGTATGGTCTCACCTTTTGCTTATGTATTGCTAATATGTGCTGGGTAATTTTTCAAAAAAAGAAAAGGATAAATTTCTGAGTGACTACACTAAAATATTTTTGCTCACCTTTGTATTTGTTGGAAAATGGAAAGACATATGAATCATGAATCTTCTGTCAAATAAATATGTGTGTGCATAAATATATATAATTACTAATTAAATGATAATTCCATAGCAGAAAAGGTAATGCGTAAATGTGAAAAATGAAGAAGCAAAAAAAAAAAAAAAAAGATGAGGTGAAGAACCAAAGTTGCCACATAAATGGGACCTGCGAATGTATAATGTTATTTGTTTTCTTAGGAATGAAACCAAGCTTTGTTCTTGTCTAAGTTTTTTGGAATTTTGAGTATTGGTTTGGAGAGATATTTGGATTTGTTTATGTTGTATTGCAAATACCTTATTAAGCTAACTTGTGCTATCTTCCGTGGTAGAAGATACAGGCAGGCTTTTCCACATCGCCAGACACTCATGGTAGTGGTGGTGGTGGCGGCGGCGGCGATGATGATACTGACAATATTGCTAACTTTTCCTGATTTGAGTTACTATTTTTTTTTATTTGTCATGTGTTAGCTTTTTTATATTTATACTTATAGACTTTGTTGTATTTGTATTTATTTTACATTTCAAATTTAAATTTGTGTGTTAATTTACTGAGTATTTTTTTTATAATTTATTATAATTAAAGATATTTATATATTTATAATTATCGTTAAATAAAAAATAAGCTCTTAAATAAATAATCAAGTAACATACAAATTGGTCAATATTTATTTTTTTAAAAAAAATAATTATTGATGGATTTTTCATGGATAAAATAAAAATAAATTTAAACTATTAAATATTACCCATGGAATATCCGTTAGTAAAATAAAAAAAATAAACTTTAAAATATTACCAATGGAAATTTTCCATTTGTAAAATATAAAAGGAAAAAATAAAGTTTTAAAAATTACCAACAGATTTTTTGTAGGTAAAATAAAAAGAAAAAATAAAATTTAAACTATTATATATTACCGATGAAAAATCTATCAGTAAAATAAAATGAAATAAAATCTAAAATTTTAAAATTCATAATTACCGACAAAAAATTTATCGATAAAATATCAAAAGAATAAAAGAAAAAACTGACAAATCCATCGGTAATTTTTAAAAATTCTAAAAAACTTAATTTAAATTAAAATTTTATCCATGGATTTTCCGTTGATAATATAAAAAAATCTGTCGGTAAAAATTTCTATCGATGAATTTCCATATGATTTTTTGAAGCTCATTACCGACGGATTTTTTACAAAAATCCATTGAAAAATCCGTCAGTAATTAATTTTTCCATCAGTAATACAAAAAATCCGTCCGTAATAGCATTTTTTCTAGTAAAGCTTGCAAGTTTATATTTCCCAATCTTAATCTAGAGTAACGCTATTTGTATTTTTTATATATATCTTTGAAAGAATATTTTAAAATATTCCTTAAATATTGGCTAAAAGAAAAGTTAGCTAGGTCTCTTAATTATGCTTGGATTGATGGAAATTGATGGAAAGATAGGGAATGGAATGTAATGGTTTAAAACTCCATTGTTTGGTTTTTCAAAAGATCGATGAAATGAAATGGAGGAGGATGGAATAGATTCCTTCTAATTCCATCATCTCTTCTTGTCCTCCTTCCCTCTCAATATAGTTCGGGAGAAATGGAATGAAATCCATTACTTTTTATTTTTTACCCATAAAATTATCATCACCCCTTTATATTGCATTTGAGTACTCAAATAATGGAGTGGAATAATTACATCACTCCTCTTTACTCCGTTCTATTCCATTCCAGTACTTACTACCAATCCAAATCTACCCTAAAAAGGGAGAAGATTTTGATAAGATAAAAAAAATAGAGAGAAGATCAGGTGAGGTGGATAATTAATTGTGAGAGTAAGATGACTAAATGTTGACTATTGAATCTTATATGAATACTAGCTGTTTGACCTGTGCGACACACGAGATGATAATGAAAATAGTTTATTGGCCATTATTGAAAATAAATAATAATTCATTTAAATACATTTTGTAGAAATTTGAGTATATAAACTTATTTTGAAAATAAGTTAACAGTTAAATAATTAAATAAACGAATAAAATATAAATGAGTATGATCTGAAATAAGTCATTATATTTTATATCTTTTTTTAAATATCATGTTTATAAGATTGAGAAAATCTCGATAAATAACCTTTCACTAACAATAAAAAAAACCTATTTTATAAAAATTTTACATGTTTCAATAGTTGAAATTGATGAATAATAAAATAAAATAAGTGGATATATTTATAATATTATATATACCATTAATATGTATGACAATGAGTATCTATAATACCTCGATACATATGTCCCTAGACGAGCCTAATATGGCCTCCCCCAACATCTATCCGTGTTGTCAGGAAGGCCACGAGTGCATGGAAGTCAATACAGAGGGAGATCAGGTGTTTCTAACATCGCTATAGCGGTACCACTATAGTGGTGGTAGAGAGCAAAGATGACAAGTGCCAAGTGGGTGACCGTTATGGCGTGTAATACTCTAAGTACATGTGTCCATAGTCGGGTTTGGTACGGCCTTAGGGTTCATGGGACCCACTTGTGAAGCCAGAAAAGCACTGGAAACCATAAATCATGTTGCATCCAAGTTCTGTAGAACAGGCTCACTACAGCGAGTATGGGTTGTTGCAGCGAGCGAGCGAGCCTTTCTATGGGTTTTAGACCAAATAGACCCGCTGCAGCGAGTGTAACTAATACCAAAATGACATGTTTCGAGTTATGAGCCCTTCTACTCTTTATAAACCCCTCCCTTTCGGGTTTCACAGCCAGAAATTGAAAGCATTAAGGGGGAGAATGTAATACCCTAGGTACACGTGTCCATAGTCGGGTTTGATATGGCCTTAGCGTCCTTGGGACCCACCTGTGAAACCGAGAAAGCCTTGAAGACCAGAAACCATGTTGTAGCCAAGTTCAGTAAAATTCTGCAAAATAGGCTCATTACAGTGAGTCTGTGCAGAACAGGTTCGCTGCAGTGAGCGTATCTGATACGAAAATAACACAGTTTCGAGTTATGAGCCATCTACCCCTTATAAACCCCTCCCTTTGGGTTTCATTGCCAGAAACCAAAACCCTTGCCTCCCAACCCTATTTCTCTCTCATTTTCTCAATCTAGCTCTATTCTTCTTCCTCCAACTCAAAGGTAAGCTTGGTTTTGTGATTTTGCTTCTTTTTTCTCCCATTTCTCATGTTCTTGGAGGTGGGCATCATTGTTCTTCATGCCATGCAAGCTTTGGTGTGCCTCCATTGATGTTAGGTTTAGATTTAAGTCATATAGAGATTGATCTGGAGTTATATTGCTTTAATGACAGAGATTAGTGTCATTCCTACTTCAAAGAGCTCTGTTAGTGGTTGATCCTATGCTGTCCACCCCTCCAGGTGAGTGGATTCAAACTTGTGAACTTTATGTTGTACATTAAAGCTATTTTCATTAAAATAAGTCTTATATCATGATTTTAGAGATTTCTATAAAGAAATTTAAAGACTTCTGTTAATTTATCAAGCCTATGAGAATGTGATATTTAAAGTGTTTTAAGCATCCAAATTAATCTTTGATGATCATCTTTTGTTGGAGTTTTAAGAGTTTTAGCCTGTTTTGCAGTTCGTTTAATATATTTTAGAACTTATCTTGATTTTAGTATAATTTGTCATTTTATTTTCAGGTTCATGAGAAAATCACAAAAAGAGAATGAAGGTTCAGAATCTGGTATCCTAGCGCCAGCTTTTGGCATTCCAGTGGCCACAGGAAAAAAATCTTCAGATGTATCTTGACGTCATAATGCCCAAACTCAGCGTTGCAACGCCCACATAGGTCCACATAGACTAATGTTGTCAGTTGAACTTGGTGTCCCAATGCAAGAACTTGGTGTCCCAATGCCCACGACATGATCTGTTTGATATATTAACCATTACACTGAGGCACGGTCTTTTTGAGGGGCTTTTTAGGTTAGAATTAGGGAAAAACACTCTCCAACTCCAGAAAGGAGACAAGGAACAATTAGAGGAAGAGATATTAAGGAATCATCACTCCAAATCTTGGGTTTTCGGTGTACTCTTCTCTTTATTTTTCTATTTTGTTTTCTTTTCTATCATGTGTAGTTAAATGTTTTTATTAGGGTGATGATGTAACTTGACTTGGATGATGTTATCTTTGTTTCTTTGCTTGATTCAAGTTTCTTTTTCTACATTTGAGTGATTATCATTGCTTTCATGATTTGCATGAACTGGAAACTCATGCCTTGATTTAGGGCTCATGTATTGGATTGGGAGGTTGATATGTGTGCTGGCTCATGTGATAAACACCATTATTGATATCTATCTAGGAATAGATGATGTTGATAGTGTAGTTGTTGAGAATTTCATTTTGCCTAATGTTTGTTTTTTTACTTATTGGAATTGATCTAAGGAATTAGATAATTTCAAGAAAATAGAAGAGGATTAATAAGCTAAGAAATTAGTTATTGATCAAATTGGAAATTCAACTATCAAGTGAGGTATTAGAACTAGATTAACTAAAAAGATAAAGTTAATTTTATTAGAAGAGTCAAGTGAAATCTGACCCCATGACTATATTAATTTCTTGTTTTTTGGTTCTTACGTTTACTATTCTTTGTTATAAATTTTTTTTTACAACATTCTAATTAGGAATTGAACTGATGAACTGTTGCTTGATAAACTCAATCCTCATGGAACGATACTCACTCACCCTCTTTTACTACTTGAACAATTCGGTGCACTTGTCGATTGGTTAACAACAGTAGAGAGGCTTAATTATTTACCTTCTATTAAATAAATTATACTTTACATATTTCCAAATAAATAAAAAAAGTAAAATTTAAAACCATGGATAGACACACATTTTTATCTTTCAATATACTATTCATGGCACTGCTCCTCAACTAAATATATAACTAATTCAATGTACTAGATTATTTTAATTTTTAATAATATCAATGTCAAATATATAAAAAAATTTAAAGTAAAAAATAAGTAACTGTTGATAAATCCTAATATCATATGCATGCTTAATACTTTTGAAAATTGTATAAACGCTAAATGATAAAAATACTAATATGTATGCTGCATATTATGATTTAGTAATTTATCTTTTTTTATTATTAATTTTTACTTGTTATCTTTTAAAAATAGTTAGTACTGTATTGTTTAGATATCTATCATTTTAAGAAATTTTTTAACAAAACAATTCAATACACATCTGGTTATACTAAATATACAAAGTTTAAATACCTACAATATATAGTGATTATATAAAAATGAGATATCTATTAAATATTTTAAAATAAATTAATTTTAAATTAAATCAACAATGGTAAGTATTGAAAATATTTCTATGACTAATAAATAAGTCATATTAATTATTTATATAATTAGGAAAGAAGAAGAGTAACAGACATATAAAAGGGACAATAGCCACTCCCCCTTTTCTTTTGCAATAGGATGATTTAAAGATGATGCTCATGGTTATCTTAAATCAATGAGGTACATAACTTTATTAATCCTTATTTCTAGTTGATTAGCGTCTGAATTCCTAATCCACGACAAACAAGATTATATCGTTTTTCACAAATTAAGATAATGATTCGGGTGCGATTCTTTAGTTCTACATATACAAGTAGCCAAAATTAATTAACTAACAAACTAAGAGTGACTACTTGCAAACTAATCCTGACTATTTAGAATTTCTATCAACATTTACCCTTTCAAAAACCACCTTATTCTCGTGGTTGATGAAAAACAAAGTATTTTAAAAACATACAATAGTGAAATGCGAGCAAATTTAATTTGAAGCTTGTAGCCACCCTAACGATAATATGTGGTGTGTAATTAAGATATTTTCTTATCCACCGTACAATAGTTGATTAGCAACTTTTTGGTTTGCTCCTTTTTTTTTCCAAAACAAAAAAAAAAAGTTGCTAGAATGTGAATGTTTAACGTTACTTGACAGTGGCCAGTAGACATTGTGAAGTCGACGTACCGTGGCCGCGCGGCAAGAGAATGTGGAAAATTAGTGAATATGATTAAATTCTCCTTAATATCATTTTTGTTTCCCTTAGATAAAGCAAACAGTTGAGGTGGGGTTAAATAAGTCTCCTGAGTACGTTAAATAAATAACAAAACAAAAAAGGAAGACTTGACTAAAAGCCTAAAACATTACTGGTAACCACAAAAAAAGAAAAAATCTTCTTAATTTTTGGTGCACAATAAATGTAACCTGCTTTATTACTATTGAATGTGATGAATAAATGAAATGAGTGGGATTCTCATATCACATCTAATAATAATAAGATATGTGGTGTATATTTATTGTATAATTTTATTATACACCAAATATTTCTTCTATTCCATGCCCTCCTCCATTCACCCCATTTCTCTCTTGTATTCTCTACCCTTCACTGATTCCTCAAACATGCATGCTATTTTGTACTTATTTCTTTCAACCCTTATATGCTCACTCTCTATTAATGAACCCTTTGTTGAAGCCAAAACAAGCCGAAGAAGCTTTACCATTGATCTTATTCACCGTGACTCCCCATTGTCACCTTTTTACAACTCTTCAATGACCCCATCAGAGCTCCTTCGGAATGCTGCCTTGCGTTCCATCTCTCGGCTCAATCGATTCAATCAACTGTCTTTGAACGAAAACAGTCAATCACCTGAATCCATTATTGTCCCAAATGGTGGTGATTACCTGATGAGAATCTATATCGGTACCCCTCCAGTGGAAAGGCTTGCTGTTGCGGACACTGGTAGTGACCTCATTTGGGTACAATGTTCCCCTTGTAATAGCACAAATTGTTTTCCTCAAGATGCCCCATTATTTGATCCAAACAAATCATCCACATTCACACTAGTGCCATGTGACTCACAAAATTGCGCACTACTACCCCAGCGCCAACGTGCTTGTGGGAAATCAAATGAGTGTAACTATTCGTATGGTTATGGTGACAAATCCTACACCACTGGGGAATTGGCCACCGAGTCGATCAATTTTGGATCAAATAGTGTTGGCCAAGGTGCAACTTATCCTAAGTCTATTTTTGGATGTGGCTATAAAAATGATGTAACATTCTCGAGAGCCCGCAAAGCCACAGGGCTTGTTGGTCTTGGAGCAGGGCCATTGTCACTAGTTTCACAACTAGGTGATGAAATTGGTCACAAATTCTCCTATTGTTTGGTTCCTCCCTCCGCACGCTACAATAGCAAACTCAAATTCGGGGATGAAGCAATTGTATCAGGAAATGGGGTTGTGTCCACTCCTTTAATAACCAATCCTTCTAAACCTTCCTTTTACTATCTCAATCTTGAAGGCATTAGTGTTGGTCAGAACTTGGTGCAAAGTAGCCAAACTAGCAGTGGCAACATAATCATTGATTCAGGGACCACATTAACTTCGCTTGAACCAAATTTCTACGACAAGTTTGTAGATTCAATGAAGAAAGCCTTGGGTGTTAAGCCGGTTCAAAATCCGCCAAATCCATTCGGCTTTTGTTTTAGTTACGATGGGGCTAATAATGTTAAATTCCCTGATATTGTGTTTCATTTTACGGGAGCTAATGTTCCCATGAAGCCTGGGAACCTGTTCGGTGCTGTTGACAACAACTTGCTTTGCTTGCTAGTAATCCCCAGCTCTGATGGAAACTACATCTTTGGAAATGTGGCACAGATTAATTTTCAGGTGGAGTATGATCTTGAAGGGAAAAAGGTTTCTTTTGCTCCTGCGGATTGTACCAAGAATTAGCCTATCCTTATTGTAACATAATAAAGGTTTCTATGTGTGGTTAATTTCCCAAATGTTGTACTTTATACATTATTGTAATGAATAAGGGAAAAGTCGTATATTAAAAGTATTGTTACTCTGAAAATGTGTAAAATGATCCTTAAACTTTTTTGATATGTGCACATTACTACAATTTAATAACAAATGTTCATTTTTTAATAGAAAATTGCATGTGTGGGCTCTATAATTTTATTAAAAAATCTCACATATTAAAAAATAATAGGACAAAAGTGCATATGGATAAAAAAAATTGAAATTTTTTTTTAGACTTTTCAAGTCAATAAATAAACACATGTTAGCATATTGTAATAATGTGCACGTATTAAAAAGATTAAGGATTATTTTGCATGTAACTAAAACAACAAGACCAAAGTGCTGATAAGTTAAAGTTAGAGTAGATTTTCTAGATTTTTCCCAATGAATTACTCATGTATGCTTGCTTGAGATATTAGGACACAGACAATAATATGACCTTATGTGTACTAGTTTTGTTTATTCGAGTACTTGTGGTTTATCCAAAAATATATCCTTGGATCTTGGTAGTTTGCTTCGATGGGAGAGAATATACGATGGTCCTCCATATGTTTAGAACCTTAACTTGATTCATTGTTTATAACACTTAAATATTTAAGCACTTCAGATTTAAAGTTATATACTCCCTCTATTTTAAAATATATATCATTTAAGATTAATGCATATGAATCAAGAAAATCATTAAATAATCTTCATCTTTTAGAAAAGTTAATCTAAAAGACTAAATTAACATTTTAAAGAAATATTTATGATTTTTTATTAAAAAAAAGATGTGAAGAAAGAGAAATATATACTACCTACTTTAATGCAGGAGAGGATAAAAATGCCATAAATTAATTAATGTTTCATTGGAATTAAAAAATGAAAATTATTTGGAAACAAAAACAAAATTCTAAAAGGACATTTAATTTGAAATAGACTGAGTAAAACCACATGAAATAAAAAAATAAAATAATGATTTTTAAAATCATAAATTAACCTTCGTTGGGTTGTTGGCCATGAGAAGGGGATGGAGCTATCACAGCCCAATTTGTTGTGACTGGCATGTAAGGAATTGTGTCCTGTATAGAAGTCTCTTGATAAACATGTTACTATATATAATGCATAATAAATTCATAGATTTCCTAATCAAAATAATCCATAAAATAAATAATCATTTAAATCTATAATAAAACAATCCATAATAATCAATTATTCAATTATCTCATAAATTTAAATCTGTAAACGTTCATTGTCTAAATTTTGTATAAAATAAATATATGAAAATAACTTAATAATTAAAATAATACATCTGTCTAAGAACACTGCGTGCCCACTATTGGAGTACTCTAATACTCTAGCATAAACATAAATATTAAGCATCACTGCAAAGCAAAGCTCACCAACCGAATTAAGTCCTTCAAAAGATCTATGCAAAGTAGTAAGAGCTACATCCATATTAACAATCGAATCTAAAAAGGGAAAATTAAAGAGGATGAGTGAGTTATTAAACTCAATAAGCAAATCATCAATCACAACCTACATGAGACATCAAGAAATTATATATAACTATACAACATACACATGCATAAATATTTATGTATTAAATAAGTCCCCCACTCCTCCCCATGCGCACTGCATAATAGGGGCTAACCAAAAAAAAAAAACTTTGCTTTTTAGGCCGTTGATTGTGTTGGACTTGTTGAAGAAGAAATAAATATGACTAATGTAATACTTCCATTCACCTAGATGAAGAAGTTTCACCTTCTCACAACCCTTCATTCATGTTCAATTTCCTTAAGTTTATGTTATTATTTCCAAAAAATAATGTGATAGTGGTCATCAAGACAAGGTCACTTATAGAAATGACAACCCAATATGTCCTATTGATATACTAAATTCATAAAAAATAGTGAGTTTAGTTGAATATTTAAACTCAAATTTTTTTTTTTGACCTATCTTGCTAACTCATGATTTGAAGTGTTAGGATGGCATAACAGAATAGGTCTCACAAACACATTTGTGTAATCCAATAAGTCAAATATGGAGCACAACAACACAAAAGAACAAAATAAATAAGATGATCGTGAGTGTAGAGATACAACAATTTAATGTGGTTCGGCAAATCACATAGCTACTTTCACCCTGGAATAAATATGTTCACTATGAAAATAACAAAATCTATATCTCTCACTTATTCTTTCACCCAACCCAAAGCTCCTTGTACACCCACTCTCATCATAACAAAATCTACATCTCTCACTTATTCTTTCATACTATCATATACTTATGCCATTGATCTTATTTAAAACCAAGGGTTTTATCTCCAAGATTCCTTATCTCCAAATCCTAAAAGATTTTAAAATCAAATCTTAACCAATTTTTCAAATCTAAAAGGATTTCTCATATCTTAGCTGACCTCATATATCCCATCAGATTTCACATATCTTACCAGATTTACCATATCCTACCGGATTTAATATATCCTTAATTTAAATATTCATAAATCTAATGGTGCACATCTCACGATATATATCTCAGGATACACATCTAAATACATAAATAAAATCAATCATTATTACATTAAGATATACAATGAGCCAATTTTTCTAACAAATCTCCATCTTGGCGAAATGTCCCACCACCATAGACGCCATTAACAGCTCCACCTTGATCCAACCACCTAGTCATGTGCAAGTCTTCATGAACACCATGAAGAACCATTATTTGTAAGTATTACAAATAAGTACCATTGACCTTAATGCGTATCAGCTACACACTCGAATCCACCATAAAACTTAGTGTCATGTTAGCTCAAAAAATCAGCCAATGAATATGTATAGCCATGCTATTTCCGTCATCTTTTCCAACTCCTATCCTCAAATCAAAATGCCTGAAGCTTCCATTTAGATCAAATCCTCCTCATCAAACCCACAAGACTTGACCGTGTGCCAAACATATTTGTTGGAGTATACCAAGCCTTAACAAGCTCTAATACCATTTGTTGGGGATGGCACACTGGAATAGGTCTCCCAAACACACTCGTACGAATCCAATGAGCCAAATATAGAAGACAGCAACAGAAAGGGGTAAGAAAAAGGATAATTGTGAGTGTAGAGACATAAAAATTTAACTTGGTTCGATAAATCACATGCTCATATCCACCTCAGAGAATAAACATCTTCAATATGAGAATTAAAACAATACAAGATTCCACTTTATTCACATACCTAGCCTAAAATCCCTTATTCACCCATTCTTATAATAGAGTTTACATCTCTCAATTGTTCTCTCACACTACCATGCACCTAGGCATTATTAATCTTATTTAAAAGCAAAGGTCTTATCTCCAAATGTCACGACCTAATTTGGAAACGTAACCTGCACATGAGGGACTGGGCCCTCAGTAAGCCTCTTGGGTAATGTGACTAACTAAAAGCATACATGAAATAATATGATTTTTATTCTTAAAACATAATTAACTCTAGCTCATCATCAAACTTTCCATTCAAAACATAATATTCAAATTCATAAGTCATGAATAATTTAACATACATAGCTTTGAAAACATTCTAATCAAATCAACTATTCATGAAAACATAAACTATTTAATTTCGTGATCTTAATCGTAATCTAAAAGTCAATCTGACACTGAAAAAATAAATCGTGAAGACATATCGGGCTCATTACATAAATTTCAGCCACAATCTACATTCAAATCTATACCTAGATTCCAAAAATATCTACAGAGATACACAAACTCTAAAAGTAAATACAATATCTCAAAATAGAATGCATAGTTTGGATCTTGCCTACATAATTGTTGGAGCACTCTAACTCTAAACTAAGACTCACTGCAATATAAAGCTCACTACTGGAATAGCTACAGACTAGGGATTTGGTGACTAAGCAAAAACTGGACATGCAACTGTAAGAAGGAAAGGAGATGGGTGAGTTATTGGACTCAGTGAGTGGATTCTCATCCACCACCCATATAAGACAACTAACAGGATATATATAATATAGATGCAATAGGCAAACATTTTCATATACATATACATACATAATCTACTGGTAAAGAAATCGTATATCTTTTGCTGAAACTATTCTATTATTAATTGTAGCAATTAGTAAGGAAACAAAATATATCATGTCATTTGGCTAGATGATATCAATCCCTCATGATCTAGATATCTCTTAGGTATAGAGTTGGTCCCTCACAAACCATGTCCCTTGTGGATAACTATGCAACATGAAATGGGTCCCTCACGGACACATCTAAAGTCTGAATAATTAGGAGAGACGTGGGCAACATGGTGTACCAAGGTTAATAATTTCTCTACTTCCGTTAACTCACAGCTTTATTTCTCTCACTAATTCCTTATTCTAAAAGCTATCATAAAAGTGTAATTGATTAATCTGTGGTTTCTAAAGCTTAAAAAATTGTAGTAGACTGTCGATTAACATAAACTGGCATCAGGACAACAGATCCCAAGATATAATTTCATAAACATGATTATTTTCAAAATTGTAATTTCTTAATCATGACAACTTTATAATCATGGTAACATATCTGTCCATGGAAATAAATCATTCTCTGCTCAACTTCCTATATACTTAGATTGATATTCTAAGAGCGAGAGCTAAAATCTCAAGTCTTGAAACCATAGTAATATCATAAATTCAAAAAACATGTTTAATAATTTTGGTAAACCTGCTAAATCTTATATTTTCCAATAAATTCTTTCATGAGCTTTCAAGGCAAGCAACAGAGTAATCATGATCCCATGGTTTTATAAAACACAATTTTCATGCTATAATCAAACTTTAATTTTAATTAAACTTGGCATAACTTGTAAAATCATGACTATGACATATTTTCACTTCTAAATTCACATCTATCAATCACAACACTACAAACATAATCATAATGATGAAAATAAGATCATGAGTTCAAACCCACTCGCTGTTAGAGCCGGGAGTGTGCGGGTACTATCAACTTGACCTTGAAAGCTTGGAATGACACGAACAACTGTCATAGAACACATAGACACGTGAATAACTAATAATGATCTCTAAACAACAATAAACCCACTCTAATAACATTGGGAGAATATCCAAACTTAACAACAATAAAGAACCTAAACAACCCCTACCCAAGAACATGGAAGGAAAGGAAGAAAGAAGGCATAAACCATAAAAAAATCTCTTGCCTTAGAGCTTGGACAAGGTAAGAGATTGAGTGGAGAGGTAGGAGAAGAGTTTAGGGGAGTTAGGGCTCAATTTTGGGGCTGTTTTGCGAGTGGAAGGGGTATTTATATGGTGAGGGTCCCATCAAATAAAACTATAACATTTTGCACTATTCTGATATCACGGGTGATCGCTATAGCGGTCGAGAGACTTGAGACATCCACTTTGAATCAACACATGACCGTTATAGCAGTCATCCACGATACAAGAATGGTGCCCTTGCCCTCTGCCACTGCTATAGCTGCCCTAGACTGCTATAACAGTGTCAGGAACACCTACTTTGTATATTAAGGATCCTTGGGGACCCGAGGCCTTCCTAGTTAACACGGGTGGGTCCTAAGGCCCTAAGATCATACTAAGTTTGTCTCGGGATATGTAGATTTGAGGTATATTACACCAACACTCCTTATCTCTAAATCCTAAAAGATTTTAAAATTTAAATCATAACTGATTTTTCAAATCTAAAAGGATTTCTCATATCCTAACAGACTTCACATGTCCTATTAGATTTCACATATCTTATCATATTATGCCATATCCTACAAGATTTAATATATCCTTAATTTAAATGTTTTTCAATCTAAGGATACACATCTAAATGATATATATAAACAAAATTAATTGTTTGACCCATGCACGATGCACTGGATGATAATAAAAAATTATTTATTGATCATTATAAAAAGTAAACAATAATGTCTTTAAACACATCTTATAGAAAATTGAGTATATAAACTTATTTTAAAAATAAGTTAATAGTTAAATAATTAAATAAGTGAATAAAATATAAATGGGTATAGATATGAAATAAATCATTCTATTTTATATTTTACTTTAAATATAATGTTTATAAGGTTGAAAAAATCTCGATAGGCACATTTAACTAATAATAAAAGGCTTATTTTATGAAAATTTTGCATGTTTCAGTAGTTGAAATTGATGAATAATGAAACAGAATAAGTGGATATATTTATAAATATCATATACTACTAATAATGATAGCAATTGGTATCCATGAAAGAGGATACATGCTTCCTTATCTTGTCTCCATTTAGAATTTTGCTTTTTATCCCAATGCTCATCTCTATTATGGGTCCATATTCCCTATTTCTCATAGGGATTTTAATCCATATAGGGTATTCACAAGTTTATTAAAATAATTTCAAAAAGAGAAAAATTTTAAAAGTATTTTTATATTCACAATATAAATATGCATAATATTACTAATGTAACATAATCCAAATTAAAAATAAATATATATATATAATACAAATTTAATAAAGATAATTAAAACAAAAAAGGAGCTTGTGCTAAGATTTTCTTTTGTGTATGGGTGTGTGTATTTGGAGAATTGGCAAATCTCCATGGAGTAGAAACATCCTTTCTTGTTTCTACCCCGTTTAACAGACGGTAAATCCGCCCTGTTCCCATGAAAATTAAATGTAGCTCTATTCTCAACTTTTTTTTAGGTAATCGCAATAAATACCCACTTAGATCTTTTTTAATCATCCCTAAATTTTCATACTTTTAGTAAATTAAAATATATAATTTAAAAATATAAAAATATACTTTCTAATTAATTAAAAATAATGAATAAATTTAATTTATATGATTTTAATTATACCTAATTTCCTTCTAAATCATTTTAGTAAATATTCTCTAAATGAATTTTTTTTAGTTCCTCCATAACCATATATAAAATAAATAAAAAAACTCATTTTTTAGTGGTTATTAAGTCCATTATATTATCATAAATTATTCTCTGAACTTCGTTAATTGAAAATAAATGCCCTTTAAGATCATCAGATAATTGCTGCTTGTCATTTTCTAGCTCTTTAGCTAAGGGGTGACTTTGAAATTAATTGAATAGAGAATTATTTGGGTATGATATGGACTTAAACTCTTTTAAATACATTTCATTTGAATTAAGTAACTTTTCAATTTCAATTAAAAGATAAACTCTTTAACTATAAACTTAGGATAAAAAGATATCAAAAAAATAAATTTTTTATGACAATATAAAACTCTCAACTTATTTTAAAAAATGTAATATTTGTCATTAAAATTTGAAAATATAATATTAAAATCATTGATAAAAAATTTAAATTACAATTGAAAGTAGATGTTAATTCGTTAATATTCTTCTTCGATCATATAAGATTTCATCCTCTAAAGTCCCTAAATATGCTGCCATACAAATAGCAACATGCTCATTGCATTTGTCACTAATAATGTAACAAAGAGTTTCCTTAATTGATTGCTAAATGCAAACTCAATAATTTCTTTTATACCTTCAATAAATTCATTGTTTAAGAAATGTATGGAAAAATTTTGATAAATTATATTCATATATTAAGCTTCCAAATTGAAAAAAAATAGTTTTCAATCACCTATCACCTTAACACATGGATTTATCATTTATTTAGGATAATTTTAAAATACTTATGATTGTGTTAGCTTGATACTTAAGGCTTAATTTTATATTAAATAAGAAAACTATAATTTCATAAATTGTTTGGTCTCTGTCATTTTGAATTTAGGCCCTGCGTAACTATATTAAAATATGTATTTGACTTTTAGACATATTAAAAATTTAGTTTTTATCTTTATAAATATTTTTTAGATTCTCTTTTAATTTTTATAAATGTCATTATGTAAAAATGATAACTAATTGTTAGACCATAAATATAATACTAAAAAAAGACTAAAATAAAAAAAGCTAAAACAAAAATAACCAATAAAGATAACAAAAGAGTTATAAGATAAAATTGATAAACAATCATAGTAAATACTCTTATTATATGATGAATCATTTACCCTATTTTAGTAAACCAAGGTTGAATTTCTAATTTATGACAAATATTATAAATTAACGTATATATTAATTTAAATATAATGGATTGTATTTATTATATACCGAATCTTGAAATAATATATAAAATCTATTATATATCGAATCTTGAAATAAAATAAAAAATAGTGTATAAAATGATTACATTTGATATCAAACTTTATTATAAAAAAAAAGACATTGAATTGATTTATTTACTTATTAGTTTATCTCCTTGATTTTAGTAAATTAAGAATAAATCAATATTATTGATAAGATATTGTTAAATGTGTGTCTATATATATATATATATATATATATATATATATATATATATATATATATATATGTTATCATTTTATCAATAGTTAAAAACAATATATAGTAATTAATTAATATTATATATTAATTAATTGGTAATTAGGAGTATTTAAGTAAAGTAATATAACTTATCTAATTTAAAACATTTTCAAACACTTATATTTTAAAAAATAAATATATAATTTAAAATTAATTTTGATTATTTATTTATTTTATTTATAACTAATTATTTTAAAATACTCCAATATATAAGGTTATCAAAATAATGTACAACATTTTTTGCCATATAGATTTCAACATAAATTGCCCAAATATTAAAAATGAGTATTATGAATATTGGAATTGTATAAATCAACAATAGTAAACTAATAAATTAATATTGTAGATATGATTAGCATATATATATTGATATGTTAACTGATTTAGACATGTTTTGATTTGATTTAATAAATCACAATAAATTGAGTTATTGGAATTTTCAATTTCTACTAAATTTTATACGATTCAATATAAAATGATCTGATTTAAAACTCAAATGGGAAGGAAATAAAATTAATTTATATTTTAACTTTTAAATACCAACTGGTCGATTTTAAACATAATAATCGATTTTCAAATCAATTCAAATCTCAATTTTTAAAGTTGATTTCAAGTATATGAAAGTTCAAATCTTCATTGCTTAAATTTTTCATTATTAATAGACCCAAGCATACCATTAATTACTAAATTTTAAATTTCTAACTTTAGTAGACAAAAATATATAAACTTGTTAGAAGGATTTTAATTTATATATTTAAAAGATCATTTAAATTCGACTTGAAACTTATCTATTTCAAATTAAGAAATTGATGCATATAATAAATGCATTTAATTTCTTTTATGTTCAATTTTAATTTTTTATTTTAAATAAATCCATTTAATATGAAATTAACGTGGTTGTAATGTGAACCACCAATTAATGATGAAAATCATTTAACAAAATTGCATGAATCTTGGACTATTTTTATTATTATATGTGATAAAATTAAAATAAAGGTCTCCTTCCTAATCAAGTAATCATATGTAATGAAAATTGTAACTGCTCCCATAATGTTCACTTTCTCCGTCTCATTTGCTACAATAACATAGGAATATCATAACCTCTATGCAATTGACTTCCTAATGACTAATGTAGATTTTTCTCCTTATTAATTCCTGTAAAATAAGTGATGACTTATCCATTTGTTTGGTCAGTAAAACCTAGTTTTGAAAATTGTCTAATTTTTATCAGCATTCATTTTCTCTTTCGGGTGTCCATGGATCATTACTTCTATCCAAGACTAAAAATCTCTTACATATCATTGTCAAAATCTCGTAGTTATGAAAATCTTATAAATATACATATCAGATATAACACAAAAAATGTAATTATTGAAAAACAAAATATCTAACATGGAAATAAACTTAGGAATTTTTAGGATCTTGTAGGGATTAAAAGTTGCATTGCATAAAAATAACATCAACATAAGTAAAAAAATACTTTGATTCACCTATGCTTTCTTAAGCTTAAAAATTGATAATAATGACTTAATACATAAAATAAATCATTCACATATATGAATAAATTATAGACACAACAAAATATAAGTACAACAAAGGATCAATTTTCAACAAAAAAGCCATATGAATAGAAGCAACTGATGAACTACCATAGTGAAAAGTCCTAAACATAACAAATATAGAGATCAAATGCAAAGATTAATTAAACAAATAAAAGTAGCAATAGAACCAAAAGAGATAAATAAGAATGGTAAATCAACAACACAAAACATCTAAGCAAATAATGCTATAATCTACTTCAAACATAGAAGGCAATCTAGAAAAACAAAATGCAATGATAAAAAAGGCTATATATAAAAAATAAAAAATGCATAACAAATGAAAAATTGATGACAAAGAAAAAAAATGGAAACAATTAGAAAGAAAAATTAAAATGAAAACACTTAGAATTTAACATTAAAAAGGTGACCAAGAAAAATAAAATGAAAATAATAAGAAAGAACATGATGAAGTTAAGAACATGTTATAAACTCATAAAATTAAAATTAGTGAATAATAAAAATTTATCACACGTAATAATAAAAGATTTCACATTTTATAGCTCGAATTTACAAATTTATATATCAATATATTAATATCATAAAGAAGTGGAGAACACGACATAAATAGCAAAGAAAATAAAAATGCAATAGGACATGAGAAGGAAGACGAAGAAGACACAGAAGATACCTTTGTTGTGAGTTGAAATCTTTGTAATAATATTAGACTAAAATAATATAAACATAAAAAAAATAGTTAAACAATCATTAAGGTTCTAAACAAAGAGAAAAGGTAAGAAGGAAGAATTCAGCAAAATGAAACACACCGATAAAGCAAATAGATATGTCAAAAACTTTTCATGAGATATATTACATATATATTATGTTAAAATGTTGGAGACAGTTGTAAAAGTGATTTCTGGAATGTGAACAATGGACAATCCTAATAATAAATACTAATAATTATCAATGATATTATAATAATATGTAATAATTATAATTTTATTTTTTTAAAAAATAATTGATAATTAACTTATTAAAAGCTGTGGACCCTAAATCATTCTCATTGTGACACCTGGAAAAATTTTCTTCATAAGAGTCTAAAATATTAATATTATAGATTACAGGTTACTTGATATTCCATCAAAATATACACATAAGCCAATTTTTCCAATATAAAGCAAGATAGGGCGCAATGCGAATTGGAGATTTTCGATTTAAGAAAATAACATGTGGACTTTTTTACAAGGCAAAGACTTCTTCTTAGTCTATTGTAATATAAATTTGTTAAAAATGCATTAATTTATTGTGATTGATTTGTATTACTAAACTATTGTGTTTAAATTCATAGATAAATCATGTAATTTAAATTTTTTAAGTTTAATCAATATTATCTTATCATTTTATTTACGAAGGAAATTTATTTATTTTTTAACATTTAATTTTTTAATAAAAATTACTTCATTAAAAACATTTAATACAAATTTGTTTTTATTTTTATTTGTTTACCGAAAATGGGTTAAGTTGGTGGCGAGATAAGATCGGCTAACCCGCTTTGTCATTCCGAGTTGTCAACTCGATGGGGGATTAATAAATGCTTGTTAACAATATAGAAAAGAAACAAATTACAAGAAAAATAATTGAGGATATTTTCGTCATTTCGTATATTATGAAAAGACAACCAAACGCCCTAACCCAGTGAGGACCATATCATATGGTACTTTGGTAGGGTTCTGATATTGACCAGTTCAAGCTCTTCTCACAACTTGGGAAAAATACCATTTTCTCCTCAATTTAACCACTAATTTCTTGACTGCTTTTCATTCATTGGCAAATGTTTGCCATTTATGGTTTATGATTTATGATTTATGGTGGGTTCTCGCCCGTATAAATATCATAGAATGGGAAATGGAAGGCTGGTTTATTTAAACCGAATTGATAGACATTTTGCTTTCTATATCTCTGGTTGAGACAACAAAAGATTCTTTGGAAACCGAAAAGCTAATAATATTTGTCACAGCGTGCCCGGAGGATACCACAATCAATTTTTAAAATAAAAAAAATAGGAGTCACCACCAATTTTAATTTTGCTAAAATTCGTGAAATCCTTTCGATTCGAACCTGCCTTTTAAAAGAGATTTGGCGCTCGGTAGTCGATTATGATTAAAGAAGGGTGGAAAACTTAATCCCATCGCACTTTCATACACCCGTATAAATACAAGCATTCCTGAGCCTTATTACGAAAAATGATTATAATTTTATAATATTTATTTTCCCCAAAACTTATAACAATTGCATATTTACAAAAGAAAAAAAATTAAAATTAAAACAAGAAATAAAGAATAAATTTTATGAAAAAGAGATTTTGACTTGATAGTTGTCGGTTACGATCTCTCTCAATGAATGCAGGAACTCAAAGTCCACGTAGCTATTGAAAATGATTATGTGTTGCATTGATATTATTATAGAAACCAATGTTAAAGAAAAACTAAACCCACTTTACATTTGGTGATAGTATTTAACTATACAATAAATCCTTACATTCTCGTGGAACTTGAGGATAGCAAGCTATACATCAATATCACAAGTTGTTGCATGGATTTTAAAATGAAACAAGAATATTAAACAGAAAGATGATGATCGATTTTAATTTTTGAAAATGAATGAAAATATAGATTGATTGATTTTAAATTTTTTGAAAAGGATTTTTATTATTAAAGGAAAGGGCATTTTTTTGGCGAGTTTTAATTTTAACTAAGATTAACTCATAAACATAAATTCATAATTAACTTAAATAAAACATATAAACATATAAAATAAGTTAACTAAAAAAAAAAACACATTATATACAATTAATGAAAAAAAATTAAACTAAAAAAAACAAAATAAACATAATCACATAATTAATTTAAGCAAAGCACATGAATATATATAAGATTAGAGTGAATCATAATTAAACGAAATATAAAATAATTAAGCAAGTACACAAACACAAGAAATAGTTAACTAACAGCAAACACAAAATATAAATATACAAAACATACAAGCATATGAAATAATTTAACTAAAAACACAAAATATACAATTAATTTAACAAAAAAAACAAACACAAACACAAAATAATTAAGGAAAAAATAAACATAATCACATAATTAATTTAAGCGAAGCACATACAAATAAAAATAAAAAAAAGGAAAATTAACTTATAAACACAAGTATACAATTAAACAAAACATAATTAAATAAAAGAACATCCTAATTACTATTTCTTGTCTTTTTAATTAACAAAACTTTAGCACTAAATTCGTTTAACACCAAAGAAATAGTTAAATCACTCTTTTTATTTTGTTTCGCATGATTAAATTATTTTTGAAAAAAGAAAATCACAAATTCATTTTTTTTAAGTTAAAATACTCAAATATCTTTTCCAAATCAAATTAAGTGAGCACTAATTAAAAGTTACTAGTTAAATCAAACAAGTTCGGATCTAAAAAGTAAGACCTAAAGCAAATACTAATCAAATAAACAAAATTCAAATCTAATTTAACAAACTAAAAAAAAACTAATAATAATAATACTGATAAAGGAATGGGGCATATCATTGTACCCACTGTGGCATACATATACATACCCATATCTTCAACCACACAAACTCTATCTCTCGTGTACACACACGCACCCACATACTCAAATGCACAAAAATTTTACTCTCACTAACACACTCATCCACACACGGCCACACACACTCTCTAATTAACCCTTATGATTTTTCTCTCTCTCACGCATACACACAAGCACTCATGAGAGAATGAGAGAACAGAGAGAGTGAGAGAGGGAATCAGAGAAAGGGGATAGAGAAGAGATCTGCGGACAGAGAGAGAGGGGACACTGCCGGCAGTGTGGTAGCAGGGTCATCGGAGAGGGGAGCCGCGGAAGGAGCGCCGACCAGGAGGTGACCGCCGCGGCTCTCATCGAGCTCCGCGGCGAAGCAGGCGGTGGCGGTTCAAGGGCTGGTTCGCGATGGAGGCCGCGGTTTATCGGTGATGGCAGGGTCGCGGTTGGGTGGCTTCACGCGATGGCTGGATGGCAGATCTGGAGGAAGGAGCGGTTGAGGAGCCGTGCCGGTGAAGAGGGAGGCCACGGTTGATGAGCGATCCGCGGTGACCACGCGATGGCTTACGGGTGCAGATCTGCTTGGGTTGATGATGGAGGCAGGGGAAAAGGCCACGGTGGTTGTGGCGGTGGAGAAGGAGAAGGGAAGGTGGAGGATGATGATGATATGGGAAGCCGCGGCGGCGGCGAGAAGAGAGGAAGCCACCGCGGCCTCTTCCTCTTTTTCTTTTCTGTCTTTTCTTTTTTGATTAATTTTGATGATACTGATATTGCTCCTATTGTTACCTTGTTCTCTCCTGTTTAATGTTTGGACTGAATTGCTGAGATTTTGCTGATTTCCTCTTGAGTTTCACCTCTGTTTGCTAGATGACTAATGTATGGGAATGTATTTTCGATTCATTTTTTGATGGTAATATCGGCCGATCTAAAAAAGAAATCTTCCTCTCCCCCTCCTTCTGATGTTATTGCTAATCTTATATCATTGCTTCTCTTTGATCCAGAAAAAAAAGGTTCCCAACTCATCACCGAAAACAAACTCACTTTGCCAAACAAATCAAGAACATCATCATTTCCCTTTTCTTTTCTTTTTGTTTCGCGTGAGTCACGGGCTGTTTTATTGTGTCACGGGGAGGGTGTTTGCCATTTTTATTTTTTATTTATGTATATATATATATTTTAACGAGAAAGAAACCGAAACAAACAAAAAAAAGGCTGTAACAATATGGGTTGAACAAATTTAAAGGTGGGCTGAATAAATTGAAATGGGCTGAGAAAAAATGAAATGAGCTATTAAAATGGGTGACTTTTTTAATAAAAAAAATTAGATAAAATGTGGTGTTCACAATATTTTTCACCATAGTTTGTATTTTTATAATAAAAATATTATTTTAACATTTAAAAAATTAATATCTATTAGGCCACCTACTTTATACTAATTAGATGTGATAGATATTTAAGGATGAATGAGAACTACTATCACATCCAATGAGAATAAAATAAACATCATAATTGATATTTATTTTCTTGGTGTTAGAATAACACTATTTTTTTATTTTTTGGTAATAATTGAACCTATTATTTTCATTTCTAGATTTGCCCTTTTCTTTTTCTTTTTCCTTTACTTGCTCTTGTTCTTGTTCTTTTTCTTTTTTGATAATCCAACATGATTTCCACGTTTTCTTTTTTCATGCCCATCGTTTCATCATATTAACAATTGTTACCATGTTAATAATTGAATGATTCTTATCATGTTAAATAATTTATCTCTCTAATAATTGGGGGAAAACTGCAAGTTATAATTCATGCTCATCTTTAATCTAAATCATGGAGGTTAGAGTGTAAATTAATTAAATTATTGTTCATAAATAATTTGAAATCAACTTACTAAGCATTTGATTAAGCTCAGATGTTTAAATAAACTGACAATTTCAAAATTGAATTTATGCTTAATTATATAAATGAACCAAACTCTAGCCCTGTAAGCTTAACATTGAAAGCTAGTTAAACTCGAATTTCAAAATAAACTAAAACAGCTTGAATTCAAGTCTTATATTTTAAAATAAGCTAAGCTGAATTTTTACATTTGATTCATTCAAATAAATATATCAAGTTTAAACAACACTTATGTTTCATAAGCTAACCTTGTTGATAGCTTGACTTGGCTGAACTAATAGTTTGAACCCTCAACATTAGTTTTTTAATATGGCTACAAAGCAGATGTGGAAATCATCCGATCTCAAGCACTATCTCTTTTCCCATCTTATGCTATTTAAAAAATAGTTACTTAAAAATATAAGACAGTAATCGACCAGGTATATGTTATCTTTCAAATAGTAAATTATGATGAGTGGGAAAAAGAAAAGACAGAATTCAAAGAGAAATTAATTCCGCCCCACAAATAACGGCCTATTATTACATGACAGCGCATCTTGTGCTTAGTTTTATGGCTCATAAGTATTTCATGAATATATATATATATATATATATATATATATATATATATATATATATATATATATATATATATATTAGAGAGAGAGATTTAGCTGATAAAAAACAAAAGCTTCACCATTCAAAATATTGATATATCAAATTATTTGTGATATATTATAATAATTCTTTAGTTTAATTAGGGGACTTTTTTTTGGGATTGGGGTAAAAAATCACTTTCTTCACACTAAAAAAATCACTTTTCGTGTATTTAGATAATTTTTTAAAAAAATTGGAGAATAAAAAAATTAGTTTCTAGTTGTTTTGGTAGAAGATGAAATGAGCAGTTTCTGAAAAAATTTAATTTTCAATTATATATAAAATTTAAATTATATAATCATTTTTTTTAAACACAGGCTTAATCAGATTTAAAAAATATGATTAAGCGTGTTTTAAAATAGAAAAATGATTTTTAAATTGAAAAAATAACTTTTTGTAGTAGCTATTCATTTAGCATCTATGCAAAAATTAAAAACTGATTAAAATAATTTATTTTTATCTTTTAAGTAGTAGCCGCTATGAATGGCTTATATAAAAATAAAATTTACTTGAAAAAAATTATTTTTTGGTGAAAAAATCCAAAATAAATGCATGCTATACATACATACATATACACACACACACACACACACACACATATATATATATATATATATATATATATATATATATATATATATATATATTAAAAGTGACCAAATGTTTTATTCATGATTTTGGAATTAAATAGAATTGTTTGGAGATACTATACAAATAAAATTTGTTCACTTTTTGAGTTCAATCATATTTTCTCATGTATATAATTTTTAAAGTAGCGAGGTGAAAGCTAATCATGTTTTGCTTATGTAGCAAAATGTGATTGGATAATTGTGTAAGCAAGTTTTACATTGTCAGTATATCAAAATTAATCTTTTAAATAATATAGTTAAATACATTTAAAAAATGGTCAAATTTTATTCATGTGATCCTAAAATTAAATTGAATGTTTAAAAAGTTATATCAATAAAATTTGTAAAATGCATTGATTAAGTTTAGTAAACTCAATAATTATTATCCTTCATCCATTTAGTTATAAGTGTTTTTTAAGGTTTTCCCACTTAGATTAAGAAATCATTTAAAATGTACATCTACAAATGAATTTAATTCGCCTAAAGTTAAAAAATCGGTAAAATACGAAAGTGATATTAATCACTCTTAAATCATTTAGTAGAATTCATACTTGATAAAAGTTATTGATATAAAGGAGATTAATCCCTTGTTTTTTCACTTTACTAACTTTGTCACTTCAGAATAGTCAATTACCATATTAGTTTATGTTGGCAAAATTGTCCTTTTATTTTATGAGTACGAGAGAATCTATGCAAGGACAAAGATGAAAAAAATGAATTAATTAATACTTCCATAAAACTTGCAAATGACATATGAATATTGAACAATTATTTTTTTCTTAAAAGGACACTTATAACTAATCAGACGTAATGCGATGTATGTGAAGTAATTTAATACATCGATCTATGTTGTGATGCTAAATGAGATATCAAAATTCGTTTTTTTCAGTTGACCGATATATCAAACGGGTTGTGTTACAGCCTTACAGTAGTCCTCCCCATCTTTTGGACCATCCCATGGTCCGCCATTTTTTACCATTAGTTAGATTTAAAAGCAAATCCAATCAACGATATAGGATAATTGAAGATAAAACACATAATTAATTGAAGATAAAACATATAATCTTATTAAGGAACAAAATACATTTTTAAGTTAAGAAATCACCCTTATACAAAAAAGGGTTTCGCTGTGAAAAATTCATGGACCATTCGTTGTAAGAAATTTGGACTAAAATAATATTTATTTTTAGTAACATATAAAAAATATTACTTTTTATATACATAAATAACATTTTTTTAAATATGTTGTCTTTGATACCTAAATAATATTGTCTTCTCTAGTTAAAAGTGTTGTCTTAAACAATTGACCATATTTATTATAGTTACACTGTGAAAAATGATACATTAGCTTAAAAATGTACCCTTTTATTAAAAATATTATCTTTGACAATTAGCCACATATGATATAGCGATCCTTCAAAAAGTGATGCATTTAACTTATAAAAGTATAGTATTTGCTATATCGAAAGTAACACATTTAAAAAAAGTGTTATCTATGTGTGCACAAATAACACTTTTTATATATGTACCTAAAATCAATATTCGTTTAAGCATAAATTTTTTGTAATACTTTTTCGATACCAGAGCGATGAAAGCTACTATTGTCACATTCCATCCATGAAAAAAAGAACCCAATACTGTTGTCGCCCCCATCGGATTTTAAAGGTAAAAAGCAACCAGTCCAGATTCCGAAAAAATTAAGTCTGAAACTTTCACACTACCCTTTTTGGTCTCTAATATATATTCAACATTATGAAGTTGGTTACACACTGTTTTGCTGGGAAGAAAAAATTAATATATTGAAATGATTGTCTTAGGCCATATCTGTGTGTGTGACTCTTGTATCTCTATAGAATGAGCAATAGATTGTGACTTTGATATCAGCAATACGTGTTTCTCCTTGACTTTGGTACTTTCATTAGATTCAAACATGCTTGCCTCTCTCTAGCATCCCAAACCTGCTTTCATTGCTCAGATGCCGTCCAGGGTGGGCATGACTGTTAATTAGTTCGCAGCAGCAATATGTGGTCACAATTGGGTTGGATTGAAAAAGGTGAATTCAGTAGAAGAAAAATGGAAAGAAGATGAGAACGGTGGGGTCACTCAATCCGATCTGATGTATCAAAGAATAAGAAAGGAAGATGGGAATAAAATCTCGTTAGAGGGTAGTTTTGTAATTATGAAGGTTCTAAAACTTGCACTGGATCCATAGTTTTCAAAATCAGACCGGTGATCAATTCAATCGAGATACTGAGTCACTAGATCACTGTATAATAGGTTGAATCAAATTTATGTGTGTGTAAGTGAGGATAGTCTAGGGATTTCACACAGAAAATCATTAAAATAAATATAAGACACTCATTAAAATATTATTTTCACACATCTCTAATTCAAAAAAAAAATATTAAAATTATTGCATTTTGGAGTTTAAATTAAGTTTCAAAAGGGAATACATGGAGGGAATCCAATTTTTTGAAGACATATCACTACACTTTTTAGTTTATAAATTAATTAATCACCTTCAAAGGTTATATATATATATATATATTCATTTTAATTACCAAGATGCTATAATTAATTATGAATGACTAATTATCCATCAACTAACCAAAATAATTAGTGTAAAGAAATTAAGGCGTAACACTCTAGATCGCATGCAAGCTTATTGTAACTAATATGCCGAAATTCTGTAATAACTATTTGATAAACTAATGAATGCTAAATTAAATCTCTTAAATCAAATATGTCCAATAATTAGAAAATCTGTAATATTTTATATTTATGTACCCTTAGGAAGGTCATTCTAGGCTGGAAGAGGCCTCCCTCAAGCTTCAAGATAGTTTACATGTTTTGAAGGTTTCTAAGGTATGGTGCTAACACGCAATGGCTTCTGATGTAGCATGCAAGTAAGCATAGAAACGCATGCGCAGAAACAAGCAAAGTGCGGTTTCTTCGCACTAAAACGCAATTTGTTTTGACCGCTAAATTTCAGAGAGTTTCTAGTGAATGGACATACAATGTGTATTGTGCTTAAGCACGATTCGAGTAGGCTAATGCTTGGTTGTGCACTAGAATCCCCAAAGTGACATAATTTCATTAAATTTATCTCCCTCCCTATATAAACATCTCCTCACACTTGATTTTGGAACCATAGCACGTCCCAAGTGTTCTCTTGCTCCTCCATCATCTTGTATACTCTTTCTCCTCCTTTTGATCCTCTTGGTAAGTAATGATAGAAAAATTAGATTATTTGAGTTAAGGTTGATTAAGTCATTTTTTCCTTCTTTTAATATTTTAGATTAGTTAAATATGTTTATTCTATCAAAGTTAGACTAAATTCGGTGGAATGCAATTTTAACTTAAGAATGAGGTGAAGTGCTATTTTGACAAATCTCAAGAGTGTTTTGTGTTATTTACTCATTATTTTTATGTGTAATTAAAATACCCTTAATAAAAAGCTTGCTTTATATTTAGCTAATTTTATTTTCAAAACTAAATTAAATTTTATCCGGTAGAAATGTAGAATCTGCATTGTCTATTGTCACTTCTTATTTATTATTTTTATTTGTGACATTTCTAAATCCTTTTAATTAAAAAATTATTTTATATTTGCAATATTTTACTACTATGATATTTTAAATTTATATTTAATAATTATAACAATTAATATTAAACATAAATGAGTTTAACCATAGGAAAATAAATTAAGGCCTCGAATTATCTAAGACTTAAATATAAATATTAATTCATCTTCAAAATGATTTTCTATCCATTAAAAGCAAATAATAAAAAATAAAAGCGACATTAATCTAAAAAATTTATATATATATATATATACACACACTGGTCATCGAATATTAAAATAAACACATAAATATATGATTTATTTTAATATACAAGTTTTGCTAATCATATATTAAATCATATATTTATATTTGTCTAATTCCACTCCTAATTTTTTTAAGGCTAATTATAAGGACCTCGTGTAAGTTTATTTGTAACTACACTTACTTCCTTCTAGTTTTATATATTATAGCCACCTCTTTTAATAATATATATGTTAATACAGATATATTCCTTATAAATTTATAATGACTTTCTTGCCCTTGTCCACACAACTTTAAACAACCTTCATCATCATCGCAACTGTTCATTCACCAGCACGACACAAGCCTGGAGAAAAAAATTAAAGCTTCTGAAAGAAAAAAGTGTAAAATAAATAAAAAGATAAACACAAGGCCAACATGACACGATTTAGGGATTTGCAATTGAACATATTCGATTTCTTCAGGTGCCGCAAAGCAGTCCCGTCAGAGGACGGTGGCAAGCATGCGACGACGCTGAGCAGAGGTGAGCAAACGACGGCACTGGGGCGGAGGAGAGGCGAGAGGCAGCGGGCAGATCCAAATCAACGACCGAGGTGCTCCGTATGGCGGCTGTTTGCGGGGGTTCTGGCGAGGCGGCGATAGGGCAGTGATGTGGTGCTAGAGGTGGCTGTTGCGGGTTCGTGACAATGATCGTTGCCGTTGACTTCAAAGGAAGAAGAAGTTTGGCTGTGGGTTTAATGGCACTGGCTTATTATTTTACTTTTTTTAAAAAAAAATTTCCTTAATACTTTGTTTGACTATGTAATGGTTTGGGAGATTTCTAAAGGTGGTTCTAAGATGGTGCATGTTTGATTATGTGTGGCATAATCAAAGGGTCTATGTATCTTGGCTAAGGTCTAAGGAGGTTCGGTTTAGGAAAGGAGTACTGCTAATTTAGATCTTGCAGAAGCATGACATGATTGAAGGGTGAACACCGAAAATTGCGGAAGATTTTGTTGATGAGGTAAGGGTGATTAGGGATCGGAATGGCATTAGAATGAACAGCAATAGGGTAAATTATTAAGGGTATAAAAGTCATTTTATAAAGGGTAATTTTGTATTTTTAAAAAATATCTAAATATAAGGGAAGTAAATTTAATATTTAAAACTAGAAGAGAGTAAGTGTAGTTATAGAGAAACTCAAGAGAGGTTCCTATAATTAATAGTTTTATTATAATTTACTTTTTAATTTTAAATACAATTTAATATTTTCCCAAATATTCAAATAAATTGTATATTACAATAGCATATTACAATTTCATAAATCTTATATTTTGCCAATCATATTAATATGATTTATATTAATGTACGATTTTTTTTTTATTTTCAAAATTAAAATAAAAGTAATCACATTATGAGATTAATCCATCTTTCATATTTTAGCTAGTCGTATATTAAATCGTATGTACGATTTTAGCTAAATCGATTTATTATTTTAATTTAGTTTTTAAAATTAAAGTTAGTTAAATATAAAACAAGTCGTTTGCGAAGGACATTTTAAAAATGTTGCGCAAATGAAAAGTTGTATTAGATAAATAAGAATGTTTTTTTTTTCGGATAAAAAATAAGACTGACTTTTATATAGTGAGTTATATATCATTGGAGATGTACGTCTTAACAGTTAGCTCTTTCTTTTGAATCGCAACAATTGACAGACAATTTACTTTATACAGATCAAGCATTACAAAATTTAATCTGATTAGCATAAGTTGATGAAGATGAAAAAATAATAGTGATTGCTTCGGTACCAACGAAAACTAGGTGGTATCGAAACATGTCGTGCTAAGATAAATTTTTATTGGTTTATTTGTCTATATTAGCGCCTAGTCAATATTTATTCTGTAAATTTAAATATTAGAATCTATAATTTTTTTTCATTTCTAATTTGTTCCAAGGACCACTTAGCAAAAACACAAACTTGATGAACTTTTCCAATTCACCCTTGCCCTAGGTCCCAAATTTCATTCTATGCTTTATGCTTCCCGTGCATCCCAAACTTAAATCCCAAAGCTCAGTGCCTGTGTTCATTGCCCAGAAGCATCCGTACGACAATGCACTTCCACCGCCAAATACCAATTTTTGAACAATATTCTTCAAATCTGTCCAAACGCATGCCTATGTTGGAGATGTTTCGTAAAAATTGGACTCTATATATCTCTGGCTTTGTGATAGCAAGGACATCTCAGATGTGAGAATTACAAAATATAGTCACTAAAATGACTTTTTTTCTCATCTCTTTTTATCTGTGTTAAACACTTGTTTGTCATACAGTACGTAAGACTTATTTGGAAGCATCAGTTGAGGTCAGTGGGAATTGGGAAATTCCATCAGCTTTGTATTTTTGCTAAATGATCCTTGCAACAAATTAAGAAGAAAAAAAAAGTTATAGGTTCTAATATTTAAATTTACAAAATGAATGTTGACTTGACACTTATATTGACAAATGAATCAATAAAAAATTGCCTTGTCATGCCATATTTTGGTACCGGCCACTTATTGTTAGTATCAAAACAATCACCAAAAATAATTGAGGTCCTATTAAGTAGATAGAAGTTTTAATGGCACAGTGATGATACATCTCCAATAATTTTTTTTGTTCAAAATAAATTGGCAGTATCTTTTCATGTATATTAAGGTTGTGAAGTACGTTGCTAAAATTCAAATCAATGTTCAAATCTAGTAGGTTAATCTTCTGTCTTTGTTGAACTGACTTCTTGTTCAAAAGAGGACCAGAAATATTCCTACAGCTTAAATGCTCTCAACGCATCATACGAGTCGAAGGTATAATTTAATTTGAATGATTCTACTAAGTGATTTTCTTTGTTCTTGCGTATTTTACTAGTATCTTTAATTTGTCCTCTTGCAAATTCTTTGCAATGGAAAGTCTTCCAACTTCCTTGAAAGTTGAAAGTTTGTGTATACATAAAAACTTGGATAAATTACACTCATTTTTCCTAAAATTTATGAAAATACAATTCAAACTCTCTCTAATTGTTTAGCTTACACTCACATCTCCTTTGCTTATATTATAGTCATACTCTTCATTCACAGAACATCATTAGTAAACTTAACAGAATTATATTTTTCATAATATTAACGGTTTTTAATTAAAAAATTATAAAAATACTTTTATCTACTTTGTTAAGTTTAAGGGTATTTTTATACTTTTATTAATTAGGAATAGTTAATATCATAAAAATATCATTTTGTTAAGTTTACTAATGGTATTTTGTAAATGAGGAGTGTACGTGACTGTAATATAAATACTTAAAATTTGACAACCCGAGAAGTGTGAATATAAATTGTATAACTAGGAAAAATATAAGTTATATTTTCACAAACTTCAGATAAGATGTGTGTAATTTATCCTAAAAACTTCCAACCTCTTTTGAACTAATTATTAATTAAGCAAATTAGCCATCCGGCACATTTGTTTTTGCATGCGGAAGGGAGGATTTGGGAGCTTATTGTATAAATAAATTAAATTCGTTTTCCAATGATTATGTGCCATAGATCAGCCGCTGAACCTGCAAGCAAATAGGATAAATTGGTAAGATATCATGAACAGTGAAGTCTTGAAGCAGTAAAATAATGTGTAGGTCTAATTTTATTAATCAATATATATATATATATATATATATAGAACGATTTAAGTGAGAGGGGTGGCTTATTACGAGAGTAGGGGAAGTAAATTTAGACTGTTAAATTTTATATAAATGGTCAAGATTAAAATATAAAATCACATGAAGATTTTAAATAATCACGTAATCATTAATTATCATTAATAATTTTTAATTTTGACTATCCATTTATAATTATACGACCCAGATTTTCTCATTTTACTCTCATAATAAATCACTCCAATCGCTAGAGTGATTTCCTATATATATATATTATTTACTGATTGTATTGTAAGGATGAAACGTTTCTTTAGAGTGTTATAAAGCCTAGCGTTTCTTTAATGATCAACATTTAATTTGTTTTCGATACTTTTAGATTACCCTCTGCATTTTTTAATATGGCTTTCTTGCTCTCTTTCCAAGTATATTATATTGACATTGACATCGATTTTACTGCCATTGTCGGCCTATTGTTTAATTTGTCTTATCTGAAAATTGAAATGATCATTATCGCACGGAAGCAACTTTTAGCGCCCGATATAATCCAACAACAGGGCCTGCGATGTCTATTTCTGTCAATCTCAGAATCTCATGTATCACCCAGAAAGTTCAACAACGATAATGTTCCAAGCAGACTCAAAATTGTTTATAAAATGGGATTTATAGACGAGTGTCTCAAGAGTATTCTTTAAAATAGAATTTTTTTCTAGAAAAATAAATTTTTTAATATTATTAATACATTCAATCCATTAAAATTTTAAAATATTTTCACCTTTAATTTTTCAAAGATTGCTCTCGGAGCACTCGATTACAAAAACACATATAATATTAATATCAAGACTTTCAAAATAAACTCAGCTTAAAAAAAAAAGTTGTTCATTACATAGACAACAACTCAATTAGACAAAATATTACACATCTTAAATAAGAATTATATCATTTATATTCCTGATATATATAATATCATGTCGACTCATATCTTATTTATTAGACGATATGTAGATCAGATCAGCATAATATCTTATATATTCTGAGTACAAATAGCATTTTTCCTTAAATAACCTTACTTCATGAAGATGAACACAGTTGTCCCACAAAAGAATATAGCAAGAGAATATTCACATTGTAGCAAATCTTTGACCAGTAGGTTATCAAAGAAAAAAAAAATCTTTGCTCGGTGCGTATATGATAAAATTCTTCTTTCTTCAGTGCCACTTGCAGTGCATTAATATTTTCGATTTTTTTTTTGGTTAAAATTAATGTTTTCAAAGTTAGAATAACTGAAAACGACTAAGGGTGCTTTCATTACTTAATGTTTTCTACTTTGCTAGTAACTTCCTCCTCTTTTGAATGTAATTTCCTTTTATCTGTTATTTTGAAAAAAAAAAATATGGAGCATTCTTTTAGCTTTACTTTTATATTAACAAATAAGAGAAGAGATTAACAGCAAGACAATAATATTAATAATTGCATGGGATATTTACTTTAAGCAGAAGACCCGCGATGCAGAATTGGAAAGCTGCTGGTTATATAATATTAAAGAACTTTATTGCAAAAACTATATTCTTTTTTCTTAACTGATGTATTAGGAGACAAAAATAGAAATAAGGATGAGAGTCAAACTTGCAATCTCCATTAACTCATTGAAACATATAGGAAGCTACTACTATATTATGAGGTCACTTGCATTGCAACAATTCTATCTATTCAATCGATTTATGGCAATAATAATAATGATTTTCAAATTAGCATTAGATAGCCGTAAATATTTAACAGTTAAAGAATACAAATATAGCATATATTTTAGAGTACCTCAGACCTCCACGCAGTACCTGTAAACTTCTTCTAGTCCAGAATTTGAATTTGACTTCATGTCAACAGTACAGTAGGGGGGAAGCTTTCTTGTTGACTTGAATATCATTCGTTAGCTATATATCGTATGCCTATAAGTTAAGAACTTGAGTGATAAGAAACTAGTCATATGTAATTTGCTACTTAGGGAAAACATGCATAAGTTCGTTCATCTCCTTTGTTTTATAACCATGCTAAGAATTGCATTAGGAAATAATGGAGCAGCTGATGAGGGTGTTGAAGGCATGCATGTAAAGGGCATAATAGGAGTTATAGCAGACAACAATTCTCGAAGTGGTAAAGAGGAGATATTAGCTATTAAGATGGCTCTGGAGGATTTTTATCATTACAGCCATCAAAGATTTAGTCTGCGGATAAGGAACTCTCAACGGGATCCCCTTAAAGCAGCTTTTGCAGGTTTATATTTCACAATCTCAATCTAGAGTAATGCTATTTGTATAAATATATATATATATATATGGCTAAAAGTTTAAACTGGTATTTCAGATTTTAAAAATTTTAAATTGATCCTTTATATATAAAAAAAGTTAATAAATTGATATTTCTATACAGTTTTGCACAGTTAAAAAAGGGGGACAAATTAAATTGGTCCCAGTATACTATACGAAATTGTATGAAGAATCAATTTGTCCCTTTTTTTGACATATAAGGGATCAACTTGGGATTTTTAAAATTTAAGAGACTAATTTGTTTCATGATATAAACCTGAGGGGCTAATTTAGATATTTAATCTTTTTTTAGATATCTTTAAAAGAATACTTTAATATATTCCTTAAACATGAGAAGATTCTGAACCAAAAAATAAAAGAAAGCAAAATGCATGATTAATTGTGAGAATGAAATGAGTAAACGTTTAATATTAGATTTTATATAAATATTCAAAACTAAAATATAAAATTATGTCAGTTTTTTAAATAATCATTTATTACTATATATATATGACTATTTACTACTATTAATAGTCATATATAAAAGAATAATCATTTATTAGTCATACATATATAAATACATATATATATATCTATATATATATATATATATATGTATGTATGTATGACTATTAATTACTATTACTTAACTTTTAATTTTGATTATTTATATATGTATAATTATATGGGATGAAAATCATTTATTTCCAGATCATGTTATTTTCTCTATCCCATATAAATCATTATTGCCATTTTTTCAAGTGATTATGTGACTATTAATTACCATTATTTAACTTATAATCTTAATCATCTATCTATGATTGTATGGAATGAAAATCACTTACTCTCAAATCGTGATCCTTTCCCTATCCCATACCAATAATTAATTGCCACATGAAAGAATAAGCATTTAAAAATATGAAATAATTACTAAATATCTGTTACCTATTTTCTACATGACAATAATTAATAACTGGTGGGACATAAAAAGAGACATAATTTGAAAAAAAAAATTATTTGCATTCGGGTTATATGTAAGCCAGATTTGCTCTTCCTCTCACTCAATACCCATTTAAAGATATTAAAAAAAATAAGCTCAAATAACATTTCTTCTTAACTAATACTCAATCTATACTCATCCTGCAGTATCGCCCTGAACATAGATTTGTTTTGCAGGTCACTTTTTTAAGAGATTTCTTTTAAAAAAATTGGTTCATTTAAACTGTCAACTCATAAGGTGCCTATAATTTCATAAAATAGTTTTTGTTTCTATTTTTAATTTTTTTACTTTTAAATTTTATGAAGAAAATATTAAAACTGTAAAAAAAATTAGAAAATATTGTTTATTATTTTTATTTTCAGTTTTTAGTATTTTATTCATAAAATTTTTTAAATAAGAAAATTAAAAATTATTTTCTAAAACCAAATACACTCTTAAAGGCTTCTTTTATTTCAATTTTCATTTTCTAGATTTTTTATTTAGAATTTTATGAAATAAATAATAAAAATAACAAATAATAAAAACTGAAAATAAACTTTTTTATTACAATGTTTTAAATCTTTATTAGCAAAATCTTGAAAAGAAAAAAAACACGATATTATTTTCGAAAATTAATGTGAGAGTGCTTGTGTTTTTGTTCAAATTTCAAGAGGGTTAGAACAAGTCCTTCAATTCTCACAAGTTGTTTGGTCCCCTCCAAAGAATTGATAAACCTTGCCTTATACTTGACAGCCCCCCTTGACTTGACTTTGAACTTTATTGGTTGGAGACAGGAGTGTTTGGATAAGATTTTAGGGGGGAAAAAAAATCCACTTTTAAGATAATAAACAAAAAAATTTAACTTTTATATATTGTCATCTATTCATGTATTATTATGTCAATAAAGATATTTAAATCTCACACTTATTGTTTAAAAATTAAGTTATATAAGTGAGATGATTTGTTTCGGTGTATATAAATTAAACTCATAAATAAAAGTAAAAGAAAAAGAAAAATATGTCTCCCCTAACATATAAAAAGCAGAAAATAGCTATTTTTTTATTATGTCCTTTTTTTCCAGAAATCTTGCATGTTTGATAATGATTTATATTAGGGAATTTTTTCAAAGTTATTTTTAAAAATTAATTAATAAGCTAGTCCGAACAAGCTACAATTTAAGAAGTAACTTTTTAATAATTAAAATAAATATTTTTGTATTATTCTTTTTTACTTGGTATTACAAAAAATGAAGTACAAACAAACAAACAAACAAACACGTGTAATCACTCGATAAGAAATTATTTCAAGTAACCAAATCATAATTAAAAAAAGCATTAAACTTAATAACCTAACTTCTTGTTTCATTTTTAATTTGTCAAGAATTTAAATATTTTTGAAAAATTAATGGAGAAAACTCTCACTCTTTTTTGTTTGGTGAAGGAAGAATAATAAGTATCAAATTCATCTATGATTTGTGTCTGTGTGAGGGTTGCCATGTTCGTGTTGTCTTGCCGCTTTGAGTTTTGCCGACTTTGTGTTTGATGCCCGCCGGGAGGTAGTGGAATAGTCCGATAGCCATACAGATGTTTCTGAGCTGTGGTGTAGCTAGAATCATTTTTGGTGCATGCTCTTTGTGGTTCTTTGTGGTTTGTGTGTTGTCTGATCCTACATGTAGCTTATGTGAGGTTTGTTTGAGTCTTCTATTATCTTGCTCTTCATTTTTGTGAGTTGAGCATTGTATAACCATAAAAGAAAATCAAATTGTAAAATACTCTTGCAGTTAAAGATCTTATTGATAAAGACCACGTGCAAGCAATCATAGGACCGCAAACATGGGAAGAGACAACTCTAGTGGCTGAGATTTGCAGTCAAAATATGACTCCAGTTCTGTCTCTAGCTGATGCAACTCCAAATTGGGGAACTTCAAAATGGCCCTTCTTGGTGCAAGCCAAACCCATTCAACTCAACCAGATGAAAGCAATAGCTGCCGTTGTTCAATCTTGGGATTGGTACAGGGTTAACATCATATATGAAGATAAGGATGCTTTATCCACACAAGCCTTGTCTCGTGTTTATAGAGCCCTAAGCAAAGCAGGTATAGAAGTAAGCAATGTTTTGGCCATCCCTCCTTTTGCTCCCTCTTCACTACTGTCCCAAAAACTAAAGAATCTTAGAGAGGAGCAATGTAGAGTCTTTGTTGTGAACTTGTCCCTCCATTTGGCCATAAACCTGTTTGAAACTGCAAGTGAAATGGGCATGATGGAGAAAGATTATGTGTGGATCATTGCTGACCCTTTAACAAGTCTTATCCATTCCCTGAATGCATCCACTCTCTCCTCAATGCAAGGGATCATTGGAGTCAAGAGCTACTTCCCTGAAATAGGACACCTGTATGAGGACTTCTCCCATAAATTTCGCCAAAACTTTAGCTCAGAGAACCCTTTGGAATTCAACAATAATGAGCCAGGGATATTTGCAGCACTTGCCTATGATGCTGCATGGACTGTGGCTCAAGCCGTGAGCCAAACCAAAAGGACAAGAGGCAAGGTTTTGCTAGATAAGATTTTGCTTAACAATTTCACTGGCTTGAGTGGTAGAATTGAGTTCATTGACCAAAGGCTAGTCCCTTCACATACTTTTCAAATCATCAATGTGATAGGGAAGGGTTACAAGGAAATTGGTTTCTGGTCAGATGGACTTGGTTTCTCAAGTATTGTTGGCCAAAATGCAAGTTACAATTCTTCAATGAAGGTACTTGGACAAGTTTTGTGGCCCGGAAGACCTTTGCACACTCCAAGAGGGTGGGCCCTGCCAACAACTGATAAACCACTAAGAATTGGGGTCCCCACTTTGTCCGTATTGAAACAATTTATAAATATAATTTATGATCCAATTGACAATATTACATCCTTTGGAGGATTTACAATTGATCTTTTTAAATCAACTATGGAGTTGCTACCCTATGGTTTGCCATACAACTTCCATGCTTTCAACGACAAATATGATAATTTGGTGAAGCAGATTTATTTGAAGGTAACATTATTCTTGTAAGTATCATCTCAATTGATTATCAACAAATAATTACATTGTTTCTCAAGCTACTATATAATTTTAAATTCATCATATTATTTCTTGCTCGAACAATAAGGTTATCTTTCTCAACGAGTCTTTCTTTTATGAATTGCTATAACTTAATAGGTTTGATTTTAAAATTCTACATCATCTATAAGTACTTTTATAAGATTAGATATATTTAAAAACATGTCTTGACTTTAAATTGATATAAGTCTTTCTCTTATCTTAAACTTTTATTTATAACAGTATATTTGGTTGTAGAGTAAAAATGTGGATAAATTTTATATGGATGAGATTTATGTAAAATTTTATATATAAAATTTATCATGAAAATTTATATCTCATTTTAACCCCATATATAGCCAAACATACCTCGAGAAAAATCTTTCCTTACACTTCATTATTATTTGGTTGATGTGTGATACCATTATATAACTACATATAGAGCATGAATTCAACTTTTCTCAAATCACTGGCTAATGACACTTGTTTCCACATAACCTTTGCATGAAGCAGAATTTCGATGCAGTAATTGATGTAGGAATAATCTCATATCGATATCAGTATGCTGAATTCACACAACCGTACACTGATCCAGGAGTGATGATGGTAGTCCCCATTAAATCAAAATCAGGGCATAGAGCTTGGTTATTTGTGAAGCCTTTTACAAATACCATGTGGGTTCTGATATTGGTCATGACCATCTACAATGGCTTTGTTCTATGGATGTTAGAAAGGCACCGCTACACTGAATTTAACGGTTCCATGTCGAACCAAACTCGGGAAGTGGCTTGGTTGGCATTGACCCCTCTCCTCAACTTAACTGGTAATCTGAGAATTTATATATTAGGTGTGTTTGTTTAGGGTAAAAATGAGAATAAATTTTTATGGACGAGTCTCATGTGTAAAACTACACATGAATTTCATCCATGAAAATTTACCATTCATTTTTACTCCTTCACCAAATAGGTTAGAGATAAAAATAGGCGTAAAAAATCACATTGATGAATTTTATGTACTATTTTATGTACGGAGCTGTTTCATTTAAATTTTATCTTATTTTTACTTTTTAACCAAACACACTCTTAATTGCTACCATTTCATTTGTAGATTACTTGGCCAAGACTGACTTGGTTTAATTGATTGAACTTAGGGCATAAGTTACACAGCAATTTATCTAGGATAGCTATGGTGGTGTGGCTATTTGTGGCGCTTATCATAACACAGACTTACACAGCAAACCTTGCCAGCATGCTAACTGTTGAAAGACTTGAACCAACAGTGGATGATATTGATCAACTACGGAATATCAATGTTAAGGTTGGATACATTGCAGGATCCTTCATGAAAAAGTATCTGCAGGAAGTGCTACACTTCTACCCCACAAACATAATGCCATTTTCCTCGCTTGAAGAGTATGCTGAAGCTTTCAGAAGGAAAGAAATAGGAGCTGCCTTTTTGGAAGTCCCTTGGGCCAAGGTTTTCCTTGCAAAGCACTGTAAAGAGTTTATTCAAGCCGGGCCTATGTATAAAATTGGAGGATATGGATTTGTATGCTTTAAAACTTCATTGAACTTTCATTATTTTGTTATAACATTTTGATTCCTTCAGTTAGAATTTTGTTCAATTTTTGTTTAATGTTGTCTTGTTCTTTTGAGTTTTGTAGGCATTTCCAAGAGGGTCTCCAATTCTTCCAAGTGTAAACAAAGCACTGCTAGATTTGGCTGAAACTGGAAGGCTACTTGACCTAGAGAACAGGATGCTTGCATCAGAGGAATGTTTGGACAAAGAAACAGATGGAGAAACTGCTAGACTTAGCCTGAGCAGCTTCTGGGCCCTCTTCACATTGAGTGCAGGCACATCAACCTTTGCTCTCTTGTTTTACGCTATTCGTGTGTGTTACTCAAATAGTGATCAGAAAACAATGTGGAGACTAATGTTGATGATCATTCAACAATGGGGGTGTGCCAGGAGAAGAATATCAAGAAGAGTCAGTGATGCTGCAGAGAGTCCTATGAATTCTCCAAATGCACTTGATATGCTAACACCTGTTTAAGGTCAGTTGGTTGGGAAGTGAAAAGTGATATTGTACATATAGGGACACAAAATCAGCAAGCATGTGTGCTTGATCACCTTAGTGCCAAGTTACTTTGATTGCTTTGCTAGGCAAATGAAATTGCTAGTATATAGTATACCATGTAAATGAAGTTTGAGATAAAGGTAGAGCGCTTGAGTTGTACTCTCATGATGTAGTGTCGTAAATATGTATCTGAAAATTCTCATTACCAATTTTAAAAGCAAACGTTTTAGATATACTTTCCTGTACTACAGGTCTGCAACTTAAGTAACGGTTTAATATGGTTGCTTGAAGCCCTTTACAGCTGAGACAGGTCTGCATGGGATGTTAAATTTATTAAACAGTCAATCCCAAGAGAATGGCAAATCCAGCTGTGCGTTTCTGGCTGGAAAATCCATAGCAAGCATGTTCATGACCAATTATTAGCAATATAATAAAGAGTTATCCTTTGGTTCTTAAACTTTCCAAAACTATAAAATAGATTATCCCATGACTCGTGATGATGATTGTTCTGCTTTACTTCAAACCCCATATCATAATCTTATCCTTAATGAAATGATTCTCAAGTGGCTGCAAAAGTTCAAGCCCATATTGTTGTCTCTCTTGATTAAAAAGATAAAAGAAATCATTGGCTTTACTTTTTACAGGATGGAAAGTGTATTTAAATAAAAACCGTCCCAAAAAAGTTGGGATTTTTATACTGCCAGTTACTCTGCAAATCCTTCAGTATAATCACTGACATGCAGAAAATTGGTGACAGAATCTTCTCTGTACACATAACATCAAGTTCCATATGTAGAAGTAAGAATTAATGTTTTACACAATATTTTGTACAACTTCCCAAAAAAGAAAACATAAAGTTACCATTTACCAATAAGAGATATCAAACAGCATACAATTAGGTCCAAGGAAAAGGAATAACATGAAAAAATATAGCAATTAGACACCCCCTTCCTCCAAATATAAAAAGGAGTAAAATAATTCCCTGATAGCTCCCATGCATATATCCCAATACAAACCCACCATGCTTTGTCCCCTTGTTCCACCCCACACCAAAAAAAAAAAAAAAAAAATCCTTGTGAACAATTTTTTGAAAAAGAAAAACAAAAGGTGTAATCATAAGAAATAATTAAATCTTAAAATTCCAATCATAAGAAAAACAAAAGGCCAAGGTACTACCTTCCCTAAGACTATTTTTGGATGCGGCTAGAAAAACAATCTAACCTGCAACGCAAGCGGCAAAGCCACAGGGTTTGCTGGTCTTGGAACAGGACCATTGTCACTAGTTTCACAACTTGGTGATCAAATTGGTCACAAATTCTCCTATTGTCTGGTTCCTTCTGATTCAACCTCACATGAGAAACTCAAATTCGGGGATGAAGCAACCATATCAGGAAAGGGGGCTGTGTCCACTCCCCTCATAACCAAGCCTCCTGAAACTTCCTATTCCTACACAAATCTTGAAGCCATTAGTATTGGCCAGAAAATGGTGCAAAATGGCCATAATGGTATTTCCGACATAACCATCGATTCTGGGACCACGTTAACTTACGTTGAACCACATATCTACCACATGTTTGTGGATACAGTGAAGAAGTCCTTGGGTGTTAAGCCAATAAAAAATCCTCCAGATGAATACGACTTTTGTTTTAGTCACAATAATGGGACTGATAATATTACATACCCTGAAGTTGTGTTTCATTTTACGGGAGCTTATGTTCCCTTGAAGCCTGAGAACCTGTTCGGCCTTGTTGCCAACAACTTGGGTTGCTTTCTAGTAGTCCCCACCTCTGAGGGGGGCTACATCTTTGGAAATCAAGCACAAGAGAATCTTCAAGTGGAGTATGATCTTGAAGGGAAAAAATTTCCTTTGCTCCCACCGATTGTAGCAAGAATTAGCTTATCCTTATTGTGACATAATAAAGATTAGATATGTAGTTGTACCATGAAAATGTAGTTTTTATGTGTGCTTTCTTCCCCTCCCAAATATAGGAGTTATGTTATTTGTACTTATAGGATATGTGTGACACCGTATCGACTCACACTTCATCCATCATTGGATGAGATTTGTGAATAAAATATGAGTCGACATGATATCCCACAATTCATAAATATAAATAATATTTTTCTAAATATAGTATGTGTGTATATATATATTGGGATCTCTAACCCTTACATTTTCATATGGAAGTTAGCAGTGATATTTTTTCGTTGGACGTAAAATTTCATAATCTCCCTGGATTCAATTAGAAATTTTGAATAGTATTGTAATTTTGCTTAACTTACATTTATTACTACTCATTTGACTTTTCTCTTACGAATTGATAATTGCTCTCTACTATTTGTCTCTACATGAATGACTATTTTTTAAAAAATTATATCATTATATATTGAATAAATATATTTTGATATTATTCAATTACTTTTTATGGGGATATATTATATGAAACGAGTAATTTATTATAAAGTGAGATGAGTAAATTTGGGCTGTATAACCATACATGAATAGTCAGAATTAAGAGTTGATTAATAGAAATTAATGTTCATATGCTCATTTAAAAAAGTCATATCATTTTATATTTTAATCTTAATCATTCATATAAGATCCAACAGTCAAGATTCACTCCTCTCACTCTCATAATAAATCACTTATCTCAAGTGATATACTCCCTTTTTTATAAACATAAATAATTAACTCATAATCCGCCCCAACAAATTAAAAATTGACGTTATAACGTTTTCAAATATTTAGATTTTTTAAGATATTTCTTTGACGTTGATATTCAAATATTGGGACATCGAAAGATCTTTAACCAAATTAATTATCGTGATGTTAATTGCTTACTTTTCAAATTATTACAATAACATTAAAATATGTGTATCCAGCATATAATAGTATCATATAATTTAGGATAAATTACATTTACCTCTCTTAAAATTTGTGAAAATACAACTTACATCCCCTCTAGTTGTTCAGTTTACACTTATACCCCCTTTACTTGTCAAATTTTAAGTATTTATATTATAGTCACACTCCTCATTCACATAATATCATTAGTAAACTTAACAGAATGACATTTTTGTGATATTAAGTATTCCTAATTAATAAAATTATAAAAATATCCTTAAACTTAATAGAGTTAGTAAAAGTATTTTTATAATTTTATTAATTAAAAACAGTCACAAAAATATCATTTTGTTAAGTTTACTAATGGTGTTATATAAATGAGGAGTGTGACTGTAATATAAATACTTAAAATTTGATAAGCGAAAGGGGTGTAAGTGTAAGCTGGACAACCAGAGAGGGTGTGAATTCTATTTTCATAAATCTTAGAAGATATGAGTATAATTTACCCTATAATTTACCATTACATATATAATATTCAAGTAAAAAGAAAATTTAAAGTAGTAATTCAAATATAGACAAACAGTGGAGAGTGATATTAATAATTAAGTGAGAAAAAAGTTAGAAAAATAGTAATCTATGTTATACCGATACTTCATCATCCCATTTTTTTATATTTTATTAAGATAGTTATGAACGGTGGGCAAACATGGCTACCATTAAGTCAGGTGCCTGGTTGTTCATTTATGTGTCATTATATATATATATATATATATATATATTATTAAATTATAATTTTATATATTTATTTAATTATATCTGGTTCAACCAATGATCAACAGTTGAATTGATAACCTAGTGTCTTGACTGAGTTGATCACCGGCCATGGTTCGGTAAAACTATATATGAATAGTAATAAATGTGAGATAGGTTAGAATAATTTTGATAAATATGGGTTAAGAAAAATTACTATACTATATCCTAAAGAAAAGTAAGTATTTCATTTGTCACAACCCAATTACTTGTGGTCATGACCAACACATGAGGGGCTTTAGATCTCATGCAAGCTTACTGTAACTAATATGCCGAAATTCTATAATAATACTATTTGATAAACTGATGAATGATAAATTAAATCTCTTAAATCAAATATGTCTAGTAATTTAGAAATCTGTAATATTTCATATCTATGTAGCCTTAGGAAGGTTATTCCAGGCTGGGAAAAGCCTCCCTCAAGCTTCAGGATAGTTTATGCAAGTTTTGAAGGTTTCTAAGTTATCATGCTAACACGCAATGTCTTATGATGTAGCACGCGGACAAGCGAAAAAACAGATGAGCAGAAACATGTGAAGTGCGGTTTCTTTGCACTAAGCGCAATGTGTTTTGACCCCCCAAGTTCTAGAGAGTTTCAGATGATGTGTATTGTGCTTAAGCGCGATTTGAGCGGGCTGACGCATGGTTTTGTGCACTAGAATTCCTAAAACGATGCAATTTCATTAAATTGATGATCTCCCCCCTATATAAACATCTCCTCATACTTGATTTTAGAACCCTAGTAGTCCCAAGTGTTCTCTTCCTCCTCCAACACCCTGTATACTCTTTCTCCTCTTTTCAATCCTCTTAATAAGTGATGATAGAAAAATGGAATTATTTGAGTTAAGGTTGATTAAGTTATTTTCCCCTTCTTTTAATATTTTAGACAAACCTTAGTTAAATATGTTTATTCTATTCGTAACATCCCATTTTCATAACATAATTTGTATGAAAGTAATTTTAGTTTCTATATCTAAATTAAATATTTTATTTTCAGTACTTGATTATTTTGTACCAATATCTATCTTAAAGAATAGATCAAATGGTTAAATAACAGACATTAACCATTTAAAATAAGACCATAAATTAGTAAATATGTGTTCAAAATATGTTAAGAATACACTTTACTAAATTATAGAAAGAATATTAAATTAAATGATAAGAGTAAGGGGTATAGTTTTGCATAATAGAAAAATAAGTAACTATAGGAGAAAAAAAATTTAAGGTGCTTGAACGGTGTATGTATGCACTACCAATTTACCACCAAACAATAATATATATATATATATATATATATATATATATATATATATATATATATGTATATATATATATCTGTGCGCGCGTGCCCGCGTGTGTGTGGAAGTATGTGTATGTGCGCTCCCTGTAACTTGTTCAAGAAAAGAAAAAAAGTGAGTGGGTGAAGTGAGTTTGAGGCAGTGAAAGTGAGAGAAAAAAGAGAAGAGATCGGCATGAACGAAGGAGAAGAAGAAAAAAAGAGTTTAATGTTCAACATGTTCACACTATTTTTATCTCTCTACAAAATTTACAAATAGAAAATAAATTTATTTTATACAAAGTAAAACCATAACTATGTATACTTATTATTATTACTACTCGTTTTTTACCCTGTAATTTTATATTACAAATATTCATTGTTATTTATCATTATTATTTTATTTTGTCATTATTTTATATTTATGGATGATTATAAACTTGAATATTAATTAAAATCATACTAACCACTTAATTAATCAAGATGATCCTCTTCTTTCATCACTGGTCCCGTTAGTTTATCGTGCTCTGATTTTTTTTATTTTATCACTTAATTATAAAGATTATTTTATAAAGATTATTTTCTCTCTTCACCAGTTTAGTATAGAGTACTGCCACTCCGATTGTTTCTTTTATTTTACTTTTCTTTATATTTATGTTGTTATCCAGTTCAAATTATTTTATCATTTTTCTATTTTGAAATCTTCCATAATATTTATATAATGTTATATTAATTTGAGTTGTCAATATTCATAGAAATGTCTATAAGGGACTTAAATTAGAGGTACAAGAAGCCAAAAGACAATTTAAAAAAGAAAATTATCCTAAATTTAGTCCCTTTTGAAATTAATATTTAGATTGATAACTCTATGATTTAATAAAAATGTTTGAGATATTATTTTATTTGGCCAAGCTTATATTGTTTTGATCCAATTTATTTATGTATCAATTTATAATTTTTGTGTATTTATTTATGTTTTACTATTTCATTTGTTGATTATTCTACGAGCATTTATGGATTAATTTTATGTAGTTCTTATTATGGATGCATAATAATTATTAATTAATTTAAAAAGAATATATTCAATTAAAATTTTTCACTAACCACCAAGAAGGCAGAATGATACATATAAAATCTTTTTATGTTACTTGTCTCGGTTAGTGTGGTGTAAAAATTCTTGCTTTGCTATCATAATGTTAAAGAATAACACAAAAGAATGAGAATTTCCTAGGATAAAGTCTTCGACTATGTGTGAGATAAACAGATAAATAGAAGTAAAACTAAACTAAAGAAATCATAATTGTGGTGAGATATGCATAACATACTCTACATGACATATTTCATTTATGATATGATAATTGATTATGTTCATATAACATTATTATAGCCCTGTGTATTTTTTATGCAGATATGGTTAAAACCAACCATATTTCAAATATTTTAAAATCATTCATTTTCTACTGAAAATTTTTAAATTCTCATTTTCTTTATTTTTTATTTTTGGTGGTTTAAGATTAGACGAGTAAATGAAAAGTAAATGCTAGGAACTTACGGATTTTTGTTTAATTAATTTATGATTTTCTATTGTGAATATTAAACATATGTAGCTTGTAATTAATAGCATTAAGTACTTATTCCAAAACCTTTTACTTGTTATCTTTTCACTTAATATTAATCATTATACTTCATGTATAAATTAATATTATTAGCTTCTATGCAAATGGGTGCTATACTATCAAAGTCATACTAAATTTGGTGGAGTGCAACTTTAACTTAAGAATGAGGTGAAGTGCTATTTTGAGAAATTTTAAGAATGTTTTGTGTTATTTACTCATTACTTTTATGTGTAACATTCCTAAAATGCCCTTAATAAAAAAACTTATTTTATATTTAGCTAATTTTATTTTCAAAACTAAATTAAATTTTACATGGTAGAAATGTAGAATCTGCATTATCTATTTTCACTCCTTATTCATTATTTTTATTTGTGACATTTCTAAATTTCTTTAATTAAAAACTTATTTTATATTTGTAATATTTTTCTACTATGATATTTTAAATTTATATTTAATAATTGTAACAATTAATATTAAACATAAATGAGTTCAACCATAGGGCAAAAAAAATTATGGCCTCGAATTATCTAAGAGTTAATCATAAGTATTAATTCATCTTCAATATGATTTTCTATCCTTTAAAAGTAAATATTAAAATAAACACATGAATATATGAGTTATTTTAATATACAATTTTTGCTAATCATATATTAAATCACATATTTATTATCTAATACCACTCCTTATTTTTTATTGTAATATACTTTTTATTTTATATACGATTAGCTAAAATCATATACGATTTAATATGATTCCCAAATAATCAAATAAATCGTATATTATCATGGTACATTACAATGTCATAAATCTTATATTTTGCCAGTCATATTAATATGCTTTATTTTAATGTATGATTTAGTTTTATTTTTTTATTTTCAAAATTGAAATAAAATTAATCACAGTATGAGATTAATGCTTCTTTCATATTTTAGCTAATCGTATATACGATTTTAGCTAAATCGATTTCTTATTTTAATTTAGTTTTAAAAATAAAAAATATTTGAATATAAAATAAGTTGTGGCTTTAATGTATAGTCAGTTATATATCATTGGAAGGGGCCAGATGTACGTCTTAATATAACAGTTAGCTCTTTCTTTAGAATTGCCATCAATTGACAAACAATTTACTTTATACAGAGATCGAGCATTACAAAATTTGATCTGACTAGCGAAAGTTGACGAAGATGAAAAAATAATTGAGGTCTTATTAAGTAGATAAAAGTTTTGATGGCACAGTGATTTTTTTTGTTTAAAATAAATTGGCAGTATCTTTTCATGTATATTAAGGTTGTGAGGTACGTTAATAAAAATCAAATGGATGTTCAAATCTGGTAGGCTAATCTTCTGTCTTTGCTGAACTCACTTCTTGTTCAAAAGAGGACCAGAAATATTCCTACAGCTTAAGTGCTCTCAAGGCATCATACGAGTCGAAGGTATAATTTTAATTTGAATGTTTCTACTAAGTGACTTTCTAGGTTCTTGCGTATTTTACTAGTATCTTTAATTTGTCCTCTTGCAAATTCTTTGCAATGGATAGTCTTCCGACTTTTTTGAAAGTTAAAAGTTTGTGTATACATAAAAACTTCCAACGTGTTTTGAGCTAACTATTAATTAAGCAAATTGGTCAGGCAAATTTGTTTTTGCATGGGGGAGGGAGGATGTGGAAACTATAAATAAATTAAATTTGTTTTCCAATGAGTATGTGTCATAGATCAGCTGCTGAATCTACAAGCAAGTAGGATAAATTGGTAAGATGTCCTGAAGCAGTAAAACTATGTGTAGCTCTAATTTTATTGATCAATTTATACCTATATCATGTAGAGAATATATATATATATATATATATATATATATATATATATATATATATATATGATTGTTTACTGATGGTATTATAGGATGGAACGTTTCTTTAGAATGTCATAAAGCGTAAAGTTTCTTTAATGATCAACATTTAATTTGTTTTTGATATTTTTTAGATTATCTTATACATTTTTTAATATGACTTTCTTTCTCTCTTGCGAAGTATATTATATTGTGATTGACATTGATTTTATTGCTATTTTCGGCCTACTGTTTAATTTGTCTTAGTTAAAAGAAAAATAATATTTTAACTTGTATTTTATAAAATATTATTAAATATAATATAATATTTAAATTAAATAAGATTTATATTTAATTTAATAATAAATATAAATATATTAATATCATATCTTACAAAAAAAAAAATATGAATTAAAATAATATTATTTTAATTGAAATATCATTATTGCGCGAAAGCAACTTTTAGCGCCTAGTATACTCCTACAATAGGGCCTGCAAATTGCAATGTCCAGTTCTGTCAATCTCAGAATCTCATTCATTACCCAGAAAGTTCAACAATCATTATGTTCCAAGCAGACTCAAAATTATTTGTAAAATGGGATTTTGTTGACGAGCGTACGTGTTGAGACTTGAGAGTTCTAAGATTATTTTTCGAGAAAAATAAAAAATTTTATGTTATTGGTACGTTCAATTCATTAAAAATTTTAAAATATTTTCACTTTAAAAAATGTTTTTAAATAAATAAAATATTACACATCTTAAATAAAAATTATATTATTTATATTTATAATCTATATAATATTATGTTAATTCATTAGCACAATATTTTACGTATTTTGAACATAAATAATATTTTTTTTAAATAACCTTATTTTAGGAAGATGAACATGGTTGTCCCACAAAAGAATATAGCAAAAGAATATTCACAATGTAACAAATCTTTGGCCAGTAGTCTATCAAAGAAAAACAATCTTTGGTCGGTATGTATATGATAAAATTCTTCTTCCTTCAGTGCCACTTGTATTGCATTAACGTTTTCAAAGTCAGAATAACTACAAACGACTAGGGGGTTTTCATTACTTCATGTTTTCTACTTTGCTAGTAATTTCCTCCTCTTTTATATGTAATTTCCTCCGTTATTTTGAAAAAAAATAATATGGAGCATTTTTTTAGCTTTAATAAGAGAAGAGATTAACAGAAAGATAATAATATTAATATATTAATATTAATAATTGCATGGGATATTTACTTTAAGCAGAATACCCGCGATGCAGAATTGGAAAGCTGCTGGCTATAAAATATTAAAGAATTTTATTGCAACAACTCTATTCTTGGTTTTTTTTTTAACTAATATATTAGGAAATATGAATAGGAATTAAAGTCAAACTCACAACCTCCGTTAGCTCATTAAATATATAGGAGTCTACCACTGAGCTCATTTGTATTACAACAACTCTATCTATTCAATCAATTCATGGCGATAATAATGATGATGATTTTCAAATTAGCATTAGATGGCTGTAAATATTTAACAATTAAAGAATACAAATATAGCATATATTTTAAAGTACCTCAAAAGGCCTCTACTCAATTCCTGTAAACTTCTTTTAGTCCAGAATTTGAATTTGACTTCATCAACAGTAGGGGGAAAGCTTTCTTGTTGACTTGAATATTGTTCGTTAGCTATATATCTTATGCCTATAAATTAAAGAACTTGAGTAATGAGAAACTAGTCATATATAATTTGCTTCTCATGGAAAACATGCATAAGTTCGTTCATCTCCTTTGTTTTATAACCATGCTAAGAATTGCATTAGGAAATAATGGAGCAGCCAATGAGGGTGTTGAAGGCAACCATGTAAAGGGCAGAATAGGAGTTATAACAGACAACAATTCTCGAAGTGGTAAAGAGGAGATATTAGCTATTAAGATGGCTTTGGAGGATTTTTATCATTACAGCAATCAAAGATTTAGTCTGCGGATAAGGAACTCTCAGCGGGATCCCCTTAAAGCCGCTTTTGCAGGTTTATATTCCCCAATCTTAATCTAGAGTAATGCTATTTGTATTATTTTATTTTTAGATACCTTTGAAAGTCACTTTTATATATATATACATATATGAATGAGCATTAATTACTATTATTTAATTTTTAATTTTGATCAATTATATATATATATATATATATGATTATGTGAAATGAAAATAACTTATTTTCATATCATATTATTTTATCCATCCAATATAAATTATTATTGCCATATTTTTTTAAATGATTATGTGATTATTAATTATAATTATTTAACTCTCAATCTTAATTATTCATTTATGGTTATATGGAATGAAAATCAATTACTCTCAAATCGTGATCCTTTCCCTACCCCATACTAATTATTAATTGCTACATGAAAGAATGAGCATTTAAAAATATAAAATGATTACTAAATACATGTTACTTATCTTCTACATGACAATTAATAATTGGTGAGATATAAAAGAAGACATAATTTTAGAAAAAAAATATTTGCATTCGGGTTATATATAAACCTGATTTACTCCTCCTCTCACTTACTACCCTTTTAAAGATATTACAAGAATAAGCTCAAATAACATTTCTTCTTAATTAATACTCAATCTATACCCATCCCGCAGTATCGGCCTGAACATTGATTTGTTTTGCACATCACTTTTTCACGAGATTTCTTTTTAAAAAATTGGTTCATTTAAATTGTCAACTCATAAGGGTGCGTACAATTTCAGAAAATAATTTTTTATTTTTATTTTTATCTTTATATTTTTAAATTTTATGAAAAAAATATTAAAATCTGTAAAAAATTAAAAAATATTGTTTATGACTTTTATTTTCAGTTTTTAATATTTTCTTCACAAGATTTTTAAAATAAAAAAATAAAATTATTTTTTAGAAGCAAATGCACTCTTAAAGATTTCTTTAATTTCAGTTTTCATTTTGCGAATTTTTTATTTTTAGAATTTTATGAAATAAATAATAAAATTAACAAATAAAATTTGAAAAAAAACACGATATTATTTTCAAAAATTAATGTAAGAGTGCTTGTCTTTTTGTCAAATTTCAAGAGTGCCAGAATAAGTCCTTCAATTCTCACACAGTTGTTTGGTCCCCTCCAAAGAATTGGCAAACCTTGTCTTACACTTAACATCCCCTCTTGACTTTGAACTTAATTGATTGGAGATAGGAGTGTTTGGATAAGATTTTTTAGAGAAAAAAAACAATGCCCTTTTAAGATAATAAATAAAAAGTTTAATTTTATGCATTGTCATCTATATTCATATATTGCCATGCCAAAAAAGATATTAAGTCTCACATCTATTATTTAAAGATTAAGTTGTACAAGTGAGATGATTTGATTGAGTGTATATAAATTAAACTCATATATAAAAGTAAAAGAAAAAGAAAAATATGTCTATTCTAGCATATAAAAAGCAGAAAATAGTTGTTTTTTTTATTATGGCCTTTTTTTCTCAGAAATCTTGCATGTTTGATAATGATTTATATTAGAAAAAATTTTCAAAGTTATTTTTAAAAATTAATTAATAAGCTAGTTCAAACAAGCTACAATTTAAGAAGTAATTTTTTTATAGTTAAAATAAACATTTTTGTATTATTCTTTTTTCACGTGGTATTAAGAAAATGAAGTACAAACAAATAAACGAACAAACGCATGCAATCAGTCGATAAGAAATTATTCAAAGTAACAAAATCATAATTACAAAAAGCATTAAACTTAATAACTTAACTATTTTTTTATTTTTAACGTCTCAAGAATTTAAATATTTTTAAAAAATCAAGGGACAAAACTCTCACTCTTTTTTGTTTGGTGAAGGAAGAATAATAAGAATCAAATTCATCTATGATTTGTGTTTGTGTGAGGGTTGACATTTTTGGTGCTCTCTTTTTGTGGTTCTTTATAGTTTCTGATCCTACATGTAGCTTACGTGATTATCTCGCTCTTCATTTTTGTGAGTTGAGCATTGTATAACCATAAAAGAAAATCAAATTGTAAAATACTCTTGCAGCTAAAGATCTTATTGATAAAGACCACGTGCAAGCAATCATAGGACCGCAAACATGGGAAGAGACAACTCTAGTGGCTGAGATTTGCAGTCAAAATAGGACTCCAGTTCTGTCTCTAGCTGATGCAACTCCAAATTGGGGAACTTCAAAATGGCCCTTCTTGGTGCAAGCCAAACCCATTCAACTCAACCAGATGAAAGCAATAGCTGCCGTTGTTCAATCTTGGGATTGGTACAGGGTTAACATCATATATGAAGATAAGGATGCTTTATCCACACAAGCCTTGTCTCGTGTTTATAGAGCCCTAAGCAAAGCAGGTATAGAAGTAAGCAATGTTTTGGCCATCCCTCCTTTTGCTCCCTCTTCACTACTGTCCCAAAAACTAAAGAATCTTAGAGAGGAGCAATGTAGAGTCTTTGTTGTGAACTTGTCCCTCCATTTGGCCATAAACCTGTTTGAAACTGCAAGTGAAATGGGCATGATGGAGAAAGATTATGTGTGGATCATTGCTGACCCTTTAACAAGTCTTATCCATTCCCTGAATGCATCCACTCTCTCCTCAATGCAAGGGATCATTGGAGTCAAGAGCTACTTCCCTGAAATAGGACACCTGTATGAGGACTTCTCCCATAAATTTCGCCAAAACTTTAGCTCAGAGAACCCTTTGGAATTCAACAATAATGAGCCAGGGATATTTGCAGCACTTGCCTATGATGCTGCATGGACTGTGGCTCAAGCCATGAGCCAAATCAAAAGGACAGGAGGCAAGGATTTGCTAGATAAGATTTTGCTTAACAATTTCACTGGCTTGAGTGGTAGAATTGAGTTCATTGACCAAAGGTTAGCACCTTCACATACTTTTCAAATTATCAATGTAATAGGAAAGGGTTACAAGGAAATTGGGTTCTGGTCAGATGGCTTTGGTTTCTCAAATATTATTGGCCAAAATGCAAGCTACAATTCTTCAATGAAGGTAATTGGACAAGTTTTGTGGCCTGGAAGACCTTTACACACTCCAAGAGGGTGGGCCCTGCCAACAGCTGATAAACCACTAAAAATTGGGGTTCCCACTTTAGCCGCATTGAAACAATTTATAAATATAGTTCACGATCCATCTAACAATATTACATCTTTTGAAGGATTTACAATTGATCTTTTTAAATCAGCTATGGAGTTGTTGCCCTACCATTTGCCATACACCTTCCATGCTTTCGTCAATGATACCTATGATAGTTTGGTGAAGCAGATTTATTTGAAGGTAATATTATTCTTGCAAGCATCATCTCAATTGTTTATTAATAAATTACATTTAAATTTCACTTGTTATGGTATCTTTTCTTTTCTTGAACAAATAACGGGGTGTATTAACTTAGTTAGTTCTCCCTTTATGTATTGCTATAACTTAGATTTGATTTTAAAATTTTTCAATTATCTATAAGTATTTTTATAAAACTTGATAAAATTAAAGACATAAAATTGGGCCAAGCCCTTTCCCTTAGCTTAAACTTTTACTTGAAGAAAAGAAAAATCTTTTTTTACACTTCATTATTATTTGGTTGATGTATGATATGCGATGTATGATATGCATCACTATATAACTAAATATTGAACGTCTATAGCTTCTTTGGTAGCATGAATTCAACTTTTCTCAAATCACTGGCTAATACAATTGTTTCCACGTGTGCCTTGTCTTTGCATGAAACAGAATTTAGATGCAGTAATTGATGTAGCAATAATATCATATCGTTATCAATATGCTGAATTCACACAACCATACACTGATCCAGGAGTGATGGTGGTAGCTCCCATAAAATCAAAATCAGGGCACAGAGCTTGGTTATTTGTGAAGCCTTTTACAAATACCATGTGGGTTCTGATAGTGGTCATGACCATCTACAATGGCTTTGTTCTATGGATGCTAGAAAGGCACCATTACACTGAATTGAACGGTTCCATATTGAACCAAACTGGGACAATGGCATGGTTGGCATTGTCCCCACTCCTCAACTTAACTGGTAAACTGAGAATTTATATACATGGAGGGTGTGTTTGATTAAAGGATAAAAATAAGGGTAAAAATTAGATAGACAAATTTAATATGTTATTTTACGTATAAAACTCATTAATATAAATTTTATCCCTATTTTTATCCCTGAATCAAATACACTCTTAATTGCTACCCTTCATTTGTAGATTAATTAATTTACTTGGCCAAGACTGACTTGGTTTGATTGATTGAACTTAGGGGATAAGTTACACAGCAATTTATCTAAGATAGCTATGGTGGTGTGGCTATTTGTGGCACTTATCATAACACAGACTTACACAGCAAACCTTGCCAGCATGCTAACTGTTGAAAGACTTGAACCAACAGTGGATGATGTTGATCAACTACGGAAAAGCAATGTTAAGGTTGGATACACTGCAGGATCCTTCATGAAAAGTTATCTGCAGGAAGTGCTACAGTTCTACCCCACAAACATAAAGCCATTTTCCTCGGTTGAAGAGTATGCTGAAGCTTTCAGAACGAAAGAAATAGGAGCTGCCTTTATTGAAATCCCTGGAGCCAAGGTTTTCCTTGCAAAGTACTGCAAAGAGTTTATTCAAGTCGGGCCCATGTATAAAATTGGAGGATATGGATTTGTATGCTTTAGAACTTCATTGAACTTTCATTATTTTCTTATAACATTTTGATTCCTTCAGTTAGAATTTTGTTCAACTTTTGTTTAATGCTGTCTTGTTCTTTTGAGTTTTGTAGGCATTTCCAAGAGGGTCTCCATTTCTTCCAAGTGTAAACAAAGCACTGCTAGATTTGGCTGAAACTGGAAGGCTACTTGACCTAGAGAACAGGATGCTCGCATCAGAGGAATGTTTGGACACAGAAACAGATGGAGAAACTGTTAGTCTTAGCCTTAGCAGCTTCTGGGCCCTCTTCACATTGAGTGCAGGCACATCAACCTTTGCTCTCTTGTTTTACACTATTCGTATGTGTTACTCAAACAGTGATCAGAAAACAATGTGGAGACTAATGTTGATGATCATTCAACAATGGGGGTGTGCTAAGAGAAGAATATCAAGAAGAGTTAGTGATGTTGCAGAGAGTCCTATGAACTCTCCAAATGCACATGATATGCTAACACCTGTTTAAGGTCACTTGTTTGGGAAGTGAAAAGTGATATTGTACATGTAGGCACACAAATTCAGCAAGCATGTGTGCTTGATCACCTTAGTGCTAAGTAACTTTGATTGCTAGCTTTGCTAGGCAAATGAAATTGCTAGTATATAGTACACCATGTAAATGAAGTGTGAGATAAAGGGAAGGCTCTTGAGTTCTACTCTCATGATGTAGTGTTGTAAATATGTATGCAAATGAAAATTCTCATTACCAATTTTAGAAGCAAAAGTTTTAGATATACTTTCCGATACTACAAGTCTGCAACTTACGTAATGGTTTAATATGGTTGCTTGAAGCCCTTTACAACTGAGACAGGTCTGCATGGGATGTTAATTTTATTAAACAGTCAATCCCAAGAGAATGTCAAATCCAGCTGTGCGTTTCTGGCTGGAAAATCCATAGGAAATGACCAATTATTAGCAATATAATAAGAGTTATACTTTGGTTCTTAAACTTCCCAAAACTGTAAAATTAGATTATGCCATGACTCGTGATGATGATTGTTCTTCTTTACTTCAAACCCCATGTCATTATCTTATCCCTAATGAAATGATTCTTAAGTGGCTGCAAAACTTCAAACCCATATTATTTTCTCTCTTAACTAAAAGGATAAAAGAAATCGTTGGTTTTACTTTTTATAGGATGGAAAGTGTATTTAACTAAAAACCGTCCCAAAAAGCATTGGGATTTATACTGCCAGTTACTCTGCAAATGCTTCACTATAATCATTAACATGCAGAAAATTGGTGACATAATCTTCTCTTTACATATAACATCAAGTTCTATATGTAGAAGTAAGAATTAATGTTTTACACAATATTTTGTACAACTTCCCAAAAAAGAAAAAATAAAGTTACCATTTACCAATAAGAAATGCTAAATAGCATACAATTAGGTCCAAGGAAAAGGGATAACATGAAAAAATATAGCAATCAGACACCCCCTTCCTCCAAATATAAAAAGGAGTAAAATAATTCCCTGATAGCTTCCATGCATATATCCCAATACAAACCCACCATGCTTTGTCCCCTTATTCCACCCCACAAGAAAAAAAATAAAAAATCCTTGAGAATAGTTTTCTTTTTGAAAAAGAGAAACAAAAGGTGTAACCATAAGAAATAATTATTAAATCTTAAAATTCCAATCCAATCCCAAATAAATCACCTTTTGAAAAAAAAAGAAAAAGAACTTCGATCTATTCAAGCAATCCACTTGTCAACTTCCTATACCCTCCAACCTCATAACCATATGTTAGGAGCCCCACATCAACATTGATGGAGAAACAAATCACGTGAAAGTTCAAAGTTAGCACTTTGGGGACATACTTCCACAGCACTATTCCTTGTCTCTTCCCTCTCAACTAAGGAGCTGCTCATTGTCCTTACATGCCAAGGATTGAGACGCTACCAACTGATGATGATGGAGAGAGTGTGGTTGCAGTGGTGGCTGTGATGTTCTTGGAGATTGAAGAGAATGGCCATTGTTGTTGTTGTTGACTGAATTACCCATCTTGTGCATGTTCTGTTGGTGATAGATTTGCCTCAGCCTTTCTATTTCTTTCTTCAGTGCTTCTTGATGGGCTGAGAGATTCAAACATATCCACTATATATCAATGATCATGGTGCTTTTACATGTTCCAAGAGGTGACTAATCCAAAAAAGATGGAATAAAAGAATTTACTGCCCATGCATGTTTCAAAAATGTGCTTTTGGCAAAAGAATATGTCCCTATGAAACAATTCCAGTCTAGACATTAGCATTATTCATGAAAAGCAACAATCTAATTAGGATATGATGACTCATATATAGTTGGTTGCACACATATTATATAGTAAGTAATATTATTTATACCATTTTTCGGCACACAATTCAATGGACACTTTAAGCTGTTCTTCAACCATTGATTGAGTTATTGCAAGTTGAGACCCATTCTCAACCAATATTTAGGAGGATCTTCACTAGTCACTTTCTCCATCTGGGTCTCTCAAGAAGATGCTGGACTTGTCCCCAATCCATTGAAGTGGGCTGTGTCCCACTTAGCCAAACCCACTTCGTGGCCAATAAATAAAATGAAGGTACATATAAGTCTCAGCACAATGATAAGGTTGTTACTGTATGACTTAAAAATTATGAGCTCAAATTCTGGAAACAGGCTCCCTATAAAATAGGGACAAGACTATATGCATTTATTCTCCTCAAACTCCATTAGGTGAAAGCCTCATGCACTATATTTTCTTTTTTTTACTTTTAGATACACTACAAGTTTTTCTCTTCTCTCTCTTTCTTCTCCAAAATTCAAACTCACATAAATACCATAAATGTCCCTTATTAGATATCCATACAAATAACAATTTTTATTTTTATTATAAGATTGTTTCCAACATGTATATATATCCTGCCATGTTATATAATATTCGGGAAATCGTATCACACGTAATATACATCAAAAAGGAAAACTTCCGAATTAGAAATACCATAAAATAAAAGCTGTAATGAAAATATTTGGAAAAGGAAAAAGTGATACCGTCTTTGAAAATCTTGTCTTGAGCCAAAGCAGCAATCCGTTGCTTCAAGGTACTATTGTCGACATTGAGAATCAAACGTTGGTGGTCCAAGAACGCTACTCGTGGTGACAATGTTGATACCTCCGTCTTCATTTAAACATTTTTATCACAATTATGAAAATTCTTACTATTATTTACTGGAGGATAAATTTGCTTCTAATGCTGCCGCTACTTCACAAATATTTGATGTTGAACAACTATATATATATATATATATATATATATGAATATAAAAATAAATTAAACTAGTTCACCTGCAAAGTCGTTACGCTCCTTTCAAGCTCAGAAATGTATTGTAGCTTTCTCACCCTTGACCTCTGAGCTGATTGCCGGTTAGCCAAAATTCTAATATGCATACAAATAATAAATAATTAGAGTTCAGTATCTGCATGCAGCACGCTTTTGTTTACACGACATGTCAAGTTTTATATAATTTTTTTAATTCCATAAAATTAAGATTTTAATTTTGATATATCAACCAATACAAATTTCTTTTATATAATTATTCAATCACACATATTCTCATATCAGTAAAATAAAATATGTTTGAATTTTATCTCACTATTTGAAAAGTAATATATAGAAGGATTTGATTGAATAACATAATAAAAAAAAAATTTACATTGTAATATGTCAAACTTAAATCCTAAACTCAGTTCAATTAGTGTACAAAATGCTCAATACATGTGTGAGCCCTACATAGTCAATCAGCTATTCTAAAATACTGTATAAAAAGTATTGCAGAAAGGGGGAAAAGGTGAGATCGATGTTGGCCGTTGGATGGACTTGATAAACTTCTGCCCTCAACCAACCCATTGAATAGGCTTGGTATAATTAATTTTTTAAGATCTTAAATAAAAAAATATCAAAACAAGTCTATTTTTTCCTCTATATAATTGAGTATATAAACTCCTTGATACATCATATCTAAAAAAGAGTTTTTTGACAAAAATGATTTTTCTGAGAAAACTTTAGCTAAATATCGGAAATTTCTTTCTTTCTCTCTTTCTTTTTTTTTTTAATCGTTATCCTGCATTTCAGTTAAAGTACTGCCCTATATATATATATATATGAATGATATTTTGATACCTAAAAAGTGAGTTTTATCCTTTATAATTATTAGATGTGATGGATGTTAAAGATAAGTGGAGACCACCATCATATCCAATGATTATAAGGTGGGTGTCTGAATAGACACTTATTTTTTAGGTGTCAAAATAACATTACCCATATATGTATATAACACTCGAGATCCGTAACCATAATAAGTTTAGTTTATTTAAAAATGATAATTGGCTAATGTATTTATGCTCTAATTTTCAATTATTAAACAACGACGTCTTTGATCCCTCCATTAAATGGGTATTATCTACATCTTAATAGTAAAAATCCAGAATTACAATTCAAAAAGTAAGAAAATTAATCCATGGAAACAATTTTTGGCATTTTGGCAACTTAAATCAATTCTACAAAATAGTTTTTGTGAGACTAACTCCTCTTAGACGTAAAAAAAAGACAATACACAATTATAGTGTTACATCTCCACATATAATTTGAATTGATGTCTTAACCTGTAGGTGGGAACCGTAATTTTACAAATTAAACGAGTTTATTTTAAAATAAAATTAACTTGTTCATTAATCGTACGTGCATGGGTGATGGAAACTATAGCATACAAAAGGGCAATGCTGTAAGAGGAAAATTTTCTGTAGAACTTAAAAAAAAAGTGATATGCATCAGTTTTTTGAATTATTGTAACATGACAGCATATAAAAATAAATTTTTAACCATAGACAAATTTTTATTATTAAATGAAATAAATCCATATAACTCACTTGGACATCTAAAATTAATTACCACATTTTTCTAATGATTTGTAGAAGAAGAAAACATGAGAAGAATAATGTTACGTTTAGTTATTTTATTTGTTATGATCTACTATGAAAATGATAATTTTTTGTTTTAAATATTTTATGCTTATTTCTAATAGTGATAACAGATGAGCCGATTCATGTTACATGTAAAAAGTTTTAGGATTTAATTGCTATATACTAATAGTATAAATTTTTTTTACATAATTATTTAATCATATATTATCACATAAGTTATGATAATTAATTTTTATATACACTATCTAAAAACTCATCTAAATTAAATATTTTAATTAAATAATAATGTAAAACTATTTTATACGGTTGATGTATTAAAATTAAACTCAAACTTTTAACAACAGAAAATAAAATCAAATAAAATAAAAACTGATTTTTTAACATTTCTACAACAACAATATAATGCAAATACTGTGATTGAAGATTACCTCTTGACCCTTTTAGGATCAACGATTGTTTCAGCGCTGCCGGTGCCAGAGGAGAACGGTGCCAGAGCCTCCGTCTCATTCTTGCACGAACCATCCTCCTCAACCGCTTCACTCTTAGGCTTCACGTGAAGATCGTGGTGCTGTTCCTGCACGTGTGGTGCAACGTCCAGCGCCATTGCCGTCGGCTTCTCTTCGTTGTTACTAGTCTGGTCGGACGACGGCGAGGAGGGGTCGGAGGTGGACAACGGCGGGGCATTCGGCAGCGCCACGGCGACGTCGTCGGAGAACATCGACATGAGCTGGTCATCGTCCAGCCTGTCGAAAAACATCATGGGAGATTCCACGAAGGCGACCGAGTCGCTGGCGGAGCGCCTGTGGGCCCCCCGCCTAGCCAACGAGAAGTCGAGGAACTCATCGACCCATGATGATATTGATGACAATTGCTGTTGTTGTTGAGTGGTAGATGATGTTGTTGGTGGTGATGAAGTTGAGGGCATGAAATTTGACATTGTGGATTGTACCCTTTGGTGTGGAAAAGGTGACCAATTTCGGGGTATGGTTGGTATTTTAGGAGGTAACTGTGCCATTCCCCCTATGTTTGTGTGAACCCCAAATATAGAGGGATACCCGAAATTTTTGTGCACTACGTATATGAGCCTCTTGTATAGAGGGGTACCCTATGTATGTGTGAATGTGTTTTTGTGTCGAATGTCTTGAGAGAGAGAGAGAGAGAGAACAATGATCCCAACAACCTTAATATACAGTAACCAACACACAAACAACCGCAAATCTTAGTCCGAAATCTTGTTCTTCTTGGGGTTGTAAAACCAGTTGGGAGAGAGAAATGAGATATAGTAGTATAGAGTGAGAGAGAAATGAGATGTTAAGGAGATGATGAGAGGCAATGGGATTGTGTCATGCACAACCTCATGATTGCGGTGGTGGTGGTGTTTTTATTCATATGATTATGCTATGCTATAAAGTTTTTTTTCCTTCTAAAAAATATAAAATTCTTTGGTTTATGTTTCTTTTCTTAGATTTTGGTATATGTAATGTATTTAGTTTTCTAAAGTTCAGAGGTTTTGGGGATTGGGGAAGGGGGGAAGGTCACATGGGGAGGGGATTAGAGACAGCTAGCAACAGCTAGCTGGTGAAAGACTCAACGGTTGTAGTGGAAAAATTGCAGTGTAGTTTAATAACTATAAGAATCAGCAACCACGTGCAGATGTGACCCCTTCACTTGGCATCCATTATCTCCTATCAAATTATTATACTTTATATCACATAAATGTCATTCCAATTTATGGTGTTTTACTACCAATAAGATGAAAATTAAAAGCCTTGTCTACATATATGTACTGTATAGTGTGGCAGTTCCTTTTGCATCCTGACTACATAGCACTCACACTGGGATAATAATGGGACCACACCTTTAATGCTTGGCCCCCTCATACTCACATGGTCAATGTATCATCAGAACCGTTCATTTGATTATCTATATATAATATAATAATCTTTCTTTATATTACAGAAGTTTTTACTTTACAGTACAGAAATCCTCATATGCCTCATTTCATTCATTCAGTCATTTTGCTGTTGGATCTTTTTCCTTCGATCTCTCTCTCTCTCCTTTTTTTGCTGAACCATCTATAGAATACTCCTACTCCACATTGAATTTATATACTATTTTGTTATGAATTAAAGCTTTTGTGTATTGATCATTTCTGTGTATATTTAATGCCATTTTTGGATCAGAAATTAATGGACAAGGATGGCACCCGATATTTGTTCTCCGAATGGTATCCAAGGATGCACCGACACAACATGCAATATGAATACGACACGATATGGACACAGGGATACGGTAATCTTTACAAAATATAGAACATGTTACAGTTAGGATACGTTGTATAATAAAAAATGAAAATAACATGCTATGATAAGAAAAATCAAACCTAAATACTCTTGTGGTTAAAAAATACCCCATAACTAAGAATTGACAAAAGAAATTACAAAAATAAAAAAATTTACACAAGTTTTTATCCATAAAAAATAATGAATCAATGTTTGCATAATAAAAATGGAGTTTCTCACCATTTTCAGTGACATATCAAGGGCTTTCGAGATCGAGAGATGAAGCGGCACAGCAAAACACCCCTTGGATACGGGTGTCTAAGTGTCATCAAAGTGTCGGCTTCGTAAAAGTATCCAACACAGGTGCGACAAGCTTTTAGAAGTATCTGTGCTTCTTAGCTGGTATCAGATATTGGCATTTTTTTATCATTATGTTAATCCATGAGTATGCAAATGGGTTTTGATCATTCAATTGAGTATTTGGCAAGTTTATGATTTACATTGTCAAATAATATATGTAACTACTCAATATGGATTAGCTCAGTAGAAGTGGATTGAATTTTTGGTGAACTTTACCTGTGAGGTAAGGTTTTGAATAATGATCGAGAAGCTTTTTTGGGGAGTGGATATATATTGTTTAAGCACTCCATGTCCCTTTGGTTTCGCCTCTATTAATAGGAAAAAAAGATGTGACCTTAAAAAACTGAAAAAGGACATGCAGTGTGGGATCATTCAATTTTTCCATGGTGTAGTTACATGGGAGATGATCTATAGGGGAGATTAATTTATGGGAAGGTGGTATATAGTGGGAATATAGAAGACTCTGGGTAATGATGAGCTGTGAAGAGAAAAAGAAGTATGTAAGAATCATATCCTCCTCTCCCCATGTGAGACTCTTTGTAATTTAATAAGAGCCTAGCTTTCTTTTCTTTGTCCCCAAATCAGTCTCACATGGGGGGATTCGTGTTCGTGTCTCCTTTCCCTCTCTGAAGTTTTGGGGTGCCCCCGTCATTTCATGCTGGCACATCTGTTGTACTTTTTAAAATGAAAGTGCTTAGAAGACACTAATAATGATTAGGGGAAAAGTTGGAATGCATGTGTTAAGCTGCACCTAATATTGTTTAATATAGCTTGTCTTTATATTTATAAGTACTTAAATAAGTGCTTAAATGTACAAACACCACCCACTTTTAGAAACGTTCTATTAATTAATCATATATTTGTCAATTCATTTATTGAGTAAGCGTATGGGGGAAAATTGAGATTATATTCCTCACGAAACTATTGAATGAAATCTATAAAAACCATTAGAATTTTGATGCATGAAATATTTTTTAGTGCTGATATTTTGAAGTTAACAATATAATTTGGCTTTAAAGAATTATCGGCATTAATTTAAGCTTAATATTTTAAAATTTGACACCAATTTTTTCATTTCATGGAATCATTAATAACTTTTTTATGATGATTCATCCTAATTGACTAAAAGTCTTGTGTTACATATGTTTCTTCCTTAACCTTAACTGATTAGGAAAGACTATTTTCAGCTCACTAACTTAAAAATAAAATAAAGATTAAAATCTAATTAATTAACAAAATTTCTGAGTATCCAAGATATTTTATTTATTTTATATTTTTCATTTATAAGTTAATGATGTGAAAATTATCTATTTTTATCGGTTAAGGAAGAGACATAATTAATGAAGCAACATAATTTGACCAACAAGATGCATTATAATAAAAGTTACTGGTAAGTAATTAGATAAAATGATAAAATAATGTCAAATTTCATTGAATTAGGATCATATTGTTGTCAAACAAATTTAAGATCAATAAATTCATTTGAATTTTAAAAACTGAAAAATAATATTTCCTCTTTGTATATCCTCTCAAAATAAGTTGAGTCATAATGTGACCTCAATGATATCAAAGTTTAACCATTTACGAGTTCATTTTGCATGCAGGGTAGATTAGGAATGATAGGATAAGATCTGTCACTATAAAGCTTGATGGTATAAGACATGTTATGAATTTAATATTATATAATATTTGGTATGAGTTATATAAGATGTTACATTATATAATATATTACTATTTTCTCTTTATTACAAATAATTCTAATCTTGAGTAAATAGTTAACAAAAAAATAATAATGTCACGACCAGCGCAGGAGCGTGGCCAAACGCGTGAGAATCTCGTCTCACATGCGCCGGAGACCTCTGAGTCTCTCTATGTGCATAAAATAATGTATATTTTGATTTTGAAACCTTATCTTCATCTAAATCTCTATTTAAACTTTATATCTGAAATTATAAAACAGAAATACTTGATATATGAAACTTTGTAAACATCTTAATCATGCTCTGAAAACCAATTCAATATGTGAACTAAATCTTAAATACATCTCTGGTTTATTGCATAAACTCTAATTAAACTCTACAATTTCAAATCCATATTTATGAACTGAAAATATACATAACTATTCAAATACTAAAATTAAATATATGATCGGAAAAATAATGCATGGTTCCAATCTTGCCTGCACATCTACTGGAGCACTCTACTCTAACAAGACTCTAGCTGGGCCTTACTTCGAGATAAGATTCACCACTGAGAATAACAGTGTCTGCCAAACCGGAGTCTGGGCTACATCTGGGCTACATCTGTGCCTACAACTATTAGGAGGAAGGGAGAGGGGTGAGTCAACGGACTCAATGAGTAAGCTTTCACCCATCATCCATATGGGACAACCAAGAATAATATGCATAATGCAATATACATGCAACAATCACGAACCGTTTGATATTCATATACATAATCTCATAGAAGATATCTCTGTATTCATAAATTCATAAGAAAACGTCTTTAAATTCTTACTCCAACAAGGAAATCATTTCTCACACATATAATATCTCTTAAATCAATATTTTCTTAAAATATCGATAATCTCTGAAAATCATTAATACTCTCTGAAAACATAAGCAACAGTACTCTACTAGAGAAATAGGAATCTCTATTCTATGGTTCTTCAAGAACCAAAAATGTTATGCTCTATGATCTATCAGGGATCTGATGCAGACACCTAAATAGGTTCCATTCTCTATTCTATGAGATTGTCCTCTCATGACAACTTGGTACCAAGGTTAATGATCAAGATTCAGCCATTAACTCACTATTTGTTTCTCTATAGCTACCATCTGGTCTCTAATTCAATAAGCATATTGTTTTCTCTAAATCTTTATTATGTACTCTAATCTGGTATCAAACTCTTTCATTCATAAATACTCTATTCCTTGAAATTATTAAGATAATTCATAAAATCTCTAGATACAATCATACTTTTACTCTAGCTCTATATAAAACCATTTAAATATAAACTCTTGAGATTCAAAAAAAAAACTCTGGATTCATATAACTTTAGCAACTTGACTTTAGTATTATCGTGATTATGAAATCATACCCAAGGAATCACCCGCTTGCAGGTATTCCGATTTCAAGCTCACAGAATATGTATCTAGCAGTCACTATGAATCATACTAAATTCCATATTTTTGGAATATCACAAAAACTGAATTTATAAAATCTTATTTATCAAGATAACCTCTTTTCATAACTTGATAACTCTAATATCAATCTTGATATAGCAAGGTTCAAAATCACAAAATCTCTAACATTATAACATAGCATCTCTATTTGACATATTTGCCAAAATATCTTAATTATTTTTCTAAAATCATGTTTCGAAATCTCTAGTCTTAAAACATAAAGGTATCATGAACCTTTAAAACCTGTTTGATAAAATAGCAACTTATCACATCAGACATTCTTGTAAGAAATCTCTTAGGTTTGCACATAAAACATCTCTATATCACACAATATGTCAATCATGGTCCCATAGTTTTCCAAACAAATTTTTCATGCCATACTTAAAATCATAATCCTTGGCTACTCGCCTTCATCTCTAATGTCATATTTGACAATCATCATGTATCAAACATAATCGTAATGATAAAACTAAGGCTACGAGATTAAACCCATTAACCGTTTGGAGCCGGGAGTATGTGGGCACCACCAACTTGACCTCTAAAGCACGGAATGACACCAACAACTGCCATAGAGCAACATTGACTCAAGTTTGATCTCCATTAATCTCTAGATCACTTTAACACAACTTCAACAATATTGGAGGAGCACCCGTACTTGATAACAGTGGAGAAAAACAACAACCCATGACAAGGGGAAAGAAGAACACAAAGGAAACTAACATAAACCAATAACAATCACTTACCTTGGATCTTGAAGGAAGAGAATTTGATGTTGGATTGAAAATAGGAGGAGGAAAAGCTCCTAGGAAATGTTAGGGTTTGGATTTTGAGGATGAAATCCAAGTTTGGGGTATATAAAGGGTTTGGGGGTATCACTTATATGAAACATCGTGTTTCACACTGTTCGTGCACTGCTGATACCGTTATAGCAGTTAATGACCGCTATAGCAGTCCTGCCGCACTTATGACTGCTATAGAGGTCCTGGACCGCTATAGCGGTCACAGTTTGTGGCAATAGTGTATTTAAAGGTCTCTTATGCATCTTGGGTTTTCCCGGCAATATGGATGGGTCCCAGGGGACCTTAAGACAGTATGAAACTTGTTCAAGGACACGTGTACCTAGGGTATCACAAATAAAATATATTTCTTATAAATTATTTATTTTGAAATTTTAAAATAAATATAATCATTTAATTATCAATTAGTTTTAGTTATATTTATTATAAATATTTATTTATTTTCATTATGTAAATTATATTCATACTAAATGTAATTTTTTATTTAATTACTTCAATTTTATTAATTATTATTAATTTAGTAACATATAAAAAAATAATACTCTATTTTATTTTAAATGCTTTTATTTTTTTTACTTGTGTTTTTTATCATATAACAAATAAAAAATTATAGTTAAATGATTTTTTCACTAGCTATTCAAATTTAAGTTTGAAATAAAATATTATGATAAAAATATATTTATAAGTTATAATTATTTTTATTATATGAAATAAAATTCCTATTATATATTATTTTCAAAAGTATTTATTTATTATGAAATAATTGTATTACATTTTTTCCATATAAAATTTTTACTTATTATTTTTAAAAAATTTATTTTATTAAATTAAAAAATAATAAAAACAACCTTATGCGTTAAAACTTAGTCAAAAATAATCTCCTCTCCATAGGCTAAATTAGCTTTTAAAATTTGTTGTTTGTACCAAACAACAAGTAAAAACATAATGTATAACTTTAACCTACCCTTAATAAAAGAAATAGTATTAGTTTATCGTAACATATAAATTAATACAGCATTGTCAAACACACTCTATGATGAACATAATTCTACTCCATAATATTCATAAACATTTTAGCATGAAGTAATTAATTACCACATAAAATAGAAGTATATATCGTTTTTTTTTCCTTTTTTTTTGAATAGAAAGGGCAGTACCAATGTAATTAACTCACTTAAAGTCGTGATAAACAAATTAAGTATTGCATTTGCATGTGCACTCCATGACTAGCTTACAACTAATTAAGCGAATTAAAGGGTTTATCGTGTCTGAAATTAGCTTTAATTTTGTGATCCCTAGAATTCTGTGGTACCGTACAGGCGATTGGAGAGAAAAAGGACTGAGAAGTGAATAGGAAGAAGAAGCATCATTGCACGTGGGAAGACCAAACATGTCCTACCTGCCCTGTCCCTTTGTTAACATTTGTTTAAATAACAATATGATGAGATAATGAGAAAACCTTCTACTTTTAAATAGCATCTTTTTTTATTTCTTTAATTATTTATTATTATATGAAAAAATAAAAATTTATAAATTATTAAATATATAATATATATTTTCTATGTATCAATAAATAATTAAAGAGATAGTAAAAGAGGTACTATTTGAAAACAAGATATTTCCATCCAAATAATGAATAATGAAGGCACCACAAAGTGGACGCGTGGATATATGTATCAAAGAGAAAAAATAGAAAATTTGAGGGGGACCATTTTGTGCAGTTTTCATCCACATTTGAGTATTGTTGGGTGGATGCGTTGTAGTCTGCTATATAAATTTTACAGCTGGCGTATAATATTATGCATGTTAGATAATGTGTTATGTATAGGGTAGAATAATTACGAAACCTAGTTCAATTACATTCGACTCAAATAGTGGCTAATATTGTTGTTAAACTTATTATTATTTAGCATTAGAGTAATACACTACTGTTACCAGAATGTAACGTTGGGGGGTGGCTTCGGTGGTACGAATGGCTGCTGGGCTACTTGAGTCTTTCCTCCTTGCAACCGCATGGATGCCTTGGGGTACCTGCAAAAAGGACTCCAATGTCCAAGCCAGAGACGGTAAAGGAAATGACAAATATTTAGTTTTTTTTGGCTTACCTACATTATCTTTTCCATTTTCCTTTTATACTCCACATAGGCATCCAAAGATGGTATTTTAAGGGCTGAGTTGTATAGTACGGGAGGTATGTGAATCGTTATAGAGATCTTTCTAGAAGTTTCATCTGGCTCTGTGGTTATACCATGATGATCTCGCGCTTGGCCAGTTGTCCGGTTGAGGGAGTTTCAAGGGGCTCGGGAGGTCACTAGCTGTGGGTCTTTTTGCCCTTGAGGTTCCCCTCGAGGCTTCCAGTCTTGATGACTTGGCGGTAAGCCTTGCGATTTCATCCACATTCTCCCGGATCCCGAGGACGGGACCTAACCGGGGTTGCAACGGTGTCTGAGGTACGCGTAGGTAACAACTACATTATTAGATTTTTTTAATGAAAATAATATTGACTCCGTTTCAAAATAAATATCCCTTTAACTTTTTTATAGTACATCCATAAATCAATGTATATAAATATAAATAATTTATGAATATACTAAAAAAAGAAAAAAAATTTATTTTAAAACAGAAAGAGCGGTGTTTATGAGGTGAATAAAGTAGTACGATTATTCCTTTACTCATCCCAAAATCATACTATTTTTGACAAACAGTTGTGATAAAAGTTCATACTTTCAAACACTTTTCTCAACATTATTCATACATGCATGAATAAGCATGTTCGGTTAAGTTCACGAGACAAGTAATTCTTTAAAAGCAGAATCAGAATAAAAATTTGTTTTACGTTTAGACGTAATTGTATAAAAGTACTTTTTATAATAATAAAATTAATTGAAAATTATAAATATATAAGTGATTCTTCTTATAAAGTTACAATTGATCGAGAATATGAAAAATTAAATATAAAATAAATAAAACTATACTTAATAAAAAATTATTTTAAAATAAAGGGGTTTTATATTTATGGATAAAGAGTATATCTATTATTATTATTATTGTTATTGTTATTGTTGTTGTTCTTGTTATTATTGTTTTTATTATCTTTGTTGTTGTTGTTTTTACTATTATTACTACTACGATTATTATTTATTTAATTATAACATCTAATTATAATAAAATAAATTTATGATAAAACAAAGATATATGAAAAAATTAAATTATAACATCATAATGGAGCCAAAACAAGTCATAAAATATAAAGTAGAAATTCAAATGATAAGAAATATAATAGATCAAGATTTTAGAATATGAAAAATAAAAGTAACTTAAGTCAATATATATCATAACTTCAATGTTGGAAGGTTTAATTAATTAAGGGTTGTTTATTGTAAAATTTCGTGTTTTGCTACTTGAGATATCAAATTCTAACTAAAATAGTAAACTCATGAGTTTATCCCGAGTTTATTCAAGTCACTACAAAAAAATTATGTTTACTCAATTTCACTCAAGTTTATCCGAGTTTATAGATTTGAGTTTTCAAGTGAGTTAACTCGAGAATGTGATAATTAATTACGGGTTGAATCAATGACCTGGTAACCCAATGTTTTGGTCGAGTTAATCACCGGATCCAGTCTAATAACTAATAACTACGAATGAAAAAGCTAAACTTGCCCATTATAGTAAATTCATTCATAAAATACATATCATGGAGCTTGTTTGTTTAAAATTCTAGAAGAAAACAAATACTTTTGGAGTTTGTTTACATGTTTGGTTATGCTTATCAAAAGAAACTAAATTAAAAAAAATGAGTTTTTCTACTTTTTTTCAAATGCAGGTAAGGAGTTGTTTCTCTCAGAATAAGAACCAATAGAAGAGCGAGAAAGTGCAACACAATATAATGGGCTCGTTTGATTAAGATTATGGAAAAAGTACTCGTTCAGAGACAAATTAAAAGCAGAAACAAGAGCAAAAAGTTTATCCGTTTGGATGCAACGGCAAAAGTGCTTTTTGTAATAATCAGATGTTATTAAACTGTTTAGATAGAATAAATATAGAAATATATTTTTTTGGTAAAATTACAATGAAGGCCATGATTTGCAATTTAAATAAGAGCAAGTAGTGAGACTGACTTAGTGAAAGATTCTATATATTTTATCTTTTCATAAAATTTATGAGGATAAATTTATAATTCAAATAATTTTAAAAAATAGCCAATAATATTTTCTCTCTTATACTGCTTCTACTTCTATTAAAAGCATGGGTCCCCATTTGCTTCTGAAAAAAAAAAGCTTATTATTTTCTGCTTTTACTTTTTTTGAGAAGCACAAATAAATATGAAACTAAATCCTAGAAGTACTTTTTTTTCAAAAAAAAATTTAAAAAGTACACTTTTCCTCCTAAAAATTTATCCAAATAGCTTAATAAATGAGTGAATTATGTTTGTGAAAATATCCTTGATATTTTTCTAAAATGACAAAAGATATCTTCGCGTCCCCTTTAATAGTGAAAACTATATAAATCTAAGATATCTCACACAAACATACTGATAAGAGTAATTGAAACAATAATAGAAATTAAATAATAATAGATATATGATGTGTTTAATTGTCCTACTGCCTCTATATATACACCAAAATAAGTTATATATAATCTTGCGACCATATGTTTTTAAATTGATCTTTGAACAAAACCCCTAAAACATCCTTTAAAAGTTTTTTTTAATTATTAAAGGCTGCTTAACTCTCAGAAAGAGAAGCAAAGGAGTACAAAAGCACATAGAAGTGACTGTTAACTTGAAGCTAATATATAAAGCCATAGTTTTGCTTTCAAAATTGAAAATAGAAACAAGCATCCAACGGCGGACCAAACTTTACAAAAGCATTTACCCAAAACATTTTTAACCTCCTACTGTACCCTAGCATGAAATTGTTCTTAATTACTAGTCGAAAAAATTTAATAACAACCAAAGGGAAACCTGTACAAGAAACTTCAAGATGGGATATTAAGATGTCGTCTTCATTTATATTCATCGAAAAACCCAAGTGATTCTAAGTTTTCAAGGATGATGATTGTGTAGGCTATGAACGAGACCTTTAGATGTGATGTCTGTGATATCACTCATAAAGAGCTTAAAATCATCTAGCAAAAAAATGAAAATGAAAAGGGCTTAAAATCACAAGCATATAAATACTGACTATATAACAAATGCAAAGACAAGATTTTTAATTTTTTGTAGTAGGTCAGAGCATGGGATAATGCATAAGAACAAGGCAACTCAGTCAGTGAAGGGGCCAACAAAGAGTAGGTATAGGAGGTGATGATGATGCAAAGCTAGTTGAGGTGCACTTTAAGAAGCTACTAATTAAGAGAGGTGAAGAACATGAAGATCAAACTAAATAGAAATGCAAGGGCGGTGTGTAAGTGCATATTATGTGCTACAACAATAATAATAATTATGGTATAGCAAAGTGTGGGTACAGAATACACCGATGTAATGGATATGCGGCTTAAGAAACTATGAGTAGGGGTGGAAATCATGCAGGCCAAACTAAAAAGGACCGATTATAGCTAGCTGCATCTGCTGCAGTAGTGGTAATTATGTTCCTATTTATGGGATGAATTGCCATTTTTGGATTAAATACATTTTACTCTTAATTTTTTTAAATACACATTCTATATATTTTTAAATTTTCAAAACTAAGATCAACACAGACACACACACACACACAAAAATCTAAAATAAAGAAAATGACTCTCCAAACAGTTTCTTATTTTTTGATCTTTTGATGAATTCAAAATTATTTTTGAAAACAACTCTCAGACGGGCCCTTATTTATCTCTCTCTCTTTCTTTTCTTTCTTTCTTTTTTTTTTCTTTTTAATAAATGTGAAAGACAAGGTTCTTTTAACTTTAGGAAGAGCCTCCACTAAAGTCTAAAACCTTTTGGAAAAAAAAAACAATGAAAAAGATAACATATGAAACTAAACTTAATTAATCTAAAGAAAACATATAACACAAATGGTATGTATGGTTAGGGGGTAAGAATTGGGTGTAAATTTTTATGGATGAGCTTCATGTGTAAAATTATACATGAATTCTATTCATGAAAAATTTACCTATATTTTACTTTCTAACTAAACATACCGCTAGATATCAAAACCGTATCCCTTTGTACTAAGTGCAGTTGAAACTTGCAAGTCTGATAAATATCTCCCATGAAAGCCTAAATATGATAAATTATCGGTCTTAAAAGTTTAATTTATTTTTAGATGCAAATTAGTGATATATTTTGTATCTAACATGGTAAAACATTCAAGATACTCCAAGATATATACTCTAATTAGAAGGAATTTGTTGTCAAACCAGACCATCGATCACCCAAGAACATCTCATCAACATTGTTTGCGACATATAATAATCAGATAGCATACTAACAAGTGTACATTGTTGGACTCATATTATCTAGCGCACGATGCGCATTGATAGGAGTCTTAGAATTTCACTGTTCATAGTAACAACCATTGTAAGGCCTGATGAAGCTGCTATGTCTTTATGTGTGCATTAGTGGAGTTATATTTACGACCTTTGGCGTGCATATGTGTTAGGTAGAATCCATTCTTGGCAGATGTTGTGGCAGAAATTAAGGAGTGACGAGTGGGATTGGATCGTGAAGCAATAGCAGATGTTTTTTCCTGAAATGTACAACTGTAAATATAGTCAACATCTAGTAGGCTCGAGACAATGGAAAAAGGAAGAAATCATAAGTCAGTAGCAAAGAGAAATTAAATACTTAATTCACACGTAAGTACTTGGCCTATTTGTCTCTCATTATCCAACATTATCTTTAATGTAATATACTGTTAATCTGTCTGTTAATAAATTGAATATAGTAAATATTTTCTCTTACTTTAAAAGAGAATCTAAGAGAATATTTGGTTAGTTATTTTCCATTTTCATTTTCAATGAAAATAAAAAATAAATAGAAAATATGTTTTTTTCACTAATACACAGAAAGAGAAAATGTTTTCATGAAAATATTTCCTAAAGCACTTAAGGAAATGAAAACGTCAATTTCACATTTTCATTGTATGTAGCTAAAAAGATGAAAAAGGTGAAAATATGGTATCATTAGTAATATTAATGAAATGTGCTCTCTTTATTTTTTTATTTTAAAAAAAATCTTCTTCTTCTTCGGTCATGGCATTAGTAATGGGAACCATACATCGACATTCTCTAGTCATGCATGCCACCAAAACAGAAGCCACCATCACCTATGCCTAGCCTTCAGCCGCAACCTTTCTCAACCTATACCACCACCATCAACCCATAACCCGTTGCGAAACAACTTGCTCTCTATCATGAATGTATCATCAGGTCGCACCTCATAGTGCCATTGACATGCCCGTGTTGTTGTTCACTTTTGATTTTTTGTGAGGGATTCATCGGCTCTTGCATCTTTGGGATCAATGTTGGTCCTAGAGGCGGAGCCAAGGGGGGGCCTATATAGGCCATGGCCCCCCCCGACCTCCAACCTACTCAATTAATAACCTTAGTATTTATTATTCATAATAGTATCTCTAGTATTATATATAGACTAGTGTTTTTAGAGATAGTATAAATGGGGTTTTGACTCATTTTGCAAAGTAAAAAAATCCTTCGATCTTTTTCTGCAATTTAATTTTGTGGCACACTATTTTAACTTTATGAGGACCAATGTTGGTCCCAAAGATGCAAGGACCAACGAATCCCTCACCCTGTTTTCAAAGCATGTTTTCAGACCAAAAAAAACAAAAAATGCATGTTTGGGTTTTTGGGCTTTGTTGGTCTAGGTTATTTTTGTCATGCTTTTTGATCGTGGTGAGCAATCAATTGACTTAACTTACTTTACATTAAAAAAAATAGTTTAAGGAAGTCTTTTAATTCTGAAAATTTCATATTAAAAATAAACAAACTAAACATATTTTCATATTTTTCAATTTTGAAAACCAAATATATTCTCTAAAATTTTAAAAATCTGAAAATAAAAATAGAAAATATTTTCGTAAACCAAACACAACCTAAGTCTTTCTCATGTTAATATAGAGAGCTCAAAATTTCAACAAACTACTGCGATACCATCAAACTACAGTGATATTTCTCAATTCCTATACAACATTGACAACAACTGATATTAGCAAACAGTTTCAGATGTTAATTTATGCTAGACCCCAATCTTAGAACGCTGGTCCTTATTCGTACACATCAGAATGCACAAAATAACGAAAAGGATTTTATTATTTTTTAGTCTGAAGAGAAAAAGAGTTGGAAAAAATAGAATGGCATTACAGCAAATTGATTTGGGCCTATATTTCCTAGCAAATGTTAATTTCGTCGCAAAAGAAGAAAAGCTGATCCGGATCCAAAAAGATGAAATAAGAGACAAGAGAAAAGCCAAAAATGTCACAAGCTGATGGCAATGGAACACACAACCTTTAGCTTCTGACATAATTTCTAGTAACTACAGCCCACATACCAAACACTGATTCTGGATGAAGCCCAAAAATCAGACCAGAAAGAAACAGTGCACAAAGACAACATATACACAATAAATTTTAAAACCCATAACAAATCTAGCAAAAAGGAAATAACCACAGATCAACCACCAACTTCTCTGAAGCAAGACCCCCAAAAAAAAAAAAACCACTAACTAAAAACACTTCTTTAAAATTTAATCTAATTTATTTTTTAATCAGGCGGGTTCAAATGCTGTCTTATTTTCGTAAGCGGTTTGTTGTTTTTTTTATTTATGTTTGATTTTAAAAAATATTTTTATTTTGTTCTCTATTTTTTTATATTTTGATTGTAAAATTATCACATTGTTTTTGTTCTATTTTCATAATTTATTTCACACACACACAATATATATATATTATTTACTGAATAATTAATAAGTTATCTTTTTATTGAGTTTTTTTTTTCATTTCACTGGTGTCCACACTTGATTTCTTGATCAATGTCTTATATTAGACAAATTCCTCTTTATTTTATCTAATAAGTTTTTTAATTTTATTTTATCAATTGTTCTCTAAATATTTGCCGTAAAATTAAGGATTTTTCTAAAAAGAAGAGTTAAATATATTTTTAGTTAAGTGAATTTTATTTTTGATTTTTTCTCTAAATATTTATAAATTTTTACACACTCATTCAATCATATTTTATTATATAAATCATAATAATTAATTTTTATATCCACCTAAAAAGTCATTCAAACTAAATATTTTAATCCCAAAAAATCTGAAATCGCGAACTGAGAATCAAGCGAAGACAGCAGTCAAAACTCAAAACGCACAACTATAATGTTTAAAGTTTTAAACAAAAAAAATTAGGAAAAAGAAATATTTAATTATTTCACGATAAAGAGAGTACTCTCCCCGGCTTTTAAATATTTCCCTGCTGTTTTCCTTCTTTCTCAGTGAAGCCGCCACCGCCACAGCCACGGCCTTCTCTTGGTCCTGCGCTCTGGCGAGACGGCGGCCGTCACCAACACACGCTTCAACTGGAAGCCGGCGCCGGCGCTTTCCTTCTCAACGCCGCCACCGAACTGCTCCTTTTTCCGTCACCTCCAACGCAGCTTCTTGCGTCGCTGAGCAGTCACTGGCCCCTCCGGTTGCCTTCACCCCTGCCGCTTCAGGCTTCCGGAGAACACCACGGAGGATTAGATGAGTGCCACCATAGAGGGTAGCACATGGTTGATTTGTAGAGCTAGTTAATAAGTGTTCGTACCACGTGTTTGATGAATGTTCTCAGTGGTAGGGAAAAAAAATTGACTTCTTTATTAGCATTTTCCTAATACCAGGCACAATTAATTTTGAATGTAATTCTGCTGTATTATACAATCATCCATGATATATTGTCGCGTGTATATTAGATTATCGTTGAATGTAATGTAAAGCTTATTAGAAAATTTAATCTCGTTAATTGTGGGGAGATCAAATTATATTCCTTTAAATATATAGGGTGCATTTGTTTCAGATTATTTTTACAGAAAATTTATTTTTTTATCTAAATAAAATCACTTTCTATTTGGGGTTTGAGATGGACCTGCCTTCACCCCATCCCCTGCTAGTGTATTTATAGGAGATAGGGATGGAATGTGTCATTAATACCAGTGATGAGGTGGGCTTGGGCTAGACAGGTAGACAGGTAAGGAAAATGGACGGACCACTTTCATATAAGTTTAGTTTTTGAGTAGAAGCTAATATATAACAAACCACCCATAATCGCTCAAAACATTAGTTTCATAATGATTTCAGTGTTTCACCTTTAAAATTTTTCATTGAATAACTAAAGTAACGTACAAAGTGATCTTAACCCTTGTTAGTTGTTTATACCTCTAACACCACCACCAGCAACACCCCCCCCCCCCCCCCAATATTTCTTTTTATTGAAAATATGTATTTGTTCACTCTTGTTCTGTTTTTTCCTAAAGCAGCACAAGAACTACATTCTACGGTTTTGGTTTGCACACAAATTACACCATCCCATTGCTTAACATTTTGTTCTGTGAGCAATGTATGGTGATGTGTCAGACATTGAAGACAACAATGAAGAAGAAGACAACAATGACGACATCAACAACAACAATGGCAATGTCAGCAATTCCAAAGACCGGAAGAGAAAGGACTACATGCTCGATGACAGTGGCCCTATGGAGGCACGACAAAAGCTTGCCAAAAGGATTCTCTTGTCTCTGACCAGACCTTCCTATGTTTTGGGGCTTGGTCCCAAACCCCTGAGGTTTGAACACCGTACAAGGTTGCGGTACCTGCTGCGGAGGCTCATGAAGCAACATGATTGGGCTGCCGCCAGTGGTGTTCTCAGTGCTTACTTGAAGGGAACGGTTAATGACAGGTCTCCTTTCAGGAATCGACTCAAGTTTTCGGTACAGCTTTGGGTGCTCAGTAGCTTCTGCATTTTGTTATTTGTTTTTTTGCACTGTTGTGTTAAATTTTTTTAATTTGGGATGTCTTGGGTTTTGAGAAGTTTTCTTTGTCGATTTTCTTTATGGCTTTGGCAAAAGTGGATATGAATCATCTTTGTCGTAAAAGAAGTAATTTTTCTGATATTTGTTAGCAAACATTCTTATATAGTAGCTTTTGGCATCTAGAGAAGGCCAATAGAGTGGGTATGGAAAGATTGGAATTATTGCATTTGAAGATTGCTCATGTGATGTGTCCAAATGGTACTTAGTTTTCCGGCCATTGGTCATAGCTGTCTTTTTGTGTGTGTGTGTGTTGATTCTGACTTAGAAGTCCAGCTTCCTTTCTCTCTGAAAACCTGGATCTGTGCAACCCTATATGAGAATTAGAATATGGCATATAATTCAGACAAGGTCAATTGACTGGCTTAAAAAAATAATTGACAGTAATTTGTTTAATGATGTACACATGGCCATAATGTTGGAGATTTAAGGTGATTGGTAACTGGGCCTAAGCTGACACTTCTTTTCTCTATAGATAAGTAAAGATCATGTAGTATTCCAGCCCCTTCATGACTTTAAATCTGCAGCACTTATAGAAGTGAAATTATAACATGATTTGAGTGTTTGTGTACAATTTCCATATAAATCAAATTTTCATGAAGTATTTTTTGTTAATTCTTTGAGGCGCCTCACTCTTGAGTTTATTTCTAAGAATGCAGTAGTTCATTACTGTAATTTCTTTTATCACTGATATCCTGAGTTAGTGTCTAAACACCAGAGTGTATATGTAGGTTTTGTTAGAGCTTTTTAAGCATGTGGAAAACCATAATGTCAATCCAACAAGGATCAAGAACCTCTATGACATTTGGTCGAAGAAGATTGGATCAATGAAGAGTTGGCCAGTAGAGGTATATTTAAGAAACTTTTCCCCCCAAAATGCTTTATAACAGGTTTTTCCTACTCCAATAACACACAAAAGCACGTGTGCACACACACTCAGAGAGAGAGAAGACAAGGAATTGTGACTGAAACTGTCTTGGGTGAGAATGAGGAATTTTGGGAGTTAGAATTAATTTGAATTGAGGGAAGATTGCAAAAGGTTATAGATTCAGTGTGCAGTTTTTGGCACCTCTCATCCTTTAAGGCTTAATGTGTTCAGCATTTTTACACTTTTCATATCCTGCAGCATTACCATCTCAATTCTCATAAGGATTAGTTGAGTTTTTCTTTTTTTCATGCAAAAGCCATATTTTCAAACACTCCAAGTTTCTAGATCTGATTATTGTAGTGCTTTTCTTTAAACGTTTTTTCAATTTATTTTATGCGCAAGGTAAGTGAGAGCAACCTGGGTTGTGATTGTATGTTTGTTCCTGTTATTGTTATGTTACAACTTGCTAGTGAGCAGCACTACTTTTCCAGTGTACAATCTCATCAAATATTCTACTTTAGTTCTATTAAAAAAAAAACTCTGCTTTAGTTGTGGATGCTAAATAAACTATATTTTGCAATTGAGAATTTGAGACATTGGTTATGAATTTATGCTGTCAGACTATTAAGGCTTCAGTTCTTAATAAAGTGTTATACTTGTGGAGCAGAGCAGATATGCAGTTCATTTGGAGTTCATGTTATTCTGTCTTATGAATGGCAGTGCTGGGGATGCATATCAGCTTGCTATATGGTATGCCTTAGTCCTTTGTCTCTATAATAAATTTGTTACATCATGATGCACAGAAGGAACTTAACAGTTTCAACACTCTGATCTAACAACCATGACTCTAGTTATTTTATTTATCATCTACCATTATCAGTATATAAGAGTAGCCAACAAATAACCCTACTGGTATGGTTAAGACAAATCTGACTAACACCCTTTTTCCTAACTTAAGTGTGAAATAAAATGGCATGTAATGCTAATTTTCCATAGACAATACAATTTTCCCCTTAATTAATGATGATTTTCACTTTGAAAATCCATCGCAAGGTTCAAGAATGGCAGTGTTGTATTATTACAGCGTTACCAGACTCTATGTTTTTCATCCACTTATTCCCTCTGGCTTTTATTTATTGTGCCTTTTGGTTTTCTCCTACAGCCTTGAGCAAGAAAAGGTTGATATTGATCCCGTGTCAAAGATAATGATGGGCTTGACATTCTATGAGCTGTGGTATTCTTCTATCCCCAAAGAATTCCAGTGGAGAGATACAGACCAGTTTGACTTGCAAGAGAACTCACATATGGAGGGTCCCTCATTCAGCAATGAAGTTGGACAGTCAGACTGGCATAATAATACAAATAATACTGTGGAATCCTCCATGGCAAACTCCCAAAATCAATGTGATTCAGATGCCTCTGTCATGAATGATAAGCATATATCCAGGGGTGTTAGCTTCAGTAAAGACGTGGGAGTTTCTATGGGGGTTGATGTTGACCATAAAAGGGAAAAGCCACATCCAAACTTTCAGCTGGAAGGTTTTTATTTGAATTCTGACGAACATGAAGGAGTCGGAGACCCTTTCTCCAGCAGTGGAGATCTTACTCAAGATACCTTATATGCTATTGGTAAGTTTTTTTTCACTTGTTTTTCATTTTTCCTGTAGTAGTTGTCCTAATTCTTTTTTGGCCTTGTTGATACACATTTATTTGCCTGATCCTTCACAGCAGTTTCCTACATGATTTTTTCTCTTTATTTTAAAAAAAAGAAATCCAGATCCTATATCATATTTGGAACTCTTGATTGAAGGCTTTAACAAGTCAAAATTACTGGAAGGATAATCTTTCAATTGGCTCTAAGTTTATAACCTTGAAAAATCATTGCTATTCTTGGACATTTCTTGCCAGCAACAACAAATTACCTGGGACTTGTGCTGTTTAGCACTTGGCACTTAGGCTTTGTAGAGATTTAGGAAAATAGGATTATTTTTTGCAGGCATAGAAGTAACTCTTTCATTTTTCCAGGTATATGAGTCCCCTTTTCATGAGTTAATCTGAGCCTCCTTTGCATGGATTGCTGTCATGCATTCTTTATTTTGCTGGATAATTCCATCCAGCAGCAGACATTTCTGGATTTTTTTTAAGGTATAATTACTTAGATTGTTGGTTATGGGTCTTAGATTTTATCTTTCTTAGATTTTACATGAAATTAAGGGGATTTCAGATGATTGGATCCAGTCGTTATTGAACTTTTCATACAGCCGCACAGGAAGTGACTATAGTTAAGACATTTTCATAGAAACAGGGATCGTTGAAGTACATCTTTATGCCTTTTTTCCTCCTCAATTGCCATACTTTTTCTATTAAATGGTTTCATTCCATGAGTGCCACTACTCGTATTTGACTACTTGGTTGTTCAACTCTTATGTAAGTTGGTGATTAGAGGATTTTATTTCTTTATCATATCTGTTTTATTTGTTGATCAATCATGACAAGGAAAATGATCCATTTGATGTGAACCCCAGTCAGAATGCACATTCTTGCGTATTATTGTGCATTGATTTTCCTACATTTTTTTTTTTTCAAACTAATAATATTATTTGCCTTGCTCATTACCATGATAAGAGTAGATTGTTGTTTTGTCTTGTGCACTATCTTTTGTGGCAATCTCTTATTTTTCTCTCAATCTGAATATTATCCAGCATTTCTAAGTTCAGAGTGTGATTACTCTTTGGTTCCCCTCTAACTTTTTTATCTTCTTATGCATTTACTTAGGTCGACTTGATTTGTGGTTGTTTCCGTTGCATTTTCCTGACGATAACAGTTTTGAGGAGTTCATGTACATGCACAGAAATCAGCCTAATGACTACTATAAAAATGCTGTCAAATATTTACAACAAGCTCTCAACTCAATACCTTCAGCATCAGCTGCATTACTTCCATTGATACAGGTATGGAGCACACATTTCAAATAATTTTGCCAACACTTGACTATATTTTGTATGTTGTCCAAAGTAATTTGTTTGGTAAACTAGCAATCAGGCTCAAAACCATTGAAGCAATTAGTTATGTAATCCAAAACTTCCCATGAAAACTTTTTGATATTATTGTTTAATGTATTGCCGATTTCCAAAATAAAAAATATCTGAAAATGGTTGTTTATTGATAAATTATTTCAAAATAATTTCCTTTGTCCTTAACTTTCATTTTGGACTAGTTTAGCATCAATTACACTCCAGAGAGTTATTTTTAAAAAATTGTAATAATTTAGAATGAGAAAGGGGGAGAAATTAGGAATTTTTTGGTTCAAAATAAAACTTGTTAGGTGAAAACCAACTGCATATATTATAGGATTTTGTGTAACTTATCTAATCGGATAAGAAACCAATATTTCAAAGTTCAAATTTTGAGGGACTATGACACGCAACAATCCAGGTGTATGTTTGGATTAGTTTATTTTGGATTCATAGCATAATAATCAAAATTTCCTGAGATAACTTATGAAAAAAGTTTACTATTTACTCCAAAATAATTAAAATGAAACAAGCCTAAGAACTATCTCCGCTGTACCTCAGTGTCTGATTTTTGGAGTTTGGAAAGCATTCACTAGAAGTTAGTTGAAATAGGCAAGCTTATTATTAAATTTTAATTTCAATTTTCAGCACTAGGTAATATGTGCCTTAGCACAACCCACAATTCTATCCTTGCATGAAGGAATGTGGTAGAGATGAAAAATATTCCTAGGTCTCAACCTAACATCTTAAGCTTTTGGGATACTTGGTCTTCTGCACTGTAGCACACTATGATTACTTGGCCCTTATTCCTTCCACCTGCACATTTACACTCATGTACATAAACCAGAAATAACAGTTGCTTGGTTTTTTTTTTTTCAAATCAAATATCCATCTTAACTAAGCACAAAACAACTGTGTTCTTCAATATCACTGTAAGTTTCTGTTTTTCTGTTTGCTCATGCAGATACATATTCTGGGTCTGTTGTAAGCATTACATTAATTTGTATGACAAATTGACAATTGCTTTCTACGTGAAACAATGTTTGAGATATTAACAAATGTTTTACCCTTTTTTCCCCTCATTGCCAGCTGTTACTGATTGGAGGCCATGTTGAAGAAGCTCTGAATAGGCTCGAGAAGGAATGTTGTAATTCAGCCTCTGTACTTCCAATTAGGTGCACATCTCGTCTCTTATTATTATTAACAAAAAATTGTTAACTTATCAGACACATTGTCACCATCAATTTCTGAGATAGGCAAATTGTGGGATTTTTACTCATGATGCTGGTATCTTTACAAAGTTGCTGATGCATACACTTGCAGAATAAGGGCTGCTCTCTCAGAGTGTTTTGACCGAAACAACTCTCAGTTGCTTCTCAGATGTTTTGAGGATATATTAAAGAAGGATCCAACATGTTGTGATTCCTTAGCAAAACTAATCAAGATGCACCAAAACGGTAATTTCACTCTGAATAACGCCTTTTTATATGATAGGATTAGAGATGGGTAACTTATCCAAAACGATGGAAGAACGCTCATCTTCAATTTTTTTCATCAGCTGTTATATCCTGTATTAGCCTCTCAAAATACAAATTAGTTGTCTTTTGATTGATCCACACATTGCACCAGTCACTGCAGATTTTGAAATATTTGCAAGCGATAACCTCGTTCTTCTGTGCTACAGGCAAAGTGGGCCTATATGTGCTCAATGATACACTGTGCCTTTGTCTTTAATTAGTTTCTTCTGATATTTTGCAGGAGACTATCATCTTGAATCTCTGCTGGAAATGATTGCTCTACATTTAGATGCTACAGATGCAGAACACAATACATGGAGGGTGTTCGCTTCATGTTTCTTGAAACTGTCTCATTACGAAGAAGACTGTGTATCTTCATGCCACGTTAAAAATGAAGATGGACACGAACAACATTTTTCCTTTAGGAAAACCCCAAAAATATTTACGGAGGGAATTTCAGGAAAGTCTTGGAGGCTTCGGTGTAGATGGTGGCTAACAAGACATTTCAGCAGTAGCAAACTTGAATCAGAGATCGAAGCTGGTATATATTTTTAGAGTTTGATGTTGAATACTATCACTTAAAACTATTTGTACTATTATGGCTTATTTATCTATAAGCTAATAATTATGCCAAATCATTTTTAAAACAAAATTTTGATAAAGTTTCTAGTTGTTTAGCATTTTCTATCATATAATAACCAGTTGTCATATTAGGAAGGGTTTGAGTATGGTAACTATCTAGGAGCTAAAATTCTTATAATGATACAATAACACATGGTTGAGTGATATTGTACAAGAAATTCTACATTAACCATGCATATCAACTTCACTAGACATGTTGCAGCACAATCATGCACTATGGTTTTATTTCAGCCATGTTAATTTGTTTTGCCAACTTTTATACGGTGCAGGTGATTTGCAGCTACTCACATACAAAGCAGCATGTGCATCCTATATGTATGGACAGGAGTTCCACTATGTTGCAAAGGCTTATTCTCATCTGGAAAAGGAAAATGATAAGGATTTATTGTTGATCTTGAATGAGCATAGCCGAAATTCATTCGGATTTTATCAACAATTTCAAAAGAAAGCTACATTTGTAACATGATATATTAATTGCATAGTGAGTTGTGAGTAATCATTATTTGCTTTCTTTATTTCAATTTGGATGGCTTTCGTGGTGTCAACCTAATTTACAGTAGGCAATTTGTTAGAATTCAAATGCTCAATGATGGAAGAAATATCAACTGCGCTTGGGTAGCCAAGAATTTAGCAAAGGGCGGAATGATCTAAAAGTGGGACAAATAGAGAAAATAGAAATTTTATTTGTATTTATAATGTGTAGAATATCGTGTTAACACACTTTTATTTTTGGAGGGGTTATAGACTTTATTTAATTTCTATATATCATCTAATGATAAATAAAAGCGTGTTAACATGCTGTGTTATATATTGTGAGTGTAAATAATTTTACTCTAAAGAAAATTTCATATGTATAAGGTTAATGACAAAACAGAAAAGAGTTTCACTTTTCTGGGAATTGTTACCAAGTAGTATGTACTTAATTTTTGTTTTATAACTTTATTTTGTTAGTATTATATATTTAAATCAACAAAATTAAAATGTTGATCAAGTCAGTCATATTAACGTTTATTTTTTGTCGAACTTTTTATTTTCATATCAATGATATTTTTTTACTTAGTTTTTTTCTTTGGCGCACTTTCTACAGAGTTTTAACTAATGTTAATTTGTTACCATATTGACTTTTTATCTAGTTTTTCATTTCAATCTGTTAATGATAATTGCTAGTACAGTATCACATGTATGTGGTTTTTAGATTTGATTTGTTGGCATTAATTTCACGTTGAGTGGAAAGCTTTCATTCTCCAGTGAGTTAGAACCGAAGTTAAGTCCTAAAATCATTAAAATTGTGGAAGTTTAACTAAGGCATATCATTTTGAAAATTTTATAATACTTATGATTTTTATCATCTATAATCTATAATACTAATATTTCAGACTTATTATATGAAAAATTTTACAGGTGTCGTTCATAGAACAACTTATGACCCGCGATTTTTATTACCTTGATTATTTATTATTTTATTATAAAAATTACCTTCATATCTATTTTATTAATACAACATGAATATTTCATATTAAATATTAAATTTTAAACCATTACAATTCTTAATTTAAATGATATAACTCATCAAAATATGCCAATATAAATTATTTAATATTAAAAATGGATATTCATGTGATACGTATCTTTTTCTATTTTATTTATAATATTTTTTATTTTTTCAATTAAACACATGTTTTTCCATATTATTTACAAAATTTTAAATTCATCTTGATATTTTAAATTTTGAATTAAATAGACTATTTAATTTTTATTCCATATAACAAATCAAAATCTAATCAGATTAGTGTAAAAATAAAATTGAAAACAAAAACTACTGAAACAAAAAAAAAATCCACTATAATTAAAGTACAAACCCCTTAAATTACTCCTAGAATCTGTAACATATTTATTACTATAAAATATGGCCACTTATACTAATCAAAATAAAACCCTTAACTTTTCTTAGAATCTGCAATATCAATTTATTACTGATATCTTTACTGTTTAAAGTTTTAGTTTGAAATACTAACACCTCATTTCATTTCTTCTCTCTATTCCACAACTTTCTTTTCTCTTCCATTCTTTCTCTCATATTTTCATAGTTTTGATTTCTCTTCATTCATTATCCATTAGTTTTCTCAAAATATATTAATTTAATTAATTTTTTTCTCCATAGTTTATATTAAGGAATAAGAATTTGTAAGTTAAAAAATTTAAATATTTCACCATTCTTCTTTGAAGCTCTTTTGTAGAAGGATGTACAATGAGAGAAAGTGTAATTGAAATCACATAAATTAAATTTATTCATTAATTTTTTATTAATTAGAAAATATATTTTTATGTTTTTATAAAGTAAATACTTTAATTTACTAAAAAAATATAAATGACTAGGGATAACAAAAAAAAGCAATAAAAATAGATACACACAGGGATTACCCGCAATAATAGGATAAGAATAAGAATAAATTTTATCTTTTTGGGATGATTGACAAGGAAAAAGTTTTTATTTGTTAATTAGAGCAAAAATAGAGATAATACATCATCATTTTTTCAATTATCTGTGTTAGATTTACATTTTGTATGCATTTTTAATTTGGAATATGTTGCATTAGTAGTATTTGTTACTATGGATATTTATATTTTGAATTTTAAAATATTTTTAATTTTTCTCTTTTTAAAATTTTTTAATGAACTTATGAATACTATAGGAATTCAAATCCTTACCGGAATAAAGAATGGGAACCCATGACTAGAATGGGGATTCATGATAGGAATAGGAACCCGTGATGGGAATGTGGATTGGGATCGAAGCAAAATTTCAAATTGGGACGAGGTGTGAGACATGTTCCCTTTCTTATGGATACTTATTGTCATTCCTATAAATGACTCATCATATAATTAAATTATCTACTTATTCTTTTTTATTTTTCAACAATTTCAACTTTCGAAATGTACAAAATATTCATAAAACAGGTTTTTTATTATTAGTTATAGATCATCTATCGAGATGTTTTAGCTTTATTATAAACATGATATTTGAAATAAGATATAAAATAAAATGACATATTTATATTTTTCTCTATTCATTTAATTATTAACTTATTTTCAAAATAAGTTTATATATTTAATTTTTTATGAAATATATTTAAATAAATTATTTTTTTTAATGACTAATAAACTATTTTTTATTATCATCCCATATAATACATGGTTCAAGCAACTAGTATGATATATAAGTTACACTCCACCGTGAATAATTGGGGATCTCTCTCTCGTTTTTTTTTCCTCTTATATAGTTTTGGGATCTCTCTTCTTTTCAACGATATTTACATCGTTTGAAATTTTAATACATGTCAAGGATTAAATTTGACATCCTCTTACATCTCATTAAAGTACTCAAGTTTCTTGAAAAATATGAACCAAATATCAAAGTTCAACAAAGAAGTACTCATAATCTTTTAAAATATTCTTTTAACCTCTTAACATGTGTACTTTTTTTTGGTGGGATAACACGTGTTAATAGAAAAAACTTTCTTTTTTCATAAAAGATTTATTTGACTAGTATTCCATAAAAATACTGATTTAAATAAATTAAAAAAGAAAATTTATATTAAGATAATTTTTTATTTTAAATGTATTAACTAAATTAATTTTTTTCAAAAAAATCTTAGCCAATATCCTTAACAAAACTTTTTGACAAATTACAATGCAACATTATTATGTTTTCTAAAAACAAATAAAAAAAAAGCTCAGAGCAAAAAGAGAAAAAAGAATAAAATAATCTTAGATTCATGAGGTAAAAAAGAAGAAGAAAGAAAAAGAGAAAGTAGGACCCATGTGAGACAACTGGGGAAGAGATCAGAGACACACATGAATCTTTGTGATGTCTTCAAACACCACAGACAGACATTCTTAAAAGTCTTAATTAATCCACTGACTCTTCACCCCAACACATACAACATCCATTTCTTTCTCTCTCTCTCTCTCTCTTAAGATTCGCCAACACAATACCACTTCTTCTTCTTCTTCAGATTCTCCTATGTTTCCAAATTTCACATTTTGACACCAATCTCAAACACCCCATCAGGCATCATCAATCATCAATCATCAATTCATCATCACAACAGAGCTGATTCCAATTCTATGGCGGCGTCATACAACAGAGGGGACGATGAGTACGACTACCTGTTCAAGCTGGTGCTGATCGGAGACTCTGGCGTTGGCAAGTCCAACCTTCTATCGCGGTTCACGCGCAACGAGTTCAATTTGGAGTCAAAGTCCACCATAGGTGTTGAGTTCGCAACTAGGACCATAAGGGTCGATGACAAGGTCCTCAAGGCCCAGATTTGGGACACTGCTGGCCAAGAAAGGTTCCATTTTTATTATTATTTTCATTCACCAAATCAATTCCCCAATGTTTTACAACCATTCATATATGCAAATTAGAATAACTTAGCTGGGTGTGACTTCTGTTTAGCCTCCTTTTCATGTTTAAAAATTAAAATAGACATCAATTAAGGAGTTTAGTTTTGACAGGGTTAGTCATCCAATCAAATTATTTTGGTTGTAGATATGAGACTTAACTATCTTTGTTGATGTGTCCATATGTAAAGAAGTTGTACACTTTTAGTGGATATAAATTCAACTCTTAATTTGGTCGTCTAATGTATATTTAGCCATCAATTTGGTCCTTAATTGATGGTTATTTTATACCGAAAAGGACCGGATTGATGTTAAATTTTTCTTGAAGGAGTAATTTGATATTCTGCACGCCTATCGAGGACGAATTTTACTTTTTACTCTTAAATGATAAGTGGAATCGGACATTCCATTGAAATGATACGTAGAATAGGACATTCTTCTGTACTCTAAAATTTGACTTCTCATTAGAAGTTGACTACTTTTTATCAATTTTCTTTTTATATATATATATACTATGGCTATGTGTGGTAAACAGGTTAGATAAACAGTGTTATTCAATAAGGGTAATGTTATTCAATTATATTGCACTATGTCTACACTTTTTTTTCCTCTTAAAATAATAAAACAAGAAAAATGTATATAGCTTAGAGTCTTTCTGTCTCTATTTTTCACAAACTAGAATAGTGTAAAGATAGTGTAATGTTTTTTCAGTATAAATAACATTTTTTTTTGGTGCTAGGGAGCTCCTAGTGGAGCTAAAAGGAAATAGGAAGGGGATGGACAATCAGGGATCAAACTCCTAATGGCCAACTCCCTTGTCTCTGGGACTACTGGATAAGTATTTGTTAAGTAAGCTAGGCTGTGATAGGTGCAGTCTAAAGATAAGCAGAATGGCATATGAATAAGCACTTTGAAAAGTGCTTACGTAGAAATGAGATTTTAATAAATTGTTTAAGTTAATTTACAAAAATTATTATAGGCAAGAGGGTAAGATTATTGTCTTGTAACTTGGAAGTCATGGATTCAAATCCTAGAAACAGTTTTTTTGCAAAACAGGGGTAAGGTTATGTACATTTACCCTTCCCAGACCCCACCAAGTGCCCCCTTTACAAAAATTATTATTGACAACTATTGCTCCTGTGGTCATTTTAGGTTTCATATGCTTCAGTTTCTAGCTTGTAAAAAGCTGCTTAAACTCAAACCTGTTCTGATATGTTCATAGAGAAAGGACCTATATACTCTATGGTCGCAGTTGTAATCATATCCTTTCACCTAAAGTCAAGAATTTGTTGAAGTCTTTCTTGGTGTATACTTCCTACACAACTTAGTTTGCAGTTTTTTGGTGTATACTTCCTAAACACTAAAATGTGATCTATCTTTGCTTTCTCATGTTGACGAATTGATGATATGCTATTTTGAGTACACGAGATTAGGTAAGTGATGTAAGTGAGTGAACTATTTTGGTCGTCAATATGTTGTATACGTTATAGCACATGTATGGCATGCGTGCGTGCTGAATCTACAAAAAATGTAATTAATTACTTGAAAAACTAATTTTCCTGAGCATTACTGGAAGTGATTTTTTTTATTATGCCTAATTGTGATAATCAGAATCCCGACAAACTTGCTTGGTTGGAGTTTAAGAATTTTATTAGTACGATTCTTTTTATTATCCAACTCATAATTTGTTTACTTCTTTGGTAGATCCCTTGTGTTGAGATTTGAGAATGACCACCAAACCATTAAATTTTCAGATATCGCGCAATCACAAGTGCATACTACCGAGGAGCTGTTGGTGCTTTACTGGTTTATGATGTCACACGACATGTTACATTCGAGAATGTTGAGAGATGGTTGAAGGAGTTGAGAGATCACACAGATTCCAATATCATAATAATGCTTGTTGGTAATAAAGCAGACCTGCGCCACTTGCGAGCAGTCGCAGCTGAGGATGCACAATCTTTTGCCGAAAGGGAAAATACTTTCTTTATGGAGACATCTGCCCTTGAGTCCTTGAATGTTGACAATGCATTCACTGAAGTGCTAACCCAAATATATCGATTGATGAGTCGGAAAGCACTTGAAGCTGGGAATGATCCTGCAGAATTGCCTAAAGGACAAACAATAAACGTGGGAACCAAGGATGATGTTTCAGCTGTCAAGAAAGTTGGTTGCTGCTCTGCATGAAAAACGAGTAATACTCTATGAAATCAAGCATGTTATCACATCATTGTTGCCCCCAACATGTAAGTTTTTTTGCTGGACATATATGTAGTGTAGCCTTTCTTGCTGAACTTGTTGCTGAGGGGATGTTGTGTTTTCCATTCCTTGAGCATATCTGGGATTGATTTGGGGATTGATTTGAGGTTTGAATGGAAGAATTGTTTGGCACACTTCAGTGGTCATGATTAGTTGATATTATGTCTCATGTTCTTAGTCACGCTTCTAGTTTTCCCTCTAGTTATTTTTGGTTCAAGTGTATTTGGTTTCTCTTGTTTATGAATGTTTTATTTTATAGTTGAGAACACTCTCGTTATGACAAAGATTAATTAGTTTCTAAATTATGTCCAACTCGTGATTTATGTTATGCCTCGTGATGCATCTATGAACGACTTAAAAACTCAATCTTGGCATGTTAGTCGCAGGGCTAAAGTTTATGTATTATTTATTATATGTGGAAGCCTTAATTGCTTAACATGTAGAATGATTTGGTGATGTAGTATCAAATAAATGAAGTGTCAGCTGTTTCAAATTAAGTATCTAAGCATGACACCTATGATCCTTAGTGTGGAGAAATTTCATGGATTCCATTGGTGAAAGTTCGACAATGTTCTTATTTCGTGGTTCATTGGTGAAAGTTCGACAGTAGCATTCTGGATGTTTTTATTAACCGAACGAGTTAAAACTAGTCGAAATCTACGAAGCATAGACACACTATTTGGGTGTCGTGTCTACTTGTCAGACACGTATTTGCGTCGAATTTTACATAATACGTTAATGATACATGTTTCCATGTATTTGATTCAAAATTTGCTTTTTTCTTACTAACATTAAAAAATATAATATAAACAAGATTACAAAAAGAAAATAACACATAATTTTTTGAGTTTATAAGAAATAAAGCATAAATGAAACTTATATAAATGATATTTTAAATAATATATTATTTTTCTCTAAATTTTTAGTTTTATATATATATGTTATGCTGTGTTATATAATTTTTAAACTTTAATGTGTCGCCCGTGTCCATATCGCTGTCTTTGCTTCATAGGCAGGAAGTGATTGGCAATGGAGAATAGGTAGGGAACAAAATTCCCCCCATGTTTGTTTGGAAGGTTTAATAAAAGAATGGAAGGGAAACTATATAGTTGTGTTTGGAAGTTCTATTATAAAGAACAAATCAAAACTTTTAACTTTACAAATAGCCCTTTTACTAACTATTTGTTAATTGTCATTTTATATATTTTACGAATGTATAGAGTGATAAAAATATAAAATATCTATTATTGGTCTAAAAGAACTTTTAGTTCCCCCCATTCCACCTCAATTTTGGGGGGATAGAGATAATGAGTGTTTAAGGGGAAAAGAAGGAGAATCAATCCCCATGAATTCCTTTCCCTTCTTTCGATTGGGCGAAACCTGTTTGGTTTATATATATCGAACCTTATTGATATTTTGATGATTATATTTAAGGAAAATTAGTCTGTTGGTTGAATAAAAATACATTTTTAAATTTGGAGCATTAGCTTGTATTTATGTTTTGTCTAATCTATCTACTTGGTATATAAAATCCAATAAACCTCTAACAAATATGTTTCGAACCCGATTAGACTACTTGGTATATAAATTCCCCCCAACGCTAGTTTTTTTTATCAACGAGTCTCGCTCTTAAGATACTGCTTAAAGGAAATAATTCTTGAACGACTTAGACCAAACAAATATTAGTTATTCTCTACCAGTTTTCTTTGGTGGAGGTAATCTTATTCAAAATATTGTCGTGCACTAAATATGAGCATCTCTCCTAATGTGGATTCGAATTGTAGTTTGCTATGTGTGGGAGACTAGCCCTTTCCCACTAAACCTAGCCTCCATAAGTTCTATTTTTGAAAAAGTAATGATAGTATAATTTTGGGTTCATGATGAATCTTACACATGACAATATATTAACTATTTAAACCATAATTTAAAGTTTAAAATATTTAAATATTATAAAAACACTTGTTGATATTATATTACATGTATGATTCACCATAAATTCGAGCCTATATTAATGTTTTTCTTTTTAAAGTAATTTAAGTTGGGGAAAGACTTGCTCCTGTCTAAGGTGAACCCATGCCTTTAAACTCGATGAAAATTTACAGAGGTACATATAGATGCCTCACAGGGAAGTCCAAAAATCAAATAAGATATGGAGATGCATCAACATAAGGTTAATTAGATGAACTAGCATCGTTGGTGAATTTCTCTATGATGGGGAATCAAACATGTCATCTCCTGTGAGGAACGGGAGTGCAAAACAACTGTTGAGGCAATGTCTTTTATGTAGATGGACCAAATTAAAGCATCTAAGGGAATCTATTATGGATTTAATTTAAGCACACTATTAGCGAAAAAATTTTCTACACAATCAACAAATTCTGTTTTACAACATCATTAAGAGTGTTTAAATTGTACTTTAGTTACCTTCAAAATTATACATATAACTAAATACAATTGATAATATAAAGCATTTTATATTGACACACTAACATTGTAAAAAAAAAATTTGGATTTAATTTTAATACATTGACAATATAAAAATTTTATACAGTCATTTAATCGTGTAATATCACATCATCAAATATAATTAACTTTCATCTTTATTAATTAAAAAGTTATGCTAAGAGAGATATTTGTTTAGATGAAAATGTAAAATTCTTTTATATTATTAGTGTATCAAAATTACACTCATATTTTTTTTCTGCATAAGAATATATTTAATTCAAAATATTAGTTTTGGAACCACGTTTACAAACATCAGGTAATATAAGGAGCAAATGGAGTATACTTTTAATATGTTTACAAACATTGCGTAGTTTAAGGCGCAAATGGAGCATTGTCTTAATTAAATGAGCTTCGGAATCACATGTACAAAACATTTCATAGTTTAAGGACCAAATGGAGTACATACTCTTGACTGATTTTTATAATTTCATTTGACCAAATGGAGCACCTTCACTTTCTTTTTCTTATTTTACTATTGTTTCCTTAATACACGCTAAACCTCCTACTCATGAGTTAGCAATAAACACTAAGATCACGTTTCTAACAACAACAATGAGATTATCGTGCAAGAATTCTTGATGTCAAAAGAAGCGCGTATGAAACAATTCCGTGGAGACTTTCATTGACAGTGTCAACCGTCAATTAAGCCATTGGTCACTTAAGTCAATTAAGCCACGTTTACATATTTTGAAAAAGTAAAACTGGTATCTACTTCTCATGTGCTGCAAAGCTGAGTCAAACAATAATTTTTCATGTATAAAAGCAGGCAACTATAATCAACGTGGCACACCACGTCATTGGAGATAGAAATCAACAATACAAATTTACTAAGTTTAAGGACTTTTTTCCTTTTTCATAGCACCTCCTCACCCGAGTGGTAAATGACTCTTAAGTCTAACAGAAAAAAGACTAATCACTGTATATATGATCAAATATTCAAGTAAGAATAGCTTGAAATAGTTTTTTCATGCACATTAGTCCCAAAATTCAAAGTAGTAATCTCTTAAACAGTCAAACGCTTAAGTTTAACAAGTAAAAGACCAATCTCCTAAAATATAATCAAGTACTTAGGAATCCCTCTAAATAGTATTTTTCATATACATTAATCCCAAAACCCAAAGTACTAATCTTTTAAACAGTCAAACACTTGAGTCCGACACACAAAAGACTAATCTCCCAAATTACCATCAAATACTCAAGTAAGAATCACTCCAAATATATATATTTTTTTTTCATACAGAGACGATACCTTTCGCTCACACCAACACAGCTCAAGACTTTGACATCGACAAATTTGTTCAATTTAAAATTCCATTCATAAAATATAACCATACATTGCATACGAAACAATACCACATTAAGAAAAAACGCAACTATGTAAAATGCAAACATGAAAGAACGTACCCTCTACCATTCCTTACTCACGTGAACATGTCATATAAATATAAACACATGCAATTTAAAAGGGTGAAACACTATGAAAACTAGTACAACCCGATTTAGCTGCTAAGTATCTCTATATCTCCCTTTACATGACATGGTTATGTCAATACAAAACATGGGAGAAATGGTAGAACCTATTTTCCGCGGATAGTCATGAAACTATCAACCATACAAATCAAAATAATAGATGAGAAGACAGTAATGATGTAGTTACCCGAAGTTAATACATCAAACAGAACAAAGTCTGTACAGCTTGATAGATACAAAGTTCTGGTGCCAACAATAAATTTGAGTTGGCCAATGTGCCTGTCTATATTATGTGCAAGTTCATATACAAAGTACTTAACAAAATATGAATTCTGTTCAAAAATAAATTAGCCAATAAGGCTTAGCCAGGAAGAGAGAGATGCTGATGAAATCGATTTTGTCAATTTCTATGCATCCTTCCTGCCAGGAGTCAATGCTTCTGATTTGCATATGGGGCAGACATTTTTGACAAGCAACCATTTCTTCAAGCAATCCACATGGTATTCATGCTCGCATCGAAGAACTCCAATCTTCTCTTGGTACTTATATTCATCCTGTGAAATTCATTTACAAATAGTCAAACTAATTGTGGATAATAATTCATTATTACATTCAAAGGCAGAACTATCCCAGAAATCTCGGCAAATGAAATAATAATGCCAAAGAAGCTAAACTATTGAATGAAGCATGGCACTAAAAATTCGTACTTGACATATAATGCAAGAATCAGCTTCCCGGTCGTCAGAGGCTGACTCCTCTGAATTGGTAGCAGGAGCAGTCTTCAAATATGTTTTTGTCTTCAATTGAGCTGCGATTGTTTCCTCCGACAAACCTGTGCTTACACTGCCAATCCGCTCACCCAATGCAAGAAGATCCTGAAGTCAAATTTCAAGTGTAAATAAATTACAATTGTCCATAAATAAATCTTTAGCAACCTAAACTTCACATCTATCAACATTGATAGGAAAATACAATATCAGGACATTTGTGTACTTGCCTCATAAGACATATCCTCTATGTCCAAGCGCATATCTCTATGATGGTCAACCAAATTTCCCACTTCATCAATTAAAGCAACGTCCTACATAAATAACCACTAATTGATAAGAAAATTGATGCATTTATGAAGTGGAAAGAAGTTATAAATAGAAAAAGGAAATCTTACATCAACATGGAAAAAGCCAAGATGGGGAAGATTTCGGTGACCAATAGCTGTCTCATGCATGACTCCCCTATGAGGTCGGTAAATCCGTACACCCGCTGACGGCACAGGGCCAGCATGCCTAGGACCCATCTCAAAACCATTATGTGTGGGGACCGCAGCACTGCGTGCAGGATTTGTTGGAACTCTGAATGAAGCTGCAGCTACCGGAGGGTGAAGGTTGACACCGTGACCTCTTACTCCTTGCATAGGCAGTGCAGAATGATGATAATTATGGTGCTGGTGGTTGACAGGAGGGGGATGAGGAAACCTAAGGCCATTTCTGTTGCTAGCTGTTTCATTATACCTCGGTAAACCCACACCTCCACTCTCTATTGAACTTCCATTAACACTGGGAGCTGGACAATAATAGGGAGAAACGGTCAGCCAGGCCAGACTCATAAACAACATAACAAACATAGAAAAGAATTGAGTACATTATTAGGCACTTAATTGACACCATAGGCGGCAGATTATATATAAAAAAAAAGGGGCATTTACTCCAATCTTAGGCATAAACTGAATGTTATTAAAACAAGACATCTCATAAATGTATTGCTTGCTTGAAATGATCACATCCAATGACCTGTAGTTTCCACTTCTGAACAAGACGCCTGAAAAAAGCTCATTGCATGCTTGTCACTAATCACTATTCAATTACAGGACATTCAAGTAACGATAACAAAACTCTAAAATGGGAGCCTCAATGCAGGGAAAAAGAAAAAATACATCTTTACCTTGTATATAAGGCATTGGAAGAGACTGAGTCCATGCTGTTGTGTGGCCATCATTGTTATTACTATTCAACTGCTGGTCCAACCAGGGAGGAGGAGCTGGCTGAAAGTGCTGCCCTAAATAGTTTCCTCGAATCAAATGATTATGATCATGCACCATAATGGATTCACCTGGCCTGCTCCATGCACTACCATGTGGTCCTACTTCCACAAGTGGAGGAACGTGCAGGGAAAATGACGCAGCATCCATCATAGGAACCCCATCAGGGTGTCTAGCATTAGGGGGAGCAGTAGAAGAACTAGCTGGGGTATTAAAATACTGGTAATTTCCTCTAATACCTTCAGCACTTTTCCTTTTGTATGGACCTCTGACATCATCCATGAAACTACTGCTTCTTCCGAAATTATCTGAAGAACCTACAGCGACTGCATATGCGCTTGGACCCGGCAAATCAGAAGCTCTGTGATTTATAGGCATAGGGAATACACTGGTACCTGGCAACGGATTCATGCCAGAATAATACAAGTTCGGTGCAACACCCATATTAAGATTAAGATTATGTGGATGTTGAATGCCACTGTATTGTGTCACATAAACACTGGCATTATCATAAGCATCTGGTGGTAAGTAGTGGGAATCATGATTAGTTGTGTTCCCAGGAGCTGCCACTACTGTGCGGATACTAGGCTGTGAGATGCTGGTGCCTCTTTGAAGGATAGGGGATTCAGACTGAAAATAGCCTTGCCTCTGTTGATCCATCTCTGAAGCTATCATCTGATCCATAATGTAGAGATTTTTTCATGCAAATTAATCCTAATATACCAGGCAGGGAGAACAAAATCAGTCAGGCAGGTAAGAAAACAAATCATAAACCAAATAGATAAAACAACAAGTTAACAACAGAGTAGAAAACCAGCACAAGTAAACAAAGTTACAATCAATTCCTCACATTCTAATATTCCATAGAAGAATAACTTGTGCTACATTCAAATGGACATGCAAGATGCAAATCCATCTTTCAGGAGACAGCAAATTTGAACCAACAAAACACAACCATGAATGAAGAAGGGACTATATAACCATTCAAAATCCAAACATAAAACGCTAACAAAAGATATCCTTCCGAGTTTAGCACAATAAAACTCCTTCAATCATATATTACAACTGTCCATAAAAACAATCAATAAATAATGAGAAGTTTAAAGCAATAAATTTCAGAACTTTTGAATTGCATGAACAGGAACTAGGAACCATTGAATTAATATAACCATAAATTCACAAAAATCACAAATAGATATAAAATCAAAGGTACCCAAGAAGTTAAACTATATTTTTATTAAAAAAAAGACCTTTTTCCTTCTCCAACCACCCTCTAGGATAAAATCATCATCAAACTGGAAAGTACTTTACCTATATCATCGCCAATTCATCACCGACCAAACAGTACAAAAAGAGCATGTAAAAAAAAATCGTACCTTGTTATCATCAAAACAAAAGCTTGCAGCTTCCAAGTTTCAGATATCAATCTAGCACACGAGGAACACCCCCAAGATTAACTCTGTTGAAAAATTGACAAAACAAACTCAGATTTTCAATTTCTCTTTGGTAAAAAGCAAACCAAAAATTAAAACTTCAAAAGAAAATCAATTTTTTTTTCAACGGGGTTCAAAGAAAAAATGTCGGAAATTAAAATCGGGTGAATGTGGTCACAAGCCCAGAATGCAAGTTCATTCCTTTCATCGGAAATCGTAAAATGACAAGATTTTTAAACCTAGGTATCAACAAAAAAATTAAAATTGAAAAAGCACGGAACTTGCTGCAAAAAATTCAAACTTTTGATGAAAGAAAATTCAATTACCAGAGAGATGAACCGAGCGAACCGATGATTGATCGCAATCAGTGATCAAAGGATCAGAGAGAGAGAGAGAGAGAGAGAGGAACAAGAGAGGAAGAGAGAGAAAGAGAATGAGCGCTGAGACAGAGAGAGAGAGAGAGAGAGATATAGAGAATGAAATATATGAGGGAGAGAGGCTCGTGTATTTCATTGGAGAGAAAATTTCATCTTTATTATTTTTTTCCTTTTATTTTTTCTTTAAATCCTCATAATAATAATAATATTTTTTTAGTGTTTTCCTAATCCTTGAAGGATGCAAATTTCTCCCCTTTTTTTTCTCTTGTAATAAAAGGAGTTTTGTGTCACGGGATTTCTTCATATCCTATAAAGCTAATGCATATTAATACCTTTTTAAATAATTTATAATTAAAAATTTATTATGTGTTATATTAATTAAATTTATTAATATTTTAAATATTTATAATTAAATTATAATCCTTTAAATTAAAAGGATATCAATATTTTTGGGTATCAAAATAAAAATCTTAGTTTAAATATAATGACATAATTTTTTAATTATATTTTTTCACATCAATAAAATATAATTGACTATCATCTAATTACTTCAAGAGTTGTATATATGAGTGAATTTGATTAGATGATAATATAAAAAATTTACATCGCTAATATATTTAAATTAAATCCTAATAAAAAAATTACCAAAGTTAATAAAAATAGCTATTTATACTTTTGGTCAAAATAATATTTTTAAAACCATTCTTTTTATTAGTCAATCACTATTATTCAAACTTCATAAGACCTAATTAACTGATTTTTGATTGGATTGACTCGAGGTATAAAGATAAAATTTTTGCAGTATTACTTTTAAGTTTAATTTTTATGTATCAATAATATAAAATCTATTTATATTGTAACTTAATTATGAATTGTTACATTAGTTAGAATGGTTAAATTTTACACCCACTATATGAAAAATTATGAAAGTGGGATAATTTAATTTGATGATAATGTTAAAAGGTTTTACATTGTCAATATATAAAAATTAAAATCTTTTTTTTTGACAAGGTAAGACTTAAATTTAATATTTTACTTAGAGTTTAATTATCTTATATGCATTAGCAATATAAAATTTTTTATATTATCATTCAATCATGATTTGCTACATTAATAAAAATAGTTAAATCTCATATTCATCACTTTAAAAGTTATATAAATGAAGTAATTTAATTGAATAACAGTGTAAATTTTTTTTACACTGTAAATGAATAAATATTAAACTATTTTACTTAAAAACCAAATATCAAACTATTTGAAATAATTAAATATTAGTATACAATTTACTATTTAAAATATGTGAAATTTTAATTAGTAAATAATGCAAGGGATACCAAAAAAAAATTGAAAAAGAATTATACCACACAATTATGATTGTATCTTATACTTAGGGTGTGTTTATTTAAGAGGTAAAAGTAGAAGGAAAAAAATCTAATGAGATTCATATTTTATTTTACATATAAATAAAAAAAATTTACAAAGTCCCCTAACCAAACGTGCCCGTAATATCTAAAATTTAACACAAAATTAGAGCTTAAACTCTAGTATTTTATCTTGAAAATAATATATAAAATTAGAATTATAACTTTATGGATTAGTATAATTGAATTGGAAACAATTAAAACAAAGTATTTTTAATTCCATTATAAGTCTAAAAAGGTTTAGATTAAAAGAAAGACTTTGTTCGGTTTATAGTTAAAGTATGTTCTTAAGCTCATGATCATCTAAAATACTTATTTATAAATTGAAAGGTCAATCAGATAAATCAATTCATAATTTATTAGATTTTTTTTTCTCTCATTAAGGTCAATACAAGTCTCCAGTGGGCATTAAATATTTGATAACAACTACACTTATTGAAGTTTAATATTTATAACAAATAATTACCTTGGCCTTTTTTTTCCCTCCTTCTTATGTAGGTTTCTTCAATTAACAACAATAATATTTGACATGCAAGACAAGTTACATGGGTTTCGCAAGTAATTAAGGAAGACGTATTTCATGCATCTCATTTTGCCATCTGAAAAGAGAAATTAAAATTGTTTGCATTTATTTATTTTTTTGTGTTTTTTTTTCTTTTCTTCATTAATTAGAGGTAATTTATGGATATAAAAAAATTGAAATTAATTGATGACAGTGGACCTACAATTAGATTTGGCAAAGTGGGTGGATACCTAAGAAAGTTGATGTTTTTCGTTTTCAATGTGGGTGCGAAGGCTTAATATATATGATATAATATGGAATTTGGAACTTTTTCTTGATTATTCTTCTCCAATTTAAGGGTAGCTTAAACCGGAAAAAAGAAAAAAAACACAGAAAAAAATCAATTTATGATACTCAATAGTATATAGAGAATAAAGGTAGTAACAATTCATCAACTAATTGTTGCAAATTCGACTTCGCTTTATGGGTTTTAAATAGGTTTGTTATGGTTAAACTATCTACAGAACTCACCTCACAACCAACGCTAACATGTTAACAATAAAAAAATGCCAGTTGCTATCTCATGGAACATGTATGATTAAAAAACCAGGCATAAGTTGAAGTATTTAATTTTCTAATTAAGTGAATTGATGCTGCTATTTGTTTACTTGTGGATAGGGAGTTATTTTAAATAATAATCTCAAGGCAGCAAGAAATAGGCCCCCCCGGATGAGATTAGGTATTTTAGGTTCCCAATATAATCGTGCATTGTGGCATGGCGGTGATTAACATACACCCTCTTCTTGCACTATAAATTAGTTTTGACTCCAAAGCAAAAGCTAATTAATACCCAAAAACAAATTTTGTTTTCTTCTTTATTCATAATGCCATTCCTCTCTTCTTCTTCTTCTTCTTTTTTTATCACTTCTAGCCCTGCTGTTTTGAAATGATTTGAATGTTTGATTGAAATTTAGTATTGTATTTTTGTTATTCGTTTAAAAAATTAGTAAAGAATATCACAACCAAAAAATGTAATGAATATATTTTATATATGAGTTGAAATTATATATGTGTTTTATTTTAGTAACTGAAATAAAAAAGTATTAATTTAGTTCCTAAAATTATAAAAAATAATTCAAATTAGTATTAAAGTTAGTCTCTATAAATATTAATATAAGAACTAATTTAAATTATTTTTTATAATTTTAGATATTAAATTGATATTTCTTTAATTTTAGAAAGTAAAATGAAATATTCATATAGTTTTAATTACCAAAATATATTTAATTCCTTATGCAACGTGAACTTCATTAAATATTTACGGTTGAGACAAATAAATAGGCGGCCACAAATTCTGGAGTCTTTAATGGTTGGATTGCATCATCAAATATCAAAATGCGGAAGCGAGAGATGAAAACTGAAGTATAGCATGAGTGCCGAAGCATATTCTTTCTTATTTTCTTTTTCTTTTTCTTAAATGTCACATAGAAAATTGACAGCACCCTTTTTTTAGAGTGCGAAATAATAATTATACTTATTAAGTATAAAATATTATATCGATTCATATATCATTTATCATTAAATGAGATATAGACTTTACTTGAAGAGGTTCATGTTTTATTTAATAATAAATAAGATAATCAACATAATATCTCACACAATAAATATAAATACTACAAATCTATTTTTTTTAAGGGTCTCTCTTCCCCGGCCGCGAACAAAAGATTAAAGTGGGCTTTAATTTTTTCCTCGTACCCGTTCATCCCCAACCCATGTGGGCCCAAACACTCCATTCATGGATGATGCCAGAAACTACTTAAATTTTTAGCTTATTACCATTATTTTTTTTTATAGGGAAGGGAAGAACAATGATATGTATTTGGACAGATGAAAAACCAAGGATGAAAAAAATGGATGAATGAGAGTGAGTGAAAATCACAACCTCATCCAATAATAATAGGATGAATGCTCAAATGGAATGCTTATTTTTGAATGTCCAAATAATATAGGAAAGTGAAACACTAATGACTTATTTTATTTAAAAATAAAATATAATCTAATAAAAAAGTCTCTATTAAAAGGGAAACAAAACTATAGCATTTCACATTTGCATGGATTGATGATCAATTAATGGAAAGGCTCTAAGGACAATCCTTGATCCAAATTTGGCAACTTAGTTTGCTGCAATAGGCAAAATCAAGTTTACTACCGGAAGTCTTCAAATGATGCAAAATTAAGATGAAGGGGGGACTTAGATGTAGAGTTACAGTAAAGTATATTCCTTCCACACGCTCAAAGAAATACTAATTAACCTTGTACACCAAGGAAATAATAATAATAATATAATTAGTTTATAACATGCACAGAGAACATTCTCCGGCTAGACATTTCCTTCATATCAAAACAATTGTGGCCGTCACTTTTTTAAGTTCTCTGAACTCATATATGAATTCTTTAATTAGTTCCAAAGTACACATGAAGCAAACCTTCTTTCTAAACCATTTTTTGTCTTCCAATTGAGAGGAGGGAGATAGCATGATGCAGTGCATATGGTGAGCTGGGATCAACCAAATATGTATTCAATGGACATTCCCACTCACCCAGCATCTCCTGAAATTCTAATATGCTCAGAAAAGTAGTGAGACTAAAATGATGGGATGATCCTAAGCCGGTGATTAATCAATCATCAATACCAATTTTTCTTTTTCATATCAACGGCTTATATAATTGATTCCCTCACATTATTTTGTTTATAGAAAAAAAAAATTCAAGCAGAGAAAAAGGTTCCATATTTATAGGAAAAAAAAAATCTGAAAATCAATCATAAGTTATGACAATAAATGAGAACTTTGACTAGATGAGCCAAAATTTTTTATTAACCCATCTCGCTATTTATGAGGATAATAGATCACAACCAAGAAACAACTCTTACCGGTAGATTCCTATGTGTTAAGGGTGAAAATTTTTGTTACCAGTGGATTTTGATACATTATAATACGTCATTGGAAGCTATTATCAATGGATAAAATCAATCAATAATGGTTACCGTGGAATTTGCTAGCAAATTTTACAAATAAAAATCAGAAATAAGTTGAAAAATTTTGTCAGGGGGGCCTATTTCCAACATATTTCTTTGGGTTTACCAATGGAATTTTCTACCAAGTAATAAGCCTGAAAAATGTGCCGCAAGCCGATGAGGAGCCCTTCCCAAGTTGATGATGAGATCATCCCAAGATTAGGGCACCAAAGGCCCACCAGCTAAACACCATCCAAAAATCCTAAGTCGAAAAACTAACTAGGTGCTTCGCTGTTTTCAGTCCCTTAGCAGACTTAATCTAAACATCATCGCTCAAACAAAGTTATCAGGTTGTGCCCTTATTCGTACCAAAGCAACCAAACCAAGATATCCCAGACCAAGTCCCTAAGTCAACAACTTGACTAGACAATTCACCATAATAATGACGAGAACCTGAGGGCCGAGTTGACAACCAACTTAACATAAGCACTAAAATGGTATTATTGTCGAAGCCGACAATAAGATCTCCTTTCTAAAAGGATTGACCACTCAATTTTCGGCTTCACCAAGAGATTAATAGGCACAGAAGCAACCTCTCCCCTTCAATGGCGTAGTCCCATACACTTGCACAAAGAAATGCTTTGGCAGATCTTTAAGCATGGAAGCTGAAGAAAGTTAACAAGTTGAAGAAAGTTAACAAAGTGAAGCAACAAAGGGCTGAGATGTTAAGCTCGGGATAGAAAGTCCTGAGTTGGAATCCCAACTAGGCGCTTTGCCATTCTCGATCAAGTTTCCAAAAGGCCTTGTATCGACAACTCAACCAAGCACTCCGCTATTTCCAGTCAAGTTTCAACACAAGCCTTGAGTCTATGCCTCGGCCAGACACTCCACCATTCCTGACTAAGTTCTAAAGAAGTAAAATCGACAACTCGACTGGACAACTTGTTGCCTCTGACTGAGTTCAATGATTGGGGGCTTAACTTCAAACTTAAACTGGTAGACCTTGTAAATCGAGAATACCCCAACAAATATTCAAGCTCACAAAAAAAGAGAAAAAGAAACAGAAGACTCTACTTCTGACGTACACATTACAACCAAAGCAAAACCTTGGAATAAGCAATGACATAGGGGCTTTAATCACCCGTTGACAAAGATGAGAATGTGCCAATGAACAATCATCCGGCACATACCATGTGAATATCCATGACTAGTACCACTTTGTAGTTGAAGGTACATATTCGAGAGACCTCTATGGACTCAACAGATAGTTTGTAGTAATTACCAAAGTTAGAAGCTGCACAAATTAGACTAAATCTACAAACCAGCAATTTGCCCCAATTAGCATGAGCTCGGGCCTTGACTCACTCAAATCACCCTCAAACAATTGCAAGGCCATCCAAAATGGACTTAGAAACTGCTTTAGGCAAAAAGAACAACATGAACACGATTGTAAAGTAAACAACCCACCTAATCAATGGCCAGGAGCTTATCACTTTGATCTAATGGTTCACAGTTACTGAAGAAATGCATCATGACTGCACTTGTATGATTGGGCAATTTAAGCTCGACCCACAGTCTCAGGCACTCATCTCCTGACCTGTAACTCCCTAGTGCTCACTTCTATGTGCTCAAGTCACAAAAATTAATACCAAGGAATCACTTCCTATTTCATGAGCTTTTCAATATTTTGACATAAATGTTGCTAAAAATTCTAATGAAAATTCGACATAGTAACGGCATAGATACCATGCCTCTTGTAAGACAGAAAATCATAAATAGAATAATCAGTCATCCATAGCTCAACCTATTGTTCAAAATACAATATTCTAGCATCTCACATAATATTATCATGAGGCACGTAGTGCCACTCAATCCACAACATAAAACATATTAATGTAATATCAGAAGATACGTGGCCTCATGTGTTAAAATAACTAGGAATGTCCTAAATCATGACCTCAGGCCACAAGATACCAAACATAAAAGGATTAAAGGGTTTCACAACCCAAATAGAAAGGAAAGATCCAAGTATCAACTCTAAATTAAAAATGACATATAATTCCATAAGCATAAAGCAAAATAACTCAAAGGTTTCAAAATATCAATGAGATCAAGTGATATAGCATAATCTCCAAGCAAAGCAAAAGCAACAATACTCCGCCAGCTAATTCTCTACATCAGGGTCTACCTGTTCATCTAGAGATGATATGGAAAAAGGAAAAGGGGTTAGACATCAATTGAAATCTCAGTAAGAATATATGCAACTAACGTGACATCATAATCATCTTCAGTCTACCTTGATTTCCTTTGAAATAATTAATATACAATCACGAGATTCAATTTTAGGATTTCACAACCATTTTTTTTTTACCAAGGAAGAGGTATCTTTTAGCATGGTCTTGGCATGAGATATATATGCATGCATGAAAGAACTTTACTAGTATAATTAAAGAGACATGCATGTATGGAAAAAAAAGTATTAGACTTACAAATTAAATGTCACAAGCATGCATAAATGGCTATCCTAGTGCAAGTCATCAACTATGTTATAGTTAAAGTCTTTTCTTTGGTTCTAGCTACCTCATAACTTTTGCATTTCTATCCGTTCCTATAGATCTCACTGTTCTTTCCTCTCGTTTAATCTTGGTTTAGATACTTTAAAAGTTATGAGCTCATACTTAACTGGTCGTCACCGATTCCTTAATGCGAACCTACACCGACACTTTCATGTACACTTATAAAGAAAATCAATGTCCAGTCATCACTAGTCTTTAAAACAATTCAATGTCGGCACTCTTTTGTGGACGTAAGTCGACCCTTAATCTTTATGTCTTAATTTCGATTTCTTATTCCTTAGTTTTTTCTCTTTTCCCTCTTTCTTCAAAGTCATTCTTTTCCTCATAAAAAATGCAAGTATAAATTCCAATAACGAATTATACAATCCTTTTCTTTAAGACAAGAAAGATCACAATAACAACCCAACCGATAAGTATAAATGTTAATAACCAATCATCCATTATACTAAGACTAAAATGCTACCATATGATAAATTAAAACTCACCCAAGCTTCCCCTTTTCACTTCCAACAAAAAAAATATTGTCCTCACTGGAGCTTCATTACTCAAGCATTACAAATTCATAAAGGAGAACATAACCTAAACCAATTCTTAGTTTCATTTAGATATTTAATCAAATAAATAGCATTAATAATAGGTAATTTTCGTCCATGAGGTTGCTCACTATCCAAAACAATGGCCACAATTACACATCTATGCATATAACTTCCAAGATTACCTCATTAACATAGGTTTATACTTTTGTAACATTAGTTTTGTATCAAACTAACTATCCATCCAATAAATATGCGATAGTTCAACCCTAAACAACTTTTACTTTCATTTAGGAGTTTTTATCAAACACATGACATGCATAATTACTCAATTTTCATGCATCATATTTCATATCTCCAAACACCCCACTTAAAGTTACATTTTCAAGCTCTTATACATAAAAAAACAAAGGTATACATACATACATACATACATATATATATATATACACACACACACACACATATCCAACATTCAAATTTCCTAAAAATCCTACCAAAAACTCAACTAAAACATGATATAAAATGGTTCCCAATCACCAACTCAAAAATACTTCAACAAAAAAAGAATAAAGAGAATGAAAAACCTAGAAACCCCTACCAACCATGAAGAATGGAGAGGATTAAGCACAAAGCTCCCACAAATTGAATGGAGAAGAAGATTTCTCTTCCTTGCTCCAAGATGGTCGCGGATTAGAGGGCTTAATGGGAAAAGAAGGTGAGCTTTTGAAATGTGAAAATGGAAAGGTGGTGTGGTGTTTATTGAGGAAAAGATGGATGGGTTGAAATCTTGGGAGAGATGGAGTGGTAGGCTTAGGGTTTGGATGATAGAAATGGAAGAAGGAAGGAAAGATGAAAAAAAAAATGAAATGGGGAAGTGTATGTGTGTGTGTGTATCATAAATGGGAGGGGGAAAATGGGGTTTGGGTTTTCTTTTTCTTTTTCTTTGTGAGAGTGTATGTGTATGTGAGAATGGTAGTTTAGCAATTCGGTGTATGTAAATGAGGATAACCTAGGAATTTAACACACAAAATCACTAAAATAAACATGAAATACCCATTAAAATATTATTTTCACACACCTCTAATTCCAAACAAAAATTATTTAATTCATCCATTTTTAGAGTTTAAATTTCAAAAGGAAATGCATGGAGGGAAAATCAATTTTACTAAGATGTTAAAATTAATTATGAATGACTAATTATCCATTAACTAACCAAAATAATTAGTATATATAAATCGGGGTGTTACATGACCCATGACCAAAACCAAGAGATCTAAATCACCCATCTCATCAAACTACTGGGGGTTAGTCACTCTGGTCCAATGGTCTGCATGTGACCTACAATCACCACTCAAATGCGACGTGATTTCCCTTCACTTCGAACATGACATATGTCTCAACACATTCTCTCATAACTGACATTGCAGTAACTTAAAAGGCACACTAAGCTATGCATAACAAGTCAACTCATTAGAGCTCGACATGCAGTCCTCAACAATGACACCTCAACACTAATTACTCAGCCTACGACCAAGCTCAGGGGCTATGTACTGGACTAGAAATATAGGCTAGGAACTTTGGCCAATCCTTGGGGAGCTTAGATAAAGGGCCCTACAGGTCAACCATTGTAATACCCTAGGTACACGTGTCAGTAAACAAGTTTTGTATGGCCTAAGGGTCCACCGGGACCCATCCATGTTGCTGAGTCCTGAATTTCGCTAAATTTGGACTTTACACCTTCTTGGAGTGTTATATGTTAGAGCCATATTCTTGGGATCAAAAGTCCCGGTAATTGTTCTCCAAAGGAAAATAAGTTAAAGAGTGATTTTTAATAGATTTTATGAAATCTTTAAAAGTTTTGTTTCTAGTCCACAAGTTTGTAAAATCGTATGAATTCTCGATTTGAACTAAAACCCAAAATTTAGTTTTGATTGGTAGAGATTTTGATTTTTATGATATTTTATTTGAATCCAAATAGGGGTATTTCTTTATTTACATTTATGTTTTAAAGTTAATGGAGAGTAAAATAAATGGGAAAAAATAAGTGAATGTTAAGATAACCCAGATGCTCAAGCACTTTGGGTGCTGTTGCTGCATAATTTTGCAGAACAGTCTCGCTGCAGCGAGCAAACAGGCCACGAGGCTTGTTGCAATGAGATATGTTCGCTGTAGCGAGTTGCTGCTTCTCCAAATTCATTGTAACGAATGTATCTGATGTCAGCACAGTGCAAAACAATATAGTTTAGTTTAATGACCCCTTTAAAAGCCCCAACTCAGTCTTTTCTTCTCCCAGAACCCTAAGGCCACCCTCCAAACCCTCTTTTCTCTTATTTCACTCCAATCCGTCATCTTCAAGCTTCAAAGGTATGTGTATATGGTTGATTTATGTCTCATTTTTCTCCATTCTTTCATGGTCTAGGGTTGGACCCTGTTATTTCTCTCATTCTTGTCAAGTGGGGGTGCTCCCCAATGTTGTTGGAGTTGTTTTACGAGTTGTCTAGAGATTAACGGAGATTAACCTTAGGTCTATGTTGCTTTATGGCAGTTGTTAGTGCCATTCCAGCTTTCAAGGTCAAGTTGGTGATGCCCATATACTCCCGGCTCTAAAATGGTAAGTGAGTTCAAACTTATGACCTTATTTAAGCCATTATGACTATGTTTAATGCATGATATTTATGAAATACGAAATTTGGGACGAGAAAAAGTATAGAATATAGTTTGACATGATTATGTCAAGCTAGAAAAATTACGATTTATGATTATAGTATGAAAGAATAAGTTTTACAAAATCATGGGACCGTGATTGTTATGCTGTATATATGAAAAATATTTTATATGCTAATGAAATGATTATTGGATGAGTATATGATTTTATCTAGTTATTATTTTGACAAACATGTTTTAAGAGTTATGATATCATTATATATATACTCCGGACTTTGGATTTCAAAAGGCTTTTAGAATATTAAGTCAAGTTATATTGAATAAAGTATGATTTAGCTTTATGAAGGAATATGTTATTATAATTTTGGAGTTTCCATGATTTAGAATCCAGTGTTTTGAGCTATGATTTCAAATTCATCTAGTATATGAAAAAGATATGATAGTTTAATTTTTGAATTTAGAACTTCAGTTTCATGGTACCAAAAGGTATGGAATTCAGTATGATTCTTAACAACTGTCAGATACATATTCTGTGGGCTGGAGATCGGGCTGCCTACAAACAGGTGATCCATTGGGCATGATTCTTACAATCACAGTTATACTAAAGTTAGATTGTTAGAGTTATATGAATCCAAAACTCCCAGTGTATTAAGAACTTAAGGGCTTTGTTTGCTAAGGACAGAATACCCATTTTTCAGCTATGGATTTTATCAAACTAGTTTAGACAGTAGAGATCAGGAAACAAACAGTTAGTTAACAACTGTATGAGATCATTAACCTTGGTACCAAGTTGTCCATTAGGGGACAATATCATCCCACAGCTCGTCCGCCAGGAACTATTTGCTTTTGCAGCTTTTGGTTATTATATATATATTTATTCAGCTCAGCATATACTGTTTCTATAAGCTCTCCCACACTTTAGTTAAATGATTTCATGTTGCCTGTGAGTTTACAATTGATTGCTCATGGATTTATGAAATGAGAAATATTTTCTTATCTAGCTATATATTTAAATATCAAATGATTATGATTGTTGCATGCATGGTATTATATGTATATTTTCTTGGTTGTCCCATGTGAGTGATGGGTAAGAGCTTTCATCCATTGACTCACCTCTTTACCTCCTTCTCATAGTTACAGGTACAGGTTTAGTTTCAGCTTAGCTTGGTTGACTCAGCTTCTCCCAGTGGTGAGCCTTATTTTGGAGTAATGCTTAGTATAGGTTTATGTTAGTATTAGAGGGCTCCAGTAGATATGCAGGTAGGATCCAAGCCGTGCATTATTTTCGAATATTGTGTATTATTTTAGTATTTGAAATAATTATGTATATGTGTTTAGTTTACAAGCATAGATTTAAAATAGTAAAGTTGATTTGAGTTTATGTAACAAGCCATAGATGTGCTTATGGTTCAGTTTTCAAGTATTAAGTTGATTTTCAGATTTAAAATTTAGATCAAGTAATGAAACAATTTATGTTTTCATGATTAACATGGTTAATGGAGACATCGTATAATGTTTTATATTAAGGTATTTCAGTCTTGTGAAATTGGATATCAGATTTTGAATAAATATTTAGATAATAATTTAGAGGAAATTATGTTTTCAAAATGTAAATTAAGTATAGTAGTATTATATTTTATGCATTTAAGGGTGCATCACTCATCAAGCTTATGTGGGGATGAGATTCCTCACGTGCCGATCATGCTTTCCAAGTCGGGTGGTGACAACCATGTGGCATAGAATCCTCTAATGGATCTTCCTCTGATTTAGCCTAGCATATATCTTAGACTGATTACTAGATTATACAAGATCTCCTATTTGCTCCCAAAATCTCTTATTATCCTATCCTATCATATCTTCTATGTCATATTTTATCTCTTACAAATACGGAATATATCTAATCTGTACTAAATCTAGGAACATCTCTCCTATTTTGGGGAGATTGTCTCATAACTTATTACAGAATCACATCTCACCATATAAGGGGCTCAATTCCCCCAGGTATCACAATCTTAATACACACTACACTTTTAACATTGTATGCATCATTCATTCACTGACTTGAGTGTAGTAGTGTTTTTGAAGGTATTCCAACCCCACTCTCTCGATTGATTGGAGGAACATGCACCTTTATCGAACTTTCAGGTAAGAACACTACCCCCAAAAAGAAATTTGACATATCAAAATTAGCGGTGCAAAGGACAAGTAGGGCTAGGTTGGACCAAACCAAGCTTGGACTGATTTTAAAACCGGGTCAATTTTAAAAGTCTGAAGCTGACCTGATGACACCTGATTTGATGACACCTGATTAATGATCGAGTTGAATTGACTTTTAAAAAACCTATACAAATTTAGACATTATAAATTCCTAAGGGGTTTCTCCAGTACCCCTATAAAATTTAATGGTATTGATACATTTTAGTTATGTGTTTAAAAATGAGCCACATGTCTTACTAACCTAAATTTTTGAAATATATCAAATCATAATCGTTGATTATACAAGGGTATCAATACCCATGGGTTACCGAAAAAAAACCAAAATTTATAACTAAGAAACAAAATTCAAGAGATGTTTTGTGATATATGTTTCAAAACAAACTATATAACTGTAAAAAATAATATCAAGTTATCTAAATAACATGGTGCCTTCTCATGTGCAGATGACATTTTTGTCTGTAAGATGAAGATATGTATTGGGCCAATGAACAAATCACATATGGACTTTTAAGGGAAGTGAGTCAAGTTAGTGTCAATCACTTTTGACCCTAATTAAGTAAATTTAAAAAAAACAAGTAAGTAATTCTAAGTTCCTAATTTTTTCCATCCCCAAACTCATTGAAATTTTAACCTCCACCATTGCTGCCATCCTCACGGCCAAAAGGCCATTGCCATTGCCGCTAAAGAAGAAAGCCTTGTCTCCATATTCGCCCTTGACAACCTGCACTTTCTGCGTCATGCAAGATCAGGTAATCGGGCTTTGTTACATCTAAAACCACAAATGTTGGCTGAAACCCCTACAACGCGCATCCCTTAGGTCCTTCGACACCCTTGGCGGAGAGACCTTTGATTCTTCTTCGCTAGGGTTCCGAAACATCACTCTTCACAGCTTCTTGGTCTCTGTGTTTGTCTTCAACACTAGTCCCGATTGCACTGCCATCTAAGCCACCGTGCTAGCCTCTCCTGCTGCCGAAGTGTTGCTAATGATGGTAGCCAGCATCTGTGATGGCAAAGGAGGAGTGGCGTCCTTGAGTGCCGTCTAGGAGGAGGTGGTGGCAGCGGCAAAGTCATAAAAAAAAAATGCAGGTTTAGAAGTGCGTTGGTGGTGGTTGTTCTATCCATGATTTCTATGTTAGCTTGTTGGTTGAGAAAGGGATCTTCGGATTGGGGTCAGCTTGCAGCAATGGAGAAAGAGGAAAGGGATGGTTGGGGATGGTTTGGTTCAGGTCGTGTATGGGTTGGTTTACGGTTGTGGTAGTGGCTTGGGAGTTTAGGAGATTTGCGGCAGTGTCGGCAGGGGAGGATGATAGTGGTGGAGAGGGTTGATGAACCAAACCAAATCTAAGATTTTTTAGGCAACATAATTTAAATTTAAATTTTGAATTTAACCTTAATTAGACTTCAAAACATATTTTGAACCTACTCTCATGCAGACACCATATGAGACATATGTCATATAACCATTTGGTGCATGTGTGATCTGTACGTTGCAGACAAGTTTACATCTCCATATAAGAATCCCCCAAATAGTACTAATTGAAGTATAAAATTTTATTATTGTTGCCATGCAGAGAGTATAAATAGAAATCTGTCTCAATGTCTAGGTTTGTAATGCTCAAGAGGAATGGTGGTTTAGGAGCAATGTAATAGGAACTCTCCTTTGAGTGGCTTGGTTATGAACAATAACGCCAACTTCCTTGGAAACGTGTTGGATGTCTTACAAAACCCTTCCTCCTTTTTTGTCTCATCCGAAGCTGCCGTTTCTTGCTCTCTAGACCCTAGATACCTACTTTCTCTTTTTCTATGTTGTCCTTTCCAGCCCGCTCGCTATCTCTTCTAATGGCTATAGTGATGTGCTCGCCCTTCTAGACACGTGTCTCGAGACACTGTGGAATAAGACATTAAAGTGACATGTTGATGGGAGTAACTTGTACTTTTAGTGGAGAGAGTCAAGTGGCTTTTCCCAGTGCTCACGCTACCTGATAAAGATACATGCTATGTAAGGATTGTTTTACAACGTGATATGTATGTGTGTGGTTTGCTTTGCCACCTAGAAATGGATGATCACACTTTAGCCACTACTATCTTTAGCTCCCTTAGGACACGATGTCTCTTTTCTGGATATGGAAGGGGTGTCTCCACCTTCCCATGAGGCTGCCTCTGGGCGGGCCTAACTCCTTTAGGCAGGGGTCACACTATCCAAACCCATCAAGCCACATAAAGGTTTCCTTTTTGGCCCTAGTTTAAGTCCATGAGAACTACAACTGAATGGGCATTATTCATGTACCCATTCAATCTCATAGGCCTAGAACAAGGCCCAAATACAGCCCAAACCATCAAATATGTTTGGTCATAATACTAAAACAGCTTCACAAAAACGATCGGGAACAATTATTAATTATCATAAAAAAAAAGATAATAATATTGACTTTGGACCGTATGTAACTAACTCAAAATATTATCCAAATCTAATCAAAAAAATTTATCAAATCAAATTTAAGGATCCAAGCTTAACCCGATAGCCGTAGGGGTGAGTTGTGATTCTGGGTGAGTTGGCCATAAACACCTTTATCTGAGACCACCCATAATAATAGGGAAAGCAAAAATTAAACTCGCAATGTAAAACGACGTCGTTGTATGCCGGCGTCTATTTTCGTTAAAACTTGGAGTTGCGGAGTTGCAGCTCTCAGAACCCTGGCTCGGTGAAGCGCGCAGAAAGAACACATGTGCGGCGAACCCATGAAGAAGAAACCGATACAAACCCAATTCAACCCAAACTGGGTTCAGCTCCGACAAGTGCTTCTTCTTCTTCTTCATTTGTTTCTTCTTCCCATTATTCTGCATCATCTTATTGTTGTTTGTTTTTTTGTTTTTGGGTCTTTGTGCAGAAGCTCAGGCTGAATGGCTCCAAGGCTTCAAGGACCTTCAATGAAGAAGACACCCCAAAATCAATACTGGGTATTCAAAAAATTTGAAATTTTTCTTTATGGGTGTGCATTGTTTGATGTGTATAATTAGTGCCTTGAAAATTATGCAGATTTTAACGATTATGCGGGTGAGTTTTTTTTTTTTCCTTCATTGTTTTGACAGGAAAACGTAAAGAGAGGCCTGATGATGACTCCATTGACTGCCAGATTAATCCTCTTGTTCCCGTAAATGATGATTCAAGGTGACTAGTATGATTCAGTTTGGCGATGTTGTAATTTTTCTTTTTGTTTATTTTTGTTTATTTGGTGCTGGAATCTGACTGCATATGCATTTTGATCTTTATTTTTTGGTTGTTTTGCTGTTAAGTTCTAGCTTTGAATGCTTGGTAATACTATATGCTTCCATGCTTTCCCCCCATAAGAAAATGGACATGTGATTACTAGCTAAATTATGTGAATTGGATCTGTGCTTTTAATCTTCAATAAGAAGCTCCGTCTAGACTAAATGGAATTAGGATCGGATGCATTAGAGAGAAAGTTGGTATAGGACCTCTTGTGAAAAAGAGAGTACAATCTTGCGTCAAGTGGATTGATCATGTGTGGAGAAGGCCTATAGAAGCACAGTGAGGAGGGTTGATTAGATAGACAGTATCCCGATAACTAGAGGTAAAAGGAGATCACCGAAAACTATAGGTGGAAACTGTTGAAATATTTAGAGGTTGATGGTTTGACTGTAGACATGGTTTACAGAGCATTATGATGTAACCTACCCCAACTATGGTGACAAAACTTGGTTGTTGTTGTAAGCATTGATTTAATACTTCAATTCATTATGAGCTGGGACCTTGCTTTTTTATTGCATCGTTCATTTTATCTAGGCCTGCTATGATGTTATGGAGCATTATAATCTGCTGTAAAGTTCACTGTCATTTAACTTATCAAAGATATGAGTTATGACATTATGCTATGCTATGTTATCATCGAACCCTCTACTCTGTTTTAAATTCAATGTTCTTTAACGTATTAATCATTTGACAGTCTGACAGATGCAGTGGCCATGGATTGTGAAATGGTTGGCATTCAAGGAAACAAAAGTGCCTTGGGAAGAGTAACACTGGTATTGATTTGTTCCTTTTCATCTTGCTATGATCTATGCACATATAGAAATGTGTTTTTTCCAAGTTGGTTGGGATTGATGTATTCATATCATATCATAAAAATGCCTGATTGGTGAAGTTATTGCCTAATCATTTATAAACTTCTTTTTCAACCCAATCCATTTCTTTTTCTGCAGGCTGCCTAAAATTTTGGTTAAAAATTGCCTTTAACTTCTTCAGTACAGTGTGGACAGTTTTGATGATTAACATGCATCTGCTCATAGTTATATGTACTTGGATTGTATGTTGTTTGACCATAAGCCGTGACTCAGGAATCTGAGCTCCTTTTGGGTGAACCTCACCTATCCAAGGTTTCAATCGTTAAACTTCAACGGAAGCACCTGTGGCCAGGGCTATGCCACCAGATGCCTGAGTGGGGATTAGTCCCATACTTAGAGGATGTATGGATTCCTATCAGAGACAAAAATGTTGTCTGGAAGATATATATTATTCATTGGCTGTGTTTTCCTTGACTTCTCTTGAGTTTCTCACCGACCATATTAGACCATAAGAACTTGTTTTTGGTTTTTTATCATCTTGTATGAATGTGATGTTCAAGTGAAAGTGTTAGATGAGCATTATTTGGTCCTAATCCCAATGAAAGCCTACTGCTAACAACGATTAGGATCACTTTAAAAGGTAACACGACTTTGTTTTAATCTTCACTATTTATACAAGATCCATTGATCAAGATTTACTCTTCTTACTTGATCATGTGACAATTAACTTTTAATCTTAACCATCCATATATAGTTGTACGGCCAAAATTTGCTCCTCTCACTCTTATAATAAACCATTTCTCTCATTTGATATGATATATATATATGTATATATATATATATATATATATATGTATATATATATATATATATATACAGTAAAACCTCTGTTTGATAACAATATAAAAACCCCCTGATTTCTCTTTGTTCGCTATTTCCCAATTTCCTGTATCAAAATTAATGGAGAAACCCATATGGACACTAAATCCTGTATATTTTCAAAACCAAATTAATTCTAATTCTATGAGATTAACAAATCCTAAGCTAAGACTCAAGTGGTTCTAATTCTTAAGAGCCGAGTTCTAACTTAACTATAGTAAAACCAAAATGCTAAATAATGAAATATTATTTTTCAAATTTCTTTAACATTGATAATTATTCCTATTGTCACTAGTATCTTAATTTAATCTTTCATTGCCTTGTTAAGTCATTTATTTCTAATATTAGTTCAGTTGATAGCAGGTTAATAAGTGGGGAAATGTCATTTATGATGAGTTTGTTCGGCCAGTGGAGCGGGTTATTGACTTTCGTACTAAAATTAGTGGCATAAGACCTCGAGATTTGAGAAAAGGTTTGCTTGATATTCATTTATCTACAATTTTAGTCTATAATTGATTGTAGTGAAACATCAAAATCTAAAATAAGTATGGTAGTTTGACAACTAATGGTCAAGTTGAAAACTATAATTTAGTTGAAAGCATACCGCCTTTCAATTTCCCTGCAGAAACTTATCTTAGATTTCAAAAGTTTCAATTTTCTTGTGGTCACACTTCACAAAAAATAAAAATAAAAAATTGCATGCTTCATGGATTATATGAGAATCTCCTGTCTCTTGATTATATAAACACTTCATGATTTTTCCTCATATTTTCCAAGTTTAGCATATGATTCCTATGCTGATATGAAAATGCATCTCTCAACTTGTTGATAAAACTTGTAGCGAAGGATTTTTGGACTGCTCAGAAGAAAGTGGCAGAATTGATCAAAGGAAGGCTCCTGGTGGGCCATGCCTTGCAGAATGATCTTAAGGTCTGGATTTTTGTGGTTATTCTCTCTTTTCCTTGATTCACATTTATATTTTTCTTATCAGTAAGTCTGTGGTGTGTAAAACTAAGACTGCATTTTTACAGGCATTATTATTAAGTCATCCGAAAAAGGATATACGAGATACCTCCGAGTACCAACCATTTCTAAAGTGCTGTCACCTTACTGCTTCCTTGAGCTGTTTTGTTTTGTCTTTTCATGTTCCAAATGTATCCTTATTATATGCTGATAAACTTGCCTCTGGGTTTAAGCAGGTCAGGTAGCAGAAGAGCACTGCGGCATCTTGCGGCAGAACTTCTTTGTGCTAAGATCCAAACAGGAGAGCACTGCCCTGTAAGACTCTAACCCTCTCTAGTCTCTTCTTTCATCTTGTGTGATCACTTGATCAATAAAACTATTAGTATGTTGGGTGGATGGCAATTTCAAGGGACAAGTTGGTTCCTCAAAATTTGAAAGTCTCCTATCAGTCCCTCACCATTAAAAATGGAGATAAATTGACCCCACCATACAGGTCTGTACAATTAGGAAAAAACTCTGTACTGACTCGTACAGAGGGATCAATTTGTCTCTCTTTTTAATGGTGAGGGATCAATAGAGGGCTTTCAAATCGGACTAATTTGTAACTCAATATTTCTCAGGGACCATATTGGGATTTAGTCAAAATTATAAATTTATAATACCTTTAATATCTTGTAGTTGCCATCCTTATCATAAATGAGGTTTTTTTCCCCGTTATTGCATCGCTATGAACCTGCATGTCATTCTGGTATCAGCTACTGCAATCCTGGCTGAATACGAATTAGCTTCTTTTGAGTTCGAAACAGTGTAATACTTCCTGCAAATCACTTTTGCCAAAATATGATTACCTCCCCCAAAATAATCTTTATCAGACATACCTTTAACACTAGCACATCAATGTTGTTTCAGATAGAGGATGCTCGCGCTGCTATGCTGCTTTACCAAAGAAATAGAAAAGAATGGGAGAGGGGCATAAAAGATCAATTTAGGCTCAAACAGAAGCAAAAGAAACGGAAGCAGAAAAAGAAGCAAAAGAATGAAGACGCTTCAAATGCTAGCCACGCTGGAATTGAATCATAGCATTGGCTATCTTTTGAAAAGATTATAGTTAGGGGACATCTTCAATGATTATTGTATTGCTTAAATTTGAATTAAAACTTAAGTTAGAAGAAAAGTAGTTTTGGACTGTTACTGTAAGATCAATATTTGCACAATAACTCACTCACTCTTGTTCTAATGTTCTGTTTTGCACTTTTTCAGTGTAGGTGGTAATATGTTATTTGATCATGTTTGATATTAAACAATCATGTTTTTTCATCCAATCTCCTAATCACTTGAGAGAGATGACTTGTGACAAAATAGTCCCTATGAAAAAAATCAATAGACAAATTCGTTCCTAAGTCTTTTACTTATTTGAAATATTAGCCAAGTTTGTCTATTCAAATGGAATGGAATAGAATGGAGTGAGATTTATGATTCATTAACTCGGTATAGGATCGCTTGGTACACTTTAGAAACGCACCCACACTTGTTTAGTAATACTATGCAGTGTTTGTAAATGTAAATATGTATTTCTAGGTGAATCTGGTATTTACCACTCACAAAACATGTGCTTGCTTTGAAAGAGGGAAGTGATATAGTGAATTCTCTTCAAAACGGTGTCGGGTTGGATGTTAGCGTGTGCATGTGTCATGTCGAGATGTAATGCACTATGTATGATTCCATCAACTGAGAGTTAATAGATGGATTAAGGCGTCTTAGGCTTCAAATGTGGAGATATGCGTTTTATTTCTTTACGATCAATTTATCTAACAATCCTTTTTGGCAATTATATTGGTATTTACCAGTATTATTTTCTATTGAGCTTGCCAATCATTTAGGTAGCGTTTAGATGTGTCTATTAAAGACCTACGTGATTCATAATCGCAAAAGTCAGAAGCTAATTAATTAAATGTTTAATAATTCTATAGGTCTCTGAAGATCTTTCTACTATTGTTAACTCGTAACTCTGTTTCTCTCACTAATTCCTTATTTTAAAAGCTATCATAAAAGTTTAATTGAGAATTCTGAAGTTTCTAAATCTCATAAAAATGCTAGTATTTTTCTTATTAGTATAAACTAGCATCGAATCAACATATTCCAAGCATATAATTGCACGGACATAACTACTTGAAAACTATAATTTCATAAACATGAAAATTCTAAAATCATAATAACACATTTGTTTATGAAGACAAATCATACTTGGCTCAATATTTTTCTGATATAACTTAACTTGATATTTTAAAAGCATAATATGAGATACTAAATCTTGAAGATGTGGCAATATCATAACTTCATAAAATGAGTTTTCCAATTTTAGTAAACTTACTAGATCAAGTATTTTCCAGTAAATCATTTTATGAACATATAAAACATTTTCATGGCATGCAACAACCTAATCATGGTTCCATGATTTTTCTAAAACATATTTTTTATGCAAAAATAAAAAATCATAATTTTGCTAGACTTGATATAACTTGTAAAATCACATCAATAACATATTTTCACTTCTCAATTTATATTTAGAAATCATAATACTACAAACATAATCATAATGATAAAAATAAGGTCATATGTTCAAATTCACTCACCGTTTGGAGTAGGGAGTGCTTGGGTACTATTCAATTGATCTTGGAATCTTAAAATAATACCAACAACTACCATAGAGTAACATAAACACTTGAATATTCTATAAGCTTACCAAGATAATTCTATGAACACTGGGGAAGTACCCAAACTTGACAACAACTAAGAACATAAACACTAACTCATAAACATGGAGGAAAAGAGAAAAAAACCTAATATAAACCATAAACAATCCTTATCTTAAAGTTTGAAAGAGGTAGGATCTAAGGAGAAAGAGAAAAAGAAGGTGGGAGAAGGAAGAAAGGGTGTTAGGGTTTGGATTTTGGGTGTAAAACGTGTTGGGGGAGGGTTTATACAGGGAAATGGGTCATTAAATGAAATTACATTGTTTTGGACCTGTTCTAATATCGCTCGATGACCCCTACCGCTATAGCGGTTTTTGAATGCTATAGCGGTCTCAGAAATGCATGTTATGCATTTTTCATGTTTTCATGCATCCAAAAGCCTTCCCAGCAACACAAATGGATTTCAAGGGACTCTAAGGACAAACTAAACTTGTCTAGGGACACTGGACTAAGGTATCATAAAGCTAAAAAGGTACGAATGTTGTTTTCTTTGGGCGGATGTATTACTTCTTGCTCTTTTAGATTGCTTGTTGAGGCGAGTCAACAACATGCTTGACCTCGGGATGTTGGACGATTTGTTGAGTTCTTCGACCTGGACTAGCTTGGTTTGGAGATTGACTTAGTGAAATGGACCAGGTTGAGGAGGCCAACCAAGTTTGACTTAGTCTTTAGGATCCCCTGTGGAAAGGTGCATATGAGGGATTGATGCTCGACAAAAGAAAAAGGATGGATGAGGGCGAGAAAGGAAAACAAGTGTCAGGTGGTGAAGAGGCGGAGAGGAAATACGAATACGATCCCACGGCTCAAAGTTTTCGGGTGTGACCTACGTAAAGGATGGCATTTATGGCTCTGGTGATGTGTCATGACAGTGCTTGCCACCATGAACACCCGTTGCCAGATCATTCACAAATATATTTTATGGATTTGACTTTTCTAAAATAACAAGATTGATAAAATACAAAAATAAAGGGTTAGTCACCTTTAAATCATTTAATGGGATCCATAAATGATGCACACATAATGAAAGAAATTGATTCAAAAGTGATTAACCTCTCACTTTTACACTTTACCAATTTTCTCACACTAGAGAAACTAAATCCATATTTTATTTCACATTATGTCCGTAAAATATTTCCACAAGTTATTTGACTTATTATGCAATTGTATTCCACTATTCTCAAGAGTAGTATTTCTATAATTGAAAAGCCAAAATCTACATAGATAAATTTTTTTATTGAATTGACATATTCTTAGTTTTTAAATCATTAAATTAGTCTATATATATAATTAAATAATGTCATCACTAGTGATATGAAAATATATTCCGCCTTCAAATAATTAAATTCATCATAATCTTATTGTTAATAAAAAGGTAAATGATATAACCTAGTATATATATTTTGTATCTTTTTTATAATTTATATACTTAATTTATAAATTTAATATAATAGTATTCAAAAGAAAATTACCACCCGCATCAAATATAAAAATTTTAGATGTGAAATTAATACTAAAATTATGAAATTGATTTATCAATATAATTCATGATTTTAGCATCACAATAATTAAAAATATTTAATTAATATAATGCAATCCTATTATTAAATATGGATGATTATCAATGATATGCCAATAATATGTAATAATTATGGTTTTATTTTTTTAAAAAAAATTAATGAATAGCTTCTCAAAAGATGTGGGCCCTAAAAAATGTTCATTGCGACATATGTAAAACTTTCCCTCAAACGACTCTGAAATATTAGTATTATAGATTATAGATTTGACACTTTCTTAAATTTCTATGCACTAATAGTGTAATATATATTTATTATTTTTGAGTTATTTGTTCTCTATTTAAAAATTTGAAGCATATATTATTTATAACAAATTTTTTTATAACAAATTATCCTATTAATTATATACTATTATATGTAATGATAAAATAGATCTTTTTTATGGTTATTTTACTAGAAGATTTATCAAAAAAATGAATGAGAAATAAAATAAACTTTTCTTTTGTAGTCTGATCTCCACTTAAAAATAATAACATAAAGTATGCTGTTATAAAAGAAATTTATAAAGTTAATCCATAAATGACTTATTTTGTTTATAATACTTTTTAAAATTATACTTTTAATTTTGTTAATTATTGAATTTTGAATATATTTGTTATAATTAATCTTTGAATTCAATATGAACATAACACTTTTGTTAAGGAGGAATGATACACAAACACTCCCAAAGTTACACCATATTCTTATACTATACTAGAAGTAAAAAGGGAGTATAAAATACCAAAGATAAAATGGGAAGAGAAACACAAAAAAAAGGGGAAAAGAAAAGATAAAGGAAAAAATAACATACAAAACTTCTTCTCTCTTTTTATTTTGTTTCTCTCTCACCTATTATCCCTCAAAAGCTTTCATTCTCTCTCTTTTATCACGTTTCTTTCTCTCTCGTTCTTCATGGTTTACAGGAAGAAGAAGAGGAATCAAGACTTGTTGGCAACACACAAAATTAATTCTTACGCATGAAGGCTTAACTCATTCAATTTTGATTTTTCATTTGTTTATGGTTTATGTCCCAAGACATGGCTGATTATTTTTTTTTATCAATTTTCCAGCAACAAAACAAACTAAAAATAACTCTACTCGAAATTGAGATCTGCTGTTATTGTTGAAAACTGGAGTTAGAAAATTGTAAATGCATGTTACGAAATATTATAAACCAATAACAAAAAAGTTATAAACCAGTATATAAAAAGTTATAAACCATTACGCAAAAGTTGTAAACCAACTCATGACACATACCAAACAAGTTCAGGATTAAAGTGAAACCCTATATAGAAAAGTTATAAATTGGCATGTAAAAAATTATAAATTATGCAAAATATTGTAAACCTATATGTAAAAAGTTGAAACTGATTTACAATTAAACAAAATACTCAATAATAATATAAAATTGGATGTTTCAAATTTTATATGTATTGTACAAAAACTTTATGAATTAGGTTTATTTACTTCTACTTTTAAAATTGCTTCAATTTTAGTTCTTTTACTGCTATTTTTAAAATTATTTCAATTTGAGTTCTTCAATCAAAGCTATTAAGACATAAGTTGACAAAAATTGTGAAATTGAATTTGTGAAAAGAATGATCCCTTATGTCAAGATTATTGTTGTTGCTAAGTTTGTTAATAGTTTTAGTATTAATTGTAAATTAGTTACAATTTTTTGCATACATATTTATAACTTTTTATATACTGATTTATAATTTTTCTGCATATAGTTTCATATTTAATCCTAAGCTTGTCTAGTATGTGTACTCAATTGGTTTACAAATTTTACATATTAGTTTATAACATTTTACATACTGGTTTATAAGTTTTAGGGTATTGGTTTACAACATTTTGTAATATTTATTTACAATTTTCTAACTTAAGTTTCGAACAATAATAGTAAATCTCAACTTCTAGTAGAGTCATTCTCAGTTTATTTTATTACTGAAAAATTGAAATAAAAATATCCACGTCTTGTGATATAAGCTATAAACATATGAAAAAAAAATCAAATTACACGATTTTTATTAATTTGTCTTAATAGCGTTAATTGAAGACCTCAAATTGAAGTAGTTTTAAAAATAGTAGTAAGTAAATTTAATTAATAAAGTATTCTTATAATACATATAAAATTCAGAACATTCAATTTTATATTATTATCGTGCATCATGTTTAATTGTAAATCAGTTCACAACTTTTTACATATTGATTTACAACTTTTCTGCATATGATTTCATATTTAATCCTAAGCCCATTTAGTATATATCCTCAATTAGTTTACAGCTTTTGCGTACTGGTTGATAACTTTTTATATACTGGTTAATAATTTTTTGGGTATTGATTTATAATATTTCGTAATACGCATTTACAATTTTCTAATTTCACTTTTTAACAATAACAACAAATCTCAACTTCTAGCAGAGCCATTTTTAGTTCGTTTTGTTACTGAAAAAACTAAAAAAAAAATCATCCATGTCTTTGGATATAAATCACAAACATATAAAAAATCAAAATAAAATAAGTTAAGCCTTCATACATAAGGATTAATTTTATGTGCTGTCACAAAATCTTGACTCTCCTTCTTCTTCCTATAGATCATGAAGAAAGAGAAAGAAAAGCGTGATAAAAGAGAGAGAACGAAAACTTTTGAGGATGGTGGGTGAGAGAGAGAAGAAATTTTGTACGTTACTTTTTCCTTTATTTCTTCTCTTCCCATTTTATTCTTTGTATTTTATACTTTCTTTTTGTTTTGTAACATAATGTAAGAGTATTGTGTAACTATGAGGTGTTTGTGAATTATTCTTCTTTGTTAAATTTATATTTTATAATCAAATTTCAATAATAAGTTATTATAATTAATTGTATAAATATTTATACATTATTTATTTATGTCTCGCGACCCGATTAATTCTCACAACTTGCGGCATAAAAGAATTATTATTTGTACTTATAAAATATAAAATTTTATATTAACTCATATCTTATCTATTATTAAATGAGAAGTAAATTTTATTTAAATATAATTTATATTTTATTTAATAATAAATAAAATATGATTCACCGGCATATTTATCAACATTTCTCATACGAGAAAAGATCCCTGCTCACTGTTCTCAATCCAGCACAACAGCAAACGCCCCTTCTATTGTCCTGTCTCGTTCTTCTACCTCACTCCAAATTTTCTTCTTCTCATTTCCCTTCAATTCTAATTAAAATCTCAATTTTCAGTCTCTTCTTCTCATTCCCAAGTCCCAACAACAAAATAAAACAAATAAATTTACTTCCTTCTTCGCTCTCTCTCTGCCATTCTTAAGACAAACTTTCTGTGTGACAAACGCCAAGTGCTGACTGATGGGTCGCCCACCCAGCAATGGAGGCCCTGCCTTTCGATTTACTCAATCTGAGGTACTCTTCCTATTCATCTATTTCCCCCCTTCTAAATTTTTCCTCTATTCAACGCTATGAACATATTTTTGTGTTGAACTTTGGATTTCGAGTTCAAGTTCTTACACGGGTTAGTTCTGTTCCATTGCACTATCATTTTCTACCCCTTTTAATGTTGGAGTTCTGGGTGCCTGTTTTGAAGCTAAAGTTCGAATCTTGTGGCTAATTTATGGAATGGGTATCCTTCATTGCTGATTGTACCTGCTTGATTTTGGGGCTCTTAATTTTTTATCTTTTATTTTTAATTTCCATTTTTGGTTCATTCAGTTGTGATCTGAGTGAGATGTGTGTTTTTTGTTTGTATTTAAAGTATTTCTTTTTATGTTCTTTTTTAAGTGTTGGCTTTAGCTTGTTATTACACCTCATGCTGTGTCTTAGATTAATGTCTAGGGGGTTCTGTGAAATGCCTGTCATGCATGCTTTGTGAGTTTATCTATAATGGATGGGGTATTCATCTATTTTGATATCTTATACTACCACCAGCAGCGGATGTTGAAATTAGGGGTGTTTGTAGCCTAGCCCGAAACTTATGACAGGTTCAGGTCTTGAAATTTGACCTGCGCACTTTTTAGGCCGGATTTGAGTCATACTTCGGGTTGGTCTGAAGTCAAATAATTCTTTTGGAGGTATATTTTTTTTTATTATAATTAGTGACAAATCACAAGATTTTATAGTTCAATTAATATTATATAACTTGATATTATTTTTGTATTGATATTGTTTGTTTGAAATATATATGACAAAATATCTCTTAAATTTCATAAGTGTACTATGCATGATGTTCAAATCTTTATATGTTGTTTGACGGTCAGGCTGACCCGAGACATCACTTTTTACTCCATTTTTCTTGCGCAAGATTTGGTCCTTGTGCAGGACCCCCTCATTTTGTTATCAATCCTGTGCAAGCATTGGGAAGTGCTGTAAACGTGACTTGAAAATATGAAATATGACTGTCCTTGAAGTGGTTCACTTATGATCCTTAGGTCAGTCTGTTAATTGATAAAACTATTTCAAATACAAGACCTTCTTTTTTTGTTTTGTGGTTTGTTTTGAGAGCAGCTATTTCTTCAAAGAATGGATTCCTAATGCTGTAGGAATTTCTAATGTTTTATACACTGGATCTGATGATGATTACCTCTTCACCCCATTGTCTATAACTATTAAATTGATGGTAGAATGTATTTGGTTGAATGCCACGTTCTATTTCATGTTCAATTGACTATTCTGTGGAAGTTTTGTCCAGTAGAGGGAAGCCTCATATTGGCTGATCTCAACTATTCTGAGTATGCATTTTATTAAATATTAAAACTGCTAAAGGACAAATGGAAGGGGAGTTAGGGCTTACTATATGTTTCTGATGGGGGGGGAGGGGGGCGTGTGTGTGTGCTTTTTGTTTTTTTTTTTGGGGGGGGGGGGGGGGTTGTTTAATTGTTTTCACGAAAGAGTGCCTTTCCCGGCTTAATCAGGGATTAGTCTTATTTTGGTTGAAGAAGATAGAGAAACTGAGGCTTCACTAGTAGTGGCATATGGGACATTTTGTATAAACGATGCAGCTATAAACTGTTGTTTATCTATATAGGTAGCAGAAATGGAAGCTATTTTGCATGAGCACAACAATGCAATGCCAGCACGCGATGTTCTTTCAACTATTGCTGAGAAGTTCAGGTGTGCCATACTTGACTCGAGTGCTTGAAGGAGTATGAATATTACTTAGTCTGCTCTTGAACAGTGGGATTGAAGTTTTGAACTTTTATTTTTTTGGCAGTGAATCATCAGACCGTAAAGGCAAGATTACAGTGCAGATGAAGCAAGTATGACAATAATATTTTGCTGTGATAATGAATCTGTCACACATCATTTTCTTAGCTTGCATCTTTGTTATAGGTTTGGAATTGGTTTCAAAATAAGCGGTATGCCATAAGGGCCAAATTAAATAAGACTCCTGGAAAGTTAGATATCACACCTATGCCTCGGAATGATTCAGCCCTAGTGAGGAATATCACTCAACCAACAACTGCTCCAATTCCTACTGCTTCAGGTAGAACAATGCTGTTTTTTAATGCTTCAGCAGATATTGTATGGTACCAAAGCTAGTGTATCTGGCACTGGAACCTGATATAAATCTAAAGACTATCTTTTTGTTAGTAACATTGCTTATTTTAAGATTCTTAACATTTGGCCAGATATATGTTAGGGGTCTGACGGTGAGTTCAATATGAAAATCTCTCTCTCCAAATTATGTCCCTGAATATAATATGTTGCTGCAACTTTTAGTGTCCGTGATATTATGCTGTTTACAAAAATGTTAATATTTGAATTCATAACTAAACAGAAAGACAACTCTGAGATTGGTTATGATGATCTTGGCTAAAAGTTTTTTTTTTTTTTTTTTTATCTTTAATAGTCTTTTGAAAGCCCGATTCAGGAAATGATATCCTACTAGATGAAGTATCTGTGTTTTTATGTTTTTTCTATTCATTTTATTTACTTACATTACTTTCATTTCTTCTCCTCAGCTCCAACTGCAGGAAAAGCAACTCCAGAAAATTCTGTTACAGAATTCGAAGCTAAATCTGGAAGGGACAAAGCATGGTCAATATTTCCTCTGTTCATGTTTAGGATATTCTGCTGCTGATTTCCCCTCTTAATTATTTTATATCTGTAGAACTGACTTATGGTCATCTTTTCTAGGTATGATGTTGCTAACTTTATATCACACAGATATTTGGAGACTAGTGATCCGGTAATTTTAGTTTGAGATTTTTTTTTAAATGCTCAAAGTTTTGTAAAGAAATGTGGGTCTTCGTATTTTAATATGGCTTGATTGTTCCTTTTCCTCTAATATATTCCCTTGGTGGTCCAGCAAATTTACTACTCGTCTATTCCCATATGCATGCTCATATAACTGTTTAGACTATATATGTCAAATTTATTATGTTATTAAACGTTTTTAGCAGTTGCATTCTGTAATGACCGTTTGTTTTTGCTGTGATAAATCATTGAGGATGAGTCATTAGTTTTCTTGGATGGATGACTGATTTTTACTTGGAAGATATGTTGTAAAGGCAGCAATGGTTTTACATAGGACTAAATAAATTGATTTGATTCTTGATTTCCAGTTCACTTATTTGATGGTGATTTGACTATCTTGAGTTTTATCCTGAAATCTTTTGCACTCTCAGGAAGTGCTGGTAAGATTTTCTGGTTTTGGCCCTGCAGAAGATGAGTGGGTAAATGTCCGAAGGAATGTCAGGCCACGTTCTCTGCCATGTGAATCTTCAGAATGCGTCGCAGTCCTCCCTGGAGATCTCATACTCTGTTTTCAGGTTGAAGTAGCTGTGACCTGCCATCATTAAAAACTCGATTATGGTCATATAGTTGTCATTGCTGATAATATTTTGCTGGCTGGAGGCACTTAATTTTCCGAAATTATTTTTCATGTATTGATTTTCAACATTCCAGGAAGGTAAAGAGCAGGCCCTTTACTTTGATGCCCATGTCCTTGATGCTCAAAGACGGAGGCATGATGTTAGAGGTTGTCGTTGTAGATTTTTGGTTCGTTATGATCATGATCAGACAGAGGTATTAATTTTCATTATGGTTTCATCTTGTGGGATTATCTATGTTTTTTCTCTTCTTTTTCCTTTCAGTTATTGGCGATCATATTGAGCTACTTAGCAATTACTTCATATATTAAACGGTTGATTTTTCAGTTTTGGTGGTTGCATGAGAACTACATATCATGCTTTGGTTGTCTAAATAGTGTGATTTTAAGCACTAGACACAAGTCTTTTCCACTTTAGTTGAATTAGTTATATAGATCTTTATATGCCATGCTGTAATGGCTTTTATTCACATATACCTTTATATGTAATTATCTATTCCTCTCATGCTGCTATTATGTGATCATCCTAGACCCGCTTCCATCGATTTTTCTTTTCTTTTCCATTCCAGTGGTTATCATAGTTTTCAAAAGGATCAAGAAATGGTCCCATTTGAAAATAGAGAATCATGTGTTTTATTTACAACATCATACCAACGTATTTTTCTACAGTAAGATGACATAGAATATGACCGTATGACTGCACCGTTTAACATTTACTCGTTTGATGCATTTCCTTGATTCATCAACTGTCTTGCACTCTTTGCAGGAAATCGTGCCACTTAGGAAGATTTGTCGACGGCCTGAAACCGACTACAGGTTACAGCAACTCCATGCTGTGCATGAGGGAGCACAAGTGCATCAGCAGAAGACTGGCATGGATCCAGCAACTATTCATGCCACCGGGGTTGTTACTGCTTCTGGTGAAACACAAAAACAGCAGGATGCAAACATTCCCATCTCAGCATCGGCACAAAGCATGAATGTGGATCCAAATAAAACTGAAAAAGCTATTGATGTTTCCCCAAGAAACTCCATTGTCACCCCAGGCACCGCTTCATTCACAACCAACATTATCCCAAGCAGTGTTCCTGGTGTATGTAGTCATAACTTGGCTGAAGGAAAATAACTGAGGAATGAGACTTAGCCCATAAGTTTCTTAGTACTAGGTAGTTGTCTTCTGCACAATGTGCTTGTTCATATATGTATTATTAGTGAAACACTCCTATACAGCCATCTAAACGCATATATCTTTATATTATTGAAACTATTTGACTTTGAGTTTTGTCAATTATTAAAAATATTTGACTCTGGCAAAAATTATTTCAAAAGTTATATAGAGTTTTTGGGTGCCCCAGCTATTCACCGCGAAGTACAATATAATGATTAATTTCTTCACATATTGTTGGTCCACTCAAGAGGGTATGACATGAGTCATGAGTAGCTGAAAGTATTAAAAAACTTTTGTGCTTTTTGTGATATTAGAAAAGAAAATTGTTTGTATTTATAATATGTGAAATATTGTGTTAACTCATATTTCATTTATTATTGGATATGGTGTGGATTTTATTCAAGTAGGATCTACATCCTATTAAATAGTGAATAAGATATGAATCGATACGGTGTTTTATGTACCATGAATACAAATAACATAACTCTTAAGAAAGTTGACATGACATGAAAAGTTAGAAATCTTTGTTATATCTAATGTACAAGTTATTATCATCTACGATGGAATATGTTTGATTAGCAATAAAATTAGGGTATAAATTTATACGAATGAATTTTATAGGTAAATTCTCACGAATTGATTTCATGGGTGAAACAAAAATCTCTATTCCACTAGCCAAGAATCTATAACATGATATATCATCTATAACTATTTTTTTTTGTTTCCTTGAAAGTAGTAGTAAAGATGAGGATGGTGAGTGGAGAAGACACGTCCTGCTCTGTGGCTTGTGAGTTTTGCCGCCACCTGAGACCGAAAGAGAACTAGCAAGCCAGCGACTTAGGGCGCCATTAATAACCAAACGTTCAAACGCAACGTCACCAAATTCCTCTCTTCCTGTGTGGACCAAAACACAGACACGTTCCTCTCTCTCTCTCTCTCTCTCTCTCTCTCTCTCTCATGCACATGCACACTCTCACTCATCACCAAACTCACAATCCCTAAAACCCCCCCAAACCCATCTGAAAAATCCCCAATGCTCTGAAAAACCCTTGCAAGTTCCAGCCAACAACAGCAAGACCCACCAATTGGCAATTGCGAGGAGAAGAAGAAGAAGAAGAAGAAGAAGATGGGGACTCCGAGCCTCCGGGGATCCAGAAGAAGTCTCACGCAGCGTCTGAGCGGCGTGAGGTGCTATGTCTCGTCTTGCCGCGCCGTGCTCGTCCCCCATTTCGGCGGACCCGAGGTGCTCCAGCTGCACAGCAACGTCCAAGTCCCTCCACTCAATCCCAGCGACGTCCTCGTTCGAGCTCGCGCCGTTTCCATCAATCCTTTAGACACCCGAGTCAGTCTCAACGCTCTCACTCAATCTTCTAATTCATGCGTTCAAATGAATTCAGATCAATTTGTAAATCTCGGTGACTGCTTTTCTTGTGAGGATTCTTGCATGGATAATAATAATAATAATAATATAGGTTTGTTTGGTTTCTGTTTTCATTTCTTCCTTTCGTTTTCTGTTTAGAGGATTCTGCAAAGGCAATAGAGACAACAATAGTGAAAACAACGGTGAAGGAGAACTATCCCCTTCACAAAACCTTGAAAACGGAAGACACAAAATGGTAACAGGGAATGAAAACAGAAACCAAACAGATCGCACACGATGAAATTGGGTCATTGGGCTTTGTTCAGGGTTCACTTGTTTTAGGCTTAAGCATGGCGGGGTTGAATTTGTATTTATGCAAAGAAATTTTGCATTTCCTGAGAGATTCTTGCATCGATAGGGGAAAAATCTGGCACTCTGTCGTCAGGCACGGGATAAAATTGAGCCAGGAATCATGTTTTTTTGGCATTTGTTGAGAGATTCTTGGTTGGATAAGAAATCTAACAGTCATAATTGGGCACGCTTACAACAAAATTGGACCATTGACTTTGTTCAAGATACACCTACCTGTTTCTGGGTCTAGATATGAGGGATTAGATTTTTTATTTATGCAAGAATTTTTCCAGCTTTGTCCTTTTTTGGAATAATGGGGTTGTTCTGGGATTGATGAATTGAAAAGTTTGCACTTTTTTGCTCAGATGCGTTCTGGGTATGGGCGTTCCCTCTTTGAGCCACTCTTGCCTCTCATCTTGGGCCGTGATGTCAGTGGTGAGGTCGCAGCTGTTGGAGCTTCAGTGAGGTCGGTGACAGTTGGACAGGAAGTTTTTGGGGCATTGCATCCAACTGCTGTCAGGGGCACTTACACTGATTATGCAATTCTACCTGAAGATGAAGTTACTCCAAAGCCTAATTCGCTTACACATGTTGTATGTGCCTTTCCCTGTGGAAACTTATCCTCCATATGTTTTGACTAATTAAAATTTTTTAGGAGGTTTAGTTTCAGAAAAAGTTCTGTATTATTTGCTATTTCTCACTTCTCAGTATTAATTTAAAAAATAGCACATTGTTATTCTGCATATTTTTTATTACTTCAAAATAGAACCCGAAAATATTTCTGAAACCCATCATGCTCTTATTTTCTTATTCTACATATGTATTGGTTACTTAAAAAAGTTTAGTTATTGCCTTTCATATCTGAACTAGTTGATTGGAATTGTTTAGCAATATAATCATCCAACATTTCCTCTTTTAACATGTGGTTAAACGTTGATTCCACAAATCAGTGCATGAATCCGTCTCACTAAATGGAAGCTGTGATTTCATGCTTTGTCATTGACAGAAATGGGAAATTGGGTGTGTTGAATTTGATGTTTGGAGCACTCTTAATTCTGTTTTGGTCCCAAATTTTATTCGTAATTTTTACTATTGATCATTTTTCGGCCAGCTGTCTGTAGCCTATTGATTTGATGAATCTAGTGTCTGAATTAGCTAGAACACAATATTTGATAAAGCGAATCAGACAGTAGACACGTATTTCCAGTGAGTCACAAAGTAAAGTAAAGGCTCTGTCTTTATCTGTGTTAATGTATTGTGTAATATCTTACATTTACCTCTACTGCGCTATCATTTGAGGTTGGACAGACTTGGTGAATGATTTATTCATTTATTAAAGAATCAATGGTTGATACATAAGTGGGAATATGTTGGACTACAGACCAGTACAGCAGTCAATTTGTGCCCAGGCTCACTGACGGTGATGAATTTATTTTGTGATTGATTCATAACAGTAATTGAATTTTGATTATGGACCTGCCACTGTATGGAATAACATAATTATTTGAAAACCTGTAGCTAGAAGTAAACATTTGGAAGTGTGCTGACCTATCCTATAAATATGCAATATTTTGTATTACTTTATAGGCTTTTTTAATCTAGTCTCTTTCTTTCTTCTCCCAATTTTATGAGAGATCACTAGAATGTGATAAGCAACTTATTGCAGGATATGTTTACTGGAAGGAAAGTGTAGTCAACTTTTATGCGTGATGCTGAACTATCTAAAATGTCAACCACATATTATCTGAAAGTGTTCTTATTTCTTGCATTCCTTTTGGCTTTCCAAACTGAGATGTGAAAATAGTGTTTGTCTGGGTGTGTCCAATTCATTGGTGTTGCTACAACTCATGATTACATGTTGAAATGGTATTAATGCTTTCTACATTTAATAATTGATCACGGTTTTTCTGCTTATTACTTTGAATATTGAAGGCATTTTTTATGTTACAGGAAGCAAGTGCCATTCCTTTTGCTGCACTAACAGCTTGGCGTGCTTTAAAAAGTACTGCCCGAATCAGTGAGGGGTACATTTATGTTCAAGCGGTTATGATTTCAATTGGATGAAATTAATTTCATCTTATATATTGTTTTCTGTGTCTTCATTTTTTTATTTTTTTAACTACCCACTAAATGAAAGCTTGCTAAATACTTTTTTGTTTCACTCACTAATATCCTTTAGTTTATCTCAACAGACAAAGGATATTAGTAGTGGGTGGTGGAGGAGCAGTAGGGTTTGCTGCTATTCAGCTTGCAGTAGCTGCTGGTTGTCATGTTGCAACCACTTGTGGAAGTCAAAGCATTGAGCGAATTTTAGCAGCTGGTGCTGAGCAGGCTGTTGATTATGTTGCCGAGGTCTTGATGCATCTTCTTTTAGATCATATTTCCAGTCATTAGTTCAGATATTTCAATTATGATAGACAATGTTCCTAGAGTATCTTGTTTTGAAATCAAATTTCATGAAATGGATAATGAACAAAACTTAGTTTACTGGTTTATAGGGAACATAAAATAAGCTGAGAGAAGGGCGAGTAAAACAAATGGATATTGAAAGTGGCAGAAGAGTGACTGTTGTTGTGTGAACATTGGGAATATGAATTATTGTTTGTACAAGGATAAATTATGGTTAGTGGGAAAATGTTGAAGATAGTTATGGGGGAAAAGTGAGAACATGAGAGAATAAGTAGGGGTTTAATCATTGAAATCGGTTGATTTATTTTAGTTCAGTTTCTTCATTACAGTGGAGTGTAATCTTGTAAGTAGAGGGTAGAGGGAGACCTGGAAAAACTTAATGTGAAACAATAACCCCATTGCCAAATACAACCCTAGACCCAGACACATGAAACTTAGTGGAATATGTTATATTTAAGTAGCAGGTTACTAAAGCTAATAACCCTGTATTATAGTCATCCACCAAGTTTATTGAATACACTCAACCCCAAATTAAAAACAAAAGAAAAGCATTAAGATAATTTGATCTTTAAGCTTCTGCTTTCTTGATTCCATGCAGCTTGCTTAAGACTTGCTTTGTCTTATAACCTCATTCTTGAATTATAGGATGTTGAATTGGCTATAAAGGGGAAGTTTGATGCTGTTTTGGACACTATTGGTGTGCCAGAGACAGAACGGATGGGCATTAATTTTCTGAAGCGAGGTGGGCACTACATGACACTTCAGGTAGGATATAAAAGTTTGAGTTATGACCTATGTCATCCTGAACATTATTGTAGCTGTCCTCTTGGCTCATTTCTAGAAGGACCTTTTAGATGTTTCCCTTTGAAAGCAGTATTTGTGCAATTGTGCTTCAACCTTTCTTTTCTTTCCTTGAAGGGTGAGGCAGCGACATTGGCTGATAAGTTCGGACTGACAATTGGGCTTCCTGCAGCTAAAGCTGTTTTACTGAAAAAACAAATTCAATACAAATCCTCTCACGGAATAGGTAGAAATTGCCATTTACTCATTGCTTAATTTTCTTTAACACCTTCAAGTTTGTCACTTGTTTTGCTTTGTAATTTCTATTTTCCCTTTAACAGTATCTTTGCTTAGCACAATATATCTTTGATGCCCCCATTCACTCTTCAACGCAGGCTAAAGAAGCAGTGAATGAAGCGTAGAGAAAATCATTATTTATCATGCTAATTGACATAAGAAACAAGTGCTCAGTCTAAAAAATGGCACAGGAATTTTCTTCCTGTCCCTACCTCCTCTTGGGGGCAAAAAAGCTTTTGATGTAGAAATCTAAAGGTACCAATATAAAGATGCAAGATAATGAAGGTAGAATCATGTCTATTACTATCCTGAAGCTGGTTCCTATGGGGAATCAATCCACGGAATGGATAATATGAACAAAAACTTGAGAAAACAAGTTCCAAGCATATAGCAGCTCAGTCTTTCCCTGCCCAAAACCCATATTATGCCTAATCTCTCAATCCTTCCCCCCTTCTCTTTCTCTTTTTATACAAATAGTGGGCACCCTGAAGCAGAATCCTTCAAAATCCTCATTCCCACTCAAAATACTGCTGACTCAGCAGTTAGTTACCCTAGTGGGCTCCCACTGCAATATGCTCTCCTCCACTTTTTTTCTGACTTTTATCCCTCCTTCACATTCACCTTATTTAACACATTGATAACTTCTGAAGATGAACCAGCTGAATGATAGAAATAGGAATTTGCAGATGGGTTAAGCTGTAATTTCCTTATACTCGGTGGTTCTCTTGTTCCCTTTGAGGCTGAAGCCTACACTAGACAAGCGGAGATAACCTTCCATAATATGAAATCAAGATCAGTAGTCTGATTTGACATAACCCAGCTGTGAAGCCTACACATTTGATTAACTTGACATTGAAGAAGGAGATGGCCGTTGTAACATGAACAAAAAGACTATTGATGAGTATTTAACTATACAAGTAGACATTGGGTATCGCTATGGAGGGGTTTTCTTTTTGCCAAAAATTAAGATTGCTATTAAAAATATAAAATCATTTATGTGTTTCTATCCAATAGTTTAGGCTTTTGGGAAAAGTAGTTTGTGACAACATTGAAAGTAGATTTTGAGCTTTGCTGGCATGCTAAAATCTTGTGGAACATGTTTTCAGTAGTGAATTGTGTATCATACTACTTAGGATGCTTACAATGCTTCATTATGAGCATAACCTGAATAAGTCTATGCAAAATCTCTTGGCTTCAGCTGTGCCGTTTCAGCTTATTATGCAAATGAATCAGTGCTGCAAATATTCAGAAATCAATTTTCTCTAGCAACCCAACCCCAATCTTGTAGAAAACAAGGAAACAGAAACTTGTTTCATGATTTAGCATCCACACATGATATTCACTGTGAATAGTTTTTTATTCTGGTTCCTCCAAAAGTTAGAAACTAAAATTAGTGTTTATTTCCTTGTTGTTCAACCCATATTCACAATTGCTATGAAGCTTTTGTTTAAATGGTGAACCCAATTCCCCTTTCCTTATGATACAGAATACTCGTGGACATACATGAGGGCTGACATAGAAGGTCTAATCGAGATTCGAAAACTATGTGAAGCTGGGAAGATGAAGATACCTGTGGATAAAACATTTCCCATAACACAAGTAAAAGAGGCTCATGAGTCAAAAGACAAGAAGCTAATTCCAGGAAAAGTGGTGCTGGAAATTGATTGACCTCAAAGCTCATCAGGAACTGGATTTTTCTTTTTGGTCCGGTTCTCTCAGTGGTTTGTTCCACTTTTTATTGAGAAATGGAATAGTGCCTTTTTTCCTTTTTTCTTTCCACTGTGTGATAGAAGATGGAATTTTTTGTAAATTTTGATTCATATCATAAAAATCTGTAAATTGGTTGAGAAGTTTGTGTCATGCTGAAGTTTACAACTGTTTTCTTTTTAGTCATGTCCACTTGTGGAAGGTACGAGTATAACACTACTCTAGAACTCCCATGTGTCAATTGCACTCACCTTCAATATCAATCCATGTTCTCTTGAATTGTGACATTGAAAGAGAACACTGCTCTATTATTAGCAGAACGGTTTTAGTGCTAGAGAGCAAAGATGTTTGCATCATTTGTTAATGAAATTTGTCTTCACTTTTATTTTATTATTTGAACTTGTGGGAACAAGCTTTTGTTCTTCTTTCTTGATCACGTGTGGCACTCATGGTCCATATACGTTAACAAAGAAGTTCCTAAATCAAAGCTTGTAAGCTCACTCGAATACAACTGTCCAATTATATTTGGTATGGTGGGGCATAATCTAACATGGGCTGCGTAAACACACTGTGACAAGCCATAGCAATGGTTATCAAACCAGCTGGGAGTGAGGAATGGACCACACGAGTGATTGTACTACGTAGCATCGCAAATTGGGGGTGCCCTTTTTATATCTCCTGTATTATATTCCACGAATTAGTTTGATAATTATCATCTTTTTGAAAATACAAGGGTGCCTTAAAAAGCCTCATTGGTCCACCCATTTTGCTGTTGGCTTTATCTTAAAATGGGGCCTCATGCAGAAAAGCCCAAAATACTAGACAAACTCGTATCAAATTGTTCCATTGCGCTAAATTAAAATGTTACACAGTCTATCAACACATGGTTAGTTGGAGTGAGAGATGCTCCTTTCCTTTAGCGAGTGACCTCAATTTAGAGCCTTGGGCTTGGAGTAACCATGTTTAGCAGAGTCATGTCAGATGCAAGATCTTTAATTCTCGAACAAAATTGTCTTTCGAGGAAGGATACATGTGAGGAGAAAAAAGAGATTTATCTAATCAGTGCTCTTTTAGGCCAATAATTAAGGAGTTAAAACGGAAAGTTTTCATCTTGGAAATGAGAATTTTCGTGTTTTCAAAACTGAGATCCATTTAAAAGTTTTGAGATGCATTTTTTTTTATATCCTTAACCAGTGAAGAACACTAGTTAGCAGAATAAAAAAAAAAATGGAAATTAGGCAATCTGCTTTTTCATGTGTACGTGGCTTCCATAATGCGCTTTTAGCAGTAGCAGTTTTGTCTAGTGGTGTGATGTTTGGTCAAACGCCTTCTTTTCAAGTAACCTTGACCCACTTAATTATTTTGGTTATCATATAACTTTGGAGTTTGGATCATAGGATGTGTCGTGTGTGCTTCTCCCTTTCTATGAGTAGCCTTTTATGGAGCTGGACCACACACCCCCATATAACCTATTCAGATTAAATACATGTGATGCGAGATGAAATGGTTGAAGGGTGTTTATAGAAACACTTCAATTAATTAAGGGTCTCTAATGAGTTTGCATTACATGGCATGCAAATGACTAACATTATTCAACTAGCTATGGGATACATACAGCACCAAGTTTTTGCTCTAGGCAACCCCTTTTCTCTGCCACGCGCCACATGTGCGCGGATTTCTATGATATGCGTGGGGAGCATGGTACACGGCAGAGTTCTATGCAAACAGGTCCCTATGAATGTTTTTAGAATCTTATTCCTACTCTCTTTTTCATGCGCGTGCATGCTCTCTTCTCATGCCATTGCTACGATTTTTTTTTTCTTGTCCTTTCCATACCGTTATCAGTTATTTTACTCTTTTTTTTCTCCTCCCCTTTTGATTGGTAGGTCCATATCATATTCAACACATTTTTTCCAACAAAACTATGGTGGTGTCAAATTTGATGCAATTTTTTTTTATACAAAAACGATCAATTTCCCTAGCTGCAATTGTTACGGAATATTTGTAAAGAATGCGAATTCTCATATGCATAAATAAATCAAAATCTATCCATAGAGATAACTATGTAGAGTGCCTCTTTTTTTACTTTTAAAAAATTTAATCATAAAATTTAAATTTTACATGTAATTGAAATAGTTATTCCCCCTAAACTTTCAAAAAAAAATTGAAAATAGTTTTTTTTCTGAAATTATGATTATTTTTTAAAATTTATTTAAATATATGAAAAAATATTATTTTATAAAAATAAGCAAATTTTATTCTAAAATTCTTTCATTCAAATGCCCCCGTAATGTGAAAAATGAACAAAGGGAATAATAATATGAAGCAATTTGAATGATAAAAAAAGATATAGCAGTTTGGCGCGTGGGCTGAAGCCAGGGTTTTCTAGGGAGCAAAACGATGAGGATGATGATTGGAAGAGATACAAAGCTAAGGAGTGCAGTCACGTGCGATGCAAAGCTTACTATCATTCTTTTTTAAAGAAAAAATACACAAAATTTTTGTCTCCACCAGCATCAATCACTTTTTTTTTTTTTTTTACCTCCACTATTCCTATATTTTTCATTGCAAAATAGATCACAGACACCCCGCCTATAATCCTATCCTATTTTCATTCATTCTTTTCTAACACACTCTTTGTACATTTTTAATAATCTTTTAACATATTAAATTTTTACTAATTTTTTAAGAAAAATATTATTTCAACTTACATTTTATGAGATACTATATTAATATATTTATATTTATTATTGGATAGAATATAGGATCTAAACTAAGTAAATTTTATATCCAATTTTATAATAAATATGAATGTATCAATATAATATTCCACAAAATGTGAATCAAAATAATATCACTTATTTTTCCAAACTACCCTTCCTTTCCCACTTTATTTTGCAACCGCAACTCCATCATCTGTTTAATTTCGTGGTAATTATGTTCCGCACTTTTTAAACCCTTATTTTGGGTAATATTTTATATAACATGATAAGCCTAAATAAATTTTTTGGTTTTTCGACGCATTTAAAATAAAATAAATATTAGTCCAGACATCTATTATCATGGTAATACTTATTTTGATATAAAACTCTCTCTTTTCGGGCTATGTTTTATAAGTGTCAGCAACTTGGATTGGAACAATTGTAGTTTTATGTAAAATTATAAAACGTTGTTTTTGTGTTACATTTTAATTAACAGAAGAAAAAGGGTATTTAGATTATAGAAAAGGAGAGAACAAAAGAAAGAATATAAATTCTTCTTTCTTCTTTTTTCTTGTTCAAAGTTCACAGAAAAAGTTTGGAAAACTACACACAGCAATAATAGCGTGTTCTGAGGTGAGACTGTGAAAACTGAGAAGTGAGGGCCGAAAATGCCATTATGTATGTTACAGACAGACACTGTAGAGAGTACCCATTGCTGATTGTTGATTATTTAGTACTAATTGATTACAGAGTTCAATACAAAATATACAATACAACAAAAACCTGCAGTTCTCAACTCTCACAAGTCACGCCACCCGGATGGATGAATAGGTGAATTTCCTTCTTGTTAAGGTGGTATCAATCAATGTATTATATAGATATCAAAGTCGTATGAATATGATTATTATTCCTTCCCAGGTCCTAATTAATTAAACTTGTCTATTATTTCTCCTCCGTCCGGTCCTGCAATGATCTGGCCACGTTCCTGCACACACTATTTTACTGCATGGTAACCGTTTGAATAAATCTCTACAAGATCACATCACTATAGGGAATCATATGTGGTTAAAGATACGGCTGATTTCGACTAATGTAAAATCGTTAGGTAGGATTTCTATTTTTAAGAATCACATAAATAAGAGGTCCATTTTCTTTTTTCTAAGTTTTAGTTGTTCTGGTTGCTACTTGTTTGTTAAGTTTATGTGCTTTTGGTTAGTGTTTTGTTGATCAGAAACGTCTCCCGGTAAAGTACCTTGCTTAGCCCAAAAGTTTTTCCAAGAATAATTTTAGAAATCTAACCTATTAATATCCAACTACTTTTTGTTCTGCTGAAATATCCAATACAGGCACTTTACATTTGGGATAGAAACGTTTAGTATAAGTTTTATAATCAAATGAGTATATCTCAATTAAAGTTAATAAATCTCATTGTTATTACAAATATATAAATATAAAGTGTTGAACTTCTTTCATCCAAACCAAAGTTCCCTTTTTCTAGGCTTTAATAGAATATGCCTTTTTTTTACTTGTATTCTTACTTTTTCACCCTCATATTTTTTTCCCACCCAACATCCTCATTGTTTTCCATTATTAAACTATCCATGTTTAAACAAAAAAGAATTTCAGAAATAGTTTTTGAAATCCCACCAATTAATATATCAAATACTTCTGTTTTTCCCTGAAATTTTCAATATATACACTTCAACATTTGGGATAATACCAATGTCCCCTTTATCCATGCCTTAAAAGAATATGCCTGTTTCTCTGATATCCTTACTTTCTCACTCACAAATATTTCTTTTCCACCCACTCATATCTTCTTTTCACACCACACTTTCTGTCATTACCAAAGTTCAAAGTTGTTGATCTGCCAGAAGTCTCGTGCACGCAGATGATTTCTCCTCTTTTTCTGCTGAACATGGAGATGAACTTTGAGACTATCAAGTATCACTCAATTCAACTCTCCTGTTACTCATTACTTCTGATCATATATGGTTCATAATTTCATAACACACCATCTAAGCCACCAACTGAATGTGCTCCCAAGAATTTTGACACCAAAAGAAGGGCATTATTGTCACACAAGCAAAAGCAGCAAATGGCAACTAGACCCCACAGCCATTCAGTTACATTTTGCTAAAGACAAAATAGCATTTCGTCACCTTCCATTAAACCCTTTTCTTTCTCTCATTAGTCATTACACCTCACTCACTGCAATACTTTATCTCTGCACTAAGGCCACCCCACAGCAAAACCAAGCACAAAGCTCCTTCATTTATCAAACCCCTATTCACTTCACTTCAAACCCTCTATTTACTGTGCTCACGTACCATCCCCAAACAAAAAAAAATCTTGTCCTTTCATTCAATGGCCATATCTTAGCAACAGTTTTGTTGAAACTTGACACCCCCCCCCCCCCAACCCCACAACAAAAAAAAAAGAGAAAAAAAGGGAAAAATAACATGGACACAGAAAGACCCCATCGTAGCACTTCAAGTAGCAATAGTAGCAGCACAAGTGAGCTCTTTGTTTGCTTCACTTCAAGGTTGTCATCTTCATCCATGAAGCTCTCTTCCAAGTCACTCCTCAGTCCCAGCCGTAGCAGCAGAGACCCTCCTCAGATTTCCCTCTCATCTTCCCTCAGCAGGAGGCTGAGAAGCAATGGCAGCATGAAGGGAGGCCAAGCATCCCCAATGTTCCCTACTGTTGGCAAGAGAAGAGGGTGTGGATTTGAGAATCCAGAACCTTCATCCCCAAAAGTCACTTGCATTGGACAAGTGAGGGTGAAGACCAAGAAGCAAGGGAAGAAGATGAGGGCAAGGTCAAAGAGAAGGAATGAAGCTAGCTTCAGGAAAACAACGACAGATGGTGGTGTGAACTCCTCAGATCTCACAAGACAGAACAGTTCTTCTGCTTTTCAGTATCAGAATAACCACCAGAACTTGCAGCAAGAGTGCTTGAAGCATAGGAACCAAAGATGGGTTCATCTTCCCTTGACAATTTGTGAGGCTCTTAGGGAGTTCAACTGCTTCTTTCCATGTAGGTCTTCTTGCATGAGGGAGAAGGGGGGAAAAGGTGGTGCTTTTGGGGAAGAAGGATCCAATGGTGAACAAGGACATGGACATCATCATCATGGGAGAGAGGGTTCATGTGGTGCTGCTTTTGCAAGGTGGCTGCATGTGGCTTTGCAAGAAGGTGGTGATGGGAAAGGGAGGGAGATTGAGGTTGTGATGCGTGAGGATGAGGTTGAAGTTGAAGATGATGATGATGATGGTGATGGTGATGGTGATGGTGATGATGGGAGACAGAGGATTAACGCTGGGAGGAGCTATAGGAGGCATGTGTTTGAGGACATTGACATTGATGTGGTGGAAGGGAAGGAGAATGAGGGAGAAGGAGGGGAAGCAGAGAAAGCAAGAGTTAGCATTTGTGTACCACCAAAGAATGCTCTTTTGTTGATGAGGTGTAGATCTGATCCTGTCAAAATGGCAGCTTTGGCTAACAGGTTCTGGGAGTCACCGGTTCACAAAGACCAACATGGAGTTAATGTACAAGATGATGAAGAAGATGAGGGTCATGGTGATGATGATGGTGTGGAGGAGCACCAAGAAGAAGCAAAAGAAGAACAAAAAGGAGTTGAAATGGAGGAAGATGGAGGAGTGAGGAAGAACACTGAAGAAGCAAGGAATAGCATTTGTGAAAGGGAAAGAGAAGGTTCTGTGGACAGTGAAGAACAACACCACCATGTAGTTCCATTCACAGAGGAAGCAGAACAAGCAGAAGAAGAGCCAGAGGTGATGGGAAGCTTTGAAATTGAAAGCAGAACAAACCCGGACAGCAGTGAAGTTCACGAAGCAAATCAAGCCAAAGAAGAACAAGAACAAGAGAAAGATGAAGATGAAGAAGGAAATGCCAGCCACCAACAAGACGAAAACTTTTCATGTGCTTCCAACCTTGAAACTCATTCAGATCTTGAAAAACCAGAAACAACACTAGAGGCCCATCTTCAAGAGGAGAATAATAACCAAGAGGAGGAGGACAAAAACGACGAAAGCTCGGAACTTTCTTCCACCCCAGAAACCCTCAATGCTTCAGAACCACAAAACGACGAAGCAGAAGCACCACAACCAGAGCAACAACCAAAAACGACAACAATAGCTGAAACTGAAACCTCAACACAAGAAGAAGAAGAGCAAGAAGAAAACAGTTCAACAGAGGAGCAACAGCAACAGAAACAACAGAACGTGACCAAAGATACACCACCACCACCAGAAGTTACACCTCCGACCCAAGAAGAACCCGACCCGAATAACGAACTCGGGTTAGAGGAGCGAGAAAACGGGTCAAACGGTGATCAGAGAGAGAGAGAAAGAGATACAGAAACGTTGCCGGAATGCTTGCTTCTAATGATGTGCGAGCCGAAGCTCTCGATGGAAGTTTCGAAGGAGACTTGGGTCTGCAGCACCGATTTCATCCGTTTCCTGCCGGAGAGACCCGCCGGGAAATCCGGCGGCGGCGGCGGCGGCAGAAGGATATCCGCGGTGGAAGGGAAGAATGGTGTGGAGAAGAAGGCTTCGCCGGTGGCGGCTGCGCCTCCGAGGTCGTCGTGTTCTTTCCCGGCTGCGGCCGGAGTGTCGATGGCGGCGATGATCGAGCAGAGGCTGGCGGCGGGGACGAAATCCAACGGCTACGAGCCGTTCGTGCTCACGCGCTGCAAGTCGGAGCCGATGAGGTCGACGGCGAAGCTCGCCGCTGACGCCTGCTTCTGGAAGAAGCCTCATGCTCCGCCGGCGACGCTCGGTGTCGGTGCCCCGGCCGGAGTTGGGTTTTAATTTTTCTTTTTTTCTTTTTTTTTCCAATTTTCTATCTTTTTTTTAATTATTGTTAATTGACAGAATAATTGTCGTTATTAATTAATGTTATTATGTGTAGATTGTTGCAAAAACTTTTGGGTTAGCTTTGTTAAGTTAGGGATTAATCATAGGCTGTTACATAGGGATTTTGCTGGTTTTTTACTGTTTAGAATCCGTTGTGTAAATTATTATTGTGATTTTAGTTGGTGCAAATTTTCCTTTTCGTTTTTCTGTTTTAGTCATTTGATTCCTTGGTTACTTCATGACTTCACCAGTATCACTGGTATTATTATTATTATTATGTTGTTCAGATGAATGTACATGTTAATCGAAGTAGCCATTTATCACAATCAGTGGCTGATACATAGGGCTACTTCTGAAGCTTTTGGTAGGTGTCGAACCTGAACTCCGTATGTTGCTTTGAGGGGCAAGGGTAGTAAAGTTGCGGGGACATCTGGTTTAAGGTTGTTCCGTTTGTGGTTGTCTTACCCATAAGTAGGCTGGAGCCTTTTAAGGTCAAAGCTGGTTCATGTTAGTGTGTCGTTTATTCGGAATCTGTTGTCATTATCAAATATTTTATAAGCCATTACAGAAATGGTTAGGACTTGTCACCTGTCTTGAGTTGAAATAGAAGTGAAATCTAAGTTGGAAAAGAGTCAGAACCCAATGCTATTCTTGTTACTGGAGTTGGACTTGTTACTATTGTTTTGAAAAATATTATTTGTACGGATTGGGTGAAGAATACCATATTTCATTCACCATTGAATAAGGTGTGGACCATAGTTGAATAGGGTTCATACCCTATCCAATAATAGATGAAGTGTGTGTCGGTACAGTATCTCATACACAATGAATAAAAATAATTAAACTCTCATTCTTTGTGCAAGAACTTGTTTGCAACTACCAATAAAAAGCAACTACCAACAAGAATAGAATGGTAAAAAAGCAACAACCATTGGAAATAGAGGTGTTATCTATGTAGAAGAGTTGTCTATATAATATGATTATGTTATGTTTAACTAATTATCGGGGAAATTTCACCACAGAATAACATATTGAAGGTTTCTTTCTCCATTCATCAACTGATTCTTGCCTGCAGACTTGCAGTGTAGCTAATTCAACTGGTTGAGAAAACAGTGAATAGTAGTAATATTTTAATGTATCACTGTCTTCTCCTTGATCTTTTGATTTTTTTTTTTAAATATAATCTCCGTTTGATCTTCAACAAAGCAATTCATGAAAATATATCCCAAACAAAGCAATCCATAAAATGTTTGATACGTGATTTATTTATAATTTTAATTTTAGTAGACTTTGGGACAAATTAGTGGCAATACAGCTTGACTTGAAAGCAACCACACAAATGAAAACTGTAAAGCAAGCGTTTTGTCGTTATTTGAACCTTTTATTTCAGTTTCCATGGCAGGGGTTTCCTTTTGTTTTTCCCCCATTGGTCCTTTTGCCATAGATTTGCACATTTACAAAACGTTTACTCTGCTCTCGATAAGAGACACTGAAGCATAATCAATTCCCAATGCGGCAAAACTATACAGTATGATTATCTAGCATAGCCTTTTCTCCATCTCACCACCTCTTTCTTTGCAATAAGTAAAGACAAAGCCAAAGACAATAAGGAAAAGAGAAATGATAAATGTACTCATGAAATGTGAGATACTGTATTGATTTACATATCATCTATCATTAAATGAGATATAAACTCTACTTGAATGGGGTCCATGTCTCATCCAATGGTGGATAGGGTGTAAGTCGGTATGAGATTCCACATCTCATGAGTATAAATAACACTGCTGTAAAGAAAAACACGGAATGAAACAAATCATGTTTATTCATTTAATCGTTGGACTCGCAGCCATTTTAGGCAGCTTCTCCTTGACCTCACTATGTTCGAAGTTTGTTTGAGAGAGGATATTCAACTTGCTGGCATACTCTTTTTCCTTCTCATCAATATACTTGTAAGTTTGCAACTCGGGGTCAATTCACACATATAACAGTTTCAAAATGCAAGTTATCTAGTTAACTCTGTGTGTTACAGCCATCGTTTCTTTAAAAACAAATCCAAATCCGGGTTTGATTTGAGAAATGTTATATATATATATATATATAAATGGTAGGGCAATCCCATGATAAACAAGAGTATATGTTGATATGGAGTCCCATAAATTATTTGTACATAAAACATTACCCATATGATTTTGTAAAACTAACTGTCTTTCTATGGGTAGGTGTGTTTGAGAATTTGAAATAAATATGAATGATACTGTTGTGTTTTATAAGATTTGATCATGTTACATTTCTTAGAAGTTTATGCAATACACATTATTACTGAGATGTTATAAGCATGTTTGGATTTATTATTAAGATTGTGATATTTAGGGGATAACTAGTTTTGAGGGTGGCCTTTCTCATATACCAAGTACGTACATGTACCAAGTATATTATTATCTTTTATAAGTAATTTATTTTTAGTATATACAACCTTACATAACAATAGCATAACATGTAATTTACTCACTACATGCATGCATTTAGCAATGCCAAATGTCTCCTTGAGGAGATTTTCACGAAGAGAGATGTTGCTTCTTGCTTAAGCAGTTTTCATAATCTTACCTGCTTTTGTTACGGAAAAAAAGGGTTGTGTAGGACTGATTAGGAATCTCGCCTTAAAATGACGAACAGAGAAAGACACCATGGAAATTGGTATAAGTTAAAGTGGTTTTCGCTGCAAACTTTTTGAGCAGTATGGAAATGGTGTTAAGGAGTCAGCCAAAGACATTCTGGCATCCACAAAATTGACAGGCTGCACATGGATTGCAGTAACCAATAATGAAAGGAGACCTTACGAAAGCCAACCAAGGAAAACCATTGCCTTCATTTGCAACGAGATATTTATATATTGTGACTATTAAATATATTCTAGTATCTTTTTTTATGACATTTCATTTCTGTGAGAATGTATAAATATATATTCATTAAGTACAATATTCTTTCTTTTTTTGGACAGAAATATTAGTATTCTTTTTTTCCTTTTTTGGACAACAAATATAGTATTCTTAGAAAGATGCAAGATTTGTATTTTCTTTTCTCAATAAATTACAATGACCTCACTTCGACTACCCTCCAAGGTTCTGAAAACCGGACTGGACATCGAACCGGTCAGAAGTGTCAGAGGTTGAGAGGGTTCAACCTGCTCAACCTGCTCAACCTAATATAATTGATATATAATAAAACATATATTTATATAAATATATAAAAATATAAAATAAAATATATGTCATAAAATAACTAAAAATTAAATTAGGTATCAACAAAACCATAGAACATAACATAATTCAACTCTTAATCAAAATAAACATTATCCATATGGATCAAATCTATCAAGTTACTACTTTTCATATTAGAAATGGAAAAAAAAAATAGGAAATATGATATTTTAGGCTTTTTTTTTAAAAAAAAACCCAAAATATGTAATTTTTCATTTTTTTATAAAAAACGATTGAACTGGTTTTTGACCAAGCTTGGTTTGCTTGCCATCGGTTCTCACGGCTTCTCAGTTTTGCAGGCGGTTTTCAGGTTCAACCCGGACCGGATAGCAGGCCGGTTCCCGGTTCAACCGGTCCGACCGGCCGGTCCGGTCCGGTTTTCAGAACAATGCTACCCTCTATTTGTTTAAGTGACACTGACATTCTCATGATGCAATGTGGAATTGCAATAAAGAAAAGGATCGTATAATGATTTTACAAAGTCAAGGAACATGGTGTAATGATTTTACAAATCAATGGATATGCTAAGTAAGTTTACAACTAAAGGAAAATGGAGGTGAATTTCATTGAACTTCAAGGAGTGTGGGACAATTTGCCCTTGTTTTCTGGCTCCTTTAGGATGGCCTTTTTTGTTTTTTTGGTCAGACCAATGACTTCTCAATTGGTTTGGCCTAGCTCCACCGTTTCTATTTGCATTGGGTTGGCCCACCAATAAGCAGGTTGAGTAGTGAGTTGTGTGATCTGAGGACTGGCCTTTGAATTGGACAATTGTTTTACCATTATGTATGGATGGTCCTGTCAGACTCATAAAGGATGGGGTGATGCCCATTTTTTGGAGGTAGGGAATTGCTGAATAGTCTTTTGTGCCTTTTCATTAGTCTCATGGTCTTCCAGAGAATTTCTGGCATACCTGGTGTGCTTTATTTGGATGCATTAAATCTATAAATTATTGACATATCATCACTTATGATAGCTAATTGTTACTCATTCCGAGTCATAATAAATATCGCTTTAACTTTTTTAGTACATTAATAAATCAATATATCCAAATATGCTTAGTATGTAATTAACTACTAATTAACTTTTAATAATTTATTAACTCAATACACCTAATTTAAATAGATGTTTATAAATGCTCTAACTGTGCATGCTTTCCCTCATATGCACACTCCAACAATCCGTGCACTAGCGAGTTCCTATACATATGAATTCACTAAGACAATTGTATGATTGTGCATAATAACGAATATGAAACACAGCGTCTTGTGGTTCTATTCTCATTCTTCCTTTATGCTCACGATGCCTAGTCTTCTAAAACTTTCCATCATTTGGTCCAATCACTGTTAAAGGCACATGAATAAAAGTGTATCTCAGACATACTGACATTAGTGAAATCCACCAGAGTGAGATCCACCCCCTTTCAAGTATATCTAAGATACACTTGTGCCCCTGCAAGCTTTTCTCTTTTTAGATTTTACTATGCAAGAAAGCTAGGGTAAAGACATATCTAAAATGCTACAGTGGTAATAATACCCAACTTTTGGTTATGGTTGTGGTGGTGTGCTGTTGTGCATGAATGCAGCGATTGGAAATTCTAAGACATAACTACATATTTTACGTTACATTTGAATGAATTGACTCACCTGAAGTACTCAACTTCCTCCCTGTCAAACAAAATTTACATATTATCTTGGCATTCAGTTTTTTTTTTTTTTGTGGGTGTGGGAAGAAATAGGCTTTATATGAACCTTTCAAATATTAAGGCTAGTAACTGCCACAAAGATCGCTTGCCATCTATATTACTCTTAAAAGTGAAACATCAACATATATCACTTCAAGTAGATAAGAGTTGCTGACCTATTACTGACTTCAACTTGACTATACTTCAATTGGTAATTATTGAGCATCATTTGAACTTTGTTCCCCCTTGCTGCTGCTGCTGCTGCTCAATTCAGTGTCATTGGTGGGACTCTCAACTGATGAATTTGATAAACTTGACTGATCAGTGCTTTTGCTTTCAGTCTCCTTTTCAGTTGACCCTCCCATAAGAGAGTCGATGGCAAGCTTGCCCGAATAAAGGAATAAACCAACGGAATTGATGCCAAAAACAAATGTGGCAAGGTACGTCAAACCATTCACTATTGTCCTGTGAAAGATTGTTTCATGATTGTCAGATTCTTCAAAAAATGAAGAGCAAGGCCCAAGATAGACAAGAGACTGAAGCTACCTTATGGTGATTGTTATCTGGCGGACCTGAAAACCATCTTGTTTCAATGTCAGACTATCTTGAGCAGGCAAGTAATGAGTGTCAATGCATTAAGAACTTAAAGAACTGTTCTGTTTTCGTTTTGTCTCCTCTGTTAATTCAGTTAAGTGCTTTTCTATCAATTCTATCATTGTGACAAAAGTGCAATTTTATGAATGACATTCGAACATCAAGGTAAAAGTTTATGCCTCTTATAAGCATATGAAGACAACAATTGCTTCTTCGTCAGAATAATGCAAAAATCATCAAATACACTCTAAAATTTGCCAGTTAATGCCAGTGCATAGATGCGTGCACAAGAGATTTCCACATTATAATGAGCATAACAGCAGGCACCAATGCCAAAGCTGATAATTCTGCTCCTTGCAAGTCATGTAATTGTAAAATTTTTAATTATAACAGTTTTTCCCAGCTGGGTTTGTGCAGTTGCTCGTGAAGATCTGAAAATCAACACACAACTTAATCAAACCTACATATTTCACTATTAGGCTTCTCTCCTAACACAATGTTGGATGGGAACACAGGATTACACAGTCCGAAGATTCATGAGTTAGACTCACATGATTCTCACAATCTCTAGGTTCAACCTGGGAATGTATTGCCTGACTAATCTCCAATAATTGAAATTCAGTACAATTGAATATTTGGATAATTGCAGTTAACCATCCAATAGACTTATCAATGATGCAGAATAATCATGATATAATACAGATCAACATTAAGCAGCAATGTAAGAATACCAATGTTCAAAGCTTCAAATTGTCACTGAACCAAGCAACAACAGCTTAATGTATGCACAATATCCAACCAAAGATACTAGCTGGTAAAACATTAGCAGTTTCAAGAAAAACTTTTCTAAATCAAATATAACCTGGCAAGAAACTTAATGTGTCATTGATTGGTGAAAGAATCACAACCCAGATATACTTGAAGACATTCAACCCTGAAGGACACAACACCAATCATAATGCGCCATACTCCTCTCAGCGTTGGATTCATGTTACTGATGATAATTTTTTTTCCTAATTGAAATGTATACTTCGTTTTTATCTTTTTGTAACATGTGTTTTGGTGTCTAAATTTAGATATTGTAACTACAAGAAGTCAAGAACAATGATTAGCCACCAGCCTACTTGAGGAGCAAAAGTTCAGAACAATTTATTACGCTTTCTAACCAAGACAAATATGAAGTGATGAAAAACACTCCCATTCCAATCTTGACAACATTACTTCTAAGAAAAGTATCAACAGTCCAATCCTATCTGCGTGACCCTTTTCTTGGGTTCAATTTATCAAAGAAAACAGCCTCATATAATTGCATCAAACATGCTGTGCAATGAAAAGCATAAACAATTTCAAATAAAAGACATGAGATGAGACACACCGAGTAATTATCTGAAATTGTTTGGCGATTTAGAGCTGCCTCCACTGTTGTGGCAAACTTATAGAGAATAAGAGCAATAACTCCTGCTGATATTCCCCCAAGAAACGCCTGAACAGGTGAAGGTGGACCCTTAGCCTCAATTGAAGATGACCCCATAGCTTTCAATGTATCCAATGCTTCTTCCTTTATAGACTTCTTCGCTCCAGAAGATCTAAATTGCTAAAACCACAAAACCCATTTCAATAGAGATAGAGACTGAATCATAGTAGCACATATCAATCATATAAATCAAAGGAGAATTAACTAAAAGGATTGTTAAGAATACAAAATAAAAGGTAAAGCCATTCATGTAAATGATCAATCGGAACGATCAATTGGCCAATGACCAATCAAAATAGTTATAGGTCCTTTCATTAATTTTGTATCGTTAGATTCCTTCCAACTAATACTACAAAAATTTATATATTTAAAGCATAGCAACGAAATCCAATGATTCCAAAGTCATCCTTAAGAACTAAAAATTCATACTTTGAACTTATGGGATGATAACATAGACATCCTAGGTACTAACAAATTGAAGTCCAAGAGTAGCACAACATCCATCGTGACAATTATAAATACAATTCTGCTATTCACACACCACTTTTTGCATACCATTTTTACACCAATCACCACATGGTGGTAATCAATCACTGTCCATAATCATCACATAATACATGCCAATCACTGGTCATTTGCACATTTGCACACAAATCACTGGCATAAATATGGTGTGCAAGTATCTTTTCCTTATACATAATCAAACAACCCTTAAAAAAGACCTCATTTTCCTTATCCAACAGACTTTGCATGTGAATCTTATGCACTAAATTCATGCTTTGAACTCGTTGGATATTGTGCACATAACCCTATGTAAGGCAAACTGAAATTCAAGAGTTGCAGTAGCAGAACATGAACTACGACAATTATATATAATCAATCAAAAACCAAGGCTCGTGACATTAGAATGATGGAGTCGGTACACGAGTCAGGCATGTCATAGTGTACAATTGTAAATCATGTCTATAAGCAAACCATTACAAATTCTATAACATAATATAACTACACATATTTATACAATTATATATGGATTTAACTATAGGGCGGGCCTTGGCGCAACAGTAAAATTGCTACCTTATGACCTAGAGATCAAGGGTTCAAATCCTAGAAACAACCTCGCTGCAAAGCGGGAGTATGACTGCATACATCTACCCTCCCCAAACTCTATCAGGTGGGAGCCTTGTGCAATGGGCCACCCATTTTTTATATATGGATTTACTTATGATGCATTGACCGTGTATTACCCTGTCATCCCATCATATATTGTCATGTTAGCACTAATAGTTGACTGTCGCGCTCACCACTTAACAAGTCATGCAAAATAAAAGCAGTTGATTGAATGAAAACCAGAATATCATTTACACTATCACATTGCATTAGAATTAGACTCTTACAAGTAATCAAACGAGTAACAACCATAAACATACAAAAGGATAAACGTTATTTCTTATCCAACACACTGCACACACGGCTATGAATGACACCAAAAGGCAGATACTTGGAATAAAAGAAAAGAGAAGTGGGTACCAATTCCTTGGCACGTTTAGCCCTGCGGCGAAGGGAGCGAAAGAGGAAGACAGAGATGGCACCGGTGAGGAGAAGGCTGGAAGCGACTTGGATGGGAGAAGGGTCGTCGGTGGTGGCGAAAATGGAGGGAGTGGAAGAGAATGGGAGCTCCAAGGGACCCTCCTCCAGTCCCGTTGCTGCAGCGGTGGTGAGTTCTGCTGCGAGGTGGGTCACCCATGCCCATGAAGAAGCTTCTGGAGGGACGGAGTGGAGGACGGTGGTGTTGGGTTTGTGGAGAGAAGTGAAAGAGAGAGAGGGCTTGCGGCGGTGGAGGCAGAGTGAGAGAGGGATAGGGAGGTTTGGGAGGAGAAGATGGTGGCAGTGAGAGTGCAACATTGGGAGATTAGATTGGAATATGGTACTGAGCTCTGTAATATGATTGATTGATTGGTGGGAGTTTGCTATGTTGTGTATGGTGTATTATTGTTCATAGCACTAGCAAGCTTCTTTCTTCAGTGATGAATAGGATGTTGCTGCTGTTGTTGTTGTTGTGTTGGGTGTAAATATCTTCTTCTGGTGTTTGGCTTTTGGTGGGAAATGTGCACAGATGCCCCCCATATCCTTTGCACACTTTAAGATTTTTGTTTTTATTTCTTATATAAATATAAAAGTAAAATAGTTAAGAATAATGTTATGTCTTGTTAATAATTATGTTTATGATTCTCTTAATTGTTTATATATATATATATATCAGAGTGTTAAACGCTCTTAAATATTTCAAGAGTTTAATTTTGATATATTAATAATTAAATGAATTATTAGTATAGCAATTTTTTATATCTAAAATCCAATAAGAACTTTACAAATATTAAAATTTTAAAATAATATATAATTAGATAATTGTGTGATAAAATTTTAATATATTCTAAATTCTGAATATTTGAATATATTTACTTTATATTCAATGTTGGGTAATTATTAAGAAAAAGAACCTTACTCATATTTTAGTAGCCAAAAACAAGAGGACATTATAATTACGAAGTTTCAAAGGGCAACTTCCTTTTTTATTTGAAAAAAAAATGGCAAATCACATATAGATAAATTGAATTCTCCAATTAGTAACTTGATTAGAGAGCTAGCTCTTTTCGCACAAAGCAGGAAATCTCCACATAGTGTGTGTACATCTTGGTTAAATGACTTATTGCAAAATGAATACCAAGAATTATTTTATTCACTGCTTTTAGGCCATTTTACAAGGAATTATCAATATAGTGTCACTATACAACCCCTTCGTGTGACACTCCAGTATAATCAACGTATAATAATCACTGGCTTTTATTTTTTCTTTTTTCAGCATTCCTGGTGTACATTTGATGCAACAGCTCTAGCCCAAAACTTGATTTGCTCTTTCATGTCAGCTCCAGACTTCTTTGAAGCCCAATTTGGAATTGGAGGAGCACAACTTTGCACCAACCATGCCTCAGATAGATAAGGCCTCCTTGCTGCCATATCTTCTTCTCTCTCATCTCTGTTTTTATCTTGCAAACCAGGAAGTATGCTAGTTAAACTTGGGCTTAAGGCTTCTTTCTCAAATTTGAAGCCTAAATCCTTGAACCCCTGAACTTCTTCAAGTTCAAGGTCACTTAGGCTCCTCCTCATTGTTTTCTGATTTAGATACCTGCGCCTCATCTCCTTAATACCTTCTGTATTGATGCTCTTAACCTCAATATTTCTAGCTTGTCTCCATCTTGGAATGCTACAACTCTGTCATACATAAACCAAAACATAAATAACATGTAATATAAAGAGTTAAAAAAGTTCAATTCAATCTGGATTTGGAAGTGTATATCAGGACTAGTGATTTTTATTAAAAAGTAGCAAGTTATACATGCTGCTTGTCACCAACACATGGTCGGTTAAAGTGGCCAGATACTCCTTTCCTTTAACCAATAGTCTCAGGTTCAAATCTTGAGTATGGAAAAACCGGTGTTAAGAGAGTCATACCCTCTATGGAATCTCAAATGCTCGAACAAGATTGCCTTTAATTAAAGGATATATGAGGGAAACCTAAAAAAAAAAAAAAAAATATGCTGCTTGTCCTTTCTAATTGTTTGATTTTACATTATGCCAAAAGCTTTTGGCTTTAATGGCCACATGGAAAAGTTGTGATTTGTGCTATTCCTGGGTGCTAACCACCAAAATTAATCATAAGCTCTAGGATGTGACAGTGTGTGTTCAAATTAACTTATTTTAGGTTCAAAACAACTTATAATCAAAAGATACTCAGAAACTTCTTGTAAAAATGGTGATTATACCTCACTTAAATCATAAATGAAAAAAGAAAAGAGATAAATGAGTCTATTAATTATATCTTATAAAAGCAGAAGATTATAGTACCTTACAGGTTTGCCTTGGTGGAAGGATTTCAATATGGGTAGGAGTTGATGGTTGCTTGTGGGATCTGCCAGTAGTTCTGGGATCACTCACTTGGAACTTTTCCTCTCTGCCTATGGAAGGAGGCAAAGATGGTGTTCTAAGAAGTTTGCTTTTCCTTCTATTACAGTAACTTCTATGATGTCCTTCCATCTGTGCACAAAGATGAGGTTTACTACTAGCTCCCTTAAGCACAACAGAATCTGATGGCTGGTGCACCAATTTGCTTCTGGTTGAACTGCTTCCTTGTTTATCACCCTCTTCTCTCACTCTTAATGGTGGCATGGATGGTGCTCTTTGGATCCTCTTAGGATGAGCAAAAGAACCATTGTTTTGTGGTTTACTTGTTGATGTGTAGCTTGAGACATCAGTGTCCTTCCCAAGAAAATCTGGGTTGATTAGGCCTTTGGAAGGGCAAGGATCAGAATAGCACCTTGGCATCATCCTTGGTCTTATATTTAACAAGTTCTCAAAGAACCAACACTCCTCAAGAAGATCCATGGCTTCCACTTTTTCATCTTTGCAAAAAGAAGATTCACAAGAGTTATTATCAATTGGCTCCATGGTTTTCCACTTTCCAACTTCAGTCACCCCTTCATGTGTTCCTTAATTTATATAGTAAGGCTTCTATGTATGTTGTTGGTTTGTACACTTATATTCTGTGTTATAAATTAATTGCATTTTGTACAATTGAAGCCAAAAATTTGACTATACTGAACAGTTGCAGCTGAGCTTTCTAGATAAGCCATGTGAGATATGACACCATGTGCTTGAAGATGTCCTTTGTGTTTCTTTAAGCCATAATGAGCTTTCTCTCCCAAAAAAACAATTGTTTTTTCAAATGAAGAAATTGATTTCTCAAAGGTGTTTGATGAAGTGAGAAATAATATAAAGAGATGGATGAGGACAGAGGCCAAGTGGGGGTATGCGGCATTTAAGCTTCACAACTAAAAATAATTGGTTAGGGGTAAATTCCATTGGGGACTGGCTTTGTCAAGCCAGCACATACCCCATGTGATGCAGTTTTTGCTTATGCAGAAACTTCACAATCACAAAACAAGATAAAACTTGTGGTGCTCACCGGTTTGACCATTTAGAATGAGAGAAAAATTTTGGGTTGGCCATACAAAAACACTTCACGTACTCTTCATGGGATGAGATGGGGAAATTTTGTTAGCTACCTGTCTCAATTGTTATTGGCTGTCTCATTAGTATTAGAAAATGCTCGATAATCTAAAATTTTACTAAAATTTTGTATCTAAAATGAATGGGTTATATCATTTTATTTCATCCAACAATCATCATGATTTTGGTTATAGATTCTATATATAATTTTTTGAATGTATAGGATTACTGTACTGGTAATATATCCAACAACTATTTTTCGTAGAATAAACAATATGCTCATTCATGTTAAAAGATCTAATTATTGTTGTAGTTTGACTAGTTTCTTTTAGAATAAATATTTTTTAAATGATTAAACTCACAAGTTGGACATCTATAATAGTTCTTGTAAAATAAAAATACACTATTTTTTAGCTCCTTAAATACAATTCTCCCAGCTCTTTTCCTCTTATTGACTGTAATGTGACAGCTAAGGATAATGTTGGCTCGAAACAATCATGTCTTGGTGTGCAGTGCAATTGCAGAAAGACCTTCCTTCCTTTCTGCAGGCTGGAATTAGAAAACCATTATTTATTAACATAAATACAGTTAAGGTTATATGACTTTTGCTTTGTTTCTCCATCACGGCACAAAAGCTCTTAGCTGTCTAAATACTATGGATTTTAAAAACAAAGTTAATATAATCGGATTAAACTTAGTTTGGTTTGGTTTAATATATAAATCTTTAAATGTATGATACCAAATCATAAATCGAATCAAATCATAGTTAATAATTTGGTTAACTTGTTTGCTTACGAATTTCCTATGATTAGTTCGATTTTCAAAATATAATAAAGAAAAATTAAGATCAAGTTTCAACGTCAAATTGGATCGTAAATATTTTTTGCAGGGCCAAGGATAATGGATGGTATATCGAAAGTTTTGTCCAAATCTTTAAAAGATTCGGGAAAAAGTAATTGAACTATTTTCCAAATGACTAAAAATGAAAATCCTGCATCAAATGAACGGGGGAAAAAGGAATAATAGTGTAACCTCGCACTTTTGTTAAGAGGTTTTTCTTCCGCTTCACTCCATATGTAAAGAACACAAGAAAATAACACACATCGAAAAAATAACAAGTAAATCTTGTTAATAGTATAAAATTGTGTGGGTGGATAAGATTACCCTAGGAGTTTATCCATAAAAATTTTAATTTCATTTTTACCCCCTAACTAAACATAACCCTAAAGATAGTATTGATAAAAAAAAAATTAATAGTTTTTTGATATAACAAATAGATAGATATTTAAAAAAAACCTCAAAAAATTGAGGTATAAGGTGAAACCGAGGGAGTACATAGCAGTAGCGTAATTTAAAGAATATATCAGAGGAACACAGAACTTTCCCACAGCATAAGGCAGAGTCTGTCAAATATTTATTCTTTGAAACTAAAACAAATTGAGGTACATTTAATACCCCAATTCATCATGTAGTGAGCCCCCACCTGAGTAAATTTTTCATTCAGCTTTCGGCGTGCCTAATAATAATAATAATCGCGTATATTCTCATGCTTTTTTTCATTTAACTTCTAATCTTTTTTCTCATTAAAGTTTCTTAAAAATTTAGTTGCAAATGAAAGCATTAAAAGATTGATTAACTCTAGTGATATTTGCATCATGTGACATGCCCGTATAGTCATGTGAGGCAACTTTCATGAAATTTGGAATATTGTGGTAGAATGTTACAAGTTGTCCTTTTTTCAGTAATAATGTTCAGGTATGTTATGGTATATCCGGATTCATCTCTCCATGCCCACAGATTCAACTTGTAATGAGGACAGTTTTATTTCCTGCCCATACATACACACATGACATGTTGAGACTAGTGTATTGTGTTGACAAAAACTGAACTAATGTATTGTGTTGAGAATTTAAGAAAAAGAACATGAAGACTAATGTAATGTCCCCAATTTAAATGTAGCAACTGGTATCAGATCATACTTCGTAATTGAATTTTAACATGTAAAAGATAAGTTATATTCTTGGATTCGACACGGGCACATGAGTTATGATGGTTCACTCATTAGTATGTCATCAATCTACAGATATCACTATGAACCTTATCTATGGTGTGTCACCGACTTGTAGTATATCTTATCCTTAGAGTAAAATAACCTGCCCTCCATTTCTCTAAATTTTAAGTGAAACAAGGGATTATTTTGTTTACCATTCGAAGGAAATTATACATATCATATAATGAAACGGCATTACATGTAAAAGTGATAGTAAATTTTAGTTACCATTAAGAAAATGGCAATTAAATTCAGTATTCACGAGAGTTTTGGAAAGGCTTGAAGCCCAAGTTCTACTTCATACAAGATAAAATATATTTAGAGTTTGTAAATAATGTATATATAAACAAGAAAACCAGAGTAAATGATAATTACATGGTTCAAACCCTATATGAATCCAAGGGTGAAAAATAGAAGTTTTTCCTTTTAAATAGGATCCACATTAAAGTCAAAGGTGGTCAATTGAATGTTGGCATAGGATCTGAGATATAGATGGTTCAAAAAAAAAAAAACATTTCCCTCGGCATAAGAGGATTAAAGGCTCTATGATTTTTGTTGATTTTTCATGGTCAAAATCGTATATTTAATCTCAGAAAATTCATACATAGCTGCCGCATCAGCGCCAAAATATTGCTAAGCAATCCAAGCTATTAAGCAATAGCTTAACCAAAAGGGCGCTTTGTCACTACTATCAACTCTCTAACCAAACAAAGGCACAAGGTCTCAAATTTACAGTGAAGAGGAACATCCCTGTCCGGGTCCAAAGGAACCAGCACACCATCTCTGAATATAAACTTAAAATCAAGTTTCAGTGACTCATTCAGTACCTTATCTTTGCTTGCAGTTGCATGGTGGCTTGTTGAGTGAGAAACACACTCACCTGGCACAAAGTCCTTGCCTTGGTTTCTGGGGTCACATGTTTTCAGGTTCAAAGATGTTCCATACTTTTCATGTCTAGAGGTTCTCTCAGATAAATCACTGAAACCTTCTTCCATGTGACATTTTCTAACTGCTGAAATTAGATCCACAGATAATGATGAAACAGCATCATGGACATCTTCTATTGTCCAATGGCTATTGCTCAACTCGCGAGCAAGAAGTTTGTGCGTCACATCATAGAGACTGTTAAGACATCCGGGGCAACATTGATACATGCAGATTACCGAAGATTCAGTATGATCACTGTCGTTACTCAAAGAGAGATTAGTATCTATAGCATTCTCAGGTTTATCAGAGCTAACATTACTTAATTTAGCACCAGTATCTGCTGAGGACATGCTAAGAGGCTGATTAGAAACTGTACTGAAGTTACCTCTCTCAACACCCTCTTGTTCAAGTCCATTTTCAGAAAGCACAGCAGTGTCAGTGCATGTGGAATTATTCAAGTCTTCTGACATCCGAACTTCTCCACCCACTGGCACATCATTTCCGGCAGTTATTGATTCAGATGCTCCAGATGGCCTTCCATTCTCCTGATTTAGGGATGGATCAACAGGTGGGTTTGCATCAACAGAATTGTTAGAATGCTTATCTGAAGAAGAATGGTTCTGTAGAGATCCTTTAGAACATGTATTTCTACCATCATGATCAAGATTATCTGTATTATCATTTTTCTCATTCAAAGCAAGAGATCCAGTTGTCTCAGCAGGGATTCCCTTACAGTTTGTCTCTGGGGACTCTGAATCCTCACAATTCATAGGAACAACCAAATGGCAATCCTCACCTCCAGCTTGGTGATCTTCACATGAAGGATGCCCATTTAATGAACTAACACTTGCTGGCATGACCTTTGACAGAAGCTCTGAAGAATCCTGCTCCAGACTAAAATGAAAAGGAATTGTTGTTAAAGACCAAGCCCATATAAAAAACACAAAGCAAATACCAATGCATCATAAAGGATAAAAAGGTAACACCTCAGCAATGCATAAGCCCAGTTGTTGACTATATCTTCCAAACAAGCGACTTGAGATAAAATACGAAGATATTGATATCTGTCTTTCCCAGCTTGAACTTTTGCATTGATTTTCTCAATTAAGATCTCAAGAACCTTTCTTACATCATAACAAACTTCCCTGGCTGATTTATAAACACCCCTGTATGCTGATAAACCAACAGCAATCAAGCCTCTGACTACACCAGATCTTTCTTTGCTTTTAATACTGCCAGAGCCACAAGAAACCGCCACATTGTCTAGTGGATCACTAGGACGAATTACACAGGAGTTGAAAGGCCAGCCCCTCCAAGGTCCACTTACATCAGCACAAGGACCTTCTTTGAGTTTTGATGTGACCCAACAAAGTTCAGCAAAATGCGGGAATAGGAGAATTTGATAACCAAATGTACATATTGCCAGCAACAGGGTTGACTTTTCCTTCAGAGACCTACTGTTGGGTGGCGGTGGAACTTTGGTTAAGGATTGAGGAAGTTGGATTTCACCCTTCTCATCAGCTGATACCTTATCTTTACAAACTTCGATTGAATCATAGATTCTGTGGCCCTTTTGGACACCCACATGAACATGAGATCTCTGATGAATGAATTGAACATGCTGCTCAACTACATTTCTCAATAGCTCTTTTACAGATAGATTCACCATCATGTCACGATCAAAATTACCATCAAGCTGCAGTGAGAACCGAGGAACTGTTTGCTCCAAAGGAGTTGATTGGCTGTCTTTAGACTGATAACTCCGGAAAAATTCCCTTATTTTGCGTGGAAGTTCTGAATAGGGAACTTCTGAAGTAGCCTGATGCAAATGAAAAACAAAACATAAGGACCTGAACTCTGTAAGTTTAGTAATTTATCACAATGAATCACCTATTATTATTATGAAAACCAAGGATGATGGAGTGATGAAAATTTTTAACCAAGGAAGCAATGCTACAATATAAACAATTGTATCTTAAAGACTAACCGCTAAAAGCATTACACCATATGAATTAGTAGGTGTATAAATATACATTTTTATGAGAAGTAACAAATAGCCAAGTCTATGAAAATTAAAATCCACATTTAAGTAAAAGCAAGGATTAAAAATCTAGGAACAATTGCACAAAGGCTTTTATTTGTTACAGGCAAGATAAAGCATTCATACCAGAATCATCAAGGAAGTGGATACACCAATGGACTCCACTTGCTCAGTAAATGACATCCACGCATGTGAAGCCTTTTTGTCGACTTGGCCTTTGGTTATCTCTGCTGAGTTTTTCTCAGTATTGAACTCGCTTTCCTTCTCAACATCTTGGCTTGCCTTGAAAGACTTTTCCACCTCAGGTGATAAATGATTTATTGAGAAGGAATCAGTCTTTTCAGGAACTTGGAAATGTTTCTCAACAGCCCACAAATCAATTCTTGGCATGAATAATATGCACGAGTGTACACTAGCACATTTCACTGCCACATAGAAACATAAATGTAAGATCTGAAGTCACAACAATTATGATAGAGCCACAGTGCTGAGCAGTGAGCATCAATATCTTCATATAGAGCAACAAATTCAATCCATCTCTCAAACTTGCCAATGGCTTTTCGAAACGGCTACAACCCAAAAAAAAAAAAAAATTCCTTGCAAGCATAAGTCAAAAGTCTTGACATGAAAAAAAAAAAAAAGAAGCTTATTGGATCTTCAGTTTTTTATTAATTAGCATAGTTAGCAGTGCTTCGAAAAGGACAATAACCAACATTACAAAGCTAAAAACTAGGAAACGGAGACATACTTAATATTTGTGCAATCCCTTGCACTACATCTCCATGTCCTTCTTGTGACATAGTTGCCATATCAATCTTCTGCATTTCAATATTCCCCACAAAGCAGTAAAGAACACAGGAAGCAAGATGCCTCTGGCCAGATTGTGGATTTCCAGAAATCAATATCCGAAATCCTGATTTGTTAGTAAATGCAAACGACTTGTCCGGAAATAAACCACTACGCACGCCAAGATGGTTGTTTATAGAGGGCACAAACTTCACCTTGGTGTCATCTTTATCATCAATAATATTGGGAGAACCGGCAAAGGCGTCGGTCGCAGATAAAATGCCCAAACAAGCAAGCTTACTCTTCACCTCAGAAGCAATATTTGTCTCTTGAAGAAAATCATCAACATGCAGCCACCAGTGATCAATAGGCATTTTCCTTTTTTCTAGAGCAGAAACCATTTCATTCTTAATCACTGTTACAGCTTTAAATAAAGGAGGTGGCAACCATGGAAGTTCATCAAAACAAAGAGATACAAGAAGTGAGCACAATGGTCGTAATAAACAAGGAATTAGGTGGATGGGAAGAGCAGAGGATGCTACATCGTTAGCAGCATTTCCAGCTTCTCTTCGGGAGCACGGTAGTGGGGAACGTGAAAATGCCTCTAACCAATCCCTCTCCTCCACTGCAAAGGATGGAAGAGGAAGGTGTTTCCAACCAGAATGTTTTTCTTCAGCTAAAGACATCACTTCTTGCAAAGGGAAATTCCTCTTCAAAGCATTGATAGCCGCTTGAGTACAAAGAGCCTGGAGATCAGCACCAGCATAGCCAGGAGTTTTTCTTGCAATCCACTCAAGCAAGGATCCAGTAATTGGTTTTGGCCACCTCTGAGTGTGAAGTGAGAGAATAGATGCTCTGTCCTCAATTGATGGCAATGGAAAATAAATTTCCCTATCAAATCTTCCAGGGCGCCTAAGTGCTGGATCAACAGCTTCAGGACGGTTTGTTGCCCCTATGACTACAACTGAACCCCTAGATTTCAAACCATCCATAAGGGCAAGCAACGTTGATACAACAGAACTATGTGTCTGATCTTGCTGCCTAGTACGGCAGGGTGCCAGTCCATCTATCTCATCAAAGAATATTATAGAGGGTTGACATTTCTCAGCAACCTGAAATAATAGTCTTAGTTGGCGCTCAGCATCACCCACATATTTCCCCAAGCAATCTGCACCTTTACGGGCAAAATATGCAATCTGTTTATCGCCACGAGCACATGCACCTATCAACGCCCGGACCACTAAGGTTTTCCCTGTTCCAGGATACCCATGCAAAAGAACACCCCTCGGAGGTGTAAGCCCTAAATTATCAAAGAGCTCAGGGTACAGTAGAGGCAAAATAACAACTTCTTTCATACACTGGATGACATCTTTAAGCCCGGCAACAGATTCCCATCCCTGAAAGGTTGGTTCACTGGCAGAGTCTGAACCACCAATGTAAACTGGTGCTATTCTGAATAAATCACGATGAAGCCTCTTGTTCTCACGTTTCAAAAACTCCTCATCCTCACCGCAATTTTCAAGCCATCTCTCTTCTGCAGTAATATCCCTCCTCCAAGCTTCATTAGAATGCTTCCTCATCTCCCACTTCATTTTCCTAGCCCTCAACTTCTTTATCCGGGCTAAATATTTATTACCATGAGGTTCGAAGAGATGCCGATGATCTGTGCAGGCTATAAGAAATTTACGGTGATCAAAGATGCAACCACTTGCTCTTGCACAAGGCTGCAAAACACAGGTAGGATGTTAGTTCAGATTAAGGTTTGATAAAGAACGCTTTCATTGTTTGTGAAATCAAAACAAAAGGATTCATTCAGAATATTTGTGAATGTTGTTCTTAAAGAGAGAACACATAACCAACCAAGTGATAAGTTTTTGGACAACGATCAACACGACAACCAGAGGTTGCCCCCCGCCTCCCGCAACGTGTGCACTTCAATGCTCTTCCTCTGCAGAGTGCAGCCCTCACATTCTTTAAGCATCCCAAGCCAGCAAAATAGACCTGGAAAGGTTTGTGATAATGAATATTTACTTACAACATTTAAGCTACAAATGGGCAAATTATTTGAGTATGTCAACCCTGAGCAACAAAACTATTAAGCTGACAGAATTTAACAAAGAAATGGAAGAAAAGCATTTCTGCTCATGAATATGACATCTATATTCTATAAAAAAAAGGGTATAATAGAACATCTATGTGCAGTCATAAAAATAGTCTATAACACTATATATTCATTTGGGACAGATGACAAAACTGAAATGTTTCACAAAGAATTTAAAAATAAGAAGTCTTCAAAAAGTTTAAAGAAATGCAGGAGCTTCAGAAGTATAAAGTATCTGGATTTACCTTATCTACATCGTAGGCCAAGTACCATAAGCAAACACTTGCCTTATGATATAGGACTCTAGAACTCTAGCCTTTGCTTTGTTAGTTAGGTCTTTGATTAGTTAGAACTTAGAAGTTAGTAGTTACAAGTTAGTATAAATAAAAGGTGAAGGATAGAGGGAAAGGTTGTTGAGAAATTAGAAATTGAGAGTTTAGGAGAGCAAGGGACCTCTTGAATATCACTAACCCTTGCATTCCCATTTAGCAATAATACACATTGTGTTAAGAGTTTTCTTACATGTCTGATCCAGTTCTAACACCTTATATCATCATGTAAGTTATGTTCCCCAAGATAAAAGGAATTCTATTTATGCCATAACTAGAAGAAATTCAGAAGTCATTTGTGATCAGCACATGTCACCTCATTAACTATGACTACCAAACAGATATGGATTGTATTTAGTAGGATGTCTAAAATGCCATTATGATCAGCAGGTCTGCAATATTATGAACCAAGTAGCAACTCAGCACGATTGTTCTGCAAAGTCTTTTTATTTTGATTACAGATTGTTCTCTTAAAGCCTTTAGAGTAACGTCAAGCACATATATGAAGGAGTTCCATGATGCAAGCCATAATTCAAAAAAACACATGATTAAAATCACACCTCTGGACTCCATACAGCACATTGCTGATGAACCCATATTCGAGCAATTCCATAGTTATCATTAATAGGACCCAAGAGATGCCCAAGCCAGCCAGGTTCATCACTGAAACCATCCCAGATATCATAATTAGGCTCCTCCGAAGCTGAAGACCCACTGTATGCTTCATCCTCACTCTCACCATTATCCTGAAGTAACCTTTTTGGGGGCTTACCATCAGTACCTCCACCACACAAACCACACCGTCTGCCCTCTTTGATTCGTTGGTGGCCAGGCATACTATTTGAAGCTTGTTTTGGCTTATCCTTCATCACGATGTTTTCATCTTTCAAGGCATTGTCATCAATCTCAACCTCCTTCTCAACTGATCCTTCAATTTCTACTTGCATCATCGAGATTCCAGCAACTTCACCTGCATCACTTGCATTATTGCCTTCCTTCACACACTCTAACTGATCATCCTCTTTCTCTACATGTTCCACCAGAGACCGTTCAATGCCGCCACTACACTCCTCTGCTTGCAAATTGCTTGACATGTTTCTCTCCCCATTCCCCATCACAGAAGGGGCATTTTCATCTAATAAATCTACTATATTCCTTCTAGACACATCAATTTCCGGAACCAAACCACTCTCCTCATCTTTGTCCAACATATGTTCCACTTCTTGACTCTTACTCTCATCTGAGCTCCCATGATATTCATTCTCTCTATGCTCTTGATGAGACTCATTCTCTTCATGCCCTTCTTCATGAGACTCACTCTCTTCTTGCCCTTCTTCATGAGATTCACTCTCTTCTTGCCCTTCATCATGAGATTCACTCTCTTTGTGCCCTTCTTCATGAGTTTCACTCTCTTCGTGCCCTTCTTCATGAGATCCATTCTCTTTATGCCCTTCTTCATGAGCTTCATTCCCTTTATGCCCTTCTTCATGAGCTTCATTCTCCTTAACCCCTTCTTCATGCTTTGTGGCTTTGATCCTCCCAGGTCTCTTTGACTTAACAATTCTCGGCATCCCCCCTTCCAATTCCTCCTTCTCATCAACCTCCAAATCCCTGTCACCCCTACTTCTACCTACACTCTCAAACAGCTTCCTTTTCCCACGGGGCGATTCTCTCTCCTTCTTCACCCCAAAACCTACATTACTCCTACTAACCCTCGATCTCAACCTCGAGCTCCAAGTCCCCGGACTGTGCACATCGCTGCTGCCGCCGCCAGAATTCCGGCTTCCCTGCTCTAACCTCTCCTTGACACCCTTCACACGCCCTGCTGTCATTCCATCCTTCCCTAACCTCCGCCGCTTCTTCGGTGGAGCAGGGGAGGCATCAAGCACAACCGGGGCACGCCGAACTCGGGAGCTCCGGCGAACCCCTGCATCTGCAGCATCATCACACTCATTTAATTCACCATGGTTTCTGTTGTACTCATCCTCACATATCGCATCCAATCTCTTGTGCTTTTTACGAAGCCACGAAGCCGATTTACCAGCATTCCTAACCGATTTGCCAGCATTCCTACGCTCCAACGAAGAGCCGGGTGCAGATGATAATCTCATTACAATAAACCCCGAAACAAAACAATCACACACACGTTGAAAAAAAATATATTAAAAAAAATGCAAACTTGTTCTTCTCTCGGTGTTCTTCTTCCAATTGGCTGTCCGAATGTGATTCCATTTAGATGAAGAACATCGCACCCACCACACTGGGAGATCAGCTTGGTGTTCAAAGGTAGGATTCTTGAGGGAAAACAGAAACCCTAGAAATTGAACTGAATAAGCGTTTTGACTAGGGTTTTGGTTCGATTGAAAATAAAGGGTACCCTTTTTATTGGTGAAGATAAGTTTTTTTTTTTTTTCTTCTGGGTTTCGGGTCTCTGAAGCTTACTTCATCGTTTTTTTTTTCTGAGTGGTTTTTTCTGAGGTTTTTCTTCAGCGTTGCAGAAAGACCTATTACTGTCGCGTGTGGGAGTGAAAAATAAAAAATTGAAGTGTTTTTGGTCTATATTTATGTGATTGGGACCACGCGCGATAAGGTGCGTGATGGCACGTGATGGTTGCGTGACTAATGTTGGGTACTGTAGGGAACATGGGCCTTTTGTTTCTTGGTATTGAGATTAAGTGTGGTTCACGCTCTGGAGGATGGAATGGGGAGAACATCTCAGTGGGTTATTTTTGCGAGATTTTTCTCTTAATTTCTCCACATTGTTGCCGCCAAAAATGTGAGTTTGCATGACACCAAAATATATGAAGCACAAAGTGGGAGGGTATTTATGTTGTTGAAGGGCAACGGCTCCTTCAAAATTTATATGAAAAAAACGAAGTGTAAGGATGCATTTGTGGGGGGTTACTTATGCTATATTGAGCTTTTCTCTATTTCATTGTTGATCTCAAATTTTTCACAACTTTGAGGCAGTGGCCAAAAGTAAACTATGAGAAAATTCCCAGTTATGAGTACAGTTAAAGGTAATGGGTTTAATGTGTTCTAAAACTATGATCTAGGGATAGAAATTGAACGGGAAAAATTAACTATAAATGTTCAATATTCCTCAATACGCTTCATTGATAAAAAATATTCCTCAATATGCTCAAGAATCATGGTTAATTACACTAGCATTTATTGTGATATAGTGTAATTATACTTGATATTTATTGATTTGTAGAATTGTTTATTGATATTCTTGAGATTTACTAAAATCTACATTAGTCTCTAATGATCTATTAATTTGCAAAATTGCTTTTTTGTTTAATTGGAAGATTATGTGATGCTCTAGGTCCATGTGTTCCTAGATACATTTAGTACAGTCTTAAAGTCCCTCGAGATCCACCCATATAGCATAAAAGGCACTGGACACATCCAAATGCAGAAAACAACAACCCCTTATGCAAATATCCATGCCACGGCAAGCCTTCCTATCACCGTAATGAAGGACTCACCATCGTGAGGTACCCCTCACCATGGCGAGCTTGTTGACTAGCCCCAATATGGGGCACAATGCAAAGAAACTCGCCATGGCTAGATGCCCTCTGCCATGGCAAGCAAGCTAATCAGTTCCTACATGGGATGCACTCAGAAAAACTCACCACAGCGAGCCTAACCCTTGCCATGGTGAGACCTCAATTTTAGAAAACCCCAAAAATGACGCAATTTCAATAAACACCCCTTCTCCCTATATAAACCCCTCCCCACGTGTTCTAACTCCAAAAAATGCAAACCCTAGCCTCCCAACTCCTCTTCCACCTTTTCACGCCCTTCCTCTTTCAATCCTACCGCTTCAAGGTAAGAATTATTCATGATTTAAGTTGGGTTTTCTCTCAATTCCTCTATGTTTATGAGTTAGGGTGTTTATATTCTTGGCTCTTGTCAAGTTTGGATACTTTTCTAATGTCCTTAGAGTTATTCTAGTGTAATTATGGTATGTTCATGAGGTGTTTGTGATTCTATGGTAGTTGTTGGTGTCATTCATAGCTTCCAAAGTCAAGTGGATAGTACCCATACATTCCCAGCTCCAAACAGTAAGTGTGTTTGAACTCATGACCTTATTTTCAGTCATTGTGAGTATGTTCAAAGTATTATGTTTGCTAAACATGAATTTAGAAGTGAAAAGATATTATAAACATGCTTTTATAAGCTATGTCCAGCCTAGCAAAATTATGATTTTTTTTACTACAGAATGAAAATTATATTTTAGAAAATCATGGGACTGTGATTGCTATGTTTATGTCATAAAAATATTTTATTGGCTCATGAATAGATTTATTGAAAAAATATGAGGTTTAGCAAGTTTACCGAAATTGCTAGACACGTTTTATGAATTGATGATATTACGACATTTTCATAACTTTGAATTTCCTTATTATGCTTTAGAATCTTAAGTTATGTTTTATAGGAAAAATATTTAGTTGAGTACGATTTATCTCTATTGACAAACATGCTATTATGATTTTATAATTTTTATGTTTATGAAATCATATGATCTTGAAATATGATTTTAGAATTTTAGTTATGCGTTATTGAAAATATTGAATAAAGTGTGATTCAAAACATTGACTAGGCACATACTCTTTGGGTTTTTGAAATCACCATATCTACAAGTTAATGATCTCTTAGGCATGGTTTCAAAATCTCAGTTATGTATGATAGTCAACTTGTTAGAACTATACGAGATCATAAATTTCAAAGTTTTAAGATTTATTCAATTTATTTGCAAAGCCTAACCTTATTACTAGAATGACTACTTGGTCGGTTGAGTTGTCCGAGTACAAGATAATTTACTAGAGTCGAGGTCTAATCAAGTCACAATTCTTGGCAGATTTTTTCAACAAATGGTGTAGCCTAACTCATGTCCTAGACAACAACACGAATGAAGCTTGGACATTGTACATTGACGAGGCTTCCAACTTGCAGGGAAGGAAGGCAGGTGTGATACCCCAGGCGCAGGTGTTCTTGAACGAGTCCAGTACGGCCCTAGGGTCTCCCGGGACCCACCCGTGTTGCCGGGAAAGCCCCGGTGATGTGAAGGGTCAAGGGATGGAGTTATGGTGCTAGTGCTACAAGATTCTGTAGATAGGCTCGTTGCAGCGAGAAAGCAAGTCAGAAGGTTCGCTGCAGCGAGTGTAAGCCTCAGTTGGCTCGTTGCAGCGAGCGGGGCCGATGACAGCACAGTATAAGTGAAACGATGCCATTTCATTTTGGCCCAATATATAAACCCCAAGTCGGGGTTTTGATCCCATTTCGGAAACCCTACACCCTAACTTTCTCCAAACCCTCTTCCACTCAATCCCACTTCATTCCATTTCAATCCAAGATCAAAGGTAAAAGATTTATGGATTTTTGTTGTTCCATTCATTTCCATTTCACAACCTAGAGTTTAGGTACTTTTTTTTATCTCTGTTCCTATTATCATCCAGTGAAGGTGCGGGATTCTGCAGATGGACTAGCTGCAGCGAGGTATGTTCACTGCAGCGAGATGGCAGGCCGAGGACTCGCTACAGCGAGGGTTGTTTGCCACAACGAGGTTTATTTGCTATGGCGAAAAGTGTTCTTTGCAGCAAGAATGCCTGAGCACAGCTTTAATTCCCCATGTTGTCAGAGTTATGTCGAGCAATCTAGAGGTTATCGGAGACTAACCTAGAGTTTTGTGATTTCAATGGTAGACGTTGGTGTCATTCCTCCTATCTAGAAATCTGTTGGCATTGACGCTACTACTTCCTCCCCTCCAATGAATGGGTTTGATCTCATAACCTTAGTTTAGTCACTATGAATATGTTTTATGCATGATAATTGTCAAATATGACATTAGAGATGAAATTATCATTATATATATGATTTTGCAAGTATAGCAATCTAAACAAAGAGTATGATTTTTAAAGAGCATGAATTATGTATTTAGAAAACTATGGGACCATGATTGATGTATAGAGTGCTATGAAAATGTTTTATATATATTCATGAAGAGATTTAGTACAAGAGTATACGATTTAATAAGTTTTTAGCATATCCAATATGTTTCAAGAGTTATGACATACTTATACTTCAAGACTAGAGATTTCAAAATATGATTTTAGAGTATCAGTTAAGATATTTTGGCAAAGAATAGAAGCAGAGATGTTTTATTATAATACTAGAAATTATCTTGAGAAATGAGATTTTAAAAATCTAGTTTTGTGATATTCCAAAAATATGAAATTCAGTATAATTCTTAGTGACTGCCAAATACATATTTTGTGAGATTGAAATCAGAATATCTACTAACAGGTGATCCCTTGGACATGATTTCACAGTCACAGTTATGCTAAAGTCAGGTTGCTAGAGTTATGAGTCCAGAGCTTTTAGAATTTCAAGAGTTTTCATATTCAAACAGTTTTCTAAAAAGTTAGAGTATGGATATGATTATGTCTAGAGATTTATGAAATATTATGATGATTTCCAAAGTAGAGCACAAGCATATGAGAAAGTTTTAGAGAAATAAGTATTTTATGACTGTGAAAACCTATGGTAGCTATAGAAAAACAGACCGTGAGTTAACGGCAGTTATTCCGTTAACCTTGGTATACCAAGTCGCCCCCAGGGCTAGAGAAATCAGAAATGGGACCTGTTTAGGTGTCACAGAGTTTAGAGATTTTGTTATGTCTCATGAATTGGACATAATCAGAGATTCTTGTTTCTTTATTAGAATACCGTTATTTATGTTTTCAAAGATTAATGATATTTTTCAGAGAATATTTGATTTAAGAGCTATTGTGTACATGAGGAATGATTTTCTTGTTGAAGTAAGAATGTAGAGATGTTTTTCTATGAATTTATGAATACAGAAATATATTTTTTATGAGATTATGTATATGAATATCAAACAGTTTATGATTGTTGCATGTATATTGTATTATAGTATATTCCTTGATTGTCCCTTGTGGGTGATGGGTGAGATCTCACTCACTGAGTCCGTTGACTCACCCTCTTCCTTCCTCCTAATAGTTGCAGGTACAGATGTGACTCAACTTTCAGTTTGGCAAATGTTGCCGTTTTTAGTGGTGAGTCTTACTTTGAAGTAAGGCCTAGCTAGAGTTGTGTTAGAGTAGAGTGCTCCAGTAGGTATGCAGGCAGGATCTGAACCATGCATTATTTTCAAATTATATATTTGATTTCAGTATTTGAACGGCTATGTATATTTCCAGTTCAGAAGTATGGATTGAAATTATAGAGCTTGAATAAAGTTTATGAAATAAACTTGAGATGTATTTATGATTCAGTTCACATGTTAATGGATTTCAGATATGATAAAGATAATTTCAGAGTTTATATATCAAGTATTTCAGTTTTACAATTCTAGATATAAGCTATATACAGAGTTTTAGAGGAAGTTATAATTTCAGAATGAAAAGCATATTATTTTATGCATATAGAGAGACTTAGAGGTCACAAGGCTTACGTGTGGATGGAATTCTTCACGTGCCGGTCACGTTCCCAAATCGGGTCGTGACAGCATGAATCATCTGGGAAAGGCTAGATAAGGCAGCTATAGAGCAGTCCTTAAAATTTGGATTCAAACCCAATAACAATCAGGTAGAGTGTGAAGCCTTGCTGGCCGAACTGCAACTAGCCAAAGAAGTTGGGGCCTCTGTATTGTTCGCAAAAAGTGACTCTTAGATTGTCACTAGCCAAGTACCTAGGTCATAGATAGCTGCTTGGCCATGATTAGTGATCCAACCAATCAATACAGTATCTTCTAGTATTCTTTTAATTTGCTTTACTTCTTTCAATCATGTTTATACAGTTCTGTAACAATGAGTGGTTTTCATTTTCCACATATTTGAGAATAAAATGCTTCTTTACACATGTATATCTAGTTCTTCAATAACAATGTGGGTCAATAGGGAATACTTAGCTAAGGATAGTCATCTTACACGATATCTTAACTAAGTAAAAGAAACGGCAAAGACCTTTCAAAAGTTTAGCATCAAACACATACGAAGGGAGCAGAATTCGAGGGCAGAACTTTTGTCGAAGCTAGTGAGTATGAGATGCTTGAGAAACAACAGGCCAGTCATTCAAGAAATGCTTGAATGGTCGAATGCTGCATTAGTAGCCATATTTTCCATTATTAGACAAACCGTCCTCGTTGAACCTACCCTATCGAGCAGCAAGTAACTTGGATGATGCTAATCAAGCTCTTCTTGACTATAAGAGAGCTACCAACCAATGATAGTGAGGCTCAAAAGTTACGTAGATCAGTAGCCTACTACAGTTCCCTTGATGATCAGTTGTACAAAAAGAAATTCTCCATGCCTTTGCTTAAATGCCTCGACCTCGATCAAGCACAATACATCATGGCTGAGGTACACCAAGGCATCTGTGGGCATCGCCTAGGAGCTCAATCCCTAGCAAAGAAGATCATTAGGGCAGGTTACAAGTGGCCGACGATCAAGGCGGATTGTGCAAAGTATGTTTAGAAATGTGACAAGTGTTAGAGATTCGCTACTATGCACTTAGCACCACCTGAAGAACTCCATAGCTCAGAAACACAATGGTTGTTCTGCAGATTAAGCATGTACCTTCTAGGCCCATTTCTACAAGCTACAGGGCAACACAAGTTCTTAGACATTACTATTGATTATTTTACTAAGCGAATTGAAGCCGTGTGCATGGGCTTTAGCCAATAAACAAACATCATGTAGAAGTAGAAAGGCAGCCATCACACAAAATGGTATGTATATATGTGACTTCAATATGTTATTCACACACACACACACACACACACACACACACATATCTTGGTTAGAAAATGGTGCACATGATTCAAAAGTTTTTCTGGATGCACTTACTAATCGAAATGCAAATTTTCCTTTGCCTTCCAAAGGTGATATATTTTTATTTGATACAATAATTTTCATTATGTGTTAAATTGCTATTTATTAATTGTTATCTAATGATGTTCCCATTATTTGTGTTAATACTTATTCATTGCTTTTGGTTCATATTTTCTTGTCGATTCTAGGTATGTACTGGAGCCTTTCTCCCACCCTATAGAGGTGAAAGATATTATGCACAAGAGTTTCATGAGTGAGGTTGACAAGCTAGAACTGCTAAGGAGTTATTTAATTTCAGACACTCGTCTTTAAGAATGACAATTGAGCGATGTTTTAGAGTCTTGAGGCAAATGCCACCATATAAGCCTTCTAGGAAATGCCTTATTGTCATAGTATGTTGTGCAATTCATTACCATATACATAAGTGGGGAATGTAGGATGGATTGCTTAGAGAATGAGAAGATAAGGATCCGTCTAACATTAATGCTATGAATGACAATGCAAATTTAGATATAAATTCCAATAGTGACAACAGAGCAAGATCAAGCGATGAAGCTGTAAGGAAAATAGCAAGACATCATGACTAAATCACAAATTGGGTGTGACTACAAGAAAATCATGCATATTGTATAAATGGAATTATAAATATAAAATGCATCAGGCTATATTAAGACTATTTTTAAAATATGAAGTTGTATTAAGACTTTTATTGAGTATGTATGAAAATATTATCTATAAAACATAATATTAAGTCGAAATTTGTCAATTTATAGTAATACAAGTTGTCAAACAGTTTTCTATTTTATTAATTTCAAAAGTTGTTTTTCTTTTAAAATTATGCAAGCAGATATTCTGCTTTCTAGCATTACAAAACTGTTTTTGGAGTTAAATTGCCAAATAGATATCTATGTTCTTTTATTTTTAAAAATTAAACTTAAACTTATTTCCTAAAACAATTTTAAAAAATTTGAGAGCAAGAACAGTTCCAAACAAGCATTAAAATTTTCCTCTACCAACGGTCGGTTCCCCCATCTTGAATTAGGAGAGCACAATTAACATCGGTTAAGTTTTGAGCAACAATATCGCTTGATAACCGCTCTAACTCTATGGCCCGGCCTTTTTCTTCATCAAAAAAGTCTTTCAATAATACTACTCAAGAACCCGACAATAGTGCGTGGTTCCACCAAAACGGGAACCTCGGAGCTCTAAAAGCGTTGTAGAACTGCTCCCTTACTAGGGCACACAAATGTCGTTGTATTCTTGCCACTATTCTATGATTTTCTAAGACTAAATACCCAAACAGGACCCTCAGGTTTGTATTGGGGGACAAGTTAGTTCCTTAGGTTTTGAAAATCTCAAATTGGTCTCTCACATTTCAAAAATGGAGACAAATTGGTCCTTTGTACGGTGTACAAAGGGATCAATTTGTCTCTTTTGTAACCGTATGGAATTGTACAAAGGACTAATTTGTCCCCCTTTTTTGAAATGTATGGGACCAATTTGAGATTTTCAAAATCTGATGGACTAATCTGTCTCCTAATACAAACCTGAGAGACCTATTCGAATATTTAGTCTTTTTCTAATGTGTAATCATTTAAAGTTTGGTATCTATGTTGCTCACAAATTGTACTAATGCAAATTCTCTTTTAATGCTCAAACATAAAGAATACAAATGCTAGGAATATTTCAGAATTTAAAGAAGATTCTAAAGCATAAAATTGTGAGAGCAAGACCTCGGGCAAGATTTGTAGCAAGAACTCACAACATTGTAACACTTTTTTTTTGGTTCTAAACCAAGTCTTATGTTACTTGGAAAATGTTAAGTGTTGTCACTAGCAAAGCATATGGGAATATTGACTATGAAAACCTTTGCCAATATCATTGCCATTGCCAGTAACCTTAAATTGAGCATGTGCCCAGGCCACGGTAAACAATTTATTTGGACTCCTTAAGAGTTGCTTTCAGATCATGATAAAGGTTAGCCCCCAATCTGAGTTGCAATTCAACAAAAAATTTATCCCAAGTATACTGGAGCTGGTGGCTGATTATCCATCTGTACCAAGAGTAAGCAGGTCCCGAAATGTCAAAAGAGACATGTCTAATCCACTGCTCCATAGGAACATCATAGATCTCAAAGCATTGTTGTTGCTTTTCTTTGCATTATCCGTTTGCTTGAATTTTGATCCGTTGTAAAGATTCGTCTCAATTCCAACCATAAAAGATGCTTGGACAATCCATTGACGCACTGGAACTGTAATGTAAATTGCAATCAAATATACCTAACAATAAATGGTGTGAGAACCGAGAACCTAGGCATTGATGCATTTTTCTCATATTAAAGAGTTTGCCAAAAAAATTTACATTAATTTGGGGTGTGTATGGACCGGGTAATTTTTATTGAATACTTGGCTTTTGTACTTAGGGGTGTGTATGGACCGGGTTAGATCAAACCCGAACTTAACCTCATTTTTAGACCGGATTAATTTTGAAACCCGACCTTGACCCTATAATAACCGGGTCAAACCAAGTCAACCTGACCTTCAAGCAATATACGAAAATTTGAACATTACATATTGAAGTTATGAAATTTTGTAAGTATAAAACAAAATTTGAGAGAAATTGTCATCTACATTTCAAAATAAATCATATTAATATAAACATAACATCAAGTTATATTAACATATCACGAATTATTATAAAAATATATATCCTCGTAAGACTTACTTGACTTCAGGCCAAGTCAGACTAACCTGAAGTATGACCCAAACCCAATCCAAAAAGTGTATCGGGTCAAATTTTAAGACCCAAACCCCTCCCAATATGCTTTGGACTAAGCTGGGTTGGTGGGCTTGGCCGGGTTATGAACACCCGTAGTTGTACCCACGAAAGCAAGAATTCCACATTATCTTTTGTAAATTACTTTTATTCTAAAATTCTAGATGAATTACCATAAAAGCATGTTTGAAGCACAGTAATAAACAAGACATAACAGAAAAAGCATGGAACACCAGGCTAAGATTGGGCAATGAGATAAATTATAGAATACAAAACCATCAGATAAACTTCACTAATGAATGCAAAGTGTTTCAAATTTGCATGGTATATAACCAGTCTGGTACGTCTAGGACATTAGGATTTTCAAGAAAACAAACAAACACAGCCCAAAATATTAACAAATGATCCACAAGGACATCATGCGGATGTTCAAAACTAGGTGCATTTATACAAAAAATCCTATTAGCAGTTGATTTTATCAATCAGTCATCTTCATTAAGCAGGGTAAAGTCTTGTACATCAATTTCTTTATTCATTTTGCGCATTTCATCGATCTCAATCAATAGCAAGGGATCATGCACCACCTTATCTGCTTGCAATATCTTTGGGCAACCTGACAAACACAGAGTTAGTCAAAAGTAATGCAAATGATGCCACAGGAATGTGAAGTTCATCAGACAGTGATGATCTACCTGATATTGGGCATTGACCACGGGATTGCTTTGACCTTATATATTGCATTATGACTTTCTTTTCATAAATATGCCTACATTCCATACTGCATCAAGGAAACAGAAACATGAGCAACATACATAATGTAACAGTATCTAAGCCCATTCACAAGCTCTTCAGCAAAACATACATTTTAGGGTGTTTTTGGTTAGGGGATGATGATGGGATGATTCATATCTAATGTTACACATGAAGCTCATCTATAGACCCCCCCCCCCCCCAACCTTTTCTTTTTTCCCCCTTTTTCTCTTAATCGCCTAACCAAACACACCGTTAGTATAGACAAATTAAATTCCAAAAAAGCACACCCAAATGGGTATGGGGACAGGTATGTCTTTCTCATTTGGGTTTGCATATGGAGGTTTCAGTTATGACCAAAAGCCAGCTCATTTAGATCCCTACTATCAGAGAAGGGTGGTGAAGGATAATAAAAGCATAGCCAAGTTGTATCTTATCTGCTAGATAAATCATTAGAGTAGACTCTAATAGCACCACCACCCTCCACAGTCCGCCAGAAAACTTGGTTTAACATGCTCAATACCCTTTAATGACCATTCCGACAAGCATTTTTCCGAATAATTTTTTTAAACAAATGCAGATCAAACCAATAACTACTGAACATTGAGCTTGTCTTATTGCAATCGAATTTATTGCCCCATCCACGGCATTATTTTTCCATTTACCCATTCTTCCTGGCATGTTACTGACTATACATGCATAGATTGCAAATTTACATACATGTACAAAATAAACATCGAGATGGAACAATAATTTGTTCAATCAAAATGTAAATTTAAATAACAAATAACTCAAACCAAAATATCTAACTCCAACTATTAATAGAGAAAGAAAATTTGCGAACAAAAGCAACAATAATATGAAGGGACTGATGTGGTACCTGCGAACTGGTTCTACAAGCTCAGTAACAGGCTTTCCAGTCAATGGACAAGTAATATTCAAAACAGAAGATTGGGTACTGGTCATTACAATGTCCTCCTGCTCTTCACCTGGCATTGGCTGCCCGTCATGATGAACATTCTGAAGACAAAAGATAAACAGCGACCACATTAGATTGTTAGGAATTCACCAAACAACAATCTTGCAGAAGAAACTTAGAAAGGTGACAGCATTGTTTCATTTAATAAATTTACAAATTTTCTGACAAAAAGGATCATGGAACCAGAATATTATGAAGTATAGTGCACGTTATAAAGTGCAAAGAGCAAATCAGTGTTTAGTTCTCTCCCTGTCTCTTCTTTCTCTCGGTGCTCAGTACATATATGCATATGCATGTGTGTGAGTGCGAGAGAGAAAGTATGAGAATATATACTCATAAGAATGTTGACAGAGAACATTTATCCAATGAGTATGAGATTATATACTCGGTGTCATTGCCAGAAAATATTATTACCAAAGACAGCAGTTACATCTCTACCTTTTAAACTAAGAGAACAGGGACGTCCACTGAGTAAATGACCAAAAGACAAATAACAACAATAATAAACACACTCAATTTCCATCAACATAGGAAAATAAGGAAGAAAAAAGAAAAACCCTCCAATAGTTACAAGTGAGAAGAAACATACCCATACAGCTTCCTTAAATTGGCGTATTAAAGGATGATTATTAGGATCTGAAGTAGAATTAGCCTTACACTGTGCAAGTTCATCCTCAAATAACTTATGAAAATCAGTCGACTGCATTTGGAACATCAATAACATGCAAGTTAGTTTTTGGAGAAAAAGGTTTGGGCTACATGATAACATATAATATAGTTTTTAAGAGCAACAAAAACTGTTAACACGAAATCCACAATTACACAACCTCTTCTCCAGGCTGGTATCTGTTCGCAAAAGCTTGAACTGCTGATGAAAAATTCACAGTGAGTTCAGATAGAGCCGCTAACTCAACAACAGCATCTTCCAGCTCCTTCACCTGACGTTAGTGGTTTTCAGTTACCATATGATCAACAAATCAAAAATAGAAAAAAAAAAAAAAAAAAAAAACTTGGAGTTCATGAAATCAAGGATTTGTTTGGTTTCAGAAAACAGTTTTCATGTTCTGTTTTTTGCTTTCATTTTCTGTGTTTTCTTTTTTTCAGAGTTTTGTAAAAGGAAATAGTGAAAACACAAAATCATGAAAACAGAAATACTACAGAAAATGAAAACAGAAACCAAATCAATCAAACGAGTAACTGGAAATAGAAAATTGACTAGTAACAGAAAATGAAATCAGTCAGAAAGCAAACAGATTCTTAAATGATATTTGAAATACCTTATCAGAGAGCTTTTCTTTCTCAAACTCAACTGCAATATCCTTCATGAAATTCATAGTCCTTCGTATATCCTTAAAAAAAAAAAAAAACAGAAAAATGCAACCAAATCAATCAAAAAAAAAAAAGCTGCAAAAATTCCACTTACAACCCTTCAATAATTATATTAAAAAAAAATTGAGAAGGCAAGTTAGAAACCAGGGCAGTGAACAAAAAGGGTGCCCTACAAAAGAAGAAAAAAAAATTGCATTGAAGAATCGAAAAAGGAATGGGGTTTGGGGTTTGGAGAGTTACAGAAATGAGAGACTGATCATCGGAACAGAACCGTGCAGCTTCGTTCCTGATTCGGCCGGCGATGGCGCCGCCGTGTGAAGATGACGCCATGTCAAGATTCTTCTACAAGTTTTTTTTTGCTTTTTCACGGTTTTTTTTTTCCGATCGATTAGACCCTCTTTGGCTACTTGCGAGTGTGTGTGCAGTGTGAGCGTTTGTGAAAAAAAACGGAGTTGTTTTGGAGGGAGAGGGGCAAGGATATTGAGCGGACGCCTTTATGCTAGACCCTGTATATAAGGGTCCATTCGTGGTCCTCTATATTTAGTATCATCGGATTGTGAAAGGAAATAATCTGTAACAATAAATTTCTAATCCTACGGTGATAATAAAAAGGACCATTACTGGTCTTCTATGTAGGAATAAAGATTGGAGAAAAATTCTAGTGAATAAATTTTGTGTATAATTTATGGTTTTTGTTTATGTGTATATAGGATATCAGTACCATTTATATAATCAATAGTTGCGATATTTTTGTCCTTTTAAATTTTATAGAGCTAACGGAGAAATTTTATCATTAATAATTTACACACAAAATTTGTCATACAATTTTACCGGAAAAATTTCCATAATCGTGCTACTTATATTAAAAAAGGATTTTATATTTTGTCAGCCTTTTTTTCGGGTCAAGTCAACATTCTTTTGTTGGGTAATAAAAAAAAAGGTCTGCTCCAAGCTGGATTTGGGCTGAGATTGGCATAGGAAACTTGATGTCATTTTAGTTCAGCCTGATACTATCCAATTCATATATTATTTTATGTATAGTACTTAATTTGTATTAAAACTTTTAGAACTGGTTATTAATATATATTAATTTTTATTTTAAAATGACATTTGAATGACAAAAGATAAATTTAACTTATGATTAACTAATTTTGATATTTCTGAGCTCGCAAACCAGTTTGTTTCATTATACATCAACTCACAATTCAAGCAATTAAGCTGGGTCAGAATGAATTTTTACTTTAGCTTTGTTGATGAGATTTAATGAACTATTTGTTTGCCAACCTAACCTAATGGAACAAAGCTTAATACTTATTGTTGTTGTATTTGTTTGCAAAAAGTGGTTGGCCCACCTAGTTAATATTTTATTCATATATCATCATGATTTAAATTTTATACATAAGTTTTCTTGTTAATTATTGATTTATAAATACCTGCGTAAACATTTAATAAACTCATATACATGCCCTAACCCTAAACTATAACATAGGACAAATCTTTCCCTCAACCTAGAAAATTTTCCAATCAAAAAGATCATAGTTACTTGTTCTGCAAAATTAGTAGGGCAGCTTGGAGTTAAGAACCGTTACTTGGAAACAATAATAGCTGTCTAAAAGCAATATAGTTTAGTTATTTTTTTTGTCTGCAATAGTTTAGATGTTAAACTGCATTTCTAGAACATGGGGCAATGATCATCCCAAGAGGGCCAGACAGACAGGCAGACAAACGATACCCAACATATATTGTTCTTTATAAGTTTATGACATGAATGCTCAATTGTCCCTAGAAAAATTGTATACGTTTCAGGCCCATAAAATTGCATGTCATTGTTCTGACATATATCAAATTGTCCTATTATCAAAATTTTGTTCTTACATACAAAATGAAATACTGTAGAAATGTAAGACATGGATTCCTTACTTACATCAAACTACTGATTATAAGCGCCTAAGCCACATAATAGCCCCCGCAGGGAAGGAGCATAATCCAAAACCTAAGCCACTAACTGCCTCTTAATTCTACATTGTAAGCATAATCTTCTGTAATCTGTACCAAAGCCCCTTGAATCATCGGAATATGATGTGCAAAGGCAAGTGCATTACTGTTTTCTTTGATCAACTAATTACCTACCCCTGCCCTGGGAAGGTGGTTGCTTTGCTGGGGTCAACTTCCTAAATGCAGCATGCAGTATCATGCCTACAGAGAGTTTTTGAACTTCAGAACTCATTTAGATAAAGGACATCAGCATGAGTTAGCAATAAGACCACAAATGTAGAAAGACTCACCAGCATAGCTGACACCAAAGGCACAAAAGAGAGCCATTTGAACATTGGAATAGACTAGAATGACTGCTGTTACTGCAAAACATAACATCCACATACAAGAATTCCAGTAAGCCTTTTGAGCACCCAGTTAAAGAGATACATTTTCCAGCATCAATAAAAAAATGAGCTCAGATACGACATATTACATGAAAAAGAAGGGAAACACAATGCTCATAGAAAACGAAAGGCTACATGAACTCAGCAAAATATTATTTTTTTTCTATGTAAGATTATGCCCCAAAAGTACAAAATAGATTTAAAAAAAAAAAAAATCATACACTACTCAGGCCAATCCACAGCTTAAGCAAAGTCAATGCAGCAGTACATACCTATTGGATGTTACTGCTACATCCGAATAAAACTATAGCAACATCATAGAGGAATCGTTCATGAGATATTAGAGCTCACCACACTGGGCAAAGCGTAACAAACACTGCCGAGTTATGGGATATTGATCCAAACCCCATTTGTCACTTAAAAACTTGAAGAAATCCCACAATGCCAAACATGATATCAATCCAACAAGAGCAATTGGCATCTGATACCTGTATACCATAAAACACATTTTCATCATCATCAACAACAACAACAAAACCCAGGACAACAACTGAACAAGAAGCAGAATAGAAGATTAATACACCACTGCTAGGAAAAGTAACAAAACTACCAAGCCAAACTATTAGAAACAACAGAAAACAACTATCCAGCACAATGTAAGAAACACATTAATCCACACTAAAAGAGGTGAAAGAAAAAGAGCCTCACTATATCAAACACACCAATACCATGCTGCAAAAATACCAAAAAGGAAGCGAAAAAAAAAAAGCCACTAAAATTCTCCAATCCAAAGCATAATTCAACACACAATATCTCAAAATTTGCATAAAAAATTAAAATCTAAAAATTATAAACCTCCACAACCCCTGGGCCCCAAAAAAAAAAAATCAAAATCTCAATCCAAACTTTTGGTTGGTTGCCCTAGAATACCTCTTGTCGACAGCAGTGACTAACCTCCCTTGCAGTTCAGAGCTCACCGAAGTGGGTAGACTGCTGGCTCCATTCCCGTAGGTGGGGATCGAACCCCACACCTCATGGATAAGGGACAAGGCTAGCTAGTAGCTACCAAGTACCAACCATGCCTCACCTAGTGGTTCTCAAAATCCAAACTTGGGCACCTCAAAACATCACTCGGCAAAATAAAAGAGCCTCATTCTATCAAACATATTAACATCACGCACATAGACACCACTAAAATTCTCTTAACTAAGCACAATATATATGCAGTCTCTATAAATTAGCATAACATAGCTACACAACAATCGCAAAAATTACACACCGTTCAACTCAAAATCCAAACTGTCCAAACATAAGCCACTTCAAAACCCAACTCCCAACCCAAAACCGCCTTTAGTTATCACAAGATTCTGAAAACAACAGAAAATAGAGACAGTAGCCAAACAAGTCCTAAAAATAAAAATTCTCTAACTCAAAGCATGGTACATATGCAATCTTCATAAATTAGCATAAAACAGCTACAAAATGCTCACAAAATTTACACACCACTCAACACAAAACCCAAACATGAGGCACTTCAAAACCCAACTCCCAGCACTTTCCACAAACACCAAACATTCAAACTTCACAAACGATCAATCAAATCTCAAAATCCCAAACCCCCCCCCCCCCCCCACAAAAAAAAAAACTTACAAGGCGCAAGCGAAGAAGAGGATGAACAAATACGCGTAGTTACGCGCATATCGCTTGACATTCTCGTGGACCCTGAGGCGGGCCTGGGCAGGAGACAAAGGGAAGGAGTATGACCCGCACGCCCCGACGAAGGAGCGCGACCAAGAAGGCGTCTCGCCGGAGAAGTCATCGGCGGCGAGCTTGGCGAGGGGGTTGAGAGTGAGGAGGGAGAGGAGGGTTCCGACGCGGGAGAAGAGGGAGACGAAGAAGCCTGCGGCGGGTGAGGAGGCGGAGGAGGTGGGGTCAGCGGCGGCGGAGGAGGAGGAGGGAGCAGCGGCGGAGGTGCGGTGGTCGAGGATTTCGAGGTAGCCAGAGTCGCGGAGCCAGGACTCGAAGGCGGGTTCCGGGACGCTGAGGGCAAAAGGGTTCGAAGCGAACACCATCTCGCTTCCGCTTTTTTTCTTCTCCCAAACAACAACACAAGCCAACTAACTACTCTCGAGTCTTAACGTTGTTGCTGTTTTTTTCTCGGCTAAGGTTTCTTAACTGCGTCTTGGACTTTGTAATGTACCAATGGTTTTTTTTTTTTGTTTTTTCGTTGAAGTAGACCCCATTTTATTCTATTAAAAGTATATCAGGAAAAACTAATCTATCAAAATTTAAAAATATTTTATTAGATTTTCATAATTTAAAAAGAAAATAAATTAGCCACTCTATATAAGTCTACATAATTAAAAAACTCTATATGAACCTTGATCAATTGGAGACCTTTTGATTCAAAGACTAATTTCTCCCTCTATACATTTTTGAAGAACAAAATGATATATAGTTTTATTTTTTTAACGTGATCTGATAGCAATGTTAAAAAGAAAAGGATTTTGTTTGGTTTAGAAAATAAGAAATGTTTGTAGCAAGCTATTCAATGGAATAAATTCTCAGTTATCACTAAATTGTAATTGAATTAAAAAATGTTTAAATTAAGGCATTTATTTCAGTATTATTGTAAGGAAATACCGTGCTACCTCCATTAAAATTATGCTATGACATAAAAATTTTACAATTACAATATGAAAAACTATCATGTAAGGACCTTTTTTTTAAAAAAAAAAAAAACCAAAGCCATCCAAAAAAATAACTAATTCTCTTGAAACGTAAAACTCGCAAATATGAATATTGTCTGAAGCCACGTAACCCTCTTTATATATACAGTTAAGAATCAAACCATGACCAGATGCTTAAGGAGCCTAGCAAGCTACCAACTATTTTCTCATAATTTCAAAGAACAAAGCATTTAAAGTTATTCCCCCTCCAAATAAATGTGTTTCTCGATATTCAAACTCGTGTTTTCATCCTTACAGGGATCAAGTTGCTTATCACTCGTCTAACACCTTGTTGGTAAAAACTGTGGGAGACATTACAATTCCAGGAATGGAGCATTTAAAATCTTTTGTAATGACGATTGAGCTGTAAATTTGTGCTTATAAACTGGACTAATAGAATTAATTTATTATTTTATTTGCTGTTCTTTTTTTTTCCGGGGCTTGCCCTTCAAAATGGACAGCATGCAACAGTGTAACACTATTATTGCAAATAAGCTTATCAAAATCATCTTTTTATGCTTAACGGAATCATTTCATTGCCTTGAAGAGTTGCAGTGTATATCACTCTAAACATATTTCTGCTGTTCCTAAAGGGATGCAGAATCCACTGAAACTTTAACACTCCAAATTCCAGGTATATCACAAAGCAGACTAATGTAAGGTCCTCATGTTCCAGTAAAATAATATGAAAGGTCTTCGTGTTGAAATCGTTGCATCAATATAGTTGCAGCAGACTACATTATGACCACCTGACATATCACCTAAAATGAAATACTATATAGCTAATAGAAACCGACACAGCTCTAGAGTTCATACACTGATGAATCCACAAGTCATCTCTTCATGCGTTTTCTAGGCTTTCATGCGCATGTCTACTCTTTTCAAACGCCAAACAAGATGAACCTGATGGCACAAAGCCGCTTTTCACCAGAAGAATGGGCGGAACATCATCGCTTAAGTTGCCTTCTAGCCAGAGCTGGGGCTTTCTTAGGGATATAGACCTTGTAGCTAACCTGAGCATTCACAAACTATTAGCAGAGAAAAAACACAGGCAGAGAAAAAGATTAAATACCATATTTCAGGGCTTACCATTATGAAAATAACATTCAGAATATAAAGAAATTATTATTTACTCACCTGTACCATTTCACCACCTCGCATCACATTCATTGTTTTCTGCTCAAACTGCGAGCTCTGGTTGGATTCATCTTGCAGTTTTCCGGAGCTATTCTCTAATGATGAGTCTTCAACGCAAGATTTAGTGACGGAGTTGCTCAACTCATCAACATCCCTGCCACTGTTGTTAGTACTCTGAACTGCAGCTTGAGTATTCTTGGCTGCATCTCTTTCTGCACCGCCCTCAGTCACCAAGGACTTTGGATTGGGAGGTTCATGTGAAGCAGAAGTTTGCTTCAATTCAAACTGTGAGTGCTCGTTGACTTCATCTTGCCCCTTATTCAAGTAATTAAGTTTGAGTTGAGATCCATGACTAGAAGGCTTAGGAACAGCAGAAGACAATCCTCTAGTGTTATCAACATTATCATTGCTACTATGACAAGCAACATGAGAAGCCTCCGAAGTACCCGTGTCTTTACTACTCTCTGCCACCACCAACTTTTCCTGAGGAAATCCAGAGACAGGTTTTCGCTTCAAAGATGAGTGACTTCGAAGTAAATCAAGGCAAGATTCTGGTGTTGTCAACTCTGGTTTGTTTGTCCTGTAATTAGTGGATTTTACACTAGTGTTATCTGCATCAATCACTTTTTCTGGTGCAGAGGCCAATCGGGGCTTAGTAGAACCAGATATATCTTTGTCCATGTTTGACCTTTCAGTGTTTCTTGGATAAGTAATTAAATTTTTCCTCCCAACAGGAAAACTAGTTTCTTCTATAAAAGTTTGATTATCAAATTTTGTCCCTACAACTGCATTATTAACATTAGACTTACCCTGACCGACATCATGGTTATCAGTAATAGGTTGCTTTACCTGGCTAACAATTTTAGTTTTCTGATTAGAAGCTTTTGCATTAGACTGGACCCCACCTCGGAACTTTCTTAAGTTTTCCAACGCCTTTCGTCTTAGAATTGACTCCAAGTCTTCACCATTCACATCATCCCCAGAAGTCAAGCTTGTTTTATTCTTCATAGATTCACCTGTCCTAGCACTATCAGCATTTACATCCCCCGTCTCATCCTCAACCCTCAATTTCAATTTCTCTTCTGTTGCAGGAAGTGTATAATGATCCAACTCTTTCTTTATTGTCCCATCATTACTGTCATTACTTCTACAAGGGTAATCATGATCATCTACAATCTCCTCCTTGGTCTCATCCCTAGAAATTTCCCTAGCTTCTTCCACCTCTTTTGCAACAGTAATGACTGATCTGAGCCTCCTGGAATTGTTCTCACCTATACACTTCTCTTCAGTCCTTTCATATCTACTTTCAATAGAGCGACTGCACGATGAACAACTCCCAGCCCTGTACCTACTACTCTTTTCACTTCCACTCCTCCCTCTCTCCAATCCTTGTTTTCCTTTCTCTTTTCTCTCCAATCTTCCCCTGCGACTCTCATATTGACCGTCATCACTGCCAGCACTCCAACCTTGACATGTAGAGCAGCTCCATGAACCACTGCTTGCCGAACTAACCCTTGCCTCTCTCATAATCTTTTTCTTCTGGCAGGGCTTTTCCCTCACCTCACACTGGCGTTTCCTCTTCGCCTTTTTTCTCTTCCTGGCATTGAGCAAGTCCTCACTGCTGTCGGGGGTGAATGACCGTCTCCGAGCCCTCCTCTTCCGACCTTTCACATCTTTTCTCGGGGGAGACCGATCCCTTTTGCTTCTATAACTGTAACCATCTTCAGAGCTAGAGGACACTGGCGTGTCTAAACTTCTAGAATCGTCATAATCAGAGCTTGAAAGAAAAACCTCATGGCGGCGGACCTTCTTGGATTTACGTTTCCCACTCTTACTTTTACTGCTTGCCTTGGCCTAAAACATCATATTAGGCCCGTATTCATGATGAATTTGCATTAGTGAAAACAAAATTTTAGGGAAACCCAACACTCAATTTGTTTTCGAAATAACCAACATCCAAATCAGAATTGTCTTCTCTAGCAAGCAAAATATACAGACAACATTAAAAACCCACAAAGGATACCTAGTACCAAACAAATAAAAAAAAAAAATTGATTTCCAGTCAGCTGAGGCATATGATTCACACCCAATAAATTTTTCAATTTCACAAAACACACAAAGCAATATCAGAAAGTTGGGTTTTTTTGTCCCCCTTAAATTGATGAATTGAAACTTAAAATTAAATGCCCTAAGATGCAAAACAATATATGATTGGATAAATGAGGCTACCTTAAAGGAGGAGTTCTTGGAACGTTTCCTCTTGTGTGAAGCGGAGGATTTCTTCCCCATTCGAGCGACCTGTAAAATCAAGCTTTCAAAAACGAAAGGGATAACATTTAAAAAAAAGGGAAAATTTGACGAGGAAGATAGAGAAAGGAGAAAAGAGAAGGCGTTAATAGGCAAAAGAGGAAATGGGGTTGAAGAAAAAGCAAAAGGGTATAAGAAAAATGGATTCTTTTTGCCACTGGACGAATCCGATTGGTCTGTTACCCTTTTTCGGTTCCCCAACTCTTCTGCTGCTGAAACCTGTTTATACCATTTAAGCCCACCACTTCGATTTGAGGTTAACCAACTCTGCGCTAAAATGGGTGAAACGGAACAAAGGATGATTAATTTTTGAGGGAATGTATAACTTAGCACCTGAAATTGTAAAGAAATTAACTTTCACTAAAATTATAAAATGACCTTATTTTTGTTGACGTGCCATCGTATTTTTACTAATTTATCACATTAATTCATATGTAAGTGATATATTAATATTCTACTTAACATATATCAATTAAATTACATCGAAATAAGTATAATTTAATACTAAATATGAAATTTATGTATAACCAATATAGTAAACAATAACATATTTGGCTCGTGTTAACAGTTTGAACCTATCATTCAACTACATTACCTTTGAAATTAAGTAAGGTCTCAATTTATCATTAATATATCATTTAACATAACACATTAATAAAAATGTAAAGATTAAATAATGAAAATAAAAGTAGGACCAACTTGACTCTTATCTTGCAATTGCATTGAAAAGTTAAATTTTAAATCTCTTAGGACAAAAAAAATTTACACATATAATTTCAATGACTGAGTTGAATATCCACTCATTAATCTTTTTTTTTAATAAAAGTATATTATAATTAAAGATTAATTTTGATACATTAAGTTTTAAAGTGTCATACAATTATATATTTTTATATAGTAATACATGATTGAATATATTTATAGAGTATGATTATGTTAGACACTTGTGTGTATACGATATATAATAGAATGTTTGTGTAACTTATAATGTATAGAGATTAAATTCTTATGAACATATCTTACTAAATGACCTACAGAGCACAAACTTCATACTTTCTCATTTTATATATACATCATGGCATAGAAATAGAAATTTTTAGGGCCATACATTCAGAAATCTTTAATAAAACTCAATCATCATTTGTCAAAACTAGAGAGTAATTACCGAATGGTTTAAGATGATAAAAACAGCTCGCTTATGTAATGAATTGATGTATGACCTAATACTATTTTTAACTAAAAAGAATTTAGATGAAATATTTCTAACTAGAGTATTTTTGGGAATCATTATTGAAGAACCCCCCCCCCCCCCCCCCCCGGGTGGGGATCCTACCAACTTAATGAAAAAGGTTAAGTTTCTAAGTTTTCAATCGAATACATTAAAAAAAATGACACCTTTTGTACAAAAAAAAATATCTCAAACTTTTAATGTTGGTAACTAGACTAGATTGCCATTCCAAAAGCAAGAAGTTTGCCAGTGCATAAGAAACACCAGTTTCTCTGTGCTAGATTAACATGTTCAGTTAAAAACCATACTTTCGGAACCAAAAAGCAAAAAATTATAAGCCATGGAATATAACAGTTCTTGATAATGCGAGTTTTGTTAAACCTTCATAGTTGCATGCATTTAAAGTATATTATAGGCTTTCTAAAAGTTCAAGCATGCTTGCAGCCTCTGGCTTTTGGAGAGGCTCTGCATATGCACCAACAACATAGCTCTTTCAAAATATTTAGGGGCCAAAGCTGAAACAACTCTTTCATCTTTTTCCTTCCACACATGTTACACACGATTAAGAACTCTCTTTTATCATATGCTACTTCATCCAAACAAACATAAAGGAAAAAAGCAACAGGAAAACAAACTTTCTCGATTATGAACATTTATATGGTTCACCATTATTATTTTCATATACAGAAGCAGTGCATTCTTCTTTCTTCTGATCCGACAAGTGCCCAAGAATTTAGAATGCTAAGCATCTTCAGCATCGCTCATGCTGGCGCGACTGTCGATATAGAATTCAGTGGAGAAATCAATTTCATCAACAATCCTTCCTCTGTTATGTTGACACACAGGATATGCACAATCAGTATAAACACTTTGAATGAGAAAGTGCAAGTAAATTGCCTTAACCAAGATAGGTGACAACATATTGGGATAATAAATACCTTTCAAGAACAAACTTCCCTTCTTTATACTTTTGGCTCTTCTCATGTGCAGACTCCTGAGAGATTAAGTAAATTTTTGAAGGGTCAAGACTCAAAGCTGCGTGATGTTGGATAGGTTCAATAATAAGAGTAATCACAAGTTTTAGGCCTAAACAATATGCTATAGTTATTCTGATATCCATCTATATGATGTTGACTTATGCTAGTCCACATGAAATATTCCAACTTGTGGTAGGGTGGCGACTAACTTGAATTAAAGATTGATTTATGAGGATTGATACAAACAAATAAATAAATAATTCCATGTCAGTCATCCAGCATAAATGTTCTGAGAGATTTAATCTGCAACACTGTTTCTAGATAAACGAAATTGAGGCGAGTTAAGAGAGAAGGATTACATATTTCCAGCCTATTATTTGACCACAGCAACAGCAAAAAATATCTGCCACAGTATGCAATCCTGAAAGCATCATCCTCTCCTCTAATGCTCCAATTGTGAAGTTCACACTGAATCACAGGCAAAAACTATAAGTATACCAAAAAGACTTGGAACATTTAGGTCTGTTGATGTTTTCATCTAATGATGACAGAAACCAAACGATCACTTTGCTGACTTTCATTGACAATATCTGCAAACAACAGGTGTGTTTATAAACGTGATCTGATGATCTCAAACCACACTTTCTGCATAACAGAGTTAGAAACCAAGGTGAACAAACTTATTGATGCTATAAGTTTTAATATAAAAGTCATTAGCAACTGGAGCTCATGTTATCAGTTTTGTTGTACACCCACAAATGTCATGGTATAAGTTTTGATACACAAAATGAAGTTATGGCTTCTTTTTAGGCATGCGCCAAATACTAAAATTTTAAATAATTGCGTGAGGATTCCAACAGCAAAGTTCAAAATTTGGGTGCAAAAGTTAACATAAAGGAAAGTTCAGGGAAGGCTACTGTACATTCATGAAAGCAGCAACATGACTGAAAAAACTTAGACCCAATGCAAACACAATTTTGCAGCTCTGTCTTAATCTGTCTAATCTATTTCTTAACTCAATTTGCTAAAGACATCATATTAAAGAGGGAAGCAAGAAAAATTTGAGGGAGGAAAAAAATAATGATTTTAAATCAAAGGAATGTATGTGTTAGCAGCCACAATGTAAAAGCATACCTGTTTTGAACAGCGGACATAAAAAAGTTACTGGCTTCACTTCACTAGGTACATCACTGGCTTATTTACTAAAGGCATAAACCTATGAATTAATTTTGTAATAAAATTTGAGGAGATCAAATATTTCAGCCATGACTAGATGCAGCACAATATAACACTGCATCATATCTGCAGTAGTTCTTTTAAACGGCTGCAAGTCCAAACCAGCTCACAGGTCATTTTTGTGAATTCAAAGTATAAGTCAAACTTGTGCTAATAACATAAAAGAACATGCTAGTTTTAGATTGTAGTCATTGTGAAATCATGAATCCAATTCGTTAGGGAGTCGTAAACAAATCTAAAAATTAGTGTCTGTCAAAAAAGGAAGTTGAGCAAGCAATGTTGTAAGAATGAAAAGTTGGCATTTATTAGAGCCAAATTGATGTCAATTCAGAGTTCAAACACAAGAAGACCAAAGTGAATTAGGATCCAACAATGATGTCATCAAAAAGTAATCTAGATACAGATAAGCTTAATTATATATCTGGATATGATGTAACCTTTCACACAAGATGTTGTATCATGGTCATAGAAGGGTAATTCCAAGACTGGAGACCATGGAACTGGAGTTGTAAAAGAATGGTAATTCCCTTAGTTGTGCTGCTCCTTAAGAGCAAGGATAGCAATGTTTATGAATCATCACTAGCATTCCAAGATTCAATCAATGGAATCTGATGTCAAGAATTTTGAAGATTGTGGAATGCATGCAAAACATGCACAAACTTTTCCAATCAACAAACAAGGCATGAGTATTTCAAACCATAAGAGTTTTTCCCATGGATCAATTGCCCCTGAACCTGACACCTGATCTGCACAGGTTTCAACTTTCTAACTCACTTAAGAAGACTTGGAAGGCTATCAATGCCAAAAATATCTTCTGTATGTATATGTTACCAATAATTTTCTCCTGTGAAATTCTTTCTCAACATAAATTTAATATGTATTCCATAATACCACATATGCAACTAAAACATCTAAAAATCAATAACAGGTAACAGCAGTTCCCAATGTATATATGATAGCATTAAGTAATAACAGTGCAATACTTTGAAAAGCCTCATTTTCAAGCAGCTTAAAGATGCAGATGCAATCACACAAATGAAGTTTGTGTTTTGAAACAACAGTGCTGAACTTTGTTTCAAAATACTGGAAACACAGACAACGAGAAAATCCAATGTTCATGGTGTTGCAAAGGATGCAATTTTCAGAGGTTTGACTTTTGCAGAACATGACCACCCTATTTTCTGGATTGCAGGTAGGGTAGTATCAAACTATGCTGAGTTCAATTTTCAGTTAACACTATAAATAAATTAATATAACATGAACCACACGCCTGTTAAGCTTCCATACAATCCTATCCTAACTTGTAATTCATTAGGGTGGTCACTGACGTATCCAACAAAAACTGAAATGTACTTACGCATTATTGAAGAGGTATGCTTTTCCCCTCCGGCAATGAAATGCCTGAAAGAAGGGTAATGGAACATTAATGAGAAGCAATTTAACAATCCAGCAAAGCAGTTGGAGACTTGGAGCACAGCACTGGCATAAAAGCAAAATCAACAGCACAGAGATTATGCAAGCAATACATTTCTTTTTTAATTTTAATCTTTTGCCACTTCATGCATTATGTATGTCACTGTCAGATATATGTTTTAGTTAAAATGGTTAACTTCTAGTATATCAAATTATGAATTATGAATATCGTGGAAAGAGACCACCACAATAAGGTGGATAGAAGCAAAGGTATTAAAAGCAACCGTGAAAACAACCATGCAGCCCAAGAGTCAAGAAGACATATTGAAAGTTCATACTGAGGCTTTTCCACCTTATTTTTCCTTTGGTTATAGCTTGATCAACATGCTAGCTGAAAGGTAACAAATTGCTAAACTCATCATGAGGATGGATTAGGCACCCTTAGAATACTTTACATTGATGGAAAGATCAACCTACTATGCATTATCATTGTTCAATTATTATCCCATTAGAAATTGAATCCTGACTTGAACAGCAGAAGGATTTAAGTCAAAGGCATCAAAGACTCATGGAGCCAACCACCGTCAATTTTCCTTTATAAATGGTACTATAGCCATATACAAATCCGAGGTGGAGCTTAACAGTTCTCTGGCACTAGTAATATGAACCCAGTAATTGTAGAGGCTTCAACCCCCTTATGATACATACAAGATCCCCTATAAAATTGACAGCTCAAAATTGCAATTTTGCAAAGTTGGGCCTGTTTAGTTACCATTTCCATTTCCTTTTTTCATTTTATGTCCTCTGTCTTCAGAAGTTTGCGAAGGAAATCCCGAAAACAATAAAATCCAGTTTTCAGTTTTCACTTCCCATTTTCATTATTTCTCATAAAATTCTAAAAACAGAAATGAGGAATGAAAACCAAAACCAAACATGCCCTACCAATCCGGGCATGCAAGACCATGCTTCCAGCACATAGCTCTTAAATCTCAAAGACCCCATATTAGATAACATGGTATAAATTTTCATATTTCAACATATGACAAAAGTCTACAAAAGGATTTACCACTCTCTCAAAATAGCAAACTAGTGTCCTAAAAAGCTGTTTCATATTCTTTACCCAAGGCAGCAACACAAACATCAGCTGCTCAAACAAATATTTACATAAAAACAATATCAATTCCTAGCTAAGAACATTGAGAAAATTTTCATATGGTACCCGAGAGATAAGATCATCTGCAAGGGCCAGGTGAGTTTTGCAGAACTTGCATCTATAGGACCTGCCCTCAAGCTCCACCACAAACACTCTTCCCATTATGTTATGTTTCTGCTTTGTGTTTGGTTTTGATGGAGACTCTTATGCTCAATGATGTTGTGTATGTGATGTTAAACTAGACTAGCAAATGAAGAAGATTGAAGAAGATTCAGAGGTTAAGAGGTAGAGAGGATAATACAGCAATGGCAGTGAGGAACAGTAAAAGGGACACGTGTAACTGTCAGTGTCAGTGCTGCTTTTGTTTATTGTGATGACTCTTTAGCCTTGTTCTTCAAACTGAAGCAAAGCGATAAGGCTTACTTTAGGCACTGATTTACAGATGGATCAATCTAGTTGTAATCATGGTTCTAGAATCAAAATTAAATTATAAAATTGTTGAAACTTAAGGGTACTGCTGCTTCTACTTCATCTGCCAAATTTTTTCAAAGATTTTTATTAAAATATTATATATTTGTCATGTTAAAAACGTAATGAACTTTTCTTATCATATTATTCTTATTATAATTAATTGTATTTACTTACATTAATTAGTCTTATTTATTTATTTTTTCTTGTTCATATGGGTAATTTTATTTATTTATGCATTTTATATTGTTATTAACATTTATTTAATATTTTTTAATATTTTTTTTTATTATTTTTAGATTGATAGGGCGAAATGAAGGTAGTCGTTTATAGTAGAATCGGTTTTTACCTTTTTTCTCTTTTTTTTTTGGGGGTAAAATAATAGATTTTTTTTTGTCTCTTTTTGGCTAAGAGTAGAATCGGTTCGTACGAGTGCAAAAGCAACATTAAGTTTCGGGCCTCACTAGTTGGTACGAATAGGGATGGATCACATACAAAGGAAAATTTAAGGGTGGATTGCATATTAAGTCTAGGTTGGTTTTCAATCTATGACAAAATTATAAAACAGTAAACATGGCCCAACTCAAATGTGAAAATTATTAATTTACTTTTTCTTTGGTTTCTGTGAGACATCTTATTTTACATAACAATAATGTTTCCAAATCACTTTCAAATATATTCTTTAGTGTACAATATGGTTTTGATGGATTTTTCTTTGCAATTTTTTAACCGTTTTTAAGTTATTATTTTGATTATATACACACACACACACTCTTTATTAAAGAAATGCATTTTAATTTTTTGATGTATTTGCATATAAATAGTTAATAAAAATAATTACTGGCAAAAAAGTACAAAAACTCTTTTTTGTTCAAAAACCATGATTTCAATTTTTTAAAACAGATATTTTTAGAACATAAAAAAGAATTAATGTTGTATATAAATATAAATTAACTTTTTCTAATTTTAGCGTGTGTTTGGTTTAGCATTTGTAAAATTATTTTTCAATTAATATTAATTTTGAGGTAAAGTACTTTTTTTATATTTGATAATTTAATCTAAGAATTGATTTTGATAAAAATTAAAAGATTAAAAATTAAAATGATAAAATCAATTAGGATGAGGAAGAAATTCCATTCTATTATAACAACTAGTGTTTATTACTTGTGCAATGCATGGTAAATAAATTTTTTGATTTCAAAATCTTTTAAAAATATAAATTATCAATAACATATAAAAACTAATATAAAATTTAATATACAATGTTGTATTATAACTAATTATTAATTTTAATTATTTATATTTTATTATTACATGTAAAAAAGTATTTATTGTAGTATTAAAAATATTCATTTGTATATTTTTCCCATTCATTATTGACTATTTAAATGTATAACATTTATTTTCACTAAACAAACTGTGTTTAGGAAGTCATAGGGGCTGTTTGGAAGTTCTTTTTGTTTTTGTTTTTAAAAACTGTTTTAGGAAATAGTTTTAAGTTTGATCTTTAAAAAAAATAGAAAAATTTGTTTGGCAATTTAACTTCAAAAACAGTTTTATAGTAATAAAAAATAAAAAATCTGTTCGGATAATTTTTTAAAAAAACACCACCACCACCAACAACAACAACAACACCACCACCACCCACACTTTCACACCACTACCATCACCACCAACCATACTTTCACCCCACCACCGTCCACAATACAACCAAAATCGAGCCATAAACCAAATAAAAAACCAAAACAGCATCATTCATCATCATCAACCAACATCACAACAAACCAACAAAATATTCAGTCATCATCATCAAACAATATTCATTAAATTCTCAGTAACCATTCACTAACCCATTCCAAAAAAAAAAAACAAAAGAAGAATCGCGAACAACCTCGGAGCATGGCGGAGCACGGCAGACCGCAGTGCTTGGTCGCAAAGGAGCTTGGTTGCTGGGCTGGGTTGCGGAGCTTGGTCACGGGGCCTGGGTCGTCGGGGCTTGGTTGCGAAGGAGCTTGGTCTTGGACCTTGGTCACAGGGCTGGGTCGTGGGGTTTTAGTCACAATCGCGGAGGAGCTTGTTCGAGGGGCAAAGTCGCGAGGGCTTGGTCGCCGGCTCTTGGTCTGGGTCGTGGAGCTTGAGTAGGCTAGGTCATGTCAGTCGCGGCAGATCTGGGTTGTGAAGCTCGCCGGGGCTAGGTCGCGGAGCTCGTGGGGCTCGCCGACTCTTGGTCTAGGTCGCGGAGCTCGCGGGGGTTGGGTCGCAGAGCTCGTCGGAGCTTAGTCGCAAGGCTCGCCAGCGCTTGGTCGCGGGGCACTTCGACGCTTGGTCGAGCAGAGCTTCGCCGATAGAGCTTCTGCCTGGAGGAGTTGTAGCGGGAAGAGTTGTGGGAGATAGAAGGAGTTCCAAGTTTTGTTTTATAAATCTGTTTTTAAAAACATCCAAAACTTGTTTTTGGTTTTTTGTTTTTAAAATTTGACTTCTATTTTCTGTTTTTAAAAACAAATTTTGTAAAACAAATTGACAAACAACTTTTCTTGTTATTTTGTTTTTGAAAATACAAAACAATTTTTAAAAATTGTTTCCAAACAGCACCATAGTATCTTTCTTTTTCAAAAAAGTGGGTTCTTCATGTGAGAAAAAAAATTGATATTGTTATTAAGAAATGATGACATCGGATGCATTGTGTTATGTCATAGATTATAGATAATGGTACAATACATCAATAAGAGAAAATATTACATGTTTGTTTATTTTTAAAAATAAAATTAAAAAATTTCATAAGAGCCAAATGAACATAATAGTAAGACCTGTCAAATTTTACATTTGAATTATCATTAGTTCATATATAGAGTTAAAATATTACTCTCTTCATTTTATAATAATCGTTAAAAGTCAAACAATATATATGTTAAGAAAAATAAAAAAAATATTGATAGATGTAGAAAACTATAAGGATAATTATTATTACTTATTTTGATAAATGTATTGATTACTTAACTAATACATTTCCAACAGGGGTATAAATGGAAAAAAAAACTAATACTATCTAGATGACTTAAATGGACAGATATTTTAAAATATTAAAAAATCAAGAACTGATCATCATTATGAAATGAATGGATTAATATTTAAAATTTAAAACCAATATTGCTTACCAAATTACCATTAACTTAACATTTAAAAAAAAAGTTATTTTCTTTGTGGAAATTAATCCAGCATCCACCGAACATGAACAATATAGTAAGTTTATTAAGGTCTCACAGTGATTTTATAATTAAGAAGGTTATCCAGGTTAAATAGTGGAGGGGTAAATTCATATAAAGTTGACATGTGTAGAAGCTTCAATTCCATGTGTTCAACTCCTTAAGTATTAATAGTATAGATAGATTATGAAGAAACATTTCCTATATATACTTCTACTTTTTAATCGAGGATCAATTGACTAAGAAATGTCAATAAAGGAATACCTATTTGACGCGATTTCAAGTGAGTGGAGTCTAGTGTCCTGCAAAAATAATTTAAATAAAAATTAAAATTTAATCATTGCTTGTAATAACTTTTTATTGAAAGTGTTATTTGTTTTATAAAATTATTCATTTTCAATTCTTTATCAACACAGCCTATAGTTTAAGGAATAAATTAATTTTTTACATGATATATACTATAATTTATGTAAAATGAAACAATATTAACTTGCTATTAACTTTCCCAAATAAAACTCATTTAAAATAATTTAATTAAAAATAAAATTAATTTCAATTAATTTTTGTTGTCAATAAAAAAAAATGACGTACATGAATATGGTTGAGAAAAGTGGTATTCATTTGTAGCAATGAATAAATGTGTTGAGTAACAAATGTACAGGTAAAATTTTAATACAAATTTTTTCAATTCAAAAAGCTTCTATAAGAGAAAAGGTTTTCAGGACAGTGGAGAACTAAATGCATAGAAAAATGACCCTTGTAAAATTTTATTCAATACTATTTTTAAAATATTAATAGTATAGATAGGTTAGATGATAATGGTTATAAAAAAAAAAAGCAAAATGGAAAAAGAAATATTTACATGATGGGTGAAAAGAGAGGTAAATTAAGGATGAAAATAATCAAGAAGATAAGTTAAGTGGGACCAAACATAACAGCCCATAAAAAACAATCATAGAATAGTCAATTGAAAAATGATACTCTAAGCCTTAAGCAGACAGCTAAGACAGCAAAGATTTATTGGCTAGATATTAAATTAGCCTTCACCCCACATAGACTCAAGGAACAGTTGAACACTATTGTTGCTGGCTAGAGTTGTTGACATGGTTTCTCCGGCACCTAAATAAATTGTCCTCTTCCACTTGGCAATTTCTTGTTTGAAATTTGATTTGGTTTTGTTCGCCAGTGATGTAACACCTATATATTACACAAAATTATTGATGGTGTCGGCATTCCTTTTCTTATCTACTATTCATCTATATGCCCTTTTGATTGTGAATGCGGCAGCAGCCACAACAGGTAGATCTTGTACAATATTAGTCCACTAAGGCCATATGCTGGTTTTCTTTTAAAGAAAAAGGAAAAGATATGATTGAGACATTCAGTCATCCCGTGTTCCATGATGAACTTGTTAAATCATTAAATAACCATGCTTAGATTGTTACTATCATCATTAATCAATGAATATGATAAAACCCCCACACATATATATATATATATATATATATATATACATATATTCATTTTATAATTTTTGTTTATTGATCATTCGTATAGGTCGTTCCAGTATTTCTTTTTCTTTTGCACGCAAATTATTTACATTCTCCTTCTGAATCCAAGACGCAGGTGATCAGAAGATGACTACAGTATCGCAGCGGTGAAAAAGAGAGTTGAACCTTGCTGATGCCTTCTACTAATCACAGATAATTTTGACATTAGCCACTCAAATTAGAATCCGCTTCATGACAAGCGGTACTCCTTTTAAATGCTCGCTTCATTCAAAAGTAAATGTTTGTCTCTTCCATTTTTATCATACACATAATTTCATACATATGGGTTTTGAATTTATTTAAGCATCTCGTCAAATATTCAAATTCTAACGGTGTATATTAAGAGGGTTTGATGGTTGGAGATTTATCTACGAATTCTTACCTTAAAGAGATTAGTTATTATTATCTATGGTGAATATACTGAAAAAGAAAAGGAGTTTTGGAGTTAAACTCTAATTATATTCTATAATACTAATATTTCAGACTCTTATAAGAGAAATTTTTACATGTGTCATTTCTAGAGCGATTTAGACCCCGTAATTTTTATTTAGAATTCAAATCTTCAATTTATATTTATTAAAATTAATTAATAAATATCAATTACATCGATTATAATTAATTATTAATTATAAGATATCAATTATAAATTATAATCTTACTCCCATTATCAGATACTGCAATATCACTTTGTAAAATTTTTTTTACTACTTAACTTTGTAAATTTTTATTCTATATTTTAAATTTATGAAATAGTATTTTTTTTGTTCTGATATATTTCAAGTTATTTGTTAATGATTATATTATTTAGCTTATTTATCAAAAAATTATTTGGCTTAATATATAATTATGGTTTCTTTCAAATATATTATAGTTATATATAGAACACGTGATTTGTATATTATCAATGAATGCATAGTGGAAAATTAACTTATATGATAGTTTTCAATTAATATGTAATTATCAATTTGTAATTAAAATAATCTATCGTAATAATATCAATCATAAATGATAGATGGATATTTTAAAATTATATATTTTATTTGAAAACATGCCTATCAAGATAAATAAATTAAAATCTTCTGGAATTAATTCAATACTAATTTAAATAATTTAGTTTACCTTTTAAAATATATTTTTACTTTTAAAATTATAAAATATATACTATGATATATTTATTTTAACTTAAATTCAAAGATTTTTCTTTATTTAATCCTTGAGTATTTTTTATAAACTCACATATACTCTATTATCATTTAATATTAATATGAAAATTTCAAGTATGGAGGTTATTCACTTATTTTAAATGAGATTCAAGAGGTTTTTTAGGATTTTCAATATGGTTTAAATATGATTTTTTTTTATTACATTCAAATTACATTTAAATATCATAATCAGCGATCGAAAACTTTAATTTTATATAATTGAATATCTATATAAAACATCTTTTTACATTAACAATGCATTGAAATTAAATCCTTAGAACAATATATTATAAAAAATAATGAGATATATATCTTTTAATCATAACCTATGTTAGCTTTGGACAGGTCCATGAATTTAGAGAAAAGATATAAAATCAATACTATTGAGTCAACCTTAAATTTGTGCTATCATTGATATAATAGTTATATTAATTTAAAATTATTTTATTAATTAAAATCACAGCAAATATTATCATGATCAACAAAGTATAAGTAAAAATCTAATACCACAGATTAACACATAAATATGATCAATTAGTTACTCTCTAATTAATCAATCACTCTCAAATTTAAATTAAAATTTTAGATAATAACATTAATTACATATCATTTTATTTTTACTTGTCAGATTTCATTATTATAACATATAATTTATTAAAATTAATATAATATATAATATTTGCCACATTATACTGTAATGATATTGATAATAAAAATATAATAAAACACGCTACACTATATTAGTTTTGATATTTTAATAAAACTTAATATTAGAGTTAACGTATTTTTGAATGATTTAATATAATTTATAATATATCTATGATATTAATAATTAAGATTCATTACATAGATAATTTTTCATGTGTCATTCATAGAGAAAATTATGCCCCATTATTTTCATAATTGTAATATTTAAAGTAAATTTTTGAATTTAATTTACTTTTTAATTATTAATAATTTTTTTTCAATTATGCCTTCATATCTCTCTTCATTAAAATTAGTTAACAAATAACAAATAATATAAACAAAGTGATAATGGAATGTAATATACTGTTAAAATTGTATATATGTATATATATATAAAATTATAGTACTAAAGATAACAAGCTATTATAATTATATTACCAAAAATATATTATAATTAATGATAACAAGAAAATCTTAGCACATCTTTATTTTTTATTATCTTTATTGGATTTAATTTGCATCATACAAGCATTTTTATTTTTAATTTGAATTATATTACATTAATTGTATTTGTTATAATGGATATTATGCTTCGAATTTCAAAGTATTTTGAAATTTTTTTCACTTTTTAAAAATTTTTAATAAATTGTGAACCCAATTAAAGATTCAAATTTCCACCAGGAATGAGGAGGAGAAACTCGTGATGAGGATGAAAATGAGAATAAAAAGTGAAATTCTAAATAAGAACGAGATAAGGGAAATGAGAGTTTATAACTTCAAATATAGAGTTTTTAAAAATCATAATATATATATATATATATATATATATATATATATATATATATATATATCTACCTATCTCATTGTACCATATTTGATTTTTGACAATCTAAACATTCCAACTTATCAATTTCACAATTATTTCATATTAATTTTTTTGAAAAACAAGACTTCAATTTTTCAACATAAATATTTTTTAAAAAATAATCCCACAATTTACACTTCTTTGATAATGATATTAATTATTTATTAATTATTTTAAAAAATAAATAATTATATCACTTTTTATTGAAAATAATTGTATAATTGATATACTACTCTAATAATTGGGATGACATAAATTAGGATTATATGTGATTTTTTACTAATTATAACATATTAATTATTAATTATAACATATATTTTAAAATTGAAATTTTAATTTACTAAAAGTATGTACAAGGAAAGAGAGTGTAATTGAAATCACATAAATTAAATTTATTAATTAGGAAATATATTTTTATGTTTTTATAAATAAATATTTTAACTTATTAAAAAGATGTAAATGACTATGGATAACAAAAAAACTGTTGAAGTGGGTACATGTAGGATGAGATTACCAACAATAGAGATAAGAATAGGGATAGATTTTGTCTTCATCGGGGTGGAGTCCCCATTTCTTAAATGTTGCAAGGACAAGGATAACACATCTTTATTTTTTCAATTATTTATATTGGATTCGCATTATGTATGCATTTTTTATTTTTTAATTTGGATTATATTACATTACTAATATTTGTTATTATAAATATTTATGTTTTAAATTTCAAAATGTTTTTAAATTTTTATTTTTGAAATTCTTTTAATAAATTCGTGAATATGCGTAGAGATTCAAATCCCTATGGGAAATGAAGAAGGAACCTGTGATGGTCATAAAGAAGGGGATTGAGAGGCAAAATTCTAAATGGGAACAGCGGTATGAGGCATGTCCTCTTTATCATAAATACATATTGTCATCCCTATAAACGGTTCTTGATATAATAAAATTATCTACTTATTCTCTTTCATTATTCAACAATTTCAACTTTTAAAATGTGTAAAATTTTTATAAAATAGGCTCTATATTGTTGTATGTTATCTATCAAGATTTTTTCAACTTTATAACGATGATATTTAAAATAAGATATAAAATATTATGACACACTTATATTTTATCAATTTATTTAATTATTTAACTATTAAATTATTTTCAAAGTAAATTTATATATATATTTAAATAAATTATTTATTTTTAATAATGATTAGCAAAATATTTTTATTATCAACCCGTGCATCGCATGGGTTAAACTACTAGTTGAATTTATTTTCATTTTAAATTTACTAAAGAGATTACTCGTAATTTTTATGTATTAATCATAATAAAGAAGTTTATTATCCTATCATCTAATCATTTATTTCTATTTTTAAGATTTTCGAGATAATAGGTGATCAAGTTAAATAGTTTTAATGATATAACAATACATGAATGAATATCTATGCAAAACTTTTTTATACTATGAATGAATGAAGATTAAATTATAAAATTAAAATTAAAAAATAATTTAATAGCTTTTTTATTTTTAAAAAATTATAAAAATGAATTGCCTTTAGCTATTTAAAATTAAAAGGGACAATTTATGATAAACCAATAAAAGGCATGAAAAGAAAAAAAATATTTAATTAATAAAAATAGAGATAAAATTAAAATAACATAATTAGATTGTTGAATAAATTTAACAAAATAATAATTTCTTCAAAATATTATTATTTATCAAAGAATTAAAAGAAAAATTATTTTTATCAAAAATAAGATTTTTTAATTTTCTAAAAACATATTAAATCTTTTAAAATTTCACTTTTAATTCCTTAATAAATACTATCTCTAAACACCTCATGACAACCATCATTTTAATGGAAAATGGTTTTAGGTGAACTCAGGGATATCATTAGAAGAACTAACTAATCCTCTTAAAGTTTACACAGGTAGAGCTTTTGAATATAGGTCTTATTTTTAAGGGTAATTAACAATAAACACATTTGCGATTTGAAAAAAAGGCATTCCGCCACATTCTTATTTAAATATGATACTTCATCTTAAATATATAATAGGTATGACACTAATAACTCTACTAATGAATTTTTTGTTATTACAAAAAAAGTAAAATAGAACTAATGTTTATTAATTTTAAGAAAAGTCCTTTATTAATATTTATATATTATTGTTACAAAATAAAATATATGTTGCTTATAATAATATAAAACATTATATTTTATATATTAAATTTAATTTTAAAAATTTTACTAGATTAAGAAAATAAATTATTATTAATAATAAGAAATTCTAATAATTATTTAATAAAAATAAAAATTAATTATTTGACTATTTTCCCAATTCTTAATTTTAGATTATTGGTGTGCTAGAAAAGTTATAAGCTAATATTGCACATAAAGAAAAATCACATATAACATAACAATAAGAATCTTGTGGTTTTACTATCATATATATATATAATAAGTATTCTAAAATTAATAGTTGAAAAATGCATATTTTTTATTTTTACAAAAAGTAACTATTATAAATCATTATAACTATTAATAATGGCTTTGAATTAAATGCGTTTATAGTATAATTTTTTAATTTTTATCTTATCAAATTCTCTCAGATGCATGGCTTTTGAAATAATGGGATAAGAGTAAATTTATGATATAGATGTAACAATATATAATTAAATAAATTGTAAAAACAATTATACTATGTGCAATAAAATTAATCTCATTAACTAAATCTTTTATTAATAATAATAATAATTTATAGTAATTATTTTTGTAAAAATAAAAAACATATGTTTTCTCAATTACTAGTTTTAGAATATTAATATATAATTTTTTATAGTAATTCTTCTTGCTATGTTGTTTGTATTTTATGTTAATATGCTATAGTAATAAATAATTTTTATTTTTATAAACATTAATATTCTAAAATTAAAATTTGAGAAAATACATAATTTTTATTTTTTAAAAAATTATTATTATAATTTATTACTACTACTAATAATTTGTTCTTTTGATATGGTAAAATTTTAAAAATTAAATTGAATGGATAAATATATTAATATTTTATATTATTATAACCAATATATATTTTACTTTGTAAAAATAATATATATATATATAAGTAGTAATAAAGTAGTATTTTATTAAAAAATAATAAACATTATAAATATTAGTTATATTTTACTATTCTTTTAATAATAAAAAATTAATTAATAAAATTATTATTGGTATCCATTACATATTTAAGGTGAAGTGTCATATTAAAATAAGAATGCAGTAGAGTATTTTTTTTCTTCAAATTTTATGGATACTTCTTGGCTTTTTCATAAAAAAAAATATATATTTATTTACGGATAGACAACCAGACTGATGTTATTTACCAATATACACTAGTTTTGGGAATAATATAAATCGGCCAACAGTAGAATGATTTACTACATATAAATCAACTAGCTGATTTATGAATGACATGTTTTACTGTGCAACGATTTAACGGATACACGTGAAAACAGTATCATTACTAAATCGACTAGCTGTTAAACGATTTATGAATGACACGTTTTACTGTGCAATGATTTAACTGATATACGTGCAAACAATGCTAGTATTAAATCGGCTAGTGTTTGGCCGATTTATGCAGTACACTAAATTATTATCAATTAATTATTCATAAATAAAACATATTATAGTCTTATAATTTAACAAATTCTTATAAACTTTATTTAACCAATAGCAAACCTAAATTAAACTAAACTTACAAACTGAAATAAATATGAATATATATAAATAGATAAATCAAACATTATTAATCTCTTAGCAATCTCAAACATTTAAATAAATGTCACATATTAAAATCCATAAATTAAAATACATGCACTACACTATTCAAATAAAAAAATACACAATTTCATACAATTTCAAGTTATTAGTTCCTACAACTGCATAAAGTAAAAAAAATTTATTAAACTATTTCAAGTAATTTAGCTCCTACAAGTACAAAAATTAAAAATATTTCAATTAAACGAAAGATTTTGAATTGCAACTTGGCATTTGTCTCAGTAATAATAGTTAGTACTTACTATTCATAAAGTTAAGTTATATGTTTGCTTCTTAATTAAAGTTTTTTTTATATCTAAAAGTACAAATTATATTCGAATCAACATAAATAAATTTTTGAAGTCATAGCTATAGATTTGTTATTTATCTAACTTTATAGATGTGAGTTTTTTCCATGCAAAATAAACAAAATAATAAAAAACTTGTTCAGACACATTTGTGTAAGTCTCATGACTATAATATAAATGAGTTGAGAAGTTAATGAAAAAACTCCATTGTCTTTTTTTAAAAAAAAGAAAAATCTAGCTTTGTTCCTATAATGTAATGGGAAAAAAATACTTTTCAAATAAATGAACTACATAAATTAAAATAAATGAACTATGCTTTTTAAATAAAAAAATACACTATTTCAAGTTATTAGTTTGTACAACTACCTACAACTACATAATAGAGCATTTAGTGTAGGAAATAAGTTAGATTTTTTTTTTTTGTAGTTATAGGAACTAAGTTAGATTTTTTTCAGAAAAAAAGACTAGAGGGTCTTTTCATTAACTTCTTAACTCATTTATGTTATAGTCATGGGACTTACGCAAATGCATTTAAACAAGTTTTTTATTATTTTATTTATTTTACATGGAAAAAAACTCCCATATATAAAGTTAGATAAGCAACAATACTATAGCTATAACTTCTAAAATTTATTTATGTTGATTTGAATATAATTTGTACTTTTAGATATAAGTAAAACTTAATTAAGAAGTAAACATATAACTTAACTTTATGAATAATAAGTATAACTATTATTATTGAGGCAAATGCCAAGTTGCAATTCAAAATCCTTCATTTAATTGAAATATTTTTAATTTTTATACTTGTAGGAGCTAAATTACTTAAAATAGTTTAATGAATTTTTTTTACCTTTGGAGTTGTAGGAACTAATAACTTGAAATTGTGTATTTTTTTATTTGAATAGTGTAGTGCATGTATTTAATTTATGGATTTTAATTTATGACATGTATTAATATGTTTTATTTATGAATAATTAATTGATAATAATTTAGTGTAGTGCATAAATCAGCCAGATGTTAGCTGATTTAATACTGACATTATTTGTACGTGTACCTGTTAAATTGTTGCATAGTAAAACCTGTCATTCATAAATCATTTGACAGCTAACCGATTTAGTACTAATATTGTTTCTGCGTGTACCGTTAAATCATTGCACAGTAGAATGTGTCATTCATAAATCATTTGACACCTAGCTGATTTATATGTAGTAAATCGTGCTACTGTTAACCGATTTATACTAGTTCTAAAATTAATATATATTAGTAAATAATATCAGTCCGATTATATATCCATAAATAAATATTTTTTTTATCTTTTTTGATGAAAAAGCCGTACTTCTTGCTATTTATCCTATTTTTAATTATAGGACGAAATCGCATGCTCGGAAAAAGGAGGAAAAATTCGGGATGTGTATGTGGGTGGACGTGAAATGAACACATAGGCTATGTTGTGACGATGAAGAGTGTGGGTCCTTGGAGGAAGAATTTTTGGGTGGTAGCTCACTTGGGTTTCGAGTCACCTGACAGCCCAACACACTTTTCAGTTTGAGAGCATCTTCCTCAGACTGAGACTGATGATCAGACTGAGACCCTGCTCACACACGCACAACGCACGTAGCCGCCCAAACCCTAACAACCTCTTACTCCGCACTTACATTAATTATTGTCCCAAACACCACGTGTCACTCTATCCTCTCCTCTCATTTGCCCGTCACCTTCACACACGTCACCGACATGCTCGTCTTGTCTCCGTATCCTTCCCAGGACCACATGAACACCTCCACCTGTCCATTAATCATTGGTTCTTTGTCTGTATCCTGGTGCTACGACTTCTTTCCCATGCTTTTTTTGGCGGGAAAAAAATTATGTTTCTTACCATTGAAAAGTGTATGAAACAAAAAAAGAAAAATGGTGTTAGTCTATATAACACAAAATTATAGTACTTTTTTATTCTTCAGCTTTTGAAAAATGAAAATACAAATATAAAAAATTTGATCACAATTCAATTATTAGGAGAAAATATGATGTTTATTGATTACTAAATACATAATTAAACCATTTCTATGAGACATATAATTAAATCATAGCACTTTATTAAATTATTATTTTTTCAAATGTTTTATCAATATTTTTTTCGCATTTAATTATATTGACAATATAAAATAGAGTTGAATCTTGTAGTTACTATCCAAAATTTGAAATAAATGAAATAATTTTGTTACACAATAGTATAATTTTTTTAATATTTATTATACTTTTTACTATTTTGTAATACAATATCGATTAAATATGATTTATTTAATTTTTATATTATTGCTCGTTAAACCTTCTCGTAAATTTGTGGGCGGTGGGGCACCACTTCCCAGCGGCCGCGGAGCGACGCTTTTACACGTGGACCCTGTTTTGTTCTCTCTCTCTCTCTCCCTCTCTCTTTTTTTTTAAAAAAAAAATTGTTCCTTCTCCTTTCAACTATTTCTACCTAATTTCTTTTCTTAAAAACCTCATCCACCTTTCAAACCCCCAACCTGCTCTTAAAAAAATACTACTGAACAAATTCATCGTTTAAGAACAAAAATATATTTATAATCTTTATAATTAAAAATATATGATAAATTAGTTTCTTTTTTGATTTTTTAAAATTTAAGACAAACTGATCCTTGTGTTTTTTAAATAATTTTAATTGACCCCTAATAAAAATATAAACAAAATAAATAAATCTATCAAAATATTAAGGAGGGACTAATTTATTTTGCATATTAAACTGTAAAAGATCACTATATATATATATATATATGTATATATATATATTTGAACAACCAATTTGTTTTACAATATTTTTTTTATAAGGATGAATCTGGCTATTCATCGCTAATACTATTTTTATTATTAAGTGAAACAAGTTCCCGTCAATGCATCACATATCCAGTGTCATCATAATAATAGCGTTTTCTTCCGCAAAACATTAATTTTTTTACCGAATTTGGGACAGAATGAGCTTATGGAAAACAATTAATAGTATGAATATATATATTACTATTCTATAAAGACCTGCGAAAACAAAAATACTAGTAAAGTAACATGTGTCTTGGAAAGCAATTATTTTCCTTTCTCTTCTTCCATCACTCACTAATCCTCCTATAATTAGTTATTCAAGCTTTTGTTATATGATTTGACAAAAGATATTTTATGCCAAGAAGCATTGACCTTAATTTATTAACCCACAATTAACACTGTCAATTATGTATATCCTTTTAATTTTATCTGTTTATAATATTTTTCACCGAAAAAAGAAAGATTAATTTTATGTGCAAACAATATAACACTTCTATTTATAATATTTTCAGAATAACAAGTGTCTAAGTGGTTAAATCAAATACTTTTCTAGTATTACAATACATGATTAAATAAATGTGCATGTAAATTTTTTTTACACTAATAATGCATATTAATTAATTTTTTCTCATCATATTTTTTCAAATTTTTTTGTCAAAAGAACAAAAATCTGTAACACCCCGTTGTAGTTATATGTTTCAGTTATATTTTATTTTGAATATGCATATGTGATAATCTGCTTGAGTATAAGAATGATGTTTGTCAATATCATTTTTATCCAATCCTTTTATTTATTTTCGTGTTTGTTATTTTTGTTTGTATAAAAGAGTCTAGCCTATTTCATTTTCTTTTTTAGTACACATGTCAATAACTCACTTTTAGTTTCTTTTTAGGCTGACAAAAAAGAAAAAAAGAAATGGAAAAGGGAAATTGGATCCCTTGACCATTCCTCAAAAGAAAAAGGGAGAAAAGGTGGTGGACATCATCATAACTCATCCCCTAACAGCACCATTTCCTTTCCTTTTCATGATGACAGCCAACCTGTGAAAACTGATAACAATAATTTCGTTCATATAATGATCCATCATCAACCGAAACGGAAAAAGGGAGAAATTTTCAAAGACTAAAAATATTCAGATCAGCAAGAACTACAATCAATCAGTAGAAAATCCATACACCAAAAAATAAAAAACATATTCCGATACATCGAAGCAGTCAGCAAACTGAAGTGAAATTCAAAGGAATCCAGCAAAAATCCCAGTAATCCAATCAGTCTAGGCAACAATAAAAGGAAAGAACAAGGTAAAATCCGGCAACAACAACATCAGTTTTGCATCAGAAATTATCAAAAGGAAACTAAAAGAGGAAATAGGAAAGAGGCCGCGGTGGAGCTCCTCCCCAGCTACCAGCCGCGACCTCCAATTCATGCCATCATCATCTTCAATCCTCCTTACCACTCCATTGCCATTGGTCTTTCCTCTTCCTTCGCTCTCACCGCACCTCAGAACCTCTGCCGGCTTTTCCAAAACCAATATCATCGTGAACAACCATACCACCCTCCATCAACTTCCACCCCTTGCAGCTACTGCGGTGCCTGTTTCGAACCCCATCTCCGTTTCTGCCACCGTAAGAAGGCCAGATCTAAGTTATGGCCATGCCTGCCCCCAGTCGCGCTACGCCCTCCGTCAGCCGATCCCGCCGCTCAATCTCCCTCTTGCGCTTCACCGCCGTGTGCAAACCACAGTGGAATTGCGGCTTGTTGCTCTCCGAATTGACCCGCCGCCACCTTCCACAGGATCTACCAGCCCCTGGCGCGGCCGCTAGAAACTCCTTCCCCTGTCGATGCTCATCGCGGACTCCTTTCTCCATCACTATCTCTCTTCTCCGCCCCTCTCTTTTTCTCGCTCCCTGTCTCTCTTTCTCTTAGAGTATGCATGTGTATGTGTTAGTGAGAGGGAGAATGTTTTGTGTCTGTGTGCGTGTGGGTGCGTGACCGTGTGAGAGTGTGCGTGTGTTTGGTTTTGTTGTGTGTCGGTGCATGTGTGAGTAAGGAGTGGGTGCAGTAATGAGCCCCACTGCCAAAATTAATAACATTATTATTATTATTATAGTATTATTTTTCATTTCGTTAGATCAGAAATCGGGTTTGTTTGTTTATTTGGATTTAGTTGTATGATTAATGTTTATTTTATTTTTAGTTTCCTACTTGCTTGATTGGAATTTCGTTGCTTAATTATTTTATATGTTTATGTGTTTGATTAAACTAATTATGTAATCGTGTTTCGAATTAATTTTATTTTTTTAGTTTAATTATTTTATATGTTTAAGTGTTTTGCTCAAATCAAAATCAAGGATTAAGACAAGAAGCAACTTGATGCGGGCTTTTTGGAGGTTCCACTTTACTGAAATGGATAGCCAACATAGTACCTGTGCCAAAAAAGGATGAAAATGTCAGAATATGCGTGGACTATCGTGACTTGAATAAAGCAAGCTCAAAAGACAATTTTCCTCTCCCACATATAGATGTTCTAGTTGACAACACAGCAAGAAGCCATTAGTTCTCTTCCATGGATGGTTATTCAGGCTACAATCAAATCTTGATGGCAAAGGAAGATAAAGAGAAAACATCATTTGTCACTCAGTGGGAAGTATTTTGCTATAGAGTGATGTCGTTCGATTTAAAGAATACTGGAGCAACATACCAAAAAGCAATGTTGACCATTTTCCATGACATGATTCACAAGGAGCTGGAGGTATATGCTAATGATATGGTAGCAAAATCACAAGATGGAGAAAGTCACGTTGCAGTGCTCAAGAAACTATTTGAAAGGTTGAGAACTTACAAGCTTCGATTGAATCCAGTAAAATGTACCTTTGGAGCATCTACAGGAAAATTGTTAGGGTTCATTGTCAACAAGAAGGAATTGAAGTGGACCCAGACAAAATCAAAGCCATTCAAAACATGCCAGTGCCGAAGATAGAGAAAGAAGTCCAAGGTTTCTTAGGTCGACTGAATTACATAGCGAGATTTATTTCCAATTTGACCCATACTTGCGAGCCAATATTCAACCTATTGAAGAAAAATCATCCGGGCAAATGGGATGACGAGTGTCAAGAAGCCTTTGACAAGATCAAGAATAACCTGTCAAGTCCACCTCTCTTGGTTCCGCCAACACCAGGGCGACCACTCATACTATATCTCACAGTATTACATGGGTCTATGGGAGCAGTATTGAGACAACATAATGAATCCGGTCGAAAGGAGCAAGCTATTTACCACTTGAGTAAGAAGTTCAATGACTGCGAATCCAAGTATCTTGCTATTGAAAAGACTTGTTGTGCACTAGTATAGATGGCAAAGAGATTGCGGCAGTATATGCTTTACCATACAACTTTGCTCATATCTCGGATAGACCCCATGAAGTGCATCTTTGAAAGCCTGTATATCTCTTTGAGAATGTCCAAATGCCAAGTAGCTCTAACAGAATTTGACATCAAGTATGTGACTAGAAAATCCATAAAAGAAAGCGTGATAATTGACCACCTGGCTGAAAACCCGCTTGAAGAATATCAGTCAATAGAGCTCGAATTTCCTGATGAGGATGTCCTGGCAGTTATAGAAGAAGATAGTGAAAATAAGAAAGAAGAATGCTCAGTGTGAAAAATGCATTTCAACGGCACAGTCAATATTCGAGGGAACGAAATTGGAGCAGTTTTAATATCACCTGATGGAAAGCAGTTTCCAATTGCTATGAAATTGACATTTGATTGTACTAACAACATGGCAGAATATGAAGCATGCATAACAGGCCTGAAGGCAGCAATATCCCGTAGGGTGCAATACTTGGAGGTTTATGAAGACTCAGCCCTAATCATTTTTCAAGTCAACGGAGAATGGCGAGTCAAAGAGCATAGGTTACTGTCATACAATGAACATTTTATGAACTTGAAAGATGAATTCAAGGATGTCAGTTTCCATTATTTGCCTCGTGACTAGAATCAGTTTGCGGATGCCATAGCCACCTTGCCTGTGAAGGCCAAGCTTGATCTGGAAATGGAAGTAAGGCCTTTGCAAATGGTTGTTAGAACAGAGCTAGAATACTACGTTAACGTTGAAGAAAAACCTGACGGCCGACCATGGTTCCACAATATCAAAAGATTCATTAAGGAAAGACACTCAGACGACTATCCACATCGTTCTTCTTTTCGGGAGAAGTACTGTATAAGATGAGTCATGATGGAGTTTTATTAAGGTGTGTCGATGCTAGGGAGGGGAACTCCATCATATCAGAAGTCCACGAGGGAATTTGTGGTACCCATACTAACAGGCACACATTATCTCGACAAATCCTTAGGCAGGGATACTATTGGCTCACAATGGAAAAAGACTGCATAGAGTTTGTCATAAAGAGTCATAAATGCTAAATCTATGCTGATCGAATTCATTATCCTCCTGTGTCATTGCACACTCTTACGTCATCTTGGCCATTTGCAATGTGAGGCATGGATGTTATAGGACCAATCAACCCCAAAGCCTCCAATGGGTATCGATTCATTCTGGTAGCCAATGATTACTTCACTAAATGGGTGAAAGCAGCTTTCTATGCCAATGTAACACGGAAAGTGGCAGTAAAGATTCTAAAGAACAACATCATTTGTAGGTATGGGTTACCAAAAAGACTCATCACAGATAATGTGACTAATTTCAACAATGCTGAGGTACAGAAAGTGTGTGAGCAATTCAAGATCAAGCATCACAACTCGGCTTCTTAAAGACCAAAGATGAATAGGGCTGTAGAAGCAGCAAACAAAAATATCAAGAAGATTTTGGGGAAAATGGTGGTCACTTACAAAGATTAGAGAGATATATTGCCATATGCATTACACGCTTATCGCACTTCTGTCAAATCCTCGACTGGGGCAACCCCATATTCGCTGGTGTATGGGATAGAGGCAATAACGCCAATCGAAGTGGAAGTACCATCCTTAAAAATCCTTGCAGGAGCTGAATTGGATGAAGTCGAGTGGGTCAAAATGAGATATGAGCAATTAAACATGTTTGAAGAAAAAAGACTAAATGCAGTCTATCATGGCCAGTTGTACCAGAGAAGAATGGCTAAAGCGATTAAAAAGAACATTCGCCCTTGAACATTCCAACCAGGTGATCTTATTCTGAAGAAAATCTTGTCGAATCAAGAGGACAACAGAGGCAAGTGGGCACCCACACATGAAGGCTCTTACATCATCAAAAATGCTTTTTCTGGAGGAGCATTGATCTTGACTGCCATGGAAGGCAATGCCCTCGCAAAACCAATCAATTCAGATACTGTAAAGAAGTACTTTGCCCGAAAAAAAACAAAAAGAAAAAGAAAAAAAAAATAAAAAAAGAAAATGCTAGCTAGTTTGAAAACCCAGAAAGGCGGTCTAGTAAAAAATTAGAGCACAAAAAGCAAAAGAGGATGGCAACTTTAATTGCTGGGTTGAAAACCTGAAAAGGCGGCCTATGCAATGGAAAAAGTTGAGCCAATGATCAAGAAGCTATACGAGATATCGAAATTGAGGCAATTTGATTATGACATTGTTGGAAACACTGTAAAGGATTGCACTCGCTATCATAGAATTTGAATTTGGCATAACCAATGAATCAGTAAAATGGGTTAATCACAAGAAAACAACACTACTAGTCTTTCTTTCTTCATTCCTTATCTCTTAACAGTTGTTGAAATCCTGTAAATACTTTCCAAATTCAAATCCAATGAAATTGTCTGCCTCTATGTCTCTATTTATCCTTCCTTCTCTACCAAAATCTTTGTCTCTGTATTTTCTTTCAAAACCATGCATAATCATGGTGTTATAATTGAAATACAATCAAGAGGCTAATTTGCTCAAAGCTCATAACTGATAAGTCAAGCAGGGGCACGAGAATCAAGATAGACTTGCAAAGGAAGAAAGGCAATTTGCTTAAGCAAGGTTTGGAGATAATGGTCCAAGCGCTAGAAAAATAAAACAAAAGGGCAGCTAAATACTTGTTTGATCAAAGACCCGAAAGGGTGATCAAGGCAAAAGTTGAAACAACTGGAACAAGAAGATGCTGAAACATTACCAATTGAAGACGCATTAGAGAACTGTCATAGAAAAGTTCACGGAATGGTCATCTAAAGAGACTGCTCATTTTGGGATAGACAAAAGCTTTCTTGAAAGACAGTGTGAAGATACCTTAAACCAGGCAAATTTGTTTTAAGAGCTATTTTCATAATCACTACATCAATTTTGCATCAATTCATTCATCATATCATCACTATACTTCTTTGCATAATTAATCATATCAACATTGCATCAATTTTGCATCATTCATATCATCATCACATCATCCTTACATCGCCATTTCATCAAATTTGTCAGCATTCATTTGTATTTGCTTTCACATATATTTTAATTTTTAGACACCTTGACAAAATCTCACTTTCACATGCACCAGTTTTATTTTCACATGTTTCACAATTTTTACAGGAGCTTTCACATTTTATATGCTTTCACAAATTTAATACTTTTATAGACTTTCACATGCTTTCACAGACTTTTATATACTTTCACAGACTTTTACATGCTTTCACATTTACTTTCACATGTATTTACTGCTTTCACAAATATTTACTGCTTTTACAAATTTTAAATTTCACAAACATTTACTGCTTTCATAAATTTTATTTTTATAAACATTTACTGCTTTCACAAATTTTACTTTCACATGTGTTTACTGTTTTCACAAATTTTACTTTTACATACGTTTACTGCTTTCACAAATTTTAAATTTCATAACCATTTATCGCTTTTACATTTACTTTCACATATGTTTACTGCTTTTACAAATTTTACTTTCACAAATATTTACTGCTTTGATAAATTTTATTTTCAAATGCGTTTACTACTTTCACGAATTTTAAATTTCAGAAACATTTACTACTTTCACAAATTTTACTTTCACAAACATTTACTGCTTTTACAAATTTTAAATTTCACATGTCCTTTACTCTGCTTTCACAGATTTTAATTTCATATACCTTTATTACTTTCACATTTACATTCATACATTTTAATTTCACATACCTATGCTTCATTTTCACATGCTTTCACATCTCTTATGTCTTTAAATTTCACATTCTTTCCATATGGTTTTAAATTTCATGTGTATTTAGTTTTCATACACATTTTATTCCTCACTTGGCATTGGCAATGTTCATTCATCATGAAATCATATAGCATCATTTATCACATCATCATTGTTATCATGCATTCATCTTCATCATATATTCATCATTATTGTGTCAACATGTATTCATCCTCATCAAATATTCATCATCATTGTGCCATCATATATTCATCATTCACCACGTCATTTCACATTGTCATGATGCATTCTCATCATGTATTCATCACCACACTCATTATTGTTATGTCGTCATACACTCATCATCAACTTGCATTTGAACAAAATATGTGTTCATATCTTTACTTGTCTCTTATAGCAAAATATTAAAGTCACAGGCCTTATATTTTTCAATAAGAAACAATTAAAGAGGGGCAAGTGTAAACACCATTTTTGTCCAATCCTTTTATTTATTTGCGTTTTTGTTATTTTTGTTTGCATGAAAGAGTCCAGCCTATTTTATTGTAGCCCATTTCATTTTCTTTTTTAGCCCACATGTCAATAGCCCACTTTTAGTTTCCTTTTTAGGCTGACAAAAAAAACGAAAAAGGAAAAAAGAAATGGAAAAGGGACATTGGATTCCTTATTTGACCGTTCTTCAAAAGAAAAATGGGGAAGGGGTGGCGGCCATTATCATAACCCATCCCCTAACAGCATCATTTCTTTTCCTTTTCATGATGACAGCCAACCTGTGAAAAATGATGACAATAATTCCGTTTGACCAATAATATCATATAATGATCCATCATCAATCGAAACGGAAAAAGGAGAAATTTTTAGAGACTAAAAACATTCAAATAAGCAAGAACTACAATCAATCAGCAGAAAATCCATACACCTAAAAATAAAAAACACATTCCGATACATCCAATCAGTTAGCAAACAGAAGTGAAATTCAAAGGAATCCAACAAAAATCCGAGTAATTCAGTTAGTCCAGGCAACAACAAAAAGAAAGAACAAGGTAAAATCCGGCAACAACAACATCAGTTTTGCATCATAAATTAACAAAAGGAAACTAAAAGAGGAAATAGGGAGGAAGCCGCGGCGGAGCTCCTCCCCTGCCACCAGCCACGGCCTCCAGTTTATGCCATCATCATTTCTATGGATCACATCATTATCATCTTCAATCTTCCTCACCACTCCACCACCACTGGTCCTTCCTATTTCTTCGCTATCACCGCACTTAGAACCTCCGCCGGCCTTTCCGAAACCACTATCATCGTGAACAATAGTACCACTTCCGTCAACTTCCACCCCTTGTAGCCACAAAAGTGCCTGCCGCGAACCCCATCTCTGTTTTTGCCACCATAAGAAGGCCAAATCTGAGTCATGGTCGTACCCTTCCCCTCTGTCAGCCGATCCTGTCGCTCAGTCTCCCTCTTGTGCCTCACCGCCGTGTTCAAACCACAGTGGAATCATGGCTTGTTCTTCTCTGGATTGACTCACCGTCGCCTTCCGTCGAATCTACCAACCCCTGGCACCGCTGCGAGAAACTCCTTCCCCTGCTAGTGCCCGTTGCAGACTCCCTCCTCTATCACTATCTCTCTTCTCTGCCTCTCTCTTTTTCTCGCTCTCTGTCTCTCTTTCTCTTAGAGTATGTGTGTGTGTGTTTGTGTGTATGTGTTTGTGAGAGGGAGATGTTTTGTGTTTATATGCATGTGGGTGTGTGAGTGTGTGCGCGTGTTTGGTTTTGTTATGTGTGGGTACGTGTATTAGCATGTGTGAGTGGGGAGTAGGTGCAGTGATGAGCCGCACTCCCAAAATCAATAATAATAATATTATTATTATTATTATTTTGATAGTATTATTTTTCATTTCGTTAGATCAGAAATTAGGTTTGTTTGTTTGGATTTAGTTGTATGATTAGTGTTTATTTTATTTTTAGTTTCTGGCTTGCTTGATTGGAATTTCGTTGCTTAATTATTTTATATGTTTATGTGTTTTCTTAAATTAATTGTGTAATCATGTTTATGAATTAATTTTATTTTTAATTTAATTATTTTATATGTTTAAGTGTTTTGCTCATATTAATTGTGTACTTATATTTATAAATTAATTTTGGAGGTTTCTGTTGAAATTAGAGCTTGACAAAAGAAAATGTTTTCTTTCCATTTAATAATAAAAAATCCTTTTCCAAAAAATTAAAATCAATCAACACATTATTATTTTGTTTCCTAATTAAAATCCATCAACATAGAATCATTTTCTACAAGAATGACGTGGTTTTTTGAGTTCCTCATTACACTAAAAGATACGTCGGCATAGCCAATAACCATCAAGCTAAAATCTTTTTCATAAATTTTACTCTTTATTTCTTGTTTTAATTTTAGCTTTATTTCTTTTTATTTACATAATTGTGACTTTTGGGAAAAGATAAATATTATTAAAATTATAATTAATTTGCATAATGAACTATAGGGTAACCGTATTTATATGGATGTATTAGAGGTGTAATGGGATTAAGTTTTCATTCTTCCCTAATCATAATCAGACTCCTAAGCCTGATCTCTTTTAAAAGACCAGTTTACAAATTAAAGGTTTTCCAATTTTAGCCAGAATTAAAATTGTTGACGACTCTCATTTTATTTTTTTGAAAATCGATTGTCATCTTGTCGTCCAGGTATGTTGTGACAATGTTGAAGAATAGTCCACATTAGTTGTTGCAAGAAATTGTTGAATGAATTCGTTATTATTTTTCTCCCTTGCCTCAGCAGTAGTGATGGAGCCAAGGGGCCTCTATGAGCCATAGCCCTAACATTTGAAATATATATATATATATATATATGTATATATATATATATATATGTATATATATATATATATATGTATATATATATATATATATGTATATATATATATATATATATATATATATATATATATTGGTCTTGACACACCTTAAAATGTAATCCTTGCTCTATCTAGGGTCAGCAGTTAATTTTTTGGTGAGCTAAAAGCTAGATGGGGATGTATAAATCCCATAACCTAGAGTAGTAAATAGTATGATATCTTTTTGAAAAAAACTCAATAGGTTTTGAATCTCCAATCTTATCGATAAAGTATATCCAGAATTTTACCCATTTTCATTGAGCTAATCAATTGAGTTCTAGTAGTTAATTTTAAAATTATAACGAAACACCTATATTATAAGTATTTAAACAGTGAAAAATAATTTATAAGCTATGTAATCAAATACACTTCGTCCCAACCACCAAGAAAAGTACTTCATTGACAAATTTGACAAATTGCTAGCTTCAATTATATGTGGTCTAAGGATGGGCTCCTCTCCTCTCAATTATTCACTCTTCACCCACTTTAATTGTTGGCATTTGTTTTCCTTCCTTGTAACATTTGTTTTTTTTGGCCAGATGGGTTTTATGGTAGACCTCATATGTTTAAATTCATCATAAGTAATTTATTATTATCTGTTCAATCAAATTATTCAATGAAAATAATAATAATTATTCAACAATTAATAATAAGAAGTTTATGATAAACTCAAATATACAAGGTTCATCCTATAATTTGCGTTATAACATATTTTACTTGAATTTATTTTTTTGGGTAAATACATTAAGTTTTTATTTGTATTGAATACTTTTCTCCCTTGCCGATTTATTTAAACCTATGAAGATTCGAATCAAGACATAAAATTTGGGTTTTGTTCTGTAAATTACTTGTTCATGCTGTAGGCGGCAAGAATATGCCGGCAACATAGGATGCCATTAATATTATTATCTTCCGACAGTACACTTTTATCAGGGTTATAATTTTTTCAGCAGAATAAAAAGGCCACCCCTTGTATGATTCTAAACGAGTTCTGTTTTGTGTAGGATGTATTCAATTGAAGGATAAATATAAGAGTAAAAGTTTATAGGTAAATTTTATATATAAATTTATATATAAAATTAATTTGTGAAATTATTTCCCTCAGATTAAATTTGATTATTGGTAAAAATGGATAGAAATTTTTATCCTTCAACCAAATGCTCCCTCATAAATAAGTTTATCTACAAGAAATTTCTCTTTAAATTTAATTTAGTCCTTAATCGAATATTTCCCAAAAGTAAATAGTGCGTCTTCGAAAGTACATTTTCTGTGTAGCTCAATTTTAATAGAAAATCTAATTGGTGATTAAAAGGTGGGGATTCCCAACATCCCTTCCAAACAGTATTTCGCGGTGTCTTTGGGATCAAGAAAGGAAAAAACGGAGGAATGGAATAAGAACTAAAGGAAAAAAACAAAGACGAATGAAGGAATATTTTTCTTATTTTGTTTCATTTTGAAATATATATATATATATATACATATATATATACATATATATTTATTGGGGATCAATTTATTCGAAAAGTAAGTCTTGCATACTCACTCTATTCTATAACTCTTCATCCACATTGAATTTAATCAATCCGACCATTGATTTATGCTATATTATATCAAATTTTAGAAAATTTGAATAACAATATCCATGTAATCTATTAACCGATATTTACTTGTATTTGCAAAAATATATTATCCGTCAAAATAAAATAAAACAATCAACTATCAAATCATTTTCAAATTGTATGAAACTTTATATACTTGATTTACTCAATAGGAACTATAAATTCAACAGTTGAATTGATGCAATTTCACGCCTAAAAAAAGTCATTTGATGGAGTAAGTAGACTAAGACTTACTCGAGAGTAAACGAATCCCCATTCTTTTATATATATATATATATATATATATATATATATATATATATATATATATATATATATGTGATAGGCATGTAAAAAGTATGATAGGCTCGTACGGAAAAAAAAATTTCTTTCCTTTCCTTTTATAGTTTTATTCACTGTACCAAATAACCACGCGATCAAGGTAAGATGGTAATGGTCTCTTATTCTTTAACCAAGTATCTAGGGATTGATGAGAAATTAAAAAAAAAATTGCGACACCAAATCAAGAATAAACTTATTTTTCTTCTTTTTATCAAATCAAAGATGGACATAAAGAGCTTAAGAAACACAAGGTGAGACAATAGTACTTATACATTATTTTAGGTAATATTTATCATATTAAGGTATTTGATAATGCTATTTAACATATTAGTCTAGGTAATTGTTATGGACCAAAATCCGAATCTGGCCCAAAGGTTGCGATAGGCCCAATAACCAAAGACTATCCCATTATGGACCTCAAGCATTTGTAGTCTGAGTCCGGGTGTTGGCCCAACTCGAGTCTATGAGATCCCTCCACATAATAGCACTTATCGAGGATATGCGTTCCTTCGTCCACTTCACGCACAACTAAGAATGCGTGAATGAGGACTAGAGGATAGGATTAACCCCTAATCGCGATAACCACTGTCACGACCTGACTGGGAAACGTGACCGGCACGTGAGGGATCCCATCCCCACGTAAGCCTCGTGACCTTTGAGTCTCTCTATATGCATAAAATAACACACTTTTCATTCTGAAATCATAACTTCCTGTAAATATCTGTATAAACTTTATATCTCAAATTATAAAACTGAAATACTTGATATGTGAAGCTTTGAAATTATCTTAATCATACTCTGAAAATTGATTTAATCACGTGAAATGAATCATAAATACATTTCTGGTTTATTGTATAAACTTTAATCAAACTCCACAATTTCAAATTCATAATTATGAACTAAAAATATACATAGCTATTCAAATACTCAAATCAAATATATAATCTGAAAATAATACATGACTCGGATCCTGCCTACACATTTACTAGAGTACTCTGCTCTAACAAAACTCTAAATTATACATTACTCCAAAATAAGACTCGCTGCTGAAAAACAACCGTGTCAACCAAACTGAAGTCTGAGCTACATCTGTATCTGCATCTATGAGGAAGAAAGGAAATGGGTGACTCAACGGACTCAGTGAGTAACACCCATCACCCACATGGGACAACCAAGGAATAAACCATAATGCAATATATATGCAATAATCATAAACCACTTGATATTTATACGGATAATTATATAGAAAAGATATCTCTATATTTATGAATTCATAGAAAAACATCTATAAATTCTTACAACAACAAGAAAATTATTTCTCATGAACATAATGGCTCTTAAATTAAATATTCTTTGAAAAACATTAATAATCTCTGAAAACATAAATAATAGTACTCTTATAAAGAAACAGGAATCTCTGGTTATATCCAATTCATTTGACATAACAAAATCTCTAAACTCTAGGGCACCCAGCTAGGTCCTATTTCTGATTCCTCTAGCCCTGGGGGCAATTTGGTATACCAAGGTTAACGGAATAACTGCTGTTAACTCACAGTCTGTTTCTCTATAGCTACCATATATTCTCTAAATCATAAAAATACTTATTTTTTCTATAACTTTATCATATACTTATGCACTACTCTGGAAATCATCATAATATTTCACAAATCTCTAAATGCAATCATATTCAAACTCTATCTCTTTATAAAACTATTTAAATATAAAAACTCTTGAAACTCTGAAAGCTCTGGATTCATATAACTCTAGCAACCTGACTTTAGCATAACTGTGACTGTGATATCATGCCCAAGGGATCACCCGCTTGCAGGTATTTTGATTTTGAACTCACAGAATATGTTTCTGGCAGTCACTACGAATCATATTAAGTTCCATATTTTTGAAATATCACAAAAACTGAATTTCTAAAATCTAATTTCTCAAGATAACCTTTTTTTATAACTTAATAACAGCAAATCCGTAGTATTACAATAAAACATCTTTGCTTTATATTCTTCATTAAAATATCTTAACTGACACTCTAAAATCATATTTCGAAATCTCTAGTCTTGAAGTATAAGTATATCATAACTCTTGAAAAACGTTGGATATACTAACAACTTAATAAATCATATATTCTAGCAACAAATCTCTTCATGAACATATATAAAACATTTTCATAACAATCTATACACCAATCATGGTCTCATGATTTTCTAAAACACATAATTCATGCTCTTTGAAAATCATACTCTTTATCTAGCTTGCCATACTTGCAAAATCATATATATAATATCATAATTTCATCTCTAATGTCATATTTGACAATCATCATGCAAGAAACATATGCATAGTGATGAAACTAAGGCTATGAGATCGAACTCACTCACCGTTTGGAGCCGGGAGTATATGGGCCCCAACAACTTGACCTCCGAAGCACGGAATGACGTCAACAACTACCATAGATCAACATTTACTCATCTCTAAACAACTCTAATCTAACTCTAATAACTTTGGGAGAGCACCCCTACTTGATAACAATGGGAGAAACAATAATCCAAATCATAGAACATGAAAGGAAAGGGAAAAAGAAAGCACAAACCAACAACCAAACTCACCTTGAAGCTTAGAGGAGGTGGATTTGATGGAGGATGAGTGTGGAGGGGAAGGAAATTACTTCGAGGGGTTTAGGGTTCGAGTTTTTGCTTCTGGGAAGAGAAAAGCCCAAATTGGGGTATGTATGGGGCTCATTAAGCGAAACTACATTATTTTGCACTGTGCTATCATCGAGCCTGCTCGCTGCAGCGATCTTTACTCGCTATAGCGAGCCAGATGAAACAGCCACTTGTTGCAGCAAACATAGCTCGCTGCAGGGAGCTTTCTGGCCCCTCTGCTCACTGCAGCAAACATAACTCGCTGCAGCGAGGCCATTTTGTAGAATTCTACACCAACAGCACCCAAACTATATCCTTCTGTCATCTTGGCATCTGGGTTGCCTCAACATTCACTTATTTACATTTATTAATTTTATGTTAATGTTCTTATTCTGCATTAACTTTAAAATATAAATGTAAATAAGGAAACACCCCACATTTGGATTTAATTAAAATATCACAAAAATCAAAATTCCAACAAATCATAATCTAAATTTTGGATTTTAGTTCAAATCCGGGAATCTTTAAGACTTTCTAAACTTGTGGGGCAAAAACGAAACGTTTAAGGGCTTCATAAAATCCATTAAAAATCGCTCTTTATCTTATTTTCCTCTTGGGAACAATTACGGGGACTTTTGATCCCAAGAAAGTAGCTCTAACATATGGCATTCTAAGGAGGTGTAGGATTCAGACTTAGCAAAATTCAGGATCCGGCATCATGAGTGGGTCCTAGGGGACCCTAAGGTTGTATGAAACTTACACGTGTAACTGAGGTATCACAACCACCTCCAGAGACAACCCGATAAATACCTACAAGGGCTCGAAATATATTTTTTACGTTCATTTGCATACCTTCACCCTCTATTGAGCCTTTGCTGACTTAGTGGTGGAGTTCTTGCAAATAGATACACACCCCAGTTCACCGAATAAAGGAGGTTTCAAATCACATTATGTTCATGAACTCAGCTAATCAATCGTATCTAGGTGATTTGGCTATGATTAATTTTGTGATAAAGTGATTATTGTTTGGTAATTTAATCTGAGAAGTGATTTTGATAAAAATTAAAAGAGAAATTTTTTTTAGAAGCAATGATTTTTACTTTTATCCAAATTGATTTTGCAAAATTTATCTAAAAAAATACCAACAAGATGAAAGCAAAAAAAAAAAAAGGTAAAAAATTTCTCCACTAGGAAACCAAATATTTACATATAAAGGGTAAGTTTTATGATGGACTTCTTATCGCTACCAGAAAAATTAGTATTTTTAATAATTAAGAGATTGATAGCATCAATAAAAAAATTATCATGAAAATTAATTTTGATATAAAATGGCTATTGAAAATATTAATAAGTTTTTATTGATATTTAATAATTATCAATAAAAGCTTATAAATATTTTCAAGTTGAATATTAAATTTATGTCAAAATTACTTGTAATTATTGATGATATTTTTATTGAAACTTAAAAAAATTCATTTTTCTTATAGTGTGTCTTGATGGACCCCTATTAATAATTATTGGATCAAACATTCCAACAAAAATGATAATGGACTAAGAGCTAAGAATTCTACCTTAAAATTCACCTAAATAAAGTTGTTTATCAATGTGAAGAGTTTTGGGGACCCATCGTTCTTTGTACCTTACCTGATCAATTAATTGGGTAAGGAACTGCCCAAGATGGTTGCCCTCTGCTTCAATAATTGAATAGCATATACGAATCCTTTTTCAATTTTCGACAATTTCAGCTAATTGGCTTTTGCTCACAACCAACTAGTTGCCCAATCACATATGGACAACAATGATCCTATCGCTTTCTTTTTAGATATATGCAAGCATATAAATATATACTTTATCATCCTCGCACAAAGCTTCATTTTTCTTAAAGAATATTGTGATGAGATAATGAGATTTTAAACAAAATATATAACTCTTACAAGAATAAAATTGAGTACTCATTTTCCCTCATTAACAAAATATATTTCCAATCTTGGTACGGAGCACGATCACTTTATTATTTTAAACAAAATATATAAATATACATCTTATTCCAGTATTCCTTCCACAACTTCAACACACCACGGATCATGAATGAATAAACGCATATGAAAAGTCTAAAACCTAGTTTACATAATGAGTGGCTCTTAAATGATAAACGGGAAGCATATATTCATTTAGTTATTAATCTTATAAAATGTTTTGAAATTTAAAATAATGGTCATTTATTCCTTTTTTCTGCGCTGTATTGTGAATGCTTACTCATACGTCATTCCTACCCATTTTTTTGATTAATTCATTATATTATGTTGCTATTCAATTGTGTAATAGTGACATGGAGATTGACGTTCTGCTTTATTATGAGTATTTTTTACCCTCATATTTTTTCAAAGTATTAATTCTTTATAGTAATCAGTAATTAAGATTAAGTAATATATGCTATTTTTTTAAAAATAAAGTATTAAAAATAACTTAAACATAATGAGATTTATAGTTAAATAATAATCACTCATTAATAATAAATAGTAATACGTTTGAATTTAAAATTTAATATTCATATATTTTCAGTGTAAAAATTTTTACACAAACATTTAAATATATATTACCACATCAATAAAAAATTTGACTTCACCACCATAATGGTGAAAGTCTTACAAAATAAAAATATAAAATTGAATGATAATTTAAAATTCTCTTACATTAATAATATATTAAAACTAATCTCTTAAAACTACTATGCGAACTAAAATCTAGTATTATTTGTGTTTTGTTTTCTTTTCAAGACGTCATAATTAAAAATGGGTTTTTGTGAAACACTCGTGAAGGAATAGAAAACACAACTTTTGTATTAAAAAAAATGTATAATTATCATATATTAACAGTGTAACTGTTTTTACATTGTCAAGTAATAAAAAATTACTAAGTAGTCCATTTTCAAATAAAGTCTAATTCAAAATTTAAAAAATTGCACAAAGTAAATGAGTAGTGAGTATTTTAGTGGTTGATAGTTTAAAATATTTTTACATTATCAGTATGTTTTAATTAATTTCTTAAAAAAATAAATTTTTGAAAATTTCAAGATAATGGGTGAATTAAAAATTTGAAAATTGATTCCTAAAAAAGTCGTTGAATTTTTTTTAACAACATTAAGAACAGATGGTCAATGGTAAACCTTTTCTAAAGAACACGAAAAAGATTTTTATAAAGAAAATATAAATTTATTTCTTTAATAGACCTCATATGTTAAAAACTCAAAAACCACATTTCTCGATCAAAAGTATCTTATTTTTTCAGGTGCACATAAAAAAAAATGAGTTCAATTTTGATGCACTAATATGTAAAAGAGTTTTACATTATCATCTAATTAAATCTCTTATTTTATATGATTTTTCAAGTAGTGAGTTATAAACAATCAACCATATTTATTAATATATCATTACATTCATGGGTGGAGCTAGACCTAAATTTTAGAAGGTGAACACTGAAAGATAATATATATGTAAAAAATAACAATATATCTTCTAATTTATTAATCTAAATATTTTAAAAGAAAGTTGATCTCGAACAAAAATGATATTGAATAAATTGGTTTCTTAAAAAAAAATTTTACGGTTCTTATAATTAAAAATATAAATCAACTTAGTTAATTCTCAATATTTTATTGAACTCATTTGTTTGATCTACATTTTTATTAGTAATCAATTTGAAATATTCGTAAATCATTAAAGATTAGTTTATCATATAAATCATTTAAAAATAGTAAGGAAAGGCTAACTTGTTATATAATTTTCATTGTATTATGAAATGATTTTTTCATTTACTAATTTGTCCCCTGTTAGCAATTATTTTAAAAAAAAATACGCATCTAATCAAAACTCAAAAAATATGTATGTGCACAAAAGTAAAAAGTTTATAAGAACTGATGTCAATTATTTGAATTGTATTTTTAGTTTATATAGAAATAAATAATAAAATTAAATTATTAAAATATTAAACTTATCTAATATATTATAAAAATAATAATATATTATCCTACAAACTTTTATAATATATAAAAAAAAATTTAGATACACATATAAATGTGAAAATTGAAAATTTTAAGGAGTCATGGTCCCCCCTAAAGAATAAGAGGCTTTGTCTTTGCTTACGTAATTGAATGAAAATATTTTAAGGTGTGAGCGCATTCTAATTAAATTTATTAAAAAAACTAATTTAAATCCTTATAAATAATATAAAAATGAGGCGTGACAGGATAGGAAAAAGAGAAGAAGAAGAGGTGGGAAAAGGTAGAGACACAGGAAAGATGGGGGCGCTGAAACATCACGTGAAGACAGCATGAACCCCGACAGCCACTTAGTCAACACGGAATGCACTCTCTGGGCCCCACACCCCCTTAGCTATACACGCCCGCTTCTGATTTGCTCTCCCTTTCCACGCAGCGTCCTCGCCGTCGGTGCCGCCTGCGCCTCCAATTTCACATTTCTGCTTAATTCAATTTGTTTCATCATTTTGACCTACAATACCCTCAAATATTTAAATCCGTCCCTCCACAAATTAAAAAAATTTAAAAATATAAATTAATTTGAGATAAATTAATCTTTTTGAACCAACCTATCTCCTTTCCATGGTATAAAAATTATATTAATAGATCAATTTATCTTTTTTTAAAAATATAAAATACTAATTTGAAGGTTTTTAAATTTTAAGAGTTATTTATCCCAAAATATTCCTGAGATACGAATATTTTTGGGTATTTAGTGATACCCTCCTTGAACATCATACAGCATTGTCAGCTTTTTTATTTATTTTAATAACACAAACAGAGAAAATAGATGAGTCCAACCCAAATAAAAGGACAAGTTATTTAAACTCATAATATATAAAATATCATATTAATTTATATCTCATTTATTATTGAATGGAATATGAATCTCATTCAAATAGGATCTACATTTCATTTAATACATATAATTTGAATGAACAGATGTCTTATGTAATAAATACAAATAATATTTTCCATAAAAGAAATATAAGAACGAGCCCTCACTCGGTCGGTGGTCCCACGCGACAGTAGCCGTTGGATTGAAAGCAGTCATCGAGATCCGCGCCCTAATGGGATAAGCCAATACGCGAATCACGAGAGGGCACCCCTCTTCTGATCAAGTACCCACACTCCTCATCATGAACCCTGAAAAAGCCACTTTTTTATTCCTTTTCTTTCTTTCCTTTTTTAATTTGTCGATAAATCTCTATAATTGTTCTCTTCAATTGAAAATTGATGCAATTTACAAAACCATGTCATGGGGAGTGGGGACCGCAGCGACACCACCAGCCAGTTTTCCTTTTTTCCATTTTTACTTAAAATTGAAACCATTTCATATAGGGTTATTAATTAATCGCAACGCCTGCGCAGCCAAATGTATCAAAGAAATTTGGGGAAAATTTCAAATTTAATATCTAAGATCTAGATATAGTTGCAGTATTTTTTTGGGTTACCGCAGTTACAGTACGTTCTTCTAAAAGGATATATTCACTCTAAAAATTAAATTCGCCAATTTTGTTTAACTTTATTAATTTAATTTTTTTTTTGGGTCCCAAAGAAAAATCCATTGTACTAAAATTATGTATATGTATATTAGAAAAAGATAAAAGAAACCAATCAGGTAGAGAGAGAGGGAGAAGCACTCACGACAATAACCTAATCAAATCAAACGCGCAACAATGCCTGCGACATGTCTGTCAGATCTCATCCAACAAAACCATTCTTTTTTCAAAAGAAAATAAAGTACATGAGCACGGTGGAGAATGAAGGATCTTCTTGCTCGTTCGGTTGATCGGAAAAATGCAGGAAAATCGATAAAAAAAAAAAAAAACAACCCACATGGTGGTAGTGGATAACGTTGGAGCTCAACAAAACTAATTAAAAGATGAAGCTGCTAAGCTCAAAAAAAAAAAAAAGGAACACTTCACGTGTGTAGTAGCACCACCGTCACATATTTTGATTCTTTAAACTTCAGAACAGAGAAACTTTCGATTAATACGACGAAAATTGAAATATATATAAAAATTAACATCTCAATTGCAGAAACAACCACGAGAAAACACTGAACGATTTCTCAGTTGCAAAAAGACGCAAAAGGTGCCAGGTTTTGGTTATATGTACATAATAACGTGAAGAGTTATCATCATTCATCGAGTCAGCTACTTCTCTCTCTCTCTATCTAATGTCTGAATCTGAGAGAGGTGGTTCCGGTTTTTTTTTTGGGGACAAAAGAGGTACGAAAACAGAGAAAAAATTGGATCTTTCGAAAAAAGTGGTGGGGTCTTCGAAACGGCGCCGTGCCACATCACGCAACCTCCGGCGGAGGGGGCACGTTAAGATCCAGATCCAAGAGTCCCCGGCGCGGCGGCACGCGCTCGTAGTCCACGACGGAGGACGAATCGGAGTCACTGCACGCGCCTCCGCGGAACGCCACCGCAGTAGGGCGATCAAACCCGCATGCCTCGCGGCGGCCTACGGCCTCCGCACGCGCGAACGCATCGAAGAACAAAACGGGACGCGCCACGGGGAAAGCCATGGCGGCGGAGAAGGGCGACAACGTGAGGTCCAGATGCGGCGGAGGCGGCGGTGTCGGAGAGGAAGAGTCGAGCGTGCTGCTCTGACTAGGGCTACGTGCGTTGATGTTGATGATGTTGTTGTTGTTGAGGAGCTCCGAGGGGGTTGGAAAATTGGTCTTGGCCTTGGCGCCGCGGAACTCGCGCGCCGCCGAGTCGTATGCGCGAGCCGCCTCCTCGGCGGTGTCGAATGTGCCGAGCCACACGCGCGTCTTCTTCCCTGGGTCGCGGATCTCGGCGGCGTAACGGCCCCACGGCCGCTTCCTCACGCCCCTGAAACGGATCTCCTTTGCGTTGTGTACGGTCGGGTTCGGTCCGGTGAGTGCGGCTGCTCTGTCTCTCGGAGCCATCGTTTGTTTTTTTCTTCTGAGATTCAAAGATTTGTTGTAACAGAAAAATAAGTGTGAGGAGTGGGTTGCGGTGGGTTGGATTGCGACAATGTCTGGGGGAACCGTGTGGAGTTGGAGTTGCTTTTATAGCGCAACGCAGAGAGAGAGAGAGAGTGCGTGCGTGCGTGTATAAAGCTACGCTCCTTTTAGGCGCTTGCTGCTTGCACCAACGTGGCTTCCCTAGCACAAACCACTTTGGTTGGATGCTGCACACCACTCACCTCTTGCCACCTTAGTGGAGTCATTTAACTTTCCTTCTGTTATCTTTTTTTGTTTTTCCCCACTCTCTTTCGTTGCACATAACTACATGTTCTCCCCAATTGGATACAATTAATATATATATATATATATATTCATTCTTTATATTTTCTCAATTTAATGTGAATATCAAATCTCCTAATTTTTTTCGTGTAGGGAAATTGAGTTAGGCAGCAGTTAAAAATATTTTATATGGGATACATGACTTTATCCTTACATGTATAAATTGTTCAATATCTTCAGTATTTATGCAATTCTGGTAGCTAGCTTGTCGTTTGAGTGGCAAAAAACCGAAAATGGAACTTTATATCCTCAAATGAGGAAATCCCAAACTTTCTATGTTGCTTCTAAGAAAAACTGCAAGTTATCCTGTTTTTGTCTACTAGCAGTGTCAAACGTAATTTCACATACCCAATAAAACGCTACTTTGAAATAAAATTTAGAAGTAAGCACTTTTGAATACATAATCCATTCTTTTTTAAATTTAGTTTGTCAAAATAAAGGTCTACAATAGATCATGTTAAACATCTCCATCCGAGAATTCCGTAAATCAAAGTGAGTCATTAGTGATAACTAAATGCACTTTTTTTTTTCTTTTCTTGCGGGGTGTATTTTTCTTTTAAGAGAAAAAAAACTCATCTTATCGTAATATCGTATATAAGGAGAAAAAAGGGGAGAGATACGAGCATCTCCACTAAAGAGGAAAAAAAATGGGTACACATGTTGCAAAAAAGTGGTCCACACACTCCCTCCCACAGGGGCAGGCAGACGCAGAGAGCAAGGGAGAGAAAACGCGTATAACCACGCTCCCCACACGTGGCTGGACCTCAACAACCAAAACGAAAAACAGTAACGTTAGCTTCACACAAAAAAAGAACAACACTATCTATACGCAAAATCAAAAAATAAAATAAAATAAAATACATCGGGCGCGGTCAACGAGGTGCGTTGACTGCACTGTTACGCAGCAATGTTAAATGCACATAGCATGGTTTCCGCTCTTTGTTACACTCTATAAAGCGCCGCGCCGCCCCAGCCGCGAGAGATAAAGAGAGCGCGTGGGTCGTGGGTCCCACCATATCAATTAATAATTGCGAGGGTAGGGCCGAACATGGCCACGTGGGCTCCCTTCCATATCGACACGTGTACGCGAGATTAAAAGAAAAATTGAGAGGCGGCGTCCTCGTCCCCATTTAACGGCGTTAGGGAACAGTTGTACAACAGAACGTGGTTGTTGTTTGTGGTGAATGTTGTGTTGTGTTAAGGCGACGGCGGTTCGGAGTTAACGGAGTTGTGTGTGTGTTTTTTATTTTTTTTCGTGATGATTGTTACGGAGACATTTGTCGGCACGTTCCGCCTCCTCGCCGCGGGAGATGGATCAGAGGATCAGAACCCCACCCCGTACAGAAGAGGTTGTTTGAATCATTGGACGGTGGATAACTGCTAAGGGTTACGATGGTGACACGTGGCGCTTTGGATCCCTTGCGGGGGACACGCATAGGCATAGCCGCCCCTTGAACGCTCATGTATAGTGAATGTACTGCCGCCCTTCCTTTTTTTCATTTTTTTTTTCCGCCTTTTTCCTCCACAGTCCGCAGATATTTTAATACTTTTGTTGCTGCGTCGTTTTCTTTATAGTACCTGCAATATAACACTCCTATGTGTCTAGCTTTAAGAAGGATAATTAGTTTATTAATAGTAAAAAAATATATTAAATATTAATTTTACTTATATGTTTTAAAAAAGCTATATCTCGTATATATTTATACAATTAAAAAAATTATTGCATTCTTTTAAATATATATTTAAATTTTGAGAATTACTCCGATATCCTATAAAATTCATGGGTACCAGTACCTTTTAGATAATCTGTGACTGAAAGTTTGCCACGTGTTCCACTAACTAAATCAATTAATATTTTAAATACTTATGATTAAATCACAACCCTTGAATTTAAAAGGGTACCAATAACCTTGAGGTACCAAAGCAAAAACCTTAAATTTCTGTAACATATAATATAAAATGAAATATTAGAAAAAATTAGAGTATAATAATAAATAAGTAATTTATCCGATATAATTCATCTAGCATACATATATGAAGGAAAGAGAATTATAACTAACAATCATCAACTAATAATCATCAACTTTACGATGGTAATAAGTTTTAATATCAAAATGTCATCTCTTGATGTTCTACAAAATAGCACAGGTTTATATATTAGTTAATGATACATTTGACATTATTTTAATGCATATAAGATGTAGATAATAATGTATTTGTTAAATCGGAATTAAACATTTTTGAGAAATAATTGTGCTTCAGTATAATTGTTTTATTCATTACCATTTTATGCACCGAAAAATAGATGCTTTGGTTGGATGACACATTAGATATTCTCATTTCTCTAAATTTTAATTTTAATTATATATATATAATTAGTTATGTTTTATAAGCTTTGAATCAATTATAATTAGTTATATTTATTAATATAGTTATTGTAATTGCGAGATCAAACTTATTGAAATAATTTATTTTAAATCAAAATATTATTTTCAATAATGAATATAGAGATTAGTACATTTTTTTTCTTGAAATAACTTTTTTCTTTGGCAAATTACTCGTACCATCATGGGGTTTGGTGAAATTTAACTAAGTTCCCCTCTATTTGTTTGGGTAACACTAGTCTTCCTTAGATGCACTATTCATTTTACGATAAAAGGGGGGTCAATATAATGATTTTACAAACTTAGAAACTCAATGCAATAATTTCACAAACTTAGAAACGTCATAAATAAATTTTATAGCGAATTTGATATCACCCCAGAAGAGGTCAGTATAATTTGCCATTTTTTTTGCAAATCCTCTTTTAAATACTAATCTTTAAAGCAAATATCTAATGAAAAAATAGTATATCCGATTTAATTGAAGAAGTAAATCATGATTGATAATCATATTGGAATCAATTATAATCAAATTATAGTTATTATTATAATTAGTATATTCCCTACGTAAATGAGTTAAGCAACAATTACTAATCAAATTGAAGTGAAATATTGAAATTGATTATAATTAATTATATTTTTATCATAGTTATTACAATTGGCATTATGTACAATTATGTTCTTGAGAAAATAAAAATTACTCATATAAAAATAAACAGCATGAACAAAGAATAGTGACGAAAAATTGTTCATTATTGTGTAGATTATAATTAGCCATACTTGTTATAGAAATAACATATTATCTTTTAGAGCAACAAGAAAGTCACATATTATTATAAATAAATATAGGTTATTAAAGAAATATTACGTTTTATTCTCTAAAACATTATTTAATAAAAAATTATGAATAATAATTGGTAATATAATATGCTTAGTTATATTTATTACAATCATTATAAATTATATGTTATTTAAACAAATAACCTGAGAAAATCTAATATAATTTTTCCATGTCATATATAAAATATTATTCTTTAAAATGAATATTTAATTTAAAAAATTAGTACATATGATACCATTACTTAAAAACTATCAACCTGATACATAATCATTTCAATATTTTTTGTCAAAATCAATTAATTCAATAACTTTCAATCGATTTTAAATCAACTTGATTTCATTGAATCACTTTTTATTCTCTTTAAATTGACTTTTTTTGTGATTTTTTAATAGTTACGTTATCTTACTTTCAATCCTCTCCTTAATAGTTAATAGTAAACTCCCTTACCTTGTACTTACCTTTTATTAGTGGTATGCCAAATTGTTTTAATGATTGAATTTTCAACATGGAATTTAACCCCTAGTCTTACATCCAAAAGAGTTAAAGTCTTGTGTGAGGTTTGACTTATAAATATGATATTTGGTTATTGGGTTTAGATATCCTTCAAGAGTAGAAATGATCAATTATATGGGTAGATTTTATAAGATATCAATATGACGAAAGATTTGTAAGAATGATTTGAAATTTTAGCCGTTTAGAAGTTATAGCTAGTGAAATGTTTGTAAAATCATAGATATAGGCAATGAAGACTGAACCGTGTTAAATTTTATATTTTTATTTTTTTGTATTTCTTTTACTTTTACTATCAAACAAATGGTATCAGAGCCAATGAGGGGGTCAATTAGGCTTGGTAGTGTTTGATTCATGGGTGGGGTCCTTATGTCAAAAGTCTTCATCACAATGAGAAGGTCAAGATGCATGCTTCGTAAGCGACAACATTGCAAGTGAGAATAGCTTGTATCGAAAGTCTTCTTGGCAACATGGAGGTCAAGCAGCATATTCGTGTGTAGTGACGATACAAGTGAATGAAGAATAATGTTTGAAGAGATAAATGCAATTAGCTTTTGACAAAACTTTGGATTAAAAGGAGGACCTATTAGAATTTAACCCAAATTCCCACATTGGAAAAGAGTTAATGTCTTGTGTGAGGTTTGACTTATAAATATGGCATTTGCTTGTTGGGTCTAGATATCTTTCAAAAGTAAGAGTGATCCATTGTTTGGGCAGTTTTTAGGAGCTATCCATAAAATGAAAGATTTGTAAGGATGATTTGAAACTTTAGCCTTTTGCAGATAGTGAAAGGTTTGTGAAGTTATAGATGTAGACAATGAAGGTCAAACCATGTTAAGTTTTGTGTGTTTAATTTTGTGTGTTTGTATTTTGTATTTCTTTTACTCTCGCTACCTAACACATTACATGCATTTGTAATACCTCGGGTCTACATGTCTCTAACTAAGCCTAACACAATCTTTAAGTATCCTAGAAACCCTCGATTCACTGAAAACCATGAAGTTGTTGAAGTCTATATTATTATGCAGAATAGACTTACTATAGTGAGCAGGTAAGATAGTCAGGTCCGTTGCAATGAGCAATGCTTGCTGCAGCGAGCATGAAGTTAGGTTGGCAAGCTGCAATGAGAAAATCTCATTGTACCAAGGACCCCTAACAATAACAGATGTCCATAACAACACAATTTAATCAAAACACCCTATCTCCCTATATAAACCCCCCTCCATATATTTTACCCCTATATTTTTGAGCCTTAACAGCTCCTCCTCCCTTTTCCACCTCATTTCTCTCATCCTTTTCCATTCTTATCTCTTTTAAGCCTTAAAGTAAGGATTTGGCTATGGTTTATGTTAGAGATCCTCCCTTTTCTTCCTTTTCATGTGTTAGGGTGATATTGTTCTTGATTGTTGTCAAGTTTGGATACTCTCCTATTGTTTATAGAGTTGTTATAGTGTTGCTTTGGTTTATTCATAGGTTTTTGTTATTTCCATGGTAGACATTGGTGCTATTCTCACTCCCTAAAACTCTCTTGGTGCTAATACCTTACGTTTCACCTATCCAGATAAGTGGGTTCAAGTCTGTGACCTGCATTTTGGTCATTAGTGATATTTTCTTTACCTGAAAATATTGGAACATGACTTTAGACATTATTTCATGACAAGTATGAGTTATTAAGAGATTATGCCAAGTTTGTGGATTTTATACTTTCCAGTTTATCATGAAGAAATGTGTTATAAGATCCATGAGACCATGTTTGTTGCACCACTTATTTTATGAATAGATTTTCACTACGAGTATAAATATTTAGAGACGACATGTTTACCCCAATGCTTTCAAGAATTGTATATTTATCAGATTTTGCTTACAAGTTTAGAGTTAAAGCTTGGTTACGGAATTTAGAGGAAAAGTATTTAGTTTTAATGATTTTTAGTATCATAGTAGCTATAGAAAAACAAACAGTGAGTTAATAGCAGTGAAATTGTTAGCCTCGATACCTAATTATCTATTAGAGGACAATCTCACCCCTATCAGAGTATTCATATATGGAAACCTAGTTAGGTTTCCAATATGGAACCTCATGATGGACCCTCCAAAATTCAGAGTATTATTATATATTATTATTATTATGCTATATATATATATTCAGAAATTTTTATTTCTCTATTAGATTACTGTACCTCATGATTTACAAGAATTATAAGTTTTGGGACTATTATGTACGTAAATATGAAAATTGCTTTACAGATATTGCATTTATTAATATTATTATATATCTTTGTTGGTTGTCCCATGTGGAGGTTAAGTGTGAGCATCTGCTTAGATAAAATTTACCCATCTCTTTTGCTCCTCCTTACAAATATAGTAGTTGTTTTTGATCCTTCCCAGCCTCCTCCATAGCAGTAGTAATGCTACAGACTAGGTGAGCTTTCACTTTGCAATAAGTATTTAGTTCATATCTTTTAAGGTGCTCTAGTGATTTTGCAAACAGACACCCGACCCATGTATGGATATAGTATTTTGTCACCATGGTTCAGATATATCATGTATTCAAACTTATGATTTCATAATTTTGTACAGAGCAACTATGTTATATTTTATTTCATAATTATGAATATTATACTTGGTTTTAGAAATGGATTTAAATATGTTGATTATGTTTTGAATTTAAAAGTTTGAATATGTTTTAGAATTAAAATGGTGTTTAAATTATGCATATAGCGCGACTTAGTGACCATTAGGTTTACATAGGGATGAGATTTTCCACGTGCCGTTCACATTTCCAAATCGAGTTGTGACAGCATTCCTATTTTTTTTAGATAAAACATTCATTTTAGTCTCTCTAAAATTTCAAGTCGGATATATTAGTCCTTGTAGCAAAAAAAATCTCTTAAATCAATCTTTGTAAAATTAAATTATCAAAGAAATTGGTCCCTAAAAAATAAAACTATCAAATTAGTCCGTACAAAATTGAATAATTAGTCAAATTAGTCCCTCTGATAAGTTGGGCTAAGAGTACTAACTTTTCTAACAATTCACTTTTACAAGGACTAATTTGAAAGATTTTTTTTTATAGGGACTGATTTGTTCGATTATTCAATTTTACAATGACCAATTTAAGAGTTTTTCTTTTACGGAACCAATTTGTTCGACTTAAAATTTTAGAATAATTATATTGAGGATTTTGTCTTTTTTATTTTGAAATTACATTTATCATAATAAAATTTGAACATAGAATCTGATACATAGTACTGAATCCTAATAATAGCTTGCATGTATTCCCGTGTTTAAAGAAGTATAATGTTAATTTTTATATATATATATGATACACCTTTACATTTATTTTTTTACCTCTTTTTCTCCTCTCATTTAAAAGCTGTTTATTTATGCTAAAAAATAATGCCAACGTACATCAGATGTCGCTAATCAAATCCTAGCCAATGAATCCTCCTTTATCGTTGGTGCAAATTCAACGAAAACTCGATAGGATATAATAAGAAATCTTTGATAACAAGTATAGAAACTAGCTAGTTTATTTGCTATCTAAGCATAGGGCAAACGATTGCAGTATATTTAGAAATTTAAACTGAAATTTTCAATTGAAGTGATATGTAAAAACGAAAATGGATTGCCTAACTTAGCCACAAATTTAACGCTGTCCTGGCTTGGTCTCAGTCTTCCTTCTGTGTAGTGCCATTATGTAGTTTTAATTAATTAATTTAAGAGGTTGACGCAAATCCGCAAACTACCAAATCTAGACCCAAATAACTTAACTGATTTGAAACTGATATGTTGCTGAATTCAGTAGGAAGAGCTATAAGGGATCCCAAATGGTGATAATGGCAAAGAGGTGCAAGTAGAAATTCATACAACTATTTTATAAGAATAATAATAATAAATGTGGTTATCTTTGTTTTAATATCAAAATCTAACGGTCGATGTGACAAAGAACCCCCAGAATTATGACGATAATGATATTCAGCTTGGCTTATATCAGCCATTTAGACAACGTTTTCCATTTAATGTAAGTGATAGATTATTGAGAAAATGATCGTGTAGGCGTAGACGTAGCATTTTTTCTGTTTTCTGAAACAATTAGGGACAAGTTACTGTCATGTATTTATTATAATCTGTTTTTTAGTTAGTCAAATTTAATATATATATATATATATATATATGAAATCATTCTCATAAATTGTGTGTACTCTGTTGATATACACGTTTCATCCGACTTTACCATTTATCAATTCGACGGAGCCCACAATTTAATTTCTCTAAAATTTCAAACTGAACAAATTGATTTCTATAAAAAAAATCTTTTAAATTGTTCATTATAAAATTGAATAGTCAAACAACTAGTTTATACAAAAAAAAATACCAAATTATTTTATATAAAAATAAATTATTAGATAAGTTAATTCTTCTAGTCTAATTTATTAAATGGACAAATTTGATTGATTATTCAATTTTGTAGAAACTGATTTGTTAGACTTAAAATTTTACAGGAACCAATTTGTTTAATAATTTAATTTTATAGAAATCAATTTGAGATTTTTTTTATGAAAATCAATTTATCTAACTTGAAATTTTAAATGGACTAAAATGAGTGTTTTATCCATCAATTAATAAAGAATATATACTACTATTTAATCAATGGTTACACTTTCTATACAATAGATGTATAAATGTACTAGCTGCTATAGCCTATATATGCGCGGATTCTTAAATGGAGTTAACATTCAATGCCTACGCTGGAGTTGGTGGCGCAAACGAATCAAGATGTGACACATGATGAGGTGGGCCATATTTCATTTTGCTAAGCAAGTGAGAGTGAAACGGATTTGTTAGGAAGAATAAAGGCAGGACCAGAAAGCCAATTAAATGAAATCATTATGGTGATAAAAATATTGGAGGAAAGTGAAAAAAAATGGAAAGTGAAATGACTTTGTAATATTTTTTGTTTTTGGTTAATTTCCTTTTGTATTACTTTTTTTCTGTTTTAGTTTTAGTTAATTTTTATTATTTAATTGTTTTAATTTTTTATTTCATTTTTTTTTGTTGACTTCAGTGTGTCCAAACTCCGATAAGGGAATAGTGACTTTTCTTTAGTGCTTTTTAATTTGATTTTCCTTCAGTTTTTTATTTTATTTTGTGAATTTTAATTTTTTGTAATATCTAGTTTCATTTTTTTAAGAAATTGGTTAGACTGAATTCTTTGTTGTTTATGGTATATTTTTAAATTTGTTTTTTATTTCAGTTTTTAAAAATTTCAATTATCTTTCATATTTATTTTGTAATTTTTTTATTTTTGGTTAATCTCCCTTCTTATTATTTTTTTCTGTTTTAGTTTTAGTTAATTTTTACTATTTCATTGTTTTAATTTTTTTATTTCATTTTTTTGTTGACTTTGGTGTATCCGAAATCCGTCAAGGAACAGTGCTTTTTAATTTTATTTTCCTTCAGTTTTATTTTATTTTGTTAATTTTAATTTTTTATAATATTTAATTCCATTTATTTTTTTAAGAAATTGCTTAGCGTTAATTTTTTGTTGTGTATAGTATATTCTTTAAATTTATTTTTTTATTTCAGATTTTTTAAATTTTAATTGTTTTCCATATTTATTTTGTAATATTTTTTATTTTTAGTTAATTTCCTTTGTATTACTTTTTTCTGTGTTAATTTTTGTTAATTTTTACTGTTTAATTCTTGTAATTTTTTATTTCAAATTTATTTTTTTGTTGAATTCAGTTTGTCTGATTAAGTTAATAGTGATAATTTTTTATTTTTACCTTTCATGTTATTTTATTCTTTTTTTAAATTTAAAAAATATTACAAATAATAAAAATAACTACATTTAAAAATAAAAAAATTTACAATATAATTATTAAATTTTAAAAAAAACAAAAAATATGAAATGAAAAATAAAATAACTACATTTAAAAAATTTTAATTTTGTTATTTTATTTTTATTTTCATATTATAAATATAAAATAAAAATGATTTAAAAAAGAAAAAGAAAATAAAAAAGGTCCTGTTCATTACATACAATTTAGTTTGGCCGAAATGTGTTTTTTTTTTGGTAAAGACCGAATTGTATAAAAAAAAATTTGCTAGAAAAAAATTATGATGAAGAAAAAATACTATTCATTTATTTAAAAAATTATAAAATGGTAAACAGTTTATAAATTAAAACTTCGAATGATTATAAAAAAAGGAAAAAAAAGGTCTTACTATTCATTACATAAAATTCGGACACACCAAAATTTTAAAAAAAAATTGTTCACACATCACAATTCGAACAAACTGAATTAGGTAAAAAAAAAAGGAAAAATAAAAATAGCATTTTATGCACTAAAAAATTAAGAAAATCAAATTCTTAAAAAACCAAATATGAAAAACATTTTAGGGACAGAGAGTGGTCACAAATTGCCTCTACTTTTCAAAGAAAGATATATTCTTTTCCTCAGTATCGCTCATTTACTCCACCGCCCTTTTCGCCCACCCTAATGGCCAAAAACAACTACTGCCGATTCTACTCGAATGGTAACAACCACATCATGAATGTTGCTTCGCCGCACTACCACCTGCACCACCGAAGCAGAAATAGATCCAATGCTCTACCGGTTTACAGATGAAAGACTAACCCACCGCTTACAATGACGAATGTTAACGACCAACAGTTGGATTAGGGCTTTCGGATGTTAGCGATATGGAAACTTCTTCACAAAGACTCACTCAGATATTTGGGTTCTACTTTTTCTTTTCACAAGTAAAACTTTATTCTTTTTAATATTATTTTTTTGGTTGTTTAAAAAAAAAACACCAAATAAAATGTCTAGATTACCCTCCATCACTTTTTACATATAAATAATCACTCATAACAGTAATCACTATGTGTCATGCTTGTAACCTATACACATATCACATGCATGAAAGTCATTGACCGACAAAGTCTAAACGCTAAACCCTAAACAAAGCCATGCAGTAAAAACCTACATACATCTAGCTACGTAGTTGCATAACAAATACTATGGGTTCATAGTTAATCGAGACAAAACGTACGTGAACATTGTAGCAAAAAGCAAAACAAATTACGTTAAATTTTAACAATACACCTTACTTGTCAGAAAAAAGAAAAAGCAATGGGAAATTATGTAAAAAATAAATAAATTTATGATTCAAATGCTGATACATTTCTTTTTTGTCCATGACGAGCTGAATTTTAGTCTAAAGTGTGTACTTTTTCTTTCTATAACAGCAAAGGGAGCCAGAAGGAGTTACTATAAAATTCAAATTTATTCTCTCAATTAAAAATAATTTGAGTGAGCCAGAAAGTACTACAGCACCTGATAAAACATAATCTACCTCTAAGATTACAACGAATGAAAATTTATATAACTTTAGATAACATTTTAGAATATAGTACACCACATATATACATATGACAACAAAGGTGAGTTCCTCATATCTCTTAATATAATTCTTAATGGACTTTCACGATCACGTTTAATCATGCTACATAGGTATACTACATTAAGGTTAACTAGACATAAGCATGTACTAAACCATGACAGATTTACAAATAAACATTCCAAGGAGCTACAACATCGAAGGCGGGGTATGGTTTCCAGACCTATTTCGTGGTACATATCAGTACATAAGCAGCCAACTCCACGGTACATAGGGGTGACAAAAAAAAAAAAAAAACCATTGAAGCGGATACCATCAGAGATTGCCTACAATGGAGGAGAGGATGAGGACAAGTTTAGTTCCAAACATATTTGAGGGACTAAACTTATGTCGCTTGCATCTTTCAGGGACTAAATCGACGTCAAAAATATTTCAGTGTCAAAAACCTTTGCACGAAGACATGAAAATTATACAACTTCTATCCCAAAACTACAATACTTTTTTTGGTCAGCACTTCACTACAATTTGAAATAATAAAGGTTTTGTTTATGGGTCCAAATCAAGAATAATTTAAATGGGTTTTTGTGCCTTTGAACCGGTTTGAAAAAAACACTGTGAACGATTTAATTTTTCTTTTTGGGTCATAACCATTCAATTAATACATGAGGCCCAACATAAGCATTAGGCTTCAAACATCTTCAGTCCACACACAGACACCTCCTATCTCAGAACTAAAAGTAAAATCCCTCTGCCCCACTATAACAGTAACACCCACCTCCACCGCCGCCGTGAATCTCTGGTCCTCAGTTGCACCGTCGTTGCCGGCGTTCAATTCGTTTAGGCTTTGCACCTCTTATGTGGAGGAGGTTGTGTGTGTGTGTGCTTGATTGAACCCTTGTGATTGTTTCAATTGTTTAGTGTGTGAAAACTGCAAATTGGTGAGAGTGCGCAAAACATGGACAGTACGTCACTTGCAAGTTGCAACCCTATTTCCTTAAACTTTAACCGCATCAAGGCTGCAACCATTATAGATATCATCGGCCGAGCCGATTGAATCCCAAGAGTGACACTGGCCAAATAACGCTAAGAAGACTCATGCTGCTGTTATCCTACAACTTTAGATAATGAATTCTAGCAAACATCATGGGATTTGGTCAGAAAAAAACATTGTTTGTCTGTTTCATGTAAGTTGAGGATTGTACAGGGTGGGTAGATGGGATTAGTTTATTACATCTCAATCCATGAACCTTTTTTTTTTTTTTTTAATGGCTGATTGGTTGAATAGCATAGGTTTAATTGATATATAATGGAATATGATTTGTTGAATAGCATAGGTTCAGTTGATATAATGGTAGCTTTCTGTTCATTATTTGCTATGGAGTTAACTATCACTGAAGCATTGCAGGCTTTGCTTACCACAGCTAGCATGCGGGTACAAGTGTTATGATACAAACTAGTATATATAGGGTAGCTCCGATTGTGATAGGAAGTTAAGTGAGATGTCGATATTCCTTACTTGGGATATTTCTCTGTTCTCTCTTCTCTGAAACTTGATTCCAATTTCTTGCGATTAAGAGGTCAATGTTCAAGTTCTCTCATAGTTTAGGATAATTCCAACCCCTTTTTCTTATTTCTGGCAATAAAAATGTCATGTACAAATAAGTTTACTCTTTAAATACTTGCAGGATACAAGTTATCTCTGTGGGGTGAGTGCACAGCCAATAATGCCGTACAGAATCCGACCACTTTGCCGGTGGGAAAACAACCAACGGGCACTCAAAGCTCTCTTCAACACTGCCCACCCGACCACCAATCACCACTGCAGCCTCCTAACCCCAAACAACCTTAAACATCCTCAGACTCCTTCAACACTGTCTTATCAGCGCTTACACTTCCTCGGACTCGTTGAAACCGCACGGTCCCTACATTCCGTTACGGACCCACCACCACCCGTTTTCCTCCAGAACCTCCTCAAGTTCCGGAGGGACAAGCCCGTCCACCAGGTTGAGCGAGCACTCGACCTCTGCGCGTTTGACATCGACGACGACCTCGTCCTTGACGTGCTGAAACGACACCGTTCCGATTGGGGGCCTGCGCTCGTGTTCTTCAACTGGGTCTCCAAGACAGGTCCCGCGCGTAACGGGTATGAGCCCAGTTCGCGCGTCTGCAACGAGATTATCGATATTCTCGGGAGAATGAAGCGGTTTCAGGAACTGCACCAGGTGCTCGATGAAATGTCCCAGAGGGAGGAGGGTATCATCAACGAAGAGGTTTTCGGGACCTTGATTCGTAGGTAGAAAAGTAAAGTGCTTACATTAACTACTTTTAAAAGCTTGGTTTTATGCACTGACAACTTGAAAGTTTTGCATGACATTTCAAATAGTTAGTGAGTGGGAGAATAAAAACTTCCAACCAAAAGTTTTCTGAGACAATTTTTAAAAAGTAAAAAAAGAATATATTTTTTTGAAAAAAAAGAATGTTGCCAAACATGTTTATGTTTCAATTTAGTCATTCATGATACAAGATAACTATTTATTAAAGGTCTAAACTAATGTCTTAATATATATTAGAAGGTTAAACTAAAGTTTTAATATACACAGAGCACTGAATTGATGTTTATTTTTAGAGAACTAATTTGATGTTGCATTTGGAGGACTAATATGAGTTCCAAAATGTTTGGAAAATTAATTTGAATGGTTCCTCATTGTAGGTATGCGGGTGCACATAAGGTGGAGGAAGCAGTTAGCATGTTCTATCGGAGGGAAGAGTTTGGCTTGGAGCTTGATTCGGAAGCATTTAGGACTCTTTTGATGTGGCTGTGTAGGTACAAGCATGTGGAAGATGCAGAAGCTTTGTTTCACAGCAAGGTGAGTGAGTTTCCTCCTGATATAAAGTCATGGAACGTCATTCTCCACGGTTGGTGCGTTTTGGGGGACACGCATGAGGCAAAGAGGTTGTGGAAAGACATAGTGGCATCTAAGTGCAAGCCTGATCTTTTCACCTATGCAACGTTTATAAAGGCAATGACCAGGAAAGGGAAACTAGGAACTGCACTAAGGTTGTTCCATGGCATGTGGGATAAGGGTTGCAACCCTGATGTTGTGATATGCAACTGCATCATTGATGCTCTTTGTTTCAAGAAGAGGGTTCCTGAGGCATTAGAAGTTTTCCAGTGCATGGGGGAACGCGGTTGCGAACCCAATGTAGCTACTTACAATTCCTTGATTAAGCAGATGTGTAAGATCCGGCGAATGGAGAAGGTCTATGAGCTGGTGGGTGACATGGAGAGGAGGAAGGGGAGTTGTTCGCCTGATGTTATTACTTACAGCTACTTGCTGAGGTCCTTAAAGGAGCCAGGGGAAGTTCCTGGGGTTGTGGAGAGGATGGAGAGAAATGGGTGCAGCATGAATGATGATGTTTACAACTTGGTTTTGAGGTTGTACGTGGGATGGGATGATCAAGATGGAGTGAGAAGGACATGGGAAGGGATGGAAAGGAATGGATCCGGACCAGACAGGCGATCATATACAATCATGATTCATGGGCACCATGAAAATGGAAGAATGAAGGATGCTTTGCGTTATTTTAGGGAGATGGTTTCTAAGGGAATGGTGCCTGAGCCTAGGACCGAGAAACTAATGGATTCCATGAACTTCGAAGGAGAGAACAGGAAAACAAGATAAGGGTAGGATTGGGGAAACTAGTGTAGTTAGTAGCTTGCTATATCATGGGCATGGCATCACCCTTGGCTGTCACTCGTGTTGGTGATGATTGGGTTTCCCTCAATTTGGTCAATCAAAAACACTAGTTGTATTTTGGGCCAACTTTGGAGTAACGAGACTACAAAGGAAGCAGGATACTTGAAGAGGATCATTTTTCAGAAACGATCAGCATCGTGGGGTGGCAGGTCAAGGCTTAAGGTACGAGTGTAGCCAACTAGAAAGAGTTAATCGATCATGCCAAACACCTAAACCTGTCATGGACCAGGGGAAATGACATACAAATGCATATTCTTACATGAAATTTGATATGTCAGTTAGAGAGTCCAATAAAAGAACCGCCTGGGATTATTCTACTCCCTTATCTGCTGATGATCACCTCTACGAGTTGGATATGCCTACTTTATCTTGGTCAAGCTCAAGCTCTTTAACAGATATTCCTGCTAAAATCCTCAACAACAACGCTAGCTTTGTATAACATTAGCATAAGATTAGCATCTCACAAATGTCTTATTCAACACAGGAATTCCTTGTTCAATATGTCCTCTGAGACGGCAAAGACAACTAGCCTTTTGGAATATTTGTTCTTTGTTTAGGGATTGGAATATTGGTTATAGTGGAAGAGAGCCAAGCAATGATTCCTATAGTTTTCGAACTCAGCTTGGCTGATTGAGTTTTGTTTGGAACCACATGTGATCAAATTAGAGATATGTAGATTTGCAACGAGGGTGATAGATAGTGATATTAATTGTATATTCTCTTTTTTTTTTTCGGTCTTTGTACGATGAGTTGCAATTTTTGCATGGAAACAAAATCAGTGAATAAGTTATGATTGACATTGTGAGCAACAGATAGTCAGAACACCATTCAGCAAAATGTCAAAAACAAAGCTGCCATGTTATTATTTGCCTTCTGTGAACACAACATGGCACTTTACCGTTTGGATCGTACTTCTTCAGCTCAATCTTGGCATTCTTCAGAGACAAGCTTGATGATCTTAAAAGGCTTCCTTTTGGAGCCCTTCCTCCTCCTCCTCCTCCTCCTCCTTCTGTGTTTCTTCTTACCCGGGTCACCTCCCCTCTTTCTACCCAACATCTTGGCATTAAAAAAAGAAGAATTAATCTTTGGAATGCTACAATAATCAATACCAACCAGAAGAGAAATAAATCTCACCATATTATCCAGATTAAAGAGAAAAAAAACTTATGTTCAGCTCCATAGGTCCCACACACACTAATCCTTATTCATCACCAACTCAGCTAAATGATTCTTATTCCCAGTCTATGATAAATTCAATAATTAGCTCTTCTATGCTCGGTATTGAATAAAAGGGAAATGCAATGAAGTGCGAGCATGGGAACAATGTGCCAATAGCTAAGCTAGCCTAGCAAGTAGCAAGCAAATGCAATAGCCAAACAGGTGACATTTGTAGAAATGGTTTACCTTTCTCTTGGTGGTGCTTGGAGCGTATCTTTTGGCCATACAGACAATGGGGTGATTGATTGGCCTTCTACACATCACAAGTAACCTGTGGCTGTAATCAATCATCACCACCAATTCAGTTTCGGTGAGCAAACACTCGAACCTTTCTAGAGTCCACATTGCATGTGGAAGAAAGAAAGAAAGAAGAAAAAAACCGTTTTCGCATAGATAGCGTTTGGGATGATTAAAATTTGGAAATGATTTGATTTGAATTGATCTAATTTATAAGTTAAATTTTAGACAAAATTACCAAATTTATTCCTCTAAAATTTCGTGTTGATCAAATTGATCCCCGTAAAAAAAAAACTCTTAAATTGACCTATGCAAAATTAAATAGTCAGACAAATTAATGTAAAAAAAAAACTCTCAAATTAATCTTTGCAAAAAGTGAATTATTATATAAGTTAGTCATCATTCTCTAACTTATTAGATGGACTAATTTCGATGATTATTCAATTTTGTAGGGACCAATTTGTCCGATATAAAGCTTTTATAGGGACCAATTTGAGAGATTTATTTTTCAGGGACCAATTTGTTCGATTATTCAATTTTGTGGAGACTAATTTGAGATTTTTTTTTATAGAGAGTCATTTGGTCGATACAAAATTTTAGAGATACAAATTTGATAGTTTTGTCTTTTATATTTGGAATGATTAAATGGAAAACAGAATTGAATTGATTTGGAAACTAATTCTTAAATTGGTCCCTAAACCTCTTAAATTGGTTCCTATAAAATTGAATAGTCAGAAAAATTAGTCTAAAACAAACTCTCAAATTAGTCCCTGCAAAAAGTGAATTATCATATAAGTTAGTCCTCTTTCTCTAACTTATTAGAGGGACTAATCTGAACGATTATTCAATTTTGTAGGGATCAATTTGTCCGATTTAAAGTTTTTTAGGGCCTAATTTGAGAGATTTATTTTTCAGGGACCAATTTATTCGATTATTCAATTTTGTGGAGACTAATTTGAGATTTTTTTTATAAAGACTAATTTGATCGATACAAAATTTTAGAGAGATAAACTTGATAATTTTATCTTTTATATTTGGAGCGATTAAATGAAAAACAAAATTGAATTGATTTGGAAACCAATTCTTATATTTAAAAAGTAATTATGTCACAACATCCCAGAAAGTACTGCGACAAGAATGACAATCAATTTATAAAAAATAAAATGGGAGTCACCAATGATTTTTAAAAACCTTGTGATTTGCATTGGGAGCACCAAATAGTAAAAACATCATTCAGCACAATGTCAAAAACAAAGCTGCCATGTTATCATTTGGCTTCTTTGAACACAACATGGCGCTTTGCCTTTGGATCATATTTCTTCAGCTCAATCTTGTCAGTCTTCTTGCTTTTTTTCTTGGCATCTTTCTTCAGCTCAATCTTGTCAATCTCCTTGCATTTCTGCAGCTCATTCTTGTCATTCTTCTTGCTTTTCTTCTTGGCATAAAAAAATCCAATCCCAGCTGAAGTCCTGATGATATTAAAAGGCTTCTTTTTGTATCCCTTCCTCCTCCTCCCGTGTTTCTTCTTCTTCGGGTCACCTCCCCTTTTTGTACTCAATCTCTGGTATTAAAAAAGAAGAAGAATTAATGTTTGGAATGCTTCAATACCAACTAGAGGAGGAATAAATTTCATCATATTATCCAGATTAAAAAAAAAAAAAGAACTTATGTTCAGCTCCCTCGGTGTCACACACCCCATGATAAATTCAGTAATTAGCTCTTCTAGGCACGGTATTGAATAAAAGGGAAGTAACAATGAAGCGTGGCCATGGCAAGAATGAACCAATAGCTAAGCTAGCAAGTAGCAAGCAAATGCAATGGCCAAACAAGTGACATTTGTAGAAATAATGGTTTACCTTTCTCTTGGTGGTGCTTGGAGCATATCTTTTGGCCATACAAACAATGCATAGATTGATTGACCTTCTACACATCCTGTAATGAACAATAATATTATTTGAACTTACAATTTGTGTGATATCGTGATAGTATATTTTTATCCTGATGAAATATGATATTCAAACTAAATGAGGTTTACACTGTTATATAATGATAGACAAGAGTGTGTCGACAAAATATCATTCACGATTAACAATGAAAGAGTCATGGCATGATTAATTATTATAATCAAAGGGTGCATGCTTTATGGGTTTACATTACAATACTTACCTCTGGAGACACCATAGGAGGTTGGATGAGGAAGAGAGAGAACCAAAAGTGGAGAATTTAGAGGGTGTAGAAGAAAAATGAGGGTGATCCAATAATGAATTTCTTGTCTCGCAAGAAAGAGCCAGTTTGGAATAAAAGTGTCCTATAGGAGTTTGTCGTCTCTCTTGTCTCTTCAAGCATTGGTAAAGGTAGTTTACCGAAGATAAATTTTTTACTGCTCACAAGCTTCAATTAAAACGTTGACAAGCAGAGGGAGAAAAAAAAAAAGAAATTGGTGGATCAAATCTTGTGTTTAAATCTTTAAAAATATAAAAAATGATTCGATTTTTGCAAATCCATGAGATTTGTTTCTTTTGCTTTTTAGAGGGGAATTGATTTAATTTTAAAACATTAAAACAAATTAAATCAATTTTAATCATTCCAAACATAATTGAAGAATTGTTCATTAGTTTAATATTAAAAAACTTAATTTGATTAGCAGAATCTTGATAATTTCTTAATCATTACTGACAAAGAATTGATACATGTTGTAGGGGTTCAAGTCCTTTAAGAATAAGGTTTTGGATTCAATCCCAATATATATATATGAAACGATCACTGTTAAAATTTAAAAGAGTCACGCTTAGACACTTAACTCTTGAGAGATTAGTCTCTCACCTGCTAAATAAGATAGTACTTTGGAAAAAATAATTTCTTTTTTTTACAAGGGCACTAAATTTAGGAATTCTCCCTAAAGGATTGGGAGAAGGAGGAAGGAGGAAGGAGGAAATCGAACAAAGGACCTCCCACTCAGAGTATATAGAAAAGAACCATAACCACTAGATTATGGACTCAATCAAACAAACTTAAAGGGCAATTGAAGTGATAAGTATGATAGTAAATTAACTTCTAATAAAAGTAATAGCAAGAAAAAAACTTAAAGAATAATTTGTTCAATAGGTTTTATCTTTCATAGATATGCAATGAATTTATTTTTCTTCGAGTTATGCACAGTTAATAGTAGTGTTTTTTTTAAGGGTCTCTTCAAAATGTGAGCTCTTATATAAGAATAAATCTTTAGCCAAAAGACTCTCTTCACTACTAACTATGCTAAACCTCGTGGTTCAATGAATATTTTTTAACAATTCATAATAATTCTCACATGATTAATTAGACAAACAAGAAAGTGAAAAAAAAAAACTCATCAAATTCAAGTACTAAAAGAAAGAACTAAACACTACTTGGTTAAGAATTAAATATTTTTCTAATTATTTTTTGTTTGATAATTTTTTAATTTATATTTAAATCGCACGAGTGGCTTTTTGTAGAAGTTCACTAAAAAAATTAATTAATTAGCTTTTACGAAGTGTTGAGCTAATGACTTTTTAGTTTTTTTTTTAGAAAAAAAGAAATTATAATCAAGACGACTCAAATTCACTCAAAAAGTGCCAAATATATATTTTTTCCTTTCAAATAACAAAGTCAATTTACACATGAAAGGATCAACTCAACATTTTCTTTTAAATACTCTCTCTATCTCACTATATTCGTTTATTTATATCAACAAATTCATCAAGAAATTCATAATGTTGTGGGGATTGTCTTTGTATTTCGGTTAGGTGGATTTAGGGGTACATATACAGCATTTTATTTTTCAATGCTTAATAGTGTCATTTTCTAACAAAAACTAGAGAGAAACTATCAGAGTAGGAGTAAAATATTAAAAAGTAGTGTAACTACTTATGAAGATCAATTCTGTTTTTACCTAAATGATAAAGAGTGAACAACTCAAATGAGAGGGATGATTTATTGTGAGAATAAAATGAGTAAATCTGAGTCATTAGATCTTACATGAACGGTTAAGATTAAAATATAAATTCGGGTGACATTTTTAAATGATCATTTGATTATTAATTATCATTAATAACTTTCAGTTTTGACCCTCCATATATAATTATATGGCCCTGAGTTACTTATCTCACTCATAATAAATTACTCTTTTCACTAGAGTGATTGCTTAGAAGAGTAAATGGGATATGCCTTTTAAAAAAAGAAAACACCATAAAAAAAGATTCAATACAAGTCTCAAAGATATAAATCATTGTTTCGGGGGTGAATATCATAATTCATCCAAGAAAAAGAAAAACAACAGTCATAGTCTCACAAACCCACAATCATAAGGACACGTTCACTTGACCTAAAAGTGTGTTTTGGGCTAAAAGAACAGAGCTTAAAAATTGACTAGTGTTAAGCAGCCCCCCAATCTAAGAATAAGGATTTGAAGCCTGTTTCTTGATTGAGTGCCAAAAGAGAGCCCACTTCTCAATTAATCTGTCGCAATCTTTGCTTTTGGGCCATACAACGTAAGCGACCAAAACTACAAAACATGGAAGGAATATCACACCTGACGTTATTTGCCCTTTTAATAGTTTGATGTTTGGACCCTTTATAACCCAGACCAAGAAATAAAAAACCCTTAACAACGACCCAAAAACATTTTCAAAACGATAAAAGATCCAAGAGAAAGTCTATGTCAAACTTTATATTGAAAACTTATGCCTGAGTTTTTTTTATCATTTCTGTCTTCATTGGTATTACTAAATCCATTCGTAATAACTTAAATTTATTTTTTAATTTAACTTAATAGTACATCTTTATTAACCATAATCTTTTGTATAAAATTTAAAGTAATTATAATAAGAATCAAATACATTCATTTATGTAGTAATACATAATTAAATGATCATATAAGTTTTTATATTAAAAATTATATCAAAATTAAATTTAACTTTATAATGTTATAATAGAAATTATTCATCTTCACTCTTCAGGTAGAAAATTCATATGCTCTGAAAATAAGAATTGGTTATGTTCTATTCATTACTTAACAAGTCAATATACATTTTGTACTTAATTTTAAAATAATTAAGTTGAAAGGATTACTTTTACAGAAATTATTTTAAAAGAATTAATATATATTTGGCTTGAGTATATTAAAAGTTAATGTAAAAGAATGATATTTATTTGGATAGGATAAAATAAAATCACTTTTAGTTATTAATGTGAGAATAATAGTAAGATTTTATAATACGAGCTTAGAAGAGCAAACTGAACATTTTAGCATTCGAAGAACAGATGAGAACTGTAGCATGCCTATAGGACCTATCACAAGGGCGTCAACTAAAAATATTCAAGACAATTTTGAAAACTTTGCTAAATCATTTGTTGAAGAGATACATCAAGAATTAATCAAAACTCCTATTGACAATTATGGGCAGCTCAAAATATTATAATTAGTGGATTTACATTGATAATATATTCCGATCATGTTGGGCCAAGTTTGATTTATTTAATTTATATTTTAAAATATTTCTAGACTTGTTTTATTTTATGTTTATTGAGTCCAATTGTTAGGGTAGTAATTTGAGCCTAGTCTAGTAGGATTAGGAAATTAGTTTAATCTAAATAAGAGGTGTAAATACCTTCAAACTTGGTAGCCACCATTTGACTTAATTTTGATTTTCAATGAAATTTTACTAGTTTCTTTTCAGAAACTTTGTGTGTACAAATAAGGTTGTTCGCTTATCTTGTTTCATCAGGAAGTTGAATAGGAGATTACAAAGTAGAGTGATTCCCTTGTAGCATTTTATTTATTTTTCAATCCTATCTTCTATATCAATTGTATGTTGGACTTTCTGGGTTTTTAATATTCATGGTTCCACATTATTTGATAACAGTTTCGGGTATTAAATAAATTTCTATTTATCTATTTTTTCTTTTTCTTTCTCAGTTCCATCACCGTTCTTGTCTTTTTTTCTTTTTCTTTCTTTCTCTGATCAATAGTGCTTTGCTGTTTTCATTTTGCTTCGGTTTTTAAAAAAAAAATTACTACCTGTTCGCGTCAATCAGCTTGGTTTCACGTTGGTTCTTTCTTTTATCTCCAATTTTTTTCTGTTTCATTTTCATTTATTTAATTTCCAGTTTACCAAAAAAAAAACTTACCTTTTCACAACTTGATCACGTCTAGTTTGCCTTCAATTTCAAGTTATTTGTCTTTTCTTTCACCAGGTATAGCGCACAAACAGAGGCGCAATCAACCAAAAAAAACAAAAAAACAAAAGGAAAAAAAGAAAAAAAAAGTTACAGTAGCACTTGAAAAAAAAGGCAATAAAAAAACCAAAAAAAAACAAAGAAGGTTGTGCCAAAATTCATTTTTTCTTTCATTTTTTTGGGTCCTTTATTTTTTTTTTAGTTTAGTTTATTTTATCCTTTTTGGATCATATTTATTTTCTTTCTTTTGGTTTGGTCTTGTTCTTTTTACCACCACCCTTGGTTATTCCTTGTGCCATTTAAATGTTACTTGAGACTTTATCTTATTTGAGTTTGTTTAGTTTCTGAAGTGAAACATTTATACGAGATCCAGAGTGGTAAAAGGCAAGAGTGGTGAGTCTAAAAGAGGATAAAAGCCACATTGAGTGCACACACGAGTGTCTACTTTTGAGCGAAATACGTGAGTGAGTACTTTGTGAGGTTGTCTCTTTTATCAATTTACAGGTCATTCACATGGCTCGCAACACATCGAAGAGTGACACTGAGGATAATACAATATCTGACATGCAGCTCTTGTAGAAGACCCTTTAGTAAATACAAAACAGATTAGATGATATGGATATAAGGCTGAATGAGGTGTCACAAGCTAAATCCAAGGTTGGTGGTAAGTTTTTTTCAAGGTATCGACATCGTCGCAATGATTCTTATCGTGAGCACTCTGAGGAGGAGTTTGATGATGATGATGATTCAGTTGGGAATATGAAGATTGGGAATAAAGGACAACTAGACAACAATATGAATGCTATCAAGATGCAGATACCACCGTTTAAGGGGAGGAACAATGCTGAAGCGTATTTACAGTGGGAAAGGAAAATAGAGATGATTTCACAATTATTCTAAGGGGAAAAAGGTTCGATTAGCTGCAGTAGAATTTTCTGATTATGCTCTAATTTAGTGGGATGAGCTAGTGAAGTCCAGGTGAAGGAATGGAGAGCCTCCTATTGAGACTTGGAGTGCCATGAAGTGTGTCATGAGGAAGCGATTTGTGCCTTCTTATTACTACAGGGAGGTGCATTACAGGTTGCACAAGCTGACTCAAGGTTCCTAATCAGTTGAAGACTACCATAAAGAGATAGGGATGCTTATGATCAAGGCCAATATAGAGGAGGATCCAGAGGCAACTATGGCAAGGTTTCTCGGTGGTCTTAATGGGGAAATAGCGAATGTGATTGAATTGCACCATTGTGTGGACATGGAAGATTTGGTAAGCATGGCAATAAAGGTGGAAAGGCAACAAAAATGATGGGTATCAAAACCATTTTCGAATTCCACTTCAAAATGGGGTTCAAGATGGTCTCGTGATGATGAGAAAGAGAAAATTGATGGCTCCAATTCCAAGGAGATGGTTTCAGATTCAACTAGGAAGAAAGGTATTTCTCATTCCTCTTCCTCTTCTTCAACTACTAGACATAGAAATATTAAATGTTTTCGGTGTCATGGTTTAGGTCATTATGCTGCTGATTACCCAAACAAGCGAATCATGGTTATTAGGGAAGGTGATATTGTGTTTGGGTCAGATCATGGTGATGATTCTGACCATGATAGTATGCCATCTTTGGAGGATTGTTTTGATGGTGTTGTAGAGTATCCTGTGCAAGGTGAATCTCTTGTTGCTAGGCGTGCCTTAAATTTGTAGGTGAAGGAAGATAGCGTGGAGCAAAGAGAAAACATCTTTTATACTAAATGTCTGGTTGGTGACAAGGTGTGCAATTTGATTTTTGATGGAAGGAGTTGTACTAATGTTGCTAGTATTGTTATGGTGGGAAAATTGGGGCTGAAATGTGTTAAGCATCCTACTCTCGCTAGGTTGTAGTAGTTGAATAATAGTGATGAGTTGAAGGTCAATAGACAAGTGAAGGTTGCTTTCTCTATTGGGAAGTATATTGATGAGATGTTGTGTGATGTAGTGCCTATGCAAGCCAGTCATATGTTGCTGGAAAGACCTTGACAATATGATCGGTGGGTGCTACATGATGGCTTCAAGAATCGATACTCATTTGAGCATAATGTCACAAAATCACTCTTGCACCGTTATCATCCAAGGAGGTCTATCTTGATCAAGTGAAGCTTCACTAAACTTCTTTGGGAAATATGGGAAATGAGGTCACAGAAAAAGCAGAGAGACAAGAGGCCATGAGTGAAAAGAGTATAGACAAAGGCCTACTGGTGAGTGAAAAACAAGGAAAATGTGAGAGAAGAGAGAAGATTGACAAAGTTGAGAAAAAATTGTATTTTTATGCAAAAGAGAAAGATTTAAATAGTGCTTTGTTAGGCAAGATAGCTTTGATTATAATTCGATTTTGGAAAGTTTAACTTTTTGGCACTAAACTTTACCCAAATTTGCCTAGTTGTTTTGTTTCTTTATTACAAGAGTTTGTAGATATGTTTCCTACTGAGGTACCGAGTGGTTTGCCACCATTGCGTGGAATTGAGCATCAGATTGATTTTGTGCCTGGTGTTAGTATTCCAAATAGACTCGCCTATCAAAGTAATCCTGAGGAGACCAAGGGACTTCAAAGGCAAGTAGATGAGCTACTAGCCAAAGGGCATGTGAGGGCGAGCATGCGTCCCTATGCAGTGCCAGTGTTGTTGGTTCCAAAAAAAGATGGCACTTGGAGGATGTGTGTCGACTGTCGTGCAGTCAATAAAATCACTGTAAAGTATCGTCATCCTATCCCATAGGTTAGATGACATGTTTGATGAGCTTCATGGTACTTGCATATTCACTAACATTGACTTAAAAAGTGGATATCCTCAAATTCGAATGAAATCAGGGGATGAATGGGAAACTGCATTTAAAACAAAATATGGCCTTTATGAGTGGTTGGTTATGCCTTTTGGTTTAACAAATGCACGTAGTACTTTTATGCGTTTGATGAATCATGTTTTGAGAAATTTCTTTGGCAAGTTTGCTGTTGCTTATTTTGATAATATTCTCACATATAGCACTTGTTTAGATGATTACATTTTGCATGTAAAGGCTGTTTTAGAGGTGCTACAGACAGAGAAGTTGTTTGTCAACCTTAAAAAGTGCACATTCTGCATTGATAGAGTTGTCTTTCTTGGTTTTGTTGTGAGTACACATGGAATTAAGGTTGATAATGAAAAGGTGAAGGCTATTCGAGAATGGCCAATGCCTACAAATGCTTATGAGGTAAGGAGTTTTCATGGTTTAACCGGGTATTATCTAAGATTTGTGAAAAGTTTTTTCTACCATTGCTATTCCTCTTATAGATGTCATTAAAAAGAATGTAGGGTTTAAATGGGAAAAGGAACAAGAACCTGCATTTAATACTTTAAAGGATTATTTGTGCTCTGTTCCTATCCTTATTTTGCCTAGTTTTGATAAGACTTTTGAGATTGAATGTGATACCTCTAAGATTGGTATAGGTGCTGTTTTGATGCAAGACAAACGACCCATTGCTTTCTTCAGTGAGAAACTAAATGAAGCTCACCTCAAGCATTCCACCTATGACAAGGAGTTGTATGCTTTGGTTTGAGCTTTGGAGGTCTGCCAACATTACTTGCTCACAAAAGAGTCTGTGATTTACACAGATCATGAATTTTTGGAGCACCTGAAAGGGCAGGGAAAGTTGAATAAGAGACATGCTAAATGGGTGGAGTTCATTGAGACTTTTCCTTATGTGATTTCCTATAAGCAAAGTAAAGAGAATGTGATTGCTGATGCTTTATCTCACAGGTATGTACTGATCACTACTTTTACATCTAAGCTATTAGGATTTGAGCATTTGAAGGAATTGTATGCCACTTATTTTGATTTTTCTGTTATTTATGCCTCATGTGAGCATGGTATATTTAACAAATTCTATAGGCATGAAGGTTTTCTATTTTGTGACAATAGGATTTGTATGCCTGTTTGTTCTGTTAGGGAATTACTTGTCAGGGAATCACATAGTGGTGGTTTAATGGGTCATTTTGGTGTGTATAAGACTTTGGATGTGTTATCTGAACATTTTTATTGGCCACACATGCGTAGAGATGTTGAAAAGATTTGTGCTAAATGTATTGCATGTAAGTGGGTTAAATCTAAGTCTATGCCACATGATTTGTACACACCGCTGGCTATTCCTACCCATCCATGTGCTGATATATTTATGGATTTTGTTCTTGATTTATCTAGAACTTGGACAGGCAAAGATAGCATTTTTGTTGTGGTGGGCAGATTTAGTAAGATGGCTCACTTTATTGCATGCCATAAAACTGATGATACAACAAACATTGTTGATTTGTTCTTTAGGAAAGTTATGCGTTTGCATGGTGTCTCTCAGACCATTGTTTCTGACCATGATGTCAAATTTTTGAGTCATTTTTGGAAATTGTTGTAGGGTAAGTTGGGAACTAAATTGTTATATTCTACTACTTGTCACCCACAAAATGATGGTCAAACTGAGATGGTCAATAGAACATTGGGGACGATATTGCATGTTGTTATTGGTAGGAATTTGAAAACTTGGAAAGATTGTTTGCCTTTTATTGAGTTTGCTTAAAATAGGACCATTTATTCTTCTACAACGTTTTCTCCATTTGAGCTTTGCATGGTTGTAATCCTTTAACTGTGTTGGATTTAATGTCTTTGCTCTTGAGTGATCTTGTTAGCTTAGATGCTGAAAGCAAGGTTCAAAAGGTTAAAGCAATATACTTAAAAGCACGTGAGTTGATTAAAAAGGAGAACGAGGTGACGGTTCAATGAGTTAACAAGGGAAGAAGACAAGTTTTCTTTCACCTTGGTGATTGGGTTTGGGTTCATTTGAGGAAAGAGAGGCTTCCTTGTCGGAGGAAATCTAAACTTGGTCCATGGGGTGATGGTCCTTTTCAAGTGCTCGAGAGGATCAATAACAATGCTTATAAGATTGACCTTCCTAATGAGTATTATGTCTCTGCTACATTTAATGTTTCTGACCTTTCTCCATTTCATATGGATGCAGATTCGAGGACGAATCTTTTTGAGGAGGGAGGGAATGATAAGAGTTTAGAAGAATAAACTGGACATTTAGCACTGGAAAAAGAGATGAGAATTGTAGCATGCCCATGAGACCTATCACAAGGGCGTCAGCTAAAAAGATTCAAGACAATTTTGAAAATTTGGCTAAATCATTTATTGAAGAGATGTATTAAGAATTAGTCAAAACTCCTATTGATAATTATGGGTAGCCCAAAATATTATTATTTGTGAATTTTTATTGATAATATATTCTGGTTATGTTGGGCCAAATCTGATTTATTTAGTTTATATTTTAAAATATTTCTAGACTTATTTTATTTTATGTTTGTTAAACCCAATTGTTAAGGTAGCAATTTGGGTCTAGTCTAGTAGGATTAAGAAATTAGCTTAACCTAAATAAGAGGTATAAATACCTCCAAACTTGGTAGCCATCATTTGACTCAGTTTTGATTTTGAATGAAATTTTGCTAGTTTCTTTTCAGAAACTTTATGCGTACAAGTGAGGTTGAATGATTCCCTTATCTTGTTACATCAGGAAGCTGAATAGGAGATTACAAGGTAGAGTGATTCCCTTATAACATTTTATTTGGTTTTCAATCCTATTTCTTATTATATCAATTGTGTGTTGGGATTTCTGAGTTTTTGATATCCACAGGATTCCGCATCATTTTATCTTAAAAATATTTTTCATATAATGAAAAGCATCTTTAAAAATACTTATATAAAAAATACTTTCAACCACTTGGATGGTGCTTTTAATACAATGAAAAATTTACCAAACACATTGCTTGTTGTACAACCTTATTCCTATTATTTTAAAAGTATTTTTGAAGCTCTAAAAGTGTAAAACAAACTGATGCAATTATAGTGGGTGGTTTAGGAAATGACAATGACCTGTATTATTGATTTCTGAGTCAACGAATAGAACATAATCTTTTTTTTACATTATTATTGTCCTTGATTACAAGATGAAAATAGGGGATAAGTTTCCATGGATAAGCTACATAGAGTTTATCCACAAAAATTTATCCATCACTTTTATCTCTCAACCAAAGATACCCCTACACTTGTATAAAAAATTCTTCTCATAACTTACACATCTATATATTACCATGATGAAATTCACTATAACTCCTTTTTATTTATAAAATTTGCTGAGAAGACCTTTGAGTTAATAAATTTATTGTACTACTTTTCTATGAATTTGTGAAATTATCATGTCGATCTCCCTTCCACTGCACATCATGCAATGTCTCTAGATGATGCCAGTCCTACCTAAACTAATAGATTAGAGTTAAGTGAATTTCCCTAAATCTCAACATGGAGTATAATTTGTAAGGAAAAGAAAATCGGACCGGTAAAAGGTATTGGTTCAGAGATTTAGAGGTCTAACCAGTTCAACTGGGGTTTAACCGAAATGTAATAAAAATATATATAGATATATACATATGATCAATTAGAATATAAACAAATATAAATATATTACATCATTAATATTAACATAATCAACAAAAAAATATTCATAGGTCTATAAAAATAAATATAATCCATATAAAATTTCTCTAGTCTTAGCCGCACAACATGGTCATAAAGCATTTGAAAATAATATTTGTTAGTAACTAGTGAAGTTTATGGTGATCAATCTGTAAATGACGGAGATGGAAGAATAAGAACCCGAATTTTTTTGTTAGTGTCCTTCTTTGATTCCATTTTTTGTTTTCTCTATGACCGCAATAAGATATCGGTGTTTAAGTTTTAAAACAAAAAAATTTAAGTTTTGAAAAAAAAACCAATCAGACTGGTTCGATTTGTTGATTTTCTCTATTTTAACTTTCTTCGATTTTTTCAGCTTAACCGGACCGATCAAGTGACCAATTTCTAGTCCAACCGGTTGGTTCAGTCCGATCCAATTTTCTCTTCATCGATAATTTGTCAAAAAGGAAGAAGAATAAGTTCTTATAGGGGATCACATGCTTTTCTTGCTTTCTAAAACAAGTACCGCTAGTTATGCCATCAGTTTTGATAAAACCGTAATTAGAAAGAATTCAAATATTTAAAATAGTAAACAAAGGTGTGAATAATGATAAAATAACTATTGTTTTCAAATTACATACAGATTTTATTCTGAAGACAATAGTGCTCGCTTCCACATCAGACTGTAATTTATGCCTGCCCTCAGCTACCACAACACAAGCACGTCCTAAGTAACACATAATTGTAACATAAAACCATCTCAAAAACAAAATTAACTACTCACGATTCACGCATTCCACCATTTTTTTTAATGAAAAAAATAATTAATTAAATTAAATTTGAAAGTACAAGATGAAAATTGTTATTCAATGAGAATCTCGTTCATTATTGAATTGAATATGAATTTCACTTGAATGAAATTTACATCTTATTCAATAATAAATAAAATGTGAATTGATACAGTGTTTTAAGTATCTTCACTACAGATAATATACTCCGTACAACATTGATTCCCAATTTGGACTTTAAAACAGTGCAGACTTTGTACTAAGCAGTGTCCTAATCGACCGACACACGACAATCTAGTACCACTACTCTGTACACGATAGCAATGAAGCAGCCACCCTAGCAATAAAAATCAAACGGCGCAAATGGCCCCATCAAGTAACCACACCCTCTGACATGCTGACACGTCATCGGGTCCCACTCTGCATTATTATCAATTAATTTTAACGAATTTCCCCCCTCACAATTATTGGTTATTATAAATTGCGAACCCCACAATTTATTATTATTATATTATTAACTCCTTCGACTCGGCTCGAACTCCGAAGTGCCGTAGCCGGAGGGCGGCGGAGTCAGGGAGTGTGACCTAAGCTTGTCGTCACGCGCGATCTGCGATCTCTCTTGGCCCACGCGCCTTCTTGTCTTTTTTATCTTTTTTTTTTTGAATTTTTTTTTAAAAAATGAAATAATAATTGGAAATAAAAAAAGGCAAACATTTTGGGGAAATTGTGGGACACACTTTTCACCTCACTTTTTAATTTTTACTGAAAAAAAGTCAACCCGCTATTCTTGGTTCCTGTCTGAAGCAGACACCCTCCCCGGTTCACTTCATTGGACCGGGGTCGGTTCATGAGTCAATATCAATCAACGAAACAAGGAGTGTGTCACCATCTGCAATGAGTTTCTGTGTTGTCTTAGCAGCTTTCAATGTCATATGTTCTTATTTAAATTTTTTAATTTTCCAAAACCAAATTTAACTTAGACAAAAGAAAAAACTTCAAATTTTAATAGACTAGAGGTTCTGATCGACAAATTTAATATGACTTGTCAACAAGGTTAATATACCTAATTGATCATTTGTTCATATATGTGAAATGAATTGGATTCTTAGAATTTTTTTAATTAATATTTATGCATCCATATCTCTAAAATACTTATCGAATCAAATTATATGTATTAAGCAACACTTGGTTGATTAGAGTGTCAGATTATTTTTCCATTCTCATGTTCAAGACTTGATGATAGAATAATTGGTATCGAAACGGCTATGTCTCTTTTTTTTTTTTGGTATAAAAAAAGCTATGTCTCTAATAAAATGATACACTTCATAGACATGAAAAAATTCAACGCGTCATTCTCTTAGACTAAAGTAGGTCGCCAGGCCTTTCATTTAATGAGTTCGTTACTAGGGTAAATCACTAGTTCGGTTCCTCGTATTTTAATGAGATTTCTATTTGCGTCCAAAGATTTTTTAATAGTCTATTTTTGTCTTTAATGTTTTCAAGATGCAACTAAATGATACTCAAATTATAAATGTAAATTTGGTATTTTATATTTTATTTTGATTCCTACTATTTTTTTTTATATATATAGTTGGAAGAATATCTCAAAAAAACCCGGAGCTCAAATGAGAGCACTTATAAAGATCTTATGTAATCAGTTATTACCACGAGGCAAAATTGAAATATTATGAACAGGCCTTCAAGACTGAGCCAGAAATGTCCATTTTTTGCAGACCATGGTTCATCGATTATTCAGAACGTATTATATTATTTCCTTTATATGTTATTCATGAATTCAATCAAATCCACTCTGATCAAAATCCCCTTCATGCTAAAGCTAGAAGTCTTGCCAAGCCTTAGCGATAACACCCTGTTTTGATTCTTACCGTTGTTATATGACATTTGATAAAATTGCGATTTGGCATTTGCATTAGTTTTTTTTTCATTTATAATTTGAAAGTTTTCTATTAAAATGACAAAATTAGAACATTTTAAAAATATTAAAGATATAAATAGAACAAATAAATTTTTTGAGACAAAATCAAAATTTTAACAAAAGCATAAAGGATCTAAATGAAGCTTTATCCAAATTATTATTTACACATGCTCATTGCTTAGCAGGGTTATAAATACAAGGAATTGAAAAAACAGTGAGCCGTGAAGATGTATACATGTTCTGATCATGTTAAACTTGTACACGATAGATGCACACATGCTTCCAATCTTTAAAGACAAAAGACCGGTTTCGGGGTTTTCGGGAGGTGGTAGGGTCGACCCGGATCCGGTTCTGATTACCAAGGTGGGACGAGAGGGACTTAACATGGTAGGAACCGTGAGTTGCAAGCCAAAAGGTTGAAACTTGAGGAGAGGGAGAAACAAAGGGTAGCAGCTGAAACCTCAGAACAAGTGTTTTAGCCAATCCAGGTGAGAGTGAATCGTGGGGGGAATTTTTTGCTTTTTTTGGGAACTGATATTAGAAAGTGCCTCGACGACTTTTGAAAGCCAGTAAAAAAAGAAAAGTGAATATCTATTTACATCTGCATTGTCATTTTGATTTTAGCTTTTGTTTGACAAAATATCCAAACTATGTTTTTTGGAAAGGTATCAAAAAATAAATTATTACTTTAAAATTTGAAAGTTTTAAATTGATTAATCTTTTTAAATTATCATAAATCAATTTCAGAATTTTAAAATATGAAGAATGAATTTACCTTCTAACATATTTTTTTATTGATACATTTGGTATTTAGTCTTTTTTTTAAAGAATTATGGATTGAGTGAGGCTTTGGGAAATTGGGCAATGGAGGAATGGCCCAATGGTTGAGAGAGAGAGAGAGAGAGAGAGAGAGAGAGAGAGAGAGAGAGAGAGAGAGAGAGAGAGAGAGACCTCAGCATGCAGATTGAGGAGATGATTTGATATGATGTAAAGCCTGTGAGAGAGGGGCTGTGTTCTCAAAATCCGAGCATGATGTGTCAAATTCCCATTTCATCAATCGCTCACACCCATCTAGCATCATCAACCCCGTCTCACCCTTTTCTCCTACTACTACACCCTTGTTGCTTGATGGTGATGGATTCGATTGGATGTATGATGGATGGGATAGCTGAGTGAGTAGTCATGCATGTTAGTATAATAATTAATCATTTCCTCAATTTAATCTCCAAACGGTTTTGGCCTGCCAATTCATCACACAATGTGTTCAAGAAAAATGGTTAGAAAATGGTGAAATTGAAGCACATTTTAGCCTCCCTCCTCAGTTTTTCATGGATTCATTCATATCAAGTTATCATCAACCCCCTCCATCACCATTTTCAGCTTTATATGTCGTTGTTTGTTCCTACACTTTTGCATTGGGGGTGGTATGTATTTATTGAGGGAAATTTTTTTGTAAAAAGCGAGTCTCAAAAAGCGAGACATTATATCCAACGTCTCGGGTGATTGGCCTATTGTGTGAGTGTAAAATCAATGAATCGACCACAGCTATATGCTCTTTGGTTTCTGCCTCACTTTCTCTTCTCTGAGATGCAACATACCCACTTTCAGTAACATTTGTTTTGTTCCGTGAATAGTCATTAGTCACCAATGTGTTATAGTATATTAAAAGCTGTGGTGCTTTGGACATCATGATCGATACCCTATTGAGATTAGATTGTATGTAACAGTAATAATTCTCTAGTTTTGGTTGTATTCACCACTCGTACAAAAGGGGTATCTCTATTCTCTCAGGATTTAATTTAATTTTATTTCTCTTTCTTTTTTCCTATTTTTGATATGCCATGTCAAAATGATAGCTATTGGATATTATGTGTACTTCGTTTAAAAAAGGGGTGTTTTCTCTTTCAGAAATAAATTTTCCACTAGGTATGATTATGATACAACAGTTAAATGGATCAATCAAGCACCATTGATGTGTCATGCAAATCCTGCTAACTATCATTAGTAATTCAGAGTTACTCAGCAGTGTTCTTTTTAGAATATATGAATCTCCAAAACCGCATGGCTATTTTTACAGTGAAGAAAATGATTTTCTCTTCAAAGTTAAAAAAATATCCGAAGAGAGTGAAAATTGACAAAAAAAGGGTTTTTGAATCCAGAAATGACTTTTGCAACGGGTACCAATAAAGGTTAGGACATGCCTATGGTATGATGGGAAAACGAGGTGGGGAAAATCTATGACAACTATACAGCTAAAAATAAAAATTGAAAAACTGAAAAGAAATTTGGATGGTTATTGGTTAAGCCTCAGATTTGCCTGGCTTTCAAGAATAGATTTATCATCAATTTGTCTTATATATGTCACACACTGTAGCAGTTACTCCTCAGTTAAAGTATTGTAATATAAGGTATTGTTGTCACCATTACTAAAAAACTTTTATACATTAATATAATGATAAACTGTAATTTGTATTATTGAGAGATTACTTAAATAAACAAGGTTACGTGAATGATTATTGGGGAGGAAGTTACGCGAAAACGACATTACTAAACAGAGCAGATTGAATTTTTTTCCTGCGGGTTGTTTAGAAACCAAATGCACTTTCTCATTTGGAACACAAACAATAAGTAAACCAATAAGCAGAAATAATCATCAGTGCATAACACTGAGAAAATGCAGAATAGTTTTAAAAAAAAAAGGAGTGGTTGAGATTGAGAAAGGCGAAGCAGAAGAGTACCAAATCTTACATAAATAAAAAGTGAGGAAGTTGGCGTGTAATAAACATGACTTGCTGTTTCTGATTATATTATTTTAGTACTGTACTGACAGTGTAGATATGAAACAGCTTTATCAATATATACATGGTGAAAATCTCCGATTTTCATTTTTATCTTTGGAAGTCTCTTTCTTTTCATTGTCTAACAATAATGAGTAATAACAGTTGTTAGTTAATATTGTTAGGCATTTGATGTTTTTTTGAAGCTGAGTTTTGAGTGTGGATAGGAAAACTTAACACTAGAAAAATCTTTACTCAGGTAGCTTTTTTGATATTTCTATAAAATTTAAGAGTCTTATTATCTTTTTTATTATTTATTATTGAAAATAAATCATGTGTCTCACTAATATCCAAGTTCTTCAAATTTATGGAATCAAAGATTAAATTATAGTATGGAATTGCACAAAAACCTTACTTTTACTGTGAATCGACCTTAATTAAATTAAATTAAATTATCGTGACTTATTAAACTAAATATTAACACAAGTTGGATCAAGGTGAATCAAAATCTCTAATGTATTGTCATTAATATTGGTTTAAAGGAAAAATGTAGCAGCACCCCCTTATAAAAACCACTTTCTGTTCCCACTTTCTTACAATTTCTTCACTGACAAAGGAATACCTGCACACTTCCTCACACACGCACGCATACTCAACACACACCACCCTCTCAAAGCCCACTCCTCCCTCGTACACACCACCCTCTACTCACTCACTTTCTCTCTCTAGCATTGTGGATTATGATAAGGACCCTGTCAGGGAGTAGAGAGAGATGATCAGAATAGGACACTGCAGAGAAGAAAACACAGAGATTTTTCCAGCCATATCATACCTTACTATTTCTTAGCGCTTTCCCACCCCCCCCCCCTGTCTCTTTCCCCATGAAGCCCTTATAAACAAAGCCCCTCCACTCATCACAAAGCCATTCCAAAAGCCACAAACGACCATCAAATTGAAAAAAAAAAAGAGAAAAAGAGTGATCTCCAAAGCAGCAAAGCCATAAACTCCTTTCACTCTTTTGCTTCTGCTGCTATCATTGATATGATTGCCATTCCTATACAATCAAAAGAGCATTAAGTGCTATAAACCAAGATTCTCATTCTCCTTACATTCTCCATCCAAAGATCATATAGTTTATTTTGTTTGTTTGAAACCCTCTCCCTCGAAAGGCCTTTTTTTCCTTTGAAGTGTTTCTGTCTTCTCCAAATGGACAGTTTCTACCACCACTTTGACAACACCGATGCTCATTTGCCACCTGGCTTTCGGTTCCACCCCACAGATGAGGAGCTCATCACCTACTACCTTGTCAAGAAGGTTCTTGACAACACCTTCACCGGAAGGGCCATAGCTGAAGTTGACCTCAATAAGTGTGAGCCATGGGAACTTCCTGGTAACTAATTAAACTCCCTCTCTTTTTCTCTCCCCCCTTTGTTTGTTTCTCAGTTTCTTTCACCATAACCCCATCAACAAAGTAGTCATAATCTTTGTAAATTTTCGAACTTTATGGTTGTTTCTTGTGGTTGGCAGAGAAAGCCAAGATGGGTGAGAAGGAGTGGTACTTCTTCAGCTTAAGGGACAGGAAGTACCCAACTGGGTTGAGGACCAATAGGGCCACTGAAGCTGGCTATTGGAAAGCCACCGGGAAAGATAGAGAGATTTACAGCTCCAAGTCCTGTTCCTTGGTTGGCATGAAGAAGACCCTGGTCTTCTACAGAGGGAGAGCTCCCAAGGGAGAGAAGAGCAACTGGGTCATGCATGAGTATCGCCTTGAAGGCAAATATGCTTACCATTACCTCTCTAGGAGCTCCAAGGTTTAACAATAATTCATTCTCTTCCTTTTTCTGTCAAATTTCATGAATATCAAGCATATCATGATTGCATCCTTTCATGTTCCTAGTGAGTTACTTTGCATACATAATTAATTGTTGTGCTGATGATGAGCCGCATGCAATCTGGAGTGTAGTAGCTAGAGCTAGCTGAAATCTGGCTCTCCTTTAGCTTTCTATAGTTAGGTACTTAGGTTCCGGTTATCAATGTAGATTGTTTTATTTATTTATTTATTGCGTTATCTCTTTCATTTGTTTTGGACCTTTGGTTCTCCAATTTGTGCTGTTAAACATGTTTGCCATAATATTGTGAATACACGAGTTTGCATGGGGGCTATAAAACAACAATGACGCATTAATTCCAACTTGTTTCACAAAACATAATCATCAAAAGGGGTGCTAGTAGTAACATATACTACATCCCCCCTACTCTCTCACTTTGCATCATAGGGTTTTTAACTTTTCACAAGATACCTGCATTATTAACTACACTATTCACCACAGTGTGCTGCCAAGGTTCAGAACATCCTATTAGCTTTGATCACTCAGTTTTTTCTAGCAAAATAAAAACACTTGCAACATATGCTCATTGTTCCATCCGCACATTCCATTGTAGCAGCACTTAACATGATAGTATTATTATATAATACATGTGATCTTGTGCATTTAACTGACTTAAGAAAGATTCCATTTTTTGTCTTGAAGGACGAGTGGGTTATATCTCGTGTGTTCCAGAAGACTAACACCGGCAGCGGCGGCGGAGGATCAGTGTCAGCCACCGCATGCGGCGGCGGCTCCAAAAAAACAAGAATGAGCACCACCACAACAAACTCAACCACCACAATGAGCCTCTGCCCTGAACCAAGTTCTCCCTCTTCGGTTTACCTTCCACCCCTTCTCGACTCATCACCGTACACCACAACCGCTGGCTCCTCCGCCACCGCCGCATACGGCGGCGGAGGCCAGAGCTGTTCCTACGACAGCACCAACACCACCAACACAAAGGAGCACGTGTCCTGTTTCTCCACAATCTCCAACAGCTTCGCCAATGGGGTCTTCGATCTAGCTCCTATGGATTCATTCGCTCGGTTCCAGAGGAACAACAACAACAACGTTGGTGTCTCTGCATTCCCTAGCCTGAGGTCACTCCAAGACAACCTTAACATGCCTTTCTTTTTCTCTCCCGCGGCGGCGGTGGTTCAGCCCCTCCACGGCGGCGACTTTACCGCCTCTGGGAACTGGCCGGTGCCGGAGGATCAGAAGGTCGCGGACGGCGGCGCCGGCATGGCGCTGGGAGCTTCCGAGCTAGATTGCATGTGGGGCTATTGAGTAATGAGCCTCTCGTTGACCATTGACCGTTGACTATTATGATTAGGATTTGACTTATCTTGTTTCATCAGTTTGAAAGTGCGTTGATTCCGTTGTTATAAGGCTTGGAGATTATGTTAAATTGTTTATTATGTATTGTGGAGTTTCTAATTAATGTGTTTTAATCAGCTATGGAGTGTGGACCACTGATGGATTTATGATCAGTGTATTAGGAAATGTGTTTTACTACGTACTGTTTAGTTCATCAACTATGGATTATGGACCACTTATGATTTTTATGTACTTATCTCACTATGTGGGGGCGCTTCATACTCTGACGTATGTATTGTAATTAAATGCATGTGTTTTTCATTAGTACTTCTATCTCAGTTATGGGTCTTGTGCTTAATATGAAGGGAACATTGCAGCGGATCTTCCATATAGTTGTAAACTAAATAGGTGGGAGGTGAAGGGGTTTGTTTGTTTGATTATGGAGTTGCTTGAATAGGACAAACCTATGTGTCTCCCTCTGCTTAAGCAAAAATGAGAGATTTGATTCCTAGTATATCTCAGTTAAATTTTATTAAAGATGCATTCGCTTAATTTGGGGTCTAAATGTACTTGATATTGAGATAATAGATATTTTTCGTCTAGCATGAGATTGCGGAGTTTGTCTCGCTATGCCTGTATATACACGTCACATCTCTGTAAGATTTTTCTCGATGAATACATCTCTTGTTGGTGCAACGTTTTGTTGAAGGTGCACGGCACTGGAAGTTTTGATGAATATTTGGATGTATGCTGTCTTTTTCCTTAATGCTGTTTTTTTGGGGTCTCATGGCATGAAACTAATCGTGAACCTCGGATAAGAACAAGTGGAAAATTATTGACTAGGCATGTAACGGTGTCTTCTTTATTCAATTTTTTACTCAACCTTTTTAACACAATGTTACTGGGTTTGATATTAATCTAGTATAAAATCTTAAAGATAATTAAATAAATAGTGTGCAACTTAATGATAACAGGAGTATCATGACTCGTGTTTTACATCGTCACAAGAACTAATTCTTCTGAATAAATATAACTACTTATTTTTTGGGGGACAAGCTGAAAATTTCAATTTAAGAAATCGAGTTAGAAATATAACTACTTAATTTTATATTATCTATTCCAGAGCGCCCAGTTATTATATTATGTAAGCTTTCCAGGATGACGTGGTGAAATATTCATAAGTTAGACACAATATTGATCAAAACAAGGGCTATATATGTTGAAGCTGAGACAATCCAAGAATTTGCCATGGCTGGCTATTGTTTTTGCCATAAAAAAAATGGTATTTGTACATTCAAAGTGTGGAAAATCTATCCTATTAATTATCATTGAATATGATGGTATCCATGTACAAAATAACATTGTTTGGTTTTACCAGATATGCTAACAGCTTCATCATGTGCAATGATGAGCCCACATTGATGATAGCTTAGTTTCTCAAGTACATAGGATTCACATTCCCAGAATAAAACTTCAGACCATGGCATGCACCACCATGTTATAGTTTCGTTTTCGGAATTCTAAAATCATAATTTGGATGAATGGTTATAAGAGATAATAAACTTCTGCTCAATCGAGAGTTTTAATTTTCAAAAGGTAAACTAAACCTACGTAAAAATGATAAGAGAGTAAAATATCACAAGGGGAATAGTTACATATAATTCGATATCTTGGGTGTGCTTGGTTTAAATACAACAAGAAGCATGAAAAAATCACACACACACATGTATGTATATATTTTGAAACTTAAAAAATAATGTATATCTACTTTATGATTATTAGATGTGATGATAGTTCTCACTTATTCTTAATATTTATCATATGAGTGTCTATTTAAATATCTACTTTATGATTATTGGATGTAATAGTAATCTTTATTTATTCTTAATATTTATCCCACCTAATAATTATAAAGTGAATATTGTAGGTTATATATATAGGTCGATGTTCGTTGGAAAGAGAAAATGTTGTGGCTCTTTAATTTTGGGTTCTCATTTATTGGGCGGTTGAAGAGGGTGGATGGCTCTCATCCTCAGGAAGGCTTGTTTTGATTTTCACGTGGGGGTTCTGAGTCGAGTTTGGACTTGTTGAGTTAGTACTAAAGCTAGGTGGCTATACCCCGTCCTATACTTGAGGGAGGGACAAATTTAATGCTCTTCCTGTTAGCGTTGTTACTTTATATTTTCTTTTCCCCTTTCTATGGCTGAACTTTAAGCGCGGTGGACCCATAAAAGCCAATATCACTATTGGCAACCAGACCTTTTGAACCCATCCATCCATCACATTTCAAAGTTATTTACCCTGCCCTGGCCCCTTCCACTTGTCCTGTTCTGAAGGATTGCAACAGCTAAATTATTGCCAGTGTGGTGATGCATATGATGCCACCCAATAGCATGAAAATGGAAAGTTGCATAAAACAAAAGGGCATGTTTAAAAAATAAAAAAATATTGATATACATTCGAATTCATTATAAATCTTGAACACGATATGATACTAACCGATACTTTTAAAATATCTATATATTTATAATTTCAGGATTTATTTAATTAGTATTTTTAAAGTATTTGGCAAGAAATTAAAAATACAAACTCTTATATAAGGAATATAGTTTTATATTTTTAAAGTATAGGACCTACAAAAAAAATTTCTCATCCTAATATCCTTAAGGAATATCTTTAGAACAGTAATTAGCTACTGATTAGTAAAATCTATAATTTTAAATTATATATTACTACGTATGGAGTTCAACGCGTAAACTATGAACAATAATATATTGCCCTTAAAAATTGGATGCTTGGCATTGTTATGGCAAAACAATATTCGATGTCGGGAAGAAGATGGTATTTATATGTCGTTGCCTTAACTTACATTGTCTCTAATTTTGTGATTGATATATAGTAATAATCATATAAATCATTGGCTATCATTAAAAGCAGATATATAAGTTAAGTATCTAGTAAAAGCTGAACAGGTGAAAAGTAAAAGAGAGGGTAAAACAGACTTTTAAGTGAAGATGAAATAAATTTCCTTTCATTTTCCACTATTTTTCTCACTTTCTGATCTACTCATACTCTACATATTCAATTATTTTTTATATGAATCAAAAGAAATGAATCTAAAGGAAGCATATAATTTGATTTGAAAAGAAATTAAGCAACATTGGTGATTCAAACACGCCAATTTATGGCACATAAGTTATTAATTACGAGAAGCGCTACAACACAAATAAAATATTTTTAAAATGTCGACAAAATTCAGAAAATTTTTGAATAATATTATGACCTACTTATTAATTTAAAGGCTAAAAATCATGCCATGCTATTCTAGAATAAAATTTATGTGTATACTATTCTTTTTTATTATTATTATTGAAATCTTTGATAGAAATATAATAGTTGTTGGATGAAATTTAGTAGTGTTATACCCACTTATCCATAAATTTAAAAATCATCTCATATTATTCTAATAATCAAGTTTTGGCAAAAAAATTTATGATATATAATAGAGCTATGTGGTGTGACTTAATCCATATAATCAACCCTACTTAGTGAGACAGGACCTATTGTTTTCATTGTTCTTCTTCTTCTTTTTATTCTCTAGCATTTTTTTACTAGTTATATCCCATTCCCACCATGCTCTTTGTTTTCTTCCGGCCCTTGCATAGGCGAAGAAAGAAAGGGTCATCATTTATATATGTTCAAAAACCCTTCACATAGATGCTTGGCTTTCCGCTGAGGCGCTAACTTCTTATTTCCCAACAATGAAACAAACAAACATCCTTGCTCAGTTTTTGCTAACAATTTCACCAGACTGATGGTGGTGCAGAGAGCCACTAACAAAAAAAGATCATCATGATGCCATGTACTATTTAGGCTAAATTAGCCAAGGTGGATGAAGGGTTGTGATTGGATGCAAAAGACCACAATGATGATGATGATGAAATTGGACAGTGGCCTTTGAGGTACATTAAGGTTGAAATTGGGGTATGTGATCTGTGCATGATTGGAGAGGCAATGAGTATAGCACCACTTTTGGGTGTGTTTTTGTGAAGGGGTTGGTTATGGACAAAGGGAGAGGGTGCAGGGTTTATACGCCAGCTGCGTGTGCATGGAAATGGCATGGCACGCGGTATGTACCATACTCAAGCCAAAACCCCTTTGGACTTTCTCTCACAATTATTTTGGGGTTTCATTGTCACACTTCTTTCCAATGTTTTGGTCCTCTTGCCTTGTGATGGCTCTGAAATATAAGGGGAAAGAATAACAAGCATGTGCTAAAGTCCAAACGCCAAAAGCTTGGGTTTGGAACTTATCCAAACACAAGGGAATCATGAGCTTGAAAACTGAGGTGGTATTGTACTTGGGCTATGTTCCAATTTTTTTCAAGACAAAAAATTCCTTGGTTTTGTTTTGTCTATTTCATTTTACCACTTATTTTCTTTCAGGTTTTTCCCCTTTTTTTTCCTAGTTGATGTAGTACTAGTTCAATCTCTTTTTTGTTCTTCCCCTCACCAATATCCGTTTTACCCCTTGTGGTGAACTATAGAATAGGATTGGAATAGTTATATAGATTAAAGTATCCCGGCCCCTACAATGGTTTTTGTCCTCCTTTCCAAAAGCAAGTTGAAAAGGAGCTACTAGTTATTTTTCCTGTTTTGTTTTGTTTTTTTTTGGTGTTAAAACATAGTAGGAGCTGTCATCAATTGTATGTTTGTGTTCTCGTTTTCAATATTTCTAACAGTATTATTATGAATTTTGTAAATAGATTCTTCTTCTATGAATGCTCTTTGGATAATTTGGAACCGCATAAAATAATTTCCAACAAAATAGGGCATATGTTAGTAGTTAGCCATGCTATAATCCTACGGAACCCACCTTAAGAATCCCAAAAACAAGAGTTATGAGGGGTTCTATATTTTGATAACAACCTCAGCCCATTGGATAGCCAAAGCTAATTAATCAAGAGTTATTTAATATAAAGGAAAATAATAAAACGAGATAAATTTCAAATACCCACTAATACTAATATGCAATAAATGGACAAGTTATGATGAGTGGAGGCCCCAAATGCAGTAGCAAGTTATTTTGAGATGTTGGCGTGGGGATAGGCTACGTGGGCTGGTTACCCGACGATACGTGGGCTTGGGCTTGGGCTGCAGGATGTGTGGCATAGTTTACTGACTGACTGAAGGTGATAGATTCTTTCTAGCATTCGACCGAAAAAAAAGATTTAATTGATCTTTCCCAGGAAATTTGCAACATGCTGCTTATTTTTATATTTATCATGAATGTGATTTGTCGGGTGATTTTATAGAGGAAAATCAACAATATAATGCTTCTCAGCTGTGGGATCGTTATTCAGATAGAATTTTCCCTTCTCAAATTAATCCTAATACTATTATTTTTGATGACTAAATTGAATAACTAAAATGATCAAGTTAAATCACTTTTTAAAATTTCAAGTACTAAAGTAATATTTTCTTAATTTTAGAGATTAAAATGAATTATACATATAATTTTAGGACCAAAGTAAATCTTTATTCAATGGTTTATAATGTTTTTTTTTCTTCCCATTCTCGGCTTTGTTTAGAGGAGGTAGGTTGCGTTACGTTACGTTTTGCACCAATAATTGTTGGCATATCAAAATTATAATCTTTTATATTAGCTGTGTTTTATTATCAGTGTTAGCTGTGATACTCCAAACACGTGCGATCAAAAAGATGATTCTTATTGTACTTGGTGAATAAAACGAAAATGAGCAGGTACAGGATTTAATTTTAATATTTTGAAAAATTAAAGGTGATTATAAACTGTGAAATTAATGAGACTAGAGTTGTTCACCTAGCCAAATCATTCGTGTATGAGCCTAAAGTCTATTGATCGTAATTATCCCCTGTACCTTTGAGTGGGGAGCCTATATTTGACTCATATCTTCCCCTCTTTTATACCCTTTAAATTCCTCACCTTAATAATTTTATAAAAAAACAAAAGAATCTGTTGCATACTAATTATCTCACCAAAAAAGTTCATGTATAATAATTGTTATTGAATTTACGACGAAAGAAATGCAATGTTAGAAAGAAAAGATGTTAAAGGACATTCATATGTTTATTAGTGTGCGAATAAGGTTAGTTCATCTTATCAATTTTTCCTTCATATATTATCATCACTTGGGATTGATTCTCATATTTTTTCTATTGATAGGTAATCAATAAATACATTTGTAAATATTTGATAAGTCTAAATGCAGTCAAATTTTCTCTCATTTTTTTTTATATGAACCTAGGCTATTGACCACTAAAAGCGGAAACCTCACAAACAAAAATTTTGCCTCATCTTCTCCTTATACTATACTAAAAATTGAAACTCCTACCTTAGAGTTGGACTACTAACCAATTATGTTATGGCTTGTGGTTATGTGTGTGTGTGTGAAATTGAGAATGTAGATGTGCCAATAATTAATGTGATTCACCTTTTCTTTCCCTTTAGATCGTGTCCCTAAATATTGCTTTGAGCAAGAATCTCTTGGCTTAGAGACACATACATGATCCTTGTTTGTTTGTTTGTTTGTTTCATTTCTTTTACCGGCACTTGATCCTTGTTGGTAATGATATTTAATTATTATAATATTTTAAATGATTAAAGCTAATATTTTACAACTGTGAAGACTAGAGTTGTTGACCTGGCGAAATCATCCTTATATAAAATTTGTAGTTGTAGTTTTTTATAACTGAAGAAAATTGAGGCCTGCAATTTTAGAAAGAATAATATTAAAGGACATTCATATCCTTTTAATCAGTCAAATTCAGAGTGTAGATATGCCAAATATAATCCAATAATAAAATGTGTAGATGCAAAGTAATGCGAGTGTAAATGTGTATAATACTTTTGTTGTAAAAATCTCCTACAAAATAAAAATAAGTAATGTTATTTCTAATTTTTTTTCATATATGAATGTTATCTCTATTCCAACGCATAAGGTGTATTTAGTTTGAAAGATAAAAATAGGATAAGTTTTCTTCGACTGAATATTCCACATAAAACTTGACAATAGAAAATCTCAATTTTTATTCCTAAGCTAAACATACCCATAAAGTGAATATAAAAGTTTTTTTTTTATTTTATTTTTTGGTAGAAAAAATAGTTGAAGTGAGGGTAAGCATATCGCACCACAGCGGCACACCTGCAACTCTTCGAAAGATTTCCGGGAAGGATTGCAGATTGCCGACCAACAAAATTCTCATATCAGTCAACAAATTCAAGCGCATGGCCTTGTGGGATATGAATTGATAAAAAAACACAGAAACAGACACAACAAAGAGTTAGATCCGTCTAGGAACAAAAACATAAATAAACAAACAGACAAGACAATCGTTATAACTGCACCATGTGATTTCTTGTTTATTAACTACTACATCACCACAACCACTACCACTACCACTACCAGTTCTTATTTCTTGGTCTGTTGCTCTGCTCCAATCACACTGCACAAGTACCCACTTTCTGATTTTGGCTTCCTACTTTCTTTGTCCATGGAGAAGGAGAACCACACTCATTCCACTGCTTTCTCTCACAAGTCCCCAGGTGAAGTTGGAGAGTTGGAGTTCTGGCTTAATCGCTTTCACTTCGCTATGCTGATCATGTTAGAATATTGAAATTTGGCTCTTTGTGTTTTACCATTTAGATTTTAGCTGAGTATACATCTTATGTTCTTATTTGTACATTTTTTGTGTGCATCAGAGATTGGAAATGACAGTGATTTTAGAGTTCATGTGTTCTCTTCATCATCCGAGGTGACAAATTCAAACCTCACCTTAATCACAGATCAATACTTTATTATGAAGTTAAATTGTTCGTGCTTTTGCTTATTATTATACAATTAGCATTTGGGGGAATTGAGATTAGGGAGAAGGATTTTATTGAATTTGCTTTTCAAATTAGGGGAATTTGCATGACAGTAGAACATGCTTTGGATGGTACAGACATGAGAGAAATATTAATTTATCAATGAATCAATAAATTGGATGCAAATAACTTGTTTGCAAATTGCAACAGTTTGGATTGGACTGCAATTACATTCTCTGGGATCATTAATTGGATAAGGTTTTGTCTTAGTATCCATTAAACTTTGCAATTTTCAATCGTGTTTCCCTTTTTCAGTTGCTTGAAAAACTTCATCAAAAATGGAGTTCAGTGGAGAAAAAACCATACCCAGCAATGTATTCTAGTATATATGGAGGGATTATACTTGATCCAGCAATGATGGTAATCCCCGTCGACGACCACATGGTACATAGAGGGCATGGTGTGTTTGATACAGGCATCATTCTAGATGGGTAATGCTAAGTTTTGGTTTACTACAAATTCAACTCAATGTTTTGATATGTATGCAACATTTTTTCTTTGGTTCACTGCTTATGTTTTTGCATTTGAAACAGTTTTTTTTTTTCATTTGATCTTGGTGTTCATATTGTTTTGTCCTCCTTAGATACCTCTATGAGTTGGATGTTCACATTGACCGCTTCCTCAAATCAGCCTCCAAAGCAAAGATATCCTCTCCTTTTCCTCGGTCGACTCTTCGCAGCATTCTGATACAGCTAACTGCAGTATCAAAATGCAAGAAAGGAACTCTAAGATACTGGCTTAGTGCAGGTCCTGGGGATTTCTTGCTCTCATCATCAGGGTGTCCATCACCTGCTTTCTATGCAGTGGTCATCGACTATGATTTCTCCCAGTGCAAAGACGGGGTCAAAGTGATCACTTCCACAATAGCAATGAAGCCACCTCTATTTGCCACAGTGAAAAATGTGAATTATCTTCCAAATGTCCTTGCTGTAATGGAAGCTGAAGAGAAAGGTGCATTTGCTTCTATATGGGTTGATGAGGCAGGTTATATAGCTGAAGGTCCAAATGTGAATGTTGCTTTTATAACTCAAGGGAAGGAACTTGTCATGCCTTCGTTTGATAAAATCCTACATGGTTGCACAGCAAAAAGGCTTCTTGAATTGGCACCAAAGTTGGTAGAGCAAGGGCTTCTGAAAAGTGTAACCACTAAAAATCTGACTCTGGAGGAAGGTAAAGGTGCTGCTGAAATGATGTATGTAGGGAGCACCCTTCCTGTGTTGCCTATCATCATGTGGGATGATCAACCCATTGGTGATGGTAAGTTAGTAACAGTAGTTATCTGCTATCAATCTGTTTTCTAATGGTATGAAGCCTTTAACCTTGGATGCTTTCTTCTCATTAACGATGCACATGAACTTCTATTCTTGATTGTTGACTTTGACATAATTCACGATGGATTGTTTAAGGAGTGATATCCTGATTATAAGTGACAACCAATGGGGTGTTAGATCGATCCACTTTAACCCTTTTACTTATTCAGTTTTCTATTTTTGACAGGAAGAGTTGGAGAATTAACAATGAAGCTTTCGGATTTACTATGGGATGATATGGTAGCCGGTCCTGACACACACAGAATACCTGTTCCATATGTTGAATGAACCTTAAAAATCGTCAAGTTAAAGGCTGGGATTGCTTTCTTTATCTTTATCTATCATGTTCTGTGGAGTTCTTGTTACATAGATTTACCTGGAGGTTTCTATTTGTATTTTCTGTGTGTTTCAAATGTGAACAAGTCCTGAAGTGAAGGTGCGGAAGTTTCCTGCTGCATAAAATTTGTATTGAAAATAAATACATTAAGCTGTTTCACCTTGTTGTAATCAAGATTCTGCATTGCTGAGTGAAGAATTACCAGAATCACTTGGCTTTGGTTTTCAAGCATGTTTCCGTGCCCATCAGTTGTATGCTTATATTTATTTTCTAATTAGTTATCTATCTGCAACAATAATGGCGGTCCTGATTTTTAAGTTGAAATGTTGCTTCTCTTATCTATCTAAGGTGCTTTTAGATATGAATCAAATGTAAAATGTGATAAAGGAAGCATTCTTTGTGTCAAAGAACCAAATAACCAGAGGAGTGATAGTACACAACCAACACCAACAGCACAATAACTCCTTTTGATTTAGATACACATGTGTGAGGATGTGGGTTTTGTGTGTATTCATGAGAAGAGAGCTCTCTGGTATCCAAAACCTTTATTAATTGGCAATAGACTATTACGTGGACATGACTAATGTATATTTTGAAATACAATAGCTCCAGCAAGATGAATATTTGTTTTACTAGCAATCAGCAGACAACAATGATGCATCGAACATTGCGTCTCAAAAGTTATCAGTTAAGTTGGATTTGTAGATTATTTTCAATTCATATATTGAAATACTTTACTTCATTGGTGCTTGGAAGAAACTAGTATTGAGTTATCAATATAATGACCACTGAGAGCTTATCTGCTAGATATCATTCAATAGTGCCTGCTGGAATCTATTACCTATCACAAATTGAATCTGTCTAACAAGTACAAGAGGGAGCCTGACTAGTCTTTTCATCTCAAAGAGTCAAGCATTTTCCCTACCTAGAATGGTTCAGTGAGTGCCAAATTTTGACCTTGAGGTCATTCACAGGCATGTTTTGTACTTTATAGTTATGCAGTATCACACATCAAGCTTGTTGAATGTATGCTTGTAATATATAATATATGGATGAAAAATAATAAATATCCACCACCACACTTACACCATATACTTATATCAAGTTAAAAATTATAAATCAACATGCAAAATGTTATAACCAATATGCAAAAAGTTGTAAACTGCATATTAGTTTACAATTTTTTATATATTGGTTTACAACTTTTTGCATACTAGTTTATAACTTTTTACACATTGGTTTACAACTTTTAACTTGGTGTAAATGTGGTAGTGTTTGTGTATCACTCCCCTATATGGATAATAGTACTACTGAGTGATCTTTTCCAAAATGAATACTAATATGAAACAAAAATGTTAATCATGAATCAATATACTTCCAATTTCGTTGAAGAACAAATATTCAGGTAGAATACACAAATTATTCATACCCTTTGAGTCTTAAAAACAGTACACACAAAACAACTCTCAACTCTCATAAATTTTGGCAATACATAATCTGTAGTCATCTTTGTCATAGTCTTATGACATAAGTAGAAGAAAACTGTGATAGTCTTCTCCTTAAATTAGACTACAATGTCACTAATGCAGAATAACTCTTACATGCCCTCTTTTCCACCATCCAAGATGCACCTTTCATGCTCATGAATCATGCATCATTCATCTAGTCTATGTTGACGTTTAGTTGGCACCTCTACACGAGAACGTGACATGTTTCATATTCCTTTGCCGGTTGGTGAAATGGTTGTATAGATATGAAGATTGCAGATACTCTTAAGAAAAACGACTTATGTACTATTTCTCATTTAACATATAGCTTTGTGCATCATTTTTGTCTCTTAATTTCCCAATATTTTTCACATAATAGATGATATATCAAATGATAAATAGCAAAAAGCAAAACTTCTCTTTTGCACTAAAAGCATCTCGATGTTTAGATGCACGGGTAATAAAATTAGTGGGACTATAAAATAAACAAACATATCTTTAATCGAGCTAGTAAAACCTATTTTATTACTGTCATAAGTATATTTAAATGTGAGAAATTAGAATCATATCTATACAAAAATCTCCTGCTCATCACATTGCAAGCTCAGTTTACTCCCAGGGTACTTGCGGGCCATCATCTATGGCAATAGCCACTGCTTGGCTTTAAGCATTGATGATAAAATAACAATTTATAGTTCTTGTAAAAGAGTGTCTCATTTTAATCAGTATATTGAGAGCGTATTTGGATGGGGTTTTGGAATCCCAAAATTATTTTTTTTTTCACTTAAACAAAATCACTTTTTATATATGTGTCTAACTTTTAAATAATAATCAGAATTTAAAAAAAAATCAATTTTCATTTTTTTATAAAAACTAAAAAAATTAGCTTTCAGATTTTCAATTAAATATAAAATTTAAGTTTCTTCTAAAAATCTGAAAGAAACAAACTCTAATTTTTAAATTTTAAATTAATTAATTTAGTAATTTACTGACTGTACACGGAGTATTAGACAGAAATTCTTACAATTTAATCGGTGAGTGGATTTGTTTCGTCATGAATATGACAATCGGATTTTTCTGTGGGACTTGCAGCCAGCCAAATATTCCAAAGATTTTGTACGACACGCAAATTTAGTGGTTGTCATCCTTACAGTGAAAGAAAAACCCTTCCAGTGTGAGAACTTCTCAATATTAGAATGTAGGGAAAATTTTATGAACCATAGATAAATTATTGGTCGCTGTGAAACAGCTGATTCATTCACAAACCTAACAGCCTAATTATGCAACCCCTCCAACACAACAAAAACTATAGAAAAATAATGAAAATGAATAAATGCATTGGCTTATTATCCCACAATGCAAGAGACATATTTCAGTCTGCCACAATTTGGATGTAACTGAGAAAACCCTCTAATTATACAGCTTTGCAGTAATTTATCACCACAAGACAAAACTTTTTTTAATAGAAAATTTAAATAATAGGAGAAACAATTTGTTACAATGATATATGTACATTTAATTAGAATAAATGTTTTAATAAGGAGCTAACACACAAAAGGTTACTTCTAACCCTGCTCAAGATGGGTTTAGATCCCTTGATGTTTGGCCTTGCCATCTGTGACACAAAAAGAAGCATATATTATTCACAAGCATATATCAATTCCATGTAGTGTGAATATCTATGTGTATGAGATAGAGTTTCATCCTCTTAGTTTCATTAGCAAGCCACCACCCCACAAAAGCTAGGGAAAAATTGCCCCATCAAATAACAACTATTTTCAGAATAAAGCTGTTCAGATGGAAAATGATAACTTTCATAAACCTTGAGAGAAGGAATCTTGCAAGTGGGCTTAAATTGCTATTTTGATGAAGATCCTTGTTCTGTTGTTTTTTCCGGTTATCCGCTTCAGCATTTCGGGTTTCTCCAGAAGCCTTGGTCTTGCTGAATAGTTGGCCTGCCAGTTCCTGCAGCTCCTTCAATGAATCTTCATTTGAACTGCACACATATGAAAGTGAGATACATTTATTTTCCTTTACTGGTTTATGTGATGAATGTTAGCAGGAGGTGCAAACCTTGCCAATTGCTGAAGCAGCTTTTTGACGAGAACATCACAGGATCTAGGCTTTGTGCGCTCCATGTTTACGAGAGAATTGATAACCGAGCGCACGGTTGACCCTTCTGGATCATTAGTAAAGGCCTACATAACAAACACATGCATATAATGGCCTCCATGATGAACAGGAAATGCTATAACAAAGCCGCTACAGACTGGGAAAAACAAATATATTTCTAGCCGTAAGTTACCCAAGTATGCAAAATCTTTCATGCTATCAGGCACACAACTTTACTAGTGTCCAATCCATACTCTCCAAGACCCCAACCCCAAAGACAACACCGTAAGTGGTTTCTTCATGATTTTTTTCATAAATTAAAAGTCCTTGAGTATCAAAAAATCATCATGCATGTAATTAATAGTAGCAATAATCAAATTTTAAAGAATTCTTAGTTATGCTAGAGCAATGAGCATCATACATTAACCTCATTTCCAAAGAAACTAATGCCTTATTATTTACAACATATGTGACACTGGTTTGAAAAGATCCCAAAATCAAAATTACAAAGCATGTGAAAAAGTTCTGATTGTGAATAGGCCCAGTGTAAGATGCTATATTTGACATCACAAACTGATTTCGCATGAGGGGAAGTCAGAACACAGTTTAATAAATATAATAAATATTTTTCCTGGGACAAATTTGAGTATCAACAATATCGGTTAAAAATAGTAAGGATAAGATTTATGCACAGACTCACCTCTTTTAGTGAAGGAATAAGCAACAGTGATAAGGGCACAGAGGATGACATTATTTTAGCACTTTCTTCATCATCACTAGCATAATGGGATCTTGCAATGGCCTTTTGTGCGTCAATGTATTCCCGGTTTGATCTGAAAAATGAAAAAATATTCCTTGAGACTTTAATCACATCTTAATTTCAGCAACAGAAGGTTACCAGCATTGTTGCTATGCATGTACCTTGAAGAATCAGAGCCGCTAGTCATTTGTTCCCTCTTGCTTTCCAGTATGTTGTTGATTTTTCCCCCTGATCTCTCTCGAGCATTTGCTTTCCTTAGCCCTGCTTGGATAGCAGCCTTTGCCTATAGAGACAGACAGTCAAGGAATGCTGTTTATAGATAAATGTCAAAATTCAAAAGTGAACATTTTCAACAAAAGTGCTTTACCGGGAGAGGTGTATGAGAGAACTTTATTAATATTTAATAAGAAAAATACAAAGAGATAGGAGCATATGATTGAAATTCATAGGCTATGTTACAAAGAAATAGAACCTCAGCAAGATTTGCAGCACTATCTTCCAGTGAAGCATTTGAATTTCTGTCATTATGTGCCACTCGGGACCTAGGTGTTTCTGGAGAATCAGAATCATCATGCTGGTGACGAAAAACAACAGTTCCGCTGGTAGAAGCATCTTCAAAAGAAGCATAGCTGCTGCTAGACTACATGGCATTAAAACTAAGTGACTGCAGAGAACAGCAATAAGAGCTAATTAGTTTCTTATCAAATAAACTCAGTTTGGACAATACCTGGGAGCTTTGGCCACGAAACACTGATGGCCTTGATTCTTTTGGAGATCGAATAACAACAGTTCCTGAACCATTTCCAGACAATTCATCCTGCAAATTCAAGACTTCAAAATATCAACACGTGTCCAGGTTTAAAATGAAATGTCACTATCAGAATATCATCTTTACAAGGGAATTCTCCAAATGGTTATAACACCACAGACATGTTAATTGTTGTTTGTGCCAGCTACATGCTTTGTAACATAGGATGGAGACAGAAAATTTTTTCAGTTTACGGTCAGATAATCTAAAAGCTCAGCAGATATGATTCCGGGCTAAACATTAAATCATATATCCAACAAACTACCAAAATCACCCCAAGATTCCCTCTAAGGAGATATGACTACTCAATATATCATTCATTTTATTAACTTCGTTGTCAAAGACAGTCATATAGTATGATTCAATTACATCTTCAAGGTGATTATCCAGATCCTCATCATGGTAGGGAACTCTAAGATCTTTTCCAAATGAGCTTTCAAGGGACTCATTTAGTGCACTTCTATTGGCAGATGCCCCTTGATAGCCGCCCTCTGGAGCTTTTCTTTGGGTAAGCTGATTTTGCGAAACTTCAGTTTTCTTGTCTCTAGACTGAGGAGGTCGTGCTACGCTTCGAAAGGTTCCAGTGCCCTGTGATCCACCAATGCTGAAGTCCCATCCAGAACTTTTCAGGGTCTGACCCTGACCACTGCAAATAGAAACCGTAAATTAGAAATTCAAGATGTAAAATAAGAAACAGTAACAAATAGTCATAACCTACCTGAATCTATTAGTTTCCTCAGCCCTTATGTCTCTTGCCACCCTCATAGTATCAGATGCCTCCCCCATCCCTCTTGGAACATTTCTAGGCGTACTCTGATCTTCCTTTATCTGGTACTTTGGACGCTCCCTATCATAATACCACAAGCAGGGGAATGATATTTGTAATTTTCAATTTTCTGGCAATGGAAAACGTGCTAAAAAAGCACAGCAAAAGGATTTCAGACGTCAATTAAGACAACTCAGAAATTCTTTTTCAAAGATATATTAACTTAAGAAGAAATGACAGAAAAGAATATTGGGAAAATGATATTGATAGCAGAAAGCAAAAAATAGGTAAAAATAAATATATATAGTAAGATTTTCCTATCAGGGACATCCAAAAATATAGCAGGATTTTAGCAGTAGATCGCTAGAGCCCACCTTATTCTTTCTGAAAGCTTTGGACTCTTCCTAGCATTCCGAATGAAGCGGTGTTTGAGAAGTTCCTTAGCACTAGGCCTCTGGAATTGAAGCGATTAAATTAATGGGGAAAAAATTAAGAGACTGAAAAAGATAGACCAACTTCACTAATTCCACTTCAAGCCTAGTCTAAAAAGCATCTAATTCTTGGAAACAATACAAGGCACCAAGTTAACAGCTACAAGTTTCAATAGGACAAAGCCAAAAGAATAAGTCTATATCCCTATTTTTATTAAACTAGTATATTAACCAAATACAGTGTATCAATTAATTTTTGTTATTATTATTACCCTGCTCCACAATCCCCCCCCCCCCCCCCCAAAAAAAAAAAAAAAAAAAAAAAAGGAAGTTTTAGACAAGCACATTAACCATGAGAAAACAGAAGGACTGTTTCTGGCTGTTTTCATGCAACCCATAAAAGTGAACATCAGCTGATCAAGATAATTAAAGAAACTGAAAAAATTGCGAGTGTCTGGAAGGATCAACTTGCCTCAGCAGGAATTTTCTTTAAACACAATGAAACAAATTCCTTCAAGGAACGAGAAAAATGCTCATCCAGCTGCACATATGGTATTACATGTCAACTATTTTATACCAGGAAAAATAACATCTCCATCTGAAGAAGTATATTAACAAAAAATAGTTCAGAAATAGAAAGATTGATACTGAAGAACAAAACCTGTGGAGGATTTTCTCTAGGTATGATGAAAAGCACTCTCATAGGGTGAAGATCAGCAAGCGGAGGTTCCCCTTTCGCCATCTCAATTGCAGTGATCCCCAGAGACCAGATATCTGCCTGCGTAAACAGAATACCACAGTGATGATTCTGAGGGTCTACAAGAAAACAAGAGGGAACACGTATTTAAAACAAAAATGGAAGGACAGAACCAAAGAAAATGTATCAAAAAACATCCAGAATAACCATGAAATAACCTTCTCATTATATCCTTCTGAATTCTGAATAACCTCTGGTGCCATCCAGAATGGTGTTCCTACAAATGTCTGTTGTTATCAAACAAATTAGCATATCCATTCTAGGAGGAAGGGTACTAATTTATAACCTGGAGTATTTTTCAATTAAAGAAAATTGCAGAGCTATCAATGTAAAATCAGCATTTGACATTCAGTTTGCCGAATTCATATTACATCAAGACAAAATATGTTGCATTCTAACATTTCTTTTACTTTGGGAGTATACAAACTGATTTATGCAATTCAAAGGAGCAAAACTGTGCTCTTGAAAGGAGGTTAAGAGTGAGTAACAAACGTTAAAATAACCGACATCAGTTTTAATCCAAATGTAATGAAAAACTAATATTATGTCAATAACCCATCCACGTTAAATTGATAACGGGTTTAGCCCTAGTGAAATATGTTTACCTTTCTCCTTGATATGGTCCTTGTTAGCTGCGCGGAAACGCCAAAATCGGCAACCTGGAGACATTGCATGGGAAGTCACATGCAAATGCATGTTAGTCAACTCAAAGTATTATGTATATCATTTTCAACTACGTCATACTCTATTTTAACATATTAGGAATTATAACCTCTTTCAGAATGAGACGTACCTTTACATCACCATTCTCAGTCAACAAAATGTTTGCAGCTGCAAAATTGACATTTAAAGGCTGTCAATTATAAAGCTGATGTAAAACCAAAAAGAAGAATCCAATGACTACAAAGTCTCATATGAAAGAATCCAATGACTACAAAGTTTCATATGAAAGAGGGAAATTCAAAGTACTGCAAAATCAATAGGAAGAGGTTGCTGCTGATACCTTTAATGTCTCTATGAATTTTTCCTTCAGCATGTAGGTAATCAATTGCGTGCAGCAAGTCACGGAGAATGCAAGCAATTGACATTTCATCAAGCGGAGGACCTGATTGGAGCTACAGAAGCAAAACCAGCATTAAAGGTATTAATGATCTTGCAACCCTAGGTTTTATCTTTTATTTTTCCGGGGGTATTAATGAAAGACAGCAACATTTGCAGGTTCAAAAACATAAGGCTATCTCTCCTGATGAGTGTGTAATATGTGGTGCAAGCTTAGAATCAACTCCACTTCTGTTTTCGCATTGTTCTATTGCTGGCTTTTTATGAAATAGTTTGTTTGGTATTTTTGATGAGGGTTGAGTGTGCCCTAGAACTTTTGATCTGTTTTTATCTAGTTGTGTTGGTTTTGGAAGTGTGAATGAAGCCAAATCTTTATGCCAGTGTGCAGTCTATGCCATGGTTTGGTGTATTTGGTTAGAACATAATTCTTGCATCATTAACCAGAGATTTTCAGACAAGCAAGAGTTGTGGGAAAAGATTAGGAATTTGTCTTCTATCTGGTGCAAAGCACATGAACTTTTTTGAGAGATTTCCCTCTCAGATAAGTTGACATATTAGAAGGTTTACATCATTCTGTTGACTCTTGTTTTTGTAAGGAGGATCTCTTGCCCTCCAATCTTTGTATTCTTCTCTTCTCATTAATAAATTCTTCTTTTGTCCAAAAAGAAATGATAGACAATTTTATAACAGGGAACAAGTAATAAACAAACAAAACGAGAGAAAATTGGTAAAAGAAAAAGGTTGTAAGTGTACAAAAGTCAGAAACTAAATCAACCAACAGCAATCTACAAATTCTATTGCCATTGACAATGAGAAGGTTATATTAAAAACATAATGGTAACATTGGTAACCTTCATTGAAATTTGCAACAAACTCAATTCTATTTATACAATTTCTTTGGTCCATTGGAGTCAACACAAGACAGGACAGGATAGCCCATCCCTCCACCTGTAAACTCCCCACGGAATCTGAACCTCGTTACTCTACTATGGAGCACCCAGTGCTCAACCATTGGTGTTTCCCCCTTTAGATATTAGGGAACATTCGGAATGTTTGTTCATAAACTCTAAGTTGTAACTAATTCTTCTCCTCACATGTTGTGCCTCAAGATATCTAGTAACCAGGGTTGGACCAAAAAACCATTAACTGGACTAAAATGTTAAAATTGCTCCACCCCAAACCACAAAAAACTAAATTAGTCAGGTTGGTTTAATTAATAAAACAAACCTTTTAGTTGCAATGGTGCAGTTAACCTCTTTACGATATAGATCAGTTAACCAAAAATAACTGAGGCTCTTTATACTAGCCAGTCTCACTTCTCTCTCTCTTTTTCTCTTTGGTTTCTCTCTCTTCCCCTTTCACTGTGCCCTCTTTTTGGCCTTCAACTTCATCTCATTTCTGCTACTCTACTCTCTGCCAAGCCCACACCAGAGACTTCTCGATGACTAGACATTCACGAATCTCCTCTGCATCACCTGTTCCCATCCCATGGTTCCCCTTCTTTCATTCCAGCATGGCAGCTTCCCAAGTGCATTGACACAATGCAAAGTTGAACCGCCTCTCATCCCCACCCTTCCTCATTGAAAATAATAATCTGGTTTAAAGTGGTCAATCAAACTAAAATGACCAGTTCCTTGGTTCAATTGTTTTCTTATAAGAAGAAACCAGTCCAGTTAAATTTCATAAATTACATAAATTACATTTATGGTACATGACAGTTTCATTTGGTTTTCTAAACCAAACCAACCATGCCCACCCTGCTAGTAACCATTTTTTCTCGGTTGTTCTATCTTGGTGTCAAGCATTTGTCTTTTTTTTTTTTTTGGGTTTTCCTAAGGAGGGTCTCCTATCCTCCTCATTCTCTGTAACTATCTTCTCTTTGTCTTAATGAATTTCTTCTTTTATCAGGGGAAAAAAAATCAATAACACATGATACATTTGAGTATAACCAGGGGAAGTTTCACTGGTAGAGGCAACTTTCAGACAAACATAAACTTCAATTATCATGCATTGAACATATAGAAGCACGTCTACAGAAGTAACCTACGAGATCAGCAACAGAGCCGCCAGCCATGTATTCCATTATTATCCAAAGTTTAGTTTGATTGAGATAGGAGCCATAGTACTCAGTAATGTATGGAGATCGACATTGTGACAGAACAGAAATTTCCTGAAAAATTAGATTGATGGAAAAATTTAATCATTTGGGTACACCAAATGCAAATTACAAGTAATATATAAGATTATACCTTCTGAATATCCTCAATTTCATCCTCTCTGCGAAAGGGCAAAAGATATGAAAGACAAATTAGGAAGTACTAAACAAGAACAGCATAAGAATTCTGAGTGCAACACAGCAGAAAACAAGAACCACCACACTTCACACTAAAAATCCCAAAGTTAAATTTTCAATATAAATAAGGCCCATTTGGTAAGATCAACACGACTAAAGGACTTCCCCTCTTAGCCCAAAGAGCATATCACAATAAGAAAAATGAAAAAATAGGAGAATTTGTTTATTTTCCTGCGTTGCATTTCCCAAAATTCTAACAGATAGACAATACTTGACAATTTAACAAAAGATGCTTTTCAATTGTATTTTCAGGTGCCCACTACAGTAAAACTAGTTAATTCCCCTAGTATGTCCAATACTGCAGCTACTTTTAGTTGAGCAGGAACATTCTTGAAGTATACAAGGCGGACAGCACTTACGATTCCTCCAAATCGATCACTTTGATGGCAACTTCTTTATTGAGCTCCTTGTCAAACCTGGAAATAAAATAGTAAAACCAAGTGACAAACAACTCATTGTCCATGTCTAGTTTAAGGCCTGTTAATACAAGATGCAACGAGGACAATAACTACCTCTATAGACAGGTCTTAAATGTTTTTATTTCTGTTATTCACAATGACAACATAAAAAAAAACACACACACACAAAATATTATGGGGGTTCCTCTGACATAGGTATTGCCATTTTTTTTTCCTGAAGAATTCTATACAATATCTGCAAACTTGCTAAAGTAGATATTGTGTTCCATTCTTTGCCAGTAAATTTCTATTCTCAGAGATTGTAGCTAAATAGCAACTTTACTAAACCTTACATACTGATTTAATTTGCAAAAGATAAAAGATAGCAACAATCATGACTTACAAATACTGATATAAAACACCCTTGTTATGTTCAAAATAAATTAGTTAATTACACAGAATGATTAACTACTGCCTACAAATAAGAACACCCACACAAAGCTCATGTATACTTGGCTACAAGTATCTGCCAGCTAGGTAGCTCTCTATTAACTAGACATGTCATGTTAGGAAAATAGCAATAAATTACTAATTACAATTTTTATGCACAGTGTGCCACCTTGATATAATTTATGCATCAATCAATGACACCTAACTGTTGACAAAACACAGAAAATGTTAACCAGTTCAATCTTTACGCTTTACTTTTTTTCAGGTACATTTATGCTTCACTTTTCAAATTCGGGAGAAAGACCACAAACTACTCCTTGATAAGATATCATCATACATGCTCTCCTTTTTTGTGTCATTAGTCAGTTTCACAATATACATTATTATTCAAAAACTTCACAAGTCCTTTCTATAATAATGACATTTATCTTAAGCTCACATCTAGTAAGGCTCTTTACTCACACTAGCATCAAAATGCAAATACGTACATCATGATATCGATACAGTATCAAATGAGCATCCCAACTGTCATAAAACCATCTCTACCAAAAGATTAAGCTAATGGGTAGAGGGACATGAATGGTTTTACATCTAACACGACCCCTCACACAAATATCATTTTTGGGCTTGAGCATGAACATTCCTCTCATAATGCGGGATAACAAGGATCGAACCTGTGACCACTTGGTCATGGAGGCCCTAATACCATGTCACGAAAACATCTATCCCAAAAACTTAAGCTGATAAGTAGGGGCATATGAATGATTTTATATCTAACACTAACAACAAGCTTAAAAAGTTCTATTGACAAAATAATTCTCAATATTCCACATGCAGAAGCAAGAGGATGGGAATGCTTACACAAGGAAATATTCACCAACCCATTGAATAAGCCATGTGAGTAAGTATACAAATACACAAGTACTCCTTTTGATTTGTAACACAATGTGCAAATGTAGTGTGAGATTTTGCAGTGCATCTGATAACAAGTCCAAAAACTAACACCTACCCTTTGTAGACGTCGCCAAATGATCCCTGCCCAATAAGCTCCAATGAGGTGAATCTTGATCCTGCAGCCTCAACTAGACCTGCTATATCAGCCATTCTCAGCAGCAAAAAACTCTTCAAAGCCTCATACACTGTCTACAGCCACACATCTGAGAACAAAACGCCAAACATGACACCTGAGAGGCACATGCTGAAACTCCACACACACATCCCCAAATCAAGCCCAAAAAAAAAAAAATACTGACTTCAAATATTGCCAAATTTCCACACAATGTTAGCAAGCAACAAGTTTTTCACATAATTGCAAGACCCCCACTAAAGAAAGAATAAAAATTTATGCAAAAATAAAAATAAAAATGAAAAAGATCAGATAAACAGTAATAAAAACAAGACCACAGTGCATTGAAACTTTGAACTGAAAACAAAGCAAAGCATGGGAGATGTGAGCTATTATGTTTCGAAGTTGCGAAATGAAACTGTTTGTTAGGTGGGAAATTGACTAGCCAACAAAGGGTAATGCGCGATTGAGAGTGAAGTTTATTAGAGCCGAAAACGAAAGGGAAAGCGAAACTGCAACCCCCCCCCCCTCCTCCCGGGGGTAGGGATTTTTTTTTTTTGTTGGAAAAGGGGGTGTTGGAGATTCGTGAGAAAATGGAGATTTGAAACTGACCCATGAATTGAATGAATGAGATGATTGAATGGAAGGGGACTTTGGGATGTGGTAGATCTGTTGGTGGTGAATTGGTTTTAGAGAGAGAGAGAGCAGTGTTGTCTTCTTCCTTGATGGAGTTGGGGCTTCTCCTTCTTCTCCTTGCTGCTGTTGTTCTTGTTTGCAGGTGAATGTGACGAGAGGCTTTTGGGAACTTCCAATGGATCGAAAGGAAACAACTGTGCCTGTCTCCTTGTGTGTGTTTGTTAATGTTGTCTCTGTTCTTTCCCTTCTCTCCTTGTTTTCTTACGTGGCTCTGCTCCTCCGCCGAAAATCACTAATGTCGAGTAATCTTTCACAATGCAAACCAATGCAAAAAATATTGAATATAGCTTTAAACATTTATGTAAAACTATCAAGAGGAAATATCCACAACAGTGACAATAAAAACAAAATAAAAGACACAAAGATTTAAGAGTATGATTGGATTGGTAGAGTATATTAGAGTAAAGTGAAGTAGAATAGAGTGGAGCGAAGTAGAGATGGGTAGAATGGAATAATTGGTCTGATCCATTCCTTGAATATTTTTTACTTTATGTTATTCCTCTCAATTTAGGATAGAGCAAATTGTGAAGAATAAATAGAATTGTATAGAATGAAATTCATTTATTTCTGCTCCATTCTATTTAAATTTGGTAAATCCAAACAATAAAATAAGTTAAAGTACCACTTTACTTCACTCTGCTACTCCTAACTTTATGAATCCAAACATATCATAAGTGACAATAAGAAAAGGAGAAGTGGTAAGTGTAACATCCTAATTTTTAATCTAATATTCCTAGAATGTATTTAGGTTAACTATTAGTCTATTACTCTTTTAGTCTCATTCTTTAAAACCTTTCTTTAAAATACTTAGCAGAAAATACAGGTAAATTTTTTTTTTTTAAAAGATGTAAACAAATGTGAGCCTCACGTAACGTAAAAGGTCGTTAACGTAAAGCGTAAATATAAGAAAAATAACATAATCAGAAACATTAGCACATCATCATATAACATTAACTTCAAATATTAAGTCAAACAACGTTAATGGTATTAATGATATAGAAATATTCCACAATAATACCACATTAGATATATTGAGCCCACCTATAAAGGTTTAGCCTACAACAATTCAAAACTACACACGACTACGATGTGAAAAGGCTAAGACTATGTCCCCACTTCCGCTATGCCACTCTATCCTCGACCATCAAGCTATTTCCATATCGGCACCTCAGGGCAATCCATGGACGTCGTTGTCGAGCTTGTATGAAGACGAAGATGGAAAAGAAAGATAGGGGGAGTGAGAAACTTATACAAGAATTTCAGTAGGGCTTCCCTTTTCACACACGTGTCATCATCATCATTCTCAAGAACCTCGAGTTTAATTATGAAGTAGTGAGTATGCAAAAATTCATTTATTAAGTTCTAAAACATCCATTATCGAGGCTCGTTCATTTTATCATGAGTCTTGTAATGAATGCATTATACTTCTTTATGATATGCATGTCAATACTTTATGCAACATTACTCTAAAACATACATCTAACTTCATAGCAAACATGACGTGCATAGAACATGGTTCATGAATGACATTCCTTGTTTCCTAAGGTGACTTAAATCTCTTTTCATTCTTAGGGTCATCATATTACTCTTCCCTTTTGAGAGTACTTCTATGTTATGAGCTCATCGCCGTTAGTAAATCATTTAGCATAAACTTATTCCCTTTTGATAAGTTGAAGTCCCGACTTGATAAGTATAGGTTAAGGGGCAAGAATCACCTTTTCATCACCTATAGTTTGATGAGTCCAAAGGATCATTTTCTCATATTTTAATTCACATTAAGCAAGAATCACCTTTTCATCACCTATCGTTTGATGAGTCCAAAGGATTATTTTCTCAAATTTTAAGTCACCTTAAGCCTTAGCATGTTATAATAAGATGCAATACATAACTCATAAATGTCATAACTCTTCATATATGCATCTCTAATATTCCAAATGAACTATAACATGCAAATGATGAGCTCTATAACAATACCTCACATAACATCAAACATCACATGAATGCATCGTCTCAAATTATCATTACATATATATTCCCTTAAATGGTCAAACACTTAAATTGGGTAACTCAAACTGTCAAATTATTTTTTTATGCATCTAAGGGACTAATCATCATCATTACCACTAATTATTAACCTCAAGAACATCATCAATCAAAGTTGGACAGCATAGGCAGTAAATAAAATTCTATGATTTAAGGTGTTCTAGAAGTTACGTTTTACTCCCTTTCTCGTTACCGACTTTTCTTATGATGCTAAAATAAACTACTAAACTATTTATGAGTCAATTTCACTTAAGTAAACATGGTATAACATGGTTTTACAATCATTCAAAGGTGCTGGAACAGAATGTATAGTTCATTTCCTTAGGAGTTTTAGAATTCACATTTTCAATTCCTTTTTGTTACTAGGCTTGCCCAAAGTGTCAAGAACAATTATCACATCAAGTAACAAAGTATCTAACACATTTAAATCATCTAAAACATAATTTAAAGGTGCTGGAAATCTAAAGGCAAGGCCGAAAAGTAACATGTCTCATGAGTACAAAATAAGGCATTTCAAATAACTAAGTTTTACACTTAAGATAACTTCTAAAATTCTTTGAAAACTAATTTACTTCATCAAAGGTGCTAAAAATAATCATAGGGCAATAACTAAATTAAAACATTCTTGAGATAAAAAGAAGGCAAGTCCTTGAGCTCTAGGATCTTTTAGAGATGACAAAATCTTAAACATGTTATGCACCTCATTTTATTCTTCATTATAAAATAAAATAAAGTGAGAACTTCAAAGTAAATATGAGATGCAAGTTTATTTCTTATCTTTGAGTTTAGGTGATGGCTTGAAATATAAACATGCTAGACAAGAATATAAATATGAAATGCAAGTTCATTTCTTATCTTTAAGCTTTATGTGATAACTTGGAAATAACCATGATATGCAAGTCCAATTCTTTATTTTAGTACTCTAGGCCCTTAGAGTATTTACTCTAAATCAACAATCAACTTTAAGGTTGAAATAGGTAGGTTTCGAGATTAATTATTAAGTGATGACAAAGAAATATAAATATGAATGCAAAACTTAAATATAAACATGCCATGCAAGGACTTGAAACATAAATATGAATGCAAGTTCAATTCTTTATTTTAGTGCTCTAAACCCCACAACAATCGACTTTAAGGCCAAAATAGGCAAGCTTCGAGATTAGTTATTAGGTGATAACAAGAAAATATAAACATGAATGCAAAGTTTGAACATAAATATGCCATGCAAAAACTTGAAATATAAATATAAATGCAAGTTCATTTTATTTCTTACTAGAGCTCATAAACTTGCAAAAAGGTAAAATTCAAGCTCTAGAGGTCTCATTGTGATGAACTCATAGTCATCATCTAGAAATACTCATCATCAAGCTATCATGAGAAACCAACAAATCTTAGATGGCCGAAATACATAAGGAAGGAGAAAAGGAAGAAACCGAAATGGTAAAGTCTCAAAACATCATTTTAAACCAAGAACAAAGCTTAACAAAGTAAAGAAATAATTATTAAAACAACTCCCTACCAAGGTATGTTTTCTTGGAGATGAAAAGGATTTGGTCTTGAAAGGAGAATGAAAGAAAAATCTTCCTTGGAGCTTGATGATATTTTCGGCCAAGGAGGAAAAGAAAGGAAGAAAGTTGTGTTTCTTGAATTTGATCCTTGGAAGGGTAAAGCTAAGTGTTTAGAAGGTTGTGTATGGTTGAGAAGTGGTGGTCCTTGGTGATAAGAAGAAGAAGAAGATAATGATGAAAGAACTCTTGAACTTTTGAGAGAAAAAGAAAGAACTTAGAACTACTCTTGAAGCTAAACTTAGCAAATGAATCAAAGTGGAACCAAGTCCATCTAAACATGGTATTTATAGAAAAACAACATCAAGGATGCATGAATGGAGGGGGTGGCCGAAATTCTTATGGCCATGGGGGGAGAAAGGAAAATATCTCTTACATGTGGTCATTCAAAGGTATGGCCAAGTATGGGTTTAAGCATTGTGAGGTATGGCTCTTTGTGTGTAAGAATTTAAACATGTGATGGATATTGGAGGTGAGATGGCGCCATTCTTAGAGCATCCAATGGGGAGGAAAATTTTTTATTAATTGTGGCTTAGTGATGTGTTTAGGTGTATCTTGGATTAGGCTTAAGATTAGGAGTTTGTAAGTAAGTGTTTAGGTAAGTAAGTAGGTAATTAGGGCCATATAACACTAGATTAGAAGGTGATCTCACTAAATTAATCAAGTCAAACTCCATTAACTTGGAATCCAATGCCAACATGGTTCCTTGATTTAGGGAATTGGAGAAAGAAAATACTATTTCTAGATTCCTTTCTCGAAGAATTAAAACTAGAAAAGAGTTTTGAGTTTCTCTAAGCAATCTTAGGTTCTAATTAACCTCAATTAATTATTTTGACTCTAAATTAGTAACTAAAATTTACTAATATTTAGTTAAAGCCTAATATTGCTTAGATTTTGCTAATTATATCATTAGGCGCAAAATACACCATGTAAGGGTAAAATCATAATTTTGCATAAAAACCGCCCCGGACTACCGGGACTCAAACAGAGGTCACTAAACACATAAAAACATCATTTAAACTTTATGAGAAAGTTCCAGGCTCAAACGGCATTTATACTCGCGTAAAAACGTTGGGTATTTTGGTCATTTTGACCCTAAACCTCAGAAAACGAGATTTTCGTTTCCAGAACCACTCAAAAACTATCTAATCCCCTTCAAACATTGAGTTGACCCTTCGAGGACCATCGAGTCGGCTATCCTCGAATTCCGGATGGAAAATGACTTCAAGGGCATTTTGGTTATTTTCTCTCAGACAGAAAAATCGGAATATTACAGTAAGACTGCCACCATAAAAGATAGATAACAATTCCCCTCAACAATACTCACACAATAAGAGGGAGAAAAGTAGAATTGATAACTTGCCTTTTGTTTATCTTAATAAGTAACAATTTTAATTTCTTGTATTTGACTATGACAAAATTTTTAACATCATCAATTTTATCGTAACTTCTTTTCAATCTTATCATAAAGTAATTATTCCATTAAACCTTCACTCGTCTTCAAATATATTTTAAGTTAGCATATATATTGTCAACAAAATAGGTGTTTAAATTAAAAATATTGAAAAATTTGATATTAATTTAGTTAGAATCAAATTGATATAGAAATTAAAAAATATTTGAACTTATGAAAACATTTGTTAGAACCAAATTGATGAAAAATGAAAATGCTATTTTTTTCAAGTTTTCTTGAGTTTTTAAATGTTAATTATTAGTCCGATGATGGAGAATATTCCGAGTTAGATCTAGTAGCATTTTTTGTTGGTTAAGGGAAAAAAGTGTCACTTTATTTTTATTTTATTTTTTAAAGTTTTATAAAAATATTAAAATCTATCTTCATTTTTATAAACTTAAAAAATAATACATTAAAAGTAAAATAATATTAAATTTATTATTAAAATAGAATAATTTCTTAAGTTATCAGTGTAATCAATAAAATATTAAGAAAATAACAAATTATAATGGATAGCTATTTATCATAATATATCATTTTTTCTAAAATTTTATTGTTGATAAAGTCTTACATTGTTAGTAACTAAAAATTAGTTTTTCATTAAAAGAATGATAGACCAAGCCTTACGCTATGTTTGGAGGTTTTAAAGGGGGTGGCGAAATGGAGTGGTTATTAATAGAGTAGAAAAGAAAAGTGATCAGTGAAGTAAATGGTGAGAGGTCACTCTACTATTTGGGAGCTTATATATACTATAAGATTATAAGTGAATCAAATAAAAGGTTGTATAAGTTTTATTGTTCACTTTTGTTCTTTTATTTTGTGGGTGTAATTTTCATGTATGAAAGATTGCAAATGGCAAAATGCTCAAATCCCACGTTTGAGGGTTATGAAATTTACTCTTAAGCAGGGTTTGAAAAGGTTTTGTTGTCCCTTTTTATCCATACATCCCCCTCTCTATTTATTACTCTCAAACATATATATTTTGGATTCATCCATGTGCTTTCTCACCATTCCCTCCTCGCAAATGGACCCTTTGGGGTTGAATTTGGGTGTTTGGACTTGTCAAGTTTATGCTTGAGTGCATGTTTAGTATACACTATAGTAGAATTGATTTTGCAATAATTAAAGTTGAAATAATTAGCTTGTGTTTAAAAATTGGATTCAATTTCTACATATGTATTGATAGTATAAAAATTCTTTATAAAGTGATCCAATCAAGTATTGTCATATAAGTTATGATGGTTGACTTTCAAACACTATATTTTTTTTTTACAGAAAAGAAAAAGTTTTATTAATAAAAAGGCCTAATGGCACTTCTAAATTGAAACAAATAAATTAGATCCAAATCAAATAAGAAATAAATATCTTTCACACTCTGATTAACAATCGCTAAGTGACTCTACTCCTTACTCGAAGACTAACGATGTCCAAGCATCTTTCACATTGGAGACCGTCACAACAAGCGCCGCAACTTGGAGAAAGTATCATACCCCTTTTCAACACAGATCTGAAACTCATGTATTTGTAAGACCATAAAAAGGAAAGTACCTAAAAGGGGAAAACAACCACACCTAAAAAGAGGGACAATAAAAATGCCACAAAGGGGATAATAAAACAAAATACAAAACATGAAAAGAAAAGAAAATGGGAGATGGCAACCCCTCAATAATACTCACACAAGACAAAGAAATGTGAGCAAAATAAAGATTAGTTTTTTTTCTTAGAGAATAATCATCATTTTACGTTTATATTCACTACTTAAAAAATTATCCAAGTGAAATATTTTAATTGAATAATAGTATAAAACTGCATCAAAATTAAAGTATTAAAAAGTGAGTTTGATGACTTAAATTTTAAATACAATAAAATAAAATTACTTGTAGTGATATAATTACTAAAAAGGACAATAAAGAAAGTGGCAAGAGGTGTATATGAATAATAGGAATGGATAATAGTCCTCTCGAATGAATTTTTCACATGACCAATTATATGTGATTTTTACCATTGATTCTCTTGTATAATGTGTCTTTTTACACAAGATCAAAGTCATGTGAATATTTTACATGATACTATCCCATAAACAATAAAGAGGTTTTGAGTAGGATCTGCCATTAAAGAAAATAAAAAACAAAGAAACATAAATGTAGATAGAATGGTAATTGTAATTGTACAATTACCATATGTGGATAAGTACGGTAAGATGTATTATCTCACTTCTCTCTCCTCTATGGCATAGGGCTCTCATATGATTCTTTAGTGAATTCTAAGTGTGTGAGTATGCTTTTGTAAAATTGAGATGTTGTGAGATGGGAAAAGCAAAAAGGGAAAGAGAAAAGGGGAGATCTTAGAATTTTTTTAGTAAGATAAATTATGATTTGAGAAAGGAAATTGCTAAGAAGCCCGATAATATAACGAATAGATTGACATGGCATCTAAGGTGTCAAATTTTCTTGTTCTTCCATTTCCCATCTCAATCACATTATTACTAGAGTAATGTTATTTTGACACCTACAAAGCGGATATCTATTCAAACACTCACTTTATAACAGTTGGATGTGATGAATATTAAGTATAAATGGGGACCACCATCACATCCAGTGATTCTAAATTAGGTGTCTAAATAGATACCCACTTTTTGAGTGTCAAAATATCATTGCACTTATCACTCTTCCACTTATAGGGATTTCAGTAACCATCCTCACTGTGGGGGCGGGACCTAGCATCCCCACCCCGCTGCTTTTTAAATTCCATTTTCTTTGCCATAACCATTCTAGGCAAACTAGTGAATTGATCATTTTGATATTCAGATTCTTTATGGATGTTATGGTTCTAATTTGTGAAGGTAGGGAGTAGGGACTCTTTGAATGTAGCTCGTGACAAGAAAATCGTCGATGAGGATTTGGGATCAATGGGAAAAACGTTCTTTCCTGTTGATATGCAGGATATCAGTGACTCTTGATTCTCACTTCTCATTTCTCAATAGCATGTCATTGAAAGGCCCTCATGAGTGCGAGGACCAATTCCAAGATGGAGTTTCAAATCTGTGCTTGCTTGCTCCTTCTAATGATAATGTGATCCATCATGGGTCATTGGAAGAGGAGAGGTGGGTCTATGAACAACTGGATTTCCATGAATCATCCACTAAATAAATTATAATGAATCACTAGGAGAAACCTTCATCTTTGCAATGTGGTGCGGTACCTCTATAGAATCAATCTCATGGTGACAAATTATAACGAATCAATATAAGAAACATTCACCTTGCAATGTGGTGTGCAACCTTTGGCTTTAATTGTTCCTAAACCTAATGTGAGACAGACGCGTTTACGAGATTAGATGTTGGGATTATAATTTTCAAACTATTTTTACTCGTAATTGCAAATGACGTGTCATGCCAGATTAAATGTCACAAGTGTCAGTCAATGAAGGCAGACTTATGGGATCAGCCTTTGTAGCATTGTTGTTTGAAAAATTGTGTTCGGGAGCAGAGAATGTGCTTGTTATGTGAAAAAAAAATCGATGTGTAGTATTAATAGACATCAAAAGAAGTTAATATAATCTGCCAAATTATAAACTATGATATAATGTCAATCCCGCTTATAGATTTAATTTAATAATTCACTTAAAAAATTATTGAAATATAAGGAGATTTGTCAAATAGATGTCGATTTAAAGAAGCTAATGCCTACTCCTTTAACGAGGCTATAGTACGCATTACAACCGGTGATAGATGTCCTTGAGAAATCAACAAAATAAAAAGCAGATGTCAATTCTCTTTTAGGGGTATAAGAATGTTATTCATTATATTATTCTTTGCTTTTAGACTGTGATACAATACAATTCTTTTATATATTAAATTTTATTTGTTTCAAAGTTTAATCAATTAATCATATTTAGTTAGATCCACATATTCAATTGGACCGGCAAAGCTAATTGTCATTATGCTACTAAATGCACTTTCAAAAGAAATTAATTGCAAACTTCTTGACTTCAAAAGAGTTTGATCTTTGACCCAAGAAAGAAAATAAAAAGAGATTGATCATATTCAGTGTACATTGATTTTTTTACGGGCGTTTACTATATGCATATTTATTGTAATATTATAATGAATAAATTGGGACAACATTAATCAAGCTGCCTTGCTTGACATTTATGGTATTGGTGTTAAATTTGTATCTGAAGTCTTAAGTTTGGCTAAAAATGATCAACTATGAAGTGGCTTAAAAACTAAGTTAAGATGTTTGTCATTTGATATTATCAAACACCGAAAACCAGGATTTTGAAACAAAATATAAATATTTGAGGACATATTTGGTTTGAGTTTTTATTTTTTTTTTATTTTAGAATTTTATGAAGAAAATAATAAAATTATGAAATGAAAATAGAAAACAGGATTTATCTTATTTTCATCATTTTCACTATTTTATTCATAAAATTTTGAAAACATAAAACATAAATATGAAAACAGAAAATAAAATATGAAATGAAACACACCTTAAGCTATTTCCACTTGTAACTAAGAACAAGGGTGAAACAATCTTGAATTAACTTGTTCCCAAAACAACTAAGACACCTTGCCAGGTTTTCAATATAAACGGAGATTCTTCTCTCAAAATAACAAATTTGACAATTCTTTGTTGTTTATCCAAAAATCAACATGATTAGTCTGGGAAGTGCTAAAATTATTTAATAAAAAATTTGGGGACTTTAATTTATGAGAACAATTAATTTGAATATTAACAAATACCTTTTTAACCGCCAATAAACACTAGAAGCATGTTGTCCGCTTCTCAAAAAGAAAAGATGAAAGATCTTTTCAATTATTGTCGTCATAGTTTACCATTTATTCTGTGCATATGTATCTTTTTGTTGAAATTATATGGTTCAAAGATTATTTTTCAAACGAGCATATGATTGATTGGAGTAATAGATTCTCTTTTTCCTTAGATGGTGGTCTTGAGTTCAACGCTAGTATATAGAAACATCAGAATTGTGCCCCTATAAGATTTCAGATGTTTGAACAAGATTTCCTTATGCATGGAAAACTTGGAAGAAGTCTTGTACCAAAGAGTTGTAGCTTAATTATATTGGGTATTAGTTTTCTCCTTATTTTTTCAATAATTGCACACTTGGTTTTCTTTCGGTCAGCAATTGCATGAGTTTTTTTTTTTTTTTGGGTTAGACGAAAATACTAAACTAGTTCCTTAGATTTATATAAGGGATAAATTACTCCCTTAGATTTTAAAATTTTAAATTTGTCCTTTATCTTTCAAAAAATGATAAATTGATCTCTTTGTACAATTAAAAAAGGTAGACAAATTGGTCCCTTTGTACACTATAGAAAACTGTACGGAGAATCAATTTATCCTTCTTTTTTGAAATGTGATAGATCAATTTAGGATTTTCAAAATATAAGGGACTAACTCATCTTTTATATAAATTTGAGGGACTAATTTGAGTATTTAGTCTAGTTTATATTTTTTTTGGGTATTGGCTCCTGTAGGTTGTTGGTATCCAAAAGGATATCCTAAAAAGCCCAAAAGGCAAAAGGCCTGAAGAAGTTTCTAATATGCCGAGTGGAATGGGATCAGTTGCTCACAATGTTGTAGGAATGTTGTCCTAGCCTCCTACACTGTAGGCCAGGGTTCGGAGGCCCATTATTATGGTACCAAGTTATTCACCAAAAAATAAAGATCTCTTCTAGCCTATGGCCTCACCAGAGAACAAAACTGTCCTCAGCAATATATCTTTGTGTTTTTTTTCCCCTTTCATTGTCATAACAACTAAATACGCCTTTTTTATTTTTGGGGGAGGGGTAACATTAATCCATGGAGTCAACTCCATGCACCTACTTCTATGCAGTTTGTCAACGAAATAGCAATGAATAAGTATTACTATATTGTGACTGGATGCATGGGCGAAAATTATGGGATTATGGATTGGATATGGAGTGATAACAAAAAATCACCGATAATAACATGCACATATGTTTTCAAAGTCGTTTCCTATTTTTCGTTTCTGCATTTTTTGGCATTTCTCTTAACCAAAACTGTTCTCGAAACAACAATATGCTTTTCGTAAGTGAATAGGATTTTCAAATTACAAATTTTTAAGTTGAAGCCCAACGTATATAACATACATAACAATTCAATTTCTAAAGGGAAAAAAAATACAATATAAGTTGTTATTAACAGCAGTTAGAGCAAGTGAACCTTGTAGGCATCGATCCTCATTAATCCCAATGATCGGTACCTTAAAGGTCTCTAAAAACATGCAGGAAGGATATCAATATATAATTATATATAATTAATGCTAAATAATAAGCTTGAAATCTTGAATATATTTGAGAACTTATATTCATTTGTTATACGGATAAACCCACGCATACTAAAGGTTGGTGTTAAAAAAAAAAAAAAGTTTACCTTAAAAGAAACGCGAGAATGATGCAATGATATATGAATTTATGTATAGTTTTGGTTGCTCACTCAATTGACCTCCTTCAACAGAACCAATCAGCACACATGGGAAAATGAATTCAGGTTAGCTGTCCCAAATTTCTTGTCCCTTTTTCTCTCTCTTAATAATTTTATATATGTGTTAACAAATGTTCCATTATTAAGACTAAATTTTAGTTTTTTCAAAATTAATTTTTAATAACTACTTATAATTTATATATGTTTTTTGTATTAGTGGATAGAAAATGAGACATCAAATTGAGACAGAGGATTTCATTCCATAGGAAAATATTCAGGCTTTTTTTTTTTAATCTTTTTACCATCTTTGTGATTGAAGCACGTATACTTTCATAAATTTTATATTTTACAAACTCTTACTTATCTTGTAGCAAAATATATCGAGACAAAATTTCAATGGTTGTAGGCGAAAACAGCGCTGGAGACCGTTCTACAGGGTGTGTTGCCATGCATGGTCAAATAGCATAAAATAAGTCAAATAATACATCCAAATTAGGGAATGTTCAAAACTTCAAACCATTGAATCATCAATGACAAGAACAGAAATAGAAAACAAAAAAGTTAGTTACGTTCCATATACAAACAATAATATTTACGGTATGTTTAGTTTGAGGGTGGAAATGCAGATAAAAATTACACAAATGAGCTTTATATGTTATTCTACACATAAAATTCATCTAAGTAATTTTTACTCCCATTTTTACCATTGAACCAAACACATCCTTAGAGTTTAGGAACTCTGAAATTAATCTAGCTCAAATTAAATTTGCTATGTATAAAACTTTTTTTAGGCATTTCAGAATCAGATCTTAATGGATTCAAGATTCAAATGATCGTTAAACAGTGCTTATCATCAATCAACCTGGTTGCGCCTGGCAACCATGCATACATACAGTACAAGCTCTGGTTGGCATGCACGCACGCACAAAAAAGTTTCAAACTTTTAGTCGGTGTCACGGCGTGGAAAGAATCGATTATGCTGGTTCATGCATGATTCATCAATAGGTCGAGTTCGGTTAAACTTTGAATATTTAGTACTAATTTGACTTTTTTTTCTGGGTAATATAATTCGACACTTGCTAATTGAACTTTAGCTTGTCACGTGATCTCATCATTCTAAATTTTCACATGAAAAATATTCTTTAATTTAACTTTAATAAAAGCGTAGTGTTTTGTGTTTTATATTGAAAACTGAATACATGGTTGTTATGGTTCCAATCATCTTGGTTTAGTACCTGAGATTCCTTGAAAAAGCAGGTGTAGCTTTTATTATTACTTAAACTCGGGCATTTAATTAATCCCACTACTAGGTTAATTTAATTAACTTATTGTCCTAAAACAGTCTTCTTAGTTCTTAATTAATTGCAAATATAGCTGGATAAAAAGTTACTTGAGGGATATGGATATACATATAGCTAGACTTGAGAATTTATTCAACGCATCTTAATTAGTTTAATGATTTGCAAATATGCAATCCCTTTAATCTCGCATTTATTCAATTAATTAAAACGTTCAAATGCATGGCACGTATATATATACTCTATTACTCCAAACAATTTGATCCATTAATTTTCCATGTCGTACAAGAACGTAAAGTCCGAGTCAATTTCGTTTTAGGTAAAGCTCACCTGCCAGAAATTCCAAATTCCACTATCTTAATGGTTAGCAGAAGTATTCAGTCGACAAAGACAGGGTTAAGGGAGCATTTGTTTTTTATTTTTTTTCCTTTTTTCATTCTGAAAAATTACATATTATGTATTTAAATAATTTTCAAAAAATAATCAGAATTTGAAAAAAAATTAGTTTTCTGCCTTTTTTTCAGAAGATAAAAAAAGTAGCTTTTGAAAAAAATTAATCTTCAAATTTTTTAATTATTTTTTAAAAAAAATACGCAACAAACGCACCTTAAGTTTGCGTCAAATTGGACACGAAAATGTATTAAGAAAAAGTTGCTTTATGACACCAATTAGCGAAATTTCATTGATGATCTGCATAGCTTTCACGAGAGAAAGAAGAGAATTTTGTGATACACATGGATTAATAGCAGACAAGGGGGTATGCCATGCATGTGAAAGTTGCATTCACCACCATTTTTGTTACAGTCATAACTACAATTTAGCTTAACGTATTTTTAGTTAAAAGTTTGACCAACTACTAATTAATTTTCGAATTTCGTGACAACTTGGGTAAGGGCATAGAAACGTGTGAGATACAAAACAACGTGTGCAAAATTATCTCCACGAGTTTTATGTTTATTTTAATTAGAAAAGGTAGGCTTTATTGTTAAAATAACCCTAATAAGCTAGAATTTTGTGGATCATAACGTGCCGCGCGTGTGGGTGTACAGGTGCAATAAAATGGCAAAGTTTCAGTATTGAAATTGCCACTGAATTTTTATGCCTTTTTTCTTTTAAATTTTTCGATACATATATCAGGTGCTCTAACCACTCCTTTTGTGCTTTGTTTTTGTAATAATGGGGAAAGTGAAGCTCTACACAAGGGTTGAAGTGGCGAACCAGCCCCTTCCTTTTGCCTCAACCCGAAAAGGAAAGTATAACTTTTACTGCATTGTATGTATTAAAACCTGGAATAATAAATTTTTGAATTAGAATTATAAGATTACTAATTAGGAAAACCTGATATTGAATAATAATCTACATTCATATTTTTATATTATTATAGTTTGCTTCAGTCAATCCACCTCTGTATGATATTTTTCTACTTTTATTACCTGATGCTGTTGTTCAAGAGTTTTGTACTTTTAAGCAAACTTAAATTTTTTTTTAAGATTTGAATTAATTTTAATATTGTGAAGGTTGGAGGCAACCTTTATCTTGAGATTGTGACGGGAGCAAACTGAGAAGTCGGAGCTTAATATATAATAGTCTTGAGGAGAACTGGATCTTGTAGGATTAAAAAATATTATTTGTATTCATAATGTATAATGTATAAGATATTATGCCAATTCATATCCTATTTATCATTGGATTAAGGATGTACTCTACTTGAATGAGATTCATATTGTATTTAATGATAAATAAAATATAAGTCGATATGATATTACATGTAAAATAAGTACAAATAATACAATTCTATTTGATTTTCGTGTTTATCTTGTCTTTATTACTTTAGCCTCCAAAATGAAAAACAATTTTGCGTTCGAAATTTATTGTGAGCTTTCATCGGTGGCTTGTTTATAAATATCGCATGTAAGCTTTTGTTAAGGTTTCAGGTATGTTTTATTCACCACAGAATCGGATAATAAATTTCTCTCCTCATATATTTCAATTTATTTTTACTCATAAAATATTAATCAATCTTCTTAATAGATATTTAATTCATTATTTTATTCTCTTTAGAGAATGAGATTCTTTTTCTTTAATTTAAATCTCATGTATTTTTAATCCATATTTTTTTTTTCTAAATTCTTTAAAAACTTTCCATGATATTATTGACTAGTTTGTTCTAATTAATAACGGATGCAACATTCATAAGAGGTACGAAAGGATATCGTTTCTGTACGATACCAAAACTATTCGTGGCAAATTTTAATTGAACAAAGAAGTAAACATATTTTAAAAGCTTAAGTTATCCGTGACAAATTTTAATTTGACGGAAATCACAAGATGCTGGAGGATAAATGCATTTTACGTTATCCATACAATTGGTCTCGCAGTAAAAATAAATTATCTACCCAATACTATTATCCTCACTCATACACGTATAAAAATTAAGGGTGTAATTAAAAGAGTTGGTTTGTCTTGAGTTTAAGTGAAAAATAAACTTGCACTAATTAAAAACTAATTGGACTGTTTGATTTGATTTTCGAAATTTTATCAGAAAATTTGAACCAATCTATTAGTCTGATTTGAGCCATCGTGTCAGAAGAATAAAGGAAAATAGGAATAATACGAAAGAGTTGAATACTTTTTGTATTATTGAGATGTTATATATGTCAATTATAAAGAAGTAATACCTAGAATAAGATCAAAATATAATGATTAAATCAGATTAATATCAATTTGAATAATCAATATAAATCAATCTAATATCAACATAAATCATTCTAAATGAATTTAATATATGATTTATTCTTAACACTCTTATTAAGTTAAATCTCACCAAGCTTTAAGTATGTTATAATTGAGTGAAGATATGCAGTGGAATCAAGAGTTGCAAGGGACTTGGGTGAAATCAGAAAGCACAGAGGGGCCTCGATGGAATCATATAATTAACCCTATTTAGTAGTTGTTGTTGTTGTTGTACTGTTTCTATATAGTGTCAAGTTTGCATTACTAATATTTAAGTGTCCTTTCTTAGTTATTTATGAAATTGATAGTGACATAATACTAGTTCTAGTTATTAGGATCAAGGAACAAAAACTATTGCATTAATAATTTTTATGTAGGCCATTTTTCATCCAAAACAGTCATTTGGGACCACTTCTAGATGAAAAGGCACATTTTCAAATGTGGCCGAATGACATTACCATGTGTGTGGCATGTGTGGTTAACATTTTGCTATAGGTTTATCGATTAACCACATTTTGAGAGTCGGACTAATACACATAGCAAATGTGGTTAACTGACAAATATTTTAGCTATAGAATCATCATTACCGACAATTTAAACTGCCCCAAAATTCTTCTTGACAAATAACCTGCGACAAGTCCGGAAACCGCTAGAAAATTTATGGGCAAAGGTTAAAACCATATATATATATATAGTGCCATGAGACGCAGGGTGCCTTGATAGAACCAAGAAATGGAGAACGCAGAGGCAGATTGGAGGCGGAGTACGGAGGCAAAGTGGAGAAAACGAGAAAGAAGAGATATGTTTTAGGAAAATGTAAGAAAATGAAAGTGAAAATTAGAAGGAAGGATATAAATTACTCATCAAGCATAGCTCACTGCAACGGAACTGCATCTTTAAGGTAGGTGCCAAGGCTATAATATTACGTTAGAAGAATAAAGGAAGAATAAAGGAACAATCGGAACAATAGGAAACTGCTGAATAATTTCTATATTATTGAGATGGTGTACATGTTAATTACAAATAAACAATATCTATTTATAGGCCTAGAATAAGATCAATTAAACATATTGACTAAATCAAACTAATATCAACATAAATCATTCTAAATAAATCTATGATATAATTTATTCTTAATAGAGTTAAAATTAAAAATTAAAAATAAATGTTCATAAATTTTTAAAAATAAATTTTTAAATCAACTACTGACTATATCATCTATGTATAAATTGGTTCCTAGTAAAAGTAAATTAATCTCTGTGGAAATTGTTATTCTGTACTTGACATTATTATATCTTAATTCATATACTGACAAATAAAAATTTGGCATTGAATAGATCTTTACATACATATCAAGTAGGAGGAATAATTTATTATACACTTAATATTTATTATGTGAAAATAGATGGCTACCGTGTAGCTCATGCTCTTGCCCAACTAGCCCTTTCCAATCCAACCAAGTGTGGATGGAAGGTGCTCCTAAAAGTATTTGTACGCTTGAGATTTTGAATTTTTTTTGTCTTGCAGAATAGTATTAAATCTCTTTTTCCCATAAAAAAAAACTTACTATAATAGTGAGGATATTACATGTCTATCATTTGAAATGAATATATAAATAACATTAAAACATGGAGGAATATAATTTTTTAAGTGATTAATAAATAGCTTTTTATATATATGGAACCACCTATGTATGTGTAGCAACCGACATCGCGACGGGGACGGCGAAAAAAGAATGAATTGTTTTGTTTGAAAATTATGGAGTCGCCACCAAGTTTATTTACATTCAGGAAAACGTTGGAAAAACTCATTCATTTTGAAAATGGTCTTTGAAACCAGATTTGAGTTCGGGAGTCGGTTATGTATAGGGAAGGGTAGGAGTTTAATCCTACGCACCCCTAGTACACTCATCATTGGACGGTACCTTTAATTAGTTGTGCAAATCAATTAATAACCCCTTTTTTAAAAGAAACATTTATTCTATTTATAATGAAACTATAAATAAGAGAAATTCTTTAAGAGAAACTTCGGGAATACCAAACTGTCGCAATTCAGATATCCCAAAGTATTAAGTTAACAAGCCGTCGTGGCTAAATTAACATTTTTTATTTGAATAGGAAATTTACTAAATAAATGAGCAAATTTAAATTGAAAATGAATATATAAATTATAAATATTTACAAATAAGATAAGAAGAAATTGATTTTTTCTATTTTTTATAAAGATTATAAAAGAAAAACAAATATTTTTAAGAGAATTTTCGAGTCATTAAGCTGGCACAACTCAAATGACGAAATATCGAAGTTAATGTTCGTCACGGATAAATTAACTCCTTATCTACAATAACAAAAGTTAAATAAAATATTTTGAAATAAAATTATTAGGAAAAAGAAACTTAACAAAATACATAAATAACATAGAAAGATATTGGGAAAATTATTTACAAATAAATTAAATGGTAAAAAGTTAATTTTGAAAGAGAATTTTAGAATATTAAACTGTCACAGCTAAAATATTCTAAAATATAAAGTTAACAAACCGTCGCGGTCAAATTAACTTTATTCTTAAAAGAGATATTTACAATTTAATAATTAACTCAAATTAATATAAAAAAAATGAAGTAATAATAAAATATTTACAAACAAAATAACATTATGAAAATCCAATTTAAAAAGGGAATTTTAGAATATCAAGCTATCATAGTTAAAATATTCTAAAATATAAAGTTAACAAACCGTCGCGGTCAAATTAACTCTATTTTGAAAAGAGACTTTGAATATCAAGTTGTCACAGCTAAAATATTCTAACATGGGACTAACAAACCGTCTCGGCTCAATTAACCCTCTTTTTTTAATATAATTCATCAATTAATTAAGTAGATAAATTCCAATAAAACACTCAAGTACTTATTTTAAATCCAAAATGGATAAAACTTCTCTTTTTAGATAAAATTCTAATTTTAACAGGAACATATAAAATTAATGCATAAAAACAAATATCCAATGAATTTGAACCGGAAAAAAAACATTAAGATAATTAAACTAACAAAGCAAAATTTAAAAAAAAACACAAACACAATCAACTTAAATAAAACATATAAATATATAAAATAATTAAACCAAAAGAAAATTATTTCATAACATAATTACACACAAAGCGCATAATCATCTAAAAAACAAAAAAAAAATTACAACTGCAAATACACAAAATATGTAAAACAATTAGACTAGAAATGCAAAATATTACAATCACACAATAAATTTTAATCAAAGCACATAAACACAGAAAGTAATTTAAACTAAAAAATAAAACACAAACATTCTTAATCTAAGCAAGACACAAAAAAAACATTCATGAATACCATTATATAATTAATTTAAACAAAACGTATAAACATATAAAATAATTAAACTAAAAAGGTTACACCATAGAAATTAAGCAAAACCTATAAACCTAAAATAATTAAACTACAAACATAGACATCATTCATTTAAACAAAATATTTAAAATAATTAAACTAAAGGAAGGTCCTAATTTTTATTTTTTAGTCTTTTTTCAATTAATAGAAACATTGATACTAAATTCACCCAAAATAATAAAACGAAATTAAATGAAATTTAATTGAATCACTTGTTTTTGTTTCTTTCTTTTTTTGCAATTAATTTACCTAATTTCATTCAAATAAAAATAAAAGAAAATATATTACAAATTCTTTTTTTTTTATCGAAGTATCAAAAAAAAAATTACGAACTCAAAGTAAAAAAAACTTTTATTTAGGCCTAAACTAAATCAGACCCAAATTCTATTCTAATAAAACAATTCTATCCAAACTAATTTCTTAAACCACTTCTATATTTTTATATTTTTTTTAAAAAAAGGAAAGAAGTAAAAACTCCAATATTTACTTGAAACCAAAAGCAACTAAAATTTTCCTTTTATTGTTAATACTCAAATTCAAACAATTAAATCTTCTAAGCTAAAATAAATAAATAAAATAAATATTAACTAAACAAACAAATCTAAAATTTAAACTCAAATTAAGGCAACCCCCCTTTTTTAGTTCATTTAGGCCGAACAAAATTCAAACTTAACAAATAAAACCCAAAAGATCACGAGATAAAATAAATAATAACTAAACCAAATGAATTCAAATTCAAATGAACAAATTTAACAAATTAATGAAAATAATAATAACAATAATAAATAAAAAAAACTTAATCTATTACTCACTTATCACCCCCGTCACACACTCAAAGTTTACTCTCACAAGCGCACATATACACTACTACTAACTCAAACACACACGCACTCACGCCTACACTCTCACAGCTCTCTCACATGCATTCATTCACGGACACACACAGGGCACATTCAAAAAAAAAAAGAAAAAGGAAAGCCTCTCTCTCATGCTCACTGTCACACCCACGAGCTCACTTTTTCACTCACCTCTCAGCTCACTTACCCATTCACGGACCACGTTTCTCTCTCTCTCTTGAGCACACTCACAAATTGAAAGAAACAGAGAGGGGAAGTGAGAGAAAGAAATCAGCAAAGAGGAGAGGTCCGAGAGAGAAGCCACGGTTTCACGGAGGCCCTGGCTCATGGCAGCGCGTAGCGGGCTGAATGGAAAAGGCTACGTGGTGTGGTGGGTTTGGGCTCTATGAGGGAAACTGGAAGTATGTCGGCCGTCAGTGCGGGTTCAGGGGCTGGCCGCGCAAGTGAAAAAAAACGGCGGTGACCAGGAGTGGCTGAGGGTGAAACGGAGGCCAAGAGAGAAGTGGTTCGGAGGGTGGTCAATGAGTAAACACTACCGTAAAAATAGTCATATCGACGGAATTTACCGACGGATTTTTTGAGTTACCGACGGATAAATTTATTACCGACGGATTTTGTCAACCGGTAATAACGTCGTCGGAAATTATTACCGACGGAAAAAATCCGTCGGAAATTTTTACCGACGGATTTTTCGACGGATTCTTACAAAAAAAATCCGTCGGTAAATTGATTCGCATAGCCGTAAGTAAAAACGCTTGCTGAAATTTTTACCGACGGATTTTTTATTCATTACCGACGGATTTTCTGTCGCTAATTTTTAAGATTTTTTTATATTTTTTAATTTACCGACGGATTTTCCGTCGGTAATATTACCGACGGATTTTTCGTCGGTAATGGTTCAAAATAAAATTTTATATTCTTTTGTTTATTATTTTATCGACGGAAAATCCGTCGGTAATCATAAAATTTGAAATTTTTATTTTTTATTCGTAATATTTACCGACGGAAAATCCGTCGGTAATCAACAAAGTCTGAAATTTTTATTTTTTGGTCTTTATATTTACCGACGGATTTTTCCGTCGGTAATCATCCAAAATTTCTATTTTTTAAATTTTTATTTGTCGACGGATTTTTCGTCGGTAATATTTTTATTTTATCGATGAAAAATCCGTCGGTAATTTATTTATTTAAAAAAATAAAAATTTAACAATATTTGGATTACCTGATTATTTAAGAATTGATGTTTTGCTTAACAATAATTATAAATACATTTAATAATAACAAATTATAAAAAAAAATACTCAATTAATAAGCATCATAAAGTTCCACCATCGTCGACAAACATAAATACAAATACAACAAAGTGTACAAGCATAAATATAAAGAAGTCAACATATGATAAATAATAAGAAAAACAGAAACTCAAATCAGGAAAAGTCAAGAAGATCGTCAAAGATCACCATCGCCGCCACTACCATCATCATCATCATCATCAATAACCGTGGTGCGTAAGAGCCTCGCTTGCATCTTCTCGCCACAAAGACATCATCTCCTTCTTCATTTGCTTTCAGACCGATCTCCAAGGCCTTTTCATTGTCTTTAATATTCTTTTTCACCTCCTCCACTCTCGCCGTCGCCGCCTCCTTCTCTTGCATACGATGAAGTTCGCATTGAGCAAGTGAACTTGCTCGCGACCTCATCATCATCGGCGTGGATCCAAAGACCAGATGCCCCAGGATGTGAGCACGATAAACTACTCGCATAAAATGATCCCATGCCGTAGATGCGGTTCTTGTAAGGACCGCCGACTACCTCCTGCCATAACTTGTCGTCATCAAGCGATGGGCATTCTTCACCAGCTGCGATCCTTTGTTCTCGCTGGGTTTTGGCCTCCAGATAAGCTACGCTCATAGGCATGCTATAAAAAAAATGAAAATAGTGACAACAATATATGAAATAATAAATTATGTATATATACAATGAATAAGAGCACAGAACATATATACCCAAATATTCTCTGAGCGAGGATCGACCCACGTCTTCTCTAGCTTGCGCGTGTAAGTCTTTCTGAACAACTCACTCTGTGTAGGTGGCCTCTTCAACTCATTAGTCTGCATTTCGAGTGAAACATGTAAAACATTAGTATGATAAAATATAAGTTTAACAAGAGAAATTAAAAGATGTTTAAAATAATGACTAAACCATCCGGCGACGTGTAGACTCAATACTAGCAGAACCACCACAATGAAGGGAGCCACCCTTATGCGACGCTCGGCTCTCCTTAGCCTTCAAAGACTTCGCTTTGAACTTGTCACCTCTCCAGTATTGCCACAAATAGTCCAGGCTAGCCTGAGTCATCCACCTGGGGTTCTCATCCCGCCGCTCCCGAATGTCGATGTACATGTCTTGCAACCTATGAGTTGCCTTGGATTTGAAGCACTTAAACATAAACTCTTCATCTTTGGGATGGATGATGAAGTGGCTCTACGCATGAAAATAAACAAAAAAAAAGGTAATTGAAAATATTTTTAAAGTAAATCACACATTTCATAATAATTATTTCATGAACCTTCCACTCAAGAAACCAGCTCCTTCTCGGACTTGATAACTTGTCAATGACTCAATCGGCCGTTCATATAATTTTTGGATGGTGTGTGTCACCTCATGCATGGCCGCTGTGTTTGGCTCCCAACTGCTTGGCAAAAAGTACAAAACATCGAAGTGAGCATGTCAAGAAATTGTTCAAATTGTTACATGATTTATAAGAAATTGAAAAATTAATTAACTTACTTGTCACGGACACGTATAAGCTTTATCCGATTATCTGCTGTGGATCCATGTCCTGATTGCCCCGCCGAGGCACCACCTACTGCCCCGCTTTCGGCACCCCCTTCTGAGTCATGTGTGGGGGTGACCATAGGATCTGCCAATGGTGATAAAGGTGGAGGTGAAGGCACTACTTCGGTCACACGCCCAGGAGTAGGTATCATAGTAAACTCCCCATGGGCATGGGCTGGTGGCATGGAAGGGATAGAAGTGGAGGTGTGAGCGGCTGTGGTGGATGCTTGAGTGGGAGGATTGATTGTTTGATTGTTTGGGACACCTTTTCCTTTGCCCTTATTTTTGAGTTTAGGTGCCATATCTGAAAAAGATTCAACAACGTATGAAAAATCAATTCATAGTATAATAATTTAAAATGAAAAAAAGTAATAAATTGAGGTTGGACACATCACATTTAATCTGAAAGTTGAGGACTATCTTCATCATTCTCAGTCTCAACATCATCCTCAAACTCATCTTCCTGGTCCTCCCCATCCTCCTCATCACTACCATCACTTTCGTTGCTTTCACTCACTAATTGATCACTAGAAGAGTGAATTATCTGAACATTGCCTGAATCAGAACGTAAGGTTGGCAATGTTCCCGTATCAACAACTACCTGAGAGGGAATTGGGTCATTCACTTGATAAGCATCGTTAGGTAGTTCTTCAACCTCAACTCAACCCCTAGGTTTAGTTTTCATGACCATCTTCCAATCCTTTCTACACTTTCCGGGGTATGGTGCATAATATACCTGTCTTGCATTCTGGGCAATAATGAAAGGATCATATGCAATGTATCTCTTAGTATGATTCACCTTAGTAAGTTTATATTGATTGTGTGTGCATGTTTCGTCAAGATGTCTGGGGTTGTACCAATCACAACTGAACAACACTACCAATTTTGAGGTCCATCACCTACATATTCAATCTCCAATATTTGTTTGATTACTCCATACCAATCATTCTCCCCATCCATCCCTCTCGACACATACCCCACTATTGTTTGTAGCTTTCCCTTGGCCCCATTCAAATGTATGAAACTTATATCCATTCACATAATACATTGGCCAACTATTTGCTTTGTTAGCAGGACCCCAAGCCAAACTTTGTAAATAAGGACATGTTACATTATTATTTTTATCAAACACCTACATGAATAATTGAACTTCAAACATCAACACAAAAGATGACAACTAGAACATATGTATGAATTTTGGATCAAATGGTTACCAGATAATTAGATCACATATAAAGGATCTGAACCATGTCAAATTGTTCAAGGGTGTGTCGCTCATCAACTTGTTCAAAATACCTGTAAATTAAACATTGCAGGTAAAATAAGATTTGATGCATGACGGTGTATCAACAATTGAAAGTGATACATTGATCAAACTTACGACTTAAATGGTTCTACTTCATCACAGCTTGATTAAGATATGCAAATGCGCAAAGATGTTTCTCTCTCGATAGCCAATGTGCCTTGGACTTTCCAGCAGCACGTCCTGGCTGATTGAATATAGATAAAGTATATTGAATTGAACTTTCACCCCCATCATCATTCCGACCAACCCTTGTTCGTCTAGACTGAACATGAGACTCAAAGTAATAGGAACAAAAGAAAGACGTCTCCTTTGAGATATATGCCTCACATATGGAACCTTCTACTTGAGCTCTATTTTTCACAGTTCTCTTGAAACTTCCAATATTTCGTTCAAACGGATACATCCATCTATATTGAACCGCCCACACATTCGTTTCGTATGCCAAGTGTATGGGCAAGTGTTCCATAGAATCAAAGAAACCGGAGGAAATATTCTCTCTAATTTGCACGAATTATAGGGATGTTTCTCTCCATAATTAGGAGATCTTCAACCCTCAAAGTGGACGAGCATATGTCTCTAAAATATTGACTCAACTCAGTCAATGGCTTCCAAACAGGGAGAGGTAATTCTCTAAATGCAATAGGAAGTAAACACTCCATAAATACATGACAATCATGACTCTTCATACCAAAAAATTGTCCTTGTGCAACATTAGCACATCTACCTAAATTTGAGGCATAAGTCAGGCATCCTTAACTCTTGCATCCACCTACACACACTTGTTTCGCACAGTTAGTGTGTAATTGGCCTTCACTTACATACGACTGCCTGGCAACTTCGTAAACTCAACTCAGCTCTCTTGCAATACTCAACCAAATCTTTTCTTGCTTTCACATTGTCCTTAGTCTTATCAGTGTCCATCACAGTATTTATGATGTTATCACACACATTTTTTTCCACATGCATTACATCAATACAATGACGAACTAGATTATCACCCCAATAAGGCAGCTCCCAAAATATACTTTGTTTGGTCCAATTATGTTCTACCCCATATCCTGGCAATCGTATGGATTTTCCCAGTTCCGTTATCTTTGGAAAGTCTCTAACTCGGTGCCAGACTTGGTTACCACTAAGCCTCACAGGAGGCTCATCACGTTCAACAGTCTTTTTTTTAAATGCATCCTTTTTACCCCTAAATTCATGATCAAGATCCAAAAACCTCCTGTGACAATCAAACCATGAGTTTTTTCGACCATGTTTCAATGTAAACGCCTTTGTGTCCTCCATACATACTGGACATGCCAATTTTCCCTGCGTCATCCAACCGTGATAACATTCCATAGGCCGGAAAATCATTGATAGTCCACATCAATGCTGCCCTCAACAAGAAATTTTGCTTCATAGAAATATCATAAGTTTGTACACCCGAATACCATAGCTCTTTAAGTTCATCAATCAATGGTTGGAGGTAAACATCAATCTTGGCTTTGGGATTATCGGGACTAGGGATTATACAAGTTAGAAACATGTAAGGATCTTTCATGCACATTTCAAGAGGAAGATTGTAAAGTGTAACAACCACAGGCTAGCAAGAATAGGGTTTGCTAAACTGATTATTCGGAGTGAATCCATCTGTACAAAGCCTTAACCTAACATTCCTAGGATCCACAGCAAAATCAGGATGAGTTTGGTGAAAGTGTTTCCAAGCTTCACCACGAGAAGGGTGGGTCATGACACCATCATTTCTCTTATTCTCAAAGTGTCATCTCATGTGAGGTGCTGAACTCATTGAAGCATACAACCTCTTTAACCTTGGAATTAGGGGCAAATAGTGCATTCTTTTGTAAGGGGCATCCTTATATCTTCCATTCCCAGATCTTTTTGGTTTAAACCTAGGGTTTTCACAAAATTTGCATTCGGTTAGGTCTATATCATCTTTGTAGTACAACATACATCCCTTCAAACAACAATCTATTTTTTCTGATTTTAGCCCAAGTTTTGAAACTAATTTCTTAGCCTGATAGAAATCCTTTGGAATAGAACTAGATTGTGGACTAATTTCACGCATCAATGTTGCCCACTGGTCAAATGAATTTTGACTTTGGTTTGCTTCTGATTTTATAGCTAACATCCTAACCGCTAGAGACAACTCCGAGTGAACACACCCTTCCCATAGAGGAACCTTCACAGCCTCCAATATAGAGAAAAACTTCTCAGCCTCGGCATTAGGAGCCTCGACAGAAGGTTCATAATCTGCATGAATTTGAGGACCAACTGCATCATAAATCATTTCCTCATATCGCCTAGAATTATCCTCCCAATTAACATTTCCCGTGACATGCTCACCAATATTAACTCTACTTGAACTACCTATAACATAGGCATTTTCAACACTAGCATGTTCAAAATTTTGTGTGGCAACTTCCCCATGCATAATCCAAACCCAATAATCCGTCATAAAACCATCCTTATATAGGTGATACCTAATGGTATCCATATCAAAATATTTCCTACATTTACACCTAGCACAGGGACACCTAACTTTCTGCTCATTCATAAATTGAACTGTCTGACAAGCCACCCTTATAAATTGTTCAACTCCCGCGTAAAATTCAGGTTTGATTCCCCTTGATCGGGTGCACCTATCATATATCCATAGTCCTGTTTGTGGGAATCATGGTTCTTGCCTGTGTAATTTTACCTAACAAATTCATTTAAAGATTCAAAAGTTAAAATCTTAATTAAAATTTTGAAAATAAAAATCTTTTAAGTAAATGGATTGTGGTCTTTAACTTCACAAAATATCTTCCAGTCTTTAATTTTAAAAAAAAAATTGATAGAACCTCCCCTTAAATTAACACATCCCAGGAAATTGATTTCAATATACATGTATATCAATCCAGTCAAATAAAGTTCACAAACAATCAAACAAACATTTAAAGATCCTAAAACCGTTCTAGAGCACACCCCCTTATAACATCACAACATGCATTTCCTGCAATCTCCGCATACACAATCAATCTCCACAGCAAACAACGCAAACAAGTCGGGGAAGGACCTCTACGCCCTTCCCCCCAGTCATGCAATCCCAATTTCCTACAACTCTAACTTATAAATCATAAGTCTCTATCCTAACAAAAATATAATTAAATGAGGAGAAGAAATAATTACTTACCTCAGAATTCTCGGATGGTCCTTATATATGGCTTAGTAGCTCTTTCAATGAATTCTTCTCTTTGTGCCTAACAGAAGTAATGACCTTCAGGGAGCTCCTGAAATTAGTCATGCATAATTAAAATTGTTATATCAACAGTGAAACAATAAAGGAATTAACATTTCTTGACTATATTGCATGGAATTAACACTTCATAGTGAGGAAACGCTATAAACTAGTAAATAATTCTATCTAATAACTAAATTATTTTCAATTCTAAAGTGAAAGTGTTCTAAACAAAAAATCCAAGGTAAGCTTTTCATTATTATTATGAACAAAATATCAATCATTAGCCCACTCATAGTGTCTTTCTCATTTGTCATGTTTTTTCACAAAGGTTTAACTGTGACTAAAATTTAGTGATGAAATATTTAGCGAGAATGAATAAATCTATCTCTATCTATGTTTGAAGAGGCAATGTTTGAAATTACTTAAGATAAGTTGTTCATGCAAATACAGGAAAAGAATAATGGATAAAAAGCTAGAAATAGAGTTAAGGAAGTGAGAAACAGAGGCTTACAGGAGGCGGTCTCCCAGCGAGAGGCGCGGTGTCGCCGGCAAGCGAGGCGCGCGTGGCGTGGCGGCGGAAGCCGGGCGAGTCGCCGACGGTCAAGGCGGCCGGAGGAAGAGGCGACGCGCCGGAGCGGCCGTCGGGCGGAAGCGGCGACGGACGCGAGGCGCGACGGCGATCCGGCGGAAAAGCGACGCCAGCGGTCGGTACCGCCTGGCGGAAGGGCGACGCGACGCGAGGGGCGGTCGACGGCGCGTGATCGGCCGGCCGATCAGACGGTCGGCGGCGGTCGAGCGGCGCTTGATTGGTCGGCGGCGGTCCCAGTCTTGCGCAGAGAGAAATGAGAGTGAGAGGAAGTATGTTTGAGAGTTGAGTGTTGAGAGTATATGATATAACATTATCGACGGATTTTAAATTACACGGAAAATCCGTCTGTAACTATAAAAGATAAAAAAGAAATTCAAATATTTATTAAATAATGATTCTGATTATTTACCGACGGATTTTTCCGTCGGTAATTTGAAAATCCGTCGGTAATCAATAAATCCGTTAAAAATTAGAAATAAAAATTAATATTATTACCGACGGATTTTCCATCGGTAATAATTAACAACGGGAAAAAATTAAAAACAAAATTACCGATGGATTTTCCGTCGGTAATAATTAAAAATCAGAAAAATAAAAAATAAAATTACCGACGGATTTGCCGTCGGTAATAATTAACACCGACAAAAATTTAAAAACAAAATTATCGAGATTTTCCGCTTAATAATTAAAAATCGAAAAAATAAAAATAAAATTATCGACGGATTTTCCGCTTGCACAATAATTAACAACGGAAAAAAATTAAAAACAAAATTACCGACGGATTTTCCGTCGGAAATAATTAAAAATCGAAAAAATAAAAATAAAATTACCGACGGATTTGCCGTGATAATTAACACCGACAAAAATTTAAAACGAAATTATCGACGGATTTTCCGTCATTAATAATTAAAAATCGAAAAAATAAAAATAAAATTACAGACGGATTTTCCGCTTAATAATTAACAACGGAAAAAATTAAAAACAAAATTAAGCGGATTTTCCGTCATAATAATTAAAAATCGAAAAAATAAAAATAAAATTACCGACGGATTTTCCGCTTGCATAATTAACACCGACAAAAATTTAAAAATAAAATTAACGACGGGTTTTCCATCGGTAATAAAATTATTCATAAAATTATTCATATAATTACGGACGGAAAATCCGTCGGTAATTATAAATTTTTGAAAAAAAATTTAAAATCAAATTAATGACGGATTTTTCGTCGAACTCAACGCCTCCCTTCCCGCAATGTCGCGAATATTATCCGGCTATCGACGGAAAATCCGTCGGTAATGTCCAAGTAGTAAAAAAAGATTTTTTTTCCCGAATTTCTCACTTTCCGTCAGTAATTCCATCGGTATTACCGACGGAAAAATTCCGTCGGTAAAATCCGTCGGTAACTCGGGTTTTTCTTGTAGTGAAAGGGAGGCTACGCGATGGTCCACGGTGTGGTGGCAGCTGAGACTGGTGAAGGCGCCGCGGGTGGATGGCTGCTTCAGAGGATAGCCGCGGCGGTGACACGGCGGTGGAGCCGATCGCGGCGAGCGAGCGGCGCGAATCGTGGTAGGGGCGAAGGAGGAGTGGTTGGATCTGGTGCGCACAACGTCGGCGTTGCGGGCAGCGGAGGCAGCTCCGGTGGAGGGATTTCAGCTTGCGGTTTGCTGTTTTGGTTGTGTGTGTTGATGATGTGAGGTTGATGAGGAGTGGTTGTGGTGGTGGGAAGGTGGTTTGTGTTGTTGTGGTGGTGGTTGAAGGTGATGGAAAGGTGGTGGTTGAAGGTGATGGAGAGGTGGTGGTGTTGAGGGTAAGAGAGATTGGGAGGCCGCGGCGGTGGAGGGAGAGGCCACGGCCTCCCTCTGCGTTGTTTTCCCTTTTTTCTTTTTTCTTTTTTTAAAAAAAATTTAGATGATGATTCTTCTCCTTCTGTTACCTTGATCTTTTTTCTTTGCTGGATTGTATTTTCTGGACTCTATGACTAGAATTGTTACTGAATTTTCTTTGCAGGTTCTCTCAAATTGGTGTTCTGATCTCTTTTTTTTCGAAATTTTTCTCTGTTGATGATGATCCCCTGATGATCTGCCCCTCCATATCTATATTGTTCTCTTTGCATTTTGCCAATTCTGCCGAAAAGGGAACCAAAAATTCAAGGACATCATCATTCGGTTTTTTTTATTTTTCTTGCTTTTCTCGTCTCTATGCTTCACGAGTTTGCTGGAAAGGACAAACAAGAGAGGAGCTCGAGAGGAGTCTGTGACTCCTCTAATAGCTTCCCTTTTTTTTTTTTTTAGATAAAAGAAAAAAAGAAAACGGACTGAACGTACCTGAGCTGGGAACTTTTAGTATCAAGCAATAGGCCGAAATGAAATGAGCTTTCACCTCTTTTTTTATTTTTTATTTACAAACTGAATAATAAACTCAAAACAAGAAAATTTAACTAAAAAAGGCTGAAAACAAAACACAAATCGACTAAATAAAATTGGATATCAAGTTAATACAAACAGCAAAATTTTTCATTTTTTCAAAAGAGATAATCAATGAAACTATAAGAAAATAAAATAAAAAGAGGTAAATTAGACGCAAATTTTGATTAAAAGCTCGTACAAAATCAAGTGTTCACGGTATGTATAGGAAATGCTTAATTTTCTTTTATAATGATGGTATTTTCAACATATGGTGGATAAGTGTCTAATGCAACAGCAATATACTTTCTTTTATGACGAGGGTAACTATACTTAATGATAATTTGATTATAAAGAAGATATTTGTTAGTAATGACACCGATATATAATGATGGTGATAAAAATAACGTATAATGTGAATATGTGTCATTAAGACTTAAAATTAATGATATTACAAGCAGCTTTAAAGCTACGTCCAAGTTTGTTGCCTTATAACGCCAATCCTTAGGTAGGGATGGAAATAGTTTAATAAGTTTAATATGCTAGCCTGAAAATGCTTTGTCGGCAGCATAGCCTAGCCGGCTATAGGGCTATACATATTTGTGCAATTATATCCATCTGAGTAATTGAATTACTAATGATGGTTGGAGACACCGTTTCCTGGTATCCTAATAAGAATATATTAATCAGGCAAAGCCCATTAGAAAAAAAAACCGTTCAATATTTTTTAATTACTTAAAAACATAAACATTTCATATTAAATTAACTTAATTAATCACCTCAATTACTTAAGATTAAAAAGTATTAAATATTTTTGTGCCCAATACCATAAGTGATAGGGATATATAAAACTTAGAACGATAAATGGATCCCCTCATTCTATGTTACACATGAGAGGTAATGTTTTAATTCATGCTCTTGGTCCTTTTTATTTTAAAATGAATGAAAAAGTATAATTGAACAATTGAAGGATGTAGATTAAAACATAATCCCTTATGCGTAATTTACACATAAGGGGTTCCATTTCCCTTAGAAGGTCATATGAACATTCCCCCTTCATTTCAAAAGTCCGGTAGCAATGAAATGTAATACAAAATTAAAGGCTTAAAATTTTTATTTAACTAGCACAATGATCCATGTGTTGGACAGTTTATTATTATAATACAAAAATATAAAGCTTAAATATGTTTTAAGTCCTTATAAATATATGATGTTTTGGTTTTAGTCTCTCTAGATTTTGTTGTTAGTTTCAAGTCCCTTATTTTACTAATATTATGATTTTTTTATCTCTATCATTAATTTGTATAATTAAGTAATGATATTTATAAGGATCAAAAGAAGATTTTAAAGATATTTATAATAACAAAAACAAAATTTCAATATTCCTAGAATTAAGTCCATATTGTAAATCACTTTTAGGGACCTAAATATGAAGTGTAGGGACTGAAAATATAGTATTAGAAAAAAGTGGCTAAAAACCAAAATATAATTTTAGAGGGACTAAAATCAAAACGACATATTTATAGGGACAAAAAATATATTTAAGTCAAAATATAAATTAATTCAAATAATGATAATAAGATAACTAAAAATGAAATATTATAATATAGTAATTTTAATATAAAAACTAAATAAAATTGTTTTTATATAAAATAAAATATTAACATAAATCTAAAACATGTATAAATATTAAATAGCACCATTGCCATGTGACAATTTTTTATTGATTTTGAATTTATAACACTTTAAATTATATTATTATTATTATATTTTTATTTACAATTTTATTTACATTCTTTTTATTAGAATTGTTATATGACATTCTCCTAAGTTGATTTTAGTTATTATTAATACTATTTATTGTATTTTGACCTTTCATAGTTCTCATTTTCATATTTTTAAATTTTTCATAATCATACAAAATTTTTAACTGTTTAATTTTATTATTTAAAAGTAATAACTAAAGTGAACAATTTTTAATGTGACAACAAGATGCATAAAATATTTCATAAACATTTAACTGAAATTTTACACTCAACAAATTCAGAAAAAAATTTACTTACAAATATTAAAATAAAGATGATAGCTTTTGTCGTTTGATTTATCCATACAAGGCTAGAAGTACATAAATTAAAATTTAACTATTTTAAAAAAATTTAGGTAAAATTATTTTTATTGCACTTCAAAATGTTATAATTATAATTAGATTTTTACTTTGGTACCCCAAGGGTACAGTACCCTTTTAAATCTAAGGGTTGTGATTTAATCATGGGCATATAAAATATTATTTGATTTAGTTAGTAGGACACGTGGCAAATTTTCAGCCACAAGTTATTTAAAAGATCTGCATCTACTGAATTTTATAAGTGCAGAGTAATCCCCTTATAATTAAATTTATTTATTTTTTCTATACATAATTAAATAATTTTATTAAAATAATTTAAAAACAACTTTTCGTAAAGTAGATAAATTTGATATATTGAATATTTATATATTTAAAATTATAATTAATATTATTTAATTTGTTTTTACCAAGAAAAAAGAGTATTCACCAGGGATTTATTTAGAACATAAAAACATTAATTTGTGATCAAATCAAAGTTACGGCCCCTTTAGTCTTTTTGACCAGAAATAGAAAGTCGAAGTTGGCAAGAGCTAGCTCGCATGTTATCGCCTCGCAATTAATATTTGTCGTTACCTATAATGAAGAAAAGGACGTAATGCCCGTTGTTTATCAAATAATAATAATAATAATAATCTAGATAGCCTATTGTGACTAGCTCTATGTGTGGCATTGGCTTGCACAATCAAAGTTTTGCGTTTGAAGCTTTGTTAGAAGGATACCTGACGTATTTTTCATTCACAATTTTAGTTAATATGATTTTATTAATAGTTATGAATAATTATATTTTCATTTTATTTCTTATTTGTACATTTTCATAGAAGAAATCATAAAATTTAGAAAAAACATATCTTAACTATTTTTAAATAAAATTCTAATAATAAGAAAAAAAGTTAAAAATAAGATGAAAATTTATGATATTATGAAAAGTGCCTTAAAAAAAAGAATTTAATATATTGATTCTATAAAAAATTTTATATTGTCATTCAATTAATTCTTCCATGTAAATGCATGGGTACGCGTTTGTGTTGTTTTGTAGTAGTGGGGGTAAAAATCAAATCAAATTTATTTTGTCAGTGTCATAATATATGATTAAATGATAATATAAAATTTGTATAAAAAAATTTATACCATTAGTGTATTGAAATTAAATTCATAAAATAGTGTAACAAAATAAAATAAGATATTAAATTCAAATCTTGTACATAAATAAATTAAGGACGAAGAGGTTGGTGAAATTAATTAGTTAAATAAATTTTGAATATTTGATTAGATAAGTAAAAATCAGTTTAATTTTGATACATTAACAATATTATAAGGTTATGTACTTTTGTCCAATCATATGTTTTTATTTTTAAGATTTTAAATGTAGTGAATAGTTGACTCTAATTCCTTTATGGATGTAATGATTATGGACTGACAGTGTAAAATTTTTTACATAATTATCTAATCATGTATTGCCACATAAGTTATGATAGTTGACTTTTATACCTACTATTTGAAAAGTTATCAACACTAAGTATTTTAATTGGATGATTGTGTAAAACTATTTTACATTGACAATGCATCAAAATTAAATTCTTCCTTTATTGATGTGAAAATATAAAATTGAATATTTTTATTAAAAAATTGGCTAAATTACATTTAACTCTCCTAAAGTTTAGTACAATTACACAGGACACATTTCTATTTATAAAATTGTTACTAAAGATTTATGAGATTTGCCAAAATGATAATGATTTTCCATGTGATTATCGATCCCTTAACTAAGATGACAGAAAAAAAAATGTGATAAACACATGATTATTAGTGATACAATCATAATATTGAATAAATAGATTTATTGAAATATCCTTTTTTATATTGAAAGTTATCATTATATGTTCCACTCTCACATAGTAAAAGCGATCAAATCTACAATCTAGTGTTATGATTGTCTCATGCATATTTGAGTGAGTAGTCTTGTGTTTGACTCTCATTTCCCCTAATATAATTATTGATGGAAAATTTTCACATTCACAATGTGTATAAGTAATAGTGCAACTATTTTTATATTGTAAAAATATTATTCAACCACAAAAAAGTGAATGTCTACTATCTTGTGGTTCATTATAACATCATATCCAATCCAATTCAAATTTTAATGAAGTGCAAGTCGCAAATGAGGTGTCATCATTTTATTACTTGACAATATAAAAGTACGGAAAATTTATTTGGTATCCTATAAAATTTATGTATACTGACATTTTCTAGATAGCTTGTGACTAAAAATTTACTTCGTGTCCCCAAGGGTGGAGCCAGAAATTTTGGAGGAGAAAGGCTAAATTAGTTAATATATAAAATAAAATAAATTATCATATAGAAAATATAAAATAAGTCATTATATAGTGTTTTTATGCAAATTATTAGTAAATTATGGTTTATTTCATCATTTATTCTCTCTTTTTTCTTAATAAAATAGTCAATAATTTTCTTCTTAAACATCTATTAGGTTTGGCATAAAAAAATGTGTATCAATGTATTATTTAACATTAAAATAGAGTATCGATCATAAAGAATTGACTAGTAAATAGAAACTCTACTAAGTGGATAAAGTGAGTTAATAAGAGAAAAATCTTAAAAAATATACTCTAGAAATATTTATATGGTTCATACTTTTATATCATATGTACTATTATATCAAAAGACTTTTATTATTTATTATGTATACTATGTGTAGATGATAAAAAATTTTAGGGCGACCATAATGTGAAATATATATATATATATATATATATATATAATTATATAAATAATTAGATAAATATGTAAAATTTGGAGGATTGTGCCCACCCCCTCTCCTCAGATCTTATTAACTAAATTTATTGGTATTTTAAATATTCATGTTTAAATAAAAAAATTTGAATTTAAAAGGATACTAATACTCTAGAGTACCATCATAAAAATTAAAAATATTTTATATAATTAATGAGTTTAATTAGTATGCACTGATAATGTAAAATATTTTTACACTGTCAGCCAATAAAAAGTTGTCACATAAGTTATTTTATAATCAATTCAAATTTAAATTTCAAAAAACTAACCATGATGGATCACTTATCATTTACTTATTGACCGATAGTGTAAAGATATTTTATATTATTAGTGAATAATAATTATACTCATAATTAGTTTCATAAAGTTTATGCAAAAAAAAAAAAAGCACCAGCTTTAGAAGGCTTCACAAATATTAAAATAACCATATTACTTTCAACTACAAAATGTTGATGCAGTGAATTGGATGTCTTTGGGTCGCTATTAATTAATTAATTAACATATTAATTTTTGGGGTTAGGGTTTTAAGCCAAAAATAAAAAGTAGTTTAAGGGATTTAGGTGTGGGACCCACCAAAGATACGGCCCTGGCCCGTCAGACCCGATGCCTGGGCCGCCCAATGCGGAGGAGAGAGACAGCAACGATTTAGACTGATGCACCCATCCCTCATCATATATCACGCGACTTTTTAGCGCGTGTTTATTCACGCTCCCTTTGAACGGTTTCTGGCCTGTATCTGGAGCTCTGTGGATTGTTCTGTGGGCGCGTGAATCTGATTCGCGTGGGATGAGTGGGCGCAGCAACCCCGCAATTCGTGCGGCACGTTGTTGTTTATGCGAAACGATGCACCGACTCACTGCCATCGCACGTGTGCACGTGACACCTTAATCTCACTCTCACGCTACTCCTTTTTATTTCACCTTTTTTTTTTCTTTCTTTCTTTCTTTTTCAGTTTTCTTCTTCCTTCGATTACTTGCACCACTGCCCCCCCTTACATATAATAATGCCTGCTTTGATCCCAAACCTTATGTGGCATATCAGTGGTATTTCTGGGGGCACCCCCCTTTTTCCTTGGTCTTGGGTTTTGACCATGAAAAAATCTTCATCGAAATTACTATATTGCACTTGAGGTCATATGTGTGCACATGTCAAACAAGTTGCAAAGAGGAATTGTTCTAGTAGACGGGAATTGACTTATTTATTTACTTTTGTCTACATTTTTTTGACATATTTGATTTTCGATAGATTTATTTAAAGTATTTTTATAAGTCTTTGATGAGTATAATTCTGAATTGGAATAAATCTTTTATGTACCATAACTCTTTTTATAAAAAATATTGATTTTATAATAATATTGATTTCTTATAGTATCACCCTTGAACAAATAATATTTTTTTTAATTTTGTATCATGTTAATTGTTCAATTGCAAAAAGTTAGCGATATATAAAAACAAGTAATGAGATTTTATTTTTACAATATCTTTCATCTCTATTATCTTTTAATTTACATATATATATATATATATATATGTGTGTGTGTGTGTGTGTGTGTGTGTGTGTGTGTTGTAACTATAACAATTATTTGTTAGACAAAAATAAAATCAGGTGATGTATAGTTGATCAAAAGTAATGAACTAACAGGGCTTATAAATTTTAAGCGTGAATAATGCAGAATTGCCAAAAGTTGGGCCTTTTCTTTCCTCAGATTTGACGTAAGAGACTGTAAGATTCCAACCTTTATCTGAGTATGTTATAATGCAGTGACATATCAAACGATTCTTCCTCGACAACATTGATGTCAAAAAGAAAAGATTTTCAGACCATATATCCCTAGTTGTTAACTCCTTGGTTAGCCAAGTGCAGCCAAATGATAACACGCAAGTACTAATATTTATAATTTCTATTTATATGAAGAAAGAATGTACCACATGACGAAGGATAGTGTAGGGTTTTCATTTGCCTTGGTTGGGAAGATTGGTTTGGGCAATGGACAAGATGGGGTGAAGCAGCCACTATGGTGACACATCCCTTTTTCAGTTCCAACCGTACAACAAACACTACAATAATAATCACCTAAAGTTCGTCCTGAAAGAGCTGACATGTCAACAATATGATATGATCTTAAAATATTAATCCAAAACACAAAGGCCTCAGAGTCCACCCCCGTATAACTTTTGACTGGTAAAGATTCTCTGCCCATTGCCAAATTGGTCATCGTTATCCTCAGCATCTGGCATTAGAAAAATCATTAAGGTGTGTTTGGAAACTTGCAATAATAATCAGATCTAGACTACCGCATGCAAATAAGCTAAGGTACCCTTGGGAACACAATGCAGCTATGAGGGTATCCTAATACACAATAACCCTTAATTATATTATTCATCTATTAGGGAAACTTTGGACAATTTGAGGGGCTTTTAGGCTTTGAAGTCTGAGCATTACCATTGTCATGAAATTTTGAAGTGTTTGCTAAGATAGTTTCCATCGTGGTCTATTTTCTGAAACCTGGTCTACTTTTTTTAATATTGATGTTGATAGCTGTTCAGCCAAACCAACATCAGTGAATACTATATTTTATTTTTCCTCTGGCATCACCTTGCAATATCTAGAATAAAAAGTGAAGGCTGATTTTAAAAAAGTTGGGAGATTACAGTTTAGTAAAATGTGAGCACAGTTTTTATTTTTAAAATAGACCGAAATTGAAAATAGTTTCATGTATTCAAACTCAAATGGGGTACTTAAAAAATGTTGGGAGGATTACAGTTTCTAAAATAATTAGCCAATTTGCAAATATTTTAATGTTCAAAGAATGATTAATGGTTAATCAAATGATAACTTGATAAACCAATAATCCCACCGTTGATTAATTTATTATTTACCATGATTTTCTAGATTAGACGGATAAGTTCTCGTCATAATTGTCATTCGCATTTGACTCGGATGCAAAAAGAAGCAACCAATAAGGCCGAATTGGTATGTGATTATTTTTATTCTTTTTTCTACACTCAATTTTAGATTACAAAATGTTAAAACTAAGTTTCATTGTTCGTGAAGCTCTAAATTTGATATATTAACCTTTTAAATTTGGTTTTTGTTTTAGTACTCTAAGACTACTTGTGCCGCTTTAAATTTAAGAATTATAATTTAATTATGAATATTTAAAATAATAAATTTAGTTAATAAGATATATGATAGATTTGTAATTACAAGTTATCTAGAAAGTATCGATGCCTATAAATTTTATAGGACACTGAATAAATCTCCTTTTACTCTGGATGATTTATACGGTTGTGTTTCGTATCAAAATAATGATGTTCTGTGCAAACCTAATTTAAGTTACACACGCTTTTGAAGTAAAACAATGTTTTGGGTATTCCTGTTTTTGTGATAACCATATTTTTTTTATTAAATATAAACTGCTCAACCACGTATTGTAATAACCTTAAACTAGTGGACCAAAATTATCAATATTAATGTATTATTACTATTAATTTTGGCATATATGTGAATAAAAATTTAAAACATGGTATATGTATGTACCCTCACCAGGATTGGCATATATGTACTGATACATGCGCTATAATAGTTATTGGCTTTCACCCAGCACAAAGCTTTTGGGGCAGACTATATTTATTTCTGGTAAAGAAATTAAAATGAAACGGAAATTGCTTGGCCCCTTTCAATAAAGTTAAAATTGGAAGCGTGCAGCATGCAGTGCAAGATGGGCACCACTAATATTGTGCCTGTATCCCTTTCATATCGTAACAAGAATAACAGCGTTCCTTGTTATTCCGCAGCAAAGGTACGAAAATAGTTAAAAAGAGAGAGAAAAATGAGTCATTCGGTTCTTTCCATGTTTATTCCTTTAGTATTATTTTGATTTATATTTTATAAAATATTATATTAATATATTTTTATTAATTTTTAAATTAGAGGTGAATTCTATTTAATTTATATTTTATAGTCTATCTAACAATAAATATAAATATATTAACATGAAATTTTATAAAATATGAATTAAAATAATTTTTTTTTATATATAAAATATAAAAGTTTTTTCTTGGAGAGAAAAAAATATAAAAGTTAAATACGTATTATTAAATTATGACAAAATCTAGATTGTAGAATACGATATTCTAACAAAGACTCTCTAGTCTTTCCTAGATCCACCACCTACCCCGCAAGACCTGCCAACACGAGCTGAATTTGAAAATCGCTAATTACATATCGGCTTCGTTACTTTATCGGTGTCTCCTCATGTGTCGCTTTACCTTAAATTTAATCCTCAATTTTTATTATGAAATAAAAGTTTAAATTGAAAAAACATTTTCCAGTTTTTTGAGATTGAGTGGGTCTAACTTAACAAAAAGACTAGCTATAACCAAAAAGGAAAAAAAAAAAAGCTCATGTAGAAGAGTTGTCCAAACACATATAAAAGATATCCTTATCAAGTAGATGAAAGGTGAGTTTTTTCAAATTTTAAAAAAATTAATGAAACATAAATTTTATATATAATTGAAAAATTAAAAATTAATTTTTTTAGAAACTACTAATTTTAACTACTATAAAAAGCAGAAAAGTGATTTCTTTTAGCCCTAAAAAATGATTATTAGCCAAAATAATTACAAATAAATGTACCTTAACACATCCCTTGTCGTCCAAAATCATGCAAAATAGATTAATACTGTATTGTTTAGATGAACTAAGGATATTCACTATTAGAAGTAGTGACTAATCTTGGCGTGAAACTTATAAATGCGGATATTGTCTCTGGTCACGAGATCTTCTTTGTACAAATCGATATAAATTAAACTATTGAATAGATGCTTAAAGAGTCCAACTAGTTATCAATCGTATTAAATCTTTTGGTTTAACTTTGAAACTATTTTAAGATAGAGGAATCTTAATTCAATTAAAAAAAAAGTTACCTGGACCAGTCTGGCTTATGCCGACCCGGATCTGGAACATGTCATCCTAGCCTCTTCAGTCCTTCAGACCTCGAGCTTGGAGAGCTTGTGGACCGGTTGAACTTATGCTGACCCCACTGCCCGGGAGGCAACCCCAAAACTTCAGAAGAACCAGCACATATTCGGCCCACAATCCATCGGGCCATCCTGGACCTATCCATTGGGCCATCCTAGCCACCTCATCTATTGGGCTACCCTAGACGCCCCATTCTCAAACTTGGCAGATCCATATCCGAGCTCTCAGGCCCAAAGGAGCATAGGATCTTCCCATCCTTTTGAATATTAAACGTCTCTTTGAAAGGACATATCTGGTCACTAAAGACGGAAACGGTCGAGCATTGATGGTGATAACGGACCTTCAGAAGAAGAATATAGGCGGAATCGAGACAAAAGGGAGGGCAATTCAAACCAAATACAGACAGACCCAATTCTACCCTGAACCGAGACAGCAACATTACCCAAACACTTATAAAGCCTATTTTAACTTAATCATATTCGTAAACAATATGAAAGCCTAATTAACATGATTCAGGTCAAGACTCGAGACATACTTATAAGCTCTCCTTCTCTCTTTTTTTTTATAAACAAAAGTTTAGGTGGGTTAGACATCGATCATTTCACCAGGGTCAGAGCACGGCCTCCGAGCTTATTGAGCGCTTACAGGGATTTTTATGTGATCACTCACTAATAAAGGCCTCATAACAACATGGAGGACTCAAACCCTTTTGGAGTACATCCCGAGCCTTTACCACGTGTGCCATGTTTCATTGACTATTTATAAATGCTTTGTAATTTTATATGAATACTTATAAATCACACTTTAGCATAAAAAATTTAAAATAAAGCCTAAATAATAAACAAAATATTAACCGAATAAATTACTCCTTGTTGACTTTAATTTTCTTATTAACGAGTTCTTAAAAACAAATATACTTTAACACCAAACTAAAAGTGGATTTTTCTTTCAATTTAAACCTTTTATTAAAATATTAAATGTAATAATTTTTTTATATAAATAATTAGTTTCTAAAAGTTCAGTGAGCTGCAATTTTATATGAACTTTATTTACAACATCAATATCATCAATAGTTTATTCAACAGTTTAAATTCTTAAAATGATCATTGAAAAGAAGGCATCATCATCCAAGGATGAGATGAACTTTATAAGAGAGACAAAGGGTAAAAATGTGAAACTGGGCAGAAGATGAGCTTGTTCTCTTATTGCTTTGGCTGATTCCTTCTTTTCTTTCTTGCCTTCTCGTTCATCTCTCTCTCTCTCTCTCTCTCTGTGTATTGTGTGCTCTTTGTAAAGAGACACAGAAAGAGGATAAAAGCTGTCCCCACAGTTCTTTTCATGGCCAAAAATTTACTACACTAAGCACACCACCTCTTCTCAATCACTCTTTCACCCCTCCCCCACGCAGATGCAAACAAAAAGCGAAGAGAAGAGAGAGTGTGTCTATGTGTATTATATGTGAGAAAAAGAAACCAAACAGAGAGGGAGGGAGAGAAGAGAGAACAAGATAAATAAACATTTGGTAGCACCTTCCCAGAGAGGAATGAAGAAGAAGAATTGGTATACACTGTGGTGGGGTGGTTTACAAGCATAGTACAGTAACTGAGACTGCAAAAAACCAAAGAAAAAAAAAGAGAAATTTTTTTGAAGACGTGTTTTGAGTTTGAGAGAAAAAGAAAAAGAGAAGAAAGGGTGTGTGTTAAGGGTGTGAAGTGAAAGAGAAAGGTTGAAAAAACAAAAGGAGGGGTACATAGTGAGAGAGAGAGAGAGAGAGAGAGAGAGAGAGAGAGAGAGAGAGAGACAGGGAGAGATGGTGGGCTCAGGAGCATCAGATAGGAGCAAAGAAGCTGTTGGGATGATGGCACTTCATGAGGCACTCAGAACCGTCTGTCTCAACTCAGACTGGACTTACTCTGTCTTCTGGACCATCCGTCCACGCCCGTATGGCGCTCTCTCTCTCTCTCTCTCTCTCCAAGTTTATCTCTTTCTTATTTTTTCTTAATCTCTCTGCTATTCTTTGAATATCATGTTTGTTCATTCCCCCCTTGCTGCAGAAGAGTAAGAGGTGGTAATGGCTGCAAGGTTGGAGATGATAACGGCAGCTTGTAAGTATCTATATCTATATATATATATTTATTTATTATTTGAAGTGATAACATTTGTGATAAGTGCAAAGTGGATTATGGAAATTTTCAACATTTGTGATTCAACTTATTTTAATATGTATGGCAAACTCAAGTTAAGTTAAATTTTAATAAATGGTTTTTTGAACGAAGATTTTAAACTAAATATGTATTTTGGCAATTTTTGTGGTTCTGGGTATTGTTTGGTTTATGGTAAAGTTTATGAATTGACGTGCAATTTTTTTTTTCTTTTTGTTTTGTTTTTGTTTTTGGGTGGTGGTGGAATTTGTTGTTGTTGTTGTTTTGTTCAGGATGTTGATGTGGGAAGATGGGTTTTGCCGAGGAAGGGGTTCATCATCAGGTTGTCTGGAAGACATTGACGGAGGAGAGGATCCTGTCAGGAAGGCCTTCAGCAAGATGTCCATTCAGTTATATAATTATGGAGAAGGGTGGGTACTGGGTAGGTGTTTGTTTGTTATCAGTTGATCATGTTGGTGGTTTTTTTTTCTCTCTCTTTTTCTTTGTTTTGTGTTTCTCATTCCAATCTCTATCTCCTCCTCTCTTTTCTTCTCTCTCTTTCCAAATCTTGTAACGTTGAATGTCATGTGGAGGGTGTTTTGCTTACACAATGTCTGTTTCTCTTGCACTTTGATCTGATTGGGTGGGAAATTTTTGGGGGGGTGTGTGTGTTTGGAAACAGGTTGATGGGGAAAGTTGCTTCTGATAAGTGCCACAAGTGGGTCTTTAAAGAGCCCACAGAATGTGAGCCTAATATCTCCAACTACTGGCAGAGCTCCTTTGATGCTGTATGCACTTCAAAACTCTCATATCCCAATCTCAACAGTTTTCTTCTTTTTTTCCCCCCCTTTTAGTTTTGTGCTTCTTTTAGTATAGAGATTTTGACTCCTATATTATTATTAGTACATTGTTAACCAAAACATAATCCTACGTTAAGTCTTGTTATTGTTGTTATTTTCCTTCTATTGGTTGTGTGTAGCTATCTGATGATTGATTGATTCAACCTCCTCTTTTGATGTTATTAATTGCAGCTTCCTCCTGAATGGACCGACCAGTTTGATTCAGGCATTCAGGTCAGAAGCAGAATCATTGTTAGCCTTATTGTTATTTTTGGTCTCACAATTTTTTTTTCCTTTTTCATGTAAAATTTTAAGCCTTTTCTTTTACCGGAGAGTTTATTTATGTATGTATTTGTTTCATGGTCAGACCATTGCTGTAATCCAAGCTGGACATGGCCTTCTGCAACTCGGTTCTTGCAAGATTGTATGTAAATTAAATTTGCATCACAATTTTTTAATCTATTTTTCACTCAATTTGAGCTTGGTTATCTGTAATTTTGAAATGTCACTTCATTACTTTTATTCATTGAGTGTAAGAATCACACATACAAAAAATACGTCAAATGTGAAATGTTTTGACATTTTTGGTTCTACTATTGTCAGATTCCTGAAGACCTCCATTTTGTGCTAAGAATGAGACACACTTTTGAATCCCTTGGCTACCAATCTGGTTTTTACCTCTCTCAACTCTTCTCTTCAACTAGGAACACTTCCTCCTCTACTTCAATCCCTTCAAAACCATCCACCATACCAATTAGGCCACCTCCACCACTATTCAACTGGGGTCAGAGGCCACTTGCATCTGCTGCTACTTCCTTGCTCTCATCACCAAATTTCCAACAACACGCAGCAGCTAGATTAGGCTTTTCTCCACAGGCCAAAGATGAGACACACATGTTCCTAATGCCTCATGCATCTGAGCCTGCAAGGATTGAGGACATGATGGGGGAGCAGCATGAGAATGACATAAAATGGCCTAATGGATTGTCATTCTTCAATGCTCTCACTGGAAGAACAGATGATGCCAACAAGCTTTTGTTCAATCCAGATAGCTTGGGGAGCAAACCAGGTGATCCGAATCACCACCACACTCTAAACCAAAACCACCCCAATTCAGCAGATGCCTCCAACATACAGCAAAATGCTGGTGGAGCTAACCCAAATGAGTTCTTGAGCTTGGATAGCAGCCACCCTGAAGGTGCAAGGAAAATGGACAAGTTCAAGAGGAGCTTCACTTTACCTGCTAGAGTGGCCTCATCATCTTCATCCACTTCAATGGATCAACACCATCAACAACAACAGAGTGTGGAGTATAGGAATTCAGATGGTGTTATGTTCCCGGATGTTATGGAGACCTTTTTGGAGTGAATTGGGGGAATGAGCAAAAGGTGAGTTTCAATAGGGATAAAATGAAAAGATTAGAATTTGTATGTAGGGAAAGCTATTTGTGTGCCTTTTTTCTTTCTTTCTCTTCTTGTGTTTCCTTTTCACTTTGTATCTTTGTGCTTTTTCTGGCTTCCACTTAATGAGACTTGATTAATGATCACTTATCTCTTTCTTTTAGCTTAATTAGACATAAAGTTTTCATGCTGTCCTATGTACTATAGATTTTGAATTTTAGATATTGGGTCATCATTGTACTATTGAATAAAAGTTGTGAAAATCTAAGACTCCAACCACTTAACGCGTTTAGTAATTTTTCTGTGAATATGTTTAGTTAAAACCAAGATAATTGTAGTTTAGAATATGTTTAGTGAATATTAAAGTTGTGAATAAGTTTTTTCAACATAATTACATTTTTCTTTTATGTGCTAATTCTGTTTTCTCAATAGAGTTATAAAATGTTGGGTAGCTAATATGACATTGAATAGTGTTATTATGTAAGTATCTTTTTACTGACACATGTTAATTACAGCTAAGATATGATTACAATTTATTGAAAGAGTCCCATTTAACTTTATCAGATTTGATCAATCAATATAATCAGGCAAACTGTCTATTCAATCCATGAAATTGGGTGACAACTACTTGCACTCCGTTGCTTTAAAATAATGATAACCCTTTAATTTGGATTTATAGTCAATTATGTGTTTGATTTCTTATGTCATTGCTATAATAATTGCTTTCAGGTTTTATGTTGATAGTAACCTGACAAGGGCCACACATGACAATTAAAGTGTCTAAATGTCTAATTATAATTTTTATTTATTTTATTATGCTAATCGGCTATAAAGCAGCTAATAATCAACCCTGCATTTTCACCTATGTTTATTCGAATTAAGTGACTTTGCGACTCTTTTTGAAAAGAAATAATATTGCATATTGAAGTCTTGATGATACAAAAGATAAGTGTTGAGAGAATCAATTCAAGTTATATTGGTTAAGAGTATATACTCAACTAATACGCATTGCCAGTCCAAAATGTGGGATAGAGGGCAGTGGTATATGTAACCGTGAATAATACTACAGGGACATCTCTCTGGGAGCATCGCACAATTTTAATTTTTATCATATGATTACAAATTATCATCTTATTCTGTGGATACCTAAACAGTAATCTTGTGACCTCAATCACTTGTGTTGTTCTGCATTATTCAATGCTAGCTAGTTGGGATGTGTTCGTATAAACTTACCCAAAAAAAAGGAAGTAAAACTAAATAGGTTTTATACATTCAAAATTTTTCAGTATTTTTTTTATAAAATTTTAAAAATTAAAATTAAAACTAAATAGGCCCTGTATATTCAAAACTTTTCTCTTTTTGTTTTTGAAGTGCTTTTTTAGACTTCGTTAAAAGTAGAAAACTTATTATTTTTCTTTCATTGTTTTAGAATCTTATTTAAACTATTAACAAAAATTTAAGAAATAATCTTTTATTTAAAATACACATTCCGCACCCCCGCCCCTCCCTCTTCTTGTGGAGTAAATTTATTCTTGTAAGTATTAGAGCCAACGTACGTGGGCTGCCCTGTAAAGGACCACATACGTGTGCAATGCTTACTTTGCACATGAAAAAGGGCATGTATAGGTTGACCCCGTAAAAAAAAAAAAGCCTCATACCTCGTGTAAAGTTATAAATAGCATTCATAAATCACACAATAAAGTTAATAGAAATGTGGGATGTGACTTCTTTAAAGTGAGTAAATAAGTAAAATGAGATATTAATTACTTTTAAATTATTTAATGTGATTCACACTATAAAAGTTATTCGTTCAAAGATAAAATATAATTAACTCATTATTTTCTCATTTTACCATACTTCTCATTTTAATTTTAGCGTACTTCTCACTTTAAACAAGTCAAGAAACCAAGGTGGTGAATTTGATACTAAATCTTATCGTGGGTAGAGTATAATTTTGGGCTCAAAATCGCATTAGTGCATGCTGACTAAAGATTAGTATATATAATATAAGCAGCATATATGTATAATTTATTTATATACTACATGAAGCTACCTTACTTGGGGAGTCTTAAGAAACAAGCAAGCTAGAGTTGAATTGTCACCTCCGACTATTGAAGTCTGAATATTTCCAAATTAATCTATTGCTACTGGATAAGATGTACGTAGTGCGATCTTATTATGTACTTCTGATAATAATTTTTTATGCTTTTCCACAAGTAACAATGAGTTAGGACGAAGCACCTATAATTTTTGGTTCTGTGCTATATAAATCAACAACAGCATCAGCTCAAAGCATAGTAGTAATGCCACTCTTTTTTTTAACCCATTTTTCTTTTTCAAAAGTTGCTCTTATGTAGTGTCAAGCTTATACAATTTATCAGTCCTATAGTTTAGGCATGCATATTATGCTAATAGAGAGGGGCAGGTGACAGTGATAGAAAGGGAACATTCTTGTGCCTCATAATGTAGTTGTGATGTGTCCAGATATCTAGTGCCTATAATCTGTCAAAATAGAATGAAATATAATCAAACAGAAAACGACATACTATAAGCTAGTAAGATAAAGTAGATTCCTTACTAACTAGGCAATATTCATTTTCATCACTCTCGCTCTATGTATATATAATATTCTTCAATTCTTCATAATGCACAATTACAGGTGAATGCATCTTGGAATGGTTCTCATCAGATCGATCACATCATAGAACATTTCAATGTAGCACATATTTTTACACACACACATGCCAATGCAATTTTTCCATTTTTCATGTATAAGCGGTTAAATTAGAACTTACGAACACAAATAAATTAACATATAGGTATGGACGACTTAACCATATAATACGAATATATATGATATATCATAAACATAACTTATACTTACAATAGATATGAATGCTGTAAAAGCTGCATCACGGTTCAATATTAACGCACCGCGGGCGTTAATACATATATGGCGCCTTTGCATGATTTTATTTGCATTTTCCCTTAGCCGTGAAAGAGCAATTTTCTCTCGGAACATTCACTCGAGGTCGTGCTGGCACTGCTGCTGCTGATACTGTCTGTGCTGTTGATCCACAATGATATCTATATGTCATGAACCGTATCTCTAGAAAAATTTAAGTTACAGGGTAGGGACACGTAAATCATTTAATATTTAACATGTCTCCTCATGTAAATGCATTTTATGAACTTATAGGGTGAATAGTTTTTCAGTTTGGAGATAACAAGAATTAAATTCTTAGACTACTTAGACTATGGGACAGTTTAACATGTAAACGTGACTTTTATATGAATAAGTTTGACACATCATATTTAGACACACTTATAATAAAAGTGGATTCTATCAACTTTATTCAACAAATACTCCATCATCTTTGGATCCCACTTGTTCTTTTGTGAATGTGTCTAAGAATAGATTCTTAGACTTGTGTCTATACAATAATTTTTTATACTCTAGAGAGTATATATTCTATGCTCAAATGTTGATAAAAAAGTTAACTGTTTAAATTACTACCCACATATAATTCGACATGCTTATATTTATATGATTTAATTACTCTACAGATCCTTGTAATTTTGCTCAATTTTCAATCAAATCCTTATATTTTAAAAGTTTTTAATTATGTCCCTATATTATATAAAATTTTCAATTGAGTGCCTGCAAGCAATAATTGTTATAAAAACAGAATATTCCTAATATATTCTATCTCTATATAGTATATTCCTATTATATGCTCGGAATATTTTGTTTTTTGATAATGATTATCATTCATAGGGACTCAATTGAAAATTTTATATAATATATGGATCTAATTAAAAACTTTTAAACTATAAGGACCTGATTAAAAATTGAGTGAACAAAAACCTACAGAGTAATTAAATCTATTTATATCTTATCAAATCTTAAACGGTTAATTCTTTGTTGATGTTTGAAATCGTACATTTTATCTTTTAGTGTGTTTTTGGTTGATGAATAAAAGTGGGGGTGAAATTTATATATGAGAGTTTCATGAATGATTTTATATATAGAACTCTAGAAATTTTATTCTATTTTTATCCTCTAATTAAACATATTCTTAAGGTGTATTAATAATTTAGAGGGTATGCAGGGCAACTAGCAAGAAGATCAGGGAAAAAAAAAATTGAAACCATAGTCGAAAAGGAACTAAAGGAGAGCAAATAAGGAGCAGAGTCCACGCATACCCGTTTCAGTCAAATGAGCCATTAATGTTGTCATAGTAGTGGTTTAAGGGGAATGGAGACTTCAGTGGATTTAAATTAATTAATGATGCGAAATTTAAATCTTCTTCAGTTGCGCCCCTTTTCTCAATACGTGATGCTGCTTTATTTATTGCTGTAGGTGCCTTGCTTGAAGTTGGAGTTTTAATTTGCAATATTGGTGTGAAAATATCTTTCAGAAAATATGGAACATTGTGTCATATGTTGCAGTGTCTGAGAGAATTTGTTTAGGTAAAATATCCACTTGGGTGAAATGTTTTTTTCATCTTGGTTGGGTGATGCATAAGTCAAGCATGCGCAAGGGTTCACTAAAAAGCGTGGAGGATTGTTTCCACAAAATGTTTTTTTGAGGATACTGATGCTTGGCGTTTTTTCTCATGCTTAGTTTAACCATACTGAAATCATGATTGTTCTTGTTTCTTTTCGAATAGCTTGAGATCGTGTTCTTGGTGTGAAATGTTATGTGTCTTTTGGTTAGAATCTTTGTCTAAAGCAAAAGATATGTGAAATTTTGGAAAGATTGGTGGTTGAGCAGGAAAAAAACATAGAATAGTGGATGGAGACAGGAAGATCATTTAGCTTTATTTTAAACGGTGGTGCACTTCAAGAAATTTATATCTTAGACGAGAATTATTTTGAGAAAGCATGAAAAGTGCTGCCTATAGTACACTTATTTTATGTTAGTGTATCATTTATATCATAGTGTTTTTTTTTTTACTGGAAAATAAAGAATAGAGTTGCTATAATAGATATTGACCAATTATCTAAGATAATATTTTTTAATAGAGAGGACAATTTTTTTTTTGAAATTAAAGGAAACACATCTGAAAAAAGTATTGCATATATATATATATATATATATATTAAAAGTAACACATTTTTATGTGTTCCTGAGTGTTGTTTTAAAGTTGGTTGTATAGTATGGAATTGAAGGTAGCTTTGGGTGTGGAGCACTTTTCTCTATTGTGCGAAAATTGTTTTGATTTGAGGCTTTTTCTGTAGGTTAGTTTCATATGATGTGCCTTTTTTTGTTTGTTTTTTCAATTAAATAATGTGTATGTTTTGTTCTGTTTTTGACTCTCCTTTTGTGTTGAGTACTCATTTCAAATAATAATAATAATAAAACACTTAAGGGAAGAACATGAGTTTAAATTAAAAAAAAAAGAGAAAACTTATAGTATTATGATTTTCAAACTTTATATTATAAATTTTTCCTTTCTAAAATACAAACTCTCACGTATATCCTTTGAAGATTGCCGTAGATGCTGCTCTTCTGCCTGTGACAGAAGTTTTTTTTTTTTTTTTGACGGGTGATCGTGACAGAAGTTGTGAGCTATATATAGATGCAATTCAAATTTGCCTAACCTAACCTTAGTTGAAGCAACGCATGGCGGTGTTGAAATGATTCTGTTTGATACCTTAGTGTGAGCAGTGTCAGTGTCACGTGATGTGGAAAACCACAGATAGTAATTAATGTCTTAAATCACAGCTAATAATTGGGTGTTAAATTTAGAGTTCTAATTTTATAGTATATTTCAAAAGCAAAAGGAATATATCGAAGTTTGCTACACATATAAGGTTTTTTTGTGTGAAATGATGTGGCGATTTTCTACGTAAGCTATATCAGTATTAGATTCGTATAGATTTATAGAAACTTGAACAATTTGTCCTGTGTAATAATTATATGAGGCGGATGTACAATTTGGATCAAGAAATAGAGGGATCGGAAAGCAAAAGCCTGCTTAGTGCTTAATCATCATCATGTCACTAAGTTGCAAGTAATATGAATTGTGTTATTTATACTCATAAGATATGATATATTATACCAACTCATATTATATTTATCATTAGTTGAGGAATGAATTTCATTTAAATAGAGTTCACAACCCATTCAATAATACATGAAATATAGATCGACATAATATCTCATAATCTATTAATATAATTATCATTTCTCTGGTTCAAATTATAAACCTTCAAGATATTGATTGTTGGTTCAATTAATTAATCCTTGTTTATACCAAGTACAATGAACCTCACCAATCTTCGTCAACGTGCTTTTTGTTTTACTGTAAAGGACGGTGTACTCCCAAATATACCCATTCCTCTGTGGACAAGGCAAAATTCATAAAAAGAGAAGAGGAAAGTAGGAAGAGATAGAAGCCAAGCCCACCACGCAGCTAGCAAGCGTATAAATTAGTGTCATTGTGGTTTTTTCGATTTTTTTTTTTTAACTTTTAAATCAGCGACAGGTTTAAACCAACAGTTCCATCCAAACCATCAAACCTTTTTACCATATTTACCGGCCATTTTGCCACTTTTGATGTCTTATTATAGTCTGTCTCTCTTTTTTTTTTTTCCGGGGCATAGATTATCATCATTATCATCTAATAGTATGGGAGAAATTCCTAGGCGATTACACAGCAAGAAAAAAAAAATCTTATTTTGCATTATTTATAGCTTACTATTTCAACTATTATATTAAAAGTCTACCAAAAAAAAGAACTATTGTATTAAAAATATAATAAAGTATGTACCCAAAAAATATATAATAAAGAAAAAGATAATAATGACTTTGAAAATTAAAGGGTTGAGGTACAAATAATTCAGAATAATACTTATTCTTCATCATTATATGAAGTTAAAGTTATAAACAAATAAGAAGTTCTCAATAATCCGATTATATTGCAGTCTTATTTGGAAAGACCAAGGAATGGTGGGATCAGAGATCAGTGTAACATTTTTTCTTTAGCATTCCTTTTCTTTATTTTTGGGTCAAAATTTATACCATTCTTCGTAAGGGGAAGCAATGCTAAGTGGACAAGTAAGTTTTATAGAAATCCGCAGTCCCTTATTTGGGCTTTCGTGTGGCGGAATCTACGAGCCCAACTCAGCTTAGTGTGCCTGAGGGACCACAGGCAAGCCATCTTGATATATTATTTTTTTCTTGACAAAATACTTAAATTGATCCCTCAAAGATAAATAGGAGATAAATTAATCCTTTAAATTTTAAAAATTTCAATATGATCCCTCACATTTTAGAAATAGAGACAAATTGGTCTCTCATAGTTTTGTACAATATACAAAGGGACCAATTTATCTTTTTTTTCACTGTATGAAATTGTATGGATAGACCAATTTATTACCTTTTTAAAAATGTGATGGACTAATTTGAAAATTTTAAAATCTAAGAGACTAATTTGTCACTCAGTATAAATCTGAGAAATCAATTTAGATATTTAGTCCTTTTTTTTTATTAGTCCAACCCAAGCAAATTATTCGCCAATCTTCCTTAGAAACCACATTGGTGTGAATAATGAAAATATTGATACAATGTGCGTATAATTAAATGTCCCCATGTAACAAAGAAGAGTTTATAAATTTGCATGCTTAGAAGTTTTGACGTCTACTTACTGCAAAAATGCAGGCAGAAGATAACAATTTTGTGAGGTTTTTTGTTTTGATATGTTTTTGACCTTTTTGGTCGTGTTTCTTCATCTTAATATGGGCTTTAATCCACTTTAATCTGGGTTCGGCCTAAAAGTTTCCCGCTTAATCTGGGTTGGGCCTGAATTCGAACTTCAGATCCAAAAGAAAGAAAATAAAATGGGTTTTTCATTGCTAGATAAATTTATGTCTTCGACAAAAAAAATTCTACTCATGTTTCCCAAAAATTATAAAATACTCATGTTGAAAAACAAAAGAGCGTATTGACGAAAAGAAGAGATAACAATAACAATGTGGGCCTGAAGCAATATATATATATATATATATATATATATATATATATATATATATAGCAGACCAATAAATATAATTCACGTGGTATTTAATATGGACTGGTGGGAAGTTGAAAAGACGTGATTTGAGTCTGACTCAGGTCCAATATGATATTATTGCTTTAGATTAAAATGCAATAATGCCTGCAAAATAAAATATAATGATAGCTACCATCACCCATTAGGCGTTTGACATTGGCTAGAAAGAAATTTTAAGTGACAGGAATAACAGTAATGTTAGAATGCAATAATATAAGTATCAGCTTAATTTGTAAGTTTTTTTTTTCTTTTTTGAAATAAAAAAACCTTAACATAAAAATCAACTTGAGATTTTTTTTTTTGGAATTATTAAACGATAAACCACTTATAAACTTTTGATATTATTAACAAACTTTACTTGAGGTGACAACCCATTTCTGCTGCAATAATTTAAGAATTTGATTATATATGTGCATATTAATTTTATATGTACAAATTAGAGACTGACATAAACTTAGTTGGGCTTTTAATTTAATTTCAATTATTTTTATTGCTAATCTGTCCTTATTATTTTACTTATATAGAATATCTTAATAAAGTAATAAAATCAAATACTAAATTTACCATATTGAATCAGTCTACATGTTTATCCATTCCAAACTAGGAGAAGAAACCAAATGAACCATGAAGTCAAAAGAAAAAAGAAAAGAAATACTGAGTCAGTAACAAATGAGGCAAGCAGAGTAAAATAGCAGTTTTTAGTAGTTATCGAACAGAGTGGACTAGTCATCAAGTCTTTTTCAATCATCAAAGGAATCTCTTTTTAAGTCTTCAGGCCACTAGTATCCAACAATACATCCTCATCAGCATAGACGAAAGACCACACACACACACACCCTTTCTTCCTCTCTCTCTTTACCTTGTTTCCTTTCCTCAACCCAGCTATGACTGCCAGAGAAATCCTCAGTAAGATGAAGGTATGTAGTTATGTGCCATTCCCTCTTGTTTTGTATTGGAGATATATATGGTTAAATGATTGGATCACAATTTTCTAGCTTTGTATAATATCCACTTTTAGAGAAATGCTATAGATCTTTACTTTGTTGGAGTCATCCTCATCAATCAGTTAAGTGGATTGCTTGTGCTGCTCAATTTGATAAACCCCACCAGGTTTATTTGTGTGCTTTTGTGGCTGTCATTGTGCTACCAACTCATACACTTGTGTGTGCTGCTCTTCCATCATTGACTTTGACTTGCAACACAATGTCACCATTTACTTGTTCTGAATTCACAAAATTCAATCTTCCAACTAGTTCGGATCTATAGAGAAGAGATAAATTGCTAAAACTGATGATTGTAATCTGTAATTGTATCGTTGTTTCTGTTAGTGGTAATCATAAATGCACCAGGTTATGTCAAATACTTCAATTGCTTTAAATATCTATCTGTGTGAATTCGGAAGAGTAAGACTTATTCCAGAACTAGCCAGCTTTCTCTATCTCTTGGCAGTTGACACCGTTTTTACAGTTTACCCTTTACTTTTGAGTGTATAACCATTCATGTGTCTTTAGTCAACTTAAGCTTTCATGGCATGGTCCAAAGCCTCTATGGCCAAATGGGCATTTGCGTGAGAGGGCGTGTTTGAATACAAAACCATCCATGTGTCTTGCCTCTGCCCATTGGCTTAAGCTTTTGGGAAAGATGGTTTCATGAAACTTTCTTTTCCCTTTTGTATCATCTTCAGTTCTCCCAGCATGTAGGCTTTTCTTATATAGTAAAATCGTGTTATCTTTGTATAAAAGAAATATTAGAATGCTTTCTGCCAGAACCTTGGTTGTTTATATCATCCAGATCCACCTGTTCCTTTACATTAATCCGGGGTTTTCTTCCAAAGTTTTGTAGAAGATATTAGATTGCTTTCCTCAAGGTATTTTTTCTGTTTGCTGGTTTTCTTTCCCTTATAATGTTGCAAACTGCACTATATTTTGCTGAGTATTCTTCTAGCTATTGTTGTGACAGTAGTTTGAAATGAGTATCTTGCACACAGGAAAAAGTTAAAGTTGGGTTGGGTGCATCTGATCCTGATTCAGGGAAAGGAAAGAGCAAGATGTCGAAGCGCATAACTCATGGCTTTCACTTGGTGAAGGGCAGATCATATCATGCAATGGAGGACTATGTTGTTGCTCAATTTAAACAAGTTGATACCTATGAATTAGGTTTGTTTGCAATATTTGATGGCCACGCGGGTCACAATGTACCTAATTACTTGCAGTCTCATTTGTTTGAAAACATCTTAAAAGAGGTAATGGAGGGTTCTTGCCTTTTCTAGTTAGTATGCTTAATCTATGAGCTACTTTAGTGAATCATGAACTATATGGTGCAGTTTTCAGTCAGATCCTCAAAATCAAATTGGGAAAAAAGGAAAAAGCATAACAATATCAATTCAAGTTTAATGAATATGATCACCGTGCGTTATAGAAGTTTACTGAAAGTAAGTTTAACAATTCCTTTTGTTTTATCCTATGTAGCCTGACTTCTGGAAAGATCCTGAAAATGCTGTCAAGAGAGCCTATAGTATAACTGATTCTAGCATTTTGGAGAAATCAGGTGAATTGGGCAGAGGGGGTTCAACTGCAGTTACTGCAATATTGATCAATTGTCAGAAGTTAGTAATAGCCAACATTGGTGACTCACGGGCTGTCTTATGCGCTAATGGTGTGGCCAAACAACTATCAGTGGATCATGAGCCACACACTGAAAGTGAGGATATAAAAAATAGAGGTGGCTTTGTATCAAAATTTCCAGGTATGTCATATTTTACAATGTAGAAAATTTTGCTTGATCTTATTAAAATGCTGCACCAAGTGGTCCAGTTTTGGGGTTCTTAGCTCAGTGAGCTTATGATTCTATATGCTTTTCTGATCTAGTTGGGTTGATTACTCTAAGAAGTTTACTTAGCACTGGATAGGATTTTTTCCTGTGCTAAGGATGCATCTTTTGTGATCAATTCAGGGGATGTCCCGAGGGTTGATGGACGGCTGGCAGTGTCAAGGGCATTTGGTGACAAAAGCTTGAAGAAACACTTGAGTTCAGAACCACATGTGACAGTGGAGATGATACAAGATGATGTAGAGTTTATTATATTAGCCAGTGATGGATTATGGAAGGTCAGTTTTAAATACACTCCTACAATGTTATATCCACGCAAGCTTGCTTATCTAATCTTCAAATCTGTTCATTCATTTTCTCCCAGGTAATGTCAAATCAAGAAGCAGTTAATACTATCAAAGACATAAAGGATGCTCGGGCTTCAGCAAAACGTCTCACTGAAGAAGCAGTAAACAGGAAAAGCACAGATGATATCTCCTGCATTGTTGTGAAATTTCAGTGAACACAAAAACTCAAGATAGTTTATTATGTTTCAGAAACTTTCAAGTGTAACATATACTTCAGTATATAGACAAAGCTTCATCATGTGAAGTCATTATGCTGAGCCACATTATTTCAGGGTGTGATCTTTTAACTTCTTTCATACAAACCAACTTGGAGAATGCGTTATTTGAAGAAACAATGTGGGAAAGATGTAGTTTCTGATTGTGTAGACCAGACTACTGCCTAATATGTTTATATGTTTATATGCAAGGAGGTTTGGTCAATTTCAGTGATCTTGAAAGCCCACTTGCTGATTACAGCCTGGTATGGTTATCACAATTTCTTGTTACTGCTAATCTTTATCTTTTCAGAATGAAGTTGGGAATGACCCTTGTCAATATCCCTTCATCAAATGAAGGTGGGTGATGGCTTAGCATAAACAAAAGGAATTTTAATCATTAAAACAGGCAGAGAAGGATCATGTTTGTCACCCTTTTTTAAGTTTTGACCCCTTTTAACATTTTATAGTTGATGCAAATAGAGCTAACAAATATGCTGTGGAGAAATTTCTGCCTTATTGGAAGTAATGCATCGTTATAACAAAACCCAAAAGATAAAAAAGAAGACAAGGTTATTAAAAAAATAACGTGTATGTTTCCAGTCTCAGACCGAATCTAGTATCTAGTTGACAGTTTATTAGCATGGCATAAACGAGGTATTTGATTTTTCCCAAAAGAAGCTATAGATTTTATTCTAATCAAGTGGAGTGAGGGTACACCATTCAAGGTTTCTATAATAGGATACTCATATAGTAAGGCACACAGAAACAAAATAAACTCATTTAGTAGGTAAAGAAAACATAGAGCTCCAGGGAAATAAAACTAGTCTACATCTCAAAAGACACCACCAACAAAGGGATCTTTATTATATGCCTTGGCATTTAAGGAACCATCGGGTGACAGAAGAGAGGGAGCCTGCTGAACACTTTCGCTTCATCTGAAATGGAAAGACTTGCAACCAGAGCTCCCTGCCATGTTCAACTGAATTCTTCCCCTATCATCAACATTTCTGCAGAGGCTGTCCTTTGGGGGTTGCCCTTTGCCGCGGCTGCTTCCCTCATTGCAAGTTTCTACGTTGCTTTTCCGGCGCCGCTCATTGTGTCCGGCCAAGCGTCTGCGGCAGCTTCTTTTAGCTTCATCGAACTCAGCCAGATCATGAAACCTGCACAGACTCATCGATACACATTTCTGATAAGTTGAACGCAGAGAACCAGTACTTTGAACAAGTTTACAGAAATGCTCTTTGTGAAGCATAATATGGAAAAATAAGTGAAAAGATCTCGCCAATTAAGTTCATTTTCTTAATCCGTGCTTCTATATATATATATATATATAGTGACATGATTAGTGGTCAGGACATCATCCCTTTGATATGAGAGGCCTGTTCTTACTTTCAAGGTTTACCTGTGAATAAGTGCTATGCTTAGTTTCTAAACTAAAAACAGATGATGGAAAAGTAAGATCAACTCTACCATCTCTAATGAAATGCTAAAGGCAAAAACAATTTTGAGACCAAGAGAAAAAACGATCTAGATGACTAGGAATTGCACACCTGCTACATTGCTGGCAAAACCTCTGCCTCAGTCCTGCAACAACCACCACAGGTGCCTTGGAATGAAACTCGCATACCTTGTGGCGGCGATGGTACCTCTTTGCATCAGTCAAATCAGCACCACACCTCTCTGCCTGACAGGAAGGTGGTGAAACTCCTCCACCCCCACCTGACCCTCTTCTCCCACTTCCACCAGCAGCACCTCTCTTCTTCTCTTCTTCTGCAAGACCACCATCACCAGCACCACTTTCATCCTCCTCCTCTATCTCATCCTCCACTTCTTCAACTACGCTATCCTTCCTCATCTTCTCAACTGATGTTCTCTTCCTCTCAATCATCTTGGCCTCCATTGTGAGTGCAGACAATGAGATAATGAAGTGGAAAGTGCTGGAGCAAGTAATAAGCTGTTGGAACCAACTCTTTGGGGAGCAATGGTAGTGAAAAGAGGGGGAAGTTTATAGGGAGCAAAAAGGTAGAAAAAGAAGGTGCACAGAGTGTGGACCACAAGGCTCCTTTTTGTTTAATTGTGTTCTTTAATTAGTGAGGTAGGGGAGTAGTGCATGGAGGAGGGTTTTGTCTCTAATGATATGCTAATAAGAGAAAGTTTTAATCTCAATTCTTGCAGTAAGTGGGAAGAGAGAGAAGAAGGGGGGGATGGATTTTGCATGAATGGTGTGTTGAAAGTGACAGTGCTGTCTAGCAGATGACACCAGGCGCGTTTGTGGTAAATGCTTAACTATTGGTCCTCAAGGAATTACATAAGGCAAGAGAAGGATTCTTCTTACTTTTGTTTGTTCCTTGTTGTTGATGTGATTTTTGATACGCAGATGAAGGACCCCATATCACATGCATGGCCAACCCATGGATCCTTCAACCACTGTAAATTACATGAAAATAAACAAATATGACTCCCTACAAAGTCTGCATGAATTAAACAAAATCAGGAAGAAAAACAGCCATAGAGCTGGTTTTGGACTTAAACTGCAGGTTTGGCATGCAGAGAAAATTTTCCAATTGGATCATTGGAATCAGAAGCCAATGGAACAATCTATAGTGTGATTGTATCCCAACTAATAATTTAAAATCCAAAAATGGGAAATTAGTATCTGCTCTTCTTGTTTGTTTCCAATATGTAACCACATGTATTGGAGTAAGTAACAGAATTTAAACATTGGATTTAGGTAGGTCTGGTCTCTTTCTGTTCTAGTTAGTTTTAGTCACTTCAATGTTAAGGTCAGTTAAGCACTAATTTGACTGAGATGCATAGGACAATAGGTACTGGAAAAATTCTTGTATCGGTACCGAGTGACTTGGATTTTAATTTTTAAATCTAAAGCCTGTAAAGTACTCATAGCACTGGGAGAGGGTAGAGAGTTGAGAGAGACATATCATATTTTCCATGAAAGCCTAAAAGGACTAGAGAGCATCAAGAAGAAAATTCACCCCTTTAAATGAGCAGTGCCAAACTGTTCCCTTGTTCTTTCCTTAGTCTTTAAAATTTGAACTTTGCTCTTTGTCTGTCACTTTGCCATTGTAGAATTGTTCTATTGTATATTTTGTATCAATAATTTATCATGTTTATGTGATTAAGCAGTTATAATATATAGTGCTTCTTAGTTCATAGACACATAAAAATGATTGGAATTGTACTCACACAACTTCTCTGGCATAAAAATGATGTCATGAACTTTGAAGGATGGTTAATAATCTTGACAAATGCATGTTGCAACAGTACATACTATGGCCATAACAATCATGTGCTACTGACATGACCTAGCACGCTAGCACCATGGTTTCACAAGATGGCAAGATGCTATTGTACTTGGTACCTGATGTTAGTTTTTCACCATGGATGGTATCTAGATATAGCGGACAAAAACAAATGGGGTTCAGCCCTTATCAGTGTTAAAAAGGTTGAGGATTCCACGTTCCAATATAATCTTAAAAAATCAACTTTGTTTTTCACTTCACCCTCTGTGGAACATATATCAGTAAAGGCTCAGTTACTTCCAACTTAGAGGAAAGTTATATTTAAGACATCAGAAAGTTATGAACAAAGGCTTGCTTGAAGGAGACATGGTAGTAACACCTTATAATTATAAGAGATTAACTTGATTAGTTCTAAATCTTATTGGAGGAGGATAGGCTATTCTTGATTGATTAATCTTTAATGGACCGAAAAAGTGGGGAAGGAGAAAGATGCTTTAGCTTTTACGTTGACAATTAAAGGAAAACCAAGCTACACATACGTCCTTATATGTTTTAGTTGTTGGCCCTAAAATAAGGATTATCATATATATATATAAAAGTAATAATACATTTTTTGGATTCACGATGAATTTTACGTATGACAACATATTAACCGTTCAAAATATAATTTAAAGTTATAAATATATAAATATTATAAAAGTATTGATTGAGATTGTGTCTCGTACAACATTCATCATAAACTCAAATCTATATTAACATTGTCTATATATATATATATATATATATATATATATATATAATAGTATTATGCTGGCTGCATATGTAATATAATTTATGCAACTTGCAATGATGTTTAGTACTTTATACATGTATGTCATACGGTGAAAATGGATGTGTCATGGCTAATAACATGTCATAATTGAAAATTTAAATCATGCAAATAAGTCAAATTTCAATGTTATAAATGATGTTTGGCCATAAAAGTAGAATCATTCGTATAATACATCCGTCTGAATTTTGTCTCACTTGCCTTCTTCTTCTTTCCTTTCTGGCCATAAGAATCAGAATGTCACACGGTACACATACTGCACCCAAAAGAAAAAAAAAATCTTGCGCCCATCATTCTCATATTGAGTTGGTTTTGGTCCCCCCATCTCCCCCTTTTATTCTTCTCTCGGTAATTTGTGTTATGCTGGTCAAGCCCATTTGCCCCTTGTTATGACTTCCATATACAAGGTTGAAAGAGAAGTGTGATTTTGAAAATAAAATAAAATAAAATACATTCATAGAGCATGAGATAGATTGTGCTCTATCTAATGATAAAGTGATATTTTAGATAAAAATGTAAGTCTTACCATTGGCTGAATTTATATTGAGATATCACTCTATTATTATATAGAGTACAATTCATCTTGACGTTTCAGGGGATGCAAAAATTTATCTTGAATTTGTGTGTGTATACATATGCCATCCGAAAAGATCCTTCTTTTTTGTAATGTGTAGGACAGTTGTGAAGAATTGTATACGAATGTACAAAAAAGTAAGAAGAAACACATATAGTGCTGGAGAATTCTTGTTGCTTGTCTTTGTAAAGAAGGGATAGTGCATGGACAGCTGCATGGCTTTGATACGATAAGAGGCATTACAGGTCATCATCTTATTCAACTAGCATAGAATTTGTTGTTGGTCCCAAGATTTGGCACCCTACATATGAATGAATAAAGGCATTAAAATCAAGGTCTTGTTTTCACGGCACACTTCATATGATTAAGTGTTGAAGCCACCTTTGTGTCTTCTTCTCAGATACAGAAGAAATTCACATTGGCTCTTTGCATACTTGCTTTTTTTCTCTCTATGATCAATGGGTTGTCGCTTTTTGGTACAACTTTATACGAGGATTTATGGGTAAGAAAAAGACAAAGGTATCTGATTCTAGTTGTATTTTCAGGCACAAGTCTACGACGTTAATAATTGACTTGGTTTCCTTAGGAGTACACTCTTGCCACAAAGCTGAGGTTCAACATTTTTTATTTGAGCCTCCTTCAATTTGGTTTGTAATTTTGTAGGATTTATTTTAAGTTCAATGGGGCTGAACGAATTAAATTCATAAATTGTGCATTGATTTTAATAAAGAATGATAAATAAGATTGATAAAAGTAACATGGTGATCCAACTATTTATTCAGTGGCTCGAGCGATCAGATTTTTCGTGTAAATGGTCCGAAAAGTTGTTTTCTTGGCTAATAAAATACCCAATAACAATTGATAGGGAGAAAAAAGAATGGGTATGGGCCTTCTAGTCATATCGAGGAATATTTGCTTCGTGGATTTGATCGTTGTGATTGAAAAAAACCATTGAAGTAAATTGACCCTTGCAACTTAATAAAGTCATTTATGTAACTTCTAGTTGTTATTGGCTCTAGCTGTAATGGTTTTGGAGTTTAACATTAATACGTGTACGATGTTTATTTGCAAGTTGTTGATGCGGCTAAATTTGAGTTTTGATCCAAATAAGTTAAACTCCATCTAGTCAGATCAATTATTTGTTTTACCGATACATGTAATACATTAAAGTTAAAAAATTATAAGATATAAGCACGACATACCTAAGGGTTTAAAGAAAATAATATATTATGCAAAATATCATTTATATAATCTTCATTTTATGCTTTATTTTCTTGTAAACTCAAAAAATTATGTATTGTTTTTTTTATGACATTATTTATATTGTATTTTCCTATATTACAGTAAGAAAAAAAAATTTTATATTAAGTATATACAAAACATGTGTCATAGATATGTTATGCAAGATCCAACACAGACATGTATTTAGTACTTAGACACGATGTTCAAATAATGTGTCCATGCTTTATAAATTAAGTAACATTAATAACAAAAAGATCTTCATTTAAACATAGAAGAATGTGGATTTTTATTTTTCTTTTTTTTTTCCTCAAATTCAAGATTTTTCTTTTTCATTGTTTTGGTCGAAAATTCAAAATTTTTCTTGATCTACGATCTTCTTTTTTTTTTTGGTTCTGAATATAGAGTTGTAAAAAGCATTGTTATTTTAACAACCAAAAGTTAGTATTTAAGTAGGATATCTACTCCACTATTGTTGGATGTGATTGATGAGTAAAGATAGTGGGGACTGTCATTCCATCCTATGGTAATGAAGTGAGTATCTCACTTTAGATATTAACTTTTGGATATTGGAAATACCATTAATGAGTTGTAAATTTAAGACTCGAGGAAAAGGAAACGAACTACAGTCAAGCCGCCCAACATAATCGGAGGCCATTGCTTCCTTTATTCTGCGCTTGGGCTTGGGCCTTTTAATATAGCTCGCTTACTATTTTAAAAACAAGTGAAAGTAAAAAAAAGAGGGACAAAAAAAAAACCCTGGAACTAGAACTTATTAGTTGCAAGAGTTTTTGGTAATTACCATGATAAATCATAAATTTCAATTTTTATTACCATTATTATACGCTATACTTTTATCAGTTTTCTGTAAACTTATTGCTTGAAAAGGCATTTTTGTCTAATGAAGCAGAATCAATCAACAAAAGATCAATATTTTGTACTGTGATTTCATGGCTTGAAATCATGCATATGCATTGACTTTATGATTCATTACTGATCGATATTAGAACTAGAGATAGAGATCTCAGATTTCATCTTTTAACTCATAAATTTAATTCATTGTTAATGCTGGTCGCCAATGGGGATTCATTTTCAAGAGTTCAGTTCATCATACATACAAACAGAAGGAATTTGACTCCAACATTGAGAGTGATACTATGATGGACAGAAGTGTGTCTGTATAATAGCATCATATATAGCACATTTGGTTTCCATCTCCAACAAAGCTTGTAATGTTCATAGATTTAATTATAGTACTAGAACAAAATGGAGCAGAATGATGGTAACTAACTTCGTTTTCTTCAACCTATTGTCACTTCTAATAGATTGAAGTCATGGCTTAAAACGGGGAAAATAAAAAAAGAACATATGATGATAACTCCACATTAATTAAATCCTATGGTCCTAGCTAACTAATCATAACTCTATCTTGTTATCACAACCATCTCCAAGCTGGCCCTGCAAATCTTCAGCACTTCTATACTCGGCTGTGTCCACAACATTGGTATCAGCCTCAGCCGTGGTTGTTTCTATGACTGTCTGTGCAGTCTTCTTTGCTGCGTCCCATGCAGTGTCCGCACTCCCCTTAGCCACTTCTCCAACACCCTCCACCACCTCTGATGATGCTTTCACCATCTCTGCATCAGCCTGAAAATATTGGCACACAATGTAGGTTGATAAGACTAATTCTATAAGATCATGAGACTATAACATAAATGCATCTGTAATTAAAAGATTGTAAAACAAAGGAGATTTCTCTAGTAGCCCCGTAAGATTCAAGGAGACTGATACCTGTAGTTATTTTCACTTAGAACTGGAAATTTATTCCACTAGCCCAACTTATTAAAATCTATAAAACTTGTGATTAAATCATAAGCAATTTGATTATAAAATGGTATCGATATATTAAGGCATCAAAATAAATCTAAAAAAAAAAATCATATCTTAGCTGAAAAAAACTTCCTGTTAATTAATGAAAAGAAAAAGAAGAAAGGCACTTCTCACCTAAAGAAAAAGGGTGTGTGTGTGTGTGGTCATGTGAAATGCAGATAACTTAGTGGTGAAAAGAAGAGTTGTACTTGAGTGTGCACATGAGCATGAGCATGAGCATTTGAGAAGCACACTTGATTGCTTCTAATAATGGCAGCTTTAGGAGTAGTTGATCGAAGGTGTTTGGCCAATTCTTTGGATGACACAACAAAGGGAACTACTCTCTTTGCCATTTTTTTCTGCCTCTATGTATGTGTGTTCCAATTCTTAGGATCCAATTTTGATGTTCATTTAAATTGGGTCACGGCCTTGGCTAGCTTTTGTAAGTAAAACAAAACAATGCAAAGGAAGGAAAAGAAGGAAAAAGGTTAAATTATTAAGACGAGTCGGTGCGTGGCACGTGGTGGAAAACTAACACATACATGAGTCACGAAGAATTGGGATTTGGCAACTAAGCACGTTGGTCAGCAATGGCAAAAGTGGTTTTTGTGTGACACTTGTAAAGACTTGCATGGGTGAAGATGAAGGGAGGGGACATGGACAATAGTAGGATAATGCTTCCTTTTTGTTCCGCCGACATATTTTCTCAAGTTAAGGGATTTGCCCGCTGAATCGGCTGCTTACAATAAAATTGGGTTTATCTTTGGGACACTAATTGAGTGTGGGATTGTAAGGTCAAATGGTCAATGTCCGTGACCAACACATGCTTGTGAGGGTTGGGAGTGACAAAAATATTATATCCCTAAATCATCTTCAAGAGTACAAAATAGTTTTTATTTTAATTTTAGAGTGAACAATCTAGTTCTTAAAAAAATTAAAAAATGCTAGACAAACAGAACTTTTTCTAGAGTTTTATATTCAAAATAATATATCCTTTAGATTAATTAGTATATTTTATCTAACTATCATCATTTCTGTCAAATATTGTGCATATATTTTTTTGGAAGTATAGAATTACTTCAAAAAATTATGCAGAATAATTTGGTCCCTGAAAAAAGCTTATCATCATCCCTTAAGAATGGAAGCATAGCACAAATTAATCCCTTTGTTAAATCTATTTATTAAATCTTAAAAGAATGATGAAAATAATATTACATGTTATGCTACCGTTAAAATCACATTCACACCCCTGAGCAATATGAGCTCGTTCGTTTCAATATTTATTCTTTCTCCAAAACTTAGAACAATATCGTGTAAGGGGAAAGTATTTTTTTGAAGAGGGGAAGTTATATACAAGTGTGTTAGTTCATATGGTACACTAATATTTTACGTGACATATGAATTATTGTACTAACGTGGACTTACTAGATGAATCAATATGTCATATATTTCAATTCTTAAAGGGCCATAAAAAATATTTCTATTTTTAAAGGATCAAATCGTGCAACGTAATTTTAACAACATTAAACAACAAAACTGTATAGTGTTGATATAAAAGAAATGTTTATGTTTATATCAAAATTTGCGTTGGAACAATTTGTAATTCATTTAAACAAGAAATGTTCATTTACGGCTTTTAGTTTTATGATACCTTTACATCACCCATTAATGAATTCATATATAACTCTTAAATTACAACAGCCTCCTATAAGGTTAGTGAATATTACAATTGTTTCTTTCTTATTTTGAATATTACACTTAACTTCCTTTATTGTTTAAATATTGTTACAATAACCTCCCTTATTAATAATAAGTCATTAAAAATAATGCAAAAACAGTTTTAAAAAATTAAAAATCATTTGAATGACTATTTTGCCCTCAAATATTTCTCAACTTTTCATAGAATGACATCCACCTCCATTAACAGATTCAGGCTAAATTGGCTAAGTAACAATCAGGCGTGAATCAATATTTTTATGAATTTATATTAACAATCGACTAAATTTTTAAAACATTAGTAGAATCTTAATCTCGTTATATATCAATTCAATTATGCTTTTCCTTTTTAATCAAAAATCAAACATTGAAATAAGAAAAATGAAATAATTAAAATATAAAAGAAATAAAGATTAATGCGGCCTTCTCACTTCTCATGTACTCATATCATTACATTCGCATGGAGAAAACCAAGCGTACCTCTTCGATTTTTTTTATTTTTTCTAAAGTTTGATTAAAAACTCTTATTGGAAAAGCAATTAACTATTACTAGTGTATTGATAAGTATTCCAAATTTTTAGCATAAGTTTTAAAATTGAATTAAACTTGAGAGGGAGGAAAAAATGTATTTGCAAATTGTAGCGGTTATTAATGATATCAAAGTGAAAGGGGGTTATTGGAGATTTGCTCTTTTACAATTTTGTCCATTATTTCTCATCTAGTACTTGATATAAATGTAAATATATCAGAAATCACCTCCTTATGTATTTTTGTTAACGCTTGATGATCCCAAAAACATATCCTAACGTAACCTTCGAGTTAAAATACAGTTTGTATTTCCTAAACCTATTATATAAAAGACAGAAAATTCTGAAATTTTACCTAACAAAAATATCCTTGACATTCCATTATCTGAATTCTCTGATAATATTTATTGTACTTATGTACCAAAATAATAATGAGTAATTAATGATACACCACTAATGAAAAAGAAAGTAATAATTTGTTACAGAAAATAATAAATTTAGATTTCTCTAAAATGAGAATCTCTCTAAAGTGAAAAAAATAATAAAATTTCTACATTTTGATCAATAAAAACACATAGTATGTGAATCCTGTCAATTGATCCAATGTTGATAACCTTCCCACGTTCTCACTTTAGAAGATCTATTTTTGAAAATAATATTGATCAACGGATTGATAAAAATAGGATAGCAACATGGCTCATTTAATTTATATTTATTTAAGAATCAATATAAACACGTCATTTTTTTCCCAACAAAGATCCTCATTGATTAAAACATCAAAGACAAAACTTGATTACAAGACAAGTATGAACAACAACACATGATAAATATAAACCATGGCTAAGACGATAACCAATAAAAACTATGCAACTATAAATATCACATGAGAACATATAGGCGATATTGTATCATGCAACAAGTATACATGATAATAAAGGTGAGCATGTCAAGTCTCTGATATAATTTTGAATAGACTATTAAAACACATTTAATTACATTGTATAGGTAGACATAAAAGTAATTTAAAATTACACTTAAACATTCTAAGAAATTAAATCACGAGACTTAACACAGTTAGTAGCTAACTAAGTGCGTCTTAAATATTTAGTCAAGAACTCGATTTATGACAATATGTATAGAAAAGTCTCATGACCACAAAGTTTATCTTCTTAAGGGAGTTTCATGCCTTCAAGGAATTAGGAAGCGAGAAATTTATTGAAAAAAAAAGATTCCCACCCTCTAGAAATTTTTTTAAGAGTAAAATGTATTTTACCTCTCCTGAACTTTAGGTCATGTATAGTTTACATGTTAATTTTTTAAAATATGCATCGCGACATCCTGAGCTTTCCAAGTAAAGCAAAACACCCATTGCTGAGGTTGTCATCCATTTTCATTATTAAGTAATTATATACATGTCATATGTATAATTAAACAGATAAAAATATCATTTATTTTAATCAAATATCTCAACTCTAAACCCTCCTCTACTTAGAAATAAATAAAAATACCCTTCATATGAGATCCATCTTAATAAAAGGGTACTTTCATGTTTCTAGATATGGATAGCTTTGGGTTTTGCTTGTTTCTGTCCTTGTGCTGAGAATATAAAAGAAGGCCCTGAAAATGTTACAAGGCCACAAACTGAGTCCACAAATTTGGGGCACCCAAAAGGCTAATGACGAAGTCCTATCCAATGGTCTACTTTTGCTCTACTGGGCCCAAAACAGAGCACGCAGTTCAATTACAGAACAAAAAGAAGTTCGACCAAAACAAAAACAAAACGAATTCCACTAAATAATAATAATAATGTTAATAATAATTACAACGTAGACTGATAGTTTCAGCTGCACTAAGTGTTGCTGGATACTACTTTTTTTTCTCCCAAATATATCTTCAAAAGATTTAAAAGGGGTGGAAAGCCAATTAGGTATCTACTCCATACCAGGCAATTATTAATTGATCCCAAGAATTTTGGTCTCCACCTTGCATCCTTTTGTTCATTATCCACTATTTTTCTTTCTCCTATACTTCTATTTTCAAACGAGACATCAAAGCAAATCAGAACACATCCTCATTACTTAGCATCATTCATAGTAGCTGAAAAAATAATTAATATCAAATGGGAACATGGTGCTTCTACTTTCTGGATGATGACTTGACCAATACCATTTCTATTTTGTTTATGCCAAAAAGTAGCATATTAAAATATAAGGCATTGTTGGCCACAATACATGGAAGAGAGAAATTGCTCGCATATGTTAATTGCCACCCAATTTGTACTGGCTAGCGCATTAATTAGGTGAGTTCACACCAATTTTGTTAGAGAATTACATGGCCAAGGCCGCAGCTGCCCAAAAAGCTTTGGCATATATTTAAATGTTAATGCAACTTTATGGTTGGTTTCATGGGATTTTAGGTTAATCAAAACTTCATAATTTCCAATACAGAACTTCTAGCTACCAGCTTTTCAACCATAGAAATTCCTTTGATTCCCTTTGGAAAGCCACTTTTTATGTGTTCCCAGCAATTCTTGCCAATTAAAGTAATATCATAGGAGGAGTTCCAACATGGAAAGGACATTTCCAAGTATTCTAGATGGCAGTGGGATTTCACATCAACAATGTGTTGTGATGGGATTTGTTTTCTTCAGCCAACTGATAAATATAGACAGTGCATATTCCACTCATCTTTGTATTGGCCAATGATGGCCCAACGTTTTGACGTCCAATTTGTCGTCCATCCTTCCTTCAAACCACTAAGAAATGTTCATCCCTTCTCCGAGTGAGGAGATAATCCCATCACCAATTTCAATCAAATAAATTAGTCAATGCAAGTTTTTCCCCCATTAAAAACTCTTTGACCTCAGATTTGGAGTGTAGAAAAAGGTATGCAATAATCATTTCTCAAAAATTTCAGATTAAGGTTGAAGTCATATGAAAAATTTGATTATATAGAAATACTGGCTACAAAGGTAACCTATCGAATAAGTAAAGGATCAAAAACTAAACTAAAAACTAAAAAAAAAATGAAATAAACTAAAATTATTGAAGGTTGTCCTTACTTTATCATAATACAGGTTAGAAATCAACATATCATATTCATCCAAAAAGGAAACCAACATATCATGCAAATAGGAGCATAGTACACAACAATAAATGTACAATTCATTTATGGTATTCCCTAATTCAGGTCTCTAAATATTATCCCTTTTGGATAATCTTCGGTGGCAGTGAGAAAAAGAGCAAAGAGTTTACTTGTTATAAGCAGAAAAGACTTTACTATGAACATTATCCTGAAAGGTGACATTTATGCCAAATAAAACCCAGAATCGAAACGTGGCTTGTTGAGACGATTTGCCAGGCCCTTTGGAATTATTTTCCCCTGCTGAAATGAACACTTGCATGAGAGGAGCAACATAATTTTGTGAAATTATGATTTGTCGATATAGAATTTAAAAAAAGAAAAAGAATTAATCGGTATGAACTCTAGTTAAGAAAAGGATATGGTCCGTGCACCCTTTTTAGGTACAGGCACACTCCACAAATTGCAGCCACACAATGTGAATCTAACAAACAATCAGGAATAAGAACAAAAAAATCCAAAACTCATTGATTTAGACCAAATAAAGAAGTCAGCCTGAGGAATAAAGACACCTAAATTTGGAAGGATTTGAAGTCATGTTTGTCATATTCACTGTGCCTCTCATGCACATACAAATAAATGCATGGCTCAGCAGATGACTCATACTATGGGATACAGCATTAAAATCACATACAATTTGCAAGTAGTTACAAAAAGGAAAAATAAATACACATTCATGCTGCTTATTGCAACATTATCTCATGGCCAAAATTATCGTTTTATACAGATTACACTTATCAGTATAAAGGACTTGAAAAAAGTTATAAAAAAAAAAACAAAATAAGAGAGTAGCTGTATTAAGAAACATTGCACCTTTCATACAACAAACTTGCTTTACAAATGTATCGTCAATGATAACGCCAACCAAAACCCACGTAACTAGGCATTACTGCAAGAACTAGAATCACTTTTGAGAGCCATCAAACCTTACACTATCAAGCCATGAAACAACTACTTCAATGCTGGGTCTCATCCTTGGATCTTCGTCTAGACATTTACAAGCAATGGCAAACACCTCCAATAGCTGTTTCTCATGCACCTTCTGCCAAATGGCCGGATCAAAAATTTCTTGCTCCTTATTCTCAGACTTCATCTGGAACACCCAAGACACCAAATTCCTGCAATTCTTCCCCTTGATGACTTCCACAGGCCTTCTACCAGTAAGAAGCTCGAGAAGAACAACGCCGAAACTATAAACATCACCCCTGAAAGTTGCTGTCAGTGTCTGACTATATTCTGGAGGAATATATCCTAATGTTCCCACTAAATCTGTTGTAACATGAGTATCATAAGGTTGAAGTAGCCTTGAGAGACCAAAGTCAGCCAAATGAGCTTCGAACTTGTCATCCAACAGTATGTTGCTGGATTTGACATCTCGATGCACGATGTATGGTTCACACCCCTTGTGCAAGTAAGCTAATCCACGAGCTGCACCTTGTGCAATCTTGAGTCTTGTGTCCCATTTTAGAGTTGAATTCCCATCCACACACTCATGCAGCCAATAATCCAAGCTTCCATTCTCCATGTATGAGTAAATTAGCAATCTGTCATTGCCATGCCTACAATAACCTTTTAAAGAAACAAGGTTCTTGTGCTGAGCTCTTGAAAGGGCCTCTACTTCAGCTTGGAATTCTCGTTCCATCTGACCGCAGTCCCCAGAAAGTCTCTTGATAGCAGCTTTTGTGCCGTTTGGAAGATTTGCCTTGTACACAAGACCAAACCCACCACAACCAATAATATTTGCTTGGTTGAAATTGTTTGTGGATTTTAACAAATCTGCAACCGTGAGATCCTTGCAATCTGAATTCTGAAAAAGCACCAATTTTGAGGAAACAAGTGCTTCAGGTAACCTGTGTGGCCTACTACTGAGTTCCTCATCATAGTGATCAACTGGCTTATTCTCATCCCTCTTTGACATTTTCATCAGAATAATTGCAAGAAGCAGTGCAAGCCCTATCCCTATGCTGATTGTTATGCCAAGTACATTGCTTCTAGCCCGTTTTCTGGCAGAACCAGAGGAACTATTGGGCCTCAATCCTGTAGTCTGGACACCATCGCAAGGGGAGTCAATTTCCCGACAAAGCCCCAGATTGCCCTCAAAGCTTGAACTAGGGAAGCTAAAAAACTGCCCTCCGGTTGGAATTGGTCCGTGCAAGTGATTATATGCCACGCTGAACTTTGACAAGAATGTGAGGTTGTTAAATGATTGCGGAATTGTTCCATCGAGATCATTATAAGACAGATCTAATATTTCCAAGTTCTCCATATCTGAGATAGTGCTAGGAATGGTACCAGTGATGTTGTTCCTGCTTAAATCTAAGACATGCAGATCTTTCAATTGACCAATTTCAGACCAAATATTTCCAGTTAATGAGTTATTGCTCAACAATATTGAAGGAGGGAAACTGGCAGCCTGGTTATATTGCAGCCCACTAGCACTCTTGTTTCTCTTAACAAAGAGAGGAATGCCTGCAGTAGCAGTGAGATCCGGTCGAGTACAATTCGTGGACATGAGGCCCTTCAACTCTGTCAAGCTTTTTGGTATTTCTCCTGTCAGAGAATTATTTGACAAATCCAAGTAGAACAAACTGTCCATCTGCCCAATCCAAGGAGGAATACTACCATTCAACTGGTTCCAAGACAAATCAAGGACTCCCAACTTCTTGCAATTTGATAGCCAAGAAGGAATATGGCCTTTAAGACCACAATTTCCAAATGCCAAAACCCTAAGGCTCTCAAATCCAGCATTAACACGTTCTGGAATTTCCTCACCATGAAAATTCCTAGTGAGGATAAGAGTGCTGAGATTTTTGCACTGCTGCAGAACAGACAGAGCCCCAGATAAGCCGTCTAAGCTGTTATTGGAGAAGGTCACAAAAGAAAGAGAGGTGAGGTTGGCATAGGTTTCAGGGATAGGGCCAGTTAACCCATTCCTAGCAAGGCTTAAAACTTTCAATTCATGGCAGGAGGACAAGGAAATTGGAAGAGATCCATTAAAATGATTAGTAGCAAGGTCAAGTGTGCTAAGATTAGACAAGCCAGTGAAATTAAGATCAATATGACCTGACAGAGAATTATTCCGAAGATCAAGCACCTTAAGCTTTGAGCACAAAGCCAAGGTAGGAGGCAACGGTCCAGAAAATGAATTGGAGTGTGCTATTAATTGTTCCAGGTTCAAAAGGTTCCCAAACACATTTGGGAGCACCCCTGAAAACTGGTTACCAGAAAGCACCAGAGCTTTTAGGCTAGAGAGCTTACTCAGTTGCATGCTTAACTGGCCAGATAAATTGTTGGACGAGACTGAGAGTTGCTCCAAGGCTGGCATTGAATACAAGGAATCTGGAAGAGGGCCATAAAATGAATTGGAATCCAAATGCAACTGTAGGAGAGATGTGGTGCAATTGTCTAAGCCTTCAAGACCACCAACAAGATGATTTACAGATAAATGAAGGGTATGAAGACCCTTTGGAAAACTGCAAATTCGAGAATTGAACCTGCCAGTGAATGAATTGTTACTCATGTTGAGAGCAAGGAGATGAGGGAACTCCCCAAGCTGGGAGAGATCTTCAGCAAAAAAATTACTAGAAATGTTCAATATTTCAATGGATTGCAAGCCAGAAAGTGCTCCAGCAACTGGTCCAGACAGCATGTTGTGGCTCAAATCAAGGATCTTCAACTGCTTCAACTTAGAGAACTCCACAGGCAATTTACCTCCAAGACGGTTGAATGATAGATTCAGCACACTGAGCTGATCCAGCTGTGCCAAAGAAGGTGAAATTGTACCATTGAGACCCATTCCAGAAAGGAACAACTTTGTCACCCTACTAGCAGCTGCTCCGACACCACCAGTGACATTATCACAGACAACTCCATCCCATTTGCAGCAAGAAACATTATTGGACCATGTTGTGATGATGGAGCCCTTTGTAAGATTGCCCGCAAATTCCTTCAAGGCTGCCGAATCAAGCGGGTCACAGGATGAGGCCTGGCTGCTGAGACTCACAGACAAGCAAAGAAAGCAACCCAAGAAACACCACTGCAGAAGTGTCACAGAGAAACATCTGAGCAGCATCATCGCTGAAACAAAAACTGATATGTTCAGCTCTCAAAGTCAAGGCTAAGCTCCCATACGCACAGCACAACTGAGAAGAACCCCCAACTGAAGTAACCTTTAATCACAGCTCCACAATTTTTTTCAACCCCTCAAAATTGCAGCAAACAACTTGGCACCTTGCAAAGGAAAACACCAACTTGAAGCAAAAAATTCGGATCACCAATCCCCACCAAAAGAACCAAATCCCAAGAACAATAGATCTAAGACAGTGAAGAAAAAAACAACACCCTTACTCAATCTGAAAGGAAATTTTAAAGCAGCCCCCTTGGAGAGAGAGAGAGAGAGGATGCTCAAATGAAGAAACTTATATCATCCCAAATCCCCAAACACCAAAGAAAGTAGAAGAGGGACCATATGGAAACAGCTTGTAAACGAAGCAACCAACAGTGTCCATTTAAAAAAACAAAGAAAGAAAGAAAGTGAGACAACAATCAATACAACCAAGTAGAAGCCGGTGTGAAGAGAGATCCCCCACTTGAAAAATTTAAGACCTTTGACCCAAAAAAACAAAAAACAACAAAATCCCAGATTTCAACTCAATAGTGACCCTTTAATGTGAAAATCTGACAAAGATGATCTCTTCAAACAAACAACATCACCCCAGAAAGCCCTTTCGTAAGAAAATGAAACCTTTGTTAACTTGAGGTGGCAGAAACCAGAAAAAGGTTTGAAATTTAAGCTCAGAGAGTTTGAAGGGAGAATAATAAAGAAAAGGGGTTAGCCAACAACAAACAGCAACAGTGCCCTGTGAACCTAACCTCAGCAGACTTTCGTCAAACAGGTCTGCTTCAGTTTCCAAACCAAAAACGTCATATACTGTTTTTTTTCTCTCTCTTCTAAGATTGTTTTTTTTTTATATTTATTTTTTTGGTTTTTGTCAAAGGGAAATAGCTGTCTCTCTGATTTTCAACCAAAAACAGTGATAGATAGAATCTAGAGGAAGACAAAGATAGCAGAAATTTCAAATCAAGAAACAGTAGTAGATGTAGCATAAGTCCTGGCTCAGTGCACGACAGAAAAGGAAAGTTCTTTATCTTCCGTGAGAATCTATAAAATATGTAAAAGTAAATAAATAAATTTAATTGTGTTATTATTTTTTTTTTTTGACAGGTATGACTTAGGTTGAAGGATGGGGAAGTGCAAGACCCTGAGATTTGGATTTGGAGCAGTAAATAGTACAGTCTCTCCTTAAGAAAATATTTTAGGATTCAAATTCTCTATTGTATGGGTAAAACTTGACTAAGACTCAACACATTTGTTTTGAGCAAACCCCGTTGAGTGTATAGATGAAATATGACCAAAAAATGAAAATCAAGAATAGAATTAAATTGTGAATTTAATTTTTGTATTCTTAGTTTACAAACAAATTTACATAAATATTTAATTATATATTATTTTATGAGCAAAAATATTTAATTTAACTACTTACTATCCTAAAATCTTATAAATAAAAACATATAATTGAATAAAAAATTTATATTATTTTATTTATGTAATTTTTAAAATAATTAATGTTAGATTAATACTTAATTAAAGACTCTCTAGTGCCCGATCTTAGTAAAATGGCTGTAACAAATCTACGTAAACTTCTTTCACACAAAAAATTAAAACAATTAATGTTAAGTTTTTAATTGGAATATTTATAAATAATTTGATTAAAGTTTTAAATTTGAATGTTATGAACAAAAAATTAATACTAAAACATATAAGTTCACTTGATTCAATTCAGATTAATATCAATGATTAGTAGAATTCATATATCAATGTTTACAATAAAAAGTAATCACTGTAAAATCATTTTAATATATTATTCATATAAAATTTTTATATCATCATTTCATTATATATTATTATATATATTTCTAAAATAATCATTATAAAAGCTTTTATATTTATCATAAATCAACTTAAGACGCACAACTTCACTATATATTATAATAATATTTTATGCATAGGTCATAGACGATGGATCTGAAAATGCGGACGATGGAGCTGACTTGTGTACAAAATTGTGTATTGGACTTTGGATTTTCATGAACATACGTTGAGGAGCCACAAACAGCAAAAGTCTCAGTTGCTGACTTAGAAACACATGGCCTCTTTTTTGTTTCTTTTTTTTTATCTCACTATATTAATAACTGAAAAATATATTTTATACCCCTCTTCCATTTAAATAAGGTTCATTTCGCATCTAATAATAAATAGATTATAAGTCAACATAACATTTTATATATACATTCAATAATTATGATCAAATGCATCAACTTTTTTATGAGAAATAATATTTTGACACCTGCATGGGTGTAAACACCCATGTAAGTCCTATATAATATGAGAAGAGTAATTGAGAGAGAATTGGTTGGAAAAAAAAAAGTGACGAGATCCATATATATTGTAAGTGAGATATTTGGGTATTTGAGAAAATAAGGTATTGAAATAGCAAAAACTCCTTTTTAATATATCAAATTGTTTTAGTTTTTCAAAATAACTATTAATAAGAAATAAAATAAGGACAAGTTATGAGACCTAGTATGATTAATATATAGTTATGCTTCTTAAATATTTAATTAGATATTCAATTTATGTATATGAAAGGGGTTTTATAGTGAGATATTTACTTGTCCTTAAGAAAACTCCCACTTCAAAATAATTAATCAATGCTATAAGTAGTAAATATGTGAAAAACAAAAAAAAAAATCAGTAATACAGTTAACATAACTCCTACATAGGTAACATTTATTTATTATTCTGGGATAAAAATATAGGGATAGAGCCAGAAATACAAGGACAGTGAAGATAAAAATATAAATAATAAATATATATAGAGATATTATTAAAAAATAAATATTAAATTACTGTCTTTATATTCTGTCTCTACTATTTTTATATTTTGGAGAAATAAAAATTTTATATTTTTTTATTCTTCAAATAAAAAAAATTTTATCCTTATTTTTATCTCTATTATTAAATAAATTTATATCTTTAATATTCCTGTTGTAATCAACTATCCTCTCTTTATCTCTTATTGTCAATGCGGGGCACCTAATTTTGTCTGTTGGTTTTTCTCTCTGTCTTTGGAACGGTGCGGTGTGGGGGAAGAAAGAGAGGATATGGTGGTTGAATAACTTGATGGGGTTGGACAATTGGATTTGACAACTTGTGAGGTGGTGGGGGCGGTAAAAGTAAAGTAAGACGAGCAGCGGAAAAGGAAGAGGCTTTGTTTTCTTCTATCTTCATTTGTTCAAACCCCACATTTACATCATTATGCGCGTGGAGATCAGATACCTAACCGCTGTTATGCTACTATTAACATGTTTACAATATGATTTTATTGGTTTGTTTTTTCATAAGACAGCGGGGCAAAAGCCCGATTTTATTGGATTTTGAGAAAGACCGGTGTTATTTTAATACATAAATATTTATATACATTCAATCAAATTTAAAAGCTAAAAATTAGAGTTTATACTTTTAAGTTAAAATTATATAAAATTTAAGAATAATAAATTAGATATTGACATAGTATCTAAAATACGAGTGATTAAAAATATATTTTCTTTGAGAAGTATCTTCTTATTTGATAGGTGAAACTGTAAAAAAATTAACCTTTTTTAGAGTACCATTAGGTGCTTACCGAGTAATTAAATCTCTATGCAGGTTTCTCACATTTCATCATGATTTTGAAATAGTCGTGAAAGTTTTTTTATGATATTTTTGTCCATAATATTTTCAAAATATAAATAATACTCAAATTATGAATACAAACTTGATATTTTATGTTTTATTATGATATCTGCTATTATAATATGACATTCTATATCTTCTTGTGATTTCCTAGTCTTATAATTTGACATTTATTTCCATTTTTTGCATCTATAATTTGGATATTTTCTTACATTTTAAAAACATTAGGGATGTGTCATAAAAATTCTACAAAATTTTTTACATTGGCAGGATATAAATAGAAAAAAAAGACTTTTGATACTAGATCAAAATATTAATGAAATATGAGAGACCTAAATAGATGTTTACCTTATGTTTATATAAGGACATCTTTCAATTTTTTTATATATATAAATCTCAAAATTGAATCATAAATCAGTGTGTAAAAAGGACTCAAACCCTTTTGCTTGCTCACCGAAAAAAAAAGGGAAACCTTTTAGTTGCTCAAACTTTTTTGCCACTATACCTCCATCTCTAGTCCATCACTAATTTAGACATTAGAGTGTCTTTACAAGTATCCCTATTGCCTCTGTACTAACACTTGGAGGAGACCTGCTTTCTTGCCAAACTTCTAGGTGAGAACAAATATAATAATAAATCCAATCTAAAAGTATACGTATTATTTTATATACTTTATTAGAATAAACTTTAAACAATAAAATAAGGTGGTTAAAAGTATGTGATATGTATTAATAAGGTGTTGATTTAAGTAGAAAGCCCATGCATCTTAAGTATGAGGACTTACATTCAATCTTAAAATTCATGTGAATAGAAAAATACCTTTAGAAAAGATCTTGATAGTTGATTGTGCCTCAAAAAATTAGTCTACCACCGATTTCAGAAAAAATAAATCCTCTGTTAATGTATTTAAATTACGGCGGGTTGGCCCATTGTTACAACTATTTAAGAAAATTTGTCTACACTTGTTTTTCTAATAACAAGAAGAAAAAATTAAATAATTTTTTTATGTACCTGATTTTGAATTGTAATGGTGTTTTCGAATAACAACATATACATGTAACACATATTTTTGCCATACATGACCTTTTCAACGTTGCATTTCCTTAGACTTCTATCCAAAAGTAAAACTGTTTAAATGTGCCTATGGTTCAATGGATTATTGGATGGTTCACGACCGATGACACAATCCAACGTCCCAACTAAGCTTGACCCGCTTCCAATCTCATATAGTCAATTCTTATGGTTGAACGGAAATCCGGGAACCTAAAATGATGTATAACCATAAATTGGAAAAGTGACACTGGTTGTTTGACTATCTAAGCATAAATCATGCACAAATAATTAATATATAGTTGCATCTTGTTGATATTGCCATCCGAGATCCTTGGTTCCTGGGTTCATAATTTTAAAATGCAATGAAATCAATAAAGTGTGATATCGTTGTGCTGGAATATATTCCTTAAGCTACATGATATATAGTCTTGAATTTTGGACAGATTAGGAGAATTTTATTAACGTATAAGCGTGCGATTTTATAACGTAACACACACACATATGACAGATAACTTTTCCCTTAAACTAGGAAAAATGAAAAAAAAAAAGAAGGAAAAGTCTTGTTTGAAATATTAGAGTAAAAAATCTTCTTAAGTCAATTTTTTTTTTCACATTTGAAATATTTGTATGATACGTAAAGTCAAAACCTAAACTTATTGTTTAATATATATCAATTAACTTTTTTAACGTGTGTTTGGTATATCCTTTATATAAATGTTTTAAAAATAATTGTTTGTAAGTAAGTCATTAGATTTCAATATTTTTATTGAAATTAATAAAATAAACAAATCAATGTATAATTAAGTTTTTATATTTTAACATTTTAAGGAGCATTTTAACCAACTGCATTAGCATAGAGAGACAAACACGTGATATATAATTAGAGGTTTTCTATATTCGGATTGTTATTTTAGCATTTTTTTTTTAACCATGAATGAACTTATTAATTTTTTAATCAACTTAGCACTCTATTTTAAAAAAATCAAATGAGTAAAGCATCGTGTTATTATCTGAACTTGAATATGTGTGCTTTAATTTAGTCCATAAACTTAACAAATCCGTGATTTAACGTAGTTTAAATTAATCCTCGAAGTAATTCAATTTATTGAATTTAGTCTACAGACGTATTTTTTTAAGGATTAATTCAAGTTATGTTCTACAGTTTTAAAGACTGAGTTGATAATTTTTAATTTCAAAAATTAAATTAAAATATACACATAATTTTAATGATAAAAATGAAACTTTAATTTTAATTAAATATTATAATTAATATAAGAATTTAATTTTAATATAATTATTAATGTATAATTTTATACGATATCATCTAATTATGTATTATTATGTTTAAAGTATTTATTTTTAAAAAATATTTTAACAAGGGACCAATGCTCTCCAAAAACTATAAGTTTATAAACTTTTTAATTGACCATACACATTGAGAACTTAAAAAAAGAATCATATTTTTAATGAAATTTTTCCTTCTTAATGAGTCATTAAAAAATTTATTAATAATTAAACACATACTAATACATAGTTGAATGATAAAGTAAAATTCAATATTAACAATATATCAAAATAAATTGACATAAACTTTTACACATTGATTGTAAAATAGTTTTATACTTATTAGCTAATAAAATTATAAAAATTTATCAAATTATGTTTGATAACTGCTTATTATAATAATTATGCTTCATTTTTTGATAATTTTTAAAATTCTATTAATTAATAATTTAAAATTCATTTTAATGTGATAAAAATATAATTTATTTAATTAATATATTAAATATTACTAAAATATTATAATTTCATCTTTAACAAATATGTATATATCCTATATTATTTTTTGTGGCCACTTAAATTAATGAATTAATATTTATAGAAAATGTCAAGGTAATTGTAATGAATGTCAGGAAAGGTCAGTAATACTTTTATAAAATAAATGGGTATTTAATATAATTACACTTAAATTTGGGGAAAAGTAGTGTAATTTTCTCAATTTGTTATTATATTTATAAGATTTATAATTAAATCCTTGAAAATGTTGGAAGCGGTAGAAGATACGCGCATGGGAGAGAGTTGGTGAAGGGAGAGCGGCGGTAGTGTAGCCTGTCGGCGAGCGTCACGGGGAATGGATGGCCCAATAGATTATTCGATAATGTTCATTAGTAATTATAATTACTAAATTAATTAATTAATTAAGGGCACTGTCTGATTTGATTTGCTGCTTTGTCTGGTCAACTACTCAGCCTACTGCCTGCGCCACGGCCACTCGTGATTGCATTCAATCAATTAACCGCTCCCTTTTACTTCATTTTTTTTATTATACTTTTAAATTTTAATATTGCCATGAATATTAAGCTAATTAAGATGATAGAAGTTCAACTATTTTAATATCTTAAGAGTAACGCTGTATTTTTTCACATGAATAATTCTAATATTTTGTGGTGATTATTTTTAAAATTAATGAATATATACGTTTTTCATTTTTTGCAAGATTTTTTATATTGCAAGTTGTAATATATAACTGTTATATAATATTATATGTGTGTGTATATATATAAATTTATCAAAATGAAAATAAATTTCAATATTATTTTTTACAATCATTAAATAAGAAAATAAATAAACTTAATAAGCATAATATATTTAACATTAGCATATCATGATTTATAAATATGAAATAATTTTAATAATGATAAACAATAAATAATTTAAAATAAAAATACTAAACAGTAAATAATTAGATAATAATTATAAATATTTAAAAACATATTAATGTTGATTAATGAAGTACTTAGTATTTTGTGGATAGTTTTCTAAATTACTCTTTAGATAGTTTAATTAATGAGATATATTGGACTAAAGTATATCTTTTAAAAACAGCAAGGAATTTTATGTAATGAGTGCATGTCTAAAGGGAGGGAAATGTGATTTACTATATGTTTTAAGTGTGTTTAAATTAGAGTTTGTAAAGCTGATTTTTGTTAGACTTGATTTCGATTAAAACTAAATTAACACCATAAGATTTGAGAATATTTATTTAAAAAATGATTTTAAAATTATAGATTTTTGGATAGTGTTTATGATTTTGTTCACATTATGTTAAAATCCATATTTGTGTTTTAATTGGATTTTATGATTTTGTTAACTCTAATATAGTTCGTGAAAGATTTTAACATTTTCTAAAATATGGGGATGGGAGCGGATGCTATAGTGATCTTAGAAAACACTTGTTTTGCAATTGAAAGGTCCTTCATGTATCCAAGGCTTTTCAAGCAACAATGGTGGGTTCTGTGGGACCCTATGGCCATACTGGATTTATCTAAAGATATGTGTATACGATATATTACATTTGATTGCTAAAGGTACACCATGGTATATAAGTTGCAGTATTGATACTGATGATAATGTTTAATTGTCATAGCCAATTCCCAACATTCGTATTATGGAGGTGTTTATAGCTCTAGAAGAGTTACATAAGACCTTTGATGAATCTACTTTCATTTGAACTTTTGAGGGATTGTCACTATTTCGACCTTCCCAGATAATTTCAGTACCAAGTCTAATGCACGATGAAAATCTTCAAGAAGTAAATGATTAAAATGTGATGAGTAGCCCAACCTTGAGAGAACTAGCGATCGAGGTTGGTAAAGAGCTTTCACTGGATGGTCCAATTGCAAGGTATAAGCCCTTTAATGGGGTGGTTTTTAAAGAGAAACCAAACGATGCTAAATTTTCATTTTGCATTATTAATTGTGAATTAATTTATTTTTTTTATAACATATGTGATTAACATATTTTTTAGTACTGTTTAAAGTCATGTTCATTAATTTTATTTTTTATTTTTTATAAAGTAAGTGGTTAGCTTATTATTTGGTAGTATAGTATTGGTTGTTTTCTTAACATTTTGTTATTTTGATTTTACCTAAAAATCTTTAATGCCACATGATGATGACAATGAGATAGTGCCTCCTACCTAGAGCCAACCTTTGACATAATCTCTCATGGGATCTGAAAGCCAGTGAGTGGGTCACTGTTCAAGTTTGAATATGGAAGCAATACAGGTGACCATGGAGGCTAAGTTCAAGGACATTGTCGATAATGGATATTGTGCTATTATCACAAGAGACCTTTTGTAGGAAGGGTAGCATTTTCTGAATAAAGAATCTGTACTATTTGTAGTTAAAAACAATAACATTCGAATAGGTGTTGAGTATAAGGTCCACGAGCCAGATCAAACAAAATATCAAGAGAAATGCAAGCATTTATGGAATCGGTGTAATTTGAGTATCTGAGTCATATATTGATGGAAGAAGGGACTCTGACAGGTATAGAAGTACAATGGAGAACATACTTGCTTGACTAGAGAAGTTTCATAGTGCAACCCTCACTTTGATGTTGATGTCATGTCATAACCCGACTTGAAAACGTGACCGGCATATGAGGAATCCCATCCTCACGTAAGTCTTTTGGGTAATGTACCTCTCTAAATGTATAAAATAGTATAATTTCATATATACAAAATATGGTTTCCTTGGAATTCATTATCACTTTCTTAATCAAAACATAATACTCAGACTCATAACTATTGAGAAACTTAACTTACTCAAATTCTGAAACATTTTTAAACTTGAATCATAGATATATCTCTAGTTCGTTACATAAATCTCTTCACCATGGTTTACATTCCAAATACGTTCTTAAACTCTAAAAAACATCTGAGCCAAAACAATTGATCATGAAATCATAAGTTTGTTCATCATATGATATAAATATGAAAACTCGCTCAACCATTGAAAACTGAAGCGCAGACTACTTAGCTGATCTTTTACATAATCTAAACCAAAATCAATAATTAAAGTCCACACTTCAATTTTAGTAACATATGTGGGGATACATAAACTTTGAAAATATTTATAATGTTTCAAAATACATGCGTGGCTCAAATTCTGCCTGCAAGTCTACTGGAGAATTCTAACTACACAAGCCTATTCTAAGCCGTAAAACAATGCAAAGCTCACCAAAGAATAGCTGTGGCTGCTGTATCGGAGACTAGACGATGCCTGTACCTGCAACTGTAAGAAGGAAGGGAGAGGGATAAATCAACAGACTCAATGAGTGAGTTCTCACCCGTCACCCAAATAGGACACCAACAACCATATATAGATATACATGCACTAGCAAAACATTTCCAATATTTATATAACATAGCCACTCTAGGGAAAAAATTTTCCATACATCTACACAATAGCCTTTAAATAAATTATTCTCTGAAAAATATTAACAGTATTCTAATAGAGAAATATGGATATCTGTTTACTAATTGTATGATAATATGTCCTCCAGTTATGCATGTCAACCATGACATAACTAATCCTCTATGGGTGCTAGACACAGGCTCCACCCTTAAGGCACGTTTCTTCCCCTAGACACAGGGAAAAACATGTGCTTTTTGCTCTATGAGATTGCCCATAAGGACAACTTGCCTTTTTCCCAGCCGTTAACTCATTGTTTGTTTCTCTATAGCTATCATCTAGACTAGTTTATACTTAATTCATAAAATTGGAAAACTCTTTGAAATCTCTTAAAGTTCTGGAAAATCCAAAACTCCGGATTCATACAACTCTAACAATATGGCTTTAGCATAACTGTGACTATGAAATCATGCCCAAGGGATCACTACTTGTAGGCATTCCGATTTTAAGAGCCCACAAAATATGTATCTGACAATTGCTAAGATTCATACTAAACTCCATATTTATGAGTATCATAAAAACATGAATTTCAAGACTCTTATTTCTCAAGCTAACCTTTTTTTCATAAATTGGGTATCTCTAATTTCATACTTCAAAATCATGAAAACTCTAAAATCATAATATCACTTTTGTTCACAAAACTAAATCATACTTTGTTCATGAAATCTGAATTCTTGAAATTACAACGATATCATAAATCTATAATACATATTTGACAATCCTCATAACTCTATTTAAATCCTACATTTTCTCAATGACCATTCTAGTGGCACATAAAACACTTCCATAACATGCATTAGTCCAAATCATGGTCTTATGGTTTTCTAAAATACATAATTCATGCTCTTTGAGAATCATACTCTTATAACTCGGTAAACCAATAATAATTCTAATCTCCTTACAAATCATCTATAAAATCATGCAACAATGCTACATTGTGAGAAAAATAACTCTAATGACTAAAATAAAGGTCACAGGATTAAACCTACTCACTTGAAGAAGGAGAACAAGAGATCGCAGCACCAAGGGAGCTCCGTAGAGCAGGGATGGCATCAACAACTACCATAGAACAACCATAACTCTAGATTAATCTCTAATATCCCCTAAATAACTCTAATATAACCCTAATAACATTGGGGGAGCACCCCCACTTGACAACAATGGGAGAAAACAATAACCTAAACCATAGGATATGAAGGAAAAGGCAAAAAAGGAAACACAAACCAACAACCAAACTCACCTTGAAGCTTAGAGGAGGTGGATTTGATGAAGGATGAGAGTAGAGGGGAAGAAGAGCTCCTTGGCAAGGCTAAGGCTCGGGTTTCTACTTCTTGGAGGAGAAAACCCGAGTTTAGGTATATATAGGGCTCATTAAACAAAACTGCGTTATTTTGTACTGTGCTGTCATCGGGCCCGCTTGCCTAGTCACTGCAGCGAGCCTGCTTTGCAGCATTTTGCAGCAGTAGCTCCTGCTTTTCACCCCTTGGCCCTTCACGCATCTAAGGCTTCCTGGCAACATGAGTGGGTCCCAGGGGACCTTAGGGCCGTATCTGACTTGTCCAAGGACACGTGTACCTGGGGTATCACATGTCACCGCTTCTTGCATCTTTTCTATTGTGGAAGCTGACCCGACAATTCCTATTAGAGTGTTGCACGGCTCGGTTTATGAAAAGTATGGATTTATCATTTCATATAGAAGGGCAAAGCTTGTAAACAAAAAGCTATTGCTCAAATTTATGGAGATTAGAAAGAGTCTTATAATGAGCTTCCAAAATGGCTACTTGGTTTGTAGTTATTATGCTAAGTACATTTTTTTCTAAATTATTTTTGTTCTTCACTTTACTCAATTGAATAATTTTTTACAATGTTTTCATTTATACTAGGTACAATCTTTGGATTATCAATGTGAATACCATATTTTGTCCAGTCTTTTTCTTTTTTTCATAAAAAATGAAAATCTTGCATAGTCCATTTTATTTCCTTTCAGCCTAGCCATCCAGCCCGTTCTTTCATAAAAAAAAAAAGAAGGAAGGGAACGTTGGATTCTCATCCCTAAAAAAAATAAAAATAAAAAATAAAAAACAATGAAGAGTGGCAGACACCCTGGCTCCTCCCCATTCCCTTTACTCCTTCATTCCCGCAATGGCAGACAAAAGAAAAAAGGAAAAAATGATGAAACATGATGATGTGATTATGTTTATGATTTTTTTTTTAATTTTCGTTAAAATTCGAGCATGTCGAAAATGTTTTCTTTCCATTTAACAATTAAAAATCCTCTTTCAAAAAAATTGAAATCAATTAACACATTTTCATTCTCTTTTAAAAATTAAATCAATCAACACATTTCTGTTTTAAAATTTTTGTTTCAATAATAAAATCCATGCAACAACTTGTGATATTGATGTATAGCTTGCTATCCTCAAGTTTCACAAGAATGTAAGGATTTATTGTATAGTTTATACTATCCTAAATCCTGTGCAAGAGTGGGTTTTAACTTCTTTAAAATTGGTTTTTTTAATAAAATCAATTCAACACAATCATTTTTTACAGAACTACGTGGCTTTGAGTTCCTCATTGTACCAGAGGATACGTAGGCGTAGCCAACAACTATCAAGTTAAAATCCTTTTTCATAAAATTTGTTCTTTATTTCTTGTTTTAATTTTAACTTTATTTCTTTATAAATGTGCAATTGTCATAAGTTTTAGGGAAAATAAATATTTTAAAATTATAATCAATTTGTATAATAAGCTCTAAGGTAACCGTATTTATACAGATGTGTTAGGGGTGCAGTGGGATTAAGTTTTCACTCCTCCCTAATTATAATCAGATTCTTGAACCTCAAATCTCTTTTAAAAGACCAATTTCCAAATCAAAAGTTTTCCAATTTTAACCAGAATTAAAATTGGTGGCGACTCCTGTTTTATTTTAAATTGGTTGTCATTTCCGTCGCGGCGCCTTTCGGGGTACGTTGTAACAATCAATTCTGCCTTATTATGAGGGAAATTTGATTGATTGTTCTTATGTGATGTTTCATTGTCTATTTTGGACATTTCCATCTCGTGTAACAGCATTTAAAAACTACAAGTGTTTCGTTTCAATCAAAGGGATGAATTTGTATAGCAAGCATCGCGACAAGTTACTCATGGTGATTGCACAAGATGGTAATTCAAACATTCTGCCTATTACATTTGCTGTGGTGAAAGGAAAGACGAAGGGGGGCCTAGTCATTTTTCCTAACTGATCTTTAACAGCATATGACACCACAAGAGGAGATTCTGGTAATTTTTAGCAGGCATGTTGTTATCAAAGCTACTTCAGGTATGAAAGGTAGTGGGTAGCATCCTCCACATGCCTACCATGCTTATTGTATTAGCCACTTGCTTCAAGCTTTGAACTTATATTCAAGGACAAAGTAGAGAACCGATAAAGCATATTTATTCAAATAAAATCGTTATATTAAATCTATAAACTAAACAAAATGATCTAAAAAGTAGAGAATCTAAACTGAACAAAACTATAATTAAGCATGTATAATATAAACTAAACCAAATGTATACACTGCGTTCTTACATAAACTAAATTGATTTATAAACTGGAACATATACAATATAAATTAAAGTCAATTTAAATAGATATTTATTGTATTAAATTAAATTTCTCTAAAGTAAGGTGAATTTATAAAAATTAAATCTCTACACTAATTAAAGAAAATTAAAACTACATAAACTAAAATAAGTTCATGACATTACTTAAATTAAATTTGTCTATAACTACATAAACTAAAGTAAGTCCATAACATTGTTTAAATTACATTACAATTATGCTGAAATAAATAAAATTAGACTATTTAACTTGAACATTAAAAATTCATGTGTATCAAGATTTGTGAAGATGTACCCGTACTGATCCGGACAATATAGGTTGTTATCACCCATATACCTTCTCACAACTTTTCTCCCAGTTGTCTCTAACTTTATGTCACTACAAATAAAAAAAAAAAAAAGATTTACGTGGAACGCATAATACAGCTCACATTGGGCCATTTCAGTAAAAAGAATAATACGGGTTGGTAGTAGGCTGTCTAACGTGGAATAGTGAAGCACTAAAGCGTTTGCCAGCTAGCTGTTTTATGGCTTCTGACACTGCCTCGAAAATACACGTGTCAGTTAATACGTTATACTGCTAAATGCATTATGCATATCTCGAAAATCTGCATGTTAGTTTGAAAACACGCAATACTTTTCACACCTAAGCGTATTTTGTATATGTAAAACAGCTTACTACTAGCCATGTTACTATTATTAACTAACACCTAATATGGTAATTGATAAGATTGTCTATTTTTAATATGATTGTGCTATTAAAAAATAAAATAGTAATGTATACTTAATTACAATAAGTTGTGTTTTATAGATGCAGAGGAGCCAGGATTTGACAATTAATATGAGAAGAGAATAAAAAAGCAAGGAAAAGAAAACTGAATCGGGTATCGAACTAGTCAATGTACTACATCAAAGGTCCAACCGGGGTTTAACCGGAATATATATATATATTATAATACATTCATAGGTCTATAAAAATAAACATAATTCATATAAAATTTCTTTAGTCTCACTCTCACAAGATGATTACAAAGTATTTAAAAATAATATTTAATGAGATTTATAGTGAGCAATCTGTGAATAACGGAGAGAAAAAAAGAACAACCCAATTACTTTTGTTAGTGTCCTTTTTTTGTTCTATTTTTTTTCATTTTTGCTTTGTGACTGTCATAAGATATCGGTATTTAAGTTTCAAAAAAAGAAAAAAAAAGGTTTCAAACTAGTCGAATAGGTCTGATTTGTCAGGTTTCCCAGTTTTAATCAATTTTTGAACAATTTTGACCCATTTTTGACTTTCTCAATTTTTGGAGTTTAACCGGATCAATCAGGTGATCGATTTCTAGTTGAACCGGTCAAACCGACCGATCCAATCCGGTCCAATTTTCTCCCATGTGAAAAAAGGCTCCGGCCCGGTCTGATTTTCTCCCATGTGAAAAAAGGCATGCAGTTAATATCAGAAACTTTGAGAAGCCTTTCGGGAGTGCTTGCAATGGATTCTTTGTCTTTGGTCCCTCCAATACTGTGGTAAATAGAAATTTAAAATTTAAAATTAGGTTAATTAAAGCCTCAATTGAAGCTTTCCCCGCTTTTGATTAAACAAGGTTAATTTTCAAAAAGCAGCATCGAAAGAGTACTTGGGAGTGAGCCATCAATGAGACTTTATGTTCAGGCCATTTTCTGCTGTATTTATTTGCCTTCATGTCTGGCAGGTGGCAGAAGAGTTTGCATATACGACAAATAAAGTTTGTTCGGACTTTATCATAGTAGCTAACATCGTTTTATTTTTCTACTACGTATCGATATTTTGTTTTTATCATCACATAACTCAAAAGTGTGAATAGATATGAGCATATTTGATGTTCAACGGACCTTATTGTTATTGTAATAAGAGAAATCCCTTATTATTATTAAGGGTTTTACAAATCGATATTATATTCCTAAGTTAAAGACTCAATGGAAATATAATTTCTATTTAAAAAATAATATTTTTTGATTGTTTAACACAATAAATGAATTAAAAATTTAAAAATTTTCCACATTTGATTCTTTTAACAGCATCATTAGGCATTGGTTAGTAAAATTCTTATTTTAATTATATAAGTCATTGCTATTTCTTTGATCGATATATTTTTAATATTATAATAAAAATATATCCTTCTTTATGATATAAAGAGAAATATTCTCTGCTTAATTAGGATATGCTTAAAATTTTTTAAGTTAACTACTTGCAGTTTTGTTATTCGAAGAAACAATGAAACATATGTACTAATTTAGGAGAAATTTTTATAAAAAGTAGGAAATGTCTAACTCTGAATATATCATATTTTTATTAAATACTAACGAAACTAAAAGTACTTAACAACCTATATCTAACTTTTGTCATTACATGAAATCAATTCACTCAAGTCACGCCGCACAAGACTACACTATTTCCAGGAAATTAAATGCCACCATAGTATCCGATCGCAAATGAATATTTGGACACTTACCAAAAAGAAAAAAAATAATGAATATTTGGACAGGTAAATGTAAATGGGGTAGGGGGCAGGGTTTAATATTTTTTTTTCATTAGTTAATTTTGGACAGATGTATGGGGCAAAAGAAAAAGGAAAGAGAAGGAGAAAGGGATAGGGTAATTTTTTATTTTATTTTTTGTGGGAGAGGGTAAATTTCTTTTGTATATAATAAGTTTTATGTCTGAATGTAGACCAATCTATGAGCTTAAACTTGTAAACGCTTAAATATATTTTTAGATTTTATCAATACAAATTATTTTGATTTTATTTCTTTTAGAATTTTTGCTTTGATTTTGATGTTTTTATTGTTATGTTTTATTTTCTTTTCACATATATAAGGATTAAAAAATATTCTTAAAATATTCATAAGGACAAAAATAATATTTTCAATATTTATAATAACTAAATATATATTCTAACACATACCTGTAGGGACCAAAATTTAGAATGACAAAGACAAAAAAATAAAGAACGAAAAAAAGGACCAAGACCAAAACAATAATTTTAGAGGGACTAAATCTGAAATAATAGATATTTATATGGATTAAAAATGTATTTAAGTAAATTTTATTAAGATATCATCATCTAGATATATAATATTGCATGACCTTGGAGCACCAAGATAGACTGTGCTCTATCACATGAAAGAAAGTCATTTTAACTTTAATTTAATTAATAGTAGAACCCACATTTTTATCTAAAATATTATTTTATCATTGAGTATAATGCAATCCACTTAGTGCTTTATCAGACTATATATGACCACACAAATACCCATAAAGAGTAGGATAACATTTGAGGTGGAAATAGGTTAAGTGGTTTATTTGGACTTTTGGTTTAGCCCATATTAATTTTAATTCAGCCTAATGTATTTAATAAATAGGTTAAGTCAAGTCTAGTCAAATATTTTTTTCTTAAAAAAAAGCCTATGGACTCAATAAATTTGACTTATCTATATTATTATTATTTTAAAAATTCTCTCGATATTAGACATCTTTTGGCGTATTTAAAAAAATAGTAATTATGATCTATTTAAAAGTTTTATTATTGGATAGATTTCTAAATAAATTTATAAGTTGCACATTTAAATCAATTAAGGGTACTGGATAAGGTTACTAACAAAGTTAAATTTTAAAACTCTTATGATTCTAATATTTTGAAAACATAAAGTCTCATTCTTCTAATACAAATATTTTCCCTAAGGGCACTAGTTAAATAAATCATATTTAAATAAAAGCCAGCATCATTTAAATCAAAGGCTAACCTTTTGTTTCCACACCCAGATAGCATTATCCTAAAATTAATTCACAGCAACAAAACTTCCGGATATTAAGTAAAAGTGGCCTTAATAAACTTCTAATTAGGATGTGTAAGTTATTTAGGTGCTAATTAATTTGTTCCAGCTTGTTGTATATGAGGGTAGATTATAGTTAGTAGGTTAGGCAAGCAAAGTTGCCATATTCTTAGGGCGGGGAATAGTGAAAGTGGGTTAACCATCCCGGTCAATAAACTCAAGTCAAATATTGTGACACCAAGTTTTTATTAAAGATCTAGCAATTTCAACAAAGATTGATGATGCTCATTATGCTATTTTGGCTTGTAACTTGCTCACTTTTATTCTTCTTTTTTCATTTTGCAACCTTTTTCTTTAGAACAAAAGCTAGCTATGATAAATCTTGGCAAGCAAGCTTATAAAAAAGACCGGGATTTTATACTTGAGCATGATGGCACCGTCCACAATAGACACATCCATCATAACCCTTTTTCACATGCTCTTCTCTTTTCAGATCGTTGACATTTCTAAAGTAATTAATACACCACATTTTTCCATGGAAGCAATAAATAAAATTGAGTTTGCAATAACTTTATTTCAGCCTATTATTATAGTACTAGTACTATACCATTCTGTATCCGTGGAGTTAGATGCCATGGAAGAGAGATGTCCCTTAAAATATGCCATTCTGAATTTTGTTATGGCTTTGATGAGGCAAGGCACTGTGGGAGAGGAAAGATGATAAGTGGTGTTTGGTTGTCATCAAACAAAAGAAATTATGCCTCTCAATTAGGCTTTTTGCATAATGCCAATGGTCAATTTTCAAGTCCAGTGGATGATGTGGTTCATAAATCATAAACTCTCCCACATGTGATTGTTGGTTAAACAAACACCACCCGCTTTGGGCCTAATATGAAGTAGTTTAGCTCTAATGTTAACCCTGCTTTAGCCTGAGATCTCATTGAACAAATGAAAATTGATCATCTAGTCATTAGTTCTATGAAATTAATTGATTCATTCTTGTAAAGTATCTTTCCGTATTTTCTATTTGTTTGATTAATGAAGAAGCTAGTTATGAAATGTTATTACACAATGTTAGATGTCTCACACTCAAAATGCACACAACTTCACTTCACTCTATAGTGTATCGCTTAACACAAAGCACTCTTACAACCCTAGGGTTTTTTTTATCAAAATAAACCACCAAAAAAGGAAAAACACAAGAATGAATTATTGGAACATTAATTACAGGGAATGAACCATCTGACATTGCTTAGGGCTTTTCGTAGAAGGTTTTTACGAAATGAAAATACACGTGATTTCATAGAAGATCATAATGAAATCAATTCAATAATTATATACATGCAATCAATAGCTTGGTTGGTTTGTGCGGTTTATGTTCAAGTATAGGTTAACAGTTCAAATATCATCTCCATGTTTTGTATGTTTTGCTAATATATTATTGTATTTTTTTATTTTACAAATCTTCAATAATGGTTAATTGTGCTACAATTGATTAGCGTATTTGTCTGCTAGCCTAAGATCTTCCAAATATCTTTTTTTCATTTTTTCCAGTTTAAAAATTATTTTAAATTTTGAATAAATAATAACAAAAAAAGATATAGGATTGTTAATTTATTTTTGTAAAAATCCTATATTAGTTCTAGAATATACCTAATTATTTTTTTAAAATTATATGTCTTGATAATCTTTATATCAAGATAACTAATTATATATAATCACGTTGGTCAAAATTATATATATATATTACATAAATAAGGTAACAATGATAGGTCATTTTTTGTTATTATTTATTGAAAATTTAAAATAATTCTAAAAATAGAAAAATTAGAACAAATATCTAAAAGATCTTGAGTTAGCGGACTAACACATCATAATCAATTTTGCTATTACATAAATAAGGTAACAATGTTAGCTCCTTTTTCTCATTATTTATTGAAAATTTAAAATAATTGTAAAAAATAAAAAAAGTAGAAAAATATTTGAAAGAAATCTCTATTAGAGACTAGACCGCACAAACTAATCAGACTAGTGATTGCACATATCTAAAATTTGCACTGATTTCATTATAGTCTTCTATGAAATCAATGGAATTAATTAATGTATCTGATTTCGTAGAAGATCCCAATGAAATCACCATGTTGATTTCGCAAGAACCTTCTACAAAAAACACTAAGCAAGACGAGATAATTCATTCCTGCAATTAATATTCCAATGGTTTATCCTTGTATTTTTCCTATTTTGGTGATTTATTTTGGTAAAAAAACGCTACAACCCAAGAGCTTGGACTATAAGTTGGTTTGAAAGTAATCCAAGTGCCCGTGAGCAACAACAAATAATAAACTCACGTAGCCTCCATCTAGACGTTGGCTTTATTTGTGAAATGGATGGGAAACATTAACTTTGCATTGCTGCCATTAGGCCCAAAATAACGGCTGCGTATTGACTTCGCTGGTTTGGCACGACTTCCACCTTATGCACTTCCATTTCTTCTTAATTATTTGTTTTTAAGTAAAAACAAAAAAATGTTGACCAAAAAACCAAAAAGGAGAAATTATGAGCGTCAATCACTTTTATAATTATTTAAGAATTTTTTAAATTTATTAAAAATATTTATATTAGAAATATCTTTATACGAATTTATTCTATATAGATGTGAATTTAATTGTCTAGGCATTTTTCTGCTAATTCAAGTGAGCCTAGATAAACAATATATATAGTGGATGTTAGTTGATTACTAATACTTTTTTTTGTATGTTGTTTTATTGGGCTAACATTCAGTTAAATTATGATTAGTTACTCTTAATATAGAGTAGATGCAAATTACTTATTCAATAAGGAAACGCATAGAAATTATAAAGTTTGGGTAGTCCAAATTCCCTCCCTGAGCTTTCCCTATTACAAGGACAAGAAAAGAAAAGAAAAAAAAAGTGAAAATGGCATAAATGCTTTTCCTTTTCACTTTATTTCTTTAGGCCGACTTGTATTTATTCTTGGACCAAGAAAAATCTAATTTGAAGTGTAGAGGAGGCTACATTATCCTATTGGAAAAGGAAACTAGCCCAATACCCTGCTTTTCGCCCCGACAAGGATCTTTTTCTTTCTTTTCGGCTCATAGTTAATTGACTTTTGTTTTTGTTTTTAATTTTTCCACAATAGGGTGTGGATGCGTGTTGAAGAGGAAAAAGAGGCCCATAGAAGGTGAAAGAAAGTGAGCCCAAGCATTAGTTGCTTTGGACCATATTATTCTGTCTTCAAGAGATGGTTATATAATTGGCCGGCAAGAGAAGCCCATATCACCAGAAATCTAGAATATCAAAATTAATTCTAAGAATTATCTTACGGCCTAGTAGTATCACGATGGCTTAGCTTACCAAAAGAAAAAAAAAGGTATGATGATGGCTTATAAAGTGATTTTTTTTAGTTCATGACTTAGTTAACTAGGAAGAGAAATCTTATCTCAGCCCAGAAATATAAGGATGCCTAAATCAAACATGTGTATAATGAAATTGTTGAAAACCTATTCATAAATCATGACCAAAAATAAATAAACTACTCATAGATGAAGAAAAAATTACCCCCGACGTGACTAATGATAAAGTGCTGTTTTGGTCAAATTCACCTTTTTGTGTTCTTCAGAAGTCAATGATATGCAGCCGGTATACATGCATGGAACAAACATTAACCATATAGCAACATGATGTCATGGTGATAACTGATAAGCTATGTATGCTTTTGGAGGTTATTAAAAATATATTGATTTTTGGGGTTCATCGTAGGTTAATATTATTTTGTAGAGGATTGAGCATTGTTGGATTGAACACTTATGATTAGACTAAAAACTATATATAGCCATTAGTTAGGGTGTAGCTCTTTTTGCTTAAGTCCATTAACAAATGTTATGGTCCAATCTAACTCCTATGTACCCATCTGGGTCTTGCCAAGAGGAACATAACAAGTATCTTATGGCTTTTCTGTAAAGGTAGTAGATAATTGGTTCTCTCTGTCCAGCCTTGCGGGACAATCCATGTATGCTTTTCCTGATTGTATTCCGGAGATGGACTAGTCTCTCATCTCATAGTTCTGATTTTTTAATTAATGCTGAAGAATTACCCTGTTCATTTTATACTGACCCCATTTTGTATGCTGAAGAATATACGCTTTAATTACTCTCCTTAATCCTAAGTCACCTCGTAGCAAGAAAATAGTTAAGTTCCATTCATACCTAACACCTCAATTGCGGGTTTATACAATTCCGACTTTCCCTACATTTTTTAATACAATTGCTAGGTGATAAGTTGCAAATAGAACAAAGCATGACATTGTTTCTTTCTCTGGGAGCATTTAAAAATCTCTCTGTAACAAAACCATTCAATGCATCCTCTGGAGATATTGGACTTGCATTGTATTGGGTCACAAATAGAATTTCCTCATGCTGGCCTTGGGGCTAATGAATATGCCCACCGTCTTCTACTTCTTGTGCAGAATGATGATAAGGACTTAGAAAAAAAATATATTAATATAATATAAATCAAATTAAAAATATATAAAATATAACTAAGAGTATTCAAAAGTATTAATAAATTATCCAATATAATATATATCTGGCTCAAATACGTTGACTATTGTCAAATTTTTGTGCATCATAGCTAGATAGTAGAGGGCCGAGGTAAACAAAATCATCTTCTCATCTCAAATGTTTGGTTGTTGGGGAAGAGTTAGCTTCTGACCATGTACCTAGCGTCTGCATGTGGGCCAGGGGTATACTAGTACCTGATGTGTATTATTTTTAAAATAGTTCCACAGCTACTAATGCATGTATCCAGGAGCTTCAGGCGTCCTTTTTTCAATTGTCATCATTCTTGTAGCAGTTAGAATGTGAACAATCTCCAAACAGCGTGCTTGTGGGGGTACAGTAATGAAGATGAGCACTATGCAGTTAGAGACGTAAAAATGTGCTCGGTACACCGGCCTGGTTTGTCAAAATTGTCATTTTTAGTAGATTATACTGAATTTTGAACTCAACAAAAAAATCCCTATCCACTTAACCCATTCTGCTCAGCCGTTGGGTTTAGGCGGGTTGGGATGAGCTTGGCTCACAGATCAAACCTTTTTTAAAAAAATAAAATAAAAAATTCACAATTTGTTGGTCCTAATTTACAATGGCATCACAGGCTCAAATCAAAGAGATACAAGATCAAACTCAAATCAAATTTAACATATTTTTTATCTAAAAAAGGATGAAAAGCATACACTATATCTAATAAATTATAATCTGCTATGTGTAAATGATTAAATTTAATTAGTTTATATATAATTATTATGGATCTTGAAAATTTGGATATGCTTCCATTAATAAAAAAGATTTTAAATTTTTTCTTAAATAAAACTATTAAACTATTAATTAAAATTTTTTATTTTTTGAAGAGCTGATTTGTCAGGCCACCCAAAATGGGCTGGCCGTCCCATCCCATTTTCTACGGGATTTTGGCAGGATGGGCTTGAAGGGCGGATTAGCCCATTTTGGTATGTCTATTTTACCTTTGCTTATTGTCTCAGCAATGCCACCATCAGTTCGTGGCTACATGTGTAATCGGTCTAAGGTCCAATTGAATTATTGACATTAATCCGTACAGAAGGGTGATTTAATATGACACTATATTTCATTAGATTACTAAGCTTGTTTTCAGTTAAAAGTTATGACAATTTTTGTAGCATTGCTCCATAAGGATATGCTTACCAAATAAGACAAGGAAGTAGAGGTCAACAGAAACCCACATCCACAAGATATGTACAGGTTATGGACATTGAATTGTTAGCATATATTATATTGTCTCTCATATTCAATGCTACATAATATCTGTGGGGTTGCAATTAGAAGACACTCTTGAGCGAGTGAAATTACTTATGTTTCTCAGTGAGTTGAAAGATACCGAACTCTAATTTAGGGGGAATTAATTAATTAATGGCTTTTGCAAGTGTTATTAACTTATTGTGCTTACAGACTTTCTTGACTTGGTTTGAAGATTTTCTACTTTTGTTTACCGTGACATATAGATCCTTATTCTTGAAAAATAAAATGGGTTGGTCACTAATTCACAATGGTAATTGTAGTTTATTGAATTATTTATTCGCGATGCCCACATAATAAAAGCCGAAGGCAATTTGTGTTTAACTGACTACATCACTACAAGGATAGAATAAATTTCATGCTTATGCTGCAACAATTTCTATGTTGTTTATATAATTGAGTAATACTACATTTCCAGAAAAATATGTATAGAATTTTTGATAAAAATCATGTAATTATCAAATGAAGTGAATTGATATGATCCACCAATTTATCTAAAGATTAATAATTATATCATATAATTCTAGACACAAAATGCTACACATATTTCTAGTTGTCTAATATTTTCCAACATTATTTTAGGATAAGAGGTTATACTGCTTTTAACTAGCGCAGAAGAGTCGAGCATGTTGTTAGACAAAGGACAAACTTTTTTAGTCAAGCTCTTCTAATGACTAATACAAATTGTTATGATAAAGACCTTTGAAATTTTGTTCTGCATTATCAAAATTAGACTATATGTTTCAAATCTAGAGCCTTCCTCTTGAGATAGAATTATATAGCTCAATTGCTTGCCAGCTTAGGAGGCTCTTTTTTGATGGACAAAGAAACAATAAAAGGGGTGTGCTCTTTTACATCAAAGCATGGCCAAGTTGACCCACAAGGAAGCAGCAATTGGGACTAATAACCCCATTTTTCAACATGGCTATCCTAAGCCCCCACTACCCCTTCATCACCCTAAAGCTGTCATTATTGAGATTGAAAGTGATTGGGCTGGAATCCAATGGGCAGTGCTGAATAAAAGAAAAAAAGATTAGAAAGAGGGAATAGGAACATAGAAAAAGGAATTAAATATCTTACATCATTACAACATTAGGAAAGAAGATAGGAAGAGGAGAAAAAAGGCCACAAAAGCTGAACTTTCCCTTCTAGTACTCCAGGAATCTGAGATCTAATAAGCAATTGGCATTAGGCAATGAAGTTCTTGTTCCAGTGCCCTTGCTGCTCATGCTTTTGCTTCATGAAGCCAAAGGCAGGGAAGGCAAAGGTGAAGGAAGCCGCCAAGGAGGTCAAAGAAACCAAGGAAGAAAAGGTTGAAGTAAAGAAAGATTGACAATGTAAACTCCATTACCTTATGCTACTTTCTTTAATTGTTGGTCTTTCTTTTTCCTTTGTGCTTCTCACTATTATTCTAAGCATGCACAACAAATTGCATCTACTTTGTGCTCCTGTGTTAGTATTGTGGCATAGCCAAGCCATCCAAGTATCGCTCTGAAAATGCACAATATATCATTGCAAATTATAACTGCTTAAAATGGATAATAAATTACCATTTGAATCATGTTTATTTCCTTCTGGTCCATATTCTATACTATTTCATGGCTCTGATCTCTCTCTCTCCCTCTTTGTTTTTTGTTGTTGGTGAGATGCTCTGATCTCTCTTTTAGAGAACATGCAATCTTTTATGAGCGCTAATTCGATGGTATCAAGAGTTAGTTTAAATTTTAACATCTATATATGCATTGTTAGTTTAAATTTTAACATCTATATATGCATTTTTCGAGTGTCCACATCTTTTCGTCATGGTGTGTAGAGAATTGTCTACATTTAAGTCTGATTTTATCTAAAGGTTGTCAAATTAAGGGTATGTTTTGTTCAGAGACAAAAAAGAGATGGAAATTTTCATACATAAGATTCATGTATAAAATTACATGTGAAAATTATGAAAGATAATGTAGTTGTACATTGGGATGACGGTAGATTAAAGGGGAAGTTGGCACCAAATAATAATCATATTTAAAAAAATAAAAAGAGATTTTAGTTGAGTGTTGGTGAAATCAAAGCCACGACAGAGCGGCTACTAAGCTTCAAATATTATCGGTCAAATACATCAAATTTCACGATCAAGATTCAAGATGCTGCGTTAGCATGATAGTGAAAGTAGGATAGGTTAATGTTGCAAGCTGTTTATGTTGGCTTTATTCGGTAGCAATGATAGATTTAATATTCCAACTCATGACACTTATAATAAGTGGAACCTCGTAATCAAGCTTGACATTATTCCGAGAAATTTTAAGAAAATAATGTTTTGCCCTTATTATCAGGGTAAGTGTTTGGTCCAACAGTTTAGATTATGTCGTTTTGGGATTCTATCTTACACATATTATTCGTCTAACATGAATTTTTATTTTCTTTTATTTTGATTTTGTAACTTGGGTGTTGGGAGTAACTATCATTGTAGAGTGAGAATGGATCCTGATAAATATATTGATTGAATCCGATATGTTTTTAATCTATGGGATGATATTATGTGAAGAGATATAGATACATAAAAACATCTTAAATGAGTGAGGCCCTATAAAAATTTGTGAAACTCTGTTTATTTACATACATATGTCTCTCTTCACATGATATAATTATGTAGATAAAAGCCTGAATGGATACATTCCCTACTGAAATTACTTTGAAGCTACTTTGGAGCAAAAGTCAACAAAAATACACTAGCTTGTCTCTTTTGTTCTGCCTTTTTGGTTCATTTTCCGGTTGATGAATCGGCGTCCTTTGTCTTCTTCAGAATGTTTTGTCACGGGTTCTAAGAAATTGCTTTCATGGCAATTACCATTTACCATTTTTATTCCGTGTACTTTACCCTGTGACGGTGATGGATAGCAATGTTTTCAGTAAATTATTGAAAAAGAAGAAATTAGATTAGTGTAGATATTTCTAAAATAAAAAATAGATATCATCCATATTTATATAAGTGAAATGTTATTTTAACACCTTAATAGTAAGTATCTATTAAAATATTCACTTTATTATTATTGAATGTGATAATAATATCTATTTAACTCATTTATTTATCACATTTAATAGTGATAAAATGGTGTTTGTTGAGACACCAACTTTTAAGATATTAGAATAACACAACTCTTTATATTATTTGCTTGGAATCCAATCTAAATAATAATCTAATCTAAATATAATTAATTTCTCTCTTTTCATTTTACTTTACAACAAATTCTGACTTTAAAATGTTTGGATGTTTGGCTAATAAGGCATTGATGATACAAATGTTTTAAAAAGAAGACATATAAAAACCCTAAAATTGGCTTTTTCTTAAGATAAATTTTGAACCAATTTTTGTTTCTCCAAAAAGAATGAACACCGGAGACATGTCTTAAATTTTTTTTCAAGAATATCATTTTAAATATTTCATATTTTTTTCTTTGCATCACCACTTATCAATGTCTTATCAAATTATAAACTAATTTTTTTTATCTTTCATCAATAACTATATTCTATACACTACTATTAAACATAATTTTATCTCCATTTTTAGTATCATTTTTATGTCTACTATTTCATTATCCTCATACTTTTATCCAGGCGTGAATAGGTACCTAACACAACCTTAACATTTAAATTTCGATAAAATTTACTTTTGTTATATTTGTATGAGAATGATATTTTTTAAAAGTAAGTGTGTCCGCAAGAAAATGAAGATATCTACATGTAGATTGATAAAATATGTTACCAGTGGATTTTATTACTAACGATGAATATCTCTCCTTTTTCTTAATTAGAAACTCTCATTTTAAAAACGTTTTTTTCCATATAAATAAAAGTAATGAAAGATAGCGAATAATTGAAAATTTAAAATCAAGTAAGAGTATTTGAAAAAAAAAAATAATTAATCCTTATTTTCACATTTACTTAATTCTTTTTTCAACTAAAGTGATAAATAAAATAAATCGTATGTAATAAAAACAATTTTTTTAAAAGTGTGCACTAATAACATTGAGGATCAACGTTTAGTTTTTTAATTTTTTAATGCTTTAGGTAATTATCCAGAGGCACGCAATAATTCATATTATAAAAAAGAGTATTAATCTATGAAACACAGATACTGATATGGATAAGGGATACGACACAGACACGAACACAGAGATACACCAAACTCAAAAAATTACAGGACACGGACACGGCATATATATATATAATTGTTTTTATTTTTTTGTATGATTCTTTTTTTTTTCTAGATGTTTTTAGTCATGTTTGTGTAATTTTTTTGTCTAATTAATTCTTATTTTTTATAATCAATTGAAAAAGTTTTAAAATGAAATGACCCAACAATACAGATCCAACTAAACAATTAGAGTTGATTTTTAGCTCATGTTAATGTAAAAATCTAAAAAAAAATAAAGAAACTAACTCAGGAGTGTTTACAGTGAATTAGAGCTGTGTCCGATGCATGTCTGGTGGTGTTCGGCGCGTGTCTAGCGCGTGTTCGGTCGTGTCTGGCACATATTCGGCACATCTCTAGGCTTAAAAAAATTATTTTTTTAATTGGATACGTACGGATGCATGTCGAACACGTGTCGTGTAAGTGTCTATGTCCAACACATATCCGACACACGAACACACCACCAACTTGGTGTGTACATGCTTCTTAGGTATTAATTAGTACATAGGTTTCATATAGTTCTTAGAACATTTGATAACTAATTATTTAATATTTAATAATTTAAATAACTAAAAAACTTAATTCCCTTTTGTCACAACTCGACTTTGGAACGTGATCGGCATGTGAGGAATTCTATCCCTACATAAGTCAAATGCATATAATAATATAATATCATATTTAAAATACAATTTTTTCTGATCTTTATTATTTTTTCTAATTAAAACACAATATTCAAACTCATAAAATTGGAAATATTATATATATATATATATGTGTGTGTGTGTGTAGCTCTGAAAACGTCTTAAGTCAAAAACCGTGGATCATGAAATCATAAAGTGATTCATTAGATGATATTAATCTTAAATCTGAAAACTTGTTTAACTCTTGAAAACTGAATCATAGCCACATAGTAGATCTATTACATAATCTAATTAAATTCAGTAATTTGATATCCATACTTAAATTTTGGAAACACATAAGAAAATACATAAATTTGAAAATAACTAACTATAATGTCTCAAAATACACATGTGGCTCGAATCCTTCATGCAAACCTACTGGAGCCCTCCAAAACTAATATAAACCTAAACTAAACCTTACAACAATGTAAAGCTCACCAAAGGATAGCTGTATACTGAACTGGTGGCATAAAAATATCTGTTTTTGCAACTGTGAGAGGAAGAGAGGGGGGTGAGTTAACAGACTCAATGAGTGAGTTCCTACCCAGCACCTACATGAGACAACTAAGAAATATACATGTAATACTATACATGCAACAATCATAAATCATTTGATATCTAAATACATAGCTATATAAGAAAACACTTCTAATTCCATAAATTCATAAAAAAAAATATAATTTCACAACCAAACATGAAATCATTTTAACTGAGGGTGTAGCAGAGCCTCGAAAAATAGTATTTGTTGAACATGAGCGATACATATATAATAGCAAGATTGGTAAAACCATAAACTATAAGGTGATACTCAGTCCTTGACGAACAAGAGCACCTGCTGAAATTCAAACAGCTTCCGTCAGAAAAACTGTGGGTACCTAACTAGGTCCCATTTTCTGTATATGCTAGGGGGCGATATTATCCTCTTACGGACAACTTGGTATCAAGGTTAACGATCTCACCACAGTAGTTAACTAATTGTCTATTTCCTTATCTCCGTAAGCTAAACTAGTTTGACAAAAACCATAATTAAAGAGTGGGTGCTCAGTCCCTTGCAAACAAGAGCCTCTAAATTCTTAGTACACTGAGAGTTCTGGATTCATATAACTCTAACAATTTGACTTCAGCATAATTGTGATTGTGAAAATCGTGCCCAAGGGATCACCTGCTTATAGGCATTCCGATTTCAAGCCTATATAATATGTATCTGGCAGCTACTATGAATTATACTAAATTCCGTACCTCTTGGTACCATAAAGTTGAAGTTCTAAATTCATATCTTAAGCTAACATAATTTTCATTTACTTGATAACTCTAAAATCATAGTCCAAAACACTGGGGGTTCACAATCATAAAACTTGGACATCATATAACATATTTATTCGTAAAGCTGAATCATATTCACGTTTCGCATTTCTCCAACATATATGAATATCTCAACCGGACATTTTAAAACACAACTTGAAATCTTAAAACTTGAATATGTAGTGATATCGAGAAACCCATAAAAACATATTTGGTAAAATAATCATCTTGCTACAATACATATTTTTTTAATAAAACCTTTTCTCAAACATTTAAAACATTTTCTAAATCAAACAACATAACAATTACGATCCCATGGTTTTGTAAAACTCATTCTTTCATACTATCATCATAAACAATAATTTTGCTAGCTTAACATAACCATTTAAAATTATATTCTATACTTTTTTCTCATCTCAAATTTCATATTTCACAATCATAATGCAAGAAATATACTCATAATAATAAAACTAAGATTATGAGATCAAACTCACTCATAGTTTGGGGTCGGAATTCTGTGGGCATCTCCAACTTGACCTCTGAAGTTTAGAATGGCACTAAAAATTGCCAGAGTAACAAAGACTCATAAACAATCTATGGTTATCTGTAGATAACTCTAATAAACCCTAACAACATTGGAGGAGCACTTCCACTTGACAATAATGGAAAATAATAAAGCCCGAACCATGGAACATAAAAAGGAGAGAAAGAAAATGACAAAACCCATAAAAACTCTTACATTTAATCTTGGAAGGAGAAGAAATGGTGTGGGATTGACAGAAGAAAAGAAAAAGGAGTGTGAGGAGTGGTAGGACTTGGTTTCTATAATGAAACCCGAGCATTGGGGGTGTTTATAACGTTGGGGGCTCATTAAATGAAACTGTATCATTTTGCACTGTGTTGACATTAAGCCCACTCGCTGCAATTACTTGCTGTAGCAAGCCCGTTCTGCAAAATTCTGCAGAACCTACTCCGCAATATAGTTTCCTGCATCCAAGGCCTTCTCGGCTATTTGGGAGGGTCGTGGGGATCTTAGGGTCGTACTGAACTTGTTCAAGGACATGTGTACCTAAGATACTATACATTTTTACTTTTCGGTGAAAATATTGAATGTGATAAAGTAATTACTATATATAATTTTTTATTGAATTCATGCTTAAATCATTAAAAATTAAAAATTAGTGATTACTACAATATAATTTTCACATTTTTCTTATAATTAATTAGGGGTGAAAATGTGCAACCAACTAGTGGTGTAATTGGATCGAATTGGATTGGTTTAGGAAAAAATAAATCTGAACTGATCAATTTTGATGGGTTCGGATAGGTTTGGGTTTATATATATATATATATATATATATATATATATATATATATATATATATATATATATATATATATTACCAAACTAGAATCGAATTGAAACAATTTAAATCAAGTTAGTTTGGTTCAGGTGATCGAGTTGCCTAATTATTATTATTTTATATTTAATTCAATTAAAACAGAAAAAATAAAAAATTTTACAAAAAAATTACAATTTTTAAATCTCTAAAGTTTTATTAATCACATATGTGTATATAGCTTGATAATACCAATAGACATAACTAAAGTATAATTTTTTAACTAAATACATTATATATAGAAAAAATAAAAAATATATTATATATAATATATGATTTAATCAAGTTATTAGGTTGAAATTTATGAAATTTGATCCTTAAACAATTATTATTGGATTTAATTAAATTTTACTTTATGTGACCTAGACCAATTTAATTGGTTTGATTCGGATTGATCGGATTCATTGAGCTGGGTTGATTTAGTTACCCCCCTACAACCATCCATGCCAGTAGTTTGAACTAAAGGGAAGCGACTCTTGAATTGTTCAATTCTCAATCATTTTTCTTTAGGCTCTATGAAAAACATAAGTGAAAACAAATATGATTCACAAAATCAACACTCGAGCAGTTTTTGTGAAGTAGGATGAATGGAAACTGAGAAATCAATAGGTATCTACATGTAATGAGAGTCTAATTTGCACTTAATCTCCACGTCATACGCTAATCGCCAATTTGTTACAAGTGAGTAAGATATTTTTGATGTCTTATTTATTAGACTGGGTGGGTGCGAATTCTTTTTAGTATGCAATCCATTTGCCATGGATGATATTTTCATAATGAACTTGTGATTCTCTCTGTTACTTTTTAAGACCCTTCTTCATTTAAAATAACTACTATTTTTGTCTTGTTTAAGATTTGAATATCGATTATCTCTTTAGAAGGGCAATTTATACTCAATAATTATTAGGAAAGGTACTTTTAGTCATGGGCTTTTTAAAAAAATTACTTTTATTAAGAATTTGAACTTAGTATGCATTTAAATTAGCTTATTTTAAATTTAAAGAAGTTATAATAAATAGTTATTTAAATAGTTTTTTAAACAACATGATCATTACTTACCTAAAATTAAGCGTGCATTTGGATGAACATTTTGGTCAAAATCAATTTTTCATCAAAAAAAAAATAATTTTTCATAGATTTAAATAATAATTTTTAAAAAATTATTAGAATATCAAAGAAATCAATTTTTAATATTTTTATAAAAGTTAAAAAAAGTAGCTTCTAAAAAAATTTGTTATCAATTTTTTAGTTATATATGAAGTTTAATATACATAAGATCTTAAGTTCAAATCTTGTTGTGATCAATATAATTTTTAAAATATAAAAAATAATTATATATAAAATTTAAATTTCACATTTTTTTTAAATATTTGAAATAAATGCTCCCTAAGGTAGCGTTTGTTTACTGTCCTGTGATAGAAAATACAAGAACAATGACAGAAATACAGGAACAGTAAAGACAGAGATATAAATAATAAATATACATATGAGTATTATTAAAAAATAAAAATATTAAATTTCAAATCTTCGTATTTTATCCCCACATTTTTTACGTACAAAAGTTTTATATTTTTCTATCCTGGGGATTTTTCTGCCCCTTGTTCCTGTCTCTATCACCAAATATGTTTGTATTTTCAGTGTCTCTATATTTATATCACAAAGACAATAAATAAACACTACCTAAGGTTTACTAACATGTTCTCACAGGTAAAAACATCCTTCTATGATAAAATGCCACCATTTTGCGAGTTTGAGTTACAGCTTAACAATTTGATAAGTGGCAATCACTGATATCAACATTTAACAACCTAACAATTTTGTTAGATTTTAGGCCCGAATGAAATTAGGAATCTTATCAACTCAATTGAAAAAACAATTTTTTTTGTAAAATGTTTTAGAACTGTTTTCCTTCTACCAATGCCTTAGCCGCGAACTATAATAATATAACATCCTTATATATTTTATTAGAGTTTTTAAAATTTAGTTTTTATATATTATCGATATAAATACATAGGATTTAATTTTTATTCCTTAATTAATCATGTAAAGAAAATTATACGGTCATGCACGTATTATTAGTCATATATTGTCATATTAACAAATATAATTTAGATTCATACTCCCAATCATATAAATAGAAGAATTAATTTTATGACAATAATATAAAAGTTTTTTTATACTATTAATAAATCAAAATTAAACTATAATACTATATATATAATTGAAAATGTTATAACTTTTATAATAATTATATTAAAAAAATATATGTATTGGATTAGAAATATGAGCCATAGAGTTCAGCCTAACCTTAAATGACTTTCCGAAGGGATCCCACAACTTGCCCATGAGGTATAGTGGCTTCTAGACATTCTCAGTTGATTTAGTCTAAAATATTTTTTAGATTGACTATCAAATTATACGAGATCTTTTATTATCTCATGAAATCTTCTATTATTATTCTTATTATTATATCATGTATTTTATCACAACTCTTATAAATACGGAATATATCTAGTATCTACTAAATTCTAAGAATATTTTTTCACATTCAGGGAAGATTATCTCTTAATTTATCATAGGGCTACCTCTCACTATATAAGGGACTCAATGCCCCCAACTATCACAAGCTTATTGTATGCTATTCTTTTACTACTCTATACCTCATTCATTCACTGACTTTGGTTGTCGAAATATCTTTAAAGGTATCCAACTCCTCGCTCTCACGAACGGTTAAAGAGCTTGCAGCCTTACAGGATTTTCAGGTAAGAGCAATAATATATTTATATATATATATAAAATTCATTAGCAATCTATTAATTAATAATCTAAAAATACTACTACTATAAAATTTAACCCGTTGTGCACATTTATAGTTTTTGAAGATGTATTTTCTTGCAGAATATGGACAGATTCGATATTTGCCAACAAAGAAAAAGTCGTTGAGTGTGGACCGCTAGGCTATTAGCACATTTAAAAGCACTAAACAGTACAACCTACGAGATTTTTTTTTTAAAAAAAGCCACTCAATATTCACCCCAATTCAGATGATATAAAATTTATATCAACCGCCAGGAGTGTATAAAGCATTTAATTTAATGTAAATTTTTTTATTACTACGATCCACTCCCTCATTTTAAAATAATTATAAAAAACCAAACATCACATATTATGGAGGATTAAAAAATATTTTAATAAATATAAAAGATTATATTAGTTAATAAAATTATCATTATATAGTTATTACCACTTATCTTGACAAATATATTAATTATTTAATTAATATATTTACACTAAGAGTATAAATAAAAAATAAAACTATCTAAATATTATAAATGAATATATATTTGAAATATAAAAAATTTAAAAAAAAATTATGCTGAAACAGATGAAATAGTAGGTAATAAATCTTTTATTTATATGAATTTTAACAAATATAAATATAAATTATATTTATTAATATAATAGTAATATGATTAAACAGTTCAAAAAAATTGAAGGATGAGTATATTCAAATTCCATTTTGCTGCATTTAATAGCGCTGACAAAGTCTGATGGAGAAAGACACATCACATGATTAATAAATAAGGTTGTGTCCAAGTTGAGTGCGATTTGTGAAAGAAAAATGTTACTCCTTTCCTCAGCTCAGTGTAAGTTGTTTTTGAATTTTATATAAAAATTAAGGTAATCTACGAAATAACTTTAAAAGACATAAACAAAGTGTTTGAAAATTTTTAATGCGATAAAATTAAATTTTTATGTTTAGAATAAGTTAATAAATTAAAAAATTGAATTCAACTCTTTTGTTTGGAATGAGTCTAAAAATGAAACAATTTGATTGTTTTTACTATTTTATCATTCGTTGATAGGTTAAGAACAAAACATTATATTCATGTAAAGTTATTTTAGTATCTTCATTTGTTGGAATTTAATTCTCATACTAAATCACACTCATTTGGGTCTAATTTCAATTCCTTAATTTTATTAGATTTTAATTCCTATGAAAATTCAATTGCTTCATTTAAATTGCTTCCAAACCATGAAATTCAATTCAATTCCTTGATAGAATTGAATTTTATGGTTTCCAAACGCCATGAAAATACTTTTTTGTCATTTAACCTTCATTCATTTTTTCTCCAACTAAATATTCTAATAAACTCATTTCCACATATTCTTTCTCTAATTGAATAGAGGTGCAAAATAAGCATGGAATAATTAATGATTTATTAAGATATGAAAATAATGTACATTTTGGCCCAAGAAAAAAACCCAAAAACGATTTAAATTGAGGACCGAAGGGAGTACTTGTACTCATAATAGGATACAATGTCACTTGATACTTTATTTATTATTGAATAAGATATGGATCTCATTCAAGTTGGGTCTATATCTCATCCAATAATGGAGAAGTGTCAATCAATATTGTGTTACTATACCAAATTAGTATAAACAACACAATTATTTGTGTAAAAAAAATCAATTCATCACCTTGATATTTGACTGATAAGCACATAACAACCTCTTCTCGTTGTTAGAAATTACATGTCTCCAAATTACTGTCTATTTCTTAATATTATATTAATTATTTATTATCACGTGCAAAATATTTAATAACACTTATTATTTAAAAAATTATATAAATGAGATGATTTAATTAAATAATAATATAAATTTTTTTAATACCATTAATATTAGAAATTAAACTTTTAAAATAATTATTAAATATATGTTATTCATATTTCAATAGCCAAGAAGTGATTGGTAGGACAATAAATAAGACATGACTGGGACAGATACTTTTCGCCCCATCTTCCATCCTAACATGGTTTTATCAATTGTATAGGAAAACTGCTAGACATCTAGAATTTTTTCTAGGAAACGTGTCAAAATAACATGATATAAGTAATAACTTTTAGGTGAGTAAATAGTTCCTACCATTACTACTATTACATTTAATCCAACCACCACAATATATTGCATATAAAATTTTGATTATTTTATTTTAGTTGCGTAACATTAATCGGTTAATTATTTTTTTATAGTGTATGTACTAAATAATGCTTTATATATTATATTAAGGAAAAGATTATGCGATTATGGTGTGAAATCTTACTATTGGCGAGATTTCGGTTGAAAAAATTATATTTTATTGTGAAATATTGTTATTGACGACATTTGAATTAAAAAATTAATATTTTGACCGTTTTATTCAAAAAAATAATATTTTATTAATGAAATCTTACCGATGACAAGATTTTATTTGAAAAAATTATATTTTATTAAATATAGTTGATAATTTTGAGAGGTTGATTTTAAAAAGAATTATATATTTTTTTTAGCAAAATCCTATCATTAATGAGATTTCACAAATTATATTTATATAAATCACTAAATAAATTTATTTTATTGTAAATTTTGTCAATGCAACTCATATTGAAAAAATGACGCACATTAATCACTGTATGGAATAGTTAGGAAAAAATGTATTTTGTATATAACTGGTGCGAGATATATGCTTAGTCACATCGTGCATGTGTTTACCAATCAATCAGGAGGCACAGATTGCACGAAGCGTAACTTCAGTGGTCCACCACACTGGACAAAATAGAACAGAGAGAAAAACTAGAGGATAACCTGAGCAGAGAGAATTTGGAGAAGATGTTGGCAAATACCAGTTCAGATGGCACAGCAACACCTCTATTAGGGGTGACTGATGATGGACATGATCAGCAAGAACAAAACACAACACCCCATCATGTTGTTGAGGGATGGTGGAACAAAATATTGGACTTGGAGGAAGCCAAGCATCAACTCCTACTCTCACTGCCCATGATTCTTACCAACTTGTTCTATTACTTAATCACTTTGGTTTCTGTCATGCTAGCTGGCCACCTTGGTGAGCTTCAGCTTGCTGGTGCCACTCTTGCAAACTCATGGTTCACTGTCACTGGTGTGGCAGTCATGGTAATTATTATATTCCTGTGTTTTGCTTGCCATACTACTACTAGCTTGGTTTTTATTGATTTGACGTTAGACACTACATGTGTTTGGATCACAAAATTCGAGAATTGGTCATGTTATTTTGAAAATGAGTTCTGTTGCTATCTGGCTAGAGATAGGTTGGCTAGTGTATAGCCTAAAGATGAAGCTGCCTTATCCCGTCCCCCCTGCGATGCCATGGCATTTATAGGGGGGTAAGGGTGGTACTTGCTATTAATACAAGTGATGAGGTAGACTTGGGCTACTTAGATAGGGAATCCGAATAGATCACAAGCACTTCATTCTCAAACGCTAAACAAGCGAACAAGATGTGAAATGCTTTACATGAGTAACGAAGGAAGGAGAATCGGGAAATCGGGAAACTAGATGGATCAAGTCCTTTGTTTAGAAAGTTGCAAGAATATAATTGACTTTATTTTGATCAAAGTCAAGTTACATATGATGTAATCTATGGGAAAGGCTATCAATCAAGCATCACGGCAAAAATACTTTGCTTTTAATTGATAAGCAAGCTTAGAAGTTGGATTATGTATGAAAGCTATGTAACCTATGATTATTTTTGTCCAATGCCAGAGATTCTCAGACTACCTTATGTGTGACAAACTTAAAGATAGAGGTTGTTATGACACTCTTGTTCTTTTTCTTAATGGTTATCAGTGCACCGAGTGAGCAATTGTAACATATATTAGTGATTAGTCTTACAATAAATATTTTACAGGCTATTAAATATAGTTAGTATAGCCTATTAACATCATGACATTGCTTCAAAATTGGTTAAATTGAGTGGAGCAAGATTGAGCTCCATGATCTTTTTCATGAATTTTCTTAGGTTGGCTTAAGTGGGGCACTGGAAACACTCTGTGGGCAAGGATTTGGAGCAAAGGAATACCAGATGTTGGGAATTTATCTACAAGCCTCTTGCATCATATCCGTTATCTTCTCTGTCATCGTATCCATTATTTGGTTCTACACAGAACACATCCTAGTGTTGCTTCATCAATCTCATGACATTGCAAGAACAGCAGCACTTTACATGAAGTTCTTTTTCCCAGGCTTATTTGCATATGGCCTCTTGCAAAACATGTTGAGGTTTCTTCAGACACAATCTGTTGTCACACCATTGGTTGTCATCTCAGCTCTTCCAGTGTTGGTTCACATTGGTATTGCATATGGCTTGGTTCATGGGACTGGTCTAAGTTTTAAGGGTGCTCCAGTTGCAGCTACCATTTCACTATGGATAGCAACTATATTGTTGGCCTCGTATGTCTTGTATGCAAAGAAGTTCAAGCAGACATGGGAAGGATTTTCAACCAAGTCATTCCATTATGTATTTACAAATTTGAAACTAGCTCTACCATCTGCTGCAATGGTATGGTATGAAACACTAACAACCCTCTTTTTTACCATTGATCTGATTAGGCTAAATGAGTAGTCCTACCAGTAGTAGTCTCATCAGTTAAAAATCTAGCATCTAGATTGAACACTGTATACAATTCAAATTAAGAGAATATTTTTGCAATTAAATTTGGTGTTAGATCCTTGTATAATGAATCTTATGATCTTTTTTATATTGTGCAAGTTTGGAGTATTGGGCTTTTGAAGTTTTGGTTTTCTTAGCTGGACTGTTGCCTGACTCGCAAATAACGACTTCATTGATTGCAATATGGTATGATTCTAATGGCTTTATATTTCTATTCATAGTCATAGTCATATATTTTTCCATATAGTTCATTCTCTTTATTCTTCAATATAAAATCTGCAGCACAAACACGGAATTCATTGCCTACATGATCACTTATGGCCTAAGTGCTGCTGCAAGGTTGGTTAGTTAGTTAGATGCACTTTTTCTCCTTTGTTTACATTTTCTGAATCTGCATTCAAATTGATGCATTGACAAGATTGGAATTTATCTCTCTGACAGCACAAGGGTTTCCAATGAATTGGGAGCAGGCCACCCGGATCGAGCTAAGCATGCAATGGGGGTTACTCTCAAGCTCTCTCTTCTCCTTGGTTTATGTTTTGTTTTGGCACTTGTGTTTGGTCATGATATCTGGATCCAAATGTTCAGTAGTAGTCCCACAATCAAAAGGGAGTTTGCTTCAGTAACACCCTTACTTGCAGTATCAATACTACTAGATGCTGTCCAAGGTGTCTTATCAGGTTTGATTTCCTCATTTTTTTTTTTTCCTTTAACCTGTGCTGTGCATGCAACTTGATCTTCAACTACTAAATTCTCAAGAAGAAAATTGTAATTGATACTGCAGGGGTGGTTAGAGGATGTGGTTGGCAGCACTTAGCTGCTTATGTCAACCTTGCAACATTTTATCTCATTGGTTTACCAATATCATGCCTACTAGGATTTAAGACCAATTTGCAATTCAAGGTAAAATATCTATTTCTCATATTGGTTTTGTACGTTCAGATGCCAAGAAGGGTCATCTTGATTGTGAAAATTTTTTCATTCGTTTAATCATTTTTATGTTGTTTTGAAATTTGATTTATTATGTGATGCAGGGTTTATGGATTGGCTTGATTTGTGGGATGGTTTGTCAAACTGGGGCTCTCTTATTTTTCACATGGCGTGCCAAATGGACCAAACTAAATCTCCCTGGGGATAAAAAAGACCATCCAATTGTTGTTTAACTCAAATGCTTGCCAAACTGGGTGAATAAAGAGAGTCCAAACTCCAAGATATGGTCTTCATTTTCTAGATGCAAAATTTGATAAAAAATGCCGTGAACTTGATTTTTTTTAAATCTAGACCGTTTCATTGAGAGAGAGAGAGAGATGTCATTTGTATAATTGTATCACTCTTGTAGATATATTTATGTGTCTTATACATTGATTGAGAATTGATTTTAACTTTTTTTTTTCAGCCAATAATTTTGTGACATCTCATTTTTTATAAATGATGTCAACAGAACTAGTACAAATAATTAACTTTACTAATATATATTATGTAACCAACGGTATATTACTTTGCTCTCCTTCCTTGTTTTGTACAACGGTGTGACACCACTGAGGAGAAGGATCCATAGCAGAGAAAACAACGCTGTCACCGCTATTAATTAAGCAATGCCAAATTATGGAGAGAATACTTATGCCACAATCCATGATCTTCTCTTATTTTTGGGTCAAACCAAAAATAGACATTTCCATAAGTGTAATTGGTTACAATGTAACATTCTAAATAAAACCCAGTTAAGCATACCCCTTATATATATGTTGTTAAGGGTGTCCCTCAAGAAGCAAATGAATCAAACCTTGTGACATCGTCATGAAAATGGCTTCAAACAGAGTTGCAATATCATCAATCCTCATTGTTGTTGTTGCTATGATAGTTGCTACATTGAGCCACGCTCATCCTGGGCATGCCTCAGGAGCAGCAGATCAGGAATACGTTCAAGCAAGCACCAAACAAGAACAGGTTGTTCAAGCAAGCATGTCTGAGGAGTTCAAACAAGCACAACTCCATGGAGAGGATGAGACTGCAGGATCACCAAGACATTGTTATGGGAAATGTACTGCAGGATGCATCAACCCCTTTACTACTAATGCTGGGTCCCTATGTGCCAAGACATGCAAGGCTCAGTGCAAAGTTTGAAAGGCCTATTACAAGAATAATTGATAAAAGAAAATGTCTGTTGTTTAATTTAATTTCAATCCAAAATTGATCTTCTCATACTCAAAAGGTAGAATTTTAGTCCTTTAGTTATTCTTTCAGTTTTCCCACATGTATTTTCCTGTGCTGAGGGCTCTTTCACATACTCTAATGCAAGCTATTGACTCCACAATCTCACTAACTTTTTCTTTTGTTTTTTTTTTCGACGAACTTCTTTTACTGCATTGTTCAAATTGTTCACATATACCAAATAAATTTTGTGCAAAATGCCTAATACCCTACTGTAATCAATAATGTCACGAATAGATTAGATTCAAAATCATCTGTGCAGAGCCAAATAATGGATATGAAGATGGAAAAGATAAGAGATATGATGCAAGAGGCTTGAAGATAAATTCCCAACAACTGGTATTCTTTTGCGCCAACTCCTTGTCCACAGAGTGTTTCCAGTGCCCCACTAAAACCAACCTAAGACAATAACAAGGGAGAGATGTAGTTTAATATCTTTAGCTTTTTTTTTTTTTTGGCATTCATTTCAACTAGTTATGTGGCATTGTGATGGACATGGACTGATATAATCTTTTGCACAGCATTGGTCTGAGGACGTAGTAATTGAAGCCAAAATTCAGGTTTAAATATAGAGTATTGACATTTAGGCGAGATTGCACCTTTGTTTATCTCTACTACAGCAGCATTCATAGCAATGACAAAAAAAACACACACCAACATATCTAGCTAAATAGTCTTCCATAATTCACCTACCTGGCTAAATTACATTTTGTAGACACAAGTGTAGGGAGAATATAACTACAATATCAACATTTGGTTGGTTCAAGTGGTTTGACATTTGTTTCCTTAAGTCAGAGAATTAAAAGAAACCAACAAAAAATAGAACCAAAGAGGTTTATCCTATAATGGGCCGACTCGAGTCAAGTTAAATTAGTTGTGGTTTACTAGACTCCAAATATTAGTTCCATAGAAAAAAATAAAGAACATAATCACAATATACACTGCCCTTAACTCCTTATGCATATTCTACTGGGAAATACAAGGAGGAGACAGGGATTACCATGACCGCCATGCCAGTGACACCAAACCATGAGTTTGCAAGAGTAGCACCAGCAAGCTGAAGCCCGCCAAGGTGACCAGCAAGCATGACAGAAACCAAAGTGATCAAGTGATAGAACAAGTTGGCAAGAGTCATTGGCAGCGAAAACAAGAGTTGATGCTTGGCCTCCTCCAAGTCCAGCACTTTGTTCCGCCATTCCCCAACTTGGGGTCTTGTCTTTTCTTCTTCTTGTCCCTCTTCATCATGAGTTATTACCTCCGTTGGATTTGGAGGTGTGGACTCTGTCACTGTGCCATCTAAACTAGTCCTGCTTGGTTGCATCTTCTATATATCTTCTCTTTCATCTGCTCAATGCTTTGTGGGTAATATACTAAGTGTTCAAATCTATTGGTGACCATTCATCAAACAAATGTTTTCATTTGCGAATAATTAGATATTCAGTTATCCTGGTAACCACTGGCACTGACCCACGTAGTATTCAGATTCCTCTGGATTTAAACAAAAAAACAAAAAAAGAATACCACTACGTTTGTTACATGGTATCTATATCCACAAGTTAATACTCATACAAGTCATTAGATGATACTCAAATCTTTTGTTATTATAAAACTTCTTTTAAGTGATCAAAATAACCGCACCTTAGAATTTGAGAAAAACAAAATACAAAGAAATTTATACAGATATCATACATAACAATTGACCAAATCGGGTACTGAAAAATAAATGCCCTGCTCATAATCGCACAAGATTTTGATGTTTAACCATAATGTTTGAATAAGACTCGGTGCTTAATGCTTATGCAGCTTTGGACCTTTTGTGATATTTATGTTCTATGTATATTTCCTTTTAATCTGGTACATATAATTAGAGTTTTGGCTTATACAAATAAATAAATTAAATAAATAAAAACTTTGGCTGTTCACTGAGGGAAATAATTTTTGTTTCATACATAATCCTCGCTGAATCTTAGTTCATGTTGTATGGTTTAAGTCTTCACCATTTAACTGAGAGGCCAAAAATAACACGAGCATTGTTTCATTCACTTGCTGATGTGTCATTTATTAAATAGAATAGAATAAATACATCTTTTTACTCTCAAAACATCTAACTATTTTTCTTCTCTCATAATGTTGTAACCCATGTAAATGTTCAAATTAAACAATCACTCTCTTTTCCCTGGTCAACTCTCAAAGTTGGGCCAAAAATAACATCTTGAGTTAAGTTATGAAGTGATTGCTTTTTTTCTCTTCTTTCTTTCAGTAAGGTCAAACCAAGACTCGTAAAATCACAATCATGACATGTCATTTTGAATATAAGACTTTGGTTGTCTAACATTTTCCTATGCATGATTATCTTCCCCTTGCAAATTAACCTACCTGACCTAGCCCTTTAGATATGGCATTATGGCAAGTTGGCAACCACCACCACCTGAATGCTATGGTGCATATAAGATCAATATGGCTCGAGTGAATTCTCCTAATTGCCGCTGGTTACTAGAGAAAAGAAGTGTGCATATGCTCCATGCTGGTGATGATCCAGTGTTTAATTGGGATCAGGTTTTCATATCACATCAATTATATGAATCTTTTAGTAAATTTTTAGTTTTCAGACACGAGTCCAGGAATAATTTTTATACCTGACACAATATCAGGTTCTCAAATATTACCCTTTTTATTTTTCATATTCATTCATCATAATTTTATCTCCCATCTACTTTGATCTTGGAATTGGAATAATATATATTCTCTTTTTTCAAATATTCTAAAATAATATTCCCAATGGTATTTATAATAATTCTCTTTACGTGTTATCCTTTTAGTAGGACGAGCATAGTGCAATTTTTCGCACTATTTCTTTTTGATAAACTTTTTCACTCCTTTATCATTCTCCAACAGGGTTTAATTTTTTAGGTCGTCCCAACAGCTCTACTCATTTTTTTTTATCCTCCTAAGGAACAGCTTTACTATCCCTTGGTATTATTAATGTAGCTGAAACGTATACTTTTTACTTTTAGCTACTTTATATAAACGATAGCATGTGGAACTTTTTAAGTCATTCCTTGTGCCCTTATATTGTTAATATAATTGCCAATAACTTAATATAATAATGATTAAAAAACATCGTTGCTTTTTTATTTTAACGTTTTCGTGTAAAGAATACCCACATTAATTGCAAAAAAGCGTTACTTATAGAAAAATTCTTAAGTATTTTTAAAGAAAGAAAAATTATTTATTCTATTCTATTTAGTGACTGATAAATTAATTATTACATTAAAAATATAGAGGATGTGAAAAATAATAATAATGCATAAAACTTATGTGTCAATTAATAAATAGATTACAGTAAATATTATCTGTTATTCTTAGTGCACCTAAATATTTCTCCTATTTATATCAATTAGTAGAGTCGACCAATGCTACCAAAACAAGTGTTTCTCTGTTAGTTATTTTCCTTTTAATTACTTTGTATCCAAGAAAAACAGTTTCCATATAGCTATACACAAATTTGTACATACGGAACAAAAATGTAAATTTATTTATTTATTTTTTACTCTATAAATACAGAAGGAGGGGACAACCTATTTTATATTTTAATCCCTGGTGATCCAATTGCTTTAAAATAAGCTGGACAATTTATAGTTGCATATGAGTGAAACTCACACAAACTAAAAAAGTTGATTCTTGCGTTAATCCTAAGCTAACTAAACAAGATGCTCAAAGTTCGGCCATTAAATTGTTTTGGGAACCAACATTCCTAACACCAAAACCCGAGATCCAAGTCCTGGATTCATCTCGAAAGAACACTTCCACTTCACATGAAGCTTGTAATTCACAAAGCAAATATGAACATATTAGTTTCAATTTGTTATATTGATGTTGATATATATAAGTGAGATATAACCAACCTATCAAGATCAATGACAAAAGATATTTAATTTATGAGTAGTGTTATTTATACTTATAGAGTGTAGGATACTATGCCAACTCATACCTCATCCACCATTAGAAAAGACGTAGACCCCATTTAAATAAAATTTACACCCCGTTCAATGGTAGATGATACATGAGTTGATAGTGTCCCACACTTTATTATTATTTCTCTTAATTTATAGTGTTAATCTAATCTTTCTAATCACAAAGGTTTGTTACACTAATCCACCTTTAAATTATGTGTTTCTTCTTATCCATAAAATTGTAGGGCTAGCCTTTTCCTTCTATCCACACGCCCCACCTTATTAAGAATAGTTAAACATCTCATCTAGTCATATATGGCTGAATATAGAGTTTGAATTTCGTGGTGATTGCAGTGCAGAGGTTATAGATTCTATTTGTTCTTTGGAAAATGATTTGTATATTACCTGCTATTATAGAATTAACTTATCAAGTTTATAAACACATGCACACTTAATTAAAGGCATATATAAAAAAAATTCCAAAAAAAATGAAAAAAAAATTTCTAAATAGATTCCTTTATTTTTACGAAGTAATCAGCCTTTTATATAGTACTAACGGTAACGAGATGTGCTTTTAATATAATATTAAGTACTGAAATAGATATAAATGTATGATATAACATAAACATATTTCATCATTAAATACGGTTTTTCAACGGTTATATTTTCTGATTCTGAAACAATACACATTTAGTATTTTCATTTCGAAAGATGTAGAATAGACTTGGTTTTTATTTATCAAAAAAGATGAGTAAAAATTCTTTTTTTTTTCTATATGCATAATGTTCCTAAAATTAAGAAAGCTTTACTGTAATTTCTGAAATTTTAAAAAGTGATCCAAATTAATTCTTATGCTATTATTTTTTAGGACTAATTTAAATCACTAAAAAAATTATTTTTTAAAATTTTAAAAACTAAAATGATATTTTTTTATTTTAAGAATTAAAATAAATAACGCAGGGAGCAAAGTGAACTCCTCTCTACTAAAAAAAAAAAAGCATAGTTTTTAGAGGAAAGAAAGCACCCATGTCCCATCATGTACTAATTTAAAATATGGAACGTTATAATACACCTAACAATAATAATGGCTTCAAACATGGAAATTTGCAGTCTTCGCAATTAAATTACAACTACATGATTAGATGGGAGTAATGGCTATTTTCTAAGGTCAACATGCATCTCCGAATGCAATCACTTGGCCTTTGATTTGAGCCGAAAAGTACAACAAAGCAAAAGGTAACTTGTCATTGGATCGCCCATTCCTGCAAAGAGGGAATTGCATTTCATGATCAAAATTATCCTAAAAATGTTATTTATACTATAATTTATATGAAACACACTCTCAATTATTATTATACGAGACATGAAATCAACTTGGATGAAAATGTAAGGACGCTCTGTTGTATAGATAAGGTTACTGATGCCTAATGTTATTTCAATGTTCACTCTTGAGTGTTTTACATACTTATTTTATTATTATTAGGTAAAATTATAATTATCATTTATTTATCTTATTTAATAATAATAATAATTAATAAAATAGATATACGAATGAGATACTTAAGAGCCAGTAGAAATAGTACTATTGGATTACCAATTTACTCCGACATACACAGTACGCTTGATCAGCAATTTCTTAAATGAGCCAGGCAATTCTACCAGTCATTGCGCACCCCCGAGGCATAAATGTATGGCCATTGATCTTATGTACCTTTTAGTTATATTGATCTTATTTTTTTTTTCTTTCTTTTTTCACTTTACAAATACAAGATGCCACGTCAAAACAAAATGTGAATATATAAGATGCTTATTTCACAAAAGACAAATTAAGAATTTTAATATTGAATTATTCCCTTGGTTTTGATGAGGGTATCTAACTTTTGAGAGCTCCAACTGTAGTCTTCTGTGCAAGTTCAAAACTTTATTTCAACAGAAATTTCACCCTCAGGTGGCAAAACCTGATCCGTGAACAAGACCATATTTACACAAACGCAAAACTGAACAAGGCAATAGCATCATCATATATCATATATAATTTGTAAAATAATGACTACAAAATAAAAACACACTCACAATGCTAGGTAGCCCCTGACATTTGTTAATCCATCAGATGTATATATTGCAAGATTTTCTTGCTAACATTTTTAGATACACCAACAGCATACATCAAAAGTAAAATAATGTCAGTAATATGGTTAAAACCTGCACACAGTGACTTTGGAGTTTGGAGTAACTGAGCAAATGAGCACAGTTCTGAGACTACAGGTAGACAGTGATACATATCAGTCGGCAGTCCCACACCGTGTGGGTCTAGTTCAATCCAAATCCATATCATAGATATAAATATAAACATATACATTATACATATATAATATATGACCATGACAAAGCCAAATTAAATGTGCTTTCTTAAATTTTCAACGTTACAAAATCTGATTTAGCTACATATGTAAGCTACTCACACGTAATGCCCTCTCCTTTCACACGCTTGATATAGTACTAACATAATCAATATTGCAACGGTAACGAGGGAGAAAGTTTCCCTTTATATCTCTATCTCCTCACACCTTCATTTCCATGACTGCACTTTTCATATCTCCCTGATCTCAAGTTTTAAGTTCTCAACTAATTTTCTTTCCTTTTTTTTCTTTTTCGTGTTCATACCATCATTTTGTTCCCCTCTCTTTATCTACTACTCTTCTAGTTTATGTATAATATATACTATATATACACACATCAATAATACACTCTCCTTCACAAGTCACTTCTTTTCTAGTTCCCCATGGAGCTTCAGAGAGCAATCTTCCTCTTCTTGGTTCTCTTTAGTCTTCTTTCATTCTCCCAAGCATACAAGTTCTATGTTGGTGGAAAAGATGGATGGGTTTTGAACCCTTCTGAGAATTACAATCAATGGGCTGAAAGGAATAGGTTCCAAGTCAGTGACTCTTTGGGTGTGTGTTTCACTTGCAAAGATCAATTTTTTTTTCCACTTCTCATCTTTGTTTTGTTATCATACTTTGCATGGTTATTGTTGCTTCTTATTTAAATTATGGATTTTTTTTCTTGTGTTAATAGTTTTTAAGTACAAGCAAGGATCAGACTCAGTGTTGGAGGTGAACAAGGAAGATTATGACAAATGTAACAAGAAGGACCCAATCAAGAAGTTTGAGGATGGTGACACTGAGTTCCAGTTTGGTAGATCAGGTCCTTTCTACTTCATCAGTGGCAAAGATGATAAGTGTGAGAAGGGTCAGAAGCTGATTATCGTGGTCATGGCTGTTAGAGAACAACAGCATCATAACCCCCCTCCATATTCTCCTTCTCCTCCTTATGTTCCCACACCACCAAAAGCTCCTTCACCAATTTATGTACCCCCATTTGTTCCAACACCACCCAAAAGTCCTTCACCTATACACAATCCTCCTTATGTTCCAAATCCTCCAAAAACTCCTCCTCCTGTTTATAGTCCTCCCTATGTTCCAACACCCCCAAAATCTCCTACCCCTATTCACCATCCTCCTTATGTTCCAATTCCACCAAAAGCACCATCACCTGTTAACCAGCCTCCTTATGCTCCAACACCTCCACAGACCCCTTCTCCTGTTTATAGCCCTCCATATGTTCCCACTCCACCAAAAGCTCCTTCCCCAGTTAATCAACCTCCTTATGTCCCAACACCTCCAAAAAGTCCTTCCCCTATTCATCATCCTCCTTATGTTCCAATTCCACCAAAAGCCCCATCACCTGTGAATCCGCCACCTTATGTTCCAACACCACCACAAACCCCTTCCCCTGTTCATCAACCACCATATGTTCCAACCCCTCCACAAACCCCATCTCCTTATTATAGTCCACCCAATGTTCCCACTCCTCCAAAAGCTCCTTCTCCAGGTAATGGGCCTCCCTATGCTCCAAACCCTCCAAAAACACCATCTCCAGTTTCTCAACCTCCTTACACTCCAACACCTCCTAAAACTCCTTCCCCAGCCCATCAACCCCCCTATGTACCAAACCCTCCAAAAACCCCATCTCCATATTCTCAACCTCCCTACATTCCAACCCCTCCAAATACCCCTTCCCCAATTTCTCAACCTCCTTATATCCCAACGCCACCCAAAACACCATCTCCAATTTCACAACCTCCCTATACCCCAACACCTCCAAACACCCCATCATCTCCAACTTCTCAACCTCCGTACATCCAAACACCACCACAAACCCCATCCCCAATTTCTCAACCTCCGTACACAAGTCCTTCACCATTCTCTCAACCACCCTACAGTACTCCAACCCCTCCAAAGTCCACCTCCCCAACTTCCCAACCTCCAACAGCACAAACACCAGGTAGTGGAACAGCACCAGTGGGTTCACCACAGTACGCTCCCACAGTGCCATCTCCATCATCATCACCACCATATGGTAACTCTCCATTATCATCACCACCACCATATAGTAACTCTCCATTATCATCACCACCGTCACTGTCACCATCTCAAGGACCTTCAGTTTCAACTGCACCGCCGGCAACTTCTCCGGTGGGTTCTCCGGTGTCTGTCACGTCATCACCCCCGTCTCCTTCACCGTCATCGTCTGCGACACCGGGAGGATCGTCCCAAACTCCTTCGTTGAGTCCCAGAGGCTCCGCAACGCCGCCGTCGTCGTCGTCGAACAATGAAACATCGCCAGCATCGCAAAACGGGACGTCGTCTGCACGGGCTGCAACTCCACGTTCAGGGGTGTGGACTTATTCACTCACCATTTTGGTTGGTACTGCACTAAGCACTATTCTTGGGTAGATAATTAATTAGTTAATTAGTGTTGAGTTGTTGTACGTAATTAAAATTAAAGTCTTCTACTGTATGGGAATGGGATCATTATAGTTTTTTTTTTTGTTTTGAAACTTTGGATTTAATTTTGTGAATTTTGTTTACTATTGTTATTTTGGACATAAGAGATATATATCATCTCATGGTTTAATGTATAATCTGTGTAATGGTGCATTGCCAATTTCCCTTGGGGTTTGATTTATTGGACCGTCAAATTCTTTGTTGGAAACTTGCAACTTGCAGTTCTTTCTTTCTTTTGTTATTTTCGTATGCTTTGTTTCCACTTCCAAGGCTAAACGGAATACAGAATATGCGAAAAAAAATGTTATATACAAACATCTTAAAAATGAGTATTAATTGGGACAATAATTTTAGAATTATTGAATGTGATATGATAGAGTGTATGAGATTTATTATATCATAAGAGTGTTCTAATAAAAAAAATTTATATTTTCAGATATATATATATATATAGAGTTTAATTTTGATACACTGATAATATAAAATTTTTTTATACTGTCATCTAATTATATTTTTTTTTATATGATTTTTTAAGTAATTTTTCAAGTAGTGGAGGTTGAAAGTAATATATTTGTTTGTGTTATAACATGATTGAATAAATGCATAAAATTTTTTTACATTATTAGTATATTCTAATTAATATATATATATGGATTTAATAGCTACAGTGTTGTATAATATAAAATTATTTTAGACAATCCTTTGTATAAGTTATGATAATTGATAGTATAATTTTATATTATTAATATATTAAAATTAAATTATCACTGATAGTGTATAAATTAACCAATGAATTATTTATAACTCATTCGTCTTATACATTTTCATTTTTCTTCTAAATTTGATTTGAGCTTAATTTAAAAATAAAGCACATGTCAATTTTTGTTGTTGTCTAACAGCATAAAAATATCATACTATATATATAGTAGTTGAATAAATCACTTTTAGGGAGTGATTATTGTCATGCTCCTTTTAATGTTTCTAACTTAGCATCTCTAAAATGTCTCTAGTTAAATGTTGTGCTTAATTTTTGTCTATTATTATTATTACTCTGATATTCTATACTATATTTAATAATTATACTAATTAATATTAAACATAAAAATTAAATATTTTTAATTTATCAATTTAAAAAGGAAAATCAACGTATCATTCTTCGAGTACGTTGATATTTTGGACAAAAAGAAATATATGTTGCTTTTACACTTTGATACAAGTAAGGTAAGAGATAAACACACTTACATTTTGTAATATTTTGAGAATTCTTTTTTTCTTTTTGATAGATTAAATTCAATGTAAAAGATAAATTTCAATTTACAAGGACATTATCCATTCTTTTAAAACTGGCACAAGAAAAATAAATAAATTTAAATATTTTAAATATCAGTACAATCAATTTACTGTTACTTTGCACCATAATTATTTACATTTTGTTAACTAAGTTTTGATAAAAATATAGTAATATGAATTTAACGTGTTGTGCTAAGTTATATTTTTACGACGCTACTTTCACACACTTATTTTCCTAATTTATTTTATCTTTTTCTTACTTTAAATATAAACATGATTAATTTATTCATTCCAAAATTAATAAATTTAAATATCTTCTTTTTTATTGAAACTTAATTTACTATTATCTTTTATCATTGAGTTACTCAATTTTAAACTCAAAAAACTGCAAAGTTATACCTTTCAACTTGTCTGTATTACAGGATGAAAGGAACATTAATTTTTTTATCCGCCAAACTCTAAAAACACTCAAGAATAATAGATTGGTCTTCTTTTAAAATTGAAAATTAAAATTAGCCAAATCATATATTTAGTATTAATTAGTGTAATTACTAAATATAATTTAAAATATGAAAGTAGTTGGTAAAGAATTTAACAAAATATTTAATTAAGGGTATTTTAGGAATACTAAACTAAAAGCATTAAAGTGGAGTAGTAATAGATAAAAAAGAGTGACAATCCTCCCTTATTTATATTACAATAAATGATTGGAAGTCCACACACATATATATATTGAATAGATATTTGGTTAAAAAATAAAAAAAGAAATAAAATTTTCATAAAAAACTCTGTCTTTAATTTTATATTCAAATTCATCTATAACAAATTTAATATCTTTTTTACCCTAGCCAAATATATAGCCTCAGTATCAAAATTAAACCCCAAGTGTTATTTATAATTTTGCATAAGGAAACATATGCAATGTGAAGATTTATGAAGAAAATGGGTACAATGTGAGGAAGGAAGGCATAGTGGTTCTCGTTTAATCAATTATCCTCTTTTCTTCTGAAATTCACCATTTTATTTTTTTTACGGGAGTTATATATACGTCTATATGTAGCTATGTTTTATATACAAGTAATATATCTCCAATTATTAATAAAGAACCTATTTATTTGTGCATTTTAGGAGATGCATTATTTTTTAAAAAAGTATTTTTAAAGATTAGATATGTTACTTGTTTGTGCTTTTATAAAAATAAAATGAAAAAAAACAAACTTTCTATTTATTTTAAGAAGCAGATAGGGAAAAAAAAAGCAAGAAGAAGAAGAAGAAGAAGAAGGAAGACGTAATAAATATACTGAAAAAATGTGGAATTACTATCTTTATCAATCAATCTTCAATTTTTTTTCAAAAAGACCACTATTTACTTTCGTACTTTCTATATAATTTCATCCTTAATTTTATGATAAAAGAATATTGAATAATTATGATAAACAAACACTTTTTATAAAAAAAATAAATATAACAATAAAAAATGCTTTATACTAATGATATTTTAATAATTTCTTATTATGATAAAAGAAACGGTTTTTATAAGCTTTACCAAATGCCCAAAACCATGATTATTTTATGATTGTTTTGTTGCAAAAATTAAAATAATATGTTCATTTTCAAATAAGTATTTATTTGGATAAATTAATTTATTGAAAAATTAATATATTTATCTATAATTATAATTAAATATATTAATTTTTTAATATATCAATTTATCTAAATGAACACTTATTTAAAAATAAAGATCATAATAAAAGTGAAATAATTATGTTATTGGTAAAGTAACACTTTTTTTTATTGTTATTGAGCCGTAGGGAATGACAATTAAAAAAACAATATAGTACAATAATGTAGTGTTGAAAGAATTTAATCTTCATAATTCTGGTCTTCGTCTTCCTATTTTAGTATATAGGTAGATAGCCATGAGTTTCACGATATCAGATGATTAATTGGTTGGTGCGATGTGCGGATGGTGCTGGACCAACAATAAAGTTATTAGGCACTTTATGGAGGTAGCTTTCACAGCATGGGAAAAGTTGGGACGACCTTACTTTATATAATTGAGAACATGGACACAAAAGTTCGAATCGGTTTCTAACTTTCTATCAATCAAACAGAGATATTCTTCCATAATCATATCTAACACATATCTTGTTCATTTACACATACTCATGATAAAAGTAAATTTTATTAATTTTATTTGATATACATTTATTTGTATATAAATTTGATTAATTTTTTCAGTGTGTCAAACTTATATAAAAATTTTGCTAAAATGAATATGTGCCTCGATCCTATCAAATTAACCTCCCCATTATGTTCTTGTATCTAAATAATAATAGTTTTAATGAAAAAACACTTCTTAAAGTTGTAATGGGATAAATTAATTCTTGAAATTTTATAAATGGAGACAAATAAGTCCATCTATAAAATTATCGTCCGAGTTGTATCTTGTTACCTTACTTACATGTATTGTTAATTTATTTACGTATACTATTAATTTTTACGATGGATTCTAACTTGTCTCACTCATCTTAATGAAGTTATTTAGGCCTTATTGTTCATCTTCTCTCTCACCATAGTTTTTTGCTCAAAAGAAAGATTTTGACTTTAAATTGTCATTTCTTCTTTGCAAAATAAAGGAGTGAGGCGAGTTAGAATGACCCACTGTGAAAATTAACAGTACACATAATAAGTAAATTAATAGAACATGTGGATATATCTTAACTATTTAGGTAATTAGACGGAGGGACTAACTTATCCTTATTTATGAAATTTGAGGGACTAATATTGAATTTTTCAAATTTGATGGATTAATTTGTCTCTCAATATAAATTTGAGAGACTAAATTGAGTATTTAGTCTAAATTTTAAAAATATTCAAAAAGAGAATAAATTTGCTATACATGCCGATGTTAAAAATTTTACATTTTTATTAAATCATATATTATTATATAAATAATATTTTTTATAATAATTATAAGATTTAAATATTTTACTGATATAAAAATATTTTAAGACTAAAATATGAACATGCTTTTATTTTAATTTTGTTCAATGTCTCCTTTTATGGATGAACCAAAGGTATCCAATGCTGGAGTAGTGATTAATCCCCTCAAAATATAGATCTCAGAAACGTCGATATTATCTCTGGTCATGAAATCGCCTCCATATATAATGTCAGGAATCAAACCTTGAGGCCTAACTAACTAGGTCCTCATGGCTTTTGTTCAATGTCTATAATTACAGGTCAAATAACCTTAAACGGCTAGACACTAGGAATACAGTATGCATAGAGCTAGGTATGTAAACTGGTTCGATCCATGACGGACCACAATTAAATTGGCCAAACTAGATTGATCCGTTTCATAAATGGACGAGGTTTAAGGGTGGTCCGCATACGCCTCGCATAACCCCGCAGACCAGTCCGCATAACCCTTTTCCTGTTTATATTGTTTACCCTTGCACAAGCCTACAGACTATAAAAGCCCTCAATGTATGATTGCATTACAATTTCAATATGAGTCAGCAAAAGCACAAACGTCGATCAATACCTGTTTTCATTGTGTATCCAACTCTCATGTTGTTGCTTCTCATCCAACTCTCAGCACATCGATCACTCATAATCATGGATCGAACAAACAATAACCCAAGACAACTCTATCACCAAACACAGGTAAACAAATAAACAAAATTATCTATAAAGCAAGCATGTTTCCAATGGTCGAAATTCAATGTTGTGACTTTAGAATAAGATTTTATTTTTCTCATAAGCAAATAGGGACAGACAATGTTGGTAAATAAGATTAAATTCGCGAAAACGAAAATAAGGGAAATGTAAAAGGGGAGGGGAAAAAAAGACACAAGAAAAGAGAACATATTTGGTGAGTAGTTCTTGTTTGAGGTTGCCAGAAGCAACAAAGGAGAGTAAAAAGACACAAGAAAAGAGAACCCTTTTGACGAGTAGTTTTCATTCGAGGTTGCCGGAAGCAAAGAAAGAAGAGTCGGGCCCGAACCTACTAGAAAGAGGTTTCCGGTAGGAAAAGTCTGATTGGAGATTGTGCTCCACATCGATCGCCATCACTTATTGTAACATCCTAATTTTTAACCCAATACTCTAGAACATAATTAGGTTAATAATTAGTCTGTTACTTCATAGTCCTCATTTAACTTTGAATTACTTAGCGGAAAATACGGATAAATTTTTTTTGAAATAAAAAGTGAGAGCCGCATGATACGATATATCATGTAACGATCAAATCATACATCTCATAACATCATAGCATAAGGCACAACATGAAAAACACTGAATATCATCTCATATATATATAACTTGCCCACTTATAAGTGTGGGACTTAATTTAGTACAAGGAAAATACATGAAAGGAAATAAACATAAACATGATCTACTTCCCTACTCGAGTGCATCTAATGGGATAACCTCTAAACAAAAGAAGGTCCATCCCCATCTAAGTGGTGTGTGCTCTAACCGGGTACTCCATCGGTCGATCATCACCTCCTACTGACGTCCGTCTCGCGAACGAGGCAAGTATCCAGGAAACTGGGCGAGCTCCTTGGGCGTAAAGAGGCGGAACGGGGATCGAGAGGGACCCCTGCGGTGTGGCTGCATCTCCGGTCGCCGCACAAGTCGTGGCTGAGTCACGGTATCCTCACTGCCCTCCCTCATCAATGGTGGAGAGGGGGCAGAGCTCTCGCTATACGGATGAGTAGGCGGGTCCTCGGACAAGTCGGTCTCCGAAAAGTAGGTCCGGGGCACGTAATCGGGATGGTCTCGCATGGCTAAGGCGGCGGTATGCATGCGGAGCACTCTCTCGTCATGCGTGTGCGCGCGCTCAAAAACCCGCTCGTCGTCGCCATAGGGTGCAGTCGGGGAGAAGCGATGGGTGTGCACGGGATGAGCGAAGGGGCGTCCTACGAACATGAAAACTCGCATCGTGCACTGCCCCTCAAATAGTGCACCTCCCATGTTGGGGTGTCCACGAACACTACGAATATCGCCATCTGAAGACGTGACGAAAAGAAAGAGATAGAGGGAGTGAGAATCTTACTAAAGAATCTCAGTAGGGCCTCCTACTACCTAGGTGTCATCATCTGCGTCCTCAGGAACCTTGGGTTTATTTATACCAAATGAATGAGCATGTATTAAGTTCATTTTAAACTTTAAAATATACTTTAGCCAAGGTCCGTTCATTTTAGGATGATCTTAATGTCATGAATGCAACATAATAGAAGATGTATGCATGACGCTATCTAATGCACATACATCAATCATAACATCATGTCTCATCAAACTTAGTGGCATAAAGTGGCAATAGAAACATTCATATGGGACAAACTTAGTGACATAATCATAATCATGAAACATCTCTTCCTCATGGGCCACCCTAAAAGACAATCGAACTGGGGGTGCTCGGCCGAACCGGTGTCACCCAGAACGTGTCACATATCTAGGTTATGAGCTCATACCTTAACTAGTCGTCACTAGTTCTTACTTACCACTTAACGATAAGCGTATCATAAATCATAAATCATAAATCCTGACTATCTGAGTACGGGTTAGGGGGCAAAACTCTTAGGGGTGCTCGGCCGAACCGGTGTCACCTAAGAGTATAAAATGGTACCAATGTCACATGAGTTCTATGGAGGTGCTCGGCCGAACCGGTGTCATCCTAGAACCCATCTTAGTACCTTAATTTTCAAAATCTCTTTAAGTCCCCAAATTTGTCTGGAATTGTACAGACAACTAAGCATTACAATCGAATTTCCTTCCAAATTTGCTTTATGCCACATAAACATATAACCTCATGAATTCCTCATATGAATAACATCATCATCATTTGCATACTACATGCATCATCATAAAACATCCAAACGCTTACCCTTACGGTAGCTTATGCTTTGACCCTTACGGATCTTAATCTTGAGATATAGTTCTCTACATCCGTCGCTCATATCTTTATGCACCTAAGGGCTCATAATTAATCATCATTCCTAATCCTTATGTTCATACTTAAATCTGAAAAGCATAGGGCAGAATCTCTAACTTGTATTTACGGGGTTCTAGAACTTACGTTTTAGACCCTTTCTCGATCCGTCATACTAAGGCGCTATATATTAAATCTAAATCAATTATGAGACATTCTTATGCTTAAGGACTAATTATTAATTATGTTTATCATGTTGTAAGGGTGCTGGACAGAATCCAGAAAAATAAACGTTCTAAGAGTTCTAAACTTGCACTTTTGCGGTTTTCTAGTTACTAGTTTCCCCATAGGTGCTAGAATTCAATTCTAATCCAAATGTTACCAAGTTTTTCATGTCAAAACAATCTAAATCTGATTATGTTCCCATTAAAACAGTTTGGATAAGTTCCAAAAACAAATGGGTCAAAACTATGTTAAATTCTAGCTTTACGGTATTTCTAGTTAGCTAGTTTCTTACCTATCACGCATAGAATCGCTTCTACATCATCATATGATATTTTCACTCATTCCAACACATCAAAACATCATCATACAGCATCACACTCATCATATTAGATCCGAAAACATCTTGCCTCAATAAGAGAATTAAATTGACATTTCTAGGTACATAAGTTAACTAGTTTCTCTTGGAATCAATCTAGAACTTCTAAAACTCTTTTCAAAACATTTTAATTCATCAAGAGGCTAAGAGAAGCTTTAGGTCACTGACCAAAACATATTCCATCCCCTAAAAGAGAATAAAATCACAACTTGTGATGACATAACCTTATAAAGTTTTGTAAAGCTTTAAGGAAAACTTAAAACATAGACTATTGGTCCTAGTAGCTAGATGAAAACTCATTGCAAGTCCATCATCACTACTTGGCCGAAAATATGCATTCAAAGAATGGTTTCACATTAAACTTTAACTTGGAATGAAATGGGCAAGTCTTTGAGTTCTAGGTTCTTAAGTTATGACATAAAATAAACATGCTCATGCTTTTCATTTCTAATCTTGCTTATAAAACAAAGTGATGACGTAAAATAAATATGCAAGGCATAAACTTAAACGTGCAAGCTCGAAAGTAAAATGCAAAGCATGAACTTAAACGTGCAAGCTTGAAAGTAAAATGCAAGGTCCAATTCTTTATTTTAGTGCTCTTGGCCCAACAACAATCGACTTTAAGACCGAAATAGAAAGGCATTCGAGAAATTAATTAGGTGATAATGCAAGTTCAATTCTTTATTTTAGTACTCTAGGCCCAACAACAATCGACTTTAAGGCCGAAATAGAAAGGCTTTGAGAATTAAATTAAGTGATGATACAAGTTCCATTTTAATCTTTATGTTCTTAGGTGATAGCTAGAAAGTAAAGATGCATAGCAAGAATGTAAATATGAATGCAAGCATAAAATAAATTATGCAAGTTCATTTTATCTTTCTAGAGCTCTTAACAAGACTTTAAAGGAACTCAACCTTAACCCAAACTCATTCAAACAAGATAAAGTCAAGCCTAGAGTTCTTAGAACTCCACATAATATTTTTAGGAAATCAAACCATGAAGCTTAGAAAAATTAAGGAAATGGCCGAAATCTTCAAGAAGAAAAAGGAACATTTTAAAACTCTAGAGTTCATGATCTTGATGATATATTAACACCAACATCATGAGTCCTCATCATTGAGTTCATAGAGCCATTTTAAAACATCATCAAAGCTAAAGTTCTCAAGAGTTCAAGAAAGGAAGAACTAGAAACATTTTTGTTCAAGAACAAAGATCAAGCTCTAGAGTTTGTTTCAAGTGATGAACACCATCATGAAACTCTCATCATCAAGCTCTCACTTCTTTATTCCCAAAGGCCCATGGCCGAAACATAAAGAGGAAGGAGGAGAATAAAAGATGTTCTAAAAGGAATCAAGAGAAACTATGAACATCAAACTTGAAACAAGAACTTTAAAGAAGAGAATGCATGAAAGGAAATCCCTTCTTGGTGTGATGAACTTGAAGATGGAAGAAGAAGATGAAGATGATGAAGAACTTTGAAGAACTTGAAGAACACTAGAACTTTGAGAGAAAAGAAAAGCTTTGAGTGTTCCTAAACTTAGCAAATGATCTAAAAGTGGTGCAAGCTCCTCAAGGCATTCTATTTATAGAGAAATGAAACAAATGAAGTGTGTGTGTGGGCTGATGTGTTTCGGCCATGACGGTGCAGAATGGAGGCATCCATGAGTTCCATGAGGTGAGATAATGTGGTCTTGAGGCATGGTGAGGTATGGCTCAAAGTATGGTGAGGTATGGTTCAAGGTATGGCTCAAGCATGGTTCTTTGAGTGAGAAAACAATTCAACATGTGGTCAATGGGGAGTGTGCTGGCCGAAATGCATCAGCCAAGGGAGGAGAGTTTCTTACATTTTAATTGTGGTTTAGAGTTGTGTTTAGGTGTATCTTTGATTATGCTTAAGATTAGGAATTTGTAAGAAAGTGTTTAGGTAAGGAAAATGGATAATTAATGTGGTCTAGACATAATTAAGGAGTGGTCTTGCACCATTAGTGAGTTAGATCGTCAATTTAGAGTCTAAACAACTCTAGACACACTTCCTTGATTTAAGGAATTGGAGAGAGAAAACACTATTCAAGATTCCAAGACTAGGAATCTTGAGTTCTAAAAAGGGATTTAAGTTTAATCTAAGCAATTTTAGGTTCTAATTAACTTTAATAAATTATTTTGACTCTAGTTTAATTAGGGAAATAAATTAATTTTCGTTTAGAGCCTAATATTGCTTAGGTTTGCTTAATTACGTCATTAAACTCAAAAACACTATTCTAGGGGCAAAATCGTAATTTTGCACTAAAACTGCCCGGGACCACCGGGACTCGAACAGAGACCTCTAGACATATAAAAACGTGTTTTTAAACCTCTAGGGAAAGTTCCGGGCTCAAACGGCACATTTACCTGCGTAAAAACGCTATAGGGGTATTTTGGTCATTTTGACCAAATCATGAAACGAAATTTTCGCTTCCGAAAGCATTCAAAAGCTATTCAATCCCCTTCAAACATTGAGTTGACCTTTCGAGGATGACCGAGTTAGTTACCCTCATATTCGGGTCGGGAAATGACCTCAGGGGCATTTTGATCATTTCCATCGGACAGAAAAATCGGGGTGTTACACTTATCCCTTGATTTTGGCCTTGAGCCTTTGACCCCTTGAGTGAGAGAGACAGAGAGTTGAGAGATGAGAGTAAGAAAGGGCATGAGGCCGACAATTGTGAAGATTGAAGGTGGTGCGCGGAAGGCGATGGGTGGTGGCAATTATCACTGAGTTAAGAGAGGGGAGTGGTCGAGTGGGTGACAGACTGACAATTGACGGACTGATTTGTGAAGATTGAAGACTATAAGACTGAAGACTAAAACGAGTGTGAGACCGAAGCAAAGTAGAAGTAGCAAACCCTAGTGGCTTTGGGTTTGGCTAGTCGGTAAGACAATGACTCAGTGTAGGTTTTTTTTTCCCCCGACTTTTGGGCCACTAAAACTTGATACGTGAGTGATTTAACTTATAGTTTCACTTAATTTTTGATTAATTCTCTATAATTTAAAAAATTATGATAAAGTTGCTATATTATACAAAAATTTTCAATCAAGTCCCTGTGATTTAACAATTTATAATCAAGTTCCTATACTATATGAAAAAAATTTAATTAAGTTCATATAGATTAAAATTTTTGTAATCAAATTTCTATATTGTATACAAATTTTCAATATCACTACTAGGAACCCATGATTTATCATCCATATTTATAATTCGAATGTATCCATTCTAGTATCTTCTTGTGATGATCTATGGAATACTTCATTTAATGTGAAATTTTCATAATAGTTTATGGACACAATGAGTTGATTGAAAATTTTTATACAATAAAGGGACTTGATTGTAGATTTTTAAATTATAGGAATTTGATTGAAAACTTATATACAATATAGAGACTTAATTATAAATTTTTAAACTATAAAAATATAATTAAAAATTAAGTAAAATTATAGAGACCTTTAGAGCAATTAAACAAAACAAGTATATTTTATTACGAATTATCTACAATTTAATATCTCGATTATTATACTTAAAATATAATAAAAATAAAGATAATTTATAAAACTAAATATTTAAGTGTAAATAATATATATACCATATTATATCTTATATTAATTTGATACACTAACCGTATGAAAGAGTTTTGTATTGTCAACAAGCTATATATTTCTATTTGTAAGATTTTAAAAATAATAGATAATTGAATTTAAATCAAATATTCTTATGATATAATAATATATAATTAGATATTTGTGTAAAATTTTTACATAAACTGTACATATAAATTAATAAAAGGAAATGTCGAACAGTATTTTAATCCTTATTTTTTCTCTCTTCTTCCTTTGCTTTTCCCTGCCACTTTCTTTTCTCTCCACTATTCAGGATTTTGTGTTTTGTTTTGTTATCTCTTTTGTGGTATTTTCGTTGCCTCTTTAATGGTTGTTTTGTTTTTCCTTTTTTATTGGTCTTTTGGTTTTCCTCTACCAGTATTTACTATTTACAAATACAAAGATATTCAAGTATATATTGAAAAGAAAAGTGATATATTTTTCAAACAGCAGCACTTATTGTGATAATTTCCAATGTGAAAAAATGCTTATTGCTTAGACGTCAATAATTTGAGTAAGGAACAAAATCAGGGTCATTTTTTTTAATTATGATTTGTGATGGTAAAATTTGTCATGAAATAAGTTTTTTTGGTAATTTACATGAATATAATTTGTGAAATCTAGTCAATGACAAGATTTCATTAAAAAAAATATTATTTTTTTTAAAAAATAAATCTTTCGAAATCAACCATATTTAATAAAATATAATTGTTTTTTCAAACGAAATCTCGTCAATGATAAAATTTCGTTAATGAAATATTATTTTTTAATTCAAATGTCGCCAAAAATAACATTTTATGAATAAAATATAATTTTTTTCAAATAAAATCTTATTATTAACGAAATTTCATATCATTATAACATAATTTTTTTCTAAATATAATATATGAAGTATTATTTACTTTGTACGCCATAAAAAAAACAATTACCACAAAATCACACACTATTGATCAGTTCGGGATATAGAATACATTTATTTCTTATTGTATATTTGATATTTCAATATTTCATTAATGTGACATCGATTTGTCAGTGGTTTTTTCATTAATCAATTTTTTTTTTATTTTCTGTAAAGAAATGTCGGACCAATAACAAAGTGACCCTTTGGAGTTGACGTGTGCGTGAATCCGAAGAATCACGAGTCCCCATCGAACATGTCCACGTAATCTCCACATCGATGCAAAATTAAAGAGACACGACTTCGCTCCGATCGAAATTATGAGGAAAGCGAGAGGTTGGGTTCATCTTGTAGTGTAGTGGTCTCAAAGAAAACACCAAAAGAAATTCCATCATTCACATTTGTAAAGCATGGTGCATTGTATAATAAAATCTCCCAAAAGCTTTTGCTAATTTTTATTGATTTTGATTTAAATTCATTAGAGTTTGTAAACACATATATTTAATACACCAAAGCTACTACAACTAATTTTTAGTTAATTTAAGTAATTTGACAACTTTTGCTCTCTTAATGATGTGTTAAGGACTCGAACAAGATTAACTGTAAGTTTGAGTTCTTACTTTTGTTTGGTGATTGACCATATGAAAGAAAAGAAAAGAAAATCATGGTCATATAACATCGAAATGGATTCAAATTGAACCGACAATACAATTGTCAAATTCTTACGTGTTCTTCGAACAAGATTTTCTTGTATGAACATGCTCGGGAGAGACCACAGCTGATTGAATATGCTAGGAATCAGCTATGCCACTCCTGTGGCCCTTCCATTCCTTTTCAAACAGAGTCTAGTCTTTGAAATTTGGTATTCTTGGATAAAGAAATAAACTTGTGGACCCTTCCCTGTCTCGTATCCTTACATGATTACTGTTTCTTTGAAATTTCTCCTCTAGTACTCGGAGTATTTAAATCCAGAGTCTGAATATACAATGCTATATATTATGGGAAAACATTAAATGAACATTTTTTGAGGAATACATTTCCTTGTATCTGGGGTTTGTATTTGTTAAGATCCGGCGAAACAAAAAATGAAATGATACCTGTTTTGATTAAATGGTGAAAATTGTAGAGACGTGAGATCATTTGCATTATTATGGCCACTCCAAGAGAATTTGGCAACATTTTGGAGAAGAATTGTCTTATCTATATTCATTTTACTTAAGATATTATGTTTACTCACTTATCATCTATTATTAAAAATGATCGCAAACTATTTAAAATAATAATAAAAAAACTTATCATCGATGCCAAATAAAATGAATACATCAATCATTTCTCTTTAAGAAATTGAAGTATAATAGTAAATTTTGTCTTCTATGATTTTTTCATATGGTTTTCTCATGTATAATCTTTAAAAACATATGACACAAAAGAATTAATAACAAGAAATCACGCATGGCAATGTGATGTGACCAAACATATTCATTTGTGGGTTATTCTTATTGATGATGGCAATCACTAATGAGCATAATCTAGCTAGCATCTCAATATGCTCCAAAGCCTTAGAACTTTCATTTGCTTTGCCACAACTTAGTGGCTACAAAAGCCCTTCAAATCCCAACATATCATTTTATCCTACAGTCCTCAATCCAATTTATCCTAGACGTGGTGAAACTACATTCCAAATGGCAAAATGCCAAAGCCTTTCAGCACTAAGCTTAGTGCGCTCTCTTTTACACCTCACCATTTTTTTCTTTTGCGATGTCCCTACTCCCCTGGATAGCTTTATGCTACCAACCATTCTTCTCAATGTCACAAAGATTGGAGCTATATTGCTCCTCTTTACCTTATGGTAAGGTGTAATTGTGTACCGAACATCTAATAATAAAGTTATTAAGAAACATAATGGTAAGTTAAGATCCTTTCCACTTTTATGCTTGTCTGGCATAGCCACTAATAATGTTGTTTTCTAACATAAATTCCCAGTGACAGATTCCAACTCCGCGATAAGCATTCTGTTTTCAAACAAGCTAAGTCTTCATTCAGTTTAGAATCTGGGATAGATGGGTAACTACTCCTAAGAATGCCACTAAATTTAATGTGGATGGTAACTCTCTCCCCGAGTTGGCGGATTTGAGGGCAACGCAACGCATGTGCTGTTTTTCTGGGCAATTGGATTATGGAGAATCTACTGATACTGACGTAATAATCTATATGTACTTCACAATGATGTAAATGTACAAGATAAATATTCCTAATGTCCCAAAATTTAAATTTATTGTTTGAAATTTTAGTATTTTTATAATGTAACATAATATAATAGCGAAGATTTAATTGAACACCTGTGACATTTGGTGAAACTCATATCCGTTCGATCTTCTCTATTTGTTTAGGTGGTGACAGTGATCTCCCATAAGCATACTATTCAACGTGCAGGGAAAGGGGAGCAATATAATAATTTTACGAATTTATAAAGAGTTGGTGTAATGATTTTATAAATTTAGGAATTTTCTCTACACACTTTACAAATAAAGAAATAAAGAAAGTTGAGGTGAATTTCATCAAACTTTAATAAACTAGTCGTTTGACCCGTGCGATATACAGGGAGGAGGTAATAAAAAATAATTTGTTGATTATTATAAAAAATAAATGATAATTTATTTACATATATATCTTATATAAAATTAAATATATAAATTTATCTTAAAAGTAAATTAATATTTAAATAATTAAATAAGTGGATAAAATATAAATGTGTCATTCTATTTTATATCTTATATTGAATATCATATTTATAAGGTTGAAAATATCTTGATAGATTATCTATAACTAACGATAAAGAGATTATTTTATGAAAATTTTGTACATTTCAAAAGTTGAAATTATTGAATAAAGAAAGAGAATAAATAGATAATTTTACTATATCATGAGCCATTTATAGGGATAACAATGGGTATCTATAAGAAATGGGACATGTCATACGCCTCCCGTCACCGTTTAGAATTTTATCTCTCATCCCCATCCTCTCTATAGGTCTCCATTTCCCATTTCTCATTTCTTGTGGGGATTTTAAATCCCTATGGTATTTAAGAGTTTATTAACAAATTTTAAAAATAGAAAAACTTTAAAAATATTTTTCAATTTGAAGCATGAATATATATAATAATAAATACTATTAATACAATATAATCCAAATTAAAATTAAAACAATACAAAATATAAATATGATAAATATAATTAAAAAATAAAGATGTATTATCCATGTCCCTATCCCATTTAATAAACGGGGACTTAACCTCTATAGATAATTCCTACGAAGGTGAAATATGTGCTAATTCCTTTCTTCATTGGGTAATTCAGGTGTATATCTATTTTTAATTTTTTTATCATCCATAGCCATTTATATCTTTCTAGTAAATTAAAATATTTAATTTAAAAATATAAAATATATTTTTTGATTAATAAAAATAATATATAAATTTAATTGATATGATTTCAATTACATGTCATTTTCTTATACATCTTTTTAATAGATTAAAATATCAGTTTTAAAATATATGTTATAATTAATGTGTAATAATTAGTAAAAAATTATTTATAATTCTAATTTATATAATCTTAATTATTAGATTAGTATATAAATTATAATTTTTTAATAAAAATAATATAATTATTTACTTTTTAAAAATTAATAAATATTTAATATTATTATCAAAGAAGTGTAAATTATAGAATTAATTTTTTAAATATTTTAGTGTTAAAAAATTGAAGGTATTTTTTTCAAAAAAATTAGTATGAAAAAATTATGGAATTGATAGATTAGAATGTTTAGGTTGTAAAAAATTAAACAGAATATAGTAATATACGTAGATAGATAATTTTTTATTATAATTTTTAAAAGTTCTACATTTGAAATTAAATTTTTTTTTCTAATCCTATATTCATTTAGAATTTTGCTTCTATTCTCATGCACATTCCAGTCACGGGTTCCTATTTTTCATTTCATATGAAAATTTGAATCTCTATTGATATTTATGGGTTTATTAAAAAAATTTAAAAATATAAAATTTTAAAAATACTTTGAACTTCAAAACATAAATATCTATAATAACAAATACTAATAATGCAACACAATTATAATAGTTTTGTTATCGTTAATACTAAAATTATATATATATATATATATATATAATTTTTATGTTATAATATATTGAATTATAATTTTATTTATGCTATTTTTTATTTTTTATATTGATTTTGTTAATGGTAGAGAGATATGAAGATATGATCGAAAAAAATTAATAATTAGAAGGTAAATTAAATTCAAAAACTTACTTTAAGTGTTATGATTTTGAAAAAGGTGGGGTATAATTTTTCTATAAATAACACATGGAAGACTTTTTATGTAATGAGTCTTAAATATTAGTATTATATCAATTATTATCATATTTGATTAAAAATAAATTATTATATTAGCATTATAATATGTCTTAAATATTTGATTAAGAATAAATTTGATATAAATTAAATTTTGAATTATTATCATATTAAAATTAATCAATTAGCAATTCGCTAACAATTTGACCTACCCATTTTTTTTAAAAAAATGTATTGATTTTAAAGTTTATTTATGTTAAAAATATTTTCTTTACAATTTTTTATATTACCTTCATAATATGAGACTATTAATGGTTCTTAATTTAATTATAGATCATTATTATATTAACATAGGTTCTCTCTTAGTGCAAATTATAATATTTAGTTATTGTAATATCTGATTCTTTAATGATTATAATATCTAATTTTATTTCTTATGAAATATAATTAATAATTAAGTTATAAATTAAGTTTAAAAATTTCTTTAGACATAAAGATTGAGAAAAGTGGGGCCTACATCACTGTATCAATGACATGTGTAATAGTTTTCATGAAGTAAGTCTGAAATATAAGTATCGTAGATTTATACAATCAATAAATTTTATACCGAATCTTAATCATTAATAACTTCGAATTATAAATAAGATTCTGATAAATTTCTATCATTAAAATTTTTTCAACACTAACTTTTTTTAAAAAAAAATTCATTCAAATCTTTTAAAGTATAAAATTATCAAAATTGTCATGAATTGTATAATTAATTTTTTTTCAAAATTTATTCAAATATTTTAAAATATAAAATTATCAAAATTATTTGTAAGAGCTTAGAGGTTATTAAAGGTATAATTTTATGGTCATCCTAGGTGATCCTAGGATTTTCATTTTCACCTATATACATATATAATTTTTTTTATTGGATTGGCATATTTTTTGTCTTCAAATCATTAAATTTATCTATACATATAATCAGTTAATTTCATCACTAATGACACACAAAAAATTCTACCTTTAAATAATTAAATGATATAACTTAGCGCATATATTTTATATTTTTCTTATAATTTATAAATTTAATTTCATAAATTTATTATAATAGTATTCAAAAGAAAATCACCACCCATATCAAATATACAAATTTTAGATGTGAAATTAATTTATCAATATAATTCATGATTTCAGCATTGTACTAATTAAAGATATTTAATTAATGTAATGCAATCTTATTATTAAATACGGATGATTATCAATGATATGCTAATAATATATAATAATTGCGGTTTTATTTTTTTCAAAAAATTTAATGAATAAATTATTAAAATATGTAGGTCCTAAAACATTCTCATTGTGACATGTGTAAAACTTTCCCTTAAACGACTCTGAAATATTAGTATTATAGATATCAATGTAATTTGCCCAATATAATATGGATTTAATCGAAATACACTGATAGTGTAAAGAAATTTTATACATTCATCTAATCATGTAATTACACATCAGTAAATATGATTACTTTCAATCCCCCTTATTTAAAAAGTCATATAAAAAAAAGATATGATTAGATGATAATGTAAAACTTTTTATAGTTAATATATTAAAATTAAACTCATAATATATATATATATATATTATGAAGAATAAAAAAAAAAGATACGTCTATATAACTTTGACTATTCTGTATTATCATACATGAGTAATTTGATTTACAATTGGGTGTGGGAATTGGCGAACTTGCTTTCTCTTATGGGATTTGTTATGTCGTTTTGTTACCTTTGATTCCTTGTCGTTTTTGGGTCACGGATGCATTATCGAAGATTATTAGAAAAGAATCCCCAATGTTGTTTGAAAAAACGTGTCAAATTTAACACGGAAATGAGAAAACGCCACATGTCTGGATGGTCGCCTCTGGTTTATGTCCCACAACAGTAGAGACAAACAGACAGACAGTAAACAGAGACTCACTATTTCGTATTTTTTTTTATGAATTATAAGACATAATAATTACTTTTATATTTTATTTAAAATCACAATGATATAATAAGAAATACATGATAAAAAATATTAAATATCTTATTGAACTACTATCGAACCATCCATAATAATAAGGATAGATAAAAAAAATGTTAAATTTATATATAGATATTATTAAAAAATATTTAATTTTTATCTCCTTGACATATCCTCACTACTGATCCCTTATTTCAGAGGTATAATAATTTTCTATATTTTATATTTTAGGACAATTTTTATCCCCTATTCTTATCGACACAATTAAATAATTTTGTATCTTTACTACCTATATATCTTCTGTGGCGCGACACAAATCAAACGCTACGAATATTCATTAATAATCTGTTGATGATAGAGTCACATGTGCTTAGTCGTTAGACATAGCTTCTGACCCAACACCACGAGATTTCTTACTTCAGACAGATCAATATTTAACATCATCTATGCGATGATTTGAAGATCAACGGTTCTTTTTATTAAATTATTGACTCTCATTGTCTGCAATCATTTTCAGTGAACAGGTGTTAATTATTGAGTGATGTTAGCAAATTTTAAAATCACATACAAGCTCCTCTTGCGTAAATATATATATGTCTCTTACTTCGACAGACACATAAATCAATGGTACGGACCTCTCCGGGGTATTGTTTTCCCTTTTAAAATGTGAGGTCTAATATATTTTAAGGAATTAATTTAGATATTTATTTTGATTAGATCTTAGAATAAAGACTTATTTTAATCCCCTTATAAACATACTGGATATCAAGTTAGTACATAAGATTTTAAAAGTTATACAATTAAAAAAATATTATATGAACTTGAATGGATGGGCTAATTTGTAATCTTTTTAAAATATGAGCGATCAATATAGGATTTTTGAAATTTAAGAGATTAATTTATCTCTTAATATGTTTTTGAGTTTAATTTTAAGACACTAACAGTGTAAAATTAATTCACACTATCATTCAATCAAAATATTTTATTTAAATAACTTTTCAAATAGTGGACATAAAAATTAACTATCATTACTTATGTGGTAATATAGAATTAGATAAGCAAGTAAAAAAATTTTACACCCACCATGTATGGCATTAAATTCTATATTTCTTTAAATGGTCATTTTGAGTATTTAGTCTAGATTTTATTTTGTGACACTCATGTTAGAACCCAACTTTTCAGTCAATGATATAAACTCAGACATAACATAACATTATCATGTAAAATTTATAATTAAGAGGATCCTTGCTCTTCAATTCTTATTCACACACTCATATTAATGTACATTAATTAAAAATATTAACATATCAATCAAAGAATCCATAGATTAAACCTAAATTATAATCATTGCCAAAAAAAAAACCTAAATTATAACAATGTGCAATTAAAAAAAGTTGACCAAGTCAACCAACTTCAATTTGCTACACATGACTGATACGTTAACATTTTCCTTAATTATTATATTAAAAGCATCACAGGTGAGGTATTGTCACTGTCCCGTTCATGAAAGAAAAATGAAAGGGGGAAAGAGGAGGGGAGTACTATAGTGTCGGCAAAATGGACTTTGAGCGTTGCAAATGGCAATATTTGGATGGCATAGTCTTCTTGGTACACGCACTTGACACTACACAGGCAGGCTTGGTGGAGTAAACAAAAAGTATTATTATTTATATTTATAATGTGTGAGATATTATATTAATATACTCTCATATATTATTGGATGAGACATATGATTTAAATTAGATGAGATTCATATCCCATTCAAATATAAATAAAAGTGTGTCAACCCAAATTAGAGGGTGGACATGGACCAAAAGACAGTGATGTTGTACCGTCGGCAGTGACGTGACCTTAGAAGCCTACAATCAACAACACGAGATGAATGACCATTTTTTATTTCGAAATGTTAATTATTCAATCCAATCCATGTATTGATTAATTTTGAAGCACAAATATTGTAAACAAGTTTGCACAAAATAAAAAAATATTGTAAACAAGTTTTAGATAAAATATAAGTAAATATATTTAATTTTCACCTCTACTGTTTTAAAGAGTCGAGAGATTTAACTGAATAATAATCACTATGTCAAAATCAAACTCATTAAATTGCATGGCTTTATTTTTCAATGTCAAATATTTTGAATGTGGTAAATTTTGATACTTCTACTATGATTTTATTATTTAAACTAAAATCATGCAAAAATAATGTAATATAAAATAAAATTTAATCTTGATATATTAATGGTATAAAAGAAATTATACTATCGTCCAATCATATGTTTCCATCCGTAAAACTTTTAAAGTGGTAGATAGTTAAATTTACCTCTATTGTTGATGTGATAATATATAGCTAGATGTCCGTAAAAAGCTTTTGTAAACTAAAGGTGTATATAAATTAAATTCATATAAATAATATGCAGATAATATCATTAAACAAAATAGAATATATTCAAATTTGTTACAAATGCTAGATGTGACAGCAGCTTATGTTTTGTTGCTTCTTGTGCATATCTAAATCGAAACCTATCCTATTAATAAATTGTATTTCTTGTGTCACAAACAATTGCATCCTCCACAGAATGATAACCCCATGATACGCACTGCACCAAGGCTTTCCAGTAAGGCAAGAGTAGAACATCCCAGGAAACTAAATGGGGGAGGAGAAAAGCAGATACAAAATTCAACAGTATGCATCATGGTACAGATTACAAAATACAAAATGATGACTACAAGCATGCTCTAGCTTGCGAATTTTGTCAAAAGAAGAACCACCTCTTTTTTCGTTGTCTCTGCAAAAGAAACATGCATGTTAAGAAAGAAAATCACATCATCACTGCAACCAACATAAGGTGCAAGATAGATTCACTGCAGAGAAGGTAAAAACATGGTATTATTATAGCCACAAAAACTTTTTTTTTTTTTTTTTTTTTTGCATTTAGAAGATGTGCAACTAGTGAACTTTGAAATATTTAGCCTGCTTTGAAGTTTTGGTATTTGATTGGTATCTTCTACACACAATGCAAAATCACCAGTTTAGGATTGCGCGCACGTGAGCGTGCATGTGTTCGTTTTTCCGCTCATCAGATCCATCTCCAAATTAAATGAGTATGATGACACATTCCAAATGGGAATTTTCGAGTCTAGCATAATCCAACATGCATATTCTCAATGTAAATGTATAGAAACAGAGAGAGAGAGAGACCTGCTTATCCTGATTTTGTGGTTTTAATAAAATAGGCTCAGAGAGAACTCCATTGCCCATATCCTGAATATATGGCTGCACCTTTTCCTCCAACATCTGATTCAACTGAAGATCAACAGTACATGCGCCAAAATAAGATGGTATTTTACAAATCAAAAGTACACAGACCCACACACTAACAAAGAAAATGATGATTCTGATAGCAGTTTGCACCCCCAATTTTGCAGTAAGCAACCAAGAAAACATGTGAACTGTGAACTAACAGCAAAAGCATATAGGGTATGCTCCTGAGACTAAGGACGACAATTTTATAACACATGTTGTTTGACAGAATTTAATTGCATGAAAATGCTTGATTAAGGCAAATGTCGATTTTGATATGTTGATCCTTTCACCATGAACTAACAAACAGGAGATGGAAAGACAAAAATCACCAACCTTTTCCTGGCGCCATTTAGTTTCCCACTGTGCATCCAAGATCTTATCAGAGATTTCTCTTTGGGCGTTAAGAAGAACAGTCATTTCATAGAACTTTTCTGGATCTTTGATATCCTCCTCACTCCAAGATGATGCACTCAACGGAAGGTTCAGCTCCTGTTGATTCTTGGCAGTTAGTTATGTCTCATTTCTAAACTCAATCATTGGTCATTACTTATGAATATTCTATCGCCAAATATTTTGGCATACTCTTAGAATTTTCTTTATTTTCATGCAATTGAGCCACCAGTCTCAAAGCCATTCGCAGAAGTTTCTCTCTCACTGATTTGCTATTGAGCATCATAAGGAAATAATGGAGGACCTATCCCTTTTTTTCAACCAAGCAAATTGATGACCTTTCTTTCATGAACTGGAAATTGGATAGGGTATCATTCAGGTTCCAAGACACGAAAAACTGACAACCTTACAAATTAATGTGAACAGACAGATGGTCAATGATAAAGAAACAGAAATGAAGAGGTTAGTCCCCATTTGCCTTGGATTAAAATTAAATATGGGCAGCTGTGACAATCAAAACTTGAGTTTAACTAGGAAATTCCTCTGCCACCCTTTTTTGTGTTATAATATTAAATTAATATCAGATATATTAGGAGACTGAGTAAATAGTTTTATGCTGGTTCTAGCCAACTAAAAGGAGAGAGCATTCAAAAAGTGAAATTATCAAAAGCGCATTCAAATTTGGAAAAAAAAAAAAATGCACAAAACTTAAGCATAGACAAATCTGAATTATCATAAAAAGTGAAAAGGAATAAGTAGATGAAAGATGCAAATAGTGAGTACGGACACCCCAATTTTGTGGTCTTGGTGGAGGATCAAGCTTCATAACCTCTGCCTCTAGTGCCTTCTTAGCCTTATAGTAAGGAACATTTCTCACTATGACAGGATCAACCCTTGCTCGCTCAGGATCTAGAGATATCAAAGCCTGTGATAACAGCAACATCCCAAATAAAAAAGATAAAAGAGTTAAATGATGTGAAGGAAATGACAAGAAAATTTTGATGATATAACTTCTACCATTCAAACACTAAAGATAACAAGAGTCCAAGTCATAAATATATTGCATTCATTGTCACAAAATGATAAACTGTAAACAGTTTTCCATTTACTTTAGCAACCAAATTTACATATCTATATTTTACACTGTTATCCACAGCAAGGTATGAGCACGGCCACAGCTACAAGAAGCAATATTAAATATGCAGTACAAGAGACTTACTTCCTGCAGATACTCCCACCCTGGTTTCCTCTTGGCCACCACATCTCGGAGTTGATCATACCTCATGGATTCCTAAATTTACAACAAAAGGACTATTTAGAAAGATGCAACAAATAGAAATATAAAGTTGACCAACTTCTATAAAATATAAATGTAATAAAAATGCCAACTTAGGCTGCATGATGCCATGTTAATTTTTAAAAACTGCAAAGATTAGTAGCATGAGAGGATAGAATAAATCAATTCCACATCACATAGTCATGAATAAAACTGAACAACAGGAAGCAATATGAACCAACAACCTTGTACTGCCACCATATTTTCTGCTTCACTTCATCATCATAGGTAAATCCACCCATAATCTGAGGAAAGCTTATCAGCCAAAATGCAGCAATACTGGGATCTTTCATGCTGTGCGCTATGTGCTGGTAAATAAAAAAAAAAAAACTAAGATTAGCATGTCACGTAAGATTGAGAAGTCTCAAGCGAAATTGAGACTGTTTTATGATCTTTCCTGCCACACCTGTTTAACAGATGAAAGCTTGAGTGAAGTGTAAATCTAGCAGAAACATGCACCCTTATGCTTGATAGAAACATAAAGAAATGAAAGTGTGAATATAGAGTTGTACAATGCCAACTTTCAATATTACCGTAAGCACAAAGTAACTTGAGGAATAGAAATCAATTGCATTAATACCCTATCAATTACTAACAGTATCCCAATGATTCATAGAAGAAAATCACTTATTTCTAACTGCACCTTTTCAAACCTTAACATCAGGCAGCTGAAACTCCTAGTAACATAACCTCACTCAAATTCAAATAAATGATGTAAGTCAAAAGGTCTTTTGCAGATCATGTTACATGAAATAAAATCTACATATCAGAAGGCTATACGAAAGTCAGTCTGCCAATGCTTTCCACCCAGCCCATGTGAACCCAGACAAAAGAGAATAACATATCTAAAAGATCAAAGGAAAACAAAAACTAATAACACTAATACTAGTGGGGAAAACTATGATTATCATGTGGATTCATGTAGCCAACCACAATGTTCAGGATCAAGGATCACTATGGTAGTATATCAGAGGTATCTACACTACATTCTGAATAACAATGATAATGATAATAGCAATAGCTTAGATACTGACCTCAAATGGATAATCCATCTTTTTCAAGACATTATAAGCTATCCATGGGGGCTCCATAATCTGCACGAATAAAGGGGTGCTTGCTTAAAAATGGCAAGAGTTATTAAACCTTTTTTTCTTTGGGTATTAGAATTATTAAACTTTATCAGAAAATAATAAATATGGAAGTATGAATCAGTAAAAAATTAACACTGACTAAAAAAGGTTCCAAGCACCATGGAATGAACAAAACAACTCACATCATCTGCCGAGATCCTAACTTGCAATTTGTTTTTGCACTCAGGACAGCCCATTACACCCTGGATAGTCAGCAAATTGTTTAACCAAAAATCAGAGCACAGCATTGTTTCAATACAACGCATGTCTGATTCTAAAGATCAATATCAAAGTAGATGTTCCAATATATCTTCCAGTTATTAATTTCGTCTTTCATTTGTGTGTGCACGCGCGCTAGGAGGGCGGTTGCACCTTATTTATGAAATAGTATACTACAGTTTCAGTAGGATTGAGCCTATTTATGAAAACAAAAATGACTGGGATATTGGTTCATACAGTTCCATCACAAGTTGGACATTCTTTTGATGGTAATGGATTCTGAAAATCCAAAGAGGATGGTAGATGCACTAACTCAGCCCGATTGTCAGCAATGGCATCTGCTACAGATTTGGCAGTTGCTGTCTCTCCTCTATAACAAAATTAATTGAAGTGCAACAAACGAGGTGTTGATAAGTTGAACAAGAATAATATGAATTATGAAATGATTAAAAGAAAGGCAAAAGGATATGATCAAAGGAATATCTGTGAAAATACTTTATCGCACTAATCTCACAAGTCCAATTTCATATAAATCCAAAAGGCATCTTTTTTAAATTCAATGTAACTTTGATAGAGACAGTCAGCCTCCAACTTTTCTGACATTCAGTGAACAGGCTCTTCCTGGCCTTCTAAAGGACATTTTAGAAAAATTCAATACTTTAAAATGAATCAATACAATTCCATCATTTCCATGTAATATGTGTATATGTGGGCCACAGTTTTTTACTTCAGAAGTTTCCTTGGACAAAATAGACAAGTAACCATGCATGACCAAAAATGATACAGATCACAGGGTGTTCTAATACTACTAGAACATGAAATTTATGAGACAAAAATCAATTTTGCAAATATATGTATTTGTGGAATTATTTATTAACCATTTCAACATGGTAGCCAAAGACACCACGTTTACATCATTATACTATCTGCAACCTCTAAATTTATCCACATGAACTTACCTCTTCAAGCTGCAATTCTTCACTTGATAGTGCACCCTTCCACTTCCTCGGCACATTGTACACCTCAAAGCCTGCCATCCATTACATGTTCGACAGTTCCTGCTCTTGAGACAATCATGTAGTTTTTAGTTAAGAGTTCAACAAATATTTCAAGGTCAACAAACAACACCACACAAATGAGAGATTAGATGCATTGTGTATTCAAGTGAGAGACAACCATCAAGGAACACCAAACAGCACCTTTGACATATGACCTTCTTCCCCAGGTCCAATGCAATGTCATAAGTCCCCAAAGTAGCAACAGCCTACAACCAAGCCATGCACCAATATTCATCAAATTTTTCTTTTCATAAATAAAAACTAACCAACGAACTAACAAGGTGGAAATTTAAGACAATGCAATTCCCATAAATATCAAAACCAATAATCCAATCGACCAAATTAAAAAGTTAAAGCAAAATGATTCCCAAATATCATAGAAACATAATAAAAAAAACAACAAAGTGTCACTTTTATAATTAATATTATTTTTAAGTTTTCTTCACAACATCTTGAAAAAACAGATAACAAAACCGTAACAATAAGACATTTTTATAATTAATCTTATACACGGAAAACATTTTCTGAACTGCCCACTCTCACAAAAGAGCTTAATTTTGATGAACTCACAGTCATCCAATCAAATCAAGTCAATTACATGACTTCACAAATCAAGTCAACCACATTGGCAATACATGATTGAATAACAGTACAAAAGAGTGAGCATGGATAGTAATTAAACTCTACCCCTAAAAATAATAAGAAACAAAATAAAAAGAAGAAGCAAGAATTTCCATCAAAACCCACAAGCCCATAAGTGAGGTCTGAACCTATGTTGCACAGATACAACTATGAGTATTTGCGACGATACCAACATGATACGGTGATACGACATAAATCAAATTAAAAACATATAAAATATAGTTAAGAGTATCCAAAGTATCGGTAAGGTATCCTACACTTGCATCATAGGTCTAAACACAAAGTATCAGAATTTTGGCAAAAGGTTACAGATTAGCGAAACACAACAAGTTCTAAGACAACCCAGATAACTGAAGGCCGAAAAGAGCAAGAGCTTATCCAAAAAAGAATGAATTTTTGCTGTGAAAGCGAAGAAGGAGGGGGGGGGTTGAAAGAGGTACTGACGAAGACGGAAGCATAGGAGAGCTTAGAGATGAGCTCGGGGACACCGAAGCCGCGAGGAGCAGAGCCGACAATGTCGAAGGCGAGGGTGAAGGGGGACAGGACAAGCTTGACAGGGAGGTCGAGGAAGTCGAGGATGTCTTGGCCATAGCGGTTGGAGAACACCTTGTAACGGACCTCCACGAACTGCTTCACTGCCTTCACAAGACGGTCTCGAGACATGGCTCCAACACACAAACACAAAGCATTGATGAGGCTGAAGAAAAAGAAGAAGATAGAGTTTGCAGCGCTATGGATTTTTTAGCTGTGGGTTGGGTCTTGAGGTCTTTTGGACCCAACAGATTTGGTTTATTTGGGTTTGCTTCAAAAAATATGGCCTTAAAAACCTGCAAGAAAACAAAATAAAAATGAGGAAAAAATATGACAAAAAATGGAAATACAAAATTGCCTACCAAAACATTATCGTCAAAAGAAAAGCACATTTTCATTTAAGAGTGTGTGTGTATGTGTGTAAAAGTTCACACCAGAAAATTCTCTATAATTTAGGGTCAAAACATGCCATCAAAATTAGAGGATTACTTCGATACCCTATAAAATTCATGAATATCGATATCTTTTAGATAATTTATGACTGAAAGTTTACCACGTGTCTCACTAACTAAATCAATTAATATTTTAAATGTTTGTGATTAAATCATAACCCTTAGATTTTAAAGGATACCAATACCCTTGGGATACCAAAGTAAAAATCTCAAAATTATTGTTCATTTTTATAGATAATTGAATTTAAAAATCAAATTTAGGTCGATGCATGAATGGAAAATGGATTAAATTTAATGGGCCAAATTTGTTGAGTGACTTGTACTGCTTGATGACGATGGTGACAATGATGATGGTGATAATATACCATTGAGAACAAACTCACAAAATTTAACTATTTATTTTAATTGAAAACTATTTTACAACTACGCCGTCTATTTTTTTTCCTATTTCTAAAATTTTTTATTTTCATCGTTTGAATTCGTACATAATTCCTTTTTATAAAAAATTCTTACAGAATTCATAATTTATAAAAGCAGTCGTCATATTGGATGACATTTTTATCTTGACGAATGTTTTACTGATAAATAGCATTACTAGAAGGGGATTGGAAAAATGAATTACATGGTACGCTTCACTAGTGCTTGGTTTTGTTTCACGCCATACTTAAGGTAGCTTCTCACTCTATGAAACTTATTTTATTCTTAACAAACTTGCTTAGATTATTATTAAAACATTCATATAAGAACCAGAAGAGTTTATAAGCGAGTTTTAGCCTCACAGTAATGTTTAGGAAAGCGCCCTAATTAAAAAGATAAAATATAATATTAAAATGGTTTCATTTGGTATCCTTATCAAATATAAGGATGAACATATCTTTTAGTTATTTTATAATTAAGAATGATCCATATGTTTTATTAACCCAAATTTATAAAATCTATCAAATTAAAAATTAAATTACAGTAATTAATTATACAAGATATCTGTACCACTACCCATGAGAAAAGAAAGGAAAACCTATTAAAATATTATTTATTTTCAGGTCTGTATTTGATTTTTTTTTAATATTTAAAATAGCTGTTTAAAGGTTAACTTCAATTACCCAAGAAAAAAAGCAACAAATAAATTACCAAATAATTAAACCTCGATCACTTCAGTGAGGTCAAATCATCAATCTTGCCCAGTGGCATTTGCACAAACAAAATTCCTTTCACATCGTCCACTGAAAAAATAAACCTTCATATACGTAAGAAAAATCATAATCACAACTTTAATTACAATTTTAATTGTAACTAATAATAATTAATCACACTTTTTTTTAATTCCATTATTATATTCTCAACTCACTCGGATATTCCATTTTTTCTCCTCCTTTCACAATTCACAATGCATCACACGATTGTGAGTTGATGCTTGTTCAATGTAGATAGACAACGCACATCAACCTCAATTCACTCGACCTAGCACTCTCTCTCTCTCTCTCTTCAGTGTTTTTCTTTGTTTCTCTCTCTAGAAAGAAACCATACCGTACCATGGCAGCAGCAGCAGCGCCTGCAGTTGCTCTGAATGGGGTGAAGGTGTCATCGCAGGCGTACCTGGAAGGGAAGGCAGTGAAGGAGACGAGAGCCCTGATGGCTGAGCTGTGCCGCCACTTCTACAACCTCGGATGGGTGTCGGGGACAGGTGGCAGCATCACCATCAAAGTCCATGATGACTCAATCCCCAAACCTCAGCAACTCATACTCATGTCCCCTTCTGGTATTCAACAAAGCCCCTTCACTTTCTTGCTTCTTTGCTAATTTCATTCCCAAGCACTCAAAACACTATTCTGACATTATATCTGTTAGTCCTTAAAAGAAGAATTTGAATATTAATTTTGTCTCTCTATATTTGATCAAATGCATCAATTTAGTCCCTTAATTTATATTTAAGCATCAATTTATTCCTTAACTTGATAGTTATTTCTTAAAAAAAAAAAGAAAGAAAGAAAATGACAGACCAACACATCATTGGTTAGAGTGGCAGATACTCCTTCCCCTTGGTATGGAGTACCTGGTGGTGTCGAGAGAGCTATATCTCTATGAGATTTCAAATTTTCGACTAGGAATAGCAAGATTGCCTCCAGTAAGAGCCTAGCTGGGGAAAACAAAAAGAATAGAAAAAGGAATAATTGATAACCTCTTTGTATGTGTGAGTTTATATATATATATATATATGATCAATGTGATTGTGCTGGATTTCAATTCTAATTGACCGTTGGTTAAGAATTTGAGATGGTTTTTATGTGCTGGAAAAGAAGAGAAAAAGTTATGTTGTGTACTGATCACTGCTTTGTTTTGTTCCCATTTTTGTGTTTGCTGAAAAATGTGTGCAGGTGTTCAGAAGGAAAGAATGGAACCAGAGGACATGTATGTGTTGACCCAGGATGGATCAATCTTGTCTGCTCCATCTCCCAAGCCATACCCACACAAGCCTCCCAAGTGCTCCGATTGTGGTCCACTTTTCTTGAAGGTGAGGTTAGTTTACACTCTTTTGGTTAGATTATGTAAAGCATGGACACACTACTTTGGTGTCAGGACCATATATGACACACCAACAAGTGTCTGTAGTATTCATTTCTTTTTTCTTTTTTTAACATAGACAAGGCCATTTAAATCTTGAGAAAAAAATAAAACAAAAAATTTTGTGTCATGTGTGTGTGTGTGTGTGTCCTACAATTCTTATTATTAGCTGGGTCTATAATGTTCATGTCGTGCCCCATGTTCTCGTCAATGCCTATATTATTGCACAGGTTGTTATAATGATATGCACATTGTTCTTTTGATACTTGACAATATTATGTAACACAAATCAACTACCTTGTATTTGGTTGTGGTATTTTAAGAGACAGTTTTATCTACAATTGGACATTGAGTGATGTGGTGTCACTTAAATTTCAGAGTAAAGGTCAATGGTATTCAACATTTAACTGTTACATTCTGTGGATATTGTTTCACTCAAAAATGTGTGTGTGTGTGTGTGTGTATCCTACAATTCTTATTATTAGCTGGGTCTATAATGTTCATGTCATGCCCCATGTTCTTGTCAATGTCTATATTATTGCATAGGTTGTTATAATGATATGCACATTGTTCTTTTGATACTTGACAATATTATGTAACACAAATCAACTACCTTGTATTTGGTTGTGGTATTTTAATAGACAGTTTTATCTACAATTGGACATTGAGTGATGTGGTGTCACTTAAATTTCAGAGTAAAGGTCAATGGTATTCAACATTTAACTGTTACATTCCGTGGATATTGTTTCACTCAAAAATTGTACCTATTGTTTGTCAATAGTTGAGTGTAACCATGACTTTTTCATCAGGATAAGTATCCTTTGCAAAATACACAACTGGCAACCTTAGAAACTTACTATTCTTGTGTGGTATTTATTTCTATTATCATTTCTTGCATAAATTAGCAATTGATATATATTTCTTCTTCTTCCTTTCTAGGCATATCAAATGCGTGATGCTGGGGCTGTCATCCACAGTCATGGGATGGAATCTTGTCTTGCAACAATGATCAATCCTCTATCCAAGGAATTTCGAGTAAGTCTATGTTTTCCTCTCTTCTAGAGTTAGGAGTCTTGAGATTAAATTGAATATTCAAAATTATGATGCATAATATCTAGGGTTAAATGTATTTTACCCCCCTCCCCACGGGAACTTTAGGTCATATGCAATTTACAATCTGACTTTTCAAAATGTGCATTGCGAGACTCTGTACTTTCCAAACTATGCAAAACACCCCTCAGCATTATTTTGGCAACTAATGAGGGTAAGATTTATATGCACTTAATCCCTCTGATATTTTCAATTTGTGCAACTCGACATCTTGTCTTTGAATTTTATGTGTAATTAATCCCCCTGATTTTTTTATTGTGTGTAACCCGACACCCTGTTAGGACTTAAAGTTTTGCAATGTTTGAAAAATAAGGGGTTTTTGCGCAGTGTGAAAAGTTCAGGGTGTCGTGTTGCATGTTTTGAAAAGCCATGGTGTATATTACACATGACCTATAATTTAGGGGGGTAAAATGCATTTAACCCTAATTATTAATCATCAGCTATGTTGCATGGATGCGGGTACAGTACTAGTACCTGGTACGGATACGGGTACGGGTACGAGGTACGAAAATTTTGAAAACAGTGGAGTACGGGTACACACACACACACACACACACATATATATATATTAAAATTTTATAAATTTCATATGATGAAAATTAAAATTTTAACATAAAACAGGTCAAAATTATTCAATATTATCTCCTCATTTTTTTTAAAAAAAATAAATTTGGGTAGGGGAAAGGTTAGGGCTCATTGGAATCAGAAAAAAAAGGAAAGAAAGGAAAAAATTACAAAAACTTATTAAATTGGCGTACCCAAGGGTGTATTCAGCCGTACCCTGCCGTATTTTTTTTTTTACAAAAACAGAGTCATCGGGTACTTATCCAAGCATACCCACGCGTACCCATTCCCAGAAAATACCCGGTGCGGGTACTTTTGTGAAAATGAAGTACCCATGCTTCATAGGTTATCAATTTATCATGTTCTCTTTGAATAAGTTCCAAGACTGGTAATAGAGCATTCAGTAGAATTGCAAATACTCTTCTCATTGCTTGGGCATAAAAGGAGGGTGAGCCTCGGTACAATGGTAAAGTTGATGCCTTATGACTTAGGGGTCAAGGGTTCAAATCCTCGAAACAGCCTCTTGTAAAGCAGGGGTAAGACTGCGTACATTTACTTTCCTTATACCCCACCAGGTGAGAGCCTCTTGCATTGAGCCGCCCTTTATTGCTTGGGCATGAAAGATAGTTTTTGGAGTGCTAAATTCCAGGCAGGCAAAACTCTTTCAAAGGAACAAGAGTTTCGTTATCATACTTTAGAGAGTTAAGTAGAGAAAAGGATTATCTATATTGTGCCAAACAGCAGTCTGTTTTTAACCTTGGATCAGATTCAAGCTCCTAGTAATATGATCCAGGACTTGCATGGGGTATCCTTCTTGGTGGCATAAATAGCTCTCTAACTGCACTAGCCCTCTTAGTTTTAATGCTTCTCTCCATGGCTCAAGTTTAGAAAACATTGAATGCTGGGTGTCATTGAAAAGCAGTGAAATAATAAACAAACTGGAGAAGCCTGAGACAGAAGTATTGACACTCAATAGGAGTTTAAGAGATCATCACTTTCCTAGTTGAATATGGTTTTTGGCTATCTGCTGAATCATGTTCAACCTGCCAAGCTGTTTCCCTTGCATCCTTGTCATATTTTTCTGTTTTTTTTTTTTCCTTTCCGCTTCAGGGATAGGACTGTGATTTTTATGTGTGAGCTCTGAGAAGACCAAACAATCTTTAAAAATGGTCGAAGTTCCTATTTTACATGAAATGTCCTCATTCTTTTATTTCCTCTTCCTATTTTCATTTGATTCTGATTGTCTCCACAAATGGCAGATAACTCATATGGAAATGATAAAAGGAATCAAGGGGCATGGCTATCATGATGAACTTGTGGTACCGATAATTGAGAACACGGCCTATGAATATGAGCTAACAGATTCTCTTGCTAAAGCTGTATGTTTCCTCGTGATGGTTATAGATACATGTGATACTTATATGTCGTGAACCAAGATGACTTTCATGAACTTACTTCATGTATTTTTAGTCACATCTTTCCCTTTTTGTTCTTTTCTTCCTGATTTCTAGATTGAAGCCTACCCAAAAACAACGGCAGTGCTTGTTCGCAACCATGGGATTTATATTTGGGGGGACTCATGGATCAGTGCTAAAACTCAGGTTTGTGTTGTCCACGTTCCACAGGATGATTGCTATTAAACATATATAAGATGTCTATCTGAACTTTCTGCCCAGAAATACATGAGATATAATACTTCTCCAAAAATCTGAAATATATGCCAAAGCTTCGTTCTTCTTCCAGGCTGAGTGTTATCATTACCTCTTTGATGCTGCTATTAAACTTCACCAAATGGAATTAGACTGGTCTACTCCAAATCATGGTCCAATACGAAGTACAAGAAGCATTCTAAGAATTGCTGGGGAGTCTAATGTGTCAGTTAAGGCAAGGAAAGCTAATGGTGATATTGATCCATACCCAGTAAGTTCACATTATCCTCCCTTTTTGTTTAAAGTTTTGGTTCAGATATTCCTGAGACAAGATCCTATATCCTTGGTAGACTACAAATGTTACTACTCTGCGTATCATAGGATATTTGACACATCCTGCAGTTTTTGGGTCTTATGGTTTCCAATTAGATTGCTGATTAGTATCTCTGTTTGGATTGCAGCGCTGCATTGTTCTTGACATTGAAGGAACTACTACACCCATTTCATTTGTTTCAGAGGTTCTCTTTCCATATGCCCGTGATAATGTTGGCAGGCATCTATCTGCCACATATGATACCCCTGATACTCAAAATGATATCAAGTTGCTTCGCTCCCAAGTAAGATTTTTATAGAGCCGTATGGTTTAGGTATTTATATTCCTCCAATTGGAATCTGTGGTCTATGCATTTAAAATGATATGTGGTTTTGAACAGCATTGTCGATGAGTATTGGAAAACTAACGACTTAGTTGTTTGTCATGTTTATATCATTCAATTTTTCATCAAGTGATGATACTTCTTTTTTGTGGTTTTTAAAGGATCCATCACTGGATAAAAGAGAAACAAGAGATTTCAAGCTTCATATGTAAACTATATGTTAATAATAGGGAAGTAAGGAAGCCAGGGACCACTCAAGCTTTCCCAATGCAATTTAAGTATCAAACAAAAGGATAATAATAAACTTTCACTTAATTGAGATCTGAAGATTTTATGTATGTGTTGCATTTGGAGAACTTGGAGCATTGACTTCTCTTTCATTGGATAACAGGTTCAAAGTGACCTTGAACAAGGGGTTGCAGGTGCTGTGCCTATTCCCCCAGATGAGGCTGGGAAAGAGGAAGTCATTGCTGCTTTAGTTGCTAATGTGGAGGCTATGATTAAAGCTGATAGAAAGATCACTGCCTTGAAAGAGTTGCAGGTAGTTAAACCTAATATTGCTGAATTCTTCTTTTCATGGAATTCATATTTGTGATACAGCTGACATTAAGCTATGCAGGGTCATATTTGGCGAACTGGTTATGAGAATAATGAATTAGAGGGAATAATTTTTGATGATGTGCCAGAAGCTTTAGAAAAGTGGCATGCGTTGGGCATAAAGGTTGTGTTTGCTGATTCCTAGCTTTCACACTTTTTGGTTCACTTGTCCAGTTTGTATATTGCTACTTATTTCCTGCACTTTGACTTTAGGCTTCTTGATGCTTGAGCAAGATGCCCATGTTTGTAAATGGGTACACGATGACCATAGGTTGAGATGCCCGCTATTAGCTAAGATGGAGAATATGTGCTGGCACACAATGCCTTTTTATTAATACTCCATTCATCCAAATCCACTCTCCTCTTTCCTATGGCCTAAAGTGCCTATGGTGGACCCCTGGGTTCTCAAATTCACTGAACAGTGGATACTAGATACTGCCCCACATAAGCACAGTTCCTTAGTAACTGCTCCTCTTGTGGTATCACCCACTTATTTGACTCTGCTAAGCCACCCATCACATCCTATGTCCTTTATCTTAAGATAGTACCATTCTTTTTCTATACCTGTCACATGTTGACTCACTCATGCGCCCACCAAATGGCATAATAGGCCTAACTATCAAGTTATCAAGGAATTGGTATGAACAGACAGTTCCATCTTCAAACAATCTCAACCTGTGCTGCGGTCCCTCCCTTGAGGCATTTTCAACTCGGCCATTTTATGTTTAGATATCCAAGATGCCTAAGTATATAAGATGCCTGTGTACCAAATGCCTTTGTTTCGTCTTCTTTCTCAAGTGTATTTCTGTTACTGTCTCTTTTGATTGCAAATATCTTTAAACTCAAATCTCAGCCAAAAGTTGTTGAGGATAATGCAATTGTTGTTATTATCTGTTGGCTAAGAATGAAACAAACAGAGCAATCACATTTTGTATGAATCCTTTATCTCTGGTGGGCATATTTTCTTGCGTTTTGATTGCTATATCTGATATATGCACCAGGTATACATATATTCTAGTGGTAGCAGGTTGGCCCAAAGGCTGATATTTGGAAAAACGAACTGCGGGGACCTAAGAAAATATTTATCTGGGTTTTTTGACACCACAGTGGGGTAAGTTTGTATTTTTGTTTCCTCTTGGTAATTCCTGTCTAAAGATACCTGTATTCAAGCAAAACTGTTTTGCAGGAACAAAAAAGAGACACGCAGTTATATTGAAATTTCTGAGTCACTTGGCGTTGATAAACCATCAGATATTTTATTTGTCACTGATGTATTTCAGGAAGCTACAGCTGCAACGGCAGCAGGTATGATCCTTTTTTTTTAAAAAAAAATGAGTTCAATTTTATCCACCATTAGCATAAACCTTGTTAAATTACTAATAACTTTCACATCTTATAGTAACTGCAGCTTTTCACTTGCAGTAAACATTTTTTCTCAAAAGAAGGTTTGATTGTTTATTCTAAAATTTTAAATTTGAATAGCTGTTGTATTTTTCTTAATACAATAAGTAAACAAGAAGGTATCATGTTCTACTAAGTAGATAATCTAAAATTCTTTATACTGCCATTGGATCAATATTAAATATTTATTTAAATACTAAATACGAATATAGTGGTTGCTTTGGGAAGTATTTAATTTCTTTTGCAAGTTATTGCTCATTTTTCCTCCTAGGTGCTTAAGAACTCCTCCTTAGTTAGCAATGCATGAATCCAATTTTTATAAAACCTCATCAATCTCAAACTAAAACCCCTACACTGATTTTCAGTAAGCTTAATGTAAGTGTATTTTGAAGGTAAACTATAATGAATGTTTCGCATTGAATTATAGCATTGCATTTACTATTGGCTAATAAACATGTGAAGATCCTCATTTTAGTGGGCAAGTGTTTATGTTCAGATGTTAAAAAAAAGGCAGCAAACATGACTGTAAATACTGTATTTTGGTCAGGAAATACTATCCACTCTTTTAGTCCATCTTACACACACCAATTGCACACGCACATTATACTTGTCCGGTGTGGCAGATTGGTTTACTTGCATGCCTTTGAGGCTACCTGCAAGCAAAAATCAAAATTTGCTGCACTACACAAGTGCCAATGGTGTGAGTGTGACCCCACAATTGGCATGGTAGAAGAACATCCCTAGTTTTCCCTAGGACCACAGTTATTTGGCCAAATAAGAAACTTCTTGTTTTGTCGGAACATCGATTTGTTGACAGTTGTCCATGTTTCAGGTTTGGAGGTGATAATTTCTATTCGACCTGGAAATGGACCCCTCCCTGAAAATCATGGGTTCAAGACAATCACATCGTTCTCTGATATCTAAGGAGTTGCAGTCATGTGATGATATTATGTGTTATAATAACTAAGGATATTGTAACGCTTTTTGGATATATTGGTGGCACTGAGATTTGAATATAAGATCTCATATAAACTACTTCAGATCCTCACCAGTAGCTCAAACTAGTAGTCAAGGGTATTGTAACGTGTACTTCTTAAGATGAAATAATGTATTATGTTTTCTTATTTCTCCAAGTTTCTTGTGAACTCTCACTCTCTCTCCTCTCTCTCAATGGTTTGAATCTAGTTTCCTTACTTTCGTTTGTATAATAGGGCTTAATCTTGTGACTTGTGAGATAGTCCAAGTTCTTGCTTTACCATTTTTCTAAGATTGTTTATGCAAGCGTATCTGAAGTTAAATGCAGCAGGGTGGGACAGAACGTAACGTGAGCAGATCATTTTTGTTTTATTGTTTGGTTGAACCAAAAATATTTTAGGAAGATTTTAACACAGTGAACCGGATTTTAATCATGGATATTGAAGGGCTGTTAACTGATGTTTCTGGGGTCCTCGTTATGCGATTCTTTCTGGGGACCTTACATTGTTTGGGGGTGTGAGAAGACATTTTGACTTCTTAAAATACAGGGAAAAAAAATCTTGTATACCTATAAATGTAGCATCTCAGTTAAACCTCATAAACTATCCATCTTAAAAATTCGCATGAGCTTTGGGAGTAAAAGTATATCTCTAGCTCTAATTCATTAATGTTTTGTCTTAGCAATTTTGTTAGCCATGTATGTCTTAACTATTCATTATCAGTTTTCTCTTAACCCCCCCTCCCCCCCCCCCCCCCAAAAAAAAAAAAGATTTGTCAAAGGTTAAATAATAGGTCATAGAGAAGTTTTTTTAACTTTCAGAGCACATAAAAATTTCCTGTATCTTGGACAAAGTTAGCAATGCTTACACAGGCACAACCTTTTTTTTCTGATTGCCCTGTAAAATTTTAAAAAGGAAATATTTTATCTCATCAGTGTCTTGAGGTCATTGGTTAAGAAAGTAAAAGTAGAAAGTTTTGATTATTAATTCAATATATCGAAAATTTAAAAAGATTGTTGTTATTATCATTATTTATTTGAAGACTTTTCACTCTGCAAACCCCGAAAGAAAATGATTTGTAATCTCTCCAAAGTTAAACTGAATTGGCAAAATTAGTCAATCCGAGAGCATTTCCTCTAAAGCTATAAGCACGCGAGATGAAAGGCCTATGTTCAGGCTTTATAGCGTGTTGGGAATTCATTCATGTCTTCTCTCTCCTGCCGTTTATTTCGTTTTCTATGCAGCATTATATCATCATTAAGATTACAAGGTGTTTACTTCAACAAACAAACACGGAACAATTCAAGACATGAACAATTTAAGACGTGTTACATTGGTGTTGAAAAATCAGAGTGTGTAAATTTGATGTTAATGTCTGATCTCCTGCTATGTCACTTCTTCCAGAAAATTTGAGCTATATGATACATAGATATATAAAATTTATATAATAAAGATAAAATCTCATCATTATTTCATGAATAATATTTAGTGTATAATAAAATTGTAAAATAAATACATATCACATACCTTATCACCATTTGGTATGATATATGGTTTCCACTCATTTCACTCACTCATCATATCCAATTATGATAAAGTGTATAGTGTATATTTATTGTGTAATTTTATTATATATCAAATATTACTTTGCTACCTTTCCCACCCGTAACATGGATTATCAAATAACATGCCTAATTTCAAGTAACTCTAAGTTTAACTAATATCTATCTCACTTGAATAATGATAAGGTCCTTGAAGTTAATTTCAGGCTTTTCTTTGGAATTTGGATCCTCTAAAATAAATATCTTACTTTAGAGAGTAAAGTGAGAAAATTTTATCATCAAATCAATCAAATTAAAAATAAAACTTTTTTTATTCTATTGATCTAAAAGTGAAACGCCCTATTTTATTCTCTAAAATGAGAATTTTATTGGAATTCAAGCCCTTTTCTTTGTGCTCTATCACGTAGTCTTAGCAACTTGGTGCTTCTTCAAACCACCTAATTAGCCGCTATCTTTGTCAAAAAAAAGTGGTGTCAGATACCCTTTGGAGCTGCATAAAAACTGCGAGAGAAAAATAAATAAATAAATAAACATCTTGGCGGTTTTATTGTTCAATGCACCAACAGTTGGGGTCCAACCCAGATGTACCTAAATGACAAAACAAAGTCTAAAAAGGAGAACAAAAGATAAAGGGTGGTCTTCACATTTTCTCTGCTTTTGTTATTTACATATGGTTTCTTTTCTGCCTTACTTTCCCTTAGCATGATGATTGTAACAAAAGTCCCACTTTCGCCATCTTATCTCCTTTCCTTGTCATTTTGTCAACCCTTAAAAATGCCTTCCCATAGCAGTCAAAGAAAATTTAAATCATTAAAACAAGAAAGAAAATAAAAGAAAAAGCAATATTATTCGCTGCTTTAGTGTTATAAGTTATTTGCAATTCCATAGCACAGTTATTTCAGCTTTTACCAGCAATTTTTTTTAATGGAGAGAAGTTGTGTAAAATATATTGTGGATCACTAACATGCTTAAGCAAGACTCTCAGTCATATGAACCATCTTTTTTAAAAGTTTATACTGATAGATTACACACGTGACCATAGACATTATATGCTTTTCTTTTGTTTACTAATCCTGTTTTCTTACTTTTCTCCTTGCTACTAGTAAAACTTTGATTGGATCACAACTACAATTTCAGTTAAAATTCTCATACTCTTTTAATATCGTTGTCCTTGTTTCATTTCTAATGTCTCACACCATTGGAGTTTTCTTTTAGCGTGCTTTGAAATTTATGTCCAATGTAAGGATTTTGGTCCATATTTGTCTGCCTAGTACTAGGAAAAAAAAACCAGCCACTATATCCGGACTATAGAAAAGATTTTTACTGATCAAATAGTGGCATGGTTTAGGGACAATTTGTCTGCACAATTTTTAGGATCAACACATGTAGGTCCTACAGACACATAATGACATAGGTCTCTAATACAAAATTAAATTTTGCCGATCAACACTTGCATAGGTTCTATATTCATAACACAAATTTTATGATCAACAATGCATAGGTCCTATGCCTAGATTGCTGTGAGAGGTACTGCTTTTGGTACTGAGATTATGCATAAATGTTCTGCATTTAAAAACAACGGATAGAAAGAAAAAGGCCTTTGCTGTACTAGAAAATTGATAGTTGACACAAATTGGTTTTTCTTCCAATAGGAGTCAGAACCAAAAAAAATAAAAATAAAAAAAAGATAAAACTAAAAGCAAAAGGAACACATTATCATAACTGGGTTGTGAGGGTTGCTTGAGAAGTTGATCAAACTAAAATTGGCATAAAAAAGAAGAGGACCCCCCTCTTCATCAATCAATCTTCAGCAAGCTGACATACACACCTTCCTCTTGGTCTTGGGTTGCAGCTTTGCTGTGGATGACAACATAGGATACTGCTATGTCCTTAGTAAAAATTTGTCCCTCCCAAGCATCTTCATTTCCTTGTCCTCTCTTTGCCTTCATTGGATTCTGTTCATCTCTGAACACAATTTCACTAGTAGTTGGTGTGAAACAGGAATCACAAACAGACACGTGAAACCTTATTGATTGAATTTAAACCATAATATTAACCCTAAGGTGGTGTTTTTGCTAACAAAATTCCATGAAAAAGCCTGTTCATGGAATATGAAGAAAACAAAAAATGAAAATTCAGTGGAGATAAGAGAACAATTATTTTTTTTTTTTTGGGCTTTTCATTTCATTTATGGAAAGGAAAAATGAAAAGCAATAGTCTGAGAATAAAAGAAGAGGGACCTTTGCCATTTCATGTTGACAAAGAACAATTTTACAATTAGACCAAGCTCTCTCTACCTTCTTGTTGAAAAAAAAATCATTCAAGCCCCATGTGATCAATTCTCTGATTTCTCATTATCTAAATCATCAACAACACAAGTCATATCCTCTTACAACAATATCTTCTCTTCTCTTTATCTTCTCTCCTCCTCAGGAAGGTGATGACTCGGAAACTCTAGGTGATGTCACAGGAAAAAGAGGCAATAGCTGTGGCTCTGAGTCCCTTGGGGTTGTCATGGGAGAGGGATGCAAATAGAACCCCTTTTCAGCTATGGCCTTTTCCTCCTCTGAGGAGTTTCCAAGTGAAGGTGAGGACTTGTCAAAAGGGTCATCATTCAATGGTGTGACAGGGCTAAGTGCAAGGGAGGGGAAGGGAAGCAAGCTTGGAGAGAGGATCTCAGTCTTGTTCCTTGGTGAGAAGCTAGAATTCTGTGCAAAATTTGGCATGATGGTGTTGATCATGAGGCGGTTCTTGAGGCTGTTCCTCCTCTCATAGAGCTGCTTCTTATTTGGTGCTGTTTTGATTGGAGGGATGTTGAAGTTCCTTGATGGTGGTGGTGGTGGTGGCAATGGATCTTGTTGTTGTTGTTGTGGTGGTGGCGGCGGCGGCTTCGATGATGATGATGATGTCCTTGTTGTGGTTTCTGATGAACCAGTTAGCATCTGAACTACCTGCTTGAAGTTGGTGGTGTTAGCTTGTACAAAAGTTGTAGGATAAGGGTTGGTGTCAGATCTGGGGATGGTCTTTGGAGTTAGAGGTGGTGTTGGGATTTGGATGCCATTGCTGTTGCTGCTGCTCATGCAATTGCTGACATTGCTTGTTGGTGAGTTCATAGGAGAAGGGTTCTCCCTTTCTTGAATCCTTGAGGTGATTTCCATTTGATGGGGTGGTTTTTTGGGGGATCACCAAAAAACCAAAAACAATTATCTGCCTGCAAAAGTAAGAGAAAAGTTTGGGGGTTGTTTGGATGGAAATTGGAGAAAGGAGGACTACAACTATGTGAAGGGGGAAAAACAAGGCCTTTTGAAGTGGGAGAGAGAGAGAGAGAGAGAGAGAGAGGGAGAGGGGGGGGGGGGGTTACTTTATTGTGCTTGTGTGGTTTGTTTTGTTGTGCCCTCTCTGTTCTTTCTTTATACTATTGTTTTTCTCTTGTTTCTTTTTCTTATACTACTTGAAACTTTTCTTTTTTCATTTTTATTTCTTTTTTCTCTCCTTTAAAAATGAAAACTGAAATTGCTATGTTGTTTTTGGTGGGGCTTGGTTGGCTGGAGAGGGAAAAAAAATTGTCCTCAATGGTTAGGGGACTTTACAAGAGAATTGGTGGAATTGAGAATTTGTTTGGCAATGAGCATCTGTACCACACCACCAGCAAAGTTATAATTATGGGGGGTTAAAATATATTAGTGGCATTAACTTCAGAGCCCTCCAAAGGAAGTCACTCTTGTGTTGTGTTTTATGTGTATGTGATGGGATTGGGGATGATGAATAGATACATGTTTTGATCAGAACAACCCCATCTTCTGATTCCTAGATTGTGCCTTTGTTTTTGCTTTTGTGCAATTTCAAGAGGAGCGTGTGCTTCACGCACAAATCATGTTTTTGAGCCAAAACAACTCTCTTCTCCCATACACTGCTATCTAACCATTTTTAGAAGTGAAGTATGCAACCTGCTCACCTCATTCTCACCTTAGATAAAATAAAAATTACTTTGGAAGCATAAAATAAGATAAGATGATTGATGATGATGTATTTGTACAAATTTTCAAAGTTTTAAGCCTTCCATTTTTTTTCTTTTTTCTGTCAAACTTCTAATCATATTTTTGCTATTTAATAAATATATATAACAATCAAGTCTTTTTTTAAAAAAAAAATACTGCGTGATTTTCTCACCTCTTTAATTTTTGTTTTTAAAGATTAGTAGGTTTATATGACTAATACTATATACAATAATATGTAGGCTATGATAGAAGTCAAATATTCATCCAGTAAGAGGAAAAATGCTTGTACTAGGCAAACTTCTTCAAGCAACAAGAAGAAACTAAGATACGTTTTGCCTTTGATTGTCTATTGGCCTTCAAGATGGGAATTTTGACAGATCTTATCTCAGTTTATGTAGCAAATCATAATGTTGGCACTGTTTAGGGACAATGGTTTAGTGTGAGTGCATGTAATGCAATCCCTTTGATCTTTTTTCCGTTGAAAACTATTGTAAATATTCTGCTTGTTTGCTGGCCTTATTATAGCTTGAGGGTTTAGTGGTCTCGCTTTTCATGCATGAATTTCAATCAAACCAAGTGTCTCAATTTTCTAATTTTTCTTGGACAAAAAAAAAATAGATAAACTTGATTGACGTTATATTCCTGACAGAATTTTAATTGGAGGTTTTACTGTTCTTTTGTTGACTTCTATAAAGTTCTATAGAGAGAGCATTACAAAATTTAAACAAAAAAGTATTTATTATATGAAAATCCAAAATGAAGGGGGAATCAATACAATTTACAAAATAACGGTTCTAGCATGCATACAGATTGTTAAGACCAAATCACGAGAATATGAAATCATTCTACGTTACTGAATTCAATTTGAATTTGTTTTATACACATATTAACTATACCATTTAATTTTAATTTCTTTGAATTGAAAAGGATATATATATAGTCATGTAAAATGAAGTTTACAAGATACAATCCTAACTTCTAATACTCTCAAAAACAGAATGGGGGAGACTTGTGACAGAAATCACCTATCCAAGCCCTATTTAATGCATGAACCTAAAAGATTATCAAGAATCAAAAAAGAAAATTCAATCTATGTACTTCAATATTAACACTTCGAATCAAATATATCATCTAATTTTTTTTCTAGGCTATTGTATTCAAATACATTGATTTATGAATTACTTAAAAAATAAAAGAAATATTTAATTTGAAATAAAGGGAATAATAAAAGAGATGCACTTAGCTTGCTCCTAGTGATCTCCTATGGAACCATATGAGAGTTAGATAAAATTATGCTGGCAGCAATCCATATTAGAGGAGAATTGAAGCATGCACTTATACTATTTAATGGCATTGTAACCAGTGCGGTTCTGTTCTTCAATTTTTAAAGGGTATCTTGCACTCCAAAGCAAGTGCTGCTTTGTGACAATTGTATAGATTCAATGGTCAATAATTTCGATGCACCATTATCAGATTTAATCCACAATATCTTCAGCCACACCACATAATCACTAATTAATTAATATGTTATAATAATAATAATGCCATTGAATTAATTTTAATCACTAGTAGTATTTTGTACTTTGATCATCTATGTGAATCAGTTCGGTTCCCAAAACAAAGTGCAGCAGGAGCACTTGTTTGGATTCCATTTTACTTTCATTCTCTCAAAGCTGCTGATTGGTAACATATGTAATTTCATATCCACTGTCCACTTGAGTGAGTGGTTTAGATTTATTTTTCCATTCCACACTTTAAAAATCTTGAAAAAGCAATAAAGAAAGGGGAATCAAATTCTGATTTTTGTTGTTTACATTGAAAAAGAGAGAGACTACTGGCAAAGGGGTGTCATTGGGGGGGACCAAGAGTGCCAATAAGACAAAGCCACTGCTATTATGAATTGATTTAATAATTTTGAATAAAGGATATATAATCATTATTATGATTGTAGGATCCCTTTTCAAACTCGTTCTGTTATGCAAAATTATGAATTTATTACTGGCTTAATTGGAAAATAAGAAACGTTCTAGCTAGCTATCATCACCATAATCAAATACATATGCATTGAATTCCCACCATGGAAAATATCAGTGCAAAGGGAAAATAATGTCATCATCCCCCAAAATACTTTCTATTGATATAGTGCTAGAGTCCACCTCACTCACCAATTGGTTAGATATATAATAGATTTTATAGTGAATAGAAAAAGGGGGGGAAATGGTAATTAGCTAGAAAATAGAAAAATCTCATTGGTTTGGACCAAGAAAAGGAGTCCTTGAAAAATATTGATGAGCTACTAAAAATCAATGAGATAGTTAGTTGGTCATATGGAGATTAATGGATTTGAGAGAGAAAGTGAGAGATACCATTCCCACCTTCAAGTGGGAAATGAGTAAGCATTGAACTAATTAAGACTAGCAATGAACATATGACAGCGTGCAATACCAACTTATGTGCAATCTTCAGCAACAAAAGACACTGCCATTCTAAAGTTAAGTCGAGTCATGATCTATTTTTCTGAAAATGACTTATATTTTGTTCCTCAACTCAGGCGTTGGAGACAGGTGATTGGAGAACTCACATACTAGTTTCTAAATGATCATCAATGATCAATCACAATCAGTGATATTACTAATGTAACCAGATCCTTTAGTTTCACAATAGTAAGATTTGTCTTGTGTTCTGTCTACCTCTCTAAAAAAAAAAAAAAAATCAGTCTCCACCCTCAAACTCCTTATTCTTCTGTCCTGAGTTAATTTCAAGTTTTTTTCATTAAAAATAAAAAGGGCTCGTGTAAAAAGTTATGGAAATGGATCATGTTGTGTGAATTTTTTGTATGATTTTATCATGTGTAATCTCTCACCATTGATATGTGATATATGACATGAGAGAATTAATAGTAAGAGATCACATACATAACAAAGTCATATGAAAAATAACATGAGATGATCATTTCCTAAAAGGTCATAGATTAATTGCCCTTCAATTGTCCTTCCAGGTATATAATTTCTTCAACAAAATGTTTAAATGGTATATATTTACAATTTTAAAAGATAATTTCTCTGCTCAGTTATCCCTTCGGTTCAAATTTGATTGCTTCAAGCGGCTTCAAATGCAGGGTGCAGAAATTTTTTAATTTTTCAAAATAAATATTGATACAGCGTCCTAAGACTGCTGACACACCAGCACCAAATGTTGCATTGATTTATATATATCGCAACACTATGTTGAATAACTTTGAATACACAACACGAATTAAAATACTTCAAGATGCCATAACTTTATCAAACCTTGTTATTTATTTATCCTCACATACTGTCATGTGCATGCTTTCACAAATTTCTACAGTACCTTATGTGTCAGGTGCCAGTTGGTCAAGACAAATCTGTTCACTAAACACACAAATTAGACACTATTTTTTTATCATCATGTCAAATACAATAAAACCAGGATGGATGGATGCACCTGAAATTAGAGGAAAAGAAGCTAGAGGGGTTATTGGTCGGCTTGACTATAGGACCATAAACAATGTACTAAAGTATTAGGTGTCATATTGGTGGTTATTAAGCAGAGATGAAGAGGAGGAGTAAGGAGGGTAACCACTTACATTGGGAATCCTTAAGTACTTATCTTTTTAAGAGATGTTTTTTTATTTTTTACATGGCATATGTATGCACACAAATTGACCAGTGGTGATCACAGCTTAAATAAATATAATTTTAAGTCATATAAATCTTACATGTGTTATTAACAAAACAAAAATATATATTCTTAGTGAAAGAAATATTTTAATTACATAATTACATAGCTAAAATTTACAGTTATTTGAATTGTTATCATGAATATCTAATTCAAAATAATGGATTTTATTTTTGTTGTTGGGGTCAATAGAATCCTTATTGAGTACTTTGGAATGCTGACTTTGCAGGGTCCGCCAACCTTAGGATTTTATTATCTCACCGCCATGGCCGGTCTAAGGCCTCTCAGCTACTATTAGGCACATGTATGTTCATCTCCAAGTACTTTAGCTATGCATACATAGTATTAAAATATGTATAAAAAAAATACAGTTTTAAATTCACAGAAAGAAACAAAGGGGGATTCATTTTCTAATCTCAACAAGGTTGTGCCGTAAAGTTTGACACTCTTGGTTGGCCAGTTCATATTGTTAGGCAAATTCCACAGGACTCTAATTTTCTTTGTCATCTGTTTGAATTAAATAAGAATCTCTCTCATACTTAAATTTCTCCTGCCACATGATGTTAAGGTCAGGAAAATAAAGTTTGTCTTTGACCAGGTATTTCCATATACTAATTTTTCATACATTATTGTGACCAAGAAATTTTCTTAATAATTGTCTTATTGGGTGATAAGTTTAATTCAGTTTTTTGTTTCTGTTTTGTTATAGTTTAATTCACACGTAAATAAAGAAGAATCGAGATGAGAAAATTATTTGCTTAATTAACAACTTGGATGAAAAACAAGGTAAGTTGGATTGGTCAATATCACCATTAATTATTATATATCCACAACAAGGGGTAGCTTACGTGTGTGCGTTGGGTTCTCAGCATTTATATTCACTTGGGCATGCATGGACAAAGGAGTACATTAAGTTAGATTTTGAGATAAATTCAGAGAAAGAAGTGAATGGGAGAGCAAGAGCAAATAAATAAATGTACATACATATATGAAACTTCCTCATAAGGTGAGAGTCATGATAGGATTATATATAGAGAGATTGTTGCGTCAATAAATTTAACACACCTTACCTTTATACATTAACTTTAATTTATTTAAGATTTGGTCAAATACAATATCACATTTGTGAACTTTATGTTTTTAAAAGATTAGTTACTACTTTCGACAGTGGATACTTATAGTTCATTAAGAAAAAAACACTTTATTTAACATATACTACTTATATATTTTTGGATTACATAAGCTTTTTTTAATATAAAATATAAAGTGTTAAATTTAGATTTATAAAAGTTTCTTTTTTGGTATAGTATGTTGATTTTTGCTTTTATATAATTGATTCTATATAAAATTAATCATAGTAAAATTAATTTTAAAGCAAAATAATTTGTATTTAATAATTATTCTAAAAGAGATTATGATAGAGAGTAATAAATTTCCGCTCCTTAAAATATCAATCCTAATATCTCAAAACAAAATATCATTAAAAATTAGTGAATCAGTTTTGGGGTCCAAAACCAGTTCTAGACCCAAAGGGCTTGTCAAATATGCTATTAGACGATGAAGGTGAGGGTGGAAAGCATAAACAACTTGATAAAGACCATGTAAGTGCTAGTATTAAGTATTCTTAATCAGCTAACAGTACCTTACTATTCATGAGAGACAGCAGGGAATCCCGATCCGAGAATTTGATCTGACTCAAAGTACGTACTGTCTTGCTTGAAGGCTCCTTTCCCCTCTCTTAAGGCAAAGGAAACAAAACGGTTGTTTAGTCAAACTTAATGGCCCCACACACACCCCATTTGCTTTCAAACACCCTCATAAATGAAACCCCCCATCCTCACAAGAAATTTTTCTCCCCCATCCTTACAAGGGATTTCTTTTTTTCTTGTTTGTTTTTTATTTTATTTTTTATAATATGACCTTGAGGGCAAGAGAAAATTTGAAATTGTAGGAACATGTGATGTAAGCCAATGGGTTATTCTTATTTCTTAGCTTCTTACTCAAGATTGAAGGAATTTGCTTTCGATTAATTGAGTGTTTGTCCCCCATTATCCTTTGATCCCATTAGAGAAGCTTAAGTTACTGTTCACTAGCTTTGGTTATTATATATTTATATGCTCAACAGCATAATAAAAGTTACATGTATATTTTATCACATATTTTAAAGAAATATTTAGTTTTTATGCTTTTAGGGGATAAATTGAATGTTCTCTATTTCTAATAACAGAGTGATGTTTTATCAGAAAATAAAAGCAAATCCTAACTAAAATATCACTTTATATGGAATATATCTAATTAGTCCCCAAGAACATGTAAATATTTTTCCACATTTGATATCTCTCCTATGGCTGACTTTAATTAATTAATTGATAGTCTCAATCAACTCATTTATCACCAAAGTTTCTCCAAATCATCGTAAGTGCAAATCATTATTCATGCTCAACACCTTAGCTGCCACTACTCAATTCCCTCTTTTGTCACATCTCCAATACTGAATTGCAGTGCCAATCAATTTTCACCCCGGTATAAGTTAGCCCTGTCTGTCTCATCTCAATAGGTTTAAGGGAAAAAAACCACCCAAATAAATGAATAAATTAGAGGTGAAAGTAAGAAAGAGTTGCATAATCATGATGGCAAAAATATAACTATTTGAGAAAAATGTCAACTAGGGAGAGTAGTCAACCCTCAGAATGGAAATGGCCAATGAATGATCATGTGCATAGTATAGAAAGTACGTACTTATCACAGTAAAAGAATTCAATGTCTTGTTCTTCTGCTTTTTCATAAACCATACCGGTTTGACCCGCTTCAGTTCTTGGTAGGAAGCAGTTACTATCAAGAGAAAAAAAGAGGGCAATCTGTTTGTTTTCTTTTTCTAGACTTTTTCATCTGTATTAATTCGGGTCATGCAAGGAAGTTGCAATCATCAAATCCAGGTCGTAAAGACCATGTCAGTGAAACAAACTTCCTATACTTAAGACTAGACAAAATCAAATCCCCCCTCCTCTCTCTCCTCTTCTCGGTTCTAAATTCATATACATAACACTAAGCGTGTCCCATAATAAACATTACTGTATATACACAAAGGTAGTGTGTGGTAGCGGCACAGGGATACAAATGCAGAAAAAGTGAGGACAGAGAGAAAATATGTATAATAATATTATTAGAAGAAAAAAATATTAAATTTTTATTTTTATATTTTGTTCTTATTTTTTGGAGGTATAGAAATTTTATGCTTTTTATTTCATATTTCTGTCTTCTCTTCCAAACACATTTTGTCTTCATTCTCCATATATTTTGTATCTTGCCTCTCAAACCAAACGCTACCAAAATCTTCCTGTGATTAAGAATCAACTTAAATTGTAAATATTAAGTATATAAAAATAACTTTAAAAGTGTAAATTAAAACATTTGCTGCGCATCATCATTATCATCATCATTATTAATATTATAGTTTTGATGACCAGTATAATGGTTAATGATACTAAAGAAGATAAATATTTAAACTTAATGGTGAGTTTCAAATATTAAAAATATAAAAGTTTATCTTTCAAGATAGAAGTCTTGTTTTTTTAATTCTTTAGCCGGTGCAGTTAGATAAACCCTTATTATTATTATTATTATTATCATATAAACCCTTATTATTATTCTTATTAGTCTATGTTCAAACAATTTGTTGAGACCAAACTAGTCAATTACTTGTAAGACTGAAACTATTAAAGAATGTATTATATTTCACTTAACAAGTCATTGAATTGGTCTAGAGACAACATATGAAGGGGACGGTAAAACAATTCCTACTTTCTATATATAGGCGGCGTTTTCCTTTCTAATTACAAACTTAATCTGCCTTAATCATTTCTCTGATCAACTAGCTTAGAGAAGATGAGCACGACAACTTGTTTCAAATGTCAAACAGTTGGATTTTGAGCTTGAGCTTCATTGACTATACACCTTTGTGATTGTGAGTGCTCAAAATTATATATTCTCCTAAGTATTTCATGCATATCCAAATAATGCACACTAGAAAAAAATTGTAGTCACAAATTAGACTTCCCTTCTCTTCTTCAAACTCCACCATCCAAACGTATTAAGGGATAAATAAATAAATAAAAAATGATAGTAATGGTGATTACTAGTGGATGAGGTAAGCTGAAGAGCATATGTCAAAACGGGCAACGGCAGGAGTAATTGCAATCTATAGTAATGATTCCATTGTTATTAATTACGATTGGATAGTAATAATACTATCTTGTTGGAGTAGGTTACTAGTAATGGGGTCAAGGAAGAACAAGGGGGGTAGGGGACCACTTTGGACTGACTTTGGTATTGCCATTTCAAAGGTGCATGAGTAGTGTTGAGAGCGTGCTTACAAAATAGCTGTCTTTCCCTTTTATTTAAGCCTCCCTTTGGATTATTTTTCGTTTGAAGTCATAAATTGATGTTATCATCGTGACATGAGTAACACACAAGAAAAATATTCAAATGGCCATTCCATTCTAGAAGAGAAGACCATCAGGCTTTTTTTTTTTTTCATCTTTCTTTTATCTTATCGAATTATTAATATGAAATTCAAGCCAAAATGTGCATTAGCTCCATATACTTTCATCAATTTACACTGTGTAGTCATGAAAATAAGGTGGTGGTGTGAATTTGAACAAGTCGATCATTATCAGCTTCTAATTTGCAGGTTAACAGGTCTCTCCACACACACACACACACACATTTAGAGGCTTAGAGCTTCCTATTTTACTTTATTTTATTGCAATTAAAGTTTCAAGGTGGAGAGACTCTTCCCCTAAACAGCATATGTTACGTGGGGTAACACTAAATGTGGAAAGGTCTTCAATTTGGGGTACCGTAAAATGCAGTTAAAAGTGGGGGATTTCTGGAAATGCATGGTATCATGTAGTTGTCCAATCGGTTAGCAAGAGATGTGTCATTTATTCACAATTTTCAACAAATTCCGTAAAGCAAAGCCAAACCACACAGGACTTGTCTCTGTCGACAAATGGTCCCAAAAAATCGTTGCCTTTCCTAACATGCAATCTTCAATAAATTGGCGGAGCAGTTTCCAGCAGATGTAAAGTCATACCAAACCATAAGATTGGAAACCAACCTTGGTTTCAAATGACAGCCAATATACACTAGTGACACTAACTCTACAAATGACATGTGTCACCTCGAGAAAACATGCTACTTGAAAACAATTTTACTTCCTTAAGGATAAAATGTGAACCAACCATAATGCAAGAAATCAGTAGTCTATGTCAACCAGTGAAACCATTATTATGAGGAAAATTCATGTTACAGAAGCATGGTACACTGGATTAGGACTTGTAGAAAGTCGCAAGTTAAAACTCTTATGATTTTATCTTACATCTTAAAATGAAAATTCACTAGAAGTGAATTAATACGAGCAAATAAGAGATAAGAGCAAATAAAAACTTATGTGGGAAACTGATTGTCATTTTATCAAAGTGTCCGAGTAAGAGTTTTGAACTCATTCAAGCAAGATTGGAGTGTCTTCTGCCGCTTCCGAAGACACTCTTGTTCAGTTTGGAGCACTTCTAGTGCATCAGGAGCAACAAACATGTCCATGAATTTCTCATCGTTCAGAGCAAACAAATCTAATCCAAGAGCCACCACTAGCCGATCTCGGCTGCATAGAGTAAGCAAAACAAAGAATGGTGTGTTGTCAAAATAAGGTTATGGTCTCAACTGGGTGATTTAAAACTTAAAAGTACAATGTCAACATGATCAAATGAAGGAATATAGTCAATACCAGTAATTCTCATTGACAACCTAGTTTTTCATATCGATTCCATTTACAATATCCATCAAATAACAACAAATATAAAGAAAAGTGAACAAACTTAATGGAAACAATAAGCTTAACTTTGGGAAAATCCCAAATGGTAATCAAAATGGCAAAGAAAAGAATAAATAAATAAAATTAACAAGTAACCATTATTGACAGAATAAAATGGAAATGCTATATGGACTACATTGCAAGTATATTTATGCAGAAAAGTTTCAATGTGACACTGCAAATATCCAAAAGTAAATCTAACGATGCAAAAGGATAATTACTTGAATAAACATTTTCCAATGGGACAACATTGTACTGAAAACTTGTCCAAGTGCCGCATTTACATATGCATATTGCAGGCACAAATTGGTCTTAGAAAGAACAAAGAAACTTACCAAGGTGTCAGGAATCCAGAATTTAATGTTGATGTCACGCCTCGCTCAACAAGAACTTCACGTATGCGTACAAAATGCTGGGCAGCTGACCAACAGATTTCCGAATAAGCAGAACCAGATTTATCCCCATTTCCAAATAAAAGACCACCATTTTGCACTCTAATATGGTCAGAACTTTTGTTATTCCCTATCATTCTAGACACCCTTTTTCTTGGTCCCATGTCATTGCAAATACCAAGCTCTTTTTTAACCACCGCATATGTTGGATCACCTGGCTGATCAGGAGATGGGGTTTCCGGGATAGTAATGCTGCTTTCATTCAGAGCCTCTCTAGCTTCTGCAGCTTTACCTGGGGTGGTTTCTTGTGTGTTCTTTTCTGGAGGAATATTTTCCTGGTCTCTTGTTACTTTACGGGGAGCTGAGTTAGTATCACTCAAGTCAAGAAAAATGGAAGATGCTGGAGCATGGCCGAATTTTTGAAAAGAAGGAGCGTTTAGGTCATTAACATAGCAGGCCTGTGAGTATGGACTGGTAACTGAATCAAGGTGGTGCCTAACTAGTTGTTTGCACTGCCTAGAGAGATCCTTAATGAAGCGACTGTAAGCACACCTTAAAGCGGCATGAAAACCAATATAGCCATCCATGTTTGCTGTTTTACTCCCATCTGCAAAAAAAATAACCACCACTCAACTTTTCTCATAAGTTGTAATAAATAACAAGTGAAAGGAGATCAAAATTTCAAATAATGATCATTTTAAGTTCTATCAGTGTCTGCAAGGGACTAAAAACAGCGAAAATATTTAGAATAAAAAGAGAATTGATGAAAAGGAAGAAAATTCCATTAAAGTGACATAAAATGAAATGACTAATTTCCCGCAAACAGAACATCCAATAGAAGTCAAAATTAGATAATAGTGTATTTATTGGTGTGTATCAGTGTATGTCAATTTGAAACATAAGGCAATATGCTTTTGAGTTGGAAGCAGAAACAAAAACAAATTTATAGAAGAAATCTTCCTACGTTCTTGTATTTAAGACGCAACACATTAACTTGAGAAGCACAGTTTGTCAACAAGGAGCTTCACTTACATTGTGAGTCATCACTGCGGTTTCTTTCTAGAGCCAAATCAAATAAGCTTCCTAAAACAAAAGCAAGCCTGTCACAAGCAGTATCAAGAAGAGGAGCAAGCCATGATCTAGCAGCCGCACGTGCAATTTCTGCAGCAGCTTCTGTTATTCCTCTTGCCCCGCCTCGGCCAGCGTGGGCAAGCAATATGTTTGCAACCTAGTGAAAGCATACCAAAGAACTTAAAATTGAAGGAAAAGGATAGTCGTGTGTTTCCCAAATCAGCTCACAAAAGGGTAAAGTACCTTCTCCCTTGACACTGCGGGGCATTCAATGGAATATGCAGCACATCGAAATTCGTGTATAACCCTCTCAAAAGCAGCACCTCCATAAAGATGCAGGGTAGCATTGGGGGGATTTACATTTGCGACAACGCCAGGCCAAGCCCCAATGCCACTTTGTGATTGCTCTTCAGCAGTCGTTTTCCCCCACTGCTCGGGGGAAGGATCTGCTGCACCTTCAATAAGTGCACCCTTGACCAATGGAAAACGAGATAGTCATTAATTTGGAACTTTCTACGACAGTGAACATCACCAATCAGGAGAGAACATAAATGAAAATATTAGAAATTTTTGCTGTCTATACAAAACCGAATGAAGAAAGGTTTCAATTTTTATCAGTGTTCTTGCAATAAAAATAGCTTCGTACAAAGCTGTCAATATAGTACCAGTTCATGACCAAGTGAATGTATTTTATCATAATAATGATTGCTCACCACATGGTTGCTAATAGAAGCTGTGTACAGCATTGCGAATTTCCTAAGATGAGCAACATCTGAGGTGGCCTGAATTTTTGTATCCATTCTAGCAAGTTCAGCAGTCACTTCACTGCAGCGTTGCTCAAGCAATGCAAGAGTTGCTGGCGCAGCTTCTTTGTATTTCTTCTGAAGCTCAGACTCCAAGAAATCTCTCAAACGGGTGAAACCGATATGGGAGCTAAACTTTTCTTCGTCAAAACCACCCTTGACTCCCTCACGGAGATGATGAAGAACCTCAGAGTCCACCTGTGAAATCTGCCTGCGGAACTCATCATTTGAAATGTTACCCCTATCTTTAGGCAGTGCGACAAAAAAAGGGCGAGTTCCATCTCCAAGGTAACCACTTGCACTCAAATAGCGATCAACTTCCCACCGGTCAGTAAATTCCTGTGTCCATTTGATAGCTAATCATCATCACAACCAACCCCTAAATAACATTATACCTTGTGCATTACATACTTCTACAACTACAATATTCTACTACCTCCTAAAAACAAGTTCCTAGAGCCACATAACCTATTGCACTTGCTCTAGAATATGTCTTAAATTGATTGATAGTGTTTGGAGGGCTACCAAGCAAAGAATGAGATGATCATTCATTACCTTGAGACGATTATCAAATTTGGAAACAACAATCACTGTCCTTCTAAACGTCGGATCAATCTCACGAATGGCATCCAACCACAATGAGGAGCACCACTCCACACTACTCTGCTGGAGGAACAAGAGTATGCGGTGGGGTGGGCTTGCCAATGACTTCACCATCGAAAGGATTTCTTCCGGCGTGTTCTCTGGTTCGCCCTTCTTCGCCTGCCAAAAAAGTTTCACACCATCAAAATACAATTTTCAGCATAAATGCAAAGCAACATAGGCTCACCCCACCTTAAGAACAAAGCCCGGGGTATCAATAACAGTGAGGTTTGGACAATGCGCATATTCAGCTCTCATCACGATAGGCTTAGGAGAAACTGCAGTCTTAGTTTTCTTCAAAAGTGCCTCTGTTCGTGACTTGATAATGTCAGCAATGGCAGATGCCAGAACCAAAGGACTTCCATACTCCTCTGAATCCTCCTCCTGTGTTTCAGACGCACCAAAGTTTCAGATTTTTTGCATGATAAAACACATTGGCATAACAATCGCACAAAAACCAAAACCGAGTGATATGCCAACGAATCTTAAAGTTCTGGCAAGAAAAACTAGCTTATTTAAAACCATAATTTCTAGACTTCCGCTGGTATTCAGCAAAATTTGCATGAACAATCTTCCAATATTATTTTCATGGATGAACATTGGACGCCATATGCAAAATTACACGTATAACTCAAGCATGAAAAATCTTCCCCATTTTCTTCCTTGACCAAACACACCCTAAACAAACACAGCAATGGCCCAATGAATTGCAAAAAGTTCTAGGGGACCGAAAATAGCAAACTCAAAACCCAAATTCTAAAACACCATTGCAATCCAGTGAGATCCAAATGAAAATTTCCCCCAACTACTTCCAAAAAATTGCAAAACGCTGATGATTCAAAATTCAAAGTTTCAAACAGCACAAAAAATCGAAAGAGTTATTGCAAAACTTTTCATTTTTTTTCCGACTTCGTAAAATCCTAAATAGTTCAATAATATTTTGCATGATTAAATACACTGCCACACACACACAATCACAATAAAACCAAACAACGCCCCTCAATTTCAAAAAATCCCCATCACAATTTGGCAAAGCACACGTGAAAAACTTCAATTTTCCTCAGAAATTTCAAAAGTATCAGCCATTCAAACAATCCAAACAAATTGAAGAGTTATATATTTCGACCAGGATCCTTTCAAGTTCTTCACCACCACTAACACTAACACTAGAGTGCCATGTTAAGCGGAAAGAAAACACAAAAGCAAAATCGATGGTCAATATTGATAATGTTAGATACCAACTATAACCAGATATGATTCATCAAAACATAAGGGCCTATTTGGTTACTGTTCTCATTTTCTGTGTTTTTCTATTTTCGGATTTTACAAAAAAAAAAAATACTGAAAAAAATACTAGAAACAATAAAAAAAAACCTGTACTCAGTTTCCATTTTTCTGTTTTTAACTGTTTCCTTGGCAAAACTCTGAAAAAATGAAAACCGAAACGAAACAGGCAGTGAGGGAATCATTAAAGCGTTGCTAAAAGTGTTTTTGAGGGACCTGAAAGCGGCAGCGGGGTTCGAGGGCGGAGGGGTCGTGAACCATCTGGAGGATGAGGGGCCTGCGGGTTCCCATCTCGACCTCGCGCACGTTGAACCGGAATCCAAGGAGTGCTTCCAGGAGCGAGCTTTTGCCGTCAGACTGGCCCCCGAGTGCCACGATCTCCGGGATCGGCAGCTTTTCCCCGAACGCCACCGCCGCCGCCTGCAGCCTGTTGTACGCCTCGAACCGCCGGGACTCCGAGGACGAGGAGGAGGAGTCATTGGGGCGCGGGCGCTTCCGGGACATCGAGGATGGAGTTTTGGTTGGCGTTGTGGCGGTGGTGGTGGCCATTGAAGAAGAAGAAGAAGAAGAACAGTGAGAGCGTGTGAGGGAAGTTTTGAATTTGAATTTTCGAAATGTAGCTGTTGCTTTGTCTTCTTTTTTTTTTCACTCACCGGTGGAAGAAGATGACTTTGGGCTTTTCAAAACAAGTTGATGGGTTGTTTTGGTTGTGAAACTAAGTGAGTTGGGCTTTGGAATTCTTGGAATTAGACTAGATTAGGCCTTTTGGTTTGGTCCCCAAGCAAACCAAAAACAAAAAAATTAAAAAAACCAGAATAAGGTTGTGTTTGTTTTAAATTTTAGAAAAAGTGAGTATAAAACTTGAATTTTTACTGAAAAAGCTAAAAAATTGATTTTTTTCTCCAAAAGTTACTCTTTTTAACTTCTAAAATAAAACCGAAAAACAGTTTTTTTTTTTAGATTTTGAGTATTTTTTAAAAATTATCCAAAGTATACAAAAAGTGATTTTTTTGGGTTAAAGAAAATGGTTTTGAGCTAAAATAATCTCATACAAATGCCATCTAAAGCTCTGTTTGAAACACAAAAGAATATTGCCTTATTCCAATGGAAAAAAGAATTTAGTATGGCTTTATTTTCAATTTTAGAGCATCACTAATGGTGAAAGTAGAATAAAATTTGAGACTTTTCTCTCTCGAATAGGGAAACTTTGATCCCACATAGCAAAAAATTGGTATGTAAAAAAGCTGCTTCATCTTCTATTTCTATCAAGGTAAAGTGGAATTGGTATCAAATAGTGGGGATGAATCCAAAGTTTGCTTCTTGCTCCGATGGTGCGAGACGAGTTCTAGTTCTAATTTGTGAGATCTCAAAAGTAAATGAGACTCTATTTTGGAGTCATTAGAGTTGTTAAGAGCAATGGTATCAATTTAGCATCCTAGGTGCAAATATGGATCTTAGAAAGGGAGAGTTGGTCTTTATTAACAAAAGTGTTACTTTTACCACCTTTAAAAATTGATATTTCAATAGACACTCCCTTTTGAAAGATCAAAATAACACTACTCTTTTTCTTATTATTAAAATAATGAAAACAAAAATATTCTTTTTTCAACATGTCATTCATTGTTGTATATCTTAATAATATATCAAAATTAATCTCGCTTACCAATACAATACCTTTTTATTTGTCTTGTCCATATTGAAAAAGATGAATGGTGCGTATACGATTTTCGTCATTTACTTATAATTTATTTTGCTTATTTTCCATGACTTTAATAGTTTTTAAACTGCAATCAACATTCAACCAGTACAAATTGCTGAAATACAAGACACTACTTTGCAATAAACTATTATTTTTTGAAGCTTTTTACCTTAAATGGGACGACCCTTGTAGGACTAATCCTAAAATTTCTCTATGCTTCAGTACTTAACAATATGAAAGGACGATCCTTCACGTGGCCCTATGCAAAGTTGGGATGATGAAATTGGAGAATTGGAAGTGCTCTTATGTCCCCACTCTCATTCTCTCTCTCCTTTTTTTTTTCGTTTTCAATGAAAATACCATCGAGCCAAATAGTATAGCTGTTTCAAGTCTAATAAACTCCAAACTGGTAATTATCGGCAAATCCTTAGACGGGGAGGGATGAGTTTGTTACCACATAACAATTGACTCCCAACCATTCAAAATTTAATCTGATGATTAAAAATAATTTAAATTTAAATTAATATTTATGGTTTAATATTTATAAAAAGTAATTTTACAAGCAAATTATCAATTTTGTCCTGCACCCACATCCCATCTCTGTCACTCTCCCTTCCATGGTCTCCACCACCAATGCTTATCACTTCCCCATTGTCAATGTTGCCCCACACACACTTTTACCAGGCTTACTTTGATGCCACTCACCCATGAGGTAAGCATACGCTGAGACCATGAAGGGTTACCAAGCTTACTTCGGCATTAGGTTTTAATCAATCATTTACCCTCTTCTCATATTGAAAAACTTAACTTTTATTGGAAAAAAAAAATGCGCTTAACTTTTTATCCTTCCTATCTTGCTTATCAGGTTTCCCTTTTTAGATTCACTAACTTTTGGTTTAGTATATCTTAGCTCAAATCATAGACAATCGCTTTATTTTTGGGCGTTTTTTAAGCACACAATAGCTATGTAGTCAAATTGCTTTATTTTTTGTTTGTTGTTATGATCAAGTGCAAACTAGTTGATCCTTCAACTATAATGCTACCACGATCACAAACTTTTTACAACGTAAGCTACAATAATATAATGAAACAAAAGAAATTTCATTTGATCCAAGATGCACCACGTTGCACATATTATTAGCCGTTGTAACATATATATATAGAGTCATAGGGCCTATGATGAAATTGAAAACTCTTTATATGGCGGCATTGATACATTTTTATAAATCACTGGACGCTTGTATGAGCAGCAATGGCCACCGTGACCCACCCACGATTGCGGTGACGACTTTAAACGGTCTTCCCGCCGGTAAACAGGATCCCCTACATGTGCTACCTCCTACGTTTAGGTTTTATGGTCATTGGTCAACCATATTATATGTGAACTTATTGTTTTCTTTTACTTTCTCATTTTTGCCAATTGTCCATCAATTTTTCTTTTTTTTCTTCCCGGGTCCTGCTTTAAAGCGAGAAAGTGTTATGATAAAGATTAAAATTCCAAATTCATGGCACTTGGAGGCCACCACAAATGGTCATAGACAAGATGTCTTTTGGAAGTGTACCCAGACTCGAGACCACCAGCAGAGTTAGTTGGCTCCCCACCGTCAAAAAAAAAAAAATTCCAAATTCATGTAAGAAAAATTTTGAAGGGAAGCTCGTTAATGCCTCAAAATTTAAAAAGCTCTTTTGTTGTTAGTCACTTTTTGTAAAAAAAGACACATCAATTAATCATTATTTGACGTCATTCCGTGGACTACTAAATTGATTATGTGGTTCCATCAAACTCCATAATAGCACCAAACGACCTCATTTCAACTTGAGATGTGTGAAAATAAAAAATGAAATCTGAGAATGAAGGGTTAGCGTTTGAGGATGATAAACAAAGTTAATAAAGTAGAAATCAAAACATGATTGTTTTGATGTAATAAGTCACTAGAAGGTCATTTCACCAATTTAATGGCCAATGTGTGTTTTTCACTAAATGTTGAAATGACAAGTTAACTCAGTGATAAAAATGCTATTTTTTGTGAAGCAAGAAAGGATTATAGGAAAAGTTTTTCAATTAGATAAGACTAATTTATCCTCCTTAATATTGATCGTGAACGAATTCGAAATTTTAGTCTAAAATAAATGTCTCATTTAACTAATTAAAGAAAAAAGTGATTAGATGAATTAAGTAATAATGCCCTGTCACACTCAAGAGATAGAGGCAAATTAATTATAACATAACTTATCTAAGAAAACTATATAATGCAACTTTTCTCACCAATTTTTGCTAGTTAAATAGGTTGATGCATTGGGTGCAGCCCTATCTTGCATTCTCCTTTTCTCAAAATAAAAGCTTTTTTTACCAAAAAAAAGTTTTAATTGAGAGAAAAATTAAACTCACCCCAATCTAGAATTAAGATATGTCTCTAGACTTATCAAACACTTTACAAAAATGCTTATAAATTACTCACTAACTAGGAAACTTGATAACTGAATCCAAATTATAACAATGTGAGTGAAACGTCAACCAAGTGAACCAACCCCATTAACCCCACATTAGGTAGAATAAAGGTGTAATGACCAAAAAAAGCAATACAAATGAATGCATTTTCAGTGATTCATAATAAGGGGAGAAATTAAGAGACTAAAGCAAAAGTGAGTATATATGTCACTATATTAGGGGAAAACTGTTTATTTATAAATCTCATTCATAAAATTTTCACTCACTTTTATCTCCATATCAAACACACTCTTGCATGTTAAAAAAGGAAAGCTCTTATTGACCAAAATAAAAATGTGGACATTGATTATTGATTAATATAGTTTGAGCTAAGTCAATCCATCCACTACAAGGATAAACTCTCTTAGTTTTAGTTTTCTCCATTTATTATATTCAAACCCAGATGTTTATTTTCTTTTTTGTAAATATAAAATCACATTGATCATAATGAATTTTGAACTTAAAAGATTATGCATACTTTTCAAATTCCCAACCATTAGATCAAATTCTAACCCAAAATTTTATCTAAACGATATAGATATCAATTAAAAAAAAGAAATAAATAATGAATCTCTTGAATTAATGGCACGTTAGCATAAAAATGAGAACATATGTGAGGAACTCAAATAGTGCTTGGGTGCAAAGAAGGGCCAAGGCCCAAACAAAAGGAAAAAAACAAAACTGGAATGGAGTGGAAGAAGCCCTGACTACGACGACCTTGACTAAACCCCATTAGCCAACCTGTCAGTGCCATTGCCACCAACACGATTTCCTCATTTAAGGGCATGCTATATTTCAGTGTGGACAAAGCAACCTAGCTACAATTGCTCTATTCGACCCGAGATAATAAAACGAACTTGATATATCACTTGGGTTATACATTATGTTACACTTTTGGACCATTAATATCGCTATTTTCATATCAAACAGTTTTTTGTAAAGAGATTTGGTGCCACGCTTAGCCAATAGTTTTATTTTGCCTTGCTAGGCTTAATACAACTGATCTTAACATTAGCCATAATTTCAGGTGGGATTTTCCTGCTTTGGTTCACACTTTATGAAACAAAAAGAGAAAACGGACATTATATTACATTACCTCGCGCTTAACACTGCTGTCCAACGCACATTCAATTTGAAACCCCATAAAATTAGTTTATTTTGACAAGTATATTATTCATCTGTCAGATCCAAATTAAGCAACGCAACAACTTATTATATATATATATTAGAACCTATATATATAGTGCTTAAACCTAAATTAATCATCCGTTCATACTGATAAAATATCAAATTTAAATATTTGTAATTTCAAGTAAAATATTATTTCGCTGGCCCCATATATATTTAGTAGTGAAAGATAAAGATAGTAGTACTTATGGAACTTTGATTTAGTTGAAGCTTTCTTAAAACATCAGCAAATATGTTGAAATTTTCCTATTTGCAATAATTAATAAGCTAAACTTCGAGCAGAATCATGCTTGTTTATATTAATTATCATGCTCCAACCGAGAATTTAGACGCAGCACTGTCTTGTTCAACCTTGCAATTGCAAGCAACAAGCTTTCCTCCCCTAAGATCATGGAGCATTTCACGATGAATTTGGAGTTTAAATTGCACAATGAATCCCCTTAATTATTATGAGTACACATCACACGCACACTTCAATTAGCAACCTCAAGCTCGTTCATCATACCCCTTTGACAAAAAAATGGCCAATGCCATCCTAAAGCTCACAGCAATAATTCTCTCACTGCTCATAACTCTAATATCCCTTCATTCCGTTTTGGTTTCTTCAATTGAAATTGATGATGAAATAGAGAATGAAGAGGAAGATTATGTTCTTGACACCCCGTTACCCCATCTTGGACCAACAAGAAGCAGGTTCTTGGCAAGCATAATAATAAAGAGAGGTACACATTGTGATCGTGTGACTAACAACATCTGCAATGGTGTCCCAGCAAACAATGGTACACGCCTGCTTTTTTGCTGCAAGAAGCATTGTCGTGATGTGCTAGGGGACAGGAACAATTGTGGAGTGTGTGGTAACAAGTGCAAGGAATTTGGACACCGATGCTGCAGTGGAGTTTGCACCAATGTTTTGTCTAATGACCATCATTGTGGCAAGTGCAACAAGAAGTGTTCACCTGGGGATCCATGTAGGAATCGTATTTGTGGCTATGCATGAAATTGAAAGGAAGTTATTGCAAATTGCAAGGTACAGGGGTCCAATTTTATATATTACTCCGTAAGTCTAGGAATAATTGATCCTTTGAACAAATTGGTATGTTAAAAAATCAATGCACATGACTACAAATATATTAACTATAATCAGATATATTGACTTTTTAATATACCAATTTGTCCAAAACATCAAGTTATTCCTGGAGGATCAAATAAATAGTAGTTTTGAGATATAAAATGACAACTTCTATATTTAGCTCATGTCATTTGCATATTCAAAGCCTGTTAATAGAGAGATGAAAGGAAAGGACTACATCGGGTTGAATTTTTTTCTTTTGTAAACAAGGGTCCCAAATTAAGTGTATGTACACAGCTTAATTTTATTTAGTGCCAAAGTTGATCTTTCAAGTTGTCTTCTCTTTGTTCGGTGATAAACAAGTGACTAAGTGATTATTTTCGACAATTTTTTATATAATAAGAACATTTTTATCTCAACCATATGAGATTAAATTTCAACAGCTAGGATTGAAGGTCCATGGTGGTCCATAACTAAACATGGACCACCATAGAGTCCTCACGAACCATGGAAGGAGCATGTGTGATGATCACAATTGCTACAAGTTTTACTATGAAATTTTTGGGAAGTTATATTTGCTAGTGACATGAAATTCCCATCTATTTACCTTTTTATATTTTATACGCTTGTTTACTAGAAACTGTGTGTGTTATTATGTGAGGGAGTAATGTTACTAATCCAGAGAATTATTTATAGAATCTTTGATAAAAATCATGATAATTATTAGATGAAATAAAATAGTATAACCCATTGATTCATTAAACAGTTAACAATTATAATACATCATTTTGGATATAAAATTTTAGACAAATTTTTTATCATCTAGCATTTTCCTATATCAGGGATCCGGTACCCCTCTTTGCACTTTTTCTGCTTTCAGTTCACTTCTTTATTTTTTTTAGTAAATAAATTGAATACCGAGAGGGATTTAACATATGATTTCCTATTAAATAATACAAAAGGGAGTTTCAATTCTCTAGTATATCATAGAAGGCAAAGATGTCCATGAGTCACATGCTCCCAAATAATGTTTATTGGCATTATAGACTTAAAATAGGACAAGGCTAGTATCAAGTTTCATATATTTATTTCAATTAATTCTCGTATCAAATAATGGCATGTAGATACATACATATATATGTATATATGAGAAATTTAAAAGTTAAGTATACACTCTTAAAAAAAGTCCACTTATCATTCTTTGATTTGAGAAATGAAGGCGATGTATACAAATAACTTAAGTTTTTCCTCTAAAATTTCCGGAAATAAATAGAACATTTCAAGGTGGCTATTATAAGGTGGTCCAGCTTATCTTTTAGACCATTTGGTGATCATCATTTTATATGATGAATTAGATTAGATTTAGAAAGAAATTAAATAAATCACTTCAAAAAACATTAAAATAAATAAATGGGTTAGATTTAATAGATAAAATAAATATAGTTCAAAAACAAAAACAAAAAAATAAAATAAATAATTTTTTATTGAATTTGTAAATTTACAAATCTATTTTCATTCCTCATTTTTTTTTCCTAAACCCTAACTTATATCCTTCAGTCACCACCTCTCGATGCTTGCCATCTTCCAGGGCTGCCATCGAAACACGGCTAGCACCTGCCGGTACGGCGGCTCGGCCAAGAATGAAAGCATCACAAAGTTTAGACAAGAATGACTCAAATTACAAGGACACTCTGGACTGCGGAATAATCTTTCGTCCAGAATTTTTTTTCAACATAAACAATGTTTCACGCTGAGGAATATTATTGGATACGATATGGGAATTGTCTAACTCTAAATCTCCAATCATTGCAAAAATTTATGTCATTTAAATCTCATCACGGACGAGAATGTTTTCACGGGGGCTAGCTTACTTCAATTATAATATCAATCTAATTCGGTTTTAAAGTTGACAAAATACGTTAACTAACCCCAAAAACAAAGTTGACAAAGATCTTCTACATGCTAGCCAATTCTCATAAAACGCGTTTTGAAATTTCATCCATTTAAGATGGCAAGTTGTACATTGTTACGTAACATTGTCTCTCTGTTCTTGTTTCTTCGTAGTTCAATCTTACCATTTATCTATGTCTAACGGTATAGTGTGATGACATAAAAATTATACATCTTCCTACTTTGTAATGAAAGGATAGAGGAGTATAGACTATATAGTTCAATTTTAATACACTATGAGAGTAAATTTTCATAGACTACCAAAATTATACCATTGTGTACGTAAATTTTTAAGTGGTTATTCTAAAGTTAAATATTTTTAAAATACATGATAATAATGTGTTATTGTTTAATGGTCTGACATATTTTTACACTATAAGAATGCATTCAGCTGAGGAGTAAAAATAAGGATAAAAGTTCTATATATGAATTTCATGTGTTATTTTATATATAAATCTCATCTATAAAACTCTTACCCCTATTCTTATTCTCCAACCAAACATACCTTAAATATATTAAAGTTGAGTTCCTATCTTATTGTGGTTGTGTTATGCATTATTAACTTGTGCATAACAAATAAATCTGTCTATAAGTTTCCTGCATGGCCTGCTCTACTATTGCAAGAGAAAGAGAAACAACAACTATTTACATGAACAAAAGCAGCATGTAATTTGACATTTCCATTAGTCAGCTTTCTGCTTAGTCAATATATATACAAGAAATAGCATCAAGGGTTCACCTTGTCTTATTATCCGTACTTAAAAGGAGTTATGAGAAATTTGAGCTGAATCAGTCTAGTAAACAAAGATGCTCTACCAATTAATAGTCTATAACAAGTATAAGAGAGACTTGTCTAGCTGGTAATTAATTTCACAATTCTCATTAAGTATTCATGCAACATGCAATATTTTATGAAAAAAATCTGCACTTTAAATCACCCATGCACGTTGGGGTTGCTCACATTCTTGTTGGCAATCCTCAACTTATTGGAAACAATGGCCAAAACCCTTTTCAAGCTCACAATTCTCGTCTCTCTTCTCATCACTTTATCCCTTCATAGCCGAACGGCCTTCTCAACTGACATAGACGACGAGGATGACAAAAAGTACGATGAAGTAGATACCCCTTTCCCTCACTTCATGTCAAGAAGCCGGTTCTTGGCAACAGTTATAAAGAAAGGTGAAGGTTGCAATCCCAATGGTAACAATATATGTAATGGGGTCTCAGCAAACAAGGGGGCTCAGCTTCTCCAATGCTGCAAAAAGAAATGTGTTGATGTTCTTGGTGACATGAACAATTGTGGGCAGTGTGGAAGAAAGTGCAATTTAGGGGAGCGTTGTTGCAGTGGAACTTGCACTAACATTTTTCACAGTGTCAATAACTGTGGCAAGTGTAACAAGAAGTGTAAACCAGGGATTCCATGCCGGATTGGGATTTGTGGGTATGCTTGAAAGCTACAAATAATCATTACTAGAACTTTGGAATTTACTCATCAAGCTGTTAATTTGAATTGTGGTATGATTCTTTGAATAAGGCCTTGTTTCGAGAAAAAAAAATGTTGTATTTGTTAATTGTTCCTGAATTGTAAATTTCTTAATTGTTCTTGCTTTACATTGTACTTATTCTTGGTTGCGTTATATATTTATGTTGAAATATAAAGCTCTGTCAAAATTTGTAATGGGAAAGTTAATTCATTGCACACATATGAAGGAATCACACCTCCTGAACATCTGCTAAGATAGCAGAATTAGAGTGCATGTATGCAAAAATTTTAGGGCCAGCCATATGAATAAATTTGTTATGACACCCAAAAAAAAAAAGAATAAATTTGTTATCTCTGCTTTGATAATAATTTTTATATGAATGGTATTATTCCTTAATAATATCTATCTTCTCTTTACGTATGCTTTACTTTTCCTGTCCATAACTTTTCTTCTTTGCTTTTGGTGTATAACATGATGCTGATTGAAAACAACCAAACAAAACCCGGATCCTTAACAAACAAATAAATGGGAAACCAAATGAAAACAAAAGTAAATAACTTCACACCATCTATAATGTTGCTTACTAACACGAGTGCTATGTTATGAGAAAGAAAGACACATTTTATTATTGTAAAACCCTCCATAATTTGTATGGAACAAAATTTTTCCTTCACTATGTTATTTAATTGTGATTTGCATCCAACTGAATCTCAAATTTTAGATATCTGCAAGCTAATTGTTCAAATAACATTAACAGACATCAGTAACAAGGTCAAATGCATAAGATGAAAGTTCTGTACACTTTTTGTAAATTTTAGATGGGGCTAGTGAGAGCTTCCCAACACACTCAAAAAATAGCATGCAAATCATGTGAGAATACCTAGAACAGTAGCTCCAACCAAACTTTTATAAATACCGAATGAGCTCCACTGCAAACTTCCCTTTCCTTGTTGAGTTTATTTCTCCTATCTGGACCAAAATTGAAATAAAACAAAAACATAACTGAAAATGCTAAGTAACATATCCAAATTCATTCAAATGTTCCTGGCCATTTTGTAAGCTTTGGCAAGTTACCTTTAATCTACCCCTTCCACTAACTGATACAATATCTCCACTCTTGAGTATGGTTCCTTTGGTAGTAACTGGGGTCCAGTTGATGCGCACATCACCATTGCTACAAGCATGATAAGGTGCAACAAAGTTATCGTATGAATTTAAGAATTTTTTTTCCCCCTACCAGATTATTTAGAAAAGACAGTTTTACCAAAGTCGTTAAAGCTAAGTGAATTATAGGACACTCAATTTTTGCATACATTTTGAATTTGGATCCTTTAAAATAAAGAGACTTCTAAAGTGAGAATACAAGGCGTTAACTACCCTTGGATCACTTGGTGGGAACCAAACTCAATGAAAGTTATTTATCGAAGGGTGGTGGTTAACCTCTCACTTTGAAGGATCCAAATCTGTATGTTTTACTATATTTCTGTATGATATCATAACTGAATATTATTTCGCTAAGCAGAATCAGACTTTGATAGGATTCAGAAAACAGTCTCGTGGATCTCTGTGCTAAAAATTGTAGGCAATCAACAATTTTAGAAAATATTTAACAGACTTTAATCTATATATGGTGGAGATTGCCAACCTGATCATGTCAACTAGCTTTGAACGTGAAACCTTGAACCCTGCACTAGCTAGGGCATCAACTCTTAGCGATGGTTCTACAGTTTTAAATGAGGTTGTTCTACACAAAAAGCAAATTAAAATTGGTAAAGACTCCAACTGACGATATATATACTTGTGAAATTGAGACCAAGATCGATGCTGCACCTTGGCGGCTCATAATCAAGAGAAATTAATGGTATCTTGCTGCAAGTTACAGGAACATTTCGAACCTGAATGAGAATGGAATCAGAGCATAAATCATATATAAATATATCTAGAATAGTCCAACACACCCGTATCCTAGACCTAGACTATTAAAATTTCTTGTGCCCCATACTTTGGAAACAACACTCATCTACATCAATGATATAATTATCAAATATGTATTACTACACTTAGAACACCATTTCCTTTTGTAAGACGTTTACTAAGAAAGGTAAATTGCAAAAGGCCGCATGTGAAATAGCACTACCTTATCTAGTGATGATATAAGAAATTCAACAAGTTCTGGTACAACAAGTATCTGAGCACCCTGTTCTCCCTGGGTAGCAAAGGCAGCAAGGTCAAAGTTTCCTAAAATATGTGTAGGTTATGCATATGCACACTAGAAAAATACAACCAAAATGGTCAAATAAAACTCAGAAAGAATGCAAATAAGATAATGTAATCTGCTTCATGTCCACAAAATTAAATCGCAGATAACCAATGGATCATCAAACACAGTTGCCACCTGAATTCTACAGAAGAGAAGTCCCATCTTCCTAATACTTCTTTACAGACATATTTAACTGTGTTTTACTTATTTGTTTTTCCCTTCAGACCCATTGTATGAATAATTCCCTATTATACACTGTAGAAGATAATAAAAACATTAAGTCATCAAACATCAGAGACATTAATTGAAATTTGATATAAGAGCAATTTTAGACAAGCATGTTATACTATGCACAGGTCAAGAGAGATGAAATTAGAACAAAATCAACACATAGAGAACTCATGAGATGGAAAATTCTTGTGTAATATGTAACAAATTGCAGATTATAATGTACCTACTATTGCCACCGAAGTTTATTATATTTCCATATAACTTAAGATCAGGTTTTCTCTGACAGAACCTCCATATTGTGGGCTTAGAAAATAGGAGTCTCTTGAAATGCAAACAAATTGTTAAATAATGCAACATGAATTTGGTGTCCAATAAAGATAAATTATCCAGCCAAATAGGTGTGTCCATTAGAAACGAAATTTTCAGAACAGCCATAACTGTACCTTGTAAAAATGCTTATGTTCCTCACTCCGTTATGAACATCATGTGAATCTGGTTAACTAATGATACTACTAAATTCTGCCATAATGCTATTAGTACACTTCTTTGCACAGAGCACCATTTCAAACAAAACCTTCCAGTAATAAATGAACAGAAAAAAGAAGTACCTGCAATATAATATCTCCAAGTTTCTCCCTGACAATTCCTGTACCAAGAATAGACCCAAGGAAGTCACCATGAGAACAAGGTTCAAACCGAAAGTTCCCTGTAATGCTGAAAAGAGTAATTTTATGCAACTATTAGAGAGGAGAAATAGAAACATTGACAATGGATGGAGTGTGCTTGACAACAGAGAATAAAATTACAACACTTACCTCAATGCTGATATGATATCTGGATCACTTGTCAGTTCTTCTGGATGTCCAACAGAAATTCGACAGCGTTCAGCCTAGAGAATATAATATATTTGTTATGTCTACATACAAACACAGATTACCTACGAACCAAATGAATGGGATGCAGTTATCCATATGTTTACCTGTGGGTAACCTCCTTGAGCAATTGCTTTCATGTCTGCTAATTTTTCCAATACTTTCATAGATTCTTTCACCACTGGAGGGGTTAGAAAATCCGTATGGAGAACCTCTCGTCTTAATGATGCCCGTCTAGCCTACAGTAAATGGGAAACAACCAAGTCAAGGCGCCGGGTGTTAGATATAAAACCATTCATACATTTTATCTCTATCCAACAGTCTAATCTTTTGGGAGAAGTGGTTGATGGCACCATATTATAGCTTATATGACTAGGTGGTTTAGAGTTGATCTATGCCATCCCATTCTTCTATATAAAATAAGTTGAATTTCAGTACAAGATAAAATGAGCCTATTTATAATCTACGCTTCAAGTCCAATGGGCATTTATGTGAGAATATGTGTTAGATATAAAGTCATTCATGTCCCTTTACCCAATGGTTTAAGCTTTTGAGAGAGATAATTCATGGCATCACAAATTAAATAACATTTAAGAAGGTAAGATCAAACGTGCAATGGTCCAAAAGCCACCGGCTACCCTAATCTCAATAGTTTTGCCATACGCAACGAAAATCATATTTTTCATGAAGGGAAAAAAAGGAGTTCTAAGGTTGTTCAAGTGTTATGAATTATGGTAAAATAAGAATGAAATTTATATAGACCAGGGAAAAAAGTACCATCTCAAGAGTATTCTTCACTTCTTTTATTACACTTTTTTCTACCACTCCATTGAGTAATACATTAACGTCTCCCTTTAAAGCTTGTGCTGTCTGGCTTGAGCCTGAATCTGCACTTCATAAAGCACTAGAAATGTGAAAACTGGATCATGATTGAGATGCACAGATACATTAGCTAACAAGAAATGCATACTTTAGTAAATTAAGAGTTCAAAAGCAGTACAAAAAAGGTCATCAATATTTTCCCATCACCCAGTAAGCAACTTTCCATAGATGATCAAAGTCCTTCAAAATTGTTAGTTTGCGGAAGAAGCATAAACAGGATATAAAATGGGTGTGATCTAAGATGCCTTTATTACCATTGGCACTAATAAGGAGTCTAGACGACAAAAAAGCAGCCATTCTCTAGTTTTCCAAGCACACAGCAAACTTCTTAGGCAAAACATAAGGTCCTTAATTCATTGGTTTTCAGGTAAGTATGGAAACAAACATACACAACTCAGGCTATAGCACATTACAACTCACATGCATGAGACAAGGTTGAAACTAAGCTTTTACTATTTAGGTTACCTGTATGAAAACATTGGTCATGACTCTAGTTCATTAAGAGTGAAACCCTATTTTAGTTCTCAAAACATGTAGAAGTAATCATGTTAATACTCTAAATATCTTGTCACCAAATAAGTCTCTCAAATATTTAGAACGTAAAACGTCACCATATTCATCCTTATGGAAGAACTAGAATGCTGACACTGACACAAAAGGACGAACTTTGTTACTGTGTTGGATCTTTGACGAACTTATGTGGTAACAAAGATTTTTTGAGGATCAATGTGATGATATCTAGATCTTCCAAGGACTAAAATAAGGTTTCACTTTTTGTAAATAGGCCAGTCAAAGCACTTTATTGTGATTCAAGACTAAAGTTTCACTGATAATACGAAAAGGAAAAAGCCCTCAACAACACAGCTGTTTATCTGTCTGTAAGTATTAAGCCCCTTTCACTAACACTAGTGAACAACTGAACATATAACAAAGGTCATGAGTGCAGAGCAACAAGCATGCCCCTATTAACAACATCATTTACCCAAATGTAAACACTGCTTGCCAAACTAAAAACACAAACTGTTCAATTTGATCATAATTTATCAAACCCTTTTGTCCAATCAGCTATATTCCTCAAAATAACAGGTCAACGAACAAAACACCTCGCCTTTATTTTCAGTACCCACAATTCCTTTTGTCCAAAAGAGTGCATTTTTACACAATTGAACATAATGGGTATGCAAAAAAGCATTCATCCACCTAGACATATCACTGAAGATACCAAAGCACAAAATAAATAAAACAGGACCTGAGGCAGTTGAAACGGAAAGAGGAGGAGTGCAAAGGGTTCCATGGAAAGAGAGGTTGGAATTGGTGCGGAGAAAATGAGAATGAGAGAGTGCAAAAGCATGAGATGATGCTCTTCTGATGCACCATGCAGTTCCAAAGCTAGTGGCAGCAGCAGCAGCAGCCATGACAGGAACAGAACAGAACAACTCTGATTTTGCTCTGTTTTTTGTTAGCGGTAGTATTAAGGATAGAGGCGCAAGAGTACAAGTGCGCAACACCGTGGGAGCCAGGCAAAGAATTCTTTGTTTGCATCAACTATTGAAATTTTTTGTTTTTGTTTTTTTTTTTTCACTTTTTGTGTGTGTGTGTGTGTAAGGTTGAGTCTCCTCTACCGCACCAGAGCGAGCAAGGACAGCCTAATCGTAGTGAAATCGGATTGAACCAGACCAAGTTGGATCATCTCAGACCGGATCAATTCAGGTTGGATCTGCTAACGAATCATATTGAATTAGACTAAACCAGATCGGATCACACTGGACCGAGCCAGATTAGATCCATTCAAAGCTAACCAATTTGGACCACAGAGTGAAAAATACATCTTTATTATTGAAATTATATGCGTGAATTATTTTAGTTAAGTTAGTCTCTAATTTCATTTTCATTTTTGTGTCAAAACATGTTACGCCAAGCTTGTTGCTTGAAATTAAGTCGAAATTAAGTCACTCCACACAAGTCTTTGCTATGCAGACATGAACCAAAGCTGAATTTGTAAAATGAGCTAAGTTAATAACTGATTTTAGAATAAACTCTCCGGTCAGAACCTGACAATTTCAGCGTCGAACAGATTAGTTTTTGACAACTGAAAAGTGTCAACTTAATTCCTGATAATGTCAAAAGTTTGACATTTATTATTCCATGGAGGGAAAATAATAACGATGTTAATGATAATTTTATTCCTAAATAAATTGATCCTTAATGTTATTTATAAAAAATTAAAAAAATATCATTCCACGTACCTTTTTTCTATCATGTTCATCCTCGTCATCACCCCCACCACCATAGGATCAAAGAAGTCATAGTCCAAAACCAAAATCAAACCCAAACAAAATCAATAAAGTCACAAGCTAAATCATCTCCCAGACGTCAATCACCTCCGCCCTCTCTGCCACTCCCAACCCCTTCTCTCCTCTGCCACCCCCTCCGCCACTCCCATCCCCTAGGCAGCCTATATCTCTACCTTGAATTAGTCACTAGCCAGCCACCGTAAACCGTCAGTACCACCACGACCCCAACCTTCATCGGAAAACCATGAAAACCGCAACCCATAGCCACCCAAATCTACCATTACAACCACCAGGCCAGCCACCACCATCAACATCAAAGCCTTAAATTTGCCAGAAAACCGTGAGGACCAAGTCCTTGAAGTTGCAACCATCGAACGTGATGGAGGCCACCACCGCTACCGATGCAAAGGCTGCTTGAAGACAACGTGAAATTGACGCTGCGGTGGCCCTTCTGTTGCTGCTGGAGGGTATGGCAGTCCCGATGTCGCTACACCCGCTTCTTCGCAAAGCGCCTCCTTCCTTGCGGGATCGCCGCCGTCACACTCCCTTCCTTCGCCGCCTGCTCTTGATTCCAAACCATCACCCCTATTTTTCTGTTTTGATTTGTCATAATAAGCCAATTTGGGGATTTAGGTTTTTATTTGTCATAATAAGCCAATTTGCTACCAAATCATTACCCCTGTCCTTGTTGGTTTTTTTGTGTTTGGTTACTGAATTTCAAGCAATTGAGGGGTAAGTTCAATGTTCATCTAGGTTCGGGGAGAAGGAAATGTTGTTTGCTAAGAAAGTGGAGGAAAAATTTTGGGATGTGGATAATTGCTAAATGGAGACTCAAGTCTTCAGTTTTTTTTTTTTTCCAAGGCTTAATGTCTCTGGTTTCTGATATAGCTTGTGAGAAAGTTTGTAGACTCAATTCACATTCGGATTTTTCGGCATTTGCATTTTGATTATTGAAAAAAAAAAGATTTGAATTTGATGATTTTGGTTCATTGAGTAAAGGGAAATTTTGACATCTTTGAGGTGTGAGCTTTTAACATTTTTCTGGGTTTGTGTCTGGTTACCAGGCAAGCATAGGAGAAGTTTGAATTTTCTTGGCATTTTGCATCTTTATGATGAAAAAATAATTACTTCAGGTTTATGGTGAAAAGGGGGGTGAGGTTAAAGAGGATGGAAGAAGGAAGGGGATGTGGAATTGGGATAGAAGATGTGGAATGAGGTTTTTTTTTTTCAAATATCGTTAGACTAGTAAGTGTTTGACTTTTGACATTGTCAAGAACTAAATTAACACTTTTCAGTTGTCAGGGACTAATTTGTCTGATGTTGAAATTGTCAGGGACCAACTTAGGGATTTATTCCTGATTTTATTTCCATTACTACGTCAAAACATGTTGTGGCAATACTAATATGATAAGCTTGTTACTTGAGGATAAGCCACTCCGTACAAGTCTTTGCTATGCAGACACAGAGGAAAGCTCAGACGGGAGAAACACAGCTTCTCCAAATTGCTCTGGATTATTATGTCAAGAGTTTATAGTTAATCTCGTACCTGTTACGGACTCAGAAAAGCAGTGTGTTTAAAATCCGGTTGTATAAAATCAATGGGGCATTTTGAAATAAATTTTTAAGGTAAAGTTTACAATAACAAAATGAAAGGCATTTTAAATTGAGGGAAGGTCCTTCAGCCTCAAAATTTTCAATTACAAATAACAACAAATCGCATCCTATTTTTTTGTTTTTATTTCTTTATATGACCATTCTTTTACAAAATTTTAAAAACAAAAAACAAAGAAAAAAAGCAGAAAACGAAAAACGAAAAACAACCACCAAGCATACCCTTAAAAAGTTTTAGAAACATTTATTTGACAACCCCACCTACCCCAGGCTTAATTTTAAAGCCATGTTCATCCCTTCAGAGATATTTTGTTCAACACCATCAAGAACATAACCAACATGCAAAATATCCCAACTTTAAGTTTCAAGTATACCATGGTACCATTGCTCTAAACAAATTAACTATAAAAACAAGTTCAAGCATCCGGTAAACATGTCAAGAAAGCTTAACAAAATTTGAAAGTACAGTCAAACTAAAAGTATGCAGCTTCTCCCCAAAGTAGGAGCCAATGCACAAACAGAGTTTTGGTTTGATCCATTCTCCCAAGAGGATGATGTGTATGGAACATAAATAACTTAGGCTAACCCTCACAAACCTAGCCACCCCACTAGGAAAATTGGTATACAGCTCCTTGTAGATCTAAACTTCCTCAGAAAAGATAGGCGTATGCAAGCACCAACAACAGCAGCACTAACGAAGCAGCAGCAGATGCAATCCACACCCAGTTGTTGTTAGACTTCTTCCGCTTAAGAACACCTTTTGGAGCAGTTTCACGGCCCTTTCCCCGACTCCTGTACCTAACAGTACTCTCCTTTGCGGCCTTCTTCTTCACTGCCACTGGAGCTGGTGCTTCATCACTATCAGTGACCTTTTCTTCTTCTGTTGCCGTCACTGCTGCTTCTTCTGGTTCCTCAGGATTGGGAACAGTTGCAGACCCCAATTTCTTCTTTGCTTTCTTCTCGAGTTCCTAAAACCAACAAAATATTTAAATATATAGCTAAATTTTTAGTTTGGAGAACATACATCAAAGGAGGAAGAAAAAGAGTTGTGTTAACAATCACCTTACGCTTCTTCTCGGCTTCCTTTTGTGCCCTGAGAGCGGCTTTGGCCGCAGCTTTCTCAGCTAACTTCTTCTTCCTTTCCAAGGCCTGCTTCGCTTTTGCAATTTCCTCTTCTCTTTTCATCTCTTTCAGCTGTGCTGGATCAATTTCAGGCTCTTTGGCAGGAGCCTCCTTTTGGGGATTTGCAAATTCATATTCATCAGTTTCTGCTAAATTCTTTTCCGGCTTGGACTTTGAGTCTTTTCCTTTGTTCTTGGCTTCTTTCTTTTCTACCGGAGCAGGCACAGTTTCTTGAGGGGCAGGCTTAGGCTCCTCCTTCGGCTGTTTTGCAATGACTTTTGGTGGTGCAACAGTTTCGGCAGGCTTTGGCTCTTCCAGAAGTGGCTTTTCATCTGGGTTCCTCATCCGACCATCCCTACTCAACTGCCGCATATCCAATGATGGCAAAATTCTCTTCTCATAATCATTCCTGAAAGCTTTGTCACTGTTCCAGAGTGACATAAACTTCTCAACCTGGAACCAGAAAAAAGAGGAAAAGAAAGGCCAAAAGATAAGATTGCAATGACAACCCATTACAGACAAGAAAAAAGCAGGGAAAAAATATCAGATAGAGTGCAATGCCTTGAATAAATAACAGATGGTGCCCTAAAGAATGACTATTATTAAACACTGGATGAAGATATTAAAAGCGAATACTATGAAGACAAACCTCTGTCTGTTTAAGTTCCTCGAGAGCAGTGACATCTTTCTTAGCAGCAAGCTCTCGTGCCTTGTTCAGAAGTGTACGGGCTTGATAGAAATAGGAGTTCTGAAGAAGATAATAGTAAATCCAATACAGAAATTATACTGAAGTGTAACATCATAGGACTGGAAAAACACAAATGAGAAAAGAAATTATGATAATAATTACTAGAAATACATATGAAGGATGAAAACAGCCCATCAGGTATGTTTACCATGAAATTTCCATCAAGGACAGAAAACAGTACATGAAGGACAAGATTCTACTTCCTTGGATTGGTGACATTAGGTATGCTAAAACAATCACACTGGAGACTACACAATGCCCATACTAAAAGTGAAACGTACCCCCTCATCACGCTGTTTTCTGAGCTGCTGAATACTCTCATAAGCTTTTTCCCTCTTCTGGGTAATAGCTGTTAGTTCTTCCTGTAGAGACTGGATATCCTTGTCTATGGCTTTCAGTTCATCATCGATTTGCTTGATTTTGAACCGAATTGCTTGTCTCTCCTTCTTCACTCCATCCAAATCTCCACCTATAGCCTGCAGCAAGTCAAAGACAATCAGTTTCTGGGAAACCTGTTGACTAATACACATTTTCAAAAAAATTCAGAAAAAAAAGAAAGGCAGCTCAATGGAACAAGTAAAACAAAACTATCTTACCTTAACCTGATCTTGAATGGCTTCTTTCTGTCCCATAGACTCCTGTAACTTGGCCCTCATGGCAGCATTAGCAACTACCTTCTCCCTTGTCCCCTCAAGCTGTTTGATTTCCCGAAGGATTTGTTTTTCCTCAGCCAAAGAAATGCTCTCATGCTGTATGCGGTATTGTAAGCTATATATCTGTATTAACCAAAGCATACAGGAGCAGTAGGTAATGAATAATAGATTGTGGGATTAAACTACAATACAAACAAAAATGATGAACTCAGCATAGCAAAGAACTTGAAGTCTTGAACTCAAACATACAATATCATTAAGTTCCTCCTCTGATGAGCATAAACCACCACGACCAGCATTGTTTGTGTTACGCAGCTTGCCCAGTGCCTGTTGCAGAGGTTCAATCTCTTTCATTTTCTCATCAACAATACTCTGAAATTGCTTGCTGTCACCTCTCAGAGACTTAATCTGATAAATCAACTCTGCTCGTTCTGACTGCAAAAAGTGTAAAGACCAAATAGGCAATTACATTAGATGTCTGTCAGAATGGAGCCTGTCATTTCATGTCACTTCACGAAAACGGAAAGAAGAGCCAATTGTTAATATATATGCAAGCTCCCTTGATGTTTTCTTGCATATAAAATAATTTCCAGAAATAATTTTTCCAGCAGTCATCATTCCACAACTATTTATTTATGCTACCCAGCTATCTGTTTGCAAAGATCCCAAAATCCATCATAAACTTGAATATACTCAAGAATATGTCCGAACATTGTATACATCCATGCGATATTTCCACCAAAATGCTATTAATCTAATACATAATAAAAACTCCCTCTTTAATAAACATACATACTTCAATTGATGATTTCGGAAAACCTTTTTGGATAAGAGTAAAAAAAATTCCTGAATGACCAATTATTTAACTTGCTATCAGTGATGCTTAGGGGGGCAAAATAGACGTAATTTCACACTCATGTCAGCATGCAGCTTAGGGCTTTGTAAATTGAACATCATCTTATATTTTTACTACCAATGTTATGCTTGCGTACTTAATTTGAATGGAAAATCAACGTAAAAATAGTCAAACATTTCACCTTTTTCTTTTTTTTAGTATTACCACCCTAAGGTGCTGAGTTGTTTTCACAGCCACGCCACACGCCTTGTGGCAAGATGCACCAGCAAATGCACACTAGCACACCTCACTGAGGAAAGGCGTTATAAAATAAAATTTGACTCTTTTGCATTAGTTTTCCTTATAAATTCTAACTTCTCCAGCATAGCATTTATATTTTACAGTAAGAATAAAAGATTACATGTTCAATCAAAACAAAAACGTAAGCAACCATTAAGAATTTTTCAAACAAGTAGTTATTTTTCCAAACATTTGGACTATTTATCCTCCCTGTCATCACAGTTATTACCGTTGGGAATAAGGCACGCGCAAAAGGCGCCAAAACCATTTAATTTAACCATTAAGAGCCGACACATGCTATTTCCCTAGTTGGATCCTCTGCCCATTTTGAAATCCAATAAGAACAACTAAAATTCAAACAAAAAAAGCAACCATGATGAATAATTCGCAACTCACCCGCTTAGCCTTCAATGCTTCGGTGACCTGATACCGGGCTTGATTTTTCTTGCTAACCTCTTTATCAAGCTGATCAAGTTTAGATTTGATGATCGGATCATCATAAGGCCGGCACCTGACAAAATAAAAAGAATGAATCTGCTTAGGCGCAGGCCACTCTTCAGCTGCATTTTTTGGGGCATTGGAATCCATAACATCACTCCCTTCCCCTTTAGCAGCATCATCTCCATGTGACCCAAACTTGATGGGTACGCCAGCATCTTTTTCCGGTTTTCCATTCTCCTTCTCATGTAAAACAGGTTTGCCTCCTTCAGCACCAGTCTCCACTGGTCCTTGAACCATCTCAAATCCCACAACCTCAACTGCCATGGTTCCAACTACAACACAGCCTCACAAAAACCAAAGAAACCTAATTCCAAAAGCAGAAAAAACAAAAACAAAAAACTCCAAATCAATATAGTTATAATTCAGAAGTATGTATAATTCAACAGTTTTGTTCCACAGGATTGAACAAAGCAGGCACAAAAACAAAATGCTAAACCATGAATCCAAAAAAAAATAAACTGTTTTTGCAACTATTGAACAACAATAACATCTACATACACTGAATGAAAATAAAAAACTACAAAGCATATCCAGGTCAAAGCTGAATGAACGATGTAAAACCCCATTTCATCAATGAATACATGAATTCCATAAAATTTCATCACAAACAACTAATTTCAGCAGAGCATGAGAAAACCAACAAAGGGATCTGAAGGCTACAATCATCATCTCAAACATGCAATAGAAACAAAGCACAAACACCCCAGATGATATAAACGATAAAAATCTGGTTTTTTTTTTGTGGTCAAATATCATACCTTGTTCAATTAACAAAGCATGCAAATCCAAATCACAGAAAAACGGAGACAAATACCACAACACACAAAAGAAAAATCCAAAACGGTATGATCTGAATACATTTTAAATGATCACAAATTCGTAATCACCCCATCATTTATACACCTCAAAAAGACCCCAAAAAAACACTCAGAAAAAATAAAATTAAAAAAAAAAGAGCAAGCTAGAAATTTTTGCACAAACATTAAAAAAAAAACAGAGGAAAATACCAGAGTGAGTGATGAGGGATATATAATTATAGAAAGAGAAGAAGAACCCTTTTTTTGACAAAAGGGTCTTCAAATCCAATTCTAAACTAAGGACAAAACCTCACAATGGATAATGGGTTCAGATCTCACCTCTGTTTTTCTTCGTCGAGACAATCCTCAAGCCTCTCTCTCTCCCCCTCCCTCCCTGCAAATCAGAAACCAGTTCCAGAGAGAGAGAAATAAAAAACAGAAAAAAAAAACAGAGCGAAGAGGAGAGAGAGAGAAAGAGAAAAGAGAAGCTGAAATGTGAAACAGTGTTTCAGTATTTATACAGACACAAATTAAGGTGAAGATTTTTTATTTTCAGGCTCTGCAGCCTATTTATTTCGCGATGTACCGATTTCTTCAAACAGTAAAAAGGTTGGACTTCCGTTTTTCTTGACACTGTTATTTTAAGGATTGATTCTTCTTTTTTTCTGATTTTGGGTTTTGTGATTCTTCTTTTTCTTCCTTTTTGGGGGAAAAAATTGAAAAGAAAATTTAAAAAAAGGGTTCTGGGTTTTGCAATTTTGGCTCTACGTTGTTGTCTCGTTTTTATTTTTTATTTAATTTATGAATTTAATTTTAATGTATGATTATAATTCAATCAAATCATTTTAGTTGCATAACTTTTCAATTTATATAGATAACAATACATTATTAAATTACTGTATAAGAAAATTTATATTATTAATATATAGAAATTAAATATTTAATTTATATATCATGGATATAACAAATGTGTTTGACTTAAATATTTATTACCTTAAAAATCTTATACATAAAATAAAATATACGACATTTTCTGGTAAAAAAAAGTTATAATATATAATTAAATAATAATATGAACTTATACCATTAATAAATCAAAATTAATCTTTTTCCTTCGTTCTTTCTTTGTGACTGAGATTTTTGTTTCTTTAAGTGTAACATTTGGCCCTTTTGGGTTTTGCAGGATATGGTTTTCTTGGATACTCCGTCTATGGCTGGCTTTTGCAAATGATATTTTCTGCAAAATAAATATAGTACATATGATTAAATGGACTGGGTAAAGTATTAAGCTGTTTCTGAAAACATAAGTTGAATTTTCTTTTCTTTGGTATATAATTAAGGGGACTTTAATTGATTTAATAACTTAAACAAAAGTGCGAGTCTTTGGTTTCTTTGTGCTTACCAAATTATCTTCAACCTATTACGATTAATTCCTTTAGGCAAAGTCTCTATCCTCGTTACCACCTTTTAGTGATATTTTAATTTCATCCCAAGAATTTTTTTATTTCAATTTCATCAATAATATTTTGATAATATTTTTATGTTATCATATTTATAAATACCATCAATTTTATTAGCAAATAATATTGATTTAACTTTGAAATATTCATTTTGATCTTATTTGAATATTTTATTATACAGGTTGGAGCTCTATTTTCATCTAATCATTCTTGTTAAAATGAATTTAATTTTATTTATAAACAACTTGTAACTAAAGTTTAAGAACTAAGCATGAAAATAAAGTTTGCGTATATACAAGATGACATCTATATAAGATAAAAATGGACATATTTGAGCCAAATAAATAATCTTTGTTAAAAAAAATTAATATTGTTATCTAAAAGGATAACATTAAGACATTATCAAAATGTTAGGCACAAAATAAAAAGAAAAAGAGAGAATAAATTTTCAGATGAGATCGAAATATTGCTAGGCATGAAAATAAAGTTTTTGCCATTTCTATTGATAAATTTAAATTTTACAGATAAAAAATTCAATTTTGATTATGCAAATTTTTACCTTGAAATCTGCAACATTAGGAAATATGGAAACACAAACACGTGATGCTATTCTATTCCATTATTATTATTATTATTATTAATATTATTATTATTATTGCTGTCTAGAATGAAATAAATTTATTTTGACAATAAGACAGTCATTACTAAACTTTTTGGCTTGCAATACTTAAGTACAATATTCTTGTCTAAAATAGTAAAATTCATCAAAAATATTCTTATCTAAAAAACAAAATTTAAATCATAAACTAATTAAATATTTGTAAATGGTTAAGAAAAATAATTAAATACATATTTTATTAATAACTAATAATTTTAATACATTGTTGGTATAATATTTTTTTATTCAATTCTCTTTTTTAATATTAATATTAATCCCCTTTTATGATGCTTAGAATGTCATCAACGACCAGCAGTGATTTAATAAATGTAATATCTTCTACCAAAAAATAATAATATAAAATTTAATTTTAATATATTACCAATATAAAAAGTACTTTATACAAATATTCAATCATATATTTTCATTTCACTAAGTGTTTGACCTATACATCTACTATATCAAAAATATCCAATATAAAAATATATGATTAAATAATAATATAAGACAATTTCACATTAATAATATATCATAATTACTCACATGAAAATTGAGTTATTTTCATGTATTTTTAAAGTGAAATATAGAAAATCTTCCTTCCTCCGTTCCAATAATAGTCATGTGAGACACACCAAAAAAGAAAAAAAAATCTCCGTTCCATATTATTCGTTATTTTAAAAATCCAACGAAGAATTGACTATTTTATATTAATTACATTATTTTATTTATTAATTGTAACACCCCCCCCCAACCTCTCTCTCTCTCTCTCTCTCTCTCTCTCTCTCTCATGATAGTTGTTTATATCAATTGCATTATTGTATTTGGTAACTCTCTCTCTCTCTTATGATAGTTGTTTATATCAATTGCATTATTGTATTTGGTAACTGCGATCGTTTTCTTTCCTCTTTCTCTTATTACTTTCTTTGTTTCTTTATTCTATTGGTTTAGTTAAAATTACTCTTCAATTAAAACAAAAGACAATTTAGTCTTTTACAGTTATTTTAAAAAAAAAATCCAAATTATATTGTTTTCTTAATTTTTGTGTCATCCACTTCACTCTAAACTTATAGTAGTCTTAGGAAAAAAATAAAACTATTTATCATTTTGAAATTCAAACGAATAATTAATAAATGATTTATTTTTCAAATCGTATTTCTAATATTAATCAAAAAAATCTAATTGAAAGAAAAATTAGTATATTTGATTTAACTAAAAATTAGGAATTGTGATTAATGATCAAATTGAAATCATTTATATTCAGATTATTTTTTAATTCGTATATTCCCTAATTAAATAACTTGAAAAAAAGTTATAACACCTTAATTGAATTCAATATATCTTTAAAGTAAGAATTACTGATTGAAATCAATTATAATCAATTATATTTATTATTATAAATGATACAATTGGTATAGTCTATAAATTAATTAATAAAACCAAAAAAAATTGTTTAGAATAAAATCAAAATAAATGACATGGATGAAAATTTACTAATTATTTAATATCCATATCGATTTTAAATTCAAAATTCCTAAAACTGATTTAATTAAAAATTTCAAACAAATATTTGAATTTAATATAGTTGATATAATATCTAAACAACTGCTTCATTTTGACCATTATTGATTTATATTTAAAATAAAATATGTTTCTTATCCAATAATATATTTTTAAAAAATTGAGAATACTATTTATTTTTTTGTAATATAATACTATCTATATATTATAGTTAAATTTATTAGATTTGATGCTTTTAAGTTTTGAAAATAAATATATACAAGGAGATAAATGAAACATGTATATACTTCAAGAGTAAATTACATTTAAAACGAGAAAAGAAAATATACTTTCAAAGTAATATCATTTTTTTATTAATAAAAGCATTATGGATATAATGACTTGAATATGTCAGTGACTTTTTTGTTTCATTAATATTTGTGATTTTATAAGCTTAAAGGAATATGAGATATAAAATATTATAATATTTTTATATGTTATTAATTAGAATATTTTTAAATCTTTAATAGTCAAATAACTAAAGAACTTTGTCTAAGAATTATTATTACCAATCTGCTATACATTAGGTTACATAAACATTAGCAAATAATGATTTTCTTACTTTAATTATAATATCAATTTATTTTAATAAATTAATGGCTTTGGATTATTCTAACAATTTGGTGTGTGTGTATATATATATATATATATATATATATACACACACACACTAATTACAAATAAGAAAACAATATGATCAGTAAAATTAAAATTAAAATTAATAAATGGTTCTATAATATTCAAACTATTTGATATAAGACTAAAATCAATCAATTTAAGACTAAATCTAGCTACATGATGTGTAATGCTTTTCTAATTCAATCAATGTGGCTTTATATCTAAATATATAAAATCATCATTAATCAATCAACTTATCTCATAATTTCAATATTCAAATTAAATATATATTTTACCGAAAGTTATACTCATCATTATTGATTGGTTCCTTTTTGGTTAATAAAATCCTTTAAATATGAAAATTACTGTTTATATGTCGATCATTCTATAATTTTTCTCATTATTTTCAAATTAAATTCAACTTAAATAAGATTTTGTGCCATAAATTAATTAGTTCCTTATATGTCAAATATATGCTATTTAACATTGAATATCTACATAGTCATGAGTATCAGGTTCGAATGATTTTCTTACAAATATTAGTTTCTCAATTAAGTACAAACCAAATCAATACATTGTATAAATGATAACATTTAATTACTTTTTTATTTTTTTAATAGAATTACAATATTTTTAAATATTTAATAAATATTCTTAAATACCGTGTACGTCCCAAAACCTCTTAAATGAAATATTATTAAATCGTTTCTAATACATTTTATGTCTTATCATTAACTAGATTTCAAATAAGCCAAACTCTAAGATGGAAAAAATATTGCTACACATTCAGCAACAAATATTATTATAACTTTGTAAAATATTCTGAAATAACTGAAAATGTTTAAAAAAATATGTTCTGCTTTTTTAAAATTATCAAAATAAAGGAAAACTAATTTTTTTAGAAAATTTTCACCCAAAATAATCTTATCCTAGTGCAACCCAAAAATAAAAAATAATGATTATCCAAAATTAATTTTTTAAAAAACATTTTTTTTTTTTTTGGTGCATCAGAGGGCCGAAGTCCAAACTAATGATGTTTTAAGTCAGAGGAATTATGGACAAGTCACTGCCTCCTAACATAATTGTGAAAACATATTTTGGGGGGAAAAAAGTTATAAAAACATATCATATCATATATTTGATTTTGTTTGTAATTATCATTTATCTTTATGCGACTATGAATACATGCCATTTTTTCTCTTATGCGTATTATTATTATTCAAGTGATCCAAAAAGAAAGCACCTAATCGTGTAGTTCACCCAATATATAAAGCGAGTTTTGATTTTAGTATCTAAGAAAAAGGCTGTAGTCGAGATATTTATAGAATTATTTGGTTTTAATCCTTACACTTAGTTTGATTATATTAAAGACTGAGTTAGCTAATAAAAAGTCACATTATCTAATTTTACATCGTTAGTAATCATATATGGCTCGTCATTATCATGTGTTAAAATCCTCACTTAATAACTCATTTGATTCAATCTATTAATCTATTTTATTTAACATAATAACTAATTTTTATAGTAGATTTTGACACATATGACTTTTATATGTCAAGTACAACTAGTATCTATTATATGATATAAGATAATGTGATTTTCCATTAGTAAGTTCAACATTTAATGAAAATAGATCAATTGCAAGGCCTAAAACCAAACAATCTTTGATAATGTTTGGATCAAGAAAAAATTAAGGTCCAAAATCAGAACTCATATATCAAAACTCATTTAGGGACCAAAATATGAAAACAAAAATTCAGCCACACAAATTTCCATGATTTTTTTTTTGAGTTTTTTTTTGGGTATACATTTTAAATTAAATTTAATGTTTATATTTTTATAAAATATATTAGAGTTTAATTTTTATGCACTGACAGTATAAATTAATCAAATTAGATAAAATAATTTAATTAGACGACAGTATAAAAAAATCTTACACTATTAATGTATATATAGAAATTAAACTCAATGTATTATTATTGAATTTGAAGTAATAATAAATTTTTTATTATAATGTTTGCTGGGTACAATATAATAACTTTTCACCATAAATCCTATTTTTTAATTATTATTTTTTATAGCTAATCATTTATGTTTAGACGCTAACAAGAGTTAGCTCACCTGGTTAACCTCTGGTTAATGCATTGTCATGACTTAAGTTCAATTATCAAATTTTCCCTGTTGATGGATAACTTGTAAGTATCTAAGACTTTGTTTGGTTGGAAGGAAGGAGAGGAGGTGAAAGAAATCAATGAGCCCCAAGGCACGTAACAATCCTGAACTAGAGTGAGTTTTCCCCCTTAACCTAAATTCTTTTTTAAAAAGAAAAACTCATAAAGAAAACTAATTTATGTTTAGACATGGGCTTTATTTAGTTGAAATATAAACATAAGACATTGTTACGAAATACAATTCATATTTTTTTAGATATATATAATATTGTTTCCTTAATTGAGATATAGAATTAATTATTGTGTTTTATTATTTATTGAAAGAAAATCAATGAGAAGATATTATTCGTTATTTTTGAATTTTTAATATGTTATTAGATAAAAAAACAAAATTTTAATATATTAAATGTTGTAATTTTATGAATATTTTTTTATTTTTATTGTTTAATAGGAATTTCAGTAAAATCCAAAAAAAATTATGCTTAAATATTTATTTATTTTATTATCAATTTAAAACGCGTGTGGTGTGGTATGGTGGGCGTTCATTTCGAGAAGCGCGTCATACTTCAAGATCTGAATGAGAAGAGAGCGGTGCCAAAGTACATAAATGCCCTCCGTGCCTTTCCTTTATTCCAAAAGTTAGTTTTTTTCCCCACGTGTGCAATGCGTACAACTTTTCTGCGGTCACGTGTTGGTTACTTATTAATTTTTTCTGCATTCTGATTTCTCTCTCTCCCTCTTACCCCCACCTCCTACTGGTCCCTGTGATGCTTGAATATGAGCACTACTACTGTTATTATCATTATTAATAATTATTATTATAACTATTACTATGCGATTTAATGATATTTTGAAAAAATCGACCACGTAAACCAAAAATTTTACAATATTTTAGTCTTTGTTGTATAATATAAAAAATTTAAGCTATAGGGACAAAATAATATATATATACATATAAATATAATATCTAGTTTTACCTAATTTTTATATTAGTGTGAGATCTAATTTATTAAATAATGAAGATAAAATGTATACATAATTATATACTCTTAAGTAAGTCATACAATTTTTGTGGGGCTCATGCCCTCCAAATAGATCCAGTTATGATATGTTGTTGAAAGATTCCAAGTTTGATTTTCTTATATGGTGTGGGTATATATATATATATATAACAATAAAAAGAATTAGAATGCATATAAAATTTAATTTCTATGCATTCTCAATATAAAATAGTTTTATACTAATTTCTGATTAGGAGTTGTTACATGAGTTAAAATGATTTATTTTTTAAATAATGGATATAAAAGTTATCATCTTTACGTGACACTACATATGTTAGTGTAAAACTATTTTATATTGATGTTTTATAAAATTTAAACTCATATGTATATTACATATGAGCATATGATTAGGAACAAAGCGTTATGTTTTGGATTATCCTCAGTTTATTTTGAGTTCTAACATCTTCCTAATGACCGTTAATTTAGTTTAAGGCGTTTTCTATGGTACTAAGCTATTTAGAGAGTTCTGATATCCTTTTTAGGTGCTGACGATACTTGATAGATCACTCTCCAAAAAGGACTTCCTAAAATCAATCACAAATTTATCAATGACCGTTTCGTTTTCATTTTTCTTTTATAACTGATAGATCACTCTCCAAAAAGAAAGGACAGGCACGAGGCACACACAAAACAAAAAGGACTTCCTAAAATAAATCACAAATTTATCAATAAGCGTTTCTTTTTCTTTTTTTTTCTTTTACAACTGATTGATCACTCTCCAAAAAGAAAGGACAGGCACAAGGCACACACAAAACAAAAAACAATATTATTTCAACAGCGCCTGCTGTAAATGCAAATCTCACATGCACGCTCTATTATTTACTTCTTTGAGAATCGTTATATATATATTTTGACATACAAATGTTTGTTTCTTCCATCCTGCATTACTTTCCAACCCACCTTTTCATGGTAGGTTTTACTCCCCCAGTGAGTTACGCATACTACCACAAAACTCCAAACTAAATCTACAAGCAGAAGTCCCTTCTTGCGTTGTGGTGTGTGTAAGCATCACGGTGATCGATCCATCTGAAGTTGTGGTATAGAAGATGTTGGCGTGGCAGGGTGACTCCAATGATTAGAATCAAAGTGAGACTTCCATCATGGTCCTAGTGGTGGCAATAAATGGCGGCTACCATATTGGATAACATCAATCACTCTGAATATCAGCATATACATATGGGATAACATATGGCTTAACGGCTTCGGGTGCACGTATACACGACATCATTTACATTCACTCATGCAAGTTGGCATCAGGGTGAGGGCTTTACTCTGAAGTCATGTCTCAAGATCACTGATCGAGTTGATTGTCTAATTTAGTATCCAAATAGACGCACTATGGTATATCGTGAAAGTAAGGTGCAAAAATAGTGAGTATTTGATTCCAAAAAACAATTTTCGATTTTTTTTTTTAGTTCCTGTGTTTTCAAGATTTTATAAAAAAAATATTGAATATTGAAAATTAAATTTCATAATTTTTATAATTTTTAGTATTTTTTTCATAAAATTTAAAAAATTAAAAATTTAAACTTAAGGGTGTGTTTACTTTGTGAAAATATTTTCTATTTTTATTTTCTAAAAATAATTTCCATTTACAAATTTTTAGAATGTAGAAAATATGCTTGATTTATAAAAATAAATTCTATTTCCAAAAAGTGAAACAATGAAAATATGTTTAGTAAGTCTGTTTTCAAAATGTAATCTTCAAAATCAAATTTAAGATAATCTTGAATTTATTCTTTTTTTTGGGCAGATATCTTCAAATTCAAATTTAAGATGATAAAATCATGTTTGTTATTAAAGAGTAAAAATTATATATATTTGATCTGTACAATATTTATTAAATTAATAAATAGTTTTATAAAACAAAATATTTTTTAATAATTTTTTTACGATACTTTCTAATCAAATTACGTTTAATGACAAAATTTGTTTGAGTAAACTAGGAAAATTTTCTACTTGATTTTGTCCTTCCTTCATTTATAAGAAAATGAACAACATTTTATTTTCCAACAACTGTCACAGAGCAATATTGACTCGAGATTAGTTTCCGCTAATATCTAAATAACTCTAATCTAGCTCTAATTATATTGGGGGAGCACCCCCATTTGACAAAAAGAGAAGAATAACAAGACCCATGCCAAGAATGTGAAAGAATGAAGAGAATGGAGACTAAATCTAACAACATATACATACATTGATGATTTGAGAAAGCTAGATTGGAGTAGAATTGAAAGAAAGGGAGAGAAATGGAGAGGGAGAGGGTTTATGCGTTCTTCTTCTTCTGTTTCAAATGGGGAGCCCGATTGGGTTTTTATTTTGGGAAAAAATGAAATGACGTCGTTTTACTGATACTGTACTGTCACGGGTTGCTCATTGCAACGAACTTTATTCGCTGCAGTGAACCTCACTCGCTGCAGCGAGTATTCCTGCAGCATGAAAGCTCGCATATTCGCTGCAATAAGAAAAGCTTGCTACAGCGAACCTGTTCTGCATAATTTTGTAGAACCTGGGCTGCAACTCGGTTTTGGCTTCCGGGGCCGATCCGACTACACGGGTAAGCCCCGGGGGATCCTAGGGCAGTACGGAACTTGCTCACGGACACGTGTACCTCGGTTATCACAATATATATAGGGTTCACTTATCAAAACCGCATCGTTTTGCACTGTGTTGTCATCGGGCCCGCTCGCTGTAGCAAACAAAACTCGTTGCAACACCTTTTGGCTCGCCCACTCGCTGCAACGACCAAAAATCACTGCAGTGAGTTGCTTTGCAGAATTCTACAGCAATAGCAGCCCAACTCGATCTCTTGGCCCTTTACACCACCAGGGCTTTCCCTACAACACGGGAGGGGGGTTCTGGGAGACATTAGGGCTATACCAGACTTATCCAAAGAAGCGTGTACCTGGGATATCATAAAGCAACCACCATCATCCGCTGCATTAACCAGTGAACTCTGTCAAGATCAATGTAAAACCATCACAATAACCCCATAGCGACCACCACACATCACTGTTCGCCTCCGCTAATCGACACCACGAACCTAACATTGACTTCGACATTGCACACTGTCGCTGCCCCTTAGTCTCCTGCCGCCTCGCATTGCCTGGCACACCGTCTCCATCCTGGCGGCACCGTCATAGGCCCATTCCCACTACTGCGTACGTTGGTCACATTGGGTACATAATTTTGCTTGTGCGGGTTCAAACCCACGTGGCCAAAGGAAAGCAAAGCATATATCTAATATTTACAGTCATACCACCGCCTTTCCAAATGAAATAGTTTTCAACCAAGACCAAAGAAAAAATTGAAAACGTCAAAATGCTATTTCTACAATTTTCAGAAATTTTGAAAATATTTTCTGAAACTGAGAATGAAAACAAGTAACCAAACATTTTTCAATAATATTTTTCATTTCTAGTAAAAATGAAATAGAAAATAGACAAACCAAACACCCTCTGGAACTTTTTATGAAACCAAATGCACCCTAATAGGTGAACTTTTCATTCACATAACAAAACCCCGAATAATGCTTATTTGTTTGCAGGCGAGTTCGGAAAAAAAGGAGTTTAGATTCAGGTGATCTCATAAATAAGTGATGTGGAGCATAATTAGAAATACAAAACAACGTGAAAAAATGACCTTTTTTTGAGGCAAAATTATAAACTTAAAACTAAATTCAAGTACAACAAAATATTGTTGTTTTAAGTTATAACAAAATATAGAACAAAATACACAAAAACATCACTTGAAGAGGGCAACCCAGAAGCTTCCGAACCAGTTTCTCTAATTCCAGCCCCAAGGTCATCACTGATCACCCAACCCACCGGCTGAAGACAGAAGTGTCTTATCCTTCTGTTTGTTCTTCTCCTTCCCACCTTCAAAGGAAGCAATACATACACGGAAGATGTGTTGGCTGCCATTTTTTATAAACCTAAGGGAAGCCACCACCACAACAATCATTATCTCCAATTTTGATATAAATAAATAATAATAACACACAATAGAACTAAAAATCGTTGACATTACACAGTAAAATTTGAATTACATATCTACAAAAATTCAACATTTTTTTTAAAGAAAAGGAAAACACTTCAGGTGGATCTTCAAACTGGAAAATGACTGGACATAGGGTGTGACAATAAATCCACCACCCCTCCTCCAGCTCCTCGCCTTCATCGTAAAATAAATCCTCCCAATATATTTTTGGCTCATTAATCCAGCAGTCAATGTATAAAAATTAGTGTGGGCCAAAATACAATTCACGATTTCTATTTTGCCATTCTAACATGTAACTTTTATAATATTAAAAAAATATCTAACCTGTCATCATTATAATCATTAGATCTATAATGGACCAAATTTTATGATCACCTAGACCCAAACTCCCTTTTTTCCCACCACAGAACTCGGCTATGATCCTGGGTTTTCACTTTAGAGTTCTTGAGCCATTGCTTGTTAACCTATCGGAGAAGCAAAAAAGAACTCACATGCTCTTGTCAATCCACATAATGACAACATGTACAGCCAGACATGTGGATCAAAATCACGTGATATTTTATTAGCTCTGAATCTGGTCAAACAATGAATCTGTAGCTTTTAAGATTTTCCGAAGGGTGAAAATTAAATAAGGAAAAAAAATTATATAAACTGGGTCAATATATTATTTAACACATAAAATTTATCATATAATTTTTATCCCCAACCATATAATTTAAGAGTTAATTTATTTGCAAGAAAGGAGCACTTCCCTACCGCTAAACGTGCTTTTCCAATCCTTGTATATATCTCAAAGGTCGCCTTCTTCTTAAATCAGCTGCCTATTATGTTAAGATCTCAATCAAATAAATAAATATCAATACATAGTATCATATATGCCTCTGCTATCACCATAAAAAAAGAACGGGTGTCAAGTAATTAGAAAGACAGCTAAGAAGTACTACTCCAATTCTTATTTTCCTGCAGGAAAATGATATTATTATTTTTTTGAAAAATTGTAGTACAAATGATCTGCCAGTGGTGATATATTTATGGCGTGTTGTCATGGTTTGAGTGGTATAATAACAAATTAACTTTTTGCAGTGAATTTGAGATGAAACAACATGTATATTATATTATCACAATGATTGAGCTGAAGTAATAAAATAAAAAAATCAAGGGTGGCTCCTTCCTTATCTATTTAATTTTTAATATTAAAGTAAATATTTATTTTTCATCTAATAAATCACTAATATTCAAATCTTATCGAGCTTCAATTAATCAGTTGAGTGAGATTATTTTATTATAGAAATAAAGTTCTCTCAATACTAATTTATATTAATCACAAGTTTCAAACTGAGTCTTTAATTACTTGAGACAGACAAGTATTTAAACTAACCAAGTGTTATATAGCGTCATTTAATTTTGTTGTGTTTAAATATGCGTAACATCGGGTAAGGATCATGTAAAATAAGGATTTCACTTTAGAGGGTAAAATAATGATATTTATTTTTGAATCAATAAAGTTAAAAGTTAAGTGTTTTTTACTCTATTAATCTAAGGGTGAGATTGCTCACTTTACCCTCTAAAATGAGATTCTCACTTTAGAGGATTCAAATACCGTAATAACATGACGTTAGCCTTGGAATAGTTGCTATTAGAGTGTAGTTTTTATTTTTTTCAACTCACCCAAAAAAAATCATTTTATAACATCAAATAACTCATTGAATAGTTGTTACATACGGTAATTTTGAAGACTTGATTTAAGACTCTTATTCCAACAACATGGTTTTTTTGTATAGAAAAAGTTTAGATGAGGAAAGTGCCGGTATCCCACCAAGGTCAGGAAAAATCTCCAATCTCTTCGAGGATTTATAGGAGGAGAAATTATATATTGCTCCACTAATGAGATCCTCACATCAATTAGAGAATTTAAACTAAGAGAGGATCTACATGTTACAAAGGGCAAGGGCATGTGCCCCAACAAATTTTAAAATTTTACAATAATTATCAGTTTTAGTATATTTTTGTCCCAATTGTTTGGTTGAATTTGCTCCCATATTAACTTTAAATGAGATAAAATAATAAGATATAATGTATTCTATTCCTTTTATACTGATGTATTATCTTTATCCCTAATATTAATGTCTTTTGAATCCATCACTGATTCCAACCCACGCTATTATGCGGTAGGAGTCAAACTTTAACTAAATGCCCGACGCTCGTTGACCTAACAACATGGTTTAATCCCTGTAATCAATTAAAAAACCGTAATTATTGTCGTTTTTTCTATTGCTAGGTTAAGTGGCTGATAAAAACATTCAAGTGAAAAGTCTGATCTCTGGTATTGAAGGAGTGACAGGTTTTTTTTATAGGTGATTCATAATGGGGATATGTGGCAAGCTTCCATAACATTTCTGTTTTTAATTTTTCCTTTTAAAAAAAAAAAAAAATTCTTCGTCGTGAACTTCATGTGTCTCTGACCCGAGCCCATATTATATAAGTTGCTACGTTATGGCCCGGCTGGATGACTAAAGGTCCTTTACCTATGGTTCTGCCGCTTATACAAATTTAATGTTTCCAGAAAAAGAATGTTTCTGTAAAGGATTAAAAATAAACATTTTTTATCTGAAAAAGTAACATTTACTTCTTTTTTACGCTAATATATATTACAGTTTACAGATTATAACTAGTTTGTGTTGAGATATTAACGTATGTTGCTGTAGAAAATTTTGGTAGGAACTTCAGCTTTGCGTTAATGCCTTTAATGGTGGAATTGGAAAATTTTCACATAAAAAAATACTCTTTTTTTGGGAGTGGGAAATTTTGCCATTTTTTTTTTTTTGCCTTGATGCGTTTTTATCTTTTTTCAACTAAAAAGATTAAGAGTAGGGAGAAAAATTGTGACCCTGGAATATATATTTTACACATGAGAGGATTCAATTCTCTCACTAAAACTGGCTTTACCATTTGTGTCATCCCTCACGGGGAAAAAAATATATGATTTCAAATCTTTAATGCCTTACAAGGTTAGTGGTTTGAAAAAATATTAATATAAATTTGAGTTTATGATGAATCATATACATAATATGGTAGGATAAAATATTTTATCATATTTATATATTTATAAATTTGAATTATGTTTTGAATCATCTACATATTGTTATGTATAGGATTCTCTATGAATCCAAAACTATACCATCATGACTACTAGTTTATTATCTTAGTAATGCCTAAGATGATAATAGTAAAAAAAATATATTAAATATTAAATTGTTTATATGCTTTTAAAAAATTGTACTCCATACATATTTATGCAATAAAAAAAGTTATTCAATTCCTTTGAAAAAAAATTATTAATTTCTATAAAATACAATACAAAATTAAAAATTAGAAAAAAGTAGAGTACCATACTAAATAAATAATTTGTCTAATATCGTTCATATAACATAAATATTATGAACTATGTTGCACTGATACTTTATCATCCCATTTTACGTAGTATCTAAGACGTATCTTGTTCGATACGGAGAACTTGTTCATCAAAATATCCACCACCTTAAAGTTTTTTAATTTGGGTTGTAATTTATGCATTATAGCATTGGTAGAAAAATATAAACTTATCCATCAAAATATTGCATCAAAATGAGAACTTGTCTATCAATAACCAATAATAGGCTAAACTCATAACTTAAAAACTACTTCCTAAAACAAAATAAACTAATAAAAAATTATTTATACTATACCAAAAAATAAAAATAAAATTTGAATAAAAATCAACAAAGAGTTTCAAAATCAAAGCATCAACAACAAATCATATCTTGTCCATTGCAGCTTGAAAAGTTCTTATGTTATCAGCAACCATGGTAAAAACATATGTATTCCCTCTCTTCAACGAATTTAGTTTGTAGATATCATCGATTCTAAATTATGATTGCCTGGAAAGGGAAGAAAAAATGAAAGGTAAGACATGGAATTATGAGTAAAAATGAATTATATCAAAAGAGTAAGGAAAAACAAAAGTAGCATCAAATAAAAAAATTAATCATAAATTAACACTGTTACCAACATCGATAGAAGGAAATGACTGATACAGAGTTTATTGTACCATATATTATAAAATTTGCTCACTTATACAACCTTCATTCTTAACGCTTTCATGGGTGGGAATATAATTTTATGATTGACAATTATAACTATTTGATTGTCAATTATAATTATTTGATTAATATTTCACATTCAATGATTTTAATTGACAACCATAATTATTTGTTTGTCAACTATACTTATTTGATTAGCATTTCACATTCAATGATTTTAATTGGCAGTCATAATTATTTGATTGACAATTATAATTATTTGAATAGCATTTTACATTTATTAAGTGAAATTATATTTTTTGAATTATCATTTATTATTGAATCAATTGCTTGATATAATTGCTGCATTTGTTGGCTTTTTATGGGTAGAAAATCAAATGCACGGTTGAATGACACGTTATTCATTTCCATTTTTATCTTGAAATAATGTATCCTTAACATTTTACGTTTAGGTGTTTGTTTCTAATACAAATAATTTATATTAACATTGTAATGGATAATGAAAGAATTATAATTTTTTTTCAATAATGTTATGAATTCTATTCTATTTTGTCATCATGTGAATTGAATGAAAAGCCTCAACAGTAATGAATAATCACATCGTGTTGTTGGTTCCTCTTCCGGACAGGCAAAAATGAACACCTCACAGCCCCACTAGTAACCACAAATGATCCTAATTTTATTTGATAAGCACTGCACTAGGGTCCACACCGTTGGGGTGGTTGCTCTTTATTTTTTTTTAGGTCGAAATCGAAAGGGAGGTTGCTCATTTATATTTGCTGATAAGGTTCATTCTAGTAAGAAAACAACAAAAAAGGCTTCGTTCCAGATATCCAATAAAAGTAGGGCTTGGACCGCAAACTCTAACCACCTAATGATGGGCCTCTTCTTAACATCTTACAACAACATACAAACTCATGAAAAAGAAAAAAAAAGGTATAAATTCAATTATTACGTATTTATTTCAGAAGTAAGTCTTACATATTTATTCTATTCAATAACTCTTTATAGAATTTGAATTTGATTGATCTGACCGTTGAATTTAGTGATATTAATCTAATGATTAACCATATCAAATTACAAAAAAGAAATCAGATAACAATAGACATATATTCTGATATGTAATATTTATTTGTATTTTCAAATATTATCTATTAAATTAAAGTGGCATGATGAAGTATGAAATCTCTTTAAAATTATATGAAATTTGATATACTTAATCTACTTGGTAAAAACTTTTAATTGAATGGTTAGATTAATGAGATCTATTGTCTATAAAGAGTCATTGAATAAAGCAAGTGTAATATAACTATACTAGTCGTTTGACTCGTGCGATACACGGGAAGATAATAAAAAATAGTTTACTGATTATTATAAAAATAAATGATAATTTATTTATATATATCTTATAGAAAATTGAGTATATAAATTTATTTCAAAAGTAAGTTAATAGTTAAATAATTAAATAAGTAGACAAAATATAAAAGTGTCATTCTATTTTATATCTTATATTGAATATCATGTTTATAAGGTTGAAAATATCTTGATAAATGACCTATAACTAACAATAAAGAGCCTATTTTATGAAAATTTTACACATTTCAAAAGTTGAAATTGTTGAATAAAGAAAGAGAATAAATGGATAATTTTACTATATCACGAGCCATTTATAGGGATGACAATGAGTATTCATAAAAAAGGGAACATGTCTCACGCCTCCCGTCACCGTTTAGAATTTTGTCTCTCATCCGTATCTCCCTTATGGGTCCCTATTTCCCATTTCCCGTAAGGATTTTGAATCCCTATAGTATTCAAAGGTTTATTAACAAATTTCAAAAAGAGAAAAACTTTAAAAATATTTTACAATTTGAAACATAAACATCCATAATAACAAACACTATTAATACAACATAATTCAAATTAAAATTAAAAATATATACAAAATATAAAAATAATAAAAAAATAAAGATGTGTTATCTATGTCCCTATCGCATTTAATAAACAGAGACTTAACCTCCACAGATCATCCTATGAAGGTAAAATATGTATCAATTCCTTTCCCCATTGCATAATTCCCTTGTGTACTTGTTTTCAATTTTGTTTATCATCCCTAGTCATTTATATATTTTTATTAAATTAAAATATTTAATCTAAAAAATATTTTTCAATTAATAAAAATAATATATAAATTTAATTTATATGATTTCAATTACACGTCCTTTCCTTGTACATCCTTTTAATAAATTAAAATATCAATTTAAAATATATATTATAATTAATGTGTTATAATTAGTAAAAAATTATTTATAATTATAATTTCTATAATCTCAATTATTAGAGTAGTATATCAATTATAATTTTTTTGATAAAAATAATATAATTATTTACTTTTTAAAAATTAATAAATATTTAATATCATTATCAAAGAAGTGTAAATTATAGAATTGATTTTTTTAAATATTTTAGTGTTAAAAAATTAAAGGCATTTTTAAAAAAAAGTTAGTATAAAAAATTATGGAATTTATACATTCGAATGTTTAAGTTGTAAAAAATTAAATAGAATATAGTGATACATGTAGATAGATATTTTTTTTATTATGATTTTTAAAAGTTCTACATTTGAAATTAGAAAATTTTCCCTAATTTCATCTTCATTTAGAATTTTACCTCCATTCTCATACACATCCCAATCATAGGTCTTCATTTTTCATTTCATATAGAGATTTGAATCTTTATTAATATTTACGGGTTTATTAAAAAAATTTAAAAATAAATTTTTTTAAAATACTTTGAACTTCAAAACATAAATATCTATAATAATAAATACTACTAATGTAACGTAATTATAATAGGTTTGTTATCGTTAATACTATAATTTTGTATATAAAATTTTTATAGTATAATATATTGAATTATAATTTTTTTATACTATTTTTTATTTTTTTATTGATTTTATTAATGATAGGGATATATAAAGGTATGATTGAAAAAAATAATTAATAATTAGAAGGTAAATTAAATTCAAAAACTTACTTTAAGTTTAAGATGATGAAAAGTGTGTGGTATAATTTTTCTATAAATAATAGATAGAAGACTTTTCATGTAATGAGTCTTAAATATTAGTATTATAATGTGTCTTAAATATTTAATTAAGAATAAATTTGGTATAAATTGAATTTTGAATTATTATCATATCAAAACCAATCAATTAGTAATTTGTTAATAATTTGACCTACCCATTTTCTTTTAAAAAAATATATTGATTTTAAAGCTTATTTATTTTGAAAATATTTTCTTTATAACTTTTTATATTACTTTCATAATGTAAGGTGATTAATGGTTCTTAATTTAATTATAGATCATAATTATATTAACATGGATTTTCTCTTAGTACAAATTATAATATTTAATGATTGTAATATTTGATTTTTTAATTATGGTAATATCTAATTTTATTTCATATGAAAAATAATTAATAAGTAAATTATAAATTAAGTTTTAAAAAAAATTTAGACATAAAGATTGAGAAAAGTAGAGTCCTACATTATTGTATGAATGACATGTGAAAGCCTAAATCATTATATGAAAGATATGTGTAATAGTTTTCATGAAATGAGTTTGAAATATTAGTATAATCGATTTATACAATCAATAAATTTGATATGGAATTTTAATCATTAATAACTTCTAATTATAAATAAGATTATGATAAATCTTTATATTTTTTTTAAATCTTCTCCAATTTTTTTAATTTTTCAACACTAACTTTTTTTTCCAAAATTCATTTATATCTTTTAAAATATAAAATTATCAAAATTGTCATGAATTGTATGATTGATTTTTAAAAAAAAATCATTCAAATCATTAAATTAGTCTATATATATAATCAAATAATGTCAGCACTAATGACATAAAAAATATTCTGCTTTTAAATAATTAAATTCATCACAATCTTATTGTTAATAAAAAGATAAATGATATAACCTAGCGCATATATTTTGTATCTTTCTTGTAATTTATATACTTAATTTTATAAATTTAATATAATAGTATTCAAAAGAAAATCACCACCCGCATCAAATATAAAAATTTTAGATGTGAAATTAATACTAAAATTGTGAAATTAATTTATTAATATAATTCATAATTTCAACATCGCAATAATTAAATATATTTAATTAATATAATGCAATCCTATCATTAAATACGGATGATTATCAATGATATGCTAACATCTATTTTAGGAGTAAGTCTTACATATTTATTCTATTCAATAACTCTTTATAGAATTTAAATTTGATTGATTTGACCGTTGAATTCAGTGATATTAATCTAATGATTAACCATACCAAATTACAAAAAAGAAATCGGATAACAATAGACATATATTCTAATATGTAATATTTACTTGTATTTTCAAATATTATCTATTAAATTAAAGTGGCATGATGAAGTATGAAATCTCTTTAAAATTATATGAAATTTGATATACTTAATCTATTTGGTAAAAACTTTTAATTGAATGGTTAGATTAATGAAATCTCTTGTCTATAAAGAGTCATTGAATAAAGCAAGTGTAATATAACTATATATTATTATTGTGATTATTAGAGAGTTAATACATCTTTGGCTAAATCTACAGTTCAATTTTTAAAAGATTTTTATTTAAACACTTTAGTTCTTAAAAGATTAAATACATACATTAGTCCTCAAAAGAGTTAATGTTATAACGTATTAAGCTTAATCTTTTAATAAGAAAATCATATAAATAGCAGTCCTTAAAATATTAATTGTGTATAGTTTCATTCTCAAAAAATTCATGTTGTACCATACATATTAATCTCTCAACAGGAAAATCATATAAACATTAGTACATAAAAAATTGATATATTAAAAGCCATTTTTTTAGAGACTAGAAATATATATGTTAAAAGTAGAATATTTCAAGAACTGATATGTTAAAAATCAATATCTTAACAACTAATGTGTTTATATATTTTTTATTATAGGGATTAATGTATTTCACATAAAAACTTTTGAAGATTAAAGTGTATAGATTTAATCTTTTAAGAACTGAAGTCTTGAAACTAAAATGTTCCAGGAACCAAACTATAGATATATTCTATATCTTATATGAGAGAAAATATCACCCTATTAATTTAGGAGTCTGTGTTGCATGACCCCTAATAATATTTTCTTATTGTATTTTCGACTCGCCTCCTTTTAGGATGACTTTGAGCATTTATTTGATCGAAAAAATATCTGATATGAGAGGGAAAAAAAAAGTCTACTAATACATAATAACTACAAAGATTTTTAAACGTGGTTCGCTCATTATTTTTGATCTCATCTCTACAGCATCTCAAAAGTCATAATAAAATGTTTGTTTTTTCTCTCTCTTTTTTTTCAGTCAATTTTTTTCTCTCCAAATTTTACATTGTTTGCCGGCCTAAATTTTAAGCCATCTTCTGCCACTAACCAGTAAAGTATTGTAATTATGTGAAGCCAAAAAAAAAATTGTAATTATGTTTAGAATTATATTGGTGTAACTTAGTCATAATCTTGTATATTGTGATGCAAAATTGTTCATGTTCTAATACTTGGTATTCAAAGTTGTATTGTAGATTAGTGTCGCTTGATTAGTGTGTTGCTTATGTTTTATTAGATTCTATTGTACCGGTTTATCATATGGAAACAAGCTACTGATTTTGATTATGAATCGATCAAAGTTTGTTAAGAAAACTATAATTGATGTTAACGAATTTCATTTATTAGTCAATTTTAGTTGGCGTCTTGTAGTTATTACTATTATTGTTTGGGTGTAATTGTACTCTCTTTTTTTTAAAAATGTCAAGTTATTATGAATTATCAAATGTGTTAATTGATCATTGTGTTATATGAAGTTTGTCTCATGTAGTATAAAAAATTGACGATTTTTCAAATACTTGTATATATAAAAAAAGGTTGGATTGCAAAACAATCATATTTATCTCATGTAGTATTTATGATCGGACGAGTAGGAAAAGATAGACTATCAACGATTAATAGGTCATTGATGAAGGCATCAGTATGTCATTAAATTTTATTCTTCTTTAGGGAAGTGCTCATGTATGTAATTTCAAGTTTGGAGCAGTGGTTGGTAAAGCCGTTCAAAAAATGATAATTCCATAATTCAAACTTTTGACCTTGCATAGGTCAAGTTTGTTCAGGATTGCAATCCACTTTCGCTATGATCAACCATTCATATCCATGTTCTGATAATTCACTTGACCCGTTGTAGCCCATCCAAATGCAATTTGCATGGGAAATTGATTTAGGATGGAAGGTTTTAAACCATAATTAGTAACACACAGCTTGAACTAAATTAGATAGAACTTAGTAAACTTTAGATAAGTAAATGTCATAATTAATTAAAGCATTTAATTTTGATGTAATAATAGTATAAAATATTTTATTCATATGAATTTTTAAATAGTGAGTGGAATAGTAAACTATTATGGCTAACGTGACAAAATATGATTGTATAATTGTGTAAAAAAATTTACGATGTTAGTACATAGAAATTAAATCCTTTATTAAAACTTAAATATCAAATTATAAGTACAATAAATTAATACTATATGACAAATTTCGAATATAGAATAATTTCTCCCATAATAAAATAATCAAATGGCTATTGCAAACATTTTATATTATAAACAAATAATATAAACTTAAATGTGTTAAGGTAATTATTGTATTTGTAAAACAATAATTATAATGATGTAATAATATATGATTGGATAATTTTGAAAAAAAATCATACTTTTAAAATGTTGAAAAATATATAAAAAAAATATTGTTGATACTCTTTAGCAATATAACCACAGTGCAACACAAGCAAAAATTTTATTAATGTGAATAGAAAACCTTTTCTTTCATAATTTAGTAATATTTTGGTAATGTCGCTAAATTTTAATTGCGCTATTAATTTTATCCACATGTAAAGGGTATCACTCTTGATAACTACCTATTTCGCCATCCAAATTTTTAACTTCTGAATTATTCTCATGTTTTTTTAGTTATTTATCCATCTTTCAGTAACTTACAAAAAGTTGTTATGTTAAAATATGTTTTCTTTTTCAATTTTTTTAAAAAATTCAATAATATAAAAATTTTATTACTTATATATTTGGATAAATATTATTTTAATTTAAGTTTAATTTTATAAATTTTTTATAAATTTTAGAAAAATAAAAAATGTGAATACATAGGAATCCACTTGTAATGTTAAATTTTTAAATACAATTCTACAAACTTAAATGAAATGGCAACCCTTTAAACACATTTGTATTTGTATCTCTTTTTACTTAATAAATTTATGTGAAAAGTCAATCTGAAAAAAAATATTATGGGAAAGGTGCTTAGATGAATTTATTCTAAAAAATGTTAAATGTCTACCACCAAACTTACACCATCTACTTATACTAAATTAAAAAATTGTAAATCAACATATAAAAAGTTATAAACCCAGATGAAAAAGATTATAAATCAATATACAATGTTATAAATCATATTGATTTATAACTTTTTATAAATTGATTTATAATATTTTATATATGAACTTTTTATATATTGATTTATAATATTTTATTTAATATAAATATATAGTATAAGTTTAATAGTGATAATATATCACTCATTTAATAAATACATGTATGTGCGTACTCTTTTCATGTGTACGCAGACATTACGTACTTAGAAATCAATACACTATTATTTTGAATTCCGTCACTTATATAATATTCAATTAAATATTCGTAGCAAGCATTGTTTAACCAGTAATTGCCCTCATATCTTTATTTTTTGTTTTTATTTTTTAAGGTCAATTGCCTTAATTTCTATAGAGTTCTATATATGATATATTGTACCTGAAACAATACTTAAGTTCTATGTGACATCAGGGATGGCTCCCACTTAACAGGAGGCCCCCCAAAAAAAAGGTTTTATGTTAAATTTTTTTCCAAATATAATATATATAGTTTAATTTTAATTCACCTTTTAATTAATTAAATATTTATATACTATAATATATAACATATTTTTGGTAGATAATAAGTTATATATATATATATATATAATTTTGATAATAAAATATTTAGTTTTTAATGTTAACCCTCTGAAATAACTGGCATATATTTAACTAAATAATTTTATTCAATTTGAATTTTTTATTCTTATTTTTTTTCCAATTTTGATCTTTATAGTATTATTACTTTATATTTTTACACTTCAAGGATGAATGCCTTCATAACTTAAATTTGCAAGTACAACAACAAAAATAACCAAAAAATTGTAAGGCCTAGCTAATTCTCAATCAAAATAAGGAATACTTGTATAAGAAAAACTATAAAAGATTAACTACGTAAAAAACATAGAAATATTCTTGCCTTAATAATTTGAAAAAGTATAATAATTAATATTAAAATAAAAAACACGGGAACTAATTTTCAAAACCGTGTGTAGCTAGCTATAAGAATTATTTCTTAAGTTTAAACTCTTTTTTTTAAAAAAATAAATTGGATGAAGATGTCAGCTCCTTGTCGATCAATTTGTAGAGCTCAACAAAAAACACATATATTGAACACATAGCCACTTACAATAGCATATTTGATTTATTCCAATATATTTAACAAAAGTATATTGAATACATTTTAATATAATTTTCAATCTTAAATTATGATTTGACCCAAATTAAAAAATTACATTTTAACTAGACCATGCTATAACAGAGAAATTATAACCCAAATTAGAAAACATTAAGGCGGTTGTCCATGAAAACTACATATACCTAATATCCACTTGTAGTAAATAAACACTCAAGCGTTCATTAGCATTACGCGTGCTGCTGGTTGACTTGTGCTCTTAGAATTGTACAAAGTCATCCATTAATTGTTGACGTCCAATGTGGCTATCAAATCTGATACGATATTTAGGTGGCGGTTTTATAGGCTTTTAATTGATTGAATTAATTATTAAAGATTTGAATTGTGAACATGACCTGGCCCGTAGTATGTGGCAATTAAGCAATTAATTTCAATTTTTAATTTTTAGGATTTTATAAAAAAAATATTAAAAATAAAAAATAAAAATAAAAATAAAAAATTTAAAATTTTTAATATTTTTTTCATAAAATCTGAAAAATTAATAAATTAAAAATAAAAACTGAAAATAAAAATCAAACGAAACACTAATTTTTTCAAACTTCTCTTTTTTCAGGGTAAAATTCATTTCAACCCATCTGCCTACCTCATTCTCAACTTCTCTAACCAATTTACTACTCTCTCCTTTTCATTATATTTTTTCATTTTTTTGTTGTAAAATATCTATTCAGTTCTAATATCAAGAAGTGTTAAATTCTTTATTTTTAATACTACCCATAGTATAATTAATTGTGTTTATTTTTTAACAACATTATAATAATATAAATTTATATTTTAGTAGGAGTAATATGGTATACCCATATATCCTTTTATTATTCTCAGGAAATATTTATTATTTTTAATTTTTAGACAAATGGAATGAAAAGGAGGGTGTATTAACTATTTTCTCTTTGTATCATCTAATTATTATACTTCATATAGATGTCGATGTAAAAAAAAAAACTCCAATGACCAAATAACATGAAACAAATTTGAGTTGATCCAACCAAGTTGCAAAGTATGAGCATGTTTAATTAGTTTGTTAGTCCCTATAATTTTATTAAATTTTTAATTAGATCCTTATAATTTTAAAATTTATAATTCGGTCTTTATAGTAAATAAAATTTTGTAATAAAGTACTTGTGCCTAACATTTATTATAAAAATATGAGATTAATTGAAACATTATTTGATTTTATCTATTGGTAGCTTTAGGAGCACACAAGAATTTCCAAACTTTATATGGGTTAGTTTAAATCTCTTAGAAATTATAAATTCAATAATATTGTCAAACTATTTCTAAAGTTTATTGTAATAGACTTTTATCCTTGTATTATTGAGTGGGGTTCCATTTACTTAAAAAGTAAATCTTATACACTTATTTTATTCAATAACTCTTTATCCACATTGTATTTAATCAATTCAAACCATTGAATAATGTTATATTATATTGATTATCAAATATGTCAAATTTCAACAAAATTAGACAATAATAGATATGTAATCTAATAACAGATATTTACTTATATGTTCAAAAATATTTTATCTGATAAAATAAAATGAAATGATGAACTATCAAATTATTTTTAAATTGTATGAAGTTTTATAAACTTGATCTATTTGGTAAGAATTTCAAATTCAGCGGTTGGATTGATGAAATTTCATATTCAATAGAAGTTATTAGATGAAATAAGTATATCTAGAGTTACTCCTAGAATAAATAGATCTCCACTCTTTATTATTAGATAAAATATGAGTTCAATTAAGTTTCGGAAGAGTATCAATATGAAACTATTATCAGCTTATTTCCTTGTGTACTCATATTAGAAAGAATAAAGAAATATTATGTTTGATCTCATATTTTTATAATGGTAGATCCGAGAATATTTGATTTTAAATTTTTATTCACTACAAGAGTCAATTACAAATTTTTATACTTTAGAGAAACTTGATTAAAAATTTGATAAAACTGCAAGTAGCTACTGATGAAATAAACCTATAAAATATGGAATGCTATCCGGCCAAAGAGAAATTAATTGGACTACAAGAAGAATGACTTCTGCACACAGCATGAAAACAACACAAACACATAAAATAAAGAATGCCCTCAAATGTTACGAAGAAGCCACTATAACTTAAAAGTATGTTTATGAGTTTAAATTTAAAGGGGAAGGGAGAAAAATAAAAGATTTGTAATGTAAGATTTAAAATTTTATACTACACATAAGTTTTTCTCGTCCCCTCTAAAATAATTTCAACTCACAAATATGCTCTAAAAGATTCCCAATCCTAGTATCAACAACATTATTATTATTATTATGTAAAAAAATTAAATTTTTAGAAGAATTTCTAATTAGACGATAATATGGGTTTGAGTGAAAAAAACATAAATCCAAATATATATAATTTCATTTACATGTATAAAGATAGATTTATTTATTTATTTTTATGTAGGGATCAAATTCAAAAGTAATGAAATGTATAAGAATTAAAATTATATTTTTAATTTTTTATTGAATGGACTAATATTTTTCCCTATTTAAAGACCATAATATGATTTCTTTTTAGTTTTACATTTAGAAGGGGGGGGGGGGATACCGAACATTTTAATTTTTCATCATGTTATTGAACAAGTTAAAATAAATAAAAAAGAATGAAAAAGTAGCTGATCGCATAACTTGAATAAACCTTACCTATAAAAATCACATATTTAAATTCTAAAAGGGTGGATAACACTGTACCTCGACCGAGGTTGGACGAATCCCACCAACTCTCTATCCGTTAAATGATTAATTAAATCTGCATAAGAGGTTTTTAAATTGAAAAATTATTATATTATCCTTCTTTAAATTTATAAAATTATTATATTATTATTTTTATATTACATAATGAATAGCATATATAAAAAAAGTTAGTATCATCTGGATAAATAGATAAAAATTAAGACCAAAATAATTTACCCAATCTAAAATTACTATTCTTAAAAGGCTTTATTTATATATAATGATAATATAAAATAATTTTAAATATTTTATCAATAAAATTTAATGAAAATGATAAATCTAAACCACTATTATAATAGATAATTATTTTTTATAATTTATTATTTTAATAAATTTTAATTTATAATAATATAAAATTATTTTACACGCTTAAATTAAATTCATTTATTAAATTGAGAAAGGAAAAAACAACAACAAAGAAATTAAGCACATTGCCTAAAAGGACCGGTTATACCGCTTGCAGTACAGAAAAAACAAATAAACAAGGGAAAGTAACCACTTAGTCTGACACGTACACTGCAACAACACTGACAAAAGCAAACCTCAACCTCACAAGTTACAACAGCAGCAACAACAAAAGAAAGAAACAAAACTCCTTTCTCACTTCCCTTTCAATGAATCTCCTCTCCCTCTGACCTTACCATTTCACCTGTTCTTTCTACACTTCTCTCTCTCTTTCGGTGTTTCCTATGAGTCTTTGTTCCTAGACGTGGACGGTTCTGCATCACAATCCAGGTAGCTTCATCTCTTAATCACACTCTGATCTAAGTCTATATTCTCATTGACTCATCATTTGTTCTTATCTTATTATTCCCTGCCCATATATAAGATACTATATGATCATGAGCTTAATATTAAGCTCATGTTAATTCTTCACCATGCAGGTTTTCTTTCCCTTTATAATTCCCTTGTGTTTCTGCTGTCTCAGTGTTATTAAATGTTATCAAAATTTTAACTTTTGATCCGGGTTTCTCTCCATTTCCCATTTTTTCCCCTTCTGTTAATTTCTTCTGATGATCATTTTCCTTAATTTCAAGCGTTTTTGAACGACCATATTTATATTTTTTTTAATATATATTTTTCAAATTACAGTTACTCACCAAATTTATAGACCATTTTTGAGCTGAAAATCTATCACCAGTTTATCCTACCCGATTCAAAGATTAGTTCTAGATCGTTGTTAATTCCTCTAGATGTTATTTTACAATAACCGATTTCGTTTTTACCATTATTTTTCATTCTATTTTCTTTTTAGCTCATCATTGATGAGAACAAGTACTATAGTTGTTTAATGCTGCAATATTCCTTTGCCACTTTTCTGTCCATTTTTTTTTTTAAGTTTGTTTCCTCCTTATAGGAAAGACAGACTGATATATCTCTTGTATGTGTTGTGCGTACATATATGTATCTTCTAGTTTTGGTCATTTAATTATCGGTTTCCTTAACCGATGCTTTGACCCGTTTGATTAATGAAACTGCAATTCCTTTGTTTATTGAACAATTGATATCACACTAGCAAGAGAGACATATATTTTCTTGGGTTTAATATTTGATGCTGAACTCCACAGACACCGTTGAAAGGAAGGCATCAAGAGAGTTTTGAGAAGATATAAAGAGGACTCCAAATATGTCTGTTTTGGTGGCTGAAGATGGATGGTGAAATTGGCAATTTTCTTTTTTCTTTTTGGTTTCAGTGATTCATGGAATCTTGAATGAGAACCCATGATAGTGTTCTCAGTGATGGGGTCCTTATACATAGAGAAGAAATGGCTTTTCCCTCTTATCTTCACCTCTGTTGTATGTGTATTGTTTCTAGTCACATCCTTCAATGTTGGACTTGTCTCTTCAATTCACTCCATCAATTCACTGTTCTTTCTCCCATCTCACTTGCAAACAAACCGAACTGCCCCGAGTGTTGTGGAGACAAAGGTTCCTCCTGTTCCTGCTCCGGCTCCTTCTAGCCCCCTGCTTCCTCGATTTGCCTATTTGATTTCTGGCTCAAAAGGTGACTTGGAGAGGCTCTGGAGAACCCTTCATGCCCTTTATCACCCACTGAACCATTATGTTCTTCACTTGGACCTTGAGTCCCCGGTGGAGGAAAGGTTGGAGCTTTCTTCTAGAGTTGAAAAACAGCATATCTTCAATGAGATTGGAAATGTTTTTGTGATTACTAAGGCTAATATGATCACTTATAGAGGACCAACTATGGTTGCTAATACCCTTCATGGTTGTGCTATACTACTCAAGAGAAGTAAAGAATGGGACTGGTTTATTAATCTTAGTGCTTCGGACTATCCTCTTGTGACTCAGGATGGTTAGTTCATTATCTCATAAAAATTACCTCCATTAGCATTTTGTTCTGATTCTAAAATTTAATGGTAGCAACCTCTTTTGTTCAATGATTGTTAGACTAATATATTATAGGTTCTTATTGTGCAGATCTTATATATACTTTTTCAGATGTAGATAAGAACCTTAGTTTCATTGAGCACACAAGCCGGTTAGGATGGAAACGGTAAGTTCTTTCTTCTCCCTCCTTTCCCCTGACATAAACAACATTGACAATAAATTATCAGTTGTCCCTTACTCAGGAGAAATGAAACCTGGATTTATACTTGATGAATTGGACCGTATTGTGCAGGGATAAACGAGCAATGCCTATAATTATAGACCCAGGGCTTTACATGAATACCAAGTCTGATGTATTCTGGGTCAATCCTAAGAGAACTTTGCCAACTGCATTTAGACTATTCACTGGTTAGTTTTCCTCTTGACACCTTAATGTCTTTGTACTTGTAATAATTGATCAATTGACCACTTTGCAAAGTTTTACTTATGCAAATCTGGAGAAGAACAGTCAAAGAGAATGAAACCAGTGATAAATTGTTGACACCACTGCTTTTTTATTTATAAGATTACATTGGTTCTTATACTAGAATAAATTATCTAATTCATTTAACTTTGTCTATCCTATTCAATCAGAGCAACATGATTGTTTCAGTAAACATTCTTCTCTTAGAAAAACTGTTTTGTCAAGCAGTTCCCTTTTTAGTAGACACCAATGCTGAAAACAACTGATTTCTGGCTTGCTATCCTTTCCCCCTTTGACTATATTCTACTTTACATTCCAAAGTTCTTTTTTTTTTTATATAAAAATATTTTTTGGTTGAATTATTATTCTTGCTACAATGCAGGATCAGCCTGGACGGTTTTATCGCGTGACTTTGTGGAATATGTTATCTGGGGTTGGGATAATCTACCAAGGACCCTTCTCATGTACTACACAAATTTCCTCTCTTCCCCTGAGGGCTACTTCCAAACTGTTGCATGCAATGTGCCAGAATTGGTTAAAACCATTGTCAATAGTGACTTGCATTATATCACCTGGGACATCCCTCCTAGGCAGCACCCTCACATTCTTAACATCAATGACACAGACAAAATGATAGCAAGTGGTGCTGCCTTTGCCAGGAAGTTCAAGCAAGACGATCCGGTCTTGGATGTCATCGATAAAAAATTACTTCATCGGCGACCTGGACTATTCACAATGGGAGGTTGGTGCACGGGTAAACCGAAATGTATTGAGGTTGGCAACATTTATAAAATCAAACCTGGTCCGGGTTCTCAAAGGCTTCAGCGCCTTGTCGCGGGGCTGACACGGAGGGCCAAATCTGGTCGGAATCAGTGTGTCTAGATCATGTTGGGAACTATCATATGGTTGGAGAGGGAAGAATGAATTAGATGGAGGTTGATTTTATAGAATAGATATAGTATTCTAGCACCCTAGTTGGAGGGAGATAATTTATGAGGTTGGAGTGCAACTGTATATTCATAAAATAGCTAGGAAGGCATATGATATATCAATCCCACATATTATAAACTTCAGTCATAATTGCCTCCAAATTCAGTATCAAAGATGGCATGATGATGAGTGTCATCTTTCTTTTTGTAGGTCCTATTTATAGAGGTCTAACAACAAATCTTTTGGCAGCATCATGATACCGGAATCTTTATAGACTTTGATATATCTTCTGTTGTTCTACTTCATTTTGCGTGATTTTGCTTGCTATAGAAAAAGGAATTTGGATTATTGGATGTTAGACTCAAATCAACCATAACCTTTGCCATAAGCAGGGGACCGAGATGGGGTGGTAAGCGTCCTCTCATTTCTTAGTCAGTATCGAGGGTTCGATACTCGTTTCTGGGAATGGAGTAGCTTTACAGCTCATGGCCAGCGTTTACCCTTTTAAATGGGATTGCAGTGTGCAAAGATATTAGTGTGTGGTAGTGGATATTTTAAGAAACCTATAATTCAATTGATTGTCCAAATTGAAACTATTTATTTTTCTAATTTTTATAATTGAATTTTGTTTTAATGGCATTATTTTCAAATTGATCAACAATCCAGTGAATCTCAATCCAAAGATTCTGTATAGAAGCATATAAGCCTTCTTACATTAAAACTAATGAAAAGGCTAATGTTTTAGTTTATGATAGATATTTTCCCTCATAATAAGGCAGATTCAACAATTTAAAGATTGTACCTGGCATAATTGAAAATGGAGTAAAAAATTATTTAATGGAGTAAAATGAAAAACAAAAGTAAGTTAGGAAAAAATAAAAAAAAGTACTTAGTGTAAATGACTACAAACCAAGTAATTATTTTGGAAACTCATTGTAAGACTGCTCCCAATCTTTATAAATTCGAGCAATGATTTTTTGTTTTGCAAGTCATGCCCTCCTATATGAAATGGTAAATCCATACTTTTCATACACCCAGCATTGCAATACTCTAATAGGAATTGTCAGGTTAGCTTCGATAATAGAAAAGATGCAAAAAATGGTGACGTCAACATACAAGTGAGGGTTGCATTATGAAACTTCTCTAGCCGAGCATGCTCTCCATTGTGCTTCTGAACCTCCCAAATTCCATTCTTTCGTCAATATGTGGTGCAGATGCTTCACTTACATCCATTCCTATAATTCTTGCATTTCCATTGATATTTTATTTGATCTGACTCGTGGACCTTATACTCAACACCCCTTCAGATACTATAATTTTTAATTGCAAGTAGCATAGATTTTTTATTCAGGAACTGTTGTCCTTCATGTATAGGGTACTCTCTAGATAATTGTACAATGTCCACACTACAAACAATGCCCCTAAACTCAGCATCTATGGTCACCTGCATTACTTCCATATTCAAACTTGAATAGTGGCCAACACTCAGACTTTCAGATCACACGACAGATTGTGTCAAAGGCTGGCTAAGGGTAGGAGGCACTACCTCATTGTCATCATCAAACGACATTGAAGATTTTTAGGTAAAATCATAATAACAAAATATTAGGAAAATAACCAACACTAATAAGTTAGTCATATACTTTATCAAAAAACAATAAAATCATTCATGAACATGACTTTATACAACACTAAAAAATAAGTTAACCAAATACGAAAAAAAAAAATTCATAGATAACGCTGCAAACAAAATTTTACCACCTATTGACTCTTTTCCACAAAACACCTCACTAAAATGCTCATACATTGCAATTGGGCTGCCAAGTGGAAATTCTCTACTAACCTCAACCACTAGTTTTCTCAAGTTTGGGCCACTCATCACATCTTCCTCATTTACTTCTTGAAGGTTTTCATTGTGCACTGGACTTTGCATCGAAATTATCCAGGGAGGCTGAACTAGGGACAATCCATGAAAAGCTCAAACGAGAGTGGTTCCATCAGAGCTCATTTACAACTCTCCTAAAGCTATGAATACTTCCATGACACAAAGGTTGGGAAACTAGCTATGACAATCAAACATCATCCTCATTATCAATGCTGCAATTTTCATACCGTATTGCACCTTGAGCAATCAACAAAGGTAACCAATACACCATTTGCATAATTTGATTGTTTCCTTTGCGTAACTTATGAAGAATTTTGGTATAACACTCTAAAAGACTTATGGATGAATGAACACTAACGAATTCTAGATTTTGACAACAAAACTGAACTCTCTTGTGAATTTTGAATAATCTCAATTGTAGTGAACCATCATATAATATCTCCTTGCCATTTTCTCCGCTCAAATAGTCACTCAGCAAAGAAAACAATTATTTTTTAAACATTCAAAATCTGCTTTCCACCTAATAGTGATTTAGGATGGTTTTATAGAAGAGGTTCGTGCGATTAATAGGTGTAACTATACGTCGTCTCTACACAAAATATTTGACTATTAGCCTTTTGTATAATGCATAAAATGGCCAAGTGATTAATAGGTGTAACTATACGCCATCATAAAATGTTTGCCTATTGGCCGTTTTATATAATGCATAAAACAACTGACTGTCAAATTGTAGGCCAACACTAGTCAGCACTGACTCTTGAAACCGTGCAACACGTTGGGCTGACAAACATATATAATGCTACTCAAATTGTTTGGTAGCTAAACGTATTGTACATTCGAAACGTTTCATAGCTAAACATATTGCTATCAATACAAAATTTTATACCAGTGAATAACGTTAAGCACAGTGGAGATTGGTAAGTAATTTCTTTTTTTTTTTAAGTGGTAAAGAAGCCTAGATTCTTCATCTTTAGATATATTTGAACCATACAAAAAGAGAGTTGCTCCCTGTGGGTAACGTACTAAAATCTGATAAAGATTTTTACCCTTTCATTTTTCCAATATAGAATTATCTACATGACATTTTTGTTTTCTTCAATGAGATCAATCTCCCATCTCACTTCTCTCTTTAACTGCTTCCGCTATGATCTAATGCAAAAATTTGTTATGTTACAACTTACAAAGTAATAATCAAGGAATTTGTATACTCCTCTATATATAACCATTTACTTGGCAACAGAAGAAGCTTATATCTTGAAACAAGGTTTTTTCCGTCCCCTCATGCACACAGCCAACTTTGTATCTTCTGCATGAGTAGAGGCAAAACTCAAACCATCTCCAAGATTTTGACATTCCCTGTGGAATTTGCAGCAAGTAAGGTGGAGGACTGGCCACGCCAACACACAGAAGAGACGAACTGCGCCGCATCATCAACCTCGTGACCAGAAAGGGGGTCAGTGTTCTGAAACTTGAATGACAATGCTGGCATGGGGAAGGCCTTGTGGTACACGAACACCTAAGTCCACACAAAAGATTATATCTTCAGTAGTACTGCAAAAACAATAGAGAAAAACTGATAGCAAAAGGACATATATATAATACCTCATTTGTTTCTGAACCAGTGGCGATATAACCATCAGATACTGACAATCCGACAAAATTCTGCAACTAGGGAAGATGCATCAGCAAGATAATATATGATCCCAACATCTATAGTCAAACATTTCATGTAATAGAAAGGGCTACAAAGCTTAGTTTTGCAAGTAATTTTTTAATATAGTCAAACATCCATAGGTATGGATCTTAAATATCAAGAACAAGATGAGCTACTCTATGAACAAGGACTAATGGATTAGTCCTGATATCTAGTAAGTGACCCAAAACAAGAAACACTGTACACAAACTAGTCCATGAACATTGATGAGGCATTCTAGTAGAGAAAAAATTGCATGGTTTCTAATTATGGTCATTGAGGACCCCTAGAAAGATCTTATGAATTCATTGGGTTGTCTTAAAGAATTAAAATGACTAACATTTCTTTTCAATAAATTTGTTTTAAAAAGATGCTCTGAGAAATAGTAACTCTTATCAATATTCTTGTTAAGATTTATTATAGATCCAAATCCAGAAAAATATACAGCAAGCACTTGTGTAATGCCAGACCATGAAATGAACGTACTATTAAAACAGAAGCAAAATATAAAAAATTTAAAATCACAAAAGAATAATTAATGAAAAGTAAAATTACTCAAGTCAAAATTATTATGTACATAATATCAAAAACTAACTACAACCATCTTAAAATGTGTCAATGCATACAGATTTTATATAATAATCATAGAAAAATTGTCACTCCTTTAGTAGCTTTACTTAATTCTTTTTTCCCCATTTCATCCTTCCTTATGGTTGGACAAGGCTACACACCTAATGAGTTTATGGATCCTCCCATATTATATACTACTTACTTAGTTCATTTTCAACCAATGTGGGACTTTACCTCTCACACTTGAAATGACTCCAATACCACTTCCACTTGTTGGGTACGGGGAGCCCAATAGGGATAGATTCAAACAGTGGGTTAAGTGAGAAAACCACACAGGTAAGCCAAAAGCCATATCTTAACCCAAAACTTTAAGGCAATGAATCTATGGATCCTCTCATATTATATACTACCCACCTAATTCATTCTCAACTAATGTGGGACTTCATCTCTCACACGTGGTGTATCGCTGCTTCTGCGGCATGTTATGGTGTGAGGCCTTCCCTTCTGCCAACTGTTCTTCTCAAGCCATTGTTAGCCCACCTCTAGCTGCCATTGACCCTCCCTCCATCGTGTCAAAACCTGAAAAATCCTAAAATCAACCCTCAACCTACCATGGTTAATCCACAACCCACACCAACTCAACCTACACTTTCAAAACCTAATGATTTCCTTGTCCAACACCCTACCTATCACCTTAATGGGAAAAGTTATTTGTAGTGGGCTCAAGTCATTTGTTGTACTCTCAAAGGTCAATAGAAATTAACCCACACTGAGGGAACTCCTACAAAGGATGACCCACACTTCGAGGCATGGGATGATAAGGATTCTCTTATTATGACATGGCTTTGAAGCTCTATGATTCCTAATGGGAATTGAAATTGTATGTTCCTTGTTTCCTCTCGGGAGATTTGGGGTGTTCTTTGCAAGACTTCTTCCTAGAAATAGGATATTGCTACTTTTCAGTTTTGATAAAAGAATATCATGGAGATTAAGAGGAGAAAGACACAAGAAGTTGGGAGGACAAGAGATCCTCCTTACAAGAATAAGAACAAAAACAAATAAAAGAAAATACTATCAATGAAGCATAGTTTTCCAATCTCTCAACATATTTGAGAGGGAAATTCCTCTAAAAAGATCATGTGCTTTACACCCAATAGAGGCCAAATGGTGAAACACTTAACCCTATCTCACAAAACTTGTTTATTTCAAAATCTATCATTGAAAGTTACATGCCACTTTCTAGGGTATTAGTATATTGCTCCTTTTTATTAGTTAAAGACAAATAGTCTCAACCAAGCACAATGTCTCTCACAGATTATTATGGGACACTTACTAGTCTATGGATTAAGTTGGATCAATACCAAAACTTGCAAATGGATTGTAGCAAGGACGATTCTACCATGGTGAGAAGTCATAGGGCTACCATGCTTGATGACAAATCAATTGGCAGGTCCACTTTGGTAGCAGCCGAGACGGCCAAGTCAAGCCCTTCATCCTCTTTGAAGCCTAGTTGAGAGAGCTGTTGGTCACACTAAGGAGAATTGGTTCAAGCTCCATGGAAAGAACCAACTTCTCAGTCATATAGGCAGATTTAGAGGAATGCAAAATTCAAACCAATGTAGACAATGTCATCATAGCCGGGGATTCAAAGGCGGAGATTGATGTTCCAACCCTTGGTAAGAATGAGCTTGAACAGTTGAGGACTCTCATTAGCTCCCCCCATAAGCCTTTTGGCTCTTGCTCTCTAACCTTGCATAGTAATGTGCTTCATGTTCCTAATCTCTCCAACGGCCTTATTTCTGTTCATAAACTAACCAAAGACCAAAATTGTGCAGTTACCTTTTTCCATTCTCATTATGTCTTGAAGAAGTTGCACCAATGCTGGTGTATCAAAGGAAAAGAAAACCCGAATTGGATGAACAACTACTTCAAGAGTCCAAACCTACGATAAGTGTTGCGGGTAATAGTTCTTCTATCCCTCACCTGAATAACAATCCTTTGAATATTTGCGAGCCTAAACTAGATGATTCACCAATTGCATTGAACCAAAAAAAAAAAAAAAAGAAAAAGAAAGGAAAGGACTTGAGCCAATTTGATTTCTCAATCTCTCTTCTCTAAATAGCTTTCCCTATAGTACCCAAGTTTCATTGCAGCCACTAAGATTGTGGTTCTATCTCTACTCCCAAAGCTAGATCAAGGAGGGAGAAAGGCTCAAGTGTTTATAAAGGCTACCTTGACGATATCTTCAAGTAATGTCAGACTTAACACACCCTTCTCAACCTAGAATCAGACATCTAGAGCATGAAGTTTATGAGACATATTTGGGTGACCCAATATCGATTATAATACTATCTTGACAATATAGTCCTAACACCACTCCAAAAGTCAGCTCAAGGGAGGGAGATGCTCGAGTGTTTATAAAGCCTATTTTCATCATATTCTTAATAAATATAGAACTTAAAAATGGATATTGACTCTATTCATACCCCAGCCTCAGTACAAAAAGTATTAAAGGTTGGGAACTAGGTTCAAGCTATGAACGAGGAAATGTAAGCATTAGAGAATAATAGAACATGGAGATTGTTAAGCAATTGGGAGACAAAAGATCATAGAACAAGACTGGCTGCAAAGGGCAAACACAAACTTAGGAGATTGATCATAAGGAGACATTTGCTGTAGTAGCAGAATTTCGGGGCAGCACAAGCGTGCAAACTACTATAGATGAAAATCACACTATATGAATTGAAATTAAAGTATGAAACTTTATGATGATGTTTTGTGACAACAAATCAACTATTAGCATTACTCATAATCCTACCTGAGATGACAAGACTAAGATAGAGTTGACCACCACTTAATCATGCATTAATTTATATTATTGTGTACAAATTTATATAATATTAATATCTTACTTTGGGCAAATTATTATTAGGCAATGATTACCAATTATTGCGGTAATAATTGCCAAATGTCTATATACTATAACTCATTTGTACAGCTTTATTATCGATGAAATAATATTCAGTTTTCATATTTTCTTGCAAGTGAAGGTGAACTACCAAATTTGCCAGTTATTATCAAAACAAAATAAGTCATAAGGAAATGCTAAAGTATACTGTCAGCACACATGTAGGACTAGAATCTTTATATATTTATTTTTGATTACTTTTTTAGTGCAGTTAGAAACTGGTCATTAATAAGAAGTATCAAAATCACATACTGACCAAGAAAGAATTTGTATTTCTTATGCATAGAAGAATATATTTTTCCCACAAAAGCGATAAGCATTCAGGCAGTTAATACTATCATGCTGCTGCAACTATAAACTCCATTTACTTAGCACATTATTTTGAGGGTTGTAGACTCTTGCATACACGCATATAAAAGTAGCGTCAAGCTTATAACATAAAATATGACTTACAAGATGAAACTAGAAGGGTTAACACAATGAAACAAACCCTTGGGCAAATATATGTCAGCAAAGACATTAGTTACTCTTATCAACAAATACATTAGTTACTCTTATCAACAAATGTACCTTAACATTCATGTGACCGGTGAATGATTGAATAGGTGAGTCAATAACTCGTGACGCACAAGCAGACAAATCCCAAAGCTTCAACGTGTTATCTGTGGAAGCAGAGACAAGGTTTACAGTGTCTACAAACTTAATGTAGCTCACAGTCTTATTATGTCCAATTAATGTACAAAGTGGCACTTTTAGGTTGCGAAGATCATAATAATATATTCGGTGATCTGCTGAACCAAATGCAAGGAAACGAGCAGAATCCAGAGCGAACTGAACACAGCATACATTTGCTTTTGTCTTGATGGTACCAACACTAACTCCCTGCAGTAACAGCCCAGGTGACAGAAACAACTCATCATACTTCCAGCATTAAATACATAAAACATGCAATAGATGACTGCAGTACGTTTAGTTTCAAAGCTGATATCCACCAAGTGCAAAAATGGAATTGCCTGATTGATACTCCATAGCTTAACAGAACCGTCATCGCTGCCACTTGCCAACATTGTAGGGTCTGCTGATGAGAAGTCGATGGACCACACCCGCCGCTCATGCTCCCTCATTTCAGACAGTACTTGACTTCTTGTCACATCCCATAACTGAACAAGATAACGAGTTACAATACCTATACAGAAAAATAAACAACATACAATTACATTTGACCTACCTGTACAACACCTTCAAAGTTACTTGAAGCGATTTGACCTTTGATGTAAGTATTCCAACATATACTGCTCAACTTTGACCTGCTAGCCATCTCCACTACCGGATAGTGGATATCACGATCCTCATTAATGATTGTATCAGATTCAAAAACTTTGATTTTCTTATTGACACCAGCAGTGGCAAAAAATTCTCCATCACGATCAAAGCTGAGTGAGCATACTAGGTTGGACGAATGCAAAAGATCTCCTTGCTTCAGGTCAGCCTTAACCTTTAGCTTACTGAAAGATAAGTACTTGCACAAACCCTCAAGGAAAGGATTTATCCAAGCACTTGTACCCTCCCTGCACTGCTCTTTTGACGCTAAGTTGTTGACGCAACTTCTTTCAGTTGCAACAACAGACCCTCTACCATCATTTGCTAAAGTTGAATGTCTAACCACCGGTTTCCCTAAGGCTGGTCTGCATCGTGTTAAGAAGTATGCTGACTCTAGTTTCTTAAAGTTCTTCATTAGCCGTGAACTTTTTGAAAGAAAACTTCCCTGATTTTTCTGATCATCAACCATGTTGTCATCACATTCCTCAATGTTTTTAACATGCATCCCTGGTCTGAATCGTTTTCTGGTCCCTATACAAGCAGAATCCTCACTATCAACAGTCATGGATGGGAAACTTGATGCTGAATGATCATCACTCCCCAGTTCAGCGCCAGTAACCTCTTTAAATCTAGATTGCTGCTTGGTCACTTCTTCAATATCTGAGCACAGAAAAGAGATAGTATGTTGCAACTTCTCAGCTACTTCCCTCTTTCTCTGTTGAATTAACAAAAGGAATTCTAGCAGCAACTCCTGATCCTCTATTCGGTGTCTAAGCTCTATTGCTGCTTCACGTTCCTCCATGTCATCTCTCTGTTCATTAAGGAACTCACTCTGCAGCAACTCCCTGTCACACAAGAAAAACGGTTTGAAAATTATCTGTCTACTACAGAACTAAAAATGGATGTCTGCTATGTTATAACGGTAAATTACCCGAGTGTTGGACGACTACTAGGCTCAGGATGTAGCAACCATAAGCAAAATGAAGCTTCTTTAGGCCACTTTAGTAGTAACTGCGGAGGAAGAACTCTATGTCTAAGGCTAGACATGGTTCTACTCTTCCCTTCTCTTGAGCTGAGTGGACAGAAAAGCTGGTCACAAGTAGGATAATCAAGTTAGAATATATCAAAATAACGAATAGGGTCTTTCAACACTTTACCCTGCTTCCTTTGTAAAAACAAAGTGAAGAAGATAGAGTATATCAAAATACCCAATTAAAATCTAACGACTTAAACTTGAATTGTACAATTTCAGTTATGAACCTCAAAAAGGAGAACCCCCAACCGGTAAACGTCAGAAGCACAGGAACTAGGAGCACCAGTAACCTCTTCAGGACTAGTATACCAACTCATCTCCATCAGCAGTATCTGTTTCATTGGGAATGATTGCTTCTTTCCTTCCACTTCTTCAGCCTTTCTCCTATCTTTCATTTTATTTTCTTCTGTTTCTTCTATTAATGATGCACGAGCTGCATACACAGCACTTGACAGCATGCAACTAGAATCTGACAATGCAGTTGTTGAGGTCTTGACAGGCATGGAATCTTCACTTCCTAAACTCTGCTGATGCATATCGTGGGGACAGAGAGATGTTGGAGTTTTAACCTCGACACCTTGGCTGTTCAATCCATCTCCTAAGGAATCCGAGCCGGAATCCGAACAAGATGCTGATTCAATAAATGAGATGTGGTTGAAAGATGACATGACAAAGCACGAAGGCCTGACATTATGAACTACGACTCCCTGAGAATGTGCTACATTAACAATTTCTACTATTTGCCTAAATATGTGCAAACATTCAAAGACATCTACTGCACGATCGGGTTTATCTAACCATTGCCTCAAGCTAATATCATCCCATTCTATAGAACATACAAAAGGGTCAGCCCCTACTTCATCCTCACAAAACCCCGAAAACCCACCCAGATTTTTAGGTTGATGATCACCTTGTGAAAAATGAACCCTATCCCTTTCCCTTCTAAAGCCAGAATCCTGCGATGCCTCGCCGGATAATGGGTTCCTTTCAGGACAGTGAACTCTTTGGTTCCTGTCTGAGACTCCAGAACTATTTAATGCCCGTGAGCTATCAGACCTCTGCCAAGCAGACCCTGAAGAACCCTCCATCTTCATCCAGTCACAGTTGCATGTAGGCCAAGGACAACACATCCAAGAAATAGAAGAGCCCTCCAACTTGTCCCACACTCTTGCAACTCCACCATCACCATTTTAACTCAAATTCATTTCAGTGGTTCCAGGAGAACCCAAAAAAAAATAAAAATCAAAGGCTCAACATGAAGATCAACCTCTCAGCTTTTTTTCTACACGATCACAAGTGCTTCCTGTCAAGTTAGCAACATGAATTTTTTTTACAAACTTCTCCAGCATGCAAATTTCATTCCATTAAATTAAAAAGCAATTTAAAAGCTAACAAAGTTAGAAAAGCATGGCAAATTTTTTCTGTAGGCAAACTTAAAAATTCAGAAAACCAAACAAAAAATAAATCAATAAAACGTTCTGCAAAAGTTTATCAACTTCAGCAGACAACTCCAACAATATGAAAAACCAACATAGACCCTCCAAAAGGACCAAACTTTATCCAAATTGATCAGAATTACTAGCCACCCATCAGAGTAGCAAGATAGGCAGATGGATAGATAGATAGATACATGAATTGATATAGAGAGAGAAAGAGGCAGCTAGAGAGAAGGAAGATGTGAGAGAGAGAGAGAGAGAGAGAGAGAGATGTACCAGTGTGACCATAGAAGGATCTCCTGTTTCTGCTAGGCCAACCTCAGAACAGAACCACACAACAAAAGTTCTAGTTGCACAGACACACTTGATGCTCCACAGCCTCATAAATTCCCAACATTTGTGTCATAAAAAAAATCAAAAAATGAAAAAAGGCAACCCAAAAAAAAAAAAACAAACAAAAGTACAAAACAAATAACACCACACCCACATATCTACCAAAATAAATAATAACAAAAAAAAAAACTTTTTGACAATAAAATATTAAAAAAAATCAACAAAATACAATTCCAACACATTCTACACTTTTGCCATAGTTTCCAACTTTTTCACTCGCCACCCTCTTTCTGTTTTTTCCTTATTGGGGCATACACTGTTTTTGTTTTATTTTATTTTTTGTTACCCTTTTAAGCCTTCGAGAAGCTGTTATCTCTCTTACGTCTTCGTTATCCCGCTTTGTTATAAACACAAGCGACGTGGCACAACCATCGCCTCAAGGAAGTTGAATGAAAAGAGAGGATAGAGGAGAGAGTGTGGACTTGTGGAGTGAATTTAATAAAATTGTGGGCCATCTTTGGAATTTTATAGAATTAATAGGCATGCAAACTGTGGTTATTAAAATAGATGGAACAGTAGAACACTCTTTTGTTCTGGGAATGCACGGTGATGGTGTTTCAAAACAGGAAAAGTCACATTAATTTATGTTGACAAAGACATGCTATTATTATTAAACTAGTATAGGTTATAGATTGGCAGAACAGGATCATATGTTGTGAACATAACTTTGAAAATTGCAAGGAACTAGTATTTAAATATTAATAATTTAAGATAATCAATATGTGACGCTAGTCTCTAGATTCAGATTAAAAATGGGAAGCAAAAAACAGTGCTCTTTAGATGATCAATTCGGTGGTTCAATTGTTTAATTATTTGTTTAATCAATAACTTGAATACACGCTTCGAAGCAAGTGCTTCTTAATTTCAGCAGCAATCATTAGTTAATTACTTAATGTAGTGATTACTGTTAAAGTGCTAGTAAATTGAAAGTAGTGACCGGTTGGTTGAAAAGACCACTGATGCACAATCGGCGGAAACATGCATTGCGAAGATTAAAATCTCAAAGATGAATTAAACACTAAATTATTGGATGCTCGTAACCAGAAAAAGGGCTCCGGATGACCTTCTCACATATTATATAGGATTGTACTAATTTATACATCTATTTTTCTAATTACAATTTTAAATTTTAAATAAATAAAAAATAACATGTAAGTTAGTGTAAACTACCCACTAAAGGTGAAGTGGTACATTTTTTTTTTATTCTTTTCAAATATCTATCTTAAATAGAGATGACTTATCCCTTTAAAATGTGAAGTTTTACCAAAAAAATCAAGGTTATTTTCATATACATAGTCAAAAATTAAATTCTTAATTATATATTTAAGAGTTTAGCTAGTTATCAATTGTGCTAATTATTACAACTAAAGTGGCATGTTTAAGTAGAGTGAGCATAATTTTATGTTATCCTATAAGAGCATTTAATAAATTCTCAATGAGATGCACGCTTTATTTAGGGGTTGATTTTTCTGGCTTGGTTGAACATTTCTTGTTTCATTAGTTTATATTTATGACGGCCTTTCAAAGTTTAGCCACACAAATTAAAGACATTATTAAATAGACTGGAATCAATATAACTTAATATCTTTAAATTATCTTTTTCTCTCCAATAATTAGTTGAGAGAATAAGAGACAAGGTATACAATTAAAATGCATTAATACTTTTTTTAATTCTAAAATGAATGGCAACTTGTAATAATATTTTTTTTCTAAAAAAAGAAGAAGTAATAAATAGACAGAGAAAGTATCATTAATCTAAGGATTTTGTTTACGAATGCTTTAAAATCTAGAAAGTTTTGGAATTGATTAGAAGTATATTTTGAGTTTTGTTAATGAGTGTCCTAAGAACAATATTTATGGAGCCAAAAGTTAAATACATTTTTATAAAAAAAAGTAAAATACAATTTTTTCTATAGAGAGAAAGTTTATTACGCTCCCCTCCCCTTTGAACTTAGGAATAAAATACAACCATTTACTTGAGAGATAGAATTATTACACTCCTCTTCTCTTCATTTCTAAATTATACATTTTCATCTCTTATAAATTTAAGATAAGCTATACTTTAATCTATTTTTAAATTTTTCATTAATTATTCATTTTCTCATGCTTATTATTTTATTGTTGACTAAAATATCATTTATTAATTATATATATTATTTTTTATAAAATAAAATATATTTTATTTATAATAATATAAAATATTAAGTTATACAAATTTATTTTAAATTATTATTTATATTAAGAAAACAAACAAGTAGAAGTAAAAATAATTAATAGTAACAATAATTTGTAATTATTATTTCTAAATGTAAAAATTATATGTTTTTCAAATATTAATTTTATAGTATTAATCAATATTTTTATTGTCACGTCAGAAAATTCTCTTGTTATGCTGTATGTGGTTTATCTTTATATAAAACTAATAAATATTATATTTATATATATGTGTATTCTAAATAATTAAACACCTGGAAAATTTTTGTAAATTTTTATTTTTGAAAAAGATTATTACAAATTACTGTTATTATCTATAATTTATTTTTCTTAATATATTAAAATTTTAAAAGTTAAATTAAACATATGCATATATAAATATTTGTATTATTATATGCACATATATTTTAGTTTGTTAAAAAATTAATATATCAATATATAAATATATAAAACCATTAATAAAGGGTGTTTTGGTCAAAAAGTAAAATAATAATTATGAAAAAATGGAAAACTAGTAAAAATTAAAAAAATAAAGTGTAGCATTCCTTAATTTTTTGGGGGAGAGGAGTGTATGATTTATATATAAATAGAGAAGCGAAGAGTGTATGTTTTAAAAATAGAGGGGATGGGATTGTAATAAAGTCTTCTCTCAACAGAAAATAACTTTTAAATTTTCAATGTACTATATATATTAAAAATTTTAAAATCTTTTCACTTTTAACTCTTTAAAAAGTATTGTTACAGTAGTCGTTAGCAAACCCCTCAAGTTATTCATAAATTTGTGTGTGACAGCTTAGTTTGATCATAGACTGTAATTTAACATACGAAATAGGCATTGACAAACGATAAATATAATATATAACAAGAAAAACCAAATAACTTTTGTCAAATCTGATGGGGTGTTCTTCTAGTGGATCATGCACAGCATGTTAAAAACTGCAATAAGTCATATCACTAAAATATTTTGTTAAAAAGTATATAAATGAAGATATGCAATTTTACAATAATTGCACTTCCCGGAATTTCTTTCTTTCTTTTTTTTTCCCTACAATTTCGGAAATCTTAATCCAAGAGAACAGGCCTCCATGTTTTGATTTGGATCACAACTTTCTCATTGATGAAAAGTACGTGTGATTTTATGCAAAGAGGGACAGGCTCAACAAACCTATGTAAGCTCTAATAAATGCATCTGAGTGTTCTGATTGGTTTGTTGTTTGTCTATTTCTGCTCCTTTCATCCGCTTTGAGGGGTGGGAGTTGGGTAGGATGGTGTCTAGGACCTCAAACACAAACTAGCACGCATCTCTTTAAATATCATCAATCTTCAAAAGTGTGGCTCCTGTTTATCTACCTTATATATATATATATATATATATATATATATATATATATATATATATATATATATATATATATATATATATATATATATATATATATATATATATATATATATATATTCGTTATAAGAAGAATAAACACAAACCAACTTGTGGGCATCATGCTGCAAGCACTCAAAAAAAAAATAATTTTGAGAGAAAATAATGATTCGAAACTCAAAAATTAGATCATAATATATAATAAGAGTACCATCATGAAACTAGCTTCAATGCTCAAGTATTGCCTTTCTTTTAAATTTTGTTCACTTGTTTTGGAGAGGTGGTAAACATCCCATCTAATTGCAAAAGACCTAAATTGTCATGGAAAGATTGAAAAAAAATAAAAATAAAACATATGATAAGTACGATTCGATAATGCTCATTGCTACGAGTATGAATTGACAAACGATACTAAATGTGTGACTACAAACCATTTTATTTTATTTTATTTATTTATTTATCGGGGGTTGTTTAAGTTAATTTCACTTCTTTTATTTTCTTGTCATCCATGACTTCCGCAATTTGTTAATTGTGATTGCATCATGTAATGTCATTTGGTTTCATTATTTTTCTATTTGGATCAATTAGTAATGGTTAATTAATATTATTTTTAATCTTACTATCCGTGTAAAAAGAAGAATATTTAATCACGAGAAGAAGAGAAGTAAAATTTGATTTATATTATCTTACTATTCGCGTTGGTTGATTAATTGACCTATCTTATGTCGACACGTTTGGATATTGTTCATATTGTATATATGCACATATTAACTGCCTGTTTGGAAAAGATAAAATTTTCCTGCAACGAACAACACGAGTTCTGACTTCTGATGCAATTTCAACAAAACAAAACTCACGGCTTCCTTCTCTTTAACGCAAGTTGGCATCGAATACAATCTTAGTCAAACGTAATATATGCATGGTTCACAGCAGCTCCACGTGATCTAAATGCAAATTAATTACTCCATTCATTTCTAAATAATAATTATCGTGAAAAATTATTTTTATTTGATATATTAAAAAGATAATATATCTATTTATGATAAGATATATCAATTTTTTAATATATCAAATAGACACAATTTATTGCTATGATTATTATTAAAGAGTGGAGGCGAGTAATTTATCCGCTTAGTCACTCGGACAAGACCATTATGTCAGTTTGAGTGTTAACCAGTCTCATCTTGGATGTATTTGAGTTGTTTTATTTTGTTGTATTATATTGTTTTGTGCTGTATCTTTAGCATCTTAGATAGCTTTAGTTTGTGATAATAAGATTCTTAGATTAGCTAGTTTATATATATATATATATAGATCACTTCCACAACAGTTACCTTTGCTATCTTTTTAGTGTTAGTGAAGTGTACCTTCTTGCCACCTAAGGTCCGCAAAGAAGAAAATGAAGGCAGAACGTTTGGCAATAAAAAAAAACGTGATATTGTCCCAATAGATCTGAAAAATGATATTTTGATATCTAAAAAATAGACATTACACATAATGTGACATCCACTTTACACCCGTAGATGGATTTAATTGTAGTCCTCACTCATTCAACTCATCAAACTTATCCAATGATAATACAATTAATGTCAAAATAGTGTTGCTACTTAATGCCAATAGAGTTTTCTATATACAAAGTAAAGTTAGCTTATTCGTCGGTCTTCTACCTATATTTTTGTCATAATTTAGATTTTCAACTCTTAAATTTCTTTATTAATGAATAATATATAAGTACTTCTATAAAGCGCAAAAACATACATTAACTCAAAAATAGGTTGAGTCTCCCGGTCAGCCTAAAGTTTTTCACATATAAAAAATGAATTATTAAAACAATGAGATCCTTGATTGAAAGGAATAAAGGTGACAGATAATAATTTCTTTATGGATAATTTCTATTAGAGTAATGTTATTTTGACTCATACTTTGTAGGATATTTTACTTATACACTCATATCCATCATTAAATTGGATGTAAACTCCACTTAATTTGGATCTCACATCTCATCCAATAATAAATATGAATATATCAACATGATATTCTATAAAAAATAAGTAAAAATAATATTTCTCCTCTTATTAGGCCGAAAGACACCTAGCGCGGATGAATCATGAATGATTCATGAACCCGTACCGTACGAGAGTTGAAATGAAAAAAGTGGTTCTTCTTGTATTTGTAGGTGGTGGACCCGTGTTTATGAATCCGGCCATTTTTCACTGGGGTGAAAAAAAAAAAAAAGTAAGGCGTAAAATCTGGATTTATGATCACAAATCACTTGGTTAAATCATTTGTCTATTTAGGATGATATGCCTTCTGCAAGGGGGCATTTGTTCCTTGATGTTGCTGGCTATGGGAGGACTTTTTCAGAGGCTAGATTTTGCTCTGTTTCCTTTTTTTCTTCTTTAGTTTAGGGGTTTTGAATATACTAAATTGCTATTAAATATAGCTCAAGTTGGGTCAGTCCATCATAAAAAAGACAAAACCCTCTCCTCTATTTTATCTTTTCCTTCACTGTACTCAGATTTTTGAGACTTGGTTTAAGAGAAACAGGTTCAAATCACTTGAATCAAGCTCTAGTTTATTTCTTGTTACTTCTTATCGTTCATATTTGCCCAAATAAAATCGAAATCTCGAAAATACCTTTTTCTTTTTTGGTGGAATCGCAAATGACTTTATGTTAATTTTTAATTCACCAAAGCAATATTGGTCTCCAAGCCCATTTGAAAGATCTATGGAAAGGCCCAATTTCTACTTTCATTTTCAAATCATTTATTCTTCTTTCATACCAAATAGAAGAGAATAATTAGGACTGACAGAAAATCTTTTTTTTTCACTGTAGTATTAATGCAGTTTGAGCCATCCAAATAGCATAGATCAATGTCGTGTAGAGGCAATGCACAGTAGATACTAGGAACTCTTCTATGCCACTCCTGTGATTCCTTTATAAGAATAAATCAATTAAAAACATGTTAGCTTCAAACCAAGTTCAGTTGTATTCTTAAAAGATTCGGTACAAATCAAATTGACATCTACTTTGCATTTGATAAAATTCTCTTCAACTCTCCTCTTTATATAAAATTTGCCCTTGAAGCCCCTGAATTGGTGAAATTATTGCACCTTCTTCCCTTGAATTCATGAAATTATTACACCATCCTCCCCTTTTTTGCAAATTAAACAATACATTCAGGAAAGATTATTATCACCAGGATAAATAAAGATGAATGCGAGTAAATTTCACCAAATTTCAAGAGTGGTCGGAATAAGTTACCAAAAGATCTAGATCTATGTTATGTCCTAATAATGATTGTCCCGCACAATCAATTTCATGCACCCCAATGCTTAGGAATTTCATGTTAATTCCAGAATGGATTTATATTCGGCAGGAAACACGGACTAGTATGTTATCTACGGATCACAAACATAGGCAACCATATAACACAATGATGAAAAGTTGATGGATCTTGGAAAGATGAGAGAAGTAACAAAAGGAGGAGAATGAACATACTTATAGTCATCTTCCCAATGATAATTACTCTATCATAAAGTTAACACAAGGAAGACGTGGTCCTCCCAGTATGCTACAGCTTAAGGCTCATCAAAAGCTTCATAAGAATGTCATATATTAGAAATTACAGTTGTATGCGGCAAGAAAATACATGTGATGTGATGATAAAGTGGAGGGGAAGATTTTCTAAGCTATAGAGTTACCTAACATGGCCACAGGAGGCATTTTTGCGAGGGGTACTTACTCGCTGTACAGGCAAAATAGCGAAAAGGAAAAAGGGAAAAGGAAGAAGAAAAGAATCAAGTATTCTCAGTGATGCTTGTTGCGGCATCAGGGCTCTACAACTCAACGACCAGAAACAAATAATGAATTGGTTATCTGGTTCCCTTCAGCTTGGAGTCTCCTCATCTTCGCCTTGTCTAGACGCGCTCGTCTAGCCGCCTCTTGAATTTGGCGATCATGGTCTTTCAACATCTGGTCCATGTTGCTTGATGGAACTAGCAATGGACCAGAGTAATGGATTTTAGGACCCTTGGAACCATAACCAACCTGCAGCATTGTCAAGAAATAAAAGAGAGAGAGAGAGAGAGAGACCAAAATAACATTTTAGATCCAACTTCATAAAAACAACAAAATGCAGAAACAAGAAGTTCAACAACTTACAAGAATCGGGTCTATGTTGCTGCCTCTCCCTTCTTCCTTTTGAGGAGCATGCGCATGATGCTTCTGATCCTGTTGCATCATTGATTCCGAGGCCTCCTTGAAGGATCCCGGGAACCTGCTTATTAGTTTGGAAGCTTCCATTTGTGATGATCCAGACCTTTCTCTGCGATCATCGGACAACATACTTCTCCTGGCTGCAACTAAGCCAGAGATTGTTGACAAGTCACCCCCCATTGAAATCTTTGGAGCGTCATCTGGGTTCTTGCCAGCTTTAGCCCATGCGGCACGGTGAGTAAGTGGACCTGAATGGGAGGCTCTTTTATGCTGATATGCCTGGGGATCTGCGCTTACTTCTGCAGCTTGTGATGGCCTTGGGGGATCAATGGGAAATCCAGAAGCAACTTCTTCAGGATGAGGGTTAAACTTCTCACTCCTGCTTTGAGAATTGGCCTGACCTTGTCTCTTCTGTAAATGGTTTATTTACATTTCCGAGAAAAGAAAGACAGAGGTAACAAAATGAACGAGTACACAACACAACGCAAAGAGGATAAAGATATTCCAGAAGGGAAACAAACAAAATTCTGTTATCCATCAGGAAAGATATAGATATTCATCAAAAGAGGAAAATGAAAACAATTTTCAAAAGAGAAGGTCGTAGAAGAGTGTATAGTAGTTTTTCACCTTGTTCGGTGTTGACTACTGCATGGACTTAGCAAGTTGTAAAATAGTTTGCTTTGAAGATGCTTCATTTGAGAATTAATGTGTAAGTGCCCAAAAAAACTTTAATCTACCATTCTATCTTGTTTTATTCTTTTCTTTTCCTATTTTCACTCCTAAGATGCAGACCACCTTGTGGGATAAATCTTCACTGTTGTACAACACCAAAGATGCCATATACATATTTAATCGGTGGCACAAAAGCACGAGTTTATCCCGAACATATATATTAATTCACTTGAAAAGCTAATCGATGCCAGCAAACAGAACAATATCACACATAAGCAGCAACTACAAGTCCCTGTGACCTAATTGGGTAAGTATTAATTAATTATGAGCCCACCTGCATTGACAAGACCAGTTCGGCATTGGCATCAGGTGCAGGAATTGCTCGTGATTCTCTTGCACCTCTTCTTTCGGGGTCATGTTTCTCGCCCTTGCTTCCTGCTGCTCCTTGCCTGAAAACATCATAATGAAAACCTTGAATGAAATTTGAACACTAAACTTTGCATGCTAGAACTCAGATGATGAGTATCCAAGAGAACATTATAGTAGAACTAACAAGGATCAGTCTGATTTACGAATAACTCAGCTTGGTTTGCTGACAACTTGTATATAAACTCATTTCATGAGTCATATGGAACATAAAAGATAGACCATCCCCAGCTCTAATTCTCTAAATAGTTACTAGAGTGTTGGGCCAGCAACACAATATGCCATCATTGACAGTGTTTTGTTAATTTTCAAAAGGAAAATAATGAAATGGCAACTCATAAGTATTGGATACAGTGCACTTAAGTTCTTCAAAATCCTCAAGATGCCTATGTTTCAATTAGCAAAAGTTGATCAATAAAAATAAAACAATTGCATTTTGAAAAGTAAGAACCAAAATAGTGACAAAAGACATGCAGCAAAACTAATTTCAGAGATAATTTAATTAGATGATTTAAATGATCTTTGAAATCTAAAAACACACACACACAGGAGCACTTTGCAGAACTGCAATTTTTATTTATACATTTAGCATAACTGACCTCACATAACAACTATAATTCCACACCAAAACTGAACAAATACCTTCTAGCTTCTTCGTCACGTACTTTGGCATCAAATTCTTTGCTAGGAGGATACTTTGGCAAGATTGAAGGATCACAAGGTAGAGGCTTCGTAGAGAAGAACTAAATTGCATGCGCAACAAAAGGAGTCATAAACTACGTATACTGAAGTATGGAAACAATACTTTACTACCAAAATGCTATGCTATGCAAAACTGTAGTTGAGCAAGTGATACAAAATAATCAGTAGCCCATATGTGATAAATGCATCAATTGGCAAATACAAATAAATTCTACCGTATCAATGTCATTGAGAAAATAATAATGTACACTTTCAGTAATACACATTATACAGAGACAATGCATGAGCACAGATTTATTATTAATTTTTTATAGGAAAAAAAAGGTTTATTAAAGAGAGAGAAGAGTATGTAGAGAGAAGATGAGCTGTCCCCACTGGAAGTTGAAAAAAAAAAAAGGATAGAAAACATTTTACGGTTGCAACTTATAGAGGAACCCGCAACCTAAGTTTGGAAAATATAAGTAAAATGATGTTTTTCCAAATACCAGCATTCACTCTCTGTACATAATGCAAGCTGAATTGAATTAAAAAAGTGAACATTAGAAAAGAGAGTCGAGAATTTCACACCTCACTCCTCAAAGCAGATGCTGCAGTTCCACGATCAGCAGGATCTATGGACAAAAGGGTCTCTATCAGATCTATTGCAGGTGCAGGAAAGTCCTTGAATGTTTCAGCAACACGACGCATATAGGGCTGTTGAGGCTTAAATATTGTTGCATGAGGCAATTTTGACTTTCTCCAATAATCCTCAGATGGTGAACCACAAAGTTTGAAAATTTTATGCAACTGCTCCACCTAAAAGACAGAAAATTGAGGTTTCCAGTCATTTTGTTATATACCCAAGCTAATTGTGCATGAGAGTTTATTTTCAGCTGCTACCAATATTTTCTTGCCAGCACTTATAATTAGTGTTGAGTTTTGGAATGTCACCACATGCAATACAGATGAAAAAGAAGAATGCAGAAATGCCACATTGGAATTTTGAGCTAAAGCATTTAAGCATGCATACCTCAGTTCTTCCTGGCATTATAGGCTTGCCAGCATACAGCTCAGCAAGTATGCAACCTGTACTCCATAAATCTACAGCAGTGCCATAGTAAGTGGCTCCGAGTAAAAGCTCTGGTGGCCTATACCAGAGAGTGACAACTCGGCTAGTCAATGGCTGAATTTGATTGGGATCATAAAAGCTTGCCAAACCAAAGTCTGCAATTTTCAAGATTCCATTGTTGTCAATCAAAAGATTGGAACCCTTAATGTCACGGTGCAGCACACCGCAGCTGTGGCAGTGATCAAGTCCGCATAAAAGTTGCTGCATGTAACATTTAACCTGCCAATTTCCAACAAGAAGTTAAATCTGCCTGATTATCTTTTGCCTGTCCTGTAGATTTAACTAGGTTTGTCTTTGGTTGAAATGTTATAATTTTCATGAAGTTTCTTCCTCTAAATTTTAATAGTTTCTTTTTCAATCCAAAGACAGAAAGAATCAAAACTCGATAGTTCTTTCATTTTTTGTCAGTCTGGTTGCTTTATGTCATTATCAATGTTTGTCTCTAAAGTAGATCTTATTCCTTCATTTAGTCTCCCATTTATTTTCAATAGATTCATTTTCAATCACAAAAGGAAAAGGAGTTCAACCTCACTGAATTCATTTAGGAAGTGCATAGGAATGACTATCTTCAATTATAAGCTTAAAGGTGCAAATATCAGAGAAGACATTTGGTTGAATATAAAAATCAAACAGAAAAATTAATGGCAGCAACATTCTCCTTGAAATGTGTCATAAATTACATTTGTTGTGAAACAGAGAAAGTATGGAAGCTTCTGAAATTACCTGTGCTTCTGTGAACTTCAGTCCTGGATGTGACGCAAGGCCAGCCAAGTCATGCTCCATGTACTCAAAAACAAGATATAAGCTGCAAGACATCCTAGATGTAACCAGGCCCTCCAGTTTTATGACATTTGGATGATCAAGCCTACGCAGAATGTGAATTTCCCTTGCCATGAAGCGGACACTCTCAGGCTCAAGATTATCAAACCTCACTTTTTTCAAAGCAACAATCTTTTTTTGTTCAAGATCACGAGCTCTATAAACATTACTATAAGTTCCCTGGCCAATCTACATATAGAAAAAGGGAAGAAAAATATTATTCATAGCAAAAAAAATCCAGAAGGTAATCTTGACACTGAAGTAGAACATAAATGTCAAAATATATAAAAACTTTATGCACACAACTCTCATATTCTAACTTAAATTTATCTCAAACGAATCAGAGAATGAATTCAATAATATATGATTGAAATGAAAACAGATGTGGAAATCACTTGGCCTTGTCCTTGGGAACATGCAGCAGTAATAAATTGATCATACCATCATTAGAATTTCACATTCAATCACTAATAACATTCCAGGAATTTTGTGCAAATGTTTTATGATGAGATCAAAGAGACTAAATACCAAGTTAACAATGAAAAATTGCGAAATATATTGCTTAGGGATACAAGCAGCCAACAAGAACTACGCATATTGATTGACCCAAGGACGGGGGCTGGAATGAAAAGAGTTCTAAATCCACTAGGGATAGTTTTTCTATTACTAGAGTCATATACAACCTAAGTTGTGCATAGAAATAAACAAATTAGGTCAACTAACAACCTGGAGGAAGAGTACAGATTGAAGAATTGTGATAGAGAAGCCATCCCAGCATAATGACAACCTTATACACTCATAAGGAAAGAAGGTAATGGGACTTCTCATTTTCTAGATTGCCATCACGGGCATAAAGTAGATTTTGGAAATTAACAGAAACGAGGGCACAAAGATCAGAAAACATATCACATTAAATACTCAAAGAAAACTAATTTGAAAACTTCAACATTCTACTGACAATTGTGAATTAGTAAGAAAACAAAGAAGGCAAAACAAATATTATCTGCATCTAAATAAAGAAATGTCAATATGTAACAAGGCAGACAGATCAAGGAAAGAAGCATACTTTATCCAGCTTCTCGAACGAGTCAGCGCGTCGAGGCAACCATCCCTTGATAGCCTCTCCAGCCACTGCCGCCAGCCACGAGGGCCATCCAGCTGCAATCTGCTCTCCTTCCATGGCTTTAGGAACACTACCAATCCCTGGATGTGGAGCAACAACATATTCCATTTTCTCCCTCTTCCTTTCGAAATGATCGATCTGCACCCGAACAGTGCCATTCCCTTGCTTATCAATCAAACCAACTCTCACATCATTGTTATCATATCTATCCTTCACCCGATACGATTCCTCCCTCCTTGATGAAGTTCCCCTAGAAGAAACACGTGATTCCAATGCAGCCTTGCCTGTTAAACGCTCCCTTGGACTCTCCTTACTGTCCTCAATGGCAGAGGGCTTGCAACACATGCCCCCCATTATTGCACACCAACACCCCTCTCCCACAAAACCAACCTCCAAATCTCAATGTTCAAACCCCCTTCAACAGCATCTCATTTCCAATTTTCTATCCTAGCATCCTTCTCTTCAGTAACCATAACCATCTAACTCAGCCACAAGCCCTTCCCAAATGTCATACCAAAAAAGCTTAAAAAAATGCAATATTAGTAACACAACAGGAACCCAGTATTCAATCTCAACCCAAATTTGGTCACAGATCAGCAAACAAAAGACACAACAAATCCATATAAACCCAACAAGATACACAACCTAACTAGCAGTAAAAACCGTCAAATTCAACAAATCAAGCCTCATAAATCTCAAAAATCACAACTTTACTCTACCCCAGTTGAAGCAAGACCATGACAACTTCAAAAATGAGAGTTATTTGCCACAGACACAACAAATTTCCAAGTGAAAACCTGCAAGTTTATAATCCAGGAGACAGCAAAGGTTGCAAATTTACAGCAAAATCCAGATCCTCAGAATCCTTGTGACAGTGAGCTTCATAAGGCATGGTTACCTTGAGTAAAGAGCACCCTGAAGGCTTTTTCAGAACACACAGAAAGAAAGGAAAAGGGTAGCATTGAAACTCAGGAAGAGATGCAGAGACGCGGCAAGGAAGCCATGGATCTAGGGCATAAAGATTTGAGAGAGAAGAAGACGGGTGGTGGAGTGTGCTGTGGAGGATGAAGAAAGGGAACTAACATGGCAAAAAATAATAATAATAATAAAATTAAATATTAAATATTAAATTTATAATAAGTTCTAGTAATGAAGTGACATGAATATACCAAAAGTAAAGTTAGGAAAAATAAAATAAAATATTTAATGTTGTCGCGGCGCATATTTATGTCGCAAAGAGGGGGTGTCCCCTGCACTGCAGCTCTCTGTGAAGAGAGAGAGAGAGGGAGAGGAACTCTGTCAAAAACCACAGTGCATGAAAACATTCCTCATCTTCATGTTACAGTGCCACGCGCTCAGGGAACCAAAGTTTAGCACTGCACAAAAAAGGGAAAATATACATACATACATATATATGGGAACATTCTCAAGTTGATCCCTAACAATTTTAGCATTGGATAAAGTGATTCCTGACAATTGAAAAGTATCAACTTGATCCCTGATAATGTCAGAATTCGAACACTCATTAATCCATAGACGGAAAACAATAACGGTGTTAATGTCAATTCCACTCTGGACAAATTGATCCCTAATGTTATTTATAAAAAAAATAAAAAAAACCTTCATCCCCATCTCCTTCCTTCCTTCCTTCATCTTCTCCGTTACTACCACCACCACCACTCTCTTCCCTAGAATCCTACAAACAAGCCAAAATATATGCAAAATCAAATCAAATACCATTATAAACAACATCAATTATTTGAAATTTGTGTGATTATTCTTCATTATAACCACCACACCACCACCTTCGATGATGGCAATGGCGATGGTGACTGAATGGCAGAGCTTGCGGTGGTGGTCGCGCATGGCTTTTGTATGCAGCAGCGGGGCCGAGATACAATGGCTGTGGAGGGAGGAAGGGCGCAGGATGAAGACTGCAGTGGCTCAAGAGAGGTAGCAAGAGGGAGAGTGCTGCCACGATGGGCTCTCCGGTACTGTACAAGAGCAAAAATGGGAGACAGTGGCTCCACGAGCTTCTCCGACAGCAGGATGCGCGCTCCGACTGCGATGGACACCGGCACGGAAACGGCTGAGTCGCGGGATGCTCACTGCGGGATTTTCAAATAACATTCTTATTTATTAATAGTTTAAGTTCTTATAAAAATTAATAGTTCAAGTTCATGCTAACATCACGTCAAGAAAAAAAAAACTCCTAAATAGTTTTTAACTAACACTAACACATAAAGAATTTAATTTTGATATATTGAACATGTAAAATTTTATATAATTATTTAATTATATAATGTCACATTAAATACAGTTAACTTTTACTTATACTATTTAAAAAGTCATACAAGTAAAGATAATTGATTTAAAGATAGTGTAAAAGAGTTATACACTATGAAGAGATTAGGATTGATATGGTGATGATGAATTTGGGTAGTTTATCATAAGGTTATAAATTTAAACCTCATTTTTTATACACAAAAAATAATTTTACATTGTTAGCACATTAAAATTAAATTTGTAGGTGTGATACCCAGTATATACCTGGCAGTGGATAAGTTCCATTTTGCCCCGGGGTCCCCTAGGACCCACCCGTGTTATCGGAAAACCTCGGGATGCCCGAAGGACCCTTAACATAGCTGATATGTGAATTGTCACCGCTATAGCGGTCTAGGACCGCTATAGCGGTCATAGAGGGGTGATGGTGCGTTTTTGGCGTCCAGGGAACCACTATAGCGGTCATATGAGTGTGCAGCGAGCATTTTGGTCTTCTGGAGACCGCTATAGCGGTCGTAAGTGGGGGTAGACCGCTATAGCGGTCGGTGTCAGCTGCACCCAAACAGCCCAAAACACGTCATTTCGCGTTAGTGAGGCCCCCAACCATTTTTAAACCTTTCAAACTTGGGATTTCTTCCCCAAAACCGAAACCCCTCTCTTCCCAACTCTCTCCCACTCTTTCCTCACACAAATCCTCTTCAATACTTCTTCCTCCAAGAGATTAAAGGTGAGATTTATGGGTTTTGTTGTCTCCATTCTTCTCACTTTGTATTCTAGAGTTTGGGTTTATGGCTTGTCTCCATTTTTGTTATGTGGGGGTACTCCCCCAATATTGTTAGAGTTGTGTTTGAGTAATCTAAAGGTTAACGGAGACTAATTTAGAGTTTTATGACTTTAATGGTAGACGTCGGTGCCATTCCTCCTCTCCGGAGTCCCCGCGGAGTTGGCGGTTCACATTCTACCCCTCCAGGTGAGTGGGTTTGAGCTCATGGCCTTAGTTTGGTCATTATATTATTATTTTCTAGCATTACGGAGTATTTAGAGGATTTAAAAATGGATTTTAGTGCAATATGACTTCATGAAAAATATGATTTTAGAACCGTATGGGGCCATATTTATTTTATAAAAAGCTGCATATGATTAAATTCGTAAAATTGATTCGATTGTAAATAGATAAGAATTGCCATGATTTACGAGTTGAGATTTAAGAATTTACAAATGCTAGAAATGGTAAGTATTGAACTAGAAGCATAGAACTCCCCTTTTGATATTCAGAGCTTTTAGTATAGAGATAGTTACTGAGAGGAACAGAACTGTGAGTTAACGGCAGTTATTCCGTTAACCTTGGTATACCAAGGCCCGACAGGGGCAATTCATCTTGAGTTAGATCTGTCCGCCAGGGACACGGTTCGCCAGCGACCGAAGAGATCACATTAGCTAAGGGTTTGTCCGCCAGGGACTTCGCACTCTCCCTATAATTGATTAGCACTCTGTTCTCTTGCGTAATTCTTGAAATTTTAATGATTATAATTAATATGTAAAGTAAATAGAACTATTTATAAATGTTGTATTTTACCGTTATTTGTATATCATGTTTTCCTGTCCCATGTACGGTTGTGAGTGAGGATCCACTCACTGAGTTTTGATTTTCAAAACTCACCCCTCTCTTCTCCTTTTTCCTCCAGATTCAGGTATAGCACAGGATCCTCCTCTTCCACCTCCTCAGCAGTAGTTTTCTTCAGTTTGGGTAAGCTTCGCTTTGGCGTGAAGTATTAATACTTTTGTTCATGGTAGATGTTCTCCAGTGATGTGACGGGCAGGATCCCGGACTGCATATAGTTTATTTGCATTGTGATTTTATACCATGATTTCTTATATTTCACAGCTTATCACCCATAGATATTTTGTATTTTTATGATTACGAGTTCTATGGTTTATTTTGTATTAAGAGCAACTCGTGTGTTTTGTATTAGAGATATTTACTAGAGCTTGATTATGAAAGTATTTATGATGATTTATTTTTCAAAGAGTTAGATATATATGTCAGAGGTGATTTTATAATTTGGAAAAGGATTTTAAATTAAATTATGCATATAGAGGGACTCAGAGATCATGAGGCTTACGTGGGAATGAGGATTTCTCACGTACCGGTCATGTGCCCAAGTCGGGTTGTGACATTAGGTAACATCGAATCTAGCCCAGTTGGTATTTAGTTGAGATCTTTAAGCATCTAATTACGTGTTTGATTCCTGGTGGTTCATATAGAAAGGGTATTCTTAAAAGAGCTTGATGACTCAAAAGGATTAGCTAACATTGTTCGTGATAAATATCGTAATAATAAAAAAAATATAAAAAGCTATAAAATACAGACACATTATTTAGATGCCATGTTTATGAGTTAGATATGTGTCCACATCGAATCTTTGCATAACATATCAGTAACACATATTTATATATATTTAATCTAAAATTTATTATTTTTATTCTAATATACAAAAATATAATACAAATAAGAATATAAAAAAATAATAATATAATTTTTTTTGAGTTTATAAAAAATAAAATAAAAATAAATATCACATAAATAATATTTTAAATTATATAATATGGTCATCTCATATAATTTTTCAATTTCAAACGGCTCTTTCATGTCTGTGTGTAGCTGTGCTTCGTAGCTAAAATGTATTTAGATAGTATACGACATATGAGGTACGCGTGGAGTCACGTGTTTAAAAGGAGCGTGGAAATGGCACACAAAGTTTTCTAACATAAGAAAGTGAAATGAGGGTCGTTTGGGTCATTTCAAAGTCGCTGCCTTTTCCACTGCTTCACCAGTAAAGTTCACTTCATAAATTTCTTATTTGCTGGGTTGACGCACGCAGCCACTAACTAACACAAACACAGGTTATTAACGCAGTAAAACCTAACATTAGTACTCTACTGCTGTTACTAGGCCCCACATATGCCTTTTTTCACTCTCTTTCGTTAGATTTTCTTCTCATTTAACGGTGTAGATTTCCCTCTTTAATCGCATTCTTTGGTTTTTTATCTCTATATTAAAATTGATTGGATAAAAGAAAAAATGTTTATAATAACAAATTTCTTTGGTTAGTTTTGGCTTTTGCAATTCCCTTGAAATGTCGTTTTCATTTTTTGGGCATTACGCCCAACCCATGTAGCTTGTTCCCCCCATTTTTACCATTTCCTCTGTTTTCTCTTTCAAAGATGAAATATGTGGCACATGTTTTCTGAAAACCAGTCTTACACCACCGTTGAAACTAGAAACTAGAAAGTGGATTTCTTATTTTAATGTTTAATATCCATTCACCTTTAAATGGACAATACCCTTTTACTTATTCTAGTTTAATCCAAAATCTTGAATTTAAGTTATGGATATGCTGTTGCATCAAAATTTGAGAGAAAGAGCTTTATCATTTTAATAGTCATATCCTTCACAAACAGAATTGTATAAGAATACCTTTGGCCTTTGGTCAATTCAAATAGATGTTACTTGTAATATTAGTAATCTAAAATTGGAAAATTATTGCAATTAGGTAAATATATGGAAAGATGAAAAGTTGAATGATTCTTTTTGATAGACAAAAGTTGAATGATTCTTATCCTTACGAAAGAATCATGTTTGCACTCATAACTGTCTTTTGTTTTTATGTTTTTGGTCATTGACCAGCTCCTACATACTTTGCAAGGGCCATAAGCTGAGAATAACCCCTCTCATGCAACCTTATCTTTCATCCAAAAGGTTGAAAAAGGCATGAAATTATGATAGTATATTTCACACCTTTTATATAAAATTAAACAAGTCATCGGTAACAACAAATTACACATTGCCTGATATGTAACTAAAATTAACCAAAATTCAGCTAAAATCAACTGGGCTATCCAATCAAAAATAAAATGTGCGTGATACCGAACATGATTATGCAAAAATGTTTGGTATGTTAGAATTCCCCATTTGCAAATTTGTCTGATGTCAAAATGGAATGAACTTTAACTTCAATAAATTGGAATATATATATATATATATATATACACTACTTTACAAGACAACAAACAAAATCAAAGGGAAGTGACTAAACAAAAGAAATAGTCCAACTGGTGGACAGAGAGGGTGTGAACCAAAATAATCCTTCCAAGAAACCAACAAAGAAAAATTTGGGAAGGGTAATGGACATGAGCCTCCATTAGCCATGACCCACATCCACAGCAGCTGTCCATTGGCCATTTAATACTGAACAGTTATCCAAAATAATCATTCATGGGTGAAATTTATGTCTTTGCCTCGTGCCATTGAGACATGCAACGAGGAGGTGGGGCCCTTTAATTTCCCTCAAGCAATGGGGGCATGGCCAATGGTGGGGTCCATTGTGTTTGCTCCTGTGTACATTGCTTGTGTCTTCATGGGGTCTAACATTAGAGGGTAACTTTTCACGATCACAAACCTCAATAGTATTTTGTACATTACATAATGGACAATCCCAACTTCGTTTTAATAATAGCTACACAAAGTCAAATACTAATCAGATAGTCACACCCCGAAAGAGCAATTGGGACATGCTTGCCGTAACCTGTGTTAGGATAAAGCATTTTTCTATTCCCCTTTATTATATGACTATCTGTCTGTCCCTCTCATTATTTTGTTTCTTAGTTTCTTCCCCCAGTTGAATTCCTCATATAAACTAAATGTGATATTGAGAAAAGTCTCACGTACTCATTTTTTAATTAAATTTTAAATTGCATTGAATTTTGAGACTTGCATTGCCTATAATTAGTTTTTTAATCGTACATTACCTCTAATCTATATCTCTATTATTAATATTGAAGAACTATTAACAGGAAACTTTTAACAACTTCTAAAGAACATTGGATTTCAAAATTTTGAAAAATTTACTAAAAAAAGTAACCATTTAAACATGTAATATAAAATTACTTCTTGATGAATTTTTTTAACAATTAACCTAATTTTTTAAATTTCAAATTTGATTAGTATAAAATCAAATTTTAAATATTAATTACAATAAAATTAGATTTTAGATAGATAATAGTTATTTGATAATTAAAAGAGTGTTTGATAGTTATGAAAAATAGATACTCCTTCCGTTCTATAATATTAGTCATTTTGAACAAATTGTTTTATTAAAAAGTTAACATATCTGACTACAATATGTTATTAGTATCTTTAATTTATTTTTTATATCATGTCTTTATTACATGGTCATTTCATAAAATGGTCTTTTATTACCATGTCTTTTTCACATGGTCATTTATTACATGGTCTTTAATTTTATATATTCCTACTTATTGTCCATCTATCGAAGAAATGCTGAGTTCTTCATAAAATGTTTTCTTTTTATCGATGTATGTGATACTTATTTTTTATTTAGTTTCCATGTATGTTTATTTTCTAGTACTTATAATATAAAATATTTTCAATGTCCCCTATCTGATCTTCTATTGTCGATATATGAAACAGGATAGCGATCAAATTAAAAATAAATATAAATTAACGTATATATATATATATATATTATATTTACATGTGACACTTATTTTTAATTTATCGCCAATAAAAGGCTATTTATTTTAAAGTGAATTCCTATATTTCACAATAATTTTGTGGCAAATAAAATTTAAAACGATAGTACATATACAGACTGAATTAAAAACATTTCTCATTAGAAGATCAAATTTAAAACAAACATTATGAATGGGGACAACAAATATATTTTAATATTCTTTAACTTTTAGTTTGAACACGTTTTGAGTGATTTTCTATTATTTTTCTACAATTTTAAAAATAATTACACACCTACTTACTACACTTATTTTATATTTTAAAAATTATATTTATATTGATTAATCAAAATTTTTAAGTTAAATATATGCTACATATTTTGGAAGTCAACAAAAAATATAAATAACCAAAAACATACGCTAATTATAGAAGCAACATTTGTGAAATTCTACAGAGTAAAAATTTGTTAATGCCCTTATTGTGCTAACAAATTTGTGCTTACACCAACAGTGAAGAGTTGAACCAAATTACTTGCAATTATGAAAACTAGTAATTAGAATTAGTTGGGTCTTAAAAGAACATCATTAGCTTTAAAGACTAGGAGTTTAGTGAAAGATTATTCCGACTAAAAATTATGACCGTGATATAAAATCTTGATTAGCATTTATCGTTGGAAATGGTGAAGTTGCAATAAAAGATAGATAAGTAGATAACCATTATTATTGTGCGTAAACCATGTGTTCAACTAAGCTTATGATTGCCATTTAGACTAATTAGTCTATTCACTTGACGATCCTCAAAACCCAGCAGCATTCAGGAATATAAAAGTGCTCAACCTTTTTTGCCCCAGTCATGCCCAAATGATTTCTACCACACCCACCTTTGTAGATTTTTATGTTGTGGTGGCTTAAAGTTATCTTTTCTTGCTCTCGACATAAAGTTGTCTTAACTTTTCCTTCCTCAATTTTTGCATTATAGAAGCTCTGCTAGTAGCTTACTTTGGTGTATTAAAATGTTATATTTATAGAGTATTACAATTCTTCTTTAACATGGAAATTATGGTTTTATGTTTAGTTTTTGAATTAGAGGAGTGTTATTATGTATTAGGGCTCCTATGAACCTTATAGGTGACAATATATTTTTTTAATACTTTTTTTTTGCTTTTCAGAGCATCTATTTATATTTGAAAGTGAGAAACTAATTTTCCAAAATATGGTCAAGCGCATAAATAAAGATCCATTCCACTTCCAGTAATTTCTTTTTCATATATATATATTTGTAATACTTGGATACCTTATTAGCACAATATATTTATTCTTGAATTTTACCGTTATAAATTTTCATAATTTCATATTATATTCAAATGAGGAGTAAATACTATTGTGAGTACAAAAGATGAACAACTCTCCAAAACTACTAGAGATGACAAAGAGGGTCAAGCCGCCTTGTCAATGGCTCACTAAAACGCAGTGGAGTGGGTCAGCTTGCCAAAGTACAATAGGCTGGAACAATCAATCTATCCACCCAAGTTAGTAGGTTGACCGGTCAACCCTTCAAAAAAAATTTAAGAGTTCATAAAAATAAAAAAATATATTTGTTTTAATATTTAATTTTAATGCATTTTTAAAAATTTAATAAAAATACTAAGAAAATTTTGCTTAAATGTAACAACGAGATAATATTCATATAAACTTTAAATAAGTTAAATTACATTACTTCTAGTCTTACACACATTTTACATTATTTTCATAGATTATATCCATAATAGATTGTATGGGTGTTCAAAACCAATCCAAACCGAATTAAAGTCGAAAATTGATCAAAAAGATTGAGAACCGATCAAAACTAAAATAAATTGGTTTAATTGATTCTTAATTTGTGAAAACCGAATCAAGACATATTATATTAATAATTATATATACATATTAATTAGATTTATTATTGATAGAAATTTCTTATCCATATCTATATTTTGATAATAGTTTAACACAATTTTTAGGATTTTCAATTATGTATTAATTCTTTTAACTTAATCAACATAGTTTTTGTTCAAATCTTTTATTATTTGTTTAACTAATTAGTTAGTAGTATTATATATTAGCATAACTTTTAAAAATTAGCTTAGATTTATAATTGTATCATTTTATAAGAACAATTAGTCTAACTTAATGTCATTAATATTTACTTTTTATATTTTATAAAACTTTTAGTTAAAAAATAGAAAACCAAACCAATTCAAACCGATTTAAATAGGTTTGGTTTGATTCGGTTCTTAAAATATAATCAAACTAAACTGGATCAAAATAAAATTTATTGTTTGGATTGGTTGATTTTTATCTCAAAATCAAATCAAACCAAATCGCGAAAACCCCTAATAGATTGTAAGAAATAAAAAATTCTTACAAAAATTAATCATAAGTTTATAATAAACTTATAAAGTTCATAAGTTAACTTCATAAAATGTCCACAATAATAAAACACTAGTTTTTTTTGTTGATCAATCATAAAACACAATCAACAACAAAAACAACAAAAAAGACATCGACTTGTGGGTCAAGCTCGCCCTAACCCTAGGGGTGGTGAGAAAACCCGCTTAAGTGGGTACCTATGGGGATTATCTACAATGGGAACGAGGATAAAAACATGTTTAGTCCCCATGGGGATGAGGATGGAGTCCCTGCTTACAAAATGAGATGAGGGAGGGGAAAGAGATCCTAACTACATGGAGACCCACTAGATCCACATTTATGTGATATAAGTTAAATACTCCCTCATATATGCATATTTAAACATATATTAAGGAAACCTTAATATATATATTCATTTCTTAATCATCTTTTACTGGGTTTGCATCATTCATACATTTTTCTTTTTTAATTTGAATTATATTGTGCTAGTAATATTTATTATTATGATATTTATGTATTTTGCATTTGACATTTAAAATACTTTTTAATTTTTCTTTTTTTTTGGATTTTTTTTTAATTTTTAAATCAACTCAGATATTCTTGGGAATTTAAATGCATAATGAAGAATGAGTTTTCCAGACGGAAATAAGGATAAGGACTAGACAAAATATTAAATGGGGGAGCCAGAAGGTTAATTAGGTGAATTAAAATTTTAGGACAGATTAGATAGTCATTTTGGCCGGCTATCCCATCTTGTCGTCTCCATTCACAACCCTGGCTCCAGTAACATTCACCTTGGGGAGGAGATGATTTTCACTGATGTACTCAATCAAGACCAATTTCTCAGTCATCACGCCCCTTAGTTGGAGCAATCCTGTTTCCCAGAAGCTTTTCTCCGCCAACAGGAGCCTTTACAACCATAATCTTCCTCCACCAAGTGGGGCATGCATCTAGGCAACCAAGGTGCTGTATATTCATGGAGAAGCCATCACAAAGACAAAATACAAAATACCACATAATGCTCTAATATATTCTACTAGGACTTATCCGGACTTCTCCAAACAACAAACTAATCAAGACGAGATTCATTGTTACTTCTAATTTCAAAAGAGGAGGAAATCATGGGCAAGCAACCTCTCTTTGGTTGAGACTTGAGACTCAAAGCAAGCACTATTTTTGAAGGCATGATGCGTTGATTTGGGCCACCGACATGGGCTAATCAAAAGTCTTAGAAGTACAAAGGCCATATCTCTTAGTCTCTTTCAACCCACAAAAACGACCCCAAAGGGGAAAAAACACTTCACAAAAAATATTAAAAAAAGGCAAAAACCAAGATAAAAAAGACAAAAAAAAACCAAAAACAAAAAAGAGGCAAAAATATACCCAAAAAAAATGATATAAAAATAAAAATAAAAAAATGGCTTGTTGTCTCTTCCCTCCATTCACGGTATACGACTCAATCTATCAATCTTCTGCTTCCTCCCGAATCCCAAATCGCACTCTCCGAACCTCCGATTCCGAATCCCCAACCGCGACGACAACATCGTTCCACCGCCGAGGTTGTCGTTTTCAACGATTTCGCAATCGCATGCCCCACTGGGCCCCACACACCCCCATCCCCCTCCCCCCAAAACGACGTTCGGCGCTCCACTTACACCTTCCGATCAAGTTGCCGTTTTGACGCCACCCACGCTCTCACCGACGCAAATGAGTCGTGGGTTTCGGTTCCCGGAGCCTGATTCAATCAAAACGAATCATGGGTCATCCAATGTGATGAATAATTCGAAGTAGATTTGAAGTGATTAACGTTGGCGGGCAGATAATAGTTTTTTTTTCCTTCTTTTTTTTCTTTTTTAATTTTGGGTTTTGTGAATTTTTGATTTCGATTCGGAGTTTTTTCTTTGAGGGGGGTTTATTATTTTAATTTTTTTAAAAGAAAAAAAGGGGGAAGGAGATGAGAGGTAGGATTGAGTGTTTGAAGGTGCAGCAGGAGCAATGACGGGAGTGTCATTGGGTCTACGGACAGGGAGCTGCGGGTCGCTGCAGCAGCTGCAAAACGGCAGCGTTTTGCAGGGGCTCCCGCGTAGGCCTTCAAAGGCGCTCCTTTACAAAGAGAAGGAGAGGGTGTGCCCCTTGATTTGCCGCCAACTTGGAAGAGGGAAAGTGGCAATGCTGCTTATGTTTGCCCTTGGCTTCTCTGTTTTCGTCTTTGGTTGCTTTACACTTTACAATGGTGAGTCTTCATGTCCTTTTTTTTTGGGTTTAAATTAAGAGATTAATTTTGATGCCCTTACGGAGATATGGAGATGGTGTGCATTTGAGTCAAACACTTTTGCAAGAGATGATTGGACATATGTGTAAAACTTACTTATGGATAGTGCATAAAAATTAAATTCTTAAATTAAAGTTGGTTTGATCCATGTCATAAAGTTCTGACAAAAAGTTTTACTATGGCCTAACACAACCCTCCTCTTTAGAGGTAGAGGTAGAGGTAGAGCGAGACCTAGGAAAACTATCGGGGAAATAATTAGAAGGGATTTAAATATTAATGAAGTTAATAGGAATATGATATATGATAGAGCTCTATGACATCATTTGATCTATGTAACCGACCACAGTTAGTGGGACAAGACTTAGTTGTTGTTGTAAAGTTCGTTTATGATAGGATACCGTAGAAAGTTTTGGATTTTAATAGTTTAACTATAGACATGGCTTACAATGGGACACTATGGTGCAATCTGATCTTGTACCTAGGCCCACCTAGTGGGACAAGGCTTGGTGGTTGTTGTTGTTTACACGGAACTATGAAAGTTGTTACTTTTTCAAATGAAAGTTGGTTTATGATAGGATAATATAGGAAGTTTTACAATGGGATACTATGGCATTGTCTGATTTATGTACCCGAACTCATCTAGTGTGGCATGGTTAGTTGTTGTTTAAATGAATGCTGGTAATTTTTTACTCGGAATTGGAAGTGTTGTGTTGGGGAGGTGTGTTGGTGTGTTTTGAATTAGAAATTGGGAACTTACTTTTCAGTTGTTCTAGTTTATATGAATGTAGTTTCAGCAGATAGTATTCCTTGTTGAGTTGTTGTGGGAACTCTAGGGTGTATATTGTTTCTGTTTTGGTCTTTTAAGTTGTAATATTTTGCAGTTTGGAGCACTATCATTTCAATGATTTCATGTACCTTTTGAGTTGCGATCTTAAAATAAACCATAAATTTAGGTTTCGGTTTGGCTATTTTTTTTTCCCTTAAGTTTGCCATTATAATAATGACCTTCTTGAAGGCATTTGATCTATGTAGTGGACCTGACCTAGTGTGAAAAGGCATTTGCAGTTGTTGCAGTTGTATCAGTTAAGATATACTTCAAAATGTTGTGTTTTCAATTAGGACTTTGCTGTTTCTTATGCATGTATTTAGCTGCATTACATACACTTTTGATTATATGCAGCTCAAAATCTGAATGTTTTCTGGCATGCTTTTCGTATTGTGATGAACTAGGTGGGAACATCACTAGTGAAATTGAAGATACACGATCTTATGCCGTTACTAGGTATGAAATTGTAAAACCTCATGGAGTAGAAGATAAGTCACGGGATGCTAATTATTCTAGAGTGGCCTCATTGACAAGTAGGGATAAAAGTACAACAAAGTGGCCTCCTGTTCCTGGGCCACCATCTTCATTTAGAAAGGGTTATTTTTCTACTTTTAGCCATCGATGTGATCATTTTGCATTTCCTCCTCCACCACCTGCTAATAGAAGACGACCTGGACCACGTCGTAAGTTTTGTTTTTCATGTGTGCTTTGATCTAAATAAATAAATATATGAAGAAAATGCATGTTGAATTATTGTAAGTGTAGAATTCTGTTAATAAGGTTCTTGCTCATGCCTTTTTCAGCATGTCCCGTGTGTTATATACCAGTGGAGCAAGCTATAGCTAGTATGCCAAGCTTGCCATCAGAATCTCCCGTGATTTACACTTTGACTTATGTACATGACGAAAATCCAGTTCAACGTGAACCACACGGTGGCTCTGATTTTGGCGGATACCCTTCTCTGCAGGAAAGGAATGCTGCTTTTGATATAAAAGAGACCATGACAGTGCATTGCGGGTTAGTTCATTTTTGTTATACGTTCTTAAATGTTTCTTTTTCTCATACTTTGAAGAATAAATTTCCTGAAATAATACATAAAACTTTAATCGTCCATATCAGTGTCCAGCAAGTACTAGTTTTTCCTTATTGAATGCATTTTATTCTCTCTCTTGCATTTGTAATGACTGGGGTGAACACTTCTCAGATTTGTCAACGGAACCAGACCTGGTCGCCAAACAGGGTTTGATTTTGATGAGGTAGATCTATTAGAGTTGGATCAGTACCATGATGTCATTGTTGCCTCTGCCATATTTGGTATGTCTGATGTGTTCTGTACATGATTCTTTTTTCGGTTCTGTTTTATGTCTCTCATAGTTCCATTCTGTCTATTCCAGGAAACTATGATGTTATACAGCAGCCCAGGAACATCAGTGAAGAAGCAAAGAAAAACATTCCCTTCTATATGTTTATCGATGAAGAGACAGAAACTTTTATGAAGAATGCCAGTATTTTAGATAGCAGCAGGAGGGTAGGATTGTGGAGAATCATTGTCGCCCATAACGTTCCCTATGCTGATGCTCGGCGTAACGGAAAGGTTGATAGCTTACTTTTACTTTTTCCAGCATATGTAATATTACAATGTAATTTCTACTTTTCTTAGACACTCGCCTAATTATTTATTTAATTTATTGAGCCTTTGTATTTTGATACCAAATCTCGGCACTTCATTTTGTTTTTTGCCATATCCCCTGATATTCCAGCATGGCGTATATTTTAGGAAATGAAGTTTTAATTTTTTGTTCAAAAGCTAGTAGATCCAGTTTAAATAACAACTGATGGTTAGCGTATAAAACTGTAGTTGGGCAATTGGGGTTTTACTGAGTTTGTTTTTCCTGCCTTCCTGATACCTCATTACATATGTAGTGCTCAAAAGAGGGCTATTGTTCAAGGGGCTTGCCTTTTTATGTGGAAGGAAGTGGAATTATGCAGGTGTTCATTGTCCAGCACATTAGCTGAGGCTTCCATTCCCCAAGGCTTGAGAAACTGATACGGTGTGGCATTTGATTTTAGGGGTAACTGTTTTGTACTGACGTAGATCGATGACAAAAACTTTATTTGGATAGAAACTCATTAGGGAAGCTGAAGAGGAAGGGGAAATCAATTGATTGTATTTGTAATAATCACAAGAAATAACTTTGAATTACTGGTTTTGTATGAACGATTTGCTTTTTAAATAAATTAATAATCTGATTTGTAATCTATTGAAGTTGAATTAAGATTATTGGTTACATTCCTCCTGATACTGATATCAGTCCACTTGCAATTTAATGAGTGTGAAACCAAATACTTATGGTATCAAATGGTGGCTCTGCACTTACTGCAGGTTCCTAAGCTTCTTTTGCACAGGATCTTCCCTAATGTCAGATATTCAATATGGATTGATGGGAAGCTTGAGCTCATTGTGGATCCATATCAAGTTCTTGAAAGGTAAATTGCTCTCTTCCTCTTTTTAAAATTGTAATCAGATTCTCATGCCTGTTGTCTGTTAAGTGAGATACGTATCTATGTACTATCATTGGTATTAGATATTCAAGAATGATACTGTGTACCAAGTTATGTTGAGTGAGATACATTTCTGTGTACTATCATTTAATGATGTCTGTTTGCATATACTGTATAGCATTTTAATTTATTTTATAACAAATGCATGAATTGTTATCAATAATTTGTGATTGTATATCTGTTGTCTTTTTCACTGTCGGTGCCTTTTAATATCATTCAGGTTCCTGTGGCGCCCGAATGCCACATTTGCAATTTCAAGACACTATAGACGCTTTGATGTTTTTGTTGAAGCGGAGGCTAACAAGGCTGCTGGAAAATATGAAAATGCTTCCATTGATCGCCAGATTCAATTTTACCAATACCATGATGGTTTAACTCATTATTCCAAGGATAAGCTTCCTATAACTAGCGGTAGGAACAGTTTTGATGCATGCAAGTCCTCGTGTAAATTGAATTATGTATGCAGATGTTTTCCTGTGCCTGCATATATGATTGCTGTCTCCATCTTAACATCTGTAGTATTTCTTGTGGCTGAGTATCTGCAGATGTTCCTGAAGGTTGTGTTATTATAAGAGAACACATTCCAATTACGAATCTGTTTACCTGCTTATGGTTCAATGAAGTTGATCGCTTTACTTCCAGGGATCAGTTAAGCTTTTCCACCGTTAGAGACAAAATAATGGCAAAAGTCGATTGGGGTGTTTACATGTTTATGGATTGCGAAAGGCGCAACTTTGTGATACAGGTTGGTATTTGCATGTTGCCATGTTTGTGTTTTGATTTTAAAAAAGCTCCTAGTTTTTCTATTCAACATTGGCTCCTTATTTTTGTACTTTTAAATTAGTAATACATTCAGAGTGCATTTGGATGAGCATTTTTGGGCTCAAAATCACTTTTTTCATAAAATAAAAATAAATTTTCGTATATAGTTAATTTATATGCATTAACAATCTAAAATTTTTTTACACTGTTATCTAATCATGTATTATCACATCAGTAAAAGTGATTAAGTTTCATGCCTATTGCTTGAAAAGTCATGCAAATGAGGTGATTTAATTGGATGATAGTGTAAAAAAGTTTTACACTGTCAATGTATACAAATTAAATTCTTTTGTATATTTGGATAATTTTCAAAAAATAAGCAGAATGTAAAATAAAAATAAGTTTTCAGCTTTTTTTTTTTGTCCTGGAAGCTAAAAAAAGTAGCTTCTGGGAAAAATCAGCTTTTTCATTTATATATAAATGGTGCATTTGCTTTGGGTTTTAAAAATGATTATGAAAGTTAAATTTTACATTTAATTGAAAAAACTACAAACTTATTTTTTTTCAGAAGTTACTCTTTTTAGCTTTTAAAAAAAACTAGAAACTGATTTTTTTGAGATTTCAATTTTTTAAAAATTATTCAAATATATGAAAAATAATTTTTTTGAATGAAAAAAGTGATTTTGAACTAAAAAAATCCCGAACAAGCGCATCCAAAATTTAAGTTTCATAATTATTTTTTTTCAAAATCTGGAACAAATGCATCGCCAAGATTTTCACTAGATTCTGTATGAGCTTTCATTTTATTTTACTTTTTATTTAAGAGAACATCCTTCATATCTGTGGCTACAAGGTCAACAAGTTATAATGTGATGATGGTGGGAAAAAGTCATCATTGTTACTGCACTTTCTGAGGTCACTCTAGTAAAATATCCTAAGTTTTTTTTTTTTTTTCGGGTATGGATTTCATATTGAGTCATGTGGAATAATGCAATCCATTTTCCCTCGTGGGTTTGGCTGATGCCTAAAATTCAGTATAACCTTTTGAAAGTTCTCTCTGCAATCTGCATTCGTTTCTTTTGTGGAGAGTTATTGAATATCTTTCAGAACCTCTACTTCCTCTTCAATTCTCTGAAACTAAGGATATTTTATGTTGCTGGTTTGTGATAAACAATTATCAGGCTTACCACAGAGACATATTGGAGCACATGCCTCCACCAGTCGCTATAGTCCGTCGCCGCCCTAGTCCACCTGCACTTGCCAATACTAATAGGCCTCCGATGAAGAGGAATCCTAGGCGGGGGAAAGATAGGAAACCAGGTTCAAGGCGTCATCATAAAGTAGGCAGTGTTGTATTGAACCACAATTCATTCTAGTTTTTTTTTGTCTTCTTCTTCCTTCCTTGAGGTTTTGGCTGCTTCTTTTTTTAACTCCAGTTTGTTAACTGTAAATGCATTCTTTGTTACAAAGTAATACATCAAGAGCTTTGATCAAACTGATACGGTTTTGAAGCCGTTGCTTCCTTTTCTGTTTTAATGGTAAATACCATTGCCTGTCACAAGATCCTCATTACCCTTTTCCAGTAGGGAAGTCAATAGGAGAGAGAAAAGGGTCCTCAGTTTTGCACTCTGCACCTAACATAATCTGTCCAAACTCCACACCAGTTCGGCATCCGCTTGTTTCTGTTTCGGCTACTGTTGAAAAAGTATGCTGCTTTTGTTTTTGTCTTTTTTCCAAATATTTGAAAAATAATAACAGAAATAACATTGGGCAAATTACTCTTAACTCCTCTCTGGGGGGTTGGATGAAATTCATACCGATCCCCTTGACATTGATTGTTCTTAGATGTATTGTGTTGTATGCAACTTCGGGGAGGGCAGTATAGTAATCTCATAAACTCGGGAAAGGTTTTATCCAGTAAAATAAACCCAGAAGAGAGTGATGTATTGATTTTAACAATTTTAAAACTTTTCGAGTAAATTTTACAAAGAGAGGGGAGTCAGATGACAAATAATCTGTAATTGTAATTCACTTGCACATGTGCTAATAAGAGTATTGATATATGAAATATAAGTTGGAAAAATCTGTTTTTGAATATTTAAGGCCTATATAATGTCAATTTTAATATTCAGTTTTTTTAAATTTTATAAAGAAAATACTGAAAATTAAAAACTGAAAAATTGAAAACTTAAATCAGACGTGCGGATAATTTTTATAATTTTCAAAATATGTTTTATAAAATCCTAAAAATTAAAAAAAATTAAAAATAAAAACTCAAAACTTAAAATTGAAACCAACACACCCTTAGTTTTACTTCCACCGTGCTATGGTTTTGGAAATCGAAAGCTGCTTAAAGATTATGAAATCCAATTTCAAAAGTCGAGAAGGGTCAGCTACATTTTTCCTTGCATTCGCCTTTGATTCTTTCAACAGCAACCTCTTTATTCTCCAATGGGAGTATGATATTTTTTTTTACCACTTTCCATAAACGAATTAAAAATTTTTAAAAATATCAAAGATATCAAGAATTTGGGTGGAGGATAATAGATATCTGGTATGCTTATCCAAACATCAAATAAGCACAAAACTACAGCCCTGATTAAGACATGAAAGCGCCTCTACTCTTGTAAACTAACATTAAAAAATATCAACTTTTCTGTTTGGTTGAATCTGCTTATTCATCACTGTAAGCAATGATTAATCTTTTCAAAATATAAAATTTATAAATATGAATTTTGTCTCTAGGAGATCCTTCTATATACACAGTCAAGAATAAAATTTCTTGCTACAAGCTTAAGAAACTCAGATTACCCCACTTAACTAGTAACCGTGTGTGGTTATAAAAAAAGTATATATCAACTAACTTCAACATGAGCAACACCATATGAGCCCCACTTGCTTGATAAGCCAAAATATGACAACACAATGCTTTAAATTTTCTCATGTAGATCCATTTCCATTCCATGCCCCACCACCATGCTTTGAATTGCTTAGCTGAACAAACAAGGAAGCAACCAGAAAAGCATGCCATTTTCTGCGTGGATCTTGGATGCCACAGGTATGGAAGCAATTTATAAGCCATTTACTGCACAACAACTAACAACTTTATATAAATAAGCTCTAAGCAAATTCAGTCACAAATTTTAATCCTCTCCCTATTTAAGTTCTCTGAGGCTGAAATAGAACCCAATTTGATCATCACATCTTCAGAATTCAAAGCTTTCATTCATATATCTAGTTCAAGGGGGTGCTGTATTTTTCCTTGCATGAAGCTTTGGTTTTTGAGAGAAGAACCTTTTTAATCTTTTGCTACCAATCCCATGTTTGAAAGTTTAGATTAAGCCTGATCAATTGGTTCTTCTGATTTCTTGACTATAAAAACTGTCTTTAAGGGTCGATCATGAGTTTTGCAGTGTTTTTATGCTACTGCAAAGTAAAGGTTGGAAATTGCTGGTGAAGAAGCTCAATTGAGTTCTGAGTAAGAAACTGAAAAGCCTTCCAGTGGTTTTTGGATTAATGGGTTGTTCTTGCTTTTTCTTAATCTGTGTTCTGCATTCTGCAATAGCTCTAACTTGTGGAGCTATTATGGTGTTTTACTCCAAAGAGATATATGTCATTGGCCATGGACTAGAGACAGCAAGCAAGCTTCAAGGGTCAACACCACATGATCAGCTACTGATTCAAACCTCAGATTCCTTCTCAGGCTTGTTGCTGCTCACTATTGGGTTCCTAGTGTTCATGGTTGCCTGTGTTAAGGACAGTGAGTTTCAGAGTTTCTTTGCCAAAGGGTGTGTGTTTCTTCACATTTCTATGGCAGTGTGGAGATTCTGGTTTGAGGGGAAGCTCGAAGATCTTGCCCTTGATTGGCCAAGGCATGCTGTTGGGGACATTGCATTGGCAATTTCATGGCTCTTCTTTCTTGTGTACTCATGGGGAGAAAAATATGACTAGTTTTTGCAAAGGGGATGTATAATGGTGTGTTTTGTAGGAGAGTAAAAGTCGGAAAAGCAAACTTTGCATAGAATTATACATAAACTTGTCCATTGAAAACTTAGCTTGCTTTTACTTTCCAGCCAAACACATTGGTATAGAACATAATATGCTGTATATATGTATAGAGTAGAAGGTGTTGTATTTAGGTGTCCTAATAAATGTCCAAATAATGGAACTCTATTGTAAATATGTTGAAGCTTGTGTAGAAGAGAAGTGCTCAAGAAAACCAAAAGGAAGGCTGAGCCTATTGTGGCAAAGAACCAAGAATTTTCAAGCCCTGCAATTTGTCTGGGAGAAATGTAGCTTTTTTTAACTTTGTCAATAAAGGAGCTTGCATCTAATGAAAAATCCTGGGTTTGGTTTGGGCTGTGGTTGCTGAACTTGTCCTGATGAATGTAGAGCCCTTTTGGTAGTTTGGCAAATACAGGATGGTATGACTTGGAGTTCTTGTGTATCAATTTCCAATGTACATAGCAAATACTGAATCCATATGTATATATTTTTTCAACTCTTTAAGTATTCTCACCTTCTCGGCTAATTCCGTTTATGCATCAATAATGTTGTTGCAAGTGTGTTGTTGTCGTGTGTGCTTGTTTTTCTTAACAGAAAAAATATATGGCTAGAAAGTTGTGATGCGAATTCTTTTGTAATTAGGGTGCGTTTGAATGAGTTGTTTTGGGCTCATAATTATATATGTTTTTTCACAAAAGAAAAACCACTTTTCACATATTTGAAAAACTATTCAATTTAAAAAAAACTATTTTTAAATTATACATGTTTTAGGCCTTTACTTACGCTTAAATTAATTCATTTTTATATTAAAATCTTTCGAGGCATTTAGAATAGTTTTTTTTCTTATTGCGTTTTTTAAAAATTAATTTGATGTAATATCCGTGTAAACGGCTAATTCTTTTTAATAAAAAAAGAATTTTTAGAAAAAAGTATATTTAAAAAAAGGCGTGATCTTCATATTTTCTAAAAACAATTCTTAAGAATTTCAAAGTGATTAATTATTTAACATAATTTGATATTTTCCTAGAAAGTCGGTCAAATCATCAAACCAAACATTCATTATCAATACTTTCTATTTTTGGAATCACTCTTTCTAGGTTCTTGAATTCCTTGGATCATTGGTGCTGGGAGGGAAATAAAATAGAATGAAGCGAAATAAAATTGGGTATCTTTTATTTCATCTCATTTACCCCAGAGATGAAAGTTAAGAAGAATTCTCTATTCATGTACATGAATCCAAACATACCTAATTTCCAGAATTATAACCTTCTAGTTTGTCTTCCTTTTCAAGGCACAAACAAGGGCACGCCAATCACAGATAAAAGAGAACAACTTGTTGCTTCACCCCTCAATTGTATCCCCTTCGCCTAGTTAAACCCCACTTCAAAATTTTCAATTTTTAGGTCTTATTCAGCATTTTAACCTTTTTTTATCTTTAAATTAGATTTTGATTCAATGGGGGACATGCAAATGCGAAGTGGTGGTGGTGCTGCTGCTGCAACAACAACACAAAGTGGTTCTGTTACAACAACAACAACAACTGCTGAACCCTTAAAGAGTAGAATTTGCTGTGCTTGCCTTACCACAAAGAGGCTGAGAGATGAATGCATAGTGGATCATGGTGAAGATGCTTGTGCCAAGTGGATTGAGGCTCACCGTTTCTGCCTCCGTGCTGAAGGGTTCAATATCATGCTAACTGAATAAGAGAAAAAAAGAATGAATGGCATTATTGGTTTGACACAATTTTGTTGGTTCTTTGGGGGGCATAGTCTAATTTATTTTTGTTTCATAAAATTAAACCCAATGATGGTGTTTTTGAAAATTTTGACTAGGAAGTTGATTGCCGGGGCATGCAATTCATAGGTTAATGATTTTTTGTAATGAGGTAGGAAGTTTTGTCCTGTTAATCTTGTTTTTTGAGACTGAAATATGGTGAATGAAATTTACTAGCTGACTGCAATATTCCACTTGTGAATTGTGTGATAGTTCTTGTTGTAGTGTAGAGTTTGGTGGCTGTGGTGTTTGGTTTTTGGGATCTGAATGACTGAATCAGTTGGTGAAGGTAGGAGGTGATGATTAATAAATCCTCATCCCATTCCTGGGCTCCCATTTTGGCCTATGATGCATGAATACTTTGAAATAGTTGAAGTATCTGTATCAGATATGTATCGTATCAGATACTTTACCAATGCTCTTAGTCATATTTTACATGTTTGTAAGTTTACTTATGCCACATCTCTGTATTGTATTTGTGTCGTATCGAATACTTGTACTAGTTGCCATGGGACATAGATTTTCCCTGTTGGTCTCTCTAACTTAGGATAACTATACCTATTTTGGTAATTTGAGGTGCAGAGGTTGTTAATGCTCTCTACTGTCTTTTGTTTTCTTTTGATTCATATCTTGATTCTCTTGTGGTGATATTATATGATGCATTAGATTAAGGATCTGATTTGATCTACTTTGCTCTGAATCATGTACCAGATCTTCTCCAGGAGGGATAGGGGAAGGGTAATGCATTTCAATCGAAATGCATACAGATAATCTTGCGTAAATGTCTGTTTGTCCTTAAATGTGTAACAATTTTGAAGAATCAGGTGATTGTGAACTGCTTTCTTCGTTTGATATTTGTGCAGCAGAAATCTAGTTTGCATACATATTCCATGGTCATGTTGCAAGTGAATGGCCTGAAATGAAGAAGGATGCTGAAACTTTGATACTAGTTACTGTTTTCAGAGAGTAGAGTTCCTCATTCACTGTCCTAATATACACACACTGGGAGACATTGATGCTGTGACAACTCTTTAACATTGATTATCTGTATAGTTTCCTCAGCTCTTGTTTCCATTTCCATCACTAAGTGTTTCCTTCATGCATGTATCATTCACCTTGAGTTCAAGTACATTTCGAATCATGTGTATCTTGCAGCACTATTTTTTCTGCTTGACATAATATGAAACTTAGCTGTCATTTCTTGTTCTATGTTTTGTTAAATTGTTATATGCATAGATCTTGCTCTTTTTTGATTTATCAGAAGTATGATTGGGTTGGCTTGGGCCGAGGTAGTTCATATGTATAATTCAAAAGAGACTATCAAACAGAAAGAAGAAATATAGGTACGCTTCTTTTAGTCCATCTGAAAAAAGAATGCCACAGCCATGACCATTTTCATATTACTTCAATTGGGACCAGACGTGATTCATTAGTGTCCCAATTATGCAGACATAAACTACTTTACAATCTGAGCTAATTTATAATCTTACAAATAAACGTCAATGGAGTCTCATAATAATCCAAGAGTGTGGTTAACCTCCTTAACTATTGACTATGTTGATGCTGTTTTTCTGGGCCTAACAAAGCATGTGAGGGGCACAAGTCTATACAGAATACTTATGATTATCTGAAGGAATCTAACTAATGGAGGCTTAGCCACTTTTGCTCCTCTCATGTCAATTCAATTCATCTTTTTGGGGAGAACATTTAAAGATTCTAGTACTTTGTGCTTCAGATTTTACTCTCTCTCTTTTGAAAATATTCTGATAGTACACTAATATATTAGTTGATTAACTACTTTAATGTGATTTGCAAGTTAATGGGTGTCTACAGGAAATTGTCCCCTAGCTAAATTATCAAATGCCAAGCTTGTCTAGAAACCTTATATCTCTACTATATGAATACCTTTCCGCTCTTTGTTGGGTCAAAAGTTTAGATAGGTAAGAATTTTGGGTCACCATCAATATGTTCGGGTTTAGTGGATGTAGTTTTTAAATAAAGTGAATTGTCCAGGAAAATTTTTGTGGGAGTTAAAGGGTTAGTTTCTGTTGGGTGAACAGTGAGAATTTGTTGATCATCATTTCCAATTATTGTGGCAGCTGTAGTACAATAATTCTCTTTTCATATTGTTATATTGAGGCTACAATCATCCTTGACAAATGCCAAGAATTTTAATATTTCACATGTTTCTTATACCTGACTGATTGTATGCAAATGTACTTTTTCTTGTTGCATTTCTTTCCCAAGTGAATTTACTAATTTTGTATTCATGACAACCTTAGGGCGTATTTTTATCCCTTCCAATTTCTTTTTACTTATTTATCTTGATTTTCTATCTTCAAAGAGATACGAGCAACAATTGTATGTAATAGTCCTTGCTGAGTCTTGAAATCAACAGTTTATTGTGGAGTGGAATTCTAACTACTTAAAATGGATTTGGCAGATTGAGTTCATCTTTATCTCAGCAGGAAGATATTAACATAAAAGGGTTAGAGGAAAGCTGAAGCAGAGACTGACACAGTGGAAAAGAGTACAATTTAATATTTTAACTTGTAGTCCATTGAAAGGCCACAGAGGCCACTAGATCACTGTGGACTCAGATGGCCACAGAGTAAACATATCTTAGACACACACACAGCACAGTACAAATTTATTCTGTATGTTAATATGAGCATAACAGTGCACACAGGCACATATTTATTGAAGTATTGTCTCAGTGACAACCACAGGTGCAGTCGGCACAAGCGCAGCTAGCACCGCACTTGCACTTCCCATCATTCTCAGCTGCTGGAATGTCCATGACAACAGTCTCCACGTAGCTGCAAAGAACAAGCCACCAAAATTGTTACTACCTCAATGCCTAAAGGCTTGAACATGCAACACAACTAACTTAGACGTATACCTCTTTTCAATCTCAACTACAAGAGCATTGTTGTTTCCCTTCTTCCTGGATTACAAATCACATAATATAAGGATTCATAATACATTAACAATTGAAAAAACTAAAAGCATAACCAATATGAAGTACTTTTTGCCAATGATCTTTTTACAATACAGAAAATCCATAGAGAAAAACTTGTTTTCTTTGATAAGCAAAACTAGTGCATACTGATAGAGCCCCACATGAGATTATACTCATTCCATTTAGCACTTGGTGGTTCAAATATGAAATCTTCATATTAAAACCTCGAACCTATATATAGGATGGAAACAAAACACTTACGTGCATTGGCTCTTGCTTGAGCAGTCACAGTTTCCACAGGTGTCCGACATGATGATTTTTGAGAGCCAAGAAGCACAGGCAACGAAATGAGAATTTGTGAGTTCCAAAGCTTTGTATGAGCTGTTGTGTGTCTTCCATGCTCCGCCTTGAACCGATATTTATAGGGGGACTATGGGTATGCTAAGATTGTGATATGATGCGTCATCAGGTCGAATATTTGGAACATAAGTGGCATGCAAGAGAAGCAAGTGGGATTATCAATATTCGTAATGTAATGTTATCTGTATTAACAATTTATTAGATAGCACGTTGACACACTCTCATCCACCATTGAAGTGTCAATTCAAATCTATGAAACATCGTTAATTCGTCGTCGTTCCTTTTTTATTTTACCTTTTATATATTCCAGATTTTATATCAAGTCCACATTATTTATTCTCTGAATGAAAGATTCTTCAACAAGCATTCAAATTTTACTCGTCCTCTCCCTTTCTCTCCCTCCTAAAAGATGTAAATGTACTTCAAAACAATGATCAATTTTACGCATAAAAATATGGATTTTCTATCATGTGGAATCGTCCCTCACGTCTTTTGCAAATTAAATTTAGTATGTTTTTGCAGCAGTTTGAACTAGGAAGCTTTTTTAGTTCTGTGCTCACTCATCAATACTTAGTTCAGCTTAAAGTCAATCTCCTTAACAAAACCATGGATAATTAGAAATATTGTACCTTATAAGGTCTCTAACTTACACACTGAATTTCTTGTCATCATGGTTGCTTTGATCTTATTGGAGAATTTTTAGGCCGTGTTGCCAAAAATTACTGATGTTCAATTATTGGCCTGTCATATTCTATCCTTTCTCAAGCATATATGCTTTTAAATATCAGCCGTCCAAAGAGGTGGGGCACCCTTGAAGGCGATTTTGGTTAGAGTGGAATCATATTTTGTCGAAGTGAAGAGCAAACTCTTTGCACTTGAAAATATCTAATGCCAACTACCTCTTGGAATCTAATTTCATGAAATTATTTCTTTGGATGCTTGACGGCAAAATGCTTCTCAAAGTAGCCAAGTTTTGTTTTTCATTGAATTTCATCAAAGAAAAAAAAATTGCTGTTCATTCATCTTTTACACTTTGATCCCAGTGTAAAAGATGAATGATAGTAAATATGTTTTATGTATAGGTGATAATACCCTTTTTCCTAGATAAAAATAATTGATGATTCATCCCAAGCTTATTTTCTGTTTTTAAATTTAGAATTTAATTTTTATGTACTGACTGCCATCCAATCATATATTACTACATTTATAAAAGTTATTTAGAAAGTAATATAAATAAGAGAGTTTAATTGGATGTTAGTACAAAACTTTTTTATATTAGTATTGTATCAAAACTAAACTCTTAAATTCATCATCTAACTTTTAAAACTTGAACACATTTTTAGCGCCATCTCCTTGGCAAAAACTTATATGGTGATAACCAAGTTAGGAACCATGTGGTCTCAGATTATATTATAATAGAAAAGGATAATAGAATGAGTAGTTTATCTTTTAGTAAATATTAAAATATAAATATTAACTAATATAGAATTTTTTTTAATTGATAAAGTTTTAATTTCAGCCCTTAAATTAAATTTTAACGGTTAAAGTTTAATCACCATCATGGTGTCAAACAAATCGATCCCCACAGATGAAGCCACCTTCTCTTCTTTTCAAATGTCATATATTACACTACATTTAAAAGGTGAATTTGAAAATATAACAGAAAATGCCATATGTAATTTTTTTTTCCCAACTCAAACGCTAGATATTTATTTTTTCCTCAGGTGGTAAGAACAATTTTTTTTTTTGGGTACATAGAACTGTTTTATTTCTCAGTATTATGATCAGGACAAAAATAGAGATTGTTTTTGCCCTTTGAACAGAACCGGATTGAACCGATCGATTGCACAGAACTAGAGTTAGATATATGGGCTGTAATCCATGGACCGACCAGTTTAACTCACCATGTATAAGAAAATAGACCAAAAAATTTTTAGTTCGTCAATCCGTGAACATTTTTAATCTGTGCCACCTAAATCGCGGGTTAAACGCGCCTCACCCACAGATTCGCGGACCAGTCCGCTACCTTGCTTAGGGAATGCTCCAGTGACCAGTCCAATGTTTGGCAGCTTGGCACCAGTCCTGACCTGCTGTGTCCACGAGTCCATTCGCACATTCGCACCAGTACAGTCCACTAAGGGGAGTGGTCGCTTTTATTGGCCCAGTCCTTTTAATAAAGTTAGAAGGGGGAAAAAACAGTGTACAAAAAAAATTTAAAAAAAAGGAACAAAAAAAAGAAAGACTATAGCCGCTAGGGTTTGCGACTTTGCTTCGTCCTTCACTTCACTCTTCACTCTTCAGTTCTTCAGTTTTCTTTCTTCAATTTTCACAGCCCCCACCGCCGTCCGGCTACCTTTTCCAGCGGTCAAGGCATCAACGCTCAGCTCTCTCTCTCTCACTCAAGCGGTCAAGGCATCAACTCTTAGATCTCACATCTCACATCCTCCTCGCCTTCGCTGTCGCCTCACGTTTTCCTTCTCCTCCTGCCCGTCATGGTCGCCCTCGACAGCAGCCATTGCCTCGTGTTGTTGGTTGGATAATGTTGTTGTTGGCCTCGAGATTTCTGGGGAATTTTGTGAAAAATCTTGGCCCTTGAGAGTGTTTTCACCTTTTGAGTGTCCTTCATAATCGCCTTGCTGGTCGCAATGCAATTGGGTGAGTTTAACTTTCCTTTTTGGCATTTGCTTTTGTTTTATGTAGGAATGTGGCAAACCTGCGATTGAATGGTTTGATTTGAGCTGTGTTGCTTGCTAATACCCTGTTGTGGTTTTATGGTGTTGTGTTTTGCCATATGGATTTGAATTTTATTTATGCTGAAATGAAATGGATCAGCCGAAATATGAGAAGCATGTGAACGTTTTCACCTTTGCCATTTCAGTTGTCTATAGTATATACTGTACTCCTATCTACCCCTTTCTTGATTAGCTTTTTAATGAGACCATTTAAGCAATTTGTTTCAGGGATCGCCTTTATGTCTTATTCTTTCAATTTTTCACTCAGTTAATTTGGTGCTCCAACCTCCATTCTCTGAATGTAGTCACTTGTTATGCAATATTCATTGTCAATTTTCAGTGGGATGTGTCTTATTGTATGATCGCGACCATGATCCCAGTACTAGTTTGGACTTGGAGGAGAGGCAATGCTGGTTGGCAGTTTTGAATAAACATCTTTGTTACATGAATTCTTTAGATGTCCTGTATTATCCAGAATCCTTTTGGTGGCCCGTGGGCTGGTCTGTGGGCTTATGTAGGGGGCAAAAAATGTGAACAGGAAAAAGGGTTACGCAGACTAGTCCGCTAATCTGCGGGCTTATGCGGGGCGGACGTGAACCACCCGAAAGCCTAGTCCATATATAAACGGACCAGTCTGGTCCGGTCTGTTTAATTGTGGTTCGTCACATACCGGAGCGGTCCGCATACCCAACTCTACACAAAACCCGTCAATTGTCCAGTTCAATTAACCCTTAAAAACCTGTTTTGTTTGAACCGCTAGCGAATCAGGAGAACTGGCAAACTGGTCGAGTAAAACGATTGGGCGGTTTTAAAAGCAAAAAATTTTGTCAGGAAAAAAAAAACGTACTCAAAAAATTAAATGAAAAAAAAACAAAAGAAAGGGGCTCTGCAACATCGTTTGGTGGTCCAAGAGAAATTGAAACTGCAGCTTTCCCTTCCCCTTTCTTGCTTCTGTTCAAGTGGGTGAAAAACAAAAGCCCCTTTCTTTGAGTACAGATGTTTGAAAACAAAAGCAGCCAAAACCACAAACCCTAGTTCCCATCACTCTCTCAAAAAGGGGGGGGGGGGAAAGGAAAGAAAACTTCAATAAAAATCAAATGTGTATACTTAAATTTTTGTCGCTCCCATCAAATTTGGTGAATGTTTACCCCTGCTTGTTCCCTACTCTCAGTGAATTTTACTGATATATACACTTTAATTTCCTGTGTTTTTTATTTGGTTCAGTTTAAGGCCTTCGTGAGGATATGATCTATGGCACTCGTATCATAGCTTCCAAGTCATTGTAAGAACTCTTTTGTCCTTTGGGTTTTTAACTTGTTACAAAGATCAGTTTCTTTTTACTGATTCAATGTTTGCAACATGAAAATTTGATTCCATGTCCCTCTCATTTTTTTTTCCCCTTTTTGGTTATACTGTGTTTGAAATATACTCGACCCATAATAGTTAGCAGTCCACTGAGTGGAAAGTTTTCCTTTTTAGACGAAAGTGCTATGGCAAGGCTTGCAGTTTTGATTTCATTGTTTGTTCCAGGATCTCTCTTTGAATGAACAAAGATAGAGGGTACTGGGCATTTTCCTTTTTTTCTTTTAACAATTTTTTAAGGACTGGTTCTTCATTCGCAGAAATTTCAGAGCGCTGGTGTTGTGGAAGTTGTCGAATAATCGAGTTCAGTTCTCCTCAAATTGTTCTCATAGAAAGATAAGAATGGACAGTAATCTTAATTGTAGCATTGAGGGCAACAGAAAGGAGTCTAGAGGTGCCTTAGTTGTCCTAGAAGGATTGGATCGTTCTGGGAAGTCTTCTCAGTGTAGCAGACTAGTCTCTTACTTGGATGGACAAGGGATCTCTGCCGAATTATGGAGATTTCCTGACAGAACCACGGATGTTGGGCAAATGATATCTTCCTATCTTACTAACACATCGCAATTGGATGATCACACGATTCATCTCCTCTTCAGTGCTAATCGTTGGGAGAAGAGGTTTGTATGCTTCTGCATTGTGTCCCCAACCATTTCAGATAAGTAAAATTATTTACAGTGTTAACTTATGGTCTTTGATTATGTCTGAATTCTATTGATGGGTTCCTGAAAACTTGTAGCTTGTAGGAGGAGGGTTGGGTGCTTTGGAGATTTCTATGTGGTTGTGGTTTGTTATGTTAGCATGAGAAGAATAGAGTACATTCTTGATTCATTACATTGAAAGTTTTATATATGGCCATGTCTAGCTGGAAAGTATGTGTGTGTGTGTGTGTGTGTGTAATCAATGACGACTTTGTATGTAACCATGACATAGGTGTTTGAACCTTTATTGAAGTCAGAAGCTCAAGTTGCCATGATGATCCTAGAACATTTTTTTTACTATGGTATGAACATATGCTTTTTGTAATTGAAAGCTGTTGTGTTTGCATAACTGCTGACTTAACCTGTGGCATTGTAATACACGATGTTGTGTATATGTAAGAAAACTGATTTTGAGCTCTGAGAGAAGCATATTGGAGCAAGCTGGTGATGTGGGCGAGTGGTAATACTGAATTTACTAATGTATGGCTGATAATATGGCTTTTGTGAATTCATGACAAGATGTATATCCTGGACTGTTGGGCCCATTAGCACTGGGATCATTTGGATATTTTTGCTAGTTCTTGTTGATTACAAGTAGACTTCCAAGGTTACTTTGTAATATCTTCAATCAAATTTATACGGTCTTTTATGTACATATCATGGAGAATTTGCTACACTGTTAACTACATATGCAGTTTCTAAAAGTTAAATTACTTGCTTGAAAACATATTTTGAACTATTAGATCTTAATTCATATATGCCTGTGTTGTCTCTGTAGGTCATTGATGGAAACTAAACTGAAAACTGGAACAACCCTCATTGTTGACCGTTATTCTTATTCTGGGGTGGCTTTCTCCTCTGCCAAGGGACTTGATATTGAATGGTGCAAGGTAAATGATTTCTTCTTTTGAAAAAAGATTAAACGCATGTGCAAAATGAGAACATCCATTCTAGAATAGTTTTTAGTTTGCCTAATTTCTTAGCTTCTATCTTTTCTAATTTTGTAAACCGGGAATTTTATATTTTGTAGGCCCCAGAGGTTGGGTTGCTAGCTCCAGACCTGGTAGCATACCTGGACATATCACCAGAGGTAACACTAATCTTCTTTCAGTGTGGCCAATAGATACTTGCTTTTTCTGGGCTGGTTAAGATGCTATCTGACAGATGCTTTGTTTATCATAATTCAGAACCACCGTTTTAGCGACAAAATTTCTTCTCCGCTAGCTTTATTTTCTTTCATGCAGGGAAAAAAGTTGTTTATTCTGTTGTAAAACCATGCTTCTTTTCTAATAAGTACTTCTCTACTTCCTTTTCTTTGTTCCAAGCTATTGCGAAAGTTTTGAAGAGGGTGTGGCAGCTGATATACAGAAGTTATGCGTACTTTTTCTAACAGGATGGTTCCAGTCCTAATTTACAGATTAATTTTGTTATTTGTTTTGCAAAAGTCATACTTGATTGATGTTATTTGCATTAGCTTTTGGCACTACATGCACATGGGTTTTCTGATCTTTTTCACTGTTATTGGTTAGCATCTTGATGCTTGATTCATTCATGGACCCTTGTTTTGCTTATTTGTATTCTTCACATATTCAATGGATATCAGAAAGCTGCGGAAAGAGGAGGATATGGAGGTGAGAGATATGAAAAGCTGGAGTTTCAGAAGAAAGTTGCTGAAAGTTACAAAGTTCTTCATGATGCCTCCTGGAAGGTAAATTGACCTTTTTTATGGCCTTTCCTCCTGAAATTGACTGGCACTAATGTTTTGTTACATCTGTCAGTCTGGCTAAGTAGGATGACTACTTTTTTGTGTCTAGCTTCAAATGGGTGTGGAGTCGCACATTAAAAACTTTTCTTCTGTTCTTGTTTTCCCTGTTGTTCTTCCTTTCTCTTTCCACTGGCTTGATGCAGGTTGTAGATGCTTCCCAACCCATTGAAGATATTGAGAAACAGTTGCAAGAGATAGTCCTTGATTGTGTCAGTGTGTGTCAGAAGGGGAAGCCCCTCTCCACCTTGTGGCCGAAATAGACTAGTAGTCTTGAAAGGGATGTCATATATGGGCAAATATGCTACATGAATTATGTACACACCAAAAGCTTATGGATGCATAATTTTATTTGTTTCATTCCTACTTATCATAGTCGGAAATTTGTTCGCTGAAAGAATTTGAAGACCTCTAGACTTGGTTCTCTTGGAGAATTGAGAATATGCTCAACTTGGAAGGAATAAAAAATTCTTTATTCTACTAATGTTGGTTTTTTGTATGCTTAAATTCCATGGAAGTAGACCTTCATTGAGAGTGCATTTAGTGTTTCATGTCCGTTTTATTGGTAGGAAAATATTGTAGGAAAAGCCAAATTGGTGCCAGGATTTGGAGTAAAGTAACATATTCTAACAGTGATGTTAAATTTATCTATCAAGATGTCAATCCATGAGCCACGTTATAGGTTCTTTTTTTCTTTTTCTGAAAAGCAGGGTCTCGTTGATGTCAAGATTCTATGGATTTAATATTATGAAAGTTAAGCATTTTTTAATCAAACAAGGAGCACTTCCTCAATGAGGCAAAGTTAGTACCTTTATCCTTTATATGCTGTGGCAGGACTTTTAAAGAATATTTCCTTTGTTCCTTCATGTAATTGAAATAAGAAAAATAAGATATAGCTTAATATTTTAGTTAGGGGTGTTTGACGCTGTTACAAAACAATTTAAAATTTTCGCAAATTTGGTGTATTAATTTTATTAAATTTAATGTAAATGGAGCCGTAGTTTTCCAACCGTGATAGAATTGATTTTAAAGGTAAAATAACGTGACGAAGCAATCTTGTTTGAATAGGGACCCGACAAAATCGTGGAGTTTAAGAAACTGAACCGAGCTTTACCTCAGTGGCATGATGGTAGATATACCAAAAATGATGCTCGTAGAAGCAGCATTCGGCTTTGTCGCAATCTATGTTGATCTCCGCGATGACAACGCGCCAAGCCATGAAAGGTCACAGCCTTCCATTCATAAAATTCGCATGCCACGGCCGTAACTTTTGGAGATCTCTATATTCTCTTATAAAATATAATAGGCGTCAGTATTTTCGAGATAATTTATATTTAAAAATTTATTATATATTTTATTAATTAAATTTATTAATATTTTAAATATTTTTAATTAAATAATAATCTTTAGATTTAAAAAAATATCAGTATTTTTGGATACCATAATAAAAATGAAAAATTCTTAGTACCAATTTGTAGTTCTTTAGGCAGAATCCTTATATAATTCATATAACTTTACACACGTTCAACAGTAAGTTACATATTAGATTTTTATAACACATCGTGTTTGCACATTGAAAAAAAAAAAACTTAATTTTGATAAAATGTTATTGTGAAACTTTTTATACTATAATTTAGTTATGTATTAGTGGATGATCTTTAAAAGTAATCGGCTCTTATTATGCTTGTACCAAAAGTCATTTAGTTAAAAAAGTGTATGTAAATAATGTATTAAAGTTAGTGTCTAAAATTAATCTGATTGTTTTATCACTAATATTAGGTATGGAAATGGCTGGATAAAGCTAGATTCTATCTTAAAATGTTTAATTTGTTCTTTTAAAAACTTGTTGGCCGACAAATTGACATAGACCTTTTTCAAAGGTATAACCTAATTTACAACAAGCCTTTTAAGCGGCAATGGTTTTATCTCTCAATGGGTCATACCAACAAGCACGACCTTTTAAATAGGTCATAAAAATTTTTTTTGAATCACTTATAAATGAAAATTTATTTTTATCCAAAAAAATAAATTAGTTAAATTAACAGTAATATATAAAGGTTCGGATTACAGGTTTAAACTAAAAAGAAAATTTATTAATTTTTTATTCTTATAACAACTAACAATATTATAAAACTTAGTCATGATATACCTAATAAAAATTTAAATGGCTAAATTCTTTAAATAAATATAAACAAAGATCATAAAAGGTAACTCTATTAGCATAAACATAAGGGCAAAAGATTATAGTAAAAAAAATTAGCTAAATTGTGAGTTGAGTGGAAGAAATTCGGATCTCTTAAACATGACATCTTAGATTTAGTTATAGAATTAATGTGTATGGAAAAAAAAATACGGTTAGAAGAGGCCCACTTAAATGTCGTATCATATCTTAATATATTAGTCTTTCTCCTATCGATTATGGAATACTCTGGAAATAAATAAAAAAATTGCCTAAAATATTAAATTAATTTATTTTAATGTAATAAAATACATTATATGTGAAATCTATTAAATAATTTTCAAACTAATAATCCATTACTTTTTATTTTTTTTATAATACTCTGTGTATTAACAGAACAATAGAGAAAGATCAAAAAAATACACAGAGAAAATAGATGAGGTCTTTAATTCTTTTATGTTTGGTTAAAGAGAGAAAGGTGAGAAAGAGAAGAAATATCATTTGCAACAACAGAGCCGAGAGTTTTAAAGGAGATGGGCCAAATTAATTGACATACATAATATAAAATAAAATAAAATTAATTGTCAAATAAAATGCATAATATATAAAATTATTAACAAATTATAAACTATTTACATATATTTAAGATTAACATAAATAATATATCCAAGTATACGTATAAGGTTAAGCACATACCTAAGAATTTTATCTCTTGAACTTCCACTGTATTAAATATTTTGTCAAGATTTTAACTTTAACTTGAAAAATAAAAAAAGAATAGTCAGGATTTTAATTTTAAATTGCTAGAAAAAAAAAAAAGCGAAGTAAAGAGAGTTACCGCAATACAGAGCCATAGTGTCGTTGTGTTGTGCTTTTTGTTTTACTGAGGAAGAAGATAATGGTGAAATAAAAATGAAAAGCAAAAGCATACAGGAGAAGCTAGTAACTTTATACTTTTTTTTTTAATCATTTTAATCTGCTTCTTTTATTAGTTGTGAAAAGTGTTTTTTAACTTTATTTTTTTTAATCATTTTAATCTGCTAATTTTATTAGTTGTCAAAAGAGTTTTTAACCTTTTAGTTTGCCAGTCGCTCATAGATTTTTATTACTCATTATCTATATTATATATAGAGGTGATTGGCTTTTTTAAGAAAGGCCATAATAATAATAATAATAATAATAAAATGTAAGGTTTGAGAGCCCGTGGCAACCCCGGTTCCCCTTCCCTTCAACTCTGATCATGTAGAGCTCGTGCCAAAACTTTTCTATATAAAAATATTGCAAATTTAATTTGTATAAAGTTTATTTTTTAAAAAAATAATTTTTTATGATGTAAATATCAATAATTTGAAACTTTTAAAAAATATTTATTATGATTTATTTTTTATGTAATTTATAAAAGTACTTGGAAATTAAATGAAATAACATATTTATATTTATTGCAACAAAGACATATAAGCTATTTTATTTTATTATAGCTTGTTTTACATATTTTTATTCCATTTTCATTTTCTTGCCCTTTATTCTTTTCAATCTAAATATACATTTTTTTCATTTTATTTTTTATTTTTGTGGGGTCAATTTTCTATTATATTTAAGCAAAACATAAGTAGAATCGTAAACTTAAATGTTTTGGGTGGTGTATACCTTATGCTCACCTAAAACTTATAAGCTCAAAAAGGAGTTAGCCTATTTAGCATTAATTACAAGTAGGTATTGTTTATTAAATTCTACATTATTTTTAAATTAATTTACAAAAAAATGATTTAAAACAAATAAAAAATGCTCCATATCACTCGTTTTTTGACACATCAATTTGTGATTCATTCTGATCTTTCATTACTATTTCATACTCTTTCTACAACTTTAATGTAGTAATTAATATATCAAATAATAAATAATACAAAATAAAAAGTTTAATTTTGGTACAATTAATCAAGCTTTTCCATTTGTATGATTTTTTCTTGTTTCTAGTAATATGACAACATCAATGTATCAAATTAGATCTTAAAAATTAAAACAGATCATTTTTCTTAAAACTTGCACATATATATTCATGTTGATTTATAAAATATACATATGATATCAAATTTCATGAATTTTAAAAGAAAAGGGAATCAAATAGCTATTGAGCATCTCTTGGATAAAATTCTAAGAAAAAATTATTTTTTAAAAAAATTTCTTTATTCTAAGAAAAAATATATTTTTTGTATGTTTGTTTGTGCTTCTCAAAATAAGCAAAAACATAAATTAATCAATTTTTCTGATTTTTTTAGAAATAAGTAACGATATGCTTCTGGTAGAAGCAAAAACAACAAAAAAAAGAATATTATTGATTATTTATTGACATTATTTGAGTTATAAATCTATCCTTACAGATTTTATAAAAAAAATAAAAAAATAATTTCCCATTAAATAACTCTTAGCTCTTGCTCTATTTAAATTATAAATCATATTTTTAATTAAGATTTTACTCAAAAAATATTTCTATATCTATTTTAGCCAAACAATGAGTACTTCTATAATTACATTTAAATGTATATTAATTTTCTGCTTCTACTTCTAATTTTATTTCTGATGTTAATGAAGTATTTATACTAAAATTTTAACCAAACAAGCCCACTAGCTCTAGGGAATTAGAGATTAATCTGGTCTGAAAATATTCTTAATCTGGTATAAAAAAAATTCCATTAAAAAAAACTAAATTGAGGTTTAAAATCTCATAATAACCAAACTCTTCTGGTAAATCTTCACCAAAATACTCTCTGACAATAAACAAGATTAAAAAATTTGGTGAGGTAAGCAAAGAGTGCTGATTGGTCTGTGTCAGTGGCTGACACTCTGCAGCCAGCAGCAACATGCAAGCAGCTTAGCTGATAGAGCCGATCAAGACCGAATATCATTCATTTCACAGTTCGTGGAAGTGCCCTTTTCCCTTTCTGTCTTTCTTTCTTTCCCTCTATCTTCTCTCTTTTTTTCTCTCTCACATTTTTTCATTTGCTCTTCTTTGTGTTGCCTTCTTCTTTTTGACTCTTTTTTTTTTCTTTCTTTTTCTTCTTTCATTTTCTTTCTGTGCATAGAAGGACCCGCGTGAAAACGTTCACTCTTTCGCTGTTTCTTTTGTTTTCGCTGTGAAAGAAAGGGGAAAAAAAAAAACAATAACGGAAGGAAACTATATTCTTCATCTTCTTCTGGGAGGAACAGTTTTTCTTCATCTTCACCACTACTCTTAATGGACCCTGACGTCGTTGAAATTCCTCCCCCAATTCACCACCCTTCCAGATTCGTCAAGCAAACACGGGTACTTGTGCTGCCACCCTTTTGGAATCTTTTTTTTTTCTCCCTTTTTTTTCTTCCATTTTTCCTTGTGAAAGAAATGTGTTTTTCAATTTTGGCCATGTGGGGGCTACTTAATTTTATCGAAGTTTTGATCTTTTTATTTATTTTTCATCTGGGTGTTTCACTTTCAGCCATGATCGAGCCACCCATTGATTTTTCCCACTTGTTTTTTCATTTTTTGCCTTGTGGGGGTCGTGAATTTGTTCAAAGTAATTTTTTTTTAATTAAATTTTCATCTGAGGTGTTCGTTCACCTTTCAGCCATGATTGCTGTTTTCGCTGTTGTTATGGCACTTCGAGGCCACTATTTTTGTTTGGTGCTGCGTGTGAGCTTTGTTAGTGCGGCTTAGAAATGATCGTGTTTAGTGAGGACTTTATTGTGAATTTTGGCTATTTCATGTTTGTATTTCAGCCTAGTTTTGATTGTCTATGGTTTTTCTGAATGGATTATGCATTTTTGTTTATGTCCTATTGGCCTTTTGGGTCTTCAATGATGATCGAAGTTAAGGAAGTTTTGGTACAGAAAGGGACTATGCATATGCTATGCCTTACGTTTTGATTGGCTAATATTTCCGCTTGGACTTTATATAAATTGTAGTGATGATCTTATCCGTTTTCTTCCCAGTTCTGCTTTTGGTACCCTGTATAAGGTTAACACTGATGATTTGTCATGGATGTTTGAACTTTGAAGTCTTGGTATGCTTTGTCCTACAATAGATGTCTCTTGTAATTGATACACTAGTTTTTTCTTCTTAGGTTGTTCTAGTGCGTTATTGCGTGCGACATGTTCAATTGCAGATAATATTGTGTTGGTATAATTTAGAGGGAGAGTCGTAACGTTGGATGAGCTGTGTTGCGCTGGCAACTTTGCAGTGGAATGGTGTTTATGACTAGTGATATTTCTAAGGGTGTGTTTGCGAGTTTCATTATGGAGGGAAATGGAGAGAAGGAAAGGGAGTAAAAATTTTACTCTTCAAACCCCTTCCCTTTTCTCCCTTCCCCTTCAAGGTGTAACTCACAAGCACACCCTTAGGATCTTCGAGGGTAATTTATTTGGTGCTCCAAGTTGGGTGGTCTTGTATCTAATGCATCCTTCCCTGGTTTGCATTTCAGATTTTTCAACAGGCTTTCTTTCATAGATGTATTTCACGTATGGTGGCCATGTTTTGAATTCTCGGAAGCCTTGACTCTGTTTCTGTTCTTCTTAAATTTCTAGATGCTTGCATTTCCTCTCAGGTTTTACCCAACATTTGCCAATATATTGTGTCAAACCAATAAAGAATTCAAAAAATAATTTTATTAATTTGTCTCATATGGCCAAACTGGGAAATTAGCTAAATTGTGATGGTCTGTTTATTTCTCCCACGTCCTTTTAAGTGTAATTTGTACCTGGCCATAAAAAAAAATTATAATTTGATTGAGGTGAGTTAGTCAGCATAACTTATATTGCCTCTCTTGATTGGTTAAGGAATTTGGAATAAAATACTAAGATCTTGTTGGTGAAAGTTGAAGTGAAGGCATTAGTAAATGCACGTGTGAAGGGTGCATTTAACACAACTTGGCGGTTTTTCAGTTTTTTCTCTCTAGTTTGCTCCTTAATGGTAAATTTGATAATTTTTTACTATTTTCTCATAATACGTATGGTGTTTTTCACCCGTTGATTGTATTTTCTCATAAGTGTTGGACCTTTGTGGTTAGTTTTCAATTATGATTTGTCATCTTCTATAAATTGCTGATCCATGTCATAACTAGCTATAATAAATAGAAGATGATAAAAATTTTAATTTGAAATTAACCACAAAGTTCCAACACTTGCACAGTGAGTTTTGAAGAAAAGTATATATTAAAAAAAAAAAAAAAGGACACCACGTGAGGGAGTCCTTTTCTTCAATAGTGTATAATTCTTTTGTCTTTCTTCCAGTGTATCCTCTAGGTATTGTACTTGATCTTTCTATTTTGCTATCGTCTCTGGTATAGTTATACTTTTGAGTAATTGCTTTCAACTACCTTGTTTTTTGTCTTTACTACATGAACTTTCCCGCTATTTTAGAAACCTGCAGAAACCTTTTACTGACAGGGGAAGTTCCTGAAAAAATAAAGGAAATTCAAGTATCATTTTACAGTTGCAGTAGGTTTTCGTAAGTTTTCAAAACACAAGGGAGATTTGTATGAAATACAAGGCAGAAGAGAGTCATTTACTCTAGTTTTCTTACATGTTTAAGCGCTGCAGTTATTTTTTATATAATTTTATGCTATTTTATTTGTTTATGATTATATTAATGTGTCTGACTCTATCTTTTCCTACAATAATTGTATTTTACTTTTCTTGGCCATTTTGTAGGATGTGATTGACATTGACAATGATGACGACTCGGATTTAATGATAATTGGTGAAAAAGTTGGTAAAAGTAACAAGGGGAAGACAATTGAAGCTGTTCATGATGGTTATGGCGATCTTCAAGTTATGGTTTGTATATCATATGTTCTTTCTTGCAGCAGATTGGTATTATATTTTCCAAAATGAAACATGACTCTTAAATTATACTTGACATTATTTCCAGGAAATGTCTGATTATCCTGGTGTGGAGAAATTTGGACCAGTTAGTGGGATTGAGACTTCTAATGGTTATCCTTCAGTATCACATAACTTAATCAGTGCTGATGGTCATGGTTCTGATATGTCGTGTGGTGATGATGATGATGTTGTTGATCTTTTTTCAGAAGATTATGCAGATCTTTTTTCAGAAGATTATGCAGATGTAGATGAGTATGCTTTATTACAGGCACACTTTGATAATATGGATATACCTCCTGGAGTTGAAGCACCTTTTACTTGGTTGCCAGAATATGACATAGGTTTAAAGCAGACTGCAAATAGTTCACTGTATCCTTGGTGTCTTCCGCAATCCGATGCTAAAAATTCTCACCTGACAGACTCATTTCAGCCTGCATGGTCGGTAGAGTTTAGTAACCCAAAAATCATAGGATCTTCACTGGGTGGTTCTAATTTGCAAATTAAGATGGGTGATATTGGTCACTCTTCTGGAATGGAATTGTCTTCTCAGTTAATTTCTCAAGCTGCTCCTAGTAAGAAGAAATCAGCAACTGCGCAACGTAGAGGGCGTGATTTGAATACGTCATTAGGAGTCGAGTCATCTAAATCTCAGTGGTTGTCAGAACCTCTCCATAGTAAAAAGAAGCCTGCTATTTTTGGTACTTCAACTAACCATGGTTTCATAGGCAATTCAGAGGCCATGAAGCTGCCACCTGCAGGTCAGCCACCATTTTGGGCGAAATTTAAAAGTGCCAAGAAGGCAGGTGGCAGTAGCAGTTTGTACCATTCAAATTTCACTGGACACGATGGATCATTCCATCCTCCAGGTATAGATTCAGAAAACCCGTGGTGGAAGAATTCTCAGAATTTTAAGCCATTTTTTACCAATAATATCGCTAATTCAACTGTTCATGATCCATTTGATTTTCTTCATGCCCCTCCGGATCATGTGCATGATAACTTTTCAGCTAGCTATGCTGCCACAGATGGAAACAACGGAGATAGTCCATCTGTAACAATCTCCAATGAATCCAGAGATGAAATCCTGAGGAAATTCCAAAGTTTTAAACAATTTGACACCGTCGAAGACGCTTCAGATCATTACTTTATTGGCTATAATTCTTCCATGAAGCAGGTAATCTTTTTATTATTATTATATACACTTCGTTTCATTTCTAATGTTAATTATTTGGTTTTGTCATGAACCTTTTTCCTGAACAGCATCCAAAGAATTGGGCTAAAAAAATCCAGGAAGAGTGGAAGATTTTGGAGAAGGATTTGCCAGGTCTGTTTACTACTTTGTGTAATATTCCTGGTACCAAAATGCTGTAATATTTTGACTCTTTCTTTTATCCTCCATCAGATTCAATATTTGTCCGAGTTTATGAATCGAGGATGGATCTTTTGAGGGCAGTGATTATTGGAGCAGAGGGGACTCCTTATCATGATGGTCTGTTCTTTTTCGATGTTTTCTTCCCTAGTGGCTATCCTAATGTGCCGCCGGTATGTAGTTGAGGATACTGAATCGGATTCACATTATTTTCTTCTTCACTCTTTTCAATTTAAGCCTGAGACAAGGGACTTTTTTCATGGCAGCATGTACACTACCAATCTGGAGGTCTTCGGCTTAACCCAAATTTGTATAATTGTGGCAAAGTATGCCTTAGTCTACTCAACACCTGGTCTGGCAACAAGAATGAGAAGTGGCTTCCAGGTGTTTCAACAATTCTACAGGTTCTAGTCTCCATACAAGGTCTAATCTTGAATACAAAGCCTTACTTTAATGAACCTGGATATGCACATATGAGTGGCTCCGCAAATGGTGAAATGAGGTCCCTGCAGTATAATGAGGACGCATTCATCCTGTCATTGAGGACAATGATGTATATTATGAGAAGGCCTCCAAAGGTTTGAATTTAGTCTTGGTTCAATTTTTTATATGTCAAGCAAGCTATTTGTTACTCGAAGTTTGATTGCCTTGTTTCCTTTCATCATCTTTGTGGTGTCTGTGTGTTTGGGGTGGGGGTGGGGGTGGGGGGAGAACCAACAATCAAGGAAGAAAAATGCCTAGGCGTGCTCCTCTTGTCTCTTTTCAAAAGAAATGGAGAGTAAGATGAGAGAAGGAAATAAATATTGCATTAGATGATATTGGAAACAAATGTAAAATTTTAGAACACTAGAATGAGCCATCACATAAGGGCAATTTGCCTTACTGGTGACTTTTTTTTTTCCCCAAAAAATAATTTTCAATAGTTAAAAGTCATGGATCAAACTAGTTATACAACTTATCACTTTCTGAAAACTCTATCACTTTCTGAAAAATCTATCACTTTCTGAAAAATCATATTTAGTCTTGGATCAAATTCGTACCTTTTAAAAAGTTGAAATAACAAGCACTACAAACTCAACCAGTACTTCTGGTACTATGCATTCAAATACAAAATAACTTATTCATAAGTTACCTTATATATAAGATCTTTTGTCAGAAGCTTATTTAACAAAATGCCTTAATTGATCCATTTAACCAAATGGAGTTTTTGTTATTGTAGCCTTTTGAAGATCCTATGTGTTGTTGACATTAACTAGCATTGCAAATCATCGATTATGTGACCTTCATCTGATAAACTCCTATTTTTACTGCATTTATTTCTCGTGTGAAATTCCTATTGTACATGCTTATCAACTTGTGCCCACAACCGTAAAGTTTTATCATGTAGTGATGTAGGTAGTTTACTATTACTTTGAAAAATGGAAATCATGTGAATGAAGAATATGGCAGAAGTGCTGGAATATGCAATTTTCTTTGTAGTAATGCCTCAAACTCGTGACAGTTCCTTTTGTGTTTCCAAAATTAAACTGTTCAGAGTTGTCTTTGGTTTCAGAATTTTGAGAGCTTCGTTGCAGGGCATTTCTGCAGCCGAGCTCACGATATTCTAGTGGCATGTAAAGCTTACATGGAAGGTGCCCAAGTTGGGTGTTTGGTCAAAGGTGGAGTTCAGGATGTTGATGAGGGTGACAAAAGCTGCTCAAAGCAGTTCAAGGAGTCTCTAATGGGATATGTGAATATGCTTGTCAGAGAGTTGGCACAAATTGGAGCTCAGGACTCTGAGAAATTCTTGTCTCCAGGAACAACAATGAACAAGCCATTGGGTGGTTTGCCTGAGGCTGCCACTTGAATATTTTCTTGAAAATTCCCAATTTTGAGACTTGATACAAAATGGCTTTATATAGAACGTCTATTTCACCAAATAGCAGGTTTCTGTTTCATTTAAGTGGTTAACCTTTTCAGGGACTATCTTATCTTCTTGAACACTGCCTGCACATAATTTTGGATATTGTATATAGTTGTAGATAATAAATATATTTTAATACATTGTTAGGGTGACATAAGGTAAGCCTGATCATATTATTCTGATTTGAGTTTATTGGTGGTTGCTTTTTGGTGTCCTACAAAAATGTAAGCAAATTTATAGTGGAGGTCTATGTTTGTAAATGCCTTTTGTGATAATTATTTGGTGGAACGCACTTCCATTGTCTTGAAAACAAGTTTATCAAACTCTAAAGTCGTTTTTGTATGATAGAATTGTAAAACTAGTAAGAATTTGGGAGTTAATGTGAAAGTTTAATAACCATGTTGTCTTACGAGTTTAATAAACTTGAGAGTTTAAGTAAACTTATTTTTGTGTGGTAAGATTATAAATTTATAAGAGTTAAAGAGTTAACTCAAAAGTTTAATAACTATATTTGAAAAATTATTTTACTAGTTATCTTTTGAGTTTTATCAGATTTTGTTGCAACCACATTAGCTCTGAGAACACTTTCAAAAATGGGTTATTTTAGACTGCACCTCACCCTTGGTGTCATTTGGGCAAAACGTGGATTGTGGTGTCAACTTTTTTATTGATTTCATATTGTATGATCTAAGATCACTTTTTTTTTAAAAAACAAAAATATTATAGTTAGGAATTTTTTCTAGAGGGTTGGAAAAAAGGGGATAGTGGGATTTGAATACGGGATTTTCAACACAAAAGATATAGAAAATAATCATAACCATTAGACTATATGCTCAATCACAATTACATATGATCGAAGATCACTTGAAGTTATGCACAATGAATAAGACAATGTAAAAAAAAATGGTTTAAATTCCATGCTTGTTTTCTATTCCCACCGGTTCAAACATCTAATTTGTTCAAAATCATTTTAAATTTTGTCACTTTAGATCACTTGTATTTAAAATTAACTAAGTTTAATTAATTTGATTCGAATCCGATCACCATTGTGAAGGTGAAACGTTTGCAGCTTTTTTATTTTTTCTTTTTGTCTTTTCAAATTCACAATATCCAAATTTGATACTGTGCTTAAGGTTATTAGATTAAGTAGCCAAATACTTGGATCAACAATATATTGGTAGTATATACAAGCATATACATCGAGAGTAATTTTTATATATTATTAGTGCAAAAAAGTTTTATATTGTTATTTAATCATATGTTTTATTTGCATGACTTTTAAAATAGTAAATGATCGGATTAAACATTTTAACTAATATGATGATATGTAGCTGGATGTGTGTAATTTTATTTTAAAATTAAATTCATATTCACTTGTGTATATAATTTTGTACAATATTGTTTACAGCTGCAATTGGATTAGAGTTTAGATTAAGTCAAGTGCCTTAGGGAGGAAGAAAGTCTTGTTGTGGGGACAAGAGTGTTTGTTGAGTCGTGACCTGTTAGAAACGTTGTCCCTCAACCATATGTTTTGGTTTGACTGAAGTAATTATTCGTAGCTTATAGATAACATCACATCGTTCCACAACCGTGGCCTACATTTCCAGTCCAAGAATCATCACCATCTAATTAGTTATCATAATAAAATTCACAAAAGTCTTTCTTGCTTTAACGTGTTATCTGGTCTTGACTCGAGAGATTCTGCCCAATATGGGATTGGTGATGACTTGTTCCAAGTCTTTGTGGTCTTTAACAAGAAGCTTATGATCATAAAGAGGAAACGTCTAAGAAAATCCCTTCAGTAGAAAGATGAGCTCAAAAAACTTTGAAACTAGGGAACAATGAGTATTGCTACTGTGAATGTCATGACGTCCTCACAACTCTCTTTCGCGCTATATTTGATCGGGAAGTAAAAATTGGTCAGCTCAATTTCAATCCTTTCATCAAACACACTGTAGATATAAAATAATAATTTTGAAATAAGTATAAAAATGAATTTATCACAACGTAATAAATAGATAACACGTCTCGTCTTTTTTTTTTTTGTTTAATTGGAAGACACCAAGCCATGATTTAAGCAAAAATTTCTCTCATATTTGTGCAGACTATAATTTAGGAGTTTCCAAACAAAAACAAAAACAAAAAATTAGAACCCTGTGAACGAGAGTTGGTAAAGATAACATTTCCCTAACAAAATTACGCTCAACATGTTAATGTGACGTGACTAAAAACCTCTAATTTTCTTATTTACCAAAACCAAAATTTGAAATTTCCTTTTCAAAAGTAAAATAAAATAGAATAAAATTTTCACTTAAGAAACGGGGCAATGCTCGTTCAAAACACGAACATATACATTAAGGGTGCTGGATAGTACGGTCCAGTTATGTCTTGGACAATCCAGTGGTCCATTCCTATCGGTCCTTAGATTTGGTTTAATTAAAATCTAACGTATGACATTTTATTCAATTATTAATGTTTTGAAATTACTTAAAAGCGATGTGGATTCAATACTGGCATGGTTACAAGACCATCACAAATCATTTCTCCTTCGATTACAGAGAGTTGGGAATGGGGATAGAAGCCCTGATAGAACAAACTAAAAATACCCCAGCACAATAGAACATTTGTCACAAACAACAATGGCCATAGTCACTCAAAATTTTTCTCACTTCACAAACAATAACAAAAATGAATAATAAATGATAAGAGAAATAAACAAGAAACCAAATGTAACATCATCCACAAAAATGTACACGGGGAACCAAATTTTCTAGGTATGTTGGTACGAGCTTAGGAGGGCCGATTGGACATTTCAGTATCAGAAAGAAGAAATATTATTATTAGTGAATTTGCATTGACAATACATTTCGGTCATATTGGGTCAAGTTCGATTTATTTAGTTTATATTTTAAAATATTTGTAGACTTGTTTTATTTCATGTTTGTTAAACCTAATTGTTAGGGTAGTAATTTGGGTCCAGTCTAATAAGATTAGAAAATTAGTTTAACCTAAATAAGAGGTATAAATACTCCAAACTTGGTAGTCTTTGAGTGATTCTCTTATGATATTTTATTTGATTTTCAATCCTATCTTCCATATCAATTGTGTATTGGGGTTCCTGGTTTTAATATCCATGGTTCCGGATCATATATTCTAACTACGGATGAAGTATACCAACAATAGTGGCCGCACCAGTTAAAATGGTTGAAAACGCTCAAAATGTTGAAGATTGGTGAGACAGACTTTGGTCTATGGTGGTCGAACGGCAATAGTGAAAAGGGTGTTTGAGTGTTGAACTCTAGGGACTTCATTTGCAAATAAAAACAAACAAAACAAACCCCATTTTGCAATATTTAAAAAGTTGAATGCAGAGTACTTTTTATAATTTTGAGAAAAAACCATCAAGTGGTCCAAAACATTTCAAGACTAGATTATCGGGCGACCGCAGATAATTTGATCCCCACTTATTTCAAGTATATGTTGATCCTTTAATTTTAATTGTTAAACTAAACAAAAATTTAGACGAACGGTTAGGATTAATGACTAAAAATAATATAAAAAATTATTAAAATATACATATTCTATTAAAGATAATATAAAGTATCAAAATATCCTAAATCCATCTCCTCCCCCCTCAACTGTTTCATGAATCACCTCATCGTTTCAACATAATCAGTTTGGAATCAATCATCACCCCTACCTCGTTATTATTATTATTTTTATTTTTTTGTGTACTCACTTCAAAATTCGTTCTTAATTTTTTGGGAGCCGCAATGAGGGTTTATATTGGTCATCGATCATGGATATCAACTTTTTCCTTTAATGTTCACTTAATAATTTCGCATAACATGGAATTAAAATAAGCTAGTGCTTTTGCGATGGTTGAATCACTTTGGGGGAACTTGATTGGAAGGTGTTTGCATTTTCTGCTCGTCCGAACTTTTAGTGTTTGGAATTGATTTCATTAAGAGGATATGTAGAAACATAAGACAAATAAGGAAAATGTTTCAGAGGCACTGTGAGAGAGACATCAATAGAAGAGAGCTCACCATGGTTGGTTGGAAAGAGAACAGCGAAGGAGGAATTAAAAGTTTAAACAAGGATATTATAGTAACTTTGTATAGTGAAGTAAGGAACATGCTAAGGTCTGAAACAGGTGTTGAACCAAATTATCCTCAACCTTATCCGGCACCTGCATTCAATGCCTATCACAGTCACCGGTTCCACAGTAACCTCTATTATTTAAACTTTTGGATTTTATCTGACAATGTTTGTGCTAGATTTAAGAAATACTGTATAACTTTAAACAAATGTTATGAGTGCAAAAATCATTTGCTTTATGGGTGGAAAATATCATTCTTTTTTTTTTTTCATTTTTTCACATTACTCTTAATGTTTTACACTGTTTTTTTCTTTAAAATAAATTCAGACAGTAAAATAAGAGATAATTACAGTTATCTTCACATTTTCTCCTTTTTTATTTCCTAAGCAAGTAAAGTGTAAATGAAGTATAACAACTTCGCTAGAGAAATGAAAATTTGAAATCACTTTGTATACAAATGTAGCAACATCTCATAACTTTTTTCTAAATACACTCATGTTTAATGGACTTTGAGTTTTTTCAAATTAAATCCATTCCTACTTCACTACCACTAAAATTCTATTGTAAATATACTACTTATTTTTATTTAGATGAATGCAGGATATCTACCACGGATAATAGTGACTAACCCTCTTGGAACGTAAAATTTATAAATGTGAGTTTTGTCTTTAGTTACAAGACTTTCTCATCACATCGTTAGAAATCAAATCTCTTAAAAGAATTTAGCTAGCTACTATTAACTATATTAGTAGTTGTGTTTATTGTGAATGTAATTATGTTTACACCACTTTTGGAGTTTTAGTAATACTCGTGAGTATTGACTACTGAGAGAAGCTTAGCCACTGCCTAATTTGCCATCCAGTAGAGCATAAATCAGAGATATTATATAGGTGCCTTGGGGAGAAAGAAAATGTCTTGTGGGGACAAGGGTGTTTGTTGCTTCATGACCTGTTAGAAACGTTGTCTCTCAATCTTATGTTTTGGTTTGAATTAATTATTCATGGCTTGTAGATAGCATCACATCGATCCACAACCGTGGCCTACATTTCCAGTCCAAGAATCATCACCATCCAATCTAATTAGTTATCATAAACAAATTCACAAAAGTCTTTCTTGCTTTAACGCGTTATTTGGTCTTGACTCTAGAGATTCTGCCCAATATGGGATTGATCATGACCTGTTCCAAGTCTCTGTGGTCCTTAACAAGAAGCTTGTGATCATAAAGAGGAAACATCGAAGAAAATCCCTTCAGTAGAAAGATAAGCTCAAAAGACTTTGAAACCAGGGAACAAAATTGGTATTGCTAATGTGAATGTGATAACGTCCTCAAACACCCTTAGGCTTGAAGGGTGAAAATTTTCTAAGTGAACTTTTTGTATAAATTTACACTTGAAGTTTATCCATAAAAATTTTTACTTAATTTTAACCCTTCAACCAAACATACTCTTTAAGAGTTTCCACACAAAAATGAAAAATTAGAACCCTGTTAACAAGAGTTGGTAAAGATGACATTTCCCTAACAAAATTATGCTCAGCATGTTAATGTGATGTGATTAAAAACTTTTAATTTTCTTATTTAACAAAACCAAAATTTGAAATTTCTTTTTAAAAATAAAATAAAATAGAATAAAATTTTTACGTATGAAATGGGACAATGCTCGTTGACGACACGAACTTATACATTCAACGCCTGTCACGGTCATGGAGTTCCATAGTAACCTCTATTATTTGACATCATTTTGTATACAAATGTAACATCTCATATCCTTTTCTAAATACACTCATGTTTAATGGATTTTGAGCTTTCTTTTTTTAAAATAAATTCATTCATACTTCACTGCCACTAAAATTCTATTGTAAATATCCTTATTTTTATTTAAATGAACTTAGAATATTTACTATCGATAGTAATGATTAATTTCTTTGAAGTGTATAGTCCATAGATGTAGGTTTTGTCTTTAGCCATAAGACTCTCTCAATACACACCATTAGAAATCAAATCTTCGATTAGATATTTCAGGAACTTAACTAGATACTGCCTATACTGGCCCTCATGCTAATTGTGAATATAATTATGTTTACACCACTTTTAGAGTTATAGGAATACGATTGAGTATTGACTACAGAGAGAAGCTTAGCCACTGCCTAATTTGCTATTCAGTAGAGCATAAATTAAAGATATTATATAAGTGACTCCAATTCTTCCTTTCTTCCTCAACCTTTTGCAGAAACAAACTTGTTCATGTTAATGGATTCTCTTCTCTCTATTCTCTTCTTCCTTTTCACTCTCTTTTCCTTTAACCTTGCCACCTCTTATGCTTCACAACCCTCATACAAAGACCACTGTGCCACTATTGTCCAAGATTCGCCCCTCACCAACAAAAGGCCTAAAACTTCCCCCCCTGTTGATCACCACACTGGTTACTTCACAGGAGGTGATAGGATCATTGGCCTTGGCAATAAATGGAGCCAGTTCTCCTTTTACCTCACCCCAAGGAGCATGCATGCAACTGAGACCCCTCTCTTGTTCAAATTTGAAGGCCATGTCTCATTCAGAAGCAACAATGCATGGAACTTAACCTATGGTGACAGCAAGTTACGTTATGGGACTAGAAGGCATCACCATGAGAATTATGTGATCTTCAAGCTTGATGGTTTCTGGTCTGAATCTTCAGGGAAGGTTTGCATGGTTGGTAGAGGCAGTGGTTATTCCAAAACAGGTAACTCTCTCAACCTGGAAGCTGTGTTTAAGCTTAACAATGTGTTCAATGCAAGTAATATCAGTAGCCTTGTCATTGGAAGCTTGGAGAGCTTGAGTTCTAAAAATGATGAGAGTTACTTTGAAACCATTTCTGTGTTGATGTTACCAAAAGCAAAATACAACTATACCTTGGATTCCACAGAAGCTGATACTGAGTGCTCTTCTGGAAGTCATGCTGAGCAAGACTTGTCATTAGATTTCAATTCCTTGAGTTTTTGCTCATATCCCCTCATAGATGTCATTAGGATGCTCCACTTGGAGTACTCTAGTGATTGCAGTTCTGATTCTAAGAACTGCACTCCAATTAGTGGGGGTTCTGGACAATTGCCAACATTTATGTCTTTGAAAAGCATTGAATGTTCACATACTGAGAAGCACAGTATGAGGGTTCTGGTGGAATTTATGAATAATAGTTACTATTATAGCAACCAAGGTTTCAGTCCCAAAACCATGTTAGTAGGGGAAGGGTGGTGGAACAAGAACAATGTGTTGTGTGTAGCAGCTTGCCATGTCATGGACATGGCACCATCCTTGGCTGGCACTCATGTTGGTGACTGCTCAGTGAGATTGAAAATGAGGTTCCCCTCAATTTGGTCAATCAAAAACACTAGTAGTGTAGTGGGAGAAATCTGGAGTAACAAGCCTGCAAAAGAACCAGGTTACTTCAAGAGGATCGCATTTAGAAATGATCAGCCTCGGGGGGTGGGAGTTCCAGGCTTAGAATATAAGTATAGCCAACTAGAAAGAGTTAAGAAATCATGCCAAACATCTAAGCCTGTCAAGGACCAGGGGAAAAGATATCCAGAAGCCTATTCTTATGACATGAGATTTGATATGTCAGTTAAAGAGGCTAAAAAAAAAGTAGCCTGGGGTTATTCAACTCCTTTATCTGTTGGTGATAAGCTATATGAGTTGGATATGATGGCTACAGTTTATGATCCTATCTCGGGCTACTCAACAAGAATTCCTTCTGAAATCCTCAACAACAATGCTAGCTTGTTTAACATAAGCTACATGATTAGCATGTACGTGATGTCTCATTCAACCTTAAATGACAGGTCTTCCTTGTTTAACAAGTCCTATGAGATGGCAAAGATTGCCGCAGAAGGAATTTATGATGCTGAATCAGGAACCTTGTGTATGGTAGGCTGCCGGGATCTTCCCCAAAACAATGGGACACCAATGGCTCATTCCCTGGACTGTGAGATTCTGTTGAAGTTTCAGTTCCCACCAATAGATGCAAATGATCGGAACCGCATTAAGGGAAGTATCGAAAGCAAACGCAAGAAATCCGATCCTCTTTACTTCAAACCTTTAGACATATCTGCAACTACATATTACGTGGAAGCAGCAAGAAGAAATGCTTGGAGAATGGATATGGAGGTCATCATGGCTCTGATATCTACCACTCTAGCATGTGTTTTTGTGGGATTGCAACTCTACCATGTGAAGAGAGACCCCAATGTTCTACCCTTCATCTCACTTATCATGATGTCAATTCTTACTTTTGGTTACATGATACCCCTTGTTCTGAACCTTGAAGCTCTTCTTAGCCAAAATCCTAGCAACAAAAACATTGTATATGGGAATGTTGGGTGGCTTGAAGTTAATGAAATATCAATAAGGCTAATCACCATGGTAGCTTTCTTGTTGCAATCCCGTCTCCTATATCTTGCTTGGTCGTCAAGAAAGACTAATGAGAGCAAGGGATCCCTCTGGACAGCTGAGAAGAAGGCTGCAATTGTCACCTTACCCTTGTATGCAGCTGGTCTATTGATTGCATTGATCTTCAATTTGAAGAAGGATGGAGATAAGGCTTCTGTGTACACCAATGCGTACCGGAACCCTTCTTCGTCTTGGGAGAACTTCAAATCTTATGTTGGCCTAATATTTGATGGCTTTCTCTTGCCACAGATCATGCTAAACGTGTTCTCAAATGTGAGGGAGAATGTACTTTCATGTTCATTCTACATTGGAACCACTTTTGTGAGACTCTTGCCACATGCCTATGATCTTTACAGGACTCATTATTATGCTCAACAAGATGATGGAGCATACTTCTATGCAGATCCAAGTGCAGATTTTTACTCCAAATATTGGGATGTAGCAATCCCTTTGGCAGGTATCATATTTGCTGTTATTATCTACTTGCAGCAACGTTTTGGTGCTCTTTGTATTCTGCCTCATAGATTCAAAGGGTCAATTGCATATGAGAAGGTGCCTGCGGCTGTGGTCACTGAACCTGAAGCAGAAGTGAAGATAAGCAACATATAAAGTGCACTTTCTTTTGCCAAAGTGCAAATGGCCTCATCATATGTGAAATCCAAGTTGGACTAGTGTAAGCAGTTACCTACATATGTATTATAGCTTTGAAATTGTGTTGTTGTGAGTGTTGTCTTTGTAAAATAAATTTGCTATTGTGAAAAAGAATGCTTGTATGGCTGATTAGATGAAGCCTTGTCCGTTAGAATTGAATAGTGATGATATCTTTGCTTAACAAGTGGATGAATTGCCCATCAGAGATTCTTACATGGGCATGACTGTTGTAAATTACATCTAGGCATATTAACAAGAAAGATGGATTTCACTATCTTTTTCAAATATACACTTACTCCTTTTAGCATATATTTATTTGTGTACGGATCCTATCTGATTTTATTGTGAGTGTCGTTAAATTTAATATGTTAAAATTATGCCTATACACTAAATTTTTATTGCATTTTTTAAGTGAATACTTTTCTCTGAAAAGATTGATTAAGAAATTAAAATTAAGTATTAAATGAAATAAAATAACATATTTCATATATTGAAAATTAAATAGTTTTTAATTGTTTTGTTTAGCTAGCTTGAGCGCTAAAATTTTTAAATCAGTATATTTAAACCATCAGTTAACAACATTATTCAACTATATTTCATAACATTTCAATTTTTAATCTTCTTCTACTACTCTAGGACCATCCGGTTACATATGTAATTAGCCCCTCAAGGAGAAAATATATTCCATACTCCTCATGATTAAAATAAAATAAATTGATTTATAATAATTTATGAAAAATAAATCAAATTAATTCGTAGTGAAAACACAAATTGTATAAATAAATCTATCAAAATAAAGTATTATTGTTCATGTATGAAAAAAAAGTATTAATTTATTTCACATTTTCAATTATGAGGGACCAGAAAATGTGTTTTTCTTGTTTAGGAACCATTTTGTCTAACATGATTTTTGTTAACAATCAATTTGAAAGTTTAATCAACATGGAAAAAAAGTAGAAAAGTACCAATTCAATCGAAATCAAATAATTTAGAGTCTTGTAAATTCGAAACACTAATAATTAAGATGAAAAAAAATGTTTTCGTCAACAACACTCTTAAAAGTTAAAACATTACTTTATAGTAGCATTGTAATTGTAATCATCTTCTAGTAGCCATGGCATAAATTTTAATGGTCCAATGTGGCCATCACCATCCTACCACAAAGAAATATTCAGAAGGTGCACTTAGAAGTCTTCCTTGCATTGAAGTAAGGTTCCTTGCAACTTGTGATTGATGACTCGCTGGCGTTGACACCAAGTCTATGATTTCTCATTTGTCACGAACCCTTTTCCTTCTCTCTTGCTATATGTTTGATTGGAAAAATAAAAAATGAAATGAAAATTTTTATGGGTGAAACCGTGTACAAACAACTACACGTCCTTGTCTATCTATAAATATAAACTATACTCAATATTCAATAGTGGCGATTTAGTCAGGGCGCCTGTATAAATTTGGCCGGCATCACCTCTGTTTTGTCCCCTATACTGCCATTGAGTAAAAGTCAATACAAATAGAAGGGGCATGGAAGAAAATATAGTCCCTAAGCCGATACATGGCTAATTGCAAAGTTGTATTATTTAAACGTATAAAAAGAAGATGTCTATTATGACAATTACTTTATTATTATTGGATATGATATGTGAATATAATAAATAAAAATCACCATCACATTTGATAATGATAAAATTGGTGTCTTAATAGACATCCAATTCTAAAATATTTAAATAACATTTTTGGCTAATTGAGTTACATTCTCACAACTCCACTAAACGATAGGATACTTATGATTTTTCTTTCCTCTGTTGGCTAACTCACTAGTCTAGGTGTTCTATAATCTAGCTTGATTAGTTCATTATGAGAGTAAATAAGTGTCAAACTAATTAATGAATGAATTAAACATCGATAAATACTTATAAAATATTATACATCTATTGAAAAAAAACAAGGAAATGAGTTACCAACAAGAAAATAAATAGTCTGTAAGTTTTGTTTCTTTGTTTTTATACTTCTGTTGAGGCGAAGTTTTTGAGGAAGAAGTTCATCTCATTCTTGTTTCATTCCAAAGTCAATACTATAGGTATTAACGAGCTTCAGATTCAATCCTAATACTTTAAGATTATTTTGTCTATGTTACCCAATTTTATCGATGAAGTCAAATGACAAGTTTATATATGAAGACCTTGTAAATAAGAGTGTAAAGATAATAGTTTTCCAATAGTTTTCCTCTTTAAAATATTGTGCTTGACAGTAAAATGCTTGTTCAAACCACAAGCCTATATTATTCAAAGAGGGCGCATTCTTACGTGAAAAACAAAGAGTTTTCTACATTTGCAGAAACGAGATGGACCAATGAGTGAAGTACATGTGTAAGTGAGGTTAATAGAAAGTTGTAAACCTATATAAGAAAAGTTATAAACCTATGTGAAAATGTTGTAAACCTATGTAGATAATACAACATTCCTAACAAACATTCTTAAATGTGATTACCAAAGAAAAAAGTTGTAAACCACCTAGTAAAATATTGTAAATCACTGAGTAAAATGTTGTAAACCTCATTTTTCTACAGGTGCAGAAAATTCTTTGTTCTGCACCTGTCCATTACAGAAAATTCTTTGTTCTGCACCTGAGAATTCCCTTCAAAGAATATCATAACTATGAAGATTAATAAGGAATTAATTAAAATTCACTGTCAATGTAAAGATATTTTACATCATTAATAAATGAGACGTTGACAACTCATCACTTTAAATAATTTTTTAAAATTTAAACTATCCATGATCATGTAATGGATACATATGACAGTTTTTTATTGCATGATAGTATAAAGGTGATTACACTGTCAGTACATATTAATTATACTCGATTAATAAGTAAATGCTCTTTCTTTTAGTTTTTAATATGTATATACGATGACAAAATATCTTTATAGTTTTTAAGTTTATTCAACTTTTCATGAGATTTACTATTTCGATTTGTCCACATAAAACGTGAGAGCTATGCCCTTCTTTTTTTTTTTTGCAAAATTATGTTTCCAAGATTTTTTTTTTTGTTCTGGTAAAACAACTGACAAACTTTGTCTTCTTTATTTATTATTTATAATATGTTTCCTTACTTCTTTAATTCATGTACAAGACTTCAAAAGTATTTATCAGCTTAAGTTCACGTTTTCGTCCTAAGAATTTGAGATGGCTTAACCCATCCCACTGATTATGGGTTGGTCCATTCAAAACTTACACAACATGAACTTCTTCCCCTAAATTCTCGCTCATATAAGTGATATTTGACTTAACTAATCCAAAGAATTATATATTTATATTAATACAATATAAGAGCAAATCACCAATCAAACTAATGCCAACATGTGAGACAAAAAAATGAATGATCGGTATTACATCACTGAGAATTAACTGTATAAAATTTTATAATAATATTTGAATGTCACAATAAGTAAGCACTACAAGGGTAAAGATAAATAGACAATCATATATATGACTAACAATAAGGAGTGGCTTAACTAATAAATAAGCTTTAAATTAGCATTTGAGAAGCATGTGTATGAAGTAGTGATATCTTCAAAGTCACTAACCCATTCACCATTCAGCAGTGCGGAGAGATATAAGTATACCTGTGAATTCAAGTCTTCCATTATTCTTCTACCATTCCACTTTGATTACATAATAAAGAACACACAAAAAAAAAAAAAAACAACTTGTTGATCATGGTTATGGATTCTCTTCTCTCCATGCTAATATTTCTTTTAACTCTCTCTTCCTTAAACCTTGCCTCAACATCTTCATCACAACCCTTTTACAAAGAACACTGTGCTTCCACAGTCCCAGAATCACCTACCACAAACCTCATCTTCCCACACTTCTTCCCCCTTGGTAGTCACCACACAGGTTACTTCACGGGTGGTGATAGGATCATTGATGTTGACAGTACTACATGGAACAGGTACACCTTCCACCTTCAGAGATGGGGCATGCATGCAACTGAGGCCCCAGGCTTGTTTAGAATCCAAGGCACTGTGTCATTCAGTGGCACCAACACATTTTTCTACCATGATGATGAAAGGCTGACTTATGGAAATGGACATCATTACCATAGAAACCAAGTGACCTTCAATCTTGAAGGGTTCTGGTCTGGTTCCTCTGGGAAGGTTTGTATGGTTGGCACAGGCAGTGGCTATTCCAAAACAGGTGACTTTCTTGACCTTGATGCCGTGTTTAAGCTTGATGGTGTGTTCAATTCAAGTAATATAAATAGCTTGATCAATGGAAGCTTGGAGAGTTCGAGTTCTGAGAAGGGTGATGGTAACTTCGAACCCTTTCATGTGTTGATGTTTCCAAAAGGCAATTACAACTATACCTTGGATTCCACAGAAGCTGAAAATGAGTGCTCTTCTGGGGGTGATGGTGAGCAAGGCTTATCAAATAATAATTCATTAAGTTTTTGCAATTATCCACTCTCAAGAGCCATTAAAAGACTATGGTTGGAGTACTCTAGTGACTGCAATAATTCTTCTAAGAACTGCACTCCTATTAGTGGGGTGTCTGGGAATTTGCCATCTCTTATGACTTTGAGAGGCATTGAATGTTCTTCAAGTGAGAAACATAGGTTGAGGGTTCTTTTGAGATTCATGAACAACAGTTACTATGAGTATAACCAAGGTTACAATCCAAAAACTATGTTGGTAGGGGAAGGCTGGTGGGATGAGAAGAAGAATAGATTGTGTGTAGTGGCTTGCCATGTCATGAGCAATGCATCATCTAATCATGTAGGTGATTGCTCAGTAAGATTAAGATTGAGATTCCCTGCTATTTGGTCAATCAACAGCACTAGCAAAATAGTGGGCCAAATTTGGAGCAACAAAGCTGCAAATGATTCAGGGTACTTCAAGAGGATCACATTTAGAAGTCAACCATTGGATGGTAGGGTGGGAGTTCAAGGCATGGAGAAGTATGAGTATAGCTTGCTAGACAGAGTTAAGAAATCATGCCCAACAAACAATGCTGTTAAGCACAAGGGGAGAATGTATCCAGATGCCTATTCAAATGACATGAGATTTGACATGTCAGTTAGAGAGTTCAACAAGAGCAGAGCAGCCTGGGGTTATTCAGCTCCCATATCTGTTAATGATCATGTCTATGGTTCCGATTGGCCTACAGCTTCTGATGTAATTGTGCACAATGAAAAATTGTTTAACATGAGCTACAAGATTAGCATCATGTTAAATTCAACTTTAGTTGACAAAAATTCCTTGTTTAATCTGTCATCTCAGATAGCCAAGATTTCTGCAGAAGGGATTTATGATGCAGGAACCGGAGCCTTGTGTATGGTAGGTTGCCGTGATCTTGTGTCTCACAGTGGCCTACCAATAGTTCCTTCTGGGGACTGTGAGATTCTAGTGACGTTTCAGTTTGCATCAGTAAATGCTAAAAGTGGAAGCTACATTAATGGAAGAATTGAAAGCACACGCAAGAACTCATCAGATCCTCTTTACTTCAATCCTTTAGACCTATCTTCAGCTGCATTTTACAAAGAAGCAGCAGAGAAAGCTGTTTGGAGGATGGATATGGAGGTCACCATGGTTCTGATATCAACCACTCTAGCATGTGTTTGGGTTGGATTGCAGCTCTACCATGTGAAGAGACACCCTAATGTGCTCCCCTTCATCTCACTTACAATGATGTCAATTCTCACTTTGGGTTACATGATACCCCTTGTTCTGAACCTTGAAGCACTTCTTTCCCAAAATCCCAACAACAAAAACTTTGTATTTGGAAATGTTGGATGGCTTGAAGTCAATGAAATATCAATAAGGCTTACCACTATGGTAGCTTTTTTGTTGCAATTCCGTCTCCTGCAGCAAACTTGGTCATCAAGAAACGCCAATGAGTGCAACAAAGGCCTCTGGGCTGCTGAGAAGAAGGCTGCATATGTCACCTTACCCTTGTATGCAGCTGGTTTGTTGATTGCATTGCTCTTCAAGTTGAAGACCTCAAACTACAAGCAGCAGCAGCACCACTCATCATGGGAGAACTTCAAATCATATGGTGGTTTGGTATTGGATGGCTTTCTCTTGCCACAAATCATTCTAAACCTGTTCTCAAATATGAGGGACAATGTTCTTTCATATGCATTTTACTTTGGAACCACTTTTGTGAGACTGTTGCCACATGCCTATGATCTTTACAGGACTCATAATTATGCTCGAATAGATAATGGTTCATACTTGTATGCAGATCCAAGTGCAGATTTTTACTCCACTGCTTGGGATATTGCCATCCCTTTGGGGGGTATCGTATTTGCTGTCATTATCTACTTGCAGCAACGTTTTGGTGCTCATTATATTCTGCCTCGTCGATTCCAAGGGTCAAAGGTATATGAGAAGGTGCCTGTGGTGAATGAATCAGAAGCAGGAGGAGAGACAACCAACATGTAAAATGCACTTTTTGATGCCAAAGTGAAAATGGCCTTATCATGATGAAGCAAAATTGGGGCGGTTTCTGAGCAGTTCTCTTTATATATTTTATCAGTTTTGTGTTGTTTGTTGCAATATAGTATACAAAATAAAGTTGCTGCTGTAAAAGACTGTTCATGGGGCCATTCCAATTAAATGAAGCTTTAGTCTGTTAACAGATTTTGATGCTAGAATATAAACTCACCTTCAAAGCTTTAGTGTGGATTATATTTTAAAAGAGAAGAAAGTCTGAGACTAGATAGAAAAGAACTTTTTGCTTCTTTAATTTTACACCTAAAAGTAGGTTTCCATCTTATATTAGTAGTTTTTGGTTTCTCAAATTATTCCCTCACCCCACACAGACGCCTAAAGGGTCTTATTTTTTCAATTAAACTCTTGCTATGATAACTATGTTACACTGTCTGAACATAAGTTTGGAATACATCGTTAAGAAGAAGCAAGATACGTGATCTTCTTACTCTGGCTAAATTTCTTCTGTAGCTATGCCTCTTTCTTTTGGGATCTCCTAATGCTATAGTCCTGTTGCGCAAAATGGTAAAACAATAATAATGTAGGGGTCTATATTAATAAAATAGGATGTTGAGTAATTGCTGAAATACATCTCCATGTAAAGCTGTTAATTAGGCCCTTGTCCCCTGGGCTGGCCCCTCAAGCCCACATTTTCGGGTCTTATTAATTTATGTCCACGTGCACTAGGGCTTAATATAGTGGGTAAGGGCTAAATTGACAGCCTTATTTTCATAACTTCAAAAGTTAACTCTACTTGTTTTTCTCTTTTTGATGTTTTCATATTAGTTTTGAGAACTAAATGACAATTTCTTGTCTTCAAATCCCATTTTGTTTTCTGTCTTATCAATTATTTTTTATTATGTGGAATATGAGCATTTAATACTATTTAAAATCTTAAAATAGTTAACTATTTTTCATATGGTAAGAAGTGATTGGTGAGATAGAAGGAACAACCAATTTCTTTTGAGTACATTATGTTCAAAAGCATGTTATATCTAACTGGTTTAGGCCAACTTGGCCCTCATTAACCATTGGGGTGGAAACCACAAAGGAAGATTTGGAAGGGTGCACTGAGAAGTTTTCCTTACTTTAACGTGTTCTTATTGGTTTTGACTCTTTTCTAGGCAACTTGTTCTGGTTTTGACTCTAAATATAAATATTGCACAATATGTGATTGGTGAGTTGCTATTCGTCTTTGTAGGGGGTTTTGACGCCAAGCCTCTGATTTTTCAATGCAAACCAAGGATACATATATTTAATATTTGTCAATAAGAGGAAGGGAAAAAAAAAAAATGCAACGTTCTCATCTATCTTTAGATATAAATAAGCCATCCTATGTGCCTTTGGAATTCGGCCGGCAATACCTTTGATTTCTCCTTCTAGGAGGAAACATCTAAGAAAATGCCTTCAAATGGAAAGATGATTTCAAACAGGTTATGAAGCTAGTCAACAAAATGGGAATGGTGACATTCACTAGGTCCTCACAACTCTTAAAGAAATTAATTGAAAACTGATTAAATAAATAAATAAGATGGAGACTGGGAGCATATTCTTTTTTGTTTTATTTTATTTGTCTGAAGTGAAGTTTAGAGAAGAAAAGTTGCCTCATTTTAAAGATGGGTCTGTCACAAACGTCAAAGTTTACAATGATATTTATGGATGATCTATCAATATAGTACTACAAAGAAATTAGAATTCAAACCTAAAATACTTTTATTTATAATATTAATTTGTACCAAACAAACCAACCCTGCTGCAAGTTTGTTAGGAACTTGTAAATGAGATTCTGTGAAGAAATAATTCTCTAGCAAAATTTCGTGGAACAGGTTAGTATTATTAAAGATTTTTATTTTTAAAATTAGTTTTATAGTGTTAAGAGTCTCACATTGTTTATGGATATGACCAAGATAGTCTTTATACGGGTTTGGACAATCATCTGCTATTAACTTTTGAGGTTGAGTTAGGCCCACTCAATTCTTAAAATAATATCGAAGTTTGTTGTGTGGATATTATTGGGCCACCCACATACATATAGTCCTGTAAACTTCACACTCTAGATATCCTGTGCTAGATGTGGGTGATTCTCCATAGGGAAGTATCCAATTAGTACTTAAGTTATAGTTTTGCAATTAAAGGGTCCTTGAAATCATGAAATGTTAGGAGTTCAACCTAGAAAATGAAAAAACACTTGTAGGGAGGGACATTGGTGCAAATGAGCAATAGTTTCACAACTAAAGAATGATAAAAGAACCTCCTAAAATATTATTTTAGAATAAAAGCTTTGTGACTTCTGCATTACCAAGGGAAGCTATTGTCTCATTTGCCATTCAGTAGAGAGCATAGAGATAATATATACCTTTGCCAAACTTCAAACATATAGACTCTATACCTATCTTCAGCTACATTCACAGCAGCAGCTAAAAAAAAAAAGCCTGCTATTTGGAGAATGGATATGGAGGAGTTCATTGGTCTGATATCTACCATTCTATCATGCGTTTTTGTGGGATTGCAACTCTACCATGTGAAGAAACACCCTAATGTTCTCCCCTTTATGTCACTTACCATGATATCAATACTCTCCTTTGGTCACATGATACCCCTTATTCTGAACTTTGAAGCCCTTCTTTCTCATCAAAACAATAATAACCATGCATTTGGACCTCTTGGATGGCTTAAAGTTGGTGAAATTGATATAAGGCTAGTCACAATGGTAGCTTTCTGGTTGCACTTGCGTCTGCTGCAGCTTACTTGGTCATCAAGAAACACTGATAATGAAAGCAACAAAGGCCTCTGGGATGCTGAGTTGACGGTTTCCCTTGCCACTTTATACTTGTATGTATCAGGGTTTTTGTTATTGTTTCCTTTGCTGTTTGTGTTTAAGGAGGATGGAGAATATGTTCCTGTGTACCACCACTTAAAATCTTATGGTGGTTCAATAATGGATGGATTTCTCTTGCCCCAGATCATCCTTAATGAGTTCTCAGATATGACTACTCAGACTGTTCTTTCAACTTCATTTTACTTTGGAACCACTTTTGTGAGACTATTGCCCCATGCATGTGATCTTTTTAGGGCTCTTAATCATGTTTCCCTAGGTAATGGTTCATATCCAGTCCTAAAGGCAGATTTTATCTGCATTATTTGGAACATTGTTATTCCTTTGGCTGGTATTGTATTTGCTGTCGTTGTCTCCATACAGCAACATTATGGCCCACATTATATTCTGCCCCAAAGATTAGAAGGGTCAAATGTATATGAAAGGGTGGATGTGGTTATTGAATCAGAAGCAGAAGTAGAGAAAACCGACAAGGAAAATGCAGTTTTTGATGCCGAGGGCAAGTTGCCTGATCATGGCGAATCAAATTTGGACAATTCCTAAGCAGTTCTCTTCATATATTTTATCTTTGTAATGCTGTTGCCAATATAGTCAAGGCAGAATAAGTTTGTTAAAGTGCTTATTGAAACCATCTTATGCTGAATTTCATGGTTCATGAAATCATCACCTTGCATACTAATCCGCCACAACTTTGTAATCTCGTCCTCTGAGCTTTATATGTTGTATTTTCTTGGTTAATATATTTTAATTTTTTTTTTTGTAAAAAAAAAGGACACTTAGAAAAACCCAAATAAAGATTGATGGTTTAGGGGAGGTTAAAATTGGATTATGCTACTTATAGTTCCCAACAAAGTGATTCTGAACAAGAAAATCAACTCTATAGATCAAATTAGATGGATTATGCAAGTTAATTATGGGAGAGTAAATGTACTTAACCTTACCCTCATTTTTTCGAAAGGTTGTTTACAAGATTTGAACTTATGACTTCCAGATCATAAAGCAACAACTTATGACCTCCAAATCACAAAACAACAACCCAACCGCTGTGTCGATACTCACTCTCTACCACGTGATTTGAATAAAGGAATATTTACAAGAAATATTTACAAAAGAAACATTATGTGCTCTTCAGTAACCAACTCATCATCTTTGTCTTAAGTTATCAGAGATGACACTTTCAACTTGGGTGCTGCCACTGCAAATTCATTTTCTCAACTGCCTTGATATCTGCTTCAGAAACTTATGTTTCATAGTTTGTAATCAATGCAAAACATCTTCAAGAGACCAAAAGGGGATTCTTCCAAGCTCAAGTTGTTTCTGATCTGATTTAGTGAAGGGAGCTAGAAAAGGCAAATTATAGAGAAATGAAGGATCATATTACAGATACACTTTGCAACTTACTATATGTCTAATAAACAATTTCTACAAACCGGGCATGTGTCATTTTCCTTCAACCAAAGCTCTATGCAATATGAATGGAACATGTGATTGCACAGTGGCAGAGCTTGACAGGACTCACCAATGATAAAGTTCTCCAAACAAATGACACAACCACTACAAAATGATCTGAACTCATCATCTTGTCCATAAATAACATGGGGTGGCAAAAGTTTTTGTGAGTGCCGTCGTTTATGAAATGATCTCATCTCATAAGCTTGTAGAAATGCTTGTAGCCTTTCCCTACTACCACTTATCCGATTCAAAGCACCTTGGTATGTCAAGGAAGATCTAACCACCAATGTCCTTATTCTTCCATCTTCAATATCATCATCAAGTGTTTCAAGAAGAGCATCAGATATATATTCGCAAAACTTTAATAGAAGGAGAACAACTATTGTTGAAAGTATGGTAGCCATAAAAAGAGATAATAACAAGATTAAAATCACATTGGTGGCATTGGCAATAAAATTTGAAAATGTGAGAGAAGGGTCTGAGGATGATTGTGGTGCAAAGGCTTGAGAAACCGAACTCATTGTTCAATAATGATCTGAGAACAAATCTTGGCTACCCTGGAGGACTACTTGTAATTTATTTGGTTTCTTTTTGTTAAGATAGTTGTAGCTTACAGGGTTTGATGTCAAGTCACCTGAATTTTGTTGAGGAAGAAGATGGAATAATTTGATAGTAACATTGTTAGATTTGTGGCAGATTCTAAATATAGATGCACAAAATCATTGTCTTTAGTGAAATATTATCAGACAAAGGTGGCAGGTTTATAATAGACTCTGTTATGTATTCTTGAGGTGGCAACTTTACACACATAATCTGGTGACATACATGATATGTATTGTGGTTGTTGTGATTGCGGGAGCAAAGTAGATTATCTCTGTTGATGGATCTTCCACAATCAACAAAAGAAATGCATGAGGTGCAATTGTCATTAATCCAACCATTTTGTAATTTATGTTTTCAGCTATTTTTAGTTATTGCAGTTCATATTTCTTACAGCTAAGATTGTTTGCGGTTTTCATGATGAAGAAAGAATAGTGTTAGAAGGTTAGAAGTGTATATGATCTTGATCCTTAATGACATAGGCTATTCAATAGGAAATCAGTGTCCAATTTCTCCACCTTAAGGCCCTTAAATTGTTGAAATCAGTACCTTTGTGATGCCATTTAAGTGGCACGAAGATGCAGATAAAGAAGTGACTAATTTGGTCAAGCGTTTTTTCATGGTGATTTGTGCTTTTTTTTAGTTAATTATTATTATTAGACACATTCTTGGACATCACATAAGCTGAGAAGTTGTCACTATTATTTGAGGAAGTGTTAATTTGAGCCGCTTGCTCACCTCAACACCCTAAAGAGAGAGAAGGGAAAAAATTTTACAAAAGAGAAAGAAATAGATGAAAAAGCGCATAAAAGAGTAAAAATAAAAGGAGGCGTTGGGATTAGGATGTACAAATATTATTTCTCATATTTTTTAAAATAAAAATCTTATAATATCTTCAATTGATATCTAATTCAAATACTTAAATAACACTATCTCTCTATCATATTCATAATATCAAACTACCCAACCTATAAAACAATGGCCTGTTGGAGTAGATGCATCAAGATCGGTGTCCATGTTGAATAATAATATTATTATTATAGATCATAAATATGATCTATAATATCTGGAAGTAACTATTGCCACTCTACTATGTTTATTGTCACTGCCATTATATCAATTTTTTATTTAGGCTCACCAAAATACTCTTATTCTCTTTTAATTATATGAACGATTAATGTAAACTATTTATTAATTATCATAATATCATCGAAAGTTATTATTTTTAATTTAGTTAAAAGCACATTTAATTATTAAAAAAGCGATATTTATCTCAGTTTTAATTTTTGAACTGTTACTAGCTATTACAAGTATTGCTAATTAATTTATTTGACATACTTATTTTAAATCTAAATATTATTTTTTAAATTTTTATACAAAAATTTTATAAAAAATATAATATTGAGTGTTTTATGAAAAGTAATAAATAATTTTTTGATGGAAAGAAATTATAAAGGAATGAATAATAATAAAGATATACAAATAAATCGTAATACACAATTACATACCTTTCTTTGTAACATCAAACTATTAAATAATTAAAAATTAGTAAACAAACAAATAACACCAGGAGCTTATTTATAGTGTCATTTGTGTGACTTATCTATGACTCTACTTTTGCAATTTGGAAGTCTTCGTCAGATGAGATGGGGTTATGGTGTCTTGCCATTCTAAATTGATTTCTGGTTTTTGGTGGTAATGTGATTGATCTTGTGCAATTTGAAACGTTTGAGTGTTGCCATTCTAAGTGTTGCTACTGTTTCTGCGATTGGCAATTTGGACTTTGGGTGCTCAACGATGATTTTATATTTTGGACAACGATATTGGTAGATAACTATTAATTGTTTTAATCAGTTAAAAAAACTAAAGAAAATTTTAAACAAAATAATTCTATATATATATATATAAATATTAAGTGACTATATTAAATATGTTAGCTTTAATACATGTAATATATAGTTACCGGATAAAACTTAAAAGTGAAATATATATTAAATATTTTTAAATAATTAAATTTGTTTTAAATTAAATTGACAATAATAACTTTTGATAATGTTATGAAGACTAAAAAATAATTTATACTAACCACCATTCATATAATTAGAAGGAATAAAGGGTGTTATTCAGTTAAACTAAACAAACATTTAATGCAATAGAAGTGGCAATATACATATGATAGCCACTCCCATAATTTTTTAATCAAAAGTTAATTTCATATAGAATGGACAATACAGGACAAAGCTCCTTTAAAATGAGAACTAACAGTGTATCCAAATTTTTAAGTGTATCATGATCTTAGGATAACTACACCCTCAATTTGACAAAAAGTTCAATTGAGTGGAACCTTGTGGGAGTACATATAGAATTTGCCTCAATCTTCTTCCAGATACGTGCATAGCTCGGTAAAATGGTTCCTTTGGACTTGGTTTTGTTTGTTCTCTCATGTACCAAAATATCCTTTGTTAAATAGCGCTTAATTATTTCTAATAACAAAGTAAAAAGTTGATAAAATTATAAGATATTCGCATAGCATAAAAAGTCATTGTACTATTTGCAGAGAGAGAGATATAGTACCACTAATTAGTAATTTACTACCAGAACATAATTTGTACAATAATGTTATTGATATATATACGATTCTTTACTCAATCAAAAAACAATATACAATTCTTTACAGCTATCATAATTACTATACATAAAATCAATATCTACATGATGCTACTACGACATATGGGACAGGTTGATTTCCTCTGCAACCAGTTATCTATACAATCTGAATGAAAAATGTGCTTGCACAGCGGAAATACTTGACAAAATTGGCCAGCTTCGAAATTCTCCAAGCAAATGGCACAATCACCACAGGCCCTTTTCATGTTATGCATCCCATAGTTTACCAATGGAGGTAATTTATTTGAAGCTCTAAGCTTATGGCCTCTTTTCTCATCAAAATCTTCATGTTTTTCCTCTTCTTCAAGTGTAGCCACCATTGCCCAATTAGCCTCCTCCATATTATCTGCATGGATAAGAGCTTGAAGGATGGTAACATGGTGAGATGATGATACCCCATGTCCATATGCACCATAAGCTATGTAAGTCCCTTCTTCAAGATCATGTAATTCATCATCTGGCCCAATTTCCAAGAACCAAAAGAATAAGCCGTTCAAGATTTGATAGAAGATGAAGAAGAACAATGTGATTATGACACAAGAAATGACAGAAGTTTTGATATCAAAAGTGATCACATGCTGATACATATGCACCAACACATCAACTTGTTTCCCTAAGGGGAGCAATTCTGTGAACTCAGCCATATGGTGGTGAAGTTTGTGTATATTACTCTGGTTAATTAATTAACGAATCTTTTAGTGTGTGTCACAAATTGAGCACCATTATGGGATTTTATATATGGGTACGAAGTAGGTGTGAATCTTTGAATAAATTGTCATGAATGTAGAATTCATAGGCTGTGCATTCTAATTATAGATTGTAGGTTGGTCTTATAGTTGATACTCAGTGGTTATATAACAGAATGCATGTGTATCCATTCACTAAGAGAGGTTGGCAAATTTGGTAGGAATAGGATATTGTTATTTGTTAAGCACCTGAATACAGACAAAAGAAAGGGATATTGTTAAATACATGTATTGGAATATTCCTAATGTTTTGTAACCATAGGTAGCCAAATTATGTCTGTCACACTCATACATGTTTGCACTACACAACAGATTTTATTGTTACATCTCAAAAGGGTTCTAAGGGTAAATGCGACAATTGAAGGGTTGAACATGGAACAACGAAAATCAGGAGTATGCGTACTTGGATACAAATGTAGCGTATGGTTACATCTCATGTTTGCAATTTTAACAATAACAACTACTTCTCGTTAACCGGAAAAAAAAAATCAGTAACAACAATTAAACAATTTTTTGGTTAAGTAGAATCGGCTCTGTGGATCAAACATTAATTTTATCCTGAATTATATTTGTAGAAGACTATTAATATTAAATCTATTTTTAATAGCTTTATCGATATCATTTGCTTTTTGTTGTCTTTATATACTTTTTGTTATTTTTTTTTTGTATTTTTGAAATTACTTTAATTACACTAAGGTTTTGAACCTGGAACTTTATACATTCTATGTAAATTTCATACTACTAGACTAATTCTAATGGCTTTATACTTTTAGTTAATAAGTTTATAGAATTTTAATTTCTTAATAAATGTTTTAAAAATTTTATTTAACAATTTCAATTAATGTAAAATTTAATAGATATTATCAATAACATATAAATTTTATCCAATGGCAGGTTAATTTTGTAAAATAATTTCTTCAATAAAACATGACCAAATGTGCAAGATATTTACTAAGTCTTGCGTTGATATAAATAGATTCTTTCTCATATATAATCTTACACTTTGGATTGAAATTTATATATTGCAGATCATTTCTATAAAATTTTAAATTATTTTAAAGCTATTTAATTCATTTTTTATATCCTTCTAAAACTAACATAATAAATATTTTCTAAATATATACTAACAAGAACTATTTAATCAACATCTTATAAGTGTCTATTGAACGGTCAAATTCGGAAACTATTTCTTAAAAGAAGAAAAAAAATATTGAATGCAAATTGTGTTGCAACGGATCCCTTCTCCCACACAGTACAATTTAAGAAAATAATGGAATAATACAAGAAAAATGTTGTTTGTATACGTCACCCATAAAATACCATCTGAACTTATATTTCATCTAACATCTTACTTGAATAGGATTAATATAAATGAATCGTGAGCTTGTGACTCAACACAGCTCATAATGTAAGAATATTACACAGTTGCTTCAATAACAACGCAACCTCGTAATATAATAATATTACACAGTTCCGAATTCCGAACCTTGACGGAACTCACCTGCGTTCATTCATTCATATGTCTTGCTTTGCTTTTTTGTTGTTCGCTTCTTCTCAGTCTTCCAACAAACAACGAATCAATCCACCACAACACCCACAACAACAACGTATTTCAGATTATTATCGACACTCATATCGTAAGTCCCTCCAATATCCCTCATCTTTTACTCTCCCTGAAACCCCCAATTCCCTCTTTCTTTCTTTGTAATGTGATGCGAGCAAAATTGAGCTATTTTTTCGCTTTTGGGTTGTACGATTGATTTTCACTCGTTGAGTTGTTTTCAATTTTCAATAGGAAAAGGTAACAACATTGCTATGCTAGCTGTGTGTAATTCAAATTCAGGGACATTTCACTCATTTGTTTCACGCTGCTGCACTAACATATACATATATGGGGGGGGGGGGGGGGGTAGTAAGTAATTGAGGTAAAACTTAGATTAGAACCTCTGATTTGACATGAAGTATATTAATTAATGTACTGAGGTTGTAGTAATACGGGCGAGGTGACAATTTCTGCTGAGGCTGGATTGGGAGGCTTCATCTTGAGTTTGGAGCAAAAATTTAGGGCAGGGGTAATGGCCAAGCAATTTTAGTCGATTTGTTTTTCTCATGTTGGTAATTAACTTGTGCTGTGGAAATAAATGGCTTAAGATTGTTGCCTCATTCAAAAGAGGGGCATACTATATTCCATAAGCCTCGACTATGATGGCATATAGTTGTGGTAAGCTTTGATTGATTGGCTGGCTGCAATAACGTGTTTAACGTTGTGGTTGTGGTATACACAACAAAAATAGTGTTGGGTATGTTTGTGATCGTGGATAATCCAAATTTTTTGTAATGGACTTGGTAGCTCTACCTGGACCCTCAAATTTGATCTTTCACTCATTCCTGTCTTTACCTTGATGGCAGGATATATCTCTCAGCCCCATTTTGGGGCTGTAGCGACAGGTTTCTCACTTCAGAAAGGGAAAAAGATTTAGTTCAGAGTGAGGTCCTTACCTGATTCATCCCTGCTTTTCCTAGATTCTACTGAATGCGTGTGCTGTGGTTTGTCTGTTTATTTTGGTTGTATTGTATTTCAAAGTTCTGTTTTAAAGGTAAGAGTCTTTTATAAAAAAACGAGAAAAAAAAATCTTTTGTTTTATTTTCCCAGTAACAGAACCGACAAAGACACTGGCATCAGAAGCTACACGAATAAGTATCTGATTTTACTTCTGTGCATGAAAAGGGAAAGTCATTCCAAAATACATACATTTAATATCTAATTGGGGGAAAAATGAGAAATGGAAATGGCATTTTATTAATCTGGGATTGATAAACTTGGTGGGTGGTTGCAAGATGACCATTAGGTTATAGAGGAAGTTATGCTGCTTTTTCAGATGAAAATGAGAGCTGTCGGATAGTTTTATGTCTGTTTTTGAGTTTGCTTTGTGTATTTTCTTCTCTGTATCTCTGAAAACATTATAGTGGATGACAGAGAGAAATTTTGAAACTGATGGGTAGGTGATAGATCAGTCTACTCAGATGTGGGGATGTTTGCTTTTTGTTTTATGTAGCACTCTAAATTACAATTTTGATGACTTTGTAAATGTTGTATGTAAAATAGGAGCTTGTCGATAGATACACAATGGGTTCCGCAAATGGACTAATGACTGTGCAAGGGAGACAACCTCTATTTTCTTTTGGATTGATTTCTGATGTGCAGTATGCTGACATTCCTGATGGTCACTCATTCCTTGGTGTTCCGCGGTATTATAGACATAGTATTCTTGTGTTGCAGAGAGCTGTTAAAGAATGGAATACACTTCAGAAGCATAAGTTTGTGATGAACTTTGGAGACATTGTCGATGGGTATTGTCCGAAAGATCAATCTCTCGATGCTGTGAAGAAGGTTGTGGATGAATTTGAGGTATTCAGGGGACCCGTGTATCATATGATTGGCAACCACTGTCTGTACAATCTTCCTCGCAGCAAGTTACTTCCGTTATTGAAGATCCAAACTCTCGATGGCTGTGCTTACTATGATTTTTCGCCAGTGCCTGAATATAGATTTGTAGTTCTGGATGGCTATGACATCAGTGCTCTTGGTTGGCCTCAAGATCATCCAAGAACATTGGAGGCCTTGAAATTGCTGAGGGAGAGGAATCCAAATGAAGATAAGAACAGTCCAACAGGCTTGGTGGGCCTTGAAAGAAGGTTTCTTAAGTTCAACGGAGGTGTTGGAAAGGAACAAATGGAATGGTTGGATGGTGTTCTCCAGGATGCAACAGATATGAAACAGAAGGTGGTGGTCTGTTGCCATCTGCCTCTAGATCCTGGCGCGACATCCGAGGGGTCATTGTTGTGGAATTATGATGAAGTGATGGATTTGATACATAGATACAATTGTGTGAAGGTTTGTCTTGGAGGACATGCTCACCAAGGTGGGTACTCCATTGATTCTCATGGAGTCCACCATAGAGTTCTTGAAGCTGCTCTGGAATGCCCTCCTGGCACAGATGCATTCGGAAACGTCGATGTTTATGATGACAGGATATCGCTTGTTGGAACCGACAGAATGGAGAGTACTGACATGCATTTTAATCCTAACGTGGATTTGTAATGATAGGATGTGTTGATGTTTGGAAGAGACATCTTTTTGATAATTGGATTCATGTTTTAGTCTTCCCCAGAGGGAAATTTCCATTCAAAGGTGGGGGAATAACTCAGTTGAGCAGGAACTTGGTTCTTGGACCAATTACCTTCCGCTTAACCTTTTTCCCTTGCTTCTGAGAGAGGCGAGGATGTAATGTAACATGCACCACCAGCACTTACAGGATTAGAGGTTACCTCAGACACGGTTTATATTTGAAATCTGATTGCTATTGTAAAATTGTTACATAATTGTGACCAAGCGACCTGATCTTACGAATTAGAAATTATAGTTGTTTTTAGTGCTTTTTCACACTAAAACTGCAATTTGGCTGCTCTCACTTTCAACCTACTTGCTTCAGCGGGGGTGGCTCGGCTCTATGCAAGCTCAAAAGCTAGCTCCTCATCCAGACCAAAGTAGTTGGTGAACGTAATGGTCCAATTTGTATGAATGTCTCCACTACGATCAAACGTCTCGATTTGTATGGTTCTCCTCTTTTTATTGATATAATAGGAGATGCAATTTTATTAGCAAATATTCTTTCTCTTAATATTAGATGTGTTGTTTATTAATATTAAGAAAGTGTTTGGTTAGAGGATAAAAATAAAAGAAAATTTTTATAAATGAGTTGTATATGTAATTTTAACACCAACACACCCTCAAATGAGATAAACTAAGAGAAACAAAAGAGTCCTCATGATTATAAATAGGATTTATATAAGGTCACTAGTTAAGAAATTAAAAAATGAAACTTTCACACTAGAAAGAATTTTCATGTTTTCAAAACATGTGACCCACGAAAAGGTTTTGAAACTTGCTTATTTTCATATCCTTAACTAATGTCAAGATATTGGTTAGAAAAACATTTATAAATAATAATCTCCTCGTGATTTTTCTTTCCCATTAATCTGTATTTGAATTTCACTCGACTGTAACTAATATGACATGAATTGAGTTGACTTATCCTGGTAGGGATGAAAGTAGATTAGGCTAGGCTAAATTTTGATTTAAATAAGTCCAGCTTATATTGTCAAAATGCAATCTGAGCTTGACTCTATTACTTAATATAGGCCTTTTTTGTGGTTTTAGTTTAGCCTTCTTAAAAGTTTGACTTAGCATGAAAGCCTATTTAAAGACTTATTCGATTATTAAATTTTAGACAAATTACACTTATCTCAGTGAGCTAAGATTGGTGAAACCCACTTCAGTTCTCCTCTATTTGTCTGAATAACACTGATTTCCCCTAGATGTATTGTTCATTATATGATAAAGGGAATGTCATAATAATAATTTTACAAACTCACAGGAGATTAGTGTTATTTACCTTTTTAAAAGAAAAAAATGTTTTAACTCTTAAATAAGTTAAAAGACTTCTAAATGTATAAAAAATATATATTTAAATTGACTAGAGCTCGTTAAGTAAATTTTAAAATATATTTTTAAATAGATTAAAATATTTCTATTATCATTATATTTTAAAATAATAACAATATAAGTAAGTTAGCCTATTAAGTCTAACAAGCTATTTTTATTATTTGGAGTCTAGTCTATTTAATTAAAAAAAACTTTTTAAAAAGTCTAAATCTAACTTATTTATTAAACAGACTAAGACAGGTTAGGTCGAATGTAGCCTTAGCTGAAGGCCCTCAACGAGCTGGCCTACTTCCATCCATATTCATAAGATGAAGTTCTGCCCAACATTTCTTTTTCTTCTAATTTATGAGGGTCGAATTTGATAAGAAGAATACGTATTGGACTATTTTAACCTCTTAATATCGTAGTTCCATTATTATTTTCCCTTATTATTCAATAATAATCATAATTATAATAGTTTCGTCAATGATTTCATATCAGAACGATGTGGGATTGTATATCAAAATATGATCAAGCTCATGTGATTATGCAAATGAAGAACCTAGCAACATCGATTTAAATTTTACAATTCTTGCAAATTATTAAGTAGTTCACCCCAGTTGCTGACACAAGGCTAGGTTATTGTTGTTCGTCGTTACGAAGCCCCACACTGATCATTATTCCCTTCCTTTCCATCTCTGAACATTTTTAATATATGTAAATTTCTTCAACCCCCTTGCTTATGCTGATGCCATATCATCCATCCAAGACACGGAAAATAAATAACACTAAATGTCCTCTCTCACTTGTGCTTAATTATACTAAACATGTACTTTCCTGTTTCAAAATAAATATTTCATTCACTTATTAAGATACGTTGATTTATGAAAATATAGAGATATTTATTTTGAAACAAAGGGAAAGAGTAATTAAAGTAGTGACCATCTATGTTAATGTCACACATTTACTTAGAAAAAATGTTATTTGTACTCATGATGTGTGAGATATCTGTCAACTCATGTCTCATCTACTATTAGATGTGATGAATGATATATGAGTCGATACCATATTCCATATATTATTAATACAAATAGCATTACCCTCACTCATTTCACTTTTGGTCAATAGAAGAAGCCTTTCCCTTTCTCTTCTCAACATAGAAGAACACAAAAAGGGACACGACAGAGAAAGCGCTGAAGCAAATGGAGCATATGTCGAGCGAAGTGTGTCGTCCGCTAATTGCGTTGATCTCAAACAAGTTGCTGCTCTTCTTGTCATCCGTGGTCTGACCGTACCCCACTTCGACGTCATTTCGATCATGTGCGTAGGCGCGTACGAAGTACGTGGCAGTGGGCACGTCACGCTCGATGACCCACTTGAAGCTCTGAGGAGCGTTGGATGAAACATCGTACGACTTTGCGACGATCTTGTGCTGGCAGGTCTTGTCCCTGGAGAGGTTGTCCTCTGTCTTCCTCCATGCGCGGTCTCGTTGGCTTATAGGCGCGTAGCATAGCTTCACCCAAATGGTTTTGTAGTTTGAGTCTGTCCCAGCTGGCACCGTCTTGTTTAGAGCCCATGTCACCGTGATTTTATCCGTGCCAGCTCTGAGAACTGAATCATTTTATTATTTTAATACAACAAAGTAGAATTTAATTAGCATTTCACTAAAAAAAAAACAGCACAGTATATATCATTGTATTTGTTTTAGGCATTTCTTATATAAGCACACAAAATATTTTCAGAAGCTAAGTTTATTTCAATTTTTCGTTAACCCTTGTCAGAATGTAAGAGTTTTCTTTTTTTTTTTTTTTTACATTGTTACATTGAAGTTTGAATTTGAGTGAGTAGTGTTAAAGGCAGTGGTAACATAACACGCCCTCGATGTGAATGTTTTTTTTAGACTTGAAGTCTATTTTTTTTTTCGTAATGGAGGATAACGATGAACATTTGGTTATAAAGGCTTTGATACCATATCATGAAATCATTTCTCCCAAAAACTAAAATTGCTGAATGGAGACATATGAATGATTTTTATACTCTAACAAAAACCACATCACATCTAATGAACACCCCCTTTTAGGGATATTCAAATAACAATTTTGTTTATAATTTTAGGTAAATTATTTAAACCGCTCTCGAAAGTCAGATAGAGAAAGCCGTGAGTATCAAGAACCATCTCTATAAAAAAATTTAAGCGAATTGGCAGAAACACGTGAATGATTTTACATTTGGAAGTGAGAAGGAGGCAAAGCTTGTGTGTTTACCTTGTTCCTGCTTGGGGGAAGCGGTGACATCAATGGTTCTTTTCAAGGAAGAGAAGAGAACGCCCCCATAACAAGTTCCGGCTAAGCAGCAAAGAAGGAGTGATGCTACCACAAGATTGAGTGTTGTCATGTTTAATTTCTTTACTCAGCTCCCAACTCCAAGAACCCCCTCTTAATGAAATTGGTAATCTCAATGGGATGGACTTTGAGTTTAATTGCTTTTATATTGGGGCCAAACCCATTGTGAACACCCGATTTTGTTCAATCTTTTAACAATAAAATCCAAAAATTTACATTTAGTTTACCTTTTATTTTATTTTACTACAGTTCGTTAATTATTCCTTTTGAAAAAAATGAAAAGTTTTTTTGCTGTTTGTTCTTTTTGTTTTGTATTTCAAAAATAATAATAAAATAAAATAATAAAAAAGGAGGAAAGCGAGGAGGAATCAGACTCAATTCTCTTTTCTTCCTTCCCGAGACAGCGTCGTGTTGATGCGGGAGACAAGGGAAGCTTTTCTTATTTTCAAAAAAATAGAGAATATCATCATGATTTTTTCTCTCCACTTGGGGCAAGAAGTTGGAGTTTCTTTAGGTGGAATAGGGGCATCCGAAGAACACTTTTTTTATATATTAAGAGGAGATCATCAAAAAAAAAGATCAGCAAGAAGTCTCCCAACTCATCGCGAAAAAGAAACATACCAATCATCCAATAATCAGAGATCATATCCAAGGAAAACCTGAAAAGAAATTAAGAACAACTTCAACAGGATAATCCACTGACAAGGTAACCCCATCACCAACAGGCAATCATCTTTTTTTTTTTTTTAAAAAAAAAAAAAGGAAAAAAGAAGACACAGGGGGCCGCGGCCTCCCTTCACCGCCGCGGCCCCTCTCCCTCCACCCCTCAAATCTTCGTCCTCACCTTTTCCTTCATCCTGCTACCTCACAACCTCATCATCATCTCCATCAACATAACCCTCAAGCGCCATGTTCCTTCTCCATGACCGCCACTCACCTGTGAAACCAACCTCGAACCGCCTCATACATACCTGCGAGCAGTCAGTCGCGTGATGACCATTTTTCTTCGACCAGAACTGTGAGCACCTCCCCTCGTCGGCGCAAAGTCCACCTCCCATGAACACCGAAGCCACCACCACACACCCCTACACCCCGGATCGGCCACGCATCCTCTTCGTCGGAGTACCACAGGTCAGCTCTCCCTTATGCGGCCTCCTCCTCCCTCTTCTTCTTCGGATCGCCTCCTCTCGCCCTTCTCTATCGCGTTTCCTTGCACGACCTCCTGCAGCCATACACCTCACTTTGAGACCATCACGCGATGGAGCTCGCCGCGAGCTGAAGCTTCACCGGATCCGCATCTTCTTGGCCGTGCGAACCAGACCGCAAACCACGCGCCGATCGCGACACCCTCCTCCCGACCCTTGACAGCTTCAGCCACCCTCCACCATTCTCCCCTTGCGGCCTTCTCCATAGCCCCATCCATTTTCCTCTCTCTGCCTTAGTTTCTCCTTTTCGATTGTAGTGTAGGTATGGGGTGTGTGTGTTTGTGTGTGTTGGATGAGAGAGAAGAGTCAGAGAGAGAAATGTGGAAAAGTGGGTGCTATGATAGTGTGTGCACGTCGTGTGTCCGTGAATGAAAGAAAAGGAAAAGAAGATTTCATTTTTATTTTAGTTTGTGTTATAGGGAGTGTGTTCCAGTGAGAGAGAGAGTATAGGAGTGAAATTTATAATGTTTATTATTGTTATTATTGTTGTTCTTGTTCTTGTTGCTGTTAGTTTTGTTTTTATTTTGTTAGTCTATATTTCGGTTTTTAATTGGATTTGTGTTTATTTAATTAGTGTTTATTTTAAATCTCCAAGTCCTGTTTTGTTACGTTTGATTATGTTATGATTCAAAAAGAAGATTTTTATTTAAATTTGATTCAAGAGGAATAATCGAACAATTTGATTTTTTTTTTTTTTATATCATGTGATGGCATATGTGAATTATAGTTTTTTTAGTTTAACTACTTTGTATATTCACGTGTACGTTAGTTTAAAGTTAATTATGTGTTTGTATTTATAAAGTTTTTTTTATTATTTCATTTGTAGGTTTATGTGTTTTGTCCAAATTGTTTGCGTAAATGTTCTATGTTTATGTCTTTTAGTTTAATTATCTTAAATATTTGTGTGTTTTGTTTAAATTGATTATGTTTTTAGTTCAATTATCTTATGCTTATGTGTTTTAATTAATTATGTAATTATGTTTGTTAATTAATGTTCCTTTTAATTTGATTATTTTATTTGTTCTTATGTTGGTTTAAATTAGTTGGGTAAAAATGTATTTTTATTTATTTATCTATTTATTTTATATATATATATATATATATATTTTTAAGAGAAATCATTTGTTTAGATTTGAGTTTATTTATTTAGTGTTTAGACTATGTTTTAGAATTAATTAGCTAGGGTTTAAATTTATAAAATAAAATGTTTTTATTTCGTTTTGGGCCTAAAATTTTATTTTTTTTTTATTTTTTTATTTTTTGTAGTTTAATTATTTTATATGTTTTATTCAAATAAATCGTGTTTGTGTTTTTTTAGTTTAAATACTCTGTGTTTACGTGCTTTGATTAAAACTAATTGTGTAATTATAATATTTTGCGTTTCTAGTTTAATTATTTTACATATTTTGTGTATGTGCGTTTGTGAGTTACTTATTTAGTTTTGTTATTTTATGTGATTATACGTTTTGTGTATAATTAGGTTGTGAATTATATCTTTCTCTTGGTTTAATTATTTTATGTGTTTATATGTTCATTTAAGTTAATTATGTTTGTGTTTTTAAATTTTGCTTTGTTAGCTTAATTATCTTAATGTTTTTTTTTTCCGGTTCAAATTCATTGGATATTTGTTTTTATGCATTAATTTTGTAGGTTCCTGTTAAAATTAGAATTTTGTCTAAAAAAGAGAAGTTTTATCCATTTTTGATTCAAAATAAGTACTTGAGTGTTTTATTGGAATTTATATATTTAATTAATTGATGAATTGTATAAAAAAAAAAGAAAGAAAAAGAGAGAGGTTAATTGAGCCGAGACGGTTTGTTAATCTCATGCTTCAGAATATTTTAGCTGCGACGGCTTGATATTCAAAGTCTTTTTTTTTAAAAAAAAAAATATAGAGTTAATTTGACCGCGATAGTTTGTTAACTTTATGTTTTGGAATATTTTAGTTGTGACAGTTTAATGTTCTAAAATTCTTTTTTTTCAAAATTAACTTTTCACCACTTAATTTATTTGTAAATAATTTCCCTATTTTTTTTATGCTATTCATATATTTTGTTTTATTTATAAGTTTCTTTTTCCTAATAATTTTATTTCAAAATATTTTATTTAACTTTTGTTATTGTAGATAAAGAGTTAGTTTAGCCGTAACGGTTTGTTAACTCGATATTTCGAACATTTGAGTTGTGACAGCTTAATGATTCGAAAATTTCCTCAAAAAATGTTTGTTCTCTTTTATATTTGTTTCTATTGATTTATAAAAATACATAAAAAATAATTTTCTTCTTATCTTATTCGTAAATATTTATTGGTTATTTTAATTTTCGATTTAATTTTCTTCCTTTTTTAATTCAAATAAAAATGTTAATTTAATAGCCGTGACGAACACATTGTTGAAACAATTTTTGGATCACCCAGATTGTAGCCAGTTTGGTATTCCTGAAGTTTCTTTTAAAGTTTCTTTTATTTATAGTTTCATTATAAATAGAATGAAATAAATATTCCAAAGGTTATTAATAATTTGCACTGATTAATCAAAGTGTAGTCCAGGGCCAGATGTACTAGGAGTGCGTGGGATTAAATTTCCAGCCACTATCATGCTTGAGCTCCAAACTGGCCGGTTTCAAGATCGCTTTCAAAATGCTGGTTTTTAGCGTTTCCATTTTAAATAAAGCTTGGTACATGGCTCGATATTTTCCAACACAAATATTAACTTTTTCCATGATAAAAAAGCGATCCGGTTCGCACACCCATATGACATAAGTTAAAAAAAAAAAAATTAAATGACACTTGGTTTTCGAGTAACGGCAGGGATTACTAGTCAAAAGGGCAAAATGGCTGGTAGGAAGCGATGTTTGAAGTTAAGAACTTAAAATAATAGCATCAAGTTGTAAAAATGTCCCTTAAGCATGTTAAGGGGACAATCTTATTGATATCCAGCACAAGCTGATTATACTGATGGAGTTAGATTAGGAGGGATATACTTGGCCATTTGCTGAATTGAGTACAATTTTTTATCGGTTGACTTTGTCTTTCCTTAGTTGTTTTCTACTTTTCTTCTCCTCCCAAGTGGCTCGGCGTTTGCGATGGATGAATAATATATATATATATATATATATATGCCTTGCATAATTCCATAGGGAATTAAATGAAATTAAATTTGCTGATGAAGGACATGCGGTTTGAGTCTTAGTAGTTAGTAGGTTCTTTGAAGATAATAATATAGAAAAAAATTTCCACTAGATTATTCCGTCATCCAATAGGTAAAAAATAATCTATCATAAGGATAATTTTTTTTTTATGTAAGTGAATTATGGAATTGAAAATAAAAAAGTTCAAGATTTCATGTTGAAGAGATATTTGAACCTTCTATACTCAGATTAATACCTTGTCAGTAAAAGAAAATTTTCTTTTAAATCAAACCTAACTTTAATGAGAAAATGAGAATGTGTTTATTTTTCAGTTTAATAAGTTCCGATTGTCATACATTCTATTAATCTAGACCTGATCCAAAGTTGGAAGATTGTGTATCATAATAATCAAATATAAAAATAAACAGAAAAGCCTCTTTATCAGTTGTAAAATAAATAATTGTTATAAGTATTATCAACAAATTTATATATTTTTAATACTGAATTATTATTTTAAGTTTTAAATTAAATTAATGAAAACTAAATTATTTTAATCCACAAAAAATATAGAAAATGTATATTATTAATAAATCATGTGCTATCATATATTTTAAAAATGATTGATAATTTAATTTGAAAATTTTAATGAGAATATTTTTTGAGCATCAACAGAGTAAAATTTGTATACAGTCGACCAATAAAAATTTATAAAATTTTCATGTAATCTCTTTTTAAATTGAGTTCATATAGTTACTTATCTTGATAGTTTTCTAAATTTTTATAGTCCCATGCTATGCAAAATTTTCTTAGAGTATTCGTTGCTGGCAGCAATGAAAAAGGCGGAGTCAAGAATTTTGAAAGAGTAGAACCAAATTAGTTAACAGAAATAATATAAAATAAAATAAGTTATCATATAAAAAGCTTAAAATGAGTTACTATCTAGTTTTTATTCAAATTGTTGATAAATTAGAGTTAGTTTCATTATCCATTCTCTCTTTTCTCCTAATAAATGAGTCAATAATTTTTTTCTTAGACATCTGTTAAGCTCAACCTAAAAAAAGTATATCAATTTATTATTTAATATTAAAATAGAGTATCATAAATAAATTAACTAGTAAAAAGTAACTTTTAGAACTGAGTGAGCCTAACTCAAATACTCAATCCCAAAATCTAGTTCAAGGGTCGAGGGTTGTCCAAGAATAAAGGTTATCTAGGTCTTATCTTTAGGCGACATGTGACTTTAATAGCAACTCTTCTAAGTGAATAAAAAAAGTTAATAAAAGAAAAATATGGAAAAATATATTCTAGAGACAATGATATGTTTTATACTTCTATATCATACATGTAAATACATCAGGAGATTTTTATTATTTGTTATGTATATTATGTGTAGAGATAATTAACTTTAATTTTTCAAGGGTACTATAATACAATATATATATATATATATATATATATATATATATATATATATAATTATACAATAAAAATGTAAAGAGAGAGGGAGGGAGATTTAAGCATAAAAGCTTTTCTGAAAAGGTTACATGTCTGCGTGTTAATTAACATAAATGACAAGAAAATAAGGGGGATTCTGCAATGCTTTCTACAAAGTAGGGAGTGCCACACACCATTTAATCTAAAGATTGAGATTTGAAGGTGTAACCATATATCAAATAAAGGAAAAATATTATAGAAAGCCCCATTTCTTCTCTCTCATGTTTCTCTCTCTTTAGTGTCATCATTAAAGTAAATTATTAATTGATATTAGTCTCATTAAAGTAATTGTTAGGCAGAGAATATATATTAGTTAATTAATTATATTATATTATATTGTTATCATTTTTTATAAGCATTTTCTTTTGTCTTTTCTTCTATGAAATTTGATAATATTTTTGCTCAAAGTAAAAATAATATGCCCAGCAAATATAATTATTCACATCTTGTTTCTTAAAATTATTATTATCAATTACTTATTTTAAAATTTAAATATGAAAATCCCTCTAAAAAAGGAAAGCACAATGACAATAGAGAAATTAGGATCGACGAGCAAGAAAAAAAAAGAGTTATAAATATTTCCCCTTTTATTTTTCTTATTTCTTTTTTGGCTAAGATCAAAATAAACATAATAGAATTGATTGAATTTAAAATTTATACAATGATCAATCTTTTTAATAATTAATTACATATGAAATTATGATAGCCACGATGATAGTCATACAAATTGTACAAGTATCTTGATACAGAGGTATTGTGTGTTACAGGTTTACAAGTTTTTCTATCATGGTTTACAAGTTTTTATAGCATAGTTTACAAGTTTTTACAGCATGATTTACAAGATTTTACAACATCATTTACAAGTTTTTTGGGTCTAAGTTTACAAGTTTTCTCTTCAAGTTCAGCACCACTATCACTTTTAATCCTCACAAGTAGTTCTCTATCATATTGAGGAAACAAATAATACTAAATAACAAATTTATTCCCTTTTTTTCCAAATAAAAAAATAAAAATTTCTCCAAAAAGGAAAGCACAATGACAATATAGAAATCAAGTTCAACGAGTAAGGAAAAAAGAGTTATAAATATTTTCCCTTTTACTTTTCTTATTTCTTTTTTGACTATGATCGAAATTAACATAATAGAATTGATTGTATTTGAAATTTATACAATAATCAATCTTCCTAATAATTAATTACATATGAAATTATGATAGTCACGACGATAATTAAACAAATTACATAAGTATTCTGATACAGAGGTATTGTGTGTCATAGGTTTACAACTTTTCTATCACGGTTTACAAGTTTTTATAGTATTGTTTGTCACAACCCAACTTGGGCACGTGACCGGCACGTAGAGAATCCTCATTCCCACGTAAGCCTCGTGACCTATGTGTTTCTCTATATGCATATTTTAATATAAAATCGTTTACAAAACATTATTTCATCTCTAATAAATCATTGGTTCTATGAAATATAAACATAAATAAACTTTAACACAAATATCTAGAGTACTATAATCAATCAATTCCATTTCAACTGCTAAACATATTACTGGGGTTCAAAATATGTGAGTTGCTCTCTTTACAAAATATACATGAAGTTTATGATCATGCAGGTATAAAATAATCATGATAAAATAATGTCAATCTATCTCTATGGTCCGGAACCCTGCCCGTCATGTAACTAGAGCACTCTATCTCTAACAAAAGCAAAATAGAATACTTCACACCAAGTGAAGCTCACCAAACAATAAATCTCTACTATGGGGGTGGAGGCGGAACGGGAGAACTCGCAGCGTCTACAACACCTGTAATGGGAAAAGGAGATGGATGAGTTTCATCTAAAACTCAATAAGTAGGTCCTCACCCATAACCCTCTCATGGGACGACCAAGAAGATAGATAATCATATACAAATAATTAAAATCAGTTGATGCAATAATCTCTGAAATCATACCAACACACATGTGAAAGTAAAAGCTCTAAATAGAAATTTCTCTGAAATTATAATAACAATACTCTATGAGAGAAATAGGAATCTTTACTCTATGGTTCCTCAAGAATCGAAACATTATTCTCTATGATCCATCGGGGATCTAATGTGGACACCTAAATAGGTTCCGTTCTCTGCTCTATGAGATTGTCCTCTCGGCACAACTTGGTACCAAGGCTAACGATCGGGATTAGCCGTTAACTCACTATCTGTTTCTCTATAGCTAACGTTTAGTCTCTAAACCAATGAACATAATATTTTCTCTAAATCTCTATTCTAATGTTTCTCCAAGCACAACTCTATGATTCATAAATCGTTCGTTCAAAATATTATCATGGAAATTTCATGGAAATCTCAATTCAAAAAAATATAATAGTAATACTCTGGCTCTTACGATAAAATCATTTAACAATAATGGTCTCATGAGTTCGTAATAAAACAAATATTTCATGCTCTAGTTAGAATTTTCCATTTCGATATTTATGACATATCAACGGAGATTCTAAGCTCTTGAAATCTCTTTAAAATCATGCAATTAATAATAAGTCAACGAAAATTAGCTCTAATGGCCAACATAGGGGTCATGGGTTCCAAACCCACTCACCTGGAGGGGAGGGAATGGTGACGTCAACTCCAACGGAGCTCCAAGGAGAAGGAACGACACCAATGTCTGTCATTGGAGCCACAAAACACAAGATTAGTCTCCGTTAACCTCTAGATTACTCAAACATAACTCTAACAACATTGGGGGAGCACCCCCACTTAACAACAATGGAGACAAACAACAAACCCAAACTCTAGAATACAAAGTGAGAAGGATGGAGACAACAAAACCCATAAATCTCACATTTAATCTCTTGGAGGAAGAAGAATTGAAGAGGATTTATGTGAGGAAGGAGGGGGAGAGAATTGGGAAGAGAGGAATTTTGGATTTTAGGGTGAAATCCCGAGTTTGAAGGGTTTAAAAAGGGTTGGGGGCTTCACTAACGCGAAAAGATGCGTTTTGGAATGTTTGGGTACTGCTGACACTGCTATAGTGGTCTACCCCCCACTTACAACCACTATAGCAGTCCCCAGAGGCCAAAAATACGTGATGCACTACCCACATGACCGCTATAGCGGTCCTGGCTATAGCAACCCTTAGAAGCCAAAAATACGCTGCCACACTCCCTATGACCGCTATAACGCGGTCCCTTGATGCCCAAAATGCCACGGTCACCCACTGTGACCGCTATAACGGTGACAGTTCACGACATCAGCTGCACTAAGGGTCTTCCGAGCATTCCGGGGCTTTTCCAGCAACACGGGTGGGTCCCAAGGGACCCTGAGGCAAAACAGAACTTATCCACTGCTACGTATACACTGGGTATCACAGGTTTACAAGTTTTTTGTCTAAGTTTACAAGTTTTCTCTCCAAGTCCAGCATCACTATCATTTTCAATCATCATAGGCACTTCTCTATCACAGTGAATATATAAATACCACCAAATAACAAATTTCTCCATTTTTTCCAAATAAAAAAATGAAAATTCCTCCAAAAAGGAAAGCACAAGGACAATAGAGATACCAGGTACGGCGAGCGAGGAAAAAAAAGAGTTCCAAATATTTCTCCTTTTATTTTTTTTTATTTCTATCTTAGCTATGATTGAAATAAACATAATAGAATTAGTTGAATTTGAAATTTATACAATGATCAATCTTCCTAAAAATTAATTACAAATGATCCCGATGATAATCAAACAAATTGTGCAAGTATGCTAGTGTAGAGGTATTATGTGTTAGATTTACAAGTTTTTACAACATAGTTGACAAGTTTATACAGTATGGTTTACAAGTTTTTTGATATTGGTTTACAAGTTTTTTCTTCAAGTTTAGTACTACTATCACTTTTAATCATTACAAACACTTCTTTATCACAGTGAGCATACAAATAACACTAAATAACAAATTTTTCCCTTTTTTCCAAATAAAAAAATGAAAACCCCTCTAAAAAGGAAAGCACAATGACAATAGAGAAACAAAATATGACGAGCGAGAAAATAAAGATAGTTACAAATACTTTTCTTTTTTATTTTTTTATTTCTTTCCTCGCTATGATTGAAATCAACATAATGGAATTGGTCGAATTTGAAATTCATATATTGATTAATCTTCCTAATAATTAATTACAAATGAAATGATGATAGCTACGATGATAATCAAATAAATTATACAAGTATCCTAGTATAGTAGTATAGTAGTATTGTATGTCACATGTTTACAAGTTTTTCTATCACGGTTTACAAGTTTTTACAGTATGGTTTACAAGTTTTTTTATTTAAGTTTATAAGTTTTCTCTTCAAGTCTAGCATCACTGTCATTTTCAATCATCACCGACACTTTTCTATCACAGTGAGTATATAAATATCACTAAATAACAAATTTTTCTATTTTTTCCAAATAAAAAAAATAAAAATTCCTCCAAAAAGGAAATTTGTTATTTGAAAAAAAAGGAGAAATTTGTTATTTAGTGTTCTTTGTATCTTCACTGTGATAGAGGAGAGTCTATGATGATTGAAAGTAATAGTGGTACTGAACTTGAAGAGAAAACTTGTAAATCTAGACAAATAAACTTGTAAACTATACTGTAAAAACTTGTAAACTATGCTATAAAAACTTGTAAACCGTGCCAGAAAAACTTGTAAACAATGCTATAAAAACCTGTAAATCATGACAGAAAAACTTGTAAACTTGTGACACACAATACTTCTACACCAGTATACTTGTACAATTTATTTGATTATCATCATGACCATCATTATTTCATTTGTAATTAATTATTAGGAAGATTGATCATTGTATAAATTTCAAATTCAACCAATTCTGTTATGTTGATTTTAATCATAGCCAAGAAAGAAATAAAAAAAATAAAAAAGAGAAATATTTGTAATATCTTTTTTCCTTGCTTATCAAACCTAATTTTTTCCATTGTTATTGTGCTTTCCTTTTTGGAGGGATTTCCATTTTTTTTATTTGGAAAAAATGAGAGAAATTTGTTATTTAATACTATTTGTATCCTCACTATGATAGAGGAGAGTTTGTGATGACTAAAAGTGATAGTGGTACTGAACTTGAAGAGAAAACTTGTAAACCATACTGTAAAAACTTATAAATCCATGATACACAATACCTCTGTACTAGGATACTTATGAAAATGTTGCTTTAGTTTTTCCCAATCATTCTCAATTTATATTTTCTTACAACATTGAAAAATAATGTGATCGTTAATCAAATAAAAACATCTTAATATTTAAAATAAGATTATAAATTTATCATGTTTTTATGAGAATAAGAATAGGTAAAGATAAAGTTTTTATTTCTACTCGTGACACATAATTCCTTTACTCCATGTTCATAATACATGTAGAAAAGTTCCAAATAATTTGTAAAATAGGTCCCGAAAAGTTTTAAACCTAGAAAAAATAAAAACTTGTAAGTCATAGTGTAAAATATTTATAAACCATTCTGTAAACACTTGTAAACCATGATAAAAAATTGGTAAACATATAACATAGTATCTCCACTATAGTTTGAAATAACTTGTAAAATAGCCATTGAAAACTTGCAAACCTTGATAAAAAAAAACTTGTAAATCGCATGTAAAAACTTGTAAATCACACTGTTAAAACTTATAAATCGTGATAGAAAAACTGGTATAATATGCTTGAAAATATTCATTTATCTTTTCGAATTTGTAACAATATAGTACTTGTAAAAATAATATATACTAAGTTTACACCTTTTTAATATATATTGGTTTACAACAATTTTTGTAAAGTCTTCATGAAGAAATTCAATAATAATATTAAAATATACGAGAAATATAATTAAGAAACACCAAAAGAATAAGTTATATAATATGATGTTAAATAATTGCTATACAACATTTTCTGATCATTTATAATAATTAATTATATTATATTGTTATGTAGAAGATAGAAGGGAGGAGAGAGAATGTATAAAGAAAATTTAATATAGTGTATTATAAGTTATTAGTATAAGTATACACCCTTAAATTTCACATCATTAAATAACCTGATGTATAATGCTTCCTACTTTATACGGAGCATCACAGCCTTCCCCAGAAAATAATAGTGGATGAAAATTAATTTGACATTTTGAAAAATAAGATATTTTTTAATAACTGTTCCATTAAAAAAAAGAGAGATGGAGAAAAGAAACTCGTGCAGCAAATCTCCTGTTCCTCGCCTCTCATTCTCAAGTCAATATACAAACTGAAGTTTGGTTTGTCCCCTTGCGTCTCACAAAGGGCAAGCCACGTATTCGTACTGGAAAGTGGCCAATGCTATACATGAGCAAAGCCATCGATCTAAATTAACCATATACACAACGGGGGCTGGCTTGATTATTCCTTAAATTTGAGCCTTTTTTTTCAACGCATGGTATCTATTGTCTGACATAGCTATTAATAGCAAACTCATAAATGTGAATTTTATCTTTAAATATAATACTTTTTTCATGTATATGGGTAGGAATCAAATTTTTTACTAGATATTTAAGGTATCTGGCTAGATGTCAATTGTATTAAGTCTGGTCTTATGATTAAATTTAAGCATGTTTAATATTATATATATAGCCTCATCATCAATTCATAGTTGACACACTATCTCATAAGTTGTTTATTCATGTCCCAACAATTTGTTTCCAAGCCACGCTATTTGCAATCTTATTCAAATAATAATGTTGTATATATGTGGCATTATCAACTATTGCCAATTGAGTTTTCTCTTTGCCGAATAGGAAATATGCCTCGCCTAATGCTCCAAATTAAAAGCAGTGGTATTATGTGACGCCTAGTAGTTGCTTTTTAGATTCTAATTAAAATTGGTAGAAACAATTTAATTTAATTAAGAAACTCCAAATGAGGTCTAATCGCGTTCAACATGATTTTCCTTTTTGGTAATCCAACGGGCCCAAGCCCAAAAGAGAATAAAACTAACAAGTCAAGGGGAGGGGCTTTCCAACCAATCAAAGATAGCTCTCTGGAACAAGACAACATATTGTCCCTCTTCATGCTCGGTATCATATCCTCAATAGCACCACCTCCTCCTCAATTAGATGCCAATACCCATGGTAAAAGAGAGCAGGCACACCATCCACTATCCAACTAGTTAATATTTTCAGCAAATACTTGTTCTTCACTGAAATGATAAGTGGTAAAAAGACATTAAGAAACAAGAATTTCATACCTCTTCCGTCTCCTCCGTGTCTCAACTGTATAAATCAATCCCTAAGAAAGTTTAGGATATTAAGATGGATATTGTTTCTTGGTTTAGAATATCATGTTGCACATATGATTTAAAGTTCAAGAGGGTATTTTGCTTTTTGTTAATAATAGACAGGATTTGATGGTTTGGAGGGTAAAATATATTTTTCTTTCTTATAAAAAAATGACATAAAAGTCATCAGTTACATACATTTATATTTTTTTCTCCCATTTTGTCTTCTACAGTAGAAAACATATATTACTCTATATTTTTTTATTTCTGTTCATCTCATTTTCTTTATACTTTGAGACAAATATCAATGCTTGTTTCAATTATGGTTTAACTAAGGGTGCATTTGTTTTAAAATTTAAAACAAATTATTATAAAACTTAAATTTTATATATAATTAAAGAAGTTTAAAATTGATTTTTTTTCCAGAAGGTACTCTTTTTAACTTTTATAGAAAAGTTGAAAATTGATTTTTTAATCTAATTATTTTTAAAAAGATTATCTAAATATATAAAAAATAATAATTTTTTTAATATGAAAAAAGTGATTTTCACTCAAAAAGTCCCAAACAAACGGATCCTAAATCTTTGTTATTTATTTTACCAAGTGGGAAAAGAAATGATCAATGATTGTGACCTAGAGGCGTTTGGACTTGGGGAAGAGTAGTCAAAATTTTAAATATTCGAGTTCGTGCTAATAGCACAAAGATGTAAACCGTGAAAGGAACACAATAAGAAGTAAAAGAAAGAAAAGGAGAAGAAAAGCCAAAGAAGGGGAAAAAGTTATAACCGGGAAGGATCATTCAGTGCCATCAACTCAATTAAGTGTGTTTGGACTGTCATCCATTCACTGACCCCCTTACCCTCAAAAAGAAAAGCCCTTTTCCTTTCATCGATCCATTCACTTTCCCTTTTGTGAAATGACAAGCATTTCACCATGCGATCATGCCCTTAATTCCACTCCTTAAACTTCCCTTCTCCTTGTTGGAAAAAAATAAAAGCAAAAGGGAATTAATAATGTAGAACACAAAGTCATGAATTGAGTGAATAAAAACATGCCCCATCTAGATCTAGTTGGGAATATATTTCTATCAAAACAATGATGCTGCCCGCATTTTCACTTTATTTGGCATTACACATTAAAGCAACCAGCTATATTGTCTTTGTATCAACAATCACTTTCCATCAATTCCCAAGCTAAAAAGGCTTCCAAACGAAATGAGGACTAGGAGTGCATATATATCGAGATAAAAAGTTATTTGCCCAACAAAGAATAATAATAATAGTAGGCAAGGATGACATCTTTCTACGTTTTTCTTTTGTTTTTCAACTAAAGGTAGATTTTATGTTATGATTTGCCACTGTCAGCTTTCCATGCTTTATTTAAACCTTTTAACATTCTCATGTACCAACCTTGGTTAATTATTCTAGTCAACAAACAATGTGCGGTTCGTAATTTGCCTTATTATGTTTTCTCGCATCTATATTGGATGTGAGAGTAATCCTACCATTAAGATTGCTCCTCATAAAAAGTGTTTTCCATGAGTTAATTTAAATTTTAATAACTCTTCGATTACCGAATTCAGACATGCTTTCCACTTAGGAGTCCCCCCAACAACAACAGCAAAATCCCTAAAATTGGTTGGTAGGAATTTTTCAGCAAAGATTTATTATTTTAAAAAAAAAATTTAGGGCTCAAACTTGAAGTCTTTAATTAAGGGGTTAAGACACCTACAATCTTCACAAATTTTGTATTATTGATTGTCTGGAGTATCCTCTATTATTATATTAGTCATAAACATTTTGTATATTTTGAGTTTAAGCATAACCTTTTTATAGTTTAAATAATTGCTCATGCAGTTTTGAATGGAAATGAATACAAAATAAAAGGCTCTTTTGAATGAGTTTTGAAAGAAAGTAGTTTTTACACTATTTTTCTAAAGGAATATTTTTAAAAATCAAATTTGATTCATATTTTAAAATAGTATTTAAAAGATTTCATCTTTGAAGAAGATTTTATGATGCAAAAAATATTCTAAAAGAATACATTCAAGATGGTTCAAGGTCTTATCCAAAATAACAACTCCAAAATTTGAACTTTTGGTGTTACAAATTACAAATAAGAGACAGCACTAAATATAATCACATTCGCTTTTAATACAAATTAAAGTACTATAGGGTGTGAGTTTAACCATACCTAATCATAACTAATATAGTTATGTTTTGAAAAATTACACCAGGGATTGAATAGTTCAGTCAGTTCAACCAGTTAAATTGTGGCCGAATTGTTGTTAAATTGTTATTAAATCAAAGAGTGCTTAAATAGACAATGTCAATAGTTTAGCACCCACCTAGTTTAACAGAACTATTCGCTCCAAGAGTTTAATATAATTTTTATATACTGAGAATGTAAAAAAAAATTATAATATTATCCAATTAAATATTATCATATCAGTAAATATAATTAAGTCTTACTTACTATTTAAGAAGTCATATAAATAAAATAATTTAATTAAATAATAATATAAAAATATTTTACAGTATCAATATATAGAAATTAAATTCTTAATATAATTTGAAAAATGTTAACTAAGTTTAAGAAAAAATAAAACTATTGTGCGGATGAGCCCATCGTAATGGGGCAGAACCTGATGTATAATCATTGTTTCGATGATTTTTTTGAAAAAGAAAATCTACCCGAACACATTCAGGCAAATTAAAGCATCTCAAAGTTAAGCTGAGAACAGTGCTGTTAGCTCTACCGTTTCCGTAATTAAATAAGGTACCACTAATTTAACACAGTTACAGTAATTCTCAATAATTATGTAGAAGCTCATTAATAATTAGTCAATTTTTCATTAATAAATTACTCGATTTGAGTTTGATTTCTAAATTCTTTCTTTTATTGATGGGCCATCTTTAAGTATTTTAAGGGTTAGATCAGCCTGAAGGTATCTTATGAGTTTGAATTGAAGCAAACTTTTCACTTAATTTAATTTTTTGGATTACACATGTTAACAACCACAATTCATTCCAAATTTTATCCATATTTATTCCGTTATATACAAATTTAAGCAGTTATAAAATGTATCTAAACAGCTAGTTATATAACTAATAATTTTTAGGAATTTAGTAAAAATATAGTTGAGAAAATCTAAATCAGAAAATTTTCATTGTTTTAAATATATTTTATTTTTTCAATTTTTTTTACTTTTGATTCTTAGTAGAACCCTAATTTTTACTAGATTCTCTAATAAATATTTATTTTCACTTGTGCACATAGATTAAGTAAATGATTGAATAAGGTTTAACATTAGAAAAATTTAGACACACTTTACAAAGCTATCCTTATTATCACTTAACGTCTCACTTATTTTCTCTCCTATATATCTATGAAGCACCAAGATAAAATATGATATAATATAATCAGATACCAACATGGGAATATGCTGAAATTATAAAATTTAAAATACGAGGATACATATAGATTTCTTAATACTGTGTAGATTTTTTAAAATAACAAATAATTTAAAAAAATAAAATTTTGAAAATTGACACTTGTTAAAAGAATGAATGCATAGTATTAAAAACCAGCATTACATGTTCCATTTCTCTTCTTTTGATTGATAAATAAATATCATGATTTATTGGTAACGACCAAATGTCATGATTTTTTTTTTAAGTAATGACCAGAATATCATGATTGAAGTTATATACTCTAATACTGTTGATGCAATGTTGTTAACCTAGCATTTGTGTGGGACTGAAATGCATGGTCCATGGACACGTGCAAATGATGGCATTGTCTTGCGATTTTAATGATGCGCTCCCACCGCTTCTTCCACTGTGTGGGTTCCACATTCGTCCGATCGTGCGACCCAACCTTCACTAATCACTCGCAGTGTGCTGTCTTCGCAAACCCAAACCACCCCTTTTTCTTTGACCGACAAGAACACATACACCCCAAATTCAAAAATCCTTGGCGTTTTCCAAGTTCGTGAATTTTCCTAAACGACAAATCTTCCTCACCGCAACGACCAAGAGGTCCCATGGGCAGAAGAGTAATATTAATTTGATACTTAAAAATGGGTGTCTATTTAGATATTTATTTTATAATTATTGAATGTGATGAATATTAAGAATAAATAAGGATAATTATCACGTCTAATGATCAAAATAGATTTCTATTCAAACAGTTATTTTTTAAGTATCAAAATATCATTACTGGCCAGAATAGCAAAGCTATTCATTGAGGTTTCATCGTGTGTCCCCCTGATGTGCCTTCTTTCGTTATCTTTAATTTTAGGGATGAAAAGAAAAACAAAAATAAAAAAACACTGCTGAAGCGGATAGCGCGAAAATTACGCGCAATAGCAACGGTGATGGAAATAAGTTTAGTCTCCATGGAGGGAAGGCAGAGTCCATATTTACTAAACGAGATGACGCGAGGAATAAGATCCCCATCCTGTGCAGATTCACATATTTCTCATATATATATATATATGAGAACATAATTATAAATTTAGTAGTAAAATAAAATAAAAGGATGTACGTTTTTGAAATCCTTAAAAAGTAACAAATCTACAAATCCAATAGAAATATAGTCATTTTCGTCCTGATCGAGAACACGACTTACTTCTTTTAAACTTATAAGATATGACTTTTCTTATAGGATAATCACTCTCATTTATCAATTTACTCTAGATATTAATTGTCTTTATTTGCACTATTTTTTAAATGCCTTTAAGATTATTTTAATAATTAGATTTTTTATTTTTAAAACTAAATTAAGGATTATGTATAAGAATCTTAACCACTTCTTATTAATTATTTTTACTTATGAAATTTCTAAATGTATTTAATTAAAAGTTTATCTCATATTTTTATTTAATATATTGCTACTACTGTAATATACCCTAGTTTTAGGAGAGCACTAACTACCTGGAATGATATTCCAAACACGAGAATTAGAAAGAGATAATAAAAACTAAGGGTGCATTTGGTTTTAATTTTCTAATTTTTAAGATTTTATAAAGTAAACATTGAAAAATGAAAACAAAAACTGAAAACTATATTTTATAGTTTTCATAATTTTTTATATTTCCTTTACAAAATCCTAAAATTGACACTAAAAACTAAAAACTGAAACCAAAAGCACCCTAAGCTTTTAGGACCAAATTTTTAGTTATCAAAATAGTCAAGCGGAAGTGAGGTAACAAGAGTTAAAATGCAACTCTATACAAATAATGTCCAACACGACCTTTATGCGGTATTTTGACAACATCTTGAGCTACAGACATTCATTTGACATTATTTTGGTAGCATTATGGAAAGCTAACTCGAAGATCTACAATTATTATTTCAAGCCCTAAGGGCTAAAACTAACTACACAGGGAGATAAAGTGCAAAAAACATGCTCATGGTGCATCAAGAATGTTGATCGAGTTTTGGGGCCACGCTACAGTGTGGGAAGCCAAAAGCCATGCTGCAGGGTGGCTATTAGTACAACAACAACAAAAATGGTCAATCCCTTATTCCTGCAACTTCTTTTCCTTTCTGCAAAACTCTATTTCGCTCCCTCTTTCTCTAAAACACAAAGAGAACTTTCACGTGGGGTTTTGGGTGCAAAATTCACCAAATCCATTTCAAATCTTCTCATTTTTATCCTTCCTATCACCATAGTCATCATTCTTGCCTCCCAAGTCACTCTTGGTGTATCTTTTGTGAAATAATAATGCTACACATCTAGACAAAATATATATAGAATCTTTGATAGAAATTATGTGATTATTAAATGGAATAAAGTGGTACAACTCACTTATTCATATAAAGGCTAAAAATTATGCTGCATAATTCTAGATACAAAATTTTAGATAAGCTTCTAGCTATCCAGCATTTTCCTTTGTTAAGTGAGGGTTTCATAGGAAAGGCAATTTGATTCCACTACTGCGCACCTTGTCATCTTGGAGGTGTGAGGTAAGATGTCACGACCCTGATATAGGAATGTGACTGGTACGTGAGAGATCACATTCTCACGCAAGCCTCGTGACCTGTTAATTATTTCTACATGCACACTCTGTTCATAAAAACCATAAAAAACCAGAAAATTTCTCTTTTTCTACATATAAATCACCTTATATTCAAAACAATAAAATGATTGAAATAGCCATTTTTGCCAATTCATAATCTGTCCCTGAGATCTCAAATCATAATGTCACAAAAATATAAGTTACTCTGTTTTAAAAGTCCATTAAATTAATAGAAAAATATCTTTAAATACAAAATATGAATATATCATCATGCAAAACATGATCTAAGGTCCGGGATCATGCCTGCATCTATATTTGAGCACTCTAAACCAGAATGACAACAAGACTTACCATATGAAGTCTAGTACTGCTGGGAGAAAGGGGGGTTGAAGAGAATCCATGGTAACTGCTCTATCTATAAAACAGAGAAAGAGAGAGAAGGGTGAGTTTTGTTACCAAAACTCAGTAAGTGAATTCTCACCTGAAATCCCCTTTCATGAGACACCAAAGAATAATGTATGAAATCATAATGCCATCAGTAATTACTCAAAAGTATTCATAGTCAATTATGCATAAATATGTATATACATTCCAATCATCATGTTATAATTCAAAAATCATTTTCTTAACTTACTTTAATACCTGAAATCATAGAAGCTCATATTGTAATAGCTCTAGAGAAACAGTAAACTGCTCTGTGGGTACCTAGTTCTTCGTGAACAAGTGTCCCTAATGGAGATCTTAACGATTCCTCGTAAACCGCGTCCCTCGTGGATTGATCTCAAACTCTGAATATGAATCTCTAGTCACATCTTGGTGTTATGTATCCATGTCCCTAGTGTGACAATGAATTCTCTGTAATCTCTGAATATAAATCTCTATAATCTCTGGCCCAAGCTACTTGGTACCAAGGTTAACGAATTAACTGCTATTAATACACAGCCTGATTCTCTATAGCTACCTTCTAATTTAGTTAAATACATTCATTTAAATATGAAACTCCTTAAAACCATTTAATTCTGTGTGAGCTCTGAATCCTTGTAACTCTATAACAGTTTGACATTAGCATAATTGTGACTATGAAATCATACATGATGATTTCAGGTACACAGAATATGTATCTGCCAACTGTTCTAAGTCATACAAAGATTCATGCTATTATGTCTAAATTTCTAGATTATCCTTTACCAACAATAAACTCTAATACTCTGAGAGCTCTAAACCCACCTGATTCTAACAGTCTGACCTTAGCTTATCCGTGGCTATGAAATCATGTCCAAGGGATCACCTTGTGTAGAAATTTATGATTCTATACTTTCATAGAGTATGTAGCCATCAACTGTTTTGAATCTCATGAAGATTCAAGCTCTAAAATATTTTAATTATCTAAATCATATTTCAACAATCAAACTCTTCATAATCAAAAAACTCAATATCATGCTTCAAAATAGCAAAGCTTGCAATAATAGTTTCATTTTCTTCTCTACATTGTATCTAGATATAAAACCCTTTCACATATATACAAACCAGTTTCAAAATCCATTAAAACAATCATAAAAGCTTTTAACAATCCTATATATCATCAATTCTACATAAAATCAGTATAACAAAATGGTCCTATGAGTTTTATCCAAAACTAGTTTCATGCTCTAAAAGCAGGAGTTCTAAAACATATAAACCAACAGTAACCTCAAACTTCTTTTGTTAAAATCTCTAAAATCAAGCATTAAATAATATCTTTATGAAAATAAATCTAATGCATAACATAGAGATAACAGATATGAATCCACTCACCTGGTAGGGTGGAATTCATAGAAACAATATCAACATAACTCTGAAAAGAAGGAATAACACCAGTATCTGATGTAACAGCCATAATATTCTAGATTAACCTCCGATAATCTCTTCAATGGCTCAAATTCAACTCTAACATGAAGGGAGCATCATGACTTCATGAACATAGAGGGATATCAGTAAAATCCCAAGAACCATGAAAGATTTGGAGGAAAAGGAGATAGAACTAGCAAAATCTCTTACCTTTAAGCCTTAGAAGTGAAAGATTAGAGTTAGATTGAGTGAAATAGAGCTTGGAGGGGGTGAAAATGGTGGAAAAATCGAGTTTGGGGGTGAGAGGGTGTTGAGGGTCGTGAAGAACGGTCTAGAACCCTGAAATGAGTGTGTTTATAAATCTATTAACCGCCTGGATGGTCCTCTCTCTAGCTTCCACACCGCCTTACTCTCTGATGACTGCTTGGACGGTTTCCCAGGAAGTCATATACTGGTATGTATTGGACTAGGCTAACTAGACTGTCTCCATACTCACTTATTTATTTTAGCCTCAATTAATTTTAAAACATAAATGTATGTAAGAAAATACCCCCTATTTGGGCACATGACCGATACGTAGGGAATCCTCATTCCCACGTAAGTCTCGTGACCTCTGCGTTTCTCTATATGTATATTTTAATATAAAACCGTTTGTAAAATATTATCTCATCTCTAAGAACTCATTGGCTCCATGAAACATAAACATAATCAAACTTTAACACAAATGTCTGGAGTAATAAAATCAATCATTTCCATTTTAACCTCTAAACATATTACTGAGGTTCAAAATACATGAGTTGCTCTCTATACAAAATATACATGAAATCTATAATCATGTAGATACAAAATGATCATGATAAAACAATGCTAATCAATCTCTATGGTCCGGGACCCTGTCTGGCATGCAACTGGAGCACTCTATCTCTAACAAAAAGCAAAATAAAGTACTTCACCAAGTGAAGCTCACTAAACGATAAATCTCTACCGCATGGGTGGAGGTGGAATAGAAGAACCCGCAACGTCTACAACACCTGTAATGGAGGAAGGGAAATGGGTGAGTTTCATTTAAAACTCAGTGAGCAGATCCTCACCCATACCCCCTCATGGGATAACCAAAAAGAGTAAATAAATAATTATATAGAAATCATCAAAACCAGTTAATGCAATAATCTCTGAATAATCATATCCATAGGAATATGAAATAACTTTAAAATCGATCTTTTTTAGAAATCATAAATCCTCAATACACTAATAAAGAAACAGGAATCTTTGGTTATGCCCAATTTATGTGGCATAACAAATCTCTGGTTATGCATAGCATAACAAAGTCTCTAATCTCTAGGGCACATAACTAGGTCCCGTTTCTAATTTCTCTAGCCCTAGGGGCGACTTGGTATACCAAGGTTAAAAGAATAACTGCCGTTAACTCACAGTCTGTTTCTCTATAGCCACCATCTAGTCTCTAATTCAATAATCATATTATTTTCTCTCAATATATTTCATAGTATTTCTCTAAGTACAAACTCTATAATTCATAATCAATTCACTCATAAAAAGTAACACAATAATTTTATGAAAACTGCTAATCAAGTCATAATTATACCTAGCTTTTTTGATAAAATCATCTATCAATAATGACCCATGAGTTTGCATTTAAACAAATATTTCATGCTTTAGTTGGAAATCGTCATTTTGATAATTATAACAAGTCAAACGGAGTCTCAAATATCTTGAAATCTTTTCTAAACCATGCAACCAATAATAATTTTGAGGAAATTAACTCTAATGACCAACATAAAGGTGATAGGTTCCAAACCCACTCACCTAGAAGGGAGGGAATGGTGACGTCAACCCCAACGGAGCTCCGAGAAGAAGGAACGGTAACAATGTCTGCCATTGGAGCCACTAAAACATAAGATTAGTCTTCGTTAACCTCTAAAATACTCAAACATAACTCTAACAACCTTTGATCTCTTGGAAGAAAGAAGGATTGGAGCTAGATTAAGTGGGGAAGAGAGAAAAAGAGTTGGAAAGGGGTACGGCTCAATTTTGGGGTGAAATCCTGAGTTAGGATGTTTAAAAAGGGGTTGGGGGTCTCATTTACGCAAAACAATACATTTTGCACTGTCTCTAGACTTCTGACACCGCTATAGCGGTCTATGACAGCTATAGCGGTCCTGCCCCCAAAACTCGCCCCGGTTGTATCACTTATAACCACTACAATGGTCCTGGACCGCTATAGCGGTCCCCAAAGAACAAAACACGCTGCTGTCACACCTCATGACTGCTATAGCGGTCCCCTGGATGCCAACGAGCCACATCCACCCCACTGTGACCGCTATGGCAATGACAATTCACCACATCAGCTGCACTAATGGTCTTTCAAGCATCCTGGGGCCTTTCCGGCAACACGGGTGGGTCCTAGGGGACCCTGGGGCAGTACAGAACTTATCCACTGCCACGTATACATCGGTTATCACAAATTCAAAATCGAAATTTTGTATTTTAGTTCAAATTCAGGAATTCTTATGATTTTATAAACTCATAAGCTAAAAACTCTTCAACTCATTTTTTTCTAGGGAATCATTACCAGGACTTTTGATCATAAGATTATGGCTCTATTATAGAGCTCTCCAAGGATGTGTAGGGTCCAGACTTAATGAAATCCAGGACCCGAATGATAGGCAAAGATGATTGGCACTGTTTCCAATTCGAAAAAAAAATTAGCTTTTTTATTTAAAACTCAGGGTATTACATAAGGATTAGGTGAAGTTTCACCTTGTGTTCAATCCTCAAGATTGGAGTTGTTTGGGTTGAGTTTCTCTAAGTCTAGGGTTTTCAAGTATAGAAATTTAGGGAACTTTCTTATCTTTTCTTGTAATTTACTTTGAACAAAGCAAGAAGACAAAGTGTTTCGAAGAAATGAGAAAAAGATAAACTCTCTGAATCTGGTTTGAATGTTTTCAAACCATCCAAGCCGATCCAATGACCGAAAACATTTCCCCTCCACCTAAACACGTATCATCCAACGATGAGGAGCTGGTCACTTTAATCCAGCAGTTCGCATGCGACCCAGAATACCCACTTAAATGCGAAATAATTGCCCACCATTCACAACTCGACACGTGTCACCACACGATCTCCATGAACTGCCACATAGCAATGGAAAGGACGCATCAAAATGTATGATGGAATTCACCCTAATCGAGGTCGGCCTATAGTACTCAAAGCAAAAACCTCAGCATAAATTAAGTACTCGATGCAAACATCTTGGCCTATAACCAAACTCGGGGACTATATACTAGTCTAAAAATATGAGTCAGGAACCTCGGTCTACCCGTAAAGAGCTCGGACAAATGGTCCCACAAGTTGTGGCCTTGTGGCTTGGCATGCCTCTCAGTGATCTCCTACTAATTTAGTGTAGATCATCCCTCACGATTAGGCATAGATATGGCTAGATCCTACATGATCTAGCAACAACTCAAATTGGGAACATATCTCTGAATGATACGGAGCATATTCACCACCTCTAAATCCTACAAAAATATCCTCATTGAAGGAAATACATAGAACATCCTCACCAAATTTATCCACAGGACACCTTGCTATATATAGGGGCTCTGATATGATCTAAGACACAACTCTCGCCTTAAACTCTCCATACCTAGCCCCATACTAACATAGGTATCAGAGTGTTTTTACATGTACCTCCAATTTCTCCATGAGCACTTGGAAGAGCATGTAGCCTTATTGGCTTTTCATATAAGAACAAGATATATATTTTTTCATAATTCTTATTAAAAGTATATATAATTAATTTTAATATTTTATATTGTTAACTTTTGACCCGCATGTGTTATTGTCAGGATCCGTCCCTGCTTGCATGTCTTGAAAAGAAAGCTGTACTTTTTACTAATTTATGCTGATTAACACTTGAAAAACTAATATATCTTGTATCACATCATATAATATTGATATTAATGTTTAATATTTAAAACATGTAGTAGAAGTCATTTTTCTATATCCATTCATGGTCCCTAATATAGAGATCATAGTAACCGACACCCAAGAAAATTAGGATCTGTTTGTTTTGTCAGTTTTCAATTTTCAATTTCCAGTTTTCAGTTTTCTATTTTGTGAAGGAAAAACTGAAAAAGTTGAAAACTGAAATTTTCAATTTTTAATTTTTTCAGTTTTTCCTTTACAAATCTAAAAACTGAAAAATACAAAGCAAATAGGCCTTAGATTTTTGCTGTCTAAGATTATATTTTTCATTCTTTACTCCGAATTTTGCTCATTCTGATGTATAGAAAAAAAAAATGTCCCATCAAATTAAAATTCTTTTGCTGAAAAACTATTACTAAGATGTTGCCGGAGTACTGAACAAATTATGGAACCAACAACTGGCTACATAACTTTTCATTTTGTAATTTTAGTGAAGAACTTTTTTCTTTTTCTCTAGAGTTGTTGGAAGCAAATCTGGTTGCCAAATTTCATAATTAATTTGTGAAATTCTCACAATACTACCTGTACTTTTTTCTAAATTTGTCACTGCAATAACTAGTTTTATTATTTGTCATGAATTATCAAAAAAAGCTTAAGTTAAAGTTATATTTTTTTTAGAAAGATGATTTTATAAGATAGTATCGAAACTAGGAATTTCGATTCTTATTATTTTTTATTTTGAAAAAAGTAATAATAACAATTCATGCTCAATTCAAAAATAGACATACATTTAAGTGATGTATATTAGAGTATAAAATTATCATTGCATCATGTATCTCAATTCTCAACCCATCTATTTAAATTTTCCGAAGTGAAATTTTATGATATGCCCAAAATTATGTATGTAAATTAGTGAAAGACAATAATTGGAGTCTTGAATGGACTTGACGTGATGACATGGGTTATAATGCGTTACCATGTTCAGCTATTTAGGGCACTGGGGCTATCCTATAAATACCTTAAGCCTACAATTAACAAAATTCAAAAATAAAATAATTAGGAGCAAAATCATGAGGGCCTATATATTTACGCAAATAGGCAAGACATTGGCGTAAATTGAAGGAAGAAAAAAAACAGTGTTGTCGTGATTGAAGGGGGATGATATAAATGTGGTGCAATCAGATACGAGATCTGTATATTATTATGTAATGCCAAAAAAACATCGCCTCAACCTCATAATCTCCAAATTGTCAACTTCGATATCATTATCTCACGATTTTGACGTTAATATGTGGACATTTGCTCGGATCAAAAGGTTAATGCTCCAAAACCAAACATCTTATTCCGTTTGAATAAATAATTTATTTAAATTTTTATATAAAAATAATTTTTTAAAAATACCTTATAAATAAATTACTTTATATTTAAATATATTATATAATAATAAAAATATTTATTTTTATATTTTATAAAGTGTTTCTTAAGAAATTAAATATTTTAACATTTTAAAAATATTAAAAATAATTTTTAAAGAAGTAATAAATTATTTATTCAAACATGATAAAAATTAAAAATTTAACTTTTAATTTTTAAAAAAATTAAAAAAATAAAAAATTATAGTATTCAAATGGACATTTAGTAATATGGCCAAAGAATCAAATCAATGGCAGGTATTAAAGTGCAATTGACGTTCTGATTCTTATGTAGATTATTTAGTTATTTTTTTATACATTAGTGATAGTGGTGTTTGAACCAATAATTTCATGTGAATTACCCGAGTCACTCACCATTAGCCCATTTCTAGTTTCTTATCTAGATTGTTTAATGAGTTGTGTTATTTATACTCGTACAGTGTGGGACACCGTATTAATTTACACCTCATTTATCATTGAATTGAATATGAATCTCATTTAAATGGTGTCCATATCCCATACAATAGTGAATGATATATGAGTCGAGATGATGTCTGTCCAAATAACATTTTTCTTATTTAATAAGCTTAATCCCTCTATACTAATTTTATATAATAGTTTTTTCGTGTGTGGTAAAGTAAGAAAGAAGAAAACAAAACAGAAGGATCACCGATCACACCGCAAGAGGCCCCTCAAGCCAGGCGGCGGAGGCCTCCACGTTATGAGCTCCTCAAATTGCCACGCCCGTCAAATTTTAGATATAATTTTAATTTTGAAGTATTACATTATATCATCATTTTATTTTATTTTAATATTTTTTTCTCAATAAAATTATTAGTATTCAAATTCTATTATTAGAAACCCAATCGAATGCGACTAAGATCTCTTGTTGGGGTAGAGGTCTCCTAACAAATTTTTGTTTTCTTTCTTTGGACTCTATTCGAAGACCTCTAATTAAGGGACAAATGTATCTATTACTTTGACCAATCACACGCTGGTTTTTAGCATATTATTTGAACAACTTTAATTATATCTTATACATATGTCGAGAATATACTAGATTAAATGTTTATTTCATAACAATAAAACAATTATCTTCTTCATCGACAATAACATTTTTTAAAGCCAATTGGATTTAGGGTGCATTTTTATTTTCTAAAAAATATTTTTGTTACATAATTCTTAAAATTACTCCTTTTAATGCATTAAAAAGTATTTAAAATAAATTTTTTGTTTGTTTTTTCAAAAAATATGTACCTAAATTTTTTTATACATATATTTCAATCCAACAAATATTTTTCAAATAAAAAATTAAGCAAACAAGCCCTTGACATCAGAAGAAAGGCAAGTAATAATAATTAAATTGAAAGAGCGTTTTAATATAATTTTGAGATAAGTCAAACAATATAACCCAAAAAAAGTTAGGAAGCTGCCGATATATTTGGTAACGACTTGAAGACACTGAAAACCTAACAAAGAACAATTACAGAAGAGTTGGTAAAAAGAAGAAGAAAACAAAACGAGCGAAAAAAAAAAAGGTACAGCATCAGGGTACCTTGGTTCAAAATGAGCTGGTAAAGGGTCGCTTTTTTTTTTCTTAATTATGTATAATATCTACCTTTGAAACATAAGTTAGTAATGCATATTGTGACTCATCCATAAAATTTAGGTAATTGGGTGAAAAAGATAACACAATTGAGATAATAAAAACTTTCACATCCTTTTTATATTAACATGGATCAAACTAATAAGATAATGGTGGCAAGATAGTTATGCACTTATATACCTCCTAAAAAATTTAAAACTTTAGTGGGGACATGAGCCCCAAACAACTAACAAATATATGAAATATATACCTTTTGAAATTATTAGATATAAAATTATGCATATATCTCTATCTATTAATTTAAATTTAAATTTTGAAAAATGTAGTCTTATGACATAATATTAAAAGCAATATAATTAAGAGGTTGGAGTTCAATCCTTATTATCTTTCATTATAAAAAAATGTCCACATTCAAATCCCAAAAAGATATTCACATATAGGGACATGTCATGTGTCTCTATCTATTAGCTAAACTTTTGAAAGAGATAATTTTACACAAATTATGTGTATCTAACTTTTTTGCAATAAAAGAAAATAAAGATATTCAGAGTTTAGAGGACCAAATCAGAAAGAGGGGTACGTAGCAACAGAACCATGTGTTAATTACATTAAGGGACCATTGTGTGTAATACTGGAGATGAGGATCCGAAGATGTATCTATAAAGTACAAAGTGTATAGTTGGGTTGATATTTATTTTGATCCCTAATTTTATATTTGTGAGTTTTGTTAGTCTTTAATTTTTAAAATAAGTCAAATTAGTTCTTAATATTATAAAAATATGAGTTATGTTAGTTTATCAATGTACTTTTATTTAACGCTATTTTAACAATTAAATGATAATATATGTATAATACTAAGTGATACTTTGACATATGTTATATAATTTGAAGTATAATTAAATTTAAAACGATTCATTTTGATACCTAAAATTACATAAATGAGTTATTTAAATCTTTTTTTAAGTTATAAAATGATTTATTTTGTGCAATTTTAAATACAATAATGAATCATTTTAAATTTTATTAAACTTGAGATGGTACATGACATGTTAAGGTATCACTTAACATTACACATCATCATTTAATTAATAAAATATTAAATAAAAGTGAAATGAGAGACTAACTTAACTTATATTTTGCAATATCAGAAATTAATTTGACTCATTTTAAAAGTTAAGAACTAAAATAACTCACAAGTGACTAAAATAAATACTAACTTGTGTAAATAATATATTTTTATAAGCTTTAGATACCTCTGGTAGTTTTACAATAGTTTCTTTATCAAACTTAATTTAATCGAATAGCGATATATAATCTTTTGAAAAATCATACCCTGCTAAAAAAATTAATCATATTCCACAATAGCTTTTTCTTATTGGCATACTATCATTTTCAAAACATCAAATATTCTTCAACAAAGAAAGCAAAAAATTATGTCAATCAAATGAACATGAAAATCACATTATATTCGCATCATGTATTGGAATTCCCTATTTGTTACCTTCAAATTTAATTTTTGGTTTAAAGTGATTCTGATATTTGAAAGAGAACCATCGATCTAACTTTTTGTTAAAGCTACGTTCTACAATATCTACTGGTCTAATCACATATATATATCCTTGTAAAGAAATAAAAGGTAGAAAGATTAAAGCTGGTGGTGGTTAAGTGTTTTTTTCTTTTTCTCCCGGAGCCCTGTTCCCCCTCTAGTTTCATGCCCTCCTGTGCATGGAGATCTTGATATATCTCCACCCTAATATTGTGTCTAATTCAATTTAGCATCTTCTTGCAAAAGCTTTTAAGTAATGAGTAAAAATATATAAATATTTTATATCTAATAAACTTTTTATGTGAAAGTCTTTTTAATTTTGGGTTTGAGTGTGATTGTTTTCTTTCAATGGAGAATAATAAAGATCGAATCTCTAACCATTTAATCGTGAAAATCATAAATTATGTCATGAATAATTTTATCTCAAAAATTTATGCTGAAATAATTTTATATCTAACCAACATAACTGCTTGAATCATACCCTCCAACTTTATGTAATGTATAGTATCTACTTTAGCAACCAAGTTAAGCTAATTATTATTTTTTTAATTATATCCATTTTTTGGTCTAGCTTGAATGCCAATATTTTAAATTTATCAGTAGTTGTTAGAAGACTGAAGATTCCACCAATTATTAATTTGCTTGTGAATCTTGGAGATTTTTGTGTTAAAAAACGAGGGGTGGCTTTAGTTAAATGTTAACTACTACACTACATTATTGCGCCGAAGAGAAAAGTTCCTGTTTGGACAGTCACGTACTTCATTGGATAGCAAAGTGGCGTTCATAATCATTAGCCATAAGAGTGAAAAAATAATAATGATGAAATTTTTGCATGTGTATTCCATAAACTTACACAATAACTGATCTTAATTAAGCATACTAAGGTTTTGGTAGTTTGCATGAAATTATAGGCTCAAACCTTATAATTGACAACATACAAAAACCACAAAAAAAAACTCATTTTAATTTATAGTAATATTTAAAAATGATATAAAACCTAGAATAAGTTGTTATACATGCTTATACTTAGGATTTTTTACCAAAAAAACAAAATAAAAAATAATTAATTACCAATCTCCAACATATTTAACATTCTTTATCAATATACAATTTTTTAGGTAGGAAATGTATTGCTCACTGATACACGCGTTAACTGACATACGTTAGAACTTGTAAAACAGCTACCTATCGGCCATATTAACTGACACGCGCATTTTCGAGGCAAGGTCATAGCACATGAAGAAACAGCCCATTACTAGTCGTAGTATGTGAAAGGGGAAACAATAAGTGCTAGTTGTATTAGGCTTCCAAGCGCTATAAAGCCGATATGGACGCACACAAAATCATTTTTTTTTTTTTTTCAGCGAGAGAAGTGAGAAAAAAGTAGTGAGAAGGACAGGGGGGATAACAACATGCATCGCCAGGATTAGTTCCGACACATATCTGCAAATTTGGATACGCATGTAAGTTTTTTTTTAGGTTATATATATATATATATATATATATATATATATATATATATATATATATATATATATATATATATATATATATATATATATATTCTAATTTTGTTTATTTTGGCATACAAATTTAATTTAAATTGTTTCGTGAATTTATTTTAGTTTATAGTGTAGAGATTTAAATTCAATTTAATGTGGTACATATCCATTTTAATTTGACTTTAGTTATTCTAGTTATAAATCAATGTAGTTTATGTAAGAGAGTGGTTTATAAATTTAGTTTAGTTTAGTTATTATTATACATGTTTAATTTTGGTGTGTAAGTTTAGTTTTGGTTCTCTACTTTTTAATTAATTTTGTTTAGTTTATATATATTTTAATATAAGAATTTTGTTTAAATGAATAAGATTGCTAAGAATTTAGTAATTTAGTTTAGTTTAGTTTATTTATATTATACATGGTCATCTTTAGTTTGTAAGTTTAGTTCAGTTTAGGTTCACTACTTTTTAATTAATTTTGTTTAGTTTAGAGATTTTAGTAATGTAGTTTTAGGTTAGTTCAATTAAGCTTATTTATATTATATATGTTTAATTATAGTTTGTAAGTTTGGTTTAGTTTAAGTTAGGCTTGCTACTTTGTAATTAATTTTGCTTTAGTTTAGAGATTTTAATATAATTTTTTTGAATAAATAAGCTTTATAGGAATTTAGCAATTTAAAAATTTAGTTTAGTAAATATTATAGTTTATGATAAATATTTTTATTTCATGTTCAGTCTTTTTACATTTGTTTTTTATTTTATACTTTTTAAAGTTTTTCAGGTTAAAAATTCTTTGTTTGTTTTGTTCAACTTAGTCAAGTACTGCATGGTTAGTTTGACTTTATGCATGTTCAACTAGATCCATGTATTGAGTCATACTTGATACAGGTTGAGTTTTGGCCTGCCACACACATTCTCTTTTATGACTATGATAATATGTTATCGTCAGCCTTTTTGTAGAGTGATGACACCCTAAGACACACATTCCACTTGCCCGGGGGAGTGTGTACCATCACTCTACAGGACGTACATCGATTCCCATAATGCATGTATTTCCCTTGATATTTTGTTTGATCTGATGCATGGATCTTGTATTCAACACTCCCTCAAATGCTATAGTTTTTAACTCCAAGTATCACTGATTCTATATTCAAGAATTGCATGTTGCCCTTCCTACAAAGGGTGCTCTCCAAATAATTGCACAATATCTCTAGTACCGACAATGCCCCTGAACCCAACATCCATGGTCATCTGTGTTGCTTCCATATTTAAACTTGAATAGTGGCCTACCTGCTAACTTTCGGATCACACAAGAGGTTGTGTCAAAGGCTAGCTCTGGATAGGAGGCACTACCTCATCATCATCATCAAGTGGCACTTAGGATTTTCAAGTAAAATCAAAATGACAGAATATTAAGAAAATAACAAACACTATACTACCAAATAATTGGTTAGCCACATACTTCATCAAAAAATAATAAAAGAAATCATTAACATGACTTTAGACAATACTTAAAAATAAGTTAACCATATATGTTACAAAAAAGCAAAATAATTCGCAAATAATAGTGCAAACAAAAATTTATTGTTGTTCGGCTCCTCTTCAGAAATCACCTCATTAAAAAACTTACACCCTGCAATTGGATCATCGAGTGGAAGCTCTCTAATAACCTCGACTACTAATTCCCTCAAGGTCAGGCCACTTCTCACATCTTCCGCATTTACTTCTTGAAGGTTTTCATTGTGCACTAAAATTGACATCAATATTATTCGAGAAGACTGAGCTAGTGACACTCAATGCATCATATGCTCGAACGGGAGTGGTTCCATCATAGCTTATCTGCAATTCTCCTAGAGCTAGGAATATCTCCATAACATGAAGGTCGAGAAACTAGCTATGAAATCAAACACCATCCTTAAATCATTACCAATATCAATGTTGCAACTTCTGTTGTACCACACCTTGTGCAATCAATATAGGTAACCGATAGACCATTTGGATTATTTGCTTGATTGTTTCTTTCGTGTAACTTGTGAAGAATTTCAGCATGAAGCTTAGAAAGACTCATGGATGAACAAATACTAACAAGTAAAGGATTTGATAGCAAAACTGGACTCTATTTGGTGAGTTTTGAATAATCTCACAGTTATAATGAACAAGTATATAATATCTCCTTACCATTTTTTTTCCACAAAGACACACTCATCAAAGAAAAAAAATTTCTCACACATTCAAATTTGCTTCTCAACTAGTAGAGATGTAGGATGCCTTTATATAGAGGTTCATGTGATTAATATGTGCGGTTGTAGGCCGAAAAAGAATAAAATGTTTGACTGTTAGCCATTTTATACAATGCATAAAACAGTTAGTCGTCGACCAAATTAGAGGCTGACACTAGTCATAATACATTGGGTGGCCAAACGTATTATAATGATTAAAAAGTTTGGCAGCTAAATACATTGTGCAATAAAAGTGTTTTATAGCTAAACGTATTGCTATTAATACAAAAGAAAAATTGTATATTAGTAAATAATATTTATAACGGTGGAAATTGGTGATTATTTTTTTTTTTGGGGGGGTAAAAACGCCCTTACACTTATGGAGTGTGAATTGATTGTACTGAAAAAAGTGCGCCAGTATTTCTCTGAGGATTCATGATTGTCCTCGCAGGTGCATGATTTTGATGATTGGTGATCATGTAATTTGACTAAAACACGTGTGACGGTGTGTGCGCTTCCCCTGCGCCAATGTTGAATGGCACGTGTATAACTTAATTGGTTCGATCGAGGCAATGGATATTTGAATAATGTTTTCCTATGGGATGTGATAGCCAAATTATGCCAGCTGCACTCAAAACTCAATCATATGCTATGCGCGGGAACTGAGAATTATTGGGCATTCCAAGTAGAAAAATGATATATATCCTCCTACTTTAATATCCTAGATGTCCTACTGATAGATACCAAATAAAGTAAATTTTAATTACTTCACAAGATTTCAAGATATAGATTGTTTTTTTTTTTACTTCAATCAATATATTTAGAAAGATTTGTAAAAAAAATTATAGGATGATATATCATCACTCTTCTTCGTATATGTTTCATCACAATTTTTATACGTCACACCCTACATCAACGTAAATGTATATGCCTCACATCCTCCTGTAACATTCTTTTAATTAATTTAAATTTAAGGAAAAAAATTGGTTACAGTATATTTATTAGAATAACATGAAAAGCTTATTGGATTATATTATTTTGTGGACTAACATAAATTAATAATATATTTAATTTTGGATCTAAATTAATTAAATATCAAAATTATTAGGGCATATTATTAAGCCTAAATATTACTATTGTTGAGCCTTTATTGGGTCTTTATTAGACTTATTGTTGTTAAAACATTTCTTATTGATGGGTTCACTCTAATTCTCTGTATATGGACTCTGCTATAATTGGGAAGCTTAATCCATAATTTTACTATGATAGGAAGAGGTCCTCCTCCTAACCTTGTATGTATGCATTTGATATCCCCATTAATCCAGGGCTGCATATTCGGCTATACAGGGAATAGGGGAATATCTCTCTCTCCTTCTGGTCTTCTGGCCAGACTCCTTCGTAGGTGAGGATTTATGGATAATTGATCAATGTTTTTCTTCAATCAATTTTGATTTGCACGTTGTAATCAAAATCAAATCTAAAGATTTGTGCGCTAAAATTTTATCAAAACTATTTTGTCTGCGGTCAGTTGTAGCTTTAATTTGTATTCTTAGACTTGGCTACTCCAAATGGCTCCTCCCCTGATTTGGAGTTTGTTGAGCAACTTTTAATTATATATGTATATATATATAAAAGTAATCAAAAGAAAAGAATAAAAATAGAGAAGATAATTTATTTTCTTGTTTGTGAAGTTAATAATAGTTATTAGGAAGGGAGAATAGAACTCATGGAGAATAATTATTAGCCTTTTTCCCCAAAAAAAAAAAATTTCTTCAAAATTGAGATGGAAAGAGGAGAATTGAAAATCTAAAAATTAAAGTTATTCCATTCCATTTTTTTTCTTGCTTTTTCTATACACATAAATCTCAGGATTAAACTTATGACATCATACTGAAGAGATTCGAGCCTCTTCTACTCAGATCAATATCTCATTGATTCATTTAATTTTTTTATAACATAATTTTCAAACACATAATTAATGAATTTTTGATATGTTTTCTTATTAAGTCTTTTATCAAATAGGCATGAGTGTAATTTTTTACCTTCATTTTCCTTTCAAAATATTTTTCACCAATTATGATCCGTTCAGCTAATGAAAAACATCCAATCACTGTTATAGTGAATTTGTCCCTAGAATAAAAAAGTAAAGTGATGCTCACCTTAGATTATTTATTAGGGCTCACACATAATGTATTTTATTATTCTAAATGTAAATACTTACTTGCTCACTTTAAAGACAAACTCGTTTTAATGATGAGGCTAATTCTTAATATATGAACACCTCCGACTATGATTTGAAGGATTTAAGTTGGATTTCAATTCATTTTTACATGTTTAATGCAAATTTAGAGTTATATTTCAATGTACTTTTTGGTCTCAGGTTATAATTTAAACAATATAAATAATTATTTTTTGGATTAATTAAATGATATCTTATAGACTTTATATAAACCAATGGAATTGGGAGCCCTGTACATGCATGGCTTCATTTGTCAGTCTCAACTCTCAATTAAAACAAACAGATAAAATACGCCGATGGAGAGATATAATTTGGACAAAAGTTGAATGGGGCGACAAAATACAATGGAGCTAAGATCATGAGGTTGCATGGCCTGGCCTATAAAATATGTATGGTACCAAATGGAGTATAAAGTAGTTGGGAAACTGGAGCTACCTTTTCCAAAGGAAAGGAATGGATATTGTGTTTGTGTGTGTTAATTCTTCAAACTGTTCAACATTGTATATTCTCTACCACTTCAAAAAGACAAAGACGGCATTCACCATGTATGTCCGCAATTTTATATAAAAAAATTCCGTATCTTGGAAAAGCAGAGATCAAAGGGGCTTTCCATTTTCAAGTTTTGGGATTGGAGGAATCTCTTCTTTTTTTAAAATAAATTTATCATTCCTCAACTCATTCGCTTTAATTGATGAGGCAAATGCTTTGAAAGAGAGAGAGACAGAGAGGCCACCGAAAAGCAAGGACACCTTATCATGAAAGCAAGAAAAACATAACCCGATTTGACGGGCCAACACACACCCACATTCATGATCTATCTATCTCTCCACAATCACACGCTCATATCCCATTCAGAAACAAGTTGATTCAAACCGCAATTTCTAATACAATGGATATTTAGCTAGCTAATTAGGCTTTATAAATATTTAATCAAGAATTTAATTTGTAATGATAAATATGAAAAAGGGTTCACAGCAGCTCCATACTTTGAAATAATTAGTAACTGTTAATTATCAATGGCAAATACTCTGAGAAATTAAAAAGAAAATAAGTTAACTGTTCATTGTATGTTGTTAGAAAATGTTTTTTTTTCCTATCTAAGTTTGATTTGTTCACATATTTCAACATATATTCTTTTGAATAAAAAAATAATGATAAAAAAACTTTTAAGTTTTTAAATCTAGTAGAAACTAAATTAGTATAAATTAAATTCAATGTACTCTAAATGCTAGCAATTAAGATAAAAAAATATTTTCTTTTTTTTTAATATATGATTATTCCATACAAGGAGGTGAATAAACACGAACACTTTAAAATAAGTAAGTTATTTTTAAGCTTATGAAACCTAATTAATTTAAATACTTTTATATCTTTTTTTGGGTTAATTTTGATATATGTCTATGTAAGTTTTTAGATGCTATTATTTGGCTGACTTTTGATATAAATAATTGTTAAAAATTCTTATTGATATATTAATATATAATTTCTTATAATCAAATGACTCTCACTTAACCCAAAAAATTAGTTCATTGAAAGGATTTTTCAATTTCTTATAAAGGATATCTAGATCAAATGACGTGGGACTCTAATTATAAACGAACAATTCTATAAAAGAAATAATTATTGATAATTTATTAAAAAATTATTTATCAGATGAAGTTGTTACATGAATATGAAATGAGCTAGAACCCTTTCTTCGATTACCGTGAGTTTTTGTTTCGTAATTTTATTTGTTCTGTAGATGATTTGATGAATGGTATCACCTTTTGGTTTAATTTACAAGAGGAAATTCCCAAGTCAACCGCACCTTATCATTTGGTCTTGGTTCTTGCAGGCAAACACCTCATTTCCCACTTCGTCCACTTTACCATATCCTTTGTATGAATCAATTCCATCATCATCCCTCTCTATATAATCATCAAGCTCCCTTTCATCCTCTTCTCCACCATGGGAAGCAGCATAATGAAGGTTCATCAGTTCACACGTGGAATATGGGAGCATGAACCCTCCCTCACACTTGGGTGCAAGCGCTTACGCCCTCTTGCTCCCAAGCTTTCCAACGCCACTGACACCGCTACTGCTCCTCCTCCTTCTCTTGCACCCTTCGATCTCAAGAGCTTCATCAAACCTGAAAGTGGCTCCAGAAAACTAGGATCCTCTAATGATGATGATAACAGTAATAATAATAAGAGAGATCCTCCATCACCACCACGAGGCCAGGTCCATAATCTATTCGCTGTTAATTTACATTTTTTAATTAATTTCCTCCATATTCAATTCTTCCATACATGCATAATGATAAGTCACGTGGACGTATGATATATACGTGACACAAAAGAATGAATTAAAATTGCTATTTGTTTAAGATTGCTTTATGATTATTAGGGTCCTATATTAGATTCTTAATTATTTTCTGTCTAATATCACTAATATATGTGATCAATAATTTTTGTATATTATTACACGTCTAATTTATGCAGGTGGAAACGCATCCAGGAGGGACAAGGTGGAATCCAACGCAAGAACAGATAGGGATATTGGAGATGCTGTACAAAGGAGGGATGCGAACCCCAAATGCTCAGCAGATAGAGCATATCACGGCGCAGCTTGGGAAATACGGCAAGATCGAAGGGAAGAATGTGTTCTATTGGTTCCAAAACCACAAAGCACGCGAGAGGCAAAAGCAGAAGCGCAGTAGCCTTGGCCTTGCTCATAGCCCTCGAACTCCCACCACTACAATAGTAGTGTCACCCACCTTCACTAATAGTGTACATTTTGAGACAACAACAAGGGTATGTTACAGACTCCAAACACAGTATATATGCAAACTCTTATTATAGTTAAGTTCTTAAATTTTCATTAAAAAAAAAAGAAAATGTTCCTAAGTAATTGCGAAATATGCATGGTATATATAGACACTAACGTGTAGTTGGTTCAACTAATTTGGGCTGATATGACTCAAATTAGATTAATATTTTAATATTGGTAGTTTGGGAAAATATAAAAATATATATGTATGATTTCTAACATCTCAAGGTCGAGAATTTTTGTTATGGTAAAAAACTTTTTTTGTTATAACATTTTTAATTTCACATTGATTTGATCTTAATAAAATTTGTTACATCAATTTTGTTTTAAAATTTTTAATATTGACAATTGTTATTTACTCTTTTAATTATGAGATGAATGATTATTGCAATTATTAATTGTTGTTATACACAAGAAAATTAAACTTATGGATGTTTATGTTACATTCTTCTTTTGCAGGGGGAAGTAGTAGAAAGAGATCGGGGAGATAGTCCATTCAAGAGGTGTAGGAACTGGGCATTTGAGTATGTGGAAGACCAAAGTTGGTCATCTAGCAAAGAGGAGGAACATAAAACCCTGGAGCTCTTCCCATTGCACCCGGAAGGCAAATGAAAGGGTTTGATCATTCGTGACGAGTTTGGTAAATATAGGTCGTCGGAGTAAAAATAGGGGAGAAATGGTCATGAGTTTGTCGTTTGTGATGAGTCTGGTATGTATAGGTCAGAGTAAAAACAGGAGAGAAATGTTCATGACATAAAGTTTATACTTATGGGTTTTTCTCCTATTTTTTCTCTATATCAAATTCACCCTTAGCGTATGGTTACGAGGTAAAGATGAAGTTTTAATTTTCATGTATGAACTCCATGTGTAAAATTATACATGAAGTTCTATATGTAAAATTATACATAAAACTCATTAATGAAAACTTTATCTTTATTTTTACTTCTCAACTAAACATGTATCCCAAAAAAGAAATTCTTAGTTTTCTTTTTTTCAGAATCCAGCTCTCATTGAATGAATGTGCTTTTAATTTGTCTAAGCTCTAATTTCTTCTTTCATTGTGTGGGGACATAGATGAAGGAGAAAGACAAATTAGTTGTCTACCATATGTACTCTTCCACCGGATGCTATTCCTGACTTTGGAACCAAATTAACCAAAGCTATTAATTTGCCTCTCTTTTCTTGTTACCTAGCTTGTTGATTTTAGCAGGGTGGGTATGACTTTGTAATCGGGAGGATTGTCAAGATACAGAACAAAAAATTTTCTGTATATGTAGAAAAATGTGATTTATAATATTTTAGTAAGTGGTTTAAACCACTTTACTATGTGCTTTATAACTTTTTTTTATAATTACTTTTAGGAATGTATGTTAGAAATGTTTCTACTCTCCATATAGATTTATAACACTTATGTATAGATTTATAATATTTTCACATAGGATTATAATTTTCTATTAATTTCCTTTATACATGTACTTCACCAATTGATCCACCTCATTTCTATGGATGTAGAAAATTTTTTATTCTACATCTGATAATACACCTTGTAATCGATAAAAATCGCTTTTGACGACTGAAGCTTGTGAATCAAGGCCTTTTAGGTTAAAAGAAGATGCTATGGACACTGAAGTCCACGCACCTACTTCTTCTATACTTTCTTCTTCTTAAATCTCAAGCCTAAAACCCTTTCACGTCTTAAGTTTCAATTTGAAAAAAAGCATAATAGTGTACTCCTCGATCTAGCCGAAATCTTTAATAATAATCACACTGGATACTCCACTCACCATCTTAGATCTGACTTTCATAAAGTGTAGGGCACATCAAGTGTCAAAGTGTACATGTGCATTCATTTATTTTTTCATCATTGACATGCAAATTTCTTTCTATCACATAGTGTTCGTAGGGCCACAAGGTAACCCCACCACGAGGATTAGGACTTGGGAGGGGAAGGAAGATCCACAATTTGAAATATTAATTCATGAACCACCAAAACGTCCTTTCCTAATTTTTGGCTCTTGCTATTTTTTTAATTCTGACTTTTTTATTTCAAGGTTCAATAATTATGTAGTTTAGTTATTACATGTTTCTGACGTTGGGGAATGTTCTCCATTATTTAATGTCACATCTGACATCACTGATGCTGATAATTTTTTTCTTACTCACGGACAATTCTGCTCTCTCTCTTTTTTTTTGTTTAGCAAACAAATATTAACTTTTTTTTCTCTTTATGTGCAATTAATGTTTATATTTTGCCAACTTAAACAAGTTTTAAACATTCTTTTTAATAACAATTTGTCAATTGAGTTAAGAGGTTGATCTGTGGACTTTTTTTCTCATGATATATATATATATAGGAAATTAATCCCCTGAATTTTGAGTGAATGCATTTTAACCATTGACTTTTTAAAAGGTACAATTTGACACCCAATACTTTGAAAAATATACCTTCTATTAACTCTAATTAAATTTTTCCCATAAAATATCATTTACAGATAGAAATACTCGTCTTCTATGTTCCCAATTACTAACCTTAAAAACCCAATTCTTCCCCAACTCCAGATCTGCCTCTCTTAGTGATAGAAAAACAAGTTTCGTCAACTTGCATAACCCAGCCACCACAACCTTTACACACCCCAAAGTATAGCTCAGAATCACACTCTCAAAACGATAACCTCGATAGATCAGAACTCTAGTCAAACCATCTCACAACTACAAACAATGTTTCATTTAAAAAAGCCAAACAAAAAACAAAGGGAAGTCTCTACTAGCATCCATGAACCCCTCGCGCTGTCGTCACCCCCACTGCTCCAGCCACCACTGCATTAGCGCTGTTGTTCATCACACTGCGAAGTTGTCACGCCCTCCATTGTTCCTGCGTTGTGCTTCCACGACTTCAGCCCCTTCATCGCACGCTTTTGCCCCCTTTTTTGTTAGCATCGCTACTGCAACGACTCTAGAGGGGGGTATCATTGGGGCTGTCATGAACGATGAAGAGGGTTGGGGGATGGCAACTGTGGCAGCAGAGGATGGTGGTGGGTGTTGGCAGTGGGCAATGGTTTGGAGGTTGAGGAAAGACAGAGATAGAGTAGAGTGATGTGGTTAGGATTAGGGTTTGAAGGTTAAGGTGAAGGGTGCTTCGATTAGAGCATTTTCTTCTTTGATTGAAAGGGAATGCTTTGGGATGGTGAAGGAGGAGTGCTTGGTTCTGGAATAAAGTTGTAGGAGGGTGTTGAAGGGGAGAGAGAGAGAGGTCAGGGAAGGAAACGTGAAGTGCTGTTAGTGTTAGGGAATTTTCTTAAAGATTTAGAGTAATTTTGTACAGAAATTAGGTCACGTGAGTGGCACATGGTCATTTAACAGACTAAATGCATGTCTGTTTAATAGAAGTGTTATTTTGCACATTAGACAACTAAATGGGGTTGCGTTGTATAATTAAAAAAGTTAGGATTTAAATTGCATAGAGCATAAAATACAGGGGGTAAATTGCACTTAACCCTATATATATATGAAACAAATCAATATATACAAAAATACGTATGAAACATAAGATGTAAAATCACAACCACAAGTAGGACCATCATAATCCATTATCTTTTTTTTTTCCTAGAAAAGCATAAAACATCTATTTTTTTCTATGCTATGAAAAAAACGAAAAAAAATAGATGGGTCCTATCTCTTGCTTTGTGGTTGCTCCAAATCTGAATAGAATGATGCACTACTAGAAAAAATATTGTTATTGACAGATTTTGATCATTACCAATGAAAAATTTCATTTCTGACTGATTTTGACCATTGAAAATAATTATCGACGGAAAAAATCCGTCGAAAATTGTTATCGACAGAATTACCGATGGATTTTTTTTCACAAAATCCATTGGTAATGAGCTAACAAATTCGCAAGGAAATTTGTCAACTTTTTGCATTATCGACGGATTTTCTTTAATTACCGACGGATTTTTCTCAATACTTATAAATTTTAAAAATTTTATTTTTTTATTTTTAGTTCATCGATAGATTTTTTCATCGGTAATTATAAATTTTTATTTTTTTATTTATTTATGTTACTAACGAAAAAATTTGTCTGTAATTACAAATTTTTATTTTTTTATTTATTTATGTTACTGACGAAAAAATCCATCGATAATTATAAATTTTAAATTTTTAATATATCCATATTACTGACGAAAATATCCGTCGGTAAAATTATTTTTTTCCTTTAATTTAACGACCAAAAAATTCATCAAAAATCATTTTTTAAAATTTTTTCGTTAAATTACAGACGAAAAAATTCTTCGGTAATTAAAACTTCAGTAATTTGTGTGTTACTTGATCATTTTAGGAATTTATTTTTCATTTAAAGCTAATTATAAATATATTTAATAATGACAAATTATAAAAAATTTCCAACAAATAATAAACACAACAAATTTTACTTCGAAATACAAAATAGATAAAAGTATACAGACACATAAAAATTTAACATATAACTAAGAAAGAAAAAATAAAAACTCAAATCCACATAGACACCATATCCTTCTTCATTTTCGTCTCCAAGGTCTTTTCCTTGTCCTCAATCTCTTTTTGTATCTCCGGCAACTGGCGCCGTCTCTCTGCGTCATTCTCTCGCATACAATGAAGTTTCGCGTTGAGCAGTTGAACTTGCTCGCGAACCTCATCATCTTCGACAATGGACTGAGTGCCTGTAAATGCCGTAGTATGATTAGCTCTGAGACATAAATGATATGAAAAGCCATCCAAATAAAATGATTTAATTGAATAACAAATAAAAAAATTATCATAAACTTTTCAATAGATTATAATATATTTTCAGTAGCTAAATTGGTCACAAACTTTGCATTTGAACTTTTAGTCACTAAAGTAATAACATATTAATTTTAATGGCTAAATTAATCACTATGTTATAACTATCCTTATTTCAGTTGCAAAATTCCTCGTTAATGAGTAGTCACATGAATAAAAAAATAAAGCTGAATTTTCTTGCTTGTGATTTTCAAACACCTGATATCCAAATACATATCAATAAGAAATAACAAACCAATATCTAGTATTAAGTTCATCTATTTCATCACTACAAGAAAAAGGCTTATTTCTAAGGATGACATATGAGAATAAAGATAAATGTGAAAGTTGAAATTTGAAATTTCTGCTTAACCTCAAGTTAAACTCTCTTAGAGCAGCAAATATCTGCTTCATGAGCCTCAAATTTTCACTACCTACTCCTAAAATAGTTTTTGTAGAATAATACTAGAATCAAGATCAGAATGATTAAGAAATATATTTTTGTCATTTCAGAATCAATTTTAAATGTTTACAATTGCAACTTGTAAGCATCAAATGTTGATTTTACTTGTAGGTCAAAGGTTGGCAATTCATGGTCCAATAACCATCAAATTAGTAGTAACAAGTATAAAACAATTGCCATCAATCTCGATGTTTCGATTTTATCTAATCAACAATTTATTAGACGAAAATCAAGCCACAACATTTCAGCAAATAATTTGTTCTCTTTAACTTAATAAAATTTCGGTAACACCCTCTTTAAATTAAGATTCCACTTTTTAAATTAAAAAAAATCAATAGATCCTCCCCTGAAACTAAGACATTCCAAAAAATTATTTTCAATATATACATATATCAATCCAATCAAATAAAATTCACAACAAATCAAATAAATATTTAAAGATCTTAAAACCATTCTAGAGCACACCCCCTTATAATATCAAATCATGCATATCCTGCAATCTTCGTAAACACAATCAATCTCCACATCAAACAATGCAACAAGTCAGGGAAGGACCTTTACGTCCTTCCTCACAGTCATGCAATCCCAATTTCCTGCAATTCTATCTTAAAAATCATAAGTCTCTATCCTTATAAACAATTACTTATCGACAAATATTCCAAGCGGGTTCAACGCTCTTTAACAAAATCAGATCCTGCTAAAGATGAAAAAGAATGATGAGAATACGACCAAACTACTTAAAACAAATCAATAACTTCGTGATTTGCATTCAGATTTTATACCAAATGACCTAACTACAACTCGATGTTCTAAAAATAATTCCAAATCAAAAGATATGAAATGACATGGACATATGGTTAATATATTCCAAAAAGAAACATTGTTCAGCTAGATTTCTTACAATCCAGATTAAAAAGAAAAAATCAAACCAAATCAAATATCAACAAACAAACAACCCAAATAGCTTGCAATCAAAATTAACAAGAAAAAACCAAATTAAACCAAATATCAATAAGTAAAGAACCAAAGTACACAAAAAAAAACAAATAGTGTAAGTGGCAGAGAACTGAATGGGTGGAGAAGAGCTTACCTTCTCTGTCATGGCGATATTGGTAGTAATGGCAGCGATTGGACTCACGACTGGGGGTACTTTGCCGAGGGGCTTCGTGCAGGGGGCTTTGCGGGTTGTCAACAATTTTCAAAGGGGCTTCATGCAGGGGGTTTCGTGGCTAGCTCACGGTTAGCGGAGGGAGCTTTGTAGGTGACCGACAGTTCGCAGAAGGCTTCGTGGGTGGCCGGCATCACCCAAGGGGCTTCGCGAGTGGCTGGGGCTCCGCCTAAGAGAACTTTGCTGATGGCAGATCTGGGCTTGTAAGGCCAACACGAGGCAGGGCCGGTGCAAGGCTGGGTCGGAGCGAGGTGAAGGGTGCGCGGAGGGCCGAAGCGAGGCGGGGATGGCCGACGCTTTGCAAGGCTTATGTGGATGGCCAAAGCAAGGTGGAGGGTGAGCGGGGCTTACGCGGATGGCCAAAGCGAGGCGAGGGGGCGCGGAGGGCAGGGTGCAATTTAAGTTAGTGCGAAATATACCGACAAAAAAATCCATCGGTGATGACTGAGACAGAAAAAAGAATTTCCTGGAATTTCTCATTTTCTGTTGATAAATCAATCGGAAACACCGACTGAAAAATCCGTTGGAAACTCATGTTTTTCTTGTAGTGATGGCTGTTGCGATGCTGAAGAAAATGAAGAAGGGTTCGCTTTGAGTTTATAGTGGCAGATCAGAGCGATGGAGCTGTGATGGTGATAAATGGAGCTGTCAGTTGTGTGCTTGTAGTTGCGATAGTGAGCGATGGCGGTGGTTGCCGTGAAAAGGCAACACAATGGCAAAATGCACTTGGACCGCAAAGATTGCACTATATGTGCCTATGTGTAGTGGTGCGGGGAGGCAGAGGCCGCTGGAACTGCCGATGAGCAACAATGTGGTGTGCAGCGAAAGGAAATGGTGGCGGTGTGAGGGTTTTAGTTTCTAGTTTTGCAACAGAGAATAGTTTTCTCGGTATATGTATATTTTATATTCATCTTTAATCTAATTCAAATAAATACCCAAATTAAAAAAAAAACTTGATGTTATTTTTAAAAGAAAAAAAGGGTTAAAAAAAATATAAACTGACAAATAGGGGCTGGCCCATAGGTTAACCCACCCAGCCCACACATTTTGGGGGCTAATGTGGGTTAGGACCAATACAGCCCACTAATATTGTGGGCCGCTTCTTTATAAGGGTTGAATTGTTGGGGCTGGGGGCCAGTCTTAGGGCCATAGGCCTTTTTGACAATTCTATGGCTTGGCCCTCGGCAAAGAAAATTTGAATTTCTTAATTATTAGGTTTGTTTGAAATTGTTTTGGAGCCATTTACTTCTTTTCTTGAAATAATAAGGGCCCGAAGCTTATGTTTGGGTTTTCAAAGCAAGCCCATTAACATGACCTTAATTTGGGTATGAAACAGAGCTTCCCTTAAATGAAGTTGATGTTGATGACCCATGCTTTTCGGAGCTACAAACTCCACTTTCCCCTTCCTTTTTTTCATTTTTTCCCCCTTAATTTTTCCTTCTTTTGTTGTTTCTTGCTTCTTTATCCCATGGTAATTTATTCTTACTTTATTCGATGATTTTTTATTCCTAATGATTAACAGTGTTTACACTGTGTGATTTTCAGTATTACTGACATGTCAGACAACATTAGAGGATCGTGACTCTGGAAGCCAATCTCTATTAATGATGGGTAGAATAAGGTTTACTATTTTTCACTGCTCTTTTTTTAGAGGTGCTTTAGCCTGTCAACATCTAAACATTAATGCCTTACCAGTATAATAGCGCCATGATTACTGAAAACAAATTATTGCTAAAAAAATATTGTTTTTAACTCAATAAAACAAGCTTAATATTTAAAATATGTAATTGTGGTTAGAAATTGGCTAGAGTTGATTGACTTTGTTAGATATTAATTACTAACTTGCTATGCTCTATAACGCATATAAGGGTGCATCTTGCTTGTGTTACTTCACTTCTTTTATCCTTAATAAGAAAAACCACTTGAATTTTCTCTCAATTCTCTCCATGTTTCTTTCTTGCTCTAGTCTACCATGGATTGGACAGATCTGAGATATTTTTATTGCTTGATAGCCATAAGAAACTTGACCAACTGAATAATCTGAACCTACAAACCACACTAATCCACGGATCGAAGAAATTATATATATATATATTATAATTAATCAAGCATGGAACTATATGAGTACATGATGGAAACCAGGTTTGTGAAATCTTGAATCTGGTTGGTGGTCATTTTGAGCTGGTTGAGTTGCTCCTTTGCCTCAATAGGTCTTCGAGTGATTATTGGTGATCACATTTGGTTATGGATTAATTGGATCTTTGTTTCGATTTGGATTATTGCACTTTAAGTTTTTCGGATTTGGATTAGTTCTATGTTTGTTGATATTTTGGCTATGCCCGTGGTTCCGCCGAAATTTTGCTTGATTTAGATTTTACATTGAAATTTGGTGTTTCCCTCAGTTGGGATTTCTTGCAATAGCCTCATGACTTTAATTTCTCTTTGACATAGTCCCATCACTTTAATCTCTCTTTATTATAGCCCTATAGTTTTAACCTCATTCAAGTGACGATTTGAATTCCTTTCACAGTGAATGCTTTGAAGACGTCAATAGAAGATTGAAAAGGCCCAAGTGATGATCGAAAACTTCATGGAACTAGGAACCAAAGTCATTACTTACATAGTTCTTTTTCATTCACTTTTTTTCTACTTTATTACATTATATTGTTAATCCCAAGATAGAGATGCTAACCGTACACATCCTTCAGCTCTTGCAGGGGATATTAATTAGAGTATGTAATTGAGATTAAAAATTCGTTAAAGTTGATTGTGTTTTGTTAGGTATTAATTATCAACATTTTGTGTTCTCTTTAGCTTATATAAAGGTGCATCCACTTTGTACTCCCTCACTTCTTTCATCATCAGTAAAAATTTACCATTTGAATTTTCTCTTAGATCTTTCTATTTTTTGGCTTGCGCTCTCCTCTACCATGGATAGGACCTCAACACCTAACGTGTGTTATTCGATCACACCTCCTTAAAATTTTACAAACATAAACTATTTTATAAACTAGTCAAAATATTGCTGCTAGAATCAAAACCATGTGATATAATTTCCAACTTTAGAAAAAAATTAAGTAGAATGAATTCCTTTCACTTATTTAGCCACTCTTTTACGTCTTACAAATGTTGACAATAATCAAGTTTAAAATTTCTAACAATAACTATTCACTCAATAATTACTAATTGTGTGGCATTTCCCTTTGAGCAAATTACACTGAATTTCCATTAGATTTGATGAAATCATGAAATTCACCTGGATCCTCTTTTGTGCCCAAGTGACATTGATCTCTCCTAAGTTTATTATTTAATGTGTAATGGATGAAAGTAAGACAATGTACATGATTTCATAAACTCATGGAATAAGTATAATAATTTCACAAATTTAAGGATTGATAAAACAATTTGATAAATAGAGAGGAGTTAGAATGAATTTCACCAAATTTCAAGAAAAATTAATGTAATTTGTCATTCCTCTTTTGAATAAACCAAATCAACTCAATAGAAGTACATTATATTAACAAAGTTGCGAGAAAAAACTTATTTTGATCGCTGAAGTTGCAAGTATATTTACTTCATATCAGTCCCTGAAATTTTAAAATTAATTTTTTTAACCCCTAGCTAAAATTGCATTCTATGGATCATTTTAATCCCTGATTAAACAAGTATTAATCAGCTATTACTATTTTAATTATGTATCATATTAAATCATTGACTAAAGTTACCGATGAAATATAATTTAAGGGGATTAAAAAGCTAGTTTCGGAATTTCAACGGCTCAAGTAAATAGGCATACAACTTTAGAGCCTAATGCAAACATTTACTCCAAGATGCACGAAACTTTAGGTGCTTGCAGCTTTATTCTCCTTCATTTTACCGTAGTAATGCCCCACCCATCAATTGTCCATATATGATGATAGTATCTCACAGTGTCATATATTAATATATAAAAAGAGAAATTCTTATTTGAATTTAAAATAAGATAAAATATTTATTTTATTCTATTTTGTAATTGATAAATCAGTATTATATTAAAAATGTAAGAATGTGGGAGATAATAATAACCCACAAAATTTATATATTAAATAATAAATAAATCAAAATAAGTATTATCTCTTGACAATTTCTCATATAAAAATATTGAATTAAACCTTTTCCCTTTTGGGTGAATGCCCGCCGTACAGAATGGCCTCACAAATGATTAAACACCCACGGATTAACACACCTACAAGAAGACATCAATAGCTACCATATCGCCGGCACCAAAACCCCAAGTCAAACTGATATTTCTATGCATCATATTAATTTACTAATTATTCTATATAACATTACTCCTACTATAGTCTAATTATGAACCGTCTCAAATATTAACTAGGGTGTCAAATCACACATTCCCCGGCCCATACACTATTTTCTGGTGCAGCAGTGTGCATGGTTGCTTGCTTTCTGTATGACTGACTCAATAATGGATCGAAGGTTGAGGAGAGAAATTAGCAAAGCAGGGTCAGCAGGGCTTCAAAAGAAGATAGCGAGCGCAGATCATCAGGCACGGCGGCGCAGGAGCTGGAAAGAGCAGCAGGTGCGGGACCTGACGGATTTCATGAACGACATGTTCTTTGGGACAGCAGACATGGACAAGAAAACCTATGACCTTACAGGAGGTTGTGATGGTGGAAGAGGATGTGCAGTGATGGATGATGATGATGATGATGATTTTGGTTTTGACGACAGCACAAGGAGTAACAGCGGAAGGTTGACGCAAGGGTGGTTGGAAGAGGCACGCCTGGTTTTGGCGTCGTCTCCTTCTTCTTCGAATAATTCTGGGCCGTCTCGTTCTCCGGGGCGCCGAGTAGGCTCCCCTAGCTTCGCTGCAGCCTCATCATTCCAGGCCTTGGACCGAAGGGACCCTCTCTCTAGGTCTGCTAGAAGGTACGTACTGATTGATGATGATTGGCTATATGTACGCGTACGCTGCTAGGTAGGTAAGAGGTTCGATTTTGATACCACAACATGGATTATCTCTCATCCTCTCCCAAAAATTTTAGATATAGAGATGTGTAAATAATTTTATATAGTAGTAATACTTCAATTTCTCACTGAAAATTTAATTGGATTGAAGGAGGCCACCAAGTGTAGTTGAACATGCATGCTTGTGTACTAGTATGGGAAATGAATGCTATATACTCTCTTTTTTCTTTTTCTTTTTACTTTCTCCAAGACCTAACTCAATTCTAACGTGAAAAAAGAATTGCTCATGCTTCTATAAAAAGGCTATCTTCTTCACAAGTTCAGACACTGTATATTATAAAATTATTAAATTTTATAAATAAAAAATAAAATTTAAGAGATATTTTGTAATATATATTTTAAAAGAAACTATATCAGTATAAAAATAGTATCTAAGTTGAGTAAAATATATTAACTGAGCCACAAAATCTTATAATTTTTTACTAATTATTACAAAAGAATATATCTTTTAAAGAATTATAAATTTCAAATTAGATTGGACAAATCTAAAATATAATATAATATAAAACCAGCTTGAAAAATATATTAAGTCAAATTTCAATGAAAGACTTAAGGTAGGAATATTTAATATGGTCCTAAACGGTTTAATAATAATGAATGAGCAGTATTATGGGTTGAAAAAAAAAGGGGGGTATTACCAAAGGCATTAATTAATTGTATTAAAAAAATGGTATTACTATTGCATGCCAATTAAACTGACAAAGCAAAACTAAGGCAACATGCAGTAACATACCAGTGAATGTGGGTGGCAGGAACAAAGCATTGGAAGGCTTGGGCGAGGAGATACTCTCAAAATCATCCAAACACGCCCGCAACAAATCCGACGCAACCACCTCCACTCCTCCTCCACTCTCCCCTTCCGACCACTACCATCATTGGGGGCATGGATCCCCTGCTACGCCGCCCCACACCAACGCCAACCCCCCTCGCCCCCGCAAATCCCGCTTCCAAGCCCAAGCCCAAGCCCAACCAAAGCCCAGCCCAAGCCCTCCTCGGCGATCCTTCTCCCACTTCCTCCCACTCTCTCCGCCCCGACAACACCCTACCGAATCATCTCACCGTCGATCCAGGTCCTCCTCCACCTGCTCCCTCGAAATTATCGCCGATTCCATCGCCAACGGAACCCTAGACCACCTCACGCTCAACGCTTTCCTCAAACACCAGAGGACTTCGCTCCTCAATAAGGAACTCGCCGGCGGGGCCAAGGTCACGATCGTGCTCTCTGTTCATTCCAACAGTTAAGTAATTTTGATTTTGATTTTGATTTTTTGTTTTGTTGTTGTGGACAGTGATTGATCACTGGATTGGATTTTTTTTTTTTTTGTTGGAGCAGGTGTGGCGTCGATGGTGGCGGCGATATGCCACGGGTGGCTGTTGAGTTGCAGGCAGAGGGAGGAGAGGGGCGCCGCGGCGGTGGTGCCTGTGATGAACGTGAGGCGCGGCGCGATGTGGAAGCTGAGGCAGGCGGCTTGGCTTTTTCACCATGCAGGACTCGATGCCGCCGCTTTGCTCTTCTCTGATGAGGTGATTGATTTTTTTATTATTCCTGCTTGATTTGATTCACTCGGAAGTTTAATTGTTGGATAATTTGGCTATTCCTGCTCGATTCACTCGGAAGTTTAATTGTCAGATAATTTGGTTATGCGATTGTTGACTGTGCCTGTGATGATGATACTAACTTGCCATCAATGCTGTTGCTGGTTAGGTTAGGTGTTATCTTTACTTAATGTATGGTTTGACAATTGGATAGCATTGAAAACTGTCTCCCAATCTTCTCTCTTATGATCTCTTATCCTGAACTTGTTTGAAATCTGTTCGGCAAATGTTAGAATGGATGAGTTTTTGCACGTTTGGTGGTGGCAGAGTTGGATTAAAATCGTTTGTGTCCCCAACTACTAGCTCTTTCACTGTTCACTCACTTAAAAATTTGATACTTGGAAAAGAGAAATGCCAATAGCGCGACAACAAAATGTACGAAAAAGCTTTCAAAACACATGGGATCTTGTCATTGGTGTTTATATTTTCTTCACTCCATCCATGATCCATGATTTTCACCGGTGCGTCAAGTCACAACACAAGGAATATGGCATTCGTTGGTTTTTCGTGCAAATATCTTTCGAGCCATTTAGCATTGCTGAATCTATTTTCATAACCCTAGCATATTGAAATCCTCTATGCCCATTTATCGACCTCTTTTATGCCCCCCATTTAAAATTTGACCCTTGTAAAAAATTCTAGAGATTTCAAGATTGGTGGAAACCAATTCAAGGTAGCTAGGATCAAGAGTTATCTCATAGAATCGCTCAATCCCATGATTTTGACACCTTTGGGCGATCCCGATGTCACCTTCCAACTCACCACCATTGGATCGTCATGGGATCTTCAAGGAAGATCGCAAAATTGCTCGAAACATGCGATTTTCTCGAGCTGGCCCATCCCATTTTCCTTCTCGACCTAACCCCATTTTGGCATGCAATGAGAAGAGGGAAGGAAAAAGGAAGCAGAAGTAGCCAAATAATGGCCGCCGGTGGTGAGCAAGCCCAAAACCACAGGCAACTGGCAGTGAACAAGCCCAGAACCATGGGGAGCCGACAGTGAAATGTCAGAGATAGAACGATAGAAGAAGAGATCGAAAGAGGAGCTTCTGGTGGTGAACAAGCCAAAATCCATGGGCGGCCGGTGGTGAAATAATAGAGACATTGTTGACAAACTGAGAAGGAGAAAGGGGAAGAGAAGTGGTTGCAGCCATACTTAAGAGATAACAATAAGATGCTATCTAGTGTCTACAGTTTTCTTTTTTCAGGTTTTTTTTTTTTGGGTCCAGTCCTTTTTTTTCATGTTTTAGATAGATATTTTTGTCAAAACCATTATTTTAGTGGTTGATATGGGCTGGGTTTTTTTTATTATTGGGCTTCTCTCTTTCTTATGAGGGGTTGGGTTTGTTTTTATTTTAGGGGCTTCATTTGTTTTTATTATTGGGCTTCAAACAAAAACTCTTAAGACAAAAACAATTTGGGCTAGAATTGTGTCTTTTTTTCCCCTTTATTTTACTTAATTTTGTCATGTTGCATGCACATATAAATTATATGAATGTAAAATAAATTCTTTTGTAGGATCTTACGATCCATATTACAATTCAACATTTTATGATTCTGTATCTCCCGTTCGATCCTAAGTAAAATCTCAATCCTAGCTACCTTGGAAACCATGATGTGTAACATTTTTTCCAAGTAGCAGTGCTATATGGCTCGAAGGCCATTTGCACGACAATTGGTGAATGTCACCATGGTAAACACACTAATGATGAGGGAAATGAAAATTACATGAAAGGACAAAAGGTTTCACTTTAGGGAAGAAAATTATGACTTTTCTCTAGAGTTTATAATAAAACAATAGCATCTCCCTTGAGTTAGGAAAATAAACATCTTTCTATAAAAGATAAGAAATAGTCTCAAAAGACTATATAATTTGGGTTTTTGACAAAGGTAATGCAACTTTAGAAATAATTAGCCAAGCTACTGTGGTTTTGAAACGTTATACTTGGATGGGGTTGTTTTTAGTTTTCAACATGCTTGTGGTCTTCAATTTTTTATTTTTTCGGTCAAAGGCGCCACTACATTAAGCGCCAATGCTGCAGTTGAAAAGATGTCCAGCTGCCACACGAACTAGCAAACTAAGATGTAGTTTAATAGTAGAGTAAAATATGCAAGACTTAGGAAGAAAAAATTACCAATTAAAAAGGTTAAACATTTAATTTTGATACACTGTTAGTGTAAAAAAAAATTTATACAGTCATCTAATCATATATTATCATATCATTATAAGTTTTTAACTTTTATAGTAACTACTTTGAAAGTTTCATATATAATGAGATTTGATTGGTTGACAATTTAAAATATTTTTACATTTGAAAGTGTATCAAAATTAATCTCAAAAGTTAAATAGGTAAAGCAATACTTTGTAGGAAATGAGGATAAAAATAGGAGAGAAAATTTCATGGATTAGTTCTATCTGTAATTTAGATGGAGTAAATTTTATGGATTGAGCTTATGCATGAAATCTTTTCCCTCATTCTACCCTCGTACCAAACACATTACACACACTAAAGGAAGAAAAAATTACCCGTGAAAAAAATTAAATAGGTAAAATAACACTGTCATGATTTTTGGCTTTACTCTTGTATTAACCTACATTTTAGTTTGATAGTTCAGCTTATGGTGAATGACGCTAATTCAAGTAGCATCATTCACTAGGTGCAGGCATTTGGTAGTGGACAACTTTTCAGCCCCATCCTTGGTGTTTGGTAGGGTGGCGCCATTGACTAAAGAAAAAAAAATTGAGAATTCCCTCAATGTGGATAAAATAAAGCTGGACAAATATATTGTTTCAAATCTACACTAATTTAATATATTGTTTCAAATCTACGCTAATTCAAGTAGCATCATTCACTAGGTGTAGGCATGTGGTAGTGGACAACTTTTCAGCCCCATTCTTGGTGTTTGGTGTGGCGCTATTGACTAAAAAAAAATTGAGAATTACCCTCAATGTGGATAAAATAAACCTGGACAAATATATTGTTTCAAATCTACACTAATTTAATAAATTGTTTCCGTAGTTGCACTACTTCGGTTAAAAATCCATATAATTTCCCTCTCTTGAATGGTGCGTGGAAGGTATTGGAGGAGGTCTCTATTTATAGGAGAACCTCCCCCTCAATATGTTGCTCTACCAAAAAGAGAGCGGGAAATTTTCTTCATTCTTCCTCATTTTCTAACATGCAAGTTAGAAAGAAGGGACAATTTCATCTCCCTTTCATAGGCTAGGTTTGGATCGATGAAAAATGATAGAATGGAGTGGAATGAAAATGATAATAGTTGTCATTGTTTGGATACTTTAAAATAGGATGGAATGGAATGGTTTTAGATGGAACCCGTTCCATGCAATTCCATTCAATACTCCATTTTTTCTTCCCTCCAATTTGGGCAGAATCGAATGATGGACTTGCGAGTAAATTATTTATTATTCTCTCCGTTTATTCCCTTCCACTATATTTCCAAAGAATGGTGTGGAAATTTCTCTGCATTCCTTGCTTTGGTATCCAAAAATGGTATTGGATTTTTATATCATTCCATGACATTCCATTCTACTCATCTTGTTTTCCTTCTCCAAACAAAGCCCAAATGCACTGTAAATTAGCCCCTAGTTTTTGCTCTTCTAAGCCAAGGGTGGCTTTATCATGTTCACAATCTCTCACTTAAATCCACTTTTGATAGATTTCAAAAATGACTTTAAGTGGGAGATTATGGAGGTGGTAAAGCTACTTTTGATTTTACATTGCATAGTTTGGTGATCGGGTACCAAAGCTTGTTTTGCAGGTTGACCTGGAAAAACTTATGATGACAGGGCAACTGAGTGTCCTTGTGGTTGGACAAGATATTTTACGCGCTACTGGCGAGGTTGGTTTTGTCTGGATTATTAATGAGTTTGAGAATGAAACTTTACAAACAAGTGTTTTCCTAAGGAAATGCGCGTAGAGCATGCACGTAGAGCATGAGGCATGGGGTTGAATTTTACAATGACTTGGGTGACTTATTTTGTTATCCTAGGTTGTATCTCAGTGCACCATTCTTACAGATAATTTTTGTGAAGATGCCTATGATCTACTTCAAGACCCTGTACTGAAGAAACTCCTGGTAAGTTGCAATGCTAGTAATTCTTAATTTCTAGGCTACTTTTGGTGCTATAATTTACATGTTTTGCTTTCCCATTTCATGAGATGACTGCAGGAAAATTATATTGGACTGGCTTTAGGGGACTTAGTGTGTGTTTGGAAGAGCTAAAAGATTAAAATTATTTCCATAATCGCTTATTTGTATAATCACTTTTTAATATAATTGATTATTTGATAATCAATTTGTGTTGGGATATTTTGGCTAAGAAGTGATTTTAACTTTTAAGATAATTTGTTTTGTTTGAGTTGTATGAAAAATATTACTTTTGTACAGTAAATAACTAAAATAGGTATGAAATAGTTTGTTTATATTGCTATATTTGATATATAGAGTTAATTTGGTTACAATATTATGATTCTAAAATAATCGGCTTCTATTTATAATCAGAAGATTCAAAAAATTGCTTATGATTATAAGTTTTTTTTTTTCAGCTTAATTTTTTTTTATTATAATCTATTTTCACTTGATTGCCAAACCTGTTTGATTCTCTAAAACCAGCTTTTTTATTTATTAATTATTTTTTTTTTGTTAAAAAAAAAACTATTTTAGAGATGTTACCAAACATGCTCTTAGATTACTCCCTGCTTCTGTATTATTTTGCAGCTTGCTGGTATTCTGCTAGACACTGAGAATCTAAAGTCACCTGCTTCAATAACAATGACAAGAGATGCAGAGGCAGTCCGGTTGCTATTGGCTGGGTCGGCCCCAAATTACAGATATGCTCTATTTGATCAATGTGAGGTCTATGTTTCTCATAAGTAAAATTCCTCTATGGGAGTTTATTGTATCAAGTTTGATGTATGAAATTGTTCTTGTTCCAATAAAGTGACGCACGACCAAAAGCCCAATTCTTTTGTTGAAGTTTTGAGCCACAACTATGGCAAGCCTCCTGATCAGGGTAAGAATTATCTATACACATTATTGGATGCTTATTTTAAATTGCACAATGCAAGGACCTTGTCCCTGGTCCTGGGGCAGTGTGGCTTTGAATCATTCATGGCTACCTTGTTATTTGGATTGTGCAATGTGAGAACCTTGGCCTGTGACACACTAGTTGGTCATTCTTGTAAAGTAACCAACTGTGTCCAGATTTTTGTCACTAAACTGAAATCTTCGGTAATAACAGCAAGGGACCCTACCTTTCATTTCAATCAGTGTTATCTTGACCCATTTTTAGCAAAGTGAATTAAGACTCGGGAGCTTTTAAATTTTAAATTTCAGCCATGTCAAATCCACCCTCAATACAGCTTAGTTTTTCTCCAAGTAGAGAGTGAGATTAAAATGAAAATGAGAATTTTTTTTTCTTCTCTGTTTTAGTTTTTATAGCTAGTCTAGGTCATTGCTCAGAGGGTGGTATTCCAACTTAAGAAGATTCTTTTGCGTTTGCACAAAGACTTATCTGACCAGACTTTCAAGCACCATGGATCTTGAATTTCAGTTTGTAAATGGAAATGAAGTAGTAAATGTATTTTGAACATAACAGAATAATGAACCTTTGAAGAGTAGTAGTTTCCGTAGTTTCAATGACATATGACAATATGATATTAGGATAGCTTGCTGAGACTTTTCTCGGACGAGTCCCTAGTGATATTTTACAGTTCTTCATTTCTTCCCTCAACAGTTTCAGAGTTCCCTTTATTCTTGTGGCAATTACAGGCGAAAACAGAGAAGGAAACCGGGTGCATAAAATTGGCGAGGGAATGCAAACCTTTACATCTGACTATGAACCTATCATGTCTAGCCCCAAAAAGAATTATGTTGGAAAGAATGTTGCTAAAACTAACAAGATTTCACCAAAATCAGGTTGTATTTCATCGTCTCTCCTTTTTATTCCTATTAGATTAGATTTCATGGATAGATCAAGTTTTCAATTTATATGGATAATCTCAACAAGTATGCTTGTACTTCTTCTTTTTCTTCTTTTTTTTTTTTTATTTTCAATCCGAAGAATGTTTTTACTTTGTTCCCAATATAATCTGGTCACGTTATCTTTGCAGCAAAACTTACTTCACCGCCTTTACCATCTCCTCCAGTAGCAGCACGTGCAGAAATGGATTCTTCTCGTGGGAAAAACAAGTTCTTCTTAGCAAAGTGGTTTGGCTTTGGTTCAAAATGAACAAATCTCCTTGCACCTATTGGTAATGGTAACCCAAATATCCAAAATTAAAGCAGTATCACATTAGAAGAACTCCAGGAATAGTCTCACTTTGCCAATTACATTATTCCCTTCGTGCCGTGCATTAGCGTGACTGAGGGGCTACCAAGGTTTTTCTTTGGCAAATCAGGCTGGCGACCTCCATATTGATTTATATTATTTGTAAATAGCATGTATGGGACTCCCACCCGTCCCATATCGCCCACTTGCTTATTTCATTGAGGTAAACACCAACCAGCATACAACAAATCTACTATAAATATTCTTGGCAGTACTGTAATTTTGAAAAAGCTGTTGAGTTTTTTGGGTCCGTAAAAAAAGGGCCTCAAAATATTATAGTAATATTGTTTAATAAAATAATATAAAAGTTACTTTAAATAAGGAGTTGTTGAAGTAGTGTTTGGTAAATATATTTTATAGTGGCTCTTAAAATATAAAATGATTATAATGAGTATAAATGTTCATGAGAAAAATAAAAAATTAAAAGACTTAATTAATGAAAAAATAAAGTTAGATCTTTATTAAAATTTAAGTATTATATTAATTTTTTGAAATTTTTTAAATTTTAGAAATTAAAAGTCAGTTCTAGGAAGCGTCCTGACTTTTAAAAAGTGGGACCCCTTACCTTTTTGGTTTATCAAGAAAAAAAAATTGACTTATTGTTCATAGGTTAAAGCGCTCAAGTACAGAGCATTATCAAATTCACCCATGGCTGTACAGTGTTAGTTGTACGTTGCAAACTATATTCCCTTGTTTATCGGCGAGTGAAGCGTATTGCTGTTGGAGCAAAAATCTTTTGTAGCATCCTTTTTGAATATATTAATTCTCTAGACCTAAAAGTTAAAAAAAAATTGAATAATGCAATTATATGTATTAAGATAGTGTTTATTTACTGTTTTCAGAACAAAAATACAGAAATACTGAAGACAAGATCTGTTTGGTGAAGATAGGAATAGGGGACAGAAAAGATCTTTTTGAACATTTTCTGTCCTCGGAACAGAAAAAACAAAATTCCTATATTTCTAAAATGTGAGGACATGATACGGAGACAAATTTAATATTTCTGTCTTCCAATAATACCTCTATACATATTTATTATTTTTGTTTCTGTCTCTATCATTTCAGATTTCTATCTCCTGTCTCAGATTTACATCTGCGATAGTAAATAAACATTACCTAAGTGTCTAGTGAGTAACTTCCTTCAAACTTTCCCTACGCTATGAATATTATGGGAAATATAAAAGTTGTGTACTAAAAGGCGGCTAAAGAGAGAGATTTCCTTTATACTATGGCCAAGGGTTAGTTGCTCCGCCCCTTGTTGGGCACTAACGTTGGTCTTCCTCGTGTTAGCGATTTTCAACCATTGGATGTTATTTAATTTTGATCAAACGGTTTATATGTAAACACTTGGGTTAGTATGTTGAATTTCTTAGTTAGTCACCAATGCTTATAATATTTGTACCTCAGTTCCTTATTGTATCCAAGATTTTGAGAGGAGTTAGGTATCTTTCTTTGCTCTTGCCACTTACTCCTACTCATGCCTTTTCTAGTTCGTGCAAGGGGAGAGTAGTCACACTCAGTCAGATCTTGGTAGCTTTTGCATTGTGAAGAAGAACATGCTATTGTCCATGAAGTTGAACCCCCAATCATATCTCATAACTTTATCCTCCATTGATTGATTGACTGACCGAAAGCTAAAAAGCAGAGAATTTCAATTTTTGATGCAAAGTGAAAAAAAAATTCAGCATTGGAATGATCATCCCAACAAACCAAACCAAATTCGAAAGACAACCTAAGACGGCATCATCAACAACCATGTTTGCCAAGAAGTTTTTGCACAAGGTTGTGCTGCACCATTCTAACATAAACCATTCGTCTCTCTCTGTTTTTTGTTTTCAAAGTTCATTTCTATCCGAAGTTCTTCCTATGTTGCTTTTATTTTATTATTATTATTATTATTATTATTATTTGTTTTTTAATTATAGGTTTTTTTTTCAAATTGTAATTTTGATTTTTTTATAGTTTATTCAGCAAAATAAGATGCAGAAACATGGTGGTTTGCAGTCAAGTGAGTTGGATCCCAAAATTGTCATTCACTATGGCATTCAACCAACTACATCGATTCTCGCCTTTGACCCCATTCAGAGACTTTGGCTATCGAAACTTTGTTAGTTTTTTCTGAATTCGGATTGTCTGAATGCTAAAAAAAAAAAGAGTAGTAGCGGAAAGGCAAGGGAATTTGAAGTGCCCAAATTCTAAAAATGCACTATAGCGTGAAGGTAATTCGAACAGTCTGAATATTTTTTTGAAAAAAAGCAAAGGAATTTGGACTGTCTGAATTCTTCAAAGAAAGAAAAGAACTATAGCACAAATTTTAGATGAGAATTGTATTTTTGAAAACTACTCTAAAACTTGTTTCTTGAAACATTCTCAATTCTAACTAGACTTAATCAAAACATGTAGCAAACCATCTGGCCGCCTTCCTCCTATTGCACTATTGAATACATGCCCAAATCTAAATGGTTAAAAAGTAGAAGATAACATAATCTCAGAAAATCATAATTTAGCATAATCTCAGATAACCACAAAACCACATAACAAGACACTAACCCCCAATTTATCATTTTTGAGTACCTAATAACCTTATCACACATATACAATCTCGATGAGACAAACTATATCACAAAACTTGCTTCCCTTTGAAATGCTTAAGATCTTTTCTCTTCTTTTTTTTTTTTGAAAAAAAATTTGATAACTTTGATGAACCATAATCCCACTTCTCATAGCCAGCCTACATAGCTAACAAGCCCGGGCAAGAAGATAGCACATGACTGATGCTTCTTGTACTAGTAAATTGGATTTGTAGGTGAATAAGAATTATGCTTTGTTGAAAAGTTTTGCTCAAAAAGCTTTTTTGTTTAAAAAAAAAAAGATTGGATTTTGGGGGAATCTAGAGTACCATGACAACACTGCTCTGGAAGGGAAAATCGGTCATGAAGTCCTATGCAATCTCATAAACGAGCCACTGGAAGGGAACAAAAGCTTCCTAATCAAAACCTTGATGCACTTTTGGAACTTTCTAGCGCCATCGTGTCTCGAGACCTTTGCAGTATGACTTCTTTACTCTGCCAGTCGCTGGATCCACCACTTCATTGCCAATTGCTTCCTTGGCGCCTTGCCACTAGTGGCTTATGAGCGGTCTGCTCATTTCGAGCCTTCAATGAAGGGGGAATGCAAGGGGATTTTGGTGTTTAATCATGTTGAGTGAGAATGACATAAGGTCCTACTTGCAAAATAACATAATTTTGACCCTTCATTAAAAATATGCAGAGGGACTCTTTTATAACTTTTTTAGTGAGACTAATGTTAGTTCCCAACATAGGGGGGACTAACTAATCATTGGCCAAGAAACATTGATGAATAACAATGATATCAATAAGCTAACCAATCGAAAGGGAACTCTTTTTATTTTACGTGAGGGGTCAATTTACGTTAATATAATTGCACATTAGGATGTAAAAATTATTTCATTATAAAATAAAAATAAAGTGCAAAACTTTGACAATTTTCCTAATCAACCTTCATTACTACCAGCTAACCACTAGGGATTTTGCCCTCTTGTGTTTCTAATCTCGTTTCATCACCAAAGACCCGTAGGTCTCTTCCCGGGACACTACCTCTCAGTCACATGCATAAGCTTTTTATGGGCAAATACAGACATTCAATTTAGCAATCTATTGTCAATATTTCTATTGTACATACATGTATAATTTAGATGATACATCTATGGTTGGTTCATTTTGAAAAGAATATATATATATATATATATATATATATATATATATATATATATCCCCATGTACATCATATTTTTTGTCAATGCAACTGTTGAACTATAACCACATATTATGCATTTATAAAAAATAATTGCATGTTATGTCAATTATTTATGTCAAATTATATAAAATTCGAACATGCATAAGATTGTAATAAAAAATAGTTCTTATTTGCATTATTGCATATATGTATATTAAACAGTTTTAGATTAATATAAAATTTTACAAAGATAATTTATATCATGTAAACTTTCAATCCAATTGTTGCTTTTGTAAAAACAATCAATAAAAAATTATTGAAAATGTAAGATATGTACCAAGTCATAATTGATGTAAACGGATCTTTCATCTATCTATATATAATGTTATAACGGGTCGAGTTTGAGTTTTACTCCTTCCAAAACCCGACCCAAGATTGATATTCCATCAGGCGTTTATAACCCTCCCCGACCCTCTAACCTAGCTTGATCTAAATTTTATTACATCGGGTTCGAGTCTCACTATATTAGAAATTGACACGATACACTTAGGGGTGTAAACAGGTTGGTTCGGACTTGATTTGAGGGAAAAATAAATTTAACTTTCTAATTGATTCAGATTCATGATTTTATTTTATAAAATCCGAACCAAACCAAACCGATCTGATCAACTTTGGGTTGGTTCGGATTGGGTCATTGACAGAGGTTGTCACCTATCTCCTCAAATCAGAAATTTATTTTAGTGCTAAGTTGCAAAAAAAATGAAGTAAATGGCACAACCTAGGTCATCTCTCAAGGAGGCTTCAATACTTAGTTGTGAAAATTGGGAGTTTAGAAGAATTTAAGAATTATAGCAATGGAAATTAAAAGATAATAGCAACAATAGAGAAAGGCACTAGTGCAAGGTATTCTTAAGATTGAAAATCAATTATCATTGACCAAATATTAAACCTATTGACAGCTATTAGTAATAAATTACTGGCAATTCTACTAGTGATCAATTGACCTCTAGAATTGATCAATGAAATCAACAAATGAATGAAATCTCAATTTAATTGGTAATTATAATGATCCAAGGTACCAATTGTTATAGCCTAACCACCAATCAAAAAGTTAATTCTAATATTCTTCTTCAAATATAAACCAATAGATCTATCAATTTATGTCCAAAGGGTTTCCCCAAACGACAATCGTCAATTTAGTTATTCCAATGAAGATTATAGCAATCGCCACAATAATTAAAGGAAGGAAACTGCAGAACATTAAGAAAACCAATGCATTCAATATAAACAAAGGGTCTCAAATATCATCTCAATCCATTCGGAAATCCTTACACTAGTAAAGAATTCTACTCCTCCATCTCTGGAGGATTATAACAATGAAGTCAAAGAACCTGGAAATAATAGCAATAATTTTTGTCACAATCTCCAAGATAGAGCACCTTCACCAATGGAACCCTTAAAGAGAGAAAAAGATGATGTAGAGAGAGAATAATAGCAACTGAAAGTGGCGGCTTAAAACTGAGTAAAAAGCTTGGGTAAAAGTTTATATCAATTTCTTAAATATTGCTCTCTAAAATAGCCCAAACTGGGGCCCAAAGTAGGTTAAACGAGTTGTTCTACGTCATCGCACCACCTTGCAGCGGTTATTGATCGCTGCAGCGGTTTCCAAAGGAGCTTTGCTGATAAACGTCATTTTGTAGGTGCAATTGACCGCTACAACAGTTAATGAGCGTTGCAATGGTGGGAAGAATTGAATCTGGCCTCGACACTAGAAATAGCAATTGTAGTCTTTTGAATAAGCTTTTCAACGCCACTAAAATCATGTCAATCGGACATTTGTAGCTCTAGATATTGTAAAGATACTGACTGGAGGTCAAGTTGGATAGTATTAGAACATCAGCAACCTTTAATCTTGCAACTCGATTTTCATCAAGATACTCTTAGAACTGGGTTTTGGGCTGAACATGAAAGTTGTAGAGGACTTATTGAGCTTTCCAAAACATTTTTATTTGTCTTAATCCAATCCCTTATTCTTGACAATTGCATTTGATCCAAAACTCCTGTATTCAAGACTATATTCATAGAGACAAGTCAAACGCAATAGGATGTAATCCAATAATTATCCCAAAATCAATATAAAAGTCATCAATTCTATCAAAATCACACAATAAGGAATAAATCAAAATCTTTATTAATTGTGTCAATAACACATTAAAACTCATGTAAAAAACTAAGGTTTAGAAAGTAAGATAAGTAGCACAAATGACCCTTATCAGTCATTAGATTTATTTGTTTATTACTTTTTCCCAATTTTTACCAAAATATTCAATAAAAATACTCTAAATTGTAAAATATCAAAATTTGATATAAGTAAATTTTCATATGTTAAGATGTTATATTGTGATATGGCATAAGTTTATAATGATAATGAGATGATATTTATTTGGGTCTCAAATTGAATATTAATTATAGTAAATAGTAAATGAATAATGAATATAAGTAAATACTATAGTCAGTAGTTCGACAATTGAATTAATTAACATAATTTACATAACTTGATTTTATTTTTATGTTGATATAATTTATTTTAAAATATATATATTATAAAATATCTCTTGCATGCTGTTTCTTATTAATAAAATTTTATAGCTTCATATAATTTTTATATTTTATTTGAAGTCAGGTTAACTTGGTCTCATACTCTCATTATCGGATTAAATTTGAGCTAAAATAAATGACCGTATGTAAAAATCGAGCCAGATGTGAGTTTGTTGCTCGAGCCCAGATACCCAATCCAAATACCCAGTCCTTGTGTCCTTTCTTTCTTTAATCTTCAACATTACTTGCCAGTTACCACTCTGCGGTCGCGTCACCCACACATAAACCCTAACTTTGAGTACGGTGTACCCAATTAAAAGTTTTTAAAAAATAATTTCCATCACCATCTTCCAATTCCTCTACCCTTCTTCATCCTCTGTTCACAACCTTCAAAAACTCTTCAATGGAGGAGGAGCAGGTGCAGGAACACCCTCCCATCCCCGAAACCTTCCTATACGAAACCCTCAGCCCTCTCTCCTTCTCCGCCGACGACGGAGCTGGCCGCCACTCTCCTCTCTCCGACACCGCCGAGCCCTACTCCGTCTTCCGCAACGAGATCCCCCTCTCCGAGCTTCCTTGCGCCTCGTCGGATTACGCCGCCGCCGATTTCTTCTCCCTCGATGTCGCCGCCGAGGCCTCGCCTCCGGTGGTCGCGGCGGAGGAGCCAAAGACGCCGGCGCTTGCACCGGAGCCGAAGCTAGAGAGCGGTTGGTTCCGCGGGAATTGCAAGCTCAGGAGCCCTATGCTTCAGCTGCACAAAGGTAACCGAATTTGTTTGAACTTCAAGCGCTAGTTCACGCTATGAAAACATGTGTGTTTTGCTGTGTTAGATTCTTGGTTCGTGTTTGGATTACTTCATTCTGTCTTCGAAACAGTTTATAATCGAAATATTTTATTTATTGAACTTTTGGCAAAAAAAGCAGTTTTGCTCTGAATTTTGAGCTAAGCCAAGCATTAGCTTTTATAATGTGTTGGAATTTGATTATTTTACGATCGAAACAATGTATAATCAGATTATTAGTGAAAGAGTACTTTTTGCCCCCTCAAAACTGAAAATTAATGAAAACCAAGCATGCATTAAGGGGGCGTTTGGATGACAATATCATTTTTCTTATATTTGGGTAATTTTTCTAAAAACAATTAGAATCTTGAAAAAAAAAAAATAGTTTTCTACTCTTTTTTTTTTTTGGTAGAGACCAATGGAGTTTTTTTTTTTAATAATCACTGTAGATGGATTTTTGTAATGTGTCTTGTGATGCTTGATATATGCAGAGATAGTGGATTTCTGTGAGTTTTTGTCCCCAACTGCAGAAGAGCAAGCTGCACGCGACCTGGCGATAGGTTCTGTGTTTGAAGTTATAAAACATATATGGCCTCACTGCCAGGTATTATTTAGGTCCCGTTCGGGTAAACAACTTATTTAAACACTAATAGAAAAGTAACTTTTGAAAAATAACTTATGAATAAATTATTTTATATTCAAATACATAATAATAAAAGTGATTGTTTTTAGTATTTCTTAAGAACAAGGTAGCTAGGATCGAGTGCTTCCTCGGAGGATAGCATGATTCCAGATTTTGAGCAGCCTGGGCGATTCCACACCTCAGCTCGCTTCCGTCGAATCGCCATGGGATCGCTGGGGAAGATCGTAAAGTTGCTGGAATCGGACGATTTCGTCCAGCTGCGCGCGTCCAAAGGCCGGGAAGCTCCAAGCCATTTTTGTGAAGCCAAACTCTGCCCCGCCACAGTTTTGGGGTGGCGCAGAGATGGGGACCGTCGATGGAGAAGGTCACTCTCGCGAAGAAGCTGCCGCAGGCGGAGATGATGTCGACGGTGATCGGCTCTGCCACATGCGACGAGGAGCAGAAGAGGGTAGCAAAGCGAAGCGGTTGGAAACCTTCGCGATGGACCCTCGTGTGACCAATGGTGGGGCTTCTCTGACGACGACACCGGTGGAGTGCAACAGTGGATGTGACAAATGGGGAAGGGGTGGAGGCGTTGAAGCAATAGTGATAGTGAAGAAGAAAGAAATTAGGGCAACAGAGGAATTGGGTCAGTGGAGTTCCACACATAACCTAATGGGCCAGGCGAAGAAATGCTAGAGTGTTAATTTAGAAGCCTATCATGATACCCAAAAAAATGAAAAAAAAGAAGAAGCCTATTATGATTGGGTAGTGAGCCGAACCGAATTTCATGGTAGCTTACAAAGGAGTTTTGCATTTTTTTTTTGTAATACATAAAGAAAAACAAAAATGGGGAGTTATATCATATGGACCGATAATTTTCTTAAAAGAAAGAAAATATTAATTAGTAAATATTTATTATGAACTATGTACTTTTAATTATGTGATTTTTGAATCCTTAATTGTCAATTATAACTTTATGCATATTTAATTAAAGTTTAGTTATGTTGAGTTAATTGGACTTACTTATGTTATCTTATGTGATATACATATTTATATAAATATAATTATGTATTTTGGTAAGATCTTACGATCTGTGTTACGATTCAACGTTTTACGATTTTGCATTCCCCTTTCGATCCTATGTAAGATCTCGATCTTAGCTACCTTGCTTAAGAAGCTAGATATTTTTACTTCTCAGAAAACATTAAGAATAACATCTATAGAAGTAATGAGTTGATTAGCCAAATAGGACAAAAAGTAAAAATGTGACTTTTGACTTCTAGAAAGTTAAAAAAAGTCATAAGTTGTACTATCCAGACGGATCCTTAGTTGGTGCAAAGCTTTCATCTTTTTATTGTAGAATTTTTTGAGTTTCAGTTAGGGTATTTTTTTATGATTTTCAGGTAGAAGTATTTGGGTCTTTCAGGACAGGGCTGTATCTTCCAACTAGTGATATTGATGTAAGTCTTGTTGATATCCTGATATTGATCCTTATGAATAAGTTTGCATGTGGTTTATTGATACATTGTTGTTAAAATTCTAAGTCTAGTACTTCAACAAATCCTTGAACTGCAGGTTGTGATTCTGAAGTCAGGCTTGCCAAACCCACAGATTGGCTTGAATGCACTTTCTAGAGCATTGTCACAAAGAGGCATGGCTAAAAAGATACAGGTATGCTCAGACTACTTGAATAAACAATATGCCGGGAAAAATGTAATATTTGTTGCCAAAATTTCGTGATGTTTTGCCTATGAATTTTCTGCAGGTCATTGGAAAGGCTCGTGTGCCTATTATTAAATTTGTTGAAAAGAAAAGTGGTGTTGCATTTGATGTAAGGTATAACATTCTTCTGTTGGTTTTTGGGGTTTTCAAATTTATTGTGCTTGAATTTGTTTTTCATTTTGTTTTCTTTCTTTTTCTTGATTGTGATATGTTTATGTGACATCATCTAGTATGTTCTTAGTTTACAAATACTTAATTGCATATGCTCTTGGATGCGTAGTTCAACTTGCATGCCTTTGCGTTGGTTAGTTGTGTAAATGCAATTGGATTATCATGTTTTTTTTATCAATATTGTGCATAAGAACAATTGAAAACCCATTTCAGTATCAAGTATTTGTTGATATCATTAATCCGTTGAGGAATTATCCTTTGTTTCAGTTTTGACATTGACAATGGACCCAAAGCTGCTGAATATATTCAGGTTTGTATTTGTTTGTTTCCATTCGTTTCAAGATGTGTTTTCTAATTTTTAATTCTTGACTCTGTTGTAGGATTTAAACTTTTAATCCTTGTAGAGGATGCATTGTAGTTTTGAAAAATACAAATTACTAACTAGTTTGTGGCACATACACCGAGTGCTTTTATTTTTATGACACAATTACATTATATATCTAATTATTGTGCTTGGTTTGAGACTTCTAATCTTTTAAGTTTTTAGAATGAATATTTGTATTAGCTTGGGTTTTCAAGTATGTAATGTGAACCCACTGTGCGTGGCCAATGTGTATTGACTGTTAGAACATCTACAGTTCCTTCAAAAGTGAAATTCCAATCAACCTTGCAAAAGACTGCTTTTAAAGACAAGCATTTCAAAACTGCACCCACACACCCAATTTTTTTTTAAACAATAATAGTGGAAGAAAAGAAAAGGAAACTTGAAAAATAAAAGTAGTATTTCTCTGAAAGTTTAATATATTGAACATTATGTATGGCCTTGGTCATGGTTGAATACTTGATTTTGCAGGAAGCAGTGGCTAAGTGGCCACCACTACGGCCATTGTGTTTGATCTTGAAAGTGTTTTTGCAACAAAGAGAACTAAATGAGGTATGGGTTTTTCTTTACTGTATTATATCCTTATCTTCTAATGATCTGGATGCCAGCCCTGCTTAATTGAAGATTCTTATAAAGTATGCAGGTTTATTCTGGTGGGATTGGTTCTTATGCTCTCCTTACCATGCTGATGGCAGTGTTGCGGGTTAGTGATTTTTAAATATGCTTTCAATTTTCATACTGTTTGTCCACTATTTTCTTTATGCATTTTGATCTTTAGCATTGCATAAAACTACACACTTTTTTTTTCGCAATGACATGCTCTTAATTTGTGCCCATTGTGTTTCAGAATCTGCGCGAGAGTCAACCTTCTGCAGAGCACAATTTAGGTGTCCTTCTGGTGTGTATCTTCTGATCAACAGTCTCCATATTTGTTGGACAGGAAATTAGAGGGGCCTTCTTGTGTTATTGGGATGTTATTTTATTTTATTTTTTATGTACTATTTCTGAACTTTTAATAAAGAGAAACATGTGCCCTACTTGTATATTTCTTGCCTTTATTTGGTCAAATCTCTCACGTTTTGGATTTAATAGATATATCAACTTTTCCATTCTGATATTGTGTGTTCTTTTTCTCCCCCAAAAAAAATTAGGTGCATTTTCTTGATTTTTATGGACGCAAATTGAACACTTCAGATGTTGGTGTGTCATGTAATGGGACAGGAATCTTTTTCCTAAAGAGTAGTAAAGGGTAATGAAGAGGAATGTGGATATATTTGTAAAGAACTCTTATATTTAATTGTGCTGTATATTGAATTTGAAGTTATTGATGTTTCCCCTTTTCATATGCCAGGTTTCTAAACAAAGCACGACCTTTTCTTATTGGCATTGAGGATCCACAGGTTTTTCTTGCTGACATGCCTTTTGCTTTTCCAAATTAAATATTTTCTATTTGGCTGATTAAGCAAAGCAAGAAATACAATTTCTTAGGATGGAGGTTTCAAATTTTCATCCAGCTTTTATTTGTATTTGTCTATCGAATTAGAATATCGTAAGCATTATTTAGAATTCCAGCATTATCAAGATTTGGAGCAATTTTTTTATTATCTGGGTAGGGATTCAGATTAGATGTGTTGGATTCTCTCTGATCCTCTGCTTAGTTTTTTTTAGTGGAGTCTCCTTTTGGATACAGAGAATCAGAGATTGAGGTGCATTGTGATATTCTTGAGCTTCTTAAGACCTCATTTTTGCTTTCTACCTGTTTATGTTGGAGAATATTTGGTAATCTTCCCTAGGCATCTGTTGTTTCTCTCTTTCCTTCCGCCTTGTTTTAAACGTTGCATTCTTTTCCACCCTTGGTCACCCTTTGTTTGGGCTATCTACTTTTCAAAGCAATGAATGTTTTGTGTTACTATTTCCATTTTCAGAGCCATGGTCTGTACTTTTTCAAAGCAATTGCAGAATTAAGAAGGAATAGTTCTAAAACTAGAAATTGAATATCTTTGCCTATAGAAATGCCAGTTAATATAATTTGTTTGTAGAGAACTAGAGCTCTCTAGGCAGGAGTTGTATCTGGTCTTACAATTTTCTGTATTTTCTTACATCAAAAAACTATATATTCTCCATTTCATATAATAAGAAGTGGATTGACTCGTGTATTGTCTATTAAGACACAAATTATCATCGGTGAAGGTGATTGACTAGAATTTTTATTCTGGCTGAATCAGGCACCAGAGAATGACATTGGAAAGAACTCCTTCAACTATTTCCAGGTTTGTTCATTATCTAAACTTACTAAATGATGTTTTTGCTAATATTTATGGAAAATGTTATCTCAAGGCGTAAAGTGTGGAGAAACCAATGCAAGTGTTTTATTTTGTTGTAACTGTTGCTTTGAGTTTCCTGTTTATCTATCCATGACTTTAATTTTGTTGATCTGAGTTGTGTGTGGTCATGTAAATTGTCTTTTGTGAAATTTGATATTCATTGATAGAATAGGCAATTTGTCATTTTCTGAAAATCACGTCCAGGCATGTCATATTTCTGGAAGATGCTCTTATAGGGTATCATTCATGTATGACATCCTTTTGCCTCCGTGGTGATAGCACTGACTTCATGATTCATTGCACAATTGTTTAGAAATTTTAAACGACCGCTTAAAAAGTGCTGGCCTGGGCTTGCTTCTGATTTTTGTTAATTTAGCTTGTTGTCTCTTTTCCTATTGGGTTAGAAGGGATAGATCATTATTCATTACCCTTTATTTCTTCCCTCCTCTTACCTTTTTCTTTTTAATGATAACATCATGTGTATTTTGTTATTTTGAGTATTAATCTGCTTTCAAGTGTCAAAACACAATTGTATTTTAATTTCTCACAGATTAGGTCAGCTTTTTCAATGGCTTACACTACCTTGACAAACCCCAAGATCATCATGAACTTGGGACCCAACAGGAGCATTCTTGGCACTATAATTAGACCAGATCCTGTGTTGTTGGAGCGCAAAGGAGGGTTGAATGGGGATGTAACTTTTAATAGCTTGCTTCCAGGTGCTGGTGAGCCATTACAACAACAATATGGAGATCAGGATATGTTATGCAATTGGCAGTTTGATTGTGAAGAACCTCTACCTCGTGGAAATGATTCTAGTGTGGAGCCTAGCGCACGCTCTTCTACAAGGAAGAGGAAATCTGCATCTAAGGAGAAGTCCAGCAAGAAACCAAAGGAAAATGGGGATTACATGGTCAGGAATGAGGAGAATGGGTCAAGGAAAGAGAACGGTATAAAGAAGAAACATAGGAGAAAACCATGGTGACAACAGTTATATTTATTAAGCCGAAGGCCAGTTAGTTAAGGCTTCTTACAGATAAAAGGACACTTGTCGCTGCGGTTTTTTATCAATGGATTAAAAATTCAGGGACAAGGCTGCAAAATCCTATAGGCAAATTCCGAGGCCTAAAAATCCTTACCAGATGACCAAAGGTGTGAGCATTATGCTTGGCCATAGAGGGGTGTCTTCAGTGTATTAAAGTTACATCCATGATTTTTTTTTTTTTGACATCGATGTTAGAGTTGTCTTATGTCCAATTTTGTTAGAGAAGCTGCTACGGAAACCCAGAGCCAAGGTGTGGAAAAAAACACAGGACACGAGAATGGAAGAAGATGAGTATGTTTAATTGTCTCTATGAATGCATTTATTTAGCTGGTTTTTGATAGTCTTGTCGTCTTTGGTCTACTGCCCTGTCCTCAGTGGTCCAATTGTCGTATTAAGTATTGACCGAATTATGATCAAAACTGAATGCATCTGTTCCTCTTTACTATATAATTATAACAACTAAAGAAATGTTGCATCGGAACTCTGTAATTTATCCGTAATTGGTGCAGGTTTCTCAGGGAAAAAAATTGGTCATTTTAATTGGTCCAAGTAATAGAAGGGGATGAGCCCAAACCATAGTTTTGGAGCTATAAACAGGAGTCCAAACATGCAGTCAACATTTTCCTTATAATACAATACGAACCATGTTCATTATTTAACCTAAAAAAAGCCATGTTGTACTTTTAAATTTTGAAAAAAAATTTCGGCAGTTCACATTGAACTACTTTACCCAACATGTCTAGCCTTGTAGGAAAACAAGCATAATAAAATGTAGACAAAAGTAAGAAATGCTGGACCCGAGGACCAAAACACAGTCTAATGAATTCATAACGAGGAATGCAAAATGAAACCGAAGAAAAATTTGAGGAAAGTACAAGTGAAAAGCATGAAGCAAATGAAAAAAAAAAGTCCGGCTAGAGTTGAAAAGGTCTCAGTTGACTCAGCATGTAAGGTGCAAATTCAAAAAGTGAGGCCTATATTCCTGCGACAACCACTTGAGTTTATCATGGTTGGTGTTTTGGTAACATGTGATTGTGACCACTTGCTATATAATATAGAGCATTATATAACGTACACAGTTCATTTAGAGGCTTCACTTCTTTCAATCAAACTATGAAGCCAATGCACCTCCATAAACAATCATGTTTCGTAAGGAAATCATCGGCCTTCAAGAAGGTAGCATGATCATATATATCTTAAACCCAAAACCATAGGATTTAGGAAAGAACTATTTTTGGTTTCTTTTTTAAGTCAGTTTCATATTTTCAGTATTCCATAAAGAAAACAAATGAAAAGTGAAATGAAAATTGAAAATTAAAATTTATAAATTTTACAGTTTCGTTCCTAAAATCCTAAGGAATATGAGGGTGCCTTTATTTTGGATTTTAAAAAATATAATTATAAAACTTAAATTTTATATTTAATTGAAAAGGTTAAAAGTTAATTTTTTCATAAACTACTTCTTTTAGCTTCTATAAAAAACTAAAAATTGATTTTTTTTTAGATTCTAGTAATTTTTTAAAAATTATTTAAATGTAAAAAAATGATTTTTTTTATGAAAAAGTGATTTTAAGACTCTAAAATTCCAATTAGACACACCTGAATCTATTGAAAATGAGGGATGAAAAGTAAAAATGGCTTTTATGAAACACTTCAACCGACAATTCTTATCAAGGACACTAGCTCTGAGTTGTCATCGGAAACTAACAAAAGTACGTTATAGGATATATATGCATATACGTTTAAGATCAGAGTATATCACAATAATAAGAAGAAAAAAAAAATGCCGTAAAATGGGATAAGATTGCATATATCTATTCTCTTCAAATCCCACTGGGTGGGAGTCTCGCAGGAGCTGGTGGCATGACCAAATAAACCTCCGTTTTGAAGAGAAGAACAGAAAGCGAGTCAATGGAGAAGTAGAAGAAGCCGCCAGCCGTGTGACTTACATAAGACCCGAAACTCGTCCCTATCACGCAGTGCCACGCCGGTCCATAAACCGAATCAAACTCCTGAAAATTGAATAATGACGTATAGGATAATAACTTAATAAGTAATAACACGTAGCAATGGACAATTAAGATGATCACTCCTGGTGAAAAAGGAGGAGCATGATATTTCGAATTATTTTACATGAAACAAGATAATCATGATCAACTAAAGATTAACATAAATATATATTTGTACCGTTTGACAAATAAATTCAGACAAAGATTCTGACCGTATCATTTACAAGAAACACAAAAGAGAAATAATAATGGATATATACCTTTTTGAGTGATCTTGCTAAGTGAGAGTGTGAGGGCTTGTTGGAATTAGGATCATGGGTGATGAGTAGTGATCTTGTGTGGCGGAGAGCATGTTCCTGCATGTGTGCAGGCATGTCAGATGATCTCAACCTCACGTTGAAGCTGATAGCAAGTGTAGCCAATTTCATGACTGCATCAGATGATGACTTGATCATATTGCAACCATGCATGGCTTTGATCTTCTCTTTGGAGCCATGCCTAATAGTCACCTCTGGTTCTTGTTCCTCCATGGTTTAGAGAAGAAGGGTATTTTGAAATTAAGCCAAAGAAGAAGAAGAAGTGGTTGGTGTTTGGTACGTTATATGGGGTTAGAAAACTTTGACCAGCTGACTCTGTTGTATTGGACACGACAATAAGGACAATGTGGATTTCATGCATTCAGTACCACAAAGAAAGGGAAATATCATTCAGTGGTTACAAGTGACGCGTTGGTGACAGCGTGTTTACCACGGCCCTATGATATTTTGACATTTCAATTTGGTGCTAAGAAGTAATGTATTATTATATTATGTGTGAGTTTTTGGCAAGTGGGGTTTAATTTGAGTGCGTTTTTGGTTTGGGAAACCAGTGACAGAGGATGGAAGGAAGCATGGGAATGGGTTTTGACAGAAGCAGAATTCACACCAAATGGGAGGGGTATATCTATCAGGTTGACCCAACAGGAAGGGTTAGGTGAGGTGAGTTTTGCTTGCCATCCAGTTGAATTGTAATGTCAGGAATCACTGCTATATTGCATGCCTCTTGTACCTTTCTCAGTGTTGGTTCCTTCCAATTTTGAAATCTCAATCCAAATTCAAGCAAAAACCAAAAGCATATACTTCATCTGTTTTTTGTTTTTGGTCTGTCAACTTACTAGTTATGCGGGTCGGCCCATTTGCTCCACACGGGCCTTTGACACTTATACTGTTCATAAGACCCTATCTAAAAATATTGTTCAGGTTTGATCTCCTTATTAGATACTCGAAGAACTTATCTAACTATTAGCTATATTAGGACTCGTGGTTTATTTATTTATTTATTTTGATTTTCCAAGATATTTGCTGTTGGTTATAATGACTAATTCCTTAAGTACTGTGGGCCAATTTAAGGGAATAAACGCTGATTACAAATTTTAAAGCTGCTTCATTCTTGAAAGGAGAATCGAATCCTTAACACTTGATTAAGAAAATGAGAGAATCAATTTCAACTCACTTTGGCCCGTGGTTCCTCATGGTTTATGTTGATATATTATCTGATGAGATGACATTATTTTTAAAAATCAATCCTAAAGTAATCATTGAAATAATTACAAGATACCTATTTATTAATTGTAAAAAATAAAAAATCGATTATTCGAAAATCAAACTGACTTCACAAACTTTTCCCTATTGAATTGATATTCTCAGCTCCTTTAATTAGCAATTTAAATCGAACCAGGTAAAGATAAAAATGTGATAATGATGAAAGTTAAAAAAATAAATAAATTAGAACTATAAGAAGAAGCAATGAAGCATTAATTTCAATGGGCCACATCACTTGATGATGATACGACTGCAAGGGAAAAAGCACCAGACGTTCATTTCCACCAACATCATTCAGCGGCACCTCATCCGCACAAAAAATATCCAAACAAAAAAATAAATACAAATAAAAAATAAATAACACCAAAAATAAAAAAATTGCGACACTCACGCTTTTCTCAGTTCACTTCACTTTCCCATTCTCTCTCTCTTTCTGGAGCTGCGATCCTCTGCATCCAATGGCCACCGTACAACTCCAATCCCTCACCCTCTCTCGCTCCTCCGCCCTCTCACCTCCGACCACCGCCTCCTCCCTCTCCGGCCGCCGCAGCTCCCTCAAGCTGCCGAGCTACGCCGGACTCAAGCTCAGGGTCGCCGCCCCGACTCAATTTTCCGGCTTCCTGAGTCGCGCCGGGTCGAGAATGGCCACCCGCGTTGGTGGACGAGTCGTCTGTGAGGCTCAAGACACGGCCGCTGTTCAAGGTTAGGTTTCGATTTCGAGGTCGTTTATTTTATTTTAGGAAATTTGAAAGTGGTGATACTGGTGAAAGTAATTTTGGGGAAAAGACACCCTTTTGGCTGGTGTGGCTTTATCTGAATAAAAAACTTGAACTTGCTTCTTCTTTTTTTTTTTTTGGTGTTGGTTTGTTGTTTCGCTTATTTGGAAATTTTGTGATTTTTTTTTTGGTGGTGAATTATCTTAATTAGTTGTGGGGATTAGCTTGTTAGAGTTGCTGTGAGTGAGTTTAATGTATTCAGAATGATATTTAATTGTTTGATGACTGAAGCTAAGAAAACAAAACTGGTTTTATTTGATTTTATTTTGTTCCATGAGTCCTTCATGTCGGTTAATTTGTGAGTTTTATTTGGCTAAGTTCCAGATCTAGACTCGTAGCTTATTTATTTTGTTATTTTTCCCATTTTTTGTCTTTCTTCTTTTTGTTTGTGTGCGACTGTGCTTAACTAGGCACATTTCTCCAATAGATATTTGTTTTGTAGGGAAAGAAGGATATAGATAAACTAGTGTGAAGAATTCTTCATATTTTTGTTATATATGACATAAAAGTAGTTTCTTTGTTGGCAATAGGACTAATTTTACAGCATTCGTATATCCTGATTCCTGATTTGGTCAAATTTATACCGAACAATTGTAGTATCTCTCCCTTTGTTGCAGTGTGGAAGCAAGATACGGGGTTTAGGGTATGTCTGCATGAGTTTTAAATATTTTGTGTATGCTTATATGCAATCCATATTACTTTTAATCTGGTTTGTATTTAAAAGTTGGGCTTCTTTTTCTCGAACACAGATAATGTCCCTTTTGATAGTGTTACTTGGAAGGAACAAGTTGTTTGTGTTAGTTCATTTGTGCTTTTAGTTCTTCAGGGATTTACATAATTGAACATCAGCATAAAGTGGGTTTTGGGATAGTTTAAGGTTTCCTTGATCAAGTGAGTGTATGATGAAGTTTGGGATATTTGTACTTGACCAGAAGAGTCTTATGAAATGGAGTGTACAAATAGTGGAAGGGTTTGTGTGAAGTGATATTGCTCTGATGTATGGAGTTCATGCCAAAATTGATGAAATTGAACTTCGTTATAACAAGGATGATACTACCCTCAAGGGGGGAGAGAGAGCAAAGAAGCTATATTAGTGCTTTAAAGTTAAAACTCCGAGAAATAGAGGAATTGAATATCAGATGTATGGTTCAATTTCAATTTTCAGAGGTCTTTTTCCTGTCATTGTCTCTAGGGAGGGGAGTTCGTACTCTGTAGCTATTAAATTCCTTTCTAGCTTTCATCCTCTGCTTGTTTTTGCACTAATTTTTGTGCTAGGCCTCACCATCTGAGATAATTGTAAAGGTATGAAGATTTTAGACATTAAAGTGATTTAGCCTTCTCCTGTCTAAAGTTGTGATAAACTTTCCTGTTAATCAATGCTATTAGTTACCATGGAATTTAATCATGAAAAGGTCTAGATGACATATTGACAAGATAATCCATGTCATTTGTTCCGATTAGATTTGGTGTTAGAGCTTTCTACCACTTTAGTGTTCACGATAGTGTCAATATAAGTCTTAAATCTAATTACTTTAGCAGCATTCATGATTGATGGAGCACCGATACTATAATTGTTGATATGATACATGTGCAGTGACATACACTGGCATGCCCATGACCAATATATTATTGTGTATTGCCTTTGAATTCTTTCAAGCTTTAGTGAACTAACTAAACGTATGGTATTTTGCTTTTCTTATAACTAGACACATAGTAGCAAATAGAAAATATAACATTTAAGTTTCTTATCAAACAATCCAAAATAAACATGGACTGTTCATTTGTAGTAGCATTTTGCTAGTTTGTGCTCAATTTTTCTGGCATGCATGTTTTTCTGTTCAGTATTGTTCATCTTGTGATCAAATTCAAAGTGATGCATGTGAATCATAGTTATCTTTTGCTTAATGTTCCCTGACATTCATTGCATGTCTAAGCCTTGAGGGAAATACTTATTCAAGCTAAAATATTTTGTACTGTTGGATATTACAGTGGCTCCTATTACTGATGCAAATTGGCAATCACTTGTTCTTGACTCCGCCACTCCTGTCTTGGTTGAATTCTGGGCCCCATGGTGCGGTCCCTGCCGTATGATCCACCCAATAATTGACGAGCTAGCAAAGGAATATGCTGGGAAGCTCAAGTGCTACAAACTCAACACTGATGAGAGCCCTTCAACTGCCACCCGGTATGGGATTAGGAGTATCCCAACTGTGATCATTTTCAAGAATGGTGAGAAGAAAGATGCAGTTATTGGTGCTGTGCCAAAGACCACATTGACCACAAGCATAGAAAAATTCTTGTGAGATGGTAAGAGCAAAGGAAAGGAGGCTTCAGCTGGATGTAAAGCTATTTTTCCCATCAGCTTCCTCTCATCATAAGCCAAAATCTCGACTTTGGATAATTTGTTTTCTTAAATAATCCATTTATGGCACTGTATAGTTGTGGGATGTAACCTTATTCTCTGTTCTTAGTTACGTGTAGTTAACTATATGCTGCGTAAATTTGCCATCCAATTATAGCACTTTCGAATTCCATTTTGGATTACATCTCTGGCTTTTATTTCTTTTCACCTTTCACATAACTTTTCCTTTTTCCTTTTTCAATTTGAGAAATTATATTGACCTCCTCTCACACAGATATTACACTTAACTTTTTTATTTTTTAGTTTTGGGTGTGTTTGGTTTTAGAAAATATTTTTATTTTTAGTGTATTTTATTTTTAGAATTTTAGGAAAGAAATATTGAGAATTAGAAATGAAAATTAAAAATTGGATTTTATATAATTTGTATACTTTTTAGTTACTTGTTATAAAATTCAGAAATTAAGAAAATAGGAAATGAAAACTATAAACTCTTTTTTTGAACTAAAAGTCGAAAAGCACCCTTAAATCTCCAAATAATTTTTGTAATTTGAAAGCTATTTTTAGGAGTTGAAAGCTTCCCATTTTTCTGTTCCTCCTCCATGGAGGGGTGCAGTTTTGGAGTACTTGTTCAAATTAAATAATATAAGTAATATAAAATAAAATAAATTATTATAAAAAAATTATAAATTAAGTCATTATATAATTTTTTATTTAAATTATTAATAAATTAGAATTTATTTTATAATTTATTATTTTTTTAATAAATAAATTAATTTTTTTCTTAGATATCTCCTAGATTCAATCTAAAATAAAATATGTATTAATATAAAAAATAGAACATAATAAATAATTAACTAGTAAATAGCAATTTCACCGAGTAAATTAAAAAAGTTAATATTGGAAAAAAAATTTAAAAATATATTTTAGAGATATTTATATGTTTTATACTTCCATATTAGATATGTTGCTATATCAAAAAAAATTTATTATTTATTATGTATATTATATATAGAGATGATTAACTTTTTCAAGTGAGTTAGAATATAAAATATACATAATCATATAATGAAAATCCACACCGTGCTACAGTCTCATGTCCCTCACCGAAAGCTCCATGGAAACGGTACAGTAAGACTAAAGAGCTGAGTGAGTGTTGTCGATTTCTATTATGGGCAAGGAATCAATGGCTGCGTTTGGATTAAAGTCACCACAAAAACTATAGGTTCTGAATCAATGACACGGATTAAAGTCACCGTAATTTATTTAACGACAAATAGATCGTTAAATGGTTTTCATTAGTTAATCTTGACCATTATTTGCCACTAAATAAAGGTCTGCTATCTGTTTCTGCCAAACTAAAAATCTAATAAAATGGTTAAATTGATGTCAAAATTAAAATATTATAATTAAATTAATGTAAAAAAATTGTTAACACCAAATTGATGTTAAATTAAAAATATTATGACAAAAAGTTATTTACTCTTATTTTTATATATTCATTATTTTATTTCTCTCTTTTCTTATCACATTGAAGATGACACATTAAAAGTAAAATTAGAAAGAAAAAATAATTAATATTTCTAAAATTCTCAAATAGAAAATAATTTAAGATATAATTTTTCCTAAATAAAAAAATCGACAGGAGGGATCAACTGTATGATTACGTTCATTCAATGATATTTACAATTACATATGGCAGCGATTAAATCAGCATTTTCGTGTGATAGGTTATACTGCATTTGAAAACAATAAATGCTCCTATCCTTTTAATAAATTGTATGATACAACAATAATTCTAGAGTGAAGTATATTTAACTATATATGTACTAATATATAATTGGATTACAATAAAAAGTATTAAAGTTATATATATCCATAACTTAATTTCAATAATCGCGTTTACTTAATTTGAATTGTCCAATGATGCATTACATTACTGATTTACACAGCAGTTTCAAACTTTCAATCCATGCCCTTAAATATACGAATATCTTCTCATTCCCTGTCGCATACGCAGATTCAGATTTCTCGTGAGATATGGCTAATATTTCATTCGCAGGCATTTTCCTACTCCTCCTCGTTTCAGGTTAATAAATTCTTCATGGATATATACCTTACATTTAACGCTTAACAATTAACATCTATATGCTTTTTTTTTTTTCTTTCTTTTATATAATCTTCTGGTCAGTGTTTCCTTCAATCACTAAATTTCTTTTCAAATAATTTAGAAGATGCATCCCCGTGATTCAAGTTAGAACAATCAAGACAGATAACACTAGAACACATCTCTCTAACCACTGAAGCCAAATTATTGAATTTTACATCTACCTAAGCCACATAGGCTACTTGGCTTTTTAGTGCTAGGTTGAAGCCAGGTTACGTTGGAACATATCCTGGTGATTGAAAGGTAGATCATATATTTTCTCAAAAAAAAAAAAAAGAAGGTAAATCACATATGTATGGCTAGTCGGCAAGTATATTTAACTCTTGGTAGCATAACTGACTGGTTGATATAAACAAGAAATGTAACAACATATCGGCAACTAATAATAGTGTCATAAACACTGATGGGTTACACGAAGCACTTGATAAAGAGAAGAGCTTTCTGATCGGGTGGTGTTCGTATTTTAATTTACAAAGATACTATTTGAATATTTAAAAATAGATATTCCAATAGGGCCAATAGAATATTCAGTTTATCACTCTTGAATTTAGTCGTAGTCCCACTAATCCCACCTTTTTGCCACTTCTAAAAGTGATAAAATGGATGTTTCATTTAGATATTTACTTTTGTATGTTAAAATAGAACTATTCTTTAATTGAGATTAGTAGACGACTATTGGTTTTACAATTTTACAGTTTCGACTATATCAATCCATCGAGTGGCTGCTGATAAGTGTCGAGAGGTGTTGGACCCTGCCAGCTGCGATGTGTGGAAGTGCATGGGTCAATGTTACAAGAAATATGGTTCTGTTGATGGGGGCGAGTGCGATCCCAAGCCAAATCAGAAAATTTTTTATCAGTGTGTCTGCGTCTATGATTGCCCATGATTTCTTTTTTTTTTTTTTTACTTTTACTTTTCATGTTTGGTTCAGCGAAAAATTAAACTCACCATGCTTAGTCACAATTATGCCCTTGAATAAAACTGTAAGCGAACCAGACCAATAAATTTCTGATTTCTCCTTCTTGATACAAATTATATATTTTTTTTGGGTACATTCCTTGATACAAATCAAATATGTGACAAGATAAAATGGGGTTAGCATGTTGATTGAGGCTTCCCCACCTAACTTTTTACCTCAAATAATGCAATATTACATAAAAAAAAATTATATATTCGTGCATTAAAAAACATATACAATGTCAATTTTTTGTAAGTCAAAATGTCAAAATATATTTTATCAAACCAAATTAGAACCAAACCATATCAAACTAGACCAGACCAAAGCAAGCAAGTTGTCATGACCCGATTTAGATCAGGACTGGCACGTGAGGAATTCGGTCCCCACATGAGGAATTCAGTCCCTACGTAAGCCTCGTGATCTCTGTATCGTACTATATGCTTACTTTATTCATAAAATATGGTTTAATCATAAATCAAATTAACTACTAATCCTTTTTAATTGTGAAATAAACCTTTTTCTCATAAATAAATTATGGAACTGTAACTGTAAAATACATTTCAACTGAGTTGCTTAAATACAAAATAACTATAAATAATATACTATTAAATATAAAAGAATCATGGTATAAAAAAATGCAAAATAATCTATATGCAGTCCAGGACCCTACCCGTCACATCACTGAAGCACATCTACCATGAACAAAATACTAAAGCTTCACGCCAAAGTGAAACTCATCCAAACTAAAGAATACTACTGCTGAGAAGGAGAAAGACGAGGATCCCGAGTTACATCTGTATTTGTGAGGAAAAGGAAGAAGAGCGGGGTGAGTTTTGCAATCAAAACTCAATGAGTAGATTCTCACTCATAACTGTGCATGTGACAAGAAAACATTATAAATAAATGGAAATAACAATGCATCATTCATAAACATTTCTATTTACTTTACATAATAATTACAATATTTAAAATCTCAAGAATTACACAAGGAAACAGAGTATTCATCAACTGTAGAGAGAGTACTTAGTTCTTGGCGGACGAAGCCCCCAGCTAGTGTGATCTCAACAGACCCTGGCGAACCGTGTCCCTGGCGAACTAATTTAACTTAAAGATGAATTGCCCCTGGCGGGCCTTGGTATACTAAGGTTAATGGAATAACTGTCGTTAACTCACAGTTCGGTTCCTTTTAGTAACTATCTCTAATCTAAAATCAATTGAAATTGTAAAAGGAGTTCTAAGTCTCTAGTTCGACAATTCTCAACTATATCAACATAAATCTTTGAATTTCATTTGGCAATTCATAATAAATTCCAATTTGTTATAACAAATAAATTATGAATTAAATAATACAAAACTCTTTATGGAATAATTATGGTCTCATGCATTTCTAAAATCATAATTTCATGTATAAATTTAAATGTTGCATTTCTAAACAAAGCGCATTATTCATATAATTACATATCATGTGAAAACAAATTGTTTCAAGTCTCTAAGTGCTCCGTAATACTAGAAATAATAGTATAATGACCAAAATAATGTCATGAGATCAAACTCACTCATCTGGAAGGGTAGACTGTGAGGTACCAACACCACAGGGACTCTGGGGAGGAGGAATGACACCAGTGTCTGCCATTGAAACTATAAAACTCATCAATGATTTATGAATACTCTTAGATTACCCTAAAACAACTCTAACAATATTGAAGGAGCACCCTTACTTAACAATAATGAGACCCAACTAGAAATCATGAAAGAATGAAGAGAATGGAGATAAAAACTAACAATATTTACATACCTTGATGATTTAAGGGAGATAGATTGGAGAAAATGAGAGAAAATGAGGGTTTGGGGAGGTGATGCTTCAGTTTTTGCCTTCTGTAATGGGCAGAATCTCGAAATGGGGATTTAAATGGGCCAAAAATTAAAATGGTGTAGTTTCTGGTACTATTTGGGCTCCAGGGGGACTGCTATAGCGATCAGGGCATTATGGCATTGTGCACTTATGACCGCTATAGCGGTCCTGACCATTGCACCACGTGAAACACCCCCTGGTGACCGCTATAGCGGTGACAGCAACCCCCAACTTCTGTATTTTTCTGTCACTGGTACATGGGTTATCCTAATTCTCACTTATTTACATTTCTTAATTTTAAGTTAATGTCTCCATTAACTTTAAAATATAAATGTAGATAAAGAAATACCCCCCATTTGGATTCAAATAAAATATCAAAAAAATAAAAAACCCAACAAATCAAAATTCAAATTTTGGATTTTAGTTCAAATCCGAGAATCTTCAAGTGGGTTAAAAACAAAATGTTTAAAGGTCTTATAAAAATCATTAAAAATCACTCTTTAACTTATTTTCCTATTGGCAACAATTACCGGGACTTTTAGTCCCAAGAATGTGGTTCTATCATATAGCCCTCCAAGGAGGTGTAGTATCCAAATTTAGAGAAATTCAGGACATGGTTGGGTCTTGGGGGCTATAAGGCTGCACGAAATCTATTCACTGACACGTGTACCTCGAGCATCACATACTCCCCTTTAAAAGAGATTTGGTCCCCAAATCTTAAAACATACCTTGTAGGGGGAAAAGATGTAGATACTTGGTCTTCATGGCCTCTTCGGCTTCCTAAGTGGCTTCCTCGCCAGAGTGGTTCCTCCAGATGATCTTCACCGAGGCCACTTCCTTTGACTGAAGCTTCTTGATCTGCCTTAGTTTGCTCAACTAGGGTTGACTGGGCCCTAATATGAGCTAGAAAGGTTCCCGACTCACCCATGCCAAATTGGACTCCATCAGCCTCTAACTCATGAATGACCTCTATCAATGATCGCCTCAAGGGTGCTATGCAGGCCAAACTGCCCATGGACTTCCTACTTAAAGTATCAGCTACAATATTGACCTTGCCTGGGTGATAGGAGATTATGCAGTCATAGTCCTTCAGCAACTCTAGCCATCTGCGCTGCCTAAGATTCAGATCGTTCTGGTGGAAGATGTATTTCAAGCTCTTATGATCCGTGAAGGTCTCACAAGTCTTTCCGTATAAGTAGTGCCTCCAAATCTTCAAGGCAAAGACCACAATTGCCATCTCTAAGTCATGGGTAAGATAGTCCTACTCTTGCCTCTTGAGATGCCTAGAGGCATATGTCACAACTCGGTCGTACTATATAAGGATACAGCCAAGCCTGACTCTAGAGGCATCACACTATACTGAAAAACCACCTGTGTCGGAAGGCAAAACCAAAACTAGAATCGTGGTAAAGCAAGTCTTGAGCCTCTGAAAACTCTCCTCACATGCTTTCGACCATTGAAACTTAACCCTTTTCTGAGTCAGCTTGTCAAAGGCGCCACTATTATTGAGAAGTCCTTAACCAACCTCCGATAGTAACCAACTAATCCAAGGAAAATTCGGATCTCAGAAACTATAGAAGGCCTTGGCCATTGCTGAACCACTTCAACTTTCTTCAGGTCCACTAGAATACCATCCTTGGATACTATATGCCCAAGAAATGCCACTTGCTCAAGCCAAAACTCGCACTCAGAGAATGTGGCATACAACTGATTTTTCCTCAAGGTTTGCAAGACAATTCTCAAGTGTTGCTCATACTCCTCATCGCTTATAGAGTACACTAGGATGTCATCAATGAAGACAATCACAAAGTGATTTAGAAACGGTCTGAAAACTCTGTTCACCAAGTCCATGAAAGCTGCAGGGTCATTGGTCAATCCAAAAGACATCACTAAGAACTCATAGTCTCCATAGCATGTCCTAAAGGTCGTCTTGGGCACATTGTTGCCCTTAATCTTCAACTAGTGGTAGCCCAACCTCATGTCTATCTTGGAAAAACACCTAGCCCCTTGGAGCTAATCAAACAGGTCATCTATGCATGGCAAGGGGTACCGATTCTTAATTGTCACCTTATTCAACTGCCGATAGTCTATGCACATCCTCATAGACCCATCATTCTTCTTCACAAACAAAATCGGAGCATCTCAAGGTGAGCTACTTGGTCGGATAAACCCCTTGTCAAGTATCTCTTGCAATTACTCCTTTGGCTCCTTCAACTCTGCAGGAGCCACCGGTTATGGGGAAATGGAGATAGGTCTCACTCTCGGCTCAAGCTCTATCTTGAACTCTACTTCTCTCATTGGTGGTATACGAGGTAGCTCCCATGGAAACACATCTGGGAACTAACATACATTAGAACTGACTCCAAGCTCGGCACTGGCACGTCCACATCTATAACTGAGGCTAAGAACCTACTGCTGCCTCTATCCATAAGCCGCATGACACTCAAAGCTGGGATCAAACTGGAAGGAATCGAACAACTAATACCTTTGAACTCATAGAGCTCACCTATTGGAATCTCAGACTTCACTACCTTGAGGTAACAATTCACCATAGCATGGCAGAAGGGTAACCAAGTCATGCCTAGGATGACATCAAAGTCGGATATGTTCAAAACGTGTAGAACTACTAGTGTCTCCATGTCATTGACCTTGACTTCACAACCCTTGTACATTGACTGAACATAGAAGGATTCTCCGAAAGGTGCCCCAATATAGAAGGGCTTCTCTAAACTAGTAGGGGCCTCCTAAATCGCATAGCAAAGAAACGGGGCACATAGGAATACGAGGACATCGAGTTAATCAAATACAAGGCCTCAAAAGAGCATACTGTCATAATACTTGTGATAACTGCATTAGATGTTGCCGCATCCTGACGTGTTGAGACAAAGAGGCGGGGCTGTCCCCTTATGCTCTGGCCTTTGTCTCCAGATCCTCTACCTTCCTGACTGTGGCCACTCGGGCCCCTACCCCCAGCTCCCCTGCCAACTGAGGCCACAGAGCCCTCACGGGTAGCTGACTAGTATAATGGTACTGGAGTGGCATGGTTCATCGACCCCTGGCTAGAGACTCTCCCCAGAAGTGGGCAATCCTTCCTGATATGGCCTTGCTGGCCACATCACTCACCCGAATGCCTCTTCCCGCAAGTCTGACGCCCCTGGATGGAGTGCCCGGTGCTATGCCAACTAGGCTGACTACCTGCCCTGCTCTGACTGAAAGAAGCAGGAGGCCGAGTCTGCATAGACTCAAAAAAGGCTGCTCTGCTTTGCTGTGCTCTCTGCTGGTATAATTCGCTGCTAGACCTAACTCTACTAGAAAAAAGAGCCATAGGTCTTGACCCTCTTGGCCCCAGCTGTAACTCTCCTCTCTGTCAAACCGCCCTCTAAACCAACTGCCATATCTACTACTTGGGCAGAATCCACAGTCCCCACATGTGGTTGCAGGCTCATAAACATCTTATTAGGTAACCTTGAACGAATTGCCTTATCCTATCAGTCTCAAACAAAAGCAATCCTGATGCTGCCTGGCTCAAGTAGGTGAATTTCTCATCATACTCGGCCACTGACATGCCCATCCGGAGCCTCAAAATCTCATCTAGCATCTGAGCTCACTGGCTCTCAGACAGGAACCTCCGTAGAAAAGCTGCTCAAAACTCCTCCCAAGTGGGTGGCCCTGAGTCACCACGTCCCTGAAGGAACACCTCATACCATAAACCAGCTTGGCCTCCCAGCTGGAAGCTAGCCAAGTCCACTGCCCTCTTTGATGAATAGTGGATGACCCTGGTGATCTTCTCTACTTTTTGTAAGAACTCATGCTGATTCTCCGTTTTTAATCACCCGCAAAAGGTGGGTGAATTCATCCTTCTTAACCGCTCTAATGCTAAATCGTCGGGATCTCTAATCAGTGGCTGAACCATAGGTTGGGTTGGCTGAGTCACATGCAGGGTTGGCTGGGCCCCACCCTGTGATACCCGAGGTACGCGGGTCAGCAATAAGTTTCTATATAGCCTCAAGGATTCCTTGGGAACCACCGTCGGGTCCTGAATTTTACTAAATCTGGATCTTACACCTCCTTGGAGTGCTATATGATAGAACCATATTCCTGGGATCAAAAGTCCCGGTAATTGTTCCTTGAGGGAAAACAAGTTGAAGAGTGATTTTTAATGAATTTTATGAAACCTACAAATGTTTCGTTGTTAACCCACAAGTTTAGAAAATCTCGGGAATTCCCGGATTTGAACTAAAACTCAAAATTTAGATTCTGATTTGATGGAGTTTTGATTTTTGTGATATTTTATTTGAATCCAAATGAGGGGTATTTCCTTATTTACATTTATGTTTTAAAATTAATGGAGAGTAAAATAAATGAGAACGTGTTCAAGTGGTGCAACGGACTGAGGTACCGCTATAGCGGTCATAAGTGTCTCTGTGGGGACCATGAGACGCAGTTAGACTGCTATAGTAGTCATATACCGCTATAGCGGTGTCAGTGGGACTTTAAAACCCCCAAATCGGGCAGAAGGAAGCAGAAACGCGACTCTCTCCCCTTCTCCCTCATTTTTTTCTCTTTCTCTCAAATTCACTCCAATCCATCATTCCAAGCTTCAAGGTAAGTTCATGTTATTAGATTATGTCTTTATTTCTCCATGATCTTGGATTTGGACCGATTATTTTTCTCACTTTTGTCAAGTGTGGGTATTTCCCTAATTTTAGTAGAGTTAGAATAGAGCTCTCTAGAGATTTTTAGATGTTAATCTAGAGTTATGGTTGCTCCATGACAGTTGTTGGTGCCATTCCAAGCTCTTCAGGTCAAGTTGGTGGGGCCCTCATACTCCCGACTTTAAACGGTGAGTGGGTTCAGATCCTATGATCCTTATGTTGATCATTAGAGTAAATTTCAATAAATTATAGCATGAGATATATGTTTTTCTGAAAATTCATAGGACCATTATTGTTAAAGCGATTTTTTACCAAAGAGCTAAAGTGTATATTTAGAGATTTGTTAAACATTGTGATGATTTCCAGAATGGAGAATATGTATATGTTAGAGCTTGTGAACTCTAGGGTAGAAGATTTATAAGATATAGAGAAAAGATTTAGATTTTTGATTGAACTGGACAGTAGCTATAGAGAAACAAACTGTGAGTTAACGGCAACTATTCCGTTAACCTTGGTATACCAAGTCGCCTAAGGGCCAGAGAAATAATGAATGAGACCTAGTTAGGTGCCCCAGAGATTAGAGACTTTATTATGCTATGCATAACCAGAGATTTGTTATGTCATATGAATTGGGCATAACCAGAGATTCCTGTTTCTTTATTAGCATACTATGGTTTATGATTTCTACAAAGTAATAATTTTAGAACTATTTGTTATTCCTATGAATATGAACTTTGGAGTTATTGCATTAACTGGTTTGATGAATATATATATATATATATTATTTATTCCCTTGACTGTCCCATGGGAGGGTTATGGGTGAGGACTTACTCATTGAGTTTTAGATGAAACTCACCCCTCTCTCTTCCTCCATTACAGGTACAGTAGACACTGCGGGTTCTTCTCTTCCATCTCCTCCCCCGCAGTAGACATTTTCCCAGTTGGTGACCTTCACTTTGTGAGTGAAGTACTTTTGGTATTCTGTTTAGAAATAGAGTGCTCCAGTGTGCATGACGGGCAGGGTCCCGGACCATAGAAATAGACTGACATATTTTTATCATGAATATTTTATATTTTCATGATTACGAGTTATATGGTTTATTTTGTATTAAGAGCAACTCATGTGTTTTGTATCAGAGATATTTACTAGAGCTTAATTATGAAAGTATTTATGATGATTTGTTTTTCAAAGAGTTAGATATATATGTCAGAGATGAATTTATGTTTTGGAAAAGGATTTTATATTAAATTATGCATATAGAGGGACTTAGAGATCACAAGGCTTACGTGGGAATGAAGATTCCTCACGTGCCGATCATGTGTCCAAGTCGGGTCGTGACACACCCTCAGCCGATCTGGCCACTATGCCTGAGAGGGTGGCTAGAGCTTGCTCCAAGGCTCTGTAACGGGCCTCTAAGCTAGACGAGTCGCTGCTTTGGTGACGTCATGAGGAGTGATGGCTTAGAGGAAGCATGCTTAATCCTGAGAAACATAGACAGGTTGGATAAGAAACTGATCATAAGAGAATGGACAAGGCTCCTTATCTGAACCTAGACAAGACTAATGATCCTAACAGGCCTTAAGTAACACTTCGTAAATGCAAATGGGCACGTTTCCATTTACAAAAATGTTGTGCTACTTGTGAACACTTGCTCCAATGACCTGCAAGGAAACCTATGGCTTTGATACCACTTTGTCACGACCTGATTTGGATCGTAACCGACATATGAGGAATTCGGTCCCCACGTAAGCCTCGTGATCTCTGTACCATACTATATGCTTACTTTATTCATAAAATATAGTTTAATCATAAATCAAATTAACTACTAATCCTTTCTAATTATGAAATAAACCTTTTTCTCATAAATAAATTGTGGAAATGTAACCGTAAAATACATTTCAACTAAATTGCTCAAATATAAAATAACTTTGAATAATATACTGTTGAATACAAAAGAATCATGGTATAAACAAAATGCAAAATAATCTATATGCAGTTCGGGACCCTACCCGTCACATCACAGAAACACATCTACCATGAACAAAATACTTAAGCTTCACGCCAAAGTGAAGCTCACCTAAACTGAAAAATACTACTATTGAGAAGGAGGAAGAGGAGGACCTGGGCTACACCTGTATCTGTGAGGAAAAGGAAGAAAATAGGGGTGATTTTTGCAACCAAAACTCAATGAGTGAATCCTCACTCATATCTGTGCATGAGACAAGAAAACATTGTAAATAAATGACAACAACAATGCATCATTCATAAACATTTCTATTTACTTTACATTATAGTTACAATCTTTAAAATCTCAAGAATTACACAAGGGAATAGAGTATTTATCAACTGTAGGGAGGGTACTTAGTCCCTGGTGGACGAAGCCCCCAGCTAATGCGATCTCAACAGTCTTTGGCGAACCGTGTCCCTAGCGAACTGATCTAACTCAAGGATGACTTGCCCCTGGTGGACCTTGGTTTACCAAGGTTAACGAAATAACTGTCATTAACTCACTATTCCTCTCAGTAACTCTCTCTAATCTAAAATCAATTAAAGTTGTAAAGGGAGTTCTAAGTCTCTAGTTCGACAATTCTCAACTATAGTAACATAAATCTTTAAATTTCATTTCGCAATTCATAGTAAATTCCAATTTGTTATAACAAATAAATTCATGAATTGAATAATACAAAACTCTTTATGGAATAATTATGGTCCCATGCATTTCTAAAATCATAATTTCATGTATAGATTTGAATGAAGCATTTCTAAACAAAGCACATTATTCATATAATTACATATCATGTGAAAACTGTAACGCCCCAATTTTTACTGTAATTTTTACTGTCATTAGAAATTACTCAATTACCGTAGGTAATTATTACATAAGATTTGAGGCCGAACAATCCTCAATAAAGGAATATAACGTTAGAAGAGAGGTTAGGAACGATTCATGCGAGAGTCGCAAATCCCAATTTTCAGACGTATAAAATGACCAAATGCCCTCAAGTTATTTTACTCAGAAAATGAGGATCGTGGGCCCACCTATTCTCAAGGGGATATTTTGAGGATAATAAGGGATTGTTTGTGTTATGTGTGTTAATAGAGCAGAAGGATCTCAATTTTGAGTTCCGACGCCTTGAAATGACTAAAACGCCTCAAGCAAGCTTTTAACTCCGATGTCTGACTGAGCCCGAACCTCACTAAAATGTTTTAAAATGTGTTTTTAAGCCATGATTAACCATTGGTTAAGCTCGGTGGCCTCGCGAGTTTTTAAGTGAAAGTACGATTTTGCCCTCATATTTTGGCGATTTGCAATTCGGGATTTTTGATTGGTATACGAAACCTAAGCAATATTAGGCTCAAATTAAAGCTTATTAAATTCTAAATATTAATCTAGAGTCAAAATTATGTATTTAGATTGATTAGAACCCAAAATTGCTCAAAAACACCCAAATTGCTTACTAATTCACTTAAACCCTTAGCAGTAAATTCTCTAAATTACATGAATATCTTGCCTACACCTAAATAATGCATGGAACACACAAATTTCACTTCTTTGGGCTGTAATGGATGAAATTATTGATGCCATTATGCAGCTGAATTATTGCCAAAAGTTGCACTAAAACAAAATGCCAAAATGTCACCATAAGAGACATAATTCCTTAATTTCATACAACTTTGTCTAAAATGATTTTTTCTCCCTTATTTCTCCTGCAAAATTCCGTCCACTACCTCATCATTTTGGCCAATTAGAAGCCTCAAAATCTTCTATAAATAGGCTTGCTTGAGTGGTCTTGGAATGCTTGGTTCATAACTAGTTTTTAGGAGCACCAAAAACTTTCTTTCTTCCTCCTCTTTGGCTGAATTTTTTCTTCAATTTTTTCAAAGAGATTTTGTTTCATTTCACTTCAAGAAACCAAGTTCTCTTCCTCTTCTTCAACTCAGATCAGGTAGGGAGTAGTTTCTAAATTTATTTCTATGCTTTGAGGAGTTGTGTTTTCAAACAAAATGATGAAATTATGAACTTACCTTAGCTTTTCATTTGGGTTTTCCCTCTTCAATTTTTTCTTTAACCAATTCAACCATATGGCCTAGGTGGAACTAAGATGATGGCTTGATGATGAGGACCTTGAGGGTGGGTTGTAAATCCATCTGACAAGTTAGGCCTCTAAAGCTTGAAAATTCCACACTTGATGCAAAACTTTAAAGAATAATGCTTTATGATGCTAAAACAAAGATTTTTAGTTTAGAACTTGAAAGATGTATTTTCCTTTTATGTTTTATTTCTTGTTAAGATATGTATTGGGTTGAATTTATAATTCTTTTAAAGTCTTGAAGGAGCTCTCTAGTAAAGAAACAAAATGAATTTGCATCCATGATTAACTTCTATGTCATCACTAAATTTTCAAGAATGAATAAATGAACTTGCATTTCTCATGTTTAAATTCCAAGCTTGTATTTCATGTTTATGTTTCAAGTCATCACTTAATCTTTCAAGATAATTAAGAGGTTGCATCTCATATTTAATTTATGCTCTCACTATATTTTATAATGGCTAAAAGAATCAACGATGACATGTTTATTTTATGCCATCACCTAAAGATCCTAGAGCTTAAAGACTTGCCCATGTATCACAAGCAAAGAAATATGATTATTGGAGTTAAAGAATTTATTCTTTAAAAAGTCTTGAGATTGGAGCTTAAAAGATGTAATAATAATTTTCTCCCTTTTGGTCTGTCAGGACTACATAGCTCACGGTTTCTTAATATTCTCTTCTCCTCTCGGTCCTGCATGCGGACTATACGCTCCGGTTTCTTAATATTCTCTTCTCCTCTCTGGTCTGTCATGATTACCGCTCAGTTTCTTGTATCATGTTTATATTTCAAGTTCTTTGCATCATGTTTAATTTTCAAGTCATCACCTTAAATCTTAAAGATAAAGAAATGGAATTGCATATCATGTTTATAATTCCAAGCTATCACCTTATAAAGATAAGATTAAAATAAGGTTGCATAGCATGTTTATAATTCTAAGATGTCACCTAAATCTCTAAAGCTCAAGACTTACTCCTTTTATCTTAAGTGAGAATTTTAATTGTGAAGATCCTCCCAAATTTGACAAAAGAACTAGTTTCTAAATGAGTTTTAAGGCTTTGCAAGGATTTTACTGCGGGAACTAGTATTTTATATGCACTTAAAATATGATTCTATGTAATCGTATGAGGTTCATAATTTCATTAACGATCCGAGTTTAGTATCAATGTGTGATAATGATTTGATATGATTGAAGTTGTGATAATTATGGTTTATTGTTAAGAGAATGATTCATAATTGGTTTAGTAACTAATTAGTTCTATAATTGATAATTCTATGTAAGGATTGGATGCTTATTAAGTACTTGATATCATTGAATGATTTCTGCTTGCATGTTATAGTTGCTGTTGCAAATAATAAGAATGCTTATACATGAAATGTTCTTTATTATGAAAAATTCACCTTTGTTGCTTTGGAAGAAAGTGTATCATTGTAAAAGTGTAATTTGGAAAGGTTCTCGCTAAGGAAAGACTTGGTATTTAAGCGTGTCCATTGTGACTCACCTTCTCTTTCCCTGAGAATCTCCCATATGCATGATTCTGATTGATATATATTATTCTAGCTTAAGACTATAAATGAGAAAATGTTATGATGTTTATGAATTGTATTATGATATAACATGCAAAGATTTAATGGTGACTTAAACTTATAAGAAAATGATCCTTTGGAACCATCAGACTATGCGTGGTGAAAAGGTGATTTTAGCTCCCTAACCCGTTCTCTCAAAAGGGTAGAGTTTGACTTTAGCTTATCAAAAGAGATAAGTATATGCTAGTGACGACTAGTAAAGTATGAGCTCATAACCTAAATTACTCCCAAAAGGGTGGAGTATAGGGTGGCCCAAGGAAAATAATGATGATGATAAGATTTTAAGTCACCTAAGGCACTAAAGAAATGAAATATGTGCACTTTGTGTCCTTGTGTAGCTAATATTATATGACGTTCTTTTATGCATGTTATTTTGATAATGATGATGAGGAATATGATGTAATGATAAAGGAAAAGTTCATTGTAAATATGACATGTTAAGAATAAGATGCATTATAAGACGCATGATTAAAAATGTGAACCTCGGTTAAGTATTTGTCCTAACTTAAAATGAATCTTTGCATGCTCACTATTTTAGAATAATCCCGAGGTTCTGGGGACTTTGATGATGACATCGGCAGAAGGAGGTACCTTGCGAGAATTCTTTAGCAAGATTCTCACTCCCTTTTCTTTATTTCCGCCATTGTCTCCAGATTCGGATGGCGACATTCGTCTGCTCGTTGATACCCCCTACTTGGGAATTTCACTATGATCCTGCATCGCTCAGTATCATTTTGAAGGCTGAGGTCTTGCTTGATTAGTGTTTTTATTTACATGTAGTCCATTTGCACATCCTGTCCCTAGTTATCGATTTTCTCCTACTTCTCCCTATGGCGATGAAATGGTTTTCGAACATGCACGTCCACTTGATGATAGGATGTTACGTTCTTATCCCGCTTCATCTGGCCCATGGATTTCCAGTATGTTCCCAAGACGAGATATTCTCAAACCGATCCTTCGAGGACACTCCTACTCATGTATATTGAGAGCTCGCCCTACTCCCCACACGTAAGAGAGGGTAGTGAGGGAAACAGTTGTTCACCGAGGTTAGCAAGAAGGCCGCCCATGCGACTTTGGTGCATCTCGTGGTGTCCCTCCCAGGGAGCTCATCGCTGATTGATCGGATTTATTCCCCATTTCAGGACAAGGGCCTAGAGAGTTCTTAGTGGATTTATGTGTGATCATGCACCCTAGTTTTAGGATAACCTTCCCTTATGGAGTTATCTAGTTTAGGGGCATGAATTTCCTTAAGTATATTTTCTTTTATGGGTTTGCATAAGATAATGATGTATGAACATAACCCACCCTTTGAGTGAGGTTATTGTATGTAAATATATGCTATAATGTGCTTATGGATGTTATATGATGGAGCCTAAGTGATATGATGTGATATATTCTTAAACGTCTTATTATACTCCGCTTACTCGTTCACGTTATACTCGGCTCACGTTTTCAATTATGTGTTTAAAAAAAAAATGGCTCGTAATTTCACTAAGTATTTTCAAATTATGAAGAAAGAACCAAAGCAAGGAGTAAAGTCTAGTCATTAATCAGATTCAACCTAGGTGTATCTGGTTAATTACTAGGGTGTTACAAAAACAAATTATTCCAAGTCTCTAAATGCTCCGTAATACTAGAAAATAATAGTATAATGATCAAAATAAAACCATGAGATCAAACCCACTCACTTGGAGGGATAGGCTGTGAGGTACCAACACCACGGGAACTCCAGGGAGAAGGAATGACACTAATGTCTACCATTAAAACCATAAAACTCATCAATAATTTATGGGTACTCTTAGATTACACTAAAACAACGCTAATAATATTGGGAAAGCACCCCTACTTGATAATAATGAGAGAAATAATAAGATCCAACTCAAGATCATGAAAGAATGAAGAGAATGAGAGAAAATAAGGGTTTGGGGAGGTGGTGCTTCGGTTTCTACCTTTTGCAATGGGCAGAACCCAAAATGGGGTTTTAAAGGGGCCAAAAAATAAAATGATGTCGCTTCTGGTACTATTTGTGCTCTAGGGGGACCGCTATAGCGGCATATGACTGTTATAGCAATCAGGGCATTGTGGCACTATACACTTATGACAGCTATAACGGTACCTCAGACTGCTGCACCATGTAACATCCTAATTTTTAACCCAATACTCTAGAACATATTTAGGTTAATCATTAGTCCGTTACTTCATAGTTCTCATTTAACTTTGAATTACTTAGCGGAAAATACGGGTAATTTTTTTTTTTGAAATAAAAGTGAGAGCCGCGTGACACGATAAGCGGTAAACCATGCAAAGTAAAACAATCGTCTCACAATCATCATGACATAAGGCACAACATGAACATCACTGAAAATCATCTTATATATATATAACTTGCCCACTTATAAGTGTGGGTCTTAATTTAGTACAAGGAAAATACATAAAAGGAAATACAACATCAAACATAAACATAATCTACTCCCCTACCCGAGTGCATCTAATAGGATAACCTCTAACAAAAGAAGGTTTATCCCTATCTATGTGGTGTGTGCTCTAACTCGGGCCATCCTCGACCTCCTACTGGCGACCATCTCGTGATCGAGGCAGATATCCAGGAAACTGAGCGAGCTCCTCGGGCGTGAAAAGGCGGAGTGGGGATCGAATATGACTCCCAGGGTATGGCCGCATCTCCTGCCGTCGTGCACGCCTCGGCCGAGTCACGGTGGGCTCGCTATCCTCTCCAAAGTCCATAGGTATGGTGGGGAAGATCCTCGGAGGGTATCTGGTGGCCGAATCCTCGGAAGTATCCATCTCCGAGAAGGGCGATGGGCAACGGGCACATACTCGGGTAGTCTCGAACGGCGGATGCGGAAGGTGGAGTCTGGCGTAGCCTCTCCTCTCGAGGGACGTCTCGCTCGAACACTAGGTCGCCGCCAAAAGGTGAGACGGGAGAAACGATGGGAATGTACAGGGGAGTGAAGGGTCGACCCATGAACATGAATAGTCTAACTGAGCATCGGCCCACAAAATGCAATGGCCCGTGGTCCGGGTCATGGTGCACCTCCCATGTCGGCGTGTCCACGAACACCACGAACGTCGCCATTTGAAGACGTGACGGAAAGAAAGAGATAGAGGGAGTGAGAATCTTGCTAAAGAATCTCAGTAGGGCCTCCTACTACCTAGGTGCCATCATCTACGTCCTCGTGAACCTTGGGTTTATTTATACAAAATGACTGAGCATGTATTCGGTTCATTTTAAACTTTAAAATATATTTTAGCCAAGGTCCATTCATTTTAAGATGATCTTAATGTCATGAATGCAACATAATAGAAAATGTATGCATGGCACTACCTAATGCACATACATAAAACATAACATCAAGCATCATCATCATTGGTGGCATAAAGTGGCAATAGTAACATTCATATGGGACAAAACTTAGTGACATAATCATAATCATGAACTTCTCTTCCTCATGGGCCACCCTAAAAGACAATCGAATCTGGGGTGCTCGGCCGAACCGGTGTCACCCAGAACGTGTCATACATCTTGGTTATGAGCTCATACCTTAACTAGTCGTCACTAGTTCTTACTTACCACTTAACGATAAGCGTATCATTAATCCCGACTATCTGAGTACGGGTTAGGGGGCAAAACTCTTAGGGGTGCTCGGCCGAACCGGTGTCACCTAAGAGTATAAAATGGTACCGATGTCACATGAGTTCTATGGAGGTGCTCGGCCGAACCGGTGTCATCCTAGAACCCATCTTAGTACCTTAATTTTCAAAATCTCTTCAAGTCCCCAAATTTGTCGGAAATTCGGCGGCCAAAACGGTCATTACACCGAATTTCCTTCCAAATTTGCTTTATGCCACATTAACATATAATCTCATAAGTTCCTCATATGAATAACATCATCATCATTAGCATACTTCATGCATCATCATAAATCATCCAAACGCATACCCTTACGGTAGCTTATGCTTTGACCCTTACGGGTCTTAATCTTGAGATATAGTTCTCTACATCCGTCGTTCATATTTTAAGCACCTAAGACTCATAATTAAACATCATCCATAATCTTCTCATTTTACTTTTGAATCTGAATAGCATAGGGTGGAAATCCTAACAGGTGAATACGGGGTTCTAGAACTTACGTTTTAGACCCTTTCTTGGTTCCGTTTTTAGCGCTATATATTAAATCTAAATCAATTATGAGGCATTCCTATGCTTAAGGACTAATTATTAATCATATTTACCATGTTGCAAGGGTGCTGGACAGAATCCAGAAAATTAAATGTTCTAAGAGTTCTACATTTGCATTTTTACGATTTTCTAGTTACTAGTTTCCCCGTAGGTGCTAGAATTCAATTCTAACTCAAATGATACCAAGTTTTTCATGTCTAAACAATATAAATCTGATTATGTCCCCATTAAAACAGTTTGGATTAGTTCCATAAACAAATGGGTCAAAACTATGTTAAATTCTAGCTTTACGGTATTTCTAGTTAGCTAGTTTTTCACCTATCATGCATAGGATCGCTTCTACATCATCATACGATATTTTCACACATTCCAACACATGAAAACATCATCATACGGCATCACATTCACCACATCAGAACCGAAAACATCTTGCCTCAATAAGAGAAGTAAATTGACATTTCTAGGTACATAAGTTAACTAGTTTCTCTCGGAATCAATCTAGAACTTCTAAAACTCTTTGCAAAACATTTTAATTCATCAAGAGGCTAAGTGAAGCCTTAGGTCACTGACCAAAACATATTCCATCCCCTAAAAGATAATAAAATCACAACTTGTGATGACATAACCTTATAAAGATTGTAAAGCTTTAGGGAAAACTTAAAACATAGACTATTGGTCCTAGTAGCTAGATGAAAACTCATTGCAAGTCCATCCTCACTACTTGGCCGAAAAACATACATTCAAAGTATGGTTTACATTCAACTTTAACTTGGAATGAAATGGGCAAGTCTTCGAGCTCTAGGTTCTCAAGTTACGACATAAACTAAACGTGCTCATGTTCTTCATTTTTAATCTTGCTTTCAAAGTAAAGTGATGACTTGAAATTAAATATGCAAGGCATAATTTAAACGTGCAAGCTTGAAAGTAAATATGCGAAGCATAATCTTAAACGTGCAAGCTTGAAGGTAAATATGCATGGTTCAATTCTTTATTTTAGTGCTCTTGGCCCAACAACAATCGACTTTAAGGCCGAAATAGATAGGCATTCGAGAAATTAATTAGGTGATAATGCAAGTTCAATTCTTTATTTTAGTGCTCTAGGCCCAACAACAATCGACTTTAAGGCCGAAATAGAAAGACTTCGAGAATTAAATTAAGTGATGATACAAGTTCCATTTTAATCTTTATGTTCTTAGGTGATAGCTTGAAAGTAAAGGTGCATAGCAAGAATGTAAATATGAATGCAAGCATAAAATAAATTATGCAAGTTCATTTTATCTTTCTAGAGCTCTCAACAAGACTTTAAAGGAACTTAAATCTTAACCCAAACTCATTCAAACAAGGTAAAGTCAAGCTTGGAGTTCTTAGAACTCAACATAATATCTTTGGGAATCAAACTATGAAACTTAGAAAATCTCAAGGAAATGGCCGAAATCTCCAAGAAGAGAAAAGTGCATTTTAAAACTCTAGAGTTCATGACCTTGATGATATATTAACACCAACATCATGAGTCCTCATCATTGAGTTCATAGAGCCATTTTAAAACACCATCAAAGTTAAAGTTCTCAAAAGTTCAAGAAAGGAAAATCTAGAAACACTTTTGCTCAAGAACAAAAATCAAGCTCTAGAGTTTGTTTCAAGTGATGAACATCATCATGAAACTCTCATCATCAAGCTCTCACTCCTTTGTTCTCCAAGGCCCATGGCCGAAAATGGAAAGGTAAAGGAAAGAAAAAGAAGTTCTAAAAAGAATCAAGAGAAACTATGAACATTAAGCTTAGAACAAGAACTTTAAAGAAAGAATACATGAAAGAAAATCCCTACTTGGTGTGATGAACTTGAAGATGGAAGAAGAAGATGAAGAAGATGAAGAACTTGAAGAACTCCAAGAACTTGAAGAACACAAAGACTTTGAGAGAAAAAGAAAAGCTTTGAGTGTTTCCTAAACTTAGCAAATGATCTAAAAGTGGTGCAAGCTCCTCAAGGCCATCTATTTATAGAGAAATGAAGCAAATGGAGGGTGTGAAGGCTGAAGGTGTTTTCGGCCAAGAGGTGCAGAATTGGAGGGTTCCATGTGTTCCATGAGGTGAGATAATGTGTTCTTGAGGTATGGTGAGGTATGGTTCAAAGCATGGTGAGGTATGACTCAAGGTATGGCTCAAGCATGGTTCTTTGAGTGAGAAAATAATTAAACATGTGGTCAATGGGGAAAGGTGCTGGCCGAAACTTCATCATGCATGGGGAGGATTAGTTTGCATTTTAATTGTGGTTTAGAGTTGTGTTTAGGTGTATCTTTGATTATGCTTAAGATTAGGAATTTGTAAGAAAGTGTTTAGGTAAGGGAAATGGGTAATTAAGGTGGTCTAGACATAATTAAGGAGTGGTCTTGCACCATTAGAGAGTTAAATCCTCAATTTAGAGTCTAAACAACTCTAGACACATTTCCTTGATTTAAGGAATTGGAGAGAGAAAACACTATTCAAGATTCCAAGACTAGGAATCTTGAGTTCTAAAAAGGGATTTAAGTTTAATCTAAGCAATTTTAGGTTCTAATTAACTTTAATAAATTATTTTGACTCTAGATTAATTAGGGAAATAAATTAATCTTCGTTTAGAGCCTAATATTGCTTAGGTTTGCTTAATTACATCATTAAGCTCAAAAACACTATTCTAGGGGCAAAATCGTAATTTTTCACTAAAACTGCCCTGGACCTCCGGGACTTGAACAGAGACCTCTAGGCACATGAAAACATGTTTTTAAACCTCTGGGGAAAGTTCCGGGCTCAAACGGCACCTTTACCCGCGTAAAAACGCTATAGGGGTATTTTGGTCATTTTGACCCAGCTATGAAACGAAATTTTCGCTTCCGAAAGCATTCAAAGGCCATTCAATCCCCTTCAAACATTGAGTTGACCCTTCGAGGATGACCGAGTTGGTTACCTTCGAGTTCGGGTCAGGAAATGACCTCAGGGGCATTTTGGTCATTTCCCTCGGACAGAAAAATCGGGGTATTACACACCACGTGAAACACCCCCTGGTGACCGCTATAGCGGTTCTGAACCGTTATAGTGGTGACAACAATCCCCAACTTCTATATGTTTTTCTGTCACTGACACATGGGTTATCCCAATTCTCACTTATTTATATTTTTTAATTTTCTTAGTTTGTTTTAAGTTAATGTCCTTATTTATTTTACTCTCTATTAACTTTAAAACATAAATATAAATAAGGAAATACCCTCAATTTGGATTCAAATAAAATATCGAAAAAATCAAAAACCCAAAAAATCAAAATCCCAATTTTGGGTTTTAGTTCAAATTCAGGAATTTTCAAGATTTTTTAAACTTGTGGGCTAAAAATAAAACGTTTAAAAGTCTCATAAAAATCATTAAAAATAACTCTTTAACTTATTTTCCTATTGACAACAATTACCGGGACTTTTGGTCCCAAGAATGTGGTGCTATCATATAGCCCTCCAAGAAGGTGTAAGATCCAGACTTAGCGAAATTCAGGACCCGGCAACATGGGTGGGTCCTGGGGACTCTAAGGCTACATGAAATCTATTCACTGATATATGTACTTCGGGTATCACACAAACCATATCAAATTGGATCGGACTGGGCCAAACTAGATCAGACCAAAGCATACGTTCAACCAAATATCATCGTACCAAAACAAAACAATTTTTCAAAAACAAAAAATACTCAAAACAATTTAGACTGGATTGGATTAGACCAATCTACACTAAAAATTAGGGTGTAGAGGGGACATATTAGGTTGGGCTAGATAAATACAAACCCAACCTGATTTATATACTGAAACAATTTTTTAAACCCAAACCCAACTCGATAATGATCCGATTGTGTGCTAGGTCATACTGGATCAACCAGACATTCGAATTATATATGAGAATTTAGACATGATACATAGTAAAGTTATAAAATTTTACAAATAAAAAATAAAATTTAAGAGATATTTTATAATATAGATTTCAAAATAAATCATTTCAATATAAAAATAATATCAAGTTATATAAAATATATTAATAATTGAACTTTAATATCTTATATTTTTTTCCACAAATTATTATACAAATATATATATCTGTTAAGGAATTATTTGATTTCAGGCTAGGCTGGGCCAATCCAACATATGACTTAAACCCGGTCTGAAAAGTATGCTAGGTCAAATTTTAAGACCCGAACCTATCCCAATGAGTTTCAGGCAAGGGTTAGCGGGCTGAGTTGGGTTGGGTTGGCAGGCCGGGCCTAGTTGGTGGGCCGCCTGGGTTATAAACACCTATACTAAAAATTAGACCAGCCAAATCAAGTTGAATAAGAATGAATCAATTCTTTGAGAAAAAAATGAATGAAACAATTCGGACCAATTAACCATACCAAAAATGAAAAATACATACCGTATATCATATTTCCTCCAAAAATTTCACTACCCATAATACGTGATGCGGATTGTCGCTACCTGCAACAAATTAAAAATAGTTTTTGTGATTGAATTCCACCAAAAATGCAGTAAGGATGTGATTCAAGTCGTCTCACGTTGAAGTGTTGTAATTGATTCTAGAAAATTTGGGGTTTTTGAAAGATTGGGAACAAATTAAATTTGGGGAAATTATTATGCGAAAGTTACCTGTATAGAGATTCCTTCAGATCAAGAATTATTCTATCATTGGTTCAAATGAATAAATTCATGGTGGTGACAACCTACATAAATTATGCTCTCACACAAAAGATGATGCAATTCTACTTAACAGTCATACAAATGTACTTCTGCTAAGGGTTCAACTAACACAAGAACTAGTGATCACAATCGTGACCCTATAAACCTATGCCAGTTTAATTATCAATTGCAGTAACCTAATTCCTATCAGAGTTAATTTCAATCCCTTACCAATTGGAAATAATCAAATCAATTGACCCAATACCCCAACGGCATCCAACGTATGCATGAAAATGAATACACAATCAATAACTCTTAAAAACATAATCACAACAATTATCGCAATTGATATTTAAAAGAGAAAACAACAGGAACGAAAAATCAACCATGAACTGCATTGAAATTAGGAACCTCAAGAACAAATTTAATCTTCAGTTATCTTTGTGCATGGTAAGAAAATTACTTCTCCATAGGAGGAGTATCATATTCGTAGTCTCAAGAAATGCGGCAAATTACAATCCAGAAATTGAGATCAAACACTGACTGAGAACCTTAGTCTAGAGAAAGAGTAAGAAAGAGAGAGAGAATTCTAGTCAGAGAAAATAAAATTTCAAAAGCCTTTAAAACTAACCTACGAGAGTCCTCCTTTTTTTTGTTTTCCCAATCGTACATAAAGAGAAAAAGTTATGTTTTTCAAATGACACAACTAAAGTAAATCGCGTGAAAACGCAAAGCTAATGTCACTTATGATCGTTATAGTAGTCGGAGACTGCTATAGCGGTTTAGCCTCTTCACTTGCACACGCTACAGCCAAAACACCTCCCTGGTGATCGCTATAGCAGTTGGGGACCACTGTAGCGATCCTAGCCATGCTAGTCTGTGTCTTGAGTCCCTTTTCTTCCTTTGACATGCCAACGGAGAGTTCCTGTTGCTCAACAATGTTCATGCAAAAAGGTTAGAAGCACAAGTGATTCTCAAAAACAATTATTTACTTGCAAATGGTGCCAAAAGCCATGGAATTACTCAACAATATAAAATGAGGACAAAGTCTAGATTCACCAATTAAATACCACTTAAGAACAATTCAAATGCAAAATATTTAGGGTTAGGATATAAAATAGGTACATAAATATAACCCATCAATACGCAATAATAAAATTTCACTACTAATGATATATATCCAATTAGATGTATTCATTCATTTTATTTTATCTATATATAAAAGAAGGTTTCATGATACTGGAATTCATGAGATGACATTATATGATGCTTTCAAGTTCTCTTAAAATATTTCATCATCCGTTATGCTATATCACAAAATTCCACCACCAATGATACCCAATTAGATTTATTGATTGTTTGTTTTGTTTTAATTTACTTCATTTTCTATTAATTTATCTAAATTATTCCAACGAATTTTTTTATAATTGCTTATTTTATTTGTCAATATATATGAAGTCATTTCATTTAATATGAATATGTAAATAATACAAATTATTATTAATTAATTTCTTTTAATGTTACAACACTTAATTATAAGTCAACCTGTTATAAGCCTATTTATTAGATTAAAAACCTCAAACTTCAATAAGCAATGCTATTTGTTTTTCTTATCAATAAAAATACTAATAATTTGGTGGTTCAAATAAATCATATATCTATATATAAAAAAAGAAGGTCTCACAATAAATTACAACTCTTACTTGAGTTACTCTACGTATATTTGTATTTGCATTGTAATTTTATAACATATCATCATTTTTTAACTTTATCAAGAAAATAGAAACAATTTAATTATTATTAATTGAATCTTAACAATGCTAATTGTATATCTGTATTTTACAATTATATCTATTAGATTATATCCTTTAAATTTTAAAACGCAATATAATATTATTTACTTTTTTTCAATGAAAATACGATGGATTATTGAATGACTTGGATAATCAAGGATGAGAAATTTTAGAAGTTTTTTACAACATAATGATAACTTTTTAATGAGAATTATTGTCTGTTTAATTTTTCCTTAACAAGCGTTGTTAAGGCACTCTTAACAACAAAAAAGGGTTTTTCTGAAAGGGATTCTAATATATGTATAGTTTATAATTTACAAACTCTTATGTATCACATATTTTGAAAACTTAACATTTACACTTTTCTATCAGAAAATCACCATTTTAAAATCCTTTACTAGTACATTAGACAAACAAAAAAAAAAACCAAGAAAATAGATACCAAACTTCTTGCAAATAGCCTCTCCAAAAAAGAAAAAAAAAATCTTGCAAATACTCCTAAGGAAGCAAATGTTAAATAAATGAAATTATTTATGGCAATAGTTGACATTCAAGCTCCAAGTCCTACACTAAATAAGAAGATATAAAGACATGGGTGAGCAAGAAGAATGATCCAACCGACGAGATTGTAAGCGACAGATGATTCAATTCAACGAGTGTGTGGGCTCTGATGTTGTCACTCTATATGACCTGGTGATCGGTGTTTGAATGCTAACCAAGCAAAACATACTCCATTTATTAATTGAAATATGTCTTCATGATCTCTTTCCACTTGCTCTCTGCATTGTCACAGTAGGCAACGGTGGTCTTCCTTAAAACTTAGTACTTGTGTTCCAGAGGGCGTATACGTGTACACGGACTTTATCTCTAATTACATGTAATTAATATAATTGATTGCCAGCAGCACTGTAGCATGTAAGTGAATAGCAAGTTTATGAAAATAATAATATTATTTATACCATTAAAAATGGACGTCTAATTATAATACATACACTATATTATTGGATGTGATAGAAAAGTATAATGAGTCGAAATCACTATCACATTTAATAGTAATGGTGTAGATATTCTAATTCGACGTACATCTTTAGTAGTATAAATAATATTTTTTTTATAAAAAAGATGTAGATGGATAGATAGAGACACTCTTAACAAAATTAAAAGAAAAAACTTGTATAAAAAGATTTTTTTCACATTAATTATCAGGCCATTAATATATAGACAGTCAGTATCATCAAGTAGATGCGTTATATACGCTCTTTTATTAAAAAAAAAAAAGGACTCAAGTAAGATACATTTTAATGATTTAGAAGTAATATATATTGACAAATGTACGAGACACATTTTCATGATTATTAAGAAGACCCCGACAATCCTTGGATACGAGAGATGCTTTTCATGAAATGTGATGATTAATGAGACAGATCGATCGTAATGTCATTCCAAGACATATAATGAGAGTCATGTCAATTGATATAGGTGTGGATGTGAGAAGAGGAGAGAAAACGTACGGAAGGGAAAAGAAACTCCTACCAATATGTACATCTAGATGAATTTTAATGTGAAAAATGAAGGGTTAAGAATTATGGGAAGTGTTGCCCTTCCTTTTCCCAAAGTCTCTAGAATTCTTTCCCATCAAATTCTTTGAACAAGCGAATCAATGGACATTTCATGAAACAATTTGTCAAACGCTTTATTTGGCGCAGTGAGATCCAATATATATTTTTCACATGAATAGATCGTCTCATGAAGAAAATGATTATATCATATGTGAATTTCTATTATTAATTATCTTGTGAGATTATATTGTATCACGAGCAGAGACCACTTTATTTATCAATAGTGAAATTCACACAAGATCTCATATGGAATTTCCACATGGATTTGTCCCCCCCCCCCCATTTTCCACACAATTATCATATCTAGTCCTTAGTGGTTTTGTTATATAAAAATCACACGGAGCATTCATATGAGAGGATGAGTTAAATATGATAATTATTTATCTGTTTCTACTATCAACTTAAGTTTTTGTGAGAAATAGTTCATATTTATCACAAGTTTCGATAGTAGCTCTATGGTAGCCAAAAATAAAGCCAACAAGAGATTGAAAAGAAAATTACTAAAAGTGCGTTTGGATAGACACTTTTAAAAAAATGCTTTTCTTAAGTACTTTTATATATTTTTTTATAGTGTTTGGATTAGTTTTTTTGAAAAAAAACTCATAATTAAAAAAAACTATTTTATCACTTTTCTAAAATAATAGTGATACTCAGCACGTTGAAAAAGTAAAAGTAGAAGTGATATTTAATAAAATTATCTTTTAAAAATATCTCCTACTATTATTCATAATTACAATCATATATCTTACAAAACTCTTATAAACATGATCTTCCCACTTGCAAGAGACATATGTACGACACCGATACCGACACTCATACCCACACCCACACCTAACCATGTTACTTATATATTCCTTGCATTTTATTGTTTTTTCCAAGGTATACTCACTTTAATTTCACTTTTGTATACTAACAACTTATTGGTTAAATTTAACATATAAATATTTTGAAAGAAAAAGAAATAATAAGTTTGGTTGAAAAAGAAAGAAAATGAGTTCTAAAAGTAATGGTAGATTTCTCTCTTAGCACAATGCAAAATCTTTCTATTATTTTTCATAAGTTTATTAACACACATATATGTGTCCTTCATATAATTTGGCTATAAAAGGTGCTTTCATTATTTTTTTTGTCCAAACAAACATATGAATATTTTTTAATAATTAAAAGCACGGGTCTTTTTTTTGCATATGGGATTTGGATGATGCATTTACATCAATATGGTATTTTAGAAAAAAAGTATGCAATATGATTTTTTTTAGTATAGAATCTCCTAGGTAATCTATCAAAGTCAAATTCAGTATAAAATGAAAATTAATATAGAATCAATCAAAAGCAAATTCAGAATTTGTCTACAAAATAAAAATAACATAGAATCAGCCTGTGTCAAACTCTATAAATATCATATACAAGTAAATTTACCTGTTATCCCATATAAGTATAAATTATGTACCAAAACACCATATACAAATTATTTTTCCTTAAAAGGACTTTCCAAATATTCATCTAAACATAAACTAACATTTAAAAAAAAAAAAACAATAAGCTCCACATAAAAAAATGTTAAAAAGTCAATCCAAAGCACCCTAAATCTTGCATGATTTGTTAGAAGAATTTTTTCTTACTTCTAAAATTACATTAATCATAGCAAGATATGAATATAGAATCTCATGCTAAATTATGTGATTAAATTAATAAAATTCAATATTTATGAAAAGTTATTCAATAGAGCAGCAGTGTAAGAAATAAGTTCTGTCTTGTGAAGCTCTATTGGGAGCTGTTGACTTTTCTTCCTTCAAGATAATACACACTTGACAATTGAAATCTTGTGCAATTCATCCGTTTTCTTCCGGCTTCTACTTACGTCTCTCTCCTGCGGCTTTCTTTGTCCGAATTAATTTCCGGGATCCCTCCTGAGTAGATCCTACACACCCTCCTCACCATATCACTATATTCTTCGACATTATTATTTTGACACTTAAAAATAAATATCTAATTGAAATATTCACCCTATTATTATTGAATGTGATAGATTAATGAAAAAGATAAGAGTCAATAACATATTCAATAATAATAAAGTGGATATACTAATTGGACATTCACTTTTAAGTATTTTGGGAGTTGAAATAACATTTGTCTTCATCATCACTATACCTATTGCGGTTAATAGCTAGCTAGCTAGGTAAGTGACTCATCATTAAACAAAACCATGGAAAAGAAAACACTAGCTGGATTCTGCATCTTCTTCTTGTTCTCTGTGTTGCTCGTATGTCAGCACACATGCATCCCTCTTAACTAATGTTAATTCTATTGCATTATCTCCGTATGTGTCACCTTCAGGATGCATAATATAATAATGTGACCTTATAATACATATGCATTATTAATTAGTTAAGAGAAATTTACTTATGTCTTGTTGCTACGCTAGTTCAATCTTCATTATATTTATATATAGTTTATACTATGTAATTCGTATAATAACCTTTAATTTCCTCTCTCTCTAGTCAATTAATCAATTGCTATACATATATGCAGAGGAAGTGGTGGTGCAAACAGAGGCAGGGACTTGTGAGAACCTGGCTGATACGTACAGGGTTCCATGCTTCACCACAGGTAGCTGCGACGATGATCATTGCAAGAACAAAGAGCACTTGCTTAGCGGCAGGTGCAGGGATGATTTTCGCTGTTGGTGCAACTAAAAGAAATTGTTAAATAATGGGATTTTCTCCAACACATGAATATGAAGGAGCTAGCATATTTATATAATAAATAAGACAATACCAATATGACTACTGCACCTCATCATCTATGTATTGTTGTTGTCATCTCTCTAGACTAAGTATATTCCTTTAAAAATATTATTTCAACACTTAAAAATGGATGCTTATTAAGACGTCTACTTTATCATTGTCAGATGTAATGGAAGTCTCCACTTATCTCATTAACCATTCACATTTAATGATAAAAAAATGGGTGTCTCAATAAAACACTCACTTGTGAATATTAACACTACTTTATCTGTATGTGTATCATGCATAAGGTACATAACTGATGAGTTATATACGTACTTCATCTCTGAACAATATGTATATGGAATGTGTACATAACATATATGAGTCATGCACTCTATTTTATAGAGTACAATTAAATGGGTGTTGTTGCAGTGAATGAGTTAATTAATTATAATATATTTTGTTTTCCTATATATATTTTCATATTGCTTCCAAGTTCAGTCATTTTAATTAATTATTAATGCTATTTGAATATCTAAAAGTTGATGTCTCATCTTTGAATGTGATAAAAAAATGGATAAGTGGAGACTACCACAACCATTTAAGGGCAGTAAACTTTTGAATATTCAAATAACATTTCCCTTAATTAACTATCACTTAGCATGATTGCTCGTATCACATTTTCATATATAGGAGAGACATGGATTGCTGAGTTTGTTACTTAGCTTTGTCAGAATATTTAGCAAGCACCTTAGATAGACATGAAATAACAACGAAAATGTAAATAAAGTTGTCCGCCACAAATGAAGAGAAGAGAAGAAGAAGTAAAAGAGAAAGATTGAAGAAAGAAATTGAAGTGTTGATGAATTGATAGGTACACACGAACAATGTGTTGACTACAAGGTTATATTATGTTGTGGTATCTGCTAATAGAATCAGTAACCAGCCTATATAACAGGAAACAGGAAAGAAACTTGCTATAACAGAAATAACTAATTAATCATTCTAATCCTATTTATACTTTATCAGAGCCCTCAAATTCATGAGGTGAGAAAGACTTAAACTCTGAGTTTGTTCCGTAAACATGGAAACCGAGAATTGAAATTGGTTTGGTTAAAACATCAACAGTTTGCTCCTCGGCTGGAATATGATAAACTCGGACTTGGTTTTGTAAGATCTTGTTGCAAACAAAGTGTAGATCAATTTCAAAATGCTTAGTAAGTTGATGAAGGATGGAATAGAGAGAACAGCAACACTGAGATTATTGTCACAGTACACTCGAGGAATTTCATAAAAAGAAATCTGTAACTCAGAAAGTAGTGTCTTTGTCCAGGAAATTTCAGCGGTAACAGCAGCAATAGATTGGTATTAATCTGAACCGGTATTCAATTTCAATAAAAGACACTCTCAAAATGATATCTTTAAACTAATAATAATAATAACAATAATGATAATAATAATAAAACTCCTTTGATATCCAACATAGTTTTAAGAGTACTAATAGATCACATGAGTATCTGTTATTTAATTATAAACCCCACAATTTTCAAATACTTCTTTTACATTTTTTTTTAGGTAAATATAGAATATTCACCACCAAAAGCAGTGAATAATCCTTTTGAGTCATAGAGTTTATAACTGTGGATGTTATCTTTGATTATGAAACATTTTCTATACATCCTATCACGAATTGAACCCTAACTATATATATGCTGAGTTTCATTTTTTAAAAGCTTTTCACACTTTCTATTTCTTACAAGATTGTATACATGGTTATTAAAAAGTTACACTGTTATCTTGAAAATTATATAATTTTATATTTTAATCTTTATTAATATTATTTATGAAATAGATTCAAATAGCCCAGTTAATTACTCTCGTCACTCACAATTAACTATTTAACTCAGGTAATATACTTTCTATGCATAACATGAATAAAAAGAAACTTGTTACGAACAATTGGAATATCCAGAATCCAAATTGAAGTTTGCAAGGTTTCAAATATCAAGAAGCCATTGACTAACAAGCAACAACCGAAAGAAAAAGCTGTCATATTTGTATTCTAGCCATTTACTATCTTGATAAGCTTCGTTGGGCGCTGCTTGACTTTTCTTCAAGATGATATACACACTCACTCGACAATTGAATTCTTGTGCCATCGGTTTCTTATTCTACTTACGTCTCTCTTGTGCAACAACTTTCGTTATCCGAAACCGTGATCCCTGCATTGATGCATCCCCTGAGGGCTATAAATAGATCTAACACACACCCCATATTCATATATAACACTACACATATTCCAGTTAGTAGCTAGCTAGATAAGTGAGTCATCATTAATCAAAACCATGGGGAAGAAAACACTGGCTGGATTCTGCATCTTCTTGCTCGTTCTCTTTGTTGCTCGTATGTTGGCATCACTCTTAATGAATGTTAATTCTATTGCATTATCTCCAGCTACATTTATTTATTTGTATGTGGAACCCTTCAGGAATATGTATAATGTTACCTCTCACACCACATACATGCATTATTAACTATCAGCAGACCAAGAGCTACTAATTGTCACTATAAATTAGCATTAATTTGCTTATGTAGCTAGCGTATAACCTTTGATTTCATCTCTCTCTGGCTAATTAATTAATCAATCAATTGCTATGCAGAGGAAGTTGTGGTGCAAACCGAGGCAAAGACTTGCGAGCACCTGGCTGATACTTACAGGGGTCCATGCTTCACCACAGCCAGCTGCGATGATCATTGTAAGAACAAAGAGCACTTGGTTAGCGGCAGGTGCAAATCCTTTGCCTGTTGGTGCTCCAAAAACTGCTAAATGGATGTTATTATCTCCATCACATGACTAAATAAGACAGCAATGTATATGAATAAGATCACTACCTAGAAGCTACTATGCATTGTGTTGTCACTCTAGACTACATCTCTGTCCGTGTATGGGGTACATGATGAGTTATATATGTACTTCATCTCTAAACAACGTGTATATGTAATGTGTACATAACATATAAGTTATGTACCTTATGTTAGAGAATAAATGGGAGTTGTTGCAATAAATAAATGACTTTGTTTACGATAATTAAATGAGATTTTGTAGGCCATCTTTTTCGTCCTCTTTTATATTTCTTGTTATGGTGAGTTGTTGGATTTCTGGAACTGTGAACTTATGTTGCTCTATGAGGCCAAGGGTAGAGCCGGTCCAGTGAGTATAGCCCAGTCCATGATGGATTGCAATCGAACGGGCCGAACTAGACCGGTTCGTTTCGTTAATGGACTTAGTTTTGATTTGATCCGTCTTCGCCTTGCATAAGCTCGCTAGTCCGTGGACTAATCTGTGTAACTCATTTTTTCTATTCACATATTTTGCCCACACTGTCCATGGACCAGTCTTTTTTTTTATATCTTATATTATATTATATTTATATATTTTTTACTTCGTAAAATTTATGTGAACACTTTTTATTATAGTATCCAAAATATTACCAATTAAATATACATATATAACTCCTCAAATCATAAAAAATAGTAAAACTACAAAAGAATTTAAATTAATAACTACCAACTATCAAATACTAAATATAAGCAAATTAAATACCAAATACAAATACAAAAAATGGTAGAATAAATCAACATACCAAAGTTCATCTATCAAGAACATAAATAAATACCACAAAATGGAAGCATTCCTTCACTTATGCAGACTAGCGGGTTGGTTCACAAACCTGGGGCCAGGCCCATTTAGTCCGTAGGTTAAGTGGTGCGGGTCAAAAAAGTATATTTTCTACTCCATTTTCATGCGGGTTGTAAGTTAAACAGATTGGTCTGCGGATTCCTTTCAAATCTTTTTGTGAGTGTTTATCTATCTTAAAAAAAAAAATTGAAGAGCTTGATTCTTAAAGAGAGAAACTAAAAATATAACATTTAAGGTTATGTTTGGTTTGAGGATTAAAAATTAGGGTAAATTTTTTATGATTGAGTTTTATACATAATTTTACATATGAAACTCTATAATAAAAAATTTATCTTTATGCTCTCCCTCAAACCAAACGTACCTATGTTGATAGAACAGAAAAATGTCAAATTACAAAAAGAAAAAAACAATACATAATCATTTCATTTCTTTTTGTCAAAATCAATTATTTAATTATGTTTCAATCAATTTTAAACCAATCTAATCTTTTTATTCTTTTTAATTGACTTTGTTTCAATATACGATCAATCAATTCTTTAGTTCTTTAGTTAATTAAAGATCAATATTGATCAATTTCAATAAATAAATAATTGTAATCATTAATTAAAAATTCATAATTATTTTCCTTATTTGATTCCATTTTAATCAAATCAAATAAAATATGTTAAAAAGAATTAAAATAATATTAATGACTAATTTCATTTTAAAATCAACATAGTGTAAGTTATTAAAAAGAAATTAGATATAATATTATACAAAACGAAGATATGATATCCTAATATTGTAAAAAATCATGATCCAACTTGGGAACGTGACCGACACGTGAGGAATCTCATCCTCACATAAGCCTTCTGGGTGACGTGTCTCTATGAATGCATACTTTATAATAATATTATACTTAAATTACTTTCTGAAAACATAATTTCCTCTAAATCGTTATCCAAATATTTATCCAAAATCTGATATCCCATTTAGCAAGCCGGAAATAACATAGAAAGCTCTTTGACATTTCAGTAAACATATAAACCATGAAAACATAAACTGTTTTATTACTTGATCTAAATCTTAAATCTGAAAACCAACTTAATACTTGGAAACTAAACCATAATTACATTCATGGCTTCTGACATAAACTCGAGTCAACTTTACCATTTTAAATCTATGCTTGTAAATTGTAAACATATACATAGTTATTTCGAATACTGAAATCTTATACAAAATCTGAAACTAATTACATGATCGGGATCCTGTCTGCACACCTACTAGAGCACTTATACTACAGACATAATTCTAAATTAAGCCTTACTTCAAATAAGGCCTACCACTGGAGTTTGCTGAGTCTACTAAGCTGGATGGAGACTGAACCTGTACCTGCAACTATGAGAGGAGGGAGAGGGGTGAGTCAACGGACTCAGTGAGTGAGCTCTCACCCATCACCCACATGGGACAACCAAGGAATATACATATAATATCATGCATGCAACAATCATAAATCATTTGATATTCATATACATAATCTCATTGAAAATATATCTCTGTATTCATAAATTTGTAAGAAAACATCTCTAAGTTCTTACTCCAACAAGAAAATCATTTCTCATATATATAATATCTCTTAAATCAAATATTCTCAGAAGAACATCAATAATTCCTGAAAATATAATTAACAGTATTCTAATAGAGAAACATGGATATCTGTCCAGTTATGCATGTCAACTATGACATAACCAATCTCCTATGGGTACCAGACACGGGCTCCACCCTCAGCCTCTATTGCGTGTCAGACATGGGCTTCACCCTCAAGACTTTGTTCCTTTCCCCCAGACACGGGCACAGGAAAGAGCATGTGTTTTCTGTTCTGTGAGATTGTCCCTAAGGACAACTTGGTATCAAGGTTAGCGATCACTCCTCTTAGCCGTTAACTCACTGTTTGTTTCTCTATAGCTACCATCTAAACTAGTTTGACAAAACTATAGCTGAAAAATGGATACTCAGTCCCTGACAAACAAAGACCCTAATTTCTTAGTACACTAGGAGTTCTGGATTCACATAACTCGAACAACCTGACTTTAGCATAACTGTGGCTGTGAGAATCGTGCCCAAGGGATCATCCGTTTATAGGCAACCCGATCTCAAGCCCATAGAATATGTATCTGGCAGTTGCTGAGAATCATACTGAATTTTGTACCTCTTGGTACCATAAAACTGAAGTTCCAAATTCAGATCTTAAACAATCATAACTTCCCATATACTTGATAATACAAAATCATAGCTCAAAGCACTAGGGTTCGTAATCATAAAACTTGAAAATCTTTTAACATATTCATCCGCAAAGCTAGGTCATACTCTGGTTCACATTTCTCTAACATATGTATAACTATCTTAACTGAATATTCAAAACATAGCTTAAAATCTAAATCTTGAAAACATAATAATGTCGTAAACTCATAAAACATATTTGATAAGAAGCAAAGTTACTACAACCTATATTTTCTTAATAAATCCATTCTTAACCATGTAAAATATTTTTCTAAAGCATACAACATAGCAATCATAGTTCCATGGTTTTGAAAAACTTATTCTTTCATGCTATCATCATAAGTCATAATTTTTCTAGCTTGACATAATCATATAAAATCATATTCTATACTTTTTCTCATCTCAAATCTCATATTTCACAAATATCATGTATCAAACATATCATAATGATAAAACTAAAGTAATGAGGTTAAACCCACTCACCGTTTAGAGCTGGGAGTATATGTACACCACCAACTTGACCCAGAGAGCTTGGAATGGCACTAACAACTGCCATAAAGTAACCATTACTCTAGATTAATTTCTAATGACCTCTAGATGGCTCTAACATAACCCTAGGAACCTTGGGGGAGCACTCCCACTTGGCAACAATGAAAAAAAATAACATCTCATACTAAGAACATGGAAGAATGGAAAGAACGGAGACAAAATCTATTAACATAAACATACCTTGATGATTGGGGATGATGGAATAGAGTAGATTTGAGAGAAGGAGAGAAAAATTGATGGAAGAGGAGTAGGGTTCAGAAATGGGGAGAAATTTCCGAGTTTGGGGGTATATAAAAGGGGTAAGGGATCACTAACGCGAAATGACGCGTTTTGAACAGTTTGGGTACTGCTGACACCGCTATAGCGGTCCTGCCAGCCCATGCCCCCCCTCCACGAACTATTTACTTACGACTGCTATAGCGGTCGCTAGGGGACAAAAATGCGTTGCTGCTGCCACAATGACCGCTATAGCGGTCCCTAGAATGCCCAAAACCATACTGCCACCAACTGTGACCGCTATAGTGGTGACAGTAAAACTGTTGTCAGCACCCCTGGTGCTCCTGGCATCTGGGTTGTCTCACTACTCACTTATTTACATGAATATCTTCATTTATTTTACTCTCCATTAACTTTAAAATATAAATGTAAATAAGGAAATACCCCCCATTTGGATTCAAATAAAATATCATAAAAATTAAAATCCCAACCAATCAAAAACCAAATTTTAGTTTTTAGTTCAAATCCGAGAAACTTTGCGATTTTATAAACTTATGGGCTAAAAACAAAACGTTTGTATGCTTAAAAATCACTCTTTAACTTGTTTTGCCATTGGAAACAATTACCGGGACTTTTGATCCCAAGAAAGTGGCTCTAACATATAGCCCTCCAAGGAGGTGTAGGATCCAGACTTAGCAAAATCTAAGACCCGATAGCATGGGTGGGTCCCGAGGGACCCTAAGGCTATCAGAACTTGTCCACTGACACGTGTATTTGGGGCATCACAATTTTTTATTTTAAAACAAATATAATTTTAAAGATTAAGAATTGTTAAAAATTATTAGTAATGTAATATTAAGAAACAGATATAATATTAAAGATTCGTTTAAAAATGGATATATGATATAATTTTTTTGGTTTCCCAGGTATCCAATGCCAAATGCAATGACCAATCCATTTGCATACTGTATGCCTATTTAAAGGGTAGAAGCTAACCATAGGTTTTAAAGCTGCTTTATTCCCAAGGTGAAAACTGAACCCTCAAAACTTGGTTAAGGAATGAGAGAGTTTTTACCATCTCACCTCGGCCTCCATGGTTACATATGATGTAACTTCAAATAATAATTATCATGACTCAACTTGTGAATGTGATCGGGGCGTGAGAAATCTCATGCCACATAAGTCTTCTGGATAACTTATCTCTCTAAATACATAATTTTCATTTTGTGAATATAATTTCATCTAAATCTTTATCCAAATCTTTGTTCAAAATCTAATATATGAATTTATAAGATTAAAATACTTTAATATTCAAAACTTTGAAAACATCTTAACTATACTCTAAAAATCAGTTTAACACCGTATTCATCGATGTTGCATCTCACCATCCTCGCTGCTGGTTGGGTTGCAAGCGTGCACCCCACCTACAACATCCCTTCTTTCAAGCACCACTCCCATAGTTACAAATGCCAAGTCCTAATTGTTTTGCGTTCTTCACAATTCCTCAATCCTCGTTTAGTCTAGATTTCAATTTTAGTTTTTATTTTTTTTCAAAAGTGATTCATTTGGTTGGATTGCAAGGAAAAAAAAATACTTTGACGGGTTAATTGGTCACCAACCCTCCATAAAAGGGGGGTGGATACACGTTTTCAACCAATATGGCCAAAATGGGTTGCCTCGCCTTGCCCCTCCCCACATTTTCAATGGACCCGTACCGCTCCATTTGCCACCTCTATATATAAATGATAGTAGAGATGAAATCGGGCTTATGGAAAACATATTCAAAAAAATACTCACAACAATATATTAGGTAAAATTAAGATGTGATTATCTAAATTAAGTAAATAATTGATTGCTACGAGAATAAATTGTATTTTGAATTTGGCCTAAAACTATATATATATAATCAAAATAAATTAATTATTTAAAAGTTACATTGTTATTTTAAAAAATTCATATAATTTAATATTTTAATCTTTATTATTTATGCAATATTTAACAGTCAAATTAATTACCCTTCTCACTCACAAATTACAATTAAGCAGTTAATTCAGGCGACATACTTTCTATACAATATATATACAGACCATGAGAGACGAAAAAAAAAATTACTAGGAACAATTTGAATATCCAGAATCCAAATTGAAGTTTACAAAGTTTCAAATATCAAGAAGCTAAGCCATTGACTACCGAAAGAAAAAGGTTTGTCGTCATATCTATTTATTCTAGCATTAATTATGTTGATAAGCTCTGTTGGGAGCTGCTGACTTTTCTTCAAGATAGCACACACTTGACAATTGAAATCTTGTGCCATATCCGTTTAATTTCTTCTAGTTTGCACTTGCGTCTCTCTTCTGCAACTTCCATTTTCCGAAACTGTGATCCCTGGTGGCTTTTAAGCTCCACCCCCGAGGGCTATAAATAGATCTAACACACACCCCTTATGATCACGGGTCAGCAGATTCATAGCACTACACATATTATATTACAGTTAGAAACTAGATAATTAAGTGAGTCACCATTAAAACCATGGCGAAGAAAACACTGGCTGGATTCTGCATCTTCTTCCTTGTTCTCTTTGTTGCTCGTATGTCATCGCTCACTCTTATAAATTAATGTTAATTCTATTGCATTATCTCTAGCTATATTTATTTATACATATAACCTTCAGAATATATGCATAATAATGTTACATTATATGCTACATATGCATTATTATTATTAATTAATTATCAGCACAAACAAGAGAGCAAGTTCATTGCTGATGATGCTACTAAATATTAATCTACTTATTTATAATTCCTAGTTCAGTCTTCAATACTCGCTATATATAATTTCATTTCATTTCTTTCTTCGTTTGTTTTTAAATGTTTTGACGACTTATGATTGACATGTGTATTAATTATCTCCAATAATGAATCGATCAATTGGTACGTGCAGAGGACGTTGTGGTGCAAACAGAGGCAAAGACTTGTGAGAACCTGGCTGGTACGTACAAGGGTCCATGCTTTTCCACGACCGGCTGCAATAATCATTGCAAGAAAAACGAGCACTTGGTCAGTGGCAGGTGCAGGGACGATTTTCGCTGTTGGTGCACCAGAAACTGTTAAATTATGGATTATCTCCAACCCATATATAAATAAGACAACAAAATGAATAAGCTAAGACTAAAGCTAGTATACATTATTGTTGTCATCTCTAGTCTACATCTCTACTATGGGGTACATAACATGATGAGTTATGTACTTAAATAAATGGGTGTTTGATGTAAAACATGTGCTGATGGTCATGACTTTGGTTTCCAACTTTCTCATGTATTGTTCGATCTCAAGTACAATCACTTAAATTAATTGTCGCATGTATAATCGCTCTATGTATCATGTTTCATTGCTGGGAAAGTACTAAAGTAATTATATATGATATTGCATATTTTATAGAACAGGAAATGTAAAAGAAGATATGGCTGAATTCAAAGTACAAAGCTTTTACTATTTTACAATTGAAAAAACAGTTTAGTTACCCCGCACGCTTAATTTGTACGTTATCGCACGATTTCACAAAATAAGAAAGTACAGATTTTGTAGTTTACATATATGGATATGGAGTAAAAAGGGTTTAAATATCAATAAAATTTATAGATGCAATTTATATGATAAGATGAAGTTTCCACAGCTTTGGTTTAAAAAACATTAATGTTAATTTTAATCAAACGCAATATTTTTTTTTTCTCTTTTGGAGAGCTCTGATAATTTAATTTAGAGTTTTGCTATTTACACACACTACTTTAGACACACTATAGACAAAGAAAAGTGAGTCTTCACTATTTTATCATTGTGATATTATACTTCTTCAACTCGCTTGAATCTAAAAGTAAGATTCAAATATTTTCTCTATAAGTTACGCCATAAATATAATAAATGTAACTTATATTTCTGATTTCTTTATATGATACTGATAATTTAAAGGATTAACCAATTAATTGATAATTCATATACACATAAGACAGCTGGCTAAGAATGAGCACAAGTTTGTCATGTCATTTTAGCGGACAGGGGCAGAGTTAGGCTGTAATTTTAGGAGATACTTAATGGTTAATTTTACTTCAAAAATATATTTTTTTTTATTTTATTTTTAGGGGGCCATTGCCCCCTTCTAGCTAATACACAAGGAGAAAGCTGCCCATGTTTATAGACACTCACGATAAAAATAGATTTTATTAATTTTGACCAAATATATTCTCTTATTTGTGCGGTCTCATTACTTTTATTGTGTAACATTCCTCAATTTTTCTTAATATAGTATTATATTATAACATTTTATTTGGATAGTATGAAATTTTTTTTTTTTAGGTAAGAAATGTTCAAGGATAATCATGGATTATAAAAGAGTGTAACTTCTTGTTGTAAAATTATAAAAATACTATTGATGATAGAAAATAAGCTTATAGTATAATTGGCTGCAGAAAAAGCTAATAAAAACCTTAGAAAAACTTAAAAAGTGTCATAAAATTATTTTTAAAAAATAATAAATATATTTTAAAGATAATTTTGATGATAAATATCAATATTTATTAAATTTATATAAATATTAGTATAATTACACAAAAATAACCAAATCTAGGATGTAAAATAAACTCCAAAAATCTTATAAAATAACTCTAAGTCTTATAAAATTTTTTTAGCTAAGTTATGATATTAGATAGAGAGGACCATGAAATGGGACTCTCTATTGGACCATGGATAGTATTAAAAATCACATTGATATTTAATTAATTAATTTTGACTTAAATAAAGCTTAAAATACCTAATTAATCTTTAAGATAATTTTTATAAATCTTGATTAATCTCACTAATACTCTTAAATAACACCTAGAATAGTTCAGAACTTAGTCTCATAAAAAAGATAATAATTATAATATATTTAAAAGTGAAAGATATTTTATGACATATTATCCAAATGTAACCATTTTTTACTAAAACTTTCAAAAATGGTGAGCTTGTCCCCTTATCATGTTGGATAGATCAAAATCCACTTGGAAGGCTGCAAAAAATTTTATATATTTTATTTAAAGATAATTAGTTATTAATTAATTTAAAAATATACCAAATTAAGGTAAAAATACATAAAAAATACTAAAAATTGAACAAAAAATTCATAAAAGTTATAGATAACGTATAAATGAGGTAAAAATATATTATTAATAATCTATTAAGGAAAAATAATTTTTGTGATTATTTTATGAATTATCTAGTATATGTAACTTTAAGATAAATATGTAAAATTTGTTATTTTCATATATTAATCATTCAAGACAATTTGTCAACCTCTACAACTTTATTAGAGATAAGATTCAGATATATGGGCGGTCAAAGAAAAAATAATAATAATTTAATGATAGTTAAATAAATCATTAGTTAATTAATTCCTAATAAAACTAGTAATAGTATAAAATACCAAATAAAATATAAATAATTATAAAAATTTGAATAAATTTTGTGAATTCATGTATTATATCTCTAATAACCTTATGATGATATTTGATTAAAAAATAAAATTATTTACTAATTAATTAACCTAATTAAAATTGACTAGTTTAAGTGAGTTTATTAATTATTAAATTATATGTAAATGTATTTAAATTTAATAAATGAATTTAAATCATGTCATTAACACTTTAGTATGTCTTCAAATGATAATTTATAATTTATTAAATTTTTTAGTGTTAGCTTTAATATTTAATTAATTAAACTAATTAAATATGACAAATAAATTATGAAATTAGTAATATTTTAATCCTAACCTTTCTCTATAAATAGAACACCTCTAAACACAACTTCACACTTCATTCTTCAGCCTAAAATCTATCAAAAATTGTAGTCACCATTTCTCTCTTTATTTCCTTTATTTTTCACAAAAATACTTATAAAGTTTTAGCAAAATCACCTCCAAACCATCGTCTCTTCTTATCACCATCCAACACCAACACTTCACAGCCCTTCTACATGAATTTTAGCCATTAGAAAAGGTTTAGAGAAGTTGAAGACGTTGCTAGTTTAGCCTTGGTGTAACTACATTTCTAAAGCTCTAAGAACAAGTAGGGATTTTCTTTCACTTCTAAGCTTCATATATAATTTTCCTGTATGATGTTGAGCTCTATGATATTCAAAACTTATGTTTATTGTTTTTAATATCCTTGAATGATTTGAAAGTAGTGACATAAAATATTTAAACAATGTGTATATAATGCATGTTTATTGTTTACTTATATGATTAAAAATTATGAGTAAAGATCATTTTAAATTTTGATTATGCTTTCTTCAAATATCTAAATATTGTGTAAATTTGTTTTAATGTGTTAACACATGTATTTTCAATTAATAAAGCCTTGAGTATAAGTTGTGGTGTTTTAAGGTGATATAGTTTGGTTTTGATCTCATTATATATTGATTGTAAAATATTTTTGAATCATAAAAAGTGTTTTATTTAATTCATTATAATGAATAGATTCTAAACCTTTGAGTATGTAACATTTAGCTTGGTTTATGTGTTATGTTTCTCTTGGGACTATTAAGACCTAATAAGATAACAAAAGACACAAAAATATATTTATATTAATCATGACCTTTATTATGGACTTATGAATTTATAAATATTATATGGACTATTATGAGTTTTTAAGACTCACTTGGACTTGATTAAGACAATTTATGATCATCATATTTGGACTCAGACTATAGATCTTGAACTATGGATATTGGACTATGAACCTTGGACCATAAATATTTGACATGATTATACATTTATTAACATTAAAAAATATTATTTACAAAATTTTAAGTTATGGTCCCATTAGGAATATAGCATGTAAATTAGCTAGTTTCTTGCTTGAAGAGATTTTCTAATGGGTATAATTTTGTTTATTTCTTTTAAAATATTTCTTGAAAGATTCTATTGCTCTTTTATTTTGCTCCATGATTATATTTTTATATAGATGAAAAAAAAATTTACCATAAAATTTTTTTAAAGATCGATTTTTGTGTGTACATAGACTTATGAAATTAGTAAAGTTACTATATGAATATTTGAAAATGAATTATTATATGATTAAAACTAAGATAAACATATTTTATTATAAAGAAAGTGAATTTATTATAATAGTATGATTTGATACTTCATTGATAATTACAAAGAAATATGGGTTTTTATAAATATTTTAAGAATCCTATGTTATTTGGGATTTATGTGCAAACATGAAAAATCCTGTGGTCTATATGTTAGTATCAAAGAAATTGTGAAAGAAATTGTTCATAATTTATGCATACTATATGCACTAAGTAAAATGGCCACATGAATAAGTGATATCTCAGGCCCCGCCTTATAACGGACAAGGACTTGGTAAACACTTAAACTTGCAGTTGCTAAATGACACCTCGGGCCCCGCCAAGGTAGTGGACTAGGGCTTGATGTACATTGTAGTGATGTTTTGGGTCCTGCCATGTTAGCGGACAAGGACTTGGCATTCACTATTCTGACTAGGGGATGCCCTAACAATGAGAGCTCTCACAGATCCAATATAAAACAAACCTTGCAGACTATAGCCATTAAAAGGGAACGAGATATTATAGAAAGAAGTTTACAGTACACTCATGATAATTCATTATATTTCTTTTACTGCAGTTTTATTATGATTGTAATTATGCATTTTCATCTTGCTTGACACTAGTGAAATATAATTTGAGTTAATATACAAGATTGCATCTTGCTACACTCCTGCGTTATTCTTAGTATTTTTGGGATGTTGTGGGACTTCCCTGGAAACATCACCCTACTGAGAGACTTCTTTCACCCCTTTTCTTTGATGTTTCCATATAGCATGGATTGTCATCAACAGTGAAATGGATATAGCCTCGAACTTAGTTTCTAAATAATCAGATTTTATCATGTGTGCTAGATAGAATCTTTATCATATATTACCAAACTTTGGATATGTTATGTTACTGTATTGAAATTTTCTCTATGTATCTTGAGTGTATAATGTGTACTGTACCCTATGAATTGATGTTGGCAGTGAAGTATGTTTTCTATAAATGATGGTTGTCTAAACTGTGAGAATTACTGATTATCAAGTAGTAGTATTAAGATAGGAAAGAAATATTCCTTGTCGTTTAAAAATCACCCTTAGGTCACTAGACATAAGTGTATTACTGTGAAAGTGTAATTTGGAAAAGTTATGACTAAGGAAAGACTTGGTATTTAAGTATGTCCATTGTGACCAACCTCTCTTTCCTGTGAACTTACCAGGTGGATGATTTACAATTAATATACATTACTTCGGTATATGACCATGAATAAGAAACATTCATAGTAGTTAAAAAAAATTCCCTACAAATTTATAGATTAGAAATATTATGTTAGCTAACTATTATCTAAAATAATTATTATAAATAAGGTGAAATAATTTAGATCTTAGGAAAGTGTTACGTTATCATGTAACGCCCGGGGACGAAGTCGAGGAGTGATCGCCGGTGTAAGACAGCACGGATAAGGAGCGGCTCCTGGCAGACTTCCAAGTGGAGGGGTACATGAATGAATTGATTACAAACCCGAATGAGAGGGATCCTGAGACTGTGTAGGTATGGAATTATATAGTTAAGGAGGGCTTATATGAATTGATTTGTACTACCTATACCAACAAGATGCATCTTCTCTTTGGCAGCCCATTACTAAAGAACTCCGTAGTTAAGCGAGCTTAACTTGGAGCAGTTTTGGGTTAGGTGACCTCCTGAAAATTTTCCTAGGAAACGTGTGAGTGAGAACAAAGCACGTTGAAAAGACCCGTGTTGGTTTGTGGGGACAATCATCAATCCATAAAGCAGCATGGGACGTTCCAAATGGTATCAGAGCATGCACCTCTCCCAGTACAGTGTGGTTTGAGGATGAGCCAAGCGGAAGCTGGTGGGCATGTAACGCTCGGGGATGAAGTCGAGGAGTGATCGGTGATGCAAGAAGGCACGGATAAGGAGCAACTCCTGGTAGACTTCCAAGTGAAAGAGTACATGAATGAACCAATTACACACCTGAATGAGAGAGATCCTGAGATTGTGTCGGTATGGGACTATACAGTTAAGAAGGACTTATATGAATTAATTTGTACTATCTATATCAATAAGATACATCTTTTCTTCGATAACCCATCACTAAAGAACTCCATAGTTAAGCGCGCTTGACTTGGAGTAATGTTGGATGGGTGACCTCCTGGGAAGTTTTCCTAAGAAGTGTGTGAATGGGGACAAAGTACGCTGAAAAGACCCGTGTTGGTTTGTAGGGATAGTCGTTAATCCATAAAGCAGCAGGGGATGTTACAAATGGTATCAGAGCCTGCACCCCTCCCAGTACGGTGTGGTTCGAGGACAAACCAAGCGGAAACTGGTAAGCATGTAACGCCCGAGATGAAGTCAGGGAGTAATCGCCGGTGCAAGAAGGCAACAATTTTGAGATGGGTGATCCCCTGAGCAGTTTTCCTAGGAAGCGTGTATGTGAGGAAAAAACATGCTGAAAAGACTCATGTTGATTTGTGGGGACAGTCGTCAATCCATAAAACAACAGGAAACGTTACATATTGCAACTTTGTGAATATGTACAAACTAGATTGGGCTCAAATAGCTACGATTAAAAGTGGTCAGGGGGATCGAGGAGGAAATAATTATTATTATTAAATTGAATTTATAATCAAAAAATGTTTAATGTATAATATATTTTAACAACAATCTTTCTTCTAAGAGTATGATACAAATAACATTGTAGTCCATTGTGGGGTCCAGGAGGGAAAGGGCTGCAATGTTGTTTGATCATATTTTATGGTGTAAGATTTTTGTAAAAAGATATTGTATCTCAAATCTATATTGCATAAATATTTTAAAATAGTCGACACAATTCGTATTGAATATGTATCATATTAGATATCAATGTGATATTTTTAAACACTTTTAGTTATATTTTATATATTTTTGTTTAATTTTTGATGTGTTTTTGTACCTTACCGGATTTAGCCTTAACCATTCCTCTTAATAATCAGTAGACGTCATGTCTATTCTCATGACAGATACGCTCATACACGCAACATGAAGGGGCTACATACAAAGCATGTATACGAAAAAGAAACTTTGTCTTCATTGAGTTGTAGTGTGTGAATAAGAGACTGATAAATACGATAAATATATATACTTCCATGAACCTAATGCACTCAATTGCACTTATTAGGTGTAATAGTCGAACAACAACTATTTCAATATCTATGATTCCAAAGGGACACAAGATTTCCATCCCCAATTTTTACATGCCTATATGCCAGCAGAAGTGCAGAAAACCTGGTCTTAATTTGAAGCATCTAAACAACTAATTAGATCACAATTAATATTGGTATTAGATTCAATTTGCTGGTGTGTAGGAGGACACTACACCAAAAAGGCAGTTTCGCGGCGGTTGATCTGCGGCGGCTCCTCAAAACCGCCACAAAATAAGTACATCGCCGCGGTTTCTGCGGCAGTTTGGCAACCGCTGCAAATTAATGGCATATAGCGGCGGTTTCATGCACACCGCCGCTAAATTATTGTAACTGTAGCGGCGGTTTACACGGCGGTCACAAAGGCTGTCAACATATTGCGGCGGTTCTGTAAAACCGCCGTAAAATAATTGTTCATTGCGACAGTTCAAGCGGCGGTTTCTACTAAAATGGCCTTATAGCGGCGGTTTTGCGGAACCGCCGCAAAAAAAATTATTTGTTGCAGCAAGTAAAACAGCAGCAGCAGTTATAATTGTCTTATAGCGGCGGTTTTGTAACTGCCGCAAAGTGAAAAGTTTGTTTTTATGTGTAAATTATATTAATCACAGTGATATTTAAATCTATAAACCCATAAATACTACCTAAACTTTTTATCACTAGACCAGTTCTAATAACTTAAATTTTACATTTTTTTATATAAATATGATAAAAATTAAATATTATATTTCTATTATTATTACTAGCATTGTGCCTTTATATATTGAGTCACATATTTTACTTTTACTTTTAGCTGTTTAACTGATTAAATTTTGTTATAAATATGTTGTCACAATGTCTTTGAGCATGCCAAACGAGAAATAATTTTGTTTTAAAAGATTGATTGACACTAAATGAAAAAATTCTAAAGAATATTTGATTAAAAAATATTTTATTTAAAAAATAATTAGAAAATGATTTTTATTGATAGAAATGACATTCATCAACTTTAATTTCATTTTATTCTCATTTTTTAAATATTCTTTAACTAATTTGAGTGAAACTCTAGTGTCCTACTCTCTTGTTGCATACTCTTCATTATGTAATTGATGGAGAAGCATTCGTAGCGTAGATCCCTCAACGACACCATAGCTAGCATGATAAGTAGCCCTTTTTGTGAACTCATAATCAGCGTGAGTATAAACTGATAATAATTTGAATTAATTTCACTTTATATTTAAAATAAATAAAGCAGATAGTTTCATATTTTTCTAATTAAAAATATTAATTAAATTATTATACATATAAAAAATTTACTAATATATATTATTAACGATTAATATTTAATAAACTAATAAAATACTTAAATGATTAAATAATTAATTTTTCTATTCATTAATTTGTTACTTACAAATTTATAGAATCTTAGTAATTATCATTCTAAAGTTTTTTTTGTTAACAAGTTGGATTTTTTTTATTTTTTTAACATAATAGTTAAATTTAAATTATAATTTTTTATTTTCACCTTTATTTTTTAAAAATGAAAAAAAAAATTTAAAGAAGTGTTAATGGAGTGGCGTGAAGAAGGTGAAATATCTGAAGACGCAAGAGACCCTCACCAAAATAAAGTAGAGAACCTCACCAAAACGCAAGAAACCTGTCGCCGTTCGCCATCCTCGCTTCCTCACACACCCTCGCCATCTCACGGTCTCGCCTCACACAAACACACCGTCGCCGTCCTCCATCTTTCGCGGGTATCCCTCTTTCCCTCTCTCTCTATTTATTTTCGTTTTCATTCCTTCAAGGGTTTGGCCTCTTTGATTAATTATTTTTTTAGTTTATTTTTTTCAGTCTCGCCTCACCTCAGCGACGTCTTTAGCTAAGTGTCGAGGAGCTTGACAGTGGATTCCAGCAAGGTGGACTTCACAGAGATGGTGAGGATGTTGGACTTGTTGATGGAGCGAGCAAATCTGCAAGCGCATGAACACCAAGCCTTCTCATGGACCCATTCACTTTCGTGCCCCTGCTAAGATCTTCTGGCGCACTGTTCGTGGGTCAGTTCCCTCTCGCGTCTCATTTCTTTTCCCTTCTTTTTTTTTCTTTTTGATTCTTCATTGAAGACGTTCTATGTTTTGCTTTTTTGGTGTTTCGATGGTGTGGATTGTTTTTTTGGTTGATTTGAAATCATTCTTTTTGTGTGTGTGTTATAATATTGATTTATAACGACGCGTTTGTAATGCAAATGTTTGATTTTTGCTTTTTTAAATCTGTATATATGTTTGATTATGTCAAACTCACTTATAAATGAGTTCTGCTGTTAAAATGTTTTTACCTCTGAGCAAGACGATAATGCAGATGTGAGTAATTTTTTTTTTCAATGTTGTGTGATTGTAAAGGGGTAGCTAAGCTGTGTGCGCATTATACTTATGGTGTTGAGGGGATGTAAGAAAGCTCACATTCACTGCTTACTTTATTTTATGAATTAATAAATTAAGAAATCTCAGAATTTGGCGAACATCTGATATTGGGAGCAAGTCTGGTTTTGTGGGATCCATTGCACGAATTGGAATGGAAAAAGCGACAACTGGAGGTGCTTTAAACTTTAAAGTACTTGAAATGACTTTCTCTATTAGTGAAATATCAATAGAATATTGAAAATTAGAGAATTACTTCGTTTAACAACTACTAGCTAATTAGCTCTGTATTTCGCTGACCTGAAATTAATACTTCTTATGTGTATACTTCAAATAAGTGAGACACATAAATGTTGTTAAACACTAATGGTTGGAAAGCATTAGTATTCTGAAAGAAATAAAGGTCAGAAGTTGATGTTAGGACAAGCTGAAATCTTAAAGTCTTCTGGTACTTACACTTGGGGAAAGAAATACTCTTGAGTGAAAATTTAGTGCTGAAAGTATGTGGTTCATTTAAACTATTTGCACTTTCTGGTATACTCTCAGGATATATTTCATGGGTGTTATCTTGTTTATCTTTGTAGAGACCTAGTCGTCCTCTTAAATGTGTAATCCTGTTGTATCACCTCAATCCTGATATACTGCAAGAAAGCTTCTGAAGGAAATACTCTTCATCATTTTTCATTTTCCTGTGACATCACACAGGTTTATAGTTTTATTGTGTAGACGTATGATAACTATCACTTGTTTTGAATGGAACATATGCATGTGACACCAAATGTCATCCATTGTTGCTATTTGTCAAATTTCGATCATCATTTTTCAATATATATGATAAAATGGGTTCATTAATTAGTTAGCCCTCTCTTATATAATTAATCTCTACGGGAACTATTAGTTACTATTATATATGCTATTTAAATTATTTTAGTTCGCAATTATTACAATTGTAATAGTATCTAAACTTACCTAAAGCTTAGACTTGAAGTCATGCTGCTTAGACAAATCACAGCGTACAGTAAGTGCGTCTATGACGATATTAGCATTTATTTAGTTTACAGAAAATTTCTTTCTCTGTTAAATCTATACATACATATATACATGGAGTTAACTTTATGTAAGCAATCAAACAACAAAGGTTCACATACAGTTACGTGTACATAATATGACTAACTTTTTTCATACCAATTTTAATCTTGAGTGCTATTGCTAATTGCGCACAATTGAGATGTAAGAATGAGCCTGTATAAGAATTTACAGATTAGTAAAATATTGCTGGAAGGCCACCAGAATCTCCAACTGGCTGGTATATGTTGTGTCCTTGGTCTTGATCTTTGTCTCAACACAAATAGGCAGCTCAGTGTAAAATAGCAAGACCTGAAATAAATAGAGTTGGTTTGTTAAAAAGAGCAATTCCTTGCAGTAGTATCCATTTTATTTGAGACTGGGAAACTTGGGTCTATTCTTTTCATGTTGTATCATTATTTTCTACAATCCATCTAGTCTAAATTTCTCATGAAGCTAAAATGCATTACTTTTGTAGCATTATGTGTAGGATTATAATTTATATATTTGATAGTTGTGGATTAGTAGTTTAGTGATGCGGTATAGCCTTTTGACTTATGTTGTTATATAGTCCTTGAATCCTCTGGAAGAATGTAAAGATGTAAACTTTAATGTGTTTCTTATGAGCATGAGATGAATTCTATGCCAAATAATTGGTTGAATAAGAGGGGGGATCAAAGTCTATTTGTATTTTCACTTAATTCGTGAAGACCGTTTGACATGATTATTTATATTTATTTTTCAATTGATATGATGTTTGCATGTCTCATTTGTGGGTATTTTGTTATTATTTTTGGCATGTGTAAAGTTGAAGCTTGTGGATTATGGATCATGGGTCTAATATTGAGCTTTTTTCTAATTTCGAGCAATGCACATAGGCTCGCCATTAGAAGCAAGCGCTCTTGAGGCTAGTCATGAACCCCAACATGAAGGACCATCATCATCATCTAATCCTTAGTCTTTTTCCTTTAGATTACAAGTCTACTAATGTTAAGATTTTTTGATTTTAAGGATTTGTGTTTGTTTAGCACCTTAGCAAGATAAACTTGCACTCTATGCATTGGTTTGTTCTTAATATCTTTTGAATTATATATTTGGACTAATTTGATTGAATACTTTTAAGGTGCATTAATGAATTTGATTTTTAGTTACAAATAAATGGATTCAAAGAAGAATTAATCAAGTAGAGATAGTTTGATAATGTTACAAAGATTAAAACAAAAAAAAAACAGATATACATTGATTTAGTAGTGACAGTTCAAAAAACAAATAACTAAATTAGTTGGAACGATTTCAAACTGCTGCAAATTGGTTCACCATAATGTTAACCACTAGCGGCGGTTACATAAGCCGTCGCAATAATTTTAGCAAGCTCTCAAGAATAAAATTAGTGGCAGCTTAAACCGTTGCAAAATATGGACTAAAAATAGTGGCAGCAAGTTGCAGCGGTTAATCAATCGCCGCTAAACGTTTAACGTTATTTTTAAATAAAGTGATTTGCGGCGGTTCAACCGCTACTCAAACCGCCGCAAAATAACCCGCGGCGATTGTTCCAGCGGTTACTCAAAACTGCCACAAAATGGCTGGCGACACTCGAGATAGTGGCGGTCGCCAAACCGCCGCAAATAGTTAATAGTGGCGATTTAAACCGCCACAAAACATGAAATGAACCGCCACAAAACCCCTGTTTTGGTGTAGTGGGAGTTGTATGAACCTATTGATGTGTGCTAGGCAACGCGCATGTTATTAGTGTTCTCTCGTGTTATAGTGTTCCGTCATGCTCTTTTTGTTCGTATTTCTCTCCATTAATGTATTTAATTTGGTTCCTCCTCTTCTGTCATGAAGACCTGTTTGGAGCCACTTCATAGTTTGTTAATTATTGTGGGTAAGAAAAAGATAACACATTATTAGTTCGTAAACTAATTTACATGTTTCTTAGGGTTTAATTTTTATTCCTTGACGCTGCCAATAAAGTCTTGTGGAATGAACTTTTTCTCAAAATTAACATTACAGAATTCTTTATTAATACATTAAAATTAATTTTTTTATTAATTAATAACTAGATCTCATGTGGAATAAACATTTTTTTTGGGAAGGAATAAACATTTCTATTTGCCCTTTATATTCGCAATATCTTTTAATTGAACTAGACAACAGGAATGAAAAATAAGAAAAATCAGCCCACTTACCCACAGACCAGAGAAGTCGAGGGATTTTGCATGAGAAGTCAATGCGTGACGTAAAAATGCTGCAAATTAAATTAAATCAGTGGGGGAATTAAGTTGAAGGATTTTGCACAATAGTATTTAGAAGAACACCTGTGCTGAGATTATGACAGTTGTTGCCTTCAGGGCTTCGTGTTATAACACGTGCTCCTTTACTCTTGCGTTCGGTGCTGCAAAATGCAAGCAAACGTTCGATTCTCGTCCGAGCCACGACACGGTCTACCGTCAAACTCAAAAGGTCTTTGTTAGTGGATATCCCTGAAATGCACTTTGCCGAGGAAACACGACTCTGCGAAGAAACGCAACCAGTTTACATGTCAGTCCATCTTAAAAGTCTTTGCAGTGGATTTTGACCGCTGTTGTCTTAAGGGCTGCAACATAATAGTTGTCAAAGTGGGGGCAACCCAACTGGCTCACACGGGTTGATTCACCGCAGGTTCGGGTTATGAGTGAAAATGTCGAATTTAGGTTAATCCACTTTAATGGTGAGCTAGCAGGGACGAATCCATTTGGTGGACATCGGGCAAATGTTCCATTAAAATTTCAGAATTTCTATTAAAAATAAAAGTTTCAGAATTTCTTTATCAGCATGTGAATATATATATTTTGCCTCCATTATCTTATTAGACGAGTAATATTATTTTAACACTAAAAAAGTGAGTATCTATTTAGACACCCACTTTATAACTATTAGATATAATGAATATTAAAGATAAATGGGGACCACTATCACATCCAATAATTATAAAATGAGTGTCTAAATAAATATATATTTTTTAGATGTCAAAATATCATTATCCTTATTAGATTAACCCATGTTAAGAGAAAAATTGTGTAAAAGATATTTTTGTTAAACTTAGATATCATTTTTTGTCTCACTACCTAAGTTTTCTGAATTCATCACTGTGAGCCAACAACATGAGGTGGGTATATTGGTCTTGGCCCAATATAAGAGAAGCAAGGCTGGTTCACTTAATCTCCTATTTTCACAAGTTGGGCTGCACTTTATAATTTGCAAAAACTTTTAGCTTGCCTAACATGTGGATTGGGCAGGCTTGGCTCACGAGTTGGTGTATTTTTTTAAAAAAAGAATACCTGTATTATTTGAAACTGAGTATCAACTTATTGTCTTTACCAAAAAAAAAAAAGAATATCAATTTATTGTTGCTAAGCATAATATATTGGTACTGACTTTTAAAACTGGGTTGTTGTTTTATTGTTATTATTTTTCATATTGGAACTTTTTTTACAATTACAGTGGTATTATTATTAATTCTTAAAAACTTTTCTTTTAAAAAAATTCGTTAATTCATTGAGATAAAGATTTTTTCATTATTTTTTTAATTTTGACAAAACTACTAAATTCGTCCATCTAAAATTTTGTATCAATCAAATTGGTCATTGTGAAAAATCTCTCAAATTAGTCTTGCAAAATAGAATAGTCAGATAAATTAGTCTCTACCATAAAAATCTTTCAAATTAATCCCTATAAAAGTAAATTATCGGACAAGTTAATCCTCCTTGCCTAACATATCAGATAGACTAATTTGACGGATTATTTAATTTTGTAAGGACCAATTTGTCCAATTTGAAGTTTTTACAAATTTGAGAGATTTATTTTTCAGGGACTAATTTGTTCAACTATTCAATGTTGTAAGGATCAATCTGAAAGTTCTTTTTATAGGTACTAATTTAATCTACACAAAATTTGAGAAGAATAAATTTAATAGTTTTGTCTCCAATTTTTTAAATTCACGCAAAAACATGATGGACTCATTGTCTCAACCAATTTTATTTAGATGGACTAGCCCACCTCGTCTCGCCCTATTTTTGACAAAAATTTAATAGGGTGGGTCTAAGTGAAATGAACTGGCTGACTTTGACACCACTACTGAAACCACTCTAGAATTCGCTAACTCGCGGACAAGTGAGAAACAATCTGTTATCAAAAGTATATATAGTTGGTGTAAATAACTCAAATTAGTAACCTTGTGCGAATTATTTTGGATAAATTTCATTTTTCTGAATTTGTGACAAGGATGAAAAGTGATGAGAATATATTTCTGTGAACCAAAACTTATTATTCCAATCATTGTTTAATCAGAGTTGTCACCTTTTACTCATGGTTACAGCGTAACTTGATTTTGGATATAATGATCCCTTTGATACTGTAAAATTTGTAATTCTTTACTGAGGGTGTCAGATTGATTTGTCATGTCTTAGAAACCTAAAGAGCCTCTTTTGTAACAAAAATAAATTTCTTAAAGTTTAGGACGAAAGTGAGGGTAGAAAAAATTGGTTTCACCATCTCAATTAATTAATCACATATATACCGCCACTTTTATTTCTATCGGTAATGATACTATTTCCTCAAATTTAATCATTTTTAAACAATAGAAAATTGTAATTTTTTGTATCAATTTCAATCACTTCCACATCCCAAAAAAATTCAAAATTTATATTCCTCCTTCATCTCACTTTTTTATTTCTCCTGTTTTCATACTAAGTCGAACAAGAAGTTTAAAATTTGAAATTAATTAAATATGATATAATAATCAGTAGGGATCCTTTTATTCTAGGATTAAATCTTGCACACTTACTTTGATCTATTATGTAACTCTTTATCCACATTTAACTTAATCCATTTGACCATTGATTTATGTTATATTGTATTAATTATCAAACATGTCAAATTTTAGAAAAATTGACCAACGATAGTCATGTAATCTATTAATTGATATTTACTCGTATTTTTAAAAATATGTCATCTGTCAAAATAAAATAAAATGATGAATTATCAAATTATTTTCAAATTGTATGAAACTTTATATACGTAATACACTTGGTAAGAACTTTAGATTTAATGGTTGAATTGATGCAATTTTATGTCAAAAAAATTATTAGATGGAGTAAGTATGTAAAAACTTACTTCTACAATGAACACATCTCCACTCTATAATAATTTGCATAATGAAATCAACAAATTCACAGTAATAGAGCCAACTTCTTCTTTTCTTTCTTTTTTTTTGTGTAGTCTAAGTTATAGAGTCAACTTATAATGGGTCATGTTATTTTTCAGTGCGTCCATCTTCTATCTTGTATGATGTCCACAACAACGTACCCAAAATAATACGTCCACCAAAACAATGGACCCAACTAGGCAATTCCAACTAGATTGTCCAAGCCCATCTAATCAGAACCTTCTAGATAACCCCTCCTCTTCTTCTTACTCTGAGTAATCGACTCAACCCATACACGACTCGTATTCTGAGCAAAACCCATGTTGAGATTGAAAATTCGAAGTCGTTATTTCTATGGTGGTTTTATTTCGATGGTTTTATTTGGATGGTTAAAAAGTAAGTGTTTATGGATATTTAATTAAATTTAAAGGTGAAAAATTAAATTTTATATTTTTAAGTAAGAATCATACAAAATTTAAAGGTAATAAATTAAGTGTCGACACAATATCTAAGATGTGAATGATTGAAAAATCATTTTCCTTATTTTTAGCTTGTATTCTTGGTTAATATCATCCGATTAACCTATTTCAAGAGAGCAGACAAAAAATAGTCCAAGATCTTTACTTTAAGCTCATTCTTACCATATGCCTTTTACAATTTTTTGTTACAAAGTAGATTTTAGCAAAAGCCCCATGCTGAAATAAAATTTGGTTATTAGGGGGGAAAAACTTCTCAAGTAAAAATTGTACATGATGATGTGTGCTATCTCTATTTATAATTTGATTAATGATGGAAATGTGCACACATAATTGAAAGGATCTTCTTCAATTATTTAATTGAAAGGAATATAATTATTTTTTATGGAAAATTTATTCGGGAAGACGCTCACAACTAATTATGTGGTAAAATTAATATCTATTAAGAAAAGAAATATGCACCATCGAATTGCAGTTTTGACATTTTTAAATTTTTTTTTATTTTTATTAATTTTTCACTATTTAAAAACAGATGATTGCACAAGCGTTAAATTATGATTTTAAACATTAAAATCGCCATTTAAAAAGAGTTTTATCTATCTAATACTCTTGAATTGGCCATACGTGGCTTAATGTTACTTGTGTATACATATATTATTCATAAAATATCGTAACTTTATTTACATTTATTTTGAACTAGCTAGATTAATCCTAGTTTGCTAACTTTCAAATATCATTAAAGCGTGATTGACTAAGAAGTAACGAACGAAAGAAAATGTTGTCATATACTCATATTAATCTTGCATTTTATCTTGATAAGCTTTGTTGTCATGGGCTGCTGCTGACTTTTCTCCAAGAGAATACACACTTAACATTTGATCTAAAATTGAAATCCTGTGCCATCTGTTTCTTTTAGTTTCTAGTTACGTCTCTCTTCTGCAACTTTCATTTGTCCCAAACTGCTGATCCCTATTACTAGTCAAGCCCCCTGAGGGCTATAAATAGACCCAACTTACACCCCCTTTTGCTCACCACCAGATTCATCACTACACATACAGCAGTTATTAGTAGATAATTAATTAAGTGAAAGCCATGGAGAAGAAAACACTAGCTGGATTCTGCATCTTCTTCCTCGTTCTCTTCGTCGCGCGTAAGTCATTACTCTAAATGTTAATTCTATTACATTATCTCTGGCAATGTTATTTATTTATCTAACCTACAGGATGCATATGTGATGTTGCGACACATATTACACATGCATAAAATCACTAAAATTGGTCTAGTGATAAAAAGGTTGGATAGTATGCATGACATCCTTAGTTTAAATCTTATTATTGCGGCCAACATAATTTTCGAAGTAATACACATGCAAGCTGCGCCCATATAGTCTTTAACATTTATATACATGTAGCTGCTACTAGCTAGTTCAATCTGCATTACTTAGTAGCTTATGCTTAGCTTTCTTCTTTGGTTTATAAACGTTATGAGTTATGAAGGACATATATATATATATATATATATATATATAATTATTATATTGGTACATGCAGAGGAAGTTGTGGTGCAAACTGAGGCAAAGACTTGTGAGAACCTGGCTGATACGTATAAGGGACCATGCTTGACCACAGGCAGCTGCGATGATCATTGCAAGAACAAAGAGCACTTGATCAGTGGCAGATGCAGGGACGATTTTCGCTGTTGGTGCACCAGAAACTGTTAAATTATGGATTATCTCTATCAAACGAAGATGAAGGCGCATATATATAATAAATAAGACAACAGTGTCAATAAGATTATTGCACCTCATCCATATATGTATCTTTATATATCTAGACCGTATGTGTATGGGGTACATATACACTAGATGAGTTATACATGTACTTCGTCCCTAAGCTATACCTGTATGTACTGTGTGCATAACGTATGAGTTATGTACTTTATGTTACAGAATAAATGGTGTTGTTGCAAAACATGAGTTGGTATTTTAATTTTTGTTTCCAACATCTTCGTATTCTTCGCAAGTTCGATCTCACTTTAATTAATAATTGTGGCATGATCGCTTTACGTATCATGTTTAATTGTTATACTTATACATTTGCTAAGCTTTTATTTAACAATTTCTTTATATATATATATACAGCGTAACTGCGCTGTATAGATTCATGAATTTGTAAATGTATAAAATACATGCAATTACATTTTAATTTGCACATTATCACTATCATCATATGAAAGAACAGTTTTCTATTTAATATATATGGGAAGTTAAATAAAATTTATAGATTAATCTATATGGCAAGATGAAATATTCAAAGCTTTTGTTGATAAAACGTTAAAATTAACTTTTTTTTATGGGGTTAATTAAAATTTAATTTACGCATGATATATAAATATATATTAAATAAAGAAAATTAAAAATACATAAAATATGAATGATTTTGATGCATTATATATGATACTCATAAATTAAGAGATTAATTAATGAATAATTCACATCATATATAACTAGGTCACGTAGTTGAGTAAGCAACGTTTAAAAGTGGTCAGGGACTATTTGAGAGCAAGAAAATTATTAAATTGAATTAATCAGCTGACATCAAATCTAGTCACGTCAGATACACTCAACACAAGACGCTCCGTACGAATCATACATGGGAAGCTGAAGTTTCATTTTTTTTTTGGGGGGGTCTCGTTGCGTTGTGCATAAAGACCGACAAATGCCAAAAACATATACTTCCATATGCCTGAAGCTTTGAACTGGATCGACTTAAGTTTGGAATATTAGTTGATCAAAAAAATAGGTGTATCAAAATAATCATATTATTAACTACTTGTAATAAATTGATTTAATCTTGTGTATTGTTCCAAGTTAAATAATCACCTAATTATAGGATCCTAATTTTTATTTGGGAGACACAGGTGAGACAGGAATAGGGAACAACAGATTTGATATCTGCATGGGATCCACCAAAAATTAAACTTGAACACCAAAGAACACATGACTATCATCGAAAATGAATTCGAACACGAAATGGAGCATATGAAGCCATCACCGAGACTCCACCTGGGAAACCCAACCAACGCCAAGGATGAGGAACCCCAACTCAACGAAACAACTCGCATGATTATGTTGGTTCTTGTGCTATCAATCTCACTATTTATTAAATGTGTTAAACTGACCTTGACATAGCCTTTTAATGCTTTTTAGTATAGGTAAATTACAGTGACCTATATTGAATGTATTATGCAATAAAGGTAGATATAATATAATAATTTTATAAATTTATGAAAAATTGATATAATAATTTTATAAATTTAAAATCTTTTAAACAATTTCTATAAATAAAAGAAAGTTAAAAGTGAATTTTATCAAATCTCATGAATAATACGTGTGATTAGCCCTTTTAGTTTTTATATGGGCTCCTTTCATGTACATTAGGAATAACCAATTAGTTGAAAAAAGTATGTGAATTAGTTAATAATGAGTTAATTTTGTTACTAATGACTAATGCATTGATAATATTAATATGTTATTAGCTAGTTAATTAATCCTTCATCAAGTCTCATGCATGTGGAATAAACATTTCTGTTCCTTTTACTCGCAATATCTTTTAAATGAATTTTTGAACTAATTAACGAGACTTGGGATTAAAAATACGAAAAATAAGTATAGTTTGGTAACTATCTACTAAAATTTAAAGTCTATGCATGACGTACGATGGAATAATAGTGTGATTAAGTTAAAGGATTTTCCTTAATAGAAGACAACACCGGTGCTGTGATTTTGACAGTTGTTGCCTTCAGGTCTTCATGTTTTAACATGTGCCCCTTCAATTCCGCCCAGAGTGTTGCAAAATGCAAACTTTCTCCGTTCTCATCCGAGTTTTGACATGGCCTGCTGTCAAAAGTTTTAGCATTTTGTTAGCATATAGCCATCCTTGAATTGAATGTTGCAATAAAACACGACTCTGCTGTAAAAGGGATAAAAACAACACACACGAAAAAATCAGTTACATGTCACTACAACCTTATCCTTGATACGATACAGAGCGATCTATCATCTATGCAGTGATTTTGACTGTTATCACTTTCTTGGGAAAATTTTAGGAATGAAACCTATTATCAATAGCAAAAGTAATAAATGTTCCTCCACACCTCTATAATTAAATAGGTAATATCAAAAATACTTTAGGCAGTATAATAATTTCACAAAAAAAAGAAAACAAGAGGCACCACAATTTTTAACATGGAAAACCCCCAATTAGAGGGATAAAAACCTCACGGGATCAAGTCTAACAAAAACTTCTATTATGATCAATGGGAATATAATTAATCTTCCTAGTAACACTAAGGAATTTCAACAATCAACAGAATACTCATCCAATAGGCGGAACACAACCATATAACTCCACAATGTGAGTATAACAAAACAGCCATCAGCGAAGACAATAAAATTAATAGGCTATATCAAACTATCAAGCTCAACATCAAGAATAATACACTAAATTTTCGTGATAAACGGAGCACATTTATCCATTTGATGATGAACCCACTGCCCTTTCTCCCTTTTTCTCTTCTCCCTCCGCGACGCTATCCCTCTGTTTCCCTTTTTCTTCCCCAAGTTCACACTACTGTAGCATTTCTTCATCCTTTTGTTTCTTTTTGTTTTTTTGGTTTTCTTTTCTTTTTTTTTTAGTTGTTGGGCTTGGGCTACCATGAGGAGGGAAGCCCATTAACAAATGTCTCCCTTCTCGACTCAAATGGGGATGCACTGCTCCACTAAACTCGCCTTCTCTCTGCAAGAAACAAACTTCATCATAGGCAAAGCTTTAGTCATCATATCTAAACCATTGTCATAAGTATGGATCTTCTCCAATGAAAGCAGCTTCATTTTCAGTATTTCACGTATCCAATAATACCACACCTCTGTGTGTATCAACCTGGAATGAAATGTCGGGTTCTTGCTGAGATGGATAACACTCTGGCAATCACAAAATAACACAAACTTCTCTTGATCAAGGCCCAACTCTTGTAGGAATTTTTGCATCCACAAGAGTTCTTTTGAAACTTCAGTAATAGCAATATATTCAACCTCAGTGAAAGACAAAGCTACATATTTTTGAAGTCTGGACTGCCATGACATAGCCCCCTTGCAAAAGTCATCATGTACTGGGAAGTAGACTTCATAGAATCAAGATCGCCAACCATATCTGCATCTGTGTAATCGTCCAACACAGACTAACCACTACCAAAGTATAAACAAATTCTGTAAATGCCCCGAAGATACCTGAAAATCCACTTCACAGCTTGCCAATGATCCTTACCAGGATTAAAGAGAAACCGGCTAACAACACCAACAACATGAGCAATATCTGGCCTAGTACATACCATAGTATACATTAAACTGCCAACTGCAGATGCATATGGAACCTTCTTCATCTTTTCTTTTTCTTTCTCATTTGTAGGACGTTGTTGTGAACTCAACTTGAAATGACCAGTAAGTGGAGTACCAATAGGCTTTGAATTACTCATATTAAACCTCTCCAAAACCTTTTCAATGTTTTTCTGCGGTGATAATCACAACTTACCATTCTTCCTGGCATGAGCAATCTTCATGCCAAGGATTTGCTTTACAGAACCTAAGTCCTTCATAGCAAAAGACTTGCTCAAGTTATTCTTAAGACTCTGAATCTTCTACTTGTCATAACCAACGATCAACATATCATCCATATAAAGCAAGAGAATTATGAAATCATTATTAGAGAATTTCTTGACAAATACACAATGGTCTGAAGTAGTTTTACTATACCCATGATCTGCCATGAAAGAATCAAATATCTTGTATCATTGCCTTGATACTTGCTTGAGGTCATACAAACTCTTCTTCAATTTGCACACAAGCTGCTCCTTTCCCTTAACCTTGAAACCATCGGCTGCTCCATATAAATTTCTTCCACCAAGTTACCACGAAGGAATGCAGTCTTCACATTAAGCTACTCAACCTCTAAATTCAAGTTTGCTGCTAAACCAAGCACAACTCGAATAGAGGACATCTTCACCATTAGTGAAAAATCTCTTCAAAATCAATTCCTTTCTTCTACTCAAAATCTTTCACAACTAACCTTGTTTTGTACCTTGGCTATGAGACATTATCTTCAATTTTTAGCTTGAACACCCATTTATTTTTTAATGCTTTTTTATCCTTTGGCAACTTCATCAACTCAAAGGTATGATTCTCATACAAGGAATTCATTTTCTCTTGCATGGATTTCAACCATTTGTCTTTGTGCTCATCAGAAATAGCCTCTTGGAAGCTCGCTGGCTCCCCACTATCAGAGATTATCACAAACTCATCTGAAGGATATTTCTTAGAAGACTGATATGGTCTTGTAGATCTTCTCAATTGTGACTCAACTGGTGGTTCTGGTGGAACTTGCTCAACTGGCACTTCAAGAGTAGGTGTAGGCTCATCACCTGTGTTCCCATCATCAACCTCTACATCTCCCCTATCAACAAGAATACTAGGAGGAGACTCTGGCACAACATCACTATCACTTCTAGTAACAGATACTGGCTTATCTGACTTTTCAAAATCTTCAATGGTTTAGTTTTCAAGAAAGATCACATCTCGACTTTTGATTAGTCTCTTACTTGTCGGATCCCATAACCCATGACCAAAGTTTTTATGACCATAACCAATGAAGATACACTGCTTGGACTTCCTATCAAGCTTGGACTTCTCATCTCTTGGGATGTGAACAAAGGCCTTGCAGCTAAACACTCTTAAGTAACTATATGAGACATCTTTCCCTATCCATACTCTCTGTGGAACATCACCATCTAAAGAAGCTAAAGGAGAAAGGTTGATCAAATCTACTACAGTTCTCATTGCTTCACCCCAAAAGGATTTGGACGACTTTGCATGAGAGAGCATACACTTAATTCTGTCATTGATCGTACGGTTCATTCTCTCTGCAACACCATTATGCTGAAGAGTCCTAGGAACTGTTTTCTCAAGCCTAATCCCATGTTCTTTGCAATAGTTTTCAAATGGACCCCTGTACTCACCAACTTTATCTGTTTGGACACATTTCAGTTTCATTTCTTTTTCTCTTTCAACACTTGCATGGAAGTTCTTGAAAACTCTGAGCACATGGTCTTTAGATTTTAACACACAAAAGCCCACACTTTTCGAGAATGGTCATTAATAAAAGTCACAAAATATGATGCACCTCTTAGTGTTTTTGTGTCCATAGTGAAAACATCAGTGTGAACTGAATCTAGTACATGTGGTCTCCTGTGAGATCCTGAATAATGAAAAGCTAGTCTAGCATACTTTCCAATAAAACAATGAGTGCAAGTCTTTAGAGACATATCTTTTACTGGAAAAGACTGATTCTTGGCTAAAACGTTAAGTCATTTTTCACTCAAGTGGCCAATACTCATATGCCACAAGTCTGAAGGGGAATCATCAACAATATTCACCTCCTCTTTGCACAACTTTCCTGGCAATTGGTAGAGAGCAGTAAAATTATTATCTTCTCTAGCAACAACTAGCGACCCTTTGGTGATTTTGAATTTTCCACCACGAACGGTAGTATAGTAACCTTTTCCATCCAATACTTTGATTGACATCAAGTTAAGACGCATGTCAGGTGCATGCCTAACATTCTTCAACTATAATCTGCATCTGTCGCAAACGGGATCGCGACGAGGACGGCGAAAAAAAGATTTTTTGAAAATATGGAGTCGTCACCAAGTTTATTTAAAATTGGTAAAACATAGAAAAATCCAGTTATTTGAAAAATGTGGTCTTTCAAACCAGATGAATTTGGTCGAGTTTGCATGTGCATAGCAGAGTAGGAACTTAATCCTCACGCACTAATACACTGGCCCTTCGACCACTTTTAATTGATTTGTGCAAATTATTAATAACCTTTTGAAATATTTATTTTAATATATTTTTACATAAAAAAACTCTTTCTTAAAAAAAATTTAGGACATCAAACTGTCACAATTCAAATGTCCAAAATCCCAAGTTAACAAGCTATCACGGCTAAATTAATATTTTTATTCAAAGTATAATATTTTGCAAATAAATAAAAATTAAATAAAATATCTCATTTATAAACAAAAATTTTATTTAAAAAAAAATTTGCAAGCATGACAAAAATAAGATAAATAAAAATGAAATTTTAAAAAAGTAATTTTGGCTTGACAGGGATTGAAATCGCCTGCTCTTACGTATTCCCCTCAACAAGTGTTTTAACCCAAATGTAGCTTCTTTTAGAAAATAATTTTGTGTAGACTGATTAAAAGAGAATAAAGAAAGCGTTGATTAATTTTAATTTTTGAAACAGATTTTAGAATATCAAGCTGTCACAGCTAAAATATTCTTAAAATATAGAGTTAACAAGCCATCACAACTAAATTAATTCTATTTAAAAAAAACAATTCATCAATTAATTAACTAAATGAATTTTAATAAAGCAAAATACTTAAGTAGTTATTTCAAATCCAAAATGAATAAAATTCCTCCCTTTTTATTTTAGACATAAGCTGAACCTAAACCAAGTAAACCAATCTAAAAACAAAAAAAACAAGAAATGAAAACTTAACCAAACAAGTAAATTTAAATCCACGCACTAACTTCCAAAGTTTATTCTATAAAAGAAAATGACTTACAAAAAGAAATGAAACTAAATTTTTTAATTATCTTATTCCTAATTTTGATAAATTAATTTACTTAACCTTTTCATTTTTTTTACCTAAACTAACACTACATTAATTCAAAGAAAAAAACTCTTTTTATCATTAAATTACTTTTGAAACTAATTTATTCAATTTTCATTCAAATGATAATACTAAAACAAAATTACGAATTTTTTTCTTAGTACATTAAATGTTTTTGAACCAAATTAAATAAAAATTTTTTTTTTATTTATTTCACCAAAACAAATCTAAACTCAGTAAGGAAAGCTAAGAGGCCAAATAAAGAAATAAAACAAATACTGGTTAAATAATCTAATCCAAATTCAAAAAGATAATTTCGAATGAACAAAACCAAAATAAAATCCAATAAAAACTTAACCAAAATATAAATAATAAAAAAAGAAATATAAATAAATAAATAAAAACTACTTTTCCTAACTTATCTCCATACACATACTCACCTTCATACATACAAAACCAAACAAAACCCACACACATACCACTGACCCACCCCACTCACACGGCATCTTCACATACACACACACACGCACACTCCTCTCACCGACACTCTCACACATGCACACTATCACAAATTCACCCACATACACACACTAAAAAGAAAGAAAAAACAAAGGGGAAGAAGGTCTGAGAGGCACAGAGAGGGAGAGAGAAGCAAAAAAAAGAGAGAAGGGAACTATGAGAAGGAGCGGCCAAGAGGATAAGAGATTGAGAGGCAGAGCAAGGGAAAGGAGTAGCCACGTCGGCGTAGAGGGGGAAGGCCGCAGAGGCTGGCATAGAGGGATGGGTTGCGCGAGGAATACACCCGGCACTCAAGGAGATTCAGCTTGCAAAGGTGCCGGGTTCGACGTGGCGATGATGACCTTGGAGAAAGGGGAATGTTGAAGGGGTTAGAGGTGATGGTGATTTGTAGTAAGGGTGGCTGTGATAGAGGTTTCGAGGTGGTTGTCCGTGATGATGATAGAGGAAGGAGAAGGGGTTGGGGTTCACGGATCTCCGGTGAGGGTGGTGGAGCACAGTGGTTGATGAAGTTTTGAGGGGGTAGCCATGGTTGTTGAAGATGGGTGACAATGATTGTGGTTAGAATTCGAAGTGGAGTGCCATGGAGGTGACAACCGCGGCCGATGATGGTTTGTGGTGGCTTTCACGGCGATGGAGGACAAAGAGCGGTGATGATGATGGTTTCGGTGGAGGACGGTGTGGCCAAGGGAAGAGGCGGTCATGGTGGTGGCAGCTGTTGCTGATGATAAAGATAGGGAGGCCGTGGTTAGTGGTGGAGAGCTGCCGCGGCCTCTTCCCCTTTTCCTTTTCCTTTGTTTATTTTTATTTTTTTGGTTGAATTTTAGATGATGATGATATTGTTGCTGCCATTACCTTTTCTTTTTATTGTTATCAAGTTTGGATTCGTTCTCCTTCTGTATTTGTTGGCTACTTGATGTATATGAAAATTTTGTAATCTGAGTGTTTCTCTCTAATGAATGCTCTCTCTATCCCCCTGATCATATCCCTTCCCTCAATATGTATATTGTGTTCTTTGGATTCTTCCCCTTCCGCCAAAAGAAAGATCAACATTTTTTTCCAGGGACACCATTATTGTGTCCGTTTTTATTTTTCATGCTTTCTCTCATCCCCATTTTACTATTTGCTCACATGTGCTTCTCGAGGAAATGGGAAGATAAGAGTCCATGAACTCCTCTGTCTTTTCTTCTCTCTTTTTTTTTTTTTTGTTTTTTTTTACGACAAACTGGCAATTTCCTCCCAATTTTTGAAGAAACATGAATTGGGCCGAAACGGTTTGGGCCTCTTATTTATTTTTTGAACAAACAGAATGGGCCTAAAGAATAAAAGAAAAAGAAAGTAGAAAGGGATATATATATATATATATTTTGAAATTAAATTAATGGAGATCAACATGAAGGTTATAGCAAACAAAGAAAAGAAATAAAATGGGTTGGGATGAATTGGATAAAACACGAATGGATTAAAAACAAATTTTGGGTATCAAGCTAATAAAATATAAATGAAATGGGCTTTCTCTCTCTTTTTTTTTTATTTTTGGAAATAAAAAACAACCAGCAAATTTTTTTTATGAAATAATTAACGAAATTGCAAATAAAAAAAAGTAAATTAAATGCAAATTTTTGAATTTTCTTATTAAAGATCGAACAAAATAGGGTGTTCACAGCACCCCATGCTAGTTTCAAGCCACACATCTCCCATACTAACAATCTTGCATATCCATTCATCTCCCAATCTTATTCTGCCAAAGTCACCAGCAATGTAAGTAGAGAAAAACTCGTGCCTAGGAGTAACATGACATAAGGCACCAGAATCCATGATCCAACTGGAATCATCACATGCAAGATTTATGAAACTCTCATGATGTAGAACAAGGACATCATCATATGCAACAACAGCAGTGTCTTTATCATTGTTACTATTTTTATCTTCATCTCTTTCTCTTGATTTCTTTCTTTTCAAGTACCTACAACGCTTTTTGATGTGTCCCAACTTGCCACAATGCTAGCAATTAAATTCCTTTCTTATCTTGGACTTACCCATTGACTTGCTATGGCTCTTTAACCTGTCAGTATTATGAGGTCTTCGATTTTGACTTCTCCCCCGTGACTCTGCAATAAGTGCTTCTAACCGCGTGGAGGCACTAATCAAACCCCGCACTCTTCTTCTAGTATCTTTATTCAACATGCTTTCTTTAACCATTGACAACATCAACTTCCTATTTGGAGCTGAGCTAGCCAATGTCACGACTAGGACTTCCCAATTGTCAGGCAAAGAACTCAACAACAGTAATGCTTGCAACATGTCAGACAATGTAATTTCATTAGTTGTCAACTGATTGACAATCTCCTGGAAGCTACTTAAATGCTCTGGCATTGAATCACCTTCTTTATATTTCATATTTCATATTTACTAGCTTCCGAATCAAATATACTTTATTTTGCACATTCTTTCTCTCATGTAAATCTGTCAATTTTTACCACATGCTCTGAGCATTAGCTCCTTTTTCAACATGTAGATACAACTAAAATCTAACCACTGCCTAATCAAAGCAACAGCTTTTCTATTCATTCTGTTCCATTTGGCTTTAGACTTATCAGTAGGCCTATATTTATCACCCTCAACAGGATCATACAAATCCTTACTATATAACATGTCTTCCATGAAAGTCTTCCAAACTGAGTAAATTTTGGAATTCAACTTGACCATATTTGGCCCCTGATGTTCCTTTATTTAAACTACATAGATAAAAAAAATAACCAAAGCTCTAGATACCACTTTGTCGGGGAAACCTTAGGAATGGAACCTATTATCAACAGCGGAAGTAACAAATATTTCCTCGCATCTACACAATTAAATAGGTAGTACCAAAAATACTCTCGGCAGTATAATAATTTTATAGAAAAATAAAACAAGAGACACTACAATTTTTAACGTGGGAAAACCCCCAATTAGAGGGACAAAAAACCCACGGGACCTAGTCCAGCAAAAACTTCCACTATGATCAATAAAAATACAATCAGTCTTTCTAGTAACACTAGGGAATCTCAACAATCAACAGAATACTCACCCAATGGGCGGAACACAACCATATAAATTCACAATGTGAGTATAACAGAACAGCCACTAGAGAAGGTAATAAAATTAACAGGCTATATCAAACTATCAAGCTCAACATCATGAACAACATACTAAATTTTCGTGATAAACAGACCACGTTTACCCGTCTGATAATGAACCTATTGCACCGCCCTTTCTCCCTTTTTCTCTTCTCCCTTCGCAATGCTATCCCTCCGTTTCTCATTTTTTTCCCTAAGTTCACGCTATTGTAGTGTTTCTTCATCTTTTTGTTTCTTTTTTTTATTTTCTTTTCTTTTTTTTAGTTGTTGGGCTTGGGCTCCCATGAGGAGAGAAGCCTACTAACATGTCTTCATGATGGTTGCAACGTATATCATGTAAATCTTATATTATTTGTAAATGTTGAAAGCAAATTTTGATTACACGCACCCCTCACGTCATAGCAAAATCGTGAGCTTCTTTTTTTAATAAAGTAATATTTGGTATATAATAAAATTATATAATAAATAAATATCATATATTTTATTATTATTAGATTGATAAATAATTGGAATAAATGGAGACCACACATCATATCCAATAATAATAAAATATATGATATATATTTATTATATAATTTTATTACATACCAGACATTATTTTTTAAAATATATGACAACCAAAATGACTCTAGTGCTTGCTATCTCATCAAGTAGTGAAAAACAATTTGAGGATAAATAAAATTACACTCAATATTTTTTTATTTTATACAAATTTAATTATTTTGCATGTTTATATAGTTTTTCTTAGTCCTATAATTTAAAAGTTTACAAGTAAGTCCCTATATATATTATGTGATATTTTTCAATCAAATTTCTATTATTATAAAAGATGAAATATTCACGAAATATTCTGTTTCTGTGAGAGGGATGGAATATTTTATTTCTATAACAACAAAGATTTGATTGAAAAATCTTATATTCTATAGAGACTTATTTACAAATATTTAAACTGTAAAAATTTAATTAAAAATAGATTGAAACGGTAGGAACCTGAATGGTGCACACTTGTGTGAAGTTGTTGATTTCGCTTCACAAATGAAGTTGTTCGTTGGCACCTTACAAACGCAACGTGTGGTGGGTTAAGAATGTCAACTTTGCTTCAACATAGTCGTTAATCACAGCATAAATCCCTTGATTAAAACAAGCCTACTTTTTAAGATATAAGAACTAGCTAAATTGACACTTATCATTGGTGCCAATGAGAGAGTAAAAATCAAAGTCTTTTACAAACATGATGAAAAGAAGAGTTTGACTTATAAGATAAATACTTATCATTGGTGCTTAGTGTGACAATATCTTCTCAAAAATGGAGTTAACTTCCATTTGCTATAAGGAGAGATTATTGTAAGGTTGTCAAATAGAGAGGAGTCAAGTATAAATCATAAACTTCATGGGAGATGAATTTTCTCTTCGACAAATATAGTTGTCAAAAATAACAAAAATTGGTAACCTTTGGAGAATTATTTTGCATTTTGTTCTTTTGGTCGAGGGAGAACTATTTTGTATGAATCTCATTTTTCACTATGGGCCCATCTTTTATCTAGAGCAGGCCCACCAAAAAGTCCTAAACTACACTATTGGGCTCGAGACCAAGCCCATCTAACAAGAACCCACTAGATAGCCCCTCCCTCCGCCTTGCTACTCCGATTCATCGACTCAGTTCGTCCTGCACAACCAGACTCACTGCGAAACCAGAAGCTCGAAGGAGCCGAACGACCAAAAAAATGTCGTCGCGAGATGGCAGCGACGGCGCTCGGCCGAAGAAGCTCGCAAACTCAGAGAGAGACGGCGACGAAACTGTTCCTTCGAAGCAAGATTCGCGGAAAGCGCGGGAAAATTCGGAACCAGATTCCAGGAGAAAATCGCGAGGAGAGAGTTCGGATTCGGAGGGGGAGAAATCGCACAGGACGAAGAGGAAATTGAGGAGGCGATACAGCAGCGACGAAGATTCCGATTCGGGTTCGGGTTCGGGTTCGGATTCGGAGGAGGAAGAGTCCGAGAGTTCAGGTTCGGGTTCGGAGTATTCGGATTCGGATTCGGAGTCGGAGAGCGAGGGAGAGAGGAGGGAGAGGAAGAGAAAGGAGAGGAGGAGGAGAGAGAAGGAGGAAGAGAGGAAGAGGAGGAAGAGAGAGAAAGAGCGGAAGAGGAGGAAGAAGGAGAAGGAAGATGAGAGAAGGAAGAAGGAGAAGCTGAAGAAGAAGAAGAAAAAGGAGAAGAAGAAAGAGAGAGGGAAGAAAGGAGCAGTGACGAATTCATGGGGGAAATATGGTGTTATTAGAGAAACTGATATGTGGTAAGTGATTTGTGCTTTTTTTTTTCCATTCCATTTTGTTCTTTTCATTTTTGCGTTGCTATATTGAATAATTTGATTGAAATGTGAGATATGAATGTGTCAGTATTTTGTTGCTTAGGTTTGGCATGTGAACTTATGTGTGATTTGCACGAGGATAGATAGGACTTGAGTATGTAGATAGGAGGCTTGAAATTAGACAAGGTTGTGGAATTTATTTGAAAGGTGATGATGAATTTGAGCATGGAAAGCTTGAAACTGATCAGTGACCATTGTTGGTGTTTCTCTGCATATATGGTCATGGAGAGAAAGCTGCCTGTGTGTGTAAAAGAAAAGTTAAATTCGACACTGCCCTATTTTAACAAAACTTCAGTTGGACTACAATCTGAGTACATGCTGAAAATATAGAATCTTTGGAAGAGGCAATGGCTGTTGAGAGCTTTTGTAGGATTCACTTACAGTACGCGATAATTTAATCTCCTGATTATTTGAAAATTTGAAATTTACTGTCCAATTTGTCATGCCACAACTTCTAGATTCTGGAACCTTGGAAGACGAAAGTGTTGTTAGAAACAAGATGGCCTGTTCTTTCTTTGTATTTTATTTTACACAGGTCTTTGGTTGGGCAGAAAGCAGCAGAAATTTTGGACAAGAGGTTATTGTTGAAAGAGTTGAAAGATAGCAATTTTAACTCTCTATTGATGGTTTCATTTTAGCTGACATCATCTCTTGATGGACACTTTAGCCAGCTTTTAATCTTTTATTACTGGGAAAGCTGTACTTCACTATTAGAAGCCGTAGTAACTGAAAACACGGTTAAGCATGTTAGCATGTTGACTGCATATTATTTTTGTTTCCTTTATGTGCTTATGGAAGGTCTTGGGTTCATGGCCTTAGTTACCAAAGCTTACCAATAGATTTTTAAGTAGTAAAGGTTTTGTTGAAGTAAATAACTGGCTTAAATTTTCAGTTGAGTCTGAAGGTAATAACAACCTAATTTAGCATTTACATCTTGTGAATTAAGGTTCTAGTCTTCCCTTCTGTGAGTGATGTTATGAATATTACAGGACCAAACGACCAGAGTTCACTGCATGGTTGGCAGAAGTAAAGCAGGTTGGTGATATTTTGGTCTACTTTCTATTTTTAATGCATTCTTATTTCCAACAATCTATATATGATATTTACTCTTCCTTTTTGTTCGTCATTTTCTTATTGCCAAAAGTTAGGTTGGTGACTTCTAAAATTTTCTTGGGAAATGTTTTCTATGTATTCTTCACATGAGCTATTGACTTGGTTTCTAGTATAGTGGTGAAATTGAGAAGGTGGTTTTTCATAATAAACTAGATCACATTTGTTTCTTGCCTGTTGGACTTGGCCAAAGCTAGACATTTTTTTTAACCTCCTTGAAGAGCAAGCGCAGAAAATTTATTTTTTCCTTCATCTGTAGTTGTCCCAATTTATATGTATGTCATGGTCGTGTGGAGCATACGTTGTTACTTTGCTGTAATCATTGCGGTTTTTTGACAGGTGAATATGGAGAATCTGTCTAATTGGGAAGAAAAGCAGATGTTCAAAGAGTAAGTAGATATACTTGCCAGTTGCTACTCAGAAAAGAAAAAGAAAGAACGATGCATGGGTGTGTGAAGGGAAAAAAATAGAAAAAAAAGAAGGGGAAGCACTTAAACTTGCTGTATGTTAAGTTTATTCTTAGGTTGTGTTTGGTTAAGGAGTAAAAAGGGGGTTAAAATATACTAAATGAACTTCATGTGTAATTTTACCCCCACTTTTACTCCCCAACCAAAGATACTCTTAAGGTTGAACCATATGATAAAAAGAACTACTCAGATTAACTAATTTCATTCTCACCTTTATTCACTTATTTATTCAGTGATCCTTTATATATTAAGTGCTACATTGCATTCAATTCTGTGTTGTTTGTTTCTAATTTCTGATGTGCAGATTCATGGAGGATCACAACACAGCTACCTTCCCTTCCAAAAAGTAAGCTAATGCAGAGTTTTAGTTTATTTTACTTAAATTTGCCAGATTTTGTGCTCATTTTTGTAGATAAGAACTAATCTATGGGGAAATGGATCCTCTCATGTCAAAATTCCACATAACAAAGTCATATGTAATCTCTCACCTTTAAATCTTTTATGTCACATGTATTTTCTAGGTCCCACCTTTGGAATCAATGGTGAGAGATCAAACTTGACCTTGTCGTGTTGAATTTTGAAATGAGAGGATCCATTCCCTAATGTATGGCCATGTATCTTTTGTTTGTTATCTGGCAATATTTTATCCTTCAATTTATGGTGCCATGCTTATCAATGTAAACTCCTTGTTCTGCAATGTTGACTTGGACTTAAGACCTTGACTGAATCGTTTTTATATATTTATTTATTGGGATTGACAAATGGTTCAATGTTTACGTGGCAGGTACTACAACCTTGATGCTTACTACCGGCGTCAAATGGAAAAAGATATGAAGAAGGGTATTAAGAAGGTCCAGGCAACTGAACGTACTGTTTTTAATGATGAAGAACAGCGCAGGTATATCATTGTGCAAGCTGGTTTTGTTATTCTCATTTTTAATTGATTCTCTTTTGGCAACCTTTTTCCTTTGAACTCACACAAGGCCTTCTGTTATTTGATTTAAGAAGGAAATATTTTGACTATCTTCCTGTGTCAGTTTTTGATATGTAGGATTTTTCAATACCTCCTTATCTTTTTCACTCTTTGTCAACTGTGTTCCATTTGCACAAAAAAATTACTTGAAGTTTTCATTACTAGTGTCAGAATATGACCTTTAAAACACTATCCATGCACAGAGTGGTTTATATAATTTTACATCAAATTCTTGACTTTTAGTACTCTTGAAAATGGAGCTGACGAACAGTTGTACACATGGCAAGCATTTCTGTTGACTATCTTAACTTTTTCCTTTGAACTCACACAAGGCCTTCTGTTATTTGATTTAAGAAGCAAATATTTTGACTATCTTCCTGTGTCAGTTTTTGATATGTAGGATTTTTCAATACCTCCTTTTCTTTTTCACTCTGTCAACTGTGTTCCATTTGCACAAAAAAATTACTTGAAGTTTTCGTTACTAGTATCAGAATATGACCTTTAAAAAACTATGCATGCACAGAGTGGTTTATGTAATTTTACATCAAATTCTTAACTTTTAGTACTCTTGAAAATTGAGCTGACGAACAGTTGTACGCATGGCAAGCATTTCTGTTGACTCTAATTGTTTAATCATTTTCATTCCACTTGTAGGCAAGAATTGTTGCAAGCGCGTGAAAAGCATAAGGAAGAGCAAGTGATTGCTTTGAAGCGCTCTATGGAAAGTGGAATGGTTAGTTTTTACCAGATTGCTTCTGTGGCGATTTGACTCTTATTCTAGTCATTTTGTTAATGCCAGGGTTGCTTTTCTTCTCCTCTCATGTTTCTGTGCTCTGATTTACAGGCACAAGCAATGAAAGAGCAGGCTCAACTTAGGGAAGAGATGGCTTACCAGTACAAGCTTGGAAACTTTGAGGTGAGAATTACAAATTAAACTCTATTCGGAGCTTGGGTTTTAGTTTTTATGTCTCTGCTCAGTTTGCTGCAATATTACCACTATAGGCTGCTGCTGCTATCCAGAGAAGGTTGGACCCTGATGCTGCTGTATAGTTGGACACAACAACTTCCGTTCTGTGAATCAGTTTCTAGGGAACAAAAAACGAAGCTTCCGTGAAACTAAGAATTTGGTGATAGTTTCATGGTGATCATGTCTTCATAACGAACAGTTTATGTTCATTGGGGATCTTTTGGCTTTTAGGGATAGCATATGCCGTGGATAGGTTTGTTTGTTCCAAGGACTCTATAGTTCTATGGAACTATAGCTAGCTAATCGAAGAGGTTTTGCTTTTCCGCATGAGGAAGTTTGGTTTTGTGTATTGTTGGCGGAGTTAGCATTTAAAAGCAAGGGGAATGCACACGAGAGAACAGTAGCATTTTCTTATTATATATGTGATCAATTTAAGGAGAGAAAAAAATCATAATTAACATAACCTGGCTTTAACCAACGGAATCCTTTTGGGCTCCTAATTGAAGTCTGAGAATTACAAACTTTCCAAGCCACATAAACTTGCACGATAAATAGTGCAGCTTGTGTACTTTTACCTGTTTTAATCTACGAATGTGATCTCATATGTATGAGGATTATGAATTCATGTTTGAAGTTTACATTCTCCTGGACATAGAAAGAAAACTTCTCTCGATTATGTAACCCCCTAGTTCATAAAATATTCGTATGTGTTTGTTGTTTGAGAAGATAATAATCTAAATAGGTAATAAAGAAACAAATTGCATAAGTTCAATAGGCTTTTCAATATCTTACATTAAAGTTAAGATGGTACTTGTGTAATTGTATGCTCTATGCGCTATGCAATAGAATATGCAGTCTAAATATAATAGCTTGCTTCATAAACATAAAGGAAGAATTTTTTCATGAAGCCTAAACATGTTGGCTTCCTAAATGCAGTTGCATTTGCACATAAGTAACTGCTGGTCACCAACCTGCCGCTTAATTTCACGACATCTGGCGAAGATCTTGATAATTAATAGCTTATCTCCATCCATAACATAATGTCAGCTATGTTATGAAGCAAGGAAGTCTCATGCAAATGTATTTCGGAAAGATAAATCATATTTTTAAAAATGTTCCTTTGCATTAATATTTATATCTAGAGTAAATTAATCTGACTTTTTTTCATAAAAATATTTTACGAATATTTTTTTTTGATGTTTATAAATATCACTATCTAACAATTGGATTAATACGACAAAGGGCAAAAACAAACATTTTTGAACATAAAAAATAAAAAAATTCTAGGGATCAAAATCAAAATTGACTGTATTTATAAATACTAAAAAATATATTTAAATCTTCATTTTTCATTTTTAGCAAAGATAGCTTCCATCTGTGAATATTCAACTTGCTACTAACAAGATGAAAATTAGAGGGTGAGAGACATACATGGTTCATTGGGTACAAATTCGCAGGAAGCAGAAGACCTTGGTAACGCAAATAATTGTTTTTGAACTTTGGTCATGGGAAAGATCTCAACTCATTGTCTTGAAAAAATTTATAGCCCTCAAAATAAGCTGCAAGCCCTAGCTCATTTCTAGAGCCTCTGTATCATTTAAATGTACACTTGGCAAGGAGTGATGAAAGACAATCACGAACACTTGTTGGCTCTATCCAAAGTGTTTCATCACGATAAAAAAATACATATCCTATAAACAAGGGACACAACTACTCAAAATGTGTTAACAAAGAACAACTATACAAAACAAAATTAAACATTTAAATTACTTAATTAAACAAACCTTCTGAACGACAAGAACTTCAAGCTCGGGGCACTTTTGAAGCAATCTTACCAATGAACCGGAGTCACAACAAGAAGTGGTGATCTCTAGGCGGACCAAATTGCCAAATTCAGGAAGATCCACCAGATTATTAGAAAATTTAGTAAAGGCGTGCAGCACATGTGAATGAAAATTTATAACAAGAGATTCATACACTAACCCCAAAATGCACCTTATAGAAACAATGAAAAATGAAAATATCAACATTTTATCCGGAGATTCTTAATGCTCCAAAAAAAAAGAAAAGATTGTTACACCATATCATTTTATTCGAACAATCTGAGAAACAATTAATATTAAAAATATTGTTAAAGTATGAGACAAGATAACAAATATAGCTAATGTGGTAGCTATTGAATAATACATAGCAAGAATTCTACAAGTATAATCACTTTCTTGTATCAGTAGCATATAGCGAAATGATATATGTACAACATTTTTCTATAACATACTTACAACATAGGAATAAGACGAACAAGGTGGTGATCTGCAATTTCCCACGATCACAGTAATCATAGCGTAGCTGCACCATGGTATGACCACACAATTTAAAACCATGGGGTTCTGATGATGTCTCCAATTAGTCAACTTCCTAAGCTACCGATTAACTTGCACTTGTGTGTGATGAACATACAAACAAAAGTACTTAAAATGTATTTGGACAAAGCACATCACCTTTGTGGTTAAGAATCCTATCCCGATCAATGGTCTCATTATCACTCGCTGTGCGGATTTAAATCTCCACGAGTATCCATAATTTATTCTAAAAAACATAAAAAAGAGAAAAATATATCTAAATACTTTTGAATATGAATAAAACAGTCGTATGTATCCATAATCTGTTGATCATTATGACATTATCTAGTACAGCCAAAATTAAAAATAAAATACATTATGTAAACCTATATTGAAAAAAATTAGGAATATGAGAGTTGAGATATATATATATATATATATACACATTTACATAAACTTATACTTATGTAGGGATTTGGTGGGTCTTTATAGGATGAAGATCTTAATTCCCGCTATCGCTCTTTTTAATAAATGGGGACCCTATTATTTTTCTCTTGAGAACCAAATTAGTTTTCATACCCCTATCGCGGGTAATCTATATGGGTATTCATTTTTGAGGATATTTTTGCCATCACTGATTTTTGTAGAGAGAGAGAGAGGATACCACTAGGAAAAGTTCATTTTGAAGGGTGAATAGAGTTAACTTATTGCGTTATATATACTTACTCATTTTCATTCACAAAGAAGAGTTTCATAGTTCAATATGCATTCATAAGAAATTGCAAGTTTTCTTCCTCGAAAATTGCTGCAAATGGCCTAAAAAAGACAACGCTTACAGCATTAGTTTCAACAAAGATGATGTTTTCTTTATATTTCTAGTATGTAATTTCATGTGATTTGAATATAAAAATAAAGTTTCATTATTATATTACTCTTGATAATGGAGGCTATAAAGATTCTCTTTGTTTTGACTATATATTTCTCACCGCTGCATGAAGACGTCATGACAACTTAAATCATGTCCAAACAAGCAATAAGTTTTTGCTGACTAATACTCATAAAAGAGATGAGCCTCTTCTCCAGAGGGTGTTATATGAAAAATATTATCACGTACCGAATTCTCTATACATAATATTATTACACATGATTAAATAAGAATGAAAATAGTTAATCAAAGGCAGCCTGAGTTTTGCTCATTCTCCACATGGCAATGAGTATTAATCACCGTAGGCTTTAGAACACTAGCACTCCTTAGAATATACTATGCATACACTAGTTCATCCACGAGCCTCGATTTGATCCACACTTTAATGTAGATATAATTTTCTTTTCATAGGATGAAACAAATTTTCATTATATTTTTGTAAAGACTATATAAAATATATTTAAGATAAACAACTTAAAAACAAATAAAAGGGATGAGATGTTTTAAGAACGGAGCTTTAGTATTCGTTTTAGCTTTCACTAAAAAGCGAAAAACTAATTTTTTAATTATTTTTAAAAATCAGCTAAATATATAGAAAGTAATTTTTTTTTTGAGTGTGAAAAAGTGATTTTGGACTCTCAAATTCTATACAGACACACCCTAATTGGCCCTTGTTCAGTTATTTACAATCAGCAGTCTCTCACCGTCCGATGGTACTCTAGTAAAGATCCTCTCAATGCCATCCAACGACCATAATTGGTCCATCTCACTCACACAGTCCACTCAGCTGAACCAAGGAAGGACCACATTTATTAATTAAATCACTATCAGTAGTCCTCATCACCATAGCGGCGCCATCACTTAATTTGATTGTAATATAATCTAAAGTGATTTCTTTGTAATTTTTTAAATGATGCCCATGTCATTATCAATAAAAAAAACATAAAAAGGTCATGCCCATGTCGGCTTGTCTTTTAGGTATAGGCCCATTCTTCATTCCATGCTCTAAAATAATTCATAAAATTAGTAATTTAATTTAAACTCCTATGGTTTACTCGGATGCAGCTTATTATTAGTGTTATTAGATGCGTGCAAATTTTCTTATGAACATTACGCAAACTTTACTGGTCACGATTTTATTTTTCTCCCTTTAACATTAACGTCTCCAGTTAGACGTTAATAAATTATCCAAGTTTAAATACTTGACAAAATAATTATTAGAAATATCTTTTAATAAAAAACTAAGATGTATTATAATTGTTGTTAATTTTTCTACTAATAAGTGAAATTGTGTATTATACTCACATTTTAGTGTGACTAGATTCTAAAAATTCACCTGAACTATTGGTACTTCTAATTAGTAACATAGTCTTGAACAAGATTGCACATATTTAGTGTTGACCATAGAAAAAAGTAATATATTTTGCTTTTGATATTATTAGTTGATTCTCAATTTGTATTGGAAAATAAGTTGAAAAATTTGGTGTGAACTATTACAAGAATATTATCAGAGCTTTTAAAAATGAGTATTAATTAAAGAATTAAGAGAAGGAAAAATTAAATCAAAAGGTTAAGATTTTAAATTTTTCAATTGATTAAATAATTTTCTTATTAAAGCCGACACAGCCAAGGCTCAGCTCAGTTGTGATAGTGAATCCACTGAACAAGACAAGAAACCTTGAAAAAAACAGCCACTTGGAGAATATCTTTGTCTTAAGATGGAATGAAAATTATATTCATTTGTTATTAATTAATATTAATATTCCAAATCTAAATCCCTTTCTCTTTCTTCGTTATTGAAGCTTTTCACACTCTCCTAGCTTCTACTCCACTTTTGTCCCTCCTTCTCTCTCTCTCTCTCTCTCAGAACTAGAATGTTGAACTGTGCTAAACCTTGTTTTTGGTAGAAGGGACACAACAAAGCTAAGCCTTTGAGAATGAGGGGTCCTTTGGGTGCAGTCATTGGGAGGTATCCATCAAGTGATGGAACCACCCCAGTCGGAGGGATCATAAGGCACAACAGAAAATGCAGGGACATAACTGTTCTTGTCATTTTTATAGCATTATGGGTTGCCATGATTGTCAACTCCAGCTTTGGTTTCAACCAAGGGAACCCTTTGAGGTAAGAATCTTAAAAAGTTCCCAACTTTATCTGAATTGGCATTGTTTTTGATGTGAGCTTCTGTGATTGGAAATGCAAAGTTGTAGTTTTGAAGTGTGAGGTTGAGACATGAGATGCTATTTGTAAATGGGATTCTTTTGTAGTAGGTTTTTTTTTTTTTTTCCTTAAGAAAGTTCTTGTAATGGATGTTTAACTGTTCACAGTTTATGCATTTTGTTGAGTTGTTCTTTTCTTCCTTGAGGTCCTAGATTTTATACTTTCCCTTTCTCTCTCTCTCTCTCTCTCTCTCTCTCTCTTTTTTTTTAAACCTATTCTGGGTCTTAAATTTGTATAATTTTTTCCCTTTCTCTGTAATAGTAGAAATTCTATGTTTGTTGGATCTGTCATTTTATGTTTTCCTCTGTGTACCAAATTACTAATAGTGTTGGCTTCTGCGGAACTGAAAGGTCTGTAAGTAAGAAGCGACACTTGGTTGTATTGTAACATGAAGCCTGTAATTTTGTTCTCCTTTCTGTTGTTATTGTTGTGTAGTTTGTAATCACACATCTAGTGGGACTAGGCACCTAGTGAGACAAGCTTTGCTCGTTATTGTTGTTGTTGTTGTATTGTGGTTTGTGATCAATGCTACTATGGTTTACTAGGCTTACTTATGGGCTGGACTACAAAGGAAATGTGTGTGGGGACAAGCATGCTGGCCTTCGCGAAGTGGAGCTATTATACTGGCTGAATCCTAATCAGGTTTATCAAAGTGGATTGAAGGATAGCAAATTCAAACTGGCTGACGCCCACAGCATATGCTTGTTGGACTGCCCTATACCTTCTGAAGATTCACTCAATTGGGTGTGTCATTATCCCGAAGGAGATATTCGTCTCAGTATGGATGATTGGATTGATAGTAACTACAATTATTATGAGTACCTTACCCCCGAAATGAGAAACTCCTCTCTTCAACTTCAAGGCCCTTGTTACCCTGTCATATTTCCTAGTGTGAATGGTAAGCAAACTTTTCCAATTCCTATGCATCCATAAATGTCATGTGGTGTTGTGTGCCTACCAATGGTTGTGTGGTTGGAACTTATGCTACTTGCAAGAAAGGCATTTTTTTCAAAAGTTTTTTCTTTTTTCCTTTTTGTGTGTGTGTTGGGGGGGGGGGGGGGGATGGGAGGGTGTTAGGGGAATTGTCAATATCCTATATATTATGAGTTTTTAAAATACCTGATTCTTAAACCAACCCTTTTTGTCTAGTTTACTGGAGTTGCCAATACATTGCCCGAGCATCAAATGTGTCTTTAAGGCATTGGCAGGAGATGGGTGGAGTTAGCATCAATGAAGACATTGTTATTGATAAGTCCATTCACAAGTATATCAACTCTCGGTCAGCTGTCCTAAAGGTTAACTTTTTTCGACCGTCTATATTTTTTTATTCATTTTATGGTAGTCATATTGTCAGGGAAAGCATAAATACTTAACATTCCTTCTATGTTGCGTATAAATCAGCATGTCAATTTTAACTTTTAACCTAAGAAATTATCAATTAAAGGAAGTAATTTGTGGGTAAGCAAGCACTTAAACATATGAGCATTCTGCTACAAAAGATATACTGGTACGATAGCAAAAACAGCATGCACCCAGTGCTCTGCCAACAGAGTTAAACATTCAATTTGTTAATACTCAGAAAATATCCATGGCTGGATGAAAATGCAGGAGTAGAAGACAGTGAGTATAAATTATCATTTATCAGTACTCATTGATATGTATCATCTTTAGAATCTTGATACCAAATCTATTTTCACTTATCCTCCATCCTTTCTCACATTTTCACTCTTACTAACTGCACTTGTGTTAAGCTTTTAGTTGCACTGTTTCATATGTCCTGTCATTGAGCATTATGTAGACAATGTCCAATATGATTTTTAAGTTTCATAATTACTTATTTACTTTTATTCGCAGAGATACATGGCTGACATAGGAAAGGCATGGCCTGTGCTGATTGTTTGTGGAGGGATCGTACCTTTGTTTCTATCTGTGATTTGGCTGCTGTTGATTCGACAATTTGTTGCTGCAATGCCTTGGATAACAGTGGCTTTCTTTAATATTCTAATAGTATCCGTCACAATGTTTTACTACCTAAAAGGTTAGGATTTATGCTGAACTTTTTTGTAAAGCAAATTACTGTTTTTTCTTGGAAATATATAACCATATAGAAGGCAACAAAATATGAATTAACGTTTTGATTAATTTCAATTTCTTTTTCTCTACCCTATGTATTTAATGTTTGATTCCTTGTCAACTGCATGGCATATTCAACTTCGAGATCACCATTTTCTTGAATACCCTTGCATCAACTGTATGTCTGTGTCCTCTTGATAAATCCAATTAAGCTCACAGATACTTCTCTCATTGTATATTCCAGTTTGACCCTGGTTGCAAACCCATTGTTAGAGGCTTAATGTGGACCACTGGACCTTTTTGTGATACAACTTATTAGAAAAATTTAAAAGGAATTCCTGGGCCAGACACGAGCTAAAAGTGTACCAGACATGTTTTTGGAAAAATATATGGGGCAGTTTGAAAGCATTAAACAATTTAATTGTAATATATTTTCTGTCATAAAATAGAAATGCCAAAAGTTGCTGGATAACATGGCCTAATGTCTTAATTCTTTGAGTTTGTATTTTGATATAAGATTCATTCATTGGGACTTGAAAACGATCCAGGATTCCAGATATTATCCTTGTTCTTTGCATTTTGTGCATTGGAAACAATGAACAAAATTGTTTGCTTGTATAGCATGCACCTAGTAAAATAATTAATATTTGATGACTGAATGCGTATGAGTTAGTACACATAGTATACTTTGCTTGGCCGTACTAGTTGAAACCTATTATAATTGTGTACATAACCTGAGTCTTCTAGCCAAATATTTATTTGTCTATCTTTTTTCTGCATTTTGAACCAACACTGATCAAACAATAAGGCTGAGTTAATATTGTCTTCATGACTTTCAGTTGGATGGATAGGAAATGATGCTATTTCCCCCATCATTGGTGAGCATGATCCTTACATTCATGTATTTGGGAGGGTAAGTATTGTTGTGACTAAGTCCTTGTATATCGATTTTATGATCTCCCTCTGTGTTGGTGACTTTTATCATGTACATCTCACAGACAAATTTTATTTTCAGGAGTTGACTCATCTACATGTTGTCACTGTATTGATGACCTTTATCATGGTTGTTTCCATTCTTACGTCTATTGCTATTGTTCGACGCATCCTTATGGGAACTAATGTCCTTAAGGCAAGCAACTTTTTATTACATGGAATGATAAATTATGATTTTTGTTGTTGTCGTTTGTTGCATTGATATTTGATAGCAATTACTTATATTATTAGCAGTAAACTTTCTTCATTGATCTTCCAATCATGGTCAGATTTGTCATGCATTTTTAATTACCTCTTAGCAATTTATATACATCCCTTACTTGACAATGTTGCTTGACATTGAGATACATTCTCCCTCTCTTTTGTAACTGAGAAATGATGTTGCTGCATCGTTTCCACTATGACAGTCAATCAATTTGATTATAATGCAAATTTTGCTCACAGGTTGCTGCAAAAGTGATAGGAGAAGTTCAAGCACTTATCACTTTTCCAGTTATACCATATTGTATCCTTGCAGTGTTCTACATGTTCTGGATTTCTGCTGCTCTCCATTTGTTCAGCTCTGGTCAGGTTGTTCAGAATAACTGCAACTCTGATTGCTGCGCGTATGATCTCTTGGAAAAAAAGGTGAACTGTGATCATTGTTGTGGATATAGCATTCGTTACACACCACATATTGGAGTCGCCATCCTTTTTCACCTGTTTGGTTGTTATTGGGCTACCCAATTTTTCATAGCATGCTCATCAACAGTGATTGCTGGATCTGTTGCTTCTTATTATTGGGCCCGTGGGGAAACTTCTGTAAGTCACAGTACCTTATCAATAAATGAAATGAATTATTAAAGTCAGAGGATTCAATGGGGTTTAATGCAGAGAACTCTACTAAACTTCGATAACAATGACACTGAATTTTGGTAGCTACAAAATTTTATTTTTTGGGTTATTAAACATAATTCACCTTTCTCAATGCAGCAAGAAATACCTCTTCTTTCAGTCATTTCCTCCATGAAGAGGCTTATGCGTTACAGTCTTGGTTCTGTGGCTCTTGGCTCCCTGACTGTATCATTTGTAGAGTCAATCCGCTTTTTGCTTGAATCTATTCGTCGTAAACTAAAAGTCTCCAGTCATGTGCCTGACAACTGGATTGGCAAGGCTGCATATCAATCTACTCAATTTTTTCGAAGGTGTATTGAGTGGACCATCAAATCAGTGAACCGGAATGCATACATCATGGTAAATTTTATTAATCTACCATAAAGCTAATTTTTATGCATGCATTAGTACTCTTTGCTTTGTGATCATCAAGTCCAGGAGATGCTCAATCTCATCTGGGTCTCTGTTTTGTTTTTGTGGAGTATACTTCAAAATAAGGGGGCAAAACATTTTTTTTCAATTAAATATTTTATACATTTGCATGATTATCATAAACACAGTTGCCTCTTTTTTCAAGAGACTTCTACTAACATACTTTTGGGTACTTGTACGTCAAATATACTTCTCCAAGGTGTGGTATACTGGTATGGCACAGGTTGCATAGAGAAAATGTCTCCATAAATCTGACTACATAGAAAATAGATGATAAATAGAGTTAAGGCGTAGTAAAATATTATCTACTAAGTAATTGTGCCATCAAAATGTTTCCAGTCAATTTCCCAAACACTAGAACAATGATTTTGCTTTAAACTCTGCTGCAAGAAGTATTGTTAGAATTTTTTTCACTTACTTTTAACAAGTATTTCTGCATTTTACTTAGTATATTACCTTAGCATACTTTATTTTTATATATTTCTCTTTCTGTGTTTAACTAATTGTGTATCTGCTTGACATCAGATCGCTATAACGGGTGAAAGTTTCTGTAGAGCTTCTGCTATTGCAACAGAGTTGATCATGAATAACATCTTACGGATTGGACGTGTCAATGTGATTGGGGATGTCATTTTGTTCCTTGGAAAACTGTGTGTCAGCCTCTCAAGTGCTGTGTTTGCATTCCTCATGTTGGACACACACAAGTATAAATCTGCACATAACAAGATCGCTTCTCCACTCTTGCCTGTTATGGTATGTTTTCTATGATACAATTAAAAGAGTAGTGGTTGAAGATCACCTTTTGGGTTTGGCCAAACTATAAAATATAGTAATTCAATATTAGTTGATAAATGGTGGACTCTCATATGGAGGAATATTGGTCAAAATATTTTATCTGCGTAAGTAATGTGCACTAAGACAATTGACACTAAGTAGTTACATTAATCTTTGTGCCACACAAATATTTAATAATTTAGTTGTAATTCATTGGCTCAGCTTAGTGCAACTAACTGTATACTCAAGGTGTGCACCAGAATCTCTCCTTAAAAGACTTGAATCTATGGCTCTGCAATCTGCACCATTGAGTGGAACATTAACCTTATGCTTTCAACATTACCATAATGGATAACATGCTAACTAGAAGGATGAAGAGCTGGAAAACAGTTTGCAGCAAATGAGCATACTTATTCACAATTTCATGTTGATTTGTAGCCGATTAAACGATTATCGGAACCTCATTTTGAATTTTGTGCAATAATGCAGGTTTGCTGGGGTCTTGGCTATATTGTTGCAACTCTTTTCTTTGCAGTTGTAGAGATGTCAATTGACACCATCATTCTCTCGTACTGCCAGGATTCTGAAGAGCATGGGACAGCACACTATGCTCCACCCCTTCTCATTGAAACACTCAATGACCAAAATGAGATGCAAAGACTTACACGGGGACCCTTATGAACTATGTCTCATGTTTATTTTTATCAGTGATGACCTTCAACAGAGCTTCAAGATTTAGAATTTTGTTAAGGTGCTTATTTTTGCCACCTGAGTTCTGTTCTTTTCCCTGTATATATGTTATATGCAAAGCTGGACAAGGTTCCTCTTGTTGGGTTGCTGTTTAAGCTGACAAAATGGTTTATGCTAGGATGATATGTTATGGCCACAGACAAAGCATTAAGTGGCAGTTCTTATATAATTTTAGTCTTTCTCAAAAGTGTCCTGTAATGAATTGTAAGAGCATAGCTGTGGTTGCTTATTGATTGCCAGTTCTTTTAGTTTATTATATATTGTAAATTTAGCAAATATATATAGGGGCATATTAATATTCAGTAAGAGCAACGGTTAATTATCAGAGTGAGAAAATCAAATTTTGGCCATTAAATGATCCATGTGAAGATTAAAAAGTTATTTAAATCACATAATTATTTTTTAAAAAAAGTAGTTGTGTGTATCTGAAATAAGTTTTAAGTAATTATGTGATTTTTTTATTAATTTTTAATTGACTATCCATATCTGATTTAGTAATCAAGATCTGTTTCTCTCGTTTTCACAATTAGCTCTTTTTCCATTGGATGTTCACTAAATATGCCTCCACGTAAAGGGCATATAAAATGAGTTATCTTTACTAATTAGTTAATGGAGAAATATTAATCATTAAATTATAAAATAATGGCCAAAACTACAAGTCATTTAAGTTTTATGGTCACTTAAAAAATTATGACTTTATATTTTAATCATGATATATTCTCTCTATAAAATTAGAATTCTATATCTTAAAAATTGAATTAGAAAATTTAAAATTCTCAATACATTTTAAGAATATTCAAAAACATCCTTATGTAAAAGTTTGCATGAGTCTCTATAACAATCATATAGTAAAACTTTAACAACAGAAACTCAATTGTGAACTTTTTATGATTACAATAAACTAATCACAAACTCTTAAAATATCGAAACTTTTTTTGTAAAAAAAAAAGAAATACAGGACAATTAAAGTACTTAATTAACCCCAATAATTACTGTCATCGGTTCCTTATCCAGATACTTTCTTTTTCATTAGCAGATCCTTCAAACATTAATTTGATATAAAGATTAACAAAAACTTAATAACAAAAATGAGAAATAAAAAAGCTAATATATACATATGCATACATACGTAGGGTGATGATCTATTTACTTAAAGAGTATGTTATACTTATTCCATAATATGAAATTTTATCAATCTAATCATTAAATTTTTCCTATCAAATAGATTACATATGTTAAATTTTATATAATTTAAAAATAATTTAGCACTTCAGTATGTCACTTTATTTTGAGGAATAATCTATTTTTAAAAATATAAGTAAATATCAATTGCTAGAATATATACCTATTATTGTATACTTCTTTTGAAATTTAGTATGCACGACCATCAATATAATATCACATAATTCAGCAGTTGAATAAATCAAATTTAATTTCTATAAAGAGTTATTGATATCAAAGTATAGGACTAGTTGTGAGGGGACTTAAATAGCATCATAAGGTGACAGATTCAAATTTCATTGGCTTTAAATTTCAATATACCATATAAAAAATATATCTTTTTAGAGAAAATTCTCAAAAGAATCCCTCCTATCAATTTTTATATTGGACAAATTAGTCCTTAAAAAAGAGGACAGCTTCCTAACCTTCTAAAAATTAAGACAATTTGGTCTCTCTGTAAAGTTCTTTCATTGGCATTAAAAAGTTGATGTACGATGATATTCTTCACCTAATTATCCTAGGATAATAAAATGTCATTCTTTGGGATTAGAGTGCATTGATGGCAAAATTTGTGAATAAAATGTGGCTTTGGAATGTTAGAATGAGACACAAAAAAATGTAGTTAACTAATTGGAGTGACTAAAAATACACCATGATGGAACGAGATTACGGAATCCCATTAATGAGATAACTATTTAATGATCTATGTCATAGTATTTTAATATAGAGATATAACAGGGGCACTAAATTGTCTGATATTTTAAAAAGTCAGGACCCCAATTTCTTTTTATTAGAAACTAATTTATCCTACTGAAAAATTGTTAGGGAAGATTTTTGTAGTATTTTGGGAGTTTACTTTTTTTCAAAGGACCAAAATGGCAAAATCAGCATTCAAAAGGATCAATTCTTTTGTGCAAAGATCAAGCTCCTCGGATCGATGACGTCCACTTGGAGGCGTAAGGCCCGACCATTGTCCTCCTCAGTCCACTGAATGGAATTCTTCTCCAGCTGCCTTATAATCTGCAACAAAAATTCGGAACATCTTCAACTTCAATCTTAGTAAATTTCAATATCAGTGCTCTAAACAATTAAGGAAGCGTTTGGTGCACGAGCTCTCAAAATGTGGATACCAGGATAAGATTTGCATGTTTCACCCATGGATATGAGATGATCATATGCACTTTCGTGCCCATATATGTTGGGCAAGTGATGTAATTTGAAATTTGAGTAGGATATAATTTATATATACTGTCAGTGAATTAATTTTAATTATTCACTATCTTAAAAGTCCTACGGATATAAATATATGAGTGAATTTCGGTGCATCAAAATTAAACCTAGAGAAATATGATATTATATTAATCTTTTTTTCCTTTGTATACTGTAATAAAATTAAACTCTATTGAGAATTATCGCTATTATAGCCAAGTATCTTTATCAATTTGTTAATGGTAACAGTTATAACAGACAAATGAACATATTAGTCCACACATATCTGTTAAGACAATGATGTGTTAATGTTGATCATAAGTGTGTCCTTACCAGTCTTTTCTTTGTTCCTTTCCTATCTTCATCTCCTGTCCCAACTATTACTCGAATGTACTTGAATGCTGGAAATGCAAAAGTACGAATTCATTTTGTAAGCACCATATATGTTGAAGCAATTCCTTTCCATAATCAAATCAAATAACTTGCACGGAAATAGTTTATAGTTGCCTACCATGAATGCCACACAGAGAAGTCAAATGAATCTTGAGAAGACTAAGGGCATCCTTTGGCTCATGCTTGCTCAAGTCAAGAGGTATTTCATTGTCATTGTCATTGTCACTGTAATCAAAATCAAATTGAAGTAATGCTTTTCAATGAGACACAGACAGAGGGAAGCACATCGTTTAGCCTTAAAGCAATGGAGAAAAAACACCGCATTTCTTTCTTTTGGCTACTTACTTGGTTTGAAGAAGCTTTTGGGAAGATTTGTCATCCGCTTCTCGAGCCTTTCTGTTGTAAAACCGTCCCTGTATGTTACGGAAGATTGTAAACAGTCAAATAACATCAACGAAATGGGATTATAAGCAACAGAAGATCTTCTAAACTGGCATGTAGGTCTTTTGAACCCATTATTTTGAGCCCCTCAACGGCATATAAACCCTATTGCCTTAAGATAGCCACCATAGGAAAACACAAATAAACACCTTGACGACAAAGAACAAGACCAAACTGCAGCTTAAGTATCACCCCAGGACCATCCGTTCAATGTTGGTCGGAAATAATTATACATTTGGATAAACCGAAACATTAAAAAATTAATTAAGGGAAAAAGTTTAATCATCATCAAGATTTCAATTTACTTCCAAAAGTTTTATTTTTCAATTTATTTATATCTTTAACATTTTCAAAATGTAAATAAAATCTAAATTATGATTGAAAACTTGACATTTTATGTCTTGTTCTGATCTCTAATATTATAAGGTGACATTTTATGTTTTGTTATGGTTTTTTAACATTATAATTTGACCTATGCTTTAAATTTTTTTATTTATAATTTGAATATATTAAATGAAAAGGATAAAAATTAAAATATTTTGAAATCATGAAGGATGTAAATAGAATAAAAAAAAATTTTAGGACTAAATTGAATATTAGTAAATTATAAGGTACTAAAATGGAGCTTTACTTAAAAATCAATGGTTTAGATACATTATTTTTTATTGTAACAACTTGTCCAAATGGACATTTGGACAAACATTACACTTTTGCACTTAAAAGTCCAAACAACTTGAAAATTCGAACTAAATCAGTAACAGGAAGATATCTGAAAATACCAAATACGCTAAAGATCACTTCAACCAAGATTAATGAAAAATGAAGGGGAAAAGGAAAAACAAAACAAAACAACAAATCAGACGATTCATAAATACCTGTTCTAGAAGTCTGTCAGCCCGGGCATAATCACCCTTAGCAAATGCATCAACAGCCTGCAAAGAAGATGAGATAATTAACACTACTTATGAACCACATTCAGCATTGGCTACACAAACTAGCAAAGAAGGTCATGATATCTCCCTGTCCCGAATCAATGCAACGCAACTATTGATTACAAGTTTCATAAGTTCCCTTTCATACAAAAACTTTTTTATGCTGTACAGAAACATCAAGGAAAACAAAGGCAGGCATCTTACAGCCTTGTAGTATTCTTTCATGGTAGTCCAATGTTCCTTCACTGCTCTACGTAGCACCTTGTAGCTATTCTCATCATCATCACTCCCTACATTAAAAAAAAAGCGCCAAAGAGTATAAATAACAGAAAAAATACATTTAAACGGAGTTCAGAAAGTTTAGTCAATGAATAATCGAAATGTGCTTTGTAAAGGATGGAAGGCTAAAAGTAAAACAAAAAAGACAAAAGAAACTGATGATTCATGTCTTGACTTCTTGGGGCAGAACAAGAAAGGATTTTGCATAAAAAGATTTGTTCCTGGATTACAGCAATGTGACAAGCTCACATTGGCACTGCCCAAAGGAAACAGTAAGTTGAGTCAAGATCTTGGTAACACAATTTTACTTCTATGAGTGGTATGTGACTTGAGGGATACAAGATTACGTTTGGAGACGAACGTTCAATCTGTGAAAATTTACCAGCTAATCACATTAGTATCAATTTCATAAATTAGTTGGATTTCAAGAGAAGTGGTTGACGTTGCTAGATAAAAGACAACACCTGGAAATTTATTGTTGTAATTCTTGAAAACTGTTTTTCACAGAGATAATGATGGCAGTTAAGAAAAAGCCAAGGAATATGCTTATGAAAACAGCTATCTCGATCCCAGCCTTGGGAAAAGAATGAGCATTGAACTACTAAATATAGAGATACCAGGTTGCTTTTTTCTGAGGATAAAACCATTCCTATGAGTTTATGTACATGCCTTAAACTTTTGGAGAAATAATTCATGACATAATATCAAAGTTTTTATGCCTGAGTGAAAAGTGGTTGTATGCATTATTCACGCTTTAAGCTTAAAGAGAGGCTCTTGCGTGAGAAGGTACATTAGTGTAACACCATTTATATATCTCTACCCAACAACTTAAGTTTTTGAAAACTATGGATCATACATTTTTGTATATCCTTAACAATTTGTTCACACACAATCGTTGGGATAAATAACTTAGTCTCTGTTTTGATAAAGCATGTTTATACATACCTTCCTTAACAATTTGTGATTCTACAACAGTACTTCTTTGAGCTGTTGGGGTATCTTCTGGCTTTCTCACAACAGTTATACCATACGGTGTTGCTCTCACTGGACGCCTACGTTTTGGCACTTCTACAGACCTTTGTGGAAAACTAAATAATGTCTCTAGAATATCTTTTTGAATTCCAACTCTATATTCGTCTCTTTTTGACAAATCAATTGGATTTAATCCTTCCTCACTGCAGATAGTATCCACATAAAATGACGTATTTAAACTTAGAACATGAAAAAGATGAAAGCAGAATGAAGTTACATAAGATGAATTAGTATGCAGGGCATTAACGATGATGCACCTGGATGCACTGCTGACATCTGGAAGCTGGTCTCTGGACTGTTTTCAGAGAAGAAAAACAGTGACAAGACAACATAAGGAAACTAGCTAGATCGAATGTTATAACATTAGAATAGAACATACACGTGGAATAACAGGTGTTGTCCCAGTACATGGGCTGTTGCTTAGAAGTGAACTACTGTGGCAATCACAATAAATTATGCAAACCATACAAGTTAGAGTAGTTCCAAAATAATCTGAACTGATAACTTTTTATTTTCATCTGAGGCCTTACATTTTCACCAGCCTGGCCATGAACGTCATCACATTTCTCCAAAGTGGAAGCTGACATGTCAAGTAGCTTCTCCATTGTCTGCATAATGACTCTAAATCAATTGTTGCCCATTATAGATATAAGTTTAAAGAAAAATTTTCAAGTAATTATGATAGAGAGGATTTTCAGAAGGAAAATGGTGTAAATACTTGAACACTTCATAATGATATTTGATTCCTGACCGACTAAAGATGGAACTAAAAATTTGGACCCAGGATTTCTCTATCTCCAGCTATTGCCCAACTAATACATATCATAGACATATGTTGCCACACATTCAACCCAGAAATCATTTCCTATACACATCCTTTTATTTTTTCGTCAATGTCATCAAAAGGTTAGCTGATTCGTCTAAAATATTCTGGTATAATTGTACTTTTAATTGATCAATAAACCAAAAAAGGAAAACAGTTTTGTGGTGTGTTTTTTCCTATCTTGTTTGGTTGCCAACAGTACTAACAGCATTAAATATTGTTTTTCAACCTTATAGATCAGACACACACACTTAAGAAGCTTATGCTCTTTGCAATATACTAAATAGCGACCAACTGAAAGTTGATGTGGCAACAGCAACAATCACAAAAAATGTAGTACTTATTCATGTAATTTAAGCCCAAAAGTAATAACACTAGCAAAATATTAAAAATGTAAATAGGTAAAAGTAACTGTACCTGCTGAACATCATATCCACAGAGCCCTGCAAATGCAAGGGATCGCCTTATCAAGCCACATTTTCAAACAAAATATTAAGTTTATTAATAAAATGAACATGAGTGCAATCCCACACCCCACCACCGAGGGTCCCAATGTTAGTTGTAAAATCATTAGTCTAATGCACGATGTGACATAAAATTGTGATAATTTAGTATGGGCAATTCTAGAACTAACATGGAATTAGCATCAAAGGTCACAGGCCAAATTATGCGACATAAAGGCAACTATTTTCAGTATGTAACTCGCCCCTCATGCAAAACTCACTACACTGATTAATTTTTTATTTTTGCAAAAATACAGATACCTTGTAACCCATTTTTCAAATACAATCACTTCAATTCATCAAAGATGAGTAAAGGTTTACCAAGAACTCCATGTATCTTATTCTTGTCAAGCTCAAAGCCATCTCCAAGCATCTTAAAGAGGAAGTTGACAACATCATCCCTCATGCTGGCCTTTCCTGCTGCTGCAGCACTCGTTGAATTCCTTTCACCCCATATCTCTGATTCTGGCAGCTCCTTTGCATCTAGCTTCAAGGGCTTGTTCTTCACTTCCTGGTAAGGCACAGTCAATGTCTTGTGCTGAATGTAATCCTTTCCAACAGCACCAGAAACAATGCCAAATGATGCAGGGTGATGCTTTGATTTCACTGCACCAGAATTCCTTTTCCCGTCTAAGGGCTTTGGGAATTCACTTGCGATTGACGACATTTTAGCATGCTCTGCAATCCTGTTTGGTGGTGCAGATGATGACAGTGCTATTGGCTCACTTGCACCCTTCAACTCAGCACTAGGTGCACAGAGAATCTCAGCAGCCATATCAACGTTGCCATTCGCCTCACAATATGCACTTGCTATGTCATCCAAGGAAAATGAAGAACCAAAGGACTCAAGCAAAGCCATCAGGTTCCTTTCTTCAATATCAGAGCTTGGTAGCATTTTCAATTATTCTTCTCAGCACAAACGAAAAGTCTTAAAAAATGGAAGAAAATAAAAGCAGAGAAAAAGAAAAAGCACGTTGGACTGTGTTAAGAACATCGTGAACAGCCCATAACAAATGCTTTTACGATGAAAGATACAGGTAGGAGTATCTGCTACGATACAATATAAATCAAATTAAAAAATATATAAAATATGATTATTAGCATCTAAAAACATCAGTAAAGTATCCGATACAGGTATGTCGATTTTTTTGAAGTATTCGTGCATCATAGTAGTAAAGAGAAACTTTTCCTAAAACTGTAATTAGTGAGGGAAAAAAAAAAGATTACAATGATTATTAACAGCTAAGTAAGTCCTCTTAATTTCAACAAATGTTTCTTCACTTTTGCTTAGCTTTTCTCAGCAACCAAACAAGCGAAATGAAGAATGTAACAATGACTATATAACAAAAACAAAAAAGAACAGACAACAGGGATTACGTTGCAAACTATCATATAGGAGCCTTATTCTTCACGTAAAATTGACAATGTTGAAGACTGTGTGTTAGTGAATGAGAGTGTTTCTATCACTTAGGCATTGATTTCAGTCAAATGTTTCTTACTTCACTTTTTTCACTTTTTCCTTTGCTTTCTCGGCAACCAAACAAGTGAACATAACAATGCGAGTTCATATTAAAATTTCAAGAAGAAAAAAAAAAGAAAAAAGAAAAAGAAAATGAAAGACGATGGAAACGGTAGCATTTGAATGAAGAAGAACCTGATGATGAGAAATAATCCATGTGAAGGGATTAGCAGAGCGAACTTGTGTGTGATGCTTCCGGCGGATGCATGATGATGCATGTGATGTGTGAGGCATGTATCTATATGTATGTATCGTGTAGCGCGTGTATAGAGTATAGAACTATAGGCACGAAGAAAAGGAATTTGCCTCCATTCGAAATTGGACCAAAGTATGGGTATTGTCTAGATAAAATTAGGAAGTAAGATCATTTTAAAGTCAAGATTATTTATTGGATTAGGGTTATGTATTATTTATTGGATTAGGATTATGTACGCTGGAATTAAATCTTCTATCCTCTTTTTTCTGATACTTTTTATGTCCTTTTAATAAAATCTTAACATGTGTATAATGGTGTTATCACCAATAATTCTCAAATTTTTTTAACTATATATAATTTAAATATGTGGCAAAATTTGATTGAAGGAACAAGAAGTGAGAAAGAGAGAGGGAGGACAAGAGATTAGAATCTAATCACGCTATATTTGGATTGGTGTGAAATGGTGAAGTACACTGAAGTGCAATAAAATAAAGTGAAAGGAAATTATTTCATTATATTGATTGGAATAACTTGTATTCTATTTCATTTTTTCGGTTTGACAGAAGAGAGAGAGATGTAATAGTATTGATCGTAAAAAGTTATACACATCTCCATTGCACTCCAAAGAATGAAATTTTTTATAATTTCATTCTCATCGATTCTACTTTATCATATTCCATCTATCCAAAGATAATTGGATAAATATAGGGCTTACATTGAATGATTCAATGGCCAATTTTTCACTCTACATCCACTCGGATGTAAATCCAAAGATTACACGCTGTATGATGCAAATGTAACTCGCTTAAAGGAACCAAATTTAGTTTGGTACATAGATTAGATGATAATGAACACGAAAGCTATAATTTTCTGGATACTCCTACTTAAAACCCATGGTCACCAACCACTCCTAATGGTATATTAAACCAAAGTGATGGATATTGAGTCGATTCAACGTGCATTGCTGATTGATTGCTGCCATTGTCACTATGCAAAATAAACACCATCCTCTCTCTTGCCGCCGGCTTCATTACACGTTGGTTCATTAAGCGTAGGTTTTGTTTTTTGTTTTTGATTTTTTTTTTCCTTTTTTTTTAGTAAACTGAGCTTAAATTTTTTCTATTAGTATAAGATAAATAAATTTCAATTTTAATCCATGCAAATTTTATTTTAAGTTTTAAGCCTAAGCAATCTTTAAAATTGTATGGTGTTATTCTTTAAGATTGGTCTATTTCTGTTAGATATTGAGTTGGCTAATGGGATATCATATTATCCAATTCTATGTGATAGATAGTAACACACCATTATCTTATATGTCAAAACCACAATCTCACGTTAAAATGAGTTATTCGGCTAAGTCCAATATATTATTCAATAAAAATTTTGACATGTAGAATTATAATATATCATAAAAGATTATCAAATACCATATAAAAATGGATGACATGACATTCCATTAGCCGACTCAACATTTATCATAAAAAAAAACCAAAACATATATTTTAAGGAACCAACACAAAATTTCACTTATTCAGTGAAAGATAGCCAACTTAACATTTATCATAAACAAAAACGAAAAACATGTATTTTAAGTAACCAATGCAAAATTTTACTTATTCTATTGGAGATAAAAATATATTTAAACCTTTAAATTATTACAATTTTTATTTAATTTTATAAATATTTTTATTTAGTTATGTAAATATTTTTATTTATTATACTTTTTTCATGAAAACAAAGTACTTATAGAATTTATTTACATGTTTGGTTGTACTTCTTAAGAGAAGTAGAAGTAGAAAATAATTTGTTTTTCTTTTTTTCATAACAAGATAGGAAGACGTTTCTCCTAAAATCATAAGCAATAGAAGAGAAAGAAAATGTGTAGAATAAATGAGTTACTTATGTTTTTTAAAATATCCTTTGAAATTTTTCCAAAAAGAAAAAAGATATTCTCGCATCCTTCTTTTTGTTATCCTCCCATCTCTTTTAATATTAAAAACTATATAATATGAAATGCCCACACACATCATAATAATAATATACCCTCTATCTATAAATCTAATAATCTTTTATCAAAATAATTATTTTATTAATTTTAATTTTTATTATATTTTTAACTAATTCATTTTAAATTAAAAACAGTGAATATAAATTAATTATAATTTTTAAAAATATTTATTATGCATAATTTGTTTTTACCTATCCATATTTCTTAAAAACTGAATTTTCATATATTTAATTGTAATTTTATATAAAAATTATACTTTTCATATCCAAACAAAAATCTCAAAGCAAAAAATTGATAATAGGGATGGAGAGTAATAATAGCCCATTTACTTTGCACCCCCTACGGAAAAATTCACACTTTTTAAAGTAATATCACACTTTCCATATTACTTACTATTTCTAGACATAACACTAGCTTTCTTTAATCAATGCGCGTTGGTATATAGCAGCGAAAAAAAGCAGGTTGGTATAATTGACACGGATCTAGATAGCATGAATACTTTGTTTGCAAACGAAAAATAAAATAAAATAAAATAAAAAATAACTAAAGGAATAATAAATGAAAAATATGTATTTTATTTTTCATTTTTTAATTAAATAAAAGATAAAAAATAATAATATGTTTTTAAAAATAGTTTTTATAATTAAAATTGTAATGAATAAATTTAATTTCAATTCCATTTTTTTTATTTAGAATTGATATAGGATTTTAAACTTTATGTATTGATCTACAAAAGAATTGTCAGTAGATAAATGAATTGGAGAAAAAAATTATATAAACTTTAATGTTTAGATAGATATTTAACAAGTTTTAGAGTTGACAATTTGTAAAGTATAATTTATGTATAAAAAAGAGTCTATTTTAATTGTTTTTAAATCTCATAGAATTAGGCCGTAGAATCATAATTCCAATTCTATTTGTTACTCTAAACATAAAAATTGAAATTGATACATCTAATTTGAATTTCAAATTCAAATTTATGCTCAATTTCATATGCTAAATTAGACATAATACTTATTTTTATAATAAAAAAGTTTATGAAGATAAAATTGATAATTCATAAACTAATACCACTCTTTTTCTTTAACTTTCTTCTCATGTGAGGGAAAAAAATAGTTAATGAATGTCTTACATCCATTTTTTTTGTCTACTTTTTTATTCTTTCATATTCCTAAGATTTTTTTTTTCTATTTTTACTCCTTTTCAAACAAGTTGAAAATATGTGAAGATTGTCTATCAAAAAAGACAAAAAAAAAAATGTGTGAAGACTTTGACAAAGGGTGGGAAGGTATTTCATCCTCGTTTCACTTTAACTCGTTGGAACAATAGAAATATGAAGGAAAGAAAATAGAGAGAAGAAGATTTTCTCTTGTTTGGATCAAGAGAAAAGTGAGAAGAGAAAATGGAAAAGGTAATGGGGCCTATCTAAGAGTTTTCTCTTTTACATTGAGAAGAAAATTGTATTTTTCTCTGTCATTGTAAAAGACAAATAGCATAAAAGTTATTTATATATAATTATATTTTTTTCCCACTTTTTTATCTAGCCAAACAATAGGAGTGAGAATACACTTTTCTCTTCATCTCCTCTTCTCTTTATTTTTTTTTCTCTTATTTACTTTTTCTCTTCTTGTCCCAACAAATCATAAACATGTGTTTGATTTTTTCTTTTTTTTTCTTTTTGAGGGGGGAGGGGGATTGGGGGTTTTGGAATGAAGGAAAAAATTTTACCCCTAACCAAACACACCCCAAGTGCCATCCCTATCAATTCACACAATAGCTTTATGAATTGAATTATGGTTAGATAAATACTAATATGAATATTTTGAGAGGATCAAACATCAAATTATACCATGAATTTTTAGAGATTCGTAAAACATTTTTCAATAGATGTTCATGAAATGCATTGATCCTTGAATGTTATGAGCCTTAAATGTTTTTTCAATTTTTTAAAAAATTGTGAAAGAAATATTTAAAAAATCCTTAGTCATTTAAGATAGTTTATTATGTATATCAAATACTAACTCAAACTATTAGAACTTTATAAGATTGAAAACTACTTTTGAAATCTATTATTAATATTGTTGTCAAATTAGGTTTCAAATCTTAAATCCAACAATTTGTTTCTCGAATCAATAATCGAATCATATCATGAATCATGTTATCAACTTCAAATTGTCTTTTAGTATGATCAATTTACACAAAACAAAACTCATCAACGTAGACAACAAATAAAAGAAATACCAGTAATGAAGGGTGGGGGTGAGTACCTGCAATATTGTGTTAGATAGGTGACTAGACGAATCTTCAACGACAGAGTAATAAAACAGTAGCCAACAAGATAGGAGGGAACAAATAGCACATGCAGTGTTTGACGGCGGAGAGGTAGAGACAAGAACCATTAGAATAGGGTTTCTCTTAAATATTGAGTGGATATCATTTGTAAGGGTACTTTTGTCACCTTCTCTCCACATTTGTAAAAAAATAAAATAAAATAAAAATTAGGGTTTTTTTTTAACTAGGTTGTACATGACCCGACCCGATTATTCAAGTATCCCAATTGATAATGCAGACCATTTAGCAGATCCAGTTCCCATGCAAATAGCTCTCTCCTCTACTAAAAGTTCTACATCTACTCCATGCCATCCCAGAACCCATACTCACTAACCAATCCAGTAGCCTTCTGATGTCAATAATCTTTCATCCCCAAAAATAATACTATATATCCCTACCCATACTCTTCCAAGTTTGGTTACCCTTTGGTTGAGGGTAAGAACAAACAATTTTCTTCCACAAGGGCAATCCTCTTTCAAGAATCTCCATCACCATTTAAGTTTTAGTGCATAATTTTGAATGACCAAGTCCCCTACTCCTAACTCCCAATTAATCTCATTTTCTGGATTTGACTCCATCAGACCAAAAGAATTCCATTGCCCCTTTTGACTTCCCCAGGAAAAAATAGTCTCTACAAAGCAATTATTGTAATTTCCTTTGACATCTTAAACAAGCCAGAATAATACAAGGATAGGCTATTCAGAACGAATTTAATTAAGACAAATCGACCTACTTTTCTATCATGGCCCGATCTAGGAACGTGACCTGCACGCGAGAAATCTCATTTTCACGCGCAACCTCATGACCGGTTAATTGTGTTCTATTCATAAAAACCATGAAAGTAAAAAAAATTTCTTTTTTTCCACATATAAATCACCTGCTCTTTAAGTTTAAAATAATCAAAATGATCAAAATAATCAATTCTACTATTTCGTAGTTTGTCTCTAAAGTATGAAATTATAATACAATATAAAACCAGCTTTGCTTCAAAATGTTCATGAAATTAACACAGTTATGTCATTAAGTACACAACATGACCTAAGGTTTGAGATCCTGCTTACATCTACACTAGAGCACTCTAGATCAAAATGACAGTAAGACTCATCAACTGAAGTCTAGTGCTGCTGGGAGAAAGGGGTTGAAGAGAATCCATAGCAGCGGCTCTATCTGTAAAACAGGAGAAAGAGAAGGGGGTGAGTTTTGTTGCCAAAACTCAGTGAGTAAATTCCCACCTGAAACCCCCTTTCATGGTACATTAAAGAACGATGCATAAAATCATAATGACATTAGTAATTACTCAAAAGTATTCATAGTCAATTATGCATACATATGTATATACATTCCAATCATCATGTTACATTTCAAAACTATTTTCTTAACTTACTTTCATACCTGAAATCATATAAGCTCACATTATAGTAGCTCATAGAGAAACAATAATCTCTGCTCTATGGATACGGAGTTCCTCATGAACAAGGGCCTCTATTTAAGATCTTAACGGTTTTTCGTGGACTAATCAATCATATATATAAATTGCCCCTCGTGGGCCTTGATACTAAGGTTAACGTTTGGTCCCAGCCGTTAACTAGTTAGTTGTTTCTCTATAGTTACCATCAGAACTAACTAAATAAATTCATATAAATATGAGAATCTTTAAAACCTTTTAGTTAATTGCCTAAATCATCTCTCAAATTGTTAAGCTTGTCATAGGCTAGAAAAACTCAATATCATAAACAATATAGGCTTCTAACAATTACATATCTCATCAGTTTTATATCAAGTCAACATAACAAATATAGTCCCATGGATTTTGTCAAAAACTAGTTTCATGCTCTAAAACCAAGAGTTCTAAAACATATAAATCAACAGGAATCTCAAACTTCTTTGCAGAAAGCTCTAAACTCAAGCACTAAATGATATTTTTATGAAAGTAGTTTTAATGCATAATATAGAGATCACAGATGTGAACCCACTCACCTGAAGGGATAAACAGTGAAGACTCTACACCAACAGGACACTTGGAGCTAGGATTGACAGTAGTATCTGATATAGAAGCAATACAGCATTAGATTAACCTCTAAAGCTTCTCAATACCCAAGACTCCATCTCAAAGAAGGTAGAAAGCTTCTTTCCCTTGAGAAGCATAGGAAACCACCCTTAAAGAAGAAAAACTTGAAGGAAATGGAGCAAAACTAGAAAGATAACATACCTTTGATCTTAAAGGATGAAAGATCCTAGGTTAAACTTGAGAAAATTGAAAGGAAATGGAGTTTTATGAGTGAAACAAGGTTGAGAGAGATGTTTTTGGAGTTGAGAGAGGCTTGGGGAGGGTGGAGGTGTGTCTAGAATGGTCTGAACCCTGAAATGGGAGGTTTTTATAATTCTGTTAACCGCTACAGCGCTCACCTGAGAGTCTAAAAATCGTCCCTTGCACTGCCTGTTCTACTGATCACTGCAGCACTCATGCAGCGCTCTCTAGAATGCTCTAGAATACTCTCTAGGATGCACTTATTTACATTTACTAATTAACTTTGAAACATAAATGTAAATAAGAAAATACCCTACATTTGGATTCAAATAAAATATCAGAAAAATCAAAATCTCAACCAATCAAAATTCAAATTTTGTATTTTAATTCAAATTCGGGAATTCTTTCGATTTTATAAACTTGCAAGCTAAAAACAAAATATTTACGAGTTTCATAAAATTCATTAAAAATCACTCTTCAACTCATTTTTCTTTAGGGAATCATTATCGGGACTTTTGATCCCAAGACTATGGCTTTATCATAGAGTCCTCTAAGGACGTTTAGGGCCCAGACTTAGCAAAATCTGGGACCCGAACGACCGATAAAGGTGACTAACACTATTTTCAGTTTGAAAAAAATTTCTAATCCTTTTATTTAAAACCTAGGATATTACACTTTCTTTGACAAAATTTCTGTCATATTGAACGCTCAGTTTCTTTTCAATTTTTTATAGAATTTAATTTTGATGTACTTACAGTATAAAACAATTTTACACTATTATTCAATCAAAACATTTAGTTTGAATGACTTTTCAGGTAATGAATATAAAAGTCAACTATCATGACTTATGTGATAATACATGATTGAATGATTGTGTAAAAAAATTTTACATTGTCAATGCATGACAATTAAATCCTTTTCTATATTATAAGCCTCCAAGTTTCCACTTTTTTGGGTTTTCCCCCAACGGAATTCTCAAGTAATTCAGTGATAACCTACCAACGTCACATAATGGCAGATTTATCAAAATTTGCTCCCAGCCTTACAATCTTTCATGATTTGTTATTATGTCTATTGAATATCATTTAATTTATGCGATCTTGGAACAATATCTGCTCAATTAGAGTATTTAATTCCTTCAAGAATCCAATTTTAGTGATTTTACTAGGGACTAAAAATACTCTATTATTAACAAAAATACTCTATTATTAACCACGAGGCCTAGCATAGTTGATAGCTAATTGAATTTTTTAATCATCTAGTTAAGAATTCAATTCTAATGGTGTATATAAAAAGAGTCTCATAATCAGAGATTTTTCCCTTGAAGAAAGCTTTCACCTCAAAGGGATTAATCACTGCTGTCAATAGTGCATATCCTAGGAAACCCAAAAAAAAAAAAGTCCTATACTACACTGCTCCTTAAGCATGAAGAATTCTGCATGCAGGGCACAAACATCAACCATTTTGTCTATTCAAAGTTTAATTTACACTATTTCAAGAACCAAAAAAAAAAATAAAGGTTAAATTTACAATACACTTGGTCCATAATGTTACAACATGGAATCAAGAGGCGCAAGTGTGTCCCATTATCCAATCGTCCCGCATAAACTAATTAGTAATGGCCAAAAGCATTGTTAAAATCCATAGACCTGGTATCTAACCCTCTAAGTTTTGGCATTTGACTCCTCTAAAATAAAGAAGTTAGTAAAGGATTTAAATGATTAACTCCTCACTTTATCTTTTTACCAACTTTCTTATTTTAGAGGAGCCAAACTCTTTATTTTCTAAAAGAGAACCAAAATAGTAGTGGCATTATAATATAGCTTCTGAAAATTATACAACATAGCCATCGTTATCAATGTACCATTTTGCTTGTTTCATTTTCTTCAATAGCTCATTACCTGCCAGTTGGCATAGAAGAGCATCTCGCAACTGCTTCTGCTCTAGAACTGAATGGTACCGATGAAGAAGATATTGAGGCCGAGGGTCGAAGGAGGGGCGTGACGGCCCTACTTGAAGCTTCATTTGCAGCTGGTGAAGGAGTAGCAGTAACAGCTGTTACTGGTTGTAATTCTACTACTGTACCACTGGCATGGTCAGGACCAGTTCCCAGGGTATCAATTGTATGATCATCCTCTTCAAGAGACAGTACAGTGCTTGTGTCCGTGTGAACGGTTGAATCATCTGTGAACATACCATGTCTTCTCTTTCTCCTAGCTGCCTTACCCCATCCATGGATTGTCTCCCTTATCCTTTGTGGAATTAATGCAGCCTTATAGTTTGTTCCCATCTGAAACAAACATAGTAAAGCTGTTATTGCATGAGATATATGAGTGGCATAAACCCTTCAGTGAAATGTTTCACTTTGATGCAACTCCATTCCTTAAGCAAACACCTCACACATTATTCCTTATGAACCCCGGGAATAAGATGTGCCAGTCATGACTGAGACATCCAAAACTGAAAACATGTCATTTAGTCACCTGATTTAAAAGGGCTGTGTAGTTTCAAAAAAAAATTCTGTTTCTAGTTTCTATTCTCAATATTAAACACAAAATCGGGAAATCGGGAAATAAAATGAAAATAAGATAACACTTTTGTATTAATGCTGAAATCAGGAAACATTTTTTTTTTTAACCAAGCAATCCCTTATGTTTCCTTTTTAACAGTCCAAGTCTCAGAATACCTGTGTAACAAGTGCATAGAGTGGCAAGGTGCTGTAACTGCAGAGAAACTGTCCCGCAAAACTACAAAATTATTTCAAGAAAAGATTAAAGGCACATGGCTGATTTAACATCCTAAATAGTTAAGGCTATCATGATTTCTGCATACCCCAAGATTAGCCTCAGGTACACGAGCATATGATTCCTAATAAAGCAGGAATTGTACCCGAACTGCCACTGCAGTAGAAAAAAAAAAGAGGACATTTTAGTAAATGCGGAAATGTATATTTTCCCTGCTGTTCAGTATCTTGCTCTATGGAGTAATTCATCATATCCAAGGTAATCATGAAAAAATAGCCATCCTACAATTTACATTAAAAAGATGGCCATCATTGACCAAAAAGAAGTCAAAAGATTTCAATATGACTATCATGGTTCCTTGTCAGAATCACAAATATACAGCAAATCTTATTTGATTTGAACTCCCTCATTGTTTCTTGGTTTACATTTTGGATCAGTTGTTAGTGAAAATACATCTCCCTTCTACGTTTCAAGGTTCGGTTTGGAAATTAAAAATATTATTATGATTTCTCCAAGGGATAATGCTACATCTTAACATGGATAAGGGAGTACCCAATACCAAAAGAATGAAGCCAATTCAAATGCATTCTGCAAAAGCAAAAAAGAATGCATCAGAAGTAGGAAAGAATATAACAACAAATTTTGCTAAGAAATAATTGCACAACTAGACGAATGATTGCAAACCTGGAAGAGAATGAAATGGATCAAGGACAGTAATAGTTCAGGCTTATTAAACCAGAAAAGTTCATCGCGAGGTCTCAATTCTGCTCCTGATAATACACCAGTGATTCCAGCATTCTCCAGTGCCAAGGTTGCAATAACATGTTGTAGCTTTGTTCCGACCAAAAGAACAAGCTGTGCATGAACACAAAAGAAATAAAATGACACAGTAATAGAAGATATGGCCATATGAGAAATTCAAGACAAGGCAAGGTTTAGGTAGTCTTCTGTAATTTCCCACACCATAATGACATAATCAAGGAATACCACATCAGGGCAGTATATAGGAAAGTCAAGAAACAAATTCAAATCAAATGAAAAAGAGAAAATGTTCAAGCAAACTAAATACATAATTATTTTTATAAAATTAATTTAAGTGATTACTAATAGGCTCCATGGTTAATGAAACAAACAGAATGGCTGTAGTGTAGAATTATATGATATACCCATAATCAATAATTTATTCATCTGGTCTATTTTGCATATAGAAAAATATACCATTTCAGCGAAAAAAGAGGAAGTTCATTGTCTGCGGGTTTTTCAATAGGCATTTTGTTCTTATCATTTTTCCAAAGAAAGCTGAAAAGAACCCAATGACTACCTGGCACAGACCCAGCCACATGCCATTGACAAAATCTAAATGGCTCAGGAATCAATGTTATAAACCTCAATTATCACACAAGTATTTGACCAAATAAGATAACTAAAAGAAAGGAAGGAAATAACAAAGGTAACTTACAGACACAGGAATGATAGCTATCCAGAAATAGAGATTAGATCCTGTAGTACACAAAAAAATGTAATTGTAAGATACTAATAGTATGCAAAACCAAGTGACCTGACCACAACAATACAACAACAACAACAAAGCCTTTCCCTATTGAAGTGGAAGCTTTAGCCAAAACACAGATTCGTAAACATGCGATTGTCAGGAAAGGGGCAAGTATAGTATTAAAAATCAAGATAAAAAAAAAAAAAAATGAGCCTATACCTTTAATGTTGAAAAGCATGAAAGAAACAACAAATCCCCAGAGTAGGCCACTGCAAGAGATTTTGCAAACAGACAGTATTAGCTATCAACTTCTCCATGAGAATCAATTTGTGAAAAACAAAAGCAATAACAATATACATTCTTAATGTAATGCACCACATACTTAAGACAACATGTATTCTTTCTTCCTTATATTGATTATATACTATGAACGTAGAATAGAAAAGTGGAACTGATTGCCTCTCAAAAAAGCTGAATGAAAATTAATTGAAGATTTTTATTTTCAGCATTTCGTTAACACATGGTATGGTACTGTTGTAAAAAAAGATCATGCAGAATTAGTAAAGTTCATAAAGATCTTATACTAAATAAACAGAAAGTCAGAAACTGACATCCATATGAGATAGTCAGGAAGCAATGACAGTTACTGCTGAATTTCAACTATTACTAACCTCACACCAACTATCCTTTGGAATTCCTCTTCCATAGATCGAACCATGTAGCTGTGAAAATCATATTTTAATGTGAGGTTGTGATTCTGCCATGAATAAGGAAAACAGACTGAGTAAATTAGTAAACATTCAAAAATTAGTGGCACAAGCATACACAAAATTCAGAGAAATCAGACATCCAAGTACTATGGTGGATTGTAACAAATGAAACCAGAGAGAATACATGATTGCAATCAGCCCCAGGGAATACATGATTGCAGTATGAGTTAGACACGTGTTTAAATAACAAATTACCAATATAGGAATTCAATGGACACAGAGGAATAAGATTCATATTAGGTAGCTTTTGAACCAAAACCATTTAGACCCAGATAAAATATATTGCACTATTACATACCAAGATGAATCCTTTCCGAAGTGTAAGGTAGTCAGCACGAACCACGGAGTGCCCAAATTGTCGGAAAAAACATGTCTACAATTTGATTAAACTTGGAATTAGATATATATATATATACTATTACACTGAATAAGTGATCCAAAATGAAACCTCGATTTATCAAATCAGTACTTAAAACTATATGCATGATGACACAAGTAGATTGTCAAAATGATATATAATTTGAGGAGTAAAGAGTATCAGGTAAAAATCAAAGTTTCATAGACAAAATGCTAAACTATAAGAGATTTATGCAATTAGCCCGCATCTATTATTAACATTTAGTATTTGCAGAACCACAACGTTTTACCACTTCTAAAAATAATCATTAAATTTTCATTCTATTTGACTCAAAATATTAGCATCGGCAAGAGATAAATTCTGTAATGCTTTAGTCAACTTCGTTTGCCATAGCAACAGCATAATATATTTAGGAAGCAAATTGATCAAAAGGTAAGGATTCTAGACCAGCTAACCATCCAGAGATGTAAGCTCTTTTCTTCTGATCATATTTTGTTATTTAAAATATTCTTCAGATATTCATAAAATAAATTGAAGAAATTAAAGGTGGGCATGGAATAAAAAAAATTAAATGAAATCAAATGTAAACGAGGAAACAAAATGGAGTTGGTAATTACCACCCAAATGAGGGAACTGTTTCTGACCAATGGATTCGATGTATGAGACTTGACAAAGGTTGATTGCCTTCTCATTGTCAACTCTCTTGTTATTACTGTGGCAATACAAGAACATGGTCAGTATACTAGAATATAGTTTCAAAATGAACTTAGATAGAGGTATATAAATGTGTCTCTACTAACATATTATGATCAATTTGAGGTACATAAATGACAATAAATTTAGAATCAAGTTGAGGTATATAAATGTTAATAATTCATGTGGGCTAATTGCATAAATGTCATTACATTACTAACATATTATGTTCATCCTTGGGAATTTTAAGTCTTGAATGTTCAAGATGCTTGTTTTGTAGTACATAGGTGAGAAAAGAGATGCCTCATCAAATAAAAAATCGGATCGTGGTACCATGTATAGTTGATTAAACAAGTGGCAACAACATTTCACAGGACTGATCAGAACTACAGAGAATACACAGAAAATCGCTTATGACCAAAGGCACATTGAGAATCATTGAGCTTACCCGCCAAAGAATTATGCCTATCCATATGAGCCTCATCTTCCCACACTCTCCAACTGTGAATCTGGTTTAAACTATGGTGTTATTAATTTGTTATGTCAAATAGAAATCCAAAATTATAACACTAAAATGTTTTACTGTTTACATTGATACACAGACACCAAAATAAATAAATAAATAAAATATCTCAATGATATTGTTTCATACTATTAAATTTCAACTTAACAAAATAAAATTTCAAATTAATTTGATATGCTGAACAGCACATTTGACCCTCATTGACATAGAGTCAAATGTAACTACATAACAATTGGTTTTAATAATAATTAAGCACAAATCATTTCTTACTTAATTTCAATATACACAATCACTACTCAGGTCTATCTTAATTAATTTCAATAGACTCAAAGTACTCCATATCATTGGTCCAATATTGTTTAAACATAGAAGAGAACAAGAAAATTCAACAAGGCAAACCCAAGCATGTTGAAACAGAACAATAATATTTGACTCCTTTTGTTTTTTTTAGCAGTAATGATAAATGTGTTGCAGTTCTCATCTAAGTATAAAAACAATATCTTACCTTCACAATTGTTAACAACATTGTTAGGCAACTGTAAGATATATGTGTTACCGCCATGACGAAAATGAACCGGTGCAACTGCTCTAGACCTTCATACGATACAAATGGTTCATAACCCTGAGCAACATAACAAATTACAAATTCACTACGTTTGTAGCAGTAAAAATAATGATGATAGTCAAACATGAAACATGAAGGTATATCAATCATGCCTTTTTGCAGGAGTTTCTACTTATGCCATTCAACATCCTCCTAAGTAAGCTTGGGTAAGCAGAAGCCATCAATAGTTTACGGCCTTGGGAGCCATCCTCTTCCATGTCTTCATCAATCTCGGATCTAGTGCAAGGAGCAAAAGCATTATTGTAGAACTTCGATGGAATGCAAATATTGGCTATCATTCTTGAGGTAGCTGTTAATAGGAGTGATATGAATCCAAGCAACATCAATTCTGAAAATAGAATTGTGAACTAATGAGAGTTGATCAGCGAAACAAGACATGTTACAAAAAATTAGATGAAAAGAAGTCAGAAAGGACAAACAGAAGAAAGTAATAATCTTGTTTGTATTTGAAATGACTTTCATATGAACTTAATGCATGGTACCTTCTTTCATTTTCTCCAAAGCTGCAAGCAAGGGTTTTCGATTAGTTTTCCGCAGCCACTGCAGCCACAAAGAAACACAACCACACGTCAGATTCATATCAAATGCCTTAAAAATAGAACAGGCTTCCAACTACATGGTTTAGAACTGGCTTCCAACTACATAGTTTTAAATTGCGGTTGCGGCTGTGCTGCAATGGCAAAAATTGCAGAAAAACGTTGTTGACATGGCCAAAATTGCCGCTGTGATGCAGTTGCAAACGGCACTGCGACTGCAATATTGGCCGCAATTTAAAACCATGAACCATGCAATTTGTTGTTACACACTCACACTACCGGCATTAACATCAGAACCCAACAAAGCTCAATAAAGATTCTAACAACACTTACATTGCTTAAACTGTGAATGGAGCGCTCCACAAGCAAAGAGACAGCAACAAAGATGGTCAACACAGTGGCAACAGACCATGTAGGAGTCAAGGCCAGTGACCGTGTTTCTTGAACATTTTCTGACATTTTGAAGTAACCAAAACACAGACCAATATGTATATATATATATATATATATATGACTATGCCTAAATTAATCTCAGGCCAACATCTTCAATGACTTAAAATATGGGTTTCACTGAAAACCAACTACGAAAAGTGTACAAACACAACTTGTAGTTGAGGGCTTAATCAACTTAGAGGGATAATCCTGAATCTATAAATAGAAATCCTAATGCCTAATAGTGATAACTTTGAGCAACAAATATCAGCAATTAGTGAGCTTGATTCCTAATTTACATACAAAAAATACAACAAAAACAATAGATGTGTAATAGGGCCCGAAAAGGATGCTCCTAGTAATTCCAAGCTCTTCACATAATGCCCTCTCCAACACAAGTGCTCTAAAACACCATTAAATCCCAGGTTTGACCACTAGGACAAGCCAACAAAGAGAACCTTGGCAAAGCCCCTAAATATAAGACCTTGTGGTTCCTCACTACATACCAAATCTTCCACAGAAGTATGAGTATGACTATCAAAGTTTAATCCACAAGAAGAGAAAAATAAGAAACACAAATCACCCCAACAGCATTTCCCAATAGAGAAAAAGATGGGGAAAAGGGAATTCCTTTGGCTACCAAAAAACAAAAAGATCTTTTTTCTTCCTCCAGAAAGCTCTTTTAAAACTCTTTTAGACCAACCCCATTTTCAAATCAAGCTCACATTTCACAGACACATACATACACACATTAGTGGCTCAGAAAAGAAGCTCGTTTCCCTTTTTTCATGCTTCAACAACAGTGCCAAGCAGATTTAGACATTCTCAAATCATAGTTAAAAAGGTCACAGCTTTTTTTTTTTCTTCACCAACATGTAACACCCCAACACCTTAAACACTGTCAGGAATGTAGGGAACTCAAGGAAGGGAAGCTGTCTTGCAATTACAAGTGAACGCAGAAGAGTGAAGACTGAACAGATCTCTCTCTCTCTCTCTCTCAGTCACAAAAACAAGCTTGAGAAAGTGAAACAAACCAACCCAAACCAAACCGGGTATACCTAACTAAAATACAATGAATGAGTTCACCAAGAAACTACACTATCAAGATTCCAAAGCATTCCAATATCAACAGCAACAGCAAAATAAAATGTGGCATAGTCTTAAGCATATTTAATAACAAGAAACTTATTTTAATTCACATTTTATAAGAACTGTGTCAGTGTATTCATAATTATGATTAGATAGAAGGTGAGATATAAACTAAATAAATAACTATGAGTTTTTTTTTTATGAGTAATTTATGAGTTTTTTTTATATTATAAATTAAAATAAATAATTATACATGTTCTGTCCCATATATATTAAATACGTTTAAGGAGAATACAATTTCTACAACTTCAGGGAGGCAAAGCGCGTGTTTTCTAGCTGCATTGCCAATGCATTCACTGTATCATGCATCGTCTCCCTCCCCACTACTTCACTGGGCTATAGGTGCGTGCCAACTCGCACTAGCGAACTGTGCATGACAATAACATGCAGTGAAAAAATAAATCAGAAACCATTTTTCGTTATATTAGCGTATTTAAGATTTATTAGGCTTTAATAGATTTAATTTAATTTAGGTAGAGGAACTATTTTGACCCCAAAAAATTATGTAACGGACCTAATAGTCCTCAACATAAATAATATTTATTTGTAGTCTTCTAAAGATATTTGTCTTTGTTTTCAAATGGAAGCAAATTTTTTAAAGACTATTTTATCAAAGATACGGTCTTTATAAACTAAAGTGATGGTTTTGCTATGCCAACTTAACATTGAAAAGCCTATATTTTCTTTAAAATATAATCTTTTAAGACTAAAGTGACAATTCTATAATATAAATTTGATATAAAATATGATATGTAATGCCTTCTGATAATTAGAAATAAAACTTGAAAATTGAATTTTCATCATTTTTATTACCGGATTATGAAATAAATAAATATTTTCGAACAACAAACATGCCTTGAGCTGTTGTGATTAATAGTTTTAAATTTTGCTATATTTTTAGTATAATAATTGAGATATTAAGTTTCGAACACTACTTTTAAAAGCATAAATATAAGATATTCTCAAAATAATCGTAACCCAAATCTTCATGCAGCAAGCACGTGTTTCCGTGTTATTTTTTTCTCTGTATGATCCCACTTGTCCTTGTTGCCGGCAATAGCATCAACGAATCTATATTGGTACTCGTCTATAAAAAATAAATAAATAAAAATCTATATTGGTACTTCTATTTTACATTTTATTTTTGTTAGGATTGTTCGTAATTTGTTCTGCTAATTGAAAATGGACTTTTAAACAATAGATGAACAAGAAAAATGTCTGGGAGTTGGGACTCACATTTTCGTTCGACTAAATAAATACTCCATCTGTTTGATAATAGTATCAAAAATTAAATAATATACATATAAAAAAAATAAAAAATTATCTTGATAAATATAGAAAGTTATATCAATTGATAAAATTATTTTGGTATAGTCATTATTATTTCTCTTGGTAAATATATTAAATACTTAACTAAGATGTTTATATTAAGGGTATAAATAGAAAAAAATTAATACTATTTAGGCATCATAAATAAATAAATAGATATTTTAAAATATCAAAAAGTCAAAAAATTAGTCATTATTGTGAAACGAATGGAATATATTTTTAATCTTTTTTTAAATTTGTTTATTAAAGATTTAGGAAACTATATATTCTAATCAAATTCAATTAAAAAGTGTTGCTTGTGTATTATTTTCCAATCAATATAAATATTGTGAAGACATTACACATGAAATCAACTTTACATATGTTCGCAAATTAACATTGACGTCAATTTTGTGATAAGACTCCCACTAGCCTCTAGGTGATGTGAGGGTATTTAGGTTTCGTCAAAATCCAAATCTCATTCAAATATGTCGGTGTCACATATCACATGAAAGTTAGAATATGATTTTTTTTTCCCCCACGGGGCGTGTGTCTTTATTCTTGATGCGTAGGAAGTAGCTAGGATTAGTTTGACCCGGATGTTTGATGACATAATTTTAATTACAATACTTTTAATGATATTTAAATTTTTATATTACAAATAAAAAATTTATGCACAATACCGTATTATTATTATTATTATTATTATTATTTACGTGAAAATGGCATAATGCTGTATTATTAATTGAGTTACACTTTGCAATAATTTAACATTAATTAGATGCAATATATAATTGTCGCAAACAATTCAATGTAAGATTGGATTTGGAAAACTTAATTCATGAAGATAACTTCTATGTATCAGATAGTAACCTAATTTAATTTCACAGTAATCATTCACAATCGAGTTCCCTTGAATTCATAAGACAAAAATATGTTCACGTTTCCGTTTTTTTCGATAAACAAAATATATTCGTTTTTTTATTCATTCATAATTCTAATGAAAACACAATATGATGTTAATCTACGAAACAGTAACACGGAAGATAAAATTACATTATGTTTAAGAACATATAGTTGCAGCAGTACAGTACTAGAATAAACAAGAATAAATAAATTCCAACATAAAGGCAAAAGCATACAGTAGTATGCAAAAGATTTGGCCCCCAAACCTTTTACGTAAAGGCTCAAAACTCGGAATATTTCAAAATCATGATCGAGCGCCGACTACAGTAAGGCTAAAAGGCCTAAAAGGATGGAATAAAAGAAAGAGGGGATGAATGAAGCCACGCAAATTTTCTTACTTTGTTTTTTTTATGTTTTTAAACTATTATGTGTACTCATTTGATATCGAAGATCATGCTGACTTATTTTTTATCTGTTATTAAATAAAATATAAACTCTATTTAAATAGGATTTACAATCCAACCAATAATAAATAAAAAATAAGTCAATATAATTTTTATGTCAAATGACTACAAATATCACATACTTTTGTTGCCTGCCAGTCTAACACAATGGAGATGTCACTTGATTGCCACAAAAAGCTGGTGACTATACATAACACTGGTGACTTCTTTGCATAGCGTAGCAACACATGCCAAATTTATCGCAGGCGGTGACGGTTTCTTGGCGTTGGCAAAAGTAGTGATAATGTTACTCTAATCTATGTCTTGGAATCATCTTTCTAGCCTCGAGAAATCCTTATGTGCTTATGAAGACTGAGGTGAATATGCTCCAAATCTATAACTCCCTCAGTACGTAATAACTATCAATCTAGATAAATTAATACATTAAAACGTTACCCTATCCCTTTTAAAATATGGATCACTTTTGAACAAATACAAATATTAAGAAATATAATACATATAATAGAAATAGAGTAAGATATAGTAAATGAACTGATATATCTCTATTAAATAAAATATTTTTAGAAAATTAATAATTAGTGAGTAAAATTATTTAGAGGTATCATTGGAAAAATAAATATGTTGTAGTGGAATAAGAATCGTCTAAAAATAGATAAATATTTTAAAATATAAAGTTGTAAAGTAGATAAATATTCTGGAAGGGGGAGTAATTATGTGGCTATAATTGAGTGTTATTTTTGGATGGGTGCAACAAAAATGGATATTTCAATTAAGACCAAGCTTTGATTTCAACTTATAATTACTTCATCTATTCCCTAATATTAGTTATTTTAGACAAATTGATCTATTGAAAAGTTAATATATTTGACTAATCAATTTGTCAAAAACTACTAATATGATGAAACAGAGATAGTAAAATTTCATTCTATTATTAGACATAAAACATATGCAAGTAAAGCTTCGACCGTAAGTAAAAGTTTGTCGAGATAATGATTTTTTTTCCCTAAACTATCAGTAGGTAATTCATTATATTTTACTTAATTTTTGAATATTGATGGTTTTTAAAAATTAATAAATAAAAGAAACCATTCAGGGAGACTGAAGCTCACCACGCACGTGCTTCTTAGAAATTTCCTGTAATTCCAACATCAATGTACTGCTTCGAAGATCCACCATTGATGGATTCGAAACTCGTCAACCTGAAGACTAACGATGCCCTAATAAATTAGGCCTTGGCCTACATTTCCGAAATGTTCTTCGTCAATTATTGCACCCCACTTAAATCTTAGCTGCAGTTGCGCTCTGTAGTTTCTATTGAATAATTAACACACTAATCACATCAATGCTGCTACTGAGTGTCAAGTCATTAGACCATCAATTTTAGACGAAATTTTACATCAAACCAGCTTTGGGCCATAAGGAACATGGGTTATAAGCAACCTTCGGTGCATCATTGAGGAGGCGGGGACAGTGTATTTAATAGGACAAAGACATAATTCTGTGCTTGTGGCCTTTTGAGGATAGAGCATGGACCCTTGACTCATCGCACCATGACAAAAGAAGCCGATTTGGAGGTGGTCTAAGATTACGCTAATATCACAGAGATTCACGACTGCAGTCAAAATTGATCGCTACTAGTTTCTGAAAACGGCTTCGGTTTTTATTTTCTATTTTTAAATTTTTTTAAAAAAAAAATTATGAATAAAAAAAATTACAATTTTCATTTCCACTTCTTTCTATTTCTTTATAAAATCCCAAAAATAGAAAACTCACTGAAAAGCAATTGAAAAAAACACTGAATTTTCCAAAACCACATGTTTTTAAAACAGATTCCGGAAAACATGGGGTTAGAAAAGTGACAAACTCACTTCACATTATTTCGACATTTAAATCAAATACAATTGCCCATCATCCGAACCTAATCCCGTGGATGGCAAAATAATAGTATTAAAGAAGACAGATATTCCATTTTCCCTCGTTAGTAATTACAACAGTAAGCATGCGACTAAAAAATCAAAAGTTCCATTGTAGTAGTGCAAACTATTATCTCTAAAACCAATGCTCAATCAGACCAAAATCTAGCACGTTTTTATCTCCATAAATAGTATATTACCTCTGTCTCGTCTGCCTCCAAAGATCAGTCGACCTTATGCCTCAGTTACATAGCAAAATGGAACAGCTGAGAGCAAAATTGATGCATTTGACATGCATAGCTGTGAAGCCAATGATGCCTCAACACGTGAACCAGCCTCTGGCGGAGAAGATACGAACTAAACCAATGCATAATTTACATAGAACTCAACAACGGCAAGGCTTGCAACCAAAACTTATGACTCACTTGTTGAGACTGGCTCAACAGAAAGAAGCTGCTCAGATGGAAACATTAATCGCCTGATCCTACTCAGATGTGTCACTATCAGAGGTTGGATTCTCTTCGTCTAAATTGTTGTCCCCCATGTTTGGATTCTCTTCGTCCGAATTGTCCCCCGTGTTTGGATGTTGGTCAGTAGTTTCTTCTCCCTTCAACTCAGTCTCGCTGTATAAATCCCTTTGAACAGGGACGCTTCTTTGTTGCTGGGATGAAAGAACATTTGCAATAGCTTTAATAGCTGCAGATGCCTGGGTGCCATCAACTGCTTCATCTATGTCTACACCATTAACATTGGCTTCCTCAGGCGAGTCATCTTGCCATGGAGGGGGAACAAAAAAGGGGATTCTACCCCTCTGCCAGTCATGAAGCACCATCTTTGCTGCCGTCATCAGGTCAGGCTCACCCCCCTGCAAATGTCCATTACAAGTAACAGTTACACTAAAGTCTGTGTCACTTTCTTCCCAAAGTAAGAAGGTTCAAGAAGAAGCATTGCAGGAATACCCAAATGAAACAATACATACTAATTTACTCTTGACAATACTGATGAAAGCTATAATATATTAATAGAGCAGATGATCAGCCATCACAACAGTTCTATAAAGAAATATAACTTTCAAATAATTGAAAATCAAGATCAACTCAAGAAGTATACCCTCAGAAGTTTGCCAGTTGATTTGCAAAGCTGAAGTAGGAAGTCATTTTCATCATCCCTGAAGATAAGAAAAAGATATTGTCGACAACCAATAGTTCTGTAAATAATCCACAATAGCACATACAGATAAGTAGAATAATTTATAAACTGCATGTAATAATCACATGAAAAACAAGCATGTCATCTCCACCTTACTGTGCATAATCTGCCACTTAAGCCTAAAACTATCATATCATCTCCACCTTACTGTGCATAATCTGCCACTTAAGCCTAAAATTATGAGCAAAATCTTGTAAGATTTCTGCACAAAGGAGTATGTTAACATTCTATGAAGAAGCTTCAGATCAAGTGAACAAGAAAGTTGCCGACTCATATAGTAGCTTCAGCTTTGATCCTCTTCTGTCACTATAAATCCACTGAAGTATTCACCTGGGTTGATGGCTCATGGCACAATGACATTGTTCCCTATAAACTAAAAATAGCATAAATCTAGTCCATGCCAGATATTAATTCACAAACTTAGGTTGTTTTCACAAACACAAGCATATAAAAACGGGGACAAATTTACAGAACTACATTGTTACCAATAAGCTCAGGAGATGAACCATACCACTCTTTTACTCTATATGCTCTTTCAAGGTGCTCCTTCTTCACACGTTTCAAAACCTCACCTATATGGTCAGCAGCATCTTGCAAGTTTGTTACACGTACCTGGAAATAAATCAAGTATTTAGCAGGCTGTAATATATTTACCAACTAAAATGCAGAAAACTAAATGTCATATCAACCTCTACTACCACAAAAAGCAGGAGTCAATTATTATTGGACAAGTATAATGGTTCAAACAAAACATTTCTTACTAAAGCGCATGACAACCAAAAAAGGAAACCTACCACACCCTTCAGCACCACATCTGTTTCAGAATCATTGTTGTGGTAGACAACACCAGGACAATCAATCAAAAAGATCCTCTTTGTAAGTGTTATATACTGCCAGACTTTTGTTTCCCCTGGAATTGGAGCAACCTTGCAAACCTTTGAAACAATAAATGGACATAAGTCAATAAACATGCTAAAACAAAACACAAATTTTAAACTTTACTCTGAGGATTGGGAAAATATGTTTTCCTACTTCAATGCTTTTGTTAATTTCTACTTAAAGTCATCAGGAACATATCAAGCAGAAAATCAGAAGCAGTAAAGGAGAAAGAACTATTACATTCTTTGTACGCAATGTATTGATCACTGATGATTTCCCAACATTTGGATATCCAACAAATCCGACAGATATAGCTTGTTTATCACTTTTCAATCGAGAAAACTGTCTCAGAACTGATAGAAGTGAACCCTAAACACAAAAATGATCGATAAGAAAACAGCACCGCAGATACAGAATGGTTATTTTAAAGGAAAGGAAAGAAAGATGCCATATCTCCAACCTCAGTTATTTATTTATTCATAAAGTAACATACATTACAACAAATTGGCAGATAAATCAGCCAAAGCAAATAAAAATCACATATATCATACATACCTTTCCAAAGGACTTGTTAATGCTTGCATGGAATGCTAGAGTCGGGTATTCTTTTGACAATACTCTAAGCCATCCTTTTGTTGCCCAAGCAGGAACTAGATCACACTGGGAAAAAAAAATTAAGGATTTAAAATGTTTAATATTGCATAATGGCAACTTCAGGGTATTTAGTAACATTTTAGAGCAATACTAAACACTGAAAAAAAAATTGATGGAACTAACCTTGTTCAGTAAAAGAACCATGTGTTTGTGCTTGCAATTTTCCTTCAAATGCTTCTCTAAATGGAAACATCTTGTGCCTTGTGGGTCCCTTGCATCCAGAACCTGCATTAGGATGCATAAAATATTCAAACTTCAAAGGGAGAAGATGAATGTGTAGGAGGACTTCAACTGCAAGCAATCTTGAAGTCAAAAGAAATCTGACCCACCATGGGCTCTTCAGCTTTAAAAAAGCATCAACCACAATAATGAAAAATGCTTGAAAGGTACAATAAATTAGCTTCCAAGCTTTTATACCTTTGCCCTTACATAGCATGACAAACTTTTGTTAATTCAATGACAAACTTCTGTTAATTCAATAATAAAAGTGCAGATTTGCAACAGCAATGGCCACCATAAAGCACATTTTCTTAACCTAAGGAAACTAACCTATGATATCTAATGTAAACACACATGCATGTCATGTCAGAATCAGTCATCTTGCACATATTGTAATGTGATAAGTTCAACAAAGAAATCTGAGCAAAAGCTGAAACTCTACCTGGACAACAACATCCGAGGAATCTATCACCTTGTAAAGCTCACCCCAAATACGTTTACTTTGACCCTTTTCAAACATTGTATGACGCACTAAATCCCTGAAACCATCCCCTTCATTAGCTTCTGAAGATCCACTAGCACCAAACTTCTGTTCAAAAGCCTCTGCAAGGCAGCAATGCATGTGATTGAAAACATGATCAATCACACAAACCAAGCATTCCCACAGAAAAGAACTAAAAAACAGTATCCTTCACTTTCACAAACAAAAAAACAGGTAACAGATTAAGCACATAATGACGACTACACAGTAGTACACTAAATCACAGAGAAAATCATCATCATAACTTAATACCTTGAGAACCATCAGCTTTCTTAGCCAAGGACTCATAATCAGCTGCCACAAGGGTAGGACGCTTTCTCTTAGTCTTAGGCCCAAACGCATCCGCGAAAGGCTCTCTATCAAGAAGGTGAACCCTTGCTTGCTGCATTCATACATAATAATAAATTTAATTAAACCGAAATCGACCAAAAAAAGGACAAAATACCCAATTTGATTTTCACTATTTCAATTTTCAATTTTCAGTTTCCTCTATTTCCTTCACAAAAAACAAGAAACTGATTGAAAACGGAACTGAAAACTGTTTCCTGAACAAACCAAACAGACCCTAATCAGCTGAACAAACCTTCTGCCGATCGTTGAGGAGAGACAAGGGAAGCTTCTTCTCCTTGAGAATAACATTGTAATTGCTGGACATTCGGCTCTGCAGCTCTTCCCTGAAGAACTCCAGCTCCTTCTGATTCACAACACGAGTGTTCCCTGCACCGCATCATCACGCAAACACAAAACAAGAAAATGATAAACGTCAAAACCCTAAAAAACGAAAAATAGAAGAAGAAAAACTCACAAGCTCGAATTCGAAGAACAAGCAAGAGTTGTTGTTGGGAATGACTGACCGAACCAGCGGCGGTCAGCCTGGATGCGGGTGGCGGGCAGGTCCTTGGACTGGAACTCGTGGGAGAGGATCTTGCCCTTGCGGTCGCGGACGGGCCTTGTGTTGTACATCTTGAGGCGGCGGACGGTGGCGGCGGAGCGGGTGTCGTTCTTGGAGGAGTCATTGCTGCGGTTCACGTCCAGGGAGTGCTTTGGCTTCCCTGACACGTTCACCTTCTTCTCCTTCTTCTTCCCCATTCTCTCTTGCTTCCTTGCTTGCTTGATTTCACAGACAGAGAGAGAGAGTGGGTTGGTTGTTACAACTGAAGGCAAACGTTGCCGCCAAGAGCAATTGAGGATTAGGGTTTTGGCTGAGACAAACGGGAAACGTTGATGGCAATTTTTTTTTTTGTTTCTTTTGGGCTACAGGATTGAACCGGGGGCCCAAAGTTAAGATGATGGACATGGGAGCCTAATTATGAAAGCCTGCGAGAAAAAATATAACTAGGCAGGCAAGCACATAGGTCGTGTCAGGAACTTGGATAGGAGAGTTTGAACTGAGAAATGTTGACAAAGATTTGGAAAGAAAAAAAGTGAGAAATTAATGGTGTGTTTGGTTTCAATTTTCAGTTTTTTTTTTATTTTTTAGTTTAAAATTTTATAAGAGAAATACTGAAAATTGAAAGTAAAAATTAAAAATTGATTTTTGTAGTTTTTCGTTGGGTATATTTAGTTTCAATTTTCGATTTTCATTTTCAATTTTGTAGTTTTTTAGATTTTGTGAAGAAAATACTAAAGTTTGGTCTATTTGGTTTCAGTTTTTATTTTTAGTTTTTCAATTTTTAAAATTTTTTGAAAAAAAATACTGAAAACTGTGGAAACTATAAAATCTAGTTTTCAGTTTTTATTTCTAGTTTTCAATATTTTTTTTAATAGAATGTTGAAAATTCAAAAACTAAAATTGAAAAATGAAACCAAATAGGTCTTATGCATTAACCAAAAATGAAAAAAAAATAAGAAATTAAGTGGTTAATCATCTTTGACTCATTTGATGGGACCAACTCACGAGTCAATTTGCGATTTATTGATCTAATAATGCTTAATGCCTCGTTATCTCAATTTACAACCCTTTCCAATTCTGAGAATTCAAATCTTAGGAAATTGGAGTGAGTCAACTTTTTAAAAAATCACGCGTTCCAATCCAACTCAACTCGATTTAAAAACAAGTTTGATTGAGTTCATTGGGCAAATTAACAAGACCATGCCTCAATGCCAATGGTAACTCACTAACTCTAGCAACCCATGAATCACAAGGAATCATATTGATTTCCCAAGTGATCAAAATATATATAATGTGATACAATTGCTTCAATATTCTCTCTATTAAAATTGAATAATTGACATTGGCTAATTCATTTGGGTTAGGATGTTGGTATGTGTTTCACCTAAATTTTTCTCTATATTTTATACTTAGACTTAAATAAAGGTTTATTAATCAGTGAATCTTTTCGGGAAAAAACTATATTCTCCCCCTCAAAAGACAGATAAAAAGATTTGGCTGGATTTTACTCAAACAAATCCAATTATCAAAATTAATTAAAACATTTACAAATGAATTAGGTTAGTTGGTTGTGTAGTTGACTCATGCGCATTCCTAAATCTTTTTTTTTTTTTTTGTACAAAGACATTAAGGCCAAGGATTCTCATTAAAAGGTATAAGGGAGGGGGAGATGGGAGTCGAACATGAGACCATTTACTCAAATATATAGAAGACAATCACAACAACTAGACTATAGGCACAACTAGCTAAATCCAACTATTTATACTAAGGATATATTGTAGCACAAATAAGATCAATTCCCGAAATGAGAAATGAATTCAAAATTATTGTTGCTATTTATATAGCTCCATACATTCCATCTTTCTCAAGTGAAAATTGTAATTGCCTTTTCCTTGAGGTAATCTTTTTTTTTTTAAAATGAAATTGAGGTATGTTATTTAGCTTGAAAGGAATTTCCCAAAGCAATAATGAATACTTAATCACAAGGAAAATGTTAATCCTTTCATTTAACATCTTAGGATAAGTTTGGATAACATAACTTACAATTTTTTTAACTTTTTTAAAGTTAAAAATCACATTTTTACTTTTTCTACTCGGCTAAAGTGCTTATTATTTTCCTAAAAGTTATTTTTAGTACTTTTTGAAAAGTTAAAATATACAACTTCTTAAAAAGTACGTTCTAAAATACTAAAAATAAACACTTTTATTATTATGTATTTGAATATAAAGTAACTTATTTATAAGTTACTTTTTATATCCTGTTTGGATAAATAACTTATTTACACTCTTATATAGAAATAACTTTTGAAAAGTAACTTATGAATAAGTTATCTTATATTCAAATATATATTAATAAAAGTGTTTACTTTTAGTATTTTAAAATATAGTTCTTAAAAAGTTAGATATTTTAACCTCTCAAAAAATACTAAAAATAACTTTTACAGAAAAAGTAAACTATTTAGCCAAATAAAATAAAAAATAAAAATATAACTTTTGACTTCTAAAAAATTAAAAAAAGTCAAAAATTATAGTATTCAAATAGATTATTATAGTTACTTTTATATAAATTACTCAAGTGAAATTCTAATCGCTTCCTCTTCTTTACCATTACTTTATCACCAATATCGTTGCATACATATGCTCGTTCAAATAGCTTCGAAACCACCCTTGGTCACATCTTTGCTTCTAGGATACTGTCGGCTCAAGTGTTGTTGAGCGCAGGTATCAAATTCCTATGTCTTGGTTGAAAGTGCGACTTTGCAATTTTATCACTTATGAGTGTCTTTGCAATTCTTTTAAAAACTAATATCAGTTCGATTCTTGCCCGTGAACAGAGCAACTCTAAGTGTCTACCCCTCAAATAGGCTAGAGGATTAGTTACTGCATTGGCTGAGCAGTTTAGCCAAATCTGACTTAGGCACATTCCTAAATCTAACATTTGAACTAAGGATAAATTGTAGCATAAATAAGATCGATTCCTGAAATGACACCTGAATTCAAAATTGTTGTTGCTATATATAGCTCCTTCTACCGAGCATTCCATATTTATTAAGTGGAAATTGTAATTGCCTTTTCCTTGAGGTATGCTATTTAGCTTGAAAGGAATTGCACGAAGCAATAAAGAATGTTTAATCATCTTTAAATTAAGCAAAATGCTAATCTTTTTCATTTAACATCTTCCCCTTCGTTACAATTATTTTATCACCAATATGTTTACATAAATGCTAGTTCAAATAGCTTCGAAACCAGCTATGGTCACATCTTTGCTTCCAAGATATTGCTCGCTTAAGTGTTGTTTCTTTGAGTGACTAGTGCTGTTGAGGAAACTAGTTAACCAGTGAACAGAACGTTTGGGAATTCGCTTAAGAGTTTGTCTGTCCACATAATATAGCCCAAATCTTACGCCATAGCCACTTGCCCATTCAAAGTTGTCCATCAGTGACCATATAAAATATCCTCTTACGTCTGCACCCTTCCTGCACGTCATAAATTTCAATTAGCCCTTGCCAACAAAGTAAATGAAAATAAGCCTATAAAAGAAAAAATCAATTTTGATACATTATCGCTGAAAAATATTTTATACATACATCCTATTATATATTGTTACATTATTAAAAGTGTTCAGTTTGATCACTCGCTATCTTAAAAAAGTTATATAAACAAAACTATATGATTAGATACTAGTGTTAAAAACTAAAGGTTGCTATTTATATATTGTTTAGTCCTCATCACTCACCTTATGGCTCTGAGTAGAGCTGCAAGGTAGGCTTTATGATACTCTATTCGTTTAAAATCTTGTAGTAAATCATCCATTGTCTCATCCTGTTTGACAGGTGAAGAATATCCTGAAACAAATTTTGGGTAGCCATCCATAATTTCAAGGCAAATATTTGGTTTTGTAAGAGTCGAGAATGATAAGGATTACTCAATTAATCAAGCAACAAAGCTAGCATAAAGAGAAAAAAAAGGGTGTAAGTGAGATCATCCAATGTATTCACCCACCATTTTCCGTAATATACATGGGCATGTTATGGTATCTTATCTTAATGTAGTCCACAATATCCTCCATGCCTCTTGGAACCACAAAGAACCTAGAGATTCCTGTCTGTTTAAAAACAAACAAATAAGAAAAAATTAAAGATTATATCAAACATTATGTTGATTAAGTTCAATTCAATACAAAATCCTTCATCAAATATTTGAGTAAACAGTGTAAGACAACAATGAGAGTAGCTACCACATCACCAATTGGAATGCCATCTCTCATTCCAGTTGTTTCAACAAAGCCTCTTATTGGATGATCAGCTCCAAGAGGGCATGAAGAGTGGGAGCAGTCCTTGGCATAGAGAACTCCATAGTGGTTGATGCCAATGAAGTCCACACTGCCTTTTAAGAGAGTCTTCTCCTCATGAGAGAACCTCGGCAACTGGCTCCCAAGAATAGAGCGCATCACAGCAGGGTACTCACCAAAAACCACCGGATCTAACAACCTGCATGTCACAGAGAAAAAAAGGCAGAAAAAAAGTTGAAGAAAAAAACAAATGAAAGGAAAGTGCATTGCTTGTTCTTCACATCAATAATGTTGTAATACATGCAGTGACTTATGAGTTTAATTTTAATATTGCTATGCAAGTATAGTGTTTGAGTCGTATGATAACTAAAAAAGTCACAGATATACTAAGAGAACATTTTAGACGCTCCCGAGTCAAGAAATGGGGTTTTGCTCTACATTATTTATAGCTCAACAATTGGCGTGTCATCATTGTCTCCCACTTCATTTTACTATAACATAATAGTTGATGTATAAAATAATAACACTTTACGCTAACTGTACAACACGACTAAATCCATTGTTTTATATGCAGGCACGATTCTCATGAGCACGCTAACTGTACAACACGACAAAATCCATTGTTTTATATGCAGGCACGATTCTCATGAGCAAAACTCTTCGTGTTTTGTTCATTTGATAAGGCTATTGGAGGTATTGACTAAGAAAAGGAAATGGAACTTCTTATCAACTTACCAGCCTGTGACAAAAGCCAGGGCCCTATTTGCAGCTTGTCTGTCAGCTTCTTCATCTCTAAGAGGTTCATACATAAAGGTATGCGTAACTATGCCAATAGTTCCACCTTGCTCTGTCTGGATTAGAATTAACGTATGCTAATTAAACACCCCATTTTGCTTTCAATGTTCTTTCCCCTAACTAAGAAAATGTCCCAACCAATGACTTCACTCATCAGTTTAGGCCCTTTTTTTTTGTTACCTGGAATTTCTTGCGGTACAATTCAACAGCTTTGGCATGTGACAGTAACATATTATGCATGGCGATGAGAGGCTCAACATCAGAGTTACCAGTATGGCAATATCCAAAAGGAGGGGAACAGTGACCAGGGGGGTATGTTCCCCTTATATAGGCCATATCTGCAAACAGATTTGGCTCATTGATGGTGATCCAGTACTTCACCCTGTCTCCAAAGCTCCTAAAACAAATTTCAGCAAAATGAACAAAATCTCTCCTACAACAAAGGAAAAACACAATTGTCAAAATCTCATTGTGATCTTAGCTTAAACTTGTAGACTTAGATTAAGCATAAGAATTCATCACCTTATAGGATAATTTATTAAGGATAAATTACATTCACCTTCCATGAGATTTGTGAAAATGCAACTCATACCCCCTCTAGTTGTCTTGCTTACACTTACAACCCTTCTGCTCATCAAATTTTAAGTGTTTATATTACAGTCACATTCCTCATTCAAAGAATACCGTTAGTAAACTTAATAGAATGACATTTTGTAATAGTAACTATTTTTAATTAATAAAATAATAAAAATACATTTACCCACTCTGTTAAGTTTAAAGGTATTTTTATAATTAGAAACAATTAATATTATAAAAATGTCATTCTGTTAAGTTTGCTAACGGTGTTTTGTGAATGAGGAGTGTGACTGTAATATAAATACTTAAAATTTGACAAGCAGACGGATGTGAGTGTAAGTTGGATAAATAGAAGGGGTATGAGTTGTATTTCCATAAACCTTAGGAGAGGTGAGTATAATTTACCCTTTTATTAAAGAGTGATGTTAAAATAGACTGTGATTCGTGGTAAATTCTAGACGTGATAACATATTTATCATTCAAAATAGACTAAAATTATAAATATGCAGATATTATAAATGTCTACGTCACGTATAAGATTTACCGTGAACACAAGTCTATATTAAAAAAGTGATAAACTTCAAATTCTTAAGCATTATATATTTTAGGACTACAAAAATGAGACCAGTGGATTTACTGTATTAGGGGACTGAGCCGACCACCATATCTTTCTTCCAGTTCTAGTGGCAAGTCATGATGGTGAATTGTCACAAATGGATGTATCCCTATATTAAGCACAGCATGTCCAGATTTAGGCACAGCAAAGGAAAATGTCATAGCAAGTGTAGATTGCTACTTCACCTCTAAGCAGCAGATTGTCTATGATCTTGTTATAGAACTTAATCCCACTTAGATTTATGTCTCCATATATCCCTCCTGTTACAACTCATGGAGAATTGAACAATTGAGCAGTGAATTTGAAGGATAAGATTTACGGGAAGTTAAGAACTAGTTATCTGAAACTTACTAGGTAGAATCCTTGTCCATGAAATAGAGAATCTATATACATTTATCCCAAGAGAAGACATCAATTCTATGTCTTCCTGCCAAGTGTTAAGGACAATGGTTAATACTTAAGAGTCAATAAACACTAGTTATGCTATAGTAAATGTTGGTAAAATGCGAAGCTTATATCAGATTCTAGTTACCAAATAGCGATGATAATGATCATCTGCTATGTCCCCATTCTCATTATTCTTGATATTTCCTGAAAATTTATCAAATTGCATAGAGATCACTCATGTTTCATCATTACAATTCCATATATGTATGCACAGCAAATAATCAAGAAAGACTGAAATGAGATCACTATTTACCTGGTCTATGACTAAAATCATCCCAGTTGCTCAAACCTTTACCGTCTTCGAGATATGCTCCTTCGATCTTTTTCGGTGGAGAAGAAAAAAAAAAGGGAGAATCTCATTAACAAAAACACCAAACTTTTATATATTTCATAATAGAGATTAATTTCTATTCACCGACAACATGAAGTTATTTTATACTATTACTCCCTCAGTACATACAAGTTAAATGCATTGGTAATATATATTAAAGGATTTAATTTCTATGTGCCTTTAGTATAGAAAGTTTTTATACATTCGTCAAATCATGTATTATCGTATTATCCATTATAGTTTACACTTCCTCCTATTATTTGAAAAGTTTGGGAAAAAAAATATTTTGATTGGATAATAATGGCTCATTACATCAAAATTAAACTCTATATCAAATAGCTATGATTTATTCCTCCTATTTTCTTAACTAAACCACTCTTTTCACTTGATAGGATCCTAATATATATATATATATATATATATAACTCCAATAAATTTGATATATTTAAGGGGAAATGAGCTATGAAGTGTTTGGAAGCAGAGAAAGCAAAAGTAAACAAGTAGTACCTGGTACGAGGAAGTGCTTGTTCCGAAGAGGAACCCCTCTGGAAATTGAGACCTGCTGATTTCATCTCCAACTTCATTGGAGCTTTGGACATGAAAAAAATGAACACAGCAAAGCAGTGTCAAGACAAGGCGCAGCTGCCTCCTTTCCAACACTGCCATCTTGTTTGGCGTATGAATTTTGCAAGTGAGAGATGTTCATGCATCAAACATATGTGAAAAATCAGATACCACAGTGCAACAGAGTAATGATATTTTGACATTTAAAAAGTAGATGTCTGCAGATACCATAATGTACAAGAGTAATGATATTTTGACATTCAAAATGTGGATGTCTATTCAGACACTCATTCTATAATCATTGGATATGATAGTGGTTCTCATTTATCCTTAATATCCATTACATTTGACGATTATAAAATAAATATCTAAATAAACATCCATCTTTTAGGTGTCAAAATATCATTACTCACTTTAATATGCTATGTTGCATAGGTATGGTTCTGGATATGAAATTTTTTTGAAAACTAGGATATGGATATGAGAGAATATATTATATAAAATTATAATTAATAAAATAATTATATCATAAAATAAATTATTTTTTGATGATATTTGAATAAAAATATATAAAGAAACATAATATTTAAAAGAATAAAATAATTATTTAATTTATTTAACTATAAAATTTAATATAAGTATTAAATATTAATAAATATCCAAAATACCTAATAAATATTGAAACCGAATAGATACCAATCACAGATACAATAGCCATTTTGGAGCATCTATTATTTCCCGATCCAGAGGTACTATGTACCATGTGTTATGTGTGCCTCACATTTGGTGGTTGACACTGCTTTGGTTTCACTTTATCAGTAATAAAAATAGGAAAAAACAAAACACACATATCAATAAAAGCAATAAATAAATCTTGGTGCGGTAACATTAGATCCTTCTTCGGTTTCACTTTATCTGTGAAAAGACCAAAAAAAATTTAAAAAAACACATTAATACCCAAGAAAACAATAAATAAATCTTGGTACTGTAATAGTATAAAATTGGGTAAGTGAATAAAATTATCCTTTTAAAAAAATAAAAGCAAGTAAATATAATTAATTAAAGTAAATAAATATGATCAATTACATTAAGTATGTATTTGGTTGAATTGAAAATTGGATATAAATTCTCATGCATAAATTTTATATATAAATTTATATAATAAATTTATCCATAAAAATTTATACTTTATATTTTATTTCTCAGTCACATACACCATAAGGTTGTATTGGTTAGAAAAGAAATTAGTATTTCTTTGGTACAAATGGACAAATATTTTTTTTTCCAAAAAAACTTACAAATGAACTGAAACGGTTGGAATGTTAAGATAATATCTATGTACTTTGTGCAATGTATACAAACAAGCCATGCATTCCCAAAACATATATTGCTTTTTTATGATAGGAAGAGGCAGTTGATTAAGGGGCCTACTGGACAGAGACATTTATGGCTTTAGTATCGGAATTCTGGCACAGTTATTCAGACAGTATTTGAATATTTGTGGTTCATATAGTAGCATTATTTATGGGTTGCAACTTTCCTGAGGTGTATAATGTGCATAAAGTTTTGATCAAAAAAATAATGTGCATAAAGTAGTATAGTGGGCTACCTACTGACAGAATTGGAGCTGTTCACATTTACATATAGAGAAATGGGTGACTGGCTTCGATTTAGAACAGTTAAAACTGGGCTACGTACTACCTACTTTTTAAAACAGATAAAATTTACTTTCTATTTTCAACCATTTTCGGGAAAGTTACTTATCTTTTATAATTTTATTTATCATTTATTAAATTAATGAAATATTCATTATCTTGGAAAGTTTATTCTTGAATTTAGGGAAGAAAATAATAATATTTAAGTATTTAAACAAAAATTATTTAATGACTTATTAAACTTACTTATACTAATATAATAACGACTATTTTACAAAACTATTGTTAGAAGTTTTTATACTAACAAAATTGATGTAATAAAAAAATTACAGTAAAAAAAACAAAAGACGACATTATAAAAAATGTTTGTGCAGATAATATGAATAACATTTCTTACCAACTAATATTTCCCGAGAATATAAAGCTTTGTTTTATTTCAACTTTTTGACTTTTATTTCTTATTTTAAATTTTAATTAAAAACGTGTTTTTTCAATTTATTTTAATTTTAACAATTTTATGGGAAAGCCAGTAACAATAAGGTTTGTTTTGCTCTCTCCGTTTTCTTTAAAAATAACAACAAAATCATGGTAGCTGTTAATACTCGAGTTGATCTCAGATGTCTACTAGTGCTCCCTCCCGTTGCGGGTTTTGAGCCTTTTTTGTACTATTTATTGAAAAAAAATCATATGACATATTTATAATTAGAATAAAAACAAAAAAATTGATAAAAATATTTTCCAAATTTAAACGTTTTCTAATATTTTCTCTATTCCAAAAAAAAATTTATTTTTAAGGTTTTTTAATTTCAAAATATAAATAATTTTTAATTTTTTTAAATATAAGTCATTTTTTACATTTTAATAAATCATTAAGTATTTTATACTCATTTTGCACATATGAAAAAAGAATGTGATATTGGAGAAAGAATGAGTGTATGTATTGAGCCCATAAATATATGTATTACCTCTAGTTATGAGGCTCTTTATATACATAGTCAAAAATTGAATCTCTAACTAAATATTTAAAGAGTCAAACTAGTTACCAAATGCCAATTATACTAAGTCTTATAATTTAATAAAAGAATATTATTTTTTAGAAGATAAATGAGATCAAATCATTATTTTAATTTTTACATATAACTCAAGGATGGCCTATATTTGAAATAAAAAAATATTATAAAAATAATAAAATTACACAATAAAAACACATCACATTCTTATTACACATGAGAAAAGAGATACTGATAAATTAATAAGACATAAAGACAAGATCATAAATACACATCTATTGAAATCACCTATTGGCACCAAGTTGTAACTATCGTACGTGTATAATAGTATGATTTTCTTTTCTTTTTTTTGGGTGAGGTACAATAGTGTGAATTAGCTGGAGTTTTTAAATGCGCGTATAAAAGAAATGATTGAGAAAAAAAATTTAATGTTAAAAAGTTAGGACTATTTTATGAAATTATACTTATTAATTGATTTCTTTAACTTTTTCTCTCCTCATTTCCTCTTTTTTTTTTTCCTTACTACTATCTCTTCTTAATTTATTTCATAAGAGTATAATTAAAAAATAATAATTAATATTGTCTAAACTTTTTAAATGTATAGTTATTTGTGAAAAAATTAAAAATAAATAATTATTGGAGGATGCAGGTAATGCTTACATTTGCAAATAAAAGTCAAAACTGCTGATCACATAAAGTCAATAAAAAGGAAATCACAAAAGTTTATATTATGATGGAAAAAAAAAATTTGTAACATTTTGATATGGGATTTCTTTTGGTATCCTTAAGTATCATTATCTTTTTGCAAAATAGATACGTATATATCTAGGGGTGTACAAGGGATAAATTGAGTCGGATTGGACAAAACTCAAACCCGGCCCAATTTTTAGATTCAGTCAATTTTTAAAACTCGAATCCGATCTAATAAAAACTTGACTATGTCCTGGAAGATATTGGGTCAACCCGATATTCGAACAATATACAAGAATTTGGTATTGTACATAGTAAAGTTATAAAATTTTACAAGTAAAGAACAAAATTTTAAAGATATTTTACGATATAGGTTTCAAAATAAACCATATCAATATAGAAAAAAAAATCAAGTTATGTGAAATATATTAATTGAACTTTAAAATGTTATAATTTTTAATAAATTATTATAAAAAATGAATTATTTAACTTTGGACCGGGTCAGGCCAACTCAACATATGACTTGAACTTGGCTCGAAAAGTGAACCGAGTGAAATTTCAAAATTCGAACTATTCTCAATGAATTTCAGACCACGCCAACTTGGTGGATCGGGATGGATTATGAACACCCCTAATAAAATCAATGACATATCAATTTTGATTATAGAAGATTTTTTACATTTGATTTAAGATTTTTTTTTAGGTAGATTTAGGATTTAATTTTTACATACTAATATTGCATAGTTATTTTACACAGTTAATAGTCTTTTTATTGATATTAATCTCTATATATTGATGATATTTCATGCTTTGATTAATAAAATTTGAAGTTTAATTTTGATGTACTAATATTATAAAACTTTTTATACAATTATTCAATCACATATAAGTATTACTATATCAACAAAACAACTTTTGATTCTCATCCCACTATTTTAAAAATTATGCATAAGAGAAAATTTTGATTGCATAATTGTGTAAGAATACTCTACACTTTCAACATATTTAAATTAAATACTAATATTTTAGCGAGAAAAATCAAACAAGTAATTATTATATTGATAGTTTTACTCACTACTATCATTTAACATTTTTTAAAAATGTTATTAGCTAATGATATAAAATCATTTGGCTCAAATATGCTTTTGAATTCCCAGAAAATGAATAAATTTTTATTTTGATTCTCGAAAAAGTTTTTGCTTGGTTTCAATCAAAATAATTCTATAATTATTTGATTTTAATTTCTATTATTAGATTATCTATGTCAAATATTAAACTGATTAATCCTCCATGACTACTAGCAATCATACTTGACAAAAACTAAAACTATATAATTTAATAAATATTTAGATCGAAACCAAACAAAATAAATTCCAGCTCAGAGTCAAAATTACTTATTTTTCAAGTATCAAAACATATTCAAGCCAAATAATTTTATGTTGACTATATATAAAAATCAAACTTAATTGTAATATAATGACAATATAAACAAAATTTTACATTCTCCTCTAATTAAAGTCTACTACTTGTATAATCTTTTCAAGAATGAATGTAAAAAGATAATCACATTTGTCAATATACTAATGTGAATCTAAATTTAATATCTTAAAATTAAATTCATTTTAATGGTAAGACATCGATGTGCACAAAATGTTAGTCTCACGACGCAACCTCTAGCATTCTCAAAACACTTGAAAGTCACAAGCGCTTCTATTTTCCCCGCAAGAATCAAATCACTTTGTAGTGTTCAATTATTCAAATATAGTAAAACTAAGTTATATGACACAGCACACGTAAAAGACATGACGCACAATCACATAAACGAGAAAGAAAGAAAAAACATATGACTGTATTGCGTATATACTATTGCTCAGGCAATTTGTCCTTCAAATATTTCAGAACAGCTTTAGTTCCCTTATCCAAGACAGTCCTCCGAATGCTGCAACAAATGAAGAAAAAATGTTAGTACAAAGACCAAACATTGATGCAGATGCATAATATGCGTTGTTCTTTCACTGGCTAATTTATCCAGCGTCATTCCGGATGCCAAAGAAATGGTCTTGCCCCACTAAATGAGATCGGCTACATGCATCAAGCGATGCCATAGAGTTGCTGCTCCATTTGACCCAAATAATCATATTCTCTGAAGAATAGACACTTTAGAGAAGCAGAAGTTGAATTTGAACAGGCTCCTCGCGTCTTTGTCAGGACACACGGCATTCTAACTTATGCAGGAGTGCATTTGGTCAAGTAAAATCTTAACTTTCAACTAGTCAGGTACCTTAGTAGCACATGTTAAACATACAAAAACAACTTTTTGAAAGTATTTACTTCAACCACGGATCACCCACTACCTTAAAATTCTTACAAATAAAAACATATACTTGGATGACAATATAAAACTGAGAATACATCAGAATTAATCTCTAATATTTGTGTCAAAAAAGCATTTGACTCCATCCACTTCAAGGAGTACGAAGTTTGGCAATCCCAGTTAGAAGAAAGGAGGAATGAGCTTCAAAATGTACTTGTTAACAGTGAAACTTATCTTTTGTGTTAACCTCCCCCCATTTGAAAATTTGTAACATAACAAAGATATAGAAACCTTTTGTAGAATATAGAAAAATGTCAAATAAGTTCTCCATTTTGAGAGAGCATATGAAAAGGTTGGGCCAGCAGAAAGTTACCTTCTAAGCGGATTCCCATCAAGTCTCAATGCTTGAAGGCTTGGTTCCAGCAATCCCTGATCAAATAAATTTCTCAGAATAAGGTAGTCATGTAGTGAAATAAGTCTGGAATAACAAGCCGTTGCTTTCACAAAAGTAGATGTTCAAAATGATAGCAAGGAGACAAGGTCAAGATTTTTTAATTTTTATCTATTATCACGTAGCAGACCTAACACCTATTGAGAATAAGCTTGGTAGTTGATTTTATTTTTTCTCTAGCTAATAGTTTTACATGCCCCAACATTGAGAGGCATAGCCGGACCTCCTTCTCAAAGTTTGCGTGAAACACTATAATTGTAATAAAGAAATGAAACTAAGTCAACAGAATGAAAACCCCTCTCTCATTTACGAGAAAGGGCCAGTGTTTCTCACCAGCTCAGGCGGAAGGGCAGAGATGTTGTTATCAGACAAATCAAGCTCCATGAGAGAAGTGAGATTTTTTATCCCCTGAAAGCAAGTAAAAGATAACCGAGGGAAAAAGGATAAATAGAAAAAGATAACCTACAAGAACAGCAAATTTCACTCGTTTTTAGATAGAATCCTGTGTCTATTAGACAGCTTTTATAAGCTGAGTGTTGGAGTGCATATGCATGTTACAGCTCAGCCCTTAAAGGTCAATTACAAATGTCTCCTTTCTGACCATTCACAATTTAGGGAAATATGATTAGTAATTCAACTGAGGGATAGTTTGGACTGCAGTGTCTTTCTTCAATAATCAATCTTTTGTAGACAGAAATCCGAGTTCTTTCAAGAAAGCAATTGGAAAAATACATTGTCTAGCATAGAAAAGAACATGACATAACATCACATTGAGATGAAGGCACCCAAAAAAACAAAAAAAAAAAAAAGGCAGGACAATATTCAAAGTTAAGAAGAAAAATTATAAGATTATTAACGTTCCTGTCAACCCAATAAAGACAGTATGTAAACTTTGATAAGATCCGAGATTCTAAATCAAAGAGGCATATATACAAATAGGTGGACCCTTGGTTATAGTCATTGTTAAATCAATATGAATATCAGGGCTATTGTCACGACTCGTCGCAGGACCTGAATTAAAAAGATGCACATACGCAAGACTAATTCTTGTTTTCTACAGAAAAAAAAAAAGACAGAAAGAAAGAAAGAAAAGTTACCACAGGAATTGATTGAAGGGAATTCTGACTCAAACCAAGGATCCGTAGTTGATGCAACCTCAATATATCTGATGGGAATTCACCAAGCTGCATTCTCCTGTTAATATTGTGATGTGCAAGTTAATCATAAGCTCCCAAGAATAAGAAGGTATCTGAATGTTGAATCTGTGTATGTGATAGTGTCTTCACACAAACCATAGCTTTTAGTAACCAACCTCAGGTAAAGCTCTTGAAGGCATGGCAAACAAGAAAATGCAGGACCATCAAGTAATGAAGCTGCATTACCACTTAGATCCAGGATCTGAAGCATAGGCACTGCTTCAAAACCATCCGAAGGTATCTATTATCAAGTTACAAAAATTATCAGCATATTACCCTTCTGATTGGAATTTATAGCAGAGAATACAGCATATGGACACAAGAATTTATATTACTGCTAGGAATTCCTGCATCTAATAATGTTCCATTACATACAGCAGACTCACTGCCATGCGGAAAGAGTTACTTATGTCATTGGAAACAAAGAGTGGCAGAGTATAGTATCACAAGGAAAGAAAAACTTCAACTTGTCAATGACCTATTTATAAACTTTATAGTATAAATGAATTAAAACATATACTGTCTTTATGTCTAATTTATCTTAAGATGACTCTATAAGCCATAGCTAACAGTAATTGCCACCAATGAGAAAGTGGGGAAAAATTATACGGATTTTACAATTGGAAAAACCATCTTAGCAATTTATAAGATGTTATTGGCTGCAATGGTTCTATATACATGTTGATACCGTTCATTTCACAGTATAAGTAAAAGAGAGAAGCTTCCAAATCATTAGTCATTACCTGTCTGAGAGGATTGTAGTCCAGTTTCAAACATGACAGACTCGAAAGTGATTTGAGAATTGAACCTGGCCAGTCTTTAATTTGATTCTTAGATAAAATCAATGTCTGGAAAGCATAAAAACAGACAAATGAATCAATAAGATAGTTTCAGATCTGCATCAGGAGAATTTATGAGTAAATAGTCTTCCCCAGCCCCTGTCCCTAAAAAATAATGATTAGCAAAATGTATAGCAAAAAATCAAGCAACTAGTTGCAGGTTGATTCCATGGAAAATTAACCCAATTTGTAAGCTTTTCTTCCTTATAGGCAAGTTTTCCTTTACAGATCAAAGGTGAAGGGGTCTTTTGTACCAAACATATTTCAGATATTGATCAAACTGCATAATTGTATTTCAAAACCAGTATACACTATACAGTATCCTCAGATTTTAGTTTTTACAGACACTCGTCTCTTTTTTAAGCCTTACTGCAGGGTTTATTTCCAAAGCATTCACTCATATAATTACTACTCAACCAACATGCTGAGTCAGATTCTTGAAACAGCATCCTAGAGGAAATACAAACAGAAGATAAAGTTTAACCTGGAGGTAAGCACAGGAAGAAAGTTCAACTGGCAACTCCTGGATGGAGTTTTTGGAAAGATCAAGTTTTATGACCTCCCCTGATTCCCAAACTTCTGATGGAACAGCATTCAACCCCAGCCCTCCCATGGAAAGCTCCTGAACATAATATCAAAACAGAACTGCAATTGGCGACAAATTGAATTTCATGCTAAATAAATTGAACTGGAAACAAGAACGCAGCATAGAACAAAAGTGTCTGAATTGATTTGATGAATATCAAACTCAGTTAAGTATAAAGTATCAACATGATATTATTAATGAGCCCATTGTCACACTCACTATGTTATCAACTTGTATGTTATGCTTATATGATTATATTCAACTTTGGTTATTTTGATCCCAAACAGATTCTTAAATTTTCACCAGTCAAACCAATTTATCTTACCAAAATAATTAAGACAAAAACAAAAAACAGTCTACCTAATTTTTGTTCCTTTGTGCATATTTAGCATTATTCAGTGTGCCATGTGCCTGACAATGAAAATAATTAGTTATTGCAAGCAATTAGTTGGCTTGAGCATTGTAGCATATGCACTTATGCTATACATACTATATAGTGTCTTTCTGATCCCATTGAAGCATTTAATGCACATATAACTACTGATACACTGATACTATTGACTATCCTCATGACCAAAAAGACATCTATGAAATCTATGGAATGACTACTTTCCATTTCAAAAGATGCAACACCTTTGAAGTGATAGACAATCGGGTAGCCATCGCAATTACATCCTCTTTTGTTGGGGTTACCACTTCAGAATCTGAGGAAGAATTTCAAAATATTATAATCTAAAATAAGTATCAGGTTCAAGCTTGTTATATGCATTTAACATTGTAACATACCTTCACCTTCAGAAAGTCTACTTTGGAGATATTTCAGCAATGCTGGTGTAGGTCCAGAGACTAATGAACTGTTAGAAAAAGCATCAGTTGAAACGATTACAAATACAAATATTGACCATAGAAAGGACCAAACCATTTGCTGTACCTTCGAAGAGTTCGCAAAGGATTTCCAGTAAGCAGAAGTTTCCTCAAGGTAGTCATCTTGCCTAAACAAGATAAAAGACCAAGGCAATTATTTCTTCGCTCGTGCTAAATTATTTCCATACTACTCTCTAACTGCTTCAGCACATGGATAGAGCATCATACGGAAGTCTGAAAGGAAGTAGAGATGTGCTATGGCCCAAAGAGCAAATGTTCAGGAACAATATACTATTTGATATAATGCTAGATTCTTTCAGGTAATGGTATCCATTGAATTGACTTGAAGAAATTGCCGGAAAGATTACCCTAAGACCCTTAAAAGAGACCATAAAATTCGTGAAGATGCAGAATGGCTAACTCTATTGACAATTCTGATTTGTGAGAATCCCAGGTATCAAATTCGTATGTCTTGGTTGAAAATGTGACTTTACAATTTCATCATTTATCAGTGTCTTTGCAATTTTTTTAGAAACTGATATTAGTACATCGATGAAGTACCACTTGTTGAGGTACAAATTTGTATTCCTTAATATTTTCTGTAGAAACTCGTATACTTTTCTTATTAATTGCACACAACTGTTTTCTTTCTAAAACATGACAACCTAGACTTATCAAAGTACCAAAACTTGCTGACCTTACCCATTTCAGGGGGTAACCCACTCAATGAATTATTTGAAAGATCCAAGACTAAAAGATTCAATTTGCATGCCTCTACTGGATACTCCTTCAGCTGTGATTGCAAAGAATTAGTAAGCAACCGAGTTAGCAATCTTTAAGTCAAAGGAGAAGAGAATGGAAAGATCAGAGGATAAAGAATGGCAATATGCTTATTATTGCTGTTTTTTCAACAAAATTATATGAGCAAGAGCACTAGTCTGACATAATAAATGTAATTACAAACAATCATTTCAGTCCTAGCTACCTGGTTAGAGTGAAGATCCAATGTCCCTAGATGAGAAAGGGTCCCTATCTCCGCAGGTACTGCAGAAAGATAGTTATTCCTGAATTGAATTTTAAGGCAAAAATTACAGTATGTGTCAGAAGTGCAGAAGTTTTAAGTAGAAGAAATCATGTGCATAGTATGCTTTTAATAATATGAAGACTTGCATCTTCATAGGTTAGAATTTGACCCCAAATAAAGCTCAGCAAGTGAATGACAACCCATAATTGATGAAGGGATTGATGAGATTCCTGCACAAAACATAGACACATACAAGATCTAAGAGAAGATGAAAAGGAAGATGAAAACTATGGACCCATTGTTCACAGAACTCACTGTTCTGATGGAGGTCGAGACGAATTAGACGCGAAAGGCCTCCAATGCTATCTGGTATGCCCTTCAGCAAGTTTTTTGCTGCAGCAGTGGTAACAACGAAAACAATTTGACAAATTTACATTTAGGAATGAAATAACTGATTGATACCATGTATCTATCATTAGAGAACAAAATTCCTCACATGCACTGAATTCAGTAAGCATGGTCCAAGATGAAATGAGAATTTCAGATATCACTGTCAACTTGTTTCCCTGGAAAAGACAAGAAACAAGACATAATGAGAGCACTGGTTAATACTTGTCAAAGGTCTAGGGAGACATTTGTCCCCATTTAATATACTAAATTTTGGTACTAGTTACTACCTCCATATCTAGCTTAGACAATTTTGAACAATTTGCTAAATCTTCTGGCAAGCTTGCAATAAGATTATTTGACCCCTGGAAGAAGAGTATCATCAGCCCCATTTCATCAAACAGCATGTACATGACCATATGAATACGGATTAACACAATACAAATGCAACAAGATAATTTAGCCAATACTTACTGGTATGCTACTGCTACCTTCCTTAAACACGCACCCCCCACAAAACCATACAACTCACCACTCTTTAAATTGCAGTATGTATTTTGACCTCACAAGTATTTCATCTTTACCAGTCAAAATGTGCTCTTAACAAAAGTATACTCTCACAACCAAATTCCATTTTATACATGTTGAAATTGAGGGTTTTAGATAATGGAGGAAGGAAAGAGATAGAATAGCAACTCTAGATAATATGAAAATATATTGATATTATGTGTTATGTTAATACAATGAGATAATCCTATTTAGAAGCTAAAGATAAAATCTAATCATAATGATAGAATCAACCTAAATAAATCTAAATCATTCTAAGATATGATATGAAATATTCTAAGACATAATAGAGATATTACTAGATATTTCCTTATTTCTAACACTCCCCCTCAAGCTAAAGCTTGCTAAGCTTTAAGCTTGTTACAATTACAGTCTTGAAATACAAAACTAATCTCCATTGAAGACTAGTAAGGTGACTCAGAAATGCTGAATACGTCCAAAAAAGATAACACAACAAAGCAGCTAGAATGAACATCAGCTTAAACAACTTGTTGGATAACTGCACAACTAGAAAAAGAAGAGACACACAGCTATCATGGTCCAGCAATGAAGGCCGGAAAAGACACAATGAAGGCTAGAAGATTCCCAATACATGCAATAATAGATCGCAAGATCAACATATAGAAGCTTTGCATAGTTGAAAGATTGGATATTCAAAACCAAAAGAGCATATTACCGGCATAACTAAGTGAAAGACAAATATCACTATTGGTATGATTTACAATAGAACATTGATAAGAAGCACAACCTATTATTCACCAAGAAAGCGATTGCACAAAACAGGGGTAATATTGGAAATAAGAAAAGCTGACATTGACGAAGTACACAGATCTCGAAACCAAAGACAGATCCGGAAAGAAGACAGTGGCGCGAGCATGGCAGTGAGTTCCAAATTACTGGAATCTCTACAGCGGAATAATGGACACAGGTCATGGTGGATGGTACCTCTCTGATACCATGTTAAAATTGAGAGTTTTAGATAATGGAGGAGGGAAAAAGATAGAATAGCAACTCTAGATAATATGAAAATATATTGATATTATGTGTTGTGTTAATACAATGAAATAATCCTATTTATAAGCTAAAGATAAAATCTAACCATAATGATAGAATCAACCTAAATAAATCTAAATCATTCTAAGATATGATATGAAATATTCTAAGATATAACAGAGATATTTCTAGATATTTCCTTATTTCTAACAATACACATCAACAGAGATAAACTCAACAACATTCCAAGGTTGAGTTCATGATAATCACAAGCATAATTTGAGCAATCCTTCTTTCATGTTGGATATAAGCAAGCATAACCTAATGACACAACTTAGACCCACACTTCGCAGTTTCAGCAAGACTAGGCATTACCTTAAGGTCAGACAACTCTAAGCATCTGCCAAGTGAGCTTGGAAGTTCCTTGAGCTGATTGTTTGAACAATCAAACCTAAAAAGAATCACACAAAAGTTTACTGATTCACCCAACAAAGCTACACTACGTACAAAAGAGAGTCACAAGATAGATGAGTCAACATTCTCATCGCCACATAAGGAAAATGGACTTGGAGTTGGAGCACAGCATACTTAACAAGCGATGCAGCTGATCCAATCTCCTCCGGTAATTTACATATCAAGTTGAATGAAACATCCAACATCTTCAACTGAGACAGCCTGTCAAGTACAAACAATATCCGAATTTGAAAATTGAAAATCGCACACACGCTTAAAAACGATCTAAATAACTGAAAAAAAAAAAAAAAAACTGAAGGGAAGGTATCCACTTGCGCTAAAAAAGTTAAGTCTTGTATATTTCCTCTGTTCAATAACTATTTATAAACACTGAATTTTATCGACCCAAACTTTAAATCATGTGATAATATATTTATGATTAAGCAGACTAGAGCTCAGGAAAATTAAACATCAATAGGCATATAATCTAGTAGCAAACAAACATTTAGTTATATTTCGAAAAGTATATTATTATATGTCAAAATAAAGAGAAACGACGAAGCATTAAACCGCTTTTAAATTATAATATGAGACTTTAAACACGCGATCTACTTAGTAAAAACTTTGAATTTAAATGTGGAGTTGATGAAACTAAATGTTTCCCGTAAAAGATTATTGGACGGAACGAGGGCGCCAAGCATGAAAATGTTGGAATGACGACGACGACTCACTCTCCAATAGCAGCAGGGAGGTGGGAGAGGCTGTTGTGGCTGAGATTCAAGACAGCGAGACAAGGCAAATTCCTGATGTCTTCCTTCAAGGAGTCGATGCTATTGTGAGCCAAAATGAGCTTCTGAAGCTCCACAGCCTGTAAGTGCAATGTAACCACATGAAAACAACAACAACAACAACAAAAAAGCGAACCGAATCGCACAAAAACGACATTTCAAACAAAGCTGCTTCACAAAAGAGAAAAAGAGAGTTAAGCAGTGAGTGAGGGATTGATTGATTACCTCCCACCACTTATCATCATCCCCAAGCCCTTCGAGATTGCGGTAAACCTCGTCGGGAACATGTCTTCGATTCAACACAAGAATGGATCAGTGAGAATGAATGAATGAACGAACGAACGAACGGAGAGTTGGTAGCATAGCATAGATACATACCTGAGGGAGCGATTGGAGAGGTTGAGAGAACCAGAGGCTCGCGCCGCTTTCAGAACGCGTTCCATTTTCTTCAGATCCGATCGATCACCAACCACATCACAAGCAAAGCCTAGAGACTAGAGGGTGCTCCATTACCACATTGGTTTGGTAGTGCAATTAGGTAATGGTGCTATCGATGGACGGTTGCAGGTCACTATGCTACTCACTGCTCAGTGCTGACTATTACTACCACGGTGGAATCGTGAAGTTAGAATTTTCATATTCTTAAAATATATATATATATATATATATATATATATATATATATACTTTTAATAATATAATAAAATATTTTACAATAAATAAAGAATTTTTAATAAATTAATATTTATTTTAATCTCATAAGCCGATTTATTTCCTATTTTTTAAATTACATTTATAATTATGAGGGTTATTTTTTCGTATATGATTTGCAGATGTGTGTTTTACGTGTATATGGTCTCCTGAGGGGAAAATTTGGAATATAGCGTCGTCGAGAGAATTCGTGACAGGCGGATAAATATTTTTTTAAAAATCTGAAAAAGTGAATCCGCCAAAGGCGAATTTAAGAAAAATATTTAAATTAAAAAGAATCTGCCTTTGACAAATTAACAAAGTGACAAATGGGTGATATTACCGTTGAATTAAAATATAATTTCGGTCTTGAATCCGCCTTTGGCGGATTCTTCAGTAAAAAAATAATATTTTTAGAATCCGCCAAAGGCGAACTGAATATAAAATATTTTTTCATCCTCTATATAAACTTGTAGCTCCGAACACAGCAAGCACATAAACACATCTGTTGTAATGTGGAGATGGTGCAGGTAGGAGAGGTTGCTCAGCAGCTTGTTCTCAAAAAAAAAAAGTGTGCAAAAAAAGAGTGTTCAAAAAATGTGAGAATGAATAGTGCAGTAAATATAATAGTTTATTTTAATGGTGAAGTTGTTGCAAATACTAATGAGGGTGTCATATTTGTATGTGAGAGGCCATTAAGTTTTTTTATTCCTTACACTTTCTCATATGCAGATCTGGAGAATGGAGAATGGACTATGTCAGTCCATAAATAGTGACACTCCAAAGAGAGTGGTGGTAATGAGATACAGGTGCCCTATCTCGATTTTTGGCGAGTTCAGACAATACCAAGCAGTTGCACTACGAGACGACAATGATATTCAACAAATGTTTAGGATACATCAGCAGCGTCAACAAAACCTTCCAGCCATTGAGTTATATGTTGATTTTGAAATTCTTGCTCATAATGTAGAATGTGACCCAATCAAATTTGTAGACGAAAACACAGAGTTGGAAGCAATGGAGGAAGAGGAGGATGAAGATGACTATAGAAGTGGCGATGAATATGCTGATAATGATGCAGATGATGATATTGATAATGATGGCATATCAAACTTCATAGGTGGGCAACATCTAAATGAAGAGTTGTCTTTCATGCGTGCTTTAGATTTAGAAGCTATGCAAGCATCAGAGTTTCCAGAGTATGCAAACATAGGTATGTAGCCTTAATTAAAAAAAATTATATTTTTTATATTTTTTATTTTTTAATGATTTAATTGGTTTAAGTTAATTTAGGTAATTTCTTTCATTTATTTTTTTTAGTGGTGACAATTAAAACTAATTTTTAAGTTGGTTAACTGTAGTGGATTTTTTAGTTAATTAGTTTTAGTAGAAATTTTTATTTAATTAGTTTAAATTGATTTAAGTAATTTGTTTGATTTAGTTACCTTATTAGTTGTAGTGATCGATGAAATACACAATTTTATTTTATTTAAGAATTTTTTTAAATTGATTATGTAATTAATTATTTAATTTATTTTTGTTAGTGGTGGAAATTAGAATCACAATTTTACTTCATTTAATGTTATTAAATTAATTTTTAAATTGGCTATTTGTAGTGGATTTTTTTTTGGTGCAACGTAGTGGATTTTTTATTTAATTAGTTTGAGTATAAATTCTTAGTTAATTAGTATAAGTTGATTTAGGTAATTTCTTTGATTTAATTATCTTATTAGTTATAATGATCGATAAAATGCATAATTTTATTTTATTTAAGAATTTTTTAACTTGATTATTTAATTTATTTCATTTGGTTTTTTTAGTAGTGATAATTAAAATTTCATGTAATGTTATTAACTTAATTTTTAGTTGAAACTTTTAATTAATTAGTTTAAATTGATTTAGGTAATTTCTTTCATTTAGTTACCTTTTTAATTGACTATTTCCATTTATTTACGTGAATTTTTTCATAGGTGATTCCGTTGTGAATGGTGAATTGTTTGTTGGGATGATATTCAAGAATAGTGAGGCAACTGTAGAAGCAATTAAAGCGTACAACATACTAAGAGGAGTAGATTACAAAGTGTTTGAATCAGAACCAAAGACATTTTATTGTAAATGCATACAGCAGGATAAAGGTTGTGGATGGCTTCTTAGAGCAAGTTTGAGAAAACATAAAGGCTTTTGGGAAATCAAGAAATACAATGGGCCACACACATGCACTACCTCGAGGATTTCGCAGGACCATTCAAAGTTGGATTCTGACATTATTGCACAATTTATAGAGCCTATGGTACAATCTGACCCATCTCTTAAAGTTAAAAACTGTAATTGCAGAGGTTTTTTTCTCGATATGGGTACACAACAACCTACCAAAAAGCATGGGTGGCGAAGCAAAAGACTATTGAACAAGTTTTTGGCAATTGGGAATGCTCGTATGAGGAGTTACTGCATTGGTGTGGAACTATGTGTTCTGCTGTTCCAGGTTCAATTATTCAGTTTGATGCTGTAGATGCATATCGTGGTGATGAGCTGGTGCCAAATTATCGACTGTTTCGCCGAGTATTTTGCAGTTTTGGTCCTTGCATTAGGGCATTTTGACACTGCAAGCCACTGATCCAGATAGATGGGACACATTTGTATGGGAAATATAAAGGGACGTTACTGATTGCAGTTGCAAAAGATGGCAATAAGAACATTTTGCGAATTGGTTTTGCTATTGTGGAAGGAGAAACTGCAGATGCATGGCAGTTTTTCCTAGACCATCTTTGCAGATATGTAGTAACCCAAGATGGGGTTGGTGTTATTTCTGATCATCATGAGTCAATTAAAGCAACAATAGCTCGAAGCAATGGTCAGTGAGAACCTCCAAGAGCATTTCATAGGTATTGCATTAGGCATATCGCTACTAATTTCTTAAGGAGATTCAAGGCACCCCACTTGCATAGAATTGTCATGAGCATGGGTAAATTACACTTTCATTGCACTTATGTTTGTTAATTTAATTGCATGTGGATGTGGTTTTCATAACTTAAATTTTAAAAACATTGATCTCTACATGGTAATCAAGGAGTGAGAGTGAATTCAATAATCACTATGAGCGGTTGCGTGAACGTAGCTCTCAATATACAGATTGGCTTGACAAAATTCCACGGGAAAAGTGGGTGTAGGCATTTGACGATGGATATCGATGGGGGCACATGACCACAAATCTTGTGGAGTGTATGAATTCTGTATTGAAAGGGGCTCGCAATCTTCCAATCACCGCACTGATAAGAGTAACATATTTCCGATTGGTTGAGTTGTTTGCTAAGAAAGGCGATGAGGCATATGCACGGAAAAATGCCAGTCATGAATTCTCAGAAGCCGTCACGACACAACTTCAAAAAATAGAGCTATCAACCAGAAACATGATAGTGACCAACTTTGATAGGCAACATGAGTCTTTCCATATTAAAGAACAAATCAGTCGGGAATAATACAAGGTTGATTTGAAGCACAGATATTATGATTGTGGTGATTTTCAGATTGATCGAATTCCTTGTCGTCATGTGATTACCGCCTGCGATAGTGGGAACATTGACTGGCGAGGGTATGTTAATGGTGTTTATAGAATAGCAAAGGTTTTCAAGGTGTATAAGAGACAGTTTGGGGTTGTAAGGCACCAAAGTACATGGCCCCAATATAGAGGTCTAATGATTTGTCCCAATCCAACTTCAAAGCGCAAGGCTAGAGGCCGCCCCAAGAGCACTCGCTTCCTTAATGAGAAGGATATGCGTGATATGCGAGGACATCGACGTTGTGGTCTTCTAGTCGAGGTGAAGGTCACAGTCGCAGCCGCTGTCCACACATTCCTGGCCCAAGTTCATAGTTATCTCATTTGATCGTGTTTCATGGAGGCTATTATGCCATTTTATTCTATTTCATGGATATTAGTGTGTGATTTGTATTTTGTTTCTTGGATGTTATTTGGTCATTTTATGCTATTTCATGGATGTGAATGTGTCATTTTATTGTGTTTTATGGACATTACTTATTGTGTTAATTTAATGTTTGTATCCAGGTTATTGTGTTTTTTTTTTATTATAGTACACGTTATTTTCAAAGTCCATAAAATTATAGAAATGCATATTAGGAAGTCCATACATAAACACATAAAAACTAACATCCTAACAATTCCATCAACAAGAAAATAGAAATACAAACTAGAAAATCCATACATAAATACATAACATGTTACAAAAAAAAAGTAATGCACACTCAATTTCCTTTACGGCATTTCCCCTTTCCATATGGTGGTGGTGCTTGAAATGGCGAATAGCTTAGTCTTTTTGCTACTTTCACACTTTCCCATGGCCGTAAAGCCTCACGTATAGTTCCTATGGCCTTTCCTAACACACTTATAATGCCATGTGATTGTCTTCTATGTTGACCACCTTGATCACCCATGCCCTCATCTTCACTACCCTGATCTCCCATGTCCCCATGACTGCCACCCTCATCTCCCATGTCCCTATGACTGCCATCCTCATATCCCATATCCTCATTGATGTCACTCTCATCTCTATCACCCTGATTACCCATCTCCCCATCTATAGCTACATGTTCCCCACCTCCTACTCTTGCATGTTGGGTAGATGCAGTGGTATCTTGAAAATTTTGCATCATCTCAGCATTTCCCCATTGTGCACCTGGGGATAACATATGTGGAGTAGACATCCCAAATGTAACCACTTATAGTGGGTATACATCAGTCAATTGACTAGCTGGATTTGTATTGAGATTAAGGACATCTTGTGTAGATGACTGATCCCAAAGATGGGCAAAATCGAATACAGGACCACCAGGGAGATGAACAGACATTCTCCCGCTGGATGAAGACCCAGTAGACCTTTCAGGACCACCACCGTGACAGCCACTAACACCAATAGAATGTCGTGGTGGATCTTGGATCTGTATTATCTGCTGCATCGGTGGACACCAGGGGAATTAGCCATAAGGAAACTGTAATGCATTCGCATCCCAATAAAAACTGTTATTCTGTTGCAAAAACAAAGGTTGATGGCCGTGAGGAACTTCTGTTTGCATGGGCAATACTACATCTTCTCCTTGGGTAGGCACTTGAACTTCTTTATTGAGGGGTGATTCATTTTGTTCTTGGACAGGTGGATGATCTGCTTCCTCAGGAGACAATTGTATAGCTTGAATGTGAGCTAAATACCAAGACCAATACAAATTAGATGGTTGATAATCAACGGTTGGAGTTCCAATTAATACACGATTTGCACGTTGTTCCCACATTGCCACCCAATGTTGATGTTTTCTTTCCCAATTGGTCGGTGGTAATCCCCTTAAGTCTCTATTGTGGAATCCTTGCAAATTAGGCTGATCGACATGAATTTCTTGGTTGAATCCAAATTGTCTCATAACTCTATCAGTTGGGTGCAACTCCATCACCTCAAAACATAAAAGTGAAGTGACAGATGAGAACAATTGCCGCTCGACCTGCACATCGTCTGGAATAAGGGCATCAATCTAAGGATATACATATGGTTGTCATATAAACTGCATTAACAAAAATATATCAGATGTGCAAATTAAATCATGATAACTATGGTAACCACAAAAAGATTGTACAATATTTTAAATGTTTACCTGATGTCCAAAATTATCTATCAACATCCTTATATTGTGATGGTCCTTTAAATTAATGTTACGCGAATAACGTGGTCGCTTCCATTAACGAGACATTATCTTGATTAGATGTTAATTATCACTTTAACAAGAACAATATAGAAATTCAAGTAAACAATTGTTACCTCCGGCATGGGGGAAACATAACAGGCATGGATGGTATGGGAGCCAAAAAGGGCATCCGCTGCCATGCCCATACTTGTAGTAGAATAACACATCCGTTGACTTCTTTGGTTCCTATGCGAGTAGCACGACAAAGCCCTCGAAAAAGAACAGCAAGGCAAGCTAAGCCCTAGCTGTACGATCCAACTTGCTCCAAATCTTCCAGCAATTGCAAGTTCTTTGCATGTACTTCCGCAGCACTCTTATCAGGCAGAATACATTGGCCCAACAAGGACAATATAAAAGCACGTGCAAGTTGTTGAATTACTAAATCAGAATTGGCTTCCAGCTATCCAGTACTATTATTCAACCACCCTAAATTTATCGCACCTCTACTAAAATTTAATGGACCCGGACAAACACCCAATAGATATTGACATAAATCAGGGAGGGTTTCATAGTTAGTAACAGTAGAGCCAATCATAGGTCGACCATTTACTGGGAGTCCTAATATCATAGCAACATCTTCTAGCGTGATGATGTACTCGCTGCACGGAAGGTGGAAAGTATGAGTTTCGGGCCTCCACCTTTCAATTAGTGTTGAGATAAGCTTTTGATTCACTGCTATGTCACCGATTTCGACAAAACGAAGCAAGCCAGCACGATGCACGTAGGCTCGTATCTCATTTCTTATAAAAGGCAATTTTAAATGTCGAGCTCGCATATCTCTGGCTGTTTGTTAAATTAAAAAATAAATTAATAAAAATTAATTTAATAACATTACATGAAATAAAATTGTAATTCTAATTACCACCACTAAAAATACTAAATGAAAGAAATTAAGTAATTAGCTAAATAATCAACTTAAAAAATTCATACAAAAAATAAAATTATGCATTTTATCAATCACTACACCTAAAAGGATAACAAAATTAAAGAAATTGCCTAAATGAACCAAAATTAATTAACTCAAAGTTTCAACTAAAACTAATTAATTAAAAATTTCAACTAAACCAAATTAACTAAAAATTTCACTACAAATAACAAACTTAAAAATTAATTTAATAACATTATATGAAATAAAATTGTGATTCTAATTACCACCACTAAAAATACTAAATGAAAGAAATTAAATAATCAACTAAAAATACTATGTATTTTTTTCCTTGTTAAACAAATTGGTTTATCCATATTCTTTATTGTGTATAGCATATTTTTTTACTTATATTTTTAAAATTATATATTTTTAAATTTTTTTATCGTGTTCCATATTTATTTTGTAATTTTTTTTACTTGTTCTGAAAGAGAGTCAAAAAATAAAAAATTTAACTATTTCGAGCAAAACAATTGACCAAATAATAAAAAATTTGAATGAACAAATATAATTATTATGCTACAATTTTGAAATAATTGTATTTATTTTAGTATTTATTTTATTTATTATCCTAAAATAAATATAGTTTTTTTGGTGTACTGAAACTTGGCCAGCACGTCCTATTTCATTATTTTGCAAGTTTTAATTTGTTTTATTATTTTTCCATACCTTGTTTATTGTTAGTCTTAGATGCCTACTCCCATGAATTTGGCATTCAATGCCTTGTATGGGTGTGATACGTGTATTGGGTAGACACATGACAGGTGGAGAGTATTGTTGGGAGGGATTATGTATGTGTAAAAAATCACAGAGGATGATTTAGTCATTTTCTTCGGTGATTTTTTTTTAAACATCCGGAAAAATGAAATTTAAAAGAGGAAAAAGTAAACATTTTATAAATTAAAAATTAAAATGTTTTACGATAAAAAAAATACAAATAAAAAATAAATGTAAAAAGCAAAAAATTTAAAAGTTTGCACACGGATTCCAAAATATTCATCTAACAAACCGAGTAATTGGAAAGAAAAATAAAAAAGGAAAATAAATTATAAATAAATCAAAAAGTAAATAAAAAATCTAAAGAAAGTACTGTTTATAAAAGGCAATTCGGATGCACCGAATTCCCTTACAAACAAAGAAAAAAATTAAAAACACTTAAAAAATTAAATAAAAAAAGTAACCTAAAAATTTAAAACTTAAAAAATAAATTAATTAAATAACCTAACACTATAATTATTTTTAATATTTATTTTATAATATGTTTTATTTTTACTTCACCATATTTCTAATGTACTGTGCTTTTTTATTTTATTTTTTCCTTTCATATGTTTATTTTTTATTTTAATTATTTGTAATATTTATTTGTCATTAACAATCCAGTTTGTCTGGATTGTTTGAAGTGTAGAGTTTGTTTTTTATTTTTCTTTCTATATTTTTTTCATTTTTAAAAATTATAATAGTGTGTAATATTTATCTTGCAATATGTTTTATTTTTAGTGTACAATATTTATAATGTACAGTACTTTGTTTTTTTTTCCGTTCATAACTTTTATTTGAATTATTTTGATTTTATTATTATTATTTTTTACAAAGCAGGATTTGAAAATAACAATACATACATAAACAAACGCACTGGTCCTGTTCACAGAAAAAAAAAAAGAGATAAAATGTTCAAACTAGATATTAAAATAAAACATAAGTTTTACTGTTTACTTTACAGAACAAATAATTGCTACCTGTATATTTTTTATTTTGTTCTCTTATTTTTTATTTTTTTTTACTGTTTTGTGGGAAACAGTATTATTTTTAATTTGTGGCTTTCTTTCAAAATCACTGCCTCCACCTATCATATTTTTATCAATGACTACGCCTAAAGGGATAACTAAATTAAAGAAATTACCTAAATTAACTAAAACTAATTAACTAAAAGTTTCAACTAAACCTAATTAACTACAAATTTCACTACAAATAACAAACTTAAAAATTAATTTAATAACATTACATGAAATAAAATTGTGATTCTAATTACCACTACTAAAAATACTAAATGAAAGAAATTAAGTAATCAACTAAATAATCAACTTAAAAAATTCATACAAAAATAAAATTATGCGTTTTATCAATGGTACATCTAAAAGGATAACTAAATTAAAGAAATTACCTAAATTGGCTTAAATTAATTAACTAAAAGCTTCAACTAAAATTAATTAACTAAAAACTCTACTAATAAAATATCAATATATTAAACTAATCTTTTAATTAATTCAATTTTTGTGTCTCATTGTCTGTTAAATTTAAATTTAAAATTAAATTAATCAACCTCGAATAAATGGATTTAAATAGAAATTTAAATTAATATATGTCTAACAAAAAATATCAACTGAAAAACACTAAATTAATATCCTCCAACTAAAAAAAAAAGATATATATATATATATATATGTGATACCCGAGGTACACGGGTCAACAGTAAAGTTCTGTATAGCCTCAAGAATTCCTTGGAAACCACTGTCGGGTCCTGAATTTTACTAAGTCTCGATCCTACACCTCCTTGGAGGGCTATATGATAGAACCATATTCTTGGGATCAAAAGTCTCAGTAATTGTTCCTTAAAGGAAAACAAGTTGAAGGGTGATTTTTAATGAATTTTATGAAACCTGTAAATGTTTCGTTGTTAACCCACAAGTTTAGAAAATCTCGAAAATTTCCGGATTTGAACTAAAACCCAAAATTTGGATTCTGATTTGATGGAGTTTTGATTTTTGTGATATTTTATTTGAATACAAATGGGGGGTATTTCCTGATTTACATTTATGTTTTAAAGTTAATTGATTAACTTAAAATTAGTAAATGTAAATAAGTGAGTGTTAGAACAACTCAGATACTGGAATGACTGAAAAACACAGAAGTTGAGAGTTGTTGGGAGTTGCTGTCACCGCTATAGCGGTCCAGGACCGCTATAACGGTCACCAGCACTTGTTCGAGCATTGCAGCGGACTGAGGTACCGCTATAGCAGTCCAAGACTGCTATAGCGATCATAAGACTGTTAGACCGCTATAGCAGTGTCAGTAAGTTTAAAAACCCCCAAACCGGGCAGAAGAGAAGCAGAAACGCGAAACTCACCCTTCTCCTCCATTTTTCTCTCTTTCTCTCAAATTCACTCTAATCCATCATTCCAAGTTTCAAGGTAAGTTCATGTTATTAGATTATGTCTTTATTTCTCCATGATCTTGGATTTGGCCCGATTATTTTTCTCATTTTTGTCAAGTGGGGGTGTTTCCCCAATTTTAGTAGAGTTAGAATAGAGCTCTCTAGAGATTTTTAGATGTTAATCTAGAGTTATGGTTGCTCCATGGCAGTTGTTGGTGTCATTCCAAGCTCTTCAGGTCAAGTTGGTGGGGCCCACATACTCCCGGTTTTAAACAGTGAGTGGGTTCAGATTCTATGATCTTTATGTTGATCATTAGAGTTAATTTCAGTAAATTATAGCATGAGATATGTATATTTTTCTGAAAACTTATGGGACTATTATTGTTAAAGTGGTTTTTATCAAAGAGTTAGAGTATATATTTAAAGATTTATGGAACATTATGATGATTTCCATAGTAGAGAATATGTATATGGTAGAGTTTTAGAGAAAATAAGTGTTTTTATGATTCTCAGAAGTATGAAATTCAATATGATTTGTAACAACTGCCAGATACATATTCTGTAGGCTTGAAATCAGAATGCCTACAAATGAGTGATCCCTTGGGCATGACTTCACGGTCACAGTTATGCTAAAGTCAGATTGTTAGAGTTATACGAAACCAGAACTTTTCGAGTTTCAAGAGTTTTCATATTTAAATAATTTTATGAATTTCAGAACTGTTGATTTATATGCTAGAGCTTGTGAACTCTAGGGTAGAAGACTTATGAGATATAGAGAAAAGATTTAGATTTCTGACTGAACTGGATAGTAGCTATAGAGAAACAGACTGTGAGTTAACGACAGTTATTCCGTTAACCTTGGTATACCAAGTTGCCTTAGGGCTAGAGAAATAACAAACGGGACCTATTTAGGTGCCCCAGAGATTAGAGACTTTGTTATGCTATGCATAACCAGAGATTTGTTATGTCACATGAATTGGGCATAACCAAAGATTCCTGTTTCTTTATTAGCATACTATGGTTTATGATTTCTACAGAGTAATGATTTTAGAACTATTTGTTATTCTTATGAATAATGAACTTGAGAATTATTGCATTAACTGGTTTGATGAATATATATATATATATATATATATATATATATATATATATATATATATATATTACTATTTATTTCCTTTGACTGTCCCATGAGAGGGTTATGGGTGAGGACTTACTCACTGAGTTTTAGATGAAACTCACCCCTCTCCCTTCCTCCATTACAGGTGCAGTAGACTCGCAGTAAAGATTTCCCAGTTGGTGAGCTTCACTTTGTGAGTGAAGTACTTTTGGTATTTTGTTTAGAGATAGAGTACTCCAGTGTGCATGACGGGCAGGGTCCCGGACCATAGAGATAGATTGACATATTTTTATCATAAATATTTTGTATTTTCACGGTTACGAGTTCTATGGTTTATTTTGTATTAAGAGCAACTCAAGTGATTTGTATCAGAGATGTATTTATATTTTGGAAAAAGATTTTATATTAAATTATGCATATAGAGGGACTCAGAGATCACGAGGCTTACGTGGGAATGAGGATTTCTCACGTGCCGGTCATGTGGCCAAGTCGGGTCGTGACAATATATATATATATATATATTTAACTAATCTTTTAACTAATTCTATTTTGCTAAAAAAAAAATTCAACTGAATAGATATATTTAAAAATATAACAAATTTAGAGTACTATGTTTTTCATAAATAACACAATTTATACCCAACCAAACATATTGAAAAATATATAAAACATAAATTTCAATAACAAATTAAAAATACATTATATTTTGCTCTAACACTTCAACAGTAATGTGGCTATTTGAATTCATTGTGTTATCAGGTTTCACCATTTTTCTCGATCAGCTATCTCTTAACTTTTTTTGAACTATCTCGGCTTTTTTTTCCCCTCACTTCTCTTATGCATGTTTTAGATCATTTAAATCCCCCAACCCCTCTTTTATAGGCAGCAACCAATTTCATACTCTTGCTCAATAATACACTTCGATCATTTCACTCTGATTCATTGAAAAAAATTTCAAACGCATACTAAGACACATGTATCACAGCCTTAGCGCATGCAGATGAATAAGGGATGCATGTGATCTCGCCTCAGTAAGGAGCTGGAGCAGCCCCCTCCCCCGCCTTCCACGCGTCAGCTCCGGTTTCCTTCTCGGTGTAGCCTGGCTTGTCCGTGGCAGCATCAGCAGACTGGAATCCGCCAAAGGCGGACTGCAAGAGATAGCCTCAGCCATGCCGTCGCGTCCTGGCAGCGGTCGGTGAGATGCAAACGAAATCCGCCAAAGGCCGACTGCAATTGGCAGCGAGAGAATCCACCAAAGGTGGACTGACTTTGGCAGAGTTGCAGAGATGCTGTCCGGTCCTTGTTTTTTGTTGAATCCGCCAATGGCGGATTCATTGAACACCATATTCCGGTAAATCACCTGACAACCACATATCTAAATACAACACTTTATCACACACCATATGTAAATTATTTTTCCATAATTATGAGTTATTTTAGCCTATTCGTTAATATCCATTAATCTACCATGGCGTAAGTGACAGCATGTTGGCACAACATGAAAACGACGTTGTTCCATTGATCCTAGCTAACAGGGTGTTTGGAACAGCCAAGAATTGAATTCCTTCAAGAATGAGAATTCAATTCTTTGCTTTGGAACACAATTTGAACCAAGATTCTAATTCTCACAAGAATTCAATTCCATCAAAACCTCTAAAAATAAATCAGACCTAAAGAGGTCTGATTTGTGGATGGAATTGAGTTAAAAGATTGAAATTACCCAGAAATCCTCTTCTCTACTGTGTTGCCCCTCTACTGCAACCTTGTTCGTTGTTCTTGTTGGTTGCGCTTTGTTCTTCTTTTTTTTTCTTCCTTCCTTCTACGGGAGCCACATGCTGGGGCTTTGTTCTTTTTTCTTTTTTTTTATTCCTTTCTACGGACTCGGAGTGGGAGTAGAGTCTTAAGTCTTTGAGTCTTTGGGAGTGGGTGTTGGGGCTTTGTTCCTTTTTTTTTTCCTTCCTTTTATTATTGAGAGCTGGGAGCGGGGATGGGAGTGGGAGTGCTGGCAGAGGACAGTGGGTGCTGGGATTAGAGTGCTAGTTGTTAGGGAGGATAAACTGATAAAAATAAATAAATCAATTCATTTTTAAATACATCCCAAATCAAGGAATTCAATTCAATTCATTTGTTTACTAACTCATTCTAAACATAAAAACTCAATTTAATTTCTAATAAAATTCAATTTCTAATAAAATTCAATTCTTGATAAAATTCAATTCAATTTAATCTTTTAAAAGCTTTCCCAATAGGCTGTAAAGCCCAATTTATCCAATTTCGCCCCAAAATAACTTGACCCGCATCTGATCTGAATCCCCAAGCCCCAAATTTCCCGCAACCTGCCGCGGCACCCAAGCCAAACGTACGTGAACACAGCAGACAGCACAATCTGCTTGCTCCCAGTCGGCTCTCAATCTCATCGAAGTGCCTCTCAATCGCCGACAGCACAGTCCGCGCCCTCCGACGTCAACAATCTCTGTGGATTCCTCGTCATTCTTAGGTAACACTTGGCTCCTGTCAACATGCTTTAGTTGTTGTGTGGTTGTGGTCCTATGTGGTCTCGATTTTCATTTTGTATGTTTTCTTTAGTGTGTGCGCTATGTGGTGTCTCCCTTTGCTGTTATTGTAATGGTCTATTGAGACTATTGTATTGGGATTACAGGTCTTGGATAAGGACAGCATGTTCACCGGTTATTGTAATTGGAACATGCATAATGACAGCATGTTCGTAGGTTATTGGAATGGTCTGGTGGAGAATAGTTTCTTGCTTTTTAATGGTGGCATGATTTGAAAATAATTGGCAGAGACATACAGACGATGTAGTCAATATACAATGTGAACAATTTTCTTGGCGTCCATAAACCCGTTGAGCCTCGGTAAATTGTTAATCTTTAAATTTTCTAAGCAGCATATCATTGAGCTCTGTCTGTAGAAGACGAATCCCATCTGGCAGGAACTGAGCCGTTTGGGCCGGGTCGACCAGGTTTTAAGTTTGATAATTGAAAAAAAAACAAAACGGGTTGGGTTCTCCTCTTACCTCACTTCAGAGTTCAGACTTCACGTTTCCCTTTTCCTTTCCAATTTATGCATTTCACCCTGCATTCGCAACAGCTCGACCAAAACGACGCAGCTTCCTAATTTTCTCTCCTTTTTTTTCCCCTCCCCCCACTTTTCTCTTTCGTATAATTTAGGGTTCGGAATCTCAACTCTTCTTTTCTTTTCTAGTTTTGATACACGGCTTTGATTTTGCTATGGATTGTCTTTTTTCTTTTTTTTCACTTCCAATATATGCGCAGGGATATTCATATGGAGGCAAATGTAAAAGCACCCCCTGATCACGATGAGGTGGAGGAGGATCAAGAAGAGCATGTTTTGCTTGACTTGGATGCTGTCTTTGGCCTAGTTGACATCCCACCAAATGCTAACTATGTTCTCACTGTAAGCTATTTATTTATTTATAGCACTCATTTCAACTTCGTCATCAACTTTGTAAATTTTTATAAGGACTAGACCATTGTTTCTTTTCTTTCATCAACATGATTATTATTTTATCCTGATTCAAATGTTGCATTACCATGTAGCATGCACCATATAGGCTTTCTAAACATGTTTGAACTTATGTGGTTATGAATTGTGTATGTTCTGAACTTTTAGGGTGTCAATTCCGTTGAATATAATATCAGCTAGATAATCACTGGGACTTCTAATTTCATTATGGGGTTCTTTCTTTCTTTTTCTTTTTCCTTTTATTTTTTGGCTACTTGCATTGTTGTTGTAATTGCTCATGTGTAAGCTACCTTTGTTTTTTATTGATTTATTTTGTTATGTTATGGTAAAGTATGCTTATATTGTTTACTGTTAATTGTAGGGCCTTGACACTTTAAACCCAGTATTGATCATTGACCACAAATTGAAGCTGGTAAGTTATCTGCTTTTAAAAATTTCCTGGCCCTATAGAAGTTTGATATTGGTAATCTATGGGTAAAGTGATATTTTGGGCTCTCATGTGAATCTGATGATGCTATTTGGAAATAGTCATGAAACCCATCCATGTGTTTACATGTGCATGTCTTTAATGCTATATATGGACTGATGCTGATGGTGTTGTTCAGCTAGAATTTAGACTTCCAGCACAGTAAAAGTTATTTCTATTCATTTTGTTTCTTTTTCCTTTTAATTATTTGAATTCAAAAAGGGGTTGTTTGAATTGCTTGTGTTTTTCCCCCCTCCCTTGCTAAATGGATGATGACCATCATAAGGATTGTTATGGTTCATTGTTGTTTATTACAAATGCAGATTGGGGAATATGAGGAGACAATTGGCACGTGCATTGTCTTTACAGAGCGAGGTGAGTTACAATTTTTGTGCATTGCTTTGAATTTAAGATTACTCTGCCAGGATACTCTGTGCTCTTGTTTTTTGAAACTTACGATGTTTTTATAATTGTTTCCTTCTAAGAGAGAACCGCTTTTGTAAAGCTGATTCTTCGTCCACATTTCCTCCAAGTGACAATCTTCCAATGTTTGGACTCCTGTCTTCATCATGAATGAAAAAACCGTTGTTCTTGACTGGAATGATGATGTTGGTATTTATCCTAGCGAAGAATTTGCTCAATTGAACGATGCGGTTAATTTGTTCCTCACAGCTACTCTATCTATTGGCATACTTAGTAGCGTCTGTCGGAGACTCAAGCAGACCCAAAATAAACTAGTATAATTCAGCCTGTGAGGAACATCATCTGCTTCATTTATTTGGTTAAATAGATGTGTCGCCAAAAGAATAGATAACCTGAAACTACTTGATGGTTATGCCTATAAAATTATACAGTTAAGGCATTTCTGATTTCATTTGTTTCCCACTTATAAGTTATGACAACTTCTCAATATGGTTTGTGTGGTAAAAGAGCCCTTTGTGCTGTTGTGCAGATGCCCCTGTGGTTCATGAAGAGACCGGACCATCCGACGCTAACCTTTTCTCTGGAGCAAGAATAATTGATTCAAGTCAACCTCCGACAAAGCAAGTGAAACCTCTCTGCCAGCTTCATAAGGTTCTCAAGTTTAAAATATCCCCTGACTCTGAAATTCAAGGTGCAACAGCTGAAGAGACCAAATGAATTTAAAGCCTAGTATAATATCCCATTTCCCCATCATTTTCTGATATCTAGTTTGAACATCAAACTGGGAGAATTGATGCCAGTTGCATGTACTTTGGAGAACAAAAGACTAGCTCGAGATGTTTTGCACTGTATAATAGTAGCCATACTGAGAACTAATTCCATTTTATTTCCTCCTAGATATATGTACAGAGAACATTTTTTTTTTTCCTTGAATAGGTATATGTTTTTAATTCATTTGTTGTGTTAAAGTATCATGTAGTCTAATATGGGTTCAATGTATTTTCCCCCTTATTACGGGTAAGTAATTGGATTCAAATTGCTGGATTTGATTATTTGAATTTTTACTTACAATTTTCACTGGCGCTATTGAGTAGATTAATTAGATTATTTGTATTATAAGTTGAGGAGACTGATAAATGCTCTTCAGATCACTTACAATGATCTCTGTTCCTCTCTTGCAGCATTATTGAGTATGTTGTTAAGAGTAGGATATCTACTTTCATGTAAGATTGATTGCAAAGTGCAAACCATTGTTCGCATCAGTTTTGCCTGTTGATGGGTTCTTGCTTGGTTTTGTTTGTCTTTTAGAGTGAATCTCCGGGGTGATCTAATAAAGCATTTTATCCTTCCCCGCTTTCTAGTTACCTGATAAAGAGGATGGAAAGTGAAAACTGAAAAGGTACATATTTTTTTTTTCAACCAAGCCTTGTTCACTGTGCCAACAATTATAAAGTGGTTTGGATCCCATCCCAAATTGTTTGCTAGGATCCTATCGATTTCCCATTTTCCCAGAAATGTACAGAGAACATTTGCTTCAATAGCTGTACCTTTTTCTTTGATGTGTTTTAGGATCATGCCTTATCAATCAATACCTTAACATGGGTTCAATTCTTTTCCCTACTAATTATTTCGTGCAAGTTATTGTATTCAAATTTTTGAATTAGATTACTTGAATGTTTCAACCTACAATTCTCGGGGGCATTAAGAAAATATGATCTATATAAAATCTTATACCAAACAAGTATTTTTTAGTTTTAAATTTTTAAAAACTGAATTATTTTGTAAAGCCACTTTCCAAACGTCCCCTCAACTTCTTTTTTGGTTGCATACATTCGCCAAATGACTCAGAAAAGATACTATAATATGATATATTTTATTTTTTGATAGTCTTTTCTGTCTCCAAAGGGTGTGTATAAGTATAATGGTAAGATTAATATCTCATGATCTAAAAGGCACAAATTCAAATCTTGAAAATAGTCTCTTTACAAAGTGATAGTAAGACAGTATATCCTAGATCCCATCGGATGATAGTCTCATGCACGAAATGTAAGCAAAATCAGTGCTAGGAACAAAACCACGAGCTCATCACGGATCAGGACAAAGGCAGACCCAAGTCTAGTAGGCTAGAAGTAGCCATGTGATCTTCCCTTTCCTTCTTTTTGCTAAGGGAGGACCCTTTTTTTTGCGATAAAATGGATGTAACCTTTTTCAACCTATAAAATTGATCACAAGTGTATATATACACCGCTAAGTTTCTATATTATAAGTTGAAAGACGTGTGAGCTATAAGTCTTTCTTTCGGTGGCTGTCTTTTCTCTTTGATGTATGCTAAAGGTTCAAACTAACCCAACGTAATTATAAAATGTTGTATGATCACCTTTTTTTTTCCAAATATTGTATTTAATATAATTCATTTGGAATACTGGAAGGTTCCAAATTCCATAGTTTGGCATTGGCGTATTGTTTCATGCAAAGTGTTCTGCTAATTTTCCTTACTTGTTAAGGTATCTTGGCTAGACAAAGACAACCTTGAAACAAGATGCTAGGTGGCATTGAGTATCTAGGTGTTAGCATGTGTGGACAATTTGTGGCTTTGAGCTGTGGCCTAACAAGAAAAGAGTGATGCAATGCAACCAATATGAATGTAGCCTTTAGCATTAGCATTATCTATAATGCATGATTGGGCATGTGACTCTGTTTCATTTTGGGTGACTTTCTTTCATTATTTTGTCTCCATTGAATGTTGAAAACCCATTTCGCATTTTGAATGATCTTTTTTTATTTTTTTGTATGTGGTTGAATGATCTTCCAATTAAAAAATATTCGTGATGTAAGTAGTATATTATTAATTTTAATAATTATAATTATATAGTACATTATGTTTGTATCTTTTGTATTATTTTTTTTTGGTGAAATGTATCTTTTGTATTTATACTTTGAATCATATTCGTTCTAAAATTTATCTATTAAATAGTCTGTTTAAGTTAAATCGAATAAAAAAATAGTCTGTTTAAGTTGTTTTCACTGAAAGAAGAGCGTTATAGTAGAATTAACTAAATTTTGAAATTTCACTCCAATGTAGATGGAATTGGAATGTTGGAGAATTGAAATTGTAATGTAATTGTTAGGATCTTAAATTTCATGTTTGGAATTATAATATAATTGTTAGAAAATAAATGATAATGAGGAGAGGAATGTTTAATAAATTTTGGAATTAAGAATTTCTAGAGTATCAGATAGGAATTAAGAAGAGTTCATTTTAATTATTTTTTATAATATAATAGATGATATGTGAATTAACATAATGTGCCACATCGTATGAGTTCAATTGACATTTTTTTTTTATGTTTATGTGCCTACATTATTTTTTTTGTTTTAGATGGGAGACTACAATTTTTACGTGGAAAGACTATTTCAACAGCAAAATAGTCACAGAAAGAAATTATATTTATGATTTTTAAAATATTCATTCCATTTTATAACTAGTCTTCATTTCTCTCACAATAAAATTGATTCTTCTAAAGGCTATTTTATTAACTATTTGAACTCTTAGAGACTAAGATGATTGTTCCATCATGCCATTTTATCACAAAATGTGATGTGTAATTGCTTTTGTTAATGGAAGTGAAGAGCAAATGATGTATGCATCAATTTGTTAAGCAATATAGGCCTTTCAGAGGCCACAAATGAACATTTCCTTTTAGGAATAATTTTGTCGGTGATACAATTTTTTTGAGATATAAAGTGATTTTTCCTCTTATAAGAATATTTTTTAACATTTTAGACAAGAGACTAACTAATCTTTTGAGATGCCAAATGTCTTAGCAATAAAATATAGTACATATAAATTTTGAGATCAAACTCATTTATGTGCCTATATGTATCAAATATTCATAAACAAACTGATACTCTAGCCAAATAAAACATTAAAGAGACAGTCAAGAAGACTCATTGAATGACATACTGTCTGGGGAAGGACAAGGAAACGATAGGAAATTGAACTTATTCTCTTTATAATTTTAAGAATTTAACTAATTGAACTTATTCTGTTTATAATTTTAAGAATTTAATAATAGTTAAATTCTCTTAAAGGAATAGGTACTCTTTTCTCCTTAAAAGTCAGTTATCCTTTTTTACTTCCAAAATTGAGGTGGGATGAGGAGAACTTGAAAATTTCAAGAAGTTAATAACTATAAATTTTCCATTTCATTCATTTATAATATAGTTTTCAAATACAGTTAATGATTTATAAGAAAATTTAATTTAATAATAAATAAATAATGAGTCAACTTAATATCTCACACTCTATAAATACAAATAATTTTTTTTAACAAAATACCAAAGAAGAAAAAAAAAAAAAAGGTCTGCATGAAATAATTGGACAAGTGTCTCACTCACCGAAAGGCAAGGTTCCTTGTTAGTGGACACTCGCGCGACTCCAACGAAGCCAAATGCCCTGTGACGCGCCAAATGCTTACGTGGCATCCCAGAGAGCGGCGCGTGTTACCAACCTCCGCGGCAAACACACCTCACAGACACACAAAACAGAACACAACAGAAAACAGAGCACAACAGAACGGAGAAGGAGAAGGAAAAGCAAGTACAACACAAAGTCACAAACGCCACTATGTTGTTTCACTTTCTTCTTTTTTAATTTATTTTATTTTATTTTATTTTTAACCCTTTCTTTTCCATGCTTCCAGAAGTAGGACCCCATGAAATTCCGCGCTCTCTCATCACTCTCGGATTCCTCAACACAGACACTCTCCCTCTCTCTCTCTCTCTCTCTCCCTCTGTCTACTCAGAGACATTCAAAAATCCCGTTCTCTAGAGAGAGAATAGAAAGGTAAGAAAATATAGGAAAATTAAAATTCGCCGCACACAAGCCCGGCTCACAAAACCCTAGCTTTTTCCCTTTTTTCTTCTGATTTTTGCTGAATTCTCAAAGACCCACCAAACAAATCAACACCCTCGATTCGTCTCTTAATTTTAATTCGATCTCTCAAGCTTTGCTGTTGATTTTTTTGGCTATTCAAGTTTCAATTTCAATCTCTCTGCGAGAAGCTAGCTCCTTTACCTCTTTTTTCACTTCTTGTTTTCACTTGCTTCCATTCTGATCTCGAAAACCCATTTCTGATTTTTTATCAGAATTTTCTTACCCAATCCATTGGATCAGCGTTTGGTTCGAATTCGATCTAATTTTTGGGGCTTTATCGTTTTTTTGCTTACAAAAATTCACTCTTTCCTAAATAGGGACCTTGTGTGTTTTTTTGTGTTTGTTGTAAGTTTCATGTGAAGAGGGTCTTGTTTGATCTTCGATTTCCTTTTTTTTTATTCAGTTGTGAATTTTGGTTTGTGTTGTGGGAAGGGTGTGATTAAGATTCTCTTTCTGATGTTTTGTTTCCAATCACTGTTTCAACCATCACACGCTAACTACCCATCTAGACCCCCTTTTTGCTATTCAATCTCCCATGTTTTTCTTCTTCCTTCCGATGTGTTCTTCATATGCTGCTTCAATTGCCTGAGATTTCGCCTCAAAATTTGATTTTGATGCTTTCCCTTCAAGAGGGATTGTTTTGAATCACACTTAGTTTTTCTTTGGAGGGACTAAAAAAGGAGAAAGTGTGTGTGTGAGTGTAAAAGGATTGTTTTGTCAGAGACTGTTAAGGATGGTGGATCGTTTTAGCCCTGTTTCCATTGAGGAATTGCCTTCACATTTGATCTTAGAAGTTCTGTGCTCAGGAAGGCTAAGTGCATTAGACCTTGTTTGTTTGGAATTGACTTCAAAAACCTTTGGTGGTGGTCATTTCTTGTACCCTTTCAAGTTTAGGTCCTTGGTGGACTTTGCAGCATTTCAGCTGTGTGCCTCCCATGTTATCTACTCTAGTATGGGCTTGAATTCTCAGAAGGAGTTGTATGATCGGTGTGGCGCGAATTGGAAGCGGGTCCTGAGGTTCTTGCAGTCTGTGGAACAATCATCTGAGACGGTGGAGACGTCATCAGGCAATGTACTACTTTTTCGTTGTGTCGGAGAATGGCTTTGCTGTTGGGGAAATTGATGTTTTGCTAATGATTCGTTGTTTTCTTACTTGAATTAAGAGTTGCCATTTTTTAATTTGATCATATAAGAAGTAAGTTTCTGAAGGGTGGGGATATTTTCTCATTTCATGGTTTGGCACCATTCTTAAACTTTATCTCTCAATGTCACTATTGTGATAACTGATAGGTTATGTAATAATGGATTTGTGAAACAATTAGAACAGAATAAAGAGAACAAAATGAAGTTGAAGTTTAAATGTTACAGACATATTTTTCATAGCACTGACAAACATTGTAATAATTTCTGAAGAACAAACCTGGTTTGGATAGTTATTATTATTAATTATTATCGTTTTTACTTGCATTTCTTTTAGTCTTCTTATTGACCTTTTTAAAGAATAATTGTAGAGCTATAAATAATGATGAAATGTATTTTATGGGCAGATGCAAATTACAACTGGAAAGTATCACACCTTGTTGATCAGCAATTCCTCTGTGTACTCTTGTGGTTCTGGTTTGTGTGGTGTACTTGGTCAAGGACCTGAAACAACACAATGTGTAGCATTTACCCGGATAGATTTCCCACCTTTGGCACGTGTGGTTCATGTTTCAGCCTCCTTTAATCATGCAGCCTTTGTTATGCAATCTGGAGAGGTTTGTTACAGCTTAACCTCTATTTAATTAGTTGTGATTCCTGGAACACAAAATATATTTTTAATTGCTTGTGGTAGCAACTGATGCGGCAGCCTTAAAAATGTCGTGTATATAATTAAAACAATTATTAAGCTTGCACTTAACAACTTAAGCTTATGGGTTAGTTGTTATTTTTCTTGTTACATTATATCATAACCTCATAACAAAGTGTTCAAGAGTTTGATACCCACATCCCCAATTTCCTGCGTATATACAGCATGAGTTCAGGATAGGCGTGTCGTTATCCACACTTCAAGCCCAAAAGGCTTTCACATGGTAAAGGGAGCATATTATTGATGTAATTAAAACTGTTCTTGAGCTTGCACCAAAAAGCCTAGGTGTTTTTGGATATTTGTTGACAAAAGAAACGATTGTGGTTGTCTTAGAAATGCATTTATCATTTTAAATAAAGTGTTTTACTTAAGTTGGGAACAGGATATTGGGAATTTCCTTGCTGGCTCTCCTATACTTAAGGTGGGAACAGGATAATGGGAAACCCGTAAAATTCGTAACGGTTGGTATACCCTCGGTATCCTGTGCAAATCTTGGTGTGATTAAGATGATTATTAATTATAAAAAAAAAAAACTATTTATTAAGATAATTACCTAATAGTATAAAACAGAACATTTATATTGAAAACTCTATTAAAATTAAGTTCATCTTGTCTTGTGCACAATTTGCCTGCATCTTTATAGACATGGATGGTTTTGGATTGTTAAATGGTTAATAGTAGATTCCATTATTAACACAAGACTTCGCCTTTGGGCTTTGACTGATGCAGGTATTCACATGTGGGGATAATTCATCTTCTTGCTGTGGGCATAGGGATACAATCCGGCCAATTTTCAGGCCACGTCTTGTTGAATCCCTGAAGGGGGTTCCTTGCAAGCAGGTAAACTACAAATCATCATCACCATAATCTAGATTGTTGGTCATAATTGTTGGCTGAGTTGAAGGATAATGACTGTAGCCTAGTAACTGCAAATGTTAATCTCGTGAGATCACTGGTCTCACTGTTGTCAAATGAATTCCCCATCCCTAATGTATCTTTTTGTTACGTTTTTCTCTTTGTTTGGTATATTTCAAGATTGGTTTTATCTGAAGTAACGCACTTCTAGTGAGATCACAAGTCTTCACCTGAAGTAAAGCATTTCTAGTTTTAGCTAATGATATTATTAATCTACTTCCAAGTTTTTTCAAGGGGTTTTTTTCCTCTCAGATGAAGGTGGATTATTTATTAATATATTTGAGAAATTTTGCTGTTTCAAGTTATACAATAGCAAGTCTTATGTTGAGTCTTAACTGCACATGCTAATAGGCACAAGGTGTTCCACCAGTTTGCTATAATGTGCTGTTTTCTAGCCATACCATATTGTTTTGGTTGTATTTAATGTCTCCATGAGCGGGGTAGTCCTATTGTTAGGGTTCAATGTCTGCCTCTGTTACCCGTTCCTTCCCACTCTAAAATTTTTGTTTTTAGTTCCATGGAGTCTGCTTTGCTAAGTCCCGCTGCAAAAATATTGAAGTATATGAATGTCTCTCAGGTTTCAGCAGGGCTCAATTTCACAGTCTTTCTCACTAGACATGGTCATGTCTATACATGTGGAACCAACACACACGGCCAACTTGGTCATGGTGATACTCAGGACAGACCAACCCCCAAAATGATTGAAGTCCTTGGCAACGTTGGCTCTGTTGCTCAGGTTGCTGCTGGACCAAGCTATATCTTAGCTGTAACAGAAAATGGAGCCGTATATTCCTTTGGATCAGGTGCTAACTTCTGCCTTGGTCATGGTGAGCAACATGACGAGCTTCAGCCACGTGCAATACAGAAGTTTAGGAGGAAAGGCATTCATGTTGTGCGCGTGTCTGCCGGGGATGAGCATGCAGTGGCACTTGATTCAAATGGATTCGTGAGTTTCGTTAGACAATATAAATCTCCACTTCTATTTGTTATAATTGTTTTGGACTATTGAAGTAAGCGTCTGTTATTGGTGTTGTCCAGGTATATACATGGGGCAAGGGATACTGTGGTGCTCTAGGCCATGGCGATGAAATTGAGAAGACAACTCCAGAGATCTTGACTAGTCTTAAGGATCACTTGGCTGTCCAGGTATTATTATTCCATCCATAAATATAGTCAATCTGTGTTGTGATCAAGTGGTTTACATTAAGAAAAATAGATTCTTTGCCAGCTGGTTTTCTTAAACTCGAGTCGTTTCAATTCTTACATTGCTATGATACTGCTTAGCCCTGTATAGCCTAAGTGCTTATTGTTGTTACTTGTAGGTATGTGCAAGAAAGAGGAAAACTTTTGTGCTAGTTGATTCTGGTTCAGTCTATGGCTTTGGTTCCATGGGATTCGGTAGCCTCGGATTTCTGGATAGAAGGGTATCTGATAAAGTCTTGAAACCACGAATCTTAGATACCTTAAGAGCTCACCATGTATCTCAAATTAGCACTGGGTTGTACCACACTGTGGTGATCACTAGCAGAGGACAGATATTTGGCTTTGGAGACAATGAAAGAGCACAACTTGGTCATGACACACTAAGAGGGTGCCTTGAGCCAACTCAAATTTTTATAAAAGATACATCTGAAGATGTAGATCCTAATTTAGAAAGCAGCATCTGACACTCCTCAGAAAGCAAATAATCTCTTCATTTTTAATGTGTTACCTCATTTTTCAAGTCTCAAGATGACTACTGTTTGAAATTCACTGTCTCATATTGTGTTATATAGTAAAGAAAATTTAACACGCAAGATATTGTCACCATTTTTCAATACGTTAAAGTCTGGATGAGATTTTAGATTGCTTATAAGCTTGTGGAACTCTTGCGGTCTTGCTTGTATACTTGATTTTGTTCATGGTTAATTAACCAGTCGTCGTAATTTTCCCCTAAATTTTCTCTCTGTTGCTTCTCAGTTTTTATTTTTCCGGTTATAAATGCGTTGTTGCTGCCGTAAGTAAACGGAATTTTAACCCATTTAAAATAAAAATATATATTATTTGCTAGTCTAAATCAAACGACTATTTGCTACACATTTGGGGAGCTTTATATATAGGGGTGAATATGCAAAGGCTCTTTGTGTCACGTTGGTTTGGTATATGTTAGGTTACCTAATATATTTAATGGGAAAATGATGTGTGTAGGATAATTAATCATTTGTAGTTAATTTTAGCCTCTCAATAATTTAAAGATATGATCATGTCATCAGATGCATTTAATTATTTTTAAAATCTAAATGTGATGTGATTTGAAAATTTAAATTTCCCTTTAAAGTGAAATTTCAAATTTCCTTTCAAAATTTAAAAAATCAATCGAATGTGGTAATGGAAACAAAAACAACATAATGGAAGCAGCCAATCAATATAGATTACTAAGAGGGAATTCTAGTGTGATGAACTTTTAAGTTTTGAGAGCAAATTAAAATTTTCAAGTTTAAATTTTAAGTTTTTACTTTAGAGGGAATTTAAATTTTCAAAACACATCACATTTTTTTTTTATCAAAATTAGGGTATTTGCCCCCGATAACAATGACTAATCTCTTCGCTGCGAGAGTTTTCTTGAAGAGGCAAACGACTAGCTATGAAATGCGCTCCATTTCCATAAATGAGGATCGATCACCCGATCACATGGTTAAGGGACAAGATGAGCTGCTATTATGCCACACCTCATGATTCGAAACACATCATATTTGGATCTTAAAATTAATTAATAACATCTAATGACATAATCATGCCTTTAGATTACTAAGGTTAAAATTAACTATGGATAATTGATTATCCATTAATTAGATAATTAAGATAATTATCTTACAAGTATCATTTTTCTATTGAATACACCTGGCAGCCTCACATATTTCAAACCAACATGAATATGCTAAAAGCCCTAATGTATTCAATCCTCTATAAAAACTGCTTAGATTTTTAGCAAATGTTCATTTGGTTTAGATTGGTAGATAATGTAATTTAAAAAAAAACGGATAAAATTTCTGCAAGCAAACTATTTTTTTCACTTATTATATGTTTAGTTGGGGAGTAAAAATAAAGATAAAGTTATCATGAGTGAAACTCACATGTAATTTTACTTATAAAATTTATTCATGAAAATTTATATCTCATTTTTATCTCCTAACCAAATACTTCTTTGATGTATTTTTTTTACATGTTGCAAAAATATATTATCGTAGCATCTATCCATCAGGATATAGTGTGTTGTCCCAACATAACGATAAAAAAGGTTCTAGTCTTTAACTATTACATTACTAAATTTTAGGGTGATCGATAGATAAAATAAATTATCAAGAGTCAACATGATGAATTATTAAGAATTATTGTACTATGAAGTATAATGGAGAAAGTTACCACTTAAGAGCCAATAATCATGTTGAATTATTCAAAAAATTTCGGAACTTCAATCACACAAGGGAGAAAGTGCTCCTTGTGCTCTTTATTTTATGTGAACTATCCCATGTTTGTCATGAAAATCTTAATAAATTTAATTTTAATGCACTGATAGTGTTATTTAATTATATATTGTTATATTGATAAATATGATTGATTTTTATACCTATTAATTAAAATGTTACATAAATAAAGACTTTTAATTAAATAATAGTGTAACATATCAAAATTAAAGGAGAATTTGCACTTTATCTCCCCCCTAAAGATCTTGTGCACTTTACCCAAAAACTTTAAAAAAGTGCAAATCAATCCCCTAATGTTTTTTTAATGTGTAAATCGACTTTTTTATTACATTTTTTTATCTATTATTGACAAAAGTAATACACATTCAAGAAAATTTAATGTATCAAATTACACGTTAGTTGTTTATTTAAGGTGTCAAGTTATCTCTGACCTAAAATTTAAAGAGGTATAATGCACTTATTTTTCAATAATAGTAAGCACAAATTCGATAGTGACTAGAGTATAAATTAAAAAATATTCAGGTATTGATTTGCGCAATTTTGAAATTTGGGGAGTAAAGTGCACAATACCCATAATTCGGAGGTAATTAATGTAATTTTTCCAAAATTAAACTAATGATGTAAAATTTCAGGGTCGAGGGCAACTTTAGACAGGCACTGTAAGTTCCAATTAAGTACCTCACCGCCAATGATGGGGCAGTGTCCCACCATAGAAAGATGTGAACCGATCTACAAGTTTGTACGCAAGAGAACATGAACTTGTACTACAACATGTTACTTAGTAGAACCACCTCTAGTGGAAAGTGGAAACTGGATTCTTCAATTTATGTCAACTCTCCTATGCATTGAAAACGGATATACTCAAATCTCTTGACACTGACACTGATTACTGATCCTTCAGATTTGGATAGAATAGACAAGTGAGAAAATAAAAAATTGAACGACGACTATTAGATCAATTGATAGAACCTACTTGCAGTGGTAGTTAACTAGTCATTAATCCAAAATTGATTATCTGCTCACTTTCTCACTCTACAAAATGAGGATCCTAGTACGTAAAATTTTCAATTACCATCACAGAATCTTTCTTTCCCCCTATGGAGGGAAGAGTTCCCCTAAATAGTGCTCTGTTGGAGGACTTAAACAGCCACGGATTCCAACAAGCACATGACATACACGTATCTTCAGAGCACTGATGTTCAGAGAAGTTGTAGTTACCAAATAAACTTCTTAAAAAGTAAGCCTAGTGCTTCAGACATTAACCACAAAACCACATGCCAAAATTGGTACACAGATCTCGCTGCTTTCCTACTATGCATTAACCTGATTTGGTTCCATTGACAATAACAGTTATTGCCCTGGAGATTGGAACACTGTCAAGTACCTCAAACAAGATTGAAACGGGATATTGCCAAAGAAATGCATGAAAGGGAATCTTATTAGAAAGGAAGTAGACTAAAATAAAGCAAAAACAAACCAAACCAAACCTCACTAGCCGTATCTCAGCATTCATAAACATAAGGTCCATGTTCATAGACATGATTCATGCTTCTCTATCAACATTTCAACCTAAAAACTTTGCCGCAATACCCCCTCATAATAATCTAGGTAGTCTCTAAATGTTCCCTAAACACCTTCAACATACTAGAAAATGTTACAGTGCCAACCAAGCTACAATCATCCTCAATAACCCACAAGTAGTTCACCCTATGAGCAATTGCCTGGATCATCACAGCAACAAGGGAGCTCTTGGGATGACACACTATAGCCTCAGCCTTCCTCACCATCCTGGCCGAGTAACTCGACGACCTCGTGTACCTTCCGGACTTCATCAGGGTCCTCGTCGGCGACTCCTCATCTGATGACGAGGACGCTGATGAGGCCGACGAGTCGCTAGTAAAAGGCGACAAAATCGTGAACTCTTCCAACATTTTCTCCAGATTCTTCTCCTCCAACCCGGCCTTGACCACTCTCACCAGATCCTCCGGTGGGCCACCGCAATCGATGTAGGCCATCAGGTCCCCCGCAGACAGGGTGGCGATGGCAGCTGCGACCGTCTCATCGCAACAGGAGAGCGTGAAGGGCGATATCTCGCCGATAAAGGTGCCATCACTGTCAACAATTGCAACAGAAGTCTGTTGAGTGAGGGACTTTGAGATGGCTCCCAATGCAGAATATGCAGGGGAGTAGTAGTCAATGGCAAGCACATCTGTGCTGATGATGCCAAGGGTGTCAATGGAGAGTGCAGGGAGAGGGGTGAAGAGTCCAATGGAGCCAAGCAGGAACCGGATCACATCCTCCTGTGTTAACCAGCAGAACTCACGGCCATTGTGGCTGGTGATCGTTGTTGTTGCCTTCTGAATCTGATGCTGATGCTGTTTTCTCCTTGAAATGCCACTCCTTTTTGGTGATACTATTGGTACCACAAGATTCTGTGCTCCTTCGAGTATGAGATCAATTGCTTCCAATAGGCTGAAAAGTATCAAAACAAACAAGAAGGTGGAGGGGTTAACACTTATAATTCTGAATCTCAGTTATGCATAACAAGGACAACAAACAAGAATTTTTTCAAGATTCAGCTGGAGGAAAATTCAGACAATTAACCCCCTTTTTTCCATGTGAAATGGAAACTCCAAAACCCCAACAATTATTCAAAAAAACAAAAAAAAAAATCAGATTCAACTAATTCAACACCTGTTACAGCTAAAAGATAGGACCAATAAACAAAATTAAAATTAAAAAAAGAGAAAAACTCAACCTTGTCCATTGCAATCCTCAGCTATATTATAACATACAATAACTAAAAACAAAATTGACAGCAAAGAAAGAGAGAGTGTCAGAATGATTTCACTTTAAATTGCATCAAGCAAGTTCAGGATTTTTCTTTTTCAAAAAAAAAAAAAAAGAAGCAAATTTCAGATTCAGCTAATCCAAGAGTTGTAATAATAATTAACCATAATAAAAAAAAAATCCATTGCAACTTCCCAATATAATTCTCAATTTCTCAGACATAACATTTTTTTTTTCAAAAAAATAAATCTAGACACAGAAAATAAAAGAGAGAGAGAGAGAGAGAGAGAGAGAGAGAAATTGATTATTTGATCCTGACCATATACAACGATGAATCAAATCAGCACTATCTGAAAAAATGAAAGGGTACCTAGAAGAAGGTTCCAGATGCACCACACTCCCAGGAGCCTTAGGAAGAATCTCAGAGAGAGGTGCCTTGAGAGCAGAAGAGGGACACAAGAGGCTCTCCTCTCTGCAAAGGTAGCAAACAACGTCCACCATGCACACTTTCCCCAAGCATCCACAGTAGCAACACCCCACTTCTTCCTCGTTTTTGTTGTTGTTGTTGTGGTTGCAGCTCCACACGCTGATGAAGCTTTCCTCAGAGCTCTTGAGAGCCGCCAAGGCCTCAGCGACGGTGGCTGACACGGGGAGTGACCTCAACGGCGGCTTACCAAGGCAGAGGTCGGATACCTCACGCGCCAGAAAGCTCACTGCCATGCAAAGATCGAAGAGAAGAAAGCGAGCGAGAGCTTCTGCAAAATGCTGTTTCTGAACGGTGTCGGAAAACGGTGTTGTGTTGTGAATTTGTGTTTTGTGTTGTTTTGGGACAAAGGGTGGCACTATTTATAAAAGGACACAAGTGGGAACAGCACAAGAGCGCGTTATCGTTGTTGTTGTTGTTATTGTGACTGTGAAGTGATATGGGCAGTGTTTGTGTTGTAATCAATGAGGGTACGGTAGTAAGGTACAAGAAAAAGTCGTGGGGCTCACACACCCTGTTTTCCTAATTTCCTTTTTTTTCTATGTTAAGGAAAAATGTTATTATTATGTAACCCAAAAAAAAAAAGTTGTTATTATTTACTTATTTATTTATTAAGTAAGTTGCCTAAAGATTTGAGGCCTAATTGCTGAGTTAGTGTGACTGTATGATGACTAATCTTTTATTTTTTATTATTAATTGTATTTAATTCAATAAGGAGAGAAAATGGCAAATAAGAGGTCATGTACATGAAACAACTTTTGGGAGTTAAATGTTTTGATCTTTGTTTTTATCCCTGGTTTTAGTTATTTTAAAAATACATTCGCTTGGAAATAACTTTTTTGTACATATATTCACAATTAATAACAGTTCAGTTAGTTACTTAAGGCAGTTTGAATCGAGCTTTTAATTTTTATTTTTTTAATTTTTTAAATTTTATAAAAAAATACTAAAAATTTTAAAAATTATAAATTTTAGTTTTTATTTTCTTTTTAGTTTTCAGTATTTCCTTCATAAAATCCTAAAAACTGAAAAACTAAAAATTAAAAACTGAAAATTTAAACCAAATATACTCTTAGTTTCTTTATAAAAGAATTTAGATTTTTTTTTTTTTGCTTTCTTTCCTCCTTTATTGATATATGAAAAAAGGTACTTTAAAGTGAATCCATTTTATTAATAATAAAAAGAAAAAATGTATTTGTATTTAACTTATTTAGTAAATTGTAATTAGGGTATGCTTTATTGATTTGATGGGTGTATAAAATGGCTGGGTATCCGATTCATTGTTGTGATTCCATATTTTATTAATTAAACTCATAAATTAAATAAAATTTTCGGAATAATGCATCTAAAGTTTCTTTTGTCTTAATATATTTTACCTTTTTCTTCAATAAGATGCATTTAATTAGATTCAAAATGTTTTTCTTCATGAATTATCTTTCTTTAAAATCTGAAATCTTGAATAGAGACCCATAATATATTTGATTCTCTAATAAACTGTTCAAATATTCATTAGAACCCATCAAAAATAGATATCCGTTAGATATCTTTTAAAATCACCCATTAACTAAAGCTAATGTAAGGCAGTGTTCGGTAAGGGAATTGAAATTTTTATTCCTGAGAATTCTACTCTCAGGAATACTATTGCCGAGAATAGTTTTCACATACCTGTACTTTTGAGAGTGTTTCCTAGAATAAATTGAATCCCTGGGAATGTTTTGTGCATTTTCGAAAATATCCCTTGTGGCAATTGGGTGGCGTAGAATGGTAGTGGCTGGCGATGGCGAAGGACGACAAAGGATGGCAGCCGATGGCGAGTGGCAGTGAATGGCGATATATCAGCAATTTGATCTATTGACATGAAAAAACTTTCCCTTCCTATATGGGGGATGATAATATTTTGGGGGAATATTCTTACCCACCAAACGCCCCCTTAAGGACTCGAAGTTTATCTACCAAAACAGTTAAATACAACACTGACTTACAAATTTAAGTTCATACGTGTTACCATACCAATTATTTAAGATATAATTAAAAATTGCAATTATATAGATATATTATCAATAATGGTGGTACACAAAAGCAATTTATTATGAACTCAAATCTTTATCAGCTTTATTTACAAAGGAAAAATGTGAGCATTTACAATACTTCTTTAGTAGAAGTGTACAAATGACAAGTCAAGCTAGGTTAGATCAAACATGAACCAACTAGATTTTCAAATAGGGTCAATTTTTAGATTCTGAACCCAATTTACCGACGACCTGATTAATGATCGAGTCAAACTAGATCAAATGCTGCTTTTAAAAAATTTATAAAAATTTTAATATTACATGTAATAAAGTTATAAAATTTTACAAATAAGAAATAAAATTTAAGATATATTTTACAATATATATTTCAAAACAACCATATAACTATAAAAATAATATTAAGTTATCTAAATTGTATTAACTGAATAATAAAATCTTATAATTTATCACTAATTATTATTAAAAAATTATAACGCTAAAAGAATATGATGTTCATGACCCGATTACAGTCTAAAAAGAGTATCTAATCAAATTTGAGAACCTGAACCCAACCCAAAAGGCTTTGGGGTAGATTAGATTGGAGAGTCGGCAAGTCAGGTTAAGAACACCCATATTTTTTAGCACCAAGTCTTTTTTTTTTCACTTTCATATTTTTGTAAGAATTACTTTTTATGTTTTGGAATAAAAAAACCAATTCTCAATAAAAATATTAATATTGCTTATTCCACAAATACCTTTTTATAACCTGAAACTCCTAATATTATAAAAATCCTCGAGTTATTAAATTTAAGCCGTCGCATTAACACTCAATGTGTGGATTTTTCAATTTCTTAATTAAATATACAGACATTTTCGGATAAGAAACAAATTGATGCAAAAGTAGAAATTAAACTGTCTAATATTGTATTCTATTGGTTACATGCCTCCTAATGATAGCAAAGATTATAATGGCTGTTGAGACTGCAAATTTCTGGATTTAATTAATAGAGTGGCTCGTAGCAACTTTCTGGGGACAAGTGGACCTGCAAAGATGTTAGTCTTTTACTATTTATTATTTATTGAATCTAATTTTATATTTATTTTGTTGAAAATCGGAGTCTTGATTAGGACCTCAGCAGATGACCACCAAGACGGCAAAGACCAGGTAAGAAAAAGGAGACTACTACTATTGGATATGCTGAAGGCTGTTTAATTTGACAAGTTTGTCCATATTCACTGCCCACTAGCACGAAGGAACTTGGGAATTTCTCTTTTTCTTCCTACCAATTACGAATAGAAGTATCACTTCTTGTAATCAAGGTTTAGAATTTCACGTGCTACAAACAAAAATATGTAGCTTGTTCATCAATATATAGGAATCTCGAATTTGTCATTGATGTGCGTTTATTTGATTGACAGATAGAGCTATAATAAAATATATTTAGAAACTCTAATTAAGTTCTTAGAGGTCAAAACTCACAATTTGGTTCCATAGGCATCTAGGAAACAGTCAATAGTAGAAGTAGAAACAACACAATATAATGGTTTATGACGAACATTTACATGGCCAAAATCAAATATGATGATTTTCATATTAACCAGGATGTTATGGTACATTGTACTCCTAGACGACAACATTAGAGGCATAAACATACTTCAAGCCCCCGCGCCCGCCCCCCCCCAAAAAAAAAAATGGCATATTCAAAATATTACACCGATCGAAAACCATTTGAAATGAGGATGACCCTTTTAGATGAAAACAAAAGTACTGATTGGCTTGATGTGCTTGACTTTTTATTCCATTGAGATTTTATTTTTAAGCAAAACAAAATAATATATGGTTTTATTCATATTTAAATAGGTTGGCGACGTGAGAATTGAACAGACCAAGGTGTGCATGGTTGATTCTGTTTTCCAAACTTATAATTGGTACCTTCAGGCTACCATATGTTGTGCCATAATCCAGCCTCCATTTAATCTTGTTATTTGAACTCTATATCATTTATTAATTAGAATGCACATTTTGCTGTTGTCGTTATCTGGATAATCGCATATTCAAGAACGGGTCTAAAATTTTGAACAGAAATAATGCAGTGAAAACTGAAGTGTGATCATTTCTGTTCTCTGAAAACTTATTGAGAGAAATCATAGAAGACACAATACAAAGGACCCATAACTATTTTCCAACAACTCTTGTAGTATATTAACTTGTCGTTGTCGACCCTTCTTTCAAAGGAGGCATATTCTTCATTAAGGAATATCTAGCTAGGGATGGCACAGCAAATAATTTATATATCCTTTTGAATGCTTTTATAACTTCAGACATTTCTGTTCCAAAAATATCTATATTAAGCAAAAACAAAAGTACGATAATATACAAAGAAATTGCAAAATTTTAGAGCATTGTAATTTCTTAAAAATATAAAATATGCAAAATCATTGTATTTGGATGTAAATTATCTGAAAATTACGAAAAGCAAAACTTCGATAAATTCACTAGACTCAATATGCAATACTAATAATAATTAAAAATGCAAAGAGAACATATTTATCTAGACCCGATTAGTTGAAAAAAGGATTGCTAAACGAAATTTAGGAACCTCAAACTATGTAATATCTCTTGTTTTAAAGCATACAATAACAGAGAGGTGAAATACTCAAAGTGTATGTCCCTTCTCTACCCTTCAAAACACCCGTTTACCATTTTAGTGTATATTTAGTTGGAGAATAAAAAATATAATCAATTTTTTTTAATTGAATTTTATATGTAAAAATCATATATAACACTCAATCATAAAAAACTTTAGCTCTATTTTTATTCCCTAACTAAATACGCTTCAAAGTGGATTTTTACGGGGTAAAAGTAGGGAATGGAAAAAGTGAGGTAAGAATCTCTTTCTTTCCTTTAATATTTTTTATTTTTTCGTAATTATTGAAAAACTCTTGGGAAAAAAAAGGACCATCGAGACAAAATACAATAGCTAGCATGTGACAAAGATTTTTTTTTTATTTTTTAAATAATTATTGAAAAGTACTCAAAACTCTGTCAAAAAAAAGAAAAAGAAAAAAAGAACCATCGGGGACAAAATACATTAGCTAGCATACTACAAAGAAAACACAATACACACTACATGACAATACATTACTGATCCTGTTGACTGTAGTAGTCAAGCAAGACACAAGAACAGTCATCCTCACATATTGACTCCACCCTCTCATGCAGATCCGATCCGATCCGATCCAAATTGAAATGAGAAAACAACAAAATCCTGAATTTTCAATAGGATCATGTCCTTTATCAAAAGATCTTCGAGCTATATACCACATTCGGAGCAAGATCAGCCCCAAAACCACTTAAGAAGTGCCCACATGCACCTGATGATCGACTCACCAACGTAACCATTACAACACACTTGTCCTAATTTATAGAATATACTCTAGAACCAACTCACAATCACCAGTTAAACAACAGTTCCACCTATGTTTATGTCTCACTTCAGAAAACATACAAAATTTATCAAAAAATGATTGATTCCACTTCTATCTCTGTATCTTACTACACATGTTGTCCATATAATATTTGTCTCAGAATTCCCAAAAACTCACAATACAAATTCAACATATTGATGAGGGACTTATTAACACCAAGTTGAAGAAAAATTCTACCCCATAAGTTCAAGAGACGTCAATTTCATTTCAAAACAGTACCCATTTCAAATCACAATAATTACCTCCATTATTAGCATCCTCTTCACGCTTCACTACTTTACTTTTCCCTAGACGAAAAACAAGGTAGCACTATATCTTATCATAATACTCCACCAACATGAGCACACTGGAACTTTCTATCCCACATTTTTTCGAGCAGTACCAATTAGCTTAGACTAAACTCACCTCAAAGCTTTGCTTTCCACCTTTTGACATGTATTTTTTCATTCCATTTCTTATCTCTTCATTCTAGTTTATTATTAACCATTCTCTTCTATTGTGTTCACATATCTCCTAAACAAATCCTAAGATTGTACCTTAATCAGACCAATTTAATGAAATACATTCTTAAGACATTCCGTTATTAATTTTAAAAGGCAACCAATGCTAGGTTGATTCAAGTAGTTTGATATTTTTTTAAAGTAATGTCATGAATTTGAATATGTAAATGAAAAAAAAATAATGTTAATTATTACTCCCTTCATCAATAAATAAGTGTTCACTCTGAAGATTTTTTTCACAAATAAATGTTCAGTTTAGAAATTAAAATAATATTAATTAATTTCTTCCAACTTACACCTATTAATAGAGGAGAGATAAAGAAGTAGGAGGAAGAGAGTAATTAATTAAGAGAGAGGAAAATAGTAATGATAATTCAATAAAATACACTTAAATTATCCTAATATTAATGTTGTGACAATCATTTCCTTAATTCACGTATACAATTATAAATGGGCACTTATTTATGAATGGATTGATTAGTAGAGTTTTGCTCTCATAATGAATTGACTTGGCTTATGCCAGATTAAGCTCTCTCTGTTTTAGTTTTGGAGGCTCTCAAACGGAAGTTTGATCAACGTAAGAACATTCTTCCTTTCTATTAAAAATATATTGGGAAGTGAAATTTCTTATTATCAGTTGAGAGAAATACTATTAAACAAGGACTTATTAATTGAGGTGCAGCGCCCTTCAAATACTAATAGTTGAAATAAAACAAATAAATAAGTTTTAAAAAGCAGTTATCGAATTTCAAATTCAGATACTTGGTACTTTCTTAAGCCTTTCCGACTAAAGCACAAGACTATTAACAATCATGTAAAAATATCAAAAATATAAGAAATTGTAAAAAGTTTTGGACCAGAATATTTAGCAGCCAATAATAGGCGCGCTTAGTTGCCTCATGACTCTCGTGCTCTAATTTTAAGGCTACTTATAAGTCATAACATGGTTCTTTGTGGGTTAAATAATTGCATCCAGATAAACGCTGACTTTAATGTTAAAGAAAATGTTAGACATTCAAAATATTTTCTTCAAAAATAAATGTCAGAATAACATGCCATACGTAATAATATTTAGGTGAATAAATAAGTCTTATTATTATATTTAATCTAATTATCACTGTTTATTTTTTATGAGTCTTATTATTATATTTAATCTAATTATCACGGTTTATTTTTGTAAAATTCTAATTATTTTATTATAATTGTATAGCATTACTCTAATCTTAATAATCACTCATTTAGTGGCCCGTCAAATTTGGCCACTCAAATCCCCGTCTGTGTTGTTTAATGCAACACATCATAATCCATCGTGGATATAACATAATGCTTTAGCCCTTTTCACTCTATCTTTTGGCGCATTTTTTCCTTGGCGAGCAAGTGTCTATAGAAAACTTCATTTCAAGAAGGACGTGTCATATAATCAAACAAAATAAGGGAAGGAGAGATGATGTTATTAATAATAAATTCTATGTCTTTGGTTTCACTCATGGGCAACACAAGGGAATAGGCTATATATGCCCCTTGTTGCTTACTTTGTTTCCGAAATAGGACTACGAAAGCAAAATTAGTGCGGGGTAACTCCTACGTGGGACGGAGAAGTTTAAAATTAAAAATAGATAATAATAAAGTGATAAAGTGAAAAAGACTCACACCTATCAACAAAGTGTTCTATATATGAGAGAAAAGCGCATGTGGTCCTAAATTTGATTTTATAATTTATGTGTATAAAAAAAAATTATTGGGAAGGATCTCCATTTATGTTTCTGATTTTATATATATTGAGATTAGCCTCTCATATATCAATTAAAAAGATACTTTGAGAAATTAAAATTACCCACACCTAATCTTTGTATATATTTGGTAATAAGTAAGGAAAAAGTTTAAAACTGCTTTGTGGTTCTGAGAGAAGCAAATTCAACTTACAACAATCAAGAACAAAAGACATGGAGTTTGTATTTTGAGGGGATCAAGTTTCACCAACCCAAAAAAATGCTATAAACAAAAATGTTTCTGTTAAGCAATTTGTGGAAATGAAAGTTTAAGCAGCTTGTAGAATGTTGGAAGTCTTGTGAGGAAGAAAAATAATGCAAGTCCTATCATCGGTAAGGCGATAGAATTTGCGATATATATATATATAGGTAGATAGATAGATTTGTAAATCTAGATCCACTCTTAATCTAGCTGACATGAAGTAAGACAAATTCATATCGAAGTTGAAAAATGAACATCAAACTTGCCGCTAGTTGGTGTGAATGAAGCTTGCATTAATTACTGGAGTTAATTTTAGCTTTTTATTTCTATGATTGTTCTTATATATTATTTGTATTGTCTTTTTATTACCTACTCTCTTTATATTTTAGTTCGAGATGTGATTTCAAGCCATGAAGCAAAATTTTTCACTTAGTTCATAAGATACAAATCTACTTAATATTTTAGACATTCTTACTCTCGGAGCATGCATAGTTGAGGGGTGAAATTGAAATAAATTTTCTATAAACAAGTTCTATATATAATTTCATGTGTAAAATTTTCAGACTTATCCATAAAAAACTTTCTTCCAATTTTTTCTCTAAACTAACCACATCATCAACGGTAAAAACAAAACTGAAAAAAATTAGTGTAAATTACACATACCACCGAGGTACACCTCAATATATTGAAATGGATATCGTTATGCGTGTAATAAAATTATGGAATAAATATAATCACTCTAGTTATATTTACCTGTTGTTGTCGCCAATTTAATGCTATTTAATAGCCAGTGGTATGTAATTCAATCAATTTTGGGCACGTGTTGAGATTTCATTGTTGTTATTATTTAATAAATTTATTGTGGTGACTGTTCTTTTTCCTCGAGATCCTTCCTTTATCTTGCACTTTTTCATAATTTTCTGGTAGGCCATACTTTGAAAAAAATAAAAATAAAACACGCAGAAGTTAGATTAAACCTTATCTGTAAGCATGATAGACATCTTCTATTTTGTTTTACATGGTTAATTTTAACTTTCAATTTGTTATTATTATTTTCAGTTGCGCTTTTTATTTGTTATTATTATTTTCAGTTTGTTGCGCTTTCTCACTTTTGTCATTACATTCAAATTTCAAACGCCAAAAGGGAGAGCCCAAGGGGACCATGGCCGGTAATCACTAATCAACCACTAATATACATTCAAGGTTCAAACTATTACTTTGCAAATTACAGAAGAAATGCAAAAGGGGCGTGCCATAGATGATCATAGAATCAGCTCATATCTAATGTAAATTTAATTTTCACTGACTTTTATTATGAATAATCATATAAGGACCAATATAAATACTCAAGAGAGCTTGGGATCAGATCATCCGATATGGAACCCACGTAGACTTTCCACTAGCAAAGAAAAAGTACAAAAGAAATTAAACATTTGGGTATATATCATTCTTGATCAGTGCCACCCACTCGTATCTTCACACTACAATTTGGTTAAATTTAATTTGATTTTGCAGATATATACGGATACGAATAATCACTGAAAAGAGGGAGATAAAACGTTAAATCTTGCTAATCCACAAAGTCTAACGAAATGGGCAAATAATTGTACTATACACATAAACCTACTTGTTGTGACACCATCCATCCACCTCAAAGGGTTAGGCATGGATTATTGGGTGTCAAGATCTGTACCTATATTTCTGTCCCAATGAACCCGCCGCTCTGTGATCCCTTCTGTAATTCTTTTTGGTGCACAATTCCTCCCATAATTCGCAAGCAAATGAGGTTTCCTTCCTGACATTATTCAAACTAATAATAATATGTCAACGACGGTAGTGCTCAAGAAAATAGTAGGAAAATATTTTCAAAACAAAAAAAAATCTAAATACAATGTTGAAATTGAAATAAAAATAAAAAATGCTCGATGATATTAGTTAGATTGTGGAATTGTGGTAGGGTCCACCACGTGAGATGGTCCGAAAGGGTAGCGTTTATCAACGTACGTCCTGAACTCTGTTCTTGATGTCAGCCGCAGCGCCAGACTTGGGTGCCCCTCTTGTACCTAGGAAACCTTTCCTGTCATGAGAAATTTGTGTCATCTCGGAACCAATACATATATATAAAATATAATGGTATTAAAGGTGGATTACACTGATTTTCTTTAAAAAAAAATTTTAATTATATTTATTATCTTTTTATTTACAAAATTATTATTGAAGGGCTTTGGGATTAGTTAAAAATTATATTGTCCTATTTTTAATTATTGATTCATTAATTTAAGTGGTTCATTAACAATAAAATTGTAATATTTTTTGGGGTGCTATTTGACATATATATTAAGTAAAATATTTTGCTAATCATAAGTTATAATTATAAGGTTTATTTTTACACAATTAAAAAGATACTTTAGTCAATTTAGATACCAAATACTTTTAAAATATTATAATTTTCTTTCATATTCACACATATATATATATATATTACATATTATCTTTTCTATTATTTAAATTAATGAAATAATGACTACAAGAGAGACTAATATAATTTTAGCTAATCTCAATGAGCAGGTGATGATTTTGTAAGTATAGGAATATCGGATATAATTGTATTAAAATTCCTAGAAGATGGGGATAATTTTCCCTATGTTTTAGTATATATTATTATTATTATTATTATTTTGTACATTATATTTATCAGAGTAATGTCAATCAAAAAATATTTATCACAGTAATAAAGTATAATTAAAATATGACACAACAATAATTTAAAAAATAAAAAAATAATTTTGATATATTTATAGTGTGAATTTTTTTTACATAACTATTCAATTAAATTCTTCTATTTACATTGCCTTTCAAGTTAAGGGTAGGAGAATAAATCATATTTTGTCTATGTGATAGTACATGATCAAATAATTGTATTAAATTTTTTTACATTGTTAATATATCCCAATTAAAATAATACACGTTAAAAACTTGCACATAAATCTACTTTCATAACACTTGCTTTCGTTTGGCTGGGATTAAAAAAATCAGTTTATTATTTAGTTGATGAGAAAACAATAAAAGAAAAAACCTCGAGTCGAGACTCATGAAAATAATGTTATCCCTTTGATGACCAGAAAATATAAAAGAGGGAAGACATCATTTAAAGCAAGAATTACGTTATTAGTTTAAAATAGACACTATAATTATGAAGCATTGTTAACATATTTAAATTTTACAATAATTATTTAAAAGTCTCTCTCTCTCTCTCTCTCTCTCTCTCACACATACACACACATATATAAACTATTTTATATTTTGTATTAGAAGTAAAATATTAAATAAAATAGAATAACAAAAAATAGTTTTAATAAATTTTTAACAAAAAACAATTTTAATAAACTTTTTCTATTTTTCTTCTAATAAAATAATAAAAATATTTTGTAATTATTAGGATTTAAATTTAAATTAGTATCTCATCATCGGTTTTAAATTAACCTTATCATTTTGTTATCCAATGAGTTATAATTGTGACTGGTTTTTCTATATAATAAACTATTTGGTATAATTTATACTTAAGTTCGATTAGTCTTTCATCCAAAACCTCTTTATGGTATCAGAGCCTTTCATGGCTAACGCCAAATTTAACACCAAAATCATTGGTGTCTCTAGCTAGTGGAGAAACTCTAATGCCCCTCATCAACCTTAGTGGCTTTAAAAGAGAAACTCCAGCGCCACTCGCGGTGATCCCTCCCCTCAAACGTATATGTCACTTGGCAAGAGGTCTCATAATTTTAACCTTGGCTTTTGCCATTGGCGCATTTTTCATCATTGAGAACAAGTCATCTTATTGAAGACCCCTAGCTATCTAGCCATTGATGTGAATTTTTTTGCAAAAAGTTTGGTTGATACTCGCTTTTTAGGGTATAACTAGTATTTCAAAATCCACTATGATGATCTTGTACTCGTTAGTGAGATATTCTCTATTCAAGATCAATTCATTCACCATCACTGCAATTTGGTTACACCATTCATTTTCACTGCTTTCATGTTCCAAACATGGCCTTTGTATGGAGGTCCAACTGTAAGTAGAAAGTAGCACAATAAGGGAGGTTAAATCATGCTTTAAATTTCTTTTGCGTTTCTGAAATACTAAAACAAATTCCATCAAGTTATTCACTTGAAGATAGTGGAAATTATCATTAGTGTTTCAGAAAGTGACTTTCTAAACCAAGTAGAAATAAAGAGAGAGAGATATTACTCGGAGATTTTATATTGATTCGGCCAAACACTACCTACATCTAGTTCTCAATAATTTATTGAGTTCCACTAAAAAACTCTTTCTCAACCTCGAGAAAGTAGACATTTTCTGGATAGCCTTCCCAAGCTATTTACAATGAGCAGTAGTTCCAATTTACTCTCAGTACAAGTAGTCTTTTTACTAGTCCCTTCAAGCTAACATCACTTGTTCACTACTGGATCAGACTACAAAGTTTGTGATTTGGGTTGGTCTCTCTAACAAAAACACATAAGTTTTTCTAATGATTCAATAATGTTTGATATTGAAACTTGAGAGACTTCTTTCTAAATTCTTCCTAAGAAGATGTTAATCTAATGAGTATAAAAGAAAAAATCTTTGGAACAAAAACTGATTACAAGAAGTAATAGATGAACTTTTAGAGAATATTGAAAAGTTTCAGCACGTAGGGAGTAAAAATTTCCTTATCATATGAAAGTCTCATCTTTTCATATTTGGATTTTGAATATGACTGTTTCCCCTGGATCTCGTCTCCTTTTGACATGTGTTGATATTCTTTTTGTATCCTGGGAATTACCCTCTAGAAGAGTAGCTGAGTTGTGTTAGAGTCGTCCTTACAAAGATGTTAACAACGTGGTTTCTGGACAATCTTCATTAATAACTTTTACTTTCTTAATTGTAGTTTCTAAACTTTTCTTTCAGACTATGAGGAATTTTGCCAAGTACAAAAGTGATGTGCCACTGTCAATACTTTTATGAAAGTTGACTAAATTTAAATTTTAAATTTCCCTCAATTTCTATTGACTCCACGTGGTTTATGATACGTGTGTGCTTTCTGAAGTAATTTCACTCTTGTTGAGCTTCTTTTCGATCTTCTTTTCTCAACTTAGAGCTTGACAAAGATCTTCTAAGCATGTAGAAAGCCTTTAGAGATGATATTCCACCAGATTGAAAATTATAATCATGGTATAATCGTGAGAGATTGATTTCTTCAATGAATATCATATGCTCTAGATGTGTGAGATACTTTCTGAAAATCTTGACTTGGTTTCTGATGCACAATATTGCTTTCTCGTGACTTTAACATATTTTAGTTCACTTTCTCAACTATTTTTCACAACATTAAAGCTTTAAATGAGATTTTAATCATGTAAAAAAAATGATATTGTGAAAAATATGTCATTTATTGAACTTATATGTTATGAGAAAAGTCCTGTTAAGCACTACTGTCACGACCCGACATGGATCGTGACCGGCACGTAGGGAATCTGGTCCCCACGTAAGCCTCGTGACCTCTGTGTCATACTATATGCTTACTTTAGTTCATAAAACATGATTTAATCATAAGTTAACTTAACTAATAAACCTGGCTAAATTTAGAAATAACCTCCTCTTGATAAATAAATAGCATAACTGTTGCTACAAAATACATTTCAACTGAGTTACTCATATACAAAATATCAATGGGTGATATGCTGTGAAGTACAAAGAATCATGGTATAAAATTAAAATGCAAAATAAATGATTTTATGCGGTCCGGGACCCTGCCCGTCACGTCATTGGAACCCATCTACCATGAACAAAAGTACTAAGATTTCACATCAAAGTGAAGCTCACCCAAATTGAAGAAAACTATTGCTGAGGATGTGGAAGAGGAGGATCCTGAGCTATGTTTGTATCTGTGGAAAATGAAGAAGAGAGGGGTGAGTTTTGAAATCAAAACTCAGTGAGTGAATCCTCACTCATAACCGTACATAGGAATGGAAAATATAATACATAAATGATGGTAAAATGCAACATTTATAAATAGTGCTATTTACTTTATATATTAATTATAATAAAACAAAACTCAAGAATTACACAAGGGAACAGAGTGCTCATCAACTGTAGGGAGGGTGCTAAGTCCCTAGAGGACAAAGCCCCTGGCTAAGGTGATCTTTTCGGTCCCTGGCGAATCGTGTCCCTGGCAAACAGATCTAACTCAAGGATGAATTGCTCCTGGCGGACCTTGGTATATCAAGGTTAACGGAATAACTGTCGTTAACTCACAGTTCTATTCCTCTCAGTAACTCTCTCCATTCTAAAACCTCTGAAATCACAAAAGGGGAGTTCTATGTTTCTAGTTCAACTTTTCTCATTATTAGCAACTGTAAATTCTTAAGTCTCAACTCATAAATCATAGTAAATCTCATTTATTCATAATCAAATCAATTTGTGAATTAAATCATATGAAGCTTTTTATAGAACAAATATAGTCCCATGCAATTCTAAAATCATATTTTTATGCATAAGTTCAAACAGAGCTTTTCTAGTGAAATATGTATATTTTTCATGAAGCCATATTGTACTAGAATCCATTTTAAATCCTTTAAATACTCTATAATGCTAGAAAATAATAATATAATGACCAAACTAAAGCTATAAGCTCAAACCCACTCACCTGGAGGGGTGGACTGTGAACCGCCAACTCCGCGGGGACTCCGAAGAGGAGGAATGGCACTAACGTCTACCATTGAAGCCATAAAACTCTAGATTAGTCTCCGTTAACCTCTAGATTACTCAAATACAACTCTAACAATATTGGGGGAGTACCCCCACTTAACAAAAATGGAGACAAACCATAACCTAATCACCAAGATATGAAATGGGAAGGAAAGGAACAATAAATGCCCATAAATCTTACCTTTAATCTCTTGGGAAGGAAAGAAATGGAGTGGATTTGTGAGAAAGGAGTAGGAGAGGGAGTTTGGAGAGGTAGGGCTCAGAAATGGAGGAAAATTTTCGAGTTAGGGTGTTTAAATAGGGGTTGGGGGTCTCATTAATGCAAAACGACGCATTTTGCACTGTTGTTACACTGTTCACATCGCTATAGCGGTATATGACTGTTATAGCGGTCCTGCCATCACTTATGACCATTATAACGGTCCCAGGGAGTGAAAAACACTGCTGCCCCCATACATGACCGCTATAGCGGTCTCCAGCACCCCCAAAACCTTCTCATGATCACTATAGTGGTCCCCCGAAGTCAAAAACGAACAACCACCCATCTGTGACCGCTATAGCGATGACAGTTCATATATCAGCTGCACTAAGGGTCCGGGCATCCCGGGGCCTTTCCGACAACACGGGTGGATCTCAGGGGACCCCGGGACAAAACAGAACTTATCCACTACCACGTATATACTGGGTATCACAACTACAAAAACTCAACTGAAATGTTAGTCCTTTCTTCAAAATATTTTAATAAAATTTGCTTTGTTATTATCCAAAACAAAAGCTATAAAGATTTCTAAAGGATTCTGGAGCTAACACTAGTTTCAAAGGTCGATAAAGTAAGGATAACATTAGAATATGTTTGTTAGAATTCCAATCATTGGTTTTAAATTAATCTGAAATGTTTGTTATCCCATAAGTTACCCTTGTAATTGTTTTCTCTAGATAATAAACTATCTAGTATAACCCATTAATCTAAAATTGATGGAAAAAAATAACCATTTAAATTTTGATCCCGACATAACTATTCTAGTGTTATTTTTACTTTATCACCCCTTCAAACTCGACTTCACCATGCAAAGATCATGTTGGATCATGACATCAGCTGATCGAAAGTGAACAATGAGCCAAAATTGTAGTGATGGTGAATAAATTGATCTTGACTAGAGTACAAGATTATCATAGCAGATCTTGAAACACTAGTTGTAGACATAAAAGGCATTGGAGTATCAATCAAACCTTTTGAAAAAATTCATGTTGATTGCCAAATAATGAGGGCTTTCAATGAGACAGCTTGTGAGCAATGCTCAAACAATATGATCAAAGATGTGGCAGTGGAAAAAGCCAAGGGTAAGATGATCAAACCTCTTGTGAAGTGACATGTATGTCCCAGGGGAAGGATAATTGGGAAAGACATGGAGTCTCTATTAAAGCCGCCAATGCTAGGTTTAAATGCCTTGATCTATCGGGTCTATCAGGGTGCTTCCCATCATCTCCCTATGATTTATTTGATGCATGGTGTGTGGCACCTTTCAATAATTTTGATAAAAAATTATGGATATTACTCATATATGTGGTTTGCTGGACTATATACTAGTGGGTGAGAAATAAGATTATATTTGAGTCATTCAATCCAAATTAGGATGATATTTTCTAGTCAATAATGATTAGATTGGCTTACTAGGCAAAATGATGGAATGAGAACTTCTCATTTGATCTCTCACCTTCTTTGGCAATTTAGTGCAGATTAGAAGATGGAAATCACGGTGATAGCAACTGTGTGGGTTTGTTTTCCCTCCCTCGACCTTGATGACAATGTTGAAGGAGTTGTCGGAAGAATTGGTTAGGCAAGAAAAATAGGTCGATTATGTCTCCACATTGCCATGATCCTGCTGCAACTGTTTTTTCTTCTGCTTAACTTATTTTTCCTCTATTTGTGGTTTTCCTGTTTTGTTGTTTTGCTTCTTTGTTATAGCCTGTTCGCTGTGTTATGAGCTAGGCTTGTACGAACTTTGTGATATTATTGTCTTACTGTGCTATTCTTGCTTCCTTCCTTCCTTGGAAGCTTGAGCTTTGATTAATCGAAAAAAAAGCCGCCAATGCCAGGGGCATTAGAGTTTCTCCATTAAAAGAGACACTAATTAGTTTAGTATTAAATTTGGTATTAGCCATGAAATGCTATAAATTTAAGAAGGTTAGCTATACCAACAAGTTGTACATATTCTACGTGGTCGCAATCATTCATAAACACTAATTAATTAATTCACGTAATTAAAGAACACTAATTAATAGCCACTTTGGACACCATCTTGCGATTTACACAACAAAGTATACATAAAATTTATAAAGTGCAATGTGAAAAGAGAAAAACTGTGGTGTACTTTACAAAATGAAATATATTTAAGTAGCATACCAAACAAAAAGAGCACACATAGGGCATCGCTAATCAACAATATGTTAGGTAGATATATACTTCGATGAACTGATAAATACCACTACCTGACTTCTAGTAGGCAGGAGCGAACTGGGTCAATTCACAACAATATTAGACTCCACTCGCATGCAGTTCGCCCTGTATATAAAATAATTGCAGTTGCGCAGGAGATGATGAAAGGCGAAAATGAGAGGAATGATTTTTTAAGAGTACACTACCAATTTAAGCGTGTTTAGGTTTCAGTATGGGGCGTGGAATTGATTTGACCTCCCAAAAATTGATTCAAAATCCTCTTTATTTTTATTTTTGGTTGATAACTATTAAAATCAATTCTTGTTTCTCAAATTGATTTTGCAAGAAGTGAAATTTATTACCTTTTGTTATAATCACTTTAAAAGAATTGTCAAATATAAGTTGCTTTACTTTAAAATCAATCATAATGAAATTAATTTCGAGAGAATTGATTCTGTAAATATAGAACCAAAACACACAATTAGTCCATCAAAGATCCATTTGGGATTAATTTTGTCCTGAAAGAATTTTTATATCAATTTTGTCCCTAAAAGATAGATGGACATTACTTTGGTGCCTCAAAGATATATATGTGATATCCATTTAGTCCTCTTTATCTCAAAATTTATGAATTTATTTTATGTTACATATATTTTTTGATGATTACATGTATTTTTTGAGGAATCAATTAGTGGTTTAGTCAATTTTTGAACGACATTTAAGGATTAATATATAATAAAATGGAAACTTTAGTATTACAAGACTCCTATAAGATAATTTATAATGAGTGTGAAATCATTTGATTAGATTTATCAATATAATAATTAAAATCTTTAATTTTCAACACATGAATATCCATTTCTCTATCACATAAAAAAAGAGTATCCATTTTTCTCTACAAGTAAATTTATTGATTGGTATTATAATTTTCAAAATTTTAATTATTTGTATGTGATTCTTCAAATATCTGAATATCATCCAAACAAATAATCCATCAATAGAAGTATTATATTATAAAATGGGGTATATAGTAAGGAAAAATGTTATTTCTATGTAGGCTTTTTATATATCTTTGAGTGTACAAGTATCAATGTGTAAATAATTAAAAATTTTAGTTATGTTTCATGTGAGTGTGATGAATGTGATAAAACATTTTGATAATGTATGAGAAATCTTTTTACCACATTTACTAGTTATACAACTGAAATGTGTATAGGTATTAACAAAACGCATATTTCCCTACAGTTGACGGGAGATTTACTTTATGCATTTGGTTAAGTTGTAGTATTGTGTATGCCATTTATTTTGATTAATTTTGAACTATGCAATGGCTTATGTTACATTGTCAATCTTAATTAGAAGCTAATATATTATTATTATTATTATTATTTTGCTGCAATTTTTCCTTTTATAAGAATACAATAGTGGCTTCGCAACAAACAACAAGAGAAGAAGAAAACTAAACTGAATGTTCTTGAGTGTATTATTGTTTGAATTGAATGATACAAAATGAGATACTAGAGCCTTACATATAGACAAAGGTACTCAGATATGAGAAAGAAATTAAATAACAGCATAAAGGTACAACAAACTCTAACAACTGTAAATAACTGCATATCTTATCACCTTTTAATCTTGGTTTACTCTGACTGATGTGAGAAATTTGCCTTTGGAAGTTTAAGTTAGTCTTCTTTTTTTCATGATATATATGGCAACATCATAGGTTCAACCCATGGATACTATGCATGCTTGATAGTGAATGCTACCTGTTAAGAATAAATTATATCATAGATTTATTTAGAATAATTAGGTTGATATTAGTTTGATTTGTATTGATTTATATTGATATTAGGTTGATATAATTATTATGTTTTGATTTTATTCTAGGCCTATAAATAGGTATTGCTCCTTTGTAACTAACACATACAACATTTAATAGTACAGAAATTATTCAATTATTCTTATTTTTCATTGTGTCTTGTGGTATGGTATCAAACCAATGACACCCGCCTTGAAGATTCAACTCCACTGCATTGAACTCTACTTGAAGAGTAATTTTCTTTTATTTTTTTTCTTCTAATTTTCCCTTTTATAATTTTCCCTGCTGGTTTTCTCCATTTTGCCTCCGTGCTTCGCCTCCGATCTTCCTCCATGTACTCTATTTCCTAGTTTAAATAACATGGTTTCTTTATCTTGAAAATATTTAATTGGAGAATATGATATATGATTCAATTTGATATAAGTGAAGTATGCTTAATTGTTTTAGCTCAAGTATTTTGTACACACACAAAAACTAATAAAAATTAAGTCAATAAAAAGATTTTCGAGTCTTATGTTCTTACCTACAAATGGAGGTAAACCTGTAGGTGTCTCGAGGGCTTTGAGCCCTTTTGTTCCCAATAAAACATTGTTCAAGCCATCTGGTAGCAGATGGGAGCCTAGACAAAGACAGAAAGGCAAAGGATAGCGGCATTCTAACAAAAGCAATTCTATCTTACACCCACCAAATAGTCCAATAAACAAACAAAAAAGGATTGAGATCTATAGTTTTTTATTAAAAATTTTAAATAGGGCCCCACACTAACACTGTAGAAGTTAGATGGAGATGAAGGTAGACATACTGACAACCCCCTCAATCAATACATTTAATCTAGTGTGCATGATAGGGAGAGGGGCATTGGGAGAAGAGATGCTCCAGGGTCTCTTGTTCCTCATTACAGAGAGGGCAAGAGGCATGCAATTTAACCTTGCTAACCTCATTCTTGTATCCAGACGACCTTGCAAAATGAAAAAACACCATATCTTTAAACACCTGCAAAGAAAAAGATAAAATAGAAAAAATACTAGAGAACTAAAATTTTCATCCTACTATAAAGATACCCTGTATAGTCTTGGAATCAGTCTTCAAGACTCACATCATCAACCCAACTATAGAGTTGAGCCATTTTACAGTGGGAGGTGACCCTATGATAAATTAGCTGACAATCTTTCTTAAATAAGAGAAATATTACTGACATTATCTAGTACAGACTGGATATGTTTCGTATTTAGGAGATATCCTTTATTAAATCTAGGTAGAAAAGGATCATAATATCACACATAGCCAATCTATGGAGAATCTCTAAAGGATCATAATGTCATATGGCCAATCTGTGGAATTCCCTATCCGAGTTTTTCGAGACTGGGCCAAGATCTCGCACCTATATTTTTAGTCCAGTATATAATAGTCACAGTTTTTTTAACATTGATCACCAATTAAAACTACTAAAACAATATGTGCTTATGGCAAAAAAAAAAAAACATTTTCTTATTTCTAAAGGCGCGCGCATTGTGCGGGGAATAATGAATATAATTAAATAAAAAGACAAAAGAACCGAACAGTTTGCTTTAATTAGTTTCCCTAATTTGTTCTTTTGTTTTTGGCTTTTGCCTATCTCAGGCTTTTCGTTCGATAAGGCCTTGCGCTGAATAACTGCTGATCGCATATATGATCGACATGCAACAACATCTATTACTTTTATCAGGAATATTTCACACACTCTGACAGAGTTAACGTCTCCACCTTGTCTAATGCCAGTTAATTAGACAAATGATCGGAAAATATGACTTCACCGATTTAATGTGATCTTAATTAGACGTATGATCAAGTGACCTCACTTTTTCCAATTAACAAAACTTGAAGATCTGGAATCCGTGCTCTTACTCTAATTAACTAGCCGTAAGAATTGCGCATCCACACATGAAGAATATTTCATTTAAATATGTAATTATCAATTATTTATCACATGTATATATGTGCTAGAGTTCGCAATCATACTGCAAGAGCTTTTCTCAGCAATATGGTGAATGAAAAGTCTAAGTATCAATACTTTATGTCAATCACACAGTTTGGTGATAATTAGTCATAGCATGTTATTTAGACTATAGTAAAAAGATTCTCTAGAACTAACAACTACAGGTAATTAATTGATGAGGACAATGGAGAATATTTTTTTCTCCAAGCCGTGATTATTAGTTTATACAAGCAACAGCCAGTGAAGTCTCACGTTACTGCTTAATTTTTAATCCTATTTTATGATCTGTCGTACTGTCACTGTTGACATGCATATCCTAAGCATGAAACATATGCATAGAGAGCATGAAATATCCTAATTTTAATTTTAATTATAAAAAAAAAATATAACTTTACATGTGAACGCAAATGTTACACCAAACGCTTTAAAAAAAAATAGGTGAATTGATCAACTGAAAAACACTTTTAATGTAAGTTTAATTTTCATGTATTAATAGTGAGAAAAAATTTTACACTATTATTTAATTATATATTATCACATTAAAAGAGGTGATTAGTCTCACAATGCTCATTATTTAAATAATTATGCAAATGAAAAGGCCTGATAAATAAGGTTTGATAAATATTTAATGTATAAGATTTTATTTTCCCTATTTAATTAAAAATAATAAATAATATAATAAATATTTAAATAATAAATAATTATAAAATTATAAGTGATAATTTGATTAAAATAAATTATTTTAAATAATTATAATAAAAATAGTAGAAAATATTAATTTAATATTTACTTATAGTTAGAATTATTTTTAACTAAATGATGGTATTATATAATTATTTAATAAATTTAAATAATTAATAAAAATTATTACTTTGCTTTTTATTTAATATTTATATACAATTAAAGTTATTTATAAATAAATAATAATATCATATAATATAAAATATAGTATAATGTCATACCAAATGTTGTATATTATTAAAAATTTACCAAATCTCATTTTATCAAACGTGTCAAATGTGCTCAAATGTACCACTTAGTGTTGAATAATGACCCAACATGATTCTAATTGCTAGACAGCTAGATGTAATGGTTCTCATTTAGGAAATAAGTGAGATTAATGGTTTTCTTTTGTAATTTTCTGGCTTTAGGAGATGGTCAGCAATAGACAAGTGTTATAGAAGATTAAGAGGGTGTGTTTGTGAGTTTGAATTTTAAAAAGGAATGAAGGGCTTATAGTATAAGATTTTATAATCCAATACCATAAGCCCTCCCTTTCCCTTCTATTTTTTCATTTTCAAAATCTAAACTCACAATCGCCATCATAGATCTGTGAGGTAATGAAAATTAATAATATATCCATCATTTGTCATGTCATGAGTCATCTACAAGGAAGGTCACATGCACACTTCAAGAATCAAACTTTTAATCATTTGATCTTAAAATTTTAATACTATGTTAAAAACCATCTTTTTTGAAAATTTTGAATTGTTGAGTAGAAATATATGATTAATTTTATATTATAATAATATGTACAAGGCAAACAAAAGATTGTTAATGTATAATGAAATTAATTATTGAGTAACAAAAAGAAGAATTAGGATTTTTTATATTTGTTTTGAACATGACTATATGTCATTTTAAGAGAGGGATGAATACAAACACTTTAAATAAGTAAAGCCCTTTTAAAATTTATATGATTCAATTTAAAGAGTTGTGTCTATATATATATATATATATATATATATATATATATATATATATATATATATATATATATATATGTCAGGGTGTGGTTAACGGGAGGTAAAGAGAAAATGGAGTAATTAAATTTTTTATAAATAAATTTTATTTATAAAATCACACATAAAAGTCATTCATAATAATTTTTGCATTATTTTATCCCATCCAAATGCATGGTGTGATCATGTTTGATATAAACATTAGGGAATCGAAGTCCCAAAAGAAATTACACAACACATAAAAAGGAAAAAGAGGCATTCACTTTGTTTATTTAATTGCAAACCAAATTTACATCTTTTTTAATTTTTGCCCTTCAACGCGGGACATGGAACTATATACGTCCACACTTTTAGCGTGAAAGTGTCAAACAGCTGGGACCAACGCGTTGAATTTTCTTACTCCTAATCACATCAATTTACTTCCACGTGAAAAATTCAGGAAAAACCCTTACATGCTCCTAATTTTTTTTTTCGAAGATCTACGATAAATATTACTCATAACTCATAATAAAGGAGAGTCTCCCTAGTCACTAAAATATTTAAATAAATGAATCTGAAGGTGGAAATATTTCCCAAAGCAAAACCTTTCTTTGTACAGAATAGAGTTTCCTTAACTTTTAATTAGTTAAAATAAGATCTTCAACGTGAGAACTTATACAATACTTCTGGATTTAGAATTTAATTTCTCTCCCTCAAAGTAGCATCATAATCATTCATTTTTCTTTTACTAATTCTTCTCTTTTTTAATTAATTTTTTTCAAATGTTTGATGGCTAGAATTACTTGGAGGAAAGAAAAAGTTTGAAAAATGCTGGACAGTTAAAATGTTACTAGAATTTTATTACTAGAATATATGATTATTGAAAATGAATTATAATAATTGTTATAATTTTCATAGAAAAATTATGATAAATATTTACATAGCATTACTTATAAAGCTTTTCCGCCAAGAGTATATAGATATTTTTCTCTAAAACTTTACCAAAAAATAGATATTTTTCTATAACCTCTAACTCATTAATTATGTATTCAACCACGAATAAAACGAGGTCGTTGGGTAGGCCGAATGTGTTATTCTAAAGGAACTGTAACCAATTAGAAAAAGAACACAAATAATTATAAAGTAAATATAATATACAGTTGATAGATAACTAAGTTTCTTAAGTATCTAGTCCATAGTTCAAACCCTAATGATGTATATGAAAATAGTTTCATAGCTAGAGGATTAGTTCTTAGGGAAGCTCTTATCGTAAAAGGATTAGTCACTACTATCGATGGATACCTAGACCAACCAAAATAATAAAGTAATAATATGATGTGTAGTGCCAGTGATCATGCGGTCGAGACTTTAGCAGGATTGATAAAATGCTGCCTCCCTCTTCACTAATATCCCCTTTGCCAAGATCAAGAACCAAAAAAATAATAATAATGATAACAATCCATACAATTTTAATTAAAAATAAATAAATTTTGGTGCACAATAAAAAGAATTTTATTCTTCCATTCAATCAAATCTCTTAATTTACATAACTTTTTAAATAATAAGATAAAAGTTAACTATATTTAGTGATACAATATTATATAATTAAATGATTATATAATTTTTTTATTATTAGTATAATATTAAAATTAATTAAAAACTTGAAAAGAACACAAAGGGAGGACGCTTGGATCCCTCAAAGCTCATCCATATAATTAGAAGATGAGATATATTGAGATACATGAAAGCATAGGGTCCCTATATAAAGTGGAAATGAAAAAGCACGGCAAAAAATATACTATTGCGTAGGGAGGGAGGGAAAAAGAGACAAAGATAAATGTTATTAGTACTTACTATTTATAAAATACTATTCTAACACATTTTTATTTATTATTAAATAGAATATAAATTTTATTTAGTTTAAGACTTATTTTATTTAATAATAAATAAAAATATATTAATATAATGTCCTATAAAATATAAATATAAATAATGTTAGAAAAACAAAAGGTCGACAAACGGCGCGGGCACATGATTGATTCGGGAGACTGATACTCGAGATGGATCGGTGCTAGCTGCAAACGCACATGATCTGTAATATTGATCCGTACGTTTCACATGCGACAGATAAGTACCGCAAAAACAATTCAATAATTTAAAGTAGTTGCAACCACATTGTCCTTTTTTGTCCAAAAAAAAAAAACTATAGTTATCTTCGATTTATTTTAATTACTTATAAAATCAATGTTTGTTGAACCGCAAAAAATATAATAATTATTAGTCCCTCAATTAATAAGGTGCTGGATGAACAATAAACAGCTTATCTTTCGTACGAATGAGAATAAAAATTTAAATTTCAAAAAACATATTTGTTAACAAAGTCATCTAAACAAAAAGATTTGATTGAATAATTTATTATTTGAATACATTAAAATTAAACCCTAAGCAAATAATTATGCCGTCTCGCCTCAAAAAATTGTCTTTGTCAACTAATGAATGTCAATGTTATTGTTGTCTTCTGTGGCTATACTTGTTTGATCCAAACACGTCTCTCTGAAATCTGAGGGCGTGGATGCTGGAGGGGTGGTACGTGGTCCTAGACTAGTCCTTCCAATGTCCTTTGATCGGTCCAAGATGTTATGCTGGCAACGAATCAAATCATATAATAAATGGGAAAAAACAATAAAACAAGATCTGCAGAATGGTTACCGCTAATGTTCATGGATGGACCGGTGAGCTGAGAATCGAGTTGTCAAATACAATGAAAGGAGCTTTGGCTTATCTTATCTACGCCCACAATTGCCACATTAGTCGCCATTCTTCCTGTGGAATCTCTATCACATGCTCAAGCACTTATGGTGTGCACTTTATAATCCTGACTATATGCTCTGGTAGGTGTAGCTACTAAGTTTATTTTATAAAAATGCAAGTGTCTTCACACCTCTTACGCGATATAGATGTGTACAATTGATATAATAATATGATTTATAAGATTTGGATGGTCGGTACCCTATAAATCAGTGAATAGAAAAAAGAGAAGTGTTAAATTTTTTGTTTTATGTGTTAAGAATTGCTTATATTATTTCGTGTTTAGGGTTGTAGTTAGACAAATTGATAGGGTCATCGAGTTACAAAGTAAGGAGTTCAATATTTGAACACTGACATTATAATACAGTTGAGTTTGTTTGAGGACATTATATTTCATTTTCATTCTAACCAACTACTTTTTTTCCAATAATAAATCTGCTCAAACTAGACGAGAGTAGCGGGGAGCAAACAAAACAAAACCCTGGTAGTATACATTCAAAACAAACAAAACCAAAGCAGTAACAAAACAAGCCACATAGAGCATCCTGTGAAAAAAGCAAACAGTCAGAAAAGCAAATCTCTCGGCTCAAGCACATGCATGTCAGATCTCCATCACAAAACCCTTTGGGCTTCGCTTGAAGGTGAATTGCATCGTAAAATAGTTTTATATGTAATGATATCTAATTAGATACTGTCATATAAGTAAAAATGGTTTTATTTTGAGATAGTGAATATTAAAATTAACTACTTTTACTTATGTGATAATATTTGATTTGAAATCAATATAAAATTATTTTATTACAGTAATAGTATACATAAATTAATATATATATATATATATAGAGTGTGTAATTATAAGTTATAAGCTAGCTCATAATTAACTCACTTTCAAACAAAACACGAGGTAGCATAATATCAATTTTATATTTTTAATATCAGTTTTATTTTTTATCAAATATAATTATAAATTTCACTTTAGTAATGTGAAGCATAAAAAAGTTAAGAAAAATGTATACACAAAACCATAATATCATTATAGCATGCATTCTTAATCTAAGGTGGTTGAGCAGAAAATATAAGTGGCTATGTATTTGAAATAACCTATTAAACTTTTTTTTGGTCTGAATTAACCTATTAACTTGAAGTAAGTTTCTCTTAAACGTGGCCCAATTCGAAGACTTAAAGCTTTATGTTCTAATTTTTGGACATTATATTCATCTCGAGATTATTGTAAATTACATCAATATTTTCATAACAACATGAATTCACAGGTACACAATGATCTTGAACTCTTTTTCTCCCTTCCTTTACCGTGCAAGCAAGGAAGGATTTTGTTAACCCATAGGCCATAATGCTTTTTGTCACAGTTTTTATAATGTCATTTAGGACTATATGGACACATCGTTTGATGAAGTGCTGTATTTACGCCGGGCAATATTTGATACATGGAGGAATATCTCATGCCATAAAAAATTCAATTCATAAGTTTTATAAAGTTTTATGTTTTAACGAGAAATATATATCGTAATTTTGAGTCTCGCAGATGGGACGAAGTCTAGATATACAATGGCCTTTCTCACATTATGTAAGCATTCCCCCGATCGAAAAGCTAAATACCATGTTGAAGAGGAACGTACCGGAAACATTATAAAAAGGTAAACTTGACTTTTTTTTCATATTATTATCTAATTAAATTATTTTATTTTTATAACATTTTAAATATTGAATATGGGATTGAATTAATTTTGTTAACATGATAATATATGATTTGATGATAGTATAAAAGCTATCAATCCATAAAAATTAAATCCTAAATTTTTTAGATACTATTTACATATTTTTCATAATTAATTTGACTCCTTTTTTCAAAAATGCAATTTTGAACAACTTTTTTTTTCACCCAATTATGGAACAATAACCTTGGGGCCATAATTAATTGTGGCTGGCAGATGGAGTGAATTATATGTGAGTTACTTCACCCGTTTGGTCAGTTCCGAGTAAACATATCCAATAATTTATACCTGCCTCGTGCAAGTATGTAGGGATGATACACATGAATACTCTATGATAGGAGTTGTTCCCATTGGTAAAGAGTCGATCCAGGTCTTTATTGATAAATGTGAGACTTCATCATGAGACTCCTGTTGATTTCATATGTTGGAAAAAATCTTAGTATAAGGACTGATGAGGGACCAATAACTGGAAATATCTACTCCGGAATTATTATAGGTATAATAAATATCAAATTGGATAAAGGACTCATCCCAGGAATGGGTATGGTTTGGTGCAGGCATGTATAGTTGTAGGGGCCAGCGACATTGAAGCCCCAACACATACTTCAAGGGAAGATAAAAATATCTAGTTACGACATGCGAGTGATAATCCTACTGTTTTGTCCTTTTAACACTGTTTAATTAGCATTTAAAAACTATTTTAAAGAAAGTAAGGGCCATATAAGAAACTGCAGCTGTCTTTGACTTCACACTTTTAGATGCATTGTGAATGCAAGCAAAAACAACATTCTACGAAAATATTTGAATTTACTTATTAAAAAAAATAACGACTTATTTTATTTCAATAAAAACGCTTACTTGCTCAAATTATTTTAAACGCTGATTAAGTTAGTCAATTCAAATATACAGTCTGTTTTTCTTAATCAAGGGCTTCGATCTCATATGATTTTCTCACTAATGGCCTCATCCAATGAATAATCGTTCCGTTCAAAGCTTGAATAAATTCGATATGACCTTCGTTTTTTTGTCAATGGAATTCGTGATACGTTTTTGGTCAACAGTAGAATTCATGATAACTATGGCACAAATGCACGCACCTCGTGTTGCCAACTTGGACTTTCTCACCCTAATGTTGGCCCTTTTAAGTGGGCTGAAGCTGTTGTCCGAAACAAAGTGAAATGACTTTTTGACCAAAACCAATGGAACAATTGGCAATGACTTCGAGCCGAAAAATAAAAGGGAGCAATTTATATATATATATATATAGAAATAGTTAAAGAGTTGCTCATATAAAAGTGGAGAATTGGGTGGAGCATAATATAATTTATATCTGACATATCACAGGTTTAAACTCCTTATTTTTTTGGGGTAAGATAAATTTAAATACTTCTATATCATTTCTTGTACTTAAATCCTTATAAGTTAGTTTTTGTTTTATTGGTTTCTAATCCAAACATTATAAAAAAGAAAAAGCTAAAACTATAAGTAATCACCATGATATTTTACGTTTAAATAAAATTTTCTTGATAATCTTCTTTGTGTCTCTCCCCTTTTGGATGCATATTTCTTTTCCTTTAATTTTAAATGGAGTTGGAAATATATACACTAAGATTGAACACAAATACTATTTAACATTTGAAAGTTAACAGAAAAAAAACTTTTAGACCAACTATTTATATTTTGAATCTAGGTCAACTATATATAATTTCATGTAACTATTTTAGTTTAAATACTTCTAAACTTGCTTAGTAAGTAACGGTGGAAGTAGGCTACACTGCTTATCGAGGGCTTTCATCCTAACTTATATTCAGCCTAATTAAGCTTGGCCTATTTAGTAAATAAATTAGATTAAGGTTTTTTTAAAAAAAATTTAGCTAATCAAGCTAGGTTGCAAGAAATAAAAATAGACTATCAGGCATAATAGGTTGGCCTATTTATTATTATTATTATTATTTAAATATCTAATGTTAATAGAAATATTTTTAATCTATTTGAAAACATATTTTTTAACTTACTTAAGCCTTTTAGTTTATTTAAAAATATATTCTTTTTGATATATTTAATAATATTTTGACTTATTTAAGAGTATGTATATTTTTAAAAAAATATTTTATAATCAAATAAACCTTTAAATAGACTTTTAGGACAAATCATGCTTTTAGAAAAGTTAGGCTCAAGCTATAAAAAAAGCTTATCTTAGATAATATGCTGAGGCTTAAGCTTCTTTTTGGGAACACAGGTCCTGCATAGTAACTAGTTTTTGTGAACGCAGCATAGTAAGTTGGCAACACCCAGACTCGGGTGATTAATCGTGGGCCTTGTAATGTGGACCAAATTTGCGTGGGAACCAACGTAAAATTAGTAGCTTTTCGAATTTTGGTCCACAATTGTTCCTGTATTCATCCATGGGATCCATTTTGTGATGGTTTAAGGTAGCATTTGTATCATAAAAAAACCTGTGTAGCATCAAGTACATGACCAAAAACACAATGTAAATCAAGTATGTCGACCCAATTAACCAAAACAAAAAGTACTTGAGTACAAAATTAAAGGATGAAGCCAAGCTCAGCAAGCTTGAAACCCATGCTCTTTTTTTGAGGATGGAGCTCATTGAAAAGCTTTTTCTACAGACCCATCGTGTGCTATGTTCAAGTTAGCGACTACTGTAGAAATATTTGGTTCAACCCAAAAAAATGTATTAGTTTTTGGGGGTAGGGTTGTTGAATGGGGTCTATGTGGAATGGGATATCTTTTTGGGTTTTTTTATTTTGGGTCTTTGTTTGGGATTCTTATGTATGAGCATCTTTATCTATGCTAGTGATGATGGGCCTCGTGTTTCCTTGTCTATGTTTTTCAAGTGGATGCTATGGTGTACCTTGCTAAATAAAGTGCACCACACACCTCACCTGAAAGCGTCATTAAATATCTTAGAAAGGGCTAAGAAGTGTCGCTAAATCTATAAGGCTGGATGAACAGCAATTATAGAAAAATGTTTCTAAATTCATTTAACAACACTTTAGCTAATATTACCAACACATAGGCATCTGGGTGAAATCAAGGAGTGCGGTGCACCTTTGGTGGGTGAAGTGCATGTTAGACAGACTCACTTTTCTATGATGAGTATTGTTATTTCAACACCCAAAAGTGAGTATTTAATTGAGACACCTACTCTATCACTATTAAATGGATGTGATGAATTGACGAAAAAAATAGGAATCACCATCACATTCAATAATGATAGAATAGATGTCTAAATTGGACACCTATTTTTAGATATTTAAATAATATTTATCTTTCTATGACCCGTGGTTTGCACTTTGCAACTTGTTTCCCCTTTCAATTTATGAAATTGATCTTAATATACAATACATTTTAAATAAAGTAAAAAAAATCATTTTTATCAACAATTTTAAATGCTTTGATATTTTAATTTTCTACTTTTAAAAAACGTCATAATTATATTTTCAATTATCGACTCAGCCAAGATTACTTTTAAAGAAAATGTTATCTATGATACGCTAAAATATTATATTTATTGGATACAAATCAGACTATAAATTTTTTTTTTAATAAAGAATTGCATGTAACCTTAGGTAAGCCTGGAAGTGGCAATCAATGGAGCCACAGAATAGGACTAGACCTTACCCAGCAGATTAATCATGAGGTAGGGTGTCCATGGTCCACCAATAAGAAGGAAAAGAGAAAGTTGAGCTAATTTCCCAGTTAAAGTTATTGAAGGAATCTTGAAGCTCATATTTGGATAAAGAAAAAGATAAGAACATGAAGTTACATACCCACAGCATGCTATAAAATACACTGGCTGTGCTGACCTTCTGTCACGCTTGTCTCTCTTTTTGTTAAGTATAAGAGCCACCATGCCAAAGCCTATCCGAAATAATATATATAACATTTTCACTATTTGATTAGCATCTTCACTGTTCAAACTGATCATTTATCAACGTTTCAATTTTTAATAGCTCGTCACATTTCATTTAGTAAATATTATTCAGATAAATGGACAAAGTTCTCTCTATCTTGTCTGTGAAAGGTCAAATTAGCCGGCTACTACAAGCAATTCCATTCTGTTAATAAAACATAAATTAAACCACAAAAGAAGCATGGTAGAAGATTATTATTTTCTCAGAAAAGAAAAATCCAAGTTGAAGACTCGAAGAATAATTACTTTGGTCACTTCTTACATAATTAAGTGACTTTGGTGTCGAAACAAGGGAAACTGCGGCCAATCTCCCATGGTAATAGCAAATGGAAAGAAGATTATTATGACAGTGACTACATGGGACCGAAGACTTTGTCCTGAGAAACAAAACAATAGAGAATTTTTTTTCCATTTTTTCCAAATATATATTATTATTATTATTATTATTATTATTGTTATTATTATTATTATATATCTTCTTAATCTTATACTTAATTAATTAAGTCTGAAATTTTATTTAAGTGTGTATATTTCGTAGTTAATATAATAATATTCATTCTTATCAAGTTAATCAAAACAAATGTATGACTAACTAGAAATTTTTACATCATGAATTACTAATATCATAACAATCAATTATTGTGACATTGATCACACAATAGCATTATTAATTAACAATTATACATCATTAATCGGAAAATATTAACATGAAAAATACGTATGAGAGAAACAATTTTTGTTTTTCTTTTTTTATTACTAAATGTGCATGTAGACTATTACTATTATTTAATACTTTCATATTATTTTTAAAATTATGAATAAATTAATATAAATATATATAATTATACAAGAAAATAATAGAGAATTATTGTTGCACAATAAAAAAATTATCATTTTAACGTTTACAGAAAAATACGGTTAGCGTATGATGACATAAATTAAAATAAAAAATCAGTGTTCTAAGCTTTTTTCTTTAAATAAAAAAAATCTAGCAATAAGGGGACTTGGAATATATATAAATATATATATTTGATACTTATCCATCAAAGTAGGACCCACGCCCACAACTTGGAGACACGACCACCCTAACAACTCCTAACTCTTGATGTTCACTTTCGGGGTTAGGTACACCATATAAATATTACAATGACCCTCCACAAACATCCTTGCATTCATCTTTGGCTCTATACATTTGCTAATTACAAACAACTACATACTAGTAATTGTTCCTTTACTCCACTGTCTTGTGAGGCCTAAGAAATTATTCTGAGAATCCAAAAATGTTGGCCATTTTCCACAAGGCCTTTGCCAATCCACCTGAGGAGCTTAACAGCCCTGCATCCTACAAAGGTTCAAAGAAGCCTAAGGTTCCTGAGGAAACTCTCAGAGACTTCCTTTCCCTTCATCCTAATAACACTTGCTCTATGAGCTTTGGCCATGCCGCTGTGCTGGCTTATGTTCGGCCTGATGATAAGCCCTTTTCTCTCCATCAAAGGTTACTTTTTTTTTTTCCATAAAATCATTTGTGTAGTTGTGCTCATTAATTTAAGGTTCTAGAGAGATGATTTCATGAACAAAAGATGAATACTGTCAATATATTTTTTTTTTTGTCACTTTTGTGTTAAAATGGGGTTGTTTATAAAGTAAAAATAAATAAATGGATAAATAAGAACTTTTGATTATTTAAAGAACTATGACTATGATTTACTTTATTAATCAAAGATGAATATATCTTTATTCCTTCACTTTGGAGATAAATTCAGCTTAGATATATGGGCCTCCACTTATGAAGAATTAATTAAAAACCATGTTGATTTGTTTATGATTTGCAGGTTGTTTTGTGGGCTAGATGACATATACTGCCTGTTCTTGGGGAGCTTGAACAATCTGTCCTTTCTCAACAAGCAATATGGTTTGTCAAAGAGTACTGATGAGGCCATGCTTGTGATTGAAGCTTACAAGACCCTACGTGACCGTGGTCCGTACCCAGCTGATCAAGTTGTCAAGGATCTTGATGGCAGCTTCGCCTTTGTTGTCTATGATAGCAAGGTTGGAAGTGTCTTTGCAGCACTGGTATGCATATATATATATGCTGATTGATATTTGATAGCTATATCTGACATGTTCCTTTTAATTGATATTTGATAGCTATATCTGACATGTTCCTTTTAATCTTTCTTTTTGGGGGGGAAAAAAAATTGTCTTGAGCATCTTTAAATTTTCATCGAGTGAACCTAATGAGGTGATTTTAATGATGATTTTGCAGGGTTCTGATGGAGGGGTGAAGCTGTATTGGGGCATTGCAGCTGATGGATCTGTTGTGATCTCTGATGATCTAGAAGTCATAAAAGAGGGTTGTGCCAAATCTTTTGCTCCTTTTCCAACAGGTAAGAATTTGATCTACCATTGAATGGTCTATTTATCTTGGGGAAAACAAAAAAAAAAAAGAACAATCATATGATGATATATTCAAGGATAAGTAATGGAGAAGGCATGTTTGGGAATTATTACTTTTTGGGAGAAATCATTTTTTTTCCCCTTCAAAAACTGTCTCAAAGAATCTTTTAATGAGATGTTTTGAATTGAAAAATAGACCAACTCAAACTCACGGTAATAATATATTTAGACTAATAGAGACCTAATAAGATCCATGATCACATGGTGGCGTTGGAAATGCAGGATGTATGTTTCACAGTGAAGGTGGTCTGATGAGCTTTGAGCATCCAATGAACAAGTTGAAGGCAATGCCTAGGATAGACAGTGAAGGTGCAATGTGTGGGGCCAACTTCAAGGTTGATAAGTTCTCAAGAGTTAACAGCATCCCTCGAGTGGGAAGCCAATCTAACTGGATGGAATGGAACCAATAATTTAATTAGCTTAAAATGTTTAGTGTTAATAAACCTTGTGGTGCATGTAAAACAAATCAATGTTATTCATGCTCCTTCCTTAGCTTTCCCAATCCCCACCCTTCCCTGCCCCTCTGTGTTGTTCTATGTATACTCGCTTGTAATGTAATGTTTTCTTGTTTCCTTAACCCGGTATAAATATATTGAAGTGCTTTTCCAGACACGTGGTGCCATGTTTAATTGTTGTCCATATATGGTGCTAGTGACTAAACAACATTAACATGGGTCTGGCCAGCAACTCTTGGGTCACACTTTTCCGGATATGATTCTTTATACATGAATATGCACTTAGTAGGTCCTGAGAATTTTGCTCTCGTGTTATGGATAACATGAAGATGACAGACGTTTCAAATATAAATAAATGGATAAGCAAAGTATCAACCAAAGACGAAACCAAAAATGGTATCAACCAAAGTTAATGCTGTAAAAGTAACACTAGTTCTGTAAAGTAGCAGAGGGAAACTGATAACAAGTTCTCGCTTGTCATGCATGTTTGAAGGAGAAGATTCTTCGTAGGTATAACACTTCATAATTAGGTAAATTTATCATAAAATTTATTAATTATACCCAAAATATTTTTTAGAAATTTATTGAAAAGATAAATTACTCATTCATAATTTAAATGTTTCATATTATTTTCTCATATTTTCAAAAAAGAAAGGATGATAAATTGATTCTTTTATATAAATTCGTATGATATTTTTTTTACTTATGCAAATCTATATATAAAGAACAATTTATTTTATTTTTCAAAATACGAGGCTAATACAAAACTCTTAAATTATTCTGAAAATTTAATTTATTTTCTATATATTTCTAAGCGCTATATATTCAATCTTAATTATATTTTTGTTGTGCTAAATATATGATTCATAGATTTGTCTTCAAGCACGATTTTTTTTTCTTAATTTTATTTTGTGAAAGTCTATATGCTTGACACCTATGCATCGTATTAAAGAATTGACAGGACTCTATTTGGAACGTTGATAGTCAAACTGGTGGGTCCTAGCTCTTACCTTGTGTTTATCTTATCCGTTTTTTTCTTCTTTTAAATGGTGGTATCCTTCTGGAGATGAGATGAGATGAGATGCAATTAGATTGGATCCTATCCAAACTTTTGCTTATCCTGTCCATAGTTAGAAATACTCACTTTGTAATTATCTCATCATCATCCCAAATATGAAATCTACCTAATCCTGCAAAGAGAGCATCTCGATTACTTTACTTCTATATATTTCAAAATCGAGAGGTGGTTAAATAGAAAACAACTTGCTGATTTCTGGATTGGGAAAATCGTAATAATTCTTGTTAGCTTAATAACATAAAACGAAAATATTAATATTATTTGTATTTGCAGAATATGTATATCATTATTACATATTCATCTATTATTAGATTAAATGTATATTTCAAATAAAATAGAGTCTATACCTTAATAAAAATAAAAAATATATATATTAATATGATATTTTATAAATTATGAATTCAAATAATCTTTTTTGAAATTTGATGGGAGAACAAGAAAATGCAAATGCTTGAAAGGAGTTGGAAGAGTTTTCACGAAAGAAATAAATGAAAAAAAAGCAGTCACATCACACGCCACTATCATTTCTTAAATAGCCTCCTAAAGATATTTCTAACTATCCTTTAAATACGAAACGAGATGAAAAAAAAAAAGATACAATCAAGATTTTAAAATTTTAAAAAATAATTAATTTTAATTTAATAATTAGGAAGATTTATTAGAGGATAAATCATTTATCAATCTATTTTTATGACACATCACATAAATCAAACTCATTGCATTTGTGGCAAACTTGATAGAAAAAAAATTTCATGACATTCATCATTTATCATGCTTTAAACATCAATTTAAGAATTAATGGTGTCCAGATGCAAAAAATGTTGAAAGTTTAAATGTTAAAAACTCGGTTGATATCAAATAAATCTAAATAAAAATATAACTTCACTAGTTCTTCTAAAATTTATTTGATTCTTTTTTTATATATAAAATATAGGTTTTTAAGTACCTATGTCATGTTAAATAAGTATATCTTGTACCCAAAAAAGAGAGCTTTTATTATAAAGTGTTAAGTACGAATCAAGAGGGCTGATGATAGTTGATCCACTTGATAAGGAATGATTTTATGTTCCATGAAGACGCTACTTCGATGTTCTCAAGGTGATTTCCCACCATGATTTTAAGGTTTTTTTTTTTTTGTCTAAGGAAACAATGGAAAAATTCAATTTTCAATTTTCAATACTAAAAATAAAAACTCTAAAACAAAACATCCTAGTCCTTCCTTAACAAAAGAGGCAGTTTTTACAACAAAACAATAAAATAATATTATTTGTATATAATATTTATGATGAGTTTAATTTTTATATATTAACCATGTAAAAAAAAACTTACATTGTTATCTAATTATTTATTATAATATCATTAAAAGCATTTGATTCTCACACTTACTACTTAAAAAAAATATAAATAAAATAATTTGATTAGTGTCATGACCTGATTGGGCACGTAACTGGCACGTGGGAAATCTCGGTCCCACACAAACCTCGTGACTTGCGATGCTCTATATGCATAGTCATTCACAATTCATTTAAAACGTAATTTTATTTTCTACATACAATTCATCTCTTATTAAGTCATAGAATTAAGATCAAATCTCATAATCTTTCTCTAAATTCTGACGTTATAGTAACAACATAATATATAAAGTTTGTTTATACAAAATAGCTGCAGGTAAAGTTTCATAAATACAAGTCAAGATAACATCATGAACTCTAAAATATGCTCTACGGTCTGAGATCCCACCTCCATCTATACTGAAGCACTATAAACAAAACTATAAACACTTCACCAAGTGAAACTCACCACTAAAACTCTAGTGCTACTAGGACAATGGTGGCTGGGAAGGATCTACAGCCGCTTCTGTATCTGTAAAGGGAAAGAAAGAAGAGAAGGGTGAATTTTATGCAAAAACTCAGTAAGTGAATCCTCACCTGTAACTCCTTTTCATAGGATGTCAAGAACAATGCATAAATTTATAATAACACTATATTATATATATCAAAATCATGATTTTCCATAAATCAGATCAACAATACTCTAATCGAGAAACATGAATCTCTACTCTATGGTTCTTCAAGAACCGAAAATATTCTGCTCTATGATTCATGAAGGATCTAATGTGGACACCTAAATAGGGCCCATTCTCTATTCTATGAGATTTCCCATAAGGCAACTTGGTACCAAGGTTAACGATCATGCAACCATTAACTCGCTGTCTATTTCTTTATAGCTACTGTTTAAACTAGTCTATTCATAACTCAAGCAAATTTGAAACTTTTTAAATCTCTAAGTATTATGAGAGTTTTGAATCCATACAACTCTAACAGTTTGATCTTAGCATAATTGTGACTATGAAATTATATCAAAGGAATCACCCTTTGTAGACAATGTGACTTCAAGTTCATAGAATATGTATCTGTCAACTGTCCTGAGTTATATGAAGATTCATGCTCTAAAATCCTTTTATGTCTAAGTTTCTAAATCAATACTTAACAACATTCTTTCATAAGCTTGAAAATTCTAAAATCATAATAATATTCCTTAAAATCTCAAGGTTCTTCATTAACCACTTGCATAATCCATGTTCAATATAAAACAACCATTTTAACAATCATTAATCGCTAATAATCACAATTAAAATCAACTCTAAATAGAATAATTTTATCAATAATGGTCCCATGAGTTTTCTGAAACACATTTCATGCTATTTTAAAAACCACAATTTCATAAATCAAAACAAACCTCCAATCTTGTACAACAATATTTAAAAATCATACTTTAAGTCATAGTTTCATGAAAATAACTCTAATAGACAACATAGAGATCACGAATGTGAACTCATTTATCTGGAGGGGTAGGATACACAGGAACAACACTAACAGGACTCTTAGAAGTAGGAGAGACAATAGTATCTGATACAAAATCAACGGAACTCTAAATCATCCTCTAAATAACTAAACTCTCTTCCTAATATAGAGAAAGAACTCCTTTCCTTTGATAGACATGAGGATCACCCCAAGAATCCTAGAGAATCAAAGATAAAAGAGCAAAATCAAGAGAGCAACATGCCTTAAAGCCTTGGAGGATGGAAGATTCCAAATCAAACTTAAAAGAATTGGAAGAAAATGAAGTTTTATGAGCGAAACAAGGTTGGGAGAGGTGTTTTCGGGGTTGAGAGGGGTTTGGGGGCGAGAAATGTGCGTGAGAGTGTTTTGAAACCCGAAATGGGGGTTTTTATAAAACTATTGACCACTAGGATGGTAAATAACCGCTGAGGCAGTCCCCTCCCTAACTGCCACATCGCCTTACTCTCTGCCAACCACTAAGACGGTCTCCTTATTAACATTTATATTTTAAAGTTAATGAAGAGTAAAATAAGGAAATTAATGAAGACATTAACTTAAAGTTAATGAAGAGTAAAATAAGAAAATTAATAAAGAGTAAAATAAGGAAATTAATGAAGACATTAACATAATATAAATAAGGAAATACCTCTCATTTGGATTCAAATAAAATATCATAAAAATCAAAATTCCAACAAATCAAAATCCAAATTTTGGGTTTTAGTTCAAATTCGAAAATTCTTATGATTTTATAAACTCGTAGGCTAAAAATGAAATGTTTAAGGAATTCATAAAATTCATTAAAAATCACTCTTTAACTTATTTTCCTCTTAGGAGCCATTACCGAAACTTTTGATTCCAAAAATATGATTCTATCATATAGCCCTCTAAGGACGTATAGGATCCAGACTTAATGAAATTCAGAACCCAAATTTATCTAAAAGCATATGTGCTCGAGGTATTACAATTAGCTATTAAAAAATTACCTGAAAATATATTAAAATTAAACTTTGTTAGAAGGCAGGATTATAAGAAAGCATATGAATCTCACTTAATGGAATCCATATCCCACCAAATGATGGACAACGTGAATAGATTTTTGAAATTATATACATTAAATAGAGTTAATGCTCATTTTGGTCTCGACTTTACATTTGTGAGACATTTTAGTTATTAACTTTTGAAATGAATCAAATTAATTAATATTACAAAACATGAATCATTTTAGTCACTCAACCCACTTTTATTTAGCATTCCATCAATTAAATAATGACATATAATATTGAATGATATTTTGACATACCTTATATCATATGAGTATAATTAAATTTAAAATGATTCATTTTGATTTTTAAAATTATTCAAAATAAGTCATTTAATCTTCTTTTCAAGTCATAAAATGACTTATTTTATGCAATTTTAAATATCAAAATGAGTTATTTTAAATTTCATTATATTTTAGATAATACATGGTATATCACGATATCACTTAATATGTATTATTATTTAATTGATAAAATATTAGATGAAAGTGAAATGATGAATTAATTTGACTCTCTTTTTTTTGACAAAAAAAAGTCTCATTGGAATTTTTTTGACTCATTGTATACACTAAGGATTAAAATGACTCACGAGTCTAAAAATCAATTATCAAAGAGTTGTGTTATTTATAATCATAGGTGTAAGATAGCATGCCAACTCATACCTTATTCAATATTGAATGAGATGTTAATTCTATTTGAGTGGGTTCATATCTCTTTTAACGATAAATGAAATGTAAATCAATACACTCTATAATGCAAACAAGTAAATAATGTTTTTCAAGACTAAAATTAAAAAAATATTATTTATACTCACTTTTTATAAAATATCATACCCATATATTTTTAATTATCATTAAATTATATATGGAATTCATTTTATTTAAATTCAATACCTTATTTAATAATAGATAAAGCGAATTGACGCAAGCCCTACATTTCTCCTAAAATTATCATGGGCCCAACAAAACAAAGCATCGATGAGGTGTCTGTCCTCCATCCTTGGTTCCGGCGAGTTCAACACTTCTACTTACGAAGACTTGCAAGTTGCAGGTGTCTACAGCAGCATCTAGTGCACTCTACACTACACTCTGCAGTGTTTCAGCTGCAGTGCAGGGGCACTGGCACAGCGACATGGCCGATCGCTTCTTCCCCAACGACATGCCACGCTTCGTGGCAGAGCCAGAGACCACACTCCAGGAAACTGAAACTGCTTCGGACTCCCTTACCACCCTCCTCCATCTTCCTTTCCAAACTCTTAGCACTAAGTTCCAAGCTTCAGCACTCCAACTGAAACAATCGGTACTCAAAACCACGCAACTCCCACATCTCATTTTTCACTCATTATTTTCTTTTCTAAAATATCCATCTTTCTTTTTCTCTAATTTTTATGGGTCTGGTATCAATTGGCGTTTCTTTTATTCTGGGTAGGCTAAAGTTGGCAACTTTCATGTTTTCGCTGTTGTGGGTCGGTCTGAATTTACGCACCAACTGTTTGTGTCTTTGCTTCTTTTTGTTTTATTTTTGTGATTGGTTAGGTGGTGAGGGAGACATGGGGTAGTAGCGGGAGGCATATGAGGGACTATACTCTCTACACGGGTCTTCTTGGGACAGCTTACCTCGTTTTCAAGGCCTACCAAGTGACCAAGAACCCGGTTGATCTTAACTTATGCTTGGAGATTGTTAAGGCTTGTGATTCTGCTTCAGAAGATTCTAGGTAGCTCTCTCTCTTTCATGCATTAGAGGCCGTCATGATGATGACTTGGCTATTGTAAATGGGACTGGTGCTGAAATTATTTTGATTTGAAGGGTTGGTTTTTAAATGTTCAATTGGGATCTTCATTGTTAAAGGTTGCTCTGAATGGTTCGATTGAAGTACAATAGTGTTGCTTGGATATTATTAGCTCACCTGTTGTGAAATTCGCACTTGTATTTATGCCTTATGTTTAAGTTTGGGGTATTACTAGAACCAGAGCTTTGAACTGGTGTTTGGAAAAAGCCTAGACTAAACGATTATAGTTTCAGCCCGATATAAAATGTACTAGTAAGTTGATTTTAGTGTAATAATATAATTTGCTATTGTATGAGTTGCAGCTGGGTGACATTCATCTGCGGACGTGCTGGTGTTTGTGCTCTTGGTGCCGTCATAGCTAAGCACACTGGTGATGAAAGACTGCTTAGCTATTACCTGAGACAATTCGAAAAGGTATTTTGTTGTATTTACTTACTAGTTAGTTCTGATCCTCATGATACCTCAAATTTGTTGATGAAACTCATTTGTTTAGCTAATTTTCATATTTGTGCTTTTGCTTTGAGAACAGATCAGGATACCTCGTGATTCGCCCTATGAACTATTGTATGGAAAAGCAGGTTACTTATGGGCTTGTTCATTCTTAAACAAGCACATTGATAAACATACAATATCTACTATACATATGGTAAGTCACATGTGTTTCATGAACCATGACATTATTCCTTTGCCATTTATTTTGACAAAATCATGTCCACACAACATGAAAATGGGGTTTTAACTTTTATAGAGATCAGTTGTGGATGAAGTTATTACAGCTGGTAGACAATTGGGTCACAAGGGAAGATGTCCTTTGATGTATGAGTGGCATGGGAAGAAATACTGGGGTGCTGCGCATGGACTTGCAGGCATTATGAGTGTTTTGATGGACATGGAACTCAAGCCAGACGAGGTTGAATATGTCAAGGGTACACTACACTACATGATTAAGAATCGTTTCCCTGGTGGCAATTATCCCTCCAGTGAAGAAAGTGAATCTGACCGGCTTGTGCATTGGTGTCATGGTGCTCCTGGAGTCACTCTTACTCTTGTAAAAGCAGCTGAGGTATTTTTTTTTTTTTGTTTTACCAAATTCAAATGCAAATTGCATGCAAAGTCTATAAGATGTAAAGGAACTGCAATTTGATAAATTTTCACAAGTTTCTTGCCATGGATTTTGTAGTGTGTGTCTCATTGCAAAAGGAGTGGCCACTATCAATTAATGTGTATGATGCTGCTGAAAATGAAAAATGATATAGTCAATTCAGTTTGTAATTCATTTTTAAAACAATTCTATTTCTGGCAGAATTTTACTTGTCATACTCAACTCATGACCCATGTTATGAAACTAAGTACTGCATGTTGCTTTCTTTTATTTTATGTAAATGAATATATGCAATAACTCTTGAGGGCCCAATATTCACTATTCAGATCTCATGACTGGATTCTTTACTGAAATCAATAGGTTTTTGGGGATAAGGAGTTCTTGCAAGCAGCTACAGATGCAGGGGAGGTAGTATGGAAGAGAGGTCTGCTTAAGCGAGTCGGAATCTGCCACGGCATCAGTGGGAACACCTATGTCTTTCTTTCTCTCTACAGATTGACAGGAAATGTGGAGTACTTATACAGGGCTAAAGCATTTGCTTGCTTTCTACTTGATAGAGCACAAAGATTGATCTCAGAAGGAAAGATGCATGGAGGGGATCGCCCTTATTCGTTGTTTGAAGGCCTTGGAGGAATGGCATATACGTTCCTAGACATGTTTGATCCACAAGAGTCAAAGTTCCCAGGTTATGAACTTTGAGTCACTTGATAGATGATGCATGTGTGAACATCCCTCTCCCCATCCTTTTCTTTCTCCAACACCCCAAAAGGAAAAATAAATAAAGTACTTTTGGGGTTGGTGGGGACATGATGTACCGTGACAAATTTTGTAAATATGAGAAGAAAAACTGCAACTCCGGAAATGTGTCTTCTATGTGCAATTTGAAACATACAAAGGAGTAGGCTTTGATGAATGGTTTCAGCTTTTGTGTTCTGATATTTTTTCAAAGGAGTGAACTCTATGTAGTCTCTTTGGTTTATTCCTGCACCATGCCTTTGCATTTGCGCTGTTGAGCATGTTATGATTTTTAAAGCAGGATCTTTGTAAGTGTGAATGTTATCTTGCTCAAAAGTTGAGTTTATTATAACAAAATCTGTGTTCGAATTTTTATCCTAAAGTGAATTTGACTAAATAAATGTTTGATGACATTAATCCAAATCATTTTTATTTGTGTAATTACTAAAAATGTATATATTACAATGTCAATTTTGTTCTTTTTTTTTTTCCCTTATACTTTTCAAATGTACTTGAACAGTTTATACTAATATTAAAATCGTTTTGGTTCTAAAAATCTTCAATAAATAAATGATACAAATAAGAAATTACAACATTATTAAAAACCTTGATTTATCCAGTGATAATAACTTTTTATATAATCAACAGAAATATACATTAATTGATGATCATTTTCTAAATTTACACGAGGTATTTCCTCTCTTAATTTTTCACATGTATCTTTCCACTTCTACTCGAGTATTGTGGAATATTTTATTATATGGATTTTTTATTTGAAACGTGCAACTAAAAATAATTTATCAAATAAATTAAAATAAAATGAGAATAATAAGTTACAATAATATTTTCTATTTAAACGCTTAAAACATTAGTAAACAAAATAGAAAGTCAGTAAAAATAGTTATAATGAAAAGTTTATATCTTATAGAAAGAGGATAAAAGGTAAAATAAATTGGATTATTGGAGAAATAACAAAAACTTACTGTTATTACTTAAACTTTGGTTTCAAACTAAGAATCACACTGGGAATTGACAAATGTTTCTTAACCAAATATTTTCAGTTGATTGTGAAAGCCTCAAACTCACCTTTGAACTGGCACACACTCAACCACAGTAAAACACATTTTTTCTTTTCCCCTTTACTTTCCGGTTCACTTAAATGACTACAAATTTTTATAAGCAATCCACCACACATGGTTGAATGTGTTTATTGGCAGTCTTAATTCAAACAGTCATTGACTCCCACATGAAGACAAAAAAAAAAAAAAAACTCCTAGCTAACGAAAAGTACAAAACAACATTAGTGCTCTCATCATCATAGGAACTTCACTCTCTTTGAGATATCATTTTGCTTCAAGGCAAGACCTCTTCATCAACAATTATGTTGGAGGCTCCAACCACTTAGGCCAAACCAACAAGTTTCTCACTGATCTCCCAAACCTTGCGTGCCTTCTCAGCATCACTAGCTTCCTGAGACAGCTGGTTTTCAAATGAAGCAGATGCCTTATTCCAGCTCCAGTAAACACCAGATTTTGTTAGGCTTGGATCACTCACAACCTACATCAAAACCAAACAGTTCCATATATCAGAATTGTATGCATTGCAATAACACACACACACACACTTTTTTTTATCACTATCTTCGTATAGTGTCATTGCAATTATTACCTGAGCAAGTCTCTTTCCTGCTTCATCTTCTGAGACAAAGCCTTTGGTTATGTACTTTTGGAATGGAGGGAATAGAGTCCTGAACAAGGGAATGTGCTCCCTAAACAAGCCTGTTGTGGCGATGCAACCCGGGTAAAGGGAAGCGAATGTGATTCCGGTTTCCTCATGGTATCTTCTGTGGAACTCTTGCATTGTGAGCATATTGCAGACTTTGCTGTCCTTGTATGCCTTGGCACCATCAAATTCTCCACCATCGATCATGGACGAGCTGTTTAGCCCGTTCAAGCCGCCCACGAATCCCCTCAAGTCACCAAGGTTAGCCTTGGGAGGTACATTTCCAGCCAATGTATTTGTGTTTCCTGTTCAAACTTCACACTCAGCACCAAAATGCAGCCAAAAATAGGTGATAAGAAATTAAGAATTGAGATTCACAGCAAAAGATGTTAATGGACTAGACCTGTGATTGAGCCAACAATGATCAAGCGCTTTGAGGGGTAGTCAGATTTGCTCAAATCCTCCAACAACAGGCGTGAGAGTAGAAAATGGCCAAGATGGTTTGTCCCAACACTAAGTTCAAAGCCTTCAGCAGTGAATCGAGGCTCCTTGGCCGTTGGCAAGTAAACAGCAGCATTGCAGACCAGCACATCCAGCGGCATGCCAGTTCGCCTGAAGTTATCTACAAATTGGCGGACACTGTCGAGCGAGGCGAGGTCCAAGTGCATGATGCTGTAGTTTTCCTTAGCAATGCCGGCAGATTTCGCAGCTCTTGCGGCTTTGAGGAAATCCCTGCAGGCCATTATCACATGCCATTTTCCTGTCTCAGCCAAAGCCTTAGCAGTGGCAAGGCCCAATCCAGAGGATGCCCCAGTGATCACAACACTGCCCTTCCTCAATGTTTTCTTGCCTTCTGGGGCAGACTTGCTGACTGCTGGAGTTGCAGTAGCCACTGTCTCAGCCCTCACAACACCAATGCTTCGTTGGAATTCCCTCTTTAGAGAGAGGGAGGAAAAAGTTTAGAAATTAGGCAATTGCACCAAAAGGGGATTACATAAAACATTGCATTTTGTAATTAAACTCTGAAATTGTCAAAAGGGTAGATATCAATAACCCATTTTCAGTGAGTATAATAGTAATACTGTAATAAAATAATCAGAGGTTAATGGATTATCAATCCTACAATATAATTGTGTCTTGACCAAGTACTAAGTACTGACATTTTACATGAGAAACCTTTGAGTGCATTTGGTTTCAGAAAACAGTTCTCACTTTCCTATTTTTCAAGATTTATAAAGAAAAGAATAAAAACCACAAATTCCAGTTTTCATTTACAATTTTTAAAATTTCTTTCACAAAATCCCAGGAACAGAAAACTGACTAAAAACTGAAAATTATTTTCAGAATCCAAGTTTTCCTCTGAAATGAAGTCAAGTCAAATATTTCGGTGGAATTCAAGTCCTTAGAAATAAGTAGACATGCCTTAATGGAGAATTGATAAGTAAAAAGGCTAAGCTTATGTTGGAGTTACCTTGCACCTCAATGCAGAAGAGCTGAAGTCAGCTCTGAATGATTCTGACAATGAAAGACCAAATAGGGTGGAGTCCTTGAGAGAGACACTAGCCTTTCCCTGGAAACACATGAACCATTTCTCAAAAAACTCCAAAAATTCAATCATCACTTTGAAAAGTACACAGCAAGAGAAGAACATGAACCATACGCACCTCTTTAGGAATGGAGAAAGAAGCAGGAACCAAAGAAGCAGCCTGGAGAGCCATTTGAACCTTAGAAAGTTAAAGTATATACTTTGTATTTTTTCGGGTTTTAACGGATGTTCCACACTTGGCAAGCAAATCTAAGGAGTGTGTACATATATACTTGAATGAATGAATATGTACATAGGGTGAAATGTTCCTTAAAAGATGAGTGGATAAGATAATTAGCAGCATGTGCTCCTGCCACGTCCTTTCTAACCAACCAATGGGGTCTTGCGTTGGGATTTCTTATGATATTTCATGACTATAGTACTCACTTAGGAATGTGGGGATATTTTGGGGAATAGGGGCCACTACAAGTACCTTACCACAGCAGAAGTTATGGCCTATGGGCTGTAAATATCAGTGCTGAAAGGGACAGGGGAGTGGAGCCACATTCCGGATAGGATGTGGGGACAAGGCTTTTTCTAAAGGATAGGAAATATTTTTGGTATTGTCTGTGTGGAGATTATTCATTTCTTTTATTCAAAGAAGAAACTAGAAAGCTTCGGATACTCCATTGTGCGCAAATGGTTTTATTTTAGTCAACAAGGGCCTAACGAGTTGTGGTCAATTAACCCAAAAAGCATAGGGGATTCTAGAGTGTTGCATTATTGGGCCTAATCAACGGCCATGGTTTGGTTTGTTACAGGCCAAGACCAGGAAGCTGCTACCTATAGTGAATTGAGAATTTTTTAACGACCAGACTTTTCTAACCAGTGTACCACACTAAGGATTTCAAAATAGTAAGTTTTTAGTGTAAAGTGTGATTTTTAAGTTTTCAAGACATAGGATTCATTAAAAAGGAGATAAATTATATTGATATCTCCTAAATTTTGGTGAAACTTAATATGTCTTCTCTCTATTTATAAAATTTACTTAAAAGATTTTTGAATTTGTGATATCATTACACCTGTCTTTCTTGAACTTGTAAAATCATTATACTATCTCCCCTATATCAAACAAAAACAATGATTGCCGAGGAGGATAGTGTCCTTTGAACAAATAGAGGGGAGTCATGATCAATTTTACTAAACAGGTGACACTTTCTCCCCAGAAGAAATAGGCGATCAGATCAGGCAGCATTGTACAGGAGCGTTGCCCGATCAGATTTTATTAAGTATTCGTTGATCGATTTGGTATTTTATAGCATCGAATGCACCTCCATTCTTGTATGGAACACACCACATTATCTTAATAAATTTGTCGATAACAATTAGCAAATAATAAGAAGCTCCCATAAGCAACTTAGCGATTCAGCCTGGAACCTTTGGAGTCAGATAAACTTTGACAGAACAAGGCCCGGTCCATTTTAATTTATCTGTAAAAAATTTTACATATTTTTTTTCCAAAATATCTGTTCACTTCTATTATCAACATAGCATCAATTTTTTCTTCCAATAATACCTTTAATCTAATTAAGTGCATTAATTAGAATAGTATAGTGATGAAATAGTATAGAGTACATTAAGGACATTAATAAAAATAGACGCAATTATATAATTTTATATCATTATCAAAACTAATGTATTACTCTTCTTAACATGTGTATATATATATATTTTAATATTTTGACAGATAAACTGAAACAAAATGAGTACATTTAGACAAGATATTGAATTCCACGACAAAACTCAAGGCAACGTGTGTAAAAAAGAATCATGATTTCTAATTTCAATAAGCTTTTCCCATGCTCGCATTACTCTACATTTCCCGATTACATAAATCCATCGGTTTCTAAATTCCTGGTGTATTTTTTTTCTCTCTCTTTTTTTTTCTTTTTGTCTGACAATTTTCCACCCTTTTCCCCCTCGGTGCCTGATTGGAATAGCAACCTATTTTCATCCAACAAACACGAAGAACAAGGAAATAAATGGAACCCCAGCACCCCGCTAATATTACAAATCTCACCCATTTTTCTCTGTACAGGTTTTCCAGCTAATGGAGAAGGTGATGAATTCTACTGTGCCTTCTGAGCTGATATATCATCAACTCATTCTCAGCCATGCTTATAGACACTGCATTTTCCATCACCTCTTATATCCGAAGTGGCAATCCAAAATTTTGGAAAGTCCTAATTTCCCCTCTAAGGCCAGCAGTTACAATCACCATACCCCAGGCTGACATGTTTTGACTCACCCCACTAAAGAAATCCACGCTGACACGGGGGCTTCGATTCCTTGTGGCTAGATCAAGTTTCTCCTCTGGATATGTCGCAGAAATTCTATCAAAAAAATAACTGTTCGTCGCGCCTGCAATGGTTCCATGACATGGACTGTTGTCGTAAACTGATGAAGATCGTGAACCCTCAGTACCAAAGTTTTCCTCTACTGGGGTAGGAGGATGATTGACTGATGAGACCTCATCAGCATTGTTATCAAGCTCAGTTTGCTCTCCAGAAAATGTATCATTCATGTCCCATCCATCACCCATTCCAGGCCAGGGAATGGCCACTGAAACATCTTTACAGTGAAAATGTTCATACGACCGTGTAACAGTGACACCTTTACTTCTGTTAGGCCCACTAATCGCTTCATTTTTCCATATGTATACATAGGAGTCCTCGCTTGCTGAGACAACGTATTTACCACTGGCTGTGAGGGAAGCTGAAATTGCACTTGTTGCATTTCGAAACCCTGCACAAAACATGCATCAGTTTACTCTGAAATGGTGACCAGCATGTAAATGAATACGTTGAGGACCTGTTGCCATTTGAGCAAAGTTGCAGAGCAACCAAGACCAAAATTTATTTTTCCATATCAGTTCAAACAAATTTTCAATTCGTCTTTTGGTAGTAAACCATATAGAGAAAGACAATTATTCCTCACTCCAGATATATGACAACAAAAAAAAAAAAAAAAAATTGTACAAGTTTCGCTTAGACCATAGAATTATCCAGAACACAATTTATGCAGAAGAAAGTAGTGCACCCAACAGTGTATTCATTTGTTATCTTTTCAATAAAATTCAATTGGCTTATAACTAATGTAGGTTACATACCTTTAAACTTGTGAATCAGGTCAACATCATCAACAACCCGAATTCGTGAATCAGCAGATGTGATTAGTACTTCTGATGAACTTCCTGGGGCAAACTGTTCATAAACTTCAGTTAGAAAGACAAGCATAAGCATTGTACTCAGTGAAAGCAAATCCACTATAGTCAAGCACCCTCCTTTTGTTTTAATTCTATCTTTATCCCTCTTTAACAATCTGGACATGAAAAAGCATATCTCACATAGCACAGCAGTAAATCATTATATTACCTGGAAACCAGTAATTTTTTTGAGATGCGATTTCTTCTTCTTGTTCTGTAAATTGATCTGACTTTTCTGTTGCAACTTATTTTCTGAAAGAAATATAAAAACATGATAATCAGTGGCCCAGCAATCACCAGAAAAGACTACATATGGATAGAGACAGTCATACAATATAAAAAGAATGTCTCAGTGGTGGTACCAGATGTATTATATAAATGGCAGCTACCCTTGTAAGAACCAACCAGTGCACCCTGCAGAAACCAGCAAAATTGACTGAGTTGCAACTTCAAAATTGAATTTCTGAATGTTCAAATAGATGCAATATTAACATTGGACCAACCTGACCATCTGGTGTATAACAAGCAGCAGTGACCATCTCATGCACATCAGTCCAATCAACAACTTGCCTATCAGGAATGCTCCATATGCGAACCTTAGCATCCAAAGATCCACTAATGAAGTATCTATCATCAACAGGATTAAACTGGATGCAAGTCACTGTGCCAGACAGAAAACAGATCGAAGCAGGAGGTGTAATTAGCAAAGAAGAAAAGGTAGATGGGAAGGAAGAAAGTTGCTTTCATTGCTAAATTTATCCGCCATCTAAGAGACATTAAAGAACTCTTGTACAATTAGTCCTATGTGCAGCAGAGACAGATATTTGGATAAAACAGTGCCTGTGTGCCATAATATGATTACCCAATGCCCGTTTACGGGGTGAATATCGAGTTAGATTTGATAGGGATATGATTGACGGGGAATCTAATTCAATTTTTATTGGGAAGAGGAAGAAGAAACTATATAAACACATATATGAGTGCTCTTCCATTTAATCTAATATAGAGCGCTGATATGAAAGGTCTATATGACATCTACTCAGATTAAGGAAGACCAAAGATGAGAGCATATGTAATTGCATTAACTCACCATAGTCACTATGTGAAAAAATTTTCAAACAAGACTTGCTAGACAAATGCCACAGCCGCACCGTTTTGTCCATTGAAGATGAGAGCAAGTGCTGAGAAAAATTGGAAAAAAAACATTACAAGGATGATCTAAAAGCACATGTGCTTTAATTCATATTTGTTAAGTACACTCCACTGCCTTATGGCAAATACTTGAAGGATTATTCAACAGATACTAAATATTGAAGATCTCAAAATAAATAAATAGATATAACCCGCATTGACCTTATCAAAGAAAATGTTATGCATTTGCAATACTATCTGTCATTATTGCACAAAGAATAATGTCATTAAAATTGATTCTTCAAATTTTATTCACTCCAAAAAACGTGCTCATCCAAGTCACACTAGTGTTGCTGTATCTATAAGGTATGATAAAAAATTATTTAAAACATTAAAACAATAATTTTGGGTATGCATCCACTAATGGGTAGAAGTTTAGCAAACTCTAAAATCAGCTCGAACAGTTGAAATTAAAAATGGCTCCATAAAACAACACAAATAAGAACTAGTTTCAAATATCTTCAGTCTATCTAAACAGTAGGTCTGATTTGGTTCAACAACAAATATTATTTGGTAAACACAAGCAAAACAATTTTAAATTTTTTTTTTTTTAGAAAGAGCAATGGACAATGATATTGTTTTTTTTTTTTTAGGTTACAACCAACTATGGCTAGAATTTATTTTGAGTTAGAAACCAACTACATAAGAAATGCTAATTAAAATTTGAGTAATTACCAAAACACAAGATTTTAAATCTAGCTCTGCTAGTTAATAGTTATCTACTTAAAAAGTTTAACAAACACCACCTGAAACTTACATAGGGAATAATAAATATTTGACAAGAAGCTAGGCATAAAACAAGATAAAATCTCGATCATTCATCACATATACATCAATAAACCATCTAGTAAGCACCACAAACAAAGCACCCTACGGCAATTTACCAACCTGAACACATTCTTTTTGTCTTACAAACAGCACATTTCAATTTCGTTTTCATTATAGCCAAGCCAACTATCTCTCTATCTACTGCTCACTATAACAATTGCTGGAAAATTGGATATACCTATAGAGTATTTAACTATCAAAGCAGACATTAAGTACAATGAAATCTTAATGCATACTGCCATCCAGCTTTTTGGCTAGTTAAACCCTCTAAATTGATCATTTATAAATGCAATTCCAAGGAAGGCCTAGAATACCATCGTAACTCCAGGAAAAATAAATCATGGTAGACCCATTAAAATCAAAAGTTCATAACTACAACTTCAATTTGACATGGAGTAGGAGGGGGGCAAAAAAGAAATATCCAACAATCTCCACACCAGGAAGGACTAAATCTCCGTTGCCCTACAATTCATATTTTAACTTTTTCAGACTACAAAATCTTGACTAAAAACTAGAAATTGTCTAATAGCTAGCGCACTGTGCACAAATGTCTTCCACAATGGGCTAACCAGAAAACACTAAACAAAATGTCTCAGCTCCACCGACAAATAACATAACTATTGTTCCATTAAAATCCTTATTTGTCCCTTTAAGCTTATGCAGCTACTTCAAACCTGTCCTATTCAAATAAATTATACAATGAGTACTGAAATATTTGTGCTTTAGATAGTTACAAAGTAGAAACTCATTCAAACTGTTTAGCATAAGCGTATTCATCAGTTTACAGGGCAATGTATAGAAAACAATAACTTCAAGGTGTATATGTATGAGTGTATCCAACACAAGATCAACGGGTGCCAATGAAAAAGCTGGAATTACAGAAAGAGTAACACCTATCTTATATAAACAGTCTTGGAAACTAACCTGAGACTTGGACCAGGAGAGGTCAAGCACATCATGGAGATGGCCTTGGAAGGAGCAAATGGGTTTCTCCGTGAGTGCAAACACGGTCTCCGGCACCACCAATTGGTCCAAGCTCAAAGATTTCCTACTAATGGATGACCTCCCTTTCCTCTTCCTCTCACTATGGTTGTCCAAGAGAGGCGAAAGCAGGCTCGGTTCCGGCGACGACCCATTAACAACAAACAACATATTAGCATTCCCATCATCCTGCTTCTCCATAAGCAGCTCCGCTTTCCTCTCAGATTCCACAACCTGCCACACATGGATCACACAATCCTCACCAGCACTAGCAAGGTATTTCCCATCCAAGCTAAACTTAATGCTCCAAATAGATCCATTGTGAGCCTGAATCTCCTGGCTCTTGTAAAGAGCAGTAAGCTCTTTACAAGACTTTCCATACTGCCTAACCCTAACCCTCTCAGGTCCATGGAAAGTGGCATCCTGGCTGTCATCAGTGGCGGAGCTAGACCTCCTGCCACCCTTCTCTGACGAGGTATCCCTCTCATCGCTGCTCCGCCGCTCCTTGCCTCCAGCCATGGCGCTTTTTATGCTCTTCAACCAGCTCCCTCTCTTCTTCATCTTGGAACTGTTCCCTCCACCACCACCACCACTGCTTCCACCACCATTGGAAGATGAATCCACATTGTCTTTTCCATTGTTCTCTTCAACATTCTGCCTCCTCATGAGCTCTTGGACGATCGGCGAGTGCCCGACCGTCATCTCGAACTCCTCCATTGTCAACTGCCGCCCTGTACCAACCTCCCTGAGCTTGTCCCACATGCCATCCTCCCTAACCTCCTTCACAACGAACTCTTTCCCATTGTCAAGATCTCTTATGGTGCAAACCTCTTCTTCATTGGCACCGACACCATCACATTCACCACAGTCATTCTCGTCCTCCACCAACGCCACCGCCTCGCCGGTGAAATTCTCCGGCACCAGAGAGCCGCCGCGGCCGAAATCCACGCTTTTGCAGTTCCTCCCTAACGGAGGCTTCAGCGGGGATCCGCCGCCGCCGCCATTGCCACCACCACCAACGCTGCTTCGGCGGTGAAGATTCCGGTTATTTACAGATGTGCCGGCCTCCGGCGCGGCAGAATGAATGGAAAGAATCGAAGAAGAACAAAAACGACAACAACAACGAGAAGGAGAAGAAGAAGAACCACACGAACACGAACAACAAGGCTTGTTGTTATCATTATCATCACAACAATTCTCGCGATCCGCGGAGCCGTCAGACTTCGATCGGAGCATCGCGGCGGCGGAGGCGGCGACGTCACCGGAACCCTTGCGTCGGCCATTCAAGCGGTCCAGCCTGTCCGATCGGGAAGAGTCACCATTCTCACGGGAAGACGAGGGTCCGGCGACGGCGACGATGGAGGAGGAGCAGGAGGCGAGACCGAAGTGGCGGAGGAGGCGGGAGCGGCGCTCGGAGACGGAGGAGGGATGAGAGATCCAGACATCGTAGTTGTTAAGAGCAAGGGCATAATTGTAAATCCCGTCTTCTCCTTCTTCTTCTCCGTCGTGTTCTCGTTGCTGCTGTTGTTGTTCTTCTTCGGCTTCGGAGGTGGTGGAAGTTGAGCATTCGGAGGAGGAGTGTAGCCTGTCGAGGGACTCGTAGAAGCGCTCGTCGTCGTCGTTGTCGTTGTCGTCGCCGGCGGCGTTGCTCATCGTTCGCCGGGAACCCGCATTCCCATCTCACACACACGCGCGCACACAATGAGAAACAAAAAACACAACAACGGTTACGGTTCCTCTTTCTCTTCTTCTTCTTCTTCTCTCTCTTATTATCGATCGGATCAGGTAGTGTGATACCAAAAACGATCGATCTCAGAGAGAGAGAGAGAGAAAGAGAATGAGAAGGAGGAGGAGGAATTGGGGGCGAATGGGAAGTGTGCGGTGACTGGTCAGTGTGTTTTGTGTGATTGGGGTTTGGGGAAGTTCAGATCCAATTAGGGATTGGTTTTGGGAACGAAGCCCTATGTTGCTCTTTCTCTCTCTCTCTCTCTCTCTCTCTCTCTCTCTCTCTCTCTCTTTCTTTGTTTCTCTTTTCTCTGTGGTTTGTTTTGTGTTGTTGTGTTGGGTGGGTGTTTTTGTTGTTGTGTTTTTGTGTGTGTGTGTGTGTGAGGAGAAGTTTGGGGTTTGCCCAGGGAGCAATGCTCTCTCCTATCTGTAGAGTTAGAGAGAGAAAGGACGAAAGAGAGGTTTTTTTCTTTTTCCTTTGTTTCGGTTTGGAATAGAAAATTGTCCGAGAAAGTGGAAACGAAATTTCATTTTCTTCCGTTTATTTATTTATTTTTTTCAGGATTTCGGATGGAAATCACAGCGCCAACAAAATAAAAGAAAGGTACAATTTCTGTTTAATTTTGATGCGAAGTGTAGAAATGTTATACACAGTCATTTGACTTAAATTTATACGCACTTACTATCTTATCTAATAAAATTATTTTATTTATATAATATTTTATATGATGGAGGTAGGATTATATTTTATTAATGTGATAATATATGATTAAATGATAATATTAAAAGATTTTATATGATTATCAGTGGATAGAAATTAATTTTTTTTCTTTTAATAAATTTTTTTTATTTACATAACTTTTGGTGTACTGAATAAGGCAATCCCACTAAAAAAAATAATAGTTAAGATAATAAATTATCATAGCTAATATGTCAATTTGTGATTTAATAATTTTGTAAAAAAAATTCAAATAAAAATATCCCAATTGGTCTCTAAAAAATATACTAGGGGATAAATTAGTCGATCGAAAATTGAAAGTACATTAATCCCTCACACATAAAAAAAAGGACAAAATAGTTCCTATATGCAGTTTCGTACAACTTTTTAACCGTAGAAACCCGTATGAATGGACTGATTTATTTTCTTTTTTTGAATTATGAGAGATCAATTTAAGACTTTTAAATTCTAAATGATTAATTTTTTTCCAACATATTTCTGAGATATTAATTTGGATATTTAGTTAAAATTTTACATTGTATTTGCATTCTCAATGTTCAAAAATTTTATACAGATATCCAACTATTTGTTGTGATATTAGCAATAAATTTATACTCAACTTCTCAATATCATGAAATTCTTACAAATAGAAATACGTGATTAAATATTAGGGTACAATCTCTCTGCACATTCAAGTGCATTAAAAATAGGTTTTGTTTATGACATATCAAAAAAGTATTGAGTGCCATACACTAATTACTAAAGTATGGAGTGCCATACACTAAACATCAATTAATAAAATTGTAAATATTTTAGTAATCTTCATGATTGAACTTGAGTTCTTATTCCACTAGCATACCAAAAATAAAAACATAAACTAATTACAGTTCATAAAATTTGCTACTATGAGGAATCTGATACAAGAATAAACTTTTATCCCAACATCATTATCATCAATAGCCTCAAATATTATGAGATATTGAGTCTTTTCTTTTGAAATCACCAATATATATTTGGGTGAATATCCTATGGGCGAGGGGCATAATCCTCATCCCCATCACCAAAGTTACTTCTGCAGGACTTTTACTCCTATCCCCACGAGGAAAAAATCCCCACATTCAGATCCCCCAACTGCACATATCCCCACAAACATCATATCTCCACCTCCAAATCCCTATTGTCATTCTTGAGTGTACATGCACGGTAGTTATCTGGTGTATGGCAGAATTAGCGTAAAATCAAACTCTAAAATTAATATCTTAAAAGTAAAAAAAAAATGATAGTTCACACACTTAGGGGAATAAGCTAGGTGGTCTAGCCTCGTATGTGAAATTTTAGGACAAAATGAGGCCTGTTTAAAAGTCTATTTACCTTAGAAGGCCAAGTATAGGCTCATTATAGAGCTTGTTAGGCCTGTTAGGTCGACGTAGACCTATTTTGAAACACATTAATAAAATCAATCATTCAAATTATAACTTTCATGAATGAAAAAAATAATAATTTTGTATATCAAATTGATCATTGTTATGTCTAAGAATATATAGAACTTTCCCATATATTGTTTTAAAACACAATCAAACACTACATACTTAAAAAAGCCCTTGCAATGACTCACTAACAAAAGTATTAAAAAAACTCAAATTATACAAATATATGAAAAAAAATTAATCAAATTAGTCGACCTTCTTCAATATTAAGAAAAAATAAGAGTAAATAATTTTTTCTCATATTTTCAATTTGATTCTAGCAAAATTGTTTATATCAACTTATTAGTCTTAAAATTTTTAGTTTCAACATCAATTTAGTCATTTCACTTGGGTGAAAATTTAACAAAATGATTAAATTGATGTCAAAATTAAAAAAAAAATTAAGACTATATTGATGTAAAAAATTTTGAACAAATTGATGTCAAGTTGAAGATTCTAGGACTAAAATAGTTATTTACTCAAAATTAATCTTGTAGTTTTTTTAAATAATCCAAGGTAAATTTTTTTATAATATTGTAAACTTTGTATTTTCGGTGGTCACTTTATTTCAAAATTACTTTTCCTAATAATATATATTTTTATTGATACTTTTAGTGTTTTAATTATTGAAAATATTTATTTTTCTTGTATTTCGACATCAATTTAGTCATTTCATAAAGTAAAAGTTCAATAAATTGATGTCAATATTTAAAAAAAATAGAGGACTAAATTGATGCTTTCAATTTTTTTTAGTAACAAAAAATAGAAAATACTTATTTTTCTTCTAGTGCATAGCGGTTTAACTAATCACACTATCAAATATGAATTAATTAATGGAAGTTTTAATTACAAATTGATTATCAGTTTAATTATAATCAGGTTATGGTTAAAATGTGTTGTCAATTTCCTTTGTTATTCGGTTTATATTAAATCAGGCAACGACCAAAATGAAGTAAAATCGGTTTACTTTCTAAATTTAATTTTGTTGATAATATTTTTAAATCTTTTATAAAAAAGTGAACCGATTGAAATGCCAGATAATCTGAATTCTTTAGATTATAAATACGAGTTGAATATAAAAATAATAATTTTCTTAAAAAATCACATAGTATTCATATTTTTTGGGGATAAATATATTTTACCATAGTATTCATATTTTTTGGGGATAAATATATTTTACTTTCTTAAATTTTAGATTATGTGCAATTTACATCATAATTTTTTAAAATATGCATTTTGACATCCTAAATTTTTTAAACTGTACAAAAAAATTCTTCAGTATAATTTTGACAACTAATAAGATAAGATTTATGTGCACTTAACTCCCTAATATTTCTAATTTGTGCAACTCTACCATTTGTCTATAAATACTATGTGTAATCAATTCTCCTAATGTTTTTATTGTGTATAACCTGGTACTCTATTATGACTTAAATATTTAGAGGTTTTCTGCACAATTTAAAAAGTTCAGGGTGTCATAATACACTATTTGAAAAATAGGAGGTTTTTTGCACTATTTAAAAAATTTAGAATGTTGTAATACACATTTAAAAAAGTCATGGTTTAAATTATACATGACTAAAAATTCAGGGGGTAAAATACATTTACCCATTCTTTTTAACTTTTTGGACATGCATATAGTATTATGAAAAAATGAATATATAGTTTAATTCTTTAAATAAGTTTAAATAAATATGGAGTTTAATTTAAATAAAATATTATTACAAAATAATTTTATATAATTATCCAATCATAAATTACAACGTCACATGTATAGAGGGAGAAGCCTATTATTTGGATTCAGATAAACTAGCCTAACCTACCCATACTCTAGTATTTATAGGAGTGGGGGGAGGCACCCTCCATGAATGTAAGGCACGAATCAAGAAGTGGATAGTGGTCAAGGAGAAGGGGGCATTTTCCCCATATATGTAGTGAGAAAGGCCTAGGCTGATCAATAAAAATCCTCGACGGATCACAAGCCCCCATATCGAACTTTAAAGATCCAAAGAGATACCTTGGTTGTTGGGCAAGGCTTTCAATCATGTAGAAGGGAGGTAAGATTTCGCACTAAGAAAATGGGAAACCTAAACAAATTATAAGTATTGTTGTGTGATATAGGGGCAGTGTAAGAGAGGTCTAATGGGGTCTGAATCCGGATAGTAGACCTCCCTATCTCTACCTTTAGATGAGACAACAATATTAGTAAATAATATTTGACTTAATTACTCACCAATTAAAAAGTCTTATAAATAAATATACATAACTAGTTGATAGTGTAAAACTTTTTCATATTATCAGTGAATCAAAATTAAACTCATAAATATGATAAAAATACTCCATAGTCTAAAATATAAAAAGTTGTAATACATGTTATTCTATATGATTAACCATGAAATATTAAGAAGGAGAGTAATATTATTACAGTTGAATAAGATAACATGTTTCATGCTTGAACATAGATTCCCAATTATCCCATTTGATTCATCTTTTGAATATTGCCGATTTATGTGCCAGTTTTTCATTTTTTTAGAAAAATAAAATATGAATATCATAATTGAACATGAGTGCCATTTGTTTCAATGATTCTGTTTGGTGTCCTCTAAAAACTCATATTGCAAAGGTTTTTTTAATAAATGTCCGCAGGTAATTGGGTAAAAATTTCGAAAAAGTGGTGCGCCTGATTTCATAAAACAGTTTTGAATTTCATTTTTAGTTGTCCTGTTTTCAGGATTTTTTATGAAGAAAATATTAAACCTTGAAAATAAAAACTGAAAATTAGATTTTGTAATTTTACCATTTTTAATATTTTCTTTACAAAATTTTAAAAAAAAAACAAAAAATAAAAATTAAATAGCATTTTCTAAAACTAAATTCACCCTATTTTTTATTATAAAGTTTAATTTTCAAGTTTCTAAGACATAGAGTCCATTGAAAAGTATACAAATTTATTATTTACAGAATCTTTAACCACTACGATAAGGACGCTTGTTAGAAAGATCAATATTAAAATAATTAACAGCATAAACATGACTTTCCAGGACGATTAAGTTCAAAGTAACAAGGCTGTAGATCTCCAACCAACAAAAGTTTTGTTGTCTCACAATTTGTCCCTCAAATAGTTGTGCTCCTCAAAGTGTGTTTCGGTTTAGTGAGGCATTATCATTATGTCTTGGATTACCGCTCAACAACATATTTGTTTTGTTTTTGGCAATTCAAAGCTACCATCACAGCAAAGTCATTAAAGATGGCGATTTTAGGGACACTTGATTATGCTAACCGGAGACAAATTAAAAGGTAAAGGTAGGTCATTATGCGATAACTACTGTTACTTTGAAAAGTGGTGACACTATAGTACTTCCACTCTCTTTTTCAAGGCTCACCTGAATCATGTATAGGTAGGGATAGTCAAGTTTTCTTTATAATTAAGGGTGATGCACTATTTATTTAACCACGTTTGTCTTCCCTTTAACTTTTCAATATTATTCTTATGTCGAATATGATTTTAAGTTACTACCTGTTTTCAAGTGAGGTCTAATTTTTTGTTTCCTATTTCATAATAATTAATCCTTTCACGTACTATAAGTTCATTTAAGAAAAATAGACGTTAACCACAAGTTTTAAAGTTGATCTATTCCCAAAGTGATAATCGATCTATCGATAATATTTAATTTTAATTGTGCACATGATTAATAAAATGATTAACAAAACTTCAATGTGTTTCATTTACTAAATGATTTCATTACTTTCATCTCTTTTTCTTAATTACTACATCTCCTCCACTACCCATCTAAGAGGGATATAGTTTAAAAAAATTAATATTATAAACGACTATTTATGAAAAAGTAAAATTTTAAAAATAAATATTTATTTAAGAACGAAATTAATGTAACTGTATAACTCAAGCCCAAGTAAATCTACAATCTTTATTTTCATTTAAGCCATACCCATATTAGTATAAATTTTGTTTATCTGCTTCGTTATTTTATTTTGGCATTTGACATGAATATGTGAAGGCAAAATTTGTTCAAATGAAATAATATGCGATCCTCATTTGAATTGTAAGAAAAAAATAATAATAACAAAAGGTGCGCTTAGCTTTATCCTCATTTTTAAATTGCTATACGAATAAATTACAATTTTTTTGTCCTGCAATAAATTGCTTTAATCTCCTGCACGAGAGAAGTAAAATAATTGGAGCCATCATATAGGTGAGAGATTAGGAGAATAAGTCTCATTCAAGAAATTAAAAATGCAAGAAAATTATTGTTGAAAAAAATTGTACGTGTAAGTAATATTTATGGAAAATCTTGTCAGTTCTTTTTAATTAAGTTTACTTTTTTTTTTTGGAATAGTTTAACATTTTTGGTAGGGAAAAGGGGGCTAAAATGCCAATCAACAACAGAACAAAAATAAAAAAAACACGCAAAATATTACACCGTAAACAAAATGTTATGCAATGCTTCATCAAGTCATCATGTAATAGAGCTCGAATGCTGGTATGTGGTTGACCTCAAAATCACTCGAGGTGTGAATAGCTTAACTTTAGTTTTGATACAATGACCATATAACTTTTTTCACATCTTCAATTAATTATATATTACCTTTTTTATTGTTGTAATTATATATAGTGTCTTTTTTAAGTAACTATTATTAAAATTTGTAACAATTTTTAATGAAGAGATAATGCTTGATTTGATAGTAATATAAGAAACGTTTATATGTTAATAATGTATTAGAATTAAATTATTGATTTTATGGGCAATAACTATGATTAATTATATTTTATTTTAATTCCTTATAACAAATATGCAGCTATTATTGAAAATGAAACATGAGTAGAGATGAGGTGATAAATGCACCGTCAATCCTTAATCATTAGTTACTACGTTCCACAGTAAATATCTGAAAAGACGAAAAATAAGGTCCATTCACAAACTGCACAAATATTATAGTAATAAGGTTCCAAACATCTGTCATTATCTAATCAGTGATTTATCACTTGATTATAGATCCTCTGGCAAAAAATTTACCCTAATCGACCTAAATTTGCAATGCATGGAAGATTATTTGAGAGTTTAATTTCTATAAATTCAACTATATCATTTCATTTGTATGATTTTTTAAATAGTAAATATAAGATTTAATTATTTTTATTAATATGATAATATAATTAAACTGTTAGTATATAAAAATTAAACCCTTTATTTAAATTCTATCCGAACTAACATCATATTCTGACCATTGGCACATTGCTTCATAAGGGAGAGCCGTTCTTTTATATGCAAATTTAATACGACCAGCCGGTTGACGTGGAGATCTTCGCTTGATTGGATCATATTAAAAAGGTAAGAAATTTTAAAAATGAAAATAACTAATAATTAATAGATAAAGATATTTCCTATAGCTTTCTTTGAATTGTTGTAATTTTTTTTCAAAAAAAAAAATGGTCGCGAGTGTAGATTTACATGAATCAAACTTTAAATTTTACAAAATCAAACTGATGAATATTAAATAAAAATATTTTTAATTCTTCAGATTATTTATTTTTTTATTGCTCCTGATATTCATAGTAATGACTTATCCTTTAAGATGGGAGCTCTCCTAGCAATGACTTATCTTTCAAGATGGGAGCTCTCCTAAGGGATATGCCTCTAACCACAAGGCCCTCTCTATACACAGTCTTCAAATCACTTGATATATATTTCAAATCATATCTTATTTTTTATTTCATAGCTCCTAATAAATATTTTTACAACATTCCTGAATAAAATTCAAACTTTCATACCTTTACAAGTTTAATTTCTGCACACTAAAAATGTAAACTTTCAAAGGCATATTTTTTTTATACTGTCATTCAATTACATATTATCACATTTGCAAAGGTAATTGAGTCTCACATCTACTACTTGAATGTCATACAAATATAAAAATTTGATCAAATGACAGTAATTTTTATGCTCCAATTCATCAAAATTAAACTCATCCAAAACTAAACTCCCCTTTTGGGTGTTTCTATGTTGATGGTCTTTGAGATAAGAGAGACACTTGAATCTATTTTGAAATGAGACATAATAGTTAATTCTTTGAATTCTGATACTTTACTAACAAGAGCTATGTGCAAACTCGACTTATTTAAGTTTGACCTGTATTCCCATAAAGCAACATAAGTCTAAGTCTATTACTTGATATAGGACTTTTTTTATGCTTTTAGTTTGACTTTCCTAAAAGCCTAGCTTGAGCTTAAACCCTTTTTAGAGTGCTACTTGATTATAATCCCTTTTTCATAAAAAAAAATAAATCTACTCTTAAATTAAATAAGCTAAAATGCTTCTAAATATGTCAAAAATATATATATATATATATATATATATATATATATATTTTTAAACAGGTTTTAAATGCTTCTTAAATAAGTTTAAAAAGTATATTTTAAAATAAAGTAAAATATTTCTATTATTATTAGGTTTAATAATAATAATAATATACATAAGCTATTATGTTAGGATTAATAGGCTATTTTCATTACATGAAATTTGATTTGTTTAAAAATAAAGACTTTTTGATAGTCTTAGCCTAGATTGTTTATTAAATAGACTAGATTAAATTAGGCCGAATGTAACTCAAGCCAAAGGATCTTGTCGAGCAGCCTAGTCTACATTCACCCCTCGCAATGGTAAATGAATTGCACTCCCAAGGAGAGGATAAAGACTTTAAACCTTAGAGAAGACAATTATTAGGAATGTCCATTTGTTACAATAGTTCAATGGGAGAGATATCTTAACCCTAAAAAGGAAATTGTAACACTATTTCATATTGATTTATGGTGAAAAGATGTGAAAGATATATATACTTAGATATCAATAGTCTTTTTATGTTTTTTATACTTCTATATTGAAAAATATGTCAAATATACATACATATATATATATATATATATATTCCAAGTTGGAAGTGTTGTTAACTTTATGAATGAAGTTTTCTTTCCTCTTCATTAAATGTTATGTCTAACATCTTTTTGAAATTGAAAGAGCCTCAAGCACCCAAATTTCTGAGCACTCATCAATCTTTGATGATTTTGTTGTTGTTGAAGTTTTAAGTGGTTTAGTGCATTTTTATTAGAATTTATCTTGGTTTTAAAATGATTTTTTGTTGTGTTTTCTGGTTCATAGGACAATTATATGCTGGATTAATTGGAAGATGTTAGATTGAGTGTATGTCCATCTAGCACCTAGACGAAGCAACTAAGTGCCTAGGCAGTGAAACAGAAGAAGAATTTTGCTCCCAGTGTTAGGTCACCTATAAGATAGAAAAGATTTTGGGCTTCAGGTGTTTTTGCACTTAGTCGCCTAAATCCTTGTGCCTAGGTGCCCACGACAAAGTGTTTTGGTTCTTTAACATTCTTAAATGTATAGAAAAATATGTTGAATAGAGGAAAAGAGGTTAGAAAATAAGAAGAAACACCCTACAGCTGGGGGAAGGACACAGGACGTAAAGGAGAAGAGATTGAGGAATCATTATTCTAAATCTTAGATTTTTTATGCAACTTTCTCCTAAATTTTTTCCCTTATTTTCTTTTATAGCATGAGTTGCTAGATTTCTTTGGTTAGGCTAAGGGTGAAATTCGATACTGGTGAATTATTTTTTAATCTCTTGTGACTTTAATGTTGGATTTAATGGATTAAGAGTTTATTCTTCATTTTTATTGCAATTTATGATGTGGCCACTAGGGTTTATGCATAAATTGAGAAAAATTTTGATTTATATTTCATCCACCCAAAATAAAGAAAATTTTGATTATTAGATTTTAATTTTAATGCTGTATTTTTGTATATATAAATACATTGTGAGTTTATTTTGGTTGATAACGTGTGCATCTGGGGTGACCATTTTAAGAAACACCTATTATTCTGAATTAAGTCATTTAATTTTTTAACACATATATTTCAATTATTAAATACTTTTAAAATTTTTATTTCTGTTATGTTTCTTCAATAACTATGTTCTAAAAATCTATACATTGTATAATACAAGTTTGTTTTGATGTTTTAGAAAATATTGAGCACTTATATTTTCATTTAGAAATTATCTATATTCTTTCTATTAACGAAACGCGTTAACAAAACTCATGTGGCAAACTGATTTGGACGTGGTGCAATTTTATGATCGCATAGAAATGGCGACGGCGAAAGACTATATATATATATATATAAGCCATAATGTTAAAAGGATACATTATTATGCAAAACGCATTTTATTTATTCTGATGGTTGAATTAGCAAATAGGAACCGTCAATTAATTTTAAAAATTGAATAGTAGCTATATCAATCATTCTTATTATTATTCTGATTTTAAGCAGCACTTATTTCTTCCTTCCAATTGAAAAAATTGATATATTTAAGTTCTTCGCTTATATAACTTACATTGTCCATAAGTAAAGTCTTGGATTGGCAAGAAAAGTATTGCAAATAGCATTAATTAATAGCTTTACAGATCATCATAACATGGACACGTATAATGAGCAATCAAGGCGTAACAAGTGCAAAATACATCTACACATGGGGAAATATTCTTAGGATGACTTCTTTCCATTTTGCTGACATTTATTCTTCTCGATCTTTTCCTCCTCCTTCTCTTTTTTTCTTCTGTGATTTGTGATACTTCTATGCTTTACTTAACCCCCCCCCCCCCCCCCCTTATGAATGATCTCTTTTGTTTCTCATAAGTTCTGCGATTACACCGTCGAGAAGAATCTAACTTTTGCTCAAAAGAAAATCAGAATCAAGTCAAACGCAACCAAACCCATATGATGTTGAGTTAGACTATTTTTGGATCTTCTCAGGTAGATATCCATTGCTAGTACTGTATACCCATTTAAATTAGATGCTGAACTAATTACAAGTTCTAAAACTGTTTCATTTCCATGATAAAGATGTTAAATTAGATTATAATTAGATTATAAGTACGCAGTTTAACAATAACATATAAAATATTTTATTATTTCATAATAAATATGAAATATAAATCAATATATATATATATATGAGTAATCAAGCTTTTATATTCTTGATGATGTGCTTCGCTCTCATTTCATATATATATATATATATATACAAGAGTTTATCAACTTAACAAACAATTAACATAATCGAATGAGACGTCATTTGATTCATCAGCATAATACTAGTAAATTACAACTCAATAACAGGTGGAAACATGTTGAAGAGAGAGAACAGCCTGCCTTGTTTTTATTTGGATTTGCTTCCTCTTTGCAAATGAAAGCACACATTCCAAAAGCATTCTGTCGATGGTAAATGGTTAGAAAGGAAAAAGGATAGGTATAGAATAATATTGTCTTAATAGTGACATTCCTTGCATATGTCATGCAATGATTGACTTCATCTTGTAATGTATGGTCAAACTAATAAACCTTGCATAGCTGACACGCTATGTCTCAGTTAATTTACCTCGCTCTTAGTAGTGTTATTGTTTAATTTCCTTTCTATGCGGTAGGTGCTAAGTGGAAGAGAGCATTTTTTCTAGAAAAAATAAAAATTAAACTTTAACGAAATCCAGAGCATAATTAGCTAGGAGTAAGACTTTAAAGTCACACTTTCCATTTAAATTTTAGATAGAACTTAACCTATTGAACAAATTAAATAATATAAAAGACAAAACTTTAATGTGTTGGGGGAGTGAACCATAGATCTTAATTCTGCGTAGAAAAATGTTTTTCCAGAACAAGTTTGGCTGTTCTTGGTCTTATATATGAGTTTTTTTTTTTTGATAATTGGATAAAGAGTCAAAACATTTTAAAAAAAAAAGTGAAGCATATCTTATAATGGAATATAAGAAAACATAATGAACTCATGAAAATACAAAACGACAAGAACAAAGTGCAAATAAAAACAAAACATAGAAGCCCACAGAAAGAAACAAACAACGCAACAAGTAAACAAGTACTTCTATTACCTTTCTTTCTAACCTCTAGCTCAAACATACTTTGTCCTAACTTCCATTTCCATATGTGAGAAGTTCTTTTATGTATATAGAATGAAATATGGATATATTTTAAGGTTAAATGAATTTTATCCCTTGTACTTTAAATTATGTGGAATTTAGATCTTGATTTTTTAAAATGTGTAATATGACCCTTTTATAGTTTTCAAACAGTGCAAAAAAGTCCTTTGATTAACTTTCTATCAATTTACATAGAAATATCCTGATAACTATAGGGAGGTCATATTGCATGCTTTAAAAAAGTTATGATCTAAATTATACATAGTGTAAAGTATAAGGAAGTAAAATTTTTTTAATCCTATATTTTGTACTCGCTAGCAAAATAACACTTGAACTAAAAGTAAATACTAAAGGTGCATAATAATTAAAATATCATTTTGTTGAGTGATATAGAGCACATCCACTTGATATGATACTCCGTAGCTTTTATAAAAAAATTAATTTTTTTTTTGAGATTACGGTTATTTTAAAGAAATTCAAATATACAAAAAAAAAATTTGAAAAAATAAGTTATATTACCAAAAAAAATTCTCATCCAAACACCCCCTTAACAGAATGAATATGAGTTAATTCATTTTTCTACCTAATCGATCAAATATAGTCACATATACATGAATTTTTTGAGTAGCATTAAATAATTTAATACATAAAAAGTAGCTCTGAATCTGAGGGGACCAAAAAAGGAAAGTAAGCTACAAAATCTGTCATTCCCTCCTCGGGGCAAAGGCCAAGGGCTTGAAGTTGGGGGCTTAATATATATATATATATACACCATGTTATACATCATTATGAATATAAGATTCTAACAAATTTCTGGTCTTCTCACTTTTTCCAATTCTAAAAGATTAATTTTGGTACACTTTCAATATATAAAATCATCTAATTGTATGCTGCTATTTTATTAAATATTTTTTACTTTTAAATGATTATATAAAAAGTTACTAGTATATGTTGACATATAATGAATTTATGATATTAAATATTCACTATAATCAAAATTAATCTTGAATTTTAAACTTATAAGCAGCTAGCAATACTCTTGCATCATTCTCCATATGAATTCAAGATCTGGGCTTTTCCTTGCATATCCGATAGAGTGAGCCCATGCAGGGGGCAGGTGTTGGTTGTGGCAGAAGAGATTAGAAGCTAGTGCAGGCTTGTGTATGGCCAACGAGCTATATAGTTACTGTTCTCCCACTACCACATGCACGGTGCCCAGCACCAGCCCATTGCGTTTTACTGTTAACTGAAGGTGACACCATGTCTCATGTTTCAAAAGAGAAATAAATATTGTATGCATTCACAAAATGGCCAATGCGCTCACATGCTCCTATATATTATTTGATGGACTGTGAACTCATTTAATTTAGGTTTTATTTTTTATCTAATAATAAATGAAAATGTGTTAATATAATGTCTTATAAATTGTGAGTATAAATAATATTACTTCTTTTCAAATGCTAATGTGTGAGTGTGTGCCTTTAATTAGGGACCATTTTTATTAGTGTCTGCCACTCCCACCATTCTTTTTTATTATCTCTCTCCCTCTCTCTCTCAAATCACAAAATTCTCCGGTGAATATATTTCAATGGGTTGGTGGACTTGTGGTCCAAGTAACAAACAAGCATAAATGGCCAGGATCTACTACTACCCGTCTTACACTTTTCTTATGAATTTGAATCCTAAATCTCTAGACCTTATATCTTGTGTATGAAATTGAGATAATGAGATCACAATGCATGACAAGACTTTATTTGAAAAAACATCTATACACTGTCTGAAGTTTTTGAGAATGTTCCAATGTTGCACGCATTAATTTAATGGTACCAAAAAAAAAAATTCCCTTGTGTTTAAGTGGCTGACATTATTTGTTTCCAAATTATGCTCCTTCTCTATCCCACCAATTACTTCACATGAAAAATAAATATTTAATAACATTTCTAATTTTAAAATAATTACTAAATATATGATTTTTTTTTACATGGCAATAAGTGATTAATAAGATAAAAATGAGATATGATTTGGAGACAAATAATTTGAATCTATGTTTAACATGATCTTGTTGTTAAATATTCTCGTGAATATTTATACGTCAAATCAATGCCAATAAATTCGACAAGTAAAAATGATTTTGAAACATTATTCTTACAATACTGGTTAAGATTTTCGATAAAAATAAATTTATAAATTTGGTAGTGGATCCTATACCTTGAAACTTAAAAAATCACACATTGTCAATGAAAACTTATCATTTAAAAACTCTTAGGATATGTCTGGTATGATATATTAGACATGATAATAAAATATATAAAATAATATAGAATCAATTTTATATTTAGTTATTTTTTAATTAAAACTAAAAAATATTTTTATACAAAAAAAATTTCATATGCAAAAAATACTTTTTATCCAAACAGTTTTCTTAAGAAGTAACACGTCATGCACTTAATTATAATTTTATAAAAAAAAGTTCTTCTATATCTATTATATCTAAATAATTTAATAATTTCTGATTCTAATAAAAAGCATTCCTATAATTACATTTAAACGTGTAAAAAAATTTTACTTTTGCTTATAAAAAAGTACTTCTCCTAAAATTTTAACCAAACCAGCCCTATATGTTTCAATTAATATTATTATTTTACAGTTTAAGTGATTCTTTGTGTATTTTAAAATCAAATTTTGAATTTAAATGTTACGAATAAAAATTTAATACTAAAGTCTAATATCTGGAGTCTAATATCTTCGGAAGATTAGATTTGAGTAAAGAAATATTTTGAAACAAAAAATGTGTAGTAACTCCATATATTATATTGAGATTTAGCCCAACAGTGCTCATCAACAAGAAGTTGAAGTTTTGTAAGAGTATTGGCATATAAATATAGCTTTTGAAAGTTCTCTAAGAGTGAATGTGATCAATTGTATAGGCAATTTTTAGAAACTGTCCATGTAATAAAAGATTTATAAAGATGATTTCTAACTTCGATCATTTTAAAGTTGTAGATAGTAAATAATTTTGGATTGATTTATAAAATTACAGATAAAAACAGTAAATATCAAATCATATTAAATGTTTATTTCTCTTGCTCATGCTGCCCAACATATTAGATATTTATTTATAGACAAAATGAAACCTAATGCTGCTGAACCAAAACCTATCTGGCAGGACATTGAAGGAATTCGAAATTTTGGGTATAAATTACTCTCGTCCAAGCCTCATGACTAGGTCGTAGACCAACTTTGTCAACTTTTGCATTTACAGAGAACAAATTCAAACATAGGCACATTTTCCATTTTTCTGTTATTACTCTACGTATTAGTGTTGCCAACACCACTCACTTGTCAAGCATTAACCTTCAATCACGTGTTGCTTGCCAGTGCTACTGGGTTCCCCCTACCCACATGAAGAAATAACTAGCCTATGTCAATTATAGAAAATTCAGCCTTTTTTTTTTGTTTATTTGGGGAAATTTTCCACCGCAACCAAATGGTTGAAAACATCAAAAGAAAAATATATATTAGTCAAATACTCTAAGTCTTAGCCAAAGGGTATTATACTCCTACCTTGAAATGTGAGCCCCTATATCCTAACACGCCAAATTAAAATCTATATGTTTTGATTTCTCGTATCCTTTTGGTCATTATAGAACTGTGGAAAAGTGACAATAGTTGGATATGCTTTGTCCAGAGCTCAAATTGACATTTTTGACCAAGTTCAAAAATGAGCATTACAGCTCATTCTTGCAATCTAAGTTTTGTGAACCTCGTGCAACATTGATTATTTTAAGTTCCCTGAGAAGAGGAAGAAGCGAAAAAGAAAAAAAGAAGAGGGACGGTGGTGACGGTGAGAGGATATAGAGAGAGAGCAATATGGGCCAAAAGATGAAGCAACTCGTATAATTAGAATTAGAATATGGACCAAAAGTGATGCTAATATGTGGAAATTTATAAGAGAACATGATAGGAAAACTTAATTAAATTAACATTGTATTCTTAATCAAACATTATTATGAAATTTAGAGTCTCTATGAGAGATGGAATTCTAAAGCAATTATGAGATGCTTGGCAGTTTTGGTCAGAATGTCAGGTGAGTTAATCATGTTCTTTGGCCTGGCCATTTATTTTAGGCATCAATTGGTTGATGAAAGCACATGGCACAGGTATTGATCTATAAGAGAGTTGCTCATGTGCAAAGCAATTGGCTATCTGTTATATGTTGAGTAGAGTCTAACATGGATTTGGAAATTTTGGGACTAGTTTGGAGTGGTTCCTAGGTGCCAATGTAGATGGCCTAAGGAAGGAAAAGATATAATTATTGCCGTACACGTAGTTGGTTGAAGAATTACACATGATATTTAACACAACACAAATTGAAAGGAGTGTGGTAGGTCTTCTTTTTATTGGGGGAATTGAGGGAGAGGCCCCAATTTTGGAAGGAACTTGTTCATTACCCCTGCAAAACCAAAGGGATCCACATGTGCACTGCTGTGTGTATATATATATATTCATTTATTTTCAAAATTTGAATAAATTGAATTAGCTGATGAGTTGAACATTTTCCATTAAGTGGAAATTTTTACTATGATTGCATTGTCCTTGGAGTCAGGATTTGATCCACTGGTGGGTTTCTTAAATTTTTCTTCTATATCTAATTTTACTTTTAGATATTATTACTTAATTATATATCATATGAATGGCTTTTCATATTTTAATAAATTGAATAATAGTATACAATTTTGATATTAATAATATATCAAAATTAAATTATAAATTTATTTAGATTTCTTTTATTAACTCACATCTATTAATCTATTTATTTATTTATTAAAAAAATGATCATGGGTCATATGCCTTTTGGGCTTTGGGTTTAAAGTACTCATGAAAATGTGAAAACCATGACGGGTTGTTAAGGAGTTGATTATGGTAAATAATGTTGTGAAGCATCATGAATTTGTCAATACATAATGGTCATGGAAAGTTGGGGAGATTTTATCATAGGGACTCCACGTTTCGGTTCACCATGTCCTTATCTAATGTCAATCGTTAGATTAAAAAATAAATGAAATAAATGGATAAGATTAATATTTAACAAGTTGAGATTAATTCTGATATATTACCCACATAAAAGTATTTTACATTATTATTCATATGTTACCATTTATTTGTGAGACTTTTATATTAGTGCTTATGAAAATAAAATATTTTTATTGATGTGACAATAATATGAAAAAATATTGATAACTATTTTTTTTAATCTTGTCATCAACATAATAAATTTGTATCATGAATCATCTTTTCTATAAGCTTAAATAATTAGGTAGAAAAATATAAAAGATTTTACGTATAATATATCTCTTATGCATGCAAATATGACGTTCTTTTGAACTTGAAGTATGTAAAATGTACAGACTTATTTTATCTTATATTGAAAATTAATTATTTTATCTATAAGAATAAATGAGGCAATAATAATCGAATCCTAGATTATTTAATTATAAAGGGTCTATTGTCACATCATGTTTCATCTCTATTAAAATATTGAAATATTGATAGAAGCACGTGAGTGGTTTTTATATCACGCAGTTGAAACTTTGAACATTGATCATGCATAGTAAAATCAATCATGAAAGTTTACAAGTTAGAAATAAAATTCAAACAATATTCTAGGATACATATTTCAAAATAAACTATTTCAATACAAAGTTAGCATGATGTTATGTAAAACATATTAATTGAAGTATAAAAGTCTCATAATCTATCACTAATATTGTTTAAAAGTATAGCTTTTAAATAATTATGCAAAAAGGTTTGAACATTATATGTAGTGAAATCATGAAATATTACGTGTTAGAAATAAAATTCAAAAGATATTTAGATAACATATTTTAATACAAAACTAACATGATGTTATGAAAACATACTAATTGAAATATCAAAATTTTTCACTAATCTTATTTTAAAGTATGACTTTTAAATAATTATTTGACTTCAATAACAAATCCAAAATATAATTGAACTCGATTAAAAAATGTATTAGATCAAAATATTAAATTTGAATTCGACTGAATAAACGTTAGGTCAGAATGAATTATAGAATCAAATCATGTCAAGGACAATGTACATAAGACATTGTGGAGAGAAAGAGAGATGCAAGGAGCGAAAAATAAATGAAATTAAGTATGCATTGCAAATATTTGATTGTACATATACTTCATTTGAAACATTAATCCTCAATACATATCATATCATCCACCAAAATATTTTTATTTCGTTAAGCTCTTTTCTTCCTTAGAATTGGAGTTTGCATATTTTAAGGCTAGAGAGAATACCTCAATAAAGTACTGCCACTTGGAAGCCAAAGAAAGAGTTTAAAAAGAAATACTTATGTGCATAAAAGAAAAAATTAAAACTGATTAGTTTATTAATTGATATATAAATTTTATAGATTATTATTATCTCTTATTTTTCTATATTTTTAATATAATAACTAATTTATTAATTAATAAATAAAGAATAATAAATAATTTATCTTCCCTATCATCATCTAAGAATTCCTTGAGCTTAAATACTGTAAGTGAAAAATACTGCGTTGGTCGCAAGGAGTTGTCCAAGTGAGTGATATAGATTAGAAGGTGAGCAATGCGCTAATACCACGTCAACCCTGGTCATATCGTTGACCCATATTTATACATATAAATTAGTATTCTCGATAACAGAGCATATAGTTAATCAAAATAAGAACAGAGCATATAAATAAAATAAATAATGGTGCTGTCCCTTTTTATTCATCTTGTTAGTGAAACACCAGAATAACCCAATCTTTTTTTTGAGAAATTCTTAAATGTTCTTACAATAAGTAAAAATATTTATTCTATTTCATTTATTAATTGATAAATCAGTTATTATATTAAAAATATAGAGAAAATAAGAGACAATAATGATCCATAAAATTTATGTGTCAATTAATAAATGAATTAAAATGAGTGATTTTTTTTTCTCACAGTGCACCTAAGTAATTCTCCTTATTTTTTCACAATAAAAAAAGAGATTTTTTAATTCATAGCTAGGACTTATGAGTTACTATAATATACAGTTTTAATTTTTACTTTAATCTCTATTGTACGGCTAGTGTCCATTATCAATTAACAGAATTTTACCAAAATACAAATGGTAGTAAATAGTTGTGATAATAAGTAGTTATTTCATTCAATTTGTCATATTGATAAAATTTTATTAATTGAAAATGTAAAATTATATTATTTTACACAATTAGTGTTGGTGCATACAAATTAATTTTTTATTTTTTTTAAACATGTTATCTGGTTTTTGATTTTTATAAAAAAATTTCTTTTGGTTTCAATCTAAAATTTTCTAAGATATATCTGTTTTTATTCATGATATCGAGAGATCTCTGTTAAATGATAACCGAGACTGACGGAAAAGTTGTAACCATGCTCTGTAGGTATTAGCGTATATTTTTATCCCATTTTTATTACATATATACCAAACATATCTTAACAGCAGCAGATTATTACTTTGGCACCATCGACAAGCATATATTTTATAAAAACCTTATCCTAAATATTACAAGGGAGGGAAGGTTGATTATTTTGGAGGACAAGTATTTGAGACCCACCAGGATTTCAATGTCAACTGAGCAAAGCCTTTTGGGGTCATCTTCCATCAACTTCAGAAACATCATTTTCGAAGCATATGGACAAGAGAGCATCAAACTAGCTTGCATAAGCAGATCCACAGATGGCCCGGAAGGTAATCAACACACTGCCCCTCATCCTGCCTTATTTCGTTTTCTCTTTTTCTGTTTTTTGGCTGAGAATTCAATGTGCTCGGTTGAGATGGTACATAAATGCATCTTGCAAATCTCATGGAGTTGACTTAACAGAAGAACTCCCTCCTTCCACTTTTAATCTCGATTATATAAAATGTATGATTATTTAATGATCTTTTTTTTAGTATAAATTATTCTGTTACTTTTGTGAGTTTCTACTAGCAGAACTTAAATATTTATAAATTATATTTAATTTAATATATTTCTTATATAAATTATTCTGTTACACTATAATGTAACTTGAAAAGTATGCAGTGGAATAAACTTTAGAGAGTATCGTAATGATATTTTATTATTGGATCAATAAAATTAGAAGCGAGATTATTTTCACTCTATTAATTTAACGGTGAAATTCTCTACTTTATTATTTAAAATGAAATTCTCGAGTATCCAAATCCTTGATCCACACATCTACGGGACCACTTGCTCCTGCACTCACTCCTCTAATAACCCTCACCATCATCATTATAATACTCATTTTGTTTCTCAAACCCAGTTCATTGTCAGCTCTAAGCAAAGAATTGGACAAGGGTCTTGTAACCTGCATTCCACACAAACATCTTAATTAGTGGACTCTTCTTTCATGGAAGGATCATGATTCATGGGACACATGTATCAGGATGGTACTGAAGCGCCATTGTTCTCACTTCTCAATTCTCATCCGGGATTGCACTCTTGGGGTTCGGAGACAACACCTTGTAGAAGTTGCCACTATTGCTCTCATATTCCATTCCTTTCAGCTTTGTGACTATGCATGAAAGGACAGGCTATAGATTACGAGAAGGCCTTTGCTGCTTGTTTGATATTGAAAGGCAATGAAATGGCCTGGAAATGATTAGGCAGGACGAGGTTTTTTGTTTTGATTTCCTTGTACGTACTGGTTTCCTCTTTGTTGATTCATAGCCTGCACAGCCCTTATACTTTATTCCTTTATTTTGGCTTCCCTCAATTTGAATTTTATTATAAAAAAATAATTTATAAAGTATTCTAACATTTATATGTAAAAAAGGAAAGAGAAAATATCATTTATCTCTTATAAGATTTACTAAAATTCACTCTGACTCCTTCTCTATTTATCTAGGTGACATTGACCTTCCCCGAATGTATTATTCAATATGCAATGGAGGAGATATTAGTGTAATAACTTTACAAAAATTTAATTATTCTATAGGTCTCGAGCTCTATAATTTTTTCAATTTTCAATTAAGTCCCTATAATTTAAATATTAGTAATTAAGCTTCTATAAGGTATGAGATTTTTCAATCAAATCTTTACTGGTATAAAAAATAAAACATTTATGGAATATTTTGCTTCTATGAGAGGGTGAAAAGGGAGATAGAAATATAATATGTTATTTTTTGTACTAACAAAGATTTAATTGAAAAATTTTATATACTATAAAGATTTAATTATAATTTTTTAAATTATAGAAACCTAATTAAAAATATGGTGAAACTATTAGGATCTGTAGAATAGTTAAATCTTTTACAAACTCAGAAAAAATTAATATAATAATTTCATAAATTCAAGAACGTCTAGAATAAATTTTATAAATAGAGTGTAGAATCTCAGTAAATTTTATCAAATTTGAAGGGAGATCAATACAATATGCATTGAAAAAATAATAACAAATCGAAGGTACGGTGATAAAGGAGAAGCCATTCTTATCTCGACTCCACGGAGGAAGAAAAGGAGCATCTTAATATTTTGTTGTAGATGAGAAAGAAGTGAGAAAAGCAGAGACAGAAGAAATAAAAGGTGGAGATTCCTTTCTGGGGTGAAAATTCTCGTACATTATGGAGGATAAAAGACTTTTCCAAGGGAGGAGACCAAGGATATTCTCATTTTGTGCAGTTTAGGGGCCAAATGCATCCTTTCTTGGATACCATTCCACATTCACACAGGAACATCTGTGTCATGCCATTCTTTTTCCAGCTGCACAATGATCCGTTATTGGATCGAAGTGGTTATTATTCTTATTCTGTCTGGTTAATAAACTTTTTTTTATATTTTTTTTGGTAATTTGGTTAATAAACTTTATAGTACGATTTTTGCCGTACTTGGGGATTAACGGAAAACAATCAGAAATTGAAGATGCCGTTTAACTGGCGGTAATAAACAACTGGAAGTTTATTAAAAAGCAACAAGTGTCATTTATATAAGGTTTTAATTTCCAAAAATAAAAACCTCAAATTGCGTCCATGGCAAATGATGCACAAAGTCAATAAGAAGTAAGAAATATGTTCACTTTTTTTTTTTTAGAAAGAAAAAGACAATAAAATTGTTTCAACAGCCATGTCACGTTTGATCCAAGTGGTTGCCACTTCCCCAATACTTTATATATATTAGTGGTTTATAATATATTAATTCACTATATCAAGTGGGTGGTTTATTATATACCAATTCACCATGTCTAATGGCTGCACATCACCTTGGAAGGCCTTTTCCTTTTGCCTTACTCCATATGGACTTCGTAGATAATTTTTTTCCTTAAAAAAGACACTTAGCTAAATATACGACCAAATATAAGGGAAATTGGAATCTGATTGACAATTAGAGACACCACATTCACATGTCATGATTCCCAACATCCTGAATAATTATAGAAAAGAATTTAAAATTGAAAACGGCAACAACTTAAAGCATGCATGAGAACGCGAAGTAGCAGACATATGGAGAGAATTGAAGTCGTAATAGTAATGTAACATGCTATGTATTACGTAGTATATGTGCGTTGAACGTGCAATTATTGATGTAAATTCTCAATTTAATTTCTAATCAATATATCATAGATGAAATAGTTTCTCGACTTAAAAATCCATTCAAAGCCCCTCATTATTCAAAATGTAAAATGCTTTGGTCTTAAATTAACATACAAATTAAACAGAACACTTTGATCCCTCATTTTGTATATTCAAGGACTAAAATAATGTCCTACATTTCGAATAATGAAGACCTCAAGTGGTCTTTCAAATTTATTAATGACATATTCTCGACTTTTATTAAGGACTAAATTAAAGTTTTTGTCTGAAATATTCACTTAAACTCCATCATCATCAAATTGTCATCAGTACCTTCAGATTAAAATCCGCAAAAGATTAGTACAATTAAAGCACTTTATTGGTCATTTTCCTCAACCAAACACGCTTTTAGTTGTAGAACAAACTTCAATACTATGTTACAAACTGTCTCTCCCAAACAATTAAGTTATTGAATTTTTTTAAAAATTAAAACTTACTTAACTCTAAGGGTATGTTTGGTTAGGTGGTAAATTTTTCATGAATGGGATGCATGTGTAACACTTAAATGCATGAATCCAATATTCTCTCAAGCAGCTGGTGGTTCTGGTGACTAACACCGTGACCATAAATCCAACAACCAAAAAAAATAAAGTGACTGGTAACGTATGGGCGTTTCTTTTTTTTTTAAATTTTTTTTTGGAATCTTTATACGAGAAATGTAGCCTCCCACGTTTAATATAAATTTTCCAAAAAAAAAAATCACATTTGAAATTGATTTTCAGAATATAATGTTTGCCTAACATTTTTGCAATTTTATTTTTACGAGGGAACTAGATATGATTCACTAACTCCCTCCCTAAGTTCAAGCAAGATATATACATCCCTTATTCTGAATCCTAGACAGAATGTCAACGAGCATATGCAGCATTATTATCACCTGTAATCGTGCGGTTGCTGAATTTGGCTATCCTGTGTTGACAATTTTGGCCACTCTCGTCGATTTAGCCGCTCCAATCACTGATCACAAGCATCCGAACCCATGCAATTATCAGCTAAATATGTTGGAGTTATTTTTCTAGAATGATTAGGTCAACCAAACGTGGAAATCATTATTTCTAAATTCTAATAATATAATTCCTGCTGGTAATACTACTTTGGACAAGAACAGAATTTATTCATGGGAATATTCTGAAGAACTTATTTCAAACTCCCCCTTAAAGTTCTGTAATTTACTCGTTGCTCTCATGGACTTGATGAATTCTATAAGCTCTACCTCTTCGTCCATTGTCAACAACTCCTCGGATGAGACGTGATTGGTGGGGATGATGTCCAATGTAATATATGTATAAGTACGTACGTAATGTTTTTCACATAGAAGTCCAAATTGAATAAATTGTTGAAATGAATGTTTCAACAATTTTTATGTGTTATAGATAATTTCATATTAAGTAATTTTTTTGGGTTTTCGATGGTATCTACTACTAGATGTATTAACTAATCCTCTCACATATAATGATTAGAAAATGAGAGGACTTTTACCCTCCTCACTTCTACCTATTTAAAATGATATTGCTAATATAGTCAAAATACAATTAATAACTAAATCTTTTTTTGTACCTTTTTTCACATTTTTCTTCAACGAGTGATGATATATCTTCCTAACAATCAATGTACACGTATTCCTAATTCAAAATCTCACTCACAATGACATAAGATGTAAATTTCACAACATTCATTGATTATTCCATACCTGTGAATGAAAATTCAAATCGGAAGATTTTTTAGACACACCAAATAGGAGAATATGTCATTCCTCTTATTCTATAACGGGTACCCTACTTAATAGTTATGTAAGGCTAGATGTCAGACTTTTTTTCGGTACATGGAGCAGAGATATTCAATTGATTTAATAATGCACACAATTTATAGGGACAAAAAAATTTGGACAAAAAGTTTTTGTATTCATTTGACTTTTATGCTGTGTACTTACTACTATTTTGTACAAAGACAGAACGAGTTTCCAAAAACAAAAATGAAAAAGAAAAAAAAATGACATGCAGATTCATCTCCCTTCATATACATGTACATGTGTCCAAGTTTACATTGTCACACCACAATTGTACGAGAATATGCCTTTGCTGCAGGCGCATCTTGATTATATTGTCATGCAAATCAGAGCAAAAGTTTCAAAGAGGCCAAATTCGGCCAAGTACTCCGCATTTCAGATCAATGTGCATTTGAGACAGATAAACTCAAACGTTGACATCACAACTTATTAGTAAACTCTCATTATTTTAAGATTTTTCATATTCAATAATGTTAACTATTTCTTTTCCCTTCTAAAAAGTTCAAGTCTCTGTTAGGTAAGGAGAGAATGAAAAGAGAATGGTGAAAAAAGTAAATCAGTTCCTGCGTTTGGAATTTTGAATACACATATAGGAAAGGAAAATAGCTCAAGTTATCTATTTCTCAATCTCACTTCCTCTAAAAAGCCTTTTTTTTGTCATTTCCTTTGAAATTGGGACAAAATGAGGAATTATAACTAAAATTATAATATCCAAACAATATAGATAATTTAGATTTAAATATATTTTTAGTCTCCATAAATATAAATTATTTTGGTTTTGATTCTTCTAAAATTTTTGTTTTGGTTTTGGCCCTTCTTTTTCCTATCATTTTGTTTTTGGTACTTATCATATAAATTTAATCTTAAGTAATGATATTTATTACAATCATGTCATGACTCGATTTAAAAACGTGATCGGCACGTTATAAATATCATCCTCACGTAAGCCTTGTGATCATTGAATCGTACTATATGCATGTTCTATTCACAAATCCATTTCAAATCATAGTCCAATTTGCATAGCCAAATCACAATCAGCCCATTTTCCCTAAATTAAATCTAAAACTATAGCAGTAATACAAAATATGCTGAGTTGCCCATTTACAAAGAATCATGAATGCTATATCATTTTAAATACAAAATAAATATTATGATTATTATTAGATCACTCGACCAAAAGAAATAATATTTCACGACAGCATGATGCTCACCCAAACTGAAAATATACTATTGCCGAGGGGGAAGAGGTGAAGATCCAATGCCACTACTATATCTGTGAAAAGGAAAGGGAAAGAGGGGGTGAGTTTTCTCTAAAAACTCAGTGAGTGGATCATCACCCATAATTATACATAGGACAAGAAGAAAAATACATAATAGTAATGCAACAATTATAAATCATTTCATTTATAATACATAGTAGCTGTAAAAACAAATGTTTGCTAAGAATATAAAACTATCTTTGTTCCTTGAGAAATTACAAAAGAGAACAGACAATCTATAGATTGTAAGGTGGTGCTCAATGTTTGGTGAACAAGAGCACCTAATTGAGATCTTAATAGTCCTGAGCGAACCACGTCCCTTATGGACTGATCTACATAAGGATAACTTATTCTTGGCAAGCACTTGGTATATCAAGGTTAACGATTTAATTGTCATTAACTTACAACTCTATTCTTCTTAATAATTCTCTATGCTAAAATATACTATAGTCTAAAAAGTAGATTCTATACATTCTAAATTTAACCACTCTTGCTTCTCATAAATAAAACATAACATTTCCTCATCAACCAAAACTGATTGTTCTTATAATAAATCAAGTTCAAATCATGGCATAAATCATCTAATAGCAATTACATGTCAAATATGGTCCCATGCATTTGATAACCATAAATTTTCATGAGCAGTTCAAAGAAACATTTTCTAATTCTTGCACATTTTGTCAAAAGGAATCCGTGTCATGTGGAAATTCAGTTCTTTGTCTCTCAGTGCTTTATAATACTAGAAAATATTAATATAATGACAAATATAGGGCCATGAGATTAAACCCACTCACCTAGAGGTGTAGAATGTGAAGGAACAACTTCGAGAGAGATTTAGGGAGTGGGAATGATACCAATGTCTGCTATAATAACTATAAACTCAAGATTAATACATGGGCATCTCTAACAATCTCTAAATTAACTCTAAGAACATTGGAAGAGCACCCTCATTTGACAATAATGAGAGAATAATGGCACCCAAACCAAGAACGTGAAAGAATAGGAAGAAGAAAGACATATTCTATCAACAAATACAAACCTTGAAGCTTGGGGGAGGTATATCTAAGTGGGGTTGAGAGTGGAGGGAGTAGAAGAGAGATTTGGGGATAAGGGTTTTGGATTTTGGGGCATCTCATGAGTGGAGAAAGGGTTTTATATACAGGGTAAAGGATTCTGTTAAGTGGAATGGCGTTGTTCTGCATTGTTCATGCTTTGGGGGCACCACTATGACCATTATAGCAGTCCAGGCGTAGCAAAAACTCTCTTAAGCCTACACATGACTGCTATAGCGATTGACAGAGTGCCTAAAACCCCCAACTTATGCTCATGATCATCGCTATATATATCAATCCTGGACGACTATAGCGGTATCAAATATACTAGCTTGATAGCTAAAAGGTCACTTATGCATCCAAGGGTTTTCGGGCAGCATATACAGGTGGGTCATAGGAACCCTGAGGCTGTACTGGACTTGTCTCATGTGACGTGTACTCAAGATATTACAGGTCAAATGGATATTTGAAATATTTAAAGGACAAAAATAAATTTTTCAATATTTGTTACAACTAAATGTATCTTCAAAAATATTTATTGAGACCAAATTTAGAAGAATAAAGACCAAAAACAAAGGAAATGAATAAAAAAGAGAGACGAAAATCAAGGCAAAAATTTTATAAAGACCAAAATCAAAATGACTTATATATTTATATGGACTAAAAGTATATTTAAGCCAATAATTTATTATTTTGTTTTATAATATAACTTCTACCAATAGTTGATTAGTTTAAGTGATTGAACACTTGTTTCTTTTAAACAAGGTCTCTGTAAATTACATAGAAACTAGTATTAAAGCCCACGTAATGTGCGATCATAAATTATCTTAAAAATCAATATGAAAATTTTAACTAATATTTTTAAGATCAAATAAAAGATAATAAAAAATATCATATACTAAATAAAAATTATTTGAAAAACATAAACTCTTGTACATAATTGTCTAAAAGGATTGAATGAGTGGCTCAAATATGGTGTTTTGTCAAAATAAATTATTAACTTATTTTTATTTATTAAATTAGAGTATAATTTTTTTAATTATTTAATTTTTAATCGATTTTCTCTTTAATAATGACACATATTAATATCTTATTCTTTTCGACAAAGCCTTTTAAATATATATTCTATCATATCATATCATTTCCATGAATTTTCAAATAATAGGGGTTAAACTTAATCAGTTTTGCTAATATAGCAATATATAACTAAATAACAATATAAAAAGATTTTACACTGTTAGTGTATGGAAATTAAATTCAATATTTATATTATAATATAAGTTTAATTTTGATGTATGATAGTGTAAGACTTTTTTGTACGATTTTCAATTAAATTATTCCATTTGCATGACTTTTCAAGTAATGTGTATGTAATTTAGCCACCTATGCTGATATAGCAATACATGACTGAATGATAATATGAAAAAAGTTTACATTGTTAATGCATAGAATTAATCTCTTTAATATATATATTTTATCCTACCAAAATTCTCTACAGCTATGATGTAACAAATAAATGTTAATTATTTAACACAAAACAAATAATTATAAATTCATGCAATAAATATTTTCTTATGTAGTATTATATATAAATTTACATATATATAACTGTTGCTTTTTATATATATTATATTATATTATGTTAAATATTTTAATAATTTATTATTATTCTAATATACATCTTACGTGAATATGTTTAATTAAAATTTATAATCTATATATATATATATATATTAAAATGAAAAATAAAGCTATAAATTATTATATCATAGATTTTGCATCTAACCAAATTCCACCTATACTATTATACACAATTAGAATGCATTAAGATCATAGGTTTAAAACTTTATTACGATAAATGTAATTTCAAAAGTATCAAAACAATTAGAATGCATTTATTAATTCATACTCTTATCTCATTAAATACTCACTCACTAATTGCAAAATTGACTGAGAACCCTTACCACCTCACCTTGATCCCATGGGTGGGTCATCTGTTTCATGAACTATTTTTCTTCTTCTTCTTAATTAAATATGAGATTTGGATATTATAATTTTAAAAATTGAATTTACACCCGACATAAACAATTAACACTTCGCCTATGAAACAAATATGAAAAGGCAGGTACGTAGGATAGTCGCAGCTTCTGTTGTTCAGAGAGTTGGAAATTCGAAAATATATTTATTCTTTAGGTCTCCACTAGTTAGATTAATTGTCACATATAGTTGAGGGACAATAGACTTTGCAGTTAGTACATGACTTAGTTTGGGGGTAAAAAAATTAAAAGGGTTAGAAATAGGTAGATACGTTAACATTGAATTCTTGGTTCATAGCCGCAACAAAGTGAATAGAGCTGTCCAAGGAAAAAGACCTAACCAGGGAGCTAACAGACCAAACTAGGAAGATGGATACATATGTGTTGCAATAAAGTAAGATGTCATCACTACTGTGGAAAGCTGAGGGCATGTGTGTGGCAGCTATTGTCAAAGCTAGATAGATGAGTGAACATGGGGGATCTCTCATTTTTCTAGCTTGTTTAAAGCATGCATGTGCACTGTACTATTTCTCCCATTTAATTTAATTTACAAGATAATTATGAAGAGAAGAAGAAGCCGGCCAGGAACATAAATGCAAGGGCTGGCCTCTTCACAGTTTTGGAAGAATCATCCCATTATTGATTAATTATTATTTTTGTAATTATGTTTTGATTTGTTCAGCAAACCAGAAATGTCCCTGTTCTTTATGAGCAAAGTATCAATGATGTTTTGATTTTTTATTTTTCGGCTAGCTCATGGTGGGATAAAACAATTGCCACTCAAAATAAATGATTAATTACACAAAACAGGATGTGGGAATTTTAGCTGGCAGGATCCATGAGTATTAGGTCTATCTGTCTTGGATTTTGCAGGTATTAATTAATTCTTCGAGATCAAATGATGTTAAAAAACAACGGTTACAATTCACACAAGGACGAGAAATTGAATAATTGATGTAGGTAGAAATAGTTTTATTATATTAAATTGCACAGAAGATTGGATACAAGATTGTTCTTAATTATTACTGTGATGGGTTTGGTCCAGATAAAAGCTTTGCTTGTTCTAATTTAATTTTTACACACAGTTATATATATAGTTCCAATGAACTCTTTGAATATATTATATATTATATATTATATATATAGCCACTCAAGTGTGGTTGACATGGAAAGCATATAATATATGTTAACACAATTTTTACCTAATCGGTTAAATTTTGAAGAAGACCATTTTTTTAATAGTTTTGGTCTTTTTAAAATATAATCTACACTTGCCCAATGTACTTTAATTTGCACACGAATGCCATTATTCTGTATTTGTTCATTTAATAATTAATGACTTTAGTGACAGATCGATCCCTTCTTGGCCTTGTATCAAAATGGCGAAGAAGCAAACATGCAACATGGTACCAAAACTTTAAGATGCCTAACTATACTCTGGTAACACAAAAACAATAGTTTTTTAATTTTTTATACCTTAAGAAGGCTACTAATATTTGTTTATTTATTTATTTATCTACATTCATATTTTGTAACTAATACGTATCGTCCTTGAACCTACTGGACTACTATGCCTTTAAGGAAGTCTTGTTAGTGAAAATGGGCTTTGCAGGAAAGCAAGAGAAAGGGATAACAACGAGTCAACGATTCTACAACAAGAAAAAACAGACTTCCCAGACCAAAATAAAAAATAAACAACGAAAAAACTTTTTTTTTTTTTATTTATTAGATCAGAAGGAGTGTCTGGCAGCTATTACGAAGACAACAAATAATATCAGATGTTCATAATAACTTGATCAATATTAGAGTCCATTTGGCACTGATTGAACTGTTCGGATTAAACTGGTTCAAAATTAAAAGTATTTAGATTAAATTCATGTAAAATTTTTTATTAGAATCAAATTCGAAACTGAAAATGATAGTATACAAAATGTTATTTACTCAAAAAATACAGTATTTTAGGTCTCTATTAATCTCGTCGAATAACCTTTTTGCCGAAACCATATTTAATACATACGGTTGATGTTTCAATTTTAAAATGATCTAAACACATTAGGTAATAAAATTGTACACATTTACTTTAACTCAACAAAAAATAATATATATATATATATATATATATATATATATATATATATAAAATTCTTTGAGAATGTTGAAAGAAACTTATCAGAAACATAATATTCAGTGATCTCATCATGGCTGAAAATTTGAGGTTATAGAAAAAAAGTGTCAATGATTTAGTAGTAATAATTTACAAATCCATAAATTCCTCAAATTGAATAATTATTGTACCAATAACCAATCTCATATAATTAAAAGACAAGATATTAGCCGATGAAATTTGGTACAATATATGACATGACATTGGAGTGAAGTTTTTTAGTAGCTTCCTTTTTTTGAACTTCTATAGCCAAACAAGAATAATATAATATTTTAATAATATAACTATGTAAAAGGCAATAGCAACCTTTCAACACTAATGGGGCATTTGGTAGGAGGGTTGAATTTTCATTCTTGGAAATGCTATGCCTTGGAAATAGCTTTCCCATGCATGTGTTTATGAGATTGAACTTCTAGGAATATTTTCTACATTCCGAAAATACCTCTGGCGGCATAGCGATGGAGGATGGAGGATGGGAGCCGGTGACGAGTGGTAGTGATTTAGTGGATAGCAATAATAAGGGTAATTTGGTCTTTTCACATGAGAAAACATTCACTTCCATGGGAATGTTACAATCCATGTGGAGGATGAGATTATTTTGGGAATAATACAATAATTTAGCCTTCTCCCATAACGTGAGGTCGCTTACATGGATCAAATAACGTCATAATGTTCTGCCATATATTATATTTATATTTAATCCATTGACATTTAAATTCCTACAAACTATTTTCCTTGTAGTTTTCTTAACTCTTCTTTTACCTCTAGTTGTAATATTATATCCTCTATTTGATTCATTATCCTCCATAAATGTCTGAACCATTTAAAGCGAGATTATACCACCTTCTCTATAATAGACGCTCTCCTAACTTTCTCCCTAATGCATTCATTACTAATTCTAACATGTCCAGATTGATCACTTATCTATCACAATATCCTCATCTATCAATGCTGATCTTATCATTACGTGGTAAAATTTGCCTTTAAATGATCCAATGAGAAATTTTTATTGCAAATAAAACTCAAAGCACTTTTCCATTTTGACCATTCCACTCTAATCCTATAGCTTATATCTCCCTCTGTGCTAAATTTTATTGCAAAACTTAGTAAGCCGGTTAAAAGAGAAGGGTTATTTTAGGTTATCAAAATTCTTTTGTCAAATTTTTATGGCACGGATTATATTCCACAATAATATTTTTCTAAATCTTCCATATATCTAACATGGGAATGTTTGGAAATGTAAAAATATTCCCCCCTATAAAACGCTCCAAATGTAATTAGAATTTGGAGATCAACCAATCTCCTGGAATTTTCCTTGCTCCTCCATTTCCTTTCCTACCAAACACATAGCAACCCACCTTTACCATACCTACTTTCGGTCGGTTAGCCGCACTTTGTTGTTGTATCTTTCTGAGACATCTTTATTTTCACTAATCCACAACTCTCATTTTTGCCATCATTGCCCGGTAAAATTGGGTATTTACTTTATGCATTTTGTCTTTGACTCCACATTTAGGCAATGGGCCTTGGCCAAGAATTTGTGTGCAATTCGTTTTAGGTCAAAAAGTTGTACATATTCTCTTTAAGGATAGGTTTGGTTGAGAATAAAAATAGAGTAATGAAATTCTACAAATGAATTTATGCATTAATTTTTATTTTATTTTTTATATTTTTACTCTCCTAAATACACCTTAAATGTATGCTGCATTACCTTGCTCGTAGTGCAATCAGAGCTCAGCAAAGTGAGAAGATTATTATTGAAGCTCTCAACACCCAACATGATAAAAGTGTTATCTTAATTAGTGACGTGATACTAAATATGTGCTGATAAGATAACCTCAGGGCTAGTAGGATTTTCCGTGGCCCTATGTAATCTCTGAAACATGCAGCTTTACTTACATATGATATCACTTTGTGGAGATGCTACAAAACTTTCACAAACCAAAGTCGTTCAACTTAATTATGGGCATAGTACAATTATGATCGGTCTATCATCGGCTAGCAATTTATGGTGACTAGAGTAGGGAGCTGCACGGTCCAATGTACTAAGCTCTAGCTTTGTTTGGTTTCGGCACAACATGATAACAAGTGAAGAGGGTCGGTTTGCATTTTCAGCTTCTCGATTTTGATTCTGACATCTGGATTGAAATTTGATTAGAGTTGTTGTTCTGATATTTGGATTAGGACAAACAGTATTGATTAAAAAATTTAACCCGGATTAGCATTTGTCAAAGACATTGTTGTGTGTGTTGTTTCCTATATTTAACTATTGATAGTGATGTTTTGCTAGACTCATGCCAATGGTTTGTGTGAGCCTAGGAAACAAGCATTAAGATCATTGATAGCCTGTATTAGCTGTTTCTTATCCAATAATAATTGAAGGGATATTTTATCAGAAAAAATAGTGGAAGGGATATGTGGATATTTCATTTGTAACTGGACAAAACTCCTTGTTTTTTTTATAATCATTATTAAATATAGTAATAGTGTAAAATCGTATTGCCGTCACTCTGATTAGCACTCTTTAACTGCTGATGACATAAAATCAAAATAATTTTTTGTCGGAGAGATCCTAATAATTTATCCTAAGTAACTCATAATTAAATTTAAATAACTGTGTGTGAATTCTGCATTTATTTTTATAGTAGCACGATTAAAGAATTACATCATTAATTTAATCTAATTATCATGATTAATATAATATCAAAATGTTGGGCATGGGAATGTGAGACGTAAAACTTTAAATTTGAGCAATAAGAGAGGAATGCAGCTAAGTACCATTAAGGTACTGCATGCCTTGATTTCGGCAACCCAAACTTTCTTATTCATTTCATATAGTATGAAACGATAATTTCGAGTCTTCTGTTGGGGTTTGTGCTGCATTGTGAGTGTTTGATTCGATGTTGTTCCTTTGGAATGGTATCTTATGTTTCAGAGATGCTAAGCACTAGCCATAGCATATGCCACTTTTCTTTTTTGGGGACGAGGATTTGACCCTATGGGATTCGATCCTAGAAACTATACCTATACAGGTCCAAAAATGGACCCGATCCCATGTGAATCAAGTTTTATTTTATTTTCTTTCTTACTGTTTTATTTGTACATATGAAGTTGTGAGCGAACCAAGGCCTGACAATTTCGGGGAAAAAGGAAAGAGTTACCCTTTGTTTTATATATATATATATATATATATATATATATATATATATATATATATATATATATTGATAGACTCCCTATTATATGCAAATTAATTATATCTAAGCTTAAATAACTCATGAAATTTTTTTTTTAAAAAAAACTAATGGGAGAATGTTCCTTTTGATCATGATCACAATGCTAATTGTTTGTTTGGAGAGGAAATTCTTAGGATTTTTCAGTTTTTCAATTTTCAAAATTTTACAAAGGAAAAGCTAAAAACTAAAAATAAAAATTGAAAACTGAATTTTATAATTTTTAGAATTTTTAATATTTTCTTCATAAAATCTGAAAAATTAAAAATAAAAGTTAAAAATTAAAAATTCAAACCAAATAAATCCTTAATGATTCACTAAATGCTCAGCAATACGATTATTCTTATCTCCCTATTTTCCCGTGCTTCAGCTTTGCATGAAAAATTCTGTTGTGTAGAATCTTTCTTTTGGATGAGTTTCTTTCAATTGTGTTCTATGTGTGTTCGCTTTTTTAAAAGTAAATATTGGACTCTGATATCATTTTTAACGTTTGAAAAAACCTATTATTAGCTCAATAATATAGTTAATAATATATATTGGTGATTCATTTGAGCCCAAAGCTTTCATATTCTTTCTCAACTACCATAAACCAAACACCATTTTTTCAGTCGATTACACTTTTTTTTTTGTGTGCTGGTATAAAAAAATCTAGATACTTTGGCAGCATGACTTTTCTGTTGTAGAGATACACGTGTCAATTTCTCTCTTTCTTAAATCTTTTCCTATCTATCTTCGGATTTGTTCACAAGAATTCGGAATTATTTGTTTGTGCATTTGACTCATACACACACGGTAAGGAAATATTTTCATTCTGTTTTGAAAATTTACCATAAAATTTGAACAAAATATTTATCTTGATTAAAAAAGTCCATTTTTTAAATACAAATCCCCACTTTTTCCTTTCAATATCGATTTCTTGATGAGTGGTTCCTTTCATGCAATTATCTCTTTCATATTTTCATGTATAACCAGCAGCTTCAAACTCAATTATAAGTTAAAAGAGTAATGCTATGAAGCTAGTAAGATATGACCAAAATATTTGATAGAAATCACAATAATTATTGGATAAAATAAAATGGTAGACCCACTTAATCAATCAAAGACTAACAATTATATTATATTATTCTAGTAACAAATCTGACAAAAATCGTTAATCGCATTTTTTATAGCGGTCCAAAACAAAGACCAGATTTCTATAAGAAAAACAAAGGCACGAGTCATTCATTTATCCCGTTGCAGCATTTTGGACTGGACCTCTCAGAATCAACTACGAATTATGGACCCCGAATTTATTGTATGAATTAGCAAGGCCAATAATATTGGCCCAGGTATCAACCAAAATAAAAGTGCCTCTGACCACAAAATCAATAAAGTGGCAGACCCAAAAACATGTGTCAGCTTATCACAATAGTTGGACCCCAAAAAAGAAAAACTTTTGACAATAAGACTACCAAAATTTAAAAACTTTTGCCAATGAGTAAGACGCTGTGACGTTCTGTTTGGTAAGAGAAAGAAATAGAAAAGAAGAAAATAGAGTGAAAAGAAATAGAGAAAAAAGAAAATTGAGATGATTTTTATTTTTTATAGATATATTTGAATGAAAGAAAAATGAGAAGGAAAGAAATAGAAAAAAAATTAATTAATTTTATTTGTTTGAATAGAAAAATGAAAGGAAAGAAATAACAATGATATCAAATAATTTTTTTATCCTTATATTATGAAATTGAACCTATACATATTTATATAAAAGTATTCAAGTCAATATCTTTATTTTGTATTTAATAATTTTATTAATTAATATCAAATATAAAATTTAACTATTTTTTAATATAATAAGTTTAGAATAATATCAAGCTAATAAATAAAAAATTAAGAAAAATAAAATATTTAAATTTATTTAAAATAAAAATATTAAAGTCATGAATATTGGGAATAAGGATTTAAATAATAAGCATGGGTATTTTTGAAATATGTAAATATCACTCATTATTTTCACACTTTTTCGTCCACATGAGGGAAAAAAAAATTTGGGTGGGTTCCAGATGCTTTTTGACATTACTTAATCTTTTCCCTCTCAATTTCTTTTGTACCAAACGATGGAGGATCACTTCCTTTTTTCCACTTTCCTTCTTTTCTCAATCATTTATCTCTATTTCCTTTTAAACAAATACGATGTAAAAGAAAAAAAGAGTTATTACATAAAAAATGGATAAAAGAAAATAATTACAATGAGATTGACCCCCCCCAAAAAAAAAAAGAAAAAAGACAAATCCCTAGGTGATTAAAATCTAGTAGAAGATCTTATTCGTGGCCTTTAAAAAAAAGGTAAGAGAATTAGTAACCATGATAGTAAAATTAGATAGCCCAGACCGAAAAACAAATAGTAAAATCACACAATTACTTTCTTTTATATTCATTATTCTGACTTGACTTCAGGCTTTAACCACTTTTTCAATTCGATTATGATTACCAAGTGTCTTTAAATTAATATCTTAGCTTGGTTTGAATTTTCAAGAATTCCACCAACCATTCTGACCGAATCCGACTCCAAAGATAGTCGGAAATAAATAAATAAATCAATAATCTGATTGTGAAAATTATGCATTAGACTTGGGATTAGTAAATGAGATCAGACATGAAGAATAAAAAGAGACTTGTCATTTATAATTCAGTCACAAAAGTTGCCGGTCCTATCTGCAGCTCCAGACTGATACCAACCATGGTCTTTCTCTGTATTCCATCAAATTGAACTTATATTGGTTGATAAAACCCAAAGCCAAATCTTTCCAATGCTTTTGTAGGAAAGGAGAGATTGAAGACTAAGGGGAGAGGACTTAACACGGAAGAAGAAGTAAACTAAGATAAAAGAGTCATCATATAACTCAGTCACCATGTGATGACTTTGTCATCAAGCATCTTATAAAAAGCCATCTTACAATAAACTCTTAATATATGTTTGGGAGTTGAAATTTTAAAAAAGAGAAAACGAGAATGAGGGGTTTGTAGTGTAAAATTATACTGTAAATTATTCTTTTCCATTTCATCCCCTTCAAAATTTCAACCTACAAACATATCCTTGTACTCTTGTGAAACTTAAGAATGGAGAACCATATATCAACATTACAAGGTGTTGCATTGAATAAAAATAACCGTGTGCGGATTAAGTTTATTTGTAAAAATGATTTTATAAAGAAATTAAAGCTTATGAGGAAGGCGCTGCGTGGATTAAAATTTATTATTTCTTTCTTTCTTATTCATTGATAAAAATTGAAAATTTGGTTTACAAATTATCAAAAAAAAAAAATCAAATCCCCCATTTATTAAATCCTAAACTAACAATAGTTTTGACCAAACGATGACAAGAGAACCACTAAACCCAAACAAGGACCCCACGTAAAGTGATGAACAAGTTTAAAAAAAGAAAAGAAAGCTAAAAAAAAAAAATTAAATAAAAAACTCAACAGCGGGGGTGTATTCACCATCCGTGTGTGTCTTTTAGATGGGGGAGTGGTAGGGTTTAGATAAATCAGTTAAGTTGTTTGGAATCAGTTAACACTGAGTTAGGAATTGATTTTTCAACCTACATTTGTTTTTTTTCAGTTAAGTTGTTTTGATTCAGTTAAGCTTGAGTTCATCAGGATTTGCTTTTCTTTTAGAGTCAGTTAAGATTGGATTTGTTAGCGTTTCAAGTTAGGGATGTAACTTTAAAATTTTATATTCTTTAAACACATATAAATAGTAGAAAATGAAATAAAATGGAAAAGATAAAATAAAAATATTTCATTGTCAATAGAAAAGAAAAGAAGGAATAAAAAAATAATATAACAAAACATAAAATATGGTCTTCACAAGTCACAACAGTGAACTACTAAAAATAGGTAACAAAATCCACAGTTACTTTAGTTGCCTACATTTGGAACAAGTGCTTTGATTTTTTAACTTACAAGTATACACTGAAAACAATATAAATCAATTGTTCAGTGAACGCAAGAAACAATTTTCTCTTATTCATATGACGACCAACAGACAAGTAAGTCAAATAAAATAAAACTGTAATGTAAGAGGCAAATAGGGAACAACTCAATCACCCCATAAAAAAATGGCAATAGGTACAACCAAAAAACATTTACTATAAGATACAACGTATATGATGATGTTCTGGTCGAGCAGCTAACTGTAAATACAAGACATGCAACATAGTCCAAGAAAAGGAAAAAAGCAAACATGCTTCAGAATCCAGGGTCCAGATATAGTCACATCTAAGGCTGTATTGTTGGCTGAAAATTTGGTTAATTAACAAGGCTCATTTGTAGGTTCCCATGCCTACACCAGTCTCAGCACCACCATATGGTTGTTGGAACTTTTCCCTTGCACTTGAGTAGTTGATGTAGTAGAATTCGGAGACTATGGCAGTGAAGAAAATGAAAGCAGCACCAGCAGCAAAAACTCCCTTCCTAACTGTCTCACATGAAGGGGGGTTCTCAAAAAAGCGGGTCCTGTACTTGGTGTGGTAGGCATTTTCTACTGATCCAGCCAACAAGCACACCTCAGCTATGAAGAAAAACACCCTGGAAGAGAAAATTACAAAACAAGTGTTATATGTAATGAACCATCTCTCCTAAAAGGTTAAACTGTTACATAGAGACATGTGAATGATATTTATATCTAACATGCTTCCTCACGCAATAGCTTCTTTTAGGCTTTGAAGCATGCACAACTTAGAATAATGGAAGACAACACGGATCAAACTTTATACCATTTGATCATAGAAACTCTAAACAACGGTAACTAGTTTTGCAGAATATGAAAATGTTAGAATATTCTAGATTTAATTAAAACTTAATATAACAGATGCTATTGTACCAGCAGATTATGAAGAGGATAACTGCACATGCCCTTGAACCGCCAGGGCTTAGAGACTTTCCGCAACAGAAGCATCGACTCGCCACCATTATGAGGACTTGACTGACCATGAGGAACAAAAATGCACCAACACCATAGCCAGTTGCTATATCCGAGTTATAGACACAGTAATTATAATTCACTTCATTGTCCTGAACAATCCGGGCCTGCCAAATGAAGATAGAAGATATAACTATTTTGTTAAGTTGGAGGTAAGAATTCAAAATTAGATGCATCCTAAGCATAAAAGGTCCATTCATCACTAGAATGAGCAAGTGATCAGACATCATGATAATTTACATGAGATCGTAGATTCAAACTTCAATATTGTCAATTTACCACAAAGAAGCCACTTTAGTTCTTCAACCAAACGAGTTATGCTTACATATCCCCTAGATCTAGTCAAGGAACTGCCATCACATCTTCACAACTACATGGTGCAAAATTGCAATGTACATCAACCAACAATGAAAAAATCTAGATTAATTAGTTGTACGATCAACCAAAATTTGAATGTTAATTGGTCATAAGGGAGCATAGTAATATGCAACTGCACATTTTAAGTTCATGTGAAGCACATGACACCTTTGAGCTAAACAGATTGGCAAGTCCACCATCAAATCCTGGTTGAATTCCCTCGACAGAATTCTAAATTGAACAATTTCCGCCAATTCAATGTTTGTTCATAGTAAAATGTTTAAAGAAAAGGAAAGATCCGAAGCTTTACACCATCCAGAGCATTGTCTTCTTGGATAAAAACATGACAGTATAATGTATATACTATATACAGATTTGGAGCTCTATTTGCGAACAGTGCCAAAAAATAAATCACCAACCCATCATTGTAATGAGGAACTTCATCAACCAAGAGACAAAAGTTCAAGATTTCCTTTTTTTTTTCTTTTTTTGGGTTGGGGGGAATTCAAATAGCTAAGGAAAAGAATCAAATACAGAGAAACTATTCCAGATAATTTGATTTCAAGAGTAAATTCATATCACTATGATAGAAAGAACACATTTTCAACAAAAAATAAAAAATAAAAACAGATCTGGGCATGCTCATATAAGTAGGAATTGGGGGTTCACCCAAGAAAACAGAGTTTCCGGTTCTTTGAGCTCATTTATGCTAAACCCAAGACCAAAGTTTCAAGCTTTAATACACACAAAGGAAAAAAGAAGGCCAGAGATTCAAGCTTGAACATTATTTTGGTCCACATTTTCCAAACAATCAAGAAAAAGGAAAAAGAAAAGAAAAGAAAAAAAACTCCATGCTCTTATCCCCTGCAATGTGCAAAGATCCAATGATTCTTCTCAAACCCAGAAACCAAACCACCATTGAACACATACCCAGATTTCAATATTGAATTTTGAGAAGAAAAGAACAAGGTAGTGAATATGAAAGTTGAAAAAAGAAAGAAAAGAAAAGAAAATGTGGGATACTCACAGTGCTTCTTCTCTGTTCTGCAGCCACAGCCAAACCGAAAGCAATCAAGTCAAAAACGAAGACAATGATGAGAACAAGCTTGGAAGCCATGGATATGAGTGTGGAAACAGAGAAGGTAGATGGATCTATGCCTTCTCTCACTCTCTCTGTGTATATCTGTCTCTGCAAGAATGCACTGTGCTCTGTTTCTGTTTTGTTCTATTCCGTTCTCTGCTTTTGTCGTGTCCCCAGCTGAAACTGGATCCCAAGTAATGCAAGTTAAGCCTTAATAAATTATAAAGATTAAATAATGTTAAGTGAGAAAAAAAATGGAAATAGAAAAAGACATGGCACCAGTTCACTACACTTGAAAATAGGTATTTTACCTGCTAACATAAGATTACTTACGTAACCTTTAGATTTTTCTTTTGCTTGGGGAAGTAAGCTACGATAATAATAGGCCACTAGTATGGTATTGTTAGTATAGGGTGATATATGCTAATTTAAATATGTGCACATTAATTAAATTAAAATGGATTTGGATTTGTTTCCTGCTATTTAAGACTATGATTTCATTTCATAATCAAATTAAATTAATTTTTAACTTACAATTTTCGTGACTCTTTCAATATTTGATAAGAAAAATTTTACATGAGCAAAATTTTAGTAAAAATTTATTTACCGAAATGATATGATATGTATATTTTTAATTTTGAAATGGATAAAGTCATATTATTTTATTTTATTTAATAACTCTTTAGTTTAGAAAAAATTGACTCTACAAGAGTATGATTTCAGTAATATATTTTAATATTTTTTTTGGCTATACAAGACTGCTTATTTATTAAATCTATAAGTCTCATGATTGCAAACCATATAATTGTTAATTGTGATTTCATATTTAGAGTCTAATTAATTATCATGGGTGTGACCTATTTAGGGGTGCTGTGTTAAAATCCTTTTCTTTTTTGTTCGGTGGGACAGTCGGTGAGAAAGAGAAAGTTGTTGAAGAATTGAGAAGGGGCAATGTTGTAATTTTGAGTGCGCGCGTGACAGTGACATGGTAGCTGTCGGTGAGCGGAAACGTAGATTTTCGTTGCAATGAAGAAAGGAACCAAGGAAATTATAATGAGAGATTCTTAGAGGATTAGCACTATCTAAATACATTATACATGCATTGATTGAGTAATGACCTAATTAGAAATGAAAGTTAAAGTTGAATTCCAGAAAGTGTCACTTAATCAAACGTGGATACAAGTGACTTCAAAAAAAATATGTAAGAGTTTCTTGATTATAAGTAGGAGTTTTTCTATTATTTTTATGAAATTCAAAAGCACTAATATTTTTTTGTTATTTGTAGTTAAAAATGAATCACATGTTTCACTAATTCAAGCTCTTTAAAATCTATTAAATCAAAGATCAAATTACAAATATTAATTACACAATAGACATTGATTTTGTATCGAAACAAAGACCTTATAATTATGATTATAGCTTCAGCAACACAAAGTAAACCAGCTTTCTTATTTTTCCATTTTTAAATTTTCCATGATTCCTTCGGTGAAACGATTCAAACTAATGCAGATCTGATCTCATAGGCCTTGGCTTGGACAGTGGAAGCTTGCTTTCATTTTCAACGTTTTGTTTTGTTGTCTGTCTCTCGCTGTTTCGTTTGAATTCTTATATGGCAAAAGTTGCAACTAATGTTTGCACGTTATATAAATAATGAACAAGGTTATAAAATTGGCTTTTTTTACCCATTTAAATTAAAAAAAATAATTATATACCGTTTTGTCACTTTTACAACTTTATTCACGTATGTACATTTTTTTTAACATCAGAGGAATCGGTCAAGAGCAAGCTGATTTCAAACACTAGGAAGCCAAAGGTATCGATTGGGACTTGATCGATTATTATGCCTTTTTTATGCATAGAAATCAATCAAGAGTTAGTTGATTTGTTGCAAGAAATCAGTTGGCTCCCAACCTATTCCTGCCTCAACCGATTTCAATGTGTTTATTCGAACTAGTTCCCTTGTCCATGTCTATATAAATGCTATGCAAGACATGTATGTGTGCTCAGTGCCTTTCTCTCACAATGCTCTAATCTATCAGTAGTTGTATTTTTAGTCGGTTGAAGTTCTGAAATTGGTACTCAAGTTTTGTGAGAATGGCACAGAGAGGTTATATTATTGTTCATTATAATTGTGAAGTAGTACAAAATACACAAGATGAGGTGAAGTTCTGTTGTCCAAATCCAATACCTGTGAGTATTCATTTTTCCATGAATATTTCTGAGCTTCATGAGAAAATCGTTCACAAGTTACGCCAGCAGAACAAGCAAATAGTGTAGATTTTGTATCGGCTGCCATTGTTGGTACAACAAGGTACGTTACGCTTTACAAGTTGCTTGATTCAAACTGACGATGACATTGAGATGATGTTCGATTGTCATGCTCGATTTTCCAATCTTAGTGTTATGGAGGCATTTGTAGCTCTGGGAGATTTGAACTTAAGCTTTGAGGGATCTGCTCCTGATCCTGCATTTGTTAAAGGGTCATTAGCCCAGCATTCTCCAACATTAGCAATGTCAAATCCAGGGTAGAATGAAAATTTTATGCATGAAAATGAGAATGACTTGGTAGGTGGCCCAAGTTTTGAAATGAATGTTGGCAGTGATGTGCCCCAAATCGGATCAAATCTGAGTTATGATGATATTTCTAATGAAGATGACTCCGAAGATGACCTGAATGAAGGTGATAACTGAAACTTCTTTTATTACAGTTCAATATTTGTAATAATTTTTCAATATTTTATATTTTAGTAAAAGATATACATATTTTTTATTAACTTTTTCTTGAAATATTTTACTTATAATTGAAATATTGATTATTTGATTTTCTTATGAAAGGTAGTATATAAATACAAAAATAAAATAAAATAAAATAATAAATTGGATCCTTTTAGTCTTAATAATTGTATGTAAATTGGATTAAGTTTTTATCTTTTATTTTAGATAAACTTGTTCAACCATAAAAATATTTTTGTCATTTTTATATTCTATAGATATGATCAAAAATAAAATCAAATTAAGAAAAATAAATAGCATAAATGTTCATGAAATGAAAAACTAATCACTAATAATTTTAGTATTGGTATGTTGTTATTTTAGTATTGCAAAATTTGTATAAAGTGTTAAATATACTTTACATTTTACCGTGTTATTCGAAGATGAGACTGATGAAGAGATAGTGCCCCTTACCCAGGGCCAATTGTCAACACAAACTCAAACACAATATAAAAGTCAACAAATTGGTCACTATTCAAGTTTAAATTTTCAAGGAATGCAACTGAATCAGTTAGATGATAGCGACCTAATGGGATTAAATAGAGTGAATCAGTTGCAAGAAGGCCAGCAATTCCCAAATAAAGAATCAATGCTACTTGCGGTAAAAGACTATAGCATCCGAAAGGGAGCTAAGTACAAGGTATGTCAGTCAGATCAATTGAAATATCAGGGGCAATGCAAGCACTTTGGTCTAGGGTGTAATTGGAGCATCTGTGTCATATATCAATAGAAGAAAGGACTGTGGGAGGTTATGAAGTACAACGGGGAACACACTTGTTTGTCCGCCGAAATTTCTCAGAAACATTCTCAGCTAGATATTCATGTCATCGCTGGTAGCATCCATTCTATAGTTGAAGCTGATCCAACGGTTCCTATCAGGACATTGCAGGCCTCAGTTTATTCAAAGTATGAATTCTAGATTTCATACAGGAAAGCATGGCTTGCAAAGCAAAAGGCCATTGCCCGGATTTATGGTGATTGGGAGGACTCGTACAATGAGCTTCCGAAATGGCTACTGGCTTTGAAGTCGTTTATGCCAGGTACAAGCATTGAACTTTCAACTCTGCCTTATTATGTTAGTGATTTGGTTAACCACAACTGTGTCATGTTTCATCGTCTATTTTGGACATTCCCGCCATGTGTAAAGGATTTTAAACATTGTAAGTGTTTTGTTACTGTCGACGGAACGCATATGTACGCATTTGTATGATTTTGTTGTGTGTGTTTAGTTTGCAAGTTGTACGAGTTAATGTCTGTGATAATTTGGTGTATTGCGTAGTATTTATTTTGTATCTTGTAAGTGATCATGTAAATGTTCATGGGACTTTTCATGCTTAATTTTTTATATTGCAAGTGTCTCTTGAAAACACAATTCATTTAGACATCAAATCATTAAAACATAATAAACTATCTACTAATAGTAAGTTACAAGAACCACATAATCGTCTAAACATATATGAATACCTGATACATCATAGCCTACTACATTAATAGCTATTTACATCATACCCTACTCGGACTAGTGATCTCGCTAGTTGCGCCGAGCGCCTATCAAATGCCTATCGGTTGTGCAACAGATGGGCCTATTCTACCGTGGCCCTAGGTCCTGGGGACCATGCTTATCTCCCCCATGATCCTCGCCTCCAATCTCATGCGAAATGTGTGTGGCGACAAATACTGATGCAAGATTCCCACCTAAGAGATCAAAGGATGGAATGTCATAGCCTGTGGTCATGGGACTCATAGTGGTCAAGGACTGATGGTGTAACCCAGACAGGTTATCTGGATATCCCTGTGCAAGATTGGAATATGGACCTGGTAATGGGTTCTGGTCTAGAAAGTCCTGACATGCAACAATGCCCATCTGATCAAGCAGCGAGCTCAAACCCAAATTCTGATTGGGCAAGTATTTGTGAGAACTAGAACCAGGCACATAATCAAGCACTGTCTGAAAGCTAGAACCCATGTTGTGCCCGCTAGAACCGGCCAAGTGACCTCTAGAATTGGACATCTCACCTCTAGAATCGAACATCTCAGAACCTACACCATCATCATCATCAACCTCGTCATCCTCATCATGTCTGTCCTCATGAGCATGCATATGTGTGCGGCGAGTCTCTGCTTGCATTCGGCGACCTCGCTGATGTCAATCTGGAGCATGAGGAGGCATAGCTGCAATTAGCACCGGTGTAGCTCCAGGCGGTGCATTAGCTGGTAGCTACACATAACGAGGGTTGCGAAAAGCCTGCTCACCTGATAAAATCCTAAGTGCAACACCACTATACCAATCAAAAAACTCTAGCGAAGGCAACTGGACTGAACCAGGAGCACAATGATATGGGACTACCCGTTTTCTTCGTTGATCCCATAATTGATGCCATGTCCTGTGATAATCTGGCCATTAGGTACACTCCATTCCCTGTGCATCCCTCGCATACAAGGCATCAACATTCAGCGAATCAAATGGAATGGGCTGCTCAGTCTTAAATTGTCTAAGCACGCAATCAACATGATGCCATTCAATACATGGAAAGCAAATTAATTATGTGAGTGATGCCCAAATTTCAGACTTCGAGATCACCCATGCTGGTGTAATGTGCTGGATCTGTGAGATATCATAAGGTGTCCACATAACTGTTCAAGAAATTGATTAGCATTCCACTTATATAAATATGTATTTATATACTAAATGCGTTAAATAATATTTACAAACTTACATCCATATAGTGGAGTTGATCAATTCGTGCCCTTAGAATTGGCACGCATCTCTCATGCGCATCAGGAGGCGCTACAAATCCGATCCACCTGAAAAGTATACATTTGTTGATAATTTGTGGCATTGTAATTCTAAACAAGATAATTGACATAACAATTACTAAATTTTAGTGTAGTAATATACCTCCAAGCCAATGGAAACCTAAAGCCAAGTTGGTCAACTATAGGACTGAGTGATGGCACTCTATACCAAATCCATGACTGCAACAAGACAAGATACCCAGTGAGATCACCTACTCAGATGTTAACCGCACAGCATAAACCATGGTACAATGTGGATAACACGGTGGATCCCCAGCTGAGCCGTCCACACTCTTCAAAATCACACAGAAAAGGTAGCCATCTCAAGTGAACTCTGGCAGCTGACTTGTCTGCAAACAACATCCCGCCAATCAGCAGCATAATGTAAACTCGGGTTGCTTGCATGACTTAAAGCTGAGTCGCATTTTCTTCTAGAGATGCAAAGATGTTCTTCAGCCACGCTAATGTTACAGTATTACCATTTCTCTTTCGCTCATTCTCAGGTGGTACAGAACCAAGCAATTTGTGGCATACTTCCCAAATATTTTGCCCACAAACCCTATCCTATGCTCCTGTGCAGCCGCTGACAGGAGCCCCATCCACTCATAGCCCTAACTGAAAGGCAACATCTTGGAGCGTTATGGTGCACTCTCCATAGGGCAAGTGGAAGGTGTGAGTCTTGGGACGCCATCGCTTCACAAATACAGATAGCAGAGAATTGTCATACTCATAAAATTTTATTTGTGCAGCATGCCAAAAACCAGCATGTTCTAAGTATGGCCTCATGCGGAGATCTACTCTTTTCATATGGTCTCGTCTCCCACGTAATACACAAGCAGACTGAAGCATAAAATAAAAAAAAATCATATTAAATATATTACAATTGTACCAATTTAATGAAATGAGAACTAATCTAACCAAAATAACTAATTAACAAATCTAATTAAAAGAAATGAACTTACTATTCTAAATAAAATATATTACAATTTTAAGGTGCACTATTCTCCCTAAATCAATTAACTAATCTAATTAGTAATATAAAATTCATAATCTAATAACAATTGACTTTCAATAAGTAGGTTTTACTTTTCATTATATTTGCTTAGCTAAAATCATAAACTAATTAAAATATATTATTTCCTAAACCTATTCATCACTCTAATTAAATGGCATTATTTACTATACATATCTTCAAAGTGCACTAATCTCCCTAAAATAATTATCTAATCTAATTAAAAATAAAAAATTATAATAAAAAAAATATTAATATCAATAAGCAGGTTTTACTTTTCGGCATATTTACTTAGGTAAAATATTTCACTAAACTAAAAAATATTTCACTAATACCAAAAAATAGATTTTACTTTCCAATATATTTACTTAGCAAACATATTTAACTAAACTAATTAAAACATATTGTTTCCTACACATATACATAGATCTAATTACAATATATTATTTACTAAACATCTTTATAGTGTAATCTAACTACAATAGCCACTAGTTTAATTAAATTAAACAACCAAAATAAGTTTAAAATGCACCAAACTAAATTAAACATACCATTACAGTAAGTTTCAAATCCACTAAACTAACTTATATGACTAAACTAGATTTAAAATGCACTAACCTTATTTAAACAATTATTAAATGATACTAAAAACTAAAAATAGAATGAAATAAATATATTAATTCAATAAATTTAAAAAAACTTACCTCTACATGAAGATTTACTGCAATATGTTCAAAATTATCATACCGTCTTAAGTTATTTTCTACCATCTCTTTTGTTTTCACTTACACTACCACACTATCCTCTTCTTCTTTTTTTCCCACTTTCACTGATCTCGCTCTTTTTCACTCTCAGATGAAAGAAAATTTTTTTGCAATCGGTTAAGTCTTTCTCACCTCCAGCATCCAATATATAGGCGGTTGAGTCAACCGATTTCTCCACATGTCCCGCATGCAGCGGACTGTGGAGATGGATCCCTCCTAGCCACACGATCCACCAACAATGATCCCCAGTCGTCCGATCGCCCATGTACTGGAATCAATTAACAGCTGACCGGTTTTTTTGGATAAAAAACCCATAGAAATTGGTTGGCTACTGACCGCTTCCTTTTTATTTTGCTTCTATGAAATCACTTGATACTTAACCGATTACACTAATATAAAAAAGAATGTAAATATGCACATAAAGTTCAAAACGTAGGAGTTTGGTATATAATCTTTTTTTTCCCTATTATTCTCATAAAAAAGCCTATAAAATTCACTTGAAAATATAATGTTATAACATTAACAAAAACATTTTATTCCTAATGTTACTATCTCAAAAGTTAAGCAAGTTAATAGAACTCTCATTTTGCAGAGTACTTTGCTAGTTTGGTTAACTGTTACTCTAATCCAAAATTGAGTCATGAATTCTTGGGAAAATAAAATAAAATAGGGCTAACAAAATGGATTGAAGGTTTTGAGGCTCACAAGTTAATTTATTTAGCCCCATCAAAAAAGGAAGATTAAATTATATTTTGCAACTTGATTTTTAATCCTCTCCAAGTAATCCACAATTTAAGGGAATGTTTGATATGATATTAGACATAACAGATAATGTCTTTTCAATTCTCATACAAGTATAATTCAATTTAATAATATTTTTTTAATATTAAAAAATGAGCATTTTATCTGAATATGTATTTTATTATAATTGAATGAATGGACGAGTGAAGATTAATAGAAATAATTATTTTATTCAACAATAATAACATCCATATCCAAATAAGCCGTTACTCTTAATTGTTTAAATAAAATTACTTCTATTAAATTAATAAATTCAATTTACGTGCTAGTGCCACGTTACGTTTAGAATGGATGGTCCCATGTCACGTGCCTCATGATCATGAATGAATTTTTTGAGTATTCACCCTCATAAATAGCTGCATGGATAGGCACGTAAAAATGAGCTGTGATTAGCTTTTAACATCTGTCTGGGGGTACTCTATGCAATAAGCGAATTTAATAATCCTCTGTTTTAGTCTTTTTATTGTTTTGGTTTTCTTACAAGCGTCATTGAAAACGAAGATTTTGATGTTATATTTTGGATAAGCTATGCAAGATTTCCGTGTACTTATTCATTAAAATTAAAAATTTGCACATAAAATGTCCATGAATCATATGGTAGACAGCATCCAAGTACCAAGACATTTTTCTTCAAATTCCTGTTGTTTTTGTTGCAGTTTGAAATTAGTACTTGTGCACTATTATATTCATTTTCCTTGTGCTTAAGCATCACAATCTTTCAAATCTAAATGTCACAACAATGTTTTTAATGAGTTTACATGGAGATATACATGTGCTTATGTCAATTCATAAGCTTCATTAGTGGTTACTAGTTACATAATGACATACCAGCCCCAGGCACAGCTAAGCACAGTTCATTTTTCAGGCTTCCCTATACCCTTTTCCAAGTCTTGTCTCAAGCATGTCCCTCATGGTATTAATTGCTATTAAAGTCGTTCTATTGTTGTGGTTCTGGTTCCTCCTTGCAAGTAACAATCTATTTTTCTCTCTCTTTCTCTCTAAAATCAATACAAGGACATTTCTGAACTATAGGTATATACTTAGCATGCAGATGTTGGTTAAATTTATAAAAGTGATTTAAAATTTTACTCATTTAAAAGTTACAAATAATAAAATATTTAAAACTGACCATGTCTTTTGCTCATTCATTGAACTGACCATGTCTTTTGCATAAATTTAAAACTCTCGCATCGATAAAAAGTAAAGATCTTAATATTATTTTGACATATAAATAGGGTGTTAATTATTTGAATTCAATTGTCCTCTAAAAGTGAAAATGATTTTTATAGATAGTCTTTAAAAATTATTAATGTGATAAAATATTTATAAAAGTGATTTAAAATTTTACTCATTCAAAAGTTACAAATAATAAAATATTTAAAACTTCTTATAGAAATTATGAATATAATCAATTAAGGTCAAATCATGTTAAATTTTATTTCTTTTATATTATTTTTCTTTTAATATTACTTTTTCTATTAACAGAGTTTGTTTTTATATTTATTTTACTTTCACTGCCAATTATATTTCAACATGGTTTTCCATTTCATGTGCCACACGACATATAATTTATGTAAGATCATGCAAGGTCACATGATATGTTAGGTCCTCTATCATTTAAACGTATGGCCAAGATAATTTTAATAATTGTTTAGGCAATCTTTCTATCTTGAGATAAGTATTGGGTATGTTTAATTATGGGTAAAAAAAGATATAAGTTTTTATGGATAAATTCTATAGGTAAAATTATTCATGAATCTTATCCATAAAAAATTATACATGTAAGTTTTTTCCTTTTTACTATATTCTTATTATGCTAAAACACTTACTCATTCTCTAGGTGGGGGAGGTGGAGTCCTTGCAAGTATCCCCACCTTTGCTCAAGCACGCACCCGACTTCCAGGAAGGATCCGGTCAAGAGGTTTTCAAAGTCCTCTCCCATACGAGGTAACATTCTCATTTTCCCCCTCGTTACACATAACCTTAGGGGGCGTATGGTTCGCGAAATGTTTCAACATTCCCTAATACGGCGAATAAGATTCCTGATTTTGGTTCATTGGATAAAAACATGCTCTCAGAAAGTTTCATTCCTGAATAAATCGACCCTATTTCCACGCTTCACCCTCCACACGTTAGATTCCCATGGAAAGGAAATGTTGAAACATTCCGTGACCTCATATTCCCGGAAATGTTGAAACATTCCGCGAACCACACGCCCCCTTAGAGTAAAATTAGAATTAGAACTTCAATTATAAAATGATTCCATGAGCATATATTTGGTCGTTTAAATATTTGGCCAAGATAGTTTTAATAATTGCTTTGTTGGCTAAGGGTATGTTTGGTTGGGATAAAAAATGGGAAAAAATATTCATTAATAAACTTCATGTGTAATTTTACACATAAAACTCATGAATGAAAAATTTCCCCTCAATTTTACCCTTCAATCACACACCATAATTAGACCTTCAATTATAAGATGGCTCCATAGGCATATATTCGGTCTTACGAACTTCAAGCTTCATCTGTGAAGCTTGGGATGGAAATAGACCCTCAATTCTGAATCTGCAAGGGACTAAATCTAAGGAAATGGATAAGAATAACTCTTATGTTAGTTATGTAACATTGAAGTGATCCTCAAACTACCTTGAAGCTTCATCTTCAATAAATCCTAACTTCAAAACAAGAAAAAGTTTCACGTTGTAAAAGAATATCAGCATGAAATAATATGAAAGAAATACACACAAGCAACCATTACAACTTTCCAGATTTACAAGGAAACATGTTTTTGGCACACGAACTTAAACATGATAAGCCTATAAGTTCTAACATGGAAAATTTTATTACCTTTGGAACCCTTACTTAGGATATCCCATATTCAGATAATTTACATCATGGATCCCTCACATGCATGACAGCAACTCCAAATCCCGTGGCCTTATTATATGTGGCAAGCTGGAAACTATCTAGAATCTTCCACATGACTGCCATGTCACACGAATGAGTGAGTGTGTTCAAAACCAAAAGTATTGTGCCAAACACTTCCTATACTGAGCTAAAGAATGGACAACGTAAAATCATGTTGAAACATTGAATGACCAAAACCATGGATAAACAGGACTCATAAGTGCTTTGAACACTTCAGTAGATTATTATGGACCAGTTTGCACAAAAATCAATCCACCACGGTGCTTGATCTCCTTCTTCCAAAGAAGAGAAGCTTACGAAACCCTTTCGCTGCTTTTGAAGAGTCCTCATCATTGTTCCATTTCTTCCTGGAGTGAACTGCTTCTGGCATCACTTGATCACTAGGAGGAGGGGTAGAAATTTGTTTCTTAGGGACTTCAAATGAGACGGCATTACCTTCATCTATTTCTTGGTTAACCTTTGAACTCAGAGCAGAAACAATTAGAGGCTTGATAGGTGATGCTGCTGTAGGATTTATGGTCACATCAGTAACATGTTGAGTTTTATCAACAGGAAGGAAGGTGATCTTGTTCAATGCTTCTTCACTTCTTGACATATTTCCTCCATTTGCATGATCATGATTTGGCAAAGGTGAGTTCATGTGATGTTGGCCAACATTTTCATGGGAGCGCTCTATTTCTGAGATCAAGTATTTAGCATTTTTCTCTGGTGATATCTTGGAGAGCTCTCCAATGTCTTTCAAACCAGAATGATTGTTGTTTGGTTCAACAGACTGAACCGCGCCAGAGTCCACTGGCAACACTTTTGAGGCTTTCATTTCATTCTTGTTGTCGCCATTAATGTCAACAAGAACTTCCCCAGTAGCTTTCTTCATATCTTCTTTTTTATTTGAAGATTTGTCTTCTCTCGGGCCTTGTTTCTTCTTTTCTGTGCCAGCAGTCTTTTTCAAAGGTATCCCATTTGCCTTTGAGGATGGTTTTTTGGTGGGACCGGATTTTGATGGACTTGGTTCTACCTTCTGACTTACTCGAGCAGTTGCGAGGCGATCAATGGTGGAGTTCCTAAGCACTGGTTTGTGCAATTTCTTAGCCTCCTCATTGGATGGATGAATCTTTGGCTTCTCTTTCTTTGCAGAACTCAAGGAAGTCTTGGTATCTGTTCCAGTCTTCTTAGTTGCACTTCTTTCAGCAATTCTCTTCTGCCGCTGAATCAGTAGCTCCTCCTTTCTCTTTCTACTTTCTTCTTCCTATTAATAGAAGTGAGAGATTTTTTTTTTGGAAAAAAAGGGTAAAAGAATGGGGTACTCCAATTACTAACCAAATTGCAACTTAGAGCTACAGAGACTCTTAGAAAAATAATCTGAGTCATTTAATCAAAGAACTGCCCAAACACATGAAAAGATGAGCAACAAACTACTGCTTAATGAAAATAAACAGGGAACTGTTCAAATTCAATGACATTTCAAAGTCGTTATTAAAATCACTTAAAGTTGATGTAAGACATAATTCCAGTCCCTTACAAAAGGGTAATAAATTTCAAAGCAATCTATACCTAACATCTCCTATAATACCTTTGTTGTTCATACTAAACTCTCAGATCAAGGACCATGTAGGGATAGGTGATGTTTATTGTATAATTAAATGGTCTTGCACCTAATTTTCAACCCATGAGATCACATGCTTAATTGAGTATAGGATAGACTTTACAGCTCATTTTACTAAATCAGCTTCAAAGGTAATACAGCAAATACATTAGACGGGATCAGAACATTTAGTATAGATAAAAGTTTTTAGCTCATTTTGTAGAAGGTTTTGGCAAAGAAAGAATTTTGCGGCCCTCCACTCCCAAATGATGTTTTGGTTGGTTCTGTATCTAATAAAAGAAAGTAAGCATACCAAGAGAGAAGAAGATATGTTTAAAATATTCCTTTCATACTTATTCTTTCAGGAAAATAGGCAGTGGAGCCTAGGCAGTTGTTAGTTACCTTCTCAGATTTGCTCTTCGCAACTGTAGTTCTGCTTCCAGGGGATGCTTTGCTTCTTGACACGACACCAGATTTGCTCCTTCCAAGGGATGCATTTACAGCCTTAGACTTGGCATCTTTACTTGGAACTTTTCCATTCCTCACTCCGGGAGCTTTAGTATTGGCAACCTCACCATTACATGGTTGCTTTGTATCTGTTTCAACATCAGAACTCTTTCTGTGTGCTTCATTTAATGAAATGTTATTTTCATAATCCATTTCCATACTCCAAGGTGCTGCCGCATTCTGCTCTACAGCCGAATCACGGTCAAGAACCATGAAGAGATCATCTGGCTCATGGGAATTTGAAGTTGCAGTCTTATTCTGTGAAACCTCTTGTGTGCCCTTAGCAAATTCAGTAGCACCAACAATGTCTGAAACCAAACTTAAGTCTGCTGCTGAGTGAGAATTGAATTGGTTGTCTGATGATCGCACTTGAATCATGAAAGAGTCATCAGCCAAAACGTCTTTCTTGTTTTTCTCTGATGATGAAACGGAAACACCATTAAACATACTGAAATTTTTGTTTCCATCCTCATTTGCTGATTTATCAGAATGATTGACAATGAACCAATCCTCTTCTTTCTGGCGTTTAGGGAGGGAAGGTTCCGGGCCGCATCTGGATAGAATTGATTCAGAATAGTGACCTGATCCTTCATTTCTCTGAGAAAACAACAACTCCTCATTTGTGCTGTCTTTCTTCTTCATGAAGGAAGGTGCATCCTTCCCTTCCTTAAAGTATTCATTGAGATTTTGACCCTCACTGTCCAATTCCCTCCCTGTCACAATAAAGGAGTCATTTGAAACTACTCGAGTTTTAGTAATGTCTTGTTTGTGGTTAAATCCATTTGACCTTCCATCCCCAAGATTCTTATTCACAGTATATTCCTCCTCAAACTTTACAAGCTGTTTTTCTGTATCCGGACTAGACTCATCATCTCTCAAGAGAAGATTCTTAAAAGCATCCCAGTTGTCATTGCCTTTTGCACCATTTGAATCAGCATTGTTTGAACCATTTAGCATGCCAGGGTGCTTTGCATTATTTTGTTTCTTATGGCGACGAGAAGTTGATTTGTGCTTTCTCTCCAGTGACCCCACAGCTTCCTCTACCTGCTGTTTAAGGGAATCACCATTGATAAATTCTTCATCGTTGGATGAACTCCCCTCTGTCATTCTACTACCCTTTTCACCATCTCCTTTAGAGGTTATATAGTTTATATTGCGAATAACTACTTTCCTTGAGGACTTCTTTCCATGCTTCTTTTTGCCTTGCCTTGAATGCTCATCTGAATTACTCTCATAACTAGAGTCAGTGGATGCAGTTGATGCACCTTCTTCGGAGTGCTCCAGTACTTGAGTGTGTTTCTTCTTCTTCTTCTTGAAGGATGATTTATTATAATCCATTTCAGAGTCCTCCACATGTGTAGGAGGCCATTGCATACTGCCAGGATAATAATATGAAGAGGGAACTTGCATACCAGGATAGATGTACCCTTGGAATGGTGGGGGCATATGTTGAAATGCATGACCCTGAAAATTGTGCATGTACTGAGGAATATGGTTTGGCCAAGACATTGGTATTTGAGCCCTTCCATCTGGTGGTGGTGTCTGAGCTGATGTTGGCATGCTATTATCTGCAGATTTTCAAAATTAAAGATAAATAGTAAAAGTTGCTGAATCCATCTGTACAAGATTTAAGTTGTTTCATATTAAAAATGATTTTGTTTGGGAAAATCAGTCACAAATACTTTTCACTGGAAATTCCAGTGAGGCAAGCATATACCACAACTGACAGGGAATTCATGTATTAATCCTTAATTTTCTCAAAAAAAAAAAAAAACACTAAATATTCTATTTGTTTAAAAATGAATGAGAATGGACAAGCAAAGGTGAGCTTACAATAGGATACTATACTTTTATCAAACATGACTATGGCTAAAGACTAGTGATTCCACAAAATATTTGTTTCATTGAACCATGGTGCTCGGAGGAAGGGGGCAATGACAAGATACCGAACCAAGTAGCAAAGAAGGATACCTTGACTCATGTCAAAACTTGCATGACTAGGGGTTGACTCAGATATAGGGGCATCAACTAAGCCATTTAGTTTACTGCTGGCATCATCTTCACCAGTAAGTATGATTCCGGAGGTCCTCAAGTATGGCAATACGGCTTGAGCAGATGCCTGCATTGCTGCTATCTCATCCATCCAGAGCTTGTCTTCATTCTTTTGCTTGCACAGGTCTAAGAAATTGATGCATGCTTCCCTACATGCGATAGACATTTATATTACATAGCAGAACACTGAAAGTTTTCGGGTGATATAAGAGTGATGATTTCAGATACATTGACACTGTGAACCTTACTATATTCTTTTATCAATGAATCTAATGGATATGTTATACTCAATTAATGAATATATAAGTAAAATATCCAAAGTACAAAAGAGAACCAACAAAAATTAATAACATCAATTAACATATGTTAAAAAAATGAGATACAAAAGCAAATTCAAATATTGACATAACATTGTAATGTATGTCCTGCAGGTCCTGCAGGTAGTGCATCTATTCTTTTTGTAATCCTTATTATTACTTTTAAAGTCCAAACAGTAAATGGGATGGATATCATTCCCCCTTTTGTAAATATTGAAATTTTGTCTTCTTTTTTCTATGTTGTTTTTTTGGGTGATCTACTTCCTTGTCAAACAAAGCCCGTGATATGAAGCAATGAAGGAGGAGATGAAGGAGGTAATATTCATGTGTTCTTCAGGTAGATGCCATTAAGGTCAATCAATGATGTCACATGTCATACCTCAGTGACAAAAAAGTAAAATGGAAAAGAAGCATATAAGAGTTAATAAGTTGGGGATCATTGCACCATAGCATAAATGTAACTAAGTCTAAATGAAATTCAACTCAAGTTGGGCAAAAGATTCAATATTGGTTCCTGGTATGCTTGCAGACCTTAAACGTGAAGCTCCAAAAGCATCAGCAAAACATATAAGATCCTCCAGAGACTCTGGATAAAATCCTGCAACTAAAGCACGGGCATAGGCCATCGCTTGCTCTTTGCAAAGCATAGCTTTCCGATTATCTAGAACACGTTGAAGGCGAACCCTGTTCATTAAACAATGATGAAAAATTGCTGCATGATACTATAGATGCTTCTCAAAGAATACAAAGATGAAATGCAAGACTAAATAAGGAATTTTCTTCATAAGTACAATACCTGGAATTTTCTTCATGCCCATCTAGATTAGTAGTTGACTTTTTGACACGCCCTTCTACAGATAACAAGTTTACTGTCAATCCCAGGTCAGAACATGAATTACATTGATCCAATGCATCAAGCAGAACAAAGAATTCTCTGATCCTATGTTAAAATGGAATTGAAAGATAAACCAGTGAAAAAAGATAATGCCAATGGATTCATAGTGAAGTCCTTTACTCTTTTTTTTTTTTTTTAAATGAAGATTATGAACTGCAGAGACAGTACTTGACAATTTTATCTTCACATGGAACATTTTGGGATATCCATTGCACAGTTAGCATTCTGACATGAGTTTTCAATGCAACCATCATTTAGTTCGGCCACACAACCAGAAAAAGACAAAGCTCACACAATAAAGTTGCATAAGTAATTTGGTACTCTTTCAATCAAATTGGTCATGTATAGTCATATTTAACATGTCACTTTATTACATAGCAGTGTCATCAGTACTTTCTCCCAGTTTTAAAAAAGTAATTTAAAAAAAAAATGAAAAACATTGGCCTTTATGATTGAACAGTAAGAACTAAGAATTTACCACAGGGAAGTTTACTTAAGAATGATAATAGGAGAAAAAAATAGTCTGAGAAGGAGCTGGATATTCATCAACTGTAAGACAAGGCACCAGTGTCAATAACATCTCCCAGCCATACCTTCTGCCTCTGCCACTAAATTGCTCTTCTCACTGGAGTCAACCGAACTTTCAATCTGCACAATCTCCTTTTCTATTGTCACAATCCTCTCTAGAACTTCTGGTGTACTCACAAATCTAACAAACCTGTAGAAAATTAACCAATAACAGAACAAACAATCTCATGCATCTCATCTAGCAAATCATAAGCGGCACTGCATCACCAACATTGTTCCTACAGAATCATTCTAAATGATAATCTGCACACTAAAGGTACAAACGTTGCAAGTAATTGATGGAGGGTAGTGGTTTCTCTGATCCACAGTTCACATTTTTCAACATTCAGAACACTTGTAATCCCATTCATCAAAACCCCAAAATTGCCACATTCCAAAAAGCCGCAAAATCAAAAGAGAGAGGAGAGACCAAACCTCTGTAGGGTGGCTTTGGTGAACCAGGGAGCATGTACACTAACAGGACGAAGAGTGATGGAATAGCCACCTTTTGAAATCTGATCTTTAGCACTCTTGAGGTGAGAAAGAAACGGTTCTAACAGCCCAGAAGCTAGTCTTTCACTCACACCACCAGCAAAAACAACCAGGTCACATCTTCAACACAGAAAAACAAAGTCAAAATCACCAAAGAAAAAACAACAAACCCATGTTGCCATTTTGGCTAAAAACTTAACACATGTAGGTGAATTGTGAAGCTTGCAGAAGAACCTTGTTCTTGTTGGGGTGAGCTGAAAGAGGGCATGATCAAGACGAGTACTTGGCTCCATAGCTGAAGAGGGTCCAAAATAGAGAGTGATGCTCAAAAGTCTCAAATCCTCAAAAGTCTAAGACTAAACACCTCATTCATCCACAGTTTTCAGGATCCTTAAGTCTCTCTGCCTCCTCTTCCCTTGGATGCTTCACGTGGAATGTAGAGAAGGCAGAGGTTTGGCACATGGGATCAGTCAGTTTCTTAGAAGAATGTGGGAATGGAATGGAATGGAAGAGGTGCGGTTTTGTTGAGTTTTGAATGTGGGTCCAACAGAACATGCTCTTTCTCGCTATCTATGTATCTATATCTAAGACATGTACTCATTCTCTGTAGAAAGAGAATGCAGAGAGAGAGGGCGAGGTACTCAAACTCCAAGGTGGTGGTGAGATAATAGAATCATTGAACATAGGAGGGTGTGTGTGTGTGTATGGTTGAGAGGTCCATTTTTCCCTTTGTATGTTAACTTGTCATCCAAGAGAGCAAAGAGGACCTCACATTTCGTAATAACGTTATTTGTACATATTTTTGCATGATACATCATGTAATGTTCTGTAACCACCCCACATTTTATTTATTATTGAATTAGTGGAAATTAGACCTACATCCTATTAAATAATAAATATAATATAAGTGGATATAATGGTGTATGCAAAGAATATCAAAATACCATTTTCCTTCTTTGTGTGAGGCCTTGTCTCTTTGCTTTTAACTACTTGTCGGTGTCATTCACAGACGAAGAGTGAGTGAATGAGCAGCAAAGAATAATTGACAGGTTGTTGTTGTTGTTGTCAGTGCCAACCATCAGGTAAAAAAGGTTACCTTTTTTGGCCTTACACTAACATGAACCCACCTCTGTGAAGTGTTTCACAACAAACAGTAATAACTATGCTTCTGTTGTTCGTTTATTCCTCATTATCTGAAATGAATCTTTGTTCTGTCTTTCACTTACTATTACCCTTTTATTGGAACAATTATAATCTAAAAAATATATTGAATTAGCTAAAATTTTTAGGTATAGTATTATTTTAACTTGAATAGATGAGTATTTCTTTACTTATTTGACTTATCCTACCATTTTCTTTGAATGATAGCAAACTCTGAAAATAATTTTAACAAATAATTTTAGCTATACAACATTACTCTTAAAATTTGGAATGTGTTAACTAAATTGATTAGTCTTTTTGATTATTCATTTTATATTGAAAACATAATATTGCAACATCTTGAATTGTAATTTTTTTTTTCCTTAACTATGATTTTTCATTACAAAGTAGGAGAGTCTACACATCCTTTTGGCCAACAAATATCAAATGGGAGGGACATCCTCTAACCAAACTACTTGACTCAATACCTAAATGTTTGAATGGATATGAATTATACATTTAATAAACTAATCTAAAATAACATAGATAATGCGGGAATAGCTAGCTAGAAAGTCATTCTTATTGTCTGGAGATGCAAGGTTGCTATCTGTGGCTTGGAATTATGATTGGAGTCAATAAATTGGAGCTAGCTAGGCAGCTAAGCCAGCTGTCCATGATTGAGTTGTTGGTACTACCAACAAAATGTGCATCTCCAAAACAAATAAGAGCAAGATAAATCAAAGCTCACCAATGTGTGATCACAAAAACAAGTGATGGGAAAGATAGAGAATGTTGTGTTCTTGCACTTTTAAAAGAAGACTTTCTAAATGAGATAAATAATTGCTTATTTCATTTCCCCTGAAAAATAAACAGTAGTCTGATTCAGTGAAAAATCTCTATCTCCTTTGTTTCATGAATCAGATAGAAGAGTGAGAGCAGAAGAAAGATTTCAGAAGGACAATCTATAAAATGCTAATAAAGTAAGATGATTTCCCTAGTAAACGTTTTGTTTAGCTAAATTATATTTTCTTTCTTTGAATAGATTATGTTTTTATCTTTCAAAGCACCAATTAGAGCCACCGTAAGACTAAACTTTGCAAATGATCTAGGTAATGTGTGGAGAATTGAAATATACCTATTTTATAGTTAGGGACAAGGACTTTGGCACTCGTGGGGCTATGTAATGGTGGTTGGATCATTGATATATAAGGAAAAAAAAAAAAAACTAAAGACACTTGCAATCATGGCCTTGATACCTGCTAATAATCCGTGACTTTTTAGCTTAATGTTGGTTCATATATAGCTTTCCGGAGCAGAAAATCAAAACGCTTATCGGATTGCTTCACCATGCATTCAGAGTAAGCTGGTCTTAATTATTGTCAATTTGATTTGATACTTCTTTGATATTTTAGTTTTTGGACTTTCCCTTGATTTGATATTACTGGTAGCTCCAACAATTTTCAAAGAAAGGATGTTACAACTTCCAACTTTCATAAATTTTAATGCGGCATAAAACAAAAAGAGATACCCGAAGAAAGCTATCCAATTCAGCTACGACCATTCATACCAGTAGATGTGCAATCATTACTTAATAGTCTTTACATCAATACAGATGAAATTTCAACGTCTTAGGAGGGAAATAGTTCACGACAAATTTTAGAACGGTCCTGTCGAATATGATATCTTAGGTTCATGTATCCCTATAAGTTTAGTAGGGCTTAGGAATCCTGCAGGATCCACCCAAATTATTGGGAAGGCCTCATAAGCATGAAAATATAAAAAGTGAAGAATTAGACATTCTTAAAACCACTATAGTGGTTGTAGACCGCTATAGGGGTCAGATAGTATTGGTTGATAGGACATGATTTTCTAGAGATTGTTATAGCGGTCAATCGTGTGGGTGATTGGCGCTATTGCGGTCTTGGACCGCTATAGTGGTCAGCCTGATATAAATATGCGTCAAAATAACGCAATTTCATTAAAACGCTCCTTGACGCTACATAAACCCAACCCCAGGCTCGAGTTAGACACCCTAGCCACCGCCAATACACTCTGTGCCTCTTCCTCACATTTTCCTTTCGTTCTTCCTCCTTCCCAAGCTTCAGACAAGTTATTTCCATAGAATTTTAGTCAGTTTCTTCCTCTTTTTATCTAGTTTATGAGTTAGGGTGTTATTAGGCATGATTTTCTCATAACATTATTCCTCCCTATCATTCCAAATTTAGTTCTTGGCAATAATGTCAATTGTTTATGTTTTCATTATTGTTTGGCAGTTCCTATGCTATCATACCCTCTAGAGTCAAGTTGTCAGTGAAAGCGTCCTCCCGGCTACCAACGATGAGTGGATTTAAGCTCATCATGACCATACTTTTTTTGTCATTATTACGACTTTCTAATCTTATACTAATGATTTATGAAATATTTAGAATGATTTATACCAAGAAACATACTTTCATGGATCGTAGCAATTTTAGAAAATTATTATTTTTGCCATTATCATGAAAAATTATTATTTTAGAAAGCTTATAGAATCATATTTGTTGTATATGTGTTTTAGACGTATTTTATCAGTTAGAAAAATTGCATGAATCCTAGTTTAGTATGAACAGCAGGAACAGTGAAATATTTTGAATATTAGTTTTTAGCCAATGATTAGTGAGAAATAGAAAAGTGAGTTAACGGTTGTAGGATCGTTAACCTTGGTACCAAGTGATCTGTCAAAAGACTAGCTCAACTCTAGTTACAGTAAGGAACGCAATATGGTGATGTCCATTTATAGGACCCAGTTTGGTGCCCATCAATTTCAGTTATCAGCTCACTACGATAATATATTTAGTTCAGCTCTTATTTCTCTGTTAATTATTGTTATGGATTAATTGAACTATGATTTTCACTATGTTTATGTAATTAAACATTAAAATATTTTATATCAACTGCATGTATATTATATGTATTATTTTTGTTATCTCATGTAGGTTGTGAGTGCAGACCTACTCACTAAGTTTCAATGAACTCATCTCTTTCTTTTCCTCTCCTTATAGATACAGCTACTAACTCAGTTGCACCACATGATCCGTCTTAGTAGTGCTGCAATATCTTTTGGTGTGCTTTGCTTCAGAGTGAAGTTTATTATAAATTCATGCAATTATAACAGTACTCCAATAATTGTATAGACAAGATCTCATACATGCATTGTATTTTGTTTATTAATTTTCTGATTTTGGCTATTTTATTAATTATGTTTAGCTATGGCCTAGATTATTGCTATTATACAGTTTTATATTCAGGATTTGTGTTTTGAAAGTATTTAATAATTTTGAAATTCAATTAAAATTAAATTATTTGAAACATATATTCTTATTATTTATGCATATTAGCCAGTTACATTACCAGAGGCTTCTGTGAAAACCCAATCCTTCACGTACTGGTCACATTTCCTAGACGAGCTGTGATATCGAAGTTGGTGATCATTCAACAATATTATTATTTGTCATAATATTTGATAGGATAATAGTATGATTGCAAATATTAGTTTAATTTATTCACTCCTATAGATTCAATGTGAATTATTTGATGGTGATTAACAATTTAAATTAAAAGTAATGATTAAAGTGATTTATTTCCAAGAAATTGCAAAACAATTAATAGATATTGAACTTGTTTTATTCTTTATGGAAACAACTATAAAACTCATGTTATTTTGACTCACTTTTTATGAGGCACCATGTTGACACACTCAGATTTATCATTGAATTGAACATAGACCTCACTTAGTTTGTATCTTACACCCCTATTTAATGGGAAATGTGCGTATTAACGTGGTATCTCATAAAGTGAGTTAAAATAATATTTCTCTTTACCTTTTTTTTTTTCTCATGTTTTCATCTTTATGCTCTTTTTGTTTATTAAAAAAAAACTAAGATAGACTTTTTTTTTATTTTTTACTTTTTTTTGAAGGCAAAAAAAGTGAAAATTCAACCCAGCACTATCTCTGTCAAATTTACGTGTGTACCATGTCATCTCTGTTTGTGTGGTCATGTCAACATTTTTTCATTAATTGTGTCAAAAAAGTGAAAAAAGGCCAAATTAAATACGATTTAGAATATAAGAAACCAAATCAATTAAAAATAATTAAAGACAAGGGTCAAATTAAAAAAAATAAGAAAAGGACGATAAAAACCTTTTTGATTTTTGGAAATAAAGACCTCTTGGTCAAAGTTCAAACTCTTCTTCTTTGCAGATGAAATTGTATAAATAATTTTTTTTTCTCTGGCGACCATTTGAACCAAGGGGGCCTATTCCAAAGAACAGTAGTTCTCTTTTAGTATAATCATATCAGGATACCCTCAGGTTACACGTTAACATAAGATGGTTATATTGTTTTCTCTCTTATAATACATATACTCTTATGTTAGTAGAGTTTAATCCAATTTTACAAAATCAAGAGCAGCCACTTAGATAAGGTGAAAATCACAAGCAAAATAGAACCAACATATTTTAATTTCCCAACGGGTTCACATGAAGGATACGTTTGGCATTAAGATAAACATTGGGGTGTGACTGATTTAGAACAAAAATAAAGTGGAAATTTTTATCGATAAATTTCATGAAACACAAGTGGAAAAATAAAAATATTGGATGTATGCATATATATGCATTTTGGTCTTAAAAGATCAAAATATTGGTAAAAGAAAAATAAAATAGAAAATTGCTGCTTGAGCTCAAAGATCTTCAAAGGAACAATCATTTACAACATATCTTAGCTGTATACATTATGACATACTGTCCACGATGAAGATGGCGGAACACATTGGCTGAAAAAACATATATATAACTTGGCCCATGTAAGCTATTTTTAATTTGTTCACAGAGTTCACCATGGGCACGTGACATGAAATTTTAACCTACACCACACTCCAAGCAAGCCCTCCCACCCCACCCCACCCCACCCCCTGACACCATGCCACATAATCTTTTTTGGGCATTCAACCATTAAAAAAATTATTTAAACACCAAAAACAAGTATATATCTTTTAGATATCCATCGGAATAATGATGATCTTTATATACTCCTTCATCATATTATATATAATAATTTTAAAGTGAATATTTATTAAGATAATTATATTTTAAATATTTAAATAACATAACTATTTTGCCTTTCCCATTTCCTTGAAGCATTAATTTGAACATCTTTCTCTAGTAGTTGTTTACTTAATAGGTTTATTTAATCAGGATATTGGTTAAGAAGTTAAAATAGAAAGATTTTATTTTGAAAATGAGAATTTTTATATTTTCAAAGCTAAAATCTATTTAAAAATCTTAACATTTATCTTTGGGATAATTATAAGGACATCCTTTAAATTTCTTTCATATTACACTTACACCTTTTAATTTTTAATATTATATTTATCTTTCTTATTACATTAAAAAGATATTAATAGCCTTAACTATTTCTTCAATTTCTAATGAATGACACTGACTGTCACTACTGATTGCTTCCTTCCCTTCTTGTGAAAACATTCAAGCACCGTCTCACACAGACTTTTCATCAAACGTGATACATCATCTAGAATAAGATCAAATCCATGATCGGAACACAAACCCTTTCAGCTTATTCTTCTCAATAACAACCATCACCACAGCTAGGCCAGAAAACAAGGCCCAATGAAAGGGAAAAAAAAATGTAAGAGAACAATAAATTTCTATATACAAATGAACAAATCCACCAACATTTTATCAAAAAGAAAAAAAAAAAAAAAGATCCACCAACAACAATGTCTTCTTCCTCTCCATGTTCCAAACCATGCCACCATGTCTCAACTCACCCAAACTGTGATCTGCACTGTCACCGTGCGCGCCACCAGTGAATCTGCAGTTGGTATTGACCACCACACAACGATTCTCGCCGTCAGCCGCCACCTCGTCCCTGCCATGGTTGTCAGGCAGCCACTAACTGGTTGCCTTGTGCCGCAGCTCTATTGCCAGCGGCAGATCTTCGCTCCATCTCTCATGCTCTCACAACTCAGCACTGTTAGTTACCCTTTTTTAACAAAAGAAAATGCTGTGATGATATACTGCTTAGTGTGCAAAAGATGGATTACAGATGAAGGGGGGGAATGAAATTGATGAGTGTTTGAGTAGTTTAATTGGGAGAAGGCTGGGGAAGATAGACTGCCAGTTTTTTTTTTTTTAATAAAGGATAATTTTAAAATTTTTAAAAAATTATTTAAAAATAAAAAATAAATATAATATTAAAAATAAAAAGAAGGATAAATATAATATTAAAAAGGTTTTATAATTATTCCTTTATTTTTTTGTATTATTAATCAATACCCGTAAAGTACTGTCTAATAAAATCCTTAATTAACATTTTCCTAAAAGGGGGCCTCTTAATTGAATATGCTAACTCTAGGATGGGGGCAAATGTCATTTCCGCATTAATTGCATGTTTGGGAAGGGGTAAAACAGTTTTTTCATTAAGAAAAGCTGTTTAGGAAAAATAATTGTGTTTGGGCAGTTTGCTTAAATAGTTTAAGCTGTTTTTCAGAAAAAAGCTAAAACTCAAATCTGAGCATTATTTTTCAAAAAGGTTGTTTATTAAAAAAACTGTTTTTTTTTAGTATTTTTAATGAAAAGCAATTATTTTTTAGCAAATCAAATAACACGATTAACTTAAAATCATTTTTCAGCCAAAGTACCTCAAACATAAATGAATTTTCAAATAAGTGGGTATATAAAAAAGCAATTATTGAAATAAGCATAATCTTGCACATTTTCCCAAACATACTTTAAGGTTCCATTTCAATAAATAACTTATTCAAGCATTTATAAAAAATTAATTTTTGAAAAGTAGCTTTGAATAAGTTAGTTAAATTCAAATACATAATAATAACAATACTTGTTTTTAGTTTATTAAAAAGAAAAATTATTATTTATACTCATTATGTGTAGGACACCGTGCCGATTCACACTTCATCCACCATTGAATGAGATCCGTACCCTATCTAATGATGGATGGAGTGTGTGTCGATATAGTGTTTCATACACAATGAGTACAAATAGCACAACTCGAAGAAAAGTGTTTATTAAGAAGCTATATATTTTAACTTCTCCAGAAGCACCAAAAATAACTTTTAGAGAAACGATAAACTGTTTAATCAAATAAGACAAAAAATAAAAACATAACTTTGACTTCTAGAAAATTAAAAAAGTCATAAATTTTACTCTTCAAATAGACCATAAATCACATTTTAGCTTTCTATATTTATTACTCGGACAACTTGAGAGGGAAAGAGTGAAATGATGAATAAATAAAATAAAATTCCAAATTGAAACTTATATATACTATCCAGAATAAATTACTTTAGCAAAATTAAAAAATCTATGTGATTTTTTACTTTTCATGAAAAGGAATATGTTTTAATCTCTTTTGTCAACTCATCATTCCAAATTTTCAATACTTACTGCTTGTATTTTTCCAATAAATGTTGAAATGATAAGTTAATATATAGGGATAACATATCATCTTTTATGAAAAGTTACGGGCTATGAGGAGATTTTAAAATCTCGAATGACTAATGTATTCCTGGTAATATCTTTTAATGACAAATTTGGAATTTTATTGAAAAAAAAAAGTTATAACTATAAGTGTGATTCATTATATATACATAAACTTCTTTAATTTGTTGCATTCATTTTTGGATTTGTCTATACTTGGTTCAACTTCGTGGTCCCATTCAAAATATGTAATCTAAGAGTGTACCCAACCATACATTATTCACTCCCATTAGTATTTAACCGAGCAGGTATTTGTGTGATTATTTTACTTGTGATAAAAGAAACGATCCGAGAAAAGAAAATCAAATTAACAAATAAATAAAATATACATGAGGGATCGACCATAGTGCAAGATGTGCTGACTAAGAAGCATAGTACAATAATTAGAGAAGCCAATTTTCAGCACCAACGTACGAAAATTTGAGCTGAAACAACGATGGAGCCATAGAATAGGTCTCTTTCACAATAAATGTCACACTAGGTCCAAGTTATAGGAAACTTGCTTTTTTCCAACATGTATGAATTAGAGCATAGCCACTAAGCATTAGCTTCGTGGGGCATCTGTTACATCCGATACAAAATTATCGGAATGCAAAACAGTAGCATGATTAAAGCCAAATTAAAATTGAAACAGAAAACCTATCAGAAACATAAACTTACTGTAGAATATGGTATGATCCTCAAATGCCACTTGATTTTCTCTTGATTACCCTTAGTATGATTTTCAAATGCCCCTGTTGCTGGGTTATGGAGTATTTCCACGCTATATACTCAAAGGATTTCACTGAAAATTCCTTATTTGGCTGAAATCTCCACACCAACTTAATTATCTGGTTCATCTTTGGATAAAATTCACTGAGTTCAGTACTTAGCTTGATGCATTTCATACAGCAGTGTGTCTTCCCAGGCAAACAGATCTCTCCTCCATTGAAGATTCCACACACAATTTTGTCCATCCCAGAACCCAACATTTACACCTTTTTGTGTTGACACGGCATATAACCTAACCTAGGGAATTTATCCCTCAGCATGATATCATTCAGTCATTCATCTTCCAAGAACAGCACCTTCTCTCCACTACCAATACATATACATACATACATATATATATGTATATATTCCGCCATGGCCCACCATTTTGCTTTTATATTTGCTATCTCGTCCCTGAGTTACTCATCCTATTGCAGAATAAGACATCTCAGTCTAGTCTAGTTAGGCTGTGCAATATCGCACATCCAAAGCAATTCAGTGCAAATTAAAACAGAAATCCTTTGCCAATGAGTTTTAGCCTTCAGTTCATGTGACTCTCTTATCCCTGTGACAAGGGACGAGTTGCTTGCTTTGGGATTAGGAGTTCAATTCCCGTTTATCATTCCCTATAGTTACATTCCCTAACTCTACTAAAAAAAATCAACCCTTTCATGTGATCACTAGATGCTCTAACTTTTTCATGGGATGTTTGTCTCTCACTCTTTGTGCACCATAGAAGAAATTATTAAATGTTCCAAGTGTCATAAATAAAAAAATTGTGCTTTGACCATTTATAGAATGATGTTATGTTTTTTATATAATGAGAGAACCCACTAATTAACATGGCAATGGAAAACCCAAAATAGCCCATAGAGCATCTCCAATACGGTTAAAGTTTCGTCCTATGTTGCATTCAATTATAATCTCACTTTATCTCTTATAATGCTTTGCTCATGTTGCAAAAGTTGGAATTTGAGTTGGGATCATGCACTAGACATACTCTTAAGTAGTGTGAGCGTAATCCTAATGTGAATCAATCACTTAATAATTTCCCCCAATATTGTCCCTGATATACTTCAATATTTTTTTTGATAATTATAAAACACAATTGATGCCCAAAAAAAGGGTAGAGCAAGGAGGATCGAGATTCAAATAATAACCAGAAACCAGCAATAAAAACCATCAAATCACCCAAACTAGTCACCTATGTACACTCTTTGATACCAACACCATTCCCTTCAGCATGGCCATCAAGGATGGGAGCAAAAAACTCAGAAAAGAAAAGTGACATCCACTCGTGAAAACATAAGATATGCCGCATATGACAAATCTGATCGGTTCCATCCATTACATACTTCCAACCATATCAAAAAACAGAAACTTGTTGGGGTGTATGCATCATGCACTTCGACGAAACTCCTAGAAGCACAATGACACCAAAATCTATTGATCCATCCATTAGAGATAGTCAAAACCACACACCATTTTGCAACTAGGAAACCACCCTTATGCTATTATAACAGCATATAAAGAAAAGCTCCTTGTTGTGGTATTGTTACCGAGTTAAAGAAAGAGTTCAGCAATAGCAGCATAAAGAGCCACAAAATGCACAAATTGGCACCTTATAAAGCAGAAATAAGGACTCTGCACTGAGAGGCAGAACCATTGCCAACAACCCTCCTATATTGATCTACCTTTTCATAGCCAAACAAACTCCTTATCATTAGATTCCATAGCTTGCTTAGTCCAAGTATCCAACAAGATTGTATCCATCTTCGGAGTGTTAACCAAAGAGAAATTCTTCAACATGTCCAATATGTTTAAAAAGGAGTTCCTTATAAATCTTTTCTGCCAAAAAACCTGTTCTCCCCTCTACACCATATCATTTAGGACAAAATCCAATGATAAACTCCTAGCTTTGACTTCAGCCTCAGAAATTGAATTGACTAAGTAAGAATCAGTAAGACCTCCAACAACATAGGTACCTTGCTGTGGGCAAAATGTAGCAACTCCCTCGTGGGGTCTGTATTGAAAAGGAGTCTAGAATTAAGGTGCTCTCCTAATGCATGCCTTGGTCTTTTTTCCTAACAAACTCCACTGATCAGCTAGGCCAGTGATGAAAGATTGATTGAATCAACTCATCCCAGTTCCTTGTAGCATCCTCAAAGACAACTCATCCCAGATATAATTCAATATAGCGCCCCCCCTTTATCCCCTTCTCCGCTGCTTGCCAAATTGGCTTGCCAGCTATTTTTTTTTAATGTTATTTTTAAATTGTTTATAAATGATTAAGAGTTTGGCACTCCGATTAGACATTTGAACGATTAGAGTCATTTGAACTTAATTTTATTATAATAATAATTATTAGGCAGAGATTAAGAAAAAAGGAAATTAAAATAATTTTTTTCAATAAGGTTTTGTTATGGTACTCAAAGGTATCAGTACTCTTTTACATTTAAGGATTGTGATCTAATCATGAATATTTAAAATATTAACAAATTTAATTAGTGAGATATGTGGTATATTTTTAATCATAAGTTATCTTAAAAGTATTGATATCCATCAATTTTATAGGGTATCTGACAACTATCCTTAGAATAAATATATAGATTGAACAAAAGTGTTAGCCCGTAAATTAATTAGCCATAAAACATTTAGAGCGCGTTTATTTCAACGTTATCAAAAAATAATTATAAAACTTTAATTTTATATATAATTAAAAAAAACTCGAAACAGCAATTCAAAAAAATGTCGAAACATATTTTTTTTTCTTTCAAGAAACTACTTTTTATAATTTCTACCAAAAAATTTGAAGAACATTTTTTTTATCCTGATTATTTTTTAAAAATTATCTAATTATGGAAAATGTGTTTTTTTATTAAAAATAATTATTCAAACTCACCGTTAATGTGTGAGTCGAATGCATCGAAATCATTGAACTATAAACTCCACGTTTAAACAGGCTTGCAGTGTTTGCAAGGTCCTAACCCACTCTGGTTACGTGTTCCGCGAGCCAACCTTGGGACTACGGCCCATGTGCTTACTTACCTCTAGGTATTTGACATGCCCAGTTGCCCACAGGAAAAGATTTCTTTGATTGCAAAGCAAGAAATTAATTAATTTCAAATTAGACACCCATGTAAATTAAATTAAATCTGACCAAATCTATGAGTTCCGTTAGAGAACGTGCTTTGATTTAGTGAGAATTAAAGGTTGATTTGCAGACTTATTTGTCATTGAAAATAAAGAAAATATGGAAAAGGTGAACATACATATAGAGGAAAAAATGCTAACATATTCTAACAAGTTTCACAATTGTTACATGGTAGAAACAACGTAATACTAATCAATGCACTAATCGTTACGTTAATTAATTACTGAAGTCAAGTTTTTCCCTGTGAGTCATATAGCACTGGTTCGGTCTGCAACGGATTGAAGATAAACAAGTCAAACTAGGTTGGCTCGCATTGTAAACGGGAAAAAAGCTTCATGATCGAAGGTGTGCCGCTTTTTTCGTTTGCTGGAAAAATTTTATGTTGACAACAGGGAGTGAACAGTGACAGAGGGAGGGATTCGAGATGGAGGTTGTGAGGCTTTTCTAAACTCTAAAAAAGTCCTTGGTAATTGTAATGAGTAACTACAGCTCCCACGGCAGAGTTTCCACTACTTTTACTATTATGGTTGTTGTTTCTACTTTGAGTTTCTCTATTTATTGAACAGTTATTCTATTTGATTTTATTTAAGCCTTGACAACTTTGACCAGACTCATCATATTGCCCCTATCATCCCTAATAGAATGACATTTGGTGCACTCCGCTCCTCTGGGATTTCTTGATCTCCTGATGCCATATAGTCCTACAAGTGCATAAACAACTCAATATTGAATTGATCAAGTTCAATATTGTATAATTAGTATATTGAGAATACTATAAGACTCAATACTATAAGACATATGGAGAGAAACATAGGTCATAATATGCAAATGATAGACTCCACCCCCTACCCCCCACATACACATATATTGGGGATGACTCTAGTGAGAGAAGTGATTTATTATGAGAGTGATAAGACCAAATTTGGACTGTATAACCATATATGGATTGTTAGGATTAAAAGTTATTAATGGTAATCAATTATCACATTCTCATTTAAAAAAATTATATGATTTTATGTTTTAATATTGGTCATTCATGCAAAATCCAAAGACCCACATTTACTTCTTTCACTTTCACAATAAACCACCCCTTTTACTTGAGTTATTCCCTATATATGTATGCCTAAGAATAGGGCTCTTATGCAAAAAATATAACACCCATTTGTACTATAGCTAGTGACAAGAAATTACATAAGAAATACATCAATTAATATCAGTTAACATAAGTACAAACAAGATGTTCTGGCATAAGTACTTAATGTCATCAAATACAAATTGAACATTTCAAAAATTCATAACAAACAATCACAATTTAGTTAAACATAAAGTCCTTAAGTTCTTAGAAATTGCCTTCCATTTGACATTACTCGGCTAATTTGAAACCACCAGAAATAAATTAAAAGAAAATGAGAATTGAAAATTTCTCAATAGAGAATGAATGGTTTTTAAAAACATTTGAACAATGGTTGACTTCAATTGTGTGTTTGCACAGAAAATTCATGAGGCTACATTTTCATCATAGAATAAATTATCACAGCATAAATTATAGAAATCATGCAGAACATATGCAAATCTTATAAAAATTATAATTTCTTTAATTTAGTTTTTATTTTCATTTGTCCGCTTGTCTCACACATTGTCAAAAGCCTTTTCTAAGGGAAATTTCATTCTTTGCCATACTCTTTAACATCGTGACAGGCAAAGTCAAACTTTTATGCCACACTAACTAAGACAAGTAATATAAAAGAACCAGACATCTCGATCCATCTGCCTTCTGTAGTTAGTGGCAAATTTTTTAAATGTCATATTTTTAATTTACTTGTCATTATGCATAAATTCTCAATGAGAGTGAAATGTATAAACTAAACCAATGAAAAAAACTGAATAAAATGCACAAAATGTAACTTAATGTATAAATTTAAAATAAATAAACTACACCAAAATAATATAAACTTGGCCAAATAATAAAGTACTATCTCAATCAAATTTATCAAATCATAAAGTTGTCAATCTAAAAATTAAGTTCAAAGGAGAATAAAATATACTTTTTATTAAATTTTCTTTTGATTTTTCCTCAAGGTCAGTTTGTAATGCCTCAGGTTCATGTGTTTTTAGATAAGTTTAATATGGCCTTAGGATCTCCCAGAACCCACTTATGTTGCTAGGAAGGCCCCGGATGCATGAAAAACCCCAAAAATGCATGGTCGATGCAACGATGCCATTTGAGGTCTACTGAAGAGACCGCTATAGCATTGATTAGGTATGATTCATGGTTTTCAACCGTTGGAGACCACTATAACGGTCATGTGTATGCGTGTCGTGGTTGATTTTCCCTAATTGATAGCTGTAGTGGTGCCCCCAATACTAGAACACACCAAAAATATATAGTTTCATTAAGTAATGCCCCAACACTATAAACCATTCCCCCATACTTTTCTAACCTAAAAATGCGAACCCTACTCTCTCTTGCTTATCTTTCACCCTTTTCACTCTTTTCTTCCTTCAATCCTATCTCCCTCATGCTTCAAGGTGAGAATTTGTTAATGAGTTATGCTAAGTTTCTCCCTTTTTGTTCCTTTTCATGTGACTGAGTACTTATGTTCTTGGTTATTATCAAGTTTAGGTACTCTCTCAATGTTCATAAAGCTGTTCTAGTATGGCTATAGTTTACTCATGGGTTTTTATTGCTTCCATGGTAGCTGTTTTTGCTATTCTCTCTCCCTGGAGCTTCATCGTTACTGGCACCTCTCTTCTGACCCCTTTGAATAAGTGGGTTTAAGCTCGCGGCTCTAATTTTAGCTATTATAAATAGTTTTTATGCAATATTTGTGCCTTCCATCAATTTAGGAATTTTATTATGCTATGAATATGCTTTTTAAATTATGCCAAATTAGAAAAATTATGATTTTTTATAGCCTTCTATGAAATGCATGACTTTTATAAAATACATGGGACCATTGTTGATACCTATATGTCATTTATAGTACCATGTCTTTTAACTGCTTCTAGTAATTTATGAAAAGAGAGTATCTATTCCATAAAATGAAAGGTGAAACGTAGAAGTGGTGGAAAGCACTAAATTGAGCATTTTAGCTCTAAGATTTTGGCATTTTAATTGTGAGTGATGTTTGGATAGGAATTAGAGATAAATAGAGCTGTGAGTTAATGACATTCAATTCATTAACCTTAGTATATCGAGGGGAATTACCCTTCATTCAGGTTAGTCCACAAAAGGGGCTGAACATCATTTTATAAATAATTTAGCATTCTGTCTCTCTTTTAATTATTCTAGAAAAATTATCATGTTTTCTTATTTTTTACACAAAGCTAATATTATTACTATTATTATGTATTATGAATAGAAATGATTTTAATTGTTGCATGAACGGCTGTGGGTGAGAATCTATTTACTGAGTTTTAGATGAAACTTACCTCTCTTTTTCCCTTTATAGATACAGTTGATGATCTAGAGTCTTCCTATATACCTCCTCCTTAGTAGCTATTAGTTTATCTTTTGTGAGGTTCAATTTGGAGTGAAGTGATACTTTCAGAGATATTAGTAGTGCTCCAATATATTGTAGGCAAGATTCATGGACTATGCATATCTATATTTAATTATACTTTTGTTTAGGATTTATGCAATTACAAGTAAAGGATTTTCGCTTTTTTGGAATAGTTATTTTATCATTTGGATAATGCTCATGGATTTTTTTTATGACTTATATGAAAAAGTGTTTACCAAGGTTTTATTTAATTTTATGTTTAATTAAAAGTTAAGAAGTTTATACATATCATGTCATATAAAGGCTTTTGTGGGGTCAGTTCCCTATGTACCAATCACGTTTCCAAATTGAGTCATGACAAAGTTGGTCTTTATCATCATACAGTCATAATTAATTTAATATTCCAAATTCATGTAAGATAACCTTTACTTATTTTTTGTTTTAGGTTTTAATTATATTTTGCCTCTTCTAATTTAGGTCCCTTATGGAAATTACTATAAATATTGGCAAACCACATTAATATAATATTATATAAATAATATGATAAATTCTGAAATAAAAGCATGATAAAATAATTTGCACAGATAACAACATAAATAAAAATTAGCATTAAACTAACTTGAATTAAAAAAAATTGGCAACGTAAATATAAAGAAAAGATAAAATAAAAAGAAGAAATTGGAGTGGCGATAGTTCACACTGGATTATTAAGAAGAGAAGAAAATCTTTATAATTAAGTGGTAAAATAAAAAGAAGAAATCAAAACATGATAAATCAATGGGGCCGATGAGGAGAGATGAAATCTTTTAATTAAGTTATTAGTATTTTTTTTATCAATGTTTAGGTTCATAATTATCTATAAATATAAAAGAATGACAAAATAGAATAACAATCATAATCAATAGAGAGCAAATTTAATAAAAAAAAAAGACTGTGTGTAAAATGGTCGAGTAATAATAATAATAATAAATATAGCCATATTTTGCATAACATCAATTCTTTTTCTGCCTTTAAATTTCCTACACAGATAAAAATGGTGTGTACACGTTGAAATGTTACTACAATTATATCACCGCATTTTGCATCCCCTTTCTTATCTCTCTTTCTTTTCCGACACACACAAACACCTTTTCTTCTATCTCTCCTTCATGCCATACGCATTCACAATTTCTCTCTCTCTCTTCGCACAGGCTCACAATTTCTCTCTCTTTATTTTCTTACAACACCAATCACAAGCACACACTGCACATCCTATCACGTATTTATGGACACAAAAATTACTATGCAAATAAATGACAAAGTGGTAGATAGCGATGGGTTAATGCGCCATTCAACCATCCTTATTTAATTTTCCTTTTGTTATCTTTCTAATCTATTAGTGTAAATTTGTAAATTCGTACGCCTAATTATTTACGCTCAGCATAATATCTCTTATTTTCCTAATAAAAGTTATTCTTAACTTGGCATTACATTAGTTGAGCTTATTCTTATTAATTTATAGTCTTACTTTAAATAATTAATATTTATATTTTAACATTTTGATCTGATCTTTAAAATAGATATTAATATAAAATTATCAAGTAAGATAAATAAAATATCTAACTTAGCTACATGAATTAAAACTGTTGTTGCATAAATTATTTTACGAAAAGGGAGATGTTACAATACTACCATCGTGCATTGATGCTAATTGATATACAGATGGATTGTAAAATCTCAACTTTTAGATTATATGATATGTAGTGCACCATATACTTTAAGGAGTATATTAGAATACCTATTAAAATATAGGTAAAAAATTGTATATAATACATTAAATTCTAATGACACCAAGATCTTTAAATCTAAAAATTAACCAATAAAAACTACACGACTATAATTGAATGTTTAAAACATGGACGTTATTGCAATACAATAAGAGTATAAATTACCCTGCTTAGGATGTGATCATGAGTTTGATTTAAGAGGGAAACTGAGTGAAAGGAGAGATTTTTGGAGTTTTACCATGTTCGCGAGTTTTATTTTTTAAAAGGAAAAGACATTGGAGGGTTTTTATTAACACCTCAAAACCCTCCAAAACTCCTATTTTATAATTACTGAATTAGGAGGTTTTAATATGATTATAATTTAATTTACTTTATTATCCTTACTAAAAAATCAAAGTACTATTTTTCTCTATCTATTTTAATTCTATGTTAACTTGTTATTTTATTGTCAATCTCACAACAATTTTTCGTAAGAATGATCGACCAATCTAATTGTATTTCCTCCCTGTACTATGTCTTCAGTGGCTAGACTGCAACAAGTTACTACCTTGCATAATACTTAAACACAACCTCGAATTAATTGTAGAAACACAACAACTGAAATCAAAACTAGATTTGGGGATTTTGAAATTCAATAAATCCAATTACCGGTGAGAAAGAAAATTAGCTAAAAAACAAAAACAATCATTACCCAAAAACCTCAATTTACAAAGTGTCAAACACAGTGTTTGTATCGCCAGGCAGGAAAAAGTTTCAAAAATGGAAGCTACGAGTCAAATTCAATTTTTTTAAAATGAAAATATTTTTTAAATTTATAAAATCGAATTGTTTTATAGGATTTCAAAAAAATATTAATACAAAAAAATTAACTATATTAATTTATCTATACATATTATAAAGAAAATATAAGAAAATAACTGCTTTTTGGTGTCCAATTTTACTTTTCTATTTTACTCTTATCAACAATTTAGTTTAAAACATTTTTAGGGTTAAAAGAGTAACCTCAGAAAAATAACTACTCCATGTCAATTTATTGTTATTCTTATTTAACTCCTTTTTTATGCATTTTTTTCAATTTCATCTACCTCATTCCTATTTTTCCTCTCTTTCAAAGACACTTTCCTGTTCCATGCTACCCCATGAAAGTGTTCTATCATTTTGGAACTCAAAAAAAAATGTTGTTAAATCATCTTATTCATTATTACCTTTAACCTTTTCCATGTGGCATCTACCCATGATCAGATTTTTGCAACATTCAAGGTATCTTCTTATGGGTTTCTCTATTTGTTTAATTTACTTAAGGGTGGAAGCAAACTAGGCTATTGAAGGTATTTGGCCTAACCTATATTCGACCTAACTTAACATAGTCTATTTAATAAATAAGCTAGACCTAGGCTTTTCAAAAGTCTTTTTAGCTAAACATGTCATCCAGGCACAATATAATAAAAATAATCTATTAGGCCTAACAGATGGGCCTACTTATGTTATTTTTATTATTATTTAAAAATATAATGATAATATAAACATTTTAATCTATTTAAAAATATACTTTTAAATTTAATTAATAAGCCTTTAGCCAATTTAAAAATAATTTTATATATATTTAGAAGTCCTTTGACTTATTTAAGAGTTAAATGTTTTGGCTTTCTAAAAAAAATTGCATAAATTACATTGACTTTCTTGAGTTTGTAAAATAATTACACTAATCTCTCCTTTATCATATGATGAACAATGCATCCAAAGGAGGTCAATGTTACCTGAACAAAGAGAACAGAGCTGGAGGTGAATTTCACTAAATATTAGGGGAGGTAAGTATAACTTAGCTAAAAATTTTATAATCAATGAAGCCTTCAAATAGGTTTGCAGGTCAGGTAATAAGCCTGGACTCAAGCTATCTTTTGACAATACAAGCTAAACCTATTTAAGGCAAAGCCTAGCCTAGAATACTTCCACCCCTAAATTTACTATATAAAACAATACTATTTTGTCTTTATATTGAGATTCTATCATAAAATAACTAGCCAAGCTCTACTGATTGATTTTTTTTTCAGATTAATTTTTGGCTATTATATGAGTTATGAATTTGCATTTTGATATGCATTCACTTTCATGATCATATTTGTCTTCTTGAGATGCAATTTATCTTTTGCACTTTATTTATTATTTACTACTAACTTACATTTAGATTTTTTTTTTAATATTATTTAAAGTAAATAGAATTGTCAATTAATAGTATATCATTTAAAAATAAAAAAATGTATTGGGAAGAATAACTACTTTTTGGTGCACAACTTTTCTTTCCAATTTTACCTTTCTAATATGCTTCTCTCTTTATGTTAATGATTCACTCTTGACATGTCTTTAGTAACTTCATAAACTACCATAGTTACTTGCCAAGAGAAAAGTGGCAGTTGTGTGTTATATTATTAATTTATTTGCCTCTAGAAATGTGTCACGTGTATTATGCATGTCAAAATGTAAGTATAGATTTCTATTATTAAACTAATACTAATAAAAATTAAAAAATATGGCTTGACAGTCATGATAGTGCCGACAAGCTTATACTCTAAAGAGAATAGTTCCTTTTAACTACTTTTAGTGTCCAAATTTCATATTTCCTAAAATATCCTTGATGCATAGCGAACTTGGGAGTTGGGGAAGTTACGAGAACAAAAAATAAGTTACAAAAATAACAAAAAAATGTGGATTGATAGATGCTTGCACTTAAAAGCCTATCAATTTGCTAGTTTAAATAACTAGTAAAATTGTAAAGATACAATATAAGCCCTTCACTTCCTTTTTCTTATCAATTTTAAACTCGTGAATAGAATCGGTTGAAACCCTTTAAAATCATTCCTTCCATTTCTTCTCATTTCCTTTTGATACATTTTCGTTCCTTTTCATCAAAACTCGTTACCATAGCCTATCAATTATTGTCATTCTGGATAGTTTAAGCATATTTATCAAATACTACTATCATGATTTCTGCTTATTGAGAGCAACTTTTGTATTACTTTATCAAATTGCGCTACTATGACTTTTTGGTCTTATTGAGAGCCACAATATCAAACCAAGCATACATATTCTCATAAATACAAAGGTGATAAGCACATTAGATATCACATTTATCTACAGTATCATGAAACATTATATGGTTGTGTAAAAACAAACATATAACTTGAGTACTTGAACCTTTTAGGTTTTGTGCAAGCTTTTTTTTCATCAAAATCTACTTTGCAGAGAAAGATTTGAATGCATAAACTCTTTGAGTTCATCATCCAATTATTCGATCTTAACACCGGCCACGGTTGTTTGATAAAAAAAATCTCAAACATTGCATTTGACCATGTATATTAACAGACTAGCAACTACATTAACATGGGCCCAACCAACAATAATTAGTTCGTATTAGAGTATAAAATCATTCCTATGCATCTACCTATCAGCTTAACTTTTAAAAGAGATAGTTTCATGACATAATGTCAGAGCCACTATGGCCAAATAGTTAAGGGTTTGAACACCATTCTAATAAAAATGCTTACACTCAAGTCCAAAAAGAGACATTTGTTGTATTTTATTTATATTTATGTTTATTTCAAAGTTATTATTATTATATTTTAAAATTAATTATTTTTAATAATATATTTGTTCCATATTTATAGGAAAGTAAACTTATTAATTATATTTTTAATACATTGCAAATTCTTTAAAACACAATCAATTACATACGTTTACTTGATTTGACCAAACAAACAATTGGTATATGTCTTTAACAGTACATTTTGAACGTTAACAAATGAGTAGAAGTAATGGTTTCCATATATATATATTCTTGTTACATTATTAAAACACAATCAATTACATACGTTTACTTGATTTGACCAAACAAACAATTGGTATATGTCTTTAACAGTACATTTTGACTCATGGTACCAAAATACTCTTAAATTCAATGCCTAGCATACCTTAGCCAAAAAAACTAATAAGCTACTCTAATTTATTCCTTTTATTTTATTTATCTCTAATTCTTTATTTTATTATTCATGTGTTTATTAATTTTTATTATTGGTGATTAATTTATTCTTATTTTATCTTATTTGTGATGTTATTTCAATTTTTAATTTTATCCAACAATCTTAAGAGTAATTTCGAATTTCTTGGCTCAAAGAATGACAATCTTTGGATGAGTTGATCTCCATTCTATGATTAACACAATATGGTAGAAAACAATTTCAACATGTGGAAGTGCAATCTTAGCAAGATAAAAGTTTTGGTATATTGGCGATTCAAGATCTCAGGGATGAGTGAATATAACATGCAAGCATTACATCCTTGGAAAATTTAGGCATGGTATTATTTAATATAGATACATGAATGAATAAGATTAATTTTATGGATATTGTTATTGAAATAAATTTTGTGATATGTGTGTGTGTATATATATATATTGATGTCTGCCATTGAACCATTTTGTTTTAATTAGTAGAATAATTATTTTAACATCTTTCGATATAAATTTTTTGCTATAATTCACAGTGGTCACTAAAAGGGAACCTCAGAACAAAATATGAATCAGATTTGATGTTGATATATGCTTATGAGATATTTAAATTTTTTTTTTTGGTGTTGAAGGAGATATGTATGTGAAATTAATTGATTAGGTGTATATAATTATTTGTTTGTTTATTGATGATTTAAGAGCATTGGAATATTTTTTACCAAATACTTTTAAGTCTACATATATAGAAAAGACTGAGAAATTTGATGACTTGTATATAGAGTGTATTGCCTTTAAGGGAAGAGAATGAGTGTGTGTGTCATGACTATTTGCATTAATATGAAGAAAATGTTATTGAGACTCTTTTCATCTCGTGGCACAGTGGCATTAGTGGAGAAGTCCCAATTGTGAGATCCATTTTATTTATTAAGTTTAAGTTGAAGAGACTAATTTCATTAATGGCTTTCATGAATTTGAGTTTTGTATTTTCTCACTCTACTTCTTTGTAAGGATTATAAAATCATCAGCATGTATGTGACTATCAAACATACATGTGAAAGTGGTAGACTATGAAACTACCAAACAGATATGTGAAAGTGTTTTACCTCCTACATAAATTGTGGGGGATGAAGAGGAAATTGTTTTGCAGGCAATCCTTAAAAATAATTGTGAATTTATAGACCAGTCTATTTCGTGGAGATATCCAGATGTAGTTTATGACTACTCTGAAGTTAAGTATATTTAATTTTTATTGTGGTGTTGTCACTTGGAAAATCATCCAAGTAGATATGTATATGAGGTGAAGTGTTTAAGAGCTCTCTTAATAAATTATTTCAGGTCAGAGATATTTTTGGTGGATCCTCTAACAAAACCACTAAAGCTAGTGAGGACGTATCGAAGGGGATGAGGCTTAAGCTCAACTCACAGACTGAGAGTGATGGCAACCTAATCTAAATTTGAGAATTCCTCAAAGGTTAAGTTCATATGGGTAAAAAAAAATCACTTGTCAATCATTCAAACACTATCCAATTTTGTCCATCCCTATGATGTAAAATAATATTTGGAGGGATAGTGCGTGACTATAGCAAAATAAAGGGTGAGTTTATACTCTTAATGAATCTATTGCTTATGAATGAGTTGTGTGCTTGACTGTAGTGTACATTTGATAGATTTACTTATGTGAGTGGTGGAGCTGGACCTACCTCTATGGGAGCTTAGGCAATTCTCTAGAGCCACTCATGAAATCCAGGTAACGATGCAAGGCCAAAATGCACCACACTGCATTGAACAACTTTGGATGAGAAGACAGTGTGAGTGATGAGATCACTGAATCACATGTGGGAGGAAGGTTTATAGAGGTTCTAATCTCACCGACATTCTTGTGGTTCAAATTTCATTTGCTCTATGTCATGACCCGACCAGGGAACGTGACCAGTACGTGAGGAATCCTATCCTCATGTAAGCCTCGTGACTTCTGAGTCTCTCTATATGCATAAAATAACATACTTTTCATTTTGAAACTATAACTTCATTTAAAATTTTACTTAAACTTTATATCTGAAAATATAAAACTAAAATATTTTATATACAAAACTCTAAAGATATCTTAATCTTACTCTGAAAACCAATTAATCATGTGAACTAAATCATAATTACATCTCTAGTTTATTACATAAACTCAAATCAAACTCTACAATTTCAAATCCATATTTATAAACTGAAAACGCATACATCACTGTCCAAATACTGAGACTAAGTGCATAATTTGAAAGTAATGCATGGCTTGGATCCTATCTGTACATCTACTGGAACACTCTATTCTAACAAGATTCTAATCTAAGCCTTACTCCGAAGTAAGACTCACCACTGAGAACAACTGAATCTGCCAAACGGAAGGCTGAACAACATCTGTACTTGCAACTGTGAGGAGGAAGGGAAAAAGGGTGAGTCAATGGACTCAGTGAGTGAGCTTCTACCCATCAACCATATGGGACAACAACAACCATATATAGATATACATGCACTGGAAAAACATTTCCAATATTTACATAACATAGTTACTCTTTGGAAAACACTTTCCATGCCATAAATTCATAAACAAGCATATCTAAAACCATAATCTGTTACAAACCGTTTGATATTCATGTATATAATCTCATAGAAAATATATCTCTGCATTCAATAATTCGTAAGAAAACATCTCTAAATTCTTACTCCAACAAGGAAATCATTTCTTGCGCATATAATATCTATTAAATCAATATTTTCTTAAAGCATCGATAATCTCTGAAAATCATTAATACTCTCTGAAAACATAAGCAATAGTGCTCTACTAGAGAAACAGAAATCTCTACTCTATGGTTCTTCAAGAATCGAAAATGTTATACTTTATGATCCATCAGCGATCTAATGCGGACACCTAAATATGTTCCATTCTCTGCTCTATAAGATTGTCCTCTCGGGACAACTTGGTACCAAGGTTAACAATCGGGGTTCAACCATTAACTCACTGTCTGTTCCTCTATAGCTACTGTTTGATCTCTAATTCAATAAACATATTATTTTCTCTAAATCTTTATTATATACTCTAATCTGGTATCAACCTCTTTCATTCATAAATACTCTATTCCTTGAAATTATCAAAATAATTCATAAAATCTCTAAACGCAATCATACTCATACTCTAACTCTTTATAAAACCATTTAAATATGAAAACTCTTGAAACTCTAAAAGTTTTGGACTTATACAACTCTGGCAACTTGACTTTAGCATAACTGTGACTGTGAAATCATGCCCAAGGGGTCACCTGCTTGCAGGCATCTCAATTTCAAGCTCACAGAATATGCATCTGACAGTCACTATGAATCATACTGAATTTCATATTTTTGAAATATCATAAAAACTAAATTTTTAAAATCTCATTTATCAAGATAACCTCTTTTTATAGTTTAATAACTCTAATATCATACATTGAAATAAAAAGGTTCAAAATCATGAAACCTCTAATATTATAATATAACATCTCTGTTTGATATTCTTGCCAAAATAGCTTAACTGATATTCTAAAATTACATTTTAAAATCTCTAGTCTTGAAGCATAAAGATACCATAATTCTTGAAACATATTGGATATACTAACAACTTATTGAGCCATACATTCTCGCAATAAATGAATATCTTAGAGTTGTACATAAAACATTGCCGTAACAATGTACATGTGATACCCCAAATACGGAATTTAATGGTATATGAGTTATTATTATTGGTATTATTATTACTATCACTTTAAAGGTAACCATATAAGTAAAGTTATTATATATATATGTAAATAACGTGCATGAGACGTATGATTTCTTTTAATTAATATAATATAAGAAACGAGGTACTCGAGTTTGATTTTTTTTTATTATATATACATCTATATATAAGTGACGAAGGTCTCCTGCAAATTTTGTTCTACTTCACAATTTCAGTTTCGTCCTCTTTCCTTTACGCTTTGTAGGTTTTTTTATTATACTCCCAGTATATTCTAGGCACATCATAATACTCCCAAATATTTTTCTAAATACCCTGGCCACCCAAGGATATTTTTCTAGAGAGAAAAATGTGGTTTTCTCAATTTTCTCAAATTAATCTCTTCCGGTAAGTAATCTTCATAGAATTTAGCCAGTTTCTCTCCCTTTTATCTAAATTGTGAGTTTGGGTACGTCAGGCATAATTTTGTCTTAATATGTTTCCTCCCTATCATCCCAAACTCAGTTTGGGTAATAAAGTCAAATTGTTTATATTTTCATTAGATTATTTGGCAGCTATCGGTGTCATTCCTGTTCCCCAGAGTCAAGTTGATAGTGGAAACACACTCCCGGCTACCAACTGTGAGTGAGTTTAAGCTCATGACCATACTTTTGGTCATTATTATTATTTTTCTATGTTATATAAATTGTTCGTGAAATTTTAGAATGATTTATGCCAAAAAATATGCTTTTATAGATTATAGAAATTATAGAAAATTATTGTTAGTAGTTATCATGACAAATTATATTTAGAAAACTCATGGAACCATACTTGTTTGTATGTATGATTTGGATTTATATTATCAACCAGAATATTTCATACTAGCTCACCCACAGAAAGAACCCAGTGTGATGTCTATTTATAGGACCTAGTTAGGTGTCCATCAGATTAGCCATTGGCTCAGATTCAGTTTTTCAACATAGATACTTATGTACAAAATAATTCATATTTCTCTATTAGTTATTGCCATGGATTTAGTTTACTTATTGCTTTCAGTACAATCATATATAATTATATATAAAATATTTTACATCAAGTTGCATGTATATATTATGTATCTTTGTTGTTGTCCCAGGTGGGTTGTCAGTGGAGGCTCACTCACTGAATTTTGATGAACTCACCCCTCTTTTCCCCTCTTACAGATATAGCTGCAGATTCAATTGCACCACAGGATCTTCCCCAGTAGTGTTGCAGCTTCTTTGGTCAGCTTCGCTTTGGAGTGGAGCTTACGGTTGGTTATGTCAGTTTAGTAATGCTCCAATAATTGTGTAGGCAGGATCCCGGATATGCATTATATTGTTTTGACTATTTTTAGAATTTCAGTCATTTATTTATGTTTGGCTTTGGCCCAGGTTATGGATTTTACGCAGTTTTATGTTCAGTATTTATGATTGGAAACATTTTCAGAATTATGAAATTTGTTTGAATTTGAGATATTTTGGATATATTTGATTTATTTATGCATATTAGTCAGTCACGTTATTAGAGGCTTCCGTGGGGATCCAAGTCTTCATGTGCCGGTCACGTTCTCTAGGCGAGTCATGACAATACTAGTCATGGTCCCATAATTTTCTAAAACACATTTTCATGCCATATTCAAAATCATGCTCTTTGCTATAACTTGAAAAATCCAAATCATATATATTTTCACCTCTACTTTCATGCTCAACAGTCATCATGCATCAAGCATAATTATAATGGCAAAACTAAGGCCATGAGCTTGAATCCACTCATCGTTTAGAGCTGGGAGTATATGAGCACCACCAACTTGACCTCTGAAGAATAGAATGGCACCAACAACTGACATAAAGCAACATTGACTCAAGATTAGTCCTCGCTAATATCTAAATAACTCTAATCTAGCTTTAACAACATTGGAGGAGCACCCCTACTTGACAATGATGAGAGAAAACCACAACTCAAACCAAGAACATAAAAAAATGGGAAGAACTTAGATAAAATCTATCAACATAAACATACCTTGATGACTTGGAGGAGCTAGACTTGAATGGGATTAAGAAAAAAGGGTTTGAGAGTCAAGAGAATTCGGATTTTGGGAAAAAAAATCTAAACGGAGGCGTTTTATAGGGGTGAGGGGTGTCTTGTAAGCGAAACGATGCCGTTTAGTGCTGGTCATAGTGCTGGGGGACCGCTATAGCGATGATAATTCAGCCAACATCTGCATTCAAGAGTCTTTTAAGTACCTGGGGCCTTCCCGACAACATGGGTGGGTACCAGGAGACCCTGGGACAGTACGAAACTTGTTTAAGGATACGTGTACTTGGGGTATCACACTTTAAGTATTAGTTCATAGTCCAAAAGACACTAATACTAATGTACTGAATTCTCATGCTCATGGGAATTATCTTAATATAAATATTAACTTTGAAATATGTGGGAGATTGTTGTATTTTATTTATATTTATGTTTATTTCAAAGTTATTATTATTATTATTAGATTTTAAAATTAATTTTTTTAATAATATATTTCTTCCAGATTTATAGGAAAGTAAACTTATTAATTATGTTTTTAATACGTTGCAAATTCTTTAAAACACAATCAATTACATTCCTTTATTTTATTTGACCAAACAAACAATTGGTATATGTCATTAACAGCACATTTTGAATGTTAACAAATGAGTAGAAGTAATGGTTTCCATATATCCATAATACTAATATTCCAGACTCATTCTTGGGAAAGTTTTACAAATGTCAATCATAAAGCAACTTATGGCCCATGATTTTTATCACCTTGATTATTAATTATTTTGTTATAAAAATTACCCTCATATCTATTTCATTAATATAACATAAATATTTCACATTAAATATTGGATTTCAAACTATTACAATTCTTAATTTAAATGATATAATTGATCAAAATATGCTAACCTAAATTACTTAATATTAAAAATGGATATTCATGTTATACATATCTTTTTCTATTTTCTTTATAATCATTTTTTATTTTTTCAATTAAATACATGTTTTTTATATTAATTACAAAATTTTAAATTTGAATTCATCTTGATGTTTTGAATTTTTGATTTAATAGACTACTTAACTATAAACTAGCCAAATTAGTGCAAAAACAACATTGGAAAAAAAAAACTATTGCTATCAAGAAAGCCACTATAATCAAAATATATATCCCTTAAATTACTCTAAGAATCTATAACATATTAATTGTTACAAAAGATGACCACTTATACTAATAGAAATAAAAACCCTTAACTTCTTTTAAAATTTGTAATATCAATTTGTTACTGAAATCTCTACTGCCTAAAACTTTAATTTGAAATATTAACACCTTATTTCATTTCTCCTCTCTATTCCACAACTTTCTTTTCTCTTCCATTCTTCCTCTCATATTTTCACATTTTTTTATTTACCTTCGTTCATTATTTATTAGTTCTCTTAAAATACATTAATTTTCTTTATGGTTTATATTAAAGAATAAGAATTTATATGTTAGAAAATTCAAATATTCTACTATTCTTTTTTGAAGCTCTTTTCTTCTTTGTGAGACCTTTTTTTCGTATAACATTTTTTTATGTTTGTTTAGTATTTTTAATTTGTATATATATTTTATTATTTTATACATTTAAATGTTTCATCAATGAAATAAAGAATTAATTTTTTTAAGTTCTCTTAAAATAAACTAATTTATCTATCCTTTTCATTTTATTATTTATATCCAATTTATTTCTACTTTCCTTCTTTGTGATTTTTTTTTGTTTCGCATAGAGATTTTTCTGTTTATTTATTCTTTTATTTTGTGTATACATCTTAATAGTCTTTTTCTATGTTTTGTGCAGGAGACAACCGCTAGGCTGTAGGCTCAACCACTTATTATTCAATTCTTCATGGCAAAAGTAATTGTATTTTTCATAAATAATTTAATAAATATTTTATTGAATTTGAGATTAATTTTATTATTGTATAAACGAGAATTAATGGTTTTATAATTTTTTTTCTCTTCAGAATTTGAAGTCACGATTAAGTAAAGTAGATGTTAGTAATAGAGTATCTCAACTGGTCATTTCACTAAACTTAATGTAGTAAAGATTAAGGACAAAGAATGATTGAAGATTGTGTTTGGTTTAACTTATATTTTTACTTTTAATTTTTTTTTGCTCATTAATTTGGCAGAACATTTATATAAAAGGAAATTGTTGCTGTGTTAAGAACAACATTTTCCTTAGTCAGTTCAGTGCACAACCAAATTAGTTGATGATTCCAATAGTAATATTAGACAAAATACATCAACTAATCTCCATTAGACTTTGTTTATGTTGTTCCACCTTCTTGAATTCTTTTTTTTTTTCATTATTTTGTAAGGCTTAAATATTGTTGAATTCAATATATATATAGCTATTAAATTACAATTTCAATTCTATTTACAAATACTAATTATGAAGGATGAATAATATTTTGGAATAAAATTATATTTTTTATTTAAAATTTCCATTGTGCATCAATATTATGCAAATTACTTAACTATTATTCTCTTTTGTTTTGATGTGAATTGAATATACTGATATATGTATATCTATTGATTGATTTTTCTTCCAATATATGCATTTATTGTTCCCTTTTCTTTTCTCATGCTACAACTTTAAATTAATTGATAAAATTTAAAATATTACTTTTGTACCTATATAGAATCCATATTTATTTGTGTTTGCTTTTTTAATTATTTTTGTATCTATATACAATCCATATTTATTTATGTTTACTTTTTTAAAGTATAATCATTACTAATATATTATTTTATTTAGAAAAATACAATTATTGACAGATTGCTAATTTTATTTTCTAAATCTCCACTTAACTATTTAAGTGGCAAAAAAGCTAATATGATACACACTCACACACACATACCGCAAATACTATAAATTTTAATTGATACTAATATTCATACGAATCAATAATAGTATTATTATCCTTTCTGTTTTCATTTTTAAAATTTTTATTTTTTTAGATTTTTTTAATAAATCCATGAATACACATAGAGATTCAAATCACCACAAAAAATGAGGAATGGAGACGCATGGGGACGAGGATGGGGATTAGAGGAAAATTCTAAATGAGAACGGAGTTGGGAGAAAAGTTTCTAACCTAAAATCTAGAGCTTTCGAAAATTATTTCTAACCTAAAATCTAGAGCTTTCAAAAATTATATATATATGTCTCATAATGCCATATTTAATTCTTTAAAACTTAAACATTTCAATTTATCAATTCCATAATTATTTCATTCTTTTTTTGATAAAAAAACTTCAATTTTTCAAAATTAAATTTTTTTGAAAAATAAATTTCACAATTTATACTTCTTTGATAATGATACTAATTATTTATTAATTTTTGAAAAATTAAATAATTAAAATAATTTTTTAATTAAAAATAATTATGTAATTGATATACTACTTCAATAATTGAGATGATATAAATTAGGATTATATAGGATTTTTTTTGCTAATTATAACATATATTTTAAAATTGATATTTTAATTTACTAAAATTATATATAATGAGAGTATGTATAATTAAAATCACATAAATTAAATTAATTTATTAATTTTTTATTAATTAGAAAATATATTTTTATGTTTTTATAAATTAAATACTTTAATTTACTAAAAAGATATAAATGACTATGGATGACAAAAAAATAAAAATAAAAGTAGATACATACAGGGATTACCCACAATAATTGGATAAGAATAAGGATAGATTTTATCTTTTTGGAGATGATTGATAAGGAAAAAGTTTCCATTTGTTAAATAGAGCAGGGATAGGATAACACGCTTTTATTTTTTCAATTATCTTTGTTAGATTTGTATTATGTATGCATTTTTAATCTGGATTCTATTGCATTGGTAGTATTTGTTACTATGGGTATTATGTTTTGAATTTCAAAATATTTTAAATTTTTCTATTTTTAAAAATTTTTTAATAAACCCATGAATCTCTATAAGGGTTCAAATCCCCATGGGGATAAGGAATACGAACCCATGATAGGAATGAGGATGGGAATTAGAGCAAAATTTCTGGGACGGGGTGCGAGACATGTCCCGTTTCTTATGAATACTCATTATCATTTCTATAAATGAGTCATGATATAATTAAATTATCCACTTATGCTCTTTCATTTTTTAACAATTTCAACTTTTGAAATAGGTTATCTAGTGAGATTTTTTAACCTTATAAACATGATATTTGAAATAAGATATAAAATAGAATGATACATTTATATTTTTCTCCATTAGTTTAATTATTTAATTATTAACTTATATTCAAAATAAATTTATATATTTAATTTTTCATAAGATATATTTAAATAAATTATTATTTATTTTCCTTAATGGTTAATAAAATGGGTCAAATGTTATATATATACACACACACACACACGTTACATTGGTTAGCCGTGAAGACCATCTATACCAAGTGATTGACTCGTGGTGGTAAAATACTCTTAACTTAGTACCTAATATGCCTCAGTCAATAAAACTAATAAGCTACTCTAATTTATGCCTTTTATTTTATTTATCTCTAATTCTTTATTTTATTTTTCATGCGTTTATTAATTTTTATTATCAGTGATTAATGCATTCTTGTTTTATCTTATTTGTGATGTTATTTCAATTTTTAATTTTATCCAACAATTTTAAAATGAAAGACCACAGATGAAAGTTTAATTGTATGGTGTACTGTACTATTTTTTCTCTGTTGCCTCTTTCCTTTGAGCCCCTGTCATCAAATTAACCATCAAGTGAAAATATTTGTTTTTATTTTGAGTAAACTTATTTTCAACCATGCCGGCAAATAGGAGAAATATAATTATTCAATGAAAATTTTGTTTTAAATTCTAGCCAACTCTGATTGCCTAACTTTCCTCTTTTATAGCAACCACGATTGCAGATCAAGCCGCTAATGATGCAAAAGTCACTCAAGTGGTAGATCCATTTAATTTGTCCTGTATCAAGTACCAACCCACCCACCTTGCTTTCTTTCTTTTTTATCCTTCTCAATCATTGGTAAGAATTGAAAACAGAGAACTAAAATAAAATAAAATTACATTTTTAGTTTTATTACATTGCTTCACTAAAACATAATAACTATTTAAGTTACAAAATGAATTGAAGATTACAGTATAAAGCCAAGGATACTCTTTCTACCTCTTACTAAAAAACAATCCATTAGCTTCAAAACTTCAATCTTGCACTCAAAATTAAAAGGGACATAATTGGCAGCACCCCCCACAACTTATTCCTCTGTAGTGAGCTACATATTCCCTGTACACTATATCAATCAATAAAAGAAAATCAAAATCAATAATGTAAGAGAAAAAATAAATAAGGAGGGGAAACATAGGGGAAATAGTGAAGCTAAAAAATGAAAAATGAAAAATAAAATGATAGTTTTATCTTTTTAGGATAATGGATACAAAGACAAAAAAAAAAAAATTATCACTATTGTCTTTTCATCTTGATTGACCACTGCTTCCCACCAATAGGCGATTCTTGTTGTTGCCATTGGCACTACAAAGAAGAAGCTTATTTTGCTCATTGTCCTTACTAGCATGCCAAACATAAGTAATGGATGAAAAAAATTGAATACCATGAGATAAGATCAAAGCATGGATGAGAAGGATTCTTAAAAATGAAACACAAATTTGGAGGAGTGAATTTTTGATAAGTAAAGATTGGAGGAGAGTGAGGAGATGATTCAGTTTGCGGTTTAAATATAATTACAGTTGAATAATGATATAAATAATAAGAGTAATAATGATGATATTTTTTAAAAATGACAAGCATAATGATAATGTCATTACTAATTACTAAGCACTAATACAGATATCATCATTGATCCATATCATTATTCATACATATAACATTGATACACATTACTCTTTTTCAAATTTCAACATGAGTTTTTTTTCTTTTCAAATTTTAGATTTTATGTTTAAACACTTTTTAAGAAAAGAACATGCATGCATTTTTAAATATGAATTTGAATTTAATAATCGGCATTAATTATTATAAATGTGAAAAAAAATAAATTGATTTAAATATGATTTTGAATTGTGAAATATATTTTCATTTTTTAGAAGAAAAATAAATTTTAAAAATATAAATTGCAAGCAAATGACACATAGTAATATAGATTTGAATGGTGTATGAATTTTAAATTTAGTTTCAATCAAAAAATGATTTGATCACATTTTGTTGATCTTATTATATCAAATCAGACCAAATTATAGGAATTAGCATTAATATGAGTATCAATTTAAAATTATGCCTTATTATATCAAATTAGACCATATTATTTAAATGAATATCAATTTATAATGAGTATATAAATTCATTATAAATTAGGATTCTAACAATTTTATAATCACCATTATTTGCATAAATTAATTACTTTTGCTTTTTTTGGGGTGCTCATATCCCTTCTTTTTGTGAAATGCATTATCTATTTGTCTTAATTAGATTAAAGTGTTGGTTGATTTGTATATCTCTTTTTTCAGAATAGATTGGTCTAGTATTTATTATTCAAATAATCAAAGAAATATTAAATTAAATGCTGATACTTTTCAATGTATTAAATTATCAATTATCAACATATCAAAATCAGTTATGTCTATAATGTTTTAATGCTTATAATAATTCAGGTTTTGATTTTTCTTTTAAAAAATAATTATTTGTAATTAAGGTTGTCAAAATTGCAAGCCTTAAAAGACTCTGAGAGCGATATGTGAAAAACTTGTCCTCAAATGAGTCTTATTTATTAGTAGTATAAATTTATTGTCATTTACTTTCTTTTCTATTAGGAAAGGGTATAATTGGAAAAAAGATAATAAACACCATCTAAAATTCTTAAATAAACAATTATTTATGCAATAATGAAATTTGAAGATTGGACAATTATTTCCAAATGAAGAGAGTATATAAAATTTCACAACCCATTTAATATGTCGAAATAACCAAACTAAAATCTATTCTCTCCTTTTTATGCCATCTGTCCATTTTTTAATTTTTTTGGTTACAAAATATCTGTCCATTTGTTATATCAAGGAGTATTAAATTATTTTTTTCAATTCAAACCCATAATATAATTGGTTATATCGTTATTAATGATAGTACACAATTCTATAATAAGGGTGATTTGGACCATTTATACAACTTTTTATCATTATCAAGATATATTTATTTTTTTTCTTAATTATATGTTTTCCTTGGACAAATAGAGCAAAAATAAAGGAGGGAATATCATCACTAATGGAAAATAACTATCTGGTTTTAAAAGTGCATAGAAATTAAAAGAAGAATTGAAATGTCTCAATTTTAATCTACTGAGAATTTGTGGTTGATTTCCGTGCTAAATTGTCAGTGAAAATAAAGTACGTGTGAAGAAGTGAATTAATAAGGTGACATTAATGTAATACACAGTCTAACAAGTTTCACAATCTCAACAAGTCTAGTTTACATGCGAATAATTATGCAGAAACAGCCAAATACTAATTAATACACTACTTAATTGTTATGCTAATTAATTACCTACCTAATGTCAAGTTTTTCGAAGGAATCATGGCATCTAAGTCAATGATGCTGCTTTCAAATATATGCTCCGTGTGACATGCACTGATAACCCACATGAAGGTGCCAACCTATAGAGCACTTATAAAATGCTCTGTCCCTTTTAAAATATATGCCAATTTTAACTAAATATATATATTAAAAAAGATAATAAATAATACAGATAATTGGGTAAAATATAGTAAATAAATTAATATATCCATAAGTATTAATTAATATAGTGCAACGTTCAAGACTAATATTAGATTAAATATTTTAAAAACGTAAAATTAATTAGGATAAGATTGAAAAAATAAAATTAAATATACTTTATTCAAAATGTGTAATGGATAGAAATTTTAAAATATGAAATTATCTGAAAGTAGGTAGATATTTTGAAAAAGAGGAGGTATTATCGATCAAGTCAGAAACTGCCGTTAATTCGAAAAAAATATTGGTTTGTCTCTCTTGATTATAATACTTTGATGTAGAATTCTTTGATCAACTAAAGAGATGGAAACTCGCGACGGTTATGACTTGAAATTGTCTATTCAAATTAAAGAGTCAAAAAGGAAGAAGCCCAAGAGTAATTTTGGCAAAATCATAGAGAGGCATAGCCACAGATATATGGTTGACTAAGCAAGAAGCAATTCTGTGTGTTTGTGCTTGCAAGCACAAATGGACAAATTGGTCAAACTACAGAATGCAAAATAATACTAGAAAAAGTCATGGCGCAGACAAGACGAAATTGCTTTGAACATGAGAAGAAAATGAAGGGGACATGGCACAATAGATAGGTTTCCTTTTTGCCTCTTACATGTTTCCTATATGTTTTTTTCCAATTAATTGTCCAACTTATAATACGGAGAATGCTAGTTCTGTCGTTCAAACGATCAACGTCGTGCTCCACCTTCATCATGTTCAGTGTTCACATATGGAATAATATTTTAATTCATTAAGCCGTTTTTGTTACTCACTTAGTTTCATTCTTTATATAGTAACTGAGACATTAGGTAACAAATGGTACATAATAATATTTTTTTTAAGAATCTGAATGCATAAGAATTTCTCCAGAAATAAAGAGACACACATGAAGCACACAAGAGACCAACGTCTTTGAAGGGGTAATACTCCTTATAGCATAGAGCCTAGAGGTAGTCAAATTTACTGATTTCCCAGCCGTCAAAATCCAACAAAAATCCCTATGAGATGTTTGAATTTCAATATTTTTTATTTTCCGTTCTCGCTTTCAAAATCAGCTTCTGTTTTCACCAAGTAAAACTAGTCTGAATAACGCACCAAGGAGAGAAATTTAAACAAAGAATACCAAAAAGGAAAAAAATAAATAAATAAAAGAACCAGGAAACTCCATCACACACACATCATCATCTATATAAAGGACCTCAAACAATTCTTAGAAACCCATTTCACAATCACCAAATTCATATAGCACATAATACAAAAGCCTAGAAAAAAAAAAAGAGAAGCAAAATAATAACCCTATATAGCTAGCTAGCTATATATCTCCTTTCAATTTGTCAATTACTTCTTTCTTTTTTTCCTTCTCTTACAGAAATTAAATCAATTAGCTAGCAGCATGCAACGTGCCATGGCAATGAATTTCTTGCAACGCAGGTTTGTCGGCCAGCAAACTAGGCAAACATCGCACGAGTTGATTAGATTCGCAGCAAAAAGGAGGGTTGTGGAGCCATGTGACATGTTCCTGAACCATAGGAGCAGCGACACAAAGAAAACAGTGGCAACACTCCTCTATGACTGCTTAAGAAGAAACGGGTTCAACCCTTTCTTGGACAACAAGAACATGAAGCCAGGGGACAAGCTGTTCGACAAGATCAATGGTGCGGTTCTTGAGTGCAAGATTGGTGTCGCCGTGTTCTCGCCTCGGTACTGCGAGTCCTACTTCTGCCTCCATGAGCTGGCGCTTCTGATGGGGTGCAGGAAGAAGGTGATACCGATCTTTTGTGATGTGAAGCCTTCTCAGCTGCGCGTTGTCAACAATGGCAAGTGGTCGGAGGAGGATCTCCGGAGGTTCAGATGGGCTCTTGAGGAGTCCAAGAACATCGTCGGGCTCACGTTCAACTCCTCAAAAGGGTAATGATATAATATATAATACACGAATTTATTTAACCAATGAACGACTGAAACACGAGGGTAATGGTCTTTTTTTAGGGTGAGATAAGTAAATGTTTACGGTTGAATCTTATACGAATCATTATGATTAATATATAAGATTATATAATCTTTTTAGGTGATTATTAAATAACTTTTGATTTTAATCATAAATATATAATTATATAGTCTAAATTTACTCTTCTCTTTCTTATAATAAAGTACTCATTCTACTTACGTTGATCCCTTTATTTAACTATATTTGTATATACAAATATAGAATATATACCAATTGCGAGAAGTGGGTTATTCATACTATTAAATCATACTAGTATGAACGGAAACTAAATCAAAGCATGATTTTTCTAACTTGATATGCTTCTTGTGTACATATACACACGTACATCGAGACATATTAAGTGAGAAGAGTTTTCAATTATAATTTTCGAACCAGAATATATGGAGTCCTCATTAAAATTTGAAAGTTGTACCAAAAAATTAAGATTTGAAAGTTATTATAATGTTCAATCAATACAAAAGATGTCATCATGAATGGGTGGTATTTATATATATTAGCGTTACACGCATATATAAGAGTGAGAATGGTAATATGGTACCTTAGAGATAATGACATGTTTGAGTTCTCAAAATTCAGATGCATTTTAAGGGTTTCCATACGTTTGCAGCTAATTTTCATATAAGTAGATATTGTGAGTTAAAGGCTGAAATTTCTGATATTAATTTTTTCTTTTTACTTGTTAATGCAGGAACTTGTCCGAAATTGTGAACAGTGCTACTGAAATCATCATTGGAAGCATGCTAGAGCTTGAGAATGAAAAGCATCAAAACATGCCAATCGCTCTTTAGAAACTGACCCCGTATGATACCTGAAAAAATATACTGCTGACCTTGACCAATCCTTCCTGATCAGTAAAATGTGTTCAAGATTTATTGCTCTGTTAATAAGGTCATGAATACCCAATAATGTAATTCGTTGATAGCTTGATTTAATTTTATTCTTATTTTCAATAAAGTCATAAGAATCAACACACAGTACCATATCAAATTCTTTTATACAATGTAAGATATAGCAACGTAAAGTGGCAGATGTTCATAATTTCAGGTGCTTTTGTTTCTGTAAATTGTTGGAGTTATGCTGCTAGTGTTGTTGTATTCTTATTCATTGGAATGTAAATGAAAAGGTTATCTATTAACCCCTCATTCACATCTTTTATTCTTTCATTTATTTCGGAATCATCAAATAATGTAGTTCATCTAATCGTTTCATATTTAATGCATGGATGCTCGTATTTATTTAATGAAATTTTCTTACAATTATTTTTTTTGGTAAAACCATCCAGTATTTAGTTCATTGGCAGACTAATTCAGATTTTGGTACTGTGGGGGCCCATTATGAGGGCAACTCTCCCAATCAAATTTGCTCTATTCGCAATTTTTAAATCCGAATCCTAGATATTACTTGAGAAACTTAGCGTTTCATCGTACTATACCATCAATTGATTGATTTTTCTTACTATAAATATGAAATTTATTCTTTTTCACTGTAGAGTATCTTCTTAGAGCTTCGGCCTATTAAAGTTATAAGACTAATTTTTGTTTAGCTACGAGAGCTAAATTATTAATTGAGCATGCAATAATCTCTGCATAAAGTTACCTTCTAATAGGATTTGAACCATTTCTTAGAAGTCAAATTTGCTTATATGTTAATTAAGTTTTAACATATACAAACTCATTTCATTAATTTAATTTAATTTAACCACCTTCTAATTAAGTTTTTCTTTTTGGTTATTTATTTAATTAATACTTGAAGGATTAAGATAGAAAGGTGATTGAATAACCTGATTTTTATAGAATAATTTTGTTGTCAATATTGGTTCTTATTGTTGGGCTCGGAGACTGATTTATAATGTAATTAAATGATGTCAATATGTGGCAATAAGCACTAAAATAAGTTTGATAGAATTGAATTTACTAACCAGCGCAGTACATTGATACTAAATTTGTGCAAAGTTAAAAGTAAATGGACACCAAATTTTAATATGGAAACCCCCAAATACTGGAGAAAAAACCACGGGATAAACTCCAAAAAATATTTCACTATATTCAGAATAATTATAAAATATTATTTCTACACTTTTCAACCTAAAAGGTAAATATAGTACTATTTCTCGATGAGAACCCTCAGATTTAAATACTACAATTTTATAGTACCAAGGAGTAATAGAAATGATACTCAAAAATATTTCTAGTGTATTTACCCACATCTTATACTCTCTGAAATTTATTCACACTCTTTATTTTTCATTTTACTCTTAGAGAATAACACACTTTTTGTGTATTATCTTCATTATACAGCTCTCTAATTTTCACGATGCTTGTTGTGTTATTCAACTGAAGAAAACACCTCTATTTATATAGGTTTCTTGTAGTGTGAATGTACACTACAAATTTTGGCTAGCAGGTGAAAATTTTTGTACCTCTACACCACTCTATAAGCATTATGCCATTCGCAAATTTTTACGCATGCAAAATTTCTTCAAACCTCTAACCACTCTGCTATCCCATGTTCCATGGCTTTTCATTTTTCAAATTCTTCAACAGCTGGACCCCACAACTCTCCCCCTCCAGTTGACAGGGAAATAATCTTGGAGCAATCATTTGAAATCCATGTCGATCAACTTGGCATATAGTTGAAGATTATGTCGTACTAAAACTTTTGTCATTATATCAGCACGGTTTTCATTAGTGTGAATCTTCTCCAACTTGAATTGTTGTTCTTTTACTGCTTAACACAGGCAATGATATCTGACATCAATGTGCTTTGTCCGTGAGGGATACATCACATTCTTGCTCAAATCCCAAGCACTCTGATTATCGCAATGTATAGCAGATCTATTCTTCTTCATTCCTAATTGTTCAAGGAATCTTTTCAACCAAAGCATTTCTTTTTTAGCTTTAGTATAGCAACATATTCTATCTCAGTAGTGGATAAAGTAACACACTTTTGCAATTTTGACTGCTAGGACACAGGTCCACCTGCAAAAGTAAATACAAATCTGGAAATAGATTTCATATTGTCTAGATCAGCTGTCATATTAGCACCTGCATAGCCTTCCAGAATTGATTTTGGTCCTCCAAAGCTCAAGTACATTTTCAAACTACCATTTAGATATCTTAAGATCCACTTCACAACTTCCCAATAGTCCATACTAGGATTAAAAAGAAACCTACTATTAACTCTAACCGCATGAGTGATATCTAGCTTGAGTACAAACCATAGCATACAACAAACTCCCAATATAGAGGAGTAAGAAATATTGGCCATAGCTTTTTTTTCTTCATCAAGTAGTGGACCAACTCTTTTTGTTGAGTTTAAAATGATTGGCCAACGATGTGCTAACTGCTTTTGCATTCATCAAATTGAATCTACCTAGAACCTACTCCACCTATCATTTCTAAGACAACTAAAGCTTTCTAGCTATCTGGTCTTGCAAAATCTGCATACCCAGAATTTGCTTTATAGGACCTAGGTCTTTCGTATCGACAGACTTTGATAGCTTCCTTTTTCAAATCACCAATTATCTTTACATTCTGTCCTACTATCAGCATATCACCTTCAAACAATAGAAGAATGACAAACTCATCATCAGGAAATGTTTTGACATATATGCAGTGATCTGTATTTGTCCTGATATATCCATGACCCATCATGAACAAGTCAAACTTCTTATAACACTGTCTAGGAGCCAGCTTCAATTTGTACAAGCTTTTCTTTAATCTGCAAACCATGTGCTTATTTCTAGCCTTCTCAAATTCTTCTAGTTGATCCATGTAAATTTCTTCCTCCAAATCACCATGGAAAAATACAGTCTTAATGTTTAACCGTTCAAGCTCTAAATCCATCCTAGATGTCAATCCGAGTATAACTCAAGTAGAACTCATTTTGATAGCTGGAGAGAAAATCTTGTTAAAATCTATCCCTTGTTTTTGACCAAAGCCTTTCACAACCATGCAACCCTTATATGCTTCGCTAGCATGTTGTCATCTTTCTTTAGGTTGAACACTCATTTATTCCTTAAAACTTTCTTGCCTTCAAGGAATTTTACTAGTTCATAATTATCATTTTTTTGTAAGGAATTCATCTCTTCTTGCATGGCTTTGATCCACTGAATTTTATCCTTATGAGTTGGAACTTCTTCAAAATTCTCTAACTCCCCTTCATCAGTGAGAAGGATATATTCCGAACTGAGATACTTGCTAGGTGGATGTCACTCTCTATTAGATCTTCTGAGCTTTGGTGTACTAGCTTTCTCCCCCCGCTTAACACCTCCTCCATCTCAGCATCATCAATTGCTAGCTCATCGTCAACTCTATGGTCTTGAACCTCTCCTTCTACCATAGCATTTTCTTTAGGAAGAGAAACCGGTATAAAATCAACTTTACCACCAGATTCATCAGTTTTATTTGGAATACTAGGATTTGACAAAGTTTCTTGCTCATGAAACCCTATATGTATGCTTCTTATAATCCACTTCTTTCCCGAATCCCATATCTTGTAGCCAAATTCCTCATCCTTCTAACCCATAAATATGCAAGAAAAGACTCTATCATTAAGCTTCTATCTTTGCTCATTTCTTACATAGGCAAAGACTTTGTGTCCAAACACCTTCACACGAGAGTAAGTAACATCATGTCCAGACCATGCTCTCTCTGGAATGTCAAAACCCAAAGAAACATATGGAGATCTATTAATTTGGTAGCATACTGTTTGAACAGCTTCACCCAGAATGACTTAGGCAGTTTAGTCATTCTTAACATACATACATCTGACTTTCTCCATAATGGTTTTGTTGATTCTTTTGGCCATATCATTATGCTGTGGGATGCCAAGAACCATTTTCTCATGCCAAATGCCATATTCAAAGCAATAGTTATTGAATTTATGGAAAGTATACTCTCCCCCATTGCCACTGCAAAGACACTTCAAAAGTTTCCCAGTTTCTTTCTCCACCATGGTGAAACCTTTTGAAATATTGAAACACATGGTCCTTCCTCTTTAGGAAATAAGCTCATACTTTTAGTGAACATCACAAAATATCTGCTACCACCCAGAGTCTCCACTTCTATGGGACTGCATATATCAAAGTAAACCATATCCAAAATATTCCTTTTCAGCTTCAACTTTTTGCTAAAAGATACTCTCAAACAAACGATAATCACAATGATCTAACTTCGTACATTTGGCATAACAAATGAGGGATTTCCTAGCCAAAATTTGCAATCCTTTTTCACTTATATAAGCTTGTCTTTTATGCCACAAATTTGGCGAAACATTATCCTCGACTGTATTCAACCTCTAATCTGCTTACCTTGAGACTTGTACAAAGTATTATATAATATTCCTCTGGCAACCACCATGAAACCTTTGGAAAGCTTCCACTTGCCATCACTAAAATTACTATGATATCCAGCTAGATCTAGAGCATGCATGGAGATCAGATTAAAGCGTAAATCCAACACATGTCACATGTTCTTCAATGTTAGTGTATCTTATATTTGTTTGAATGTACACATCATCAGCTTCTGCAATGTCAAAATTACTAATATTTCCTATCCTCACTTTTTTGAAGTCTCCTGCTTTATACACAGTGAAGAATTCCTTGTTGGAAGTGGCATGATATGAAACCACTATGTCAACGACCCATTCAACATATGAATTAACAATATGACACTCTTCATCTACAAAAGAGAGCAACACTACTTCCCTATTTGTCACAGGAGTTGTAGTATTTTCGTCATCAGTCGAGTCCTAACTTCTCCAATTTTTATTGTCTCTATTCTTCCAAGTTTTGCAATTCTTTTTAATGTGCCCTTCTTTGCCATAATAGTAACATTTGAATCTTCGTTTAGATTGTGTCTTTGATCAATCTTTTGATTTTCTGGATTGTACCCTACTCTTGCTTCTCCTCATGTTCCCTGTGACAAGGGCCTGGGAAGTATCTATTCCCTCAAAGTCTTTTCTTCTTCTAGTTACTTCATTAAACATATTGTCTTTGATTTGGACTCAAGATAGTTTCCCACTTGAAGTAGAGTTGCACAGTGACACCACTAAGGTCTCTTAGCTATCCGACAAATAACTCAAAAGTAATAGTGCTTATAACTTATCATCCAGCATTATCTTTAGGGTACTCAATCAATTCGCCATATCTTGAAAGTCACTCAAGTGCTCAGCAATAGACCTTCCATCTTTGTACTTAAGATTCACCAGCTTCCTAGTTGTGAAAGCTTTATTCTGTATAGTCTTTCTCTCATAGAGATCTTGTAAATTCTTCTACAGAGGATGAGCATTTGTCTCTATGGCCACATGGTGGAATACACTAATATCCACCCACCGTTTCATTAACCAAATGGTCTTTCGATGCATCTTTTTCCTATGTTCTACTATCACACCTTTTGACTTTGCATCTCCCTTCTTTACAGGATCACACAAATCTTTACAGAAAAGTATATCCTCCATTTTTGGCTTCTAGATGGAGTAATTTGCTGTTGTTAGCTTGATTGTGATACCCATATTATCCTCAATTTAATTTACATGGTATAATATTGAGCTCAATTTGAGCTCTGATACCACTTCTTGGGCTCAGAGACTGATTCACAGTGTAATTAAATAATACCAATGTATGACAATGAGCATCAAAATAAATATGATAGAATTAAATCTACCAATCGGTGCAGAGCAGTGATAATAAATTTGTGCAAAGTTAAAAGAAATGGACACTGAATTTTAACATGGAAACCCCCAAATATCAAAGAAAAAATCATGGGACAGACTTCAAAAAATATTCCACTACATCTGGGATAATTACAAAATATACATTCTATACTCTTCAACCCAAGAGGTAAATATAGTATTTTCTAGTAAGAACTCTCCTATGCAGATACTATAATTTTATAGTACCAAGAAGTAATGGAAATGATATCAAAAAATATTCTCAATGTATTTTTCCACACCCTGCACTCTCTAGGATTTACTCACACTCTCTATTTTTCCTTTCACTCTCATATAATAACACACTCTTTATTCACTATGCAGCTCTTTAATTTTCTCGCTACTTCTTGTGTGTTCTTCAACTGAACAAAATACCTCTATTTATAGAGGTTTCCTGTAGTGTGAATGTACACTGCAAATTTTGGCAGGCAGGCAAAAAAAATTTCGGCTCTACACCGCCCTATAAGTATTAGACCATTGACAAATTTTACGCATGCAAAATTTCTTCAAACCTCCAAACACTCTGTTATGTCATGTTTCATGGCTTTTCATTTTTCAAATCCTTCAACGGCTGGACCCCGCACATACATGGTTTCTTTTTCTTCTTCCTTGGATTAGGATAATTCTAAAGAAATTAGTGTAGAAATAGAATTAATTCTTTCGACACGGTTACGGCGATCGATTAAAAGGTTATCTCAACAAATAATATCTTGTCTAAAATTTGAACTCTAATTTGCATTTCAGTACTCGATCGTTTACCAGTTATTAAATTGACAGGAAAACATGTGGCCAGCAACCGAAAAAGTAAAAAGGCAAAGTCTTAAAGCAAAGAAAGAAAGCCATGAATGAAAATGTGAAGCAAGTAATCGCCGGAATGGAGGAATGGTTTTTCCATGCCACTAAATGGATGAATGGAAGAGTATCATCTTTTTCAGGTGGACGGTGGATACTTTATGTCGAACCAAAATTTTATGATCTTCTCACACTTGATGGAACTTCCATAAATAAAAGCAGTTTCATTCATATAATCAACTCGATCGGTAGCGAAAGGAAAAAAGGGACCGCGTAAATAAATCTTCAACAATGAAGAGTGTAGGAAAAATATATTGAAAAAAAATGATAATAGTTACATTATTTTTTTGGTACTTCAATCACAACAATTTCAATCTTCGAATAGGAAGGGTATATCTAAAAATATTATACTTGAATCTGAGAGAATGAAAGAATATTATAATTATTTCAAATAAAGCAAAGTAATTTTCTAAATTTATCCCTTGGATATATATTTTGAGTACTTTTTTACTGTAAATTTAGTATTTTTTATATATTTTTCAAATCGATGCATTTTGTTTTAAATTGATTTTGATACTATTAGCATATATATTATAGTATCATTTAATTTAATTATAGTGTGAATTAATTGTTAAACCCAGCATGACAAAACATTTTATGGCCAATTAAATTTAATTAATTAATTAATAAAATTTGAAGTACTTGCTCGTCATTCTCTATAGCAAACATTGATAATAAATAGAAACTAACATTAATAAGGCAATTTTAGACTAGTGGCTTGGTTACCTCCCGCACTCATTTGAGTAGGTGGTTCTGGGTTCAATTCCATCTCCCCATTTCCTCTCTCCTATATCTATTAGGGGTGATTGCTCATATGTCTATGACAATCAATGCCTATAATGTCTTTGGCACTTAACCACATTAAAAAATGTGGCTAAATGAAAAAATAACGTGGTTAAACGCTCATTATTGTTTGCTTTCTCAACTTCTGAATCTCTTCTTCTTGTTGTTCCTTCTTCACTCTCACACTCACACAGAATTTTCTCCTTGTTTGTTGTTTTTCACCTTTCGTTGTTTGTTTGGGTTGGTTTTCACATCTTATATTTGTTGAAACTCGAGCTCTCCACCCTTCCTCAACATACTCTCTCTCTCTCTTTCTCTCTTCTTTTTTTAATGCTTCAAAAACATTTCAAGACTTTCCCAGCTGTTGGATGGCTTTGATTTTCATTTTTAAAAAAGGCTTAAATTTTAAAGAATAGGGAACAAATCCCTAAATCTAACTAGCCCCAATTTACTGCAATAGGAAAGGATGGTGAGAAGTATGCAAGGGCAGCAGGTGGCGACAGAAGGAGGCTTGACGGCGGTGACGCGATAGATCCATGACGACAGCGGCTACGTGGACTAATCTGATGTGGTGGTGTGCTCCATGGCACTGCGCTGTTGCTTGCTACACGGAGAGGGGCAGAAGGAGCGAAGATGGCAGATTCGAGGGCTGGGGAGGCGACGGCTGTATCACCGGCTATAATGGCGGCAAGAGGTAGGGGCGGCGACAATGGTGGCATTAACCGGAGCTGAAGTCGCACCCCCTAGAGCTTCGCAATAGTGGCTTAAAGGGTAGCAGTGTGACGAAGGTGGTTGTGGTGGTTCGTGGTTATGGGCTTCCCTCATCTTGTGTGCTCCATCTCATTCAGTTTTTTTTTTCTATTTTTATATTTTCATAGTTTTATGTTTGAATTTGATTACTTTGAGGTATGGTCTTTTGTGTTTGTTTCTGTTTCTAGGTTTGTCTTTTTGCTTGTTTCAATTTGTTTGAACTTTGAAAAATGTGTGGGTAATGTGTTGAGGAGGGTTATTTAGCAACATTATTTTTAGTTTAGCCACAGTTTTGAAATGTGGTTAAGTGCCAAAGGCATCATAGACATTGACTGCCCTAGGCATGTGAGCAATCACCTCTATTGGGAAGAATTCTTTCCCTTCTCTCCTACACATGGTCATCATCATCCTGCTACAATTGATAATAGAGATAGTAATATCAAGGAAATTTCATTTAACTAAGGTGAAAGACATTCTTGTTATGAAAGCAACCGATAATGTATCTCATATAAAAGTTGACTTCCTAATAATGTGAGAAGAAATGAAGATCGCCCGTAGCTACGAATTGCACATTTTTGTTTTCTTTTAAAATTATTTATAAATTATTACAATTGCAAAACAAATTAATTAACTCAACCGCTCAACTAACTTTTCTAAATTGACTTTCTCTTTTCTCATTTGTTCAGCATTGTAAGTACACTTCTTTTTTTTTTTTCTTTTGTCAAAGCTTTTATAAGTAGACTAACGGATACGAAATGGCAAAGGCGATTTAGTTTGGGCTTTGGACCTTTGGTCTTGTCGTGCCGCATGCTGACGTGGTTTGAAATACCGGTACTAACCACCTTTCTTTTGGTCGGAGAGTGCTCCATCTTTTTGGAGGCTTGGGTAGCTACCCCTCATACCTGGGCCTAACATGTTTCCAGCCATTTGACCAGAGCCCATTGCTAACTTTGGAACCACCAAAATGTTACACCACTTACTAGACAAAGCTTGGAAAAAAAATGTATTAGGAAAAGAGTCATGCTTATAGTATGTTTGATTTTAAAATATAGTGTTCTATTTTTATTTTTAAACTTTTTATTTCCATGATTTTGTGAGAAATATTGAAAGAGGATTTCTTCAATACCCCATAAAATTCATAGGTACTGGTATCTTACAATTAACTTGTGGCTAAAATCTTATCATATATGTCATTAATTAAATTTATTAATATTTTAAATATTCACAATTAAATCATAACCTTTAAATTTTAAAAGGATACCAGTATCCTTGAAGTACCATAACACAAACCATATTAAAAAGTGGAAATGAAAATTAAAAAATAAATTTTATAATTTTTAATACTTCTTTTACAAAATTCAAGAAATCGAAAAAAAAAATGAAAACTAAAAAGAACTGACATCTAAAACCAAATGCACATTTATAATGACTTCATTGCAAGAATCAAGGGGGGAGATGTAAATTTGTTAATTTGTCAATTTGTTAAGATGTTAAAAATACTTCATTGCAAGAATCAAGGGGAGAGAGAGAGGGAGAGACGCTCATAAACCCATTTAAACACAATTCAAATACCCATTATGCACTATTTCACTTGCAATTTACAAAAACATTTTCGTAGCTTTTAGCACTAAGCTGGCTGTGTCAAGCCGAGAAGGAAAGAAACTACGAGTCTGACCAAAATAAACAAGATACAAAATGACGAAGTTACATTGTTTTTATTATTAATTGTTTTGAATAACATGAGAGAGATGGAGGGTTTAATCTCCTGAAATTCATTCTCATGAAGATGAGATCACATCTAGCTAGTCTAATAAGCAAATATACACACGAAATTAGAGTTCAACAACTAGTAAATACTGGAGACATCTAAATGCAATCTAGATGTAAATAAATATCATCTATATATCATCATAAGCACAGGCTAGGCTATTGAGTTTACATCTGTGTCACATAAATTAACATGATGTTTTAACTACTTGTAGCTACCATTATTGGGACCAAAAGAAATAAAATAAGGGAAACAAGAATTGTCAAACCACAATGAAACACGTACAATTTTCTTTTTTGTCGAACACCAAACCTCTGGTTAGTCAAGAACACCTCCATCAGCTGATCTACGCACTCTTCTGTCATGAAACACACTTTAATTTGTAGCAAAAGGGTCTGTGCAGTCGTGTTGCATAATGAGCATGGACTAGGATTGACTAATTATGGAGCATGCATAGTAGCTATTAGATGGAACCCCAAGTAGCCCTTCCTCTTCTTATAAACCGGTAAATGCCGTACACCATCCCTCCCACCATCTCCGAAGCATATTGGAGCATCACTGGCCGCATAACCAATCCCCACAAACCCACCACGGCCAACACTACCTCCCCCATCAAACTCATCACTATGTATGTGTAGATTATTTTAGTTGATATCCCTTTGAATTTTCAGAAAGTCCCTTGCCATTGGTTTATATATACATATATGCACGTCTATGTCATTGGGTTAGGTATAATTCAAGGAAGAAAGCCTAGTCAGATTTGAAGTTCACTTCCCAGACACAACTAACAGTCTTCTGCGATTAGAGGAGGTTGAGTCGTTCTTTCCTCTTATTGTCAAATCTGAATATTGGGTGGCTGACTGCCTTTGTCACCTATATCGAAGTATATGGAACATTAGAATTTAAATAAGACAATTTTTTTTCCCCTTTTTGTCAATAATATGGTAAATGTTTTTTGTTATATATTTTGGTCCTGAATAAGGCTGAAAGTTGGAAACTGGCTGTGCAGGAATAATTTGAAGCCTCTCCCAAATGTGACCACTAGGCCCAATCACACCTAATAATCAGAGGTGATATGAATTTTAGTAATGGACTATACCAAGTCCAATTTTAGCGATCTCCTCTAATAGCAATAGCATTGGGCTTGCTCAAAGCAGTTCAATATAGTCAATCGTGTCCTGTACCCAAAAGAAAAGTGAATCTTGTCTGGCAAGATTATAAATGTATAGGGAATTGTCTATGTTATTGTCACCGGCCTATAAGGGTGGCAAAACTCGTTGAGATTGCTAGGTTGACCTACCATCACATCACTTTTTGATGGGATGAGTTGAATTTTTCAACCCATCTAATTTTTTCAACCCGTTCCGTTCCATTTTATTGCCAACTCACAACGAGTCGAGCAAGTTTACAAAAATAGCTAAAGTCTAATCAAAATTGGATTGGCTCGCCAAACTGCCATATTTCGATGGGAAATATTGATGCTTTTAACCCAAATAATAAAAATAAATCTCCGCCCTGTCCTATTTTATGACCAATCCACGACGGGTCAGGATAGGTTGACTCTTCCCTCCCCGTTTGTGATCCCTACTGGCCTAGAATATTTGCCTAACCATCCAGCAGATTTGAGCTATCCAGTTGTTCGATAAATTTCTATTGCAATAAATGGATGTACATGGAATAAAATGAATTTCTGCTGCTCGAATAATTAAAAAAAACAAAACCTTGCGTGCACGTGGCAATAGAAAAGATAGTTTTGGTAACACCCGAAAAAAAAAAAGAATAACATAAAAGGCAAGTCAAGGGACACCAAAGGCCAAGCAATTGGAATTATAATGTAGAATTTTAATTTCAATTACAATCTTTAAACTCCAATTCTTTGGGGATTATAATTGATTTAAAATCTTAAATTTCGTGGTTGAGTTTACTGAATATGAAAATTGAAATTGAGCCATCTAATTCCAATTTTAAATTATAATTTTATGTTTATTTCCAAATGTCAAACTAGAAGTAAGTACAAATCCAAGATTACTGTGTTAGGCCTTTTTTCTACATTTGGCCTGTTGTTTCAGTTAACTAGACGAGAAAGATCAATTAAAGACCTTCATAAGCCGTAGCTGATCAAGAAGAAAAATGCTTAATGTTACAAAAATAGACGAATGTCAACTACAATGAATTGGTTTCCAAAAGGACTTCATTTTACCGCAACCATTATTGGTTATCAACAAAATCAGATGGCTATTAGCAACTCGTCAAAATTCAAATTACAAGTTTTCGTCCCATTTTAGATCTTGAAATGCCTAGTCCGCAAATTTTCTTTTGGTCTGAGCGTCGGTGCACAATATTTAGGTCTAATGAATCACGGCTTTCATTTTGGGCAAAAAAAATATCACCCATTATTACCATGACCAAAAAAATGAATTACCATCTGTTAAGCAATCAAAATTAGTACTTAGTGTAAAAACAGTTACACTATTGGTGCATGATAACTATACTCATTTTAATACACTCACTATTTTAAAAACCTCAATACTCAATGCAAAACTTTTTATTTTTTATTTCTTAATGAGTGCATATTAAAATATCGTTACTATCAACACCATATTTTATCCATTCATTTTATTTTCCTATTGGTTGTTTTTTTTGTTTGCATAATAAAAAAAGTCCAGCAAATAGTCCATTTTAATTTCTTTTTAGTCCACACTTTTGTTGATCCAAAATAGTCCATTCAAGTTTGTTCAGTCCATTTGATTTTATTTTCTTTTGTTGTAACCCATAACTTTGTTGGCCCATTAATTAGAAAAAACAATAATATAAAATAAAAAACAAAAGGGGCATTGGATTTGTTTTTGTTCTGATGGCCATTCCTCAAAAGAAGAAAAGGGAAAAGAAATGTCGTACACCATGATATACTCCTCCCCCAATGGCATTTTTCTTCTCCCTTTCATGATTACAGTGAGTTAGAGAATATGGATCAGCAATAATTTCATTTGACCAAGAATAGCATACATTCATCCATCATCAACCAAGAAGGGAGAGGAAATTTTCAGATTAGCAAAAAATTTCAATATATCATCAAAACAAAAAAAAAATTCAAAACAAAAATATACACTGATACATCAGAACGGGAATCCTGCAAATACAGAGAAAGAGAAACTAGCAACAATTCCAGCAAAACAATCCAGGATTAACAAAAGGAAAAGACAAGCTAAATCTAGTAGCAACAACAATATCATCATCATCGAAAATTAACAAAAAGAAACTAAAATAGGTGAAAATAAGGAAGAGGCAGCGACGATTCCACCATCACCACCGCGGCCTCATATCATTATCATTCCACTGACTCCATTTTCGCGAACCACCGTGAGAGCCACCACTCCTCTTCTTTCTTTCACCCAAGCCCGCGCATGGCCAGCAACCTCCGAAACCACCATGAAGATCACGGGACCGCCAATCACCTCCCTCATCCTTTCATTCGCTTTGCAGCTCCCTCTACAGCGAATCGGTCCTCCGAACCTTGTGGACCACCCATTCCACCAAATCTGTAACAATGGCGATCAGAACCCGCACCCTTCGTCAGCTCCGCCGCACCGCTGTCTGAGAACCACCGCTTCTCGTCCGAGCCCACATCCAACTCTGGGACTCATGCCTCCGCCTCTACTCCGATCTTCTGTCGTGCTCACCACCATCGTACAGAGGCCGCATCGGCCTCCCCTCCCAAGACCGGCATTGGATCTGCTCTTTCAGCCACATCGCGCTGGCCTTTTCCCCTCAACCACCGTCGATTTTCTTCCTCCTTTGCGACCCTTGCACATGCAACTGGTGAGAGCCGGTGTCACCTCGACCTCAAAACAATCCGCCGCGATCTTGGCTCGCGACCTGTCTTTCTTTTCCTCACTCTCTGCCTCCCTTTCTCTCTATGTGTGGGTTTGTGTGTGCATTTTCTCCTATCGCTCTCTCTCTCTCTCTACGTGTGTGTGTGTGTTAGTGAGTAAGTGTGGGAGTGTTTTGTGTTTGTGTGTGTGCACATGCATGCTGGTGAGGATGAGGGAACGTGTGCTAGTGAGAGCGGGATACGTGTATGTATAGGTTAGGGATTTGTTATTTAGTTTTAGGTTTAGTTTATTTTAATTTACATTTTTTTTAAGCGTTTCTTTGAGTTGTGGGCTTTTTGTTTTGTTTTTTGGTCAATTTCATTCTTTGGGCCTATTGAGCTAGCTTGGTTTTAAGTCAAAATCTTTTTTTTTTGTTTTTATTATTTTGTTTTTGGATTTTATGTCCTGAATTAAAAATCTTAAAAAACAAAAGAAATCTAGAAAAGGAAGAAGCCTCTTAATTTGTTTAGATTTTATTGTTTTTATAAAAAAAAGAAAAACAAAAAACAAAAGATTGTCTTTATTAAATTTTATTCAATTAAAAGCTTTTTTCACAAATAAAATCAATCAACAAACATTTCTTTTTTCTCTTTTATAATTAAAATCCATCAAACACACAAGTATTTGCTACAATAACGACATGACTTTAAGTTTCTCATTGCACTAGAGGATACGTCGGCATAACCACCAACTATTAAGCCAAATCTTTTTTTATAAAATGTGTTCTTTATTATTTGTTTTAATTTTAACTTTATTTCTTTGTAAATATGTAATTGTTATGACTTTTTGGGGACAAATAAATATTATAAAAATTATAATCAATTTGCATAATAAGCTCTAGGGTAACCGTATTTATACAGATGTATTAAGGGTGCAGTGGGACTAAGTTTTCATCATTTCCTAATCATAATCAGACTCCTAAACCTTTCATCTTTTTTAAAAGACCAATTTGTAAATTAAAAAGTTTTCCAATTTTAGCCATAATTAAAATTGGTGGCGACTCCCATTTTCATTTTATTTTTAAAATCGGTTATCATCCTCGTCACGGTGCCCTCTGGGTACGTTGTGACAGTTTGGTGACTCTACTAAGGACAGTTAGAGAGTCAAGCCTATTAGAGTAAATCATACAAATAATTACAACTTTATAATATTTATTTTCCCCTTTGCATCATTTTTTTTGTAAATAAATGTTTTGCTTTTGTTTATCTGTATATAATTATTTATTTTATCTGTAAATATTTGTCACTTAAACCTTCGTGTAGAGAACATTTTTTTAAATATATTGTTTGAGCTTTTGTCTTGCAGGAATAAGTATGCTTCTCACACACAGTGCACAATCACTATCTCACACACATTTTGGCTCTATATCCGAGCTTGTGCAACTCAAAGAATAGGAGGGGTCTCAACATTGTCATTGAGGAGCTTTATGCTCACTTGGCATATGAGGGGACTCCACTCGGACTGTTACTAGTATAATGGAATGGTCATTTTGAGAGGGTTTATCTCTACTTGTGACCCTTTTATGAGTTGGGTCTCTATCTCGTGGATAGGGACAATCTGGGGGCCAATGCATTTAGAAGTCTAGACCCGTCCCAAAGCACTAATAGAATGAACCTAGTGGCTGAACATCCGTCTTCTAGGTCTGACCTAATTAGGACACAGGAGCATCTATCTCCATCCTCCTCTTATATGGCTTGCATATAAAAATCATCTTGCATAATTTACCCATTGTATTAAAAATAAACTCATCTTACATAACTCATCATTGCATTAAAAATCCATGGCTCGCATCATCTTGCATGCCTATTCATTGCAACAAAAAAAAAATCTTACATAACTCATCCATTGCATGCAAAATCTCCTCATGGTCTATTCATTGCATGCACAAAAATCATCTTTTCATTTCATTATGTCTATAAAAAAAAACCTTTTCTCTTAATGCATGACTTATTCATTGCATTTACTAAAAAAATTCAGCCTCTATAGATGCCTTTTTTTCTCTCATGCATGCATTACTCATGCTTCTCTCATGCATACATGGCATGCATTCCTTTATCACATTATTCATGCACAACAAGCATAACTCACTCTCATTCTCATCACATTGACATCATCCAAAAGAAAAAAAAGAGAGAAATCATTTGACATTTATTTTCATGCATCCATGCATCCTTTTCATGCATAATTAAAAAAAAACACACACACACTTAGCATACACTCATGTAGACATTTCTTTCACACATATCTATTTCTAAAAAAAATAAATAAATAATTGACCTGCATTCATGCTCAGTCCACATTCAAAAAAAAAATTGGCCTACATTTATTCATATATCTTTTTTCTCAACCATATCCATGTCAAAAAAAAAACTCATTTGATATGCATTCATGCTTTCTTTTTACATATTATAATTTCATCCATAAAAAAAAGCATTCGAACATGCATTCTCATCTCTCATCTATATATTCCCTAGTTTGCATCGTGTTTTTTTCCTTTCCCATACACGATATCATGCATCAATAAACTTAAATAAAAAAATCTCCTCTCAAATCATTCAATAGGCATGGCATACATAAAAAAAAAATCATCCAATATGCATCAGTCATGCATTATATAGTAGCATTTTATTTTGTAAAATATAAAAAAATACATCATTTCGCCTCTAGACATTGCTCATCCAAGCAAAATTTTATCTGATCCAAGAGATTATGTTTGAGGATAATGAGCAAATCAAAAGGGAGAAAAAGAGTAAACGAAAAAAAAAGAGGGAGAAATAAAGGAGGTGATTTAAAGAACTCTTGAAAAGTAAATTTGAATAAGTCATTCCTAGCCTTGAAGCTAAACATCGATGAGTTAAACAGGGCTTTGGAAGATGTGAAGTCCTCTTCTTTGTGAGGAAGAGACATTAGGGAATAAAGATCGGAATCATGACTTGACTTGAACTTGATCAATGAACTGCCAACTTTTATGGCCTTAAGTTGTATTTAAGATTTTGAAATGATGAAATGATTGTGCATATTTCTTTTAATACACTATCTTCCACCTTTTATCCACACATTCATGCTTTCTTCTCCACTTTTTTCAAAGTCTTTTTCCTTTCAAACATCTTCACACCATGCAGATAATTTTGATAACTCATCAATTGATTCTTGTGTTACAACGAATATGAACAATCATGATCTTGATGAGGGTCCAAAGCTATGCAAACAATATGTTCAAGTGCTAGATTTAGTGGAACATGGTCAAGCAGCCAACAATCAAAGAAGTAAAATATCATCCCAAACACTCTATCTCAATCATCAACTGTGGCAATTTTTATTTGTTGATAGGAAAACTGCAATAATTAAATATGATTAGCACCAATCTGCCAAGGACAAACATGTTAAAAGAAAAGGAAACATTTGGTCTTACATGCTTTGGCATCAATCATAAGCTCCAAACTAAGAATAGTCATACACTATGAAGAGTCCGTCTCGCGTAAAAAATTAGCAAAACCAGTTTTAAAAAAAGTTCAAAAAATGGAAGAAAAGGCTCGCTGGATCAGAAACTACAAAAAAAAAAAAGAATCCAAGCAAAAGTTGAAAAAAGAAAAAGCTTGCTAGACTAAAATAGTGCAAACTAGATTGAAAACTCGAAAGTACAATTTAGGAAAAGATGTGTTGCATCAGAATCAGCTGAAAAAGGAGCTTATGAATAATGTCAAGCTGGGACAATTAACAGACTCTTGATCAAACAAGAGTCATCCTTCACAGAATGAAGAGCTAACAGTCCAAGGCACATTTGTCGCATAGCAATGGATTTAATCTTGATCATGAATTCTAATTCAAAGTAGCTAATTGATGAAATGAGTAATCAAATGGAATCCACATTGCATATCCCTTACACCTCACTCTAATCCTCTATCTTGTAAATATCGTATACTTTCAAATCCAATCCTTTCATTCTAACCTCCATCTCACCTCTATCCTCTCTTTCCTTTATCATCAAGTCCTTATCATGCATAATCAAGACATCAAGACAACAAATCAAGTCAAGTCAAGTCAATTGGTTAGTTCAAAAGGAGCTAAGAAGATCAAAAAAAGAGGACAACATTGGCAAGAATTAGAGTAAGCAAAAAAAAAAGAAAGAAAAATCCAAAGGAAAAGAAGAAGACAAACAGCTTGCTTGATCGAAAACTTGAAACGGTGGTGTCAAAAAAAAAAGAGTAAGAAAAAAATGAAGAAAGACTTGCTCAATTGAGAACCAAAGATGTCAGTCCATACAAAAATTTGGGCAAAATCAATAAAAAAAGTAAAGTCCAAAGCGTGGTAAGGTCAGAAACTAAAGACGAGATCAATCAGGAGTTAGAAACAAAAGAAAATAGGAAAGAGGAAAGAAAAGTAGGAATCATAAAAGCAAATTATTCTCAAATTAATCCATCTTGGATCAGATAAAAGTTTTCTCAAAAGTAATACTTGGATGCCAAACTGGGGCAAATTTCTTAACATCAAATCATTTAGGTTTCATTATCATTTATCATGTACAAGGAAGATCATATATTTTCTCATCACCAAATCATCCATAACATTCATCATACTCATATCTTCAGCATTTTCATGCTGCAAACTAGGGCAAATTTTTTTGGATATCCTCATCATGCTTAATCTTCATCACCATCATCATCACACCATTCATCATGTGTAAAGTTTTCTTAAGGCATTCACATTCTAATAAATCAAATCATGCTCATACCATCAAAATTTTTCATGCCGCAAATTGGGGGCAAATTTGTTTCCTTTGTGAAATTATCTCATCATGCTAAGGTATTTATCATTAACATCATCAAATCATTTAGGCATAGTGGTCATAAGTCATTTCATTCATCATATCATTATTGGATTATTCAATCACCCTTAGGCATCTATTTTTCTGCAACATGAATCATTGCATTGTACATATAATCTATCATGAGCAAACATCATATATAATTCATTGACCATTCATTTAATTTTGCATACTTTCTTTTATCACATTGATCGCATTATGTACTTTTCACAATTATCCCATCATTTACTTTTCAACACACATCACATCATTTACTTTCTTGCAACATCATATCATTTGCTTTCTTACAACATCACATCATTTATTTTTCAGCAATATCACATCATTTACTTTTCAGCCTCGATCATTTACTTTCCAGTCTCGATCTCGATTATTTATTTTTCTTCTCGATCATTTACTTTTTTGTTCCGAACATTTACTTTACTGTCTCGATCCAAATCATTTACTTTCATATTTTACATGCTGTCACAATTTACCTACTTTCACAGTCTTTACATGCTTTCACAAATATTTACTCACCTTTTTCCCTCAACCACCGCCGATCCTCTTCCTCCTTCGTGGCCTTCTTGTGTAAGCAACCGGCGAGAGCTGGTGTCACCTCGGCCTTATCGCGATCCGCCGCGGCCTTGGGTCGCGACCTTTCTCTCTTTTCCTCACTCTCTGCCTCCCTTTCTCTCTATATGTGTGTTTGTGTGTGTGTTTTCTCCTCTCTCTCTTTGTGTGTATATGTGTGTGTGTGTTAGTGAGAGTGAGTGAGGGAGTGTTTTCTGTTTGTGTATGTGCAAGTGTGTGCTAGTGAGGATGAGGGAACGTGTGATAGTGAGAGTGAGATACGTGTGTGTATAGGTTAACGATTTGTTATTTAGTTTTAGGTTTAGTTTATTTTGATTTACATTTTTTTTGAGCATTTCTTTTGGTTGTAGACATTTTGTTTTGTTTTTTGGTCAATTCCAATCTTTGGGCTTATTAAGCTAGCTTGGTTTTAAGAAAATCTTTTTTTTGTTTTTATTATTTTGTTTTTGGATTTTATGTCTTGAATTAAAAATCTTAAAAAAAAAAAGAAATCTGAAAAAGAAAGAGGCCTCTTAATTTGTCTAGATTTTAGTGTTTTTATAAAAAAAAGGAACAAAAAACAAAAATTGTATTTATTGAATTTTATTTAATTAAAAGCTTTTTTCACAAATAAAATCAATCAACAAACATTTCTTTTTTCTCTTTTATAATTAAAATCTATCAAACGCACAAGTATTTTGTACAAGAACGATGTGGCTTTGAGTTCCTCATTGCACCAGAGGATATGTCGGCATAACCAATAACTATCAAGTCAAAATATTTTTTTTATATGAAATGTGTTCTTTATTATTTGTTTTAATTTTAGCTTTATTTCTCTATAAATATGTAATTGGTACAACTTTTTGGGGAAAAATAAGTATTATAAAAATTATAATCAATTTGCATAATAAGTTCTAGGGTAACCGTATTTATACGGATGTATTAGGAGTGCAGTGGGATTAAGTTTTTACCCTTCCCTAATCATAATCAGACTCCCCAACCTCACATTTCTTTTGAAAGATCAGTTTGTAAATTGAAAGGTTTCCCAATTTTGGCTATAATTAAAATTGGTGGCGATTCTCATTCTCATTTTATTTTTAAAATTGGTTATCATCTTCGTCGCATTGCCCTCCACGTATGTTGTGACAATTTATAGTATAGCCTAATCGGGTTCGGTCAATAATAATAATAACCTAATGGGACCTTTTATTGAAAGTCATATGCATGGAAGATTAATGCACTAAAGATTTTTTCAAAGCAAGCTAAACGCTTCCGTAGATTGTGATAGTTAATTGAGTCCAAGTTTACGTTACTACTTTTTCAGACTTACCGCTTACAGTGATGTAAAGGGCCAAAAAATAAATAAATAAATATCGTGCCAAAAATTGATATAGTATAACCATAATGATTGTAAGAAGGTGAAGAGGTCAAAGATCTTGTAGTACTATTATTATTATTATTATTATTATTTAGACTGTGACTCACTAACTTAACATTCTGACCAAGTCTAAAACTGATCCAAATATGAAAAAAGAAAAGAGTTGATCATAGTCAGCTCATTAATTTATGGAACTGGAGAGTCATTAACTTAGCTCTTTGACTGAGCCTATGACCAATTCAAACCTAATATTCTGTATTTTATCACACATGTTAGAGTTTTTTATATTTTAAATTATATTTATTTAGATATTGTGATATAATTTTGTCCATTCATTTTTTTTTCTAAATCTTAAATTTTTATCCATGCATTTTTAATTTTTGTAAGTAAAAAATGACTTGTTAGCCAAAATGACGAATCATCACTCTCTCTAACGAGGTGTATGTTTGGTAACAACTTAACTCATTGAAATGATCAATTCCACTACTTTCACAGTTTTATAATAACGGTTAATTTTTAATTTTTTGATATTCCAGAATATTTATTTATTTATAATATTTAAATAATATTAATATTTTCTTTCATTTATACTCTCAATATAAATATATTAATTAAGTATTCAATATATTTCGTAAGATGAGTAATATATAATGATTAGATAAGGATAATTTTATCAATTCATATATCTTTCTATATTTATTAAGATTTTTTTTGTTTTCCTTTATATATGTATTATTTGATTTTTGACAATTATTGAGAAATACAGCAAGTGTTTCAAAAGCTATCTTAGGTAATTTAACTTTTAATTATAAGCTATTTTAAATTAAAAATTTATCTCCTTAGACAGTAATACTTGAAAAGGATAACTTTTATAATTTTAAAGGTGAGCTTCCGGTCAAAAGTCTAAAAACTTACTTTTCCTTATATCCTTATTATTATAACCCATTTATGTTTAGTCACACCCTAACCAAGTTTTGAGAATATGATGATTTTTGTTTTCAGTGCACACATTTAGTTACATTGTTGCAATTTAAGTACGTATGGTTTCTGAATCTGGTCATCCGGGTTGCAGTTTTTATGGGGTACGTTTATCAAAGACTTCTTGACTTCTGGTCAACCTAATGTAGGTTCCTCCTACCGCAAACGGATAGCTTGACTACAAAATATATGTAAATTTTTTTACTATAAGTAATTATTATCCAGTCAAATGTAACCTCCATTTGACTTCCACTTAAAATAAATATGCATTAAAATGGTGTCCACTAGGAAAAGAGAGTCAATTTGATGGCGATATTGATCTCTATAGTTACAACCAGATGTGCTTAATTATCTAATGAGCATGATGAATACCCTTTTATTTTCATTTGCTTAAATATAGTCCAATTCGTATAGAACACCTCTAAGAATGGTTTCATTAATTATGTGTATATGTGTTCAATTCATAAGCCTACTCTTGTGCACGTCAAATAATACACTATAAGACTAAAGATATACCTACGTACAAGTGTAACGCAAGTCCATAATATTATGCATGTTGGCTTAAAATGTGCCTATTTATTTATTCATCAGTACAGTGAACCCCGAACACGAAGTTTAAAAACAGAGTTACAATCAATTTTAAACAAAAAGAAGGAAAAAAAACAAAAAAAACAAATGTGTCATTATTAATTTGGTCTTCATATTCAAAGCATCTCTTCCCCTTTAAGATTCATGTATCATGTATGAACATAACGCTCGCTCTTTTATTTTGTCCCCATTAATAAAGTGAAATACAATATACAATGATGCACCGCTTCACTCCTTTCATGATTTATAGCAAAGCAGGGTAGGAATCATAGTTGCAACCCACAAACATAAGCGCAGAGAGATCATCCCCTCTTCCTGTGTCATTGTTGGCTTAAGCTTTATCTTCCTATATTCAAAGATCAAGAAGTTTTCAAAGGTTTGTCTCTGAAGGTTGATATGGATCGCGAGATGGTAGACATTGAATCTCAAGCTACAAACCGAGTGCATGAGGGAGTGCCTGATGTCTTCCAAAAGAGGAAAACTCCCGTAACTCTCAAGGTATATTGCATTTAACAAAGAAGAAGTGTCTAACCGTGATTATCATCTTCCTCTATACATGCATTAAAAAGTAACCATTGGTAATTTTCCTCACAGGAAAATTCTAGCAGTCATCTTTTTAATTAGCTATGTTTTATTCTTGACCTGCAAATATTTAGGATTTTCATTGCTTTTCAACTAATTTGATTCGAGTTCAATCAGTTTACTAGAATTTTCTCATGGCTAATTCCTTTTCCTATTCATAATAATTTTGATGAAAATGATCGAATCATTTGCTTAATCACATCCGTATATATTCGTATTCCTGTCAATAATTTTCACTTCTCTCCTTTTTATTATGGCAAAATAAATCAAATCCTTCATTTAAATGATGATTTCTGGCACTCATTCTTGGAGGCTTTGAATTTCGTTTTTTATTTTTTTATATTCATGTTTTATTTTAATTACAATGTGCATGGTAATAAGGATCAAGCCTGATTTCTTTTTATTATTATTATTATCAATTATTGTACAGTTTGATGATGTTGTCTACAAAATCAAGATGGAAAAGGGTGGACTACTTGATAAGAACACAAAGGCAGGAGAGAAAGTGATACTGAAAGGGATAACAGGAATTGCTCAACCAGGTGAGATGCTAGCCATGCTAGGTCCCTCAGGGAGTGGCAAAACAACTCTGCTAACAGCCTTAGGAGGCAGGCTTGGGGGTAGGCTCTATGGTAAAATAACCTACAATGGAGGACCCCTCTCAAATTCAATGAAGAGGAACACTGGTTTTGTCACACAAGATGATGTTCTATACCCTCACCTGACTGTGACTGAAACCCTAGTGTTCACTGCACTCCTCAGGTTGCCCAACACTGTCCCCAAAGAAGAGAAAATTGCACATGCAAAAGCTGTGATGGAACAACTTGGTTTGGCGAGGTGCAAGGATAGCATCATTGGAGGGCCTGATCTGAGAGGGGTTTCCGGGGGAGAGAGGAAAAGGGTTAGTGTTGGCCAGGAATTGCTCATTAACCCAGGGTTGTTGTTCCTTGATGAGCCTACCTCAGGCTTGGACTCAACCACTGCACTGAGAATTGTGTCCACTTTGTGGGAGCTAGCAAGGGGAGGGAGGACTATTGTGATGACAATACACCAACCTTCTAGCAGGCTATACTACATGTTCCATAAGGTGTTACTCCTTTCTGAAGGGCACACTGTGTATTTTGGAAAGGGGTCTGAGGCCATGGATTATTTCTCTAGTATTGGATATGCCCCGGCATTAGCCATGAACCCTTCAGATTTCCTTTTGGATCTTGCAAACGGTATGTTTAATTAATATTGTTTAAAGTCTTTTTCTATGTAATTAAATTAACTTTGGAATATATATATATATATGTATATGAAATGAAACATTTTTATTCTGAATTAAATTAAATATTGTGTCTTGTATACTACCTACATATGTTTGGGGTTTTCGAATGCACTAACTATACAATGAAATATTCTTTGCTCCTAGAATTGAAGCCTTGACGTGTACCTGATTTTTGTGTGTAAGTGAAACCTGCTTAGAATTTGTGTATGCTTTGGAACTTTCAACATTAATTTGTACAATTTAATGTTATTGACAAATTCTTTCAGTTAATGCGCATAGAGTTCTGTTACTATTAATATAGTCAAAGTCCTAGCAAAATTACTCCATCATTCCGCCTACTTATAAGTGTCTAGTAGGAAAGTATATTAATTTTTTAATATACCAAATTTTTGCTAATTTGGAAAGAGACATTTTTAACTGTGGAGGGAGTACTGGACTTTTTTGGTCATGAGCTTTTTTTGTTTTATGTTTCTTTAGAAGAAAATACTTGATCTTGGATGATCTTGCACATAGTAACTTGATTTGCTAATTGGTGACAATTTCCAGGCATCTACACGAATGAATTGAATGAGGACTGTGTCATAGATAAACAACAATTGGTTAACGCATACAAGAGTCACTTTGATTCCCAATTGAGGCCGATGCTTCAAGAAATCAATGGCTCCGGTGAAGCCAAGGGTAGAGCTGAGGGCACAGCCTATGGAAAATGGCCTACCAGTTGGTGGGAGCAATTCTATGTGCTGTTAAGAAGAGACATTAAAGAGAGAAAGCACGAAGCATTCTCTTTCTTCCATATGTGTCAGGTCCTGTTGATTGCTATCATTTCTGGACTATTGTGGTATAAGTCTAATACCTCACACTTGCAGGATCAGGTAATGAAAATTTTCAAAAGCTAATCTTAATGTCAGATTAACAAATTAATATTGTGATTTAAGGAGCAGTCAGCTTAATTTGGCTCAATCTTTTATGAATTGGTTATCAGTTATTACACTTGACTTGAATTAAAAAAAAAACATTATATTAATATAATTGACATTTCATTTTGGTACTCCCAATACAAATTTTTTTAACACAATTATCTAGTCTAGTCATATCATTGAAAATATTTAACTGTTATACTACTATAACATCAAAAGTCATAAAAAGATTAAATATGATTGATTTTCAATATATAAAGTACTTTAGACTATATATATTGTCAAAATTGATTAATCTCTGAGAGTCATAGCTAATCTAAAAGCATTTAATTATAAATTATGACTAAGGTTGTATATACCTTAATTACTGACTAAATGTGAGCAAATAAACTAATTAATAATCATATTTCAAATGCTGTGTATTTGCGCAGGTTGGGCTTCTGTTCTTCTTATCATCCTTCTGGGCCTTCATACCTCTCTACAGAGCAGTTTTTGTCTTTCCCGAAGAGCGAGTGATGCTGGAGAAAGAGAGATCCTCAGGAATGTATAGGCTCTCTTCGTACTACATCTCAAGGATGGTAGTTGATCTTCCAATGGAGCTCATCCTCCCAATAATATTCATGATCATAACATATTGGATGGCAGGGCTCAAAACCAATGTGGCCAATTTCCTATTCACAGTGCTAACTGTCTTGCTCCTTGTGTTGGTCTCACATGGACTAGGCCTTGCACTTGGTGCTGTTGTTCAGGAAGAAAAATCAGCAACAACACTTGCCTCAGTGCTTGGACTAACCTTCATGTTGGCTAGTGGATTCTATGTTCAGCATGTGCCAAAGTTCATAGGGTGGGTGAAGTATGTGTCCATACTCTACCACACAAACCAGCTCTTTATTCTATCACAGTTTCATGCTGGTGAGACATACCCTTGTCCTAGTGGCCACTGCCTAGTTGAAGAGTTTCCTGCCATAAAGGAAATGGGGTTCAATTTGCACGGACATTTGAAGGCTTCATTGGTTCTTTTGGCAATGCTAATTGGTTATAGGCTTATAGCCTATCTTGCTCTTATGAGGATTGGGGTGACAAAGAAATTGGCCTAGTGTAATGTGATTAAATTATTATATCATGTAGTGCATGTGCCATAGGAATGAGTAAAAGGGGTACATGTAAACAATTTTATTATATGGTTTGGTTGGTATCACCATTATAATGCAGTTATAGAGCATAGTCAGTTGTGGGCGGTTGAAGCAGCTTTAGGGACCAGTAACTGAAGTTAGGAGGTGTACCCCCATGAATAAAACGCATGCAAAAAACATCATTTAATATAATTTCTTAATTATTTAATTTCTTCTTTTCCGTAGATAGCTTATTTATTTTGCATTGCCATAGCTTTTATTTTATGTTTTTCAACTGAGTTTCTTTATCCTGTCAAGGGATGCAAAATTTGTTATAGATGAGCTGATGTTATAAAAACAATATATTTAATTTTAAAGATTAATATTTTATCTTAAGACTTAAATATAGTGTATGCTTTATAACTAGCTATATAATTTTATGCTTTGAGCTCTGTTATTTAATTTTAACATGGCAAAATAGACATATGCAGGAACACTAAAAAAACAGGGTGTGAAGTCTACCATTTTTCTTTCTCACCCCCCCCCCCCCCCCCCCCCCCCAATCTCCCCCGGCGCCCAACACTCTTTTCGTTTGTGTTTGGGTACAGATATTAAAAAAATGTGATGTTAAGATAACTGTTTCTATTAAAGCAATATTCTTTTCAATAAAAGTTATTAACAAAGTTATTTAATAATTTCAAGAATTTCCAAGTTAAATACTTTTAAAGTTTCTTCCATTATAACATACATAGTGTAGTATTGGTTCTAGTCAATATTCTACCTTGGTGATACCCAAATAAAGTTGCGAGTATGATGGAATTATGCTATTCAGTACTCAGTTTTAATAAAAAGAGTAGAGATGTCAAAATAGACTAAACCTATTGAGGCATTGGTTTACCAAAATATAATTACAATTTTTAGTGAGTTGAGCTGAGTTTTTGAGCCTATCAAAAATTTTCACCCCCCCTAATTGACCCTGCTTAACTTACAGATTTAGGCATGCTGAGGTAGGTCTGTCCTATGGTCTGATCTTTTTTCATTTTAAAAAAATCACGATTTGTTGGTAAAAGAAATGAGACTAAGGCGCCAAGCAACCAAATTAATCATGTTTGAATGTTTCTCACCAAAAAAAAAAAGAAGCTCCTGACCAAAAAAAAAAAAAAAGTAAGAAACACATACACTCATCAAAATAATAACACTATATAGTTGACACTACTCACTCAAAATCAAAACTTAAAAGTAAAAAAAGGTCACAACTCACAACACTATCAACGATAATATATATATATATATATATATATATATATATATATATATATATATATATATATATATATTTGTCAAAGTTAATGTATTATTATAGACCTTGAAAAATTGAGTATGCATCAATAAAAAAAAGGTTCTTTAACAACTTTTATTCAAAAACAATATCCAACATTTTTTTTTTGTTAATTTTTTTCTTTTTTTTGGCTTGTTGGCTCGCCAACCTATCAATTTGCCCTAAAATGGGTTATGGTGACTGTTTCAGCCTATTGAATTTTGGCAGGTGAGCCCATCCTGTCCCAATTTTTGCAAGCTTTTGATGGAGCCGGCAATCCATTTTGACACCTTTAAAGACAAGTTACTAGCCAGTGATAACTGGTAAGCAATAAGCACCAAACAACATATACATCAATAAAACTAATTAAAGATATATGATATCATTATTAGATAAATAAACTAGAATACTCCATCTGTTTTACTTTAATTATCCAAAAAAAAAAGTCATATTAAAATAATAATTAATAAATATTGATAACAGTTTCAAATGTGTTAATAGACAAGATGATTCCTATTTAATTGGTAAAACAAAATTAATATCTCCTTGATAATAGTGTAAAATTATGAATCACAGTAAGGCTATAATTGGTTAAAAAACTAATACTTTCTTGATATGAAAAATGGACATATGGAGTGAAACAAATAAAATAAAAGAAAAGAAAAAAGTAGATAGTTGATATGATAAATGGAGATATGAAGTGGAACAGAGGGAGTAATTTCTAAAAAAAATTAATTATTAAATGTATTAAGTATGTTAGCTAATTTCATTTCAATATTTTAGGATGAATTAATTTTAAAATTTTTAAGATTCAATCAGTTATACATCACGATAATGTACAACCCAAAAACGTGAAAAATTGATTTAATTATAATTTTCTTTCAAATCCGTCTTGAAAGAAAAAAATAAGAATATATTGGTTTTTCTCATAATTTTGTCTCCCACTATAACATTTTAAAGTGCATATTAAGGGGTATAAAAATGTTTCATATACACATTTAGTTACAGATCTTTTTTAGATTTGGCATAGCATTTGAATGTGTTATTTTTCTTTAATTCTATGGACTATATCATCAGGTGCAATGAATATACAATTAAAAATGTGTAGATTTATTCATCAGAAAAAAAACGTAGAATGTACATGATGTGAACGAAAAAAAGAGCAGTACATCAGGTGAGTTATGGAACACCTTTTAACCAAATACATTTAAATTGTAGTAAATTTAACTAATTATTTTTTTAAAATAAGCTAAATATAATATATGTTTGTCACAATGTCCCCAGGGATGTGCGAAGAAAATGACAATCAATTTTAGAAAGGAGAAATCACCATCAATTTTAATTTTAACTTAAATTGAAAAATCTTTTTATTTGTAAAAGTGATTTTTTAAAGAGATTTGGATCTGAGAGTCTAATTATGATCATAGAATGGTGGAAATTTTATTCCACTGCACCCCTAATACATTCGTATAAATACAGTTGCACTAGAGTTTATCATGTAAATTTATTTATAACTTTAAAATATTTATTTTTCCCCAAAAAATTATAAAAACTACATATTTACAAAGAAATAAAGTTGAAATTAAAAAAAATTTATAAAAAAAATTTATAAAAAAAAAGATTTTGGCTTGATAATTATTGGCTATGCCGACGTATTATCTGGTATAATAAGGAATTCAAAACCACGTCATTCTTATAGAAAATACTTGTGCGTTTGATGAATTTTAATTACAAGAGAATAAAAATGTGTTGATTGATTTTAATTATAAAAAATAACTTTTTGGACCAATCACTTGAAAAAAGAAATTCGCTTGTATACAAAATTCAAGTTAGCAGTAGACTACTCAATAAATTCTTACAATTTAACAGTACATGAAGAAGGCATCCACTTATCAATCATGACTATTGACTGTTGCATGAATAAAGAAAACATATTTTCTTATTTTTAAAAAAAGAGTCTTGAAATCTAAAGAAAATAAAGTAATGTTTTTTATACAAGACATAAAGATGTGAAAGAAAGAAAAGAAAAGAACCCAAAACGTATCCTAGACACATTGACCCAAAAACCAACCCAGCCCAAAAATCGAACAAAACCACGAAAACAACGAAAGGAATTCTGACTCAAAAACAAAAAGAGAAAAGGCCCAATTACTTTGAAACCGAAAACAAGAAAAACAAAAAAAAAAGGACTGACCCAAAAACAGCAAAAACCACAAAAAGGAACAAAATCCAAGTCTCAGATTTTGACCCCAAATGTTAGATTCATGAACCTAATGTACCAAATAGGAGTATATAAGAGATGAGTTGGATAAAACCTGGACTAGAATAGATTTTTAGACTAGATCAATTTTTAAAACATGAACCCGACTCGATAATGACAAGACTATGTCTCAGAGTAAATCAAAGATTAATAAACGTTTGAACAATATACAAGAATTTGGTATTATACATAATAAAGTTATAAAATTTTACAAATAAGAAATAAAATTTTAAAGATATTTTACTATATAGGTTTCAAAATAAACTATATCAATATAGAAAAAAAATCAAGTTATGTAAAATATATTAATTGAATTTTAAAATCTTATAATTTTTCATAAATTATTATAAAAATATATATTTTTTAAGGAATTATTTGACTTCAGGTTGAATCGAGCCAACCCGACGAATGACTCGAACCCGGACCAAAAAGTGTACGGAGTCAAATTTCAAGACTCAAACTCGTCCTAATGAACTTCGAGCCGAGCTGAGTTGGCAGGTCGGGACAGGTCATAAACACCCCTGGTACCAAACCCAAACTACTACAATATAGAAAAGGAAAGGCAGAGAGAACCAAGGGCGGTAAGTGGCGGTGTGAGAAAGGGGCGAAAGCAAGAGTGGCAGCCGAGCTTCGCGGCGTAGCGCGGTTCGGGCGGTGGTTGCGGGTGGCTTCATGGTGCGATAGCGGGAGGCTGGCTTCATGCGGCGACTCTAATGCGGCCATGGCAATGTTGTTGTCGCAAGGTGTTGGTCCTTGCGGTCCTGCATGTGGGCTTTGCAAACAGAAGGCGGTGTGTGTAGTGGGCAATAAGAAGGAGGGTGGAGTGATGATGCTTGAGGGACAGCGACTCTGGGCTGAGGAGCCAAGGGCGGTGACGGCGGCAGCATCAATTGGCGCTAAGGTCGCAATCCCCTAGTGCTTGGTGGTGGTCAGGCGTGGGCTTCCCTCATCTTGTTTCTATGCTTTCCTTTCCTCTCTTTAGTTTTTTCCTTTTTTTATATCCATGCTCTTGCTTTTTAATTCCCCTTAATGCTTGATTAACTTCTTCCTTTTTTATGCACATTAGGGGTTCGATTAGGATGATTGGGGTTGTGTCCTTTTTAAGCTTGATCTTGATTACACAATTATTTCACAATCTCCTTTCTGATTTGCATCCAAGATCGAATATTCTGCACTCTTTTCATGAGCCAACGAGTACAACCAGAGAAAAGAAGAAAAGGATTGGGCTAACAAAATCGAAGAAGCAAAATAATGAAATGAAATGAAATAAAAAAATGAAAATGAAAAGGTTCGAACAATATGTGGTGTCACAGTGTTTAACCACATTTTGAGACATTTAGCCATTTCAATAAATATGGTTAAAATGAACATATAAACATAATAAATGTATATTTACTACCAATATTTAAAGAAAATAATTCCCTTCTTATTTTTATCCTCTCGATCTACCATTCTTAGGGTGTGTTTTATTAAAGCATAGAAGTGGAGATAAAATTTTTATAAATAATTTTTATGTGTAAATTTATAGATAAATCTTATGCATAAAAATTTTACCTTCACTTTACCTTTCAACCAAACACATCCTTTTTATTAATCTAGACAAACTCTTGAATAGTATTTTTGTCAAATTCGTGTTTGTTCTTTTTAGTTTCATCATAATTCTAGCTAGTTTTGAAGGAAGGACTTGGGTTCCACCAACATTATTAGAAATTTATTAACCTAAAGCGATTGAATATATTAAAATTTTTTAGTTGCATTGTCCAACCTATTTTGATATGAGAAATGTTAAATATTTATCGCTAAATTTATACCATATATTTACACCAAATTAAAAGGTTATAAATCAGCATGTAAAAATTATAAACCAAGATGGAAAAAGTCATAAATCAATATGCAATGTTAAAAACCATCTTGATTTATAACTTTTTACAAATTGATTTATAATATTTTATACATAATTTATAATTTTTTATACATTGATTTATAATATTTTATTTAATATAAATTTAATAGTAATTACGTACCACACCTCTCTCGATATAAGTCAATGAACTTGAAAAAATGGGCAAATAAAATTTGCTTAGTGCTTGCAGCAAAAGATGGGCATTGGCAGTCAAGGTCACTTCAAGGGACTATAAATTAAGACTCGACAGTAACAACCAAACAGGGTGCACTATCTTTTCAATAGCACAAACAGTATGCGATAATTACTCCAAGGAAGAATCATGACTGCTAAATAAAAGTCAAAACATGGTACGGGCTAATTGGTGGTGTATTACTATTTAGTATTTACTAGGAATTACTTCATCTATTAAATTTAAATAAATATAAGGATTAAAAAAGATGCTAAATGATATGATAATAAAGTATTTTTATATAAAATAATGATATATGAATTAATATATTTTAATAATTATTATTTATGAAACACATTAAATGATTGAAAATAAAATATTATACTGATGATTATAAATTACTTCATAATACTATTAAAATAAAAAAATTATTAAAATATAAATTAATAAATATTTTAAAGAATAACTTTATCTAAAAATATACAAATATTATAGGGAGTACTGTTATAATTGTTGTGGTCAGAGAGGCCTGCGTTCACATAAAAATCTTGAATATATCCGAGGTCAAATTCACAATTAGATCATTGTTGGCTTGAAAAAGAGTTAGTAGCTACAAACATGACTTGATTAATCTCTCGCATAGTCAAGATTTTCGCTAAATAATTCGAGTATTGGAGAAAGATGTATTGGAACGCCAACACATTTCAACGTTTTTGGAGGTACATATCTCTATCTTTTATTCAATTCAAATGGCATGTGCGAATTAAAAGAGAGTCTAAAAGTCAATGACCACGCCAAAAAATTGGAAAGCCCGTTCTATTGGGTATACACTTCGCACTAGTAAGAGATAAGTCATGGCCTTTATTCCGACCAAGGAAAAGTGCGAAGTTTTGCACTCAACCACGTGCATGATTGTAGCTTATTAGATTTTTTTTTTTTTTGTCATCGAACAAAGTAATTAATCCTCTCACATACTATATGTCTATTTTAGAAAATAATAACCACGGGTTTTTAAAGTTACACATTATATTCCTAGTGCAATGATCGAACCATCAGCATAGTGGTGAAGAAAGGAGTTGAGTTTAAATTCACCAACACACCGGCAGCCAATACAAGTTCAAATTCTCTCTTTCTCATTCCGGCTTAGCAACGATCCGACAACATGTTCTTGTGCCCGCTGCAGGTCCTAACACACCATGACCATATCTGCTCATGTTTTGATTTATTGTTTTAGCATTCCTTCCTTTTTGTTTTGCTGCTGATAATTGCTTGTAGAACTAGCTCCATCGGGTCCCCTCTTACCATGCATGTTTGATTTGGAAGACAAAATACCCAATCGGTTTATGAAAAATGTATTTGGAGATAAATTAATCTTTTAGAATTTAAAAGTTTCAAATTGATTCCTTACACTTCAAAAATTAAAGTAAAAAATTGATCCCTCCATATAATTTTATAAAATATTTTTTTAATTCTCTATTATTATATATAATACTAAAAAAATATTTAGTAAAGGGACAGGGATGAATAAATATCCTAATTAATATGTGCCGCATGAATGCACCATACCAAAAAGAAACATAGCCATGTGTGCTTGCTTTCTTGTTTCCTTTTCCCATTCGGTTGAGCTTGCATAAGTGAAAAAATAATTTATTAGTCTTAGTTTAGATTAGAAGTCCAAACAATAAATAAATAAAAGAAAAATTGAGTTCGTACGTGTGCAATCAGATTTGGCGAGCTACCAAATTGACGTCATTTGTTAGGCACCTAAAGGACCTAGAACATAACAGTTAATCAATGAAATGTGTCATGCGGCCCAGCTTTACACATGCAATATTGCTCAACCAAATTTGTTCTTGTCCATGCTGCATTCTGGAAGTGGTTTGTTTAATTGTTTGTCTTAACCTTCATATACTCCAAAAAAACAAAGCAGCAGTGGTTTTTCTTCAAAATGTGAAAAGCAGCAATGTTATTTATGCCCACTTTTTTTAGACATTATTATGTATTAATAATCAAGAATTTTAATTTACATTATTAATAAATTTACTTGTTAAAGATACATTGAATTGTGTTAGTATTAATAGTTAAAGATTTCTATTAGTATCTTATTAGTGATTGAATAAAAACATTTTGAGCATATTGTGACAAATCTGCCACATTCATCAATGAGATAATTGAAAATGACGTTTATTATTGTGATTTTTAACAGTAAATGTGAACTCCCTTACCAAAAATAATCATGTTTATTAATGCATAATTTCTTGTATGTCCAGTTGTGGCTAAAAAATTGGATACAGAAACCTCTCTGAAAAGAAAAATGGTATTTTTTTGTTCAATGATGTATTTGCCCATTTTATTTTCTCTTTTCATTAATTTTATTTTTAAGTGTTTAATTTTTTTTGATAAATTAAAATCGCTCAACTACCCCAAGATGGAGGGAAGCAAAAGATGAGATACAAATATCAACAGAAAACAAACAATGGCAAACACAAAATATCAACACAAAACTAGATGTAAATAAAAATAGCAACACAGACAATTAACAAAAGGAAGAAAAATATACAACACAAGAACAAAACGGGGAAAAGGATTTCTGTCTTTTTTATGAATAAAATTAACTCGTTTAAGTAATTTTTTTCTTTTTAATTTTAGATCATACATCACTACAGTTCGTAGTGTTATATAACAAGGTTTATTCGCTAAATCAGTTTCAACTTTTAATAATAGATCATCTCAGTTGACATTAAATAAACCAAATTTAAATGTTACTTTGTCTCTAGATTTCGTTTCACCTAGGTTTTGGCAGGGATTTCCTTAAAGCAAACATGCGCACCCATTTCTAACTAGGAAGAGTTAAGTCCGCTATGCACACAACAAAATGATGATAGTATCGTCAGCCCCTAGCGCCACTTCTTCTACTCCAAAATGACGCTGAATTATATTATATTTAAAAAATAATATTATACCTAAGAAATGATATTACATAAAAAAAACTCATTATTTGTATGTATATATATTATACTATATATTAATCTCTATTAGTACTTTCAATAAACAAATTTTAAGTTCCTGCGTTTTGCGAATAAAGTTTACTCGCATATGAAACCCATGTCGTGATCTAGAAATTATTATTCTACTGGGTAGTGATCTACCCTATTTGAAATTAGTGATTTTTACGAAACAAAATTTTAAAAGGATAATTTTTGTGCAATCTCTTGTTTAGAGGTGGGCATATGTACGAATCAACTGTGCTTGTTTAACCCGGTCTGAATTGGATTATCTTTAAACGGGTCTGACTAAGTTAGTCCATGAACTGGGTATATGGATCAACTCAATTTATTTAATCTGATCTGAACTGCACTACTCTTCAATGGGTGAAACCAAGGCAATCTATTTAATTTAATAAATGGCTCCTTTGTAGTGGGTCAATCCGCATAACAGGTTTTATTTTACTTTATTATCTTATAAATTTAAGCTCACCAAACTTGCTTATATTAGAGTTGAACCCTGATCCTCTAAGTTAGTGAAAAATCTCTTACCATTAAACTATAACTACAAGTTGTGTCATTTCATCTCATCAATTTAAATATATTTTTTTGTTATATAAGAAGGTATAAATTTCTCATTTTAATATTAAATAAATAAAATTATTGAATTGCAATGGGTTGAACTACTAACCTGAAAGTTAAGACTAAAGTCAAGCAGGCCAATTATTATCTTCATTATAACTACTTTTATTAAAAAGAAATTTTTTTAATATCTTATAAAATTTATAGATATTGATATTTTTTGAATAATTTATAATTAAAAATTTATCACATATTTTAATAATTATATTGATTAATATTTTAAATTCTTATGATTAAATTATAATCTTAAATTTAAAAGGATGGACGCCCTTAGGTAAAGCAAAAACCTTATTAAAAATTAAATTAAAGTATCTTTTAACATTGCTCTGTGCATTGTCCAGCCGCCTTTTCTGCAATTGCAGGTTACTTACGACTTAAATGATTGAATTAATGTACAACTTGATAAAAGAGATCAGAAGTCTGAATGTCAAATCGTGTATTCTTTGTGCAGCCTTTGGCTATGGTGTTCATTGCGCACATGTGATTAACCAAATTGACGTTTGACACGATCGTCCCATCTTTGAATTTCAAACGGATACAAGCCTAAGTGAAAAAAAATCTAAATATTACAAGACGAGTAATTTTACTTTTCAGGAGAAGATTTTACTAGCTAGGCTTCCAGTCCAATATAGTTGTCTTTTGAAATTAAGAAAAAGGCTGTCACGAAATAATAATAATAATAATAATAATAGGCTACCTTAAATAATGGCTAATTAAGCCAGCCAGTATATAATCTGATTATCAACCCCACCATAAACATTTAGTTCTACCATAATTAATTTTCATTTTTCACAACATTATTTAATTATTGGAAGGCAACAAAAAGAAATCAAATACACGTTCACGCCCTTAGCTAGCATGACGCAAATCTCCAATTCAAAATCAACTTTTATCTCATACTCCACATTTATGGCAGCCACTGATGACTGCACTGTACGTATACTGAACAGAAATAAACTTTATATGAGAAACAGGGAAAATGTGATTGAATATGAAATTGACTAAGCTTAATTTAGGAAATGTAGAAATTGTATAATCATTTCCTTTTGTCAAGATTGGCAGTGCGAATTTCCATTATTCTTTTCTCTATTCATACTAGTCAAGCTACGGGAGGCATGTAAGAAGAGAGGCACGGGCAGAATATGAACGAGCAAGTGTAGATCAGAGAAGCAAAATTTGAATTTTAACACTTTTTTTAGCAGACTTTGACGAGAGATCACGTTAATTAAGCACTGTATATCAAGTATTGTACTGAAACAAATTCAAACGTCAATCAATGTTTGTCATGTGCTGCGACGAAATTAGCATCAGAGTGGTGGCAGCAGTAGTAGTAGGTGCCTGAATCCTTGTCTCCTCCCTCATGGTTGCTTTTTCAGTTTTTCCGAACCCGAACCTTCGAACTCGCTTGCTTAACCGTTGAAACCTAGGCCATCTTTGACGCCGAATTAATGTGCACGTGGCACGAACCCGATTCCCACACATCAAATTATTATCAAACCTACAAAACGGATAAACGTGACACCCTATTGACCACACTGCCTCTTCTCTAATCTTCAACCTTTTCGTGTTATTTGTCAACTTCACAATGCCTCTTTGCTACATACTTGTCAAAACATCACCGCCATCTTTCACATAAACCACACACATCACCAACACACGTTACACCAAACCCCTCCACGTCCCAATTTTTTTTTTTTCTCATGAGATCTTCGGAGTTATCTTTTTTCTTTTAACATTAATGTATTTTGATCAAATTAACACACAACCAATAAACCAAAATATGCCGATTCCCCTTTTGTTTCCTTTCCTATCACAAATCCACGTACCATATAACAATAAAACGTCACCAATCAATGAAGAAGAATCGAGTGCATTACAACTCTCTATAAATTATATTGACCTTGACTAACCACGTCACCCACCCTATCTTTTACATGAAAAGTACCCAAAAACTTTGAGAAATAATGAAAGCCACGCCCATAATTTCAAAATACATACTTGTAAGCATGATTGTGGGGGGTTGTTGATGAGTGAAAGAAACACCTAATGGGATGAAAAAGGCCAAAAGAAAGCACGAAAATACAAAAGGGAGCCACGTGTCGAGCAATGGTACCAGCCACCGCATGATACTAATACTGCTTTCATTTTCGAACTTTCCTGTTGTAACAAAATTTCAGCCTAACTCCCAGTCTCTCTCATGGACACGTGCCGGCACGTGTAACCCCTCCCGCATCTTCTCAATGCCGACGTTGTTTTGAGCCCACGCGTGAGAAATGGCTTCGCGGCCTACATTATTTAGAGGAAGAATAATAATGATAAAACTATAAACCCACAATATTAAAAAGAAAATGTCAAAACTCTTTAAATTATTTATCATGATCTATGATTTCGTTAAAAAATTATTGACTGATAATATAAAAAATTATTAAATTAGTTTAGACTAGATCTAAAAAATAATATGCATGTTATATCATGACAAATAAATTTTTAAAAAGTATTTCTACTCTCTATCATTTGGATACGCCCCCAAAACATAATGTGTCAGAAACTGGATAGCAAATTATGCTTCTAAAACACCATTCTTGCATCGACATATGTCAGAATTATCTTGAAGACTGCACTGAAATAACTAGACAGTTATATGATCATTTCAATATTTAATGGTGAACACTTTTATCTGGACCACTTTAAGGTTGGATTTCAATTAATTTAGTTTTCAATTTATCGTATAGTAATTTTTTTTAACATTTTTATTTATAAGATTGGAACTTAAGATAAAGTTTAGTTTCAATGTGTATAGTGTACAATAAATAACCACTACTAAAAATGTGTAACGAAAAGGATTGTCTTTTTATTGGATTAAAATTAAAATTGATTTTTAATAAATTTTTAACGAATTAAAAATAACCATTACTAAATGTGGAACGAAAGGGATTGTCTTTTACCTTTTTGTAATTAAAGGAATTTTTTCATATATTTAAAAATATGACGCATAAAGTATTTTTAATTTGCCATGCTAGCCCAATTTTTAAAGACCACTTAATTTTCGTACTTTTTATAGCATGCTCTCTTCGTTTTAACTTTTAAATTAATAGTTATAAGTGCGTACAATCTTTAATCTTATACGTATGCTATATATTTATAGAAAGTTTGAATTCAGCGATAGATTTTTGCAAAACATCCATCCAAAATAATCCAATGGAAAATTATTCAATTCAGCCCTCAAAAGTATGAATCATCACCGGCAGCGGTATTGATTAAAATAAGGGGATTATTTCGATACCCTATAAAATTTATGGGTATTGATACCTCTTAGATAATTTGTGGTTAAAAGTTTGTCACGTATTTCATTAACTAAATCAATTAATATTTTAAATATTCGTGATTAAATCACAACTTCTAAATTTAAAAGGATACCAATACCTTTAGAGTACCAAAACAAAAATCTTAAAATAATAATATATTTTAAGCGAACAAAGTTCTATTTTTCCAAAAGTCTGCCGCACATTATTCTTTCTCCACACATTAATAAGTACATTTTTCTCACCTGCAATTGACATCACCTTACATTGTTAAAAAGATAAATACGAGAAAACCAAGGTACATAAATACATAAAAAGTTTTGATAAAACCAGGTATAATGAAAATTTTCAAAATAATAAAACAGTGACAGGCATACATATTGCATATAGACATAGGTATGAAAGTAACGTGGCGTTTATTTTAACTTTTACGGCGACATACAATGCACCCACCGAAACGAAGGAACCGTACCGGAAGCAGATAAGGTCGGCCTCAGGATGCTTTATGGAGAGGGTACGTGGCGTCATCTGAGAGGAGAGTAACTCAAGTGGTCCCCACTAGCCAACACTGTGACAAAGATAACCGTACTTATCTCTCTCCCCTGTCTTTCGCTATAAATAAACCCCTCTCTACCCATTATTGAAAAAAAAAAAGAAAAGAAAAGAGAAGATCACAAAAAAAGAAGAAAAAAGAAATCTCTTTGGTTTTCGAGAATCTAGGCTTCTAGCAATAGTCAATAGCTTCAGCTGCTAAGCTTCAATTTGTTGTTCTCATCACAAAGAGAAAAATCGTGTTGGGAAAAATGGGAGTTCCTGAGAAAGACCCTCTTTCTCAATTGAGTTTGCCACCGGGTTTCAGATTTTACCCCACGGACGAGGAGCTCCTCGTTCAGTATCTATGCCGCAAGGTTGCTGGCCACCATTTCTCTCTTCAAATCATTGGCGAAATCGACTTGTACAAGTTCGACCCCTGGGTCCTTCCAAGTAATTATCAATCTCATTCATCTCCAAAGCCTTGTGAAAAAAACCCAATTTGTTGTATTCATTTGCCTGTTTATTTATTTTGTTCTGAACTGTGAATTGTGTTTGTTGTTCAGGCAAGGCGATTTTCGGCGAGAAAGAGTGGTACTTCTTCAGCCCGAGGGACAGGAAGTACCCGAATGGTTCACGACCCAACAGGGTAGCCGGGTCCGGGTACTGGAAAGCGACAGGAACCGATAAGATCATCACCACTGAAGGCAGAAAGGTTGGCATCAAGAAAGCCCTCGTTTTCTACATTGGCAAAGCCCCAAAAGGCACCAAAACCAATTGGATTATGCACGAGTATCGCCTCCTAGACTCCTCCCGCAAGAATGGCAGCACCAAGGTAATTATATCCTTGATTCCAATACTTTATGCATTAAATTTAGACGACATTTATATCCTAAAATTTTAATTGAATTTTCAATGTCAATTTGATATTAATAAATTTTTTCACATCAATCTTCATAACTGTATATTATGTGATAATGAACCTATTAAATGATGTTAAATTATAAATAGTAATATCTTAAGTTTATTTATTTTTACCTCTGTAGTTGTTGCATTTTACTATGTTCTTCGATTGCTGCAACGTTTGTCGCTGACGAATCCTTTTGTGTATGCAGCTTGACGACTGGGTTCTGTGTCGGATATACAAGAAGAACTCAAGCGCGCAGCAGAAGAGCATGGTTACAACAAACGGCGTCGTTTCGTGCAACGAGTACACACAATACAGCAACGGCTCCTCCTCCTCCTCCTCCTCCCACCTCGACGACGTCCTCGAGTCCCTACCAGAGATCGACGACCACACCTTCGCCCTGCCACGTGTCAACTCTTTGAGGGCCCTGCTCCACCACGACGACAACAAGTTGGGCCAACAGCAGCAGCAGCAGCAGCAGCAGGGCCTCGGCGGCGCCGGGAGCTTCATGGACTGGGCCGGCCCGGGGTTTCTCAACTCCGTGGCGGCAGAATTGGGCCAGGCCCAACAAGGGATGGTGAACTTCGCAAATGACCTTTTTGTCCCTTCGATGGAGGAGGAGGTTCAGAGTGGAGTGAAGACCCAGCGGGTCGAGAATTCCGGGTTCTATCAACAGGGTCCGAATCAGAATGATTTCACACAAGGATTCTCGAGCCAAGTTGACCCGTATGGGTTTAGGTACCCGGCTCAATCGGTCGGGTTCGGGTTCAGGCAATGAACCGGTTTGGGCGACTAAATGTTGAATAATAAAAAAAAAAAAATTGTATTTGATGAGGTGCATGAATTTGTAGTGTAAATAGGTGGGGATTCTTTGGGCTAACAGTTTGGCTTTTAGATTCCAAAAAAGAAAGGTTTAGATTGCAAAATGTTAGAAAAATTGGAAAGGGGGTTGAAGATGCAGAAATTTTTGGTTTGGTCCTCTTTTTCGGCTGGAAACAGAGGAGGATACATGGATTCAATGAATCAAAGTGTAAAAGATAAGAAGGCATGCAAATGATGGCACCATTTTAGAAGTCTTTTGGAAATTTCATTAGCTGGAAAAAGGATGTGATTTTTTTTGGCCTCGCCCCGGCCGCTGTGCTATGTGCCACATGAATCACGTTTTGTACCTTGAAAATGTAGTGGCAAATTTGTTTGCAAATGTTAGGTTTCATCTATCTATTGATGTGATCGTTTTAGCTAACAGCAGCATTGGTGGCCACCATGGCACTGACAAACAAAGTTTCATCATTCAATAATATATTTATATCTTGTTAAGAGTTATGCGCGGTACTGCATATATGTGAAATGTGAAATTATATTAATCTACACTGAAGTGGACAGTCGAAATATCTAAATAAAATTGTTCATAATATTGTTTTGTCTATGATGTAAAAAATTTATTCAATTGAAAGATCATCATCTGGAATTTTCATCCAGAAAATTAACATTTTCTTCTCAGACATAGGGGATTTTTTTTTTTTTTTAATTCATAGAAGACTTCAAATTCTCAAATCAGGAGGTTTTATTTGAGTAGCTAAATTTTACTTGAATTTTATTCATAATGACATTGATAATATATTTATTTTGTATGGTCATTCACTTTTTTAACATTAATAATGTATTAACATTGAATTCTTAAAAAAATTGATCAATTTGGATAACATTGTGTTATATAATGGAAACCTTAAAAGGATGGAATATGAATATAACAAGAATGAATATTTTAACTGATATGTTACACGGGTAGATCTCACTAGTGAATATTGAAATGGTCACATGTAAAATGATGACTATTTGCAGTGTATCCATCCATATTTGGATTAGTGGGTGCATTGGATGCCATTAGATGAAAGCTAGAAGGCGATAAGGTCTAACTCTGAGATTCCAATGAGCATAAATAATTTTGGAAGTAAAAGGGTCCGGTTGAGATCTTTTTCAAAGGTAACAAAAAGAATTAGAGAGGGAAATGTATTCCACCAACTTAGTAGACTTGTCTAATTGAAGAAATGTTTAGGCTCAATTAAGTTTACCACTTGGATAAATCAACGAGTTTGACTGCCGAAAATAGTTGAACGTTGAACAATATTTGGTGTCGTAAATATATCAACTAAACATATGTCATGAAATTTCGCATGAAATCAATTAGGGCTTATTAAGTGCTGGATGGGTAAGACATTTGAACAAATTATATTCACGAGAGGAAACAACGTTGATTTTATTGTTTGACTTTTTACTCTATCTACCTAGTTTTTCATATTTCTTATTTCACAATATCTGTGTCGGTCGCAGAGCCAAGTGGCCTTCATGAACCAGGCCCCCCACATTTAAACTTCTACGTATATATTTATAGGATTTATCTAATCAGTATTTTAAGGCCTCGTTAAAAAATTAAAAAAAAAACTCTTATCTTGAAAAAATATATTTTTATATTTTTAAAGTGTGTGATCCATTAAAAGATTTTAAAATTTACTTTTTCTAGTATAAGACCCTGATTAGCAAAACACATCTTTATATATTGTTATAGTATAAGCTGTTAAATAAGGTGCATATTTAGATATTAATCATGACCCCATTTCAGAATGCAATCCTGGTTCCGCATCTGAATCATGCATTTCTAATATCAAGATTACATTTTTTTTTCTTTCAACATGTCTCTCAATTTAATCAACTGTATTGATGAAAATAATATAAACTGGAGTGGTATATTAATTATATTAATAGAAGTTGGATACAAATAATTTTTTCTAATTATATAATTTTGTATCATTGTGTTTTTTCTTTTATTCATAACAGATAGATTAAAATAGAGAGAGTAATTAACAAGGAAATTCAAGGTAAGGAAAACGATTTACCTATATTATAATATACTCTAAACAATGAGATTGGGACCATTAAAAACAGGCAAAAGAATGACAACTCACTGTTTTCCTTTCCTCAAAAAATGCAAACTTTTTAAGTGGATGGTTTTTAATTCAATTCCTTTCCATAACAATCCGCATAAAGAGTTGGACAAGATTTGCGAGGAGCCAAGCTAGGAGCAATATAATTCAATCTTTAAGAATAATCAATAAATCCAAGTTTCATGTATCGTTAAGGTAAAGTTTGTTTTTTCATACAAACATTGAAATCATATATTGTTATATTATTAAAAATAAATGTATAATAGGGAGTTAACAAATAACAAGTATAGAAGAGAAGAAATTTAGGATTACTTCTAAGGAGGCAGAAATTGAAATTCATGCTTTCAAAATTTCAAAAATATTTTGTAAAAACACTTGAATTTTAATTTTTTTATATTTTTTTTCAAATAAAAACTTTTATAGCAAGTCAATCCAAATCCTCTACAAAAACTTTTATGCACTTTAGGATTCTATTATATTTTCACTTCTTATTAATGAAAAATAGATGCATTGTGCTCCTTAAATTTTAGGTCAAGTGCAACTCCATTGATACCTAAAACTTGACACTCTAAACTTTCTTAAACTTATACTATTTCTATTAATATTAGACTAAAAGTTAGTTGGGCTTGTATTTGCGTGGTTAAGAAACTTTAGGGGTCGATTTTCACATTTTCATATGTGAAATATAGTTCAAAGAGATAAAGTGAAATTTTTCCAATAATACATTACTCAATTAAAAAATACTCAATCCAAACACGCTTTTAAAATATCCTCAATGCAATCATAAAAATATTTAGACCAAAAGTGACAACAATTATCTTAAATTTTCAAAGGCACTAACTGTGGTTACACCTGGTAAGTTTGGGGCACACACTAGGTCGTCTAAGGGGGCATCTTGATGGGGTTCATATGGATCTATGCCTTTTTAGGGCACTCTAGTGTCACTACAAATTTTCTAAGCTCCTCATCTCAGTCATTATCCTCCCTCATCGTGGTTTTCCATGAGCACCAGCTGCTAAGTTTGCCCTTGAATGCATGCTGCCACCGCCCCTGGCTACCCCAACCCTAATCGGTGGTCAGATAAAATAAAAATTATATGAGCCTATAATACCTTAGGTCCACGTGTCCCTAGATAAATCCAATATGACCTCAAGATCCTTCAAGACCCACTTGTGTTGCCCGAAAGGCCCTTGATGCATGAAAGACCCCTCAAGTGCAGAGCATACAATTCTAATACTGCTATAGCGGTTGGGGATAGCTAGAGCGATGGCGGTGATGGTGAGGACCACTACGGCAGTTAGGTGAATCGGGCTGGGTAGCATTGGCCTCTAGATATCGCTATAGCGATACCCCTAATATCAATATAGTGCAAAACAACTTAGCTCTGTTTAGTGACACTTCTCTCCTCGTAAATACCTCTGCATTCGCATTTTCAATCACAAAAATGCAACCCTAACTCTCCTAACTTTCTCTTCCACCTTTTACTCCCTTTATTCATGAATCCTATCTCCTCATAGTTCCAAAGTAAGGATTGCTCATGGTTTATGCTAGGGTGTGATACCCCAGGTACATATGTCATTGTGCAAGTTCCATACTGTCCCAGGATCCATCGGGACCCACCCATTTTGTCGGGAAGCCCCGGGATGCATGAAAGACCCCCTTATGCAGCAAATATGGTGAACTGTCACCGTTATAGTGGTTCAGGATCGCTATAGCGGTCACAGTTGGAAGCAACATTGTGTTTTGTCCTCTGAGGACCGCTATAACGGTCGTAAGTGGGGCTGCTGGGGGAGCACGGGCCAGGCAGACCGCTATAGCCGTGTTAGAAATGCACAAACAATGCGAAACCCGTCATTTCACATAAGTGTGACCTCCAACCCCCTTTTTAAACATCCCAACTCGGGATTTCACCCCAAAACTAAGCCCTATCCCTCTTCAACTCTCTCCCACTCCTTTCTCACACAAATTCACTTTAATCTTTCTTCCTTCCAAGAGATTAAAGGTAAGATTTATGGGTTTTGTTGTCTCTTTCCTTTCCACTTTATAATCTAGAGTTTAGGTTTGTTGTTTGTCTCCATTGTTGTTAAGTGGGGGTACTCCCCCATTGTTGTTAGAGTTATGTTTGAGTAATCTAGAGATTGTTGGACACTAATCTTGTGTTTTGTGGCTCCAATGACAGAAGTTGGTGTCATTCCACCTTCCTGGAGCTCCGTAAGAGTTGACGTCACCACTCTTTCCCTTCTAGATGAGTGGGTTTAGAACCTATGACCCCTATGTTGGTCGTTAGAGCTAATTTTCCCCCCACTTTATTGTTGATTGCATGATTTAGAAGAGATTTTAGAAGATTAGAGACTCTGTTTGATTTGTTATAATTATTGAGATGGCGAATTCTGTCTAGAGCATTAAATATTTATTTTATTACAAACTCATGGGACCATTATTGTTAAATGATTTTATCACGAGAGCTAGAGTATTATTATCATACCTTGGACTGAGATTTTCATAAAATTGCCATGATAATATTTTGAACGAAGGATCTACGAATTATAGAGTTGTGCTTGGAGAAATATTAGAATAGAGATTTAGAGAAAACAATACGTTCATTGGTTTAAAGACTAAACAGTGACTATAGAGAAACAGATAGTGAGTTAACGGTTGACTCTGATCATTAACCTTGGTACCAAATTGTCCCGAGAGGACAATCTCATAGAGCAGAGAATGGAACCTATTTAAGTGTCCACATTAGATCCCTGATGGATCATAGAATATAATATTTTCGGTTCCTAAAGAACCATAGGAGTAGAGATTCTTGTTTCTCTAATAGAGTATTGTTGCTATGTTTTTTTTCTTCAGAGAATTGCCTTTTGAGATATTTGTATATACACATAAAAATATGTATGTGATTTCAGAGTTATTGCATTAACCGGGTTGCTGATTTTATATATATGACTATTTACATATGATTATTCACATTTTTTGGTTGTCCCATGAGAGGTTTATGGGTAAGAACCTACTCACTAAGTTCTAGATGAAACTCGCCCCTCTCTCTTCCTCTATTACAGGTGTTGTAGACGCTGCGGGTTCTCCTCTTCCACCTCCACCCCCGCAGTAGAGATTTATCGATTGGTGAGTTTCACTTGGTGTGAAATACTCTGTTTTCCTTTTGTTAGAGATAGAGTGCTCCAATTACATAACGAGCGGGATCTCGGACCATAGAGCTTGTTTAGCATTGATTCATCATGATTATTTTGTACCTACATGATTATAAATTTCATGTATATTTTGTATAGAGAGCAACTTATATATCTTGGAACTTCAGTGATATGTTTAGAGTTTGAAATGGAAATGATTGATTTTATTACTTCAGAGATCGATGTTAAAGTTTGATTATGATTATATTTTCATGGAACCAATGGTTTATTAAAGATGAAATGATATTTTATAAACATATTTATGTTAAATTATGCATATAGAGAAACTCAGAGGTCACGAGGCTTACATGGGAATGAGGATTCCTCACGTGCCGGTCACATGCCCAAATCGGGTCGTGATATAGGGTTTCTCTCTTTCCTTCCTTTTCTCATGTTTGGTTATTATTGTTCATAGTTGTTGTAAAGCTTGGGTATTCCCCCAATGCTCATAGAGTTTTCCTAGTGAGCTTATAGTGTATTTATATATCTATATTGTTCTATAGCAGTTGTTAGTGTCATTCTTAGCTTCCAAAGTCAAGTTGGTGATAATACCTCTTACTCGGCCATTAAAGGTGAGTGGATTTGAACTCATGACCTTAATTTCAGTCATTATGAGTATGTTTTATGCATTTATGATTGTTAAACATTAAATTTGAAATGAGAATATGTAAAGAATATGATTTTGCACATTATATCAAGCTAGCAAAACTTATAATTTATGATGATAGCATGAAAAATGTGTTTTAAAAAAAATCATGGGACCATATTTTGGATTTTGTATACCATGAAAATGTTTTATATGTACTTAAAAGGTTAATATATTTGGCTGCAAATTGTGCCCAGATACTTTTATTTTTTAATATACCAAATTTGCATCGTTTTTTGCCTTGACTATTAATAAAGAATATAGAGAGTATAATCTATTGGTTGATATATATACTCATCTCTAAAGGTGTCTAACAACTTAGGTCAACTTATAAACCTCTTGATTTTGACCTAAGCTCCAAAATCTACAGGTTTGGTTGGATTGAAAAACCTTCTAATCCCTAAGATATGTGATGCAAATTGTTGCTACTGACAGCAATTTAAAAATATAGTGAATGCTAAGTTGCACAAAAAAATAGTAAAAGGCACAACTTAGGTCGTCTCTCAAGAAAGTTTTTCTAGTTCATTGAGAAAATTGAGGTTTATTTGGAATTGTTGCAATAATACTAAAAAATGATGAAGAAAATCAATGAGAGGAATTACCTACACAAAGAGTCCTTCAGATTAAGAATTATTCAATCATTGATTCAAATGATTAATTTGTAGCAGTTGTTACTTTCATTATTCATGTCATCACACAACAATGATGCACTTTTACTTAGCAATCACCCAATTGCACTCCCACTAAGGGTTTGACTAGCACATGCACTAATAATCCATAATCATAGTTCTATGAGTCTATGTCAGTTTTAATTAACAATTACAGCAACCTAATCTCCCAACGGAGTTAATTCTAATCACTGACCAAATGGATATAATTTAATCAATTGGTCAAATATGCCAATGAAATCATAATTATATGTATGACTTATAACGTGAATGAACACACAATCAGATAGCTCTCAAGAACACAAATGCAATAGCTCACAATCAATATTAAAGAGAGATAAACAAGGGAGAAGGAAAAACCAAAAACAAGTTGCATTAAAATTGAGAATCTCAACATAATTTCAATCTTTTGTTATCCTTGTGCAAGACAAAAAAATTAATCTCCCATAGGTGAGGATCACAATTAATGTTAAGGAGAGTACAATCATTGTCCCAAATGGCAGTCAAAACAATGATGGAAAGCTCCCAAAAGCCAGAGAGAGTAGAGAGATGAAGAGCAAGAAAGTGTAGAGAGAGAGTGCAGGTAGCCCTAAAACAAGTGTGGAAGATCCCCCAGCAATTGACCTAGGCTGAGTGGGTATATATAATATATTATCATAGTGTCAAACACGAGTAGCAAAATAATAAAACAAACGTTGTTTTACAAATTTGTGTTGTCATTGGGACTGCTATAGTAGTCAAGGACTACTTATTTTGCTAATTTTTGCACTCTGGTGACCGCCATAATGGTTCAAGACTGCTATGACGATCTGGTACTCGCGTAGATACACTTTGTACATTTCCAAGCCCATTTTGAGCCCTATAAGTTAGAATTAGCTCTTGGAACTAAAAATAGAAGTTGTAGCTCCTTGTATAAGCTTTCCAGCACAACAAGAATCACCTCAATTGTATATATATAGTTTCAGATATTGGCAAAATATGAAATAGAGGTCAAACTGGACAATATTAGAATATCAACAACATTTAATCTTGCAACTCGATTTTCACCAAGAGGTTCTTAAAACTGAATTCTGAGCAGAATATGGAAGTTATAAAGGACTTTTTTATTTGTCTTAATTCAATCTCTATAGATATCGAGAGATTTCAATTTTTGATTGCAATACTTATTTCAAATATAATAAGCTCCATAACTGTTCTATTTAGTTCCCACAAATTCTACCAAATTGAATACAATTCCAAGCTTCATGTACCTCTATGGTCTCTGCACACTAACATGGGAAGTTCCTATAATAAAATTACGCTTACAAGAGAGGACTAAAAAGCACAGGAAATTCCAAAATATATTTGCTCATCAAAATGGTACAATTAATAAACATGATATTACTTAATGATGTATAATGAGGACTAAACACAAATCAATCAAATATCAACTAATTAAGCACATAAATGATAGAATATGCCTAAAGTTATATAGAAAATTAAAAGAGGTATATAGATACAATCCATCAGTATGTTTAAGATAGTGAGTTTGGAATTTTTTAACCCAAATAACCTAATCCAACTCACCTATTTGTTTTACTTATCTTTAAAAGAGTACCTTGGGGATAAGATAAAGATATTTTTGTCTTTTGATTCATTTGCTTCCCGGCCTACCCTAGGGAATAGAGGTATTTTTACATTGTCTTTTGGTTCTATAGCCTAAAAAGATGCAAATAGAGTTTTATCCAAGATGAATATAAAAGACAAAGGTAAAATACAAATTAATATAAGAATAACATTTTTTAAAGGAAAAATTGTTCTTTATGCCCTAAATTATAAGATATGTATACTTTAGCTCCTCAATTTTAAAAATGTATAAATTAATCCTCTAAACTTTAATAAATATAAATTTTAGCCAAATAAGGGTATTATACCCTCTAAACTTTGAAACATGTACAAATTAACTCCCTAAATTTTCTTAAATATATAATTTGATACCCTAATTTTTCTTAATTTTTTCATATTTTTTTGTTAATAATTGATGGGAAAAGTAAATGAATGATCAATTTGTACATTTAAGAAAATTTAGAGATCAAATCGCATATTTTTAAAATTTTAGAATCTAAAGTCTGCATGATCTATAATTAAGGCCAGTAAAGTTAATTTTCCATTTTTTTTCGAAAAAAAAAGGCAGAAAACGGGTAGCATCCCATTCCCAGCAAGGTGGCAACGTGCACAAAAAGACCGAAGCTGAACATGTGGAAAGGGGTGTGGCCAATAGTCGAGCGCAGAACCACAAACACAAGATAAGCATCAAGTTATTGTATTTGTACTAGGTTTCGGCCTTCCTGGCAGTGAGTGAGCCAGCCAGCGTTTGAATCTTGACTCAGTTTCAAACCAAGCTTTGAAATTCTGCCTAAACTCATCATCATCTTCAAGTCCAGTCAGATTGTTCCTTGGCATAATTCTTTGATTCTTTTGTTTTTCTTTTTGTTTCTTTTTCTTGGTGGAGAACGTTAGGGGTGTCCTAGGAGGTTATGCAATTGCGTCTACAATTAAGTTAGTCTTTTAATTTTTTTGATGATGGAATTGCAAAGTTTTAAACCCACGGATTGAGAAATATTTAGTACGTTTTATCAAATATTTTAATAGCCTAAAAAAAGACATTTTTTGTTTTTTTCATTATATCAATATCAACTGTTTTTATTTTGAATTCTTATCAAGTACTTCAAAGATATTTTTAGTTTTTATTTAATGTTTTAATGTTGGTTGTATTTGATAATTTTAACATTTATTATAAAACTAATAACTAACAATAAATAATACTTCATCTGTCCAAAAATTGAAAAAAACAAATATATTAAGAAAAAAAAATGAATCTTGGTAATTGTACACTGTTATGTAAGTAGACAAGATTACCCTATTAAAATGAACAAATTCTTATTAATGTAATTAATACAATCAATTATTTAAATGGTAGTATTAGTCAAAAATAATTAATGCTTCCTTGATACATTATAAGTGGATAGAAATTTCGAAATAAAAAAAATAGCAGATGAAGTAAAATAGAGGGGACAATTTCCAATTGCTATGGCATATTATATAACTGTTTAAATTAAGTTGACTGATAACTAGTTTAATTTTTTTTCACTTTAGTTAGAATTTAATTTGTTTTTGCATAAAAAATGTTTTTGAAATAATTCTAAAATCATAACCAATTTTATAAAATTTAATTATATTAATCAACCTAACAGCATCCATCGAAAAAGTTGCTCAGTGCACGTAGCCAAACAACTCATAAACATACCAATATGCCATAATACCATAACGACAAACATGAATCTCAATTATTATATTTTTCCCGGGTTGAGCTTAATTCTTTGATGCTGGTGGAAAGTGCTTTTTCTTTGAAGCTGTCAATCACTTACGAGGGATATTGGTGGCCCCTTCTGATTCGTCATTCGTTTCTTGCACGTGTTTTCAACGTGACAGATTTTTTGTTTTTGTTTTTCTTGTCTATTTTTTCTTTTGGCCATTTTCTTAGCTTTGACCGATATCTTTGTCTTTTCCACCCTCTTTCCCCTTCATTCTGAATTATATATGCTTCTTTGGGCTGCTTTTTTTTGCATCCGCCCAATTTAAACAAGTTTGAAACGTGCAAGTCATTGTGTTAGAAGCATTGAATTCGGGCAAATGTGCACATTGTATTTGTGCCGATACATCCTTTTCAGCCTTTATAAAAATCATTGATTGCATCACTCATTGCTTATGAATGAATCCTGATCGACTCTATTTTCCCTTTGATTACTGGATTCTAGTATACGAGTTGAGCATGTTTGGGTTGTTGCATTACTAAATACTAATGCTTTAATGACATTCTTCGCTTATAAATCGAAGCATATCTTAAGAATTCATTTTTGCACAAGTCTCGGATGTAGGAACACGCCTACAAGTCAAACATAATTTCAAGTCTTGAACTCATTTCTCGGTAATAAGCTACAAATTATGATACTTGTGATATTAGCATAATGGTATATAATAATATATTATTATCTATACCTCATAAATCATGATTGAATAGCCAATAAAGGTTATCTCAAAAAGAATGAGTTAAGTCCTGAACAAGTTTTACGTCGAGGATTTGAAACCTACTGCACAGTTTACCATTCCAGATCCCAGAAGTTTAGGTTTCTCCACCGAACTTTCATGGTTGAATTTGAATAAATCATTCGCAAAATTGAAGTTATTTATATAAATGGAACAAGAAATACCATTGATCTTTAAAGAATGTTGTATATGTCATTCAATACGTCATATGATTTAAATGTTAAGTTTTCGGCCGGTAGTCACTGTCAACTTCTGTTTTCCACCAATATTAACTAGCAAGAAGAGGTAAGAGTGGCTAACTTTCTTTTAAAGTATCTTTTGGTTTGGACATTAGTATATATTCTTTCCCATCAAATAAAACAAAAACTAATTATAGTCGACCAAGTGTCCAATCATGTGTATCCATTTGTGAGGAATGATATTTATACATAAAAATTGGATATACACAGAGAAATATATACATTTGATAAGTTTGAGCAGTATAAATAAGATTCTAGATTCAAATCTCGTTACGATCAATGTAATTTTCAAAGTGAAAAAAAGTACATCTAATATACTTCAACGTATTTTTTTTTTTGGGTCTGCATACTTCAAGATGTGTCCAAACTGTTCGGATTTTTGTGTTGGATCGGGCCTTGGCCATTTAAGAGAAACATTGGATCCTAATGTGTTCGACGGTTCATGTGAAACATAAGTGAGGGGATTTCCAAAATATAGTTTGCAATTATACATACAAATTAAAGCCATGTCCCGGTGTGTCATTATGTGTGCGATAAAAGAAAAAAAAATTGATTTGTCTTTATGCACAGCCATTATTTCAGGTCGTGAATGTGAGAATTTGAGTGTGTTTTATGTGTTTGATGAAAAGAAATTGTGTTGAGTGAATTTGTTATGAGGTGGAGAAGTTGATGAGCACAGTGTCTTTTTTTAATTTGAGAAAAATGGTTTTGTAAGACTGAGTGTATTGAGATTTTGGGTTTAAAAGGGTTTGATAGATTGGCAACTGTGTTTTATAACCAAAATTAGTTGATTAATTTGTGGAGTCATAAGTATAGGCAATAAAGATGCCCAAACCATGTTAATATTCGTAGTCATTTTACTTTATTTACTTGTTTGACTTGTGTGGATTGTAGACCTTTCTTTACTAATAACTGGTATTAAAGAAGATTTTGGTCTTACTTTTTGTAATTTTTTTATGGCTAATTTGAAGTGTAGCTCTATGATGGCAAAAGAAATTTTAGCTTATGACAAAGTAATGTGAAAGACATTTTAGTATAGCAAGAAAAATAAGCCTAAAAAGATGGCAAGTGAAATATGAGAAGAGATGGGGATGAAAACAATTGGTTTGATTCACCTATGTCTAACACCAAAGGTAAAATATAATATTTTGAATGAAACTACTGCTATTAGTTTATAAAGGAAGTTATAAACTATGTATATGTCAAAGTCTTTTACAATTGAAGATGAATGATGGTGCAAATATTAGAGATATAGTGAATTAATTTGTTAAGATGTTATTGCTATCTCTTTCAAATTATTATATGAGTTTATTTAATCACTACATTGCTACGTGGGAAAGAAACATTAAAGTTAATGATGTGATTGTTTTGTTATTAGAAAATGAGTAATTAAAGAGGTCAAATGATCAATCTGAGGAAAATATTATTATTGATAAATCTAATAGTGATAGAAGAATATCTCATGACAGTAATTTTGGTAGAGACAATTCAAGATCAATTTTTTTACCCAATTCTAACTATATAGATAAATAGTGTTATTATTGTCATTAGATGAGTTATATTATAAATTTTATTATAAGAATTTAACGCAAATATTGAAGAATTTGAAAGGAGTAAAGGAAAAGAAAAATAGAAGTTTGAAAACGCTACTGTGATTGTACAAGAATTCTTATAAAGTCGAATCGTTGATGGGTAAAAAAAGGAAGAGTGCATATAGTGATGGTTGGATTTTAGGTTCTGTTTCTAATAATGTTTGTTAAAGGAAAGAATGGTTTGATAGTTATGATACTTGTGGGGATGAGGATGTGAGATTGGTTAATGATGATTATTTAGACATTGTTGAAAATGACACTATAAGAATTGAAGTGCACAACAAACATGTGCAGACACTTGGTAATGTGAGGTATGTACAGGAATTTAATTTCTTTGGGTATATTTGTTACATTGACTTATGGATATTATGCAAGAAATGAACTAATACAAGTTTGCAAAGGTTTTTTTGAAGATGATGAAGAGTTAAAAAAGTAATGGTACTTCATATAAGTTGATAGGAGAGACATTGTGAATCAAGATAGTGGTTGAGAATACACTTCAGTAATGAAAAAAAGGTGAAGAGTATGTATATGCCAAAGAAAGTAACATTTGCAAAGTGGTTTGGTAAGGCCTTCTAACATTTGCTACTAGCACATGCTCTATGTTCCAATCACAAAAGCAGCTGAAAATTTATTAGGTTTTATTGTCTTGCATTGAGTCTTGTCCATTTAAAAGACAATAAAAAAAAAAGAGATTCATGATTTCTTTGAGGGTGCATGTAAATCATAGTTGAAAATTCTTATTATAGAGTGAAAATACCTCTATTTTTAAGTTTATTAATCTAAAAGTAAAATTTTTTTACTTTCGCATTAGAGAATCATTGTCCATATTTAGGATTATGATGCCACATGCCCACATCTTGGTCCGCCATTCCGTGCGCGTGAAAAAAAAAAAAAGTTGTTTGTGCATAGCCACTCCGTGAGTGTGAGAAATTTAGTGTGAAAGCACTGTAGTACGATTGAGATGAAGTTGCCTTTGAATGAGAGGGCCGAAGTAAATAGCATGCATTTTATTTCCACTCTACGAGTCCAGATTGAGAGGGGAAAAAATGGATTTTCTGATGTGAAAATTTCACATAACTCAGTTATAACTTATATATTGATTTTTATCAATGATCAAGAAATTATGGCTAAATATTAAACCCAAAAAAAATTCAATTAATGGCAAAAGTTAATATATAATCAAGTAATGTAAAATTTTTATACAAGAAGGTTCATTCTCATGTCACACTCGCCTCTTCCCTCATGCCCCGCTTTCCCTCGCTGGCACACAACTCGCAAATTATATACTGTGGAAGTCGACAGCGAAAAAGAGCATCTTCAACTTCAAGCACTCGTGTGTATAATTAATGAAATAGAATCTTTCTTAACCAGCGTTGATTAATTGATACCAGCGCATGCACACGTTATCTACAGTGATTCAGATTCCAAATTATAATAATTCTCTGTGGAAAAATTTAGAAACATGATTTTAATCATTCCTCATAAGAAATCGTCGAGTTCATGTTTCCTAGGAAAATCTTATGAATCACGTTGAAATGGATCTATTCTATGTACTCGGCTCACATTTTCAATGCCAAAACTGTTTTTTTTTTTTATGAAGTTAAAAATTTATGTGAGGTAAAAGCTACTCCTACTCCAAAGTTAGGGCATATCTCGAAACTCATTAAATACTTATAAAAATACTTATAAATTATTTACTAATAGAAAAATCTGAAAATCAAATTTAAATCATATAGTAATGTATGAGTAGAAATAATACAAAAACTTTAATACATTATGAATGTATACTATTTAAATCATGCATACTAAGTATTAATTGCACAAAAAATAAATTTTTAATTGAATTAATTTCAATAAATCATTGAAATTATCGAATATGATAATGTTTGGAATACTTATTCATTTCTCCTTGCAACAAGTAGCAGCATTATAAAACAAAAATAGTAGACCTACTTCTCTTTTGCTATTTGGGTGGCTATGTGAATTGTCATTTATCAGTTTCATGGAGCAGCAAGTTCAAAAGTTCATGCTGTTATTGGGCCTAAACAGGCTAGATTTATAACTAGCATCCATTAATTATTTAATTATACTACGGAGCTAGTGGTCTTCATCCCGAAAAGTTGTGTAAGAAATTTGTTTGATTTTGTATACAGGACCCTTTTCTTGGTCAGGTATACGGAGCAACAGTATATTAAATCCAATTCCTCGCAAAGCCAACCCGAGTCTTTTGTTAGGGAAAGCCCACATAAGCGCTAAGTTAGAACTCTCATATTCTTGAAAGGCCAGTTTATCAAGACAAAATAAAGCCCAATTTTTAGTGCTCATCGCCGGATTATTGTGAGGCTTGAAAACCCATCATCAAAAACGATATTTACACATAAACTCATCGATAAAAATATTTTCTCTATTTTTATGCCTCAACCTAACATGCCATGCTCTTGAAATCTGACCATAACATATGCAATTGATTTTTTTTCTTTTTGGGTAATTAAGGCCTACAAATCGTAGCCAGTGTGTTTGGCAGCGGAGAGCTTCCTATGGATGCACCTGAACAAAAAACTCTATCTATATGGCACACTTTTTTTTTTTCTCCTACATATATATGCACACACACACACACTTACCTATGGCATAACCATAAGCAAGTGTTTGATGTTTAAAATTTTCATGTCTGTGCTTCTAAATTTTAGTTTTTAATTGCTCAATCACCTCCTTACAAAAACTATTTATGGGAAGGATGTGATTGTAAAATGAGTTTGATAATTTCAATATATTATAAGCATAAACTTGTTTTAAACTTTTATTAATTATATGCTGGTACATCACAAAAATTTTAATTATGATGTTGTCATTATCTGACTAATTGGATGAAAGATTGTAGAAGTTTTGTGATGACAGGGGAGAAAAAATGAACTTGTATAATTTGGAACCGGAGAACCTGACTAGGTAAATTTTGAAATTTATGGATATGTTCTTGGTACTGTTTTTCCATTCAAAAACCAAGCGTGTAAACTTTAGTGCAAGTACTGCAATATGTGTTAGAATTATCTTCTTCTTTTTTTCGGTCGATGTGTTAGAATTATCTAATAATTCGCAAAATCAGCAATCAGAACAAACAGTCGAAAACAACTCCAGTGTAAATTTAATAATGAAAGATATATTCCCTGTGGATTCACAGTTATTGAACGCGTTACATTTGGAATTTTCAGCCATGCATATGAATTTAAGTCTGCATATATAAACGGTTTACATGTATCTTGACTCACTGGCTACCCAAGATAGCATGGTAAGTGAACATCTATTACTTGGTGACACAGAATTCAATTGTAAACATGTGCAACATCAAATTACCAACCTGATCAGACCATTTAACCGGTATCAAAATTGTGAATAATTATAAAGGTTTTTCTAGCGGTAGTAAGTTTTGAAAGTTTTTAATGTATTAAGTGCATTGGAAACATAAAAAATCCACTTTTCAATGAAAATTTTATCTTTTTTTATTCCTTAATGAGTGTCTTTAGCCACTCGTTAGAAAATCCTAATTATAATTATCAATACTACGTACATTATTAGATATAGACATATAAAAGAACATATCAGCATATTAATTGGTCAAAAAGCATCTATGATATAGTCATACACTATGAAATGATCAGCTTATTTAGTAACAACTGGATGCATATACACATGACTTGATTGGAGCTAAAGCTAATGTGATCGACTAGCTAGTAGCTAGAAGCCAGCAGCTATAGCTATAACAAAACAAGGGTGCAAGATGATTTAAATACAGACCATGGATAATCATGTTTTTAATATATTTGAGAACCTACAGACTCAGACCCTGATCATGCTATGTAGAGAGAGGAAGAAAAGGAAAGGGTGCTTTGAATACACAAAAAAGATGACATTGTCCTCAGTTCACTAGATCACTTTCATGGTTTGGACTTGGTGGCTTAATTTGTGGTTGTGCTTTCTTCTGTGTCCTGTTTATGCATTTGTCCTGTTCCAGAAAATGGCAAGTAATCTGCATTTGCAAACAATGTCACCAAAATTTGACTTAAAAACAGCTATTAGTGAAAGCAACCCTTAAACTCGCATTTTCTCTCACATTCTGTATAAGGGTAAGCAGCACCAAAGGGCTAATACAACCCTGATTGCCTTTCTTAAGCTCTACTTGATGAGTCACCCAATGACCCTTTTGTTCTGTTCAAGTGTATCTTTCGGATATGAAAGGGAAATGCAAGTTACAAAGTACATTGCATGGAATTTGAGGAGCATTAATTATAGGGTAGTACCAGACAGTGAGATTCCATGTTTCTCTAGCAAAAATTTGTCAACCAAATCACACCTTATTAAAGGGAGTAAGGTTTTAAATTGTGATTGAATTGCAATTATATTGTGATTATGAAAAATTGTGAAAAAATATGGCTAACACGATCATATATAATTGCAGTCGTGATGCGATAGTAGACATCTTCTTAATTGCAATATTATAGTCACAATTGTAATTATATAACTCTCAATCAGAGCTAAGAGGAGCAGCAAAGAAAAAAATTTGAAGATAATTCCTTCCAAATACTGGCCGGCTATTGCATGGTACTTAGTTTGGTCACGTGTGGCTTTTGATTGATTGCTAATTCAAGTTCAAAACTAGATAAATTTAGGGACTCATCAACATACATCAGATAAAAAAATAAAATAAAAAGTGACACAATGTATGCATGCATGTAAAAAAATCTCAATTTGATCTATTTTGGGAGTGATAATCTTCAATCTATGAAAGGAACCAACATAAATGCATTTATAATTACGACAAGAAAAATGTATGGAACTAGTAGGGATGATAACTTTGACAAAGAGATTACATGAAAATTATAGACATATCACTGAAGATAAGCATACGTCTTTGTTGGTAAGCATACGTATTTTAGTATAAATTACATGCCGTATAAACATTTATTTTCGATTTAGATATCCTCTTACTTATGCCATATCCTCTTATGCGTGCAAGCATCATTTTGCGGCTCTATATCTCAAGAGTCCACGTGCATAAAGAACCCACCTCAACTTTTGAATTGAGATAAAATGATAAATAAGAAAGGAGAGTTCTCTTTTTTTTTCTTTTGGTGATTTACTTTCATCCACATGACTGCGTATTCTTGACCATGAATTATTAGATCCTTTCCAATATAAATTAATTAGTCACGAGCATTATCTACAATTAGCTTGCATCCGAAAATCAAATGCGAAACATAGTTCGAGCATCACCATTACTCTCCCTGTAACTAACAGTCACATGGTAAAAATTCAAATGATGAAATCATGCTGGTAATGTGATCACCACATTTCATTTTTATTAGGCCAGTGAGATATACGATGAGTGATGCATAAAAAAACTTAGTGAACAAGAAACCGTTAAAGTGATCGCTGAATATTCGAAATTTAATTCTGAAGAGCAAATCAAATAGGGTATCAAGTTTATTTTTCTCATTATCATGACGATGATAGTAAATGTTAAAATACGATTTTCAATAATTGATTGATTCAAGTAATTCAACTCTTTGTTAATAGAAAATCTCAAATTAAATTCTAATTCCGTGAATAGAAAGAGACTAGGGTAAAAGGGTTTTACCGTTATATATAGTGCATGCATGAACCAATCAAAACCTCAAATTCAAATTTGTTGGGGGTCTAATTAATATATAGATTTTGCCTATTTGTGATTTTAGTAGTCTGAAAATTAGCAGCAATGGTAAATGGATCTAAAGCCATTTGCATGAAAACCGATGAACAAATATTAATGTATTATGACTTAATGCATGAGTGGAAACCATGGATCATGGATGGAGTGGAGGAAAAATAAAAACCCAATGACAATATGCCATGCGTTTTGAAAGCTGTTTCGTATCCTTTGTATTTGCACCAATTGGCATTTCTCAGAAAGCAATCAAACAAGATTTCATAACTGAGGAGATTTTTTGTTTTCATTCCCTCATACAATGTGTTCATTTTTAAACGTGGCTAACTTTGCAGAGTTTACAAAAGAGCCTTTGGCATGCTTCGGAATCAGGCGTATGATGCCAAACTTATGGTTTCCTGAGAAGGATGGATAACGCCGCAAGCCAACTGAATTGAAAGGTCTCAATCACATGTGAAAGGGTCATGCAATTGAGGCCCTCTTTAAATCAGTTACAATGGACGAGGGAATTAGGCATTTTTTTTGGTGGGCATTCTCAAGGGGAAGGGCTTGTCTTAAAGCATAAAAAAAAAACAACTTTGGAAAAAAATATTAAAAGCGGAACAGAAGGGGTAAAGAAAAAGGTTTTCTAGGAGAAAAGTCAGTAAATAGGCCATTCAAAATAGTAAAGCAACGTGTTGAACGCATGCACCTAGTAGCAAATTAAAAGGGACCTTATAATAAAGATTTTCGGTGCCAAGAGAGGGAAAGGTCATGAAAAGCATAAGAAGTCGGTGTCAGTCCCCATTAACTCTGTATTTCCTACTGAATTATATGTGAATTAGCAGAAGCCTCCTTCTTTTAGTGTAGTTCCCTGCTGTTATGTACTCAGTATCATAAATTTTTCTATTGCACTTTTTATACTGTTTTATGCATGCAATGCTGCATGATGAGCCCCACAATTTTCTTTACTGGCCCCCTCCCTACATGGTTGAATAACTTCCATGGGGTGTCTCTTAATATAGCTAAATTGGTTGAGGGGTATCCGCAGGATTAAACTATATAAATGCAGCATTAATGAAAGATGGGGATGGTGTACATAATGACACAAATCTACTATCTATTCTAATAAATTCTTACAGGTCAGATGAATTTATTGCATGTTATTATTAGTCCAATATATATATATATATATATTTATGAATATGATAAGCAAATTTAAATCGTATAATATATGGATGATCAATATTAAAAGTTAATTAATGTTCAAATGATAAATTTAAAAAACTATACAACTTTACGTTTTAATCTTGATTATCCATATAAAATTCAAGTTTTAATATTTGTTACTCTTAATAAACCATTTTTCTTATTTGATTCATTCGCTGTACATATATCCTATTGCTATCCGTGACTTGGTAAGTGAAATAAGAGAAAAGCCAAGCAAAATTAGAGGGAAAATAAAACAAGAAGAAGAAATTAAAAGAGTTACTGTATGGGGGCGACACATACAAAATTACCCCTCATCCGTTTTCTAGTTTAATAAAATAAAGGGGTGGTTACGTTTTCCACAATAGAAGGAAATTGATTGATACCATAATCTGGTATCCTGCTTGTACCTTACTACTATTGACCATGATGCATGCTTATGTAATTCACATGCACAGCAATTATAATAACCATGCCATGTACATCTCAAATTCTTCAACAACTTGTGAAATGTGAAGCTTCCTTGGTGGTGGATTAATCAAAATACTATTTTGCCCTCCTATTCCGTGTATTAATCACATGGGTAACCATACTTTTCTTTTAATCTTGTTATTAATCACACATGTTTCTTATAATTTCTTACCTATGGTAAGAGGGCCATCGTTTTGGAGTTTGGACATATTGCAGTTGCAATTACGAATTGTGGACGGAAATTTAAAACTCACGAGTCTCAGCATTGCTAATTGAATATTCCTGTAGAATTGATGAGAGGATTATTAGTACAGAATGATGACAAAAGTACGGTGGATATATGGGTCCTCCACATGGCAGCAAAACTGGATCCTTGTGTACTGTGTTTTGGGTGCTGTCAAGGTTTTTTTCTACTTGGACTTCGCATTTTGGGAAAATTGGATACGTAAGTGGTCCTATGGTAGCAGTACACCATATAATATAGGCTAAATATCCATGCCATAAAACCAATATGCGAACTATTTTAATTTCTTGCTTGGTACTATTCTGTTCACCAAATTTGCGAGAAATTAAACAACTTTGGAGTATAATAAACATGAAGGTGCCCACTGTGTATCTATATAATAAGTTGGCCTAGTATCAACTGCAAACCTAAATTGAAGGCAAGAGAATAATGGAAATTAATGTATATGACGAACATATAATACTATAATTAAGCCTCCTTCCTCTTATTCGAACCCTCTCATGCTTCACGATTTATGTGTGGGATTAATTATATCTTGATGAAGAACCCACTAGTCTTTTCTTTTAAATATAACAAAAGAAAATAGTTCTGTATTAAAAATGGACTACTACACATAACTTTTGAAATTCGGTGGTTCTACACGAACATTTTTCAATTATTTTGAATAGAGGAGTAATACACAACAACCATCACACTTACATCAAATTCAAAGTTATAAACCAGTATATAAAAAGTTGTAAATCAATATGCAGAAAGTTATAAACCAATATGCAAAAAGTTATAAATAAGCATGTAAATTTTTTTTACATATTAGTTTATAAATTCTTGTATCATGGTTTATAACTTTTTACATGTTGATTTATAATTTTTAACTTAGTGTAAGTATATAGTGTAAGTATGATAATAGATATTTATCATTTCTCTTTTGAATATTGTGATGAATAATTAATCACCTATATTATTGCGAATAACTGTAAATCCGAGGATTATTTTCCAGGCTTGCATTATTTCAACTTTATAGAATCCGTCTATACTTTTTTTTTAGAGTAATGGCATAGTCCCAAAAAATTGTAAGAACCTTTAACCAAAAACAAGGATACTTATTTATTAAATAAATAATATTAACATATTTAGTTTATTTCTCTAAAAGTCAATGTGTGTGTTAAATTATTTTCATACAATAAATTGAGACAAAAACTATTACATTACGTTTCCCCTTTTTTAATTAAAAACAAAAAAACAAAAAGGCAAGAGATCTAAAGCCTTTATCAAGCCGTGGCCATCATTGCAGGAATCGATGGGTCCAGAGTTGCCCTTCTTGCAATTTTTTTTTTCTCTTTTAATTGTGAAAGATCTTATTCTCTGTCTATACCGTTCGATAGTGCCCGCGAATTACATCAATGTCATTTCTGGTAGACAAGGTGATAAAGTAATCATCTTTTCCGTAAGGATATATACTTTTATTGTAGCTATTGTATCCATAATAAAGATCTTGAAATTTTTTTAATTTGCTGAAGAAAATAATCCATATTGGTGAACAAAGAGACAAATAAGATCTAACACATGTTGGAGAATCTTGGATGAACATATCTGTGAGGTCTGAACAGCTAAGAAATATCTAGATACTATCAGAGCAAAAGAAAATATTTATTCTAATTTATTTATCAATTAATATATTAATTTTATAAATTATTATTATTATTTTTTGTTTTTTCTAATTTTCATGCAATAACTTATACATTTATTAATAAATAAAATATAACAAATATTTTTTTTCCCTTATTCCAAGAGTATCTTAAGATTTGTCCTGAACTACTGCAACTTAAAAATGGGATTTATATGTCAACATTATCACCTCCTTTCAACTTTTTGCAATGGGACTTTTTTAAAAAAACAATCTTATCTTCTTTGACTTTCGGAGAAGTCTATAACACATTTTTTCTCTACAGTCAATGATTACTTATATTAAAATTCAACTAGAGTTCAAAGAAGGGAGTCTGGGAGAGAAACATAAACAAGGGATTACTCCTGCCCATGTTGAGTCTGTGACTGCCCATGAACTGATTTCTGAGACTTATATGTGAATGCAGCTTAATAACTGAAAAATTTGATGGCTTTAGGATTGTAAGCTTCTATCGAGCCAATCCACCTGCATTTATCAACTAAAGTCTCAACTTTTTTAATTTCCCTAAAAACAAAAACAAGTTTCATTTTTTAGTGAGTACTTTGATTACACCGTAACCCTTTTTCCTTCCTTAAAAATTATACCTTTTCACTGACTTTATATCTAAAATATATCTATTAATTAACAATATGGGAGGATAAATTTAGGTCTGATAAAATGTGTGATTTTTCTTTTGTTTCCCATGGTTTGTACTTTTGCTCCACTCTATCCTTTCGGTGTTGAGCCCTTTCCTTTGCCATTTATTGGGGAAAAAAAAGTTAACAGTACCAAAGACTAGCTAGTATAAAAGTATTTTGTTATGAAAAATAAAAATTACTTAGTTTTTGTAATACCTTGGGTATATATATTTTTAGACAAGTCTAGTACCATCTTAAGATACTTCAGGACCCACCTATATTATCAGGAAGACCCCGAATACATGAAATGCCATAAGATGCAGAATCTAGTGTTGCTGACACCACTATAACGGTCCAAAACCATTATAGTGGTCAAGGGTATGGGGTTGGCAGTCTTAGGGTCTTTGCTGATAGCTATAGCAGTCCTGCATTTTCCAGTGAGGAGTGCTTAGGCCCCTTGACTGCTATACTGGTGTCCCTCGATGTTAGAATAATGCAAAATGACGTAATTTTAATTAATGATCGCCTAACCTTATAAATACCCTCCCCACTCCTCAAAACATCTCGATTTTCAAAATCTTGCTCCCAAACACTCTCTTCTACTTCCTCAACCCTTTCTCTCTCAACCCCACTCAAATCTACCTTTCTCAAAGCTTCAAGGTATGTGTTTGTTGCTAAATTATGTCATCTTTCTCTTCATTATTCCATGTTTTTGGGTTGGATGTTGTTATTTCTCAATATTGTCAAGTAGGAGTACTTTCTAATGTTGTTAGGGTTTGGTTTAGAGTTGTATGTAGAGATCCCTATAGATTAATCTTGAGTTCTTGATTATTATGGCAGATGTTGGTGCCATCATATCCCCGCTTCACGGAACTTAATTAGTGTTAACACTATTCATTCCTCCCTTATAGATGAATGGGTTCAAATCCTGTGACCTGTACTTTAGTCATTATAACTATTTTCTTAACTTGATACTATGAATGCATAGTTCTAGACATTGTTACAAAATGAATATAGAGCATTGTTGATTTTGCCAAGTTAAGAGCTTTTGCAATTTAAATGAGCATGAAACTAGTATTACAAAAACTCATGGGGCCATTTGTTGCTAAAATGATTTTTATGAATAGTTTAATTATGAATGTGATTATTTAGAGATTACATGACTACCCTACTAATTTCAAGAGTGGTATATTTTTATGATGTAGCTTTAATTTCAAACTCAGAGCAGAGCTCAATTATAGATCTTTAGAGAAAATATTTAGTTTTCATGATTTAAAGACTATACAGTAGCTATAAAGAAACAGATAGTGAGTTAACAGTTGTAAAAGATCGTTAACCTTGATACCAAGTTGTCCTTTAAAGAACAATTTCACCTCAGATAAATCAAAGATGAAACCTAGTTAGGTGTCCAATTTAAGTCCTATTATTTATGATTTACAAAGATTACTGATTTTGAGATAATGTATACATAAATATGAAAAATGGTTTTTGAGCTATTGCATTGTTTACTATGATTATACGTATCTTTGTTGTTGTCTTATGAAGAGGTTATGTATGAGAATTTATTCACTGAGTTTTACGTGAAATTCATCATTCTCCTCTTTTCCTCTTACAAATACAATAGCTGCTGTGAGTCCTTCTCATCCACCTATTTCCCAACAATAGTAGTAGAGACATCAGTTGGTGAGCTTCACTTTGTAGTGAAGTGTCTTTTGCTTTTTGCTATAGAATGCTCCAATGACACAGTGTGAGTAAGGTCTCAGACTATATAGTTGTATTTTCACTTTTAGTATCATGATTCATTTTGTATTTAAAATGATATAGCTTTCATGGTTTTTGGTATAGAGGAACCTAATATATTTTGTATTATACAGTTACAGTTTCATATTGATTTCATGAAATGAGTTATTTATCATTATTATTATGATTTATGGAATGGGTTGTTTCTTATCATTATGATTTGAAAGTACAAGTTAATTTGCAATTAGAGAGGGATTTAATGATTAAAATAAGCATATAGCGAAACTCAGCGATCATAAGGTTTACGTAAAGATGAAATTCATCACGTGCTGGTCACATTCCCAAATTGAGTCATGATAGTTTTGGAAAACGAATTCAATGAAAATTCCCTTTCTCAATTAAAATATGAAAGGATATATTTGTGTCTTGTATATAAATAAGTTCTTTTAGACATAAAAAAATTAGACGTGATATTTGTTTAGAGAGCAAAAATGAGGTAAATTTTTTATTGATGAGTTTCATGTATAATTTTATATATAGAACTCATCTATGATAATTTATACTCCATTTTTATCCTTTAATCAAATACACTCAAGATTATATCTTTTTCCCCACGGAGTAGAAGTGAATAATAATAATAAAAAAAATCCTTCTTGTAAATTTTTTTTTCTTAAACCCAAATGTTTGATATTTTCTTGATGTCCTAAAATATACGTTGAAACTTGAAGTAACATTCTTCTTACGCATAATGATCTCTCAAATAATTTCTATATTCTTATGTTGTTTTTCTAAAGAAAAATCTAGAAACTGAAAAGGAAGAGACAATATTCAAAGAAAAAGGAGGTTTGCTCCACATCATAGTCTTATAGGTGTTGTGATCAATAACCATGGATTTTGTGGGAGGAAACAGTTAGTGAGTGATCTGAGCCATACATGCAACAACCATACCCATACACATATATGAAATATACAGTCTAAATGCGTTGAGGCATAAGTTGATTATGATCGGAGGCGTGCATGGCTTGGGTGACATGTAGGGTTTTTACACCTTCAGCTAGGCTCCACCTGGTGTCGGGTCATGGGCTGTGGCGAGTGACTCCCAAGGGGACCCCTCTGGTTGGTCATGGAAACAGCATTTGGACCCCACCATGATAGTGTAGGCCTTTGCCCCTCTGAAGAATTTTGCAGCACCATTAGGTCATTGTAGGCAATTTGAATGGCCTTTTTTGTCTTCATGCTTAATTTCTCTGCATGTGCGGCCATGTACATCACCTCTTTAGGTCAAAGGCATATAGTAGGAAAACTTATAAGAAGTAATATTATTTGTGCCTTTATTCTTAATAGTTTTCAAGCAATATCTATCTCACGCTAGTGATTTTTTAAATATTAGTTGAGAGTGAATTTTATTTTGTTTTCATAATTATTGTTTAGAAGACGTCTCCTAAGAAATTGTTTTTTCAAAAATGTTTCAAAAGGTGATTAAAAAATTTAAAAGCAAAGTTAATATATCAAGTGGCTGTGAATTATTGAATTCCAACAAAACTAGTGTTTTGTTCATAACGATAATATGACTGTAAAACAAAATTATTATTTACATATCAAAATTTATACAACACTTTTATATGAGTTGTTAACGTCCGTATAATTAATAATCAATGCTATATAATGGTTGAAAATTTCAATCAATTACTACTATTCATAAATATTGATTACGATTCTTAATCATTATATAATATTATGCTAATATAATAAAATTTATAAAGATATATTTGGACAGTAAATTTTCGTGTAAAATATATAAAAATATATATTTGTTGTAAAAAACATTATCATGGAAAGCAACTTGAAACAAATTATTATAAAGCAGTTACCTGAAATCATCCGTATCGTGTTTGATGAAGACAAACTTCCAATTTCAAATCTCTACATATATGGCAAACATATTATTAAAATAAAAAAAATTTTGTGCCAATTTAAGGTTATTAATGAGATAATGTTAAATTAATTTTTACTGCTCCTAATTAATTATTTTAATTTGAAAATAAAGGATCCTAATAGAGTTCTAATGTATTTTTATTCCTACAAATCTAATTTATTGTGACAAAATTCAGTCAGAGCCACCATCTTTGATAGTAGATGTTCAATGGTTGATAGTTAGGCTTCTAGAAAATATGAATTAGCAATAGTGAAGGGCCGTCAATGTTAAATTAATCACTTTTTGACGGTTATATTAGCCATTTTTATGTACAGAAGTAAATACTTTCTCTCTTTTCTTTGGGTGCAAAAATATACTTTGTCATTTATTTTCTTACAATAATATATATGCTGAATTATCATATGATCTGTACGATTTGAATCCCAAGTATGTAGTCAACTAGAAATATCAAAATGTAATAATAAATTAAAATTAATATTATTTAGCGCAACCGCTTTAATTAGTACTAAAAATGGACTTGGGATTTTCACGCCAAATATAGTAATGGAGTATTTAAATTAGTAACAAGTGGAATATACACTTCTATAGTAATATATATAGAGTATAGCTTATATAGAGATGAAATAGAATAAAAATTAAACAAAAAATTTTTTTGGTGTCAAAACACACGTGGTGCATGCCTTTTTTGAAAACCCCATTTATTATTTTTGCTTCGCATAAAAAGTTGGGATAAATCGAAAATGGCTTTTCCAATCGCCGGTAGTTTGTTATATTAATATACGTCGATTTACCTCATCATCAATTTTACAATTTAAAAATGCACGAAATTGATAATAGAACAAGGAAACTATCTGATGTTTTATCCATCTAATTTTTAAATTTGTCTTTTTTCTAATTTGTTTTTTTCATTCTACTTCCCTCCATACGTACCACAACCAATAAGCTGAAGAACGAATAAAATAATTTCATTATCATTATGATGATCCATGCCATGACTAAATAATGATGTATATTGTTACTATTCCCGTGATAGAAACTAGAAAAAAGGTGGGTTTATGGTGTGGGGCCCAGGTTGTTTAGCATGGTAATTTCATGTTACCTCGATGTTAGTGGTGCTAATTGCGCAATGCAGGAGAGGGGGGACTAAAAATCTTATCTTCACTTCCACGCCCCACACTTATCCTTCCATTGTATTGTACCCTTCTTTTTTCTTTTACAACACAAACCATATACAATTAATATCATTATCAGTGAAAAATAAAAAGGGCAAAAAAAAATAGCACTGTCCCTCGTGGCCCCCACCCACGTGTCACCCCCATGATTTGGAATCCCACGTGTCAAGTTCTCAACGGCCAGAATTTCAGTTCACGTCATCATCAGCTACCCATCTCATCCCATGCACCCACACCCACCCACCTCGTCGCTATTTACACACAAAGAGTCAAGTCAAGAATAAGGTAGAGTTTAGTTTGGAAACAGGACACAAAATATAGAGAGAGTAAAAATAAAAATGTGTTTGGAAGAAGAGATATAAATAGGAGATAAAAAAATATGAAATTTTTGTAATTTCAGAAAGTGAGGACAATGAGGATAGGATATAGAGATAAAAATTTAATATTTTTTTATTTTAATAATACCCATAAACATATTTATTATTTATATCTTCGTTTTCATTGTCCCTATATTTCTGTTCCTATCTCTCTACCAAACGTTACCTAAGAGATTTTTAGTGAAGGATAGTCTATTTTATGATTCTTTTTAAGTACTCAAATTATTATTTAACCTATATTTTAAAAGTTGTGAGTAAAACTTCATCTTAAAACAAATTATTATTTTTATTGTGTTTACTTCATCTTAAAACAAATTATTATTATTATTGTGTTTGGGTGAGTGGTAAGATTAAAATTATTTTAAAAATCACTTATTTACATTATCATTTTATATATATATATATAATTGGACATGCATAATCAATTTATCTTTAAATAAGTTAATTAAAAGTAATTTTAAGATGATATATTTTGTTTAAATGGTAAAAAAAGATTATTTTGAGTATAGTAAATTACTCAAAATAGCATGAAATGATTTATTTATAAGATTTGTCAAATTTAAAGTGAGAAAGTTGGTAAACTATAAAATTAAAGGGTTAACCACTAACTTTCATCATGTACTGATTTCACTAAATGATTCAATGATAGTTATATATCTTATTTTTATATTTTACCAACTTAATCAATTTCAATCTATTTATAGTGAAAAGTTTCAAAAAAAGTTGATTACGATTATAAGTTATTTGCCAGTTTCAAATTATTAACCTTGGATTATAATTAATCCTCTAACATTTGTCCTATATAAAATAATGATATATATACTTATAATAAATCATACCAACTAATAAGAGTTAATACTCACTTTAGTTTATCACTTCCCACTCGTGAGTTATTTTAGTCTATGACTTTTAAAATCAGTCAAGTTAATTCCTAACATTATAAAATATGAGTTATGTTAGTCCTTCAATTCACTTTTATTTGATATTTTATAATTAAATGATGATAGTTAACCTTAAGTAATACTTTGACATATTATTTATCTTTTGAAGTAGAATAAAATTTAAAATAATTTATTTTGACATTTAGAATTGCATAAAATGAGTCATTTTATTATTTGGAATGAAAATTTAAATAACTTATTTTTTATAATTTTACACACTAAATTAGTTATTTTAAATTTTATTATACTTTAAATAACATAAAGTATATCATTGAAGACTACCTATTATCATTTAATTGATATAATGTTAAATAAAAGTGCGTTGAGGGACTAAAATGACTCAAGTTTTACAATATCAGGAACTAAATTGATTCATTTTAAAAATTAGTGACTAAAATAATTAACGAGTATAAAATCATAGATAAAAATTAGCATTAACTCAACTAATAATTAATCTTTAATGAAAAGACTAATCAGCCGCTAAATCTATGACACGTCATGAGACCACAGGATCCACAAACAAGTGTTGCTCGCAGGCGATCAACCCCACCCTCACCCTCCCGTACCCGTATAAAACCCAAGCTTCATGACTCATTGTGGGGTAATAAAAATTACAAAATAATACGATCACATTTTCCTCCCTAATATGTTCTTCATTGGAAGCCACAGCCATAGCCATCGAAACCCATCTCATTGAAACCAAAGGAAAAAAGAAGAAAAGAAAGAAAGAAAGAAAGAAAGAAAGCTCTGTTGAGAGACTAGTACGTGTGTGTGACCATGGAGAGCACCGACTCATCCACCGGCTCACAACAACCGAACCTGCCACCTGGGTTCAGGTTCCACCCCACCGACGAGGAGCTCGTGGTTCACTACCTCAAGAAGAAAGCCGCATCAGCTCCTCTCCCTGTTGCCATCATCGCCGAGGTTGATCTCTACAAGTTTGATCCATGGGAGCTACCAGGTGCATAATATAATTTTATTTTTTTCACACCCCAGAAGAATACAATTACAAAGTTTGAAACTTTACGTTCCAACTAGAAATGGGTCTGGTTTGTTTTTTCTTGTTTTGTTGTCTTTTATGTTTTCTTGCTCCGATGGTTTTGAGTTTTTAATATGGATTTTGGTGTTTTTTTTTTTTTTTTTGGGCAGCTAAGGCAACGTTTGGGGAGCAAGAGTGGTACTTCTTTAGCCCGAGGGACAGGAAGTATCCAAACGGGGCGAGGCCAAACAGGGCCGCCACTTCCGGGTATTGGAAGGCAACTGGGACTGATAAGCCTGTGCTGACCTCTGGTGGGACTCAGAAGGTTGGTGTGAAGAAAGCTTTGGTCTTCTATGGAGGGAAGCCACCAAGAGGGATCAAGACCAATTGGATCATGCATGAGTATAGGCTTGCTGACAACAAGCCTAACAATAGGCCTCCCGGGTGTGACTTGGGCAACAAGAAAAACTCCCTAAGGGTAAAAACTCTTCTCTTTCATACAAAATTTACCTTGTTCTCTATTGGTTTTCACTTTTTAGCTCAAAAAATATCGTTTCGTTTGTCAATTTTATATTGTCCGATCATGTATATGTATTTAGTATTTATATATATTCTCTCATGTGTAAATTTCATATGATCTGAATCATGTATATGTATTGATCATTGTTTGGGTAGTTTTTAATTTCTTATGATTCTAACATGATCTCATGGGTGCATGACATGGTCATGTCTCATATGGGCTAGTTCTCTGTCCCATTTGGGTTTCTGATTTTTTCTGTTGTTTGTTTTCCACTTTAATTTGGATTTTTGTGTTGATTATTTTGTGTAGCTTGATGATTGGGTGCTGTGCCGAATCTACAAGAAGAACAACACACATAGGTCCCCTATGGAACATGACAGGGAAGATTCAATGGATGACATGATTGGAGGGATCCCTCCATCCATCAACGTGGGCCAGATGAATGCTAGATTTCACCACCTTTCCAAGATGTCCACAACCACAAGCTACAGCACTGCATTGTTGGAAAATGACCATCATCACCAGAACACCCTATTGGAAGGGATGATGATAGGAAACAGTTGTGGCGGTGGGATCACCACAAGTGCTCCTGCCAATAACATGTCATCTCATCATCACTTTGGAGCCTCAAACTCCAAGGCAGAGCTCCCTTTTGTCCCAAACATGACTGCATCTTCCAACAACAATTCTGCCTCTAAGAGAACACTCTCATCACTGTATTGGAATGAGGAGGATGTCGCAGCAGCAGCTGCAGCAGGAACATCCTCATCCAACAAAAGGTTCAACTTGGAAAGTGGGGATCATGGAAGTGTTGTGAGGACAGAAGAGAATGGCACCACTAGTTCTATTGCCACTCTGCTGAACCAGCTCCCTCAAACACCTTCATTGCACCAACAGACCATGATGGGATCAATAGGTGATGGGCTAATTCGGACACCATACCAAATACAAGGGATGAATTGGTATGGTTAGCCACAATTTCAGCTTTCTAAAAGGGGTATATTAAGATGATGATGATGATTATAATATTGACGCATTTGGAAATATTGAGCTTTATTTAGAAGGGTCCTCATTCAGCCGGTGGTGTACCTTAACTCTATAGTCTCTTCTGCCAATTAGATTGTAAAGATTTTAATGGGGTGTTTGAGATTTTGGTTGTTAGGAAGTTGGAAGAAAGTTAGAGTCTGATCAATTAGATGGCCTCAAAAAGAATTTCTTCAACTATTGGATGCAGCTGCAGGCAATAACAAAGATATGGTGAGGCCATATATATTTTTAGTTAAACTTAAATATAGCTTTATACATATATATAGATATTTGCTTGTTTTATTGGTATGTAAAGAAAAAGAAAAATGATGGTGCTCTTGATGTACACATATTCAATAGAGAAAAAAGGGAATTGGAAAAAAAAAAAGAGGTGTTATGTACGTACTTTGATTTAGGATACAGTAGATAACCTTGTAAAGATCATATACTGTAGAACATGATCTATATATTAATGCAAAAATTTAAAAACATTGGTGCATGACTTTGATTTGTCTATAAGTAATATATATTGTTCTCTTAAGAGCTTGCTTTTAATTTGGTTTAACTTTCGTTGGTTTCATCAGTAATTACTAAGCTCCTGAAGATCATGTGCTAGCACAATAGTAACTGGATTTAGTTTGTTTAAGCATATTGTATATGGCAACTAGGTCACTACTGCTTGTGACCTAGCTAGCTAGAAGGTTATTAGTCTCATTCGTATCTTTATCCTTTTGCCAATAACTATTTCCGATAAATCCAAATGAGTTAACTAGAACATGTGCATCAGTTCATATATAAACACTTATTAAGTAAGCAAAATTAATGTTTGTTATGAAATAATTTTCAGCATCTTCCTATGCGAGGTAGGAAGGAAGATCTACACATGTGCAACTTTATTATCATTTTGATATTCTTTTTTGTATACCAGTTCAGTTTATGAATTTTGTAGCAACTGCTCATGTGTTCATCTTTCAAAACTAAAACTTGTTCGTAATTTGTATTCTATATTTTATGTCATGAATTTTTTTAAATAATTATTTTTGGATTAATAAAAAATAGTAACTATAAAAAATTTATAATTAGCAATATTTATTACTTAAAATTATATATATATATATATATATATATATATAATGAAAACAAATGAGATAATCATATCTCTTTACATAATTACACTGTCATCTAATTATATTTTCCCATATATATGATTTAAAAGTAATAAGGTGAGAGTTAACTATGTTTTGTTGCTATAATAAAATTTAATTGAATGATTGTATCAGTACATTAAAATTAAATACATATTATTTAGAGAAATTCTTAATTAGGTGTTCTTGAAATAAGATAAAATATTTGCTCTGATATATTTAGTGATTGACAAATCAGCTATTATATTAAAAATGTAGAGGAAGTGAAAGATAATAATGACCTATAAAATTTATGTATTAATTAATAAATAAATAAATCAAAACAAATATTATTTCTTACTCTCAATATATCTAATTATTTCTCTATTATTTAATATATAATGTTATTTATTGGAGCAAATGCTCCCTAGGGAGCTATGCTCTTAGTGGATGTTGATGCACTGCCCATACAAAATCGAGTCAAGCTTATCAATTTTTAACCTTAATGCTATCAAACAACATTTGTGGCTTGCGATGCCATGATTCCATGATTAACAGGAGCTAGTTATCATGCTGTCCATTTCTACTTCCCTATTTTCTCCCTTCTAGAAATGACATTAGCTCTTACAGCCCCATATCTCAGGATAACACACGCTTTTTTTCTTCACTGCTATTCCAATATACATCAAACCATATATAAACTCAGAGAAAATTTAAGTATGCATCATCTGCAAAAAAATGTCTGACAATTCGCCCTACCTAATCAAGTAATTGACATGCGCGAGGCAAATTTCTAGATAGCTTATTCTCAGAAAAAAAAAATTTAAAAATAATCAGTGAGAATTCAGATCAACAACGATATAGTGGATATAACATCATAAAATTTTGAACTTAATTAAATGGCTATATTGTTCCTAGAAATAATAGGTGATATCATAGAAGATTTCAAGAAGAGATCATAGAACATATGTTGGGAGGAGCCCAAAATTGGGAAATATATATCAAGGGACAAAACGAGTTTATGATCCTCTCGTCTTATATGCTCTTTGCTTAATCTATCCTTATCCAGTGTGAGACTCACCTCGATCTCACACTTGAATTCCTAACAGTATATACATAGGGCTCTAAGGATAGATTCAAGCTAAGCTGCAAAACAGACAATTTCACATCACAAAGCCAATCACTGAATACAACTCTTTGATACATCTCTTTCCTGACAGGTACTTTGATAACTGTCATTACAATTTTTTCAAATCTGCAATGCATGATTCTAAGCTTGATAAGGTCAATAATAGACCATGAGTCATGAATGGAAAAAATTAAATGCACACAGTATTAGTATTAGGCAGTAAGTGGAAACAAAAGAAATACAACACAAACTTTGACGTGATTAGTTTTCACTGTATATATTCATTACTTAAAAAATTAATCCAAATCTTTAACTATTTATAATTTTTGAATAGTTAAAATTGTAAATTATCTTTATAAATCTTTCATCATATAGACAACTTTTAAAAACTATCTATATAATGTATCACTCTTATTTATGGAGAATAATTAACCCAAATGACCAAAGGCCATATTTATACGCCAGCATTCTTAAAAAACTTTCACCTTCATCAATGTGGGACCCTGAGTTAAATTTCAATATAATAGAGAGTGGTGTAAGAAGAGAAATTAAAAAACCATATAATATACAACCATACATATACATATACATACACACACACACACACACACATATATATATATATATATATATATATATATATATATATATATATATATATATATATATATATATATATATACATATATATATTGAAGTTGAATATTATTCTTTTGGCTTTCCAGTTTTGCACCCATACCAGCTTTTGATTTAATCTGAAAAGGGCATCGGAGATATTTGAGCATGGGTGCCATTTTCTTTCGTGGGAGTGATAAGACGTAGTTAAGTGTATTCCACCACCAAGAGGTCACACAAATAGACAACAAAGTCGACCTCACTGGCAGCTAACTTTCTCTCTGGCTTGACTCCAAGGGACCATTCTTGCTATAATCTAAAGGAATCATTATCCTAATGCCACACAAATTAAATAACCTTTGAAAATTTTTGCATTCCTTTCCGGGGAAAGAATACAAATCAGCTTTATGAAATTTACCATCATTTGTGCTTCGTTTTGGAATGGATATCATAACGACGGATTGCACTATTATTGCGCTATTGGTATGCTTGAGTTTTGCATGATGCTTTCGCATAGCCAAATAAATTAAATCAAATCTGATCTGTGAATTGACCAAATACACCAAAAAAGAAAAAGGGAAAAAGATAAACCCATGTGCCCCAAAAAGAGTAAAAAAGAAAGACCTGCCGGCATTCTTGTATAATTTAAAGCGGTTTACTGATAATTAAATTAAATTAAACCTCCATTTCAGTCAATAAAAAATAAAAGCATTATCTCTATATATTTTTCTCAAAGGAATTTATATATTAATTTAATTCTTTATTTATGAAAATAACGTTGAATATATATAAATATATAAATTACAAGATATTTTAAGTCAAATTATGTCATTTTACAATTTTAAAGGACAAAATTAATGATATTTTATTAAAAGATTAAATTAGATATTAATTTTACTAAAAGGCTTACTTAGTATTATTTTTATTAATAATTATTAACAGATCGCTAAACTGATATTAATGTTTTTTGGGAATCGAAATCATAATACCTATATCACATGTATGTTTAAGGGTTAAAATGAATACTATTTCTTTAATTAATTATACAGCCATAAAAATTAAAGGACCTGCATAATTCTTTAATATATATGTACAATATTGTCTTTATCATCTGAATCAATTATAGCATTATCTGACCGCAAGCAAAACCAAAAGCAAAGAAAACTGGCGAAAGTTTGAGAGGAGGAGGGGTTTTAATCGCGAGGAGAAAGATCTATATTATGGTTTTTGACTTGTTGCATTCAAGTTGATAATAGGGTGGCGCATCAGTGTGTTCCTTTTCATGGATGGAACTTACCGAAAAGAAATTAAATAATGAAGGGTTTTGAAGCTTGATTGATCAGTTCGCACCCAGCCAACTACAAAAACCATGCAGACCGTAGAATATGGTTTTAGGGTCAAAGCAGTCAATTTAGATCAAGTCAAATTTGGTACTGACCCACCACCACAGTGCATGTAGGTCAAGTGCCCCTTCCCCCTCCATAAGAAAATCACTGTTTATGTTAGGCCTCCCCTGCCGTAAGCAACATGCATGAATACAATGTAACCCTGCATAAGTGTGGAGAAAAGGGCAAAAAATTGAAAGCAATATAATAACAAGCCACTTTGGGATATAGATAATAGAGTGTGACAATCATTAAAGTTGTACTGTGCCTTCCAATGATTTGCACAAAATCTTAAATAAAGATATTGTAAACAAAAAAGAAAGAGAGAAAGAAATTCATAAATAGAAGCTGCAGCCAGGATGTCCTCTCAAAAAAGATATATGCAAATAAACATCATAACAATAATAATGTAATAATAATTATAAGAAGAATAAGAAGAAAGTAGGTGGCAATGGGTTGGATCCAAAGAGAAGAATAATGGGCATTTGCAAGTATTCAATTTTGCCCACCCATGACCCAAAGTGCTCAACAATGAGCCAACTAAGCTTTTAGATCGGATTTAGCTGTATAGCGCATTTTGTGATCCCAAATTGGCCTCATATCCAGAGCAGTGCGAATGAAGGCAAGGCAGATATGATACGTGGAGGCTGATTCTCCCATAATTTAAGATTACATGTGGCCTTCATCAATGCCAAGTGGGCCTTGATGGCCCATTCTCTCATAATTTGTGTACGCTCTGACCAGCTCCGCCTCCAGCTCCAAAACGTTCCAGAAGGAAAGTAATAGTATATCCAATTAAAAAACATTATTCTTATATTATTTATTTATTATTCCAAAGGGAATAAAAAATTCATCAAACGTTCGAATTTCAAACGTGTGTGTCAAGCACTAGTAAATTGACCACACGTTCCAACCAAGTTTGAGTCACTACTAGTACACAAATGCCAAATAAGTATTGGTCACAAAAGTCACTCACTCCTCTTCTCCACCCACTTTTATAAACTCGGTCTTCCAAACCCAACACACCAATTCCATTACCAAGTCTTCCAAACTGGTCAAGGATTCCAAACCCAAAAACTTGAACTAATCTTGTGAACCTTCCTCTTACCATTCAACCCTTCTTATAAGTCTTCCAATTCCAAATTCTCTTGCAAACCAAAAAAGCGAGAACTTCAGTTCAAAAAAAGAGTTTTCATTTTTTTTTTCCCCTTCATACTCTTAGCTTGATCGGAGAAATGCAAGTTACCCTTTTGGATCAAACCAAAGAAAGTTTGCAACTTTCACCAAAATTTGAAGTTTCAGCTTCAGGGCACAAGGTGGGGGTGTTCAGCGTTGGTCACAAGAAAGATGGTTACTTGGCCATGGCTCCTAGCCGGTCCAGACCGGCCTGCACGTGCTCGAACCGGCCCGGTTCGGTTAGGTGCGCGCGGCACGGGTATGTGGTGCCAGGGGAGAGGCTGAAGAAGCGTGTGGCTAGCAAAGAGATCTTGAGGAGGGCACTGACACCGCCACCAAGGCGTTTGGGTCTTAGATGGTTGAATTTTAGGCCTACCCCTAGCAGGCTCTCTAGCATGTCCATGGCTTGATTTTTTTTAAAAAAATTTTGTATTAATTTTTCTTTGGATGTGTTTGTACAATTTGGAGTTCTAACAATCCAATGAAATTAGATGGTTATAACTATATATTCCTTTATAAAGTTTCACTTTTGTGTAGTTTGATCATATCTAGTTTTAGAATTTAGTTAGGCCCCCCTTTTTTGTTCTTCTTGATAACGAAATTGGGTACTTTGTATGAAGGTTTACTTGGCTATTTATATTGGAAATCTATATATGATTTGCCCTTTTTTTCTCTGCCTAAATTCCAGTTGTGGTGTTTAAGTTGGATAAAATTGATGATTTAGATGTATTGCTTGGTCTGAATCTCAACTCTTAGCCCTTGATTGTAGTAATTGCAAATGTATTCTTAGTCTTTCTCATGATTATAGGAATCAGAAATCTCGAGTTTTGGTTAAATTTTGGTTCCTTAACCAAATTTCATGGCAAATTCAAATGCTGTTGTATTATCTTGTGTAGTTTGTTCATCTCATGGATGTTCTGTGTTCAACACAATTTGTGGCAGTAGCAGCTAAAATTGTGTTGCACACAGAATAAAATCTCTGTAGTTGAAGGAGCGTTTGATTTTGAATGCTTCACGAAGTTCAGATGTGTTGTGCCTTGTGAAGGTGAGAGAGAGTGGCGAGAGGAGTAGATGAGAATCGTCTCAGATTAATGGTATCATCATCTCATAGCAATCTCATCTGAACTGGCATATTAATTAGGCCAATAAACCCCCGATAGCAGGAGTGAGTTACAAAAGATAAGAGAGGATTTTATTGACAAATTGATTATGTTCAAATTCTCAATTCATGTCCAAGACATGTATGTGCATTATACGTACTTGGAACTTGGAAGTCTCTGATAATTTCTTACACAGCATAAGGCGAAGCTTAGAGATGTGTTATTTATACATACAGTGCATGAATGAGACACCGCCATACTGACATACATGTCATCTATCATTGGATATGCTGCAGACTATATACCATCAACATTACTCATAAGCTTAGTATCTAAGCTTTTAGCTGACCAATGTACCCTACAACAAACCAGATGCTGAAGAATTGGTAACAGAGAAAAAGATGCTTTTAAAGTGGATCTCTTAGCTGTATGGAAGCTCAGCATTAGCGCAGAAACAGGTTGACAAAGAAGGATTTGGTTCCTCCGAGTACCAAGAGATCCTCTTTAACAGTAAAGTGGGAGTGGTAGACATGGGACAATCAAGGAAGTGAAATGCAAACAATAAAACAATAAAAATAAAAGTATATTTCTAAATCATCTCCAACCCCTTGTGCGCCCCTTGTGTACGCTCAATCAATTCGTTACTCTAGCTAAACAACAAAATCATCAATCATAGAAAAATAAGAAAGAGCACACTTAGGAATACTGCTAATATATAAACAAATAATTCAACATAAAAAGTGACATCTCACATTAAGGCGTTTAACCTTCTTCCACTGTTTCATGGTGCGCGTGAGTTCAGAACCACGGGATCAATCTCCACCACATTCAGGAAAAAAAACAAGTTCTCTTGCACCATCTCTGCTAGTGATAACCAAGATGTTGTAACTTGTATGCTTAGGAATGGACACAACTTAACAAACGGGTGGAAATTTCCTTGTGGTGCCACCGGCATACTATTTATTAATTGCCATAAAACCAAGGTAAGAATTGTTTTCCATCATTATATGTTATTTATTAATTCTAATAAATTTTATATGTTTTTAGTAACAATAAATAAGCTAATAAAAGAAAAATGCTAAAAAAAAACAATGTAAAAGATTTTGACATGCGACACTCATAAATTTTATGACGTTGGCCAGTTTAGATCAACTAAGTAAAATTTTGGGAACTATTATAATTTAAAATTTTAATCGAAAGATTTAAGAGTTTTGGAAGTACTAGTACTATTTATAATAGGTTGAAAGTTTAGGCAGCCCAATGCTTTTTTTCACATTTATTTATGAAAAATGTTATTTATACCCACAAGACATGAGATACTATATCGACTCACATCTTATTCACCATGAGATGTGGATCCTACTTGAATGAGGTCTACACCCTATCCAACAATGGATAAAATATGAGTCAGCATGATATCCTATGTATTGTGAGTACAAATAATGTAACTCTTTATTTATCAATAGAAATTTCGGGTCTTGTGGCAACTAAACCATTTGAAAATTAATTTTTTTATTATTAAAATTATAGGAGATATTGTTATTACAATTTCAGAAACGAAACATTTAGGTGGCTACCTTTTTCAATAAGTGTATTTCTCAAGATTTAAATTTATGTTTCCATCCATATAGGGATTAAATTGTTTATTTTTTGTCCAACTGTCAATTCTAAGATAACTCTATTTCAATGGTATTTGGGTTTTAAAAATACAATCTATAGTCAGAGTGGTTTTTATGGTAGATCTCAAATTTTTGAATTCATTATAAATCTCCTATTATTAGTCATTGAATCAAATCATCCAATAAAATGATAATTATCTAATGACTAATAATAAAGGATTCATAATGGATCTAAAAATTTTAGGTCCAGTTTATAATTTACTAGATAGACAAAAAAAAAATGCATGTGTATTGTAGATGGAAGAAATAGTTAGCAGAATAGTTTTTAGGCTACATAGTAGATACAACAAAGGTTTGAATAATAAAAGGGGAGAAGGAGAATTTGGACTGGTTGGATGAAAAAGATGAGAAGGAACATTTCCAATGGTCAATGATGAAAAGAAAGTGGTATCGTGGAACCAACCAAAGTTGAAGCTTCTGTATCTGTTAGACCAAATAAAAGGCCTCGTGTGTGGCTCCTGAGGCCCCCAAGAGCAAAGTATGCGATCTGTATGAAATCACTAATAACCTGTTATTTTTCCAAAGATTGCAAGGCTGCAAGAGTGCTTCACACCCCATTGGTAGTGAATGGATTGTCTTTCAATAAAATTTTCGCATGAGTTATTGAACCAGATATTTATGGTGCATTTGATTTAAGGAAACAATTTTTAGTTTTTATTTTAAGTTTTTATGTTTTCAGAATTTTATAAAAGAAATACTGAAAATAAAAATTGAAAATTAGAAATAGAAAACAAAAATTGAAAATTATTTTCTTAAATCAAACACGCCCTTAGTTAGTAGAGTTTAGTACAAGAGATTAAATACATTTTAATTATAAAACTTAATGTATTCCATTTTAAATTGCCGTTATGAAAAGTGTTTTACTCAAGTATCTTCATCAATCTAAAATTATGTGAGCATTTTTTTTTTTGGAAAAAAAAAACTCAACTTATAAAGTCCTACTTCACTTTTTATAAACTCAGTTGAGATTTAAATGTTCACATTAACTCTTACGTAACTTTGTCTGGGGTGATGTGAAGATTACTCCACGTTCTAAATGGGTTACAAACTTACCATTTGTTTCTAATGTGATCAAACCAAGAACTCAGCATTGTGATCTCACAATGACTATATATATCCTGATCTACTGCAATAGTTGGCAGGAATGTGACCCTTGCAATAGCTATTTTATTTAGGAGAATGCCATGTGTTACTTTATTTTTAATATATTTGATATTTATATTTATTTCTGAAAATGTATGATTAGATTAAGACTCTTAAAAAGAAGATTTGAGATATCAGCATCATAGGCAACAAGGCAAGTTTTTAACAAGGAAAAACATTGAATATACTTTAATTACAAAAGGACTAAAGTTATACCATTCCCATGAACCAACAATTCTACCTAGACATTATTAGGGATACATTCTTCCAAAGAGAAAAAAAGAAGAAATGGAAAATTTCTGCAAACTTATACTTAATTGTGTTGACTGGTTGTGGAATCATCGAGAGGGTGCCAGTATCTGTTGAATAACCACAAGGAATCAGCCTCCACAGCATATTGGTCTTCATTTCTGTGCCAGCTATAGTAAGCGTGTGTTCTGTTCTTTATCTCCAAAGTGGCATGCCCAAAACTGGCTTCCCGGAATGCTGAGTACTCTGGCTGTGGCTGTGTCATGCTGCAGTGCAAGAAAAACCATAGTTTAGTGATCAAACCAAACATGATATCATTATGATATAGAAGAAGCAATAAGCCATTAATGCTAGGAAGACAAAATCCCTTTAGAGCTTACTTGTTTGCTAAGCCTTCAATGTTCCCTCCATCACCAATTGTTATGTAAACAGGAGCCGACAGATCCTTCACAGGACCACATCGACCATTTACAATGTTGTATGCAATATTTGAGATACGTTCCTGATACGGTGGAGTACACAATTCGGTTTAGAAATTTAAAAACAATAATAATAACAACAAAAAAGTTAGATGGAGTTAGTTACATGGATCAGATTAAACAGCATTTTTGTACTGTAAGAAAAGTTAAATTCAATAACGCTATAAACAAATTGATGTTCTTAGGAGATTATTTAGTCCAAATTACTTCAATTTTTAGTCTAGCTGAATGTCACCTAATGAAATGGAGTTGTGTGAACACTCACAGATCTTTCGTAGGCATGGACGTGACCAGAAAACACAACATCAACCTTGTACTGCACAAGCCATGGTTCATACATTACCCTCATGGTTTCTCCTTCCATATAATGATAGCTGTAGCTATTATACCAAGGGGTATGCACTAGAACAATCAACCATGGAGTCTTGGTCCTGTCAACCTTTGGTAGTTCAGCCTGAAGCCATTCATATTGAGGGGTATATGTGCCTGGAAAAAAAAAAAATCATTATAGATAAAGGAGATGTCATTGTTACAGCTATATCTATGGCACAAAATTCAGCATTGAATGGATTTATGGATATGTTAAAAACAATCATCACTTCAGTTCTGTGACACACATTTCTAAGCCATGTCAGGAGAAAGTGACAATTAATACTACCATAAGCTGAATATGAAGACAAGACTATGATGTGTGCTGAAGCTCTCTTGATAGAATACCAGAAGGGTGCAGTACTTCCAGATGCTTTGTAAGGGACATGGTAACGGTGTGTGAAAGGCTTGTGAGTTTCAGTTTCACCCTGAAAAAACATCATCAATCAACCTCTTTAGAATTAATTCTGTACTAAAATATGGAAATTAGTAAAAAGCATAATAACGCCAGGGTCATAATTTCAAATTGAGGAATTGAATATTGAACAAGAAAATTTAACTGTCACAGAATTTAATCCCAACAAATCAAGTGGAAGGCTTTACAATTTCAGGGGCAAAGTCAAGTTCATGGTTCCCTGCAGTCCAAATCCAAGGTTGATAAGCAACACTTCTTTCCACAAACCTTGCCCATGTGTCCCACCTATTGTTATCATGATTTGGGTAGTTATCTGCATAAGAAAGGTCTCCAACAAACAGCACAGCTTGCCCTTTCTTGGGGTTCCTTTCATAGTGATCAAGTGTCTTGTTTGAATCAAAAGTCTGACCCAGATCCCCTGCAAAGAAAATAAAAAAAAAAAAGCCCCCCATCATCCAAAATTTTAATTTTGTCTAACCTTGTACCTCAGTGGCACCAAACATCATAGTTTTGAAAGAAGGAAAAAAAAAAAAGACTTGCCAATTAGACCAAATGTGTAGGGAACATCAGGGTGAACTTCAGGAGGGGTCATGAACCAAAACTGCCTCCTAGTGTGCCCAATTCCAACCTCATAATGATATTTTGTGTCAAACTGCAAAAACGAAGAACAGGAAATTAACAACTGAATTGATCTATAATAATAAAAATAAGTAAAAATTGCAATGATCAATTGATTCAATTCAATGAAGAAATTTCACTATCTTTGGAAATTAATAATTCCTTTCTTACCTCTAAGTCTCTGAGGGTGCAGTGATGAATAAAACCAGATGAGTAATTGAAGAACTTATAGGTAACAAGGCGCCCTTTAGCCACCGTCTTATGAGTGGAGCCCTCACTCCAGTAATACACAACACTCTGACCAGGTTCATTCACAGTCACCCATGAGACAATCACCGCCTTCCCCACATGATCTCCTTGTGTTATATGAACCTATGAAACACCAAAAAAACATGTTATGAAACACAAATTAATGCATAAATGCAATATATATGTATGTAGGAGAAAAAAAGAGAAAAGAAATATAAAAGGGTACCTGCTGAGGAGCATTATAGCCAGAAGGGGCTTTAAATACATCGCTATCAAGTGGCATGTCATCAGCTTTCTCAGGCTTTCTGACGAATGTGCTTGTCTTGCCTCCATTGCAAAACACTGCCACATTCAGAAGAAGAAGAGAAGCAAAGGCCACATGTGTTGCAAAACAAGAGCAGTGACTCTTTGCACAAGCCATATCTTTCTAGACTAATAACTATGATATGTTCAACACAATGTTCATAAGCCTGCGTATTTATAACAGAACAGAAAATTATTAACATGCAAAAAATACTGGGGAATATGCAAAGAGTTCAAAAGAACATACGAGTTATGCGATTGCTTAAAAAGGAATTAGAATTTCGGTTAGAAGATTATCCCTTAGCGCCGTGTAGATTTTTTTATTTTTATTTTTATTTTTTAACCTTTTCTGGATGAAAATTTCTATCATAACAAATTAGCCATATAGTTGTAGTTTCCTTTTTAATATATATATATATAAAAGAGAAGCTTCTAGAATAACCAGTAATAGATCTAGAAAATTTTGACAATAGAGATAAAGATAATAGATCAGCACAAAAAAAAAATAGAATGTATTGTATCTTATTATTTTATTTTATTTAAAATTAATGTGGGATCCAATTTAATAATATATTGAGATAAAAATACATATATCTTTATAATAATTAAATAAATTTTAGAAATATTGTGGGGGCTTATGCCTCCCACTTTGCATAATGTGGATCCGCCACTGGGGTAACCTATCAAAAAATAGTCATGCCTAGAGGCAATCTATGGCCTAAATTTACCATCCAATCACCGCACATATTCATCTCCCTAAAATTATGTGTAACCACAATATTACCATCCAAAATTTTCCTAATAATACTAACTGAAGACGAGTGAGCATGCACAATAGGAACCCCAAAATTAACAAGATTAACCACAAAACTGGAGTCTCTCTAATATAATAGATCAAAGATTACAGCTCCAGGCCGCTAAAAGTGTAGTTGTTGTTTTAGATTATCCAAAAGCAACTGACACATGAAAATGTATTTTAAAATTGATAAAGATATAATTTTTAAAAGTTGGCGTCAATCTTTTAAGAAAGAGGATGAAAAATAAAAGGGCATAAACCATTAAAATGCTACATCAGTAAGTATTAACGGTCCATTTGGATAAATGATCCATTTAAATTATTATATAAAAGTAACTTTTAAAAATTAGTTTATGAATTAATTATTTTATATTTAAATATATAATAAAAATTATTTATTATGAGCCTTTTGGAAAATGTTTGTTTAGAGCAGTGAGCTGTATTGTTAAATAGGATAAATGTGATTTTTAAATTTTAGAAAATTGAAAAAAGTTATAAACAATGTTATTACAATGAGCCCTGGAGCAGGCGCATGTACACCTTTTACAGGTACATTAAAAAAGTAATTGTTATTTTATTCTAGTGATATTCGATGTTTACTTTTGAAATAAAAATAAAATATTTAAATTATATTATAATTATGTATTAAACATAAACAAGTGATTGTATTTAACCATGATTAAAAATTAAGAATGATTTAAATGAGAATTAATTTGATATAATTTTTAAAAAAAATAAAAATGTAATATCATTCAACTATATTATCATATTATTAAAATATTTTATTGTTATAAAAACTATCGTAAAGGTCATACGTACGACAATATATGATCACTTGGTTATATAAAAACTTTACATGGATAGCGTATTGTAACAAAATCTCTAGATAATTATCTTTATGTTTAAATGTTGAATTAGTAATAACAATTTTCAATTTTGAACTCATTTCTAAATTATATTTACTATTTTTTCTTTCATGTTTTCAAATTTGAATGTGCTACTTATTATAATTTAAATATTTTTTGTGTGTATATTAAATGCTCAAATATTTAAAATAAGACTAACTGAAGTTTTCTATTTTTGATTATTTTATATTAATTATTTATATAAAAAATTAAACTCATTCTAATAATATCATCATTTCCCCATAGGGAGAGGTTTTAATGTGATTCCTAATTAATTTCCCTACCTTTTTATTATAGGTAAAATTTCTCTATCACAATAATAGAGATTTTAACTTTCTTTTTTCGATGAAAAGAAGAGAGAGAGAGAGAGAGACAGATATTTTTCAACTTTCACAGGAATTGCCGATGCAATTTCGGGCAAGAGGTAGTTGATTAAAATTCCCTTTAAAATGATGATTCAAGAATAAGATTGCAAGTAAAGTTCCTTTGGGGTTAGAAATGTCAGTGGGGCTAGGGCGCGGGATTCTAGGGTGAAAATCTACCCCGTCTTGTGCTGTCTACGGTACACTGGTCTAAGTCTGGTATACCGCACACCAAATAATCACAACCACTAATCTTTACTGGAGCACCTATACTACCATTCACTGATGGTGCATTCTAAGACTTCCTTTATTATTTATTCTCTCTCCCATCCACTCTTCCAGACTCCAGCAACCACCGCCGGCGACAATCCCTCATTCCAATTCCAGCAACCATAGAGGTTATGATCTGCAGAAACGTTGCACATTTGCAGACAGAACAAAACACACTACATACAGAATTAAGGAGCTCCTTCTCAGCAACCTCGAACTCTCAGCAACACTCAAGTATCTCTCTCTCTGCGCAAGATCAGATGTGGTTATCTGTATACCTGACTCAAGCTAATGTACCATAGACAGAACCCCCTGTCCAATACTTATGCTCGAGTACTCGTTTTCAATTTTTTTTTTTTTTAAGTAAATTCTCAAATTAGTGTTGGACATCGTTTTCTAAGGATAATTTGGTTTTTCAAAAAAATAAATTAATATCAAGTTTCTTCGCAATTACAATATATGAACATATTGATTCCTAATAATATATTATCTTTAAGTGAATCAATAATCATGATTGAAACCTCCTTCAATCACATTCTTATATAAATTATTTACTTTATCATGCTCCTACTCTTAGGACATTGTTAACTTTCTATTTTAATTATAAATGTATTAATAATAAAGAAAGTATTTTTATGTCAAAAACCAAGAAAAACTAGAGCAGCAAGAATGTAATGATATTGGATAAATAAAAATTTAAAAACATATATTTTGAATTAATAAACCCCTAAGAATAAGAATATGTTTCAAACAATAAAGCATTATAGCCGATACGAGTGAGGGAGGTAGGGCGGGCAATGAGGATTGAGATGAATATGGAGGCATAACAGCTCCTAATCACTTAGTTAAAGTTAAAATAACCTTTAATTGTCTTAACTGTTAGTTACCCGAACTACAATAGTTGCTCTAATCTTTGTATATAAACATAAAGGATTCATTCAATGAAGCACTTTTAGTTATTTTCTTGTTATACTATTCTGTTATGGCATCAGATTAAGAAATCACACCTCTACTACTTCTTCTTCTTCTTCTTCTTCTTCTTTTTCTTCTTCTTGCTTCTTCAACGGCTCTCGAGCAAACCTTCACTCCTGCCAACATGTAAGACCCAAGCAACCTATACTACCTCCATTCCAGCAAAACACCATCTCTGTAACTTGTTACAACTCTCTTGGATGAGAAAAATTTCCATCCATGGTAAAGAAGCATGAAAATGAGTCTTCTTACCAAAAACAAACTGGGTTTCGTAACTGGCTCCATCAAGGAACCACCAATTTCTGACCCTATTCATTCCTTTTAGGAAAGGTGCAACACCATCATACTTGCTTGGCTAAATCGAGCCATCTCCCCTGTAATTGCTCAGTCGCTCTTGTGGATCGAAAATGCAGAGGAATTATGGAAAGAATTAGAAGAATGCTATTCACAACAAGATATGTTTAGAATTGCTTATCTTCAAGAAGATGTTTTTTCCTTAAAGCAGGGAAACCTCTCTGTCTCCATGTATTTCACAAGTTTGAAGGCACTTCTTAATGAATTAGATGTTCTCCTACCTATTCCCTCTTGCACTTGCAACTCTAATTGCACATGTGGAGGTTTAAAGAAGGTTCATGAACAAAGAAATCTACTGCATGGAATTCATTTCTTAAAGGGATTAAATAAGCAATACTCGGGGGTAAGATCAAACATCATGATGATGAATCCTCTTCCTACCCTCAACAAAGCTTTTGGATTGGTGGCTCAACAGGAACGCCAATTTTCATGTAAGCACCATGATTCCATGGCTGCCTCTCATTCTGCTGATCCAAAAAAATACAATTCAAAAAAAGGAAACTCTTCCCAGAACAAAGGTGCTGCTCCTGCTGGTAATTTCAAGCAAGGACCAAAGAAACAATGCACTTTTTGCTACTATTTTGGTCACATAGTCAACATATGCTACAAGAAGAAAGGATACCCTCCAGGATATAAACCCAAGAACTCAAATCCCAAATATTACAAGGTAAACAATATTGCCATTGATCATTCAAATCCTGAGAATTTTCTTGTCTTTTGTCAAGACCAAGAAGCCAGAATTGGACTTACTATTGAGCAATCTCAAAATCTGATTGCACTACTGGCCTCTGGTAACACTTCTTCCAACTCGACAAATGCACAAATCAACATGGCTTTATCCAATCTGAACACTGATCTAACCTTACAAAATGGTAACTTTCATAGATCTCTTTGGATTGTTGACAGTGGTGCCACTAATCACATATGCACTTTCATGTCTTTATTCACATCCTTTAGAGTTAATAAACCTGTCAATGTGCATTTGCCTAATAGAACAACCTTGGTTTCCAAATATTGGGGAACTATACATTTATCTCCAACCTTAGTGCTATCCAATGTGTTATACTTACCAATATTTCACTGTAATATCATTTCTATCAGTAAAATCACTGCACATCTTAACTGTCATGCCATCTTCTCACAACATAATTGGGTCATACAGGATTTGAATGCCTCGAAGATGATTGGCAATGCTAAAATGGATAAAGGATTGTATTTTCTACAAGCATCACTAGAACAATTACCTGCTATAGAAATCAATTCTGATGTAAATACAATTTCTTGTAATTTTGTCATTCAAAATAATGTACTATGGCATATGAGACTAGGACACTTACCTACAGATAAAATGAATAAACTTCACAAATTGTTTCCTTACATACCAGTTAACTCTACTCATATATGTGATGTTTGCCACTATACTAAACAAAAACATTTACCATTTCCTGTCAGCACATCACACACTACACATTGTTTTGAATTGATTCATGTTGATATATGAGGCCCTGCATCTACTATTTCTTTATGGTCATATATATTTCTTGACCATTATTGATGACTTTTCCAGACATACTTGGATATATCTTATGAAATCAAAATCTAAGGCATCATCACTTGTTCAAAAATTCTTTTCATTTGTTGAAAATCAGTTTCAGCAAAAAATTAAAATTTTAAAAAGTGACAATGGCCCTGAATTCACTCTAAAAACCTTTTATGACACTAAGGAAGTAATACATCAAACTTCTTGTGTTGAGATAGCCTAGTAAAATGTTGTGGTAGAGAGAAAGCATCAACATCTCCTCAACACAGCAAGAGCTCCATTATTCCAAGCAAATCTTCCAAAATGCTTTTGGTCATATGTTGTTAGCCAAGTAGCCTTCCTCATTAATCGAACTCCATCCAAAACCTTAAACTTCAAAACACCATATGAATGCCTATATTCAACCTTACCTGATCTATCTCAAATAAAAGTTTTTGGCTCTCTATGCTTTGCTTCAACCTTAAAGAACAACAGATCAAAACTTGATCCAAGAGCTAGAAAATGCATCTACATTGGCCATCAACCTAACACTAAGGGTTTTATTCTTTTCAACTTACAAACTAGAGAAACCTTTGTCTCTAGACATGTAATCTTCTATGAAGGAACTTTTCCTTTTCAAAACACTTTACATACCCTTGATCTAAACACTTCTATCACTACCATACCATAGCCCACTTTGCAATCATCTCCAAAAGTTGACTATAGCTATCCTGAACACACACTTGATTTCATTCTAGCCAATGAACCTCCCACATAAACAGCTCCAACAGCTTCCCTAAGGCACTCCACCAGAAACAGAAAACTTCCCACCTATCTACAAAACTACCACCACAATCTCTCCATCAAAAACCACATACCAAATTCAACCAACAACATCAACTCAGACCAAAGATATCCTATATCCTCTGGTATTTCCTATAACTCTTTATCAGATAAACACAGAACTTTTATTCTCAACATATCTTCAAGCACTGGACCAAAAACATACAAACAAGCAGCAAAATCCAGTGACTGGCAGGCAGCTATGAAGGCAGAAATTGAAGCTCTAGAAAGAAACAACACCTGGAAGCTTGTAGATCTCCACAAGGCAAAACACCCATCGGTTGTAAATGGGTTTATAGAATCAAATACAAGCAAGATGGCAGCATAAACAGATACAAAGCCAGACTCGTTGCCAAAGGATTCACTCAATTAGAGGGTGTGGACTACAATCAAACCTTCTCTCCAATTGCCAAAATGACAACTCTTAGAACTGTCCTTGTCCTTGTTGCTTCAAAGCAGTGGCATTTACAACAATTAGATATGGATAATGCCTTTCTACATGGCACCCTCCATGAAGAAGTATACATGACACTACCTAAAGGCTTCTACTCTAACAAACCAAATCAAGTTTGTCACCTTCAAAAGTCCCTATACGAATTAAAGCAAGCAAGCCGTGAATGGTTCCTTACTCTTTCCAGCACTCTAAAGTCTTAAGGATATACACAATGCAGTTCAGATCACACCTTCTTCACCAAGACAAATTCATCAGCATTCACTAGCGCTCTATTAATATATGTTGATGATGTTGTACTCACTGGAAATGACCTCAATGAAATCAATTGCATCAGACAACACCTCCATTCGAAATTCAGAATCAAAGACATTGGAGAACTGAAATACTTTCTCTGATTAGAAGTATCAAGGTCTAAGAAAGGAATTGTCTTAAGTATGCACTAGAACTTCTATCCGACTCAGGTCTTCTAGCCTCCAAACTAGCCTCAACCCTAATGAATCCTACCCTCAAACTCTTTGCTACATCTGGATAACCACTTCAAGATATCTCCTCATAGAGAAGGCTCATTGGAAGACTAATTTACCTAACCACAACCAAACCGGACATAGCCTTTACTGTCAATTGCCTCAGCTAATTCCTATCATTACCAACAGATACGCATCATGCTATTGCAACACGAATTCTTCAATACATAAAAAGCTCTCCTGGTACTGGCCTCTTCTTTTCTGCACCATCTAACCTCAAATTAAAGGCTTTCAATAATAGCGATAGGGCAACCTGTCCTGACACAAGAAAAAGCGTATCCGAGTTCTATGTCTACCTTGGCAATTCTCTAATATCACAAAAATCTAAGAAACAACACACCATTTCCAGATCATCAATTGAAGCAGAATGTTGTGCCATTGCAAACATTGCATGTGATATCCAATGGATTTCCTATCTCCTACAAGACCTAAACAGCCCTTCACCTTTACCCATACCCTTATATTGTGACAACCAATCTGCCATACACCTAGCTCACAATCCTTCCTTCCATGAAAGAACCAAACACATTGAACTAGACTGCCACCTTATCCGAGAGAAATAACCTCTGGCCTCATTCACCTCATCCCTATATCCACACATCTTCAGTTGGCTGATATACTTACTAAACCACTTCAACATGCCCTTTTTACCTCTATCCTAAACAAGCTGGGAATGCTAAACCTACACTCTCCAGCTTGCAAGGGGGTAACAGCCCCTAACAACTCCCAATCAGTTAGTTAGTTAGAGTTAAAATAACCTTTAATTGTCTTAACTGTTAGTTACCTTCAGTAGTTAGTTGCTCCAATCTTTGTATATAAACATAAAGGATTCATTTAATGAAGCACTTTTAGTTATTTTCTGGTTATGCTATTCTGGTAAGACATGGCAAGATTGAGAGTGAAAGTCAAATATTTAAGTGAGGTGATGATGATTTACCAATTAATAATGTCAATTGTAACTAATCAGGGCCTAATATAATATGTTTTGTATGTTAACAGTTGTGAAGGACTAACATGAGTGTTTACTTTTTTTCTGTAAATAAATGGAGAGCCACAGATATCCAAACACAGCCAACACATAATTGCAACTTTAAACAATTTTCTTTAAAAGACAAAAACAAATTCTGAAGTCGTAATTTCTAATAATTTGTCTAATGCAATTGAAGTTATCATCCAACTACAATTTAAATAGGTTACATAAATCAAATCCAACAACTTGCAATAATATTTAGTTTGATCAATCTAAATAACATTCAATCAGTCTGTGTAGCAACATTCAGTCAATCCAAATACAAAATTAATATATTATGAGTATTTTAGACATTTTATTTATATATTGATCGAATACGTACCCATGTATATGGGATAGTGAATTAGTGATCTCGCCTTCGTCCCACTTGGTAAATGTGCATTTAAAATATCCCTTCCCGTTAAGCATGAGAGAAAACTCCTGACTAATATTCGCGTTGCCACAAGTGTTATTTGTGGGTGCCCATGGACTAGGAATAAGTTATTACTATTTTGGATTGAAAAATGATAAACAACCAAAATTTTTATCAGAATTTTATAATTAGAATGATGTGTCATAGGTGTTAACTTTTAGATAAATTATTAGATTATATCATTTTATTTTATTAAATAATTAAAAAATTATATATTAGTGATAATGAGATTTAAATTTATAATCTTATGCAGACTATCTAAACCGCTTATTAATAATGATTTTTTTCAAAAATGTTGAATGTGTTTTTTTTCAAGATGTATATACCATTACTTATTTCGGATTACCGCCAATTTTCACTACAACCCATCACTTTTAAGTTAACAGAGAAAATGTAATTCAAAGATAAAATACTTGGATTTAAATAGAGAAAGTAATATGATGAATTAGTTCATTTAAAAAGTATTCATATTTAATAAGTAGGAACAAACTTTTATATGCATATGTTATAATTAGACGTGTAAATATTTTTAATAAATTTTTTTTGGCCCTTTCCTTCAATACTTGAATTCTATTTTATCAGAATTAATTATTGATCGGATTCACGTTTTAAAAAAGTGGATATGCAAGAAAAATATAAATTAGCTCGGTAAACAAAAACTAAAAGGTGTAAACAAAAACTAAAAGGTAAGACCTGTTTTAAACTAATAGGTAAGATCCGTTTCGTTTCAGTTTTTATTTTCTATATTTTTTTATTTTTAGAATTGTTTAAAGAAATAAAAAAATAAAAATTAATAACATTATTTTATTATTTTAAATTTTTCCAGTATTTTCTTTATAAATTTTTAAAATAAGAAAATATAGAAAATAAAAAACAGTAACTAGATAGGCCTGAGCAGTTTAGCGCTTTAAATAGAAAGAAAATAGTGTTCAAATAAAACAGTTGATATTTAAATAAACAGGATAAAATACTAAATTGATTTATCATTGCTCCTAATTTCAATCAATAAATTATTCTGTCGAAAAAGCTTAAATTTAAGAGTGGTGATGCTGCGAATTTGAGCACACATATGTTATGATGAGCTTAAGACGGTAATCCAAAGAATTTATAGAAATATTATTTTAATATTTAAAAATTAAATTTCTATTAAAATATTTTTTTTTACTATTAAATATGATTAATTAATAAAAATAAAAATTATTATCGTAATTAATAATAATAAATTAAATATTTTTAAAAATATCTATTTTTTAAATATTAAAATAACAATTTCCTAAGTCTATGGTGCCGCGTCTCGGACTCGTCACAGTCTATATGCGCTCAAGTTCGCAGCATCGCCACTAAAATCAGTGTGCTGCGTTCCACCATATTACAATAATGAATATATTATAATTGATATATCTGTTCTTTGGCTTTTCTACTAAGAAATCGAACGGTTAAAATCCTAAATACAATAAAATTAGTCGGTTTCTCTGGTGAAGTTGTCAAAAATCGCTTCACCAAAGATGCTGTGCTGCGCCACCTTCAAAGCAGGGACTCGTGGGTAATGGTCAACCCAGAGGTTGACGGATTTGAAACTGTTTAGACTTAAAGTAAGCTTATTAAACTTAATAAACTCAAAGTTTTAACTTTTAATTGAACTTTTATGGATATCCGAGTCGATCATGTACAATTTTGCTTTCTTCCCAAACTCCACCGTGTTCGAATTGATCCAAATTTTAAATTGAAAATTACTATCAATAATTTTTTATTTTAAAAATATTTGAAAAAAGATTTGAAAAAAAATATAGAAAATCATTTTAGATTTGAAAAATCTAGAAAAATTTAAAAATTTATTAGGATTTTATTTAAAATTAATAATTATTAATTATTAGGATTGAGGTTGAATTTAATCTGTATGTAAACTATTATTTTATAATAGTTTTAAGAATTATTTAGATATGTGAGAAAAATATAATTAAGATAAAAAATGGAAAGTGGAGAAGAAGACAGTGATAATAAGGATGAGACAGGTGATGATGAAGAAATTTGATGAGACTTGTGTAATGTTTCGCCATTAATAGATGGTTTGTAACTTTCACTATAAAAGTTGTTGTGATGAAAGGTTTGCAACTTTCACCAAAAAGATTGCCTTGATGAAGGATTGTAGCTTTCTCCAGAAAAATTACCTTGATGAAATAGTTGCAACTTTTGCAGAAAAGTTATTTTGATAGAGGATTTGTAGTTTTTGTCAGAAAAATTGCCTTAATAGAGGGTTTATAGTTTTTGCTAGAAAAGTTGCATTGATAATGTTATATTCCTAAGTAATGGTAGTGCAAGTGACGATAACTTATGTCAAAAATCTTCCTGACAATATGATATTAGGCAGCATATTCTGTGAATAGCAGTAATTTATTTGAGATTTACTGATATTAGTAACTATAATTCTTGTTAAATTAATGGATTGATTTTTGAAGTCATAGCCGAAGGCAATGAAGTTCTAACCAAGTTAATTTTCTTATGCTCCTTTCCTCTGTTGATTAGATTTATTTATGTTTCATGTAAATTATTTCCCAACACCCTCATTGAAGAAAAGTTTCACTCCTTCTCCTCGTCCAAATCAAACTTACACTCCATCTTTGTTGGAAAATCACGGTGCCTTTAATTCAACAGCTTTAACATAATGAAATGAAAAATTGCCCTCGATTTGTTCATCCCTTATCTTCTTCCTCTTGACACCCCATAATCACCCACAACGACAAAAGAAACACAATCACCTTCAAACCATTTTAAATTCAAACCTTGATCTGCAAATCAAAAACCACTTTGAAATTCAAAATAAGTTTTTGTTTTACTTTTGCTCATGCTACAATTGTAAAAATGGCTGAGGCATTATCACCACAAAAAAGAGAAAGAAATGGCAGAGGCATTGGAATGAGCTTGGGATGGTGGAAGGTATAATAAATCTTGGTAGCAACAAAGTACCAACTCTGGTGCAGAGGGCCTTGGTAACCGATGAGACGAACAACTTCTTAGAATTGGGGTTATGCAACACACAATACACTTGGGAATCAGTCGTGAATCTAGTTTTTGCACAAATTTAGTTTTCGCACAAATTTAGTTTTCGCACAAAAAGATTGTAAACCCAGTTTTCGCACAAAGATAATACATATTCATTTTTCTTATATTCAACTGGTTTCCTATTTATTTTAGATTTTTTTCTAGAAAATTTAAGAATATTTTCTTATTTAAATATGATTTTGATTTTGTAATCGATATTTATTGCAGTTGTGAAAACGTATGCATTAATTGAATATGATTTTCAATTCGAAGTTGAAATTTTTGTAATTAATTGTGTTCATATTATATGAAATGTTAAATATACCTTTTATTTTCCATAAAAGGGTACTCTTTATTTAAGAAGTAAAAAATAATTTTTTAAGCAATATAAATTATGAGAAAATGACACATGATGAAATAATTTCAAAAAATCCATTATAATAACTTTTTGATAATAGCTATTTCGTTTGTCTAATTATTTATTATTATTAATTATTAATATTATAATTATAATATTTTAATACTATGATAATACATTCAATTGTAATTTCCTTTATCTTCTTTGTTATCATTTTGAATTTAAATTATTTCAATTATAATATTTTGTTTAGCCTTATTTAAATTGCTATTTACAAAAAATTTCATAATATTTCATATAGAGTATTTAGATTGCAATGATGATAGAGAGATATGAAGGTGATTTTTTTAAAAATTGATTTATAATGAAGATTATTTTCCATCTCTTAGTTTTTCTCTCTTCTATATTTGTATCTTGATATTTTGTTTATTTTGGGGTCTCTGGCACGTGCTATTGTCTCCTTTATTTTTTATTTATTTTTAATAATCATATATGCATAATAAATCAATTTCAGATGTAGTACATTGAGTTCATAAAATGCAATTTAAGAATATGTAAACAAAATATGATAATATTTGTTCAAATATCTATTTTTGATAATAAAAAAAGGATTATAAAAAATAATAAAAGGGGAAGGTTTGGTGACATTCAAAATAGATAGATTATCATATTTATTATTTAGATAATAAAAGAAAGATATTTCATTAAACATTGATGATCTTCAATGATATTTTAATAATATATTATAATTATGATTTTTAAAAACATAATTATAGATTAAAATTATGAAAATGGTGAGTCCCAAATTATCATAGAAATGACACGTGAAAAACTTTCATCGATAGGAATCTGAAATATTAGTATTATTATAAATAGATTATAAATTTAGCTTATACACATTTACTTCATTTTATTTTGATTGAATATTTAATTTGAATCTTTTATAATATCGCATATTATGCGGATATCAAGGAAGTTGCTAACTATTTTGGGCAAGTTAAAACTTAACTTGATTGCATTAAATCATTATGATTTATGTACCTGACATGTTATCATAATAATTATTATTTCATTCATATATATTTTACATATAATCTAATTAACATTTTCATACATCACACAGATTACTATAATATCAATCTATAATATATCCCTTGTTTTAGTATGGTGAAACGCCTGTTCAATAAAAATAACATCGTGAAACGCGGCACACTGATTTTCAGTGTTCTAATCAAATTTTATCGAGACACGTCTCGCACTCGTGATAGCATATGTGTGCTCCGGTGTATTGCATCACCACTCTAAATTTAATATGGAAGAGTGGAGGGAGAAACAAACCCCATTAAACATTAATAAGTTTTGACTTTTGATGATATTATTTGACTACTTTTGCTGGCCTAGATTTGATTTGACTTTGGGAATTGCCAAAAGTATTGCCTCTCTGTCCCCTTTAAAATTATAGATAATGATATTTTGATATCTAAAATATAAATTTTTATTTAAATATTTATTTTATAATTATTAGATGTAATGATGGCCCCAATTTATACTTAACGTCTATCATATTTATAAAGTAGATATCTAAATAAATATCTATTTTTTAGATATCAGAATAACATTACTCTGAAATTATAATGATCGGTGGTGTTTGAAAGTTACACAGACGGACTTCATAAAATTCTAATTCCTTGAAGTTGTTATAATATTAATAATTGATCATAATGCACGATAAAATGCTATAATTATATAGTTTGATGTGAATAGATGTTATTCAAATCAAATGTCTTCATGATGAGCAATTAGACTCAATCAAAGCCATTAGAAAGGTTTGAAAATCTAAATAGCTTATTCTTTCTCATCACCTTTCCAAACATAATATTCGTAATGTTTATTTCGTTGTCTCCGTATCTGTCATCTACGTAACCATTCTAGTTATGAAAAGAGACAATCAGTCCATATTCGGTCATGGGATAAAGATATAGATAAAAATTGTATGAGTGTATTTCATATATAAAATTACATATACAATTTAATTATAAAAAATTTAGAATAAATAATTATTTTGATTATAAAATTTTTAATTTGACATCTATTTGAACCTACTAATAAAATTTTGACTCAATTTAATCTTGACTAAATTGATGTCAAAATAAAAAAATTTATGACTAAATTAATATCAAAGCTAAAAGTGTTAAGACTAAATTGATGTCAGGAATTTTATCAGGATCAAATTAATGTACAAAATTTTGCTATGACTAAATTGACGTTAAATCAAAAATATTAGAGTAGAAAAGGTTCATTAATCAAAAGTTTACCCCATTTTCAATCCCAAACCAAACATACCCTAAGTTCACTACTAATTATCTTCTTACTTTTTTCTTTTAGGATAAACTTGGAGTTTTTCACTTATATAAAATAAATAAAATGATATATTATGTATATACTATGTTATTAAGAGTATTACACATATGTCCTTTTTTTTAATTATATAGAAATCTATTTAAACCGATTTCTGTGTTGTCAACAACAACCATGAAATGCAAATGGTTAAGAATTGGCTTAAATCGATTTACTAAAATCGGTTTAAATCAATTACTATAGCATATCAAAATGCGTCAAAAGGTGTTTAGAATTGATTTAAACCGATTTCTGACACATTCTGACACGCTACAGTAATCGATTCAAATCGATTACTGTAGCATGTTAGAATATGTCAGATAGATCAAAAATCGATTTGAATCGATTTTTCAGTCAAATAATCAACTTCATTGAACAGCTAATGGAATCACAGTCTATAAGGCACTGTTGCCTTGTTATCTTGACGGTGGACACTGATCAAGGGGCTATATAGAACACTGTCATTTGACATATGCCAATTGATTCGGTTGAACATGGATTAAAATTCACGTTTTTCTTTTTTATTTTGAAAAGCTTGAAGCGCAAAGATTGTGACTGTCACTACGGTGCAAAATTACTAAAGGTGTGAACTCGAAAAACTATGTTGCACTAATAATAATGCTTTAGATTGGTTATTATTGTTGGATTTGATTGGGAAATGATATTTATTTATTTAATATAATATATTTATTAACTTTTTTAATACCTGCATTTGATTAAAAATGATAAATATTTTGAAAAGCAGAGAGTATCAATTTCCCAATCAAATCCAAAAATAATAACTAATCTAAACCATTATTATTAGTGCAACATAACTTTTTGAGTTTACACCTCTAGTAATTTTGCACTGTAGTGATAGTCATAATCTCTGCACTTCAAGCTTTTCAAAGCAAAAAAGAAAAGCTTGAAGTCTTAATCCATGTCCAACCGAATCAATTGGCATATGCGGAATGACAGTGTTCTATGCAGCCCCTTGATCAGTGTCCACCATCAAGATAACAAAGTAAGAGTACCTTTGTCACGACCCGACTTGGGAACATAATCGGCACGTGAGGAACATCCTCACGTAAGCCTCTTGGGTGACGTGTCTCTCTATATGCTTGCTTTATTGTAAATAATACTTCAAATAAGATTTTCTTCTAAATAATATCAACTTCTTTAATTAAAACATAATATTAGAATTCATAACACTAGAAGTATTTGATATTCAAGGTCTGAAAATCCCTTTTTAATCCATCATGCAAATCACGAAATCATAATTATCTCATCACATAATATAAATCTTAATCTGAAAATCTATTTAACCTTTGAAAACTGAATTGCAAACTACTTAGCTGGTCTTTTACATAATCCAAATCAAATCATAGATCATGTCCATACTTCAATACTCGTAACATATGCGAAAATATATAAACTTTGAAAATATCTATAATGTCTCAAAATACATGCGTGGCTCGAATCCTGCCTGCAAGCCTACTGGAGCACTCTAACTACACAAGCCTACTCTAAGCCTTACAACAATGTAAAGCTCACCAAGAGATAGTTGCGGCTACTATACCGGAGACTGGACAATACCTGCACCTGCAACTGTAAGGAGGAAGGGAGAGGGGTGAGTCAACGGACTCAGTGTGTGAGCTCTCACCCATCACTCACATGGGATAACCAAGGAATATACATATAATATCATGCATGCAACAATCATAAATCATTTGATATTCATATACATAATCTCATTGAAAATATATCTCTATATTCATAAATGTATAAAAAAACATCTCTAAGTTCTTACTCCAACAAGAAAATCATTTCTCATATATATAATATCTCTTAAATCAAATATTCTCAGAAGAACATCAATAATTCCTGAAAATAAAATTAACAGTATTCCAATAGAGAAACATGGATATCTATCTAGTTATGCATGTCAACCATGACATAACCAATCTTCTATGGGTGCCAGACACGAGCTCCACCCTTAGTCTCTATAGGGTGCCAAACACGGGCTCCACCCTCAAGACTTTGTTCCTTTCCCCCAGACACAGGCACAAGAAAGAACATGTATTTTCTGTTCTGTGAGATTGTCACTAAGGACAATTTGGTACCAAGGTTAACGATCATTTCTCTCAGTCGTTAACTCACTGTTTGTTTCTCTATAGCTACCGTCTAAACTAGTTTGATAAAATCATAACTGAAAAATGGGTACCCAGTCCCTGGCTAACAGAGCCCCTAATTTCTTAGTACACTGGGAGTTCTGGATTCATATAACTCTAACAATCTGACTTTAGCATAACTGTGGCTATGAGAATCGTGCCCAAGGGATCACCTATTTGTAGGCAACCTGATCTCAAACCCACAGAAAATGTATCTGGCAATTGCTGAGAATCATACTGACTTCCATACCTCTTGGTACCATAAAACTGAAGTTCTAAATTCAAATCTCAAATCAACATATCTTTTTCGTGTACTGGATAAATCTAAAATCATAAATTAAAGCACTGGGGTTCTAAATCATGGAAACTCTAAAACCGTAATAGCACATTTCTTCGTAAAACTAATCATGCTTTGTTTAGCCAAACTCAACTTAATATTCTAAAAGTTTTCTGAAATCCAAGGTCCAGAGTATATACATAATGATATCATAACTTTTGAAACATATTTGTCGAAATAGCACTAGATAAAATCATATATCCCTCTAACAATTATTTCATTAGCATATAAGATATTTCTCATGCATACAACACAACAATCATGGTCCCATGGTTTTGTAAAACTTTTTTCTTTTATGCTATCATCATAAATCATAATTTTTCTAGCTTGACGTACTCATATACAACCATATTTCACAAATATCATGTATCAAACATAGTCATAATGGCTAAAATAAGGCCATGAGTATGAACCCACTCACCGTTTGGAGCCGGGAGTATGTGGGCACTACCAACTTGACCTCTGAGGCACAAAATGGCACTAACAACTGCCATAGAGCAACATTGACTCAAGATTAGTCTCCGTTAATCTCTAATCAACTCTAATCTAGCTCTAATAACATTGGGGGAGCACCCCCACTTGACAACAATGGAGAAAACAATGACCCATAACAAGAGGAAGGAAGAACACAAAGGAAACTAATATAAACCAACAACAATCACTTACCTTGGATCTTGAAGGAAGAGGATTTGATGTTGGATTGAGAGAGAAGGGGTTGGAGAACATTTGGGAAGGTTGGGGTTCGGATTTTAGGAGTGAAACCCGAGTTTGGGGTATAAAAAGGAGTGGAGGGGCTCATTTAATCAAAACTACGTCATTTTCATCAAGTTCGCATCAATCGACACCGCTATAGCGGTCTCACGATGCCTGTGACCATAGCTAACTCACTTATGACCGCTATAGCGGTCTATAGGCCATCAAAACACGAACTTGTCTTCCTATGACCGCTATAGCGGTCCCTAGAGGACCAAACATAACACTGCTGCTATAGCGGTCCCCAAAATGCTAAAACCGTTGCTGACACCCACTATGACCCCTATAGCGGTCCTGGACCGCTATAGCGGTGACAGTTCACCACAAAACCCAGTTCAAGGGTCATTCATGCATCTAGGGCCTTCCCGGCCACATGAGTGGGTCCCAGGGGACCCTGGGCCAGTATGAAACTTATCCCCCGCCATGTATACCTTGGGTATCACAACCTTATAGACCGTGATTCCATTAACTGTTCAATAAAATCGATTATTTGATTTAAAAATCGATTCAAATCGATTTTTGATCTATCTGATGCATTCTGACATGCTATAGTAATCGGTTTAAACCGATTTTAGTAAATTGATTTAAGCTAATTCTTAACATCTACACTCCACGATTGTTGTTGACAATACAGAAATCGATTTAAATTGATTTCTATATAATTAGAAAAAGGAAATATGTGTAATACTTTTAATAACAAGGTATATACATCATATATCATTTTATTTATTTTATGTAGGTAAAAAACTCATAAAGTTGGATGGTTGAAACAATTTCTTGATCTGCACGTTTCAAAATATTTCTAAAGAGGTGTATTTCTTTTTGAAAAGACACTACCTAGAAAAATTTTACCAAAACTGACAAAAATCAATAATTAAAATTATTAGAAAAAAATAAAGCAATATTAACCATTTATTCATCTAAAAATTTAATAACATGTCATGTTATTATGTTAGCAATTTAACCTTAGGTTTGATAGAGGCTATAAGAGGTGAAATTTTTGTGCGAGCTTCATGCTAGAACTTTCAACAAGAAGAACCATGATAAATTTTGGTTGTTACTACAATTGCTAATAGGTTTACAATCACCTCCTAAAACCACTCTTGTTAATTTAAGAAATTCGATTCTCTGTAAAATATGCTTCGAGTTCTCAAGAAATGAGACTTTGACTAGGTTAGAAATTTAACCCACAAAAGAATGAGTAGTATATATATAATTTTTGGCCATCAATTAATTGTTCTGACATAAATAAGTAATTTGCTCCATGGAACTGTGGTCCCGAGGAGCATTGCTCTGTTAATTTCAATGTTGCTTAACAAAAATAACATTTTTTTTTCAAAAAAAAATAGTTGCACTGTCTTGAAGAAAAGTGGTTCCATAAAATTCATTGAGATTTATATGCCTCAAGATATGGTAATGATTGATTCGCAACTAGGTTAGATACCACTTGGCTATACCATATTACTTGGTTGTTCATTGGGCTTGGCTGGGCAACTATTTGAGAACACTGGTGAGGACTAGGTAGTGGCAGATAAAATGGTTCGCACTTCTTTTGGAGCATTGCAAGCTCCACTCTTGTGAACCATTAGATTCAATATTTCAGTCTAATAAAACTCAATGGATGATGATAATATGCATGTCTTAGTGGACCTTAATTCAGGAGAGCATGTCAAGCCCTTCGCTATTATACTCTGGATATAATTTTTGTAGTTTCGTCTCTGTCCTGGTGGTGAACAATCTCCGCCCTCGATGGAAGTTTGCCGTACCAAATCTTGCTCTGACAGCACTGACCAGCCCCACCTCCTCCTCATCCACCACCAACACCCACAATTAATATGTCTTTCTATTCAATGTGCAGGGAATGGTTGATTGCCTATAGGTGCAGGTAAAAAAATGGATTATTTGAAAGAAGAGAACGAAGTAGTCATGCATATCTCCACATTGCATGTAGCTAGCTTCGTTTATGTTTCGTGAGATGAATTTGAAAATCTAGTTTGGAAGTGAATGGAGGTGGGTTTGGTTATGTTATGTGGTGGGAAAGAGATATTACATCAAACAAGTAGCGCAAGGCAGAGTGGACAATGGTCACATAGTCATGCCCAAAAGTGTTAATTTGATTACAGGATTGTCACATTTTGTCCCTTGTTACTTTTTCTTTTCACAGACGTGACAAAATGAAGATGATAGCCAAGAGTGGAAGATGAAGAATGACTTAACATGTTCTCTATCAATTAGAGTCCACTAATACATACATTTTATCTCATCCTTTGATCTTTATTTATCCAAAACTAACGATTTGTAAAGGAGGACCATTCAATGCTTCCAATGATATAGTGAATTAATTTATTCCCTACCTAGGTTTTCCCCACATTCAAAATTTGTAGGGAAAATAGAGCAAACCAAATCAACAAGTATATATATGAATACCAAAAGATCCAAAAGTTTAGCAAAGGTACGACCAAATTAGGGTTGATGGGTAGGTTTGACAATACTCACCACGTGATGTAATCATGATTTCTTTGATATCAGATTTGGCTACAATCTTCTTGCAGTTTGATTTCAAAGATTAATCTGGCAGTCATTGTCTTGTAATGCATGGAATAGATGCTCTTCATGTAGAAATGTACCTTAAGCATAGCATTTAAGCGCCTAAGAGTGGAAAGCCAATAAATGTGGGGAACATGAAAAATCATTGGATGAGCATTTATAGAAATGGTTTGTCCTCCTGACAAAGCCTCCTAAACATCCTCCTAATTACTAAATTAAGAAATAATTGATTATCTTTTAAGATTCCGAGATATTGGTTATATCTACTTTTTAATCTCACTTAGTAACTATAAGGACTCCTAGGAGGCTATTGCATTTTTCGCATTTATATTGTTTTTTCCAACTTCTAAATCATTTCCATTCATAGGTTACATATTACACACAAGATATCCTTTGCTTCCGTGGTGCCTTCACATCTAGATCATGAATGTTTGAAATCCATATTATACAAGCAGACATTGCTTTTGCTCATTCGAATTGAAGGGTGATACAAAATTGGTCTATTTCCGGCATCATATCCGGACACTCATATCCTAAGGATGTTTACAGGTATTTGTGGGGTGAGGGCATCCCACTCCTTATCCTTATTAAGAATCTCCCTCCCTCAGTTCCTATCCCCATTCCTATTTGGGGTCTGCATTCTCCATTTCTTATTCCTAACAAGGATTTGAATCTCCATGGGTATCTGCAGGTTTATTAAAAAAAAATTAACAAAAGAAAAAAAGAAAATTCTTTTAGAAAAAATACTTTGAAATTTAAAACATAGAACTCCTTAATGACAAATATAACTAGTACAGTATAATCCAAATTAAAAATAAAAACACATACATACTGCAAGTCCAATAAAAATAATTTAAAAATAAAGATGTGTTAAGATTTTATTGCCATATATATAAATATATATTTAAATTATTTATATAAATGAAAAATGGTGAATCTCCACGGAACGGGGCCTTATTCCCCATCATGCTAGGTCCTCACCCTTTTGGATAAGTTAGGACTCTCTTCTTGTCCTCATGGAGACTAAACTTGTTTTTATCTTTGTCCCATTACAAGTAACCCCTATGGATGGCCGCTTCAGAGGGTTTCTTTTGCCACCCCTAAATCCATCCACTAAACTATAGCCTCATCCACATATAGCTCTATTATTATTATTATTATTATTATGTGAATATTGTGAGTAGCAATATTTTCTTTTTCCTTTTTTTTTTGTCGGAATACAGTGACTGGCCTGATAGTGATTAGGGTCTCTCTTTATTGTGTCTCAAGGGCTTCATTGTTAAATCTCTTCAATGAAAATGTACCATACAAGTTTACGAGTTTCTGACCCAATAAAAGGCCCAATAAAGAGTGATGGAATGCAAGCCTAGTAGATTAGTGGTTTTCTCCCCTTTGAGCCTTCGGCCCTCCAATGTAATTAAAATTATGTTTACAATAATCGATGAGATGAAAAAGAGTAGAATAGAAGGAATCCATTTACATGCATTCACTATCAATGAATTGATGTCTAAATATATTTCCTTTTCTAGAAGTCCAAATATATGCTCTTTAGACTGGGAAAGTAAGAATTACATTGTCTTTTTTCCCCACTGCTTCAGAACACATCCCTTCTCGTTACTCCTGATAAATATAAGAGAAGATTAACAAAAAGAAATCCAGATCCTCGATGAAAAGGCTTTTTTTTTTTTTTTCAAATTTATCAGATATGGGACATAATAATCATCGATTTATCACGTACCTCAGTGGATTTCACTTCTGAAAGTACCTCAGACTCTGAGCTCCTTGCTTCTGATTTTTCATTTGAATAACTTTTGAGCACAAAAGCCAATGTTAGAACCATTGGAAAGATTTTTGCCTCTATAATAATGCACGAAAAGCTAGAAGTATTTTATTATTAAAGACAGCTATGATTAATCAGCCTCGGATAAACTACGCGACACTGCATTTCATGAACAAGCATTGACAGAACAGAGGTGAATTTATTAGCCTGCAGTAATACAAAATTGAAAATCCTCCGCTACAACACCCCTCAGGAATAAAACTTTCAGACCAAATTGGTGGAACCTGGGAAGCAATCTTTTAAGCAAGATTACAGTCATGTATGAATTTTATGGGAAAATAGTTTGTAGGGGGCAGGTAGCGCTGATTTCCACCATTTTGTATTTGATTATATAAATTCTAGCAGATGGATACTTCTACGTCAAATTCACTTTCCCAAGAAAATAATAAAAAATGGAATTACATTATCCATCATTAATGTTCAAATTCTACTAATCAGCACTTCAAAATAAATCCAGAGACATACGTTGAAAGTATGGTCACCCAAACGAGCTCTACGCAATCCACCCAAAGAAGTCTTTGCTGAACTGGTATTACACCATAAGTAATGAGATGAGCAAATGGCCAGAGTTTCCACCCTGCCTGTGTAAGAAAATAAATTTACAAAAGTATTAGAAGAAACAAGTTGCAAGATATGTTATACTAAAAGATTCTACTATTGTTTCCTAACAGGAGATAGCAGTATATAAGTTGATAATCATAGCATGAATTGTTGAATTAAAAATTTGTGTGACAAGATAGAACAAATTGCCTCTAGTAGATGTTGTCACACAGTAGAAAAACATCTGGGAACAACCGTATAAGCAGCAAAGAGAGGCGTTTCATTTTCAAAAGATGTAATTTTGTGGTCGACAAAAGAAACACGTGAAATGTTTTCAATGCAACAAATGAAATAGGGAAAGCCAGAAGGTTCTCTTACCGTCAACATGGGAAAAAAGGTCGCCTTCAATTCGTTAAAAATGGTGATAGGAGAATCAAGACGCAATAATCCCACAACGGTATAATAAATGCTGTTCCAGACCGCAGACCATGCAGTTTGATCGAAGGCAACTTTGGCAGGAACAACCCACCATTCTTTGTAAGGAAAGAGCTCCTGGTTAAACGAGAGAGCCACTTGTTAACCATGAAGCTAGCAATTGCAGCAACTGAGCAGAACATAGATAACAACATTATTACCTCACAAAACTGATAATAGTAATGAGAAAGAGAACCATGTAGAGTAAAACCAACAAGCCCTGATCTGAACATCCGTGCTCGGTCAAACTCAAAAAGAGGCTTTCCTTCAAAGCACTGCAATCATCAGGGAATAATTGAACCACAACACATTACAAAAAGATTACCCTTGTTACTAAATTAAGACTCAATTTTACATGAATCACGCAGAGACTCACTCACCTGTGCAATCCAGTCCCCTATAGAGTAAACAACCCCACTGATGACCATCTTGGCAAAAACCGGATTTGTCTTGAGAGCTTCCTCATATGCAGACCAGTTGTGCTGAGGTGCATACTTTACTATCTCAAAAAGCGTCCATCCCTACAAGGCATCTAAAAGCATAAGTCCCAGCGCATAATCAAAACCTATATATAGTGAATTTCATTTTATTTCCAAATCAAGAATAGTCATCTTGATTCCAAAATTCCCACAAAGAAAAATACCTTACCCCACCTAAAGGGAGAAATGAATGACTCTCATTTCACTTGCTATCCATTCATATTTTCATCAAAAACAATCCTATTTTATTCAAAAAATTTCCCTGACAAGGAGAAATTCACTTCTCAAAACAAGATAATCCAATTAAAACGAATATTCTATACTAGCTTATTTACGTAAATTAATTGTTTTTGTTAGAAGCTTTGAGTCCGTTTAGTTTCAGAACACAGTATTAATTTCCCGTTTTCACTCCTTCCTCCACGAAGTCCCAGACGAAACGAAACTAGAAAACATGAAATGGAAACTGAAAACTGTTTTTTTTTTAAACGAAAGGCATATTCCTAAGTCATAAACTGTTTTGAAACAAAAATGAACAAATTTAAACGCACCTAACATTGAAGTACAGATAAAGCATTGTTGAGAAGCGTTGACTTACGTGCCAGTAATCATGATCAATGGTGAGGAGCTTAGTGATGGCGAAGGTTCCAGCAGCAAGCACAATAGTAGCATTGATTGTCCTATCTATAAGCTTCTCCATGCTCTCCTCACTCTCATTCCCATCCAGGGAAGAAGAACTCAAAGAAGAAACTGAAGAAGCCGAAGAAGAAGAAAACCCTTCCAACGATAACAAACCCTCACTCGCTCCGAACCCACTCACCTGAGTCACCAACTCGCCGTCGCCGCCTCCTACTACTTCCATCTCCGCCCTGCTCGCCGCCCCGGCCTCCTGCTGGTCCGTAATGTCGCCACTCTGCACCGATATCACGTCGAACTCATCCACCGCCGAATTCACCACCGCCGAGATTTTCCGTTTGTTTCCCAAGAAAACCGGATTCCCGGAGAATCTCGAGGCCGCCGGGAGAATCTGTTTCGCTGTATGAGGGATTTTCGATTTCGAATTCGATTTTCCTTTGGAAATCGGTGAGAGGAAGCTGTGTGGAGGGATGGCGCTGTGAACAGAGGCCATGGCTGAGTTGGGAGAACGAGTCGCTCCTGGTTGAGCTCCGAGTTGAGCCTCTGATCGTTCTTTTTTTTTTCTCTCTCTCTCTTTCTCCGAATTGGGTGTGGTGTGAAACGCGCGCGTTTATAGTCGTTTGGTGATCCGGTGCGTCGCGGTAGTGTTGGCTATTGGCTATTTTTTTTTTGGCGGTTTTGAGTTTGGAGTTGTGGTGTGATGCTTTGATTGGGTGGAGAGTGATGGGGTGTAGGATCATATGGTGGAGTGTGGAGCACGTGAGTTTGTGTTTCTGGGTGACTGGGGAGAAGGTTGGGAATGTTGAATGGTGTCCACATGAAAAAGGTCGATCCAGTGGATATCAGAAATATTAATTAAATTAAATTACGTCTGCCAGGAAAAATATTAAATTGGCCACTGTTGACTTTAAATGTCCCAACCACATTTTTCATTTTTTTTTCAAGACCGATGCTATGTCTGTAGAAAAATATTTAGACAATTTTTGAAATGGTTATGGGATGAGATTACGTGGAATGAAACCAAATAATATATTTATAAAGTAAAGTTTAATTTTAACTTCATGATCTCATGATAAACTATTAAATTTCTGAGTATCCTAATTCTAGTTAGGATAACTTAGCACTTCTCAGACTTTAACATTGCAATCATTGACATGAAATGTTGTTCAAAGTTAACTCTTCACTTTGATTATTTTTTTTAAGAAAATTTTAAAGACTTGAAACTATTATCCTTTAGCCCTCTTTTTTTTCTGTCGTTGGTCGATTGTTAAATGCAATTACTAATTAGTAAGTTTCATATTATTATGATAGTAAAATCTGGAGAATCAGAATCTCAGGCCAAAACAGACACAGTCCAGTGCACCAGAAAGACATCATCACACATGGGCCACAAAAGCGACACTCCCTGACCCATAAGCTTTGTGTTTTATGTGGAGTAGAATCCATGACGAAAAAAAAAATAACAACACGTTGGAGTAGAATCGAAGCAACTCGCTTGGCCGCTTGCCTTTTTTTTTTTTCCCTATCAACCAAGAGTGTCGATCACAGGTTCACACAAATAATGACTAATTTTTCGAGACATAGATATCACATACATGGATCTTATCCCTGACTATAAAACCCTCTCTATATGCTAGGAATTGATCCTCTAATTAAATATTTAAAGAGCTAATCTAACCACTAACTGGTCTCGTGGTCTTAGCTGCTTGCACTTGAATATTATAAACTACTTACAAAAGAAAATTTCAATAATTTTCTGTCCCCGCTGGCTGATTTTATCATAGTTTGTTGACCAACTTAAAACACAAGCCATTAAAATTGTGAAGGGTTATGGCGAAATGTAAAATTGACACTTTTGTTTGGTGTTTAATGCTTGCTACAAAAGTAAGTAGACAAATAATACCAAAACAATAAGTACACAAATAACTGCAAGATGGACTTTTGCTCCGCCCGTTGTGGTCATCAGCAAAAGTGGAGCCAGAGATATTCAACAGAACATTGATTGGTTGCAATCCCTCAACTAGACTAACATTGTCACATTCGCATCGATAATTAACTCGGTGGAGATATTAGATTACTAAGTCATTAGTTTAATTGATAGATCATTAATTAAATTAATTGAATTAAATTTATATAAAAATATATAAAAATTTAAATAAAATATAATAAAATAACAACTAATTTATAATTTGACATTCTTTATCCGGTCTAAATACGAAAACAAAAATTCCTAAATATTGTTCACATTTCACAATCACGAATTACAATTGACAAGTTCAAACATAATTACACAAGCAAATTCACAAAGTTTTACATCACAAACTCACAAGTCATGACAATACAAATAAAATTATTGCATTTTTCTATAAATCAGATTAGAATTTTTTTTAAGGTTTTAAAAATAGACATCATTTAAAAAAAAGCAAAAAAAATTCCATTCGGTCTAGGTCCAATTCGGTTCAACCAACCGAGTCTAATCGGGTCGCACCAGTTTTGATACCAGATCGATTCTAACAATGGCTTGGATCGGTTCCATGATCGGTTCACCAGTTTTGTGGTCGAACCGATCGGTTTGAGCCAGTTTTCAATACTGCGAGACTAACTCTTGCTAAGAGTATTGTGCTGCATGCTCAATTTTTCCCTTTTTTTGTGTTTAGTTATGTACTTCATGCTCAATTTGTACTACACATTAAGTTACTAAAATTAATATAATGGTAATGAATTTAAATAATATGCATGAGCTGACAAATGGGATGATATAGCGCTGACCTGTCATGAGTTTGTCATAAATAGGACTATCCGAGTTACCCGTTTTGATTATTTAGGTTGAAAGTGTCAACATACTTTGTCAAAAAACTATGGATTAGCGAGCCACCCATTTTTGGTTATTTTTCAAGCTATGTTGCCAGCTCACCTCCACTATTGACTATAAAACAGGGCAGGACGGACTAACTTGTTTTAGTTGTTTCTGTTGGAAATGCTAACCTGTTTTGTTACCCTAGGTTCAAATCCTATTATAATCAATCTAATTTCAATAATCAATAATCAATCAATAATATATACAAATATAAACACATAAAGGACATATGTCATTCTATGGTTGATCCATCAATTAGTATAAATTATTAATCAATATCAATAATTAAAAAAATCAATTAAGGAAGATTACTGCAATCAATACTTCCAGTTTTAAAATAAACAATCAATCAATTTTTTCAAAATCGAAAGATAATATGTTTGCAAGCATACCATTGATTTGGAAACAAAGCCTACGTAAGGTGTTTCAAACACACCCGGGATAATTCTATGGTATTGAAGGAGACTGTAACTTTTATTTTGTCATTGAAATAATTTATCATTTTTTCGTAAATCTATTTCTTTTATTTCTTTATGAATGACACATGTTTCCTAAGTTCTATTCTTATTTTATTTATTTTCAGTATATCAATTCCACAATAGCTACATATGTTCAAGACTTCTATTGCAAAATGGACTCTCATAGGTCCAAATAAACTTCCTCTCAAATACAGGATATTGATCACTGAAGCCAAAATTAAAGCTTGGGACTAGAGAGAAAGAATTCAATCGAGTGAATGACTTAAAGGAACAAGACTTTTGTACCTTTAACGTTGTTCCAGGATTGAAAATGACCATTGAAGTCTCAATTGAAAGAAAATGTGTTAATTTGAATTTTTTATTTTATTCTTTTTGGGTGTGCCTTGGTATTGGTTCTGATAATTTAAAGTTTATTTCTGTTTCAATGAAACATGTGGATTCAATTACTTTAAAAATTAATTCTCATACAAATTAATTATATAACTAGTCATTTGACCCGTGTGATGTACGGGGAGATAATAAAAAATAGTTTGTTAATTATTATAAAAAATAAATGATAATTTATTTACATATATCTTATAGAAAATTGAGTATATAAATTTATCTTAAAAGTAAATTAATAGTTAAATAAGTAAATAAGTGGACAAAATATAAATGTGTTATTCTATTTTATATCTTATATTGAATATCATGTTTATAAGGTTAAAAATATCTTGATAGATGATCTATAACTAACAATAATGAGCCAATTTTATGAAAATTTTGCACATTTCAAAAGTTAAATTTGTTAAATAAAGAAAGAGAATAAATGGATAATTTTACTATATCATGAGCCATTTATAGGATGAAAATGAGTATCAATGAGAAAGGAGACATGTTCTCTGCCTCCAGTCACCGTTTAGAATTTTGTCTCTTATTCTCATCATCATTCCCCTTATGAGTCCCCATTTCCCATTTCTTGTTTCCCGTGAGGATTTTGAATTCCTATAATATTCAAGGGTTCATTAACAAATTTCAAAAAGAGAAAAACTTTTAAAATATTTTACAATTTGAAATATAAATATTCATAATAATAACAAATATTATTAATGCAATATAATCCAAATTAAAATTAAAAATATATACAAAATATCAATATAATAAAAATAATTAAAAAATAAAGATGTATTATCCCTGTCTCTATCCGGTTTAACTAGATCATCTCTTGAAGGTGAAATATGTGCCAATTCCTTTTCCAATTGGGTAATTCCTATATGTACCATTTTCAATTTTTTTTATCATCCCTAGCCATTTATATCCTTTTATCAAATTAAAATATTTAATTTAAAAATATAAAAATATATTTTCTAATTAATAAAAATAATATATAAATTTAATTTATATGATTGTAATTACACATCCTTTCCTTGTACATCTTTTTAATAAATTAAAATATCAATTTAAAAATATATGTTATAATTAATATGTAATAATTAGTAAAAAATTATTTATAATTATAATTTATATCATCTCAATTATTAGAGTAGTATATCAATTATAATTTTTTAATAAAAAATAATATAATTATTTACTTTTTAAAAATTAATAAATATTAAATATCATTATCAAAGAAGTGTAAGTTATAGAATTGATTTTTTTAAATATTTTAGTGTTAAAAAATTGAAGGTATTTTTTTTGAAAAAATTAGTATGAAAAAATTATGGAATTGATATATTAAAATGTTTAAGTTGTAAAAAATTAAATAGAATATAGTTATAAATGTAAATAGTTTTTTTATTATGATTTTTAAAAGTTATAGATAATTTTTTTATTATGATTTTCAAAAGTTTTACATATGAAAATAGAAAATTTCTCCTAATCCCATTTTTATTTAGAATTTTACCTCCATTCTCATGCACATCTTGGTCACTAGTCCCCATTTTTTATTTCACATAGAGATTTGAATCTCTATTGATATTTATGGATTTATCAAAAAAATTAAAAAAAAATTTGAACTTCAAAACATAAATATCTATAATAACAAATACTACTAATGCAACACAATTATAATAGATTTGTTATCGTTAATACTATAATTATATATATAAAATTTGTATGATATAATATATTGAATTATAATTTGATTTATACTATTTTTTATTTTTTATATTGATTTTGTTAATGGTAGAAATATATGAAGGTATGATTGAAAAAATAATTGATAATTAGAAAGTAAATTAAATTCAAAAACTTACTTTAAGTGTTAAGATTATAAAAATGATGAGATATAATTTTTTTATAAATAACAGATTGAAGGTTTTTTATGTAATAAGCCTTAAATATTAGTATTATATCAATTATTATTATATTTAATTAAGAATAAATTATTATATTAGTATTATAATAGATCTTAAATATTTGATTAAAAGAATTTGGTATAAATTGAATTTTGAATTATTATTATATCAAAATTAATCAATTAGCAATTCGTTAATAATTTGACCTACCCATTTTATTTTAAAAAAATGTTAATTTTAAAGCTTATTTATTTTAAAAATATTTTCTTTATAATTTTTTATATTATCTTCATAATGTGAGGCTATTAATGGTTCTTAATTTAATTGTAGATCATAATTATATTAACATAGGTTCTCTTTTAGCGTAAATTATAATATTTAATGATTGTAATATATAATTCTTTAATGATTTAATATCTAATTTTATTTCATATGAATTATCAACACTAACTTTTTTTTTCAAAATTTATTCAAATCTTTCAAAGTATAAAATTATTAAAATTGTCATGAATTCTATGATTGATTTTTTTCTTCAAAATTCATTCAAATCTTTTAAAATATAGAATTATCAAAATTATTTGTAAGAGCTCAGAGGTTATTGAAGATATAATTTTATGGTCATCTTAAGTGATTTCAGGATTTTCATTTTCACCTGCGTACATACATAATTTTTTTAATTGAATTGGCATATTCTTGGTCTTCAAATCATTAAATTAGTCTATATATATGATCAAATAATATCATTGCTAATGACACGAAAAAATATTTTTCCTTTAAATAATCAAATTCATCATAATCTTATTGTTAAAAAAAAGGTAAATGATACAACCTAATGTATATATTTTGCATCTTTCTTATAATTTATATACTTAATTTTATAAATTTAATATAATAATATTCAAAAGAAAATCACCACCCACATCAAATATAAAAATTTTAGATGTGAAATTAATACTAAAATTGTGAAATTAATTTATCAATATAATTCATGATTTCAGCATCGCAGTAATTAAAGATATTTGATTAATGTGATACAATTCTATTATTAAATATGAATGATTATCAATTATATGTTAATAATATGTAATAATTGTGATTTTATTTTTTTCAAAAAATTAATAAATAACTTCTTAAAAGATGTGGATCCTAAAACATTCTCATTGCTACACGTGTAAAACTTTTCCTCAAACGATTCTGAAATATTAGTATTATAGATAGATAGATTATAGATTTTGATTCAATTAATATGTAAATTTTATTTAGTTATATTTAACCATAAAAAAATAAATCCGTGAATTTTGATTCAATCAATCAATAATTTGGATCAAATCAATGTTGCTGAAATCATATTTTACAGAATCAAGAAAAATAGGAAAGAATTTAATTTTTTTAATTTATTTAGTCTTTGCTTAAAGATAATAAGTGCACATCTTTGTAAAAGAAATTTTTTTAATGAGTTATAATATGAAATTCAATTTTGTATTTTTTTTATTTAAAAGAACTTCATTATGAGGCTGAAGAATAAATGGGAAGAAAGAAATAAAATGTAATTTTATTGTTGCTAAATTTTAAATGTTTTTCTATTTTTTATTTTCTCTTCTATAATTTGGAAAAAAATATTGCTTTAGTACCTTAAGGGTATTGGTACCCTTTTAAATCCAAGAGTTGTGATTTAATCGCGGGCATTTAAAATATTAATTGATTTAATTAGTGGGACACGTGGCAAACTTTCAGCCACAAGTTATCTAAAAGGTATCGGTACCCATGAATTTTATAGGATATCGGAGTAATCCCCATTGGAAAAAAAGAAAAAAAGAGATAAATAAATTAAAATTTTAGTTGTTTGATCATTACTTTAAAATTGAAAAAAAAAACTGTTTGTGTATGACAAATTACATTCTTAGTAAATAGTTACATTGAGTTGATTTATAAAATTTATTCTTCAACATTATTTACTAGAAGAAACGAGAGTATAAAAAAATCAAGAATGAGAGGGTTTGAAGTTCTTATGAAAGAAGTATAATTATGTATTTTTTGAGTTAAATGCATAATCCTTACTTCAAGGCTAATAAAATGGAGGATGAAAAAATACACAGCATTTTTCCATGACGAGGTCTTAGTCCCAAATTATGTTAACATTTTTTTATTTAACAAAATAATTCAGTCACAAAATGATTTTTTATTAATAATTTTATTGGGTGTTGTTTTTTTATTGATATATTGATACCTAATAAGAGACGTTAACTATATACATTGCACAAACATTTTTTTTTTCACAGCGACACTTTCGCCTCAAAGCAGGTTACAAGTTTTTTAATATGACATCATTTGTCATAAATTGATCTTTTTATTGATATTGATACTTAACAAAAGGTGTTATATATATATTACACAAACATATTTTTTTCAACTGGACTGTAACCTGAAACTAGGTTAACAATTTTTTATATAACAAAAGAAATTAGTCAAAAATTGAAATATTAGACATATAAATTACACAAATATTTTTTTACAACATGTTAACATTTTTTTATATGACAAGAGAAATAAGTTGTAAGAATATTTTTTTTATTAACACTGATATCTAACAAATTATGTTAGACATATATACGTTGCGTGCACGTGCACATACACATATTACAATGGGGCTCTAGCCTCAAAACAAGTTAATAATTATATCATTATATAAGTAATGATTTACGTACTATATAATTATTATCAATTTAAATCACTCATCTTCATTTTACTCCATATGAATTTTTTAGATTTTTTTTTATTATTCAAGAAGAAAACATGGGACAAATGATAATTTTTGTTATCATTGTTTGTTTTGATAATATATTGAGTGTAATTTTGACACACTAATAATAAAAAAGAGTTTTATACCGTCATACAGTCAAATATATCTTTTTTTATGACTTTTCAAATAGAAGTGGTTGAAAATAACTATATTTATTGATGTACCATTATATGATTAGATGAATGTAAAACTTTTTTTCATTGTAAGTGTATTTCAGTTAAATCCTAGAGTTTAATTTTTATGCACTGATAGTGTAAAATTATTCTATATCGTTGTTCAATTAATATATTTGATTTGGATGACTTTTTAAATAATGGGTATAAAAGTCAACTATCATGGCTAATGTATTAATATATAATTGAATGACTAAATAAAATTATTTTATGCTGTCAATGTATGACAACTAAATTCTAAATGCTAATATATTTTCATAATTTTATAGCAATATACTTTGGTAATAAAATGACTATTTTAATGATTATTATTTAAAATTTATTTCTGATATCTAATATTAGATATTAGATAAGTATTATTATTTAGAGAAATGTTATTCATGTAGGTCAATTTATCAACATTGTAATGCTCTGTTATTGCCGATTTCAATTTTGACAAATATTATTGCTCACAATTTCTTTTGTTGCTTCGATTTAAAATTATTATTTATTATAAAATACTCTATAATTCTATCATTAAATGTTTTTAAAGAATATTTCGCTTAAAAATTATTTAATATAATTTTTTCTATCATATTCTTTACTCAATAAGAGAAAGAGTAAGCATAGAGGAGAGAATAATGAATTTGTTATTGTTTTTATTATTGTTGTTGTTGTTATTATTATTATTATTATTATTATTTGCTATAGTTATTTGTCATTCATAAAATAAGTTTTAGTAATAAATTTTATGGTTTTTTATCAATGTATTTTGATAATACTATTTATTTGTTAGTTTTAATGCAAAATATATTTTAGTTACAATCTTACACATCGACAAACATTTAAATATGTACCTTTTTCTATACATTTAAATTGAATGTTTTGATTATATATACTTTCAATCATTTGCTTACAAAAAATGTAACATTTTGTACACATGACTAATTTTATACTCTTCATTTTTCATGTTGAGAAAGTTCAAATGGAGCAAGCTTTTTATATCCATGTTAATACCTATCAACTAAATTATTATAATTTGTTGAATACAATACGTTGTTAAATGTTCATTTGCTATTCACTTTTAGTTTCATTTAATTATTTGATAATAATATTTTCTTCATAATGCATATAATATATGTCAAATCAATAATTTCTATGATTTCAAATATATGTTAGTATATAACAATATATCAACAAACAAATTAATAGTCTCCATGCATCGCATAGTTATTGCACTAGAATGAAAAAAAGGAGAGAAAAACTTTAGATGGAATTTTCCCTTTTTTTCCCAATGACTTGTAACTAGAATAAGGCTTTATTTGGATAAATTATTTAATCATTTACATAATTAATTTCTAAAAGTAAATTATGAATAAAATATTTTATATTAGATATGTGGTAACAATAATGCTTATTTTGAATGTTTTAAAAATTGCTTATTGTGAAATTGGATATTTTAACTTCTAAAAATGACTTTTGAGAGGTAATAAATTGTATAATCAAATAGGACAGAGTTAAAAAAATGATTTTTTACCTCCAAAAAAACAATTAAAAGTATTATTATCCAAACGAACATAAATTGTTATTCTTTATCACCCAAATAACTTACTGCTGATGTTAGAGCTTATGGCCCTAAGCCAAAAAAATAAATTGTAGTCATTACCTTAGTTGTAAAAGCATTGAATGTTTTTGAATAATAGAGTAGCTCAATAGTGTTGTGTAAGTAGCTTAAGTAGATCATATGTACTATAACCACTAATGGTTGTAGGGATGCCAATAACATTCGCCGCGGGTACCAGCGGGTAATGGCCATAATGGGGTGGATATAGGGGAAAGATTTCCTCCACGGGTAATGGGGATGGAGACTTCAAAACCTGATTGTTAAATGGGCTGGGGTGGGATCACTATCCCCATATTCGTGGGTACTCGTTGTGTACAAATTACTTTATCGTCCTCATCTATATATATTAAAATTTTAAAACCCTATTTTCCCGTACCTCTTCTGCTATCACACAACTTATCTCTTTACAGCCTTCTATTGAGAAATAAAGACAATGCTTGATTGGTTGAATGTTACTATTTCAAGTATTTAAGTTGTTAGATTTAAAATACATCTAAATTATGTTTGGGTATTTTTTATTTATTGGATAAATTAAAAAATTATGATATTAATTTTTTTTCATTTCAATTTTTTTTTATAAATTTTAGTGATATAATGGGTACTTACGGATATCCATGGGTATCCATTTATCGATGGAGGAACATAGTGGCGATTACTTGCATGGATATGGGGTGAGGATAGGGGCAGATATTCATCCACCCCCTGGCCCTACCCTATTGACATTCCTAAGTGGTTGAATATAAATAAAACATGGTCAAGACCGCCCCACAAATTCAGCTTGGGTTTTCTTTGGCCTTTTGACTAAACTAATGTGTTTTGCAAAGGACCTCCAAGTGCCTAAATGATAACTTATTAGAGCTCCTGACTAGTGTTTTAAAACTCGGACCGGATCAGCCTGTCTAACTAATAAACCAGCAAACCGGCTAGGTGGAGGTTCCGGTTAACAGAATAGATTGGGCTTGCATATGTGCAAACCGCTCAGTGGGTTTTTGAAAAAACGGTAGCCTGGCGAGTCACGATTCAACCATTCAAAAATTGGTTCACATGTTCAGTTCAACATCACAAAGAAGAAGAGGAGAAAAAAATTGTGGCCGAAAGCCGCTTTTCCTACTTCAGTTCCACCACCAAAATTGTCAAATCCGTGGCTGCCAGATCTATGCTACTTCAAGTCCAACGATTGCCAGATCCATGGCTATCGAATCTGCTGCTAATGCCACAATTGCCAGACCTGTTGCTGCCACATCTCCATGCTATTTCATAAGCTTGGCCGCCCATATATCGTGGCCATATTTCATAGCATGAAAGAGAGAAAGAGAGAACTTGTGAGTTGAGGAAGAATGAAGAAGGCATCTCAGGTGGGGAGCTTACTATGTCATTTGTTGTAGTGTGTGGCTGAAAGAGTGTTCACTATTTAGTAATTTGAGGTAAGCCATTTAGGGTTACATGTTTGGGTCACTTTAAAAATAAACTATTCAATTATAATGGGCTATTCAATAATGGGGTCAAATCTTGGAGTGAGGTTGCACAACCTTCTTTGTTGCTGCTACTTGGTTGGGATTTTGGTCTTCATGAAACAACAAAAAAAAATATTATTTTAAATGTATGTATTACCTTATTTAAATATAGGTTTAATTAATCCGTCAATCTCTATAGTTTCAACGAATTTTCAATTAGATCCCTATATTTTAAAAGTCTTCAATTGGGTTCCTATACTGAAAATTAATGTTTAATTGAGTCTCTAACCCCATTATCCGTTACAAGAATGTGATAGTTAACATAATATTATTTTTATATAATTTTACATTAAAAAAATAGAAAAACCCACCTCTTCCCTAACTTCCCCTTCCTTCCCCGATCCTCCATCAATAACGAGGTGAATTTGCTTTAGGACTCCCTCTCCAACATCGGCACTGCCACCACCCCCCTCGAGATTGCCTCTTCCATCATCCACGACCTCTCTCTCTACCCCATTGGCTCCAAGATGCTCGTCCCTCTCACCACTTCTAAATAGTTTTTGGGTTTTGAGGAATTTACAGGTTCATTTTTTATTGTATGGAAAGTGGAGATAGCAAAATAATAAGCGTACGAATAATGTGAGAGACTTATGTTAAAAGGACATTAATGAAACGAAGGGGAGAAGGTGGTGGAGTTGAGCTTGGAGAGGATAAAGACGATGAGATCGTCCGATAAGCCTTCCAAGGGGTTGTTTTCATTGTCGGTGTGGTGGTGGTAGTGGTGCCTCTGCGAATATCAAATTGCTTGTTGTTGTGGCCTTCTCATGTTCCGAACAGCTCAAGCACGCAACGAAATGCAAAAGATGAAAGGTCCAATGTTTTTGCTGTTTTGATTTGAAATGAATGTGTTGTGTCATTGTTGTGTATGTGGTTATTCGGATACTACTTTGTAACGGAAAAACAAAGAGAGACAAAGGCATTTTATATTTGGAGACTGGGGAAAAGGTGAGGTGAGGTGGAAAGAGTGAGAAACCTGCAAAAGCTATAATGAATGAATGAATGAAATGGGATTGGGAAATGAAATGGGATTGGGAAATGAAAATGGTTATGGTACCTCGTTGGTTATGGTTTCTTCAGTGGGGTTGTTGGTTCTTGAGATTATATCAGGAAGGTAGTTCTGGAAATTGATGGAGGAAATTGTTGAGGTTGTGGGGAAGAAAGCTATGGGGTCAATGTCAATGTGTTGTGGTTGTGTTGGGATGAAGGTGGAATAATGGTTATCTTGGTGGTTCTCACCTAATTGCCTTTGGAATTGGAAACTGTAGCCATTATTAGACTCAAATTGTTGAGCAATATTGTTGTTGGCCATGTTGCTTGACCCTGCTGCATTATTATTATGTTTTTCCTCTTCTTGTGCTTCTTGTGCAGTACTTTCACCTCTTACTGCTGGATGCCATGGAGGAAGCTCAGCAAGCTTGTCGATGGAAGGCTTCGCCTTCTTGATGAGACAGTCTACGGCTTTGTTGGGCCTGTCATATCCAAGGCGGTCTTGAACATCATAGAACTTAATGGCCATGTGTGTTGAGAGCCTAACCCTGCGATCGCGAGGGCCTTTAGCAATGTACACCTTACTGTGCCAATCTTTTCTACCTATGGACCTAACAATGTGTCGTCCTTCCACTTGAACAATCTCTACTCCAGTGTTGCTCCTTATTCCCAGTATTGTCCTTCTTGTGTTCTTTGTGTTGTTGATGGAGGATGGGAGAAGGAAGGGGAAACTAGGGAAGGGGAATGGGTTTTTCTATTTTTTTTAATGTAAAATTATATAAAAAGAATATTCTAAGAATATTCTATTAACTATCACATTTTTGTAACGGATGTTGGGATCAGGGACCCAATTAAATATTTATTTTCAGTATAGGAACCCAATTCAAAACTTTTAAAATATAGGGACTTAATTGAAAATTCTTTGAAACTATAGAGACTGGCGGATTAATTAAACCTTAAATATATGTATGTATTTTATAATTTTAATATGTATTTTAAAATTAAAACCTATTATTTTTAATTTTATACACATTTATACACACAAAAAATTTAAAATGTGTTAAAGCAGTAATTATTAAAGATATTTTATTGTATTTATTTGAATTTTAATATATTTTTATATCTTCATTTAAATATATCTGGTTGAACGGGTTGAATCAGTGACCCATCAGTTGAATCAGTGATCCATTGACTCGGTACTCTAACTAGATCAATCACCAAGTCGAGTTTTAAACTATGCTCCTGACCGATGAGATCTCTCACAGATGATAGCCTCTTTGGTCTCTTACAACTGAACAGTGTTTGGGTAACTTTTATTATGCTTTGGTAAAATCCTAGTTATAGTGGTTAGATCAGTAGACCTTATAATCAATACCTTGTTTGGTTCAATGCCCGGTGTACCGAATAGAACCTTAATATGGATGAAACATGATAAGAAATTGCTAGAAAAATGATGGGAAAGAAGAAGCAACTTGAAATTAATCCTTTCATCATCTTGCCATGCATGTCATCCTATGGTGAAAAGAGCTACTTCAAGTTCCTTTTCCAACAAATAACAACACATGCGTAACATGGTGAAGTAAGCAATTTTGTAGTTGTACCTTTAGCCTTTCATATATCACAGTTTTCTTTTCTAATATATCTTAGTGAAGGCGTAACTATGATTTGAGCTTCATTGTGTCTTTTGCTGAGTTGGCGAAAAAAAAATAGTATCTTTGACCAACATAGGAAAGCAATAATAAAGTGTAAATTATTTTAAAACAACAAATTGGTAAAAAAAAAGAAGGGAATTTCTTTGCACCCACCTTATGATGTCTATTCTACAATGCATCAAATAATTATGTAGAAATTACTCAAATTTGTACAAATTTTTTGTCTAGCTTGAATACTTATCTCATTATTTCATAGGATCTTGTAAAACTAGAAATTTCAACAAAAAAATAACCTTTTATAATTTAATAGTTTGTAACACCGCATGCAATTTTTATAGCATTGAACTAAGGGAAAATTACACTGACCACCTTTTAGGTTTGGTGAAATTCATCGTGTTTCCCCTTTATTTGTAAAATTTGCCTATGAGTTCCTTGAGTTTGTAAAATGATTACATCGATCTCCTTTCTATCTCATAATGAACAATGTTTTAAGGGAGATGATGCGAGCTGTCGCAACTCACAACAAATTAGAATTTATAAAGTGCTAAGTTGCACAAAAAATGTAGTAAATGGCACAACCTAGATTGTTTCTCAAGGAGGCTTCAATACTTAGTTGTAAAAATTGAGAGTTTGGAAGAATGAAATTATAGTAATTGAAAATTAAGGATAATAGCAATAATAGAGAAAGGCACTAGTGCAAAGTATTCCTAGGATTGGAAATCAATTATCATTGACCAAATATTAAACCCATTGATGGCTATTAATAATAAATTATTGTAATTCTACTAGTGATCAATCAACCTCTAGAATTTATCAATGAAATTAACAACTAAATGAAATTTCAATTTAATTGGTAATTACAATGATCCAAGGTACCAATTGCTATAGTCTAACCGCCAATCGAAAAGTTAATTCTAATGTTCTCCTTCAAACATAAACCAATAGATCTATCAATTTATGTCCAAAGGGTTTTCCTAAACGAAAACCATCAATTTAGTTATTCCAATAAAGATTATAGCAATCACCACAGTAATTAAAGGAATAGAAACTGCAGAACATTAAGAAAACCAATGCATTCAATATTAGTAAAGGGTCTCAAATGTCATTCTAATCCATCCAGAAATCCCTACACTAGTAAAGAAATCTACTTTTCCATCTCTGGAGGATTATAACAATGAAGATAAAAGAACATGAAAATAATAGCAATGTGTCACGACCTGACTTGGGCACATGACCGGTACGTGAGGAATCCCCATTCCTACATAAGTCTCGTGATCTTTGAGTCTCTCTATATGCATAATTTAATATAAAATCATTTTCCAAAGCATAAATTCATCTCTGACATATATATCTAACTTTTTGAAAAACAAATCATCATAAATACTTTCATAATCAAGCTCTAGTATATATCTCTGATACAAAACACATGAGTTGTTCTTAATACAAAATAAACCATAGAACTAGTAATCATGAAAATACAAAATATTCATGATAAAAATATGTCAGTTTATCTCTATGGTCTGGGACCCTGCCCGTCATGCACACTGGAGCACTCTATCTCTAAACAGAATACCAAAAGTACTTCACTCACAAAGTGAAGCTCACCAACTAGGAAATCTCTACTGCGGGGGAGGAGATGGAAGAGAAGAACCCGTAGTGTCTACTGCACCTGTAATGGAGGAAGAGAGAATGGTGAGTTTCATCTAAAATTCAATGAATAAGTCCTCACCCATAACCCTCTCATGGGACAGTCAAGGGAAATAAATAATAATATATATATTCATCAAACCAGTTAATGCAATAACTCTAAAGTTCATATTCATAGGAATAACAAATAGTTCTAAAATCATTACTCTGTAGAAATCATAAATCATAGTATGCTAATAAAGAAACAGGAATCTCTGGTTATGCCTAATTCATGTGACATAGCAAATCTCTGGTTATGCATAGCATAACAAAGTCTCTAATCTCTGGGGCACCTAAATAGGTCTCATTTGTTATTTCTCTGGCCCTAAGGTGACTTGGTATACCAAGGTTAACGGAATAATCAGATTAACTCACAGTCTGCTTTCTATAGCTCTTTGTCAATTTAATCAGAAATCTAAATCTTTTCTTTATATCTCATAAATCTTCTACCCTAGAGTTCACAAGCTCTAGCATATACATATTATCTATTTTGGAAATCATCACAATGTGTAACAAATATCTAAATATATACTCTAACTCTTTGATAAAAATCGCTTTAACAATAATGGTCCCATGAGTTTTTTAAAAAAACATATATCTCATGCTATAATTTACTGAAATTAATTCTAATGATCAACATAAGGATTATAGGATCTGAACCCACTCACTGTTTAAAGCCGGGAGTATGTGGACCCCACCAACTTGACCTGGAGAGCTTGGAATGACACCAACAACTGCCATAGAGCAACCATAACTCTAGATTAACATCGAAAAAATCTCTAGAGAGCTCTATTCTAACTCCACTAAAATTGGGGAAACACCCCCACTTGACAAAAATGAGAAAAAATAATCGGACCAAATCCAAGATCATGGAGAAATAAAGACATAATCTAATGACATGAACTTACCTTGAAGCTTGGAATGATGGATTTGAGTGAATTTGAGAGAAAGAGAGAAAAATGAGGGAGAAGGGGAGAGAGTTGTGTTTCTGCTTCCTTCTACCCGATTTGGGGGTTTTTAAACTTACTGACACCGCTCTAGCGGTATATGACCGCTATAGAGGTCTAACCACGTCTCATGGTCCCACAGAGACACTTATGACCGCTATAACGGTACCTCAGACCGCTGCACCACTTGAACATGTTCTGGTGACCGCTATAGTGGTCCTGGACCGCTATAGCGATGACAGAAATCCCCAACTTCTGTGTTTTTAGTCATTCTGGCATCTGGGTTGTTCCAATACTTACTTATTTGCATTTCTTAATTTTACTCTCCATTAACTTTAAAACATAAATGTAAATAAGGAAATACCCCCCATTTGGATTCAAATAAAATATCACAAAAATCCAAACTCCATCAAATCAGAATCTAAATTTTGAGTTTTAGTTCAAATTCGGGAATTTTTGAGATTTTCTACACTTGTGGGTTAACAACAAAACATTTGCAGGTTTCATAAAATTCATTAAAAATCACTCATCAACTTGTTTTCCCTCAAGGAACAATTACCGGAACTTTTGATCCTAAGAATATGGTTCTATCATATAGCCCTCCAAGGAGGTGTAGGATCCAGACTTAGTAAAATTCAGGACTTGACGGTGGTTCCCAAGGAATCCTTGAGGCTATACAGAACCTTATTGCTGACCCGCGTATCTCGGGTATCACACAATGATCCTTGCCACAATCTCCAAGACAAAGCAACTTCACCAATGGAACCTTTAAAGAGAGAAGAATAGAGAAGAAGAAGATATAGAGAGAGAATAATAGCCTAAAGTGGCAGCCTAAAACTAAGTTTAAGACTGAATGAAAAGCTAAGGTAAAAGTCTTCAACAATCCCTTATATACTATTCTCTAAAATGGGTCAAAGTGGGGCCAAAAAACAGGTTAAATGAGCTGTTCTGCGTCATTGCATGGCTGCTACAGTGCTCATTGACGGCTGTAGCAGTGAGCTGTGCTGCTAAACATCACTTTTTCATGCGTTGTTGACCGCTACAGAAGCTAAAAACCATTGTAGTGGTGGACATAATTGAAATTGGCCTCAGCACTAGAAATAGAAGCTGTAGGCCTTTGAATAAGCTTTCCAAATCCTCTAAAATCACCTCAATCAAGCATCTGTAGCTCCAGATATTGTGAAAATACTAACTAGAAGTCAAGTTGGACAACATCAAAATATCAACAACCTTTAATCTTGCAACTCGATTTTCACTAAGATACTCTTAGAATTGGGTTTTGAGCATGAAAGTTGTAGAGGACTTCTTGAACTTTCCAAAACATTTTTATTTGTCTTAATCTGATCCTTGTAGAAAGAGATACATATTTTCTCTTACAATACTTCTTGCAATTTTACTCAAATAAACTCAAGAATTCTCCTATTTTGCTTCCAAATTCTTCCCAACAGTTTCCAATCTTGTTCTTTACATTTGCACTTGATTCAAAGCTCCTGTGCACAAAATGACACTCAAAGAGACAAGTCAAACGCAACAGGGTATAATTACAAATTATCCAAAAATCAATGTAAAAGCCATCAATTCTATTAAAATACACAATGAGGAATAAATCAAAATCTTTATTAATTGTATCAACAACACATTAAAACTCATGAAAAAAACTAAGGTTTAGAAGTAAGATAAGTGGCACAAAAGTCCCTTATCAGGAGACTAATGCCACCAGGACATATAGAGGGAGTCAAGGTGAATTTCATCAAACGACGAAGAAAGTCAATGTAATTTCATCAAACCGAGCCAACTATGACCTTCTTTACCTCACCCTTTGCTTAGGTCATCTACCTTGTACTCAGGACTGTCCATGCCTGACTTGACCATTCCCCATCCCCAGACACCCCGCTTTGCAACTAGGGTGTTGCCTAAACATCACTTTATTTTGCAATGTTGATCACATTTGGGAAATGACAATGCACATGTAGGGGGAGGATTTCCTAAAAAATGATGATGATGTTTGCACAATGAGAGTTAGAATGCCAATACCATGATGTTGAATGCTTATATAGGGAGTGTTGAGTTTTTCACTATAATGGTGACTATAAATCCTAACTATCAAAGATTAAATGACATGTTGAGATTAAAATCTTATATTATAAAAAAATAATTTCAATTATATTTATATTATATAGTTTACCTATTTTACCCCCCACCATATTCCCCCACTCTTCTGTTTTCCAATACCATCCTTTATCACTAACCTACTTATCTGGCTAGCCATTATTTTCAACTACAACCTCCGCATCTACCAACCTACTACTGCCTAACTGCATCATGTGATTTTTTTTCGTTCTTTTAAACATTACTTTCCTTTCCCAAATTTCACTCCTCTTTCCACAACACATCTCATCCCCAATCTCCTTCATAATACAGCCACCACCAATGCCTCATTCAAGCCCTATTGCTGTCGCCATTCCCTTCCTTCAGGTTTCATAATTTGATCATCTTTGTATAATTCCACCATTCCACTACCATTTGTCATTGTTCACCCCACCACCACCACACGTCTCCTAAAAACCCAATACTATTACAGTCAACACCTTCATCTTCCTATTCTTCCCCCGCATCGCACTCCACAACGAAAACCACAAGCTCCTTCCTATAGCCTTTTTCCATAGAGGTGGCTTCATCCTCCTCAGCATTGCCTCCGCCATGTTCCATAACTTTTGATTATATTAATGTCATTGTTGCCTCCTTCAATTACCACCTTGCCCTTGAGCACCATCTCCCTACGGTCTACAACAATGCTATGGAAGCACAACACTAGATCAAATCCAACTCTGACAAGGTTGAATTAATTGTTTCTTTCCTTTTTATTTTTAATTACAAAATATCTTTTTCCTTATTGTTTCCCCTATTTAAATCATTTCACATTCACAAACATAGGTATTTGTTTATGCACTTCCCTTCAACTCGGAGTTGCAGGTGCATGCACGATAGAGCTGAGGGCAAGGGTGGTTGGTGGTGCAATGGACGGGAAGGTGGCACAGCAGAGCTGAGGGCAAGGGTGATAGTGTGGGGGAAAGTGTTAGGAGGTGGAGAGCTTGCGAAGGTGACAATATTTAGTTTAGGGTTCTAGTTGTAGAGGGTGGAGAGGAATAATATAGAATAAAAATAAAACAAACTAGTAAGGATCAAGTAGTCATTTTATGTATTCTTAAAATTTCTAAACATTTAGAATATAGAGAGGGGGTTACTATATATAGTAAAATTAATAAATTAAGTGAGATGAATGTTAATTTTAAATCTAGGAGAGTACAGATGCAAATTGATAAATCTCATGGGAAGTTCATATAATTTGCCTTGATAATATTAGAAAAGACTAGTGTGAGTGAGTGAGTTGTATAACTATTAACAATTATTTTATAAATTTTTTAATTCTAAAATATTAATGTTGGTAAGACTCAAGAGTTATCATTTTTTATTAACAAACCATCATTGATGGGGAGGATTTCATAATTAAGAAATATTATTAATATTTCAGTATCTTAAAGGTGGATGCCTTTTAAGATATTCTTCTTATTATTATTGAATTTGACGATAGTTCTCACTTCTCTCATTAACCTATTACATCTAATGGTGAAAAGTGGATATTTCAAGATACACCAACTTTCTATATATTAAAATAACATTCTTTTCAAAATTAGTAGAAAAATCCACATATATAAACTTTAAGTTTGAAGGATATTATTCATTGCTTTTCGACAGAGGACTTGGTGTATTCACCAAAAGAAAAACTCATAGTTTATTTAAAAAAGACAAAACACTCATTTTGGTCTGTCTAAAATTTCAAGTTGGATAAATTGATCATTGTAAAAAAAACAAATCTCAAATTGGTCCTATAATATTGAATAGTTAGATAAATTAGTTCCTATCAAAAAACTTTCAAATTAGCCTCTGTAAAAATAAATTTTTAGACAAGTTAATCCTCCTTATCAACATATCTGAGGAATTAATTTGACCAATTATGTAATTTTGTATGGATGAATTTATCTAATTTGAAATTTTATAAGAATTAATTTGAAATATTTATTTTTTAAGGATTATCTTTTTTAACTATTTAATTTTATAGGATTAATTTAAAATTTTTTTTTATAAAAAATGATTTATTCAATTTGAAATTTTAGAGGAATGAAATTGGTGTTTTGTATGAAAAAAGAAGAAGGAAAGAAACGAAATGAAATGAAATGAAAGAAAGAGAGAAGAGGGGTGGGGGAACGGTGCGGTGAGATGTGAGAATAATGATTGCGGTGCACCGCGAAGCACTAGATCTGCGGACCGTGAGCCCCAACCCAAACCCGTCTCTCTTTCTCAACTCCATACTGGAAGGAAGGAGCTCCTCCATCATCACCATCGAAGCATAAGCATAAGCGAAGCGAAGAAGCACACACTCTCACAGACTCCACTTCCCTCCATTTCCATTTCGATTTGAATGGATCTCTGCTGAGCGCTGATCTTCCAGAACCTTCCATCCACAGATCCAGCCGGCCAGCCAGCTAGGATGGCCAACTTCCTCGCTCAGTTCCAAACCATCAAGAGCACCTCCGATCGCCTCGTCATTTCAGGTATCTCTCCCAATTTCCTCTCTCTTGCTATTTTCGCTCTCCAAATGCGGTTCTTCCTCTCATCGCTCTGAGCTCAAGGATCTGATCTCTTTCCTTCACAATTCGTGTTCATCTATGGCTTCCTAGCAATTTCGGAATGCATAATCACTTAGCAGTTCATTTTTTCACCTTTTGTTTAATCGATCGGTTTTTTATGATCAAATGCTCATGAAATGGAGATTTCTTTATATATTTGTATTTTGGATTTGGCTCCTTTAAGATGCGGATGGAGTTAAGTGCACGATCTCGCGCACACTCTCAACAGTTGACAGGAAAAAATTAACTGTGTTTGGTTCGAAGTAATTGAATCAAGCTTATGTAACAGTTCAGTTTACAGTGTTTTTTTATTCTCAAATGCTTATGAAATGGAGAAAGCAATTTTCTTCTGTGATTTGGCTCATCTAATTTTAGACAACAAACCGCACAATCTTAAGACGAAAGGATGATGATTTAGGGTATTATATGTGCGATAGTTAGTGTAGTTGTCTTAACTTGTCATGTATGAAACAATTATGGACTCGAAAATAGGTTGATGTATTTGGTCAGTAGCTATAGGCATAGCTATCATTGATCTATATGTGAAAGTGTGTTTGTGTTCCTATCCAACGAAGTTTTTTTTTTTTTTTTTCAGTGGAGGATGTGAGTGACTTGTGGCCAACTGTCAAGGCTGCGTTCGAGGCACGATTGCCGTTCAAACGTGCATCTTTGAATAACAAGACAAGGAATCCTGTGTTCGTTGAGACATTGCTAGCTGAGTTCATATTAACTACTGATTCAAGACTCCGAAGCCGGTTCCCTCAGGAGCAACTGTTATTTTTGTTTCGAGAGCCGCATGCAACTATTGTACTTGTTACTTGTGAGGTAATGCGCATTCTTGTTGATTGCAATTTTTAGGCTCTAGCTGAAAGTCTTCATGCTGTGATAATAAGTCAGGTTAGTTGAGGGGGATGCGCTAAGATTTTTATCAGTTTTATAGCTTCCTGTTGAGAATAAGCTCAATGTTGCAGAGGATGTGGTAATGGATGAGCAGACACACTAGACATGATAGAACTGTGAATAAATGCGTTAGAGACAAAGTTGGAGTAATGCTAAATGTGGAAAAGATAGTAGAATTTCGTCTTCGGTAGTTTGGTCATGTGACAAGAAAACCTATAGAAGGCATAGTAAGAAGAGTAAATTAGATTAAAGGGAGCCTAATAGGGATGGGTAGAGAGAGAGACCAAGAAAAACTATAGAGAAAACCATAAAAAATGGCTTAATCTCTAATGAATTGTATATAGACATGGTGTATGATAGGGTGCAATGGCATCGTGTGAACCTGTGTGGTTGACTCCACTTGGTGGAAAAAATCTTAGTTGTTTTTTTTTTCCTCTCTTTTTTCAATAAAAGAAGAAATTTCATTGACAAGAAGAGAAGAATAATACAAAGTGAAGAGAACAAGAGATTCGCAAAGCAACAAGAAAACAAAAGAAAACATCAAAAGAACAAGGCTTTCCAATCTATTATTATATCAAAGATGGAAACCCTCTAAAAAGGTCATGTGCCTTACACCAAGTAGATGCTAAACATCTAATCTTATCCCACAAACCTGCTTGTTTGAATGCCGCTATAAAAAATGCGAGAGTTACGCTTTAACTTAGTACGCTAAATAACTGCAAGGACAACACACTGCCATAAGGATTTGGCCTCCTTTCTCCTCCCAAGACCAACAAAACTAGTCAATAGAAATTGATCCATGGTGTCAAATATGTTCTTATTGTAGATGTATTATACCTTTCTAATACAATGTAATTTGCTAACTTCTCATGGATGCTTTTGTATATTATGTAGTGGTGCTGCTATTGTTGTGACTATATGAAAGAACAGAAATTGGAAAGCATATTGATTCAATTCTTAGCTAGCGGAAAGAATGATTTTTATTTGGTCCATGAATGACATATAATTGGAGTATATTTGATATCACTGGTTACGCCGAATGATACTTATTTTTATCTTGATCTAAAGAAATTCTAATGTCATTTTTCTTTCCCACTGAAAAAACAAAAAAACTGTCGCCATATCTCTGCTATAGACACATTCTTGGGCTTGTACCTAAATTTTGAGCCGCCAGGATGATTTCGTTTGTTGCATGGTATCGTAGCCTTTTTGATTAGGTGGGCTACAATTTGATCATAACTGATCCATTGATATGATTGTATTGTTTTTAAGCTGATAGTAATGGTGGGTCTGTAGTTTGTCCAAGTCTCAAATCCAAAAAGCTTCAATGCAAGGTAGCTAAGATCGAGATCTTACCTGGGATCGGACGGGAGATGCAAAATCGTAAAACGTGTGATCGTAACACGGATCGTAAGATCCTACCAGAACTAACATGCACACATATATTTCATATAACATGACATAAATAAGTAAAAATAGCTACAACTAACTTACTTAACTTCAATTTCAAATACAAATAGTTCAAGAACCATGAGTCATACACTCATAATCCATAAATCATAGCATAAAGTGCAATAAGTCTACAAGTTTTTGATATCATATAGACTAAAAACATTAAAGAAAACAACCAAACTAATATAATCTCATCTAAAGCAAATCATCAAGGTTATGATCATCATATTCATCATCTGCTATCTGGTCCTCACCATCTTCATTGCCATCTCTTCGAAGAAGCTCATCAAAGTCATCATCATCTAGAGGAGGAATCTCCAAATCATCCAAAGGGCCACCAACTCTACCACCACCTTCCCCAACATCCAAGTTAAAATCATCTGGGATATCCAAATCCTCTATGCTTTCCAATACATCCTCATTTTCCATAATCCATTCTTCATCAGAGTCCAAATCATCAAGATTATACTCAACAGGATTTCTTGATTGCTTCTTCTTAGACAATCTTGAATTGGTCATCACAAAAACAACATCATTCATAGTTTTTTGCTTCACACGATTTCTCTCTTTGTGTGAACTAAACAAATGTAATAGCAATCAACCCATAGCAATTGGAAACTAACTCTAATATTCTAAAAGTAAAATATAATACAAAATTATAGTTATGGGTTAAAACTTAAAATATTTACCATTTCAAAGGCACTCCAATTCCGGACACATTACGATGAACTGCATGACAAGCTCAACACAGGAATAGGAAACCTTTGAAGCTCGTGGATGCTCATCCCCATAAGAATCCCACCATTGTGCCGGGTTTTGGTATTCGTGGCGCCTTGGCTACTTCCTACCAAAATCTTAACTAGACTCTTGAAATCTTCAAGTTGAGCATCTATCTTGGTAATTTCAGCTGGATCCCCACAATTCTTCCAAACAATCATATAGTCCTCTCTAACTTCATAATCACTCTTAAATGTAGGACCAGAATGTAACTGTGGGTTAAGGTAGTAGCCTGCAGCATGCAATGGCCTATGGAGTTGGCTATCCCATCTTGCATCAATGATCTCCCATAAAGGCATATAGCTATAGAATAGAAAAATTGAATTAACCACTAAACTAACTAAAATATTTAAACTAAATTACGTTATGTAGGAATGACAAATTAAATAGTTTACCTCTTTTCAACACCTTGAAAAGCATTTTGTATTTTTTCTTTAGCACGATCCATTTCCTCGTGAATGTATCCCATTGTCGCTTCTCATCTCAATCCACTAAGCGCAAGACATGAATAAGAGGATAAGCACCCTCAAGCAAATGACAATGTCCCTCCAAAATAGTCTATCTAAACAACAGCTTTCAATAAACTTCCCATCCCTTGTCTTGGAACATTTACTTGATTTCCATTCATCCGAAGTAAACATTCTTATTAATGCACTCTTCTTCTCATTAAGGCTACCCAAAGTGAGGTAAGATGTAGCAAAACGAGTCATGCCTGGTCTCACCAAATCTTTTCCTTTGGTATGGTATTGTAATAGGGAAATGAGAAGTCCTTGAATAGATGTAAGTTGTAATTTTTCTTCCTTGGCAATTGTTTCTTTATGAAGCTCCAACTTTTTCTCAAAATCCTCCAACATCAAATCAATGCAATGAGCTGCACAAGGTGTCCAATAAAGCTTCTTCCTCTTTTCCATCAACATTTGTCCCGCAACTTTGTAGTTAGCTGCATTATCTGTCACAACATGCACAACATTCTCCTCACCTACCTCCTCAACAACATCATCTATCATCTTAAATATTTTATCAGATGTTTTGCAAATATGTGAAGCATCAATAGACTTTAAGAAAACAAATTCCTTAGGACTATTCACTAGAAAATTTAATATAGTTCTCTCCTCTTATCCTGGTCCAACCATCCGTCATAATTGTGCAACCTGCTTTTCTTCCAATGCGCTCTATGTTCCTCTAACATCTCCATGGTTGAATCTACCTTTTTCTTCAAATATTTGAGTCTTAGTTCAGTGTAAGAAGGTGGTTTGAATCCTATTCCATGCCGGGCAACCTTTTCAAACATCTTCCCATATTGTTCACTCATTGCCACATTAAAGGCTATGGCATTATTGTAAAAAAATGAAGCAATTTCTTCACATGCTACCTCCCTTAAGTTCTTCTTAAACATAGTGTTAATTGTGGCTTGAGTGCTAATTCCTCTTTTCTTGAATAACAGGCTTGCGGATTCTCTATTTCTTTTCCCTTCCTTTTCTCACCAATTGAAGAATCATCAGCTTTGTTCATCATTATTTTCTCGCTAATGCTTCCTCATTACTCCTTGTTTTCATGATCAAATTTTTTTGTAAACCAAACCACAATATCCCACATTTGTTTTCTTACCTCATCACTACAATGTATACATGCTCCCACATCTTTTGAGTTCCAAACCTAAATGATGTTTTAATCTATAAACCCCCCAGAATCTCCTCATGACAAGTTGTTTACATTTGATTCTTCTAGTATTTCCATCAATAGAAATTCCATGAAGCCAAACCTATATCACTTCTATTTCAAAGTGCATTCTTAGGAGTTTTTTTCCTCTAATTGAAGCATTCCCAAAGAACACTCCCACTTTCAGACTCGAGGAGTAGAACCGTAACTCTATTATCCCCTCCACTGTAACATCCATTGCCCCCACACCAACATTGTCCGATGACATTTTTCTCACTCAAACAATACCTAATACACAATCCAACACAAAATACTCCTAATCAAAAATTAAAATGAGAAAAAGCATACACTTTCTGGGGTTAAAAAAAGCCAAGGACAAGAAAATGAAGAGCTCACTCTTGCTTGTGAGCCCCGAGCAAACCGAGAAGCAAGGAAGAGCTTGGCCGCCTCAAAGCAAAACAGGGAAGCATGTAAACAGAGAGAAGAGAGAAACCGGAGTAGCTAAGAGGGGCGCAGGTGCAAGGGAAGCGGCAGAGACCAGCGCTGGCGCGGCGATGGCGACGGCCAGTATGGCGGCCGCAGGCGTGGGCGCGGGGCAGCGGTGGGAAGTGTAGCGCAGACCGGCTGGCGCTGGGCGATGCATGACGGCGGTATGGCGTGCGTGACAGCATGCGACGCCACCAGGCGCGCAGGTAGGGGCGCGCAGGGCGCTGTGAAGGAAGCGTAAGCAGACCGAAGCGCGTGGCGGCAGGCGGCAGGGCGGCGCGATGGCGCATGACACGAGGCACGCGGTGCGGTGGTGTGGTTCAAGAGAGTGAAGGGGACCGATTGGGAGAAAGGGATGCATCTTAGGGTTCTAATCAAATGGGTCGAACGGCCGCGCTTTTTGGGCCGTTGGTCGCGTGGATTTGGGCTACCCTGGATCGCCGGATCGCCGGCATCGCACGAATTCAGCGGTTCCACCATCTTGCCCGGCGGTCTCACCGCTAACAAGGCCAATGGCGTGGAGCCGATCGGGATCGCTGGCATGGGGTAGGAGCGTAGGATCGTGCGATCCCACGAGTAAAAACGCGATCCTAGCTACCTTGCTTCAATGCAAAGGGGCATATTAAGGAAAAACCTCATTTTCAGGCTTGTATCTAACAACTTTAGATTTTAGTACTACTATATCCCTCCAACCTATCAGGTCTTTTATTTAAGACTTTTATAACCTTTGCAGCCAAGATAGTCACTATTGTTAATTTATTTTGGTTTATTGGATTGGTCTAACTTTGCTTCTGAATTCATGCTCTTCTTATTTCCGTTTGGAATTGTTTTTGGACATATAAAGATTACAATTCAAATCCTGTTTTATGTGTTGAGTGAATGTCCTAATCTAGGGCTAGTTTTGTTGCTTGAGGAAAACCCGTATTGGTATTTCCTTTTGGGAGTTATGCAAATGCTGGAAGAGTAATTATTGGTGTAATGATACCCAAGTCCATTAAAAGGAGGGTTATTTCCTGGAGTTGATCAACAATCCTGTTGCATTTCTGGCCATGATACCATGCTGAGCTTTATTGCATATTTGGGGCTTTTTTTTTTTTGGGGGGGGGGGGTTGCGGAACATATATTGACAATTATTGGGTTGTAAAATTGTTTCATTCATTTTATTTAATCCTTTCACTTTTCAATGCTGTTGTACATTCTATTTTGTAGCTTAACCCTCATTTTCTCTTACCAGGATCTTGATGAGTTCAAAACCATCCTTAAACCACGCCTGAAATTAATTGTCCAAAATGACGAGAGGGAATGGTTTATTGTATTCGTATCTAAAGCTCATCCAGCGAATGATCAGGCAACTAAAATGGCAAAAAAAGTATATGCAAAACTTGAAGTTGAGTTTAGCTCCAAAAAAAGAGAAAGGTATGCTGCTTCAAAAATTAGACTTGGATTAATTGTTCTCTCTCCTTCCCCACCAAATAATTTGAACTACTTGTGGGTTGATATCTTTCTTAGTTATTTTTCAAGTCAAGGTTTTGTCAACTTTTGTCATAGAGATTTTGGCATACGGTCAACGTATAGGGATTTCAAGAACCATTTGATTTCATATTGTTTTCTTTATTATGAACTTGATGTGGCAAATTAAAAGCAAAAAATAGAGCTTGGAAATTTAGTTTTAGGAGCCAACATTGTAGTTGCTATCAATAAGATCAGTCTTTTTATTTTCTTTTTTGGGGTAAAAGAAAAATTTTATTGAGGTGAAAATAAGAAGTATACAAGAAGATAGGAGGACAATAGATCCTCTTTACAGGATCAAAAACAAACAAGAGAAAATGTTGTTAATGAAGCAAAGCTCTCTGATCTCTCAACATATATGAGAGGGAAATTCCTCCAGAAAGATCATGTTCTTTGTGCCAAATAGTGCCCAATTAACTGTTTATATTCCAAATGCAAGTAGTTGAGAATTTGATGATAGAATTAGGAAGAACCCGTAAGGAGTGATATTTACCAAAACAAAAATAACAACCATTCATGAGAAAAAAGTGTTTATTCAAGCTTTTTCTTTCTCATTTGTTTCAGTAGTATAGATTGTCTAGTTTATTGTATTATTGATAAAACTTCTTTTCTTCCCTTTTGATGCTTTTAACACTGGTTCAAACTTTAGATGCTGCAAATATGATATGCATTTCCCTGAAGCAAATTTTTGGGAAGACCTGGAATCAAAGATAATGGAATGCATCAGAAATACTCTGGATAAGCGGGTACAATTCTATGAGGATGAGATACGAAAGCTCAGTGAACAGCGTCTCATGCCAGTTTGGAACTTCTGCAATTTTTTCATTTTGAAGGTTGATCCTTTTCTTATGAATTATGGACTTAAGAGTGCAACAAATGGTTCTTAAGGCCCAACCATTGTTCTTCTTTATTAATAGTCTCTTTTGTTCATTCTTGGAGCTTATGGCTTCTTTTAACAAGTTTGTATTCTGTGCTCAGGAAAGCTTGGCATTTATGTTTGAAATGGCACACCTTCATGACGATGCCTTACGGGAATATGATGAACTTGAACTCTGCTATCTTGAAACAGGTGCATACTGCTTAGCTTTTTTTGCTGTTGCTGCTGTAGTCAAGATGATGTTTAGAATTGCTGTTTTGTGCTTTAGACACCTTTATGGAACATTAGCTTTTGTGCATAGTTGTCAATGGCGGATGGAGGCTCATGGCGGTGGACCAAAAATCCGCCATTTAATACTGCCATGGTAGCCATTTGACAACTATGATTTTGTGTTTGACTGAGATGCCTATGAATAATGAGAGTTGACCCAAATTATGGAATCAATGTAGTTAACAATACTGGAAAACAAAGAGACTTCGGAGGGGCAGACCATGGTGATGATCAAGCAGCATTGCTTAATCCAGGAAACAAAGCATTAACACAGATTGTTCAAGAGGACTCATTTAGGGAGTTTGAATTTCGACAGTATCTATTTGCTTGTCAATCAAAGGTTTGCCCTGCCGGAAGCACTTGTATTATGCAAAACATGTTGCATATATTAGCATTTAGCACCTTAGTTGCAAAGCAAATTTAGATTGATGTGTCTTTTGTGGGGAACTTGGCTGTCACTTTTATAGTGGAATCAAGGCAGTCAAAGGCGGAAAGCACCTTTAAGGCATTAGGGTTTTATAATGCCTTGAGGCGAGAGGCGCCAAAAGGCGCACACCTTAGTGAAGAAAGGGGTTGAAAAACAACAAAATATATAACTATTATGCATAAATTTATCTCATAGATTCAACACTCTATACTAGCAATTAAACAGGAAAATCCTTAATAGAAATTGATAATAAACAGATAATAAGCTTCAGTTAGAGTTCAAAACCAAAAAACTTTCTATGACAAGCCTGAAATAACTAAAACTTTTAAAGTTCATCAGAAAAAAATGTTGGTTTTTTTTATGGCAAGCCTAAAGTTACTTTATGTCTCTGAAAATGCGGTGGTCAACAAGGGCTGAGTTGATTGACTCAGAATGAGCGGTGGTGGACCCATTTAAGTTTTATCTTCCTAGTAATTCAGATATTCAAGTGGTGCTGAATTTACAGAGTAATACAGTGCTGCTGCTGCTGCTCTGTCTTTTTTGTCTTCTTGCTTCAATCTGTAAAATCCAAGCAGTGAGTAACAGGGTTGCTGTCATGTGACAGTGTTTTTTAATTGACCCTAAGGTAGTGTTTGGTAACTATCTCTGGACAGTGGAGATAGAGACAGTAAAGGCGGAGATATAAAAATATTGCTACCTAAGGGGTATTATTGGAAAAAAAAAAATTTCTATCTCCATATCCTATCTCCACTATTTGGAGGGACAGAAATACAGAAATTTTTTGTCTTGGAGACAGAAAATCTGTGTCCCCATACCCTGTCTCCACCACCAAACATCTTTTTGTTCCCAACTGTCCCTGTATCTCTTGTCCTAGGACAGTAAACAAACGTAGCCTAATATTTTAATGGATTGGGAGGTTGGTACCTCAACTAAAATAATTGTATTCACTCTATAAATTTTAAAACAGAAAACTTCAGTGAGGCGCTTGATTGACCGTGTTACACTCGATTGACCGTGTTAAACATCAGAAAAAAGTGCTTAAAAGCGCTATAAGCGCTCGCCTTAGTAAAGTGCAGCGCCTGAACAGAACAAAGGCACTGGGGCTCACTCTCGCCCCGCCTCTGCGCCTTAGGCGCGCTTTTTAGCGCCTTTGACTACCTCGAGTGGAATTTGTTATATAATTTAAGACGTATTTGACAGATCCAAATAATGCAGCATATTGATGTCTTTGGAAAGTCATTTGGTTGTTTAGTTTTTATCACACTCCCTCTGTCTCTAACTCTCATGTGCCTGTATGTGAATATTGGATGTGCTTTTTGTAATTACTCCAAGGGTTTGATCATTCTAGTGCTTTAAATAAATTTCAAGAATGAAGAGCCTGCAACCGTCTTTTATACTTATATGGAAAGCTCTGCTTTTGTGTGCAGCAAGCTCATGGTTTCAAATGTGGTTTACTTATTTCTCTTTCATCATCTGAGCAACACATTGGCGAACTACTTCAAGTGTTTTTCAAAAAGATGTGTGAAATGAAAGTTAACCGTTATCTACAAATTTAACAAATCTGTGTTGACATGGAAATAGTACTGCTGCAATATATAAGTGATGTATATAGTCTTCTTTACTATTTTAATTCAGATTTTTTTGTAATTCATGTTATAATAATTAAATATCAGAACCTCTGCAGAGTTCTGAAAAACCAATCTATTTCATGTATACCAACGTGTGCATTTCTTATCATTTTAGAGAAATATCACAGAGGATTCAAAATTCACGATCTCTTTCATATTGGCTGTGTGTGAGAGATACAGATGAAAAATAGAAGGAAAACCATTCACTTTTATATATCTTAAGAGTTAACATCATCTGAAACTAAAAAAGATTTTGTGATTAAAGTTCCACACCAATTTTGGCCCCTGAAGTTTTATTGAATTGTTCTTCAGTCCCTGGTTTAGAGATGCTTTCTTCATTAAAACTTTTTTTTTTTGACTCTCTGGGAACTGTCTATTTGAGTTCTCATTGACATTTGGGGTTTGTGCTACTATCCTGAGGAGCCATGCTTAATCGGATTCCCATGAATTTATTGACTAATTATTTGTCTAACATCCTATGGTTTACTGCTTTACTGTCTTTTTTCAGCTCTTATTCAAGCTGAATCGTCCGATTGAGGTTGCAGCACGAGGTTATTCGTTCATAATAAGCTTTTCAAAATCGTTGGCATTGCATGAGGTATTTGATTGTTTGTAATTCATATTTTTTCTCCAGATGCATTTATTTCTAAATTATTTCAGTTGGACCCTATAGTTCTTTTTTACCTGTCTGATTTTGACTTCTGTATGATGTTTCTTCTCAGCGTATTCTGCCTTTTTGTATGCGTGAAATCTGGGTGATAACTGCTTGCTTGGCTTTAATTGAAGCAACTATTTCTCATTTTAATGATGGACTTGTGGCACTTGACATAGAGAAAGAGTTCTTTCGTCTTCTGGGTGATCTATACTCGTTAGCTAGAGTGAAGGTAGAGTTCTTGTTTCCTGAAGTTGTTAAAAGACTGGATATCTTTTTCGGTTTATGCATCTTAAATGAGGCAACAACTCCAGTGACTGAAACTCATCATTGAGTAGGCAATGGAGTTGAATCAGAGGCATCTTGTTCTCCTTTTTCCCTCCCTTTTTTTTCGCTAGGTTGATATTCTGTGTCATACCATTGTCAACTAGTGTTGCTTTCTGAATTTTATATGTGTTGGCAGTTCATGAGGCTTGCCTATTTAATTGGGTATGGAAATGATATTGAAAGAAGTCCTGTTAACAGGTACATTTCATACTTGGAAGACCAATATCCTTTTGCGTTATCTTATTCTGATCAATTTTGATTACAGTAGTTAATCATTTAAGACTAGTCATACCGGATTTGGTTTCAAACTTTCAATCTCTTTGTTTGACAGTTGTTTCTTTCCTTTTGGACAGTGCTTCCCTCAGCTTGCTACCTTGGCCTAAGCCAGCAGTTTGGCCTTCAGTTCCTGCAGATGCATCAGCAGAGGTGCTTGAGAAAGAAAAGGTAACTTCTAATCATAATTATGACATCAGAGAAGAGTGCATTACCAGACGGATATACTTTAACAAAATATTTTTCATCCTTAATACTTCACTGCATTGCCTCTGGTTAGATATTTCAGTTGAAAGCTAAATGTGATATTATTAGCAATGGAAAAATGCAATTATCCCATTCAGAGATGATATAATTTAATTTACAACAATCATGGTATTTCAGCTGACTTGCCTGCCTGACCTCCATCGATAATCATGAATCTAAGTAATTTTTAGTGTAAACATGCACTTTAGTTCTTGAAGGATGTATGTGGCATCAATTCAGTCCCTAAAATTTTTGACATCAAACAGATCCCCGAAAGTTAAAAGTGAATCACATTGGTCTCTGAAAGATGTATATGATGCCAAATAGATCCCTTTCTTTTCAACATCAATTTATTGAAAAGGAAGGAATCTATTTGACATTATATGCATTATTTAGGGACTAAACTGATGTCATATTTTTACTTTTAGGGCCCTATTTGATGCCAAAATCTTTCAAGGACTAATGTGATGTCATATTTTAATATTCAGAATCTATTTGATGTCAAAAACTTTTTAGAGACAAAATTGATGTTGCGTGCATCTTTTAGGGACGGGAGTGTATGTTTACTGTAATTTTTACTAATGAATCTATTTAAGATCATGGCTATCACATTTTACATGAGCCATAGGCACTAATTCACCAAAGAACAGCAGATGCTTATGTCGTCTTTTAAACATTTCAATTCTGCTTTTCTCACAAATCCCATTCTCTTAATTCTTGGTTGGAACTTGGAGGCTCCTTGTCATTTATGTTATTCCCTTAATAAAAATTTGAAAGAGAAAGAGTGTCTTGTGTTCTCCTTAATAAAATTAGAATTTTGCTTAAAATAAAAAGAAAAGTTAATTTATTTAGGAAATATTTTAAGCACATTTTGTATGTTGTAGTACTATTATTTTAGTTTTCCCCAAGTTTTTAATCCATATAAGTTTTCCCATAAATAATATGATCATGTCTCTGCAGCTGATTCTTCAAACAACACCTAGAACCCAGCCCTTTGGTATCCAGAGGAAACCCCTGCCGCTTGAACCTGCTGTGCTTCTGCGAGAGGCCAACAGGCGGAGGGCTTCACTTTCAGCTGGAAATGTGTTTGAAATGTTTGATGGTCGCCAGGGTACAACAGAAGGGTAATGAAATGATATATATTGTTCTAAATGGATTCAGTTTCATTAAACTGTTCAGAAGTTCTATATTTACTTTTACAATTTCGGTTTTTATCAATCTGATTTATATACTGACAGATCAGGTTTTGATGCATCCACAAGGATGTCGCCATCACGGAAAGTACATGCAAGTTCCATGGCACGTACTAATTCTTCTCCAGGAAACTTTGATGGCTCACTTGACCGACCAATGAGGCTTGCTGAGATTTATGTTGCTGCTGAGCATGCTTTGAAGAAAACAATTTCTAATCCAGGACTGTTGAAATCATTGTCGTCATCTGAGGAATTTGAGGTATCTTCATGGGCTGACAGATCATAATAAGCTCATTGAAATGATTTTTAAGGATCTCTTACAGAGAGTTTCTCATAATTTATATCCATGTCTCTGATTGTTGATTGTATCATTTCATCTCCTCATGGATAGGTAGAGTTCTTTTAAATATTTTTCTTTATCTTTGTAGTGCCATCTAGATTTCATCTTCATTATTTTTCTTACTTGTCTGTCTCTTATCATTTCCCAGCAAAAATATTTGGGGCTAACTAAAGGTGCTGCTGACAATTACCATCGTTCCTGGTGGAAAAGACATGGAGTTGTCCTTGATGGTGAGATAGCAGCTGTTTCCTTTAAGCATGGACATTTCGATCAAGCTGCAAAATCATATGAGAAGGTTTGCGCACTTTATTCGGGTGAAGGATGGCAGGATTTGTTGGCTGAGGTCCTTCCCAATTTAGCCGAGTGTCAGAAGATACTCAATGATCAAGCTGGCTACTTACTATCTTGTGTGAGGTTACTCTCTCTTGATGAGGGATTATTTTTGACTAAGGAGCGTCAGGCTTTTCAGTCAGAACTTCTCCGTCTTGCTCACAGTGAAATGAAGGACCCTGTACCTCTTGATGTATCATCATTAATAACATTTTCTGGAAATCCTGGGCCTCCATTGGAGTTATGTGATAAGGATCCTGGTATCCTTTCTGTAACTGTTTGGAGTGGTTTTCCAGACGACATAACTCTCGATTCAATTAGTCTTACGTTAGTGGCAACATCTGATACTGATGAGGGTGTGAAGGTATTTGTTGTTAGGCATATTATTTTGCTCATTTCAACAACAGTATGGAAAATTTATGTTTTTCACTTAATTCCTCCCTGAATAACTCAGTTATTTAAATCATTTTAGGCATTGAAAAGTTCTACAGCTATTGTGTTACACCATGGTCGGAATACTATTACCTTGGATCTACCACCGCAGAAACCAGGATCATATGTTCTTGGAGTTCTTACTGGCCAGATTGGACAGTTGAGGTTTAGATCTCATAGTTTTTCAAAAGTTGGGCCTGCAGATAGTGATGATTTTATGAGTTACGAAAAGCCAGCTAAACCTATTTTGAAGGTAGCATCCCTTCTAACTGGATGATAAAATGGAATCTGACAGTTGAATACAATATAGGGATGCCTTTATCCACATTATATTCCTATTCCTTCCTTTGATGCTTTCCTCGTCATAACTGAAGAACATCAGCTTCAATTGATTTTTTTACCCTTTTTGGTAAATTTAATATGCAATATTTGTTTTAACAACAAGAGGGTTTGTGTCAATTAATAATTCCCTTTATCTATTTGTAGGTGTTTAGACCTAGAGCCCTTGTTGATCTTGATGCTGCTGTTTCATCTGCTTTGTTAACAAATGAACATCAATGGGTTGGCATTTTAGTTCGACCGATAAATTATTCCCTCAGAGCTGCTGTCTTGCATATTGATACTGGCCCAGGGTTGGAGATTGATGGCTCACATATGATTGAGATGGAAAGCTATTCTGGTGTGTCACAGGACGATGATGACCAGGTACCGAAGGATGGGGCTCAGATAAGATCTTTAAAATCTGAGAAACAATTTGAACGTTTGACTCTTCGTGATGGCAAAATTGAGTTTCCGAATTGGGCAAGTGATACTCCTTCTATTATCTGGGTTGTGGTTCGTGCCACCAGCGACACACTTAGCAGAGGATCATCATCAGGTGAAGATGGTGATAGAAATTTTGATGGTTCCATACATGTGCAATTTATGTTTGGCCATATGTACTTATTTTGGTCGTTTCTTTCCAGTCACAACTAGGAGACAGAGCATTGTAGATGGAATGAGAACAGTAGCTCTGAAACTTGAATTTGGGGCATTCCACAATCAGATATTCGAAAGGTTTTTCCATCTTCCATCATTCTTATATTTTAATTATCATAATAGATCCTACAGATGCTGAATTACAAGCACCATGCATACTTTTTCCTTCAATGCCATTAGTTAGTTAATGATCTGACAATTTGATATCCAGGACCCTAGCAGTGCATTTTACGTATCCTTTCTATGTGAGGACACGTGTAACCGATAAATGCAATGATGGTACCTTACTTTTGCAGGTATGGCTCCGTCTGTTCATATTCATTTAATTACTCATGATCATGGACATTACTCCAACTGTTGTCGTTGATTTTTAAAAAAGAAAAGAATGGGAGCTAATTTTCCATATACAACTAATAAGTAATACTACAGTTTTCTTTTCCCTTTTTCTTTGGGGAGTTTTAACACTCTTTTTTCAAAATAGCTTACCTAAGTATCTTAATTTTCATAAAAGACACTTCTCTCTCTACAGAAAAACTCAAATGAACGGGCCACAAAACATTATCCCTTTCATCGCTTTGTCGGTTCTCTTGTGAGATTGCCAGAATGGAAAGAACACATTCATTGGCCCTTTTCATATGAAGTAACTCTGGTCACTCACGGAAAAGAGGAAAAAAAATATTTTATTGATTTTGTATATCTTAAAATGAGGAATTTTCATATGCTACATCATCTTAAGAGATTCACTTTCAGCACTGAGCCTTGTTTAGATGTTAAATGTCACAATGCCATATTGTCAGTGTTTCAGTGAGATTACAATTGGCAGCTCTTCATCATATGCTTTCCAGACATTCGGGCCATTATTAACATTCATTTGGCAACAATGTACCAAAAGTCTAAGTTGATTTCGAGACTCTACTTGTTCTCTAAGTTGATTTTGAGACTCTGCTTATTTGAAGATTTTTATTGGCTTAAATATGGTTGTAGTCCTCATAAATACTGGTCGTTTTGATTTGGTCCTCTAAATTTTTGTTTTATTCCCTCTTTTTTCCTTTTCTTTATTTTTGGTCCCTATCGTTCAACATTTTGATCTTTATAAGTATGATAGAATGTGTTTAGTCATTATAAATGTTGAAAAATATAGTTTTTGCTCGTATAAATATTTTGAGAATATTTTTTGGTTCTTATATATATATACATATAAGTCACCAATTATCATCAAATCTATGCGAAAAGGACCAAACATAAAAATAAAAAAAGGAGGGACTAAAACCAAAACAAAAATTTTAGAGGAACCAAATTCAAAATAATTGATATTTATAGGGACTCAATTTAAACCATTTTTATATATCTGTGGAAGAATGTAACAATATTTGTTTGTGCAAGCGACTTACCACTGAAGTTTCTATGACTTCGTGTTGTTCTTTTTTGTTGATAAAATACACGTTCTTTTTTGTTCATAAAATACACAATGGTTCGTGTGACTTCTAGGTTGTATATATATATATATATATCATTAATTACCATCAAATCTACACGAAAAGGACCAAAACATAATAATGAAAAAAAGGAGGGACTAAAACCAAAACAAAGATTTTAGAGGAACTAAAACCAAAATAATTGATATTTATAGGGACTAAAAATTTTAACTATTTTTATATATCTGTGGAAGATATAACTATTTGTTTATGCAAGCGACTTACCACTGAAGTGTCTATGACTTCATGTTGTTCTTTTTTGTTGATAAAATACACAATGGTTCATGTGACTTCTAGGTTATACTTCACTCTGAAGTAAAGGCTACATTGACCATATATGATGCTTGGCTTGATCTTCAAGATGGATTTGTTCATACTGGACAAACTGGTGGTAGACCAAATTCAAGCCTCTTCCCACTAGTCATATCTCCCACGTCAAAAGCAGGAATTTTGTTTAGCATCTGCCTAGGCAAGACAAATGCAGAAGGTAATCACATTTTGCCAGAGATCAGTGAAACGATATTATTGTTGCTTTTTAAAATATTGACACAAACAGAGAGAGAGAGAGAGAGAGGCCCTAAATATCGAGAGTTTCTCATATAATCAATGAAGAATTTGGGAACTAGTAATCACAAATAGAGCCTAGCTGGATCATTACATTTAACTGGAACTTTATGTAAAGGATTACTGATTGATTGACTTGTTCTAGTTCACATTTAATAAAGAGTATTGCTGGATAGTACCAAACAATTTTGTAAATAAAAGCACAAATAGAAAATTTTTGCAATTCAATTAAATTAGTATATTGAGCAAATTACACTGACTTATTCAACCCGACTCATCTCTATTTGTAAGATTTGCTTACAAGACCCTTGAGTTTGTTTAGGGTTTAGGGTCTAGGGTTTAGAGTCTAGGGTCTTGAGTTTGCTTACAAGACCCTTGAGTTTGTGAAATCATTACATCATCCTCTCAAGTTTATGGAATCATTACACTGTTCTCCCTTGAGTTGTGAAATCAATTACACCGTTCTCCCTACCATTTAATATTAGAAGGGAGGTCAGTGTCACTTAGACAAACAAAGAGGAGTCAGAGTAAATTTCATCAATTCTCAAGGGAGATTAGTGTGTTTTGCACTAATAAAAGCCGAGTAATAGTGAGTATCAACAGGAAAACTTGGGTAGTGAATGATATGAATTCATTTTCAACTTTTCTTAATAATCTGAGCCGTTATTTTTCTCATCAACCGTTGAAATTGTGCCCTTCATCCTCTAAATGCACCTTGCACTTCAGAGGGGCTAAGGCATTTATGGCATAATTTATTTTTATTATGCAGTCTGGACACATCGCAAGTTGACAGCCTTTGCCATGGGTTTCAATCTTGTAGACTGGAATCACTACATGTTTTTATCCAATTAGTATTTACCTGTCAAAATTATAATACCCTGATTTCTGCAATTATTGAACTAGTTTGATTATTCAGAACATAAAAAATACATTTATCCCACAAGATTGAAACCCATGACAGCCTCTGTCATGGGTTTCAATCTTGTAGACTGGAATCACTACATGTTTTTATCCCATTAGTATTTACCTGTCAAAATTATAATACCCTGATTTCTGCAATTAATGATTTGATTATTCAAAACATAAAAAATACATTTATTTGCAGAAGAATCCAAGAAGCAGCCAGAAAGCATAATAAATATCAAATATGGAATCTCTGGTGATAGAACAATTGGAGCCCACCCTCCTATCATGAATGAATCTACTGGAGTTGATGATGCCAGACAGGAGTTGATCTTCAGGAGTGCAATTACTTTGCAAAGGCCAGTGCTTGATCCATGCTTAGCGGTTGGGTTTCTTCCTCTCCCTTCAGATGGTCTGAGAGTTGGCCAACTAGTTAAGATGCAATGGAGGGTGGAAAGGTTAAAAGATTTGGATGAGAAAGAAGTTTCTGAACCTAATGTAAGTCCCTATAAACAGAAATCAATATGTTCTGCATGGTCAATGTCATTATACTATCTTAATTATCGAATGTATATGCTCTTGCAGCTTTTGAACTTTGAATTTTAACTTGTTTCTGTGCATATTATTGACCTCAATGTGGGATCCTTAACCAGTCTCTGATGGTGAATGTCCGGACAGGAATCTTTTGTGGGTTAGTTTGGGAACAAGTAGAGAGAGAACAGAAAGTAGAGCTTATTCTTCTTTTTTTAAAATAGAGAGGAATTTTTTTTTTGGGGATAGAGCATTTTATTATTCCCACTTTTTTTTTTTAAAACAACTGAGCCACCGAAGATGTTAGAAGATAATTTTTCATTGTTTGGGGATATCAGGCAGTGCAAGAAAGTTAGTTTTTCTGGTAGTACAAGCCTTCCACTGGCTCATATTTGTGTGATTAATTTGAGTGGGTCCAAGATAAAAATCATTGCCCTTTTATTGACTCCTTCTGTAATATTCTGTTTAATTTTCCAAACACGCTGATAAAACTTCCACCTTGGTATTCTGCCCTTTACAATTTTTTCCTCCAACCCTCCCAAACCATCAAGTCAAAGCATGCGTGATTTTCCCTATAGAATAATTTCAATACGTTGCATGACTCTGTCTGTATTGTTTTTGGCGAAACAGGAGGAAATTTTGTTAAATATCTGGTTTTTGGAGAGTTTTTTCATCCCTCAATCTGGATAAATATTGTCCAAGTATTGTGTGATTCCGTCTACTCTTCCCTTCTTCCTTGATTCTTTTTTGATGCTATGATATTATTTTTAATTGCGACAGGATGAGGTGCTATATGAGGTAAATGCAAATTCTGGAAATTGGATGATAGCTGGGAGGAAAAGAGGGCATGCATCTCTCTCCCCGAAACAAGGTACTTGGATCCATTAACTGTTTGCTTCAATAAATATTTGTTCAGGTAACTGAGGGAACATATTTTGCAGGAGTTGGTGATAGTTTTGCATGAATTACTTTCAACACCCCATGTTTTTATTGGTATTTGATTTTCTTTTGGGTCATGATATAGGTGCAAGGATAATTATCTCGGTCTTATGCATGCCACTGGTGGCTGGATATGTTCGTCCCCCTCTACTTGGGCTGCCTGATGTTGATGAAGCAAATATAAGCTGCAAACCTGCTGGGCCACATCTGGTTTGTGTTTTGCCTCCTGCTCTCAGCTCATCCTTCTGCATTCCAGTTAATTTATGAGCATACCACTACCCACTCAAGTTTAATCGAGTTTTTTTTGTCCTCTTACGAAGTTTGAGAAGATTTTACTTAGTCTCAGATATGTAGGAAAAGTGTAACTTTTTGCCTGTTATCTTCATTGCGTGAAAAAACTTCATAGTTGGATTTGAGTTGCTATTGGCCCTCAGGCATTGTTCAGATTATCAGCATGACTCCTGGTGCATGTACAGTGAAATTTGTGCTCTCTCTTGCACAATATTCTTGTCTCAAATATAAAATTGGAAGGAACCATAAGCATAGAAAAATTTATAAATTTTTACTTCATATAAGATTTGCCTCTTTATCATAACACATTAGCTTTTCTCACGCCCAGCAATCATTTTCAATTTCGTCACTTTCTTAACCAACATTATTTTTTTGACTACCTTTCGTTTTTTCTCCACTCCAGCTTTCACCCTTTATTATTAATAAATTGAGGTATGTCAATCCCTGTATACAGTACAACTTGGATTCTACTGCCTGTAAAATATATTCTGGGATGCTAAGCTCGATTAATAGAAGCTTTGATTTGTATTATAATCATTACATGCTCAAAATAGCTAATTTCACCAGCAGTGTATGGATATCATAGGTGATTTGGCATTTAGCCTTCACTTTCACTCAGGTAAGCAATGAGGAAAGGAAAAAAGGTGGTCAGTGCCTCGGCGGTCACTGCTAGGCAATGAGAAAAAATCAATAACATTAAAATTGAATAGCAGTTTTACCAGGAAAAAAAAAAAAGTGAATAGCAAAAGCCTTCAAGTACCGGCAAACATTGCATATATCATGCCCGTCAAATTTTTAGCCCGAAAACAAATGACACACCCAAATAAAAGAAAAATTATTGGATCCTCATTGGAGGAATTTTCTTTCTCCACTTGGATCTTATGGGTGAAGAAATGGAATTCCGCAATAAAAGATTTTAGGTCCCACCGAGATTTGAACTCGGGTTACTGGATTCAGAGTCCAATGTCCTGACCACTAGACCATGGGACCTGGTTGTGAAGGTGATGATTTTATATTTATATAGTTAGTATAAAATGTACACTTCACATTTATTTTTGGTAAAGCACTTCACGTTTTATTCTCGACGAAATACATTAGATCTTTTGTTTTTAATGGCAACGTAGATTCGTACAAAGGGAGTCAAAATCTTAGGTCCCAGATCTTATCCCTCTTTGTTTATCTAGTTCCATTTGTCACTTAATTTCTCAAATTTAAAATATTTACTTTTTAGATAACAAATCACGAATGATAAGAAACCGCTGGGATACAAAACATAATATGATAATATAATATTAGACCAAATGTATAAAGTAATTTAATACTATTTTATTTCTTATATTATTCCGAAATACTCTAAAAATATCGATTTTCTTGAGAGATTTTTTTTTTGTATAAGAGAAATTATTTTTACACCTACCTTTTATTGATAATCAACTATGAAGTGTGGACACTACCACAAAAATGAGGAATATATTAAAGTTAAAAAATTATAGAATATGAACACAGCATATACATAAGTAAAAATTTAATAAAACTGATACATTATTCAAAATATCATTTATATAAGTTTAACTTATGTTTTATTTTTTTATAAACTTAAAAAATTATATATTATTTTTGTTTTATAACTCTGTTTATGTTGTATTGTTCTATGTTAAAATACCAAAAAAATACATTTTAAATCAAATATATGCAAACTTGTGTCATTTATGTGTTATGTAAGTTCTGATATGGACACATAGACACGACACCCAAGTGGGGTCATAATAAAGGTTAACAATGATCTTTTTTAACTATAGCTGTAAAAAATGGGCTATCCTCATTTAGATTTTCCAAGTTTCATGATTTTGCTCCCTCCTTAATTGATTCGAGTTGTCTGAGCGAGACATTGTTCAAATATCGCCACTTTTTTGTTTATTAATTGATAACTTTTTGTTTTTTTTTTTTTACGTGATTAAGTTATCACCATGAATATATGCGGTAGATCCTCCACTTGAATCTATGTATTACCTTCTTCAAACATTGAAGAATCTTAGTTGCAAGTGCCACAAACCAAAAATAATATTGGCTCTCCATCGCATACCAATTGCTCGTAACTTAAATCGTTCAAACAGAATTGGCCATTGTGTGATTGGGACATGAAAGTCACTACTGAAGTCCAAAGAATGAGCTTGCTCTATCCCTCTATTGACAAGCCTGATCCTTTATACAGTGGTTTGTATCGTAGACACAAATCAACAAATTTTCAAGCAACAACTTGACATAGCCACCTAATTTTGCTTGCCAACATAAGACGACCAACTATACTTAACATAGGCAACTAAATCTTCTTGCGATGCTTTAAATGACATAGCAGACACGTGCAAGTAATGTGATGCATTTGGAGTTCAGGAAAAGGCATGAGTAAGTAACCACATGGGCGAAGTGGGGTAGCACGTTGTCATTGGGTCAGCTTGGCATGATTAATTGACTCACATGCTCAATGTTTGTTACAACCCTACAATAAGGTAATAAGTAATAACCCCTCACTTGCCAATAGGTCATAGATCAAGTGACACATTCCTTAATACTTGGGTAAGGGGTTATTTTGACTGAGTCGGGAGCTTAATTTGTCATTTGTCTATCCCTTCTCCCCTTCCTCTACTATTCCATCTAAAAAGAAAAACCCCGTGCTGCAGCTGTGATCTAGACCATGGATTTTTTTTTTCTTTATGAAGAAAATTTATGTTGAAAAGTGGATTGTCTATGATTAGGATATAATATGGTCCCTCTAAGTATACGTGAGTTATTTTAGTCATTGAAATTTAAAATTTAACTAATTAATTGTGAATTACTTTAGTTTTTATTGAATAAGTCCTAACAAATCACTAAACTATTTTGAGTTAAAATTGTTAATTTTGGGGACTAATTTGATATAACAATATATGTTAAAAGGATTGATATGATTTATTTATGATTAATATACTTATTGCTCCTCTTTTTACGAGTTGAGCCAAATTTACCTATCGAAGAAAAAAAACATGATTCACAATTATAAAAATTAAGTATTAGTTAATAATATTTTAAATTTTAGGGACTGAAGTTATATATATAATTTTAGAGATTAAAATGAGTATTAGCTCATTAGGATTTCTCTAAACATTTGGAACTCTAACTTAAAGTTCAAGGATGAAATCTCAATTGTTATAAAAAATGATTTGCCTCCTATGAAATAAAAAAATTTATAAAATGAGAAAGTGATAGATCTTAAATCATTTGGTGGAATCTATATACAATAATAGTTAAATGATCCAAAAGTGTTTAATTTCTCACTTTTCACTTTATGAACCTTATCATTTTATTTGAGTCAAATTCAAAAAATAAATAAATAAAGGATCAATGAATGACTCACCCATATTTTTTTTTGACAGGAAAAAGAGATTATGAGGTTTGGTTAAAGTTATTTTATAAAACATTCAAATCTATTTTTACTCCTTATATATATAGTCATTACTTGGATTTAATCTCTCAATTTAAAAAATAATAATAATGATTATTTTTTTTTCCAATGTTTGACTTTTTGTCTCTCTCAGTTATCACCAGCTAAGTACTATTAAGTGGTAATATTTATAATGATAAAAGAATATTCTTAACAAATTTATAAGGATAAAAGCTAAATTTCCCAATATTTATAAAACTAAGTGTATATTCTAAAATACTTAATAGACTAAAAATTCAGAACGATAGAGGCCAATAACTTAACACTAAAAAGAGAAAGCCGTCAAAAGCCCAAAAAACTTTAGATAGATTAAAACTAAAACAACTTATTACTGAAAATATATTTAAACCTTTTATAAAATTACAATTTCTTTTCTTTTTTCTACTTAAGTAAACATTAAGAAAGAAAATACATCTTCCCTTTATTTTTCCAAAAAGATAGGATAAAAGAGTTGGATTGAAGTTATTCCTCCCCTGCATCACTAGTGTGACAGTGACACACTCATCAGGGTTAAATGAAGAGAAAGCATGAAATCTGGGATTGTTGCTTGCAGTTGTTAGTATTCGATCTCATCAAGTTGAACCAAGGAAACACACTGCACTTAATGTGTTGTTTTCTGTACACGTTTTCATCATAAAAATGTGTTCCATTATTGTACAACATACTTCATTTTTTTCAAAAAATTTATAACTTTTTATAGAGCATAAGTAACTGCTGCAAGTTCTGATGAATCCACATTGATTTCTTGGCAAGTTGCTCAAGGGGCTGATCAGAGACTCTTTCATAGAAGGGGCATGAGGTAAGGCTTGCAGATGGTGTACGGCTTGTTATGCTCACTTAGAGACCTTGAGTTTGTAGGACCAGATATCTTTGGATGATCCAATATCAATCATAGAATAAACTCTCATACCAACTTAAGAATTGAGTGGGCCTAACTCAATTCCAAAAGCTAGCTTATAGGAAAGGATTGTCCTAATCCTTATAAAGACTATCTTGACTATATCCTTAACCAATGTGAAACTATCACTTCCTATTTAGTTTACTTAGTATTTTTCAGTCAGGTTAAATCACTCTCATAAGATAAAGCATTGATCTCATAGCAAGGTTTACCATCATATTCATGTCTTAGGCTTTAATTTTTTGAACCTTCCATTAATGTTTGGGCCAATCATTCATAATTTGGACGGAAGAAACTTACATTACATTGTTAATTAGATAGATAATATTGTACAAGCTGAGTTATCTCTCTGGCTGCTTGTTTCTACAAAGTTAGAGTATAATGTTTTGTAATATTTCAGGTTGTTCTGATATCTGACTCACCTTTGTGCATATGAATATAGTTAGTGTGTTGTAATAGCATCCATGTTTTGAATATTCTATTAAAGTTGTGTGGTAGTTATTGGTTAATTTCTAAGCTTAAGGCTTTGATGATAATAGATTTTGTTGTATTGTATCCAAATATTTCACTTGATGTTTGTACACTGGTCCTTTATTTATTAACCAATGAACTTTTCTAGAGAAAAGAAAAAAAAAGGGATGACACTGGAATTTAAGTTCTAATCTCTCCATTTACAAGCTTTATCCTTCACATTAGTTTGTATCTTGGAAACAAGTCAACTAATTTTCAAGTAACAATTTTCATAGCCACCTAATTTTTCGTGCTATGCTATAAGACAGACAAACTATGCTTACCATAGGCAACTATTTTTTCCTGCGATGCTATAAGAGACATAGGAGGCACGTGCAAGTAATGTGATGGTGCACTTGGGGTTTATAAAAAGGCATTAGTAAGCAGCCACATCCCACGTGGGGGAAATGGGGCACCATGTTATTGGTTCAGCTTGGCATTGATTACTTGATACATATGCTCAATGTTTGCTACAATAAGGTGCTAACTTCTCATCTTCTGCAGCATTGTGATCTCAGGCTGAGAAATTTATCCTTTATCCTCTTTAATTTGTTTCACTTTTTAGGCACTCAATCTTTCTATAGGAAAATACTTGGACTGAAATTTTGCTCCCATGTCCTTCACTGACAAACAGTAACCAGAGTGCATCAGAGTTTAAGAAGGGAAAGCATGAAATATGTCATTTTTTTTATTTTTTAATTTTAAGTTGTAGAGCAAGAACAACTGTTGCAGATTTTGATTCAATCCACATTGATTGCTTAGCAACCTCCTCAAAAACTGAGAACTATTTTGAGAGAAGGGAGGCTGGCAAATGGAATATGACTTATTATATGCACATGAAGATGAAATTGTATAGACTCGGTTGAATTGGCAAAATTGTTTTTAAAATAATTGATATTGAAAGAATTGATTTGTGTTTGGAAAAGATATTAAAAAAATGAGTTTAGAAGAATTAATGTGAAATGAAAAAATAAAAACTAATATTTTTAACTTTTACTAGAATCAATTATTTTCAAAGTGATGCACCTCTCTTACAAGTAAAAAACCAAAATAAATACTCACTTCCTATCAAAGTGATTTTATGTACCACAACGTGAAAATAAAGCCAATCCAAACAGGCTGATACTTTGTTCAACCTTATAGGATAAATCATTTATCTGATTATCTCATAGCAGAGTTTATCATTTTCATGTATTTTAATACAATAACTAAATATTAATTAATAAATAAAATTGAGTAAATTTTTTTCCTTCTTCTAAGAGCATCTAAATTTTTTTTACGGTAACTAGAAAGATATATCTTAGGCTACATTAGTAATTGGAGAGATGTATCTCTGGAATCCAAGATCAAATCTACAGTTAATCTTAACCAATACCCATGTTTACCTCATATGTTAGATCATATTATCATGATTGCTTTTAAGTGGAAGCAAGTATTTACCAGTCCTTTATGAGTGTCACATCTCACATTGCGCCTCTTCTTAGTCTCTAGACTGAAGACCATCACCACATTTCTTTTTCTTTGGGTCCAGATGAGAAAAACTTAATGGCAAATTGAAGCAGTTGTGAAGTTTGGTTCTGATTCTAAAACTGACGCACTTTCATGCTACTTATCCTTCGAACTTTTTAGTCCATAAACGGTAAGGATCCCGATTTATAATTATGATGGAAGAGAGTGTAGTTGCAGAATCCTTATCAGGAATTTTTATTTACAATGCAAGGCATCGAACTTTATGCAATAGATAATTCTGAAAAATGTTTTTATCATCTGACAAAGTGAGATATCTACATTGAACCTAACAAAGGGAAGCATGGTGTTGAGTCCCAAATGGTCATTTGATTCTGGATAACATACAATGGCCCAATACTCTTCTCGTGCCAGGATTAGAACTTTAGAGCACATGCACCATGTGGTCCTCCTGGGAGGAAAGCCTGCTATGCTAAACAATCAACATTATTATGAATGAATTTAATTTATAATTCATTCATCAAACAACGTTTTTCTCCAAAGTGCATTTGAAAAAAGGTTATTATAATGTCAATGAAGAAAATAAAACACACGAACCGTATCTGATGCCCACTTATTTGATGCTTGAGAGTAAGAAGCAAACACACAAACAGTCACGTCAAAGAAATAAATAAATAAATAATAAGTAACAACAACATTAAAAACAAATCTAAGCCTAAAATAAAAAAACTAAATATTCATTTTGTTCATTAATAAATATTTCGGACAACAAATTGGTTTTTTCGAAGTTTAAAGTCCTTATTGAGTCCTCATTCAATAAAGAAACTGCATCTGTACAACTTTATACATTATTTTTTTTCTAATTGTATGAACTGAGATGAAGAGTTCAATTTATGTCTCTTTTTTAAAAATAATAAGGGACTAATAGAGGATTTTTTAATCCAAAAGAACTAATTTGTTCATCAAAATATTTATTAGGAACAATGCTGGGAATTTAGTCGTTTAAGATCCTAAGGATCGGTTGTGAAACCATTGTAGCATATTTTGACTTTCAAGTTTTTTCTAGCAATTGTCAAAGTGAAGCGACAAGGCCGCGGAGACTATGCAAGTAATTGCTCAATTAACAGTTACGTATGATCCCAAATGCATGTAACTGAAGGCCGAAGAGGATACGTTGGCTACACTGATTATTAACCATTCATTATACAAAATCTTTCTAGTTAATTTAATCACCTTTTATTTCTTCCTTCTCCCTGCGTCTTTTTTCTCCCTTCAATCAAGGGTCTAGCTCTGACGTGTCTTTGGAACCACAACCTGTGTAGCTATCATTTCCTATTTTGAATATCACCACCAGTTCAGGAGATCAAAACAATGTTGAAATGATTACATCAACCAAAAGTAAAATAAGGCTAATGTAAATTTTTTAGAACCATTTTTGCTCCTTACAATAGGTTTTAGCTCACACTGCCAACCAATCCCAACCATGTTTTTGTTTTTTTTTTCGGAAACCATGAGATGTGAACTGCCAACAAATTCACACAGCCAACTGACAAACTCGTTTGTTTAAAGCTTCACCATGAAAATTCTACGATTGTGACTCCCCAACAGATCACTAGTTATAGTCCATGCCATCATATCAATTTCAAAACCCCCATCTACAATTCAACTATATTCTACATAGTTGAATTGTACGGGACAGAAAATATCACTAACTACATTTCCCCATCTATCTATTCATCCTAGTTAGCTTTCAACTTTTTTCTTAATCGAATCCAACCTCACATGAAGGGAAGAAAATCTAAGCACCGAAATATTAAATAAAGACAGTGACATCTTCCAAGACTTCAATTCAAAACAAAAGCAACTCGTCGTCTGGATCCCTCTTCTTCTTCCCTACAATTCAACCACAATTACAGGCTTTTCTGCCAGTGCTCATCAACCGCATTATCAAATTGGTCAAATAAAATTACTAGCATGTAAAATTAAAGTACAAAAGGCATTTACCAACTTAGCCAATCCCCTCTAAGATGAACGTGGGGTACTATTTCAATGTTGTCTATAGAATCATCACCATACACCAATCTCACACTTCTGCGCTTTAATTCAACCACAGCCGGGGCTAAAGATATATCATAAATCTACCTCGATTCACAATTCGGATAAAAATTGTCCAAACATAAACAAAAACATTGTATTATATATAAAAGCTAGACACAAACAACAAAAATAAAGCAAGGACTCAAAAAAAAAAAAAAAACAGAGAGAGAGAGAGTACCAATTTAGCCAATCCATCAGAAGTTGTATGTAAAAATCATCAACTTATACCATTTTTCTTTACAAAAATCAGTCATCAAACCACACCAGTTCCACCATTCTCCTCAGTTGAATGACATCGAGTAACTCCCTCCACACATTATTACATCTCTACCTTCCCTCTTTTTACATAACATTTTTTCTCATCAAAGAGACTTAAGTAAAATTTAAAATACCAACTAACACTACATAATTTTTTCCCAAACAAAACCATATCTGGTTCGACTTCGCCTCCCCAGCCACCCAGCTCATCCCCTTCACATGCCCAAAAAAAAAAAAAAGGGTAACAAAACCATCCCCCGGTATATATCATTGTAACATATCAATATATCCATATATGTTTTTTTTTTTCTTCCTCACTATGTATAAGATCAAGACAAGATATTGGTAGCATCTAATTCACTGGTTTATCGAAATAGCATTGCACTCCAACTAATTTGACTCGAATCGGTCCGGTCTTGCCCATTATGAAGGCAATGATCTCCAATCGAGCCGAACCTCATGGGCAGGGCCGAGCACGTGGTGGCTGGGTTTCCGAAAGGTGACAATGTGGCTGCTGACCATGAACGCCGTCACGCGCTCCAAAACCCTGACATCCTCCATCTTCATCTCCTGCAGCCTCGCCACGTACTCCGGCACGTGCACGAGGTCCCACACAACACCCACACCTCCGGGCTTCATAACCCTAACCACCTCCGCCACCGCCCTCATCCTCTCTGCCGCCGCCTCCGCCGTACGTGCGCCGTGCTCCTTCCCGACCGTGTGCACGAACGCGCCGGACACCACCACATCGAAGCAGTTGTCCGGGAACGGGAGCCGCCGCGCGTCGCCCTCCCGGCACGTGACGTACTCGGCGACGCCCTCGGCCACGGCGGCGCGGAGCGTGGCGAGCGTGGTACGGCGGTGGCGGTCGATGCCGACGACGCGGCCGGAGCTGCCTTCCTTCTTGAGGCGGGAGGCGACGGCGTTGAGGAGGATGCCGCGGCCGCAGCAGCCGAGATCGAGGGCGAGGCGGACGGAGGACCAGTCGGAGACGGCAGCGACGATGCGGTGGGCCATGCGGTGGTGGAGGGGGACGGCGGAGTAGAAGAAGTTGGCGGCGGCGAAGAAGAGGCAGAGAGCGAGGAGAGCGGTGGCGGAGCCGGTGAGTCCGGCTGCGAATCGGGCGGAGCCGGCGGGGAGGGCTGCGGCGGAGAGGAGGCGCTCGAATGAGACGCAGATTCGGTCGAAGTAGATTAGGTACAGCACCGACAGCACCGAGAAAAGGATCGCTTGGCATAGCAAAATGATTAGAGTTTGCCATTGCTCCATTCCGTAGATCGCGTAGATCTGCGCCCAATCCTTACCACTCGCTGTTGATTTTCCCATTTTTTTAACTCTTTTTTCAAATTTCGAGTTTTTTTTTGTCTTTTTGTTGAATGCTTTCAGTGGTTTCTTCAGCGAGCAGCTGAATTGATGGAGAATTCTGCAATTCAGAGGAAAAAGTGTGTGTTAGTTAGGAAAGTAGTAGAAGTAGCGAGTAAGAAATTTTCTCGGGAAACAAACAATGGAAAAAAGGTGAAATTCAACTTAATGTGAATGTAATCAAGTACAATTGTTTGTTTGATTCTGCAATTTAGAACGTGGTTATACGATAAACTCATAAACAGAGTTAAAACCAGGAAGCTACCGAGAAATTTTCCCAGAAGCCAAACAACGGAAAGGAAGAAGGTAATGAGTAGTAATGTTTGATTCAGCAATTTCAGTGTGGTGATTTTTGTAGTGAGAGCAGAGAGTGTGAGTGATCTTCTTTGTAGCCAAACAAGGAAAAGAAACATGGTAGAATTCAACATAATGTAACGTTAAATGTAATATAATCCCAAGTGCCTTTTTTGTTTTTTGGTTTTGATTATGAGAGATTAAACGTGTAGTTGAAAAAAAGAAGAAAATTGGAATGTGTCACTTACATGTGAGAATTGGAAAATCTGAGTAGAATCAGATCCAATTCCGTGTAGTTATGAAATGGAAGGAGCAAGTAAAAGCCACGGCCATAGCATCATCTTCTTCATGATTCTGCTACATACACACACACATACACCCCAGTTTTCATGATTGATCATAAGCGTTTAACGCGTTTTGATTCGTCGTTTAGCGTTTTTCAAAGAGAGAACAACCAAAAAGCGCGCAAATTTGGGAGTGGAAGGAGCAAAACGGCAGCTTCGTTCTGCGTTTCACTCTGTAAAAATAAAACTCTCTGTTTCTCAGACCAGTGACGAGGTTGCACGGATTCCAATAGAGAGAGAGAGAGAGAGAGAGAGAGAGAAGGAAGGAAGGACGGAAGGAAGGAAGGAGAGAACAGTGAATGAAATGAAAATGTGACAAGAATGGGACCTCGTTGGCCGTTGTTGCTGTGTTTATGGGCCAAGAGCATGTTATATAGTGTGGTACGGTGGGGGAGAGTGGAGAACACTTCCGAACGCTGGATTTTGTTATTTTAATATTTTATTTTTTTAAACATCTAAATACCTCATTAATAATATATATAGTTTGTATCACTTATATATTTTTTAATTTATTTTCTTTTTATCACTCCTTTTATATTACATGAAATTCACATAGATATCTGCACCCACATGGGTGTTAAAATATCATTTTTTTTTTTGACCTTTGAATAGCACCGGCTTTGGAGGTTGCCGGTCACTTTCTCGTTCCGGCTATGAAAATAAATGGTTAGTGTGAAAAGGGATTCCGGGAAGCGAAAGGAGTTCTTTGGTTTTTGTTTTGTTTTGTGCGTCTGCAGCATCTGCTTCCAATGTTGGTAACTCTAATTCAATGTGAATAATCCTATGCTTCCAAGATTGGTAGCTATATAATTTTTTTCTTTGTGTAACTCTAATTCATACGAATAATAATTTTGGTTGTGTGATAGTCTCTTTCTTTTGTGCTTGGGAAAAAAAGAAAGAGGAAAACGACTCTTCGTCCATTTGGAAACAGGACATTTATTGGGTGGTAAATTCAGCCTTTGCTTGACCCGCGAGAGTTACTATTGTTGCGTGCTTTTAATTGTGGGATCGAGTAATTTCGGATGAAATTATTGGCCATTTGACTGTTGCTCACTTTCCTTTCAGATGAAAATTTATTACCTCATAAGTAAGAAATTCAGTGCAGGGATTTGCGTCTTTCCTAGGATCTGGTCTTCTTATTCTTTTCCTCCTCTTCCCAACAAAAAAAAAAGTATAAACGCATTACTCTTACCATTTGATTGGCTCAATTATTTAAGCAAGTTACTTTTTATTCTGTTGCACAATATTCTTATTGATATGTATATTCTTTATTTTGTACCCATGTGATATTGTTAAAGACAATAATAAACCAAAAAAGTAATCCCCCCATTTTATTTTAAGTGCCGATTTTTATCTATTTATATTTTATGATATCTGTTTATTTACTATATTTAGATAACATTAAATTTTTTTCTTTCACTTATAGTCTTACTATAAATACATTAGTTAAATAATCAATATATTTTTATCAAAATAAATAATAATCACTATAAAATGATAATTTTATTAACTTATAACTTTTTATATTTATCAATATATATTTTTAATTTTTTAATATATGTATTGTTTAATTTTTTACTGTTATTGTGAATCGAATGAAATAGTAATTTCTAAATTTGCAAAACATAGAGTCATCATTGCTGATTTCTTTCCAATGTGAAAATGATTGAGATTGGGAAACTTATTAGCATATTACTTTCCTTAAGATTTTCATTTTGTAATTTATATTTTAAATTCTGACAACCACTTTACACCCCCCCCCCCTCTTCCCCTCTCTCCGGGAGTTATGTCTTAAATCGGTGTTGAATACAGTATAACTACTTTTTTATGCTTTAGCTTGATTGGATTGATTTGCGGTAAAGATTGGGGATGGGATGCTTCCGCCTCATGAATCATGATTGAGGAATGGAGGATGTTATTGGCACGCACAAAACCAAACGCACTGGTGAGACAACTTCTGAAATCAATGGTTAAAACAATTTATCCTTTGTTTTAAAGATTTTTAGCTCAAATTTTCAATGCATCTGATTGATGCGTCGATGAGATGCGTCAAACTTTTACATACAAAAAGCATTTCTCTTGGGTAATGTTATTCAGTGAAAAATAAAATTACCGACATCTGATTAATTCAAATAACTTGACACTGTTTTAAGTAGAATTTTAAACTAAAACTTTATAAAAAATAACATACAAAGAGTTTATTATTATATTGAATTAATTTTATTTAAACTAAAGTAGCTAAGATTTAATCAATTTTTAATATCTTTTATTTATTAAAAATAGCACAAATGTTTATATGAAACAAAAAAAAATTGGCAAACTAAATAAAAGGAATAGCAGCCATTCACTTGTTCAAAAGTTATCATCAGGTAGCGCATTTTTTTAATAAAAAATTTATTTCTTTAACATTTTCAAACTTAACCACTTCACTCTTATGCAAATTAATCATAATCACTTTTTAAAATTCTTATTCTATTTTATAAGTATTATATAATTAATAAATAATATAAACAATTAATTTTAATATATTTATAAAAAAGTATTTAAACTCTCAGCTAATTATATGTTGTTATATGTATAAATTACAAAGTAGTTACATAAAAGTCAAATACTTCCAATAAAGTAATGATACATAATTTAATTTTCGTAAAATTATGTAAACTTACATTTATAAAATCCTATTCTTTTCAAAAAGTTAATAAATGAACAACATACATCGCACCAAAAATGAACAACGTGGCCAAAAAGCTTGACACAATTTTATAAGACGCTCTTCGATGTAATTTAATCTCTATATTATTATTGTGTCACATGAATTTAACTGATTTGAAGTGACAATTCTTATAATTTGCCATAAAATTTTCCTTTTCACTTTAAGCAAAACCATAATGTCTTTCATTTATCATGATAAAGCTCGCCAACTTTCATGAAGTTCGGAATTGTATTTGCTTTAAAACCGAAGTAAGTACTCTACACGTAACCCACTTTACAGATTTTTCTATCTAACTAAAATCTTAAATGGTCTAAGCGACAAAGATGCCTAGTGGTGTCCTTTCTTCAAGCTTCACACAGTTCACACTTTTCCTTTTACTTATTCTCTCACTCTTTTTCTTTTTTAGTTTTTTTCATATGAATATTTTGATTAAGTCGTTTAGCAAGATAGAAAGTATAAGCACACTAAATTACGTCCGTACCGCATTCCCTCGACAATTGGTAAGTAAATAGTAAATACCAAGAAGAGTCCTTTTTCTTGGTACAATATAAATAAGACAATTTTGAATTCAATACATAGACCATTGGATAGGGGAGAGTGTCTTACACTTTTTTGACTACATTCAAACCACAAAATAGTATCAGTAGCCTCCCAAAAAAAGTTAATTGAAAAAACACAAAGTCGTAAGACATTTTCTAAATCCCAGCCTTGTGCATTAAAAAATAAAAAATCGAAAGCTAAAATTTGTTTCTTTAAAAATAAGCAAATGATGTCAAAACCTAATTTTAGACTTTTCCTGTTTATGTTTAAGTGAAGACTTTTTCCTGTTTCTACTTGAACTCTTGAAGACATTTGAAAAGGTAAAATGCACCGTCAAGACAAAATCAACAGGAGTTTTCAGAGCTAATGCACAGCAAATTAATAGGAAAAATTAGTATTTAAGTAATTATTATACTTATAATATTAAAATGTGGGTAAAATACTGGATATATTGACCTACAAAAAAAAATGCAACATTTTACAGGTTGCGTTGTTGGCTTTTTTTGTGTGCATGTATTAGTTGATATTTTTTTCAAGAGAAAGAAATTTCTTTTAATTGATTTATAATTTTTTGTGTAAGATTGTTTATACAATCATTAAATGATGGATAGATGGATCGTTAAAAATGTTTACTTTTATCATAATTATCTCAAAAGGTATATAAAATGTAATTAAATAATACTGTAAATATAAATAGTTCTTGAATTTAATTTTGAGAACAAACTCAATCACGCAGGAATTCTGAAAGATTATAAATTAAATATATTTATGGGGTGTACACCTGTAGCTATGGTTGTCTAATCTAAATAATCTAATATACAACCGTGTCAACATGACTGGGTTATTTCCTTCCGCCGTACTCTGCGTGATGGAGCCAACTTTGTACGGCCAGAACATTTTCAAAAACTAAAACGACGGTTTGATTTGGTTTGAGATTTTCATTTTTATTTTTTATTTTTAATATTTTAATTTTTTAAATTTTATAAAAAAAATATTAAAAATTATAAATTTTAATTTCCAGTATTTCTTTTATAAAATTTAAAAAACTAAAAATAAAAACTGAAATCTCAAATTCCTAATAATTTAAGATAGGTTCATATATATGAGATCGTCTTCCTCCGGTTCAAAAACCAAAGAATTCGGCAAGATTCTTTTTTCTTTTTTTTCATCTGAAAATTCGGCAACATTCATTGGCTGAATTCTATAATGAACTTCTGATATCAACTTTTTTTTTATCATTTAGGGGAAAAAAAATTAAAGCCAATGTGTGTGTGCTTTTTTCTTTCTGGCATATCTAATAATAACTTGCATATGAATTTATAAGAAATTTGTGACGACAACAATTCTATGCATATTAGTAGTATATGAATAAATCTTATTGTGTGGTATTTCTTCCCCTCCCAATATGAGAGATTCATTTTAACGTATTCAGCTTATAGCTAATAAATTTAATTTACTCGGTGATTTTCCTAAGAATGTGTTAAACAAATCAAAGTTAAAAATTCATGCTTAAGGAGTAATCAGTTATGTAATTTTTATCCCTTTTATGACCTCTTATTAAATAGCGAGTTAACGTGAACAGTTTTATTTTAATAAATTAAATTAAAAATTTATTTTTTGATATACTGTCATCATGAAAAGATTTTATATTAATCTATCAGTAAAAATATTATTTACTATCTTAAAAGTCTAACAACTCAACAATAGAATGATTTGTTTGTGAGTATGTGTTACAATATTTAGAGGAAAAATGTAATTAACCCTCCTAAATTTTAGAATGAATGCATTTTAGTCCTTGACTTTTCAAAACATACAAATAGGCACCTTGTATTTGTCAAACGGTGCAAAACAAACCTTTGTTAACTTGTCATTTAATTTCTAAATTAAAATGTCATGTGCCCGGTTACATGCATAATTTTAAGAACAAAGTTACCCTTTTTATATTCCCAATTACTATCTCTAAATCCCCAATTTTTTTCCAACCTTAAGAAGCACCCTCTTTTTAGCAATGTCCCTTTTTTTTCAGCAAACTCATGAACAATGATAATGATGATGAAGGCCCAATTAGGGCAACAGTCGTGGAGTCAATGCATGGCGACTTACAGTGGTGCCAAAGATGGATATCAAGCCAAAAAAACAGATTGCTAATGAAGATGAAAGATCGAGAAGATCAAATCTTAAGAAGTACAAGAAAACCAACTTAGGGCTCACATGGACAAGCAATTCAAACAAGCAAACAATAGAAATAAAAAACACGAACAGAAAACCATCACGTCAAACACGAACGAACCCAAATCAAATCCATCAGCGAAGCTCGTCGAAAATACTAACACGAATAGAGTTGCTAATAACATACAGAAAGAATAGAGATTTGGATAAAGATCAACAAGGTTAAACCAAATCTAATGCCAGAGGCCAAGCAACAGAGACCAAAGCACCACCGTGCTTGAGGGTTGTTTATTGTTTATTGGGCAAAAGCTCTATGTTCACTCCTTATCTATTAGCGAAACTTTGATTTCATCCCAAAAACAAACTTTACTTTCAGTTTGTCTCTAATATTTTGATAATGTCTTAATTAATATTATACTATTTGATAATAATATAATTTTTTTAATGAATATCATTGATCGAGCTCAAATGTAACATAACCTTTTGTATTGTAGATGTCATATTATGCATACAAAAGCTCTATTTTTGCCCTTAGTCTTCTAAACTTTAGTTTTTATAGCTTTCTTTATAAATTTTAGTTTTAAAGGTTAGAAGTTGCCTATAAATAAGACCGAATTCACTTCAATAAGGATGATTAAATAAATGTAGAGATTCTATTTGTATAATGTCACGACCCGACTTAGATCGTGACCGGTACGTAGGGAATTCGATCCCCACGTAAGTCTCGTGACCTCTGTGCCATACTATATGGTTACTTTAGTTCATAAAACATGATTTAATCATAAGCTAACTTAACTAATAAACCTTGCTAAATTTAGAAATAACCTCCTCTTGATAAATAAATAGCATAACTGTTGCTACAAAATACATTTCAACTGAGTTACTCATATATAAAATATTTATAGGTGATATGCTGTGAAGTACAAAGAATCATGGTATAAAATCAAAATGCAAATAAATGATTATAAGCGGTCCGAGACCCTGCCCGTCACGTCACTGGAACTCATCTACCATGAACAAAAGTAGTAAGACTTCACGTCAAAGTGAAGCTCACCCAAACTGAAGAAAACTATTGCTGAGGAAGTGGAAGAGGAGGATCCTGAGCTATGTCTGTATCTGTGGAAAATGAAGAAGAGGGGGATGAGTTTTGAAATCAAAATCCAGTGAGTGGATCCTCACTCATAACCGTACATGGCACACGGAAAACATAATACATAAATGATGATAAAATGTAACATTTATAAACAATGCTATTTACTTTACATATTAATTGTAAAAAGAAAAACTCAAGAATTATACAAGGGAACAGAGTGTTCATCAACTATAGGGAGGGTGCTAAGTCCCTGGCAGACAAAACCCCTAGTTAAGGTGATCTCTTCGGTCTCTGGTGAACCGTGTCCCTAGTGGACAGATCTAACTCAAGGATGAATTGCCCCTGGCGGGCCTTGATATATTAAGGTTAACGGAATAACTACCGTTAACTCACAGTTCTGTTCCTCCCAGTAACTCTCTCCATTCCAAAACCTCTGAAATCACAAAAAATGAGTTCTATGTTTCTAGTTCAACATTTCTCATCACTAGCAATTGTAAATTCTTAAGTCTCAACTCATAAATCACAGCAAATCTCATTTCTTCATAATCAAATCAATTTGCGAATTAAATCATATGAAGCTTTTTATAAAATAAATATGGTCCCATGCATTTTTAAAATCATATTTTTATGCATAAAATCCAATGGAGCTTTTCTAGTGAAATATATATATTTTTCATGAAGTCATATCATGCTAGAATTCATTTTAAATCATCTAAATACTCCGTAATTCTAGAAGATAATAATGTAATGACCAAACTAAGGCTATGAGCTCAAACCCACTCACCTGGAGGGGTAGACTGTGAACCGCCAACTCCGCGGGGACTCCGAGGAGGAGGAATGGCACCAACATCTGCCATTGAAGTCATAAAACTCTAGATTAGTCTCCGTTAACCTCTAGATTACTCAAACACAACTCTAATAATATTGGAGGAGTACCCTCACTTAACAAAAATGGAGACAAACCACAACCCAATCACCAAGATGTGAAATGGGAAGGAAAGGAAAAATGAAAGTCCATAAATCTTACCTGTCATCTCTTGGGAGGGAAAGAAATGGAGTAGATTTGTGAGAAAGGAGTGGGAGAGGGAGTTTGGAGAGGTAGGGCTCGGAAATGGGGGAAAATTTCTGAGTTAGGGTGTTTAAATGGGGATTGGGGGTCTCACTAACGCGAAACGACGCGTTTTGCACTGTTCGTGCACTGCTCGCTATAGCAGTCCTGCCATCACTTATGACCGCTATAGCAGTTGGAGTGAAAAAACGCTGCTGCCCCCATACAAGACCGCTATAGCGGTCTCCAGCACCCCGAAAACCTTCTCATGAGTGCTATAACAGTCCCCTAGAGGCAAAAACGCACCTTCACCCCTCTGTGACCGCTATAGCGGTGACAGTTCACACATCAGCTGTGTTAAGGGTCCTCCAGGCATCCCAGAGTCTTTTCGACAAGACGGGTGGGTCTGAGGACTCTGCAAGAAATGTAATTTATCCACTGTCACGTATACACTAGGTATCACATATAATAAGGCATTCATATGAGTTAAATAACAAACAAACCCGAATAGGTAGTGTTAGTTAATAAAATTAATAGTGTTAGCGATTAGAATAACATTGAGGCATTATCAAAATACTGAAGACAAAATAAAAATAAAAAAAGAATAAAACCAAAATATCACTAAAAGATGAGGAAAAAACAAATAGAATGTTTGCCATATAACTTGTTTTAAATTCAAAACAAGCAAGTGAACAAACCATTTTGATAAATCGTGAAGACTAAAACAACTTAAACAAACTAATATTGTTTTAATTTGTATACACAAAATAGTTTTATGAATTTCATTGCTGTATCGAGAAATTTTTATATTTATACTCCATCTTATCATAAAAAGTTAAAAGACTTACATGTTTTTGTTTTTCAAATTTATATGAAATCATATTAAATATTTTGCATAAATTGCAAATCAAACCACTAAATATTCTATCTTTCATAACTGACTTTAACTATGTTTATATTATTTGTGTGTTTCAAAAACAAAATATTTAAATTGTCTCGAAAACTTTATGTAGCAATCTATTTGGATCCAATTAAAGTCAACAATCATGAAATTATTAGGTTTTCTCCTACACTATTACAAAACTTAAGGGTATGTTACCTTTTAATTAATTGTGGCTAATAATTAACCATATATTTTACTAACTCAATTTATTAAAGTCTATAAAATATGTGATTAAATCACACTCATTAGATATAAAAAAAATATTAGTACCAAAGAAAATCTCTGAAATTATAAGTTATTTTTCAAATACTATAGTATTTTTCGTATGTCTGCATTTATGAGAATCATCGTATATTTGTATTGAAGCGTGATAATTTTTGTGATTTTTTTTTTGTTTTGGGAAAAATTCCACAAACAGGTTTGCTTTTGAAAATAGAGCATGGTGAGTCGAGATAGTATTCTGGCGCTACAAAACAAAAGAAAACGAAAAACACTCTTATTGGCTGTTGGTAGTTTGATACCCGCAAATCATGCATGGAGTTCAGAAAACCAAAGCCGAAGCACAATGGGATGAAAATTCGTTTTTTTGAAGACATCTATTGGATTCTTGAGCCCGTACCACCCTCCCAAGTGCCAAGTAATATTCTCTATTCTGTTCTTTTTTTTTTTTTTTGGAGTACAAAATTTTCTTTCTACTCTCACAATTTCACCCTCACTTCCCATCCATAACCCTTGATGCTCAATACATCACCATGTGTACCCAGCAAAGCAAGTGCGTCCAAAATACTCTCAGAAAACGCCTTTATGTAAACAAAATCCCCTCGTTTTTGGGTTTTATCCCCAAATATGCCACTGCCGTCGCCGGCACTAGGCCTCAAGTACAATGTGTAGGTCATGTGACTTACTCCAACCATTCAGGCAACAACTACATTTGACTTTATTATATTTTCTCATAAAAATATTATTTATATTTATAATACATGATATATCACATTGACTCGCAACATATTTATTATTAGATGAAATGTGAACTTTACATAAGTAAAATTTATATTTTATCTAATGATAAATAAGATATGAATTGGTATAATATCTCATGCACTATGAATACTTTTTTTTTCATTTTTTTAATCTTTAGTCTAAGACGTTATTGTTTGGGAACCAGGAAATAGGAATACACAAGATAGATAAATTATTGGCGGTCCGTTAGGTATGTCTGGTATCAGCCCATTGGAGTACTTTACATGTCAACGCGCTTCTTACTTTAATACTAGTAGAAATAACCAAATTAATTAAATCGAAACATAGGTAGTAAACGAATTTGCTCTCTGCCCTCTCCTATTCAGTGGTCCATTGTTAATAATACGACTCAGAGATTCTTCAATCATTCAATATGTATAACATTTAATTTTAAATTTATACAAATGGTACTTTTAGTTTCTTTATCGTAATATATATATATATATATATATATATATATATATATGATTAGGAATCCATCCATGTACTCCATAAGTAAATCTTAGTATACTCACTCTATTGAATAACTATTAATGGACATTGGATTTTATCGATCAACCATTAAATTTTAAATTTCTATTACATAGATTAAGTGTATAAAAATTCGTAAATTTTCAAAATAATTCGATAATATACTGAATAGTTTCATAGAATTCATAAAATAGTTCCCACTTCATCATCTCTTTTTATTTGGACATTCATTATAATTTTGAAAATACATATAAATCTTGCGTATTAGATAATATATCTATATAATTTTTCTGAAATTTGATATGCTTAATAATCAAGATGATATTATATTATTCCATGGTTAAATTGAAATATGCTATTAATAAATTTATATTCAATGGAGTAAGTATAGTATACTTATTCTTAGAGTAAATAGATCCCTCTTAGAGTAAGTTATGAGATACTTACTCTATTAATTTTTGATGGACAAGAAATCTCATCAATCCAATCATTAAGTTTAAAGTTCTTGTGAAATAAATCAGATATATAACATGTCATGCAATTTAATAATAATTTAATGCTTCATCATTCTATTTTATTTTGATGAATAGTATATTTTTAAAAATATATGTAAATATTGATTATTAGATTATATATTTATTGTTATTTAATTTTTTTGTAATTTGATATACATGATTACTAGTATAATATTACATAATTCAATAGTCAGTGTGATTGAATTCAATTAAAAAAATCACATAATGGCATTAAATGTATTTTCCATAGGATTAAATTTCAATTTTCTAATAATATCAAATTTTTTATACTCTTATTCAATTAAATTCTCTTATATATGATTTTTGAAGTCCAAAAATAATAATTAAATTTATTTTTATATAATAATATATAATTATATAAAAAATTTAATATTATCATCATGCAGAAATTAAACTCTTTTATATAAAAAAAATCATTTATGTGAGAAACCGTCAGAAAAATAAGCTGCAAACAGGATCGTTTGGTTGTATTGTTGGACTGCCGGCCTTATCCAGTGTAAGTGCTTACCGGTTAACAGATGCCTATGCTGATATAAAGTAATTGTGGTGAAGACAGCTAAGACCTTTGTCATTTTCAGCAGAGAAATCGCGTCTTGGTATTTCATGCTCGAAAAAAAATAGAAGACAATTGGTTGGGCTTCTCAAATTCTTCCTGCCGCTTCTGGTATTTGAATTTTATTTTGAGCATATATTTGTCAGTTTAATTTTAACGCACGTAATATAAAATTTGTTAAGTTGTTATTTTATTTGCATTATTTTTCAAATAATATGAGACTTAATCCATTTTATAGATATGATAATACATATTTAGATGATAATATAAAACAATCTTACACTATTAGTATATAAAAATTAAATTAATCTCATTTTTTTTTTTATGAATGTAAATTCATATAATTAGAAACAATTCTCGCAAATGCCTTGTTTTGGTAGCTCCAACTTAAAACACAATATTAATTTATGTTGAAAGTGTGATTCTTTGCACATTCTTGTCCAATCCTTAGACTTCGATTCATCATTCAAACTGAGACTACATTGCATGCCAATATAGTTTAACATTTTCTTGCTTTTTTAAAAGTAAAAGGTGAGTTAATTTGAAGAGAGGGGGGGATTCCCAGAGGGTGTTGAAGAAAGGGAAGCAAGTGGGGTCCCTCCTAAGGGAGAAGAACGCGGGAATGAGGAAAAGCCAAAAGCGATTGCGCGTGGAATGAGGCTGGTTTGCACCCACAGCATCACCCATGGAAGAGAAAATCGCACAGTGACTTCCGCTCATGTTGACGTTTGGCACCATTTGTTTTGTTTTTGATACTGCGCTTGGCACCATTTATTATACATGTTAAACCTCGCTCTCTCACCGACGGTGTCCCATTGAAAATTTCCCAGCCAAAATGGAAAATCCACCTCCTTCAATAAGAATAAAATGTCTTCGTGCCAAGATGCGTGGTATGCCTTCCAGATTTGCAACCTATTCAATATTAAATGGGTTAGTAATAAATCTACCCCTATCTAATAATGATTTGAATGTGAATCGATACAATATATTATATAATTTATGTACAATTAGGATAAACTTAAACTAATAACAAACAGGTGTGAATAGGCACATCATACACCTTATGTATAATCTCCTTAAAAAATAAACAAGAAAGTCAATTTCAAGGATTTGTTATTTTTTCAACCGATATCATTATTTTTAGTTTGATTTAATTTATTTAAATTTGACCAAGAAAATACAAGAAAATTATCCAATTCCTTCTAAAAGAAACAGTTTGGATTCCATTTTAATATAATTTTAGTATGAACAATGCTCGTATGTAAACCAAAACCACTAAGAATAAAATGTCTTCATGCTAAGATACGTGGTATACCTTCTAGATTTGCAACCTATCCAATATCCAATGGGTCAATAATAAGTCTATATCTCATCTAATAATAATTTGAGTGTAAATCAACATAAATCTCATGTATGATTAGCATAAACCATAAATCAATGGTGAATAAGTATAAATAGGCACTTTATGTCACTCATCTTGTGTATAATCTCCTTAAAAAGTAAACAAGAATGCCAATTTCAAGAATTCGATATTCTCAGTTTGATTTAATTTATTTAAATTCAGCTAAGAGAATACAAGAAAATTATACAATCTCTTCTAAAAGAAACTGTTTGGATTTCATTTTAATACAATTTTAGTATGAATAATTTGTATAAAGTTATTTAATTATATATATTGTTACACTAACAAAAGTATTAAATTCTTATACTTACAATCTTAAAATCTAAGCATTTGATAAATTCATATAATTTTTTTTTCCTTCAAAATAGACAACCCCATTTGAAGAATTGACATTTCACCAAAATCAGAATCACTATCCACAAAAATTGTTAGTACTTGCAAGCAATAGTCATACTAGGAAAGTGACCACACTAAATTCGTTGACTTAACTAATTATATTTGTTTAATTCCTCAATCACTTGCAGCCTAGGGATTGTATATTTCGTCTTAAGGTTGGAGCATGGTGCCTACTTATTTAACCTTTATTTAGGGTCATATTGGTTTCACGACAAAAGAAAAGGTTTATATTGATTTGTATTGCATTTGGCATTTAGAAGAATATCTTCAGTAATTTTTTTTCAAATAGAAAAAGGGAATTGCTAACCAACCGACTTTATTGTTGCAATGCAGTTAATTATATGAGTATGTACGTATTTAATTAAGTAAGTAATATCTATTCATTCTATATGTTTTTGGTATCACTTCAAATTTTCATCGCTAATCGGTTATTTCCAATTTAGCTTCTGATACTTCAATATAGTCATTTCATAGTAATCTAATTAAAAAGAATTGGGTGATTGTATGGGTATAACCCAAGACAGATTTTTTTTTGTGTTTTTGATACAGCTGACAGAAACCCCAAGACTGAATTATTTCTTCGTAATTGAGTTTGCTGTGCTCTAAGCCCCGAAGTTTATTAAAACAAAGAATCAAGTATTCATAGCAAATTCCAGTATATAGCAATTGCAATTTTGTTGACTTTGTCACAGTTTATACTAATGTATACTGTACCCTACATTGAAGTTCATTACGCTAATCTACATCGGGTGATATTATTTTAATATCTAAAAGTAAGTATTTATGAATACCAAATTACATTTTAAAATAAAAAATTAAGTTTTATATATTCAAATAAAAATTATGTATAATTTAAAAGTAATAAATTGAATATCATAATATTCAAGATATAAATAGTTAAAAAATATTTTTCAGTCTACATTACATTGATTCTCATATTCTTCTACAATTTTAGATCTGTCTAAATACACTAAATACCTAACCCTGGACACGTATCCTAGCTGTCCACTCTAGTCAACGATCCATTTCACAAGGACTGGACAGGTTTATTTGTGATCAAATTTTACAATATTTATTTATTTATTTTTAATTTCTGATAGTATCTCTCCCTCAATGGCTAAAATACAAATACGTCAAAATATGATTATGAGAGTGATGCTAAATGAACTAGGGTGTTCAACACTCTGCTCATTAACATGTCTTAACTTGAAGCTTATTAAATCGAGTTTAGGTCTTTATATTTAACCCAATGTATATTTTAGAATTGGTTCGAATCACGATTCGGGTTGGTTTGGTCCTGACTTGAAGTCAAAATTTCTTTTATAATTGTTTTTTTATAATAGTTAGTGAGAAATTATAAAATTTTATGTTTAAATTAATACAATTTAGATAATTTGATATTATTTTTATAGTAAAATGGTTTGTTTTAAAATATATATATCAAAATATTTCTTGAACTTTTATTTTTTACTTGTAAAATTTTATAACTTTATTATGTATAATGTTAAATTTTTATTGATTATTTAAAAGCTGGATTAATCTAATTATTATTGAGGTATTATCAAATCTAGTCTAAATTTTAAAAAATAATCCAATCTGAAAATCAGACGAATTGAGATTTGATCTAACTCATTTTGACTTCCATATACATGCCTGGTATGAATGTACAAACCGGACTCACTAACCTGACTCATTGTGAAATCAACCGTTCAAAAACATTTATTTTTCTTAAAATATTCTATTCACATAATCTAATGACTCTTTTGTGTCGTAACACATGAGGGTCAACACACCACTTCTCTATGACTAGACGTTTAATCGAAAGCTTCTTTTTTTATTGTCATAATTTTTTTATGCCCATCTAATAATATAATCATTCTTAAATTCTTTCACTGTTATGACAATATTAATTAGATAAAACCTATGTAGCCAGTAGTTAATGGATTAAAATTAAACTTATACGATTTTATATTTTCAATATTAATTTTAATATATTATATAATCTAATTAGGTATCATTATATGAATATTGAAGTAATAATTTAATAAAAAATCCTGAAGTAATAATTATAAAAGTCAAATATTTATATGATGAATTAATATATAATTACATAATTGCATGATAAACTTTTAAACAGTGGCATAACTTGGTTAGGGATAAGGGGCTGCTGCCCCCCAAACTTTTTTCTTGCTTTTAGATAAGCTTAATTTTAATGTATTATCAATAAAAAATAATTTTACATAAATATCTAATTATATATTATTATGTCAATAACATATTTAACTACCCATAAATCTACTAAAAGATCTTTGATTTGTGAGGGAAAAAGCCCACTAAAATTTTGTCTATATTATCATCAGAATATTTTATTTACGTATTAGTATTTTAAAATTTATTTGGTTAATATATTTGTTGATAAATGATATATCTTTCTAATTGATGTCCATAAAATTCTCTTAATTGAAAATTTTCTTTACATATATTAAATATCTATATCTATTGAACAATGTATAAATTACAACTCATACAATTGTAAGTTATTAATTTCAAATTAGAAGTATTGTTAGGTCGATGGGTAGAAAGATATACCATCATTCTAAGTTTGTTCCACCTAATTTTTTGGGCATCTTTCGGCCACTGCTTCTAAATATAACACTATCTTAAAAAATATTTTCTCTTCTTTTGGAATAAGATAAAATAGTCTCTAAAACTCTATGAGGGATTTTTCATCTTTCAAAGTAGGGGGCACTTTTGTCCTTTTGTTAACCCTTTAGCTCTATGCATTTTACCTGTTTAAAGACTCAAGCGTCTCGCATTTTAAATGACGAGGAATCGAAAATAGACTTTCGAATTGATGAATGAAAATTTGATTTCTAATATTTTTGGTTGATAAACAAAATAGTCTATATTGCATAGGTATGACATGAGTATGAGTATGAAGAATTTGTTAAAACTCAAGATTTTGTTAAAACTAGAGTTTTAACAAAATTATAAAATCATATGTAATTCAGTAATTGTACCATAAAATAGAATTTACTACTTTCATAACTATTATTTTAGAAGTTACATAAAAGATACAATATAATTAATTGAAATTATAAAACAGTTTACATGAGAATATTGTATAAACAACAATCTAAGTAATTATCTAATAAAGTTTAAGAAAAACCATCTACACCAAGGTAAGGACGTAATCAAGATATTTATTTCAAAGGTGATTTATATAGATTTTACAACAACAAAAATGTGCTTTTTATATGATGATGAAAACAAAACTATAGCAGTATATCATAAAATTATTTATATCCTTCTAATATTATTAAATAAATTGATCAATAATTTTATATTTTTCAAATATTCGATGATATAAGTTTTTATGTGACACACTGTGATTTAGTATTAAAACATTAATTAAAAATATGCTTTTAGAATATATAACATTACTTGAAATACTTTCCATTTTTCATATAACATAGAGATTGGAATTTATAGAGTGCAGATTATATTGATATTCTTTAAGATTTAATAAAATTTAGATTTATTCTTACTTATTTTATTTATTTATAAAATTTGCTTACAAATTTTATAAAATCATTATATTAACTTTTTCTGAGTTTATAAAATTTTTACAATGTCCTCTCCTCTATTACACACTGCACATGTGTTCAAGGAAGACCATTGTCATCCAACTAAATAAAAGAGAAACTAAGACAAATATTTCAGAAATCAACATAATATATCTTTATTATTCGGGACAAATAGATAACGAAAGAGAATTACGTACTGATACTACAGTAAGAATTCAATCATGGGTCTTGAAATCGATTTCATTATTTATAGGGACAGAGCAAAATAACAAATGGCATGTTCATGGTTAATTAATTGAAACCTTGCCTTTACTCTCCATTTTGAGAAGAATGATTTTTCACTGATAAATTTTTTTTTTTTTCAACGGATTGAAAACCTTAAAGCTTAATTTTCAAGTAAAAATCTTCTATTTTCAAAACCTTAACAATGCACCAAGGACAATCATTAGCTAAACTCATGAAAAAATGTTACTCTTACTAAGAGTGTTCGTGGTGCAGTTTGAATTTATTTCAAATAAAAAATGATCTGATCTAAAAGAATTATTTTGTTGCGATTTGGATTGAACCGGCATGATTTTAATCTTGAATCCAATATAATTTGATCTAATTTTTATTGGTTTGGATTGGATTAATTTGTGGCTTTTGACAAAATAAGATTTTTGCTTTAAAATTTCATAAAGTATGTAACCTAAGTTAATAAAATAAATAAATAAAAATAAAAAGAACAACGCATTCAACATTTTAAAAAATGTATAAATTTTAGGGAACAAAAGGTACAAAATTATATTATGTGACAAAAATTATGTAATATATTAAAAAATTATTTAATAAAAGTATAAAATTTAAAAAAATACATATAAAATATTATTATGCGGTTTGGATTGGATTGAATTGATTTTGAAAATTAAATCCAAAATTTGGTTCAATTCAAGCAGTTTGTAAAAATTAAGATCCAATCCAATCTAATTCAATCCAAATTTTTGCGGTTTTAATCAGATTTTGTTTTCAATTGGATTGATTTAGCAGTTTAGATTGGGTTAGAATAGATTTGAACACCCCTAACTCCTTTAGTTTTAATTTATCTCTCAAGTTGTTGACATATTTTTTGGTTTTATAGTATTTGCCAATTTCTTATATAAAGATAATATTATTGTTTCTTTCAGCAATACCTTCAATCTAATTAATTATGTTAATTAAAGTAGTGTACTAGTAAAGTATTATATTGATTACATTAATAAAAGTAGACAAGGATAATCTTGCCTATTATATTAATTCTTTTGAGACGTGAAACTTCTTTAAGCGGGTAAATCTTTAAATACAAGGCTAATTTTTTATTATCAAGAATTGAACTCTTAATATATGTTTTTTTTTTAAAAAAAATTTTGACAGATAAATTGAAACGGGCGAAAAATTAGACCACATTTACCTGGAACAAATCAGAATTAATGAAACTTTAACATCTGTAGTTAAATTTAAGACAACATTTAATGACAACCGCCACCCATAGTTTTCCAAATATCCTTTTGTCATTTTCTTCAATATTTTCTTCTCCATCAAAGACAGATTTGGGGCAAGAGAATAAGAGGGCACTGCTACACACCGAAGAAAATATTATTCCCCATTTTTGAATAATTATTTATTTTAAATTTTTTTAGAAATAATTTTTCATTTTAGAAATTTAAGTAGTATCAATTATTTTTTCAATAATATCTTTATTAAATAATATGAATTCATTAGTGAAGAATGAGAAAGAAATTAGTAGAGAAAGGACAATTCAGTAAATTAATTTTAATTTTTTTCTAATATTAATATTTTTCAATCATTTACTTAATTTCAGTAAATATTTAAAACTGGATATTTATTCAATGGTGGAGATAGTAACAAAATATTTAACAAAAATTGTAGTACTAGTAAAAATTGGAATGAAATAATACAACTCACGATTTTTTAATTGAAGTACTAGCATAACTTACTTATTCATATATTATTTTAACAATTAAATGATGACAAAGTTTATGAAATTTTTTTTCTCGATCAAAGATTATAATCTTAGTAAATGAATTTAAGTGAAAATTAGGGACCCACATTGATCCAATAATTTGGGACAATTAATGAGCACCGCTTTGTTGGTTATCATAATTAAGACAAACAATTGGACTATATATATCATCAATCCCATTTCAATTTTTACTTTCTCCTTTGTGTGTGCGTTTTTTTTTTTCCCAGAGCTTGGCCATAATTATCATTGCAAATAGGACACATCCCCCAGCAGAATGCTCTCAGCCACAAACTTGTTAAGTTGTGTTATAGGATTGGCCTCACCCTTGCAAGCAACTTGTAATGTGCAATAATTGCCATAATGGGATCATATGGTCCCATTAATTAATTATACACTTCATTTCACTGGTGACTAGAATACACATAGTTCTTCTCATCATTTCTTTTTCTTTTTTCTACTTTTGGATTGTATTGTAGTACTAGCCCGGGATTATTAGACAAGTGCATGTTCAAGGGCATCTTCCTACTTCACCCAGAACGAAAGAGTACTCTTTAGTGCTTTAAGAATTCCTTTAACTGCTTTCTCATATTCAGCATCAATTCCGCCATGGACGAAGCTTTGTGTCCACAGCGTCTGATTGAATTAATTACCAGCGAATCAAACTTAGTAATTTATTAAAGACTATGTCGGAACTCAAAGCCAGCTATTGCCAATGGCTTTACATGAGTGGCCAAAAGAAACGAGACAAGCAACATATGATGTATTCTATGCTTCTAAATAAAGTACTAAAATATTGTCACCAAAAAAAGGCACTAAAATATTGTTTGTTGGACATATAAAATGCTATCACAAGCTTGAGCTGTGCTGTGCAATGAATTAGACTGTGCATCGAAAATTGTAATTGAAGTCATCCCATATATCATATGGTATGTGTTACTAGCATAGTTGTGGGGTGGAAACACTAGGCTAGCTATACCACATATTCAGCTGACAAGGAATTATAAATTTCGAATATTAATTATTTGATCCTTTTTAAAATATATATCATTTTTAAACAAGTATAAATATTAAAAAATAATAAATATATCATAAATATAATGAAATATAGTAAATGAACTAATATATCCTTATTAACTAAAGTTCTTTTAGAAAACTAGTAATAATAGTTGATGAGTAAAATTACTTAGGGACACTATTAAAAAAATAAATAAATATTATATTGAAATATAAAATTATCTAAAAATAGATAGATATTTTGAAATATAAAATTATCTGAAAATGGACAGATACTTTAAAAGGAAGGAAATATTACTCTGTATATATGCAATTTAACTTTTTTTTAAAATTGGTAGTAGTGCATTAATTATTCAGCGCACTGCTTACTTGAAAAACATTTAAAAATTTAAGCAAAATCCAATGATATACTCTCCTTTTAAAATATCTATCAATTTAGGATAAACATAAATATTAAGAAATATAATAAATAATACTCACTTTCTTATGAAATATTTGTTAAATTTGAACAAATTCGGTGATAAATAATATGGTAATAAAATATTTCTATATAAAATAACGGTATATAAATTAGTATACCTTAATGATTATTAATTATGGAGCACATCAAATGGTTGAAAATGAAAGATTATACTATTAGTTATTAATTACTCAGGGGTACTATTAGAATAAAAAACTTACTTTATTAGAATATGAAATTGATAGATATTTTAAAAAGAATGAAGTATTGATAATTAAGTAAAATATAGTTAATAGACTAATATATTCCTATATATTAATTACTATACTACAATGTTCAAAGTTAATATTAAATAAAATACTTTCAAAATATAAAATTAATTAGAGGTAGTATTGGAAAAAAATTAACTCTTTATTGAAATGTGAAATTGATAGATATTTTAAAATATGAAGTTATCTAAAAGTGGATAAATATTCTAAAAAAAGGGGATTAGTATTCTCTTAATTCTGTGTTATTTTAAAAATTTTCAATTTTATAAGTTTATCAAAAAAGAAAAAAAAAAGTTGCAATTGACTAAGGAAGAAGATCCATCTGAAAACAAGAGGAACTATATGTATCTACTCAGATCTTTGCTTATTCTATAGAAAACAAGAAGATACATCTGAAAAAAAATGTGAAGTGTTGCATTGACTAAGATTTATTTACGATTAGACTAATAGTAAAATGGGTTTTTATTTGTGTGGGTTCCGTAATGAATGGTCCAATTGGCGGGCAGACAGATGCAAGCTTTGTTTTTGACTTATCCTAAGATTCCATTTTCTTACTCTTTTTTTTCTATAATATAAGTTATTTTTTAAATTTTTATTTAGTCTAAAATATAAATTATTTTTATATTTTAAAAAATATTAATTATTTTTTATCTATTTTATCCCTATATTTATGATGAGTGAGAATGAACATATATAAATATAATTATTTAATGGAGAGATAATTTATTATAAGTGATAAATGATATTTTCACTTTTTGCTTTTATTTTTTGTAAAAGATCAATGAAATCTAATTATCACATTTCTCATGCATAACTCTAAATAACTTATATTATTAATCAAAAGGAGTATATAATCTTTGCTGTCCTTGGGAAATAAAATCATAATTTCTTATTATGTTTAATTAAGGTTGTCTTTGGTCATCAACTTCTTCGCGCACTTATTAAGATTTTTTTATAAAAAAGTTTACATTGAAAAAAATGAGTTTTTTTTTTATAGTATTTCCAATGCATTCAATGTATCAAAACTTCTAAATTTTTATTTTATTTTTGCATCCTTGTCCAATTCCCTTAGAGTATTAATTAGCAAAATCCTGAACAAAGGAAATCTTATATTTTAATTGTATGATTATGCTTACCATATCAACTTTAAAGAATGAAAATGAATTGAAATAAACATCATCCACTCTGTTGTTTTGCAAAAATACAAGAATGCCAACAATAAATGAATAGGATCAGTTTCGACTGCATGGCACAATGATAAATCAGATGACAAGGATCCAAGTATGTGGAATCTAGCATTGTTAAACGATTTGTCAAAAACAAGGGGAGGATAAGAGTGAAAAATGTGCATGCATGGTACCCGTAGTTCATTGAAAGCAATCTTGTCTAAATGGAGACTTGTGATGGTATGAGAATCTGACCAAACCTATTGACTTCTGTTTCATGGCACAACTAACTTTAAGGATTTGAAGTTTCTCAGTCTAAAATTTCTCCATAAAATATAAATAATCCATTAATCACACAAAGACTTTTTCTTTTGCTTAGCCAATAAAATTCTCTTTTGGTGTTTCTTAGCCAATCAAACAGGATCAATAGGACTTTGTCATCATGATATACCACTTAATGGATTATTACTAATGGAATCGTCAGCCCTATCTATTGATATTCATACACTGGATTTTGGTTGGATATATGACCACTTGATGAAGCTTTTCGGCCTAAATTTTGGGTCAGTGGCAAACAAAGACTGCAACCCCTAGTTTATTATGTATTTAATATTATGTATTAATAATAGCACCCTTGTAGGGACCTAGCGTCAAGATATTCTTACCTAGCTTTGATTGTGCTCTTCCACCCAACCAAGGCTGATATATTTTATTTTAATCGATTTAATGATTTAGATTTAATTTTAAAGGCATGTGATATTATATTCTTTTTGTATAAGAGAGGAAAAACACATCATCAAGTTGTACTTTTTTTTTTCGGTCAAAAAAGTTATACTATAGTAAACAAAGTAAGTTGTAAATGCTGATGAGAATAATCACCAAGGCAATCCAAATAATTTTGGATTTTATTTTTCTGGGTCTGAGGTTATCATTTTGTTTAACCAACTTTGAATGTGATCAAATGGAAATAGGCTTCGGCTCTAAGCTTAACAGGCCCAAGAAGAAGGCCCCTGGGGAATGGGCTATTAACTGAGTGGCAGAGAATGAACTCAATTGACTCCCTAATGTGAGGGCTCACCAATTTGGAATGAAAGAAGATCCTCATGTGCTCATTCTCACAATTGAAATAAATCATTTTATAGAGATTAAAAGTTGAAAAAAGAAGTATATATGTCAGAACTCGATTGCTAAGATGTTATGTGATCAGATTATGTACAAATTTCACATAAGATGATCTCCTCGTATGGAATAGTTCAATCCCTGACCCTAAGATATGGGTCATCCAACTCCAAGGGCCATAGCATATTGTTAACATCTAATCAAAGTTGAGACCACTATTTAAAACCAAAATTCACCTAAGGCAATGTTGCTTCTCACAATGTCATATGTATGCTATAAGTTTATTTACTCAAAGAAAAGATAGATAATTGCTGAACAAAAATGACAACAGATAATGAGCCGTTTTGCCTCTACCAAAATTTTGCCTGAAAGGTTGTGTTTGCAAGAGAAGGGAGAAGCCTCATAAATTCGAGGAGTCCCAACTAGCATAAACAGCACCAATTAGTTTCTCATGCAATGTGAACCCAGAGCAAGCAATTATGCCTCGGTCAAGACCTTCTAAGTAAATTCCCTTTGAAAAGTCCAGAGGGCGCCCCCCAGCATCAGTTACCACACCACCTGCCTCTCCCACAATCACAACACCAGCGGCATGATCCCATATCTTCTCCTTGTACCCGGACCTCGCAAATTTCATGAATATCTCGGCATCTCCCCGCGCTATTGCCGCATATTTTACCATGCTGTGGACACGCAAGGGCTGTTTTCTGCACCAGATTTCGAAAGGATAAAACATGAGAGACATAAATGTACGTAGCCCAAGTTTATAACTAATAGCTGAGACAACATTCAAATGGTTTAAATCCATCTCTCCCCAAGCTTTACCATATTCTCATGAAAATTGAATGGAAAAGTTTGTAACTAAAAATAGGACTTGGATACTGGTAGATTTATCAAGACAAAAAAAAAAAAAAGTACCAGCATGGATTCATAATCTTTGTACAGAGTTTGAAAGAACTGAAAACAACAAATTTGAGCGTAAAAGGACAAAAGAATATGACCCCTTTGAAGAATACGTATTCTAATAATAATGAACCTATGAAATGACTAAAACAGGCTATCTTTTCAAGCTAAATAGGGTGTCTGGTCCATGACTCCTTTCATATCTTCCATTCCAGGGCATGCATAACAAAATTGAACTCAGACATATACTAACTTATTCTAATTTCTAATCATCAGTTTACAAATCCAGCTGTCCAGGAATTCTTTACCATGAATTCTGTTAAAGTATCAAGCATTAAAATTTCCCACTCTAATTTTTATTCTTCATTCTGATTCTAACTTTCTATTATAATTAGTTGATTTGAAACCAAGTTCTAGCAGTCACCATTTTATATTTTCTAATTGCTTCCAATAACATGCTTAATTTCAAAACCTTTTAACACCATCCTTGTGTTCTAATGCAGCCTACATTACATTATTGTTCAAAAGGAGATATATTCAGTCAATAAGATGTGCATGAAATAGGCTCAAGTGTTGGACATTTGATAGAAATAACAGAAAAGCTTGTACCTAAGTCCCACGCTATAAGCAAGTCCAGCAGTGAAGGAATGGTTTGAGTTGGCCCTTTCCACTGGTTCACAGAGTGTTGCCAGTGCTGGATCATCAATGGAAGAAACCTGAATAAGTCTAGCACAATTCGGCCAGTCTAGCATCTTATCTCCAGAAATTAATGGTTGCAACCATGCCTCAGCACTGCCTTTCTTTGCATACAGGACACATCCTTTTCCCCATGTGTCAGAAATTGTCGAAGAAGATTCTGAATTTGTTTCATGATACTGGTTATGATAATTTAGCCCTTCTGCCTTCAGCGGGTAATTAGGACACCCAAGAACCCCAAGAACAGCATTTCCATCTTCAATCAGGGCTAGAGCTATGGCATATTGATCCCCACGTACAAATCCTAATGTGCCATCAATGGGGTCAAGTACCCAATGTCTTCCACTGGGGCCTCCAGTTGAGCTGCAGCGGCTAAGAGCCTCAAGAACTTCTGAAGTCCCAAGAGATGTTTCTGGACTTTGAAGACCATACGTGGATGCTGAAGCTAAGGACTCATTGACAGTGTTCACGACAGCTGCCAGCACATCTGCTGAATCATCCTTGGAGATCGTTTGTACATCTTCTTCAGCAACAATTGACACATTTTGAACCCCGAAAGTAGCTGAAAGTAACCAACTGACAGTTGCTTGAACACTAAAATCTTCTCATGCAGGGATATTAAATACCCAGTCAGTTTAATTTGATCAACAGTTTGACCAAAAACAAGTTTTGAGCATCAGACATATAAACGGAACTAAGGAGAAATGGTTCATATATATCACATTAGAACATGAATATCCCCTTTTCTACTATCAGACCGATTATTTTAGTGCTGAAGGACTCAAGCTAGTTTGGTTTGTGAAAATTAATAATGAGTACAAGGGAAAGCAACCCAAAGACTTTGAACCTTCACTAAATAACCCAAAGCCTTCCCCTTTATAAAGTAAAATCCCACTATACAGATTTAACACTTTCATGTAGCTCACAACTTGCAAATGATTAGTTCAGTTGACACTCAAACACTCATAATCCATATATACAATGCAAAATACCAAACTAGACAATGGTCAATCTGACTTCATATTCTGAACGAAGAATAACAAACCATTGAAATTTTGCTGCCACTACATAAATATGATTTCCATTATCTAGAAGCTGAGCACGACAAAAGAAGCATACTCTACCAGCAAAAAGACATGGCACCAGAAAGTGGGAAAGAAAAGATAGTACAAGTGTGCAACATCTCTAAAGAGTAAATTGTAAAGCATAGTCATCCTGATGGATTTTCTTTTGCCAAAGGCTCATATCTTCTAAGATCACAATGAATGTGATGATGTTTTATAATAGGTAAAGTCTACGGTGCAAATATATTTTATTGCACTAGTAGACCTAGCTTTGATGCAATTTTTGGACTGCCAGATTGAATTTGAATCCAACAAAACAGTTTTCAACAGATTCAGATTTAATCCAAGACTATAGGAACTGCCAACCATGGGCTGTGCAACAATTGTGTTATACTCAGCATTCTTAATAACAAAATGTCCAAGACAAGAAAGGAATTTTTTAATGGGTAGCAATGGTTTAATTTTTAATGCGCTAATTGCATATCCATACAAGATACATAAACGAATATTTACATACAACAGAATGGCTTACATAGCTTCACTGAGATATTTGTTACTTATCCATTAAAATGGAAGGGGAGGGCATGCAATGGGATGTATATGACCAGCATGTAAAGGTTTTTGGATATGACTCAAGTAAATCTAATACCTTAAGAACTCAATATTAGAAACAAGCTATAATATTATATAAGAATTTTATTTTTTTCAAGAGATCCTCAATACAAAAAGAATAAACAAACAAAGACATCGAAAGATCAATGCTTTCCAATCTCTCAGCATATCAAAGATGGATAATCTTCTAAAGGGATTCTGTGTCTGACACCAAATAGACGATAGACGTCTAATCCTATCCCACAAAATCCACTTGTTTGAATGCATGCAGTTAAAAATGCAAGAGTTATACTCTACCAAGTTAGACCAAACAACTGCAGACAGCACATCGCCACAAGATTTTGGCTTCCTTCCTCCTTCCAAAACAATTCCAATTTTTACAACCACTAAACTCGATATATACACTTGTATATAAGTTCTCAACACTCGAATCTCAAAAGTGCAGATTCGGCTATTCTAACTTGTAAGGTACTGCAGAGTGGCCAGTAGAGAGTAAAGCACACAATGCGTAGTTCCTTACAATCCTAACTATTTATAAGAAAATCAATGACACACATATGTATGATATATCATGTTAATGTTAATTATCGTATACAATACTAAACTATTAACAGTTGAGATTGTACCAAAAAATGCTAGTGCTTAAAGAGAAAGATTTTGCCAAACCCATGTCAATTTTGAAGCTGCATTATAAGATTCCTACACATATCAATTACACAATTCACAACAATCCCAACAGATTCAATGGGTTCAATTAGAAATACCTGCAACAGTGACGAGAGAGTCATCGTCCTTGGACAGAACACGGTCATTGCCGCCGGTTGAAAAGAGGCGCTCCTGGACCCTCCTGCAGAGAGCGCATGCCACGTGGACGACTCTCACGGCCACCTCCAATTCCTCGGCGTAGCGGTCATTCTCCATGGCAAGGGAACACTAAAGCCACAAGTTTTTCAGAAACCCACCTTAGGAATCAGGTGATACTCATGGAAAATGGCTTTTCCAAGTAAATGGGAACGAAGGGAGTGAAAGTGGCAAAATGGGGTGGTACTTTTGTTGTTGCTGCTGTGTATTAAGCATAAAAAAGAGCAATGTTATGTTGTTAATGTACGAAAGCTTATAAGCTCCAGAGTGAATAGGAGGAATGGTAAAGAGGATCAACAAATGAAAGTGATTCACGGCACAGAGAAAAAGAAAGAAGCAAAAGGCAAAAGCGCATTTGGCATTGGCCTCGCTCCAATTACATCCCGGTCGTCTACTTTTTGCCGATTCTTGGCGATGGGAGCTTCTGCAATGCCACACGAATCTGCCACGTCATCATCAGGATTTCTCTTACGCCACAAACTAGAACTTGGTTATCTAACAGAAAAAGTTAGATGCGTTATTTTTATTTATTTATTTTTTTGCGGGGTATCAGGTAGCAAATTTTTCACGCTCTGAAAACACATTTAAGGATAAATGCTAGCCACGAAAAATAATAGCTTTCAAAAAATATATATATATTTAGTATTTTTAATTTTTAATAATATTTAAAACTGTATTTGAATAAGATTTTATTTTATAAGAATCACTTTTTCTAAAAGAATACTATTTATGTATTGGGAGAATTTACTAAAAATAATTAAAATCTCGGGAAACTTTGTTTTTAACTTTTTGATAAAAAAAACTCATAAAAATTCTGAAGAAATTTATTTTAAATTATATATAAAATTTAAATTTTATAATATTTTGTTGAAAGTTGAAATAAGCACAACTAAAATTTAGGTTGTTTAGTTTCTGTTTTTAATATTGAAAATTATGAAAATTATAAAATTTAATTTTTAATATTTAGTAATTTCTTTATAAAATTTTAAAAATTAAAAAATTGAAAATTGAAATCTAACAAGTTATTTAATTTTATAATCACTTTTTTCAAATACAAAAATCAATGCAGATTAATCTTTTACCCAAACATAATTGTATTTGTTATAACAGCTTTTCTGTGAAATAAAAAAGGTTGATTCACCAATCACCACTGTACCTCACGCCTCAACGGCAAGCCAGGCATCCTGAATCTGGTTTGTGTTTGGAGACGCATAATCTAGTTTATGTTATGTTTGCCATGTGTTGGAATGGTTATTAGATTATGTTTTTTGGTTGTGATTGTAGTGTACCAAATATTATCTGTTAGGTTTAGATTATGTTTTGCTTCTCCTTCTTGGATTTTTTGCTTATTCTTATGTAGTTAAGCCTTCTTGTTAAATTATCAAAAAAAAAGAAAAAGGCAGGCATCCTGAATCTTGTTTCAGATTCTAAAGCTAAAACTATAATAAAAAATGATATTCTAACTCAGAAGTTGGTATCCAATTGAAGTACTCACTCTCTACTCCATCTCGTTCAATATAATAGTGACTCCAACTTTATTCACTCATCTATTATATCTAATGGTGATAAAATTAATGTCTTATGTATGACTATAAATGCTCGTCACTTGTTATTTAGTTTCTCCGCACATATGTAATTAGACTCCGCAGATGGAAGACCAGGGCCAATTTCATTTCAATTTTTAGTTTTTATTCTTAGTTTTTCACTTTCAAATCTTCTTGCAAACTTAGTAGACACGCTGTTGCTGCTGTAAACATTATTTTTTCTCTATATAATTGTTGGAAGTTTAAATGGCTTTGCATTGAACTGGATTTCGCAGTTCTTCCAAATGATTATTTTGGGTCTTGAATACATAGTAGCTGTGTTTGCCAATTTGTTGCTAAAGCATCTTATAAAACAAGCCCAAAACAACTTAGATTGAATTCCATTACGTTTACAAAGTTACTATCACTTTATTAACAAAATTAACCATTGTTGTAAATATATTCATTTATTTTATTTTATAATTTATTAATTTTAATCATCAAAAAGTATAAAATTTTTATAAAATAATTTTTTTATTGTTAGTTAAAAGTTATTTATCGAAATTTTTTCAACTTTATAAATATTATATTTAAAATAAAATATAAATAGATCCATACTCATTTATATTTTATTTTATTTATTTAATTGTTAATTTATTTTTAAAATAAGTTTATATACTCAAATTTTTATCAAATGTATTTAAATGAATTATTATTTATTTTTAATAATGATTAATAAATTATTTTTTATTATCATCTCGTGTATCGCACAAGTTAAATGACTAGCAATCTAAAATATTTATCGCTGCAGAAAATATAATACTCTAGTCAGCAATATCCATAACTAAAAGAAGTTACAATCAATGGATTTTGTAATTCACCTAGACATACAGAAGTCTACCACTAATATCTTAGTTAAAAAAAAAAAAAGTGGATTTGGTAATTGGAATACATTTCAGTTGGCTAATTAAATACTTACTTAAGAATTCTGTTTCACTTGAGCCGATGATTATGGACAAAAAGAAGCATAACAAGTATCACGGAGGTGAATAATGGAGATGTTGCAATGTATCTGACTACAAAGTATTGACCCGAGCTGGGATTCATGATTTGCTCTTCAAAGAAAAGGTTAATCCAACAACAGAGTTGCTTGTAACGCGATGCTCGTTTTTAAATCATTGTGTTATTGAAGCCAGGTAGTTGCTTTCAAAATTTGCTGTCTTTTTTTTTTCCCCTTAAAACGCAAATCTCACGAGGTGATTGTAATTTTCTCAATTGTTATACATAAGGGCTTTATGTTGTGTTAGCCTCTCCTCCATTGTTATGGCCAATTTTAATAAAGTCGAGATTTTTATAATCTTTTAATTTCTTCCAAAAAACAAATGTTAATAGGCACCTTATCTGCTATAAATTCTAATCCATTACTACTCAACACTAACATCACACAACTAAAAGCAAATTACCAAACCCCCATAAAAAATGGGCAAGCCAGTTAAGCTTGCCGTGTTCTCGCCTTCACAACTGATGATGCTGTTGTTGTTGTGCTTGTTGATCCATGACTGCGCGGTGGTTCGTCACAGAAGGCGAATGGTGGAACAATTGCACGGCGATCAAACCTTTCAAGAACAACACCTCATATATATTGGCTCTAATGACAGGGCATGTGCTTTTTTTTTTTTCCAATTACAGAGCATGTGATTTAAATGTTGAATACAAAACACAGACCTATGTAGTCTGCACAGAGAGAAGAGGGGTGGAAGGGGGGAGGAAGAAGGAGAGGGAAGAGAGGTGGAGGTGGGGGAGGAAGTTTGCACGGCAGAGAGTCACTGTCAATGTCACCTTCGGTTCCATTTGTAGAGGATGAATAGTGACCCCTTTCGCCCCCTCTTTTATCTTTCCTTTTTGACCTTTTTAGATTTTTTTTATATCAACGATTATTTGGGGCCTTTTACCCATGGGTCAAAACAGTGCAGCAGTAAAAAACGAGTTTGTTTTAAGGAAAGTATTTTGAGTTTAAATATTGTTATTTCAATATCTAAAAATAGGTATCTAAATGAGATATTCACTTTATCGTTATTTGATGTGATTAATGTGTGAAGATAATGAAAATTATTATAGAATGAGTATTTTACTTAAACACTTACTTTTAGGTGTTAAAATAACATTAATATTCATTTATCATCCGGTTAACAACATAATTAGCGACTAAATAGCAGCGAATGGCGTTTTCGTGTCGCGTTTGTAAGGTGCCACTGCACAACGTGTGAAGCGATTTCAACAGCTTCACATGAATATGCACCTTTAATTAATTATTGATATCAATTATCCTTCCTGAAGCGCTTTCAATTAACTCCTCCTGCAATGCATTTACTAATAATCTGAACTTATTAGACGATAATTTCTTATGGCAAATATTTATATTTGTCTTTTCATGTCGTTTTCTAGTGGATAATTATGACTTGCAGCATGCTCATAAGTCATAACTATGACTTGCTCCTAAACTTAAACAACTACGGAGATTTCTAACTTTAATTTGAATTCATATGTGTTTCACACAATCACACTTGATAGCATTTGAAATTATATCCCCCACAAGAATGGTCCTTTTGCTACTTTTTCGACCACTGAATTAATTTGATAATGCAGCTTGCCAATGGCATTTAGACACAGGAGTCCTAGCACGTGAAAATAAGAGTATATTTATTAGTTGTACAACTTAATATTTCTAAAAAAAATATTTGTTACTCCTTTTTGAAATATATACCTTCTAATAAAAGTTTTTTTTACAAATTTTTGGGGACTAATAACATATTAATGCACTCCATAAACCAGCTTCAGATTCAATTCACATCCATAGCAGAGGCATCAGACAACTTTAATTTGTTGCTGCCATCAACATATCAATGCAATCCATAAACCAGCTTATGGTTACTGCAGCCTTCTAGAAACAAAAAATAATGCTCGTAAACTTAGTATATGGTAAGGTGGTTTTTCTAGTTTCCTAGCATCACTACCAACTTGCACGCATGCAGAACTTGCTGCTATCTTGAAAGGTCAGCTAGTTTAGTTCTGGAAGTAGAATGTGGGACACTCAGACTCCATGGAAGGTATATATCTTGAGCATTTCCCTGTCATATTCAATATGTCCTTTCAGTGAAGCTAAACTTCAGTGCATAATAATTAGTTGGACAGATGGGGCTATCACCATGTAGATATCAGTCGATGTCCACATTCTGACTATTAATCAAGCAGGATCTGAGTTTGTTATTTTTAGGAGCTTGTTTTCTTTTTACATTATCATGTGTAAAAAGAAAAAGAGAAGAGGCTTAATGTCCCTTTCCACATTATATTATGGGAATTTTTACCCATTAGAATGGAAAAAATAATAATTAACTGAAATAAACGGAAAAAAAAATTAATTATGAATTAAGGCCGTTTTAATTGGCATGAATACGCATGGGGTCCCCACAAATGCAGTATATGCATGAATACGCAGGGGGCCATGCGTATTCAAGTTTTAAATGAATACGCATGGGCACCCTGCGTATTCATGCCTATACTGCATTCACAGGAACCCCATGCGTATTCATGCCCACTATATATAGCACCTGAATATGCCTCAATCTCACATCACTTTCAAATATTTAGTTACATTTTGCTTTACTTTTACTTTTGCGTTCAAAGAGATTTTATTCACGATGGCCAACATTATTTACCGCTTAGATGATGTGCATATCGCCACCAAAATTAATAGCCAGGTATTTTATGTCTTTATTAATATATTTTATTTTTTTAGTTAATATATGTTTAGTTTAAGAACTTAATCGTTAGTTAGTTTAGAAAATTTTCAATTAGTTTAGTTTAGGAAATATGTTTAGTTTAGTGTAGTTACTTATGTTAGTTTAGATCCTTATAAATATGTTTAATTTAGTTTACATAAGTTGACATAATTTTAACTACATTTAATTTAGTTAACTTACTTAAATTAGTTTAGTTTTTTTTTTGGTTAATATATTTTATTTTTGTAGGTAATACATGTTTAGTTTAGGAACGTAATGGTTAGTTAGTTAAAAAAATTTGAAATTAGTTTAGTTTAGAGAATATATTTAGTTTAGTTGACTTACTTAAGTTAGTTTAGATAATTGTAAGTATGTGTAGTATATGTTAATTTTAGTTTAGTTGATTTACTTAAGTTAGTTTAGATAATTGTAAATATGTGTAGTATATGTTAATTTTATGTTTAGATAATTATACAATTTTAAATGCATTTAGTTAAGTTAATGTACTTGAATTAGTTTATATAATTTTAAATGCATTTGGTTAAGTTAACTTAAATTAATTTATATAATTTTAAATATGTGTAGTATATGTTAATTTAGTTTGCACACTTAGATTGGTTAACATAATTTAAAAAATGTTTAGTGTAGTTTACTTGAATTAGTTTAGAAAACTTTAAATATGTTCAATGTAGGAAAATATATTAAATTCAGTTTACGTACTTGGATTAGTGTAGAAAATTTTAAATATGTTTAATGTAGTGTACATACTTAAATTAGATAACATATTTAGTTTAGCTCACTCACTTGAATTAAATTTATATAACGTTAATAATTTGTTGACAACGAGAGTTTTTTCCTTTGTTTTGTATAAATTTTAAGTTTAATATGAAAACACCATAAAATTTTCAATTTAAAATGATTTAGTTAGGGTTTAAGATGGTAAAATTTAAATCTTGAGATAGTTGGTATATGAAATTAATATTAATTAATTATTTAGGTTTAATTTTTTTTTTATCTTGGATTGATATTTAGTAACAATTTTATTTCGTTTATGCAGCCGCACAGAGTATTGCAGCCGAGATGCAGTGGTGCACCGGCACCCTATCCTTGGATGGAGTATTATCTGCGACAGGCGGGGTTTTGGGAGGTTGCTAACTTTGGCAACTTTCATTACGACTCAGCACTGATCAGTACGCTAGTGGAGAGGTGGCGCCCAGAGACGTACACATTCCATCTTCCTTATGGAGAGTGTACTATCACTCTCCAGGATGTGGCATTCCAGCTAGGGTTGAAGGTAGATGGGGATGCAGTCAGCGGCTGCATGGGTGCTTGGGAGAGGTGGCACCAGCAGAGCGTCTGGGATATATGCTGGGACTTATTAGGTGTGGTCCTCGAGGGCAGAGATCACCATGGCTCTTATGTGAAGCTGACTTGGCTTAGGTCCACATTCGGATATGCCGCTTTAGCCTCTGATCCTTCTGATTTAGTAGTCCAGCGATGGACATGGGCATACCTATTACAGTTGATTGAGGGATTCTTGTGTCCGGACAAGTCATCCTCCCGTGTTCATCTTAAGTGGTTGCCTTTGCTATGCGATTTTGGAGCGACTAGGGCCTACAGCTGGGGATCCGCGGTGCTGGCATGTTTATATCGCAGCCTTCGTCGAGCTGTGAATGCTCCCATTATTGGTCCTGCATCATGTACCACTAAGTCTGCAAAACTGGGACTACAAATAGGTGAATCCTAGGCCATATCAGGCTGTGTAGAAACATGTTGCCCAGGTGTCTCATTTACTGATGTGTGAGGAGCAAAACCACTAGAGCTAAGATCACAGTCTTCAAGAATGATGAAAATTTCCATCACTCGAATCTCTGGAAATTGAGCCTTGAATTGAAACATAAGGCTCATTTCATTATCACTGCAAATTGGAAAGCACCCGTTCTTGACCACAGCACCTCCAAAAGCTATAGGTACTCTATAAAACATTTGACTAATCCCCTTGCGAGGACCCACCTGCTCTAGTATTTTATTTTGTAACTCTAAAAAACTTATTGATGAACTGACAATCAAACCAACTGGTCTCTTACTACAAAATCTCACTCCCTCATTTGTGCCTTCTTCGATTTTGCCATCAAAATGAACAAGCATGAAGCATGAACTCATTTTTTTAGTTAGAACTACACCACAGATAGACAGTGAATGCATACTGAACGCAATGAGCAATGATTTTATGGCTAGGGACAACTGAATACGTGAGGGATTGAAACGTATGCCAAAAAATGAGAATACGCATGGGGGACAGGCGCAATCTGTGGACACAGGAATACGCTAGGGGTCCTCACGAAAGTATCAGAACATGAATACGCTAGGGCCGCTAACATATTCTGTATGCGCATGAATACGCTAGAGGCCCTAGCGTATTCATGTTCTGATGCTTTCGTGAGAACCCCTAGCGTATTCGCCCGTATAATTTTTGCCCATATTTGTCTCCATTTTGTTTTCCATTTATTTACGTAAATATTCTTTTTTTTTGTTTATATTAATAAAAGAGCCTATTATTATGGGCCTATCTCTATATTAACATACTTGCCTCTGGTTATAATTTCATGGGACTTGGGTACCTTTTCAACTAATAATAACAATGTTTAAGTTTGGCCATAGATTGATGAGATTACCAGATATTGTACATATATATTGTACTTATATGCTGGTGTCTAGGAATTATAATAGTTGTAATGAGATTTAAATTTAGGAGGCTATGTGGCTTTGATATTAATAATGAGCAAAAAAGACAAAATAGCTACTTTTCATGATAAATATATATATATATATATATATATATATATACTTTTGGAATTATAATGGTTGCAATGAGATTTAAATCTAGGAGGCCATGTGGCTTTGATACTAATAATGAGCAAAAAAGACATAATAGCTACTTTTCATGATAAAAATAAACAATAATGGAAATTGGAAAGTACATGGAACAGGTAGTAAATAAGAATTGATCAATGGAAAACTTTTGTCCTAATCTCACTTCTGATATCCTATTTTCATGACATGTGTAGAACCTGCTTATGAATGTTCAGAAAGGAATTCATACACTTAACTAGTTAAATTTGAATTGTCAACATAAATGGTAATTCATAACAGAACAAACCAATAATCAATAGACAGTGATTCAGTAGTCATCAAGCACTTTAAATAACTAAAATGCCTAATTATAAAAGATTAATTTGTATGCAATGATAATATAAACCATTTTATACTGCCAACCAATTAAAACTTAACATATCACTATAATTTTAGTAACAGCATCACTTTCTCTTAGTTTCTCTCATCAATAAAATATGTTTCTATCCCCTAAAAAACAACAAAATTTTGCTTTTGATCCCTGAAAATTAAACTTTTTATTTGGATTCAATTTAAATATTTTTAAAACTAATTGATTTTAGTTCTTGTCACTTATAATGATTGGCTCTCATGTAAATTGAATGACCCTATCTTCCATTTGCCCATTTGGTTAACATGAACAGTTTTAATTACAAGGACTAATAAATATTAAACATTTTTGCCAATATTTGAATTGAAACCAGGCCAAAAAAAATTTTTAGGACCAAATCGAAAACTTTTTTATTTTCAGGAAAAAAAATTTTAAGTCTTATTAAATTTTATTACTTACTTTAATATTTAATAATTATTTATTAGTTTAATCAAATTTATAATACTCTATTTCTTTTACATAATTTTTTACTTTTTTATTTCATCTATACTATATAAAAAAATAAAATTCTGTTAAAATAATAATTTTATTAATTATTTAAATTTAATGGGATGGAGTGTAACTTTTGAATAATAATAGAGTGAAGTGCAATTTAGTTAAATTTCAAGAATAATTTGTAGTATTTATCAAAATAAAAAAAAATTAAACCATCAAATCATCCAAATTATATTCTTGTGCATTCAAGTTTCAACATATTTCAAATGTTGTTACCCTCATTTATTTACTCGCAAGTCACTGTTGTCTCCACAGGAACCACTTCTTACTACTCTCAGTTCCACACAACTCCAGCTGGCAAAGAACTCACACGATCACCATGATTAAACCGATCGAGAATCCCCCAAATGCATCCATAAGGGCCAAAATAACACGCATCACCTAACAACCAGTCTATCTTTGACAACTGTCATTCAGGAAGGACTCTTGGATTGCGTCCATCGCAATAACGGAAGATAGCAGTACTTTTCACTCCCACCCCCATCAATTCGGCCCTAGCCAAGTTTCCCACACTATAAATTCACGATTCATGCATTGTCACTTTGGGTGAGTACTAAGCACAAAGAGTATCTAGATAACCATAAAGCCATCTTTACACAACAAGACAAACCAAAACCAAAACCGAAACCAAAAAAAAAAAAAAAAAAATCTCTTTGCGAAGTAAAACCTTAATTTTGAGTGATCGATCAGGATGGTTTGCTTCTGTTTTCTGGTGGATCAGAAGAGGAGAGTGCGACGGAGCAAGCCGGCGGCGGGGAGCTGCTCACGGTGCGGCTGCGGAGCCAGCGTGGCTGATATGATGACACAAACCAGATTTTGCTATGTTCCCTTCTACTGCAGATCTTGGAAGGCTATTATATGCACTTTCTGTGGTGCCATTCTCAAGTCTTACAGATGAGCTATAATGTATAGTTCTATTTTTGGTTTATTCCCTTTTGCTCTTTTCCCTCTAGCCATCGTTTTGTAAAAGATGTATATATAAAGTTCTACTGTGGCTAGTAAAGATGTTCTCTCTCTATATATTTTATATTGTATAGCTTTATTCTATTATGTATTTGTAAGTATGACATATTTAGATTTGAGGGCTTAGTTATTTTGCTTCATGTCGAGAGGTGTACATAGGGCTGGATATGTATATTGAATTCTTATATTATGTATGTTAAGCTATTATCTGAGCAAGTTTAGAATTTGAATTTATCAGTCAATAGTTTAGAATTTAATTTTTTATATTGAATTCTCATCTAATCACTTATTATCATATTAGTAAAAGTTGTTAAGTGTTATATTCATTATTTAACAAATTAAGCAAATGTGATGATTTGAATGGACGTATAAAAATTAAACTCAATAGTTTATTTGGGTTTTATGTGAAAAGAATTTTTTAAAAATAATTTATAAATAATTTATTTTATATTTAAATGTGTAATAAAAGTATTTGTTTTGAGTATTCTAAAAAGTGCATTTTGAAAAGTTAAATATTTTAAATTTTCAAAAATAAGAGTAAAAATGGTTTTTTGAAGAGTAATAAACGATATAATTAAATGGGAAAAAATTGAAAATGTAATTTTTAGCTGCTAAAAAGTTTAGAAAATTCAAACATATTATTAATCTGTCCTGTTTGGTTCCTTTTTGTGTGAAATTTAAAAAGTTAGACACTTATATTTACTGTGTACGAAGCAGCAAACTAATATAAGTGTTTCTCTGTTTATGATATGGTTTTAGTAAACTTAGTTAAGGAAGCAACATGTTTCCTTAAAGATCAGAGATCCAACTCTTGGATCGTCTTTTGGTGGTGACGAGGGCGTGGATAATAATAAGACCCTTTTCTTAATTTAATATCATGTCGCATGTCTATTTCGCTATTTATTGTAGTTCGCGACGTTGTGTACTGATAAAAATGGTCGAAACCTTTTATATCGGTGCCATGTTTTTGTGTATGGAGTGGTGGGAAAATTCTATTATAGCTCAGGATTAAAACGATTCTCCCTCCATATAATACTATCTCAACCTTTGAATTTTTTTTTTCTCTCTTTTTCTCTTTCTTTTTGCCAACAACCATAAGGGTCCCATTCCCTTTTTATATATTTGGAGTTTTCTTTCTGTCAATTAATTTCATAGTTGAATTTAATTAGGTTGATAGGTCACTCTGCCTACTCATCCTAGACACTTATGTAAATGAATTAAGTGTTCTTGTAAAGTATATGTTTGCTTCATATATGAAGTTTTAAATAGGATTATTAAAAATGAAATGCATGAAGCCCAAAAAATGCATTAACTTGGAAAATATTAAAAAGCATTTTTGCTGACGAGTGTGCAAGATACTGTTTACGGAACTAAAAATGAAAATATTTTAAAATTTTTAATGCATTAAATATATTAGAAACATAAAAATTTTATTTTTCTATCAATGGCCTTCCACTTCAAAATCATTAAAGGAGTGCTCTTTGGACAGGGGTGAAACTTGGCCCGGGCGGGGGCACTCCCCTCCACCCCTTTCCCAATTTTTTTGAAAAATTATATATTTATATGTAATAATAATATAATATAATGTATAACTTTACTTAATAAATATGATAAGTAACGTTATTTAATAAACATGCTACGTTGGAATGTGTTATTTTATACAAATGATATTGCCCTATCTACAAGAGTTTTTCCAACTTAAAAGCTTATTAACTTATATTTTAATCAAAAAATAAAACCAAAAAGATTATATTATATCATATTTGAGCATCATTTTATAATCATGAAAATATTTTTGTTACAATAGAATGAATAGATAAGCAATGGAAAGAGTTGAATGGCAGGTTGAACGATAAAATAATGAATTTGTTGATTTTAAGCTCTCATTTAAATTTTAAGGATGCTTGCAAATTTTTTAACACTGTTTGATCTATTTGGATAAAAAGTTTAAATGATTAATAAGTAAAAAAAAATCTAATTTTAAATGTTAAATTCATCCATGAGTTAAAGCATATTTTTAAAGCTTTTAATTATAAATTAAAAATAAATTATTTGTGAATTTTATTTTTTTTTGTCAAGATAATCATTGGTATCAAATATTATACAATAAATAAAGTGTTCATATTTTTTTCAGCAATTTATTATACAAAATTATTTTTTTTTATATACAATCTAAACAAAACATATTACTTTTAAATTAATACTTTCAAACATAAAATTAATTTTCAAATAACTAATTATAAAAGTCAATTATACGTATACATAATTATTGAAATAATTTAAACTCATAACTAATCAAGATACACATTACCATTATTATATTGATTATTTGCTTTAAAGTTTACATATATAGTATACAATTAATTTTAATATAATTGTCATCTTCTTTTAATCTACGTGAACACTTTGTGCCTTGAAATTTTCCTTCAAATTTCGCCATGCTATTAGGATACTCATTATCAAAACCTTGATAAAATGACATGAATAGGGATAAATGAATCATATATAATATAGCATTATCAATAGAAAAAATATTACTCCTTCCATACATTCCTTATTAATAGTTGTTCCCAGAAAATCATATCATTTTAATATATTAAAAAGTTGATATATCTGGTTACGATTTGTAGCAAGATTTTGTCGATGATAAAATTGCTTACCCCTAAATGGAGCAAGCCAAGGTCCAAAAACTATATGATATATGACAGCAAAAGGCAAAATAGCAAACCAACCAAACACATAGCGAAACAATAAAAGACATAGAACAATATTGATCCTAAAAGCAAGAGGCCCCCAAAAAAAAAATTTACAAACCAGCCTAACAGACAACCTAACAACAGATACATATATGGATGATTGAGCTTGTGTCATCAATCCACATCACTAAGAGCGAGAGCTCCTAACTTTTTCTTAGATTCAAACCTAAAAATCCACTACAACTAAAGTGTGAACTGTTCCTTTACTTTAGCCATGATCCTGTTACTCATACCAAATGCACCAAGACCTCAAATAATACCACATTTCTACATGAAAATCATGAACCTTCCACCCCCTCATACATAATATGCCATAATGCAATCCTCTAGCACACACTGGTCACATTGGATTGTTGCATGCCATGAATATGTTTATATGATTTTCAAGAGATTCCTTGGAAAAAATATATGATCTAGCCAGTTCACTAAAGTTATTAAACATGTGTTAATGAATTTGTGATATTACTATGTTTTCATGACTTGAGATTTCAAATCATGCTTTTAAAGTACCAAGCTAAGTTATGTTGGAAAAATGTTGAGTGGAGTATGATGTAGCTTTCATGAACAGAGAAGTTATTATGATTCTGCTGGACCATGCTTATAAAATATGAGTTTGGAACTTCCAAACATATGAAAGCATGTTTGCTTGAGATAAGATTTTAGAATTTCAGTTTTATGATATTGAGAGTATGAAACTCAATATGATTCATAGCAATTTGTTAGATACATACTTTGTGGACTATAAAATCACAATGTCTATAAGCTGATGATGCCTTGGACAGGATTTCATAGTCACAATTATGCTAAAATCATATCGTTAGTCTACGAATTCAGAGCATTTAGAGTTTTAAAAATTTTCAAATTCATTCAATTTAATTGTAACTTAGTTTCGAAATATAAATTAGAGAGAAACGGAACTGTGAGTTAACGACATTATTCTCTTGAACCTTTGTATATCATATTGCCCATGAGGGGCAATCACCTTTATTACCCAGACTACAAAGAACGATATTTGGTTAGGTGTCCATAATTTGTCCACAAGGGATGTAGTTCACGAGGAACTGAGTATCACTTTTTATAATGACTTGCTTAGAATTCTATTTCTTCCCTAATTCCCTTAGATTAATTTATATCGCTTTTGAGGATTACACGATTCACTAATCATGCGATTGTAAATGTTTTTTCTGGTTGTAGCTATATATGTAACATTTAAAATGTTTTTGGCCAGTTGCATGTATATTATAGGTATATTCTGTTCATTGTCCCATGCAGGTGATAGGTGAGAATCTACTTACTAAGTCCGTTGACTCACCCCTCTCCCTTCCTCCTCATAGTTGCAGGTCCACCATTTGTTTAGTCACCATTCTAGTATTCCGCAGTTGTCCCAGTGGTGAGTTTGACGTTGCAGTAAGGCTTAATTTAGGTTAATGTTAGATTAGTGTGCTCCAATACTTGTGTAAGCAAAATCTGAACCACGCATTCTAATTTCAAATTCATATAATTATTTTCAGAATATATATGTACATCCCCATATGTTTTCAAAGTTTAAATATGGATTTTTGTGGATAAGTTTATGTAATAGATTGATGATTTATTTATACTTTGGTTTTCAAGTATTAAATCGATTCTTGGAGTTATTTATGTCAAAATGCTTTAGTTTTACGAATTCAAGTAGTATGCTTTAAATTGAGAAACTAATAATGATTAGATGAAATTATGTTTTGAGAATGAAAATCACAATAAATTCATGCATTCAGTAAGTCATGCTACCTAGGAGGCTTATATGGGGATATAGTCCTTCACGTGCTAGTCATATTCCTAGATCAGGCTGTGACACCTTGTGATAATCGAGGTATACGGGTCAGCAGTAAGGTTCTGTATAGCCTCAAGGATTCCCTGGGAACCACCGTCGGGTCCTGAATTTTACTAAGTCTAGATCCTACACCTCCTTGGAGGACTATATGATAGAACCATATTCTTATGATCAAAAGTCCCGGTAATTGTTCCTTAGGGGAAAACAAGTTGAAAAGTGATTTTTAATAAATTTTATGAAGCCTGCAAATGTTTCGTTGTTAGCCCACAAGTTTAGAAAATCTCAGAAATTCCCGGATTTGAACTAAAACCCAAAATTTGGATTCTGATTTGATGGAGTTTTGATTTTTGTGATATTTTATTTGAATCCAAATGGGGGGTATTTCCTTATTTACATTTATTTTTTAAAGTTAATAGAGAGTAAAATAAATGAGGACATTAGTAAATGTAAATAAGTGAGTGTTGAAATAACCCAGATGCTGGAATGACTGAAAAACACAGAAGTTGAGAGTTTCTGCCACCGCTATAGCGGTCCAAGACCGCTACAGCGGTCACAGCGGTCACTAGCACTTGTTCAAGCGGTGCAGCGGACTGAGGTACCGCTATAACGGTCATAAGTGACTCCGTGGAACTGTTAGACCGCTATAGCGGTCATATACTGCTATAGCGGTCATATACTGCTATAGCGGTGTCAGTGAGGGATTTAAAACCCCAAATCGGCAGAAGAGAGCCAGAAACGCGAAACTCATTCCTTCTCGTCCATTTTTCTCCCTTTCTCTTAAATTCTCTCCAATCCATCATTCTAAGCTTTAAGGTAAGTTCATGTTATTAGATTATGTCTTTATTTCTCCATGATCTTGGATTTGGACTGATTATTTTTCTCATTTTTATTAAGTGGGGGTGTTTCCCCAATTTTAGTAGAGTTAGAATATAGCTCTCTAGAGATTTTTAGATGTTAATCTAGAGTTATGGTTGTTCCATGGCAGTTGTTGGTGCCATTCCAAACTCTTCAGGTCAAGTTGGTGGGGCCCACATACTCCCGACTTTAAACGGTGAGTGGGTTCAAATCCTATGATCCTTATGTTGATCATTAGAGTTAATTTCAATAAATTATAGCATGAGATATATATGTTTTTCTGAAAACTCATGGGACCATTATTGTTAAAGTGGTTTTTTTTATCAAAAAGCTAGAGTATATATTTAGAGATTTGTTAAATACTGTGATGATTTCCAAAATAGAGAATATTTATATGCTAGAGCTTGTGAACTCTAGGGTAGAAGACTTATGAGATATAGAGAAAAGATTTAGATTTCTGATTGAACTGAACAGTAGCTATAGAGAAATAGACTGTGAGTTAACGGCAGTTATTCTGTTAACCTTGGTATACCAAGTCGCCTTAGGGCTAGAGAAATAATGAACGGGATCTATTCAGGTGCCCCAGAGATTAGAGACTTTGTTATGCTATGCATAACCAGAGATTTGTTATGTCACATGAATTGGGCATAACCAGAGATTCCTGTTTCTTTATTAGCATACTATGGTTTATGATTTCTACAGAGTAATGATTTTGGAACTATTTGTTATTCCTACAAATATGAACTTTGAAGTTATTGCATTAACTGGTTTGATGAATATATATATTATTATTTATTTTCTTTGACTGTCCCATGAGAGGGTTATGGGTGAGGACTTACTCACTGAGTTTTAGATGAAACTCACCCCTCTCCTTTTCTCCATTACAGGTACAGTAGACGCTGCGGGTTCTTCTCTTCCATCCACTCCCCCGCAGTAGAGATTTCCCAGTTGGTGAGCTTCACTTTTTGTATTTTCATGGTTACGAGTTCTATGGTTTATTTTGTGTGCCGGTCATGAGCCCAAGTCGGGTCATGACACACCTTTACTTCCTTGGCATTCTCAATTTTAGGGCTTAACGCCATCCATGTTATATTTATTTCCTTCTAAAAGCAGCCTGTATCAAAGAAATTCCAGATAAAAGTGCATATCTCCCCATCTATATCACCCCAATTTCTTAATGAAGTTTAGATTAAAACCACCATGACCCGGGGCCTTATGAGAATTATATCCATGCACTGCTTGTCTTATCTCTTCAAGCGTTGATCTTCTTTCTAGCATAGCAGCTTATTCAGCAGAAATCTTCGGCAGAAGATCCAGTGGAATAGAGAATTTAGGCACAGGCTATTGTTTATACAACTCCATGTAAAATTGAACTATATCCTTCTTGATCCTCCTTGGATTCCTGATCAATCTATTCTGCACCCTCAATTGATCTATTTGTTTTCTCCCTCTCCTCCTAATAGCAATGGCGTGAAAATGCTTTGTGTTCTTGTCCCCCATCTTGTAGTGTTTCTTTCGCAATAAATGTTTCCAATACTACTCCTTCCTTTCATACCACATTTTGGGGTGTGCACCAGTTGTTGTTAGTCTTGCTGCATCCACTTCATTAGATCCTTCCATATTTTGTAGCTAGATACATTAACTTTTTAATCTATTAAAATAACACGATTTTTTATTTTGAGAGTGACTATTAATAAGGAAATAAATGAGTATTTGTATTCGTGGGTGTGGAACACCATTTTGATTCATCCAATGATAGATAAGATATAAGTTGACACAATGTCCTATACCCTATGAATACAAATAGTCGATAATAGTGACAAGTTTGGTTAGAAAATTTAAAAAGTAGTCCCTCCATTTTTTATTAGCAATCATAATGGGAAACCAAGCCAAATTATACTCATATATATTTATTTTTTAATGTGTTAAATTGATTTGATTTTCTATCCCTATTTCTAATGAATAACGGAGGAGTGTTAAATTTCATTTCACTTATTTCAAGTAGTCTAAAATGCGGCGCTTTTTTTGTGGACAACGAAAATGCTTTAATTATTTGATTTGAAATTCTGGATGATGTGGAATACGTCCGAATATCTTCGGAACTGGCGTGCTCTCATGGGTCCTTTGTCCCGATATACGTACCATCCAAACATTAATTGAGTAGCCATGTTAAGGTCAATATATACCACGAAAATGGTATTGCCAAAATATTTTGCTAGCAATATTATGATTGGTCTACGTCTTTAATAATTGAACTGTTGGAAGTCCCTCTTCAAATAAAGGAATTGAACTGAAAAGCTTCATCGAAATAAATGCGATATGGAGTTTTGCAATCGTAAAAATGTGCATATAGGTATGGTGAATGGTTGTTTGCAACAGCCTCTCTAAATTAAAGGTACAAATAGAAATAGAGCAATGTGAGTGTGAAAGAATGAATTAATTCAATTAAGACTGAGAATTCTCTTATACAAGAGTTTTCTTTTTCTTTAATTCCTCTAGAAATTCCTATAAATTTCACTCAACTTTTAATTATGCCATATAGTTTAAAAGTTTGTAATCACTACTCAAGTCTCTATGTGCTATATAAAAATTTTCAAAATGATCTCTATAGTTTAAAAATTTATAATCAAGTTTCAATATTGTACAAAAATTTTCAATAAAGTTTCTATATTGCACAAAATTTTTCAATTAAGTCCCTACACTTTACAAAACTATAGGAACTTGATTATAAAATTTTTAAAATGTAGGAACTTAATTGAAACTTTTAAAGTAGCATAGGCACTTAATCACAACAAATTGTTAAATTACAGGGACTTCAGAGGCTTGATTGAAAATTTTGATAAAGTATATAGATTTAATTATAAATTTTTAAACTATGAAAACTTAATTAAAAATTAAATAAAATTATAATGACCTTCATAATAATTAATATATATATTTATATTTATATTTGTACACACACGAGGTGGGCGTAGCTAGGATTATGGTTAATTATACACCCTGCTTTAATACTCATAGTAGATTCTATTAACAAAATTGAGCAAGGATGGAAAATTTTCCATCCCTCAAACCATATATTCTTTTTTGTTCCTCAATCATTTATTGATATGTAGAGGATATGTATTATATATTTAGTAACTTATAATTTTTTAAATTTATTTTTATTCTTATTTTTCTATATATCAAGAAATAATTGAAAAATAGAAAATGAGACACTATTTAGGGACAGGGAAGGGAAGATTTTTATTTGTAACTTCGCTAACTATGCCCCTGCTCATTATTCTTAGTGAAACTACTAACTCATCCTTAGCCTTTCTCTTCGACTCTTCCACATGCTTCCTATCAAGGTCTAATAGCCTTCCTTTTGGTTAAACTAGTGCAGAACCCGTGCAATACAAGGATTACTTAATCATATTCTCTTGTTTAAGATTAAATGTGTGAAATAAGTTTTAATTAAAGATTAATAAAGAGAAAGTACAAAATGATGGAAATATATTATATGTTTTATGGTAACAAATCATGATAATTTATTATATATTCCTTTTCCCCATTTTCTTCTTGAGTGAAAAAAAGACTGAAAATTTATATTAAAAATAAAAATAATATAAATTGGTAATAATTATATAGCAATTAAATCATTACTTGTGCATTGACATGTTTGTTACTGGTTGTTTAATTTTGGGTCTTTAATTTGGCCTTGAAGTAAAAAAAAAAAAACTTTGTTATTACAATAAAGTCAAATTCCCCTAATTGAATGATATGAGATAATACAATGTATCCAATAAATAAAAACAGAGTATATATCGAAGAAAGCCTTGGAAGACTTGGTTATAATGACAACAAAAAGATCAAATCCCAATATTTATCTCTAGATATTCAAAATTCTAGATAGAATACAGTCTTTATTAGCCACTATTTTACATAGAAAGCATAAAAGTAAATTTAGTTCTTCAATATTATGGATTATATTCCAGAAAGTAGAGTGACCAAAACATAAATAATCATATCAATAATCCATTCACATGTGCATTATTCTACTATGGATCAATCAATGCATTGTTCATATTAAACAACATCATCTCCGCCGACATATCCAACTTTGTAGATAAACCACAGACCATTTGAAGCAATTATAAATGGCCTAGACAATATAAATTATCTACTATATATCTATTATACGGCAATCAATCAATACTAAAAAGCATTTAAAATGATCCCATAATACAAACCATAAGCATATTTGATATGAAACTTTTCAACCTTTGGGAATTAGGCAACTTGCACCATCCAAATGCAGTTATTTCATTTCTTGTTCACTTATCTCATATAAGTAGATTATTCTAACACCAAAAAAAGAATTAAATTGGCAAATCTTGGACCCACCATTCAGGTTTATATCTTTCTTTGCCTCTCAGAAGGTCATAAGTGACAAATTAAAGTAATATAACACATTGTTTAGTCAATAGCCTATGCAATACATAAAATGAAAAACAGATCAATAAGATAAGATTAGTTTATACAAACCTTAAAAGCTAAAAGTAATTGATATCTACCTTAAACAAAAACTCCTTCTGTGTTAGTGGCCTTTTGCTTCAAGACTTCTTCATGTTCTCCCTATTTATAGGTAAGAGGTAGAAGAAGTTAGGCATACTTAAAATTGAAATCTAAATTGACCATTGCTATTAATCTATAGACAAATACACATAACACAACAATAATAATTTAATTTTTAGGATTCTAAGAGAATTCTGTAAGAAAATTGTGAAATAGTTAGGTTTAGTTAAAAATGTTGGATGATCATAAGAACATAAATTAAAAAGTACATACTCATACCAAATCAAAAGAGCAAAGACAATGTATAAGATTGTAAATAGAAATGAAGACAAGATTGTAAATGGAAATGAAAAGAAGAGAGACTTACCCTACAAATGACGCTTCTTAATGGCGGAATTGTCCTTGTTGAGGTGTAGCAGCATCGGCACATTTATAGTCAACGTTTTGGCTGGCCAGTAGTGATGCAAGAAGTGCTATGGGTGGAGGCGCTATGGAGTAGTAGCAAGGGTTCTAAAGAGGAAGAACCATTCATCGGGTTTGCAATGATTGAGAGAGCAAAAGAAGGATATTTGAAAGGAATTGTGAAAAGCAGATAGGAAAGATAGAAGAAGAAGAAGGAAAAGGCAAAAGAGGAAGAAAAAGAGTGGATAATGGAAGAAGGAAAAAGGAGGAGGAAGTGGAAGATTGGAAGAAGAAAAGAGAAGAAGAGAACATAGACTGGGAAAGAATAGTTTGGAAATAAAAAAGAGAGAGATTGGAAATATGAGTGTAGTGATTGAGGAGCTTTAGTAATGTAATGATTTGTTTAGATATGATGGGAGAAAATGAGAAGAAAGAAAATAAAGATAAGAGAAAAATATATTTTCTCTCCTAGTGTTTGGTTCAAGAGAAAAGTGGAAAGAAAAAATGTGATAAGATGTGAATGACAATTTTAATATTTGTGTTGTATAAACGAAGAAGGAATTTAGGAATAAAACTATAAAATTATTACATCAAGCACTTCCTATAGCATTTTCTCGCCAAGATGGCGAAGAAAACTTTTGATGGTGGGACCCACATCTTTTTCTCTCCATTTTTTCTGTTGCTTCAAATTACAAAAAAAAAAAACTCATTTTATGTCAATTTTTTTTCTTAGATGGTTCTTTGTTGCTATTTTCTTGTGTTTCAAATGAATGCTAAATATATAATTGGTGCTCCTCGTAAATGACAAAATATAAATTTATTAGTTGAGTTATTTTTATTTTTATTTTAAATTAAAAAATTATTAGCAGATAATAGTAAGAAATCTGTTTAAATACCCAACCAATTATATATTGAAAAATTCTTAGTTGTTCTTAGAATAAAACAAAATATATGCTCTGCTTCATTTATTATTGGCAAATAAGTTATTGCATTAAAAAAGTAAGGGAAGTGGAAGGCAATAATAACCCACAAAACTTATGTGTTAATTAATAAATGAATCAGAGTAAGCATATCATCTTGTTTTCTGTATATCTAAGTATTTTTCTTATATATATATGATATATATATATATATATATATATATATATATATATATATATATATGATAGAAATATAAGGTAATAATTGATAATTGTTTTTATTGATTCTAAAAGTGATATTTTTAAATATATAATTATATGTCATTTGTTAAAAAAAACATATACATAATATAGAATCAAGTTTTCACATATTATAAGATTAATTTATTCAAATGTAAATGAAAAATATATAATGATACATAAATTTATTAATCAATTTTTCACTTGTTAAAACAAATCTGAATCCCAAACCTAAATTTAGAATAAAATAATACATAATATATGAAGAAAAAAATTTATCTAACTATAAAATTAGTTTACCCAGTCTTAAATTCATTATAATTAAATGAGATATATTAATATTAGTTTCAACATATATGATATCTACAAATCTATAGAAAATATTAAATCTTATTTCTCAGATATAATTCAGAATTACAATAATTATTACTTTAGAGTACGTTTGGCATTATATACCAATTTTTTTATATGATTATATGCCAAAACTTACAATATATAATCTAAGACATATAAATGTGCAAAATCAACAACCGATCGAATTGTAATAATTTTCTTTTTAAATTAAATAATTTAAATTGAGTTTATTAGTACTAAATGTTAATATCATTTGAAATTTCAAATTAACTGTGGAATAAATAATAATAGAAGAAATATGAATTATTGTCGTAAATAGAAAAACAATTAATGTAGTTGGCTGTATAATTATTTAATATTTATTATATGTTTTTCTTAATTCTAATTGGTTATTTTCTAAAACAGTAAGTGTTTCCAAAGCTTCCTTAGGAAGCTATTTAATGAGAACTTGACATATCATCTGAACTTTCCTAAATATGTGCCCCATTTGTATCTAAATAAGATAAGATTTATATATATGATATGTTTTGCTCTTTGTTTGGATGGTCTTGAAGTATTAAGTATTAACAGTGTGATGATTTCTTAAATTCAAGGGAGGATAGTGTAATAATTTTTCTATTATTAGTTGGTGAACATAATAATATTTTCTAGATATTAATCAAAAGAGAAAAAAGTTAGAGAAATAGTAATAAATATGACTACATGACTAATATAAAATTATAATACTATCCAAAAATTTTTAAATTGATTCAAAGAAGAGAAGAATAGGTTTTATGTCCAATACAAAAGGTGAAACTCCCTATACTCCACATGAATATCTAATGTCTAATGTGTACGTACATTTGAATGGAAGTATATGAATCATCAATTCATATATATTCTTAAAGTCTTACCATACGGTTATCCTTTGACTTTTATGATTATTGTGTCTTGAACTCTTGAGTAAATAGTTGTGGTTGTCAATTAGTTGCCAAAGCGTCCGATAAACAAGGCTGAAATATTTTTTATTGAATCCCATTACACTTGCATGGTCACTTTCAAATAACAAATTTAAGCTTTCTATGAATTTGTTGCCAACATAATTGGCTAAAACTAAAATTTGAATGCCTAGTCTTAGTTAATTGGTTGTGATTGCTGGGCCTTCTTATGTTCTTGAAATGGTGCTTCAGCTTCGATGATGTTGCTCCCAACACAAATTTAAATCTTTGTTCTTTTCCTCTTTTTGGAATGAACAGGGGTTGCAAGATGACATTGTCTCTTACATCCTGTCATTTTTTAAGCATGAAATAGGCCTGCAAACACCGTATTTATCCAATCTATTTATTTATTTTATTTTCACATTTATTTATTTTTATTTTTTTATGAGTCAGCCCTATTTTTTATTATCGCCCATTACAATTCTCTGGCCCATTTTCATTTTTGTTACAACCCATGCTTTGCTAATTCAAATTATAACCGATTCTTGTTTTCTTTTCTTTGGCTTTTTTCTTTCCTTCTTTTAGTGTGTTTCGTCCGTGATAGACCAAAACCCAAAAAAATAAAAAAATAAAAAGAAGGAGCATTGGATTCTTCTGACCATTCCTAAAAAAAAAAGGAAAGGAATACTGTGATCTTTCTCGTGACTCAAGCAAAACAAAAAGAAAAAGGAAGTCAAACAACCGGTGGCAAATGATGATGTTCTTGATTTTTTTGGCCAGAAGGTGATTTTATTTTCGGTGATGAACAGGAATAGTGGCTGCTAGCCTGTAAATTGGGACAATCGAGGATTTCAGGAAGAGAAAAACAACCATATATACATCCATCATCAACTGAAAGGGGGGACCAAAAAAAAATTTCCAGAGTAAGAATTACAGTCGTCAACAAGGAAATTCAAAACCAAAAAAAAAAAATTCAAAAAAAAATACATTCTGATACACCAATTATCCAGCAAACGAGATCAAATCTAAGGGAAACCTGCAAAGAAATCAACAACATTTCCAGCACAACAGCCCAGTAACAAGGTAATTCCAGCAATCAACAATATCATCATCATCAAATTTTAACCAAAAAAAGAGAAAACTAAAAGGGGAGGAGGCCGCGGCAGTTTTCTCCCCCAACCGCGGCTTCCATATCATCATCATCATCAACATAGCCACCACCAGTGTCCACAACCATCACTACTCATCCATCATCTTACTCCCCTCACCTTAATCCCCTCCACCAAAACCACTCACTGCTCAGCTAGCACCCCAAGCCACCATGAAACCGTGATAATCTTTCTCAACCACCTCTACTTCCATGGCCTCGTATTCTCTTGATTCTCCTCATCCCTTTGCCGGAAATACCATCGCTTCCCCACAACCTTGATTTCACGCTCCACCATCCATGCACGGCCAACCACTTCCTTGGCCACCGATCTGCACCATGCCACCCAACCCCTCAAGCCACCGACACCATCATCACTTCCCCACAGCCCAGATTTATTGCAAATGGCCACACCTTCCCCTTACGCCTTGCCCGACTGTGGCTGCCCAGGCCATGGTGCGCCCCTCCGACTCTGCGAGTCCTTCCACCATCACTTACCCCAAAATTGCCACTGTCCATACCCCACTACAACCTCTACTCCTACCCCTAAAAACAAAGATGCCACCGTGAGAGAGAGAACCCCACTCCCCACCCATGCTCACGTCTTCACCGGCGTCATTCCACCGCCACACCTGGTCGCGTTTCCCTCTTCCAACCACCAGATTCATGACTTTCGCGCTAACAGTCACCAGATCGAACCCGAACCATCGCGGACCTCTCTCCACGAAATCGTTGCCTTCCCTTTACATGCCCACTGACACCGCATCGCACCCCTATAGGTCGCGAGTGCGATCTCCGCACCACTGTGGGGTTTAGCCGTGGCGGCTTTACCCCCTTGTTGTAACACCCTAAAAAATTAATTAAAAATCAATTTGAGGTTTATTAGTCATAATTTTAAAAATCTAACAGTTTTAACAATGATGAGGATGGTTCAACGAATTTGTAAAAAAAAAAATATGAATAATAACTTGCGGGCTCCGCAGGCCCATCGGGATAGCCGAAACTCTAGAATTGGGATCCAGAGGTGCCCAAAACTGAGAAATTATAGGATTAAGATTAGAAATAGTTAGAAATAGAGATTTTATATCTAGAATTAATTTTCGGGCAATGTATTATTACCCGAATATAGTGTTTTGCCCGTTCGATAGAGTTTCGATGTGCAGTTTTTAACACCATACAAGTTACTTGGTGGCCAAGTAACCTTTGCCAACCATATGCCAAGTGGATGGCAAGGATTAAAACTTGAAAAGCAAGTTTTAATCATGGCCTTTCGTTTATTATTATTTTACCCGGTAGCCAAGATCTTATCCGTTCGGTGAAATTTCGGTGTACGATTTCAACACCGAAAAAGTAACTTGTTCACCAAGTTAAAGTGATCCAATTATCTTGAGCCAAGTGGATGACCAAGATCCACTCTTTGACTAAGAAAAACAATCCTAGCCATTCATTTAATTTCTTTTTACAAAAGAATGAAGAAAAATCACACTTTGACTACATTTATATCAAGATTTACATAAGCCACCAAACCTTATCAATCCAACATCATCTATTTCCAAGACCCCCAAAATACATCATACTTCATCTTCTTTCTCTCATGCCACCATGAACAAACTTGAAGCTTCATAAACCCTAGCCTAAACTTGACAAAACCTCAAGATCTCTTCACAAAACTTGTTCTACTCTCCATAATCTACAAAACCAACCGATTAAAATTTTAAATAATATCCAAGTTGAACCCTAAGCTATCATTCTCTACTGTTTAAGGAAGGGTTAGATACTGTTTGGAAGGCTTGAAGTGAGGAAAAATCATTTTTGAAAGATCTTTTGGAGTTAGAAGTCTTAAAGTTTCACAAGTAGGGTTTTCTTTGGTCTTTTCTTTCCAATTTTATGCTGGACTTTTCTGATTGTGTTTGGTCCAAAATTTCTGGATATATTGGTTGATAATATGTTGATATTAATGTGTTAATTTTGGTGGAGTGTTTGGGGTTGTGGAAAAATCATTTTTTATCAAAAGAGATTTTGAATTGATTTGCTGGATTTTTGGTTTTCCTGCTGGCAGTGATTGTTCACGAATTCTCTGAGGGAATTGTGAGTGTTTTCATGAGCTATAAAAATTATATGTTGAAGGTAACATCCTAGGATAGTTCCATGAATTTTCTTGAGCTCTGGTTTTGATTCCTAATGCCTTGAAAAATTTAAGAACCGAAGTGGTAACCATGCTGCCTGAAATGTTGAATATGAAGCTGTGAACTTGTGAAATTTCACAAACTTAGTAAATGATCGAATTATGAGCTGAAATTTTTACAAGATGTTGATGACATATTGAAGTCCAACTTTTTGTATGAATTTTTGAGCTCATTTGATAGGGTAGAAATTCTGGCTGTTGGCTAAAACTGAGTAATTCTGACCTCCGAAATTGTGGTATTTTATAAATATAGCTAGAGACCTTTTTATGCTCTGAAATTTTTATAGAACCTTATTAGCACATTGAATTATCTTTGAAAAATATTTTTACTATGTTCTAATGATGTTTGATAATTTAACTAGAATTTCTCTTAGAACCGAAATCCTGGCAGCATACTAGATTGGCTGAAAGGATGATGAAATGTCTATGAATTGATTTCTTTGATATTATGTGAGTTTGATGATGATGTATGTACTAAGTAAAAAATAAAGTCCCCTTTAATATATAAAGGGAATGAAAAGGTCCCCTTTTGTTTATAAAGGGCATGGGAAGGGTCCCTTATATTTATAAAAGGCACAGAAAAGGTCCCTTTTGTTTATAAAAGGTACGAGAAAGTCCCCATTAGGGCATGAAAAAGTCCTTCTTATTATATCAAGGGCATGAAAAGATCATTGCAATTACCATATGTATACATATATTTTGTTAAATTATTGGTCTTGAAGGAATTCCTATGGCTTTGAATGTTATGAAATACATGTTTTAAGTGATTGAATAATAAAAGAGACCCATTTCGGAAAGAATATTTTATAACTTTAAAATGAACATTTGATATATATATTGCATGCTCACACTTTCTTAATAAACCGAAGTGGCTGGGGCGTTGACGATGACATTATGAATGTGTAATCGGGGAGTTACCCTACTGAGAATTTTAGAATTCTCACTCCTATGTTTTTGTGTTCCTATGTCGTCTCCAGGTTGATGCAAAGAACCGAGGGACTGCTATACAAAAGAACTCGGAAGTGCAGTAGTGTAGTAGTTAATGCTTTCATTGTGTTGTATTTAGTAGAATGGATATGTGTGTAAATATGTTAGAGAACAAAGGTGTGTTAAAGATTATAGAAGAGTTTCCTTTGTGTACTTAACTCTATATTAAATAAATATTTTGGTTTCATTGCTATACATTTTAATAAAATTATGACCTAGTTATCTCGTGAATCAATCAAACTGACTATAGATATTTAAGAAAGGTTCACTAATTTATAAGTAACAACTCTTGAGTCTGATGTCATGAATTAAGGATGACATTGTACTTGGGGGGATGTTACACTTGTCCTGCTCTCTCTTTCTCAATCTCCTGGCTTCTTTTTCTTTGTTTGAGTGTGTGTGTGTGTGTGTAAGAGAGAGAAAGGAAGAGGGGGGAGTCTATTTGTGTGTGATAGTGTGTGAGAGAGAGCGAGTTGTGTGTTATGTGTGTGTGTACCCGCATGTGTGTCTGAATAAGTGTGTGTGCAAGTGTGTGAGCGAGAGTGGATGCGTTGATGAGCCCCAATCTCAAAATTATTATTATTATTTTGATAATTATTGTTGTTTTATTTTATTCAATTAGATCTTGGGTATGCTTATTTGAATTTGGATTTGCATGTTTGGTTTAGTACTTATTTTATTTTTAGTTTTTGGGCTTGTTTGTTTAAAGCTTAGGTTATTTTGGAGTTAAATAAATAAAAAAAGATTTTATTTAATTTGATTTAAAATAAATATTTGAGCATTTTGATGTATAAAAAAAAAGAAAAAATAGTTTTTGATATGTCTGTTAATTTTTTAGTATTCTAGCGAAATTGAATAAATTAGTTTCAAGGTAATTTAATTACACAAAACAAAACCAAAAAAAGAGTTTTAATTATTTCTTTGATTTTGGGTGGGTTTAGTATTAGTGTTTCTTTTAAATAAAAAGAATAAAAAATATAATAATTGTTTTTTTATTGTATTTTGTTGAATTGTATATTTGTGTTTATAAATTAATTTTCCTTTTACTATCATTATGTGTTTGTGTTTATTTTGCCATTTTAGTTGTGTTTTTATTAAATTAGTTGTGTGATTATGTTTATGACTTTTTTTGTTAATTTTATTAATTTTCGTTAAAATTAGAGCCCGTCAAAAATGTTTTCTTTCCATTTAACAATCAAAAATCCTCTTTCAAAAATTAAAATCAATTAACACATTTTCATTCTCTTTTAAAAATTAAATCAATCAACACATTTCTATTTTAAAATTCTTGTTTCAACAATAAAATCTACGCAGCAACTTGTGATATTGATGTATAGTTTGCTATTCTCAAGTTTCACAAGAATGTAAAGATTTATTGTATAGTTTATGCTATCCTAAATTCTGTGCAAGAGTGGATTTTAATTTCTTAAAAATTAGTTTTTTTAATAAAATTAATTCAACACAAAATCATTTTTTACAAAACTACGTGGTTTTGAGTTCCTCATTGCACTAGAGGATACATCGGTATAGTTAACAACTATCAAGTCAAAATTAATTTTCCATTAATTTGTGTTCTCTTTTAATTTAATTCTCTTTTCTTTTATTTATTTTGTTTTTATTTTTTCTTTTGAGGAAAAATAGATATTATAAAATTATAATCAATTTGCAAAATAAGCTCTAGGGTAACCATATTTATACGGACGTATTAGGAGTGTAATGGAATTAAGTTTCCACCCTTCCCTAATCATAATCAGATTCCCGAACCTCAAATCTTTTTTCAAAAGACCAGTTTACAAATCAAAAGATTTTTCAGTTTTAACCAGAATTAAAATTGGTGGCGACTCCTGTTTTATTTTAAAATCGGTCATCATCCTTATTGCGGCGCTCTCTGGGTACATTGTGCCAAGGCTGAACACGTACGATTGGTGTGTCGTAGGGGAAGAGATCTCTGTGTTCCTTTGTTGAATCTGAAGCTTCACCCTAGGAGTATATTTAATTTCAAATATTGTTACTGCCCCTCTATCAAGGAAGAACGTGGGGCTAGGAGCTTGAGAGTGACAGTACTGTGTGAGAAAAGTTTATCAATATTTGGATAACTTTCCAGGCAAGAAATTGGTCTCTTCCAATGTTAGTTTCTATTCTCGGTTTGGGAACGAGTTTGCTTCTCATGTTGGATGGCTAGATCATCTATAAAGCAATGGATTTTCCTCTCCTACAGAATTTGACTCTGTGTTGGTGTTGGCATAGTAATAGGGTAAGTGACATGTTCCATTATCCATGAAACAAAATTTTGTAATACAGTTGTTTTAACATAATCTTTTTTTTGGTCTTTATTGGGGACAGTTCCAGCAATGATCGCTGCATCCGGTTGTCTCAAGCACTTGCAAGTGATTTTGTTTCTGTTATCAAATTTCAACCCCTTCTCACTCACTTACGTATCGAATGCTTATCTAATTCTGGAGAAATTTCATTTGTCTGTAAGTCCTTGATTGTTTCAACTTTCTAAGATGATGGCACACTCTTAAATGCACTTTTATCTACATCTGTTTGTTTATTTCCTTTGTAAAAGAAATAGTCGCCACAATTATCATTAAAAATTCAGATGATGTCTAATTTGTGTAATTTATGCCCTTTTGCAGCCTTTTGGAACTTGAGTAGAGTTTATAGTAAATGACTCGTTTGTTATGTTACAGGAAATGGTTATTACCACACCGTATTGTCTAATACCACTCCCTGATAAATGAGACTTTATTCAATTGTCTTAAAATGCCATTTATTACTTTATTGTTAATTCTTTTTGCTTTTATGATATTTTATTTTACTAAAATTCTTTAGTTTTTCCCTTGACTACGTTTAATGCTTTGATTCACTTGGTTATTAGATTATATGATTTTGTATTCTTATATGATTGGTCCAATTCATGGTTTTATTTTTCCTATCTTTTTTCAATTTATTTGGAGAAAATAATTTAACAAAATCGTGAAATGACAGAGGTTTAGTTTGAAAAAAGATTATAAGAGGGTAAATTACCCTAATATTTTTAATTTAATTTTTTTTTTATTTTGGACTCATTTTTTGAATGATCAAGTATATTAAATTTATATTTTCACATAAATAATAAAAAATGCAGCAAACCAATTTGTTAATCTTAATATCTCATACATTGTTAAAACTTCTTAAATGTTATGGGAAAATATATCATCAAATATCAGCATAAAATTTTTGTCACAAAAATATTATAATTATCAAGTAAACAACAAATTTAATGTATTATATTACCTTGCTTTTTAGAAATAATTTGGGTAAATAAATCCGCTTTAATATATAACGATTTATTTATTTATTGCAAAATAATTTCATAATAATTTTATTAAGTGATAATTAATGGAATGTCCAAATGTTTAATATGGGTTATATTTTATTTGTATATGGCCACTAAATATTATAAGTATATATCTTAATTAATTCATTTAATATAACTATTTAGATATAAACATTAAATTACTTTGAAATTTTGATGATGTAATAATTATCTACCACTCTACAGAACATAGTTGTAGTAAATTGTACTATACAATATTCATAATACCCAATAAAAATTTTTCTGTGCTGATATAATTCAATCTAATATTAAATAAAATTAATATGTTAACATTTGCCGTGTTGATCTCTCAATTTTTATATTTTATTTTTATTGTTAAATTTAAAAGTAAGGAAAAATATATATTATATTAAATTACTTATTTACATATATAACATGTTACTTAATTATTTTCTTCAACTAAATCGAGAAAGGACAAAGGAAAATAAAACCATGAATTGGACTGATTGCATAAAAATTCAAAGTCACAAAATCCAATATCCAAATAGAACACAACATTAAATAAAAAAAAGAAGTAGTAATAAAGTAATAAAAGGTATTTCAGAACAATTGAATAAAAACTTATTTAAGAGATAATGATATTAAATAATGAGGAGTGGCAATAGCCACTCTTTATATTACATCCTTATATTAACTAGTTTTACATACAGTTTATTTTACCACGTGACAACACTCTTATTTTTTTTTATATCTATTATTAGGTTAGATGCTTTAAGTCTTAATAAGAAATTGTTTTCTTAATAAGTAAAAATATTATGCATGTATTTAATGGTTGAAAGGAAAAATAGAATGAGAATTTTGTAAGTTCTTTTAACTGATGACATAAATTCATTTTAAAATCTTATTTAACACAATGACACTAGCATTACCAACAAAATTGTAGAACAAATTCCCTTATAAATATTGATGCCCCAACCAGGTAATGATATTAAACATCTACTACACAGGAAATTAATACCAAATATATTTGTTAGGGTGATACAAACATATAAATTGCATGGATAACAATTAATGTACTTTATTTTATAATTATTGACAATTAAAACCAAAATTTAACAGTCTAAATTATATTTATATAGATTAATGTCATAATAATCATTCTTTAATCTCCTTAGAAGATAATGATGCTTAGATGACAAAAAAAAAAAGTCACAAAATGATTTTCTCATTAATATTGATATCTTTATTGAGTGATACCTAATTTATACACTACATGGTTGATATTAATTTGTTTTGGTAAATTATTTGCACAATAAAATTATATAAAATTAATACATTCCACTTTACTTTTTGATCTATATTAGCATCTTGATGAATTTCTAACTAGTTTTATAACTAACAAAAATGTTTTTACAATCTTTTAAAATTTAATAGACGTAAGGTTATGCACGGAATTTCAAAATATATTAACTGTTCAACAAATGGGGCTTGGAAGCCCAAAAGAAAAGACCGGCCAACCTCGGCGGGGCCACAAAGCCCGAGAAGCATCAGCTAACAGCAAAGCACCTAGCCCAGCGTGGAGGGGAGCCTGCTAAGTCCCATGAAACCATAACTTGATGCGACACACCGCCTTGGATCCCTCACCCCATATGCGTTTTTGGTCGATAATCAACCACCACTTTTGATAAATTCCCCTCCAAGCCCATTCAAGGGCCTTCAAACTAAAATCCAATAATCACTTGTTTCCAGAGCAAAACAAAGGCAAAGAATTTTGCTCAGCACCTACTGCCCTTATGGAAAGCCACCCATCTGCATCGTTAGAGCAATGCTCTGGTTCTCCACGTCAGAAAAAGAGAAAGTACTCTGTTCCTGCGGTAACTATTATCTTTCCTTTACATAATTATTGGGTGCATAAATAATTGTGTTGCGACGCCGGGGGAGATAGGGGGGGGGGGGGGGGTGGGCGCCTGGGCGAGGTAGTACGGAGTTCGCTCGTTCAAGCGGGGGCGGCGGCAGTGCTCGTCGCGGACCATCATCCGCCTTCCAGCTGGCTTCGCGACATCACATCTCGGTGAGTCTTCTCGAACCGTCGGAGGTGGGAGCAATCTCACGCTGACCTCATGGCTTCTAGCGGTAGAAGATCATTGGCCGCTAGTGATGTGGCAAAGTTGGGGGGTTGCGAAAACTCGGGATCTCGGGATTTTAGCTTGTTGGCATTGATTGGGGCTTTTTTTTTTTTTTTTACCTTCTGGACACTAGCATTTAGGGATTTTTAAGCCCATCGGCATTGAGGGTTAGAGAAAACCAGTGGGTAGAGATTTAGGGGTTATTTTCTACAAATGATGCTTTATTGATGTTGCTCCTAACAATTTTTTTTTTGGGGTTATTTTCCTCTTTTTGGAATGCACAGGGGAACATCATTTGTAGTGATGATGATATGAGTGTATTACCAGATGGCATCGTCTCGTACATCTTGTCGTTTTTAAGCATGGAAGAGGCCTTCAGGACACGATTGGTGTGTCGTAGTTGGAGAGATCTCCGCGTTCCTGTGTTGAATCTGAAGCTTCACCCAAGAATTATATTTAATTCCAAATATAAATACTACACCTCTTTCGCGGATAAAATTCTCTTGGGCATACCTATCAAAGATACAAGTGGGTTGTGGGAATTTGAGGATGAATTTGTTAGAAAAGTTGATCTGTATTTGATTAACTTTCCAGGCAAAAAATTGGTCTCCTTCAATATTAGCTTCTGTTTCTACTTTTGGAAGGAGTTTGCTTCTCATGTGGATAAGTGGATCAGTTTTGCTGTGAAGATGGAGGCTGAAAGGATCAATCTCAATGTTCCATTTTGGTCATCGCAATATACTTTTCCTTGCCATCTTCTTCCCGTTGGTGGAGGGTCTCACTTGAAGTCTCTATGCCTAGGAAGTTGCCTACTGAAGCCTTCTCTTGAGCTCGTGAACCGCCTCAATTCCTTGAAGTCTCTTGAATTGGATACTGTAAAAACACTGGATGAAAGGGATATGGATGTCATACTCTCTGGTTGTCTAAACCTTGAATCATTGATACTGAGAGAATGCCATCCCATTAGCACACTTTGCCTTCGAGGTCATGTTCCCCGGTTGAAGTGGCTGCTTGTGGCTAGCTGTTACAAAATACATACGATTGAGCTTGATTCTGTTAGTCTTGAAAGATTTGAGTATAAGGGTCGGATGCCGAGATTCAACTTTTATACGCGTCCACCACTAGCAAAAGTTTACCTGTGGATTTCTAACACATTTTATAAGGAAATGGGTTTTATGTTTGGATGCCTTCCTAGAGATTTTCCTCTCCTAGAAAATTTGACTCTGTGTTGGCACAGTAATAAGGTAAGTGACATGTTCCCCTATCCATAAAATGAAATTATGTAATACAATAGTTTTGACATAACCTTCTTTTTGTCTCTAGTTGGTGACAGTACCTGCAAGGATTGCTGCATTCAGTTGTCTAAAGCACTTGAACGTGATTTTGTATCTGATGTCAGATTTCAACCTCCTCTCAATCACTTACATACTGAATGCTTGTCCAGTGCTGCAGAAATTTCATTTGTCTGTAAGTCCTTGATTGTATCAACTTTCTAAGATCTTGGCACACTCTTGACATGCACTTTCATCTATTTAACTTTGTTTATTTTTTCTTATTAGAAGAAATAGTTGCTGCAACCATCATTAAAATTTCAAATGATGTCCAAGTTCTATAATTTATGTCCTTTTGCAACCATTTGGACCCCTGAGTGGAGTTTATAGTTTTGGAAATGACATGCTTGTTCTAATTTGCAATTTTTCATCTTGTATGATATATGTTTGGTGTCTGCAGTTACATATATCTTCGGTCGACGATGACGTGCGGGAAATAGATTACTCTAGTCAGCAGTATCTACAACTAAAAGAAGTTGAAATCAATGGATTTCGTGACTTATGGAATGCAGTTCAGTTGGCTATACACCTACTTAAGAATGCTAGTGCACTTGAGCGGATGATTATAAACCAAAGGAGTAAGAGGTGTGACGTAGGTGATAAATGGGAATATCGGGAGGCACCTGAGTACAACGTATTGACCCCAACTGAGATTCATGGTTTGCTCTTCAAAGAAAAGGCTAATCCAACAACAGAGTTGCTTATAATGTGATGCTCCCTGATATATTTCAGTTTCAGTCGAGTTTAATTATTTTTCCCTTATTTACATCAGATACTAAATATTATTAGTTTTTTTATTTTTCACTTCTATTTAAAACAAAATGTGGGATGCTCAAGTGTGGGGGCGTATTTAAAGGACATCACTTTTTATGTGCCTTCTATTGCCAGGTGTAATATTTCGTTATTGAAGGCATCCTTTGAGTTTGTAAATATCCACGAGCTTTAATTAGGTCTTCTTTGCTAAATAATTTATTTAAGTATTTATAGAAAATAAATTTTTAAAAAGTAATTTGTGAATAAGTTATTTTATATTTAAATATTTAATAATAAAAATATTTTTTTTTAGTGTTTTAGAAAATACTATTTAAGAAATTAGATATTTTAACTTTTTAAAAAATATTAAGAATAATTTTTAAATAAGTGACAAGTTATTTAATCAAATAGGATGAGAAGTAAAAATATGAATTTTAATTTTTAAAATATTAAAAAAAAATTATAAGTTATACTATTTAAAGAGATTCTTAGTCATCTTTTCAAACCTGTTTTGACATATATCTTATTTGAGTGGGTCTGGTTGAAACAATTTCTAAGATATATAAAAATAAAAAAGTTAACTAACTAAACAATATGGTCTGCAAAACATTACTGAATCTTTCAGCTTGCCAACAGTACGGTCTAGAATAGCTTCTAAAGTCTAATAAATGAATGTGGATAGTGAATTCTCAATGTGTGCGAGAAATAAATGAACATCCAATTTCTTCTTTCAAAATTTTTGTATGAGACCATTATAATTTGACAGTCATAGGTAACCTCAGGCGAAGGCACATGGCAAGTTATCTAATGGTGTAAATTTAAGAGTATATAATTATATTAATTATTTATAATATATTATATTAAATCTTCTTCATACTCTAAAATTGTAAAATTTACACAAAACTTGCAATAAAAAGTTACACAAGACTTGCAATAAAAAGTGAAACTGACCTGCAGATTTCACCCAAGACTTGTCCTTCCGTTCTTCCAAGGAACAACGGAGCACCAGTCACTACTTCTGAAAATACACACCCAATCGACCACATGTCGATGTATTGTTGTCCCCTAATGACTTCAGGTGCCCTGTAACCAAGTGTAGTGACCTATACAAATCAATTTAGTGTCAGTTACAACACTTTTGAAAATGAGATATTGAAAGTTAGCATACTTAACCTTAGGAGTGAGGTTGTTCAGTTAGATATTACTCCTAGCACAACCTAAATCTGCAATCTTCAACCTATCATTCACAGGATCAATTAGTATATTTTCGGGCTTCAAATCCCTATGTATGACTCCTTGCGAATGGAGATAATGAACACCCTCAATAATCCGCTTCATAGTCAGCTGAAAAAAGGAAAAGAGAGAGAGAGAGAATGAAAAGCAAAACAAATAGTGAGCTCTAGGTAGGCATGGTGAACTCCAGATGAGGCAGTGAATAAACCTTGATGGTTTCTGGATGTTCAAATTTCTCTTTCGCCTTGACCCTATGAGATTTCAAATCATCTTCCAGATGTTCCAAATTTCTCTAGAGTAGGTTTTCTTAAATATTTGAGCCATAATTCAAGTGGAGCCTACCATTAACATGAGTGGGTCTCCAAGAACCCTATGGTGGTTCCGAATTTGCCTAGGAATATGTGTACTGCACTAAACTCTCCTAAGAAAAAGTATACCTAAGATATTACATTATGCTTCAAGTCTAGAAAAAGATATTATATTCATACAAAAGATCTGTTAAATATAAAATTATTTATATATCTCTATTTATTTGTTTAAATTTTTGGGAGATTGCTCATCATAATATTTAATGTTTAATCTTAATATTAAACAATAATTTAGTTATCAATTTTCTCCTAAAACTAATCTTGTATAATAACATATATTATACTGTGATACCCGGTGTACACGTGTCAGTAGATAAATTCTGTACAGCTTCAAGATCTCCCGGGGCCCACCCATGTCATTGGGTCCTAAATTTTACTAAGTTTGGATTCTATACCTTCTTGGAGGGCTATATGATAGAGCCACATTCTTGAGATCAAAAGTCCTGGTGATTGTTCCTAGAGGAAAAATAAGTTAAAAAATTATTTTTAATGAATTTTATGGAACCTTTAAATGCTTTTTTTTAGCCCACAAGTTTAAAAAATCTTAAAGATTCCCGAATTTGAACTAAAACTCAGAATTTGGATTTGTTGGGATTTCTCCAAATGAAGGGTATTTCCTTATTTATATTTATATTTTAAAGTTAATGGAGAGTAAAATAAATGAGGATATTTATAAATAAGTGAGTACTGAGACAACCTAAATTCCAAATGACAAGAAAAATGCAAAGGTTGAGGTTGTTGTCGCCACTATAGCGATCATAAGTGCACAGTACTGGAGGGTGCAATGCGTCCTAACCAATATAGCAGTCCCCTAAAGTGTGAACAATATAAAATAGTGTCGTTCCATTTGTCAATACCTCCTCTATTTTATAAAACCTTTCTCAACTCTTTCTTCCCCCCGTTTTTTTATTAGAACGCCAAGCCTTCTCTCCCAAACACTTTTTCGCTCTTCTCTCTTAATCTCATTCAAGTCTAGCTTTCCCAAATAATCAAGGTATGTTTATGCTAATAGATTTTGTCTCTGTTCTTCCCATTCTTCCATGTTCTTAGTATGTGTTATTATTTTCTCTCATTGTTGTCAAGTGTGGGTGCTCCCCTAATGTTAGAACTAGATTAGAGTTATCTAGAAGTGGATACAGTTTGACCTTGAGTTTTTTAATATTATAGTAGATATTGGTGTTCTCCTGGCTCTCAGAGCTCAATTAGTGGTGACGTCATCTCTTCCTCCCCTCCAGGTGAGTGGGTTTAATCTCGTAGTTTTAGTCGCATTATTATGAATATATTTCTCACATTATCATCGTGAAATATGAAATTTAAGATGAGAAAAAGTAGAAAATATGATTACGGCAAGCTAGCAAAGATAATGATTTTGACTATGGCATGAAAGAAATATGTTTTAGAAAACCATAGGACCATAATTAAATTGTTCAGTGCTATGAAAATGTTTTATATGCTCATGAAGGTAATTGTTTGCAAAAATTGTCAAATATGTCTTCTAGATTTATGGTACTACCATGATTTTAGGATTTGGAATCTTAGACTATGTTTTTAGAATATTTTGTTATGTATTTTGGACAAATGTTGATTATAGTGGTTTAGCTTTCAATAAATAAGTATTATGGATTATGATATCACCATGTCTTAAGACTTCAAAATTTCCAAAATCGTTTTATTGAAATATTAAATTGAACTATGTTGAATAAATATATTTTGCCTTATGAAGAAATGCGTTGATATGATTTATAGTTATTATGATAGTAGCATTACCAAGTATATACAAATATGTTAGCTTAAGATATAAATTTAGAACTTCAGTTTTATGGTATCAAGGGGTGTGAAATTCAGTATGATTTTGAGCAACTGTCAGATACATATTTTGTGGGTTTGAAATTGGGTTGCCTACAAGCGAGTGATGTAACGCCCATTGATGAAGTCGGAGAGTGACCACCGATGCAAAGAAGGCACAAAAAAGAAACGGCTCCTGGTAAACTTCTAAGTGGAGGGTATATGAATGAACCAATTATACCCCAAAATGAGAGGGATCCTAATACTGTGTAGGTATGAGACTATACAGTTAAAGAGGACTTATATAAATTGATTTGTACTACCTATACCAACATGACTAAAGAACTCCATAGTTAAGCGTGCTTAACTTGGAGCAATTTTGAAATTGGTGACCTCCTAGGAAGTTTTCCCAGGGAGCATGTGAGTAAGGACAAAGCACGCTGAAAAAGGCCCGTGTTGGTTTGTGGGAACAATCGTCAATCTATAAAGCAGTAGAGGATGTTACAAATCGTATCAGAGCCTGCACCTTCCTTAGTATGGTGTGGTTCGAGGACAAACCAAGTGGAAGCTGGTGGACATGTAATGCCTGGTGATAAAATCGAGGAGTGATCGCTAGTGCAAAGAAGGCACAGACAAGGAGCGGCTCTTGGCAAACTTCTAAGCAGAAGGGTACATGAATGAATCGATTACACACCAGAATAAGGGGGATCCTGAGACTGTGTAGGTATGAGACTATACAGTTAAGGTAGGCTGATATGAATTGATTTGCACCACCTATACCAACAAGATGTATCTTCTTTTCGGTAGCCCATCACTAAAGAACTCCATAGTTAAGCGTGCTTGACTTGGAGCAATTTTGGAACAGGTGACCTCCTAAGAAGTTTTCCCAAGGAGCATGTGAGTGAGGACAAACCACGCTGAAAAGACCCGTATTGGTTTGCGGGAACAGTCGTCAATCCATAAAGCAGTAGAGAATATTACAGGTGATCTCTTGGGCATGATTTTTATAACCACAATTATGCTAAAATTAGATTGTTAGATTTATATGAATCCATAATTCTGAGTGTACTAAGGACTTAGGGGCTCTTGTTTGCTAGGGACTGAGTACCCACTCTTTAGTTATGGACATTCAATAGTGTTAGTGTTGATTTTTTTTATTTCCAATCAAGTTATGTGTGATGAGATTCATTAAACATAATTGCAATTCAAGTTTAGAAAGTAGTTAACCTTGGTATATCTAACTGCCAAGGAGTGTACCAAGTAGCCATGGAGGCAATCCTAGTGAACAACCATGGTAACAATCCCAGTGAACATCCATAGAGGCAAACCTAGTAAATAGCCATGGAGGCAAGATTTTAGAAAATTGAGATATTCAAGATCTAGTGAGGTATCCATAGAGAACAAGGATAATTGTGTGCAACAATGACCATTCTTATATATATATATATTTATGTCTGTTAAGTCCATAGTGTTGTCATTTATGATTTAGCAAAGCTAACAGTTTATTTTAAGTTATTTATGTATGTGTGTGTGTGTGTGTGGAATTGCTAGAAGCTTGTATTAGTATTACTGTTATCATTATTATCATGATTTTATACATCTTTGTGTTGTCCATGTATGATTGTGAGTAGGGATCCACTCATTGTGTTTTGTAATAAAACTCACCCTTCTTTCCTTCTCTTTTTTCACAGATACAGGTGTAGCTCAGAATCCTCTTCTCCCTCCTCCTCCGCATCAGTTATCATTAGTTTGGGTGAGTTTCACCTTCTAATGAAGTCTTTTTAATAATAGTAGAGTACTCTAGTGATATGGCAGGTAGGGTCCCAAACTACATACATAGATTTATTCATGTTTTGCTTTTTGTACACCATGATTCTTTTATATTAAAATAATCCTAGCATTCATGTTTTATTTTGTAAATAAGCAACTTAGTAGAATTATATATGCTAACTATAGCTGTAGGTTTTATTTATGGAAAAAATGTTTTATATAGAATTCTTATAAGTTGAATTATGATTCAAATTGGAATTTATGAACAAAGTATGCATATAGTACGGTGTAGTGATTATTGTGGAGATGAGATTCCCCACGTACCAGTTACGTTCTAAATCGGGTCGCGACATATATATTTCTACATATAAACTTTATAATTGTTTTAGGCACATACCTTACGTTGTTTTCGGCCTTGTTTGACACATTGTATAAGGCATGATAGGATAAGCTAATACAATATGTAATGGCTTTATACGTTGTTTGGTGCAAGCAACATATTGTATAAGTTTATCCATCAACCCTCTCTCATGTCAAAATTATGGATAACTCAATCATGCCTAAGGAGGGAGGATAAGACCTAATTAATTTTTAACGTATAAGATTTATTTTACTCATTTAATAAATGCTATAATAAATAAAATAATTATTTAAATAATAAAATAGTAAATAAAATAATTATTCAAATAAAATATTAAATATTAAATAATTTAATAAACATTTTAAATAAATAATAAATTTTATTTGATATACAAATAAATTATATGCTATTAAAATAAATAAACAAATAAATAAATGTGGTGCATTAAAGTATGGATTAATAATAAAAATTAATTTAATATTTATTATTAAATTAAAATTTAAATAATTTTGATAAAAAGACTAAAAATTATTAATTTAATAATTATTTAATGTTTATTATAGTTAGAATTATTTTTAAATAAATGATAGTATTATATATTTTAAATAAATTTAAATAATTAATAAAATAATTATTTTATTTTTATTTAATATTTATATATAATAAAAATTATCTATAAATAAATGATAATATTATATAATATAACATATAATATCTTATATAATGTCACACTAAATACTATATAATATTAAAAGTTTATCAACCCTTATATTATTAAATCTTAACCTATTAGACTTTATTCTATTAGGCTTGCCAAATAGGTACTTACAATGATCAATTTTAATTTTTGACTTGTAAATGGTTATTTACACCTATTTTATCTATATTTTAACCTTGATTATCTGTATTTTAATGAGATATGAGAGGTCGGACTCTCATTTCTATCCCTATTCCCTACCCATAATATCTTAAATAAATAAATAAAAATTGACGGAAACCCATTTCGTAGCAAAGAGGGAAAAGTTCGTTATGATGAGCCTCACATGGTCATGGAAAGCGGAAGGGCTGTAGCATTAGTTGACTTGGGGCTTGAGAAGACAAAAAAGAGTTGCCAAAATTAAGCTAGTGAAAGAGAGATTTGTTGTCTGGATAATTTTTCTTTGGATGAATGTGAACGTATTTCTCATCCAATAATCCCACTTTATTCCAAGTGAAAAACTATAGCTTTGGAGCTTTGACATTTTATTTAGGATTTAATTGGAATACATTGACAATATAAATAAATTTTACACATTTATCCAATCATGTAATGATATATCAATAAATATAGTTACTTTTTCATCCTACTACTTAAAAATTTATATAAAAGAAGAGATTTAATTGGATATCAGTGTAAAAGATTATTATACTATCAGTACATCAAAATCAAACCATTTTATTTATTTATTTATTTGTTTTAAAACTTTTTACTTTTATCTTTTTTTGTTTAAATTTTTGCATACTATCTACATAAATTACATGACATCTTATTGTTTGCCCTTCCAAATTATTTTTATACAACATTTTTAAAATAAATTTATATAAATTTATATATTAATATTAATATGTTTTATTCAAATGCCTGAGAAATAAAAAATAAGAAAAAATGAGTAATATTAAAAGTATAATATGAAATTCATTTTCCTTTTGATAATTATACACTCAAAAATAATTTTGACTAATATCATCTAAACAATACTCATTCTATCATAATCATTTTTGCTATAAAAGTTTACAACCATAAATCATATTGATACTAACTCACTTTAAGTAAAATCAATTTTACATAATCAAATTGACCCAAACCCTATTTACAAACACTAATCCAAATACACACTAGGTCAATGGTGCTGTTCTGTTCTGGAGTTGGCTCCACGGACACTAAAAACTACTTCTCTCTCGATTAAATTTCATAAGAAATAGGGGTTTCCTTTGCTTAGAACATTGATGACATTGAATAATATTTTACTCATCTTATCCACAATTAGGGTTCAACTAGCTGTTTTTCATTTTTTTTTTTTTGTATATCAGTATTGTAGCTTTTTATCAATTGGATATCGTCATAGAAATACTAGAGAATTAAGGTAGAAACTTTAACAAAATTTAATTGATAAAATGATATGATATATTCATTGATCTCTTGATAAATATGTGAATTATATTGTTTTACGGTGTGAGTTTTGTATAAGATATTTATTTTTGTTCTGTTATATGCTTTGAATATATACTTGCACAATATTCATTACATGTATAATAAATCAGCTATGTTTTCTATAAAATTTGTTCGGGGCGGATGCATATTGAAATTTTATATTACTTTTAAAACGAACATATTTTGGGGGAAAATGTTTACATTTGCATGAAGATAAGCAGAATTTTTTTAAAAAATTTCATTTCAGTTTATCCACCTAATAACAACTTTATTTTGTGCGCGCACATGGTTCTGATGCGTCATCTTTATAAAACACAGTAGAAAAAATTAACCACATAACAGTAAAATTACAAGAGACAAAGACGTCGAAGAACGTAGAACATTAATAATAACCAGAGACAAAAACGTTACATTCTTGATTAATCATCAGATACTATATTGAAATGATTATGACACCAGCTAACACACTGAAATTACTAAGAAACTCTTAATCCACCTCTTAGTCCAATTTAGTTAGGGTATAGTGAAAATGACTTGGATATCTCAGAGAAATGGAATGGTACATGCTGTCGTCGTTAATAATTGGGTTTTGACCATCTCCACGTCCAAACGGAAATAAAGTTCTTTGTAAAAATACGGTGAAAGTGGTGCTGCTCTCGGTTCCTTCATTGATACGAATTTATATTTTCACTTCTTATTTTTATTTTTTATAATTTTATAAAAAAATAGTAAAAATAATAAAATTTTGTTTTGCATTTTTATTTTCTCTGTTCACTTTTTTTTTATAAAATCCTGAAAATAGAAAACACAATAAATAAAAATAGGAAAAAAATAGAAATCAAATATGCCTTTATAAGAGGAGCAAATTATATTCATATTAATATTATAATTCTGCAATAATATATTAATGGGAAAATTATATGCATATTAATATTCATACATATATAGTGTAAAAATCTCCATAACTCTGTTTCATATTTTCTTATGAAAAAAGGAGCAAAATTTTGAGTTTGTTTGATTTTGAAAATTGATTTTTTGTTTTTATTTTTTCATATTATTATATGCTATCACTTTATTTTTATTTTATCCCTATCTTCATAATTTTTTATAAAGAAAATGGTACAGATTAAAAAAACTTATCTTTATTATGTCCTTAATAAATTGCATAAATAAAAATAGAATAAAAATATAGTGAAAATTTTACAATTAATATTTAAAACAACAAATAAAAACATGTAATATTTTTTAAAATCAAACATGTATGTGTATCTTTTCTTTTTCAAATTAATGTAAAAGGATGTATGGTGATGATTTTTTTTTTCTATAAATAACATCGTTGATAGTTAAGTTGCAAAGCATGTCCACTCAATATATTGCAATGTGCTGTTTTGAAGGTCAAGTTATAAGGCTGAAAGATTTTATTCGAAAGAATAATAGGTTGGAATAACTAGAAATGTGAGAAGTGAGACGAGACATATGGTGACTGATATTGGATAGAGACGTTGACGTGCAAGAGCGAGGCCATGTGCTCCAACGCGGCGTTACTTCAAACTGTCATGGCAGAGAAAACTATCAAGATGCATTTATTTAATTTTATATATTTATATACGGCGCCACTAATTTTTGGACGCTCTTATTAACGAGGTTAATGTCATGTGGCAAAGAATCAAGGAAATTTGAAAGCCAAGAAAAATAAAAATTTGAAAGGCAGAAAGGATGGAGGGCTCTGGGTATTTCAGTGTTGGTTTAAATTGTCTTGAAAGGGGTTTTTGGATTGTGCTCTCGTATATTTTGAATTTTGGGTGTTGTTTTTGGTTCCATGGTGTTTTAGAGGGTATTTGTATAGGATTATGGAGCCCAAGATTACTTTTTCATTAAAAAAAAATTATTTTTTTCATACATTTAGATATTTTTCAAAAACTGATTAAAATTTTAAAAAATTAAATTTTAATTTTTTCAGTTATATGTGAAATTCAAATTTAATAATTATTTTTTTAAAATATGAAAGAAAAGCATCCTGCACCCTTATGTTTTTACTTTTTAGATGTCCATGTGTTTTAATCTACTTCTCTCACGTTGGAGAGTCCATCGCCTTGTTCAAATAATTATTGAAAAAAATTACTATAGAAATAAAAAATAATTAAACTGGCAGAAGTTAATGGTGCAGAGAAAGAAAATAATTTCATAGAATTGGTTTACGGTGTGCGGGTATATGATGTTATAATATCGAATTTTAATTATATTAGTAGTTAGGACTAAGTTATACGAAGTGTTTTTGTGAATTACTAGGTTTTTCCATAAATGAGTACACTTAAGTTGGCCTGAACACCGACCACAATATTTAAAGGAATTTATTTTTATGCATTATATAATATAATTTATACTATTAATTCATAGACTATTAATTAATAGAATTTTTAAAAAAATTAATGTCAAAATATAATGAATATTCACCATGACAAAAATCCATCATGATTTGTCATTTTTTTTTTTAATTTTACAGTTTCATAGTAAAAGTTTATTTTGTATTGTCAGTACGTAAAATTAATGTTATATTTTCAAAAATAATTTCTTATGTTATTCATGTATATATTACTCAAGTTTTATTTTAAAGATATTTATAACTATAAACTTCCACGGAAACTTAAAAGAAAAATAAAATTTTCTATATAGGTAATCAAATCCATATAGATTTATCCTATTTCAGTCTCAAAAAATGTCTCTTTTTCATTTATTATTATACCGAAAATCAATCTTTTTTTTTTCAAAAAAAATCCTTCTAATAATATACTTGACCTCTAATTCAAAATATACTAGAACTTATTTATCAAGTAATTGTTATTATCATTACATTTTTCACAAAATCAAGTAATTTTCAACACATTTTAGTCCGGAGTTGTAAAGTAAAAAACAGATTTGTGTAATAATTTATTTATTTTAATATAAAAGAAGCCTTTCACCCATGGCGAGAAGCATATTTTTTTCCATTCATTGGTTAATGGTGAAAAGCATATTTGCTGTCCAGAGTATGATACCCGCCGGTCCAACCCCGTCAATGAAGCCATGAAGGCATCAACCGCTACCCCTTGGCTCCTGTCCTGTGTATCTTGAAGCCGCGTTAAAGCGGGTCCCACGTATCGTTGAACCCAGCGCAGCAACCATTCCCTTTCCAAGCCATGTTCTTCTGTTTTCCCTATGCTTCCTTTTAAGCTCAAAAACTATATATAAATATATCATAAGCTTGCCTGGCATTAAGAATAATTATAAAAAAATATTATTTATACTCATTATTTATGAAATATTATACTGATATATTCTCATTTATTATTGGATGAGGTGTGAACCTCATTTAGTTTGAAACTTACATCTCATTAGATAATAAATAAAAGTGTATCAATACGATATCTTATAAAATATAAATACAAGTAACATTACTCTAATTGCAAATTAAGAAAGTTACCATATACGATTAAAAAAGTCATACTAAAAATTAAACATCACAGGGAGGATTGAATTCTATGATGCATTTTTCAAAAGATATTAGTCTTATTATACGTTTCTGAATTCATGTTATAACAAATATTTTCAAAGTTTATAATTTTTAATAATTTAATTTTTATACATTGGTTAACAATTTGTCACTGAATGTGATTTTGAAATATTGATATTGTAAAAGTATTTTACATTGTTATCCAGTCAAAATATCCTATTTATATAACTTTTCAAACAACATGTGTTAAACTTAATTATCTTTATTGATGTGACAATATATAGTATGAATTTTTTTTATAACATCAGTATATAAAAATAAAATTTTTAAATCATTATTTTAGTAAAACTCTATTGACAATGCATAAAAATTATTTTCTAAATATCGATTTCTAAGTTTTCAATCAAACTCTAAATTTTAAAAGACTTTGTTGAATACTAATTTTTTTTTGAAAGAGGAGCGATGACAACTATCACCACACTTATACCACATACTTATATCAAATTAAAAATTATAAACCTATATGTAAAAAGTTATAAATCAATATACAAAAAAGTTGTAAACAAATATGGAAAAACTTTTTACATTTTGATTTATAACTTTTAATTTGGTACAAATATATGATATAACTACGGCGGTGTACATTTATCATTTCTTTTTTAGAAATAGTATTAAGAAATTCGTTTTCCTATATTAACTACGTAGTTGTATGCTATTATTCAATAAAAACAATAAAAAGTGTTATGGTAGAATAGGTAATTTATTAAATATGGACCACATTAGTACTTCTTTAATTTTGAGAATGGCAAACCTCAGCCCCAGAACATTCATTTTTGTTTTCTTTTAATATCATAGCATTGGTGTAAAAGATTCCGAATTTTGAAAACTGCACCACCAAATCTTCAGGAAACAGCTGGTTTTTATAATGGGGGAGTTAGTACATGGTAGTAACTAATAGTTTGAAGTTTCATAAACTTTTCCACATTTTTATTTTAATTTTCTTTGTTTGTGGGGTCCTTTTTTTTTCCTTCTGTAGATGACAGCCTAATCAACAGCCTGGAAAAGGTTGTTTGCAGCCACACTAAAAGGCTCAACTTGATGGGAAGGGGTTTTCAGTAATGGGATTTACGTAAACCTTAAACCAGTTCTCATTCTGTTTCAGCTTTGTTCACTTTGGCAATCACGGTTCTACTTCACATTTCCATTTTTTCCCCTCGGTTTCTCTCCCTCCACAGCTACCTCAACAAACAAGGTAAGCACATCAAGATAACTCTTTTATTTTTCTCACTGTACTTACGTAAGAGAGCTCTGGTAAACTAGACTTAATACCCTTGTTGTGTGTGTGTGTTTGTGTGTTTGTATTATGTTGTGTTGTGAGCTGTGACGTTAGAATCATCATGGTTTTTTGTCTGCTGCTTGTAACAGGAATGTCTGGTTTTTTTGTGCATCGAATTTGATAGATCTGAGGTTGGTGCAGGTTTTTTGTGTATGTGCCCTGGGATTGGAAGTTTAAGCTCAAAGGGTGTTTTGCTTACAATCTGTTTATGGACTAGTGGTGAAGAACACTACTACCAATGTTGTTGATGATGAAACTTGTCAAGTGGGTTCCTTCTGTTCTTGTTGTTTTTCTGTTTCTTGTGGTGAATGGGGCATTTGCTGCTTCATACACTCCTCCTGATAATTATCTAATTGCTTGTGGCTCCTCCCAAAACATCACCTTCCAAGGTCGCACCTTCGTTCCTGATTCACAGCATTCTTCACTAGTTTTGAAAACCGGGAATTCTGTTGTGGCTAGTTCCAATTCTAGTGCTGCCCCATTTCCAATCTACCAATCAGCTAGGATTTTCACCAATACAGCTTCTTATAGATTTGAAATTGAGCAAGAGGGTAGGCACTGGATCCGGCTTTATTTCTTTCCGGTTCCCCACTCTGGTCACAATTTGACTTCTGCTTCTGTAACAGTGGTAACTGATGATTTTGTTCTCTTGAGCAATTTCACCTCTAGGCGCTACAATGGTTCTTATATCTTCAGGGAGTATGCCATCAATGTTACCTCTGATACCTTGACTGTCACCTTTATTCCTTTAAATGGTTCAATTGCCTTTGTTAATGCAATTGAAGTTGTGTCAATGCCTGATGATTTGTTTGTTGATCAGGCGTTGGCACTTAACCCCTCAGCCCCTTTCAGTGGCCTTTCTGAACTTGCTTTTGAAACTGTTTACCGCTTGAACATAGGAGGTCCCTTGCTTACTGCCCTAAATGACACCCTGGGGAGGACTTGGGAGAATGATCTGAAGTACCTCCATGTGAACAGCTCGGTCGCTAATGTGTCAGTTGATCCATCCACCATCACGTATCGGGCAGGTGTGACGCCTCAGACAGCACCCAATTGGGTCTATGCCACTGCTGAAGCAATGGGGGATCCAAATGTTGCCAATTCCAATTTCAACATTACTTGGGTCTTCCCAGTGGATCCAAGCTTCTCCTATTTTATTCGGGCGCATTTTTGCGATATTATGAGCAAGTCTCTCAACACTTTAGTGTTCAATGTGTTCATAAATTCTGACATAGCTCTTGGAAGCCTTGATCTCTCATCCATAACCAATGACTTGGATGTGCCTTACTATAAGGACTTTGTTTCCAATGCCTCAGCAGATTCTAGCACTTTGACAGTGAGTGTTGGTCCAGATACAATGGCAGACATCACAAATGCCACTTTGAATGGACTGGAGATAATGAAACTCAGCAATGCATTGAGGAGCTTGGATGGGCTTTCTTCAGTTGAGAATCTCCTTCCTAATTCATCATCACACAAGAGCAAGATAGGAATAATTGTTGGTTGTATTGCTGGGGCTGTAGCTGCCATTGCCATGGTTAGTTTGTGCTATTGCTGCTTCGTGGGATGCAAATCGAAGACTACTCAACAGGGCCATCCATGGCTGCCTTTGCCCTTGTATGGAAACTCTCAGACCATGACAAAAATGTCCACGACTTCGCAGAAGAGTGGAACTGCAAGCTGCATTTCTTTAGCTTCATCAAACCTTGGACGGTTCTTCACTTTCCAAGAAATCCTGGATGCAACCAACAAATTTGATGAGAAGTCGCTTCTTGGTGTTGGCGGTTTCGGTAGAGTTTACAAGGGAACTCTTGAGGATGGAACCTATGTAGCTGTTAAGAGAGGGAATCCTAGATCTGAACAAGGTCTTGCTGAATTCCGAACAGAAATTGAAATGTTATCCAAGCTTCGCCATCGCCATCTTGTGTCACTCATTGGTTATTGTGATGAGAGGTCAGAGATGATTCTTGTCTATGAATACATGGCTAATGGACCCCTCAGGAGTCATTTGTATGGAACAGACCTGCCACCTCTATCATGGAAGCAGCGGCTTGAAATTTGCATTGGAGCAGCAAGAGGACTCCATTATCTCCACACTGGTGCATCTCAAAGCATAATCCACAGGGATGTAAAGACAACAAACATCCTCTTAGATGATAACTTTGTTGCTAAGGTTGCTGATTTTGGTCTCTCCAAAACTGGTCCTGCACTAGATCAGACTCATGTGAGCACTGCTGTTAAAGGCAGTTTCGGTTATCTTGATCCCGAATACTTCAGAAGGCAGCAACTTACAGAGAAATCAGATGTGTATTCATTTGGAGTGGTTTTAATGGAAGTGTTATGCACAAGACCAGCATTGAACCCTGTCCTTCCCAGGGAGCAGGTTAACATAGCTGAGTGGGCAATGACATGGCAGAAAAAAGGGATGCTTGATCAAATCATGGATCAGAATCTGGTGGGGAAAGTCAATCCTGCTTCTCTTAAGAAGTTTGGGGAGACAGCTGAGAAGTGCTTGGCTGAGTATGGTGTGGACAGGCCATCCATGGGAGATGTCTTGTGGAACCTTGAATATGCTTTGCAGCTGCAAGAGACCTCATCAGCACTCATGGAACCTGAAGATAACAGCACGAACCACATCACTGGTATTCAGTTGACTCGTCTCGAGCAATGTGACAACAGTGTGAGTATGATTGATGGGGGCATCTCTGGCACTGATGATGATGCAGAAGATGCTGCAACAAGTGCAGTGTTCTCGCAATTGGTGAATCCTCGTGGAAGATGAGTTCTTCTTGTGTAACGTTGATTTTGGCCATTGGCCTCTAAGTGCAGCGGCTGTTCTGGCCTTGGACTAATTGAAAAGTCCTGATTGATGAATGAAGGTTATTTCCCATTTCATTATTGCTTTTGTAATCCATTTTTTCTTTTTTGCCCATAAAGCAAGTTACCATGTAATATAGTTGAGTGGTTCTGATAGGTGCCAAGCAACTAGTTAGAAATTGTATGTGAGGCACTCATAAGATTCTGTTGTACTTCATATAAGCAAAATAGGAGTTCAGCTCCACTAGCTGTTCTCACACGTTACAATAAAAGTTATTTAAAATATGATTAAACCATAGACCAAGTGAGGTACTGCTTCAGATCAATTAATTTACTTTCCTTCGTGCTGTTTCTTGTAAATCCGGAGAATCTTTTCTGCTCTAGACTAATATATTTATAATTTTTTGGAGACTAAATTTATTGTGCAATCAATATCATACCATTACCCAGAAAATTGAAAAATGATGGTAAATTTTGAGAAATACTTGAATTATTATTTCCTGGGCCATTGTCACAAGGGGATGATTAATTTCCTCCCATAACAGATGAAGGAGCTAAGAAAATAAATTTGAATGACATAAAGACATTTTGGAATTAAGTTGTTTACTACATTCGTTCTCATAGCATTGAAATGTTTCATATAGCTTTCTCTATTATTGTAGGTTGTCTCTGATTTCAAAGTACTTAAGATAAAGCTCTTAAACTTATTTTTCTCCATGTGAAAAGTTTCTCTGCTCTCTTGCCGTACATTGTTGAATACTTGAATATATGTCCAACAATATCTTGAAACTTCCATGCTTATGTTATATCTCTATGCAATAGCAGATTCCAATAGACAGTGTTTTCAAACCTGCACGTGCTCTGGGATGCTCTCTTTGACTAGTTGTGAACACCAGTCATTCCTTAATCTTTATGATAAAAAACAAAATAAATGTGACTAATGATCTTGATCTTGAACCTCTGCATGATATTAGGGTATGATATGTGAGAACCTTCCATATAATCACACTGTTTGATCATATATAAAAAACAAAATATCACAATTTTTATTCAACAGGAAATCAAGTACAAAACACTTTTTCGGGGCCACCGAGGGCAGAACATATTTTTATCTCAAAATTGCAACGTAAAATCATTATCGGTGTGTTTGGAAAGTTTTTAAGAGATTGAATTGAATTGAATTCCATCAAGAATTGAATTCAATTCTTATGTTTGGAATGAATTAGTAAGTAAAAGAATTGAATTGAATTCTTTCACTTGGAACGTATCTAAAAATGAATTGATTTATTTATTTTTACTATTTTATCCTTTATTAATTAATTCTTCAACAATATTTCACAAAAAAAATTAGAGTTATTTAAGTAAAAGACAAAAAAGGAAGAGGAAGCTTTCGTGTTCCCCTCCTCCCCCAGTCACCTCCTTCTTCGTGCTCCCCTCCTTCTCTGTGTTCCCTGCCTTCCCCTTCCTCCATCCCCATCGCGCCGCGCCACCATTGTGCGGAAGTCATCGCCGCGGTGGTGCCTCTCTTCCCTGCTCATTGCGCACAACAACTGCATCAGAACCAACCTCCACTCTGACCATTGTGACTTCGTGCCTCCGTGAGCCACCGCTCCGTCGCACCCTTCGCAGCCTCACTGTCACCCCTCGTGAAGCCCAGCACAAATCCAACTACAAATCAGACCCATTTGGGTCTGATTTACTTTGAGAGTATTTTGTGGAATTCAATTCTTACATGAATTGAATTCTTTAGGTTAAATTGTTTCCAAAGCAGGGAATTGAATTCAATTCCTCAAGGAATTGAATTCTGGGGGCTTTCCAAACGGGCTGTATAGGATAGCAATGGAAACATTCAAATTTATCTTCTGCAAACTTCTATTTCCACTATTGGCACCACCAATGCAATCCAGTATACCATATCCCATCACTAAGTCCTCCTTCCTTGAACCTTTAGCGGGAGAGAATATACAAACACCACACCCTGCAGAAAGGAGTGACTTGGTTCTATACTTTCTTCCCCTCTAACTACTGACATCGCCACACCTAGTGTTGCTGGATCCTGAAAATCTCACTGATAAGTCCTGCCAAGGACTCCTTCAATTTGGGAGGACAGACCATAGAATTTGAACTGCACCTCCAGGTGAGCAGATGTAATACCCCGGATTTTAAATAAAAGGATTAGAAAATTTTTTTGAACTAGAAACAGTGATAGTCACCGTTACCTGTTGATCGGGTCTTGAATTTTTTACTAAGTCTGGACCCTACACGTCCTTAGAGGGCTCTATGATAGAGCCATAATCTCGGGATCAAAAGTCCCGGTAATGATTCCCTAAAGCAAAATGAGTTGAAGAGTGATTTTTAACAAATTTTATGAAACCTTTAAACATTTCGCTTTTAGCTTAAGAGTTTATAAAATCGTGAGAATTTCTGAATTTGAACTATAATCCAAAAATTGGATTTTGATTTGTTAGGATTTTGATTTTTTTGATATTTTATTTCAATCCAAATGGGGGGTATTTCTTTATTTACATTTATGTTTTAAAGTTAATGGAGAGTGCATTCTGTAGAGTATCCTGGAGCATTCTGGAGACCGCTGCAGCGGTCAACAGAATAGTAAGGCGGTGCAACCAGGCTCTTGGGTGAGCACTACAGTGGTAAACAGAATTATAAAAACCCTCATTTCGGGGTCCAGAACACTACACACATCTATTCTCACCCCCCAATCTCGAGCTCTCACCCAAAAAATGTGGATTTCACCCTCTAAACTCCATTTTCTTCCAATTTCTTCAAGTTTAACCTACAATCTTCCCTTCTTCAAGCTTAAAGGTATGTTATCTTGTTAGTTTTGCTTCGTTTTCTTCAAGTTCTCCTTCATTGAGGGTGGCTCCCCATGGCTCTCAAGGGAAAGAAGTTTTCTACCACCTTAGAGATGGACTCTTGGGTATTGAAGAGGCTTTAGAGGTCAATCTAGAGTTCTGCTGCTTCCATGTCAGATAGTGGTGTCATCTCTTGCTTTCGAGAGTCCTGTTGATTCTGTTGGTGTTGGTTCTTCACTGTTCACCCCTCCAGGTGAGTGGGTTCACATCTGTAATCTCTATGTTGTGTATTAGAGTTATTTTCATAAAAAAATCCTTTACTGCTTGAGTTTAGAGCTTTCAGCAAAGAAGTTTGAGATTTCTGTTGGTTTTTATGTTTTAGAACTCTGGTTTTAGAGCATGAAACTGATTTTTGATAAAAACTCATGTGACCATGTTTGCTATACCGGTTTTATGTAGAATTGATCATTTATATGATTGTTAGAGGCTTTTATTACTGTTTGAGTAGATTCTGAAATTGGTTTATATATATGAAGTGGTTTTATATCTAGATATGTAGTTTAGAGAAGAAAATGGAATTATCACTGCAAGCTTTGGTATTTTAAAGCATGATATTGAGTTTTCTAAATATGAAAAGCTGGATAGTTGAAGATATATTTTAGATAACTAATCAAAAGGTTTTTAGAGCTTGAATCTTCATGGGATTTAGAACAGTTGATGGCTACATACTCTGTAAAGGTATGGAATCATAAATGTCTGCACAGGGTGATCCCTCGGACATGATTCCATAACCACGGATATGCTAAGGTCAGATTGTTAGAATCAGGTGGATTCAGAGCTCCCAGAGTATCAGAGTTAATTATTGGTAAAAGGTGATTTAGAGATTTAGACATAAAAGGATTTTAGAGCATGGATCTTTGTATGACTCAGAACAGTTGGCGGATACATATTCTGTGGACTTGGAATCATCATGTATGATTTCATAGTCATAGTTATGCTAAGGTCAAACTGTTACAGAGTTACAGGGATTCAGAACTCACAAAGAATTAAATGGTTTTAAGGAGTTTCAGATTTAAATGAATGTATTTAATTGAGTTAAAAGGTAGCTATAGAGAAACGGGCTGTGTGTTAACAGCAGTTAATCCGTTAACCTTAGTACCAAGTTGCCTAGGCCAGAGATTATAGAGATTTATATCCAGAGATTATAGAGAATTTATTGTCACACTGGGGACGGCGATACATAACGCCCAGATGTGACCAGAGATTTATATTCAAAGTTTTGTTACATCATAGATACTGTGCGTAACCAGAGCAGAGAGTACTGTTTCTCTAGGAACTATTATAATGCGAGCTTAAATGATTTCAGGTACGAAAGTAAGTTAAGAAAATGGTTTTCGAATTATAACATGATGATTAGAATAAATATACGTATGTATGCATAAATGACTATGAATACGTTGAGTAATTACTGGTGTTATTATAATTTTATGCATTACTCTTTGGTGTCCCATAAAAGGGGGTTTCAGGTGATGATTCATTCACTGAGTTTTGATAACAAAACTCACCCCTCTCCTTTTTCTCCTGTTTTTACAGATAGAGAGTTGCTACGGATTCTCCTCAACTCCCTTTCTTCCAGCAATACTAAACTTTAGTTGGCGAGTCTTGCTATTACTCTGATTTAGAGTGCTCTACTATAGATGCAGGCAGGATCCCGAACCTCTGATCATGTTTTGCATTTAGCATACTATGATGATACATTCATATTTTGTATTCTAAAGGCATATTTGTATTAGTTTTATGGACATTTTGAAACAGAGCTGGTTTTATACTATGTCATGATTTTAGACTTTAGAGACAGATTATGAAATTACAGACTTGATTGTCTGGATTATTTTGTTTATTTGAAATTAAAGAATAGGTGATTTATATGTAGAAAAAGGGAAATTCTCTCGTTTTCATGGTTTTTATGAATAAAGCATACATGTAGAAACAGTGAATAGGTCACGAGACTTATGTGAGAATGAGATTTCTCACGTGCCGGTCACGTTCCCAAATCAAGTCATGACAGAATGGTATTAGAGCCTTAGGTTTCCCTGCATATCACTGGAGCAAGTGTTCACAAGTAGTGCATCATTTATGTAAATAGAAGCGCACCTATCTGTATTAATGAAGCATTACTTGAGGCCTTTAGGATGGTCAGTCGTGTCTGAGTTCAGAAATAGAGTCATGTTCCTTCTTGTGAATAGTATTCCTTATCTTATCAGTTGTTGAATCAAGTATACTTCCCTGTCATCCTTTAAATTTGGGAAACCTGAGGTAGTGGGAATTGTGAGTTTCTAACCCCAGTGAAAGGTTTAGAGTTCTGTCTCTAGAGAAATTTTGAGAAAGAAAGAATCAGAAATAGGAAAGGAGAAATAGAACAAGAACAAAGGTAATATAGACACCCATCTATAACCTACTTCAGAGATCGCCGGGGGAGGCTAAACCATTCAGAGAAAAGTTATCAGAGTATTTTCAATCAGAGCATTATATCTGAATGTTTCGAGTATATGAACCTATTCTTGAAACCCTATTAGAGTTTAGCTTAGATTTGGGGACCAAATCTTTTTGAGGGGGGAAGAATGTAATACCTCGAATTTTAAATAAAAGGATTTCAAAAATTTTTTTGAACTAGAAACAATGACAGTCACCGTTACCTGTCAATTGGGTCCTGAATTTTTTACTAAATCTGGACCCTACACGTCCTTGAAGGGCTCTATGATAGAGCCATAATCTCCGGATCAAAAGTCCCGGTAATGATTCCCTAGAGCAAAGTAAGTTGAAAAGTGATTTTTAATAAATTTTATGAAACCTTTAAATATTTCGCTTTTAGCTTAAGAGTTTATAAAATCGTGAGAATTTCTGAATTTGAACTAAAATCCAAAAATTGGATTTTGATTTGTTGGGATTTTGATTTTTCTGATATTTTATTTGAATCCAAATGGGGGCTATTTCCTTATTTACATTTATATTTTAAAGTTAATGTGGACATTAACTTAAAATTAGTAAATAAGTGCATCCTGTAGAGTATCCTAGAGCATTCCGGAGACGCTGCAGCGGTCAACAAAACAGTAAGGCGGTGCAATCTGGCTCTTGGGTGAGCGCTACAGCGGTAAACAGAATTATAAAAACCCTCATTTCGGGGTCCAGAGCACTACACACACCGATTCTCACCCCTACCCTCGAGCTCTCACCCAGAAAACATGGTTTTCACCCTCTAAACTCCATTTTCTTCCAATTTCTTCAAGTTTAACCTACAATCTTCCCTTCTTCAAGCTTAAAGGTATGTTATCTTGTTAGTTTTGCTTCGTTTTCTTCAAGTTCTCCTTCATTGAGGGTGGCTCCCCATGGCTCTCAAGGGAAAGAAGTTTTCTACCTTCTTAGAGATGGACTCTTGGGTATTGAAGATGCTTTAGAGGTCAATCTAGAGTTCTGCTGCTTCCATGTCAGATAGTGGTGTCATCTCTTGCTTTCGAGAGTCCTGTTGATTCTGTTGGTGTTGGTTCTTTACTGTTCACCCCTCTAGGTGAGTGGGTTCACATATGTAATCTCTATGTTCTGTATTAGAGTTATTTTCATAAAAAAATCCTTTACTGCTTGAGTTTAGAGCTTTCAGCAAAGAAGTTTGAGATTTCTGTTGGTTTTTATGTTTTAGAACTCTGGTTTTAGAGCATGAAACTGATTTTTGATAAAAACTCATGTGACCATGTTTGCTATACTGGTTTTATGTAGAATTGATCATTTATATGATTGTTAGAGGCTTTTATTACTGTTTGAGTAGATTCTGAAATTGGTTTATATATATGAAGTGGTTTTATATCTAGATAGGTAGTTTAGAGAAGAAAATGGAATTATCATTGCAAGCTTTGGTATTTTAAAGCATGATATTGAGTTTTCTAAGTATGAAAAGCTGGATAGTTGAAGATATATTTTAGATAACTAATCAAAAGGTTTTTAGAGCTTGAATCTTCATAGGATTTAGAACTGTTGACGGCTACATACTCTGTAGAGGTATGGAATCATAAATGTCTGCACAGGATGATCCCTCGGACATGATTCCATAGCCACGGATATGCTAAGGTCAGACTGTTAGAATTAGGTGGATTCAGAGCTCCCAGAGTATCAGAGTTTAATTATAGGTAAAAGATGATCTAGAGATTTAGACACAAAAGGATTTTAGAGCATGGATCTTTGTATGACTCAGAACAGTTGGCGGATACATATTCTGTGGACTTGGAATCATCATGTATGATTTCATAGTCACAGTTATGCTAAGGTCAAACTGTTACAGAGTTATAGGTATTCAGAGCTCACAAAGAATTAAATGGTTTTAAGGAATTTTAGATTTAAATGAATGTATTTAATTAAGTTAAAAGGTAGCTATAGAGAAACGGATTGTGTGTTAACGACAGTTAATCCGTTAATCTTGGTACCAAGTTACCCCGGCCAGAGTTATACAGATTTATATCCAAAGATTACAGAGAATTTATTGTCACACTGGGGACGGCGATACGTAACGCCCAGATGTGACCAGAAATTTACATTCAGAGTTTTGTTACATCACAGATACTGTGCGTAACTAGAGCAGAGAGTACTGTTTCTCTAGGAACTACTATAATGCGAGCTTAAATGATTTCAGGTACGAAAGTAAGTTAAGAAAATGGTTTTCGAATTGTAACATGATGATTAGAATAAATATACGTATGTATGCATAAATGACTATGAATACTTTGAGTAATTACTGGTGTTATTATAATTTTATGCATTACTCTTTGGTGTCCCATAAAAGGGGGTTTCAGGTGATGATTCATTCACTGAGTTTTGATAACAAAACTCACCCCTCTCCTTTTTCTCCTGTTTTTACAGATAGAGAGTTGCTACGGATTCTCTTCAACTCCCTTTCTTCCAGCAATACTAAACTTTAGTTGGTGAGTCTTGCTATTACTCTGATTTAGAGTGCTCTACTGTAGATACAGGCAGGATCCCGAACCTCTGGTCATGTTTTGCATTTAGCATACCATGATGATACATTCATATTTTGTATTCTAAAGGCATATTTGTATTAGTTTTATGGACATTTTGAAACAGAGCTGGTTTTATACTGTGTCATGATTTTAGACTTTAGAGACAGATTATGAAATTACAGACTTGATTGTCTGGATTATTTTGTTTATTTGAAATTAAAGAATAGGTGATTTATATGTAGAAAAAGGGAAATTCTCTCATTTTTATGGTTTTTATAAATAGAGCATATATGTAGAAACAATGAATAGGTCACGAGGCTTACATGAGAATGAGATTTCTCACGTGCTGGTCACGTTCCAAGATCGGGTCATGACAGCAGAACAATCATCATCAGGGATCTGATAGTTATGGATCCTATTGTCTTCCCCGGTGACAGGCACCACATTGACATATATCTCAGCGACGTCTGGGAGAGTAACCATAACGCTGTTCTTGTTTGATGTTCTCTCTACTGTAAGTTGATTTTCTTGGCATTTCCATAGGGTGACCTTCTGGGATGACTAGTTCCTCACCATTGTAAGAGAGCTTCAAATGATCAACTTCATCATCCCAAATTGCTGATGGAGAGGCCTCTAGAAAAGTTGCGGGAATCAAAGAGGATTCCCAGTGCTTGAATCCAGGTATAGTCCCTTGGTCGCCCTGTTGGCCTAAGGCCGATGAAACGGGCATTGATTTGGAAATTGACATCGGTTATTAAGTTGAAATGCTCATTGCGCCTTCCATGGAAGTAGAAAACAATGCCATCTGCACCAACAAAGCGGGGGTCCAAGCATGCAGATCCAAGGCCATTGCAATTCGGTTTGCGTGCTGCAGTATCATCACATAATCAAGAATTTAAACTCGCTATACCTTTCCATAACATGGCAACCAAAAGATCGTGTTGAATCAAGGATTATGATTAATGAATATGCACGTATATCTTTCTGATGTCATGTGAATGAATATGAAGTGATCTTACTTTTGTGCGGTTATATCATCAAGCAAGAATGAAAACTTCCTATACTTCCATAACATGGTAACCAAAAGACTATACGAAACCGAAATCGAGAATTTTGTTGCTGCATATAATGCAGCTATATTCTCTCATGTTTCTTGTTCACATGATATGGTCACGTGGGAGATATACACAAACACTTAAATTAAACCTCAGGTTTTTAACAAGGCTTCACTAACTTGAAGTTCTGTATCTATTTATCTTGGTAGGGTCATGTGAGAGTAAAAAATCGAGAGAGGACCCTAACTTGTCAATAAACTTAAAATGATCTTACATTTGCACTGAGTTTTGCATATGGGTGAATCACAGTCAAGATAGCAGACTTTGGCTTTTGGGTTAGCTGGTGATTTTGATGGGCACTCAGCAGGGCAAGGTACTTTCTTGAGAAAACATGGGCTCCTGCGGTTGGTGCAGGTCTGAGCTTCTGCATTAACATGCATCACACAGAATGCAAATAATAGCATTAGGACACATACTAAGCAGTTGCTGGTTGTGACACCCATGACTTTCCTCTTTGATATGCAGGGAAAGACCATCGTGGTCACCCCTTATATGCTATCTTTGGCTTCCCTAAAGTGAATTGAAAATTTAGCAAGTGGTCATTTTTCTACCACTTTAACATGTAGCACACACAATGTTGTGTGGCTCAAATCTAGGAGCGTGACGGGGGCGAATCCTTGAAATTCCGTGTGGCATACTTTTTAACAATTTAACTCTTCATAGCTTTCTAACAAACACATTATAGTAGAGAACTAGAGATAGTTGACCTTGCGCCTTATAATGACTACATAGGCTTCACGAGCAGCTAATATTGAGAAGGGCATATTGACCTTCCAATATGTTAATTCAACCATCAGATATGGAGGAAACTTGTTTGGACGGCTTGGCTTGTTTTGAATTAAAAACATTGAAAACACATGATTTTGGTCCTCATGTAGATTGCTACCATACACAAAGAAAGTTCAAGAAATTATGGATTTTTTTTTTTTACCAAAATTTAAAGGTCTGTTTGGTTTTTGGTTTCCAACTTTTAATTTTCATTTTTAGCTTTTTAATTTTTTAGATTTCATTAAGGAAATATTGAAAACTGTAAAAACTACAAAATTCAGTTTTCAGTTTTTCCTTCACAAAATCCTAAAAAATTCAAAATAAAGACTAAAAACTGGAAACTAAAACAAAATAGATCCTAAGTGTCTCGCTCATATTAAGTATGTCACGTAATCAAGACCAAAGTTTTCTTATTTGAGAATAGAAAATGAGATATCATCTCAACTCATATCATACTCATTATTAGAAAGAATATGAACATGTCAAAAAAGATAAAGTCTCACTTATATCTCTCATATTTTATTAAGGTTATTAAAGAAGTACATAATATACATTGAAAACCTTCTTTATCGCACGGGTGTTCGCAAACCGTATGACATTGTTCAGTCGATGAGTTCCAATTATTACATACTTCCTCACTTTCTACCCGAAACCCAACTACGAGTAGTCGAGAACCCAGCAAGATTTTTATTAAGTTTGGTGAGTTGGTGTAACAGCCACAACACGGTATAGAAGAGAATTATTTGAAGGAAAAAAAAAACTTTTTGCTTTTCGTAAATGCTTTGATAGTACATTGGTAGAAGAGTTCCATAACACTATTGATTTGATGAAGGGTAGAACACTAGAAATCGTAACATTTAGCTAGTAGCATAATTGAACATAGACATTGCAACAAATAAGAAAACACGAACTTACATAAACGAACACACATTGTGGAGTCATTATTATATATATATATATATGAGGCAAAGGATTCTAGTTTTCACCACCTTAGCCACTGCACGGATATCAGTTTTCATTTCCTGCAAACGATTCCCAATCCATGTGAAAACTTGGTGCAATCAAGTGTGCCATCCTCTATCACCTTGGTGGCCTCTTTCTCGAATGAACTTTCTTTCGAGAACACACAAGAGGCACAATCTGTGGAGAGCAAGGACTTAGTCCAGTACTTATCTCCTCCACCAACAACAGGCATTGCCACACCAGGCTTTGCAGGGTTCTCAAAATCAAGCCTATAGGTCCTTCCAAGCACACCATCAACTCCAGGGGAGAGTGCGAAGAACCTGAACTGAACCTCCAAGTGTGCAAAGCAGTCATCAGAAGGCACTTGGTAGTTGTGAACCCTGTCATCTTCTTTTGTCACCGGCACAACATTCACCAATATTTCAGCCACATCCTTAAGTGTAACAATGACACTGTTCCTGCCTGCGACTCTCTCCACTTTCACATCCTTTTCAGGGGAGTGCCAAGTGGAGAGAGAGCCTTCAGGTATGGCCAAACGGTCCCCATTGAAGGTGAATTTGAGATGGTCAACTTGTTCATTCCATTGGGCTGCCTTGGTGGCCTCAACTGAGAAAGTGGTTTGGGAGTTGAAGAGGATTCCAAGGGCTTGGATCCATGTGTAGTCACGGTCTCTTCCATCAGGCCTGTGTCCAATGAAGCGAGCGTTGATTTGGAGGTTGGAGTCGGAGACTAAGGTGAAATGCTCATTGCTCTTTCCATGGAAGTAGAAGACTCTGGCGTCTCCACCAATGAAACGAGGATCAAAGCATCCTGATCCCGGTGCATTGCAGTTTGGCTTGCGATCTAAAAAGCCATAATGAAAACAATTCAAAATACACTCACTTGAATATACATGACGCTCTAGCCAACTTTTTCTTAGTGTATGTATGTATGTATTTATAAATATCAGGTTAGATTTTTGATATTGATACAAATTTTATTCCTTATATAAAGGAACATGAGTAATTGTATTTGTATTTAAATTATGAACATTAAAAGTGGATACACAAGAAAAAAAGTGACAAAAAGCATTTGATGATGGTAAATGGGATCAAGATTTTGTCACCCTCTCTCATGAATATCTACTCTTAATGTTTCATAATTTATTTATTTATACATAAGATCAAGAACATCAACATTGATAAAATTGAGTCTTACAAACTTTATTCAATATTCTCTTATTATTTTTTTCAAGTATACCAGAAACTTTAGTATAAATATGATGTAAGAAGATATAATTTTAGATGCTCCTAGAATAAAAGATTTTTTTTGCCTAATTCCTTTTATTACTGGATACATTAATTATATATAGTTAGTAAGAATATGAGCAAAATGAAAATTAATTTTTTGTATAGAATAAAAATTAATAATCTATAAAGCTGATGTGTTAAGTGATTAATAGTGTTAAGCTATAAATAGTGTTATGTAACAAAATCTTTTTTCTTACAGTGAGGCCTTCTAACATTTAATTTGCTCATACAAGAATCTTACGGTTTCAACAGCCAAAAACAATAATAGAAACAAATTAAACATCAAAATAAGCATTAAAATGGCTAATGTAATTATTGGTGAGTCTTATTATTAATTAAGTATATCATAAACAAAAGCTAAAGAGTTTAGGGATGCTTTATTATCTTACGCCTGCAGACAGCCTTGCATGTAGGCTTGTTGCAATCAATTTGACAAACTTTGGCCTTGGGATCTCTTGATTCACTGCTTGGGCATTCTGCTGGACATTTGATGTACCGTCCATCGCATCGGGTATTGGCACCACACTTGACGGCATAATATGCCTTGGCATGGATCAAACCCGAGACAAAGACTAGAAGGATGATTAGGATGGAACTGCTTTTGGTTATCTCCATATCTTGAATATTATCTATAAGTGAAATGTTGGAAACACACACAAGTTAAAGAACCAATTGATGCATCAACCTCCATGTTCCCCAGCTATTTATAGATGTATGACTCTTGCTTCTATATTGTGAAAGGTAGCGTTTGTTAACTTGTTGTCTACTAATCTAGCTAACGCAAACTCAAAGTATGTACATGGGTTTCGCTGATTGAATGCTGAATATAGGTTCACATAATTATTTCTTCTTATAGAAGGGTACATTTCATGAAGGTGGTTTATGATGCCTTCAATAGCAAAATTGGTGGATGGACTTCTGATAAATAATATTATAATATAACTGGCTAGATAAATATGAATTGTCGGTAGGATATATGGAGCACGATTATATGGGGGAGGTAAGGACTAATAAGGGAGCAAAATTCGGAGTTGACATGGCTTGCCTTGAGGAAGAAATTAAAACAACAACTATATGAGAGAGAGTGATCGAGAACTTTGGGCTCTTTATTTTCTCCAATGAAGGTCCATGATTGTTAGTGATAAGATGTGCCTTTTTTAGGGGCTATAGCCCCTCAGCATATTACAAAAAGAAAAAAAAAATAGTGGCTTTTATAAGATGGCTTGTTTCTGAGACTGGATTGTAGAATACATGCTAATTGCTAACATATGCCAAATAGTAGGGTGTACTGAGATTAGAAGAGAGCATTTGCTTTATTCCATACATTCATTAACATATCAGTTTTATGATTTATTGTTATCTTTTATTTTGCTATTGTATTAAAATACAATAGCTTATATATTAATTAATAGATAAATATAATATAGCAATTTTTTTTATTCTCATCAGAGCACAAGCTAAGAATTTCTCCTAATATACGTTGCTTCAATATATATGGTCAACGCTTCACACTTTGTTGGAACTTGGAAGCTTACTTACTGATCAAATATCTAAATCAAGCCAAACGTGGAAGGTGAACAAATGAAAACCTTGGAGTTTGAACTACGTTGCATGGGCACAGGAATAAATATCGAATACAAGCCTATTCATAAATATGATAATTTTATTAAAAAGAAAATAAGAAACGAAAACAACAATATAATATATATATATATAATAAAATTTTATAATTACTTAACAAAAATAAATTATAATTATAATTAAAACAATATGTATAGTACTTACGGTTGCTCTCTTTTGATTTCTACTGTTTAAATTTTCATATTGGTTTTTTAAACCCGCGGAGCTTTAAAGATAGCGTATATATATGGATATTCTGGGGTTAGCGTATATGTATGGATATTCTGGGGTACTTCAACTGGTATTCTTTTGCATTCTAAGATTCTAATTTAATTATAAATTTTATAGTTCTCAATAACTTTGATTAATGAGATAGCTGATTTTTTTTTCTTTTTAGTTTCTCAGGATATTTATCATCGGCAGCAAATAAGTGACTAATCCCCTTGAAGTAGGAGCTTATTTAAGTTGTAAACCTTTAACTATGAGACCATTTTTATACAGGCCGCCAAAAATCGAACTTCTAAATAAATGCTTATAGGAATCTAGCTAGACTAGAGATGGAAGTAGGCTAGATTATTCATCGAGGCCTTCGGCCTAACTTATATTCGACTTAGTTTGGAATTGCCTATTTAGTAAATAATCTAGGCTTTATCGTTTGAAAAAGCCTGTTTAGCTAAATAGGTGTAACACCCTAAATTTTAATCCATTAATGCTCAAGTCGTGTTAAACTTAACTTTTAGTTATCATGTTGTGATCTTATTTTTTTTTGACAAAATAAGACATAATGAAAGAAGCAGTAATAATTTTTTTCTTTTTTATAAAAATCAAACTAGAAGCCTTGCGCATAGATAAATTGTGTACAATATCTATTTTGTGGAAGCTAACTAATATATTCACAAATACCTACGAACCATCCAATGTCTAAATAGTATAAGTATATATAATATTTATAAATACATAAATAAATTCAAACAAAATGCCATAAATACTAAATAAATAGCAAAAACAATAAATATTTTTTGACTAATAGTGGTCCAATCAATCAATGAAATAATTAAACTTTCAATGGAGTTATATATAACTAATCTAAATAAGTCTCTTAAACTGGAATAAAATACTAGCTATTCATATAATCTAAAATAAAATCATATATACTTTCTTTGAACGTGCAAGTTATTTCAAATGATTCTTAGTTACTTGTTTATCGTCTGAAGATGATATGGAAATAAATGGGGTGAGAACTCAAAAATTCCTAGTAAAATACAAATAACAAGGTGTCACTTGAATCATCTCCATCCACCTCAGTGGAATTTTTTTTAAAGAATATATGTTAAAATTCAATTAATAAACTTCAAATCTTTATTCAAGATAAACATATTTTTTAACATAGTTTTTCTTAACATAGATATAATACTATATTTTATGTATGCATAACAATAGAAATAAACATATACATACACGTAAGATTGCATTCAATCACATAAAGCATGTAATTTTATCTTTTCATTTACTTTCTCTTTTTTTATTCATCAATTTATTTATTCGTCTCTTCCTTTATACATATACCTTGTGCGGTTCGATCAACAATATGATTTTCATAGCATTGGATAGTAGAATAGTTCCATAACACTCTATTGATTTGATGAAGAGTAGAAATCATTACATTGAACAAGGATTGAACACACGACATTGCAACATCAAATAAGAAAATATTAAACATACATAAAGGAACACACAGACTGCGGAGTCATTACTATTAAAGGGAAGGTTTCAGATTTCCATCACCACTTTAACCACTGCACGGATATTAGTTTTCATTTCTTGCAAACGATTCCCAGCCCATATGAAAACTTGGTGCAATCAAGGGTGCCATACTCTATCACCTTGGTGGTCTCTTTCTCAAATGAACTTTCTTTCGAGAACACACAAGAAGCACAATCTGTGGAGAGCAAGGACTTAGTCCAGTACTTATCTCCTCCACCAACAACAGGCATTGCCACACCAGGCTTTGCAGGGTTCTCAAAATCAAGCCTATAGGTCCTTCCAAGCACACCATCAACTCTAGGGGAGAGTACAAAGAACCTGAACTGAACCTCCAAGTGTACAAAGCAGTCATCAGAAGGCACTTGATAGTTGTGAATCCTATCATCTTCTTTTGTCACTGGCACAACATTCACCAAGATTTCAGCCACATCCTTAAGTGTAACAATGACACTGTTCTTGCCTGAGACTCTCTCCACTTTCACATCCTTTTCAGGGGAGTGCCAAGTGGAGAGAGAGCCTTCAGGTATGGCCAAATGGTCCCCATTGAAGGTGAATTTGAGATGGTCAACTTGTTCATCCCATTGGGCTGCCTTGGTGGCCTCAACTGAGAAGGTGGTTTGGGAGTTGAAGAGGATTCCAAGGGCTTGGATCCATGTGTAGTCACGGTCTCTTCCATCAGGCCTGTGTCCAATGAAACGAGCGTTGATTTGGAAGTTGGAGTCAGAGACTAAGGTGAAATGCTCGTTGCTTTTTCCATGAAAGTAGAAGACTCTGCCATCTCCACCAATGAAACGAGGATCAAAGCATCCTGATCCTGGTGCATTGCAGTTTGGCTTGCGATCTAAAAAGCCATAATGAAAAAAGGAACTTAATCGATTTGTTTTCCTAGAGATTGTTGCAAAAGGATACAAACTATATATACACCTTTTATTTATGAACATTTATAATAAAATTCAGTCCCATGAACTGTCTTCAAGATCTATATCACTAAAATGCCTCTAAATATGAGGAGTTAGATTTAGATATAAATTTTATATCTTATATAGAAACAAGTTATATTATTTATTTGTACATATAGATTGTGAACATAAATAATTGACATGAGAAAGACACACACAAATTAAAGCATTTGATAATGGTAGTTAGGTGGGACTAAGATTTCACTCTCTCTTTTGAATATTCACTCCTGATGTTTCATCATCTATGTCAACATAGCATTAAGGACTAATAACAATAATATCACCTCCCAGTTTTGTTTAAGATCTACTTATTTGAATAGAGTTCCACTAATTTTATTGCAAATGTATTTGTACACAAGTTAGATGGATTTCTCTTTATACAATAAGAGATATTTTTAGATGTTCTTAAAATAAGAAAAAAGCTTTGTTGTATGAGAAATACTTAGGTGCTCTCAGAGTAAAAGAAAATATTTGCTCTGTTTAATTTAGTAATTGACAAATCAGTTATTGTATTAAAAATGTAGAGGAGATGAAAAACAATAATAGCCCACAAAACTTATGTGCCAATTAATAAATGGATTAGACTAAGTATTATTTCTTACTCTTGGTGCATCTAAGCATTTCTCAAAAAAACCCTTTTTTCTTACTTCATGTGTGATAGTATACCTAACAATTTCTCATATAAGAATTTTACTGAAATTCAACAGCCCAAAACAAGGCAAGAAACAAATGTCAAAACAAGCATCAAATGGTTAACTTATATCATATTCAGCAAGCACAGAAGTTTAGGGATGCTTTTATCTTACGCCTGCAGATTGCCTTGCATATAGGTTTGTTGCAGTCAATTTGACAAACTTTGGCCTTGGGATCTCTTGATTCACTGCTTGGGCATTCTGCTGGACATTTGATGTACCGGCCATCACATCGGGTATTGGCACCACAGTTTATGGCATAATATGCCTTGGCATGGATCAAACCCGAGACAAAGACTAGAAGGATGATTAGGATGGAACTGCTTTTGGTTATTATCTCCATAATTTAGTGTTTACTATTAGTGAAATATAGGAGACACGCTCGAACAACCAATTGATGCGTCAACCTCTATGATCCCCGCCTATTTATAGATGCATTTCAAGAGTGTTGCTTCTATATTGTGAATGTAGCTTTTGCAAACTTGTGGGCTAATCTAAAGCTAACGCAAAATCAAAGTATGAACATGGGTTTCGCTTATTGAATGCAAGCAGAATATCAATTCACATAATTGTTTCTTCTTGTAGAAGGGTACATTTCATGAAGGTGGTTTATGATGCCTTCAATAGCAAAATTGGTGGCTGGACTTCTGAAAAATTATAATATAATAACTGGCTACATAGAAATGAATCATGGGTAGGATGGAGCACGATGATTATATGGAGGAGGTTAGCAGGGGCGGATCTACTAACCACCTATTAACAGGCTTATGTCTCTATAAAAATTTTATAATTTGCTTAGGAGTATGTAATTATGAGATTTAGATCTTCTAAACTAAAGATAATATAAAAGTTATTTATGGAACAGTAATTAACTATTTACTTTTATATTTTATCAGCATCCTCACTTTAAAGAAATAAAATTTATGTTATATATATTATTTTTAACCCTATAGCTTAAATTTTCTGGATCTATTACTCTAGTAAAGAACCATGGGAGCAAAATTTGAAGTTGACATGCCTTGATTTAGAGAAAGATATTAAAACAGCTATATGAGATAGAGTGAGAATTTTGGGTTGTTTTTCCCCTATTGAGGTCCATGATTGTTAGTGATAAATTGTGGCTTTTTTAAGATGGCATGTTCATGATATTGGATACATGCTAATATATTGTTGCTTCTATTATACGGTCAACGCTTCACACTTCGTTGGAAGTTGGAAGCATACTTGACTGATCAAAAATAATATCTCAGTCAAGCCAAACGTGCAAGGTAAACAAAACCTTGGTGTTTGAAAGTTGCATGGACACGGGAATAAATATCGACTGCGAGCCTATGCATAAATATGATAATTTTATGTTAGAAGCATCATATGTACAATATCCTTAATACATATAGATATAGGGAATTATCGTGGGTACTTGAACTGGTATCTTTTGTGTTCTAAGGATTGTAATTTAGTTATAAATTTTATAGATCCTAATAATTTAGATTAATAAGATACTTAGCTAATTTTTAATTATAAATAGCTAAAAAAAGGAAATAAATTTCTTGGTTCATATAATCGAATGCATATCTTGTTAGCTATGAGAGTGATTATTATTTTAACTTAATGGCTTCTTAAAAATAAATTTTTATATGCTACAAGGAACTAGTGAAAAAAAAAATCTCATTTCATAAGTATTTGAGGATGCCGATGTTTAATATCTGTAACATATGTTATATGTATACACATTTTTTCTACTGTCCTTCTACCATATAATATTGACGGTATTCATTTAGATTTTTTATTGTTTAAGTACTACTGCACAATCGTCAGTTATGTGCAAAAGTGTTTTTCATTCATGTCTTAATGGAAAACTTTCTCTTTCCTCGTTAACTCCTCCGCCTTTTTCGTTTATTCCCACCAATCCGCTTCTGATAGCATATGTAAATCGTATCAATTCATAGCCTTTGTTTTCACACCACATAACAAAGCTCTGTATATAGGTGGTGCATCGTAAGGCTATATTATTGTCATATTTTTCTCATTGGAATGGACATGGCATGATATTCATGACTCATGTAATAATATGAAATCAAACGTGTAGATTGCATGAGGATGCTGCAGGTGGACTATCGCATCCAACTTGGACTGGCTGACAACCGTCTAAGTTTTAGAAATATATGCTTTCGGAATATCTAGAATATGGGCAATATACTATGTGGCATCTATTCCCGACCTTGACGGCAATGTCCAGTTAATTAGTGATAGAGTTTGCTTATGCTTGCTTGGGTTTCCCTTTGTGTGTTTTCTTCTTTCCTGACTGTCTTTTGTGAACTGTGTACCAATTGCATTGTTTTTGCTTGTTTTCGATACTACTAATTGTAAACTGCTTCGTTCTTTGCAGTTTGTTTTATTGCTCGCCTCCTTTCCTAATTGTAAACTTGCTCTGGATAATGTTGTCCCTGATATCCTCATATGATAAGTTGAAAGATTTAGTTTGGCATTGTTTGATTATTTGTACGAATTAAACTTTGTTTAGAAATTGATTTAACCAGATCTTGGAAGAAGGATATTTCATTAAACTGCTTTGAAGGATGCAGATATCTCAAATGAGACAATCATTGCACAATGAGATTAGAGTCAAATCAACCAATTATATTGCAGCTCCTCTTGGTGGTAAACTTTAGCTTTAGAGTTAGCTAGTGACTTTGATATCTCTTTGACCTGCCAACCAGAAACCCCTCTAATTCCTATAAGGAATCCCTGGACTCTTGCCCCATGTTTAATCAAAATTTTTAAATAGAGGTGTCAGTTTCTCTTGTACGGAGAGAGAAAGAGAAGGAAAAAACTTGATAGCACGAGGTATTTGTCCAATCGACCAACTTGGCTTTGTGAGATTTATTCTCCATTTTATAACAGCAGTGTTATTTGAACATCTAAAAGTGAATATTCATCTTATTTTATCACTCTTAAATTTGAGAAAAAAATGGAATGAATAGGGACCACATGACCATCAATAAATGATAAAGTGGATAAATAATGTGATATCCTTCTTTGAATATTCAAATAATATTTCCTATTTTATAAGTACGCATGCATGTTTGGTTGTATTTTTTTTGTTATCTAATAAACGGTTAATGTATCAGTCGGTCTTTATAGCTCTGATAAAATTTTCAAAGCGTACAGCATTATTAAAAAGGAGAGAAATGTTTGGTATATAACATTTTTTTCCAATAATCTTATACCAGGGGTATGACATAAACAATATTGTTACCCCTTTCTTCCTAGGCCCCACAGTGATCCACAATATTGTTTGTGTCATACTCTAAAGGCTTATGTAAAAAAATATTGGACCAACATTTTTCTAATTAAACATAATTGTTGCATAGTTTAAAGAAAAATGATATTTTGACACCCACATTGTGGGTCCCATATAATGTGAGAGGAGTGATAGAGGAAGAATAAGTTAAAAAAAAAAATAAATAGTGAGATCCATATATCTTGTAAATGAGATATTTGAGTATTTGAAAAAATAGTATGTTGAAATAGCAAAACTCTAATTTAAATCTCCTTTCATACTTTGGCATTCAAAGAAAACTCTTCCCAAAAAGGTGGAACATGAAAAGCATAAATTTGTCAATAACAAAACCCGATCAACACTTGGTAAACCAACTTGCGCTAGTAAGGAATATCAAAGCCTAATCGATCAATGTAAAAGCAACACATTGCAGAAGAATTGTTGGTTTTTTTTAAAAAAAAAACTTTTTACTTTCTTAATTGTTAAGGTAGTACGTACATTGGTAGAAGAGGTCCATAACACACTATCGATTTGATGAAGGGTAGATATCATAACATTGAGCAAGTAGCAAGTAGCAACTGAACATATGAATGACATTGCAACAAATAAGAAAATACGAACATACATAAAGGAACACACATTGTGGAGCCATTATTATACATAAGAGGCAAAGGTTTCGAGTTTTCTCCGCAGTTGACCACTACACGGAACTAGCTTTCATTTCTTACAAACGATTCCTAACCCATATGAAAACTTGGTGCAATCAAGGGTGCCATAGTCTATCACATTGGTGACCTCTTTGTCAAATGAACCTTCCTTTGAGAACACACAAGAACCACAATCCGGGGAGAGCAAGGACTTAGTCCAGTACCTATCCCCCCCACCAACAACAGGCATTGCCACACCAGGCTTTGCAGGGTTTTCGAAATCAAGCCTATAGGTCTTTCCAAGCACACCATCAACTCTAGGGGAGAGTGCAAAGAACCTGAATTGAACCTCCAAGTGTGCAAAGCAGTCATCAGAAGGCACTTGGTAGTTGTGAACCCTGTCATCTTCTTTTGTCACTGGCACAACATTCACCAAGATTTCAGCCACATCCTTGAGTGTAACAATGACACTGTTCTTTTCTGCTACTCTCTCCACTTTCACATCCTTTTCAGGAGAGGACCAAGCGGAGAGAGAGCCTTCAGGTATGGCCAAATGGTTCCCATTGAAGGTGAATTTGAGGTGATCAATTTGGTCATCCCATTGGGGCGCCTTGGTGGCCTCAACTGAGAACGTGGTTTGGGAGTTGAAGAGGATTCCAAGGGCTTGGATCCATGTGTAGTCACGGTCTCTTCCATCAGGCCTGTGTCCAATGAAGCGAGCGTTGATTTGGAGGTTGGAGTCGGAGACTAAGGTGAAATGCTCATTGCTCTTTCCATGGAAGTAGAAGACTCTGCCGTCTCCACCAATGAAACGAGGATCAAAGCATCCTGATCCTGGTGCATTGCAGTTTGGCTTGCGATCTGAAAAATCATAATGAAAACGAGAACTCAATCAATTTGTTTTCCTAAAGATTATTGCAAAAGGATACAAATTTTACACCTGAAATTTATGGACATTTATAAAAATATTCGGTGTCATGAGCTCTCTTCAATATATATTTATCACTTAATTGTCTCTAAATATGATGTATTAAATTTAGATATAAATTTTATATCTTATATAGCAAAAGCTTTTTTTATAATTAAGAAATATTTAACTCTCAACAAGAAAAGCAAGAAAAATACAAAATATTCAACAATATATTGATAAGAAATTAAAGCGAGACTCAATATAGTGTGTATAAATCAAACCATAACACCAAATCATGTCTACAAAACCAAACAAAACAAAATATTTCCTGTGATAGTACCTAACAATTTCTCATATAACAATTAATTTTACTGTAATTCCCAAGACAAGACTAGAAACAAAAGTCAAAACAAGCACTAAATGGTTAACTTATATTGTATTCAACAACCAAGAGAATTTAGGGATGCTTTTATCTTACGCCTGCAGACAGCCTTGCATACGGGTTTGTTGCAGTCAATTTGACAAACTTTGGCTTTGGGATCTCTTGATTCACTGTTTGGGCATTCTGCTGGACATTTGATGTACCGGCCATCACATCGGGTATTGGCACCACAGTTTATGGCATAATATGCCTTGGCATGGATCAACCCCGAGACAAAGACTAGAAGGATGATTAGGATGGAACTACTTTTGGTGATCTCCATATCTTGAATATACATACTCTATTAATGAGATATAGCAATCACATAGAGCCAATTGACGCATCAACCTCTATGTTCTCCAGCTATTTATAGCGTATGACTAGTTGCTTCTATACTGTGAAGGTAGCTTTTCTTAACTTCTTGTCTAATCTATGGCTAACGCAAACTCAAAGTATGAACATGGGTTTCGCTGATTAAATGCAGAATATCAATTCACATAATTATTTCTTCTTATAGAAGGGTACATTTCATGAAGATGGTTCACGATGCCTTCAATAGCAAAATTGGAGGCTGGATTTTTCATAATTGAGAAATATGTAAGTGCTCTGTGCGTAGGAGAGAAGAGAGTATTTACTCTATTCTATTTATTAATTGACATATTAGTTTATAGGTTATTATTATTTCTTACTTTTTTTTTATATTTTTAATGTAATAGTTGATTGATAAATTATTTTTCTATTAGAATATTTAAGAATTTGTTAGTATAACTGGCTAGACAAGTATCAATTCTCGGTAGGATGGATCCCGTTATATGAGGAGGTAATGACTAAGGGAGCAGAATTTGAAGGTGCCGTACCTTATGACTTCTTGAGGAAGAAAATAACAATTATATGGAATGGAGTGAGAAATTTGAGCTGTTTATTTTCTCTTATAGAGGCCTATGCTACAGTTATTTGTGAATATGAGAGAGTTTTTAATGATAAATAATTAGTATAACTTTCTCTTATCTACGTAACTTAATTATGTCAAAAGCATATATATATATATATATAATGAGAGAAGTGGCTTATTATGATGGTAAAATGAGAAAATCTAATGTAATTAAGGTTTATATGCTCAAGATTGAAAATTAATTAATGTAATTAATATTCACATACTTATTGAAAAAAATCACATGACTTTATGTGTTAATCTTGATCATTTATGTAAGATTTAATGATCAAGATTCTCTCCTTTCACTCTCACAATAAATCACTACTCTCATATGATACGTCATATATATATATATATATATAGATAAGGAGATTTTCTTCAGTACTTTAATCTATATCCTTTTATATTCAACAATTATATTTTAATTATACATTTTATAGATCTTAATAATTTAGATTAATAGCAAGTAAGCCCACATTCTATTAGTAGGATAGCACATATCTCATTAAAAGAGATCCCAATTTCCACGCTCACCCTCACCTCTTCTAATGTCTTAACTAAAAATAAAATAACTTAGATTAATATAACACATAGTTAATTCTTATGTATAAATAATTGAAAGGTGATAAATTTGCTTGCTTTCGTATAATCGAATCCATATCTTGTTAGCTAAAAGCTAGAGTGAGTATTATCTTTTATTTTGACTTGATGGCTTCTTAGAAATGAAATTTTATCCCTTCAAAAAAAATGAAACTTTATCTGTGCACAAGGACGAGTGAACATTAGAGTCTTTCAACACGACGTGCTTTCACTAGCCTTTATTATTTTAACCTTATCATCACTTTTTCGTTCTTTTTAACATTTTTTTTTATTTTTTTATAGATAAACTTTATTTTCTTTTTTGGATCCTCGATTTTTTTTTTATCCCCAACTAAACAGCCTTAGTGAAAGTGGAGATAAATATTTTGAGAGACATCTTAGAAAACATACAGATAAGTATTTTAAAGAATAAAAGAGAGACAAAATTTTGAGGAAAGATTACTTGTTTGGAGAAAAAATAAACAAAAAAAATTAGGAAAATAATCTTGAGAAAGGGAATATTTTCTTAATCCATAACATATTTGATCCGGTGAAAACATAAAGAAAATAGGATTGGAATGGGGTTCGGTGGTGTCATTGGACCAGAAAACAGAAGAAGGGCAATCATTCACTATGGCAAGAGTCCTTGTTGATACACGCTCATGTTGGGTAATCATAGTAATGGAAACATATCAACGCAACTAAAATAGAGTTGAGAGAATTGGAACTGATACACAATATTTATGTGGAAAACCCCCTAATGATGAAGGAAAAACTATGGGCAAGAACCGAGAAAAGATTTTCACTATATGAAAGATAAAATTACACCTCTCTATAAAAATAGCAAAAATTCTCAGAACACACTATATATATTATTTTCTCTCTTGGATACTCTCTGATTTTGTGATGCTATGCTGAATGGATTCTGCTTCTATTTATAGAGGATTGGAAGTTACTGTGCAATCAATACACAGTAAGTCTCATAAATTCAGAGCTCATATGATGAGTTACTGTATATGCATAGTAACTTACACGGTAACTCTCATAAGTCACAAGTGGCTTTACGCCACTAACCGCCCATGGAGTACAATCCATGATTAGGTGAAATTAGTGGGTGAAAGCATGGTTTTTTTTTATCTTTATCAAGGAAAGTGATGGCGAAGTGTGTGTTCAGTTGCGGAGATACTGAGCAACAAGCATCAAGACATCATATCTCTGGTGAACCATTAGCCAAGCATAGGTGGCTAGGTTACTCCGGTTGAGTCATCCCAAGAGACAAGTCACAAGCAGACGTGGTGAGCAATCTAGGTGGTGGAGGAGAGATCGTGGCCTTCGGAAAGGGTGATACGGTTGGAAACTGTATAAATTACCAATGTGAGAATAATAGGACATTCAATTCCCCATTGGTGTTAGAAGAATCTCAAGAAAGGACGGTGCCTACTATTGAATTGTGGGTTTGTGATTCCTGCTGATATCACATGGGAGAAGATAAGTTGGAAGAACAGAATTTGGGTATTAGCGTGCATGGTGTAGATAGTTATAGAAGCATGCATTATGTCCATAACTAATTTTGGCGATAAGAGATATAAAGAATGTGTTGATCTCAGGCTTTTAGGAGTGAAATGCATATGGCCTTATTGTGAACATTAAGGCTTCTAGGGTCATAAGAATTTGTTGTATTATTCCCAGATTTTTTTCCTGATGTTTTACATCAAAATTTAGGAACTTGTTTGTTAACCAACAAAACCTGTCTAGAAAAAATAGAACTTCATGAATTCATCCTTGTTTAGAACCAAAATTAATTAACATGTTAACACAAGGTTAACAGTTAGGAAGCAAAAACAAACCCCTTCATTGAAGGAGGGACAATGTAAGACAACACTTAGTCAACAAAGCCTTCATGAAAGGAATTTGTCTATTGGAAACTATGCAAACAAAGTGAATTGGTAGGTTTTAAGTATAGAAGAAAGAGTTTTAGCCCAGAAAAGACGAAAAAATCTTGAGGAAAGGCAATATGCTTCCTTGTAGGATGCTTGGCGGGCAAGATGCTTGCGTGTTCCCCAAACCTCAAAAAACATAGTGCCCTAATTACACTTGAATAGAAAAATGCTTTGCTAGCTTGTAAAACCTTTCTTTCCTTTTACTATGCCAATCTCAACAACCCACCCATTGTCCAACAAAAAGCTACCTTTTTCCTACCAAAGCACAAACACATCTCTTCATCACCAAGTCAAGCACATTTGTCTTATCATACCATCAACCCATTATCAAATCCCAAAAGCCATGAAAATAGAGAATTTGGTCCTATTAGTGACATATGTCCTTTTCATGGTCTTAGCCTATAAGCCTATTACTAACATATGTCTTTTTTCATGGTTTAAGTTTAAACTTCTTAAAAGCTTGCCTGACTTAAAAGCCTATTTAAAGGCCTGTTTTATTGTTTTTTTTAAAAAAATTAAAATATTTACTCTTGAATAAGTCAAAAGATTTCTAAACATATCTAATAATATATTTTTAAATTGGCAAAAAGACTTATTAAATAAATTAAAAGTTATATTTTAAAATAGAATAAAGTATTTATATTCTCAATAGATTTTTAAATTAAAATATAATAATAATAATTATTATAATTATTATTATAAGTAGGTCAACATGTTAGACATAAATAATAATATAAGTAAGACAACCTGTTAGGTCTAATATATTATTTTCATTACTTGGAGCCTAATCTGTTTAGGTAAAAAAGCTTTTGAAAAATTTTAGTCTAACTTGGTACTAAATAGATTAAGTCAAATTAGGCCAGATATAAATAAGGACAAAAGTCCCCAATGAATGACTCGATCTACTTCCACCCCTAATAGCCACCAATGCAAGCTTATGAAAGGAGTTAAGTGCAATTTTCGTAATACTTCAAGTAGGAGTATAGGTTTGATAAACAATCCTAATTAAAATTAATTATCAAAATTGTTATTGCAAATTTTCAAAATCAAAAGAAAAGAATTTAATAAATTAAGAAAAATATGAAAGTAATCATTTTTTGAATATTTAAAAAGAATTACTCTCTCAGTCCTTAAATAGTTATCCAGTTTTAACTGGAATTAAAGAAACAATTGAGAAAATATCAAAATTAGAAAAAGTTAAAAATAATTTACTTAATTGCCTTTTTTAAATATTTTAACTTGCTCTCCCCTACTCTACTATATCTCTTTCTTCCTTCAATAGTATTTAATAAGGGTATTATTAAAAAAATAATTAATATAACTTAAATTTTTAAAATAAACAATAGTTTCGAGATAAAGAAAAATTTTAAAATGGACAATTATTCAAGAATGAAGGAAATATCATATTATTTTAACAAAAAAAATGCAGTAACAAAATTTTAGCTTTAATTTTTAAAATAAATATCAAAGATAAAACACAAATGAAATAATATATAAAAATATTAATTTTCATATCTAAACACAAATAACTATTACTATTCACCTCCCCATAGTTTATTATTTTGATCATGCATTCATTTCGTAAAAATTAGGATGCAATTGTTTTATATAATCACGATAGAAAAATACGATTTTTCATTAAAAAATCATTTTTTATAGACGCTATTTCATATAACTTTTTACTTAAAATCTAGTAAACCCCACTTCAATTTTAGTCCATATGTACTTTAGTCGTGTAACTTTTAAAACAAGTAAAATAATCCTTAAACCTGTTGATATGTATATATTGCTATAATATGCAACTAAATATTTATTTTTTAATTGAAAGGTCTTTCTGTTTATCTATATACACTTTTATCCTTTTATATTTTAATATGTGAAGTTCCTAATGAGATTAAAAAGTGAACACATGCAATTTTTTATTAAAAAAAAGAACATTTGTTATTAAATTATAATAATGTGCACATATTAAAACGTTTAAGAACTATTTTTACATATTTTTAAGGTAACATAATCAAATTGCTCATGAGGCAAAGTGGAAGAGTTTTTTTAGGCTTTTCCCCAATATATTTTGGGTCAATTTTTTCCATATGTATTTTAAATGATGAAAACACTGCATTATTGTGTTTGCACGAAATGAATTTGGGATGATGTAGGTTATGTAATCCGCTATAAGTGGATATTGAACCACAAAGTGGCCAAAAAAAAATAATGAAGGAACAAAATTCGCTGCATATGGATAACAAAAAAAAAGGATAAAAATAATAATAAATTTATATGTTGTAAATACTAGTGTGATGATTCAATGTGTTCTAATTGCATGCATAGTGACATGAATAATTCGTGGAGAGTTGAAAAATAATTTGATATCTTTATATAATCTCACTTTGTAAAGATAAATTTTCACCCCATGCTCTTCTACATTTTCTATGCACAGCTGCTGCTCCATTGTCGTCTTGCTTTGGAACAATATCTGTTGGCTGTAGATTATGTTCCTTTGGTTTTTGTTTTTTGAATTTTGGGAACATAGTCCGCTAGGGATGGATTTTTTTCCTATGCCCATTGTCAGGCTAACTTTTACAAAAATCTCATTTTCTTATATTATGCTTTATCAAAATCCATATATAAATGAAAATCTCCATATATTTTTAGGTCTTAAAAAAAGTTGATATAAATTTTTTAGAAGGAGTTAAATTTTCATACATACTAACCTTTATCTCTTTAAATCATCTCATTTTCATAATCTATAATTTATAATCTATAATACTAAATTTCAAAGTTGTTTGAGGAAAAGTTTTATACGTGTCGTATAAGAATGTTTTAGGGCTCACATTTTTAAAAAAGTTATTAATTAATTTTTTTAAAAAAAATAAAACCGTAATCATTACATATTATTAGCATATTATAGATAATTATTTGTATTTAATAATAGAATTGCATTACATTAATTAAATATCTTTAACTATTATAATGCTGAAATCATGAATTATATTGATAAATTAATTTTATAATTTTATGTTAATTTCACATCTAAAATTTTTATATTTGATGTAGGTGGTGATTTTGTTTAATGCTATTATATTAAATTTATGAAATTATATATATAAATTATAAGAAAGATGAAAAATATATGCGCTAAGTTATATCATTTATCTTTTTTATTAACAATAAGATTATGATAAATTTAATTATTTAAAGGCAGAATATTTTTTTATGTCATTAGTGATGACATTATTTGATTATATATATAAACTAATTCAATGATTTGAAGATCAAGAGTATGCCAATTCAATAAAAAAAATTATATATGTGCGTAGGTAAAAATGAAAATCCTGGGATCACTTGGGATAGCCATAAAATTACACCTTCAATAACCTCGGAGTTCTTGCAAATAATTTTGATAATTAAAAGATTTGAATGAATTTAAAAAATCAATCATATAATCTATAACAATTTTAATAATTTTATACCTTAAAAGATTTGAATGAATTTTGAAAAAAAAAATGTTGAAAAAAATTAAAAAAAAAATTGGAGAAGATTTTAAAAAGAAAAAAATTATAAAGATTTATCAGAATCTTATTTATAATTAGAAGTTATTAATGATTAAAATTTTGTATAAAATTTATTAATTGTATAAATCTACTATACTAATATTTCAGACTCATTTTATGAAAATTATTACACATGTCATTGATACAATAATTTAGGCTTCACATATCATTCATACAGTAATTTAGGCCCCACTTTTCTTAATCTTTATGTTTAAAATTTTTTTAAACTTAATTTATAATTTACTTATTAATTATTTTTCATATGAAATAAAATTAGATGTTATAATCATTAAAAAATCAAATATTACAATCATTAAATATTATAATTTGCACTAAGAGAAAATCCATGTTAATATAATTACGATCTACAATTAAATTAAGAACTATTAATAGCCTCACATTATGAAACTAATATAAAAAACTAGTCATTTGACCCATGCGATACATGGGGTGATAATGAAAATATTTTGGTAATCATTATCAAAAAGAGATAATATATTTGAATATATCTTATAAAAAATTGAGTATACAAATTTATTTCGAAAATAAGTTAATAGTTAAATACTTAAATAAATTGATAAAATATAAATGTGTCATTCTATTTTATATCTTATTTTAAATATCACATTTATAAAGTTGAAAAAAATCTTGATAGATAAGCTATAACAATAAATAACCTATTTTATGAAAAATTTTATATATTTTGAAAATTGAAATTGTTGAATAATGAAAGAGAATAAGTGGATAATTTTATTATATTATGTGTTGTTTATAGAGATGGCAATGAATATTCATGATAGAAAGGACATGTCCTATGCCCCCGCCCCTTTTAAAATTTTGTCTTTCATCCCCCATATTCATGATTGTCATAAATCCCCTTCCTCATTCCTCGCAGAGATTTGAATCCATACACTTATTCACAGATTTATTAAAAAATGCTAAAAAAAATTAAAAATAGTTTGAAATTTGAAACATAAATATTTATAATAACAAATATTAGTAATGCAATATAATCCAAATTAAAAAATAAAAAATGCATACATAATGCAAATACAATATAAATAATTGAAAAATTAAAGATGTGTTATCCTCGTCCTTATCCCGTTTAACAAATGCGAACTCCACCCCCATGAAACAAAATTTGTCCCTATTCTTATCTTAATTGTGGATAATCTCGTCCCACGTATACCCACTTCAGTAATTTTTTTTTTGTCATCCATGGTCATTTATATCTTTTTAATAAGTTAAAGTATGTGATTTCAATTACACCCCTTTTCTTGTACATACTTTTAGTAAATTAAAATATCAATTTTGAAATATATGTTATAGTTAATAATTAATGTGTTATAATTAGTAAAAAAAATACATATAATCCTAATTTATGTTATCCCAATTGTTGAAATAGTATATCAATTACACAATTATTTTCAATAAAAGGTTATGTAATTATTTAATTTTTAAAAATAATTAATAAATAATTAGTATCATTATCAAAGAAGTATAAATTTTGAGATTTTTTTAAAAAATGTTTTCATGTTGAAAAATTGAAGTCTTATTTTTTTAAAAAATTAATATGAAACAATTGTAGAATTGATAAGTTGGAATGTTTAGGTTGTAAAAAATTAAATATGGTATAGTGAGATGGGTGTATATATATATATTATGATTTTTAAAAGCTCTACGTTTGAAATTAGAAACTTCTCTTCTCCTGATCTTGTCCTCATTTAGAATTATTTTTCTTGTCCACATTCTCATTTTCGCCACGAGTCTCTACTCCCCATTCCCTAAGGAAATTTGAATCTCTACTCGTGTTTACGAGTTTATTAAAAAATAAAAAAAAATTAAAATATTTTGAAATTCAAAACATAAATATCCATAATAACAAATACCACCAATTTAACATAATTCAAATTTAAAATGAAAATACATGCATGATGCAAATTAAATCCAATAAAGATAATTAAAAAATAAAGGTATGCTAAGATTTTCTTGTTATTATTAACTATTATATTTATAATAATTTTATTATAATTAATACTATAATTATAATCATTAATTATAATTTTTTTTGGTAACATAATTATAATAGTTTTGTTATTTTTAATATTATAATGATATATATATATATATATATATATATAATTTTAATGGTATAATACATTCATTGTCATTTTGTTTATATTATTTGTTATTTGTTAAATAATTTTGATTGAACTATTTTGTTAAACAATTTTAATGAAGAGAGATATGAAGGTATGATTGAAAAAATAATTAATAATTAGAAAGTAAATTAAACTCAAATACTCACTTTGAATATTAAGGTGATAAAAATGGTGGAGCATAATTTTCTCTATGAATGACACATGAAAAATTGTCCGTGTAATAAATCTTAATTGTTAGTATTATACATAGATTATAGATTATATTAAATCCTTCAAAAATACTTTAACAATGATATTAAGTTTTATTAAAATATCAAAATAATATAATATAGTGTGTATTGTTATATTTTTATTATCAATATCAATACAGTATAATGTGAAAAATTTTATATATTATAATAAGTTTTAATAAATTATATGTTATAGTAATTAAATCTGACATGTAAAAATAAAATGATATGTAATTAAAGTTATTATTTAAAATTTAAATTTAAATTTGAGAGTGATTGATTAATTAGAGAGTGATTGCTTGATCATATTTATGTGTTAATTTGTGGTATTAAATTTTTAGTTATAATTTATTGACCATGATAATATTTGCCATAATTTTAATTAATAAAATAATTTTAAATTAATATAACTACTATGTCAATGATAGCATAAATTTATTGTTGACTCCATAATATCAATTTTATATCACTTCTTTAAATTCATGGACCTGTTGAAAGCTAACATAGGTTATGATTAAAAGATATATATATCTCATTAATTTTTATAATATATTGTTCCAAGGATTTAATTTTAATGTATTGTTAATGTAAAAAGATGTTTTATATAGATATTCAATATATAAAATTAACGTATTCAACCGCTAATTATCATATTTGAATATAATAAAATAAAAATAATATCATATTTAAACCATATTGAAAACCCTAAAAAACCTCACGAATCTCATTTAAAATAAGTAAATAATCTCCATACTTAAAAATTTCATATTAAAATTAAATGATAATAGAGTATATGTGAGTTTATAAAAAAATACTCAAGAATTAAATAAAGAAAATTCACTGAATTTAAGTCAAAATAAACATATTATAGTAAATATTTTATATTTTTTAAAAGTAAAAATATATTTCAAAAGGTAAACTAAATTATTTAAATTAGTATTGAATTAATTCCAGAAGATTTTAATTTATTTATCTTGATAAGCATGTTTTTAAATAAAATATATAATTTTAAATTATTCATCTATTATTTATGATTGACATCATTGTGATAGATTACTTTAATTACAAATTAATAATTACATATTGATTGAAAACTATCATATAAGTTAATTTCAAATTATGCATTCATTGATAATATATAAATAACGTATTTCGTATAGAACTATAATACATTTGAAAGAAACCATAACTATATATTAAGCCAAATAATATAATCATAAAAGAATAATTTGAAATATATCATAATGAAAAAAATACTATTTCATAAATTTAAAATATAGAATAAAAATTTAAAAAGTCAACCAATAAAAAGAAATTTGCAAAGTGATATTGTAGTATCTGATAATGGGTTTTAAAATTGGATTGTGAAGTGAGAGTAAGATTATGATTTATTATTGATATCTCATAATTAATAATTAATTATGATCGATATGATTAATATTTATCAATTAGGTATAATAAATATAGATTGATGAATCAAATTCTAAATGAAAATTGTGCGCTTTAAGTCACTTTAGAAGCGACACATGTAAAAATTTCTCTCATAGAAGTCTGAAATATTAGTATTATAAATTTTAAAGAAAATATTATCAAAATAAATAAGCTTTAAAATCATTTTTTTTTTAAAAAAAATAGGTAGGTCAAATTGTTAATGAATTGCTAATTGATTGATTTTGATATGATAATAATTCAAAATTAAATTTATATCAAATTTATTCTTAATCAAATATTTAAGAGACATTATAATACTAATATAATAATTTATTCTTAATTAAATATGATAATAGTTGATATAATACTAATATTTAAGACTCATTACATTAAAAGTCTTTCATGTGTTATTTATAGAAAAATTATACCTCACTCTTTTCCAATCATACCTTCATATCTCCCTACCATTAACAATATCAATATAAAAAATAAAAAATAGCATAAATAAAATTATAATACAATATATTATACCATAAAAATTATATATATATATATAATTATAGTATTAATGATAATAAACCTATTATAATTGTGTTACATTAGTAGTATTTTTTATTATAGATATTTATGTTTTGAAGTTCAAAGTATTTTTAAAATTTTTTAATAAACTCATAAATTTCAATAGAGATTCAAATCTCCATGTGAAATAAAAATGGATACCCTTGACCGGGATATGTATGAGAATGAAGGCAAAATTCTAAACGAAAATGAGATTAGGGGAAATTTTCTAATTTTAAATGTAAAACTTTTGAAAATCATAATAAAAAAAATTATCTATCTACATGTATCAATATAACATTCTAATCTATCAATTTCATAATTTTTTTAAAAAAAATACCTTCAATTTTTTAACACTAAAATATTTAAAAAAATCGATTCTATAATTTATACTTCTATATAAATGATATTAAATATTTACTAATTTTTAAAAAGTAAATAATTATATTATTTTTATTAAAAAATTATAATTGATATACTATTTTAATAATTGAGATTATATAAATTAGAATTATAAATAATTTTTTACTAATTATTACACATTAATTATAATATATATTTTTAAATTGATATTTTAATTTATTAAAAGAATGTACAAGGAAATACCGTGTAATTGAAATTATATAAATTAAATGTATGTATTTTTTTATTAATTAGAAATATATTTTTTATATTTTAAAATTATATATTTTAATTTACTAAAAAGATAGAAACGACTAGGGATGATAAAAAAAATTGGAAATAGGTACACACGAGAATTATCCAATGATAAAAGGAATTGACACATATTTTGCCTTCATAAGGATGATTTATGGGGCTAAGTCCCCGTTTATTAAACAAGATAGGACGTGGATAATACATCTTTATTTTTTAATTATTTTTATTATATTTGCATTATGTATATATTTTTAATTTTAATTTGGATTATGTTGCATTAATAGTATTTATTATTATGGATATTTATGTTTCAAATCATGAAATATTTTTAAAATTTTTTCTCTTTTTGAAATTTATTAATAAACTATTGAATACCCTAGTGATTTAAAATCCCCATGAAAAATGGAAAATGAGAAATGCGAACCTATAAGGGGGTTAGGGATCGGGATGTAAAATGAAATTCTAAGCAATGATGTTAGACATGAGAGATGTTTCTTTTATCATAGATACTCATTGTCATCCTTATAAATGGCTCACGATATAGTGAAATTATCTATTTATTTTTTTCTTTATTCAATAATTTTAAATTTTAAAATATGTAAAATTTTTATAAAATAAGCTCTTTATTGTTAGTTAGATATCATCTATCAATATATTTTCAATATAAAATATAAAATAGAATGACACAGTTATATTTTGTCCAATCATTTTATTATTTAACTATTAGCTTACTTTTAAGATAAATTTATATACTCAATTTTCTATAAAATATATGTAAATAAATTATTATTTATTTTTTCTAATAATTAATAAACTATTTTTTATTATTTCCCTGTGCATTGTACGGGTCAAATGACTAGTTTTTGTTAGTATAACAATTTATAATTTGAGGCCACTTACACGGTGATTGCAAACAAATTAAAAGAGTTTTATGGGATATCGTACCGATACACTCATATTTACTATTAAATTAAATATAAAACTCACTTAATTTAGATAATAAAAATAACATCACATAATTTACGAGTCAAAATAACTTTTGTCGGATTAAAATCTGTAAAAAATAATGTGTTTGAAAAAACACGCAGCCTTAATCACGCTCATACTCGTAAAACTTTGCCAGGTACCTCGCTAAATTGTTGTTGGTCGGGCATCTTCTTCTGGCTTCGGGGTACTTCCTTCCTTCTCTGAAATCAATCAATCGATCAATCAGCAGTGACTAACTGACTGACTGACTGAATTAAGTAGTGAAACATGGCGGCGTGGACTGCTGCGGCTCGCCAAGCCTCCAACATCGCCCGCCTCTCCTCTCCGAAGCCTCTTTCCCTCCTTCACCGCCGTGCCATGGCTGGCGGCGGCGGCGGTACTCTTCCCCCCTTTCACAGTTTCTCATTTTATCAATTATTCTATGTTAATTGGCGCAAAGGGTTATCTTAACGACTCAAAAATTTCAATTTTTTATTTTTTATTTTAATGGAATCTAGGAAATCAAATGGGGCATCTGAAAAATTGCATCGTAGGCTTATTGGTCATGTACCCTCCTAGTTCCAAGTATTGTTTATCTGATAATAATAATAATAATAATAATATATGGAATTTAAAAATTAAAAAAGAAAAAGAAAAGACCTTCAAGAATCATGAGGTCTACAAGTGTTTGTGCAGATCAATTTTTGCATTGACATGCAGTACTGCAGCTCGATCTAAGCTCCTAAAAGGATTCAAAATGTTCGTTTTGTAGTTTTTTGTTTTTTATATTAATTTTTGGAATCATACTTATGGAATGTGTTTGATGTCATCCTAGCTGTGGACCAGAAAACCAATTCATGATGATTTAGTAAGAACCTCTAATTGTAGGGCGTATTTTTTGGAAAGAGTGTTTTATTTTATAGTTTGTTGTGTTGTGCCACTGAGGTATGATTCTGAATGAATGAGGAGATGGGAGCAGGAACAAGGGAAGTTCACAGATTGATAATTTGTATAATGTTGTTTTATGGAGATTAATGTGCTAAAGATTGGGTTAATATTGAATAAAAACCTCTGGTACAAGTGGAACGATTAATGTAGTGAAATATTTTCCCTCTATTTGCCGAAGAATCACTTGCCTGTATTATTTCGATGCGTTGCAGACCATCATGGACCTCCAAGGGTGAACTGTTGGCAGGACCCACTGAGCCCTTCTAAGTGGAAAGAAGAACATGTGAGTCACTTTATATTTTTTTTCAGAGCTCTCTAATATGTTTGTAGTTTAAGATCGTCCTCATTGACCACATTTTGATGCTGAGGCATTTTGGTATTGGCAACAGTATACAACTGCAATATTGTATCTTCTTTGCTTGAGTAGTACTTCTGAATTGATTTTTGACTTTTTGAACTAGGCGTGTGACCTATGATGCATAAAACACTGGCACAAACATTAGACACGACACGGACATTCTTAATAGTAAGACATAGATATGGCATGTGTGCAAGCGCCCATGTGTGTCTCCATACAGGATCATATTGACATTGAAGTCTAAGAGAACTTCCCTCCTGTAGACATACACACACACACACACACACACACACTACTAATATAACCCTTCATACATTCACACAGTCGCATACTAACGGGATAGAGAAGATCATATGCTAATATTCAAAGCAAGAAAACTGATTTCGATTGAACTACTTGCAAGAAGAGGGTTGGGTAGTATCACTTTTGCACATTTTGTCACCTCGGGACTCCTCAGACTTGTTTCTCTGAGATTGCATGCTAAGATATTCAAGTTTTTCACTGAATCTTCTGCTGTTGCAGTTTGTGATTGTTTCTTTGGCTGGATGGGGTTTACTCTTCTATGGCGGTTACAAGTTCTTCACCAGAGGCAAGGACAAGAAGGAAGAGGTACATAAGTTTATCTTTATGGGAGATTTGAATTTGCTTTTGTGGCTGCGCTTACACTCTGGATTGGCATTGTGATTTTACATGATTAGGCTCATGCTTGTTCAGTTTATTTTATGTAGTAAGCAAATAGCGGCCAAGATAGCTTTCTGCTTGTCACATCCAAATCTCTACAAATTCTTATTTTGGCTTTTGATATTCATAGGTTCTTTATTTTTCTTTCTTCAATTCATCAAAACTACCAACCATTCCTTGTATTACAGTTCATTAGGTTCTACAATTTAGTTAGAGATGCAAAACGCTACTGGCTTGATTAGGTTACATGCATATGCTATTCATATGTCATTAATAACAACAACCACAAACAATTAAGCCTTATCTCAGTAGATGAGGTCAGCAACATAGATCAAACGATGCCATATTGTTCTATCATGTATGATATTTATATTTAAATAATTTATTTCTATGTCTTTTAGCAAATTTCCATTTTCGGATACTCTTTGTGCATTGTAAGTACTTGCTTTGTTTGCTGTTAATTATTTGAGATGACTTATTTTGCATCTTAAAAATAAGTATGGAACTCTCTTACCAATTCTAGTTTGCCATGCCTTAATGCAGAAAGTTGGAGAAACACCAAACAAGGCTTGAGGTTGTTAGAAGAAGTAACATGTGCTAATAAGTTGCCCTACTTGATTGTGATGTTTATCTTTGTAATGACACGCCAGTTTTGGGCAGTTGCAGTAGTGGCTTGTACATGACTCTCAGAGTGATTTAGGAATAAGTACACAGAATGGCATTACCGTTATGGTGTTCTTATAATTATGCGTATTATCGTCTAGGGTTGTAGCTTCAAGCATTTTGTGGAGTAGAAGCTTCTCTGCTGATAAATTAGCCCTTCAAATTTGGTTTCAAACTTAATTCCAGTCTCTTTCTTGTTTTCAATTCCAGTCTCTTTCTTGTTTTCTCACAACGTCAAGTGGTGGTGTGATCTTTCTAGTTTCCTCATTTAGAATTTCTGGCACTGTTCGTGACACTCTAGTTTTGTGAAGCGGCTAAATTTAAAGAAAAACGTTAGATAACCAAAACAATTTATTAGAATTTAAGTAATAATAATACATTATGACATGATTAATAACTATCAAATAATCAAGTGGAATTTACCATTATATTTTGAAAAATGCTAAATGACCAAAAATTTATATTCAAAATGATGCGTTATAATTATTAATTTTTAAATAAATTGGTGAATCTTATTATTTTATTTTATTCAATAATGATTATGAATTTTATTAAAAATTCTGCATATATCATTCTCAATGTGTAGCATTATTCATACCTACCCATAAAACGTTCTGTTATTATTTGAGAAGCACGAAAAACACGTAGCCCCAATCTCTCTTCTCTTTGAATTATGAAGTGAGTACTAAGCTTACGTATTACTTTATGTGTGTGGTCCATTGGGTTACAGAGAATTGAGAAATTGCTGAGACTTGTAACCCTAAACTCTACGCAAGAATTTTTGCATATTCTAACATTGAAATGAACTAAGCAACTTCCTTTCCTCCAGACATTATGTACCCAGCAAATTGAAGTATTCTGGTAGACCAAAATCATATAGAGGTGTGGCATGAGAAACATCACTGTCAAAACTTATATTACAATTGCAATGTTCTCACCATACTCCTCTCCTGCCTAGAATATCTATAATTCTACACCATTTATTGTGTGTCCAGTACAATTGAAATTGCATGCTGCAGCCACCTCTTTAACTGAGTTCAATGCCACCTGATAATGCAACTAGGGCCAAGTCCCATCCAATCAAATTCTATAATTAAGAACAACAGAATAGCCTCCCACTAAAACCTGCATGACCCGAACATAAGAAAGTTGATTACAAACAACATTACACAAATGCGATTCTTAGCAACAAGAAGATATACAAGCGTTTCAAGAAAGGAACTAACAATTGCCAACACAAGAAGAGAAAAGGGGGAATAAAAAAGTATCCTTCAGATCTAGTATCCTGAAATTTTAATTTTGTTTACTAACTCTAAATACTTGGGCTTCTTATGTCATATGTTTTACTAGAGCAGCAGGATCATATCAACTATTCCTCTTTATTGGATTATATAACAGTGCATTTTAAGCATAGAAAACACCTAAGAGCATGTTTGGCTTCAGATTTTTAGGATTTTATGAAAGAAATTGTGAAAAATAGAAAAAATTAGTTATTAGTTTTCATTTCCAGTTTTCATTGTTTCCTTCATAAAATCTGAAATACAAGAAAATAAAAAACAAAAACTGAAAATTATTTTCTAAAAGCAAACCCACTATAAGGGCTTGTTTGGTTTCACTTTTCAGTTTTCTAGTTTTTATGAAGGAAATACTAAAAACTGTGAAAACTACAAAATCTAGTTTTTGATTTTCAATTCTAGTTTTCAGTATTTCCTTCACAAAATGTTGAAAACTGGAAAACTGAAACCAAAACAAGCCCTAAGGTTTTGTTTTCCATCTTTGAGTGATTGCTAAATATTGCCAAATTGCAGTTCAGCAATAGAGTTGGTTAACCATGCACAAACAGACATACAGATCCTGTTTGATAGGCTAAGTAACTCTGATCATCCCAACATTTGATTGCCAAACTACACTTACCAACATGTTATGGTTGTGGCGTGAGGACTCAGTCTGCATCTTTTATTTCAGCTTCAACATCAATTGCTCTACCAGAATCTTTTTCTGCCATGATAGCATCAATGGCACACAGCATCATCAGCAAAGATTAAGGATAATAAAGAGAAGGTAGAAAGGGAGTAACATTTAAACAAAACGAACATTTATGGGGGAAAAAATGAACATTTATGGAAAAAAAGCAACAAGCATTGTGAGGGTTACCATTTTTAGAACGGGAGAAATTATTGAATGCTTGTCCAAATGTCGTGGATTGGTTTGAAAACTTCACGGAGTCCTTTACAAACTCATTGCCAACAACTGAACATCATATTAAGCTTTTCAACAGTGAGAAACAAGCACATTCTTTTAAATTGAAATAATCCTAAATAAAAGACAATACATGATATACAGCATTCTAATTTTACCACTTTACTTTCAAATTACCAAATGGAAATTACATTATAGTATCATAGCAATTGGTGGTGGGCAAATCTATGAATCAAAAGGGGTCACCTCATGATGAAGAAAAGGATATCATCATCTCCCAGGTAACAAACTAAAGAGCATTAAGGGATAATGAAATAACTAAGAGTAATCACTCAAATTAGTTCCCCAAAATTTTTTGCAACATCAAATTAGTCCTCTAAAAATTTTGAATGCCGATTTAGTTCTCCAATATATATTTAGGCAGCAATTTGTTCTTTAAACTGATGGTTACTTTATATGAGGAAGGACCAAATTGATTTCAAAAATCTTTTCAAGGACTAATTTGATGTATCCTGACCAATTTAACCATTTACTCAAAAACTAAAACAACATATTAGTTGACAGTTAGAAACAAAATTTAGGTTAATCAATCATCCTGTTTCAGGGTTGCATGTCTCCTGCAACATGGAGATTTTTCATTCCATTTGACCAAATACAAGCTGGATAAAAAGAACTTACACAAGACAGTAACTACCACAGGACTGACACTTTGAAATGGTTAAAGACAAAAAGAAAAATTAGATATCACTCAATTATTCAAATGGGAAGAAGTCCACAGTCGTCAGTGTTAAGCAGCTAAATTTCACTTCAAAAATCAGAATCATAGAGAAGAAACAACAATTGGAGCTAACATTTCATTAATCATATAAAAGATTTAGCTATTTACATATGGAGAACCATAAGAAGATACATTAGTAACTAACAAAGGAAGTGGAAAAGAGAGTAACTAACAACAGTAACAGTTTTAATTAGAATAGGTTTGAGTGCTGCCGAGAAAATAAAACAGAAATTTATGCCTTGAGAAGAAAAAAAATCATGAACACCATTAATAGCCCTGACTAAAAATTTGGGACAAAACTTGTGTTACTAAATTTCTAACCAAAGCTAGAGAGAGTTCAGTGTAATACTGACATAAAGCAGCAAAGACGAGCAAACAAATCCAAGACTTGGCTCTTACCAGAGAAAGGTTGACCACAAAAAGGGCACAGCTGTAAATCATCATTTAGAGAGGACCTGAAACAGATAATTTGAGATTATAATATAAAAGTGGATTGTGTGATTAATACTTAATACAAAACAAACAATCTATAAGCATGCTAATTAAGATGTATTGAGCAAATCTTACTTGAAAACCTGAAAATCATTTCCACAATTCGGACACTGCATTTACAAGGAAACTAAAAATCAATAAAGGTAAAAGCCACCTAAGCGTAGGCCACTTCTCAATATTCCAGGCATATATGCACTCATAAAAACTGGATTGCAAAAACTTCAGATCGTAATAATGAAAAGGCTAATCTCATCTAAAATAACCGTAGTATTTTTCTTTTCTCTTTAAAATTCCTTACAAATGAATTCCCTACAAATTGGTCAGTTGAGAGCAAATGACTTCAAGTTCAGGCATGGAAACGTGTAAAATCAATAAAATGAAGTAACTGCAGGTCTGCAATAATATCGCATAATTTATAAATAGCGAGTAAAAGAAGCAAAAAAATTCAGAGTGAAATTTAGAAGAAGCCTCACTGTGCCTTGCATAATATCTCGTCCAGCCCACCAGAGGAAGGCACCAAGACCTACTATCGGTATTAACACTGCAAAGATCTGCAAGCAGGCAAAGAAAAAGAGAAGAGAAATCAAACCAGTCAAATGATATAATTACGCATACTAATTTTGGACAAATAAGTTTATCAGAGAACCTTAGGGACTGCCAACAAACAAAAAGACAATTCTTTGCCAAGGAAAAGTAATTTGCAATTTTACATCAAACAGAAAGTAAGTACATCACACAACTATTTTACAAAATATTACAACAAATAATGCTGGCATTTTCAGAGGTGAAAAATGGATGTGAAAGCAGGCAACAATGAGAGCTGATCCCACCTCCCTGGACAAGTAGAATAGACTTGTATTGGAGCATCAAGTTTATCAGGCATCCTAGACTTAGAAGTAGACAACTATTTAAGTGTTTTGGTGTCAAATGTTACAAGACTCAAGGACAGTAATTACCAAAATATCCCAAGAGCTTTTCTTTACAGACTGAGAATTCAATTCATTTTTCTGGTTACATACTTATGACTTAACATGTTGTTTGTTCTGCTGACGAACCACTTTTCCTTTGATGACTGCCTATTCCTTCCACAAAGGCACAGACAACAGAACATCATGGAATTTTAACTTACTATGCTGCCTATACTGTCCACAAATTGTCCTTCACCTACTCTTTATTCAACTGCCACATTGAGTCTACCTTATTTCTTCCTTTTTCGGATATGTTAGACAAGATCTGAATTTATCAAAAAAGTTCAATTAGAGGATGGGGAGAACAATAGAATCCAGAATCCTGCACCAGGGAAGTAGAAAATTCTCTTGACTGCAAAAGGGCTATATTTGGAAAATCTATATGAATGGCTCTAGTTCAGCCTGCCTCTGCCTCTGCAATGATAAGTTATATAACTGATTAATATAAGTATTCTCAGATTTGATTCTTCTGCTGATCCATTTGTAATCGACCTTTTATGTTGTTGCTTTCATCTTCAAAGGTGATGTGCTAAATGAATTTCGTGTATGGTAAAATTCTCACATTTCACATGACGATAGCAAGAGGGGTGAGCTTGCTACTTTAAGACCAGTAGTCACTGGTTCTAGCTGCAAAAACAGACCTCTTCATTCGCGGGGGAAAGGTCTACATAAACCCCAAAACGATGGGGAACCTCATGCTGCATGCACTTTCTTAATTTTTTGATGATAGTAAAATCCTGGTTCTAATTGGCATAAGGAATTAGGCTGACAATTACTGATTAATTATAGAACCTATGCCTAAAATAATGGAGCCAAAGCATCAACAAAATCGATTAAACATAGACTAATAAATCACTCAGCACCTAAAGATGGATTACTCACAAACAAGATGGAAAAGAATATACCATATACATAATCCTTAATCTGCACTACTGAAGTATTGATGTTTCATGACAGCTATAAGATGATTAAGCTAATAAATATGACCCTAATTAAGCAAACCAAGAGAGCGAGCTATACCCAAATGGACACAATAGCATCCAAAATCCAGCCAAGTTGTCCAGTCATTGAAAGATAAGTTAACCCAATAGCCAGAGCAAGATTCCCCAAAATCCTAGCAGTGGTACCATCATCTCTTCCACCACCATCACCACCACCATTGAAGCCAAACCCTTGATTGTTCTTCACCAAAACCACTCTCTTCTTCTTCTTCCTCTTGCAACCCTTCTCATCCAACAAAACCCCATTTCCAAACACTGCCCCGCCCAACAAGGACCATCTACTCACCCTGCAAGCTCTCAGCTTGAAGCTGCCCTGATGAAAAGAACCAAACTTTGTGTCCAACTGAGAGAAAGAGAAAGAGGGTTTCTTGCATATGCCGCCGCCACCGCCACCACCACCATGGAAGGAGGAGTTGGGCCTTCTCAAGTGTGAAAACTTGATGGAGAAGTGCACAAGTGTGTTCATGGGAACAATATGGCAAGTAGGGGAAAATCTAGTATAATGGAATAGGGATGTTGAACTCAGGATTGCACATTGGAACTGGAATCTTGTAGAGGATATCAATTAGTACTTGGTTGAGTTTATCACTCTTCGTTTTTCCTTCGCACACACTCAGAATCCTTGGAATTGTTTGCGGCACCTGCCACGTTGGCCTCAATTGACCTCCTCCACCACATTATCTTATCTATTTAACTATTAATAAAAAAGGCATATTATTCTGCAGCTGCAGTTCATGGTATAACCGCTTTTTCACATAAATAAAATAAATATAATAATATATTACCTCAATCTCCTATCTTAAACTCGTATAATAGAAGTCGACTATAATCGACTTCCACTCAAAATAGAAGTCGATTATAATCGACTTTCATACTGATGGATCTACATATTGTGGCCCATCAAATAACACAGAAGTCGATTACAATCGACTTCATCACAAAGAAGAAGTCGATTATAATAGACTTCATCACAACACAGAAGTCGATTATAGTAGATTTTTTTGTTAAAATTTCATCATCGTAAACATGACTATCATGCCATTATTCAAAATTTGAACTACGTAATTGATTATCAGTTCATATAATCAATTACAAAGCCTAGAATAATACCACAGTATTATTAGATTTTAAATCTTTTAATTTGATCATTAAATTACAATAATTTTAAAAATTAATTGTATTATTTAATTTAGAGTTTAGCTTGTTTACATGGCAAAATACATGTTACATGCCATAATATTTGTAATTTTTTAATGATTTTTTCTTATTATATTATTCATTTTTAATTTTACATATTAATAAAAGAACTAAGAAATTATAAATAGCAAAAAAAATGACTGAATTTTTGAAATTCTAAACTAAATAAATTTTGCCCTTTGCTTTGTATGTTTAGTCCTTGATTTTTGAATACTTGAATCAAAATGACTACCTATATGTGATATTGAACATTTAGTATCTTTAAATTTTAAGTTAATTGCGACTTATTTTTTCCGTATCTTTTGTCTTAAAAGTGCAAATAAAGTTTTTTTTAAGGAAAAAGCACGAGATAATTGTTAATTGCTTTTATTAGGAATTAATCTAGTTTTTTTTATAAATATATATTTACAAATATTACATAACATGATAAAAAATTAACAAAAATTGCAATAAATTATGATAAATTATTATATAGTAGTTATATACTCTTAACTTTTATATCATGTACTTTGGACTTTTATATTATGTACTTGGCATCAGTGCTGCTTATTTTGTGATTATATACTTTGGACTTTTATAATAGGCAATTTGGAGTTTTATTTAATATTTGTGAATATATATAGACAAAATATGTGTAGACCGTTGGGATTGGTCCCAAAAGATATATCTATTCAAAACACACCTAGAGTGACATTTCTAGGCCTATGAGCTGATAATTGATTATGCAGTTCAAATTTTGAATAATGGCATGATATTCACGTTTCTGGTAATCGATTACATTCCATGTGTAATCGATTACGATGATGAAATTTTAACACAGAAATCTATTATAATCGACTTCTGTGTTGTGATGAAGTCTATTATAATCGACTTCTGTATTGCAATAAAGTCGAGAAGTCTATTATAACCGACTTCTTCTTTGTGATGAAGTCGATTATAATCGACTTCTGTGTTATTTGATGAGTCACAATGCATAGGTCTACCAGTATGAAAGTTGATTATAATCGACTTCTGTTTTAAGTGGAAGTCGATTATAGTCGACTTCTATTATATAACAACAGGACATATATATGTAAATGAGTTTAAGATAGGGGATTGAGGTAATATACCATTATATTTATTTTATTTCTGTAAAAAATCCATGGTATAACAATATCTTGAAAATTCAATTTTAATATTTATTAATATAATATCAATAAAAATTATTTAATCATAAATTATTGTGTTATTAAAGATACTTAAAAATTTATAATGTTTTTTAAATTGTTAAAAATATATAATTAATTAATAATATACAAAATTATAATGAAAATGTATAAAAAAATAAACTCTTCTCTCTGTCCTAACCTTCGCATAACTTTCAGTAACATATAAACGTCAAAGTATATAGTTTAAATATGATATGATGACAGCAATACGGGATTAATAAAGTGATAGGTGTCTTAATCTCTTATTGATAATTTGTTGATTCCATCGAAACAATATACACACACACAATTTAATGAATTGGATATATTTTAAAATTTTACCAACTTAAAGGTTTTCTTGTTTGCTTTGCTTTTAGTTTTAAAACACTAGGTTGTCTGTCAATTGGCTAATCACAAGTACTTTTATGAATAGTCATTAGTTTATACTAGAAATATATCATGACTATGAATTGATGGGAATCTTTTCCTTTATTTATATTTCATTGATACAAAAAATAAAAAATGTCATAAAATTAATCAAAATTATGCAATACTAACATTTAGTTAATAACTTAATATATGTAATTCAACATTGGTTTTCTATAAATAAGATATTGGGTTTGTGAATGAAAAAAATTAATATTGAAGAATTTTACTTTTATAAGAAGTCAATTCAGCTCAAATAGATTAGTTGTATGGTAGTAGACTAGATATATCGATAGTTTAGAATACAGCACCTGACAAAAATTTATTTTACACTAAAACTATTTTATATTTAACCCAAACAAATATTTTTGGTAAATATTTCACCTAAACAAATTAATTAAATTAATTTATACCTTTATGAATATGAAATACACATACAGGGTGTCAAACTGGACAAATCGGAAATTGTCATGAATATGATAGAAGATGATAAAAACAGAAAGCATGTATAGAATATAGTTACCAATTACACTACTTTGAAACTATTTCCTTTTTTGGTCAGATACTACGTACTATGAAACTATATAAATAGAGACAAATAGATACATGAAAAAACCATATAATAGCTGATATGGAGAGCCCAAAATAGCATAACTAAATTGACACGAGCTAGAGGGGGCGTGTGGTTCGCGAAATGTTTCAACATTCCCGGGAATATGAGGTCGGGAATAGAAGATTCCTGTATTTGGTTCATGGATAAAAAACATGTTCCCAGGAATGAAATTGACCCTATTTCCATGCCCACCCTCCACATGGGAATGTTAGATTCTCATGGGAAGAAAATGTTGAAACATTCCGCGACCGTATTTAGGAATGTTGAAACATTCCATAACCACACGCCTTTTTGGAGAGGAATTTATGAAGAACCCTCCAACGATGAGTAAAACAGGAAACTGATTGCATGCAACTGGTTCATCATTCCCCTTTTTCCTGAACTGCGGCCTACTTGGATTGAGAAACCTTTTCTTTTTTTTTTTTTGTATTCACATTTGAAAAAAAAGAAGAAGAAGCAGGATAAAAGTTTTATGGAAACAAGTTTTGTCGAAATGTATATACTTATGCAATTAATATATATAGCTACTTCTTTTTAGATTAGCATAAATACAAAAGGAGTAACAACAAGAAGTAAAAAGACAAAGAAAGGAAAATTGGTCAAAAGAATTTAGCTTCCATTTTTGCTATGATTAAAATAATTTCCTTAAATGATTAGACAGCAGCATGATAGCAATCAATTATACAAACTTTGATTAGCATTTCCAAAACACATTGGTTTCTTTCTTACCATCTCTATAATGAAAGCAATCAAGCAACAGATAGTAGCATGATGATTAAGACTGGCTAAAAGAATTGAAATCCATTAGCATGCACATATATCTTTTCTATATACTTTTGCAAATGGAAACAGTACGGCCCAGATAGGCCAAAAGAGTTCCAACCACATGGTGTCACATGGCCCTCTTGAGTGACTTTTATCCCATCCCATTTGTTATTAAGTGGACTAATAGATTCCTATCTTTTCCTTGGTGCCATTCATACATGAGCAAAGAGCATCTATAAATGGAATAAGTACACAGTTTGGTCACCTGATTCCTTTCATCCTTCAATTCAGCCTTCAAAGATTGTAAGATCTCCACTAGAAACTATCTTGTATATTGACTTTCATCTACATCATTTGAGTGCTTCATCTAAGGCACTCTGCTAGAGATGCGCTTATTATATGTACATATAGCTTTAGTAAGAGGAGTGACTAGATTAGTTTTGGACAATAACCTAACTTTTGACACTATCACATGTCTAATCTATTGTAGAGATTGGACGAACTTTTATGTTAGTTATAGATAGATTTTATAATACAACTCTCTTCTTTTATTTGGGCTCAAGACCAGTTATGAAAAATTTTGTAATAAAACAAAACATTGAGAGAGTTAATAATATTTAAAAGTACATTTATAGAAAATCAAATTTAAAAATTCATAAATAAATCAATTAAAACATGTATAAAATAAAATATATAAACAAGTAGAAAAATTCTTTCAATAAATATTATCAATTTTGGATATGTCCGATATAATGATAAAAATAAGATGAAAGTTTTAATAAATGAGATTCGTATATAAAATTAGATATGGTATGGCTCCTTTATTTCGGTTCTACTCTTCTAATTTACCTTATTCTTTTGGCCAGGTATGCTGATGTCTATGGCCTGGCTGCTACGTTTTCTTATGATAGGGGGTTTTATGAAGCATCTAATTCCTAGCTATCAAGCCTGGATGTATTGCCTGTGTTGGTCCAGTGGATTGGCTTGACGATTTTTTTTTTTTTTCTCGTCTGTGCCATATCTTTGGTCTTCTTTCTTTTAGTTTGGCTGCGTGTGTATGCTATGCTCCCCCTATATATTTGGAGTGTTCTTATACCTATATATCTATATATATATCAAACACGCCCTTGTTGAGAAAAGAATGAGCACTTAAAGAGAAAGTGGCTTTCAGTTTTCACTAGTTGAGTTATAAAGTTTGGTGACACGAAAAGAAAATGTAATGAGAACGTCGCCTCATTTTCATTTTCTTAATCATATTTCATTGGAAATTGATACTTCAATAGTTAAGAATGGTCAAATTGTCGTCCACTACTGCACTTTAAGCAGAAACTACAGGTGAACCAAATGCACACATGGTTGGACTATTTTTTTTTTTAATATAATAAACTCTACTTAGTCAATACCTATTCTTGGCATTAACTACATATGAAAGACGATGCTTACTGCTTACGATCTTGATTCTCAAATGAAATTATTGGGATGATCTGGACAAATCCCTGACGTTGATTCAATTATGCGATAGTTTTTTCCCTACTTCAATTTCCAAGCAATTTATATGCAATCAGCAGCACATCTCCTATAAGTGGGACATCTCCTATAAGTGGGATGTGCTAATATATTTTTTGGAATTGCAATAATTAGTTCATGAATTTTCATTCAACATTACTGATACAGAACCGGTTTAATTTAGTTTTTTTAATTCAATTATTTGGTATCAATTAAATATGCGAGAATTTAACTGTTACATAATTTAGTAAGGGAATCAATTTTGGTGGAGAACAGTATTTAAATTAAATTTGTTTATCATCTAAGAAAATAGTTACTAATACTTAATTGATTTAAGTGATAAAATAAGTTATCAGTCCTTTGAAATTTTTTTTTTTAAAAAATAGTACTGTGAGACTTGCATTAAATTATCGAGAGAGTTTTTTTTTTTTTTTTATAAACATATTATCGAGAGCGTTTGACTAGCTCAGGGCATATTTTTAAATTTAAAGGTTATTATCATTTTTTGGAGTTCCTTTAATGAAAAGTTAGGAGGTAAAAAAAAGGGGGCTGAACCTTGCTTCTAAAATGGGCCACCCATCATCAACCAGATAGTTGAGAGTAATGATGAATAAACTGAAGTCTTATGGAAAGGTTTAATATTTAAATTTATGAAAAAGAAAATTGTTAAAAGAATTTCTTAGTAGTAAAGTGAAAAGAAAAAAAAATGAAGCAACCTCTGTTGATGCCCACATTTGTAAAAGTTTGCTTCACTCTATTTTTAAGGATATGGAACACAAGTTAAACTCAGAATTTATTTACATAAGGCTATAGACAAATTTTTCATTTTTGAATTATTTATCTATCTAATTACTAGTATATCAACCATACTTTATGTCATATTGGGATAGCAAAACCCGGCCCCATCGAGTAGATTAAATCCACATTTCCAAAATACATTTACTTATTACAATACCATGTGAATTAAAAAAAAAAATTCAGATGTATGCGTGTCAAACTTATAGTATGATTATTCCAATTTTTGGTCTCACTCTATATCACCCAAAAGCTGAAACTGACTGGTTTCTTTGTTTTCTCGTAGCATTGACATTTTTTAAAAAATAAGAACACCTTAAAAGAAATGTTCTGGCAGTGATAATAATAATGTTCATAAATAATAATCTGCGTGCTACTACCAATCATGCTGTGGTCCAGCAAGAGTCCATACTAATAAAAAATCGTCACTCCTTCCTCTTCTGTCCATCTATATAATTCTTCAATTACTCTTATTCCTCTCGGTGTCAAACCCACTGCAGTCCAAATTTAGGTTGTTTACTTGTTATCCCATTTTTTTTCAAACTGTAACATTAATTTCTCAAATCATATATAATAAGCAAAATTTCTTTAAACAGTGGGATTTCAGATTTTAAATTACGATACGATAAACAAAATTTAATTAAATTTCGATATAAATTTTACACAAAATCACAAAACATTTTGGTTTATTTGATTTTTAAACTTTTTTAAAATATAAAATTACATCCGTAATTATTACTACTTTTTTATTAACCATAATTATTAAATACTGATGCTTCGTTAGTACGTTTAACTGGTTAGATACCTATTTTTTTTTTAAAAAAAGAGATATTCAATATTTTATTAAAAAACTAACGTAGACAAAAGCAGTGTTAACAAAAAATAGCTTTACCTTTAAAATTAGGCAATTAGCCGAACTAACAAAAATCAGATTAATTACTATTTTACTACTGGACTCAATTTCGTAGTCTTATAGAACAAAAAATATCCATACACATTTAAAGTTACTCGTCACCTTAAAATTGCCCTAATATAGCCACCAGTTAAAATTGGCTTATTTTTGTTGGTACATCAAAAATGAGATTTCAATTCCCAATCCTAATGGCTTGTGTCGACCTATTAAATTGTGGATAAAGTTTGCATGTTGATATCAATATATCATAAGTTACATAGAACCAGAAGCAGCTATTATACATTGAGTTTAATTTTGATACACTGACAATATAAAATAATTTTATATTATCATCCAATTAAAATATTTTATTTGTATGATTTTTCAAATAGTAAAAATAAAAGTCAATTATCATAACTTATATGACAATATATAATTAAATAACTATATAAAAATATTTTATATTATCAGTATATAGTAATTAGATTCTTATATATTTTCATCAAAGCTAATAAATATATAATTAATTCGTTAATTGATATCATTGTAAAGTTATAAACGTGTAGGACCAAAAGAAAATAAATAAATAAATTAATAATTCACACAAATTAAAAAAAAAAAGTGACAACGCAGAAAATAAAAGTCAAGCAAGGAGGGCGTCTCCATTTCGATCAATCTTTTTCCCTTTTTCTTCTTCACATTCACCTCTTCGGTTTATTTGGCCGCGTGTTACTATTCCCAGACGCGGTAGGAGTTTCAGAGAGAGAGAGAGAGAGAGAGAAAGAGAGGGAGAGAGGGAGGAGAGAGAAAGGGGCGCATGAAAAGACCAAATTGACCTTAGGAGCTTCGTCTTCCTCTCTCTCGTTTCGCTTCTGCTTCTAACTGCTAACTCCTCCTCCGATTCGCTTTTCTTTTGTTGTTGTCGTCGAAGCTGTCACCATGAACGAGAAGGCCAACGTTACCAAGGAACTCAACGCCAAGCACAAGAAGGTTCCACACCTCTTTTTGACGATTTTGTTTCCAATTTTGATTATTCGATGATGACGATGATGTATTCGCAAAATTGCATCCGATCAATAATCGTTAATCGTTCGATTTGAAACAATCATTGTCCCGGATGTGTAAATCGCGAAATTTTGAATGTATAAAAAAGTTTATTTTAGCTGCTTTTTTTTTGTTATTTTGCCATTTTTATTTTTGTTTTTCTTTAGCTGTGGGGAAATCAATCGTAGGTGGGTTGGGTTTTGATCTGCTTCTTCTGATAGTTGGTTTGATTGATCGATTGATCTTTTGTGATTTAGCATTTTGGAGGGGATTAACTGATCAGGGTATTGTGTTTTGGTAGTTTTGATGCCTTTTCTGGGGCTATTGGAATCTTATGCAATGAGATTTTTGTTTTCTTGTTTTTTTGTAATGTATTTTTAGTTGTTTGTTTGAGTAATTGTGAATTTCTAATGCTAAGGAGGATTTAATCTGTGAAACCTGAGGTGGTAGGTTTCAGTCATATAGATTGGTGGTGAGAAAGGAAAGGATATCGTGGGGGATCTTATTTGGTTTTCTAAGAAAAATGATGGTGTTCTATTTGATTCCATTGACTGGAGAGGAGTTATCCTTCCAGTTACAAGTGTCTAAATTCATGATATATCTTTGAATATATTTGAGATCCTCTTTTTTGTTTCTTTTTCAAGTTATGGACTTTATTCGAATTTTGGCCTACATTGGGTGTGGTTGTGTTCGAAACTCAGTTGCATTTTCTGTTTTCTTTTTCTCTTTTGATCACATTTTTTTCTTCCTTTAATCTCAATATGCAGATACTGGAAGGGCTTCTTAAATTACCAGAGAATAGGGAATGTGCTGACTGTAAAGCTAAGTATGTATCTTGCTGGATCTGAAATTCTTAATGACCATATCTGCATCTCGTGTCAAGCAAAGTGATGGGAATTGATTCATGATGGATTGGCCTTTGAATTATGCATTTTCAGTATCTTTTTGTTCTAAAAAAAAAATGCGGTTAGCAATGTTCATCAAATTTCTGTGATAATTTACTTTGCAGGGGTCCAAGATGGGCTAGTGTAAATCTTGGCATCTTTATATGCATGCAATGTTCTGGAATACATCGAAGTTTGGGGGTACATATATCAAAGGTGATGTTATGTTCCTTGGTGCGGTGCATCTGTTTATCTGTAGAATATTTACAAGTGGGTTTGATCTGTGGACTCTCTTTATGTTGATGCTAAAAGGCTTATTTAGATCTGTCATACTCATAAAACGAATCATACGAGAGAAATTTTGTATTATGGTGACTCAAGTAAATAGAATCTTTGAATTCAATAACCCAGGGTATGTTTCTGCAGTCTGCATGTGTTGCAGCAATCGTAATGTGACTAGTTGATTCTCTAAATTTAATGATTTGTTGTCAGAGGCTGTGCAGTTTTTGTATGCTCATTTATTTCATACCTCTGCTCTGCTAGCTAATCATACACAAGATTTCTAAATGAGAGTCAGCAATATATTCCTTCTTTAACTGGAAATTTGCATTCTTGTTTATGATAGGAACTGGTATTTTACTGTGAACATGTAGGGAAACAAAATCCTGAGCAGAGCTCCAATAACAGAGATGATAACAAAAAATTGTAGAGACAAGTATTTATTGGTATTAAGGAGAAGAAAACAAGAATCAGGACTACAGATCCTAGTCTCTGCCCAATGGCCTCAGGCACTGCTAACCTGCTGCCTCTTTTCTGATTCCCCTCCCTATGCAACCAACTTTTTTTTCTAATTCACTCTCAAGCATTTGCCCACCCACTCTCTGCTGCTTTGTGTTCTTTTCTGTTATGCGTCCCTCTGTCATCTAATTGAATTCTCCTCCCGACTCATTTTCCGCTGCCATGTTGGCCAGAGCTCTGTCAGTTTATTTATTTATTATTAGTATTATGGATTTTTTGTTGGTACCCTTGTGATACTGGTATCCTTTTGTATTTAACAGCTGAGATTTAATCACAATTTTTCATAAATCTTAATAACTCAAGTTGGTGGGATATGTGGCTAATTCTTAATCACAAATAATCAATGGGTATTGATACCCTATTATTATTATTATTATTGTTATCATGGTTGATTCTACCTAGTGGCATCTGGGAGAGCTTTTGTTATTGTTGTATATTTAATATTTATAAGTTAGAATTGCTGCTGTAGGGCATTTAATTGTTAAATTACATTTGAACTTTTATTATTATTTTACTGTGGCTCTGGTAGTGTTAATGGAGACTAATCTTTACTCTGAAGACTAAGAGTGCTAGGCTAATAAATAACTTATTTTGTGCAGAGTTTTATCCTTCCAGTTAAAATAAAGTATTAACATTGACTCAATTTAATAACAGAAATATTGCTCCTGTGCTGTAAATGTTGGCTTTTTGCAGTAACTGAAGAGTAAAGACTGTTTTGTAAAACCAGATCATGCATGCTAATCTTCTTTTATATATTTATTTAATGGCTTTTCTTTCAGGTTCGTTCTGCAACTCTAGACACTTGGCTTCCAGAGCAAGTTGCATTCATTCAATGTAAGGGAACATATACAGTCATGAGTTTGTAGTTGTTTTGAATTTTATTGATATTCTACTTATTATATTTGAATTCTTGTTTTTCTCCTAAACAGCCATGGGAAACGAGAAAGCAAATAGTTACTGGGAAGCAGAATTACCTCCAAACTATGATCGAGTTGGAATTGAGAATTTCATTCGTGCAAAGTATGCATGATGATAAGCACCTTGAATCTAGCTAGATTTTTATCTTTATACTGTTTGAAGTGTATGCATTTATTTTATGCGCCTGGTTTCAATCATTGCATATATTTTAAAGGTATGAAGAGAAAAGATGGGTTCCAAGGGATGGGAAACCAAAATCACCTTCTAGACTGCAGGAAGAGAAAACTTCTTCACACTGGCAGAGGCCTGGGGAAAGAAGTGGGCATGGTTATGCTACTACTTCTCAGAATACCTTCGAGGAAAGGAAGAAAATCCAACCATCAAATGCAATTCCTGCTACAAGAATTAATGTTCCTACTCCTTCCAAAGGACCTGAGCATGTAATCTTCTTTCCCCCATGAATCTGTTTTTCTACTGTTATTTTACCCCTTCTGTTGCATCACGTGTGGTATGGTAATTGTATTGTCCCTTTTTTTTTTTTTGGCAAGCTGTGTCTTGAGTTTTACTACTTTTAGGCAGAAAAAGGTGATATAATAGGAGAAATGCATGGAATCTTATACAAACAAGTTTTAACATCCCCCGGCTCACGTCATTTAGTATGATGTTATGAACAATCAACATAGATGATTCCAGCTTGTACCACTTTCTTTGTAATATAGAAATTTTCTCTCTTCTTTAAATTTGTAACTATTATTGTTTGTAGTGGTATGAGAGTAATCAATTTGTGAATAGGTGACTCCTGTTTCCAAACCTCAGCATGTCGAGAAAGTGGAACCAGTAGCACCACAACCACAAGTTGACACTTCAAAGCAGGTTACAGACACAGCTAAAAATACCCCTCCAAAAGTTGACTATGCGACAGATCTTTTCAACATGTTATCCATGGATGGCCCTAGTGAAAATGGCTCAGAGTCAACTGATGCAACCACTGATGATAATAACTGGGCAGGTTTCCAGTGTATGTCTTTTGTGTCCCTTCTTTTAATACACCAAGAAACCATGAGAAAGTGTCACTGGACGTTTGTTTTGGAAGTTTTATAGATTAATCTCTTGATTATGTTGTGTATAACTTGCGTTGTAATATTTTTCATATAACTGTTTCAGCTGCTTCTGAGGTATCAACGTCTGAGAAGACTCCTCCAAAATCAGTTGAGAGTACTCCCCAGTCTGTATCTGGAATTGAGGATCTATTTAAAGATTCACCTTCAATGACACCAAGCTTAGCTGCAGATAAACCGCAGAAGGATGTAAAAAACGATATCATGAGCCTCTTTGAGAAGGTACGAGGCAATGCTTCAATATTTTTAAGATTATGGAGTTACTTCTTTGACCTGATGTGCTTAGTCTTAGTTATTGAATGTATAAATTCTTTTGTTCTTATTTGAGCCATTTTTCCCTTTACGTTAGGGGTGGGCATAATGCAGTTAAGTTTGGTTTTCTGTGTTAGACTGATCTGAACTCAAAATATTGTCTAGTTTTCTAAACTGAACTAGATTTATGTTAAATTAACCAAACTGGAAGAACTAGTTTTGATCAATCAATTAACTGGTTTCTAAGAACCAAACTGGATGAACATGTGCTTAAAACGAAACATGTTCCTTCCTGCTTGTTTGTAGGAACCAGTTCAAAAAGTTCTTTAGGCACGCCGCTGCTTTTTGCTCCATGTGTGATCTCGTGAATTTTTCTGTTGCCATTTATCATCGGACATTTTTTTCTGTGCGGTATTTGAACACACTTACCTTACCGGTGAATTGGGTAACTGCAGGGCAATATGGTGTCTCCTTTTTCTTTGCATCAACAGCAACTTGCCATGCTAGCACAGCAACAGTCTCTTCTAATGGCTGCTGCAGCTAAATCTACTTCTGGGGATCCTAGATACCCTGCTAGTGTACAACCTCCTAGGCCCAATATTCCTGTCCAGAGTTGGCCAGCTGCTGCCTACCCAATGTCTGGAGTAATGCCCATGGGTGGTCAGGGGGAGCTGCAGAAACTTATGCAGGTAATGGCTCAAGCAAGCCAAAAGTTGATTTAATGATTATTTTTCTGTGTTCAGCAACTTATTTCTCTTCTTTCTGGATCAGACTAGGAACATAGCTCCAGCACATCCAACAGGGAGCGCTGTTCAGTATCCACCATCAGGGTATGTCATATGTTAGTTAACTTAAAACCACGTTAATTTCAGTTTGGATAACTTGGCTATTATCTGATGTTGCTTTATAGAATTCTGAATAATCCTTGGTTGATATTGGTGCCTGTCAACTTTGGTTCCGTAAGCTACATTGAATTCATTGTAGACTGTTGTACCAGAAAGATATTTTGGGTTCTGTCTCAATTCCAACCATTAAGACTTCCGAAAATAGACCCCCTGTTTATCCAGAATTTTCATTTCATAGTTGATGCTTGATGCTGGGGTTTTCACATTCAATTTTCCTCTTTTCACATAAATCAAATGCTAGTTTTGCTCCCCTCTCCGCTGGTTTGAATTGATATTGAATGTGAAGTTATCACCTCCTGCAATGGCATGTCAATGGGACATTTTGTTTCAATAACTTAACACAAATTTACCTGGATCACGGCATCTTTTAGTGAAGATTGTGTTACAAATTGGGCATCAATCTACAAACCACATAGCATATGTCTTGTACTGTTTCATTAATTGAAGTCAAATCTACGGTGTATACTATTTTATACATTATCTATAGTGCCTATGTTCACCAAAATAAATATTTAAACGTGTTATTCACTGTTGATTCGCACTATTCTTCATCTGTCCTATCTTATTGCATCCCTACCAAAAATCTACTGCTTTTTCTGCCAATCACATTCCTTTTAGATTTTTGTGTTGACAAAGTTTCCATTTGTTGCAGTTTCTATGGTGTGGGACAAGTTGCTCCAGTCAATGGAATGATGACAATGGGAGTGAGTAAAGCTCAACCAGCGGCTCCAGTGTCATCAACCGCCTCACAATCTGCCAAGGATTATGATTTTTCCTCCTTAACACAAGGGATGTTTGCAAAACCCTGATTGTATCTTTTATTGAACAATGCCGGCCACGTCACATACCATAGAAGATCAGTTAAAGTTACAGGAAGTGTAATTTCTTCTTCAATTTTTCCCTTGACCTGTCCGTGGGTAAAACCATGTGTAGAGCTAGTTCAGTTTTTCCCTCGTATTATTCTGGTGATTGCTTCATTTGTATCGGTAGGTGTATTCAGTATTCACAATAAAGTCAGTGATATTAATTATATATATATTCCTTCCATTGCTTCTATACCTTGATTGCTTTCTGTAATGCTAGACACAGTTGTGCTGTTTGGTTGCTTATCCTACCATATAAATTTTATATCCCAATTCCCAAATTGTGGTGAGTATTTTAAATTTTAATATAGGTTTTTCTGAGAAATAAGAGTGAAATTTTTTTCAAGTTTTTAATATATTAAAAATTTAGATTTTTTTAAATTTTTTATTCTTTAAACAGTTTTTGTAATATTGCGCTTAACTTTAGGTGTGCTCAAGCTTGTGCAACTGGGAAGCTGTGTAATTGTATCATGGTTACAGTGCTACACCGAATTATAGCTGGGAAAGAAATCTTGAATTAGAAAATTTTTAATTGTGAATGAAATTTTGAATTAATTCTTATAAGGGAATATATCAATACTGGTTATTCAAAAATAAAGCTTGGCGCGTGCAGTAGTGATTTCGATGGGTATGTCTGGTACATTACTTCGACAACTCTTAATGAGGCAAAGATAAAACAATGCTTGCCTTTGGTGAGACGATTTCAGTCTATTGATGTGAAACCCAATGCTAGAATTTACAAACAAATATATAAAGAAAAGGGGAAAAGATCTTTCTGTGTTCAGAATGCGGTATTAATTTTTTTGTATTTTTGGTCAGATATTAATTATTTATTCATCAAGTTGGTACCATTACCACTAAGGAAATGCGGTGTCGCGCTCAGTGTGATGTTGATTGTTGACAGTAATGGTGGGAGAGTGTTGGGCCTCGCTAGAGTTTGAATGAAGGCATCCCATCCCAGCAGGGTGCAAATGAGAACTGAGCTACGTACCAAAAGAGTTTAAAAGGAACAAACCCAACTAAGCCACATAGCATCTCATGACCGAAAACAAAATGCTACATAGTATCTTTTTCTATCCACATTTTGGGCGTTAACTGCGCTCTGATTAAGACCTGTAACAAGCACGCAGTGGTAAATATTTGATTGACCTAATGATACTTTTTTGTGTGGATAATCCAAGAATGGTATTTGATTAACAACTATGAAATCAATAGAGATATTTAACATGTAAATGGATACAATTTACTACAATCAATTATGTTTGAGTTGACTCGATCTCAATTTAAATTTATTTCAAACTTCATCAAAACTTGATATCTATAACAAATATACCAAATCTTTCAAGTAGTAAATAAATGGTGAGTGAGTATTGTCCTATGGGAATCGAGTTTGCAGAGCAACAGCTCATCAATTTAATTCCTAATTAGATTATTGTATCCACTTTAGATAAAAAGAAATTATAACTCTACAATAAAAGAAAACAAAAAATAAATTTAAAGATTTTTGTTTTTTCCGACTTCACTTGAACTTTCCATAAACCTATGAATTCCTACTTAATCAAGTTTAGTTTCACAACTGATGGTTAAATTTCCTAAATCAACAAATACTCAACTCCTTAGTATATTAGTCCTTCTTTAACTAAATGAAATCCTCTAATTCCTTAGATCAATCTCAATTAGAAAGGGGTTTTATAAAGCATCAATGCAATTTCAAGCAAACCACACAATCAACCACATCTATTCTTAGATTGAAGTAAATTATGGTGTTTATCGCATGTGCAAGAAGATACGTGAATTTCCCAATTCTATACATAAACCCTAGATCAATTCATGAATGGCCAATTAACAGAAAGCAATAAAATCTATGATAAATTGTCAATTTGTGGAATAAAAGCTCGCCTCAAGCAAGAAAATCAAAATCACATCATTCATGTCAAGTTACATCATCACCCTAACTAAAGAGTCTACAAACTAATACAGAAAAATAAATTAAAAAGAAGAGAAAAAGAAAAAGTAGGAGAAGAATGCACCAAACACCCAAGATTTGGAGTGACGATTTCTCAATCTCTCCTTCTCTAGCTATCCTCTGCTTGCTCTCCAAGTTAGGGAATGTTTCTCCCTTTGTTCTAACCTAAGAATCCTACAAAAGACTCATTTTTCTGTATTTAAAAGTGAAAAAAAGGGAATAGCATTGCCCGGGCACCTATACACCAGGACTAGACACCTACATGTCATAACACCAGAACCAATCAGACTTACAGGTGCTTGGGCACCAGGATTGAGCGCCAGACACTAGCACAACAACACTTGTCTTTTGACTTGCATATGATTTTTGATACCTTAGATGCATGAATTGGATTTTGATGTCTTCATCAAAATTGTAGCTTGTTATCTTATCTTTTCAATGCCACATAAATCACCTCAATCAGATTTCCATAACTCCGGTTATGCTCAACTCACCAAAACAAGTTCAGAATGCATCATCACTTGAATGTCTCATCAAAATTGGTTTCTTCTCGATACTGTGCCTTGAAAATATCATCAAATTTCATACATGAGAATCACCATTTGTTGAGAACATAAAAAGTAAAATTAAAAGACAAACAAAATTCCAACATGGATAATTTCACTTAAATACGTCTAAGTTGGAATGTAACCAAAATTCAAACGAAAACTAATTTAAAATGTGAAGAACCTAACACACTTTGAAATACATTGCGAGCTCAATTAACTCCATTTCATAGAGTTATCAAACATATTTTTTTTATTAATAATAAAAAATAAATCATCTCTATCGCTTGGTCATTATCATTAAACTGTGTTTCTTTAGGCTAATACATGGCCGTCCTGTGTTTCCTAGCTCCATTGATTTTCCGCGCCAAATTAGAGGCTAGCTGTGACCAAAACGCAGACCTCTGTACAGTAGAATAGAAATAATAAACAACACTTTAGTCTTATTAGCCAGAGTTACGTGCCTTTCCATGTTTGAAACGTGTAACCCGTCTAACCACTTGACGGTGCCATCTAATTGACCAATATATAGCAATGGTGCTACTTAATAATCCATCTTTAAACCGTGATGCCTTTTACCAACCTTGGTCGTATTTTCATCATTGGCCAACCAAAATGCAAAATAAGACCAAATATTCGGCTCCAAATTCAGCTCTTCTTGGAGCATACCAAAGTGGAAGTGGAAAAATTAGCAACCTCCATATCAGCTTGCGTCGAAATTTTTTTTCAAAGCTAAACATGGTCATACATTTAATATCAACGATTGAATCATTAGTGAAGTGAAATACGACAACGTAATTAAGATTTAGTTATTAAAACTAAAAAACATAGCGTAGTGACATCACACGTGCCATCGATTAAACACAACTACACATGATTGTAGCGTGATTATTTATTTATTTATTTATTTTTGATGAAATCATAATGTGATTAATTATGTATCAAAAGTATGTATAAGTGGAAAATTCTACATCCAAATTAACAAATTTACGATTACAAATGTAAGTTTCATGGAGATATTATCATCGCACATTTCAAATGGAAACAAACAGTAGCAAAGTGCTAGCGTTCTAAACCTTAGTCACTGCTCATGTGTAGTTTATATAAATTCGTTGTCACTAAAATATAGCCTATTCCGTCTTGCATCTGTTGATGTCTTTTATACTCTTCTTCGTTCACATTTTCAATTTTTGCCTGTCAGTACGATAACATTATCTGACTTTGCCGCATTAGAAATCAACAAATTCACAACCGTATATTAGGTCACACGATTAATCGAGGGGCATCCTTAGAACTCGTAGACTTTGGCTTTGGGTTAGTTAATTTTTATTATTTATTGCAAATCCAAAATTCTAACCATTTGGTTGAGGTTGGTGCTTGTTTGATATATATATATATATATCACACAACTGAAATCAAATGCAGCCACATATATGAAGTGCGGCTTATGTGTCGCATTCGATCAAGTTGATCACTATACTGATGTGGGTGGCGAAAAGTGGCAAGTCACTGGCCTAGCGCAATTTTTTTTCTATGGTAGGCGAATAGGGAAGTTTGTCTCCATTCATGAAGCGCAATGGCTTGTGTATCGTTTTTGACCGTATAAGTATATCATGGATGATATCAATCACTCACCTTGTACATTTTTTTCAATGTAGGGGATTAGATTAGGAATGGCATTCGTCATTGAACATTGCGTGTTCGGAAACTTGATCGATCTTCAAACCATTGCAAGGAGCTAGGATAAGAAGCTTTTCACCATCATCCCTATATGCAAAGCAATTTTTTTTTTCTTTTTTTTTGTGGTGGGGGGGGGGGTCCTAAACATGATGTTCATTCTTCAATTCAAGATATCATTAATAGAAACAAGTGTTGAATTACTTAAAAACAAGTATCTATTGGTAATTACACAAACATGGTTTTGACAACATATACTTTGGAAATAATCCCAACCTAAATATTTTGGACATACTAGTATTAATAGAAAAATATCAAATGGTGTGTCGTGCAGGATCTAAATTTTACCAGTCCATTATCGAAAGAAAAAATTATTTATAACTTTTATATTAATAGAACTTGCATATTGCAAAAAAAAAAAAAATTACTAGTTTGTTTCATTGAAAGGATGGTTTCGTAATGAATTAACAATAACTTTTAATATTAACATTTGGTTCATTTATGAAAAACTTTATAATGTAAATTAATCTTTTGCTATTATATGCATGATTTTTCAAATATTTATTGTGTCCATCAAATATCTAACAACTTAATACATAATTAAATGATACTGTGGTATAAAAATCTTATCATGGCCTACATAAATATTAAATTCATAATCTTTAAATAGAAACAGAATAATGTATTTATAGCCCTCATAACTATTAATAGATACGGAAATCAAATGATGGATGATACATTGATGGTGATACTGATGCTTAACAATTTAAATAATTTACCCTTTTCCTTAAGGTCTCATAAATGATATGAGATTTTTTTTAAGTGGACCAACTAAATTTTAACGGAATGTTTTAACTCGTTTAGGAAATAAAAATGATTTTTTTTAGATTTAATTATCATATACTGATAGTAAATTTTTTTTTATATAATCATCTAATTATGTATTGCCCTATAAGTTATAATAGTTAACTTTTATATTTATTATCTAAAAAATTACTCAAATTAAATATTTTAATTGAATGATAATATAAAACTGCATTACACTCACTTTTTTTTTTATTAAAAAGTAAAATTTGTGAATCATAAATGTATTGAATGCACCGAAGACAACCGAAATTTGTCTTTTCGTACTTCTTTAACCCACATACGCAGAATACTCGTTATTAATGAATAAAAAAAGGTATACTTGTTAATAAAACTATAAAAAGTATCAAGAAAATTATTTTTTCCAAAAATTTAAGCTAATAATAAATGAGTAAAAATATATAAATAATTTTATACTTAAGAGATCTCTTATATGCATTTTTTTTCTTATTTGACGCAAGAAGAATTATATTTTATCAAAATGATGGTTCAAAACCACATATCACCTAGTATTAATTATGATAATATACCATGAAAGCATATATTCTAAAAGGTTAAGCTATCAAGCAAAATCACATAAATAATTCCATATATAATAAAAATATGAATTTAATTGAAATAGAATGGTAGTGTAAAATATTTTTATATATTTATCCAATCATGTAATGACGCATAAATAAATATAATTATTTTTTCACCTCATTACTTGAAAGTCATATAAAAAAAGAGATTTGATTAGATGATAATATAAAAAAAATTTATACTATCAGTATATCAAAATTAAATTCTAAAAATATATATAATTATGTCATGTATGATTTTTACGTAGTAACATTCATTCCGAATTTAATTTATGAGCTGTTGTCCGAAAGGTTGGAACGGCATTGACATTAATTTTGTAAGATGTCGTGTACGGGAGTGGAGGATGGTTCGCAGTCCATGCCGCTGGTCAAAACGCTTCACACTTTCGTGGTCGGTATGGCGGTGGACTTTTGTGGCTGGTCATCAGGGGCTGTTTGGCATATGGGGAAAGGATCCACTATCCATATTCCGGGTTTCCAACACCGCTCCGGGTTTAACGGTCATATTTTATAGCCGTTGAGGTTTCCGTATAATATTGTTCCTCACTGTTACTGACATGCAACTTGTTGGCTTCAAAAGGGATAGAATTGAATTTGGTGTTTTCAATTAAACAAACAAATTGAGTGGAAAACGGGAATCGTGATTATTAAAAATGGAAAAAGTGTTAACGAACGCTGATTATACTTTATCACTGTACTAATAATTAAATTAAGGGAGTACTTAATTAAGGAAGTCTTGAAGCATGTGGAAGAGTGTGTATGCGATGGTTTTGCTGCGTTCGATGCGCCAGCATTGTCTCTCTCTTATTGTCAGGTCCCATGGGTTGGTTGGACTTGGAGCTCGGAGGCTCATAGCTAGTCACAATCCTAAGCAAGAGCGGCACCGCTCGATTTAAATAATCCGTCCATGCATTGCCGATTTGAAAATTGGTGTGCATTGTTTAGCTAGGTGCATTTTAGATTACTTGGCTTTTTTTTTGTTTTCACTTAATATGAAAAGTGAATTGGGTATAAGACATAATTTGATATATTATCAAAAAAGAGTTCTAATTTAAAGTTTAATTTTGATACAATAATTAATAATTTCCGCAACTCTTATTAATGTTGTAAAAGAGAAGACTTATCATAAGGCTCACTTCAATTCTGCATACCATTGTTACAATTCAGTTTGATAAGTAACATTTGTAATGTTGATATTATTATTAACCACTAGTGACTTGGTAGGCCTTTATATGACTATCAATCCATATTTTTATCTTTATTTCTTATGTTAAAATTTGTTTAATTTATTTTCATTTTTTAACTCCTCTTAACTTTCTTTTTATATCATAAGTATTTTGAAAAAAAATATTTAATTTATACAGCAAAGGGTAGTTAAAGGGTGTAGTGTCTTCATCAAACGGTCCACATCTCATCACACACAAAACACACGCTCGCTCCCCTACTCTCAATAGCCTGTGCTATAAGTACCCTCTTCTGCTCTCTCCCACTCTCTCCTCCCTAACGTCCCAAACTCCCCGTTAAACCCACCGGACAAGGTGAGTCCCACTCACAACAACTCACATCCAAAACAACAAAACACAAAGAAAAGCTGAAAAAAGAAATGGGTTTTCATTTTCTCTCTGTGAAAACGGTTGTGATCTCCACCGGAATCGTGTCCATGGCAATGGGGCTGAAGCTCACAGTCCCAGTTATCTCACACTTCCTCCTCACCGAAGCAGCACCTTCCATCTCCACCTTCTTCGTCACTTGCCTCACTCCCCCTTACCTCTACCTCCTCCTCAACTTTATTATCCTCGCCATCTTCGCCACCTCCAAGCTCCACCACCACTCCCCGCCGGAGTCCCCGCTCCACCCGGCGGAGCCCCTCAACTACGCCGCCGCACCGGCCCCCGCCCCCTACGACGGCACAACACTCACATCGCCGCTTCAGATCTCGCCAACCAATTACAACGGCGTCGTTTCGGAAGCTGTCATTTACGAACCGAAAACGCCGCTCGCCAACCAAACCGTCACCAACGGTTCCGACGGTTACGGTTACGACGACAACGCGCCGTTGAAAACGACGGTTACAGCCTCAGAAGAGACCGTTGGCTTGCAGAGGAAGGATTCCTCGGATTTCGCGTTTTCAGATGACAACCAGAAACCGCCGGCATCCGCCAGGTTCAGCCACCGGAAGGCCGTTAGAGCAAGTCCCGAAGGTACTTCTGTAACCGCGATCGTAACTGTTTTATCTCTCTTATTCTTTCTCTCTCTAGTTTTTTGAAATTTGAAATTTAAGAAATGTAACTGAAATTAGTTAGTGCCGTTGTTATAACTTACAGGAGGGAAGGTGGTTGCGTTGGGAGTGGCGAAACCGAAGACGCAGGACACGCTGGAGAGCACGTGGAGGACTATAACGGAAGGGCGACCCATGCCGTTAACAAGGCACCTCAAGACGTGGGACTCGCAAGTTCGCCGCAGCACTGCGCCGTTGACGGACCTCAACGGCGGAGGAGGAGTCACGCCTCCGCCGATGATGAAGAAGTCGGAGACGTTCGGCGGGAGGGAGAACACCACGTCGCCGGCAGGATCCGGAGTAGGAGGAGGGAGGCTGAGGAAGGAGCCGTCGCTGAGTCAGGACGAGTTGAATCGGCGAGTGGAAGCGTTCATCAACAAGTTCAACGCGGAGATGAGGCTTCAGAGGCAGGAGTCGCTGAGACAGTACCGTGAAATGGTCACTCCCGGAGCTTGATGAGAGTGTGAGAGAGATACACACTGCGCAACGCAATGCAACTGCCATTGTCGTTGTTGTTCCGAAATGCTTCGGTTTCCAGACTTGCCCTTCAAATTGCCCTTCCAGATTTGTCGTTTTCCGAGTTAAGTGAAGATCTTCTTGGTTTGGGTTTTCGGGTGATAAGCAAGGTTTTGTAAAGCAATGGAGGAAAGGAATCTTCTAGTTTTAGAGTGTTTTTTTTTTTTTGGTCTGGGAAAGAATGGAACAATTTGTGATATCACATTACATAAAACAGAAGTTTTAAGTTTGGTGAGACTTTAGTATAAGTCGTGATATATGTGTCATGGAGAAATTGTTTGGCAAACAATTTTCAATTTTCATCACTTAGTATTTTTTTTTATGTTCTTTAATTTGTTAGATAATAGTAATGGTGATCTATATATATTTTTTATTTTATTATTATTATTATTTTTTTTAAGAGAGTGAATATGCTTAGGTTGTTGGACTTCGTCTAAATAATGACCATGCTCTAGATATGAGTGTGCTGTCCACCAAAAAAATGAAAAATATTTGAATGTGCGTGATAATGTCTTCAACAATCTACATGGAAAACTCCCATATTTTGAAAATCCCAGCTAGTTCGTATAAATAGAAATTTCAAGATGTACCAAAAGTGGTTGGTAGGTAGGTAATAGAGGCAGTGTATTGATTATTGAAATGGTAGTATAATGTAATGAAAGAGATAAGTACTGTTTGGTTTATTAATAGCTCTCGCGCCGATAATGGCGATGGTCTCACAATGAGGTGCTGGTTCAGGGGACAAGAACATCTGGGGTTATTGTGGATTTTCTGGATATTGCTCAAATTTAGAGTCTTGGATACAAGTGATGACTGCCTTTAAATAGTGGCCTTTAATCCTCACTCAATTGTCTCTTCAATCAGACAGGGAAAAGGGGGAAATTAATTGCATGCAGAAAACTACAAGGCTTGCCCCTTGGCAAGATGATAAAGCGGTTGCTCTCAAGAAGCACATGCAGCCATATTTCTTAATTTGAGGGATTAAAGGAAGGTTCCACATAACTCTAGTGTGCGTAGTTCTTTCATTATCAAAATTGTCATCATAATAAATTGCCATATTTCGGATGCGCCCAAACATTAAAAAAAAAAAAAAACTATGGATATGCTCACTCCCTGAATGATGGCACGCCATTTCACCGTGCAAATTGAGAGCCAGAGATATGCAATGCAAAGTGATCTTATCTACTGTAGCAGCCTTCCTGGTGATACGTTACAACATTCTGAGATCAGCCAGAATAAGAATTGAATTCTTGCATTTATATTACTGGTTGGGGACCAGGCTTAATGAATGGACTCTGCAATCAAATTTCACTGTGAGAGTGAATCTGGAGATACGGAAGGGCGAAAAATTGGAATATTCCAAAATCCCCATCTTTTTTTTTCACTTTTCTTATAAGTTTAAAAAATTGCCGCTGTGTACTTTTTTCCTCGTTTCTGATGGGGGACCGCTGTGTACTTTAAACTTCAAAGAGATGATAAAGGAGGAGAAGGAACAGAAGAGAGAGGAGGGAGCATAAGACTAATAAATGGGTAACAAATTAACGTGATGTACTGCTAATCCAATCATATGCTTTATTTGTAAAACCATCCAATCTACGTTTTCATGGATATAGTCAATTTGAGATCGTGCACATACTATTTTTTCATGTTCAATTTTATCCATGGCTGTGGTTGGCAGCCAAAATAAGAAAGCTATAATCTTTCCTTCGTTATATCGTGGAGATCAAGAGAACAGATGTACTCGAATAAATAATGGAATTTAGCTACAATTGATGACAAGACACATAGTATATACTCAGTGTTAGCAAGATCTAATATGAAATTTTTTTCCATGTGATGATATGAGCCAACCAGCTATTCATTCATAGAGAGTTTTCGCAGACTGAACTCTCATCTTTTTGTTTTCATTCTTGACGATTTTCTCAACAGACTTCTCATTTGAGGATATGGCTTTCGCTAGTGCCTTCATCTTTCGGACATTTTTGGATCTCTTCATAGGCCTTCCTTTCTGCTTCATCTTGCTGCATCAGAAAAGGTCCATGATTTATGTGCAAATAGAAAGCAGTCTTAACTCGTATGTTTGTGAGGTTAATTTTTAGAGGGGGAAGGACGGGAAAAGGAGGAATTTGCAAAGTAAAATTTTGGAAGTTTACGCTACAAACTACAAAGTCCTTCCTTTTTCTTCCTTCCCATCCAAAAGCCAAACAAACAAGCATACCTTAATTATGAGTAACTTATGCATCATCTATGCGTTTAATAAGCAACAATGAGCGAGATTTAAGTGTAAAGTTTGCAAATCAGATGCCCCTCATGTGAGATAAATGGATATTGAAAGCGGGTACAGGGTGTTTACACCACTCCACGCTTAAAGTGCGACTAGGAAATAAACTTTCAAGGTAAAAAACTCTGATTTATTGACTTTAGATAAGCATGTGGTACTCTAGGACATTGGTCATGACCAACGTATAAGACATTTTCTGTCAAAACAGAACAGCAAAACCAAGTTGATTAAACGCAAAACCTTATACACAAAAAGTAATAAATGCAAGTTATCAACTCAGCAAACTGACTGAAGTTTGACATAGAACTTGCGTTATTTTTGAGGTGTTGACTTCAGTACTACTACTAATAAGATTAGCTACACGGCAGCATTTTTAAAAGTTGGAGCTTGAGATAGACAAGTGATAACTTCAAGTTAACAATTTTATGACATTGAGAATATTTGCTACAACATAGGATGAGTGGGGTAGAATTTTTTGAAGAGCACACAGTAGGTTCATGCTGCAATAAAATATCATGATCATAACACTCCTATCCCAGGTTGTAACTTTGCTACATTTGAAAAATATAGCAAAGTTGTAGCTTTTTAGTTAACAAAAATCATTGAACATAAACTACTGATCACGGATCAGTGATCAGCATTGACAGCATATTGTCCATTAGTAATATGTTGAAAAAACTATGTATTCATTTTCTTATTAATATCATTGCAAATACTAAAACTACTAAGGATTTACTTATGATGCAGTCAATCTGTCAATGTAAAAGCTTTACACTTCCAATCAAGTATTACAGTATCATACTATCATCAAAAGTATTTGACTTCTACAATCATTACTTCAAAAGTCATGTATATGAAATAGCATGTGATTGAATGTCAGCACACTATGAATCTGAATTGTTACTACTGGATAAAATGATCAAAGCAACGGCAAAACAAGATATGCACTCTGCTATGTAGAATTTCTTGATATCAGAACACACAAGATAGCGGGCACTAGTGACACTCATATCCTTGCAACCAATTGGACAAATAAAACTAATCAGAGGAGGGCAACACATGTTGCCTTAAGAACAGCAAAACTTAAAAGACATTGCCTTTAATGCATTGCAATTTTCAAACTCAAATGTAATATGCAAGAGGGAACCTAAATTGTTAAGAAACGTTATTCAACTCTAAAAGATTTTGAAATATGCCATATCTAAAATAATCTAAATTAAACTCTTTACTTATCAAAGTAAAAACACAAAGTGTACTCTACTTACATGGTAGAACTAGAAACCGTGGTTTGAGCTCCCGACTCTGATGTGTCCATTGCTGCAACACAAAGTAAACAAGTCTCAATTTTAAACCCCAAATTTTAGGGACAAAAAAAAAGAAACATATTAAAACCTAAGAAATTATAATTAAAGCGCAAGATTAAAAAAATCAAAGCAGAAAAGTAAAAAAAAAAGGGAGGGTTGTAGAGCGTGCAGGTGTGTGCACCTTGAGGTGCTTCGGAAACCGATGGGTCCGTAGTGTCCATCGAAACGGCACCGTTTCTCTTCCTCTTGTTCCTGTTTTTTGCCATTGGATTACTGCTATTACTCACTGGGCAGATGGGAGGCGGCGAAGAATTTAGCAACTGCGGTTCCTCTCTGGTGAAGTCGAAGGAGGTAGGAATGCTATTAGCTGGGTCCGGAGTGACCCGACCCGAAAAACATGGGTATTGGTTTGGACATCTGATTTGTACCCGAACCGGTCCAATCAATTTCATTGGACTTGAAGGAGGGTCTGCAGTTTCGGGGAGTTTAGGTCTGGCGGCGCTAGCCCAATAGGCTCCAGAATGGAGGTCTAGCCCAATTTTGCCTTAAGATTTGGACTTCCTAGTAAAATAACAAAACCAAAAAAAATCTTGCTAACACTTCCTAATGTTATTACGAGTAAATTCCTAAAAGATTTATATTTTACTGCTTTAGTCATGAAAAGATCAATTGTATACACTTAAATCTCCCAAAAAAAGCTTGAAATTATAACTCATTAGTCCTTAAAAGATTAATTGTATATACTTTAGTCTTTTAAAGATTTGGTATTATTATAAGAGTTTAATTTTGATACACTGACAGTGTAAAATAATTTTACACCATCATTCAAATAAACATTTCATTTGGGTGACTTTTCAGGTAGTAGGTATAAAAATCAACTATCATGATTTATGTGACAATATATGATTGGATAACTATATAAAAAATTTTTATACTGTCAGTATATAATAATTAAATCCTTATTATAATAATACAATCCAAAGGAATATAATAATAATGAACTAAAGTGTTATAATGTAAATCTCTGAGAGATTTAAATATATATAATTAATCTTTCGATGACTAAAAGTGTTAAGGAACAAATTTTTCATGGATCAAGGTGTAATTTTACTCTATTATTTCATTTAATGATACACTAAACGTTTTATATTTATTTATTCAGTAACATTCCATGCAAAATTGTACGAGCTGACTTGATAATCAATCCGAAAAAGGCAAAAATGAAAGAATGAGTGAGGCTTATCTCATATTATAAAATATCGATGTCAATTTATTTTAGAGATTAGTCTCCTGTAAAGTCAAGTGGATAGTAAAATAAGAAAGTAAGAGTTAATGATCTAAGAATAATTAATTTCTTACTTTCTTATTTTACCAATCTTTTTAAAAGAGCCAAATTCTTATTTTACAAAGTATTTTTCCTGACTATTATATAAATTACATGAATAATTTTTTAGCCCCGAAAAAAATTATTTGAATAATATTGACTTGTCAATGCTTGTGTCGGAGAAGAGATCTAGTCTTTGGGGTCGGGTTAGCTGAGCAGATGAAGTGTTGAGTGTTTATGTGAATTTAGATCTTTTAAGGTGGGACTTGGGAGTGGTTATAAACTATCAAAGTGAGAAGTTAATTATTTTTGAATTAATAATTATTATTGTTTAAAGATAATTAATCCTTCAAGTTTTTACTTTCAACTTTTGACTTTAAAATAATCCTCGCAGCAAAAAGGTTTTTTTTCACGTTTACATAGGGACAAGAGACCACAAAATGCGGCCACATGGTGCATACAACATAGATCCGCGGATGATATTTGTTTGAACTTCGAAGATTTTGTGTTTCATCTTTCAGAAAAAGCGATTGGCTCCTTCACTCTTTAGACGTGTGTGTGGCCTCTGATAGGTTTTGGTACTCCAAAATTGTGATTTAATGAAAAAAAAAGGTATATTTAATTTGATTTAGTTTTTGACAATTTTCAAACCATGATTTGAATAATGATTTGTTCCGTTCAACTTCTGTTTAACTATAATTATATGAGCTAAATCAAATCAAATATATAATACAAGAAACAAATTTATGTAGAAACCACATATAATTTGGGACATTTCCAAGACCAGCCCAAATATTCTAATAAGAGTAATATTATTTTGACTCATATTTTTTAGGACACTGTGTTGATATACTCACATCCATCATTGAACTGGATGTAAACCCTATTTAGTTTGAGTCCCACATCTCATCCAATAGTGAATGTAAGTATGTCGACATGGTGTCCCATAAAGAGTGAGTCAAAATAACATTTCTGGGCATTGAGAACACGCACTCTCCCCAACAGGCCAACACCTGATCTTTCATCAGTGTTTTCCAAATGAATCAGTCATCAACTGAGTTTCAGCTTTAGTAACATGGCACATCTATTGTAGATATCGAGTGAACAATACTACCTTTACAAAAGTTGTGTGTGTAGAGTGAAACCAAAAGAGAGTAACAGTTTTTTCCCGACCTAAAACACGTAAAGTCCTGGCCATCACTCAAACTGCACGTTGATAGAAGTAATAACTCAATTTCAGCTAGATCCTAATAACTTAATGGATGTTTTTAGACACTCCTTAAGGATTAAAAATGGAAATTAATGTATGCAAGATAGTTTTTTCAAATTTTCAATGTAGGTGACTCACCTGAAAATTTAGAAACTCATCACTCTTGTTTTACTTGCTTAACCAATATGACACTGGTTAGAAAAATGCTAATTTAATTATCAATTCTGCTCTTATTATGCTTTTCTTTATTATTACGGTCAAGTGATATTCAGATTAATTATTAGTTCATACGCAATTTATCATTTCAATTGGGTCAAAACTAGATTATTCATGTTGAATTTTAATGTACTTATCTTCACTGCTACGACAACCTCTTCGGTGTTCGAGTCTTCAATACATTCCCTTCTGACATTGCATCCCAATAGCATAGCATGTAGTAATACAGACAAGGAAAAGAAAAGTTAAAGGAAAGGAAAGGAAAGGAACTATCTCACTATGAGACAATTCAGAAATTCAATCCGTCAGAAAGATATGCAATGATGAAGGCATCTAAGCACATGACAACAATTTTTTCTTTCTTATAACAAAAGAAAGGCCAAATTAATGCAACAGAAAGAAGAAGCAAGCAGGCAGTGAGCAGTGCCAAAACATTTGTTGATACTCGACTACTGTATGGAACCCAGTCTGTTGTTCCAGTTTCAGTATGTGGAATATTCTTTGTGTTTCTTCCATTCTTCTTTGCAAGAGGGTTTAAAATCCAAAGGTTTATGGGTACAATAGGAGCACGAAAGTGGAAAGGGCCTAATAATGATCATCCACGCAATTGAGTAACACGGGACAAATTTGTATCATGAAAAATAATGTTATTTGTACTCATAGTGTGTAAGACACCATGTCTACTCTTTTTTCATCAATAATGGATGAGATATGAGTTGACATAATATTATATATATCATAAGGATAAATATCATAACTTTTATATGATTAGCAGCTTAGCACTTTCTGGACGAAAGTTAATCAACTGTCTCCTTTTGGATGGGAGGAAATTAAAATTATGGCTAATGCTGCCTAAGTTTTCATATGTTCGTTTTAATGAATTTCTACTGGGGCTAATTAAAGTACATAATCTTTGATCATTTTACGACATGGAAAAATTGTTAACCTTGTCATTATTAAACCTCTTAATTACATTTTTTCAAATGGTTCTGAGCAAATAAACAAGAGTGGGGCTTATATAACAAATACTAAATTAATTTTATTTCAATTTGTCATGCAGTAAAAAAAAAAATCTAAGCGTGTAGAATTTGAGTATTTGTTGGCAATTAATTAAATTAATGCCTGTCTGTTCTATATTCCAAGTTCCAATTATCCAATTAGTGCTATTGTGTCACTAATTATTAGGACACCCGTTTTGTATTAAGAAAATGCTAGAAAATAAAAAATTTATACATAATTTTATATTCAGAATAATATGATATAATTATTAGTTTTTAAATGAATTAATGGATCATACCACTTTATTTTATCTAATAATTATTATAATTTCTATCAAATACTCTGTATATATTTTTTTAGATGTGTAACATTATTACTCTTTAGATCGATTTTGTATTTAGACAATGGTCATTGGCTATTGCTTTAGCATATTGAAATAAGTGAGTACATGTCATTCACATAATTACATGATACTGCTTTTTGCAACGCACAAACTAGTTAATTAATGGAAAAAAGATGTCAATTAAGATTTGACTTGATATTACTATAATTTTCATTTCTAAAAGGTTGATTTTAAAAAGATATAGTATTTGTTGGACACCGAAAATTATTGGGTGAATTAAAGGTGGCCCGGCAGATATACAAAAGCTAAAGGGTGTCATGGCTAGAAAAGGAACTAGCTGGGCTTAATAAAAGGGAAAATACGCAAGCTCAGATGAAGGAAAGTAATTGCAGTAGAATTTGACCTATGCGATTCAAAAGGAAATTGGTCCAACAATACTATGACCGAGAAGGTACATAGAAACATGAATAGTGATTGTTAAAAAATTGGAGCAACTATGATCATACATAAGACTTAATTAAGGGATTATAAATAGGAGATTATTTATGTAAATTAAATGAGACACACTACAAATCTCCAAGCAATTAGCTATTTGTTTATATTTTTCTTTCAATATTTTGTTGTACTACTCTTTTATATTAATACAAGTTACTTTCAATTTCATTTTTCTTAATCTAACCTTGTCCAAAGCCTTACTATAGTGATATGAAGAACCTATAGGCTAGAGTTTCAATATCTAACTTTAGCATAAATCACTTTATTTCAAGAGATTTCTTGATGTATTTCAGTTGATCAGATCAATTCAATTTTAATTAGTGTATTCAACTTTGATCAAATAATACTATTATTTGGTAAAATAATATTGAAGTTGCTCTTAGCGAGGAGAAGTCATTTAGTAAATACATTATAAAATTATAAATTTTTTCTTACAATTCAAGATTACTATAATAGATATAAATATTGAAGAGAATGAAATTTACTTTCATAGTTATTAATTAGAATAAGACTATATTAATTTTTTAAAATTTAAAAAACATAAATCATCTCTAAAAAGCATATTATAAAATACTCCCAGAAAGCACTTCAATCTTTTTCACTTTACAAAAAATAAAAAAAAGACTTATAGTTTAATCTATGGGCCATTTCCAAATCAAACCTAACTCCATACTCCATTATCATGGGTAATTAATTAATGGCAAAAGGTGGACATTCTAAAATCTACACCGCATAAGGTGGTTTGATAAAAAAAAAAAAAAAAAAGGTGCACCTTTTCGGTTGACGCAACATATAATAAATTCATAAATCAAAGCTCTAATTAACTAACCCCCATTATATTGTCCGGAACATTAGTTTCAAGTCTCAGCCATGCAATAATACTTTGGCAGCTGTTGTGCAGCTAAACAGTGCCAAATGGGGTCACCATGGATTAGAAAGAAGGCATTGAAAAAATATCAAGGAAACGTTAACAGGAAAAGAACAAGCACTGAATCCAGGACCATCACTGCATGGCAAAAGCAAAATAAAGAGTAAAAGGAATGATAAGGGAGCCATTGCTTTCTCTGCACCGTCGTGTTCTGACTTGTTTCAATTGAACTGAATTGATTAATAGGGGTCCCTCTCACTCTAATTTCAAATGTGCTGCCCATGTGGCCGTTAGCACTGATAAGCAAGCAAATAGTAGTAAAGCTCTGAATCACTCACCCCATGTCGATTAATGTTTGATTACCAGAACAAAAAAGGCTAATTGATTCCTAATTGGTTCTCATCATGGTCACACGATGCCAAGGTGATTTGAAATCAATGTCGCATTAGTTATATATGTTAGCGCGTAGCTTTTGGACTTGGTGAACTGTTTGATCACTTTTTGCCTTGGAAGTCAGAGGGAACGAGAATGCACACAGTGAATAACTTATAACTGCGTATCAACGAGTGGGATTAATGTTATGATAAGATAAAGAGTAGTTTTATTTCTTCCTTTTGATAATGGAGAAATCCTAGAAGAATTTTTTTTAATGTTTTATTCGAGGTTTTCCTATAATCCAAGAAAAAAATAAAAATACAAAATCGCATACTTTTACCATTTTAATTATGAGTTTGATTTTTATATACTATATAAAAAAAGTTTTACACTATCCTTCAATCAAATCATTCCATTTAAATGACTTTTTTAAATTGTGAATGTGAGACTCAAAATTTTTTATTAATATGAGAATATATGATTAGATAATAATATAAAATATTTTATATTTTTAATATATAGAAATTAAACTCTTTAATTATACGTTTAAAATTTCAATTTATAACATTATCCAAAAAATAATATATTAAATCAGTATATTAAAAATCATGCTAATCATCCAAAACTCCCTCCAATATATAAATGTCAACATCGCCACTGAACTGAAATTGACTTCCGAGTTTCTAGAGGAATTTATATGGGATGAAGACAATGAATGAGAAATCAAAAATGAAAGAGAGATGTCTGGATTAATTATAGGAACCTAGTTTGGTACACGTAGTAACTTCTTCTATCAGGTATCAAGTGAAGTTCATAATTTAAGGTCATTAGGATGACGATGTGTGGCCCTCAAATCTTAAAGGAATTTAAAAAGGGTTCGTGGACAAGAGCTATTTCCACTTGGTCATGTCCTTTTCCATGAGGTCAAGCGCATGGTTATCCTTCATAGTCGTCCATTTAAAGTTCTTCATATGTGCTAAAATATAAATATATTTGCCTAATTGACCCATTTGAGATAATGCAAGTGGGACTACTAATCTCATTTCAATTATTGGAGGACCACAATAACCACCGTGCCAAAATGTTGCTGGTTTGTCTATGGCCACGAAGCAAAATCCTATTAGCGATTATAAAGGAAAAAGGATACAATGCAGCACTGATTTTGGCTCACTTTGCATGATTAATGTTCTCAATATTACAATATTGGTGGAGTATATATGATTATAAAAGTTTTGAAACTTTTAGGCCATCTAATTGTCTATGTTTATTATTATTATTATTTTTGATAAGCAGCTGTCTATGATTATTGCTTCATTATGAACCATATATAACTTTCATTTCAGTTTGCATTTAATTGTCCTTACTAACCATGTAATTTCCCTTTCCAAATCCGGCAAGGTATACACATAACATATTGATTTTAGGCCTCCCTCACTTAGCGTCAAAGTGAATGCAGAAATCATTATAGATTGGAAAAGAAGGAAATCACATTGTATGGTAACATGGATAAAGTTTGTTCTTCAGATTTGTTTTTCGTCGCTGTTTACTATCGATTTTTTAAGCTTACTCGTTACTCTACTCATTACTACTATTTTGTCTATGTTTGAATAGGTTTATATTTTAATTTAATATAACTTGAGAATAGATATTCTCTTATCAAGATTCCACACAACAACGATATGTATAATTTATCATCTTTAAATATTTTATATGTCTTATTTAAATTCCACTTTTATGATTATTAGTAAGCAATCACATATGATCTTATCACATGAAGTTTTAACACAAAAAAGTTCATTCTCACTTATAGTAAACATGCTTGAAATAAGTTTTGGGACAAAATAATCATACCCCAGAAGAAAAAGCTATTCATACAAGACTTTATACACCATTTAAATAACATAGTCAAACTCTAATGATTATTAATTTAACTATACTTTTAAATTCATAATTTTATTTGATGCGCACCATTTTTTTTCCTTTTTGCGCTCCATTTTGTTACACACATTTAGGTCACATAAATTAATTCGGTCAAACTCTTCTGATTATTTATTTAACTATATTTCAAAATCCACTACTTTTTTATATAATGTTCCAATTAAACTCCCTTTTTTAATTTTTTAACATGCTAATATTGAAATTAAAATAAAATAATATCCTTTGCCCCAGCAGATCCAAACCGGCTTTCACAAGTAACGAATTCCGATTTACGAACACGAAACGAAAGTGTCGTTATTGCGATGCCAACTCACCTGAAAAAGATTTGAATTTCTGGGGAAAAGAGCAAAAAATCCATCATCACCCACAAGGCCCCAACAACAACGACAACAGAAACCTCTTTTTTCGTCCAAAGTTTTTATTGAAGTCTTCGTTCGTTTTGAGAGAAACACAGCATGAACATTAGGTTCTTCGAACAACAACAGAAACCAGCAACAAATAACAGAACAACACTTACAACGGCGAAATTTCCCTCAAATTTACTCTCATCATTTTCTTTCTCCTATTTTTTCTGTTTTCCTATCTCTCTCTCTCTCTCTCCCATTGAGTCTCTGAGAGGAGGTTCGTTTTCTGCAACAACCTCAACCTCCTCCCTTTACTCTCCCAACCTCGTAACTTTCGCTTTTCAGTAACAATGGGAACCCACCACGCAACCCTCTTCCTCGATTTGGCAAATGCGCCTCTGGAGTTCGTTTTCGGAGATTGTGTTCAATTGCTGTGTGCCACCACCACCAACACGTAACCATAAACATAACCCTTCCCCTCTCACACACCCCCATCTCAAATTCCAACCTTTCCTTTATTTCCGCGTTAATTCCCAAAAGGGTACTCCAAAATCACCTCCTTTCTGAAATCCACAACCAAAATCAGAAAAAGAAGTGTTGAGATTTTGAATTTGGTATGAGAAATTGAAGGGAAAAGTTTTGAACCATTTGTGAATTTTTGTATTTTTTTTTTGTGTGCGCGTTTTGTTTTTGGGTTGGAACAAAAGATGATGTTATCAGCTTCTCCGAATTCTCTGGCGAGGAGCTCCCTGGAGGAGATGCTTGATTCTCTCCGGCGGAGGGATGAGGAGGAGAAGCCGAGGGACTTGCCGCCGGCATTGCCGGCACGGCCGACTTCCAGAGCACGGCTGCCGTCTGCGCGGCGGTCGCTGCCTAATAGCTTCAAGGTCCATGGTGATGGTGTTGATGGACAATGTTTGAAGGATGTTGAGAGCAAGAGGAAGGACAAGGGGGGTGGTGGTGGTGTTGTTGTTGGTGGGGGACATAGGAGGAAACGTAGCTTCGGGAGCAAGAAGATGAAGACTGATGTGGAATCACCTTACATTGTGAAATCAGAAGAGATCAACTTAAGTAGTGAAGAACCGTCATCATCATCATCATCACAACAAGGTCAGGTTTCAACATCTGGTGGTGATTCTGCTGTTGCTGCTTCTGCTGCTAATGCTTCTGATGCTGCTTCTGTGGTCCCTCCTCCATCAGAGGAAGTGGAAGTTGAATCGGAGGATGATAACATTGGTTATTTCATTAAAAAGGTAATTGGGGACTTGAAACTGGTTGTGGTGTTGTTAATGTTTTGATTTGATGTATGGTGTTGCAATAGTAACTCTGGTTTTTTAATTCAAGTTTTAGCTGTGGTTCTTACTTCTTAGTGTTTGAGTATGTCCGTTAGTTTTCCAATTTGAGAATTTTAAGTTCTTGGTGTTTGGATGAGAGCAGTGAGCTCGAAGAATATGTGGAACTAGCTGTTAAGAAAGATGTAATTGCGACACTGCAACATATCCCATTTCAGAACTGCAAATAAAGATAACCTCTACCTATGTGAATTGAATTAAAAAGCTGTTTTTTGTACTAGATTTAATTTAGGGTGAAATAAAGATTTAATTTTATTGATGCTGAAATATATTGTTATTTAAGGGATGAAATTTCCATTGAGAGCTTTTATATGTTTTCATGTTTGAGGCATGACTACTTCTTGCTATTTTCATAGAGCGTCCCTATTGGTTGGTTATCTAAAAAGCTATTTGATTGGAAGGTATCATAGTTCTTTTTAAAATGTTACAATAGAAGTATGTAAGTTTGAAGGCTTTTATCTATTAAGTTATATATAGTGTTAAATTTGTCCTTTTGTCTATTAACCACGGGCATAGATTGAGATTTGAGACATTGTTAATTGCATGTGCATTTCCGATTAACTTTCTTTCTGTTTTTGGTTGTTTCCACAGAAACTTCATGTTTGGTGTAAGCAACAAAGAGGAAGGTGGGAACTAGGAAAGATACAGTCAACTTCAGGAGATGAAGCATCTGTTTCACTTTCAAATGGAGAAGTAAATTTCTAAGCTTTTGTCTATCTTTGAAAGAGGGTTTTACATTTTGAGTTTTCAAGGTAACGGGTCATTTGCGGCTGTTACTGCAGGTTATGAGAGTGGCCAGATTAGAGCTCCTACCAGCTAATCCTGATATTTTAGAGGGTGTGGATGATCTTATACAGCTCAGTTATTTAAATGAGCCTTCAGTTCTTCACAATCTTCAGTTTAGATATTCACAAGATATGATTTATGTATGTTTGCTCCTCTGGCTTGTTCTACTACTTGGGTGATCAGCTGATCATCTATGTTCCCTTATATTGTACTTGTGCTTTCTGTATGCAGAGCAAAGCAGGGCCAATTTTAATTGCACTCAACCCCTTCAAAGATGTCCAGATTTACGGAAAAGATTATGTCTCAGCTTATAGACAGAAATCTACTGATAGTCCTCATGTTTATGCTGTGGCAGATGCAGCTTATAATGAGATGCTAAGAGGTGAGTGAAGTTCCAAATTTCTTTCCTCTTCTTTGGAATCTCTGTTATGCTGTAATTTTATGATATATTCATGAAGATTTTCTGTTTACATTTTGCGCATTGCAGATGAAGTAAATCAATCCATTATCATAAGGTCAGCATTCAGTACATTTGGGGCTTTGTTTTACGCATGGCTCTTCATATATGTTGCTGAACTTAAAACATGGAATTGCTATATAAGCAATAGGATATTAGCACTAGTCTACTTATTAGTAATCACTGTTACAAATTTGTTCACAGTGGTGAGAGTGGATCTGGGAAGACAGAGACAGCAAAAATTGCTATGCAATACTTAGCTGATCTTGGTGGTGGCAGTTGTGGGATAGAAAATGACGTTCTTCAGACAAATTTTATACTAGAATCTTTCGGGAATGCAAAAACATCTAGGAATGACAACTCTAGCAGATTTGTGAGTTTGTCGTTCTTTTCTTTATAATGGAACTTGCCCCTCCTGCTGTTGTTCTATAAGATTTCAAATTTCAGTACAGCACTTTGTGGATGGCATTCAATGGTTGAGCAGTTTAATTGATATGCATTTTTAATTTGGTTCAGGGGAAGTTGATTGAAATTCATTTCAGCACAATGGGGAAAATTTGTGGGGCTAAAATTCAAACCTGTAAGCATGTTCAAGTTAAATATGTTGCAGAAAATTTGCTCTTTCATGTATCCATTTCTGTTCGGATTTACTGACTTGACTTGTTCTCATGGCTGTGTGTTTCTCATATGCCAATTCCATTACACTGATTTGAACAGTCCTGTTAGAAAAGGTAACTTGCTTTGCCCTATGTGAACATATGTGTGGAACTGAAATGTATATCTAATTATCTTGACTTCTAAAATAATCGCCTCTCCTGTGGGCAGTCAAGAGTTGTTCAACTGGCCAGTGGCGAGAGGTCATATCACATATTTTATCAACTTTGTGCTGGATCTTCACCCGAGCTTAAAGGTGTATTTTCTAAGTAATTTATATATTTGCTTGCATACTTATGTCAAACAATATTCCTTAGACAATATATATGTTTTCTTGTCCAATGTGTTGAAATGGAAATGATCATAGTGTTAATTTCAAGAGCTTAGGGGCTCATTATTTTGTTTATTCTGAAATAAATAAGTGCTTTGATGTTTACAAATTCTCGGGTTGTAGTGTATGTTTTTTGTTTTTTTGGGTTGTTTTACTTACCTTATGTGCCATTAAAACTGTTCACATGCCCATATGACAAATGAGACCTGCCATTAGATTTATTTTACAATTTTTAAATTCACACTTAATTTTATTTGCAAATTCATTTTCACCAATTTATGCATGTGAAGTTAGTAGTTACCTTTGCATTGTGATTTCATTATCAGTTTAGTTTAGCTTGTGGATATTTACTCATACAGTCATTTTCTTTCCTGTGTAGAGAGACTGAATCTTAGAGGAGCCCGTGAATATAAATATCTTAATCAGAGTGACTGCATGACAATTGATGGTGTTGATGATGCTAAAAAGTTTCAAAGGCTGATGGTATATTTTTTCTTAGTTCATTTGTTGCACAATATCTTCTTTAAGTTTCTTCATGGCTTCTTAAGATCTCATGTCATTTTTTTCCTGTTTTCATCTGCATTTACCCACAGAAAGCTTTGGACATTGTTCGAATGTGCAAAGAGGATCAAGAGCTGGTCTTTAAGATGCTCGCTGCAATATTATGGCTGGGAAATATATCATTCCGACTTACTGACAATGATCACATTGAGGTGGTGGAAGATGAAGGTAAGACTTTCAGCTTATGCACAATGCCCCAATTCAGGGTCATTGAGTACTTAAAGATGGCTGGTACTTGCTTGGATTCTTTCAATGTCATATATTGTACTGCACCAAATATATTTTATTTTGAATTGTTTAGGGTTTAGGGTTCATCTTGACCATGACCAACTTAGTAACATGTGAGGGAACACACAAAATTTCAGCTACACCTTGAAAGTGACTTTTATTTATATATTTCTTTTGGCAGCTGTAACGACTGCTGCCTTGCTGATGGGTTGCAGTTCCCAGGAGTTAATGGTGGCTTTATCTACCCATAAAATCAAAGCTGGCAAGGATACTATTGCCAAAACATTGACGATTCGGCAGGTCTGTTTATTACTTACTCAATTCAATCAATCTGTTGTTTTACTAATCCCAAATGTTGCTATATAACTTCTTATTTTATGTTCAGGCCATTGATACAAGAGATGCATTAGCAAAATTTATCTATGCAAGCTTGTTTGACTGGCTTGTAGAACAAGTCAACAAGTCACTTGAAGTGGGTAAACGACGTACTGGGAGGTCCATTAGTATCCTTGATATTTATGGGTTTGAGTCATTCCAGGTATGCAAATTGTATTAATGAGTTAACTGGTGTTTCATACGCTCTCTGTGTTCTAATGGTTTCTTGTTATTCTTTTCTAGAAAAACAGCTTTGAACAGTTTTGTATAAATTATGCCAATGAGAGGCTTCAGCAACATTTCAATCGGCATCTGTTTAAACTTGAGCAGGAGGTATTAAACTTTAACTTTAATGAATAGTGTGAACGTGTGATACAATTACAGGGATATTATTTTACAGGAATTTTATTTGTTTGTTTAACTTTTAAGATTGCTGGATTGTTTTGGGCCAAGTATATTTAAGATAGTTTGAATGTGATACAATGCCAAGAATTTTGTTTCTGCGCATTTTTAACAAATTTTACGTCTTCTGTTATGTTTTGGAAAAGAGCAGATTTTGGTCAAGAGTTACGATTTTTTTTTTTTTTGTGCCAATATAAAACATGACCAATTAAAATTCACTTACCAAGTTAAAGAACTCTCAGAACTACCTGAAGTACGAAATCATAAAACAGTTTGGTTATAAGTTATACGGATAAATGTATTGGTTGCTTCCATAAATTGTTTGTCACTCTTCAATTATGTTCAAGTGCGATGAGCTTATTGGAATTTACATCTCTTGTTTCAGGACTATGAATTAGATGGTGTTGATTGGACCAAAGTGGATTTTGAGGACAATCAAGAGTGCTTGGATCTCTTTGAGAAGGTATTTATATGGTTTAAACTTTTAAAGATTTTTGAGTTATTCCTCTTCCAGTGGAAAGTGGGATAATTGATAGTTGCATCGATTTGTGGACAGTATGCCCATATTAATTTTTTTAAAAAATAAAAAATAAAAAATTGTGTTTGGGTCCCAATGTTGGGTGTAGTTCACTCATTATTCTGTGACTAGTGTAGTCATTCTGTTTTCTGTTGTAAAATTTGCAGAAACCTCTGGGGCTACTCTCTCTGTTGGATGAGGAATCAAATTTCCCCAGGGCCACTGATCTAACACTTGCTACCAAACTTAAGCAGCACCTCGGCTCTAATCCCTGCTTCAAAGGGCAAAGTGGCAGGGCTTTCAGTGTTCATCACTATGCAGGGGAGGTCAGTATTGAAAATTAGTTGCTCTAAAATCCGTTTGGTTGTAGTTCTTAAATTCAAATGAATTCTTCAACTTAGTAGCTACATAATATACTTGACTGGAGTTTTTATAGTTGAATTTAGTGTATATTTGGGACACATGATTTTAAGCTAAAATCAGGTTCTTTTAGAATGAAATCTGTTTTGAAATAAGAAGCATGGGTAAAAAGAAGCAAATGGTTTATAAGCAGCTTTTTGAAGCTTTTGATTATTAGTAGAAAACACTACTTTAAAATTACTTTTGAGTTAATACATTGCTTTCAATAATATAACTTCAATATATAATAATATAACTAAATGTGGATATTTTCATTTATTTACTAGAACCATTACGACACACAAATATCATTCTGATGCTTAAATACAATTTTGCCTCTGAGAGAAGTGTTTTAGCTAGAGTTTTTATTGGTAAATAGCTATTAGAATTTTCTTCTTTGTAATTTTGTTTTCATGAGCCTTTTGATATGTTTTGAATATGTAATATGGAAGTTAATTTGATCTTTATGTTCATGATTATTCTAACATCTGTCCTCAATTAGGTTGTGTATGATACAAATGGCTTTCTGGAGAAGAACAGAGATCCACTGCCTTCTGATTCCATTGAATTACTGTCATCATGTAGTTGTGAACTGCTGCGGTCGTTCTCCAAAATGCTTAACCAGTCTCAGAAGCAATCAAATTCCTTACTCTTAGGTGCTATGGACTCTAAAAAGCAGACTGTTGGCACGAAGTTCAAGGTAATCATTATTTGCAAAGAGATTATTATGTTCTTTAATGACTGGTGAGTGATGATCGTGGATGACGAGTGCTCCTGAAAATTATGTGATGTAATAACATAGGGGATTTTAGGCGTGTACCAAGAAATAAGCAAAATGCCATTGTTTGAGGGTAGCAAGTTAATGAGTCTTTTGCTTTCTTTTAGGGCCAATTGTTTAAGTTGATGCATCAGTTGGAGAGCACCACACCTCACTTTATTCGCTGTATAAAGCCAAATGCTAAGCAAATTCCTGGCATATATGATGAAGACCTTATCCTACAACAGCTCAAGTGTTGCGGAGTTTTGGAGGTTGTTAGGATTTCAAGGGCTGGATATCCTACTCGTGTTACTCATCAAGATTTTGCCAGAAGGTAGTTGAGAAATCTCCTATAGTTTTTCAATTATCATGAATATTGGGTTGATTAATGTTTCTGCATATATTTAGGTATGAGTTACTGCTTTTAGAGGCCAATGCATCTCAGGATCCATTGAGCATCTTGGTTGCTGTTTTGCAACAATTTAATATCCCGCCTGAAATGTACCAAGTTGGCTACACCAAATTGTATCTCCGGTCAGGGCAGGTATGTCCGAGTAATTTCATGCTTTCACTTCTCAAAAATGCAGTTAATAATATATGTAGACTACTTATTAGCAGAGAACCATAGTATTGGGAGCTAATGTTGTGGTTGACTAAAACTTTGAGATGACAATTATGCATAAAGTTATCAATTAATTATTTTACTAAATGAGCATTTTATTTCCAGATTTTGTGATTTTAAATGTCATGTTTCAGCTGGATTTTACAACAATGATTTTAGCTTTTTCTTTTTTTCCTCGGCTTGATTGATCTTGTGATCTGGTTGGTTTTGTAGATTGGTGCACTGGAGGATAGGAGAAAACAGATTCTGTGGGGAATACTCAGCGTTCAAAGAAGTTTTCGTGGTCATCAAGCTCGCACTTATTACCATGAACTTAAGAATGGAATGACAACTTTACAATCATGTAAGGCTAGGCTATCAATATTAATTTCTCGCTTGGATCAAAAGTACTCTGCTAATTCTAGGCTCCGAGCACATTTTTCTTCACTTTTTAGCACATTTTTCTAGCAAAATATTTTTCATAAAATCATAGTTTGTAATAATAATAATAATAAAAACTTTGGTGCTGTTTGGCTTCTAGAGATTAAAATCTAAATCTGAGGGCCTTATTGCATGTATTCAGTTAAGAAATTTATATGCCAAAATCAATGGCTCAAATAATCAAATTCTTGTTGCGAGTGAATGTTCGTAGCACTCGTTATAGTTTGTATCCAAATCTTAATTGCCAATATGGTTATGTTGTAGTTGTTCGAGGAGAAAATGCGAGAAGGAAATATGGTGTTATGATGAAGTCCTTTGTAACAATTTCTCCTGAAAAAGCTAAGGAGATCCATGCAGTCATAACGATACAATCTGGTTAGTTGGGTTTCATGTATTGTACACTTGGGAAGGTCATTGAATATGATTCGCTTATTATTAATTTCCTTTTCATGCAGTTATTCGCGGGTGGCTGGTTAGAAAGCCTGCTAGTGACATTAATAAGCTTAACAAATGTCCAGAAAATGCAAGAACAAGGAGAAAGTCACGAATGAAGATGCCAGAAATAAAGGTAATTTTCTGTGCACATGTTCAGATTAGAAAAATACCACGAACTCCTTACTGTCCCTACATGTGATGATGGAGTTGTTTTATATGCAGAAGCCTTAGATTTCTAGGTTTCTTGAATGCCAAAGTATAAGCATTTAAGGCCATGTTAGGATGATTGGAAATTATTTAAAATTCTTAGAAATAAATGATATCCTGATTTGGTGGCAAATAAAAATGGATTAAACGGGAAATGCTGCTATTAGAAGATGGAGGCAGATTTAAGTCTGGCATCATACCTTCATGCAAATGATCCATTTTGCATCTCTGGAACTCTGCATATTAAATTAATCAAATTGGATTAAAACCTGTATTTGTTCTTGATACTGTAAATATAGATCAGGATGATATTACACTTTTGCACGACTAGTTATATGATTTGATTGGTGGCAATCGAATTTGTCTCTTAAGGAAGATCTTTATCTTGCAAACTGTGTTACTGCCAGATTTTAGTAGTCAACTGCATGATATCAAATGGCTTTTCTTCTAACTTAAATCTGTCTCCCCTTAAGCATATTGTATTGCATTCTTCGGAAGCACTCAATGCATTGTCTCTTTCTTATGGATATAGAATGTGGAGCTTCTATATTTACTAAAAGTTCCCAACCAGTCAAGATCATAATTTTGTTTTTCTTCTTTGTTTAGCAGGATATGTCCAAAGAGCGGGCTCAGAACCTGTCCTCAGCTTTAGCAGAACTCCAAAGGCGGGTTGCCAAGGCTGAAGCAACTCTAGAGCAAAAAGAAGAGGAAAATGCTGAATTGAGGGAACAACTAAAACAGTTTGAGAGAAGGTGGATTGAGTATGAGACTAAGATGAAATCAATGGAAGAGATGTCGCAAAAACAGATGGCATCATTGCAAGTAAGTTTTCAGCTTATAGAAGTCCTCGATTTTTGACATACCCTGTTATTGTGATGGATGATGTCCACTGATCTGATCAAACCAAACATTAAAAGGAATGGATCCTCTCCCGTGTAATCGTCACATGAACTGGTCATTTCTGATTTTTCACCATTGATCATCTTCTATCATTTGTTTTGTTTGGACCCCACTTTCATGATCAATGGTAAAAAATCACAATTGACTTTGTCATGTGAAAATTTCACCTTAGAGGATCTAATTCTAACTTTTAATTAGATCATTTTGCTGCAGCATCCTGGAACTCATACCTGCTATTTCCCCTACCAAATACCCATGCTTGAATTGTGTGAGTGTCTTTTCGAAGACAAGTTACCAGGAACTGTTATAATGGGCTAATTTGATATTGAGATTATTCATTGTTGATAAGAAAAAGAGCAGACCTCACTTAGAGGGAAAAGACTTTGTTATTGTTGTTGATGAGTAAAAGACTAAAAGTTAATGCCGCCTGAGAAAGTAATTACTATTTGTGTTGATTTTCTGATTTACCATGACTCCATGAGTTCGTTGCAACCTTATTTGCTACATAAATCCAGTGCATGAGGGTTTGAACTCTAAAAGTTCTATGGAAGATTCTGATTGCAATTTTCGATGCAGATGAGTCTTGCTGCTGCTAGAAAGAGCCTTGCCTCTGAGATTGCCTCTAGTCAACATGTAAAACATGATGTTGTGTCATCTTTTGGCTATGAATCCGAAGATGCTACTTCCATGGGATCTCGAACACCTCGAACACCTGGTATGAGCACACCTTTGAAGTATTCTAGTAGTCTTTCTGAGTTCGGCATAGGAAGAGAAGCTACTGGTACTATAAGTTCAGTCAACTGTTTGGCAAAGGAATTTGAGCAGCATAGACAGACCTTTGACGATGATGCCAAAGCTCTGCTTGAGGTCAGAACAGGTCAATCCGGCAGCATGAATTCCACTGAAGAACTTCGGAGGCTTAAACATAGGTTTGAGGCGTGGAAGAAAGAATACAAGGTTAGATTAAGGGAGACAAAAGCAAGAATTCAGAAATTTGGGCATTCAGATGTGGAAAAAGGTCGCCGAAAATGGTGGGGTAAATTAAGTTCAAAAGCACAATAGCATTCAGTTTCCAAACACACTTAAGTATATAATAGCTGAGGATTAAGCAAAAATAGCAGTTTGTGAAGAACTGTCTGTACTTTTCAGGAGCTGCTTCTAGATCTTGAAGAGTGTTACTGTTGTATTAGTTGGTGAAGGTTAAGTACTTGTATATCTGCCAATTTTGTTACCTGGTGGAACTTGTGCATATTTGTAGACTCGTAGGGTTGAATAGTTGTATTGAGTAGTCTAGTTTGGTCATGTATATTCTGTTGTTGCTGATGTAATGTAAAACTTCAGCCCCCGAGGATATCAAGTGTTGATATCTTCAATGTGATGAAAAAAATTCATATGATACATTCAATCTTGATATATTCTGTATCTTAAACGTTGAGCTTAAGCATTCAAGTTTTCTGATACATACTATTTGACTCTGCTTTTTAATAGAATCAATGATTAAATTAACATTATCATTTTACTGTTTGGTTAAAGCAAATGATAGCTGTTATTATGAAGTGTAACCTTTCTTTGGTTCTAAAACATAATTTCTTTTGGTGGTTTTAATGCTTAGCTAATTCTAGTTCTGTAGTTAAAAGATAATGAAACTACATTTGTCAGCCAGTCATGCATAACTTTGGATCCCTCGTTAATATCGCTACACCATTCTCATTAGTTGGTTTCAACAAAAACAGATACATAGGATCTCCCATGGTCAAACATGAACCTTTGGTCCTTAATAAGTACACTGATCCAACAATTTTTTTTTGTTTTGTTTGACAACAATCTACACATAAATCACCATGTCTCATCATTCACAACAAGGCAAAGCACAAGGATATAAGGAAAACTCATGTTTTAAGAACCGGGCACAAACTTGGTGGCATAGGCCCAAGCATTGTTAGCCACGGGGTTGTCAAGGTGGTCCAAAAGATTCTCCAATGGGCCTTTCCCAGTGACAATGGCCTGAACAAAGAAACCAAACATGGAGAACATGGCCAACCTTCCATTCTTGATCTCCTTGACCTTGAGCTCAGCAAAAGTGACAGGGTCATCAGCAAGGCCAAGGGGGTCAAAGTACTGTCCACCAGGGTAGAGGTCGTTGCCTTCTCCCACCCCAGGAAGCCCATTGATGCGGTACCCTTCAACAAGGCCCATTAGAACAACTTGGAAGCCCAGGACTGCGAGGATGCTTTGTGCATGGACAAGGTTTGGGTTCCCCAAGTAGTCGAGGCCTCCTTCTGAGAAGATTTGGGCCCCAGCTTTGAACCAAACTGGCTCCTTGAAGTCCACTCTGAGCCACTTCTCAAGGACTTCTGGGGTGATGCATCCTAGTGCTCCAAGCATGGCCCAGCGCCCATGGATCACCTTATTCAACATAACAGCATTACATCAACAACATAACAGCATTATCGGTCTCACTATCACAAATTATCGGTCTCACTATCAAAAATAAGATGATTAAGTCCGTTGAAATACTAAGAATGGACTAATTTATCTTATATTTTTAATCATAAAGAACCAAAAAATATATTTTTTTGCTTATGGACTAATTCTTCCACGCTATTTTCATCAAAGGCCGAATTGGATTTTACTCTTTGCAACAGTCTTGCCTCACATATCACCATCAAATGTCTTCAGTGTTTTAATATATAAATAACATTATTAGTAAATAACACTAATTATACAAACCCATCATGAAAGAAGGTTGTTACAGTGAAAGAACAATTAAAATTTAGGCTTTCAAGGACCATTCTAGAGCTAGGTGTGTCTCCTTAACACTATTTTTTAAGTAAATTAGAACTACATGTGGACTGAAACCAAAGGCAAAGTTTTGTTTTATTTATTTACTTTTTTACACTAAAGAAAATGAGCCACTGTGTTGCAGTTTATGCACAAAAAACTGACCTCAAGAGCCCTATTCCTTGCAAATGCCTCTGGGTCAGCAGATAAACCAGCAGTGTCCCATCCATAATCTCCTGGGAACTCTCCAGTCAAGTATGAAGGGGTCTGAGCTGAAAAAGGTCCCAAGTATTTCACTCTATCTGGTCCATACCACAATTCATTGCCCTGCAGGATAACACAAACTCAACATATCAGCCACACAACCAACACCATAAATCTGCTGTTAAGAAAAAGGGCATTTGTAGAATATACCATGGTGTATTTCCCAGTTCCCATGGATACAACATCTCTGAGGGAGTTGGTACCCTTTCCTTGTCCAAGGAAAGGGGTTTGCTTAACAACAGTGCTAGAGCTCGCTGTGGCTGCCATCAGTGTTGATGCCATGACTTCTTCCAAGCTTGCTTTCAGGTGTGCCTGCAGGTGAATGTTGAAACCTTAACTTGCTTAAATGGGAGCTGGCAAGAAAGGAAGGGTCAGTGTAACATCTTATGTAGGGAAAGAAAATCAGAGGGATGTGTGGTTTGGAACACAAGAGTGAAAGTTGGCGGTGGGGATGGTGTGGTTTTGGAGCAACCAATGAGAAGGCCTTAAAGGATTTTATGTATCTCCAACTCATATCTTTCTATCCACATTTTATCTTTCCCCTCCAGCATAATAACACGTATACTTTTATTTCCTTTGTCTTATTTGTACCCCACACTATTCATCTCTTTTATTTTTTATATATTTTTTTCTGTATTTGGAATTAGGATAGCTTACTCGCCTTATATTTCTTCGTTCTCACACTTGTTTCATATATGACCTCAGTCAAATATCCGACTAAACCATTGACGCTTTCGATAAAATGTATCAGGGACGATTTAACAATAAATGCACGAGTAGCATCATTAGCATAGATTATTATCTTTTGATTCTTGTCAATATCGCGTTGGTTATCTCACTTTGCTATCTATGACTAAGAAGTAAATACCGTTAAAATCTATGAAGCTAAAAAGGTTAAAAACACAGTATTGCTGTGTCAAAATGGGATGTGCGGTGAGCGTGGATCGAACACGCGACCTTCAGATCTTCAGTCTGACGCTCTCCCAACTGAGCTATCCCCGCGTGATGGTGGAAAGCATTTTATTAATTTAATGGACATCATCCCATGGCCCTGTTTAACATTGCATTCTCTTCTTTTTACTCTGCATTAGTTGGTATTCATTTCATTTTTACTCGCTTGTATTCATGTATATTTGTCCGACAGCTTAATAGGATTTTAGAGAGTGTTTAGTTGATTGAAGGATAAAAGTTAAAAATATATATATAAATAAATTTCATACCCAAAATTACATATTATACTCGACAACAAAAACATAGGCAGGTTGCTAGTCAATCAAGTGACAAGACCTTTGCCGTTTAGTTGTAATGTTGTATAGTCTTAGGAAAAGTAACACCAAATTAAAAAAAAAAAAAAAAATCAAGAGTCAAAGCTTGTTATGCTTGAGCACTTATTTATGTTAGACGAAAATTGTTTATCACAACAAAAAGAAACTGGAACTCAAAATTGCCACTTGGAAGATTTTTACCTAATCATATCCCTTAGCACGAAATTGAACAAGCAATTTCTTAAGAGCCAGAAAAAGGAACCGAACGAAACCCCTTGCGAATATTTCACGTATCAATTCAATGGTTTGTCTGTGTATGGAAATGTTAATAGCAGCTTACCACGGCCTGAAGGCAGGGGAAAACAAAAGAAAAGAAAAAAAAAAAGAAAATTAAATTCCGCATAACCATTACTTTCTGCGCTCTGCTTAACTACTTTACCCTTGAATGGCAAGACATAACTAAACTAGCGGGCAGACTCAATATATATATTTTCTGTACAAGGAAATGCAGCTAATGATTCATACAACAGTGCCTACAGGTTCATCTTCTTAGAGCTCCATAGTTTTTAGCCACCTACAAAGCAAAGATGAAAAGGTTTAGTTCCAAGAAATCACATAAACTCCAATGATATATGAATCATAAAGTACATTTGAGATACAGAAAATTCCAAAGTCAACCACAGTTGCATTCAGATTTGCTAGAACTACATCAATTCCCTTCAAGTATTTTTACCATCTAATTAAATTCATATTGGGAAACTTAAAAATCAAATGGATATCAAAAGTATCCCCAGAAACATTTTGGCTTGGTAAGACAAGTTACAGAAATTTCAGAGAATTGTGCTAGATTTAAAGGTTCCATATCAAAAGTATTCCCAGCAACTATAATCCAAATCCTTCTGTTCTACTTGCTAGAAGAACTATGGATACCATTAAGACCGATGCAGACAAATGGATTAGAACACCACATGTACCACCATCAGTCCAAACAAATATTTTGAATGGGAATGGTAATAATAATATATATCCTATCAAAAACAGGCCAACAAATCAAAGGGGACACGAACCCGAGGTTGAGACTTATTTAATCTCTTTCTGACATCGTCGTCGTCGTCATCATCATCATCATTGTTCATGAACATTCTTTGGATTGTAGAATTATCTGATTTCCTTCCACGCTTAGACGACTGTGTAGCTCCTCTACCTCTTCCTCTGGCAGCAGCCCTCTTCCGTCCTGTTAGCTTGGATTCATCTTCCTAAGCAACATAAGATGCAGTAGATACAACTTCATCATTGAGCATTTCCAGGATGTTTCGTTACAAATTACTATCCAATGCGCACATAAAACTGCCAGGATGCACGTATCACTGGCAAGCACTGAATTAAAGAGCCTTAAAAACACTTCAAATTTAAACGAACTGCAAATTAAGGAATGTGATAAAGTATGAATTGGTGTTGGACCATACCGAACTATCACTTGAAGCAGAATCCAAATTGTCCTCATCAGCAGCACCACTTTGGATGGCAGTTGCTGCAGCAGCTGATGCAGACCTGCATTAAATCAAAGAAGCCTTTCAATCATTTAAATATTTATCCACGCTCAAGGCACCCTCAGTAGAATATCTAAGGGAAAATGGCGCAGAGCTAATCTCTCTCCCACAACTGCTTTTTCTGGCATAATGACTGGGGGCAGTCCATAGCTCAACAAGTAGTTAAAAAATGGGGTTATTCCACTCTAAAGACATATTTATTCAATTAGAAAGCAATGTATATTAAACAAAAATTAACATCATTCATTCTCTTTTGAACAGGTAGGTTTTTGAGTCATCATCACTTCCATGTCCTCTCTTGATTCACTTGGCTGCATAGAATACAATAAACCTACTAAAATGATTTATTTATCAGCAAAAGCAACCTCTGAGAAGAGCGAAATGCTCCATCAAGAGTTGTCTGCTTCAAACTGCTGGAACCTCTGCCTCTGCCTCTACCCCTGCCCCTCCCTCTTGATGAGGGCTGAGATGCACTAGATGACCCTTTCCGACCTTTAGTGCTTGGCTTTGAGCTGGATATTGGCATGGCATCTTCATCATCACTAAAGGAAACTGCACTTCCAGTTCCAGGAGCACTTCTGCCTTGGATATCCTAGGAGTTAGAGTGAAAAACCAAGAATAAAGGTCATGAATAACATTGTCTGCCCAGAACACAGCTTTTCCGTCACTATTGCAATAGCACCATATCATATGTTGGGTTTACCTCCAATGACTGATCAGTAGCAGTGAACTGTGTGGGTTCCTTAGAGTGTGAGGATCTTTCTTTGACACGTTCCTAGAAGAAAAGGTTAAACCAACAGGGTAATTAATGACTCTTACGTGTATGTTCCATCAATCAAACCACTGTGATCACATAGCAACACAAGATAAGAAGTCATGAAGGCCCCAATAACTACAATATTGCAAACAAAATTGTGATTGATGGAGGCCTGAAGGACACAGGCAATTGTTGTCCCTAGATTATCTGCAACTGCTACAATGCTATTTCACGAAAGCCCCAGTAATAGCAAAGGCTTTTCCACAAGGCTATGTGAATTCTAAATCTAACCAAATAAACAATGATGAAGCTTCTAACCTCCAAGCACTCTCCAACTTTAACAATTAAATCTTCCTCGTCAAATTTAATGGTATCTGAATCCTTAGCAATTTTGTTCTGCAGAAGCATAAAAGTTAAGTCATTAATGAGAAGAAGAAGCATATGCTATTAACATGAGCAAATAAAAGAATATGAAAGAAGAGACAGCATGGACAACAATGTGAACCAGATGCTTCAACACAGCAATATCACAGACAAACACATACGGCAGGCAAAGCAAATATAGAATACTCACTCGTGTTTCGTTAATATTGTATTGTACACAAGAGTAAAATGCCATTTTGTCATCCTTGTTCACAAAATTGTGTAATGCAATATCCAAATCATTGACTGGAAGTATCTCCATTTTCTGCAAAACCAATAAAAGTAAGATATCTAGAAAGATAAAAACATTTATATTCCTTAACTCCAGTGAAATGTCAAGTCAATCCAGATACAAATAAAGTTGTCAAGTACTATACAACTAGCAAATCAAGCTTAAACTGTGGTAAGTCAGAACTTTAATGAGGTTGCAAATTAGATTAAGAAATATGCAGGAAGATTTGAGTGATATCTTGTTTCTATTTATGATAGTTTTTTTTTTTATTACATTATATCCTTTCAATGTTCGCTAAAGAATTCAAGAAAGTAAGATCGCAGAAATAATCCATAATATAAAGAAAACAGACAGTGCGCCATAGATATCTGCGTGGCTGTTCATTGTTGATATTGGAAGTATGTACAAAAGCCATATATGGAAAGACCAAAAGTACTAAAGCACTAAATCGTTAAATACCAGATTATTTTCAGCAACCAAAGCCTCTATGTTCTGTTGATTTAATTCTTCAGGACGAAGTCGTTCTGAATCATCAATTTTACCTACAAAAGAGAAGGTAGGGGGTAACTTAACCTTACTCCAGCACTTTTTTTTTCACATTGAAAAATGACATCAACAATCTTTGTCAAATAATGCCATTTGACTAAAATGAAAAACAAAATAAATCAATTAATGCCATCTGACCAACTTGTGATTTTTTTGTTATTTTCAATAAAATGCATATGCTTAATTATGATTCTATGTCCAACAAGCAACACCACCAATTCCTTCAACTTGTCCCTAATGTTAATTATAAATTTCAAATCATAACAAAAGCAATAGAAAAGGGGGGAAAATTTGGCAAATCAAACTAATGTTTGAATGTACATTGGGATTATAGCATCTAACAACTATAAATATCTTATATAGGTGGTTTGCTGTCATTTCCATTGCATTTGTTCTATACTTCTATTAGAATCAAAATTAGAACAAACTAGACGATTTGAAACTTGCGGGTTCTTGTTTGGGATAATAATAAGCATGTGGAATCCACATGCGATTTTCTATTACACAAGTGGAGGTCACAAGGGATTTGTTGAAATAACAATGTCAAATGGATTTGAGATTAACAGGGGAAGAAACAATGTGAAAGGGATTTGATGTAAACTAATGAGTGGGTTCAAGGTTAAACAGAATTTTCAAAAAGAAAGAAACAGCCAGATTTACATGAAAAAAAAAAATGTACACTGCATCTAAAAAAAATTCTCAAGAATAAATTAGTGAACTAATAAAAGATGCCTGCCTTGGATATTGTAACTGGCAAATATTATACTGTTGAAGTCACATGAACTAGTAAAGAGGCAAAAAACTATTCAAATTACCTTCACCCTTGGCCTTTCTTGCAGCCTTTGAGAATATAAGAATATCTTGGGGATTTGCAACCTAATATAAGGATGACAGATCAACAGTATAAAACAATCCTCAAGCAAATTGGACAATAACACACTAATTTATAAAGAGAGAGAAATAGAAAATACCTTCCCGACATATTTCTGGCCAAATCTTTGAGGATTTATAGTCATAAATCCAGAGTAATCCACCTGCAAATCAAATTGCAAGAGTTAAGGCCATCCCAAGAACATTTGTCATACATAATGCAACTGAATAGCATGAAGACTGAAAGTTCAAATTAAAATTCATCACAAACTATATAGCTTTTGTGGGATTTGTGAATCCAAGTCCAAGCTACGAGAATGGAGTTTAATATAATGAAAATTACTATCTTTCCTAGAGGAAAAGAGCATGACAAAACCAGTATAATTGTACAAGTAATGAAGTGCAGATCAATTGTCCTGGTAGGTGAAAAGAAAAATACGAGGACATGCCCTCAAATCTAAAAGTTACCTTGATACGTATTAATGGAAGCTTGAGTTCCGCTCTATTGACAGCCTTCTTGCTAGATTTCTGTAGCAGCTTCCCCACCTGAATAATCTTCCACCATCAAAATACAGTTGCTACACATATGATCACTGGTCCATGATACAAAAAGAATTTGGGTACACTAAAATTAAATTAAGTTCCTTGTTACAAAAACTATTCCACTATGGTTCCTAAACAGATTATTGACAGAGATGAAAATTTTATCACAGCATAATAAGCACATTTTGTTATAATGTAACCACTATGAGGATCCAAAGAGGAAAACTCTTGAGAGAAGGAACCTATATGGGCTTCTTCAAAAAAATATAAATAAGTAACCAAAAGTGCACAGAAAATTATATGGCAAAGGAAACCAAATTTTCATCCAATATTAATATATGGCAAAGGAAACCAAATATTCATCCAATATTAAGAAACCCAAATACCACTCTGTCCAAGTGTTCAAGAATTGAATTTTGATCATTGGGATCAATATCAGGTTCATCTTTCAGTATTATCTGCAATATAAAGATTTGGATGATTAATGAATAACCACAAGATAGTTTCAAATGCCAAGAACTTAATCAATTCAATGTATCCTTCAAATAACCGCAAGAAATACAATTTTTTTTTAACTTAATAGTATCAGTATTTCATGTTACCTCAGTATACTCAAAAGGCCTCACAGACATCAAAGGTATCTTAGTTGGACGATATTGATTTCCCTGACACAAACCATTAATCAAGCACATGGTGAGAAATAGAAAACAATGACAGCTGCTTCTATGAAAGAGGCATTTAGATTCTCATTATATAAACAACCTTGATTTCTAGAAGAAGTACATGCTTGGGCTTTGATTCTCCATCGATAAGTGATGTTGCAACTGATGACCCAGGTTGTGAAATGTGAAATCCCATCCCTGGAACTTCCTGAAGAAAATTAAAATCAATATTAAGTTTTCAGAACACAACATATGTCTATCTGGGCCAACCAACAGAGATATTTACTCAGTAAACCTGCGGGTCAACCAAACATTCATGTTCATGCCCCCACACAATGAAGTCTAGGAAGCGTGGCAAGAAGTGCTCATTTATTGCATTTTTTGGATTTGTTTTCACTCTGCATACCATAATCGTAAAAAGGGTCAATAATCAAGTAGATTAAAAATCTAAACTTGGACAACAGATGCCGTAGACCATAAACAAGACAAATAATTTCATAATTCAAAGTCAAACATTCAAATGTAGATTTAAGGTTAATCACACATTTTCATTGATACATGATATTAAACGCAATCTCTTTACAAAGGCAGGCATAAAGGAAGACTAACCTGTTCTGATGAAGTACCAGAATGTTGAACCAATCAGAAACTTGACACCCTTCCTGAGATTCAGGCCGCATCCATTGCACAGCATGTGGTGTCTGAGCAAGATATAAAATAATATATCAAATCATATATGAGCACGCTCAAGTTGATAGGTGCGCTAGTTGAAAGCAAACTCAGTTGCATACTTGAAACATCCTATTAAGCCTTTCATCTCTAATGTTCCCCAGACCATACAGAGCTACAGCGGTTGAACCCTGAAATTCATGGAAAATACAGCTCAGAACAGAACGAAACTTATAAACATCCTGGCATTGACAGTATTCAATAACTAACCTTCTTGATAAGAATAGGGTGGAGAGTGATCTGACCAACACCAGAGCCCCCAAGAACAGTTTTACCAAAGTAGTTGACTAGATTACATGCTGAGAGAATATCAACTGCAGAAAGATTGTCCTGTCACAATCATTCAGTAAGGAATACATATTCCTTGTAGTTAAGATTGGCTGTAAACAAAATCCAGTAAAATTGACAAAAATCAATCTGGTCGACTATGTATTTAGCTAAATTTGAGGGGGAGAAAAATCAGTTTCCTCATAAAGTAAATAATTCTTTTACCAACTATGTGAGCAGAAAACCCTATGAGCAAATGGGTAAAAAAGAAACGTCATCCTTTTGGCATGACATGTGAATTGCTTCATGGAAGAATGTAAATAAGGACTTCTACTGTTATGACTTAGACATACTGTGTTTTGACTTTTGCATACCAAGCCAATTTACTCAATTAGACAAAATCTTTCTCCATGTCGTTTCGAATTCATCATGCCACAATGCAAAGTAGAAGACCAACAACTTAAATCACAATCAAGATTCGAAAACAAAACTCCAAAGCAAGTAACAAGGTATTCCCATCTAAGTTCTAACACCATTTTGAAATTTGAAAAACGAGTACTGAAAAATTGAAACAAATGAACGCTCACTCATACCACGCCTGCAGGATCGTCGTGATTCCCATGAATGGTAAAGACAGGCAAACCAACGTTGAAGTGAGGATCCTCATAATTCACATGACCAAACCTGTCCACCAAATGAAAAAACAAAAACAAACACACAACTTCACCAATACTACTAGTTATATTTTACATGTTTTCAGCTTGATTCATACCAATTTCGTACCGGATACTCGTGTCAGTATCCGCGACGTATTATGTCTACGTTTTTTCTTTTCTTTTTCGGAATTGCAAACAATAAAAAACAAGAAAGTGAAGATAGGAGAGAGTTGTAGAGAAGGGAACGGACGAGTTCTGGAAGTTGAGGGTCTGGTCGCTGACGACTTGGAAGGGGATGGGCCTGTCATTGAGGCAGTGGCGGCGGAGGATCTCTATGGCCTTCACCAGCGTCGACCTGGAAGGCTTGTTCTCGTGGAACAGGTCCCCCGCCAGCAGCAGCAAGTCCACGCGCTTGCTCTCCGCGATTGAGCAAATCTCTTCGAAGGCCTGGAACGAGTCGTGGCGCCGTATCTCGTCCTTCTCCATGTACCCAAGGTGGCAGTCCGTCGCCACCAGCATGCGAAGCGTGTTCGCTGCTCCCTCCGTCTCCGCCTCCTCCGCCATCGATATTGATCAAGCAACAACAACAACGACGACGACGACAAGAAAGATTGAAGCTCGAGTGAAGGAGAGAACAGGTTGCAGCAGACAGGACAGTGTGGGAAGAACTGTGAAGAAATTTGGGGTATGACTGTCGAAGGCAAACGACGTCGTGTTGAGGTTGGGGTTTTTCAGAAAGGGCGGGACCTCCTTCTGCCTGGCTTATTTATTCATTTTTGGCCATTTGGTTCTTTGTTTGTTTTGATGTTTTGATTAATTTAGACAAAAATAATGGGAGGAAAAATATGAAAAAAAAAAACACTTGTTAGCCAAAATTTTTACCAGAAAAATGGTTGTCAGAGTCATATGGTAAAATATGATGGAAATATCTCAAACAACTATAATTTTAAAAATGAATGTTCACAGAATAAAAGTGATTATTAAATGAAATACATCTATCAATTTAAAAGTCAACTTGTCACATAATTTTGATAAATGAGTTTCTATTGTTTTTTTTTCCGTTGATAAAGCGACTTTGCTTTAATATAATTTTTTATATTAATATTTTCACTAAGAAAAAAAATAATATTTTTACTCTGTACTCTTATATATAAGATAAGATTCCACAAGTTATACTTATTTCCTGCAGCTAATTGGGGGGGAAAAAAAGGAGAATCTCAGTCTCAATTCTCCATATTAAAAAGAATTCAAAATAACAGATGAAAGAATTCCTAATATGAGTTCAGTTTATGACGTTTCATCCGGATTTACTTGGTCTTTTTAAGAATAAAATAGAATTTTCCAATCCGTCGGAAAATAAATAAATAGGGACATTTCTCTCTGTTTTAGGCCGAAATGGGTTTAGATGTAAGCAACCAAAGCCCATCTACAAAAGTGGGAGTAAAAAAAAAAAGAAGAGAAAATCAACTACGATGAAGCCTACTGGCTGGGCCAGCCAAGACTATACAGTATCACTACAGTCCTGCTAGACAAGATTCACTAAAGATAGAGGCTTCCTGATAGCCTATCTTGGATATTTCTGTTTCGGCTTCGTTTTTTACCCTTTTTAATTTTTTATGGGTGTTTTGGTTGTTTGGTCCAGCTTTATCCTTCTGTGAACTTGTTCTGAAGTTGGGCGTCCATGTACTTGTAAGGCTTGGGAATGCAAGGGTACTTGAGGCTACGCAAACCGGACCAAAAAACAAAAGGGCTATGCAAAGATGGATAGGCACCAATAGAGAGCGAGTTTAATTCCGAAGACATAGCCTCATATAAAGAAAGAGAAAAAATGATAAAAAAAGGAAAGAGCAGAGATAGTTGAGGGAGAGTTGAAGCCCCATTTGCCCCTTGAACTAATTAAGCTCATCTCTAAGATGGAGGGGAAAAAAAAAAAAAATACTGCAATTGGGGCTTCAGGTTGAGTGGTTATAAGATGTAGTCTCAAAGAAATGCAGTTGGGTTTGAGTCTCACCCATGTCTAGGAGTGTTCATCACTCAATCTGGCCTAATAATGTATCTCAGACCAAAGTTTATTTTGAGTGTGGTTTAGATTATAAAATTTGATTTGTTATACTTGAGTCGAATTTGAGTCATATTTCGGATTGAAATTATATTTTTTTAAAAATAAATTATGAAATTTTATACTTAAATTAATATATTTTACTTGTATTATAAAATATTTCTTGAATTTTATTTCTTACTTCTAAAATTTATAAGTTTACTATTATATTGTCTAAAAACCTGATTGACCCAATTTAATCTACTTACTAGTCGGACTGTAAACAAGTTAGGTGCATATTAAAAAAATGACTCAATCAAAAAATGAATTGGGTTCAAATTTGATTCACAACTTGTCATTTAATTTGTAGACTCACTTCCCTCCCCAGAACACAAAATGAAAGTTAAAAAAAAAAACAGGAACCGATCTACTTTGTATATATGTGTAATATTATGCATATGAATTCTATAAACTATTTTTATATACAAACACTTGGAAAGACTTGGAAAAGTTTTGGTGGTTTACAGGTCATATTAGCCTAATCAAAATCGTATCTTGTTAGAACAGTTCTTTCAATATTTTACGCTTATATTATCAACCAACCAATATTAGAGACAAAGAATACTTTTCAAAATCTATGCAAAAATTAATTATCTCAGAAAAAGCATCTCCGTCTTTTTTTATGTTGGAAGATATTCAATAGGAATATTAAGCCAACTAAGGGTAATTTGCGTAAGAGACACGTAATTAAGTGTGGATCAGATTTGTTCCAATTTGTTGTCCATCGAAAAAAAAATGTACAAATTGTGAAATGAAAATGATAGTAAATTTCATTTTTTCCCTTCTTATGGAAATTCTAGAGAGCTCTTTGGCTTTGAGTTCTAAATATGGATTACTATACAAGCTTCCTTTTGTGGTGACAGCAAGTCAAGGGATTCATCAAGAGCAATCATAATGCTCTCACGTGTTGTGGGTTATTGGCAGTAATTGTTCTTTAGTACTTAGCTTATCTAATAATAGCAGAAATAGTGTGGAATAATTTGAACATGAATTACTCTCTATCATTAATAATGGCCTGTGGCAAGCACTGTTATAATAATATATCCCATTGTCTTGCCTGGATTTCTTGCCAGGTTTTGCTTCTAGCTACGACTAATACCACCTTGTATATTCTTCCCTTAATTTTCCCTGATCATTGACAGCATGAATAAATCATAATTTTCATCTTTATTCAAGAAAATTTCTTTCAATTTTCCCCCTATCGTTCACGTGGGAAAATCTTTTCAAGTTATTAAAATAAAAATTTGGTTCTTCAAGAATATAAGTGATGGTGTAGTTTTTGAAAGATTTTTGAAATCAACTTTTGAAAGATTCTTTAGTCTTTGAAAAAAAAAATTGACATCAACTTCTTAAAAAATATATGTGACAACACTTTAATTTATGAATGATACATATGATATCAAATAAGTTCATGAATTTATATATGATAGGAATCAAACAAATGTCATATACACATGTTATAAATCAAAATAGTGTCACAAATATCTTTTAGAGTATAAAGTGACATAAAAAGTATAATTTTTTAAAAACTTAACTAATATATCATGTGTATTTTTCAAATATTAAATTGATGTCAACATCTTTCAGGATTAAACTAGTATTATAGGCATATGTGAAAGACTAAATTGTTAATTAATCGATACAGTAATAGCATGCTAAAATGGAAAAAAATATATATTTGTATATAATATTTATGAAATACTATGTTATAACCTGTTCTCATCCAATATATTAGATAAGAATATGTCAATATGATATCTATAATATTATATTATGTACAAATAATATTACCAAAAAAAGTATCCCTCGAAACATAGCAAAATAAGAGTGATCAAAGAATAAAATCATTGAACCAAATGGGACTTAACTACGTGTCTGTCTAACGCACATAGCCTTTCAGGTAAGTATGGACCATATGGCATTTCTTTCTGAGACACTGATGAGATGTCTATAATTATATATGCTTGACTTATATATGACTCGGGACCAAACGCCAGCACCATGCATGCTTTTGTGTAGTTTTGAAGTGGCATTATTCTTCTCTCGGCTGCATGCATTCCATGACCTTCTACTACTAATAAAAATTGAGAAAATTATATTTTACCCCGAATTATATGTCTTCTATATTTTATTCAAATTTTTAAAAATGTGCAAATCACTATCTAATTATTTTTTAGTTGTGCAAATAAATGAACTCTTTTGTTAATTTTTAATTTGTTATAAAGAGAAATAATACATGTTCGAGAAAATTTGAGATATCAAATTGAACGTTATTTGTTAATTTAAAATATCGAGTTGTACCTGATTTAAAATTTGAGAAATATAATATACCTATTTTTTATTAATGATGAGTTTATCTAAATAGTGTCCTAAATCCAATTGTTAATATTTCTATAATAGATAAATCTAAAAGTTTTCCAATGAATCACACACCTTGAAAATTTTCAATGGTAGGCTTACTTTTTATGAAATTTTAGCCATCACTTTAAAGACACTAGTCAACAAAATCCTTTATAAATAATAACCAGAGATATAATAGAATGATTAAAGTATACATTCAAAAAATATTAGGGAATTGATTTACACATTTTTAAAAGTTTGAGCTAAAATGCACGAGGCATATAATAGTATAAAAGGTAACTAAAATGAAATTTTTCCTAAAAATTTGATGCCCTCAACACCAATCAATCAAAAGCAGAACCTCATGATAAGTTTATGCTATATAAAGTCTACAAAGGACAAGATATATATGTTGTGAAATGACAGTCCCAAAAGACATAAATAGAGTAGTATAAAACCTATGTTCATAAGCAAAGATGATAACTAAATATTTCATTATAGAAATATAATGGAGATACAAAATATAGATACATTTCACTCAATATCCAAATCCTAAATATACCCAGAATATCTCACAGTATTTCTTTCATCGGTGTATATTCTCAACACATAAAAGAAAAAAACTCACAACAACAGATAATTCTATTCTATTACTAAAAAGATGAGAGGATTTTATTTGGTTTTCTTTGTGGTTGATACACAAATGACTTGGATGAGCTAGCTTTTATAGATGTCTATGCATGACATGCTATTAATATCCCTATAAAATTGTCGAAGAATATTAAATATATTTGGTGTGCTTGTTAACTTCCTCCTGCATGATTTGAAGAATTTTTCTTCTCCAATCCTACTGCACCGAAAGGAATTTGGATGCCATTTAAAAACATAGGCTTGTAAAAGTAAGCTACCTAATCTAGTCTACGATATCAATTCTAAATATCCATAATAGCAAGAGTGAACTAATTTGGAAGAACTCTTTCTTCATAATTCAAAAGGAAACCAAAAGGTTTGAAATGCAAACTCCTACCCATATAAAGGATACTGAGAAATGTCATTGGTGTAATTGATGACTACTGAGAAATCAGCTTTAAGGAAAAGGGACAAAGGGTCATGTGTTTTAAGTTGAAAATTATTGCGAATGGGTGGAGAGTGATCTAAACAGCAGTGGTTGACAATTTTCGCCAGTGTAGAAACAAGTAGATGAAACAAAACGAGAATAGATAGGACTCTTACTGTTTTCATATCTGTATTTGTACATATGCATTTGGGTGTATTGATATGGAGACAGAATAATGTGCTGATCACATTTTAAATGAATTTATGTTTTGATTTCAATTACATATAAGTGTCGAATTAATATTATTATTTCTTTTTTTGTTTCATCACTAACAATAGAGATTTATTCTTTGTTACGATATCGCATTCAATGCTTATATGACTAAAATCTATATTTATCTAATTTGTGGTCACCACATATTGATTTAGAGTTCATACATTGTATAAATAATTTTTTTTTAAAGAAAAAAAAATTCTCTGTTGTTTCTGGTCACTTCTCTTGATCATCTATGTACATATATAGAATCCAAAGAACGTTTAAAACAATGAAGTTTGGTTTCATCCATGAAGAAAGAGCTAGCCTCATTTAGTCGTTGCTTCAATCCTTATCTACATCCGGGAGGCTGCTAGCTTGGCACTTGTAACTGGTTTGTGCTGCTATGCATGTCTCTCGTGAAATCATACGACCCCAAATTGTATCTCATATTTTATTTTCAATCATTTAATAACACGTAAAAAATAAAAATTAAAAGAGATCTAAAAATTTAAAACACAATTTAGGTACAGGTGATTTACATCCAATCATACTTGTATGTAAAAGTCTGTTAACTAGGAGAAATTAATGGATAGTTGATTAAAATTAATTAAGCAGGACCAAAAGAATGCTTGCAAATATGATAAGAAATTGACTCGACTCTAACTAGATTAATTAAGATTTATTAGAATATAATAAATATTGTTGTTAAACCAACAATATTGTACGAACTTGAAGAGCACGAGAAGAAGTGCAACAATAATCACTTTAAATTCTCAGAAGTAAGATCAATTTTTAACATTATCAATGTACTCTGGTTATAACCCTTAAAAGTTGCTATGTAATGTAACGCTCCTCTATGGTCCTATTTAGACTAATTTATACTCGCTTCCCTTCAAGTAAAGTGTGTGTATATATATATATACACACTATTACTTTGATTAACAAACTAGTATTTATAGGAGAGGTCATGATTTCAGAAAATTTCATGATACATAAATCAATTATAGTTTTATAAAATAGATGAGCACTTAGTGTAATTACATGAAACCTTAATAGAGGTTTGTGTAATTTTCTTTTTTACTTATTGTATTTTAAAATAAAAAAAAAATATATGTTGTGGGTTGTCAATCGATTAAGATAAAGATGCAAGTTTATATTAAAAATAACAATTCTTAATTACAATACACATGAATTCTGAATATTTACTGTTCAACTATGATTAATTCATAAATAATTTAAATAAAAATAATTTTTGAAAAAGCACTCGTCTAGCACTTATTGATGATCATTTTGTTGGCCATATAACTCGTGTCACTGTCAAAATCCGCGCGCACCCAACCAAAGTCTACAATATATAAAGCAACTTTCAATTAAGCCAAAATTATCTGCATTTCTTCTCACTTATCTTGTCCATTTTATACATACATGGTTCACTCACCACATAAGAAATGATAGGATTCGATAGATATTGGGTGCGTTTGTTTCTAATTATTTGGGTAAATAACTACTTTTTTTCCAAAAAAATTATTATTTTTATATCTTTAAATAATTTTTAAAAAATTAAAATTTAAAAAAAATCAGGTTTCAATTTTTTCCTAGAAGCTAAAATTAGTAGCCTCTGAAAAAAATTAATTTTCAACTTTTTTAATTATGTATAAAATTTAACATATAATTATTTTTTAAAAAATCTAAAACAAATGTCCATATTATTACTTAGGGAACACTAGAAATTCGACCACACATAGGATACTGTTACGTACGTACGTTTCATGTTCAACTGTTGGCTATGATCCGTTTGTTTATTTTTAAATAAGAGGATATAATCTGTTTATCATAACAAGCGACTATATTTCCACCCACGTCAGAGAGTATGTAGTACTGAATGATAATAGTGGCGTTGTCGCCGTCAACATGACCTGGCAAAGACCAAATAAGAAATCAATGTAACTCAAATAATATAAAGGGTAGCAATGAATGTAGTTGATGAACAAACAAACAAAATAGATGAAATTGCTCCGAAACTCAGTTACTCAAACTTATTTGCGAATGGGACACTGAGCCCAGTCCTTGTCATACATAACCGCCACTGTCCTTATATTTTTTTCCCATATATACAATGATAATGCATGATTACTATTATGTTGTATTATACAAAAGAAAGTAACAGACGTTATTCCTTTCAATAATATTCCATATACTAAAATATCTGTGCCTATTTTAGTAATCATGTATATAAGGTACATAATACTGATTTATTTAGTCTTCTTTTTTTATTCTTGTACTTCGAAAGAAAAATGAAATTTAAATCTATAGATTACCTAAAATCTTCTAGTTCAATCCAAATATGAAACATAACAAGAGAGAGGATTATTGTTATGTGAATGGTGATGAGAGGAGCAAATGTCAACAATTTAGTATGCTTGATTATTGCTAATATAAGGCCCGTCTGATTATGATGATGGAAAAATACTTCTTTAATAGTAGAAGTAGAAGTATAATTGATATAAAATTAAAGTGCTTTTTATTATAAAATTAAAATTAACGACATGGATAATCATATCATTTCTTAAGAAATGTATTTTGGATAAAAAATAATTTTTTGCATAATATTTTTTTATAAAAAATATTGTTTGTATTTGCTTTTAATCGAAAATAGTTTAATTAATATATTGTCAATAAAAAATAATCTGAATAAAATAAAAATGAAAACAAAAACACAACAATAATAAATTCAAAATAGGTATCAGGAGTTTTACAAGTCTAAATTTGCACGTTGTTTTGTTCTCAAAATGTACAATTTTGATCACTTTTACTGAGAAAATAGTTGACTTGTTGATGTTATGTAATATTTATTAGGTTTATTAAACTAATTTTATATATTTGTTATTATTGAGTTATGCTTTGTTAAATTTCAAAATAATATACGCACAAAATAATTTAATGTAGAGCAATTAAGTCATACAATGAGCTATATTTTTATGATATTTCTTTCATTTGTTTCGCAATAAAGTTAAAACTGATTAATATTAGAAACACATTTTTAAATAGGTATATCAACTTTTTTTATTTATGCAAAAAGCCTTTATATGTATAATTATAAAAATAATCTTTAAGTTAATAAAGGGTGATATTTCTAAAATAAATATTTTAAAAAAAACATGTAAATACTAAATTCAAAGAGTGAAATGTTATCTTTCGTCTTTGCCAAAATATTGTTAAGACATAATATAGTTAGGGATTTAATTTCTAATGGCACGTGTATGGCAAGAGATTTTGTAACTTGAGACAAAATTTAGGTCTATATTCTCTACACCTCAACAAAATTATTCATTACTTTTGATAATAAATATCTTGAATTCATCTGAAAAAATAAATAATATAAGAATATATTTGGAATCAAGTAACTTTGAAAGTCAAACAATAAGATTCTCTCTCTTCTGCTCACTTTACTCCTACTAGAAGCGGACATTTATTTTTTTATATAAAAAATAAATAAACACATAAAAACTGATAATTTTTTCTTCTACTTCTCTTGCAAAGCACAACTAATAAACAAGTAAACAAATTCTAAAAGTACTTATTTTTTCCTTGAAAAAGACTACCTTTTTTCCTCTCCAAATTTTAACCAAATGAATCCATAATATCATCTATCACATTATTCAACATTTAGATCAATGAAATTTATAATACATAAAAGTAATATATTCAATGGAGTACACATATCTATATGATTTACTTTTACAGTAAGTGGATCTCTACTATATATGACCTTTTAATTAGTAAGTGTTAAAACTAACTACATTTACTAATGCAATGATATATGAGTGCAAAAACATTTTATATTATTGGTCTATCAAAACTAAATTATGTAAAAAGCATATTAATTAAGAAGAGTGGTTAACATGAGAGTGAAAAGCTTAAATATTAAACATTATAGTAGGTTTAAGAGATTAGTTACGATTAGTCTTCTATGTTCTATTGTGACTCTTACCTTAGTTTTTTTTCCCCTGCCACGTTATATAGTTTTATTTATTTATTTTCATCAAAATACTCTTCTTTTATTTTAATACAAAGAATAGTTAACACCAATTATTTCTTATATTGACTACTAAATAATTAAAATATCAGGGAAAAATAGAGTTTTTGTCTAGTATAATATTACCGAAAGTTATTATTTTTATTTGAATTAAAAATCAATTTAATCATTTAAAAATATTTAAAAAATTATCTCATTTTGTTATTTTTATAGAGCCACTAAATATTACAAGTATTAAATTTATAATTAACATATCTAATATAATTATTTATATTTAAGTACTGGATTATTTTTCTTTAAAAATTTCTTAAGAAAATAATAGTTGCTTAAACAATGTTATCGTGAATATTTTTAGCAAAATAAAAAGTTTAAAAAAGAAAAATCACTAAATCGCAATATACAGCACACATCGGTGTTTTAATTTACCACTCATTATTTATATAATTTTAAAAATTTGTTGAATAAACAAATTAGGATTTTTTAATTTTATCATGAATGCCAAATAGTGAGTGATCATTTACTTTTTACTGGATTTTGTTTTCAATATCTATATCATTAAAAAATTATAAGCTACTTCAATGCATTAGATTAGTTATATATTTAACTGATAGGTATTGTCATTAATAATATATTGCAAGACACATATATATTTGTTCATATGAAATTTTTTAATTTTCAGTTTAATTAAAATTACGTACAGTATAATTTATCTAACCGAAAATAAATAATTTATATCCTTTAATTATATTATTCGGATGTTAAAAAGGAAAAACTTTAACCGTTTCAAACTCTTTCTGATACAGATAAATAATTAATTTAATATATCAGCCTTAATTTTTTAGAGTATGAATAAAAAATAAAAAATGATAAATAATAATAAATCATGACATCCTTTGTTTATTTAATAGTTCTTTAGTAACATAAATACTGAATGTTATAAAATAAGGCGTGTAGGGGTATCCACAATTTATTAATACATCATTATTGATTTTTTTATTTATTACTCTATTTAAAAAATTCAATATTATATTATTTATATAATTTTGGTATAAAAATTTAAACAATATGGCGTTTATGTTTAAATAAATATACAGTAAATAAATAAATTATTAATACGTATAATATCTAGTAACTTTATAATTATTAAAAATAAGGTCAAGATAAAATATTTTAAACAATTAAAGGAAATTGCTAATTATAATAATCTTATGATAATACTATTCTGTTATGAGTTAATTTATGAGTAGTATTATTTAAACTTATACTATGTTAGATACTATATTGACATACTTATATATACCATTGGATGAGATGTGAGACTCAAATTAGGTAATGTCTGTATCCCATCTAATAGGGGATGTGAGTATATTGGCTCAGTGTTCCACACATTATTGTAATAAGTACAAATAATATTCTCTCAATTTATATGCACTGATAATATAAAATAATTTTATAATGTCATCTAATCATATATTGTCATATTATTAAAAGTGATTAAGTCTCACACATACTATTTAAAAATTTATACAAATGAAATAAATTAATTGGATGGTAACATAAAATATTTTTATAGTACATACAAATTAAACTATTCTCTTAATTAATAAAAACTCAGATATAAGTTTACTCATGATATATGATTCTTCTTTAAATCGCACATACGTGTGAAAAAACACATACCTTTCGTCGTAAATGAACTTTAACCCTCTTTTAAGAAGGATTAGCTCTTTTTCGTCCAAGCAAGAAGGATATCACTTTAATTTCCTCATAAATAAACTTTCCCCACTTTTTACTTTTTAGCTATATCACTCGATCTCGTCAACGCTGGGGAATTACTTCCACCTATATCATTAGTTCATTTTTTTGTGTGTGCTATTTATCGGTTCCACATAAAGCTTAAGATTCTCACTTTTTCGGAATCAAGTATCCTTCTTTTCTTCTTTTTATTTTTTTATGTTTAAGTGTGTAAATTTGTACGGCCTTCAAATTGTTTGTCTGGTTGTCGTGTGGAATCAAAGATTGGACCTCGACTCCACCTTGGCCCGGCATATTGAAGAGTGATGAAGGGGTTGATTTGATTGCAATAAAAAAAGATGGAACAATGCAGTTAAATATTACAATTTTCGGTATCATACAAATAACTTTGAGTTTGTTTTTTCCTCATACATGTCCTCCTATCGAACACAATCTTGCTTGAAATGGATAGCATGACTAGGACAAATTTATTGAATTGTTTACATACATTAGGTAACATATCTTTCTTCCAATTAAAATTGGTTTGAAGGAAATAAATGGAAAAGTTATTAATCACAATGAAGTTAAATGAAAATATAATTTAAGTCAATATGAAAATTCAAGTCAATTTTATTCATATTTTCATTACTTAGAATATTCAAATATTCACACTATGAAAAACTTAACTATTATTTTAATTTAAAATTACATGAATAATTAGTGAGAAAAGAATTTTTTTAAAAAAAAATCAAGCGAAAAGGCTTAACCCCAACACAAGATAAGCAAACGAAATCAATAGGCCAATGGACAGAAAATCTCAAAATGCAGATAACTGCAAGAACATCATCAATAGCACAACTACGGACACTCCTTCTAAAAAAGCTTCACCATCAGTTCTAAAACCGATAGCAAACCTCCATAAAGTGGACACTAAGACAAACTCCAACAAAACTGCTAGCACATGGCAAATAATCTCCAAAAATGTATAGCAGTTGCACAAAAATCATTCTTGTAAACATACCCTAAGTGACTTGGCACAAAACCACAGCCACCAACAACAATTCCTTTACTCACAACAAATCCAAAAGCTCTTGCCATCACTTTGAGGCACCAAAACCATCCCCTTGAAACACTAAAATAGAAATCCAAATCAAAATCATTACAAATAATCAAAGGAGAATTAAAAATAACGTGATTGCCAAGCTCACATGTTATGACTCGACTTGGAAATGTGATCAGCATGTGAAGAATCTCATCCCCATGTAAGCCTACTGGTGATGTGTCTTCTAAAATGCATAAAATAAAATAATATTATACTTAATTTATATTTCGAAAACATAGGGGCTATTTGGAAGTGTTTTTTGTTTTTGTTTTTAAAACTATTTTCGAAAACATTTTTAAGTTCAATTTTTAAAAACAAAAAAATAGAAAAACTTGTTTGGGTAATTTTTTAAAAAAACAACTTTTAAAATGAATAAAATAAAAACTTGTTTGGCAAATATTATAACAATAAAAATCAACAACCGGCAACCACAATAAACATCAATAACAAAGATCAACAACCACAACAGATAAACAAACAACAGTGATCAATTTACAACTTGGTCAACAATGAAATCAACTAACAAAGATTAGCAACACAATAGAAAGAGGGAGAGAGAAGCAGAGAAAAGGAAGACACGGCCGCGTCCTTCGCCGGCTTCCCCTCAGCCGCCTCCTCCGCCTCCACCGCGAGCTCCACAGCTTCCCCCCAGTCCAAGCACCGCGAGCTCAACTCAACAGAAGCCTTGTGCGAGTTGGGTTGCGTTCCCTCGTGGATGTGGCCGTGTTCAAAGGCGGAGGTCGCATGCGCTACTAGGTCGCGCCCCGGCCAAGGGTGGACGAGCTCTGCTTACCAGCGTCGTTCCTTCCTTCTTTCTCTTATCTCTTGCGCTGCTCTCTGCAGGTTGCGCGTTGGCAAATCTAGCCACGTTCAGAGGTGGAGGTCGCAAGCGCCGCTGGGCCGCTTTCGAAGGCGGAGGTCGCGTGCGCCGCTGGGTCACATCCCGGCCAAGGGTGGAGCTCACCGGCGTCGTTCTTTTCTTCTTTCTCTTCTCTCTTGTGCTGCTCTTCTCTGAAAGGATGTGGTTGGCATGAATGAAGGGATACATCCACCAAGAATCGAAACCAGAAGTCACGTTATTTACCATTGTGCCACCGCGTTTTTGTTGTTTCTAAAACCAGAGTTTTGAAAAACATGTTTAAACTATTTTCTGTTTTTTGGTTTTAAAACACAAAACCAGTTTTTCTAATTTTAAAACCAACGTAAAAAGAATAGCAACACAAACAAGTTTTTTTGTTTTATAATTTTAAAAACAAGAAACTGTTTTTTAAAACCGTTTCCAAACAGGCTCATAATTTCTTCTAAATTTTTATTCAAATGTTTATTCAAAACCTTATATCTAATTTCACAAGATTGAAATACTTTAATACATAAAACTATATGACATCTCCATTAAACAAGCTAATTATGAAAACATAAACAGTTTCATCACTTGATTTTAATTTTAAATCTAAAAATCAACTTAATACTTGGAAACTGAACCATAAGTATATCTATGGCTTGTTACATAAACTCAAGTCAACTTTACCATTTTAAATCTATGCTTGTAAACTGAAAACATACATAATTATTTCAAACACTGAAATAATATATAACATCTGAAAATAATACATGGCTTGGGTCCTGCCTGCACATCTACTGGAGCCCTCTAATACTAAAACCTATACTAAGCATTACTCCAGAATAAGGCTCACCACTAGGAAAATCTGAGTCAACCAAACTGAGCTGAAACTGAACCTGTACCTACAACTATGAGAGGGAGGGAGAAAGGTGAGTCAACAGACTCAATGAGTGAGCTCTCACCCATCACCCATATGGGACAACCAAGGAACATACATATAATACCATACATGCAACAATCATAATCATTTGATATTTAAATATATAGTTATATAAGAAACATTTCTCATTTCATAAATTCATGAACAAATAATTGTAAACTCACAGCAACATGAAATCATTTTAACTAAGGTGCAGCATGTAACATCCCCTGCCGCTTTTGAATTGACAATTGTCCCCACAAATCAACACGGGTCTTTCCAGCGTGCATTGTCCTCACTCACACACTTCCTAATAAAACTTTTCAAGAGGTCACCCATCCCAAAATTTCTCCAAGTTAAGCATGCTTAACTGTGGAGTTCTTTAGTGATGAGCTACTGAAAAGAAGATGCATCTTGTTGGTATAGGTAGTACAAATCAATTTATATAAGCCCTCCTTAACTGTATAGTCCTATACCTATATAGTCTCAGGATCCTTCTCATTCGGGTATGTAATTGATTCATTCATGTACCCTTGTAACGCCCTAATTTTTCCTACTGTACAAAACTATCAAAATGCCCCTAAGTAAATTTTGCACGAGATTTGAGGCCGAATATCCTCAATAGGATATTTTAATAGTAGATTAATATTATATGAGGCTGAAATAGCAATTCGTGCGAAAATATCAAATCCCAATTTTTCCATCTGTAAAATAAAATAACCAAAATGCCCCTGAGATCATTTTTGCTCGGAAATTAAAGATAGCCAATCTGGGCTATCCTCAAGGGGCTCGATTTATATTTGAAGGGGATTATTTGTGTTTTGTTGATGTTGTGATAAAAATCTAAACTCTGCCTTTTCACCATACGTAAAATTATCAAATTACCCATGTGGTAACCTAATGTGAGATTGAGTAATCCTTGAACCCGGTTATCACCCGGGAAGTTTAAAATGTTTTGTTACAAGCATGAATTGATATCTAGAAATGTTCAAGTAATTCCAAAAAAATTTTATGTGAAATTATCTTTTTACCCCTAGTTAGTGCTAAATGAGTTTATTTAAGTAATTAAGGCAATATTAGGCTCTAATTCAATTCAAATTGTTTTTATTCATTAGCCTTGAGTTAAAAAAATTACATGAGGTTAAAAATAATTACCTAAGGTTAAAAATAATTACTAGAGGTAATTACAGCCTAAGAATTGTTTAGGGAAATTTGATTTCTTTTCTTAATTACAAAGAGCTCATAATATTAAGATTAAGGTAAGTCTAATGCATTTTCTTTCTTGACCTTGAGATTAACTCCATTACTAGTATAAGAATATCCTTTTACTTAGTCTTGAGTTATCTTACACACCTAGTTTTACCATTTACATAAATCACCAATTCCTAAATCTACCACCTAATAAAATAAGCTATCCTACATGTCCTACTATGAATGAAAGAATAAAACTTGTCCCCCATGATAGCCTTGCAAGCTCATGGATTCTTTCCCCTCCATCACCTTGATATTTTAATTTTTCTTTAACAATAAAACACACACAACACTCATTGCATTACCATTTACTTTGTTGAAGTTGTCTTACTTTTCTTTGAGCAAAAATTCTAATGGTATAATAGCCTATATGTAGCGGCCTCCACGTACATCCCCCATAATGCCTCCATTTTATTTTATTATCAAAGAATTCAGTACTCAAACAATATCATGACTATACCATGTGTTCTTTGAGTTGTTTTGCATTATTTTTGAGCAAGAATTCTAATCACCTTACAGCCTATATGCAGCGGCCATAGCAACCCAAAACTCATATAAATATGTGATTTTCCAAGGCCTAATGCACACATAAACACATATGCTTGTTACTTGAAATTTTTGGTGTAGTCTTGTTCACTATCTTGGCCAAAAATCCTCTCATATCTCTTTGAACTCTAAGCTTCCTTCTTCTTCCTTCTCCACTTCCAAGAGACTCCATTCTTAACATTCATCCAAGTTTCCAAGCTCAAACAAACACATACATACCATAAACCAACCCCTAAGCACCTAAACTTTCCATTACCAAACACAAGAACACAACAAAAATCCTTCCACCATTCCATTTTCATTTGGCCGAAACCATCATCATTATCTAGAGGAGATTTTCCTTTTCTTTACTTAAGATATCAAACTTTAACTTTTAAGAACAAGAAACAACTTGGTAAGGATTTTATTTCATGTTCTTTCCTATGCTTCTTCCTTTATTTTTTCAGTTTCTATGACTTAATATTGAACATGGCTTGATGATGAGAAACCATGGTGGTGGTTGTGAATTCATCATATGAATGACCTCTAAAGCTCAAAGTTTAATTCTTTTCATCAAAAGAGTAATGGAACAATTGTTGTTATTCTTTAAGATTGATTTTTTTTGAGCTTGATGCTGAGTTCAAATGAAATAAGGTTCTTGGAACCATGATGATAAAGAACTCTAAAGCTCAGTTTCTTTGTTTAAGATTAATTGGAGTTTAAGAGTTTCATACTCTAAAAGTCTTGAGTTTTGAGCTTAACAAGATATAAAATGACTTACATCCATATTAATATTTCAAGCTCTTGCAAATCATGCTTATATTTCAAGCCTTGCATAATCATGTTTATATTTCGAGTTATCACTGTAATTCTTGAAGATAATAATATGGACTTGCATATTCATGTTTATATTTCAAGTTATCACCTAAATCTTGAAGACCTATGAATGAATTTGCATCTTCATATTATATTTCAAGTCTTGTATTTCATATTTATGTTTCCAAATTTTTACTTTAAAATGAGATTACATGGTAAATTAATGATTCTAGTCATCATTTAAATCTTTAAAACTCAAGACTTGCTCATTTTATCTTGAATGGAAATTTTGATCATGGACACTTCTCATCTATATATTTTGGCCCTCATATGATTCTGATTAAGACTTGTTATATTTCATTTTTAGGCATGGACATTGTCTTTAAGATGTCCAAAGAATTTTTAGAAAGACTTAGGAATTAAAAAGATTAAGAAATATGATTTCTCATGTTTTCAGATGCTAAAGTTTCAATTTCTGATCTGATCTTTTAGAACTAAAATGAATACTGATTTATGATGTTTAGATGAGTATAAATCACAAATGATTATTGTAAAAATTGTTTTTAACATTTTGGGAAAAACTAGCGACTGGAAATGATCAAAATTGTGATTTTATGAAGCTTGTAAGAGGATAATTTTTCTGGTGCTATTTTGGAACTATTCATCACTATTCACACACTTAAGAATTACTTATATTTGATGTGAAAATTATTTTTGTATCATAGATGTATAAAAGGGTAATTACAAGTGTTAGTTCGGGTCGTTTTATAAAATGCGGAAAATTGTGCTTTGAATTATTAATTATGTGATTTCAGCCAAATGGTTTTATTTAGAGTTAGTAATGATGTTGAATGTGTCCATGAGTTTAAAATACCATTTATGATTTTTAGAAAAATTTGTAGAAGTTTCAGTTTTTGTTAAGTGTTAAAAACGAGCGATTTTGCACTTTGACCCCTAAAGTGTAGCATAATTTGGCCTATGGTCCAAAATAGTTTTTATGATGAATTTAAATGATTTCCAAGGTGTTATGGGCCTCTGAAAAGTATAGATTAGTTTTAAGGATCATTAGTTTGAGAAAATGTGTTAAAAAGGAAAATTACATTTTGACCCGTAATCTTTGAGAAATTACAATTTTGGCCATCTTTTGGGCTTAAGCGTAAATATTGATAAGATGATAAGATTAGTGTGGTTGATATCTTATGGAAACTATATTTATGTGTTGTAGTTGAAATTTATGTGACTTGTGATAAATATGCAAAGTTTACTAATTAAGGACTATGCATGCTTAATTCTTGATTTATGCAAGTAATAATGATCATTAGTATGTTGCACTTATCCTGTTGAGTATGGCATATGCATTAGCTGAGTTCGATCCTTGATTCTGGCATACTGGTTAGGAGCATGTTTATTTATAATGAGATATTGATAATGACTTGCTTATGGATTTATGCAATGAATATGGTACATTTTTATGTGATCAATTACATGATGAGTGGTGACATGTTATAATTATGTTTGAATGATTGAGATGCATGATTTATGAAGTTATGATTACATGTTCATGTTTACATCTCTAAATAACATGCTAAAATTAAAGGTGACATAATACACTCGAAAATGATCCTTTTGTAACAGGCCGGGCCCAGCATAAGGTGATCCAGGGAGATGATCCTTTCGTAACGGGCCGGGCCCGGCGTAAAGTGATCTAAGGAGGTGATCTTTTCATAATGGGCCAGGCCCAACGAAAAGTGATTCAATGCCCCCTAACCCGTACTCTGGGAGTCAGGAATTTAGCTTATCAAGAAGATAAGTATAAACTAGTGGTGACTAGTTAGGTATGAGCTCATAACCTAGAACTTTTGAGAGGAGAAAAAATATAGGGCAGCCCCCAAGGAAAGAGATTTAGAAATATAAGTCGCCTAATAAAATAATGATGAGAAGTCATGTTAGATGGATATACATATGTTCTTTATATTATGTCTATTTATTATGTATCCTATTGTATATTATGGTATTGACATGCATTCATGATGTAGTATGATACATCCATAACATTAAGATTCATGCTAAAAGATACGGGCCTCAGCTAATGGTATTTGGAACTTAATAAATGAACCTTGTATATGCTCACATTTTTCATAATGAAACCCGAGGTTCCTAGGGACGATTACGATGACACTTGCATTAGAGTCGGGAAGCCCTACTAAGAATCTTGAATAAGTTTCTCATCCCTTTTCTTTCTTCCGTGTCGTCTCTAGACGAGGATGATGGTGTAGCTCGTGATTTTCTCTAAGAAGTGGACGAGGGAGTTGCATTACAAAACAGGATCAGGAGGTTTGCAATGGAAGTACGGAGATAGTTTTCCTTTGGACATTGGCTTTAGGGTGATCATACCCCTTTTATCTGCTTACATTTTAGTCTCTTGATGAATGTGTACTGATACCCTTTATGTTTAGAGGACATTGCTAATATGATATAACTCTGATGTGTTAATATTGTTTATGTCATGTTATGCAGTGGTTTATATATATGTTGTGATGTTGTATATATCTGTGACTTATTTTTATCCTTTCTTATTTATAGGCAGAGCGAACAATGTTAGTTACTTAGCATGCGCGGCTTACGTTTTGTATTCATTTTTTTTAAAAAAAGTTTACCCATATTTTCACTAAGGTATTTGCAAGAGTCTTAAGTTAAAAATTGGAACAAAAGATTAATGACTAATAATTAATTTAAATGCATCCTAGACGTGTTGGGTTAAATAGTAGGGTGTTATAACCCCTCCGCTTAGAAGTCTACTAGGAGCCGCTCCTTGACCGTACCTTCTTGCACTAGCGATCACTCATCGACTTCATCACCAAGCATTACGTTCCCATCAGCTTCCGCTTGGTTCGTCCGCGAACCACACCATACTGGGAGAGGTGCAGGCTCTGATACCATTTGTAATATCCCCTGCTGCCGACTATCCCCACAAACCAACATGGGTCTTTCTAGCATGCTTCCTCATTCACAAGCTTCCTCGAAAAACTTCCCAGGAGGTTACCTATCCCAAAATTTCTCCAAGTCAAGCATGCTTAACTGTGGAGTTCTTTAGTTATAGGCTACCGAAAAGAAGATGCATCTGATTGGTATAGGTAGTACAAATCAATTCTTATAAGCCCTCCTTAATTGTGGAGTCCTATACCTACACAGTTTCAAGATCCTCTCATTCGGGTGTGTAATCAGTTTATTCATGTACCCCTCCGTTTAGAAGTCTGCTATAAGCCACTCATTGTCCCTGCCTTCTTGGACCGGCGATCATTTCTCGACTTCATCACCAGGTGTTACACGGGAAAGCCTAGGGAAACAGTATCTACTAAGCTGGATAAATACATATATAATAACCAAAAGCTGTAAAATCAAGTAGTCCCTGTCGGATGAGCTGTAGTACCTATCTAGGCCCCATTTTCTGTATCTGCTATGGGATGATATCATCCTCTGACGAACAACTTGGTATCAAGGTTAACGATCTCATACAACCGCTAACTAACTATCTATTTCCTGATCTCTATCGTCTAAATTAGTTTAACAAAAACTCATAACTAAAAAATGGGTACTTTGTCCCTAGCAAACAAAGCCCATAAATTCTTAGTACACTGAGAGTTCTAGATTTATATAACTCTAACAATATGATTTTAGCATAACAGTGGCTATGAAATCGTGTCCAAAGAATCACCCATTTGTAGGTAACCCGATCTCAAGCCCACAAAATATGTATCTAGCAGTTGCTAAGAATCTTACTGAATTCCCTTCCTCTTGGTACTATAAAACTGAAGTTCTAAGTTTATATCTTAGGCTAAATATTTTTATATATACTTGGTAAATCTAAAATCATAAATTTAAGCATTGGGTTCTAAATCATGAAAACTCTAAAACCATAATAATATATTTCTTCATAAAGTTAAATCATAATTTATTTAATGCAGCTCAACTTAGCATTCTAAAAGCTTTCTGAAATCCTAAATTTGGAGTGTATATATATATATATATATATATATATATATATATATATATATATATATATATAATGATATCATAACTCTTAAAACATATTTGTTAAAATAGCAACTAGATAAAATCATATATTCTTCCAACAATCGTTTCATTAACATATAAGACATTCTCCATACATACAATGCAACAATCATGGTCCCATGGTTTTGTAAAACTCATTCTTTCATGCTATTATCATAAATCATAATTTCTTTTCTAGCTTGACATAATCACGTAAAATCATATTCCATACTTTTACTCATCTCAATTTCATATTTCATTAATATCACACATCAAACATAATCATAATGGCTAAAATAAAGTCATGAGTTTGAATTCACTCATCGTTTGAAGCCGGGAGTATATGAGCTCCACCAACTTGACCTTGAGAGCTTGGAATGACACCAACAACTGTCACAGAGCGACATAGATCCAAGGTTAATCTCCGTTAATCTCTAAACAACTCTTAAAACAACTCTAACAATGTTGGGAAGCACCCCTACTTGACAACAATGAGAGAAATAACAAAACCCAAACCATGGAACATGAAAAGGAAATGAAGGAGATGACGAAACCAACATAAACCCTTACCTTTGATCTTGGAGGATGAAGATTTGATGATGGATTTGAAGAAGAAAAAGGAAAAGAGAGAAAAAGGGGGAAGGGTTCAGTTCTGTCTCCAAAATGGGGAGGAACCGGAATCTTTAGGGTTTAAAAGAGGGGTCATAAGTGAAATGACGTCATTTTTCTCGACATCTTGTCTTGTCTCGGTTGCTCGCTGTCATGAACTTTTCTCGCCACAGTGAGCCAAGAAAAACCAAAGCTCGCTACAGCGAAGATTCATTACTGCAGCGAGTATGGAGGCTCACCTGTTTACTGCAGCGAGTAAAGCTTACTGTAGCAAACCTGTTCTGTATAATTTTGCAGCAGCAGCTCCAGCTTTTCACCCCTTGGCCCTTCACGCATCCGGGGTCTTCCCAGCAACATGAGTGGGTCCTGGGGGACTCTAGGGCCATACGAAACTTGCCTATGGACATGTGTACCTGGGGTATCACATTCTTTTCCCCTTAAAAAGATTTGCTCCCCAAATCTGAACTTGTGCAACTGAAAAATCAAGAGGATGGAAAACTTAACTTGCAAAGGGCTTCAAGGATGGGCCAGATCACCTGGAATATTTTGACATGATACTCTGGCTGTGCTAGCTAATATTCTAGGAAACAATGCCATTTTGAAGGCCATTGCTCTGCTGCTCCGACTGAGGATGCCAATTGTCACATCTGGGCAACTCCACCTCCGAGGGCAACCCTTTCCCATTAAGGTGATAATGGTTTAGATCATGATGCTTACACTGGGCGGCTCCGTCTCCAAGGGCAGCCCTTTCCACAGTGCAAGTCCTTGATGGGCATCTATGCTCTGTCGTCTCACGCACACGTGAACTCTTAAAGATAGGGGCTAAACATCACTTCCGTCCTTGCTTTAGCTCTCTTTCTCTTGCGTTTGTTACCAATTGATACTACAATGACTCCCAGTCCTTGACTTCTAAACTCCTTGATTTCCTATGTGAGCATCATGCTAAGCATTCTCGTGCCTAATTTCTAGCATGCATACATGGAATACATCAATCACACTTATCACATAGATTAATCAAACAAATAGAACTTGCTCTATGATCTCCAAAACACTCTATCATGATAACTACATTATTGGTTCCCGTGAATTACTCTTCTTGCCTTAAGACTTCTAATCCTTGACCAAACTTCCTCAAACATAAAGGCATACAATCAAACATTCAATCAAGTTTACACCAAATACAAGTTCATATAATAAAGATAAACAACATGCTTCTTGCCTATCAACTTCTTACTATTAGATTACCAGGCCGTGACTTAACCGTGGCAGATTTCATTTAAATCTCTTTTCTCTAACTTACACATAGGGGTTAATGGGAAGATAACGTGTATCCTACATATATGAGCTCCTCAATTACTCTAATAATGTTTCTACATTGTCAACCCAAGTAAAACTATCATACATGCATATAGTGCTCTAACTCACGTCACATGACCTTAAAGTGATATCGCTTTTGAACCTATAACATAAAAAGGAAACATTTCCCGATCAAAACACAACTTGTTAAAACATCCATTCTCAAACCAAGTCATACCTCAAAGACCGTATAGATAAGCAATTCTATCTCTAGTTGTTTTAACTTATGTTAAACTCTAGTTTGACTTGTTTTATAAAGTGAAATTTCTTTTGACAGTATAAAACCCTACATTAATTAATAGGTGATCAAGCCAAGAACAATATTAAGATTGCTAGAAAATAAGAAATATATTAAAAGAGAATTCAATAACGAAAAAGGCTGTAAAACCATTTTCATAAGAATTTATCTATCTAAAACCTAAGAAACTTAGCAAATAAAAAGAGATAAAACAAAAAACCTTAGAGTCATTCCTATTGGAATGAGCACCAATCCTTAGTTTATGTCTCTCCCTAAACCTCTGGCTCTCCTTTTTCTCCAAAAGAATCATATATTTAAAGAAAACATAATGTAAACTGAATTGAAATCTTCCATGATTCTCTCCTAGATTTTCCTAAAATCTTCTTCTCTTCAAATCTTTATCCAAATCTTTTTTTTTCAATTCATTAACTGATTTTCCTATCTTTTTGTTCTACATCAAAACACAATTTTTGAGAATATTTATCAATAAAATACAAAATTTCAAATTAAATGCAAATCAAAAGATAATCTCAGTATAGCAAAAACTACTTTAAATTTATCTAAAAAATTAGAAGATTTAGGAAAAAAATCTAAATTAATTAACAAACAAATGTGAGAAAATAGAATAATAATGCAGTTATCAGACCCCCTTTTTCAAACCTGTCAATTTATGAATTAGCCCATCACTTGTTTTGTTGGCTAGCTTCACCTTCTTCACCGCATGTCCACACCTGACTCTGTCAATTTTAGAATCTTCATGGTCGTGGCCGGCAAGTTTCCTCACCATTAATGAGTTCACTTGCTTGACTATTGTTTTGGTGTTCCTATTATATTCAAACAAATTACAATGTGACAAACATCTGATAAACACACCAACGGCAATAACATAGTGTGTTATGTTTCAATTGCACACTGATCCATTTGCCAAATAAAGTGGAATATAGGAACCTAGGCACAAGAAACCCTCTCCTTCTCCCTCAACTCTCCTCGCCCATTGCTCTAATTTCCATAATTTAGGCCAAAAAATGATTCTTTCATGATGCCTAATTTGAATCGCACTATGTTATTTCCATTTATCACCACATTTTCTACCATGAAAATAGCGATAAACTTTGGTAGATTAATAATTTTTTTTTTACAAACTTTGGAAATAAGAGAAAAAGATTGGGTTTCTACATCTGCCATTATCCTTTCTCATTAGGACATCGCCACCATAGGACTTTCAATTCTTTATTTTAAAGTTGATCAATCTTAAGTCTTTGTTTTTCCTTTTAAAAGTTTGATCAGAGTTCAATTCTAGGCAAGGCTTGTATTTTATGACAGCTATTTAAGGTGTTGGTCTTATGGGGTATAATAATTTGAGTTTTTTAGTCAACGTTAGTTTGGTTAAGAGACCCTATCACTAGAGCTGGTAGGTGGTGACCTAGTTTGTAAATGGAAAAAGGAAGTAAAAAAAAAAAAGAAAATGACTTATTGGCTACAATTTCAAATTTAAAGGTTTGATTGGGGGAAAGCACAAATATTAAAAAACTGGCAAGACCAAGTCAGAATTAAAGGGTTTGCAATGGACCAAAAGTTAAAAGCCCTAACCTAAAGATCACAGATTAGTCAGAGACAATCCTTTTTCTAACCTTTTCATTTTTTGAAAATGAAAAAGCTAAACTGAAAGAAAAGTGACAGTTAAAATTCAATACTAAAATGATAAAGCACCACCTAACAAGCAAGGTCAGACTCGAGCCACATGCTTACATTTTGTGGTGAGGCATTCATATTTCACTATTCCTTGGAAAAGCATCATGCATAGTAGAACACACTTTGTTAGGGCCTATTTGGTTTGAATTTCCAGTTTTCCAGAATTTGTGAAGGACAAACTGAAAATTTTGAAAATTGGAATTTGTAATTTGTAATTTTCAGAATTTTCAGTTTTTCCTTCACAAATTATGGAAACTGAAAACTAAAAATTCAAACCAAACAAAACCTTATTATTTCATGAGAAGATACACTCCTCTAGTTCCCATAAAATTTAGTTCGGTAATCATATTAGATTACTCTAGCTAGTTTTGACTTTGGTTCTTTTATTAGTAGCAACCATTTGGTATGGAGAAGAGGGTGGAGGGGAAGTAATCTTTATGATTCTTTAGGGAGTAAAGTATCTTTGGAGAGTATTTTAATTGACTTAGTGTTTGTTTCGATAGCAATCAACTGAGAATGAAAAATTGATCTTCTCAATACACTTTTGTAGAAAGTAAGAATTTCCTTATATTTTCCACAAAAGTTTTTTTGAGAGTAAAACAAACATAACGTTATCATGAAATTTCTTATTTGGATATTTACACACATGAATTTCTAAAATTCAAGTACTTTTATGAGGTATTTTCAAATAAAAACTTGAAAAGAATGGATTTAAAATTCTCTTTCATCTCTGTCTTATAACCATATCACTCTCACCAATCTACTACCATTCGTCAACCACTATTTGTTCAACATTGGCCACCTGCTTGGCCGCCATCGCTCAATCATTGCCTGCCTCTGTCACAACCCGATTTGGGAATGTGACCAGCACGTGGAGGGTCTAGGTCCTCCCCCACATAAGCCTTATGGGTAGCATGTCTTACTGAATGCATAAAATAACATGACTTTCATTCTTAAAACATGAGTTCATTTAAATCGTTATCAATGTCTCTATTTAGATCATAATATTTGAATTTATAAAACTGGAATACTTCCACAATTCAACATAAGCTACTAAAATTTGTGATAACATAAACTGTGTTTCATTCAAGGACCTTAGTCTTTATTTGAAAATCGGTTTAATACTTGAAAACTAAATCATGAATACATAACTAACTTGTTACACAAATTTTAGTCACAATCTATATTTCCAAATCCATACATGAGTCTGAAAATAAATATATATAATCTTAAAATATGATATATGGTTCAGATCCTACCTACATATCTACTAGAGCACTTTAATCTAACATGTCTTAGGCTAAGCCTTATTATAAAGTAAAGCTCACCACTAGAATAACTATGTCTACTGGAATGGTGACTGAGCAAATATTGTACCTGCAGCTATGATGAAGAAGGGAGAATGATGGGTCAACAGACTCAGTGAGTGGATTCTCACTCATCACACCCATATGGGACAACAAATAGAATATACATAACATAATATCCATGTTGCAACAGAAAATCATTTGTATTTTCATACATAGCTACATAGGAAATTACTTCTCTAAATTCATTATCTTAGGTGAAACCACATAACTTGTGGCGCGGTAAATACTGGAGAAACAATAATCTCTGGATACATATACATGCAATTGCCAAAAGCATTTTTACTATTATATATGTAGCTATACTGAGAAAAATATTTACAAATTTCATAAATCATAAATAGTGATTCCTATAATCCTCAAAAACAATATAAGTTACTCAAAGGGAATTAAGGAAGAAACATAATTCTAAGCAAGTTTAAAAAGGTGATACTCTGTCCCTTACGAACACGAGCATCTAGCTAATAACAAATGGTCTCTCGCGAACCGCGTCCCTCATGGATAAGCTGTGGGCACCTAACCAGGTCTTGTCTCTGTATTCTGAGAAAAAGAGCAATTACCCCTTGTAGGCAATATGGTATACCAAGATAAATGAGAATACTGCCGTTAACTCACGGTTTTATTTCTCTCCAATTCATATTTCAAAACTAACCTGCAATTAAACTGAATGAATCAGAAAACTCTTAAAACTCTGAAGTTCTGGATTCATATAAGTCTAATAATCTGACTTTAGCATAACTATGGTTATGAAATCATGTTAAAGAGATCACTAGCTTATAGGCATCGCTATTTCAAAAGCCCAAAGAATACGTATCTGACAATTGTTATGAATCATACTGAATTCCATACTTTTTAATATAATAAAAATTGAAATTCTAAAGTCATATCTCAAGCTAACATACTTTCATAAACATGATAACTCTAATATCATATTTCAAAACAATGTGGTTCATAATCATGATAACTCTGAAATCATAATAACATATAATATATTTATTCATGAAGCTAAAACATGCTCTGTTCAACATTTTTTTTCTCTAAAATACCTTAACTGACATTCTAAAAACACAGTTTGAGATCCCAAGTCCGAAAACATGGTAAATATCATATATCCATAAAAACATGTTTGACAACTTTATAAACTTGCTAAAATACATATTTTTCAATAATATTTTCTTGAGCATATATAACATTTTCGTGGCATACAACAATCAATTATGGTCTCATGCATGGTTTTTTAAAACATATTTCGTGATTTGTTCAAAGATTCATAATTTTTGCTAGCTTGGCATCGTTTGCAAAATCATATATATATATATATATATATATATATATTATATTTTCATTTGTAAATTTGTGTTTAGCAACCATGATGCTACAAACATAATTCTAATGATGAAAATAAGGTCATGAGTTTAAACCTATGCATCGTTTAGAGCTAAGAATGTTGATACTAGCAACTTGACCTTGGAAGCTGGGAATGATACCAACAATTGCCATTGAATCACAAATAATTCATGAGCATACCATAACATACTAGGGTAGCTCTAAAGACATTAATTGGAGAGTACCAAAACTTGACAATAATGAGAAATAACAACTCCCCAACATAATAAAAGGAAGAAGAGGGGGGAAGCCTAATATAAACCATGAACAATCCTTAGCTTGAAGTTTGGAGAATGTAGGATTGAGTAGACTTGAGAATGGAAGATGGAAGGGAAAGGAAGAACTTAGGGTTCTTGGATTGTGGGGTGTTTCACGAGTAGGGGAAAGGCTTATATAGGGTAAAAGGGTTACTAATTGAAGCCATATCGTTTTAATTTGCATTGTTTTGGCATTGATGGGTACCGCTATAGCAGTCGTTAGGAACTCAGACTCTGCATCTTAAAGTTCTTTCATAAATCTGAGGCATTCACCAGCAATACAGGTGGGTCCTGGGGGACCCTAAGACCATACTAGACTTGTATATGGACACATGGAATGAGGTATTATATACCAACCACCTGCTTGTTGCCAGTTTGTCGACTGTTTGTTGTTGGCATCAGTCGCTCGCCATGCACCACCCATCACTAGCCACTAGCATTTTGCCACCCATTGCCAGCTTTTTGGTTGTCATCTACCCTGCTCGCCCGGCCATCATTGCATATTATCCAAGGTCTTTCGTCTACTCTTACACATAATAAAGTATTTTATAAATAAAATAATATAATTACCTTATTCAAACATAAGAATCTTGTAATAACAAAATACATTCAATTGAAGCAATTAAAATTCTTTGCATTTTCAAAAAGAATGTGCTTTCAACTAAGGGTGTGCAGGGGACAGATTGGGTCAGGTTGGATCAAACCTGAACTTAGCTCTATTTTCAGACCGCGTGAACCTTTGAAACTCGAACCTGACCCGACAATGACCCGACTAGTGACCGGGTTAAACTGGGTTAACTCAATCTTCAAACAAAATAACAGAATTGAATATTATACATAATAAAGTTATGAAATTTTACAAATAAAAAACAAATTTTAAGAGATAGTTTTATATATTTATATTTCAAAACAAGCTACTATATCAATATAAAAATAACATCTAGTTATGTCAAATATATTAATTGAACAGTAAAATCTTATAATTTGTCACTAATTATTATTAAAAAAAAGTCTTCAAAAGAATTATTTGATTTCAGGATGGGTTAGGTCAATCCACCAAAATATGACCCGAACTCGACCTGAAAATTACATTGGGTCAAATTTCAAAACTCAAATTCATCTGAATAAACTTTGAGATGGGTGGGATTGAGTTTTGAACACCCTTACTTTCAACATAGATGTGCAAAAAATGGAAGTGAGCAGTTGACAAGATCATAGTTATTATAACTGAATCGGATCGGCCTATGGACTGGTCAAACATCAGACCAACACCAAACTACTTTGTCCGCAATTGCTAGCTTTGACCACACATTAATGAAATTTTTTTTTTCAAAATTTTTTTGGTGTAGGCACGGAACCCCACCACCAAGGTGTGAAGTATGTTTGCATACCACCAGGCTAGCCTATTCTTTATTCAATATATGTAAAGGATTATATATATATATATATATATAAAATTATATCCGGTTCAATCAATTGAGCCAGTAACCCATTAACTTAATGCCTTGACCGAATCAATGTCCAGATTGAGTCCGATAACCATAGATAGTGTGGGAGTGCCTCATTTTTTGTGATGCTCAATTTGCTTTGGTTATGAACTTCGAACTTCGGACGTGCCTTACCACTGCAGAGGAAGACATAAACCTCGTTCCGAGATTCATGATTCTGACACATTCATGGACCCAAAATAATATCGGATGCTGTTAGATTGCAGATGGCATATTCATGAAAATGTACATTCATAGGAATGTAACTGATTAGCTGTAATGTCAACTTTTTTTCTGCCCCTTATCAGGGTGTAGGATTATTCTCTGTTGGTTGCATAACCATGGCTACAGATTACTTCAATAAAATTTAATTTTCCAGACTATAGGTAACATGTTTTTTGTCTAATTATTCAACATGATTACATAAAAATGGAGCACAATTATCAGAATATGATTTGTTCTTTTAAGGTCCAATGATTTTACATTGTTAGAATTAATTATATTAAAAAATGTGAACTATATTAACTAGGACAAGGAGTTATGAGACATATTTAATTTGATGAGTTTAATTTCGATGGCCAGAATATTGACGTTGTCAATAAGAAAAATTAAGAATATTCAAATAATGTTGGTTAATTGTCTATTATATAATAATTAACAATTGTGATTTGATAATTTAATCATCTTTAATAGTTAATAATACAAAATAATTTTACACTATTATTATGTAGAAATTAAACTCAATTTGTATTACCCGTAGAATTTTAGTTTTTTTTTTTATTTTCCACATTTATATTCATTCTAAATATACATCAATTCCTCTAAAAATATATGAATTAAGCTATTTTGTAAAATGACATTATTTCTCTCTTTCACCCATTGATGTCCTAGTAAACCTTATTTCTATTTCTTTCCAATAATCACAATGTCAATATGTCGTCAATCTCAATCTTTTTTTTGTTTCCATCTTCAATCAATTACGGATAAATCTTTACTATCATCCAAAACAAGAAAATCTCTATTTCACTATACATATATAAAACCTATTTATTTCGGTAACTATAATAGTTTACTCTTGAATTATTTCTTTGACTCTAATTAAACTCTTTGTTTTAGCCGCCTTTCTTTATATTACTTCCAATATTATGCTAAAAATATTCAAATAAATTGATTATAAATATTTGAGTAACCATTTTACATCACAAAATTAAAAGAATATAAATTGTGTGTTTTTTCGTCTCCATTTAAAGAAATTTTAAAGGCCTCAACTTCATATCTATTAAGTTGCAAAAATAATTGAGCTGTCCTTGCTCTTTTTACATACGCAATTGTTCAGATATTGCTTGTTGCATCCCAACAAAAATATACAGATAACGTCTATTTGATGGCATGGCGAGACCAGGTTGGTTTGTGACGAAAAATAACCCAAAACAGATAATGATAAATTATCATGTAGTTTTAAAGACTCTAAAAATGATATTTTGTATTATTAAATTAATGATTATCTTAACGACATTTTTTAACTATAAAAATAATGTCATGTGTATCAATGTATCCTTAAATTAAATTATACGGTACATATTTTCATACTTAAAAACCCACATAACCCCTAAATACCCTAATTTCTACTTATCCATTCTCACTAGATATATCCCCTGTATGTATGTGTATATATATATATATAGAGGGAATATATTTATATAGTGTGACCTTAATAATTTGATTGAAGTTGGATTAACATGTTATAAAAATAAAATTATTTCAGTACTAATGACAGTTACTTATTAATTTAAAGGATTTAATAGAAAAACAAAGAAGAAAACAGGAATAGGATCAAAGAAAAACCTATGATTAATCATCAATTTCTCCTCCTCTAGCCATATATCCTCTATTTCCTTCCCAAAGTTGGAGAGTGTTCACCCATATTTCTTGACCTTCGTTGCCCACGTGTGTGTTGCTTCCGCTTTTGAAAACATATTTTGAAGAGGAAGATCTGGTGCTATTGAGCGATGGCTACAAATATAAACTCATCAGCTGTCAGACCCGCTAGTGCTCAAGCGGAAGAAGACTGGGCGCTTGAGCGGCGGCTAAAAACATCTCATATCTCCTTTTTATCAAGTTAGCATTGTTTTTCCATAGCCTACAACTATTATCAAAATTCATTTTTAGATCAAAATGTACCTCAAAACAACTTAACAAAACCACTAAACTTCAAACATCAAAACTAGAAAAGGAAACATCCACCCATCGGTTTAGTGAAGGGACTTTTTATAGTTTAGAGCCCTTAAAACTCCAACAAATTGATTGGACATCAATACATTAATTATGTAAAATAAAAAAATAATAAAAAATACCATCATATATTCAATTATGTATTGTTAGATCAATAAATATGACTAATTAAACAGTTATGACTAATTAACTTTTACCCTTACTTCTTATTAAAAGGTCATAAAAATCAAAGAACTTAATTTAATGACAGTGTATAAATTATTGATGCATAAAAATTAAGTTATAATTTTTATATATACTGTTGGGATGTGTGTGGTATGAGAATAAAAATTGGAAAAAAATTTCATAGATGAATTTTAAATATAAAATTGAATTTTAAGTATAAAATTACATATGAAACTCATTTTTAATTTTTCATCCCATTTTTATCCCCATATATATACCACTTAAAGAGACAAGGCTTGGTTGTTATTGTTATTATCTATCCCCATATACCAAACACATCTTAGTATAGAATAGTTATACACTATCATAATAATATTATATGTAAGAATTTTGAAATCATTGAGTGTAAACTCAAACCTTTTTACTTATATAACTATATATATGATTAAATTGTTGTGAAAAATATTTATATATCGAGAATGTATTAGAAAGTAAATTATATTTTTTATATTCACATAACTCAACTTTAATAAACAAATAAAAACAAACTACCCAAGATTAAGTTAAAAGTTTTTCCATTTCATACCTCAAAAGCATCAAAGTAATTAATCTCACATAAATTTCCAGAACTCCCAACTCGTGTAACCCACTATTAGTGGATTTATATTACTTCCGTCCCGTTATGAGTGTATTTATAGAAAAAAAAATGTATCCAATATTATTTATTCTTTGAGAATTTTATAAAAATATTAATTATTTTTTTCTATATTTTTTCTTATATGAATTCTCTCATACTTCTCAAAATAATAATTATTACAGAAATAAAATAAAAAACAATTTAATAACTATAAACTACTCCTATTTTTTTGAATAGTCGTGTATTTTTTAAATGATTTTTTAATACATCTATCCCCGCATGGATGAAATAATAAATTTGAAATAATTAAATCTTTTTCAGCTCCGTCTCTCTCTCTCTCTCTCTCTCTCTCTCACACACACACACACACAGCCACACACACGGACGCAACATCCCCCACCTTCCTACTCTCACCTCCCCAATTATTTGTGTCCTTAGTGGTCAATACACTCCAAGCATCCGCCTTTTCAAAATCTGTGCTCTCCTCTCACTTCTCAGCTCACACTTCAAATTAAAGTCCGCACACTAGCTAGCTGCCTCGCTCACTCAGTTGCTTGCAATTAACCCACCCTTCTCTCTCTCTCTCTCTCATGGCCACCGCTCACACTCTCCTCGATCAACACCAACACACCCCACGCGTTTCACGCATCAACTACTACACCTCCACCGACGACGACGATGAAGAAGACATGAACATTTCCGACACCGACAACGACGACGACGACAACAACATAAACGACAGCAACGGAAGCGAAAAACGACAGGACGCGAAGGTGGCCGTGGGCGGCCGCTGGCGGTGGTGGTGGCTGCCTCGGCCGTCGCATAAGTGGTTGGAAGAGTGGAACAGGGTGTTCCTGCTAGTTTCGGCGATGGGGCTGTTCGTGGACCCTCTGTTCTTCTACGCGCTGTCGATAAGCGACACGTGCATGTGCCTGTTCGTGGATGGCTGGTTCGCCATCACCGTAACGGTGCTCCGCTGCATGACCGACACGTTGCACATTTGGAACATGTGGTTGCAGCTTACCATCGCCAAACGCTCCTCTTCCTCCTCCTTGTCTGCCACCACCACCACCAATAGTACTACTGGCTCATCACTTGCTCTTCGCTACCTCAAGACCAAGTGGGGTTTCTTCTTTGACCTCTTTGTCATCCTGCCTCTACCCCAGGTTAGCTAGCTACTATCATAATATTTAATTTTTGAATTATTGATGAGAATACGTAAACCATGTATGAATTAGTAAGGTGCCCAAACACAAAATATGCTAAGATAATATTTCTTTTTTTTTTTCTCTTTCTTACAATCCAACGTCATGGTGTTAATTTATTAAAATTAACTAGTCGATTAAGAGATTGATTTGTAATATAATTTTGTATAACTACATCATTAAATCTGATTGAATATACTATCTCGAAAATTTAGCGTATAATTATTACCATAATTTTTTTCGTTTATTTCTCTGAATGATATCATAATTTTTTTTTTCACAGAAAATGTTTCAAAATTAGCAATCTAACTTGCGACAAAGAAAAGAAGATAACAGTATTATTTATACATAGATGAAATGTTCTAAAAAAGAAATAAATTGTGGTAGCTCTTTTTTTTTTTTTAAGGCCATCGCATTTATTTAATTTTGTCTCACTTTTTTATACATGTTATATAATTTTTACATCAAGTGATATAAATAATATTTCTCCAGCTATAAAACTCTCGTGCTATTTTTTCATTTTCCCCCCTCTGATTCACTTTTTTTTTAATCTTTTTTTCCCCCTTAATTTCACTTACAGTCTGGTCACTTACTGTCTGCACCAAATTTTAAGTAAACGTTCATTACTATTTTTTTTTTTTACAAAGAAAAAAGGGATATTAGTTTGAGAAGAGGGGAGGAGGCTCAAAATTTGGTACAGCAGGTAGTGAAGAAGGAGACGACAGGTGCATGACACTGCTTGTTTTTATGCATGCAGACTGTGATGCTTACCGGTATTACCCTTCATCATGTGGTGATGTTTGCACATGTGTACCTTCGTATGTTTAGGGTATGGCAGAGCTAGGTGGTTTAATAATTTAGGTGATGTTATATTATTGAAGATAGTTTATCGAGAGGCAAATTAAGCATAGGCATTCTTAGTTAATTAAGGAAAACTTTTGGCCTCAGTCTCTGGAAAACTGTAAGAGCACCTGGCAAACAATTAAAAGCGAGTTAATTAAACTTTAGTTTTTGATATTTCAACATCTCATTTTCTTAAACACGCAAACACTCCACTCACAATATATATGAGTACCACCATTTTTTTTTTCATCTTATTCTTTCTCCATCACTCCTCTTACGTTACATAGGACCCACATAGATATCTTATAAGTGTCAAAATATCATTTCTCTTCAACTTTTTTGTGCTTCAACTTCATCTCAATTTTATTTTCTTGAGTTCGTTTAATTTTATTTTGTTTTTGTGCGATAGTTGTCCCATTATATATCATGGATCACGATTTTAATTTAACGACTCAATCCAAATGATGTTCATATAATATTCGTCTCAACCACTTATAGTTTGACGACATATGCTGAAATATTTTTTTTTTCTTCTCTAATTGTAACATATGCCATAACAACAAAACAACAAAATTAAGGGTAATATTTTAGTTATATTTAAACTTTTTTAATTTTATTTTTTAAATTTTCACCTATATAAAAATAAAAAAAGGTAATTCTTTTTCATCTAATAGCTTTTTAAAATAAACTATAAATTTATGTTTAATTTTAAATTTCAATTCAATATTTGTTCGAACAAATTTAGAATCAAGGAGCTCACCAAAAAGAATAATAAAAGGTAAATAAAAAGGCATTTCGTCAAGTTCTACTTAATTTGTTACTTCTATCCCACAGCAACCCAAAAGAGAAAAGAAAAAGAAAAAAAGGCTGATCTGGTTTTTTGTTGCAAAGTTTCTGTGTGTACCAATCCTACTATACATTACACTTTCTGATAGAGCAAGCTTCACGGGATGTTGTTTTCGTCGTACTGAACCCATGCTAGAAGAGAGATGCACGTTGCTATTATTAGAAGGTATATATTGAGGGTACTAGTATGCTGGAAATGCATTATGCATGGCATGATTAATCCGCTTAGGGGAAAAAAACGAAAAACAGAATAAAGTAAAATAAACAAGGACAAAAAAACGAATGTTTTAGCACAAGATTCCCCTAAACCGTAAACGCAATTGCATGGTTTTCTTCTAAACGAATTCATTTGTGGTCCTGAATATTGCTGAACTGAGCCTGACCATGGTACATATATCTATTTGTTTCTCTAAGCTTTGTTCATTATTAATTGAAGCTTTAACTAATTCCAGATTCTTATTATATATGATAATGATGGTAAAGTGGATGAGGAATTTTATCCTTAAATTTTATGATAAAATGCAGTAAAAATTAGGTGGTGGCTGACAGTAAAGCTTTTGTAGTGGTAGACAAAATGGGATCGAGCTTAGCTTTCAAATTAATGTGGAAAATGTTAATATCATATATACAGTGTTTTGGTTTAACATTTTAGATTTAATCATACTTATAGCTAAGATTGAAATTCGTTGTTCCTTCCCTTCTCCTCTCATTATTTAACACTTGTACGTTTGATTTTGTGACATGACTTAGGCTTGTGGAGAATTAGACGGAAATAGAAGAATGAGAGGAAATTTTAGAGATGGAGAAGTTCTGATGACCATTTACACACAATATCATTACAATTCCTAATACTCCTGTTTATATTATTTTCTCCTAAAGCTAACTCTGCTAATTGGAGTATTTATTGGATCCATTATACTTGTTGCGAGGTACAAATACTAGTAAAAAAGTAAAATTAAAATTTCAGTTTTTCCTTTTCTGATTTGCAGATTGTGCTATGGGAGGCAATACCTTCTTTGTTGGAGAAAGGATCAATTACTTCGGTGATGACAGTGTTCTTAATTATGTTCCTCTTTCAATACCTTCCCAAAATTTATCACTCAGTGTGCCTCTTGCGTCGCATGCAAAACCTCACTGGTTACGTTTTTGGAACCGTATGGTGGGGTATCGCCCTCAACATGATCGCATACTTTGTCGCTTCCCATGTAAGTCACACGCTGTTCTTTTCATAGCATCATAGATCTATAGCTACGTGGTCGACCGCGACGTTAGTTAATTAGATAATTAAGCTAGCTAAAAATGTCTTCTAGAAAGTTAACCATGATATTTTTATTGCACAAATTTTGTTGGAAAACGTGGACTAATATGAGGAGACTTAGTTAAAAGTTGAAATATAATATTAAAAAACTTATCCACTGGCTACAAATAATGAATACGGATATTCTCCAGAAAGTGGATTGGATATATATTGAGGTGCTAAAAGTTGAAGCATTACGAATTTTTGTTTAATGGGGTGATGAATTGATGATGCACTTGTGATGGTGGAAAAAAGGACCGAGTTTTGTTTTCCCTTTTCTGATTAACTAATCATGAGATCAATCATGAAATAGAATGCTTGTGATCTGTAGTTTTCAACGTGTATGTTAAAAAATTGCCCATGAGAAAATCCTTCCCTTTGATTTTAAGCAAAGTGTTAAAATAAGAGTTATTTAATGGAATGAAGTTTCCAAAATAACCACCTTACGAGCAAAACAGCAGAAATGTATCATTATCTTGTGTCATCATCTATGGATATATAGTACTAGGCTGAAAAAAAGGGTTAATCCTTATTCCGTTAGTACAGCTGTGCTTCAGGGTCGACGTGCTAGCTAGAGAAGTTGAATATCGTTCATTCATTCATTAGGGAAAAAAAAAAATCCACACAAGGTTGGTAGTTGTACATAACAGCATGTTAAGATTTGATTATTTTTAGAGAGCTGATTGCTTCTTTTAAGAAAAACTATCTAAAAGAAATTATTATAAATATTTTAAATATATAATAAATTAATCCAAACCCGGTATTTATTTAGACAAAATAATCACTGAGTTTATTACAATTTATATAATTCAATTCTGGTTAGGGATTTTCAAATTGTCATGAGGGTTTGGAACTGATTCAATTATTTTTTCCCATTTTCCTGCCTTTATTTCTCCAATGTCATACTTATTAGTTTTGAAAAAGCTGGTTTAAAAAAAAAAAATCCGTATCCGTGATTTGATACAGATGAATATGTATTAAATTTTTAAGTGATCAGAGGACAAGGAAGGAGACAGAGAAAATAGACAAAAAGTTTCCATTTTATTTAAGCAGAAATAGTATATCATATAGAAATAAACTATTTATGAATCTCTATTTAGAATAGTTGATTCATAACATAGCCTTCATGCCAAAATAGTGCACAACAAGAATCAAACTCTTGTACTGTTCAAAGTTGAACTAGAACTATATAGTCATATCAAAATATAGCTCTTGTGGTCGGTTATGGAAGCACAACAACATACCCATACCCTTGATCATGCATGGTAGCTTGCTTAATTTTTCTCTAGGATGGGAAATTACTGCTAGCTAATTATATGTTTATTTTTTTATATATGCTCAAATTGGCAGGCAGCAGGAGCATGCTGGTACTTGCTGGGGGTCCAAAGGGCAGCCAAGTGTCTAGAAGAGCAGTGTGGGAAATCATCAGCTGGTTGTGGAATGAAAACTCTATGTTGCAAACAACCAATATACTATGGAACCACTAGCATTGTGAGGGACAAAACGAGGTTGGCTTGGGCGGCAAACAGGGAAGCAAGGTCTACATGCCTAGGCAGCTCCGACAACTATGGCTATGGAGCTTATAAATGGACTGTTCAACTTGTAACAAATGATAACCGATTGGAAAAGATCCTTTTCCCAATCTTCTGGGGCCTAATGACTCTAAGGTACACAGTTCAATTTTTTTTTCTTTCTCATAATTAATTAACATGGTCCACTCTTACATCAATCATTCTGCATCTATTTCCTCCTTTGATCACTTCTTTTGGTGATGTTGCGTTCTTGTTTTATTTCATGCTTTATGTATCGCTCTCTGCCTCTCTGTTCGGTCATTTCTTGTTTAGTGATCGACAGCACTAAAAGCTTGACCGGGCCCCTAATCTAGCTATCTATGTGTGTATTGTTTCCCTTGAATATGCTAAAAATCAATTTAGCACTATACATTATTCAAACTTAATTTAGTGACACCTGTTCTTACTCGATCTAAGGTCCTACCTACAATTTTAATTTCCATTCCATATATACCATCGCTTCAAGGGCGATTTTTCCTCTTATTTCTTATGTTAATTTCTCTATGCGGTTCAAAATACAATGTTACAAAATTAGAATTTTCATTGAAGTTTATTTATTAGAATGATATGTTATAAACTCTTAGATGGGTAAGTCATGTATACCACTTTACTCCATTTAACTATTATTTTTTATTTTGTTGTGAAATACTACTTAAATTCTTTGACTATGTTTTTTTCTTTTGAAACTCTCCAACACATATATTTGTCTTGGAGTTACACCTATTAAATATATTATGATTATGATGATAATTCTCAACAAAATTAAAGTACAGTGCATTTTGTGCATGGTGCATGGATCTCCTCGGCGTTATTTGTATCCGCATGGACGTTATCGTCGCGTAATGGTTACTTGATCTTAGTCTTACTCTTTGTTGATGTGACCAGCACTTTCGGGAACCTAGAGAGCACAACAGAATGGCTAGAAGTGGTTTTCAACATTATCGTGCTGACTAGTGGGCTTCTTCTAGTCACTATGTTGATTGGAAACATCAAGGTACAGAATTAGCTACACGATCAATTTGATCACATGATGATGAACATAGTTCAACTATTTGCCTATAATATTATTCAACTATTAGAAAATGCTTGAAAGAGAATATTTATCCAACTGTATTTGCATAAATGATATAGTACATCAAACATTGACTACCCTTCTTATCTTTCGGTCAAGAATGATGGTAACAAATTATGATATAATCACATTAGGCTTAATCTATTATTACTTAGCTTGTATAATAACTGGCTGTGACATTTTATTTAGATCGATTGGCTGTATGTGACTATTTGGTGATGTATAAATGGTTTACTACTAGTATTATTTTGTGGGTACTGGTAGGTATTTTTGCATGCTACAACATCAAAGAAGCAAGCGATGCAATTGAAGATGAGGAACATAGAATGGTGGATGAGCAAAAGGAGGTTGCCGCAAGGGTTCAGGCAGCGTGTGCGCAACTATGAGAGGCAGCGCTGGGCTGCTATGCGTGGGGTTGACGAATGCCAGATGATCAAAAACCTCCCTGAGGGGCTCAGAAGGGACATCAAGTACCATCTCTGTTTGGATTTGGTGAGACAGGTTAGGTTCAAAACTGCCAAATTTTGATTTAGAAAAATATATGATCATATGATGGCGAAAATTGATATTTTCATGTAAAACTTATATATGATTTAGTCGTATTTTAGTAGGCCCAAATTTTGTTAGAGACATTTTAACCAATGGTATTAATTAAAATTGAATTGAATTTTTATGTATTATAAAACAACTTTATACTATTAACCAATAAAAATTCAAAAAAATAACAAATCATATTAAATAACTATCTATTATAATAATTACCTACCATATTAGTCATTTTCTTGAATTTCTATTAATTGATATTCAGTACATAAAAATTAAAATCATACTCATCCGCTCATAAAAATTTGGATGTGAGATATCCATTCCCTGTGACGCTGACGCCAAAGGGCAGACTGTTAATTAATACACAATAATCTATCATATTAATTCAAAGTAAGCTTTTAAAACCACAACCCAACAAAACAACCGATATATAATCATAACCATTGAAATCTCACGTGCTTGATCGAATATTTGAATCATCACTTTTTGTCCGATAGTGTTAGGTATATGTCAAGTAAAACACTAATAATCAACAGATATACAATTCACTTTCGAAAGTTTATTTCTTTTCCCCTTTTTGGCGCTTGCTTTCTCAAGGGTTTGTACTCTATATAATATATAATATAATATAGACTAAAACTAAATGTTAAAACTCAAAAAGTAATGGATCAGTCCACATCAAAATAAAAACAATAATGGATAACGGTTTACTGGTTAATTAGATGAAGAAATAAAGATCAATTAATTAAAAAAGCTAAGAAGGGAAAAGGGAGAAAAAAAGTTTTTATTTTGTCAAAGAAATAAAAAAGTTTCCAATGCCATATTTTTTGGTCTGACAATGCCATTGAAGAACAATAAACACAACTCATGACAGCGATACCATTCGAGGACTTCCTGTCTGGGCCCAAAAAATTGGCCTGAGAGGCCCAAACCCAAAGCGTGGGATAAAGAAGCCTGGATTGCTAACACCATTTTATTTTGCTCATGTAGTATTTTGGGCTAGGCTATCTAGTGGGCTGTGTTAAAATGTTTTTTTCCTCCCTCGTTTAGATGAGCTTTCAATGAAATTCCAGTTTCCACAAATTTTTTTTGCTATTTTTGTTTTTTTTGTTTCAGGTGCCACTTTTTCAGCATATGGATGATCTGGTCCTAGAGAACATTTGTGACCGTGTGAAGTCCCTAGTATTCACAAAGGGAGAAACAGTAAGCGCTGAACTCTTCCGAATTGCAACAATACCAACAGCACATATAGCACATTTCATACAAGCATTGTGCAAATATCTAAGTTGAAACAACTAAGTCAAGTGTGTGTGGCTAATCATGATGCAGATCACTAGAGAGGGAGACCCGGTTCAAAGAATGCTATTTGTAGTAAGGGGTCACCTTCAGAGCAGCCAAGTCCTAAGAGATGGGGTGAAGAGTTGCTGCATGCTAGGCCCAGGGAACTTCAGTGGGGACGAGCTCCTTTCATGGTGTCTAAGGAGGCCCTTCATAGAGCGTCTTCCACCATCATCATTCACATTGGTCACACTTGAAACCACCGAGGCATTTGGGCTTGATGCCGAGGATGTGAAGTATGTGACACAACATTTTAGGTACACTTTTGTGAAGGAAAAAGTAAAAAGAAGCGCTAGGTATTACTCGCCTGGGTGGAGGACTTGGGCTGCCGTGGCCATTCAGCTGGCTTGGAGGAGATATAGGCACCGCTTGACTTTGACATCATTGTCCTTTATAAGGCCTCGTAGGCCTCTGTCAAGGTCCACTTCCATGGAAGAGGACAGGCTTCGGCTTTATACTGTTTTGTTAACCTCACCAAAGCCAAATCAAGATGATTTTGACTTTTGATAATAGCAAAATGTATGCATATATTCAAACCACAAACAAAATATATGTATATGTGACCCAAAAACATTGTATGCATGTGGATAGATGCGGACGTTGCTAATCTACAATGGAAAGGAAAGGTGTATGCAGTTTTCGCCTACTTCCTTACTTGGAGCCTTTGGTATCTAACCATAATACCTAACACGGTAATTAGTTGAACTCTAAATTGGGAAGGGAAAGTATATAAATAGAGTCTCGTGACCGGAGACAATACTCATATATGGGAGTTATATATCTTGAAATGATTAAGCACTGTTTTTTAGTGTAAATATCCTTGATTCACCCATAAAAGGAGCTTTTGGTATCTCGATGTTTATGTATAAGATTAAATCTAATGTAATTTTTTTTTTAAAGAAATGGAACAAAAACTAGTAAAGATAGGATGAAAAGGAACAGTAAATAATAGAACAAAATTCGTTTTGCTTTATTTAAGATGTTAATTCTCATAGAATATAATGGAATTATGCCATTTGAAAGTTATCATTTATAATTTCCTTATTTATTATCCATTTTGAGAATTAAAAATATGCCTTTGAGAAGAACATAAATAGGGTGAATATGTATCGCCCAAAATTTGTCCTCTTTTCCTTCTTTTGTCTATATTTAAACTCTCCTATTTCATCATTTTTTCCCCATATTTCTCAGTCTTTGTCGGCTAATGGAGGGAGTGGCAATTGGCAAGGAGTGAAATAGTTAGAGCTAAATAAACCATATTTGGAAGTAACATAAGTGAAGGGAGTGAAATAATTACGCTACAAGAAAAATGAGTATATTTCTACTAATTAACCATTAATAAAAGTATTATAAAAAAAAGTAATATTGATATTAAGTGATATAAAAAATACTTATAAACTCATTTTTTTTTTACATAAATGATTGAACTGTTGAATATACTCATTTTTCTTATAGTGCTAGTAATCGACAATGTATCACTCTCTTGTTACTTTAAACTTTCAAGTATTTTAATTAATTGGAGAGCCAAGGAGAGACTAGTTATAATCATTTTCTTAATGAACTTTTTGAACATCCAACCAAAAGTATGACATAGTTTTTCCCTCTCCAGTCACACATTTCTTTTCCATTAAATTGTTGATCATTTTCTTTTATCATCCATAAAACTATCCGACATAGCCTAAAAGTTTCAAAAATGGTGTCAAATTTTTTATATTATCAATTAATAGCAATTTATTTTGATACAACATTGATGTAAAGAGTTTGTATTGTCATTCAATCATATCATACTATATGTGTAATTTTTAATGCAATATTTTTATTCTGCTGTCATTTTATCATATAGCATTCACTCATATCATACTCTATATGAAACCAAGCAATGTATACGTAATGATAATGTAATTATTTTTATAGGCTTTTTGGAAATAACTTAATTTTCTAGAACCATAGTTTTAAAACTCAACTTGGTGATTGACTAATTACAAGATTAGATTAGTGGCCACCTGCTCAACTCATGATGAGTCATATGTTGAACTGATTAAGTCGGACACAATTAAATAAATATAATAAAATAGCATAAATAACTGATTTAACACATTTAAAAATTTTATATCCTTACATAAATGTATATAAAAATATGTATATGATTAATATTTAGCACATTTAATTTATAAAATACATATAGCTAAAATAAATATTTATCTTAATATTTTTAAAAATCTCAATAAAAAAAGAGTCAACATCCAACTCAAAAACAATTAACCCACTACCTTTTTTTTTGTGTGGCTATAATCCAATATGAGTTGAGACATGTGGCCATTTGTGTGAACCATGTGACCCGTAAAAGGTAAGAAAGCAACAAAAATTATTTTTTTTGTGAGAAAAACTTGAAAGTTAACAGCCTACATGGACTGATGGATCAAAATGTCAGTCAACATTATAGTTGGCCCATAATGGGTTAAACATATTTGACCTAGCCTTTAAAAGCCTAATTTTAGCTCCATTCCTACACGATCTCAAATCTCTGTCTCACAGCGCCGCAACCACACTTCCCTTCAACCTTTCTTCCATCTGATGTGTGCAGTGCTCCATGTCTCCATCCTTTCTAAACTCAACTTCTTCTTCTCTTTCTCTTTCTCTATTTCCGTCTCTCACTTCTCAACCATATCTTTTTGTATTCCTTGACAATGCAGTAGCATGGCATAGAATAGGTGCAGAGGTTGAGCGCGAGCGGCGGTTCCTTTCTTACGAGGTAACTGCCACAGATTTCCCTGAGATGGCGGTTCAACCGTGTGAACCGGCGGTTCACCAATTTTTCCAAAAAATCGCCTAGTCATATCGGTTTATTCTGGGTCAACTGCAAATCCGATCCGTTGGATAACTCGAACCGGCCAGCTAGTCGGTTCAACAGGTTGAATTGGCCGATCCAGTTCAAGTTTTAAAACAATGCCGCGACTATCCCTATGTTAAAAATTGGCAACTAATATGACCAGGCAAATACAAAGGTTCTAGCTTGGCAAAATTTTCTTTGATGGCCCACATGGATTACTTTAGGAAAAAAAAAATATGAAATGACAGTAAGGTCACGGTCTGGGGAGAAAATCAAGTACAGTTTAGCAACCGCTCCAAAGGGAACGGATTTTTTTTTTTTTCTTTCCATTTTTGGTCAGTAGCATGGGATATACGATGGACACAAAAATAATAAATATGTATAGAAGTATTATTAATAGATAAAAATATTAAATTTTTATCTCTGTATCCTGTCCTACTGTCTCTATATTTTGGAGGCATATAAATTTTATATTTTTTTTATTCTGGGGATAAAAATTTTTTATTTTTTGTTCCTATCTTCATCACCAAACAAATTTCTATTTTAAATATAAAATTTCTATTTTAAGTATATCTGTATTTCTATCGTAAAGACACTAAATAAACATTGCTTTAGTGAGGTTCATGAGGAAGTAGCAACATCAGCTTCACGACCGAAAAAAAAAAAAGAAAACTCATTTTTTTTCTTTTTATTTGTTTCTTTTTTATTCCTATTTCGATTACCAAAAGTGTACGTATTACTTATAAAATTGTTCAATTGGAAATAATAATTCCTCAACAGTTTCTCTAATCTTGATTTGTCACGACTACAGCTTAACAAAATATTTTAATTAGATCACTGAAAAAAAGGTATTTTGAGTAAAACTAATAAAACTGAGATACATCTATCTAGATATTTGTATTCAGTTATAGCTAACCTAGGGCGAGTTCTTAGGATCGAATGCCGAGTTCAATACGAGGATAAAATCTTTGTCATAATTATAATTATAATTACCATAATAAAAATAAAAACAGCAAGCTATGTCATTGTAAGTTTAATTTAGCATTATGTTGACGCATGTCCGAATCGACATAACTTGATGCGTTGATGAAAAGTGGAGTTTTAAAATATGTAAGGCATGATTGTTAGAACAATTTTTGTCTTTGCTTGCGTGTCAGTGTCATCTTCGTTGCTGAGGCCTCAGTCGCTTCCCATTTAAAAATGGACGAATTATACGATAAATTAATGTCGCCCACTAGCTAGCAATTGCTTAACACTTTACGGCTCATTCGATCCAAACATTCCCTTTTCTCGCAGGTATGCGTATTTTTTCATTTCATGGTTACTCCAAATTTTACTTGAATTATCATTAAAATTTACAATTCTCTTGTCTTAATATAGTTGAATTTATAACAATGTTAAGCCAGAATACAATTCTTAAGCATATCGAATTCTTTTACAGGAAAAACATTAATTAATAAATCTGAGGTCGGCTTGTAAAATCCTTATTAACTTTCTTACTGACGTTGACTTTGTTTTGTAATGCCCTTGAATTTTACGTTATAAAACCCTGCAGATAGTAGTGAATTTTCTTCTATCTCCTCTGTTTGCCAGAGCTAGATGTCTTTTGCCTCGCCCACATCTATTAATCGATACTCATCTCTTTATTAACTTTCTTGCATGATGCTGCACATCGATATATGCTGTAAATTGCTTTCAGTATTTGCTTTTACCTTCCTCTTATAAAAATTGGGTTGGCCCGTTGTATCATTAGATTTCATGTTTCATTTCCGATGACCAAAAAAAAAAATAATAATAATAAAGCGCATAATCCATGCAAGATCGGGTAATTTATACAGATTGCCAACATATATATTCGTAACACAAACAAGTGGAACTGGTATAATTGTTGATCGCATGTTCTACGCATACGTAAAATGCAGTTACTGTAAGAATTTTAATTTGAGAACACAAAATTCAACTATTCCTCCTGTGGCTCAAGTGTTATAAAATTAGGAGCATGGGCCCGTCTCTTCTTGTATACACCTATTTATTTATTAGGCAAGGTCATACGCACAGAAGGTTCAAATTATATCTACTTATCAACTATATTAAATGTACCTAAGCTTAATAATAACGAATAATATATCATTGGTCGCAAATAGTCAAATAAACTAATTGACTCTAATAATATAACAAATCTGAATTTCAAAATAAAAATACAATAATGTAATTTTTCTCGATAATTCAAACAAAGCTCAAAATTCTCTCCGAACGCAATAGAGGAGCAGAACAATCCAACTAGAGAGTAAAAAAGAGCCAAAACCCAAAAAAACACAAAACAACAGAATAGAATATAATAGTGCAATGATGTATTATTATGGCATTCCAGTAAGTTATCTATCAGTTACACCAAATTTGGTAAATTCCCTAAAATACAACAACAACAACAATCACTCCAAGAGACTGCTTGAGTAAAATTCCAGAAACACTGTATAAACCTAAATTGTGAAGGTATGGTACCGTGCATGATCTATAGACTTGAGACAGGCAAATCTGCACCCTGTCCACGGCAACCCGATGAATCGATTGATTGTATCTGAAACTGGACGGACAACAAATTGGTAGAGCTCGTCACAATAGTAATAAGCAGTCACAGAAAATATGGCAACTAAGAACCCCAAAGCTAACCAACCAATGACTGAATTGACAATAGCCAAAAGTAAAACTATAACGAGTCCAAGCATTATTCCCATCAGCCACTGTAAGAAGAAAAACAGAATCACCAATACCGAAATCATGACAAGAGTGGAGGGCTCAGCGGTAAATTTTTTCCCAATGTCTGTAGCCTTCAAGCAGCCAATGATAAGAAGCAGTAACTTGATGAATTTGTCAAAGTAATCCGCTATTTCTCTGAACCTATCCCTCTCTTCCTTCCTGAGAAGGTTGGTTAAGTTGATTCCATGCATCAAAGAAAAGAAAAATGTTAAAGACATGGCCATATAAGATGATGGTATATGAAAACACATTGAAAATCATGCAAAAAGAGAGAGTGTGTATTTTGGATAGGCTTTGTGCTATATATACGCCATCATCAAATCATCTCTTCTAAAACCTTAAGTTAAGTTGATAGATAGAGACACAACAATAATTCTCTAACAAAATCAAAGACAATGAAGTTAAGGTTTGCAGAAGCATATAATAACAAAAATGTGATGGAATGAAAAAACCTTTATTTTGTATGCAAAGAAATCACAATTTGCTTGATATGTATAGACTGACCTCCTTGGAATCTCGTTTCTGGGAATGAAAATATTCACGGCAGGCATGTGTGCCATCCTTTCCCTAGTTCTCTCACTCTCAAGCTCGCAAGCGTTGAAGGGCGGAGTTTACTACGTTTGTGTGGCGGAGGACGAATACTTGAAGGGAAATTTATAATTGAAGTTCAAAAGGATGCTTAAGCAAAGAGTTACCCAAGAAAATGTTGAATAAAATGCTAATTTGACGTGGACAATGGGCTTAATGGAGATAATCCGTCAAGTTGGCCGTCTTCACCAGGGCTGGTTTCGCTGCGGTGGATTTTTTCTTGTATGTATCCTCCCCAGGGTATCTTTTTAATTTCTTCCTAGCTCATGCATTTTACCCCATCCAAACAAGTGTAAAAGTATGTAATAAGTGGAGCCCAATACAATCTGACGGTGAGAATAGTGTGTAGGGGAAGAATTTTCTTCCTCCGTAAGCAGGATAGAACTTCTATCTGGGCTGTGATTTGTTGGCAGAGAGAAAGGAATTAATATCCATGCAATTGCCCCAAGTGCTACCATGTTTTGTTTTGTATGCGTTATGTTAGGTGCTTTTAGTGGGGCCACCCCACCAAGATTGTCAAATTGGACAACCCCCTCTGAATCCAAGTTGGGGACCACCCCATGGATCTTCCCCACCATACGCACACGAGATATACTAGTATGGCGCGAGTGTAAGAATTATTTTTCGAGACACACTTTTTGTCCTCAGCAAAGGTATATGTCCGATTGTGGGGTGATTGTTCTTATTATTTTTAGGTCTCATTTATTTTTGGTGTTGTAATTTTTTAGAGATAGAGAAATAAATTTTTTTAGTAATATAAGGATTTTCAGATAGATTGAGGTGATATTTGAGACCTCTTTTGATATTAAATATATTAATTTTTTTAATATTTTACAGTTTTTATTCCTATAACTATTGTGGTAATTGCTATAATCTTTACTGGAATAATTAAATGGACGATCGTAGTTTAGAAAAATTCTTTGGGTATAAATTAATAGATCTATTGGTTTATATTTGAGGAGGAACATTAAAATTAACTTTCCAATTAGTAGTTAGATTATAGCAATTTATTCATTAAATTAATATGATTTCTAAATAAATTGAGATCTCATTTATTAGTTATTTGCATTGATCAAATTCTAGAGGTCGATTAATCACTAGTAAAATTGCTAGTAATTTATTACTAATAGCCGCCAATAGGTTTAATACTTGGTCAATAATAATTAATTTCCAATCCTAGAAATATCTTGCACTAGTGCCTTCATTACTGTTGCTATTATCTCGTTGCTATTATCTTTCAATTTTAATTACTTTGCATTAACTCTTAAAACCTCAAAATTTCCCAACCAAGTGTTGAAACCTCCTTAAGAGACGACCTAGGTTGTGTCATTTACTATATTTTTTGTGCAACTTAGCATTAAAATAATTTTCTAATTTACAGAGGTAGGCGACAGCCTTCGTTGAATTTTGGTATCGTTGCCAGGAAGGCATTAATAACTTAGTTGTTTATTTTTTCTGTTTTTATTTTATTCCAATTTTTATTTTTTTATTTATTTACTGTTTCTAATTTTTTATATTTATTTTATTCTGTAAAAAAAAATTATTCCCTTGAATGAGGTGTTCTCTACCTGCTGAAAATTTGATACCTCTTAATTTTGAAATTGAGAAAACTTTAAGAAAAATCAAATAGGTAAAACGTCAGTAAGTGGAATCATCTAAACATTCAGATAATCTATTTAGTGATTCAGGAAATGCAGGTGATTGCAACTATATGTATAAAATAAAATATTATTTATACTCACTATATATAGAATACCATACTAATTCATATCTTATTCATTATTAGATTTAATATGGATCCTACTTAAATAAGATTCACACTTCATCCAATATCAAATAAAATACGAGTTAACACAACGTGTAAAGGGTGAACAAATACCATACGTCATATATAAAGTAAAGCAGGGTACGACTGCATGTATAAAAAAACATTAAAATATTCATGCGATTGCGACGTTCCCCGCTTGCTTCGTTTTTGGGGAATTACACCTTTATTCTGATTTCGGGTCATGGATAACATGTCCATTACAAAAACCATACCCAAAAACCACACAGGAAGTCACACGTACTGCTGGCTGAGCGTGCCTGCCTGAAATGGATTCCATTCCCAGAATCAATGAGATTCCGATGAGGTCTCACATGTACATATATCGAGAAATTAAACTGCGATCTTTTGCATGCATGCTAGGCTTTTCCTATCCTATCATACATATGTTTTGTTTATCCGTGCTTATCTGCAAGCCTTACCTATCTTTCTGGATAATTTCAATGTTTTCATATACATCATGATCTTCATGTCTATGCCTTAAACATGTTTTCTTTGATGGAATTAATTCTTCTCAGGGAGGAAGTGATGGATAGGTTCAAAGAGTTACCAGATTTCCTTGACAAATTTCTCAAAGCGCTGCTCACTATCCTTGGCTTCATGACTACAAGTTTTGGTGTTGAGTTTTCCACAAAACACCCCAATCTTATGATGGTTACGGTTTTCATGATTGTGCTTTACTTCTTACTGTGGCTGTTGGGAGCAATGCTTCGCCACCGTATTCAGTCCTTGGAGAAGATCTTGTCCTGGATCATGCTAGTGATTGGAAGCGTTTCTTCAGTTTTGGTTTTGACCATTATCAATCCAGTCCTTGCTTGCTTAGCTTCGCTGTTCTTGCTTGGCATCTTTGCTGTGGTTGCTTATCACAATTCGGAGGAGCTCTATCAGTTATTTGTCTCTCCAGTTTCAGATACAATCAATACACTGATTGCGAGTTACCGGGAGGGAGGACGAAGTGCAGGTTTGCCTGTCTAGACCATGCGGTACTGGAATTGGCTGAGCAATAACATTGTCGGAGTTTGAGTTTGTTGCTGCTGCTGCTGCTGCTGTTATTGTTGTTGTTGTTGTTGCTATGTTTTGGTCAGAGTATCAAATAGTGCTGTAACTTGTTTGTATTTATCAAAAATACGATCACGTGTACTACTTGTTTGTTTTACAAAGTGTGTTTCTCATCCTATAAGCTAATTATGAGACATGATCTTGTAACGCGTAGTAAATTGTCATGGTTGTCAGGCGGATATGAAAAGGAAGAAACGGCAGCAAGAGCATACGACTTTGCTGCTCTGTAAGTACTGAGGATCCATAGCTACCACTAACTCCCTGTAATAGTATCTCGAGGTTCAAAACATGGTGGTCTACCCAATGCATGTAGGGCAGACCTGAAACTTCCTTCCATGATGGGAACAATTATAACATAGGATTTAATCTCAGGAACATCAATTGAGAACCCAATGGGTAGACCACCGAGTTTTGAACCTGAACTTGCTAAGGAAGTCCCTCCCAGTGAAGCCACCCAACGAGTTCATCAGCCTATCAGAGGACTCACCGTTGGGACAACCCAAGGAATAAGCTAAGCCAAGCCACCTTTGATGGAGGTAGCCAGGACACTTCTGCAAAACTTGCAGTTGGTACTGGACAAGAGGTGAAATGTTTTAAAAGCAAACGTGTGGAGCCCCCAACAACCACTGATATTGCTTCTTCTACTCCTTCTTCAGCTCCTAGTGCCACTGCTTCACAACCCCATGCCCAGATCGATGTTGCTTCAACTTCAAATCATCATCATATCAACCCTTTGTTTTATTGATTAGCTAGCAACCCTGGTGATGTGAATCTTCTTCCATTTTTCAGCATTCAATTATTATATTCCAGAATCTCAAGTTCTGGATTCCATCTTCAGTTCATTTGATGTTCCCTTTAATTTTGCTAGTAAATTATTGAGCTATATATCCTTCTCTTTATATTCAATTTTCCTTTCTAACCACTCTTCCCTTCTCCATCGAGCCATTTCCTCCCTCCCTGTCACCTCCTCAATTTCAACCACAATGACCCGCTGCTCAAGAAGCCTCTTCTTCCACTTGATGACTGCAGCGTTGTAATCGTAAGGAGAGGGACACACGCAACTACATACTCAATCTGGAACCCTAGTTTTGAAGAAGCTAAGGTGGCTGTTCAGATGGATGGCTAGTGTTTTCTGTATTTATTTATTTTTATTATTTTTTAATCGGGGTGGCCCGCTTGTATCATAGAGCATAACGGTAGTCAAGGCAAGGTAACTGTGTCTAGCAGGGCGAATGTTATCATGGGCCATGGCACGGAACATGAACATGAAGACCCTATAAAATTCCAAAACGACCTTCAACTAAATTAGCTTATCACAACTCAAGCACCAAATCAAATCGCAGTTGAACCCCACTTTTTAATCTCACCGTTAATCATCTTCTCGTCTGACTTTAATCTCTATCCTTAACTAACTATGACGACCGTCCATTCAAGAGGAAATTATCCACCACGAAGGCACAAGAAGCGCTACAGTAATATTATCAAATTAAATTAATTTTTTTATATTTAATTATTCTATAGTTTATTTTTGTATATAAAATTTGATATAAATTTGCATTTACTTATTATTTTATTTTATTTCTCTTTTTAGTTATGGTCCAAAGTACAAATACAAAGTATTAAATTTGTTCTTTTAAGCTACGCATGTTTTAATAATTTAAAATTTATTTGATAGTTAAAGATTTAAATATACTTTTATCCTTAAAAATTGAGTAAATTTTTATTTTTGAAATATTTTATTAATTTTAATTCAAATATTTATCAAATTACTTAGTTTTAATTCCTTTCATTAGACTGTCTATATTAAATGCTAAACTGATAAATAAAGTTTTAGCCCCTTTAATCCTACATGAACCAACAATTATATATACATAATAAGAGTAAAATTAAATAATTTTAAAAATACTATACTGCAATTTTACTAACACAGTATCTCATATGTCAAAATAATGTTGCTCACAAATATCACAATTGGAAAAAAATAATTTACTATAGAGTCGTACAAACAAAAGAACCAATCCACCTAGAAAAATGAGGGGTATTTCTCGATGGATATAGGATTGACGTTGTGTTGAAAGGGATTTGGATCCTCTCCTTTTGGGAGAGGACAGGACGCTGTCCTGTTTGTTTCATTTGGACCATGAATTAGTTTTAGGCATAGATCAAAAGCCAAGATTTCAACACATCATAATTTAAATAAAAATATCATTTAAATTGCTTTTCTTTTTTAATGAAAGAAATGCTTTTGTGTCTCATGCTCATGCAACTACAGGTTCTGCTTTCAACTCACGGGAAGTAGACAACATTACCATAAATATATTATTAAATATTTAACATGTTTAATTTTTGTTGTACTGTTTTTTGTTAACTGAATTTTTAAATAATAATAATATTTATATGATTTAATTTCAATATACTAACAATATGAAAAATAAACTTATATATTGTCTAATTATGTATTAATATATCATCAAATATAATTGAAATTTGAGCAAATGGAACAATTTTATTAAATGACGGATGATTTTTTTTATATTATCAATATAAAAAATTAAACTCATATTTATAAATATTAAAGGAATAATTTTTTAAAATATTTACAAGAATTAAAAACAGAATTTTAAATATTTATAAATACTAAACGCATATTCTTAAATATTCATAGGACCAAAATATAAAATATCAGCAAGCACGACCATTTTTTTAACAAAAAAGTTGATAAAAACAATTTTTTATTGACCAAAGCTAAACTTCACTATTTTTTTCAGTTCATTTGGTCTTCTTTTTGTCTTTTTTAATTTTCTTTTTTATCCAACCGAAGCAATAGTGAATACAATTTTCTTGTGATGTTATTTAATTATAAATAATGACATCATTATTAAAGTTAATTTAAATTTATTAATAATCCAAAATATATTAAATTTAATTAGTTTTATTATAATTATCCATAATATGATAATAAAATAAAGCATAAATTTAATATATTGATACTATAGAACTTTTTTTTTACACTTCCAACAGAATAATTTTTTCTTTTATGTACATAATTTTTAAAACAGTTAAGTGACAGTTAAATTTATTTAGTTGATTTGATAATATGTAATTGAAATTTATATCAATGGATCGGAATAATTTGATTAAATGACAGTTGCTTTTTTCACACCGTTAGTATATCAAAATTAAATTTATATTTATAATTATATAAAGTAAAAACCGTAAACTAGTCCCTCAAATTTATATTGGAGAATAAGTCAGTTCCTCAGATTTTAAAAATCTCAAATTGATCCTTCACATTTTAAAAAAGGGAGACAAATCAATCCCTGCATACAGTTTTATATAGTTAAAAAGGAGATAAATTTGCCTCTCTATACACTATATGGAGGATCAATTTGTCATCTTTTTTTAAATGTGATGGATCAATTTGAGATTTGTAAAATTTAAGGGACAAACTTATTCTCTAATATAAATCTGAATGTCTAATTTGGGTATTTAGTCTAATATATAATTAGACAATTATGTAAGGCTTTTTTTTTACATTATAAGTATATTAAAAATAAATCATATAAATATTTTTATTTAAAAATTCAGTTAACGAAACAGCAGAACCAAAATTAAACGTTTTAAATATTTAATAATATATTTATGCTAATGTTGTTTACTCCTCGTGAGTTGAAAGCAAAACCAGTAGTGACATGGGCAAGAGACACAAGCATCTTTTTTCTCATAAAAAAGTAATTTAAGTAATATTTTTATTTAGATTATGATGTGCTAAAATCTTGGCCTTGATTTGTGTTTAAAACTAATACATGGTCCAGATAAAACAAACCAAAAGGAGAGCATCTGGAAACACGAGGGGGCTTTAAAATCTCGGCGTCAACTTCGCGTTCATATATAATGCATTTAGTCAATATATATATATATATATATATATATATATATATATATATATATATATATATATAGCATTTAGTGAGGCTCACCTCTTCTAGATCCTTTTGCACCTCAAAGGGTTACCGCAACTTGCTGTGTTAAAAATAGGCAGCACAGTATGACAAGACAAATCCAAAGGTACTTGCGAGGAAAATATTTTGGAGACTTCTATTACATTTTCTTTGATGGTCCACATGGTTTACTTTTGGAAAAAATATGTACGAAATATAACGGCCTGGGTATACCAAGCTTAAAATTAAATATGCTTCTCTTCCAAGTGGACGTATTAATTAAACGGAGCAAGTCTAGTTAATTATCACCATTTCCCAGAGAAAGAGACACCAATAAAAGAAGAGTTTTTTTATTCTCTTTATTCGTGTTTTTATTCCAACTTTGATGGCCAAAAGTGTAACTACTTATGTTGCTTATAAATGTGCTCAATTGGAAATAATACTCCTTCCTAATCAGTTTATAAAATATTAATTTATCATCACCATAGACACATAATTTATTTTAATTTAACAAAATATTCCGAGATTTTTTTTATTTTACATTGGAAAGACAACAACGTTTGAATCCATAAACTCATACTAAACTATTTAAGCCCTTCAATACTAATCTAATCCTATTGAACTATTAAAACTGGGATAAAATCATTTAGATAATTGTATTCAGAATTCAATTATTGTATTGTTAATGGTATTTATATTATCTACCAGAAGTAGTATTATATTCACAGCGATAAGAATTGGAGTTTCAAACGTTACAAGGCGTGTGTGTTAATACTTAATAGGACAATCCTAAGTTGCATGTCTTGTCTGCCGGTCAGGGTCGCTTTTACTTGACTCCTTAAGTTGAAGACCTCGTTCACAAGTAGTGAAACGGTCTAACGGAGCATCTTTTTCTTGGCATTTAAAACAGGACGAATTATGCTTAATGCTAAGAAGTTATTTGGTTTAAATATTTTTTTTCCATTGCATCTTTACTTAATTATAACTAATTTCATTCTTACGGCTGTTTTCGATTAACTTATTAAAATTTATAGTCTTCTCGTCTAAATATAGTTGAATTTATAACATTAGTAAGCCCGAGTTCTTTACTAGAAAAAAATCCAGTAGAATTAATTAATTGCTCTCAGCTATTGAAAATTTTTAGCTATTAATCCGTTTCGAATCAAGAATCAACGTCATGCTTCCTTTGGGCCAGTTAATTAATCTTGTATCAGGGTCTTCATTCGTTGAGACCTTTTGCAAATTTCTGTAATTTAATGCTTCATTAAATTTGGGATTGGGATAAAGCTTAAGGGCTTTAATGTTCTGTCCTTTGATCATAGCGAATATGTTGGAAATGAATCTATTATGTGTTATATACCCTTCCAATAGTATCTAACAACATGAAACCTCCTTTATTAAACACATTTGTGGGTCTGTTTCAATTTTCTACTTCTTGACAATGCTCAGTTTTACTTTATAATGCCTTTGATATTGGCTGCTTGGTTCGAGATCTTCTACTTCTTGTTCACATCATTGATTGATTCTTACAATATACAGAGAAAAAAAGTAACCACTAAAAAGCAAGAGAAGGGCTTAGTGCCGCAAGCTGCTTTGCGCTATCTGCTACTATCTTTCTCTTAAAATTGATTTGCTTCTGTTTCATTAAATTTCATGATTCATTTCCCTTCACCATAGAACAAAAAATTTGATGCTAAACTCACTCCTTGAATATTTTGATACTATTAGAACTAATACAACTTTATATTTTCAGTTAGGCAGTTACTTCAATTAATGATGACTTATGTAAGTTTGTTATAGGTTGTTACAAGTTAGTTTTAGCTTAGTCTTTTCCAACACTGGTTCGGTCATTTCTCTCCCACATGTATATATATTATCCAAATATCAATGAAACAATTGACTTGAGTATTATATTATTCATTTCAGTTGTTAATATGATATCAGTTTGAAAATTGCTTCCTTGCCTCTGTCTTCTTCATTTCCTTCTTGTTTTCTGTTTCCCAGTTCTTGCTTCCATGGCGCAAGAACAAGAATATCGCGATCCATTCTTTCTTCATGCTTCAGACCACCATGGTTTCATCTTTGTGTCTCAACCCCGAATTGAGATGAACTAGAATGCTTGGTCTCATTCTATGAAAATGGCGCTCAATGCCAAAGGACACTTTGCTACATCGATGGATCGCTGCCCAAACCTGTGGATGATCTACAAAAGAGTATTTCTTGGGAGTGCAACAACGATATTGTATCCTCATGGATTTTGAATTCACTATCGAAAGAAATTGCTGAGAGTGTTCTATATGCTGAATCGACAAATGCTTTGTAGCAAGACCTCACAGATCGTTATGGTCAATCAAATGACCCTCGTCTCTTCCAATTAAAGAAGCCTTTGGTGAATCAAACTCAAGGCTCCCTCTCTGCCAATCAATATTTTACCAAGATCAAAGTGATTTGGGAATAATTGTTCTCTTGTTGACCAAATTCTACTTGTACTTGTGGAGGAATCAAACCTCTGCAAGAATTCATGCAAATTGAATATGTTCTTACATTTTTTATGGGTTTAAATTAATCTTTTTCTGCAATTCGTGTAGACAAATTCTTGCAATGGACCCTATCCCACCTATAAGCAAGGTTTTCGCACTTGCCTTACAAGAAGAGAAACAAAAGGAGGTTTTTGCAATCCCTCCTGTTCCCCATGTTGCATTTGCTGTTAAGAATAGGAATGGATCAAAAGCTTATAATCTAAAGAACAAGAACACAAAGAAGGATCATCCTCTGTGTTCACACTACAATCTTCTTGGCCACACCTGAGATAAATGTTGGGAAATCATAGGGTACCCTCTTGGTTATGAAAAAGGCAAAAATAAAACTCAAATTCACCATATTGCTGCACCAGAAATACCTAATGCTGCTAGTGAAGCCTTATCTATTAGTGCATCCCTCTCAAGCACTCAAGTTCAACAGCTTTTGAACCTGTTACAAATGCACCAGAATAACCAAACTGGCAAATTGAACAATCCTTCAACTTTAATAGGTATAATCCTATATGCTACCTCATCTAATATTGGTATAGACAATACTTGCTGGATATTAGACTTGGGTGCAACCTCACATGTTATATGTTCTCCTACTTTTTCTTCCCAGTTTCATGATCTCAAAAACTTCCATGTTCCATTGCCAAATAGTTTGCATGTAGCTGCTAAATACACTAGCACTGTCAATATCTCATCAAACATAACCCTGCATAATGTATTATACATTCCTTCATTCAAAGTAAATTTAATATATATATATATATCTGCCTTACTCAAAGATTCGACACTTGTTGTACATTTCCTTGCTAGGTCATTCATTATGCAGGACACACATTTGAGGGTGATTGGACAGGGTGATCTTTTGCATGGATTATACATCTTACACCCAAATAAACTTTCTCACAGAGATTCTAGTTCTGCATTGATATCCAGTACTAATTTTGTAGTTGTAAACAATGTCTCTTCAACTACTTGGCACCATAGATTAGGACACATACAAATGATACTTTACAAAAATTAAGTAGCAGTCTTCCTTTGAATAAACCTTTACAAGGCATATCTCATTGTAATGTTTACCCTTTAGCCAAAATCAAAAGCTTATCTTTTGTGTCAAATAACAATTTTTCTAAAGAAATTTTTGATTTGATCCACTGTGATGTATAGGTACCTTATAATACTGCTAGCTATGATGGAATGAATTACTTCTTAGCCATCGTAGATGATTGTAGTAGATTTACATGGACTTATGCTAAAATACAAATCTGATGCTACCATTACTCTAATTGACTTCATTAAACTCATTAAACAAATAAGATTAGATAATGCTAAGGAACTCGTCATAAGTAAGTGTTGTGCAAACAATGGCATCTTGCACCAATTCTCTTGTGTGCAAAAACCTGAGCAAAATTCTGTTATAGAGAGGAACCACCAGAACCTTCTCAATGATGCCAAGTCATTACTATTTCAGTCAAAAATTCCTATTAAGTATTGGGGAGAATGCATCAACACAGCAACCTTCCTTATCAACACACTTCTAGCAGCAGCTCTCAAATTCTAATCACCATATCAAATTCTCTTTGGCAAGCTACCTGACAATAGCGGCCTAAAAGTCTTTGGATGTCTATGTTGTGCTTCCTCATTACGTGCAGAAGAACAAAATTTGAGCCTAAAGCTGTACTTTTATTTTTCTAGGATATCCAATGGGATACAAAGGTTACAAATTATTAGATTTACAAATAAACAAAATTTTCATCTCAAGAGATATCAAGTTCTTTGAAGATATTTTCCTCTTTGCAGCAACAAATAACCCCACCTCTATCACATTACAAACCCATATAAATAATTCCCTAGTAATACCATTACCTATTAATGAACCCTTCACCCAAGCATATCCCACGAACACCACTCAACCACACATTAAACCTTATGATAGCACACAAAACCACCCACAACAGAACAACATATCAAAACCTAACACCATCACACCAGAAACACCAACAACTCAATCAACATCCAATAATCCTAATCTCAGAAGGTCCATAAGGCCATCCAAACCTCCACCCCATCTTAGCCAATATCATTGTTATCATACCACAATATCACAACCTTCATATCCCATATTTGACCATACTTCTTACAATAATTTGACCTTTTACTACAGAGAATACATCCTACAAGTGACTTCTATATCTGAACCACAATTTTACCATCAGGCTGGCAAAGATTATGCTTGGAGACAAGCCATGGCTTAAGAATTAAAAGCCCTAGAAGCAAATAACACTTGGACTATTGTTGAATTACTAAAAAGAAAACATACAATAGGTTGTCATTGGACATTCAAGGTCAAATATAAAGCAAATGGTGAAATAGAGAGACATGAAGCTAGACTAGTGGCAAAAGGCTGGACTCAATAGGCTGGAATTGATTTCATTGACACTTTCTCACTAGTAGCCAAGATAACAACAGTCAGATTGCTTATATCCATTGTAGCAAAAAAAAGTGGAGTTTCCTTCAATTAGACATTAACAATGTCTTCTTAAATGGAGATTTATTTGAAGAAGTCTACATGGAATTACCTTTGGGTTATCCTAGACAATTTACAACCTAAGTATGTAAGCTAAATAAATCATTATTCGGTCTAAGGCAAACCTCAAGACAATGGTTCCAAAGGTTCTCTTCAGCACTGCTCAAACAAGGCTTCATACAATCCAAACTAGACTATTCCTTATTTCACATTGGTTTTGGAAATTCTATTGTGTTTCTCTTAGTTTATGTTGATGATATCATAATTTTAGGTCTAGATGTTACAAGAATCAATGCTGTTCAAAAGAAATTGGAGTCTCTCTTCAAGCTCAAAATACTTGGAGACCTAAAGTACTTTCTCGGATTGGAGACAGCAAAATCTGATATGGGAATTTGCTTATCACAAAGAAAATATACTTTATCCTTACTTGAAGATATAGGATTTATAAGTACTAAACCTGACTCCATGCCCATGGATCCAGGAAAAAAATTACAAGCAGCCATAGGAGATCTTGTGGCAAACCCTTCACTGTATAAAAGAATAATAGGAAGATTGATGTACTTGACAATCTCAAAGCCCGATATAAAATTTGTTGTCACAAAATTAAGTCAATTTATGTCTAACCATCGAGTCCCACATGAACAAGCCCTACGTCACTTGCTACGGTACATCAAATCAAATCCAGGTCAGGGAATTCTTTTTTCAACTAAATCCAGTATTAACATTCGTGCCTTTGCTGATGTAGATTAGGGTAGTTGCATAGATACAAGGAGATCTACCACTGGCTTCTTACTATATCTTGGAGACTCCCTCATCTCCTAGAAGACAAAGAAGCAGCCCACTGTCAGCAAGTCATCGACAGAAGCTGAATACAGCTCCTTATCAGTAGTGTCCAATGTAATAACTTGGGTTTCTTCTATCCTCAAATATTTTGAAATTGAACCTAGACCAGCCATGGTATTTTGTAACAACAAATTAGCCATTTATCTCTCCACCAATCCAACTTCCCATGAAAGATCCAAGCACATCGAAATAGACTACCACTTCATTAGAGATAAATTCAACCAAGGTGCTCTAACACTAACACACCTCAAAACACAACACAAACTAGCTAATATCTTGATGAAGCCTCTGCTAACAACCAGATTTTATTCCCTTACACATCTACCACCCTACTTGAGAGGGGTATTAGAATTAATACAAATTTATATTTTTAGTTAAGCACTTACTTCAATTAATGATGACTTATGTAAGTTTGTTATAGGTTGTTACAAGTTAGTTTTAGCTTAGTATTTTCCAACACCGATTCGTTCCTTTCTCTCCCACATGTATATATATCATCCAAATATCAATGAAACAATTTACCTGAGTGTTATTCATTTCAGTTGTTAATAGATACAGTCCATTCAAGATCAAGAAATTGATATAATTACAAATGTCACAATCGAAATCGCGAGGGGATAGCAAAAAAGAGAGATTAAAAATGGAGTCGTCACTAAGTTTTGTCTAAATTTGGAAAAACGTGGAAAATTTATTATTTTTAACAAGGAATGGTTTACGAAACTAGATCTGAGTTCGGGAATCGATTATGCACAAGGAAATACAAAAAGTTCATTTTTGTAGCATCCTAATACATATGTATTGCTACTGTTACTTTAATTGATTGTGTTAATTATTAATAACCTTTTAAAATATTTCTTTTATTGTTTTTATTACTAAGAAAAAAATTACAAAAGCAAACAAATATCTTTCTTTAAAGAAAACATGTAAATTTTTTTTTTAAGCATCAAACTGTCATAACTTAGACGTCCAAAACTTTGAGTTAACAAATCATCACAATTGAGTTAGCAATTTTATTCAAAATAAAATATTCAACAAGTAAATGATTAACTTATATTAAATTATATAAAATATCTCCTATAAAAAAAAGTTCATTAAGATAATTATTTACAAGTAGGACAAGAATTATGAAAAATTAAGTTGGCTTGACAGGGCTTCCCTGCTCCTACGTATCTCCAGGTGTAATGGGAACTCAAAGTCACGTAGTTCTGTAAAAAATAATTATGGATTGATTAATTTTATAAAAAATGAGGTTTTAGAATATTAAGTTGTCTAGCTAAAACATTATAGAACATAGAATTAAGAAGCTGACACAACTCAATTAATCCTATTTTCAAAATGCAATCTATTGATTAATTTTTTTATTAAAAATAAAAGCAAAAAACCCAAGAACTCATTTTAAAACCCAAATAAATAAAACTCTTTTTTTAAAGACATAAATCAAAGAAAAAGGAAACTGATCCAAGCATACACTAGCCAGCCATTCATTTTTTTATTAAAAAAAAGTCTAATCTAAAAACAATCTTAACCCAAAATCTCATAATCTCAAACCAAACTAAACACCAACTGACCCAAAAAGAACAAAACCCACTAAACAATTAAAGAATACTAACACACGAAGAAAGAAGTATTTCTCCTTTTGGTTAAAAACCCAAAGTAAATCCAAGTCCAACAGAGGAAAAAACAAAGTAGCCCAAGGACAATGCAACCTAAACTAACTAAAAAGAAAAGAAAAATAAATAAGAAGGATTTCAGTGACAAAAATAAACGTTACGGTGGGTGAGGGATTAATTGGGTTGCAAATGGAACAGAGGTAGAGAGAGTAGTTTTGCAAACAGAAGGAGAGAGTGAAAGCCGGGCTGAGGTGCATGCGGCCATGGACGGAGGCAGAGAGCGCATACAGTGGCACAGCGCAGGGGAAAGGGAGGAGGACTCCGCCGTGGCAGTGGGGTGGCAAGACGGAATAAGGGCTGAGCGGTGGAGGTGCTTCGTGATACGTGACTGATGAAGCAACCAACGGCTCCCAGCGGGTTGGTGGTGGTTTCATGGTGGCTATGCGGCGATGGAAAGGATAACGAGGTAGTTGATGCGGAGAGCGGTGGTTCACGGCTGAGGAGGGAGGACCATGGTGGTTGGGTCTCTATTCCCTTTTCTTCTTCCCTTTTTGGTTTTTCAGGTTGTGGTTTGGGACAGGTTATCGGATTTGGCTCTTTTTTTGGTGAAAGTGATTGTGCTTATGATAATACTGAGTGATTTTTGTTGTGAGGTTGTTTTGTGTTTGGGGTTTGAGTTGGGTTATCGATGATGGTGAATGAGTTATGGTTGTGTTTGCTGTGAGAATATTTTTGGGTTGAAAATGGGTATTTGGCACTATGGAGGATGAAAGATGGTGATGGTTTTTTGGCTTAGGAAGAAGATGTAGATAGAAGATAGTTATTGGGAACAAAATACTGACGATGGTGATGGATGTAGGGGAGAGAAAGAGTTGCTTGCTGTGAATGTCATTCTCCTCCCCTTGCTCTTTCTCCTCTCTCACGATCCCTTCTCTCTCTTTTTTTTTTCTCGGTTGTTGTTGTGGTTTTTTTCCCTTGAATACTTTCTTTATTTTTTTCAATGCTTTCTAGTACTGCTTATCATTTTCTGAATGTCCTTTTGCTTTTTTCTTTGGAGAAGTTAAGTTGTGGTTAGGCGTGAACACTATATTTTGTCTGAATATTTAATATTAAACACAAAAAATAGAAGAAATCCAAGTCCATTTTATTCTTTTGGTTGTCATCGTTTGCTTGTTGTTGTTGTTGTAGTAAAAAATAGACAAGCCCATTTGCTTTTTTAATTGTCTGTCCATTTCCTTTAGCCCATTTCATTTTAAATTTTTTAGCCCATTCCTTTTTAAGCCCAAAAACTAAGCTCATTCCATTCTTTCTCTTAGTCTGCTTCTTTTTAGTTTATTAAAAATAAAAAAGAGGAAAATGAAGTAACCATGAAGCATCGTCCTTCTAAAAGAAAAAACACATAACAGAGCAGTGGAGGAGCGTGCCACAGTCAAAAATCACCGAATGAGAAACAAAGAAATAAAAAAGAACGGCAAAGTCAGAAACAAATCATCCCCAAAGTCAGAGACAAATCCCTCAATCAAAGCCCAATCCGTGGAAAACCAAGCTGGAAAGATTAAATTAAACTGGCAAAGTGTGTGTAAATTAAGAATTCATCATCAGTTAGGGGGGATAGAGTAAAACACAAGGGGAGCCAATCTTTTCAAAAAAAACACACAGAGAGATTAAGCCAATTTCAGCAGATTGAAAGCAACTTTTGAGGAGACACAGAGAGGGGAACGAATTCAGTAAATCACAGAGAAAGATCATAAAGCAACACCAAAGAGCAATCATTAGTCAATAAAAATTTCCAGTCCAGTCCAGTAACAACAAGAAAAGAAGGTAATAACAACAATAATAATAAAATCAAATAAAGGGAAGAAATAGGGGAGAATGGCCGCAGCCACCCCACTATTGCCGCGGCCTCCTCATGGTCTCACCCAGCCACCATCTTCCTCCTTCCTCATCTCCCTCCACCGAAACCATTATCAGCTCTTCTCAATCTCGCGGTCTTCAACCACAATAACCCAACCACTAGCCATAAACCGCCAAAACCGCTGCTGCCCAGCAAAACCACCACCGCAAGTTGCACGCGACTCCTCTGCCTGGGCCGCGAACCACCGCGTGAGGTAGATTGCAGATCAACCTCGCCACACGCCGCTTCCTCCTCCTTGCTGTCTTCCGGAACTGCCACTACGACCAAGCCAAGGCCGCGGATCGCCTAGCCTCCCTCGCAGCAGAGAACCTCCATCACAGCCGCCGATCTGCCTCACACCGCCCTCTTCTCCATGAAGCCACGAGCCACGCAGTCCCTTCCTCACCGCATTAGAAAGTGTCGCCGCGAGCCTCCCCTCCCCTTCACTGGCGCACCTCTCTTCCCCCTCTCTCATGCTTTCTTGTTCTCTCTCTTTCTAAGTATGTGTGAGAATGTGTATGTGTAGAGGGGTGTGTGTGTGTTTGTGATACTTCCTAGGACTTCCTTCCCTTTTCCTTCTTCTCTCATCTTCCCTTTCTCTCAAATCCCCACTCTCTCTCTGTTCCCCTCTTACTCTGCTACTCTCCACCACATCTATCACTTGCAACGACAGAAAAGCTGTTGGGGGAGAGAAGGATGGTTGCGGTGGTATGAGGTCGACGTCGGGGTGGTTGTCGTGATATTGTCTGACAGTGATGCTTAGTCGCGGCAAGGGTTTTCATCAATGTGGTTGGGATTGAAGTGGTCAAAGGAGACATGAGTAGGTTTGCTGGAACATAGAACCATTTTCCCCCTTTCTTTGATTAGAGATTCGAAATTGATTGGTATGGAAAGAACATGATGGATTGCTTGAATTTGTTTTCTACTCTCAATTATTATGCATTGCAAAGCTGTTGGGGGAGGAGGTGGGATGATGGTGGCCTACTGTGGGGAAGGATTTGTGTTTGATTTTGGTTTGATATTTTCTTTGTGATTTGGTAATGTTTGTGATTCTAGTTGGATTTGATGTTGTGTTTGATTATGGGTGGAATATTGGTTATTAGTGATAATAATGGATGGAGGGGAGGGGGCTCTTGTGTGCGGCTCCGCCTAAAGGGGGTGGTGGGTGGTGGGGAAGGAAGATGAATGAGGTAGAATGAGATGAAATAAATAAAGGTGGAATATGTTAGGAATATATATATATTTTTTATAACAGTGGTTAACGGCAGAGACTTGATTGAAAAATTCTATACAATATAGAAATCAAATTGAAAACTTTTAAAATATAGGGATCCAATTAAAAATTTAGTGAAACTATAGAGACTGAGTGATTAATTAAATTTTTTTTCAAGTTTTTACTTTTTTTAAGCAAAGGGATAATTTTTTTTTTCGGAATTCATTTTTTTTTGCTCAAAAGAAATGTAAAAGCATTTTCCATAGACTATAAAAATATGTTAAGTTTTGGATTTTTTTTTATTTTATGAACATGACAAAATCGAGTATTTACATCAAATATACGTATTGTTATTGCAAACAAGAAGTATAATTATTGGTCTAATTTTTCAAACACGAAAGCGTTTCAGCACACAATTGGTACACTCCATAATACAACAACAGAAACCACTCACAGAATGCGATTGCTGAGCAAATTCCACAAATAGAGTGTTTGAGGAATCCCAACTAGTGAAAGATAGTACAACATGGATTAGACAGGCACGTGTACTCTGCAGCTTGTAACTCAATCAATTTTTTGATTGCATCTAAAAGTGAACAGACAAATAAATAACTCATAGAATTTGGTAATAGTAACAACCAATGATCCCAAAGATGCCAATCCATAACATTCCAGTGAACCAAGCAATGAGTGGATATATAGTGGCCAATACCAAGATTGAACGAATGCTTCAATTCCAATCAGTAGTATAATCCACACAAGGATCATCAACATGGCGTCGAAGCATAGTTCCCAGCAGCAACAAGAAGAAGAGAACAATCATAAGACGGTAGTTGTTGTTGTTATACACACTTTGAATTAATATGACACATTACAGAGATATTTCGAATCCAATCTCATTTTGTTATTGTGTTAATATTTGTTGGATCTCATTTGATATCTTATGCACGCTGGGCCATGTTGCTGGAAATTGCAGACGCTGGGCCATAAAATTTTATTGTGCATTCGATTTACCATGTACCTCATTTTGTTGGATAACCAAAAAATGAGCATCTTACATGCATGTATGATATCTGCACTCTTTTTGAGTATATTTGCTGCATTATTAAGGTGCTTGTTGTCCCATGTTGGATCATTCTGTTGAGAATGCTTGTTTGATTTTGCATCTTATTGCTCCCACATATCATGGACTAATTTGCGCATTGTTTTCATATTGTTTTAATTTGTGTCGTCCCAATAGGGAACTGTTGGAATAATCGGTGTTTATTGTTTTAGCCCAAAACTATATGACTATTATTGTTATTGGTGGGCTTATTATTGTTAAGCACGGTTCCTTAAGCATTGTTCATTGAAGATTCAATATACCATGTACTAACACATGGAGGGGCCCCTGCTCCTAGCTTTCGGTGTTTGATCGCCCTATTAAGCCTGACACGTGAAAACATGGGATACAGGGGGGATTTCTCTAGTAAAATGCTATGTTGCATTCTCTCTCTTTTTCTGTGTTCGTCTATCAGACAGTACTCGTGTGTCCTACCTGATAGGTCAAGAGAAAAGGAATTGTGGCTATGGATTGATTGGATTCATCTTCTTTTTGAATAATTGCTACTATGATTGTTATTTTATGTCATTTTCAGAATTAAATAATTTATATAAAGGAGGAATTTTACTATTATTTATTTCGTTGAATTGGATAAAATTCCTACACACTCCCCTTGTGGGGATGTTCAGATAATATGTATGTACGTATCTGAATGTGGGCACCTCTGGTAATCAAATATGAGGCAGAAAAGGTAGCATGTTGTTTGTGCCAAGTTCCCATAAACGGATCTCTTGGTGTCTGGTTGTTTGTGTTCATTACATTAGGCAAAATCGAATTGGTAAAAGGTAGAACAGAACCATATAAAAATAATAATGATTTCATTACGTAATTATTGTGTGTCATTTCTGGGATGTCGTCTAATTTCCCTGGGAGTGAAATCCTCGAAGGCATGTGATTATTGTGTGTCATCCTTCAATTTCCCTGGTTACTGATCTCAGGCTCAGCAAGAAAGGAGTTTAATTTATCGTAAAATTGTGTCTTAGAACAGAGTGACCCAAAGAGAATTAATAGAATTCACTTGTGTGCCGACATGAAGCACAAACTGCCTTCTTCTGCTTTCGGGGAAGAAGCATGAGGGCTTTTCGTGCAAGAGGTTGAGGAAGACCAATTAGAATCTATGGTGAGATTGATGTGTTGTGCCGAGTGCCGTAGATCATTATTGTCACATCGACATTTTTTGTCTGAAAGGTGCTGCGGCTTTGCGGGAATGAGTTACTAGAGGATGAATACATATATTGGTCTGAAATGAATTTCGAGCAATTAAGCGGGTATTTAAAGATATATTTGTCAGTTTAAATTTTAAAAAGAAAGTAAAAAGAGAAAATAACTTGCGATATACGATTTTAAAATTTTATCCTATAAATTCATATATACATCTTTAAGATTTAAGCTCATAGATATACTCTCCCATTTCATTCCTTCGGTCCTTCACTTTTAAAATTTAAGTATATAGATATATACCTTAAATTTTGAAGGAGTAATTTTTCTTTGCAATTTTGATCATGAATCAAAATTAGACTTTTTGTCAAAAAAAAAAAAAATTTCTACCACTTTTAGATTTAGACAGAAGAAAAATTATAGCATTTTTTTTGTTCAAAATATAAAAAGCTGAGGGACACAAGTGTTTAGTGGTAGCAGACGTTAGTGCCAAAAACATCCTAGGGTCAACGAAACAGCTAAGGGTCACGTCTCATTACTTCTTTTTCGTTGTTTCTTCCTCCTTCGATCCCAAAACAACATAAGGATAATTTTCCCCCGTTAGCTTTTCCCTTTTTGTTTAAGTAAAGATTCACTTCGGCATAAATTGTACAAATAATATTATTTATACTCATAAAATATAAGATACTATATTAATTCACACTTATTTGTTATTGGATAGGACGTATACTTCATTTAAATAAAGGCTACACCTCATTCAATAGTAGGTATTCAATAGTAGATAGTGTGTGAATTGGCATGATGTCCCACACTTTATGAGTAGAAATAAGTTCTTGAAATTGTAAAAAAATAATAATTTCAATTTGATCCGTTTTATGATTCAAATAAGTCCTCATAAATAGTAGTATAAGAATTAAGTTGAATCACATTTTATAATTTCATGAAATAAAGTGATACTTTTATAGTTTTACGAATTAAAATGAATCACACATATAATTCAACTCAACCTTTACTCCTCTTTGTTTGTAAGGTAGGATGGGCTCGAAATTGGCCTCTACAAAAGTATCAGTTGCACATTAACTAATGGGTATTTAGTGATGGTAGACATTACTATCAATACCTCTTTCAATGATCGAAGATAACAAAAGGATGGATGGTGCTAGGGTATGTCGTGAGGGGAGGGAAAATGAGATCAAATTTTTTATGGATGAAACTCATTATGTGCAATAATATTGATAAAGTTTATCTATAAAATTTTATGTCTGAATTTTTACTCCCTAATTAAACATATCTTAATTATTTATTCTTGAGAATAAGTTAAGAAACCTTGAAACAAACACCTCTAATGGTTATGTTTGATTGAGTTATAAAAATTTTTATGGTTGAGTTTTATATATGAAATTTAAACATAAAATTTATTCATAAAAAATTATATCTTACTTTTATCCTTAATTAAACACACCCTAAAAGTAAAATACAGGGCGTTGGGGAAAGATCTTTCACTATATTTGCGGATAATCTTCCCCAAGCAATATCTAAAGGATGGTTAGGCCAACTTTTGGCTGGTCTGGGAGGGTAATGGATATCTCTTGTCCCAACAAATTAAAACAAGAGTTGCTCACGAATTATCGAATATCTATGTTACTATTAGTCTATCAAACCAAACCGTGTACAAAGTAATGAAATTTTTTGAGAGGGTTTCGTCTACTTAAATTCCCGGAACTTGCTATGTTAAAAATTGGCAACACAATATGACGAGCCAAATACAAAGGTTCTTCCCAGGCAAAATTTGATTGGAGAGTTCTATTATATATTTCCTTGATAGTCACGTGGTTTATTTTGCAAAAAGACTAAATATCCAAAATAATTTCTAAGAAATATATTAGAGGATGAATGGGTCCCTTCATACAATTTCATATAATATTCTTTTAATTATACAAACATATATGAAAAGATTAATTTGTCTCTTTTTTAAATTATAAGGGACCAATATGAAACTTTTGAATCTTAAATGACTAATTTGTTCCTTGATATATTTCTAAAAGATTAAAATAAGTATTTAGTATTTGAAGAAATATATGAAATATAAAAACCCAAGTACACCTTGCTAAAAATAAGACCTGCTTTAGTACTCTTCCACAAGGCATATTAAGGCTTGGTTTTATATCAGTGTGACTTTTTTAGAGCAATCGATCTCTTTGGACTCTCAAAAAATTACCTTTAAAATGTTATAATAGTATTATTTGCTAAAATAATATAGAAATTGCTCTCAATAAGCATAAATCACAATAATAATATTTGATAAATATTTTCAAAAAATTCAAAACGAAAATAATATATACATATATTAAAGAGATTAATTTTTATATTTATTGTGAAAAATTAGAGGAAGGTCATACTATTTTTTTGAATTTTAGAGAGCATAAATCATTTCTAAAAAGCATTCTATGATATGCTCTCCAAGCACCCCAACTTTCTAATTAGTTTACCAAACACAAAAATTGACTCATATTTTTCATAAGTCAAAGCACTCATCTGAAGAGCATTATCAAATCTACTTTAAATATACATTCAGACTTCTTTATTTCTAGAAAACAACATTAGTTTTTAAAAAGTGCTTTTCATAATTTTTAGGCGTTTGGATTGACTTATTAGAAAAAGTGCTTTTAGTTTTAAAAAAATAGTTTTATCACTTTTTTTAAGTTAGTAATACTCATTTTATGTGTCGACAGCGACTAAATTAGACCGTTGCAAAATCACTTTGTTACTTATAAGATTTGATATATTTGTCCATGTCAGATTAGTTAGTTACTCCTCCACAATCCATTTTCTCATCATAACAAAAGACAGTTGCAAATGCTAGAATTTAGCTTATGAAAGTATGAAAACAAGTAGTGTACAGACTAATGAAAATTTTAGAGAGAGTTTTTTCTGGCTACTTTTTTAGTTTCCTAGAACTTGCCATCTTAGTAATACTTTTGGCTAATGCTTTCTTAGAGAGTGTATCGGTGTTTTTTTTTTTTTTAACTTCTTTTTTTCCTTTGTTTGTATTATTACCAAAAATACTTTTGGGCAAAGTTAGAAAAATCTTACTTTCTACTATAGTGTATTGGAAAGCTTAGGGCCTACATCAACATGGTTTTGATTTTAATTTGTTAGATTTTATGAATGAAATACTAAAAATTAAAAATAAAAATTAAAAATTCATTTTGTTTATTTTAATAACTTTTAAATATTTTTTTCACAAAATTTAAAAAAATATAAAATTAAAAATTGAAACCAAATCGACCTTTAATTTCTCATTTTCATTTGAGAAAAAGTGATATCCAAACAATCACAATAGATTTATGTTTTATTTACTTTGATGGTGCACTTGGTTTACTTTTTGAAAAATATGTATGAAATAAAACGTTCTCGATAGGCCTACACTTTTTTTTTCTCCAAAAAAACCTGAGGATAGACCTAGCCGAAAATAAACAAGTTTTAGTACTCTTCCTCTTCCAAGAGGACTTGTTAAAGGAGCAAGTCTAACTCATCGGAAAGAGAGACGCCAATAAATCATAATTTTTTCTTTTCACTATTTCCTTTTTATTCCAACTTTGATGGCCAAAAGTGTAACTATCTTATTTAAGGTGCTTGACTGGAAATAATGCTTCCGAACCCAAAATAGCTTATAAAAAAACATTAATTTGATATCATCATAGACACATAATTTATTTTAATTTAACAAAATATTTGGAGTTGAACTATTAAAACTGAGATACAGTCATCTAGATAATTGTATTCAATTTTTTTTTATATATTAACTACACGGTATCAAGTCCAAATTGCAGCCATTTATAGCACGGTTAATAACATTATTAAAATTTTTACAAGGCATGTGTGTTTTGGACAATGCTACGCTGGTTGTCCAATGTGTCAAAGTCGCATTTACTTTTTCTAAGTTGAAGACTATATGTAATGTAACGGGGCATTTTGTTCCTAGCAGAGCCTCAGGCACCGGGCGTTTAAAACACGGACGAATTATACGTTAAACTAATATCACCCACTAATGCTTATTGCTTACACCTTATTTGGTTTAAATATTTTTTACATTGCAAGACTTACTTAATTATTTCTAATTTTATTCTTACATCAATTTTTAACTAAATTACTAAAACTATCATTTTCTCCTCTAAATATAGCCGAATTCATAACATTATTAAGCCTAAATTCTTCACATGAAAAAAACATCAAGTAGAATTCATTAAGAGAATTGTTTCTTAGCACGAAAGAATGTTCCGTAAGAAAGATACGAAAAATTAATTACCAATCACAGAGAGAGTTGAAAGGAGAGAGAGAAATTCAAAGACAGGACACTAACATAGCATTAGCCTCTTCATACGCTATTGGACTAAAATAATTTCACATCAGATAGCATTTTTGATTAATTAATCTGCTGTAAGCTAGTGAAATTTTTTAGCTACTAATTCGTTTTTAATCCAAGAATCAATGTCATGCTTCCGTTGGGCCAATTAATTCATCTTGTATGGGGGTCTTCACTCTGAGAGCTTTTGTAAATTTCTGTGATTTAATGCTTCATCTAAATTTAAAATTCGGGAAATAGCTCCAGGGCTTTAATGTTCTGTCCTTTGATCATAATGGACATCTTAATATGTTGGAAATGAATCTATTATGTGTTAGATACCCTTGCAATAGTATCTAACAACGCTAAACTTCCTTTATTAAACACATTTGTGGCTCTGTTTTGACTTCTTGCTAATGCTGAGTTTTTACTTTATATTGCCCTTAACGTTGGTTGCTTGGTAAGAGTGAGTTTCCCTGTATCTTTTCACACTGCCTTAATTCGAGATCTTCTACCTCTTGTTCACATCCATTGATCGATTCTTACAATATCCAGTGAAACAGAGTCCCCACTTAAAAGCAAGAGAGGGACTTGATGCAAAATTGCTTTGTCAACATCTGTTGCTATCTTCCTCTTAAAATTGGTTTGCTTCTTCTGTTTCATTAAAATTTCGTTATTCATTTCCCTTCACCACAGAACAAAAAATTTGATGCTAAACTCACCTATCGAATATTTTGATGCAATCCATTCAAGAATGGGAAATTGATACAAATTACAAACAGACATATATCTAACACAAACAACAAACAGCAAGTACAATTATTGATCACGGTTTTCACATAAAAAACCGTTACAGCACGATTGATACACTCCATATAATAATACAACAACAGAAACCACTCCAAGAATGTTATTGCCAAGCAAATTCCAGAAATAAGAGTCTTTTTGAGGAATCGCAAATTGTGAAAGATGGTACAACATGGCCTAGACAGCCACACGTGCACTCTGCACCTTGTAACTCTCTCTCAGTTTCTTGATTGCATCTAAAACGGCACAGACGAATAACTCGTATAGATCTTGGGAATGGTAATAACCAACGATCCCAAAGATGCCAATCCACAACATTCCAGTGAACCAAGCAATAAGTGGATATATAGCGGCTAATACCAAGACCGAATAAATGCTTCCAATCACAAGCATGATCCAAATAAAGATCATTGCCAAGCACTCATCAACACGATGCCGAAGCATAGTTCCCAACAGCCACAGCAAGAAGAAGAGAACCATCATCAAGACTGCAGCTGCTGTAACAATTGGGTGCTCAGTGAAGAACTGATTCCCAGTAGCTGTGGACTTCAAGGCAATGACACCAAGCAGCCGCTTGAAGAGCTTGTCAAGGATGTCTTGTGATTCTTTGAACTTGTTCACCTCTTCATCCCTAGTAAGAAAAGTTTGGTTAAGTGTTCAGAATTCCATCAAAGAAAAAAAATATATTATGATTGAGGGAACAGTTGAATTCATGCAAAGAAGATATCAAGAGTTCTCTTGATATGTATAGGTTTGATCAATCACTAGCTAACCTCACTGGAGCCTCATTTCCGGGTCTAGATGAATCCATGGTATAGGCAATATGTGTGGCACCCTTTTCCTTGGCCTTCTCAGTAGGAGGTTCTTTCAGCAAGAAGATGTAAGGGATGAGGATGCTCTGCGATTGGATTTATATAAGAGTTCATATATTGTCGGAATGGCGGGTTCCCGTTTAGGCTTATATTACGTACGTACTGAACGTATAATACGTTGAAAAAGCATATAATTCGTTGGCTTTGAAAATCATTGATGATGGAAAATGTTAAGAAAGAAAGAAAAGTTAGATTTAGTGGCACAGTTTTTTGACTTTTGTTAGAAGATCCCAATACGAATTGCCCTGACCCGAATTATACGTAAAAAACGCTTCTACTGTGTTAAAAGGGACCCGAGAGGAACTTTCGATTGACCTCTGTTCTTTATTATTTGTCCCCATTTTATCTTCACTTTGTGAGAATCATACGTCCAAAACACAGGAACATTGCAATATTTAATGTTTCGGCCACAAGGAAAGTGCATGCTTGCGTTTTCTCTCAAATGGTGAGAACTAATGAACTATCATTCACATTATATTTGTAAAAATAGAGACAGAGAGAGAGATCTATCAAATTAATGTATAAATCGAGGAGGAATAAGACCAAAAATTGTCCTTATAGAAAATTAATGTGTTCATGATTTAATACGCATGAATTAAAAAAGAAAAGGAAATTAGCAGTAGGATATAATTAGAAAGGAAAGGAAACTTTTAAAGGGACCCGAGAGAGGGTGCGACTTTGTATACCAAAAAAGCAAGTATAAGACAATTAAAAGCAATTATCAGTTTTTTTAATAAGAATTTAATTTTGATGCATTATTAAAACTTTTTATACTTTCATCCGAACAAATCATTTCTTATTAGGTAATGATATTTTGACATCTAAAAAATAGGTATCTATTCAGACACTTACTTTATAATTATTGAATGTGATGGTAGTCCCCACTTATACTTAACATCCATCACATCTAGTGGTTATAAAGTGGGTGTCTGAATAGACACCCACTTTTTTTGAGTGTCAAAATAGCATTACTCTTTCAGACACCCACTTTTTGAGTGTCAAAATGGCATTACTCTTTCTTATTTATATGACTTTTCAAATAGTGAATATAAGACCTAACAATTTTTTATTAATTTGGCAACACATAATTGGATGATAATGTGAAGCAATTTTATATTATTAGTGTATAAAAATTAGACTCTTTTGTATTAACAAAATATAAATACGAGATTAATTTTGATGCATTATTCGTATAAAAGACAATATAAAAGAGTTTTATACTATAATTTAATCACATACTTATATTTTGTAAGACTTTCAATATCGTGTGTAGTTGAGTCAAACACTTATGATTGGATATGTCTATGTGAAATTTTTTTTATACTAACAATGCATATAAATTAAATCCTATAAATAATAGTTAAATAGAATAAAGTGGTATAATGAAATAAATCATCTAAAAATGAATAACCATGTTCCATTATTCTAGCAAATTGATTCCATAAAAACGAGTGAGTGTGTAGTTTAACGGTAGATTCTTACATATTTCAATGAGTTAAAGGAAGTTATGAGTTCAACTCTCATCTCTATCCTTATTCCTTAATATTTTTGTTGAAAAAAAAATCGATTCCATAAAAAAATTCTAATTCTCTATATTTTTTATGATGACCATAATTTGCCATTTTATAATTTCTTAAAAAGGCATTCAACTCAAACTTTCTTGTTTAAAGAAATAAGAATTTTTTAAAACTAAAAAAATAATGCTAATTATTTCCAACAAATTATCTCGCTTTTCACTTGACTCAAAGTTTTTGAACTAAGGTCGTAACGTCAGTATTATAGTAGTTTTCACTTTAGCTCTTTAAAAAAATTTCCTATTTTCAATCTTGCCTTATTGCGTTACTCCTAATTGAATGAATGGTGGAATAAATTCTAGTGAATGGCATGCACTCTAGTCATATAAAGATGTGAAACATGTTGCTGTGTTCAATAAAATCCTCTAAACCACCACCCTTCGTTCTGATGTATCGGATGGGCGAGATTGATACAATTGCTAGATCAAGAGAAAAACCAGTTAAATGATTCATATTATTCACAAGGGAAAATATATATACAGGGCAAAACACATAAACGACCACTTTCCAAAGACAAAAAATCCAGCCACTCTTGTGAAGGGGAGGAGAACAAAAAGTGGCCTGGCCACCAATCCGAATAATTTCCCATAAAAGTTAAAAAAGAAAACCAGTTGTCAAAGACTCTTTAAGACAATGGGACTTTGTACCACAATTATGTGGGCAACACATTGTGGTTGAGAGTATCTATGTGTCAACACATGCATCCTATCTAAGCATGAAGGAAAAAAAGTACTCACAAGTTACAACCAGGATTTAACTTCCATTAAAAATGAGGTTTCTAATTACACATTTTTTTTAAACCATGAATATCTGGATGATAATGAAGAAAAGAAAGAGTCACATTTGAAAGTTCAGCCTCATAAATTTCTTATATGATGATCCTATTCCATATAATTATGCGCGAAACTCTAATTACTGATAGAAGGATGAAAACTAGTTTATCTCTCTTAATTCTTTATCTTTATCTTTTTTTTATTATAAAAATTCTTTATATTATGTACTAATTTATCATATATATATATAAACATGATGGTCAAATATGTAAATAAACAGAGTTCTTATTCCTCACACCATATATTGAGATGCAGATTAAGATTACCATGAAGCACCAAATAAGCTGTCAAACCATTATTACTAGCAGCCATTCTAAGAACTAGAGCACAATCATCAAAACCATGGCCACCACAACATTGGAGGTGGGTTATGAATAAAGTTCCACCAAAAGCTGTGTAGTCTTGCAGAGTTGAAGGCATGATACCAATCAACCACTTGAGGAGTTTGTTAGAGCTCTCTTGCACTATAATTCTCTGCTTAATCATCTCTTTCTCCTTGAGGCATGTTTGGTTAATTCCATCAAAGAAAAATGTTGGGCATAGATGATGTGATATGAAAACACAAAGATATAGTCATATAGACAGAACCATGGTTTTGCTGAAGCATAATAGCAGAATATGAAAAAAGTGGACATTCCAATGCAAAGAAATCAGTTTTCTGGGACTAAAATCCCTTGCATGAATACAAGCCTTCCTCTATCTATCCCTCTCATCAGCAATAAAACATGAAAGAAGCTGATTGTATAGAAAGTTCCTTTCTCTCTCTATCTATTCCATACAGAAATATCTGAAAAGTTCGAAGAAAAACTATTATCATTGTCTGACATAAAACCGTTAGATCATAAAAGTTTCCAAACGAATGGAAGGCCAATGCAAAGCATAGTGCCTTTGAAGCTAGCTAATGAAACCAAGGATGATTATTTCATTTATTTGCACCGGCAAAAGTTCCCTTAGCATGATTAAATCAACAAAGTTCATTAAATGAATATTATATACACTTTCAGCTTCTTCATTCTTTTATTTATTTCGGCTTTTATGCGCATACCAAAGGTAATGCTTGTCCATCAATGGCCAAAAAAAGTTCCCCCCACGTACAAAAATTAATTCTTATTCTCTCCATTGAAGCTTTCTCAAGTATCAACCCAAATGATCAGTAACATAAGACTATTGGTGGACAAGCAAGATTATTGCTTCAAATAATATATGAATTTGGCTCAGTGAGTGCAATAAATTACAGGAATTTTATGTCTAAAATCTTCAAGATTATATTACATTAAAAAGGGAAGGAAAAAAAAAAGAGAAGAAAGAAGAAGAGCAAATGAAAGTTATGCTTTAGCTGCCTCTAGTGCTAAGAACTGATTTTCCTGTGCCTCTGGAGCAGCTGAGCCCCTGAAGAGCAAAATTGCCAAGCTGCCTATGCAGAAATAGATAAAGCATCCATAACAATGGGTCACATAGGAACCAAAATCAGTTCCTACAATGCATTGCCAACCAGGTCCATGACTCCTATCAAATTCCTGCAACAAAATCACATAAAAAATCTCAAAATAAGATTAAGCGAATGAGGAACTCCCATTCCACACAATCAATGGTGTCTCAACATTGGAGCTTCTTAATTAGTCTTTACCTTCTTGATAAACCGGGCTATCTCAATGGCCTCAGTGACATCAAAGAAATCCAGTGCTTTTGATGCTAAATCAAGTGCATCCTGCTGCATAGTTTGAAGCATGTCAGTTTCACCAATCACTGCCTTGCCTTCTAGCATGGTGAGTGAAGTACTAAAGGAAAATTTGCAACAACACTAAGGGTGATTATGGTGCTGAAAAGGAAGCAGAACAATAGAGCACAATAATATGAGCTGCTTCTAAAACAGGTTGTGAAATGTGGATAGTGGATTAAAGGTAACGTGGTGGTGGTGGGGATTTAATAGAATTCGGATCAACAAGGTTGGTGCTAGTGGATTAGCCATGTATGGACTTCATTCCTTGTGGCCACCAAAAAAGACATTGAATTAGTCCATTTCGGCATTTTTATTTTACCATATGATAATCATGGGCCCATTATTGAGTCTTTTCTAATCTCATATGGATGTAGCTTGGAGCTATACTATTATACCCTTGACATGGACCAGCAATGAAGTGAACAGTATTTGCTAGAGGTGAATAAGGATAAGTTACATTCATGTGCTGATTCTAGATAATGTTGTACACGTGCCCAGTAATTTGTGGCTTTGTCGGTTTGATTTTTGCCTTGATTCATGTGTCGCAAAGTAAGCTGGTGCTCTTCTAAATTTTCAAGTTCTGACTATGGTCAGCTTGACTTGGAACATGTTGGGTCAGTGTATGTTGCAGAATATTCATTCCAATGCATAAACTTCAAGGCCTTGTATTTTCCTTTAGTCACTCTTAGATGAACTTACTGCACTTTGACTCATCCAAATAGATGTAATTAAGAGATAGCTAAAGTAATTGTCCAATAAGCGGAGGAAAAACAACCATCTAATCTTGTCTAGAAGAAACCAAGTTTCAAGTCTACTCGAAATACTTTGTCATATAAATGCAATCAGATAGCAATTGAAATGAATACACCTTTTTTTTACCCATCATTTTGAGCTATTTGACCTCACATTGATTTGGAAATTATAGTATGTGCTCAAGTACTTTTTCCAATTAATGTCTTATAATCATGCTTTAATTTGCCATAATTAACAATATCTTTCCATGTTTGCTAATGGCATATTGTGAAGAAATTAAAGTCTTAAAAATTACATTTGTAATTATTTGGACCACATCTGGATCCTTGCCTTGATTATTTATGACATGGTGGACATTTGGAATACTTATCCCATATTGAATTTTGACACGAGCTCAGTATAGGTTCTTCATACATGAATACACAAACAGACAAAGCTAGAGGACTAAAACTAGCATCCACCACAAAGTGGTTCCTGGCCAGCGACAACATACTTGCTGCAAGTGCAAACCTCAGCTTTGTCGGCATATTCATATCTACAAAAGCAGCATATTCATCAAGAAATCACAGGAATATTCATTCCTGCTCCCTATTCCCCCAACCTTTTGGTCTTAAAATATCCAATTTTTTTTTCAGATTATGGAAGATATCCATTCCTTCATCTAACGTCCGTTTGAAGTACTAATGATTCAGTCAAAACTAATTACATAAATACTTTGTTTTCAACAACTTATCTAAACACATTAATTTTTTTTTTTGTCATATCAATTTTATTGGATGTCTCCGAATTCCGAATGCACTACCTCCTACTTTTGATATAATCCAACACACGACGAATCCTTTAAACAGAAATTAAAACAACGTACACGTTGCTAAGATGTTAATCATGTTTAATCAAGCAATTGCTATTTTTCCCAATAGATGGAAAACGGAAGGTTCGCTTTCGTTTTACTAATAGAAGCAACATACAGACCTTTTGCAAGACCTGCTAACATATTCTCCTTCGTTATGTAGGATATTTGTTGCGGAAACACTAACATGATTTATGTGCATATATGATACCTTATAGATATAAAAGTATTCATCTCCCTCTACTTATTAATTTAAACATCTGGAAAAGATAATTCATAATATGCTATAAGAGCCACTATCACTAAATATAATGGCCAGAAATTTAATTCTTGTTATCCTCTGTTACCATTTGTATAGATTTATGCTTGAAGCCAAAAAAAATTATATGCACAGAGGAGGAATTAGATATAAACCTTTTTCCCATCCCCTTTTTGCACCTATAAAAGAGAGAATTTTTCATGATTAAACCAACCTCACTCAATAAAAATATTAGAGTTTGATAGACATTTAAATATTGATAATTTAAATAAAATAAAGTTATTTATAAGTGCAATACATCAGGATTGTGAATTCATTATTATCTTTGATTTTTACTATATTTTCAGATATTAATTTTGATATTTTGTAATTATAAAATAGTTTCACATTATTATTCAATTACATATTTAATTTCTATTTGTAAAATGCTTAAGTAGCAAGTAGTTAACCGAAATACTTTACTAGTATAACAATATATTATTGAATATTTTATTTATTCTGATAATACATCAAAATTAAATTCATATTTTAAATATAATAAATGGTAACCAACATTTAGTTCTATGAAAAATATTGTACCAAACATGCTATGAAAAATCTAAAACATCTTTAACAATAAGACATATAACAAATCCTCATACTTACGAAGGCAAACCAACCTGTCTTCCCCATGAAAACATCAAAGAACAAAAGAAAAACACCTCAATGCATGATAATAAAGTAAATATTCAAAACCCACAAAAAAGCCTTCTCAATTCTCATCGGCAAGAGCCAGCATCTTCTTCGCCACCTTTCTATCTCCTCCCTCCATTCTCCATTCCCCTCTTTTCCCTTATTTACCTTATTATCCCAACCCATTCCCTCTCTCTCTCTCTCTCTCTCCCTCCTCTTTCTTTTCACCATCCTACTCTTTCATATCTCATTCTTCACACTTCCCATATATCATCTCCCTCATTCATTCCCCTTCCTCCCACCACCAAACACGTGCCGTCCACGTGCCACCACTCCCCCGGCACTCTCAAAACCCCGCCGATGGCGCCGCGCACACTCTGGTCGTCATGCTTCGGCAAGCACACCCACAGCTCCGCCGCCGGCGGCCGCCACGACTACTCCGACACTGCTGAGGAAGGCGGCGGAGGATCGGCGGCTGGACCCGTGGTGGTGGAGATGTTCACGTCGCAGGGGTGCGGGACGTCGCCGGCGGCGGACCTGGTGCTGTCGCGGCTGGGAAGAGGGGACTTCCAGCTGAAGGTGCCGGTGGTGCTGCTGGCGTTCCACGTGGACTACTGGGACTACGTGGGCTGGAAGGACCCTTTTGGGTCAAGCCAATGGACCGTTAGGCAAAAGGCCTATGTTCAGGCCCTTGGGCTTGACACCATCTACACCCCACAGGTTGTGGTCCAGGGAGAGGCCCAGTGTGTAGGGAATGACGAGAATGCCCTCATCGACGCCATCACGTCTGCGCCTAGATACCCTACCACAACGTTCCAGGTTGGTACTACTACTAATTGGTACCACGCCAACCCTTTACTTTAACTCATGCATGCATGCATGATTGCATTACTTCTTTGGGGATTTTTTGGTAATGTGAAAATTTTTGGTCATTTGCTTTTTGAATTGGTGATCAATTTTATTTTTTGTCATATTTAACTGAATCTTGTTAAGAGAAATAATGACGCCATGTGACATTATTTTTATGTCATTTTTGACATGTTAGTTGTTATTATGTCTTTTTTATTTTTCCGGTAAACATAGGCCAAAGCATGCCCAAAAGAGAATAAATAATTACAAGCCGAGGGGCAAAGACTTCACAGCATTAAAAGCTAACAGCCCCCTTTGTATCTGGCGACGGTTTTTGGTATTTTTAATGACAGACAAGTACTTTCGTTAAAATTTATGCTGAAATTTCTTTTTGACAATTATGCTTATCACTAATGACTAAATTGATAAACTGTTTGCACCCAAAAGAAGAGTTGATGAACTGTTTAAAATGCAAGAAGTTAATTTTTTTTAAAAAAAGATAAGAAATATTTTTAAAAGCAAAAATAATTAAGATAAGATACCAAATTGTCCCTTTTGCCTTGTTTCTTCCTTTTATGAAGGGGTCTCTTTCGATGGCAAAAGGGTGAAGGGCAATATAGGTTTGCAGGATTATTTTTAAGCTTCAAGGTCCATTTGTTTCGGACTTTGAACAAAGCGAACATAAAACTTAAATTTTATAGATAATTAAAAAAGCTAAAAACTAATTTTTTTTAATATTCTGATTATTTTTAAAAAAGTTATCCAAATATACGAAAAATAACCTTTTTAATACAAAAAAATGTTTCTGGGTTCCAAAATCACATCCAAACCCATCCCAAATTCCTTGTGAATAGAAGTTATTTTGAAGCTAAATTTGTTTCATTCATCATATGCCAGAAGTTCTACAGGATTTATGTTTGGTTCATCTTGGGTAGTTACCGCGGAGAAAGGTTTAAGGGAAACAAACTAGCTTCAAATAGTAATGACCACTCATGTTTTTTTTTTTTTAAAAAAATCTTAAAGAAGGTTTAGGAAATATTTTCATTTATGAATGTGCATATTTGGCAGTGTCTTATTTATGTATGACAACGAGATATTTGGTGTGAAACGGCTAGTAGGAGACGGATAAATGGGAATTGAGTCCTAACCCAAAGCACATCATCCCCTAACTATAATGACCATAAAAGGTGCTAACTAGAATTTTTGCTGTAACGTATTTGATGCTTTGCAAGAACGAGTATTTTATTTATTTATTTTCATGATTCCTTGGTTAAAAAGAAATTAAACTACCATGTACATTGGACCAGAAAGACTGTTTTGGTAAGAAACACGCGGAGAGATCAGTGCATATTTCTGGATAGTCATCTTTCCCACTTTTGTAAAGAGTATGGTACCAACGCCACATGTAAGAGCTATAACTTTTTGCTCAAGAAATAATTAGTCAGTCTAAGAGAGAGAGAGAGAGAGAGAGAGAGAGAGAGAGGATAATAATCCAATACTAGCCACGTTACGTTTTAGGAGTTGGCAATGCTTTTCTTTTTGGCAGTTTGCGTGCTTTTCCAAAAGATTCATTACATCATGTATACGACCTGAGCCTCAGGTAAACCTGAAGCAACTTGTGGTAGATCCAAAAACAGATGTTGACATAAGGGATTTTTCAATCACAAGGTCATCATCTCAAGCAACAAGTGGGACGCCACTTGCTCACCTAATTAATGCCAAAATGGTGTTTTATGGATGAATTATTATGTCATCTAAACATAACTTACATTGGACATTGTCTCAACTCGTATCTCATTTATGTAGGATCCACACACCATTCAATAATGAACATGTGCCAATCAGCATTCTACACAATGCATGTATACATGACATTATCCTTTAATTTATGGATCAAGGAAGCTGTCTTGTGCTTCACACCATCCAAAGGAGTTGGATTCGATCATAGACATCACTTCACTCGATCTTCTTGAAATTTCAATAAAATTAAATGCAACTCTTCACACATGAAAGCACTTATTAACAAGAGAATCATGTTCCACCTTCCACTCATTTTCCTAGCAAAATTAAGTCCCAAGAAAACCAATAGTACAACAAAAGATATTTTCAAAGTTTGACAGTTGAGCAAAATTGTGTGCTAGCAGGTAACTTTCAGAAGACCTACATCAGATTCTTTGGAAGTCATCCTTACAGGAGCATTGAGGACCAAAGTGGACAGTCATGGGGCAGATGTCATGGTGGCACTGTATGAAACAGGTTTGGTTACTGACTGCCCAAGAGGGGAGAACAAAGGGCGTGTTCTATCCAATGACTATGTTGTTAGAAAACTAGAAAAGCTCTGCACTGTCAAAGACCACTCTCCAAAGAAGACAGTTTCAGGAACAATTACTTTTCCCTTGTGGAGTTCATTCAACAGCAGCAGGTGTGGCCTAGCGGTCTTTGTTCAAAACAGCTCTTTTCAAATTTTTGGTTCGCAGAATTTTCACCTGCCGGATGATATATGACATTGATTTAATTTGTCTTTATTTGTTCTGCTTGCTGTCATATCCCGGCTTAATTATTAGGCTGTGTACAGGGTTTGTAGTTTAGGATAACGTGTTTTTTTTTTTTACTCTTCTCTTCATACTTTGCCCTTCCTTTGTATTGGTTCTATATTGGGAAATGAAGAAAGTATGTTGAAATTGTGATGTACAATTTTTTGATTTGATATTAGATTTTACATTGAATTTGATTGTTCCTGGAGAAGATAGTGCGTTGATTCGTAATGTCTATAGATTTGTTAGTATCATTAGCTATTCAGATGTCAACGCATGCAGGCATTCGAATATTAGCAATGGAAACTTTTTGCCCTCTTAGATAGCTACCAATTCAGATATTTATATGATTAGTATATTTGGTAATTGAAACCTAAGGCAGGATTTTAAACGTAATACCAAGAAAACTAGCTTAAGATTCGAGGAATTGAATGGAACTTCGGGCAACAAATGCACGGTAGTGCAAAGTAAACAGTGATCTGAATCAACCAAGCAGACTGCTGATATTACAGAGGTGACAGAATTTCATAGATCCAAAAAATTATAGAGGTGAACTTGTTTACTACACAATTGGATGATGAACTGTGTTTGATCATAGCATAGATCCACAAAAAGAATGATTTTCATGAACAATATTATATAAACAAGATCATTTCACGAGCAGATCGCAGTGAGGACTTCCATTTATTTGACAAACAAGCAAACTCTACTATGTACAAGTCGGACTGCTCCTCCAAAGCACAGAATATTTTGACAATCAAACAAGGAATCTTCCTATCAGAGTGCCTTATCTTAACCTAACAATAGGCTGCAAGCCAAATTCCTCCAATAGAACCATGGCAATGACATCTTCCTCTGAAGAAAAACACTTAATGGAAGATCAAATTGCACTTCAAACTGAATCTACTGCTTGAACTTGTTGCCTGGCCAGGTACTTCTCCCTTCTTTCTTTCTATAAACATTTGTAGACGACATGAGTGTAAGCAATGAAATATATATTAATGTTGGAATGAACAAAATCTAGTGTCAATATTTTACATACCCATTCATCAATTACAAGTCCTTCAGCAACAACTCGAGGACCTGCCACCTCTGCAGGAGGCTTCTTTCGAGCTTCAACTGCAGCATCAGCTTCAGCCAACTGCCTCTTCAGTTTTTCCAAGGCCTAAAAACACCAGATTGCCGTTATTGCAGATCAATTTTGTACTGAGATAGTTTTCACTTTTCAGAGAAGTATGACTTACAGGACTAGGGCGTTCTGGATCTATAAAGACAACCTTCAAGATTCGTTCCACTGTGACTAGATCCTTTTGTTCATCAAACTGCATAACAAAAACCAAAGACCAAATTCTTCTCAACATTGACCAATACTAAGCCGAAGAAGTTTCAACTTTCAAGCCACATATATTACAACTACTGAATAAATATAGTAATTACAGCAAACATCATATCATGTCATGTATATTCAGATATCTCATCCCTAGATTTCATGTGAAGTCTCACCATTTTTCCTCCTCTATTCCATACATTTATACTCTCTCTCTACTTAATGTTTTAGACCATATTTCCTTCTCCCCAAAAAGGCAACTAAATGATCATTCATGATAAAAGTGAGGACAAGAATGGGGCAATTCACTCAATACAAGAACACATTTAGTCCGAGGACCAAGCAAACAATGAAAAATTGCATCTAATCTACCGAACTTGCAAATCGTTTGATCTAACTAGCTAGAACTCTTCCCAATGATAACAGGCTCTGTCCATTATCCAAAGCATATCCCATTAACCAGTGTCTTGAAACGCCGGCACACCATGAGTTCTCCAAGTTTCCCAAAGAAAGCTGACTCCCAACAATAAGAAGCAGGCAGGAATAAAGTATAACCATGCAACAAAGCTGTGTTTGAGCTGTCTGTTCCAACCATAGGGAAACAGAAACCACGCTCAACGCAAGACGTCAAGGGATAGAACAACAGCTGCTTCAGCTTTTGGGCAGTGGATGATAATATAGCTAATATCCAACTGAATTCTTTTACAAAGTAAATTATGATGCACCTCAAAATTTGAACCAAAAAAGTTGGGGCTTTCTAGCTGCAACCTCTAGGAACTGATAGATAAAATGATCAAGGGTTCAAACCTTGCAGACTTCTCTCTTGCTGGCAAGGCCACAGCATCTACCCTCCATAGATCCATTTTATAATGGATTTCTATCAACATGTTGTCTAGTTTGCACTTTGTACGTTAATTACAAGGAATGAAGATATGGCAAGTAATATTTTATTTTTTTTTGTTTCCTAGTTAATTTCAGATCCTGTAATCTCTTCCAAAATTATTGTGATACTCCACACTGACATAAAACAGGTATGTAGCCGCCACAATCTTGACCGTTAAATCTTAGTTATTCAATTCAATGCCCAATATAAGTTTCGTACTAGCCCTCATGAAACATAACCTTTGACAAATCTCCAATTATGATGCTAAATAAAACCACTAAATTTGCTTCCAACTTTTCCGACCAGGCAATCCAAGCTAGACCAATCTTAGTGGCTTAGGCGATCTAGGTTTGATTAGAGTATTTGGAATAACAGCTTTTAGCAGCAATTACTGAACTTTCTTTTTATAGCATCGGCTGGACAAATTAACCAACAGAACAACCGGAAAGTACAAAACCCTCCTCCCCTCTCTCTTCCTTGGGAGATTAAATAAGATATCAGAAGGTACAGACATACCAGCTCAGGTACGTAGTCCACTCCTTCTTTCACTTTGAGACTCATGATTTTGAACTTCACCTTGTTCTTCTGCTCTGACAGCTTTTCATTGTTCTCAGGTTGCTCCACAAACTTGAACACTGACCACCAAATTTGGAAAGCAACATTAATACAATAATAATAATAATAATAAACCAAGATGATAATTTTTTTCAATATTAATAAAAGAAATTACCAGTAGCAATTAAGCTTTCACCAGGAGCAAGAATACCACCAGGGGGCCGCATATAACAACTCTTTGGTGCCGTAGTTTGAAACTGAAACAACAAAATAAAGGTTATTATTCCAGAAGCGGTTACATTACATAGACATATTTGAAAAAACCAGAACCGTTAATTAGGTAAGACCAACCCCCTAATTCTTTTCTTTTTTTTTTTTAACCATTTTAGTAACATATGACAAACAAACACAACCACAAAAAAAAACACGAGACACATGAGATGAGTCCACAGAAGCAAATACCTTGAAAGCAACATGAGACTTGCTTGTGTTTTTTAACCGCACAGCACTCCTAACCTGCTTCCCAGGCTCATCTTCAAAACCATACAAAAACAAACAAAACCCCAACTTCAGCATTAATCATTAACCAAAAACAAAAATGCAGTGTAAACGGTAAATAAATAATTTTAAAAAAAGTATTTCATGTTATGATTTACACACGTGAGTACGTGACTCAGTTGATTTAAAAAATCAAATACTCTTTTTTTTTTACTTTTTTACCATAGAAAAAAAAAGGCAAAAACTTCTCTCCTTGAAAATCATAAAGCCAAATTCCCCCCCCCCCCCCGGGGAAAAAAAAAGGAAATATTAAAATGTTTACAAAACAAAGGAGCTGAATTTCAATCCAAAACTCAATGAATTGACAAATATAAGAGCGAAAATCGAATAGAAGCAAAAAAGTCAAAAGTCAAACACAGAGAGAGAGAGAGAGAGAATGCAAAGGCGAAATCAGAATCATCGTTTTTACTTGGGAAGTAGAGGCAACTGGAAGGATCGAGACGGAGCCTTCGGCGTGGAGGGAGCAGCGACCTCGCCACCGACGACACCGTTTTGGAGGAAGAAGAAGCAGAAGAAGCAGCAGAAGAAGAAGCGTTCCCTTCGTGGTGGTGGTCGTGGTTTGGCGCTGAAGAAGGAGGAGAAGATGAAGAAGAAGCGTTCCCCGAACTCCAGAAGGGGCAGAGCTTGAAGAGCTTCGCTTCGGAGCGCGGCGGCTTCTGGTTGCCGACGGCGATGGCCATGGTCACCGCCGGAGAAGTGACTGAATTAAATTTGTAGGGCTCCGGCGAGGAATTGGTTAAGAAAATTGGAGGTTAAGAAACGCAGCGTTTTAGGAAGGCTTGAGTTTTGGATTGAGGTTCGGAGTTGAAGAATTAAAACGAAGGAAGAAGAATAGGAGGGAGGAGGGTGTGTTAGACTGTCAACGACTTTATGCGGACGACGCTGCGCTCGCAACGTGTCCCTTCAGTAGCATCTTCTTCAATGCATAATTGCATACGCTCTTCCTCATTTATTGAATTAGTAAAAGAAAAGAAAAAAAATATTTGAAGTCGAGAAAGAAAAAGACTTGTCTCAATTTTGAATCAAAATAAGACAAACTTTGCTGAAAAGATTTTTTTATTTATCCATTTTAAGACGAACTTTGGTGAATCAACACATGATATGGTGGGTAAGTACTAAGTAGAGTTATCTCAATGTTAAAATTGATTGTCTCAAGCAATGATATCAAAATTTGTAAACTTTTATATTAGGTGAGTTTGGTGTAGAATGAAAACTAAGATAAAAATTTTGAGGATTAAATTTATGAATGATTTAATTTACTTTTATTATTAATATATTTCATGCTGTGTGATTTTTTATATTTGTGCATAACTATATATAAATATAGTTATAATATGTTCAACATAATTAAATGATGTAATGTTATATAATTATCTAATTCTTTTTTTTTAACTTATAGGAAATAGAATTAAACAATGCTATATTATACTAATCACGATTTAATATTTGATTATTTTATTTTAAATAGGGTAAAAATTAGAGGTAACAAATGAATGATAAGATTAAGATATTGAAACTAAATATGATTTTAATTTTAATATATCATTATTATAAAATATTTTATACTATCAATTAATTATTCAACATTGTATCTACAATTTTAGAGATAGTTAATATAAAAGAGAAGCACTCTTGATATACGACAATACATTATCAGATTTATGTGGCCAAAAAAATTTATATTAACAATACATTAAATTAAATCTTTCAAATATAAATGATGTAAAATATAACATTTGCTTATTTTTGAGGTATATAAGAATTTCTTGTGTACTTATAATTTATAAAAATTAAGTTCAAATTGTAAACTTGTTAGATGTTCATAAGAAAGAAAACAGAAATTCGGTTGGCCAATTTTAAAAACTGGAATATATTCATTTTTATATGAATATTATTATTTATACTCCTTACTATTATTACTCGTTCCCACAAAAAAATAAAAAATAAAAAAACTATTATTACTCGTATGAGGGTAGTTAATTAAAGTAAGGAAGCATGGGTTGGATTGGGAATTGGAGGGTAAGGGGCATTAATGATGGGGGATTAGGTTAGGTGTGGTTTGCTGTAGGGGGCATTAACGAATGTGGGCTAGGTTTGTTGGTGTGGGTTAGTTGTTCGTTGGGAAAATTGATTATGGGGAATTATTATGACATTCCTTTGCCTTTTCTCTTCTCACCAACAAGGAAATTCCCCTCTTGGCCTATTCTTTTCTTTCCATTCTTCAACAAAGATATTTTAATCCACGAGCTTTCACCCCCTCCTTGTTTTTATTTTGGAGGGGTCAACACCCCTACTTGCTTCCGTTGAATGAATATACCCGTGACTGTAAGGCTGTGATTAATACTCCACTTGTCGATAACTAAAACTCATTCTTAATTTTCAGTTCTCTTCGGATTTAATTTTAAAAATTTATCTGATCGGTGTACTAAAAAGCACTATTTAAGGAGTGAAAAAAGGAATAAAATGAGATATTTACGGTAAAAAATATGAGATTTTATATTATCAAAACATGAGACCCATAAAAAAAAACTTTGTAATTTAACCTTTTTAATAACTTTAATAAGTGTCTTAGAAAAACCTAAATTTTAATATATTAATATATTTTAAATTTTATTATATATTTATTCAATTATATAATATTATATAATAAATATGGTTAATTATATAAAATTCTTTTATACCGTAAATGTATTAAAATTAATTCTTTTCAACAAAATTTCAAACGGTGCTGCCAAAACAAAACAAAATACCTAAGGGAGTTCTTTTCATTGTTTTTTTTTCCCCTCCTGGAGTGACTATCATGAATGGCTTGGAAGCTCAAACAGATTGGCCCAAAAAACGTAAATATTAACCCAATTATTTTAAGGCTCAACCCATAATTTCTTTTTTTTATCTTGGACCCATTTATTTTTCTACACCCATATGTTGGCCCAACGATGAGTCTAATTTCAGACAAAAACATCAAGGCTATGATCAGAAAAAAACAAAAAACCAAAAAACAAACAAAATCATTGTTATTTTTTCGAAAAAAAAAAACTTTGTAATCTTAGTTGGGAAGTTCTTATCCTGCTATCCATGTAAATCGAACTTTCGTACTGAGGCATACTCTGCTGTCAAAATGGCTTACATGAGTGCCTCACAAGTATGATAAAAAAAAAAAGTAGTGGTGGGTGGGTATTTTTTATGAGCATACCTCAATTTCTGTTATTGTGTCTGAGTAAATTAAAAGGGGTTAGTTTATTTTGCAAAAAAAATAAAATTGTATGATGTTACTTGTGGTTCTTTTTTAAATGATATTATAACCCTACAATTTAGTAGGCTTGATTGTCATAAAGATCTCAGTATTATTCACTAATGAGTGGCTAACATTGAACTATGAATATATGAACCTAAAATACACAGTTTTAATATTTTATTTTAAAAATTAGAAGATGGGGCTTAGTATTAACTATTAATATTAAAAGAGTTTTATCTCACGGTGAATCATAACATTGCAAGAATCAATTTGATAATTTTGTTTTCGAAGAAACAATTTGTTTGACTTAAAATTTTTGAGAAATCAAAATGAATATTTTCGTCTAGTTAAATAAAAAAAAAAAAAGCTCAACTGCCATAAAGAAACATATTATAAAACGAACTTGACATGAAAGTCTAATTTTATTGCCTAGATATTATAAAACACTTTTAAATTGATATTTAATTAAAATATTTTATTTACATAACTTTTTACCTAGTAGTTAAGAGAGTTAATTATTATAGTTAATATGATAATACATGATTGAATGATTTTGTCAAGAATTTTTATATTATCAGTGCATAAAAATTAAGTTTTTAATATGATACGAATTATACAAACATCTTCACATATTAAGAGTATTACTTGATATTCTAAAAGCTAAACTGAATTGATAAGTCGAACCGGAAACCATTTCCTTGGCCGATCCGATCAAAACCAATAGATTAGATTTTGAAAAATCAGTTACAACTGTGTGAACCAGTCAAAAATCATTGAATCGGCCAATAAGCGGTGTGAATTGATCAAAAACCATAGTTTTCAGACTTGGACCGGTGATCAACTCGGTCGAGGCACCGGATCACTGGTCGAACCGGTTGAACCAGATTTATACAAAAAAATATAAAAATATAAAAAAAATACAATAAAATGACAACTAATTAACAATTTAATACTCTTTAAAGAGTCCAAATATAAAAGTATAAATAAATAACACAAATTCCAAAATATTATTCACATTTCACATTCACGAATCACAATTAACAAGTTCAAAACATAATTATACAAGTAAATTCACAAAGTTTTACATCACGAACTCATAAGTTATGACCATACAAATAAAGTTATTGCATTTTTCTATAAGTCAAATTATATTTTTTTTAAGGTTTTTGAAAAGTCATCATTTAGAACAACAAAGCAAAAGAAAAGCAAAAAAAAAAAAACTCAACCGGTTCGACCCGATTTGACCTGCCAAGTCACCGGTTTTGATACAAAACCGGCCGAGTCAAACCGGTTTTGATGCAGGACCGATCCAAATACTAACTCAGACCGATTTCACGACCGGTTCACCGGTTTTCCGGTCAAACCGGTCGATCCGAACCGGTTTTGAATACTATGTCAAAAACTAGTCGAATCTATCTATAAAAGTTTGAATTTTTCAAATTCATTCGAATCTTTTAATTTCCCTTCTTTTATTCCTTTCTTGTCACAATATTTATACAGATCATTTAGTGATTGTAAACTTGTGGTTCCGGGGATACCTTGGTTAGGAGTTTGTCTTGTTTCCATTCATGATTTATGATGTACCACAATAAAAATAAAAAAAAATGAAAAAAAGGCCGAAAAGTTAGTCGGATTACAAAAACCAGTGTTACAAAATCTGGGAGCTAAACCATGGTTTCGAAGACATGTCATTGTCCAAGAAAGCTCCAGAAGGAAATTTTAAAAATCATATTCTTCAAGTGTGTATATAAAAGACATCCTGCCAAAGGAGTAATAGATTATGGAATCCACTCCTATGCAAAATTTCACTTTTAATTACTTCACCATCTTCAAACTTTGGAGTCATGAGTCATAGAGAAAAGAGTGAGAGAGAGATGAAAGGGAACAGGAGTGTGTGCAGATTGGAGGCAGCATTCAGAACTTTGTTGCCAGAGAAAGGAGATCATGCTTCTCCATCAGTAGCAGAAACTGTTGGCAATACTAAGGAAAACAGTGGCATGTGGAGGATTGAATCTACAAATCTTGCAACAGAGTCCAGAAGGGGCAGCAATATTGATGACAAGAGGAAGGCTGAGAAGGCTGAGTATATCCTCCACTTGATTTGTTGGGGGCCAAGTTGGCCTTAGTTAGATCGTTATCTCTTTTTGGGTTTGCTGATTTCATTTTTCTGAGGAGACCTAGATGATTTTGTCTTTTTACTTTTTTAAGACTTTTTCTTTTTCTTTTTTTTTAATCTTTTTTGTTGGATAGCATGCTGGTGAACATATGGAAGAATTTGGCTTTGTGTTGCTAGCCAAATTGGGTGCACCCAGATTTTAAATTGCGGTTGCAAAATATATATATATATATATAAGCAAATTATTGTTATTATTATTAGGTGGATAAGCTTTTTTTTTTTTTTTGGTATAAAGCAAGAAGGTGCATAAGAACTTAGAGCACATAGAGATTTTTTGTTTTGTTTTGAAGGTACCAGAGGAGACTCTTCTCATATGGTGCATAAGAACTTAGAGCACAGAGAGATTTTTTTGTTTTTTGTTTTGAAAGTACCAGAGGAGACTTCTCATATGAAGGTTAAAACAAATTCAGTTTCGACTTGAAGAATCATAATATCATATCAGATCAAAATATTATTTAAAATATTTGAATCCCTGTCTCTGTTCAAAGTATTTGGAATTTTCAACGTGAAGGATGAGTTTGAAATTATGTCATCGTCTAATTAAAGAAAAAGATAAAATAATAGTAATGATTGTGTATTATACAATTTACTAGTGTTATAGCCCGTGCTTTGCACGGAAATATTAATTAAATTAAAAGTAAATTGAATAATATGATTAGAATAAATATATAAGATATTATTTTGGTACCCTATAAAATTTATGGGTACCGGTACCTTTTAGATAACTTATGGATAAAAGTTTACCACGTGTCCTATTAACTAAATTAATTACTATTTTAAATGCTAATAATTAAATTACAACCCTTAAATTTAAAAGGACACCAATATCCTTGAGGTATCAAAGCAAAAACCAAATATATATAATAACCTTATTTATATATATATATATATATATATATATATAAATCGTAATATATAATTTAGTGAAGTTATATATTAATTTGTTTATATTCAATTATAATTGAATTAAGTAAATATATGTGGCTGAGTTGCTACATTTACATGATCGATGTCAGGCGTATGAAATTTAACAACTAAAAACTCTTTTTTGATAACAATATTTGTTATTTGTACAAATAGATTTTTAAAAAAGTAATAATATTAAACGATTGTACTGAAATTTTATTTGTTTAAAGAAATAATCTTGTTAATTGTTCCATTTGTCATAATCTATTATAGTAGTTTAAAATAATATGAACGTTAGTTTGAAAATAGAATATAAATTTATAAACATAATTTTTATGATAGTAGTAGGAATATCAGTTATTAACTTAATGTAATATGAATTAATTTTAATTTTAAATAACGAAGAGCGCATGCCTAAAATAAAAAGAGTAGCTTGGTTTATATTTGTCTGAAATAAAAATGTTTAATAGACTTTTGGAAATTAAAAATGGGTACCGGCTAAAGCTTTTATTCATGAAAGCTGAATGCCTAATGAAAGTTGTCTTTGTGTGTTTCTCTTAGTTGTGTGACGCTCTTCTGAGAAAGAAGATCAGAGAAAGTGAGATGCCGCAAGAAGACCGTCGCGCGGCCGCGTCTGGGGACAGGAGCACGCCGCCCAGGAAGACGCCGTGCTGCCACTGCCTTCGCGCGTCTCGTCGCCCCTCGCTGTGTGCCTCTCGCCGTCCGCCTCTCGCCCTCGCCGGCTCGCCCCCGATGCCGCTGCCGTTGACGCTGCCGTAGTGTCGCAGCTCCTCTCGCGGAGTAGCGGTCTCGCCCTAGCCCCCTGCTTCTGGCTGCCGCCTTCGAAGGTAATATTTGACTTCTGTTTTCCTTTTTTTTTGTACAGTATAATTACTTAATTAGGTTAGATTTCATTAAAGATCATCCAAGAACAAAAGATCATACTGAGTTACTGAGAATTCATTTTGAAATAAATCACTAAGGCAGTGGTTATAGTTGTAAATTTTGTAATATTTTGTTCTCTATACTTCATAAGAATAGAACAAAAGGCAGTGGTTTTAGTTGTAATATTTTGTTCATAATTCACATAGTTAATTTGTTGTGTAACTTCACATAGTTGTAATATTGTGTAACTTAACTATTGCACTTTATTATGTATTAGCATTAATTCTTGCTAGCTTTATAACAGAAAATGGTGATCACTAATGACTAAGAAGGTTGTGAACTTAAAGGTGTGAAAACAATGAATTTAAGGACATGCATATATAATTGCCAAAACTCAGAGACTGATTCAAAATTGTTAATAACAGAGGACCTTTTTTATAATAGCATTGACTATGATTTGAAGAAAATAAATCTCACATCACACCATAACCCAAAATTTGCACCTCACAGAAATTTTGCATAAGCTTCCAGATTGTGTAGAGCAAAGGTTGTATAACATTGAAATTTCATATATAGGTGTGATAACTTGAACTTCCATTATATTTCATTACAAACTTAAGTAGTTTGTACATTCATCACAGTATTCACATATAAGTAATGTAGGGAAGGCAACCACCTAGTACAAAATACAAAATGGATGTCAAACAAAGGTACTTCTCTAGCAAAACAGGCCTTCACCATATCAGTACAATAAGTAAGATAATAACTAAAAGACACTACTTAGACAGCTTCACTACTTAGTGGGTTAAGGTTGACCATTTTCCTCGGAAATAGGTTCAGCATTAAGATCTTGAACAGCAACACTTGAAACAGGTTCATTTTGAGGGATATTCTCATCAATAGGTTCAACACCAACATCACCATCAAAAGCCTCAATCTCATCTTTCACAACTGGAATTTGTAGAGGATTAGGAAGACCATAGAAACGGTTAGTAGCAACATAAAAACCATGATGAGGATGAAGAACATGGTTCAGCAAAGGATCAAAATTGTGATTGACATGTTCTTCAGCAAAAGGTGCAGGGGGAGGATGGCTCAAAGGATGATGATTGAAAGCCATTTCCCAGAAGTCGTCAAGGGTCAGCTTTTTAGGTGGATAGGGGTAAGGAACCCGTTGCATGTCAATATCTCTTACACGAAAATAAAACACACCATTACCATTATAGAACACCTTGAGCCATCCACCATCATGCAGCTTATAGTAGTTAATAAGCTCCAGGTATCCATCGATAATGTATCCATTTAGGAGACCCCTATCCAACATGAGTTCAATCTCATTTCCATGACGATCAATGAAAAGAACCTTTGATGGAAGATCCTCACGAAATCTCCTATAGAAAATAGTGGGAAGCTCAACAATCAACTGCATGCATGAAAAAAATATTAGTTGATGACAGAGGAACTTGCATGGAAATAAATGAATGTAAAACATGGGGTGCATTGTAAGAAGGAAAGGAGACTAACAGCCTCAGGGTCTATCTGTAGGTAGAAAGTTCGAAAGCTCCTTATATAACTCAAATCTCTTCCAATGCATGAAGAGGAAGCCATGATTGCTGCAGCATTAACATGAAACAAATATGCTCAAACAAAACCAACAACAGAAACAGCAAAAGGCTAATTAACATGAAACAAATATGCTCAAACAAAACCAACAACCGAAACAGCAAAAGGCTAATGGATGGACAAACTATTACCTAGTAAGATAGTTGAATAACTGAGTAGCAGGGTTAGTGATTGATTTTGAAAGAGTAAGAACCAAGCCCATTGAAAACACTATGTATACTCCTCTATTTAAAGAGTTCGTGATATGAGAACAATGAACAATCAATGCACCAGTTTTTAGAAGGCTTTTAATGAGATTAGATAGCTCATTAGAGTGTGTTGTGTGAAGAGCTTCTCCAACCATGCTTCCCAATCTGAAAATCTGGGATATGAAATAAATGTAGAGCTATTTGTACAATCAAGCATTAAATGTAAGTGGATTGGAAGCTTGTGTAAGTATCACTTGGATTCTAAAATGATTGCCCGTGAATGACAATTCAATTGGAATATCATCATACTGACACGTGAAATGGAGAGTTGTAATGCTGAAATGAGGGCAACAAAATGGAGGGAGTTGTTTCATACTTGATCACATCTTCACACGTGGGAAACTCTTTGGTAAAAATAGTTCCACCAAATTGGAGGGAATATGAAACTTACATCATACTGACACGTGATCAATCCCACACTTCCATCACTGGTTTTTATAATAAGATATAAGATACTTGAATCATAAGAAGGGTAAGTCACTGGTATTATTGGACTAAATTAAAGGGTTTGGGCAGTAGTCCGAACGAGGTTATAGGATAATTTCATTGTCTTTAGAAAATCTGGTGGGCCATGGGTAGTGATAAAGTTTTTTTGAAAAAAATTAATAAGAGATTTAGATAATATACATGTGATATGATGATAGGATAATTTAATTATCTTTGGAAATTCATATATATATATATATATATAAAAGGTATAGGAGAAGAAAATTTCCATTTTACTATTTCCATTTGGATTAATATTCAAAATCAAGCAAAAGACAAAGAAAGGGGTGGATATAAAAAATGAATGTACCATGTGTAAAAAGTAAGTAAACTAAGACCATTTTTTCCGATAAAAAGAAAAGAGGCTCAATCTCGGAATATGAGGGAGCAATATCAGGCTCAGTACAAATACTAGTTAAGCAGTTAACAAAATTCACTAAATAAACAGAAGTAAAAATAAACAAACTGATACAAGACATTAAAGTAAGGTGATTCATATTGGCTATGTATAATTTAATCTGGACTCGAAGAGAGTTGTATGCAGCAACCTCTACTTATCCACTTCACATCGTACGTCAACAGATGATGAAAAGTTTGGGGAAATATTCTTCAATCATTTAATATTGACTCTCATCTATCAAAAAGGACAGTATCAAGAACTTATAGACACATTCACTTCAACCTCTTCGGCATTGCCATCAAGGTCATTCTAGTAAATAAAACTCTTCCATTCACACCTAACTTTTCCATATCAACGGACAAAGGTTCATCTTGAAAGAGCATGTTATCTAAAGTCCAAAACTGTCAATAATTAAGAAAGATACACTTATATTCAGAGGTCAAACTCCACACATGCACACCAATTGCCAACACAATATCAATAACCCTCATCAGTGTATCACTAGCAAAAAGAATCATTGCTCACTGGATAAAAATGCCCTCTATGTCACAAAATTCTCCCCCTCACACACACAATCTTACCGTGTATCACTCAAAAAGCATTCCCCCACCTTCAACACCTGATGCAAAAGTAAAGTACTCCATGAAAAAAGACTGTGTATCGCTCATAACCAACCTTCCTCCCGTACCAACATAACAAACTATGGGAGTATTTTCACACCAAGTATATATCACCTGTACCCAAAGAAATTACCAAGCATACAAATTATCAAGCATATATCACCTCACAAATGTATCTCTCCTCTTAAATATTATTTCACCCTCTGAATCTCACAAAAACTTCCCCTCATCGCAAAAGAACCTCACTGTGTTTCACTCTACAAACCATCTACTTCCATGATCACTTTATACACCGCTAAAAAACACACAGCGAAACACATATCACATGATTTTTACGTCCTTCCCCATAAAACAAAAGGATACTTAGGAAATACCTGCAGAAGAAACTCCATACGCAGTAGTAATTCCTAGCTTTGAATTCAACCAAGATCACCATCTATGCATGAGGTTAAATAAAAATTTATTCCAATTAATATACTCATTTTGGAAAACAACTTTATTCCTTTGTTCCCATATAGAAATTAAAATGGTATAAAAACAAATATTCCAACCCTTTAACTCCCTTCCCATGAAATAAACATTTTCCATATTTCAAAATTTAATATAGGATCATCAGCCATCACCCATTTAATACCCCATCAATTACAACAAAAATACCAAATTTTTCAAGAAAATTCACAATTGAAAAACAAGTTTGGCAGTGTCTCATCAGAGTTTACAAAAAACATGCCTAAAGTCACCATTAAAGATGTTAAAGCGCGACAATTGATATTTGGTATTAACTATACCAAGGATAACAAACCAAACAAAAAGTGTCACTCTTGGCTAAGCACAGCCAAGCTAACACTACATGAAATAGAATCAGCTTAAGAAATAGGATATTTTTTATGAAAATACTTTGTAACAAAAGAATGAACATTAAATCTATGGGAAGAATGAAAATTCCAAACAACATTATTAGACACATTAACTTGCAACCGTACCTAATTAATGAGGCTTTCTAATTCAGCTAACAATGATAGTTTCCACTGAAATAGACTCGTTAGCCAACTCAACCTCCACTGCCAATTCCCAATCCACACACTACACTTTGCTATGAGCATCTCGAGAAATTTGGTAAAGTCTTTGGAAAAGAATTATTATTACCAACCTAAACATCTTCCCAAAACCACGACCTACTTCCACCCCCAACAACTTTCTTAAGACCTAAGGAGATTATAGAATGGATTCTACTGTCAAGGCCATTTATTCTACTAGACTTCTTTGGTCAATCATTGTTCTTGATCCATCCAAATTATGACATGCATAAATAACTCATTTCCAAAAGGCATCTCTTTCCAATGAAAACCTCTACCACCACTTGAATAGTAAGGTCGCATTCATTATTACCAGATTACTAACCCCAAGCCCACCATATTTTATAGGCTTCTGAATTACCTCCCATTTCACTAGCGGAATAGTAGATTTACACCTTTTTTGGCCCAAAAAAGCTTACACTGAAGGAAGATAATTTTCCTAGCAACCACTTTTATCATTTTAAAAATCCCTAGGTAGCACATGGGTAGGCTATTCAAAACAACCTTGATCAGTACCAATCTTCCCGCCCTTGAAAGCATATTACATTTCCACCTGGTCAATTTTTTTCTTACCTTTCCAATGATAGGGGCCCAAGTAGCCTCACAATGAGGGTTATAATTGAGCGATTTAAAATGGAGGGAAGATAGAGGTTCTTAATGGAATGGAATAGAAAAATATAGAATATAGAATGGTTCTAATGATATTATCTCATTATTTTGGAGTTTATAATATAAATGTGTGGGATGGAAGGACGTATAAATTTGGTTTTTCACTTTTGTCCTTTTATTTAATAGAAGATGTACTACCTCTGTATCAAAATAAACATTTTTTTTATTTTTTAGGTGTGATACCCAAGGTACACGGGTCAGCAGTAAGGTTCTATATAGCCTCAAGGATTCCCTGGGAACCACCGTCGGGTCCTGAATTTTACTAAGTCTGGATCCTACACCTCCTTGGAAGGCTATATAATAGAACCATATTTTTGGGATCAAAAGTCCCGGTAATTGTTCCTTGAGGGAAAACAAGTTGAAAGATGATTTTTAAGGAATTTTATGAAACCTGCAAATGTTTCGTTGTTAACTCACAAGTTTAGAAAATCTCGAAAATTCCCGGATTTGAACTAAAACTCAAAATTTGGATTCTGATTTGATGGAGTTTTGAATTTTGTGATATTTTATTTAAATCCAAATGAGAGGTATTTCCTTATTTACATTAACTTAAAATCAAGAAATGTAAATGTAAATAAGTGAGTAGTGAGACAACCCAAATGCCAGGAGCACCCAGAGGTGCTGACAGCAGTTTTACTGTCAACACTATAGCAGTCCAGGACCACTATAGCTGTCACAGCGTGTGCAGCATGATAGTTTTGGGTTTGGGTACCGCTATAGCAGTCATAAGTGTATCAGTCGCAAGTAGCTAGACCGCTATAGCGGTGTCAGTAAACCAGAAACAGTACAGAATGACATCGTTTCACTTACTGAGAGTATAAATCCTCCCCACTCTCTTCCTCCTTCATTTTCGAAGATCAGAAACCCTTCCCCCTCCATTTTTCTCTCTTTCTCTCAAATTCACTTCAATCCATCATTCCAAGCTTCAAGGTAAGTTCATGTTATTAGATTATGTCTTTATTTCTTCATAATCTTAGATTTGGACTGATTGTTTTTCTCATTTTTGTCAAGTGGGGGTGCTTCACCAATTTTAGTGGAGTTAGAATAGAGCTCTCTAGAGATTTTTAGATGTTAATCTAGAGTTATGGTTGCTTCATGGCAGTTGTTGGTGTCATTCCAAGCTCTCCAGGTTAAGTTGGTGGGGCCCACATACTCCCGGCCTTAAACGGTGAGTGGGTTCAGATCCTATGATCCTTATGTTGATCATTAGAGTTAATTTCAATAAATTATTAGCATGAGATATATGTTTTTCTGAAAACTCATGGGACCATTATTGTTAAAGTGATTTTTATTAAAGAGCTAGAGTATGGATATAATTATATATAGAGCTTTGTGAAACATTATGATGATTTCCAGAGTAGAGAATATGTATATGCTAGAGCTTATGAACTCTAGGGTAGGAGATTTATGAGATATAGAGAAAAGATTAGATTTCTGATTGAACTGGACAGTAGCTATAGAGAAACAGACTATCAGTTAACGGCAGTTATTCCGTTAACCTTGGTATACCAAGTCACCTTAGGGCCAGAGAAATAATGAATGGGACCTAGTTAGGTGCCCCAGAGATTAGAGACTTTGTTATGCTATGCATAACCGGAGATTTGTTATGTCACATGAATTGGGCATAACCAGAGATTCCTGTTTCTTTATTAGCATACTATGGTTTATGATTTCTACAGAGTAATGATTTTAGAACTATTTGTTATTCCTATGAATATAAACTTTGGAGTTATTGCATTAACTAGTTTGATGAATATATATATATTATTATTTATTTCCCTTGACTGTCGCATGAGAGGGTTATGGGTGAGGACTTACTTACTGAGTTTTAGATGAAACTCACCCCTCTGCCTTCCTCCATTGCAGGTGCAATAGACACTGCGGGTTCTTCTCTTCCATTTCCTCCTCCGCAGTAGAGATTTCCCAGTTTGTGAGCTTCACTTTGTGAGTGAAGTACTTTTGGTATTCTATTTAGAGATAGAGTGCTCCAGTGTGCATGACAGGCAGGGTCCCGGACCATAGAGATAGACTGACATATTTGTATCATGAATATTTTGTATTTTCATGGTTACGAGTTCTATGATTTATTTTGTATTAAGAGTAACTCATGTGTCTTGTATCAGAGATATATACTAGAGCTTGATTATAAAAGTATTTATGATGATTTGTTTTTCAAAGAGTTAGATATATATGTCAGAAATGAATTTATGTTTTGGAAAAGGATTTTATATTAAATTATGCATATAGAGGGACTCATAGATCACGAGACTTACGTGAGAATGAAGATTCCTCACGTGCCGGTCATGTGCCCAAGTCAGGTCGTGACATTAGGTCCATTCGTAAAGTGATATATCTCGATGTTTTCAAATACATCGCTTTATAAATAAACCTAAAAAGTAAAAAAGACCTTTATTTTGAAATGAATGGAATATTTCATACATAAAAGATTACAAAATATCAAAACAATAAAATCAAACCCAAATATTAAGAGTCCCTCCTTATTCCCCTGGGGTCTATAAAGTTACTATTTTAGAGGACTTAAGAACTTTAATTGTCTCTCCCCAACCATATCCCTTCCTACTTATAGACTACTCCTAAACACTCATTCTCTGGATACGCCCCTTATCTTCCTCGCCATTCCCTCTTCTAACTTCCTCGCAATCAGAATCTGAATGTCATTAACTTTTAGCCATCTATCTCAAAGTGAAATCCTTTGTCCTATTTTCTCATCTCAATTGTTGTGTTATTGATTATATAATGAAAAATTTAGTTCAATTATGTAATGTAGCTTGTTTTTTTTCCCTTAATTTAGCCACAAAAGTCAAATGCTACATGCAACTAGCTTAGAGAAGTAGGCATGCATTGCATTTATTGCAAGGATGGTCTACCCACAGAAGTTAGTGGTGCTAACTTAATGCATTTATTATAACATGGAGTATTTATCATAATTTGCAAGTTAGTGAAAAAGGTAGATAGTTGGTACTGGAACATTAAATGCTTGGAAACAGACAGTGTAAGCATTAAATACTTGCCTCTAATACTTTGTAACATAAAGCTTTGTATATATAGAATGTTATTGGTAGCACTAAGTAGAGAGACACCAAGCCAAGAGTATACATTTCAACACACAGAACAATCAAACACTTGATTTCATTAAATCTTCTCTTTAAAATATTTTAAGTGATGAGTGTATATACCAATGAAAAAAATACTATTAGGTATTTTAGGTGTATTTGAAATTTAATTTTTGAGTGGGATCTTATCATTTCTATATCCCTATTACTTGGGGTTTGGGTTGAGTGGAATGTATCTACCTTTTGTATCTTTATCATATTTTCATAGTGAAATATTTGATTGTGTACAATTATTTTAAATATTTATACAAAAAAAACTTTTAAAAAATTAATTTATAAATAAATTATTTAAGATTTAAATAAATAATAATATTTATTTTTAATATTTAAAAAAATACTTTTTAAAAAATTAGATATTTTAAACTTTTGAAAGTAAAAAAAAATCATAAATTATATCATCCGAGTAGACTCTCACACCCAAAATAATTGAAAGGCATAATAATTGCAGAAAATGAAAGTGCTACCAAATGGAACGGAAACACACATTACACATACCTACCTTGGGTCAATTTGGGTTGGCCACATCAATCAAAGATCCGATGGAGGCACCCTCTTTGCTACATGTATCAACCAAACTAAAAAAGTGTCAAAACCGAATCACAAAACCACAAAATAAAACACAAGGCTTATACCGGAGGAAATTCCTTACACGAAATTTGCAAAAGAGGACAACTTATATGCGAATAACTTAGAATTTCAGCTAGGGCTTAGGGTGCAAGAAGCAATCACGAGCCAGTAACTGAAAATTTCGATTAACTCAATTTCTCATCCATTATTGTTATCTTACGATACCGGATTTACGACCACGGTAACCGGAATCCAGATTAAAAACGCCGAATATTTTCATTAATTTCTTATTAGTGATTAAATCAAATTAATAAAAAAAGGTAATCATCAGTCTAAGATGATTTAATCAGTATTATTTGTTTTGAAAAAGATGACCCAACCCGTGATACACACGGGGGATTACATCTAGTTATCCAGTAGTTTTATGAGCCGGTGATTATGTAAGTTGTTGGCAAAGACTAATTTGCCTGAGTAATATGCTCTATTAGATAGGTTTTTTTTCCCATTAAATTAGAGTGTTGTGGACAAACGATAGGACCGTAGGAAAATTTCAAACATCAGGACTGAATCAACAGTTTTAATATTATGAGTACATCAACCAGGGAAGAATCTTTTAAGGAACAAAACATTAGTTAACTAATTAATTAATCAATGTAATAGCATGATAGTAACCACCGTGGTATGGTCTCTGGTCAATTGCTATTAACAGTTGACTTGATGACTTGCTCCATTTTCAAAGTACCGACTATCAATACCGTGTAAAACAAACAAACTTAGACAACAACTTCTAAATTTTTTTTAATATTTTATCTTACTCATGCTTTCACAATTCGCTTCTCCTTTGTTGACACAAAGTCGGACGTGACACTTCCTCCTTCACCAATGCTATGCTTCATAGTTCACTGCCATTTGTGATGTTGGTTCACAATCACATACACCATCATGCACATCTTTATACCTTCCAGAGAATAAGCAACTGAAAGCTCTTTGCTCATTCTAAGGATTCAGATTAATTATATTCAGGTAAACATCAAACTTCTACTCTCACTGCTTTAGTAAGAGCTGCTCCCTTTTCTTTTCTTAGCTGAATATGGTTGATTGTTTTTCATAGAATTGTTGGTATGGGAATTTGAACATCTTTAAAATTGAATTTCCATCATGTAAGTTCTTTGTTATTCACTTATTCTTACTATATAGAATAGAAATTATGCTGTTTTGGAAATTTTTGTTCCACTGGTAGAGTTGAGTAGATGATAGCATGGCATGCTTTGTAAAATAAAGGACAGTTTAGATGGTAGATACCAATAAACAAGTGAGTGGAAGTTCATGCCTGTTTAGTAAAAGAAATTTGACAGAAGACGGGAAAATTAACATAGTAATTAAGAAGTTCAAGGAGTTTCCTTAATTAAAATTGGGGAATTAGTGGCATTCTCTAAAACCAAACTCCATTCAACTGTGCTCTTCTTCTTTTTTTCAACCCTTTCTTTGTTTCCCTTGTACTCTTTCTTTCATTTGCCTGATGTTCTGTAATTATAGTTATTTGATGAGTTTCACAAATTTCTTCCCAAGTATTAATGCAATTGAACTAGTAGAAATATTCTTTTCACATATTAGTAGTTTTTCAGGTTTCTATAAGATTAGGCCACATTTGATTTTACTTTTGGTTCCTTTTTTTGTTTCATAGGTGTTCTTTTTTTGTTGCAGGAGCATGCTATGGCATGTAAAATCATTGACGGCTTGCTGAAAATCAATGAAACATGCTCTCTTGTATGGAACATGCTCTGCAGATTCAACAGCTTTGATGATGATGTACAAATGCTCGAAACAAAACTAGAAGAGCTATGCAGCCAAGAATACGACATAAATGAAGAGCTAGAATTTGCAGAACTGCAGCAAGGCAAGAAACGCAAGAGAGAGGTTGAAAATTGGTTGAGGAATGTTAAAAGGAAGAAAATTGAAGTCTCTGACATAGTTCAGGAATTGAGAGATGGTGGACTGCTAAAGCATATGAAGTTATCTGCACAAGTAAAGAGATCAACAGTTCAAGTTTCAGATCTTGTGGATCAAGGTAGGTTTCCAAAAGGGCTTGTGCAATGTGCACAGCAGTCAAGAGGATATGCATTGCTGACGACAAAGTTAGCAGGTGAAAACTTTCAGCAATATGCTTGTAGGATATGGGACTGGTTGATGAATGATGGAGTGTTAATGATTGGTGTGTACGGCATGGGGGGAGTTGGGAAAACAACTCTCTTGATGCACATACACAATATGCTCCTAACAAGATCCATCAACATTGATGAGGTGTTTTGGGTGACTGTCTCACAATCGTTTAGCATTCGCAAATTGCAGGCGGATGTTGCCAGAATGCTTGGACTGGATTTTTCAAAGGAAATTGATGAAACAAAAAGAGCTGCAAGATTGTCATGGGCGCTGATGAGAAGGAGGAGATGTGTACTCATTTTAGATGATGTGTGGAGTCACTTTCCCCTTGAAAAAGTTGGAATTCCTGTGAGAGAAAAAGGGCTCAAATTGTTATTGACAAGTCGTTCCTTAGATGTGTGTAGAAGGATGAGTTGTCAAAAGAATGTCAAAGTGGAGCCTCTTTCTCAGGAAGAAGCATGGACCTTATTTTTGGAGAACCTTGGGCAACAAACTACTCTCTCTCCTGAAGTAACAAAGGTTGCAAAGTCCGTTGCAAATGAATGTGCTGGCTTACCACTGGCGGTTATTGCAATGGCCAGGAACATGAGGGGAGTTGAAGACATTTGTGAGTGGCGGTATGCACTGGAAGAGCTAAGAAACTCTGAAATAAGGCTAGAAGAAATGGAGATGGAGGTATTTAGTGTGTTGAGGTTCAGCTATGCTCACTTAAATGATACTAGAGTTCAACAATGTTTCTTATATTGTGCATTATATCCTGAAGATTTTGAAATGGATAGGGAAGTGTTGATAGAAAATTTTGTGGATGAGGGATTTGTTGATGGAATGAAAAGTTTGGAGGCAATTTTTGATGAAGGGCACACGATACTAAATAAGCTTGAGAACAACTGTCTTTTGGGAAAAGTAGAGAATTATGTTGGTGGAAATCAGTGTATGGGATTGCAGGATTCCAGCAGCCATATAGCTATTAGCATGATGAAGAGGGCATCTCAATATGTGGCACCAATAATAAATAATGTGGAAGGCTATTATGTGGAAAGTCAAGTGGTGAAAATGCATGATTTGGTGCGAGCTATGGCTATTAACATCATCAAGGAGAATTGCCATTTCATGGTGAAGGCTGGATTGCAATTGACTGAGATTCCAGATGAGGTAGAATGGACAGAAGACCTGGAGAAGGTTTCCTTGATGTGCAATTGGATACATGAAATTCCAGCAGATAGATCACCAAGGTGCCCCAAACTAAAAACCTTGATTTTGAAGCATAATGAATCCTTGACATGGATACCAGATTCTTTCTTTGTTCACGTGCCTGCCCTCCAAGTACTTGATTTGTCATTCACAGACATTGAAACTTTGCCAAAATCTGTGTCTGACTTGAAGACCCTCACTGCTTTGTTGCTGACATCTTGTAAGAGATTGAGACATGTGCCTTCACTAGCAAAGCTGCAGGCCTTGATAAGGCTGGACCTATCTTTCACTGCAATAACAGAAATACCTGAAGGTTTGGAAATGTCGGTCAACCTTAAATGGCTCAATCTTTATGCAAAGAATTTGGTGTCAACAGGAAAGGAAATAGCAAACTTGACTCACCTCCAGTTTCTTATTCTTCATTGGTGGTCCAGAAAGATGAAAGTGAATGTAGAGCATATATCATCCATGAGGAAGTTGGAAACTTTTGCTGGCAACTTATACAATATGCATCATTTCAATGCCTATGTGAAAGTAATGCATAATAATTCTGGGCCTAAAAGCTACCTTCTTCAGTTAGATGCTGAAGAGTATGCTGCTCAGCCTCCACAATTCTACTTCACTGAAGTTTGTTTCAGTAAGGATGTAATAGTTACAAACTGCAACATCAGAACAGGAGAGATGCCCCTTATTCTCCCTGCAGACATTCAGCGCTTGAAGCTAGAAAAATGTCATGACATAAGAAGCTTATGTGATGTTTTCTCACTAACAAATGCCACTTCTTTGAGGCGCTGCGAAATTGTTGACTGTGATGGACAGGAGTACCTGCTTTCTTTATCTTGCTCTTCCTCCTGCTGCACCTCTCTTCACAACTTAGAATCGATAGAACTCTATGGCCTCAAAAGCTTGCACATTCTGTGCAAGGAGAATGAAGCTGTGGCTCAAACCTTTCCACCACACGGAGCTTTTACTTGTCTTAGATACTTTTGCATCTACCATTGTCCCAATATCAAGAAGCTGTTGACACCTGGAATGCTTGCCTTTCTCCACAACTTGGAAGAGGTAACTGTTCATCACTGCAGGTCAATGAAGGAAATAATTTCAGTAGCAGCAACAGAAGATGTAGATGACACAGATTATGAAAGTTCTGGTGGTAAACAATCTGGTATGGCTAGTGGAGAAGCTGTTGTATTCACTCACTCGAAGTTAGTATCAATATCATTGAAGTACCTACCTGAACTTAAGAGTATATGTAGAGGACGAATGATATGTGAGTCTTTACAAAAGTTTAGGATCTTTAAATGTCCGAAACTTGTGAGGCTCCCAGAAACATCTACCCCAGTTGAGACACTGTATGATTCTATTTGATTGTGATCATATTCTAGGATTGACTATTAGATTGATTGTTCAAGTCACTCGTGGATACCAAAGAGATTCTGATGGGCTTGAGTGATTGGAACCTAATTAAGATATTGTGTATTGTTATATAAATATTGACTAATGGCCAAGGTTACTACAGAAATATATCATTTTTACATGCGTTCCATGTTGTCCTATGAGCAGCTTGGCATCATAGATAGCCAATTCTCTGTTAAGTGTTGTGATACTCAGTTTTTGTTATTTTATTTCCTTCATTGTTAAGTTCTTTTTTGTTTTTGGTGCTAAGTTCTTTACCTCGGGGAAAAAACACCTTGATCAGATGAAAACTTTATTCTTACTTAGGATTGCTCAGATCATTCAGACAGAGTGTGATGATGTATTGTAAATTTTTAATAGGCTAAAATCTGGAACATCCTGAATTCCCGAAGCAAATGAGTTCAACTTCCTATTTCTTAATTATTTATTGGTATCCTAGATTTGTCCCATATTTTTTAAGGATATGTTTATGGGTTTAAATTTTAGAAGGGAGAGGAAAACTTGCAGTATAAAATATTATATTATAAGTTCTTTGCTCTCCTTCCTTCACCTCTAAAATCTAAACCTACAAACATACGTAAGTGGCTCAAAGCCTATCTGATGATTTAGGATTGTTTGATTTGTCGTCTGATAACACCAGATTTCCCATAACACAGGTTATTTATTATATAAGTTTAGTGCATGGACCAATCAGACATAAATCTCTCATAACAAGCCACAACCAGATATCACAAACGCAATCCCCTCAACACTACCACTACCTTTTTCATTTAAATAAGAGTTTGAAAATCTTACACGGGCCACCCCAGCCACCACGATTTCTTTCTTTTTTCTTTCACTGTTTAGACCATGAAATTTTCTCAGATTGATAGCACAAGAATTCAAATTCGCTTTCTACATACATAGACGGTTCTATGTGTGGTACATCTCTTAAGATGTAAACCAACACAAATCTAGTCTATAGATAAAATTGGAAAAAAACCAAACAAGTTATGAAAAATGGACCACCGTTTTTTTTTTTTTTTGGTCTTTGGTCATATTTACTATGTCATTGGCAAAATTGGATGAATAAAATAAAGAAGGAGATTTGATGGACACTACTACAAAGTAGAATCATCAGGATCAATGTTTATTACATAGGCATTCATACTTAGTCCACCCACTTTCTGTCTAACCCCTTTAGGTTATCAAAACCTTGAGGTATTAGGACCCCAACATCCCAAGTCCATGACTTTCCTCATGGACTCTTCCTTGGTCCTCTTGACCTTGTTGGAAACAGCAGCAGAAGAAGCAGAAGACAGCTTCATGGCCTGAGTGTATGATCTGATGTTGCTCTTGGCATGCTGATGCAGTGACCTGAAAGCATAGTTCCACCTGCAAACACCCAATTGGTCTTTCAAGGCCTCCACTGCTCCAATGCTTGATGCCACAATCCAAGCTCTTGTTCCTGCACTCATGTTGTTGTTGTTGTTGATGGCTTTTAATGAGTGAATCTAAACACTGACGAAAACAAGGATGAAAATGGTTTCTCTTTTCTCTTTTGTTTTGGTTTGATCTGTGATGGATGGTGTTGGATTCTTGATTGCTATATATACATGTGGCTAATTGGGTGATGTGAAGTGGAAGCTTGGAACTATAAGAAACCATAGGCTGTTAGGTGGTTTGGGCGTAAAAAACAAGAGGAGAAAAGCGAAACCAGGGGCGGTTGCATATTGTTTGCACCAATTGTTTGGAAGAGAATCAGGGCAACTTCTAATGAGAGTCACTTAGAATGCTTTCCAGTTTCCACGCGTTGTTTCACTGTCATGTTCCCCACTTTTGGATTCATGTACCGGCTATTTGTATAAACTATGTACTACTCCCTGGATTCCTCTTAAATAGTCTGCGCCAAAACATTGTGTCATTTTGATATATTGTAAATTTAACATATTTTGTCCTAAAACGGTATAATTTTTTATTATAATTATTAATAAGGAATGAAAAGAATATTTTAATATTTGATTTTTTTTTCGGTCAATATTTCATTATGTGAATTGAATAACGTATTTTTCACTCAAATTGGCTGGTCCTAGGTAGCAAAAGTGATAAGTGCTCCCACAGTCCTACGTTCTTCCAAAAGCCTTGCTGCAAGACTTTTTTATTTGAAAAACTGTTTTGTTGATTAAAGCTTTAAGAATTATTCACCCCCTTTCAAACTTTCTATCAATTTAAAATTAAAATAGATATTAAAAATAATAAATAATATTAATAATTAAATAAAATATATTAAATAAATTAATATATTTTTACATATTGATTAATATAACACAATATTCAAGAGTAATATTAGATGAAATACTTTAAAAATATAAAATTAATAAGGGGCACTGCTGAAAGAAAAATTAATATTTTACTAAAGTATAAAATTAACATATATTTTATAATATGAATTTATCTGAAGATGGATCGCTATTCTGAAAAGGATGGAATGATAGTATTTGTTAGACAATTTAAAATAAACTATAAATAAAATAAATATGAGGCGTGCTATTTTATTTTAGGGCTGTGAATCAATCGGAATCATCCAGTGAATCACGACAATCAAAATCATTGAACCAATGGAATTGGCCAATCAACTAATTTTTTTTATCTTATTTTGAAATTTTCAAAGTTTTCAGTAATAAAATCACTTTTTATCATCTTTGTTTACATGTTTGAAAATTTTATCTATTTACGCTATTATTAAAAATATCAAAACTAAGTTTGACATTATTATCAATTCTTATAATGGCAATGACTCTTTTAAAAATAAAGGCACTGTTTGATAACTATTTTTAAAAACTGTTTTGTGTTTTTAAAAACAAAAGAATAACAAAATTTGTTTGTTAACTAGTTTTATAAAACTTTTTTTAAAAACAAAAAACAGTTTTTAAGTTTTAAAAACAAAAAACCAAGAACAATTTTGAGTTGTTTTAAAAAATATGTGGTGGTAAACTTGTAATATTTCACACTTTGTGTTCTTGATACTATTATATTGTTCAAGCCTCCTCTATTAAAACTCCTCCATTCAAGCCTTCCTCTTTTCTCAGCAAGCCAGGTGCCGCTCCTCCACTCGTCGGCGACCCAGGCGACCGCCGCTCCTTCACTGGTCGGCGACCTAAGCGAACCTAGGCGACCTCGCGGCCTCGGCGACCACGACCCAGGCGACCTCGCTGCCGCGGGACCTAGGCGATCTTCCTCGTGGCCAACGAGACCCAGGCGACCCAGGTGATCTTCCTCGCAGCTCGCGACCCAGGCAATCGGCCTCGCGACCCAGCCCTCGACTGCCGTGCTCCGCCGTGCTGATGATGATGATGAAGGGTTTGGGGTTAGGGTTGATTCTGGAATATTGATGATGATGAAGGGTTTGGGGTTGAGGTTAGGATTCTGGAATATTGATGATGATAATGATGAATTATTGATGATAATGATGAATTATTGCCAAACAAGTTTTTTTTATTTTTTTGTTTTTAAAAATTGAACTTAAAATTATTTTTTAAAACAGTTTTTAAAAACAAAAACAAAAAAACATTCCAAACAGACCCAAAATTTCTTATTTTCTACCTTAACCCAATTATCCAAATCCAACTAACTTGATCTTGATGAATAAACAGTGTAACATTATGGCATATTCACCTCGAAAAAGATGCAAAAAATATTGAAAATTAAAACACACAATTTTCTACTTGCAAAAACAAGAGGAGCAACTATATTAGAATAATTATCGCAGCAATCAAGGCACACAATGAACTAGAACAATAAGGATAATGTATCAAGATTTTAATGTGAGAAAATTTCCTCAATATGAGAGACAAAAACCACGGGTCGTCCGGACTAAAGAAATAGCTCCACTATGATCAAAATAGGTATAAGAGAGTCTCAAATAAGTGCACAAATTGTGCTAACAACAAGCAAAACCAACCAAATATCAATGTTTTAAATTGAGAACAAAGAAAATAATAAATACCCCAAAATTAGAGCTTTTTTTTTAGGCCAGTACCTCGCTCTTCAAACTTTATCTCAAAGATCCAACCATTCAAAATGAAAAATCAGATGTCCAAAACTTTCTGTCCAAGTTTCAGCCCGATCCAACGGTGAACGACTTCAAAAGCACTGATTTACGGTGACAGCTTGAACTAAAGAAGTGATTCTCCAAACAAGAATAGAACTACGGTGCGAGATTGATATCTCACACCCCAAACCTCTTATTGAGATCTAACCGTTTAGAATGAAGAACCAGACACCAAGAACCTACTGTAAAAGTTTCAGCCCAATCCAACGGTGAACAACTTAAGAACCGCAATTTACAGTGATAACTTAAACTGAAAAATTGATTCTCAAACCAAAACAGAACCTTTGATCGAGCTCAATATCTCCCACTCCAGACCTTTCCTTGACGATCCAACCGTTCAGAATGAAAAATCACTGTGAGGAATCTGCTATTAAAATTTTAACTCGATCCAACGGTGGAAAACTTCAAAATCACCGATCTACAGTGACTATTTGGACGAGAAAAATGAAGGGAAGGGGAGGCTGAATTCTTTCATCTCTCTCTTTTGTGGCTGCCTCCTTTCACTATGTGAGTACTCTCATCCAACCCTAGTTGACTCCTATCATTAGATAAATGGACTAGCTTAGTTTTAGGCTTTTTTTCACATAGGAGTGAACCCAAATCCAACAAAATAGAGGTTGTAATTCATACTATTAATAAAAAAAGATTATGGTCCGTCATCATTTTATCATGTCTCCTCACTTTATTATTGAATCTTTTTTCAAATCCACATATGTAAATATATGAATTGTATATCCACCCTTTATTTCATTTATCCACTCTCCCATCATCGTTTTCTTTGTCATATAACTAACCCCACTATGAATGTATAAAATAAATATAAAAATTTTAAAAATATTAATTTCTATTAAATGAGAATATCAAATAATTTTATATTGATAATATAAAACTAATCTCTAAAATAAAATGTGATTTGATCGGTACTTTAGTGCTAGTCAAGTCACTAGAAATGAATAAACTTTATTCACATGATCATTTGAAAATTTCAAAGCATAATCAAACAGTTTTTCCTTCTATGATATTTGTTACATAAAATTAAAATGAATGTTTTATTTTAACATTAGAGGAGGTCAGTATTTTATTTAATTAGAAATGTTTAAGTCGATGAGAATGCTCGTCCTGTTCAGAGTACCTCTAAACTCATTAACCACTTGTAGAAATAATACAAGTAAACTTTCAATTTTTTTAACCGAGCATCCCAATTCTAAGTTTGTGAAAGGAAAGTAATAATTTTTTTTTTTATGGTTTATGAAGTAAATAATATTTCATATATTATATTAAGGGAAAAATTATGTTATTGTGGTGTGAAATCTCACTAATGACAAGATTTTATTTAAAAAAATTATATTTTATTCATGAAATGTTATCATTAGTGACATTTAGATTAAAAAATAATATTTTAAACGTTGTATTTTTAAAAATAATATTTTATTAATTAAATATGAGATTTCATTTAAAAAATTATATTTTATTAAATATGATTGATGATTTCAAAAGTTTTTTTAAAAAAATAATATATTTTTTTAGTAAAATCCTATTATTAGTGAGATTTCACAAACCATATTCATATAAATCACTAAACAAACTCATTTTATCACAAATTTTAGCAATTCAGCCTATATTAAAAAAAATGACCTAAAAATTGATCATAGGAGTGTAAATCACACTTTCTTTTATTTCTATTTTTCGTAAGAGGTTTAAGGAAAGTGATGGTGTATGCCTTGCCTTTTCAAGGCCAGAGGTTATTAGAAGGACAAATCCGAGACGCAAATTGTTCAAAATAGTAAATTGGATTGAGTCCCTCATAATCGAATAAGTTGTGAAACATGTTGCTAAGATGATTCTCCTTATTCTTTCCTCTGAATGAGTCTCTGAAATGACTTTGATGCTCAAGTCAAAAAGTACTTGATGCGTATTTTTTTTTATTATGGGATATTGAGGCGTCTATTCAAGTTTTTAAAGTGCTTTAAATAAAGAGTCTAATTTATGCTATGAAGTGGAGTAATTAGACCCATATTTTAATAGAATTCACTATTATTTATGGCCCCTTTTAACTAACTTAGATTTTTAAGTTATTCTCCAGCTCATTTGATATTCAACTAAGTGAAATTCATAATACAATACTTAAACATTTTTTTTTCATAAAATTGTAACCAACGAAATAAATTGTTCAAAATAATCATTCACATAGGTGAATTGTAATTCACCTAAAATTTTAGATCTTTGATTTAATTATTTGGATCTCAGACAAATTCTATCTAAAATGTTTAAATTCCGTAAATAATTCCATACCCACCACCATTTTTTTTCAAAACAAAAAAAAAATCTTACTAATCTCGGTTCAAAATTATGGGATCAATTTAAAATACCAACAAAAAAAAAAGAAAGAAAAATACGCCTCCATTTTCTTTGTATTAATTTACATTTACCGCATCTTGGACAAAATATAATGAATAACTAATAGGACTACAACGCAGCAAGAACCGCAATGACTAACTAATAGGATCTACTCATACATATGCCGTCACCGTTCACCGACTGTGTCTAACACACAACTCATCTGGCAAATAAAATAATTAAAACCTTATAGTAGTGGGACCCCAACAATTCAAGTCCAAGACTTTGTTCATGGACTCTTCCTTGGTCCTCTTGACCTTGTTGGAAACCGCAGAAGACGAGAATATCTTTTCCTGAGTGTCGGATCTAACGTTGTTCTTGACATGCTGCTGCAGTGACCTCAAAGCGTGGTTCCACCTGCATACACCCAGTTGGTCCTTCAAGGCCTCCACTGCTCCTATGCTTGATGCCACTACCCAACCTCTAGCTGATGAACCCATGTATGTGTATGTACCTTGGCTTAAATTTTGCTGATTTTGAATGTGTATCAATCAAGGTATTTGGCTTGGAGTGATGGAACTGAGGTATGGTTTTTTATTGTTGATCCTTAATTACCTTATATATATATGTGTGTAGTTGGGTGCTTGAGAGTTAATAACAAGAATCTAGCTAGATGAGTGATTCTAAGGACGGCAAGAAAATTGAAACCATAGGGCAGTTTTGGTTTTGGGCTGAAAAGGTGTAGCCATACCAGTATAATGAAACCGGGGGCTGTGAAAATCTGTCTTTGCACCAATTGTTTGGAAGTCAATCCCGGTATCAATTCTATTGGCAAAATGAGCCTAGAAGATTCGTGCCACCGATTATTTATTTAACTTTTAATTAATTAATTAATTAATGGGACTAAGACTCTTTCGGTCAAATTGGCTCCTTCTTCTGAACCAAGTTACGTGAATATGGTCCATATAGTTAAGTAGTTTTCTTAAATCAGGGAACGGAAAGCGACAACTCGAGGTCCTGTAGTAGCAACATAAAGGTAGCTTGCCGCTCAATTTATTTATGAGTAAATGCATCATCTTTTTACTAACATTTTTAATTTTATGTCAATTTGATTCTAGTAAATTTTCTTTTTATATTAATTTAGTTTTTGATAAATTTAATTTTGATATTAATTTAGTTATTTTGTTAAATTTTTAATTTAACGGGCTGACTAAATTATTGTTGAAACAAAAAGAAAAAAATTAAGACCGAATTAGTGTCAAAATTAAAAACATTAGACCTAAATTGATGGGAAAGTTTAGTTAGGATTAAATTAATATCAAATTGAAAAATTGAAGACAAAAATATCCTGAAAACAAAAAAATAAATAACGAAAATAACATTTGTTAAAGGCTCCTTGCTTCCAATTTTCTCATGCTTGTTACATTTCAATATTACTTCATAATACAAATTGGACATTCATATATTATTATAAAAACTTATTAGTAAAAAGAAAAATTATTTTTAATTGTTGTTGTAAATTCTTTTATACAATTGTTTAGTCATGTGTTAACATGTTACTAAAAATATTTAAATATGATAATGAGTACTTTAAAATTATCCAAAAAATAATGACATTAATTAATTTTGCAAAACAATTCACAGTAATAATTTATCAAAAATATACTCATAAAATATGTCAATAGAGGTTGACTCACTTAATTGATTGGTCTTTTATTTAAGCATTATTATAACTTGAGTTTGATTTTAAGATTTATTATGTTATTGAATTATTTATCTTCAAGTATCTCTATAAATATTTGATAAGCTAATAGGCATAATTAAAATCAGACAAGTCCTCCTTTCAATCTTTTGTTAATAAAAAAAAAATACTCGTAAAGTATAATATGTTACTTAGGTCAGTTGTGTTATTAGTACGTACAATTATTTTATCAATTATCAACATTTTTTTTATTAGCATTGACAGGAAGAGATTAATATATTGATTCAAGTGAATAATAAAAATTTATCAAAAAAATAAAACTAAAAAAGAAGCGTTTTTTTGGTAGGGAGAAAAAGAAAGAAGCGTTTGTTGTAAATAGATATATACTTATATTCCTTTTACGTCATTTGCAATTTACGACAATACGAAAACGCTTATACTCGCCGAGGAATATAATTAACTAATATCAATTGAAAATAATAGTAAGGTGACTGAAAAGACCTTTTCGCGTAGGCTGAGTTGTTAGTTACTGAAGAAACTAAAGACGGGTCACATGGATTCCCATTCAGCGTGTATTTTAGACTTTCATGGGTCATAAACTGTGTTTAAATTAATGATTTAATTTAATGTGGCGGAACCAAGACTCTGAATTGTTAATATCTCAGGGACATAACATTCGACATTAATATAAATTATGTAAGGCTGCACAATCCAGGCTTGAACCATGCAGCGAGGAAACTGGAAAAATTGATGCATGCATCTTCCCTTTCCCATCCAGCTTCCCACGGATTTGAATGATGGCTGCTACAGGCGAAAAAATTAAAAATAAAAATAACAAAAAGATGGCCAATTGTTTTGATGATGAACCAGCTTCGACACAATAGAATTATCATTTATTGGAGTGGTTATTATTTATTAGGGTTTTTAACTTGTTTGTTTTTTGGAAGGAAATATGTTTAAAATTAAGTTATATGTATAAAAATATTTTAAAACAAATAGAAAATTTTAAAAATTGTTTAATATTTTTTATTTTTAGTTACAAATTATCAATTTAGTTTCAATCTGTGTTTTTGGTACAATATGTTTCATATTTTTAAGATTTTGAAAAAGAAATAATAAAAACAGAAAAAAACCGGGATTCCTGTCTATTTTGACCTCTTTTTACAAAGTCTCAAAATTAAGAAAGCAAATTTTAAAAATAATGTAATAATAGAAATTAAACAACAAAAGGTTATTATGATTGACTTAATGATGAGGAATTTAGATAATATATATGAGGCTGTTGACCGGCTGCAGCCAAAGAAATTAAACAACAAATGAGAAACAGAAACCAAACGAATTCTGTTATTCTTTTGAAACCACAGGTTTTCAAGCCATATACAAAGTCCAAACCCAACAGACTCCCGAGTGTTTCCGCCAGAAAACAGTGCACATTCGTTCCTTTTTTTTTCGTCAACCGTTTTTGGTCACAAGATCAATGCCGTTGTCCATTTTCCTTGGGCATTTAAGAAAAGCCTACAATCGGCTGGCCCAGATCCTTTGGAGGTGCCATCTGATTGGGCTTAACCCAATAGTTGGAAATAGAAAAGTGGCTACTATTGTTGCATAGTATTTATTAGCCTCTAAATTTATATATGTATATGGTTAGATATCGGATCACATATGAGATACTAAGACGCTCCTGAAATATGAAAAATAAAATTATTCATATCATTCACAATTTAAGACATTAATCATTTGATGAAAATATAGTAGAAACAGAGAATAACTACGATTCACAATTTGATACATCATTCATTTCATATCTTTTGTTATGGACCCAACCGAAAAGAAAAATGTAGAAAAAGAACCATAAGTATATTTTTTAATGGTAACCATGAATATTAAAGCCAGCATAAGCATCTCACCAAAAGACCATAACCAATGAGCTTAATCTATCAAAAAATAAATGACACGAAAACAAAACTTATCAACATGTTTCGGGTCAAATTCTTATGACGTTGGAATTCAGTTGAGATTGTGAAAAAAGAAAAAAAAAACACGAGTTAACTTGATTGACAATTTATTTTGTCACTTAACTGGATTTAACATATAGAAAATTATGGCTGGAATTAACATATAGGAAATTATGTTTAATATACCTATATTTGCCGGGGGCGCTACAATGATCAAAGCACATTTCATAAAAGAATTAAAACAGAGATCACAGTGCATGCCCAAAATTTCATCAAGCTCCCCACGGCTTGACAACTAGCATGAGACTGTCTAGTAATTAATAATCTTGACGATGGATTGGAAAGGTTGGTGTGTTGCCTTTGAATATTATGCATATATTACAAACATTACAATGACCAGATAACATAATTAAATTGAAAAGAGCTACATGCGGCTCACAATACTTTCTGACCAATTGTTGAAAACAAGGCCTCTTGCTATGTCACAGGCTGTGTTATAGCTTGCCACCACATGTACATGTAGAGGAATATTGATAAAAAAAAATAGCCTTTTTTTTATTTCAAAAATTACTTTACATGTAGTAAGATTTGAACATTAAACTTTCCACCATTAAACATAAGACCTCGTGTTTTCTATTTAAACTTTCCACCATTAAAGCAATCTTTGTGGCTTAAAGAAAAATCATGGTTATTAATAACAGTGATGAGATGAGGCAAACAAAAGATCCTAAATAGGCAACTATGGATCAAAATACAAATGGCATTGTAACATTTTTTTTATGATAAATTACATTCACTTCTCATAACATTTAATAAATAAAATCATTACACTTATCTGTCTTAAATATGTAAAATTATTATATTGTTCTTTCCTTCATCATACATTGAACATTAAGTGTAGGGTAGGTCAGCATCATCTAGATAAATAAAAAGAAACAAAAATAAATTTTTATCAAATTTACCCATTTTTAAATATGCAAAGATGTAATTACCATGGGGCGTTTTCACTTTTTTAAGTCAACCGAATGGGTAGAAGATTATCATCCTTTTTCTCTGGTTGATGATATATGCTGATCTGTACTTATCTCAAGGCTCCTTTTTGAGTTTTCAGCATAATTAATTTACTCATCAAAAGGTAGATCCCATAGCACCGTGAATGTGTAAATATCGAGCTACACGTATGTTGATATAAGATAAATAAATTATATGTTTATATAAAAAGTAAATTTGTATTGATGTCAAAAGTACAAATAACAAACCTCAAGAAATTTCGCCGTATACTAATTAAAGACTCTTGCGGGAATCATAAAAAAAAAAATTATAAGAAGAGGAAGACTCTCTTGCGGGCATTTTGGTCAACCTGTGGACGAAGACATCTGGTTTATTGAATCGCGTGGGAAGAATGGGAACATGGCTTCGAGTTAGGTCAAGTTTTTCTTGAAATGCATATATTTTTTTTAATAAATAAGAAATTACTTAAATTAGAGAAAGGGGGTGGCTAATATTAAGATTATATTAAAATAAGGCATGGGCATATATATTCGGGAGAAAAATGGGATGACATTAATTAGGTTGTGGCACGAGAGATGGAGACACAAAATTTTGCTGTCTTTTTCTCTAGAAGATATGAAGCAGGTAGGTGACAAATGAGAAAGCATACGGCATTGAACTTGACTCCAATTTTAAAATGAGCATATATTATCCAGGAAAGTTCATCATCATTTTATTTATTGACGCACCAAAAGAAAGCTGATATCGATTGGTATTTTGATGATTACTTAATTCAATCTATCAACACCCCGGAAATATTCGCAGAAGTGCAGACCTAACGCAGATCTCAGTGACGAATAAACAAAACAACGTGATTGCATTTTTAATACAATCTTCAATTCTTCATTTTCATTTTCACTTTCTTTTCAAAATATATGATAAAATTATTCATTTCTCTCAAAATGGTTTTTGGCCACAGGATCTTGAATGGAATCTACAATCAAATTACCCATTTTCCTCTCAAATTGATTTTTGGCCACATCATCTTGAATGGCTGCCAATATTTCACAATTAAACATTTACCTAGCTAGCTGTTTGTATTATTTGCACCGTTCATTACCAAACAAAATTGTTGATTGCAAATTGAAAGGGAAAAACCATTAGAATGTTGGAATAATAATTGAGGTGTAGGCTTGGTGAATGGTGACCATAAAAATATTTTTGAGAAATGACTTTCCTTGCATAGAATATTTGTAAATTAAAGAAGAGGCCACTTTATTGAATTCCAAGTGTGTAGCCTTCACCTAAACACACTATGACTAAGCATAAAAAAGCTACTTACGTGTTTGATTTTCTGGCTAACAAACACTTTAATTTGTGTTATGATCTCACTTTGAAAAGGATCAGTTGCTTGATATATTCATTCCAGGTTCCATGCTTGCTTCCGCATGCATGCTGAAGCTTTTAACTTAATTTTCAGATTTGAGAAAAAAAAAAATCATGCTTGAAGCAGAAGCTATACAGAATCCTATAGATCATCACTTGTCACGTGTAGCATATGAAAGTTCTGGAATTCTAGTCACCAGCTGTCATTTCTTCGTGTAATTGCAACCAAGATTGTGTGATGTAATGCTGTTTCCATGGATATGTTTGTTAATTGTTCTCTGAGTTGAATAATCTGTGATGCAGCGGAGCTAGACGGAAGTAGTTGCTGAATATACAAAGAAAATTAAGTGATACTATCATTACGCAGACAACCGCAATATTGTACGTATCTGAAAGTATAGTAGTATGTTTGGCTATTAATAGATCTACTAATTTTTTTTATGGTGTTACACATATATACGTAGTTAAGCAATAAGAAAAATGGGGGAAATATTGTCAATAATGGATGATGGAATCAGCCATGTACGCACCAGTATATACCATAATAATTGGTATAAGCGTGTATATATTTTAAACATCGAACAACATGATTAGAAAACCTGAAAATGGGCTAATGGAGCGAGGATTCATGCAAATTTAGTCAACTAAAGGTTTAGACATATATAAATATGGTTATTAAATAAGTCATTAGAATTGATCTAGTATAAAGAAATTTGGGTACAAAGTATGCACGAGATCATATGTTAAAAATTTATTTTGAAATAAAAAAGTTGTTATTAAATTACTTTGATACTAATAAAAGATGAATTAATTTTACTAAATTATCCTTGCATTGAAATTATATAACCTTATTTGGAGTAGTGTTTTCACTTACTTCGTTAATTAGCATAATTAATATCAGTTTAAAACTGAAAAAAAATAGGCCAAATATAATTAATGTATTAGTCCTTGAACTTTTTTGAAAAAGTCAAATAGGCCCCTCCACTTTGAAAAATTGTAATTGAATCCCTAAATTTTTAAAACATCTATAATTGAGTCCTTTGACACATTTTTTCATTAAAAATATGTCAATAGAAATGGCATATTCTTAGATATATCAACTCAATAGAAATATACCTCTCGTGTGACATTTTAGAATATTTTACTTTCATTGACGATTTTTTTCACCTATGTTTATGTTTAGAGACTCAATTACAAAACCTTTTATGGTTTTATAAATTGAGACTCAATAACATTTTTAAAAAGTTTAGAACCTGATTGATTTTCTTCAAAAATTCAATGACTAACATATAAATTTAACCAAAAAATTAAAATTTTTAACGAATTCTTGATATTTGAAAAGGATAGATAATTTGAACTTGGAAAGAAAAAGCTAAATAGATAGTTATGAAAAGATGTTTAAAACGAGAGCTTAATTTTAATGCAGTAACTAGCTAGATATATATTGTACCAACCATATTTCATTATATATGTGATTTTTAATTAGGATAATTACAAAAGTTAAGTACCTCGACGACATGTCAATACATAAATTAATAATTATGTAAAAAAATTATACTACTAATATGTTAAAATTCAATCTCTATAAATATTGTTACTTTAATTTTTAAACTCGCATTCTGTGACTTCTTAAAAAAACAGAGTTTATAACATGTGGCCTATTCAATATTTAAATAAAAAATTTATAGAAGGAAAACAAAGTGTAATATAATGATCGTACACAACATATAACCTCAAGTACAAATAAAAGAAATAACATGCGTCCCATGATAATATAACTTAATTGAAAAGATTAGAAATAGGGATATATTAAGGAGAGGAGTAAGGTTCAATATTTGTGAATGTTCTCCAGCTCAATTTCTTTTTCATTAACTTCATTCCCCTCCCATTTTGCTAGGAAGCCTCTGCATGAGGCCTAGGGGATAGACCGTAGACCTTATGAAAAGAATGAAATTACAGATAAGAGGCCTTTCTTTTTTTCTGTTTTTTTGACAATTACGAATAAGAGATATATGTTGCGTATGGCATGCAAATGCCGTCTCTTTCATTAATTAGGAAAACTAATGTGAAACACATCAATCAAGCTATATGACTAATGGTCAGATTTGTTGAAAAGGGAATGCTCATTAATGTTTCACCCTTGCTTTGCCAATTTCAATGATTCCGATCGAGTAATAATGGCTTCATGATTGGATGAAGTAAATGCCTATGGTGAGCACGGGCCTCCTTTTTCTTAGTCAGCAAAATAAAGCGAATTTGATATTTGAAATTGCAATTTTGAAATAAACAAACCAGACATTCCTACGTAAGTTTCAACCCTTCCCTCGAACTTTGATTCACAGGTGGGGTTCAAAAGGCTGTGAAAGTCTCAAAAACAAAAATAGTTAATGGCGGTAAAATCAGACGCTGGCAAAAAACAACAAAAACTGTCAATCGTTTCGTTTCATTTTCCACATTGCAGACAGCAACAACAGGCTATTAATTCAACGGAATGGACGCTCTAGAGATTGCTTTTCAAAATTGTATGGTGTTTTTTTTTTCTTTTTTCTCGTCAAAGGGGTTATGTTTCGTGAATTTGGGTAAAGTTTCTAGCATTTTACGAAGTCGTACTATAACTAATCTTCAGAATAATATACATGCATGTAGGTTTAGTAAATGATAAAGATAACAGATTGAAAGGTTCGTGAGCCTGACCGAATTATATAGTTTAATGAATTCAATCTGAGATCTAAATACTATAATGTTATGTGTAATTAATAAAATCAATAAAAATACTACCATGAAATTCTTTCCGGTTAAGGCTTCAGATAGAGCCGACTAAATCTGTGCTTTATTTATGCCTTGAATAAACTACGCAAGTCATATTCTCATAACAAAAATGTATTCAATTTATGTAAAGACTACTTGTAAGTCTATTGTATCTGTCTAGAAGGTGGGCTAGTCTTTAGGCTTAATAATCAAGTAAACCACACAAGTCATATTCTCATATTCTCATGACAAAAATGTGTTCAGTTTATATAAAAATTATTTGTAAGTCTATTATATCTGTCTAGAAGGTGGGCTAGTGTTTAGGCTTAATAATCACCTAAATCACACAAGTCATATTCTCATGACAAAAATGTGTTCAATTTATGTAAAAATTACTTGAAAGTCTATTGTGTCTGTTTAGAAGGTGGGTTAGTGTTTAGGTTTAGTAATCAAGCTAAGTCTCCCTTTGTCCATGGGGTGGCCATATATACGCCTTTAGTCATTAATGGTCATTAACGTGGAGTTATGTATAAGGCGTGATTAAGGTAATAATAGGCGCGAATGATGGCGATCATGATAAAGGTAGGGGATTAAGGGGATATTAGAGCATGTGGCATTGACTAACTCAGTCCCACGCAAGTCAATCTTGAGACCGAGCAAGCCACTACACCAAAATAGGTGTTTTGTGGTGGTTCATTTCATGTTTTGCAGTGGTTAAAACCACTGCTATTAACCATTTGCGGCAGTTCGGCAACCGCCGCTATCTCGAGTATTGTCAGCTACTTGCAGCGATTTTAGTGACGATTAAACTGCTGCGAATCACTTTATTAAAAAATCGTGTTAAAACTTTAGCAGCGGTTAACTTACTACCGCTATTTTTTGACCATATTTTGCAGCAGTTTCAACCGCCACCAATTTTATCCTTGTAAACTTGCTATAATTGTCGAGGTGGTTTATGTGACCGCCGCTATTAGTGAACATTATGTGGAACCAATATTGCAGCAGTTTGAAACCGCTACAACTAATTGTTTTTTTATTTTTTGAGTTGCCACTACTAAATCAATGCATATCTGATTTTTTTTTTTAGTTTATTCTCAGTAATATTTTCAAACTATCTCTACTTGTGTAATCCTTCTTTGAATCCATTTATTTATAACTAAAAATCAAATTCATTAATGTGCCTTAAAAATATTCAATCAAATTAGTCCAAATATATAATTCAAAAGATATTAAGTACAAACCAATACATAAAATGCAAGTTTGTCCTGCTAAGGTACTAAGCAAACACAAATCCTTAACATAAAAAAAATCTTAACATCAGTAGACTTGTAATCTAAAGAAAAAAGACTAAGGATTAGATGATGATGACGATGGTCTTTCATTTCGGGATTCATGACTAGCCTTCAAAGAGCGCCTTGCATCCAATGGTGAGTTGATGTCTATTGCCTAAAATCAGAAAAATGCTCAATTTTTGACCCATGATCCATAAGCTTCAACTTTACATATGTCGAAAATAATAACAAAATGCCCACAAATGAGACATGCGAATATCATATGCATGTCATAGGCAAGTGAATTTGTTTTGTTAAACCAATTCTATTACCAACTTTAGAAACAGACATGCAACTAGTCATGAGGCATTCTCCGATTTTCCAGGAACAAACAAAGATAGTATTAGAAACAAACATTTTGTTATTACCAACAGACATTCAATGCAAACAAAATCATTTATACTCTTGCCACAATAAAATAACAAATACATATAGCTTTTTGGATCCATCACACACACTGAAATAGATAAATTCTATTTAGACCCAATGTCTTCATTCATAATTCATGATGAAGCTAGAGAAAAATGTACAAATAACTTTCATGAACTACTGTAGATCAATCGCCGCAAAACTGCCTTTTTGGTGTAGTAAAGGGGGAGATTGGACATACAATGAGTCTCGGGAAGGAATGAGTTAGTTATCCTTTGGGTTTGGGCAAGGCATGGTGGATGGGTATTTCTACCAAGTAGTTCACAAGCACTTAGGTCTGAGTTTGGGTAGCAACCGAGTGGCGAGCCCAAGAGGTCGGTGACCTACTGTGATACCCCAGGTACACGTGTCCTTGGGCGAGTTCAGTACGGCCCTAGGGTCTCCTGAGACCTACCCATGTTGCCAGGAAAGCCCCGGTGGTGTAAAGGGCCAAAGGATGGAGTTAGGGCGCTGTTGCTGTAGAATTCTGCAGAAGAAGCTCATTGTAACGAGTTTTGGTCGCTGCAGTGAATGGGCCTGAGATAGTACAATATAAGTGAAACGACGCCATTTCATTTTGGCCCAATATATAAATCCCAGGTCGGGATTTTGATCCTATTTTCAGAAACCCCACACCCTAACTCTCCCCAAACCCTCTTCCATTTAATCCCACTCCATTCCATCTCATTCCAAGATCAAAGGTAAGGGATTTATGGGTTTTTGTTATCCTTTTCCTTTCCTTTTCATAACCTAGAGATTGAGTATTATTATTGTCTTCATTTCTGTTATTGTTAAGCGGGGATGTGAGTACTGCGAGGCAAACTCGCTACAGCAAGTTATCCTTGTTGCAGCGAGAGTTGTTCAGTCAGTGCAAAACGGCATCGTTCCACTTACAGGATACCCCCTACCCCTATAAAACCCTTTCCTTCGGATTTCTTCCCCAAAATTCGATTTCCCTTCACTCTCAAACCCTCTTCCCACCTCTTTTCTCAATCCCATTCAAGTCTAACTCCCTCAAGTCATCAAGGTATGTTTATGTTGATAGATTTTGTCTTCGTTCTTCCCATTCTGTCATGTTCTTGGTTCGGTTATGATTTTCTCTCGTTATTGTCAAGTGGGGATGCTCCCCCAATATTGTTAGAATTAGATTAGAGTTGTTTAGAGATTGACATAGATTAATCTTGAGTCAATATTATTCTATGGCAGTTGTTGGTGTCATTTCGTGCTTTGGAGTTCAAGTTGGTGGTGCCCACATACTCCCGACTCCAAATGGTGAGTGGGTTTGATCTCATAGCCTTAGTTTTATCACTATGAGTATATTTTTTGCATGATAATTGTCAAATATGACATTAGAGATGAAATTATGATTATATATATATATATATGATTTACAAGTATGGCGAGTTAGCCAAGGATTATGATTTTGAGTATGGTATGAAAATGTGCTTAGAAAACCATGGGACCATGATTGACCTATGATATAGAAATGTTTTATGTGCAAGCCTAAGAGATTTCTTATAAGAATATATGATGTAATAATTTGTTATTTTATCAAACATGTTTTAAGAGTTTATGATATCTTTATGCTTCAAGACTAGAGATTTGGAAAGGTGATTTTAGAGTGCCAGTTAAGCTATTCTGGCAAGAATATCAAGCAGAGATATCAGAGATTTTGTGATTGTGAACTTTTCCATTTCAAAGTTGATATTAGAGTTATTAAGATATAAAGAAACAATAGTATGAGAAATGAGATTTTAGAAAATTAAGTTTTTATGATACTCAGAAGTATGGAATTCAGTAAGATTTGTAGCAACTGCTAAATACATATCCAATGGGCTTGAAATCGGAATGTCTGCAAGTGGGTGATCCCTTGGGCGTGATTTCATAGTCCCAGTTATACCAAAGTCAGCTTGTGAGAATTATATGAGTCCAGAGCTTTTAAAGTTTCAAGAGTTTTCATATTTAAATAGTTTTATAAAGAGATAGAGTATGAATATGATTGTATTTAGAGATTTTATGAATTATCTTGATGATTTCAAGGAATAAAATATTTATGTATGAAAGAGTTTGATATCCAGAGTAGAGCTTATAACAGAGTTTCAATATTTTAAGAGATTTCAAGAGCAGAGTATTTATGTGATAGAGTTTTAACTCCAGAGTAAAGCCTAACACAAAGCTTTAGAAAAATACTTAGTTTATATGATGTAGAGACTAGACAATAGTTATAGAAAAACAAACAGTGAGTTAACGACTAGGAAAAATGGTTGTTAACCTTGGTACTAAGTTATCCTTAGGGGCAATCTTATAGAGCAGAAAATACGTGTTCTTCCTTGTGCCCGTGTCTGGGGGGAAGGAACAAAGTCTTAAGGGTGAAGCCCGTGTCTGGCACCCATAGATGATTGGTTATATCATGGTTGGCATGCATAACTGGAGGATGTATTGTCAGACAGTTATTAAATAGATATCCATGTTTCTCTATTAGAATATTGTTAATTATATTTTCGGAGATTTTCGATACTTTTCAGAGAATATTCGATTTAAGAGATATTATATATATGGAAAATGATTTTCTTGTTAGAGTAAGAATTTAGAGATGTTTTCTTATGAATTTATGAATACAGAGACATATTTTCTATGAGATTATGTATATGAATATCAAAGGGTTTATGATTGTTGCATGTATATTGCATTATGGTATATTCCTTGGTTGTCCCATATGGGTTATAGGTGAGAGCTCACTCACTGAGTCCATTGACTTACCCCTTTCTTTTCCTCCTTATAGTTGCAGGTACAGATGTTGCTCAGCCTTTGTTTTGGCAGACGCAGTTGTTTTCAGTGTTGAGTCTTACTTTGAAGTAAGGCTTAGTTTAGAGTCTTGTTAGAGTAGAGTGCTCCAGTAGATTTGCAGACAGGATCCGAACCATGCATTATTTTCAGACTACGTATTTGATTCAGCATTTGGACGGTTATGTATATATTTTCAGTTCACAAGTATAGATTTGAAATTGTAGAGTTTGATTAGAGTTTATGCAATAAACCTGAGATGTATTTATGATCCAAATCACATGTTAAATTAATTTTTAGAATACGATGAAGATATTTTCAGAGTTTTATATATCAAATATTTCAGTTTTATAATTTCATATATAAAATTTAAATAGAGATTTAGATGAAGTTATGATTTCAAAATGAAAAGTATGTTATTTTATACATATAGAGAGATTCATATGTTACTAGGCTCAAGTGGGAATGAGATTCCTCACCTGCCGGTCACATTTTCCAATCAGGTTGTGACAACAGGCTAACACGTGTTGCAACCTCTTGACCTGTGGCCGATTATATGTTGCCTTTTCACCCTAAGGCTTGAGCTGTTCAAAAGTAAGGTCTTACAAAGCTTATAATATAAAATATTTTAAATAGACTAGCAGACTTAAAGGTTAAACATGACCAAACAGAGACATAATCAGTCCCGAATAGGCCTAGGTTTGTTTCCTTAATCAAATTTAAAAAGATAATAGAAAACATGTGAACCAATTCCATAAATCAATCCAAAACCGATAAACCAATCAAAAATTGATGAACCATCTAGCTAGTGAAGGTGGCTAAACACACCTTGCCTAATCAAATCAATGACTACACTAGACCTCTTTCTTTCTTTTAAAAAAAAAAAAGCTATGGAGAGGAACACAAGCAAAATGTCACAGTATTGTTTCATCTAGCATATTCAATTTAGCCAAAAAAAAAATATTTTTCTTTATCCTTTTTGTTTGTGTTCATTATTCGCTGCAAATTAGCGGGTGATTGCGTCCATCGCAAATTACCCATCGCTAATTCGCTTTTTTTTTTTTGTCGTGTAAATAGTTTGGGGCTTGAGTGCTTGGTCTTCATTCTTATAGTTTAATACAATTTAATATTATAAACTACGTATAAAATTATCAGGAATCCATTGCAACTTTGTTGTAAATAACTAATTACTTATAGATTTTAATATATGTTTTTAGTCCTTATAAATATAGTGGATTTTGGTCTTGACCCATAAAAAAATGGTTTTGATATTTTTTTTCTTAAACATTATTTGGTTTTGGTCCGTGTTGCATCATTTGTTATCAAGACAAGATTCTTAATATATTTATAAGTACCGAAACAAGAATCTTAATATATTTATAAGGACCAAATACAAATTTCAGATATTATTATAAAGTACTAAACGTGTATTTTTAAATATTTATATGGACTAAAATTTTAAATAATAGAGATCAATACAAAAATTTACTATATTTTCAATGAACAAAATTATATTTATATAAGAGTTTGACTATCAAATCTCTAATTTAACATTTTCTAATTTCATACAATATAATATATTTACATAATAATAGACCTAGGTTGACTTGAGACACTTCATAAACCCTTATTAGTATGTTTGACGTGTGATGGGCACTGATGGGTTTAAAAGCATATTTTGCCACCACGAATTAATAAGTCGATGTAGTTGGTCTTCATGGTTAATATTTCCTAAAATAATACAACAGTCATTTCTCACTTTACACTTGAACTAGTGAAACTGTATGAATAACTTTAATTGATTGCTCATAAGAATAATAAATAAATAAATGCTCTAATAAAATAGATGAAGTTAGAAACAAAGGCAGGTGGTATTTTGAATGTAATCAAGTAATCGAGTAATCGAAGAAATAAAGACTGATAGTATAGAATATACTATTTTTCTACGACAAAATTTCTTTTCATTTTCTCCCTATTTTCTTATATGAGCAAACAGTAATATTTATACAAAACTAGTCTTACCTTTGCTTACAACAATAGCAATAACTAAGTCTTGTTCCACTATATTATAAAGCTTTATCATATATCATATTTATGTTAAAACCAATGATATTTAAATCTCTTTTGATTATTTCCCCTATAGTTTTTCTCAATCTTCCTTTATCTTTTTTTATGATGTTATTCTCTATTTGGTTCACTCTCCTAATTATTATTTGTGGCCTCTATAGGTCTTCTCCAAACGTGCCCAAACTACCAAAGGTGAAATTCTACCATATTGTTTATGATAACAACTCTAATTTTCTCTCTACTGCACTCATTATTTATTCTATCATATCTTGTGTGGCCACTCATCCATCGTAACATCCTCATCTCTGCCACATATAGTTTATTTTCAATTGACCTGTCACCGTGCTCAACATTAGTCCCATACAACAAAGCCAATCTTATCGCTATATGATAGAATTTATCCTTAAGCTTTATTTAGTAGTATTTAATTTTTTTCATCACAAAAAAGACCCGAAACGTCTCTCCACTTTAACCATTTTACTTGGATCCTATGGTTAACGTCTCCCTCTATCTTTCCTTCACTTTGAATAATAGAACTCGCATATTTAAATTTGGTGACCTGTGGCATAATATCATCCTCAAGTTTCACTTCAAAGTTAGAATGTATGTGTCTCTTGATAAACTTGCACTCCATATACTCTGTCTTACTTCTACTTATACGGATCCACATACCTCCAAAACTTCCCTCGACAACTCTAACTTTCTGTTTATTTCTTCTTTTGATTATGCTACTAGGACTATATCATCTACAAATAGGATACACCAAGACACTAGGTCTTGAATATGTTCTATAACCATATCCAAGACTAGTGCAAAAAGATATGGACTCAAGTTTGATCCTTGGGGTAGTCTAATTCGTATAGGAAAATCTTCTATGGCTCCATCCTGAGTTCTTATGCTATTTGTGACTCCATTATACATAATCTTGGATTGCTAGAGTCTAAGGCTTTCTATAAAGCTTCCCTTGGCACCCTATCATATGCATTTTTCAATCAATGAAGGCTATATGTAAATCCTCTTGATCTCTCCATCAATCTTCACAACAAGTAGATTACCTCCATGTTAGACCTTCTAGGCATAAAACCAAACTGGCTTTCCATGATATATACCAGTCTCTCGTCTCAACCTTAGCTCTATCACCATCTCCCTCAATTTCATAGTATGACTCATAAATTTTATCCCTATATAATTTGCACAGTTTTTATATATCCCTTTATTTTTATAAATAGGAACTAAAATGCTCTTTCTCCACTCATCAGACATTCTCTTGGAATACCTTACCTTTGCTTAACATTCCAGAAATAAAAAGACCCATTATTTCATATTTAATGAAATTTATTAGCCTTTGATGAAAGAAAGAAAAAAAGCTGAATATACAAACCGATATAACTTGCAAAACGTGAAAAAATTAATTAATATAAGACGTCTTTAACACAATAAGTATTAACATTGAAATAATTACAAATAGTAGTAAAATACAACAAAACATGTTTCAATAAAGTCTTAACAAAATCTTAGAAAGATGTTAGATAACAACAAATTTATCTAGAATTTCATATTGTGAATTATGTAACACAATTATTAATGGTTAGGCTATATTTGATTGGGAGATAAAATTGGGATGAAAATTTTCGTAAATGAGTTTCGTGTGTACACATGAAGCTTATTCATAAAAAATTTTCACCCAATTTTTACACTTCAACCAAATACACTCTTAGATAAGTTGGTAGATTATATTATACTACTTTATTTCATTCAACAATCACCGGATGATTTCTATCAAAGATCCTATACATATTTTTAGCGTTATTCATCATCTTATCATCGAATAGACTAAATCAGGTCAGACCAAATATGGATTAAACCATATGCTGTTTAGCTTATTCCCATCCTTGCCTACTGTCGAGTCCTTTTCTCAACACTTTTCCTGTAATCGCTTCTATTACATCATTATCAACCTGAGCTGCGCTGAAGTTAATTTTCATAGTGCTTTCTCAATCAGCACCACTCATTTTCTTGATTCATGAAATTCAATGAGGCAGAACAAGTTGCCACATACACGAAGAATATATATATGGACAAAAGAGAGCAGATAAATTTATTGTAGACTAATGCTATTTTGACACTAAAAAAATAGATGTCTATTTAAACACTTATTTTATAACCATTGGATGTGATGAATATTAAGAATAAATGAGGATCACCATTATATCTAATGGTTATAAAATAGGTGTCTGAATAAATACTAACTTTTTGAGTGTCAAAGTACCACTGCTCTTTGCTTTACTTTACTGTAAGTTTATGCTGGTGGCAACTCTAAGAAGGTCAAATAACAGCGGTGGAAAAGAATCAGCTTTTGTCTTTCTTCTCATGTCACCGATCAGTTCGCTAGACTTTATTATGGTGTTTAATGTATCGTCAAAATTCAAACTACGTATAAAGTTGATATGAAAGCTAGTGATACACATCATTTTCCACATTTTGCCATTAATAGGCATAACTGGGTAAGCTGATCAGTCACAGTTTCGATTGATCATTCGATTGATCATTTAGTCCACATTTGTTTGCAATATATAGATTTTTAAGTATAGCTTTTGAATTGTACAGCAATGATAGACTTATTTGTAGGTTTGGTAATGCTCCTGGGAGTGTGTTATGATTTATAAAAAATATAAGTCAATTTTTTTGTATTTTGTAAACTAAAAAATTAAAGTGTTTTTCCTCCCAACTTTTAAATAATAATTGTGCTTTTAAGAGTATCTCATTGGGATGCATTTTAGAGCTGACTTCTCCGATTTAAAATTTAAAAGATCAATATGATATTACTCTAATTAGTGATAATAAATATAGAAATTATGTTCTTTAATATCTATATTTATTATTATCATTTTAAATATTTGAAGCATATCCACCAAATGCTACTATCATAATTTCTAGAATTATTTTTGTATTATTTTTATCAAACAGTGTTATTATAGTTTGTTTTTTAAGAGCAGTTTACTAAGGGAACTCAGAGCTCGATCGGTTTTTGAGAGCCGAATCATTTTCAAATCAATCAATCCTTAGTATGTAGGATGATACTTTAAAGAAAGAATAATGTAAACACATATAAAAACTTGTGTGAAAACGCAACATGTATTAATAAAGCACCGCGACTTATTATACTTTGTCAAAAGGCGATAGGTATATATCATATCGTAATGAGCGCGTAACGTATTTTCTTGCATTCATTTAAGTTAGGGAAGTCACGATGATATGGTCAAATTAAGTTTCAATTTTCCCAAACATGATAATTTTTAATTGAAAAGGCTTCTATGGATTAAGAGCAGGGCGGTATCAATCATGACACGAAATAAGATAAACGAAAAATCAGTGTGGCACGCACTATTGAACTTAAATCAGTATGTAGTAGTAGGTAGAAACAAAAAATTGAAGTCAAGCATTTTTTGGAAGGCAATTCACAGTTTTTGTGCGTTTGAAAATAGTACTAGTAGCTGTGAACATGTCTTGCAGTAGTGTGGCACTGTGACGTTCAACGTTACACAGTAATAATCTTCCACTACCAGCTGAAGCCAGTCATTTACATCACGTTGGCGTGAACACGTGGTATGGGTTCACACAGACTTTCACTGTAACACAGTCTGTGGTAGCGTCAGTTGTGGACTTACGTGGCAATATTCCATTGATCAGTGATCATACACACATAACCGCCGCCACTTGTCCCGCGTTCATGGAGAAAAATCAATGAACATATTTTGTTATTCTATATAAATTTAATTTTAATATATTGATAAAAAAAATTTTATGCTTATCCAATTATATAATATTATATTAATAAATATGATTCACTTTTATCCAATTATTTAAAAAATCACATATGAAATTAATTATATGATAGTATGAAAATTATTTCTTTTACACTATTAGTATATCAAAATTAATCCCAATATATATTATTGTTAGATGTATTTTCCTTTTGGCACTTTAGAAGAGAGTTAAACTTATGACTTCCAATTAATTATTCAATTTTTTTGTTATTGAAAAATATTATTTGTATTCATAGAGTATGTGATATTGTGTCAACTACTTATATCTCATTCGCTATTGATTGAGGTGTGGACCTTACCTGAATAAGGTCTAAACCCATCCAATGGCGAATAAAATGTTAGTTGACAAGGTATCTCATATTTTATGAGTACAAATAACACAACACTTCAATATTAACCTAATTCTAGTTCTAATAGCTTTAATAGATGTATATTTATTTAGTTATATGAATTTTATATCATATTGTATAAAAAATGATTTATTTCTATGATTTAATTTTTAAAAAATATTGATTAATTTAAATTATTTAATTTCTATCTATTGAATGCAAGTCTCATGACAATTAAAAATTTAGGATAAAAAAACTTTATACTCATAATAAATTAACTTAATTAACATGAATTGGATTTTCAATGAACTTCAAATATAAGTAATTATATATATATATGCATGAATTATTTTATTTTTATGATATTTTTAATATTATTTTAGACAGTAATTTTCATGTATTATTAATATAAAATTATATATTAATTGATTATTAAAATGATTAATTTGAAATCAAATATTATAACTTGTGTTGTACAATTTAATATAAAATTAACATGAATTGTATACTTTAAACTTTTTCAAAGTTTATTGTGCGCTGAAATGCTGAAGTGGATAACTGTTTATGATCGAGGCATTCCAGGCTTAAAAAAGAAGGCATCAAATATTTTAAATTCAGTGATCCAAATTAGTCATTTTGTTAGGCAAATTAAAGTGGTATAGCTGAAATTACTTGTCGGCCCTTGATTGTATTATAGCTGGAATTTTTTTGCATGCGTTATTTTTTTTCTCCGTCCGTCTTTGCATGCATTATGCTTACGTGATACGTGACAGAAGAAATATAGAAAGAAAGTAAAGGGAAGCGAATTTAAATAATTAATTAAATTGGATCATTAAAATAATTGTGTATTTATATCCCTACAAGAAAAAATGATATTTTTAACGATTTCAATAATTAAAGTATCAATAAAAGTATTATAAAAAAATAATTTTAACATAAAATGACCATTAAAATTACTTATAAATTTTTATTGATAATTAATATACGTTAAAAATACTTAAAAAATATAATTTTTTACATATATTAATTATCAATAAAAATTTATAAATACTTTTAATAATTACTTTATATTAAAATTATTTTTTTAATAACATTTTTATTAATATTTTAATTATAAAAACTGCTGAAAATACTAATTTTTCCCCTAGTGTATGTTGATGCCACTAGAGTCAAGCCACGAAGAATGCAGTATTGAGGTAGTAATAACGCGCTCATCTTTTTGCCATTGCTGTAAATTGAACTACGCAACTTACAACGTATACGTGTCAGAAGATTCTTTAATTTTAACAATTGACAAATTAAATTTCATGTAGACATTGTACTGACAATAAAAGGGATCAAATCTCACTAAAAGTGCCTCATGATTATGTCATGATGAACAGGTCCTAATTAAATATACTTGGTATTTTGTTTTTACGTGAATATATACTTGGCAATTGCAATGGTTACTTAAAATTATAGTGACTAATTCAAGATTAATTAAAGTAACATTAAAAAAATGGTTGAAAAAAGTTAGGATCGTACATAGTTATAATCATGACTACAATAATATTATTTAAGTAGCATTTATCTTATTGAAAAGGTTACATTTGTGGCGAGATCGTCAAGTTTGTGCTGGAGAAAAAGAACATGACAGAGTAACAGTGTATGGATGCTTTATAAATTTTCGTTACAGTAAGACACGTCTCCTATGTAATGAACAAAGGCCGGTACCGAATCCCGTTGACTTGATCATGTTCCTTAGATTGCCTTCTCATCTTGGCTCTCCGCTATTTATATACGCACGCATTTTTCTTAGTTTCTCACTCATTATTCCACAGCTACTACGAAGCCTTTTCCCGCATTTCCCTCACTTTTTTTTTGTCCCTCTATTTGTCTAACTCTGTGAAGCATTCCATCGTAGAAGTATTCATAATTAATATTATTTGTGTGCTTCTTTTGATTATCATGACTAAGTCTTCTTCTAGTGAAAAGAATGGATTGAAGAAGGGTCCATGGACTCCAGAGGAAGACCAGAAGCTCGTCGATTACATTCAGAAACATGGACATGGGAAGTGGCGAACTCTTCCCAAGAATGCAGGTATTTTGTGCTCTAGCTATTTAATTATGGCCCTTGACTATGCTGAATCCGATCACAAACCACTTCAGAAAAATACTTTCGTTAGGCTTATGTTCATTATTAAGTTTTCATCATAATCTTTTTGAAAAAAACATGGTATCAAATTAGGATTTTATGACTAAAAGATCTGATCTAAAGTTTGACTATTATTAATTCGCTCTCTTTTCAAGCCTAAAAAATTATTTGTATAAAAGATGTTAGATATAAAATCATTTATGAGTCTCCTATTCAATAGTTCAAATTTTTAGAAGAATTTGTTCATAATAATCCCAACTCACACATAATGTTCTTACTATGTTTTAAGTTCTTACACATATGTAATGGTGCTGATTTAATTTTTTTTTATCATGAATAATAAATAGGACTTAAAAGATGTGGAAAGAGTTGCCGGCTTCGGTGGGCTAACTACTTGAGGCCTGATATAAAGAGAGGAAGATTCTCAGTCGAAGAAGAAGAAACCATCATCCAGTTACACAGTGTTTTGGGAAACAAGTAAGTGGTAAAGCTAATATGATCTAAACATTGTACTTATTCCTCACCTTTTTTTGGTCCGTGCGTATTCCTCACTTAGTCCATGTAAAAAATATATTAAAAAGATAACTTTTTGAATTTGCACTTATGATATACAGAATCGCCAACTAATTCATGGACTTTCAATTGTGCGAAGCATTAAAATTCATTTCATAGTTAGAATGCTAGCTTTGCAAGGCAACTATGCAAAGTCAATGACATATAGAATAACATTACCTTTCTTTTGTCATTTTGTAACATAGAAATTATCATTGTTATCTAATTAAATGGAAATTTCCTATCCTATGCTTAGGTGGTCTACAATTGCAACTAACTTGCCAGGAAGAACAGATAATGAGATCAAGAATTATTGGAACACCAACATCAAGAAAAAACTATTGAAGATGGGGATTGATCCAGTGACTCATACACCACGCCTTGATGTTCTTCAACTCTCTTCCATTCTAAGCTCATCCTTGTACAATTCACCCCAACTAAACTACCCTGGTCTTTTGGGGATGGGAAGTGTGGCAGCAAATCCAAGCCAAACGCTAAGTTTGCTCACAACTCTGCTCTCACGTCAAAGCAGGAACCCTGATGTTTTGAATCAAAATTTCCATCAAAACCAAATTGTTAGTGGCCCTTTATTGCAAAACCAATCCCAATGCTCTCAACCAGCAATGCAACTCAACTCTAGCCAACCCTTCCAACCAAACCAACCTTCTCAAGTTTCAATTCAAGAACCCCAACAGCCTTGTGCCACATCTAATAATCCTCTGCACGTGAAATCGCAACACATGAAATCAAAATTAGACCATCAAATATCTCAAATTTCAACCCCTTTTAGCCACCAAAACAGTACACTACCAAATTTGTGGCACTACAATCAACATGCTGAATCATCATCAGCTATGCAGAATTTCCCTTCACCGAAGTTCAATTCCATTATCCTCAACAATCTCTTGGAAAATCAGATCTCGTGTAACAATGATGGGATGCCGAATTTCAATTTGAGCTCACTGTTGTCCTCAACACCTTCGTCTTCTAGCCCGAGTACTTTGAATTCGTCATCTTCCACGACATTTGTCAATGGAACCACTACCGAAGATGAAAGGGACACTTACGGCAGCAACATGTTAATGTATAACATATCGAATGGCTTGAATAACTCTGGACTTTTGTGATGAACTCAGATTGCAAGTTGCGCTGTAATATGCGAATTTGTTAATACTTTAACATTTGTTTATTTCAGTTGAGACTGTTTTCTTCAGACTTTATTTGAACATCCATGTGGGTTCACTATTTAATTACTACAGCTTAAGTGATATTCTTCTTGCAATATTCTTGTTTCTCTATGGAAAAACCTTATTAATTAATTTCGTTTATCTAAAGAAATATACGTGATTCTCCTATTTAATTTTGACAGTTTAACAGCATAATTCCTATTATTATATATTTTATTTTTTGTCGCACCAATCATATTTTGCTATGGAAAAGATAATATATATACATATGGTTGGTATAGTTTCCTAAAATAGATACTCAATAAAATTAAAATGCTTAAGGTAATTATCAGCCATGTATATTATTTTCAGTTGGCAAAGCATACATTGATAGGATGTTTGGGTGGAATCTCATCCAAATTTTGAATAGAGAAATGAACATTGGTACGAGAAGGATCGGAACAGTGCGAAGGAGGTGACACTGATGGAGTAATGTTATTCTTACTTTCATTTTTCACCGTAATTTCTATAATTCTTTAGCTTTCATTGAATAGAAATATTTTTGTGCTGCTTTTATAATGCTGCCTACTAGTTAACATATCTCTTTTGAATATCTCATGTTAAAACTTAATTAAAAACAAACAATAGAGCAAAATAATTAAGAGAAGACATAATATAATTCTATTAGTTTTGTTTATAATTCAAATTGTTCGAAAGAGCTCAAAGTTAATCAAAATTTAGAACAACGTGAATTATTTGTCAGAAAGTTTAAGCGGCTTAATTCACATAGATAACTTTTTCTTTTTGGTAACAGGGTTAATTTACATAATCAAAACCACGTTAGGTTATGCCGCATATTAAAAAGTTAAGCATGTTAATAATGTTTCGAGTGATGTTACATGCTCTGGCCTGGAGTATAAAATATAAGTCCAAGATGACCCCTCTTTAACTATACCGACTGTATTACAAGTTTACATTTTAAACATACTAAAACGATTATACAGAACCTTTCAAAGGAAAAATGACGATCCAGACACGTCGCGGCTCAAAAACAGCCAGGATGGACACTATTTCTCTAATTATTAAAAAGGAATTGAGACTGTTTGTTTGAAAGAAAAAAATCAAAAGTAAAAACATGTACTAGTGGCCATATGTACCACGCATTAAGAAATTAATTTGTACTAAAATAGTAATGTTATTAGTATAGTTTTTTGAGTCAACTGTAAGTTTTTTAGATACAATTTATCAACTTTTCAAAACATAATTAAAGGTTATAATTATATATTATAAAATCATTAATTAATATATTGACAAATAAATATATAATTCATAATAAATTCAAGTTTATATTAATATTTTTTAACACTAAAAATTGTATCATTCAGTGATGCGGTGGACTGAGAATTTCCCAGAAAGTTATGTCTGTAAGTCATCATAATAACAAGTTAACAACTCTTCAATCCAAGAAGACCTGTTGAAACTTGGATGATGCTAGTTTGCTTGAATGTTTTAATAATGAAAATTTGTTAATTCTGAACTGAGGAAGAAGAAAAAAAGTTCTAATCATAGATATTCCCAGTTTTTCACGAAAAGAAAAGTAGTCTATAAGGCTCTATATATATCATTTTAATTGCTCAAGAAGGAACTCCTATATGACTTGTTTGTCTGGGAGCTTTGTCGTTCTCATTCCATATTTGGGAGGGACCACATGGAAAGTGAAGAAAAAGCGAAGTGATCGATTAGGGAAATTGACAGAAAAAGAAAGGAGCTATAGGGATATATATTTAAGAGAGTTGAACGGAACAGTGAACAGCTGCAAGTTCCGTCTACGCATCAACTTGTGGTTCAAAGCTTTGACTCCTTTGCTTTTAGCTTCTGGTATTCCATTTTATTCAAAACAAAAAACAAAAAGCTTCTGGTATTCCAGCAATGTCACCGCCAAACCTTGGTCACGTTTCGCTGCTTGGAAGAACCTCTTTGAAGGGCTTAGCCTAATTAGGGTAGGGTTCATCAATCACACCTGGCTCCCCTATATATGTTTCACGTGTGATAATTAAATTATGTTTCCATAATCAATTACCTTGTGTTCCTTGCTTTGACTCACTAGCCTTCAATTTCTTCTTATTTAGTAGGAAAATTAAATGGAATCTTGTTAATTTACTTTGGAAATGTTGACTTGAAAACCTTTGAATGATGACAAACATTATTATATTAGCTGTTTTGATATGTTTGTCGGTGTTTAATTTTAGTAATTCATTTCAATAGCAAATGTCTCCTAATCGAAGAGGAGATATTCTGGATCTAGTTTTTAATGCAAATCAAGAAAATCAGCACAGAGTTAACAAAGGGATAGGGAGCAGTGTTGAACAAGTAAAAGGTACACTTTGTGGAGCTTGGGAGACCTATGAAGCGACAAAAGGCTACATCTCAAAGTACAAAAGAAAGGGTGAAAGAGTACTCAACAAGATACAAAACAAATAAGCAAGTACGACAATAGCTAAAGGTCAAAAGCTATTCCTACTGTATGTCAGCCTACAGAAAAAGGACAGCAGCAAAGCAAAGCATAACAGAGAACCTTCTCAAACGGTCAAAATCTTTCTTCAATATAGTTCATATCATGTTGAAACTCTTCTGCATAAAAAAGAAAGAACCTTATTATCTATCATCCAAAATGAAAATGCTTAGGGCCTGTTTGGTATACTTTTTCCAGTTTTCAGTTTTCAGTTTTCTAAATATCTGAAGGAAAAACTAAAAAAACTGAAAACTGAAAATTTCAGTTTTCAATTTTTTCAGTTTTTCCTTTACAAATCTGAAAAACTGAAAACTGAAACTGTTTTCAGCAAACCAAACAGACCCTTATCCTCCTATGCTTCCTAGCTCGCTTTTCTGTTGCACCAATGTTGCACTACAGCAAGTTTTCTTCAAATTTCTTGAACACTTTCTCAGGGTTGTATTGCATGTGATGTGCCTATATATATGTTTCGAAAAGAACCATTGTACCTCACCAAGACTTATCAAGAAAAGCTATATTCCTGAGCATATTTTTGAGTGATATCTTTTAAAGAATATCTTGTGAGAAAGTAAGAGTTTATCATTTGAAAATCTATCTTAGTCCTTGTTGGAATCTTAAGCTTGAATTTGTGAGGGATTTTAGTTTGTAAATCACCAGCTTTGTTCTTTGAGTTGGAATCTGTATTTGGATTTAAAATTAGTGAAACTCTCATCAATATTGGTGACGACTGGAGTAGACTTCACATTGAAGCTAAACCAGTGTAAAACTTTTTAGTGCACTCTCTTAAACTCTATCTCTTTATTTTACTTTATTTCCAATAAATGTTTGTTTGTCATAACTAAAATATATTCATTATTAGATTATTGAGACAGTTATTTAAAACAAATCAGCATATAATATTGTATCTAAAAACTTAGCTAAAAAAAAAATCACATATTGTTATACAAATATCTCTGGAATAATCAGGAGATAACTGGGTGAATTTTTTAACTGTTTGCTAAATGTGCAGAAAATTTTAAAAAGATCACTTAATTCAAACCCCTTTTTTTTTCAAGTGATATGATACCATCAGGAAATTATGTTGTAAAGGAATGAAATGAAATATTTAAATTGTTTAAAAATTATATATATATATATATATATATATATATATATATATATATATTTGTTTTCATTTCATTCTAATTTTGAAAGGAGTAAAACTGACTTTGAATATAAAAAAGAAGAACAATCCTCTTTTGAGTACTCCTTTACATAGTTAACTCAAACAAAAAAAAAAAAAAGAAGCCCATTATATTGCTAGAGTAGTATCGTTCTTCAAACAACAACTTCAACTAGGTAGGTTGGATCTCCCTTGTATTTGAATTATAAGTTTAATGTTATTGCATGCATGATACACCTTTGCTTGCTGCTAAAAGCATATATGTCAAAGTGGTTCTATGCAGTGAGTGTTATTAAATTACGGTGTATTCTTAGGTACAGAATAAAAAGTTTTCTGCACCTGCAGAAATGAAGTGGACCAATGAGTGAAGTACATATGTAAGTGGGGTCAATAGAAGGTTGTAAACCTATGCGAAAAATATTGTAAACATATGCATAAATATTGTAAACCTATGTGGATAATATAACATTCCTAACAAATATTCCTAAATGTGATTACCAAAAAAAAAATTGTAAACCACCTAGTAAAATGTTGTAAACTACTTAGTAAAATATTATAAATTACTGAGTAAAATATTATAAACCTCATTTTTCTGTGAGTGCACCGTAGAATTCCCCTTAAATTACGCTTTTCTTATCTAATATTTGACTTTCAAACACCAAGGAATTTGGATTGTCATTAGTTGTTATCCTACTAGCTACAACTACAAGCCACTGCATGCATTATCCTTTTGCCTCTAGGAGCAGGAAGGTCACTTGGGCTCATGTGGTGAATGACGTTTTATTGTTCGTTTTAATTTTGTAGCTAGAGACAGATCTGAATACAGTGAACATCGATTAAGATCATTGGATTCTTCTTTTACGTTTCTTTTTTTCTGACCGTTGAGGGGGAGAGGAAACAGACAGTATGATAAGTTCTTCTCCCCATTGGCATCATTCCTCCCCTTTGTGATGATTATGGGTTTACCAGCCAGCTGTAAATGAGATCAGCAATAATTTCATTTGACCAGGTATGATATATACATTCATCAACAACCGAGGAAAGGGGGTTCAGAAAAATTTCCCAAAAAAAAATTAGCAAGAATTTTCAATCAACCACAAAAAAAAATCAAAAAATACATTATGCAGAAGCAAATCAACAATAATCTAGCAGCAATTCCAGCAACAACAGGAAAGAACAAGGTAAAATTTAGCAGCAACAACAATCATCAACATCAGAAATTAACCCAAAAAAAACAAGGAAGAAGAAAATGAGGAGGTCGCGGCCTTCCCCATATCACTGTCGCGGCCTCCCATGGTTCCCATCATCATCTTCAACCTCCATGTCGTCGTCATCATCATCATCATCATCATTAAAGCCTCCTCCATGAACCTCCATAGCTCGTGTTATCACCATCCTCAACCTCCTCTCTTCCATCATCATGAGTTATCCTCCTCTCCAATCAGCTGTGCCACCAACCGAAGACAGCCGCCTCGCAGGAGGACCCCAATCCGAGGCTAGATCTCACGCTAAAGCACCTCTTCTTCCACCATGCTCCACCTCTGCCTCCTTCACCACTGCCGAATACAGATCGCGACTCAACCACTCATTACCACCGCGACCTTCCTCTAGACCCAGCCACGCCTCCAGTCAACCACCATTTCCACCATTTTCAGCCAGCCACCCAACCATTCGTCATTCTTCGCAAACCACCGTGAGCCACCACTCTTCCTCTTCTTCTCGCCCGCGCACGGCTAGCCACATCCGAAACCACCATGAACAACCGCACCCCAAACTTCTCCTCCCCAACAACCATCATGAAGCCCCAATCGCGCCGATCTTCACCGCCTACTGTCTTCGAACCGCAACCTCAAGACAGCCACACCCTCCCCGCGATCGCGGTGGTCCTCCCCAGCTCTCTACACCGCCGACTCCTCTCTTCCCCCTCGCGGAACTCCCCCTCTCTTTTTTTCCTTTACCCTCACTCTCACTCTTGCTCACGATCTCACTCTCTGACTCTCTCTATTTCTCAGCTCCTTTCTCTCTCTTGTTAAGTGTGTGTGCGTGAAGAAAAGAAAATGAATTAGTGTGAGCGTGTGTGAGTGTGTTAAGTGAGGGAGTGGGCTGTGAGTTTGAGTGAGAAGGAGAGCTCGTGTGTGTTTGGGATGTGGTAAGGAATTTGTTTTTGTTATTATTATTATCATTATTATTATTCTATTTTTTTTATGTTAGACCAAATTTTAAAATTGTTTGTTTGAATTTTAATTTGTTTGATTTTATTAGTATTTGTTTTGTTTCAGTCTTTAGGTTTTATTTGTTGGAATTGAGTTTGTTGTGATAAAAAAAAATTTTGTTTAATTTGGTTCAAATTATTATTTGATTATTCTAATTTTTTTTAAAAAAGAGAGAGTTTATGATATTTTCTCTTAGTTTTTTTTAATTATGTTTTGTTTAATTGTGCACTTGTGTTTATAAATTAATTTTCCTTTTTATTATTTTATATGTTTATGTGTTTTGCTTAAAATAATTATGTAATTGTGTTTGTAAATTAATTTTGCTTTTTTAGTTTAATTATCTTATGTATTCATGTGTTTTGATTAAATTAGTTATGTAATTGTGTTTATGAATTAACTTTTTTTTTCCTTCCCTTATTTTGTCAGTTCTTATTGAAATTAGTGTTTGTCAAAAAAAATTTCCTTCCATTTAATAATCAAAAATCTACTTTCAAAAATTAAAATCAACCAACACATTTCTCATTTCATTTTAAAATCCACGCAACAACTTGTGATATTGATGTATAGCTTGCTATCCTCAAGTTTTATGAGAATGTACGGGTTTATTGTATAGTTCATACTATCCTAAATCCTGTTCAAGAGTGGGTTTTAGCTTCTTTAAAATTGGTTTCTTTAATAAAATCAATTCAACACACAATCATTTTATACAGAACTACGTGACTTTGAGTTCCTCATTGCACCAGAGGATACGTAAGCGTAGCCAACAACTATCAAGCCAAAATCCTTTTTCATAAAATTTGTTCTTTATTTCTTGTTTTAATTTCAACTTTATTTCTTTGTAAATATGCAATTGTCACAAGTTTTAGAGAAAATAAATTTCATAAAATTATAATCAATTTGCATAATAAGCTCTACGGTAACCGTATTTATATAGATGTATTAGGGGTGCAGTGGGATTAAGTTTCCACCCTTCCCTAATCATAATCAGACTCCCGGATTCAAATCTCACTTAAAAGACCAGTTTGCAAATCAAAAGGTTTTCCAGTTTTAACCAGAATTAAAATTGGTGGCGACTCCTGTTTTTATTTTAAAATCGATTGTCATTCCCGTCGCAGCGCCCTCTGGGTACGTTGTGACACCAATGTAAATCTATCCCTGTAAATAAGTATTAAGATTCGAATCCAATACTGAAAACAAAAAAACATTTACCATTCCAATCAATTATGTGTTAATAGAGAAAATACTTAAAATTTAGCTATTAAAATTATTATAAAAATCAATTGACCATAAGGTCATATTTAATAAACAAAAATGTCATTTAAATGTATTCACAATTGGAATGTTATTATTTAATTAAAGAAAGACTCAACTTTCTTTTTATAAAAATCGTATTGGAATGTGTATTTTTCGATCAGTAAAGATATTTGAATCTCTTTTTTTTTTAGGATACCCTAAACACCGAAGAGAGAAATGATGGGAGTTCGGGAGAGAAGTTTGAGAAAAATAATGGCAAGTGCCCAAGGGCCTTTTTGGTAACTGTTGTGGAAAACAATTTTGGAGTTTAAAAAACAAAAAACCAAAAATGCTTGTTTGGCAACTTGTTTTGTAAATGCTAGTTTTAAAAATTGAAAAACAAGTATTGGGTTTTAAAAACTAAAAATCAAAAATAGATGAAACATGTTTTTATGTTTTTTCATTTTAAGAAGGGTTGGAAACACAATGGCACACTTGTAAATAAGGTGAGTTTTTATTCTTTGCCAGTCTTTGATACTCATTGGATGTTTCCTAGGTTTTATTTTGTTGGACATTCTCACTACACAACTTCCCTTCATTCACTTCTCACCACACAACTTCCCTCTCATGTTGGAGCTCGCAGTGAGTCCCACCCAGTGCGCGGTGTTGACGGAGGGAGGAAAGGCTGCAATGGTGGGTGAAGCACGCCACAGCGTGATTGGGTAGAGGAAAAGAGAGAGGGGTGGAAGGCGGAGGTGGTGCAGGTGGCATGACGCGGAGCTCGCGGTGGTGGGATATGCGAAGCGCAGGCAGCCATAGGTGGGAGGTGCTGCGTGAACAACAAGGTGAGGGTGGCGTTGCTGGGCAGAAAGAAAGAGCTTGCTGGCTCACCACGCACATAACCAGATCTACCGGCACCTGCAACCTCCGCCTCCACCATACACGTGACCTCTGCCTCCGTCACGCACCTAACTAGATCCGCCGGCGCACGCTCTACCAGGTGTTGATGATTTTTTCTTCTCTAATTTTTGATGATTTTTGGCTTGTGACTTTGATTGCAATGGAGGAATGATTTTGATGATTTTTGTTAGTGAACTCAAGTGAGGGGATTATGAAAGAATGGTTTCACATTATGGACATGTCTCTGTGTGTGTGTGTGTGTGTTTTTTTGTGCTTAGGAAGAAGATGAAGATGATAATAAGAATAAGATGCAAAATTTGTCAAATAATTTTTTATTTTATTAATTTTAAAAGTTGTTTTTTTTAAAAAAAATTATCCAAACAGATTTTCTATTTTTTATCATTATAAAATTATTTTTGAAGTTAAATTGTCAAACATGTTTTTTTGTTTTCTTATTTTTAAAAATTGAATTTAAATTTGTTTTCTAAAACGATTTTAAAAAATTTGAAAATAAAAACACTTCCAAACAACCCCATGAATTTTGTGGAGTTCAAATAATTTTTCTTTTTATAGTTGTACGACCCAGACACCTTTACTCTTGTTTTAGGATTGGTTCGGATGATCACTATGAGCTGGAAGAACTCTCAGGCGGCCCGCCTCGTTGCGATTCTCTTGCCCAGTCCGGGTCTTCCCCCTTCTCTCTGTTTTTTCTCTCTTCTTTTTCTTTTTTTCTTTCTCCCTCTCCCTTCCCTGGTATTTACATGTCTGCCTTCCCCACCTAACCTGACACTGGCCCATGTTGAGGCCATACCTCAGCCCATGCTAGGTTCCAGGTAGTTGTCATATCAAATATCATGGGATTGTCACGTCGCGTACCCATCACCGCATCCACCTTCCTGTGTCAACTCTCTTTGGTCCCCTTTGCTACAGTAATATTCCTGAGTCCCCCGCCTGGGTGTCATCGCCGCGCTGATGTGATACCCGAGGTATACGAGTCAGCAGTAAGGTTCTGTATAGCCTCAAGGATTCCCTGGGAACCACCGTCAGGTCCTAAATTTTACTAAGTCTAGATCCTACACCTCCTTGGAGGGCTATATGATAGAACCATATTCTTGGGATCAAAAGTCCCGGTAATTGTTCCTTGAGGGAAAACAAGTTGAAGAGTGATTTTTAATGAATTTTATGAAACACTCAGAATGTTTCATTGTTAACCCACAAGTTTAGAAAATTTCGAAAATTCCCGGATTTGAACTAAAACTCAAAATTTGGATTCTAATTTAATGAAATTTTGACTTTTTGTGATATTTTATTTGAATCCAAATGGGGGGTATTTTCTTATTTACATTTATGTTTTAAAGTTAATAAATGAGGACATTAATTTAAAATTAGTAAATGTAAATAAGTGAATGTTGGAACAACCCAGATGCTGGAATGACTGAAAAACACAGAAGTTGGGAGTTGTTGGGAGTTGCTGTCACCGCTATAGTGGTCCAGGACCGCTATAGTGGTGCGGTCACCAGAACTTGTTCAAGCGGTGCAGCGGACTGAGGTACCGCTATAGCTGTCCAAGACTGCTATAGCAGTCATAAGTGACTCCGTGGGACCGTCAGACACGGTTAAACCGCTATAGCGGTCATATACCGCTATAGCAGTATCAGTGAGTGTTTAAAAACCCCCAAATCGGGCAGAAAGGAGCAGAGACGCGACTCTCTTCCCTTCTCCCTCATTTTTCTCTCTTTCTCTCAAATTCACTCCAATCGATCATTCCAAGCTTCAAGGTAAGTTCATGTTATTAAATTATGTCTTTATTTCTCCATGATCTCGGATTTGGTCCGATTATTTTTCTCATTTTTGTCAAGTGAGGGTGTTTTCCCAATTTTAGTAGAGTTAGAATAGAGCTTTCTAGAGAATTTTAGATGTTAATAGAGTTATGGTTGCTCCATGGCAGTTGTTGGTGTCATTCCAAGCTCTTCAGGTCAAGTTGGTGGGGTCCACATACTCCCGACTTTAAACGGTGAGCGGGTTCAAATCCTATGATCCTTATGTTGATCATTAGAGTTAATTTCAATAAATTATAGCATGAGATATATATGTTTTTCTGAAAACTCATGGGACCATTATTGTTAAAGCGATTTTTTATCAAAGAGCTAGAGTCTATATTTAGAGATTTGTTAAACATTGTGATGATTTCCATAATAGAGAATATGTATATGCTAGAGCTTATGAACTCTAGGGTAGAAGATTTATGAGATATAGAGAAAAGATTTAGATTTATGATTGAACTGGACAGTAGCTATAGAGAAATAGACTGTGAGTTAATAGCAGTTATTCCGTTAACCTTGGTATACCAAGTCGTCTTAAGGCCAGAGAAATAACAAACGGGACCTATTTAGGTGCCCTAGAGATTAGAGACTTTGTTATGCTATGCATAACCAGAGATTTGTTATGTCACATGCATTGGGCATAACCAGAGATTCCTATTTCTTTGTTAGCATACTGTGGTTTATGATTTCTACAAAATATTGATTTCAGAACTATTTGTTATTCCTAAGAATATGAACTTGAAAGTTATTGCATTAACTGGTTTGATGAATATATATATTATTATTTATTCCTTGACTGTCCCATGAGAGGGTTATGGGTGAGGACTTACTTACTGAGTTTTAGATGAAACTCACCCCTCTTTCTTCCTCCATTATAGGTGCAGTAGACACTGCGGGTTCTTCTCTTCCATCTCCTCCCCCGCAGTAGAGATTTCCTAGTTGGTGAGCTTCACTTTGTGAGTGAAGTACTTTTGGCATTTTGTTTAGAGATAGAGTGCTCCAGTGTGCATGACATGCAGGGTCCCAGACCATAGAGATAGACTGACATGTTTTTATCATGAATATTTTATATTTTCATGGTTACGAATTCTATGGTTTATTTTGTATTAAGAGCAACTCGTGTGTTTTGTATCAGAGATATTTACTAGAGCCTGATTATGAAAGTATTTATGATGATTTTTTTTTCAAAGAGTTAGATATATATGTCAGAGATGAATTTATGTTTTGGAAAATGATTTTATATTAAATTATGCATATAGAGGGACTCAGAGATCACGAGGCTTATGTGGGAATGAGGATTCCTCACGTGCCGGTCATGTGCCCAAGTCGGGTCGTGACAGCTAACTTCACACTGTACTGTTCCTTTCTTGGCTTCCTGTTTAGTTTACCTAAATGCATCCAGTGGCCTTCGTGCTCTTGCCCAGAACAACTCTTACATCACTTCACAATTTATTTATCATTTCATTGCAACAGAGTTTTGAGTTGTGATGTTGGCACAACTTTCCTCCCCCTAAACAACTTAATTAGCGCCCAGAATTTACATAAGAAGGAATTATATGAGTTTCTTCACAACAATTTTACACTTTTATAGTATAAAGATATGCATAAAGAGTTACTCTATTATTACTAGGCTCACCATACTTATTTTGTGTCTGTGTATCTTTTTTTTTTCTTTAACTAGTGTCTTTATATGCCTCTATATTAGAGGTGTAAAGTTATTGTAAAGATACACCAAATTAAACATTTTTCATTATAAAGTATAAACACTGGCTTTGTCTCTGGTATACTAGACGAAGTAAGATGTACCAAATAACTATATTTAGCCTTAGTTTTTGTACACTTAACCACACTTCCTTAGGAGGTGTATCACAACCACCTCCATAAACGGCACAGACCTTGGGTGCATCTGACTTATAGGAACATTTAATACGCACTTTTATGTTTTATTCTTTTATCTTGTTTTGTCACTTTTATCTTTCTTTTATTTAATTTTTTTCCTTTCTTAGTTTCTCTTATATATATGAAAATTAAAGACTTTCAATAGAATGACCTATGAAAAACTTTTAAAAAAATTGAAATTGATTTGCCAATTTGAACATAATTGTGTTTTCACTATTTCCCAGTTATTCCTAATCTCTTCTCATTGGTTGTAGGCCTTTATAATTATTTTTTCATTAGATCACATTTCTACTATATATAGCATATAGCATAGCATTTTTATACAAACATACATCTCGCTTAACATTTTTCTGTTAAAAATATGGTTAATTGGTTGAATAAGGTGGCAAGGAAATAATAGTTAAGTATACACGTGAACTTGATGGAAGCAAAGCGACGTCGTTGCACTCCTTCCTTCATATTCGCATAACACGACGTCGTTGCAAGGCCGCGCGTGCAAACCAATCGCGGTGTTTAAAAAAATGCGCGCGCATTCGCTTCCGAGTTTTGGTTCCGTTCTAACAAATAACCGTCAACAGAGAGAAACGAAAACTCTGAGCTGATCCCAGAGAAGAACATTCCCATTTCACTTCCATTTTTCTCTCTCAAGCATCCTTCTCTTCCATTTTCCTCTTTTTTTTTCTCGCAATTTCTTTCTCGTTTTCTTCATCGCTTTCTTGCCAACCAAACAATCGCTCCACCAAAACAAAAACAAAAAAACTCCTAGGTCCAACGATGGAGTACGCTTGTTACGATTTGGATTTCCGCGTGATGGTTCAGGAGCTCGCCGTGGCTGTAATCGCCAAGGTAACTGAACCACTCATGCAAGAAGAATTTGTTTGTTTCTCGAGAGAAAAAAAAATCGAGCTGGAAAATCTCTGTAGGCTGCGTGAATATGTCGATTCATTTGTTGTTAGTTTCTTCTTTAGTTTTGCATTCTTGGTTGTTATTACTTACTAACTTCAGAAAACCCCTAGTTACTATTACTCTTGTATATATTACACTTGCATTTCATTCAAGTGAGAGTCTGATTTGTTCTAAACTTGTTAGTTTCTAGTTCATTTTCTCGTGCCTCTGTTTGGCTACTCAGAAAACAGAAGGAAAACCGAGTGTTCGTTATTATTGATTGATTTCAACTACGTTGCCTGAAAATGCGATTTCTGATAAGAAGTTTTTATTTTCTTGCAAAGCAAGCAAGGACGAAATGACGTAAACTTTGCTCGTGACTTTTCCGAATTTCTTTTTAGATCTGTGTTTGTATATGAAAATTCTCACTCTCTGCTTCTCTCTAGTTTTTTCCTCTGCTCTGATTTTTTTTTTCAATTATCTTGTAAAATGAATCTTTTGATTGATGTTTGCTGAATCCTGGACTGCTGCGTTGATTTCTTGCGCGCATTATTTTGCTAGAGCAGCATTCGAATGGCATAGATCTTGATACATATGTCCCCTGTCTTGCCATGAACTATTTCACCCGCTACTTTTCAAGGAATCTGCTGCAAGTAATATATCTGTTTTTCCTTTTCGGTTCCAAAGATTTTTGAGAATTTTTCTTGATCGACCTTTTTTCCCCTTTGAATTCTATTCACTTGTCTCATTAGGATGGGAGAGAGGATATCTGCGACAAAACTCGCGTGCTTGCCATCTGTTTTTTCACAATCGCTGCCAAGATGAGAAGAAAGTCCTTTTCCGTTGATCAGTTCCTGGTAAACGCCTTCAAGAAATTCTTGTAGTAAGAGTGAAAAAAATAATTGGTAATTTTCTCATGCATCCACTACTTATCATCTCACATTTTAACACTTCAGTTAGTTTATTAAAAAAACACAGTGACAGTGGGAAGTGTTGAACTGTGAATGGTAAATAACACCTTTTATTTTTTAAAAATATTCTATGATATATAGCTAAAGAATTTTTCAACTCATTCATGGAATTTTCCTCTGCAATTAAAACCACGTTTAAATTTCAAGCCACGTTGAGTTTGATACACAGCGCTGATTCGTTGCTTGCGCAGAAGGACAGGTTTGTGGATGATATCAGTCATCAGCAGGTTCTGCTAATGGAGCTTCGCATTCTCAAAGGACTTCAATGGCAAATGCGACCTGTAACTCCCTTCTGCTATCTAGAGTACTATTATTGTTTCCGCTTCAAAATTTACGGAGGTTTCAAGGGCCGTGACATCAATGAGATCATAGTCCAGAGTCAAAGAGGTAAACACACACACACACACAAGTGTGTATATATATATATATATGCGAATTCTATGTTTCCTTGGGAGAGTGATTATGTTGCTTGCAGAATTTTTGAATTTATTCTTTATCATGCAGTGACTTGGTTCACTCAGTTCAAGCCTTCTCACATTGCATTGTCCAGTTTTCTGGCTGCTGCCGCCAAAGTACACCCCAAAGAGCTTGATAAGCTTGAAAAACCGGTATGTGGACCAGAAAATGAAAATTGAAACGTTGTTGTTATTCATGATGATTATGAGAAAAGCATTGACATTTATTATCGTGATTCCTGCAGGATGAAGTGAAGATCCCATGCATGAATGAGCTGATTAGTATGTCCGGTAACATGAATATTTATGTTCTACCCCTAAGAATTGGTTCCTCGGCCTCAAATAAACCCCAAAGTAAATCTGCACCCGCCATACTAAATTTCCTAGGGAGAACAGATCCCGTACCATTACCAATAACCCAAAGGAGACCTGAAGCACATTCAGCACCGGATACGCCCCTAAGACCGAGCAAGGCGGTAGCGACGGAGGCTGAACAGTCAGAGCCACTGATGAGACAGGCCAAGGGCAAGGCGGTGATGGCGGAGGACACGGACACATCATTTCTTGCAGAGCAGGACGTCGAGGATGAGCTAGTGAGACTGCGCGAGGGCCCCAAGATCAACATAACGGAGACGCAGCCGATATTTGAAGAACTTGTGAAATTGGGTAACGAGGAGAAGCTACGATGGGAAGCCAAGGGCAAGGCGGTGGTGGTGGCGGAGGAGCCCGAGCCCGAGCACAGGAAGAAGGTACCTGCCACCATCAGGGATATTGCCGGCAGATCACGGACAGCGGGCTCCAATAGTTTGGCGGGTCCCAGCAGGTTGGCGAGTCCTGACATGCTGTGGCCAAGAAGACGTAGTCCCAGCAGTTTGGCGGGTCCCAGCAGTTCGGCGGGTCCAAGCAGTTCGGCGGGTCCCGACGTGCAGTGGCCGAGAAGACATAGGCCCAGATCCGTAGAGCCGAGAAGACATAGACCCAGATCCGTAGAACCCACATCCGTAGAGCCCAGAAGACATAGGCCCAGATCCATAGAGCCGGTCCGTTTAGCAAACAGTCCTCAGAATGCACCCCGGGGTCGGGCCCGGGCTCCTAATCGTGATTCTCGTCCTCCTCCAAAGAAATTTGGTTGCGGCTGCAACATCGGTTGATTAGTTTCAGATGCTACAGACACAGCTAACTAGGAAGACCATGCATGCAAGCATTTTGCACAACTGAAACTCCTGTTACCTGCATATATAAATCATGGTAGTTATAGCTGCACGCATACGCGCCATATACTCTTCAAAATATTAATTCTGGTAGGTAGTTTAATGATTTCTAGCTGAATTGGCGCTGTTGAATTGATTTGGCATTACAATAGGTATAAACCCACCCGTTGGTTCCAGAAACATTGTTCCAGTGGGTGCTAGTTAATTCTTCATAATCGATTCTAACACCTTATGATGATTGTCCTGGCTTTCACTCTTTGTATGCCCGCCCAAATTAGGCAGGCATGATGAAGCTTAATCGGTTGATTACATGGATGAATGAGCCATGGCTAGAGATTAAAAATGGAATTAAGTAGAAGGGTGAGAACAGCCTAAGTAGCTTATTAAAAGTACACGCCCTGACCTACTTAAATAATCTTATTTAACTTACTAAGCTAGGCTTTTTATTATTTTTATGTGATAAAAAGTTATTAATTACAAGATTTTTCAGTTATATGTATTAGTATAATATATTTATTTTATACAAAATATAATAATTTCATCAAACATTATGTCTACTTGAAGTTGAAGCTTTTTTAGGTTCAACTTCAAAGTTGAAATATGTTTACAATCCTTATAGACCATATTAATTTTTCGCTCCAATGCGAAAAGGAAAATAATTTAGTTTTTGTGCAATCATTTTCGAATTTGCCTGTATGATCAGTCGTCATTATCCAACAATGAACTTGGCATAAAATTATTTAGTAATATTATTTTAACTACATAAACACACTTTTCTGCTAGATAAGATATAACACTTAAACTACAAATATTTAAGCATTTGTTTAACAGGTATGATTTTCCATGAAATGAGAGTGAATGATAACAACCTCTTTTTATTAAAAACATCTTGATTTATGATTTTTACTTTTTTCTCACCAAAAATAAGTTGCCAAAAACAATATTTTAAACTTTTCACTATCGCTTTCATATACCATTAGACGACAAATGTTGAAACACAAAAACTTCATTAATTTAAATTACGCACAAGAATAATATTAACTAGATTTTCTTAGAAATAAGAATGTCGGTTGTTCTTATGTGATTTCTTATTTTTATTATCTAAACAAACACAGTGCAATAAGAGGTGTACAAACATCAATGTTTTGTCGACAACTAGATAATGTTCGATATGACTTCCATCATTTCAAAGCCAAATCATGAATGCGTTACCATAAAAAAATTTATAATTAGAATACCAATATTTTATAAACAAAACAAACAATTAGTGCATAAAAAAACTAAAGAAAATTACCACATCAAAACAAATATTTAACTTGATCTTTCACTGCCTTAAAATCTTACCAAAAAACATATAATTGACTAACGGTATAAAATTCATATTATCAATCCATTAAAATTGATCTCAAGAAATTTTTGAACTAGCTATCCGTTATCGTTTAGACATTCGACATCACTATTCACTATTAAATATAATAGGAAATGTAATCTAAGTCGTCAAGAAAACTCTCGTGCACCAAACTCTCATATGATGCTTTTACTCTTCAATTCCTAACCATTAGAAAGAAATATGACACTGGATCTGCAATTTCTAAAATTAACTGAGAAGAGGTGTGTGTGTTTCAGTTCACAGAATGGTTCACGACCAAAAAGAAAAAGGAAAAAAGAAAACAAAAAAAGTTAACAGCTTCTGGCCGACCCAAAAAATAATGGTGCAGCCAATGATGAGTGTTTACCATGCCACCAAGACAAGCATAGGTAGCTTTGGCTGTGCCATTCTAAAACGCACTGTGTTCCTTTACAGTTCGAAATGTTTCATCAGAGCTCAACACTTTAACACAGTACCTAATTCAACCATCAATCCTCTCGAAAAAATATAGATAGCCCATATCCTTAGGAGGATTAACGGAAACCGCAACCTTGTCATCGTTAAAAATAACCCATCTACCTTCTTTCAAAATGTGGGCGACATAGTGACCACAATGTGTCGAGGTTCCAATGTGGCTAACGAATCCAATAAGTCGATATTCTGAGGAAAGCCAAGATTATCAAAATAATTAAACCAACACGAACACTTCATGCAGACTAATGAAATATGAACTGAAAAGTAGGATAAAATATCACAACATAAGCAGGACCAGTATCAGAAACATTTTCTTTTGGCTGATTAATGATCAGTAATAAATCAACAACAAAGTAAGAAGTAAAAGTAACTTACTTCCTCCGCCATCCGGTAAGTTGACGTCACTTGGATCAGACGTAGAGTTTGATGCAGTAGCATCCATACTGGTGACTGATGCATCAGGATTGTTAAATATCCACTCCGTTGCTTTCTCAATGTTACCACCCTACAAAGCAAATATCTCCATTTAGACAGTCAAAAACATGTCCAAATCCGATGATTATAAAGGGAAAATTATATAAGAATTACCGATGCCTTCAGTGCCTTCCGAGCAACATCTTCTGGAAATCCAAATGAAACGAGAGTATCAACACTCAATTGATCAAAACTATCAGAGCCATACCCTTTTGAAATAGGATTGTCAATATCTACACATCACCAAAAAAAAGAAAATATCCATCATTATCTCATGAATTAAAAGGTATCTGTTGAAACACATTTGTTTTTCATAATAAAGAAAAGCGACATCAGAAACCTGGGTCATCCATGTGAGACAGTAACCAATTCATTGCCTCTTCTACTCCAGCGTTTGAGGTGTTTATAGCTGCTTTCTGACAATGAAGCTGGGTAAAGCCCATGGAAACCAGCTGGGCGACAATGTCTTCATTGGCTGAAGGTTGGTTTAAATCCTCCTCGATGGGTTCTGTCCACCAGAGACAACAAATGTCAATGAATTTCCAGCATTTCAGCTTAACACCAGCTAAAATAGTAATTAGGTTATTTACTGAAAGAGGCACTAGTCCATATGTGGGACACGAGTTGGAAAACTAATGAGAATCAAACTTTGTTTGTCAACTAACATAACCTCACAAAAATTCCACTCATGAGATAAAGGGATACCCTAAAAATATGAAAAACAATATAGATATGTGGACTCAATAACCCATAGTGAGCTTGTTGACACGATACTTTTCTTCTGAATTCTTCGAAACAAATTATGTATTTCCCTATATTTGAATGTCTACTAAAACAGTCACATACCCCCATCGGGTAACAGCTCTTCCCCCGGCTGATGACCTTTGCTGCGCATATGATTAATATCTATGATATCAGGAACATCTATATACACATCTGAAAGAAGAAAAGTAATCAGTGATACGGGGGAAAGTCCTTGAAATACAGTAGATAGTAAAGTACATTGACAGCATATTTACATAAATTATACCAAGCTTTTTGGGTATCCATTGCTTCTCCATTACAAATTTCCGCATGTGTAACACAAGGTAATCAGGGAATGATGTCAGGCCAGCCGTCCTACAAATTAAGTGTCTCAACATCAAGATTATTTTAAAAGCACTAATGACAAGAACATCAGTAAACCAAGCAAAATAACAACCAATGCATGACTTTCATCTGCACGCCATAGGCAACAACATTTAACACAATTTCTATTGAAACCAAAGAGCCATGAAATACCCAGTATAACTTCTACCCAATATGAACCAACATGCAATATACCGTAATTTAACATAAATGGTGGGATGCTTACTTCACTGCCGTTGTCTTAGTTTTCAAAGCAGTGCTGTAAAAATCATGGATCTCCTCAGGAGCTGAGAAGCTTCTAAGGCAAGCTTCTAAAGGAACTCTTGAACGTACAATCTCATTGTCAGACCTATCAGAATAAATATGATTAGAAGAGCATGGATAAGCAAATGAGGGAAATAGCAAGATTCCGAAACATCTTAACTTACACTTCTTTCCCTTCAGAAAGTTTCTCTGCTTTCAGTTTGCGAAACAAATCTACTTCTTCTGAAATTCACAAAGAAATAAAAGAATAAGATACAACTCAGAATATTCCCAGTTGAGTCAAGGTTTGTAACTTGAAAGCCCACCTTTGTTAGTTGCTTCATGCAATGGGATATTAAGAGAGAGGATGTAGTCATCCCTTCTATTATATGCAACTTTTCCAGATGAACACATGATTCGATCTTCAATACCAAACTTAAAACTCCTTGCAGGATCCAGTTCAGTTCTCCCAGGATTAGCTCGTTCAACTTGATCGAGAAAATGAAGGAAAAATTCTAAAGCATCCTAACAGTAAGTCAGAATCAAACTGTTATAAGATAGCAAATTACATATCCCTACATGGATGGGAATAACTTCTATTGAACCAACGCACCATAACTTAATCAACTTTAGAGCTTATTATAAACCAAAAATATTTATAAGATGGCCTAAATTTCATGATAACTATTATAAGTAAACCAACCCAATTAATGACTGACATGATTCCAGCTTCAATTCATGTTCCATCTGCATCCTCTACTGCCTCATGCGATGAGGTGGATACATTCTAAGGGTCAAGGGAAAAAAATATATTTTTCACATACACTTAAGCAAGCTTAAAATTATATCTCCCAAGTGAATTCATAAATTACTATGGACATATAAAATAATAACAAACACTACTGACACCATTAGTTCATGTTGAGAAGAAAAAATGGAAGTTGCTAAATATACCTGTTGACGCATGGATGAAAATTCAGGATGGCTGGCAGCAATCACAGCTTTGAACATGCGTGGGGGTATCCCTTCCTGTTTCTAATGTTTGGACACAGTAGGAGAGGGGTCAAACAGAGCACATGGGCAAAGAAAAATCATCAAAATAAAAAAATAAAAAATAAAAATAAAAAACTATGAGATGAAACAGATAGTATGCAAGGAACTGGATCAGACCTCACTAACCGTGGTCCTAACAAATTATATGAGAAGTTGAGAACATTCAGTTGCATGAATCTTTTAGTTTTTCAAGTGACACTTCAACCAAAACCCATGCATGTTCACAATCCATTCTGCTCAAAGCTCATGTAAAAAACCATTTCTTTTCCAAAACTAGTACCATATTTAATCCCACAAAACACTAAAAAAATGAAGATGCTGCTCACAGAGGAAGCTGATTAATTCAAAAACTTAAATATTTTTTTATTATATAAGTTGACTAGGAATTTTAGTCACCAAAGAGCTAGAAACCTTACAGGGGTCATCGTTGAGGAAGCAACGTTTGCACTGTCATCATTCTGGATGAAAGAAGGTAAAATGAAAAAAATGAAGAACCCAAGCATGTTTTGAAGAGAAATGTGCTGATAGGGTTATGCATACCTCATCTGCTGGCTTAGAATATTTACCAGATAGTAGACCATGTGCCAGTTTTGTCCTGGAGTAAGACAGGAACTATTATCGTATTTTTCTTTTGAAGTTTTTGCATGGGAAAGAAAAAACAATTTTGATGCACCTCCTCATTATTTATGAACATTCTATTTTATCGAGGAAACATAATACCCTATAAAACAATTAATATAAATGTGAATTATTGCCATTAGTACCCAAATCCATATTTATCATACCAAAAGTAAAATAGTTGAGTATAACAAAAGATCCATGGAAGCAGTGATACAGGAGCTACAAAAACTTACACACAAACAATAAAACATATTACCAGAAAAGATATAGTAGAATGTTAATAAATTAAAACAATTCACTTACAACTGTGTATTCAAGTCAACAGTTGGATCAGCAGGAGCCGTCTCAAATGCCTTCTTCAGACTTTGGTTTATATAGTACCTACCATGCAATCATAACAGACACTTGTAACTGCAGATAGGGTTCAAACGGTTTGAAAGAAATTTGAGACATGAACAGACCTTGAAGAGAATGACTGTGTTGTAAACACAACTTGCATAGTTGCTGCCAAGTAACAACTGAAAGAAAGAAAAATGAGTAAGCAAAAAAACATGCAACTAGTACACCATAACAAGCAGAAATCAACAGTGACCAATACTACCTGTTTCCGAGATTGACCAACCCTGTATATCCAGGTCCAAAAATTGGTTCAATTTCCTGACCACTTTCTTGGATTCGATTCCAATCAAAATTGGTATTTTGGTCAAGTTCTCTTTCAGCAGTTGTCATTTCAGTCTGAATATAAGAAAATAGTGACTTAAATAATTTATGACACATAATACATTAAAAGAAACGAATTATATGAAATGCAAATCTATGTTAAGATGAGCATGCTCTTACACAAGCCCATTACAGAGTAACAAAACAAAGTTAAATGCTTAAACACCCATCAATTGCTATCACATTAACCCATTGCCTAGAAGGGGAAGATGCTGGCCGAGTAATCAGAATATATTGAATGATGATAGATTTCCCTTTTAAAGATGATCTTCCAAGCAACAAATGATCAACAGTTATTAGCTAAATTCTGAAGTCTCAAAAAAGAGAGTTGTTACCACTTGGATTGTGTTGTTTGAATATACAGCACAAATCAATGTAATGAAAACTGCAAACACGTAAACACCCATAACACCCCCCCAGGTTCAAAGGTACCATTCAACCAAACAAATGCTTTCCCCATTCCAAAAGGCAAGCCCTAGACCTGAGTTAATACAACTTTTCCAATCTCACCATCATCAAAAGAATTTATTTGAAAAAAGGAAGGAAAGCATGCAATCCTGCACAACTACAAGGGGTCCAATGCCCAATTTTAATCCACAAGATGCCTTTATGGACAATATACAAGGTAAAGCATTCATCAAATTGAAGGAACTTCTCAAATGCACTATCAAGCTCTGAATTATTCCCAAAAATAAAATAACAATTAACATCTTGAGGACTATATAAAGAAATATTAACCATTTAACCTATCTTGTAAAGACAGACAATTGGATAAATGATAAAGTGTTATAGATAATAGATATAAAGTCAACACATTGGGTCAAAGATGCAGAGGTAATCAAGATTCAAGTACCATTCAGAATATATCAATTCAAGATAAAGAAGAACCTTTTGCAATGAAGAGAAGTAAATGCCGAAAAAGGCCAGATGCTGTGCTAAAAGTGGGTCCAAGACACTGTCATCCTCTGGATAGGAGTAAACATCTGAGCTGCCGCAATACATTACCCATAATTAGCACATGAAGCAAAGGAAAAAAAAAATGAGACATAAATTAAATAATTTACTGGCCTCTATTTCACATACTAATTTAAACTACATGGTCTAGGCAATAAACTTTAGAGCTTGGTCAGCATAATGATCCCATGGACATAATAGCAACCCTTCATGATTCTAAAGTGAAGCATGCTATACAAGTAAAACATTGAAACTGCCAGGAAAATAAGAATGTCAAAGCACAATATACTGCCAGGGGCATCACCTGCTGCTTCTAAATCAGCAGTGATAGTCCCAAGCTTTACAGCAAGAGGGTAGCCTGTCTTTTTATAATGTTCAACAGCATGGTTGTTTCCACCAGTTCCATCCCAATTTCTCCTCCCACAAAGAATCCTTCCATCAGTCAGATTTAGCCACAGATTGTCTGTCTTGTCACACTCAGCACACTTCCACCCAGATGGAGGAATAAAAACACCATTGTCAATCTGCGGTAACTCCATTGCATAGGCACTAACTAATTTCTTATCAGCAGTCCAAGCTGCAACTTGTTCCTTCCGTTCAGCACCCTCAGCTAGTAAGATAGCATCTGCAGCCAACCTTACCTAAAATATTTTTAACATATAAGATAAACAAAATTAAATACACTTTCATCATATAACTCCTCGAATCAAAAATGAGGGGAACAAAGAAAGAAAGAACCATAAACAGGTACCTTCTCTGGCAATTCCACAGAAGGGAATGGAAGGGATACATAGTCAGGCAATATGACTATACTATGAGTTTCTTCATATTCAGGTTCATTGTTCTCAAATCCCCCATCAACACCTAATGGATAAAATGTGACATCCAGAAAAGAATAGCCAATTGTTCAAATTATTAGAATGACCAGTGATTAAATATCACAAGGAAAACAGACACAAGGATGACTCCACGACTCAATACCCAGAATATCATATTCTTAGCTCAATCCCAGTGAAACCAGCAGGAACTATACATAAACACACTCAGAAGCTAAGTAACAACAGAAGCAAGACATAACGAGAACATGGACCAAGCCAATTCACTTCACATACCTATGGCCAAACGGGTTGGTTTCTTTGAAGGCCTGTCTTCTGGAACCAACTTCTTGGCCTTCTTTATATGCAAATAAACAGGGTTACCAGTCTTCTCGAAATTCCAACCCACAGAGTCCTTCCCAAAGGCAAGGAAAGTGAACATGTCGATGAACAACCCCCCTTCTGACTTCTGAATATTCACCACCCACACACACACACATAGAGGAAAAAAAAAACAATATACATCAAATTCGATGGACAGTGAAGCTCTACAACAACATATAACTTACAATTGAAAAGAGATTGAAAAAAGAAATACAGAAAAATAGACCTAATACTAATTCATTTCCAATTAGATTAAGTGAAAACAGTAGAAATCAAAAACCAAACGAGCAAACCACAACAAGGTTGCACCAAATTCAAAACACAGTGAAGCTCTACAACAACACGTAACCTACAACATTACAATTGAAAACAAAAACAAAAACCCTAATACTAATTCGATTTCCAATTAGATTAAGTGAAAACAGTAGCAATCAATAACCGTTTGCATCAACATCTAAAACTAAGAGAAAAAAAGAAGTGTATACCACAACAACGTTGCTTTAGAGTGAGAAATGGAATATATTGTGAAGTTTTTTGAGGTGAGAAAAACAAAAAAAAAACAAAAACAAAAATGGAGAAGGAGAAGAATTTACGGGAGTGTCGAAGGACAAACAGCATTCTTGCTTGTAGATGCGATTGGTGGGTTCGGGGATGCGAACGCGAGAAAGGTTTGATCGGAGCAAATCCATGGGGTCCACTTCCATCGTCGTCGCGGAGAACCCAGCAGCAGACACAGAGAGAGAGAGAGAGAGAGAGAGAGAGAGAGGTTTCAGAAGAAGGGTTTTGGTTTTAGAAGAGAAAGAGAATCAATCTCAATCAGGTGTGTTTGTTTGCCCTAAAGCCGCTAATCCCAAGCTAAGTATATCCTTGTGCCAAGCTGCCACTCAAGCTGGGCTTGTTTGGGTACAGTCATCCACAATCACTAGGCTTGTGTTGTCCAAAACCTTCAGGTCCGGTTGCTAAATCGGATAACACATCCTTTTCAATAAACAACTTGCTTAAGGACTTATTTAAAAGTAGTTTATGTAAAAAAAATTATAAATAAGTTATTTACTATGTAAATATACAGTATTTGGGCTTTTAGCCCCGTTGATTATCAAAAAAAAAATATACAGTATTAAAAATACTTATTTTAGTATCTTAGAAAATATTTTTTAAGAGATTATATTTTAACTTCTAAAGAAATGCTAAACACAACTATTAGAGAAATAAGAAGGTATTTAGCTAAACAGGACAAAAAAGTAAATGTGACTTTTGACCCTTAGAAAGTTAAAAAAAATCGTAAGTTATACTATTCAAATAGATCTATAATAACATAAACTAATACGATACATAATAGTTTTATCCATTATTTGGTGAGAATAACATATTATATAAGTCTATTTATCAAACATCCTCTGTACATTAAAATGATTGATAACTTCATCAAAGGATAAAAAATAAGGTTGCTTAATTTTACTCCTTTATAAATTAGAATGAAATGAAAACAAGAAAAAATTATAATTTTCAAGTCTAAACTTTATATTTTCACTTTGGAGGGAATTTAAGGACTTGTTTGGTTTGAATTTTCAATTTTCAGTTTTCATTTTTTGTTTTCCAGTTTTCCAAATTTTATTAAAAAAATACTGAAAATTCTGAAAACTATAAATTTTAGTTTTCATTTTTCATTTTCAGTTTTCAGCATTTCCTTCACAAAATCTAGAAAACTGAAAACTAAAAATTCAAACCAAATTCAAAACACATCGAATTTATATATTAAAAATAATTAAAAACAATTAATGATATAATCATGCCTTTAGATTACAAAGAGGTTAAAATTAAACGCAGATGATTGATCATCCATTAATTAGATAATTAAAACGATTATCCCTCACATATTATTTTCCTATTGAATGTACGAAGAAAACTATCTCAAACCAGCATGAATATGCTTAGGCCCCTAGCATATTCATAATAAATATGAATACGCTAGATGGTTTATAATATGTGAAGGACCCTACTGTTTTTGCCTCTATATAGAAATTGTCCACATTTATAACAAATGTCTGTTTGGTATAAAAATTTCTGAATTGCGTGCATTTTTTTCTTAATTCAGTATGTAAAAAGATTTATGGAAGGATTTATAGAATGATATTCTATTACTCCTAAAAATGGCAACAATGAAAAAGAGAATTTATTCACTTGTTTCAAAGTTAAAGTCTAAATAAGAGTGAAAAAAATACACGTGGGAAACTATTTCTCTTCTTTTCATTAAATAATTCTTGAGTTTGAATGACAAATAATGGAGAGAGAGGAAGGAGAATGATGGAAAAGAGAATTACTTATCATTTTTGATAATTTGATAATAACTAGGAAGGAAAAACAAACTTTTCTAAGGAATAGTTATTCTTTTATCTCTCAAAAGACAATTATCTTTTCACCTTAAAATTAGGATGAAATAAAAGAACAACAAATTTTGAAAATTAATAAATGTAAATATTTCTTTTCATTCTTGTATCATGTAACTTTCAAGTAGAAAAGCATCTTTGTTAACTTCCTTTTATTCCCTTATTACTAATTCTATTTCATAAAAAAGAAAAAAAAGGACAAATTACACTTATCTTTCTTGAGTCTTGTTGAAATTCAATTCATATCTCTCAAGTTGTCCGCCCAACAATATAACGTCCCATCTAATTCCCCAACTGGACCAAATTCATCACTTCAAAACCTACCCCCTCCTCTCATTTTAGAACCCATGCTCTATAATTGAGGAATTTGGGGTTTTAATTTGCTCATATCATCATTATTGTTTCATGCCAAAACAAGATTTCAATCTTGTTGGGCAAATATACATGTAGTTTTCGAAAAAATTAAAAAAGGAACAAGCATTTTACATCATGAGCATCAAAAAATCCAAGTAAATAATTTTGAATATGTTTAGATTGAAGGAGAATGGTGTATTGAAATGGAGTGGAGTTAGACTTCTATTAGGTCCATTATTTAGATTAGACAAATTTGGATGAAATAGAGTGGAGATAGATGGACTTAATTCCATACAATTCAATTATCTCTTCTTGTTTCACATCCTTCTAAATAGGGGGAATTGGATGGAATGAGTTATTTAAAAAAAAAATACTAGTTCAACTCTATTCATAATATTACCATATTTTAGTTTAAGAATATCGTTGGAATAAAAAATTTATAATCCTCATTCAATTCCATTGACATATTCAAATAATAGAGTGAGATAATTATGTAACTACATTCCACTGTTCTCCACTCTATTTTATTCCACTTCACTCCACTATATAATGTCATTCCAAACATACCCTAAGGCATAGGATTGGTTGTTAATGTTCTTGACAAAAGATTGAATAGCCTAAACCTTTCATCTCTTCAATCCTAACCTTCTGCCTATAGTAATTATAGTCACACCCTCTAAAATCTTTCAATAATACATTTGCCCCTACTAGTTTTCAAATAAACAGTTACCTCCCTTAATTTGTTTGTTGACAATGCACAAACATCCCTTAAGGTGAATTGTGCATGATTTTTCATTTTCGAAAAATTGAAAATACATACAAATGATTTTTGTACCCTCAATTTTTACTTGACTATCTCTCTATCATATCCAATCCAGAATTACAACTTCATCCTCTCATCTTTCTTCTCCATAACAATAATTATTTTTTTTGATAAACAAAAGGAGACTTTTGAAGAAAATGAGGAGGGTACTTCATCAAAATCCAAAAATAAAGCACTTGTAAACAAGCATAGCCTTTATACACCCAAAAAATAGTAAAAATTCAAAATTAAACCAAAAATCAATGACTAAGTAAGATGAACACAGTCAAACAAACCCCAAATTAAACATGATTTTACTCTGCAGTCGTGATACAAAGTAGTCACAAGAGCAATTCAACACCCACCAAGCCATCACTATAAAGAATCAACTGCCCTAATTCAAAATTTTCCACCATCCTTAATTCAATTTCTCAACTCTTTTGCCTTATCCTTAACCAATGGAAATGTTACTGTGCCGTCTCTGCCACCCATCACCCTCATCATCTTGGACACAACTGCCATTGTAACAATGTCATTAAGGAACCCCTTCATGCCTTGCTAAAAGATTGATTTTGTTGCCACTATCCCTGCGACCCACTACCTATTGGTTACTAGTTGCGACAAATGCAAGAGGAAGATGGCAGTAAAGGGGGAAGAGGAAAGAGGTGGTCAGGTGTTGAGCAAGATGAATGTGGGTGTTGCATTGGTGGTGCCTAGCACAAGAAAAAGAAATATGAGAGTATATGATAAAGTATTTTTACGAAGGGTAATTTAGGAGTTTTGTAAATTATTTGAAATAAAATTAACATTACAGGTTAGAAAGAAGGTTTGTGCAATTTTAAAATCTAAAGAGGGGTAAGTATAAGATCAACTAATCTTAGAAGGGTATTGTAATTTATCCTTCTTTTTCCATTCTCCGCCAATAAAAGATTCCACAACATGTGAAAAGAGGCAGCAAAAACACTCCATTTCTGTTGGCCCTATGCATTTTAGTGCGTGGATTAAATCACAAGGTGGAAAAACTAGTGCCTTTTCACGATTTTCCATCTGTCCTTGTCTTACTTTCTAAGGGCAATTGAACTTGGTTTGACTTCATCGTAATTGATTTCACCAAAGATGACAGCCCATGCTTATGTTTCTTTGTTTTCAAAGCATCTGACCCTCTTCCTCACCCAATCCCTAGTTATAAAGTGATGAGTTTAGTAAGGTTGGAGAACTAAAGGGAAGGTTAGAGTAGATGAGATAAAGACTAGAGGAGTTTTGCTTGAATTTCGATAAACCTCAGAAAAGATGAGTATACGAAATTCAAAAAAAAATCCAAACACATTGTTAAATCCCTTGAGATTAGGTGGGTTTCTCTTTCCTCCTAGATATCCTGCTAAATTTGGAAAAGACTGTGGTTGATTATTGCATTGGATTTGGTTAGTGGGATGGCCAGAAGTTAAGGCAAGTCCTACCTATTAAGTTTTGTGAGATTATTGAGTCTTATTCACTTCCTACTCTTGATGGTGAAGATGATGATGCTGCTTGGCTGCCATCGAAGGATGGGAAATTCTCTATCAGGTCAACTTATGAAACCTTGAACGAAGCTCCTTGTGATTTAGATGCTATTTTTAAAATAGTATGGAAACTAAGAGCTCTTCAAAGGCTCAAAGGTTTTCTTTGGCTGGTGGTTAATGATGCCCTCCTAACCAATGAAAATCGTGTTCTTCGTCACATTGCTCATAATTATATTTGTCCTTTATGTTGTGGGAGTCTTGAGTCCATTATGCATGTGTTTTGTGATTGCATGGTTTGCGACGGAGATCTGGGCCAAGTTCTTACACCTTATTTCTGCTCCAAGGTTCTTTGCCATGGAATTGAAAGATTGGCTTTGCATGAATCTTGGTATAAACATGCCGCTTCATAGGAGAACAGTGTGGCCCCTCCTATTTGTTATTACCTGCTACTCCCTTTGGTGTCATCGTAATAATTATGTTTTTAATAATGTGTTAGAAATGGTGCATAACATATTGGCACAACCTGATCTAAGAATGTGACCGGCACATGAGAAATCTCATTCTCACGCAAGCCTCATGACCTGTTAACTATTTCTACATGCATGCTTTGTTAATAAAAAACCATTTAAAATAGAAAATTCTCTTTTCTACATACATTGTACCTATTCCCTTTTAAACAGAAACCATAAACAGTCATAGCTAGTATTTCATAAATTAACTCAAAGTCCACATGTCTTAATACAATATGTACATTACAAGTTTACTCGGTTTTCAAAATAACTATGAAACTAATACAAATAAGTTATAAGAACAAAATGCAAAACATGCTCTATAGCTAGGATCCTGCCTATATCTACACTGGAGCACTCTAAATTAAAATAACAGCAAGGCTCACCAATTGAAGTCTAGTGCTGTTGGGAGACAAGTGGTTGAGAGGAATCCACGACAGTTGCTTTATTTGTAAGAATAAGAGAAAAAGAGAGGGGTGAGTCTTGTTATCAAAACTCAGTGAGTGAATCATCACCCAAATCCCTTTCTATGGGATACCAATGAACAATGCATAAAATTATAATAACATCAATAATACTTAAAGTCTTACATAATCATCTATATGTATTCAAGTCATCATTTTTCAAACTTAAAAACAATCTCTTCAATTTACTTCCATACCAGAAATCATACCAGCTCATAGTGTAGTATCTCTTAGAGAAACAGTAATCTCTGCGCTGTGGGTATTCAGATCCTCGTAAACAAGGGCCCCTAATTGAGATCTTAATGGTTCCTCGTGAACCGCATCCCTCATGGATTGATCTATCTTATATATAATTTGCCCCTTGTGGGCCTTAGTACCAAGGTTAACATTTGGTTCCAGCCATTAACTCGCTGGCTGTTTCTCTATAGTTATTATCTAAACTAACTAAATAAATCTATGTAAACCTGAGAACCTTTAAAACCTTTTAGTTGATTGCCTAAATCATCTCTCAAATTGTCAAGCTTGTCATAAGCTAGGAAAACTCAAAATCATATGCATAAACTAGTTCCAAAAATTCAGTCAAACAATTGTACAAGTCTCTAACAATTACATATTTCATCAATTCTACATAAAACCAGTATAACAAATATGGTCTCGTGGGTTTTATCAAAAACATGTTTCATGCTCTAAAACCAGGAGTTCTAAAACATACAAATGAATAATAACCTCAAATCCTTGTACAGTAATCCCTAAAGTCAAGCAATAATTGATATTTTTGTGAAAATAACTCTAATGCACAATATAGAGATTACAAATGTGAACCCACTCATCTGGAGGGGTAAACAGTGAAGACTCTACGCCAATAAAACACTTGGAAATAGAATTAGCAACAGTATCTGATGTAGAAGTAATAGAACACTAAATCAACCTCCAAGAACCTCTAAATGCACAAAATCCATCTCTAACAAGGTGGAAAACTTCTCTCCTTTGAGAAACATAGAGAACCACCCTTAAACAAGGAAGACTTAAAGGAAATGGAGCAAAACTAGCAAGATAACATACCTTAAGCTTGAAGGATGGAAGATCCTAAGTTAAACTTGAAAAAATTGGAAGGAAATGACGTTTTATGAGTGAAACAGTATTGGGAGAAGTGTTTTCGGAGTTGAGAGAGGTTTGGGAATGGTGGGAGTGTGTCTGGAATGGTCCAGATCCTGAAATGGGGTTTTATAAATATGTTGACCACCTGGACGGTGAATGACCACTGGGAAGGTCCTGCTGTCACACCATCTTAGTACCGCTGGGGCGGTCTCCCTATTTACATTTCTTAATTTTAAGTTAATGTCCTCATTTATTGTACTTTCCATTAACTTTAAAACATAAATATAAATAAGAAAATACCCCTATTTGGATTCAAATAAAATATCAGAAAAATAAAAATTCAAAATCCAATTTTTGAGTTGTAATTCAAATTCAGGAATTCGTATCACTTTATAAACTTGTAGATGAAAAATGAAATGTTTAAATATTTCATAAAATTTATTAAAAATCACCTTTTAACTTATTTTTCTCTAATAAACAATTACCAGAACTTTTGATTCCATAAATGTAATTCTATCATATAATCCTCCAAAGACGTATAGGGTTCAGACTTAGTGAAATTCAGGACTCAGAATGATAAGTAAGGGTGACTGGCATCCTTTCTAATTCGAAAAAAATTTTCTAACCTTTTTATATAAAACCTAGGGTATTACACATATAGTGTTGCATATTGTTCATTTGGCAAAAGAATACCATGCTGCCTGGTCTCTTCATAAGCAAAGCGAAGTTCGGAACTTTAAGACCATTTATATTTGTTGGCTCCCCCACCGAATGGTTGGAGTAATTAAGGGATCGGAATGGTAACTTCCTCGGTGGCTTTGTGAGGAACGTTGGAGCTTGTACTATTACTCTGGCGGAATTATGGGGCACATATCATGGCCTCTTTTTGACGGTGTAAGTTTGTGCTTGGGGAAGTGGACTCCAAAGTAGCCGTATCTTTAGTTCAGCAGGGCTGTGAGGACCGGCACCCCAGAGCCTCTGGCCTTTATGATTCAGGGACTTTTGAAGAGGCAATGGACGGTGCTTATTTACCACATCTACAGGTAGGCGGATTCCTAGCGATGCACTGGCGAACCATGCTCGCAATATGGAGAAAGGAGTTCATTACCTGAGTGAAGCTCCTTCATTTCTCTCTTTGCCTTTATTTTATGATCGTTGTGGTAACATGGTGCCTAGAGTTATTCGTTAGTTAGTTTGTTTTGGGGCTTTATGCCTTATCAAAAACAAAACCAAAAAAATCCCTTATTAGTTTCATTTTGCTTCCTTATATACTACTTTCAAATAAATTTAACAAATATTAGTTTCGTTCTCTTATTAATCTTATAACATAATAAGGAAGATAAAATTATTTCATTCCTTCCCTTCCATCTCCTACCTACTTCTATATAATAGTTTTGCTTCGTTCCATTAGGTTGGGTTTGCTATTTGTCTCGGGATAAAAAGGACGGAAACAATACCGGAGATGACAATATATTTTGATAGTGGTATATAGGATATAATTATTGATGAAAATATAAAAAATATTAAAATATAATTTGATGAAAAATTGAAAAGTGAGAAAGATAAAAATAAAATATAAAATATTTAAAAGGATAAAAGATATATTATAAATTTGTGTCTAAAGACATGCCTATGTTGTCCTTCCATTTTGAAAAAACATAAATTGACTAAAAAATTATCCTGAGACAATAGCACACTTAAGATTTTTTTTCTTTGTTACCTTCTCCAAACATAACCTTGTCCTCAATATCTACCTATTCTTTAGAGAAATAATATTTTAATACCTATATGGGTGTAGACATATATGAGGGTCCCGTGTAATATGAGAAAAATGATAGAGAGAGAGTAAGTTGAAAAAAAAAATGATGGGACTCATATGTATTATGAGTGAGGTATTTAAATATTTAAGAAAATGAGGTGTTGAAACAGTAAAATTCTATTCTTTATTTCAAGATATTTACTAAATGCTACCTTAAGTTTTTTAAAAATAAAACCTCGAAAAATAGTGTGGTTATGGTTATAGCTAGGTCGGCGGGTGGGATGATATTGAATGGAAAGGGGATGAAATTAATTGACGTTTTATTGTTTAGACATTAAAAATAAAATTGATGAAATGGAATGGAAGATTATAGACCGCTTTTTTTTTCCCTTCTTCATTCATCCACCCTTCAGTTTTTTTTTTAACTCATAATTATCATCTTGAATTATAAACCTAATTACCTTTTACAATCTTTTAATTTTTTGCAAAAACTTTTCTAATATCATCCTGAATGAAAAGATTGATGACATTAGTAAATATTCAGATTAAATTATAATAATTGCAAGAGGAATTTATTTATAATATAATTGACATTTAAATTAAAGTCTATTGTGTAGTATAAAATGTTATAGAAGGTACGTAAATTTTCTGTCATATATATTGATATCTTTATTTCTATAAGTTATTTATGTAAGAGATTAGTTCTGATTTATTGTCAGTATAAAAGATTTTTAAGTTATGATTCAAAATATAGTTTTATTTGTAAGACTCTGTAGACAGTGGATGATTAAGTCAAATACTTTTGTTAATGTATCAATACATAATTGAATGTTTGTATAATTTTTTATATGAATAATGCATATAAATTAAGTTATTTATATATATATAGAGAGAGATAAAAAAAAATGAATCAAAATATTATTTTTAAAGAATTAAAATAAATTTTTCTCACCTAATTATTAAATTTTAAATGAGTTTTCTTATTATATTATGTAATTATAAAAATATTTAAAATAATTTATTTCACACTAAAAATTACTTGAATTATAAATATACATGAAACAATTAACTATTAAAAAATATTTAATTTATATGCAAGGCCAATGCAAATAAATTTTACACAGACATCCTATTATGTAGTGACACATCAACAAAAAAGTTAGATTCAATTATCCACTATCTTGAAAATCTTATAAATAGGCACATATGATAAGTTTTTTTTAATATTGTTAGTGTATTGAAATTAAACTTAAAATATAATGTATTAATAATAATAACAAATATTAAATTTAGAAAGTCTTTAAGATGCATTTATTATTAATTCTAAATCTTTAAATCCTTTTACACAACAATTTATATTATACATAGAGTTTATCCATAAAATATTCCTACGTCATACCAAACACATCATGTAAAAAGATTTTAGATGTAGTATATATGATTGGATATCTTTTTAAGATACTTTTATACTAATAGTGTATCAAAATTAAATTCAAATTTATTTGCCATCACATATTTATCAAGCTTTAGACGAGGACGTATATATCAATGTTATATCTTTATTATTCTTTTATGAAATGAGAATTATACTACTATTTAATTAGGGTTATTTGCAATGTGGTTTGAATCAATTTTGAATGGAAACTCATCTAGTCCAAATAATATAATTTGCTGTAGTTTGAATCAATTTAATTCAGATTTTTAAATCGATCAAATCTAGTCCAATTCTCATCGGTTTGAATTAAATTGGTCTGATGACAATATATAATTTAAAAATTGGAGTATTATAAAATACAAGTAAATTAAATCAATAAATTAATAAACAAAAATGGCACACTTAATATTTATAACATGTTATTCAAAAGATAGCCATTCTATTAATAATAAACTTGAAATATCCCTTCAAGCATCTCTCATGGAAGAGGGAAACCTCAAGATACTTCCCAAGATATGATGTGAGGAGCATACCCAACCCATTGTTTAACTATTGTCTCTGGTTGACATTAACATTTTGAAAAAAATAACACAAGATTTATAATTTTTTACCTTCTGATTTGAACTTTGACAAAATAGGTCCAAAATCCCCTTGATAACCTGCCCTTGATCCAAAGAGGCCTTAGCAAAGAGCATCAGATCATCAGCAAACAAAAGATAGATGAGATAAATTGGGACCTTGATCCCTTGCTGATATGAATAGATTTTCAAATGTCATTAGACAGTGCCAAAGAATTAAATTGAGCCAACCTCGTAATACAAAGACAAAGATATAAGGAAACATCATATCATCTTGCCTAATGCCTCAAGAAGGATGAAAGTTACTAGTAACACCCATGTTCCACAAAAGCCGCATTTTAGCTAAAGTAATACAACACATAATATCCTCAATAAGATTTGGCGGAATGTCCACATTAGTCGGGTAGCATTTGGTATGGGGATAGGGACAAAAATATATGTTGGGTTTGTTGCCTTGGATTATTTTAAGCCAATTTGAAATTTGTATCACTTTAAAATCAAAAGTTTGTTCCTTCTTCTTAGGTGGTTGTTGCACCATAATAGAGAAATAAAAAAGAAAATTGAGTGTGTGCCATTTTTGGGGGAGAGTGTGTGTTTTGTTTGAGTGAGTTCTTAGTAGGTGGAGAAATTATTTTGTGAGATTGGATGTATTGAGATTTTGAGTTTGTGAGAGATTGCTAGATTGGTGATTGTATTTTTCCAAAAAGAAATTAGTGAATTGATTTGTTGAGTTGTGGACGTAGGCATTATTCGCCGAACCATGTTAAATATTTTGTGTAGTTTGTTTACTTTTTAGCCTGCTTATCAGTGGTATCAGGCGGGGTTACGATCACTTTACGGTATTTTTATAAGCAAGGATGCAAGGTTCAATGGGAAAATTTGAGGTGGAGCTCTTCGATGGAAAAAAATAATTTTAGCACGTGGCGAGTAATGTTAAAGATATTCTAGTGCAACATGGATTGGTTAAAGCTTTGAGTGGGAAGGAGAAAAAGCACGATAAGATGACGGATGAAGAATCGGAAGAGATAGAGATGAAAGGCTGTCGATGTCACGATTCTTTATGCCTAACTTAAGGTAAAATTTAATGTTACGAATGAAACCTGCTTGTTGACTTATGGAAGAAATTAGAGAATATGTACATGTCAAAATCCCTTACCCAACACTTTGTTTTTAAAGAAAGAATTATATCGATTGAAGATGGATGTTGGTCTTGACATTAGAGATCATGTGAATTATTTTACAAGATTAGTTACAGTTAGCTAGTATTGGTGTGAAAATTGATGATGAAGATAAAAGCCTTTATTGCTTATTATCATCTCTTCCAAATAATTATGTGATGTAATAACCACATTGCTAGTTGGAAAAAGATACTTTGAGCGTTGATGATGTGATTGTTGTGTTATTAGAGAATGAAAAAAATTGAAAAGATCGAATGATCAACCCCAAGAAAGTGTCCTTGTTGCTAGAACTAGCGTGGTAGAAGCATGTCTCGTGGCGGTAATTTTGATAGAGATAATTCAAAGATCAGGTTCACTGTCAAAACGGACTATAAAGACAAGCAATGTTATTATTGTCATGAGATGGGTCATACTAAATTTTATTGCTTAGGAAATTGAAAGCGGACATGGAAGAATTTGAAAGGAGTAAAGCAAAAAGGAAAAGAAGTTTGAAGATGATGCAGCGGTATCGAAGATTATACCAATTATGAAACCAGATGTGATGATGGTTGAAAAGGAGAAAGCTATTTTTAATGATTCTTTGGCTCTTAGATTACTGCTTGTTCTAATCATATTTGTTGCAAGAAAAAGAATGGTTTGATACTTATGATACTTGTGGCGATGAGGTTGTGAGATTGGCTAATGAGGATTGCCTTGATATTATTGGAAAGAATGCTTTGTAAAAATTAAAATGCATAATGGTTGTGTGCGAACACTTGGTGATGTAAGTGCGTACACTTGGAAGAAATTTGATTTCTTTGGGTAGATGTGATAGTTTGGGCTATAGACGTTACGCAAAGATGGAATAATGCAAGTTACTAGAGGAACTTTGAAGATAATGAAAGGTAAAAAGACTCATGGTAATTTGTATAAATTGATAGAGAGCAGTTGTGAATAAAGACAATGACGAAGCATACAAGAATATGGAGAAAGGCAAAGCATACGCTAAAGAAAAAAGTAACATTTCTTTCAGTCCTTTGACAAGGCCTTACATCTCTTATTCTTGACATATACAATTTGTCCCAATCACAAGGCAAGGTGGAGATTTGTTGGGTTTGTTGCCTTGGATTATTTTAAGCCAATTTGAAATTTGTATCACTTTAAAATCAAAAGTTTGTTCCTTCTTCTTAGGTGGTTGTTGCACCATAATAAATAAAAAGGAAAATTAGTGTGTGCCATTTTTGGGGAGAGTGTCTCTTTTGTTTGAGTGAGTTCTTAGTAGGTGGAGAAATTATTTTGTGAGATTGGATGTATTGAGATTTTGAGTTTGTGAGAGATTGCTAGATTGGTGATTGTATTTTTTCAAAAAAGAAATTAGTTAATTGATTTGTTGAGTTGTGGACGTAGGCATTATTCGCCGAACCACGTTAAATATTTTGTGTAGTTTGTTTACTTTTGCTTCTGCTGCCCCCATCAATATATAAACAATAGAGACAGTGTAGACGGGAACGTAAATAATAAATATGTATATGGGTATTATTGAAAGAAAAAATATTAAATTTTTATCTTCGTATTCTATTCCTACATTTTGGAGGTACATAAATTTTATTTTTTCTATCCCGAGGACATAAAATGTTTTGATCCCTTGTTCCTGTCTCCACTATCAAATAGGTTTGTATATTTAGTATCTCTATATTTCTATATCTCGAAGACAATAAAAAAGCGCTACCTCATAGTGCCTTTAATGAAGTCCGAGCAAAACCTATCATAGGCTTTTTCAGATCGACTCTGATAGTCATAAAATTGACATTGCCTTTCTTATTTCTCATAGAATGCACTACCTCCTGCGCCACTAGAATATTGTCTGACACCCTGGAGCAAAGCTACACTGGGAAGGAGCAATCAACTCAGGCATCAAAGATTTTAGCTTGGAAGCCACCATCTTGGGGACTAATTTGTACATCAAATTACACAACCTGATAGGACGAACCTGAGACAGCAATTCTGGCTTATCAACCTTATAGATGAGAGACAATAAAGTTTCATTCACGGCCAACGTCTCGAGGGTGTTGAAAAACAAATTTAACCCAATCAATAGCCAAGGCCTTCACATGATTGATTCCAATTACTCTATAAAAAAACATAGCAGAAAGACCGTCCTGGGCCGGGGGAGCCTTCCAACCCCCATAGAGAATAAAGAAGAAAGAGATCTCCTAATCAGAAATATTCCTCTCGAGAATATTCAAGTCTTCATTAGACAGTGGAGGAAAGATACCAGATATAAGGAATTTATCATACCTAGCTTCAGCCGTATATATATAGATGAGAATAGAAACTAGCTAACCCCCATCTCTTTCAGAGTTTGTTGATTGTCTATGAAAACACCTTGATCATCCTTCAACATGATATATAATCCTGTTCCTTTTTCTACGAGCAGAATTCATATTATGAAAATATAATAAGCTATGTGTTGTGTTCCTGTCACCGTAATTAATCCACTTGCATCTTGATTGTTGCTTCCAGTACGTTTTCCCCGGAGTCAAAATATTTTCATACTCCTTCCAAAGCAGGTTGCGCAAACTCAAGATATCTTCTAATCTTCTCAGCAGCCTATTCTTCTTTCTCATGGTATGGCCAAAAATAGATTTATTATCCAGTCTTCTGTAAAAGAGGCAATATTCGTCTCTAACTCCCCATCCTTAGACCGTGATATAACCACTTCCATCTTATCTTACTGCTACATAACTTTCTATTTTTTGTGAGAATTATTTGCAAGAGTCAAATATTTGTTGTTGACGTGAGAGGAGTCAAAGATTTGATGAGTTTGTTAAAGCATTTGCACTATTGACACTCTCTAAATTTAGAGGGCTCTCTGAACTTATCTTTTCCACATTATATTATCCAACCCTTGTTGGCATAGAGTTGGATATGTTTTTTATGATTGATACTGAATAATTGGATTTAATTTTAATATATTGATAATATATAATTTTGTTACACCAATATCTATATTATGGGTTGTCAAATTAGCTAACAAGATTGACTCTCATATATATATATATATATATATGTATATATATATATATATATATATATATATATATATATATATATATATATATATGTATGTGTGTGTGTGTGTGAATAAAATTCCCTTTCACGCAAAGAAAAATTGATTGGATGATAACGAAACAATTATATTATTAATGTATCAATATTAAACTATAGATAATTACTTGTATGAGTTAACTCACCTAATCAGCCTTTCGCTTACGCATCACCTTGACTTGGGATTGGTTTTTGCTGTTTATGAGGTGATATGTAAGTACCTTTGCAAGTACTCAAGGTCAGAGGTATACTTTGATTCTGGACCGAGGCGACTTCCCCTTGACCTGACTAAACTCTTTTTAAAAAAAAAATACTCTAAATAATTCGATGACTATCATTCACATTACATGGAGATTAATTTTTTTTTCTTGTTGTGACTAGTGAATTGATATATATCAAATATAAAGAAACTAATTTTTTTTTCTTCTTTTTTTCTGCATTATATTATCCAACCCTTGTTTGCAAAGAGTTGGATATGTTTTTTATGATTGATACTAAATAATTGAATTTAATTTTGATATAACTAGCCACCTTTATTTTTAATGTTTCTTTAAATTTAATTTTTATGTTAAAATTTACGCAATTTTTCTTATTTTTTTGTATGTAACTTTCTCAACTTTCTATAAATTAATGGTATTTTGAAAAATAGTAAATTTGAACAAGGGACAATCCCCTTTATCTAGACTATGTCTAGTATAGATACACAGTATAGATTCACTCACGATCCTATTTTGCTTTTCCTGGTCATATGTTTCTGGAAGTTGCAATGGGACAATGAATTTGGACTCTACAGCACCTCTATTTTTATTATTATTCACTATCTATACTATATATAAAGCAAAAGAAAAAGATCATGAATGGATTTAGAGAAGGAAAATATGATGATCATATCACTTGTAACTTCTGCCATTTCAATAAGGCGTTTCATTATCCAAAAAACAAAAAATCAGGCGTTTCAACACTGTCAGAAAATTATTTACTTATATGAAAAAAAAACTTTGACCAAAGAATCCAATTTTATCGGGATTGATTCTCCGTTTTCTCTAATAAAAGCACTTTTTTGTTGTCCCCTTTGCATACAAAGCATCCCAACAGCGACATAACCGGTCCCATGAAATCCAAAACGTCACGACCCTCTCTCTCTCTCTCTCTTTCTCTTCTCACAAAAACCTCTTCCTATATCATTGGATAGACAAACGCTAAGATTTTTTCCAAATCTTCGGGTAACAAGAAGTTTTCTCGGCATCCAAACACTCCTTCAAAGTGCAACAACAACCTTCGTTTTTTTTTTAAAAAAAAAATATATATTGATGACGGATTCGAGGAACGACATGCAAAGGAGCAACAGCAAAAACCATAATAAGTTGTTTCTGTGTGTCCAACCCGTCACTATGGAAGAGGAAGCGGCGGTGTTGTCTCCGGCGAAGAAGGACCGGAAAATGAAGGAGAGGTGGCAGGCCCTGAGGGCGGCTCTGAAAGAAACAACATTGGTTAGTTTCTTCTCTCTCTCTCCTTTGTTTTTTTAAACAATAATTTGTTGTTATTGTAATTATGATATTGTTATAATCTTAAGTAACCTTTGATTTTATGATCTTAAGTAACCTAGAAGAGGGGGAACATGACAAACATGTAACTGTCTTATATATAATCCAATTCATTATAATGGATCAAGAGCTGCTCTCTCGATCTCACCTATTGTTGTTTTTGGTGTCTAAAAGTTCTTTCTTAATTTGTTTCTGTAATTTGTTTGTTTGTTTGTTCTTTTCTCCCCAATATGCGTGGGAATTTTTCTTTAGTTTTGCTCTTCCATCTCTCTATTTCAAACTGATTTGGAAAAATGTCAAATAGCAATAGTTAGCCTTACTCGTATATTTCTTCTTGGATTACCAATATGGCAATATCTTTGCTTGATTTTTTTTTTTTGTTTGTTGACTGATACTTTGTTCTATTTAGTAGGAATTTATTGTAGGAAATGAATAGAAATCGGTGTTAATAATTTATGAAAATGAGAAGATTTATAGAAATTGTGTTAGATGGATAGCAAGATGCTAAAACGTAACAAGAAAACCACTCAATCACGAATTACTCTTTGTAATTTTGGCACAAAAATATTTTTCATTTTTTTAAAGGATTTAATTTTGTATATTTAGGATATGTTTGGTTAAAGGATAAATTTAAAAGCAAATTTTCCACAATAAAATTCTATATCTAAAATTAGAGATGAAGTTCAATCATGAATAATTTATCCCAATTTTTATCTTCCAAACAAACATATCTTTATCCTGTCACATTAGCAAACAAGATTTTCAGTACTTAAAGAGACAAACATATATATGCACTTACAAAGAAACAATTTAACTATGTATTATTAATTACTAAGATTCCCAGTATATCACCATTTAATTTAATCATGCTTTAATTTCACTTCAAGTGTTTAACTTTTATAATAACTATATATCTCATAAGTCATTCATATAGTTCATATAATAAAATATTTTTTGATTAATATATATATATATATATATATATATATATATATATATATATATATATATATATATATATAGTATAAAGACTTTCTCATAAAATTAAAATTTTACCATTCAAGAATAAAGTATTGAATATTAAATTTTATAAGTGAAATTATCAACCTTCTCTGACTAGCTATATAATAGCTCACCTTTTTAATTTAAATTTGGGGCTAACACACTAATTTTTAATCTCCTTGACTAAGCTAAATTTAGCATGCAAGTGTTTAGCATATAAAGTTGTTGACAATTTTCCTGCATTATGTTTAGTAGGATAAAAACAGCATTGTTATTCTAACATTAAAAAGTGAATGTTCAAGTTTATCACAGTTGGATATGACGATAACCTCAACTTTCTCCATTTATTCATTACATTTAATAGTGATGGACTAATTGAACATTTACTTTAAGTGTTAAAATAGTATTTTTGGGACAAAAATGAAAGGTAAGTTTTGATATTCATAACTAACTCTTCCTTTCCTTTATTTTTCCTTCACTCCCCCAGATGAGGAAGATTATTAGCAGAAGGAAAGCAAATAAGACAAAAATGGCAAGAACAAAGGATGAAAATGACAAAATCTCAAGCTCACCACGTAGCATTATAAGAACCCGCAGAACCACTTCAAACGTTTCCTCCACTTTTGGCTCTTCATCTGCACCACTCACCTCATCGTCATCGAGGAGTAATTCATTTTCAAGCGTCGCTTCGCACTCTTCCTCATCATCCCGTGAAATAACACACTCACCAAGATCGCCACTTTCAAAACATCATAAGCAAGTTAATAATGTTGTAAATAACAATAGGAGGAAAGGGTGTTGTGATAATTCAAACACAGCAAGGTCCATGCTTATGATTATGACTGGCCTCTTACTTTTGATCCTGTGGGGAAGATGCTTGGCTATAGTGTACACTGCAGTTTGGTTCTATATGGTGCGTCCTGTGCGGAGAAGGCCATGCCCATGCAACAATAAAGATAATTGGCATCATCATAGCGGAGAGACCAATGAGTTTGATTGGGGTCGGCATCAGAGGAAGTTCATCATGGAAGGGTCGCTTGAGAGAAGCAATAGCCATGTGTCGCTAGCTTCTTCCGGCTCTAATGCAAAAATCATATGAAATTCACCCATAAAAATTTTTTCCCTCCGATTTTTCCCCTTAAACACACCCTAAGAGCTCATTTGGCATATAAGATAGGATAAGAATCGATAGTATAAGATTTGATAGAATAAAACCTGATAGTATAAGGTTTAATAAACTTTTAATACTATACAGTGTTTAGTGTAATATTGTATAAGATATTCCATTTTATGCTAAGTAATATCATAATATTTATTTATAAATAATTTTAAGAGTTTAATTTTGATATACTGACAGTGTAAAACTCTTTTAAATGGTCATCCAATCGAATCTCTTCTTTTATATGGCTTTTCAAGTAGTGAGGTGAAAAGTAACCATATTTACTAATGTGTCATTAAATAATAATTGGATAAATATGTAAATATTTTTTACACTGTCAATATATTTCAATAATTAAATTCCAATTTTAATAGTAAATAAAATCAAATAATAGTAAAATAGGAATTTTTATTATAATAATTCTCAAATATTATATTCATGTAAATATTTACTAATTAAAACTTAATTTATATTAAATGTTATTATTTATTGAGATTAATTTTGATGTATTGGTAGTGTAAAATAGTTTTACATTGTCATCCAATTAAAACGTTTAGTTTTGATGACTTTTCAGGCAGTGGATATAAAGGTCAACTATCATGGTTTATGTGGCAATACATGATTGGATGACTATGAAAAAAGTTTTACACCGTAATGTATGGCAATTAAATCCTTATTTATTTCAATATTTTATAATTATTTATTATTTCAATAATATATATAAATAAAAAAAATACTATTTTATATGTTTTACTATTTTATATTTTTAATTATAATTATTTAAATTTAAGTTACCGATCCCTACTTTTATATATTACATATCATCTATACCATTATATAATAGGAATTGGGTATAGTAACTGTCTTTGGTGTCTCCTCGCTCAATTGAATCATTTTTCATATCGGCAATAGATGAAAAATGAAATATGCTAACTGTTCTCCTATTTGCTGCAATTCTTCCTTTTTAATTCTTTTCTCTTGTTGGAAAAAAAATGCAATTTCATCCACATGCTATAGTTATCACCTTAACTTCACCCATGTTCTCAAAACTACCCCAACTCCATCCCAAATTTTCAATTCCTCACCACTGGGCATCATCCTTTCATTTTCACCCACCACACTCAGACACAAAATTCCAAAAGAAATTGAAAATTTTCAACCTATGAAACTAATCCCTTATCCAATTCCAAGGAAATCCAACATGAGAAGGTGCAAATCCCTTACCCATTTCAATTCTCTACATTACTGAGATTTGCTTATTACTTAATTGGGTTTCTTTGCTTTCTATCAAAATTGTGCTAATTATTTTCACGTCGTTTGATCCTTAAATAGATTTTGGTGACTTTGAGGTGCAACCCTTCTTCATAGCTACTCTTTCATCTTCATCTCTAACTATTTCATAGGTCTTTCAGTCTTTCCTTAAAACCTATGTGTGTGTATATATATATATATATATAAAATTTCTCTTTGTTATTTTTGTTGTTTTTTTTCTCTAAAACCTATGTTTTGTTTTGTTATTTTCTCCTCTGTTATTATTGTTCTTCTTTTTTTCGGTTTCCCTTTTTTCTATGTACCATAACTAGAATGAGCATCTGAACAGGAAGAACAAGAATTGTCCAGAGATGACGAAGAACGCAAAGAAGAATCAAAAGGCGTTCGAAAGAAACAAACCAGGATCTAGTTACGGCTGTGAGGCTGGGATTGGGAGGCAAAAGCGGAGGGAGTGTGGCTGTCACGATCCGATTTAGATCATGACCAGGACGTGAAGGATTCGATCCCCACATAAGCCTCGTGATCTCTGTACCATACTATATGTTTATTTTATCCATAAAACATGATTTAATTGTAAATAAATTCAACTACTAAACCGTGCTAAGTGAGAATAAAACATCTTTCTCATAATTTAACTGAGTAATTGTAGCTATAAAATACATTTCAACTGAGTTGCTCAAATACCAAATAACTAAGTGATATACTATTAAATGCAAAAGAATTATGGTATGAACAAAATGCAAAATAACTATATGTGGTCCGGGACCCTGCCCGTTATATCATTGGAGCATATCTACCATGAACAAAATAATACGGCTTCACGCCATTGTAAAGCTCACCCCAAACTGAAGAAATGCTACTGCTGAGGAGGTGGGAAAGGAGGATCCTGAGCTACGTCTGTATCCGAGAAAAAATGAAGGAGAGGGGTGAGTTTTGAAATCAAAACTTAGTGAGTGGATCATCACTCATAACCGTACATGGAACAAGCAAACATAATAAATAAATAACGGTAAAATGCACATTTATAAACAGTTCTATTTGCTTTACATATCAATTATAATCTTTAAAATCTCAAGAATTACATAAGGGAACAAAGTATTCATCAATTGAAGGGAGGGTGCTTAGTCCCTGGCAGACAAAGCCCCTAATTATTGTGATCTCTTCGGTCCCTGGCGAACTGTGTCCCTGACAGACAGATCTAACTTAATGATAACTTGCCCTTGGCAGGCCTTGGTACACCAAAGTTAGCGGAATAACTGCCGTTAACTCACAGCTGTTCTTCTCAGCAACTCTCTCTATTCTAAAACCAACTAAAGTTATAAAAAGGGGATTCTATATTTTCTAGTTCAATATTTCTCAACTATGGCAACACAAATCTTTAAATTTCATTTGGCAAATCATGGTAAATTCCAACCTGTCATAACAAATAAATTCATGAATAAACAATACAAGCTCTTTATGAAATAACTATGGTCTCATGCATTTCTAAAATCATAATTTCATGTATAAATTTAAATAGAGCATTTCTAAACAAGGCACATTAATCATATAATTACATATCATGTGAAAACAAATTGTTCCAAGCTCTAAAAGCTCTGTAATACTGGAAAATAATAGTATAAAGACCAAAATAGGGTCATGAGATCAAACCCACTCACCTAGAGGGGTAGACAGTTAAGTACCGGCATGGCGGGGACTCCCGGGATGAGGAATGGCGCCAACGTCTGCCATTAAAGCCACAAAATTGTAGATTAGTCTCCGTTAACCTCTAGATTACTCAAATATAACTCTAACAACATTGAGAGAGCACCTCCGTTTAACAATAATGGAGACAAACCATAACCCAATCACCAAGATATGAAATGGGAAGGAAAGGAACAACAGAAGCCCATAAATCTTACCTTTGATCTCTTAGGAGGAAAAAGAACAGAGTGGATTTGTGAGAAAGGAGTGGAAGAGGGAGTTTGGAGAGGTAGGGCTCGGAAATAGGGAAAAATTTCCAAGTTGGGGTGTTTAAATGGGGTGGAGGGGCTCACTTACGCAAAGCGCTGTGTTTTGCACTGTTGACAGCGCTATAGCGGTATATAACTACTATAGCGGTCCTGCCAAATCCGCCCCCACGAACCCATCACTTATGATGGCTATAGCAGTCCTAGGCCGCTATAGTGGTCTCTAGGGAGCAAAAAGCAGTGCCGCCACAAACACATGATCGCTATAGCAGTCCCCAGAAAGCCAAAACCCACACTACCACTAACTGTGACCGCTATAGTGGTCTCCAGGGAGCAAAAAGCAGTGCCGCCACACACACATGATCGCTATAGCAGTCCCCAGAAATCCAAAACCCACACTACCACCAACTGTGACCGCTATAGCGGTGACAATTCACCATGCCTATTGCATAAAGGGTCCTCTAAGCATCTCGGAGCTTACCTGGCAACACGGGTGGGTCTCAAGGGATTCTGAGGCAGTACGGAACTTATCCGCTGCCACGTATACACCAGGTATCACAGTGGCGGTCATAAGGGTTCCTACTAGCAACAATGGTGGTGCTTCAATAGGAACGGAGAATTTCGCTAACTGATCGAAATCCGTAGACGGAAGCCATGGTAATAAAAATGACACTATCGCAAGAACATATACCATTAAGGGTGATAGAATTGAAAGGGTGGTTTTACAGAGATTCGGGTCTTTTTTCAAAGTTTTTTAGTTATTTTTTAATTGCTCTCTTCTTCTGCTGTTGCGTTCTTCCTTCTCTTCGAGCAAACGATATGTGTTTTGTCCATAGTGCTTATCTTCACTTTATTCTATTCTTCCTTTTGTTTTTCATTTTTTTTCTTTGGTTTATATTTTGTTTTCATGTATACTGATGGGGCCTAAAAGGGCACTCTAGCTTTTGGGTGACTACTCATGCAGTGGAGCTTTACCAAATCTACGTTCATTTGGTCATAGAAAAGGACTCTTTCCAACCAAGAAAAAGAGGACTATTCTAGGTTCGCGCTTGTATCCCGATAAATCAGATAATGGAAAAAGGGATTTTGGAATTTAAATTTGAGAGGTGTAATAGTAGAGTTATTGCAACTGTTGTGACCCTCAACGAAGGATCTGTTCGTAGTCATAAGTCATCATATCTCTTTATTAGGTGATTAATTAACTTTCTAAACATTATACTAGTTTAAATTGGTTATTGAATGTTTTTTTCATTTCAAATGTTTTATTTTAGTATTAGTTTTTAAAACTTAGGCCTACCAAGTGTTGCTTCTCACAATGGAGTGTTGTTTGCTTCTAATTTTTTATTCTGTCACTTTCTTTTTTTTTTTTGTGGGTTTTGATATCTTAAACAATATCTCATGTACACATTTTTAGGAATAATTAGTATGTTTGTTTCACATTCAAATTTTTACACTCTATCTATTTATAAATTTAATATTAAGATGAATAGAGAGGGTGTAACAAATTTTCGAAAAAGGTTGTCGGTAACTAAATCTTGAGAATAAACCGAAGTGTATAAAGAGTTACTTAACTTTAGAAAATATATTATTTGAGTGGTTAAATTTAATACTCATTTCTTTGACTCTTTTTATTTGATATTTGTATGTGTTATATTATATTTAAATATTTATTTTATCGAGGTAAAATTGTCATATGTAATATTTAGCACTAATTGTAATAATTCCCAAAAAATAAAAGGCGACTCGACAGGCACGACAGTAAATACACCAAATATAAACCAATATTTGTATCTATTTTATTATTATTTATTTAAGAATTATTTTGTGTTAATAAAATGATTTTATACGTTAACAGCTAATTAAGTCTAATACGATTTCCTTATGCTGTATTGAATTGTACAGTATTTTAATGTATAAGGGGTTATGACGTATAAGGTTATATAATACGTTGTTTACACCATACAAGGAATAAAAGCATAATGTATAGTATTAGTTTATATTATCATGCCTAATACATCGTATCAAACACCCCTAAGAGTCTTGAATAAGTTTTTTCTAATTATTATTTTAAAGGGGCTTAAATAAGCTAATTATGCATTTCTTCTAGGTGTAATTATGCTTTATTTAACTTGTTCCCCTGAGTTACTTTTATTTGTTCAAACGAGTACTGGATAGTTCACTTATTAATGATGAGAATTGACTTTTATCAATAGAGGATTGAAAAATTTGTAGTGATTAATGACAATATTATCACTTAATCAATATGAAATACCCATGTTAATATGGTGTTTTTTGGTATTCGATTAATGATTTAATTTTGATACACGTATAGCATAAAAATATTTTATACAAGAGTAACACTATACAGTATGAAACAAATTTCGTACCGACACTTATGGGCCTTTTCACCAATCAGTTGGCATCTATATTTAAGAGTGAGGAGAGAGAAAACTGAAAATACATCAAAATGCAATTTCTATACTATATTTCCTATGCCATTTAAACAAAAAAAAAAAAGTTTGAGCCATTTAAGGTCTGTTTGCTTTACTAGTTTCCAGTTTTTAGTTTTGTGATTTTAGTTTTCAATTTTTTTAGTTTTTCCTTCACAAAACTGGAAACTGGTAAAACAAACAGACCCTTATTTTTTTCCTTTATATGATCATCCAATTATGTATCGTAATATCATCAAATATTATTAATTTTCACCCTACCAACTTGAAAAGTGATATAAATGAAGATATTCGATTGGATGACAGTGTAGTTAGTCCAAATTAAACTCTTTGATTCATATATATACATATCATATAAATAATAAATAATAATATTTTTTATTCTATTTAACTTTGTCACTATTTGTATTATTATTGGATTGATTTGAGTTTGAAGATCAATCTAAACATTGGGTTGAACTTGTATGGTCCAAACTCAATCCAATCCTTATAGGAGAAATTCTTATGATCACTTAAAGTGCCTTTGAATATGCTCTGTACCCACTAACAAAGTGATATACTTTTATTTTTAGTTAAAATGTCACTTTACTATTGGATATAGAGCATATCTGTATATGGTGATCCAAGTGCATGCAAAAATTTCTACCTTCGTAGACCTCAAAGTTAATTTTAAGATAGACAAACATAAAATTAAAGCCTTTTGACAAATTGAGTTAGGTTAGAACAATAGATCCCTTTCGGAATATGAGAATTTTAAGGACACTTAACATAAACCTCAAACCTTCGGAATTTTCAATTTAGTCATTGTCCACGTTGATTAACGATCTATTTGATTCAAAATTTTAGTTTGATATGATGGTTGATATAATGTTATTGCCTATTCTTATCCTATAATTATAACATTAAGTTTTCAGGTCTTAACAGGCCTGATTAATTGCACCAAATGCCATTATTCTTATTAATTAATCCTAAATTAACTATATTTTACTCTTGCATTGATGCATGCCCCCATCTACCTGCCGCTTGTCATTGGCCATCTATAGAGGTTACTTCCCGCCAACCATAGGAAGCCACTCGCTACTCACAACTCACCACCCACCCATGTTGGTCGCTTGCCACCTCCCCTACCTGCCGGTTGCCGCATCCTACCAGCCAGCCGCTCGATTGCTTGGTTGCCAATCATGTGATGCACCAAACACTAAATAAGATAAAAACTTATATAATGAATTCTTTATACTATATTATCAAAGTTTATACTATCATTTCCAATACTAATATCAAGCTTTATCTGTAGAATTTTCTACATAGTTATTCAATCATGTACTAGCGCATCAATCATGATAATTGATTTTTTCAACAACTAATTGAAAAGTTATTCAAATTAAATATTCTAATTGCATAACATTATAAAAGTGTTTTTTACTAACAATACATCAAAATTAAACTCTTTAAAAATTGAATTTGTTATTAAAAATGATTTTTTAATGAAAGTTTTTCATTATGATTTGGATTTAATTTTGATACATTGACAATGTAAAATGTTTCATACAATCATCCAATTACGTGTTTACACATTAGTGAACATAATTAATTTCCACCATATTACTTAAACAATCATGGAGATGGGGAGATTTAATTGGATGGCTGTATACAACTCTTTCTGTCAATGTATCAAAATTAAACTCTTTTAATTTTTACTTAAAGATTATAAATATCCATATTTATTTTTAATAAAAATAATATAAATAATGAACTTAATTTCTATGCACTGTTTTTTTGTATTATTATCCGATCAAAGCACTTTATTTGTATGAGTTTTAAAAATAGTGAATAGAAGATTTAGCCACTTTTACTGATATAGCAATACATGATTGGATGAATTATACTATTAGTGTATAAAAATTAAACTCATAAATAATTCATATAAAATTTTGAGTCTAATCACTTTGCACTAGTAGTATATACTATCTTTGTCTAATTATGAGATATTGTGTAATTCAAATTTTTAAAAACTGCACAAATGGATGCATTGCTAACGTTTTTATTAGTTGCATTATAATATTTTAAGTAATTTTGTCTGGTTTTTCCTCCCATACTCAAAGTGCCCATACCATTTTGGTTTCAATAGTTGTGATTAAACTTCTTATTTCCTATATTTTAATAAATTGTTCTAATGAGACACCAAGTATACTCTTAACAACAAATATTTTAAAGGTAATAGTATCTTTGAATTTTATAAAAATATTAGATAAAACTTAATATTTTCTTTTTAAATAAAAAATTATGGAAGATACTGCTCTTGTAATTTTGAGAAATTAAACATTTTAAGGTTATTTATCCTTCCAATAAGTACAATTTCCCTGATTTGAATTTGTGTTCTCATCCCAATAAGGGATCAAACTCCTTACCACTGGTCCCACAGAATGCTAGTCTCAAAATATTATTTCTAGCGGTATCACTATTTTTTAAGTATTTAATTTATATATATTTACATTGTAAAGATTTTCACACTACCAAGTTAAGTAGTGGAGTGCTCAAAATATAATTTGATGAATTCGTAAAAAATAAAATTAAAAAAAAATGCTTTAAAACTAAACTCATTTTCTGAAACTAAAAGAAATTAGAAAAAAAAAAACAGCAGTCAGCAGTCATCAGCATCATCCTTTCCTCCTCAGTCACTGAACCACTGCTACAGCTCACAGCTCTCTCGTCTCTAGTCATAGGCAAGCAGTACCAAACACTCTCATTCTCTCTCAATCATCCGACCACCAAAGAACAGAACGGAACAGAACACACCATCCCATTCCATTCCATGATGATGGCAAACCTACTCTTAAAGCCCCATCTCCTACCTCTCCCATTCCTATCCCCACAAAAACTCCTCTTCCCTCCCAAACTCTCCGTCTCCATCACATACTTCTCCTCGACCCCAAACCCGAACCTCTCGTACGGACCTTCCCTCGACAAAGGAACCGCCCCGTCCCAATCCCAACCCCAAAACGACGACGTCTTGCTCGTCCTCCGCGAGGACTCCTTCACGCGCGTCTTCGACCTCGCCGCCCTCCGCGTCCCCTCCGCCCACTGCTCCGCCCTCGAGACCCGCCTCCGCGGCCACCTCCTCAACTGGCCCCGCATCCACAACATCGCCCGCGTCCCCGGCGACGACCTCGACCCCAACATCGCATCCCTCATCAACGGCAACGCCGAAGAAGAAGAAGGACACGTATCGTTGCAGCGACGGATTCACGGAAAAGCGGAGGGAGACGGTGACCTGTTGAGCCCGGTGCTTTACAGGGAGAGGCTGGCGAGGACGTTCAACACTCGCGGGTTCGTGAAGTTCAGGAATCTGGCGAAGATCTCGAGGCCGAAGAGGAAGAAGAAGGAGAAGGAGAAGGAGGAGGGGAAAGGGGAGAGGCGCGTGGGGAAGAACGGTTTTGCTGCGGTGGAGGTTGTTGAGGATGAGGATGAGGGTAGTTTGGGGAATTTGGTTGGGGAAGGGTTTGGGAGGAAGAGGTGGAAGGGTTCGACGAGGTTGCTGCTGCTGGATGAACAGTACGCGGGTCGCGGCGTGGAGGAGTTGCCTGAGGCTATCAAGGTGGTGCCTCTTTTGTTTCTGTGAGTTGAGTTCTGTCACAACAACAACAACAACAAGAAGAAGCATTTTCCATTTGCATTCTCTCTCTGTTGTCGTTTTATTTCATTAATATGTTTCTAGCTATCTTGCACGGATACCAGTAGTAGGAGTATAAACTAATACTATCATTCAACGTAAATAAGGTCTTAGACAAAGCATTGTGATGCTATGGTGTAAGGCATCTGAAAACCACATGAACTATGTTGACATGATGTTTTGTTGGATACTTTGTAAGATTGTACAAGCCATCTAATCCTTTGTGCAAACTTAGCCTCATGTTGATGCGATGAATTTTATACCATTTATCTTCAAGGACCTCAGGCTGAATGTTATTTCCAGGACGCTTGTCCAAGTTTCACTAGTAGCTTTACCAAACTACTTTTGCTTTTGAATATTTGTTGTTGCATGTTATTGATCAGATTTGGACGTCATGTCATGTGATTGTCACAGTCTTAGTTCAAAATGGGATAAACCATATCCATACTCATGTTTTACTTCTTGCATATTATGACATTTTGTTTTATGTGACATTTCATCTATTCACTTATGACACGGTTCATATTTAATCCTCTCTTCAGGTTGTCTTGAAGGAGTATGCAGAAAGGAGTACAACTTTGACTTTTGAGCTAGTTAGGTGCAAGTTGACTCTGTTTTATGATTATTGGCAGATGAATGAGGTACGTTAGATCAAGTGTACACTGTTATACACATAAATCTCTGTTAGCCTGTGTGCATCTGACTTAGTTTTTCATATGTAAACATTATTCTCTTTCCCTTCCCGTCAATCACGATGAAATGCTCTTTTCACCTTCATGGTTTTTCGAAATGATATATTTCAAATCCAAATAATGTGGTCTTTGTCAATTTGGGTTTTATCATCCTGTGTTTCAATGTTAACACAGTTCCAAATTTTGTTAACTTGTGTTTGTGAAAATTGGACTTGAATTTTCAACCACTGATTCATATCTATGATTATTTTTCTGATTCAACTTTTATTCATACGATCCATAAAACTTTTTATTTTAAAAGTTCTGTTGATGTTCTTTATTCAACTTCAAATTGTGAGTAAAATCAGAAATTGTGAGTCCTATATGCTTGTTGCAGATCTTGGAGGCCTTGTTGCCTGAGGGTGTGGTCGTTCCTTCAGCTTTTGAGACTGTTGGTCACATTGCACACCTGAATTTGAGAGATGAACATTTACCATACAAGAAGCTTATAGGACAGGTTTTTTGTTTAGAAATACTTTTAGGTATCAAATAAAATGCGTTATGTTAAATTGTATTGCGAATTTCTTAACTGTGTTATCATATATTTTCATATTCAGGTTGTGCTGGATAAAAATAAACCAAAGATACAAACAGTGGTGAACAAGATTGATTCCATTCATAATGAGTACAGGACCATGCAGCTTGAGGTTTTAGCTGGAAACCACTCTCTAGTGACCACAGTTGTTGAGAATGGAATGCGTTTTCAGGTTGACTTAGCAACAGTGTATGCTCTATTCCATCAGTGACCAATTTAGAACAGTTGAAAGGATTGCATTAGTAATTGCTCAATTCATATCAATTAGTGAAATATTTGGAATCTTTTTTAAAAGTTGAATTACTAGAAAAATGTCATGCTATGCATTTTTTCATTAAAACTTCAGAAAAATATCCCTTTTATCTCATGGAGCTGGGATCGGAACACAATTTTTTTAATATAGTGTAACTTATTCCTTAATTGGATCCACTGGTTTGTATTTCTTTATGCAAAACACCATTATTATAAGCTTATCAATCTAAAGCCAAATGTATGCTCAAATCGATTACGGCAATGTATAAAACTTTTTTATGACATCATCTTTGGCAGATGGGATCTTTGGGAGTTGTATAACTGTTGGCAGAGTTACCTTCTTTTAGCTTCTATCACTTTATACTCATGCCTATGTATAATTTGGCTAGTTAATATACTTATGTGTATGTGTATTGATACATTCCTCTGTGTTCTACGAATTAAAAAAGGTCCTGTTAGCCTTCAATATTACTCACTTCCTACATTTTAGGCTCATTCTTACAATGCTGTGTGTCTCAGTATATCTGTATATGTTTTCTCAAAAGTCATGTGTGTGAAATATTTGTCTATTAACATTGTTAATAAACCCCTATAACTCCCTACTTTTGTTTTGTTTTCTTCTATGCAGATATTGGAATTCTAGGCTTGCAACCGAAAGACAAAGGCTTCTGGGTGGTTTTACAAAGAAAGATGTTGTCTGTATGTGTCTACCTTATGGTTTGGATTATATACCAGCCTATTTATTTTGTACTTCACTTTCCATGTCTTTTGATCCTATCTTTCGGATTTTGAAATTTGGCTGGTCAGAGCAGCCTGGTGTCAAATACCAATGATGAGATTTCGGTTGTATTCTGTGGGTGTTTGAATATTAAAACAAGAATTGCTTAATGGTGGCACAATTATACAGTGCTGCTTGGGGCTTGGTGTGTGGATTTGATAAGCTCTATAACTGTAAGAATGAGATTAATCTAAATTTCTTGGAATTAGAATATTGTAAGGTGGGGCTTTAAGTTGTTTCACAGCTAATGGGCTTGTTGAAAACTGCTCATTCAGGTTATTTTAGTTGTTGGTATGCATAGATGTAAGCACATGAAAAAAATGTCTGTTGATTCTTTTAAGAGTTTTTTCTCTTGCATGCAGTAACTTCTGTTTTATCTTTAGTTGGTGATTTGTTAAAGCATATTCTTATGTATGTTACATATTAATAAAAAATATCCATGACTTGCTTATTAACGTCATTATATATCCAATTGACAGGTGATGTTTTCTCTGGAGTTGGTCCCTTAGCCATATCTGCAGCAAGGATAGTTAAGCGTGTTTTTGCTAATGATTTAAATCCATATGCTGTTGAATATCTGGAAAGAAATAGCGTTCTAAACAAACTTGAGAGGAAGATTGAGGTATGGTTGCTTGTTAAGTGACTATATTAAATTCTTGAAGATTTTTCATGAACTTTTACGTATGAAATGATCAAAATGAAAAAGCCCCACTGGAATTGTAGATGTCATTTCTTTGTTAATATAGAAGTATTGAAAATTAAAACTGCTTTAATTTATATAAAGTAGCCCCTAAGAAGCATGGAGACTGAACACAGCACTGAAACAGTAACATTTGAACTGTCTCATTAGTCATTAGGTTTTGAAGTATTGCAGTATTGCTGGTGTCTGACACACGTCCAATATTTTGGTCTTCAGACACAGCTTCTTGCTTGAAGTTTCCATGTTTCCTAGGATTTGGGTGATTAATGATTAAACCAATGTACTGTACTCATTTTAATGTTTTTTGGCAAATTGATAAAGAACCAAGGCAGAAGTTGCACTTGAATAAGCTTGCAGCAAATTTTCTTCAAACTAAGTTCATCATTTGTTGTTCCAGGTCTTTAACATGGATGGAAGAAGGTTCATTAAGGCTATGTATGCCAGTGATAAAGCTCAGTACATTACACAAGTGGTTATGAACTTGCCAAATGAAGCTGCAGAATTTCTAGGTTACCTTTCTGGACAGGACACCTCCTTCATTATCTGTGTTGTTTAATATGCCAATAGTCTAATTTGATCTATTCCACACATCTTCTCTGTGATATAATGAAATCTGGCGGACTATTTAAATTCTTTTCCTTTAGTATAGACTATAAAGTGTTTGGTAAGTGTGGGCAAAATGTTTTTGCTCTTGCTTCGTGGACTATGTTTCAAGTAGTTCTACGTAGAGTGGGGGTTGGGTAGGTCCATTGTTTCATCATTGCACATGCATAATACATGAAGGACATACTTGTATACCTAGTTATTGAAAGAAGTGGCTGGAGACCAAAAGACCACTATAAGTCTCAATATGCCTAATAGATTAATGATTAGAGTCATCTCCATGTGGATTTTGAAGTGAGCACGTGCAATGATCCGGAGAATTGTGAGCAGTTAAAGAAAATTGTATTCTGGATAGATATAGTCAGGATGCTAGGGCTTCTTGTGCAATCTTTCTCTTCAATTCCTGCAATGTTTTTTGTTTGATTTCTGGATGCTCTGCTGCTTCTGCAGATGCATTTAGGGGAATATATAAAGATAGACCCAAGGACATGGAATGCACTTTGCCAATGATCCATGTTTATGGATTCTCCAAAGCACAAGATCCAGAGTTCGATTTTCACGAGGTTAGTTCCTGATATTTTGTCTATATTTCTGCACGGTCTTTAGATAGATAGATTAGGTTCTACACAGGTCACGCAGGAATTATAGCATGCTGTTAGGCTTGTGTGTCTGTGTGCACGCACGTAACTTCCATCATTCTGTTTTCTGATGGTATGTTTTATTTGTTTAATCATACCGAAACCTTGCAGTAAAGATAAATCGTTTTAATGAAGCCTTTGTGATGCAGAGGATAAGAATTGCTCTGCTGGAGGTGGCAGTCAATGTAGACATGCGACTTGTACGACCAGTAGCACCTGGAAAATGGATGCTGTGTGCATCATTTATTCTCCCTAGGAGTGTAGCATTTGCAAATAATGCGGTTGATACCTAGGTAGATTTTGAGATTTTCATTTAGTAATATTGCGGGCAGAAAGTTTTGTTTCATTAAATTAGTTGCCTAAAGTGATGTTGTATATATTTATGTAACATGGTGTATTTTTCAAACTTATCTTTAGCATATAACCAATACTTCGCCGATGGGATCTTTCTTAATTCACACTGATTATTTATCTATTGAAGTGGTTCGATGATCGATCTAAGCCAGGTAGAGCCAAATGCTCGATGCATATAACCATTGTCATACTTAATATTCTATGCACTGGAAAAAATAAATTGATTCAGTTTTTTGCCATGATAAAATGAATGAACGAAGGCCCTGCTGACTGCAATATTTAGATTTATATCGAATGACCTGTCCACTAGCCCAAGGGGATTGCACATAAATGAGAACTAATTTCATTTTTCAGTCTCTTCTAGTTTGTGTGGTTTTTGTTATCCACAGGGTGGTCAGGTTAGTAAAAGGGCGCCTTATTTATGGCTTATGCATCAGGAAGTATGAAGACGCAAACAAGATCTCAACAATCAATCTCATCCGAAAAAGCATCACCTTAAATTACAAGAGATTAAAATGTCTTAAACTAAGGACACAGCACGAGAAGGATCCTTAGAGCCCTTGAATTTGATACAACAATTTTGAAGGGCCATACCAAGAAAAGTTTAATTTTTTGAAAAACCAGACCGAAACAAATATTTCAAAAATGAAAGTTTTTCAGTTGGCTGTAAATTAAAAGGGGTAATGATTAAGTTATTTGGTCAAGTCTACATGTTAACACCCTTCTAGAAGTTGCGAGTTTATTACCTAACTGGTTACAACTTATGAGTAAATCACCGTTTTGACCTAGCATTTTCAATTTTAACATCAATATAGTCCTAATAAATTTTTTTATATCAATTTAGTTCTAACATTTATAATTTTGATATCAATTTAATCACTTTATTAGGTCCTCTTTTATGTAATGACTAAATTGATATTAAAATAAGAAAATATCAGACTAAGTTGATGTTGAAACCAAAAATGTTGGAATGAAATTAATGTAAAAGATTTTTTTATAATCAAATTTGTGTAAACAATTTTCTTAGGATCAAATTGGTGTCAAATTGAAACTGCTAGGATCATAAATGTTGTTTACTCAGAAATTATTGTTCATTTTTTTTTATCATTTTCTGTAAATAAATTTACGGGTTAATTTAATTGATGGGAGGATACATACATTCTCGATTTTTTCAGATCCGACGGACCAATCCAGAACAATGATACTAGGCCTTCTGGTAGACTCGCGAGTTGGATAAAATCACATTCCTCCCAGAGAAAGTAGAGGGGAAAGAAAAGAAGGAAAAGCTTTCTGGGCCAATTGGGCTCGCTAACATTGGGCCGATCCAATCCATACTCCTTTCTCATACAAATTCCCATCCTCTTCTCCACCCTTGTCGGCGTCGCAACCGAAACCAAAATTATTCTTGGTTCAGCAATGGAAGACAGTTTCAGAGTTCGTGTGGACAGAGCCTTCGGTTCTCTTCCTCTGTCCACCTCGTCATCCTCCTCTCTCACCTCTCTCTGGTCTCTCACCGACGACGAAATCAACACCACCACTCCCTCCAATCGCACCACCCAACCCGACCCCGACCCGAAACCCTATTCATCATGGTCCTCTGCCGCCGCAACCTCTTCTTCTTCCAGCTTCCGTGTCGAGCTCGAGAACGACCACGAAGATCTCGACGAAGACGAAGAGAAAGGCTTTCGGTGCCCTCCTTCTTCCAAACCCGACGATTACGACGATGAACAGTGGCAAATTAAGTCCGGTATTGGCCTTGATTGCACCCTCGATTACGAGGTATACTCCTGTTCGCTCCTCAATAATCAAATTGACTCTGTATTATTCAAATTCAAATTGAAACCAACCATTATTCAATTTTTTTATGTTGGAATTCAACTGATTTTGAATCAACTAGGGTTTCTGTGACATTTTAGGGATTTTTTTATTTAATGCAAAAAAAAAAGAGAGTGACTTAATCAATTAATGTGAAATTACTGATTTGTGTAGGAAGAGGAAGATCAGTATGACAAACAAGCAGTTGGGAAAGAGAACCAGGGGGATCGCGTGTACATGAAGGATATAACCGATGATGGTGTTGAGATTGATTCTTGCAATTCTCTTCCCACCACGTTCCGTGATTACGTGAGGGATCCGCGTGCCAATCACTTGGCTGCAAGGATTAGGCTGAAACAGGATGATGATGAAGCAGCTAAGAAAATTGATGCTTTGCGTGTCTCTGATGATAATAATAAAAATAAGTCTGCACCAGACATTGGCGGCGGCGGTGGTGATGGTGTGAACCCCAAGTCGATTTTGAAGAGTAAAGATAGCCACCCTAATTCGGAGCATAAGTCCCTGAAACGGGTTCGGTTTGATACTGAATGTGATGATAGAGGTGGTAATGCTGAAGATGATGATGATGATCAGCATGAAGGGACCAGGGATGTTCGCATGAAGACTACTTCAGTGGAAGAGGAAGCGGGTTTCGATCAGTCGTCCAAGTCGCGAGAATTTGCTGCGGCAGTTCCGGATTATATTCGCAATCCTTCGAGATACACACGGTATAGTTTTGATGATTCTTCAAGGGACATGGATGAAAAATCCAATAAGGAAGCTTATATGAGCTTTCTTTCACAGTTGAAGGGGTTGAATGGTGCTGCCGCTGGAAATGGATCACAGACAGCTGATGATGCTTTGGATGATCTTCCATCAGTTACCTTTATATCAAAGAAGAAATCTGGGGATGTTGCTATGGGAGAGAATGAGTCAAAGCCAAAGATTGATGTTGGGAAGGAATATAGAAGAGGTTTCACTGTTGGCATAGCGGCCGGTGAGAGTGAAAGTAGTGATGTTTGTGCAATGGAGGAGGATGAACCGGAAGTTACTGAGGGTGTTAAGAAGGGCTCTCAGAGGTTGAACCGCCAGTACAGGAAGAAAACCCAGGAGGACGAGCCTACTGTATAAAAATCTAATGTGTTTCCGAGTCTGCCAAATTTCCCAAAATCAATCTTCAGGCTAGTGCATTTTTTTTTCTCTCTTTAGGGCCATCTCATACTTGTGCTTTCTTTCATAAGTTTGTGTAACATAAGCTTGTAGTTTTAATCTGGCTAAGTTTCTAGTATCTTGGATGCTATGGATGACTAGGTGTTAACATTAAATCAAGGGCCCCATTTTAAATACCGAAGTTGGATCATTACCTACTCCAAGTAAAATGGACAGCTGATTCAGGATAACAACAAATCACCTGTTCGGATTTGTAACCTGCAACCAAAATAACAGGGTGCCCCTCCTGTTTTCCTGTAAATTTTGGTCTCTTTTTCTCGGTTATTATTTTGTCTCTTCATCTCCTAATTGTTTATCTTAAGCAGCAAAGATATATACACACTAATAAGGGGAGTGAGTGTTTTTTTTTGGGGGGGGGGGGGGGGGGCGGGTCAGAATCTTGGAACTCTGTGTGGGAGGAAGGACTGAGCCGCTGATCAGCATTGCCAAAAATACAACAGCAAGCTAGAGGGAAGGGAAAAGTAAAAGCTGCGCATAGGTTAGGACAAGATCATGATAAAGCACCCAATCAAAAAGAGGGTAGAAAAAGCTTCCACATCCTTACTGCTACGGACTGTAACCTGCCTTCATGCCTGAACATATTTACACTCATCACAGAGTTTGTACTGAGCTTGGCCTTGAAACATAGCCTGGTGCTGCACACATTATAATTGTACTTACTTCACTACTCACCAGCAGCCAGCCACCCTCCCACAGTCAAGGCCCACTCTACTCTACTACTATGGCAAAATAAACTAGGGTGTTCAACTGTTTAACTCCATAATAACATGATCATATATATACGTGGTAACTGCTTGCTTTGTTTCCTTTTCTTTTATTTATTTATTTGGTATTTGAATTTATTTTCATGGTTTTGTGCCACTGTTGCGAAGATGGGGATGGTAGTGCAGGGACCTTCAGCATTTGGCTCTATTCTGATGAATCTCTTTCACGTTTTTGGGAGCGCACTCGAAAGGCATCACTTGGCTCCCATAAGCGGCAAGGCAGAGATACCAGCCATTTGTTTCAGCACATAAAAGATGTAAACTAACTCTAGAACAGAAACCCGTCCAACTTGCAACAGTTAAAATAGAGGGAAGCCTGCAAAGTATTTACACTTAACAGCATGGAGCAGTTGCTAGGGTTTTGAGCCCATAACCATGGAATAAACTTCGCCAAAGCCTACATAAAAGCTGTTCAGCCTGTAGAGTTTTTCCTCTGTGTACTGTTCCATGTTTAGACTTTTATATACGGACTTGTATTTCATCATTCACATTTCTCTTTGCACATGTGTTGATGCGATATGTACCACATATTAATTACAATTATGAATCGAAGAAGAGAAAATAAGTACGAAAACAGTAAATGACATAATCTTGTGATTTGTGAAGGATATACAGAGGGAATGGGATTTTCCGAAGGTTACGTAGAACTGTTTTGCTAGGTATGAGTCTAGCACAAACAAAAGGAAATTAAACAGAAAAGCAGCTGTACTTGGGACAAACAGCACAGAGACAATCAACATAATTACAATTACAGGCAGTTTTTGCTAAAGGGTGTAGCAGTGATGATAGAAGAAGGTTCACCGCCTGCAGCTACTAAACCAATTGTGGGCGATTTCAGCTCATTGGAAGCAGTGCCTCTTCCATTTTTCCCTTCCTGTGAACGGCAACAACCTCCACAAACTAACGAAGCAAAAATACCCAAATGAATTTATAAGCCCAATTTGTGAACTTCCAAGATTAAGGTTTCTTGTTTTCTTTAATAGACAATATTTCATTAATCAAATTGTCGCAAGCATCATGAAATAAATAGATGGATATTGTAACCGAAAAAAAAATAAATCGATGGATATTAATCTACCTCATCATGATTGTGACTAGCATTAGTCGGTTGGTTGTTCTTTCTTTTTCCTATCAAGGTTTCAGGTACCAGGTTGGGGGGCTATCTCCCAGAAGATCGGGCCAATGGGCCATATATCTAAAGGCTTTTACTTCCTTGCGTCTTTTCCTTCTAGGCTTTTACATAGTCCTCGTTGAAATGAAAGGGGTTGAGTGTTGACAAACAAACACGTGTTTTTTTTTTTTAGACAAATAACAATAACTAATGCAGAAAGTACTCAACAAACAAGCAACATAAGTATTCACCACTAATCAACAAAATCAACAGGAAGAAGAAAACGAGAGGAAAGTAGTAGGATAAAACGTTTTAATTGCAAGACAATATAAGCCCCATGATTTGTTGGACATAAGAACAGACTTAATGATCTCTATCTGTATGTATTATGCATTATATGGTATGCCATGAACTGACACGCATATTGAAAAGGGAGAGTAGTGATCAGTGAGTGACATATCACATATATATGTAAAATACCTTGAGCCAAACATCAAAACACTCATATTCGAATTACACATTTGGCACTCAAAAAAGATTAAAAGAAAAAAACCAACCTATTCTCTTTAATTTTCAATCAATGCTGCTGCACACCTGCAACAAACCTCACAGGAACACCACCGCCACTCGATAAGCCTCTACACAATTCACTCGGAATTTTACCATGCTGTTAGGCTTGTGTGTGTCAGTGTGTGTGTGTGTGACTTCCGTAGTTCCATTTTCCTATGCTACCTTTTAGTCACACCACACGCAGAAAGTTTTGTTCCTTTACATTAGTTGCCCAAAGTGATATTGTATATAGGTATCATGATGTATTTTTCAAACCCTATATATATATCTCTTGCATTATCGATTAGCGAATATTGAAAAAAATAAATCCAATAATATACATTAATTGAATTGTAAGGAGCTGCCGAAGGGTTTTGAAATTGATTTCCCCTATTGAAGTGGTCCCATGATCGATTTAAGCCAGGTAGAGCCATATGCTGATACCATCAGTTTGTTTCATTCCTACTATTTATTCTCTTTATGCATACAATTCTACCACTCTCATTCTTGAAATTCTATTCACGGGAAAGAGAGAACATCAAATTCTTGCCATGCCTTTTTTAAAAAAATATATTTTTTAATAAAATTAAGTGAATGAACAATGGCACTTCTGTATAATTAGACTTACATTCATCCCAAGGGAATCACACATAATCTATAACTATTTTCTGTCTCTACTTGTAGTGTGGTTTTTGTCATCTAGGAGGTGGTTAGGTTAGTAGAGCTTCTATGGCTTATTTATGGCTTTCTAACATCAGGAAGTATATGAAGACGCAAAACAAGATCTGAACAACCAATCTCAAAGGTCAAAACAACAGCACCTTAGGTTACAAGAGACTAAAATGTCTTAAACTAAATCCAACAATTTTGAAGGATCATAGCATGAGAAAGATCCTTTCATGTCACTTATAGAAGCCTTTGAATTTGCTCCACAAAGTTGGTAGTACTGATGACGCTTAACTTCTTGTTGGGTTCTCCTCATACATAGTCCACAGGGTCCACTGCATCTCTTGTGTAGGGTGTGACACGTTGCTGCTTTATATATACATAAGCATGCCTCCGCCTTAATTATATTCTCAATCGATTGAAGTAGGTTGGCACTCAATTTTCTTAGTATTTGATTATGACTTATGAGAACCCCCGTCTCCTTGGTGATTATATGCATGTCAACTAACAACAACATTTGTATCCAGACCATACATTCGGAAAACTAAAATGATATTGTATAAGTAAATAATTTTCAACACATTAGCCTGGCTCTATCACTTACTTCTAGTTAATATAGTGTGTGTTTGATTTTGCTTTTGTAATTACAAAATCAAGTTTGTTTGTTTTGTAAACTTACGAAATTCTGGCTCTAGAATCACCAAGTTTTGTCAAAATTACCTTTCTATATTAAAAGTACCAAAATTAAAATCACTTTACTTCAAAATTATTTTAAATAAAATTTTAGGAAAATCAGTAACCTTAAAAAGAGAACCTTTGCTGTTTATTCTTGATGAATAGAATCTGTGTACATTATGAGTCTTTACAAATGTACATGTACTGCATATACATAATTTGTTAAAAATGTGAAGGGCCGCAGGCAGTTGCAGGACAGCTGAGAGGTCTCTGTGGTTTTGGGTTTTTTATTTAGTGGGGAGTGTGGGACATGTAGCAGACACATATTGCTTTTATGTCTGGGCATTTTGTTTTGTAATTGTTTTCCTTTTGGCAGGATCAACACAACTACCAGGTGATAGTGACCTCTTCATGCATACAAAAACACGGCCCTTTTCTCCGATCTGCAATCAATGCTCTCTCAATTACACAAACACACACACCCAATTCTTTGATCGATCCTGGGATATCCCTGGACGGTCCAGATAACACTAGCTTAGGTAGTAGCACATATATGATGCTTTCTCTGATCCTGTTCCTTTCATCAAAATCTTGTGTGATATATGTCCTACATTTATCTTTTTAGGTTTCTAAATAATGCTATTTGTACGTAATATTAGGGAGAAATTGTGTCGACATACTTCCATTCATTATTAGACGGGTTGTGGATGTTATTTAGTTTGGATTTCACACTCCATTTAAATGAGAGTCCAAAATATCATTTTTCTATGTTTTCTTATATACTCTTTGCCTACTACTATGTGATGTAGGGGCAAGAGTGTCTTTTTGGGATGGTAGGTGAGGGTATAGGGGTAAAATGTGGAGGGTGATAGCAGAGCAAATCTCAGTTCAGATTGAGATCTAAATAATGATCTGGGGGGTGGGGGTGGTCCTTCCCCTTTTGATTGTCTTATTGGTATTGATATGTGAAGGGAAAGAGGGAACGGGAATTGTAGAGGGGAAGGGATCTTTTGCTATTTTGTGCAAAAATAGTATGCTCCTTCACAAGTTGCATAAAGCCAGAACCAACAGTTACTCTAACAGCTCCATTCCTTTATGGCAATTCCTCTACAAACAAACAAGGTGTATTAGTTGCTTACCTCCCCCACACTTTCACTGTCTCTCACCCCCTCATTAAACCACCCCTTTTTGCTGCTACAAAACAACAAGTGAAAGCTTAATTTCGGGCGGTGGATTCCTCCATATTTATGAAACATTAGTATATGGCTATATGTCTAGGGCATTTTTATAACACCTCTTGGCGGGGGTCTAGGTTTTCCTTCTCACCCCCCGTTTTTTTTTTTGGGGCATTCCTTCCCCCTCTTATTCACTATATTTTATGTCCAAACACAAGCTTTCAAACTATATAGTTACACATATATAGAAGAAACAAAACATTAATTAAATAATTATATGACTAACAAATTTTGGAAGTACGAAGTCTCCCATTATGATTACTAAAATAGCATACTTAATCAAATTTCCCCAAAATAATTCACTAACGCGGGCTATGCTAACACTATCATGGCATGGTAGGAAACCTTGATGTGCCATAGAACTTTCCAAACACTCATTACTCAGGGCATTGCCAATGCTTAGGCTCTTTTTTTGAAAATAATAGTAATAATAATAATAATGATAAATTTCCTGCCAATGCTTAGGCCTTTTTTTTAAATAACTAAATAAATAAATTTCCTTTCGATCGAAGTTCAATTAAGGAGGTGGGCATTTGCAAAAGAAAGTGCAGAAGATGATTGCATTTGGAAGGTTAATAGGTGTGAAGTGGTCCCTGCCTACCTTAGCCAACCTGGCAAAGGACCACTACTACCACACAACACAGAAAGATTGGAAGAGAGAAAAGGAACTCACCCGAAATCCCATTTGTTTTGCGAGAAGTTCTTAGATATTTACATGGAAAGAGGGGGAAAAAAAATAAGTGCTTTATTTTATTTAGATTTAAAACTTCAAATGTTACGTTAAAAACGTTGTGACTAATATCCATTACCATATTATTGAAAATATTTCACTCAATAATTAATTTAAAAATTATACACATAATATAGGATTTTATATTTGATATACAAATATAAAAGAGTTTTATACTATTATCTAATTATATCTTACCATATTAGTAAAAATATCACTAACTCTCATATTCACTGCTTGGTAGATCATGCAAAATAAAAAACTTGATTGAATGATAGTATAAAATTATTTTATATTATAGATCATCAAAATTAAACTCTATAATAATATAGCTAATTCATTACCTGTGTAAACTATTTTATGCATAAAGTGTATTAAATTAATCTCAAAGTCCTATTTTTGAGAGGAATTTTTGTATAAGCACAAGTCTAACATATCATATTCAGACATACTTACAATAAAAGTGCATTGAGTCAATTTTATTTAACATATATTTACTCATCTATGGGTCCTATTATTTTTTTTTTGCGTGTAACAATAAATTCTTGGACTTTGTCTATACAAGAAATTTTTTTTCTTCCTCAAAGAGTATTTGAGAAATTCTAATGATTTTCTATGCAAATGAAGAGCACAATCTGGCTTTCCAGAAACTAGAGATGACAAATAGAGCGGGACATATTGACTCGTTTTGATTGTTTAAATTTAAAGTGTCAACTCATTCCATTAAAATATGATAGGTTAGTAGGTTAACCCAATTAACTAACCCATTTTTTTGTTAGTCTTTTAGCTATTTTTATCAACTCATTTTGATCTATCATAGGTTGGCCATAAGATAGGATAAATTGAAATTTTTTGATTAATTGAATAATTCAAACCATAAAATTTTAAAATAGTGGCTTGGCGGATTAACCCGATCAGCTTAACCTATTTAGAAACCCAAGAATCCACCGTGCATGTGTGCTGAGTCGGAGCAATAAAAGCCCCCCTCTCCCACCACCAAACCGTGTAAACATGTATCATCGCTCACACGAGCCATCTCTCTCTCTGTCTCTCTTCTCCTCAGCCGCCTATGTTTTCGTACATGAGCTCTTTCGACCTGCCCTGACAAGGCTCCACGTAGGACGGGGACCACCCCTTTCTCCTCTCTTCTCTCATGGGACCTACCATCCCAAGAAGCGGCGCTACATAGTCCTCTGTGCTCTCTGCTTGATGTTGCGACTTCGTGAGGATGTATATGTATGTGTTGTTGTTCCTCTTTGGTATCGGTCCTACCACTCTTGACCACCACGTAGATGATCACTTCAAATGGAAAAATCTTTGCACACTCATTGCCTTGCTTGGTCACGCGGTTTGTTTGGATTTTATGTCCCCAAATGTTAATTTCTCCAACCCTTCCACTAAGATTTGATTTACAATACCGGGCATCATATGATTTTCATGTTGGGGTTACACCATGTATGTGAGGTATGTGAGTGAATTCAACACACCGGCAATATTTTGTCTTGCATGTTAAGATTTTAATTTGTACTGTATGCTTTTGCTATAGTTTTATTTCACTTTCATGGCGCTTCAATTCTAACTATGTGATATTTGGCTTGAGTAATCCATCCTTATATGGATAAGATAATTAAATAGTCTCTAAAGTATGAAAAGGTAACGACTACCTAATTTATTCACATCATTTTACCATATTAGCTTTTGTAGATTATTATTATCTCTTATTTTTATTATATTTATAATAAAATAATTGATTTATTAACTACATTTTCAACTCAATAATTAATGTGTTTAGTTGGAAAGGCGTTATTTATTTATTTTCATTAAAGCATCTAAGAATAATTTTTTTATTACGTGTAAATACAAAGTTTGTATGTTGTGCAACTAATCTTGTCGGTTTCGTTGATATTTTTCTTATGTGGTTTCTTTGATATTCATAAAAATATATATTAAGAGTTATATCTTTTAAGTTGACCATATACTAATGACTAATAATTTTCATGAACTAACCATGTATAAAAATTTATAATGTCATCTGATTAAATCTTTTTATTAGCTGTTCCTTTTATTCTTTAAAGTAGTGGTTGTAAAAATTAAATATACAATTACCTATATGGCAATATATATTTATTAGGTTAAAATAAAATCATATATTTCCTTTCCCATACAAAAAGTTTGAGAATATATATATATATAATGTATGTCCTCCATTTTTTTTTTGTATGCTAGAAGGATTTAGGATTTCTCTATTTAATGATGTCCTTCAGTTTGAATTCAGTTATTATGTTCTATACAGGATTTTGTTCAAGCATTAACGACTGAGTTGCCAAAGACAAATTGCTCCGATGTGTTAATTGATGAAGAATATTAGATATGAATGGGTTTAGGGACTAAGGCGGTGATGAAATGATGGTGCTGACAAGGACATTTTATATCCCCAAATGTTCCAATCAATATTATTTTCGTTTCTCGCATATTTGGTTTGCATAGTTAACGGGTGGTTAGAACTCAGAATAACAGCCAAAAGGAAACTAACATTTACTAAAATTCTAACAAAAGAAAATAGCGCAAAAAGATTTGATGTTTAGTTAATTATGGAAAAATGGATGTGATAAGGATAAGCCATCTGGTGAATGAAATTCATGGTACTGATACTTTTACCACAATTAAACAACTAAACTAACAATAATGCATTGCACAAATGATGGTCGTATATCACATGATATGGACTATATATAAAATCCTGCAGGTTTCATAGTGTTAGAGGAAAACGGGAATGTTTAGCACCGAACAAAAAAAAAACCTCAGAATCATACTTGAAATGCCGGTAAAACTGAAGGGTAGAACTTGCTTTTATTGGTCATATGATGATGTATGCTAGCTGGAAAAAAAAAAAGAAGAAGGAAGGAAACTAATCAGGATCCTGAAATTGGGTACATTAATTTTCAGCTATATACCTCATGGCTATATATGAGAGTGTAGTTTGCCTTTAATCCTTGCAATATTAGCCACATATCGATGAATAACAAGTTTAGTTGCTGTATATTGGAATATCGTTTGATCCAGGTTACAACTTACAACTTGACATAAGTTCTTTGATTAATTGAGAAATACTATAGGTTGAAGGTCCACTAATCATATATACTTAATTATTCAATAATAACTTCCACGGGTGGGGAATTTTTCCATAGGAACAAAGTACACGTTGTTAAAGCAATTGATAATTAAGAGTTTATTTAATCGGTTCTCTTAGGACAAATTAAAAATAAAAATTCATCATTGAAAAGACAAATTTTGTTGTATTCAAAGAATGAAACCTATTAAAAACTTTTGAATCTTTATTTTTTTTTTAATATCCTTAATCACTACTTTTAGAGACAACAATCTACTAATTAACAAAAAAAAACATTAGAAGATTCCATTCAATTTTTTTTCCCTGGGTTGCAGCCATATTCAATTTGTATGTCCATGGAATGAAGGAAGAAACTCCAATCCTTTTTTTACCATATTAGAGGGCACCACATGGGTTCAGCTTTATCCCGTTACCCAAATATGAAGGTATTTAGAAAGCCATCATTGCAAGTCTATTCCATATAGGCAGATTCTCATAATTCATGACCAAATCTTACTCCATATGATTGCGAAAAGACCGTTTTCTTAGAATCGTTTGCCTCTTAGACCGGTTAGGCACATAGAATAACATGCACATCCCTTCCAACTGTGAGTGATGTGCCCAAAATATATTAACCATATGATCACATGATCATGAATATTGAAACATGGTGTGCAATGTGACCCCTATCTACAACACCGGCATAATGCAACTTGTATTGTGGAAAGGCAAAAGAATGTAGCTTTTTCAAAATGAACATTGCAAAGCCTAATGATAAGTGACCAATTTTGTTAAAACTGACACTGCCTGCCCCCTCCTACAATCAAAGGCTCTTGCTACCCCCTAGCCATGGGGATAATGCCCTGAGGTTCCGACCACTGCTGTTACTATTGGCCCACAATCTCAACGCATGACACGGGTCACAAGAGAACCACCTCGCAACTATACTAATTCCCACTCGAGTAAAGGGAAGCTTGCCTTTCACCACCAATCAAAATTATGGAAAAATAAAATGGAGTGTGCACATGTGATGAGGTTTTGAAATCAATAATGTTTGTGTATGCTCCATTTTTACATTGTTTTCCATTGACTACATGACCATAAAAAAAGTACATTTTAACACATTCTCTTTATTGTCATTTTTCAGATAAATTCTCAATTGTTTTTAGTGTAATAAAAAGTCATGCATTTATAATTAAACCCTTCAATTATTGCCGTAAAAATATGCTAAAAGCTAAAATAATAATAATAATAATAATAACTCATAAAACTAAGTTGTTAAACTATAAGTAGAACATCTACCATTTTTTTTTCTCACTCTCAAATAAGCTAAGGGTTCTCATTTTTTTCAGCCCAAAAAAAGTGTGGACATTTTGGTGTGTGGAAATGACAAATTGCTTATGAAATAGGCAATCTTTACTTAAGGGCGGAAGCAGAAACTTGAGCAAAAAAATACACTACAAAAAGACAAAGAATAGATTGTGTGGAAGAAGCATAAACATTGGTAGTGGAGGTAGCAAAAGACATGTGAAGGGAAGAACAACGAAGACAGAATCACTGATAATACAAAGACCCCATCAACAAAGCACAGCACACGTATTGCCAAATGTCCTTTCACCATTTCACACAGGCAGTTTCTGCTTTGCTTTTCACTGAACACTCTCTCTATATATATCCCTCACCCTATAAGGCCTAGCCAAACCCAAAAAACAAAACACACACACACACCCCCTTCATTTCTCTCTCGGATACAGCATTTGGCACACTCACGGACACCCCTTTTCTTTCTCTCTCAAAAAGCCTCAAACTTTCTGTTGTATTGCTTTTTCTCCTTTGGAAAAAAACACAACCACAGCTGAAGCCAAAATATCCATGCTTACTTCACTTTTCCTCATGGCCACTGACCAACCCACAAGCCACGAAGAGCAACACAACAATGAACCTGGTGGAAGAATCAGAGGCAGAAAGGGTATTGCAAAGGGCCCAAAGAAGCAACCCCAGAGAGGCTTGGGGGTGGAGCAGTTGGAAAGGATTATTAGGACTCAAGGGTGCTGGAAGAAGATGAATGAATCATCTTCTGGGGTGGTGCCAACAACAACTTTCCCTGATCATCACCATCAACATTACCATCATCATCATGATAACTTTCTTCATCATGGCCACCCTCAAATGCTAACTTTTTCTGTGCAAGATCCTTTTGGAAATAGTACTAGTAGTGGTGTTGGGGTTCCTGTAAGGTATGCTGCAGGAGCACCACCCCCAAACCATGTCCAAGTTGGGTATCAGTGTCCCCAGCAACAAGTGATTCATGGCACCAGTGTTGGTGTGATCACGAGTCAAGGTCCTTTCATGGGTATGGGTAATAATAAGAGTGGGTTTAGTTTGGGTTCTAGTGGTGTTGGTGGGTGGGTGGTGCCTAATCATCAGATCAACAAGGTTGAGGGTGCTCCACTTTGGAGCCCTTTGGTTGGAACCCCTTTGGAGACCTCGAGAGAGCTCTCTTCAATGCCAAATGTGCATTCTCAGCATGAACTTTTTGATGTTTGCCTCAAGGTACACATTTCACATATATGTCACTCACTAGTCTCTCCCTTTTCCTTTTCAATGCGCTTCAGCTTTTAATTAGCATGCGATATATGTATATGTGGAGAGGTACAGATCATTGATTTGATTTCATGCTCAACAAATCAATCACAAAGCTCATGAATGGCGCTAGTCATTAGACTGATTTATCCTACCACACTTTTTTTTTTCCTTCTTTTTTCTTCCGTTGATCTTCTTGATTTGTGGTGAATGTTTATGTCATTGGTTTTTAAGTACCCTTTTTGTGTATGTTTTTGTTATTTTTGACTCAGAAAACACGTTTCAATGAGGACAGTGTAAAAGGATCTAATGGAAGGAAGGACAACCCCTTGGGTATATGGCCCAACAATGGCCCTCATTTTCTGGGATATAGTCTCCAACCTGGTGCCCCAAACCTTGACGGGGAAGGCAGTGATCATTTGTATAACAAACCTGCTGATGCCACTCAGAATGACGATGAGGTAGGTTCATATCTATATATTCATTTCATGATATTTGCAACATATTTAATTAATGTAACAGTCCATAGTTTAAAGAAAAGAAAAGAAAAAAGTCTACATTTTGGAAGATCGTAAGTGCAGTGGGTTTTTAAATTAATAAATTGGGGTAGTTTTGTTTTGTTAGGGTGTGGAGGTTGTTGCTGTTCACAGGAAGGGAGACTCAGTGAGTGGCAGAGTTTTCATGGAATATGAGTTTTTCCCAGGAAAAGATGCAAGAGGCACTACTTCCAAGGAGCTGGAATCGCCCACAATTGGTTCAGTTACAGTAGGTGGTGAACCTTCTTCTATCATCACTGCTACACCCTTTAGAAAAACTGCCTGTAATTGTAATAATGTTGATTTGTCTCTGAAGCTCTCACGCTAGAAAGCAGAAGGAGGGGATCTTTTTTTTTTTTCTTGTTTTTTGGTTCTTTGTTTGCCCCCAAGTACAGCTTTTCCGTTTAATTTCCTTTTGTTGTGTTAGACTAATACCTAGCAAAGTAGTTCTATGTATGCCCTCCTTCGGAAAATCCTTCACAAGATTATGTCATTTAATGTTTTCCTACTTGTTTTTTCTCTTCTTTAATTCATAATCTTTATTAATATCTGGTACTTATATATTCACATCAACATAGATGTACTACAAGCATGAGCAAAGAGAAATGTGCATGATAAATCACTAGTCCTAGTCCATATTTACAAGTCTAAAACAAGGATCAGTCACAGAAGAATTTATAACTCTATAGGCTGAACAGCTTCTATATGTAGGTATCTGGAGAAGTTAATTTTATCCTTAGTTACGGGGCTCAAAACCCTAACAACGGCTCCCATGCTGTTAAGTGTTTTAAACACTTTGCAAGCTTCTCTCTATTTTTACTTTATTGTATGTTGGAAAGTGATTTCTGTTCTAGAGTTAGTTTACATCTTTTATGTGCTGAAACACATGGCTGGCATCTCTGCCTTGCCTTTTATGGGAGTCAAGTAATGCCTTTAGAGAGTGCTCCATAAAACGTGAAAAGGGATTCATCAGAATAGAGGCAAATGCTGAATTAAGGGCCCCCTACGCTGCCATTCTCATCTGGCACCAAATCGCGCAAAAGCAGAAAACAAATCAAATTAAAATACCAAAAACAAAACAAAAAACAGAAGCTACATATATCTATTAGCATGTTGTGGAGATAAATAGTTGAACTTGAACACCCCCTAGTTTCTATTGCCATATAGTAGTGGAATAGAGTGTGATGAGAGAGTGGCTGCTGGTGAGTATATAGTGAAGTGAGTACCACTATACTGTGTGCAGCAACAGGCTATGTTTGAAGGGCAAGCTCAGTACAAACTCTGATGAGCATAAATATGTTCAGGCAAGAAGGCAGGTGACTGTCAGTGGAAGTACGGATATGTGGAGGCTTTTTTTTGAAATTTTTTTTTCTACTCTCTTTTTGATTGGATGCTTTATCAGGATCTTGTCTTAACCTATGCTCAGCTTTTCCTTTTCCCTTCCCTCTGGCTTGCTGTTGTATTTTTCGGCAATCCTGATCAGTGGCTCACTTCTCTCTCTCCCTCTTGCTCTATTTGTTGTTGTTTTCTATCCCCCTCTTTCTCACAGTTTCAAGATACACACACTCCGCTCACTGTCCCTATTCTCTATCAGTTTTGAGTTGCTTGTGTATATAGCTACCTTTGATGCGTAAGCTAAATGGTAGCATCCAATTACACCTGTGTCTAACCTGATGCAGAAATTTTATAGGGCACTTGATAAGTAATGCATTTTCTGATTAAGAATTTCAGTCTAATCAAACTAATATATATATATATATATATAAGAGAAGAAGCTACTTTCTTGTAGCATGTTTATAGTTTAGCAAACTTTCAGGAACTTCTAAACTTCTGTTTTGGAGTTTAATCAGGATGTGGCTTTCAACTGGGGAACTTCAGTCGAGAAAGAAATAGGAGGGTTGACACTTGCCCAACATATAATATTTTTGCAACCATGATCCCTTTGAATATGTCCGAATGCTCTTATAAGCCTACATAACTCTTTTTTTTAATCAGGTGTGTTTTTTAATCAGGTGTGGAATTATATCTATGAGATATAGATCTTATTTAGATGAAGTCCTAATTTTAGAAGTGTTCTAAAATTTCTCCATTTAATAACAAATAGAGTATAATTATCATGCACTGATAATGTAATCATCTTTATGCTGTCATGCAATAAAAATCTACCATGTGTGTTCATTATATAATTCTTGGTAGTTTAAATTTTAAAAAAATCATTTAAAGTGATGAGTTATCACCGTCTTATTTATTAACAGTATAAAATATCTTTACACTGATAATATATTTTAATTTATTTATAATAAATAATGTGTGAGTCAATACATTATCCAAGAAAAGTTATGGACATCTAAGATAACTTACGTTATTTTGTATGATTGAGAAAACCTTGAATAGGATTTTACTGAGAATTGGGATTGAATTGACCCACTTTTCTTATATTCTTTTCTAATTAACTTACTAAAATGACCATAACTGGTGATCTCCCCAATGCATGAAACGGAATCAGATGTCTAATTTGACTTGTTGCATTGCATAAACATGCAGCTAGATGAGAGTAAAGAAAAAAAAAAATTGAGAACATGAGCGTGACGAAGTTGTCTCAAAATGATTTTGTTACTTTTTACCCAATTTTCTTACTATCTAATAATCAAATAAATATGGTCTTAGGGCCTATGTGCGTTTGTAGGCTAGGAAGTCCACACGAATGCCAGATAAGGGCGTCTATGAATTTTTGAGAGCAGTTGTAATTCATGCTAAAAACACATTTTTATTAGGACAACTTTATTCCTTTGAATTCGATAAAAAAAAAAAGAAAATTATTAATTTGAAATGCAAATTTATATATATACCTAAAACAAGTTCTGACCAAAGAATTTCTCGGAATGTATTTGGCTGGGTAAAAAATGAAAGTAAAAATTTTAATGAATAAGATGCATGAATAATTTTATATAGAAATCTTATTTATTAAAATTTTAACTTTATTTTTACCCCAAACAAATACAATCTAAGACAAATGATAACTAATTAATAATATTAGTATTATTTTCTTTTCTCTCAGTAACAACGAAAATGGGACAAAAGCTTGGAGTTACCACAATATTTCTTACCCCACTATAAGCAAAGTTTTGGATTCAAACACTCTTAAAAGAAGAGAAAAAAATAGCATGCACCAATAGAATTTTACTTTAATTTATAATAGTTGAAACTAGGCTAATCTGAATGTAATTCATTTTGAATACTAGTTATAATTTAGATAAAGAAAGAAACTGTAACCGATAAGCAAACTCAAGTTAACATGGACAAATTTCTGAATTTCTAGGGGTTCATGTTCATCTTCACACTTTCACAAATCCAATCACGAATCAGCACAAGTTGCCAAAGGTCAGACGATGGTAACAAAACAGAAAATGATGGAGACTTCATAAATTATAATATCTTTCGGCCGGGATATGAGTTAAACCGCCGCGAGATCAGGTAAGAATGCATAAAACAGAATCATAGATGCAATGAATAAGCATCATGTAATATTCTCTCTTTCTTTCTTTTTTTTCCCCCAAAAAATTGGGAATCATCATGTAATATTCTTTCTAGTATTGAGCATTGACCTTCCTTTTCATGTTCCAAAATTTGGCAATAACTTTTTATATCCTTGCCCCAAATCCCAAGCAATTAAATTCATCAGACCATAAAACATCAACTTTCAAAAACTTCCTCTAACAATCCAATTTGTCCACAATTAACTCCGGGCCTCCCTTGAATCCGCCAAAATAGGCGTGAAACTTTGCAATGACTAAAACACACACCTCAAAATCAGAAAAATTCCTGTATAGACACAAATATAAGAATTAATTCTTAAATACACTTATAAAATTAAAAAGAGTACGAGACTCATAGATAAATAAGTGTATATTTAATAAAATTGATGATATCCATATTTATTATGAATATATCTAAATATAATATGTGTTATAATTGTCCTTATATAAAAATCTCTACTAAATTAAAGTCTCACAAAGTTGGTGGGGTTGGAGATGGACATAATAATATAACTCTCTCGCAGACAAACCCGATGCAAAAGGCAAGGCGACGACAGGAAAATGGGCTACTTGCGAGCTCGAGTATAAATAAATATTACTATTTTAATATTTATTTGTAACACTCATCCTATCACTTTTAAATATGATGGATGAATAAAAAAAATTGAAATCGTTATTATATTTAATAGTAATAAAGTGAGGATTTCAATTGGATAATTATTTTTAAATATTAAAATATTATTTTATGAGTATAAACCTTATCTACGAAAGTTGTGGGTCACACACAGGTGTAGGTCCATTGAACATAAATCACATGCACTGCCCACAGGACTATCCCTTAACAAACTCACTCGCTCTCAAATTCTTTTGACTTTTTTTTTGTTGTTGCATAAATCAATCATATCGTATTTAAATATATTTATTTATAACAAAGTTGATAATAGTCATAAATAAGTGAGAGTTTTTTTTTCCACCAACAAATGAGTGAGTACATTCAGAATAAAATTGACAAATATCAATTTTATTATATTTATGAAATGTATTTTTTTTTATAAAATGAAACTGATATAAAACTCAACACATTTTGTGTCAATAATGAATTTTATAAATTATATTTTTTTATTTGTGACAATTTATTATGCTGATAAATTTTTGACAATCTCTTAAAATAAATATTAATAAAAATAAGATTAAATAGTTTAATTTTCTATTTTTAAGAAATATTTATTATACTAACTATATATATATATATATATATATATAAGAAATGTATTAAATAACCTCAAATTACTGACTTTATAAAGACAACCTATATTAGTAATCCAACGGTAGCTTTGTTAAGTAATTTTATCGAAAAATTGTTTGATAATATAAATTAATTTAACTTTAATGAATTGGCACTTTAAAAAAAGTTTATGCAGTTTCTCAATCAAGCTTTTTTATTTGCATAATCATTCAAGTAATAAATATAAGAATTAATTATATTTATTAACATGACAATATTTAGTTAAATGTATAGAAGAGAAATCAGGATGGACCAGTCGGTTCGATCAGAAACCAGTCACTTAGTTAATTCAGTTAAGTTTCAAAAATTAGGAAAGTCAAAACCGATCAAAATCGATCAAAAACTAGTTAAAATTGAGAAAATCGGTAAACCAGGCCGGTTTGAGCAATTTGAAACTTTTGATTTTTTTTTTGAAAACTTAATTATTGACCTCTTGTGGTAATCATAGAACAAAATTGAAAAAATAGAACCAAGGAGGGGTACTAATAAAAATTATTGAGTTATTTTCTTCTCTCTCCGTCATTTGTAAGATGTTCATCATAAACCTCGTTGATCATTAACAAATATTATTTTCAAATATTTTGTAACTGTGTTGTGAGACTAATACTAGTGAAATTTTATATGGATTATGTTTATTTATATAGACCTATAAATATATATTTTTTTATGATTATGTTGATATTAATAATTTTATATATTTTATATATATTCCAGTTAAATCCCGATTGGATTTTTAAACCTTTAAATCAGTACCCTGATTTGTTCGATACTTGGTCCAATTTTCTCTTCCTTGATTAAATGATTTTATCAATTCATCAAAATTAAAAAACTCATGTCAAATTTATATCTAATTTATAGTAGTGGATAACTTTATCCATTTAAATAAATAGAATTTTTCCAATAACCTATAAAATTTATAAATATTGATAATTTTAAGGTAATATGTGGTAAAAAATTTATGATATATTGTATTAACCAAATTTATTAATATTTTAAACGATTATAATTAAATCACAATTTAGTCTCGTACCAACTCACTCAACTGAGCTTAATTTGAGTCGAGTCAAGTTCTTAACTCGCATCTTTCCGTCTCCACAAGCTAAACGCAACTCAACACTCTAAATTGTTTCCTACTCCGCAAACCACAAACCAGAAACCACCGCAGCAACAACAACAACGACCGAAAACAAAGCGCTCTCTACTCTCTATTCCACTTTTGCTCTCTCAACCCCAAAACACCAACACACACACACACACACACACACACACTCTTTGGAGGATCCACACAACAAAGAGCAAAAGGAGGGGAAAAAAAATAGTAGTTCTAATTAATTAAATTAAACACGAAAAATGGCGCAGAACCAGAATGTCGATTTTGACCCTCAGCTCCCCCAAATCAAAATCCACCACCCCTCCGCCGCTGCCGCCGCCTCAACCCCGACGCCCACCGCGGGAGCGCGCCGCAAGATCGGCGTTGCGGTCGACCTCTCCGACGAGAGCGCGCACGCCGTACGCTGGGCGGTGCAGCACTACATCCGCCCCGGCGACGCCGTCGTGCTCCTCCACGTCAGCCCTACCAACGTCCTCTTCGGCGCCGATTGGGGCTCCATCGACCTCTCCATCAACACCGATCCGAACTCCGACGAGGACGCCGTCGCCGCCGCGGCCAACCACCAAGATGGAGACCACGGCCACTGCCGGAAGATCGAGGACGATTTCGACGCGTTCACGGCGTCGAAGGCGGCGGATCTGGCTCGGCCGCTGAGGGAGGCGCACATCCCGTACAAGATCCACATTGTGAAGGACCACGACATGAAGGAGAGGCTGTGCCTCGAGGTCGAGCGGTTAGGGCTCAGCGCCGTCATCATGGGGAGCCGAGGGTTCGGCGCCGTCCGGCGAGGCAACGACGGTAGGCTCGGCAGCGTCAGCGACTACTGCGTCCACCACTGTGTTTGCCCTGTCGTCGTCGTCCGATATCCCGACGATAAGGACGCTGAGGTCGGTGCCGCTGCCGCGACAGGCGGCAGCGGTGGCGGAGTTCCTGCCGCTGTTGTTGCGGTGAAGGAGGGCGAGGACGGCGAGGCGGTGATCAAGCCGGTGCCGCATGAACATTAAAAAGGTATTCAATTTTTCTTCCTTCCTTTCTTTTTTTTTTTTTGTAGTTGGCGATTTTGATTTCGTTGTGAAGTGTGCAATTGATTGATTGTTCTGATTGATTTCGTTGTTAAGTGTGCAATTGATCGATTCCAGTTTAGGGTTTAGGGGTTCAGTTTGCAGGATCCAAGATGATTTTCAAACTTTTAATTCATTTTACTAATATGAACGGCAAAATCGAGTTGAGTTGACTTTAGTGTCAAACTATGGTTTGAGCAGAAGTTGTTTTTCCCGTTAAACCAGAAGTCATGGTTTGCAAATATAAGCCAAACAAACCCTTAGTTGTGTGTGTTTTTAACTTTTATGTGCGGGCTTTTTTGTTGTTGGATTTGGTTGTTGAATTAGATGCTGTTTAATGAACAATGCTACTAGTTAGAGTGCAACTTCTGAAGTAGATTTTGTGATTTTGTGAATTGTGCAAATAATTGTTTTCTCTGGAGTTTTTTGAACTTTTCTCCCTCTATGTTAGTGTTTTGTTCTTGCATGAGGTAGGGTGTACATGTGAATTGTGATTACGAAGGAGTGTCTGGGGTGTTCTTGATTGGGATATCAAGTAGTTGGCTACATAGTGATAAGTTAAGAACAGAGAGTACTACCATGCTGTTTAGATGTAGGTTTTGGTTCTGATTCTGGTAATTTGGTAGGGGACTACTCTGACATAGGGTTACTATTATTGGACAGATTAGCACTGCTGATTTTGTTATTGCTTATAGTTCTATCCCCAGTCTCAGAATTGGGATAGCTGATAATTTTTTGCCGTTCTGTTATAATTGATGGCTGTTTTAATATTCAACGTTTTTCAGTTCATTGCTTTATGTATTCATGTTAGTAGTGACTAAAAACGATCACCCATGCTTCTGGAACAAGGTGAATGGCCTGTTGGTCTGTGAGGTGTCAATTTTGAAGTTGGCTATCAAAGCATTATTTTTAAAGCATATGATTAAATTAGTCATTTGATTGATTATTATGAAACAGCCTGATGCTCATCAAAATCATTTTGGTGCTGTGAACTGATTTGCGTATCTTGTGTACTGTGACTCCAAAAACATAGCCAATATGCTTAACTGTCCAAACTTTGAATTATGTAGTCTGATACTGCATTCTGTACCCAGTACCGGGATAATCCTGAATTAAATAACAAACGATTTGTGTAAATCTTAAGAGTCAGTTCAGAGAGGTGCCTTATATGACACTGCAGTTCTCCTAGTTCATGGGTATTGTAAATCTTAGGGCCAACTATTATGGATGGAGGAGCCCCTTTCTGCTGTGATCCCTCTTGAATCTCTCTCTGCAGTGCTTTGCAGTTTGCAAATTCTGAAAAGGGATATCAACTTGCAACTTACAAGCAATTATATTGTTACAAAGGTGTACTTCTGATTCAGACATTAAATGTGACCTAGAGTGGATTTTGAGGGGTTTTTTTTTTTTTAAAATTTAATTTCAGCTGGAAATCCATGAAAACTATTGTGATTATAATTAGTAAAGTGCAGTTTCCCATTTTCTTTGGCATCACATCGCTTCTCATTGACCACAGATAGTGTATATGATGATCTCTGCCCCCAGAATGTTAAATGCATGGCTCAATGTGCTCCTGTTTCAATAAGTCAACTCCGGTGGATGAAAAATTTAAAACTGAATATTCATGTTATATTGAAATATTTGAATGCATTGCCTAGATCAAGTGTTGATTCATTGAACTATTTTAATCTCTTGAACGTATGTTTACCTGTGTTTATGGTTTATACTCATTGTCTGTATCTCCCAATTAATTTAATTTGTTTGTACATACACACACACACGCACACACACACAGAGGTTGTGAAAGTGATATTTGGCTTCCTAATTGTTATTTGTTTTGAAACAGGATTAGTTCGAGTCAAGTCATTGCTTGATCCTGTCTCTTGAGGTGTGCACTTAAATTTCTTTAATTCTTTCTTTTATTGTCCGCTACATGCATTTACATGTTGAAAGAGATATGGTCATTTAGTTATCAACTAATCATCTTTTACTCTTCATAATTGGGTTTGGGCCAGTAATTCGTGTATTTGAATAATGTCTTCCTCTTGTTTTTCCTAGTACTTATTTTTGTGTTATACATAACAATTATTACTATTTTTGCGTTTCAGCCTATTATTTTTCCTTGCAAGTTTCATGTACCGTGATTCTTGAGCCCTGACTATCTTTCCCTTTTTTGTGTGTTCTGTTGCAGTATGTATCTGATCCAAAAGCGATTCACAAAACAGTGGTAGAGTGCTCTCTTTCTTTTTCCTGTCACCTTGTACTCGGAGCATTTCCTGCATATGAACTATGGAAAGATTAAGGGTAGTTTTGTTGTATGGCTTGATGTGATCTTGGTTCGTTTAGGCTGTTGGGAGATAGTTAGTCTCTTCCCGAAATGGTATATACTCTTTGATGTTGTAGATGTACAAGTTTGCCTTTCGACAGTTTATGAGGCTGTTCCCATTCTGTATGTGGATGATCATGTTATCATGATGAGCACTCTCTATTTAGCTATCTAATTTCAAAGAACTTTGATGATGGAAGTATTTAGCTGGTGTTTCGATTAGTTTATGATATTATTGTGTATTTGATAAAAACATATATATGCGTAACTAGTCATAATTTGTGAGATAACAAAATAGATGTAATCTATGTTTATTGAAAGAAAATAAATGTGACCAGATAGATGTAAAAGTAAGGAAAGAAAGGCGGATGTTATCAAAGAAAAATGTACAATTATTATGTAAATAACGATCATGCCATTTTTAAGCTCTTTCTTGCCAATTGAAACTCAGGTACAGGAATACAAATTCAGCATGGTGATACTCATTATGAACTTATAAAGAGGTGAAAAATTTTGACTACTTCAAATAAAGTCTAATTTGGAAGCTATTTTCGTTTCCCTTTTTGGGCACAATTTGGAAGAAGCTTAACGAGCATATTTTAGCCGCTAGCAGGATAATCACCTGATTACACATTGGTGTGGCTTTAATCTAATCAATAAAGTTTTTCAAAAAAATGATAATCACCTTATGAATTTGAATGAGTCTTTTTTTTTTTGGTCAAAAAACTGAAAAAAAAGAGGTTAGAACTGGAACATATGTCCAACATGTCAAGTGATGTAAAGTTCTATTTAGTTTGTTTGATTTTGAGGTCGAATTACAAGGAGATTGTATTGCCTGCACTTTTATATTCCACCTTTTGTTCCCCATTATCCTTTCAAATTGGTATGGTCATCATATCCTTATCCGATCACTTTCTCCCAATCAACTTCCTTTTTCGTTCGAATATCATTCTTCTCTCAAATCTCAATGTCATTTATAAATCATACAGCCGATTTTTTATGAGAGAAGAATCAAGGTGACAAAGCTGATCAAAGACGGTTCTGGAATTGTTAGGTAAAATTCCAATTTGGACAACGAATCCCCATCATAATAAGGTTGGGGATCAATCAATTATGAAGCCGATCTATAAACAAACTTTATCACCAAAAATAAAGAGAGAAAGTAAGAACGAAACAACATTTAAATTTACATAAACATGAATCTCTCCTCTTCTCATTATCGTAATCTAATTTTGCCATTGCACTCATGAAGGTTCCAAAATGAGTACTTTCATGATTAATCATTTACAGATTTTCTCTCACATTTCTAATATTTACTAGCAGCCTGCATAACTGTTAGTCAATTGAGCTCCTTGCAAATTAGCTTCTAAATTATGTGAGTATGACTATACAAATGCCTTATAATTGATGTAGGGAGTGGAGTACCATACAAGTGCCTACTAATATTTTGCATTTTTGTCCCTTGTCCAAGTATCTCTACATCTTTTAGCAACTTTTGCGTGGTTTGATTTGTATAAATTACGTCGACTATATGTATGAATTTTCAAAATATATAATTAGATGTACCTTAGAGTCTATACATGGTTAGAAATTACTATAATTTGTCACAATGGAGAATAATTTCTCACCATCAAAATCCATATCATTATTTTAGGATAAAAATATAATTGCATGATTTGTGAAAAAATCTAATTTAAAAGTACTAAATTTTATAACAGTTTAAGCTTCTGAGATGATTATTTCTTTGTTAAAACAAAGTTTTAATAATTATAATTTGATATATATTGCAATCACAACAGTAGAAATATGATAAGATGAAGTGACTCAAAATATATTATCTTATTTATTTAAAAAGAAATGTTTATCAAAATATATAGAATTAACTTCATGTGTTGTGTCTCTAACGTGAACAGTTTAATACACACGACTAATTAAATTTTTTTGAAAAATGACCACTTAATTTTCTAAGTGACGGATAATTATTAATTGCTAGTATTGGTCTACTTGCCTAATTCATGCAAGGCGAGTCCAACGGGCTTAAAAATAATAGGAACGTGGAGGAGCATTTCTCACTTTATATCCTCCATTCCTTCGCATAAAAAATAATAAAACCACCAAACTCTTGGAGAAATCTTGGGAATTAACCTGTTATCAATAGTGAAAGTAATAAATATTTTTTTATATCAGTGCAATTAAATAGATAGTACCAAATATACTCTAAACAGTATAATAATTTGGCAAAAAATAAAGCAAGAGACACTATAATTTTTAATGTGAGAAAATCTCCAATTAGAGGAATAAAAAACCCATGAGACCTAGTCTAACAAAAAACTTCCACCATGATCAATGAAAATACAACCAGTCTTTCTAGTTACAGTAGGGAATCTCAACAATCAACAGAATATTCACCCAATGGCCAGAACACAACCATGTAACTCCACAATGTGGGTATAACAGAACAACTATCAAAGAAGGCAATAAAATTAACTGGCTATATCAAACTATCAAGCTCAACATCAGAACCAATATACTAAATTTTTATAATAAACAGAGTATATTTATCCATCTGATGATGAATTCGGTGCTGCCTTTTCTCCCTTTTTGTTCTTCTCGCGGCACTCCTCTCTTTTTCAGTCTTCACGTTTTTCACTCTTTTTGCTACTGTAGCATTTCTTCTTCTGTTTGTTTCTTTTTGGTTTTCTTTTTTATTTTTGTTTTGCAATTCTTTTTTTTTTATTAGTTGTTGACCTCTTGAGGAGGAAAGCCCACCAACAAATCTCTCCATTCCCAACTCAAGTGGGGATGCGTTACTCCACTAAGCCCGCATTCTCTCTGCAAGAAACAAACTTCACCATCGGTAAAACTTTAGTCATCATATCTGAACCATTTTCATCAGTATTGATCTTTTCTAATGAAAGCAACTTTATCTCCGGTGCTTCACGTATCCAATGATATCGTACCTCTATGTGCTTCGATTTGAAATGAAATATCGGGGTCTTGCTAAGATGAATAGCACTCTGGCTATCATAAAATAACACAAACTTCTCTTGATCAAGGCCCAATTCTTATAGGAATTTCTGCATCCACAAGAGTTCTTTTGAAGTTTCAATAACAACAATATATTCAACCTCAGTGGAAGACAAAGCAATACATTTTTGAAGTCTAGACTACCATGATACGACTCCCCTTGCAAAAGTCATCATATACCTGGAAGTAAACTTCCTAGAATCAAGATCATCAGTCATATTTGCATCTGTGTAACCATTCAACACAGGCTGACCGCTACCAAAGTATAAACAAACTTTGGAAGTGCCCCGAAGATACCCGAAAATTCACTTCACAGCTTGCCAATGATCCTTACCAGGATTAGAGAGAAACCGGCTAACAACAACAACAACATGAGTAATATCTGGCCTAGTACATACCATAGCGTACATCAAACTACCAATTGCAGATGCATATGGAACCTTCTTCATCTCTTCTTTTTCTTTCTCACTTGTAGGACATTGTTGTGAACTCAACTTGAAATGACCAGCAAGTGGAGTACCAACAGGTTTTGAATTACTCATGCTAAACCTCTTCAACACCTTCTCAATGTACTTCTGTTGAGATAACCACAACTTACCATTCTTCCTGTCATGAGTGGTCCCCATGCCAAGGATTTGCTTTGCAGAACCTAAGTCCTTCATAGTAAAACACTTGCTCAAGTCACTCTTAAGACTTTGAATCTTCTGCTTGTTGTGACCAACAATCAATATGTCATCCACATAAAGCAAGAGAATTATAAAATCACCATCAAAGTATTTCTTGACAAATACGCAATGGTCCGAAGTAGTCTTACTATACCTATTATCTGCCATGAAAGAATCAAATTTCTTGTACCATTGCCTTGGTGCTTGCTTGAGACCACATAAACTCTTCTTTAATTTGCACCGTCGCTATTCCACAGGACACATAACCTGACCTTCGTATTGCCAGGAAGACTTTCGACACAAGGGACCTCATAGCTCCAAAAACTATCATTCTAACCAACACTCAACCAAGCCCAACTGATCCGAACCATAGGCTCTAATACCACTTTGTTGGGCAGCGGAAGCAAACAAATACAAGAATAAACTCTCTCTTAATAGAGAAAACAATGCAAGAAGAAAAATAATATAAAGGAGACAAAATTTAACGTGGTTCGGCCTTAATTGCCTAAATCCATGACCCCTATAAGGAGTTTCAAATCTTTCACTGTATGTAACTTTTGAATGGCTGAAGTTGCAAATCATCCTTACAAATATTTCATCATATAGACAACTCCCAAAAGCTACCTATATGGATCACTCCCACTTTCAGAGGATGACAAAATTCAAATAACTAAAGCTATATTTATAAGACAAAATACTAGCAATACTCCGATTTCTTACCAATGTGGGACTTTGGGTTAAATCCCAACATACACTATGTATTCAAGCATGTATTTGACCATACTCTTCTTGAGTGGTGTCTTTCTATTCCTCAGCCATGTGATAGTCAATGAAAGCATGCACCAATGAAACAAGATCACCATGGGAAACAGTACCTTAATGAATTATAATGCAGAAATAACAAAGCAAAACATAAACCAAGTCTTACCAAGTAAAAGAGCAATAGTAGTCTCAGTAGCCTCCCTTTATAATCCACCATCCACCATTCTTTAGCAATTTGGGGTTGGGCCCATTTCACACACAAATTGAGTCGGACAGATTGTCTACACAATTAACCATTATGCAAATGACTTAATGATTGGAAATTGTTACGAAATCCTACTAAGCACACCATTTATCAACCATTATATTTCTTCTTCATTAATTATAGTATGCAGTTGAGTTGGTCTGTCTCTTCTTCTATAATGTTATAAATTGTATTTTATAAAATTTTATGACTAGATATGGGACCAATTTGTTTGTTTTTTGAATTGCAAGAGATCAATAATAGATTTTCAAATTCTTAGAAACTAATTTATGCTCTGATATACTTCCAAGAGACTAAAATAGGAATTTACTCAAATTTTATTTAGATAACATACTTGTACCTCTGCAACATAACTAGTGACAGACATGATAGTATGAGTTTGTGATTTGTTCCAAAGCAATTATGTCCATTCGCAATTGAAATGGACGCAACCAGAGGGAGCAACTAGTGATTGCCAATGATGTCCATGGATTGAGATATGCACTTGAAAGGCATGTTGATTGAGATATTGCTGTCTTCTCCTATGCTAATTAATATGATGAGTGGCTTTTATAAGAGCAAAACAAAATATCTATTACTCCCACTTATTACCTCCAAAATTAACGAATGATAGACGTGAAAAACAAGGATCAAAATAAAATTTTAGAAATTTTGTTCCTCTGTAGTTAAATATGGACCGAATATTTTATAATGATTGGAATTTTCTAAGCGATCACCTGATATTAAAGGCTATATAACTGGACTTAATGACCATATGCTAAATGTCTCATTTAAAAACTATAAATACGGTATCCGTCTTTTTGAACTAGGGAACAAATCGTAAAAATCCTCTCAGCTGATAAAAGCTCATGACTAAAGAGAGTGGTAGGACTAGAAAAATACATACAAAAAACACACACCCAATACTGGTCATCTAGTTAGAACATCTATTCTGATCATATGGCCGGAACAAAATGCAATGCATACAAACCACTCTATAATGATATTCTCTGGATGTTCCTATTACAATCTTCTGCAGAAAAAGTAACTGCGATATGTTTGTCAGTATGAGGTTATAATGCATAACTGCACTTTTTAGTACAGATTTACATATTTAGGTTATCTTATATAATTCTTCTTTTCTAATTTTACTAAAGCTCATCAATCAATTGGCCTTCACCAGACCAAAACAAACTTGAAATAAGAAGTAACGGCTAAAAGTTAAGCATTGATCTCATACGTACCTGCTTTTCCATTGAAAGTGATCTGCTATATTCATACCTTGTTGCACATTAGTTGGTGAATATTGTAAAAGAAAATGTGAAATGATGACATTAATGTCAATAATGGTAGCCCTATGCCAACTGGTTTCACTAATGTCTTGACCTTATTAATTAATAGTATTCATCTCCTTCCCCTAAAGTAATAATGAAAAACAAAAGAAAAGGAAAACTAGTGCTTAGATGATTGCGTGAAAGACGGCAAATAGAAATACAGAGGAATATATTTTCTAATCATCATTTGTAGAGTCAATTGAAAGCAAAATAGCAGCCAGAAGTGTCAGTGCTTAATTAAATTGGCCAGATATTCTAGATGGCCTGTTATGTCTGATTCTTCTCTCTTTTTTATTTTTGGGAGGGTTTTCCGTGATTGCACTATCTTATAAGAGTCAGAGTAGGACTATTTGTTGTATTTTAATTTATTTTATATTTTAAAGTTATAATAATAATAATAATAATAATTCAAAAGTTAATATTTTAAATAATACTTAACTAAATCAAGCAATAGTTGAACGTTGAGCAACGTTCATATAGTGAAAGCCAGTGATTTTGGAAAACCTATAATGATTGACTATTTCAATGACTTTTAATACACTTTATTCTGTCACCGTTTGGCAATGTAAACGTGGTTTTATTTTACTTTATAAAAGGATGTGGGACACAGACAAAGGAGTACAACACAAAATTGTTACTTATGATATATTTTTAATTCCTACCAATCCAATTTAGTTGTTCATGTATAGCCTTATTAATTCATGCGCAAAGTTAATGAGAAGTGATTATTGTATCATTGGGAGTATTAATCATGAAAATTGTCTGCACCGAGTAACTTTCTCATGGTGGTGAAATACTCTTAAATTCAATGCCTAGCACGTCTCGGCCAATAATACTCTCAAGTCACCCTATTTTAATTTACTCTTATTATGTTATTTATTTTTCTGTTCAATTTTGTATTATTGTGAACACTTTTTTTTTCAGATTTATTGTTTGTTTTATTTGTATTATTTTAATTGAAACTTTTTCCTACAATTTTAAGAGTATATCACACTTTTTCCTTCAATTTTTAAGTGTTGATCTAAGTTGCATTGTGTTATCGTCATTATTTTATTAATCTAATTTACATTTTGCGCAAGTTGTATCCTTTTGCTTAGCAGATGCAAAGTCTTATTTTAAAAGAAAAAGAAATGCCAAAGGTTCGTGAACGACTCCAAGGTGTCAATCTTGTTGCAGCCGAGGATTACAAATCTCAACTTCTTTTTGACAACACAACAGGTAAGTGCCATACTTACAAGCCATTTAGATATTGTACAATTGTCACTGAAACAAATTTTATGATAGAGAAAAATTATTGGGTGGTAGACTCTGCGGCTGCCAGACATATATGCACAAACAGAAATGCTTTTACCTCCTATAGTGATGTAGTGGAAGGAGAGGAAGATATATACGTTAGTGACTCTACAAGAGTTACAGTAATTGGTAAAGAAATTGTGAATTTAAAACTCTCTTCTGGGAAAACTCTCTCACTAAAAAATATTCTCTATGAACATGAAATGTCTTATAATTTAATTTCTGTGTCTATGTTGGCTAACGCTAATGTTAAAGTTATTTTTAAAAATGATGAAGTTATATTAACTAAAAAGGAAAATTTCATAGGAAAAGGATGTTTCAGTAATGGTTTATATTTGCTAAATGTTTCATATGTCACAAATGAAAATGCATGTTTTAATTCTTATTCTTTTGATTTATAGCATGGTAGATTAGGACATGTTAATTTTTCTTACCTCAAGAAAATGAAAGAACTATGGATTATAAATGATATGACAATAAATAATAACGATAAATGTTCAATATGTGTAGAAGCTAAGGTACCAAAAAAAACATGTAAGCCTGTAGAATTTCGTGAGACAAGTTTATTGGGCTTAATACATTTAGATATAGGTTATTTAAAATCTACTATGACTAGAGGAGGTAAGAGATATTATATAACCTTTATAGATGATTTTTCAAGATACACATATGTCTATTTGTTAAGAAGCAAAGATGAAACTGAAGAAAAATTTAAAATCTATAAGGCTAAAGTGGAGAATAAATTAAATAAGGAAATTAAAAGACTAAGATTTGATAGAAGAGGAGAATATGAGTCAATTTCTTTAAATAACTTTTGTAAGCGATGTGGAATAATTCATGAGGTAAACCTTATTCACCAGAATCCAATGGAGTAGTTGAAAGAAAGGATAGAACACTAAAAGAAATGATGAATGCTATGTTAATAAGTGCCTCTGCACCTCCAAATTTGTGGAGGGAAGCTATTCTTCCTGCATGCCACATTCAAAATAGGGTAATATTTAAGAAAATAGGAAAAAACACCTTTTGAGCTATGGAAAAAATGAGTGCCCAATTTAAAATATCTTAAAGTGTGGGGGTGTTTAGCAAAAGTGTTATTACCTGAACCAAAAAAAAGAAAAATTGGATCTAAAACTTGTGATTGTATGTTTATAGGATATGCTGAAAAGAGTGCTTCTTATAGATTTTTAGTATTAAGATGTGATGTTTTAAATATAAACATAATTATTGAATCAAAAAATGCTGAGTTCTTTGAAAATGTATTTCCTTTGAAAACTCTTATAAGGAAACCTTTATCTAGAAATGCTTGTGAACCTAGTAGCTCTGAAAATAAAGAAATTGAACTTAGAAGGAGTAAAAGAGAAAGAAAATAAACTAATTTTGGTGATGATTTTTACACTTTTTTAATTGTTGGAGATCCTTTAACGTACCATAAGGCAATATCATCTCCAAATGGTCCTTTATGGAGAGAAGCCATTAATTGTGAAATAGAGTCAATAATGATTAACCATACATAGGAGATAGTAGATTTACCTAATAGAGTACAACCAAATGGATGTAAATGGATTTTCGAAAAGAAATTAAGAGCTGATGGTTCAATTGAAAAATATAAAGCTAGGTTGGTGGCTACACAAAAGGAAAACTTATCAGAGTTTTGATTGCTTTAGCATCTATTCATAATTTATTAATACATCAAATGGATGTTAAAACTGCTTTTTTGAATGGGGATTTAGAAGAAGAAATATATATGCATCAACCTGAAGGTTTTGTGGTTCTTGGTAATGAGAACAAAGTATGTAGATTAATTAAATCTTTATATGGTCTTAAACAAGCGCCTAAGCAATGGCATGAAAAATTTGATAAAGTGATGGTGCAAGATGGCTATAATGTAAATGATTCTGATAACTGTATTTATAGTAACTTTGATGATAATTTAAACGGTTGTGAACACCTGATTTTGTCCGGCCTATAAAACAAATTCAAAAATCTTTTGGCATATTTTCCGAATTTAGCCCATATTGATTGTTTTGTTTTATTGAGTAAAGTTGTGAACAATTTCAAATTTTGTCAATAGTTCTTCATTGCATTTTTTAGACCTTTTTAATTTGGATTTATTTATTATTTATTTTGAGTTTTATTTTAGGTGCATAACAAAAAGAGTGGTCCAATCTTTTTAGCCTGTTTTCATTAAAAAAAAAGAAAAGTTCAAGCATTTCTATCCATTCCCTTTAAAAATAAAAATAAAAATCAGTTCAGCCCATTTATTAACCCAAATCGCATTTCAGCCCATTTGAAAAAAAAAGAGAACATAGAGGATCCTGGCACTGTACGCTCCACTTCTTGGATACCCACGAGCAACACGCCAATGTGGAAATGATGGGCAAAGAGCAATAATCATGGAAAAGTGGCTGGCACCAAGTGATCGTCAATTTTAAAATAATAAACAAGTAAAATAAAAAAGGCTGAGTGGCGATGACATGATGCCCATCCCTTGTTGCACAATGATGACTTCTCCACTTGCCATTTCAACCATGATTATGTTCTCTTTCTTTACAGAGAAAGGAGACCCCATGGGCAGGTTGTGATCAATGATGGTGGTGGTCAATACAGGGATGACCGTGTGCATAAATATTCAACATCAACAACACTTCAGGAGACAGGGAGAATTTTAAAAACACGGAGGAAAAATTCAAATGCATATATAGAAACATCAGAAAATCAATTTGAAAACCTGCAAGAAATCATCAATATCCAGTCCAGTGATACAATTCAGAAACAAAAGGAAAGAACAAGGTAGATTCAGTAGCATTGATAGTATCATCATCATCAAACATAAAAAAATAAATAAATAAAAAAGGAAAAGGAAAAGGTGGCCGCGGCGGTCTCTCCTTCTCCCAGCCGCGGCCTCCACCATCTTCCTCCTTCAACCATCTTTTTCTTCTAACCTCTGCTAGGAACCACCATCATAACCTTCCTTCTTCTTCTTTTCGCTACTCCTCATCGCGATCAAAACCGAAGCACCGCCGCCACTGTTTGCCAAGCACAGCGGCGGACCACCAAAGCTCCATGCAACCACCGCAACCTTCCCCCTTCTGCCAAATCACCGCCGCGACCTCGATCTCCCAAGAACAGCCATAGATCGGCATCCTTCTCCATGCTGCGAGCCACCTTGCTAAGTCATGCCCAACCCCTCTCTCCGCGCAAGACCGCCGCTTTCCGCCACGCACCGCAGGGGTGCGGTCATCCTCCGTAGAACCCAACTACGATGGTAGGCGCCCTCTTTCTTCCCTTAATCTTGCGTTCTACCATGAGCATCACTTGACCACCATCGCACAAGACCGCGCCACACGCGCCGTCGTGGACCGCTTCCGGAGTAGGCGGCGCGCCGGTGCTCCTCCGCGCTCTGATTCAGCCAAGGTGCGTCTTGGTCTCCCTCCGTCGCGAATGTGAACCAGTCCAGCAACACCGCGCCTCCGCCGCGGCTCCCCTTCTATCTCTCCGTGGCCCTCCCTCACTCTTTCATCTCTTCATTTCCCTCTCAGCTTATCTCTCTCACTCAATCTTTCTTTCACTCTGTCTGTGTGTGAACATGTGGAGTGGGAAGGAGTGAAATTATTTTTCTTTTTCATGTATGTATCCGTGTGAAATGTGTAAGTGCTGTATATGTTATGTGTGGGTATGGGCATGTATTTGTTTATGTGTGTGATGTGGACATGTACGTGTGAGAAGGTGAGAGAGCCGTGTGTGAGTGGGTGAGCGTGTGTGCATGTGTGTGTGAGGGTGTGAGCGTGTGAGTGTGTATAGGGAGTGGGTAGAGTTAATTTAGGGGTAGATTTAAATTAATAAAATAAAAAGGGAGTTTTTAAATTTGTTTTAGTTTGGGTTGGTTTTTTTTTTAGAATAAATTTCCAAATTATGTGTTTAAACTCGAGTTTGTTTGTTTGTTTAATTTTTGGCTTTAAGATTTGTCTATTTAGGAATTAGCTTAGTTTGAGTTTTAAATAAAAAGAGAGAGTTGGTTCTTTTGAGTAGAATTAAATAAATTGTTTTAGGAATTGATGTAATCATTTGTTTAATATTTTAGTGAATTTTATGTTTAAAACCTTAAAAATACAAAAAAAAAATGGTAGTTAGGACCCTTGATTTACTTTTAGTCTTTAATTATTATATTTTGTTAGTGTTTTTACTTAAATAAATAATTTAGTCTATGAATTAATTTTGTCAGTTCATAATTGAAGTGAGTTTTTTTTTTTTATCAATTTAGTATTAGTGTTTCTATTAATTGAAAAAGATTTAAAAAAAAGAGAGGAAAGATAGTAATTAGGGCCTTTTTTTAGTTTAATTATTTTATATGTTTTGTTAAGTTGTAAGATTATGCTTATGTGTATGAATTTTTTTTTATTTAATTTATATGTTTTGGTTAAATTAATTGCTTAGTTGTGTTTATTTTATTTTTTTTGTAGTTTAAATACTTTGTGTTTATGTTTTGATTAAATTAATGATTGTAATAATTTCGCATTTCTAGATTATTTATTTTACATGTTTATGTGTGGATTAATTATGTGCTTGTATTTATGTCCTTTTTTTATTTTTATTTTTTTTGTTGTTTTTGCTTGAATTAAGTGTGTATTTATGTTTATAGTTTTTTTTTCTCTAGTTTGATTATTTTATATGGTTATGCGTTTTGTGCGTAACTATGTTTATGAATTTTTTTTCTCTAGTTTGATTATTTTATATGGTTATGCGTTTTGTGCATAACTATGTTTATGATTTTTTTATTTTTTATTTTTTTATTTATTTTTTTTAATTCTTTTACACGTTTATGTACTTTGGTCCAAGTTATTTGTATGTTTATATTTATAAATTAACTTTGTCAATTTCTGTTAAAATTATGGTTTTGTCTAAAAAAATATGTTTTTTTTAAAAAAGGAAAAATCTTTTATATTTGTGCAATGTTTGATAATAGTGATTGAATAACAAATGTTATTTTCACTATTATTGAATCATAAGGATTCATTGAGTAGCTTAGTGCTAACTTGTATTCTATGCACAAATGGATTTTTATCAAGATTTGTTCTAATCCGCGCAATGATCAATGATGATAATTGAGTAACAAATGTTATCTTTATTGTTATTGAATCATAAGGGTTTATTGAGTAGCTAAATGCTAACTTAAATCCTGTGCGAGAACGGATTTTATTTTCTAAAGGAATCATCCCTTCACAAAAGTCTTTTTAATCTGTGCAGTGATCAATAACGATGATTGAGTAGCAGATATTACTTTCATTTTTATTTAAATCATAGGAATTCATTGAGTGGCCTAGTGCTAACTTGGATTCTGTGCAATAATGGATTTTTTTTTGTTATAAATTCTTTTTTTCATAAATAAAATTTATCAACCCATAATCATTTTTTTTACAGAACTACGTGACTTTGAGTTCCCTATTGCACCAGGGGATATGTAGGAGCAGACGATCCCTATCAAGCCAAAATTAATTTTCCTTAATTTGTTTTGTTTAAATTTGTAAATATATTTTGTCTCTTTTCTTGTTTTTTCTTTTTTAAGGGGTTATTAATTAATTTGCACAATTTTCTAAGGTACCGTCTAAGGACGGGTGTATTAGGGGTGCGTAGGGTTAAACTCCTACCCTTCCCTATGCACAACCGACTCCCGAACTCAAAACTGGTTTCAAAGATCATTCTTTAAATAAATGGGTTTTTCCAATGTTTTTCCCAATCTTAATAAATTTGGTGGCGACTCCATTAATTTTCAAAATGAAAATTCTTTATTCTTTTTTCACCGTCCCCGTCACGATCCTGGTTGCAACAATAATGTTATTATTTGTGTATATGTGGATGATATGCTTATCTTGGGAACCAACATTGATGTGATTAATGAAACTGAACAACTTTTATCATCAAATTTTGACATTAAAGATTTAGGAGAAGCCTAACTTGATTTTGGGATTGAGCTAAAGAAATTAAAAAATGGTTTTAAATTATCTCAAGAACATTTTGTTGAGAAAATATTGAGAAAATTTGATTTTTATAATTCTAAGCCTGTAAGCGCTCCATATGATGGTAGTTTACATTTGAAAAAGAATAATGAGAACGCTATGTCACATGCTCAATATGCTCAAATAATTATGTACTTGATGAGTAGTACAAGACCTGACATTGCTTATACTGTGAATAGATTGAGTAGAGATACACGTAATCCCAATAAGGATCATTGGACTGCTTTGTGTAGAGTTATGAAATACCTTCGGGGTACCATAGACTACGGTCTACGTTATGGGGGATATCCAGATGTCCTTGAAGGGTACTCTGATGCTAACTGGATCTTTGATTCAGATGAGACTAAATCCATGAGTGGATTCATTTTTACCTTTGGTGGTGGTGCTGTCACTTGGAAATCATCCAAGCAGACCTGTATAGCCAGATCCACTATGGAGGCTGAGTTTATTGCTCTTGACTTAGCAGGATCTGAGGCTGAATGGCTAAGAAATCTCTTAATTGACATTCCTTTGTGGAAGAAACCCTTGTCTTCTATATCTATACATTGTGATTGCCAAGCGGCAATAGCAAGAGTAAACAACAAAGTTTATAATGGAAAACAGAGGCATATATGTATACATCATAATTCTGTGAAGCTGCTGCTAAATGATGGAATCATTTCCATAAGTTATGTGAGGTCAGCGATGAATTTGGCGGACTCTTTGACCAAGCCATTAAGCAGAAAACTAGTGAGCGATATATCGAAGGGGATGGGACTAAAGCCCCACTTAGAGATTGAAAATGATGATAACCCAACCTAAATTTGAGAATTCCTCAAAGTATAGGTTCATATGGGTAAAAATAAGTCACTTGTCAATCATTTAAATACTATCCAATGTAGTTCATCCCTATGGTGTATAATAATATCGAAGGGATAGTGTGTAACTACTGCGAAATAAAGGGTGAATTTATACTCTTAATGAATCTATAGCTCATAAATGAGTAGTGTGCTTGACTGTAGTGTGCACTTGATAGATTCACTTATATGAGTGGTTGAGATGGGGCCGCCTCTATAGGAGCTTGGGCAAACTCTCTAGAGCCACTCATGAAATCCAGGTAACAGTGCAAGGCCAAAATGCACCACATCGTGTTGAACAACTTTGGATGAGAAGACAATGTGAGTAATGAGATCACTGAGTCACGTGTGAAATGAAGGTTCATAAAGGTCCTAATCTTACCAGCATTTCTGTGATTCAAATTTTATTTGCTCTAGGTGCTAGTTCATAGTCCAAAAGACACTAATACTTATGCATTGAATTCTCATGCTCATGGAATTATATTTAACTACAAAAATAACTCTAAAATATGTGGGGGATTATTGTATTTTAATTTATTTTATATTTTAAAGTTCTTATTATTATTGTTGTTATTATTATTATTATAATATTTCAAAAGTTAATATTTTAAATAATACTTAACTAAATCAAGCAATAGTTGAACGTTGAGCAACGTTCATTTATTGAATGTCAATGATTTTGGAAAACCTGTAATGATTGACTATTTAAATGAGTTTTAATACGCTTTATTCTATGCCCATTTGGCAATGTAAACGTGGTTTTATTTTACTTTATAAAAAGATATGGGACATAGAAAAAGGAGTACAACACAAAATTGTTACTCACGATATATCTTTACTTCCTTGAGCAATTCAATTTAATTATTTCTGTGTAGCCTCATTAGTTCATGTGCAGAGTTAGTGAGAAGTAGCTGTTATATTCTAGGGATTATTAGTCGTGAAAACCATCTGCACTGATTAACTTTCTCATGGTGATGAAATACTCTTAAGCTCAGTGATTAACACGCCTCAGCCAATAATACTATCAAGTCACCCTATTTCAGTTTATTCTTATGGTGTTATTTATTTTTTCTGTTCAATTTTGTATTATTGTGAACACTTTTTTTTTCAGATTTATTGTTTGGTTTGTTTGTATTATTTTAATTGAAACTTTTTCCTACACTTTTACCATGATCATATAAAATTTCCACTTGTAAGAATCCATTTCCTATTCGGATCACTCACCTTTAATTTAATTCTAATGAATAATCTGGATACCAAATTAAGCTGCATAACATGAATAAATTCAACACAATTTCAAACACCCCATCATCCCCTTCTCAATGTCCAAACCATTACCCATGCTTGCTTTCTCCCAATAAAAACATAACAATAAAAGGGCCAAGTGCAAAAAGTAAAAGGGGCAGGTGCACATATTTGGATCAAAGTCTGGATGAACCAATGGATAAATCAAAATATTTTATTTTTGAATGCATAATTTAAGAAAGGTTTAGCGTAAGCATTCGACTCTAGATTAAAAAATTGAAAAAGCAGAATTTGTACGTCTCTATAATGATTTAGCCCTTTTTCCCTTATACAATCCAAACACGTTAAATTATAATGAACTCTCTTCAACACTTTGTATGTTAATTCACATCCAAATCACACTTTAACATGACAATTCTTATTTATCGGCTCCCCCATTCATTGCTTGTTTATTCCAACATCCACACTGGAAAACCACCCTTTGTAAAGCTAGATATTAGACTCACTACAAATTAGCCCTTCAGATCAGGTAGATGGTTCAGCTTAAAAGAACCCATTTTCAAAATAATAATAATAATAATAATAATAATAATAAGATTTTTATTTTGATATTCCAAGAATACTATACCCTTTTAAATATAAAAATTATAATTTAATCACAAATATTTAAAATATTAATAAATTTAATTAATAAAATACATAATAAATTTTCAACTATAAATTATCTAAAAAATATCAATATTATGAATTTTATAGTATATTAAAAAAATCCCATACTAATAAACATCCATTTTATGCCATATCCATCAATTGAGGCAAATATCCATTATCCATCCAACTTGGCATATTATCATAGACATAAGTCCAGTGTACTGTTATCCTTTTGCAGGTGTAGGGTACTACAAACACCAGAACCAACCACAAGCCTCTCCATCTTCCCCTGCCACTCCCCAAGCAAGTTGTAGATGAACAATTACACTGGATATAATTGGAAGATGGCAACTATTGATGACACAATCATTTCCATGCAGTGAGAAGTAATAATGAAAGTAACTGAATGGGACGTTTCAACCAACGGTGATTAATTAACCTTGCATATTTGCAGCTCTTGCACACATGAGCTAATAATGAGATGTAAAACGGAACACTTGGCCAAGAGGGAGTAAACGTGGAATTGAATTGGATATGTGGTTGGGGATACATGCCATCCACCGGCCACCAGCTCTTCCCATGGCAAAGTGTAGATTGGAAAAGATACCATCAACTAGCTATTAACTCATCATCAATAGAATTGACCCAAAAAAAAAGAAGGAAAAAATACATAGAAAACAAAATCTACCCTGAAATTGAAATTGAACTATGCAGTATGGGAAGTTCAATGTTGGGGTTAGCATAGTCCATATCAACGGCTCAGGTGTTTTGATCAAGGTGGTTGGTGAACATCATAGCAAGAAATACTTGCATATCCCGAGATTACTAATTAGATGTTTCATATTTAGTAATTGAGAGACATTTTACCTACGAGTAAATATTAAAAATAGTCTAAACTAAAATGTTACTCTATTATTGGATATAAAACTTATCATACTAGTCCTTCAAGAGTATCAAGTAACAAAAATGCTATTCTAACGTAAAAAAAAATAAGAGTGTATTGGAATATATCCACTTAATAACCATTGAATGTAATTGTTGAATCTACACACTCTATCTATCACATTACACTCAATAATTATTAAGTGAATATCCCAATAGATATCACATTGTTTGAATGGCACCACTCATCCAATTACTTCTCGTATCTTGGTATCTTAATCTTCAGTTGGTGTTCTTCCCCATCTCTGATTGTGCCATTGTGCAGCCTCTCTCTGGCTAAGCCTAGGCTGCTTGAATGGCCTGAACATGCTCATAGAGCTGGATTCATCATTGGCTAAACCTTCCGATGAAGAACACCCTATGTCATCCTCCTGCACACAACAACAACAACACAAGAAGATTCCCCAAACCACTCAGTCCAATGTAATCAATCCCATCTAGCGCCACAAAAGTTTCAACCGACAACACGCAACAAAAACAAAAAAGAAAAAACTAACTTCATCCAAACTTATTACCTTACCGGCCGGCTCACCTAATACAACCACTTGATTCAATCATTACAGAAATAAGGGAAGAGGGAGGACAACTAATCATAAAAGGAAGTCCTCAATCAAAGAACATATATAAAAACAAAAATAACACACTAAGGAAAAGTTATCACCATTTTGTTTTGTTTTATCTCTGATTATAAAGATGGGACAAGGTGAAATAGTATGATTTCTACTCGTGTAAGGGCAAATTAAGATAAAAAAACTCCAATTAAGAAGGAAAAAAGAAGTATGAGATATTTACTCTCATCTCCATCCTTCAACCAAACACGGAAAGGAAAAACTTACATCGTCATCGGAATGGTGGATGCTGCTATGGGGAAAACGCTTCAAGTTGAAGGGTGAAGGAAAAACGCGAGAAGCAGTGTTGCTGGACATATCTCCATCGTTGTCTTCGCTATTTGTAGAACTTCCCCCACCACCACCACCAACAACCTCCAAAGGAGCTGCAGGAGAAGAAGACCAAGGCACAACCTGGTTCTCTCCCTCTTCTTCCTCCTCCTCCTCATCAGATTCTTCCTCTTCATCATCATCATAAGATTCATCATCATGAACAGCATGATGATGATGATGATTACTCGGTGATTGTGTAGTAGTGGGAACACAACGGTGGCAGATGGAGGAAGTCGGGGTGAGTGAAGGGCCAGAAGCCTTCCAGGGGGTTGGGGAGTGGCAGAGGCGGCATAGCAACACCCTCACGTGTTTTGCAACAAGGAAGTTGGCACCGTGAACACTGCGGTCGCAGTCCCAGCATAGCTTAGCCTGATCCGACTCACACAGCATCCTCGCCCTCTTCCCACACAGCGCACACAGCTCACCATGATCCTCCATTACCATTATTATTCTTCTTAAATCAATCTATCTATGATCCCCTTCAATTTTTTTTCCCTCTTCTTCTCTCTACCCCCCTTTTCTCCCTTCTATATATATATATAGACACACACTCACTTCTCGCAGTTGCAAAACCAAATATCAATCAATATCAATATATAAGTAACATTAACTCAACTGGACAAAGTCAACACCAACTCGGCAACTAGCTTGTGTGTGTGTGTGTGTGTAGTGGTAGTAGTAGTAGCAACCTCTGCCTTTCCTCCAACTTGTGCATCACCTTCTTACTTTGACTCTCTTGTTCTGTACGTTCCCTTTTGGAAGGTAAGGGGAAGGGCCACTCTCTCTGTCAATTTCCACTCTGTTCCTCTCACCTCACCCCGCCCATAGTAAATCACAACTTGCTATTCTAACCCTGCAAATGAAAGACCACAACTCGCTCGGTTCTGTAAGAAAAATAAAAAATTCATAGAACTTTTGTATGGTCCAAAATAATTGCGTTAATTCGATTTAGGCTAACTCTAATGAATAAGATAGATGCAAACTTCTCTTATTTTAGTGTGTGATGATGCAAACTTGAATAGAGTATGGTTATACGGCCTCAAAAATAAAGTGATTCAATTAGTGACAAGACACGATAAAGTAAGATATATAACTATGGTTTATCTGATAACTAATAATTATAAAACATTATTTTGGCAATAAAATTTGTGGATTGCTGTATGTGACGAAATTTTTTTCCCCGTAATTGCCCAAACATGAATCAAGCTGTGGTTGTTCCAATTTCAAGAAATAAAAAATAAGAAAAAATAGTGGAAAAGCCAAAATATAGTCAACGACGGAGTAATTCATATATGAACTTTTTGCACGATTTAGCATTTTCCTTAAAATTCTGATAAAGTTTTTGTTCATCGATTTGAATCTAATCAAGTTAATTTATTATTGCCATGAATGTAAAAGTGTTTCTTTTTGTTTTTTGCTTTCACAGGACAAAAATTGAATCTTTACTTGAAAAGAACAAATCTTAAATTATTTTAACCTATGAATTTGTCATTATATATATATAAAATCGGTTACGTGGCTGCTACTCCTCGTGAATCATGCACAACAGAACCAATGCCACATGTAAAGCTACTGTTGAATAGCATTTAGTGAAATTTTTTGGTAACAACCATGAGTGAAATTTAAATATTTTAGTTCGGTAATTTATAATTGAAGTTAATTTGAATAAATTGTTAATTTATTAGTATAAAATAATTTTATATAAATATCTAATTATATATTATTATGGGTATATTTGGTTGAGAGATAAAAATGAGGATAAATTTTTCATAATTGAGTTTTATGTGTAATTTTACATATGAAGTCAAATCATGAAAAATTTATCTCTATTTTTATCCTCTTACCAAACATAGATCAGGGAGATTTTTGAAAAAGATAAGGTGAGAATTAAACATTTTTAATCAATATAATAATATATGATTAGATATTTGTGTATAATTTTTTACATTTACAATATATTAAGATTAAGTTCTCTAGTTTTTTTCATATAATTTAAAGAATGTTATAGTTATATAAAAAAAGATTAAATTAAAAAATTTTAGGAATTTACAAAAGTTTAAAGTTTAAGTACATAATTTTTCTTATCATCTAAAATTGAAATATGTTAAATTAAATCATAAAAATATGTTTATATAATTATTTAAGATTTTTAATTACTCACTACATTTCTTTTTATCAGATTACTCATACATTTTTAATAAAGCAAAATCGAGTCAATTCTTATTTTAATACTTAACTTTACACGAATGAGTCACTAATATCTTAGGTTTTAAAATGAATCATTTGATTATTCACATTACAAATGTGAGCCACATTAATCCTTCAACATACAAAAGTTGAGTTTTATTATGGAGACTAATTTAAATTATAATTAGAATTGTGAGGGACTATTTGGATTTGCTTGGATATACAAAAGGTAAGTTTTAATGCTAAGGCTAATTTTAATTATAATTGTAATTATAAGGGACTATTTTAATTTAATGTGTGTAATATTAATAACTAATTTCAGTCATTCCTAATTTTAGAGTTTAACATAATTAATATTTATGAAATTTGAGACTAAAATAATTTATTTTAAAAATTATAAATTAAAATGACTTGTCGTAAGTCAGCTAATAAAATGAGGGCTGACTCATCCAAAATTACTTAGTACAGAACTTGACTGTTTACTACGTGGGCGGGTGGTATCGTGAGTGTGGGCCCTGACCCACGTGAAGATCACCTCGACGGAGACAATCTTGGATTTCCCAAAATGAGGCCCAGCGAACAATTCATGTCACATTATCTTGTCCATCTCTTCAGTCTAATTTAATGGGAAAAAAGAAGTCTACTTTATACTGACAAAAAACAGTTTTACTTTTATGTCTAAACTTTACGGATAAAGCTTGACGTAAATACTTAAGCTTGGTTTGGCACTGCTTTTTAAGAAAGTGTTTTTATTATGGAGAACGCAAGTTACATTTTTTTTTCTTGGTAAATAAAGAAGTCGAGCTAGCCGGCTTTTTTGTTTTATCCAGAGCAGTATTTATATTATTTTTATCAAATAATATTACTACAGCATTTTAAGAGTAGGTTTTGAAGAGTCTTGAATATGTAGTAATTCTCAAAAAGTCAGTAATATCAAGCCAAACCTTATCTCACATCTTTTATATTAAATTATCTATTAACAAATATAAGTTAGCTTTTCAATGGTTTAATACTTTTTTATTAAATAAAGCAAAAAATATTTGAGTGTTGTAAATAAAAAATCATTCATAAAACGGCATTATAATCACAACTTAAAGTTAGATTAATTACAGTTTAATAAAGTTTAACATTAATAATTTAAACCAACATATTAAGAATGCAAGGGAGTGGTTATCATTTGTCGATCTCCTCTTGTTCATTGTCACTTTCAATTTGTTAGTTTTTATTTAGTTTCTTCAAAGTACCATTATTCTACTTTAGTCAAAAGAATAGTACGCAAATTATTTATTAATGATTATAATGTTATTGAAACTTATCACTGTTAATTTAATTTAAAATTATATTTGAAAATATTTATTATTTAAAATTAATTTTTATGTATTAAAAATATAAAATTTATTTGTATTTAATCAAATCCTCCTGACTATGTGAAGGACTATTGAAGTTGAGAAATAAGATATTTTACTGTTATGATAATATATGATTGGATAGTTATATAAAAATTTTTTATCTCATCAACGTATCAAATTTTAATTATTACTATTTATCTCATTTTTACTTTATATACCGTTAGTTGGTACTACACCACAAGTATTGATAATTAATTTATTTGATATAATTATTTAAATCTATATATTAGTTTTTTTATTTTTATACAATATTTTCTAAATAGTACAATATTGATTATTTTTAAAAATTAATAAATATAAATATAAATCGATGATGCCATGATTTATTATTATTGACCATTAACTTACATTTCAACTCTAGATATAACAGATTAAAAAATAAACTAGTAATATAAGTATATGATTCCGTTTTTTTTTTCTTTCTAACCGATCGATAGTCCAGCTTTATTTTTCTCATTATTTTTTAGGTCCATTTTTATTAGTCGTATTTCATTTTATTTGTAAAAAAAAAATAAAATACAGTGTTAATGAAAATTTAATTTTGAGTGGGTGATATTATGGCCTTAAGGTGTGAAGGACCCGAAATTTGTGGTATGGTGACCAATCTTTTGCCTTTGGTTATGGCCAAGGGGCGAGGCAACTTTCTTAGGATGTCTAGTTTGTGTAGACTTTAAGAGCTACCACAAAAATCACATTAATGATTAGATTGATATTGTATTTTTCAAGGAGAAACCTAGCAATCTTTTTATGGGCTCATAGCTTGCCACTCAAGATTTCACATGGGATTGAGTCATACGTGGCTAGCAAATCTGGGTTGTTTCGGTGGAATTTTGGAGATTGAGTATTAATAAGAGAATATAAATGAATGAATGAGAAAGAGAGAGTGAGGGGGACTGCGTGTGATCGTGAAGAAATGAGCGAATGACTGGTTCACTGAATGGAGACTTAAATGTAGGGAAAGAAAGGGGGGTTGCATGTTGCATGTTTTTGTCATGGTTTCAGCAGTCAAATTGATTTGAAGATCAGTGACATTATGGGAGCTCCACGCGTTGTTAACCCATTACATTTCCATCCCTAGAAAAATCCAACAATTTTGTGGTCCATATTAATTTGTCCCATTCGTCCCAAAAACTATGGGCCAGCTACTACAAAAAGTATATTTAATAGGTACTCTAAAAATATTTACAATCACATATTTTAAATTTTTATATAAATTTTAAATATTTTAAATTAAAATTAAATAATTATAAATATTTTTAAAAGTACGTATTAAATAGGATTCCGCAGCATCTACGTGTTTGCCCAGCTACTACTGTTTCCAACTGGCGAATACAAAACCAGATGATGAGTCATAGGGTCCTAGCACCTTTCCTTACAACACATTATTGTATCCTTGTCAAGTACTAGTACACTTTCCTTTCTTCCTTGGTACAGCAGAAAAAACAAATTATATGTTTGTGCTTGGAATCAACTTATTTTTTCACTTCAAATATTTTTAAATATGAGCATTTAATAAAATTTTAAAACTAACAATTTATTCAAATGTAGTCAAATTCAAACATATGCTTATAGTGTTGTTTACCCCAACGTTTTTATATGTTATTAATGAACTAAAACAATTTTTATGGAAGAATAATTTAGGAATGACAATTGGTATCTATGGGTAGGGACGTGCCTTCCACCCTTCTTCCCGTGCCTATCCGCATAATATGTTCTCATTTTCCATTTAAGTGAGAATTCAAATCTAAAGGTGGTAAAACGAATTAGACGATTGGGTTGACTCGTTAACTTGATATTTTTTAATAAGGTCATAGGTTAGTATTTTCAACTCAAATAACTAAAATAGATTAATCTCTATCGCTCTATTTTATGGCCAACTCTTGACAGAATGAGACGGATTGGCAATATAGCTAAATATATAACCAAAAACAGGTTGGACCATTGAGTTGGCCCGCATATCTGCTATTTTTTCACAAGGCATGTTAGTATTTTCAACTCAAATAACCAAAACGATTCAACTTGTATTGCCTCATTTTATGGCCAACCCATAACGGGACGGGGCCAAACCCCATTTTTTGCCACCCCTATTCAAATTCCCATAGATATTCGTAGGTTCATTAAAATTTAAAAAATTTAAAATAGAAAACTTAAAAGAATAGTCCAAAATCCCAATAAAATATAATAACAAATATTACTAATGTAACATAATCCAATTTAAAAAAGCAAATACAAATATAAATCCAAATTCAATAAAAGACAATTAAAAAATGAAGCTATATTAAGGTTTTCTTGATATTTATTTATATATATAAGTAGATATTTAAGTGATTTCACATAAATGAGGATTTGACAGATCTCCATAGAGTGGGGACCTCATCCTCTGCCCCATCCATTTAATGAGGACTTCGCCTCATCCCCATGGGGACCAAATTTGTTCTCATATTGGTCTCCATTGCGGATGATCCCCGCAAATACCCCCTTTAAGCGAGTTTTTTTTGCCATTCCTAAAAGAATTAGACGACTATTGTATTCTTATGTTAAAAAAGATTAACTTTTAAATATTTTAAGAATATCAAATCAGTAGAAATTAAATGTTTAATGGTCATATAAAACCACTAATAAAATTGTTAAAGATCAATAGAGAATAAGAGTCAGTATATACTTATACCTGATCCTAATCAAGTTTATTATTCATTGGTCAATCTGGATAACAAAATTGTTACTCTGTGCTTGTTTTAATAGAAAAAGGAAGAAGGAAAACGGAAAGAGAGAGAATGGAGAGATTTTATAGTTTTCTTCTACTTGGATGTGAGAAGAAAATAGAAAAGAGAGAAAACTTTGATAGTGGGAATCAACAAAATATTTTCTCTCCACAATTGAGGAGAAAACTAAAATGGAAGAGTGGTTTCACAAAAAGATACCATTATTGCCCTTAATATATTAACGTCTAGGCAAAAATTTTCCTTCTATATACTCTTATATTCAAATATATATAAATATATTTATGACCTTACACATTTATTGAAAATAGTATCTAATATTATTTTGTTATAATATTTTTATGTAAATGATGTTCAAAAGTGTTTAAACTTTATAATTTTAATATTAAAAATATCTTCTTTTAAATCAATTAGGTATCAGTTATCTTATATTTGCTATAAAAATAATTTATTTTATCTCATTAATAATAAATTAGAACTATGAAATATAAGAAAATATTTATATTATGCTATATTAAGGGTAACAATGTTATTTCATATTATTACATTTTTGTTCTTCTTGCTCGTTTCTGTAACCAAGTAAAGGAAAGAAAACTAATATTTTCACTTCATCCAAGCAATAGGAGAGAAAACAAATTTTTCTCATGCTTTTCTTTCTCTCTAATCTCTTTCTTCTTTTTTTTTCTTTAATCAACCAAGCAAAAGGTTAATGTTGCACTTTCTCTTGCTTGTGCTCCTAATTCATCCTTCTTAGTTTTTTTAGTAATTTAGAAGCACTTAACTCTTCGGGTTTGTGTGGTTAAGGGATAAAAATGCAGTGAAAATTTTCATGTATGAACTCCAATTATAATTTTATACACAAAATTCATCCATAAAAATTTCCACCTCATTTTTTATCCTATAATCAAACATAGCCTTAAAAGAGAAAATGTGGATAGAATAACAAGTGTTCAACAATACAATAGTTACAACAAATTTGTCTCTCAAACCTTTGCAAATTCAATTTCCACTAAACTTGATAAAAAGAATTATTGATGAAAAGAATTATCTCCCATGGCAACAACAAACTTAGGAAATAGTTAGTGAAAATCCTTTTTTTTCCAATTTCACGTTTCGTTTTTTCCTATCATGACCCGATTTTGGAACATGACTAGCACATGAGGAATTTCATCCTCACATAAACCTCATGGTCGCTATGTCATACTATATGCATAATTAAATATAACTTTTATCTTTTGAAATATAAACAAGTTGCATTTCCAAAACATAACAACATATGTAAATCTCACTTTATAAATCAAGTTTGATTCTGTAATAAATGAAATTGTGATGCTCTATACGAAACCATGGAAACTTATGTAACTTTAAATACATAACAAATCTTAATTATGTAATCAAAAAGTAAAATCATACATGGTCCGGGACCCTACCCGCATGATTATTAGAGCACTCTATCAAAAATAACTTATGCTTTACTTCAAAGTGAAGCTCACCCAGACTGAAGAAGTATTACTGCTGAGGGGGAGACTGGGGATGATCTGAAGCTACTATTATATCGGTAAGGCGAAAGAAGACGAGGGATGAATTTTATCTAAAACTCAGTGAGTGTGCTTTCACCTAGAATCATACATAGGACAAGAACCAGAGTACATAAGTAATAATGCAACATTCAAAAAGCCATTTCTATTCATAATGCATAATAGCTATTTAATAACATTGGTTTATAAGAAGCATAAAGAAACATAAGTATTTTCCAAGGAATTAACAGAGAGAGAGAGAATACTAAATAATCATAAGGTAGTGCTTAGCCTCCACAAACAAGGGCGTTTAACTAAGATTTTAATGGTCTCTTGCTAATCGTACCCCTCATAGACTAATCTGAATATAGCTAATTTCCATCGGCAGGTAACTTAGTATACCAAAGTTAAGGAATTGACTGTATCATTAACTCCAGGTCTGTTTGTCTTATTAACTCCTTGTTCTAAAATCATATTGTAGTCTCAAAGGAGGGGTTCTATGAATCTAAGTTCAACAACAATATAATCATCATATACCCACTTACTTTCACAACCTTAACAAAATATTACTGAATCTCAATATCATAATCTAAGTCTAGAATCATGAATTAAATCATATCTTAAGCAATTAGTAATCAAGAATGGTCCCATGCATTTGGAAAATCAATGGTTTTCATGAATAATTCCAAATCAAAATTTATAGTTCTTGTAAAAATACATACAGAATTTATATCATGATAAAACTCAAGTTTTAATTTTCTAAATATAGGCATAAAAGTGCACAAAAAGGAGGGTTGGATCATGTTTTACATTTTTCTATGCATCTAAAACATTTAACAAAATACTATCAAGCATTAAGCTTGAATTATAATAGAAATGAGATTAGTTCTTTTAGAAAGTAGATTTCTGAAGCATAAGATAAATAACAGAACAGCTAAAACATTATAACAGTATATATTGAACTGTAAAAGCATAGCAGAAAAATAAAAGAGATCAGGGAGAAGATGATATGGAAAAAATATTTTTATATTAGTTCGGCCAAACCTGTCTACATCCAATATTCAACACACGTTGAGGTTCCACTAAATCTCTTTCTCAACCCGAGAAAGAAAAACTGGATAGTCTTTACATTAGTCTTTGTGAACACCACATTTTATCCATCATTTTTATTTTGATCTTATTTGTTTATTTATTTATTTTATTTTATTTTATCTGTTCAGCCAATTTTATTGCAGCCTATTCCTCTTACTCTTTCTTTAGCCCATTACCTTTTTAGTCTGTTCCTGTTGCAAAAAAAATAAAAAGGGGACATTGGATCCCTTATTTCAGCCTTTTTTTTTTTTAAAAAAAGGGAACGTTAGATTCCCTAAAAAATAAAATTAAAAAAATAATAATAAATAAACAAAAAGGGACGTTGGATCCCTTATTTGGCCGTTTTAAAAGAAAAATAAATAAAAAATAAATAAATAAAAAATAAGAAATAAAAGGAAGAAGAACATTGGATCCTTCTGTTTGGATCCGTTCCTCAAAAACAACAGAAGAAGATGGCAGACACTATCATCGCCTCTTCCCCCAATAGCATGATGTCCTTCCCCTTGTGATGATTACAGGTTTACCAGTGAGCTGTAAATGAGATCATCAATAATTTTATTTGACCAAGCAACATGATATAATCATCCATCAACAACCGGGAATAGGGGATCGAAAATTTTCCAGAGTATTCATCAGCAAAGAAATTCAAAACCAAACAAAAAAATAAAAAAAATACATTCCAATACACCAATTGTTTAGCAAACGAGAACTTGCAAGCAAATTTCAAACACAGAAGCAGATTCCTAGCAATACAACCCAGTAGCAACAAGAGAGAAAGAACAAGGTAAATCCAGCAATAGCAACAGCAACAACAGCAGTAGCATCATCATTTAAAATTTTTAATAAAAATTTAAAAGGAATTGAGAGGAGGCCGCGGCGGTGCTCCTCCCCATCATCAGCCGCGGCCTCCATGAGTCATCATCTTCAAAGCTCGCATCCTCATCTTCAACCGTGAACTAGCCACCGGCGCCACCTCTCTCTCCGCGAGCAAAACCACCGCGAACCAGCCGCCGCGGATTCCCCCTCTCCTTTTGTCGTCCGCTTCCTTTGCCCAAATCGGCCAACACCGCGCGGGCGAAGCAGCCACCGCACAAGCCAAGTCTCCGCCTTTCCATCGCGAACCACCACGCCACCGAGATCGTGAACCACCGCACAACCGAGATCGCAAACCACCGCAACCCAGATCGGAAAATCCCACCGCCTCCGCTGCCTAGCCAATGCACCCTCTTCTCCTCCTCCGTCGCTTCGCAAGTCCGCACGCCTGCTTCGCCTCATGGCTCAGATCCGTGAAATCCGCCGTGAACCGGAGCTCTCTCTGTTCCCCCCACCGTGAAACTTCTCCTTCTTCGATCTGGTAACAGCCGCGCCGCCACCATCTGCTTCCGCCCGGATCGTGAGCCTCATCACTCGATCTCCTCTTTCCTTTTTCTCCCCTCGTGGACCTCTCTCTTCCTTCCTCTCTCTGTTTCTCTTTCCTTCTCTCTCTGGATGAGTATATGTGTGTGTTAATGTGAATGAGAGAGAGAGAGAGAACTGGTGATGTGTGTGACCGCGTGTGTGATAGCGAGAGGGAGTGAGTGAATTGTGTATTTGTGTGTGTGAGCGTGTAAATGTGTGTGTGAGAGTGGAGAGAGAGGTGTGAGTGTGTGAGTGTGTGCCGCGTTTGTGTGTGTGTATTTGTTTGGGTTGGTTCGTTTTGGGTCTATGGGCTGGTTGGGTTTAGAGTTAGAGATATTATTTTCTTATTTTTTTTAATGTTTTTGTTTGGGACTAGGTTTGTTTTTCCTTGCAAAAAATATGGGCTAATATTTTTAGAATCTTAGGTTTTGATGTGTAAAAAATACATGTGATAACAAAAAAAAAACAAAAAACCAAAAATACAAAAAATGAATTTTCTTTAATGTGTTAAATCTTTCTTTAAATTTAAAATCCATCAACACATGTTTTATTCTCATTTAATTAAAATCCATCCAACACATAATTATTTTCTACAGAACGACGTGGCTTTGAGTTCCTTATTGCACCAGAGGATACGTCGGCGTAGCAAATAACTATCAAGCCAAAACCTTTTTATATAAAATTTGTTCTTTATTTCTTGTTTTAATTTTAGTTTATTTCTTTGTAAATATGCAATTGTCGTAAGTTTTGGGGAAAATAAATATTATGAAATTATAATCAATTTGCAGAATAAGCTCTAGGGTAACCGTATTTATACGGATGTATTAGGGGTGTAGTGGGATTAAGTTTCCACCCTTCCCTAATCATAATCAGACTCCCGAATTTGAATCTCATTTAAAAGACCAGTTTGCAAATCAAAAGGTTTTCCAGTTTTAACCATAATTAAAATTGGTGGCGACTCCTGTTTTTATTTTAAAATTGGTTGTCATTCCCGTCACGACGCCCTCCGGGCACGTTGTGATAGTCTTCCCAAACTCTTATTTATGACCAGCAAACAACCCTACTATCACAATTGAGTAGTTATTCACCAGCCTCTCCAAGCTGAACTGAGTAGTTATTCATCAGCCTTTCTAAGTTGAACCTTTAGTCGTCTTGTACTAACCTCTCTAAGCTAACACTTGTGACCAGCAGACAACCCCTACTGTCACAAATTTGAGTAGTTATTCACCAGCCTTTCCAAGCTGAACCAAGTAATTATTCACTAGTCTCTTCAAGCTAAATCTGTGACAAGTAAACCAATTGTTACTGTCTGTTGAAAGTAGTCTTTAACTAGTCTCTCTAAGCTAAACCGTGACTAGTAAGAACATTTCACTATCGCGTTGTAAGTAGTTTTGCTATCTCACATCGATTGCTACTGGATTGAGGATACAAAAGTTTTGTGTTAGGGTTGCCACTCAAACTAACATACACTCAAGTTTCCTTAAAATGTATATGAATAACTGGGATAATTTGAACAATTCCTTTCTATTATTTCTTCCTAGGAAGAACATATATCTATTTAATAAAATAGAAAGAAGATTTTTACAAGTAAGAAATCTAATTACATGATGATATGAACCTTATTAGATGTGAGGAGAGATTTTCACTTAGTTTCCTCTTCTTGTGCAGAGCCTCTCACATTTTCATTTGAGCACAGCATCTCTATTTACAGATGGTTTTCCTTGTGACTGTTGCCCTTAATCAGATCTCCAAGTGACACGTATTGATTATCCATTTGTGTCTTGGAAAAGCAGTCTAGTAGAATATGTTGATAGTTTGTCAGATCTATTGCAAAAGCCATCGTGGCATTGAGGTTCTGATGTCTCTTCAGAAACTACTCTTACTTTTTGAGTGTGGTTTCTAAACTCTTTCTTCTAGCAGTTGAGTAAGTTGATCTAGTTAGCAGAAGAGATGACACGCCACTTTTGACACTGGGTTTGACTCCAAATTTGAATTTCAAAATTTCAAATTTTCTTCCTTTTCCAATAACGTTCAGTGCTCTACAATGAAGTGAGCTTTCTGACATGCATTATCAATTCCTTGATGATTCTTTGATCTTCTGGTCTTCAATCCAATCTTTATGCTGATGAAAGAATTGCGATCATGCTGATTGAATATAGTGTAACACTAGGTTCTCAAAGTATGCTTGATATCTTCATTCTAAACGTACTTTCTGATGTCCAGTGCTACTTTCTGAAGACCTGTGCCTTGGTTTCTTGTTCTTATTTGATTTTCTTTCACCCGTAAGGCATGTATGCATACTTTGCATGATAAAATTTTCACTTCTATTAGGCTTTATATGAGATAAGCCATATTTGCACATGTAAAGTAAAATTATTCTTGCTTCAAGTGCATATTATGCAATCCAGAGATACTTGTATGCTATGTCAAGAAACTCAGGGAAGACATTAGTCGTTCTTCAAAAACTTTTCTTTAAATTGGTTATGTTGTCATTCAAAACATATTGCATTGAAGCTTTCTAAGAGGTTTTGAAGCTAACACTAAATGCTCCATAATGGTAGCAAATATAATTCTAATGATCAAAATAAGATCGTAGGATCAAATCCACTCACTTCGAGGGGTGAAATGAGAAGTGCCAATACAGCTCTGAGGAGCAACAATGACACCAATGTGTATCATGGAAGCAACAAAACCAATGAATAATCTATGATAACTCTAGAGAAACTTTAAATCAACTTTATGAATATTGGAGGAGTACCCACACTTGACAACAATAAGAAATAACAACACCCATAACATGGAGGAGGAAGAAAATAGAAGAATCTAACATAAATCATAGCTAAATCCTTACCTTCGAGTTTGGAGGAGGGTAGGGTGGGGATGAGAGTGGAAGGATGCAAAAAGAGTTGGGAATGTTAAGGTTGCATTTTGTGTGAGAAAACACATATAGGAAGTGTATTTATAGGGTTAAGGGTTATTGCACTTTTCTGGGATCAAGGGATACTGCTATAGTGGTCCTGGACTGCTATAGCGATCTCCAGAGGCAGCGCCTCCACTCCGAAAACTGCGTTACTGGTACAGTGGCTCTTGACCGCTACAACGGTAGCAGAAAGGCTTGATTTGCACCACTTAGTGACTTTTACATCCGAGGCCTTCCTGGCAATATTGATGGGTCCCAAGGTAGACTTGTTGAGGGACATGTGAACTTGAGGCATCATAGTTTCTCTCAATTGATCTCTTCCATATTTGATATCTATTTGATATCTGATAGTGGTTAACAAATGTTTGGCCGAATTTATAGCTATACATTACGAAGAACAATGTTATTGCAAAACTTAATAGTAATATCCAATTAGGATTTAGGATACATACTCTATTACCATTTGATATAATGAACAAGTGGAGATAGTAGGAGTCGTCATCACATCTAAGGGTAATGGAGTGAGTGTCCAGTACCCACTTTTATATGTTAAAATGGACACCCACTTTTGGATGTTGGAATAACATTTTTGCATTATGAATGTGTATACCAAAATAAATTACTGACATAAAAGATGGAGATAGTAAAATGGCTCAGCTTGCTGAGTTGATTTGCTCAATTTGTCTCATGGGTTAGATCGAATATCTGAGCTCATTAATTTTTTCTAGCTCACTTAACACACACTGGGTTGGATTGAATATTTGGGCTCATTAATTTTTTCTAGCTCACTTAACACACACTGCTTAACCTTTGAGTTGGGACAGACTATTGACGTGTAAGTTGAAGATTATTTTTTATAAGGTTATTATGGTTAATTTGTAAAGACTCTTATTAGTCTAGTATGAATAAAATTTATGAAATGTTGATTTGTTAATAATTCATTACTTTGTTGTGATTCATTTGTATCATTAAACTTTTATGTTTGAATTTATATATAAATTATGTAATTTATTTTTTGATTTACTTTGTATGCACTGATAATAATGGATGAGAGTCAAAATTGTTTTATTGATATGACGATTAGTGCATCAAAATTAAAATTATTATTTTTAATTTATATTAATATTATCCTATTGTTTTTAAATGAAAATTTTATTAATTATGCTTATTTTTAAATTTTTAAAGAAGATTAAAATTTTGACAATGGGTGAGACTTGAGACATATAGCCATGGTCTCATATACTAATAATTGAATTATCAAAAAAATAAAAATCAATAAATTAACTAACACATCACTTTGTAAGGTGTGCGATGGTTTCAAAAGTAAACAATTATCGATCCGTGACCTAATCCTTCCGTCATATATATAAATCCATAATTGTCAATCAGTTTTTGTAAAACCTAAAATAATACCGAGAAACCATATATATATATATATATATAAATTATTCTAACATGCCTGTATTGGATTCAGAACATTATGGTTAGCTATTTTTCTAGCTTTGCGGAAAAAAAAACTATTTTTCTAGTTTTAAAGTGGAAATTCAATGAAAAAGAAGCAAAATAAAATATATTTTTAATGTATATTTTATTATTCTTACTATAGATTAATTGATACATTTATTATAAAAGTTAAGCTCTTTTAATGTTTATATGTTCTTACCTAAAAGTGGAGTTAAGGCTGCAGGTATCTTCGATGTCTATGTGAGGGGAGTGGGTACCTCCAAAGATATTCTGACACTCAAATTAGAAAATGAATAAAGCACAGAGTGGTAAAAATGTAGCATATTGTATCTGGAGGCATTAAGCTCCTTATATAGTGATAGATGATTCCGTGGTAAATCAGGTGACTGATAAGGGGAATTTATGCCACCTATCTTACTTCTAAATCTTAACTTTTTACATGAGTTTTAATGTGTTGTTGACACAAGTAATAAAGACTTTGATTTATCTCTCATTGTGTGACTTTGATAGAATTGATGGCTTTTACATTGATTATGAGATAATTTATAATTACATCTTGTTGCGTTTAACTTGTCTCTTTGAGCATGGTCTTGAGTATAGGAGCTTTGGATCAAATGCAATTGTCAAGAATAAGGGATCAAATTAAGATAAATAAGGATGTTTTGAAAAGCTTAAGAAGGCCTCTACAACTTTCATGTTCAACCTAAAACCCAATTCGAAGAGTATTTAGGTGAAAATCGGGTTGCAAAATGAAAGGTTGCTAATATTCTGATGCTGTCCAACTTGACCTCTAGTTAGTATTTTCATAATAGCTGGAGCTACAGATGTCCAATTGAGGTGATTTTGGTGGCATTGGAAAGCTTATTTAGAGGACAACAATTGCTACTTCTAGTGCTGAGGCAATATTCAATTCTATCCACCGCTGCAGCGCACTTTGACTGCTGCAGTGCTCAACAGCACCTGCAAAATGATGTTTATCAGCAAAGCCCCTCTGGAGATCACTGCAACAGTCAATAACCACTACAGCGGTGGTGTGATGATGCAAAACAGCTCGTTTAACCTATTTTTGGACCCCTGTTTAGGCTATTTTAGAAAGTAGTGTTTAAGGAATTGTTATAGATTTCAACCCTAACTTTTCACTCAGTTTGAAGCTGCCACTTTAGTTGCTATCATTCTCTCTCTACATCTCTCTCTTCTTTTTCTCTATTCTTCTCTCTCTAAGGGTTCCATTGGTGAAGGTGATTTGCCTTGGAGATTGTGGCAAGGACCATTGCTATTATTTTCAAGTTCTTTTATCTTCATTGTTGTAATCCTCCAGAGATGGAGGAGTAGATTTCTTTACTAGTGTAGGGATTTTCGGATGGATTGGAATGACATTTAAGACCCATTGTTTATATTAAATACATTGGTTTTCTTAATTTTCTACAATTTCTATTCCTTTAATTGTGGTGATTGCTATAATCTTTATTGGAATAACTAAATTGGCAATCGTTGTTTAGGAAAACCCTTTGGACATAAATTGATAGATCTATTGGTTTATATTTAAAGGAGAACATTAGAATTAACTTTTCGATTGGCGGTTAGGCTATAGCAATTGGTATCTTGGATCATTGTAATTACCAATTAAATTGAGATTTCATTTATTTGTTAATTTGATTGATCAATTCTAGAGGTCGATTGATCACTAGTAGAATTGCTAGTAATTTATTATTAATAGCCATCAATGGGTTTAATATTTGGTCAATGATAATTGATTTCCAATCCTAGAAATACCTTACACTAGTGCCTTCTCTATTGTTGCTATTATCTTTCAATTTAAATTATTTGCTTTGATTCTCAAAACCCGTAAATCTTCCTAACTAAGTATTGAAAACTCCTTGAGAGACGATCTAGGTTGTGCCCTTTACTATATTTTTGGTGCAACTTAGCACTTTATAAATTCTAATTTGTTGTGAGTTGTGATGCTCACATCAGTGACAAATCTTCCTTGAATAAGGGAGATATTCCTGAGACTTAATATATATTAGATAAATTTAATATTTAGAGGGAGATATAATCTAATATTGAAGGTATGGAGACATAACTGGGGATTTCTAGGTTATCTCATAGGCAGTTTGTGAGATTTTCTCGACTAAATCAGGAGGGAATCTCTAAGGGATCATTATGCCATGTAGCCAATCTGTAGATTCCCTTGTCTGAATTCCCTGTGATTGTGTCAAGGTGAGCCCATATTTCTAGTCAAGCACATAGCCCCCAAGCTTGGTCGTAGGACGAGTAGTTGGTGTCGAAGATGCGTGCCAAGCTTGAATGAGTCGACTTGTTATGCATTGCTTGGTGCACCTTTTTAGTTACTGCAATGATGATTAAAAGGGAATATGTAGAGACACATGTCACACCTGGAGTATAGGGCAATCACAACATATTTAGGTGGTAACCGTGGGTCGCATGTAGACCATTGGGTTGAAGTAATCTACCCCTGTAGTTTGATGAGGTGGGTAGTTCAGATCTCTTGGTTTTGATAATAAGTTAGGTGATGAGTATCGTGTCGAGGATTGTAGGTCGAGCTTGAATCGATCAATCACACAAGCATGGTCATGGTGCATTTCTTCGACCGTTGTGAGCCATTAGATCGGAGTGATGAGCCCCAAGCAAATCATGAGGTGGGTTTTCTATTTTGCAATTGAGTTCGTGTTGGTCTCTTTGTTTAAAGCGATTTCTAGGTCCATTTTGAAAGGCCTTGACTGTTTGAAGCAAACTTGAGTGAGTCAAGGCCCAAGCTTGTACTGATTGGGGATGAGCGGTTAGTCTGTAGATTCTGTTCGATTTGTAAAGCTGTCAATTTTGGTAAATGGTTACAGAATATGCGTTAAGCCCATAAAGGTCTCTTGAACGTTTCCCTTTGGCTATGGAGTGGTGGTAAGACATGGATATTCCCATGGTGTGTGTTGGGTGACTATTTAATCATGTGGGACATTCTTATTTGTGTCAATGGGCAATTAGAGTCCTCATTTTATCAATTACTCCAAAGTCTTGCTTTGGTAGCAATGTGTAGGTTAGAAGTGGAGTTTTGTGTTCTTTTTTCTCTTTGTTCGTGAACTTGAAGATTTTTCCAGGGTTCTCTCAGTTGATTAGATCTACTTGTTTAAGTTTGAAGTTAAGCCCCTCATTGTTGAATTTGGTTAAGGATGTTGAGTTGTCTGGTTGGGTTATTGACTTTGCTTAATTAGAATTGGGCCGAGAATGGCACAATGCCTAATCGGGATGCCGACTTAGGACTTTTTATTCCGAGCTTAATATCTAAGCCTTTTGTTGCTTAGCTTGCCAGCTTTCTTCAGCTTACATGCTTGAAGATCTACTAGTGTGATACTCGGTGTATACATGGCAGCGAAAAAGTTCCGTACTCCCCTAGGATCCCCTGGGACCCACCAATGCTGTCGGGAAAGTCCCAAATGGGCGGAGAATCTTGGAATGCTGGTTGGGTACTATTGCTATAGAATTATGCAGAATAGACTCGCTACAGCCAGCAAGCAGGCCAGGAGGCTCACTACAGCAAATGAGCTCGATGACAACACAGTGTAAAACGACGCAGTTTCGTTTAATGAGCATCCCAACCCTTTATAAACACCCAAGGTCAGGATTTTGGTCTCCAAAATCGAAACCCTTGCTCACAAAACACATTCTTCTCCTCCTTACTCAATCTAACTCCAATATTTCTTCCTTCTAAGTTATCAAAGGTAAGATTTCATGGATTTTGTTGTTCCTTTCCTTCCCATTTCATATCTTGGTGAATGAGTTGTTGATTATCTCCATTGTTGTTAAGTGGGAGTTCTCTCCCAATGTTATTAAAGTTATGTTTGAGTAATCTAGAGGTTGTTGGAGTCTAATCTAGAGTTTTGTGCCTTCAATGGCAAACGTTGGTGCCATTCCTCCTTTCCAGAGCTTTATTGGTGTTGACACCATCACTCTCTCCCCTCCAGGTGAGTGGATTCGGAACTTATGGCCTTATCTTGGTCATTTGGGGTAATTTCTTCAAATTATCATTGATTGCATGATTTTAGAAAAGATTTCAAGAGATTAGAGACTCTGATTGATTTGTTATTATGATAGAAATGATGATTTTCAACTAGAGCATGAAATAATTGTTTTAATACAAAACTCATGGGACCATTATTGTTTAATGGTTTTATCAAAAGAACTAGAGTATAATTATGACTTGATTAGATATTTCCATAAAATTTTGATGATAATTTTATGAGTGAATTAATTATGAATTATAGAGTTTTGTGCTTAAAGAAATATTATAACAGAGATTTAGAGAAAACAATATATTTATTGTATTAGAGATTAGACGATAGCTGTAGAGAAACAGACAGTGAGTTAACAGCTGAACCACTATTGTTAACCTTGGTACCAGGTTGTCCTGAGAGAACAATCTTAGAGAGCAGAGAATGGAACCTTTTTAGGCATCCTCATTAGGTCCCTGATGGATCATAGAGCATAACATTTTTCGGTTCTTGAAGAACCATAGAGTAGAGATTCTTGTATATATGCATAAGAGTGTGAATACGATTTCAAATTTTTGCATATGCGAGCTTGATGATTATATATGATTATTTATTTTTCTTTGGTTGTCCCATGAGAGGGTTATGGGTGAGGACCTGCTCACTGAGGTTTAGATGAAAGTCACCCATCTCTCTTCATCCTTTACAAGTACAATAGACGCTGCGGGTTCTTCTTTTCTACCTCATCTCCCGCAATAGAGATTTACTAGTTGGTGAGCTTCATTTTGGAGTGAAGTACTCTTTTGCTTTGATTAGAGATAGAGTGCTCAAGTGTACATGATGGGCAGGGTCCTGGACCATAGAGATGGATTGTATTATTTTATCATAATTATTTTGTATTTACATTATTATAGATTTAATGTATATTTTGTATAGAGAGCAACTCATATATTTTGAATCTTAGAGATATGTTTAGAGTTTAGAAATGAAATTAAGATGATTTGATTTTCAAATTTCAGAGAATTATGTTAGAGTTGATTATGATTACGATATTGATGAGGATTATGTCTTTAAGAGCCAATGTTTATTAGAGATGAAATGATGTTTTATAGAAGGATTTATATTAAAATATGCACATAGAGGTCACAAGGCTTACGTAGGAATGAGGATTCCTCACATGCCGGTCACGTGCCCAAGTCGGATCGTGACAACTAGAGCATTTCTCCGTGCAATTGTATGGGACTATGCCATTGAAGGAGAACAGTTACTTCCACGCCTACCAATGTATTGGTGAAGCTGGAAGTAGAGTGGTTGATCATTTTACAAAGGAGATCTTATTGTTGGCATTGACAATATTGCAGTTTTAGAGCTTATATTCAGTTGGTTGTCAACCCGATCCTCGGGTTCTTATAACTCAATAATTATAGTAAAGCCTAGTTAGGTTCTTGACTTAGGCATTGGATGAGGTTTATGGAGTTCTTATTAGGTTTCTACCTTAGGACTTGGTTTGGAACATAATGGCCCTTACTCAAACTATCACCACTGGTTTTTGATGTAGCTCGTCCCAAATCGACAAGATTCATAGCTGATCATCATGTGTTCAATCCGCTTAACCGAGTAGTCTTCAACTAAGGTCTTTGGTTCCTTGTCAAGCTATCAGCTCTAGATTGCTCTTGGCTCCTTTCTTTTAATGATATGCTTTAGCTTGACTTGGCTTGAAAAAGTAGAGTGCCTGGTAAGGATCTTACTAGGACTTATGTCGAACAGAAATCAACCGGGAACAGGGTGGTACATTGTTGGGTTGCAACTCAAGATTTATGGAGCTTGAGGTGCCTAGTCAAATATGAACTTAGGGCTTGATGATTTGTTCATATTCTTGGCCAAGTCATGGGCTAAAGATCCATATATTGAGTCCATTCGAGTGTAATAGAGCATCATTCAGATGATCGACCTTTGGTACGTTGAGAATCGATACAAGACTGCGGAATGCTTAGTCGATTTTTCAAATCTGGGTTTTGCATGGCATTTAATTGATGTTGGCCTTTGGTGCCCTATCTTAGCGAGTTATCATCGACTTGTGATGAGCTCATCATTGGCTTGTGATGAGCTCATTGTCAGTTTGTGATAAGCTCATCTTGTGGCGCATTATGTTGCTCCTCCTTTTACAGGAAACCCAAGTCCAAGAGAATTGTTGTCTTGGGAAGTGCTATTCTTCGACTTGGTGGCATGAGTGCATGCCGAAGCCATAAGGTGAATTCAACTTGGGAGCATGAGGGTGCATCAAAGTGAGATTTACCTTAGTGTTTCCAAGTTATGATTGATTAGTGATGTTGTAATCGACTAATGATATTGTAGGTTGAGTCCATTAGGTTAAGTAGCTAAGTACTGAGTTGGATGTTAGTTCAAGCGAGGGTGGTATAACTTTTCTACCTTTTTTTTAACTTGACAAAATTTTCCACCAAGACTTGGTGACGGTATTTGATTATTTCCCTCGAGGGGTGATGATGAGCTCATCCTAGTAGTGTAAGAATACATTAAGGACTTGGAAAGCTTGTCTTGGCTGTGCAGGAGTGGCAAAAGAAATAGTGAGCTAATCTTAGTTGCACAACTGAAAACCTTGTGGGGTTGTCTGGGTTACCATCTTTGTGGCTGGCGACATATTGAACTTATCTTAACGAGATGAGAACATGCTGGCAACTTGGTGAGCTTGTCTTGGTTGTGTTAGAGCAACCGAAAACTTATGAGCTCATCCTAGTTGTTTGGGAGCAATTGAAAGTGTCGGAGCTCGTCCAGGTTAACATCTTGGCGGCCAACGACGCGTTGAACTCGTCTTAACGAGACAAGATGTCACAACCTGATTTGAACACATGATCAGCATGTAAGAAATCTCACCCCCATGTATGCCTCGTGATTACTGAGTCATACTATATTCATAATTTAATTATAAAAATCTAGTTCTAATTTTAATTAAACTTGCATTTCTGAAATCATAATAACAATGAGCAATGCATCTCATAAATCAAATCCGAAACTGTATCTTTAATATAAAATATATCGAGTTGCTCTATACAAAATAAATATGAAAACAGTATATTTTTAATACAAATATAATCTTGGTAATCAAAATGCACAAAATACCCCTATATGATCCCGGACCTTGCCCACACTGTCACCGGAGCACTCTACTGTAAAAAGCAAAAAGCACTTCACTCCCAAGTGAAGCTCACCAACTGATGTCTCTTCTACACTTGGGGAGGGGGTTACTAAGGAGGACCTACAACAACTGCTGTATCTGTAAGGGTAGAAAGGAGAGGAGTGAGTTTTATCTGATTCTTGCCTGTAACTACCATATGGGACGACCAAGGAGAATACATAATCATATAATGAAATGCATTAATCATAAAACCATTTCCATATTTGAATATACCATAATCTCAAACCAATAATCTTTGGAAATTATAAATAACAGTAATGTAGTAGAGAAATAGTAATCTCTGGTTATTCATATATACATATATAGCATAACAATAATGATTCCTAGGACCTTTAAACTCTATGGGTACCTCATGAGGTCCCAAATTTAGACACCAAACTATCACGACACGATTTGGGCATGTGACCGGTACGGGAGAAATCTCATTCCCACATAAGCCTCGTGACCTGTATTTCTCTATATGCATAGTATTTTATAAAGCCATTTAAAATATAGTTTTATTTTCTATATATAAATCACCTGCACGTTCAAATCATAATACTCAAAACCAGAGTTTTATAATCTATCTATAAATTATGAAATTAAAATATCGGCAACTATACATAAAGTTTGTCATATACAATATAACCGTGAACAGTAAAGTAAAGTTATATAAATATAATCCAAAATAACATTCTAGTATGCAAAATGTAAACTATGCTCTACAGTCTGAGATCCTGTTTGCATCAACGCTGGAGCAATATAGAGCAAAACGATAAATACCTCACATTGTAAGACCCACCAACTAAAATCTAATGCTCCTGGGAAGAAGATGGTTAGGAAGTATCTACAGCAGCTGCTCTATCTCTAAGTAGGAGAAGAAAAAGAGGGGTGAGTTTTATTACCATAATCTAGTAAGTGAGTCCTCACCTGGTGATAACTGATTTTTCTATCACACTTTATTTTTGCAATTGAATAATGATTTTGGGGCTAATTAGTCTGTAAATATTGGTTTTTATTCTAAATTGGACTCTGGGCTTTTAAGTGGAATTAATCATAACTTTTGTTTCAGGAGCCCGATTGAAGGCCAAATTCGGACAACAAGACAGTTATGAAATGCTGGAGTAAAGTTTAGTTAATTAAGTGTCCAATTGCATGGGACCAAAGCCATTATTTTGGGTTTTCTTTTGTTTGGGCCGGTTTTTGTTCTTTGAACCAGTTTATTTCATTTTGGTTTTTAAGAGCTGGAAAACAGAGGGACTAAAAAAAAAAACTGTTCTTTCGGATTCTTCTATCGGAGTTTTGTTCATATCGTTCTTCTGAGTTTTTTTCATTCTATTCGACTCTTTCTTTTTTTTTATTCTTTGATTTTTGTCTCTGCCATGGTTGGCTAAGGCACTAATCGACCAACCCACGAATTGAGTGTCCGCCGTTAATCCAGAGGACGTTTGTGCCTCATACTGAGTTCGTTTTTACCTCATACAGGGGTGTTGAATGTTAGATTTAACATTTAGGTTGATTAAGCGAAAGGGCTCAAAATCAAAACGGGTTTAAGTGGGCATTGTACGTTGAATGAGTGAACACGCCAAGTTTTTGATAAAATGCTAGGTGATTGCCTAGTAGATTCGTTTTTCTAAATGAATGCAGGGATTCCGATTTGTTTAGGATCGATCACGAATTCAGTGATTAATTGTCCAATGACGGATTCTCAGGAGCTCAAGTCTGGGTTGGTTGCTTTTTAATTATTGATTTCATTTTTATCTGTAATCTGTTAATATTGAAATTGAACAAACCCCCTTCTTCTCGTTTTTGTTGCTATTTTTTATTTGTATTGTGCTGTTTTCAATTGAGCGAATTGGTTCATTGTGAATTCCTTGGGAAACGATTCAGGTTGCTCTATATTACAAATTTTCTTTTTGTTAGCCTGATTAATTTGAGTGAGCTCGACAGTCATGTCACCTGGAACCTCCTTCATAGGACACCGAGGAAGAAATGCATAACATTATGATAATAACAATATCAATAATGCTCAAAATATTTCATATTAACATATAAATAAGCATATTCAAAATACTCTTTTACAAGTTAACTTAACAGTTTCCTAATAGAGAAACAGATTTATTTGGTTATGCACAAAACCTATGACCTAAAAAAATCTCTAATTTTGCCCAATATGGGGTATAACAAATAAAGTTCTGGTTATGGCTGGATACCATGGCATAACAAAAATCTTTGGTCTCTGTTTTCTCTAGCTCAGGCAACTTGATACTAAGGTTACAATTAAGCAGAAATCTCAATTATTCTTAAAAATAAACTTTAAAATCATATATTGTTTTGTATTTTGATGAAAACAGCTATAACGATTAACATCAATATTACAAATGTGAACCCACTCACCTAGAGTGCCAGAAGATGAGCGTTCAACACTGACAGAGGTCCTTGGAGCAAGAATGACACTAGTGTCTGCCATAGAATCAATATAACTCAAGATTAACCTCTAATAACTCCTATTTACACAGATACAACTCTAACACCATGGATAAACTTGGCTTCTTTAAGAAGCATGGAAACCTCTATGCCAAATCTTCAAAAATAAGGAAAAAATTGAAGGGAAAAGAGTAAAATCGCTAAAACAACATACCTTAAAGCTTTGGAAGTGAAAGATTAAAGTTGATTTTGAGAGAAAATGGAAGAAAATGGAGTTTGGAGGTGAAACCAGGGTAGAAGAGCGAAGTTTCATGTATCTTGGAGAGAAAAAAGTGAATGTGTGGTCTGGCCCCCAAAAATGAGAGTTTTTATAAAAATTTCAGTGCTACAACGCTTAATTCTGTGAATTGCATTGTCTTACTGTTCCCCAACTGTTGTAATGTTTATTTGAGCACTGCAACACTCTCTAAGGTGGTTTTTCTCACATCTTCTAGCAATAATTCAAATAAAGCCTACCAACAACATGAGTAGGTCTCAACAAACCCTATAGCAGTTCTGAATTTGCTTAAGCGCATGTGTACTACACTAAACTCTCCTAGGGAATAGTATACCTAAGGTATTATATGACCTAGGTTTCATCTCTGAATACTCTGGAGGTGAGATTGTCAGCTAGTGGACAACTTAGTACTAAATTTAATGATCACTCACAATTATTAACTCATTGTCTATTTCTCTATAGTTATCGTCTAGTCTTAAAACCATGAAACTAAGAAGCTCTAACTATAAATTTGTGACCAAAATCTTCTCTACATACATAATTCTCAAAAAACATTAGAGTAAACATATTATCTCTAATATTCATATTCATGTTCAGCTGTCAAAATCAATTTAGCAACAAAATGGTACCATGAGTTTTCTTAACATAGCTTCTATGCTCGTTTGACATTCAAAGCTCTTAACTTGACAAAATCAACAATGTTCTATATTCATCTTGTAATAATCTCTAGAATCATGAATTTACAGTATTAAACTAAGAAAAAAGTTATAATGACCAAAATATAGGTCATAGGATTGAACCCGCTCACCTCGAAGGGAGGAATGACTGGTATCAACACCAACCGAGCTCATTGGAGTGGGAATAGCACTAACGTCTGCCATAACAAATACAAAACTCAAGATTAATCTATGAAGATCTCTATACAACTCCAAACAACTCAAACAATATTGGAGAAGTACCCCCACTTAACCACAATAAAGTATATAATAATGTCCAATCCAAGAGCATGAAATGGAGGAGAGGGAGATGACATAAACCAACAACATCCTTTACCTTTGAGCTTGGAGAAGGGAGATTAGACTAGGATTAAGAGAAAAAGGAAGGAAAGTGAGTTTGGGAGCTAGGATTTTGTTTGGGGAAAGGGGAGCCCGTGTTTGACAGCTTAAAAGAGTTGCGAGGCTTATTAATCAAAACTGTGTTATTTTACACTATTCTGACATCAAGGCTCCTTGCTGTAGCGTGTCAGACTCATAGTAGTGCAACTGACCAACAATAAAGGCATAGATTGGCTCGCTTGCTTGCTACAATGATGATTTCTTGCTGCAGCAAGACTAATCTGTTTAATATTACAGACTTCATAGCAACATGGTCTATAGTGTCACGGGGGTTTCTAAGGTACCCAAAAGCAGTCGAGCCTAGCTAGGGACACGTGGACCTGAGGTATTACATGGGAACACTCTAAAGACTTGATAAGTTCATTATAATGAGATAGGAGTGCACAGTGAGCTAGTCTTGGCTATGTAAGAGTAACCAAAGACTTGTGAGTTCATCCTGGTTGTGCAAGAGCAGCTGAAAACATCGGAAGTTATTCGAGTTATGGTCTTGGTGGCCGGTGACATGTTGAAATTATCTTAGGGGAGATAGGAACACACTGAGGAGAGAGTGAGCTCGTTCTAATTGTGTGAAAGGAAACAAAAATGTCATAAGATTGTCTTAGCAGCCTTGGGCGCTCTGAAGACGCTTCAAGTTGGTGAGCAACCCTTGTCGGTTTGGTTGCCTAGCTGTGTTTCCAGCTTGGGGCTTTGTATCTTGTGATCCGAGGCTGAAAAGTACGTCAATACAGTAATATGCTCGTGATAAAAAATTAGAGAATAATGTACAATATAAAGCACGTAGGCAAGTATAATATAATATCCCTGTACTAGATAAAAATACTTAGAGCAAAACAAGTTAATTCTAAGGTGAAGGTAAGCTTGGTATCCCAGAGATCTATAAATTACTTAAATTCTGAGGTAAGGTATACTCAGAATGAAAATTAAAATAATTTGTATATGAGAATAAGATATTGATTTATGGAGATATATCTGAGATGTGAAAAATCCTCAAATTACAAAAAAGTTATGAGAATAATAAAGGCATATCTTGTTAGATTTTGACGGTAGACAATGACATAATTCGACCATGGAGTAACGGTGTAGCTTAACTGGAGGTGGTGTCGAAGCTCGGTCGGAGGCAGCATCAGAGCTCAATCAGATGCTACGATAGAGCTCGGCCTATCAAAGACAATGCTTGGCATCTAAGAATATTCATATCAAAGTTAATTGATCATGAAAACAAGATAATAATTCTTCATATCAAAGTTGTTTGAGTATGAGGATAACATATGTCCATAACTTAAAAATTCTTCACATCATCATTGATTGAGAATTGGGATAAGCCGGATCATATGTTGAGTGAAAATGGCTAACCACAGTTGTTAGGCCAAGCTAGTATTCAACTCCTGTAGAAAAGGAGATAATATATATTTGAGGAAATAACACTTCCCACTCTTGGGGTTTGCGAAAATAACACTACTCAACCCCAAACTTATGGAAAATTGACACTCCACTCTATTGTCATGTTTCACTAACTACTCTATTAACTATGGTCAAGACATACACTTTTACATATTCTATCTTACCATATAATTAATCTTATCCTATTATATGATAATAATACAATTAGAAACTTAATAAAGAAAGTTTTGTCATATATCAAATTTTCTTTGATGAGAATTTAACACATGATGATTTTTACTAAAAAAATGAACATTCTATTGATTTATTATAATATTTTATCAAATTCTTTTATTATGACATAATATTATCATAGCCAAAAAATACTATCAATTAACATATACATACTATCAATTAGTCATTTCATCATATATCTAATTTTCTTTAATGAGAATTTAACATGTGATTATTTTTTACTAAAAAATGAACATTATATCAATTTCTTATAATATTTTATTAAATTCTTTTATTATGACATAATATTATCATAGCAAAAAAAATACTATCAATTAGTCATTTATAAATTAGATAACTAGAAAACTATTCTAGAGAAATTTTGACACAATGCAAATTCTCCTTCAATGAGAATATCATACATGATTATTTTAAAAAAAAAACTGAACATCCAATCAATTTGTTATAATAATTTATCAAACTAAAAATTCATTATTTGTCAAATCTATGTTTGGAAATGCAATTATTTTTTTAATAAAATTTATACTGAAATAATTTTATATGTTTTGGTAAAAATATATTTAAATTGAACAAATAAAAATTAAAAAGATAAAGTTAACATAATCAATATTTGATGTTCAAACGTAAAACTTTAAAATTGTATAAATGAATCAAAAAAGTATAATTGACCGAGTGGTCAAGTGACATGTTTGAATTTTAAGTTGAAGTATTACAAATATGAGAATTGAATAACCAAACTAATTCTAATCAATTTTATTTATTTATGTTAAATTTTAAAGTTTATTAGATCAATTTAAGTTGGTGAACTTTTTTAATTATAACTTTTAAACTACATTACATCTTAATGTAAAAAAAATAAAGTACAAAAGCCACTCCTTTTTATTATTTTTTAAGTAATATTACTTGTATTAATTTTTAAGGAAATTTTTAAAGGAGTACTTAAAAAATCCGTTAAATATATTTTAATTATATGTTGTGATGTCCTTCAAAGATATTCGAGGAAAATGACATTTCTCTTAATTTTATGTATAACTTTTATTGAAAATGAATTGCATTTTTGAATATAGATTTGATAAATAATCAATTTTGAGTTTGATAAAATGTTATAATAAAATGATATGATTTCATATTGTTTTTGAATAATCACGTATTAAATTCTCATTGAAGGAGATTTCCAAATGTGTCAAAATTCTCCGAAATAATTTGTTAGCTCCAGAGCCCGTTCAATAAGCTTCAAGGTAATATATTTTGAATAACAATAAAACTAATTTAAGGAAAATATTTTGAAGAATGGCTAATGTCTACTTTGAGTTTCTTAAAGCGGCAAACAAGTTTTTTCGTTAACATAACATGGCTCCATCAGCAAGAATAATTTCACTTTACATATGTAAACATGATTAATCTTATATTAAGAGATGAGAACTAAATGAAAGTGATAATTATATCATAAATCAAGCATATACATGCCTAACGAATTAGAGAAAAGCAACCAATACAAGAAACCATGACTCGAGACTTCAAAAAGTAGTACTGAACTTCAGAAAGTACGTCTAGAATAAAGATATCAATCAAACTCTAAAGCCAATGTGTTCTACAATATTCAATCATCATATTCGCAATCTTTTTATCATTAACCAACTCTAATTAAAGACTGAAAATTCATTAAGGAACTGATACCACACATCAGAAGTTCACTTAACAGTGAAACAATGCACTCTAAAAGAACATGAGGGAAATTTAAAATTCAAATTTAAAGTCAAACCCAGTTACAGACTGGCATATTATCACTTTTGCCAAATTAGTCAACTACCCCAGCTTCTAGAAGAAAAATTTTAGAAACCATGTTTAGAAGGTAAAAAGTAGTTTCTGAATGGACATCAGAAACCTCAACTTTAGAATGGCTTCTACAAAAAATCTAAGAAACAAACAGGCTACTTTTCTAAACTGCATTTCCAAGACACAAACAGATAATCAACATGTGTCACTTGGAGAATTGATCAAGCACAATGGTCATAAGTGAAGACTATCTATAAATAGAGATATTGTGCTTTTAAATACACATGACAGAATGCCACACAAGTGCTGACTCTCTGTGAAAATTTCTCCTTACCGCTTGTAAAGTTCATTACAACTTGTAATCAATTTCTATATTTGTAAAATCTTCTTTCGATATTGTAAACCAATTTATACGTTCTTCCAAGAAGAATCGTTAGAAAGAAGTCATTCATGTTATCCAAGGTCATTCATTGCATATCTTAAGAAAACTTGAGTGTAGGTTAGGTTGAGTTGCAAACCCAAACATAAACCTCTTGTAAGCTTGATCCAGTAGTGATAGGTGTGAGATAGCTTGGAGAAACTGAGGTAAAACTACTTACAACACGACAGTAAGGTATTCTTGCTAGTTATGGTTTAGCTTGGAAAGGCTGGTTAAAGACTACTCGATTCAGCTTGAAGAGGTTGGTGAATAACTACTTGATTTGTGATAATAAGGGTTGTCTAATAGTCACAGGTTAGAGCTTGGGAAGAATATTGTAAAGACTATTGTAAAGACTATTTAATTTCTTTCTAGGGTTGGGAAAGGTTTTAGTGAAACTCAACAGTGGCTGAGAACTGGATGTAGACAGGTTGGCCAAATCGGTATAAAAATATCTGTGTAGTATCTTTTTTTCCCTTATCTCTTTTACATTCACTGCTCTATGGTTATTTGTTTATATTTTCTTAAAGTCTATCTTTTTAGCTGTTCTATTATGACACTGTCATTCAAAAAGTAACTTTCTGAAATCTCTAATATTGTTTTCGCTGCATTACAAGCTTAAAGCTTGATTGTATTGTGTTAAAGTTTTCAGAAGGTAAAAAATGAAAGAGAAGCGAAGCACGATTCAACCATCTCTTCTCGTGCTCTTTTCTACCTCCATAATTTTCTAATTATGTAATTAAAAAATGATTAATTGATGGTATTTATTTGTTAATTGCTAGTATTTATTGGGTATGATAATATTATGCCATGATAAAAAAAATAATTTGATAAAATATTATAATAAATTGATAGGATGTTAATAATTTTTTTAGAACAATAATCATGTATTGAATTCTCATTAAAAGAAATTTGCATGTTACAATTTTTTTATGATAAGTTTATAATTGTGTATGATTATTATAGAATATAGGATATGATTAATAGGACTATAGAATATAGAACATGTAAAAGTGTACATCTTAACCATAGTTAATATGAGTAGTTAGTGACACAAGGCAATGGGGTGGAGTATCAATTTTCTATAAGTTTTGGGTTGAGTGTTATTTTTGCAAACCTCAAGGGTGAGAAGTGTTATTTACCCTATATATTTATGTGGCATAAAGTAACTGGTATTGAATAGAGTTTCGCTGCTTTAGCTCCAACAAATTAATAAGTTTATTTAAAACTGAATTGCACCAAAAATGTAATATAACAGTGTACATCTTGAGTCATCTCCCAATGATATTGGTGACTAATAGACTATGTGAAATAAGGGGTTTGAAATAGCATTCAACACAAATTAAATGAGAAAAAATCTAAATATAATAAAGGCAATAGCACAAGGATTCCAACGGCCTAGGATTATCTCTCATTTTCACACACAATTTATCAAACACATGGTGCATGACTTTCCATGTTAATTGTTTAATCAAACAACTAACTTACCAAACTAACTTGGCAAATCGCACAATCATTCAATTAACTAAGTATTAGCTAATATACATACTGGAATTATCGAGATCTCAAAAACCCAAAACATGTATGCCAACTCAAACATCACTTGCAAGCCTAATTCTCAATCAAGAATTAATCTTAATTTCCTATGTCAACCAAGTATTCGTCAATCAATCAACCAATTTATGCTTAATTAACTTCCCAAATTATGCATTCAATCCATAATCATGAATTAGCATCATAACCAAGGTTCATTTCAACCATATGGCCAACCATAAAACCCATCCCATAATCATGTTCAAGGAGATATAATCAAGCTCACTCAATTAAGGAATCTAGCTCATAATCATACAACCAAGTTTCAAAACTAAAATTAGCATACTCATGAATCCACAAATCATAATCAATCAATCAATGTAAATACATAAGTGATGGAAGAAATGTAAAGAGAATAGGAAAAAAGAAACCAAACCATATATTGATTAAGTTGGGCAATGTCTTAAGACAAATCTTTGAATCATAAAAAATCGTTGGTGCTAGTTACATAACTACTCCTCCATTAATGGAGATTATAACCAACTAAAACAGAAAAAGAAATTAAAGCTAAGAGAGGAGAAGATATGATAAGAGAAGAAAATGAGTGAAGATGAGGGAAGTGGAGGAGAAAAGGTGAGAAGAAGGTGGAGGAGATGGGAAGAGAGGAAGAAGAGAATGAAGGGCTCAAACTACTCTAATCTAAGCTAATTTGAGCAAAAGGGTCATGTGTGTTTGTTATAAGAATTTAGGGATCATTTAAATCCCCAAAAACTCATTAAAATGCACATAGGGCAATCACATCTAGTTGTAGTCTGTTTGAACCAAAACTTGCAAATGGCAGCACCAGGGGCCGCTAAAGCATCCTTGGCTGGCTGTAGCGAGTTGTCTTAGGTTTTGACCCCTGAAATGATCGAATTATCTCTTGGTGTCTTCGTAATTTTTCTTCTCTACAAAATGGACACCTCAATTGCCTGATTTGGACTCTGGGTCAGAGAGATATGCCCTGATTATTGAAGCATGCCCAATCTGAAAATTCAGCACCTCAGTTTTGATTTTTGGGCCTATTTTGATCAGCTATATTTTTTATCGGGCTTTTGAGCTCTTCATGAAGTTTGTATATAGTCCTTTTAGCTTTCCTACAAGCTAAAGAGCATAATTTTTAGAGGTCTACAACTCTAGTTAAGCACAAAATACAAAACAGTGCTAAAAGTGAAATTATGCAGAAAATTCTCATTAATGCTCAAATCAATGTCCAAACTCAAGCATGATGCAAATGCATAAATTGAGCATAAAAGAGAGTTAGGACACTAAGATTAGGATACAAAATATGTATAAAAATGCATACTTATTAGTAACCATACTAGAATTATGCTCTAGTGGTTGAAGGCATTATTGCAGGTACAAGGGTGCTGGTTCAATTCTTGGGACAAGCACATGATGGTTGCATTGTGGCTTCGTGGTGGTTACACCATGGCTTTGATATAAGGAAACTAGCAGGAGGGCCCGGCATACAAAGACCGACAACAGTGAGAATAAAGTGTCTTTGCAACATCCTGGTGATGAGGCCAATGGCTTGCACATGGCTCATGAGAAAGGGATTTGCTGCCATCCCTGTTTGCCGCACGGGGTTGTTTCCTGCACCCTCTACCGTGGCCTGTGACCAGGCCTTTGGTGGATATCAGGGGTTTGCTGTCACCGCTAGATTGTCGAAGAGGAAGATAGGGATGCTAGTTTGTCGAACAAAGAGGATTCTCTTGCCCAAACTGCTAAGGAAGAAGCTGGCTTGCGGGGGTGGTGTGATGGTACTGCTTTGCCATCGTTGTTCATCACGCAGCTTGGCTATTGGTGGTGCGGTGTAGGATGCAATGTGTCTCCTTGCAACATAAACTTTAAAAGATGGATTAAGGGAGAGTACACAGTGAGCATGTTCATGGTTTAGAGATCGTATTGTGTGACCATGGTGGATGTGTATTATTCATTCCCTTTTTGGTTGTTTTCTTATTGATCAAGATTGTTTTATTCTTTGGACTGAGAATTTGTGTGATTGTGTTAAAGAAACAACGATGGTAGGATGAACAAGTAAAACTAAAACCAAAATCATGTACGTGGAAACATGATTAAATTCATGCAAATTTGTGTTGGCAAGCATTCTATTGTCCAATTTGGAATCATGTGAATACACGATTATGATTTGGTTTTTACCAGTAGCTGTATCAAGTTGATGTACATAATGTTATTCCATATAGTTCACTCTGATAGTAAGAGAATAATGGTAAGATATCATCTGGGAATTGAAAGATGGTTGAGACACCTTCACCTGAGAATAATGGTTGAGAGATGCTCCTGATAAGGATTTATTCCCTGTTGTGGTAACTGTTTGCTATCTAGCTAGCTCTGTCGACCTTGGTGGGGTAGGCTTATTTATTGGCCCCACAATAAGTGCAAATGCTTTAGCCTAAAAGTGATGGTAAGGCTGAAGGTGTCTCCGACATTAGTGTGAGAAAGGTGGGGTACCTGCAAAGACACTCCGACACTCTGACACTCAAATCAGTGAATGAATGAGGCATAAAGTGGTGAAAGGTGTAGCATATTGTACCTAGAGGCGTTGAGCCTCTTATATAGTGAGAGTTGATCTTGTGATAAATCATATAACAATTTTCCTTGAATAAGGGAGATATTCCTGAGATTTAGTTTAGATTAGATATATTCTGTATTTAATGAGATATATGATTTAATATAGAGGATATTGAGATATTCAGAGATAATAGGAGATCTAGAGAGGTAATAGGAGATCTCCTAGTTATCTCGTAGGCAGTTTAAGAGATATTTTTTGCTAAATAGGCAAGGAATCTTTAGTGGATCATTATGCTACATAGCCGATCTATGGAGCCCCTGTTCAAGTTCCTTGTGACTATGCTAAGGTCTCAGACCCATATTTCTAGTTCAGTATATTATATAATAGTATATGACTAGATAATAATATAAAACAATTAACATCAACCATAAATTAAAATCAAATCCTTTGCCTTATAGTGTTATAATTTTTATTGTAAATAAGAATATATATTTATGTATTGTTGCAGTTTTTAATTATCCTCTTTTCTTTTCTTTTCTTTTTTTTGAATTCCTGACTTATTATATGTACATGTAATATTGTAATTAATTATATTCATCCCTATTTGCATGATATGTTTTTGTTATAATATGCGCGAGAAACTATACTTTAATAAAAATAAGATTTTTCGAACCGAAAACACGAACTTTCTTACGAATTCTAATATTGACAAAATAAGAATTATTTTAAGATGCAGCCGAAATGGCCATTGCCGTTTGGGTTACGGGACAGTACGTTCACCCTTTGCATAATCCAGAGAGAGGGCAAAATCATTGAAAAATAGATTCATGAAAAAGTGAGAAGGAAACGGACAACTTATGGATACAAATTGAAGCAACGAATCGCAGGGTGCCAATAATGTCATGTGTACTGCAAGGAAACTTCTCACAGAAGCTTTTACGGCGATAGAGTTCACATTCAGGATATGTTTGGTTGAGAGTAAAAATAAGGATAAATTTTCACTTTATTTTTACCCCTTAACCAAATATACCTTTAAAAATAATACGGGTTAAATTTGTAAATTTTAAAACATTTGGGGTAAAGTGTAAAAAATCTATATTTTAAAGGATAAAGTGCAATTGCTCTCTTTATAAAATTGTTAATAGAGGTTTTAAGATTTATTGTAACTTATATTAATCCTTTTTACTAGTAATAATCAATTAAGCACAAGATTATTAATGACAAAATTGCAGTTAATGTCTTGACCATATATGACATATAAATTGATTATAATACTTTTATGACAAAATATGATTTTCAATCCCTTATTTATACTCGATTTTTCAATTTGGTCCATTACATTTTATGTTGGCTTAAATGGTTTTGGTCTAAACATTTACAAAATTATTTATTTTTGTCCCTACAATTAGTATGTCTATGTCAATTTGGTTCCACAAGATTTTCATTGGTCATTCGCGATATCTCTTAACCATATATGTCAAAATCTACTTTGAGATGAGTTATTGGATTCAGAAGGATGGGTTATTAGGGATGGGCTAATATGTTATCGGATAAGGATTTTGACACAGGAGATCAATATGTCCCACATATTTATCAATTACCATATAAGATTAGATAACATGTATTTCTGTTAACCAGTACAACGTTTAACAGAGATAACTTAATTGTAAGGACTAAAACCAAACAATTTTGAAAATATTTGAACTCAAAAAGCAAAGGACCAAAACTAAAACCTACTTATTTTTAAGAGACCAAAAATATATTTAATCATTTTATTTTTCTTACTTTGGTTTCTTATGTTTCAAGTTGTTTTCAATTTAGTCTCAAATCATTATTTCGTTATATAATTGACTAATGGAAAATGCTGATGTGGCACCAACCATGCCAACATGTGGCAAACGTGGATCAGATGTGGAGTGTGCCACACCAATATATTCTATCAATTATATGGCAAAATAATAAGTTGTGATCAAATTGAAAATGATTTGAATCATAAGAGAGCAAATTGAGAAAAATAAAAGGTAAGAGGCCCAAACAAAAAAATCAGTAAAGGTGTTCTTACCTGAAAAGTTAAGGGGCCAAGTAGCCTACTTGTGCCATTTTTTATTATCTTGTGATGATAGGGAGGTTACAATATAATTAACTAATGATTAAAAAATAGATATTTTAGTCAATTATATATACAGGAAATATTACGAAGATATTGTAATTTTATTATTAATAATCAAGTGTATGTCTTATGTTATCTTTTTGGTCACTTAAATTAACAAATCATTAGCTGTAGGGGAGGCTAATGAAGGTTTCAATAAACTTCGAGATTTTTCTAGTTTTACAAATCAAGGGATGTCAAATGTAGTTATACTAAATCTTAAAGGAGAATAATATAGTTCAACATAACACTTTATCACAAATATTTGTGCAAGTATATATATATATATATATATATATATATATATATATATATATACCTTCATTAAAAAAAAAGTGTGCAAGTATATAAGTTTTGGTTCTGAGAAAATATTTTGGTTGGTTTAAGTCTAAATATTTATTAAATTGCTTGATTTAGTTCCTATAGTATATAATTGCCAGTTCTTATGCATAGAATTGAATGACCTGAGCTTCTGTTATTAGTCAATTCAACATTTAACATTAACAATATGATGACAAGGACTAAAACCAATCAATTTTTCAAATGTTTGGATTGAAATTAAAAAAAAATAAAGAACCAAAACTAAATTTTACTTATTTTTCTGGGAATTGAAAACATATTTAAGTGTGATTTAGTGTAATTAATTAGTTTTTTGAGAAGATAATATGTTTGGCTTAAAATTAAAAAAAAAAATTATAGGAGTAACACTTATTTTGTTTGGAGCACATATTTCCCTAATTTTTAGTGGGTAAATTTGTTTTTTTTTTTTCTGAATTCCTTTATCCTTCCACTTATCTCACTTCGTTGCCACTCCTCCTGCAGCACTAATGGTTTGGTCCTCTTGGGCCTATATCCATGTTGCGGGTTTGAGATGGCACTTCAGAACCAAACTTCCCTCCTCACATGTACACCCTATCTATTTTCTCTTCTTTCTTTTTATCCCTAATACCATCGGTATGCAGATATTATTACTAGGAGCGCTCGACTAATTCGGCTCAACATGACAAAGATCCCTTATGTAGTATTTGATAAATATCTTGAAACAGAAAATACAGAGATATTGAGGAAAAAAATGTGTTTGGAGAAGCAGACAAAGACAGAAACCACCAAAATTGTCTTTGTTGTAGGAGAAAATTTGAGTAAATTTCAACTCCTCTAAAATGAAGAGATATTGAAGACATGTCTTTTGCACACAAATTTAAAATATTATTTCCCAAGAATATCCCATTAAATATTTAATTTTCCATCTTTGACATTCTCATTTTTCAATTTTTCATCAAATTAATTATAACCTAATCCTCTTCATCAATTTTTATGTTATGTATCCCACTATCAAACACAATTTCATCTTTGTGCCCAGTATTATCTCCATCCTTACTGTCTCACAGTCTTCATCCTTTTTATCCTAGGTCAGGTACCAAACGTAGCCTTAAGAAGGTAGGGGTTTTCGAACGACAATTTTTTCCCACTTCTAAAGCTCAAACCCAATACCTTTGATTAAGTATAATGATACAAATTAAAAGTAAGTAATTTCTCTTTCTCTCCCTTTCCCTTCCCTCTCTGTCTCTCTCTTTCTCTTCCTCTCGCTTAAGATAGCTAGTTGGAATATACTTTAGCACCGAGATCTTAACATATGTCATGCCTACGTACGCAATGAGAAATGATTGATACTCTTAAGAGTACCTCTTAGATTGAGCTCACTCCACTCATTGTATATGTCATTCCAATTAGAAAAATATTATTTGTACTTGTAAGATGTGTGCTATCATATCAACTCACATCTTATCTTCTATTGGATGGGGATGCAGAGTGGTCCATACCCTATCCAATAGTGGATAAAATGTAAGTCGACATGGTATTTCACGCCCTATATGACTATAAATAACATAACTGTTTCAAGTATGATAAGTCCTGCCATTAATATATTAATAGTGGCCCCACTTACTATGCTAAAACCGTATGCAATGAGTGGCAACAGGTGTTATTGCATGAGCATGTAATAATTTCTGCTAAAGAACCTACTGGGGTGAGTGAAACTACAAATGATGCTGAAGATTCCGATCATGATGATTGAAGGAGCTATTTGCAATAGTGAACTACCATTTCCAGTGATTGTCGATTGAAGTGCTACGGATGTACCATTGTAACTAAAGGCGATTTGAGTTAATCACGTTTTCGAATAATGAAACTGTAGCTAATTAGATAGATCATCACGGGTAAATCCAAAAATTAAAGTGCAAGAGAGACCCACGTGGCCTGGGTTTCTGAAAAATTCGCACTGATCTTAGCCTTACACGAAGGATCCAATGAGTAGATAATTTCCTTTACTTTCTTTCTATGAAGATATGGAAAATATCACAAAAAGAGAGCACCAGGCCATAATGAAGAAAATCTGCCTTCGTGTATATTTGGTTAAATCAATAGACCAAGTTAATTTACTCCCTCCAATTAAACATTCAACCCCGTCACAAATTTTATCGAAATAATGCCTTTACAGCCACACACACACCTTCCCCTATATCCCGGTTTATGGCTTCGAGGACATAAGAAAGTGGCCTTGATGAAGATTGATCGAAGAAAGTAGCCATACGAAAGTAGCCACTCAAAGTTGACAAATGAACGTTCATACATGCACAATCTGCTGCCTCCGTAAAGTGATTGAGAAAAGGACACCCACTATAAATAATCTACCAGCAGATTATATATATATATACACACAAAAAAACTATTATTAAATTTAAGACGTGGTAATATATAATCGAAAGATTGATCAATCATCCCAGTTGGCAACAACTCACTATTTATGTTGTTTTTCGACTTTTAAAGTTTAATTGTCTTGTGCTTGGGCTGTTTTAGATGTCATATAGTTTGAATGGAATAGTTATATTTTTACTCCGTCTTATATAAAAATTTGATTGGTTGATCTTGGTCCTTAATTTTCTTATTTTATCTTTTTGGCCCTTTTAAACATTCCCTCTATCTGTCTTCTTTTATGTTTTGTTTATTGTCTTCCCCAATCAAATACATACTATGTGACCACACATTTCCAATGCCGCAATGTTTTCCGAGCGATCATTCTCTCTTGGCAAAGACATTATTATAGCATTACTTTTGGTTTTAAGTTGCGCGAACATTTAGGATGTTTTTATAATTGTAAATTATCTTTACTATGAAAACTCGTTTAAGAAAATTAAATAGAAATAAATTATAATTTTGCAGTTAATATAAAAACATACCTACAAAAATGGATTAGAAAAAAATCCAACTAGCCTTTGATTGGATTATATCACTTTATTTTATCCTACAATTATTACGATTTATATCAAAGGTCTGTCAATAATTTTTTGAATATGAAGGATTACCCCATCTAATAATGTAACTTCAAACCTTAAAACAAATGCCTAGTCATAGATATACATTAATTTATTTTGGCTATATATATAGTAACTACAATATGCACTTTATAACAAGTCAGAAAAACAAACATTTGCTTTATAAAGCTAATATGAAATTGACCAATAAGAAACAAATAATGACTCATTATCTGATTGACATTGTTTTAAAATTGTTCTCAAAATAATAAATGTTACAAGTTTGTCTTCTGTGCAACGAAGATTTCGAGTTCGTCCTATAACATTTTTAAAAAAATTGGATATGCATGTTTTTTCTCTTCGCAAATGTTTATTTCATTAATTAGAGAGTAGATTTGACAATAGCACTTGCTATATATCATGTCAGCTATATTATTTTTGCTAATTCAGGTGCCAGATAGGATTTTCCCTTGATATAATTAACGACATTTAGAAAGAGGGATGAATATACATTCAGTTTTTAAGAGTTACGTACAGTGCGAGTTTGAATTGTCAGTTTGTCAGATAACAAATATAAAAACAGAAAATAATGAACAAATCTAGTAATTTTGTCAAAAATTAATGAAGCAAAATTAAGAAATATTTATATAATTAATAAATAAGAAAGTCATCATATTAAGTCATTAGGATTAGTCTAATGGTAAGTAGTATGCATAAGATTCTAGATTTAAATATCATTTCGATCAATATAATTTTCAAAGTACCAAAAAAAGAAACTCATCATCTATAATCTATAATAACATTCTAGACTCATATGAGGGAAAGCTTTCTAGGTGTCGCAGCGAAAATGATTTAGGGCCATAATTTTTAAGAAGTTGATTATTAATTATTTTTTTAAAATAAAATTATAATTATTACATATTATTAGAATATTATTGACAATCATCAGTATTTAATAGTAGAATTATACTATAAAAATCTATACTTATAATAATTCAAATGAGTAAATAATGAGACTTTGACAAGTGTCACACTTGAGTGGTTTTTTTTCTTGAATTTTTAAATTTCAAAAGAGACTAGATTTAAGCTGTTTAATTTTTAAAAAGTGCTATTACATTTAATTTTAATTTTAATTTTAATAACTAGAGAAATAAAAAAGAAATAATTGAAAGAAATGAAACAAAAGGAATATTTGGATTTAACTTTATGTTTGATAGACTTTTTTAAAAAAACTACAAATTATGAAAATAAATTCAAGTATTCTGTTTAAACGTTGAGTGTCAAAACTTTTTTTTTTTTTTAGAAAAATGGTTGTTTAAAGAACCTAAATAATTTGATTTAGAAAGAATTATTCAAGTACGCTAGTTAGAAATAATTATTTGATTGGTCAAAAATAATTTTTAGAAAAAAAGCCCCAATTATCTACTCTATTATACTAATAATTAAGACTCATTTCAAGAAAATTTTAACAGTGTCATTTTTAAAGTAATTTAGGGTCTGCAATTTTCATAACTCTATTTATTAATTATTTTTCAAAAAATTATCTCCATATCTCTCCTTCATTATCACAACATGAATATTCTACATCAAATATTGAATTTTAAGCTATTATAAGTCTTAATTTAAATCACAAGGCTTATTGATATGCTATTCAAAATTGTTTAACATTACAATATTAAAGATTAAAATATTATAGACAAATGAGTTTTCAGCTATAATCGATTTTGATAGATTACGAATTTTTTAAAAGCTATTTTAAAAAAATGGCTTTTGGTTATGAAATGACAATGAATTCAAAGAATTTAGGGTGAATGAAATCTAAATTAGAAATTTTGCTGTTACACTTTCGGTCACTTTTGTGTTTGGGCTTCTCTATTTTTGTTGTTCAGAATAAAAGAATAAATTTTTGTACAAGAAAATGAAAATGGGGTTTTTTAATAAATATGTTGATTTATTATACTTTTTAGTTAAAAGTAGATAAATAAACTATATACATAAAATTAATTAAAACAATCAATCAATTATAATGGACATTTATGTTGTATGGTCAATCAATTAAAACAATCAATCCAAAGTCATATCAATTTAACTTGATCCATATTCTTTCAAATTTAAAATCACCTTTGCATAATTTCTAGAAAGTATAAGCATGAAGCAATGGTTTTATATGATATGGTTTTTAACATTTATTCAAGAGTTTCCTTTTCGAGAAATGATCTAATCTAATTTACACTATAAAATGTAATTTCTTATACAATATCAAATATCAAATAGATTCTAATTACATATATATTTGACTATTTTAATACATGATATCAACATATTTAGTAAATTATGACCTGAACATTTTAATCATTATATATTCATTTTTTCCATCTCTTTTGAACTTCAAACCCTTATATTCTCCTTCACTCTATTTGTTTTTTCTCTCTTTTGTTTTTTGATGTTGTTTTTAAAATTAATTGTTATGCTCTCATTTTTTTAGTGCCATCATCTTCATTCTTCTCCTTCTTCTTTTCTCTTTAGCATTATTCTTTCGTCATCTACATTCTTCTTCTGCATTTATATATGTAATATATTTTTTCATTGCAATAATTTTCATTTAATTTCACTCATTATTTAACAGATATTTTTTTTTTAGGTGCAATTGAATGACTTCACATCTCTATATATATTCCTTTTAGTTTTTGCTTTTATCTTTCTTACTGTGGGTGATTACTATTTTCAAGTGCTATGTCATGGCTATATGCAATGAGTTGCAAAGCGACCATCATCATTTTTTTTTGGTATTGTTTTGATTGTATTCAATAGTGATATGTGAGTTTTTGCTTATATGAGAGCTGTCTTTTCTTTTCTTTTCTCTTTTTTCCTCTTTCATGAAAAGAATGAGTCATTTGACTAAGACCTTTCTCTAGAAAAATGTACCTTCAGAGAGGGATGATGCATCAACATGACAAATAAGGGAACTAATACGGCAACTAGAATAAGCATTGTGTATAAGTTTCTTTGTATACAAATATTTGAATGATAGTGGCTGTTCTTAAACTTTATTTTACATTTTTTCTATTATATCAAGTTATTTATTTTAAATTTCTTTTTCAAAATATTTCAAACTTTTACCCTCTATTGATTTCATTTTTAATTTTTTCTTTGAGAGAAAGTATTTGGTTTATTAATTTCATTTTACTATATTTATTTGACCTTAGTTTTTGCAATTCTCTTTGGTACTTTTTGTTCTTTCTATTTTCTTTATCTCTATTCATATTTTGATACTATGATATTCTTTTTTTCTGTATTCTTGTCATTTTTTGTTTTATGGTTACTATTGATTGCCTCTCTCTTTCTCTCTTTTTTGTTTTTATAGAATTATTGATTATTGATTACTTTTCATATTAATCTTAATTGTTAGTTTAAATAAAGCGATAGTAAAACTATATCTTTGTCATGACCTGATTTGAGAACGTGACCGGCACGTGAGGAATATTATTCCCACATTAGCTTCATGATTGCTAAGTCATATTATATACTAAATTTATACATAAAACCATTTTTACTCGCCAATCCACCTATAAATATAATTTCACTTACTGTTTTGAAGAGAAGGTTATCATAAATAAATAATTTCATAATCCTAGTCTGAATTCGTAGTCATAATACAAATATATATTTTGTCCTTAAACATGATTAAGTCTAATATATCATCAAATCATCTCTTAAAAACATAAGATTCGAATTCATAAAACTAAAACCTTTAACATATATATAGCTTTAAAAACATCTTATCAAATATGCTATTTGTGAAAACATAGACTGTTTCATTTCATGATCTTAATCATAGTTTGAAAACGGGTCTAGTTCTTGAAATCTGAATCATGAATATGTGTTTGGCACATTACATAAATCTTATCCACAAGTTACATTTCAAATTCATGCTTAGATTCTAAAAACATATAGAGAGATACACAAACTCTAAAAATATTACCATATCTTAAAATAGAATGCATGCTTTGGATCCTAGCTATGCATCTACTAGAGCATTCTAATCTAACATATCCTAGACTAAGCTTTATTACAAAGCAAATCTCACCACTGGAACATCTACTTCTACTAAATTGGTAGCTGAATGATAGCCTGACCTGCAACTACAGGGAGGAAGGGAGAGGGGTGAGTCATCGAACTAAGTGAGTGGATTCTCGCCAACAACCCACATAGAATGTCAAAGGGATATGCATAAATACTATATATGTGTGTGTGTGTGTGTGTGTGTGTGTGTGTGTGTGTGTGTGTGTGTGTGTGTACAGTAAATACAAATCATTTGATATTTACATGTATACCTGGCTAGGACAAACACTTTTCATTCCATGGATTCATAAACAAGTATTTCTAAATTTATTATCTTGCATGAATTCATTTAAAATTGTGGTATAGTAAATACTAGAAAAATAGTAATCTCTGGGTATTTATATATAGTATAGCAATAATAATCTCTGAATTTTTTTGATTTCTATGGGTACCTCATAAGGTCCTAGATTTGGATGTGTAACTAGGTTACCTTCTCTGAATACTCTGAGGGCAATATTATCCTCTGGTAGACAGCTTAATACCAAGGTTAATGATCTCTTACAGCAATTAACTCACTGTTTGGTTCTCTATAGTTATTGTCTAAAACTAGTTTACATGTAAATTAATTAAATCCGAAAGCTTTTACAAACTCTTAATATTCTGAAAGCTCTAGATTCATAAGACTCTAACAATTTGATTTTAGCATAACTATGACTATGAAATCATACCCAATGGATCACCAGCTTGTAGGCATTGCAATTTCAAAAGCCCACAGAATATGTATCTGGCAGTTGTTACGAATCACACTAAATTTGATACTTCATAGTATCATGAAAATTGAAATTCCAGGTCGTATCTCAAGCTGGCATACTTTCATAACTCGATAACTCTAAAATCATAATAATATATGTATTCATAAAGCTAAATCATGTTTTGTTCAACTTTTTTTCCAAAATATCTTAACTGATACTCTAAAAGCATAGTTTGAAATCTCAAATCTTGAAAACATAGTGATGTAAAAAATTCATAAAAACATTTTTGACAAATTGGCAAACTTGCCAAAATACATATTTCCCAAATAAATCTTTCTTGAGCATGTAAGACATTTTCATAGCATACAACACAACAATTATAGTCCCAAGGATTTTCTAAAACACATTTCTTTCATGCTTCATCGTAAATCATAAATTTTGCTAGCTTGACATAACGTATAAAATCATATTCTATATATATTTTTTCATCTATAATTTCATGTTTAACAATTATAATGTATAAATGTACTCATAATGACTAAAAATAAGGTCATGAGTTTGGACCCATTTACCATTTAGGGAAAGGAGTACGTGGGTGTTACCAACTTGACCTTAAAAGCTTGGAATGACACTAATAATTATCATAGAGCAATATAAACACATGAATAATCTACTCTAGAACAACTCTACCAACTCTAACAATGTTGGGGCACCCCACCTAATAACAATGAAAAACTATAACACCCAACTCAAGAACATAGATGGATAGAAAGAATTAGGTAAGATTGAGTGGGGTTGAGAGTAGGGAGGTAAAAGAAAGGTTAGGAATGTACGGCTTTCAAATTTAGGGGTGAAATTCGAGTGGAAAGGGTATATATAGGGTAATAAGAGGGCTCATTAAATGAAGCTATATCATTTTGCATTGTTCTGGGTGCATTGGGTACCACTATAGTGGTCGAGAGACCTGAGACATGCACTCTGAATTCATACATGACAGTCATAGTGGTTTTGGACTGTTATAGCAGTCAGAAATAGCTGCTTTATATGCTAAAGGTCCTCTATGCATATGTGGCTTTCTTAGTTAATAGGGGTGGGTCCCAGGAGACCCTAAGGCCATACTAGACTTGTCTAAAGAAATATGGACCCAAGATATCACAATCTCTAACTTTTTTTTTACAAATATTAATATGAAAATATATATGGTAAGGGTAATATCTATAATTAATATTAATAATAATATATATAGGTCCAAAATAAATCCAAATTCTAATCAAATAAAATAAAAAAATTATTGACTAAAACATAAAATGTTGTGATTGATATCAATTTGATTTTATTGTTCTTATTTTATACCAACTTTATGATACCAGCCTTAATTGATATTTATTTAATCTAAAATCAATTTTGAATTATATGCCAAAATTCAAAAATTAATCTAATGTACTTAATTGCCATTACCTTACCCTCTTATACCAAAAAAAAAAAAAAAAAATTGCCACTATCCTTAATTGATATCAACTTAATTTGATGCATTTGATTTTAGCAAGTATTCAATCTAATTAATTATGATATGACAATAATTCAAAATCATAATCTATACTATTAATAATTTAGTCTCATTTTAAGGAAATTTTTTCCATGTGTCACTGAGAAATTTATGCCCCATCATTTTCTCAATATTTCTATTTAAAGTAAATTTTTAAAGTTTTATTTGCATTGTAATATTAATTTTTTTTATTATACTCTCATACTTCTCTTCTATTAACGCAAACTCTATATTGAATATTATGCCAATTATTACTTCCACAAATTTCAACATTCAAAATATTACAAGTCTTAAAATATCATAATTGAAATTTTTAATAACTTACATTGGACACTACAAGGAAAGGTATTATAACATTAAAATGTTATAATATTATTAATAAAGAATAAAAATAAATTGAAAAGTATAAAAAAATAAATTATTTATATATTTGAAGAAAAATAGTTACCTTTGTAGAACTATAATTTTTAGAAACCATTATAAAAATTAATGAATCAAACCAAAAATTTCAAATTCATTCTTCAACTCAAATGATGGAAAAAATACTTTCTATTATATATTATGATTCATTTAGCATAATTAATTTTTATATACACATTACTTCCCAAATCAATGCATATTTCCTCTTAAATCTGCATCTTTCCCGAAAAAAGAAATCAATAATCTATTTTTTTAATTCTTCCTCTTTTTTGAAAAGTATTTAATTTCAAATCTAGAGTTTTTGAAAATCATAAAAAGAAAAATATCTATCTAACTATTTCATTACACTATATTTGATTTTTTACAACTTAAACTTCCATGTTATTAATTCCATAACATTTTTCATATTATTTTTTTTCACAAAAGGACTTTAATTTTTCAACCTTGAAAATATTTTATTAAATTCAATTCCATAATTTACAATTTTTTTATAATGGTACTAATTATTTATTAAATTTTTTAAAAATTAAATAATTATATTACATTTTTATCAAAAATTATTGTGTAATTGATGTTATTCCAATAAGTGAGATGAAGAAAATTGGGATTATTTATGCTTTTTTTCCTCTAATTATAGCACATTAATTATAATATATATTTTAAAATTGATATTTGAATTTACTAAAAGGATATACAAGAAAAGAAGGTATGATTGAAATCACATAAATTAAATTTATTCATTATCTTTTATTAATATGAAATTATATTTTTATATTTTATAAATTAAATATTTTAATTTACTAAAAGGATGTAAATGGTCATGGATGATAAAAAAACTTGTTGAAGCGGGTACTTGTAGAAATTATCCGCAATGAGGACAGGAAGAAGGACATGTTAGGTCTTAATGGGGATAAGTTAAAGTCCTTGTTTGTTAAATAGGATAAGGATGAGAAATAAGGTTTCTGCCCTATGAGCCAATTTCTGATTTATATAAATGATTTAAATATTCACTTTTATATATATATAAAGAAAACCTTAGCATATCTTAATTTTTTTTAATTATCTTTATTTAATTTGTATTATATATGTATTTTTATTTTTAATTTGAATTATGTTGCATTAGTATAGTATTTGTTATTATAGGTATTTATATTTCGAACTTCAAAGTATTTTCAAAATTATTCTCTTTTTGAAATTTTTTTAATAAATCTGTGAATACTTGTAGAAATTTAAATCCTGGTTAGGAATGGAGAATAAGGATTCGTGAAGGGGATGAAGATCGGGATGAGAGACCAAATTCTAAAAGGAGACTAGGGATAACGGGCAACATGTCCCCTCTTTCATGGATACCATTGTCATCTATATTAATAATTCATAGTATAGTAAAATTATCCACTTAATTATTCTCATTTATTATTCAATAATTTCAACTTTTGAAATATGAAATTCTTTAATAAAATAGGTTATGTATTATTAGTTAAAGGTTATCTATCAAGATTTTTTAATCTTACAAACATAATATTCAAAATAATAGATAAAATAAAATTATACATTTATATTTTATTCATTATTTATTTAACTATTTAAATATTAACTTATTTTAGAAATAAATTTATAAACTCAACTTTTTATAAGATATATTTAAATAAATTATTATTTATCTTTTATAATGGTCAATAAACTATCTATTATTATTCAAATAGCTAATACTACATATTTTACTCTTAACATTCCATTTTAATATGGCAAAAATTGCAAATCCTAGTTTTGATGTTCAACTTTCATTAAGTGTCATGAGCTGGACTAATTGGGACATATATCCTAGTTTTGATGTTCAAATTTCATTAAGTGTCATGAGCTGGATTAATTGGGATATATGTGTGTGTGCAGTTTTCGAAAAGGAAAATAAACATCCATCTTTTTTTTTCAAAAAATAAGTGTCAGAATAATGCGATATGAGTAATAATCTTTGAATGAATAAGTAAATTGTACCACTATATTTAAGCTGATCACCACTATATATTCTATATAAAATTCTAATTATTTTATTTTGGTTGTATAGTATTACTCTTTGAAAATTTGCCTGTTGATCTTCATCTTAATTCAGCCACTAAAATATGTCAAAATTAAATCCGTCATCTATAATTTACGTGTCATCCACTAACGACATAATTTTTATGTGGTCAAGATATTGTATTTTTTTAAGAATTTAATTTATATATACTATCATTGTAAATAATTTTTAAATAGACATTCAATTATCTATTATAACATTAGTAAAAATATCTGACTCAACTATCTCCAACCTTTAAAGTGTTACAAATAAAAATATACTATTGGATGACAATGTAAATTTTTTTTACAGAGTCTTTGTGTGAATTTTTTTTAATACATAGATTCATTTTGGTGTTAAATAGTACGTAGTAGCTTACATGAATTTTTCGCTTAAAGTGAATAAAAATGCAAAAAGTCCAAGCTTTCAGCTCCAACCCTCATAAAACAAAGTTTAGAGTGGAAAAATTATTATATAGACACAAATCTAACACATCATATTTTAGTACATTAATAATAAAGATGGGTCCTATTAACTTTATTAAATATATATATACTCACTCATTCATGAGTTTAACAATTTTTTTGTAAGTATGCCTGGAAATTACTTTGGCTTGTGCCCATACGAGAATTTTTTATTAACAGTAATAACAAAAATTTAGTATTGTGATAAGGCAATTTCCTATCTTTAGCATCCAGCAAGAAAATAGATGGCTTAAACATAAGAAAAACTTGACAATAATGCTCACAATCTCAAAGGTGTGTTACGACTTCATATGCTCATATGTGAAGACAAGCTTCAACGAACTTTGTAGAGATTTGAAATCGTATTTTTCAGGTGAGTTTAGTGTAATTATAACTAAATGTATTAATCAATTTAAAAGTGATGCGCAAATTAAGATCAATTATGTAAAAATAACATTACTCAAACCTTAGATTTTTGTATTCTTATATATAACCTTTTAGCTCCTGGACAACACTTAATATAAATAGGGTAATGATATCCTGATACACCCAAAATATTAGTGTATATTCAGACACCCACTTTATAATCATTGGATGTAATGGATGTTAAGGATAAGTGGGGATTACTATCACATCCAATGATTATAAAGTGGATTTAGATGTCAAAATATCATTATTCATATAATATAATATTGAGTACTAAACATGGTAACATCAATTATATACTTATAGCAGATGGCAGTTGACATCGAATTCTGTTAGTGGTCCTTTACTCAAATCATTTAAACCACGTGAAAAAAAAAGAAATCATTTGCAAATACTACGGTAAGTCTTATTAAAAGTTAACCCTAAGGTTATAATGACCAGTTTCTCATCTCTTAAAATATTCACATTTTTTGAAAAATATTGATAATTTTTTTCATACCTTTTTGCTTGAATTATATCCAAAATACCAACGAGGTGTCTCCAAGTAAAATGGGTTCATGTTTCTTAAACATTAGATTTTGAGTTTGATCCTAAAATTTATATGTATGAAAAAACATTGTTAGGAGGGGTTCTCGCCTGATTAAGTGCCTATTCATAGATTCTCACCTATTGGATAAGGCAAAGTCTTAGAAATAAAAAAAAAATTATATCCGAACTTTGAGTATTCTAGATCCCAATTAATATTGTTCAAATTGCTAGATTTACTTATTCATCAAAGCTGAATATGTTATCTTAATTAAAACCAATCAAGCGTTCGCTACGGTTATAAGTATTTACACTATCATGCGCGCTTTCATTCCCTCTATTTATGAAATCGATAGCCTTTGCGTACATTGATTGATAGCATACATCAGAAGGGCCTGTTGTTTAATTGAGTACTCTGATAAGATTCAAATTTGATATTTTTCTGTTATAAGTGGTTCAACACAATAAGAATTAATAATCCCTCCTTCTCAATGAAGGGAAATATCATGCAAGATCTTTAAACTCTATGGAAAAAAAATGGTCGCAATAAGTTAATTAACACTTTTCTTACTTACATAAGTAATAAATTGCATTCTCATTTAACTTAGACACGTAAATAGTTAGAATACATGATGAAAAATAGGGATTTCCTTATTTATAACATAAACCATGAACACTGATTTAGATATGATAAATTATTTATGAAATCTAATATTGCCAAATTCATAGTGTAGTATACCAAATTTATATAATCACTTACACAATCTTGCCCATTGCGTCAAAGTTAAACTTCTTTATCAAGTGTCCCTTATCAGTAGTAGTTCGCACATACATGTGCATATATACAAAGTTAAACTTGCTTCCTCTTTATTTACTCCGGTTGGCGCTTTCGAAAAAGGCCAGAAAAACCAAACAGAAAACATGAAGTGACGTCTCTCCTGTAGTTTTGCAGAATCAAATCGACAAGCGCTCATGAAATTATAATCCACATAAAGCAATCGGCATCATCATTGCTTTGAAACGAAGAAAGAGAAACTGCAGTTATATTTAATAATAGAACATTCAATTATCATAAAGATCAAGAGCCACAACAACAATATACATTCTTCTCTCAGTTCTCTTACAAGGATGAAAAAGGAAAAAGAAAAAAACACAGAGAAATAGAGAGAGCGTGCTAATATAGTTAGAAAATAGATTGAGAAACTCTTGTATGTTTCAAGAGTAAGAAATTTCTATTTTTTTTAATATATTATTTGACAAATTAATTTTGTGGGTAATTTTTTTTTCTTAATCACCTACTACCATATTTTTCTTTTTTCAGTTACCACAAAATCAATTGGTCATACATTATATGAAAAAGAGGTAGAGAAATTTCTTAGTCTAGAAACATACAAGAATTTATATAATGGACTTAGGTTACATTAACATGGGATCCACACCCTGCGTGCACATTTTAGGTCCATCCATCAAACATGGACTCAACCTAAACATGAGAATGCAAAATTCCATTTGGCTTAGGGCACCATCTCCATCCAAATCACCTTCCATTAGCATGGAGAGGAGCTCGTCGTCCCTCACCTCCAAACCCAACCAGCAACAGTTCGTCTTCAAGCTTTCAAATGTGATAAGGCCCTTTTCCACATCCATCAGCAAACGAAAACCGTTGCAAAGCTCCCCAATGAACCCTTCTGCACCTAGGCATGCGATCATGGATGGGAAGTAGTCCTCGAAGTCCATTCCATAGTCTAATTCCATGGATGGAAGTGTTGGCGAAACTTCAAGAAGGAAAGTTTGATGGTAGCTTTGGGAAGAGGATATGGTAGCTTGTGATAGAAGGGTGTGATAATATATATGGTAAAGTAGCATAAGTAGCCAACAAAAAAAAGTAGGGTTTGGTAAATTGAATAGGAAATGGAATATTGGTACAAATAGATATTATCCACAAAACCCTCACAACTTTTATGCAAGTTATATAAAGATCTATGTTGAACTTGGTTTTGATGTATTATTAGTATAAACATTTTTTTCAATATTATTAATGAATAATATACAAGTATACTTTTCTCAATAAAAATTAGCTTTATATAATTTTAGAAGTAATCATATCAAAAATAAATTTTGAGTAAAAAATATTTTTATTCCTAATATTTTCAATTTGACATCAGTTTGATCCTAATACAATTTTTCATCAACATTAATTAATTTGATCTTAATAAAAATTTTAACCTCAAGTTAGTTCTAACATTTTTAGTTTAAACATTAATTTAGAGTCCAATAATTTTTTATTTAGATATTAATTTAGCTATTACATAAAAGTGGAGAAATAATAAAATAATTGAACTAATGCCAAAATTAAAATTTTTATTAAGATCAAATTGATATTAAATTAAAAATATTGAGAAGGTTATTTATTCATATTCTTATATAATAAAATTAATTTTGATTTATTGTTAATGTAAAAATATTTATATTAACAATCAATCAAATCTCATTATGTACATGATTTTTTGGGTAGTTATTATAAAATTTAAATACTTATACTGATGTGATAATATATAATTCAATAATTGTACAAATTTATTTTTGATATTAATAGTATGTCAAAATTAAATATTTTATATAATTGACTAATAATATAAGTTTTTTATTAATATATAATATATAACAATATATCAAACATTTTAATGTTTTTATAATATATATGATTTATCACTCTAGATTTTGAAAATTTGGACTAGAGTGATAAGGCGTGCCCCTGTCGCCACTGTAATTGCCCCAATTAATATTGATGTTTCTGTCGGGGAGCTTCTTGCTGCTTTCATTGCAACATCGCTTTCATTTTCACTTGGTTATTGTGGAGCCTTCTCCTTCGTGGAAGCTGCGGTAGTTCCTTTGTAGCCATCAATATGTACACATGCTCGTACTAATTTATAGTTTGTATGTAGAGAAATTTTCACATAATTTTAGAGTAAGAAAAATATTGTAAAAAAAAAGAAAAATATTTATTTTATATTATTAGAGTATAAAAATTATTTATATATATTTATCCATCAGCTTAAACTTTTGAAAAGATATAGTTTCATGATATGGTACTAAAGCCTCCAAAGTAGACATTTATGTGAAGGAAGGTATTAGAGTATAAAAATTATTCATGTGCCTCTATCCATTAGTTTAAGCCTTTGAAAGAGATAGCTTTGTCACATATATTATTTATAATTACTTGATAAAATAATTATTTTATATTAAAAATATAAAAAGAGTGAAAGACAATGATAGTCTACAAAATTAAGTAGTATATATCAATAAAAAAATGGATATAAATATTAATAAAACAAATTATAGAATAAATATTTTTTGTTTTATGCATAGTCTATGGACAATACTATATATGTCTATAGCTATTTATGGAGAAGGCTCCATATATTTGATGCGACCAAGCATGTGCAGCGTGCTAACTATACACATACGCAGATTTATTGGCACGGTGATGAGAAGCGAAAATTCAAGAGGGAGAATTGTTTGATACTTCTTTATGAGTAGTGTCACAACACATACAAGGACAACAAGAATATGTCACTCATAAATAAATTCCGTAATATAGAATTCACTGTACATATGTAGCCAACTTTTGAGTTTCACATGAATCTACACATCACTGCATCCTTCCTTCAATGTTAGACAATGCTAGCTGTCGCAGTTGCAGCTAGTTGGTTGACACAATGTCAAAGAAGACACTATCGCTTATTCATCAGTGCTTATCTGAAGATTATGATTATCACAGCGAATAGTATTTGTTACTTAGAGATTAGTGTACTATGCTTTCCTCACAGATGAAGCAATATTAATTCCCGTGAGCAAACTGAAGTGTGAGTATATCTAATTAATTATGTCAGTAGGCTAAGCTTTTAGGTGCATAATTTTCTCACTCCCTGCCTCCTAGTGTACCTTGAGCTGTGTACGTTATAGAATGCATGAAGCCAGGGACGGACCCAAGTAGAAATTATTCTATCAATTATTACTCATGTTTTTAACTTTATTTTGCCCTCATCTTGGTAGTAGGTATCTTGTTTAAACCATGGCTTGATAAAAAAAAATTCTAACTCTTTTCTAACATTCGTCCAAACCATAATTTTAAAGTTGAGTTAATATTATTTGTATGCAAAATGTCCAGGACACCGAGCCAATCTTACTTGAATGTAGTTCATACCTTATCCATTAATAAATAGAGTGTGAGTTAACACTCGCCCTATGTACAAACATAACTCTATGGAGTTTTAAAAGGAAAATCAAGAATAATGATATTTGAACATCTAAAATGTGGACTATAGAATTTTAAAGGAAAAATCAAGAGTAATAATATTTTGATACGTAAAAAATAAATGGGTGTTTATTCAGATACATATTTTATAATCATTGGATGTGAGATGTTAAAGATAAGTGGGAACCACCATCATATCTAATGATTATAAAGTGGATGTCTAAATAAATATCTATTTTTTAGATACCAAAATATCTTTATCCGAAAATCAAACATGCCCTACATGTCAAATATCCGTGATCACTAGATTTATCGTTCAAGTTCATCAAGCAGCACGACCAGGACATGGTCCACAAAACTCCATTAGGACACATAGGAGTACTCAAGCTGAAACGTTGTGCACGAGCCAAGGGCCTGCAGCCTGGAAATGCAATCAAACTCTTCATTGCTGGAATCATGGATGAATATGTGATTCGAAAGGGAAATGGTCCCTTCAAGCTCAGACCGCTCTACAAATATAGGGGGACGGAGCCACAAGCTAAGAACAGACATCGGCTGGAACGCACCTAACACATAACATGTCCAACAACCAAAACAAAACTAAAAGATACAAACACATAATAAAAAAAGGGAGAAAAGACACAAACAAACATAGAAAAAAAAAATCCGATCTAAAACTTCATCATTCTGCGTATATATTTTAAGCTGCACATATAGAGCTAGAGAACCGCCCTATTCGTTGACAACAGGTGGTGAGTCTCTCCTTCCTCGAACAGTATTATATATCCGTAACGAAAGTGGTCCCTTCCACTTTGAATGGAATCGGTTCTTAAACATAAGAGCGTTGCTTAGCTTAAACAGGTACTGGTATATAAAGTGATGTTATTTGTGACAAATTGACGTAGTGTTTTATTTGGACCACTAAAAGTATAGCTCTATGGGTGAAAAATAAAATCTTTTTACTTTAAATAGGATCCACATAGAATTTAAAGATAGTAGATTAGGTATTATCATGGTGTATTAGGTGTGTTTGAAAAATATTTCTCTTCCTAAAGGACGCTGAGTTCTGTGTTTTCAATTTTTTTATTTTCATTATTAACCTTTTTCCATGTACAAATATTCTTTTTCTTGCCGTGGATACAGGACTGCTGCAGATGTGGAAAAATCGGTGGTTTCAAACTGAGAAGAAGAATGAAAGGAGCTATGGTACTACATATATATGCATGGTTTTCACGTCGTCAAATCCAGATTGTTGAAACAAATTGAATGAATGGATCAGAGTGGCGTAGATCCGTGCAGTTAGGATGAGGGACTTGCTCCTTTTCCCATTGGAGAATCTTTTTTGGACCAGTTAGAGTATCCATCACCGAAAACATCAATTAATTATGGAGAGTTTGCGTGTAATCAATATACACTGTTGTTAGATGTCAAACTTCCGACTAAATTTATAAAGGGCTACAATAATGAGCTACCAAGTGCCAATTGGCTAGGATTGGAGAGTCTGAGTCTATATTATGCGCATATTTCTTCATTTGTCGGAAAAATGGCAATTTTCAGGCTAATTAATCAACAAGGTCAATGTTGTATGGTTATTTTGAATGAACCAAGTCACCGCATTGTAAAAAAAGTGGCAAACTAATATCCGAAAGTAAAACTTCATAAGAACAAAGCCCAGGATGTTTTGGTGGCTCCACTTGCATAATTATTTTCCCTTAAATAAAATTTTGGATTTAATTTTTGTAAAATAAAATCACATAACAAATTTTTTTGTAAAATAAAAATTAGTACTAATAAAGTGTTTCGCTTTGATGATAAGCTGACTGGACATAATCTGAATTAATTAAAGTCTAATATATATTTTTTTTTTCAATAGATAGAAATGTTAGGAATCAATAATTATCTCTCTTAAAAATTTATTAAACGATTGGATAGAAGTATATGGATTATTTTATATCTAATGCATTTAATCTATTTATTTAAAAGAATAGTCAAGGATCACAATTCCACCTTGATTCAAAATTTAATGTTTATTTAGAAGAATAAGGGATAAAAATAATCACTATAAATCACTTCATCATAGAAGTTTTAATACTATATTATAAATTATCTTTTCTAACGAGTTAAATTATTGGGTAGATGTACTTTGACCAGTTCTATATCTCCTTTTTTTTTTTCCCAAAGCGTAAACATCCTCCAAGAAGAGCGGAGGAAGCAACTTATAAAATACCTCAATATGTTAACTTAAAGAATGATTCTTATATAAGTACAAATCTAATATATATACCATAAGATATAATAGTTATAATAAAAATAAATTTCATCAATTTTATTCAATATATATTCACTTATATATGAATTTCACTCTCTTTTTTATGAGTGTGCCTAAGAATTAATTTTAAAATTGTGCATGAACAGAAGATTTTCTAACCTACAAGCAATGAAAAAAGTATCAAATTTAAAAACTCCAGGCATGCACTATTGCACAGAAGACAAAAAGTGCTTTCATTGTTAAGCTCCCTCACAGAACCTTAAAATTCTACCACACTGGCCTCGAGTAAATATTTTCTTCCTCCATAATATAGTTTACACCCTTGATTTATTTTCTCTCTCCTATATTTATTTATTTTTTTTCAGTCAGCATTCAATGGCTTCCATAGCATGTACGTGGAGGAAGAGATTTCTTTCTCCCGGAGGATGAAAGTCTGGCTCCACACAACCAGCACGTAGCTAACTTTGATCCCTACTTCTTTTTATCAATCATACCCCAGCACATTATACCTTTTTGATTGCCTATTTCAAAAGTGAAAAACTGGTATTATGCCTTGAATCTTGGAATGAATCCATCCAAACATGGTGGGTGCATTAGAGGACCATATTGTCAATTCCATGTATCAATAAAAGTATTGAAAAGGAAAAGCCAAGTCTTTAAAACACACTGCAAGATTCTCAACTATTTTTATAATTAAAGTTTCAATAAAAGTGTTATCAAGAAAAATAATTTTGACGTAAAATAAATGTTAAAAATACTTATAAACATTTATTAATAATTAGTACACGTCAAAAATATTCAAAATAATCACTTTTCTTGATGACACTTTTGTTGACATTTAAATTGTAAAGAATCGTTGAAAATGCTCTTTTTTTTGTAGTGATATTATTAGGTGGTATATGACTACTTATAGGGTAATGTTAATTTCAATCTCATGTAATCTGAGTATTCCGCAACTAAGAAAGACTTGAAGTTAGAATATCATTTTACGAATAATTATCAAAATACAATTTTGGTAAACGTTACATGAGCACGTCCAATAATTTCTTCACATCCTACCATTCCCAAGCATATCAGGACCAACCGACCTCCGTGCCGCGAGCATGTTCCTCAACCACATTTGCCTAACGTTCATGGCATGGGTAAAACATTGCGAAAGAAATTTAAAAAAAAAAATGATTTTGTAGCTTAAGAAACTGACGGATTAATTATTTTTGGGTTATTTAATGGAATCTACCTATACACAATGAAAATTATTAATTTAAAAGTATTAATCTCTTTTTTTAAAAGTAAAAAAATATTGATCTCTCACTTTTTTACATTTCAGACTTCTTCATTCTAATATCTACCGAAAAAAAACTTCTTCATTCTAAAGGAAACAAATCCCTTTAATATTTTCATATATACGTTCGGTCATACGGTCATATGGTACAAAAGCTTCTAACACGAAAAATGATGAAATTGAGAACGCCATGATAGCAGTGGATGACCATTTCAGCATTTCTCATATTTTCAAGAATCACACCATGACTTTCTCTAATATCATTCTAGTCGCCAATCAAATTTTATATTTCAGAATTTAATTCACATACATTGTCATGTAAAAAATTTAGGGATTACTTTGGTACCCTATAAAATTCATGGATATCGGTACCTTTTAGATAACTTATAACTGAAAGTTTGCCACGTGGCCTACTAAATAAATTAATTAATATTTTAAATACTCATGATTAAATCACAATCCTTAGATGTAAAAGAGTATTAGTACCCTTGAGGTACCAAAACAAAAATCAACAAATTTAGATTTAATTTATATACACTAATAATATAAAATTGTTTTACGCTATTATTCAATCAAATCCTCTTATTTGCATAATTTTTGAAGTAGCAGAAGAGAAAGTTAACCATATTTATGTAATTTAATTAGATGACAGTGTAAAAAAAATTTACACTATTAGTGCATCAATATTGAACTTAAAAAAATTAAATTAAATAGCATAAAACCACTCTTAAATTTTGGCTAAATTACAATCTATTCCATTCTTGCTAAAAAATTACATTCCACACCATTAAATTTAAATAATAAAAATTATTATTTTAATATAAATTTCTCTTTTGTAAATTATGTAATGAAAAATACAAGTTAAAAATATTTAAATATTAAAAAAATAGAGTGTTGTATATTTTTTAATTTTTATATTGGACTAAATTAATAAATAATTTTTAAATTAAATTAAATAATAAATGACATCAATATAAATTACAATTTCAAATAATAAAATTAATAATTATTATAATAACTGTAAACACAAATAATAATCCTTAAATAATAACATTTACTTTTTAGTTTATAAGTGAATAATTAATAAATATTTTTTATTACAATTTTATTTTATTTTTGCTAAATATTCACTTAATATTAGATTTATTTGTCATACTGAGAGAATAATTATATATCATATAATATAACATCTTATATAATATCATATTAAATACCGTATAATATTAAAATTTTAATTAACAGATATAGGATTATGAGACTTTATTATACTATCAAGTATTATATATCTTATCAGACCTTATCTTGTTAGGTATACCAAATGTACCCAAAATTTGTTTGTAAGTTTTGATTTTTAAAAGGAAAGGAGGGGAATAAAGGTAAGAGAGTGTATGTGGTAAACTATCATCATTACTAATAATGCAATTTTAAATTATCTAGGCCTACAATATTAAGAGACAGGGGATGTAGATAATAGTTGAACTTGTTACTTCTTTTAACTTATTGAAATATGTAGGAGTCTACCATAAGATTGTGGGTTCACTTGCTATTATTATAATTTTTACTTCTTATCATACTAATTAATAGTTACTATTAATTATTAATAGAACAAATAATGTGAAGTGCAATTTTTTTAACAAGAATTGGTTGGAGTGAAATTTAATTAAATCTCAAAGATGATTTGTGCTATTTATTCAACTTTTATATAAATATTCAATCATATATTATCACTTCAGCAAAATGAATTGAACTCAGGTGCATAATATCCTAAGAGTTTTAACAATAAAAGTATAGGATTGAATAGCTATTATATTATAAGTGCATCTAAAAAACTTTAAAATTTATTTCCCCTCTTCTTTTGAGAGTTTCCTTTCCTTAAAATCCATAAACGAAGAAACGGACACACTGAATGAGTGAATCGACACCTCGTGCTTCTTGCGAGATATTTGCTTCCGGCTATATATGAAGCTCTCCAACCGGACAAGAGGAATACATCCATTGTTATCTAAGGCACTTGTCTCTTCGATCTAAACTTCAGCACCAGTGATGATTATGCCAGCATTGGATCTCAATTGAAATATATGGAGCCATGGATGCGTCAGGTACGAATCTGAGTGAAACTATTCCGATAGATTTATTTTTATTATAAATTATATACAAGTTCTTCGATATAATTAATAAGACTTTTATACAATTTATACTCGTATTAAACTGCTAAATTTGAATTTGGTCACATCAATATATATTATTTGCATTTATCCTACTTCTTTCAAATTTTGGAATATCCATGGCAAGTGGAAACTTCAATGCAACTTCCTCCTGTTTGCTTTCATTTCCTGCAAATAAACGTACAAGAAGTTTATCATCTCTTCTGTGCGTGCCTCCTAAATTCTTTCAATTATATCATGCCACGTTTCGAGAAATAAAGTCTTTGTCATTGATTAAATGATTGTTCTCCAACCAAAGAACAAAAGGCTAGGTCTACCCCACTAATTACAAAAGCAGAATCTCTGTATTTTATTGTCATCTTTCTAACTGAAATTTTTGAGTGATCTAGAGGCACTTTATGCATCACATCCCCCGAGCAACCATGTGTTTACCATGCAAAGAAACTTTAATAATCAAACTACTTTCTAGTGGTTTCTCATTCCTCAAAAAAGATTTAAACGTACGTTCCCTAGTGGTTTACCATGCAAAAAAATATGCGGGGGTAAATTTGGCTTACCCTGACATGCCTTTTTAATTTCAAACGTGTAATGCTTGGTTCAAATGAAAAATAAATGTACATTTTTTTTAGTTGGATAGTGTACATTTTTCAAGAAAATGGAAAAGTGTCATTTCTCTTCCTTGTTTTTTAATAGATTCGTTCTGCTTAACAGGCCGAAAAAGAAAAAAAGTTAAGGAAAAAGGCTAACTCGGGCATTGATGTGAAAACATCTTTAATTAATACCAATATATATGTAGAGTAATTATTCTCTTCGTCTTTAAATAATTATTTATTTTAAAAATTTATTTTATCTAAAAATAATTATTTAATTAAAAAATTTAAATAATATTAATTATTTATTTCTAATAATATTTTATTAAATACTATTGATTTATTAGTGAAAGAAAAGTAAGAGTTGGAGTGTATTGAAAAGAAATAAGAACAATTAAACAAATTACTTCTAATTTTTACTATATTAATATTCTATAAATAATTTTTTTAATTTTAATATGTATTTAAAATTGGATAATTATTGAGAGCAACACGGAGTGCTACTACTAGACCAGAAAGAATGCCCTAAATGGTCAAGCCAGAAACACGTGGTAGCTTATCTTAACTGATGTGGTATCGCAAAAAACTTTCTGTTAATTTTTATTTAATTTGCAATTAATATTATCATTAATACTTAAAAATTGAATGCGGTCCCTGTTGGGCTCAGAGACTGATTCACAGTGTAATTAAATGATGCCTAATGTGTGGCAGTGAGTACCAAAATAAATCCGATAGAATTAAATCTACCAATCGGCACAGCGCAGCGAAAAAATAAATATCAGGATAAATATCACGGTGGGGCTCACTTGTCACTATTCACGCCACCAAAATAGATTAAGAAATATGCACACCGAATTTTTAACGTGGAAACCCCCAAATACCGGAGGAAAAATCACGGGACAAACTCCGAAAAATATTCCACTATATTCAAGATAATTACACAATATCCTTTCCACACTCTCCAACCCAAGAGGTAAATATAGTGTTTCCCGGTGAGAACCCTCCTATTCAAATACTACACTTTTGCAGTACCAAGGAGTAATAAAGATGATACCCAAAAAAAATATTCCCGGTGTATATACCCACACCCTATACTCTCTGGGATTTACTCACACTCTCTATTTTTCTCTCACTCTCAGAAAAATAACACACTCTCTGTTATTTTTCTTTCTTTGCAGCTCGTTCATCCGCTGCTGCTTGTCCATCTGAAGCTGCTTCCTCGCCTCTATTTATAGAGGGAGTTTAACGCGTGTACAGTAATTAATTTACTATTCACACGTTGAAAATTTTCCTTCAGTGCCGACTATTTATGCATGAACAGTGATTTTCATTGTTCACGCGTGAAAAAAAAAAAACTCTTCCTGGCTGCTTCAAACTTACCGGCTGGACCCCACAGTCCCCGCACAAAAAGAAAAGATCGAAAAAGGTAATTGATTGAATCTCGAGAGCAAGAAGAATGAGATTGAATCATCTTGATCATAATTAATTTTGAAAGAAAACTCAGGTAGAGTTTGTATTACAGTGAATATTATCACTCATTTTTTCTCCAATCGTCCATTTTTTCATCACTCTACTCTCACTCATTTTAAATCTTTATCTTTTATCAGTTTCTTAACTCTCTAATCTACTTGAGTTTCATTTCAAACAAATTTATTGCAATCACAATTACGTACATTTTATTTAAGTTCTCATCCATCTTGCTATTTCAGCCTCAATGCATTATCTCCAAGTTTCCTCCCCAAATTTTGGGCTTTTGCCATTGAAGCTGCAAAGAACTCCTGACTGAAAGGAAACTGGGAAATACAAATTTTAGTCCAGTTTTAGGGTCTTTTGTTGACATTGACTAATTGAAGTGCGTAGATGGTGTTTATTTTATTCATTGCATTGAATATGTTTTACATAGATGGTATAGAGAGAGAAATTAAAATGATGAAAAAGCGACAAACTCGTGAAAAATCAAAAACCAAAATGGGAAGAGGAGAAAATCAAGATGCCAAATCAGTCGGGATCGGAAACTTTCTTGGGCTGAATAGCATTTTTCATTAACATATAGGGTGTATTTGATTCGAGGGTCAAAATGGGATAAAAGTTATTTGAATAAATTATATATATATTTAAAATTCATTTATATAATTTTTTCCCTCCATTTAATCCTATCCATAGTTTTGAATTTTGGCCGATTTGTAGCCACAACCGTTCCTGCGTACCGAGTTAAATCGGGGCCACTGGGGAGCGGAGTTACATTATTTAATTTTTTACCGAGCCCATTCGGAACATAGTACAACACTGTGTAAAATTCTGTTGAAGCTAATTAATAGGTTTTCTTAGGAATCTACTAAAATATAACGTAGTATTAGATATGGATGAAAAAAAAATTCAAAATTGGAAAATAAATTTAATGTAACTAAAATAGACAGAAAATGGTTACAAGTGGGTATCCCGTTCATATAATAGTACAGAATAATATAAATAATTGTATACTAGAAATACCATATAAAAAATAGCATAATAGAAATAGTTTTATTTTATTCTTAAACACAGTATTAATTCTTTTGCATCTTTTAATTATATTTTCAGAACTAGATATTGTATTAACATAAAATTACACTATTATTTCTTGTCAAAAATAATTCCTATCATAAAAAATTGTGTGGGTTGTATCACTATCCATTAAACATATATCATTTTCCATAATATAAAGTTTATTTTGTATTATCTAAAAGAATAAAAATTAGAAATAAATAAAAGGCAAAAACTATACCAGACACTTCAAGGTATATTATAAATAAAACTTAAATAAAGATTACACACAATAAACTTTGAAATAACGCAAAAATAAGTATAATGCAGGCTAATGAAAATCATGAGTCAAATCATGATTCATTAATGATCTTATGTCAGTTGAAAATTATGCAAGACTCCAAGCAGGCTAACGCAGCTGGAGTAGCTCAGTTGGTTAGAGCGTGTGGCTGTTAACCACAAGGTCGAAGGTTCAAGCCCTTCCTCTAGCGAGAAACGCCGTCATTCTGGCTCTTTTTTATTTCCTTCTTCTTCTTGGTCTGCTTTTTTTATTTTTTGTTTTTGGTGGACATGTCAAGCTATTTCTGGGAAACTGGGCTGAAGGCCCAACAAACCACTCCTTTTTCGGTGTTCGGCCCAATATTTTTATGTTTTAGGAAAGTAGACGCAAAAATGTTAAGCGTGTGAATCTCAAAATGGCACACGTGCGCGAACGATAAACCCTAACCCTTGGCTTTCTGCTTTGATCACTATGCGGATGGCTTCGCGCCGGCTCTTTACGTCTCTGCTCCGATCATCCCTCCGTCGGTCTCCGACGGAATTTCAAGCTCCGACCACTTCCCGGCCATTCGCCTCCCCGCACCTTGCTTCTCCTCTTTCTCCCATCGCCGTCGTAAGCATCTCTTCATTTCACTCCCTTCCCCCTTCAATTTTCGTGCTTGATTTTGGAAATCTTTTTTTCTTTTTCTTTTTTTTTTTGTTTTTAATGTCAAATTTGTAACGGTTTCACTAATGAACCTATATTGAGATAAGCTTGGTTGGGGTGAAGAATATGGCTACACTATGTAAACTTCTATTGTGTGTGTGGATAACGCAATCCTATCATTATAGATTTTGGAATCATGTTATGTAACATAATGTTATGTTATATATATCATATCATTTGATTTCATATAATCCTGAAATGTGATTGGAAACTTGTTAATTTACGGGTGGTAATGTGACACGCAGAGTTATATGATTTGCTCTGTTATTTCCTTCTTCTTACTTATGCTTGATTGAATAGAAGAATTAAAGGTTATGTAACTGTCATTGTGTTATTGGAACTCTGGATAAACTTGTTTTGTGTTTAAGGCAGCTCATAATCTTATAAACAAGCTAGCAGAGCTTAAAAAACTGTTTTTTTTTCAATGAAATTTATGCTAAACCGAACCCCTTCACATGTTGTGATGATTTCATACTTTTATTATTCTGTTTTGTTTTTGGAAGTGTGTTTTTGGTTTTTTATGCTTTGACAGTGTGGATATAAGCTCTTATGGTTGTGTTTTTTTTTTGTTTTGTGGTAATATCTTGCACAGGCCAGGACATTTTCTCCATCTGGGACATTCACTAGATTCGAGTCCAGTAATGGGTTGGCGTCTATGCTCAGAAGTTCTCGATTGGCTTCATTGCAGCAGGCTGCTGCGATTGTATCCCCTTTCTGTATCAGGTTTATGTCAACAGAGACAAATTCTGTTGGTTCTTCTTCTCAAGATAGTTTCATTCCTGAGCCTGATGTGCCTCCTCCTCGCATCAAATTTAAGAGATTAGATAAAACTGCCAGGCACATTATGCAGGCATGTGTTTACTCTATTATTTTAAGCAAGAACATTTAATTTTTTTTTTTTTCATTATGAAAATTGTTGGTTTTATGGCATGTAGATTTTAGACAAGGAGGCAGTGGAGGATGTGAGAGCGCAGAGAGAGATCCCTGAGATAAAGCCTGGTTATATTGTGCAACTCAAAGTGGTATGACATGGTTGTTTGAGGATTCATTCATATTTGTGCATGACTTGTATTTTGTTTGTGATTTTTTGTTTACATTCACATCTGACAAAACAGGAAGTACCAGAGAACAAGAGGCGTGTTTCTATTATAAAAGGCATTGTTATTGCAATGCGTAATGCTGGTCTTAACAGTACATTCAGAATTAGGAGGCTGGTGGCTGGGGTTGGGGTTGAGTCTCTATTCCCATTGTAAGTGTTAACTCCCCATTTTTAAAGTAGATCTGATTGCAGAAATGCTCTTTTGAGCTGGCTCCACTGAGAACCTGACCATAGGGTGATGAATTATGATGATTATTTTGATTCAACATTCTAGTTACATCGCTTTAGAAAAAGGGTTTCTGATTGGGATATAAGCTGGTTTATGTTTCCGTATCTGGCTGAGGTTTTCAAATTGCATCTAATATACTTTTAACTATTTGGGTTTCGTTTGAGTAAACAACTTATTTAAGCGCTTATAGAAAAGTAACTTTTGAAAAGTAACTTGTGAATAAGTTATTTTATATTCAAATATATAATAATAAAAGTATTTGTTTTTAGTATTTTAGAAAATATTTTTTAAGAAACTAGATATTTTAACTTCTCAAAAAGTACTAAAAATAACTTTTAGAAAAGTGATAAACTGTTTAGCCAAACAAGACAAAAAGTAAAAATATGACTTTTGATTTTCAGAAAATAGAAAAAAGTCATAAGTTGTACTATCTAAACAGACCCATGGTCATACTCCGTTTCAGCTTGTCATATTCTTTATCAACGACTTTTATTATGGATTTGGAGAATGGCCACAAGGGGGCTTTGCGGGGTGCCATTGTGCTATCTTTATTTATTTATTTTTTCCAAATGCTGTGATATCTTTGAATTTTCTATTGATTGTGCTTCTGGTCAGCTGGTCATGTTACTTAATGGGCATTTCCTAACCTTTACGCAATGTGTGTAGGTATTCGCCTAATATAAAGGAGATAAAGGTGCTAGACAAGAAGAAAGTCAGGAGGGCCAAACTCTACTACCTGAGGGAGAAAATGAATGCACTTAAAAACCAATAGCGACGCTCATGCTGGTGGAATTCTTTATGATTCATAATTCTGTTATACTTGTATCTGCATGTGCATTCATATGCTTGCTGCTGTTTTGTTGCCAACTCGATTTTTGTTTCGATTTGGCTTATTACCTCCCAACGTTATGTAGTTCTAATTTCAGTCCGGTAGAGGCTCTTATATTTTTGGAAGGAAACATTTTAAGGAATTGTAATAATATGCATTCATGTTAAAATTTTCTCGTAGGCATGTTTGATCTTTTCCCCTGCTGTATTGAATCAGTAAAAAGAGGATATCGTTCTTGCTGCATTTTGCTAATATGATAAAAATGACACCAGCAAGGTCTTATGAGTTTTGATTTATCAACTTCTGATTGAGAAATTGTAAATTTTATTTAAACTTTCGGCGGTAGAGTATACTAGATACAGTACTGATCTTATACTAGATTCAGTTTATTTGATGCTATAAGTCTCTATCTCATCTCTATTCCATTTTCCCTTCCCTTGTTTTCCTAGTCCTTGCGTAAATTTGATTGCTCGTATAAATGATTACACGCTGTACTTCCTCTCAATTATGCCTGAGTTTAGTTTTTCTTCAATTGTTATATGTGCGTGTATTCAAATACACACGGGTATAAGCAATAATTTTCAATAAGACAATACTTGCTAAACGTAGAAAAGTACGATCCTCGAGAAGTTTCTTCTTGTTGGACGCATAATTTAGGATTACGTGAGAGGAATGTCAGTTTACTATATATTTATTTTTGTCGTATAAATAAAGACTATACATATGACCAAGGCTACCTCGTCCAATACGATGAAGAAAAGTGTGTTTCAGTCTAAGGTAATAGCCAACCAAGTTGGGTGCGGAATAGGAGGACTAAGAAATAGCCGACCAAGTTGGGTGCGGAATAGGAGGACTAAGAAATAGCCAACCAAGTTGGGTGCAGAATAGGAGTACTAAGGTACAAATTCTGCAGAAGAAAATTACTGAGAAGATTCTTTAGTCGTAGTAATGTTTGATGGTAGAAAAATGTTAATATTTATTAAAAAAAATAAAGGTAATACTGAAAAAATATTTATGGCTTTTTTTCGTTTTAATGAAAGGTTGACTTCACATAATCTTTAATGCCTGCTTGGTTTTAAGTTTTCTTTTCCAGCAACTTTGTTTGGTGCTAAGTCTGCTACTTTCACGTATGGTACAATACCATGGAAGTCGTAAATTAAATGTTTGTTTTCACCAAGCGTGTAGTTTTCGGCTTTGGAATATCACGTGCCTGTGCCAAATGTGGAAGGTTATTCCAAACGAAGAACCATCAACAAGGTGAGCAAAAGTTGTCAATTGATACTTTTCTAACGTAAGTTAGAATGTCAAGAATTATGATTGCCAAGAAAAAATGATGGCCAGTTTAGAAGGGAGAGAAATTCCTTAACTTAATAGCTCTGCCAGATGACATGGAATTTCGACCTTGTATTGTGTGTTTTCATCCTTCTGATTGTTCATTAACCAAACCTTGAATCCATTTAAATGTTTAGTATCTAATCTTGTTGTTACAGATTCCAATGATAGAAACCCAGAATCCTATCTGTGGTATAGTTTTGATAATCCTTGTGACAGTTACCTGCCAAGAATGAAGATTGGAAAGAACCTAATTACTGGGTTGGAGACATTCTTATAATCTTGGATCATGGAATGCTTATACAATGACCGGGAATCCTGGGCAGTGTTGACAGCTGAATTTATACATAATGAAGGTTTATTTGGAGTACCTACTCACAAACAGTTCTCTGTTGTCAAGAGTTGTATTTGTTAGGCTCAGAAACTGATTCACAGTGTAATTAAATGATACTAACGTATGACAATGAGTACCAAAATAAATCTGATAGAATTAAATCTACCAATCAGCGCAGTGAAAAATAAATATAATGATGAATAGTAATTCATGGTGGGATCCGCTGATCACTATTCACGGTGGGGCCCACTGTCACTATTCACGCAAACAGCACTCAGCAACGGAACCGTATCACTAGTCTTGTGAATATGAAATTCGGTGTGTACTATTTATTGTGGTGGGACCCACATCACTATTCACGCCACCAAAATAGATCAAGAAATATGCACACCGAATTTTTAAAGTGGAAACCCCCAAATATCAAAGGAAAAAACCATGGACAAATTTCGAAAAATATTCCACTATATTCAGGATAATTACACAATATCCTTTCCACACTCTCCAACCCAAGAGGTAAATATAGTGTTTCCCGGTGAGAACCCTCCTATTCAAATACTACACTTTTGCAGTACCAAGAAGGAATAAAGATGATACCCAAAAATATTCCTGGTGTATATACCCATACCCTATACTTTCTGGGATTTACTCACACTCTATTTTCCTCTCACTCACAGAAAAATAACACACTCTCTGTTATTTTTTTTCTCCTTTGCAGCTCGTTCATCCGTTGCTTTGATGCGTTCATCAACTGAGCAAATGCCTCTATTTATAGAGGGAGGTTAACGCGTGCACAGTAATTAATTTACTATTCACGCATTGAAAATTCTCTCTCACCTAACATTCACCTAACAAGTGAACAGTGATTTCACTGTTCACGTATTGAAAATTTTTCTTCCTGGCTGCTTCAACTTCTTCGGCTTCTCTCCCTCATTTTTTTCTTTTCTTTTCTTTTGGTTGGACCCTACAATTCTCCCCCTCCAACTGATGGGGAAATAATCTAGAAGCAATCATTTAGAATCCATGCCGATCAACTCCACACATAGTTGAAGCTTGTCTTGAACTATAACTTTTGTCATCATATCAGCAGGGTTTTTATTAGTGTGAATCTTCTCTAGCTTAAATTGCTTTTCTTCTACTGCTTGATGCACCCAATGATACCTGACATCAATGTGCTTCGTCCGCGAGTGATACATCGCATTCTTGCTCAAATCCAAATCACTTTGATTGTCGCAATGGATAACGAACCTGTTCTGCTTCATTTCCAATTGTTCAAGGAATCTTTTTAACTAAAGCATTTCTTTTTCAGCTTCAGTCATAGCAACATATTCTGCCTCAGTAGTGGACAAGGCAACACACTTCTGCAATTTTGACTGCCAAGACATAGCTCCACCTGCAAAAGTAAATACGAATCCAGAAGTAGATTTTCTATTGTCCAGATCACCTACCATATCAGTATCTGCATAGCCTTTCAAAACTGGCTCTGGTCCTCCAAAACCCAAGCACATTTTCAAATTTCCCTTTAGATATCTCAAAATCCACTTCAAAGCTTCCCAATGGTCTTTACTTGGATTGGAAAGAAACCTGCTAACAACTCCAACCGCATGAGCAATATCTGGCCGAGTACAAACCATGGAATACATCAAACTCCCGACTGCTGAGGAGTAAGGAATATCAATCATAGCTTTCTTTTCTTCATTAGTAGTGGGACAATGGTGTGCTAATTGCTTTAGCATTCTTCATATTGAATCTGCCTAGAACCCTCTCCACATATTTTGCTTGTGACAATCAAAGCTTTCTAGCCATCCGGTCTCGCAAAATCTGCATACCCAGAATTTGCTTTGCAGGGTCTAGGTCTTTCATATCAAAGGACTTTGATAACTCCTTTTTCAAATCACCAATTATCTTCGCATCTTGTCCTATTATCAGCATATCATCTACATACAACAGAAAAATGATAAACTTATCATCTGGAAATGTTTTGACATAGACACAGTGATCTACATCTGTCCTAGTATATCCATGACCCAACATGAATGAGTCAAACTTCTTGTACCACTGTCTAGGAGCCTGCTTCAATCCATACAGACTCTTCTTCAATCTGCAAACCATGTTCTCCTTTCCAGCTTCCTCAAATCCTTCTAGTTGATCCATGTAGGTCTTTTCCTCCAAATTACCATGGAGAAATGCAGTCTTCACATCTAACTGCTCAAGCTCCAAATCCAACTAGCTGTTAATCCGAGAATAACTCGAATAGAACTCATTTTGACAACTGGAGAGAAAATCTCATCAAAATCTATCCCTCGCTTTTGACCAAAGCCTTTTACAACCAAGCAAGCCTTATACTTCACTAGCTTGTTGCCATCTTTCTTCAGCTTGAACACCCATTTATTCTTCAAGGCTTTCTTGCCTTTAGGGAGTTTTACTAACTCATAAGTATCATTCTTCTGCAAGGAATCCATCTTTTCTTGCATGGCTTTGATCCACTGAACTTTATCCTTATGAGTCTGAACTTTTTCAAAACTCTTTAGCTCCCCCTCATCAGTGAGAAGGACATACTCCGACCTGGGATACTTGTTGGATGAATATTGCACTCTATTAGATCTTCTAAGCAGTGGTGTATGAGCTTGCTCCTCCTGCTCAACACCTCCTCCACTCCAGCATCATCAACGGCTGGCTCATCATCAACCCCATGGTCTTGAACCTCTCCCCCTTCTGTGGCATTTTCTTTAGGAAGAGAGACTGGTGTAAAATCAACCTTATTACCAGATTCAGCAGTTTTCTCAAGAATAGTAGAATCCAACATAGTTTCTTGCTCATGAAACACTATGTCTCTACTTATAATCCTTTTCCTTTCTGGATCCTATAACCTGTAGCCAAATTTCTCATCTCCATAGCCCATGAATATGCAAGGAATGGCTCTATCATCAAGCTTCTGTCTCTGCTCCTTACTTACGTGAGCAAAGGCTTTGCATCCAAATACCTTCAAATGAGAGTAGCTAACATCCTGTCCAGACCATGCTCCTCAGGAATGTCAAAGCCCAAAGGAATAGACGACGATCTGTTAATTAGGTAGTACGCCATTTGAACAGCTTCACTCCAGAATAGCTTAGGCAGCTTAGCCATTCTTAACATACATCTGACTTTCTCCATAATAGTTCTGTTGATTCTTTCGGCCACACCATTATGTTGTGGGGTGCCAGGAACCGTCTTCTCATGCCTGATGCCATGTTCACAGCAATAGTTCTTGAATTCATGGGAAGTGTATTCTCCCCCATTGTCATTGTGAAGACACTTCAAAGGTTTCCCAGTTTCTCTCTCCACCATGGCTTGAAACCTCTTGAAGTATTGAAACACCTGGTCCTTCCTCTTTAGGAAATAAACCCACACTTTTTGTGAAGCATCATCAATGAACGTTACAAAATATCTGCTACCACCTAGAGTCTCCACCTCCATGGGACCGCATACATCAGAGTAAACCATATCTAAAGTATTCTTTTTCAGCTTCAATCTTTTGTTGAAAGACACTTTATGATGCTTTCCAAATAAACAATGATCACAAGGATTTAACTTTGTAACTTTGTACCTTTTTGCCACAAATTTGGCGAATCATCATCCTCGACTGCATTTAACCCTCCAATCTGTTTCACTTGAGTCTTGTACAATGCGTTGTACAGCATCCCTCTAGCAACCACCATTGAACCTTTGGAAAGCTTCCACTTGCCACCACCAAAGTTACTATGGTATCCGGCTAGATCTAGAGCATGCACGGAGATCAAATTCGGGCGTAAATCCGGCACATGTCGCATGTTCTTCTATGTCAATGTACATCCTATATTTGTTTGAATGCACACATCACCAATTCCCATAATATCAGAATTGCTGGTATTACCCATCCTTACTTTGCCAAAGTCTCTTGCTTTGTACACAGTAAAGAATTCCTTATTGGGAGTGGCATGATAAGAAGCCGCTGAGTCAACGACCCATTCAACACATGAATCTGCAACATGACACTATTCATCTACAAAAGAGAGCAACACCACTTTCCCATTTGTCACAGGGGTTGTAGTATTTTCATCATCAGCTGTGCCCTGACTTCCCCGATAGTTATTGCCTCTGTCTTTCCAAGCCTTACAATTTCTTTTGATGTGCCATTCTTCGCCGCAATGGTAACATTTGAACTTTTTTCTTGACTGGGACTGCGATCGATCCTTTGATTTTCTGGACCGCCCTTTGCTCTTGCTTCTCTCCCTGTTCTCTGTGACAAGGGCCTGGGAATTTTCTATTCTCGCCAAGTCTTTTCTTCTAGTTTCTTCATTGAACATACTGTCTTTGACTTGGACTAAAGACAGCTTCCCACTTGAAGTATAGTTGTTTAGTGACACTACCAAGGTCTCCCAGCTATCTGGCAATGAACTCAAAAGTAATAGTGCTTGTAACTCATCATCTAGCACTAACTGCATAGTACTTAATTGATTCACCATATCTTGGAAGTCACTCAAGTGCTCAGCAACAGACCTTCTATCTTTGTACTTGAGATTCACAAGCTTCCTGATTTTGAAAACTTTATTCTGTGCAATCTTCTTCTCATAAAGATCTTGTAAAATCTTCCACAGAGTATGGACATTCGTCTCTGTGGCCACATGGTGGAATACGCTAATGTCCATCCACTGCCTAATTAATCCAATAGCCTTTCGGTGCATCTTTTTCCAATCTTCTTCTTTCATGTCTGCAGGCTTTGCATCTCCCTTCTCCACAGGATCATACAAATCCTTATAGAAAAGTATATCCTCCATTTTTGGCTTCCAAATGGAGTAATTTACTGCTGTTAACTTAATCATGGTACCCATATTCTCCTCCATTTAATTTACACAGCACAATCCTGAGCTCAACTTGTTCTCTGATACCACTTGTTGGGCTCAGAGACTGATTCACAGTGTAATTAAATGATGCTAACGTATGACAATGAGTACCAAAATAAATCTGATAGAATTAAATCCACCAATCAGCGCAGCGTAGCGAAAAATAAATATCATGATGAATAGTAATTCATGGTGGGATCTGCTGATCACTATTCACAGTGGGGCCCACTTGTTACTATTTACGCAAACAGCACTCAGCAACGGAATCGTATCACTATTCTTGTGAATATGAAATTCGGTGTGTACTATTCATTGTGGTGGGACCCACATCACTATTCACGCCACCAAAATAGATCAAGAAATATGCACACCGAATTTTTAAAGTGGAAACCCCCAAATATCAGAGGAAAAAACCACGGACAAACTTCGAAAAATATTCCACTATATTCAGGATAATTAGACAATATCCTTTCTACACTCTCCAATCCAAGAGGTAAATATAGTGTTTCCCGGTGAGAACCCTCCTATTCAAATACTACACTTTTGCAGTACCAAGGAGGAATAAAGATAATATCCAAAAATATTCCCGGTGTATATAACCACACCCTATACTCTCTGAAATTTACTCACACTCTATTTTCCTCTCACTCACAGAAAAATAACACACTCTCTGTTATTTTTTTTCTCCTTTGCAGCTCGTTCATCCGTTGCTTTGTTGCGTTCATCAACTGAGCAAATGGCTCTATTTATAAAGGGGGTTAACGCGTGCACAGTAATTAATTCACCGTTCACGCATTGAAAATTTTCTCTCACCTAACATTCACCTGACAAGTGAACAGTAATTTTACTGTTCACGTATTGAAAAGATTTCATTCCGGCTGCTTCAACTTCTTCGGCTTCTCTCCCTCATTTTTTTCTTTTCTTTTCTTTTGGCTGGACCCCACAGTATTGACTCACAAATGCTCTCTCATGAGAGAAGTTGTTGTACCAGATACCAGAGACTTCATCCAATGCTTCAGGGTTACGTTGCACTTTACTTTGACCTTTTTGCTTTGCTTTTCTTACTTCCATTAGACAAATTCAACACGAGGGAAGACTTGAGTGAGCTTTGGTTCACAGCGTCTCTAAGTACCTATTTCAATGCAACACGTCAATCTGATTGTCTATGTAATATTGATATGTAATATTGAGATTGATGTTTCAAAAGTCACCCCCGTTGTGTTTTTTTGACGAGTCTTGGAAACAAAAAACAAAAAACACAAGAATCAACATGTTATTCCTTACTCGGCTTTGCTCCCTTAATGCTGTATTTACTTTTTTTTTTTTTTGATAATTCTGTATTTTCTATTAATATTGTTATTTTGGTTCTTCTCTTATTGTTTCAAAAGCACTTTTTTGTTTTTAAAATCTCATACCGGTTAACCTCCCCCTGGCTTTTAAATCCTTTGTCCGGGAAGCACTTCAATTTTTTCAAAAGAAAATTATGGTTAACTTTAGAATGTTGTGTACTGTCTGCTTCTTGTTATTCTTGTTTATAGGAACATCCACGTCACTAGACATGATTTCATCAAGTCATTCCATCAGAGATGGTGAGACTTTAGTATCGGCTGGTGGAACTTTTGAACTAGGATTCTTCAGCCCCGGGAACTCAAATGGTAGATACTTGGGTATATGGTACAAGCTATCTCCTTCAACAGTGGCATGGGTGGCCAACCGGGACAAACCAATCAGCAATGCCTCTGGAGTTTTAGAAGTCAACGATCAAGGAGTTCTCGTGCTTCACAATGGCACAAACAGCACCTTCTGGTCGTCCAATGCATCAAGAGCAGCAGAGAATCCAATTGCACAGCTTTTGGACTCGGGAAATCTTGTTGTGATGGATAGAAATGATCATAATATGGAGAATCTGGTATGGCAAAGTTTTGATTATCCTTGTGATACTTTGTTGCCAGGAATGAAGCTTGGATGGAATCTAGTGACAGGCCTAGATAAGTTCCTATCATCTTGGAAAAGTACAGATGATCCTACTCTTGGAGACTATTCATTTAAAATAGACCTTGGAGGCTATCCACAAGCAGTTCAAATGAAGGGAACTGTTATAATGACCAGGGCAGGGTTTCTAAATCGTAAGCAATCTCCACAGTTTAAATCTGAATTTGTTTGGAATGAGAAGGAGATATTCTATAACTTCCATCTCCTTGACAATTCTACTTTCTTCAGACTTACAATGACCCCTTTCGGGAATAGGCAGGTTTTCCATTGGACAAGTGAAACCAATAGCTGGGAGATAGCTTGGTCTCAGCCATCAGTTCGGTGTGACAATTATGCATTGTGTGGTGCAAATTCTATCTGCGATTCTCTGAACACTCCAGATTGTGCATGCCTGAAAGGATTTACACCAAAATTTCCAAGGGAGTGGAACAAGTCAAATTGGTCGAGTGGCTGTGTTAGGATCAATTCATTGAGTTGTAGCAAGGATGGGTTTGTGAAGTACACGGGCATGCTCCTTCCTGACACATCTTCTTCTTGGTATAATGAGACCATGGTCCTTCAAGAATGTGAGAATTTATGTCTGCAAAACTGTTCGTGCACAGCATATGCAAATTTGGATGAACAGGGAGGGGGAAGTGGCTGCTTACTTTGGTTTCATGATCTGATTGACATGAGGCAATCATCTCAAGATGCACAGGACATCTATGTACGGGCGTCTTTCTCGGAGCTAGGTAGTCTCTTTGGTTTTCTGCGTTTGTTTTTGCTTTCTAATTTATGATAGACTGGAAGATATTTTCAAAATATATCAGTGTAAAGGGTTAAGGAGAGAGCCCTTGTAAGGGTGAACTAAGGGTGTGAGAATTTTTAGTCCTCCTTTTCCATTTTCCCTATATTTTTCAGTTGTTGACGTCAAGAAATTAGTTTGGTTGTCTCAATTTATCTCATCTATGTTTTTAGGCAGGTGGTTACATCAGTAATCAACTTTTGTTGTACCAAATATTTGGCATGCTGATTGAGAGTGCTCTTTAATATTGATGTCTCAGACCATAACCAAAAGAATGAGCTCAGCAAGAAGCAGCTAGCGGGCATCATCACTGGCTCTTCCGTTTTCATGATGTGCATAATACTTGGACTAGCCATATGTGCATGGAGACATAAACTTAACAAGCCAGGTGAATGAAGGACATTTAACCTCTGACTAGTTTCAATATTCTGGGCCCAATATAATCTCAGGATCTTAGGAATGATTCTTATTCTCCGTCAGATTATGATTTTGTATATTTTTGTTTTATTGATGTAATTAATCATTCAAGCCTAAACTTCTCTTAAACCCAACTTCCCCTCACCCCAAAACAAAACCTGTAATCTTTGTTAATTGTAGAACAAAGAGAATATTTCTAATCAGCAAATAAAAATTCCTGCAGCGGTGCCAAAAATAACTTTCTGGAAAAAACTTATCAGGAAAAGAGAGAAGGAGGACACCAATCTGCAAACATTTGATTTATCAACCATAGTTTATGCTACTAATAGCTTTTCTAGCCACAACAAATTGGGAGAGGGTGGCTTTGGAGCCGTGTACAAGGTACTAATTTGGTTATGTACACCATGCTATTGTATTCTTCACAAACTCTATGATACTAACAATTGTTATCAGGGTGTGCTTGCCAATGGGATAGAGATTGCTGTCAAGAGGCTTTCCAAGAATTCTGAGCAAGGACTGCATGAATTCAAAACTGAAGTTCAGTTAATTGCTCAACTTCAACATCGGAATCTTGTAAAGCTTTTCGGTTGTTGCATTCAACAAAGAGAGAAACTGTTGATTTACGAGTTCATGCCCAACAGGAGTTTGGACTACTTTATTTTTGGTTCATATCTTAACCATACTGGGTATCTGATTCTCTTTTACAATTATCCATAGACCACAGGTAGACGTCAAGCTAACTTTGGTTGTTATTAATATGTCAGATGATGGTAAAAGAAAATTATTAGATTGGACTAAACGCTTCCAAATTATCAGTGGGACAGCTCGAGGCCTAGTTTATCTACATCAAGATTCAAGGCTAAGAATAATCCATAGAGATTTGAAAACGAGCAATATTCTTCTTGATAATGATATGAGTCCAAAAATATCGGACTTTGGTCTTGCTAGGACATTTGGAGGAGATCAAACTGAGGGCAATACAAAGAGAGTGATGGGGACTCAGTAAGTAGGCTAACAATTGTTTATTAATTGAAGCTGCAACCATTTTTCTCTGCCATGATTTTTATAATGTGATATACATGCTATAATGTAGCGGTTATATCTCTCCAGAGTATGCAGTACATGGCTCTTTCTCGATGAAATCTGATGTGTTTAGCTTTGGTGTTATTGTGCTCGAGGTAGTCAGTGGGAGGAAGAATAGGGGATTCTCTGTCCCACATCAACATCTTAACCTCCTTGGACATGTAAGTAATGATCAATAATGGCTTTAGAGTTTAGATAAAACGTGATTTTTGCTTGCTTCTTGTAAACTGCCAATCATTTAGTTAGCAAATTTTAATTTGAATGTATTCTAGGGTTGGAAATTGTGGAGTGAAGAGAGGCCTCTGGAGCTGGTAGATGAATCACTTGGTGATTCAATCATTCAAGATCAAGTCTTGAGATGTATTCACATGGGGCTCCTATGTGTGCAAGAGAGACCAGAAGACAGGCCTAACATGTCATCTGTAATTCATATGCTGCATGATGATAAACCACTTCCTAGGCCAAGGCAACCAGGATTTTATCCACACCGAGAAAGTAGTTCTTCACCCAAATATGGTGAAATTTGTTCAACAAATGATGCTTCCATCACATTGTTAGAGGCAAGATAGTATATTTTAGTTTCAATGCAAATTAGGTGATTATTCAGTAGTGTAAATTGCTTGTGTGCATGCTTGATTCATGGTGGAGCCATTTACAATGTGCTTAACGATGAGATTAACATCAATCACTATTTAAATATATATAATAATGGCGGCGTTGTTGATCTATGAAGTCTTTTCTCTAAATTATGAATGGGGCATTCTTGTCCAGAATTTTTTATCATGCTTTTGAATATTACCTTGGTGTTTCAACAATCATGTTGTTGGTTGTTTCTTAAATATTCCAGTCCAAACTAAACTCTTAGAACTTTCTAGTACAATAGTGATAGTTGCACAAACTTACACAATCCCCACACACAAACTTTCAACTAAATTTTTCTCAGAGGCATAAGGGAAAGGAAAAAAATAAAGGGTGGTCAAGAAAGGGTAGAAAGTATAAGATTATTTTTATAAATATTAAGATATAAATATAAATTTAAATCTTAATTACTTTTAGCCATTAGATTTACTGATCGAAGGTGCACATGGTGACAAACTTATTTTTCACCAGGTAAGAAGCCGCTTTCTTCTCTTATTTCAAGTGTTCGAAATTGTTTGCGTTTTGATTTCGTGCGATCTTTGATCCTCTCTCACGGTAAATTGAAAATTCAGTGACATCATCCATCTTTTTAATATTTGATCTTAATCTTGAATTGACCAGAATGCCTAAAATTTAAAGGGAAGGGAACTCAAAAGTCGGGACCAGTTTGTTTCAGAACATACTTGGGGAGTTGGGATTTTAAGGTAAAAAACGAAGACATGGTATGGTGCAATACCTTGGGAGGGGCATGTAAAAAAAATGGAGGTGGTTGTTTAACATGATGCACGCCTGGTCTGGGACTTTCATTTGAAATGATGCGCATGCCATTGGTACTAGGTAGAAAAATGCGCAATATGAAATAATGATAAAGTCTGCTAAGTATTGCAATAAAATATTAAAGGATAAATTACACTTATCTCTCATGAAATTTGATGAAATTTAGTTTGGTTTTCCTTCTATTTGTAAAATTTGCTTAGAAGATCCCTGAGTTTGTAAGATTATTGCACCAATTTTTATTGAATTTATAAAATTATTACAATGACTTCTTCTTTATCGCACAATGAACAATATATTTAGGGAAGGTCAGTGTCATTTGGACAAATAAGCGAAGTGGGAGTGAATTTCATCAAACTTCATAGGAAGTGAGTGTAATTTGCCTTATATTAGATCAAATATGTGGTTCGTATTCTCTGGTTTACATATTCACCTCATTTTATTTTCCCTTTTCTGTTCTGAGGATATAGCTTGTCCTTGACCTTCCTTTTTGTAGCAGCTATGTTCAAGCATTCATTGTCCTTCTCTTCCCTGAAGTGCTTGAAATTGTTAGCATTTTGATTTAATGTGATCTTGATCTGTCGCACTGTAAACAGAAAAACCAGTGGCATCATCCATCTTTGAAATATTTTATCTTAATCTTGAATAAAATAAAAAGGCTAAAATTTAAAGTGGTTGTCCTTTTTCCAAATGTTTATATTGCCCCTTATTAATATATAATTTCTTAATCTAAGTTTGTGTATATTTAGATTAGTTTATACTGCATTAGAAGATTCAATCAATTGCGTTTTCTAGAGCATTTTAATTATATTTTAAATAAACAAAATGAGTCAATTAAAATATGTAATCAACATTTTAATGATTTTTCTTTCTTTTTTTTTTTGGAAAAATAAAATATGTTGGTCTCTCATGAGAGCAGTTGTCACCAAAGACGTCAACCAATGCTGTAAGGTGAATTTGCACTTTACTTTGACTGCTTTGCTTTATTTTTCTTACTTTTATTAGAGCATATTCAACTGAAGGGAAGGGAACTAACTAAAATGTCGGGGAAGTTAAGATCTAGGTCAAAAACGAAGACTCAAGTGAGCTTTGATTCACACGGCATCTTAGTCTGCCACACTTTAAGGTCAAAAACGAAGACTTAAGTGAGCTGTGGTTCACACGGCTTCTTAGTAACTGTTTTGACTTTTAGTATAACACGTCAATCTGAATATAACTATCTTCAAACTTCGTTGTCTATGTAATATTACTTGCTTTACAAGTCGCTCATTGTGATTGATATTTTTTATGTAGTTTTGACAAACAGAACTTCAACGTGTTATTTTAACAAGGATTAGAAACAAAGTCAAACAACACAAGAATCAATCATTGAACATGTTATACCACTACCCTGTGTTTGTGCCTTCTTCATTCCTTATTCCACTTTGCTCCCTTTTCTTTATGTTTCAAAAGCAATTTTAGTTTTTCGAAACTCATACATGTTAACCCCACTGCCGCTTAAATTCTGTGTCCGTGAAGCACTTCATTTCTGAAAAAAAAAAAGGAAAGTAAGTACGATGAACTTTAGAATCATCTGTATTATTTGCTTCTTATTAGTGTTCTTCATAGGAACATCCACTTCAGTAGACATGATTGCTCCAAGCCAATCCATCAGAGACGGTGAGACTTTAGTATCGGCTGGTGGAACTTTTGAACTGGGATTCTTCAGCCCCTGGAGCACAAATGGTAGGTACTTGGGAATATGGTACAAGCTATTTCCTTCAACAGTGCCATGGGTGGCCAACCGGGACAAACCAATCAACAATACCTCTGGAATTTTACAAATCAACGATCAAGGAGTCCTTGTGCTTCACAATGGCGGAAACTTCACCTTCTGGAACTCGACTGTATCAAGTAAAGCAGAAAATCCAGTTGCACAGCTGTTGGATTCAGCAAATCTTGTTGTGAGAGATGGAAATGATAGTAATATGGACAACCTGTTATGGCAAAGTTTTGATTATCCTTGTGATACTTTGTTGCCAGGAATGAAGCTTGGATGGAATCTAGTGACAGGCCTAGATAGGTTCCTATCATCTTGGAAAAGCACAGATGATCCTGATCTTGGAGACTATTCGTTTAAAATTGACCGTAGAGGCTATCCACAAGCAGTTCAAATGAAGGGAGCTGTTATAATGACCAGGGCAGGGCCATGGAATGGACTTACCTTTTCTGCACGTCCAGTTCATGATATAAGTCCACATCTTAAATCTGAATTCGTGTTCGATGATAAGGAGATATTTTATGAGTTCCAAAGCCTAGATAATTCTACTCTTGTCAGAGTTACAATGTCCCCTTCGGGTAATAGGCAGCTTTCCATTGGACAAGTGGAACAAGTGATTGGGAGCTAGCCTGGTCTCAGCCATCAGTTCAGTGTGACAATTATGCATTGTGTGGTGCAAATTCTATTTGCAATGATGCGAACAGTTCAAACTGTGCTTGCTTGAAAGGATTTGCTCCCAAATATCCTGGAGAATGGAATTTGTCAAATTGGTCAAATGGATGTGTTAGGATCACTCCATTGAGCTGCAGCAAAGATGTGTTCATGAATTACACAAGCATGGTTCTTCCTGACACATCTTCTTCTTGGTATGATAAGACCATGGTTCTCCAGGAATGCGAGCAGTTGTGCCTACAAAACTGTTCTTGCACTGCATATGCAAATTTGGATAAAAGTGGTGGAGGAAGTGGCTGCTTACTTTGGTTTCATGATCTGATTGACATGAGGCAGTTCTCAGAAGGTGGGCAAGACATTTACATACGAGTTCCATCTTCGGAGCTAGGTAGCCTCTTTGATTTTCTTCATTTCTCTTTTGCTTTCTGATTGACCACATGAAATTCTCAAAATATATCAGTGTCAAGGGTTAAGGAGAGGGTGCGGGTTTGTGAGAACTCATAGCTTTCTTCCATTTCTCCTGCATTCTTCCAATAGTGACCGCAGGAAATTACTTCTGGTTGTCTCAGTTTATCTCAGTTATGTTTGTAAACAACTATCTGTGGGTTGACCATACAAGATTGTTTATGATAGAATACCATGATGTCCTCTAATACATGTGTAACGGATCCCACCTAGTGGGACAAAGCTTGGTTTTTGCTGCTACTGTTGTTATATGTTTACTACAGTAGTTGTTAGAAATAACGAAATATTTAGTAATATCTCCATTCTATCTTAGATTATTTCATATCGTCTCTAGATATCTCCATTATATGTTTGCTATAGCAGTTGTTTACAAACATATCTAGATATTTCTTTTATCTAGATATCTAGATACGATATCAAATAATCTAAGATATAATGGAGATATTACTAAATATTTCTTTATTTCTAACGGCAGTAATGATATTCTGCTGTGTAGCCCTGCTCACTGTCACTTTTCCCTTCTTTTCTCTTATACCTGAATTTTTTGGCATGTTAATTGAGATTGCTCATTAATACTATTCTCAGACCATAATCAGAACAATGGGTTCAGAAAGAAGAAGCTTGCAGGGATCATCGTTAGCTCTACTGTGTTCATCATGTGCATGATACTTGGGCTGGCGATATGTGTGTGGAAAAATAAACTGGAGAAGCCAGGTGAATTCACGATATTTAACCTTTGATAAGTTGCAATATTATGGGAGAAATATAATTTCAAGGCCCGACGAATAAGGCTTACTCTGTCTAATTATGATTTTTATATTTTCATTTTATCAACATAATTACTAATTCAAGCCTAAAGTTTTCTTCAACCTTCATCAAACTGGTCATCTTTGTTAATTCTGGAACTTCTGATATATCACTGATAATTCCCAACAACATTTTCCGCAGGGATTTTTAAAACAATTTTCTGGAAAGAACTTGTTAGAAAAAGGGGGAAGGAAGACAATGATCTTCAAACATTTGATTTATCATCCATAGTTTATGCCACTAATCGCTTTTCTAGCCACAATAAATTGGGAGAGGGTGGCTTTGGAGCCGTGTACAAGGTATTAGTTTGGTTATGTACACCATAATATTATATTCTTCACAAACTATATGTTCCTAACAATTGTTATCAGGGTGTGCTTGCCAATGGGATGGAGATTGCTGTCAAGAGGCTTTCTAAGAATTCTGAACAAGGACTGAAGGAGTTCAAAACTGAAATTCAGTTAATTGCTAAACTCCAACATCGCAATCTTGTAAAGCTTCTTGGTTGTTGCATTCAGCAAAGAGAGAAACTGTTGATTTATGAGTTTATGCCCAATAGGAGTTTGGACTACTTTGTTTTTGGTTCAGATCTTAACCATGCTAAGTATGTTATTTTCTTTTACAATCACCCTCAGATAGATGTCAAGCTAACTTTGGGTGTTTTTAACATGTCAGATGATGGTAGAAAAAAATTATTAGATTGGACCAAGCGCTTCCAAATTATTTGCGGGACAGCTCGAGGCCTAGTTTATTTACATCAAGACTCAAGGCTAAGAATAATTCATAGGGATCTGAAAACAAGCAACATTCTTCTTGATAACGATATGAATCCAAAAATATCAGACTTTGGTCTTGCTAGGATATTTGGGGGAGATCAAACTGAGGCCAATACAAAAAGAGTGATGGGGACTCAGTAAGTAGGCTTACAATTGTTTAATACCTGAAGCTGCAACCATTTTTCTCTGCCATGATTTTTATAATGTGATATACATGCTATGATGCAGTGGCTATATCTCTCCTGAGTATGCGATGCATGGCTCTTTCTCGATGAAATCTGATGTGTTTAGCTTTGGTGTTATTGTGCTCGAGGTAGTTAGTGGGAGGAAGAACAGGGGATTCTGTGTCCCACATCAACATCTTAACCTTTTTGGACATGTAAGCAATGATCAATAATAGCTATAGAGTTTGATAAAAGGTGATTTTATCTAGCTTCTTGCATACTGCCAATCACTTAGTAAATTTTAATTTGAATGTTTTCCAGGCATGGAAGTTGTGGAGTGAGGACAGGCCTATGGAGCTGGTAGATGAATCACTTCTTGTTGGTGATGCAGTCATTCAAGCCCAAGTGTTAAGATGTATTCACATGGGGCTTTTATGTGTGCAAGAGAGGCCAGAAGACAGGCCTAACATGTCATCTATAATTCACATGCTGAATGATGATAAAACACTACCCAGGCCAAGGCAGCCAGCATTTTATCCACACCAAGAAAGTAGTTCTTCACCCAAAGATAGTGAAATGTGTTCAACAAATGATGCTTCCATCACATTGTTAGTGGCAAGATAGTGTACTTTTGTTTCAATCCACACCTTGAAGACTTGTCAGTGATTAATCAAGAATCAAGTTCTCAAAATAAAGTGACAAACTCCTTGTTAGACGCAAGGTAGTATGTCAAAAGTGGTGGCTGTTTGATTTGGGCAGGTAACATCATGCATGCATGGTCTGGAACTTTCATTTGAAATGAAGTACATGCCATAGGAAGAAAAATGCACAAAATGAAAGAATGAAAAAGGATGCTATTAATTATTCCAATAATGTAAAAGATAAAACATATTATGCTGTTATTCTCTTTCAACAGTTGCTTTTCTCAAGTAGAGTTTTGTGAATCAAAAACTAGTGCTCAAAGATACATTTTCTTCTCTTATTTGAAGTGTTAGAAATCGCTTGCATTTTGATTTATTGTGATCTTGATCCCTCTGACTGTAAACAGAAAACTCAGTGGCATCATCCATCTTTATAATATTTGATCTTAATCTTGAATTGACCAAAAGGCCTAAAATTCAAAGGGACTTAGTCTCCTTTTTCCAATTTTTATATGAAAATATTTCCACACATCACACTAGTTATTAAATTTATAATTTTAAATCTCAATTTGCGTTGAGATTTTAAGGCTAAAGATGGTGACCTAAATGATATTTTAAGTCAAAAATGAAGACACGGTATCTAAGCACATATTTTGGTGCAAGAAGTCTTCTGATTAGACATGTTAAACTCCGTTGTCAATATAATATTACGTGTTATAGAAGTCATTCATTGTGACTAATATTTTATATATGGTTTTGACAAACCAAAAACCAATCATTAAACATGTCAAACCATCGCCTGTTTGTGGTGCTTTGTTCATTCCTGACTCCACTTTGCTCCCTTTCTGTTGTATTTAGTATTAGTATTGTCATCTTGGTTTCTTTCTCACTGTTTCAAAAGCAATTTTCTGCTTTTAAAATCTCATACTGGTTTACCCCCTGCCCTTTAAATTCTTTGTCCGTGAAGCACTTCAATTTTCTCAAAAGAAAATCATGGTGAACTTTGGAATGATGTGTAGTACTATTTGCTTCCTTTTATTTTTGTTCATGAGAATATCCTCTTCTTCACTAGATATGATTTCACCAAGTCAATCCATCAGAGATGGTGAGACTTTAGTTTCAGCTGGTGGAACTTTTGAACTAGGATTCTTTAGCCTCGGGAGCTCGAATGGTAGATACTTGGGAATATGGTACAAGCTGTTAGTAATATTAGAATTTGGTACACCTCAAGTATGATAAACACTTTATAGATGTGAGTGGAAGTACATCCAAATTTATGGTGAGACGAAAAAATGAAGCATGATAAACAGTATTGCACAGTAAGACCCATACATCACTATTCACATTAATAGTACTATACAGTGGGATCCGCATCACTATTACAAATAGTACTATGCAATGAAACCTGCATCACTATTACAAATAATATCTTTATTAGTCACACTAACAAAGTAGATCAAGAGAACTACATACCAAATTTTAATGTAAAAACCCTCCTATAATTTTGAGGGAACAATCACAAACCAAATTTTGAAAAATACTCCACTATATTTAAAGAGTAATTACAATATAGTGTATTCTCAGTGAATTCTCTTCTACTACAACTAGTAGTATTAAAAAGATCTAGAGAATATACCCAAAATTTTCAGTGTATACTCACACTACACTCTTAGAATTTTCTTATACACAATCTCTATTTTTCTCTTACTACAAGAAGCTTATACTACTTTTTTCTAAAACAATTGAAGAAATGTGTTTCAGCTTGGGATGGTTTCCTCCCTTCTAGCCTCGCCTATTTATAGAGTTTTGAGAGTTACTATACATATTACTATGCATATGCAGAGTAACTTCTCGTAAACCCCTTCACAGGTGAAGTTATTGTTCATGTACAATAACTTGCATAGTAATATCGTGATTTTGGTGGATCACAAGTGGAGTTACTGTGCACATGCACAGTAACTTCACAAAAGACAAGCCACCTAACAATTCTCCATCTTGGCTTGTATGTTGCAACAACCTTCAACCTCTGCAAACATTGACTAAGTCCAAGCAGTACTTAAACTTATCAATCAACAATGATTTTGTCATCACGTCAGCTAGGTTCTTAGTTGTGACTATCTTCTGAGTTGCAACAGTATCTTTGACAAAATGAAATCTAACATTAATATGCTTTGTCCTTTCATGATAGACTAGGCTTTTGGCTAGATGAATGGCGTTTTGACTATCACAATGTAAAATTGGTACATGTTGATTCAACCTAAAACTATCCAAAAGACCGTGCACCCAAATGCTCTCTTTAACAACCTCAGTTAATGCCATATACTCAGTTTCAGTAGTTGACAATGCCACTGTAGATTGCAGCGTCACCTTCCAGCTGATAGTACATCCAAAGACTGTAAAGATATAGCCTGTCAATGACCTCTTTTTATCCAAATCACCTGCATAATCAGAATCTATATAACCTACAACTCCATAGTTCTTCTGACCTTCAAACACCAAATGGACATCAGTGGAATCTCTTAGGTACCGGATGATCCATTTTCATAGCTTTCCAGTGTGTCTTTCTAGGTTTGCTCATAAATCTGCTTACCACAGTCATTGCATGTGAAATATCTGGTCTAGTGCACACCATGACATATATAAGGCTGCTAACCGCACTAGAATAAGGTATACAAGACATGTGCTCCACCTATCCTCAGTTCCCGAACATTCTTTTGAAGATAGCTTAAAATGTGCAGCTAATGGAGTGCCAACTGGTTTGGACTGATTCATATTGAAGCGTTGTAGCACTTTCATAATGTAATTTTGTTGCATTAAGCACAACTTGCCACTATGCCACTCCCTATGAATCTCTATTCCCAGAATTTTCCTTGCCACACCTAAGTCCTTCATCTCAAACTCTTTTCCCAACTGAGTTTTTAGCATACTAATTTTAGCCTTGTTTCAAGCTGCAATTAGCATATCATCTACATACAACAACAGATAAATCTGCAAACTATTTGGAAGCTCCTTAGGGTAGATGCAATTATCATATTGATTTCTACTATATCCACTACCAATTATAAATGTATCAAACCTTTTGTACCATTGAATCGGAGACTGCTTCAAGCCATATAATGACTTCTTCAATAGGTAAACATGGTTCTACTTTCCAAGAACTACGAATCCCTCTGGTTGACTCATGTAGATCTGCTCCTCTAACTCACCATGTAAAAACGCCATCTTCACATCAAGCTGGTCTAGCTCTAAGTCAAATGTACTCACAATAGCTAATGGGATCCGAATAGAGCTATGCTTCACCACAGGAGAGAATGCTTCATGAAAGTCAATAACCCCCTTCTGAGTATAACCTTTTGCTACCAGTCTCGCCTTGAACCTTGGAGGCTCAATGCCAGGGATTCCATCTTTCCTTTTAACACCACCATCGAACCATTGATCACCTTCAAGAATCCACCCTCTCCAATGAACTTCTACCCCCGATTATCTAGGGCACTCAATGAGTTTAGGTTCCTACCCAGTTCTGGAACATGCCATGCTTGAAACGTCCATTTAGTACCATCATTTAAATTGATTTGCACATTTCCTTCACCAGTAATTGGAATGATTCTATTATCTCCCAATCTGACTTTTCCCTCCCGCTTTTTATAACATGAGAAAAAGCTTTGATTAGGTGTCATGTGAAATGATACGTCAGAATCCAGGATCCACTCATTTCCTATGCCTCCTGTGAATACTGTTGAGGCTGAATCAGTATCAGCATCATTATCATCAGAACTTTTAATTGTTATGTTAGCAGAATCTCTTGATTTCTCTTTTCTCTTTGGGCAATTTCTTCTTATATGTCTCGTTTGGTGACAGTGAAACAACTTAACAAAATTGTACTTTTTGGACTTTGATCTTCTCTTGCTTTTGCTTCCTGATCCTTTCTCTTGACTACGCTCTCTAGTCACAAACAACCCATCTATAGGACCTTCGACACTGGGTTCAGATACTAACTTTTGATGCTTCTTTATCATCAGTGATTCTTTGACATTTTTCACTGAGATATCGGATCTACCATAAAGTATAGGATCACAGAAATTATCATAAGATGGAGATAGTGGGGTTAATAAGATCGTAGCTTAATCAACATATTCTACTTTAATTCCAGCTACTCCAACATCAGAGATCAATCTATTAAAGTCGTCTATATGCGCTTGCATTGATTTTCCTCCTGAATATTTGAACGTGTACAGTCTTTTTTTTTCTGATAAAGCTTATTGGACATGGTCTTTACAGAATATTCTTCTTCCAAAGCCTCCCAAAGTGAATCAGCGGTACACCCCAAGTGTGATAAACACTTTATGGATGTGAGCGGAAACGCACCCAAATTTATGGAGAGGCAGAAAAATGAGGCACAATGAATAGTATTGTACAATGGGGCCACACATCACTATTTATGTGAATAGTACTATAGTGGGATCGTGTAACTATTATGAATAGTACTATGCAGTGAAACCCGCATCACTATTACGAATAGTATCATTACTATTCACGCCAACAAAGTAGATCAAGAGAACTACACACCAAATTTTAACGTGAAAACTCTCCTGTGATTTTGAGAGAAAAATCACGAGCCAAACTCCAAAAAATACTCCACTATATTTAAAGAGTAATTATAATATAGTGTATCCCCAGTGAGACTATTTTCTATTATAATTAGTAGTATTACAGAGATCTAGAGAATATACCCAAAACCTCCATTGTATACTCACACTGCACTATTGGAATTTTCTTATACACACTCCTTATTTTCCTCTTACTACTAGAAGCTTATACTACTTCTTTCTAAAACAGCTGAAGAAATGCGTTTAAGCTTGGGATGGTTTCCTCCATTGCAGCCTCGCCTATTTGTAGAGTTTCAAGAGTTACTACTGTGCATGTTACTATGCACATGCACAGTAACTTCTCGTGAACCCCTTCACAAGTGAAGTTACTATTCATGTACAGTACTTGCATAGTAATCTAGTGATTTGAACCCCTTCACAAGTGAAGTTACTATTCATGTACAGTACTTGCATAGTAATCTCGTGATTTCAATGGATCACAAGTGAAGTTTCTGTGTACATGTACACTAACTTCACAAAAGACAAGCCACTTAACACAAGCTATCTCCTTCAATAGTGGCATGGGTGGCCAACTAGGACAAACCAATCAACAATGCCTCTGGAGTATTGGAAGTCGACCATCAAGGAGTTCTTGTGCTTCACAATGGCACAAACAACACCTTCTGGAATTCAACTGCATCAAGTAAAGTAGAAAATCCAATTGCACAGCTCTTGGATTCAAGAAATCTTGTTGTGAGATATGGAAATGATAGTAATATGGACAACCTGTTATGGAAAAGTTTTGATTATCCTTGTGATACTCTGTTGTCAAGAATGAAGCTTGGATGGAATCTAGTGACAAGACTTGATAGGTTCCTATCATCTTGGAAAAGCACAGATGATCATGATCTTAGAGACCATTCATTTAAAATAGACCTTAGAGGCTATCCATAAGCAATGCAAAAACGAAGGGAACCGTCATAATGACCAGGGGAGGGCCATGGAATGGCCTTACCTTTTCTCACATCCATATCATAAGCAAACACCACAATTTAACTCTGAATTCATTTTGAATAGGAAGGAGATATTTTATGAGTTTCAACTCTTTGACAATTCTTCTTTTGTCAGATTTATAACGACCCTGTCAGGGAATAGGTAGCTGTCCACTGGACAAGTGAAACTAGTGGCTAGGAGATAGATTGGTCTCAGCTATCAGTTCAGTGTGACAATTATGCATTGTGTGGTGCAAATTCTATTTGCAATTCTGCGAACACTCCAGATTGTTCATGCCTAAAAGGATTTGCACCAAGGCTTCCAGGAGAGTAGAACAAGTCAAATTGGTCTAGTGGTTATGTTAGGATCAATTCATTGAGCTATAGCAAAGATGGGTTCATAAAGTACACAGGCACGGTTCTTCCGGATACATCTTCTTCTTGGTATAATAAGGCTATGTCCTTCAAGAATGTGAGGATTTACCTTTAAGAATGTGAGAATTTATGTCTGTAAAACTGCTCCTGCATAGCACATGCAAATTTGGATAAATGTGGTGAGGGAAGTGGCTGCTTACTTTAGTTTCATGATCTAATTGATATGAGGCAATCATCTGAAAGCGGACAAGACATCTATGTACGAGTCCCGGAGTTAGGTAACCTTTTTGGTTTTCTCTATTTCCTTTTTCCTTCTGATTTCTCATTGATAGAATATATTTTCAAAATATTCAGTGCAATGAGAGGCTCCTGGGAAGTGAACTATGGGTGTGAATTTTTATTTTTCCTTTTTTGTTTCTCCTATATTGTTGAAATGTTGACAGTAGGAAATTACTTTTGTTAGTTTCAATTTATGTCAGTTGTGTTTGTAAGCAACTATCTACAGCAGCAATCACCTTCTAATGTGTATCCTGCTCAATGGCATATATCTCCTTTATTTTTCAATAGTACCTAACTTTTTTGTCATGTTAACTGAGGGCAATTTACTATTGATCTTTTAGACCATAATCAAAACAATGAGTTTAGAAAGAAGCTTGTAGGCATCATCACTGGCTCTGCTATGTTCATCATGTGCATAATAGTTAGGCTGGCGATATGCACATGGAGAAATGAACTAGAGAATCCAGGTGAGTATATATGTTATTTAACCCTTGAGTAGTTGTAATATTTTGGGAGAAATATAATTTCAAGATCTTAAGAATAAAATAGATACCAAGCTATATGAGTGAGTATTATGTGTGTATTGAGAACAAATAGAAAATATAAAATAACTCGGAGTATTAGAGAGACTCTGAAACTCTTCTAAGTCCAATTCTAATTCCTAGATGCCCCTCTCAGATTCCTCCCCTTGCCTATATAGGCTCTCCCCTAATCAATTAGGATATTCTCTCTACCTAGGTGGCTGAGTTAGTTATAAAATCCCTTACCCATTGCCCACAATTAGTTACAAAACCCTTTAGCTATAGCTAACATATATCAACAGCCCCCTTAGATAACATATGAATTCTTATAGGGATTAATGGAGCCTTAACATCAAATATTATGAGACCAAACAATACTCCCCCTTTAAAATTCACCTGGTCCTCAAGGTGATGTACATAAAGGAAAACAATAGTGCTGAAAAATAGAAGGCTTCCTCCTGGGCCCCATATCTTGAGGAAGAAAGAAAGTGAGCTTGCATTGTTGTAATGTCCTCCGGGGTCCCAAGGATCTGATCCCAGTCTAATCCCTAGGCTTCCTTGGTTTTCAGAAATTAACAGCAAATAATTTTCTTGTTCACAAAGCATGTAAGCCTCATCTCCCCCCATCTGCAGTGCTTCAATGTTAGGAGTCTCCAAATATATTATCATCTGCTAAAGTCTTTGTCTAGGCTAACTACAAGCAAAACCACCTTTGATTTTAGTCTCTATTTTATCCCCAATCAAAGCCCAAATTAGGATTCCTACTTGGGTAAGCTTGTCAATGTAGTCAGGAGCCCATTTTGGAGTTTGCAGTCTACAACAGTTACACTAAGAAGTATTAGATTCTTCTTGATCTTGTATGATGCTCCCTACAACCTCAGTACATCTTCCATATTCTTGTCACCATTCTGTTCAAAAATAGCACAACTAGTTTTTGAACCCTTTCCCTGAGACTTGATTTTTCCAGTTTCTTTCAAAAGCCCAAGCAACAAGGGGTCTAAAGAGTACTTGCAAATGAAGTTGAAATGTTTAAGACCACGCTTAAGGAATTCTAATTCTACTTGAATAACAGTAAATGGAATGACTGTTAGTGCATAAAACTTCACCCCCTGTATATTTTGCTTGTCCCTCTCACCATTATGTTCAATAACTGCATTTTTAGTTTCTTGACACCTTCCCAGAAACCTGATTTTTGCTATTTCGTCAGTAGCATCGTTGAAAGACCCTTCAAGTGAAGGTGACATCCAACCTATAACACTATTGCTCGACCTTGACTCTATCTTTATGCCTTTTTGAAAAGCCAAAAAGTGTCCCTGGCAAGCTCCCAATGATGTCTCTAGTTGTAAGCATGACATGGCCTTTTTACTGACACCCCTTTGTTGTTCGACTATCCCAGCAATTGCATCTCGAACCATCCTCGCATTCTCATTTCGAGCATATTTAACTCTCTCACCGTCAGAACTTATTGGAGTCAAGTAGAGGATTTCCTTCATGTTGGACTTGTATGTAGCACCAACTCCTAATGGTTGGGCTGAGAGTAGCTTCAATTCTTGGAGCCCAATCCTGAATATGCACATGCTTGTGCATCTTCATCGTTTTGGGCCTTGCTTATTAATGTGATGAGTAAGTTTCCTTCTCCAACACTCCAATCCTCAATTTGGGCTCTACCTAATAACTTCATATCACAGACCCTTTTACCATAAACCCAACTCTTATCTCCACTTCTATGGGCCTAGCCCAGTAAGTCAAAAAGTGACCTAGCTCATGACTTACGCTCCCTACTGCCCATCCCTCCTCCTTTTCCATGCAGCAGCTTGACGGATCTAGCTCAGTGGCCACCACCGCTCTTAACACCTCCTCTGTTATGGTTGTCACGACCATTGGTTCCGGCGGTTGTGGTGGCAGTCATGGGTTGATCAGAATTTTGGAAACCCAAAACCCTTCGATAGTCACATGCTTCTCTCCCTTCTGCTTCTTGCTCACATCGCTACCTGTGATCAATTGTTTGGCCATCATTGTGGGCCACGCTTCTGTCGTCGTTGGCCGCGCTTCCACCATCATGCTCAGCTTGGCCTCGAGATCTCGCTTTTCCAGCAATGAAAGCTTCGTCGCCATCCTCAAAACTTCTCTAGCTTCCTCGTGGGCCTTTGTCACCACTAGATCTGGTGGTTTCGGCGGTACTAGCGGCTCTAGTAGTGCGAGTTTAGCCGATTGTTCCTGAGTTTGGTGGACTCCCCTTTGCTGCTCACAAGCGGGACTCTATTGCGTTTCCTTTCAGGCCTGAGCCTCTTCCTTCAAAGCTAGTGTCAATCCTAGAGCTTCACCCACTGATTTGATCTTCCCTTTTCTCTTTTCAATTATCGTCGCTGTGAAAGCTGTCATCGACATGACCTCCTTTAGCTTTTCCTCTTAGTCTGCTACTTCCCGCTCTATTTCTTCCTCAGACTCATGTGCATCTTCACTATTTCCGTTTTCCTCTTCTTCCACTGTTTCCTCCATCATAATCAAATCAGAGCATGAAAAATGGTGAACGATCTCGACCTCAACATCTTCATCCTCTTCCTCCGCTTCATTCTGCATGATTTGAAAAAACTCACAAACATTAGGAGGCCAATCTTCCATGGAGGATCTCCTTCTCTTCCTCCACCACCAATCTTTATTACCCACCCATATAGATAGATGATGACCCTGGTAGTACTTGCCTCTTCCTTGATATTTAATTTTCTTAAGATTTTGCTCCGTCTTTATCTTCTCCAGCATCGTCTTCTCAAACTCTGACTTCATGGCGGTAGCAGCTTTCATGGTTTCAAGCACAGGGCTCCCAAGACCGGGAGCTCTGATACCATTTTATAGGTACGAAGCCATATGAGTGAGTATTATGTGTGTATTGAGAACAAACAGAAAATTTAAAATAACTCAGAGTATTAAAGAGACTCTAAAACGCTCCCAAGCCTAATTCTAATTCCCAGATGCCCCTCTCAGATCCCTCTCGTTGCCTATATAGGCCCTCCCCTAACCAATTAGGATATTTTCTCTCTGCCTAGGTGGCAGAGTAGGTTACAAAACCCTTATCCATTGCCCACAATTAGTTACAAAACTCTTACCCGTAGCTAACATATATCAGTAGCCCCCTTAGGTAATATTTGAATCCCTATAGAGATTAATGGAGCCTTAACATCAAATATTATGAGACCTAACAAAATAAGTCATATTCTTTGCCTGATTATGATTATTTATATTTTGATTTTTATCAGTATGATATATAATTCAAACCTAAACTTTTCTTCAACGCAATCAAACTTGTCAACCACATTAATTCTAGAGCTTCTGATACATTTCTAATAATTCCCTACAACATTTTCTGTAGGGATTTTAAAAATGATTTCCTGGAAAGTTAGTGAAAGGGAAAAGAAGGACAATGATCTTCCAACATTTGATTTATCAACCATAGTTCATGCCACTGATCTCTTTTCTAGCAACAACAAATTGGGAGAAGGTGGCTTTGGATCTGTGTACAAGGTATTAATTTGGTTATGCATAACACGATATTGTATTCTTTACATGATCCTAACAATTGTTATCAGGGAGTACTTTCTAATGGGACGGAAATGGCTGTCAAGAGGCTTTCCAAGAATTCTGACCAAGGATTGCAGGAATTTAAAACAGAAGTTCAATTAATTGCTAAACTTCAGCATCGCAATGTTGTAAGTTTCTTGGTTGTTACATTCAACAAAGATAGAAGCTCTTGATCTATGAGTTCATGCCTAATAGGAGTTTGGACTATTTGATTTTTGGTTCATATCTTAACCATCTTAAGTTTCTTATTCTTTTTTACAATTACCCTCATGTAGATGTCAAGCTAACTTTGGATGTTATTAACATGTCAGGTGATGCCAGAAAAAAATTATTATATTGGATTAAGCGCTTCCAAATTATTAGTGGGACAGCTCGAGGCCTAGTTTATTTGTATCAAGATTCAAGATTAAGAATAATCCATAGAGATTTGAAAACAAGTAATATCCTTCTTGATAATGATATGAATCCAAAAATATCAGACTTTGGTCTTGCTAGGACATTTTGGGGAGATCAAATTGAGGCCAAGACAAAGAGAGTGATGGGAACTCAGTAAGTAGGCTAACAATAATTTTTCAATTGTAGCTACAACCATTTTTCTCTACCTTGATTTTGATAATGTGATATACATGCTACAATGCAGTGGTTATATTTCTCCTGAGTATGCAATGCGTGGCTCTTTCTCAATGAAATCTGTCGTGTTTAGCTTTGGTGTAATTGTGCTCCTGGGAGGAAGAACACAGAGTTCTATTTCCCATATCAGGATCTTAACCTTCTTGGACATGTAAGTAATGATCAATTCTAGCTCTAGAGTTTTGATAAAAAGTGACTTTTGCTTGCTTACTGTAAACTACCAATCATCCAATTAGCAAATTTTAATTTGAATGTCTTCCAGGCATGGAAATTGTGGAGTGAAGGGAGGCCCCTAGAGCTGGTAGATGAATCGCTTGGTGTTGTTGATGCAGTAATTGAAGCTCAAGTGTTGAGATGCATTCACATGGGGCTTTTATGTGTGCAAGAGAGGCCAGAAGACAGGCCTAACATGTCATCTGTAATTCATATGCTGAACGATGATAAACCAATTCCCCGGCCAAGGCAACCAGCGTTTTACCCACACCAAGAAAGTAGTTCTTCATCCAAAAATAGTCAAATGTGTTCAACAGATGATGCTTCCATCACATTGTTAGAGGCAAGATAGTATTTTTTTTTGGTTTTGTTTCAATGCAATTTAGGTGAGTATTCAATTGTGTAAAGTGTTCTTGTGTACACTTGATTCATAGTGAGCCATTAACAATATGCTTAATGATGAGATCAACATCAATCACTATTTAAATAGATATAATAGTCGCATTGTTTAGCAGTGAATTCTTTTGTCTTTATTATGAATAGACTATTCTTGTCCAGAGATTTGTATCGTGCTTTTGAACATTACCTTTGTGTTTCAACGATCATGTAGTTGGTGGTTTCTGAATTATTCCAAACTTAACTCCTAGAACTTCCAAGGAACTTGATTATTGAACCTTAGCCATTCAAATTTCATTCAACAATTAAGCTTAAATTTTGTTATTATAAAAAATTAATTCTATAATAGCTCTTATTTTAATTTAAATATGTATTAAAAGTTAAGTACCAAAAAAAATGTTTATTAAAAGTTACATTAGGCATTTTATGTGTGCAAGAGATACCAAATGATGGGCTTAACATGTCATCAGTAATCCATATGCTGAATGATGATAAACCACTAACTAGGCCAAGGCAGCCAGCATTTTGTTTTCATCAAAATAATTCTTCACCCAAAAATAGTGAAATGTGCTCAACAAATGAAGCTTCCATCTAATACCCAAAAAACGAAAAAAAAAAAAAATGAAGCTTATTTTTTAGTTTATTTCATGCAAATTAGTTGTGCATTCAGCTGTGTTGGTATCTTGTTTCATGAAGTTTCTGATCAAGAATTCAGTTGTCTCGATCTGGGTGAGTATACATATTGTATAGTGGAGCCATGAACAATGTGCTTAATGATGATATTAGCATCAATCATTATTGAACTGAATATAGTGACAACGTTGTTGATTGGTGAAGTCACAGATCTTAATTTTGAATAGAGCCTTTTTATCCTGAAATTTGTTTTATGAACATTAGCTTGGTGTTGCAACCATAAAGCTGTTGGTGGTTTCTGAGCTATGGTGGGAATAATGTATGAGTAACAGTAATTAGCAACAATTTCAGGTTTGAACAACCCCCAGCTGAGGCAGACCAAAAACAGTAAGGAAAAACAGAAGAAGATTACCATGAATTTTGTATTAGCAAAGGTGACTTCTATCTTAGTCTGGTACATGTTTAGGATTATCTTATGATCCTGAACATGTTTTGGACCTTTGCTAACACAAGATTCATGATGATCCTAAATCAGACCAAGATAGAAGCCATCTTAAAAGCTTATTTTCATTTTACTCAGTGCTGTGCTTGGTGAAATGAACTTGACGGAAAACCCCTAAATTAGACGTGAGTCTCCTCAAGATAAGAATGCCCTATTCAAAATTAAATTGATATAAGATTAAATGGAAAAATTATTTTAATATGGAGATTAAGAGAAAGAATATCATTAATATGGAATTTGGAAGAAATTAAAATTACACCTATTATGGAGTTATAAATCTCACACAATGCGAGCTTTGGGCACACAAAAAAATTGGCAGAGGAGTTTATCTTGCATAATGCATGTTATTATTTTTGTTAAATTTTTAATCCTTTTTTTAAAATCTGACATTGTGCAGTTTTCTTTTTGAAAATTAAAAAATTATTTTTTCAATTTCGCGCACTATGTGAGATTTGTTAGTCCGCCGTAATTGTATTTTCAATTCCATATTACTGGATAATAACAGTCCAACTTCCATATTAGAAAAAATGATTCAAGATTAAACGTCTCAAAGTTGGTGGTTTTAAGTGTTCTTATATTTAGTTTTTAAAATAATATGTTTATTTAATTCTTACGAATGAAAAAGAAAAAAAAATGATAGAGAGTTTTATCTCATGGTGGGCCCCGTTCAATCTAAATTACTTAGGATCAACTTCATTTTGAGTTCGCTTAGAAATTATGTAAGATTAAATTATTTTGATAATTGATTATAAATATAATTGCATTTTTATATAATTAATTATGTGAAAATCAATTTATGTTTAGATGTAATAACTTGAAAGTTATTTTAAAGTGGTGTCTTTTGTTTGAATAATATGAAAAAAAAGCTTTATATAATAACTTACTTTTTCTCCTTCAAAATATTTGTCGATTTTAACTAAATAAACATATTAAGAAGGATATTAAATGATATTGGAAATGAAGTAAAATATAGTCAATAAACTAGTATATCCCTATGTATTAATTAATATAGCATAATATTTAAGACTAATATTAGATAAAATCCTTTGAAAATATAAAATTAATTAGGAATATTATTAGAAGAATAAAATTAATACTTTATAAAAATGAAAAATTGATAAATATTTTAAAATATAAAATTATCTGAAAATGAACTGATATTCTGAAAACAAAGAGTACTAAAAGGTAATAAAATTATTTGTTTATATTATGTAATTATTTTTTGGTAACTTATATTATATAACATTTAATACTTAATATTCATTTGGTAAAAATATCACAATTTTCAAATAATCAACTTTTTTTTTGGCCAAAGATATTTATTTATTGATGAAATAAAAATATCATGTTCAAATGGACAGAAGCAGAGAAACAGAAACGAGTAACACCCAAGGTCACCACTTAATCAAGTAGAAAAGAAGACTAAACATAATTCCTTAACGAGAGGGAAGTAAAGAAGCTGCTTGAAGCTTATCTAACACCTGTATTGACTGCTGCATAGTGTCATTTGCTGAGAGCTCCATATTCTCAAAAACTTTCTTATTTCTCGCTTTCCAAATGTTCGAGCAGGAGATGGCTATTAAGCTTGCTATTGTTCTGGGTTTCAATTGTTGTCATCGTTTGCAACCATCAGTCTCCGAAGTGATGATGCTCATGATTTCCACTTACATGGTCAAGGTGGAGTGATGTCCAGACTTCAGTTGCTCGATTGCAAGTGAGGAGACAATGTATTACTGATTCTGAAGTTGAGTTACATCTCGAGCATGTGTCATCACTGGAGTGGATTCTCTTCTTAACTACTTGTCTGACTTGAACTCCTTCATGAACCGCTTTCCATATAAAAATCTTTATTTTACGAGGCACTTTCAGCTTCCAGATGCTTCTCCAAAGGCCTTTGTTTCTCATGTGAATCGGGTAAGCTTCTATGTCTGGGTGATAAAAAGTTGTAGGCTATGTCACCTGAAGCAACAGAATAATTACTCCTGTTGCTCAATTTCCAGTATGGATGGTCTTTTCTACCAGTTGGGGTGATGCTAAGGATTGCATTTGCCACTTCTGTTGGAAACTTCTCTCTGACTAGTTGCTCCTTCCATGTCTTGCTTGGTAAAAGTAGACTTTGAACCAAGAAGATACTATCATCATAGGCTACTTCTCTCGGCATAGTAAAAGGATAGTTCTGAGGAATCCAAGGGTCCTGGAAAACTTCTATTCTGGTTCCATTTCCCACCTTCCAGCATAGGCCTTTCTCAAATACTTTTCTCCCTTCAATCAAACTTCGCCAAGCCCTTCCAACCTCAGCAGCCATAAATTCCCCAGACTTGAATAATCAACTTTTACTAATAATTAAAAACTTCAAAAAATTCTTATAATTATAAGTTATTTTTCAACTTAAGATTATTAATTTTTAATTATACTCTCTTTTCATCGAATCATCAAAACTGATGAATTTTTTTCGAAAGAATATTTGTTTTTTAAGCTCCACTTCATATATTGCTGATTTGTAGCACCAATTTTTTTTTTTGTACTTTTTGCTGATTTGAATAAGAAAAAATGAAATAAAATCAATCCATGGTGGTGTGGGGTGTTCTGGAAAAAAAGGAAGATGAGGATGGGGTACTGAAAGAGACAAACGAGGATTCAAAGGATGAATGTTTACCCCCTGACCTGTTTGATAAATTGTTTCAGAGAGCTTCCAACAACGTTTTCTCTTCCTGTGTCTCCCTTAAGTTCGAATATTTGGACTATCTGAGGCGCCGTTACCCCAATGGCTCTGCTCCCACGGTTTCCGACAAGCTTCGCGAGCAAGGCCAAGTCCACATTCTACTTCGCTGGCTATGGAATTGACCCTACTGTCCCATCGATACCCACATATTGGATTCACATTACACCTCACAACTACTGCAGGTAACCATATATATGCCACTCAACGTTCAATTCAGTTGTTGACTCAAAATAAAATAAAATAAAATGCGACCCAAAAAATAAAAATCAATTCAGATGTTGTTTAGAGTAGACACTAAACTGAAATACTCGGAACTTAGTTGATAAGAATTGAAAATGTTGATCGTATTAATCTTTTTTAATTTATAATCATCACCCACGTTAATTCCTTTTTAATATGACCGACAACGGGTTTTCATTTCTCTATTATGTCCGTAAATTTGGGATTTACTAGATGTGTTTGGTTAAGTGGCAAAATTGGAGGGTAAGTTTTCATGGATGAGTTTTATGTGTAATTTTATATATAGAACTCATTTATGAAAATTTATCATATTTTTATCCTCTAATTAAACGCATCTGTAGAGTCTTAGGGTGTATTTGATTAAATGGTAAAAACAAGATTTTAAAATTTTCGTAGATGAATTCTATATAATTTTACATTTAAATATCTATGAAAATTTTTATCCCATTACTACTCTCTAACTAAATTATATTTATGTTGTTATTTATTTATTATTATTTTTGTCTTACTGTTATTATGTTGCTTAAGTTTAGGTTTAGGTAGCCATTTTTATTTACTACAAATCTTTCACCCAAATCACCCCAATCCCAATATGTTGGGTAGCCCATTTACTCGTGAAAAAGGAAAAATGTAGCCAATTTAAGTTTTGGGTCTCCTTTTTTGGTTCTTACAAAAGTCACCATATAAGATAAAATTTACACTTCTTTTGGTGGTATCTCTTATACAATGGATAACACTATTTAATGAATTTAATTATGATGTGTTGATATATTATGTAATAAATCTAATATCTTTTTATTATCAATTTTATTAAAAAAACTGCAATAATACATATTTGGTATCAATATAGTACATACCATTAAATTCACATTTTTATTAAGAAGAAACGAGAGGACAATAAGAAAAAAGCAGTTATTAGTCTCACCCAAAAAAGAAAGTAGTAGTTAGAATTTGAGTCAGAACGTAGAGGATGGTCACAAGCATCTCTTTCGAACATTGAGATTGCATTGTCAATTCATAACTTTGACAAATAACGCGTTGTATTATTTTGACATGTATTCAAACTATAACATATAAAATATTAGCCCGTAACTATAACATATAAAATATTAGCCCGTTAAATAAAAAGATATATTCACAGAAAAAAAATGAGTCTTGTAAGTTTTATTCTTCATATTCACTTATTTATAATCATTACGAATTTTGTTGTAAGTGTATCTAAACATAAGGTCTTAAATTTTTATTTATATAAAAATAATTCTATTAGATAAGAAGCCATGGTTTGCCTCGGTGAATATTGATTAGGTAAGAGGGATTTGAATTTTATATAATAATTAAACGGATCGACATACTATACATTTTATAGGAAAATGTAAGTGATAATTATTGATAGGAAAAGTGACAAAATTATAAGTGTATGAAGTAATTTGAGATGAAATATCAAAATACATGAAGATGGCCCTGCTTGAAAATTCTCATTCAATTTGAAGAAGTGCCCCAGGACAATTGTTTGTAATTTATACTGTACGCAGAAGATGTTGTTGTGAAATGGTGGATCCAAAAGACAGAAATAGAGTAACACTAAAATAAATATGCAAAAGTATAAAATAAATGATATTAGAAATTTATGTGATTCAACTTAAAGTCTATGTCTACAAGCATAGGCGATAACCAAATATTTCACGATGGAAATATAATGAAGATACAAAAGGTGGGCACATTCTACTTAATCTAAATCCCAAATACATTCAAAATGCCTATCAATATTCTTCTCACCTATATATGTTCTCAACTCACAAAATAGAGACACAAAGAAAATAGATAACCCTCTAATTAGAAACGAGGAAGAAAGGTTGGATTGTTCTTCTTATCGTTGAGCTTGAACTGAAGGTCCTTTTATAGAGCTCTTCCTACATGTGTTGACAAATGGGTACAACTAATGCACATGATGTGTTATTATTATGCTTGCCAACAAGTCAAAATCCTCCGCCAAAAAGCAAAGAAAAGAGATTGAAATCTGTACAAGCACAAAAAGCAAATGTGTCTTATAGTTGCTTTGGACATTTGTCCACATGCTTACCAATCAAAAGCTTGAGAGAAGTCTCCACCTTGGCTTGATTTCTCATCCGTCTTCAAATTTATGAAGTCACCTTCTCTAATATGCTCGTAAAGGCAAACTCGCATATTGCTTTGCCAATATATTAGCTAGATTGTTTGAGATACCAATCTTCTTCATTATAATGACATCTTGAGAAATAATCTCTCGAATAAAATGGTATATGACATCGATATGTTTGGTTCTCTCATGATATATTTGATTTTTGGTCAAATATGTGGCACTTTAGCTGTTACAATAAATAATTGTAACATATTATTCCAAGCCCAGATTGCTTACCAAACTTTTGAGCCAAATGGCTTCCTTCACTACTTCTGCTGCCGCCATATATTCAACTTCTGGGGTGGATAGTGCAATAGTAGACTGTAAAGCCGCTTTCCAACTAATTGCACTACCTGAGAGAATAAAAACATATCATGTCAGAGATATCCTTTTGTCAATATCTCCAGCATAATCAGAGTCAACGTAACCAATAACACTACCACTAGTGTTAGAACTTCTGTCATATACTAAGCCAACGTCCATAGTACCTCGAAGATATCGAAGTATCCATTTCACTACTTGCCAATGCATCTTGTCAAGATGCCCCATATATCTACTAACAATACTAATGACATGTGAAATATTTAGTTAGGTTCATACCATAGCATACATTATACTTCCAACTGCACTAGCATAGGGAACGTGTGACATTTATTCCTCCTCTTCAGTGGACTGTGGTGAATGTGCAGCTGATAATCTGAAATGCGATGCCAACGGAGTACTTACAGACTTTACATTTTGCATTCCAAAGCGCTCAAGTACTTTTTTAATATACTTTTTCTAGGACAAATATAATTTGCCAGCTCACCAATCCCTGTGAATTTCCATGCCCAAAATTTTCTTAGCTGCACCCAAGTCTTTCATTTCAAATTCACCACTGAGTTGCTCCTTCAGCTTCTTGATCTCAGACATACTCTTAGCAGTAATGAGCATGTCACCAACATAGAGCAACAAATAGACAAACAAATCATCTGAGAGCTTTTTGTGGTAAACATAACAATCATAGTCACTCCCTAAGTAACCATAACCTAATATGAAAGTGTCAAATCTCTTATACCATTGGCGAGGTAAACTATATAATGACTTCTTTAAAAGACAAACATGGTCCTCCTTGCCTTGAATAATGAAACCTTTTGGCTGCTGCATGTAGATTTGTTCTTCAAGCTTACCATGAAGAAAAGCTATTTTGACATCAAGGTATTCAAGCTCTAAGTTAAATAGGACAAACATGGTAAGTAAAACACGAATGGAGCTATGTCTTACAATAGGAGAGAATACTTTATTGAAGTCTATTCCTTCCCTTTGGCTAAAACCTTTTACAATTAAGTGTGCTTTGTATTGAGATGGTTCAACTCTAGAGGATCCTTCTTTTTTCTTGATAATCCATTTGCAGCTAACAACTTTATGTCCTTTAGGTGGTTTCACCAACTCCCAAGTCTGGTTGCTTATCCCAGCAATCCATTGTGCCAACTCTTTAGTTGAGATAGCCTCATGGTATGCAGTAGGATCCTCTGATTCCATATCCTCTATCACTGATAATGCAAAAGAGACTATGTCTACATGACTATACCTCTTTGGTGATTTTATTTGCCTCTTTTCTTTGTCTCTTGTAAGGTTATAATGCTACAACTGCTGTTGTGCATCTACGGCATCAACAATATCTTGTTCTTCTTCTTGAATGAGTAGATCAAAGGCACCTTCTTACATATGTTTTAGTGGTTTAGCTTCAAACACTACATGCTTGCTAAAATTGTCATCCTTTTTTGTATTGCTAACCTCCTTTTTATGATGAAGCATGGATGATTCATTGAACTTGACATCTTTACTAATTATAGATTTGGATGACTTAAGTTCAATGCATTACAATCTGTAGCTTTTCACTCTAGTTGCATATTCGAGAAATATGTATTTTGTTACCCTTCGCTCAGGCTTTCCATCATCAATATGAGTATATGGGGGACAACCAAAAACTGTCAAATTCAAATAATCAGCAGGAGCACCAGACCATACCTCAATAGGAGTCTTCAAATTGATCACAGTTGATGGAGACCAATTTACCAAATAGCAAGCCATATTGACAGTTTCGGCCCAAAATTCTTTAGACAAACCAGCATTAAGAGCATACAATGAGCCTTCTCCAGAAAAGTTCTGTTCATACGTTTTGCTACTTCATTTTGTTGCAGAGTTTTTTGCACAGTACAATGTCTTAGTATGCTTTCATTTTCGTAGAACTCATTGAAATAACCTTCACAAAACTCCAAACCATTATATGTTCGGAGGAGCTTGATTTTCTTGCTGGTTTGGTTATCAATAAGTGCTTTCCATTTCTTGAAAGTGTGGAATATATCATTCTTGTGTTTCAGAAAATAAACTCATATATTCCTCGAGAAATCATCAATGAACATCAATAGGTATCTAGTACTACCTTTTGACGGAACAAGTGTAGGGCCGCATAAGTTAGAGTGGATGTAATCCACTGTGTCCTTGTCCTGTGGATAGCAGTGTTGAACTTGACTCTGTTTTGCTTCCCGTAAGCACATTGTTCACAAAAGTCAAGCTTCCTAATTTTGTGATCACTTAGTAAGCCGTGCTTGCTCAAAATTGATATTCTAGTTTCACTCATGTGCCTTAAATGCATATGCCACAAATGAGTAGTACCTGGATCAAAATAAGATGAAGATGATACTGTGGCAGCGCCAACAATTGTCTTTCCTTGAAGTAAATAAAGATCATTGACCAACTTGCCTTTTATCACAATAAGAGCAACTTTGGAGATTTTTAAAACTCCACTTTCAACAGATTACTTGTATTCTTGAGAATCAAAGACGCCAAAGGATATAAGATTTTTCTTTAAGTCTGGTATCAATTAGTATTCTCACAACTTCAACATGCATTTTGATTTGGACTATTCTAATGCCAACGACCTTACAAGGCATATCATTCCCCATAAGGACAACACCACCATTAATTGACCAGTAAGTTATAAACCAATCCCGGTTCCAACACATGTGGTAGGAGCAACCATAATCAAGCATCCAAGTATCACCAATTGAATTGGTTGGTACTGCGAGAATATTATCAGTACTTTCAGTGACACTTACTGCATCACTTAAATCTTTGTCCTTTTTGTCTTTGAGCCTTGGACATTCTGCTCTCTAGTGCCCTTCCTTTTTCTTGCAATATCTACATCTACATTTACGATGTCTAGGCTTAGATTTAGGCATTCCTCTACTACTCGATCTAATCTCCTTTGATCTCCCTCCGGCACCTAAGCCAAATTCAGTATCATCACAACCGCCAATTTCGTACTCCATTTTGTCAAGACTTAAAATTGCATATTTAATCTCATCAATTTTGAGGCCTTCATGACTATATGAGTGTTTCACGAAAGTGCTTGTATGAAGAAGATAAAGAATAAAGTAACATCATTGCTTGTTGCTCACTTTGAAAATGTTTCATCCATATTTTTCAAATCTATGACAAGTGATGTGAACTCAGCTATGTGAGACGGGATTGATGTCCTTTTTGCCATACGAAGCATATATGGACATTGCAAAATACTGAGATGATTAGCCACTATCTTAGTCATATATAATGACTCCAACTTGGTCTATAACGATTTTGCTATTTTCTCAAATGACTTCTTACAGCACATGGTCTGTAATACATAACTGAATAATAGAAAGAATCTTTTGATCAGTATCTTCCCATTCAAAATCTTTCATTGTCTTGGGCTTCTTTACTTGTCAGAAAGTGCTACTTTTACACCTTGTTGTACAAGAACAGCCATTATATGGACTTTCCATATTTTGAAATCAATACGCCTATCAAACTGGTGAATATCAAATTTTGTATTAGACATTTGTAAACAAATTAGTCCAGAACTCTATAAGAGCTCCGATACTAGTTTGTTGTTGTGAAATGGCAGGCCCAAAAGGCAGAAATAAAGTGGCGCTAAAATAAATATGTGGAAACGTAAAATAAATGACACCAAGAATTGACGTGGTTCGGCTTAAAGCCTATGTCTATGGTAAAGACGACAACCAAATATTTCACTATGAAAATATAATGAAGATATAAAAGATGAACACATTTCACTCAACCCAAATCTCAAACACATCCAAAATATACCCATCATTATTTTTCTCACCAGTATATACTTTAAACTCACAAAATAGAGAAGCACAAATGAAACAGATGACTCTCTAATTCGAAACAAGGAAGAGAGGTTATATTGTTCTTCTCATTGTTGAGCTTAACCTAAAGCTCCTTTTATAGAGCTCTTCCTACATTTGTTGACAAATGAGTACAACTAATGCACATGATGTGTTATTATTGTGCTTGCCAACAAGTCAAAATCCTCCACCGAAAAGCAAAGAAAAAAGATTAAATTCTGTACAAGCATCGAAAGTAAATGTGTCTTATAGTTGCTTTGGATAGTTGTCCATATGCTTACCAACCAAAGGCTTGAGAGAAATCAAGCCATATTAACATATGTGAATATTTTTTATATTACATGCGAATTTCGGCTGTTTCACTAAAATAAAATAAGAAAAATGATTATTTATAAATTTACAACCGAGCTGATGTCATTTACCAATATGCACTAAATATAAATCGGCCAACAGTGCAATGATTTACAACTTTTAAATCAGTTCCTAGCTAGCCCATTTATATTCTCAAAATCGCCCCCAAGCTAAACATTTTATATCCCCGAGCTGCTAAATAAATTGACCCTCAGGCACTCCGTTAGAAGCAGATTTGAGGGACATTTTTTTCTTCTCTTTGTAGAGTGGGTGAGTTACAAAAAATGACAGGGAGACTTTTTATGGTTGTTCATTATAATTGTGAGAGGATTCAAAACTGGCAAGATGGAGTCAAGTTTTGCTCTCAAAATCCACCACTTATTTGTGTTCGTTTGTCTATGATGCTTTCTAAGCTTCACGTCAAAATTCTTCACAAGTTACCTGCAAGAAACAAGGAAATAATTCAAATGGTGTATCAGCTACCTATGTTGATTGGTCAAAGTACAATTCCATATGAGAGTTGCAGTATTGAAAATGACGATGACTTGAGGATAGTGTTTGATTGTCATAATCAATTTTTGAAACTTCATGTTATGAAGGTATTCGTAGCTTTAGGAGAGATGCAAAGAAGATCTGATAGGAACACTTCCATTCAGGCATTTGATGAATTGTCTTTAGCTCAACCTTCTCATATCATTTCGATGCCAGGTCCAGTGGTCTATGAAAACCACGAAGAAGTAAATGTAGATAATATGATGAATGGCCAAACTTTAAGAGAATTAGCAGTCGAGTTTGGTAAAGAGGTTCAACTTGATAGTCCAATTACCGAGCATGAGCCTTACAATGAGCTGGTTTCTGAAGAGGAGCCAAATGACGGTAACATTTTATTTTCAATGTTATTTGTTATTTTTGTTTTTGGAACTTATGTGATTAAGATTTTAATATTGTCTAAGGTCTCAATTTTTTACTATTTTATGATAAAATATGTTAGTACTCGTTTCCATTATTAACTGTGAATTAATTTGTTATATTCTGCAATTGGCATGCTAATATGTAATATTGTGTAAATCGTTAACTATGAGGTAGTGCACTTTTATTTTATTTTTATATTTCAATGATTAATAAAATAATTTAAATTCTTATTTAGCTATTTTTTATTAGTTATTTACATTATGATATTTTGATAATACTCGAAACTCATCAGTGCCGCACGATGATGATGATGAGATAATACCTGCTTCCCAGAGTCAGCCTTTGACACGGGCTCTTGTGCGATCAGAAAGTCAACGGATTGGCCATTATTCAAGTTTAAATATGGAAGCAACACAAGTAACAATGGATCCACAGTTCAGGGGCATTGTCAGTAGTGGGGATATTGTGCAATTATCTGGGAAGCAACCTTTGCAAAGAGGGCAACAATTCCCAAATAAAGAATCTATGCTACTTGCAGTTAAAAACTATAGTATTCGAATGGGAGTTGAGTACAAGGTCTACGAGTCAAACCAAACAAAATATCAAGAAAAATGCAAGCAATATGGGAGTAGGTGTAATTGGCGCATCCGTGTGACTTATAGAAGAAAGAAGGGAATTTGGGAGGTGAGGAAGTATAATGGAGAACACACCTATTTGGCTAAAGAAGTTTCACAACGCAACCCCCACTTGGATGTTGACGTCATCACTTCTTGCATTTTTTCTATTGTTGAAATTGACCCGACCGTTCCTATTAGAGTGCTGCAAGATTCAGTGCATGAGAAGTATGGATTTACTGTTTTGTATAGGAGAGCATGGCTAGCAAAACAGAAAGCCATTGGTCGGATTTATGGAGATTGGGAAGAGTCTTACAGTGAGCTTCCAAAGTGGTTACTTGGTTTGCAAGCATTTATGCCAGGTATTTTTATCAGCTATTTTTTCTAACCACATATTCTTTAGCCATTGTAGTCAATTTAATTATTTTTTTATTCCATTTTGATATATTTCAGGTACGATATTTAAATTGTCGACGCTACCTTATTGTGTGGGAGATTTGATTGACCATTTTTCTGTGATGTTCCATCATCTGTTTTGGACTTTTCCTCCATTTGTAGAGGCTTTTATATATTGCAAGCATTTTGTTTCAGTTAACGGAACGCATTTGTATGGAAAATATGGAGGTACACTCCTCATGACGATTGCACAATATGGTAATTCAAACATTTTGCCTATTGCATTTGTTGTGGTTGAAAGGGAGATGAGAGAAGCTTGGTCATTTTTCTTAAACAATCTTCGACGCCACGTGACATCACATGAGGGAATTCTGATAATTTCTAATAAGCATGTTGCTATTAAGGCTGCTTTAGATGTGGAAGGAAGTGGGTGGCATCCTCCACACGCCTACCATGTATATTGTATTTGTCATATTGCTTCAAACTTTGCACTTAAATTCAAGGACAAAGATGCAAAGTAAGCACTAATTAATGCAGCATATGCGAAAACACAAGCATAGTTTGATCATGATTATAGGTTGTTAAAGGCTTTCCATCCATAATTTGATGAATGGGTCAAAATAATTATGCTAAAGAAGTGGGCACAGCACCCAGATGAAGGCCATAGGTATGGTCACATGATAACAAATCTGTCAGAGTGTATTAATGCTGTTATAAAGAAAGTTCGCAATCTTCCAAATAACTCCATTAGTTAAAGCCACTTATTACCGTCTTGCAGCCCTATTTGTCCGAAAAAGGCAACAGATTGAGGCCCAAATTGCAGCTAATGCAAGACACTCAGAAGCCCTATTACTAGCAATTCACATGAACAGGCAGGGGATGGGTATTATGTTTGTTACTAATTTTTCAAGATCCAATCAATCAATTGTTGTGTGGGAGGCTCAATTTGTTGGGAGTTCCAATCAGGGAACTTACAGAGTGAGACTGAGCGAGCGTTGGTGCGACTGCGGGCATTTTCAGGCCCTTCATTATCCATGCCATCATGTACTGGCAGCGTGTGGGTATCTAGAGGTTCACCTCAATTAGACTTCTTTTGTTGATGATGTGTATAGCCTACACAATGTTTTCAATGTCTACAGGATGGAGTTTGAACCTATTTCGAATGAAACTTTTGGGCCACCTTACAATGGAACTTGACTTCGCCCTAATCCCGATCTTAGACGGGCGAAAGAGGGCAGATCGATTTCAACTAGAATTCGCAATGAAATGGATGAAGTTGAGTCTGGAGATGGACAGCATTGCAGCCTATGCAAGCAGTAAGGTCACAGTAGGCGCTAATGCCCTCAGGTTTTAGGTTCGACCTCTAGTCAGGCAGGAGGGTCCTAGTAGTTTTTTGTTAATTGCCACTTATCATTTCTATTTCATGGGAGTTTATTTTCTATTTACCACTATTTATATATTAGTTGGGTTTACTTACTGTTATGTTTCAGTCATATTGTGAGTTTTATTGTATGGTCATTACTTAAATGATGCAAGATAACAGTAATAGCTAATTTGATCCAACTAACACAAGTAAACGAGTGCCATTTTAACTTGTAGCTAACAAGTTTGCATAATAATAATAATAATAATAATAATTTACAAAATAATTTACACAACATAAATATCCTTGCTATCCAAGTATGCTAGCCTCGTTGGAAAGAGGTTGTCCATCATACCTACACAAGTTAAAAATTGGATTTAACTTAATAATTCAAATAAGTCTGAAAAAATGGGAATTTTAATTACAAATAAAATAAAAGTCATTTCATACATGTATACCTCGTAATGACAAGGACTAGCGATCTCGCCTACGTCAAATAGGATCTCCAATGTGCCCTCCGGTGTAACATCGAACTGGACGGATCTCACGTCTGTGTTTATCAGTCGCACGGGTTTCAATCGCTGATCATCGGCCGTTGATCATCGTGTCACGATCCTCGGGCAGCTCCTCTCTGCTGTGCATGGGCTGAGGGTCAAATGTTGCCTACGATATCAAAACTCGGAATAGAGGAGGCTACATGAAGCGAGGGACTATCATGGAGTGGAGACATCGAAGGCTACCTCGGTTATATATCGTTTAAGTTAAATTCATGGGCCATGGAAGGAGCAGAGTCCTCACTCACATAGGGAATGGTGGAACTAGTAGGAGGCTGATTAGGAGAAAGTCCCAAGACAAGGTAAATAGCATCAAGGTTTATATAGGTCCACTCACATCCAGGGTCAACATGATCATGTGCAAGCGGAGCAGGCTGTGAGCTAGACTCACCAATGTGAATCTGTGGCTAGAAGATGGGGTGAAAATCATATGAAATCTGTGTGCTACCCTTAGCCATATAGGAAGTGCTGCCGCCATAGTCAAGCTGAGTGTTGTCTAAACTCAGGTGAAATCCGCCATGTGCATCACCCTCACCACCATGACTAACCCCGCCATCATCATCGCCTCTGTCTCTGTCACCAACATCACCGCCATCGCCATCATGACCTCCATCACTGAAATCACCACCATCTGGAACATCCTATCATCGTTGGGCACGTCTAACTCTAGTCCCTACACGAGCTTGTCGGTTGGGCCTCCACCTATCAGGAACATAATCGGGCAAGGGAAGAACCAACACTATTGGCACATGCACAGGTGCATCGGCAGGCAAATATTTCTGTGCTGGGATGCCAGGGGTCAAGCTCCTTCTTGCAACTGTATAGTACCATGCAAAGTACTCCTGTGATGGAACTTGGACTGAGCCAGGCCAGCGCTGGATCGACAAGCATCTCTGGTGCCATTCCCCCCACATATTGTACCAAACATCGTAATGATTAGGCCACCAAGGTGCCTATCTACGATCATCCTTGCCGATCAAGCCATCAATGTCTAATAGCTCGATGGGTATGGGCTGTTGTGCACCTAATTATCTCAGCACACGATCCACCTGGTGCCACTCAACTATAGAGAAGTAGAGAAGGGAAGTCAAGGAAGCCCAAATGCGTGACTCCTCATAAACCCAAGCTGGTGTCACGTGTAAGACCTCTTGATTGTCATACGGAGTCCATATGAACTGCATGAGTAGAGAACCCCAGTCATAATTTTCCTCAATATAAAATTTGTAAGATGTACATAACTGACATGAAAACCAATAAACTTACATCATCATAGGTCAATAGGTCAATGTGCATCCTAAACATCTGTACTCGTGTCTCCATACCATTAGGCGGACACCTACATCCGCGCCACCGGCAAGAATTTACTAAAGTGTTACCATTACTTGCTTTGGTTAAATAGGATATAAAAATAATAAATTATGAAACAATGAAAAAACTCACAATCACAAGCAAAATAGTCATACCTCCTGATTAGTGGAAAAGAAATATCAGCATCTACTCTAGGCATCAACATTGGCACTCTATACCAAATCCAAGACTGTACAAGGTTTAGACATCTAGCGAGATCTGTGGTGTGCATACCACACGCCCGACTCAATCCTCAGTATAGTACAGACAGTACAGCTGAACCCCAGCTAAGGCTGCAACAATATACAAAGTCCTTAAGCAACGACAGATATCTCAAATGAACCCTAGCTGATGACTTATCCGCAAGTAACACCCCTCCAATTAGCATCAAAATATATGCCTGTGCTGCTTGCATGATTTGAGCATCGGTCTCCTGGGGCCTAACTGGTACACTATATTCCTTAGCCACGTCATGGAAAGGTTATTCTTATAACGCCTCCGGTAATCCTTGGATGGCACAGTCCCAAGGAACCGCTCACAAATGATCCATATATCCTCTCCAATATGGTCGACCCATCGACCCGTGCAGCCACTAATGCGGTCACCATTAACTCCAGGCTGGTGGGAAACATCCTGTAATGTGATAATACACTCTCCCCCAGGCAAGTGGAACGTGTGCATCTCAGGGCACCATCGCTCTACAAAGGCCAAAATCAATGCGTTGTCATACTCATAAAACAGAATGTATGCGGCATGCCAAAACCCCGCCTGAATTAGGTAAGGCTCAATATGCGGATCTAATTGAATACATGTAAAATCAGATCGATCGCGTAGTACTCGATTGGGCTGCACACAATAAACAAATATTTTCAAATTTATTTTACCGTAAACTATACCATAAACAAAACTAAATTTCTAAATTCATATAAACCTTATTTTTTGTAAGAAAATAAGTTGTCAAAAAATTTCTAACCAAACTAAACTTACAAACTATTATTGAACTTGTACAATAATCTAAATAAAGATAGCTGAGCCAAACTAAAGTCATATTACTAAATTATTATCAATATTAATTATTCATAAATTAAACATATTATAATCTCAAAGATTACTTTATTATCAACATTACTTTATCCATAAAATTATTTCAACTAATTATTTTATACAACTACAGAGATTAAAAATATTTCGAGTAACTAGTTTTTATAATATATAAATTAAAATGCATGCACTACTATGCTATTCAAATAAAAAAATACATAATTTCAAGTTATTAGTTCCCACAATTCCATAGAGGAAAATGATTAATTAAATTATTTCAAATAATTTAGCTCCTACAAGTATAAAAATTAAAAATTAAACAAAGGATTTTAATTGCAGCTTAGCATTTGCCTAAGTAATGATAGTTTGTACTTACTATTTCTAAAGTTAAATTATCTGTTTATTTCTTAATTAAGTTTAGTTATATTTAAAAGTGTAAACTGTATTCCAACCAACATAAATAAATTTTAAAAGTTATAACTTTAGATATGTTGTCTATTTAACTTTGAATTTATAGGTGGAAATTTTTTTATGCAAAATAAATAAAATAATAAAAGTAAATATACTGTACTATTCAAATAAAATAATACAATGCAGAGATAAATATACTATACACCCAAACAAAAAAATTCACTGCTTAAAAAAAATATGCATGCATTAATAATATTTAACTAAAAAAATTATCTAGACATTCAGATTTGTGGAGAAATATCCATATTGATATGATGATATAGATTATTTTCTCCTATATCGTTTGTACCACTACTTTTCTTCCTTGCACTCTCTCTTGCCAAATTTAAAAAAAAATAACAAAAAAGTAAAAAAAGGGCTCCACCACGTTTCTGTGACTCTCGGTTGCCAAATTTGACAAAATAACAACAAAATGGCTCCACCACGTTCCTGTGACTCCCTTGCCAAATTTGACAAACAATAAAAAGTTAAGAAACGGCTCCATCACGAAAAGGACGTCATTTATAGTGGTCCACCAATAAATCGGCTAGCGGTAGTACGTTTCTGTAAATCGGTCAACAGGATTTGGCAAATCGGCTGACTGTTAGCCGTTTCACGCCTGCATCGCCTCAGTTCTGCAGCAATAATTCGGCTGAGTGCCGGCCAATTTATGACATATAATTCGTTTATTTTACTTACTTTACTCGTCCTATAGTTAACCGTTTTACTATCTCTCCTGCAATCAATGTATATAGTGTAAATAATATCAAAATGCATGTAAATATGTAAATAATTATTTTTTTTATTTTATTTTGGTGAAAAAACCTGCGAATTTCTTTCCTCGATTAGAAATTAAGATTAGTTTTCAAAAATTTAAGAAAAACCATGATACGTCATGCATCGCGAACTATGATGCCAATGCATGAATGAGGATAAGGACAAGGACAATCCAGGATCCGGCGTGTTATTTGAGTGGTCTGTCGTCGTTGGCCACCAACTGCACCACATTGTTTTTTGCCGTCTAGGTTAAAGCTAATTAGAAAAATCGCTTGTCATTCATATATATCATCGTCTAATCAATCAATATTGGACTGAGGAACATTACATCACTGCTTCTATTCACCAACTAATCAATAATAGACTGAGGAACATTCCTGTAAATTTATTCAGTTTTGACTCTTCATTGTTCCTTTTTGTTTGCGTTATTATCTTCTCCTTATATTGCTCGAAGCACTATTTCTGTGAAGCTCCTTGTGTATATCTATGATCATAAAGAAGATTATGATGAACCATAGAATTATGCATATTTGCTTCTTAGTGCTCTGGTTCATAAGAACATCCACTTCACTAGACATGATTGCTCCAACTCAATCCGTCAGAGATAATGGTGACACCTTAGTATCAGCTGGTGGAACTTTTGAACTAGGATTCTTTAGCCCCGGGAACTCAAAGGGTAGATACTTGGGAATATGGTACAAGCTATCTCCTTCAACAGTGACATGGGTGGCCAACCGGCTCAGCCCAATCAATGGTAAATCTGGAGTTTTAGAACTCGACAATCAGGGAGTTCTTATGCTTCGCAATGGCGGAAACGAAACCATCTGGGTGTCAATTGTATCAAGTGTAGCAGAAACTCCAATGGCACAGCTCTGGGACTCAGGAAATCTTGTGGTGAAGAATGAAGATAGTAGACTCTTATGGCAGAGTTTTGACTATCCATGTGACACATTATTGCCTGGAATGATGCTTGGATGGGATCAAGTAACAGGTTTAGATAGGTTCTTATCATCTTGGAAAAGCACCGAAGATCCTAGTCAGGGAGAGTATATGATTAAACTAGACCGTCGAGGATACCCGCAAGCAGTTGAAATGAAGGGCTCGGTAATGAAGGTTAGAGCAGGTCCATGGAACGGATTCTCTTTCTCAGGGTTTCCATATCATAAACCAGATCCTGTAGTTACTGAAGAGTTTGTGTTGAATGAAAGAGAGGCCTATTACGAGTTTGAACTCCTGAATAGCTCAGTTTTCTCAAGGTATGTAGTGACCCCTTCAGGTACTGGACAGCGTTTTGATTGGAGAAGTGATAAAAGCAATTGGCAGATAATGACAACTGGCCCTCCGGATCAATGTGACAACTATGGATTGTGTGGCGCATATTCTCTGTGCAACATTAGTAGCACTCCTGTATGTTTATGCCTTAGAGGATATGCACCAAAGAATCCAAGGGAATGGAATATGTCTTATTGGTCTAATGGTTGTATTAAGAGCATCCCCTTTGATTGCAGTGATAACGATGGCTTCATGAAGTATAGTGGCAACAAGTTGCCGGATACGTCTTCTTCCTGGTATAGTAAGGCGATGGGGCTTGAAGAATGTCGAAAATCATGTCTGCAGAATTGTTCTTGTACAGCATACTCAAATCTGGATATTCGAGATGGTGGAAGTGGCTGCATAATTTGGTTCAATGAACTGCTTGACATGAGAAATTTTCCTCAAGGGGGACAGGACCTCTATATCCGAGTCTCTGCATCAGAGCTAGGTACGAAATCTTTCTTGTTTTTCCACACAATGCTGTGGTGGGGATTTAGCCGAAGGCAGTATGGATAGTGATCAGGTTAAATGTTTTTGGCCTACAAATTGAAATGCCACAAACAAAAGCAAAAACCACAACTAATTGAAACAACAATCTAAGGTTCATATCGTAGTAAGAAATGGTGCTTCTTAATATTTTTGCAGCTTTGTTTATATGAATGGGTGTGATTTTCTAATAGATGATGGCTGAATTAGATAATTTTCTTTCTAGTATTTTTTTTTTCCCCTCTCTCGAGTCTACTGAAGCATTTAGTTCAAAGCAAAAGTAGCTGTTTGAAACATCTATGGAAGTTAGCGATTGGTTATACTTGCATTTGCCAAAGTGGTTGGTTTTTCTTTCATTTGTCAGGTGTCCTGAAGGACAATAATCATGGGAGCATCAGCAAGAATAAGCTAATAGGAATTGCTGTTGGGTCCACAATTTTAATCGTGGCCATAATTTTTGGATTAACTATATTTGTGAGGAACAAGAATCTCAAAATGTCAGGTAAATGTTGTTATGCATATCTCTCAGCATCCAAGATCTGATAGTAACAGAGTAGAAAGGACATCCTGTAATACGATACCTAGTTTCTTGATATTGTTAATTTTCCAACATTTCAGGGATGACAAAAATATTTTACCCAAGCCACTTCAACAACAAACTAAGGAAGGAAGATCTGGATCTGCCAACATTTGAGTTGGCGGTCATTGCTAAGGCTACTGATAATTTTTCCGGCACCAACAAATTGGGAGAAGGTGGGTTTGGATCTGTATACAAGGTAATATAGCTATATATCTGAGCAAGAATTTTTATCCCAATAAACATCGTAAGTAATCTTGATGATGATTTTCAGGGTATACTAATAGATGCGCAAGAGATAGCTGTGAAACGCCTTTCAAGGAACTCTTGTCAAGGGCTAGAAGAATTTAAAAATGAAGTTGCATTGATAGCTAAACTTCAGCATCGTAATCTTGTGAAGCTTCTTGGTTATTGCATTCAGGGGGAAGAGAAAATGCTAATCTATGAATATATGCCTAACAAGAGCTTGGACAACTTTATTTTTGGTTTGATACTTTAAGCCTCTATAATTCACTTCTGTGGTGACTTATTATTATTCTTTTTATTATTGTTATTATAATCTCTAAAGCTTGTGAATATGTTGAGAATGCAAACGGTATAATAAAAATGTATTTGAAACTAACCAGATGAAAATAGGAGCAAATCGTTGGATTGGCATAATCGTTTCCATATTATTGTTGGCATTGCTCAAGGACTTGTTTATCTTCATCGAGACTCCAGATTGAGAATTATTCACAGAGATTTGAAAACCAGTAATATTCTTCTAGATGAAAATATGAATCCAAAAATATCAGACTTCGGTTTGGCTCGCACATTCTGGGGAAATCAAGTGGAGGCTAACACCAACAAGGTTGCTGGAACATAGTAAGTTAGCCACTACTTAATTGATCATTTTTCTTTGTAGTTGCATTTTTCACTCTTTCCACTTGCGCATGATGCTTCCAGTGGCTATATGCCTCCTGAATATGCTGTGCATGGGCATTTCTCAATGAAGTCCGACGTCTTCAGCTTTGGTGTTATTATACTAGAAATGGTATGTGGGAAGAAGAATAGAGGATTTTCAGACCCAGAGCACTATCTTAATCTTCTTGGACATGTAAGTGGAATGACTTTCCATGTTACAACATAACTTAGTTGTCAAGTTAAATTAGAATTACCTTCACCCCTACTTTTTTTTGTTTTTTGTTTTAATTCCAATGATGATAGGCATGGAGACTATGGAATGAAGAGAGGCCATTGGAACTGATGGATAAATTTTTAGGTGAAAGATGCACTCCTTCTGAAGTCATTCGATGTATACATGTGGGCCTGTTATGTGTGCAACAAAGACCAGAAGATAGACCTGATATGTCTGCTGTGATTCTTATGCTAAATGGTGAGAAATTATTGCCCCACCCAAAGGTTCCTGGTTTTTACACTGGAAGGGATACCTCAAAAGCAGATTCTTCTTCCTCGAAAAATGATATTTCCGTCACACTTTTAGAGGCAAGATAGAATATTAAGACTGAAGCTAATGAGAACTCTTTGCAATGTAAATTATATGCAAGTTTATTGTGCTTGACGCTGTATTTTGATGCCATAATGTAGCTTCTCCCTCATCTTTCTCCTTTCATCAACATGCAGCCAGTTTTGTTTTTCCAGTTTCATTGCTATTCTTGGTCAAATGAGTATTTGTAAAATCATTATATTAAGTTTCACATTAATTCTTGTATAAATCTGAATTCCCTTATGCGACTTACTCAGGCATACTTTAGAAGAGATAGTATTTAGACAAGGATTGCTGAGAAGTTTTCCTTAGTTTCCGCTTCATCATGTGACACAGCAGTTACACAATGCTTCCAAGGTAGTTGATTGACACCTTGTCATCTTCATGAATAGGGAAGAATGAAAATGGAAAAAATAAATAAATAAGAAAAGAAGGCCACGTTTGTCTTTGTGAGGATTTGTTTAAAAGAGCATTTGGCCTAAAGTGCACTTGTGAATTAAAATAACTCGATGGTGGTTGTGGAATGCAATGGGCAGAGAAGACAAACTAATTCAGCATAGGTTGCAATACTTAATTTCGATATGGTTGGATGCAAGTGGAGACTTAGTCAATTTATATGTTAAACATTATAAAAATATTATAAATTTGTCATCTATAATATATATATATATATATGTCATATGTTATTTTTCTATTACGTGAGAATTAGTAGTTAAAGGTGAGACCAACATAATTTTAGAAAATCTTATAGACCTACAGTGATACTTTTACAAATAAAGCAGTGTCATGCGTGATTGTACTGAACCTTAAAAGAGGTCACTGTGTATTTCACTCATGGTCATATTGAAAAAAGTTTCAGGTTGTAGCCTTGTGAATAGATAAAACTAGTGCTTGAAATTGTACGTAGACCTGGCTCAAGCCAAATAAGATGTTTAGAGAAATAAATAAATAAATAAATAAGCTTGTTTCAAGAAAATAATTTTTGTTTATGTGTAAAATATAACTTATATATCTTTTTATAAAACACAATTTTATTAATCCAATCGTTAAAGTCATATAACTATCCATTATGGTAATATTTAGTGTAGATTTTAATTGAAAATTCAGTGTAATATTGGATAAATGCAAAGTTGTTTGGTGCTGCTAAGTTAAAGCTGTCATTCTAAAATTGTATCAGAAGTCATGGCACGGATTAGAATAAGTCTTAATTCCTATGCTTCACAAATTTGTTTGATGGCCGCAGTTTGGTTGGAGCAATTTTCTACATCCACATTAGAAACTTGTAGTTCTCATTATTAGTCAAATTAGAAGTAAAAGTTGCACCAGCCCCCCTAAAGGATACCTTTCCTGATGTAGATGCAAAGACCCCTCTTTTCATTTATGCACTCGAAGTCACAATCTTCTTAATTTGATAGGTCATTAAGCACTTAATATGAACAGCTATGTGGTGGAGATTGCTGTGCTCTCTCATATTCTCCTTCGCTTCCATAATCACTGCATTAAGCAGTATCACTCCAAATCATTCCATACATCGCAATGAAACCATGGTTTCAGCATCTGAAACTTTCGAATCAGGTTTCTTCAGCATTGGAAGTTCACCAAGACTATACTTCTGCATATGTTACAAGAATATATCACCTAGAACAATTGTATGGGTAGCCAACAGAGAAACCCCATTAGAGGACTCCACAGGAGTTTTCAAAGTCACTGATGGAGGAAATCTTGCTATAGTTGACGGCACAGGAGCGATAGTCTGGTCCTCCAATGCATCAAGAGCTGCTAAGAAGCCTATTCTGCAGCTCTGGGACTCCGGAAACCTTGTAGTGAAAGATGGTGCTAGTAAGCCAGAGAACCTTGTGTGGCAAAGCTTTGATTATCCTGGTAATACTTTGCTTCCGGGAATGAGACTTGAAACCAATTTGGTAACAGGTGCACATAAATCTCTGACATGTTGGAGAGACATAGGAGATCCTGCTCCAGGGGAGTTTGCACTGTACATTGACCCTCATGGTCTTCCTCAAAGGGTAACTACAAAGCGAGGGACCTGGTTGTTCAGAGCAGGTTTATGGAATGGCTTTCAATTTACAGGAATTCCTTGGAGACATTTACTCCTCTTCATTAATTGCACTTTTGTGTTAACCCAGAAGGAAGCCTATTATGAGTATGAACTCTATGACAGTTCAGCCTTGGGAAGAGTAGTCCTCAACCCCACAGGTCTCTTTCAACGGTTCACGTGGTCTAAAAGAACAGTGAGTTGGGAGCTTTTCTCCTCTGGACCAACGGATCAATGCGATCATTATGCCTTGATTTTGATAATGTGATATACATGTCACAATGCAGTGGTTATATCTCTTCTGAGTATACAGTGCATGGCTCTTTCTCAATAAAATCTGATGTGCTTAGCTTGGGTGTAATTGTGATCGAGGTAGTTAGTGGGAGGCCTCTAGAGCTGGTAGATGAATCGCTTGGTGTTGGTGATGCAGTCATTGAAGCTCAAGTGTTTATGTGTGCAAGAGAGGCCAGAAGACTTCATCTGTAATTCATATGCTGAACGATGATAAACCACTTCCCTGGCCAAAGCAACCAGCATTTTATCCACACCAAGAAAGTGGTTGTTCACCCAAAAATAGTGCAATGTGTTCGACAAATGATGCTTCCATCACATTGTTAGAGGCAAGATAGTATATTTTTGTTTCAATGCAATTTAGCTGGGTATTCAGTTGTGTAAAGCGTGCACGTGTATACATGATTTATAGTGGAGCCATTAACAATGTGCTTAATGATGAGATCAACATCAATCACTATTTAAATAGATATAACAGTAGCATTGTTGAGGAGTGTATTCTTTTGTACTTGTTATGAATAAACTATTCTTGTCCAAACATTTGAATCGTAATTTTGAATGAGTTAGTGACCAAACACGGTCATCAAATCTCTTTTTCACGGCCAATCCAGACACGGTAATTAATGAGTTAGTGACTAACATAGTCAGTCATCAAGTCTTGACCATTCAAATCTCATTCAACCATTGAGATTAAATTTTGTTACTATAAAAAATTAATTCTACAATAGCTCTTATTTAAAGTTATATTATCCATTTTATCCCCTTCTTCCTTCTCCTTCAAAAGTCACCTTCACCACCCACCCCTAGCACCTCCACCCCCGTGAACTAGTTTTTCTTCAGTAATCTTTGTTCATTACCCAGAAAGTTAAAAATGATAAAGAAAAGGAAAAAATAAAATAAATAGGCATCACCATCCATTACACTACACTTCTAGCAACACAAAAAGAAAAATAAGAACAACACAACACCCATTCATCATTTTTCTCACTCCCAATCTCTCTCTCTCTCTGTAACAAAAAGAACCTCATCGACCTCTCTCGCTCTTCGCCACTCATTTTATGCACTTCCCTAATAACAATAATGAAAAAAAAAAAAACTCTCAAACCTCACATTAAAAAACACCAACACCGCCACAACCCTCTCTCTTTCGTTCTCGTTCTGATTCTCATTCCTAATCCGATTCTCACCCCTTTTTCTCCATCCTGATGGATTGAACCGCAAGAATTAACACCCTATGTTGAGAAACAAAGGAAAAAAGGGTGCTATGACAGTGTGAATGTGTGATAAAGAAAGGGAGAGAAATTTGGACGAAGAAACAGAAGGGAGAAAAAGAATGAAAGAATGGATAAAATGGTAAATTTATTAGTTTTTATATTAAAACAGGAGGATTCTCTCGTGGCCGCGGCGGTTAATGTTAGCACTGAAGGTGCTAGCGGACGCGAATCAGGAGTGGACACATGGTGAGATGGGTCATGTTGCATTTAGGTAAGCAGATGGGAGTTAAAGGGAATTTTACTAGAAAGAAAGGGCAAGATCAAAAAGCGTGAAATAATTATGGCAATAAAAATATAGATGGAAAATGAAAAAAAATTGGTTCAGGAAAAATAAAATGAGGGGGGAAAAAGGTTGCAAAATGGAATGGAATTGTTAACATGCATAATAGGGTAAAAAACAGAACTATAAACATAAAGGAATTTAGGAAGAACGAAAACTGTTTTTAATAAAGAGGGAAAAATATCGGAATAAGGGAATTCGTGAAACCCGAATTCTTATATAATATTAAAAATAAATTCAACTGAAACAAAAAAGGTAAAAAAATGAAACAACGGCCACTTGACACATGGCTAATAGATTGTTTACGGAATTGCCCAACTTATATATTGTGTTTCTTTTTGTGCAATTAAATTAGTCTAGTAGTTATCCTAAAATATAATGCCTTAAATAAACAAAAATGAAAGTTTTGAATGTTATTAGCATTATATTACCAAAAATGATATAGCAATTGGTAAGCAAGTTTTACTGCTGAAAAATTTTGATTTATATTAACATGTTAAATTAAAATGCAAACTCCGGTAATAATTTTATATGTAAAAGTAACTTTGATTTTCACCATTGAAAAAATATTCTTTTGTAGCTTATTATGAAGTAAAGAGTCAAACATAAATTTTGTTTACGTTACAAGTAGAGTGCAGAAATAAAATATGACAGTTTATTTTTACAAAAATCGAAAAAAAAATTTGCAGAAAATTTGCAAAATGAAAACCACTTTACAATATATATTAAATTGAGTTGTAATGGTTATTGAGAATAATAGCTAAAAAAAATAACTTCAATTTTTCCCCTTTTCATTTAATTTAATAGGTTATTACTCAGATGTTATATAAAGTGCTAAAAAAAATACTATACATTTACCAAAAAAAAGCATGACACATTACGTGAAATGGAATAATAAAAAATAAACAGTTTTTAAATGCACATTAGAGAAGGATAAACAAAGATGAAAATTCATTCGGATGTTTGGGTTCTGCCTTTTCTTTTCACAAATAAATCATTTTTTCTTTTTAATATCATTTTCCGGTTGTTTCAAAAAAATAACTCCAACCAAAATGTCTAAATTACTCTTCTTCACTTTTTACACATAAACACTCCATTATAACAGTAGCCACCACATGTAACACTGCCAGCCTATATGCTTATCACATTCATGGAAGCTACTAACTGACAAATCCATAGGAGTAGACACCTTAAAATATTTACCATGACCAACGTGGTCACTAGCTCACTAGGGCCATCACAAAATTTATAACTGTAGTGATAGCTGCACAAACAAGGGGAATTTTGTGGGGTTGCTATTTAGTGACCAACTTGGTCAGTGTGAGTTTTGTGATAACAAAACAGTTATGGGAATAAAAAAAGTTGAGACAAAACACTTCAAATATAAATTGTGGGATGACATCTAAACGGTATAGGAACAGTGACCAACTTAATGATTTTCTTAGGCAGGACCATGATAGAATTCACACCGCACAAACAAACACAATCTCCACACACTGCTATACAAGCCATTGGATAACACCTTTCGTCCTTTTGGATTTTTTTTCTGAGTGAGTGAATGGTGCAGATTGTATGTATACCGTCTCACATTGTGCTGATTTGTTTAAACTATTGAGAAAATGAACTTTAAAATATAAAAGTCAGAAAAGAAATAGCTCTATTTTTTTTCTTTTACGATATGCTTAATCTTACATAAACATGAATTTATCATCTTTTTCTTATTTTTTTAAAATAAAAGAAAGAAGTATAAACAAACGCATCCAAGCAGTATTAGAATTTTATGGGTTTTGAATCTAGACACACGGATAAACCAATTTAGAGGTGTGCCTGACATAGTTATGTCAATGCAAAGCCTTTAATTTTGTAGCTCAATTCTGAAATCATAAAATGTATTTTGGGTTTCCAAATTGAAATGGCAAGAACAAGCAGAAACCCCAAATAATTGAAACAACAATCTAAGGTTCACATGGCCGTGAGAATGATTCTCAATAGCATTAGTATAGCAGTGGTGCTTGTTAATTTTTGTGCTGCTTCATTTTTCTGAGTGGGTGATTTTTCTCATAAATAGTGGCTGAATTATATAATTTATGCGGTTTTTAGTCTATTCCTTTTTTGAGTCTGAAGCATTAGTCCGACAAAAGTAGCTGGCTAGCTGCATTTGCAAAGTTAGTGATTGGCTATAGTTTTAGCTTTTCAAGTGTCATCATGTGGCCTAGAAGATAATAATCTAAATTTGCATTTGCAATCCAACTGCTGAATGTGTATATATATTTTGATGTGAAATGTTGAGTGTATAATGATATTAGTTTATACCGTATCAAAAGATTCAATTAAAACTTTTAAAAGTGTTTTCTAGATCATTTTTATTATATTGAAAAAACCAAATCAATTCAAGTATGTCATAAGCATTCTAATTATAACTTTTTCCCTTATATATACATAAGATTAAATAAGCTCGCCCCGATAGTTATGAGAACAAGTAAACCAAAGGCCTCGTCTCATCTATTGCTTTAAGGTTACTTTGCATTTTACTTTGGCTGCTTTGCTTTGCTTTGGTTTTTCATTCTTCTAATCGAGCAAATTCAACAGAAGGGAAGGGAACTCAAAAGTCAGGACCAGTTTGTTTCAGATCACACTTGGGAAGTTGAGATTTTAAGGTAAAAAACGAGGACACGGAATCTAAACACCTGTTTTGATTCAACACATCACTCCAACTAGACTATCATCAAAGAAAAATGTTATTTGTACTCATGAAATGTGAGACACAGTGTCAACTCACACTTCATCCACCATTAAATGGGATATGAACCCTATTTTAATGGGTTCCACATCTCATCCAATGGTGGATAATGTATGAGTTGGCACGGTGTCCCACACTCGATGAGTACAAATAACACAACTCATCGTCAAACCCCTTGCCTATAGAATATTACTTGATATAAAAGTCATTCATTGTGACTGATATTTTATATGTAGTTTTGACAAACCAAAAACCAAAAAGCACAAGAATCAATCATTGAACATGCTAAGCAATTACGTGTGTTGTGCTTTTTTTCATTCCTGACTCCACTTTGCTCCCTTTCTATTGTATTTAGTATTATTAGTATTGTTATATTGGTTCTTCTGCTGTTTCATAAGCACTTCTTTGTCCGTGAAACACCTCATTTTTTATGGTGAACTTTGGAATGATGCGCATTACTATTTGCTTCCTTTTAATTTTGTTCGTGAGAACATCCACTTCACTGGATATGATTGCACCAAGTCAATCCATCAGAGATGGTGAGACTTTAGTTTCAGCTGGTGAAACTTTTGAACTAGGATTCTTTAGCCCCGGGAATACTTGGGGAATATGGTACAAGCTATCTCCTTCAGCAGTGGCATGGGTGGCCAACCGGGACAAACCAATCAACAATACCTCTGGAGTATTGGAAGTCGACCATCAAGGAGTTCTTGTGCTTCACAATGGCACAAACAACACCTTCTGGAATTCGACTGCATCAAGTAAAGCACAAAATCCAATTGCACAGCTCTTGGATTCAGGAAATCTTGTTGTGAGAGATGGAATTGATAGTAATATGGACAACCTCTTATGGCAAAGTTTTGATTGTCCTTGTGATACTTTGTTGCCAGGAGTGAAGCTTGGATGGAATCTTGTGACAGGCCTAGATAGGTTCCTATCATCTTGGAAAAGCACAGATGATCCTGATCTTGGAGACTATTCATTTAAAATAGACCTTTAGATGCTATCCACAAGCAGTTCAAATGAAGGAAAGTGGTATAATAACCAGGGCAGAGCCGTGGACGCTTCCAATTACTAAACAAAGTCCATATTTTAATTCTGAATTCATTTTGAATGAGAAGGAGATATTTTATGAGTTCCAACTCCTTGACAATTCTACATTTGTCAGACTTATAATGAACTCTTCGGGGAATAGGCAGGCTTTCCATTGGACAAGCGAAGCCAATAGCTGGGAGATAGCCTGGTCTCAGCCATCAGTTCGGTGTGATAATTATGCATTGTGTGGCGCAAATTCTTTCTGCAATTCTGCCAACACTCCAGATTGTGCATGCCTGAAAGGATTTGCACCAAAGTTTCCAGGAGAGTGGAACAAGTCAAATTGGTCTAGTGGTTGTGTTAGGATCAATTCATTGAGTTGCAGCAAAGATGGGTTCGTGAAGTACACGGGCATGGTACTTCCTGACACATCTGCTTCTTGGTATAATAAGACCATGGTTCTTCAAGAATGTGAGAATTTGTGTCTGCAAGACTGTTCCTGCACAGCATATGCAAATTTGAATGAAGGTGGAGGGGGAACAGGCTGCTTACTTTGGTTCCATGATCTGATTGACATGAGGCAATCATCTCAAGGTGGACAAGACATTCATATACAAGCGCCTTACTTGGAGCTAGGTAGCCTCTTTGATTTTCTCCATTTATTTTTGCTTTCTGATTTCTGATAGACTAGAAGGTATTTTCATTTTTCAAAATATATCATTGTAAAAGGCATAAGGAGAGGTGACATCAAGGGTGGACTAAGGGTGTGAGAATTTTTAGTCCTCCTTTTCCATTTTCCCTATATATTTCAAATAGTGACATCAAGAAATTAGTTTGGTTGTCTCAGTATATCTCATCTATGTGTTTAGGCAAGTAGTTACATCTGTGGTCACTTTCTGTTGTCCTAAACTATTTGTCATGCTGATTGAGAGTGCACTTTAATATTGGTCTCTCAGAGCATAACCAAAACCAAAAGAATGAGCTCAGCAAGAAGAAACTAGCCAGCATCATCAGTGGCCCTGCTGTTTTCATGATGTGCGTCATACTTGGACTAGCCATATGTGCAAGGGAAAATAAACTTGATAAGCCAAGTGAGTGAAGGAAAACCTCTGACTAGTTTCAATATTCTGGGAAAAATATAATCTTAATATCTTAGGAATCAATCAATCAAGCATAAACTTCTCTTAAACCCAAGCCCCTGCTCACCCCAAAACAATGAAAACCTGTAATCTACATTAATTGTATAACTTACGGAATATTTCTAATCAGCAGAAATAAAATTTCCTGCAGGGGTGCTAAAAATGATTTTCTGGAAAGAACTTGTTAGAAAAAGAGAGAAGGAGGACAATGATCTTAAAACATTTGATTTATCAACCATAGTTTATGCTACTAATACCTTTTCTAGCCACAACAAATTGGGAGAAGGTGGCTTTGGAGCGTGTACAAGGTATTAATTTGGTTATGTACACCATGATATTGTATTCTTCACAAACTATATGATCCCAACAATTGTTATCAGGGTGTGCTTGCCAATGGAACGGAGATTGCGGTCAAGAGGCTTTCCAAGAATTTTGAGCAAGGACTGCAGGAGTTCAAAACTAAAGTTCAGTTAATTGCTAAATTGCAGCATCGCAATCTTGTAAAGCTTCTTGGTTGTTGCCTTCAATAAAGAGAGAAATTGTTGATTTATGAGTTCATGCCCAACATGAGTTTGGACTGCTTTATTTTTGGTTCATATCTTAACCATCCCGAGTTTCTGATCCTCTTTTTCAATTACTCTCAAGTAGATGTCAACTAACTTTGCACGTTATTAACATGTCAGATGATGGTAGAAGAAAATTATTAGATTGGACTAAGCGCTTCCAAATTATTAGCGGGACAGTTCAAGGCCTACTTTATCTACATCAAGACTCAAGGCTACGAATAATTCATAGAGATCTATAAATGAGCAATATTCTTCTAGATAATGATATGAATCCAAAAATATCGGACTTTGGTCTTGCTAGGACATTTGGGGGAGATCAAACTGAGGCCAATACGAAGAGAGTGATGGGGACTCAGTAAGTAGGCAAACAATTGTTTATTACTTCAAGCTGCAACCATTTTTTGCTGCCATGATTTTTATAACGTGATATACATGCTACAATGCAGTGGTTACATCTCTCCCAAGTATGCAGCGCATGGATCTTTTTCGATGAAATCTGATGTGTTTAGCTTTGGTGTTATTGTGCTTGAGGTAGTTAGTGGGAGGACGAACAGGGGATTTTCTGTCCCACATCAACATCTTGACCTTCTTGGACACGTAAGTGATGATCAATAATGGCTTTGAAGTTTAGATAAAACGTGATTTTTACTTGCTTCTTGTAAAATGCCCATCATTTAATCAGAAAATTTTAATTTGACTGTCTTTCAGGCTTGGAGATTGTGGAGTGAAGAGAGGCCTCTGGAGTTGGTAGATGAATCACTTAGTGATTCAGTCTTTCAAGATCAAGTCTTGAGATGTATTGACATTGGGCTCCTATGTGTGCAAGAGAGACCTGAAGATAGGCCTAACATATCATCAGTAGTCCATATGCTGAATGATGATAAACCACTTAGCAGGCCAAAGCAGCCAGCATTTTATCCACACCAAGAAAGTAGTTCTTCCCCCAAAAACAGTGAAATGTATTCAACAAATGATGTTTCCATCACATTGTTAGAGGCAAGATAGTAAATTTTAGTTCCAATGCGAATTAGATGACTATTCAGTTGTCTAAATTGTTTGTATGTATGCTTGATTTATAGTGGCTCCATTTGCAATGTGTTTAACGATTAGATTAACATCAATCACTATTTAAATAGATATAATAGCAGTGTTGTTGGTCAATGAAACCTTGATGTTTCAACGATCGAGCTGTTGGTGGTTTCTTGAAAATTCCAAACTCAACTCCAACAACTTTCAATTACAGTATTGATAGTTTCACACACACAGTTCCCACACACTTCTTCTATGCAAGCTATTGGGTAACGCCTTTTGTCCTTTTGTAACTTTCTGAATGGTGCAGATTGTGTACATGACTCACATGCGGCCTGTTTTTCTAAACTTCTTAGAAAACGTACTTAACATAAAATGTAGAAAAGAAATAACTCCCCATTTGCTGTTGATTTTTCAAAGAAGCTTATTCTTTCACAAACTTGAATAAATTTTTTAAGAAAGAATAATTTTCCTGTGTAAAAAGTAAAAACAAACGCCTCTATAGTATATACAAGGGTGCTTTCTATAGTAGTACTATTAGACTTCGATGGGTTTTGATTCTAGAACATGCGGATAAGCAACTTTAGAGGTGTGGCCGGCACAGGTATGTCCATGCAATGCCTTCTTGGCTTTATGGTTGCCATAGATAACTAAGATAAAGCATTATATCTCAAGGCAAAGCCTTTGGCTTTTTTGTATCTCAATTATGAAATGATAATAAATATTTTGGGTTCTCACATTGAAATGCCAAGAATAAAGCAGAAACCACAAGTAATTGAAACAACAATCTAACTAAGGTTCATATGGCAGTGAGAATGATTCTCAATAGCACTAATAGTGGGCTCGATAACTTTTGTGCTGCTTTATTTTAATGAAAGGATGTGATTTTTTTTCATAAATAGTGATTGAATTAGGTAATTTATGTTTTTTTTTTTAGTATATTCCTTTCTTGAGTCTGAAGCATTAGTCAAACAAAAGGTTGTGATAGGTTATAGTTTTCGCTTGTCACTTGTCAAGTGGCCTAGAAGATAATAATAATGGGAATAGCGGCACGATGAAGCTAATAGGAATTGCAGTTGGGTCCAGAATTTTAATTTGTGGGGATCATAGTTCTTCGATTAACTATATATTTGGAAGTGTAACCAAAAAAGAAAAAAAAAAAGGAAAAACTCTATATTTGGAAGGAAAAAGAAACTCAAAATGTCATGTAAAGGTTGTTATGCATATCTTTCGACAATAAAGATAATGCTAGTAGCAGAACAAAAAGGGACATCATTTATTACTATCCCAAATTATTGATATTGTCAACTTCCGCCATTTCGGGGATTATAAAGACTACCTAAGTCAAATATCTTTTTGTGAAAGCTTTTTATTTTTTTCCGGTTACTTGTGAATTGATTTTAAATGCTACAACTTCATTCTCATTTTTGCATTTATGCATAATTGCATATAGTTCACCACCTCGCTAGTATAGTTATATATCTGAACAAGGATCTTTATTTTCTCGGTTAGCATTGTAAGTATTCCAGATGATGATTTTCATGGTATAGATCGTCAAGAGTTAGCTGTGAACTAGTGCCTTTCAAAGAACCCTGATCAGCAACTGGAGGAGTTAATGAAGTGGTACAAACTTCAGCACCCAAATCTAGTGTTATCAGACTCGGCCCAACTTGGCCGGTGAACCAATCACCTATCTGGATTGGTTCTCCTTTTAAGTTTTGCAATTGACTCAATCAAACTCAAGTTTGAGAGAATCAAACCTTATCCACATGGTATGTGGGCGTGCTCCTCTACTGTCAGACTATATAGCCTGTTGTGTTATATATGTCAAACATAATATATATTACATATCAATTTAAATTACATTATAATTTTATTGTAATACCCTAATTTTAAATAAGAAGGTTAGGAAAAAAATTTTAATAGGAAGGGTGCCAATTACCCTTATCTGTCATTTCGGGTCCTGAACTTCACTAAATCTGGATCCTACACGTCTTTGGAGAGCTATATGATAGGGTCACATTCTTGGGATTAAAAGTCTCGATAATTGTTTTCAAAGGAAAAATAAGTTAAGGAGCAATTTTTAATAAATTTTATGAAATCTTTAAATGTTTCCTCTTTGGCACACAAGTTTAGAAAATCTTAAACATTCCGGAATTTAAACTAAAACCCAAAATTTGGATTCTGATTTATTGGGATTTTAATTTTTTTAATATTTTATTTAAATCTAAATGAGGGGTATTTCCTTATTTACATTTATGTTTTAAAATTAATAAAGAGTAAAATAAATGAGGGCATTAACTTATAAATAAGTGAGTATTAAGATAATCTAGATGCCAAATGATAGAAAAATACAGAAGCTAGGTGAACTATCACTGCTATAGTGGTCACAATGCATGAGTTTAGGGGTTTTGGTAGTCTAAGGATCGCTATAGCAATCATAAGTGATGAGTTTGGGGTGCGCGAGAATGCCTAACTGCTATAGCGGTCGCCCTGAGGCGTGAACGGTGCCAAATAGCATCATTCTACTTACTAAGAGCCCCTAACGTTATAAACCCTTCCCTAATATCTTCCTCCCCCATTTTTATGGTCAAAACCCAAACCCTCTCTCCCAAACACATTTATCTCTTTTCCCTCAATCCTACTCAAATCTAGCTCTCCCAAAACATCAAGGTATGTGTTTGTTAATAGATTTTGCCTCCTTTTTTCCCATTCCTTTATGTTCTAAGTTTGAGTGTTGTTTTCTCTCATTGTTGTCAAGTGGGGGTGCTCCTCTAATGTTGTTAGGGTTATATTAGAGCTATTTAGAGGTTACTAGAGATTAATCTAGAGTTTATGGTTACTCTATGACAGTTGTTGGTGTAACATCCGAGGACGAAGTCGAGGAGTGATCGCCAGTGCAAAAGAAGGCACAGATAAGGAACGGCTTCTGGTAGACTTCCAAGTGGAGGGGTACATGAATGAACCGATTACACACCCGAATGAGAAGGATCTTGAGGCTGTGTAGGTATGAGACTATACAGTTAAAGAGGGCTTATATGAATTGATTTATACTACCAATACTAATAAGATGAATCTTCTTTCTGGTAGTCCATCACTAAAGAACTCCACAGTTAAGCATGCTTGACTTGGAGCAATTTTGGGATTGGTGACCTCCTAGGAAAACTTCCCAGGAAGCATGTGAGTGAGGACAAAGCACGCTGAAAAGACCCGTGTTGGTTTGTAGGGATAGTCGTTAATCCATAGAGCAGCAGGGAATGTTACAAATGGTATTAGAATCTGCACCTCTCCCAATACAGTGTGGTTCGGGGACGAACCAAGCAAAAGCTAGTGGGCATGTAACGCCCGGGGATGAAGTCGAGGAGTGATTGTCAGTGCAAAACAAGGCACAAACAAGGAGCGGCTCCTGACAGACTTCTAAGTGAAGGGGTACATGAATGAACCGATTACATACCCAAATGAGAGGGATCCTGAGATTGTGTAGGTATGGGACTATATAGTTAAGGAGAGCTTATATGAATTGATTTGTACTACCTATACTAACAAGATACATCTTCTTTTCGGTAGCCTATCACTAAATAACTTCACAGTTAAGCATGCTTGACTTGGAACAATTTTGGAATGGATGACCTCCTGGGAAGTTTTCCCAGAAAGCGTGTGAGTGAAGACAAAGTATGCTAAAAAGATCCGTGTTAGTTTGTGGGTATAGTCATCAATCCATAAAGCAGCAATGGATGTTACAGTTGGTGTCATTCTAAGCTCTCAAGATCAAGTTGGTGGTGTTCACATACTCCTAGCTCCCAATGATGAGTGGATTCAAACTCATGACCTTATTTTAACCATTATGATTATGTTTGATGCACAATAATTGTGAAATACGAAATTTGAGATGAGGAAAAGTATAGAACATGATTTTACATAATTATGTCAAGCTAGAAAAATTTTGATTTATGATGATAGCATGAAAGAATGAGTTTTACAAAACTATGGGATCATTATTGCTATGTTGTGTGTTATGGAAAATGTTTTATATGGTTGAGAAAGAATTTATTAAGAAACTATGTTTTGTAGCAAGTTTGCTATTTTACCAAATATGTTTTATGAGCTTATGATATCACTATAGTTTTATATGATGTTGGATTTTAGACTATATTTTTAGAATATCAAGTTTAATTATTATATTTTGAGATTCCAGGCTATTCTTTAGAATATCCAGATAATATATATAGTAGAGAAATGTGAAATAAGAGTAGGACTCAACTTTTTGAATAAATGTTATATGATTTTAGAGATATTATGATTATAAACCAAGTATTTGAACTATGGTTTTAGAGTTATCAAGTATATAAAAATATGTTAGTTTAAGATATGAACCTAGAACTTTAGTTTTATAGTACCAAGAGGTACAAAATTCAGTATAAATTCATAGCAGCTACCAGATACATATTCTATGGCTGGAAATCAGAATGCCTACAAGCGATGATCCATTGGGCACGATTTTCACAACCACAGTTATACTAAAGTCAGATTGTTAGAGTTATATAAATCCATAACTTTCCATGTACTAAGAATTTAGGGGCTTTGCTTTGCCAGGGACATAGTACCCACCTTTCAGCTATGGTTTTATCAAACTAGTTTTGACGGTAGGGATAAGGAAACAGACAATTAGTTAATGGCTATGAAGAGATCGTTAACCTTGATACTAAGTTGTCTATCTGAGAACGATGTCGCCCCTCAGCAATACACGAAAAATGGGACCTAATTAGGTGCCCACAACTTGTTCGACATAGTTTATGATTTTATAGCTTTTGTTATTATATATGTATTTATCCAGCTCAGCAAATACTGTTTCCCAAGGCTCTGTTGCACCCTTAATTAAAATGATTTCATGTTGCTTGTGAGTTTATAATTGTTTGTTTATGAATTTATGAAATGAAAATTGTTTTCTTATATAGCTATGTATTTAAATATCAAATGAATTATGATTGTTGCATGCATGATATTATAGGTATATTCCTTGGTTGTCACATGTGGTTGATGAGTGAGAATTCACTCACTGAGTCTATTGACTCACCCCACTTCCTTCTTCTCATAGTTGTAGGTACAGGTTCAGTTTCAGCCCAGTTTGGTTGACGCAACTTTTTGCCATTGGTGAGCCTTATTTTGGAGTGAGGCTTAGTATAGATTCATGTTAGTATTAGAGAGCTCCAGTAGATATGCAGACAGGATCCAAGCCATGCATTATTTTTAGATATTGTATTTGATTTTAGTATTTGAAATAGTTATGTATGTGTTTTCAGTTTACACGTATGGATTTAAAATGGTAAAGTTAATTTGAGTTTATGTAACAAGCCAGAGAGGTATTTGTGATTCAGTTTCCAAGCATTAAAGTTGATTTTTAGATTTAAAATTAAGATGAAGTGATGAAACAATTTATGTTTTCATGAATAGCATGTTTAATGGAGATGTCACATAGTTTTTTATATTAAGGTATTTCAGTTTTGTGAAATTGGATATCAGGTTTTGAATAAATAATTGGAAATTATGTTTTCAGTATGTAAATTAAGTTATTTTATGTATTTAGAGAGACACATCACCCAGGAGGCTTACATGGAGATGAGATTCCTCACTTGTCGATCACGTTCCCGAATCGAATCATGATATTTATATATTTATTTAATTGAATGAACTTTGACCGAGTCAATAACCAATTCAAGTTTAATAACAATGCCCGAATATAGGGAGATAAAGACTGAAGTAGAGCCAGCGCTAACAGTAACTATTTTTGTTCTCGTTCTTGGGCCTGCTACTAGATAGAATTACAAAATTTCTTCATTAAATGTTGTTGATGTAGTTTTATGAATGACAGAAACACCTTTCTATCTTTTAAAACACAAATTAGGCTCCGAATAAGTTGTTCCATCCCATGTGAGGAACTAACATTAATTTCACTTGGTCTATACAATATACACCATTTTATGACAGGTTTACTGGGGTTGCTTTGTTAAAGAGGGCCTACGATTTTTAATTTTTGCATTGGTAGTCCCTCCCTTTGCATATGAGTGAAACGGATACACCTGGAGTGAGACGACTGACAACAGATAGAGTTGATGATGAAGAAAAGCCTGCCGATAGCGAGAGAAAGACACAGCCGTCCCTTTGTGCTTCCTTGAGAGACACATCACACATTATCTTCACCCATTTTACCAACCACGCTACCCTCCCACCAGCTGCAGCCAACATGAGCCCCAACATCGTCTTCTCCTCCTTGCTGCTCCTTTCCCTCAATGCATTGTCCTCCCCTTTTGCATCCCATCTTGTGCCCCCTTACTCCCCCATTGTCCAGCAAAGTATAAGATCCAGAAGTAACTTAAAAAAAAGAGAAGAGAAAGAAAAAAAAATTGGGTAGTACTACAGAGCAATGAAAACAGTCAAGTCAGTAACAAGGTGCCCCCAACATCTAAGAAAATTACTTCAATCATACTATTACTATGTTTTAAGAATTAATCTATAAAGTGTGTTTGGAAAAATAATTATGGTAAATGGCATATGAGCCGAACAGTGAATGGAGAAAAGACCAAGAAAAGTTCCAAGTTTATATCACGTTTCCATGAATTCTTGATCTAATGTCCTCTTTTAATTTGCTTTTAACAAAGAAAAAAAGGTTCTTGCACCATTTCTTGCATCCTCTATTCTATTTTTTCCAATAGGATGGGTGGAATGGGGCAACAGATGAGTGTGGTGTTTGTGAAAGGGGTGGAGGGCAAATAGGGAGTCAGGGGAAGACGAGGTTGTGCGCCATGTGAGGTGTGCGAGCTGAGTTGGGAAAAATGAATGGTTATTAGAATGAAAAAAATAAAAAATCAGAAGAGGTCGATACATATTGAACTATTGATCTGCCGTAGACTAATTTCCAGCTACACATGCTTTAGGGTTGATTGTTAATGGCGTTCAGTTTGTTTACAAACAGAAAGGTCGTGGTCCTATTTGGCAAATACTTTTCAAAAGGAAAGGGGTTGTTTTGTAATTTTATTAATGAGACTCATGTTAGTCCTGCGCCCCTAAATTAATGCTAAGTTGAACGCATGGTTCAGGCATGCTTTTTTTGACTTTTTCTTACTTTCCTGCCATAGCTTTTCTTTTTGGGAGCCAGCGTAGACCAGGATTATTATCCAAAGACCAAAACATTTTCCTTCCGGGGTTGTTTAATTCCTTCCTGTCACTAATACCATGTCTATGAACATGTTTTTACGTTTAAAAACACCAACCAAGAAAATCAGTTCCTTAACCACTTTCCTTGTAATTTAAGGATAAGAAGCAAGTTGTTTCTCAATAGAATAATGAAAGAGTTGAAAGTGCTATGGTTTTGCTATTTTCTGTTCTCACTCATATTAAGAACCTCCACTTCACTAGACAACATAACCTCAACTCAGTCCATCAGTGATGGAGAGACATTAATTTCACATGGAAGAACCTTTGAGCTTGGCTTCTTCAGTCCTGGAAACTCGAAGAGCAGATACTTAGGCATCTGGTACTACAACATGACCCCTTTAACAGTGGTGTGGGTGGCCAACAGAGAAACACCACTCAACAACACCTCTGGAGCCTTAAAACTCACTGATCAAGGACTCATTGTCCTAGTTGATGGCACCACCAATAGCAATGTGTGGTCCTCCAAAATATCAGGCCAAGCAGAGAATCCACTTGCACAGCTCCTAGACTCAGGGAACCTTATTGTGAAAGATGGCCACAATGAGGATAAGGAGCACCTTCTGTGGCAGAGTTTTGATTATCCTGCTGATACACTCTTGCCAGGAATGAAGCTGGGATGGGATCTTGTTACTGGTCTAGAAAAGAGCGCGTCATCTTGGAAAAGTGTTAATGATCCTGGCCGTGGAGAGTTCATAGCTAAAGTAGACCCTAGAGGCTATCCACAATTTTCAATTCAAAGGAAGGGAACTGTTATATTGAGACTAGGGCCATGGAATGGCCTTACTTTCTCTGGACCTGCACTTTATATGCGCTATAGTCAAATATCAATTGAATTTGTTTTCAATGAAAAAGAGATATTTTATAAGTACCAACTAGTAGATGCATCTAACTTTGTTAGACAAGTATTAACCCCTTGGGGGAGTTCACAGGTTTGGCATTGGTCAAGACAAACCAGAAGCTGGGATGTTTTCCTTTCTTTACCAGAAGCTGAATGTGACAAGTATGGCATGTGTAGCGCAAATACTATTTGTGGTTTCAAAAACACTCCGGTGGCTCCAATCTGTGCATGCCTGAAAGGATTTGCACCGAAGTATCCAGAGAAATGGAATGAATCTATTTGGTCTGATGGCTGTCTTAGGGTCACTCCATTGAGTTGCAGCAATGATGGATTCAGGAAGCTCACTAGCATGATGTTGCCTGAAAAATCTTCTTCCTAGTATAATAAGACCATGAACCTGCAGGAATGCGAGGATTTGTGTCTGAGAAATTGTTCATGTACAGCATATGCCAATTTGGATATCCGTGATGGAGGAAGTGGTTGCTTACTTTGGTTCCATGATCTGAATGACATGAGACAAGGAGTAGAAGACCTTTATGTTCGAGTACCTGTTTCAGAGGTAGGTACCAAATTTAGTTTTATTTTTGTTATCTTGCCTTGCTTTCTGATTTATTATATGATTGATTGCACTATAATATATTTTCATAATGCATCAAATATAGAATTAAGAACTAGTGCTCTTGGATCTTGAAATCGCAGACGATAATTTGAACAAGGAGTCCAGCAGGAAGAAGCTTGCAGCCATCGTGGTTGGCTCCATATTGTTCATCATGAGCATAATACTTGGACTGTCTATATTGGTATGGAGAAAGAAACTTAAGAAGCCAGGTGAGTGCATGCTATTTAACCTGTGACTATGACTACTGCAGCAATATTTGGGAGAAAGATATTTTTGCAATCTTAAATGTCTCATCCTCTTTAGGATTATGATTTTTGTGTGTGTGTGTGTGTGTGTGATTAATAAATCAACCAAAACATTCTTTCAACCTTCCATCAAATTGAGCATCTATAAATTTTAATTACAATGCATTGCAAATCATTCACATTTTGCTAGAAATATTTTGTTGGAAGCCAAATGCTTGCAAAAGGGAAAAGGAGGACATTGATCTTCCAATATTTGATTTATCGACCATAGTTTATGCCACTAATAACTTTTCTGGCTGCAACAAATTGGGAGAAGGAGGATTTGGACATGTGTATAAGGTACTAGTTAACTTGAGTATGTTGACCATGGTATTATACTTTCCACATACTATATGTTGCTAACAATTGTTATCACTAATCAGGGTATACTTGCCAATGGCATGGAGATTGCAGTCAAGAGACTTTCCAAGAATTCCGAGCAAGGATTACGGGAGTTCAAAACTGAAGTTCAGTTAATTGCAAAGCTTCAGCATCGCAATCTTGTAAAGCTTGTTGGTTGTTGCATTCAACAAAAAGAGAAACTCTTGATTTATGAGTTCATGCCCAACAGGAGTCTAGACTACTTTATCTTCAGTTCGTGTCTTAATAACCTTGAATTTATGGTTCTCTTTTATTTGTTACCATCAAGTAGATATCAAGCTAACTTTGAATGTTCCAACATGCCAGATGATAGTAGAGGAAAGTTATTAGATTGGGCTATACGGTTTAGAGTTATTTGTGGAACAGCTCAAGGCCTACTCTATCTACATTAGGACTCTAGGCTAAGAATCATCCATAGAGATCTAAAAACCAGCAATATTCTTCTTGATAAAGATATGAATGCGAAAATATCAGACTTTGGTCTTGCCAGAACACTTGGGGGAGATCAAACTGAGGCCAAAACAAAAAGAGTGATGGGAACTCAGTAAGTAGACCAAAAAAGGGTTTATTATTTTAACCTGCAATCCTTTTCATTGTTATGATTCTCATGTGAAATACATGTTTCAATGCAGTGGCTATATTTCTCCCGAGTATGCAGTGCATGGCTCTTTCTCAGTGAAATCTGATATATTTAGCTTTGGTGTAATTGTGCTTGAGGTAGTTAGTGGGAGGAAGAACAGAGAATTCTGTGCCCCTCACCAAGATCTTATCCTTCTTAGATATGTAAGTACTAATCAATAATAACTTAAAAGAGTTTGGATCAAAAAGTGAGTTTAGCTTGCTTCCTATAAACTACCAATCATTTAGAGTGTATTTGGTTGGAGGGTAATTACATATAGGGTCCATCTATAACAATTTTTGCTCAATTTTTTACACTCAAACCAAACACACCCTTAGAGTTACTGGTAACTTGAAGTTTAGATGAACCCAAATTAGCAAAATTTTAATTTAAACGTCTTCCAGGCATGGAAATTGTGGAATGAGGAGAGGCCAATGGAGCTGGTAGAAGAATCACTTGGTGTTGGTGATTCAGTCATTCAAGCTCAAGTATTGAGATGTGTTCACATTGGGCTGTTATGTGTGCAAGAGAGACCTGATGATAGGCCTAACATGTCATCAGTAATCCATATGTTGAATGACGATAAACCACTGCCAAGGCCAAGGCAGCCAGCATTTTATCCACACCAAGAACGTAGTTCTTCACCCAAAAATAATGAAATGTGCTCAACAAACGAAGCTTCCATTACATCGTTGGATGCAAGATAGTAGTATATCTTAGTTTCATGCAAATTAGTTGTCTTAGTAAATTGTTTCATGAAGTTCCTGATCCAGAATTCAGTTGTCCTTAGGTGAGTATACACGATGCATAGTTGAGACATGAATAATGTGCTTAATGATGATATTAGCATCAAGTATTATTGAACTGGATATGATGGCAGCGTTGTTCGATCAGTGAAGTCTATTATCTTAATTTTGAATAGAGCATACTTATCCTGAAATTTGTTTCTTGCTTTTGATGATTACTTTGTTCTTTCAAGTTTCAACCATCATGCTGTTGGTGGTTTCTTAAATCTTCTAAACTTAACTAGTCCAAGATCTTTCCATTATACTGCAGTGACAATTGCACCAACTGACACAATCCCCACACACTGCATTTTCTGAATGGTGCAGATGTTGAACAGAACATAACTCACATGGCGGCGGATTGTAAAACTCAAGGGAAAAAGGAAAAGAAAAACCTTTAGTATAAAGAAAAGATAGAAGAACAACTCTATTTGTTTTTCCTTTCCAAGAAACTTATTCTTACACAAACTGCAATAAATTTTTTATATAAAAAAATATTTTTCTTGCATAAAAGTTATAAACAAACTCCGCTATAGTTTATGTCTTTATGACGGTGCTTTCTCCAGTAGACATTAAGCTTCAAAGGTATGTTGCGTGTCCAACGTGGACATACAGTGATTATACGTACGATACGAGTTGAACACTATTCGTATGTGTCGATTTTTTTCTCTTAAAAAAGGTTGACCTGGACATACCCAGAACATTGCTTCATTATGTGTAAAATTTACCCAAAATCGAATTAAAATGAGCTTTAAATATAATTTTTATAAAAAAATGAGTTTTGATTTTAGTCTTTTTAAAAAAACAGTTCTTAATTTTGGTCTACATATTTTTAAAATTAATTAATTTTAGTCTATACAATTAATTTATCTTTATTAAACATAGTTGTCTAATGAAAAATCATATTATTAAATCTTTTATGATAGTCACTAGTTGTATTTGACATATCACACCCATATGTGACACATGGAATTGTATTGTGTCACGTACAATTACTGTCATTTGTAGGATTGTATAATGTTTATAGAGATTAAAATCAAATAGCTTTAAAAGTATTTAAATTAAAATAATATATATATATAAATTACATTAAAAAATAATTTATAAATAAATTATTTTATATTTAAATATATAATAAGTAAAATGCTTGTTTTGAGTGACTCAAAACAAATTTTTGAAGAAGTCGTGTATATTAATTCCTAAAATCACACTAAAAATAATTTTTTGAAAAGGCGTAAGATTGTATATAGCGAGTAAGAACAAAAAGTTTTAGCTGTCAATTTTGACTTTCAAAAAATTTAAAAGGAAAATTATTTTTGTACGCACTGCTCACCATGTATATGTGGACACACAGGATCAAAAAAGACAAAAACCATAAAAGTGATTATATAGATAAACATACTGTATCGTTATCCTTGTGTGTGCGCGTGTCCCCTTATGCGTTCAACAACTTGTGCGTATATTCACACAACATAATAATAACTGGAAGAAGGCCAAGTCCGCGTTCTAATCCATTGGCTTTCGAATGAAACTGTCCCGTCCAAGAGAAGTTATTAATAATGCCACACTGGCGCTAGTGTTCGATCAACCAAATACAGTGTCATTTTACTATATATTCTAGAGTACCCGCACAAAATGAGAGGTGCGTTTTATTATAAATGTAAAAAGAGAAATATATAAATGATCAAAATTTAAAGTTAATTAATATTCATATAATAATTTTAAAAAATTATATGACTTTATATCTTAAAATTAAATAGGAACAGATCTATTTGTAAATTAGTGGAGTCACATGTTCCTACTTTTTTGATAATTTTTTTAGTATTATAAGCATATATCAATATGTATGTTTTGTCCCTTTTATTTCATTAAGCTTGACTGTATATTAACATAAAAATTATGCAAAACAGATTACTATGCTTGTGTATTACATTTCCCTTCGTTATCTAAAGTTTTTGAATCCTTCACTCAGATCAATTTATCAAAATTTAATCCTTATGTATCATTTTTACAATTAATTACTCTAACTTGATCATTTGCTAATTGCCCTAAAGTAAAACATAAGATGTTTGTGTCTTATCCAAGATATCATTTTATTATTAAGGGTTTTCTTAGGATGCTGATTAAGAATTTCAAAATGATAAATTTTATTGAAAATAAGTGATTTTTAAATTTTCAAGATGTAAAGTTCATTACAACATTTATAAACTTGCTTGTATTGAAATCCTTGGCAAGTAGAAAAAACCCTATTACAGAGTATTAAATATAAACGGCTAATAATTTTGTTCCCAACTAAACTCCACTTATTCAATTCATCATTAAAGTCCACAAGAATTGCAGGTAACCAACTAACCATATATGCCACTCAGCATTCAATTAAGTTGTTGTTAGAGTAAACGCTAAACTGAACCGCAAACACAATTCATAAGAATTAAAAGGATAAGTGTTGTTATTTTAACATCTAAAAATATGTGTCTAATTGGAACATTTATATTATTATCTTTGAATGTGATAAATGAATGAAGAAAATTACGACCATCACCATTACATCCAATGGTAATGGAGTGAGTGTCCCAATTAGACACCCACTTTTAATGTTGGAACAGTATTTTTGTTAAAAGTATTGACCATAGTAGTTATTTTAAATTTTTTATCATCGTACACATTAATTCCTTTTTCATGGGTTTTCACTTCTCTATTATACGTCCCAAAATTTGGGCTTTACTATTTTATTTTATTTTTGGGTCTGATTACTACTGTATTGTTTAAATTTAGGTTTGCTTAGCCAATTTAAATTTTGGGTCTCTTTTCTCGGTTCTTAAAAAAAAGTTGCCAAATAATTAAGGTATGTAAAAAAAATAGACTCCTTTTATTTGTATCTCTTATACATTTGATCATACTGTTTTATGAATTTAATTAACTTGTACTGTCTGTAATAGATTTTTAAAACGATACTTTGTTATGTGTTTTACACTATTTTTTATTGAAATATATTTTAATGAATTTAATATCTTATATATCATCAATTATATTAAATACTGCAATAATTCATAATTTGGTGTTAATAAGAGCGCGTACTAATCCAAATCATATTTTATCATCAATAAGAGACGATAACACAACCAGAAAAAAAAATAGTTTGAATTTGAAACTTACTGTATATAGTGGTAATAAAGATCTCGTTTGGACCTTAAGACTGCACGGTCAATTCATAACTTTGACAAACAACAGTACGACACTCCGCGTGCTGGCGGCATCCTACCATCTTGACATGTTTTATGAACAATTATTCAACTTTAAATAAATTTAGAATAAAATAACCTTATTAATTTTTTTCAATATATAATTATTTATTCGTATGTATTATTTTGAATTTTCTATTTATAAGATATTACATTTAAGATATATTCGGCTAAAAAAAATAAAATATAAATTTTTATAAGTAAAATTTATATATAAAATTCACCCGTTATAAATTTATTTCCATTTTCTCCCCTAATCCAACATATTCTTACAGTAGTTTGAAAATTTTTCCTGCCAGATAAGAAGGCCACGGTCTTCTTCATCCCTCTGCTCCCTTTCTTTTGTCTTGTATTGTTACATTCTTCTCCTTACTTTTCCCAAAGCACTATATATTTCTGTATGGCACTTTAATTTTTACGTAGATACATATTACGTGATTATAAAGAAAACTAAGATGAAATATAGAGTTATGCTTTTGCATATTTGCTTCTCATTACTCTTGTTCATGAGAACACCATCCATTACTTCTTCACTAGACATGATTGCTCCAACTCAATCCATCAGAGATGGTGACACCTTAGTGTCAGCTGGTGGAACTTTTGAACTAGGATTCTTCAGCCTCAGGAACTCACATGGTAGATACTTGGGAATATGGTACAAGCTATCTCCTTCAACAGTGGCTTGGGTGGCCAACCGGGACAAACCAATCAACAACACCTCTGGAGTTTTACAACTCAGTGATCAAGGAGTCCTTGTGCTTCACAATGGCAGAAACAACACTTTCTGGAGTTCAATAAAATCAAGTAAAGCAGGAAATCCATTTGCACAGCTTTTGGACTCAGGAAATCTTGTGGTGAAGATTGGAAACGTGGGAAAATTCTTATGGCAGAGTTTTGACTATCCATGTGACACGTTATTGCCTGGAATGATGCTTGGATGGGATCAAGCAACAGGTCTGGACAGGTTCCTATCATCATGGAAGAGCACTGAAGATCCGAGTTAGGGAGAGTACATAATAAAACTAGACCGTAGAGGGTACCCACAAGCAGTTCTAATGAAGGGCTCGGCAATGAAGGCTAGAGCAGGTCCATGGAATGGTTTCTTCTTCTCAGGTTTCCCAGATCACAAACCAGATCCTGTAACTACTGGTGAGTTTGTGTTGAATGGAAAAGAGGCATATTTTGAGTATGAACTCCGGAATAGCTCAGTTTTATCAAGGTACGTATTGACCCCACCAGGTATTGGAACACGTTTTGATTGGACAAGTGATGCAAGCAACTGGGAGGTGATGTCAATTGGCCCTCCAGATCAATGTGACAACTACGGACTGTGTGGTGCATATTCTATATGCAACATTAGTAGCACTCCTGTATGTTCATGCCTTAGAGGATATGCACCAACGAATCCAAAGGAATGGAATATGTCCTATTGGTCTAATGGTTGTATTAAGAGCATCCCCTTTGACTGCAGTGATAACGATGGCTTCATGAAGTATGGTGGCAACAAGTTGCCGGATACGTCTTCTTCCTGGTATAGTAAGGCGATGGGGCTTGAAGAATGTCGAAAATCATGTCTGCAGAATTGTTCTTGTACAGCATACTCAAGTTTGTATATTCAAGATGGTGGAAGTGGCTGCATACGTTGGTTCAATGGACTGCTTGACATGAGAAATTTTGCTCAAGGGGGACAAGACCTCTATATCCGAGTCTCTGCTTCAGAGCTAGGTATACTAAAAAATTGTGTTATTTGAACTCATTTTATTTGAAACACTCCGTTGACTCATTCATCATTCATTATTGATTTTTCTCATAGATAATGGCCAAATTAGAAAATTTATTTTCTTTTCAGCATGTTATAAATTTCTTGAGTCTTAAGCAGCTAGTCACAATAGAAGTAGCTGGTTAGCTGCATCTGCCAAAGTTAGTGATTGGTTTTCCTTTCATTTGACAGTTGACCTGGAGGACAATAATCAAGGGAGCACAAGCGAGAAGTTGATAGCCATAGGAATTGCAATTGGGTCCACAGTTTTAATTGTGGGCATAATTTTTGGATTAACTATACTTGTGAGGAAAACGAAACTCAATATGTCAGGTAAATGTTGTTATGCATATCTTTCAACATCCAAAATATGATATAGTAACAAAACAGAAAGGACTTCCTTTAATACCATCCCTAGTTTCTTGATATTGTCATCTTCCAACATTTCAGGGATGACAAAAATATTTTACCCGAGACACTTGAACAATAAACAAAGGAAGGAAGACCTGGATCTACCAACATTTGAGTTGCCAGTCATTGCTAAAGCCACTGATAATTTTTCAGACACCAACAAATTGGGAGAAGGTGGTTTTGGATCTGTATATAAGGTATTATAGCAATATAAAATTTTTATTTTCTTATTAAATGTGGTAAGCAAGGTTGTTAAACTCGAATTTAGGTAAACTTGTGAAATTTTAACAAACTCGAATCATAAGCTTGTTTCATGGACTAGTAAGAATTTACATATTTAAAAATATTATTTAGAAAATATAACTCAGTAATTAAATATACTTAAATAACATTCTTATTGGACAATTTTAACTTTATAACAACATAAATGAAAGAAATATTATAAAATATAGAGCAATACATAACTTAATTTTTATATCATTTTTTCTTTCATACATATATTATTTTATAGTCAGCAAAATACAATCAAATAATTACAAATTGATAAAGTTAGTTGAATAAAACCAGTACATATGTAATAATATAAACGAGAAAACTAAATTACACACAAAAGTAACCAATATTTTATACTTGGATAGAAAAATCAAGTATAAATCTAGACTCATAAATCCATTAGTAGAATTGACTTTATTGATTCTGTAGAGTTTTCACTTGCATGAGTTTGTACAAAAAAGAGTTTGCACATTGTTTACTTATTTTTATATGGTAAAATCGTAAATTTGTGAGAGTTTAAGTGTTAACTCAAAACTTTTAACAACCATTATTATATGTATTCGTGATGACAATTTCCAGGGCATACTAAAAGATGGACAAGAGTTAGCTGTGAAACGCCTTTCAAAGAATTCTGGTCTAAGGACGGGAAGAATTTAAGAATGAAGTTGCATTGATAGCCAAACTTTAGCACCGTAATCTTGTGAGGCTTCTTGGTTATTGCATTCAAGGGGAAGAAAAAATGTTGATCTATGAATATAGGCCTAATAAGAGTTTGGACTACTTTATTTTTGGTTCGATACTTCAAGCCTTTACAACTCACATTTGTGGCAACCTTTTTTTTCATTGTTATTACTTATGAATATCTTGAGACTACAGATGGTATGCTAAACATGTTTTCAAAACTGACCAGATGAAGATAGGAGAAAATCATTGGATTGGCATAATCGTTTCCATATTATTGTTGGTATTACTTGAGAACTTGTTTATCTTTATCAAGACTCTAGATTGAGAATTGTTCACAGAGATTTGAAAACCAGCAATATTCTCCTAGATGGAAATATGAATCCAAAAATATCAGACTTTGGTCTGGCTCGCCCATTCTGGGGAGATCAAGTGGAGGCTAACACTAATAAGGTTGCTGGAACATAGTAAGTTAGGTATCATTTGATTGATTATTTTTCCTTATAGTTGCATTTTTCACTCTCTTCACTTGTGAATGATGTTTTTAGTGGTTACATGTCTCCTGAATATGCTGTGCATGGGCATTTCTCAATGAAATCCGACGTCTTTAGCTTTGGTGTTATCATATTAGAGATGGTGTGTGGGAAGAAGAATAGGGGATTTTCAGACCCAGAGCACTACCTTAATCTTCTTGGTCATGTAAGTGGAATGATTTTCCATGTCACAGCATTACTTACATAACTTAGTTGTCAAATTAAATTAGAATTACCTTCACCTCACTATTTTTCATTCCAATGATGATAGGCATGGAGACTATGGACTGAAGAGAGGCCATTGGAGCTGCTGGATAAATTTTTAGGTGAAAGATGCACTCCTTCTGAAGTCATTCGATGTATACATGTGGGCCTGCTATGTGTGCAACAAAGACCAGAGGACAGACCTGATATGTCTGCTGTGATTCTGATGCTAAATGGTGAGAAATCATTGCCCCACCCAAAGGTTCCTGGATTTTACACTGGAAGGGATGTCTCAAAAGCAGATTCTTCTTCCAAAAAGTTCATATCCTCAATAAATGATGTTTCCGTCACGGTTTTAGAGGCTAGATAGAATATTAAGACTGACGCAACTGAAAACTCTTTGCAACGTAAATTATATACTAGATTATTGTGCTTGACATCGTGTATTTTGATGCCATAAGCTTCTCTCTCATCTTTCTCCTCTCATCAACATGCAGCCAGTTTTGTTTTTCCAGTTTCATTGCTCTTCTTGGTCAAATGAGTATTTGTAAAATCAGTGTATTGAGTTTCACATTTGTTCCTATATAGGTCTGAATTCCGTTATGCCACTTACTGAGGCATACTTTAGAAGAGATAGTATTTAAACAAGGATGGCTGAGTAGTTTTCCTTAGCATCTGCTTCATCATGTGACAATGCAATTACATAATGCTTCCAGGCTAGTTGATTGACACTTATGTCATCTTCATGAATAGGGAAGAAAGGAAATGGAAAAAATAAATAAACTAAAAAAAAAATAGCGAAATTTGTCTCTGTGAGGGCTTGTTTAACAAGGCATTGGCCTATAAAGTGCATCTGTGAGTTAAAATAAATCCATGGCTGTTGTCCTGATATTACTAACCTTTGATGGATGGAGAATGCAATGGAAAGAAGACAAACTAATTCAGCATAGGTTGCAATACTTAATTTGGATATCATTGGCATTTTAGCGTATAGACCTCTTGTTATAATTTTACAAACAGAGCGGTGTCATGTGTGATTGTACTAAACCTTATGGAAGGTCATAGCATATTTCACTCTTGTTCCTATTAAGGGAAGTTTCAGGTTGTAGTCTTGTGAATAGATATAACAAGTGCTTGAAATTGTAGGTAGACCTGGCTCAAGCCAAATTAAATGTTTAAAGGAAAAATCATTTTTATTTATGTATATAGTATCACTTGTGTAACTTTTTATTAAACATAATTCTATTAATCCAATCGTGTAGGTCATTAAGTCATTATGGGTAATATTCAGTGTATGACTTTGGTTGAAAATTCAGTGTAATGAATAGATAAAAGGAAAGTTGTTTGGTGCTTACTAAGTCAAAGCTGTCACTCTAAAATTGTATCAGAAGTCATGGCACGCATTAGAAAAAGTCTTAATTCCTATGCTTCACAATTTTGTTTAATGACTGCAGTTCCGTTGGGGCAATTTTCTACTTCCCAATCAGAAACTAGTAGTTGTAATTATTAGTCAACTTAAAAGTAAAAGTTGCACTAGCCCCTTAGGGTATATTTGTGAGTTTGGATGTTAGAGGGGATGGGTGGGGAGGAGAGAACTTGTAATATAATTGGATACCTTTCCCAATGTAAATGCAAAGACCCCTCTTTTCATTTATGCACTTTGAAGTCACTATCTTAATTTGATAGGTCATTAAGGACTTAGCATTTAGCAAGACCATTTGATACAGGTTGAACAAATAACACTATAAGAGGATGCAGGTAGAAAATATAAACTATAGAATAATTATATGAATAAACTATGTGGTGGAGATTCCTGTGCTCTCTCATATTCTCCTTCACTTCCACAATCACTGCATTGAGCCAAATCAGTCCATACATCACAATGAAACCATGGTTTCAGCATCTGAAACTTTTGGAGCAGGTTTCTTCAGCATTGGAAGTCCACAAAGACTATACTTCTGCATATGTTACAAGAATATATCACCTAGAACAATTGTATGGGTAGCCAATAGAGACACCCCATTAGAGGACTCCATCGGAGTTTTCAAATTCACTGATGGAGGAAATCTTGCTGTCGTTGATGGCAGAAGGGCAACAATCTGGTCCTCCAATGCATCAGGAACTGCTAAGAAGCCTATTCTGCAGCTCTTTGACTCCGGAAACCTTGTAGTGAAAGATGGTGCTAGTAATCCAGAGAACCTTGTGTGGGAAAGCTTTGATTATCCTGGTAATACTTTGCTTCCTGGAATGAGACTTGAAACCAATTTGGTAAGAGGTGAACATGAAGCTGTGACATGTTGGAGAGACATAGGAGATCCTGCTCCAGGGGAGTTTGCATTGTACATTGACCCTCATGGTCTTCCTCAAAGGGTAACTACAAAGCGAGGGACCTGGTTGTTCAGAGCAGGTTCATGGAATGGCTTTCAATTTACAGGAATTCCTTGGAGACATTTACTCCTCTTCATTAATTAAACTTTTGTGTTAACCCAAAAGGAAGCCTATTATGAGTATGAACTCTATGACAGTTCAGTCTTGGGAAGAGTAGTCCTCGACCCCACAGGTCTCTTTCAACGGTTCACGTGGTCTAGCAGAACAATGAGTTCGGAGCTTTTCTCCTCTGGACCAACGGATCAATGCGATAATTAAGCCTTGTGTGGTGCAAATTCCATCTGCAAGGCTGACAGCTTCCCCGTGTGTGAATGCTTGGAGGGGTTCCTGCCCAAGTTTGAGCAAAAGTGGAGATCATCAGATTGGTCCGATGGATGTGCACGAGAACGAATCTTAGTTGTGACAATGGAGACGGCTTTCTTAAGTATGAAGGAATCAGATTGCCAGGCACTTCTTCTTCCTGGTTTGACAAAAGCATGAGCCTTGATGAGTGTAAGACATTGTGTTTGAAAAACTCTTGCACAGCATATAGTAATTTGGATATCAGAGGTAGTGGGAGTGGCTGCTTGCTTTGGTTTGGTATCATTATGCACATGGCAAGGAATGTCTTCCAAGGACAAAACATTTACATTCGAATGGTGCTTCAGAGCTAGGTACTTTTAATTCCAATTCAATCTTTTCAATTTCGATTGAAACATTGAAGGATAAATGCACCAACCTTGGGCATTTGTAACTTAACAACCTTTTGCATGATTTGAAACTTGAGTACAACATATTATAAGATTTTTCCTTTTTTCCATTGAAACGTTGATGGATAAATGCACCAACCTTGTTGCCGAATATCAAAGCATTTAGATAGTTAGATACAATGGGATTTGACAGTGAAGTTGTACTCAAAAGAGCCTTTCCTCAATCCTCATTTAAACTATTTTCTTTTCCTTAACTGCTCAAGTTTCCTTGTGTGCTTACTATTGGTACTTTTGATATCTCAGATCATACCTGGAATAAAAGGCACAATAACAAGAAGCATGTATGGATTTGGGCAACAATTGTTGCGTTCGTCATAGGCGCAACAATGTTAGGATCAATCACATACATATGGAGAAAACTTCATAAACCAGGTGAACTGCTTGATCTAAGTATTTAAACTCCCAAGCTCCATGTGAATTTTTATTTGTAGCTTTTATTACATATATAGAAATAATCATACTTCATAATATAACAATAAAAATGTGGTCACTTGTTTACATTCTGTGTACTGCCATTTCAGGGGATACAGGAACAAATGACCAGAAACAGATTGACTTACCAACCCTTGATTTATCAACCATTGCTAATGCCACAAATAACTTCTGTGTCAGTAATATATCAGGAGAAGGTGGATTTGGACCAGTTTACAAGGTAACATGTTTATGATTTATATTCAAAGATGTTCCACCTTCTCAACATATCTTTTAATGTGTGTCTACATATGAATTATCAGGGTGCACTGGCAAATGAGCAAGAGATTGCTGTCAAGCGGCTCTTCAGGAGTTCTGGACAAGGAGTAGATGAGTTCAGAAACGAAGTTGAGTTGATCGCCAATCTTCAACATCGAAATCTTGGGAAGATTATTGGATGTTGTATTCAAGATGATGAAAAAATCTTGATTTATGAATTCATGCCTAATAGGAGCTTGGGCCGCTACATTTTTGGTCTTGAACTCTTATCCTGCCAAGATTTGTTTTTTCTATTTCCATTAACATCAATGTAGTGTCATGCTAACTTGAAAAAGGGAATATACCAGATCAAATAAGAAGAAAATTATTGGATTGGAATACGCGCTTCAAAGTTATAAGGGGAATCGCAAAGGGACTTCTTTATTTTCATCAAGATTCAAGACTAAGAATTATTCATAGAGACATCAAAACTAGCAATATTCTTCTAGACAATGATATGAATCCAAAAATATCAGACTTTGGACTAGCAAGGATACTTGTAGGTGATCACACTAAAGCCAACACAAAAAGAGTAGTGGGAACATAATAAGCATGTTTAAACTTTATTTAATCATTACTTTATGTCGCAGTTGCCTTTAAGTCTCTTGTCGCTCTTCATTATTGTCTTGCAGTGGTTACATGTCTCCTGAGTATGCAGTGTATGAATCATTTTCGGTGAAAACAGATGTCTTCAGCTTTGGAGTTGTTTTACTAGAGATAGTTAGTGGGAGGAAGAACACAAATTTTTTTGACCTCCAACCTCATCTTAACCTTCTTGGTCATGTAAGCACAGAGTAAAGAAGTCACTATTCTCAAATAGCTCATTTAATTGAATAATGCACAAGTTGATCTATAATGGATATTTATTTTACCATTAGTTTGCTTGGTAATAGCACTACAGAGTGAACTCAAAATTTATGTTCTCATGTTCCCCAGGCATGGAGACTACGGATTGAAGAGAGGCCGTTAGTGTTGATAAATGAAACACGAGGCGATTCAGTTACTATAACTGAAGCGCTAAAAACTATTCATGTTGGCCTCTTATGTGTACAAGAGAGGCCGAAAGATAGGCCCAGCATGTCAAGTGTAGTTTTGATGCTGAATGGTGAGAGACCACTGCCCAGGCCCCAGAAGCCTGCTTTTTGTCCACGCCAAGAAGGTTCTTCATCAAGCAACGGTGAATTGAATTCTTCAAATACAATTTCCATCACTTTAGAGGCAAGATAGTAAATCTGAACTTCAATACAAATGAATGTGAAAAGAACTTTTCAACATATGGGTTGTAAAACAGGCTAGGCAAATGCTAAGTGTTAAGGAATATGGTAATGACTTCATGCTCTTTCAAAATCTTTTATGTTCCATGAGATGTATGCCCATAAAAGTGACATTTCTTTTTCTCTATTGTTTTTTCAACTCTTCATTTTTGTGTAGTTTTTATTTTTATTTTTGGGTTTTGGGTCCCTTTCGCACTGTCGTGTCCTTGACTTTCTTGCTTTGCTTGTATTATGAATGACGTAGATATGCTTGACCACGAGCCTGAAACTTAACGCGAAAGGCTTTTATGCTTTGTCTTCGTGCGTACACACCTTGCCAATTATCTTGCCGCCAATAAGAAGAATAACAGCTTAATGCTACGCTGTTAGCATGTTTGTTATTTATTATTATCATTTGGGGAAAAATAATTATTTTTCAATGTGCCATTTATGCTTTGGCTATCTCAGGTCCACTCATTTGCTAGATGCATCAACCGTCCCAAAAATCGAATGGATATATAATCTGATGGTGTATTGATTTTATCTAATATAGTAATAATTTCTAAATTTTATCTTTGTGGTCTGAAATCAAACTGAATTTTGTAGGAATATTTCAGAATCATGTAGATAAAATTTTTGTCACTTTTAAAATATATATAATATTGTAGTAATTAAAAATTTTATCTTTGTGATCCTAAAATTAAATAAAATTTGATTCGTATGATCCTGAAATTGAATAAATTTTTTTTTTTGGCAGCGTCCCTAAATTACACAGATAAATTTGGATCAATTTTAAAATACAGTTAATCATAATTCAAATTCAATAATTACTACAATGTACTGCAGTTATTTGGTGATCAATAAACCTCTCTAATCATATCCATTAGATAACAAAGTGTGTGGTGATATATACAAAGCGTGTAACATTCGCCTTGTATCCTCTAAAATAAAGGTCTCACTTTAGAAAATAACATGAGGGATTTCACCATTGAATCAATAGAGTAAAATGACCCATGCTTTTAAATTTATTAATCCAAAGATAAAATCCCTTTATTTTATAGTAAGATTCTCACTTTAGAGAATCATTATTCATTTTTCAGTGTAATCCATTAGTGTTGAACTTTTATTGTGACAAAGATAATTGGTATCTTATTCTCATTATACTCTCTCCATGTGCATGAATTCAACAAAAAGGCTTTTCTTATGAGTATCTTATGAACACTCGTTAAGAAGTTAAGAATGATAAATTTTCTATTATATCATGAGATTTTGAAGTTTTCAAGGTAATAGGGGTATTAAATTTTTTAAAAAATTACTTTTTTTTATTCATTAACAATCGATATTATATATGTTTTGAAACTATAAACAATAATTAATAGAAAATTATTTTTAATAAACTCATCTACCGTTCGTAGTTCGCGGTCTCATATAATTTGAAAATGATTTAGTATTTTATCATACAATTTTATTTTGATGATAATATATTTTTAAAAATACTAGTAAATATCAATCATTAAAATACAAGCATATTGTTATCCAATTTTTCTGAAATTTATAATACTTGATCGTCAATATAATATCATGTAATTCAACAATTGGATCAATTAAATTTAATTTCTATAAAGAATTATTAAAAATGTGTAAGTGTTCAAGACTTACACTTAGTATAAACAAATCCTTACCCATATAAGCATTGTAAAAGTAATGGGATGATTCAACAAAAATCAATGGTAAAAATATTTTGCAACAGAAAAATCTTCGTTCTACAAGAGAATAAAGAATTTTTCTCGGATACAGCTTGCGTCAAGTGGAGAAAATTTTCCTCCCACAGAATGAGTAGTCGGCGCGGCTCTCTCCATTGTTATTCTTGGGATTGCTACTAATTAATTTAGAATTGCTAAATTTCTACGTGCATACCCTGTTGCTGATTTTAGCCTTTAAATGGAGAGAAACCGACCCCTCTGTATCCTTTTCAAACCCAAATTATAGCTACGTACGTAGATCATATGGTCAAGTCTTTAAATTCACGAGCAATGTTGAGTTTACCAGGTGTATCTGATATTGATGTACTTATTTAATTAATTAAATTAATGTTTCTCTCTTTTGTGGCTTTTGAATAAACTCAATTTAAAACGTTTACAATGCGTTCAATGTTCAACCCAAAAAAAAAAAGTCACAATATATAGTTTTACAAAGTTGTGAAGTATGCTTAAAATAATATAGCTAAAGTTGTATTTCTTGTAATAAATTAAGTTTGAGCTTTAAAGAGATTTACGTATTGTGTAGTTTAAGTCAACGGAAAAAAATATTGATTAAGTAAATCAAAATAATATGTAGCGTTAGTTACATTAATTTGAAACAGTAATAATTATGTAAAAAATATTCATGCACGCAAAAATTTGAAATAGTATTGATTTAATTAATGTAGCGTTAGTTAATTTAATTTACGCTAATGCTCATTCACATTGGGCTGGTTCAAATAGCAGTTTAAAATTAGTAGCTTGAGTTTGACTGGGAATTATCTGATCATTTTATTTTTCTCCCCCAACAAAAAAAGAAACTATTAACAGATTTTGTTAATATATTGCAAATAGTACAAAAAAATTTAGCTAAGAGTACCAAATATATAAATACAAGTTTTTCCTTTGATATCTTATGAGTGTCGGTACCTTTTTTATTCTCAATAATGATGATTGAATATTTATTTTTTTATATTTTAATAAATTAAGTTAATGGAACAGACACGTGATACAATCTTAACCACAAATAACTACAATATATTAGTATCCTTAAATTTTATAAGGATATCAAAGAAATCCGTTAAATACAATGTAAAAACCATTTCTATACACAGCTATATCTGTATTGCCTTAAGACCCTATTCTACCTTGTACATTATGTATGAAATAACTTTTGGTAGCTACCAAACTATATAACAACAGAATAAAAACAATTCTTTAGAAGGTTAGCCTGCTTAATTTATCTCTTGAAAAAAAAAATATTAATTAGGTTCTGATCTTATAAGTTTATCCATTCATCTAGACTACGAAATTGTTACATCCGACATGCTTCAATTATTGCTTTAATTATTAATTACAATTCGAGTGAATGAAGAAAAAGTATTATATTTTATTCCAAATTTATGTGTAACTGGTTATAAAATTTCAACATAGGTCCAGCATGCATCTCAAGCCTCGGGACCATCTGTGTGCGAGGCCATTTGATTCAAAACGTGAAGGTTATAAAATCATATGCAAATCTTATTGTTAAACAGCATAGTCTTTGAAACAGTGTAATAATATTAAAAAAAAAAAAGGTTTGAAACGAAGCAGCGATGAGTGATTTGTCTTCGATCCGGTTTAGTAAAACAATAATTTAACTCAGGTTTGTTACCCGCCCATAGTATCCTCAAAGAATATTATTTCTACATAAATTGCGTAGAACATAGAGATGACTTAGACCCCATCCACCAAGTACAGATGTATCATATACAACATGGGGGCTTGAGCCCCGGGCTTGAGCCCCCACAATAATTTGGAATTTTTTAAAAAAATATTATATTGTATATAATTTTTATTCCTAATATTTTATAAATTACCTCATGTTAATTATAAATAAGAAAAAATAACAAGATATAATATATTTCACATTCTATTGTAGTTGTATATTATATTTGTTCTATTATTAAAACTTTTTAGCTTTGATAGTACATAAATTATTTAATAAGATATGAATCCTATGTGAAAAATCTATTATTAAATAAAATGTGACTCGATAGGATGTTTTACATAATCCATCTACAAATAACGAAACCCAAAAATCAAAATCCTCACCCTTGGAAGTGGGAAGTCATTAGTTTTGACCAGGTTTGATGGCTGCAGATATTCTTGAAGTTGTATGATATTGATAAATATGCAAAACAATTTTGACTTACCAACCAGCACCGTTCTAATCAAGATACATCTCCTTTCATTCTCAATTATGGACACAGACAAAGCAGCATAGGGAATTCAATTCTGCCGCTAACTTTTGAAGTTGTCACAAAAACAGCCCAATTTTTTGTGATGCACTTTGAGTGAAAATTTAGATTACAGACCAAAATTCTGGACCAAGAGACTATGAATGGAAAGCTTCAAGGTGCTACTAGTTCTTTGCACCCTTTTGTTCTACCTCATACCAAGGTTCAACACACTGGACACCATTGCTCCAGGGCAATCTGTCAAGGATGCTGACACTCTAGTTTCAGCAGCTGGAACTTTTGAGGCAGGTTTCTTCAGCTTTGGAGGTCAAAATAGCCAGTACTTTGGTATATGGTACAAGGGTCTTTCTCCAAAGACTATTGTATGGGTAGCCAACAGAGATTCCCCAGTAGGAAACTCCTCCGGGGTTTTGAATGTCACTGATGGAGGAAACCTTGTGATTCTTGATAGCACAGGAAGTGTTGTCTGGTCCTCCAACACATCAACAACTGCTAAGAAGCCTGTTGTGCAGCTCTTGGACTCTGGAAACCTTGTTGTGAAAGATGAAAGCAACCCTCAAAAGTTTCTCTGGGAGAGCTTTGATCTACCTGGTGACACTTTGCTTCCAGGTATGAAACTTAGGACTAACATCGTAAGCGGTAATTTTACATCCCTGACATGTTGGAGGGACACACAGGATCCTGCTACAGGTTTGTATTCATACCAGATAGACCCTCGTGGTTATCCTCAAGTAGTTATCACAAGGGGAGGTACAATATTGTTCAGAGCTGGTTCATGGAATGGCAATATTTTATCTGGGATACCTTCTGAAACATTGTACAAGTACTTCAATTTCTCCTTCGTGTTTAATGACCAGGAAGTGTCTTATGAGTATCAACTCTTGAATAATTCAGTTGTTTCAAGATACATGCTCACTACAACGGGCCAGATACAGCGTTTCATGTTGTCTGATCAGGCAGATAGTTGGCAGCTTTTCCTTGCTGGCCCTGTAGACCAGTGTGACAACTATGCACTTTGTGGTGCAAATTCTAATTGTGATCTTAGTAACAATCCATCATGTGATTGCCTTCAGGGTTTCATTCCCAAGTCTCAGGAAAAATGGAGTTCACAGATTTGGTCTGATGGGTGCGTTAGGAGAATTAATTTGTCTTGTGACAACACTGATGGCTTTTTGAGGTATCCAGAGATGAAGTTGCCAGACACATCAAAGTCCTGGTATGATAAGAACATGACCCTTGAGGAATGTGAGAACTTTTGTCTGAAAAACTGTTCTTGCACAGCATATGCAAATTTAGATATCAGAAATGGTGGAAGTGGCTGCTTGCTTTGGTTCGATAACATAGAGGATGTGAGGAAACTAACCTCTGGAGGACAAGACCTTTACATAAGAGTGGCAGCTTCAGAACTAAGTACTAATATTTTTAATTTTAACAACCGTCCTGTTTTTTGCTTTTCCCATTTTTTTTTATTGTTTCCCAACATAGAATTAAAGATATGTAAATTTCAGGCCTCACTAAGCTGCACATAATAGTTGTTTAAGACAAATTTTTGGGGTGAATGTTATAAGTTTTCATCCTTGTTGCAGGTAGAAACAGAACATGAACTAATAGGATAGATATTAAAGGACTTTGTCCAGCACTATAACCAAAAAAAAAAAAAAATGCATTTGCATTGGAGCATCTAATTGCTGTCAACTTTCATCAAATTGCCATATACCTTGGTATGTATGAATGCTCAAAATTGTGTGTGTTGACTAATAGTGCTTTTAATCTCTCAGGCCATAACAAGGGCTTGAACAAGAAGCAGCTTGCAGGAATTCTGGTAGGCTGTTCTATGTTCATCATATTCATAATAATTCTTGGAGTGGCCATACTTTGGAGAAAAAGACTTAAGAAAGGAGGTAATTACTTAGTTATTAATTTGAACTGATTTATTTTGTTACGATACCATGGTGCAAACAACAATATTCAGCAATTTCAAATGTTCTTTTCTGATGAGATTTTAAGGTTTCACAACCATTACCTTTTCCTCCAATGATCGAACTGCTATATCATTCAGAACTTTGTATTAGTCAATCACAATTGTCCTTGTATCTTTTTTCAGTTAAGAACCAAATAGTTAGCTGGAAGAATCACACTGATAACAACGAGAAGGAAGAAATTGACATACCAATGTATGATTTTTCAACCCTGGTTATTGCAACTGATCACTTCTCAGTCAATAACAAATTGGGAGAAGGTGGATTTGGACCAGTTTATAAGGTAATATGATTATATTTGTATTCTACCACTGGATTTGTCTTCTCTCACAACTTCCGAAATAATAATTGCCAGGGAACATTGACAAATGAGCAAGATATAGCTGTGAAGAGGCTTTGCAATAAGTCAGGACAAGGACCAAATGAGTTCATAAACGAAGTTTTGCTGATTGCTAATCTTCAACACCGGAATCTTGTGAAACTAATTGGTTGTTGCATTCATGGTGATGAAAGACTCTTGATATATGAATACATGCCCAACAGAAGCTTGGACTACTTCATCTTTGGTTTGAGATTTCATCTTGCCTTAATTCTTTGTTTTCTCTTATCAGCTAGTCATCTTCATGCTAAGTTGCTAACTAACTAAACTGGAAAAAACTTGTCAGATCAAACTAGAAAAAGTTTCTTGCATTGGGTTCAGCGCTTCCAAATTATTTGTGGCATTGCTCGAGGACTTCTTTATCTTCATGAAGATTCTAGATTAAAGATTATACATAGAGATCTCAAGACCAGCAATATTCTTCTTGATGAGAATATGAATTCAAAAATATCAGACTTCGGCCTTGCTAGGACATTTGGAGGAGATGAAGCAGAAGGCAAAACAAAAAGAGTAGTGGGAACTTAGTAAGCATCCTTACATAAGTTATTTTGTTACTTTTATGTCACATGAAAATTCACTTTTCCTTTTTCTGTTGTATTGCAGTGGTTATATTTCACCAGAGTACGCAGCCCATGGAAATTTCTCAGTGAAATCCGATGTCTTTAGTTTTGGTGTTATTGTAATAGAGACAATTAGTGGAAGGAAGAATAGAAATTTTTTTTATGATAATGATCTTGACCTTATGGGGCATGTAAGCCTGAAGATTTAGTCCACTTAAAATTTCATTGTGATTGTTATTGACATACATTCCATAGTGATCTCGCAACTCACAAGTTTAATTTCATGTACTCTAGGCATGGATGCTGTGGTGTGAAGAGAGGCCACTGGAGTTGATAGATGAATCAATATGTGATCTAGTTACCCTTCCTGAGGCTGAAGTATTGAGATGCATTCATATAGGGCTTTTGTGTGTACAAGAGAGACCAGAGGATAGGCCAGACATGTCAGCTGTAGTTCTAATGCTGAATGGTGAAAAACCATTGCCAAGGCCAAGGGAACCCGCCTTTTATCCACACAAATTTGGCTCTTCATTAGTAAATTTTGCAATGAGTTCAACTAATGAAATTTCTATGACATTGCTAGATGCAAGATAGTTTATATGGAGTTAACAAGACTTCAATGCAAATGAAAAGGGGTTCCCTCTCAGTGCATACAATATTATAAGGAGTTTATGTGCAAAGAAAAAAGTTTATGTTATGACTATCTGCAACTTGTAATCTGTACTTTCATATAAATTATAATACAACTATATTTTATTCAAACATATGAAAGGGATGAGCTGAAAATAGGGTTTTTTGCATATGTAAATCGAAATAAATGATAAACTTTACATTTGTCCCATTTTGACTGAAACTTGAAATATGTCCTTTTTTTAAATACATAAGTCACACAAACATGGGTCGATTTAAATATATGCACATAAGTTGCACAAGATGTTGAACAATTTAACATAGAAAGTAGAATATAAGTCGTACCAGCCTGTGTCGAACTATCACAACACGAGTCACACAAGCTTAGGGCGACTTATGTTTCTTATAAAACAAGCAAGGCTGGGGCGACTTATGTGTTGAATAAGTCTACCCAGCCTTAGGTGACTTATGCAATGGCTAGTTGCCAATGGCTAGTTTGCTCAGGCCTCTATATAATAGATTTCTATTCGACTTCTTTCTCCATCCTGCTATTTAAGAAGCTCAGTTGATGCCGTCTTATTCGGTTGATGCAAAGCATAATGGTGTAGTGCATATAATTAGTTCAGTTCAACAAAAGTCAATAGAATAAATTTGCTGCTAGTATTATATGGAAAAATAGCTTTTTATGTATTTTACTATTAACTGTATTGCTAAATAATTCTAGTTTTAGGTAAGCGATCATTTAGTTTGTAACTTGATAATTTAAGTAAATTTAAATCTAGTTAGTGTTACATTTATTTTGAGGGATTTTTAGTTTATGAACATCCCACGAATGAGGCTGCAAAATCCACGGCTGAGACTGCAAACTCCACAGTTATGGCTAGAGGCTCCACGGCTGGGACTGCAAGTTCCACGACTAAGACTGGAGACTGCACGGCTGTGGTTGAAGGCTCCACTGCTAAGATTACAAGTTCCACGGCTGAAACTGAAGGCTCCACAGTCGTGGAACTTGCAATCTCAGCCATGGAGCCTTCAGTTTCAGCCATGGACCTTGCAATCTCATCCGTGGAGCCTTCAGTCACAGTCGTGCAGTCTCCGGTCTTAGCCATGGGACTTGCAATCTTAGTCGTGGAGCCTCTAGCCACAGCCGTGTAGTCTGCAGTCTCAGTCGTGGATTTTGCAGCCTCATCCGTGGGATGTTTCTAAACCAAAAATCCCTCAAAATAAATGTAATACTAACTAGATTTAAATTTACTTAAATTATCAAGTTACAAACTAAATGATCACTTACCTAAAACTAGAATTATTTAGCAATATAGTTCATAGTAAAATACATAAAAAGCTATTTTTCCATATAATACTAACAGCAAATTTTATCCTACTGACTTTTGTTAAACTAAACTAATTGTACGTACTACACCATTTTGCTTTGCATCAACTGAAGAAGACGACATCAACTGAGCTCCTTAAATAGCAGGATGGAGAAAAAAGTTGAACAGAAGTCTATTATATAGAGGCGCGGGCAAACTAGCCATTGCATAAGTCGCCTAAGGCTGGGTAGACTTATTCAACACATAAGTCACCCCAACCTTGCTCATTTTATAAAAAACATGAATCGCCCTAAGCTTGTGCGACTTATGTGTTGTGATAGTTTGACACAGGCTAGGGCGACTTATGTGCTGTGTAAGTCTACCCAGCCTGGTACGACTTATATTCTACTTTCGACGTTAAATCGTTCAACATCTTGTGCGACTTATGTGCATATATTTAAATCGATCCATGTTTGTGCGACTTATGTATTAAAAAAAAGGACATATTTCAAGTTTCAATCAAAATGAAACAAATGTAAAGTTTATCATTTATTTTAATTTATATCTGCAAAAAACCCCCCAAAAATATGATATTGTTAATGTGCAAACCGAGGCTCTTTAAGTAACACCTTAGTCATTACCTTCCTATTTCATCTCAACATGAGCTTGTCTATACCTTACCAACTGCCACTTCTCTTATAATTATTTTTTAGTATAGAAGCACCAAAGGAATATTATTTTATTTCTATTTTGGTAAACGCCTGCCTCTTTTCTTTTGTTTCCTTCCTCTGATTTTCTTTTCCTTTTTATATTTTTCTATGTGCATGTGTTCAACTTCAACCCAAAGAAAGCATATTAATAATAAACATAATGATTTATAATTACAAAGAAAGAGTCATGAGGCACAGATTAATTATTTAGGTGCAGCCGTGCAAGGCATCAAGCACCCTAACCCTTCCATTAACCCATTTACTCTTGTTTCTTTATGTCATTGCACGAAACAGCATTACAGTGAAAAGATCAATAGATAAACAAGGCGATGCATGCTAAGACACAAGCAAACACAATTTCGTAGACTTGAATTGAAGTCTATTGCAGTAGCTAAACTTTCTTAAGAACAATAAATGTATATTTGAAATATCAAAGAATGGTCAAAGAAGCTTGACTTCTATGGCCTTTGGCCCAACAATTAGGACAAGAAGCTAGTCCATACTGAGGCAACATGCATGTGAACATATCTTGATGACAATATTTCCTTAATATGTCCTACTCTCTGTTACGGCATTTCTGCAAGTTAGTTACAGGATGACTGTTTCATTGGTACACTATGTTGCATAGATATGGGAAAGGGTATTTGATACGAGACATAAATATGATAATTTTATAAAAAGATAAGATACGGATGCTATAGTATATATTAAATAAAATATTATAATTATATATTAAAATAATAAATTTTACTGACATATTTACTAAAATTGATAATATGATGAAAGGAAAGTAACTAGTAAAGACAAAACCTTGAATTTCTATCTTAAATTTTTCAAATAACAGAACTTTAATGACGATAAATATCCATTGATAAAAAAAAAGGTTTGAAATACATTGACAGAATGAATCCAAAGTATAATACAAGTATAGGTATCAAATACAAATATGATATGGGTACATCACCTATTTCGAAGTGTCCGTGCATCATAGTTGGTATAACTTAGATGTCACTGATCTAGGAATGAACATACAGAAAATGGCCAAAAGGAAAATGGTTTTGTTTCTTAGATGGGTATGTTTCGTATGGTAGAGAATTATATGCTCAATAGACATATATATAAAAATGTCTCTGTTTCTTAATTCTGGAAGTGCAACACTTCACCAGTTGTAATTTTAATGTAGTACCGAGAGTTACAAGTCATGACAACAACTGATTGCCGCATGTTTAAAGGCCAAGGGCCACCATTGATGTCAGAAGTTTTAATTCTCATGGAAGCTATAGGCTGGAGCAAAGTAGTGAGTAATATTGATGGTGCATTTTTTTTTCCTTTAGTTTTAGTATCAAAAAATATTTATTGTATGTAGTTGCATTTGATTCCATACTGGTATGCATACATATGAAATTCAATATACCATTAATCAGTATTCACATACAATGATTTACTGAATTGCTACAAAACTAAGCATATGAAATTGCACCTATCGAGCTTCCATTTGGCTGATTGTGACATCATTAGGTGAGCTTGGTATATAACTATGTGATGAAGAGCTATCATCAACTATCACTCCTTCTGTAAAGAATCTAGGCATTTTAGGCTGAGGTAGTGGGGATTCACAGCTCAACATCAGAACCACAGATAACATATTTGGTCTATAATCTGGATTTTGTTGCACACATAATAGGCCTACGTGAATTGTTCTTAGCACTGCAGATAAATTGAATATGTATCTTATTGGAGCATAAACTAATTCATAGCCTTTGCCTTCTCTGAATAGTCTCCAAGCCTGTACATAATTTTAAAACCATGTAGTCAACAGTGGAACCATATCAAAAGTGATTAAAATTATAGTTCATGATTACATGCCCCAGTAGATTGAAGTTGTGATTTTGATGGCTGAATCCCTATTTCTCTTCCTACTCACTATCTCCAATACCAACACACCAAAGCTAAATACGTCAGATTTTGTTGAGTAAGCTCCATCAATTACATACTTTGCCGATAAATATCCGCTGTACATTTAGCCATAAAAATAAATAAATTCAAAATAGCTAAGCCATCATATCCATGAATACCACATACATCACTAGACACTTACTAGGTTCCAACCACATGTTGTGTTTTTGCTTTGGTTTCATTTCCTCTAAAGCTTCTCACTAGTCCAAAGTCTGAGATTTTCGGATTAAATTCACTATCTAATAAAACATTTGCAGCTTTGAGATCTCTATGAACTATTCTATGTCTTGAATCTTGATGAAGATAAAGAAGACCCCTAGCAATCCTATTGATAATGTGCAAACGCATAGGCCAATCTAATAACTTGCCCTTCTTTTCATCTGTTCACAAGGTGGTAATAAGGTGACCTTTTTATAATAAGATTATGAATCATGATTGACAAATAACAGTTTGAGGACAAACCATATTTTGAAATTTTCATTAACAAGATGATAGGTAGCAAATTCGTTTAAATAATTTTTACAAGTAATAGAATAATGACCTTAAGTGCTAAAGAAACTTATTGTTCTTCCCAATATCATGAATTACTGGATATTGAAAATTAATTAAAATTCTAGTTATGTTCTTTATGAAACTTTTTTTCATATATTTTCAAAATGAAGGTTTTATTCACCACATAAGAATACAATTGCGAGTGAAGTAATCATCGATGTAGACTGAATTAAGCAATGCATAAGATTTTTTGGGAATCAAACCAAATATGAAGAAATCCAAGCTTTTATTGGGCATGAATTCATAAACCAATAATCTTTCCCCAGCTTGAATGCAGCATCCTATTATCTTAACTAAATTCCTGTGCTGAAGTTTGGCAATATGCATAACTTCATTTTTGAACTCTTGGAGTCCTTGACTTGAATCCTGTAAGAGCCTCTTAACAGCTATTTCTATTTCATCTTGTAAGATACCCTGAAAGTTGCCATATTTTGTGCATTGCAAAAGCTTCATCTTTACCAAAATGTGAGACACAAATCTATTTAAAATTCATTATTCAATAGAATTATTCCAATATTGAATAATTTTAATGCAAGATGCATGTACATAGTTCTTGAAAATTTGCCTGAAGCCCAACAACGTCAAGCAGATGATTCATAATAGGAAAATACAAATGAATAAGTGTCATTTTGTATTTCCCAAAATGGAAAAGTTTTTATGACTTCCTTCTTATTTTTCCTATGGATGGTATCTGGGTATGTAACTAAGATTAGAAATTAGTCAGAGTAATAAAGGAAATGCACTGATCAAACAAAGGAAAGGTACTGATCAAACAAAGGAAAAAAAGGACAGTAGAACTGAATACTAATAAAGGTAACATTGTTTGAAATGAGAGAAAATAAGGGAATATAAAATGGAAAATGAAAGTGGATTCCAATAACTTTGAGAAAGTAGTGGAAATTTTTCAGATGGGTGTCATAATTCCAATCTCATGTTGAAATTTATGGTAATAGAGCAACATTGAAATAGTGGAGAAAAAACACAAAATTGTAAAATTTACTAAATAATGAAAGGTGAGGTAATGCATGTAGGACGTAGTCTTATATAAGTTAAATAGCATGACAAGTTACTAACTAATATCTAACAAATTTAATCAATTCTAAATGATTTCTAGTCTCAATTGCATATTCTAATAGATGGGGCAAAATATGCAACATAAGTTAGATAATTTCAAGCAACTTGATGATAATCATCAAGTAAGAAATAGCATTGATTGGGAATACTTTGCATTCTAAGATCAAGGGATAATACTTTTAATATTCCATTACTTTATAAACTGGTCCAAAACCACCTTTCCCCAATATGTTGTCACTTGAAAAGTTATTGGTTGCAAAAATAAGTGTAGATATGTCAAACAAGGGTAATTCTAGATCTTCCTCACCATTGCCATTTATTATGCTCTTTTCTGCAAAGTAGCATATAGTGTGCAATTAAAAAGAAGTTAAGATATGGAACATACACAATTTTCACTACCACATAGACCTTGTGCTTCACCCCAAAATCTAAAAAGGAATTGAAGTAAATAAAAGTAGGATTAACCAACTTATTTTTCTTTTTTTTGACAGCAACACTCACTTTATTTTTGTTGGTAAATCTTATTTGTATATTAAAAGTGGACTCTAAGTTACATCCCATAAAAAACACATAATATTGGTCTCATTCACTATAATCAAGTATTTTGTGCCTTACTATATATAATATCAATAATTGATATAAACTTTTGAAGTATCAATAACAGTACTAAAATCTTCGTGAATTACATTAAAAGCTTTGATATTTGTGGATGGTGCTTAATGTTGATTAACCACATATCTAGGAAAGATAAAAAACCAGAGGCCAAGACAATTCTAATATGTGACAAAAGTTGAACTTTCCTAGACCAAGAATATTCATCTTGGTAATCCTAACTTGTTGATAACAAGCTTAGTTTGCATGCAAATACAAGAATGAATTATCACATAGTTTTGAAATTACTTAACTGCCTTTCTGCCATAACTTCCATCTACAAATTAAAATGATGAAGGCCAAGGATAAGATTAAAACTAAAGACAATACACAGCTTATAATGATAGTCCTTTGCTTTCGAAAGTGTGATCTATGTGATTTTCTTTCTTCAATAGCTTCTGAGAAAAATATAATCAAAATAAAATAGAGAAGTTAGGAAACAATAACAAATGATAGCGGATAAATATTAATAAAAAAGGAAAAAAAAGGAAAAATCAAAGCAAGAACACTTTTAAATTGGGAGACATTTGTACCTAGCTCTATCCATGCTATCCTTATGTAAATATCTTCAAGAGATTGAGGTAAAACTTTCATATCAATCAAATTACCAAACCATAATAAATACCCACTTCCACCTTTGCTGGTATCCAAAGATGCATAAGCTGTACAAGAGCAATTATTCATGCACAGCACCTTACAATCCTCAAGGCTCACACTTCTATTAAACCATGATCTTCCTGTGTCTGGTAATTTTAGCCCGAAAACCTCCAAAAACCCATCACCATTGCAACTCAGTGGAGTTCTCCTAAAACAATCACTAGATGAATATGTTGTATTCTGCACAAATCCATCTAAGCAACCACATATTGGAAAGTTGTTTGTATTGCAGCTAGTATATGCTCTACATGTTGCATAGTGATCACAATCATCTATTGGTAAGTTTGGAAAGGTGATCCAATCCTTTTCTTGATCATTCCAGGTACTACGGTGGGTGAATCCATCTGATGTTAACACAGCCCTATGAAAAATTGAATTGTCAATAAGCTCATAAGAATAATATACCTCTTCCTTATTGACAACAAAACTATATGTAAATATAGAATTTGGTTGCATTTGGGGTGTCCCACTAAACTGACCACCATTCCATGATCCAACACGAAATCTTTCGACCTTGCCATCTCTCATAACTAATTGTGGATATCCATCAATATCAATTCGAAGATTATATCTACCTGGAGATGGATCATCAGGGCTATTCCATGATGTTGTGTACCAATTCTTTCCTATAATTAGATTTCTTCCAAGCTTTTATCCAGGAAGAAGTGTGTCACATAGATAGTCAAAACTTTGCCACGAGAAATCTTCTGGATTACTATTGCTTTTATCTTGCACAACAAAATTTCCAGAATTCAAAAGCTTTGCAACTGGAGATTGTGTTGCTCTTGTTGCATTGGGAGTGGACCAAATGACAATGTTGTTATGGTTGAGAAGGACTATAAGTCCAGTGTCATTGATCTTCAACACCCCTGATGAGTTATTAAGGGGTGTGTCTCTGTTGGCAACCCATACTACTGTTAGCTTTGGGACTTTGTTATACCAAATTCCCACATAACGATTCTTGGAAGTCCCTGGGCTAAAGAATCCCAGTGCAAAGGTTCCATCAACTGAAACTAAGGCTCACCATCACTGATAGATTGTAGTGTATCAATAGTGTTTGTTGCATTAGAGAATGCCATATTATCCAGCAAAAGAAGGAAGAAAAGAAGGAAGAAAAGAAGCAAGGCAAAACCTTTCATTTGTTTGCTTATATTTTCTTCTTCACTTTCTATGTTGCTGGGGCTCAGCAATCCTCTAGCAGTGTCAATAGCACCTATATATGAAACCATATAGTTGAGCTTCATCGATTAATCTTTTTTTCTTTTATGAATGTTTATATGTTTAAATCGTGTTTGTAAAATTTCATGCCAATCCAATTTTATTTTTTCTGATAAGTCATAAATTAAAGGCTCAACCTAACGAGGAGCAGTGTGAGCACAAACCATAGAGAGCAAACACCAAAAAAACTGGACAACATACAACATTAAAGCATGTTTGGTTTCTTGGTGGGATCATGGAATTGATTTTGTTTATTTAAAAATATGTTCAGGTTCAAGATTCTAAACTAAGGTATTACTCCTAGAATTGATTAGAGAAGAAGTGAAAATTTATTACTTTTTATCACAATCACTTATATAAAAATTACCAAATATAAATCGTTTTATTTTGGATGGATTTGAAAATGCTTTTCGGATGGATGATCTGACTTATGAAAAACATAAGCTAAAATTTTTTGTTTGGTAAACGGAAAAAAAAAAATTGAGGTGCTTTTGCTCTCGGTTTTTAAAAGTTATGAGTGTTTTTTAGAGCACGTGATGAAGTATATTTTAAAGTTGACTTTTGCTTCTTGAAATTCAAAAAATCTAAAAGAAAAATATAGCTCTTAAATTTGAATAAAAATCCAAATTTATGATTTTTATAAGTTCTATTAATTAAGACTTTTAATTTATGATTCTTCCCTCAAAGATTCTCCCCTCCATTTGTTATATCCATTACAGTCATTTTAAAATTTGAGAACAACTTTACAACATATTTATCAAACATTATTTCTATGGCTTATGCTTATTAAGAGTACCTTTTACATTATTTTATGAAACAGTACTACTATGGATTTACAGAAAAATTATTTTATTAAAAGTTATCAAGTGGTATAACTATATTTAAAACTTCATCAGCGTAATTTGATCAATACACACACACACATATAATGTTAAAAAATGAGTAAAATACAACCTTTCCCTTTAAAAAAATGGTATTATATATATTTTCCTCTCCTTTATTTCTAAAATATACAATTTTTTGCCTATAAAATTAAGAAAAAATACACTTCAAACCATTTTCAAATTTTTCATTACTTTAATTATTTTTCATGCTTTTTATTTTACTTTTGACTAAAACACCCTTAATTAATTACACACTTTTTTATAAAATAAAATATATGTGGCTTACAATATAAAATATTGAGTTATAGATATTTTAATTTAAATTATTATTTATACTAAGAAAATAAGTTATTAGAAGTAAAATTAATGAATAATAAAAATAGTTTGCAATAATTATTGTAAACAATAAATTATTTAATTTTCAACTATTAATTTTGTGACATTAACGCATATTTCTATTGTACCATCACAAAATATTTCTGTTATGTTCTCTGTCTTTATATACAAAATGAGTAATTGTTTTATACTTTATATTTTAATATTATAAAATAAACACCTAATTTTATTTTTTGAAAATAATTATTACAAATGATTGTTGTTACCAATATTTCATTTTTTTAATATAGTGAAATTTTAAAAATTAAATTAAATACATGTGTGTGTGTGTGTATCAATATATTGTATTATATAAGCCAAATATATTTTAGTTTGTCAAAACCTTAATATATATATATATATATATAACTATTAATAAAAGGCTTTTTGGTAAAAAATAAAAGAGACAATAAGTATGAGAAAGTAAAGAATTAATAACAAATTTAAAAATAAATTAAAGTGAAACTCTCTCAAGGAAAGGGGATTATATGTTTAGAAATAGAACGAATAGAAATGAAATAAAGTCTCTTCTCAAGGAAAAGGTTGTATTTTACTAAAAAATAAAAAAATTTCTTCGGTGGAGGGCAGGTACCCACTCCTGCTGCCCCCAAAGAAGTTACGCCCCTGCAAACAACCTGAAGTTCCAAGATGTTGAACAAACAACTCATTAACAAGAAGAAGCTAATTAACCCCATATGAATAAAATGATGTATATAAAGTTATAAGCATCATTGTTTTCCCCTGGTTTGATTCTGGTTGTTTTCTATGCTGGTACTGTTTCATGTGGTTCACTCTAGTTGTTCTCTTTGGTTTTGGTTTCGTAGTTCTTTAACTCATGCAGCTTCCCTTGACCCCTTGTGTTTGGGTTCTGAACTTGTTACTTATTGAAAAAACAAATGATCTATATAAACATGCTAATCGTTCAAAAAAGAGAAAAAATGCTGGTTAAATCACAACCTTATCCAATAATAATAATAGTAATAATAATAATAATAATAATAATAATCACAACCTTAATTACCGTGTATTAGTGACATTCATGGAATCTTTTGCTTTTCCAGTTTGTGATGACCGCGGCGCACTTTATAATGATCTCTACAGAAGATCGAAACTGGTACTCAGACTAGAATTCCTTCCAAGATAGAACAACTTACGCATGTTTTTTTTGGAGATTATTATGTAAAGAAGGTTATGAAGGCTTTTATTTTTTTAAAGACGTACATAGGAATGGCGGCTTCTTTATGGAGCGAAGCTTAAACGAAAATGATATTTATACAACGAAATTTCACGCATTAAAATAATACTTATACATGTGGGAAATCACGTGTTCTTTTTATTAACTTCTTAGTTCTTACTGGTAAATTTGGTGAAGAGGTCAAAGGAGCAAACTAAGCCACGTCGATGTGATTTATGAATATTGTTATAATTTTTTTTCTCTATTCATTATTATGATCTGTTTGGAGAATTATGTATCACTAATTGAAAATTTTGTTGATTTAATTTTGATACATGTAAAATGTTTTTATATTATTATTTTTTAAAATAATGGATGAACTCAGGCATGTTTTGTCAATTTGTTAATATATGATATGATTACATTATTGAAAAATTTTATACTATTAATACATTAAAAATAACTTCAATTATATTATTTAAAATATATTTAATAAAGAGAAAAAAATGTGAATAAAAATTATATGGATGAAACCCAGTCATATGCACGTCAATTCCATTAATAAATTAAAAATAACTTCAATTATATTTATTTAAAATATATTTAATAAAGAGCAAAAAGATATGGATGAAACCGGGTAATAATATGCACATCAATTCCATTAATATATACTTGCTGTGTGGAAACTGTCAGAGACAGATCGGAGGTTTGACAGTTACGGTCAACCATTAAAATTAAATGAAATGATGTTGACCGATGTTACACTTACTAGAAGGAAAGTAGACTTTAGGAACTGGTCAACAAGGGAATCAATCATCTGGGTAAGTTATACAAAAATGAAGAAAGCATTATCCGGCGGGCATGGATAAGACGCTTGTTCTAATTCCGAATGGTGAGAAACCATTGCCAAGGCCCAAGGCCAAGAAAACCCCCCTTTCATTCAGATCGATTTGGCTGTACATCATTAAATTTTGCAATGAGTTCAGCTAATGAAATTTCTATAACATTGTTAGATGCAAGATAGTTTGTATGGAGTTAACAGACTTCAATGCAAATATGAAAAGGGGTTACCTCTTGATCGAGATTGGTTTTCATCATCATATTAGAAATTATATGCGAGATTAAATGGATTAAATAAAATAACAATGCAATAAAAGAGGCATAAAGTGCACCCCAAGGAAGTCAGTGTAAGGTTGATAAGGCGATGCATGCTAAGACACAAGCGCACACAATTTTCACATACTTGAATTGAAGTCTATTGCAGCAGCTAAACTTTCTTAAGAACAATAAATGCATATTTGAAATATCAAAGAATGGTCAAGGAAGCTTGATTGCTATGGCCTTTAATTTGGTCTAACAATTAGGGCTAGAAGCCAGTCGACTGAGGCAACATGCATGTGAACATCTTGATGATATTATTTCCTTGATGTGTCCTATCTGTTGCGGCATTTTTGCTGGTTAGTTACAGGATGACTGTTTCATTGGTACACTATATTGTTGCATAGATATGGGTTTTATAAAAGGATAATATATGGGTACTGTGGAATAAAATATGATAATTATATAATAAAATAATAAAATTTACCAATATATTACTGAAATTGATAATACGATGGAAGGAAAGTAATTAATAAAGACAAAACTTGAATGTCTATCTTAAATTTTTCAAATAACAGAACTTTAATGAAAATAAATGTCCATTGAACAAAAAAATAGTTAGAAATACATTAGAAGAATGAATCCAAAAATATAATACGAGTATTGGTATCAAATACAAACATGATACTTGAAGACATAATGGTTTCTGCCATAATTAGTTGGTTATTTGTAGTCTCCATAATTGCTATATAATAAAAGTTAGTTATGTCTAGTCAGTTACTCATTGTAAGCAACACACTTAGTGTGATCTCATCATGTATATATATATATATATGTGTGTGTGTGTGTGTGTGTGTGTGTGTGTGTGTGTGTGTGTGTGTGTGTGTAAACTCCTCTTTATTAAATAACAGATTCAGTTTCATTATGGTATCAGAGCGACAAACACACACTCCCCTCTAATTTTTGCTTCTTCCTTAGGCTTTCTGAAGCTTCATCAATGGCAAATCCCACCTACACCTTGGCTGACATGCAAGATCCTGCCAACCCCTTCTATCTTTATCCAAACAAAACCTCTTCCATGGTCCTTGTCTCAGTTCCCCTTTCTGAATCAAATTATCACTCTTGGGAAAGAGGCATGAAGATGAGCCTTCTAACCAAGAACAAACTCTCAGCCTGATGTCAAGATCAACTCAATTCATATTGACCTTGATCTTAACAATGGTAACATTTCTTCACCTATATGGATACTTGACATTGGTGCATCTGATCACATTTGCAACACTTTTTCTTTCTTTACTGCATATAAATTTTGCAAATCTGTCTCCATTGGTCTTCCAAATGGTAACACTGTCAAATTTGACATCAAAGGGACTATACACTTATCCAAAGAACTTATATTATCTGATGTTATTTACCTACCACAGTTCAAATTCAATTTGATTTCCATATCCGAACTAACCAAGGACCTGCAATGCATATGCAAGTTCACTTCTAATGCTTGTTTTATTCAGGTTTCCAATGCCTTTAGGATGATTGGCAGTGCTAAAATAGCCAATGGTCTCTACCTTCTACAAGGGTTTTCTTTTCCTAAGCCCAAAATTTAGTACTCTATAGGGCCTATACCTGATGCTTGCATAAATTCTGTAACACATACCAGTACATGACACCATAGACTAGGACATCTATCATTAGATAGGTTACACACTTTGAATAAACAATATCCCTTTATCAGTATTGATATTCCTGACACTTGTGATGTATGCCATTATGCAAAACAGAAATTACTACCTTTTTCCCTTAGTAAGTCACGTTCAAATGCTCCTTTTGATATGATACATATGGACATTTGGGGACCTGCCCCTTTTCCTTCATTGCATGGTCATAGATACTTCTTAACTGTGGTTGATGGCTTCTCTAGGCACACTTGGATTTTCCTAATGAAATCTAAATCAGAAACATCATCCCTTATAAAGAACTTCTGTCATTACACAGAAACTCAATTCAAAACAACCATAAAAATTATTAGATCAGATAATGATCCTGAATTCCTTCTAAAAAACTTTTTTGCTAAAAAGGGCATCATTCACCACACTTCCTGTGTTGCAACACCATAGCAAAATGCTGTAGTTGAAAGAAAACACTAGGAATTACTTAACATTACAAGATCTCTTCTCTTCCAAGCTAACTTGCCTAAGATTTTTTGGTCTTATGCCATTTCTCATGCAACTTTTCTTCTCAATAGACTTCCTTATGTTTCCATAAAGAACAAAACCCGCCTTTGAATGCCTATATAATCAAGGCCTCGATTTCAGCATGCTTAAAGTATTTGGATGCTTATGTTTTGCCTCCATTAACCTTCAACATAGAAACAAACTTGATGCTAGAGCAAAGAAATGCATATTCTTAGGGTATAAATCAGGAACTAAAGGTTTTATCCTTTTTGACTTAACAAACAGAGAAACTTTTATTTCAAGACATGTTATTTTTCATGAACAAATCTTTCCTTTTCATGAGGCAACGACTAACCTTGACCCTCATGAGACTAAATTGTGTCTTTCTCTCCCTATTAACCTTTCTGAATCAACCATTGACCTTACTTCTTTTGTTACTCATGAACATAACATTGTTAATGACAATACTGCACATAACAGAAATAACACTGGCCAAGAACAAACTAATCAAACATAACACACAAGGCACTCAACATGAAATAAAAGAATCCCTTCATACTTGAAGGACTTCCATTATCAGTTACCGTCTAACACAGCACTACTGGCACCTTCCAATAATGGAAAATCCACCATTAAATATCCCCTATCAAATGTACTTTCCTATCAGCATTTATCTCCAAATTACCGGTCATATATTATGAATATATCTGTCACCACTGAACCAAAGTCCTACAAGCAAGCAGCTAAAGAAGATTGCTGGAAACAAGCAATGCAATCTGAACTAGAAGCTTTGGATAGAAACAGAACCTGGAATCTAGTAGAATTACCCACTGGAAAAATCGCTATTGACTCCAAGTGGGTGTACAAAATCAAATACAAGCAAGATGGTACAATTGAAAGATACAAAGCAAGGTTGCTAGCAAAAGGTTACACATAAATGGAAGGAATAGACTACATGCAAACATTTTCACCAGTGGCAAAAATGACAACACTCAAGACAATCTTAGCATTAGATGCAGCAAAATCATGGCACCTACAACTAGATGTGGACAATGCTTTCTTTACATGGCACCTTACATGAAGAACTCTACATGAAACCTCCTCAAGGCCTACAACTTACTAAGCCAAATCAGGTCTGTCACCTCCAAAGATGACTGTAACGCCCTGATTTTTCTGTCTGAGTGGAAAATGACCAAAATGCCCCCGAGGTCATTTTCGGCTCGGAATTCGAGGATGGCCGACCCAGCAGTCCTCGAAGGGCCAACTCAATGTTTGAAGGGGATTGAATGACCCTGGAGTGGTTCCGGAGGCGAAAGTTTCATTTTCCGCAGTTTCGGGTCAAAATGACCAAAATACCCCTATAGCGTTTTACGCGGGTAAAGGTGCCGTTTGAGCCTGAAACTTTCCCCAGAGGTTTAAAACCATGTTTTTACATGTTTCAAGACATTTGTTTGAGTCCCGGCAGTCCCAGGCAATTTTAGTGTAAAATTACGATTTTACCCCTAGAATAGTGTTTTTGAGCTTAACGATGCGATTAAGCAAACCTAAGCAATATTAGGCTTTAAACGAAGATTAATTAATTTTCATAATTAATCTAGAGTCAAAATAAATTATTAAAATTAATTAGAACCTAAGATTGCTTAGATTAGATTTAAATCTCTTTTCTAAAACTCAAGATTTCACTCTTGGAATCTTGAATAGTGTTTTCTCTCTCCAATTCCTTAAATCAAGGAATTGTGTCTAGAATTGTTTATACACTAAAATGAATTTATAACTCACGAATGATGCAAGAATACTCCTTAATTATGTCTTGACAACCTTGATTACCCATTTTCTCACCTAAACACTTTCTTACAAACTCCTAACCTTAATCCTAATCAAAGATACACCTAAACACAACTCTAAACCACAATTAAAATGCAAGAAACCCTCCCCCCCATGGCTAATGCATTTTGACCACCTCTCTCTCTTTTACCACACATGTTGAATTGTTTCTCACTCAAAGAACCATGCTTGAGGCCATACATTGAACCATACCTCACCATACTTTGAACCATACCTCACCATGCCTCAAGACCACATTATCTCACCTCATGGAACTCATGGGCTCCCTCCATGCTGATGGTCGAAGCTCTTCTCCCTCCATGCACCCTTCATTTGTTTTATTTCTCTATAAATAGCTTACTTGGGTGAACTTGTATCATTTTGGGTTCATTTGCAAAGTGTAAGTTTTCAAAGAAACACTTCAAAGCTTCCTTTTTCTCTCAAGTTCAAGTCTTCAAGTTCTTCAAGTTCTTCATCCTCTTCTCTCATTCCAACCTCCTAATCAATAGGTAGGGATTTTCTTTCAAGAGTTCTTTCATTTAAAGTTCTTAATTCCTTTATGTGTTTTTAGTTTCTCTTGAATCCTTTCAAGAACTTCTTTTCTTTTTCTTCTCCTCCTTGTTTTGGCCATGAGCCCTTTGAGAGCAAAGGAATGAGAGCTTGATGATGAGGTTCCATGATGATAATTTTCATCACTTGGATAATCTCTAAAGCTTGATCTTTGTTCTTAAGTTAAAGATGTTTTCTTTGTTCTTTCTTCTTGAACTTTGAAACCTCTCACCTTGATGATATTTTAAAATGGTCACATGAACTCCATGATGAAGACTCATGATGTTGGTGTTAATGCATCATCAAGATCATGGTCTCTAGAGTTTCAAATGTTTCTTTTTCTTCTAAAAAGTTTTCGGTTCCTTTTCCTTTTCTTCCTTCATATTTTCGGCCATATTGGCCAAGGGAGTTCACAATGGCTTGATGATGAGAGCTTCTAGATGATGACTATGTGTTCATCACAATGAGGCCTCTAGAGCTTGAGTTTTAATAAAAATGTTATTTATGTTTACATTCCAAGCAAAGAAACCTTGTGTTTTAAAGAACCCTTGAGTTTCACTCTTGTTTTTACTTTGTCTTGTCATGATAAGTTTGGGTTGAGGTTTAAGTTCCTTTAAAGTCTTGTATGAGCTCTAATAAGACATAAAATGAACTAGCATTCATATTTAAATTCAAGCTTATGCATTGCATGTTTAATTTGAGCTTTGCATTCATATTTAATTTCCAAGCCATCACTTAAAGTTAAAGGCTAAAGAATGGAGTGCATCTCATATTTATATTCTTGTTTAGCATATTTACCTTTCATCACTAAAGAACGTAAAGACTTAAAATGAGGTTTGCACTATCACCTAACTAAATCTCAAAGCCTTTCTATTTCGGCCTTAAAGTGGATTGTTGCTGGGCCTAGAGCACTAAAATAAAGAAATGAACTTGCATATTTATATTCCAAGTCTTGCATATTTATTTTAAGCCTTGCACTTTTATATTCAAGTCTTGCACGTTTACTTTAAGCTCTCACTTTAATTTGTAATGAAGAATAAAAAATGAAGTGCATAGCACGTTTAAATTATGTCATCACTTAAAAGATCTTAGAGCTCAAAGACTTGCCCATTTTATCTCAAGTTAAAGTTTAATGAGGGAGCATTCTTTGAATGCATAATTTCGGCCTTGTAGTGATGATGAACTTGGAATGAGTTTCATCTAGCTTCAAGGACCAATATGTCAAGTTTTAAGAATCCTTTTAAGTCTCATGAATTTGTTAGAGTTTAAGACCAACAAGGTTCTATAAATTTAACACTCTTTTAAGGAGGGATTAAGTGGTCACTGACCTAAGGATGTTTTTAGTCTCCTTTACAAAATAAAATGGTTTGCAAAAGAGTTTTAGAAGTCTCGAAAATGATTCCAAGAGAAACTAGCAACTTATGTGTTTTAAAAATATCAAGTTATGTATCTTTTTGGGATTTAATATTTCGGTCCTTCCATGATGGGTTTGCTGCTGTGTGATGATGTTATGATGTGTGATGAGGTAGGAACACATCTAAGCATGTTAAAAAAGAAACTAGCTTTCTAGAAAAACCATAAAGTCAAGATTTAACATAGTTTTAACCCATTTATTTATGGACACTGCCCAAACTGTTTTAATGGGAATATAATCAGATTAGGATTGATTAATCATGAAAAATTTGGTTACATTGAAGTAAGAATGAATTTTGGCACCTATAGAGAAACTAGTAATTAGAAAATCGTAAAACCGCAATTCTATAACTCTTAGAACATTTAATTCTTAGAATCTGTCCAGCAACCTTATAATGTAGATAACACGGTTTATAATTAGTTCTTTGATATAGGAATGACTCATAATTGATTTAGGTTTAACTTATATCGCCTTAGGCGAAGACAGAACCAAGAAAGGGTCTAAAACGCAAGTCCTAGAACCCCGTAATCATAAGTTTATAACGCTGCCCCTAAGGAATGGTGATGTTCAGATTTAATTGGGAGCATAAATAAATGATAAGTTTTGATAAGAGAGAACCCTTAGGTGCATAAAAGTTCGATAGGAGATGATAGGTTAACTACATCACGAGTTTAAGGCCCGTAAGGGTCAGAGCATAAAATACCGTAGGACCAAGTGCATAACGAACTTTTAATGTTGCTTGTGAAAGTATGAGGATGACTATGTAAATGCATGAAATTATGATGAAGGATGCATGTTTGATTGACTCATGTGGCATAAAGAAGAATTTGGAAGAAATTCGGCATGCCGCAGTTATGCCGTCGAATTTCTGACAAATTCAGGACTCAGAAAGTTTTTGAAAACCTATGAAATTTTTATGAGGTACTAAGATGGGTTCTCGGATGACACCGGTTCGGCCGAGCACCTCCAGAGAACTCATGTGACATCGGTACTAAGATTAATATTTGGGTGACACCGATTCGGCCGAGCACCCCCAAGAAATGCCCCTAGCCCGTACTGAATAAGTCGGGATTATGTTTATGATTATGTTACGCTTATCGAGATTGATAAGTAAGAACTAGTGATGACTAGTTAAGGTATGAGCTCATAACCTAGAGATGTGACACGTTCTGGGTGACACCGGTTCGGCCGAGCACCCCCAGAGCGCTTGTCTTTTAGGGTGGCCTATGAGGAAGTTATGATGATTATGTCACAAAGAGAATTTAATTGCCACTTTATGCCACTATTATGATGTTCTTAAAGTTATGATGATTATTCTTGAATTAAGTAGAGCCATGCATACATCCATTAATATGTTTGCATCCATGTCATTAAGAATCATGCTAAAATGAACGGACCTTGGCTAAATTATGTTTTAGAAACTAAAAATGGGCTTAATGCATGCTCACTTATTTTGTTTACTAAACCCAAGGTTCCTGAGGACATAGATGATGATACCTAGGTAGTAGGAGACCCTACTGAGATTCTTTAGCAAGATTCTCACTCCCTCTATCTCATTCTTTCCGTCACGTCTTCAGATGGCGACGTTCGTGGTTTTCGTGGACACCCCGACGTGGGAGGTGCACTATGACCCGGATCACGGGTCATATCATTTTGAGGGACAGTGCACGGTGTAAGTCTTCATGTTCATAGAACGTCCCTTCGCTCACCCCGTGCATACCCATCGCTTCTCCCTGACAGCACCCTACGGCGACGACGATCGGGTTTTTGAGCGCGCGCGTACGCATAACGAGAGAGTGCTCCGCATGCATACCGTCGCCTCAGCCATGCGTGACTATCCCGACTATGTGCCCCGGACCTACTTCTCGGAGACCGACCCGTCCGAGGACCCGCCTACCCATCCGTACAGCGAGAGCTCTACCCCCACTCCACCACTGATGAGGGAGGGCAGTGAGGATACCGTGACTCAGCCACGGCTTGCACGATGACCGGAGATGCGGCCACATCGCGGGGGTCACTCTCGATCCCCGTTCTGCCTCTTCACGCCCGAGGAGCTCGCCCAGTTTCTCGGATATGTGCCTCGCTCACGAGATGGATGTCAGTAGGAGGTGACGTACGATCGATGGAGTACCCGGGTAGAGCACACACCACTTAGATAGGGATGAACCTTCTTTTGTCTTAGAGGTCATCTCGTTAGTTGCACTTGGGTAGGGGAGTTGCTTTTATAGTTTCCGTTGCACTTTCTCTTGTATTTCCTTTTTAGTTGTATTGCTCATGATGTATCAAACTAAGCCCCACTCTATACAAGTGGGCATTTCATATATTATATAAATATGCAGTTCAGTGTTATCATGATGTGCCTTTATTTGCTTATGTCATGTTGCTATGCGATGCTTGCTTTATTACCTTTCGTGCATTATTAATTAACGTGTCGCGCGGCTCTCACTTTACTTTCATAATTCAAAAAAAAATTTATCAGTATTTCCGCTAAGTATTTTAAAGCAATAAGAAAGCTATGACGTAATAGACTAATGATTAACCTAATTATGTTCTAGAGTATTGGGTTAAAAATTAGGATGTTACAATGACTATATGGGCTCAAGCAAGCAAGCAGGGAATGGTTCAACACTCTAAGTTCAGCCCTGATCTCAGAAGGATACAGTCAATGCATATCAGATCCTACACTCTTCATCCGCCAACAAGGAAAATCATTCACAACACTACTTACATATTTAGATGATGTGGTACTAACTAGGAATGATATCTCTGAATTCCAAAGGATCAAGCAAACTCTTCACTCAAAATTCAAAATGAAAGATCTTGGTGCCTCAAATACTTCCTTGGGTTAGAAGTTACAAGAACAACACGAGGAATCTCTTTAAGTCAAAGAAAATATGCACTGGAATTACTAGATGACACAGGACAACTTGCAGCAAAACCCAATTCCACACCAATGGATGGCTGCAATAGAATATCAAAAGATGAAGGACAACCCCTTGAAGACATCAACAGATACAGAAGATTAATTAGAAGACTCCTATACTTAACAACTACAAGACTAGACATTTCTTATACAATACAACAACTCAGTCAGTTCATATCCTCACCAACTGATGTACATCAAAAGGCAGCTCTAAGACTACTTCAATACATCAAGAAATCACCAGCACAAGGACTATTTTTCCCTGCTCAATCTGATCTGAAAATGACAGCTTACAGCGACTCAGATTGGGGAGGATGCAAGGATACCCAAAAGTCCATCATTGGATATTGCATCTACCCATCATTGGATATTGCATCTACCTTGGTTTTACCCTCATATCTTGGAAAGCCAAAAACCAAACAACAATATCAAGAAGCTCTACAGAAGCAGAATATAGAGCAATGGCTGCAATAGTATATGAAGTGCAATGGCTTCAATACCTACTCACTGACTTCAAACAAGCCCCATCACAGCCAATCCCACTATATTGTGACAACTAATCTACCATTCACATAAAACAAAACCCTTCCTTTCATGAAAGAATAAAACACATTGAGCTAGATTGCCATACTGTAAGCGAGAAAATCAAAAGCTGCCTTATTCACCTATTGCCTATCTCATCCAAATTACAACTAGCAGACATCCTAACCAAACCACTTCACATAGGACCCTTTCAAAACATCCTCTCCAAGCTGAGCATGATCAACATCCATGCTCCAGCTTGCGGAGGGTGAAGATAGAATGATTTCTGCCATAATTAGTTGGTTATTTGTAGTCTCCATAATTGTTATATAATAAAAGTTAGTTGTATGTCTAGTCAGTTACTCACTGTAAGCAACACACTTAGTGTGATCTCATCATGTATATATATGTGTAAACTCCTCTTCATTAAATAACAGATCAGTTTCCTTAATACTAGTGCGTCACCCATTTCAAAGTGTTCATGCAACATAGTTGGTATAACTCAGATGTTCACTGATCTAGGAATGACATACAGAAAATAGCCAAAAGAAAATTAGTTCTGTTTCTTAGATAAGTATGTTTTGTATGGTAGAGAATTATATGCTCAATAGGCATATATATAAAAATGAGAGGAAGAAGTGATGTCTCTGTCTCTTAAATCTGGAAGTGCAACACTTCACAAGTAGTAATTTTAATGTAGTACTGAGAGTTGCAAGTCATGACAACAAGTGATAGCTGCATGTTTAAAGGCCAAGGGCCACCATTGATGTCAGAAGATTTAATTCTCATGGAAGCTACAGGCTGGCGCTGAGTAGCGAGTAATATTGATGGTGCATTTTTTTCCTTTAGTTTTAATATAAAAAAATATTTATTGTATGGAGTTGTGTTTGGTTCCACACTGGTATGTATATATGAAATTGAAGATAGCATCAATCAGTATTCACATACAATGATTTATTGAATTGCTACTAAACTAAGCATGAAATTGCCACCTATCGACCTTCCATTTGGCTGATTGTGACATCATTAGATGAGCTTGGTATATAACTACGTGATATAGAGCTATCATCAGCTATCACTCTTACTGTAAAGAATCCAAGCATTTTAGGCTGAGGTAGTGGGAATTCACTGCTCAACATCAGAACCATAGATAACATATTTGGTCTATCATCTGGACTCTCTTGCACACATAATAGGCCTACATGAATTGTTCTTGGAACTACAGATAAATTGAATGTGTATCTTATTGGAGCATAAACAAATTCAAAGCCTTTGCCTTCTCTGAATAGTCTCCAAGCCTATACATAATTTTAAAACTATCGAGTCATCAGTGGAACCATATCAAAAGTGATTAAATATCAAGTTCATGCTTACATGCCCCAAAAGATTGAACTTGTGATTTTGATGACTAAATTCCCTGTTTCTCTTCCCACTCACTATCTCCAATGCCAACACACTAAAGCTAAATACTTCAGATTTTGTTGAGTAAGCTCCATCAATTATATACTCTGGTGACAAATATCCACTGCACATTCATCCACCAAAAAGAAAAATTCAATATAGCTAAGCCATCATATCCATGAATACCACACATACATAATTAGACACTTACTAGGTTCCAATTCTATATTGTGTGTTTGCCTCGGTTTCATTTCCTCCAAAGGTTCTAGCTAGTCCAAAATCTGAGATTTTTGGATTAAATTCACTATCTAACAAAATGTTTGCAGCTTTGAGATCTCTATGAACTATTCTATGCCTTGAATCTTGGTGAAGATAAAGAAGACCCCTCGCGATTCCATTGATAATGTGTAGACACCTAGGCCAATCTAGTAACTTGCCCTTCTTTTCATCTGTTCACAAGGTGGTAAGGTGACCTTTTATAATAAGAATATGAATCATGATTGAAGAATAACAGTTTGATGACAAACCATATTTTGAAAATTTAATTAATAGGATAATAGGTAGAAAATGTGTTTAAATAATTGTTATAGCTAACAGAATAACAAACTTAAGTGCTGAAGAAACTTATTGTCTTTCCCAATGTCATGAATGACTAGACATTGAAAATTAATTAAAATTCTTGTTATGCTCTTTATGAAACTCTTTTTCATATATTTTTAAAAAGAAGGTGTTATTCATCACATAAGAATACAATTGCTAGTGAAGTAAGCTTTGCGAAGTAAATTAAGCAATGCATAAGATTTTCTGGTAACCAAACCAAATATGAAGAAGTCCAAGCTTTTATTAGGCATAAATTCATAAACCAACAATCTTTTCCCAGCTTGAATGCAACATCGTAGTATTGTAACTAAATTTCTATGCTAAAGTTTGGCAATATGCATAACTTCATTTTTGAACTCTTGAAGTCCTTGACTTGAATTCTGTGAAAGCCTCTTGATAGCGATTTCTGGTTCATCTTCTAAGATGCCTTGAAAGTTGCCACATTTTGTACATTGCAAAAGCTTCATCTTTACCAAAATATGAGACACAAATTTATTTAAAATTCATTATTCAATAGAATTATTCCAATATTGAATAATTTTGATGCAAGATGCAAGCATATAATTCTTGAAAATTTGCTTGAAGCCTAACAACGTCAAGTAGAAGATTCATAATAGGAAAATACAATTGAAGTAGTAATAAGTGTCATTTTGTATTTCCCAAGATGGAAATTTTTTTATGCCTTCCTTCTTATTTGTCCAATGGATGGTATCCAAGTATGTTATTGAGATTAGAAATTAGCTAGAGTTGGTTGAAAGAAAGGAAAATGTAAATATATATACTAATCAAACAAGGAAAAAAATAAAAGACAGTAGAACTAAAGACTAATAAAGGAAACATTGTTTAAAATGAGAGAAAATATAGGAAAATGGAAAGGAAAATGAAAGAGGATTCCAACAACTTTGAGGAAGCAATGGAAATTTTTCAAGTAGGCGTCATAATTCCAATCTTATATTGAAGATAGAGATAGTGGAGAGAAAACACAAAATTGTAAAATTTACTAAACGATGAAAGGTAAGGTAATGTATGTAGGACGTAATCTTATATAAGTTAAATAGCACAACAAATTACTAACTAATATCTAATAAATTTAACCAATTCTAACTAATTTCTAACCTCAATTACATATTCTAATAGTGGGGCAAAATTTGTAGCATAAGTCAGATAATTTCAAGCAAATTGATTGTATAATCTTGTAAGAAATAGCATTGATTGGGATTACTTTGCACTCTAAGATCAAGGGATGACATTTTTATCATTCCATTACCTTATAAACTGGTCCAAAACCACCTTTCCCGCACATGTTGTCACTTGAAAAGTTATTGGTTGCTGAAGTAATTGTAGACATGTTAAACATGGGTAATTCTAGATCTTCTTCACTGTCGTCATTTATTTCGCTTGTTTCTCTTTCTAGATTGTCTTTCATCTTTTCTGCAAAGTAGCATGTTGTGTATAATTAAAAAGAATTTAAGACATGGAATACACACGATTTTCACTATCACATAGACCTTTTGCTTCACCCCAAAATCTAAAAAAGAATTGAAGTAAATTAAAGTAAGATTACCTAACTTTTTTTTTCATAAAAAGTGGACTCTAAGTTATGTACCATAAAAAAAAGACACAGTCTTGGCCTTATTCACCATAATCAAGTACTTTGTATCTTACTATATATAATATCAATAATTGATATAAACTTTTGAATTATAAATAACAGTACTAAAATGTTATTGAATTACATTAAAAGCTTTGATATCTTAATGGTCTACTTTGTATTTGTGGATGGTGCTTAATATCGATTAGCCACATCTCTAGGAAAGATAAAGAAACCAAAGGCCAAGACAATTCTAATGTGTGACAAAAGTTGAACTTTCCTGGACCAAGAACATTCATCTTGGTAATGCCAACTTGTTGACAACAAACTTAGTGTGCATGCAAATCAAGAATGAAGAATCACATAATTTAGAAATTACTTAATTGCCTTTTTGCTATAACTTCCATCTATATCTAATGAAGGCCAAGGATAAGATTAAACGTAATGACAATACACAGCTTATAATGATAGTCCTTTGCTTTCGGATGTATGATCTATGTGATTTTCTTTCTTCAATAGCTTTTGAGAAAAACTCAATCAAAATAAAATAGAGAAGTTAGGAAACAATAACAAATGATGGAGGATAAATAATAGTAAAAAAAGAAACAAAAACAAAAAAGCAAAGCAAGAAAACTTTTAAATTGAGAGACATTTGTACCTAACTCTGTCCGTTCCATCCTTATGTAAATATCTTCAAGAGATGGAGTTAAATATTTCATATCAATCAAATTATCATACCAGAGTAAACATCCACTTGCCCCTTTGCTGATATCCAAAGCTGCATAAGTTGCACAAGAGCAATTATTCATGCACAATACCTTACAATCCTCAAGGCTCATACTACTATTAGACCATGATCTTCCTGTGTCCGGTAATTTTAGCCCGAAAACCTTCAAAAACCCATCTCCATTGCAACTCAGAGGAGTTCTCCTGCCACAATTGCTAGAAGAATCTGTTGTCTTGTGCACAAATCCATCCAAGAAACTACATAAAGGAGCGTTGTTTGTATTGCAACTAGCATATGCTCCACATGTTGCATAGCGATAACAATCATCGTCTGGTAAGTGTGAAAAGGCAGTCCAATCCTTTTCTTCTTCACTCCAAGTACTACGGTAGCTAAACCCTTTTGATGTTATCATCAACTTATTGAGAACTGAACTATTGATAAGCTTAAAAATAAAATATACCTCTTTCTCATTAGAAACAAAATTATATATAAATATAGAATTTGGTTTCAACTGGGGCGTCCTACTATATTGATTACCATTCCATGATCCAGCACGAAATCTTTTGTCTTTGCCTTCTCTCATAACTAATTGTGGATATCCATCAACATTAACTTGATAACTATATCTACCTAGAGATGGATCATCAGGGGCTATTCCATGATGTTAGGTGCCAATTCTTTCCTGTGATTAGATTCCTTCCAAGCTTCTGTCCAGCTAGTCAAGTGTCAAATGGATAGTCAAAACTCTGCCACAAGAAATCTTTCAGGTCACTATTGATTTTCTCTTGCACAATGATATTTCCAGAATTCAAAAGCTTTGCAACTGGAGATTATGTTGCTCTTGTTGTGTTGGGAGTTGACCAAATGACACTATTGTTATGGTTGAGAAGGACTATAATTCCAGTGTCCTTGATCTTCAATACCCCTGATGAGTCATTAAGGGATGTGTCTCTGTTGGCAACATAGTACTGTTAGGTTTGGGACTTTGTTATACCAAATTCCCACATAACGATTCTTGGAGGCTCCTGGACTACAGAATCCTAGTGCAAAGGTCTCATTAGTTGAAGCTAAGGTCTCACCAATACCATCACTGATAGATTGCGTGTATCAATTGTGTCTGTTGCGTTAGAGAATGCCATACTATCCAGCAAAAGAAGGCAGAATAGAAGCAAGGTAAAAAACCTTTCATTTGTTTGTTTATATTTTCTTCTTCACTTTCTGTGTTACCGGGGCTCTGGGCAATCCTCTAGCAGTGTCAATAGCACCTATATATGAAAGCACATAGTTGAGTTTCATCAATAAATCCTTTTTTCTTTTATGATGTTTATTTGTTTAAATTGTGTTTGTAAAATTTCATGTCAATCCAATTTTCCTTTTTCAAACACTCAATTGGGAGCACAAACCATAGAGTAAACACTAAAAAGACTAGACAACATACAACATTAAATATTTTTTGAATAAGTTGGTCCACATATCTTTTGGATAATGTAATAGCCTATAGACCTCCACCATTAAATATTTTTGAATGGTTATGATTTAATGATAATAAGTTTAATTTAAAAACACCATAATTAATAAATTAATAAAATAAAAAATATGAGTTTTAAAATTACAAAGCTGTCCTTTTTATGAATATATCATCATCAATTAATCTGCACAGGACATAGGTGGCCAACGCCAACCCTCAAACAACTACTGGCGGCGTCTCCGCCGCATCAAACTTCTTCATCGGCCAACTTGACACGGGCAAGATTGAAGTCACCAAATAATTGTAGACTCTAACGATGAATTGTTGAGGAATATTTGCCGTTAGACGACTTCGGATTTTTTTTTGAAAAATCCTAAGCGCTCTTTATTTTCCAAATTCTAAAAGAAAAAAAAAATCTTCAAAGACCCAAATTATGGAAACAACTTTTCACAATTTTGGAGCTTCAGATACTGTGATTTGTTTTTCTCTCTCTAATTTCTTTTTTCTACTTTCATTTAGATTTTAAAGTTGGAACTTGGAACCTTTACTTTTTCCCGTTACTAAAGTTGAGTTTGTTAATGGAAGTTTGGTTTGCCTTGTGACTTGAATGTGTTGTTATCGTTGCTATGTGACAATCAATCCTTCATGCTGTGGAGTTCTTGTTTTAAACTTGAGTTCTTGCCCCCTTTTATGCTAAGGACCACCCCCCAAAAATTTTATCCTTCATCCTCCTCTGTCTCAACATTTTGCCCCCTTTTATGCTAAGGACCACCCTCAAAAATTTTATCCTTCATCCTCCTCTGTTTCAACATTATATTGACAGATGAGAAACCACAAAACAAGTGGGGGCATCACGTTCACTATATTTTTCGGTCTTCATTTATCTTTTTTTTTTTTAAAGGTTGGAAAGGTGAGAACTTGAAACAAAAGTGATGGATTCTCTTCCATCGCAAACTTGGATATTGCACTTTGAAACATAAAGCCAAAAAATTTGATGCCAATGTTATCTTCGAAAACAAATCAAGCCAGATCGCTTTCTGACAGAGAGTTGTTGTCAGCTGACGAGGAACTGAATTGGCAGTGGCACCGACGGAAGCCCATGGTGGTGGGCGGAAGTAGGACAATGAAGGAGAATAATGGAAGAATGAGGAGGAAGGAGGAATTAAAAATTAAAACAAGGCTATTTTGGCAAGTTTGATATAGTTAAGTAAGGACCATGCAAAAGTCCAAAAGAAGCAGGTGTATGACCAGATTATCAGCCACCTAACATTAAAGCATGCTTGGGCATGCTTGGTTTCTTGGTGGGATCATGGAATTGATTACAAGAGAATTGAAAAATGATTATAAGAAAACTAAAAATTTATTACCTTTTATCATAACTAGAAATTATCATATATAAATTACTTTATTTAGGATGGATTTGAAAATGTTTTTTAGATGTGTGTTCTAACTTATAAAAAACATAAGCTAACATTTTTTGTTTGGTAAAACCAAAAAACAAAAAAAAAATTGATGTGCTTTTGCTTCCGACTTTTAAAAGTCACGAGTACTTTTGAGAGCATGTGATGGAGTGTGTTTTAAAGTTGACTTCTACTTTTTGAAATTCAAAAAAATTTAAAAGACTAATATAACCCTTAAATTTGAATAAAAATTCGACTTTATCCTTCTGTTAATTAAGACTTTTAATTTATGATTCTTCCCTCAAAGATTCTCTCTCTAATTGTTATATTCATTATAGTCATTTTAAAATTTGAGTGCTTATCAAACACTACTTCCATGTGTCTTATGCTAATTAAGAGCAATTTTTACATTATTTTACCAAATAGTGCTTCTATGGGTCGACGGAAAAATTATTTTATTAAAAGTTATTAAGTGATGTAACTACATTTAAAACTACATCGACATAATTTGATCAATACGTACATATATATATATATATATAATGTTAAATAATAGTAGCATTTTGCATACTTCCTTCTCCTTTATTTCTAAGACAGACACTTTTTTGCCTATAAAATTAAGAAAAACTACATTTAAACCATTTTCTAATTTTTCATTAATTAAATTATTTTTCATGCTTTTTATTTTACTTTGACTAGAACAACCTTAATTAATTACACATATTTTTTATAAAATAAAATATATGTGGCTTATAATATAAAATATCGACTTATTTAATTCAAATTATTATTTATACTAAGAAAATAAGTTATTAGAATTAAAAATAATTAATATAAAAAATAGGTAGTAATAATTATTTTAAACAATAAAATTATGTATTTTTTCATCTATTAATTTTATAATATTAATGCATATTTCTATTGTACCGTCACAAAATATTTCTGTTATGTTCTCTATCTTTATATACAAAATGAATAATTTTTTTGTACTTTATATTTTACTATTACAAAATAAACACCTAATTTTATTTTTTGAAAATAATTATCACAAATGATTGTTATTACCTATATTACATTTTCTTAATATAGTAAAATTTTAAAAATTAAATTAAATAATATATCTCCTGTACTAATATTTCAGACTCATTTTATAAAAACTATTAGATGTTAATTCACATAGTAATTTAGGCTTCATGTGTTATTCAAACAGTTATTTAGGCCTCACATTTCTCAATCTTTATATCTAAAGATATTTTTAAACTTAATTTACAATTTAATTATTAATTATTTTTATATAGAACAAAATCAAATATTACAATCGTTAAAAAATCAAATATTATACTCATTAAATATTATAATTTACACTAAAAAAGAACTCATATCAATATAATTACAATCTATAATTAAATTAAGAACCACTAATAGCCTCACATTATGAAAGTAATATAAATAATTATTAAGAAAATATTTCTAAAATAAATGAGTCTTAAAATCAGCATATGTTTTTTTTTAAAGAAAATAGGCAGGTCAAATTGTTAATGAATTAGTAATTAATTAATTTTGATATGATAATAATTAAAAATTTAATTTCTATCAAATTTATTCTTAATTAAATATTTAAGACTCATTATAATACTAATATAATAATATGTTCTTAATAAAATATGATAATAATTTATATAATACTAATATTCAAGATTTATTACATAAAAAGTCTTTCATATGTTATTCATAGAAAAATTATACCTCATCGTTTTCATAATCTTAACACTTAAAGTAAGTTTTTGAATTTAATTTATCTTTTAATTGTTAATTATTTTTTCCAATCGTATCTTCATATCTCTCTACCATTAATAAAAGTAATATAAAAAATTAAACATAACATAGACAAAATTATAATTCAATATATTATATCATAAAAATTTTATATATATAATTATAGTATTAATGATAACAAAGTTATTATAATTGTATTACATTAGTAGTATTTGTTATTATGTATATTTATGTTTTAAAGTTCAAAATATTTTTAAAATTTTTCCTTTTAAAATTTTTTTTAATACACTTGTAAATATCAATAGGGATTCAAATCCCCATATGAATTGAGGAATATGGGCCCATGACATGAATACGACTGAGAATAGAGGTAAAATTCTAAATAAGAATAAGATTAGGAAAAAATTTTCTGACTTCAAATCTAAAAGTTTTAAAAATTATAATAAAAAATTATCTATATACCTATATCACTATACCTTATTTAATTTTTTAAAACTTGAATATTTCAATCTATCAATTCTATAATCTTTTCATACTAATTTTTTTTTGAAGAAACTCTTCAATTTTTCAACACTAAAATATTTTAAAAAATTAATTTCACAATTTACACTTCTTTGATAATAATACTAAATATTTATTAATTTTAAAAAACTAAAAAACTATATTACATTTTTATTAAAAATAATTTATTATAATTGATATACTACTTTAATAATTGAGATTATATAAATTAGAATTATATATTTTTTTTTACTAATTATTACACACTAATTATAATATATATTTTAAAATTGATATTTTAATTTATTAAAAGGATGTACAAGAAAAGGATGCATAATTGAAATCATATAATTTAAATTTATTTATTATTTTTATTGATTAAAAAATATATTTTTATATTTTTATAAATTAAATATTTTAATTTACAAAGAGGATATAAACGACTAGGATGATAAAAAAATTGAAAGTGGATACACACTAAAATTACTCACAATTGGGAAGGGAATTATGACATATTTTATTTTCATAGGGATGATTGATGGGGGGCTAAGTCCCCATTTGTTAAATGCGAGAAGGATGAGGATAATACACTTTTATTTTTTTTATTATTTTATTATATTTGCATTATGCATGCATTTTTAAGTTTAATTTGGATTATGTTACATTGATAGTATTTATTATTATAGATATTTATATTTCAAATTGTAAAATATTTTTAAAGTTTTTCTCTTTTTGAAATTTGTTAGTGAACCATAGAGATTTAAAATCCCCACAAAAATAGGAAATGGGGACCCATAAGAGGGATGAGGATGGGAATGAGAGACAAAATTCAAAACGGTAATGAGATGCGTGGAACATGTCTTCTTTTCTCATGAATACTCATTGTCATCCCTATAAATAGCTCATGATATAGTAAAATTATTCATTTATTCTCTTTCTTTATTTAACAATTTCAACTTTCAAGATATGTAAAATTTTCATAAAATAGGTTCTTTATTGTTAGTTATAGGTCATCTATCGAGTTTTTTTCAACATTATAAACATGATATTCAATATAAGGTATAAAATAGAATGACACATTCATATTTTATCCAATTATTTAATTATTTAACTATTAAATTACTTTTAAGATAAATTTATATACTCAATTTTATATAATATTTATTTAAATATATTATTATTTATTTTTATAATGGTTAACAAACTATTTTTTATTATCCTTCCATGTATTGCATGGGTCAAATGAATATATATATAACTATTAATAAAAGGAATTTTGGTTAAAAAAAAGAGACCATAACTATGAGAAAATAAAGAATTAATAATAAATTTTAAAATAAATTAAATTGTAACTTTCTCAACAAAAGGGGATTATATGTTTAGAAATAGAACGAATAGAAATGAAATAAAATCTCCTCTCAAGAAAAAGATTGTATTTTACTAAAAAAGTAAATAAAAAAAGAAAAAAGAAAATTCTTCGGTTGAGGGCAGGTTCCCACTCCTGCCCACAAAGAAGTTACGCTACTGGAGAGAACCTCAACTTCTAAGATGCTGAACAAGCAACTCATTAACAAGAAGAAGCTAATTAACCCCGTATGAATAAAATGATGTATACAAAGTTATAGACATTATTGTTTTTCGCTGGTTTGATTATGCTTGTTTTCTATGCTGGTACTGTTTTATGTGGTTTTTTTGTTTTTTTTTTTGTTTTGGTTTCGGAGTTCTTTAACCCATGCAGCTCCCCTTGCAGGGGCGGAGGGTCATATAGTGGCCACCTTTAAAATTTTTAATTTTTTTTGTATATTTATATATTCATATGTATTTGGCTCTCCTCCATAGTTTTTATATATTAATTATAAAGATTTATAGGATAATATATCATTAGTTTTAAAAGAATTAAATAAGTTTAAATCCCTATTAGTTCAATTTTATCATCCATTCTTGTTTTATTTTTTGATTGATTTTTTCTAACTAACTTAAAAAATACAATTTAAATATTTGAGATTAGTTCTTATAAACATTTTACTTCATTAGATATTTAAATATCTTATTGTTTTTTACATGTATATCTTAGTGTTGGCCCCTGTGCCTAGCTCTGGCCCTGTCCCCTTGTGTTTGGGTTATGAACTTGTTACTTACTAAAAAAAAAATGATCTATATAAACATGCTAATCATTCAAAAAAAAAAATGTTGATTAAATCACAACCTTACCCAAAAAAAATAATAATAATCACAACCTTACCGTGTATCAGTGACACTCATGGAATCTTTTCCTTTTCCAGTTTGCGATGACCGTTACCCTTCATGATGATCTACAAATGATCGAAATTGGTACTCAGACTAGAATTCCTTCCTAGGTAGAACTTATGCATGTTTTCGGAGATTTATATAAAGAAGGACATGAAGGCTTTTATTTATTTTTTTATGACGTAAGTGGGAATGACATACGGCTTCGTTATGGAGCGAAACTTAAACGAAAATGATATTTATCGAAATTTCACGCATTAAAATAATATTTATACATGTGGAAAATCATGTGTTTTTTTTATTAACTTCTTAGTTCTTACTAGTAAATTTGGTAAGGAGGTCAAAGGAGCAAACTCCACGTCGATGTGATTTATTGACCAAATGATACAATATATGTCTGATTGTGTTTATGAATATTATTATAATTTTTTTTTGTCTATTCATTATTATGATCTGTTTGGAGAATTATGTATCAATAATTGAAAATTTCATTGATTTAATTTTGATACATTTACAAGGTAAAACATTTTTATATTATTGTTTTTAAAATAATGGATGAAATCAGACATATTTTCTCAATGTGTTAACATATGATATGATTAGATTATAGAAAAATTTTATATTATTAATACATTAAAAAGAACATCAATTATATTATTTAAAATATATTTAATAAAGAGCAAAAACATTTGAATAAAAATTTTATGGATGAAATCGAGTCATATGCACCTCAATTCCATTAATAAATTAAAAATAACTTCAATTATATTTATTTAAAATATATTTAATAAATAGCAAAAAGATATGGATAATAATTTTATGGATGAAACCGAGTAATATGCACGTCAATTTCATTAGTATATAATTGCCGAGTAGAAAATGTAAGAGAAGGAACAGAGGCTTGACAGTTACGGTCACCCATGAAAATTAAATGAAATGATGTTGACCGATGTTATACTTATTAGAAGGAAAGTAGACTTTAGGCACTGATCAATCACCTGGGTAAGTTATACAAAAATGAAGAAAGCATTATCCGGCGGGCATGGATAAGACGCTTGTTCTAATTCTGAATGGTGAGAAACCATTGCCAAGGCCAAGGGAACCCGCCCTTCATCCAGCTCAATTTGACTGTACATCATTAAATCTTGCAATGAGTTCAGCTAATGACATTTCTATGACATTGTTAGATGCAAGATAGTTTGTATGGAGTTGACAGACTTCAAGATCGAGATTGGTTTTCATCATCATATTAGAAATTATATGTAAGATTAAATGGATTAAATAAAATAACATTGTAATAAAAGAGGCATAAAATGCACTCCAAGGAAGTCGGTGTAAGGATGATAAGCCTACTATGAAAGAATACTTGGAGTATGTCACTCTGGGCTGCTTAGGAACTATCTCCGATGTGATTTGGTAGGCTTTGATTAGGGGCTACTTTTCTCCTCATGATGGACAAACAACATGAACGGGTGGCCCAAAGAACAACAAATGCCGGTTTTCACCGCCTAAGTGGCGACTTATTGTAGTGTCTTGTCTCGCTGCTGACTGCCTCAGCGGTGCGTTTCCACCGCTTGAGCGGCGGAATGCTAGAATGCGATTTTTTTGCTATCCAGTGAGTGCCTAGGTCGTGGAAAATGGTCACATGAGAGCAGTGGGAGTCGAAATTGGCTTAAAATGCATAAAAATCTTGAAAATAAAACATTGCAACACTTAAATTGTCAAAATTATAAAATAAACTCAAAATCACTAAAACTCACATAATCAATCATTAAAATCTCAAATGACAAAATTAAAATGACTTAAAAACTATCAAAGTCTCATCAACTTAGGACAAATCATCAATGTTGTATAAATTTTTTAAGTTTGATGCCTCTGTATCTATGTCGTGACTCGTGTCCGTGACGGTATATATTATTTGATAGCAGTGATATCGAAAGTCATGGAAGTTGTAAGAAGTCATGACTCGTATGCCACAATAATGGTATTTTATTTTTCTAATGGTCGAATGTGCCACCATAATGTTTAATGACGATGTAAATGGGTTGGTTCGGATTAGATTTAAGAGAAAAATAAATTCGAATCGATCACCTTTTAGCTGATTTGGATTGGTTCGGGTTCATGATTTTATTTTGCAAAATTTAAACTAAACCAATTTGATTAACTTCAGGTTGGTTCAGGTCAAATAATTGGACTTACCCTTTTTTTTTCAATTTTTATCCAAAAATTCAATAAAAACACTCTAAATTGTAAAGTACCCAAATTTTATATAAGCGAATTCCCATATGTTAATACAACTATATTTTATTCGGACATATGAAAAGGATTAGCCAAAAATATGATATTGTTAATGTGCAAACTGAGGCTCATTAAGTAACAACTTAGTCAATACCTTCCTATTTCATCTCAACAGGAGCCTACCTATATCTCACCAAGTGCCGCTTCTCCTAACCTTATAATTATTTTTTGGGTTAAGTTATTTTAACACCCATATGTCTACACTCATATGGGTGTGAGAGGAGTGATGGAAAGAGAATAAGTTGGGAAAAAAACTAAATAGTCGGGTCCATGTGTTTTGTGAGTAGGATATTTGCGTGTTTAAGAATATTTGCTGTTGAAATAGTAAAGTTGTTATTTTTCAGTATAGAAGCACCAAAGGAATATTATTTTATTTCTATTTCGGTAAACGCTTCGTTCTTTTCTTTTGTTTCCTTCCTCTAATTTTCTTTTCTTTTTTATATTTTTTCTATGTATCCGTGTCCAACTTCAGCCCAATGAATGAGTACTAATAATAAACACAATGATTTATAATTACAAAGAAAGAGTCATGAGGTACAGATTAATTAATTAGGTGCAACAGTGCAAGGCATCAAGCACCCTAACTCTTCCATTAACCCGTTTACTCTTGTTGCTCTATGTCATTGCAATAGCATTACAATGAAAGGATCAATAGATAAACAAGGCGATGCATGCTAAGACACAAGCAAACACAATTTTGCTGACTTGAATTGAAGTCTATTGTAGTAGCTAAACTTTCTTAAGAACAATAACTGCATACTTGAAATATCAAAGAATGGTCAAGGAAGCTTGACTGCTATGGCCTTTAATTTGGTCTAACAATTAGGGCTAGAAGCCAGTCCACTGAGGCAATGTGCATATGAACATCTTGATGATATTATTTCCTTGATGTGTCCTATCTGTTACGATATTTTTGCTGGTTAGTTATAGGATGACTGTTTCATTGCTACACCATTTTACATAGATATGGGTTTTATAAAAAGATAATATATGGGTACTGTAGTATATATTAAATAAAATATGATAATTATCTAATAAAATAATAAACTTTACCGACATATTTACTAAAATTGATAATATGATGGAAGGAAAGTAACTAATAAAGACAAAACTTGAATTTCTATATTAAATTTTTCAAATAACAGAACTTTAATGACGATAAATGTCCATTGAAAAAAAAAATAGTTAGAAATATATTAAAAGAATGAATCCAAAAATATAATACGAGTATTGGTATCTGTTACAACCTACTATACGAGCTAAGACTTTAATAACCATAATGGGCATCAAGGGATATGGCGGACCAGCCCACAACATAGAAGAAGGTTGGTTTTTCAATGAAGGGATTATGGCCGGAAGTCAAGACATGACCCGTGCCATGCATACCCCGCTTTTCGGCCTTTGATTCTAGAAAAGCCCATTCTCGGAACTGCCTGATCAGGCAACTAGCCATACCACCAACCCACGTTCTCACGTCCCAGTCCATGCACAAGTCCACTAACCACATCTCCAAAAATAGAGGGAGGTGGTAATGGGACTTGGACCCCATATTTAAAGGGCATCCAACTGCTAACCAAGTACACATTTGACCCACAACACTTATAATCACCTCAACCTACACTGATACCATTGGTGGAGTCCTTGTAGGTATCCTACCACCTAATCCAAGCTCGCTATCAGCATACACCAGGAAGGATCACAGCAAACTCATGAAGACCCTTTTCCCTAAGTAATACCTTTTTATACTCCTTTGATACATTGGCGCTATTGCTAGGGACACGATTGTTGTTCTTCCTTTTCCTCATGTTTATACCAAGAGAACTGTGGCCATAACCAAGACCACGGGTAGGCCTGTCCAATCAGACAGCATTATTTAGAGCCCAACCCTTTAGGATGGCTAAACCTCGTCCTCAGAGTTTGCATTCCAAACTGATGGGCATGGTTCGGAAGTGCAACACTGGATGCGCTCCATTGTGCAGAGGCTAGAAATGCATGTAGCAGAGCAACCAAAACCACAACCAAATCGACCGGAGCCCTAACCTGAACTTCAGACACGACACCATGAGATTATCCAGGCTTCAAGGGCGTCGCAAGCAGAAGCTCCGCCCCCGAACATTGTAATGACAGATTTCCCTCGCTTCTAGGTAAGTGCTACCATGACGATGTGACCAGAGAGAGACCCAGGGGCCATCACGGCCATAATGTTCATGCAAATCGGATTGGTGGAGTAGAGAAGGCAGTTGCTACACTGAGGACACCAATACACTAAACTAGAGAGGGGAGAATAGAAGAGGAGAACGTGGAAGACACAAGGAAGACATGATATCTCCATTCTCCGAGGAAATTATGAGGTATGCACTTCCCTGCAGATTCAAATCCCCAGTGATATCAAACTTTACGATGGAACATCAGATCCCCATAAACCATCTAGATATCTTCCGATCCTAGATGTATCTGGATGAAATTTCGGATCTAGTGAGATGCAAAACCTTCCCTGTTACACTGGAGAAATCCTCATTGAAGTGGTTCAACCAACTTCCCTCGCAGTCCTTTCATAGATTTGCCAAATTAGCTGATAAGTTCCTAGCTCAATTCTCAGCCAGTCACAGCAGGCCCAAGTCAGTGACTAGTCTTATAGGGTTCAAGCAAGGGATAGAAGAGAGGCTCCAAGAATACATGGACCAGTTTAACAAAGCCACATTGGATATAGCAGCATGGAGCCACAAACAGCGTTGGTGGCCTTCATTCAAGGACTAAGGTTAGAAGCCTTTGCCCAATTACTCTTAAAAAATGGAACCAAGAAATGTAGAGGAACTATGGCGAAGAGCGGAGAAATATATCAACATGGAAGAAATAATGTTAGCCAAGTCAGAGTGAGAGCGAGGATAGAAAAGAAAAAGCAATCTAAGAAGAGACGAGAGGCCTCCGATGAAAGAAGCTCGAACACAGGGGTGCTTCATCGATTACACCCCCTTGAACTTGTCCTTGAGCGAAATTTACAAGGAGATCTAGAACACTGAGCGCCTCAAAAGGCCATGACCCATCAGGCCAAGAGCAAACACTGACAAGTCAAAATTCCGTGACTTTCATGGGAACTTTGGACATAAGATTAAGGATTACCAGGACCTCTGAGATGCTATAGAGGATCTCATAAAGGCAGGAAAATTGGCGAAGTATGTGGCCACTCAGAGAATCCATAAAAGAAGACACCAATCCCTAAGTGGGAAGGAAGAAAATAAAAGGAGAGATCGGAGAAGGGAACACGACGGGCAAGATAACAACCAAGCCAAGGTGGTGACCAAAACTATACACACTATAGTTGGCGGTCAAAGCCCAAAATCGGCTTGGAAAAGGGAATTAAAAAAAGTGTTGAGAGTAGATTTGACCTCGGGAATCTTGAAAACAAAGAAAAAGCATGTCCCAACTTAGTGTTCTCAAAAAATGACAACCCGGGGATCATCCCAGGTCACGATGACCTAATGGTTATCTTAGGGGTGATGCTGAATGTGAAAGTTAATAGAATCTTGGTGGATCAAGGAAGTTCAGTAGACTTACTGTTTAAATCAGCATTCAAAAAGCTGGGACTGAGGGAAGTAGACCTCCGAGCTTATTTTAATGAATTAATTGGATTCTCCGGTGCTACAGCCAAGCCAGAAGGATTTGTTACTCTCCATGCCACCATTGGAACCAACATGGAAGCAAGAATTATGCTAGTTAATTTTCTGGTTATGGATTGTCCTTCAGCATACAATGTGATCATTGGACCCCCCAAAATAAACAAGCTCAGAGCAATTGTGTCAACCTCGCACTTGGTAATGATGTTCCCCTCGGAGGAAGGAAACGTCATCATAATTTTGGGAAATTAGATGGTGGCAAGTTAGTGTTACAATGCTAGCCTTCAAACTAGGCCAAAGAAGAAAAACAAAGAGAAGACCAAGATACCTCAAGCATGATGATGGTAGAGCTTGATATATAAAGCCAAAAAGCACATAACGGATGTGAACCGGACGGTGAACTTGAAGAAATTCAGATCGATGGGGACCTAGACAAAACCACCAAGATAAACAAGCATTTACCATCCCCTAAGAAAGGAGGGTTGATCAAACTTTTGAGGGAAAATGTGGATTTCTTTGCATGGACACTAGCAGATATGTTAGAAATAAGTCTGAAAGTAATGAGCCATTACCTTTTGGTTTACCCATGATCAAAATCGGTGGCCCAAAAAGCAAAGTAAGCAGCCAAGGTAATCATGAAGCATACCCCCAAGCTCCTCGAGGCTAGATTCATTCACAAGGTTTTCTACCCTACATGGCTTTCAAACATCATGCTAGTCCCGAAAACCAACGGAAAGCTACGTATATGCGTGGACTACATGGACTTAAACAAAGCTTGCCCAAAGAATCCATATCCACTCCCTAGCATCGACAGCCTTGTTGATACGGCATTTGGCTTCAGATTCTTAGGCTTCATGGACACTTAATCTGGCTATAATCAGATCCCAATGAACCTGGATGACGAACAAAAGACAACATTCATCACCCCAATGGCTAACTACTACTACAAAGTCATACCATTTGGGCTGAAAAATGCGGGATCCACATATCAGCAATTAATGAACAGGGTGTTTGGAAAACACCTCGGTAGCAAGATGGAGGTATACATAGATGATATGTTGGTAAAGACACAAGAAGCCGAAAGTCTCATACCAGATTTGCAAGAAATATTTGACAACATTTGAGCCCACAGAATGAGGTTAAACCCGTCCAAGTGTACTTTTGCAGTGGATGTTGGAAAATTCCTTGGGTTCATGCTCACTCATAGAGGAATCGAAGCCAACCCACAAAAGTGCAGTGCCATCCTTGAAATGAAAAGCCCCACGTGTGTAAAGGAAGTGCAGAAGCTTACAGGAAGATTAGCATCACTTTCAAGATTCCTATCATTATCATCTTGGAGATCGCTGTCCTTGTTTGAGTTGTTGGAAAAGGACAAAAGCTTCTAATGGATTGAGCAATATGAACAATCTTTCCAAAGCTTCAAGCAGTATTTGACTACTCCTCCAACTCTATCAAAACTAGAAGCAGGAGAAGTCCTCATCTTTTACTTGTGCGCAAGGTAATATCTCTGTAAGAGTTGTGCTTATCGGAGAGAATGGAAGAATGCAAAAACCGGTATACTTTACAAGCAAAGCTTTGCGAGGATCTGAGATAAGGTACCAAAAACTTGAGAAAATCACTCTCTGCCTTATCCTTATGTCTCGGAGACTTAAGTAGTATTTCCAAGCCATACCATCCTAGTGAGAACGAATCAGCCAATTAGGCAAATATTACAAAAGCCAGACCTTGTAGGAAGGTTGTGATTCCCGGTGTATATATGGCAGTAGATAAGTTCCATACTACCCTAAAGTCCCCTGGGACCTACCTATGTCATCGGGAAAATCCCGGATGGGCAGAGAGTCTTTGAACACAGCTTGGGTGCTGTTGCTACATAATTCTGCAGAAAAAGGCTTGCTGCAGCAAGTTATGCTTACTGTAGAGAGTAGGTAGGCCAGAAGGCTCACTGCAGCGAGTGTCTATTTCTTTAGGATCACTGCAGTGAGCGAGCCCGATGACAACACAATGCAAAACGACAAAGTTTTATTTAATGAGTATTTCATCCTTTTTTAAACACCCCAACTTGGGATCTTTGCTCCCAAATCAAAACCCTTGCTTCCAAAACACATTCCTCTCTTCCCTACTCCATCTAACTCTAATCTTCTTTCCTTCCAAGTGATCAAAAGTAAGATTTTATAGGTTTTCTTCTCTCCTTCCTCTCCACCTTGTAACTTAGAGTTTGGGTTGTCGTTTATCTCCATTGTTTTTAAGTAGGGGTGCTCCCCCAATGTTGTTAGAGTTATGTTTGAGCAATCTAAAGGTTGTTGGAGTCTAATCTAGAGTTTTGTGACTTCAATGGAAGACGTTGATGCCATTCCTCCTCTCCGGAGCTCCATCGGTGTTGACGTTATCACTCCCTCCCCTCCAGGTGAGTGGGTTTGGAACCTATGGCCCTTATGTTGGTCATTAGAGTTAATTTCCTCAAATTATTATTGATTGCATGATTTTAGAAGAGATTTCAAGAGATTAGAGACTCCGATGGATTTACTACAATTATCGAAATGATGATTTCCAACTAGAGCATGAAATATTTGTTTTAATGCAAACTCATGGGACAATTATTGTTAAACGATTTTATCAAAAGAGTTAGAGTATAATTATAACTTGATTAGAGATTTTCCATAAAATTACATGATAACTTTATGAGTGAATTAATTATGAATTATAGAGTTTTGTGCTTAGAGGAATATTATAACAGAGATTTAGGAAAAATAATATGTTTATTGAATTAAAGACTAGACGGTAACTATAGAGAAACAGACTGTGAGTTAACGGTAGTTATTCAGTTAACCTTGGTATACCAAGTCGCCCCCAGAGCCAGAGAAATCAGAAATAAGACCTAGTTAGGTGCCCCAGAGGTTAGAGATTTTGTTATGCCATGGTTGACATGCATAACCAGAGATTCCTGTTTCTTTATTAGATTACTGTGGTTTTATGATTTCCAAAGAATATCAGTTTTAGAGCTATTTTGCTTATTCCTATGAATATGATTATTGTTTTAACCAGTTTGATGATTATATATTATTGTTTATCTCCGTTGTTGCCCCATGAGAGGGTTATAGGTGAGAGCCTGCTCATTGAGTTTTAGAGGAAACTCACCCTCTCCCTTCCTTCATTACAGGTGCTGTAGACGCTGCGGGTTCTTTTCTTCCACCTCCTCCCCTGCAATGGAGATTTCTCAGTTGGTGAGCTTCATTTTGAAGTGAAGTATCTTTTGATGTTTTGTTTAGAGATATAGTGCTCCAGTGTACATGACGAGCAGGGTCCCGAATGTCACAACCTGCCTAGGGAACGTGACCGACACGTAAGGGATTGGGTCCCCACGGAAGCCTCTAGTAGCGTGACAGACTAACATGCATAAACAAATCAAATAGATTCAAAATATCTCAAATTCAACTGAAATCCCATAATTTTAAAATACTTCTAAAACATAAATCCTAAATAAGGAACTACATAAAATCCATAATCTGGGCTGAAGCTAAACATAAATAAATAAATGACTGAAATTTTGCAAATAACTAAAATAATATAATGCATGTTCGGGATCCTGCCTACACAACTACTAGAGCACTAATAGACTAACATAACCTATAACAAGCTCCACTCCAAAGCGAAGCTCACCAAGAGAAGCTGCAACACTACTGGGGAGGGTCCTGTGGTGCAATTGAACCTGTAACTGTATTTGTAGGGGGAGGAAAAAAGAGGGGTGAGTTCATCAAAACTCAGTGAGTGAGCCTCCACTCACAACCCACATGGGACAACAATAACATACATAATATATACATGCATTAATGCAAAATATTTTATATACATTTATATATATCAGTACTAAAAATAATAATTATAACTGAATCCATATCAATAATTAGTAGAGAAACAAGAATTATTCTATACATAAATATCTGAGCTGAATATCTGAATCTGAGTCAATGGCTAATCTAAAGGGCACCTAACTAGGTCCCAAAAATGGACACCTCACTAGGTTCCTTGCTGTGGGTGAGCTAGTCCTCTAGTGGACCACTTAGTACCAAGGTTAATGATCAATTCTACAGTCATTAACTTGTTGACCTGTTTCTCACTATTTATTGGCTAAAAACTAATAGCAACAAAATTCATTGTTCTTACTGTTCATACAAGACTGGAATTCATGAAATTTCTAGCTGATAAAATAAATCTAAATCATACATACAGCAAGTATGGTCCCATGAGTTTTCTAAATTAATAATTTATCATGATAACTACAAAATAATAATTTTCTAAAATTTCTATAATCCATAAAGCATATTCTCTAGGCATAAATCATTCTAAAATTTCATAAATAATTTATATAATATTGAAAATAATAATAATAATAATGACCAAAAGTATGGCCATAAGCTTAAACCCACTCACCGTTCGTAGCCGGGAGTGTGGTTTCACTAACAACTTGACCTTGGGAAATGGGAATGGCACTGATAACTGCCAAACAATATAATGAAAACATAAATAATTTGATTTATTCCCCCAAACTGAGTTTGGGCTGATAGGGAGGGAGAATGGTGGAAGAAAACTATGTCTAACAGTACCCAAACTCATGGACTGGACAAAAAGGAAAAGGAATTGGCTAAATTTTATGGAGATCACTTACCTGAAGGGATTAATCAGAGAAAATTGAGAGAACCATGTTTTTCTCTCTAGGGAAAAAAATCCTTGGACGGCTAGGGTTCTTGGAAGAATATTTAGGAGTATTATGATGTGCCAAATATATACTAGCACAAAAAAAATACCCCCACGTGGCACTGTTTGGCATCCCGTGTGCGCCTGTAGCTTGGAAGCACCGCATTACAACAAACTGAGATTTTAACTTAGGTTTGAAAAGGTGTATGACATTCCATATGTACATATATATAGTAAAACTAAAACAAACGTTGGCAAAGAATAATACCAAGCTGACTTGTAGCATGTTGGTTTTATAATAATAATAATAATAATAAATAATAGTAATATATATTCCCTTGAACTCCCAACGTAACTCACAGGAACATTGCATACTTTGTTAATTCTTTTTGAAATAATAATAATACCTATCACGCTATATATATATATATACATATAAAATAACGCAACTTAGATCATTATCTTTGAAGTAATACTAATAGTAGTAGTAATAATAATTTATATACAACTAAATTTCATATTTGGGGATATTACACCAAACCATAGAGATGGATTGCATATACTATCATGATTATTTTGTAGTTACATAATTATAGATTTCATGTATATTTTGTATAGAGAGCAACTCATATATTTTGAATCACAGACATATGGTTAGAGTTTGGAAATGAAATTGAAATGATTTATTTCCTAACTTCAGAGAACTATGCTAGAATTGTTTATGATATGTTTTGATGATGATTACGTTTTTATAGAGCTAAAGATTATTAGAGATGAAATAATGTTTACAAATAGATTTATTGTTAAATTATCCATATAGAGAGAGAGACCCAAAGGTCACGAGGTTTATGTGGGAATGTAGATTCCCCATGTGCTGATCACGTGCCCAAGTAGGGTTATGACACTGGTCCATTGAGCTCTCAAAACTCGATATCTGTTTCGAACCAAGGACAGCCATCAAAGCTCAAGTTCTAGCTGACTTTGTCCAAGAATTCATAGATGATGAGGAAAAAGGCCTTGAGATTTGGACTTTATACGTCAATGGATCATCAAACCTTCATGGCAGCGAGGCAAGAGTGATGCTAGAAAGAAATGATGAAGTCCGAGTTGAAATATCAGTCAACTTTAACTTCGTCATCTCCAATAATCAAGTTAAGTATGAAGCAATCATAGTGGGGTTGAATCTGGTAAAGGATATGGGAATCAAAGAACTCACAGTATGCAGTGACTCCTATATTATAACTTCCCAGATTGAGGGCACGTACACAGCATGAGATCCAATGCTGAAACTCTATTTGGAAGTAGTCAAGAACTTGTCTTCCAACTTCCATCAGGTAGGAGTAAAACACATACCGTGGGAGGAAAATGTTAGGCCAATATTTTGTCCAAGTTAGCAAGTGGTAAGCCCGAAGGGAACAATAGGAGTTTAGTACTCTAAAAACTTGGGCAGTTGAGTATCTCAGAAAAAAGGAAAATTTTAACAGTTGAGACTGTTCTGAACTGGGTGATAAGGATCCTGGAATATCTTAAACTCGGAACCCTACCAAATGACCCAAAAGAAGCCCGAAAAGTAGCCTACCAAGCCCCCTATTATACTATTATGAATGGGCAACTATACAAAAAAGGGTTATCTCAGTCATTGCTAAAATGCCTGAACAAGGAACAGGTTGAGTACGTGCACTGAGAAAGTCAAGAGGGGAAAGCTGGAAATCACCCTAAAGGACATGCACTCGCGCTAAAGGTTCCCCAAGCTAGATATTACTAGCCTTCACTAACTCGTGAAGCTGCCGAGTTTCTAAAAACATGCCCAAAATGCCAAGAACATTCTCATTTCCATGTAGCCCCTACGGAAGAAATGACCGTAATCATGGCCTCTTTGCCATTTGAAAAGTGAAGTGTTGACCTCCTTGGACCATTTCCCCTAGCCTCAGGGTAGCTTGAGTACTTGATGGTTGCAGTAGATTATTTCATAAAGTGGATCGAAGCAGAGCCCCTCTTTATAATAACAACGACCCAATGTAGAAAATTCATGTGGAAAAATGTTATCACCTATTCATATGGAAAAATGTTATCACCCATTCATGTAGAAAAACGTTATCACCTAATGGGTGCTTAGGGGTGTTCAACCGACGTGAAGTACATGTGGAAAAATGTTATCACCTCCAAATCTCACAGCACTTCGCCTCGATTGAACACCCCTAAGCCAACAGACGAGCCGAAGCCATGATGGGTTGTATGTATGCACCCATTCTCTATCCTAACTCTGAATAATTTGCATTTGAATTGTATTTAATTGATATTAAATTAGTGAGTTTGCACTTTGTCCTCAACATGCATCATTGAGCAATTTTGTAGATGCCAGCATAATTTTTAGTAAATTCTCATACTTTGGAAGTTCTCTGTGTTTTTAATCTCTTTTTGGAGTTTTTCTTGGTATCAGGGACTTCTAGGTTGGAGCATTACAGCAAAAACAAGTGACTCAAGCACACTGTTCACCGTCTACGCGGTAGATGACCACCTAGGTGGTAAACAGAGAGCGTTTTGGTAGGGAGTGCATGCAGGACTGCCCAGGCGGTCATATCCTTTTGGGCCGTGTCAGTTGGGCTTGTTTATTCACTCTCTAATAAGCCTTTTGGGAAGGAGGAGAACCTACAGGCGTTCACGCGACTCTCTCCGACTGAGGCGCTGGAGACTTTTGAAACTTTTTTTTTCACTCTCTATCATTTTCTCTCTAGGTTTAGGGTTCTTCATCACTGTTAGATTTTGGTACTTTTGGATTGTAATTTACAGCCTTTTATCAAACTACGATTGTGACACTCTCCATATGGAGAAGTAATTTTCCTACGATGCACAAGAGTGACTGAAGGTTGAAATTGTTCACGAGATTCCCATAGTTTTATTGCAATTACAGTTGGTTTCCTCTTTCCTTTTGTTAGTTCTTTCAATTATTAATTGTGTAGATTATCGCAATTTATTTTTGCTAGAGTTATTCTCTTGATGTGGTGTTTATCCATTAGATAAGGGATTGGGATTAATTTCGTTGAAATTAGGTTACTATAATTGGTAGTCAAACTGACATAGGTTCATAGAATCACATTAGTGAATTACTAGTTCATATATTAGCGAAACCCTTAGTGAGAATATGATTGTATAACCATTAAGTAGAATTATACCATTATTATGTGTTAACATTTTAATGGAAGTAAACAATTTTGTATCTGAATCAATGATTGAACAATTTTAATCCAAAGGAACCTTTGTGCAGGTAATTTCTCTTATTAGAATTTTTCTCGATTTAATTTGCTATCAACGATTTTGAAAACCCCAAATTTTCCATGAATCAATTTGAATACTTCCTTGTAAGACGACTCAGATTGCAACCTAACTACATTTTGGTGTAATTTGGCGAATAAAACACTTTTTAATTTGTTACGGATAGTGACAGGCCACATCAAATTGTGGCACCGTTACCGGGGATGTGGTGCTAATTGATTCTTTTTCTTGTTTTTGGTTAATTCTTTTTATTTATTTTCATTTTTATTTCATTTTATTTTATGTTATTTTATTCATTTGTTTATTAATTTCTGCATTGTCTTCTTTAAAATAAAAATTCAGTTTTGTTTAATTTAAATTTTATTTATCTCTTCTTTGTTCCTTGTTTTATTCGATTGTTGCTATAATTTAATTGTATGACCCGCTCCCTTCCTAATTTCCTCATCCTACCGATTAATTCAAAGATTGAGAAAACTACCAAAGGCTTAGGAAGGCCGCAATGGAAAGAGTTAATTTATTAGGCAACCCCTCTTCTTCTGATACAACTAAGGAATCGAATAATTCATCTTTTTATTCTCTTGAACTTTCTGATTCTGCTGCTAGTGTTTCAGGTAACATGGGTGAACTTAATAGGACATTGAAGGATCTTGCTGCCCAAGACCTGAACTGTCAACCTTTGGGGATCATTTACCCTGAACAGGGAGGTGACTTTGAGCTGAAATCAGGACTCCTGCACTATCTACCCAAATTCTATAGGTTGTCTAGGGAAGACCCACATAAACACCTGAAGTAGTTCCATGTTATTTGTGTGATGATAAAGCCTCAGGGGGTAACGGAGGACCAGATCAAGCTGAGGGCTTTCCCGTTTTCCCTTGAAGGAGCTGTCAAGGATTGGTTCTTCTACATCCCCCATGGGACGATTGACAGCTAGGCTAGCATGAAGCATATATTCTTGGAAAAATTCTTCCCAACTTCTAGAGCGGCTGCCATCAGAAAAGACATTTGTGGATTCGGCAGCTGCAGAGTGAGCCTTTTTATGAGTACTGGGAGAGGTTTAAGAGGTTATGTGACAGCTGCCCCTAGTATCAGATTTCAGAGCAGCTCCTCATTCAGTATTTCTCTGAAGGACTTCCCGATTATGGAGAGGAGCATGATTGATACTGCCATTAGTGGTGCCTTAGTTGACAAGACTTTTAATTGAAAATATGGCAAAGAACTCTCAGTAGTTTAGGTCTAGAGCTGGCAGTAGTACCTATCAAGTAGGAAAGGCTTCTTCAGTTGAGAGTAGCAGGGTGGAGAAGAAACTAGATAAGCTTACAGAATTTTTGAAACAAATTGCACTAAACCAAGCTCCTCCAGTTAAGGCAGTACAAGTATGTGGCATTTGCTTCTACGAGTCACACACTTCAGAGATGTGCCCTCAGTTGTAGGAAGATCTCATCTCAATGGCAGCTGGTAATATATTTCCTGGTAGGCCTCAAAATCAGTGTGGACAGTAGGGGTACAATCCTTATAGTAACACCTACAACCCCAGCTACAGAGATCACCCCAGTTTCAGGTGGAACAATGCTCCTCAACAACAATAGTAGAAATATGTTCCACCACAACAGTGGTAGTAGCATACCAACCCACATTCCATCATCGCCTATTACCTTGAGATCTAGTATAGTTTTATCTGAGGTTGCTGATCCTTTAAAGCAGGTTATAGTTGAGAGTCAGGAGGATGAGATAGCTCAACCAGAGGTGCAGCAAGATGAGCCTGCACCCCAACAAAGGGAAGCAGAGGAGTAGGCAACAAGACCCATTTCATTGCCTTTCCCACAGAGAGTTGCAAGACCTAAGAGGTCCAATGATTTAGAGTTGGAGAAAGACCTCTTGGAGACATTCTGAAAGGTAGAAGTCAATATCCCTCTATTGGATTCAATTAGGCAAATCCCCAAGTATGCCAAGTTTCTGAAGGATTTATGCACCAACAAGAGGAAATTGAGGGGCAATGAGGTGGGGAGAGTGACCATGGGGGTGAAAGCCTCCTCCCTTATTCAACCAGGCCAGCTCCCTGTAAAGCACAAGAATCCAAGCGCGTTCAATGTTCCCTGGACCATCGAGAACTTTCATATTGGGCAAGCTTTGGTAGATCTTGGGGCTAACATCAGTATTATGCCCCATTCAGTTTATGAGGCTTTAGGTAGGGGAGAACTGACACCTACCAGATTGAAAGTCCAGTTAGCCAATTGAAGTATTCAAAGTCCAGATGGGATACTTGAGGACATCCTTGTCCAGGGAAATATTTTAATTTTCCTAGCTAATTTTTATGTTTTGGCTATGAAGGATAATATCAATGCTACCAAGCACACATTGATCTTAGGGAGACCCTTTTTAAAAACTGCAAGAACCAAGATTGATGTGTACATGAGTGCTCTATCTTTTGAGTGTAGGGGTATAAAGACTCAGTTTTGCTTATCTGATGCCATGAAATACCCACCCAAGGAGCATTTTGTCTTTAGCATTGATGTTATTAACTCCTTGATTGATGAAGATTTTGTTGGCTTAACTGAAAATTTTGATGAGTTGTTGGGGATGGTACCCGACTTTGAATGTCTTAACTATGATGGTACCACCAATTTATGCAAGGATTGTGTCGCTATTGATGCATCCTTGACAGGGCAATTTTTTAAGAAAACTACAAGACTTTTGGTAGCCAATGCTATAAGCTCTGTCATTGATGCATTTAGTAGTAGCACCCCTACTTCTGAGACTACTTTGTCTTCTGAGCCCATATTATCTGTTTCTCCCATTGGATATGATGATTCTGCTATTTTAGAATTATCTAAGCTTACAGGAATAGGTACACAACTAGTAAGGCCAGAACTGAAGCCCCTCGCCAACCACCTCAAGTATGTATTCCTGGGGGAAGGTGAGATACTGCCAGTTATCATAGCCAATGGCCTCTCTCAGACCTAAGAAGACAATCTGGTTACTATTTTGAGGAGACACAAGAGGGCCATTGGTTGGATCTTGGATGACATTATAGGGATTAGCACCTCTACCTGTATGCACAAGATATTTTTGGAGGAGGGAGCTAAGCTGGTTAGACAGCCACAGCGCTGGCTCAACCCACTAATTCTTGACGTGGTCAAAAAGGAGGTGACAAGGTTGCTATAGGCCGGCACCATCTACCTAATTTCTGACAGTGAGTGGGTGAGCCCGGTGCAGGTGGTTCCCAAGAAGTCAGGGATCACTGTAGTGAAGAATGAGAAGGGTGAGTTGATACCAACCCGGGTACAAAACTATTGGAGGGTTTGCATTGACTACCAGAGGCTTAACCAGGCCACCCGAAAAGACCACTACCCCCTGCCTTTCATTGACCAGATGTTGGAAAGGTTGGCAAGGAAGCCCCATTACTGTTTTTGGGATGGCTACATAGGGTACTTTCAGATTCATATTGCCCTGGAGGACCAGGATAAGACCACCTCCGCGTGCCCCTTTGGCACCTATGCTTATAGACGGATGCCCTTTGGGCTCTGCAATACACCGGCTACCTGTCAGCGGTGCATGATAAGTATTGTTTTCTAATTTGCTGGAGGAGTGCATGAGGGAATTTATGGATGATTTTACTTTTTTTGGTTCTTCTTTTGATTCATATTTGAGTAGCTTAGCTAGAGTGCAACAGAAATGTGTTGAGACTAACCTTATTCTGAATTTTGAAAAATGTCATTTTATAGTAGAATAAGGTATAGTCTTAGGCCATGTAGTATATAGCAAGGGCATTGCTGTTGATCCTGGTAAAATAGAAGTTATTACCTCCTTGCTTCACCTCGCTTGCATATGCGAGACACGTTCTTTTCTTGGTCATGCAGGTTTTTACAAGAGATTCATCAAGGACTTCAGCAAAATTGCCCAACCTCTCACCTCCTTGCTGCAAAAGGATACTGAGTTTATTTTTGATGACAAGTGCAAGAAGGCATTTCAGAAGCTAAAGAAGGCCTTAACCACCATCCCAGTCATCCAGCCACCTGACTGGAGTTAGTCGTTTGAGTTCATGTGTGATGCTTTTGACCATGCAGTTGGCGCTTTGCTTACACAATGCGTAGGTAAGATTCCTCATGCTATTTACTGTGCTTCCCATACCTTGGATGCTACTTAGTCCAACTACACTACTACCGAGAAATAGCTTCTAGCCATTATTTTTGCTCTGGATAAATTTCGCTCTTACTTGCTAGGCTCTAAGGTGGTGGTATACTCGGACCATGCAGCTCTTAAATACCTACTGAAGAAACCGAAAGCCAAGCCTAGGCTCATTAGATGGATGCTACTACTCCAGGAATTTGATTTGGATATTAAAGATCAAAGTGGAGCTGAAAACTTAGCAGCAGACTATCTAAGCAGGCTTGAACATCTTCACCCAGACAACAGACCTCTCGACGACAATTTTCTTGATGAACAGCTAATGAGTATGTCATTGTCCTGTGGTATGCTAACATTGTGAACTACTTGATTGCTAGAGTAGGCCCCTCATATTTTTCACCAACTCAATTTGCAAAGCTGAAAAGTGATGCCAAATATTATGTATAGGATGGCCCCTATCTTTGGAAAATTTTTTAGTGATCAAGTAGTCTGATAATGTGTACCCCAGGAGGAATTCGAGTTCGTACTCTAATTTTGCCATACTTATGTGAGTCGAGGTCACTTGGGGCCCCAACGTACTACTAGAAAAGTATTGGACTCTAGTTTCGACTGGCCCACCTTGTTCTGGGATGCCTATATGCCGGAGAATAGGGAACATCTCTTAAAGGAATGAGATGCCCCAACAACCTATACAATTTTGTGAAGTTTTTGATGTTTGGGGCATTGATTTGATGGGTCCTTTCCCTAGTTTCTTTGCTTATGTTTACATCCTTTTGGTTGTAGGATATGTGTCAAAGTAGGTGGAGACAATTGCCACCTGCACTAATGATTTTGCCGTTGTCATCTTTTTCGTCCATTCCTATATTTTCTGCAGGTTTGGCATGCCTAGGGCTATTATCAGTAACTAGGGGACTCATTTTTGTAGCCGGAGCATGGAAGCTCTGCTTCGTAGATACGGGGTGTAACGCCCCGATTTTTTGTCTGAGTGGAAAATGACTGAAATGCCCCTGAGGTCATTTTCGGCCCGGAATTCGAGGATGGCCGACTCGGCAGTACTCGAAGGGCCAACTCAATGTTTGAAGGGGGTTGAATGGCCTGCGAATGTTTCCGGAAGCAAGAATCTAGTTTTCCGCAGTTTCGGGTCAAAATGACCAAAATACCCCTATAGCGTTTTTACGCGGGTAGATGTGCCGTTTGAGCCCGAAACTTTCCCCAGAGGTTTAAAAACATGTTTTCATGTATCTAGAGGTCCCTGTTCAAGTCCCGGCGGTCCCGGGCAGTTTTTGTGCAAAATTACGATTTTGCCCCTAGAATAGTGTTTTTACGGCTAATGACGTAATTAAGCTAACCTAAGCAATATTAGGCTCTAAATGAAGATTAATTAATTTTCATAATTAATCTAGAGTCAAAATAAATTATTAAATTTAATTAAAACCTAAAATTGCTTAGATTAAACTTAAATCCCTTTTTAGAACTCAAGATTCCTAGTCTTGGAATCTTGAATAGTATTTTCTCTCTCCAATTCTTTAAATCAAGGAATTGTGTCTAGAATTGTTTATACACTAAAATGAATTTATAACTCACTAATGATGCAAGAACACTCTCTAATTATGTCTTGCCAACCTTAATTACCCATTTCCTCACCTAAACACTTTCTTTCAAATTCCTAATCTTAAGCATAATCAAAGATACACCTAAACACAACTCTAAACCACAATTAAAATGCAAACTAATCCTCCCCCAAATCTGATGCACATGGCCAAAACAAGATGACCTTTTTATAATAAGGTTATGAATCATGATTGAAAAATAACAATTTGATGACAAACTATATTTTGAAAATTTAATTAACAAGATAATAGGCAGCAAATTTCTTTAAATAATTTCTACAGGAATAACAACCTTAAGTGCTAAAGAAACTTATTGTTCTTCCCAATATCATGAATGGCTAGACATTGAAAATTAATTAAAATTCTAGTTATGTTCTTTATGAAACTTTTTTTCATATATTTTTAAAATGAAGGTTTTATTCACAACAGAAGAATACAATTGCAAGTGAAGTAAGTGATGCAGAGTGAATTAAGCAATGCATAAGATATTTTGGGAGTCAAACCAAATATGAAGAAATACAAGCTTTTGTTGGGCATAAATTCATAAACCAATAATCTTTCCCGAGCTTGAATGCAGCATCCTATTATCTTAGCTAAATTCCTGTGTTGAAGTTTGGCAATCTGCATAACTTCATTTTTGAACTCTTGAAGTCCTTGAATTGAATTTCGTGTAAACCTCTTGACAGCTATTTCAATTCCATCTTCCAAAATACCCTGAAAATTGCCACATATTGGACATTGCAAAAGCTTCATCTTTACCAAAATGTGAGACACAAATCTATTTAAAATTCATCATTCAATAGAATTATTTCAATATTGAATAATTTTGTTGCAAGATGCATGTATATAATTCTTGAAAATTTGCTTGAAGGTCAACAACGTTAAGTAATAGATTTGTAACAAGAAAATACAATTGAATTAGCTAGCCGATAAGTGTCATTTTGTATTTCCCAAAATAAAATTTTTTTTATGACTTCCTTCTTATTTTTCCTATGGATGATATCTGAGTATGTAACTAGGATTACAAATTATTTAGAGTTGGTTGAAAGAAAGGACAATGTGAAAAAAATAATGTACTTATCAAACAAAGAAAAAAAAAAAAAAGTAGAACTGAAGACTAATAAAGGAAACATTGTTTGAAACAAGAGAAAATAAAGGAAAATGGAAAGGAAAATGAAGGTGAGTTTCAATAACTCTAAGAGAGTAGTGGAAATTTGTCATAGTTCTGATCTCATATTGAAATCTATGGTAACAGAGAAAGAAATGGAGATAGTTGAGAGAAAGCAAAAAATTGTAAAATTTACTAAATGATGAAAGCTAAGGTAATGTATGCGGGGCGAATAGTCTTCTATAGATTAAATAGCACAACAAGTTACTAATTAATATCTAATCAATTTAACCAATTCTAACTAATTTTTAATCTCAATTGCATATTCTAATAGATGAGGTGAAATCTGTATCATAAGTTCGATAATTTCAAGAAAATTGATAACATAATCCTGTAAGAAATAGTAGTGATTGGGAATACTTTTCATTCTAAGATTAAGGGATGACATTTTTATCATTCTATTACCTTATAAACTGGTCCAAAACCACCTTCTCCCAATATATTGTCAGTTGAAAAATTATTGGTTGCCAAAGTAACTGTAGACATGTCAAACCAGGGTAATTCTAGATCTTCCTCATTGTTGTCATTTATTGTGCTTGTTTCTCTTTTTAGATTGTCTTCTATCTCCTTTGGAAGCAGCATGTAGTGCATAATTAAGAAGAAGTTAAGACATGGAACATGCATAATTTTCACTATCACATAGACCTTTTGCATCACCCCAAAATCTAGAAAGGAATTGAAGTAAATTAAAGTAGGACTACACAACATTATTCTTCTGATATTGATAGGAACACTCTATTTTTGCTAGTAAATCTTACAATTAATGTTGTTCGTATGTCAAAAGTGGACTCTAAGTTACATATAAAAAGAGAGACATAGTCTTGACTTCATTCACTATATTCAAATACTTTGTGTCTTACTCTATATAACATCAATAATTGATATCAACTTTTGAAGTATAAATAACATTACTAAAATGTTATTGAATTACATTAAAAGATTTGATGTTTTAGTGGTCCACTTTATATTTGTGGACGATGTTTAATATCGATTAACCACATCTCTAGAAAAGATAAAGAAACCAAGGAGGCCAAGACAATTCTAATTTGTGACAAAAGTTGAACTTTCTTGGAACAAGAACATTCAATTTGGTAATCCTAATTTGTTGATAACAAGCTTTGTTTGCATGCAAATACAAGAATGAAGAATCACATCATTTGGAAATTACTTAACGGCCTTTCTGCCATATCTTCCATCTATAAATGATAAAGGCCAAGGATAAGATTAAAACTAAAGACAACACACAACTTATAATGATAGTCCTTTGCTTTTGGATGTGTGATCTATGTGATCTCCTTTCTTCAATAAGTACTGAGAAATGTTCAATCAAGATAAAATAGAGATGTTAGGAAACAATAACAAACCATAGAAGATAAGTAATAAAAAAAAGAGACAAAAAGGAAAAGGCAAAAGCAAGAAAACTTTTAAATTGGGAGACATTTGTACCTAGCTCTGTCCATGCCATCATTATGTAAATATTTTCAGGAGATGGAATTAAATCTTTCATATCAATCAAATTATCAAACCAGAGTAAACACCCACTTTCCCTTTTACTGACATCCAAACCTACATAAGTTGTGCAAGAGCAATTATTCATGCACAACATCTTGCGGTCCTCAAGGCTAATACTTCTATTAAACCATGATCTTCCCGTGTCTGGTAATTTTAGCCTGAAAACCTCCAAAAACCCATCTCTATTGCAACTCAAGGGAGTTCTCCTAACACTATCACTAGATAAATCTGTTGTATTCTGCACAAATCCATCCAAGCAACTACATGAAGGAAAATTGTTTGTATTGCAGCTAGCATATGCTCCGTATTTTGCATAGAAATCACAATTATCCACTGGTAACTGTGAGAAGGGGGTCCAATTCTTTGTTTCTTCATCCTAGGTACTACGATGACTATACCCTTCTGATGTTATCATCAATTTATCAAGAACTGAACTATTGATAAGCTCATAAATAAAATATACCTCTTTCTCATTAGAAACAAAATTATATCTAAATATAGAATTTGGTCTCAATTGGGGCGTCCCACTATACTGATTACCATTCCATGATCCAGCACGAAATCTTTTGTCTCTGCCATCTCTCATAACTAATTGTGGATATCCATCAACATCAATTTGATAACTATATCTACCCAGAGATGGATCATCAAGGCTATTCCATGATGTTAGGTGCCAATTCTTTCCTGTGATTAGATTTCTTCCAAGCTTTTGTCTAGGTAGTAAAGTGTCATAGGGATAGTCAAAACTCTGCCACAGGAAATATTCCTGGTCACTATTGCTTTTCTATTGCACAACTAAATTTCCAGAATTCAAAAGCTTTGCAACTGGAGATTGTGCTGCTTTTGTTGTGTTGGGAGTGGACCAAATGACACTGTTATTATGGTTAAGAAGGGCTATAATTCTAGTGTCATTGATCTTCAATACCCCTGATCAGTCATGGAGGGGTGTGTCTCTGTTGGTAACCCATACTACTGTTTGGTTTAGGACTTTGTTATACCAAATTCCCACATAACGATTCTTGGAGGCTCCAGGACTACAGAATCCTAGTGCAAAGGTCTCATCCGTTGAAACTAAGGTCGCACCAATACCATCATTGATAGATTGCAATGTATCAATAGTGTCTATTGCATTAGAGAATGCCATATTATCCAGCAAAAGAAGGCAGAATAGAAGCAAGGTAAAACCTTTCATTTGTTTGGTTATATTTTCTTCTTCACTCCTATGTTATTGAGGCTCTGAGCAATCCTCTAGCAATGTCAATAGCACCTATATATGATAGCACATAGTTTAAGCTTCAATGATTAAATTGTGTTTGTATAAATGAAAGGCTCAACCCAAGGTAGAGCAGTGTGAGCATAAACCATAGAGAGTAAACACTAGAAATACTAGACATCATACAACATTAAAGCATGTTTGGTTTCTTGGTCGGATCATGGAATTGACTATAGGAGAACCGAAAATTTGTAACTTTTTGTTAAAATTATTTTTAGAAAAATTATAAAATATAAATCACTTTATTTAAGATAGATTTGGAAATGCCTTTCGAACGGGTGTTAAGGGTTATAACGATTTTTTTTTTGGTAAACAAAAAGATAAAAGTGCTTTTGTTCTTGACTTTTAAAGGCATGAGTGTTTTTGAAAGCATTTGATGGAATGCATTTTAAAACTGGATTTATGCTTCCTGAAATTTAAAAAAATTTAAAAAACTAATATAATCCTCAAATTTAAATAAAAAAGCAACTTTACTCTTCTAATAATTAAGACTTTTAATTTATGATTCTTCTGTCAAAGATTTTCCCTCTATTTATTATATCCATTATAGTCATTTTAGATTTTGAGTACAATTTTACGATATATTCACTAAATACTACTTCCATTGGTTATGTTTATTGAGAGAAACTGTTACATTACTTTACCAAATTGTGCTACTATGGATCGATGGAAAAACTATTTTATTAAAAGTTATTAAGTGGTGTAACTATATTTAAAACCACCTCAACGTAATTTGATATAATATATATATATATATATATCCTTTTACTCTAGAGATAAGTATTGACATACTTACTCTATTGAATAACTTTTTATAGATATCAAATTTTATTAATTCAACTGTTGAATTATAATAAGTTCTCACTACATAGATTAAGTATATAAAATTTGAAAATATTTTGATATTTCATCTCCTATTTTTATTTGAATGCACAACGTATTTTTTAAATACATGTAAATCTTGAGTATCAAATCAAATATCTATCAATGTTCAATTTTTCTAAAATTTAGTATGTTTGATCATCAAGATAATATCATATTATTCAGTGATTGAATTGATAAAATATGTTTTTAATAAGAAGATATTCAATAGAATAAATGTGTCATACTTACTCTTTGAGTGAATGAATCCCTCTTCTATGTATTTATATAATGTTAAAAAGAGAGAGTAAAATATAACCCTCCCTTAAAAGATTGTAGTATTATTCATATATTTCCTTTATTTCTAAAACATATATACACTCCTTTGCGTATAAAATAAATAAAAGCTACACTTTAAACCATTTTCAAATTTTTCATTAATTTGTCTATTTCTCATGCACTTTATTTTACTTTTGACTAAAATGCCCTTTATTAATTACACACTTTTTATAATAAAATAAAATATATGTAGCTTGTAATATAAAATATTGATTTATATATATTTAAATTTAATTATTATTTATACTAAGAAATTAAGTTATTAGAAGTAAAAATAATTAATCATAAAAATAATTTTTAATAATTATTTTAAACATAAAAATCATGTTTTTTTTAAACTATTAATTTTATAATATTAATTTATATTTATATTGTACCATCCAAAAAATTTTCTGTTATGTTCTCTATCTTTATATACAAAATGAACAATTTTTTTAAACTTTATATTTTAATATTACAAAATGAACACCTAATTTTATTTTTTGAAAATAACTATTACAAATGATTGTTCTAACCGATATTTCATTTTCTTAATATAGCAAAATTTTGAAAATTAAATTAAATATATATGTCAATATTATATATTATTATAAGCCACATATATTTTATTTTGTAAAAACTTAATTAATATATATCTAACTATTAATAAAGGCATTTTGGTAAAAAAAATTAAAATAATAATTATGAGAAAATAAAGAATTAATAAAAAATTTAAAATAAATTAAAGCGCAACTTTCTTAAAAAAAAGGAGAGTATATGTTTTAGAAATAGAACGAATAGAAATAAAATAAAATCTTCTCTGAAAAAAAAGATTGTATTTTACTATAAAAATATATATGTTCTTCGGTGAAGGGCAGGTACCCACTCCTGCTGCCCCCAAAGAAGTTACGCCCCCGCAAAGAACCTGAACTTCTAAGATGTTGAACAAAAAACTTATTAACAATAAGAAGCTAATTAAACCCGTATGAATAAAATGATGTATATAAAGCTATAAACATAGTTGTTTTTCCCTGGTTTGATTCTGGTTGTCGTCTATGCTGGTACTGTTACATGTGTTCGGGTTCTGAACCTGTTACTTATTAAAAAAAAATTATCTATATAAACACGCTAATTATCAAAAAATAAAAAGACAGAGAGAGAGAGAGAGAAATGCTGACGACCTCACCCAAAAAAAAAAAAAATCACAACCTTATCGAGTATTAGTGACACTCATGGAATCTTTTACTTTTCCAGTTTGTAATGACCGTTGCACTTGATAATGATCTACAAATGATCGAATTTGGTACTCAGACAAGAATTCCTTCCTACGTAGAACAACTTACGCATGTCTTCGGAGATTTATACAAAGAAGGATATGGAAACTTTTTTTTCCCCCCTTAAGACGTACGTGGGAATGACGGCTTCTTCATAGAGCGAAACTTAAACGAAAATGATATTTATGCAACGAAATTTCACGCATTAAAATAATACTTATATATGTGGAAAATCACGTGTTTTCAAGTAACTTAGTTCTTACTAGTAAATTTGGTAAAGAGGTCAAAGGAGCAAACTGAGCCACGTCGATATGATTCATCGACCAAATGCTAGAATATATGTCTGATTGTCTTTATGAATATTGTTATAATATATTTTTTTCTATTCATTATTATGATCTGTTTGGAGAATTATGTATCAATAATTGAATATTTCATTCATTTAATTTGATATATTTAAAACATGAAACATTTTTATATTATTATTTTTGAAATAATGGATGAAATCAGACATATTTTGTCAATGTGTGAATATATGATATGATTAGATGTCCTAATTCTCTGAACGGTGACAAACCACTGCCAAGGCCAAGGGAGCCCGGCTTTTACCCAGACCAATTTGGCTCCTCATCATTAAATTTTGCATTGAGTTCAACTAACGAAATTTCTATGATATCTATCGATAGATGCAAGAGACAGTTTGTATGGAGTTAAGACAGTTTGTATGGAGTTAACATATATAAATTATTATTATTATTAGGAGTTTTTAATAAAAAAAATTATTATAAGGAGTTTATGTGTAAAGAAAAGTTTATATTCAGTATCTCCAACATGTAATCTGTAATTTCGTATAAATTATGGTTTTGCTTTTTCATTTTTTGTAACCTTAGGTATTTATTGTCGAAAGCAATGACTAATCCTCTCAAGGCGTAGGGTTCATATACATGAGTTTTGCTAATCAGTACCTTTAGGACAATAGTTAAGAATATAGAAAATATAGAAAATTTAAAAAAATTTGATACATTTAATGTATTGAGAACCTAGAAAAACTCTTCTTTGCAATAGCATTTTTACTTCTTAGAATCTTAACTATTGGGGTTATCGCACTCATCAAATAAACCTTGATTTATAATACAACTAAATTTATTTAGACTTAGGAATGAGCCAAAATATGATATTGTCAATGTGCAAACTGAGACTTATTAAGCAACACTATCACAACTTCCTTGAAGGAGGCCATAACAAAAACGACAACAAAAAATTTATTCCTAAAAGAAATAAATATAAAATGGAGTTGCCAACAATTTTAATTTTAAAAAAATTGGAAATTTTTTTTATTTGATCAAACTGGTCTTTTGAAAAAAATTGACTCCGGGAGTTTAATTATAATTAGGGAAGGGTGAAAACTAAGGGCCTGTTTGGTTTGTTAGAAACAATTTTCAGTTTTCAGTTTTTAATTTTCTAAATTTGTGAAGAAAAAACTAAAAAAACTGAAAATTGAAATTTTCAGTTTTCAGTTTTTTCAGTTTTTCGTTCACAAATCTGAAAAACTGAAAACTGAAAAAAGCAAACCAAACAGGCCCTAAATTTCACTGCACCCCTAATGCATTCGCTTAAATATTGTTACCATATAGCTTATTATGCAAATTAATTTATAACTACGTAATATTTATTTTTCCTCTTTAAAAGTCACAAATATATACAAAAATAAAAGAAAATCAAATAAAAAGAGAATAAAATTTAAAGAAAAATTAATTGTGACTTGATAGTTGTTGATATGCTAACTTATCCTCTGATATAATGAAAAACTCAAAGTCGCGTTGTTTTTGTAGAAAATGCTTGTGTGTTTGATGAATTTTAATTAAGAGAGAAGAAAATAAAAAGATGTATTAATTGATTTTAATTTTGAGATTCTATTTTTGATCAATAAATTATATACATAAAAAATAAAAATTCACTTTGCACAGTATTTAAGTTAGCACTGGGTTACTCAATAAACTTTTACAATCTAATACTACATGAATCAGACATCCACCTCTGAATCATGACTATTGATTGTTGCACAGATTAAAATATAAAAATTTAGTTTTATTTTATTTTTTGAAAGGCCCAAAAAGAAAGCCCAAGATCATATTTTTTTCAAAAAAGATCCCTAGCCCATAAAAAGAAAATAAGACCCAAACTCTACATTGCACTCGGGCTACTCCTTCGGTCTAAAAGAAAAGAAACCAAGCAAAACAACCAAACCTAATCTTACCCAAATCTGGTTTCTTTATCCTAATCTAGCACAACACACAAACAAAGGGGTAGAACCATAGTTTCTAGACTCGGCCTGATGATTGACTCAATCAAGGCATCGGGTCACTAGTTCAACCGATGGGGTCGAATTGGTTGAACCAAATTTTATGAAATTATTGTATAAATATATATTTAATGTCATTAAATATAATTTATATAAGTGATTGCATATAAAAACACAACAACAAGGGTGGCTTAGTGGTTGTTGCATGCTCCCAGTAGCACCACCGCCAAGGTTCGATCCCCACCTAATGTAATTTTTTAGTCTGGTCCGATTTTCATTACTATGGGTAGAACTAAAGGTGGTGGCAGGACGAAATGGGAGGATGTCGCGAGGTGGATAAAGCAGCAGACGATGCCATGTTGCAGGGAGGATGTGTAGCAACGCTCGGTCGGATTGCAGCCTAGGTTTGAAGATGATCGAGGTGTTGGGCATGATGGTGGTTGTTGGGTGAAGGATGATAAGGTGGCTTTATAGGATGTGTTTTAGGACCAATGGAAGGGCTTTATGAGGGGTAAGGATGGTGGTTATGGCTTTAATGGTAAAACTATGATAGGAAACTTTGCAATGACTCAACGAGGAAGGTTGTGGTGTTGGTTTTGGAGTTGCAATGTCAATGGTTAATTGGCTATCAAGGTGGTGGTTTAAGTCTTGGCCACAGTGAGGAGTTATGGTGGTTGATGGTCGTGATGGTGAGGAAGATGGTTGTGTGATTGTGATGTTGAGGGTTCTAGTAGTTTGTGGTGGTGGTAGAGGGTTGTTACGAAATAGATGATGAAGGATGATGGTGGTGGCTAATGAATGACTATGGAGCATGTGAGAATTGGGGTTGAAAATGTGACAGGCTATGAGGGATGGGTACCGATCTAAAGGTTATGTCGCTATTGTGTATTTTTATGTGGCTGTTATTGCTTTATGATTATGACTAGCCACCTATATATAAAATTTTTGTGCAACTAATTGGGGAAACGATTTGACTAAGATATGGAAATTGAACTTTAAAAAAAGATTTGGTAGAGATTTTGATTGAAAAGATTTGGTAGAGATTTTGATTGAAAAGATTTGATTGATATTATCACTGATACAGATCAAAAAATTTCTGAAAAAGATTTGATGCTAACTAAAAGGAAAATATTTTTTTGTTATTATTATTTTTTAACTTTTCAATTTTGTTTTTTTTTCTTTATTTTCTTATATACAAATAATACCCTAACAAAATATGGTGTTCACAAGCACCTTAGTCCATACCCTCATATTTCATCTCAACATGGACCTGACTACACCTCACCAAGTGCCACTTCTCTTATCTTTACTAGATTATGGATTGCTTAGTTGCGCAAAAAATTGAATTCAGTATATATGCAATTTTGAATTATATACGTGTGATAAAGATGTAAATAGTAAAACAAAGTGTTCATAAATTATATATGAATCATTGATCAACTTATGATATAACATTCAATATATATTTATAAATATTTTCTTATACACAACATAACCAATTTTATTAGTGTTCTTTGAATTACCATCACATATAAAAATCTTCAATTTCTTTGATTGGTTACTTTAGAAGTTGCAATATACATCATCATGATTAAAAATAAGCCTCTCCAAAATCAAGCCAATATTTTCTCTAGCAGGGCATTTGTTTCAGTGTATATTTAATTATTCCCGGGAATAGGTAGTTGGGATAATGTGTTCCTACATTTGTTACAAGTTTTATAAAAATTTTCTCTGGTATTAATTATTCCATGGAAAAAGATTTTCCTATGATTTAGTGAAATTCATTCCCAAGTTGAAGGGCAGGGAAAAAAATTCTTATGACTTAGAGAATCACAATTACTAAATTATCCCTCAATTATTTGACTTTTTCTCTCTTTATGATTTTTTTTCTTTTTGTTTGGTTGGAAGTGTAATTTTCATTTGACACAACTGTTATTTTCTTAGCATTTTATTTAATTATTCAATCTAGATGAGATGAACAAATTTGAAAAAGTTAATTGTTAATTTTACATTGACAGGTAACATTTCTGAATTTATATATATTTTTTCTAAAAGTTAATGTGTTAAGGGTATTTTAGAAATTATGACATATATTCTCAAAAATATAGATTATAAAACAAACAAGTTTTAAATTTATTCCCGGGAATCTTAACAAATATTCCCAAGAATGTTTAATGTTAAACAAACAATTTTTTAAAGATACCCGGGAATAATATTTCCAGGAATATCATTCACAGGAATGCGATTCCTGAGAACATAATTTCAAACCTTGAAACAAGTATATAAGATTATGTATATGATAAGCTTTCATCAATAAAAATTAATAAACATTATGATATTATGAAAGTATATCCACAAGAAATGATGAAAATATATTATTGAAATATATAGATTTTATGAGTAACAAATATCTTTGATAAATTGATTAAAAAAAATTCATCATCTCATCCACTTATTGCTCTATCTTCTTTTTGAATAAAGAAATTATTGAAAATTTATATTAAAGAAAATAGACTCATAAGCATTTTTATATTCATTTGAGTGAATTTTTCATAATGGTTCTCATAAATTGAAAAATCCATCATTCTTATCTTCACTTCTCCATTTTTTTCTTGAGTAAGAAAATGTGGCTTCAAATATTCATATTAAATAAAATAAAAATTTAAAATATAACAAAATATGAATTTGTAAGAATAATAAAATTTAATGAGAAAAATGTCAATGATTTTACTGAGAATTTATAAGAAAAAAATTCCATCATCTCATTCTGCATCCTATCATAATAAATACCATATAGTTACCTCTAAAAAAAAATTATATACTTACAGTTTATTTAATAAGAACTAAACACCCACCTCCTTGTAGAAGAAAGACGTTGACCTCTTCTTTGTACACATATTATTTTTTTTACGTTTAATTACATTTCTTGCAAAGCTTTAGATATCATAAAAAGAAAAAAAAAACAAATTGTAAAATAATTTCATAGAATATTTGACATAATATTTTATTTATTATAATTATATTTAAATCAATTATATTTCTTTATTTTGATTTCTATATTTGTATGTAAATAATTAACTTGTTATAGGGTAAAAATAATTCAAATACTCTACAATATAAATATAAAAAAATCTCCATAATTCACTTGAGTTAGATATTGTTGCAAAGGTTGTAGTAAACATTTATTGAAATAAACAAGAAAATTATAACCTCTCCTTCTTTCTTCCCATCCATTTTTCTTATTGAATAAAGAAAAATAATTAAAATTTTGTATAGTACATGAAATGGAAAAAAATTCAAAGTAAAATATATTAATATATTAATCACATGTCTAAATCATAAAGTGCCAATGTGTTATTTTATGATTGGATAACGATATAAATAAAATTTATATTACAATGTATCAAAATTAAATCTTTTTTATGGCATAAAAGATTTAAAAATAAATGAACATATTTTAATTTTACATCAAAATACAAATTAATTTTACATCCAAATATTAAACGATTTAAATTTTATTTTTTTCTTAAAGAGATTATTTTAAAAAGTCAATTAAAAAAATTATTTTATAGAAGTTATAATTTTAATCTTTAGAGAAAGGTATTTTTTTACATGCTCTCTTCATTTGTACTGCTGACATTCACGGGACACGCCACCTGATCTACAAAGATTTAAGCTAACGAGTAGTCTTATATCGAATAGATGTTAAGCTTTGGTGACGGTTCCAACAAGAAACCAATGGTTCCAAGACATGATCCTCGTTTTTTGGCCCTTTTGTTTTGCGGTTTTTCCGTTTTTTGTCAAGGACATACTTATTTCTATTCCATGCTTCAAACTCTAATTGGACTAGTTGGACTCATTATACTCCTTACAATACCTCCCCTTTAAAATTCACTTTGTCCTCAATGTAAAAATTTATGTCATTGTTACGGCATAATTTGAAGAGAAATCATAGGACGGCAACAATATATTATTATTATAAAAATACAAAAAAAAAAAGTATGAGAAGCGAAAAAAAGGGCACACAGTTGGGAGGAAAAAGCTGAAGTATGTTCCATCAATTGAACAGGAGGGTTTGTGATCGCTCATGCTGCCGGTCAAGCTCACTACCGCAGCTCGCTGTCAGTTTGCGTTCATGTCCTATCTATGGCCGCGGTGGGAAAATGAGGGTGATTGCTTTATTTTGTTTGCTGAAGCAGGATTTCTTTTGGGTGGGGGAGGGGCTGTGGCTTTTTCGGAGGAAGGAACCAACATGGGCTCCATTGGGTCGCGGCGTGCGGTCTTACAAGGCCATGTCTTTCCACTGCACCAAGCCCCATCTTCTGGTTTTTATTTTGTGGGAGCAGTAGACTATTGGGTTGGACCCAAGTGCGCGCCTATATTTTAGAATACAAGACCAAAATATGAGACCCGCTTAGCCTACTCAGTTGCGTTTTTAATAACGTTTTTTTTAATATATAAAATACTGATTAAAAACTAATAGATTTTCTTTATATTATGATTAATAAAAATTTATATATATATGTGTGTGTGTGTGTGTGTGTGTGTTATACTTTTGTTAAACTTTGATGAACCTTTGAACCAGTATCATATTTATTTAATGCCAGTTGACTTTCAGATGCTTAATTTTCATACATATACCTTACAAATCAATGAAATTAATTTGTATCAGAGTACAATTTTAATTATTATAGAAAGCTACCAACTAAGAGGAGATCACTTAAACAATTTTTATAAATTATCCTATAACAAAAAAAAATTATAAATTATTCTATTAGCTTAATAAATAGACAACTACGCTAGTCATCATTTACTAAGCTAACTAATTCACTATCCATAACAACAACTTATTCATACTCCGTAAAATAACATTATGACAATATTAAAATAAAAAACCAAGTAAAAAACACAATAGTCTTTGAAAGAGTGGGGATATCAATTTGGAACTCAAAAAATTTGTGACATCAGTTCAATTATTTAAAGATAAATCTTTATTTTACACCGCCACCTAATTAAAATATTTTATTTAAATAACTTTTCAAATAGTGAATATAAGAGTTAACTATCATAGTTTATGTGATAATTTATAATTAAATGACAGTGTAAAATTTTTTTCTACCATCAATGCATGATATTTAAATCATAAAGAATTATCATAATATGATCTCGTAAACAATTTTAGTGGGGAAAAATAAATCATTATAATGTATAATGCAAAGGATGATGTATACGAAAATCATTTAACTACGACGAATATTAGGCAAAATTAGCTTGTAATTTGCGCAAAAAGTAACATAAATTTATCATGGCTATTACAACTTACTCATTCAACTATTACACACTTGCAAAAAAGCAATAATACATAAGCATCAATATGATGTCTTGAGTTGTTGGGAAACTAAGTATGAAATGCCACCTATCGAGCTTCCAACAGGCTAACTGTCATATGATTATTTGAGCATGGTTTATAACTATTTGATGAAGAACCATCACTAACCATCTCTCTTTCGGTAAAGAATCCAGGTAATGGGAATTCACTACAGAACATCAAAACCACAGTTGACATGCTTGGCCTATCATTTGGACTTTGTTGGACACATATTAGTTCCACGTTAATTATTCTTAGCATCGTAGATAAATTGACCGAGTCTCTTATTGGTGCATAAACAATTTCAAAACCTTTGCCTTCTATAAATAGTTTCCATGCCAGCACATTTTTCAAATCATTTGGTTAATAGTAGAAGCATATCAAAAGTGATTAAAATTCAAGTCCCAGCTTACGTGTCCGAGAAGATTAAAGTAGTGATCTTGATTATTAAATACTCTATTTCTCTTCCCACTCAACAGCCCACCAGGGCTAAATACATCAGATTTTGTTGAGTATGCTCCATCAATAATATACTCTGATTTAGTCATAGATATCCACTGTACCCCCATCAGCCAAAAAAGAGAGAGAATCAAAACTAGCTAAGCGAGCATATATATCATGTTGATCAACTAAGACTTACTATGTTCCAACTACGTGTTGTGTGTTTACTTCAGTTTCATTCCCTCCAAAGCTTCGAGCTAGTCCAAAGTCTGAAACTTTTGTATTCATTTCACCATCTAACAACATTTTCAACTTTGACATCTCTATATATTATTCTATGCCTTGAATCTTAATAAAGATATAAAAGGCCCAAAGCAATTCAATTAATAATGTGCAAACATCTTGGCCAATCTAGTAACACGCCATTCTTTTTATTTGTTCACGAGATTGCCAAGTTAGACCGTTTATCAAATAAGATTATGAACTGTGATTGAAATATGATGGTGTTGGGACTAAACATATATGTGATATATATGGTTTTGAATTTTTAAACCATTTATCAAGTGGTCTAATTATTATGCGAAAAGAATCAAAATTCAATTTGATTTCTTCATTATATTTACAACTACCATACAACTACCATCCAATTTGATTACTTCATCAACTTTACAACTAGCATACAACTTGAATTTCTAAGATTCAACCTTTGCTACTTCAAGGGGATCAAGTATTTAATGATCTTTGTTTGGATGCATGCACCAAGAACTCCATAAATAGATCTTGGTTCATTAGCTCTCAACACCAACAACAATCCAATCATCTCTTCTTCTTTTCTAAGCATTTAGAGAGTCATTTGTTTCCTTTGTTTCTTTCTATATTGTGAGTTGATCGTATATATAGGTGAGAAAAATAATGTGACGTATTTTGAATATATTTAGGAGTTGGGTATTGAATAATAGGTATTGACTGGAGTGAAATATTTAGTTTCATGCTTATGCATATTTATTGTACTCTACTTGTGCTTTTAACAAACTGGTATAAGAACTCTTGTAGAGTTTTAGGCTAATTTGTTTAAAAATGTCCACTGTAAAATTTGATATTCAACAGTTTGATAGGTGCATTAATTTCAGAATATGGAAGGTCCGTATGTTGATTGTTATTGTACAGCAAGGTGTAAAAATAGCGCTTTTCGGCAAGGAAAAGAAACCTCAGACAATGAAGGATTCTGAATGATAAGATCATGATCAAAAGACTCTTTCTATTATTCACTAATTATTGATTATTTATTTACATATTAATTTTTTATATTTGTAAATTTATATGTTAATACTATATATATATGTATATAAATCGTAAAAGAAAACAAACGAAAAAAAAAAATTATGATACATGGATGCACATTAGTTAGTAGAGGTGAGAAAGGAAAAAACAATAATAAAAGAGTACAGTTCATAAATAGTGTGGTGAATTGTATACAGGACAATATTTTTTTTATAAGTATAGACATAGATTAGATAATGCTAATTGCTGCAATTCTAATGATTTTTACAGACAACTATATATGAGTGGGATATTGAAAAACTTTAAAAAAAATCATTTTTTCAAATTATTTTGAATTTTGAAAAAAAAATAAGAGAAGCTAAATCAAAGTACAACATAACTCTTGACCCAATGGAGTAGTGCCAGCTGAAAATAAAAATTGCAAATGAATGTCAAGTGTTGCATTGTAAATGCTTCTAAAGTCTATTAACCCTCTTTTACAATAACAAGTAGATAACTAAATATGTCAATCAACCAATAATATTGTTAAAGATTAATTTGGGAGAAATTCTCAGGTGCTTTTAAAGCAAGAAAAACCATTTGCTCTGCTCTATTTATTAATTGACAAATCAACAATTGCATTAAAAATATAGAGAAAATAGGAGATAATAATGGCCCACAAAACTGACGTGTCAATTAATAAATAGATTAGAACAAGTGTTTTCTCTTATTCTCAATACACGTAAATATTCCTCTTAATTTAGGGGTATAATCCTCATTATTGGGTGTGATTTGAAAATTGAAAACCTTGGGCTAGATTCAAATGTGAATAAAGTATTAAGGTCTATCCTGTCCAATATTTCTACACCCCTAATAAGATTCAAAAGTCTCAAAATTGATAATGATAGGACATACAAAGAGATAGGGGTGGCAAATGGGAGCGGTTAACCCGTCTTAATTATTTGGACCAATGCCAACTCAATCTATAAAAAAATGACAAGTTGGTGGGCTAACTCGGGAGTGTAGCTAGGGTTATCAACCAGTCCCAACCTATCACTGATTGACTATAAAATGGGATTGAGGTGAATTACCTTATTTTAATTATCGGGATTTGAAAATATCAATGTCAAAAAATATTGAGTTGATGGTGGGCTCAACTAATTTATTTTGCCACCGGTGAAAATTCTAAACAACGTGGAAAGAAGAAGCCATGCCGATGAAAACAAGTGGAGGAAGTAATGGCACATAAAGCGTTGATGTCGATATAGAAAAGACATGCAAAAGTCTATATTAACGCCGTATGTGCAAGGCATAAACTCCGATTGGCAGAAGCAGTAGTATTTCTCGCGGCGGATATTGATTTTATAACACCAATTTCTCATGGAACGGACGGGGCCTTTCTAAATTGACTTCTTCATGGACTTGCGGGTCACCCTGCCTTACTGATTAATTGTTTGGTCCTGCAAAATATCTAAATGGGAGGAAAAATTGTAAGGACTGAAAACGTGCATATTTCTACGTGGCGCAAAACCTAAAATCATCCTCGTCTTACCAACGAAGAAAAGGAGAGTGTGGGAAATAAAGTTATATTATTTACGTTATTAAATAAGTGTTCATTTTAAAAACAGCATGCCCTGTTTATATAAAATTATTTTATACACCATGGTTAAATTTTCTCCCGAAAGAAAGCAGTGAGAGGGCAAATGGTTCAGAGAATGATTTTACATTTATGCAAATCTATTCTTTCGGGAATAGCTTGCCCAATAATACAATAAAGAGGCATTTGGTATATCAAGTGGTATTTTCGGTACTATAGCATATTTTTCCAATAATACTCATAAGTGGCAGTATGGCGGCATTCTGTAGTGATCCGATGAGCTCAGGCAAGCTCCGATGGTGGTCAAGCAAGCTTCAATGGTGGTCCAATTGGGGCAATCTAGTCTTTGATCATTTTCTAAAACACTCCCTTCTCATCAGAATCCAAATGAGGTATTTTTATTCTCAAGAATAAAACTTTTTCAAGAATATTTCTTTTATTTGGGAACCAAACATGAAAATTTGCATTTCCTTAAATATCAAGGAATGTAAAAAATTTCACGAAAGAGTAAATTTTTTGAACACATCTAAATTATCCTAATACAAAGGTTATTAATCATTTACTTAATTCATGTGCATATTTAAATGGGATATTTTTATTCTTGGGAATGAAACATTTTTGAGAATACTTCTTCTATCCACAAACCAGACATGGGAATTTGCATTCCCTCAGGTTTCCAGGAAGGTGAAAACATTCCATGAAAGAATAATTTTGTTAAACACATCTAAATTATCCTAGTACCAACGTTTTATTAATGATTTTCTTAATTCATGCACATATTTAAAACTAAATATTTATTTGAGGATGGATGTAGTGAATGGTTATGACATTATTCTGAACAATGACAGAACTAAATTCTTGATAACATCCATTTTTAACGTATGAATTACTACTTATGCATAGCAATGGACAACGATTCAACTTTTTGCAGTGCGAACATGCGGCAAACGAGAGAGACCATAAAGGTGTTTACCGTATATTACAAGAAGACAAAGTGAGAATTTATGTATAGACAGTTCTACCGTTTTGACGACCTTCTGGAAACTCCACTTCGATCCCAACTCCAAAGTAAATCGCGTGTCTGACCATGTCAGTCTACGAAACATGGCACTCGGTACTCCTAAATCAGTTTAGCTGGGCTATGCTGGGGCGTTTGGCAGACAATTGATATTTGCGGTGGTGTGAATGTGAGAATGTATTGGTATTTGATTTTTGGGCAAGTTGTATTTTGGGATGAAAATTGACCATTTTTGTTTCTCAGTTATCGTATTGTCATAGGCAACAATTATTTCGTATTTAACTTTATACTTATGAATTATTTTAGTTTTAATTTTTAAAATAAGTTAAATTAATTTTTGATATTGTAAAACATGAATTATAGTAGTCTCTCAATCCACTTTGATTTAATATTTTATTAATTAAATAATGATGTGTAACGTTAAACGATATATTGGCATATTTTATATCATCTAAAATAGAATTAAGTTTAAAATCATATATTTTGGTATCTAAAATTACACAAAATAAATTATTTTAAACTCTTTTTCAAATCATTAAATGACTAATTTTATGCAGTTTTAAACATCAAAATACGTCATTTTAAATTTTATTATATTTTATATGACTCGTAGGATGTCGAGATATCACTAAATGTTACACGTTATTATTTAGTTGATAAAATATTAAATAAAAGTAGGATGACAGATTAAGCTGACTCATGTTTTATAATATTAAGAACTAATTTGATTCATTTTAAGAGTTAATAACTAAAATAATTTATGAGTAGAAAATCAGGGACTAAAATCAATATTAATTTGAGAAATATTTTCTTATAGGAAACATTCTCATAAGAATGTACGAAGGGAATTGTTTTGTAAGAACAAAATGATCAAATTGTCCTTAATAAATCCCATAGTTTTAAAAACCGGACCGGACCGGACCAGCAAGTTCAGACCAGAAATCGGTTTGATTCAATGATTAGATCAGTTCTGTATTCAAACCGGTCCACTGAACCGGCGAGTCAACCAACGTTGACCAGCTAGAGTTGACCGCGCCTCAAGGAAATATTTGTCAAAAATTCTAGAGACAAGATTCGAACACCTATCCCTGGGAATGAAGGAGCGCTGCACAACCACTGCTCCAACATCCTCCTTATTAAGGATCATGCAACTATATATATATATATTAATATTATATATATATATATATATATTAATATTATATTCAATTTGTATTTAAATTTTAATATGTCAAAAACTCCATAGGCAAGATTCAAACCCTTGTCCATGGGAAAGAAGGAGCGCTGCACAACCACTGCTCCAACTTCCTCCTTGTTAAATAATTTCCAACTAAATATATATATATTACATTTAATTCGTATTTAATTTTTATTTTTATATGTTGATTTGATAAATTCGGTTCAATGGATTCGACCAGTAACTCATCGGTTGAACTGGTGACCTAGTGACCCGGTATCTTAACCAAGTCAATCACTGGTCCGGTTTTGAAAACTATGATTAATCCTAAATCATTACAATTGTCATGCAAACACCGATGTTATTCGGACCATTCCCCCCATGCTGCACCACCACTACTGAAGATCATCGGATCGCTATTGTTGACATCGGATCACCATCATAGATTGTGTAAAACTCAATGTCATTCAATTACGTGATTTTATTTTAAAGACTTTTAAAATAGTAGGTGATTTAATCAGACTCTTCTATTAATGTAGTACATGATTATATATTCGTGTAATTTTTTTATTGTTGATAGTGTATAAAAATTAAATTCAAACAAATTTTTTTTATTTCATAAGAGTTTAATTTTAATATAATTATAATATAAAATACTTTTATATACTCTTTTCGTCCTCAAATAATTGTCCATTTAAAAACTTAAGTAGTATTAATTTTTTCTAATATTATCCATATTAAATACTATTGATTTATTAGTGAAGAATGAGAGAAAAAGTTGAAACATTGAAAAGAAACAAGGACAGTTTAGTAAATTATTCTTAACGTTTACTAACATTGTTATTTTACTAATTATTTCCTTAATTTTAGTACGCATTTAAAACTGAATAATTACTTAAGGACACAAAGAGAGTAACATTTTAATCAATAAGTGTTTGTATCAAATATTATTATTAATAGGGTTATTTATCATTGGATTTTTTATAATATAAATATGTAGGTTTTAAACAACTATTAAAGTCATGTTAAATGATATTATAATACACGTTTCAAAAGTTTTTAATCGTTATTTATTATAAAATTTTCGAATATCTATATTAAGAGCTGATACTATGCCTGCACCGATGCAATGTATGCCCTCTCCTTCCCTGAAAAATCACACAAAATAACATCTTTATCTCTATAAACACACTTCCACTTTTTCATTCGTGATCCTATCTACCCCCATTACCGTTATGCTTTCTTCTCACTGTTTTATGGCTGCCCAAAATCCCCACACACATGGGGGATAGGTAGCGGATAATCTCTAGATCCTCTGCAGTTTTTCCTACAACTGAAGAGAATTTGATGCCATATTCTAACAAGGTTTCTTCATCTCCGCAACATATACACACCCAACACGCAAGTGTATATTTTGCAGTGACGCCACATTTTCAACTGTTGATATGAGTATTTAAAAGTTATCAATCAGGTACCCAATATGTGTAATGACCGCAAAAAAAAAAAGAGAGATGATCACCGTGCACCTTAAGTGATATAGACCACTATATACTTTTCTCTTTCTTTATCTTCTCCTTCTCTCCCCGTAACTCCCTTCTCCCTTTCTTTTCTTTCTTTTCCTCTCATTATTTCCTCCTCTTCCCGTAGCTCTCTCCCTTTCACTTCTTCCATTATTCTTCTTCATACCTTCACCAATCATTCCCACCACCTCTATCATTATCATCTCCTCCTCCTCTTCATTATCTTCCACCATTCTCTTTCTCCTCTACCTCCATTTTCTCTCTCTAAACTCCATTAGAGAGCTTGGAGCTTTAGAAGGAATTGGAATGATTTTCTTTATCAATTTTACTCTCCAAGATTTAAATTATTGAAGTTTCTAATTATTTTAGGAATATTGTTAGGTTTCTTAAATCCCAGAATTTGGGGCTTTTATTGATTTGGGGCTAATTTATGTAAATTTGTGATATTGTTAGCTCACAAATATTAACATTATCTTGTTCCTAGAGCAATGGAGCAATCAGGTATCAACACTTGAATTGGTGGCATCAAAGGCATTGTTCTTCGGTTCTTTGAACCAATAGTTGTGAGTAGATGATATATCTGCAGATTTCTTTATGCATGATAAATAATATAAAATGGTATGAAGAGCTGAATGTATGTTGATATAGAAGAAAATAATTTATTTATTGAAAATGTGGCTTTATGTTTGAAATGAAAAACTTTTATTTGGAGGTCATAATATGATTATTATGCTTATTTAAATATTTTGAGTTAAACTGTAATGAATATTGAATTTGAGAGCATATTATGTTACTTTTATATTATGTAATGTGCTAAATTGGGAAAATTCTATAGTTAGAACCTGTAGTTAACGGTAGGGACGTTAGCCTCAGTGCACTGTGAGAAACTCCAGTTAACAAGTGAGGTGATAACCCCCACATAGCTGCAGCTATGTCTAGACTTGTATATGGCTACGGGCCAACTCTAGTTAGCAGGTGTGGTGCTAACCTGCACATTGCCTTAGGTCATGTCTGGATTTGTTATCGTTCTGCTTCGGATAATTCCCCAATGTATTTGAATTTATATGAGTATGTAAATCTATGTTATTAAGGAATCTCATGTTATGACTAAAATCCTATTTTATGAGTACATATACATTATTATGTTTATATTGTTTTATGCTTGCATTTAGTAAACTATGGATACCCTATCTCTCATTGAGTTGCAAAACTCACCCCATTGTATTTCTACCATTTTCAGATACAGGTGCTGGTGTTAGTTCTGATGTTCCTTCGACACAATCTTAATAAATTCTAAGTTGGTGAGCCTTTTTGTAAAGGCCCTTTTTGTTTTCATTCATATGTTGTTTTAGTGTCATGACCTGATCTGGGAATGTGACTAGCACGTGAGAAATCTCATTCTCACATAAGCCTCATGATCTGTTAACTGTTCTATATGCATGCTCTGTTCATAAAAACCATAAAACCCAGAAAATTTCTCTTTTTCTACATATAAATCACCTCTTCAAAGAAACAAAATAATCGAAATAATTAAGTCTGCTGATTCGTAATCTGTCTCTGAAGTCTGAAATCATGATACTTCACATATAAGATGTAAACTGCTCTGTTTCCAAAGTTCATCAAATTAATACAAATATGTCTCTAAATGCAAAATATGAAAATATGCTAAATGTAAACATGATCTAAGGTCTGGGATCCTGCCTGCATCTACACTGGAGCATTCTAAATCAAATTGATAGCAAGGCTCACCAACTGAGGTCTAGTACTGCTGGAAGAAGAGGGTTAAGAGAATCCGTAACAACTACTTTATCTATAAAACCGGAGAAAGAGAGGGATGAGTTTTGTTATCAAAACTCAGTGAGTGAATCATCACCTGAAATCCCTTTCCATAGGACACCAAAGAATAATGCATAAAATCATAATAACATCATTCATACTCAAAAGTATTCACTTATGTGTGTGTACATATATATATATATATTTATATATATATATATATATATATATATATATATATATTCATTCCAATTATCATGTGACAACCCAAAAACAATTTTCTTACCTTACTTTCATACCTGAAATCATACAAGCTCATGGTATAATAGCTTTTAGAGAAACAGTAATCTCTGCTCTGTAGGTACCCAGTTCCTCGTGAACAAGGGTTCCTAATTGATATCTTAACGGTTTCTCGTGAATCGCGTCCCTCGTGAACTGATATCAAACTCTGAATATAAATCTCTGATCACATCTGGGCATTACCTATCACCGCCCTAGTATGACAATAAATTCTCTGTATAATCCTTGGCCCGGGCAACTTGGTACCAAGGTTAACAGATTAACTGCTGTTACCACACAGTTTGTTTCTGTATAGCTACCTTTTAACTTAATTAAATACATTCATTTAAATTTGAAACTCCTTAAAACCATTTAATTCTTTGTGAGCTCTGAATCCCTATAACTCTGTAACAGTTTGACCTTAGTATAACTGTGACTATAAAATCATACGTGATGATTCCAAGTTCACAGAATATGTATCTGCCAATTGTTCTGAGTCATACAAAGATCCATGCTCTAAAATCCTTTTATGTCTAAATTTCTAGATTATCCTTTACCAACAATAAACTCTGATACTTTGAGAGCCATGAATCCACTTGATTCTAACAATCTGACCTTAGCATATCCGTGGCTATGGAACCATGTCCAAGGGATCACCGTGTGTAGACATTTATGATTCCATACCTTCACAGAATATGTAGCCGTCAACTGTTTTGAATCTCCTGAAGATTCAAGCTCTAAAAACATTTTGATTAGTTATCTAAGACATATCTCAACTATTCGGCTTTTCATAATTAGAAAACTCAATATCATGCTTCAAAATAGCAAAGCTTGCAATCATAATTCTGTTTTCTTCTCTAACTGTATACCTAGGTATAAAACCATTTCATATATATAAATCAATTTCATAATCTATTAAAACAATCATAAAAGCCTTTAACAATCACTTATATCATCAATTCTATATAAAATCATTATAACAAACATGGTCCCATGAGTTTTTATCAAAAATCAATTTCATGCTCTAAAAACAAGAGTTCTAAAACATATAACTCAACAGAAATCTTAAACTTCTTTGCTGACATCTCTAAACTCAAACAGTAAATCATATTTTTATGAAAATAACTCTAACGCATAACATAGAGATTACAGATGAGAATCCACTCACTCGGAGGGGTGAATGGTGAATAACTAACACCAACAGAGCCAACAGGACTCTTAGAAGCAGGATGTGACACCACTATCTGACATAGAAGTCGCAGAACTCTAGATTAACCTCTGAAACATGTTCAATACCCAAGAATCCATCCCTAAGGAGGTAGAAAACTTCTTTCCCTAGAGAACCATGGAGAGCCACTCTCAAAAAAGGAGAACTTGAAGAAAATGAAGCAAAACTAACAAGACAACATATCTTCAACCTTGAAGGAGGGAAAATTATAGGTTAAACTTGAAGAAATTGGAAGAAAATGGAGTTTCTCGGGTGAAAATCACATTTTTTGGGTGAGAGCTCGAGGTTGGGGGTGAGAACAGGTGTGTGGAGTGTTCTGAACCCCGAAATGGGGGTTTTTATAATTCTGTTGACCGCTCAGCGCTCATTCCAAGAGCTTAGAAATATCTCTTGCACCACCTTATTGTTCTGTTGACCGCGGCAGCGGTCTCCAAAATGCCCCAGAATACTCTATAGAATGTACTTATTTACATTTACTAATTTTAAGTTACTCTCCATTAACTTTAAAACATAAATGTAAATAAGGAAACACCCCCCATTTGGATTCAAATAAAATATCAGAAAAATCAAAATTCCAACCAATCAAAATTCAAATTTTGAATTTTAGTTCAAATTCAGGAATTCTCATGATTTTATAAACTCATAAGCTAAAAATAAAATGTTTAAGGGTTTCATAAAATTCATTAAAAATCACTCTTCAACTCATTTTTTTTCTAAGGAATCATTACTGGACTTTTGATCCCAAAATATGGCTCTATCATAGAGCCCTCCAAGGACGTGTAGGGTCCAGGCTTAGTGAAATCTAGGACTCGATCGATAGGTAACGATAACTGGCACTGTTTCTAGTTCGAAAAAATTTTCTAACCCTATTATTTAAAACCTGGGGTATTACATTTAGCCTGTAGATGTCAATTGCTCCATATGTCACAGGCAGGTTCCTTGGACTTGTGTTGTATTTGTGTTTGAGAACTTATGACTTAGCTATATACGTTATGTTTTGGAAAGGATTGGTAAACTTAATTTGGTTTTATGTTGAACTATATTGGTACTATGACTGGTATATGCTGAAATAGTAATATGTACTGGAAGGGCACATTATGAGAATGCTTGATACCCCAGTGTTGCGATTTTATTGGAAATATTACAAGTTATATTTTATTTGGGAAAAGTCCGAAAAATAGAGGAAACTCTGTTTGTTTTCCTAGAAAATTTAGTGTATTAAGGTTTGCTGGGAAAAATGTTTCCATGCGCCGGTCATGGTCTAAATTGGTTCGTGACAATATGATCATATGTATCCATTATCATTATGTCAATTATTTTAAAGTAGTTGTGCATCATAGTTTCCCTTTTAAAGTCAGGAAAACACAGTGGCTCTATTAAAGCATGAAGAATCATTGATTGTCAAGCCACGAAGAATCTTTCATTTTTGTCTACTTTTACGAAGGTTCTTTTGTTCTTTTTTCATCTCTCAACTGCAGTTGATTCCATATCCCGGCCCGAGATACACCTTGGTTTCTGAGGATGGAACGTTTGTGTTGGGTTTCTTCAGCCCAGGAAATTCTACAAACCGTTACTTGGGGATATGGTACAAGCCTATCCCAGAGAAGACTGTTGTTTGGGTTGCAAATAGAGCTAACCCTGTCAAAGACAACTCCAGCATGTTGCACATAAACAATGAGGGGAATCTTGAACTTGTTAACCAGAATGGGACTGTGGTTTGGTCAGCAAAATCAACAAGGAAGGTTGTCTAACCCATTGCTCAGCTCTTAGATGATGGGAATTTGGTGCTAAGGGATGAGGGAGACCAAGATCCTGAGAACTACTTGTGGCAAAGCTTTGATCTCCCTTCTGATACACTGTTGCCAGGAATGAAGCTGGGTTGGGACCTGAAGACTGGTCTTGAAAGGCGTGTAACTGCTTGGAAGCACTGGGATGATCCATCACCCAGAGATTTTTCTTGGGGCATCTCACTTGAAGGTGTTCCTCAAGGAATATTTTTGAAAGGGTCAAAAGTGTTCTACCCTGGTGGTCCATGGAATGGCAATCAATTGAGCGATGCCCCGAAATTGAAGGCCAATCCAGTCTTTGATTACAAGTTCATATCCGACAAGGATGAGCTGTACTTCACATACAACCTTAAGAATAAGTCAGTGATTTCAAAACTTTACATGAACCAAACATCAGCTGCTCACTATGGCTACATATGGATGGAAGAAGCTCGAGATTGGAAGCCTTATGGATCTGTGCCAAGGGACTATTGTGATTACTACAATCTTTAAGGTCCAAATGCAAATTGTGTCATAAGTAACTTGCCAGTGTGCCAGTGCTCAACGGGGTTTAAGCCAAAATCACAAAAAAGGCGGGACATGATGGACTGGAGTCAAGGATGTTCACTCAGTGAGCAATTGAGCTGCAGGGATAGCAGCAAAGATGGGTTTTTGAAATTTAGTGGACTGAAATATCCAGATACTTCACATTCTTGGGTCAATGAGAGTATGAATCTCAATCAATGCAGGGATAAATGCTTAGAGAACTGTTTCTGTACAGCTTATGCAAATTCAGATGTTAGAGGAGGAGGCAGTGGCTGTTTGATGTGGTTCGGTGACCTCAAGGATATTAGATCATTTACCGATGGAGGTCAGGATGTGTATATTCAAATGAAAATCTCTGAGATTGGTAAGGTCCTGATCTCTCTCATATCGTTGATGTTGTATTGAAATGAACTTTTCACTCAACTTTATTGGCTGTGTTTTTGGCCATTATAACTTTATATATACTTTTCGATGGTTCATGACTAGCTCTGTTAATATAATTTAATTTTGGGTAAAACACCCTTATCTCCCTTGAAGTATTAAGAAATGACACTTCACCCAATTTATTTTAAAAATCTACATTTCATCCCATTTCACTAAGGGTGTGTTTGGTATTTTCTCTATTATAATTTATTTTTTATAAATTATATACTAAATAATAAAAATAATTATAAAATAAGTAATTAATTTAATTTCTATACAGTGATAGGATAAAATAAAATATTAACAGATAACCAAATTTGATACTTTTTCTTAATTTTTATTGATTCATGGTTAAAATCATTTTATATTGCCAATTTATAGAAACTAAATTCATAAAAAAAATTAAGAATTATATTAAAAGTTAATAATAATTATCTTATTAAAAAATTAATAATAAGAATTTTAAATAAAGAAGATATAAAAATTAAATAAAAGTTTATAAGAATATTAAAATATATAAATAAACATTAATTATTTTGATAAAATAAATCATACCTGCTAAATAATATTAGTAATAAATAATATTAATATAAAATATAATTATATGAATGAGATTAAAAACTATTAAAATTAATTTTTATAAATTAATGATTTAATTATCATAGTTAATAGTTAGTTATCTAGTATGATTTGATACTATTTTAAATTTTTATTATTTTGCAATGTAGAATCATATTTTATACTGTACACTAATAAAAATTCAATAAATTATCAAACCGTGATCGGTAATTATCATAATAAGCAGTTACCTAATATAATTTAACACTTTTTTAAATTACTATTGCTTGATTTATTTTATAATTATTATTTGTGTGAATTTAATTTTGATGAATTGATAATGTATAAATTTTTTATATTGTTATCTAATTAATCATTTCATTTAAATGATTTTTCAAGCAATAGATATATGAGTAAATTCCTTTGGCTATAAGACAAATACATGCTTGAATACATTATATAAATCATTTATAACATCAATACATTAAAATCAAATTCATTAAAATAATGATTGTAAAACGAATCAATCAAATGTAACGAAAAAAAAATCAATCAATAGAAATGCTTATTATTAATTTTTAATTAAAATAATAATTATTATATAATTCTTAATATTAGTTATAAATTTAGTTTCTATAAACTGACAATATAAAATAATTTCAACCGCAAACTAATAAAAATTCAAGAAAATATCAAGTTCGGTAAAACGTTATCTACCAATATTTTATTTTATGTTATTAGTGTATAGAAATTAAACTTATTACTTATTTCATAATTAATTTTGTGATTTAGTATATAATTCATAAAAAATTAAATGGGGGTGAAGTGTAGATTTTTCAAACAAATGTAGTAGTATGTCATTTCATAATATCTGGAGGGAAGTAAGTGTATTTCACCTTTTAATTTTTTTTTTCCCATAAATCATGAAGCTGCCAAAGAAGGGAAGAACAAGAAGGTGGCAGTGAAAGTCATAATCGGTGCCTCAGTTCTTGTGGTGATTTTGTTATTGTGCTGTTTTTGCAAGAGAATGATAAGATTCAGAGGTAGCTTTTTAACGTTGAGTCTCTCTGACTCAAATTCATTTTAACGAATTCGCACTGACATAAGAATTTAAGAACAAGAATGTCAATCAAATTTTAACGACTAATATAGCGAGTACATTTATTCTTTAACTTATAATTCATTACTATTTGGGGGCAGGATTTTGAAGCCATTACATTCGATGTTCAGTTCCATCCTAATTCATTTAGAGCCTAATATAAATGTTTAGGTTTAGCTAGCTTGTCAAGCTCTTATATTTTCATTTCATATTTTATTTTCTGCACTTTTTCTGTTGCAAATTTTTAATGTAAGGTGTTGTTTGGAACAATATAGTGCAAGTCATTCCTCTGGTTGTTGTCAATCATACAAAGAAGCATATAGTCTCAATTCTTTCAAAGGACTAATTCTGGATAATGCTATAGATGTAGTTTAGTAGCTTACTATTTTGTTTCTGCAGCTGAAGAAACAGACAACAACTTGCTGGTAAAGAATAATGATGAAAGCCAGAAAGAAGACTTGGAACTTCCGATATTTGACCTTGCTACTGTTGTCAAAGCAACAGATGACTTCTCAATCAACAATAAACTTGGAGAAGGGGGATTTGGACCGTATACATGGTAATTATGCAGCATTCTGCTTTAATGAACACAAGAACTTAATTATAATTCTTTAATTATGTTCATACGTTGCATATGTAATTGAGTATGGGAAATTACAGGGTACCCTAGTAGATGGACAAGAAATTGTTGTGAAGAGGCTGTCATGGATTTCTAGAGAATGATTGATTGAATTCAAGAATGAAGTCATGTTGATTGTCAAACTTCAGCATCGAAACCTAGTTAAGCTTCTTAGTTGTAGTATTCAAGGAGAAGAGAAGATGCTTGTTTATGTATACATACCCAATAAAAGTTTGGACTCGTTTATCTTTGGTTTGGATCACTTAATATCTTCTGAATTTTAATTTTCTTTTTCATTTAGAAGTTTCCTCCCCCACTGTCTCATTCATATTGCCACTTTTTGTCCTATTACTTACAATAATTTGTGTATGTTTGATTGGAATGAGTTAATTATGTTATTTGTCTTGGCAGATGATGTAAAAGCTAGAGTTTTAGATTGGTATAAGCGTTACAACGTTATATGGAGAGTTGCTCGAGGACTATTATATCTTCGTCAAGATTCTAGATTAAGGATAATATATAGAAATCTTAAAGCAAGTAATGTCTTACTTGATAGCGAGTTAAACCTTAAAATATCAGACTTTGATATGTCTAGAACTTTTGGGGAAGACCAAACTGAAGGAAATACAAAGAGGGTGGTTGGAACATAGTGAGTTGACATAACAATATAGTTTTTTTATTTGTTTCTACCTCCAACCAATGCTGATTTGAACAAATTTTTTGCTTTTTTTTTCAATGATTTCGTTGGATATATGACTCCCGAATATGCCATTCACCGACTATTCTTGATAAAATCCAATGTCTTCAGCTTTGGTGTATTGCTTTTGGAGATAGTAAGTGGAAAGAAGAATAGAGGAGTTTCCCATTCAAACCACACTACAAACCTTTTTGGACATGTAAGAGAAAAAGGACTCAAGGAGTATGTTATTTCCTCTTACAAGTAACAAACCTTGAGAATGACATGTCTTTTACATGTTTTAGGCATGGATATTGTAGAAAGAGAGCAGGCCTCTAGACTTAATTGATTCTTGCATGGAGAAGTTGTTGGGTTTTTGCTCTTTCACTAAAGCCCAATAGGGGCTAGTGTGTAAGAAGAGCCCAAGAAACCTAGAGCCCGTTTCATCTAAGGGTTAGGTTTCTTGGAATCCATATATATATTACACTTAACCTCCCCATGAAGTGGAGTAGTCACAAACTGTGAGGCAAGGTCATCTCCTGACAGAGAAAGTGCCCACACACCATCTCTCCTTCCTCCTTGAGAGATGGTCTGAAGGTCCGCATCAACCGACTACAAGGAAACACTAGAGGTATTATTTCTTCCTGTGTTTATGAAACAATGATGATTTGTAAGATACCAATGTACTAGGTCCTTAAATCGCTCCGCAAATCCAATAGTTCTCTTACAATTGGTATCGAGCCTGGTTGTACATTGGTATGTGAATCTAGTTTCACTATTCATGTAATTAGTTTGCTTCATGAAACATGGCACCTAGGATTCTATATTTGTTGATCATATGTGTTGTATGTTTATCTTTATAATTCTTTATTTGTTTTTCAACTTTAATCCATGGTAGAGATTTGAATGTATTTTCTTGGGTTGTAACAAGGAGGCTAATCCCATATGATTAGGTTTCCTCCTTGATTTTTTATTTCAATTCTTGTATATATAGATATTTTTTTTTTGATTGTATACAAAAATTGTAATAAAAGAAGATCAAGAAGATACACAAAGAAGGACGTTCGTCACTGTTTGGACATGTTCATGGACCTTTGGATCTCAGATTTGGATGTATCATATATCGTTGGAAAGAGGACGGAAAGACGAACAAAATGGTGGGTGGATCGCGCTGCGGAGCTCCGCGACGCGCCTCCACGCGCCGATACAAGAGGCTGAGATTGGTTTCCACGCGCCTGTGAAGATGGAGAGAGTGAAGGCGCGTGGAAAATTCAAATTGGATGATTCTAGTGGCGTTGGCTTCATCTCTTCATGGTAGTCCTAACAAAAAAATTGCGTGATCCGAGTTCGGTGACGGCAAAGGAGAGAAACAGTTAGGGTTCCTTGAAGTTGTCTTAGGTTTTCTTGCCAAAATTTAGTATTTTGGGCTATTGGACCCATGGTTACCATAAAAAGGCTTGAGATAAATACCTATGGGCTAAAAGGAAGGACAAGAAGGGCTGGAATATTTTTTGGTTATTTTTACCTTTTTTTATATTTTTTTTTCTCTAGGAAACCATGGATTAAAGTCTATTTTATTTAAATTACTTCATTTTATGAATGGATGAATTATATGATTGATAACATGCTTATTGTGATAACATGCTTATTGTGATAACATGTCATATAGAATAGGAGGTGCCATATTATTGCATAACTTGATAATTACATGAGCATAATAGCTATTTTGTCATTCCGCGACTAGTATGATAGTTATTATTGAATTAAAAAAAAATCAAGACAAATTCCTAAAAGAATTGTTTACATTGCGAGTATTTTGTGGGTATTCTAAAATGGTCATGTGTCAACACACGCTGCATACCATAATCATGTATCATGATTGTGGAGCACGCCTATCATGACCGGATTTTAGGACCTTAATGTTTTCAAAATTCTGATAAGCTAAGCTTACACGTTCATCGGCTTGTGGGTGCTTACATAGTTTTTGAAAACAAACAAAGAATACTCGAATTTAAACAATTCTTGGAAATTGAAAAATTCTAATTTTAAAATATTGAATGGGTGAAGGTTTTTAATTAAGTAATTAATTTAAAACCTACAGGCTCCAATTGTGGGTTTATTAGTGAAATGGTCATCGCTGAAGCCCCATCGGATAAGGATAATCAGATTTCGCTAGATTAAACCTTAATATTTTCAAAATTTTAGTAAAGTTTTGTGCTTCATCGCTCAAGAACACTTAGACACTAAAGATAATTTTGAAAGTAAACAATGGTTAAATACATTCAACTTTGGTAAAGTTGTTAACCCTCCCATGGAGGTTCTGGCAATGGAACTGAAGGCCCAAAATAAACAAGATTAGTTTTACAAGTATCTTGCCCATCGTAAGCCTTGCAAAGATAACTAATGGATTGTTGAATTATAAACGAGTAGTAGTTATTAGAATCTACTAGCGCTATTTCCGTTTGTTGTTATTCTTGTTTGTAAATAGTGTGTGTTTTTTCCTTGTTTTCAGAGAAAAAATGTCTTCATTCGATCCTTTAGCTACTATCTTAAGCCAAAAACCTATGGATGGTACAAACTACAAACAATGGAAAACCAATTTGGATATTGTTCTTCAATATGAAAAACTCAACTTTGTTCTGACTACCTCTATGCACCTCAAGATGCGCCGAGGCAACAAAGACATCGCCAAAGAGAAAAGGAAAGATGGGAGAAGGCAAATGTAGCGATTGCTATATTTTAGCCTCCTCACACCTTCGTGAGCAAGTGAGCATGATTGAGAGTGGAGCAAAGATGCTCCAGACTCTTGATGGCATGTTTGCTACGCTCTAGCAACTCTAGGGCAAAATGCGTCAATGCAAATACCAAGACAAATATAACCGAGGAAGTGCGGATCATTTCGACAATGATAGCAAACTTCAAGAAGGTCAAGACCATGGGGTCAAATTTGTACAAGAAGTAAAAGTTGACCTTCTCTTGCAATCACTTCCTGAATACTTCAATCAGTTTAAGATGAATTATAATATGAATAAGATGAATCTTGACCTAACTCAGCTGATGCACGAGCTTGAGAGTGCTGGACAGCCTCCTAGTCAGCGTATACCCATTTTTTGTCGCGTGAGAGTCTCAGAAACCTAAGGGGAAACCCAAGGGAAGGAACAAAAATAAGAAAAAGAAATCAGGTGTTCCAATTGCCAAACCAGTTGCAATGAAGCAGCCAAAAGGCAAGTGCTTCAAGTGTGGACAAAAGGGGCATTGGAAGAAAAATTGCCCACGTATGAAAAAACCAGGTATGGGTAATTTACATGTGATTGAGGCTTGTTTAGTGGAGAATTACAATGATAAATGGATCATTGATTCAGGAGCCACTAACCATGTTTGTTACTCTTTGCAGTGGTTCAAACATAGCTTGCCTTTAAGTGAAGGACAACGAGTTTTGAAACTTGAAAATGAGGAGCTTGTGTCTGCACTAGCAGTGGGACAAGTTGTTTTATCTTTTGATAATTGTAGAACTTTGGTTTTAGAAGACTGTTTATTTATTCCGAATTTTAAGAGGAATTTAATCTCTGTTAGTTGTTTGGTTAAACATGGTTTGGACAATTCAGCTTTAATTCTCGCCAATAAGAAGTTCATCTTCTTTTATTTGTTCCTGTAATGTTTAATGGTCTTTATTTCCTTAGTCCTGTGCCCTGTGAAGTTAATCATGTTGAAATAGGAGATGTTGAGCATGTTCATTCATCAAAGAAAAGAAAAGTTTCCAATGAAACTTATCTTTGGCATTTGAGATTGGGTCATATTAATTCTAACAGGATACAAGATTTGGTCAATAGTGGGATTTTAAAATCCCTGAACTTTGAACCAATACCAGTTTGTGAATCTTGTTTAGAAGGTAAAATGACTAAGAGATCTTTCAAGGCCAAGGGAAATCGTACACACTTCGCCGAATTGGTACATACTGATGTATGTGGACCAATGAATGTCCAGGCCAGAGGAGGGTATCAGTATTTTATCACATTTACTGATGATTACTCTAGATTTGGACATGTGTACCTGATGCGTCACAAGTCTGAAGCTTTTGGAAAATTCCAGGAGTTCAAGGCTGAGGTAGAAAAGCATCTTGGTGTTCAAATTAAGACTCTTCGATCTGACCGAGGGGGTGAATACCTATCCGGGAGAGTTCAGTCTTACGACCAAAGATGGGATAGTTTCACAATTATCTTCTAGGGACACCCAAAAGAGAATGGAGTTGCTGAAAGGAGAAATAGAACCCTTTTAGAAATGGCAAGATCTATGCTCAGTTATTTATCTCTTTCTGATTCATTCTGGGGATATGCCTTAGAAACTGCTATGTACCTATTGAACTTAGCTCCATCCAAGTCAGTTTCAAAGACACCAATAGAATTATGGAAAGGGTGTAAGCCCTCCTCGAATCATATTCGGATTTGGGGTGCTCCAGCACATGTCTTACAAAAGAAACCAGATAAGATGGACTCACGTCATGTATGTGCATGTTTATAGGCTATCCTAAAGGAACCAGAGGTTGGTTGTTTTATAGTCCAAAAAGAAAAGAAGGTCACTAGTAGCACACGTGACTTTTTCTTAGAGGAGGACTATATGGCAAATTATTAGCCAAGGAGTAAGGTTATTTTTGATGAGCTAGTCTTAGATCAAGTTTTACCTCAACCTCAGGCCCCCAAATTTTTGTTCCTGGTTGTTCAAAGAGGGGAAAATATACCGATGTTGAACACACACAGAACCCAAATAGAAACCGTGGTTCAGCATGATGATCAACAAGGAACCTCAGTAAAGGTGCGATTACCGCTGAGGAAGAACAACAAAATCATGAATTGGTTAATCCACTTAATGAGGGTCCTCATCTAGAATTGATCCTCTCAGATGCACAACAACAAGTGCAAACTCAGTGGAGATTGATTCATAAACCCGCAAGATTTCTCTTGTTGGGCTAATCGCCTTCAGGATGTCATCATTGAAGATGATGATGATCCCACGAGTTATGAAGAGGCACTAGGAGATGTTGATGCTCAGGAATGGCTTGAGGCTATGAATCGTGAAATAAATTCTTTATATTCCAACTCAGTTTGGTCTCTTGTAGATGCACCAAAAGGGGTAAGACCCATTGGGTGTAAATGGATCTACAAGAGAAAGAGAGGATTGGACGGGAAGGTTGAAACCTTCAAAGCTAGATTGGTGGCGAAAAGATACACACAAATAGAAGGTGTGGATTATGAAGAAACCTTTTCACCGGTTGCCATGCTCAAGTCTATCCGGATTCTCTTATTAAGTAAAGAAATCTTGATTATGAGATTTGGCAAATGGATGTCAAAACTGCTTTTCTAAATGGAAATTTGGAAGAGGATATCTACATGCAGCAACTAAATGGAAATTTGGAAGAGGATATCTACATGCAGCAACCAAAAGGGTTCATAGTCAAAGGGCAAGAAAACATGGTATGCAAGTTGCAAAAATCCATTTATGGACTTAAGCAAGCGTCCAGATCATGGAACATCAGGTTTGATCAAGCCATTAAGTCTTATGGTTTTGAAAAAAGTCCTGATGAACCGTGTGTGTATAAAAGGATCCAAGGTAACGCAGTATCTTTTCTTGTACTTTATGTGGATGATATACTCCTTATCTAAATGATACGGAGGTATTGTTAGGCATAAAGACTGGCTAAGCAAGCATTTTGATATGAAGGACTGGGAAGCCAATTATATTCTTGGTATTAAACTCTTGCGAGGACCTGAAGAATAAGGTATTGGCATTATCTCAGGCTAATTACATCAACAAAATACTTGCCAGGTTCAAGATGGAGAATTCCAGAAGGAATTATACCCTTTAGGCATGGGATTCATCTCTCTAAGGAGCATTCTCCTAAAACTCATGAGCAGAGAACGCATGAGTAGGATACCTTACGCTCAGCGTGTAGGTAGCCTTATGTATGCTATGCTATGCACTAGACTCATATTCATATGCGGAGTAGTAATGTCGATACCAATCTAATCCTCGAGAGGAACACCGATAGCGGTTAAACATATACTCAAGTACCTTAGGAGAACGAGAGATTATATGTTGGTCTATTCTAGTGAGTCTTGAAACCATTGGTTACAGCTGCACTGACATTTCCAAGGACATTGACTCAAGAAAATACACCTGGGTATGTGTTCACTCTTAATGGCGGCCATTTGTTGGAGGAGTGTCAAACAATCATGTGTGGTCGACTCTACCATGTAGGCGAGTATGTAGTCGCTTCTAAGGCCGCAAAGGAAGTTTCGTGCATGGTTAAAGAAGTTCTTAATGGATCTTCGTGATACTGTGTTAGTCGTCATCACACTTTACTGTGACAACAAGGGGGCAAGAGTACTGAGGAACCAAGGTGTCACAAAAGACAAAAGCACATAGAGGGGAAGTATCACTTGATCCGAGATATAATTCAAAGACGAGATACAAGGTAGTCAAGATAGCATCTGACGAGAACCTTTGGTCGAATTCTTTTTACTAAGAGTTTGCCTGAACGTGTGTTCGAGAGGCATGTTACATCTATGGGTCTTAGGAGGAGTCCAGATTTGCTATAGCTTTAGGAAGTTGTTATTTCACTTTGTTGTTTTGTGCCTTTTGAGCAAGACATTATGACATTATATTTTTTTCTGAATGTTATAAATGAGGTATTATTCTTTTATTCCACACACTATTTACAAACACTAAGGTCTGGATCAATTGTGAAGTATATGATCATATGGATACGTTCATGGAAGACATGATCATAGGTTCTCATAATTGATGAACAGATTCATAACTGTTAAATAAAGTTGGACACTTTATTTAGGCTACAATATTTTATGAAATGGTTTTGTCTGAATCATTGTAAAATATTGGTGTGAATTAACATTCACATTGAAAGGATGAAGGAGAGATTTGATTAAGGGTATTTTTCTGTCATAAGGTATCAAATCTCCAGATAACTATAGTTATAAGATTGCTCTTAATTTCGAAGTTTATTATAAATAGGTAATCAAATAGTTTTCATTCTTTTGATTTACTAATCGGGTGAGGTGCGATCCATTGACACCAATAACTCGGTATTTTGGGAGTGAGATTGTTTGATTATCGTGATTTATGAGATAAACAATATGAAATTTGTAGAAATGTCCCCTTGATATGTTTCGTGCTTGGATATTGAAGACACCGCCGGTGCATATAATCCATTAGAGAAACTATCATAGCCATGAATAAATAATTGATTGGATTACGTAAAACTAGTCAATCAATTATAGACGTTTCTACAAAGGGTGATATATATACATGTTATATATGTTATTAATCTTGGAGTTCAAGTTCGGCTTTAGTGGAGTAGACAAATTAGATAATCATTTGTTGATTATCAGGAGCCTTGATTAGCAACAGCTGGTAGATCCCCAGGCTAGCTCAAGATAAGGGATGGGGGAATTTCAGTTGATGACGACTAGTGAGTTACATGGTCTTGGGCTTTAGGCTCAAGTTTGTACTCAAGAGCAAGTGGGAGATTGTTGGGTTTTTGCTTTTTCACTAAAGCCCAATAGGAGCTAGTGTGTAGGAAGAGCCCAAGAAACCTAGAGCCCGTTTCATCTAAGGGTTAGGTTTCTTGGAACCCATATATATACTACACTTAACCCTCCCTGTGAAGGTGGAGAGTAGTTACAGCCGTAGAGGCAAGGTCATCTCCTGATAGAGAGAAAGTGCCCACACACCATCTCCTTCCTCCTTGAGAGATAGTTTGGAAGGTCTGCCATTAACCGACTACAAGGAAAACACTCTGAGAGGTAATATTTCTTCTGTGTTTATGAAACAATGATGATTCGGTAAGCATACCAATGTACTAGGTCCTTAAATCGCTTCCGCAGAAATCCAATAGTTATTACAGAAGTCATATGTCATGTCAGAAGCATTGCGTTAGATCCACATTAGTCTTCTTGCTATGCAGCAGCACCCTGAGGATAGGCCAAGTATGTCAAATGTGGTTTTGATGACGGGCAGTGTGAGTGCCTTGCCCGAACCTAGGGAGCCCGCTTTCCTTACTGAGAATTACTTTCTTGAAGCAGATTATTCTGGCAAACATGTGTCTTCTTCAACCAACGAAATGAGTGTTGCAGTGTTAGAGCCCCGGTAGTGGATCATTTATCCGACCCTAGTTGATCTGTTTGTGCACCTTATGCATTGTGTTTTATCTCCTGCTTATTGTACTTTGATGTACAAGATAGAGTTTAGATGCAAGATTTTTAGTATGAAATTAGCTTATTATTTATAAGAACACCTGAGGAAACATACTATGAACTTTATTGAATATGATTTTGAACGCCTCGAAAGTACATTAGGGAATGATCTAGCCTTTGCTAACTCTACTTCAATATATTGGGATCCTTAATTACGAGAAATACTAACATGGTATTGGAGCACATTCAATTTGTGTTATCAGAATATCCACAGCCACTCATTTATGCAACTTTTAAATATATAAATGAAAATAAATAGTTGTGAATATTTTCGGATAATGTATTAAATGTACTCAAGAAGCTTACAAGTATTTCTCTTTGTTATAATTAGTGGCTTGAAAAAGTCTCTTTCCCTTATTTTAGCACTTCCATATTTTGAGAAGTTACGAGAGCACTTTATCTCTTTTCCATTGGTTGTATGGATGGCTAAGGAGGTTGCAATAGCTCTCTATCATTGGTTGCATGAATGGTTACGTAACGTTGGTTGTTGCCTATAAATTGAAGCTTCATTCATTTGTTAAAATCATCTCAAACATATAACACTTTCTCTCACATAGAAGTTTGTTTTATTTTCTTCTTTGTTTTCATTGGGTTGAGAGTTTTGAGTGTATACACTTGTCAGGTGTATTTGGATTTAGGATAAGAAGTATATAAACTTCTTTGTAATCTTTATTATACTTTTATATCAATTATAGAAATTTGATATGTGGACATAAACTTTAAGCTGAACTACATTTTATTCTTTTATATCAACTTTCTTTAGCTACTATTATTATTATTATAACACTCTTTAATTATGATATTAGACTATTTCAAACTTGCTTAAATACGTTAACCAAAACTCTTGACTAGTTCTAATCTTCAGGCTCAATACTACAAGACTAGTCACTCTTGGGAGATTAAATATCTGTTATTCTTAATTGCTAATTATTTTTCTGCGTAAGTTCTCCGGACTTGGACGCAACTCATCTCCGGTGAGTGAAAGGGTTGATACGTCTTGAATAGTTCTAGACTATGGCTTTAAAGTCAGCTGCAGTAAGCCAAGTGGTTTCCCCTTCCATTTCACAAGATAGTTCTTGTAGCTCCCATGTCTACGAAAGACACCCTACTCGCCAAGACGGTCTTCATCTTCCTCGCCTTGCTTTTGACAACCAAGGGAGTTGGAATTCTTATTTTGGGCTTTAGTCTTCCACGTTAAAGATACGGTGCCATGAATAATGTCTTGAAAAACTTAAGTTAATAGATAAAGATGCCCAAAAGATTTTATATATAAAAAGTCACCTCACATTTATGTCAATTTCTTCCGCTTGATACATGAACAATTTTATCATTACATGGATATAACGAGAATAACCACTTCGTTACAAAGACTATTTCATATAAAAAAATTATCTCTCCAAAAGCTTAAGCTAATGGATAAATATATACAAATAATTTTGTATCTTATGGATATTAAGCTTTGATAATAGTTCTAACAAGAAACCAATGCTTCCAAAACATGATCCTTGTTTTTTTTTTCCCTTTTGTTTTGTGGTTTTTCCGTTTTTTGTCAAGGACATCCTTATTTTTATTCCATGCTTCAAACTCTAATTGGACTGGTTGGACTCATTATACTCCTTACAATACGTACCTCCCCATTAAAATTCACTTTGTTCTCAATGTAAAATTTATGTCATTGTTACGGCATAATTTGAAGAGAAATGATAGGATGGCAACAATATATTATTATTATTATAAAAATACCAAAAAAAAAAGTATGAGAAGGTTAAAAATAAAAAGGGCACACAGTTGGGAGAAAAAAGCTGAAGTTTGTTCCATCAATTGAACAGGAGGATTTGATTAGACTTTTAAGAGATTAATACCCATAAGAAACTAGCTGAAACTGAATCCCTAGCTTTTATTTCTTCTAACATTCTTCAACAGTTCAACCCTTTAATTGTATTTGTTTATTTTTCTTATCGCATTTATTTATATCTTGCCTTTTATTTATTTAATTTTGTTAGCATCTCGATCAATTGTGTTGGCCTAAATATACAGCATCCAATTGGTGGTTGGGGCAGTTGATTTATCCGATCCTGATCGAAAGAATACTTCGCTCGCACTTTATTACTTAATTGACCCGATGCCACTTGCTATTCGGCATTTGATAAATTAAAATAAATTCCAGTTAAATAATTCTTATAGAAGTACAACTCCCAGCTTCATCAATGACGACATTCTAGTCCTGGGAAATCATTTTCAACTTCCACATGGATGCGCTTTCCTAAGTCTTGTTTCTCATGAAACATGGCCTGAAGTAAGCGCTTGATAAAAGAACATCATCCAACTGATGATAACAATGTACACAAAAGCGAATTCTTACCCATATTCTGGAAACCAGACCGGACTGAACGGTTGTTTCGGGAGCCGGATCGTGATTTAACATCTTTGATCCAAAAAAATCAGCAAAAAAAAAAAATGGAAAAGTCGATCAAAAAGTGGCAAGCTGGTTGAAGCAGAAGGGGTCTGTGATTGCTCCTGCTGCCGGTCAAGCTCACTACCGCAGCTCGCTGTCAGTTGCGTTCATGTCCTGGCTATGGCTTTATTTTGTGTGCTGAAGCAGGATTTCTTTTGGGTAGGGGAGGCGCTGCGGCTTGTTCGGAGGAAGGAACCAAACATGGCCTCCATCGGGTCCCGGGGTGCCGGCTGTGGCTTGTTCAGGTTTTTATTTTGTGGGAGGAGTAGACTATTGGGTTGGACCCAAGTGTGTGTACAAATTTTAGCATACCAGACCAAAAAATGAGACCCGCTTAGCCTACTAAGTTGCGTTTTTAATAAAGTTTTTTTTTATATATAAAATACTAATAAAAAACTAATAGATTTTCTTTATATTATGATTAATAAAAATTTCATCTCTACCGACAAAAAATTAGATATTTTTATAAATAATTACACACAGATATATATATATATATTTTGATTTAATGCTGATTAATTTTCAGATGCTTAATTCTCACACATATGCCTTACAAATCAAAGAAATTAATTCGTATTAGTGTACAATTTTAATTATTATAGAAAGCTACCAACTAAGAGGAGATCACTTAAACACTTTTTATACATTATTCTATTAGCTTAATAAATAGACCACTGCGCTTGTCATCATTTACTAAGCTAACTAATTCACTATCCATAACAACAACTTATTCATACTCCGTAAAATAACATTATGACAATATTAAAATAGAACACCAGGTAAAAAACTCAGAATAGTCTTTGAAAGAGTGGGGATATCAATTTAGAACTCAAAAGATTTGTGCCATCAATTCAATTATTTAAAGATAAATCTCTATTTCAATTGAATCCAAATGTTAATTTTCAGGAAGAAAGCTTCAATTGTATCTTCGTACATGCTCTTAAAAGACAACAAACTGCAACAAAAACAAGAATAATAAACAATGAGTTTTAATTTTGATGCACTAATAGTATAAAATTATTTTATACCACCATCCAATTAAAACATTTTATTTGAATAACTTTTCAAATAATAAATGTGTCAAACTAGATGGCTTGACTTTTATTTTATAGCAATCAAAATTTACTTATGGTGCAACAAATGAAGCCTTAATTGGTGGATGAAAATTTTCTTTAACAACCAAACCTTACTTGAAAAAGTTACATATTGAGCTCTCTAAAAGGAGCATGTTACGAAGTTTGAAGTGGAACTCCCAAAATGTATTTGGTGTTGGGTTTAGGGTTCATTTGTTTATCTTCTCTTTATATACCACCACCACCATGGGTGATCATTCCAAACTAAGGTCACTCATATTATAGTAGAAAAGTTTGGTTTGATTATGTAGTTATTTTTCTTTATCTATTGAGTGTATATATCGATGAGGAAAATATTATTAGGTATTTTGGGTGTATTTAGGATTTGATTTTAAGTGGTATCTTGCCACTTTTGTATCCCTATTATTTTGGGATTTTGATTGAGTGGAGTGTGTCGACCTTTTGCATCTTTATTATATTTTCATAGTGAAATATTTAGTTGTCGCTTTTGCTTGTGGACGTAGGTTTTAAGCCGAACCATATTAATTCTTTTGCGTCATATTTACTTTACACTTTCGCATATTTACTTTTGCGATACTTTGTTTTTGTCTTTTGGACCGGTTATTTCACAACAAACTGGTATTAGAGATCATAAAGAGTTCTGGGAAAATTTTGGAATACAAAAGATGTTGTTTGGTGAAGTGATAAAACATTTTGCTGAAGGTAGATTTTTAAGAGACAAGGATGTCTTTGTTGTGCAAGTATGACTTGCTTAGTTAATTTTGTGGTACTTGAACTTTGCTTCAAGTTTGTAGGAGGGAAACTAGTGTCAAGTTTTGTCATTATCCGATTTGGATCATGACTAGTACATGAGGAATCTCATTCCCACATAAGTTTCGTGATTACTGCGTCATATTATATGCATATTTTATTCTTAAAGCATGCTTTAAATCATAAATCCTATATAATATTTACTCTTAATTAGCATCGAAAAATCCTTTCTCATAAATAAAAATCTGACATTGTAGCTGTAACATATACTTCAACTGAGTTGCTCATGTATGAAATAAACCATAAATATTATATGATTTAAATACAAAAGAATTATGGAAATGGCAAAATGCTAAATAATTTCCTTCGACATTAGAATAAGAGGCTTTCAGTGCCAAAAAAGATTTATTTCCCTTCCTCTTGTAACGAATGATGCGACATAAAGAAGATTACGCGGTAAAGATTTATCCTCCAACTGTTATAGTAAACCACTATTCTCAATTATTTATATGAGATGAGTGGTTCATTATAAGAATGAGAAGAATGAATCTCAATAAGATTGAAAGCAAATTAATGGTAATCAATGTCTACATACTCATTTAAAAAATTACAAAATTTTATGTTTTAATTTTGACCATTAATATAACATCTAATAGTTAATATTTACTACTGTCCCAATTAACCACCACTCTCACCCACACAACAAAGGAAGTCTCATTCAGCATGTAAGAATACAATTGCGATGAATACAATCGCATAATGGTTGTTGGAAGTTCCTAGGCTGAAGAATCCCAGTGCAAAGGTTTCCTCAGCTTAAACTAAGGTCTCGCCATCACTAATAGATTGCAGTGTATAAATATGTCTCTTGCGATAGAGGCTGCCATATTTTTAAGCAAAAGAAAGCAGAATATTGGAAGCAAGGTAAAACCATTCATTTGTTTGTTCCAAGTTCCTTCTTCACTCTGTTATTTGGGGGTTTGAGCACAGTCCTCTAGCTGTGTTAATAGCACCTATATATGAAAGCACAAAGATAGAGTTCAACTTCATCAAATTTTTAGTTATGAAAATTGTTTACTTACAGATCATTTACATTAGTTCAAAAATCAAAGCCTTACCTTGTATGAATGTATTTGTATGCAAAATGGAATATTTTCTTTTCCAGATTGTGATGACAGCTACCCTCCAATTTTTTTTTTTTTTTTTTGAGGTGGGAACGAAGGCTTCTTTATAGAGAAAAACTGAAACTAAAATGATGTTTATAGAAGTATGCATCAGCATTTCATAGACTAAAGTAAACACAAAGTTCAGCATTTCAAGCAATCAATTTGTGCCCAATAAAGGGTGTGGAAGATTGGCCACTTTGAAAGGTCCACAAGGAAGTGATGGTTTGTCACTACTAGGGGGTTGGTGTAGGAAACCCAACTTGGCATATGATCAACAGCTAGTTCAAATTTGAGAAGTATATATGAAAATGACTATAAGCTGGTTTACGTACTGCCCAAGTTATTGTGAATACTACAGGGTTAGTTCAATGCGGGGATATTGGGGTATGTCATGAGGATCAAAATGGGAACTCTCAATATGTGTTCATTTGGAAATCATGTGTATTTTCTTACCTCAGTAATAAATTTGGTAAAAACGTTTAAGGAATAGCAAACTAAGCAAATTGTGTTATTTTAACACCCAAAAAGTTAGAGATGTAGAATAACATTTTTGGCAAGAGAAAAAAAAATGAGAGAAGATAAAAGAGATAATTTGAAGTGCAGTATGCAGGATTGGTAATCTCTTCATTTCTTTTTTTTTTCCCCTTCATCAGATATCTCTTCAAGTTTTGGATCCAATAAGACAAGACAGAGTCATATGCGCGTGGCACTGTTATGTAGAAACGTAACAGAAAATGAAGACGACTTTGTATAGGCCCCGGCACGCTCAACCATGAAAACGAAATGCTCTTGACAATCGGTAAATTTGACCAAGAGATCCAATCCTTTTTTTCTTCATCCCAGGTAGTACGGTGGGTAATCCATCTGATGTTACCTGAGACCTATGAAGAACTGAACTATTTACAAGCTCATAAGTGTATCATACCTCTTTCTCATTGAAAACAAAATGATATCAAAATATAGAATTTGGTTTCAATTGGGGCGTCCCACTACATGGAAAAAGGAGGGTTGTAAAGGTGGAAATTTAGTTCTTTCGAATACTATTCTCATTATTAGCAACACCAATCCACCAAAGCTGAATACACTAGAGACTCAGAGCTGGTGCATTGATTTTCCTTTCATACAATTAATTCGATCGCAACAAACTATTGGTATTTTAATCAGCAAACTATGGATTTTAATCAATGAAACTAAATAGTTTTTTTTTTTATTGTTATACATAAGATAGAACATCAAATCAAATACAATTTCTATATTAAGGGTGTGTATGGTTCTAGAGACTTAACACACTTGTAACCCGTATGAAATGCAACTCATCGAGCTTCTAATTGGCTGATTGTGACGTCATTATTTGAGCTTGGTTTACTATTGCTCGATGAAGAATGGTCACTAACCGTCTCTCTTTCTATAAAGAATCCAGGTGTTTTAGGTTGGGGTAATGGAGACTCACTACTCAACATGAAAACCACAGATGACATGCTTGGCCTATCATCTGGACTCCGTTGCACACATAGTAGTCCCACATGAATTGATCTTAGCATTGCAAATAAATTGGATGTGTCTTCTACTGTAGTGTAAACTATTTCAGAGCCTTTGCCTTCTATAAACAGTCTCCATGCCTGCACATTTTTTCAAACTATTTGGTTTCCTGGGGAAGCATATCAAAAGTAATTAAATTTCAAGTTCATACTTACATGCCCTAGAAGATTGAAGTGATGATCTTGATGATAGAATCCTCTATTTCTCTTCCCACTCACTATTTCCAATACCAACACACCAAAGCTAAATACATCAGATTTTGTTGAGTAATCTCCATCAATTACATACTCTGGTGACAAATATCCACTGTAGATCCATCCACCAAAAATAAAAAAATATATATTAAAGCAAGCTAAGCCATCATATCCATGTATACCGATACCATATAGGCCACCAAACACTTACTAGGTTCCAGCCACATGTTGTGTGTTTGCTTTAGATTGATTCTCACCAAAGCTTCTAGCTAGGCCAAAGTCTGAGATTTTTGGATTCATTTTATCATCTAACAAAATATTGGCAGCTTTTAGATCTCTATGAACTATTTTATGTCTTGAATCTTGATGAAGATAAAGAAGACCTCGAGCAATTCCATTGATAATGTGCAAGCGCCTTGACCAATCTAGTAGCATACCCCTCTTTTCATCTGTTCACGAGGTGATCAAGTTAGACCATTTGTTTAAAAAGATTATGAAGCATGATTGGGAAATAATGGTTCTAAGATAAACCATATTTTGAAATTTTAATAAGAAACAAGTAATATGAAATTTGTTTCAACCGTTTCTTAGGTAATAGAATAATAAACACTGCCAAAAATCTTATTGCTTTATCTTATGTCATGAATCAGTGGACATATAAAAAAATTAAATTCTAGTTAATTTCTTTCATGTATCCTTTTTTTCACATATTTTTCAAACAAAAAGGTCTATTTACCAAATTAGAATTCAATTGCAAGGGAATTAGATAAAGCATAAGGCTTTTGGGAATCAAACCAAATATGAAAAAGTCCAAGCTTTTGTTGGGCATAAATTCATAAATCAACAATCTTTCTTCTGCTTGAATGCAACATCCTAGTAGCTTGACTAAATTCTTGTGCTGGAGTTTGATAACATGCATAACTTCATTTTTAAACTCTTGGAGTCCTTGGCTTGAATTCTTTGATAGCCTTTTGATAGCTATTTCTCTTCCATCTTCTAAGATACCCTGAAACTTGTAACAATTTGTATGTAACAAAAGCTTCATATTTAGAGTTTATTTTGTTAGGGGTTAAAAATAACAGGAAATTTTCTATGGATGAGTCTTATGTGGAAAAATTTTCATAGATGAAAAATATTTAGGATGCTTTTTATATTTGTCGCTCATCCATAAAATGTTTCTTCTTGTTTTAACCTCAACAAAACTCACCTTTACTAAAATCTTTTTAACATAAATATGCTTAAACTTCATCATCCAATAGAATTATTCTAACATCGAATAATTTTCCTACAAGAGGGGTAATTCTTTGACAAATTTCTTGAAGCTCAGCAATATGACACATGATGAAGTAGAATTTGATGTGCAGTTGAATAGTAACAGGAAAAAGACTATTGATCATTCAGCAAATAAGCCTCTTCGTTTGTCCCAAATTAATTCAAATTCCTTCAAAAGGAAAAGAATATGGCAACTTAAATTTTAAGACCTTATATAATTTTACCAATGCATAGAGCATCCATTTAGTTTTTCAAGTCAAGGGCATCTTATTTTTATTATTATTATTTTTGTCCGGAGTTAAGGGCATCTTAGCTGATAAGAAGGGACAAAAACATTTAGTTTGGGCCATCAAGACATCATTATAGGTGTGAGTATAGATGAAAGTACATGTTTGAAATGGTAGCATCAACCTGACAAAAAAAGGAAAGAAAAAAAATAGCACTACTAAATGGAAACAACAAGGATTCATGTGCTCGATCTATTTATATTTGTGGCGATAAAAAGGATGCATATCATTGTCCAAATGAAGCCGTGATTCATCCATATTTATATTGTGTTTGGATAACTTGTTTACTTCTTTCAATAGTTTACTTTACTCCTTCCAATAAACTCATGGCTATAGGACCTGCTTTTATCAAATTAGCATCTCTAATAATTTTTTGACCATATAGAAGTAGTATTCATATAGCATATAGTCAAATAGTTTTAAAAAAATTTGGGGATTTAATCCATACAAAAATAAAATCGATCAAGAATACTATATGTATTAGGCTCCGGAGATGACATTTTTATAAATCCATTACCTTATAAACCAATCCAAAGCCACCTTTTCCCAGTATGTTGTTAATTGAGAAGTTATTGGTTGCAAAAGCAATTGTGGACATATCAAAGAAGGGTAGTTCAAGATCCTCCCCATGGTGGTCATTCATTGCACTTGCTTTTCTTTTTGGATTGCCTTTCATCTTTCCTGTAGAGTGACATGTGTTGAGTAAATATAAAAGAAATTGAAATGTAGAACATGCTCAGTGTTCCCCATTACTTGTAGCTTCTGCTCTACCCTAAAGAATAAAAAGAATGGAAGCAGAGTAAAGCAACCCAACATTACTTTCTATCGCTGACCACGGGACTCGCTTTGTTTAAACTTATTGAATTGTATCAATGACTTCTGATGTTGGTGTACATGTTTACTTGAGGATAATGCTTAATACAGGGAAACCAAAGAGGCCAAAATAATTCTATTATGTGACAGAAGTTAAACTTTCTAGATTGAAAACATATAATAAATTGATCATTGAGCTGGTCCTAATTTGTTGATAAAAAACCATAGTTTGCATGAACTGAGAATCAAAAAATTTTAGAATTACTTAACTGCCCTTTTGCCGTGTCTTCCATTTATAAATGATGAAGGCCGAGCATGGAATTAAAACTCCTAAAGGCAACACACAGCTGATGATGATAGTCTTTTTCTTCTGGATGTTGGATTTATGAGATTTTTCTTTTTCAATAGCCTCTGATAAGAAACATGCAATTAAAAGAAAATAGAGAAGTTAGTTACACAATGAGAAATGATAGAAGATATATTAACAAGCAAAAGCAAGAATAAATAAATAAAACTTTCAAATAGGAAGACATATATTGTACCTATTTCTGTCGCAGCCAACCTTATATAAATATCTTCACTGGATTCAGTTATCTCTTTCATATCCCTGATATTACCAAACCAAAATAAGCACCCCCCTTTATTAATATCCAGAGCTGTATAAGCTATACAGGAGCAATTCTTCATGCAAGAAGTCCTACAATCTTCAAGGCTAAGGCTTTTATTAAACCTTGTTCCTTCTGTGTCTGGTAATTTCAGCCCAGAAATCATCAAAAACCCGTCTCCTTGGCAACTCAATGGAGTTCTCCTTACACAGTTTGCAGACGCAGACGAATCTGTTGTATTCCGCACAAATCCCTGCAAGCAAGTACATTCAGGGAAGTTGTTTATATTACAGCTAGCAAATGCTCCACATGTTGCATAGCGATCACAGTCATCCAATGGAAAACTTGCTACGTTGATCCAACCAAATTTTTCATCAGTCCAGGTCTCGACATGGGCTAATCCCTCTGGAGCTAGCCACGTCCTATAAATATTTGACTTGTCAATAACCTCATAAGAATAATATATTTCTTCCTCGCTAGAAAAACTGTTGAATTTAAACATAGAATTTTGTTTGTACTGGTGCGCCCCACTAAACTGAATACCATCCCATGATCCAAGACGAGCTATTTTGGTTCCTCCGTCTCTTAAAACTGCCTGTTGATATCCATCGATTTCGATTTGAAAAGTATATCTACCTTGAGATGGATCATCGACGCTGTTCCATGAAGTGAATACCCTATTTAGGCCTGTTTTTAGATTTCTTCCAATCTTTTGTTCTGGTAGGAGCGTGTCATAGGGATGGTCAAAACTTTGCCACAGGAAATTTCCTTGTTCTTTAGAGCTATTTTCTTGCACGACGAAATTTCCAGTATTCAAAAGCTTTGCGACCGGAAACTGTGCTGTTCTTGTTGTGTTGGAGGAGAACCAGATAACACTGTTGTTTTGGTCTAGAAGGACTACAGTTCCAGTGTCATTGATCTTCAAAACCCCTGAAAAGTCAGTGAGGGGTTTGTCTCTGTTGGCAACCCATACTACTGTTTGGTTTGGGACTTTGTTATACCAAATTCCCACATAACGGTTCCTAGAAGTTGCGAGGCCAAAGAATCCCAGTGCAAAGGTTTCATCAGCTGAAACTATGGTCTCATTCTTACCATCACTGATAGATTGCCCCGTACCAATAGTGTCTCTTGCGGTAGAGAATGCTGCTGCTGCAATATTATTCAGCAAAAAAAGGCAGAATGGAAGCAAGGTAAAACTTTTCATTTGTTTGTTCATATTTTCTTCTTCACTTTCTATGTTACTGGGGGTCTGAGCAGTCCTCTAGCAGGGTTATTAATAGCACTACCTATATCTGAAAGCACAAAACACAGAGAGATAGAGTTGAGCTTCATTAATTAACATTTTTAGTTACTCCCTTCGTTCATGTTTAAATGTCTGTTTAAAAAAGAAATTTTTTGTTCAATATTGTCTCATTTGAGGGTTTTAATGAAGTATTAATTTTTCTTTTCATCTTTATCCTTGAATTGATTCTCTTATATTTCTCATAAATGATTATAGTATAAATAAAATAAAAGGATAATCTTGCCAATATAAAGTAACTTCTTTTTGTTGACCCAAAAAAAAAAAGTAACTTCTTTTTTATATAGTTGTGTGTTTCAAAATGATTTTTTAATCTATGTGCGTAAAAGACACTTAGGAGTACGAAGATTGTTTACTTAACAAATCATCTACTTTCACTAGTTTGAAAATCACAGCCTTACCTTGTATGAATGTGTTCGCGCTACATTCATGGAATATCTTCCTTTTCCAGTTTGTGATGACAGCCACACTCCATAAAGCTAATCTCCAAAAGCAAGCTCGAAGTTGACACTCCGAGAGGAATTAATTCATCGTAGATAGAACAGCTTACATATGTTCTAGGAGATAGAAAAGAAGGCTTCCTTTGTTTTTCTTTTTTTCTTGATGTGGGAATGAAGGCTTTCTTTATGGAGAAAAACTGAAACTAAATTGATGTTTATAGAAGTATAACATTTCTTACACAAAAGTAAACATAAGTTCACGGTTTCAAACAGCCAATTTGTGCGCAATCAAAGGGTGTGGAAGGTTGGCCACTTTGAAAGGTCCTCAAGGAAGTGAGGTTTTGTGGCTAGTGGGGGGTTGATGTGGGAAAACCAACTTGGTAAATGATCTACAGCTGGTTCAAAATTGAGAAGTGCATGTGAGAATGCAACATACGTGTTCATTTGGAGACCATAGGTTTTTTTCTTACCTTGATACTGAAGTTGGTAAAATCGTCAAAGGAATAGCAAACCAAGCCGAGTCGAAGCGACTTATTGACCAAATGCAAGAATAGCATTTTTCTTATCGTTTGTTGGAAAACAAGAGAAAAGACAATGGGAGAAAGAGACAATAGATAAAAGAGAGAACAATTTTGAACTGCAGTATGCAGAGTTGGTATCTCTTCATTTTTTTTTCTTTTTGGGTCAAATATCTCGTCATGTGTTTGGGTCCATTAAGTCAGGACAGAGTCATATGCGCGTCAATTCCTTGAATAAAGTTGGGTGCACTGCTCTTGAGTAATTGGTGTGCACTTTTGGGTAGAAACGTAACAGGAAAGGAAGAAGACCTTGTCAACCATAACTAGATGCTCCTACCATCGTTAAAATTAGAATGTATATTATTTGATTTATAAAAAAAATTAATATTATTTGAATTGAATTGATTCAAATGATTTGATTTATAGTAGTTTGAAGATGGTCTCTTATCTTTCCTATTATTAATTGTTAAATGATTATCAGTTTTTATTAGATAGTTTGATTTATGGTGGATTCAAAAATAAAAGATTCACCTTAAAACTTATATTGATTTATATGTTAAAATTTATATTCAAAATAATTATATTAAATAAATTCAAATTGAGATAGAAATTAATTCTTTTAGAATACATTAAATTGTAATGGGAATGATTTCAAAAAGAAATCCAACAATCTTGATATACATCAATGTAACCAAATAATATATCTAAACTCCACTTTTGTAGAAGGAAAAAAAAAACTCCAAGAGCTACTCAAAAATTAAAGTACAGAAAGCAGATAGTTGACAAAAAACAAAAAAATTACGATAGATGTTCATGGATATTTATATATTTGCGATAAATTTAATTGAAATTTTAAGTATTTGTAAGTTGATTACTGAATGTGCAATGCCCCCACAAAAGAAGAAAAAAAAGAAAAACAGCACCGATGTACCCATAAGGAGGGGTGCACAAGGTGCACCCTTTAGTTCTTAAATTCACGGCAAGGACAACCCTCGTCCCAAGACAATTCTTTCTTTCTTCTTCTTCTTTCCCTTTTTTTTTTGGTCCTTTCTCCATTCTTGCATGCTGTCTCTCGCATCTCCCTTTTGCCATCGCATCCTGCCATCTTCCCTTTTTGACAGTTGTGATCTCTATTCCTTCCCTTGCTCCACTGTTTGCGGTTTCTCTCCCTAAGAGAGGAATCAATTGAAGTCACAAGTTTTGGGTTGCTCCATCCCCCTAATCTTTCTCCTAGAATAGTGGATAAGTATGAATCTTGTCCTATTTATCATTTTTGAGTTTTCTATGGTTATCAATTATAGAATGGGGGGTTTTAGGAACCCTAGTTCTTTAGATTTGGGTTTTCTATAAATTGAAGTTAATTGATGCAAATTGATGGTATTGTTAGCTCTCTAAGATTTTGTTTGTCTTGTTTCTAGAGTTATAAAGCGATTGAGCATCAACCAATTGATTAGTGGCACTCAAGAGTTGATCATCGATTCTTGAGAACACATTTGTGAGTAGATAGTATATCTACAGTTTACTTTTTATATAGTAAATTTTAATTATGAATATGCTAGTAAAGTGTTTTATATTTTGCTTAGTGGATTTTATTTATAAATACTCATGGAGTTAGTTGAGAAATTATGAATTTGTATTAAAAATTGTTTATGAAATGAAGTGTGAAGGTTTTAAAGTTCTCGTGTTTGGTTATATATTATTTATGTATTTAAATTATGTTAAGTTGTGGAGTCATTGTTAGACTATGATTTGAAAAACAAAATAAACAAAGAATGTAAAAGAAGGGAGTTCTTAGTTTGATGAAATATATTCTTGTGATACCCGAGGTACACGGGTCAACAGTAAAGTTCTGTATAGCCTCAAGGATTCCCTGGGAACTACCGTCGGGTCCTAAATTTTACTAAGTCTGGATCCTACACCTCCTTAGAGGGCTATATGATAGAACCATATTCTTGGGATCAAAAGTCCCGGTAATTGTTCCTTGAGGGAAAACAAGTTGAAGGGTGATTTTTAATGAATTTTATAAAACCTGCAAATAATTCGTTGTTAACTCACAAGTTCAAAAAATCTCAGAAATTTCTGGATTTGAACTAAAACTCAAAATTTGGATTCTGATTTGATGGAGTTTTGATTTTTGTGATATTTTATTTGAATCCAAATAGGGGGTATTTCCTTATTTACATTTATGTTTTAAAGTTAATGTCCATTAACTTAAAATTAAGAAATGTAAATAAGTGAGTGTTGGAACAACCCAAATGCCAGAATAACTGAAAAATACAGAAGTTGGGGATTTCTGTCACCGCTATAGCGGTCACCAGAACGTGTTCAAGTGGTGCAGCGGACTGAGGTACCGCTATAGCGGTAATATACCGCTATAGCAGTGTCAGTGAGTTTAAAAACCACCAAATGGGACAGAAGGAAGCAGAAACGCGGCTCTCTCCTTTTCTCCCTCATTTTTCTCTCTTTCTCTCAAATTCACTCCAATTCATCATTCCAAACTTCAAGGTAAGTTCATGTTAATAGATTATGTCTTTATTTCTCCATGATCTCGGATTTGGTCCGATTATTTTTCTCATTTTTATCAAGTGGGGGTATTTCCCCAATTTTAGTAGAGTTAGAATAGAGCTCTCTAGAGATTTTTAGATATTAATCTAGAGTTATGGTTGCTCCATGGCAATTGTTGGTGTCATTCCAAGCTCTCCAAGTCAAGTTGGTGGGGCCCACATACTCCCGGCTTTAAACGGTGAGTGGGTTCAGATCCTATGATCTTTATGTTAATCATTAGAATTAATTTCAATAAATTATAGCATGAGATATATGTTTTTCTGAAAACTCATGGGACCATTATTGTTAAAGCGATTTTTATCAAAAAGCTAGAGTATATATTTAGAGATTTGTTACACATTGTGATGATTTCCAGAATAGAGAATATGTATATGATAGAGCTTGTGAACCCTAGGGTAGAAGATTTAGATTTCTAATGGAACTGGATAGTAGCTATAGAGAAACAGACTGTGAGTTAACGGAAGTTATTCCGTTAACCTTGGTATACCAAGTCACCTTAGAGCCAGAGAAATAATGAACGGGACCTAGATCGGTGCCCCAGAGATTAGAGACCTTGTTATGCTATGCATAACCAGAGATTTGTTATGTCACATGAATTGGGCATAACCAGAGATTCCCGTTTCTTTATTAGCATACTATGGTTTATAATTTCTACAGAATATTGATTTCAGAACTATTTGTTATTCCTAAGAATATGAACTTGAGAGTTATTGCATTAACTGGTTTGATGAATATATATTATTATTATTTATTTCCCTTGACTGTCCCATGAGAGGGTTATGGGTGAGGACTTACTCACTGAGTTTTAGATGAAACTTACCCCTTTCCCTTCCTCCATTACAGGTGCAGTAGATGCTGCGGGTTCTTCTTTTCCATCTCCTCCCCCGCAGTAGAGATTCCCTAGTTGGTGAGCTTCACTTTGTGAGTGAAGTATTTTTGGTATTCTGTTTAGAGATAGAGTGCTCCAGTGTGCATGACGGGCAGGGTCCCATACCATAGAGATAGACTGACATATTTTTATCATGAATATTTTGTATTTTCATGATTACGAGTTATATGGTTTATTTTGTATTAAGAGCAACTCATGTATTTTGTATCAGAGATGAATTTATGTTTTGGAAAAAGTATTTTATATTAAATTATGCATATAGAGGAACTCAGAGATCACGAGGCTTACATGGGAATGAGGATTCCTCACGTGCCGGTCATGTGTCCAAGTCGGGTCGTGACAATTCTTTCATGTTTTATTATGAAACTCTACATACGACTGATTTTGGCCTTTGATTGGAAATTGGAATCGTTTTGGAAACACAAATGATTGTATTTATGAGAACTGTTAAGTCTATAATTATGATATTGAAACAGGAATTATGAAACTATAAGATTGAAATTGGATTTTGGGATTGAAAATGTTTTGGTAGTGAACCTAGGTAGAACTGTAGCTAACGGCATGGCGTTAGCCTTGATGCACCATGGAACTCTAGTTAGTAGATGAGATGCTAACCCGCACATAGCTGCAGCTATGTCTGGATATGTATTTGGCTATGGGCCAACTCTAGTTAGCAGATGAGGTGCTAACCCGTACATAGCTGCAGCTATGTCTAGACATGTATTTAGCTATAGGCCAACTCCAATTAGCAAGTAAAGTGCTAACCTGCACATAACTTCTGTCATGTCTAGACATGTATATAGCTACAAGCCAACCCTAGTTAGCAGACATGGTGCTAACCCGTACATGATCTTGGGTCACGTTTGGAATTATTATTGTTCTGCTTTGGATAACTCCCTAATGGCTTTAATTATGTGATTATATAAAGTTATGTTCTCAAGAAATCTCATGTTATGATTAAAACCATATTCTTATAAATACATATATGTTATTATGTTTATATTGTTTTATGTTTGCATATAGCTAGTAAACTATGGATATCCTATCTCTTATTGAGTTGCAAGACTCACCCCGTTGTCCTTCATCTTTCTTTTTTTTTTTTTTTCCAAATGCAGGTGCTAGTACTAGTTTTGTTCCTTCAGCTTAGTTGTTAATTGATGCTAATATCGTGAGCCTTATTGAGAAGGCATTCTTTTATCCTCGAGATCCTCTTTAAAATAGTATCTTTAACTATGTCAGTTGCTCCATATGTCACAAGCAGGGTCCATGGACTTAGGTTATGCTACTGTTTGAGATTTTATTACTTAACTATATAGATTATGTTATAGAAAATATTTATAAACTTAATTCAATTTTATGCTTGAACTATATGTGGTATTATGTTTAATAAAGTTGAAAACTAATTTGGTATTGCAGCTGGACTGTTAATTTGGATCATGGTTAATACATGTTGGTATATATTGATATATTGTTATATTCTAAAAAGGCTCATTCTAAGAATGCTTAATGCCTAAGTACTGTGGGTTTTCGGGGACATTACAAGTTGAATTATTGTTTGGTGAATGTCTAAGAAACAGAGGAAACTCTGTCCGTTTTCCTAGGAAATTATGTGTATTAAGGCTTGTTGGGGAAGGTGTTCCCTATGCGCCAGTCATGGCCTAAGTTTGGTCATGATAGAAAGTTTAAATGATGCCTAATATCGCTGAAGCAAAAGTCATTTCCCTAGTTCTAGTCATTATTTTGTAATTTAGACCATCCAGGCAATACAACAAATTGAGACTTCCATGATAAGACAAACTCACAAACACAAGAACTTCACATGCAAGCACTCTATATAGTGCCATGACAACATTTTCTACTAGTTCTGTTTTGGGGAAAAAAATCGAATCAAATTAAAAATGATTTGAAACTTGAAGAGATTAAATTGAGTAAAAAAAAATGTATGCTTCGCCTTAATTGCATGTTCAACAACAATAACATTTCCCTATGACTTCAAGATCCCTTTTTGCCTCAGAATGGCTGAACTCAAGTTTACTTCAACCTTTTTTCCCACCGGCCACGGTGTTGTATCTTAATTTTTGAACATTTTTTCCTTTCGTTTAAAAATATTTATTGTGTGAAGTTGTCTTTGATTCCATACTGATATACGTACACATGAAATTCAATAGCATCAGTCAGTATTCAACTAGAAGGATTTGTCAAATTGCTACTAAATGAAGTACGACATTGTCACTTAAGTGTATCATACCTCTTTCTCATTGAAAACAAAATGATATCAAAATATAGAATTTGGTTGCAATTGGGGCGTCCCACTACATGGAAAAAGGAAGGTTGTAAAGGTGGAAATTTAGTTCTTTTGATTACTGTTCTCATTACTAGCAACACCAATCCACCAATGCTGAATACACTAGAGACTCAGAGCTAGTGCATTGATTTTCCTTTGATACAATTAATTCGATCACAACAAACTATTGGTATTTTAATCAGCAAACTACGGATTTTAGTTAATACTCAGAGAGCTTCATGGTTACAATGAAACTAAACAGTTTTTTTTTTATTGTTATACATAAGATAGAACATCAAATCAAATACAATTTCTATATTAAGGGTGTGTATGGTTTTAGAGACTCAACACACTTGTAACCCGTATGAAATGCAACTCATCGAGCTTCTAATTGGCTGATCGTGACATCATTATTTGAGCTTGGTTTACTATTGCTCGATGAAGAATGGTCACCAACTGTCTCTCTTTCTATAAAGAATCCAGGTGTTTTAGGTTGGGGTAATGGAGACTCACTACTCAACATGAAAACCACAGATGACATGCTTGGCCTATCATCTGGACTCCGTTGCACACATAGTAGTCCCACATGAATTGATCTTAGTATTGCAAATAAATTGGATGTGTCTTCTACTGTAGTGTAAACTATTTCAGAGCCTTTGCCTTCTGTAAATAGTCTCCATGCCTGCACATTTTTTTAAACTATTTGGTTTCCTGGAGAAGCATATCAAAAGTAATTAAATTTCAAGTTCATACTTACATGCCCTAGAAGATTGAAGTGATGATCTTGATGATAGAATCCTCTATTTCTCTCCCCACTCACTATCTCCAATACCAACACACCAAAGCTAAATACATCAGATTTTGTTGAGTAATCTCCATCAATTACATACTCTGGTGACAAATATCCACTGTAGATCCATCCACCAAAAAGAAAAAATATATATTAAAGCAAGCTAAGCCATCATATCCATGTATATGGATACCATATAGGTCACCAAACACTTACTAGGTCCCAGCCACATGTTGTGTGTTTGCTTTAGATTGATTCTCACCAAAGCTTCTAGCTAGGCCAAAGTCTGAGATTTTTGGATTCATTTTATCATCTAACAAAATATTGGCAGTTTTTAGATCTCTATGAACTATTTTATGTCTTGAATCTTGATGAAGATAGAGAAGACCTCGAGCAATTCCATTGATAATGTGCAAGCGCCTTGACCAATCTAGTACCATACCCTTCTTTTCATCTATTCACAAGGTGATCAAGTTAGATCATTTGTTTAAAAAGATTACGAAGCACGATTGAGAAATAATGGTTCTAAGCTTAACCATATTTTGAAATTTTAATAAGAAACAAGTAATATGAAATTTGTTTCAACGGTTTCTTAGGTAATAGAATAATAAACACTGCCAAAAATCTTATTGCCTTATCTTATGTCATGAATCAGTGGACATATAAAAAAATTATATTCTAGTTAATTTCTTTCATGTATCCTTTTTTTCCAAATATTTTTCAAACAAAAAGGTCTATTACCAAATGAGAATACAACTGCAAGGGAATTAAATAAAGCATAAGGCTTTTGGAAATCAAACCAAATATGAAAAAGTCCAAGCTTTTATTGGGCATAAATTCATAAACCAACAATCTTTCTTCTGCTTGAATGCAACATCCTAGTAGCTTGACTAAATTCTTGTGCTGGAGCTTGACAACATGCATAACTTCATTTTTAAACTCTTGGAGTCCTTGGCTTGAATTTTTTGATAGCCTTTTGATAGCTATTTCTCTTCCATCCTCTAAGATACCCTGAAACTTGTAACAATTTGTATGTAACAAAAGTTTCATATTTAGAGTATATTTGGTTAAGGATTAAAAATAAGAGGAAATTTTTTATGGATGAACTTCATGTGTAAAAATTTTCATGGATGAAAAATATTTAGGCTGCTTCTTATATATATAGCTCATCCATAAAAGTTTTCCCCTATTTTAACCTCAACAAAACTCATCCTTGCTAAAATCTTTTTAACATAAATGTGCTTAAACGTCATCATTAAATAGAATTATTCTAACATCGAATAATTTTCCTACAAGATGGATAATTCTTTGAAAAATTTCTAGAAGCTCAGCAACATGACACACAATGAAGTAGAGTTTGATGTGCAGTGGAATAGTAACAGGAAAAAGACTATTGATCATTCAGCAAATAAGCCTCTTCGTTTGTCCCAAATTAATTCAAATTCCTTCAAAAGGAAAAGAATATGGCAACTTAAATTTTAAGACCTTATATAATTTTACCAATGCATAGAGCATCCATTTAGTTTTTCAAGTTAAGGGCATCTTATTATTATTATTATTATTATTATTTTTGTCCGTAGTTAAGGGCATCTTAGCTGATAAGAAGGGACAAAAACATTTAGTTTGGGCCATCAAGACATCATTATAGGTGTGAGTATAGATGAAAGTACATGTTTGAAATGGTAGCATCAACCTGACAAAAAAAAGGAAAGAAAAACAAAATAGCACTACTATATGGAAACAACAAGGATTCATGTGCTCGATCTATTTATATTTGTGGCGATAAAAAGGATGCATATCATTGTCCAAATGAAGCCGTGATTCATCCATATTTATATTGTGTTTGGATAACTTGTTTACTTCTTTCAATAATTTACTTTACTCCTTCCAATAAACTCATGGCTATAGGACCTGCTTTTATCAAATTAGCACCTCTAATAATTTTTTGACCATAGAAGTAGTATTCATATAGCATATAGTCAAATAGTTTTTTAAAAAAATTGGTGATTTAATCCATACAAAAATAAAATCGATCAAGAATACTATGTTTATTAGGCTCTGGAGATGACATTTTTATAAATCCATTACCTTATAAACCAATCCAAAGCCACCTTTTCCCAGTATGTTGTTAATTGAGAAGTTATTGGTTGCAAAAGCAATTGTGGACATATCAAAGAAGGGTAGTTCAAGATCCTCCCCATGGTGGTCATTCATTGCACTTGCTTTTCTTTTTGGATTGCCTTTCATCTTTCCTGTAGAGTGACATGTGTTGAGTAAATATAAAAGAAATTGAAATGTAGAACATGCTCAGTGTTCCCCATTACTTGTAGCTTCTGCTCTACCCTAAAGAATAAAAAGAATGGAAGCAGAGTAAAGCAACCCAACATTACTTTCTATCGCTGACCACGGGACTCGCTTTGTTTAAACTTATTGAATTGTATCAATGACTTCTGATGTTGGTGTACATGTTTACTTGAGGATAATGCTTAATACAGGGAAACCAAAGAGGCCAAAATAATTCTATTATGTGACAGAAGTTAAACTTTCTAGATTGAAAACATATAATAAATTGATCATTGAGCTGGTCCTAATTTGTTGATAAAAAACCATAGTTTGCATGAACTGAGAATCAAAAAATTTTAGAATTACTTAACTGCCCTTTTGCCGTGTCTTCCATTTATAAATGATGAAGGCCGAGCATGGAATTAAAACTCCTAAAGGCAACACACAGCTGATGATGATAGTCTTTTTCTTCTGGATGTTGGATTTATGTGATTTTGCTTTTTCAATAGCCTCTGATAAGAAACATGCAATTAAAAGAAAATAGAGAAGTTAGTTACACAATGAGAAATGATAGAAGATATATTAACAAGCAAAAGCAAGAATAAATAAATAAAACTTTCAAATAGGAAGACATATATTGTACCTATTTCTGTCGCAGCCAACCTTATATAAATATCTTCACTGAATTCAGTTATCTCTTTCATATCCCTGATATTACCAAACCAAAATAAGCACCCCCCTTTATTAATATCCAGAGCTGTATAAGCTATACAGGAGCAATTCTTCATGCAAGAAGTCCTACAATCTTCAAGGCTAAGGCTTTTATTAAACCTTGTTCCTTCTGTGTCTGGTAATTTCAGCCCAGAAATCGTCAAAAACCCATCTCCTTGGCAACTCAATGGAGTTCTCCTTACACAATTAGCAGACGCAGACGAATCTGTTGTATTCCGCACAAATCCCTGCAAGCAAGTACATTCAGGGAAGTTGTTTATATTACATCTAGCAAATGCTCCACATGTTGCATAGCGATCACAGTCATCCAATGGAAAACTTGCTACGTTGATCCAACCAGTTTTTTCATCAATCCAGATCTTGACATGGCCTACTCCATCTGGAGCTAGCCATGTCCTATAAATATGTGACTTGTCAGTAACCTCATAAGAATAATATATTTCTTCCTCGCTAGAAAAACTGTTGAATGTAAACATAGAATTTTGTTTGTACTGGTGCGCCCCACTAAACTGAATACCATCCCATGATCCAAGACGAGCTATTTTGGTTTCGCCATCTCTTATAACTATCTGTTGATATCCATCAATTTCGATTTGAGCAGTATATCTACCTTGAGATGGATCATCAACGCTATTCCATGAAGCGAATACCGTATTTAGGCCTGTTTTTAGATTTCTTCCAATCTTTTGTTCTGGTAGGAGCGTGTCATACGGATGGTCAAAACTTTGCCACAGGAAATTTCCTTGTTCTTTAGAGCTATTTTCTTGAACGACGAAATTTCCAGTATTCAAAAGCTTCGCCACCGGAAACTGTGCTGCTCTTGTTGTGTTGGAGGAGGACCAGATAACACTGTTGTTATGGTCTAGAAGGACTATAGTTCCAGTGTCATTGATCTTCAAAACCCCTGAAAAGTCAATGAGGGGTTTGTCTCTGTTGGCAACCCATACTACTGTTTGGTTTGGGACTTTGTTATACCAAATTCCCACATAACGGTTCCTGGAAGTTGCTAGGCCGAAGAATCCTAGTGCAAAGGTTTGATCAGCTGAAACTATGGTCTCATTCTTACCATCACTGATAGACTGCCCTGCATCAATAGTGTCTCTTGCGGTAGAGAATGCTGCTGCTGCAATATTATTCAGCAAAAGAAGGCAGAATGGAAGCAAGGTAAAACTTCTCATTTCTTTGTTCATATTTTCTTCTTCACTTTCTGTTAAGCAGTGCTCTAGCAGTGTTATTTATAGCACAACCTATATATGAAAGCACAAAACACAGAGATAGAGTTGAGCTTCATCAATTAACTCTTTTAGTTACTCCCTCGGCTGTTTAGTGCATATTCGGTTTGAGTTTTAGTTTTCATTTTTGATTTATTAAATTATGTAAAATAAAAATTAAAAATTTTGAAAACTATAAATTATAATTTTCAGTTTTTATTTACAGTTTTCAGTATTTTCATCACAAAATCCTGAAAATTAAAAAATTGAAAATAAAAATTAGAAACTGAAATCAAACATACCCTTAAGTGTCTTTTTAGGATTGATTTTTTTGTCCAATATTATGTCTCATTTGAGGATTTTAATATAATATTAATTATTTTTCTTCTATCTTTATCCTCGAATTGATTCTCTCATACTTTTCATAAATAATTATAGCACAAATAAAATAAAAGTATAATCTTATCAATATAAACCAACTTTTTTTTTATAGTTGTATATTTTAAATAATTTTTTTAATCTACGTTGGTAAAAGACACTTAAATATGTAGACGGAAGGAGTACGAAAATTGTTTACTTAACAAATCATTTACTTTCACTTGTTTGAAAATCACCGCCTTACCTTGTATGAATGTATTCGCGCTACATTCGTGGAATATCTTCCTTTTCCAGTTTGTGACGACAGCCACACTCCATAAGTATAATCTCCAAAAGCAAGCTCGAAGGTTGACGCTCAGAGGAATTGATTCGTCGTAGATAGAACAGCTTACATATGTTCTAGGAGATAGAAAAGAAAGCTTGCTTTGTTTTTCCTTTTTCTTGATGTGGGAATGAAGGCTTTTTTATGGAGAAAAACTGAAACTAAATTGATGTTATAGAAGTATGCATCAACATTTCGTACACTAAAGTAAAGTTCACGGTTTCAAACAGTCAATTTGAGCCCAATCAAAGGGTGTGGAAGATTGGCCACTTTGAAAGGTCCACCAGGAACTGAGGTTTGTGGCTAGTGGGGGGTTGATGTGGGAAAACCAACTTGGCAAATGATCTACAGCTGGTTCAAAATTGAGAAGTACATGTGAGAATGCAGCATACGTCTTCATTTGGAGACCATGTGTTTTTTTCTTACCTTGTTAGTGAATTTGGTAAAATCGTCAAAGGAATAGCAAACCAAGCCGAGTCGAAGCGACTTATTGACCAAATGCTAGAATTGCTTTTTCCTTGTCGTTTGTTGGAAAACAGGAGAAAAAGACTCTTCATGCTTTGGGTCCATTAAGAGAGGACAGAGTCATATGCCCGTCAATTCCTCGAGCGATTGGTGTGCACTGTTGTGTAGAAACGTGACAAAAGGAAGATGACCCGTCAACCATGAAAACTAAATGATCTTACCATCGTTAAAATTAGAATTTATATTATTTGATTTATAAAAAATATTAATAGTATTTAAATTGAATTGATTCAAAATGATTTGTTTTATAGTGAGTTTTAAGATGGTCTCTTATCTTTTTTTATAATTAGTTGTTGAATAATTATCAATTTTTATTGGACGGTTTGATCTATGGTGTATTAAAGATAAAAGACTCACCTTAAAATTCATATTGATTTACATGTTAAAATTTATATTCAAAATAATTATATTAAATAAATTCAAATTGAAATATAAATTAATTCTTCTAGAATACATTAAATAGTAATGGGAATGATTTCAAATAGAAATCCAACAATCCTCATATACATCAATGTAACCAAATAATATATCTAAACTCCACTTTTGTAGAAGGAAAAAAAAACTCCAAGAACTACTCAAAAATTTTCGCTTGGTTTAAATGCTCAAAAATTAACGTATAGAATGCAGATAGTTGACAAAAAAAAAATTACGATAGATATTCATGGATATATATACATCTACCATAAATTTAATTGAAATTTTAAGCATTGGTAAATTGATTACTGAATGTTTAAATATGCCTAAAATCGCGGATGCAAAAGTCATTTCCCAAGTTCTAGTCATTATTTCGTAATTTAGAACATCCAGCCAATACAACAAATTGAGACTTCCATGATAAGACAAACTCACAGACACCAGAAATACACATGGAAGCACTCTATATAGTGCCATGTCAGCATTTTCTGCTAGTTATGTTATGATAAAAAAAAATGATTTTGGATCAAATTAAAAATGATTTAAAACTTAAGAGATTAAATTGAGAAAAATAAAATGTATGCTTCGCCTTAATTACATGTGCAATAACAATAACATTTCCCTATGACTTCAAGATCCCTTTTTGCCTCAAAATGGCTGAACTCAAGTTTAAGTTTGCTTTACTTTAACCTTTTTCCCACCAGCCACGGTGTTGTATCTTAAATTTTGAACATTTTTTTCCTTTAGTTTAAAAATATTTATTGTGTGAAGTTGTCTTTGATTCCACACTAATATACATACACATGAAATTCAATAGCATCTGTCAATATTCAAGTAGAAGGATTTATCAAATTGCTACTAAACTAAGTATGAAATTGTCACTTATCGTGCTTCCATTAGGGTGATTGTGACATCATTAGCTGAGTTTGGTATATAACTACGTGATGAAGAACTATCATCACCTATCCCTCTTTCTGTAAAGAATCCAGGCATTTTAGGCCGAGGCAATGGGAATTCACTACTCAACATCAAAACCAGCGATGACATGTTTGGCCTATCATTTGGTATTTGTTGCACACATAGCAAGCCTACATGAATTGTTCTTAGCACCCCTGACAAATTGAATGTGTCTCTTATTGGAGCATAAACAAATTCAAAGCCTTTGCCTTCGGTAAATAGTCTCCAAGCCTGTGCACATTTTTAAACCATTTGGTTAACAATAGAACCATAACAAAAGTGATTAAAATTCAAGTTCATACTTACATGCCCTAGAAGATTGAAGTTGTGATCTTGATGATTGAATCCTCTATTTCTCTTCCCACTCACTATCTCCAATACCAATACACCAAAGCTAAATATATCAAATTTTGTTGAGTAAACCCCATCAATTATATATTCTGACGGCAAATATCCACTGCACACATCCATCCATGAAAAAATAAAGAAATGAAAACTACTACATAAACCATCTTATCCATACCATATACGTCACCAGACACTTACTAGGTTCCAACAACATGTTTTGTATTAGCTTCGGTTTCATTCCCTCCAAAGCTTCTAGCTAATCCAAAGTCTGAGATTTTTGGATTCCATTCACTATCTAACAAAACATTTGCAGCTTTAAGATCTCTATGAATTATTCTATGCCTTGAATCTTGGTGAAGATAAAGAAGGCCCCTAGCAATCCCATTGATAATGTGCAAGCGCCTTGGCCAATCTAGTAACATGCTCTTCTTTTCATCTGTTCACAAGGTGTGGTAAGGTAACATTTTTATAACAAGATTATGAACCATGATTGAAAAATAATGGCTTAAGGGCAAACCATATTTTGAAAATTTAACATGATTGCCAGTAACAAATTTGTTTATATATTTTTTATAGGTAATAGAATAACAAACTTAAGTGCTGGAAAAACTTATTTTTCTTCCCAATGTCATGAATGACTAGGCTTTGAAAATTAGTTAAAATTCTTGTTATGTTATTTGATGAAACTTCTTTTGATATATTCTTAAAATGATGGTCTTGTTCACCAAATGAGAATACAATTGCGAGTGAACTAAGCGATGCAGAGTGAATTAAGGAATGCATTAGATTTATTGGAAGTCAAACCAAATATAAAGAAGTCCAAGCTTTTATTGGGCATAAATTCATAAACCACCAGTCTTTCCTCTGCTTGAATACAACATCCTAGCAGCTTAACCAAATTCCTGTGCTGAAGTTTGGCAATATGCATAACTTCATTTTTGAACTGTTGGAGTCCTTGACTTGAATTTTGTGAAAGCCTCTTGACAGCTATGTCTCTTCCATCATCCAAGACACCCTGATAATTGCAACATTTTGTACATTGCAAAAGCTTCATATTTACCAAAATCAGTTTGAACTAAATCTGTTTAAACCTCATCATTCAGTAGCATTGTTCCAATATTGAATAATTATGTTGCAAGATGCAAATGTATACAAGCTCAAAAACGTTAAGCAACAGATTCATAGCAGGAAAAGGCAACTAATTTAGTAAAAGTGTTGCTTTGTATGGCCTGAGATGGAAAAATTTTGACTACTTTTTTCTTATTTTGCCTATGGATGGAGCATTGTACTATTTCAAGTTAAGGGCATCTTTCATTGACAAGAAGAGACAATAGATCTAGTTCAGGCCATCAAAGACATCTTTATGGATATGTGAATATAGATGAAACTACATGTTTAAAATGATCACATGAAGACAATTAACATTATTGACAAAGTCATATTGATCCTCAAGTTATTTATATTAATGGTGAGAGAAAAAAAATCCATATCAAAGTTCAACCAAAGCCTCAATAGGGCTTTCTAATAGTTTACTTCATCAAAATAATATATTGGCCAAAGGATGTTTTTTTGCTCTAACAGTTTTTGGATCGTATGGGGGCAAAATCTATAGCACAAGTCACATAAGTGCAAGGAATTTGATTATATAATCCAATAAGAAATAGTATTACTGAGAATACTTTGCATTGTAGAATCAAGAGATGACATTTTTATCATTCCATTACCTTATAAACTGGTCCAAAACCACCTTCCCCCAATATATTGTCAGTTGAAAAGTTATTGGTTGCAGAAGTAATAGTAGACATGTCAAACAAGGGTAGTTCTAGATCTTCCTCATGGTGGTCATTTATTGTGTTTGTGATCTCTATTTCTGGATTGCCTTTCACCTTTCCTGCAAAATAGTATGTAGTGTGTAAATAAAAATAAGTTGAGATTCGGAATGTTCACAACTTTCACTATTACGTAGACCTTTTACTCCCCAAAATTTAGAAAGGTTTAGAAGTATAGTAGGATTACCAGTATTATTTGTTAGATAGCAGAACTTGCTTTATTTTTGAGGTAAACCTTACGATTAATGTGACAGTACATAGTCTCAACTCCACTCACTCTCATTAAAAAATCTGTGTCCTGTCCTATAATGTCTATTAACAATTTGAAGTGTAAATAACATTACTAAAATGCCATTGAATTACATTAAAGGCTTTGATGTTTTAATGTTCTACTTTACATTTGTGGATGATGCTTAAAATCGATTAACCACATCTCAAGAAAACAAAGAATCCCAAAAGGCCAAGACAATTCTATTTTGTGATAATTGACAAAAGTTGAACTTTCTTGGACCCAGAACATTCATCTTGGTGATCTAATTTGTTGATAACAATCACAGTTGCATGCATATATACAAGATTAAAGAACCAAATAATTTGGAAATTACTTAACTGCCTTTCTGCCATATCTTCCATCTATAAATGATGAACGCCAAGCACATGATAAAAACTCCTAAAGACAACACACAGCTTATGATGATCCTCTCTTGCTTCCGAGTATGGGATTTATGTGATTTCTTCTCTTGAATAGCTTCTGAGAAACGTTCAATCAAAAAAGAAAAAACAATAAATGATGGAAAGATAAATAAATAAAAAAGAGAAGGAAAAAGCAAGAAAACTTTCAGATTGGAGGATATTTGTACCTATTTCTGTCGCTGCCATCCTTATGTAAATGTCTTCAAGAGATGGAGTCAATTCTTTCATATCAATCAGATTACCAAACCAGAGTAAACACCCATTTTCCCCATTACTAACATCCAAAGCAGCATAAGCTGTACAAGAGCAATTATTCAAGCACAAAATCCTACAATCTTCAATGCTAATACTTCTATTAAACCATGATCCTTTTGTGTCTGGTAATTTCAGCCCAGGAAACTTCAAAAACCCATCTCCATGGCAACTCAGCGGAGTTCTCCTAACGCAATCACTAGATGAATCTGTTGTATTATGCACAAATCCATACAAGCAAGTACAAAATGGAAAGTTGTTTGTATTGCAACTAGCAAATGCTCCACATGTTGCATAGTGATCACAGTCATCTACTGGTAAGTTTGACCAGGTGATCCAATCTTTTTTTCCTTCATCCCAGGTAGAACGGTGGCTAAATCCATCTGATGTTAACTGAGACCTATGAAGAACTAAACTGTTGACAAGCTCATAAGTATAATATGCCTCTTCCTCATTGAAAACAAAATGATATCTAAATATAGAATTTGGTTTCAACTACGGCGTCCCACTAAACTGATTACCATTCCAAGATCCACAACGAAATCGCTCGACTGTTCCATCTCTCATGACTAACTGTGGATACCCATCAACATCAATTTGATAGCTATATCTACCTGGAGATGGATCATCAGGGCTATGCCATGATGTTAGGTACCGATTCTTTCCTGTAATTAGATTTCTTCCAAGCTTCAGTCCAGGTAGGAAAGTGTCACCTGGATAGTCAAAACTTTGCCACAAGAAATCTTCTGGGTCACTATTGCTTTTGTCTTGCACAACCAAATTTCCAGAATTCAAAAGCTTTGCAATTGGATATTGTGCTGCTCTTGTTGTGTTAGGGGTGGACCAAATGACACTCTTATTATGGTTGAGAAGGACTAGAATTCCAGTGTCATTGATCTTCAAAATGCCTGATGAGTCATTGAGGGGTTTGTCTCTGTTGGCAACCCATACTACTGTTAATACTGAGAGTTTGTTATACCAAATTCCCACATAACGGTTCTTGGAAGTTCCTAGACTGAAGAATCCTAGAGCAAAGGTTTCATCAGCTGAAACTAAGGTCTTGCCGTCACTGATAGATTGCAGTGTATCAATAGTGTCTATTACATTAGAGACTGCTATATTATCCAGCAAAAGAAAGCAGAGCAGAAGCAACGCAAAACCTTGCATTTGTTTGTTTATATTTTCTTCACTTTCTATGTTATTGGCGGTCAGAGGAGTCCTCTAGCAGTGTCAATAGGGCCTATATAAGAAAGCACAAAGAAGAGAGTTGAGCTTCATCAATTGATTTTTTTTCTGTTTTGAGAATTCTTCACGGTAAGTACAGATCATTTATACTATAGTTTGTAATTATTGTTACTCTATGGCAAAAAGACTACGGAAGCTAACTAAAAAATCAGGGACAAATATATTACAAAATAAATCTTAAAAGATGAAGCATAGTTGATACTGGTTTGTAATTTGGCATACATATTCTTTTTATAACATTTTGTTGGTAAAAGAGTTGAAGTACCCACTGTTCAATTATATTACAAATCATGTTTGTAATATAATGAATTTTTTAAATGAATTTTTTATCAAATTTAATTTTGATGCATTAGTAGTGTAAAATTATTTATATTATCATCCAATCAAAAAAATTTATTCACATGACTTTTTAAGTAGTATGTACAAGGGTCAACTATCATGATTGATGTTGCAACACATGATCAGACGACTGTGTAAGTACATAAAAGTTAGGAAAAATTACTTCCCTAAAACTAAAGGCCTTGTAAACTTAACCTCCAAAACTTTGAAAAAGCACAAATCAGCACTCAAATGTTTCCTAGATGTGCATTTTAGCCCCTTTTTTTTCATATAGTTAATGAAAAATAGGTGCACCATATCTCTTCAAACTTTAGGTCAGGTCAAAAACTAATAAATAATGGGCAATTTGATACTCTAAACTTTATTAAATGTGTGTTTTTTTGTCAATAATAATTGAAAATATTAGGAGAATGGTCGACTTGCACATTAAGGGAACATTGAGGGATCAATCTACACATTTTCAAAGTTTCGGGGGTGAAGTGCACAAAATCTATAATTCAAGGGATAAAATGTAATTTTCTCTAAAAATTAAATCTTTTATATTTTTTGGTGGGTGAAATTAAATCCTTTTTATATACTTCAAAGTTAACATAATAAATATTTTTTAAATGTATGTAAATAAGGCCTGTTTGATTACATCCTTTTGGATGTCCAGTTATTCTAAACTTGAGACATACAATCAATATGATGTGAAGTTATGATTAATAGTTGGATTGAGAAAAATTATATTCTATATAAAATAAAAAATTACTGAAAGTGTAAATGGCTCAAGTTTTGAACCAGTGTCAACAGATCTCCTTCATTTTAAAATACCAATTTATAAATGACACGAGTTAAAATACTCACCCTGTTTCCTATCGCCGACCACAAGCTTTGCCGGCCTTTTGCCAACACACGATCATTGTGCCGTGCGACACCCACAATAAGCAATCAGACACCCAACATGGTGGTCAAAGGGGAGAGATTGGTGGAAATACATTCACAGTAAGAGGATTTGGGAAGTGACCTGGTATTAACGTAATTACTTGTAAGCATTCGTACTTCACCGGCAATTTATCCATGTTATTGTTTTCTTTTATTGAACTAAAATTTCTTCGTTCTTTTGACTGAAATTATTTTTTTCCTTTATTTGAATTTTTCAGATTTTTCCAATTAAGGATGGTTTTAGAAGTGTTGAATGATACATGTGAGTGGCCTTTGGAGCTTCATAATTTTGGCCAAGAACCAGTAAAGAAAGCAGTAGTGGTGGGTAGAGGGGAGAAAGAGAAAACGGATGAGAGAGAAAAATTACTTTTGGTAATTCATTAGGATATATAAAATTTTAAGATTATTCATGTCATAAATTTGACTCATAAAAGAATTGGATATTGTTGTCCAAAATAAGATTATGAGAATACTACCCTCTATATGAAAGTGTGAAGAAACCACATGATCTAACATAATTGGTAGTTAGGTGAGCTTTTTAAGCATATAGTCAAGGTTTAATTCCTGAAAGTGTGTATGGACAGAGTTTCATTATGCCTGAAGTGCTTCTGATAATATGAAGTGTGAAGTATTGCAATTTCTTTAGTTGAGGTAGCTACCCTTTATGCCTTTCTTGCCCAGAGAAGTTGTGCCACTCCAAGGAACCTCAACTTCTAAGATGTTGAACTACTTATTAACAAGAAGAAGCTAATTGACCATGTATGAATAAAATGATGTATTGTTTTAATAAAGAATAAAGTGATGCATATAAACATGCTGACTACTCACCAAGATAAAAATAAAAATAAAATGTTGAATACTCACCCAAAAAAAAAAAATGCTGATTAAATCACAACATTACCAAGAAAAGGAAAATGATAACCTTACCGAACGTTAGTGACATTCATGAAACACTTTCCTTTTCCAGTTTGCGATGACTGGCGCACTCCATAATGATCTGCTAAAGACCGAAATTGGTATTCATACTAGAATTCATCGTAGATAAATCAACTTACGCATGTTTTCGGAGATATAGAGATGGATATGAAGGCTTTTTCTTTTCTTTTTTATGTGGGAATGACGCTTCTTTATGGAGCAAAACCTAAACGAAAATGATATTCATACATCAAAATCTCATACATTAAAATAACACTGATGCATGTGGAAAACAGTTCTTTTATGAGGCATGTGGAAAACAGTTCTTTTATGAGGCTTGTGGAAAATCATTGTTTTTCTACAAACTTCGTAGTAATTTAGGTAAAAAAGTCAAAGGAGCAAGCCAAGCCACGTGACATCGATGTGATTTGTTGAGCAAATTATATAACTTTTTTTTCTATCCATTATTGTGACGTATATGGGAAGTTAATGTATCAATAATTGAAATTTATATTGATTCAATTTTAATGCACTTGCAATAAAAGATATATATTTATGTTGTCATCAGAGGGAAAGTAGACTTTAAAGTAACTGGTCAACAAGGAAATCGATCACCTGGGTCTAGTCCTGAGCTCATATATATTTTAAACAAAAATGAAGAAAGCGTACTCTAGTGGGCATGCATAAGGTATTTGTTTATTATCTCTGAGATAGAAATACAGAGATATTAGAATAGAAATTTATTTAGTGATAAAGACAGAAATAGGGAATAGAAAATTTTTCTATTCCTAGGATAGAAAAATATAAAATTTCTATACTTTCAAAATATAGAGATAGAAATTTAATATTTTTAAATTTTAATAATATCCCTATACATATTTATTATTTTTATCTCTATCTCTACTATCCCTCTATTTCTATCTCTGTCCATATATTTCTATCCCAAGATAGTAAACAAACGTTACCTAAGAGACAAGTCAGAGACATCCCTCGGATGGTACCTTATTTTTTGTTCAAATAAATTAGTATGTTATGTATGTAAAGTTCTTAGTAAATACAGATAAAAAACTTTTTTTCTACATTTTCATAGTGAAAAAAAAAAGTTATTTTTATATTCAGTATTTATTATGTACCAAAAAAAATCAGTATTTATTACTTTCGGTTATAACATAAAAATATACAGGTAAACCAAAAAATAAATATAACTAAGTCATATAAAAGACAAAGCAAAGAAAGTTGAGAACGAGAACTTAAAAAACGTATTTTTGGTTTTGAAAAACAGCGTTTTAGTTTTTATTTTCTATTTTTAATCTATTTCTTGTTTCTCAGGATTGTGAAAAAAAATAGTGAAAATTAGAAATAAAAATTAAGAATTAAATTTTTATAATTTTATTCACGAAATGCTAAAAAAAAGAAAATTAATTGAAAATAAAATTAAAAATTATTTTTGAAATTAAATATGTCATTTTACTAGTGGTTGTAAAAGTTGATTACATCAAGTCATAGTATGACTTATAAACAAAAACAGTATAATAACTAACTAATACCGAATCATATGTACGGTAACTGATTACTATCTCAATTAATCAATAACACAATATAAACACAATATAATTTGTATATCTAACAAGTAACAACCCACGAATGCAAGTTGGAGCATGCGTTCTTTAAGATCTCCGATTTTACTCATGCTCTGACTGGGATGGAAATAGAATATAAATCAACTGAGTAATGAGAAAATGCAATGAAACAAGCCATAGTCACATACAAAACTCTATTTTTGGCATTTCTACAGCTTCTCACCTCAATCAAATGAACAAATTGAATTTGAAAGGAGCCAACTCGATCGCAGATATGTACACATCATCGAAAGTCGCTCCTCAGCCGGCTTTATGGAATCCAAAAATGAAGAAATCCCAATTTGAGAATAACAATCATCAAACTATAATAGCAATCTAACCATTAAGAGCGGAAGTAAATTAAATTACCACGCTCAACTACACAAAACAAAAGCTGAATTTGTGCTTAACCATCTAGAACAGTAGCTAAAATCTTATTCAGTTATGCTTAACCATCCAAGACTGAAGAGAAAAATGAAAGCTTATTCAAGGCTAAGGCAATAATTCATCTCCAATATAAGAACTAAAACATGCCAAATAATGGTTGAAGTGTTGAACCATTAGCAAACGATGAAAGAACTGAAGCTTCTTACACTAGAAACAGCAACTGAGAACCGAATTCACATATATGCTAAAGATTCATCTGTAAATGAGCAGCTATATATGGATGGCAATGGATCGGGTTGTCATCCGTTGGCAACCCATACTACTGTTAGTTTTGGGACTTTGTTGTACCAAATTCCCACATAATGGTTCTTGGAAGTTCGTGGGCTGAAGAATCCCAATACAAAGGTTACATCAACTGAAACTAAGGTCTCACATCACTGATAGACCGCAGCGTATCAATAGTGTCTCTTGCGGCTGAGACTGTGCCATATTATTCAGCAAAAAATGGCAGATCGGAAGAAGCAAGCTACGTAAAACCTTTCATCAACTTTTTAGCTATGAGAATTGTTTACTTAGCTTGGAGGGATCCAATTCTTCTATCCCCACTTCTTGTCTCATTATCTCTGTCCCTCCAATTAAATTTTATCATTTATCTAAATCATAGATAGTTGTAAAATATTGATTGAATAAAAAATATCGATGATTTCATCACTATTTTATTGAGGGGAGAGAGAGAGAGTAGGACAGAAAAAGAGTATATAAGATTTACTTTCTAACTAGGAGATCATTTACAATAGGTTTAAAAATTACAGCCTTAATTACGTACCTTGTATTCGTACACATATTCATGGAATATTTTCCTTTTCCAGTTTGTGATGACAGGCGCACTCCATAAATCTCCAAAAGTTCGAAGTTGACACTCAGACAGGAATTCGTCGTAGATAGAACAACTTGCACATGTTTTAGGAGATAGAATAGAAGGCTTCCTTTGTTTTCGTTATGTCGTGGGAATGAAAGCTTCTTTGTGGAGAAAAACTGAAAACTAAAATGAAGCTTATAGTATACATCAACATTGCATACATTAAAGTAAACATTAAGTTCATGGTTTTCAAACTATCAATTTGTGGCCAGTCAACGGTGTGGAACATTGGCCACTTTGATGGGTCTACACGGAGATGTGGTTTGTGACTAATTATGGGGGGTGATCCGGTGATGTGGGAAACCCAACTTGGCAAACGATCTACAACTGGTTCAAAATCGAGTAGTATATATGAAAATGATTATAAGCTGGTCTACTTCCTAGGTTATGTGAATTCTACAGGGTTCAATACAGGGATGATTGGGGTATGTGAGTAAAAGTGATTCTTTTAGGGGCTTTTTCTCTGTAAAATTATAGGGCTCATTTTGAAGTTTTTTTTTATTTTATTAAAAAGAGATATTTTTTAATTAAAAAAATATTTTTTATATTTTTTGGTATGTTTGGATAATTTTTTTAAGGGAAAACAGAATCACTAAAAAAAGTAAAAAAAAATAATCTATTTTTATAAGTAAGAGTTTTCATCTTTAGAAAAATATCTTTTTTATGTTATGAAAAAGATGTTTCACAATAAATAAGGATATTATAATATTATATCTAAATATAAATTGATATTATATACAAACATAAATTAACTTTTATTTTTTTAAAAGATTAATTTAAAAAAGATCTTTTTTTATAAACATATCCAAACGAGCTCATAATCTTTTGAGACAATGTCTAGTTGGCACCAAACATATATTTTGGCCCTAAAGCAGTGGTTCTATCTTCCCAACTTGCCATAAATATGATACATATCCACTTTTATTAATGAAAATTGAGGGTAATTGATAATTGGGTGGATGTGGCAAGGGAATGGATCTTTAGAAAGCCAAAAGTAAATATATATATATATATATATATTATAAGCTATTTTATCAGCAAAATAATCTTTCAGCATAGTTGTAGAAATTTGCAAGAACGTAGCAAGTGGGGTGCCTCAACTATAGGAGCAGACAAAGAATGAGAACCCGAATTATTTAGAGAATACGAGGGAAACTGGGAAATGCATGTGTGAATGGAAAATGAAATTCAAGTTTTGAATCTACTAATTGTACTATACATATGCGGACTTATATACAGTGGTGGAGCCCTGAAAGCAAATTTTAGGGGGCAAGTGACATGTGACATAGATGATGATAACAAAATTAAAATTAATTGTACATCACATATATAAATTTTTTAAATATATTGAATAAAACAAAATATTTTTATATGAGAGATAAAAAGAGCAAGTCTTACGACACTAGGATTTGTCTAATCACCAAGGGTGTGGATAATTTATAATAAAAATTATTTAAAAGTTATATTGATCACTTACAAAGTTAAATAATTATATGTTTTACTTTTAGTTATTTTTTTAATATCTAATGACTAAGTTTGTTCATCTCACTCCATAAACTCTCTATAAGCTTTATAATAAATCACTAATAAGAAAAAAAAAATTTACCTTATAATGTTGCTCTATGTTTTTTTAATGACTTGAAAGCATCCATAATTTAATCAATATTTTTGTATTTGGCAATTTTCCTTTTGCAGTGTCTTTGGTATGATGGTAAAAGTGGAGACAAAAATTATGAAAAAGTATAATGTGTAATTTTATGAATGAATTTTGTGTGTAAAATTACATATTAAGCTCATGAAAAAAAAATCTCTCATTTTCACCATACCAAACACATCCTTAATATAGGTAATCATATTATTTATAAAAAAGAAAACTCATCTTTATTATATTTATTGTGTGATGATACATCATTTTTTTTCAATTAGAAAATGAACTAACAAACTCTAAGATTAAAAAACCACAATTTTTTCTATAGATAGCACTTTGAACCAGAGGAGTAATCGGAAGAAGACATAGTTACAACAAAATGAAAAAAAAAAAAAGAAAACATGACCCCCAAAATAACAAAGCGACCCATAATCAAGAAATTAAGCAAAACATAATATATCTTGTAATGGAAAACAAAAGTCACAAATGTCCAACCATTTGAAATTATACATGGCAAATTGCATATTAAAATTTACTGCATATGTATTTCCTCTCTACCAATTGTATCACTACTCAACCTTCATGAACCCAAAATTCACTTACCAAAAAATCACATTTGTATAGAGTAATGTTTATTATGAAATTTATTTATTACACAAAGTATATATAAGTTAATTTTTCAAAAAAAAAAAATTGGGGGCCACCATTGTCCTAACTATGCTCCGCCCTGCTTAATTACACAAGATAAGAGAGCAGTGCTCAATATCGCAAATAACTAATTCATTCTGTTACCAACAAAGATAGCTGAAAAACTAACTCTAGATGATCTAAGTATATCCACAACACCCCCAAGCTAGCGTATGAATGTAGATCATACCCAGCTTGGGGTTGAGCGGAGGAAACGGGCCAAGGGCTAGTGGCTTGATAAGCATGTCCGCGAGTTCCCCTGAAGTGGAGACAGGGAGCAATTTGATGACTCCACTTTGCACCTTGTCTCGAACCAAATGACAATCTAATTCAACATGGTTCATTCTCTTGTGGAATAGGGAATTGGAAGCAACATGTATTGCTGATTGATTGTCGCAGTGCACCACCACAAGCTGTGTGTCAAGTGATTGAAAAATCCTAAAGTAGAAATAAGAGCCATTGTGCTTCACAAGTCTCCAAAGCCAAAAGTTCTGTGTTACGTTTCAGATGAGGAACGAGAGATGATTGTCTACTTCCTCTTTCATGAAATGAGATTGGGACCGAGGAAGAAGCAGAAACCAATGATTGATTTGCGTGCATGTATCAAGACATAGGCCCCGCAGTCTGAATCTGTAAAGCCCTTCAATTTGAGATCTCAGACTGCAGGGTGTCATGTTTTGGATATCTTTTGTAACAGCGTGTTTGATCTTAAACAATAATTTGTAGTTTTTTTACTTTATCTTTTATTTCTCAGCATTTTGTTAAGAAAATGAAAATGATAAAATCGAGATTTCTTTTTTTTTTTCATTTTAAATTTAGATTTTTTTATAAAATTCTAAAAGTAGGAAAAAAAAAAAGAAACTGAAACCAACCATACTCTTAATTTGTTGAGAAATATCAACTAGGGGAAGGAAAGTTTTGAGCAATTGATTGATTTGGACTTGTTTGAAGTTTTGAAATGCAGATTTTATTTTTTTATTATTATTTATTATTTTGTGCAGATATCTCTTCATGTTGTAGATCCATTACCACAAGATGGAGTCAAGTGCGCGTCGATTCCATTACCTATTGACTTAATGGTGCGTACTGTTGTGTAGAAACGTAGCAGAGAAGGAAGAAATGGAGTGTGTTGAACGAAATGACCTTGGCCTATGTTATACTGATCCGACGGAAGAAAGATTTTGTAAGGTAGTGTTACAAACAATCATTAAAATTAGAATTGCTATTATCTGAAATGAATTGATTGGAATTTTGAAATGACTTGATTCTTTTTTGCTTATAAATCACTTGGTCTATAAGTTAAAATTTATATTTAAATTAATGACCTGGCGAAATGTACCGTTACTTCTCCGTCTCATAGTTTGCGTGTTTTGTTGATGCGGACCAATGGGAGGGGTGTTTAAGCCGAATACCATGAATAGCCAATTTCGGCATATGATACTTGGAAATTTTGTATAAATGTTTGTTTGTTTCATATTCTTTGTCCAACTACCAAAAAGAAATTAATGATCTTAAATAAAATTTAAATTGATTTAAAAGCTAATTCTTTTAAAATATATTAAGAGTGTGGTTTTTTAGAGATAAAAATAGAGGGTAAAATTTTAAGCATAAATTTTATATATAATTTTATATATACAGATATAACCAAGAACGTATCCAGAAATCATTCAAAGGAGGGGCGGAAAGTGTTAAATAATAATTATATTATAAAATAATTTTTTAATATATATATATATAAACTTAGCTATCATTAATCAATAATAAAATATATTCTAAAAATCAAATTATAATTTGAAAATTACAAATATTTGGTTTTGGCGTTTGAAGATTTCAATTAGATATTTCTAATTTTCTATGTATATCTTTAGGATAAAGTGACTATGAATTTAATTATAAATAAATAAAAAAATAAAATATTTCTCTTAAAGATATTATTATACAATTTTTTTATAACAACTTTTAAAATTTAATTTCATCAACTAATATCTAAGATATCTAAAAGGAACTAGTAAAACTAAATGAGTGTATATATAAGAGTAAAAATAAAAATGTAATAGATCTTTCAATTTTTTTAATATATGTATATGCATTTAAATAACTTATATATAGATAAACATTGAGGCCAAGGCCTGCCTGCCCCCTTACTCTCCGTCCCTGCAAACAGCTCATCCATATAAACTTACTCCTTATATATTTTTATCCTCAACCAAACACACCCTAGATAATAATGGAAATGATTTCAAATAGAAATTGATTTAATTTTATTAATGTTTAAATTTTAAAATTAAATCAATATTTTATAGATAATATTTTTAAAAAACATTGAATCTTTAAAAATTGACAAAAAAAATAATTTTTCAATTTCAAAACATCAAAATTTAATATTTAATTTACAAATCAATCTATTTCTTTTTTTTTCTATATTCTAAATACTTCCTATAGTAACTAATCAATAAGTTAATAATTAAATGGTTAAATTAATTTTTTGATCCTTATAATTTTACTTGATTTTTAATTTGATTACTATATTTTTTTTTCCTTTTTAAACTGATCCTTATAGCTGTAAATGCTTTTAAATCAGTCTTCGATGTTAGTATCTTCACCAACACCATTAGGCTATGATTGAGATTTTATAAAGGATGGAATGGAATAGCCATTAATGGAATATAGAAGAAAGGTGAGTAGTAGAGTGGATGGAAAAAGACCATTCTATTGTTTAGAAGTTTATAATTTAAGTGAGTGGAATAGAATGACGTATAAATTTATTTTATATTTTTACCTTTTACTTTATGCCTTTTCTTTATATGAGATATTGAAAAAAAGGATAAAACAGAAAAATCACAAAAAAAAAAAATTCCTTTCTCCTTTTGTCCCCTCGATTTAGGGGTGAGTAAAATCATTGTAGAGGAGGGCTTGAAGACCCTCCTTAGCTATGCAACTCCCTCCATCAATATCACTCCCAAACACACATTTTGTTTAGTCATCCCGGTCTCTCCTCTCCATTCCCTCGTCATTTAACATTCCAATCAGACCCTTAATCTCATGTAATGGCAGAACTGTTAGCCCTTACATTGACCCCACATTGACTCAAAAAAGATAAAACAATAACATATAGTATATAGATCCTTTAATGTGTTTTTTTCTTCAGCAAAAATGTGAGCTTTAGCTAGAGCCACAATTGCTTATGTGAACTTTAGCTAGAGCCACGATTCTTCTATTTATTCAGTTGATGACAGCCCTAAATCCTTGACTGAATGCCAAGTACATTGACCCTCCTCACACCCTAAAGAATTTGAATCGCTAAAAATAGATGTGCAGTTAAGATATTCATTTTATTAGTACTAAATATGATAAGTGAGTAAAATAGTAGAGACTATCATCACATCTAATAATAAAAGAGTAAACATCTCAATTAAATATATATATGATAACAACATTTTCCTTACGACTCCAAGATTACTCTTTCCCCCTAAATAGTTGAACCCGAGTTTACTATTGCTTCACTTCAACCTTTTTTTTCCCATGGTGTTGTGTTTTATTTTTTGAACATTTTTTCCTTCAGTTTTAAAATACTTTCTATATGAAGTTGTGTTTGATTTCCACACTGGTATAAATACATATGAAATTCAATAGCATCCATCAGTATTCAACTACAAATTAAAGATTCATTGAATTACAACAAAGTATGAAATTGCCACTTATCGAGCTTCCATTAGGCTCATTGTGACATCATTACCTGAACTTGGTATATAATTAGGTGATGAAGAACTACCATCAAGTGTCACTCTTTCTGTAAAGAATCCAGGGATTTTAGGCTGAGGCAAAAGGAATTCACTACTCAACATCAGAGCCACGGATGACATGTCTGGCCTATCATTTGGACTTTGTTGCACACATAATAGGCCTACATGAATTGTTCTTAACACGACGGATAAATTGAATGTCTGTCTCATTGGAGCATAAACGAATTCGAAGCCATTGCCTTCTGTAAATAGTCTCCAAGCCTGTGCACAATTTTTTAACCATTGGTTAACAGTAGCACCATATCAAAAGTGATTAAAATCAAGTTCATGCTTACATGCCCCAGAAGATTGAAGTTGTGATCTTGATGAATGAATCCTCTATTTCTCTTCCCACTCACTATCTCCAATACCAACACACCAAAACTAAATACATCTGATTTTGTTGAATAAGCTCCATCAATTGCATACTCTGGCGACAAATATCCACTGCACATTCATAAAAAAAAAATCAAAACAACTAAGCCATCATATCCATGCACACCACATACATCATTAGATACTTACTATGTTCCAACCACATGTTGTGTTTTTACTTTGGTTTCATTCCCTCCAAAGCTTCTAGCTAATCCAAAGTCTGAGATTTTTGGATTTAATTCGCTATCTAACAAAACATTTGCAGCTTTAAGATCTCGATGAACTATTCTATGTCTTGAATCTTGGTGAAGATAAAGAAGACCTCTAGCAATTCCATTGATAATTTGTAAGCGCTTTGGCCAATCTAGTAATATGCCCCTATTTTCATCTGTTCACAAGGTGGTAAGGTGACTTTTTTATAATAAGATTATGAACCATCATTGAATAATAACGATTTGACAACAAACCATATTTTAAATTTTAACATGATGATTGGTACCAAATTCGTTTAAATAGTTTTTAAAGTAATAGAATAACGAATGTAAGTGCTGAAAAAACCTATTTTCTTCCCAATGTCATGAATGACTATAAGTTGAAAGTTAATTAATATTCTAGTTATGTCCTTCATCATGAAGGTGTTATTCACCAATTAAGAATATAATTGCAAGTGAACTAATAAGCAGTGCAAAGTAAATAAAGCAATGCATAAGGTTTTTTGGGAACCAAACCAAATATGAAGAAGTCCAAGCTTTTATTGGGCATAAATTCATAAACCAACAAGCTTTCCTCTTCTTGGATGCAACATCCTAGTAGCTTAACTAAATTCCTATGTTGAAGTTTGGCAATATGCATAACTTCATTTCTAAACTCTTGAAGTCCTTGACTTGAATTCTTTGAAAGCCTCTTGACAGCTATTTCTTGTCCATCTTCGAGGATACCCTGAAAGATGCAAGATTTTGTACATTGCAAAAGCTTCATATTTACCGAAATGAGTTTGACATTAATCTATTTAAACATCATCACTAAGTAGACTTATTCTGATATTGAATAATTTTGTTAGAAGATGCATATTTATAATTCTTGAAAATTTTCTAGAAGCTCAATGACATTAAGCAACAGATTCATTTCATGAAAAGACAACTGAACTAGTAAATTAGCGTTGCTTCATTTGGCCCAAAATGGAAAATTTTGATTACTTTTTTCTTATTTTTCCTATGGATGGAGCATTGTGCTATTTGAAGTTAAGGGTATCTTTAGTTGACAAGAAGAGATAATAGATCTGGGTTGGGCTATCAAGACATCTTTATGGATATATAAAAATAGATGAAACTACATGTTTAAAATGATAACATGAAAACAATTGATGACATTATTGACAAAGTTATCTTCATCCTCAAGTTTTTTATATTCGTGGTAAGAAAAAAAATGCATATCAAAGTCCAACTAAAGCCTCAACTGGGCTTTCTAATAGTTTAGTTCCTCAAGATAAGATATTGGCCGAAGCATATTTTTTAACAACTGGCTTTTCTAACATTTTTGGATTGTATAGGGGCAAAATTTGTACCACAAGTCACACAAGTGCAACGAAATTGATTATATAATCCAACAAGAAATAGTATTGATTGAGAAAACTTTACACTCTAGGATCAGGGAATGATATTCTTTTTTCATTCCATTACCTTATAAACTGGTCCAAAACCACCTTCCCCCAATATATTGTCAGTTGAAAAGCTATTGGTTGCAAAAGTAATTGTAGACATGTCAAACAAAGGTAATTCTAGATCTTCCTCGTGATGGTCCATCTTTCCTGCAAAATAGCATGTAGTGTGTAAATGAAAAGAAGTTAAAATGTAAATTTTTGCTATTTCATAGACCTTTTGCTCTTCCCCAAAATCAAAAAAGGAATAGAGGCAAATTAAAGTAGGATTGCCCAACGTTATTTTTCTGACACTGATAGCAATACTCACTTTATTTTTGGTGGTTAATCTTACGATTAATGTTATTCACATATCAAAAATGGACTCTAAAGTACATACCTTAAAAAGAAAGATATAGTCTTAGCCTCATTCATTATAATCAAGTAATTCGTGTCTTACTCTATAATATATATAACTGATATCAACTTTTGAAGTATAAATAACATTACTGAAATGTTTTGATGTTTTAATGGTTTGCTTTATAATTGTTGATGATGTTTAATATCGATTAACCACATCTATAGGAAAGATAAAGAAACCAAAGAGGCCAAAAAAATTCTAATATGTGACAAAAGATGAACTTTCTTGGACCAAGAATATTCATCTTGGTATGTAATACTAACTTGTTGATAACAACCTTATTTTGCATGTATATACAAGAATAAAGAATGACATAGTTTGTAAATTACTTAACTGTTTTTCCGCCATAACTTCCATCTATAAATGATAATTATGGCCAAGGAGAGGACTAAAACTAAAGACAACACACAGCTTGTGATGATAATCCTTTGCTTTCGGATGTGCAATCTATGTGATGTCCTTTCTTCAATAGCTTCTGAGAAATGTTCAATCAAAATAAAATAGAGAAGTTAGGAAACAACATAACAAATGATGGAAGATAAAATAAAAAAATGAAACAAAAAGGAAAAGGAAAAAACAAGAAAACTTTCAAATTGGGAGACATTTGTACCTAACTCTGTCCATGTCATCCTTATGTAAATATCTCCGGAAGATTCATTTAAAACTTTCATATCAATCAAATTACCAAACCAGAGTAAACACCCACTTCCCCCTTTACTGATATCCAAAGATGCATAAGCTGTGCAAGAGCAATTATTCAAGCAGAACACCTTACAATCCTCAAGGCTCATACTACTATTAAACCATGATTTTCCTGTGTCTGGTAATTTTAACCCAGAAACCTTCAAAAATCCATCACCATGGCAACTCAATGGAGTTCTCCTAAAACAATCACTAGTTGAATCTGTTGTATTCTGCACAAATCCATCCAAACAACTACATAGTGGGAAGTTGTTTGTATTGCAGCTAGCATATGCTCCACATGTTGCATAGTGATCACAGTCATCTACTGGTAAGTTTGAATAGATGATCCAATCTTGCTCTTCTTCACTCCAAGTACTACGGCGGATGAATCCATCTGACGTTATCACATTCCTATGAAAAACTGAAGTGTTGATAAGCTTATAAGAATAATATACCTCTTCCTCATTGTAAACAAAACTATATGTAAATATAGAATTTGGTTGTAATTGGGGCGTCCCACTAAACTGAATACCATTCCATGATCCAACACGAAATCTTTCGAAATTGCCATCTCTCATAACTAATTGTGGATATCCATCAATGTCCATTCGAACATTATATCTACCTGGAGAAGGATCATCAGGGCTATTCCATGATGTTACGTACAAATTCTGTCCTGTAATTAGATTTTTTCCAATGTTCTGTGTAGGAAGAAGTGTGTCACATGGATAGTCAAAACTTTGCCATAAGAAATCTTCTGGGTTACTATTGGTTTTCTCTTGCACAACGAAATTTCCAGAATTCAAAAGCGTTGCAACTGGAGATTGTGCTGCTCTTGTTGTGTTAGGAATGGACCAAATGACACTGTTGTTATGGTCAAAGAGGACTATAATTCCACTGTCATTGATCTTCAGTACCCCTGATGAGTCATTGAGGGGTTTGTCCTTGTTGGCAACCCATGCTACTGTTAGTATTGGCACTTTGTTATACCAAATTCCCACATAACGATTCTTGGAGGTTCCTGGACTAAAGAATCCTAGTGCAAAGGTTCCATCAGCTGAAACTAAGGTCTCACCATCATTGATAGATTGCAGTGTATCAATTGTATTTGTTGCATTAGAGAATGCCATATTATCTAGCAAAAGAAGGCAGAATAGAAGCAAGGTAAAACCTTTCATTTGTTTGTTTATATTTTCTTCTTCACTTTCTATGTTATTACTTATGGGGGTATGAGGAATCCTCTAGTAGTGTCAATAGCACCTACACATGAAAGCACAGAGAAGAGAGTTGAGCTTCATCAATTTTTTTTTTTGTAATGAAAATTGTTTAAAATAATTACAGATCATTTACACTATCGTTTGTATTAGCCACTCCCACTTATTTAGCTTCCATTTTTTTTTGGTAAGGATTTACCTTTTATTTAATTTGTCTATAATGTCCTTCTATTCTCTTATATAATTAAAATATTTTTTATTTTTACTTTTAATTTTAATAAACCTCAATAGTATCAAATTTTAAAATATTTTTAATATACCATTACATTTTTTTGTGATTTTTTTACTTCATAAAAAATTTCAATTTTTTATCACTCTATTGCTATACATATTAAATTTAATTTCTGACATTAAAATAAAAATATAATTATGTCTTAAAATGATAACCCCACGTGGCCTCTTTTTAGTATAACAATATTTTTATATTTTTCTATTTTATACAACATATAATATTTTATTCTTTTTAATTCTGATATTGTATATAAATACCATAAGAAATGAAAATAAATTATACATGTTGGATGTAAACTGTATATACATACTCAATATTCAACCACTACCAAAAAAATATATTATCACTACCCAAAAAAATACTCAACATTCAACCATATGATATGTTTACTTAATTTAGTCTAATATTAAATAAACATATTATACAAATATTTGTCGCATTAATCTCTTAATATAAATTTATTTCTTAGAAATATATGGTAATAAAATACATATTAGCTATATATGAAAAATTAATACATGTTAGTTATACATTTAACCTCCTCTTAAATGCATATTTCTTAAAATACATATGCGATCAATGACATTTAATCTAAATATCATTAGTTATATATTAATTTATATATCTCCTCATTATTTATATGTTTTTTCAATGTAAATAGATATGCGATCAATGGTTTCGTGTTTTTTTTCTTCTTCTCGATATACATACTTAATCGAGTTATATATTTATTTTGAATACGGGGTTATCATTTGAAGACATAATTATATTTTATTATAATGTGAAAATTAAATTTAATATGTAATATGAAAGAATGAGAAAAAATTAAAATTTTTTACAAAGTAAAAAAATATCATAAAAATAAATGTAACAGTATATTGAAAAATATTTTAAAAGTTAATAACAGCAACGTTTATTAAAATTAAAAGTGGCAACAAATAACATTTTAACTATCAAAGACAATAAAAGAGTATTATAAGCAAATTAAATAAAAGTTGAATGAGTGGGAGTAAAGAAAGATGAATGAGAGTGACAATACCTATTCTTTATAGCTAAACATGTAACTTGTTATCCTTCACGTGAAGAAGTGAAGGTTATATATATATATATATATATATATATAGATAGATAGATAGATAGAGAGAGAGAGAGAGAGAGAGAGAGAAGAGAATATGGGGATATGTTTATTTCAGACCTAGCTATCTAGTTCTAAAGACCTACTCCTATTGGTTGCCCTTTACTTTCCTAAAATCTGATGGGTACGATTAACTCATTAATTTCTCACGTAGACTCCATCTTCTATCTCCTATCTCCTCTCTCCTTTCACTTTTTACCTCAGTTAGCTGCCTAGCTCAAAAAAGTATCTGTGACCTCCTTCCACCTTGACCAGCTGGCGGTCGCGCGCCATGAGCACACTTGCTGGTACATATGGCTTTCCTCCCTCACGTTCTCTGACTAGTCAATCTCCAACACCGACCCCATCATTAGCACTTGTATGTACCCCGGGACCTTGTCAATGGAACAATTAATAATTATCTCCAGCATATATATGTTGCTGCCAATAACCTCACTGAGATTGTGTATGGTCGCTAGAAATAGTAAAGATAACATTTCAATAATAATTTTTTATTGAAATCAAAGAGAACACGATAGACAATGTATCCCACTACAAGAAATTTGATCTAACCCAACACTTATTTTTAGTAACATATAAAAAATATTACATTTTATACACATAGATAATATTTTTTTAAATGTGTTATTTTTTATATTTAAAAAATATTATCTTCTCTAGTCAAAAGTGTTATTTTAAATAATTAACATCACTTACTATAGGAACACTATGAAAAATGATATATTAGCTTAAAAATGTACTCTTTTATTGAAAAATATTGCTTTTAACAATTGGCCACATACGATATAACAACTTTTCAAAAAAGTAATATTTTAATTTAAAAAAATGTAATCTTTGCTATATTAAAAATAACACATTTAGAAAAAATATTATCTATGTGTATATAAGTAATACTTTTATGTGTATCTAAAATTAAGTATTTTTTAGGCATAAATTTTTTGTAGTGTTCCTTAATTTCCAAAGAATCAAATTAACTCGTTTTGAACATTGAAGGGGGGACAAATTAAGAATCTGCTTTGTGGCAAGTGTCAACTATCTAAAGTTTGTTTTTTATAAAATAATGAGGTATGGGTCAATCCTTAATTTTTACCGGTTTGGTCCTAAAAGCAAGCCACGGCGAGGAAAGGTTCCCATAGCACTGATGGTTGCGGCTATTGGTTGGAGGGGGGACGAGGAGGCTGTGGATGTTTTGGGTCAGACAACAGTGATAACAAGTGGAAGGGGAGATAAGACTAAAAGATCAAGTCCCGTGAGAGGAATTAATGAATTGATCATAGCCATCCGATTTTGGGAAAATCAATGATAAGCATGAGTAGCAAGTTTATAGATTTAATGATTTATGTTCGGTGTATATTTGGCTAGGGTAAAAAGTTTGGTGCAAATTTTATGGATAAGTTTTATCTATAACGATGGAATACTTACCCTCATTTTAACTCTCCCTACCAAACACACCCTAAGAGCAAATGAATCCTAGTAAAAAGAAAATTTCTTTGGCTGGGGACAGCAGATGCCCCTCGAGCCCAAGGAAGTTGAACCACGGTAAGGAACCTCAACTTCTAAGTTGTTGAACTACTTATCAACAAGAAGATAAGCTCGTTAACCCTGTATGAACAAAATGATGTATGTATACATGCTTATTACTCTCAAAAAAGAAGAAGTGCTGATTACTCAAAAAAGAAAAAATATGACAGGTGCAGAGTCAGAAATTTTGAAGAAGGATGATCAAATTAGTGCACATAAATAATATAAAATAAAATACATTGTCATATAGAAAAAATAAAATGAGTCACTATAAATATATTTTATTCAAATTACTGGTAAATTAAAATTTGTTTCATTATCCATTCTTTCCTTTCTTGTAACAAATGAGTCAACAGTTTTCTTTTTAGACATCTCTCAAGCTTAACATAAAAAAAATATATCAATGTATCATTTAATATTAAAATAGAGCATTATAAGCACACTAGTAAACAATAACTCTTAGAATTGAATAGGTCTAACTCAAATACTTGATCCCAAAATCTAGTTCAAAGGTTGAGGATTACCTAAGACTTATAAAGATTATTTAGGTCTTATCTCTAGACAATATAAAATTTTAATAGCAACTTAACTCCACTAAGTAAATAAAAGCTATTAATAAAAAAAATCATAAAAGTATATTATAAAGATATTTATATATTTCATATTTTTATATCATATTTGCTGAGATTTTTGTTATTTATTATATATATTATATATAGAAATGAATGATAAATTACAACCTTTACCCCCGAAAAGAAAAGGAAAAAAAAAAAGAATCACAACCTTACCGTGTAATAGTGACATTCATGAAACCTTTTCCTTTTCCAGTTTGTGTTGCCCAGCGCACTTCACAATGATCTACAAAAGATCGAAATTGATACTCAGACTAAAAGTCCTTCCAGACAGAGGAGATATATAAAGAAGGATGGCGGATTTTACCATGGACCTTATGTATTTGGATCTATTATGGATCATTTATTAGTATTCATTAGATCAAAGTACTCAATTAAAATAATAATTATCAAATGATTAATAATAAAATATTCATAATAGACTTAAATATACTAGGTTTACTCTATAATTTGTCATATATGAAGTTTGACCAAAGAAAAAGAATTATATGAAGTTTTTTTTTTTCTCCCTTAAGACGTGGGAATGATGGCTGCTTCTTCTTTTGTTTTTAGCCACCCGCCTCTTTTATATAAGAATGGCGGCTTTCTAAGGAGCAAAAATTCAAGGAAAATGATATTTATACATCAAAATTTCATGCATTAAAATAAAAAGAGTGGTATACAACTATCATTATACTAATTTATAATTTTTATATATTAATTTATAACTTTTAACTTGATTTGAATATATATTATAAATTTAGTGATGGTCATTATTTCTCTTAAAATAATATTGGCGCATGTGCAAAAACATGTGTTTTTCTATTAACTTCTTAGTAGAATTGGTAAAAAAAGTCAATGGAGCAAATCAAGCCACGCGTTGATATGATTTATTGACCGGATGTTAAGTTTGTTTTTTCCTATCCATTATTATGACCTATTTGAAAAATTTTGCATCAATAATTGAAATTTTACTGATTCGCTCTCAATATACTTACAATATAAAATATTTTATATTATTATATAATTAAATTTTAAATTTAATTTTAATATATTGGTAATATAAAAATTTTTATACTATTATCTAATTAAATATTTTATTATGTGCGACTTTTCAAGTCCTGAAAGTTAAAAGTGATATATTACTGATGAATTATTATATGATTGGATAAATGTATAAAATTATTTTATATTGTCAGTATATTTCAATTAAAATCTTTAATTTTTTTCATGAGCATAATTTTTTAAATAATATATAAGTGAAATCATATATATTTTATGTGCATTAATTATCTGATTAGATGGTTAAAAATTTTAAACTTCTACTATATCAAAATTAAACTAAACGTTAGAAATAAAAAATAAGAATGAAAATTTTTCATGTGCACATCAATTCCATTAATAATTGTAGTGCATAAAACATATTAGAAGAAAGAAAAACTTGATATTTTCTCCATTATATAATATATGTCGTTTTGGATAAATTGATTGTATCAATCAATTTGTCCAAAAGGTAGTGTATTATGTAATGAATGGAGTAGTTGATAGTTATGGTAAAGCATAATGAATATTAATGAAATGATTTTGACTAATGTTATTATAGTTATTTTTTTTTAAGTGAATGTTATACTTATTATCAAAAGGAAAGTAGACTTGATGTAGTTTATAGTAACTGTTCAACAGGGGAGTCGATCATCTGGATTGCTCGATCGAGTCCTGACCTCTTATATAAATTGGAGAAAGCATAGGCTGCGAGTCCAGTGGGGATCCTAAGACACACGTTAGAGATATTCCTTGGATGGTACCTTATTTTTTGTGCACATTAGTTTTTTTATGTATATAAAGTTATCTTAGTAAATATGGACAGAATATATATATATAGACACACACACATCATAGCAAAAAATAAGTTATTTTTATATTCATATTTATTATTTCTGTCATAACATAAAAATGTACAGGTAAACCAACAAATAATAATAAGTGACATAAAACCATGGGCAAAATAATGTGTTTGGTCTCGAAAAATGGTTTTTCAATTTTCATTTTCAATCTATTTCTCATTTTCATAATATTATGAAGGAAATTGTAAAAACTTGAAATGAAAATCATAAAATCTAATTTTTTTTTATAGTTTTCATTGTTTCATTCACAAAATCCTGCAAGAAATAAAAATCAAAATTTTTTTTTGAAATCAAATACACTATTTTCACTAGTGGTTGTAAAAGTTTATTAAATCAAGTCAACAGAATGACTTATATACAAAAATAATAGAGTAACTAACTGCAGACTAGATTAGCTGACTTGACTTTATGTTATAGCCACCAAATTTCCTTTTGGTGCAGGAGTATTAAATAGAAAAGTTGAAGCATTAATTGAAGCACATGGATTATTAAATGACAAGTTAAAATTTTTTCTTTAAAAGCTCTAAAGATAGCACTTGAAGTAGCACTTCGAGAAGTAGAACAGCAAGCTAGTATCAAGGCTCTTGTAGAGTTTTGGGCTAATTTATTTAAAAATATCTACTATAAAATTTGATATTTAGTAGTTTGATAAACGCATTAATTTTGGAATATGGAAGGTCTATATGGTGGCTATTCTTGTACAACGAGGTATAAAAGTAGCAATGGATCAATTTGGGGTCATTATATATGACTAAACTAAGATGGTGGCTAACTGTCTCAGTGTTTTGCAACATCTGTATATGCTCCATGTGATAGAAGAGATATCAATCCGGTCTCACATAGCTTAATTCACATTACTCTTCACTAATTTGAAAAATATGGATGAGGCATTTTCAAGTGAGCAACAGGAAATAATGTTACTTTGTTTGTTACCTCCTTTTTACAAGCACTTCCATGAAATGCTCATATATGGTCGTGAAAACCTCAAAATTCATGAGGTCAAATCTACACTTTTAAGTCATAAAAAAATGGAGCACAATACTAGTAGTCATGATGATACTGCATCTAGCTTAGTTGATAGAGGGGGACCAAAGGAGATTGGATCAAGTAGTAGCAGAGGAAAGTCTAAATCTAAGTCTAGACATCATAAAAACAGGTGTCGATATTGCCAAAAGGAAGGACACTAGAGAGTAGAATGTCCAAGGCTCATAGACAAAAAAGAGAAAGATTCAAGTGATGTAGCAAGTGCTATAGAAAGTACTGATAATATTCTCGTAGTATCAACCAGTTCGATTGGTGATACTTGGATGCTTGATTTCGGTTGCTCCTACTACATGTGTTGGAACCAAGATTGGTTTACAACTTATTGGTCAATTGATGCTAGTGTTGTCCTTATGGGGAATGATATGCTTTGTAAGATCATAGACATGAGAACAGTCAAAATCAACATGCATGATAGAGTTGTGAGAACGTTGATTGATGTTCAATACATACTAGACTTGAAGAAAAATTTTATATCCTTGGGCATCTTCAATTCCTAAGGTTATAAGTATTCTGCTTAAGATGGAGTTTTAAAATCTCCAAAGGTGCTATTATTGTGATTAAAGACAAGTTGGTCAACAGCCTTTATTTACTTCAAGGAAGTACAATTTTTGGTGCTGTCACAATATCATTGTCGCAACTAGGATCGCGATGGGGATGGCGAAAAAAAGTTGTTGAAAATGGAGTCGCCACCAAGTTTATTAAAATTGGAAAAACATAGAAAACCCATTATTTTTACCAAAGAAATGGTTTTTGAAATCAGATTATGAGCTCGGAAGTCGGTTATGCATAGGGAAGGGTAGACACTTAATCCTATGCACTCCTAGTACACCCATTCTTAGACGGTATTTATAATTGATTTGTACAAATTATTAATAACCTTTGAAAATATTTATTTTTCTATTTTTTATTTACAAGAAAATTACAAAAAAAATCTTTCTTTAAAAAAAGAAATTTTGGAGTATCAAACTGTCACAATTCAAATGTCCAAAATACCAAATTAACAAGCCGCCACGGCTAAATTAACATCTTTATTTGAATAAAAATGTTTAATAAATAAATGAACAAATTTAAATTGAAAATGAAAAATCTCTTATAAATTATGAATATTTACAAATAATATAAAAAGAAATTTGTTTTGATATTTTTTATAAAATAAAATAAAAGGAATAAATACAAAAAGAAAACAAATATGTTTTTAAGAAAATTTTCGGATCATTAAGCTATCAGAACTTAAATACCCGAAATATCGAGTTAACAAGCTGTTGCGGCTAAATTAACATCATTATAAAATATTTCCCAAATAAATGAAAAATAAAATATTTCAAAAACATTATTAAAAAAATTATTTACAAAATAGAACAAATTATGAAAATTTAATTTTGGCTTGACAAGGATCGAAATCGTCTGCTTCTATGTATCCCTTGGTGCAATGAGGAACTCAAAGTCACTTAATTTTGTAAAAATTATTTGTGGATTGATTGATTCTATTATTTAAAAAAAAATAAATATCAAGCTGTCACAGTTAAAATATTTCAGAATATAGAATTAATAAGCTATCGCAGCTAAATTAACTCCACTATCAAAAGGGAATTATTAATCAATTATAATTTTTTTTACATAAAAAATAACTAGAACAATTTTCGCATAGAAGATAATTTTTTTTACTAATAAAGAAAAAGGATAAAATTGACTCACCCCAAAATCAAAACAATACTAATAACCCAATAAATCGCAAAAGGCCCAACCGAAATAAAAACCATAGTTCCAAAGAAGTGATAGCAACAACAGCCCAAATACTCTCCATTTTTTTTTTTTGTACAGTGAAACAACCCAACATTTTATCATTTGGCCCCCTTTTTTTGCACATGGAACAATCCAAATCATCTTGAATGGCCCAATTGGTTTTTGACTCAAAAAAATATTTAGTTCAAACTATCAAACCCAAAAATTTTAGCCCAATAGGATTTTGATTTGGGAAATGGCATTAAGACCATCTGAAGGCAAGTGATTCACAGCTATATTCCTAAATTAGAGAAAAGAGACCCTAAGCTATAGAAAGAGAGAGAATGATGGGAAAAGAGATCACACACACACACACACACACACACACAATGGCTGGCAAAGAGGGAGATATCTAGAGAGAGAGACAGAGATCGAGAGTGAGAAGGGAAGCCGCGGGAGAGGCGCGAAGCTCCGGCGAAGGGCAAGGAGCAAGGAAGGCCGCAAAAGGGGGACTCTATCGCTTCCTGTGCTCAGCGGTGATGGGCGCAGCAAGATGGATGACAGAGGAAGGAAGAAGACGAGAGATCCGATGGTGAATTGGCGAGATCGGGAAGTTGTGGTGGCTATGGGGTGAGGAGGAAACCGACCATGACGGGGGTGAGCTTGGCCGCGGTGGCGGCGTGACAGGGAGGAGGCGTTTTTCGATCTGTTGGCGGTGCTGGCTTGACCGGGGTGGAGACAGAGGAAGAAGGATGGTGGCGTGTGGCGGAGAGGGAGAGAGAGTATTTTAGAACTTGGATCGATTCGAGAGTATTTTTGGAGCTAAATACAAGAGTTCTTGAGCTCATATGAGCACATTTTTAGGAAGTATTGTAATTGAAGTTCGTATCTTCTCTGCAGGAACAAGATTGAGACATACAAAGAAGCTTTGAAAAGTTTAAGAAGTCCTTTATAACTTTCATGTTTAGCTCACAACCCAGTTCTAAATCCTCTTGATGAAAATTGAGTTACAAGATTAAAGATTGCTGATGTTCTGATGTCATCCAATTTGATCTCTAATTCATATTTTGTTCATATCTAGAGTTATAGATGTTTGATTGAGGTGATTCCTGTGGTGTTGGTATGTTTACTCAAAGAACTACAACTTTTGTTTCTAGGTCTAAGCACAAATTTGAATGCTTTGGGGCTCAAAATGGGCTTGGAAGGGTGTAGACCAGACCGCTATATTAGTCCTGGACCGTTATAGTGGTCATTAGAAATCAAAACTGACTCAAAAAGTGGTGGTAGACCATTATGGCAGTTCTATACTGTTATAGCAGTCCCCATGATAGAATCAGTTAGTAAAACAATGTTTTTTATTATTTTAGGGCTCGGTGTTGATATTGTGATGATATATTATATATTCCACTTAGCCTAGGTTGATACGGACATCTTCCACCTTGTTCTAGGGCTGCCTCCACTCTTTGTCTGTCTTCTATCTAGTCTCCCTTTAGGATTTTTGGTGATTCTAATCTGCTTTTTTGTACCTGTTTGGCAATTTGATTATACTCTTCAATACTATTGGTGTAATCCTCCACCCATGGAGGAGTAGTTTCATCACCTAGTGCAAGGATTCCAAAGGATCCAAGGATTATGTTTTGAGACTTCCATTGTTTTAATGTGATTTACAGTTTGGCTTTGCAATCTTTCTTCTTCTTCCTTTTCTCTCATACTTTTGTGTTGATTGATACAACTATATTTTTGAGAACTAACTTTGATTATGTGTGTGTTTGTGATTGTAAATATCATGCATGGTTATGGTTATAACTGGAGATAATTTAACTGATAGTTTGAAGTATGTTTAATTGGTAAGGGGATTGAAATTCATTCTGATAAGAATTAGGCTATTATGATTGACATTTAAATTAGCATAAGCATTTGCAGATTGTAATTGTGAGTTCCTGGTGCTCATGTTAGCCAAACTCTTGGTCAATTGTGCGATTGTGTGGCTACCAAGCAGAATTTCATCCCTAATTATGCGATTGTGAATTAGTGAAAATAACTGCGTTCGTAAATTATTTTAATTCAGTGATAATATAATTCTAGATTTGTAGGAAATCCTTGTGCAAGTAATTTATTTAATGGATTTTTCATCCAATATTTCATTAATTTCTAGCAAATAAAACTCTCTAATTTCTAATTGGCTAGTAACACTTCCTTGTAAGACGATCTATGCCCTTTACTATATCTTTTATGTAACTTGGCACTTTATAAAATTTAATGTTTGTGAGCCACGATAGCTCAGATCAAATTTTGGCACCATTGCCAGGGAAGTGATGCTAGTTAATTTTTATAATTCATTTTATTTTTTTAGTTTCCTTTCTTAATTTAATTTTTGATTGTAAATAAAATTCTTTTAGTTATTTTATTTTGTTGGTTCTCTTATATGACTCGATGATTGCCTAACACTACCATAATTCCTTTGGATCATGAGATTGAAAGGACTTTAAGGCAACTAAAGCAAGAGAGAAGAAATAAGCAAAATAGTTTGTACGTTTTGATCTTTCGGTTAGTATTTCAGTTGACATGGCAAATTTGAATAGGACCTTGAAGGAGCTAGCTGCTCCTGATCTCACATACGAGGCATTGGGGATTGCCTACTGTCAGCACTCAATTTTTTATTAAGTTTTTTATTAAAAAAATAATAATAATAATCAATTTTATTTTTATCCTGTGATTTAACTTTAACCGTATTGTTGTCAACTTTATATTTTGTGGTCTCATATCCTTCTTTATGTTTGTTTTGATTTATCTTTAATTTTCTGTTACATTTTATTAAAAAATATAGAAGTCAAAGTTTGTGTTTCATCAAGTCCAGGTCCGTTGCTTCTTTTGGTTACTTTAAAAAATAACAATAAGAAAGGAGAGACAAGTGGCAGACATTGCATAATGGGATCACCACTTTTCCACGTTCATTCCATGATGCAGGGGATGGGTTTTTGTTGCTTTCGGCCTTGCTGTGCAACTTGCAAAAGGGAAGGATGGGAAAATCAATAAAAAATTTCTTTGCTCAATCTTTAAAGCACCCAGCAGCAAGCAAGAGGAGGGGGGGATGATTATCGGCCAAAGGATTCCAAAGAATACAAAGAGAAAACCCAACATAGAGAGAGGATCATCAGCAAGAAACCTTCAGATCACAAAAAAATTTTCAGCAACATTTGATCAACACAGAGCCATTATCAGTTAACTAAAAGTTCCAATTCAGTCTAGCAATAACAAGAGGCGAATGTAATAACATCAACAATACTATCATCACCTAAAAATTTTAACAAAGGAGAGAGGAAAAAGAAGGAGGAGGCCGCGGCGACTTCCCTTCCCTAAGCCGCGGCCTCCCATCATCATCACCACCACTCATAACTTCTTCCTCCCCCACTATGAGCCACCACCACCACTAACCCCGATTATTTTTTTCTCATCCTTCTCGCAGCGAACCTCCACCATGCCACCACCACGGCCGCGACTTCCCATCCTCCATCGTCCCCTCACCTCCATGACATCGGACCTCCACCACGCCCCCACACTCCATAACCGCGAACCAGCCACCGGCAACTTCTGCCTCTCCACCGATCCACCATCATCCTCGCTAAGCCTTCACCAGATCGACCACCATCATGACCTCCTCTACCATGCCGCACCCCTCCTTCCCTCGTCCCTGGCGCTGTGGCGGCGGATCAGCTTCTGGCCTGGCCGCCACGCGCTTCCTCTTCTCTTCCATGTGTAGCCACCGTGGTCTCCACCCTTCCTCCGCCTTGAAGTTGCCGCTCTCACCGCGTTTCCTTCCCAGCACCGCCGTGTGTTGGGTGCGGCTATGCCTCTTTGTGTCTAACCTCATTCTCAGTCTCAGTCCCTTTCTCTTTGTCTCTGTCTCTCTTGTTGTGTGTGTGTCTATGCAAAAATGTGTTAGTGTGAGTTAGAGTGTGTGCGTGTGTGAGAGTGTATATGCGTGTGTGTGTGTGTGTAAAAGAGGGGATTATAGGTGTGTGTGTGTTTGTTAGAGAGGGGAGTTAATCAGTTTAGGAAAAATTAAGGGAATTGGGGATTTTAGATTTTATTTTATTTATTTATATATATATATATATATATGTATATATTGTTCAAGAATGTTTTATTCTTGTTTGGTTCAAATTTTGGGTTTATTTGTTTAATCAATGTTTATTTTATTTTATTTTATTTTATTTTAGTTCCAGGTTTGCTTGTTTGAAAGTTTGAGTTATTTTGGTCTAAAATAACTTAAAAGGGGTTTAAATAAAAAAAGGAAGAAAAGAGTAATTAGGATTCCCCTTTTTAAGTTTAAGAAAAAAAAAGATAAAAAACTGATTTCATTATTTCTTTGAGTTTGAGTGAATTTATTGCTAATTTTTTTTCTCAATTAAAAAAGGAAAAAAAATAATGAGAGGTAATTAGGACTTTTGAGTTGAATTATTTCATGTGTTTAGGTGTATTGTGTTTGTGTTTATATATAGATATATATTTAGTTTATTTATCTTATATGTTCCTGTGTTTTGCTTAAGTATTTGTGTAATTATATTCATAATTTTACTTTTAATTTAATTATTTTATGTTTTTATGTGTTTTGTTTAAATTATATTATGTTTGTGTTTATGAATTTTTATTTTTTTTAGTTTAATTATTTTATATGTTTATGTATTTTTCTTAGATTGTTTGTGTAATTGTGTTGGTGACTTAATTTTTTTTTATATATGTTTTGTGCAAATTAATTGTGTGTTTGTGTTTATAAATTAACTTTGTCAATTCCTGTTAAAATTAGAATTTGTCAAAAAAATATATGTTTTTCTTTATTAATAATTTTTTTCTTATATATATTTGTGCGATGTTCAATAATGGTAGTTGAATAGCAAGTGTTATCTTCACTATTATTGAATCTTAAGGATTCATTGAGTAGCCTAGTGTTAACTTGAATTCTGTGCACAAATAGATTTTCACTAATCAAAATTTCTTTCTTTGTTAAAATTAAAATTAATTATTTTTTCTCCTTTTCATTAAAATTTGTCAACTCACAAATATTTCTAGAGAACTACGTGGCTTTGAGTTCCTCATTGTACCAGAGGATACGTAAGAGCAGAAATTCCTGTCAAGCTAAACTTTAAATTTTCATAATTTTGTCTTCGATTTTTTTTATTTCATTTTCTCTATTTGTAAATATTTTAATTTTATTTTTGTTATTTAGTTGTAAATATTATATTTAGCTATCTTTTGGGTAAATTCTATATGCTTTAAATTATTATAATTTGCACAATTAACTTTTGGGTAACCGCTTTAGGACGGATGTATCAGGGTGTGTAGGATTTAATCTCTACCCTTCCCTGTGCATAAACAGACTCCCGGATCTATCTCTGTTTTTGCATACTAGTTTAAAATTTTTTACAAAAAGGTTTTCCCAATGGTTTTCCTTAATAAACCTTGGTGGCGACTCTATGAAAAAATATTTTCAAATAATATTTTTTGCCACCCCATTGCGATCCCGATTGCGACACCTACCCTAACCTTGAAATGGATTTTGAGTTGAAGTTTGAGCTCCTTCATTACATGCCCAAATTTCAAGATTTGCTTAGAGAAGACCTACATAAGAACTTGAAGCAATTCCAGATTGTTTGGGCTACCATGAAGTCTGAGGGAGTTACAGAGGGCCATACCAAATTGAGAGCTTTCCTACTCTCCATGAGTGGAGCTCCCGATCGATGTTGGCGACGTTGGTGTCTATGCGATAATATTTAAACCAATAATTGATTTAAAATGTAAAACCGGGTCCACAAGTTTCCAAAATGCATCTCAGTCCATGGTATTTTAATATACATCTACCAACACATAGAATTGTTACTGTAGACCAAGTAGCATAGCACACAATACTTGATGCAGAGCATTGCAGAATTCGCCTATCAAAAAACAAATGAAAAAAGGAAAGTTGACAACTTGAATTGGATACTTATTGTTGAATATTTTGTATGTGTGGACTGGCATAAATCATGTTTTATTATAGTTTTTTTAATTTTAATTCCAAATTAATTGGATGCCAAAAATATCAAGTCTAACGGGTCGCCCATGGCCCGCTCGGTAAGGAAGATGATGAATAGTGATGCAGATACACTCCCATGCACGGGCCCAAGAGCGTGAAGGGCGTGCAAGCCCATCCAAGGCCCGTTTTGGCCCATTTTTTTCATTTTGGGTTTTTTTTAAGAATTATTGGTAATTTTTAATTTTTTTATAGTCAACGAAAATAATTATTGTTAATTTTTCATTACATAAATTGCTTAAAAATATTGGGTACTCTCCAAATTTTGGTTTGAAATTTTTTGTGCACGTTTCTAACACTGTTAGGCACATTATGTTCAATGTATTCTTAGTTTTGGTATCATTTGGTTAATTAAATAATTTTGTGCTTTATTATGTGCATATTATTAATTATTGAGATTATGTTTTATTGCTATTATAAAATTTTGTGGTATATAATTATGAGATATGTTGTTTTAGACCATTTTGTACTGTTATTGGGTATTTTTCATAGTTGTGAGCTCGCCTTCATGGGACGAATTATGATAAAATACTATTATTGAAACACTGTTGTTACTAATGTGGCATTAGGAATTATTTTAATAATGCACCTACCCTATCGGTTTGTCTTTATTGAAATAGTTCTTGATGATTTGTAATTATATTTTAAAGTTTTCAGCATCCTCTCGATATTAGCTTTAGGAATATAATTATTTCCTATAATGTGGGAGTTAACATATGCATTGTAATTCGAGACCCTTTGGCGAGATTGCATTAGCATGAGATAACTTTATTGTGGTCATAAGCTCTATTTCTTCTGTTGGATATGCTTGATAAAATTCTCCTATTAATGCATAAATTTCAGCTTTGCCTATGAATATGAACTCTTTACCAAAGCTGAATAGAACAAATTATGAGGACTGTGCTGATTCTGTTGAGTTATTCCTTGCCATTTCTAATATTAATGCTGCCCTTACTGAGAATGAGCCATAAATTCCCACACTTGATTCTTCCACTACTGTTATAGAAAAACATGATAAGTGGGCTCATTCTAATAGAGTTTGTCTGAGGACCATGAAGTTCACCATGGACAAGACCATCAAAGATAATGTTCCTGAGACGAACAGTGCTAAGGAGTTTCTTAAGTCTGCGAGTAAGAAATTCAAGAAATTTGATAAGACAGAGAAGACATACTATCTTTCTTTGCTAACAAAGACTAGATATGATGGTGTGTCTGGTGTTCGTGAGCATGCCATGAAACTCACCAATTGGTACAACAAGTTGAAATCCATGAAGGTGGAGCTGGGAAGTGATTTTCTGGTTTGGCAGGTGTTGGACTCTCTTCCTTCTGAATTTAATGTTTTGAAAACTTCTTACAATACGCAAAAGGAAGAGTGGTCTATTGATGAGCTCATAGCCATTCTTACTTAGAAGGAGCAAACTATAAAGAAGGATAAGGCACAAGTTGTTCAATTGGTTTCCCATAAGAGTCATGACAAGAAGAAGAATCATTTTAAGAGAAAGAGTAGCAAGCCTCGGTTTAAGAAGAAGTGGAGTGATAAGTTTAGACCTCCTTTAGTTCATGAAGATGGTGAAACATCTAGTGTGAAGCGGAGATTCAATGGTAATTGCAAGTTTTGTGATGTTTTTGGGCACAAACAATCTGATTGTTTTAAGTTTAAGAAGTGGCTAGAGAAGAAAAAACAAGGTATTCATCTAGATCTAGTGTGTTTTGAATCTAATCTTATTGATGTCCCTTCTCATACTTGGTGGTTAGATTTTGGAACAACCATTCATATTGCAAAATTTGTGCAGGAGCTCAAAACTAGGAGAAGGCTAAATAAAGGGGAAGTGTTGATTGCAGTTGGAAATGGGATGAATGTTAAAGTAGAACATATAAGAGTAGTTGCTTTGATATTAAGTAGTGGACATGAGTTGATTTTGCGAGACACTGTTGTGTACCTTCTATGATGAGGAATTTGATTTCAATTTCAGTCTTGGATGAATGTGGCTACTTTTTCCATTTTGGATCTAATAAAGTTATTTTATATTATGAATCTGCTATTGTTGGCTATGTTAAGTTGAATGGCATGTACATGTTAAATCTTGATCCTCTTTCTGTTGATGAACGACATTCCAACGTTAATAATGTTGTTGGGCAAAAGCATGGAAAAGTTGTTAAGAATTCTTCTACGTTATGGCATAAGAGGTTGGGACATATATCTCGAGAAAGGATGGAGAGGTTGATCAAGGAGAACATTCTTCATAGTGTACACTTCTCAGATTTTGATACTTGTATTGATTGTGTGAAAAGGAAGCTCACTGCAGGAATCCAGGCCCTTTTGCAAGATTCTTACAGGATTGTGGTATTGAGGCATAGTATACTATGCCTGGGACTTCGCAGCAAAATGGTGTCGCTGAAAGGCGAAATCGTACTCTCATGGAGATGGTTAGGTGTATGCTTAGCCATTCAACTCTTCCTGATTTTTTATGGGGAGAAGCTTTGAAGATAGCAGCTTATATTTTAAATCATGTGCCAAGTAAGTCAGTTCCTAAGACTCCATATGAACTTATGACAAGGAGAATGCCTACTTTGAAGTATTTTCGTGTCTGGGGTTCTAAAGTAGAGGTAAGACTCTACAATCCAGAAATAAAGAAGCTTGATCCTAAGACGATTAGTGGTTTCTTTGTAGGATATTATGTAGGCTCCAGAGGCTCTAGATTTTATTGTCCTACTCATACCACTAGAGTTGTTGAATCTGATTGTGCTCTCTATTTTGAAAATGATATAGAACATGTTACAACTCAGAAGCCGTGTGTTGTTAGGTTCAGAGAAGAGCATGTCACTATTCCTGTACCTATTGCTCCTTTGCCCGAGTCTATGTCGACTATTGTCGCTCATGATGAAGCCACTGATCCCATTATTAATGCTGATGTTCACCCACATGATGATCATGATGTTCAAAATCTAGATATTGTTATGCCTTAATTGAGGCGATCTGAGCATATTCCTACATCTACTGAGTCTACTAAATTAAGAGGTTATGTTGTTTATTTGCAGGAACATGAGTGTCCTTCTATTGAGGATTTTGATCCTGTTACCTTTCATAAATCCATTTCTGATCCTCATAGTTCACAATGGTTGGTTACTATGGAAGATGAATTGGCTTCTATGCAAAAGAATGATATTTGGGATTTGGTGGAATTGCCCGAAGGTTACAAATCTGTTGGTTGTAAATGGGTCTTTAAGACCAAACGTGATGCTAGAGGAGAGACAGAGGGGTACAAAGCCAGACTTGTTGCTAAAGAGTACAACCAGAGGGAAGGCATAGACTATAAAGAGATATTCTCCCCTGTCTCTACTAAAGACTCCTTTCGTATTATGATGGCCTTGGTTGCTCATTTTGATTTAGAGCTTTATCAGATGAATGTTAAGACAATATTCTTGAATGGTGATTTATTTGAGGATGTCTATATGGACCAGCTTGATGGTTTTGTTGAAAGTGGTAAGGAACACATGGTTTGCAAATTGAAAAGATCCATTTATGGTTTGAAGCAGGCTTCTAGACAGTGGTACTTGAAGTTTGATCATGTTGTAAGCTCTCTTGGCTTTAAGGAAAATGCAATTGATCAGTGCATTTATTTGAAGAATTGTGGGAGAAAATTTGTTATTCTTGTTCTTTATGTTGATGACATCCTTTTGGCCAGTAATAATGTAGGTTTTCTGAATGAGATCAAACAGATACTTACAACTCATTTTGATATGAAGGATCTTGGTGATGCATCTTTTATTTTGGGAATTGAAACTCATCGTGATTGATCTCATGGTATCCTTGGTTTGTCTCAACGAGGGTATATTGATAGAATCCTGAACTGACTCAATGTGCAATTTTGTAAGACCTGTGTTGCACCCATTCAAAAGGGTGAGAAGCTTTCTAATGCCCAGTTTTCTCATACTGAAAGTGAAATGACAGATATGAAGAAAATTCCTTAATCTTCTATTGTTGGCAGCCTTATGTATAGTCAAGATTGTACACGTCCTGATCTTGCTTTAGTTGTTGGTGTACTTGGGAGATACTTGAGTAAACCTGGTGTGGCACATTGGCAGGCTGCAAAACGTGTTTTGAGGTACCTGAAAGGTACCAAAGATTATATGCTTACATACAGGAGGTCAGATCATCTTGAGATAACAGGTTATTGTGATTTTGATTATGGTGGTTGTCCAGATGATCATAAGTCCACATCAGGTTATGTATTCATATTAGCTGAAGGAGCTATCTCTTGGAAAAATGTCAAACAGACTCTTATAGCTACATCAACCATGGAAGCAGAGTATATAGCTTGTTATGAGGCTACACGTCAAGCGATATGGTTGAAGAACTTTATTGCTGAGTTTATTTTTGTGGAGAGTATCTCTAGGTCTCTGACTATATATTGTGACAACTCTGATGTGGTGAGCTTCTCTCTTAATAATAAGAGCTCAAAGCAGACAAAGCACTTTGAGACAAAGTTTATGTTTGTGAGAGAAAAGATCCAAGAGTTTAAAACTCGTGTCGAGCATATCCCTACAAAGCTTAATGTTGTTGATCCTCTAACAAAAGGCATGACTGTTAAAGCTTTTGTTGATCATGTAACCCGTATGGAGGTAGTAAGGTCTTTTAATGTTTTGGATTAGTGGAAGTTTATGTTTATGTTTTGTTATGACCTCATATTTATGATGTTTGAGACATTGTTCAAATAATGGTTATTGTTGCTATTGTTATTGCCATATGAATATTCTGCGCAGTTTAAAAGTTATAATTATCATTTATATTTATACATTGTGATGGCATACTGTGGAGACATTTTAGACCCAATCTCAATCTTGTTATTGTGATAAGATTTATTGAATCTTATGTGGCATCTTGGGCGGATGCTTGGGTCATTTTGTTGGGAAACTGCACTTTGCTCAAACTTTGGCATGCCGTTTTGTTGTGCTTTCCCATTTATCCATATTCCACTTTGTTGTTGGGTCACAAGATATAAATGTATTGCAATGTATGATATCACTATTCCTTCGAGTATGATTTTTTGCATTGTTGAGATGCTTGTAGTACCATTTTGGACCTTTTTCATGGTTGACGTTGGCTTATTTTGGCATCTTATTGTGACCACATATTGTTGATTAATCTGAAATATTATGATGTTTTGATTTATGCTGTTTAAGTGGGAGAAAGTTGAATATTCTATATGTGTGGACTGGCATAAATCATGTTTTATTATAGTTTTTTTTTTAATTTTAATTCTCCATGACTAGGTGCTTTCTTGTCCGGTGAGAAATCAACCAAAGAGAGAAATCCAGAGGGAGAGTTCCTCCTATCACCCCTTCAGTTGCTCAGAATGTGTTCTGTCTCAATGGAAATAGCTACACTGAAGTGGTTAAGAGCAAGGCCTCTCTGGGTTAGTAACGAAATGGGTCAAACTTGTCTATTATAGCTCAACCCAATAACAACAATCAAAATCCATATCTATTAACAAAAAAATTATCACAAATAAGCCCAATACAATAATTAATTAGAAAATGGGCTAAATAACATGGTTCGATATTTTTGGCATTCCGTCCCAGGTAATTCTAACACCTAATTCAGATTATAGTATCTGTTTGTCATCTTTCGTATTGAAAATTGGATTAGATTTTTTCTTCACTTATTTGATACTTATTTGAAGTTTTGAACTACCATTTTTTTTTTTTTTTGCCAGATAACTCTTCATCATTTTAGATCCACTAACACAACACGGAGTCATATGTGCACCGATTCCATTTGTTATTGTTGTGTAATGCTATGTAGAAACGTAACAGACAACCACCGAAGCGTGGCAGAGCTGCATTAGGGTCCCTTAACCATCACCATTGATCCTTGGAAAGATGGGAATGGAGTTGCCTTAGTTGGTGGACCTCACTCTCGAATGGGGCCTGACAGCTAGATCGATGAAATTAGTCACCAGACCTGCTCTGGTGGGCACCTGGTTTTGAGACCAAAAAAAGGGAAACGTAACACAAAAGGACGAAAGACCGATGCATATAGTCAACGTCAACCGTGAAAACGAAATGATCCTAGCCTATGCTACTTATCCGAAGGAAGAAAGATTTTATATGAAACAATCATCAAAATTAGAATTGATATTATTTGTCATGAATTTATTTGAGTTTTGAATTGACTTTTTCTTTCTTATGAATGATTTTGTTTATAAGTTAAAATTTATATTTAAATTAAATATATCAAATAAAATTCAAATTGATTTAAAAGTTAATTCTTTTAAAATATATCAAGGGTGTGTTTGGTTAAGGATAAAAATGGAGGAAAAATTTTTATGAATAAACTTTATGTATACTTTTATATATAAAACTTACTTATAAAAACTTATCACCTATCTATTTTTAGCCCCAACCAAACACACCATAAATATTAATGGAAATTATTTCAAATAGAAATTGATTTGATTTTATTAATGTTTAAATTTTAAAATTAAAACAATATTTTATAGATAAGATTATTTTTTAAAAAATAAATCTTTGACAATTGACATATAAAATAATTTTTCATTTTCAAAACATCAAAAATACAAGATTTAATGTACAAATCAACCCATTTCTTTTTTCCTTCATTCCAAATGCTTCTATACTAACAAATCAATAAGGTAATTAAATGGTTAAATTAATTTTTTAGTCCTTATAATTTTACTTGATTTTCAATTTGAATCCTGTGGTTTTTTCCCTTTTAAAGTTGATACTTACAGTTCTAAATGCTTTTAAATCAGTCTTCGATGTTAGTAGCTTCACTAACGCCATTAGTCTCATGTTATGGCAGAACTGTTAGTCCTTACGAGTCTAATAAGAAAGGCTTTTTGGAGAAAAAGAAAATGGCAATACAGGGGCGGATTTAGGTTAATTAATAGAGGTGTGCCTATGCCCCCATAACAATTTAATTTTTTTTAATAATAATTATGTTGATATATATAGATTTTTTACCCATAATTTATTGAGTTTGACTCCACATTAAATCTGAATAAAATAAAAAAATAAGATACAGTATATAAATCCTTTATTATCAAAAAGCATATAATTTAATGTCCTTTAATATGTTTGTTCCTTTAGCAGAAATGTGCACTTTAGCTAAGCAATGATCACTCCATCTTCTTCGATCGATGACAACCCCAAATCCTTGACTAAATCCCAAGTCTACTCAGCCTCCCTCACACGCTAAACTATTCATTTTAATCTATAATGTTTAAAAGTTGTATAATAAAACTTAAAATGAGTAGTTGTATATGTACCAAACAACGTGTTAAGGCTGGTTTTAGTAATGCTCTTCATAGGGTGTTCTAACTTATGAAAAGTATAAATTAATTTTTTTCTATTTGGTAAATTAAAAAGCTGGATGCTTTTGAGAATGGGATGTTTTTCAAAGTTGGTTTCTACAATATGAAATCTAAAAAGCTCATATGACATCAGTCTACTTAACAACAACAAAGATAAAAATTATCCTTTTTAATACATGTGTCCATTCTTGTCATTTTGTATTTTTGGGGCATATTTACTGAATACTACTATTATAAATTCTATTTGTTGAGAGCAACTTCGACATTATCTTATCAAATAATAATATTATAACAACTTTAAAAAAGTCACAGCAATATCCAACTAAGCTTTAATGTGCTCTAGGAGCAAGTGTGCAAAAATTTATCACAAAGAAATTCACATGGAAGCACTCCATACTGTGCTGTGCCGCTTCAATGTTTTCTGTTAATTTTGTTATGAACAGTGGTTTGAACCAAATTCAAAATGATTTAAAATGTAATACATCAAATTAAGAAAAAATAAACTGCGTGCTCTATCTTGACATATTCAATATAATAACAACATTTCCCTACAACTCCAAGATTACTCTTTCCCCCTAAATTGTTGAAGCCAAGTTTGTACTATTGCTTCACTTCAACCTTGCTCCCACGGTGTTGTGTTTTATTTTTTGAACATTTTTTCCTTCAGTTTTAAAATATTTACTATATGAAGTTGTGTTTGATTTCCACACTGATATAAATACATATGAAATTCAATAGCATCGGTCAATATTCAACTACAAAGATTCATTGAATTGCTACGGAGTATGAAATTGCCACTTATCGAGCTTCCATTAGGCTCATTGTGACGTCATTACCTAAGCTTAGTACATAATTAGGTGATGAAGAACTATCATCAACGGTCACTCTTTCTGTAAAGAATCCAGGCATTTTAGGCTGAGGCAAAAGGAATTCACTACTTAACATCAGAACCACAGATGACATGTCTGGCCTATCATTTGGACTTTGTTGCACGCATAGTAGGCCTACATGAATTGTTCTTAACACCACGGATAAATTGAATGTCTGTCTTATTGGAGCATAAACGAATTCGAAACCATTGCCTTCTGTAAATAGTCTCCAAGCCTGTGCACAATTTTTAAACCATTGGTTAATAGTAGAACCACATGAAAAGTGATTAAAATTTAGGTCCATGCTTACATGCCCCAGAAGATTGAAGTTGTGATCTTGATGAATGAATCCTCTATTTCTCTTCCCACTCACTATCTCCAATACCAACACACCAAAACTAAATACATCTGATTTTGTTGAGTAAGTTCCATCAATTGCATACTCTGGCGACAAATATCCACTGCACATTCATTAAAAATAAATAAATCAAAACAACTAAGCCACCGTATCCATGCACACCACATACATCATTAGATTCTTACTATGTTCCAACCACATGTCGTGTTTTTACTTCGGTTTCATTTCCTCCAAAGCTTCTAGCTAATCCAAAGTCTGAGATTTTTGGATTTAATTCGCTATCTAACAAAACATTTGCAGCTTTAAGATCTCGATGAACTATTCTATGTCTTGAATCTTGGTGAAGATAAAGAAGACCTCTAGCAATTCCATTAATAATTTGCAAGCGCCCTGGCCAGTCTAGTAACACGCCCTTCTTTTCATCTGTTCACAAGATAGTAAGGTTACCTTTTTATAATAAGATTATGAACCATGAATGAAAAATAATGATTTGAGGACAATCCATACTTTGAATATTTAACATGATTGGTAGCAAATTTGTTTAAATAGTTTCTACATGTTATAGAATAACGAATTTAAATGCTGAAAAAACTTATTGTTCTTCCCAATGTCATGAATGACTAGAAGTTGAAAATTAATTAAAATTCTACTTATGTCCTTTGATAGAACTTCATTTTATATATAAAAATGAAGGCCTTATTCACCAATTGAGAATATACTTGTGAGTGAACTATTAAGTGATGCAAAGTGAATCAAGCAATACATAAGATGTTTTGGGAGCCAAACCAAATATGAAGAAGTCCAAGCTTTTATTTGGCATAAATTCATAAACCAACAATCTTTCATCTTCTTGAATGCAGCATCCTAGTAGCTTAACCAAATTCCTGTGTTGAAGTTTAGCAATATGCATAACTTCATTTTTGAACTCTTGGAGTCCTTGACTTGAATTCTCTGAAAGCCTCTTGACAGCTATTTCTCTTCCATCTTCAAGGATACCCTGAAAGATGCAAGGTTTTGTACATTGCAAAAGCTTCATATTTACCAAAATGAGTTTGACACAAATCTATTTAAACTTCATCACTCAGTAGAATTATTCCGATATTGAATAATTTTGTTAGAAGATGCATATTTATAATTCTTGAAAATTTTCTAGAAGCTGAACAACCTTAAGCAGCAGATTTGTAATAGGAACAGACAATTGAATTAGTAAATAAGTGTCGCTTCGTATGTCCCAAGATGGAAATTTTTTACCTTTTTCTTGTTCTTCCTATGGACAGAGCATTCTACTATTTCAAGTTAAGAGCATCTTTAGTTGACGAGAAGAGACAATGGATCTAATTTGGGCCATCAAGACATCTTTATGAATACAAATATATTTATGAAAGTACATGTTTAAAATGGTAACATGAAAACAATTGACATTATTGACAAAATTATCTTGGGGCTCAAGTTATTTATATTGGTGGTGAGAAAAAAGAAAACGCACATCAAAGTTCAGCTAAAGCCTCAATTGGGGTTTCTAATAGTTTAGTTCCTCAAGATAAGATACTAGCCAAAGCATTTTTTTTATCAACTAGCATTCTCACCATTTTTTGATCGTACAGGGAAAAAATCTGTAGCATAAGTCACATAATTACAAAGAATAATTACAAAGAATTTGCTGATATAATCTAACTAGAAATAGTATTGATTGAGAATACTTTGCATTCTAGGATCAGGGGATGACATTTTTTTTCATTCCATTACCTTATAAACTGGCCCAAAACCACCTTCCCCCAATATGTTGCCAGTTGAAAAGTGATTGGTTGCAATAGTAATTGTAGACATGTCAAATAGGGGTAATTCAAGATCTTCCTCATGATGATCATTTATTGTGCTTATTTCTCTGTCTAGATTGTCTTTCATCTTTCCTGCAAAATAACATGTAGTGTGTAAATAAAAAGAGGTTAAGATGCTGAACATGCATAATTTAACCTATTTCATGGACCTTTTGCTTCACCCCAAAATCCAAAAAGGAGGTAAATTAAAGTGGGATTAGCCCAACGTTATTTTTTTGCCACTAACAGCAGAACTCACTTTACTTTTGTTGGTTAATCTTACAATTAATGTTATTCGTATATCAAAAGTTGACTCTAAGGTGCATATCATAAAAGAAAAGACATAGTCTTAACCTCATTCAATATAACCAAGTACTTCGTGTCCTATTCCATAATATCTATAACTATATCAACTTTTGAAGTATAAATATTAAATAACATTGCTAAAATGTTTTGATGTTTTAATGGTTTACTTTATAATTGTTGATGGTGCTTAATATCGACTAACCATATCTATAGGAAAGATAAAGAAACCAAAGAGACCAAGACAATTCTAATATGTGATAGAAGTTGAACTTTCTTGAGCCAAGAATATTCATCTTGGTAATCTAAACTTGCTGATAACAGCCTTAGTTTGCATGCATATACAAGAAAGAAGAATGATATAATTTGGAAATTACTTAACTGTTTTTCTGCCACAACTTCCATCTATAAATTATGATGGCCAAGGACAGGATTAAAACTAAAGACAACACACAGCTTATTATGATGATAGTCCTTTGCTTCCGAATGTGCGATCTGTGTGATATCCTTTTTTCAATAGCTTCTGAGAAACGTTCAATCAAAATAAAATAGAGAAGTTGGGAAACAATAACATGATGGAAGATAAAATAAAAAAATGAAACAAAAAGGGAAAGGCAAAAGCATGAAAACTTTCAAATTGGGAGAGATTTGTACCTAACTCTGTCGCTGCCATCCTTATGTAAATATCTTGAAGAGATGGAGTTAGAACTTTCATATCAATGAAATTACCAAACCATAGTAAACACCCACTTCCCCCATTGCTGATATCCAAAGATGCATAAGCTGTACAAGAGCAATTATTCATGCACAACACCTTACAATCCTCAAGGCTCATACTTCTATTAAACCATGATCTTCCTGTGTCCGGTAATTTTAGCCCAGAAACCTTCAAAAATCCATCACCCTTACAACTCAATGGAGTTCTCCTAAAACAATCACTAGATGAATATGTTGTATTCTGCACAAATCCATCCAAGCAACGACATAATGGAAAGTTGTTTGTATTGCAGCTAGCATATGCTCCACATGTTGCATAGTGATCACAGTCATCTACTGGTAAGTTTGAAAAGTTGATCCAATCCTTTTCTTGTTCATTCCAGGTACTACGGTGGATAAATCCATCTGATGTTAACACAGCCCTATGAATAACCGAATTGTCGATAAGCTCATAAGAATAATATACCTCTTCCTCATTGATAACAAAACTATATGTAAATATAGAATTTGGTTGCAACTGGGGTGTCCCACTAAACTGATCACCATTCCATGATCCAGCACGAAATCTTTCAACGTTGCCATCTCTCATAACTAATTGTGGATATCCATCAACATCAATTCGATAATTAAATCTACCTGGAGATGGATCATCGGGGCTATTCCATGATGTTAGGTACCAACTCTTTCCCGTTTTTAGATTTCTTCCAATCTTCGTTCCAGATAGGAAAGTGTCACCTGGATAGTCAAAACTTTGCCACAGGAAGTCGTCTGTGTCACTATTGCTTTTCTCTTTCACAACGAAATTTCCAGAATTCAAAAGCGTTGCAATTGGAGATTGTGCTGCTCTTGTTGTGTTGGGAGTGGACCAAATGACACTGTTGTTTTGGTCAAGAAGGACTATAATTCCGGTGTCATTGATCTTCAATACCCCTAATGAGTCATTGAGGGGTTTGTCTCTATTGGCAACCCATACTATTGTTTGTATTGGAACTTTGTTATACCAAATTCCCACATAACGGTTCTTGGAAGTTCCTGGGCTAAAGAATCCTAGAGCAAAGGTTTCATCAGCTGAAACTAAAGTTTCACCATCACGGATAGATTGCAGTGTATCAATTGTATCTATTGCGTTAGAGATTGCCATATTATCCAGCAAAAGAAGGCAGAATAAAAGCATGGTAAAACCTTTCATTTGTTTGTTTATATTTTCTTCTTCATTGTATGTTATAACTTATTGGAGGGTACGAGGAGTCCCCTAGTAGTGTCAACAGCACCTACATATGAAAGCACAGAGAAGAGAGTTGAGCTTTATCAATTAATTCTTTTGTTATGAAAATTGTTCACAGTTTACACTATAGTTTGTAATTAATGTTCTCTCTGACAAATTGACTGTGGAATCTTATTTTAAAATTAGGGGCAAATATGTTACCAAAATAAATTTTAAAAGATGAAGGAGTCACTAAATAGTAAATACTCATTTAAAATTTGGCACCTTCGATAGCTTTTTATATATAAAAAATTTACAGAACCACCGTTGAATTGAAAGTTTACATAGCATAAATCATGTTTGTAAAATTTCACATAAATTCAAAGTTGTTTTATAAATTTTTGATAGAGTTTAATTTTAATATACTCAATCAAAAAATTTTATTTGTATGACTTTTTTAATAATGAGTGAGAAAGTCAATTATCATAACTTATGAGACTACAGTACATGCATGGTTAGTTAACTACACTGTCAGTATATAGAAATTAAATCATTTTTATATACATATATCTAAGTCAACATAATAAACATTTCTTAAATGTGTGCAAATAAAAACTACTTGATAATTATATCCTACTAGATGTCCAATTATTTTAAAATTTGAGACATACAATCAACATGATATTTATTTATAATTAATAGTTGTATTGATTAAAAATAAATAAAACTATATATCTTTGTTTGTTTTTTAAAAATAAACAGGAATAAGAGTTTATGATTACACTTTTATTGATATTCAACTCTTATAAAATTTAGCACAAAAACTTTCTAGTATAATTAATGTGACAATCATCCTGGTCAGGATCAAGTTATACTGATATAGCTTTAAACATAGTTACATCACTCATAACCTTTTATAAAATATTTCTTTTTGGATCCGACAGTTAAATTATAATTACTTTAAAGATAATTTGTATCAATTTTTATAAAAATTGAACATCAATAAGTGTAATCATACAACTTTCTTGTCTAATTTGAATATATATAGTATGTTGACTTTGATATACATAAGAACTATACCAAACAATTTTAGATTAATCTAGAATTTTATAGTTTTAATCTATATGATATGAATTTCTAATCCAATAGTGAGTTTTATAAAAAAATTATACCAAGAAAAGGTTATTTAATTATATAATATTTGTTTAAAGTTATACTAGTATAACTTAATTTTAAACCTATTAGAGCTGTCAAAATGAGCCGACTCACATAATCTCAGGCCATTTTCGGGCTAGGCCACTTTAGGCCACGTTAGTTTGAGACCAAAAAAGTGCTAACCCAGCCCAATTTATTTGGGTCACAGTCTGGCATCTTTTTCTTATTCCTTTTTTTTAATTGTATATTTCATGTAAAATGTCAATAAAAAATATTCTTTTATTATAACAAAGTAAAAATAAATTATTAGTAAGTAGTATTATTATTCTTGCTTTGTTTGTGAGAATGTAAATAAAACTTAATTTTTATTTGATGATTAAATTTTAATAACTTAATTTAATGCAATAGTAAAGTGAATATATATATATATATATATATATATATATATATATATATATTGTTAATATTTGTTATTTGTTTAGATATTTTAAGGAAAAAAAGGTTAAAAAGTCCAAATTCAAGTATCTATAACTCATCATATATGCAATTTATTATTTGATAAAAATTTAACATTCAGACAATCGGGTCGGCTTAGTCCATGATGGACTAGGCCTATGCATTCGGCCGATTTTAATTTTTCCCCCTATTTCTTTAGCCTAACTCACACATTTTTTTGTATCCATTTTGATGGTTAATATATATATATATATATATATAAAGAGTAAAGGTGGGGATATGTTTATTTATATCTAGCTATCTAGGTCTTAAAAAATAAAAATATAACTTTTGATTTCTAGAAAGCTAAAAAAAATCATAAGTTGCATTATCCCAAACACACCCTTACTCCTATTGCTTCCCTTTATTTTCCTAAAATCTGATGGCTACGATTAATTCATTAATTTCCTACTCAGACTTCTTCTATCTCCTATCTCTTTTTACCTCTGTTAGCTGCCTAACTCAAAAAAGCATCTGTGACCTCCTTCCACCTTGACCAGCTGCGGTCGCGCGCCATGAGCACACTTGCTGGTACATATGGCTTTCCTTCCTCACGTTCTCTGACTAGTCAATCTCCAACACCGATCCCATCATTAGCACTTGTACCGCAGGACCTTGTCAATGGAACAATTAATAATTATCCCCAGCATATATGTGCTGTTGCCAATAACCTGACTGCGATTGTGTATGCTCGCTGGAAATAGTAAAGATAACATTTCAATAATAGTTTTTATTTGAAATCAAAGAGAACACGGTAGTCAATGTAGGTGTTTGAATAGACATCAATTTTTTGGATGTCAAAACATCATTACCTTTTCTTATAATATAATGAAGTATGGATCAATCCTTAGTTTTTATCGGTTTGGTCCTGAAACGAAGCTACGGGGAGGAAAGGTTCCCATAGAACTGATGGTTGCGGCTATTGGTTGGACGGGGAGGAAGAGGCTGTGGATGTTTCAGGTCAGACAACAGTGATAAAAAGTGGAAGAGGAGATAAAACTAAAAGATGAAGTCCTGTGAGAGGAATTAATGAATTGATCATAGCCATCAGATTTTAGGAAAATCAATGATAAGGATGAGTAGCAAGTTTATAGACTTATATTCAGTATATTTGGTTAGGATGAAAAAGAAGGTGCAAATTTTATGGATGAATTTAATCTATAACTATGAAATTATTATTCTTGGGCTTAGGGTGTGTTTGGTTAGGAGGTAGTAAAGAGAAATAAAGTTTTATGGATAAGTTTTATATATAAAATTATATACAGAACTCATTGATAAAAACTTATTCTCTACTTTTACCCTTAACCAAACACATCCTGAATGAATCCCAATAAAAAGAAATTTTCTTCGGCTGGGGCAGCCACAGCAGCTGCTGGAGCCCAAAGAAGTTGCACCACTGCAAGGAATCTCAACTTCTAATTGTGAACTACTTATCAACAAGAAGAAGTTAATTAATCCTGTATGAATAAAGTGATGTATGTAAACGTGTTTATTACTCAAAAAAAAATGCTGATTACTCAAAAAAGAAAAAACATGCCTATTAAATCACAACCTTACCGTGTAATAGTGACATTCATGGAACCTTTTCCTTTTCCAGTATGTGATGCCCAGCGCACTTTATAATGATCTACAAAAGATCGAAAATGATACTCAGACGAGAATTCTTTCTGGATAGAGGATATATACAAAGAAGGATATGAAGTTTGACCAAAGAAAAAGAATGATATGAAGGCCCTTTTATTTTTAAAACGTGGGAATGATGGCTTCTTCTTTTCTTTTCTTCTTTTATATAAGAATGGCGCCTTTTTTAAAGGAGCAAAACTTAAACGAAAATGATATTTATACATCAAAGTTTCACGCATTAAAATAATACTGATTCATGTGAAAAATTGTGTGTTTTTTTCATTAACCTCTTAGTAGAATTGGTAGAAAAGTCAAAGGAGCAAATCAAGCCCCGCGTCGATGTGATGATTTATTGACCGAATGTTATAATTTGTTTTATTTTCCTATCCATTATTTTGACCTATTTGAAAAATTCAATAATTGAAATTTGTACTGATTCAATCTCAATACACTTACAATATAAAATATTTTTATATTATTAATTAATTAAATTTTTTCACATGCATAATTTTTAAAATAATAAGTGAAACCATATATATATATATTATTTGCTAATATATTATTAATATATGATTAGATGGTTAAAAATTTTAAAATTTTATTATAACAAAATTAACTAAATTACATCATTTAGTTAGAAATAAAAAATAAGGATGAAAATTTTTCATATATACATCAATTCCATTAATAATTGTCGAGTATAAAATATATTAAAAGGAAAAAATAAACTTCATATTTCCTCCCTATAATATAGATCATTTTGGACAAATCAATGGATAAAATTAATCAATTTGTTCAAAAGGTTCTATATCATGTAAAGGAGGGAGTAATGGAGAGTTACGGTCAACCAAAATTAATGAAATGATTTTGACAGACGTTATTATACATATTTTTTATTAAGCAGATGATATACATATTGTCAGAAGGAAAGTAGACTTTTTATAGGTTTTAGTTTGCAGTAACTGGTCAACAAGGGAATCGATCATCTGGATGGCTGGATCGAGTCCTGACCTCATATATATAAAAATGAAGAAAGCATAGTCTGCTAGTCCAGTGGGCACGGATAAGATACGTGTTGAAGATATTGTACCCTAAAGTTTGACATCAAATTGTTTTTCTTTTTTTTTTTGGTAATGCAAAGTTTGATATCAAATTAATCCTAATATTTTGAAGTTTGATATCAAATTAATCCGTCATTAAATCTTCTCTTAATATCATTAAATATGTCACGTCATAAAGAATTAAAATAATATAAAATAAAATAAAGACATTGAAAAAAAAAAACCCTTCACCTACTTTTTCTCACTTTCACTCACAAAATGTGCCTTGTTCTCTGTACCACGCACAACACCCAACACCCAACAATGTCAAACATGGCAGCCATACCACCATGCCAAGTTCACATGAAAACAAGCTTTTAATTGACTTGTACATGAAAACAAATTGCATATCTAATTGAAACCTATAATCACTTGTATTAAAATCTAAACTGAGATGAAAAAAAAAATCTGGATAAAATCACAATAATAAGTAATGCAAAGTTTAGTAAACATTCAACAGAAAATTAAATTGTCACGATCCAATCTTAGATCATGACCAATGCATAAGTTAGATGAACGCACTTAGTCCGGCAAGCCTAAAAATATGATTCTACTATAATAAATTATAAATTTAAATATTTTGGCTATCGAAAATCCGGCAAAACCTCTGCTAAAAATTGAATAACCCACATATCAAGTTTAACCTATTATACAATGCAATGACATAATCCAATTTCAACAGCCATTATATTCCAGTGTTTCTAGTTATTGTCATAATAATGACCAGTTATATAAAAGATCATGCTTAAACTACTGTTCATAGGCATAAATCAAAATACTCAATCTATGTCCTATAGCTGTAAAATATTATAGTCAACAACCAAAAAGCTTCAATTGATAACAAAGGCCTATCAAAAAGAATATCCTGGACAAACAGCAATCTCAGGAACCTGCTACTTAGTTACTTGAAAATCTAGAGGAAAGGGGACATGGGTGAGTCAAACAGACCTAGTGAAGACTATAAACAAATGGACAAAAAAGGAGAAACCAATCAACACATGAGCATTTAAAAAAGAAAGAAACCAAATAGCTTGGAAATTATGCAAATTTCAAAAACCCATTAATAAAAATAATAGTTCACAATTTTCATATTTCTTCCATAGTTTTAAAATAAGTATCCTTGGAAATTTCATTTCTAGGTATAATCTCAAAAACATAGTTACTAAGTACACTTTCTCGTTATTTCATCAATTCCTTATTCTCATATAAAATTAACTTCAATGTCAAATACTCAATAACTCTTGAGGATTATTACATAAGAAGCATAAATTTTATTTATGGAGTAATCTTAACCCATCAATCACAAGTTTATGATATCTTAAATAAGGTTCTTTTAAATTTTATCTCACTAAGAGAAACAATGTGCACAAAAGTTGTTATATTTCTTCGCTACGGCAAGTGATAATGTCATTATATCTCTTCACTATGGTAAGTGGTAATACCATTAAATTATATCTCTTCATTTGGTGAGCGATATTGCCATTATATCTCTTCGCTATGGCAAACAGTAATGTCATCATATCTCTTCACTATAGCAAGCGGTCATATCATCTTAGAATCCATCATGGTTTCCTTAATTAAATTTTTATCGAACACAATCTACAAATCTAAAATTCAATTTTCATATTAATCTAACTTTGCAAGTATCAAATATTATAAATTTTTCCAATGCACATGCAATAACATATAGTGAAAAAAAATCATGGCATTATAAAATCAACAAAGAGAGCTAGCAATAATTTCAACCAAATCATCAAGTCATACTTAATAATCATCATATTTAATAAAATAATCTAATCAAACTAACCAACCGAATAATCCAAGTTACTCAAAATAAGGTTTTTATCAAATGCAATAAGTTAGTTTCTCCTATAAAAATAATTTAAAATACCGTCATTATGTAAATAGCCACTCACAGTATAAATTAAAGGGATTAGCTAGGCCTCTTCCTAACAGCTCCAGAGGAAGTAACTTGCTTCACGTCAATAGAATCTAGCAAATTAACATAAGCATCTTGACAAGTTTAAATAATTTATTTTAAAATAATCTATCAATTAGAGAGCTTATTAAGCAAAGCCCCCAATTTATAGAACTTAGGTTTTCTAAAGATTAGAGAAAAATCAAGTCTTGATTCTACCTATTACAACTTATTAATATTAGAGCTTCTAACTTACTAGATTTACACTCAAAATACCAAATATACATCGATCCACCATTTTTGAGACCTCGCAACTTTTAGGATATACCTTAGAGTAATCAAAAAAGGAAATAAGAATGATATTAGAGACTTATCTCAAGTTTTGAAAGCTAAAGTGTTGAAGGAGTTGATGGCAAAAGAGACAAAAATGGATTTTATTGAATGATTACGGTAGAAGAAGGGGAAGGAAAATGGAGATGAGAAAGAGAGAGAGAGTGTGAGATGTGGGGGGGGGGGGGTTTCTGTGACTTAAAGCCACCTTTCCCCCTTTTTAACATTTTTTTTTTGTTTTCAAAAGATTGTAAAAATAAAATTATAAAAATACCTCTATTTTTTTCCCCTGTTTCCTTACGTAAACTCATCACAAAATTGCAAGTTCCTCTGCTGTCCCTTGCATTTAAATTTCAATTGAGGCCTTCTATTGCGATCATAGTTATTAAAACTGAATTGGATCGGTTGGTTCAAATCGAAAACCAGTGAATACGTCATTGCTCCAATTCAGCAGGGTGTGAGCACGCTTCACAACCATTACGCTTCATATATATTACATATTTAGCAAAAATAAATTTATTTTTATATATTAATTTATTTATATTCGGTTTAACACTGAACTAGTTACCTAATGACCAACTACCTACACCGGGTGGATTATTAGGCCGAGTTTGATCACTATGGTTGCAATTACGATGACAGAGTGCAACGTTGGGTGCTAACACCACGGGATGGGCTCTAAGATGGACGACTTGCCTCTAGTGACCCTCTGGGGACACGCGTCGGAGAATCGGTACGCCCTTGCCACCTCACTACACGTAACGCGTATCCAGTGACTCTGGGACATAGGTGATGCTCTCTGTGAGTTCACTGAACAGGACCCCATCTTCGCCACCGGCTTTTCTTCCCCCAAGCTCCCTTGTTGTCATGTCGATTCTCCTGAGAAGGACGAGGTTGTTGACGAGGTTGCGTGGCATGAGGGTGGTGTGGGCTGTTGGGTTGCTGCGACGAAGGTGGGGGTGGCTTGATCAGTGATGGAGGAAAAGGGGCGGCCATGGGAGGCTAGGATGAGATGAGGTAGCAGTGCGGCGGGGATAGGGAAATAGGATTATGGGATAATGCTTTTTTAATTTTCAACGTTAGATGACATAGAATTTAATGAGGATAATCTGTTAGTGATACTTAACAGTGTTAAGAAGATTTAATTGTAAAACTAACTTAATGTCAAATATTGAAATGTCAAAAAAATTTTCAGGGCTAAATTGATATCAATAATAAAATCTTATGATCAAAATGGTTATTTACTCTAGGTGATATAAAACTATGGCCAAAATAAAGAAAGTTGAGAATGAGAACTTAAGGTTATTGTTTGGTTTTGAAAAATAGTTTTTCAATTTTTATTTTCTATTTTTAATTTATTTCTTATTTTCATAACATTGTGAAAAAAATTGTAAAAACTTGAAATGAAAAATAAAAAACTAAATTTTTATGATTTTTGTTATTTCATTCACTGGCAAGAAAACAGAAAACTAAATAAAAAAAATAATGAAAATCAAGAATTGCTTTCGAAATCAAACACACTTTTTTCGCTAGTGGTTGTAAAAGTTGAATGCATCAAGTCAATAGTATGACATATATACAGAAACAATAGAGTAGCTAACTAACGCCGAATCATATATATTGTAATTAATTACTAATTATTTCAAGGAAAAAGTTTAGAAAATCGTATTCACCTTTTGGCTTCTGTGCATGATCATGTTACTTTGAAAATATATAAAATGGTTCTTAAATTTTTTTATGTGTGCTCATTAATACAATTTACTAATTTGTGTTTGATTTTTTTACATAAAATGTCTAAAAAAATTCTTTAATTCTCTATCTATATGCATGTTTATCCTATTATTTTTTAATATGTAAGGTTTCCTAATAAGATTGTAAAGCCTACATCTGCAATTTTCCATCCAAAAAAAAAATTATTATCAATTTTTTGTAATATACATATATAAAAAAGTTTAAAAACTATTTTGCATGTTTTTAAAGTAATAAGGTCAAAGTGTACATGAAACAAAGTTGAAAAGAATTTTCTAGACTTTTCCCTAATAAGAAAATGTAATGAAACAAACCGTAATCACATTGGCAAACAAAGAAAGCACTACCTTTGTTCTCTAATAATTTTTATTTATAAAATTTTATTTTTCTATTATTATCTGTCCTTTTATGAATTCTAAATATTATTAATTATTTTTTTGCTTGATACTCTTATACAGAGAGAGAAAGAATTAATGGATAAATTAAATATGAGAGAGTGTTGGGATATAGCCATATAGGTGATAAGAATAGTACTATAAAATATATATAAATTTATTCAAATTTCAAGTTTGTCAAATTATTTTCTTAATATGTGTGCATAAATGAAGATTGACACTTATTAGCAAACAGAGATAATATGAAAATCTAAAAATCTAGTGATGGTCGAGGTTCATATAGCTCTACTCTTGGCATCTCCACGGTTCTTACCATTGTTTAAATAGAGAAATTTAATTGAAAAGAGCCAACTCGTGGGTATGCACATTGATAAAATTGAGTTAAGTTTTTTACTTTAAATAACTTCATTAAGCGTAATAATATTTCAATACTTTTTATTTTAATATTCTATAGAAACTATATGAAATAAAATATCATGATTAATGTATTAGTAAAATAGAAAGTATAAAAATTTGAATTATAATAGTAATAATAAAATTTAAATTCACTAAAGTGAATCTTACTAATGATTTTAAAATTCAATTGTTGACTATCAATATAAAAAAGTACAACCATTTTTGCCTTTATGTGAAAATATAAATTTTATATATTTCATGAGAAAAGTGTGTCAAAAATAAAAATATGTTCACACATTAAAATGAAAGATTATATAAATAAAAAATATTAATAGTATTAAATATGGATTAATCATGAAATAATAACATATTATTTGTTTAATCATGGAAGTAAGTGGCATTTTAGAAAGTTTAAATAATAACTCATTGAATAGGGTGGGTAACAGATAATAGGATATGACAGTAGCCATTTCCATATAAATTAGGGATCATGATTATAATATCTTCACTCGTTATTATTATAGGAATTTAACTCTCTATCAATAATATAGAATTCTCAATATTAATTCAGGTACCCTCTTATGTGGATAGACATAATAAAAAGGGTATGGTATTGTATACATGACGTCATTACTCGCTAAAAACTTTTTGCAACATAATTCATGTTTTATCCTAGGTGGACATGAGCTAAATATGGTCAAGACCAAAAAAAAAAAAAAGGGAAAATATAAAATATGGTCTATGGTGTTTGCTTTTCCGGTTGTAAAGCTCCAAATAATAGCTTGACTAAAATCTACTCCGTTATAGCTTTATCTAAATCATAGTTTGAAAATTACAAATTACATTTACAAAAAGTCCAAACATGCAGAGTATGCTAACCGGTGATCTAGGAAATTGTTAAATCATCTGAATTGCATCTTGATCTCGTACGCGTGTGGGCATGGACACAACACATGTTGGAGAAATTCCTCAGTAATATTTGATATATGTTATGGCATAAAATGTATTTTAGCCGATAAACTTTAGATTATATGCAATTTACGCTTTAATTTTTTAAAACATATATCGTAACATCTTAAACTTTTCAAAAAGGGTAAAACACCCTATTTTATTAAGTTAACATCCATTTTCATTGTTAAGTAATCATGTATATGTCATTTGCATAATTAATTAAATAAAGATACCATTCCTGGTGATCAAATTTTCCAACCTTAAACCTCACTTCACTCATAAATGAATAACAATACCATTTTGTTACAATCAAACTCTAATATCTGAAGGGTATTTTTGTCAATTTTGGAGTGAGAAAAGAGTTTAAGGTTGAAAATTTTGGTTAAAAAGAAGTGTATTTTTATCCATTTAATTATGTACGTGACTACTTGATGATAGAAACAGATGTCAAGCTCATCGAATTGGGTGTTTTGCATTGTTTGGAGAGTCTAGGGTGTCACGATATATGTTTTAAAAAGTTAATGTATAACCTGTACACGATCTAAATTTCAGAATAAAATGCATTTTGTTCTTTGTCATATAAAGTTATGTTTATAAACATGATTCAATTTAATTTTAATATAAAACATTTTCTATATAATCGTTTAATTTTTTTTCATAACTATCTGAAAAAAAAAACCGTATAAAGTATAAGATATAATTAGTTGTCAATATAATTCACTAGCAAACTCCTCTGCTTCTTGCTCATTCTGTAATCTGGTTTCAACAGGGTTGTCATGACTTCAACCCAGTTACTATCACAAATAAGTCTGTAACCAGTTCTTCAGTTAATAGAACTATTGTTTGCAAATTCGTCTTCTGTAGGAAGAACTAGCTTAGCTAGGTCCCATGCTTGAGTATTGTCTTTGATTGATAAGAAATCTCAAGTCCCAAACTTCTACTTACAGCCTCTGTCCGCCCATCAGTTTGTGTGGGTGATAAGCTCTAATGTGTATACTAAGCATCCGACGTAACGTGTAAGAGTAATCCAACCAAAATTAAGAATAAGAAGGAAAAAAAAAACATATAAGGGGTTCCAACTACAGGAAAAAATGAAGAAGAGAGTGCTGCTATACGAAGAGAGTTGCTGAAGTCCACTACTCACAGTCAAGTACCTCTGTTGACGAGAACTGAAAAAAGGTTACAGGAGAGAATTGAATTAGAGTTGAGTAAGAAGGAATACCTAAAGAAGAGAGTGCAATTCAGAGATGGGAATGTTGTACTACAATTTTTTTTTTGTTGGACAACTTTTTTTTTTCTCCAAGGGATGTGCAAGGAAAGCCTAAGTCTGGTACAGGACTGGTTAAACGGTATGAGCTTCCCCAAGCGAGACAACAAAAAGGTCCTGTATGTGAGCACCTAATGTGGTCCTTTTATATGAGTGGGTGAGCTAGTCCTCTAGTTAGTGGACAATTTGGAATGAAGGCCAACATCTTAGTTATTGTTAACTCATTGTTCAATTTCTCTATAATTATTATCTAAAAACTAGTTTGCAAATAAACTAAATAATTCTACAAGTTTTGAAATTCATATAATTCTAATGATTTGACTATCAAACATAACAGGGGATCTAAGATCATGTTTCAGAATAGCATAATCTCTTAAACATGATAGTTTTAGTAATCAATAAATATTCTAAGGAATTATAATAAATCATGTTCAACTCGACATTTCCAAATAATATAAATCATTTCTTGGAGAGTAAAACATTTTTCATAGCATATAACAGCATCAATAATTGCCATGTGATTTCCTAAAACACGTTTTCATGATATAGTCAAAACCATAACTTTCTAAACTTGCAAAATCATTTACATGGCATGTTTTCACTTCTAATAAAATCATGTATAGTAATTAACTAATGGTATGTTTGGTGGGAGAGTAAAAGTCGGGATAAAATTTATTTACTCCTAGGTATAATGACTAAAAATAAGATTATCAGTTCAAACACATTCATCATTTGGAGCTAGGAACGCATGAGTACTAACGAATAAAACTTGAGAGCTATGATTTGCGCCAACAACTGTCATAGAACTAAGAGCAATCATGAACAACATCAAAACACAATATGCGCAGATTTGGGAATGAACCAAGGAGAGGATATCATGCTAGATTTAGAGGCGGATCTTAGTTAAGACAATGGCCACCCCAAAATTTTTTAAAATATATATATATATGTGTGTGTGTGTGTGTGTGTGAATTTAATTTTTATGAATTGTCAACGTAAATTTTCTTTTCACAAATATCAGATCATGTATTGTTATATCTTGACTCAACCATTCACTATTTCAAAAGTCTTATAATCTATTTTTAATTTTATTTTAAACATAAAATCACATGAATAGCTTCTATAAAAAGTCATTTTTAATAATTTTTTACTTAAAAAATTATTTTCTATAAAAAAATATAAAATAAATGCATCCATAGAGATAAGTGTTGCATGATAAATAGATTTAAAATCCAAATATACTACTTTGTATAAATAATGCTACTCAATATAAATGGGCTTCTCTAACTTAAAAAGTCTATTAAAATATTTTCTAATTAAAAAATAGAAATAAAAAACCATATCACAATTGAGCGTCATTTTAGAGATAAATATTTTTTATTACAATAGATAAGCAATTATAAGATTTTAATAGCAATAAACTTGATAATTAAATAATGAATTTATTAAATCTAAACTCTATTTTGATGACTAATAATGATTAGAAAAAATTTAACACAATTTAGCATATGCTCTAAAATGCCAAAAAAAAAAAAATCTCCAGTTTAAACTATTTTAACATAATTTCATGTGTTTTTGTAAATAGTTTGAATGATTTATATGTGAAGAATTAGAATTTTAAGTGTGAAACTCACTTATAATTTAAGTGAGTGTAGTTTTTTAAACTCTTAATTATAGATAAAGGTTAATTACTTTAGAATTATAATATTTTTTTTATCAAAATAATCGACTCTGTCAAATATTACAAAATACAAATAAATTATTTCATATAATTTTTTAATAATTCATCACACAAAATCAGTTATTTTTTCATATAATCTAAGCATAGCACAATGCTCTTTTAACTTAAGGATTTAATTGGCATGCACTGACAGTGTAAAAAAGTTTTACACAATCATTCAATCATGTATTGCCACATAAGCTGTGATAGTTGACTTTTAAATCCACTACTTGCAAAGTCATTCAAACAAAATATTTTTATTGGATGGCGGTGTAAAATATTTTTATACTATCAGTATATCAAAATTAAACTCTTAACTTAATGTCTCAAAACATAAAATTAATTTTTAAATAATCAATTATTAAAAATCCATTGTACTTACAATCAATTATTTGAAAAAGTTTTGGATTGGGCTCCTCTAATCCAATTACATATTAACATTTGTCACGTCGATTATTTACTTTAAAATGTGTATAATATATAATTAATTTTAATTTAATTATCAACATCTAATCTACATATCAAAGCTGTTGGCCCCCCAAAAACTTTTGTTGAAGCTTCGCCACCATCTAGATTCATATGTGGTACAAACCCAATGCATGAATATGAAGGAACACGGAACAACTTGACAAAAATGAAGAAAACACTAACCAAGGAGGATGAGATAAGAAGTATGGATTTTATGTGAGAGGGACGAAGGCCTTCGAAGGCTCAGGGTTCGAGTTTACGAAAAAGACGCTATGTTAGTGTTTAATGGTGTATATATAATATATAATCATTCACCCTCACATGTTTCCAAATTAATGTTAAATCTTTTAATAGTATACATTGTGTCAATTTTCTAGTTTAGAACGAAAACAAGATTGTGAAAATGAGGGATTCCCTGTGCACTATGGTAGTTTTTGGTAAATATCTCGGAACAAAAAATATGGAGACATTGAGAACTAAAAATGTGTTTGGATAAGGGAATGAAGAAAAAACATCCAGAATTTTCTCTGTTCTAGAATAATTTTTGAGTCAATTTTTGTACTTTCAAAATAGCAATGTTAAAGACATATTATTATGACACAAATTTAAAATATTTTTCTAGTAATATACCTTTAAATATTTTATATCTCATCTATGTCTTTCTCATTCATAAATTTTTATCAAATTATAACTTAATCTTCTTCATCTTTTTATCAATTATTATGTTCTTTATACTATTATCAAATACAATTCCATTTCTGATCTTTGATATTTATCTTCATCTCTAATGTCTCATTGTCTCTTAACTTTTCTGTCTCGAGACAGATAGCAAATATAGCAAACGCAGAGAGCAGACCAAAGACCATACACGATGCCTTTTGCTTTGTAAGCCAAAACATGCCTTGGAGGAGTCCTACATCAGTACATCGAATACACATTGGAAGACAGGTGGCGGTGCTTATAAAGGTCAAGGAATGGGTTAATCAAATGCTCCTGTCCGCTACCTCAGCATATGGCCCCCGTACAATCTCACATTGGAAAGCACAAAATGAACCAATTTTTGGAAACTAAACCGGTTTTTATAGCCAAATCGGATCGGATTGGGAGCTAGTTCCCCATTTAACCAGTTGAATTGGTCAGTCCGATCCCTCTTTTGTTTTTTTTTTATTTTTCTAACTATGATTTAATCAATACTCAAATAAGGTTGGGCTATCCACAGCCGTTTACAAACTTTGAATTTCAACTCTACCTCGCTAGAACATCATAAAATGGAGTTTCACGTTGAAAAAAGAAAAAGAGAAAAACCAAAACAGAGTTTTATTAGTTATAACATAAGATTGATCGTCAAATCAAATACAGCATCTATATTAATATAATGATGTGTATGGTTTTAGTGACAAAACGCCTGCAACCCATATGAAATGCCACCTATCGAGCTTCTAATTGGCTGAGCGTGACATCTTTAATTGAGCATGTTTTATAACTACTCGATGAGGAATGGTCACTAACCATCTCTCTTTCCGCAAATAATCTAGGCATTTTAGGTTGAGGCAATGGGGATTCACTGCTCAACACCAGAACCACAGATAACATGTTTGGTCTGTCATCTGGACATTGTTGCACACGTAGTAGTCCCAAATGAATTGATCTGAGCATTGCAGATAAATTGAATGCGTCTCTTATTGGAGTGTAAACTATTTCAAAGCCTTTGTCTTCTATAAATAGTCTACATGCCTGCACATTTTTCAGAACATTTGGTTTTTTTTTTGGAGAAGATATTGAAAGTGATTAAAATTCAAGTTCATGCTTACATGCCCTAGAAAATTGAAGCGGTGATCTTGATAACAGAATCCCCTATTTCTTTTTCCACTCACTATCTCCAAAACTAATACTCCAAAGGTGAATACATCAGATTTTGTTGAGTAAGCCCATCAATTGCATATTATGGTGACAAATATCCACTGCAAATCTATCCACCAAAAAGAAAGAAAAATAAAAGAAGATTAAAGCAAGCTAAGTCATTACATGCATGTATACTATGTTCCAGCCACATGTAGCATTTTGCTTTAGATTCATTCTCGTAAAAGCTTCTAGCCAATCCAAAGTTTGAGATTTTTTTGATTCATTTTGTCATCTAATAAAATATTGGCAGCTTTTAAATCGCTATGAACTATTTTATGTCTTGAGTATTGATAAAGATAAAGAAGACCTCGAGCAATCCCATTAATAATATGGAAGAGACTTGGTTAGTTAATCTAGTAGCATGCCCTTCTTTTCATCTAACCACAAGGTGGTCAAGTTAGACCATTTGTCTAAAAAGATTATAAATCATGATTGAGAAATGGTAATGGTTCTAGAATCAACCATATTTTAAAATTTGAATAAGAAACAAGTAATATGAATTTTGTTTCAATGGTTTCTATAGGTAATAGAACAATAAAACTGTCACGACTCAATTTGGGAATGTGACTAGCACGTGAGAAATCCCATCTCCACGTAAGTCTCGTGATCTCTGAGTTTTTCTATATGCAAAGTATAATAGAATCTATTTCTAAAACATAATTTCATCTGTAAAATAAATCTCTTTCTCTTGAAAATGAGATCATCATGAATAATAATTTTATAAACCAACTCTAAATATGTCTTTGTAACACAAAACATAATGAGCTGCTCCCTATACAAAATAAACTATATTCATGTAAATACAATATAAGACTAATTAAATCATGATGTAAAACATGCAGATAGCTCTATGGTCCCAACCTCGCCTTCATTGACACTAGAGTACTCTAAGAACAACCAAAGAGCGCTTCACTCCGAAATGAGGCTTACCAACTTTAAATCTCTACTACTGGAGAAGGATGGCCGGAAGGACCTGCAACAACTACTATATCTGTAATAGAAGAAAGGAGAGAGGTAGGTTTCATTTAATACTCAGTGAGTGAATTTGCACCTGTAACCCCCTTTATGGGACAACAACAATAGGATGCATAATAATAATAATAATAATAATAATAATAATAACAACAACAACACAAGTTCCAAAGCATTTTTCATATTTACATATACATATTGAGTCAATTATAACTTTTGTTTGTATCATAAATACCAGTGCTCTAAACATGATAATTATAGATGTAATTATAATATCTGTTTCTAAAAGCTTGCCTGCATGGCTATTTAAGGGGTAACCTCTATGGTTGTTTAAAGGATTGTCTCCACTGTTTAAAGGGATTACCTCCATGATCGCTTGGTACACCGCCTCCTTGGCAGTTTGATGTACCAAGGTTAACTACTTTCTAAACATAAATTGTAACTTTGTTTAATAAACCTCATCATACATAACTCAACTGAAAAACAATACTGAAATTTCACATTTCTTAGTTTCATGAAAACTCTTAATATTCTAAGAGCTCTGGATTCACATAACTTTGACAGTTTGAACTTAACATGACTGTGGCTATGAAATCATGTCCAAGGGATTACCCATTTACAGACATTGTGATTTCCAAGGCCCACAAAGTATATAGCTGCCAACTGCTAAGAATCATAGGAAGCTTCGTGCTCTAAAATCCTTTTAACTGAATTTCTAAATTGCATCTCAAGCTAGCATATTTTTCATAACCAGATAATTCTAATATTATATATTTCAAAACCAACAGGGTTCTAAATCATGAAAACTTTGAAATCATAAAAACATAGGCTTTCAAAAGCTAAATCATACTTTACTCTATATATTTATTTTCTCTAAAACTCTATGCTAACCTCTTTTCTAGTTTAAACTTTATCATATATCTTGAAATCATCATGGTAATTCATCAGTCTCTAATATAATCATATTCATAATTAACTCTTTATTAAAAGTCATTTTAGTAACAAATGATCCAATGAGTCTCTTAAAATAGATAATTCATGGTCTTTGAAAATCATAATCTCATAAACTTGACAAAACCAATAATAATTTATATTCTCTTTAGATTCGTCTCTAAAATCATGCAATGATGCCACAATGTAAGGAAAATAGCTCTAATGACCAAAATAAAGATCACAAGATTGAATCCACTCTCTTGGAGGGGAGAAAGGAATGGCGTTGACACCAACTGAGTTCTGTGGAGCAGGATTGACACCAAAGTCTACCATGGAAACAAACAAACTCATGAATAATCTGTGGATATCTCTAGATAACCCTAGATATATATATATATATATATTCTAACAATATTGGGGGAGCACCCCCCAGTTAACAACAACAGAGAGTAATAACAACCCATACCTTAGAATATGAAAAGGAGAGGAAGAAGATAACAAAAACTGACAAAACCCTTACATTTGATCTTGGAAGGAGAAGGATTTGAGTGAGATTGAGAGGAAGAAGGTGGAAGGAGGGTTTGGGAGTGGGGTTTCAATTTCTAGAATGGGGAAGCCCTAAAATAGGGTTTTCAAAGGATGGGGGTTCATTAAACCAAAACATTGTCATTTCAGCACTGTGCTGTCATCGATTGTCCTTGCTGCAACGAGCTTGCTGAAGACCCCCTCGCTGCAATGAGCATGATTGATACTAGGGTTCCGGGGAAACTTTCTTGCTCGCTACAGGGAACTATGCTCGCTGCAGCGAGCCTGTTCTACATAATTTTGCAGAACCTATAGCTGTAACATGGTTTCAGCATTCGAGGCTTTTTCGGCTATATGGGTAGGTCTTGAGAGACCCTAGGACTGTACGGAACTTATTTACTAACACGTATACAGCGGGTATTACAAAAGCTTCACTACCAAAAATCTTATTGCCCTTCCTCAGTCATCATGAATGATTAGACATAAAATTAAATTCTAGTTAATATTCATGTTTCCATTTTTTTCATATATTTTTCCAATAAAAATTTCTCGTTCACCAAAAGAGTGCAAGGGAATTAACTAATGCATAAAGTTTTTGGGAATTAAACCAAATATGAAAAGTTAAAACTTTTATTGGATATAAATTCATAAATTAACAATCTTTCTTCTGTTTAAATGCAAACACCCTAGTAGCCTCATTAAAATCTTGTGTCGAAATTTGACAATATGCATAACTTCATTTTCAAACTCTTGGAGTCCTTGGCTTGATGAATTTTTTAATAGTCTTTTTTGACAACTATTTCTCTTCTATTTTCTAAAATACCCTAAAAGTTGTAACAATTTGTAATTGTAAATAACAAAAGCTTCTTATTTATGGTGTACTTGGTTAAGGGTTGAAAATGAGAGAATTTTTTTTTGAATAAACTCTATATGTAAATTTTTTTATGGAAGAAAAATATTTAAGGTGTATTTTATATATAGAGCTTATCCATAATAAAATTTGTCACATTTTAAACCTCGAACCAAACTCATCCTTGCTAAAATCTGTTTGACGTAAATTTGCTTGAACTTCATCATTCAGTAGAATATTCCAATATTGAATAATTTTCCTACAAGACGGGTAATTCTTGAAAAAATTTATAGAAGCTCAACAATATGATACATGCATGATTGGAAGTAGAATTTGATATGCAGTTCATGGCTAATAATAACAGGAAAAGACTATTGATCAATGAGCAAATAAGCCTCTTCATATGCCCCAAATTAATTAAAATTCCTATAAAAGGAAAAGAATACGGCAAAAATTTTAAGACCTTATATAATTTGTCGATGCATATATAAAGCATCCATATATATTTTGTCAAGTTAAGGGCATCTTAGCTGATCAGAAGGGACAAAAAGATTTAATTTGGGCCATCAAGACATCATTATCGGCATGAGATAGATGAAAGTACCTGTTTGAAATAGTAACATCACTAACAAAAAAACAACAAATTAAAGTATCATGGTGCTCGACTTATTTATATTGGTGGCAATAAAAAGGATGCATATCAATGTCCAAATGAAGCCGCGGATTCATGCATATTTATGCTATGTTAGGAATTAGGATAACTTGTTTACTCTTTGCAATAGTTTACTCCTTCCAACCATGTTTTACCATAATGTTATCTGTACCAACAAAAAAAAATGCATTATACCCTAATTTCTATTTTAATATGGAGTCGAATGTGTGCGTATACACACACGTTCGACTCCATATTAAAATAGAAATTAGGGTATAATGCATTTTACCTCCCCAAATTTTAGATTATGTGTAATTTATACTCTGACTTTTCAAAATATGTACCATGACATCCTAAATTTTTCAAATAGTGCAAAACATGATTTTGACAAGTGCTGACAGCATGATTAATATGTAGTTAACCCCTTTAATGTTTCTATATATATATATATACGTTCGACTCCATATTAAAATAGAAATTAGGGTATAATGCATTTTACCTCCCCAAATTTTAGATTATGTGTAATTTATACTCTGACTTTTCAAAATATGTACCATGACATCCTAAACTTTTCAAATAGTACAAAACACCCTTCAGTATAATTTTGACAAGTGCTGACAGCATGATTAATATGTAGTTAACCCCTTTAATGTTTCTAAATTGTATAATCCGATATCTTGTTTTAAATTCTTGTTCTCACTTAACTCCATAATTTTTTTATTGTGTGCAACTCAATACCCTATGACCTAAAATTTTGCACTATTTGGAAGTCAAGGGGGTTTTACATTGTTCAGAAAGTTCAGGGTATCGCAATGCATATTTTGAAAAGCCATGAAGTAAACTGCATATAATCTAAATTTCAGAGAGGGTAAACTGCATTTTACCCTAAAAATTATGTGAAACATTTTGTTATACTTGTGTATTAGTTTTGCCCTTGCTCCCTAAATTTTTGGGATTTGTCATTGATATTGGTATATCTACGACGCCGCATCATCACCGTCCAAAGGACTCGCTTTGTTTAAACTTTATTGAATTGCATGAATCAACGACTTTTGATGTTGGTTTATTTGTTTATTTGTGGATAATGCTTAATTCAGAGTGTTTTGGGGTGAGGTTTAGCATTTTGCTACAAGCCAAGAGGAGCTCATTTTAGCTGTAAGAGAAGATGAGGAGTAAGTGAGGTTCAGAGCCCCCATTCTCTCTATCCCCCTCCCCATTTCTCTATTAATTTTTAAAGAAAAGGTGGCAATAGTCCATGGGGTGGAGAGAGTGTTTTGACTCGAAGGAAGCTTCTCATTTTTCCTTTTATTTTCTTTTCATATCACATCACATGTGATTTTTTTTATTCATCGAGTAATAACATCTTTATCTATTGAATAATGAGCTGAGATAGTTAGATACGACCGCAAACTTTCAAGAGGCTTTAGTGACATGCCTCCATTGTTAAGCGATTATTCGATCAAGTCCGCTTGAAGCTGCTTAAGGTGCCTAGGTGGAAATATTATTCTTTTATTATATTTTACTCTAAAACACAGAGAAACCAAAGAGGCCAAAATAATCCTGTTATGCGACAGAAGTTAAACTTTCTAGACTGAAAACATATTGATCGATCATAGAGATGATCCTAAATTGTTGATAACAACCATAGTTTGCAAGTATAACGGATAAAAAAGATTTAAGAATCACAAAATTTGAGAATTATTTAACTGCCCTTTTGTCTTGTCTTCCATGTATAAATGATGGACTATTTACTGTTCATCAACGGGTCAACCCCCGCCAGCCAGGTACGGTTCCGTCTCCCAATTCCTTCTTATTATAAAATTATAAAATAATAATATTATTATTAAAATTCGTCTATATAACTCGTATGTTGAATCTTGTTTGTGCTTTATTGATTGATAAATGATAAATTTATATTTTGCCCTCATCATGCATTATTGGATAAATTTATAGTCATTAATACTATTTCTAATGAATAATTATATTTTAGAATTATCTATATTTTTAATCTCTTTATGTAAGTATTATTTGGTGAAAGAAACTTATTAGAGTGGTGTATTGCACCAAAAAGCTCTCATAGTAATTTTTGGGCACGCTTTAGCAACGGTGGAATCGCCACAATGGTCAACAGAAGGGGCAGACCAAAGGCAGGATCGCCAGAGCAATCATTTATTGCCCCAGTGTCAGTTATCGCCCTAGTGGTCATGTGCGCACAATACTTAGCATCAACATGCTTTTTATTTTTCTCAAGTGGACCATGTTTCTTATGTATTTATGCTACAATATAAATAGCATTAGGTTAAACATTATTGGTACCTTTTGATTATTACTTTTAGAATTGCCGTCAAGCTTTCTCTATTTTTTCTCTTTTCATATTTCTACTCTCTGTAGGTTTTGAGAGTTTTCAATTCTTGTTTTGGCCCTTGTAATTGCAGTTATATTTTTGAAAACTGTCTGATTGTGTGTTCATTTTCATTATGAGTTGTATGCATAATTAGAATTCTATTAGATCATTTGGTCAATCGATTAATTTTGGATTTAGTATCATCACTAACTTGCAATTTTATATATATATATATCTTGACTTTAATGGCCTTTAGCCTAACAAGTATTTTTTTTTTTTTGGATCAACTTAGCCTAACAATTATGACAATAAGCAAGTCCACTACGGCGACGTGCATGTGAACACCTTGACCAGATATTATTTCCTTAATGCGTCCTTTCTATTACGGCATTTTTTCTGGTTAATTATTGGTACACATTGATCTAGGAATGAAAATACAGAATGGCAAAAAAAAAAAAAAAGGTTTTGTTTGTATACGTACCTCTTATGGTAGAGAATTATATGATCAATTGGCAGATAACGAGAGTAATGTCTCTTGACTCAACTTCGGAAGTGACAACACTTCACATGCAGTAATTTCAACTTGGTACCGAGAGTTGCAATTGTCAAGACAACAACTGTTAACAGAATGTTTAAAGGGCCACAGTGGGCCATTGATGTTGGAAGTTTCAATTCTGAGGCTTTTTTACCAAAATAAAATATAGAAAAAGATTATATACGGAATTATAATATTTTTAACTTTATGTATGCATCTATACTCTTTTTGTATATTAGGAAAATCGGTTAACTATCAAGTGATTTCAAAATATAGAAATTCAAAGAAAGCAATCAAGACTTGACCGATTTCTGAGCATTATTTTCCATAAAAATAGATCAAGTAGTGAGTAATTTCATTGTATTTGAAAAGTGTAAGAAATCCGTTACAAGTATTTGACCGATTTCCAACCAATTACCTCCCCTCTTGGAGCTCCTCTCACATACTGTAATTTCTTTCTCTTAGCATCTTTCATGTCATAAAACTAAGACATGGACATAGTAAGGATAGGTCGGAAGAAAAAAGGGTCAACAATTTCGACTGGCATAACTTAGAATTTTACTAATAATACTTTCATTTTAATTTACAATTAGATTTTCTCAAACGTATTTTGGACCCATTTATAGTGCACTTTAAGTTTTTTGTTTCTTTATTAATGCAAATTAAGTTTGAATTGATAGATTTCTTATTCTTTGTTTAACGTTTTATTGTATGCTGTCTTATATATTAACTTTTTGATATATGTTGTCTTATATATATTAAATAAATTTTTTATTTTTATTCAATTTTTTGTAACATGAATTATTTTAATTAACAAAATTATAAACTCAATATTCTTCCGCTAAAAATTGAAAAGTAATCAAATATATACGTATTAAAATTAGATTGAAAAATCAATTTTAGATCTAATAAAAAAAAGCCAACGCAAATTAAAATAGATGACTCACATTGATACTTATGTTCAAGCAAATCTGAACCCATTCCTACACCCAAAAAAACAAAAAACAAAAATCTCAACCATGAATGCGTAACAATTTTTTGGTTTGGACAAAAATTTAGATATTGATAATGACTTAGAATTTTTTTCTTTTCTTTTTATCAAGTATATCTCCTGACAGTGGCAAGGAAAACCTCTCCATTCAAAGGGATTAGTTACTGCTACTGACAGTGTATATACTTAATAAAAAAAATTCTAAATCATTATCAATATCCAAATTTTTGTCCAAACCAAAAAACTGTTATGCATTCATGGGTTGAGATTTTTGTTTTTTGTTTTTTTGGGTGTAGGAATGGGTTCAGATTTGCTTGAACATAAGTATCAATGTGAGTCATCTATTTTAATTTGCATTGGGTTTTTTTTATTAGATCTAAAATTGATTTTTCAATCTAATTTTAATAGGTTTACATTTGATTACTTTTTAATTTTTAGCGTAAGAATATTGAGTTTATAATTTTGTCAATTAAAGTAATTCATGTTATAAAAAATTGAATAAAAATAAAAAATTTATTTAATATATATAAGACAACATATAACAAAAAGTTAATATATAAGACAGCATATAATAAAAAGTTAAACAAAGAATAAGAAATCTATCAATTCAAACTTAATGTGCACTAATAAAGAAACAAAAAATTAAAGTGCCCTATAAATGGGTCCAAAATACATTTGAGAAAATCTAATTGTAAATTAAAATGAAAGCATTATTAGTAAAATTCTAAGTTATGCCAGACGAAATTGTTGACCCTTTTTTTCTTTCGACTCATCCTTACTATGTCTATGTCTTAGTTTTATGACATGAACGATGCTAAGAGAAAGAAATTACAGTATGTGAGAGGAGCTCCAAGAGGGGAGGTAATTGGTTGGAAATCGGTCAAATACTTGTCAGAAATTGGTTAATTGTTAGCCGATTTCTTACACTTTTCAAATACAATAAAATCACTCATTACTTGATCAATTTCTGTGAAAAATAATACTCAGAAATTGATAAAGTCTTGACCGCTTTCTTTGGATTTCTATATTTTGAAATTATTTGATAGTTAACTGATTTCTCTAATATATAAAAAAGTGTAGATGCATAAAGTTTAAAATATTACACTTCCGTATATAATCTTTTTATATATTTTATTTTGATAAAAAAACCCAATTCTCATGGAAGCTACAGGCTGGCGCTGAGTACTATGGTTGGAATATTATTTCTTATCATCATAGGAACACATCTGGGTTGTGTTAATAATTATTTATTTTAATTATATTAATTAATGTACTTAAGGGAAAAAAGGGGAATCAGATATTACTATTTGTTATTGTGTATCTGATTCAAGGATTTTACATATTTTTATAAATTATCTTGATACATTTATGAAAAATGTAATCGAAATTCTAGTTATATTACCAACACATGATGATTTTTCTCTTTTTTATTTGACCAGAACACAAATGGTGGGTTGAAGCGGCTAATATTCCTTTTCCCCCGCTAGTGGTCTCGGATTCGAATCGTTAGTTCAAAGTAACTGGTATTAGAGCCCTTGGGCCTTACTTGGACAAAACAGAGCCCACCTTGCTTGCAAATCCACCAGACTGGTTTTGGGCCTCATGTGTCACTATCCAGCATTCCTGAATATCGCTTGGAAATCGAGAATCCTATGGCCTGTGTATCAAAAGTTGGATTGTTGACCAGAAAAAATAGAGTACAAAAGTGGTCACTAGATGTGATGGTGGGCAAGGTGTGTAAATATCAGGAGTGACTGACGATAAAATGCTGGCTGACCTCAGGACCCCAAAAAGAGAAGAAAATAAAAAGTCCTGGCTGACCTTGTGTTAAAAGTTAAGAGAAAGAGAAAGATTACCAGAAAGAATAAGAGTATAAGAGCACGGCAAAGTCTAATTTCAACAGAAAAACAGGGAAGGGTTTTTCGCTTGTGCCTTCATGCTCTTGTGATTAGCAATTCTGATTTTCTCAAGTGCAAGTGATCACCAAGAATCCGATTCTGAGAAGGAAGCTAGACGCACTTGGAATATTGTTGGTAAGAGTCTGGGTCTATACTCCAACGACGATGACGAGGTTATAAATCTTATGAGGAAGGATAAAACATTATAATGTATGACAGAGCCAAAGCATGATCTAAATGAAAATTGTTCAACTAATTCAGTTCAGTATCAGACAAAAGCACCTCTTAATTTGCAGATAAAATGACAAATAATTATTCACGCCCATTACAACTTTAACTATTACAAACTAGCAAAAAATAATAATTCATAATCAGGCATCAATCAGTGCTTATCTACGATGATGTCTTGGACTAATGCAAGGCAAAGTTTGAAATGCCACCTATCGAGCTTCCAATATGCTAACTGTGATCTCATTAGTTGAGCGTGGTTTATAACTACTTGATGAAGAACCATCATCTACCATCTTTCTTTCTATGAAAAATCCAGGTGTTCCAGGTTGAGGCAGTGGGGACTCACTGCTCAACATCAAAACTATGGTTGACATGCTTGGCCTGTCATCTGGATTTTGTTGCACACATAGTAACCCCACATGAATCGATCTCAGCACCTCAGATAAATTGAATGATGAGTCTCGTATTGGTGCACAGATTATTTCTGAGCCTTTGCCTTCTGTAAATAGTCTCCATGCCTGTGCATTTCCGAAACCATTTGGTTAGTAATAGTTGGAGCAAATATAATCAAAAGTGGTTAAAATTCAAGTCCATGCTTACATGCCCCAGAAGATTAAATTGGTGGTCTCGATGACTAAATCCTTTATTTCTCTTCCCACTCACGATCTCTAGCACCAACACACCAAAGCTAAATACATCAGATTTTGTTGAGTAAGCTCCATCAATTATGTACTCTGGTGACAAATATCCACTGCAGATCCATCCACAAAGAAAAAGAATCAAAGCTAGCTAAGCTATCATATATACAATATTGATGATTAGGGAGACTCACTAGGTTCCGACCACATGTTGTGTGTTTGCTTCAGTTTCATTTCCTCCAAAGCTTCTAGCTAGTCCAAAGTCCGAGACTTTTGGATTCATTTCACCGTCTAACAAAACATTCGCGGCTTTAAGATCTCTATGGATTATTCTGTGTCTTGAATCTTGATGAAGATAAAGAAGACTCCGAGCAATCCCATTGATGATGTGCAAACGCATTGGCCAATCTAGTAACTTGCCTTTCTTCTCATCTATTAACAAGATTGGATTGTTTCTCTATAAGATTATGAACAATGATTGAGAAATAATGGTTCAAGTAATTTTAACAAGAAATATCTAGAAAACACTGCATAAACAATTTATATGGATAATAGAATACTATATAAATTTCAGTGTTGATAAACTTATCACCCTTCGATTGGACATAAAAAAAATCACATTATATATTTTCAAACAAAGAAAGTATCATCAGCAAGTAAGAATACAATTGCAATGAATAAAACAAGTCATAAGGTTTGTTTGGGGAATCTAACCAAATATAAAGAAATCCAGACTTTTGTTGGACATATATTCATAAACCAATAATCTTTCTCCCGCTTGAATGCAACATCCTAGTAGTCTCACTAAATTCCTGTGTTGAAGTTTGGCAATATGCATAACTTCATTTTTGAACTCCTGAAGTCCTTGGCTTGAACTTTGGGAGAGCCTCTTGACAGCTATTTCTCTTCCATCTTCCAACATACCCTAGAAGTGGTAGCAATTTGTACATAACAAAAGCTTCATATTTACTAAAGTATATTTGAAATGAATTTGCTCAAATTTCATTAATCAGTACAATTATTCCAATATTGAATCATTTTATTGCAAAATGCAGAATTCTTGTAGATTTTCTAAAAGTTCAATAACATGACACATGATGAAATAGAATATGATAAACAACTGATTGATATCAGGAAAAGACATTTCAAGTGAAAAAGATAGCCCCTACGCAGGTCCCAAGTTAATTTAAATTCCAACAAGAAAAAGTATATGCATACCAATGTCCAACTGAAGTATATGTGTGTATGTGTATATATATATACACTTCTTCCAATAGTTTAAATTACTTATTCCAGATAAGAAATTGGTCATAGAACTTGTTTCAACAAATTAGCATATCTAACCATTTTTGGACCAAAAACAGGTAAGATTCATAGCATCAGAGTATCAGACAAATAGTTTCAAGGAAATCAATTAGGCTCTGGGATCAAATATGTGTCATTTTAGTACCTTATAAACTGGTCCAAAACCACCTTCCCCCAATATATTGTTAGTTGAAAAATTATTGGTTGCTGAAGTGATTGTGGACATGTCAAACAAGGTTAATTCTAAATCTTCCTCATGGTGGTCATTTATTGTACTTGCTGCTTCACTTTCTGAAATGCCTTTCATCTTTCCTGCAAAGTAGCATGCGGTGTGTAAATAGAAAGGAAAATGTAGCACATGCTCAATGTTCCCCGTTAATTATACCTTCTGCTAGCTCTACCCCAAATATAGAAAGGAATATAAGCCAAGTAGGTTGCCCAACATTTCTTTTGTATCATTGTCAGCAAGACTCATTGTGTTTTCATGGTAAACTTTATTGAATTGTATTAAAGGCCTTTGACATATATTATAATGGTCTACTTGTTAATTTGTGGATTATGCTGAATGCAGTTTAACCACATCTTAAAGGGGAGATAAAGAAATCAAAGGGTCAAGACAATTCCATTTTGTGAGAAAAGTTAGACTATCTGGACTGAGAATATCCATCATGATCATACCACTGACATAATTTGTTGATAACGGCCTTGTTTTGCATAACATATACAACAATCAAGAATCAAATAATTTGGAAGTTACTTAACTACCTTTGTGCCGTATCTTCCTTCTATAAATGACGAAGGCCAAGCATAGGAACAGGATTAAAATTCCTAAAGACAACACACAGCTTATGATAACAATCTTTTGCTTCCGAATGTTGGATTTATGCAATCTCTCTCGTTCAATTGCTTCTAGGAAACATGCAGTTAAAAGAAAATAGAGAAGTTGGGAAACAATAACAAATGTCAGAAGATAAAATAGGGAAGAGATAAAAGAAAAAAAAAACGAAAATTTTCAATTGGGAGAGATATTGTACCTACATCTGTCCCAGCCATCCTTATATAAATATCTTCAGTAGATTCAATCATCTCTTTCATATCTATCAGATTACTAAACCACAGTAAGCAGTCACTTGCCAATATTGCATAAGCTGTACAGGAGCAATTCTTCATGCACAACATCCTACATTCTTCAAGGCCAATACGTCTTTTAAATAATGTTCTTTCTGTATCTGGTAATTTTATCTTCGAAAACTTCAAAAACCCATCTCCATGGCAACTCAGTGCAGTTCTCCTAACACAGCCACCAGATGAATCTGTCGTATTCGGCACAAATCCATCCAGGCAGTCACAATTGGGGAATTTGTTTATATTGCAGCTAGCATATGCTCCACATGTTGCATAGCGATCACATTCATCCACTGGTAATTTTGAATAGGTTATCCAAACCTTTTTTTCATCACTCCAAGTACTTCGCTGGCTAAGTCCATCATGTGTTATCACGAGCCTATGAAGAATTGGCTTGTCAATAAGCTCATATGTATAGTAGGCCTCTTTCTCAGTAAAAATAAAGTCAAATGTAAATATAGAATTTTGTTTCAATTGGGGTGCCCCAGTAAAGTGATCAATACCATTCCATGATCCAAGACGAAATCTTTTGTTCGTCCCATCTCTTTGAACTACTTGTGGATATCCATCAATATCAACTTGATAGCTGTACCTACCATGAGATGGATCATCAGGGCTATTCCATGAAGTTATGTACCGATTCAGTCCCGTAGCCAGATTTCTTCCAAGCTTCTGTCCAGGTAGAAACGTGTCACAAGGATAATCGAAACTTTGCCACAGGGAAGAATCTTCAGGGTCATTAGTGTTTTTTTCCTGCACAACAAAATTTCCAGAAGGTAATAGCTTTGCAACCGGATACTGTGCTGGTCTTGTTGTGTTGGAGGACCAAATGACACTATTGTTATGGTTGAGAATGACTAGAACCCCATTTTCATTGAGCTTCAAAACCCCTGATGAGTCATTAAGCGGTTTGTCTCTGTTGGCAACCCATACTACTGTCATTTGTTGGACTTTGTTATACCAAATTCCCACATAACGGTTCTTGGAAGTTCGTAGGCTGAAGAATCCCAGTTTAAAGGTTTCATCAGCTGAAACCAAGGTCTCACCATCATCACTTATAGATTGCAATGTATCAATAGTGTCTCTTGCAGTAGAGCCTGTCACATTATTCAGCAAAAGGAGGCAGAACAGAAGTAAGGTAAAGCCTTCCATATCAGGGTCCGAGTTGCCCTCTAACTGGGTCAATATGTATCACCTGTGAAAAGCGCAAAGAGAGCGTTGAGCATCATCAGCTTTTTTAGTTATGAAAATTGTTCACAGTAATTAATAATTGCAGACGATTTAATCTAGTTTGTAACTGCTGTCACTCTATGGCAAAAAGAACCTCAACTTCTAAGATGTTGCGCAAAGCTAATCAATTAATAACCCTCTCAGACTGATATGATATAAATTAAACATGCTGATGATATCACAGCCTTACCGTGTATTAGTGATGACATTCATGGGCATCTATTCTTTTTCCGATTTGTGATGACTCCATAATTCCATATGATGAATAATATATATTATTAGTAAAAAGAACTCATAGCTTTGAAAGACTCATCAGTGTATCATAGCGGACAACAACACACTGATGGCAATGTAGGCGCTGGAGTCATGACTAGCCTGCCACGTTAATGTATGCTGATTTATTAAGTGAATAATAACCAATAAAAAAAAATTATTAAGTGAACAACTTTCGGTGGAAATTTCACGTGGGAAGGAAAAACTTGATTGAATTGAGGATATTTTTGTTTTGGACCGCAGGGCAAGTATGTGTTCTTGTTCTAGCTTTATTAACGTAGGGACGGAATCAGATGCACGTCGATTCCATTACCAATTGATAATTGTTGTGTTGTGTACTAAATAGAAGGAGGAAAAACTTGACTGTTGTGGTCAACGACGTGAAATGAAATCATCTCGACCTACCAATGTTAGACAGTAACTGGTAAACGAGGAAAACATGTGATCACTCGAGTCTTTATTGCCTCGCATGTTACACAACAAAATGAAAACAACGAAGATTAGTCGTGTGGGCGCGGTTTGTGCAAGGCATAACTATGGTTGGCAGGAGCAGTAATTGCGATGGCTGTACATTGATGCTACACCACCTCATCCTCTAAAATGTGTCATAAAACTATGTTTCCCAAAATATTAAACTAATAAATAGAGATACATGAATGATAGGTGATAACAAGTATGGAACATTGTGATACTATATGATACTACATTATGAAACTATCTCTCCCAAAAGATCAGAAGCTTAAGCCGATATATGGAAATACACATATATAATTTTATACTCTAACAAATATCTTCCTAAATCGGCTACTTCATGATTGCAATAACATGAAGTAAGTTGGCCTTTGTGAACCCTGATTGCGGATCCTATCTGCCTTGACCTTTAGGTAAGATTATAGTCAAACGAAAAAAAAGGAAATTTTGGACACCGAAAAAAAAATATACTAAACTTTCACAATTTCATTTAATGAAATTATTTTATTCGACCTTTTAAATAATGAATATATGAGTCAACAATATTGATTAATATAGTAATATATTATTGAATAAAACTTTCAATACATGTAAAAGACAATCGAAATTGAAAAAGATTTGAAGAGATGAGAAGATTTGGTTAGAGAGTTGAAGATTTGTCTAAAATCTAGCAAAGAATCTTGAAAAATTTCAATTCAGTTTTATATTATGTTTTCTTTAAATAGATAATTCTTGTGCAGAAAGAAGAGGAGTGAAAGTTTTAGAGAGAGATAGGCTAAGTATTGGTACTCATTCTAAGGGGTATAACTCCAATGTTTAACATTTTATTTTCTTTTATTTGCTAAGTTTCTTAGGTGTGAGGGAGATAAATTCTTAGGGAATTGAGTTTACATCCTTTTTATTATTGAATTTTCTTTTAATATATTTCTTATTTTCTAGCAATCTTAATGCTATTCTTGGCCTAATCACCCATTAACTGATATATGATTATACCGTCGAAAGAGATTTCACTTTATAAAATAAGTCAAACTAGAATTTAACATAGGTTAAATCAGCTAGAAATAGAAATGTTTATCTATGCAATATTTGAGAATTCTTGTTCTTTATCCTTTTAAAATAGTGCAAAAGATCGACTGTCTGATTTATCTTGAGAGGGTTGTAATAGCGAGAGATCGTGCTACAACTATTAGTAATGAGAGATCGAGAATAATATTATTGGGAAAGGAATGTAACAAATAGGTAATGTAAAGCCAGAGAAATTTGATGAAATTGACCCTTAACATTCGTCTTCATCTATATTCTTTCATATTCTATTTTAATTTGATTAGTTTTTATTTTTGTTTTTAATTTAAATCACTTTCATTCCATTTTTTCTGCCTAACTAGTGATATACTAATATGAGCTATCGCGACTCACAAACAAATTAAAATTTATAAAGTGCTAAGTTACACAAAAAATATAGTAAAAGGCACAATAGGTCGTCTCTCAAGGCGGCTTCAATACTTAGTTGTGAAAATTTGGGGTTTTGAAGAATAAAAATTATAACAATGGAATTTAAAAGATAATAGCAACAGTAGAGAAAAGCACTAGTGCAAGGTATTCCTAGGATTGAAAATCAATTATCATTGACTAAATATTAGACCCATTGGTGGCTATTAGTAATAAATTACTAGCAATTCTACTAGTGATTAATCAATCCCTAGAGTTAATCAATGAAATTAACAAATAAATGAAATCTTAATTTAATTGGCAATTGCAATGATCCAAGGTATCAATTGCTATAGCCTAACCGCCAATCAGAAAGTTAATTATAACGTTCTCCCTCAAACATAAACCAATAGACCTACCAATTTATGTCCAAATGGTTTCCTTAAACAAAAATTGCCAATTTAGTTATTCCAATAAAAATTATAGCAATCACCACAATAACCAAAGGAATGGAAACTGTAGAACATTAAGAAAATCAATGCATTCAATATAATCAAAAGGTCTCAAATGTCATTCCAATCCATTCAGAAATACCTAAACTAGTAAAGAAATCTACTCCTCCATCTCTGGAGGATTGCAACAATGAAGATAAATGAAACCTGAAAATAATAGCAACAATCCTTACTACGATCTTCAAGATAAAGCACCTTCACCAATGGAACCCTTAGAGAGAGAGATGTAGAGAGAGAATAATAGCAACTAAAAGTGGCCGCCCCAAAAGTGAGTCAAAAGCTGAATGAAAAGCTATAATAATCTCTTATATATTGCTCTCTAAAATGGGTCAAAGTGGGGCCCAAAAATAGATTAAATGAGCTATTCTACGTCATCGTACGAGTTGCAGCACTGGACAGAATTGACGTCTTCACGTATTTACTCATTTTGACCCCTTAAACATCTGAATCTGTCCTTGGCACTAGAAATAGCGATTATAGCCCTTTAAATAAGCTTTCCAACGCCATCGAACTCCAAATATTGTAAAAATGCTAATTGGAGGTCAAGTTGGACAGCATCAGAACATCAACAACCTTTAATCTTGCAACTCAATTTTCACCAAGATGTTCTTAGAATTGGGTTTTGAGTTGAACATGAAAATTGTAGAGAACTTTTTGAGCTTTCCAAAACATTTTTATTTGTCTTAATCCGATTACTGTAGAAAGAGATACAGATTTTCTCTTGTAATACTTTTTGCAATTTTGCTCAAATGAACTCAAGAACTCTTCTATTTTGCTTCTAAATTCTTCTCAATAGTTTCCAACCTCATTCTTGACATTTGCATTCAATTCAAGGCTGCTGTATATTAAAACCATACTCAAAGAGATAGGTTAAATGCAACATGTTTTAATCCAATAATTATCCCAAAATTAATGTAAAAGTCATCAATTCTATCAAAATCATAGAATGAGGAATAAATCAAAATCCTTATTAATTGTATCAACAACACAGTAAAACGCATGTAAAAAGCTAAAGTTTAGAAGTAAGATAAGTGACACAAATGCCCCTTATCATATACCCAAATGAACTAGTACTTGTTCTTAATCCTTATGGGAACGGCAATCTCATAATCATTCCTTTTTTATTTCTAACCTAGTACAGTTGCTGGAAACTGATTTTATGACCTAGTACACTTGCTAGAAATTGATTTCAAAAAATTTGTTATCAAACATTTTTCTCCCTTTTGGTTAAGGGCAACATAGCTTTTGTCTTTGGAGTAGATTTAAATGGCTATAGCCATAAGCTATTTTTACTTTCTAGCATTGATTGAAAATTTAGACTGGAAGAGAAAGGCTTTAGTTAATGGATGTAGGATAGAGTGGTAATAAAGGTCGATGAGACAAGCTTTGATTTTCAGACTCTATATGAGATTCAGTGATGCACAAGTGCTCATGACCCTGATTGGGCTAAGAGGGTTCCCGAGGAGTTCTTGAAGGAGAATGGGATCAGATAAGAAGTTGAAATTTACCATCTTTTGAATTTCATTTAATCACATTTGTAAAACATGGTTAAACGCAATTGCGCTTCCACCTAGGCAACTTCACCGCATTTATTAAGGAACGAATCACCACAAACTTCATCAAAAGTACGCAATTGTATTTTCATAAAATCTAGGTTCAAGGAAGCTTTTCAAATTCCTTTATGTTAGGGCGGGAGCCTAACATAGGGAGATACAATTAATGGGCTAAGTGAATGCACCATACTACTAGGTTGGACGCCACATCTTGACCTAAAACCTTAAGGCAATGAGTCATGACTCTTCCCATATTATATATTATTCACTTAATTCATTCTCAACTAATGTGGAATTTCATCTTTCACACTTAACTCCAACAATCTCCCCCTAAAGTGTGAGACCCACCATATTGTTCCCCTACTAGCTAACCACTCTTCCTAGCACCTGTCATCTGTAGTCCATGCTTTTTCAGGAATTGAGCCTAACCTTGGCTCTGATACCACTATTAGGGTGGGGGAGCCCAACATATGGAGACACAATTAATGGGTTAAATGAGTGCACCATATCACTAAGAAGGATGCCACATCTTGACTCAAAACCTTAAAGCAATGAGTCATAACTCCTTTCATATTATATACTACTCACTTAATCCATTCTCAACAAATATGGGACTTCACCTCTCACACTTAACTCTAACACTTTATAAATAGAGAAATGTTATCTGTATTTATTATTTGTGAGACACTGTATCAATATACTCTTATCTACCATTAAATGGGTTATGGATCCAACTTAATTTGGGACTCACATCACATCTAATGGTAGGTAAGAGTGTGTCAACACGGTGTTCCATAAAGTGTAAGCACAAATAACATTACTCTTATAAATAACAACTTTTATGATAATGTCAAGAAACATCTTGAAGTAAAAAAGAAATAATAATAACAAAGGTTTATTTTGATCTTTGAAGTTGTAATTGTGCTTCATTAGTCCCTAAAATTACTAAGTTAAATTTTTAGTTCATGAAATTGCATTCTATACCTCAAGTCCTAGTCAAATGATTGACCAATGTTCGTTTGATCAATGAAACGTCCGTATAATTTTTAATGGCTCACATGAATTAGAATTTTCTTATAAATGAATGGAATAACATTTTCATGCAAGGATAAAAAAAATATAAAACTAACTTTTGAATAGTAATGTGAGAATAGTATTAATAATACTCTTAAAAGGTTGTATTTGCAAATATCTAGGAATATTTGCAAATTTTTTTTTGCATTTTTTTTTTGCAGTGTATTCATTGTTGGACATATAATGAGTGATTCTTTAACGTATTAAATTTGTTATAACCTGAAAGAAAAAAGGGGGATAGACCACCTATAGACCTTAAGTGGTGTAGACCACTTTAGACCTTCCATTTTCCTTCTTTTCTCCCTTTCTCTTCTCCCCCTCCATAAATGTTCTCTTTCCTCTTCCTCCTTCTTTCTTTATCTTCTTCCTCCATCTCCTCCTCATATCTCTTTCTCACACACCACCATCTCCTCCACACCACCTCAACTACCATCACCATCTTCTTTTCTTCCTCTTCCTCCTCCTCATCATTATCTTCATCACAACCACCATAAAAATTGCGCTTTTCCCTTTCTTCTCTCTCTAATCGCAATTTCTCTCTCTAAGTGGAGGTGTCACAACGTGCCCGGAGGGTGCCGCGACGGGGGACGACGATCGAATTTTAAAATAAAAAAAAAGGGGAGTCGCCACCAATTTTAATTCTGGTTAAAACTGGAAAACCTTTTGATTTGTAAACTGGTCTTTTGAAAAGAGATTTGAGTCCGAGAGTCTGATTATGATTAAGGAAGGGTGGAAACTTAATCCCACTGCACCCCTAATACATCCGTATAAATACGGTTACCCTAGAGCTTATTATGCAAATTGATTATAATTTTATAATATTTAATTTCCCCAAAACTTGTGATAATTACATATTTTCAAAGAAATAAAGTTAAAATTAAAACAGAAAATAAAGAACAAATTTTATTAAAAAGGATTTTGGCTTGATAGTTGTTGGCTACGCCGACGTATCCTCTGGTGCAATGAGGAACTCAAAGCCACGCTGCTCATGAAAATGATTGTGTGTTGAATTGATTTTATTAAAGAAACTAATTTTGAAGAAGTTAAAACCCACTCTTGCACAGGATTCAGGATAGTATGAACCATACAAGAAATCCTTACACTCTCATGAAACTTGAGGATAGCGAGCTATACATCAACATCATGAGTCGTTACGTGGATTTTATCTTTGAAACTAGAATTTTAAAACAGAAATATGGCGATCGACTTTAATTTTTGAAAATGAATGAAAACATGAACTGATTGATTTTAATTTAAAAAAAAAGATTTTTGATTGTTAAATGGAAAGATAAAATTTTTGCAAATTCTAATTTCAATGAGAATTAACAGAATAAAAAAAAACAAAATTTTCATAACCATAACTAATTCAAGCAAACACATGAATACATAAAATAATTAAACTAAAATCAAAATTAAATAAAATTACATGATTAATTTAAGCAAAACACATAGAAAATAATAAAGAGGAAGATCAACTTATAAACACAAATACACAACTAAATAAAACATAATTAAATAGACAAATATAAAAACCTAATTATTTTTATTATTTTTTGTTTTTTATTATTTTTTCTTTTAATTTTAAAATCATTACAAGATTCAACCAAAGCAAATATGTAATTAAAATCACACTTTTTATTTTTAGTTTTTTTATACTAAAATAATCTAAGATTATTACAAAAAAAAACTTTCTTAATAAATCAAATTATTCCAGTCTTCATTTTGAACTAAATTAAATAAACATTAATTAAATAAATACACTAACTAAACCAAATAAATTCAAAACCAAACAAACAAAATGAAATAAAATAAACTCATCTGACAAAATAGAATATTAACTTAAAATAAAATTAAAACTCTTTATCTATTTATCCTAGTTTTATTAATTTAATTACACTATCCTATATACTTCAACTCTAATATACACACAGCTAAAATAAACAAAGACACTGCCAACTCTCTCTATTATTCATATACACACGCACACACTAACGCTCTCTCACACACACACATATTGATAACACACGCACACACGTACTGAGAGGAGGAAAGAGACAAAGAGAGAGAACGGGGAAGCGAGAGAGAAAGCTCCGCGAGGGAGAGAAAGAAGAGGGAAGACCACCACAGGGGAGGGCTGCGCCGGTGGCTAGATGGGGCGATGAAGAAGGGTTCGCGGCCAAGGGAAAAGGCCACCGTGATTCTGCGGCTCGAAGGCGGTGGTGGCGTCATGGAGCTATGGATCTGAGGTGGAGGTGAGGTTGCGGGTTTGGTGGGTTCGTGAAGATGGAGCTAGCGGTGGCTGAGCTTGTGGCGGCGCAGTAAGGTCGCGGCCTTGGGAGGGGTGGGTGGCTCATTTGGTGTGGCGATTCAAGCGGTGGTTGATGGCGGTGGAGGCATGCCTGGTTCGCGAAGATGAAGTGGCGGAGGTTTCTTGGGCCGGCGGAGGTCTCGTCTAGGAGAAGCGGTGCACGCGGAAGAAGAGTAGTGGATCTGAGGAGGGCGGTCAACGGCGTCGTTGTCGTCGGCGTCGAAGAAGATCTCCGAGGTGAGGGAGGCGGGGAGCGGTGGCGGCAGACTGGTCCAGGATGCCGACGAGGATGGCGATCTGCTGTGAGGAGGAGTAGCGGTGAGGGGGAGGTCTTCGCGGCGATGCTTGATAGCGGTGATGTAGTGGTGGAGCTACATGGACTGGTTCACGGTGGTCATGGAGGTTGGAATAGTGGTGGGATGATGGAGCTTGGTGATTGATGGTGATGATGAAGCCGTGTGGAAAGTTCTTGGGGGTGGCGCCGGCGGTGATAATGATTTACTGGGAAGGAGGAGGTGAGGAAGAGGAGATGAAGTTGATGATGATGGTGGCATGATGGGAGGCCGCGGCTGCTGATGGGGAGGAGCACCGCCGCGGCCTCTCCCTATTTCCTCGTTTTTGTTTTGTTTTTTTTTTTTGATGCAAAATTGATGATATTGTTGAATTCTACCTTGTCTTTTCTGTTGTTGTTACTGGGATTGTGTTGGAATTGCTGCTGAATGGTTTGTTGATTTGCTTGTGTTTGAAATTTTTTGATTCCCTTGCAGGTTGATTCAAAATTTTTTTGATCCCCCATTCCCGGTTGATGATGGCTGGTTATATCATGTTGTAGTCAAACAAAAATTATTGAGATCATCTCTTTTACAGGTTGGCTATCATCATACAAAGAAAAGAAAATGATGCTGTTGGGGAGAGGGATTCATCATGCTGTCCATTTCCCTCTCCCCGTTTGAGAAACGGTCAAAAGAGGAATCCAAAGCTTTTGTTTTTTGTTTTTTTTAAATTTTTAAATTTTTATTGTATTTATTTATTTATTTATTTTTTTAAAAAAAGGGCTGAAGAAGGGTATGGGCTAAAAAAAAGAAAAGCAATGGGCTTGGACAAATTGAAATGGGCTGAAATCTTTTATGCAAAAAAAATAAATAAATAAATAAAAAATAAAAAAAATGGACAAAATATGGTGTTCACAGTTGCCCCTCTTTATTTGTTTCTTATCGAAAAATATAATGTTCATGACTTTGATATTTTGCTATAAGAGACAAGTAAAGATATGAACGCATGTTTTGTCCAAGTGTATGCCGAGAATGCATTGATGCTGGTGAGTGCGATGACATGATAATGATGACAATAATGATACGATGAGGATGAATGCATAATAACAATGATGACGTGATAAATGAAGCTATATGACTTCATGATGAATGAATACTGCTAATGTCAAGCGGGAATAAAATGTGTATGAAAACTAAATGCATGTGAAACCTAAAAGCATATGGAAAACTTGTGAAATTTAAGCATGAGAGGTATGACGTCATGTGAAAATGAAGCCTAAGTATGCGAAATTAAAATGTATGAATACAAATGTGAAAGTAATAAAGGCATCTGAAATTAAAACCTATGAAAGCAAAGTAAAGGACATGTGAAATTTAAAATTTGTGAAAGCAGAGTAAATATTTGTGAAAGCCAGATAAACGGATGTGAAAGTAAATGTGAAAACAGTAAATGCATGTGAAAATAAATGTTCGTGAAAGTAGTAAATGTTTGTGAAAGCAATAGACACATGTGATAATAAATGTCTGTGAAAGCAGTAAACGCATGTGAAAATAAAATTTTGTAAAAGCAGTAAACGCATATGAAAGTAAATGTTTGTGAAAGCAGTAAACGCATGTGAAAGTAAATGTCTGTGAAAGCAGTAAACGCATGTGAAAATAAATATTTGTGAAAGCAGTAAACGCATGTGAAAGTAAATGTCTGTGAAAGCAATAAACGCAGGTGAAAGTAAAATTTTGTGAAAGCGGTAAATGCATGTGAAAGTAAATGTTTGTGAAAGCATGTAAATGATTGTGAAATGTGAAAATAAATCTTATGAAAGTAGAGTGAATGCATATGAAAATGAAAGCAGAATTTTGTGAAGGTGTGTGAGAATTAGATGAATGTGAAAACAAATGTAAATGAATGATTGCCAATTTTGATGAAATAACGATGTGAGATTAATGTGATGATGATATGAGTGATGCAAAATTAGTGCAATGATGTGATGAATGAAGCCAAACTGGTGGAGTATCAGCCTGATGAATGAGTTAATGCAAAACTGATGTCGTGGTGACGTGTTCAGTGACAAGAATGATGACAATAGCTTTCAAAAATTAAAATTTGCCCCAGTTTGAGGTATCTTTGCATTGCACTTCAAGAAAGCTTTCGTCTATTCCAAATGAGCTGTCTCTTTGGACGAGCAGTTCTATAAGCCTCTTTATTGTAGATTTCCAACACACTTTGTCTGGTGACGTTTCAACATCTCTTTATTGCCCCCGTTTGAGGTATCTTTGTTTGGGTCACCCATCTCATTTCCTTTTCGATTCGATCTCGATCCACGAGCCCCTTACTTGACTTATCAATCATGAGGTTAGTTAACAAATTAGTTTCTTGGTTATATTCCAATCATAATATCATAATTATGCATGGTTTCCGAAGAGAATGCAGAGATAAAGATTTTTGGTAGAAAATGGAGGATAATCAGAGACACAGAGAAAGAAGAAGACAATTTTATTGGAATTCAAACTGGAAAATATTTACAGGACTTCAGTAACTGTTAAGAGATAAAGAATGAAGAAAGAAAGGCTGATAGTGTTGTTTTCATGTGATCAACCCATTTCACTGATCCATTGATTACATCAGACTCAAAGTTCATGATAGCGATTGCGATCCTTCATTGTGCTTCCAACTATATCATGATCAAATTGCCCCAGTTTCGATGGCTTCCTGATCATTGTCTTGATCTTTCACCAGTGCATAGGCCGCCTTTTCAGGTTTTCAACCTAGCAATTACGACTTGTCCTCCTCTTTTGTTTTGTTTTTTTTTTTGTTTGTTTTTTTTTGTTTGTGCTCTAATTTTTGCCTAGGCCGCCCTTCTGGGTTTTCAACCTAGCGAGCATTTTCCTTTTTTATTTTTTTGTTTTTTTTCATTTTATTTTGTCAGGCGAAGTATTTTTTCACAGCATCTGAATTGATTGGTTTTGCAAGTGCATTGCCTTCCACGTCAGTCAAGATCAATGCTCCTCCAGAAAATGCATCTTTGACAACGTAAGGGCCTTCATGTGTGGGTGCCCATTTGCCTCGATTATCCTCTTGATTCGGCAAGATTTTCTTCAGGACAAGGTCGCCTGGCTGAAATGTTCGAGGGCGGACATTTTTGTCAAAAGCTTTGGCCACTCTTTTCTGGTACAGTTGGCCATGACAGACTGCATTGAGCCGTTTTTCTTCTAGCATATTTAGTTGCTCATATCTTGTTCTGACCCACTCAGCTTCTTCTAGTTCAGTCTCCGTTAAGACCCTTAAAGACGGTATTTCCACTTCTATGGGTGTTACTGCCTCCATCCCATACGCCAATGAATACGGAGTTGCCCCAGTTGAGGACCTGACGGAAGTACGATAGGCATGTAAGGCATAAGGTAACATCTCACTCCAATCCTTGTAGGTGATCACCATCTTTCCCAGGATCTTCTTGATGTTCTTGTTTCTTTGCTTCTCTGACCCCATTCATCTTTGGTCGGTAAGGAGCTGAGTTATGATGTTTGATCTTGAATTGCTCACACAGTTTCTGTACATCTGCATTGTTGAAATTTGTGGCATTATCTGTGATGAGCCTCTCTGGTAACCCATACCTACAAATGATGTTGTTCTTCAGAAACTTCACTACTACTTTCTGTGTCACATTGGCGTAGGAAGCTGCTTCTAACCATTTGGTGAAGTAATCAATAGCTACCAGAATGAATCGATGTCCATTGGAAGCTTTGGGGTTGATTGGTCCTATGACATCCATGCCCCACATTGCAAACGGCCAAGGCGATGTAAGAGTGTGTAATGGAATAGGAGGAGAATGGATTCGATCAGCATAGATTTGGCATTTGTGACATTTTCTGACAAATTCAATGCAGTCTTTTTCCATTGTGAGCCAATAGTATCCTTGCCTGAGGATCTGTCGGGATAACGTGTGCCCGTTTGCGTGGGTACCACAAATACCTTCATGAACTTCTGATATGATGGAATTCGCTTCCTTGGCATAGACGCACCTTAACAAAACTCCGTCGTGGCTCCTTTTATACAATACTTCTCACGAAAGGAAGAGCGACATAGATAGCCGTCTGAGTGTCTTTCTATCGTTCTCATTTGCTGCTGCAGGATATTCTCTTTCCTTAATGAACCGTTTGATATCGTGAAACCATGGCTGGCCGTCTGGCTCTTCTTCAATGTTAGCACAATATGCTGGTTCTTTTCTAACAATGACTTGCAAAGGCCTTACTTTCACTTCTAAATCGAGCTTGATCATCACAGCCAAGGTGGCTAAAGCGTCTGCAAACTGATTCTGGTCACGGGGCAGGTAATGAAAACTGACATCCTTGAATTCATCTTTCAAGCTCATGAGATGCTCATAGTATGACAGCAACCTATGCTCTTTGACTCGCCATTCTCCATTGACTTGAAAAATGATTAAGGCTGAGTCTCCGTAAACCTCCAAGTATTGCACTCCTAGGGATATTGCTCCCTTCAAGCCTATTATGCACGCTTCGTATTCAGCCATGTTGTTTGTACAATCAAATGCCAGTTTCACAGCAATTGGAAATTGTTTGCCGTCAGGGGATATTAAGACTGCTCCAACTCCATTCCCTCGAATATTGACTGCACCGTCGAAATACATCTTCCACACAACATCATCTTCTTCTTGATTTTTACTCTCTTCTTCTACAGCTGCTAGGACATCTTCATCAGGAAATTCAAGCTCCATCGACTGATAATCTTCAAGAGGGTTTTCGGCCAAGTGGTCCGCTATCACACTCCCTTTTATAGATTTCCTGGTCACATACTTAATGTCAAACTCTGCTAAAGCTACTTGCCATTTGGACATTCTCAGAGAGATATGTGGGCTTTCAAAGATGCATTTCATCGGATCTATCCGAGATATGAGCAATGTTGTATAGTAGAGCATGTCTTTGTCGTAATCTTTTTCTTTGTCCATACTAGAGCACAACAAGTCTTCTCAATAGCCAGATACCTGGACTCACAGTCATTGAATTTCTTGCTCAAGTAGTAAATGGCTTGCTCCTTTCGACCAAACTCATCATCTTTGACCTATCGCCCCATAGACCCATGCAATACTGTGAGATACAATATGAGTGGTCGTCCCGGTGTTGGCGGAACTAAGAGAGGTGGACCTGACAAGTAATTCTTGATCTTGTCGAAGGCCTCTTGACACTCGTCATCCCATTTACCAGGATGATTTTTCTTCAGTAGCTTGAATATGGGCTCGCAGGTGTATGTCAGATTGGAGATGAACCTTGCTATGTAATTCAGTCGGCCTAAGAATCCCCGAACCTCCTTCTCTGTCTTGGGCACTGGCATATTTTGGATGGCTTTGATTTTGTCTGGATCTACTTCAATGCCTTTCTTGCTGACAATGAACCCCAACAATTTTCCCGTAGACGCTCCAAAGGTGCATTTTGCTGGATTTAGTCGAAGCTTGTAAGTTCTCAACCTTTCAAACAACTTTCTGAGCACCGCAACATGACTTTCTCCCTCTTGTGACTTTGCTACCATGTCATCCACGTACACTTCTAGCTCCTTGTGAATCATGTCATGGAAAAGAGTCACCATTGCTCGTTGGTACGTAGCTCCAGCATTCTTCAGACCGAACGGCATAACCCTGTAGCAAAACACCCCCCACTGAGTGACAAATGACGTTTTCTCCTTGTCTTCTTCTGCCATCAAGATTTGGTTGTAGCCTGAATAACCGTCCATAAAAGAGAATCGATGGCTTCTTGCTGTGTTGTCTACTAAAACGTCTATATGTGGGAGAGGAAAATTGTCTTTCGGGCTCGCTTTATTCAAGTCTCGATAATCCACACACATTCGGACCTTTCCATCCTTCTTCGGCACAGGTACTATGTTGGCTATCCATTTTGGGTAGAGCGGAACCTCTAAGAAACCCGCATCAAGCTGCTTTTTGACTTCATCTTTGATTTTGAGCGACATTTCTGGACTCATCCTCCGTAACTTTTGTCGCTTAGGTTCAATTCCTTCAATCAATGGGATGCTGTGAGCCACTATCTCTGGGTCCAAACCAGGCATATCTTTGTAAGACCAGGCAAAAATATCTAGGAATTCCCGGAATAGTGCAATCATCTCCTCCCTTTCTGGATTGTCAACTATCTTCACTTCCTTCTTGTCTTCATCACTGCCCAAATTCACAGTTTCAATAACCTCATCATGTGGATTTATCCCCTTTTCCATTGAATTTATGATTTTGGCAAATTGTTGGCACAACTCAGGATCTTCATCTTGTTCATTTTCATTTGAGTCCGTTGTAATGCAATAATCAGTTAATGGGTTTTCACAATTATTTGCACAGGATAACGATTACGAAGGAGATGAGTCCCTGGAATTGAGATAAGACCGTAAATAAATAAAAAAGAAAGCGATAAACAAGGAAAGAGAATTGGAAAAGAGAAACCATGCATAATCATTTTATTATTCAACTGAAATACAAACAAAGGTGACTAAGCATCCATTACTCAAGGAAAAATAAATCATTGAGGAGTAGATTCCCGATTGTTTAATGGCTCGAGATTAGGGTAAATCAATCGAGGCATCTCCATAGTTCCCCAGCGTACTAACGACTTGATTTCTTCTATCATCATCACTGCTGCTGGTGTAGGAAATGTATCCATAATGTGTGGGATCTTTTCCTTAGTGGATTCAAGAGACTGCTTGAAAGGTATCTCTGTGGCTTCATACCCAAGACCGAACTTCCCAGGGTTGTCGGGAAGCGAGATCGGGTTCTTGATTCCTTGCAGCTGGCTCCCCAATCCTTTTCCTTCTTCAAATCCACTCTTGCGCATTATCTGAGCGGCCACTTGATGCATACCACCCGTCAGTTCTACTGGCTCTGCTATCTCAAGGTTTTGGAAAGATACTTCGAGGGTATCTTCAGCACAATCAACATATGGTACCGATACTGGTTTAGTCACCAGCAGTTCTTCTTCCCCTTTGACAGTGATGAGTTTTCCATTGTCTATGAATTTCACCCTTTGATGAAGGGTAAAAAGGACAGCGCCGGCCTCATGAATCCAGGGTCTTCCTAACAGCATCGTATACCCTGGGTCAATGTCCATTACTTGAAATCTAGTCATGAAGATAGTTGGCCCAATTTGCAGTTGAAGATCAATGGCTCCCATGATCTCCCTCAAAGATCCATCAAATGCTTTGACAATTGTCCCACTTGGTTCAATCGTAGAAGGATCAATTGGGAGTTGTTGCAGTGTTGAGTATGGAAGCACATTGAAGGCAGATCCTCCATCGACCAATACCTTTGCAACATTGCAACCTTGGCATTTCAAGGTGACGTGGAGCGCCTTCGGGCGCCCTATCGGATGAGGAAAAACTTCATTCTCTGTGAAGGTAATGGCATTAGCTGTCTTGATAGCACCCACGATTCCTTCAACCCTATCAGGGGTTATGTCCTTAGACACATATGCTTGGTCTAGCACCTTTTTGATTGCGCTGCGATGAGCCTCCGAAGATAAGATCAAGGAATAAAGTGAGATCTTTGCTGGTGTTTTCTTCAATTGATCCACCACATCATACTCACTTTGTTTCATTATCTTTAGAAACTCTTCCTCTTCTTCTTCACGGCTCTTTTCTTTGCTTTCCTTCTGAGCCTTGTTGAGTCCGTCACCTGGGGGTTCTTTAACAACTTCTCGGGAGTATAACACCTACCACTCCGAGTAATTCCCCCTATTCCCGTAACATTGGTTATGGATTCTGATGCCGAGGATTCTTCATTGTTTGGTTCTTTACACGCTCCCAGGTGATCGGGGTTTGCGTAGGTTGCAAGATGAGAAGGTAATCTAGACACCTTGAAGACGGGTACTGTTCTTTGACTGGAAGATGTCATTCTAGACGTTGATGCATTGGATTCCACCTGCGTTTCATACCTCCATGGGACTGCACGGTCACTTTCATAAGGAAATGGCTTGGGCACTTTGAAAACAAGTGCTGGCTCTTGATTGTAGACTTTAAAAACAGGGGGTGCACGATGGATCATGTTGACACTTCGTTCAATACCTCTTGGTATTTCAAGCACCCCTAGTTTGATCATCTTTTCAACATAGAGCTTCAGCTTCGGACATTCCTCTACGTGGTGCTTCATCCCAGAACACTCACAGAATATATCATCTTCATTTCCTTTTACCGTCCTTGTTCCTTTTGCACTTTCAACTTCTAGCTCATAACCAGTTTTCCTTAGTGCTTCTAAGATCTCTTTCATTGGGAGCTTGTCATTCTTCACTTCTTGACTTACGCACTTCTCATGACAGATGGAATTCACTTGTCCTCCGCTATGATTGGGGAAAGGATTATTCCTTATGTGCGGTCTTGATTCTTCCTCCAGTTTAATGGCGCCACTATCGATCAAACGCCATCTTGCGCCACGAAACCATAATAATCCTCGACAGAGTGTCCAGGAAAGTTAGAATGATACTCGCATGTTTGGTTTGGATTGTACCATTGAGGATATGGCGGTACGAAGGTTTTCCCAGGACGTGGGGCTAGCAAGTTATCCCCACACAAACGCCTAAATAGCTCAGAGTTGCTTATGTGGAAATCAGGTAAGGGACGATTGTTCATGGGTGGTCTTGGAGTGGTGTTGGTCCTAAAAGGTGGTCGAGGAGGTATTGTGGGTGGGTAGGTCATTTGGTGATTTGGGTTGGTTTGGTAGGATTTAGATATAGTAGGTGTATATGGTCTAGGGTAAGAAACATGGTTGACTTGGTATGGTTGAGGTTGATATGTAGGTAATGGATAAGGTGGGTGTTGAAATGATAAATTGGCTCTGGGTCGAAAGGTTGGTTGGTTGGATTGGGGTGGTCGTTGTGGCTGTATGGAATTAATGGTTCCGTCCTTCTTTTTATGGAATTGTCCCTTCCTGGTTTGAGTCTCACTTGCTTCTCCAGCAATTAACTCCACTTTGCCATCTTGAATGTTAGCTTCAATCCTCTCCCCAATCTCTATTAGATCGACAAATTCCTTCACATGAGTTCCCAACATGTTTTTGAAGAAAGGACCCTCCAAAGTACGAATAAAGTAGGAGCACATCTCCTGCTCCAACAATGGTGGGACGACTCTAGCTGCGAAAGCTCTCTACCTTTGAGCATACTCCTTGAACGATTCGTCATTCTTCTTTTTCATCCCCTTGACCTGGTCCCTTGTAGGTGCAGCATTCAGATTGAACTTATACTGATTGGTGAATGCCAAAGCCAAGTCTTCCCAACATTTAATTCGAGTCATGTCCAATTGCATATACCACTCCCAAGCGGCCCCTTCTAAGCTTTCAGAGAAGAAACTGATTAGAAAGTTTTCATCTTGAGACCACATGCCCATCTTGGTGCAATACATTTTCAGGTGCATGATGGGATTAGAATTTCCATTGAATTTGACAAGTTCCGGCATTTTAAAATCCTTTGGAATATTGACATTAGGAGCAAGACATAACTCCTTTATATTCATAGGACCAAACGGACTCGGTCCTCTTAATGCCCGGAATTGCTCTTGCATTTTCTCTTCTAGTTCTTCTCTTAGTTTAATCCGTTCTAACTCCCTCGCAGTTTCGTTTGCAGAGCCAATTCCCTCATCATTCTCATATCCCGCATGTGTTTCATGCCCAATATTCTCAGCATTTTCTCTTGCCGTGTTTATAGTGTCAACGATGAATTTCTTGAGTTCTGGACCAAATATAGATTTCATCATGTCTTTGAGTTCGTCAATTTCTTGACTTAGATTCCTCCCTTCTGCAGCCATGACCTTCTCCTTGCCTTTACTCTTTTCAGCCTTCTTCTTTTCAGCTCTCTCCGTCTCAATTCTGGATCGTAGCTCGTACGGCTCTCTAGCCGACGCACTTGAACTAGACAGAGCTTTCTTTGAAGGAGCAATGTTTGACAACCTTATTATAAAAAAAGAGAGAAGAAAAAAAAAACAAAATGAGCAAATGAAATAAAACTTAAAGATCCTTTGATAGTGAAGAATCACATTCATTTCGACAGTATTGAACTTGATTCGTAATGTCCATAAGATAGGGCCTGTGAAGGATTTAAGTATAGGGGATTATCATTCCACAATATACTTTGTTAAGAGCACACTAGCAATGTACAACTTGATCTTCTTTCTTACATTCTACACAGAAGAAACAATTTCTATAAGGTAGAAATGTAATTGACAATATATCCAAGGGAGATTTTACTCCACGATAGATATAGTCTCATGCTTTTATTTAAAGAGTAACAGGGAAAGTCAATAAGCGAATTCATTTCATTTATTCATGAGAGTGCAAATACATCTGCAATTACATCACAGTTGGGTCAAGGATGGCCATTCCAATTACATCACAGTTGGGTCAAGAATGGCCATTCTTTTTCTCTTAAGGCCTCTAGCAAGACCCCTACTCATATCCATGAAATCACTCATTTCACTTGGCAAATGAAGCTTGAAATTCTCTTGGATTTCTTTCTCGGCTTTTTCAAAATGGTAAATAAACTTCGGAATATGATGGTCTAATTCCTCGGTTAATCTTGTGTATCCTCCTTTCCATTCTTCAGCCTTCATTGCCCAATCACCAGCTTGCTTCTTCCAGAATCTTCCCGCATCTTCTGTGTTGAGAAGTTGATTCCGACATTTCATGAAACGGGCCCATTCTTGATCACATTCTTCCTTTGACTGTGCTAAGAGTGCATTTAGCTTCTCCATCTTCAACTCCAACTCTTCTTTTTGCCTTTGCATTTCAACTTGCACCTCTTCTCTCATTTGTTCTTGCTCACCAATCTTCATTTTCAGTCCTTGGTTTTCTTTGTTCAGTTGGCTAATGTGCTTCATAAACTTATTCTTCTCATTAGTCATCATTTGGACTTGTTTTTCCAGGTTCTGGATCTTCTGTCTCTGCTTCTCTTGATCAGGGATGTCAGCAAGCTCGTCTCTCAGTTGTTCGATCAGTTTTTCTTTCTTCTCACATTGGCTTCGAGCAATGACAACTTCTAACTCCGCAGCCTGCTTTTGTTGTTCCAGGACCTTCATTTGTGCTTTCATGACCTCCATTTGTTCAGCTAATTGAGGATCATTCTTCTTTTCAGGAAAGGAGATAGGAACACTTTGAGGTACTTTCCTTGTTTCTCTCCATGTGACATACTCGCGAGTGCTGATCACGAGTGGCTTACCTAATTCATCTCTTCCCGCCATATGAACATCTCTCCATGCCTCCTTAACTTCGCATGATAACACCTTAGTGTCTTCACCTTCCTTATACCAGAAATAAAGTCCGCCCAGTTGCTCTTCTCGTGGCTTCTTTTGTGTCCAACAAAGTTGTCTGAGTGCTATTGTTGGTGTGTATGATATGCAACCTCTTGGACCCATCAACGGTATGTTATGGTATTTTCCACAGCTAAGAATGATATCACCTCTTTCATGTTCGTACCATGGGCAAACCCACTTGAATATTTGCTCCTTCATGCTATCGAATTCGGCTCTCCATTCGTGGTCTTCTTTTGGCTTTATTGGAATACGGTGAAAGCTCTTTAGCGGGTCTGAGATATTTCTGATGTGATTCCCTGCATACATATGCATGATGATCCACACATATAAGAGGTGTAGACAACATCGAAGCTTTCCTTTTTGTTTCTGATGGCAGAAATTCAAAGTCAGGAATGTTTCAGCCAATATAGCAGGAACTGGATTTCTTTGCTTATTTTCTACAGCAAAGAAGACATCCATGGCAGCTTGATCAACTATGTCCGGAGCGGAAGGAAACAATATCAACCCATAAATAGCAAAAGCCAGTACTCTTGCAAAGGTGGCCCATTCTTTTCGATGCCCCAAGCCCTTCAACTGTTCTTCTATGAATATTTTTGTCACTCCTTTTGACTCTGAATGTCCTGTCAACTTCACTTGAGCCACTGACACACCTAATAATTCGCCGAATTGCTCTACTACCTTTCCACTTGAAACAGGTTGTTCCAAATGGAAATAAACAGGGGTGTTTTTTCTTACTGGTAACTTTAACATGCAGGCATATTCTTCAATGGTAGGAGTGATATCCATATTTGGCAATTCAAGACATCTCAGAGCCGGGTTCCAATATTGAGCTAGAGTATTGAGGGCTGTAGTATCCACTGATATAAGTAACAGATCCAGAATTGACCCATATTTCTTTGCAAAAATTCTTCTATTTTCACTGGGCAGCAATTGACTCAATTGACGTAAATTCCCCAAAGAACATGTATTTCCCATCACATTAAACTGCTTCTTCAAGTTAGATACATTGCTAGTGTATTGTGCTCTTTCCATCATTTACTGTCTAATATGATGTTATTCTTTGCCACCAACAGATCCTTCAAAAGAGAGAAAATGAATGAGATGTATATCATAAATAAATGTGAATGTTACGTGGAAAGAATGCATGTAATGCAATTGAAACATGAATTTTATTTTATTTATCTTTTTTTGAAAGTAAACATGCTCAATGAGAACAAATGCAGATGTTATGCATGATGGAGATATGAATTATTTATGCAAAAGATAAACACAGATGTTTTAATGTTTAAAATAAATGTTACATGATACATGATAAAAGAGGAAGAAGTATGCTCCCTTGTGTCCTAACAGGGTAGAGTCTAAGGCTTGGTTCTATGGTCAACCCTATTTGAGGTAGGCATCTAACGTCATTCTAATAGTGCACAAATTTTGGGGGGATCTAGAGTCCTAAAGGATTATGGTCCCCAGGTTGCCTCTATCAATAAGATAAAGTCCTAGTTCCATGAGTCAAACCACAGGGACATGAAAGTCACAATGTGGCAACTCATAGTTCCAGTAACAACCTGAGCGGATGAATCAACGACTGTCAGGGAAGCATAAGCCTCACAATAACAACGTCAAAACCCCTTCTTGTCCTATGGCTTTCCAAGGCTCGGGTATAGAGCCCAAATAGTATGTGAGGACAGTGAAAGTGAAAGTGTGTGCCAGGAGCATACAAACCTGTAATCCTAAACACTATACACAATCCTGCAAAACAAATCAAAGAGACATATATATACAAGAAGTCTTCTACCCTAAGGTTTCAAATATATACAAAAGTAAAAATTTCTATCCCAATATTTGTATAACAAATATTTACAGACGAATAACAAATATTTACAGATAAATAAACAGATATTTAGACAATTATTTACAAAAACAAAACAAAGGTGTTGTGGAGGGGAAAATAAATATTATATAATTATAATTATTTGCATAATGTACTCTAATAGGCTTGACTCTCAAAAATGTCCCAAGTGGAGTCGCCAAACTGTCACAACGTGCCCGGAGGGTGCCGCGACAGGGGACGACGATCGAATTTTAAAATAAAAAAAAAAAAAGAAAAAGGGGAGTCGCCACCAATTTTAATTCTGGTTAAAACTGGAAAACCTTTTGATTTGTAAACTGGTCTTTTGAAAAGAGATTTGAGTCCGGGAGTCTGATTATGATTAAGGAAGGGTGGAAACTTAATCCCACTGCACCCCTAATACATCCGTATAAATACGGTTACCCTAGAGCTTATTATGCAAATTGATTATAATTTTATAATATTTAATTTCCCCAAAACTTGTGATAATTACATATTTTCAAAGAAATAAAGTTAAAATTAAAACAGAAAATAAAGAACAAATTTTATTAAAAAGGATTTTGGCTTGATAGTTGTTGGCTACGCCGACGTATCCTTTGGTGCAATGAGGAACTCAAAGCCACGTCGTTCTGTAGAAAATGATTGTGTGTTGAATTGATTTTATTAAAGAAACTAATTTTGAAGAAGTTAAAATCCACTCTTGCACAGGATTCAGGATAGTATGAACCATACAAGAAATCCTTACACTCTCATGAAACTTGAGGATAGCGAGCTATACATCAACATCATGAGTCGTTACGTGGATTTTATCTTTGAAACTAGAATTTTAAAACAGAAATATGGCGATCGACTTTAATTTTTGAAAATGAATGAAAACATGAACTGATTGATTTTAATTTAAAAAAAAAGATTTTTGATTGTTAAATGGAAAGATAAAATTTTTGCAAATTCTAATTTCAATGAGAATTAACAGAATAAAAAAAAACAAAATTTTCATAACCATAACTAATTCAAGCAAACACATGAATACATAAAATAATTAAACTAAAATCAAAATTAAATAAAATTACATGATTAATTTAAGCAAAACACATAGAAAATAATAAAGAGGAAGATCAACTTATAAACACAAATACACAACTAAATAAAACATAATTAAATAGACAAATATAAAAACCTAATTATTTTTATTATTTTTTGTTTTTTATTATTTTATCTTTTAATTTTAAAATCATTACAAGATTCAACCAAAGCAAATATGTAATTAAAATCACACTTTTTATTTTTAGTTTTTTTATACTAAAATAATCTAAGATTATTACAAAAAAACTTTCTTAATAAATCAAATTATTCCAGTCTTCATTTTGAACTAAATTAAATAAACATTAATTAAATAAATACACTAACTAAACCAAATAAATTCAAAACCAAACAAACAAAATGAAATAAAATAAACTCATCTGACAAAATAGAATATTAACTTAAAATAAAATTAAAACTCTTTATCTATTTATCCTAGTTTTATTAATTTAATTACACTATCCTATATACTTCAACTCTAATATACACACAACTAAAATAAACAAAGACACTGCCAACTCTCTCTATTATTCATATACACACGCACACACTAACGCTCTCTCACACACACACATATTGATAACACACGCACACACGTACTGAGAGGGGGAAAGAGACAAAGAGAGAGAACGGGGAAGCGAGAGAGAGAAAGCTCCGCGAGGGAGAGAAAGAAGAGGGAAGACCACCACAGGGGAGGGCTGCGCCGGTGGCTAGATGGGGCGATGAAGAAGGGTTCGCGGCCAAGGGAAAAGGCCACCGCGGTTGCGGCTTCTGAGGGCGGTGGTGGCGTCGCGGAGGAGCTGTAACGGATCTGAGGTGGAGGTGAGGTTGCGGGTTTGGTGGGTTCGCGAAGATGGAGCTAGCGGTGGCTGAGCTTGTGGCGGCGCAGTAAGGTTGCGGCCTTGGGAGGGGTGGGTGGCTCGGCTGGTGTGGCAGTTCAAGCGGTGGTTGATGGCGGTGGAGGCATGCCCTAGTTCGCGAAGATGAAGTGACGGAGGTTTCTTGGGCCGGCGGAGGTCTCGTCTAGGGAGAGGCGGTCTGCACGCGGAAGAGGAGTAGTGGATCTGAGGATCTGGCGGTCAACGGCGTTGTTGTCGTCGGCGTCGAAGAAGATCTCGGAGGTGAGGGAGGCGGCGAGCGGTGGCGGCAGAGAGGTCCAGGATGCCGACGAGGATGGCGATCTGCACGCGGGGGAGGAGTAGCGGTGAGGGGGAGGTCTTCGCGGCGGTGCTTGATAGCGGTGATGTAGTGGTGGAGCTACATGGAGTGGTTCACGGTGGTCATGGAGGTTGGAATAGTGGTGGGATGATGGAGCTTGGTGATTGATGGTGATGATGAAGCCGTGTGGAAAGTTCTTGGGGGTGGCGCCGGCGGTGATAATGATTTCTGGGGAAGAAAGAGGCTGAGGGAAGAGGAGATGAAGTTGATGATGATGGTGGCATGATGGGAGGCCGCGGCTGCTGATGGGGAGGAGCACTGCCGCGGCCTCTCCCTATTTCCTCGTTTTTGTTTTGTTTTTTTTTTTGATGCAAAATTGATGATATTGTTGAATTCTACCTTGTCTTTTCTGTTGTTGTTACTGGGATTGTGTTGGAATTGCTGCTGAATGGTTTGTTGATTTGCTTGTGTTTGAAATTTTTTGATTCCCTTGCAGGTTGATTCAAAATTTTTTTTTTTTTGATCCCCCATTCCCGGTTGATGATGGCTGGTTATATCATGTTGTAGTCAAACAAAAATTATTGAGATCATCTCTTTTACAGGTTGGCTATCATCATACAAAGAAAAGAAAATGATGCTGTTGGGGAGAGGGATTCATCATGCTGTCCATTTCCCTCTCCCCGTTTGAGAAACGGTCAAAAGAGGAATCCAAAGCTTTTGTTTTTTGTTTTTTAAATTTTTAACTTTTTATTGTATTTATTTATTTATTTATTTTTTAAAAAAAAACGGGCTGAAGAAGGGTATGGGCTAAAAAAAAGAAAAGCAATGGGCTTGGACAAATTGAAATGGGCTGAAATCTTTTATGCAAAATAAATAAATAAATAAATAAATAATAAAAAAAATGGACAAAATATGGTGTTCACAGGAGGAATCGGTTAGAGTGGTGAATTTTAGATCATTCTCTACCTCTAATCTTCCCCGCTCCTAGAGTAGGGAGTAAGTAATAATCTTACTCTATTTATCTTATTGAGTTCTCTATGTAGTTATTTATTATAGATTGGGAGTTTTGGGATCCTATGTGTATAGATTTAGGGTTTTATAGTATGTGGGGCTAATTAGAATAAATTAATGGTATTGTTAGCTCACTAATGTTGTATATATCTTGTTCTTAGAGTTATAGATCATTCGAGCATTAACCGTTGGATTTGTAGCACTTGGGAATTGTCCTTTTGAACCAGTTTGTTAGTAGACATTATGTCTATAATTATTTTTGTTTATGTTAAATTAACTCTAAACATATTTTAGAAATTTAGAAACTGAAAAATAATTATTTGGTTGTATTATGTAATTTTAACAAAATTATTTCCTTTATGTTAGGTTATGTGTTATAAAAAATTAACACATACGATGATATGATATTGGTTTTGGAAAATTATTTTATCTCTATTATGAACTTGAGGAAAGGACTTGAGAAATTATGGTTATAGCTATTTGTGGAGTTATTGAGAATTGATTTGATATGATATGTAAAATCTTTATTATATATTTTGGGAAGAATCTCTAAGAGGATTTATAGCTAATGACCGTAGGCATTAACCTTATTGCACCATGACTATATTTGATTAGGACCACACAATGGATCTTTTTGTTCTATAGCTACTAGCATGGGTAGGATCGTTCTGTTTTAGAATGTCACGACTTGACTAGGAAACGTGACTGGTACATGAAGAATCTCATCTTCATGTAAACCTCGTGATCTCATAGTCTCTTTTTATATGTATAATTTAATAATAAATCCATTTTCAAAGCAATATAAAACATCTCTGATGTAAGTCTTTAGCTCTTTGAAATCAACTTCTTCAGCATTAAACTCTAAATCATAAATCCTATCATAATAGAATATATGAGTTGCTCTCTATGCATAGCAAACCATCAAAAACTATAATCATATAATTACAAAATAATCATGATATACGAAACATGCAATCTATCTCTGTGATTCGGGACACTGCTGGCAATGTACATTGGAGTACTATATCTCTAAACAAAATGCCAAAAGATACTTTACTCCGAAGTGAAACTCACTAACTAGAACTCTATATTGCTGGGAAGGAGGTGGATGAGAAGAGCTCGCAACGCTAACAAATCTGTAATGGAAAAAGTGAGAAAGATAAGTTTTATCTAAAACTCAGTAAGTAAGCCCTCACCCATAATCCTCTCATGGGACAACAACAAAATATAAATACATATATAATCATTGTTACAACATCCTCGTAGGGTACTATAACAAAAATGAAAATAAAAATTTATTCCTAAAAGGAAATAAATTAAAAAATGAAGTCGCCACCAATTTTAATTCTAGTTAAAATTGGAAAACCTTTTGATGATCAAAACTGGTCGTTTGAAAAGATTTGAGTCCAGGAGTCTAATTATGATTAGAAAAAGATGAAAACTTAATGCCACTGCACCCTAAAACATCTGTGTAAGTACGATTGCCCCAGAGCTTATTATGCAAATTAATTATAACTCTAATAATATTTATTTTTTCCAAAAAATGCAGTTATGTACATAGATAAAATAAAATTAAAGCAAAGAAGATTAAATAAAAGTAAAACTTAAGGAAAAATTAATTTTGACTTGATAGTTGTTAGCTACACCGACGTATTCTCTGGTATAGTGAAGAACTCAAAGTCACACCGTTCTTATAGAAAATAAGTGTGTTAACAGATTTTAATTAAGAAAAAAAATAAAGGTGTGTTGGTTGATTTTTTAAAAAGAAAGTAGATATAGAAATTTAAAAAAAAAAACCAAGACTTTAAAAAAAGAAACATAAACCAACCTGAAAGAATATACCTAACCTAAATCATCCTAATTCCTAAAGGCATAAGAAAATGACCAAACAAAACCCAGTAAAAAAATAAAAAATGGGCCCTAATCAAAAAAGAAAAAAGGAAGTAAATAAAATAAAACTAAACATAAAAGTGAAGATTGAACCTACTTTACTTAAACACTATAATGTGGAAACAAGTAAGAAATGAGACTTTGAGGAAATAGGGGCATAGGGGGCCAGCGCAAAGGATGAACACTACGATAGCTAGCTGGACTGATGAGGTTCGATGAGGCGAATCTGGCACGAGCTTCATAAGGACTTGGCTTATGTCTGGGTTGTTTTGGCCTGATAATGATGATGGTTTACGATAGGTTAATGAGTGGGAAGGTTGTGATAATGATGATGGTGATGCCTGTGATTTGGTTTTTTTGTGAAGGGCCATGATTTGTTTTTAGTGGGTGGCCGTGATGATAATGGAGGTAATCAAGAGAATGGTGAATTGAGTACGTTCGTGGCTGTTTTTGCTTCTCCGTTCTTCTTCCCCTTTTTACTGTGCATGATCAATTATTATATAAAGAGCAGTTCATAGAGATTTTAGGAGTCAGTTAGGATTCTAATTGATTTTCATTGAGCCTGTTAAGATTTTGATCTAATTTTATTTTTTGTTGAGTCAGCTAGAAGTTAAATTCAAATTTCAAATGCACACAAAAAGAAAAAGGAAAAGAATAAAATAAAAAAAAGAAAAATAAATAAGTAAATTGAAGACAAAAATATGGTGTTCATAATCATCAAAACTAGTGAATCCAATAATTCTTAAATTATATTCATACATAATAACATAATGACTCTGAAATTTATATTCCTTGGAAAACATAAACAACAGTACTATAATAGAGAAACATGGATATCTAATAATACGTTTCATAACCATACAAGTATACCCTCTAGTTATGCATGTTGACCATGACACAACCAATTCTTTACTCTATAATCCCTCAGGGATTTAAATTGGACACCTAACTAGGTTCCGTTCTCTGCTCTGTGAGATTGTCCGTTTCGAACAACTTGGTACCAAGGTGAACGATCGGGGTTCAGCTGTTAACTCATTGTTTATTTCTCTATAACTACCGTCTAGTCACTAAATCATAAAAATACTTATTTTCTCTAAATCTCTGTGCTAAGCTCTTCTTTGGCTTTTATCATATACTTATGCTCTACTCTTGAAATCACCATAGAAATTCAATAATCTCTAAATAAAATCATATTCATCCTCTAACTCTTTAAATAAAGTCATTTTCAAAATAATGGTCCCATGAGTTTACATTGAAACATAAATTTCCTGCTCTAGTTGAAAATCATCGTTGTCATAATCTTAGTAAAACCATCCATAATCTCTAATTTCTTGAAATATTCTCTAAAATCATATAATCATACCACAATTTGAAGAAAATAGCTATAATGATCAATATAAGGATCATAGGATTTAAACTCACTCACCTGGAGGAAAGGAAGGAGCGGTGTTAATACCAACGGAGCTCCGAGAAGAAGGGATGACATTAACATCTATCATAACAACCATAAACTCTATATTAACTTTAAAAACCTCTAGAGAGCTCTAATCTAATTTTGATAACATTGGGGGAGTATCCCAACTTAACAACAATGAAGAAAATGACAACCCATAACATGGAGAAGGAAGAACATGGAAGAAACTAACATAAACCAACAACAATCACTTACCTTGGATTTTGAAAGGAGAAGGAATGGTATAGGATTAAGTGAAAGAAAGTGGAAAAGGGTTTGGAAGGGGAGGGTTTCAGGTTTATGCTTCTGGGAAGAGAAAAGCCCGAGTTGGGGTATATATAGGGCTTATTAAATGAAATAGCATCGTTTTGCACTGTGCTAACATCAGGCTCACTCCTTTTACTCGATGCATCGAGCCTGAAGAAGCTGTCACTTGCTGCAGTAAGGATAACTCACTGTAGTGAGGCTGTTCTATAGAATTCTACAATAATGAAACCCAACTGCAGCCCTTGGCCCTTAACACATCCGGGACTTTTTCGGCAACACTAGTGGATCTCAGGGGGACTATAGGGTCATACGAAACTTGTCTACTGACATGTACACACTAGGTATCACATAGGATCATATGAAGGAATGATTATCTGAGTGTGAATCCTTTTGTTTATCCTAAAAGTGATGATTCCATATTATTTTATATAAAACTAGTTGTTTTCAAAAATCTTTTCTGTAAATAAAAGAATTCGTTGAATACATATGAACTATGAATTTATTACTGTTTTACTTACGGATTATATATTATCTCATGTGGGTTATAGACATCCCTCTATACCATTGAGTTGAATAACTCATTCTATTGTTTCCTCCTCTTTTCCAAATATAGGTGCAGCTTTAGGTTCCAATCTTGTGGCTCCTCAATAGTCAAGCTCTAAATTTGTGAGCCTTCATGAGAAGCCTATTTTGTATATCGGAACCTAATTTTCTTTTTGAATATTGCCTGGTTAAAACAATCCATAATGCTCCAATGTCATAGGCAGGGTCCTCGAATTAGTTTTATATTTATGTTTATGTTTATGCTTATTTATGCAAAATTAAGACTAGATATATGTAGATTATATTATAGAAAGGATTGTTAAACTAAATTTAGAATTATATGCATTCCTAGTTATGGTTGGACATATACTCTGTGGTTATGAAATTACATTTGAAACTAGTTTGAAAATTAACTTGACTTCAAGTTTGATTTTGGGATTGGGTTTGATTTAAATTACATAATAGAATTTGAATTGAAATTGATATGCTAAGAAAATTTTTTAAATTATGTTGAGTTGGCTGTTTTGTTGCTGGAGCTGCATTCTGAGAATGCTTGAAATCTAATTTTTTATTTTATCTTTATTTTTATACATATTGTATCTCTAATTTTGGGGATGTCCGAAAAACAGAAGAATCTCTGTCTATTTTTCTGTAAAAGGTTGCATATTAAGGTTTCCGAGGGAATATGTTCCCAATGAGCCAGTCATGGCCCAAGTTGAGTCGTGACAGTATTGTATGCCCATTTAAAAAAGTAGATGTTAGTCATGGATTTTAAAACTGTTTTATTCCCATGGCCCCATCACTCTATTGGGAAAGGAACAAAATTGTTTATTTATTATAGTCAACTATGCCTAAATATATGTACATATGAAATGAAATAGTATTAGTCAATGTTCGCATACAAGTATTTATTTCAATTGCTACGAATCTAAATGGAAACTTCCACCTATCGTGCTTCCATTAGGCTAATTTTCATATCATTAATTGAGCATGGCATATAATTATGTGAGGAAGAACTGTCATTGACCACCTCTCTTTCTGTAAAGAATCTAGGAGTTTTAAGCTGAGGCAACAGAAAGTCAGTACTTAACATCAAAACCACAGATAACATGTTTGGTCTGTCATCTGGACTTTGTTGTACACATTATAGTCCCACATGAATTGATCTTAACGCCGTAGATAAATTGAATGTGTCTCTCATTGGAGGATAAATTATTTCTAACCCATTGCCTTTAGTAAATAGTCTCCATGCCTGCACATTCTTAAAACTGATTTGGTAAACTACAAAAGCATATAAAAATGATAAATTCAAGTTCATGCTTACATGCCCCAAAAGATTAAAGTTGTGGTCTTCATGATAAAATCCTTGATTTCTCTTCCCACTCACTATCTCTAATATTAACACACCAAAGCTGAATACATCAGATTTTGTCGAGTAAGCTCCATCAATTACATATTCTGGTGATATATATCCACTGCATATCCATCAATCAAAAAAGATAATCAAAGAAAGCTATACCATCTTATATATCATCCATACCATATAGGTCACCAGATACTTACTAGGTTCCAACCACATGTTGTGTGTTTACTTCAGTTTAATTCCCTCCAAAGCTTCTTGCCAATCCAAAGTCTAAAATTTTTGGATTCATTTCACCATCTAACAACATTTTTAGCTTTGAGATCTCTATGAACTACTCTATGCCTTGAATCTTGATGAAGATAAAGAAGACCCCTAGCAATTCCATTGATAATATGCAAGCGCATTGACCAATCAAGTAACATGCCCTTCTTTTCATCTGTTCACAAGGTGATCAAATTAGACTTTTCTATCATAAGATTATTAACCATGATTGAGAAATAATTATGTTTTAAGAACTAACCCTATTTTGAAATTTTAACACGATTGCTCATAGGAAATTTATTTATATAATTTCTATAGGTAGTAGAATAACGAACAAAACTGCTGAATAAAATTTTGAGTGAATTAAAAAAATCATAAGGTTTATCTAGAATCAAACCAAATATGATGATGTCCAAGCTTTTATTGGGCATAAATTCATAAACCAGTAATCTTTCCTCTGCTTCAATGCAACATCCTAGTAACCTCACTAAGTTCCTGTGTTGAAGTTTTGGCAATATGCATGACTTCATTTTTAAACTCTTGGAGCCCTTGGTTTGAATTTCGTGAAAGCCGCTTAACAGCTATTTCTCTTCCATCTTGTATAATACCCTAGAAATTATAACAACGGTTACATTGAAAAAGTTTCACATCTACTAAAAATTCGTTCAGTGCAAGCTTCGTTAAATTTCATCATTTAGTAGAATTGTTCCAATATTGAATAATTTTGTTGCAAGATGCAGAATGCTTTGTAAGGTTTTTAGAAGCTCAATAATGCGATGGTTTGTGATACCCTTGGTACACGGGTCGGCAGTAAGGTTCTGTATAGCTTCAAGGATTTCCTAGGAACCACCGTCGGGTCCTGAATTTTACTAAGTCTGGATCCTACACCTCCTTGGAGGGCTATATGATAGAACCATATTCTTGGGATGAAAAGTCCCAGTAATTGTTCCTTGAGGAAAAATAAGTTGAAGAGTGATTTTTAATGAATTTTATGAAGCCTGCAAATGTTTCGTCGTTAACCCACAAGTTTAGAAAATCTAGGAAATTCCCGGATTTGAACTAAAACTCAAAATTTGGATTCTGATTTGATAGAGTTTTGATTTTTGTGATATTTTATTTGAATTCAAATGGGGGGTATTTCCTTATTTACACTTATTTATGTAAATAAGTAAGTGTTGGAATAACCCAGATGCTAGAATGACTGAAAAACACAGAAGTTGGGGATTTTTGTCACCGCTATAGTGGTCTAGGACCGCTATAGCGGTCACCAGAACGTGTTCAAGTGGTGCAGCGGACTGAGGTACCGCTACAGCGGTCATAAGTGACTCTGTGGGGTCCATGAGATGCGGTTAGACCACTATAGCGGTGTCAGTGAGATTTTAAAAACCCCCAAATCGAGCAGAAGAAAGCAGAAACACGATTCTCTCCCCTTCTCCCTCATTTTTCTCTCTTTCTCTCAAATCCACTCCAACCCATCATTCCAAGCTTCAAGGTAAGCTCATGTTATTAGATTATGTCTTTATTTCTCCATGATCTTGGATTTGGTCCGATTATTTTTCTCATTTTTGTTAAGTGGGGGTGTTTCCTCAATTTTAGTAGAGTTAGAATAGAGCTCTCTAGAGATTTTTAGATATTAATCTAGAGTTATGGTTGCTCCATGGTAGTTTTTGGTGCCATTTTAAGCTCTCCAGGTCAAGTTAGTGGGGCCCACATACTCCCGGCTTTAAATAGTGAGTGGGTTCAGATCCTATGATCCTTATATTGATCATTAGAGTTAATTTCAGTAAATTATAGCATGAGATATATATTTTTCTGAAAACTCATGGGACCATTATTGTTAAAGCGATTTTTATCAAAGAGCTAGAGTATATATGTAGAGATTTGTTAAACATTGGGATGATTTCCAGAGTAGAGAACATGTATATACTAGAGTTTGTGAACTCTAGGGTAGAAGATTTATGAGATATGGAGAAAAGATTTAGATTTCTGATTGAACAAGACAGTAGCTGTAGAGAAATAGACTGTGAGTTAACGGCAGTTATTCCGTTAACCTTGGTATATCAAGTCGCCTTAGAGCCAGAGAAATAACAAACGAGACCTATTTAGGTGCCCCAGATATTAGAGACTTTGTTATGCTATGCATAACCAGAGATTTGTTATGTCATATGTATTGGGCATAACCAGAGATTCCTGTTTCTTTGTTAGCATACTGTGGTTTATGATTTTTACAAAATTGATTTCAGAATTATTTGTTATTCCTTTGAATATGAACTTTAGAATTATTGCATTAATTGGTTTGATATATATATATATATATATATATATATATATATATTATTTATTTTCCTTGACTGTCCCATGAGAGGGTTATGGGTGAGGACTTACTCTCTGAGTTTTAGATGAAACTCACCCCTCTCTCTTTCTCCATTACAGGTACAGTAGACGCTGCGGGTTCTTCTTTTCCATCTCCTCCCCCGCACTAGAGATTTCCTAGTTGGTGAGCTTCACTTTGTGAGTGAAGTACTTTGGTATTCTGTTTAGAGATAGAGTACTCCAGTGTGCATGACAAGCAGCGTCCTGGACCATAGAGATAGACTGACATATTTTTATCATAAATATTTTGTATTTTCATGATTACGAGTTCTATGGTTTATTTTGCATTAAGAGCAACTCATGTGTTTTGTATCAGAGATGAATTTATGTTTTGGAAAAGGATTTTATATTAAATTATGCATATAGAGGGACTCAGAGATCACAAGGCTTACGTGGGAATGAGGATTCCTCATGTGCCGGTCATGTGCCCAAGTCGGGTCGTGACATGGTTAATGAGAATCAGATAAGTAATTGATTCATAGCAAAAAAAAAAAAGACAGTTGAATAAATAAACAAGAGCCACTTCATATGTCCTCCCAAGTTAGTTTATACGCCAACAAAAGGAAAAATGGCAAAAAATTTACAATTGTTTTCTTATTGTCCAAAAGACAAAGCACAATGCTATTTCAAGTAAAGCGAATCGTTAAAAGATAAGAAGAGACAAAAGATCTGGTTTGGCCAATCTAAGACATCTTTATTCATTATAGATATAGATGTATTATGTCTAAAAGCGATCTACGTTTAACTTTTAGCAATATTGATAAATGATGTTATTGAATATTGTAGTAACATTTAAAAAATCTTGCTAAAAGTAGAAATAAAAGCATTGCTAAATCTCCTTAATAACAGTTCTACAAGTGTAGCATGCATGTTGACAATGATGAAAATGCTCATGTTTCTTTTCCTGTTTCACCAATCATTTCTTGTCATATGAAATATTAGTGATGCTTATTTGGCAACTATTCAAGATTTAAATGTTTTTACATATGGTAAGAAGTGGTTGATAGGATAGAACTGAGGATATGATCTAGAAACATGATTTCTGCAGATCTATAAACAATGTTGTCAAAGAGTTAATTTTACCAAAACTTTTATATGAAATCTCAACCATGTAGTAGTGAAATTGGAGATATGGAAACAACTAACAAATTCCCTTGCTGCTCAAGTTATTTACATTGTTGGTCAAATAAAGTATGCATATAGATGTCCAACTGTAGTCGAACTTAGCCATCTTCCAGATAAGATATTGGTCATAGGATGTTTCATCAAATTAGCATATCCAACCCTTTTTAGACCATATGGAAGTAAAATTGGTTGCATTAGTCAGATAATCTCAAGGAAATTGATGATATATAGAATCTAGGTAAAAATAGAATTGGTCGAGAATAGTATGCATTCTAGATTCAGGGGATGAGTTCTTTATCATTCTATTACCTTATAAACTGATCCAAAACCACCTTCTCCCAACACGTTGTCAGTTGAAAAGTTACTGGTTGCTGAAATAATTGTAGACATATCAAACAGGGGTAGTTCTAGATCTCCCTCATGGGAATCATTTATTACATCGGTTACTATTTTTGGGTTGTCTTTAATCTTTCCTGCAAAGTGGCATGTGACATGTAAGAAAAATAAAGAAGTTGAAATGTATACCATGATCACTATTCTCTATTACTTATACCTTCTGTTCCATCACATATCTAAAACAATAATATTATTTGAATCACACAAAATTCAAAACACTCAAGACATAATAACACAATATACACTACACTTTTCTTTTCCCCCTCCAATCTCTTTCTTCAACTCCTCTTTTTTCTCTCTTAAGTGTCTAAAGCATCCCAAAAAATGATTCAAATATATTTATTGTTTATTGAATTGCGTTTAAGGCTTTACTTGTTTATTCGTGGATGATGCATATTTCATGCAGAGATAAAGAAGTCAAAGAGGCGAAGACAATTCTATTATATATGTGACAAGCACGTTTGGACCCATGACTTCATCTTGCTCATAGATAGGGGTGATCCTAATTTGTTGATCCAAGCCTATTTTACATATGTGTAACTATGGTTATTAATACCTTATATAAGATACGTTATCTCTGATATCTTAACGATATTTGTGATATCATCACTATAAGTATCAATATTTTGATGACATAATAATTTTAAATTTTATAAATTAAAATCGAATATCTAATTGGCATAAAAAATAGAATATCATATAAAAACATATCAGTATGAAGACATATATACATCCTCCTAGACTTAGATGATAAATTTTAATTAAGATATAATTTTTGGTGCTTTGGAAATTACAACAATTTTTGAATCTAGAATCTCATACATACTACCCAAATCTCTTACCGCTAGGCCAATCATAGTGGCTTTTAAGATATATTTGAAGACATATTTTATTCTTTTGGATTGATATTATTCTTCTTTTTTTTTTGACACTTGTTCAATGCAGTTCTTATGTCATTTGTGTATAATGGAAGTTTAAATATATTCCAATAGCTAGTATATTAAAATATATATCTTACAATACTCGTTAGGTTACCTTATAATATGTCAATTTTTTTTTTTTGAAAAAAAAAAACCGATGCACCTTATTATACATGATATGATGAAAAAAAAACCAAAGAAAAATTGCAAAATTTGAGAATTACTTAACTGTCTTTGGACCGTGTCTTCCATGTATAAAAGCTGTAGGCCAGACATGGGACTAAAACTCCTATAGACAACACACAGCTTATAATGATAGCCTTTTGCTTCGGGCTGTTGGATTTATCTGATTTCCTTTCTTCAATAGCAATAGCTTCTAAGAAACAAGCAGTTAAAAGAAAATAGAGAAGGTAGCAAACACTAAGCAATGACAAGAGATAAAATATCAAAGAAACAAAAGACAAAGGTAAGGAAATCTTTCAAATAAGGAGCAGTCTAGTACCTAGTTCCATTGCAGCCATTATTATATAAATATCTTCATTGGATTCAGTCAACTCTTTCATATCCATTAGATTGCCAAACCAGAGTAAACACCCTCTTTCCCCTTCACTTATATCCAAGGCTGCATAAGCAGTACATGAGCAATTCTTCAAGCACAACATCCTATAATCATCAAGGCTCATATTTCTATTAAACCATGATCTTTCTGTGTCTGGTAATTTCAACCTAGAAAACTTCAAGAATTTATCTCCATTGCAACTCAATGAAGTTCTTCTTACACAAGCACTAGAAAAATCTGATGTATTCTGCACAAATCTATCCAAGCAATCACATACAGGAAAATTGTTTATATTGCAGCTAGCATATGCTTGACATTTTAAATAGTAATCACAGTCATCCACTGGTAAGTGTGAAAAGGTTGTCCAACCCAATTTTTCACCACTCCAGGTGCCGCGGTAGCTGAATCCATCTAGTACCTTAGCCGGTGAATGATCGAACTATTGATAAGCTCATATATATAATATGCCTCTGCCTCGTTAGAAACAAAGCTAAATCTAGATATGGAATTTTGTTTCAATTGAGGTGCCCCACTAAACTGAATACCATTCCATGATCCAAATCGAAACCTTTTAGAAGGGCCTTCTCTTAAAACTACTTGTGGATATCCATCAATATCAACTTGATAACTATATCTACCTTGAGATGGATTATCGGGGCTATTCCACGATGTTAGGTGCCGATTCAAACCTGTGATCAGATTTCTTCCAAACTTCTGTCCAGGAAGGAGTGTGTCACCTGGATAGTCAAAACTTTGCCACAAAAAATCTTTTGGGTCATTATTGCTCATCTCATGCACAATGAAATTTCCAGAATTCAAAAGGGTTGTAACAGGATACCGTGCTGATTTTGTTGTTTTGGAGGACCACATGGCACTCTTGTTGTGGTTGAGAATGACTAAAATTCCAGTGTCACTGAGCTTCAAAACCCCTGATGAGTCAATGAGGGGTTTGTCTCTATTTGCAACCCATACAACTGTCATTGTTGGGACTTTGTTATACCAAATTCCCACATAACGGTTCTTGGAATTTCCTGGGCTGAAGAATCCTAGTGCAAAGGTTTCATCAGCTGAAACTATAGTCTCTCCATCATTGATAGGTTGCACTGTGTCAGTAGTGTCTCTTGCAGTAGAGTTGGCATTTTGCTCAGCAAAAGGAGGCAGAACAGAAGCAGCAAGGTAAATCCTTCCATTACTATGTTACTGTGGTCAGAGTAGTCGTCTAACAGTGTCAATAGTACCTGTTCAACCACAAAGGGAGAGTTGAGCTTCTTCTACTCTTTGTTCTGAAATAGTTTATTGAAATAGCAGCAGTTACACTAGCTTGTAATTGCTGCTAAGCTATGGCCTCAAAAAACATAAACTTCCAAGATTTTGAGCAAGGTATTAGTCAGGAAGAAGAAGCTAATTAACCTTCTAATATGACCAAAATGATATAGACAATTAGACATGCTGATGATATCAGAGCCTTACCGCGTATTCGTGACATTCATTTCAGGACATTTTTTCTTTCTCTAGCCTATGATGATGAAAGACGCACTCCATATAATGATCTACAAAAAGATTAAATGAATATCATTTGTGCAAGACTCAGGCAGCCCAACGATGGCTATATAGGCAATGGAGTCATGACTTAGTCATCTAGTAAGCCATGTCAATGTATGCTTATTTATTAAGGGAGTGTTCGATCGGGGATTAGGAATAGGAGTGATAATTTCATATATCATTTTACATACCAAGTTTGATCCATAAAAAATTTATGTGCACTTCGACCTTAAACCAAATATGTACAAAGTTGGTTCATAAAAAATTTATGTGCACTTTGACCTTAAACCAAATATGTATTTGGTTAGAAAGTAAAAATAACGCCTAAAATTTTCTTAAAAAGTTTTATTTATAAAATTTCATATAAAAGTCTTCTACAAATCCTACTTTTATTTCCTAATCAAATAAACTCTAATTGAACAAGCTTTATATGTTTGCCCATTGGCGGATAAGTTAGTCTCCACATGTTTTAGATTATCATGTGCACATTTTTTGACGATTGGATCAAATTTCATTGAGATCTAAGGGCTGAAAATTTTTTAGATTATTAATTAAAATTATTATAAATAATTTATTAGAAATTATAGCATTTCAAAATTACTAAAAGATCCCTCACCCATCCTTTTTTGGTTATCATTTACTATTATCACCGACGGTAGCCATAAGCATGGCGGAACTCCCAAAGAAATCCAAAAATTAAGGTGTGCATTACATCATCTTCCATAATGTATCTTGAGTAGTATTTTACAATGGAAGAGTATTTTAGAATGTAACGGTGTTTTAGATTCGTTCAATTTATATTCTCTAATTTGCCATATCACCAAAGATATTGAAAATCATCCACCAATCTATTTGCTCCAAACCAGAAATTGAAAAAAATAATAATAATAAAAAGGAGCAGTAGCCAACTTCAATTGCCTTTGTTTTTTTTTTTCTTGTTGTTCTGATATGCTGTTAATTCATTTCTTTGCTAGAGTTCTGTTGTTTATCTTTCTGAATAAGTTCTAGTTGTTAGTCTGAGTTAGAGTCTACTGTAGCAAGGAGAGATGTTTGTATGTTGGTCAGTCCAGATAGTGGTCCTGGCAGTAAGGCTTGAGAGAGGCAGTGAAACCATTGGTCAGCTAGGGTGGTCTCGTTGCTTAAAACTCTAATAGGATTAATAGCGAGTCTTTGTAGATTCTTAAGTAACTTGGACTTAGGAAGAAATAATGAGATAGTAGTAAGAACAAATAATGAAGAAGCTTCCACATCCAATAATAGTTCCTCATTAGAATTACAAATAGCAAAAATAGAAGAAATATTACATAATTGGTCTATACCTATAATTAAGAAAAATGAAGTATATAAGAGTCAACGCTTTTGGTAACAAAAAAATGAAGAAATACATATGTTAGAATATAGTTACCTAGGTACAAGCAATAATAATATAATAAATATATTAGAAGCTGAAAAGATAAAAGACCATAAAGAACAAGTATTTAACTTTATACATATAGAATTAATACAAGTAGCAGCAAAACCCAACTTTAAACTAGGAATTAATACCTCTATATTAATAATATTAAGAGACATAAGGTTTAAAAAGTTTGAAGATTCATTAATAGCCACTTTAGAAAGTAATTGCCATGATGACCCAATTTTCGTTAATTGTTATCCTAATTTTGCTATGAACATAAATAATGATTATACCCCAGAAGTCATAAAATTATATGTTAAAACTCGTGATGATATCATAGATGAAAAATATGATCCACTTCAAATAATATATAGAATATACTATAGGGTAACAAAAATAGATTATAACTTTAGAGCTTTAAAACAATCTCCTAGAGATGAAACTATATTAGTTCAAGCTAATTTAAGAAAAACTATGGTACAAGTTCCAAAGAAATTAAATCATTCAGAAGTTATAAAACATGTCCCAAAAGAATGGTTATTAGAAGATATAATTGAACCAATAAAGGTTGAAAATACAGAAGGTAGAGAAATAATCCTAGAAGGTAATAATATAAGACTTAGAGAATGAATAGGTTTGCATCTATAAGAATAAAAGAGCCCCAAGTGATTAAACCAGAATCTTCTAGACACTCGATAGATGGTTCAACCATTAATATAGACTTAATAGGGATTAATAATAGCAGAGTTAGAGTTGCAACCCCAGTATATGAAGATACTCAATATCCTCCAATAGTATCACAAGTTTTAAATGTATTAACTAAAAAAGAGCCTTTTGAAATAAATAAAGAATGGATAAGAACAGACTTTGAAGCTGAATATAATAAAGAAGTAAAAGAATGGTTCTTTGAAACTTCTAGTAAAAAAGAAACAAAAGAAATTAGGAAAATATTCTATCAATATATGGAAGAAAATGAAATTAATTTATATTTGTTTGATTGGTTAAAAAATATTTGTGATAATGAAAAAGTAAAAGAATTCTATCTTTTAGTAAAAGTCACATCTACATGGAAAACTGTTTCAGGAAAAACTATAGAATCTGAATACCTCCCTAAAGAAAACGTAATGGTTAGAATTTCTAATAATATTGAAGTAGAAATAGCCAGATATAAAGAAATTACCAACTTGGATGGAGATTTAGAGAAAAAAGATATAAAAAAAGTAAATCAACAACTTAATTATTCTAATACGATGTTAGACATAGTAAGTAAACAGCTAGGAAGAATTGAAAATAAACCAGAGAATAGTAGTACTAGTAATAGTATAAATAAAACCCAAGTAAACCCAAAACTAGTAGAAACCCCTATATATATATAATAGAAACTAATCCAAATATATTTAAACCTAAAAAGTCAATTGAAACAGATATTGAAGATATTAAAGAAAAACTTAAGGGATTAAATATAGGTAAAAAATCTATAAATACTCTAGAATTAGAAATGAATAAATTAGCCAGTGGAAGATATTCTAAAACCCAAAATTATTATCCTAAACCCACACCAGCCGATTTAAGTTTTGAAGAAAGAAATATGATGTTTCAAATTTAAATTCCTTTAGTGGAGGAAGCATAGAAGAATGGAATATAGATGGTATGAGTGAACAATTAATATGTGATGTAACTTGTTAAATGGCAATGTTTGCCACAACCATAAAATCAAAAGGAATAGATGAAATAGAAGCCGCAAACGTAATAATACATGGATTTACAGGACAATTAAAAGGATGGTGGGATAATTTCTTAACACATGATAGAAATATAATACTCATTAGTGTAAAACAAGAAGGTGAAGAAACAGTATCAAATGCTGTTACAACTTTACTAGTTTCTATAATTAAAAATTTTATAGGTGATCCCAGCATATTTAGAGATAGAATAGGAACCCAGCTGATTAATTTAAAATGTCCAACTATGTCTGATTATAGATGATATAATGATGTATTTATGTCCAAAGTAATGAAGAGAGATGATGCAAACGCACCCTTTTGGAAAAAAAGATTTGTAGCAGCTTTACCTAAACTATTTGCTGTAAAAGTTACACAAAAATTACAAATCCATTTTGGTACCTAGATCCCTTATAATAGTTTAACCTTTTGCCAAATACATAATGTAGTAGTAGAAATTAAACAGGAATAGAAGTATGCATTGATGGAAAAAATTACAAGATAGGATGAGAAAAGAAAAAATAAATAATAGAAAAGAATTAGAAATATTCTATCAACAATATGGAATGGATCCATTAAAAGTACCTAGTAGCCAACATAAGAGACAAATAAGAACATAGAACAAATCCATAAGAAATAATAGTTCTAGAAGATGTTATAAAAAAACCAAATTATCAACCTCCTCAAACTTATCAAAATAAACAACCTCCTTCAAAGAAAATATATAAGAAGATAGTTAAAAAAGAAAATGTGTGCTGGAAGTATGGAAAACTAGGACACTATATGCTACAAGTTGTAAGGTATAACAAAAAATAAATGAATTAACTAATGAAGAATTAAAATAAACATTATTAGATATATTTATTAACTCTGAACTTGAACTAGAATCTGAAGAAGAAGAAGTTAGTAGTGAAGAAGAAGCTATAGATAATATATCAGTTAGATAAAAACTCAATAGAAGAACCAGAAATTGAAGAAAAAAATTACTGTTTAGGACTAGGTTTATGTAATTATAAAAATTGTATGGAGAAAACATTAAATGTACTAACTAGGGATCAAACTTCAACGTTAATATCAATAATAGATAAACTAGAAGATTTCCCTTTAAGAGAAGAATTTTTACAACAATTAAATAAATTAATTACAAAAGAAGAAAAACAACGAGAAAAAATAAGACCAATAGAAATAAAAAAAAAATTTAATAGATTTAAAACTCCTAAAGAAACTATTACTGTAAAAGATTTATAAAATGAAAATAAAACATTAAAACAAGAAATTGTAGATATAAGACAACAAAATATTGCTCTAGAATACAGATTATTAAGATTAGAAGGAGAACAAATAATAAATATACAAAAATCAAAGTCTATAATAATAAAAGACCCCGAAGAAACAGAAAATTATATCCCTTTTGTATGACAGAAAAAGGCGTAGAAACATATGTAATACCAAAATCCCCAGTTCTCTTTGAATTTTTAGAACCACCGAAAAAGAAAGAGTTAAATCTATTACAAGAAGCATTGATATAAGAAGAAAAATTAATAAACCAAAAGCAAAAGCAAATTAATTTATTAAATAAAGAAATCTATTATAAAAAAATTGAAGAACAAATTGAAACTCCTAAAATACTAAAGATCATCAAAGATTTTGAAAATCAAATAGAAAAAGAAATTTGTGATACTAACCCAATGGCATTTCATCATAGAAAAATATATGAAATATCTTTACTCTATGAAGAAGGATTTAAAGAAACTAATATACCAACAAAAGCTATACCTATACAAATAAATGAAGAATACTTGAAATATTGTAAAAAAGAAATATAAAAATATTTAGAAAAATGATTAATAAGACCCTCCAAATCTCCTTGGAGTTATTTAGGAATTCATGTAATGAAAGCATCTGAAATAGAAAGAGAAGCTCCTAGACTAGTAATCAATTACAAGCCTCTAAATAAAGTTTTAAAATGGATTAGATACCCTTTACCTAATAAAAGTGATCTAATTAAAAAATTAAATAAAGCTAATATATTTTTAAAATTTGATATGAAATTAAGATATTATCAAATCTCTGTAACAGAAGAAGATAAATATAAAACTACATTTGTAGTTCCTTTTGGACATTATGAATGGAACATAATGCCTCTCAAGAATGCCCTAAGCGAATTTCAGGAAATAATGAATAATATATTTTATTCATATATGGAATTCTCCATTTTTTACTTAGATGATGTATTAATATTCTCTAAAGGAATTAACCAGCATATAGAACACTTAAAAAAGTTTATTGAAATAATAAAAGAAAATGGATTAGTTGTATCAATGAAGAAAATGAAAATATTCCTTACTAAAGTAAAATTTCTAGGATATGAAATATATCAAGGAACATTTACACCCATTAAAAGATCAATAGAATTTACAGAAAAAATTCCAAATGAAATAAAAGATAAGAAAACAACTACAAAGATTCTTAGGTTGTTTTAACTATGCAGTAGATTTTATTTCTAATATTAGAACTATTTATGCCCCTTTATATCAGCGTCTTAGGAAAAATCCTCCCCCATAGGATGAAGAAATGAGTCAGACCATTGTAAAAGTCAAAAGTATTATTAAGAGTCTTCCTTGTCTAGGTATACCAGACCTTTCGGCATCTTTAATAGTTCAAACTAACGCCTCCGACCTTGATTATGGTGGTATTCTCAAACAAGTTCTTCCAAAATCTATAAAAGAACAAGTCGTTAGATATTAGTCAAGTATTTGGCATCCAGCTCAGCAGAAATATTCAACAATTAAAATTTTTTTTATCTATAGTACTATGTATTACAAAGTTTCAAAATGATTTGTTTAATAAAAGATTTTTAGTATGAACAGATTGTAAGGCAGCTCCCAGTCTTACAAAAAAGATGTAAAAAACCTTATTTCAAAGCATATTTTTGCAAGATCGCAAGTGCTTTTATCATGTTTTGATTTTGAAATAATACATATAAAAGGAGATAAGAATGCTTCAGACTTTCTTACGAGAGAATTCTTGCAGGACTCTGTACAAAATGAGCCAGAGTCCAACCACGAGAGATAATCATGGTCCCCCATGGATCCATAAAAAAGAATCTGTACAAGCTTCACCATCAACACCTATAACTATGTCACAAGTAGTTAAAAGCTCAATGATATCATGTAATAAAAGTTCTATTGGTAAAAGTTCTGTTGATATATCTTCTCGGAATAGGTTTAAAGATCCATAACCTTTAAAACCTTCAGATTTATTTAATACCAAACCCACATATGAAGAACATCCTTATATTGAAAAACCTTATTCCTTACCAGTTATAGCTATTGAAAAAGAATGGTTCACCTTAGATAAGGGAATCATGTACAAGCATATTTTCCTAAAACCCTTTCATTATCTACTAGTTCATCCTTAAAAAACTCAAAAATTTTATGAGTATATCCTAGTAGATATTGATTCTGTATAGGTTACCCATGTATTTGATAAAAGAGATCCTGCAAGATTTCCCATTCCAAACTAAAGATATTAAAAATATTAACCTTGAGAGATTGGAATCAAAGCCTTTTCCAAACCCCAGAATTTAGTAGAGAGTTTGGGTCTCAATATTATAATTATTTTGATTATATAGAAGTCTAGCAGCATGTACTAGGCTTTTCTCCAAGCCCCCATTCATGGTTCTTTTGGTTTAAGAAGGGAATCTCTTTACAATTCCCTAAATAGTTTCTTAAATGGTTCCTGGATTTCAGCCTAATTCCAGCCATTTTCCCGAAAGAAGCAGCTATGAGATATGAATACTAGAAAGCTAAGACATCATTTGTACCAGAAATGAAATTGATCTCATTCATATCATGCTTAGGTGTTACATGGATTCTACAATGGGATTACGGTTCAGCAAAAATGGCAGAAGACGCCAGCATCCAATTTCTAGTAAAAATCATTAAAGTCAGATAGTGGGGAGCATTTGATTTAAATTTAGTTAGTAAAAGTGCAATTGATGCGTGGATGTATTATTAACATGACAAGAATTCTTATTCTCCTTATAAACAAGCATCACCTAGTAGATCTAAAAAAATCGAAGTTGAAAAAGAAACCCAATTTTTATATGAGAAAAAACAATTGTTAGTAGTTTTAGCAACAGTCACATCAGAAGAAGAAATTCAAGAACAGATAAGGGCTATATCAGCCAAATCAGAAGAAGACGAAGAAATCAGTTCCACCCCAGGTCATCATTTTAAAGATACAGAAAATCAGTAGAACTTTTGAAAAAAGAGAAGCAAATAATGATAAAAGCAAGTGTCAGCAGCATCTTCATATAGTAAAAGCAGAACAAGACAAGAAACATGGAGCATCTCCATTAGTGAAAGCTAGTAATAATGATCATATTTGTCAAAAAGGAAAAGTTTAAAGATAAGGTGAAAAATCCTTTATTCTTTAGCTATAATTATATAAGCCACTAATAGTAGTCACGAGACATTACTATTGACAATAGGAAATGAAAGCCTCCTTTAAAAGATAAGTCTGTAAGCAGAAAGAGAGAAGTTTTGGGGAAGTAACCAATTTTAGGAATAGTAAGAGCTTGTTTGATCTGCTGAAAATAGTTTTCAATTTCTAATTTTCAATTTTTCAGATTTATGAAGAAAAAATTGAAAAAACTGAAAACTGATGAAATTTCATTTCAATTTTTAATTTTTTCAATTTTTTTTTATAAATTTAAAAAATTAAAAACTAAAAACTGAAAATTGAAAAAAAGTAAACCAAATACACCATAAGTTTTGAGAGCCCGTTTTATCCGTGTAGATGGTGTAGAAGATGCGCTAGACCATTTTATCCGTCACCCATTCGTAAGTGATTGAACTGATCCGTCCAGCCCGATATGTATACACCGATGATAAGATTCAAGAAGTCTCAAAATTGACACTGATTGACATTGATACAAAAGGGACCACCGTTAAATTTCTAGACACGTGGATAGAAGGAAGCGAAAGCAGATGAAAATATGGAATCGCAAGCGGTAAAAGTAACGATGGCTCGATAGTCATAGGTCTCGATATTGATACTGAAAACATTACATAACGTAACATAACATACAAAGGGCCCGATACGTGCTACTAGAAGTCTGTCATATTAACTGTACGTGCAGGGCATGAAACGGTTGACACTTGGCGGAAGCAGTACTCTCGATGGCTATGGATATTACGAGACATAATCCTCGTGGAATCCCCAACCCCGCCTTCACAGGTCGGCAACTTCATGATGGTAACATGCATAAAGTGTGTTGGCGTATGCGAACTCCTTGTTGTGGGACTTCTGCCCTGCCCCTTAGGCAACAAATAGTCAAGTAAAACAGATATAGGGACCGAAAAAAAAAAAAAACAGAGGGACCTTTCCGAGAAATTTCAGTTAATTGTTACTTAATTATTTCTTGTATTGATTGGTATGATATTTTAAGTAAAGAAAATAATAATTGATTATATTTATTGATATGATAATAAAGAGTTGAATAACACCATCAATATATTAAAATTAGATTCAAAGTTAGAAAAATGAACTTAAGAAAAAAAATGTGTGTATCTCAATTAAATAGAGTTTAATTTCCATGTATCTGAATTTCATTCAAATGCATAAATCATGGTGAGTGATTGATAGGGATAGAACTAGGCAAGAGTTTAAATTAAATAGGTTTGACCTGAATTCATAAAAATTAGCCTTAGTCTATACCTTTAACTTGATATAGATATTTTTCATGGCCTTAATTTAGCCTTCTTAAAAATTTGGTCTAGTCTAAAAAATTTAAAAGCTTGCTTAATTATTATTTTAAAAACATGTTTATTTTGAAATAAGCTAAAGAACTTCTAAATTTGTTAAAAAAATAGAAACATTTTTTCTAAAATTGGCTAAGAGTATGTGTATATTTTTTAAACTTTTGAAAATCTAGTAATTTTAGTATTTTCTTAGAAATTTAAAAAATAAAAATTATGTCAGGAAAACCTTTAATTTGTTTCTTAAGCTTAAACAAGCATATCCCAAATAATAACTGCATTTCCTTGTAAGAAAAATATATAACAAAAAGTACATGACTCAGCCAACAGGCAATCCTTTTGAGTTTTGTCCAGCTCAAAGGTATTTTCACATCAATTTTATTCTATTATACATATATTGTCAATTTTCCGTATTTGGCCTTACATATGAATTCTCAAATACGCAAAAGGTGCAGTCCATAGTTGTTGTTGATTTCTTTGGCAGTTAGTTTTTTTTTTTTTTTGGTTAGAAAGTTTCATTGATTACTAAACGAAGGTCCACGCCTCAGTGCAAAACATCAGGTAAATGCCTGACTACAATACACAGCAATTTCTTTCAACACCAAAAGCCTAAGTCTAGAAAATTAATTAATGATGATTATACAATTTTAATAGAATGCTTCAGGCATGAAAGCTATCATGACACACTATATATACTCATGAATGTGAAGGTGAGCACCTTACATCTCTGATTTATCTGAAGCATCACAGAATATCATACTCCATGGGTACATTGAACAAAACATGTGATGACTTCATAGAATTGAGAAGCAGAACATGGCAGTAGCTAGTTTGTCAAGTATGGTGATAGTCAAATCTATATGGGTGGAGGGTAGCGTATTGAAGGTGGGGCCATGGCCACCCCTCAATTTCTCAGTTTTTTTTTTTTCGTAAATGTTACATGTATATACACACTTGGGGCCTCTCAAAATTTGTTTATACTTATACTATAACAAAAATAGAAAAATTATATAAATTCAATATTTCAATGATCCAATTTCATCACCCACTATTTCATTTTCCCATCTCTCTTGTTTTATTTTCTAACTTTTGGTTTATATCTAAATTACAAAATACAATTAAAATATTTGAGATTAGTTCTTATAAACCTTTTGTTTATGCTTGAATACTATCACTATGTTCTGTGTTTCTTGAGTTTTGATTATGGAATGTGTACTTTTTTCAAAAGAAAAATATAAACTTAGAATTTGGCCATTGATAAAAATAGCAGCATTTGACAAATTGGTCTTTCAAGAAAGAAAAAATTTGTGAGCATTAGCAATTGAAAATATAGGGCATGCTAGTCTCTTGTTAGTATTTTTGAAAGATTTATAGTACAAATTGATCTAATAATTTATAAATAATTCAAATTGATCACTAATAAAAACACAAATAGGACAACAAATTCATCAAAATTCTGAAATGAGACTAACTTGTCATGTATTTTTAATTGTAAGAGATCACAAAATATTTTATGGGAGACCAATTTGTTTAGCATTATTTTTGTCTAGATCAACTTTTGTTTTACTCTCTCTCTCTCTCTCTCTATATATATATATATATATATTGTGACTTTCTTTTAAACTTGTAGCTTAATTAGTGAAATTAGAAAATATACATCATTATTCCTTGCATATATGTTATATTTTAGTACTGGCCTTCCCTAAAAAATGGGTCTAGCTGTTCCCTTGCTAGTAGCCCCATTCTGTGAGACACATCAAATCAATAAAGTCATTAAAGATAATTATATATTGTAGAAGAAGACCCGCTGCCTAAGATAGCTTTAACTAATATTCAGTAGTAGAGGTTTGTCAATATGTCATTGTCATAAACATAGTTATCTGATCCAAAAGATAACTATAATTATGAGACTCCAATGCACCATGAAGTCTCCAATCTAGACATCCTACCATTGAAACAACTCACTAAACATGAAGATTAAATACACTATCAACTAGGTTAGAGGTGAAGAGGAAACGCAATGGAAGAAAAAACATAACAGAGAAGAAAAAAAAAAACAAGAAATTAAAAGACCAGGCCTAAAAGAGAAGGGAGTAACCAACCACCAGAGGGGAAAACCACCTCTATGGGGTGGCTCCTCCATTGATACGTAGAAGAGCGGAGCTGTTTACAAAGGAAGAGAGGTGGGAGAAGGGGCTGTGGCGCTAGAGCTGTGCATCCTCTTTGGTCGTTAGTATTTATTTTTAATTTTTTGGTTCTTTTTTTTTTTTTTAAGGATCTGTGGGAGTCGAACACACTCCTGCCCCTGGTGCAGCTCTCAAGACGCAAAACATTTTCCGTATGTGCTGGCCTCAGCTGCATTCGATGGTCTATGCTTAGTGAATAGTGACTAGTCAGATGAACTATGAATTCAGACCCCAAAAAATGAAACTGAACTATGAATCTACTGGGCCAATGCCGTGGCATGGTGAATTGGGTCCAAGATGGGAATCTTCCATGCAAAAACTTGACTACCCCTTCTTGTCCTTCTAATGATACCCATTGCTTCAGTAACGTTGGGGCTGACCAAAAACCAAAAATGGAAAACAAGAGAAAGCGAGAATTTTATAAAACAATTGAAAGGATTTTTTAAAAAAATATAAAAAATATTTTATGATAAAAAAATTGGAGAAATTTTGATTTTTTTTTCCTTGAAAAAACAAGGACAGAAAATATTTTTTAAAAATTTATAAAGCATATGATATTTTGTAAAGATTGTTAGAATTAATGTTGTTATGAAAGATATGGTTTATATTTAATTATTGTTTGAAAAAAAACGTTCTATTATATTCAATGTACAACTTATCCCTACGTTTAAAAATAGTATAATATGCCCCCCATTGAATTTTTATCGTATGCAAATTACGTGCTCTTGCTAATTTTTCTGATTATAAGTGCTTAGTCTATGAAAGTGCGAAAGTGAAACAAGTGATTAATATATGGTAAAAACTACCGTTAGAGATTGATCGGTCACCAACGCCTCCTCCAAGGCCAATAAAAAATCAAATTCCCATCGGAAACGTTCAACCATTATGTCATTATGAATAATTATTTAATACAATTTAATTTTTTAAAATTTAATTAAGATTTTTCTAAGCAATGGTTAAAGAAACTTAAAAAAGATAAGTTTTAAACTTAGTTGTGGATCTCTTGTATACATACTACAAACATAAAAACTCATCTCTTCAAAGTGAAAATTTCCTTTTACCCCTGCTGAACCAAACCAGTGCTCTTAAAAACCCTTTAATTAATTAATTGTGTAAAATTATTTTAAAAGAGAGACCACAAAAGTGTTTGCCGTACTACAAGAAGACAAGGTGGAAAAAAATTTTCCCCACATGGACGATTCTGCCCTCTGATGACAACCTTCTGCGAAAGAACATAGGCAACTCCACTCCAGACTTCAAAGTAAACCGTGTGACCGAGTTGGTTCCCTGGCCTGATCTGGTGCTTAGTTGTCTTCAATGAATCTATGCCTCATTTCCAAAACCCTCTTCTTCTCGGAAATTCCAGTCAGACTTCCCTATATATGGCACACACCTTCGCTTTTTCCTTCATCATCCTATCCAACACACCATTACCATTGTTCTCTCTTTATACACCCTTTTGTTTTTCTGAGTATATTTGTTTCTCTCTTTGACCACTATGGATTCACAAAACTCCCAAACCCAGTTTCAAGATTACTTGCCCTTGATGGCCAACAAGCTTGGTGGGGATGGTCTAATTGATGAGCTTTGCAATGGCTTCAATCTTTTGAAGGACTCTGATAAAGGGGTCATCACATTTGACAGCCTCAAGAGGAACTCAGCTTTGCTTGGTCTTCAGGGTTTGAGTGATGAGGATCTTAGGTCCATGCTTGTGGAAGGTGACTTTGATGGTGATGGAGCCCTCAATCAGTTGGAGTTCTGTGTGTTGATGTTTAGATTGAGCCCTGAGCTCATGGAAGGGTCAAGATTGTGGTTGGAGCATGTCATTCAACAGGAACTCAAAGATTGTTTCTGATTTTTTTTCCTTTTTTTATTCATTTTGTCATTTTGGACCATTTTCACCATATACTTGTGTAAGAATCTAAAGAGAAAGAAATGATATGAAAGGGCAGAAGTGATTCATTTGATATTTTCCTCCTTGTCTATTCAGTTCAATGCAATTATTATGCCACAAATGCTAAGTAACCATAAATGTGGATTTGTATCACAAGATTCTAACTTTCCTAGTTTTGTTTAGATTTATTTCATTTTCTGATCTGACAAGTGATGGCTCAGTGCTCTTTTTATCCCAGCCTGTGATACAAAAGTTACCCTCAACTGCTTGTGAATTAGTCCAAATTAGCGGCCACAAATAGTCGTGGCTCTATAGGGGTACAAAAGCTAATAAAGTAACTAGTAGTCTTTGCGGTTCATTAGGGGAAGCATAGTTTTCAAAAGCTTTGGTTTGGAGGATTGAGAAGCTGTAGTTTGTGTTAACTCTGTCCTCATCAGTAAGTCCTTCGTTGACCTTTTGTTTGTGGAGTAACTCTTGGCATATTGATTTTGAGTTGCCGATGCATTTGCTACAGGAAGTAATATATGCATTAGGCATATTTGCATTTTTCTGATTTCTCTTTTTTCAGTTTGTGTTTCTAGAATGAAAAAATTGCTTCACCTTCCAAACATTAATTAGAGGAGGCAGTGGTAGGAAAAAGAAACAATCTCAGGATGTGTCTGAGCAAGCTAACAACTAAAAGTGACTCATTCAGAGGTAAAGTTGCAAGCAGGGAAATAGTCATTTTTCTTAATTCAAGAGTCAATGTCATTATCATTCTTAGTGACCTGGTCTTCTCAGCTCAAAGAAAAATCAAACTTGCTTTGTTGTGGCCTTTGATATTCACGACCGGTTTGTGAGCCTAACAAGCAACAAGGTTTCCCCTGAAAGGACGTGCGGATTAGAATAAGAGATATTCTTTCACAGCCACTTACCAAGTTTGTCTAAGGTCTGTGCCCACAAGGAAAATTTACCACAGGCATGGCCCATACCTAACATACCCTAATAAATTGTGAAATTTTCCAGCAGACATTCATAATTGTGGAGTGGGATCTGGTGCATTTCATTTTTGAATTGCACATGCTGCAGCTATTTATTTATTCTCCCTTTCAAAATAAATATCTCTTTCACTTTTTGCATACATTCATATATCAAATGTATCTAAAGAGTCAGAGACAAACGGAGAGAGTAATTTAAAACCACCTAATTATTTTCATTTATAATATATTATATCAATGACAACAGCCAAGTATTGTTCCATACCATAAGCTAGGATGATAACATAGATTATGTGATACTATCGTGGCTTCTTTTCTATGATAGGTATACTCATTCTTATCTTCTCTTGCTGTTTACTGGTTTAGTGCAACATCCTTATGTAATATAATTTGTCATAAACAAACACATTTTACAAGTTAATTGCTCTGCTGGTTTTCCTACAGCTGACGAGGATCTGATGGCATAATTCCAGGAAGGTTTCGTAGTGAATTTAATGTATACAGATAAGACAAGTGCATATAATGTGTAGTCACGTCACAAGTTCAACCAAAGTCCAAAACAATTAAGCAAGGAGTCTCATGTTTCTAACCTTTCTTTTTTTCTCTTTTCAGTCAGAAAAAACACTGCCTGTATCGAAAGCATGGAGATTCAGAGCTGTCAAGCTGCGAAGAATCTTCCATTTTTGTTTGTCCTCACTGAGATTCTTTTGTTCTCTTGTCATTTCTCAAGTGCAGCTGATTCCATATCCCGGTTAGAGACACTTTCTGAAGGCAAGACCTTGGTTTCTGAAGATGGAAGCTTTGAATTGGGTTTCTTCAGTCCAGGAAGTGCTGTAAAACGTTACTTGGGGATATGGTACAAGACTATACCAGTGAAGACTGTTGTTTGGGTTGCAAATGGAGCCAACCCTGTCAAAGACAACTCTAGCATGCTTCACATAAACAGTGAAGGGGAGCTTGTGCTTGTCAACGAGAATAGCACTGTGTTTTGGTCAGCAAAGTCCAACAAGAAGGTTCTCAACCCAATCGTCCAGCTTTTAGATAATGGGAATTTGGTGCTTAGAGATGAGGGAGACCAAGATCCTGAGAGCTACTTGTGGCAAAGCTTTGATTACCCTTGTGATACTCTGTTGCCGGGAATGAAGCTGGGTTGGGACCTTAAGAGTCGTCTTGAAAGGAGAGTAACTGCTTGGAAGAACTGGGATGATCCATCACCAGGAGATTTTTCTTGGGGCATATCACTTGAAGGTGTTCCTCAGGTAATGATGTGGAAGGGATCAAAAGAGTACTACCGTGGTGGTACATGGAATGGACTTGGATTCAGTGGTGCCCCAGAATTGAAGACCAATCCACTTTTTCAGTACAAGTTCATCTCCAACAAGGATGAGGTGTACTACACATACAACCTTACAAACAAGTCAGTGATTTCAAGGGTTGTCATGAACCAAACCATCGGTACTCGCCAGCGATTCATATGGATTAAAGAGGCTCAAGCTTGGAGGGTTTATGCATCTGTGCCTAGAGATAATTGTGACTCCTATGGTCTTTGTGGTCCAAATGCAGATTGTATCATAGGTGACTCACCAGTATGCCAATGTTTGACTGGTTTTAGGCCAAAATCACAGCAAAGTTGGGACATGATGGACTGGACTCAAGGATGTTCACTGAGTGAGCAATTGAGCTGTGAGGATAAGAGCAAAGATGGGTTTTTGAAATTTAGTGGACTGAAATATCCAGATACTTCACATTCTTGGGTCAATGAGAGTATGAATCTCATTCAATGCAGGGATAAATGCTTAGAGAACTGTTCCTGTAAAGCTTATGCAAATTCAGATGTTAGAGGAGAAGGTAGTGGCTGTTTGATGTGGTTCAGTGACCTCATGGATATCAGAGAGTTTTCTGGTGGTGGTGGTCAAGATTTATATATTCGAATGAAAATCTCAGAGACAGGTAAGGTCCTGATCTCTCTCAGCTAATTGAGTGATTCATTTAGGAAGCTAAATTATTTTTTGTGCACTCCACCATATTTGGTCTGCTTTTGGCATAACAATCTGTATACCTTTTTGATGATTCATAACTGTATCTGCTCATTTCTTCATAAATCATGAAGCTGCGAGAAAAGGGCATAACGAAAAGGCGGCAGCGATAATCATCGTCCTTGCCTCAGTTCTTGTGGTGATTCTGCTTTTGTACTATATTGGCAAGAGAGTGATAAGCTTCAGAGGTAGCTTTCTTTCTCTGACTCAAATTCATTATAAGGAATTGCCACCGACATACATAACAAGAATGTCAATCAAACTTCAATGAGTTTAGCGAGCATACTTACTCTTCAATTGTTGTTATTATTATTACTACTATTTGGGGGGAGGTTGGTGGAGCCATTCTTTGTCATGTTCCACCCAAATTTATTTACAGCATAATATCAATGTTTAAAGTTGAACTAGTCAAGCTCTTATAAACAGTGCTGTTTAAGAACCTGACAAGTGTTTAAACATCCATTCATGAATATTTGTAGCAAAATATAATTTTCTTTGTTCCTTTTTCACTTTTTGTAAATTGCTGGTAGGAATAATTTAGTGCAAGTCATGCTTGTCGTTGTTTTCAATCACAGATAGAGAGAAGCATATGATCAAAATTCTTTCAAAGTACTAGTTCTAGAAATGTGCTGGTGAAATAGTTTAATGGCATATTATTATGTCTTTACAGCTAAGGAAGCAGACAAAAACTTGCTTGTGGAGAGTACTCATGAAGGCCAGAAAGAAGAACTGGAGCTTCCTATCTTTGACCTTGCTACAATTGTCAAAGCAACCAATGACTTCTCAATGAGAAATAAACTTGGAGAAGGTGGATTTGGGACCGTATACATGGTAATTATGCAGCATACTGGTTTGATGAATAGAAGAATTTGTAAGTCATTAATTATGTTTGTATGTTGCATATGTAAATTTGTATGAGAAATTGTAGGGTACTCTACCAGATGGAAAAGAAATTGCTGTGAAGAGGCTTTCACAAAGTTCTGGACAAGGGTTGAGTGAATTTAAGAATGAAGTCATATTGATTGCCAAACTTCAACATCGAAACCTTGTTAAGCTTCTTGGCTGCTGCATTCAAGGAGAGGAGAAGATGCTAGTCTATGAATACATGCCGAACAAAAGCCTAGACTCTTTTATCTTTGGTTTGGATCACTTAATATCTTTGGCAATTCAATTTTCATTTTCTATATCCTATTGCCTCCTTCGGTTACCCATTTCTGTCCTTTTGCTTCAATTACTTATATATGTTCTGGGATGAGTTAATTATACTGTTACTCTTTCCAGATAATGTGAAAGGTAAAGTTTTAGATTGGTCTATGCGATTCAACATTGTATGTGGAGTTTCTCGAGGACTTTTATATCTTCATCAAGATTCTAGACTCAGGATAATACATAGAGATCTAAAAGCAAGCAATGTCTTACTTGACAAGGAGTTAAATCCTAAAATATCCGATTTTGGTATGGCAAAAACTTTCGGGGGAGATCAAACTGAAGGAAACACAAATCGGGTGGTTGGAACATAGTAAGTTAGCATCACAACATAATTTGTAATTTGCTTCTATCTCCCCCCAATGATGATCTAGACAGTTTTTTCTAATAATTTTTTTTTTTCAGTGGTTATATGGCACCTGAATATGCCATTCATGGACTATTCTCGGTAAAATCCGATGTCTTCAGTTTTGGTGTATTACTTCTAGAGATAGTAAGTGGAAAGAAGAACAGAGGATTTTCCCATTCAAGCAACTGTATAAACCTCATTGGACATGTAAGTGAAAAGGAGTTTCATTTTTTTCCTGATACAAGTAACAACCCTTGGCATGACTGTAATCATATATATGTTTCAGGCATGGAGATTGTGGAAAGAAAGCAGGCCTCTAGAGTTGATTGATCCTTGCATGGAGAATTCATGTGTTGTATCAGAAGCGTTGCGTTGCATTCACATCAGCCTTCTGTGTGTGCAACAGCACCCTGAGGCTAGGCCAAGTATGTCAAATGTGGTTGTGATGTTGGGCAGTGAGAGTGCCTTGCCTGAACCTAAGGAGCCTGCTTTCCTTACTGAGAAGTACTTTCTTGAAGCAGATTCTTATAGCAAACAGATCTCTTCTTCAACTAACGAAATAAGTGTTACAATGTTAGAACCCCGGTAGTGAATTTATGCGACCTTATGGATTGTGTTTTAGCACCTGATGCTTATCCTACTTTGATGTCCAAGATAGAGTATAGATGCAAGATTTGTGTCACATGTGGAGTGTTTCTCAATGCTTCTTAGAAGGAAAAATACACTATTTTGTGAATTGTAGGTCATGTTTCTTTAAAATCTTAGAAAGGTACAAATCTACCCTTGATCTTTCTTAAATATATACTTTAGGCTTTATGTTAGATTTTCTTCTTCCATTGTTAACGGAAAATAAGTGTACTCTATCTGTATCTCTAAATTTTTGGTTACGTGTGATCCAATACCTTATACTAAAAAACAACATATAATTCAATACCATAAACTTTCATAAATGTTTGTTATATCCATTAGTAATAGATGAAAAAAAATTAACAGAGAGGTCGATTTCTACTTATACCAAACACTGGGAATCCAGTTATATGTTCCCGAAATTGGAGATAAGATGCACATTAGGGGATTCATTGTTGTCCTAAATTAAAAACTCTGATAGTTTACTAAATTGATGTATTAAATTAAGAATGGTCAGAATTTCTTGTATAAAACTGCAGCACAATTGCTCCATTTCGTTTGGTCGTGGATGCTCCATCTTGTATTGGATAAGGTGACATTTTTTTTTTCGGTCAAGTTGGCATTTGATGTACATCATATTGGCATTTCGGGTCAGATGAGTACACAGATGTCATACACTTCAGTGGATAAAAATAAATTATGTTGTACTACCAATAACCTTATTTTGTTGCCCAAAAAATTTTTAAAAAGAAAAAAACCATGACCAAGATCAGAAATAAAATATTGAACACCAAAATAAACCATGACCAAAAAGAAAAAAAACACCAAACTATACAAAGCAATGATGATATATCCTTTTAAGATATTTTATATGAGAAAGAATTTCTTCAGGAATTGTGGAAGATATACAAGTGCACACGTACCGACCAGGAACTGGATTATCTAAGGATGATGGAGCAATATGAGGCGATACTCACGCTAAAAATACGTTTGTTTGAGGTAAAAATAATGATAAATAATTTATGACTAAGTTTCATTGTGAAATTTTACACATAAAACTTAATTAAAGAAAATTTAACCTATTTTTATCCTCTAACCAAATATATTCTTATTAATTAATTAAAAGAGACTCATTTTCTTATTTTCGAATCATGTCTCGTCCTTGTCTCATCAATCACTTTTTATCACAAAATACGCAATACATATTTAATAATTCTTTTTCTTTTTCTTTTTTAGAAAAAGGCTACTATCCGTCTCAAAAGCGCATACAGCATTTACGCAAGAAAATACAAGGGCCAAAGACATGTCAATGGAGAAATAGTAAGAAATCCATTGCAGTTTAGAAAGTGTGTTTGCATGCTACACGTTTTCAAAGCAGATCGGAAGAAAGGGGAAAAAAAAGACGAAAAATCATCATAATACTCTATCAAAATGTTGACGAATGGTTAAATGAGAAATCGCAGCACACCATCCTTCACGAAATGGTTTGCGAAAAATTTTCACCGTGTCGATCTTGCATCATGACTATGCTTACATGATAGACTTTGAAGGGGTGCTGCATTTTTTTAATTTTTACCACTTCATTGATCGGTTTGGTGCATTGAATCTTATTCAAGGGTAGGTTTGTTTCAGATTTTAGAAAAAAAAAATTATTATAAAACTTAAATTTTATATATAATTAAAAAGAACTGAAAATTAATTATTTTTGAAAGCTATTCATTCTATTTTCTATAGAAAAATTGAAAAACTGATTTTTTTTAAAGTTTTAATTATTTTTAGAAAATTATCTAGATATACATAAAATAAATTTTTAGTAAAAAAAATTAATTTTGAACCAAAATAATCACATATAAACACGCTGAATAAATCCGAGGGATATAGTTGAGTAATAAAAACTCATCCTCTCTTAATCAAATGTTAGAGGTTTGATCTCTGATTTTGGGTGTGAAAAACTAATTAAAAAATTTTGAATTAGCTCTTTCACCCTAAGATATGCTTATTATGGGTGAGGGACTAGCTTCATAGTTTCTGAATGTGAAAATATCCTGATTTTGATAAAAAAAAAAAAAGAAAGAAATAGCGACCGTAGCCTACGTGTGCCAATTTTTCAAAGTTGTCAGTTAGGGCTCAAAAGGATACTCACAATAATTCTGTCTCCCAGTAATGCCAATAATAACATTATTATATGCCAATGACGTGTCCTTGGTGCGGGTGCAGGCGTGCAGTTAGCGTGATTCTCTCGATCGTTGGGGAAATTTAACGGAGATTGTTAAAAAAAAAAAAATTAAGTTTATTGTCTTATCTTTTATCCATACGGACAACATTATTTTGATGGGTTTCATGATCAAATAAGTATATATTTAATAAAATTAATGAAATCTATTTTTATTAAAGTTTAATTTTGATGTATTAACAGTATAAAATATTTTTATATTATCATTTAATCAAAATATTTAGTTTGGATGACTTTTCAGATCATAGGTATAAAAATCAATTATCATATCTTATGTGACAATATATAATTACATGACTGTGTATGTCAGTGTATAGCAATTAAATCTTTTCTATTATAAGTATGAATAAAAATAAGTTGATAAAAATATGCTAATGTGTAAGAGTTTGTTTGAATGTGCTTTTCGAAAGGAAGAAAAAAAATTAATCAATCTTTTTTGATAAAGATTTTTTGAAAAAATAAAAATTGACTCATGTTTGAACGTAATATTAAAATATTTTTATTTATTGTCAAACATATTTTTTTATATTATAAAAGATACTTTTTTTAGAAAATAAATTCTTATTTCTCAATAAAGATCATTTTTTCATTTTTTCTACTGATTGTGCTTTTACTCAAAAAAAAATACAAAAATAATTTTTTTCTATTAAAAGGATCTTTTTCATGAAAAAAAAAGACACGTACAGACAAGCTCTAAATCTCTCGCTAGATTATTGTTTGTCTTGCCTTGACTTTGACTCGAGTGTAGAATCCCAGCCAGAGTTTTCCTTTATAAAACTTACTTATAGCCTTCCCATGTGCATTGGGGAAAAATTATATTGCTCTAATAATTACAAAACTAGTGATATTAAAAGTCTTCCAAATTTTACTACTATGACGGAGTGGCATCCTCTGAACTCAAGGTTGCCCTTGTTATACACAACGATTGTTATGGTTCTAATGTGTGGAACCGAAGCATGCTTCCAAGAAGAGAAAGCAGCGCTGTTGAAGTACAAGGAGTTTCTCATGATGTCTCCCAACAACAGGGAATCAGCGGAGTCTTCTCTGTCTTCATGGGTCAGTAGTGACCCAAACACTGATTGCTGTGGGTGGGAACGTGTCACGTGCGATCCTGCTTCAGGTCACGTGACCGGTCTCTCCCTTCATTTCTTATACGGAACTCCTCCGTAAGCCAGGTTTGCTGATCATTACATGAATGATCAATGCTTGGACTTGTTAAGGTTGAACTTCTCTTTGCTCCTGCCCTCGAAGGAGTTGAGAAGCCTTGATTTGTCTTTCAATTGTTTCAATGACTGGGTTTTGACTCAAGGTAAGGTAACACACCGAAAGTTGTTCCGCATTCTAATTTGAATTCTCTACTCACACTGACTTATCACAAATATTGTTCTAACATATAAAAAATAATATTTTTTAAAATATAATGTGATTATTATTGAATGTGATAATGGTTTTGACTTCTTCTATTTATCTATTACATTCAATAATAAAAAAATAAGTATCTCAAAAAATACTTACTTTTTAAATATTAAAGTAACAATTTCCCTCTCTTAAAGTTATGGAGCAAAAAGATTGATCTTATAAAAAATGACATGGTAGCGGTGTTTCGAAATTATGTTGAAGATTAGGCAGGCACGTCAGCATGGAAGAAGTTAGAAACATTAGGTCTCCGTAAGGTAGCGTTTGATTAGTGTTTTAGAACAAAAATACAGCGATAAAGATAAAGACATAAAAATTATTATTACCACTTTCCTCACAAAGAAGTTAAATTTACATTCGCTCTGTGTTTCATCTGCTGTCGCCTTATTTTGGAGGAACAGAGATACTGAAAATTTCTGTCTCTAGGATAAAAAATTCTTTTACCCCCATACTGTCTCTACCATCAAACATGATATAAGGATAGTCTGTCCCTGTATTTATGTCATACAAGACCAACCAAACACTGCCTAACTGTGCATTTAACATCGGTATCATGGAAATGTTGAGTTCTTTCACATATCTCAAGACTTTGCTGCTTCCTAATGACAATCTATCTGGGTATTTCCCGGTCCAAGGTAGATATCCATATAGGGCGTTTAATTGTTTTAGGTTTTCCGACAAATAAAAAGCTTTTTTTTTTCAATTCAAAGTTGTTCATTGTTAAGAAAAACAAAGAGTGTGAAAAAGAGAGGCTAAAACAAACGTCGGAAGCATATAGGAACAGTATTTTTTTCAAATAAAAAAAATGCTCGAAAGAAATAAGTGATGTTTAGTAAGGATGTAAAAGAAAATTATAATCAAAAGCTGATAATTTTAAGTTGAAAAAACAACTTTATATAATCATAAGTAACTTTTTGAAGTTTTAATTTTGACTATACGTATAAGCTGATTAATTTGGAATCATAATACTTTTACCAAATTAATCCTAAATAGCAATATTATGTAATATATTATATAAATGTTTTCATATCCCTTTTAGTAATTTACGATACAAAAGTAATATTTTCCATACTATCCAAACAAAACAGATTATCTTAAAATCATTTTTTAATTGGAACATATAAATATAGATTGATTCCCACATAATCGATCATAAAAAAATACAAATAAGAGATTATACAAATAAAGGATTATTGAAATAATTTTTACCTTAAAGTTTTCTCAAACACGCATATATGTTGACGTGCATTTGGTCACAATATTGATACGAATTAATTTCACTTTTATATATATAATTATTATAATTCACTTTTATATCTATAATTATTACAATACTAAATTTTTAATTTATTTTATTTTTAAATTATAATTTTTTAATTTTATAAATTTTAATAATACAATTTTTATTAATTTAAGATATAATTGTTTTTCAGTCTTTTTACAAATTAAAATCAACATCATATATAATTTTAAAATGTAGACGGTTTGATTTAAATTTTATTTGTATTTAATAATTTCAGATTCTAACAATGATCAATATATTCTATTTTTTGGTTTTAGCTCGAAATTAATTATTTTAATCAATATATATTCCATTAAAACTTATTAAGTTTATATATCATCAATGGTGCGCTTGTTTATACTTTTTTATAATAAATTTTTGGACAAAAAAGAACTTCTAAATTTGTTTAGATAAAGTTCTCTAATAAATGTAATTGAAAATATTCAATTTTTTTTTCACTTTTATTAAGAAGTATGTTAGGAATTGTTTTTATTTATACTTTGGGGATTACTCCGATACTCTATAAAATTTATGGGTATTGGTACCTTTTAGATAACTTGTGGCTGAAAGTTTACCACGTGTTCCACTAAATAAATCAATTAATATTTTAAATACTCATGATTATATCACAATCCTTGAATTTAAAAGGATACCAATACCCTTTGGGTACCAAAGCAAAAACCTTATACTTTTATTTCTAAATTTTATCTCAAATATACTTTTTAAGAGTTTATTCAAATGCATCCTAGAACTTATCGAGTGATTTAAATGTATCTAATTTAGCGCTTGTGTTATTCATGTGAATTTGTAGAATGTACCAGATCTGATTCTTTAATTTGTTGTATATGTCAGAATTGTTAGCGTTACAAAACTTGGAGCAATTGGATTTAAGCGGCAATATGCTTAAAAGCCTCTCAATTGTCCACGGCATGTGTGTTTCCAGTGCATAGCGTTTGTGCGATTTTTGATAATTTTGATTTGCAGCCAGTTGTTCCGGAAAAAATTGGAAGATCATTTTTATAATTCTTTGTAGATTGCACATGTTAGGGGGATTATGAAAAAATAAGATCCTATAATTTCACTCAAATTTTAATTAGATCCTTATAATTTAAAAGTTTATAATTGAGTCCTATAAATTTTTTTAACTAGATTTCTATCCTTATAAGAAATTATAAAAATGTTAATAATATATTCTTCTACTATAATTTTACATTAAAAAAAAACCCAACTCACCATTCTCCTACCCTTCCGCCATATCACCACCATCGTTGCTCTTTATCATGATCACCCATTATCACCATTGCCTTATTCATCCTCCATCATCATCGTCAACCCAAATAATTAAGTTGTAATATTTTTAAAACAAAATAAAGTTGTGCTATTTTTTATGATTAGTTTTTACCTTAAATCCCTAATTTTCCCTTCACCTGAGACCTCCATCACCGCCGGTCTTCGCCGGCGCGATCTCCGCCGCCACAAGCTGGAATGTCGTCGCATCGGTCTTCTTCCTTCAGCACTGGTCGCGTCCATATTGCTGCCTTCTTGTGATGCTGAAACCTGCGTGACACAGGTGCATTGCTTGGCATTGAAGTTGGGTGTTGAAAATTATGTGTATGCTGCCACTTCCCTTGTTACTGCTTGTTCGAATTGTGGTGATGTGGTTTCTGCCGCCAAGGTGTTTGAGGGATAGCGTGTGAAGAGCGTGGTGAGGTATAACGTGTTTGTTTATGGGATGTTGCAGAATGGAGTTCCTCGTTTGGTTTTGGATGTGTTTTAAGGACATGATGATGATGAAGGGGTGTTTGGATGTTAAACCTAAACCCAATTCGGTGACTTTTGTGTCTGTTCTTTCTGCCTGTGCTGGCTTGTCGTATGTTTGTTTCGGTAGGTAGGTTCATGGGTTGGTTGTGGTGATGTTATTGTTGTGACTGCACTCGTGGACGGGTTTTCCAAATGTGGTTGCTGGCCTACTGCTCTTCTATGCGTGCGTTCTTTTTTTTTTTTTCAGATAGTGAAAAAAATAATAATGGGAAGCTAAAATTATTTGGGGTGGTGATGATGATGAGTAAGGTAGTAGTGATGATGGATGGTGAAGATTGAAGAACAACAATAATGATGCATGCACATGTAACAAAAGATGCATTTAAAGTTTAAACTCAAATGTGTTTTTCCATCCCAAAATTAGCAATATATTGTCATATTTTTACTGTTCTCTCTTTCTTTTGTCGTCAATATTTTTGCGGTTACAGAGTAATCAGTTTTGCAAAATCTGGAGTTGCTGGATTTGAGTGACAATCAACTCACAAACCCATCGACAACTGCCGGTATGCGGATGCAATTAATGGACTTTTTGATTGCATCATTAATTGACATGTGTACCCTTCTTTTTTATCGAATTCGGATGAGTTAGGCTATCAAATAATTAATAATATTTATTTTCTTAAAATGAATTACTTATGTTTATTATATTATTTTTACAATATATAATTACTATAATGATAAAAGAAAATCATGGGCAATCCTTCAAAATTAAATCAGTTTTTTTTTGACGTGGAAATTCAAAGTTACTTTATATATGTATTTGACGTGACACATGCATTTCTTTTTTTGGGCAATAACTCCTTTTTTGACGTGTGCACTGGCTTGTTATGTTAATAACTAACTATTAATTGTTTCAATAATTAAATAATCAATAACAATGTTGATGTTGTTGTTACTCCTACTATTACACTCATTTCTCCTAAGATTTATAAAAATATAACTCACACCCCCTCTAGTTATCTAACCTACTTTCAAACCCCCTTTGCTTATTAAATTTTAAATATTTATATTACAGTCACACCCCTCATTTATAAAATATCATTAGTAAACTTAACAGAATAATATTTTTGTGATATTAACTATTGTTAAGAAATTATAAAAATACCTTCACCTACTCTATTAAGTTTAAGAATGTTTTTATAATTTTATTAATTAAAAATATTTAATATCAAAAAAATATTATTCTATTAAGTTTGCTAATATTATTCTGTTAGTAAGAGATATGGGTGTAATATAAATATTTAAAATTTGACAAGCAGATGAAATGTGAGTTATATTTCTATAAATATTAAGGGAGGTGAGTGTAATTTTTTCTTGTTGTTGTTATTATTATTATTATTATGTTGCAAATTGCTTTGATAGCTAACAGCCAGAACATGTTCAATAACAGATAGCTTTATAATTCATATTTTTAATAATGAATCAACAAAGTAAATTGTATCACTTTTCATTCTTATTTTTAAATTAAAACAGAGTATTTTCTAATTTGTTCTATCATTTTTGTGCAACAAAGATTCAAATGTGACATTGACAATTGAGGCTTAAAATTTTCAGATTCCAAGGCTTTGTCAAGGTTAAAAGGATTACGGACTCTGGATATAAGTGGTAATAACATTGGCAAAACAACAATTAAATATATGTCACATTTACTTGCCCTCAGATCGCTTATCCTATATGATAATTGGGGAATGACAGGAAAACTAGATGATAAAGGTATATTCTAGCTAGCCATCTGAATATGGTGTGTATATATATATATATATATATATATATATATATTTTATATAATTATTTAATTATATATTATCATATCAATAAAATAATTTAATTTTTAATAATTATCTTAAAAGTCACATAAATTACAATATCTTATTGATTAATAATATAAAATATCTTGCACCGATAACATGTAAAAATTATATTAATATCTAATATTAAGTGATATGTTCCTATCATTATAGCAATATTTTATCAACTATAATTCAATTTTGATCCAATTTAAAGAAATTTTATATAATCATTCAATTATATTTTGATATTTCATTGAAAATGTTTAATTTTTATGTTAATCATATCAAAAGTCATGCATACTAGTGGACATAATTAGCCGATAATAGTATAAAATATTTTAGATTGACAATATATTAAAATTAGTTATTACTAAATATATTTTTAAGAATTTACTAAATGTTTCCCTAAGAATATTAATTGACAAACTAAAATTAAAAATTATAAAAATAAATTATTTATAATATTAAAAAATAAAAGTACCGAATACATGCTTATTTTTTTAGTAAAATATCTAATAAAAATCTTCAATAATTTTAAATTAATATCCGTAGAAAAATTCTAGTTTTATTAGCTTTTGCCAATGTGAATGTTTTTAATTCATTAATCTAATATATTTTTAAGGATAAGCATTAAAATCAAATGACATGCTGTGCTTTGTTGTTAATACTAATTATCTTCGGGAGTTGAGATCTTGATTACCAACTATCCAAAAAATCAAAAGGAAAACTATGCTCAGTTCCAAACGTTCTCTCTCTAACCCTCACTCTCTCTCTCAAGTTTTTGCTAACCTAAGCAAGTTGGAAGTACTAATCCTAAGGCATTCTACAGGGCACCTAGTACCAATCCAAGGTGAGCACTTAAGTTATCACTCTTTGTTGGGTTGGGCTCCCTTCCTATGTGGAGAAAAGCTCAAAATCGGACTAGCCCATTTATCCATCACTTACATAACAGAGGGGTCTGTTAGGGTTGTGATGTGTGTGATCATTTTTGACAAGAGAGCAGCCACAAAGAGAGAGAGAAAAGAGAAACTCATCCACGGTTTCATATTCCTATTTCGAGCAGCCACCATAGATCATCGTTTGCAAAGCCGTCCACCATTGGATCGGGTTGAAATTTGGAAAGCAGGTTCTTGACAGACGGCTCTTTATTCTGAACGGTCGGATCATCGAGAAAAGCTCTGGAGTGTGAGATATTGAGCTCGCACAAAGGTTTTATTTTGGTTTGGAGAATCAGTTTTCTAGTTTAAGCTGTCTCTGTAAATTAGAAATTGTGTTGTTCACCGTTGGATCAAGCTGAAACTTTTACAGCAGGTTCATAGTGTCTAGTACTTCATTCTGAATGGTTAGATCATCGACACAAGTTCTGGAGTGTGAGATATCAATCTCTCATTGTAGTTTCATCCTTGTTTGGAGAATCACTTCCTTAGTTCAAGCTATCACCGTAAATCGGTGTTTCTAAAGTCGTTAACCGTTGGATCAGGCTGAAACTTGGACTAAAGGTTCTAGATATCTGGTTCTTCATTTTGAACGGTTGGATCATTGAGAAGAGGTCCGTAGAGTGAGAAACTGGTCTCGGACAGAAGCTCCAGTTTTGGGATATTTCACATATTTCTTGTTCTCAATTTTGAGTATTGGTGTTTGGTTGGTTTATCTTGTTGTTAGCATGATTTGTGCACATATTTGAGACTCTCTTGTACCTGTTTTGATCATAGTGGAGCTATTTCTTTGGTCTGGACGACTCGTGATTTTTGTCTCTCACATTGAGGGAATTTTTCCACGTTAAAAATTTTGGTGTATTGTTTCTATTATTGCTCTGGTTTATTATGTATGTTGATTGCTGCAACAATTTTACTAGTATAGTTACTCCTCTTGTTCTTGCAAGTAGGGAATTGTGTGTTTTATTTCCAATACTCTTCAGTGTTACCTTAAATGTCACATATATTTTGCATACTGTTGCTAGCAAGCATGTAGCAACCAAAGTGTATTAACTTTTGTTTTAAAATCTTTTATTTTATTTCTGTTCTAGGTTTATGCAAAATTAAGAATCTTCAAGAGTTAGATCTCAGCGGCAATGATCTTATAGGAACTCTGTCTTCATTCTCATGTCTTAAAAATTTGACATCACTTCGAGTTCTTGATCTCTCGAATAATTATTTAAGCGGAAACATATCAACATCTCTTGCTGCTCACTATGCATCCCTTGAGTACCTAATCCTATCAGCAAACTATTTTGAGGGCACATTCCCATTAAGCTCCTTGGCTAATTATTCAGAGCTTAAGGTATTAACACTTAGAGGAATGTATAACAAGAATTTTCAAGTGGAAACAGAAAACTCCCGTTGGTTTCCATCATTTCAATTGCAATATCTAGACATGCCCAATTGTCAAGTGAACTTGGGTACAAGAACAATTCCTACCTTCCTTTCCTACCAACATGAATTGAGATACATTGATCTCTCAAAAAACAATCTAGTTGGTAGTTTTCCCAGTTGGTTATTGGTGAACAATCCAAAGTTGGAAGTTGTGCTCCTAAATTTTAACTCCTTCAATGGATCTTTTCTATTGCCCTCTGATGAAGGTCAACACGTATTGGTTCATCTCTACATGTTGGATATTTCACAGAGCAAGATCCAAGACAAGCTCCCAGAAAACTTGGGATTCTTTTTTCCATACCTAGACTATCTAAATGCTTCGAGCAATGCCCTTCATGGTCATATTCCGGCTTCAATTGGAGAGATGTCAACATTGGTGACTTTGGACTTGGCCTATAATAATTTCTCTGGGGAATTACCAATTGATATGCTGAAGCGATGCATCATCTTACAAATTTTGAGATTATCACATAATAGGTTCCAAGGACAAATACTTCCTGCACCCGTCAGCATGATATCCTTAGTCGCGTTATTGATGGACAACAACCACTTCAATGGTACACTGCAAGATGGATTGCTGAGTATGCAGCATTTATATGTTCTGGACATTTCCAACAATAGGTTATCTGGTGAACTTCCAGGTTGGTTTGGAAAGTTGAAGCTGGATTTCTTAAGTGCATCAAGGAATAACTTCCAAGGTGCAATACCAACAGAGTTGTGTGACTTCCCTGAACTACAATATTTAAGCCTTTCTCATAACAAGTTCTCTGGCATTATACCTTCTTGTTTCGGCTTGTCATTGAACTTCATTCACTTGCAAAACAATAGTCTCACTGGTACCACACCGGAGTTTAGAACCGAAGCATTACTTTCTCTTGATTTGGGAGACAACAGCCTTTCCGGAAGTATTCCCAAGAGTATCAATAGGCTTGCAATATCGAAGCTACTTTCGTTGGCTGGTAATCGATTACAAGGTCAACTCTCTATGCAGATATGTGAGCTAAAAGAACTTAATTTCTTGGACCTTTCCCGCAACAACTTCACTGGGTCTATACCCGCATGCTTCAATTAATGAATTTGGACATGTTATTCAGTATTTTTCATTCGATTACTGTGGAGATTTGAAGGGGTTTCTATATTTTGAATCCCTCTATTTCAACTCTCGCTACCGTTATATTGATCTCCAAAGTTATGATAAAGATGATGAGTCTTATTTCATACAAATGGAAATGCAATTTACCACAAAAGGTTCAAGTCTCTCATATAAAGGCAATATTCTTAATTACATGTCGGGATTGGATTTGTCATCTAATCAGTTAGCAGGAAAAATCCCACAACAAATAGGAGATCTAGTTGCCCTTCACGCACTCAACTTATCACAGAACCATTTGGATGGTTCCATTCCAGAAAACTTCCCAAAGTTGGAAACGATCGAAAGTTTGGACCTTTCTTTCAACAGATTGAGCGGACCAATCCCTTCTCAACTGCAGGACTTGAACAGTTTATCTGTTTTCAATGTATCATACAACAATCTGTCTGGCAGAGCACCTGATAAGGGACAATTTGCAACTTTTGATGAGAGTAGCTATAGAGGAAATCCAAATCTTTCTTGGAGTATTAGTAATAGAGGCATTGCAACACCATCACCACCACCACCATCAGCAGTTACCTTGAATGATGGAGAAAACAATTCTGCAATAGATTTCATCTCATTTTGTTGGACTTTTGCAGCTTCCTATGTTATGGTAGTCTTAATGTTCATCGTCATCCTTTGGATCAACCCTTATTGCCGGAGATTATGGTTTTATTTTATTGAAGATTGCCTCTATAAATGTTTTGGTGGAGTTCTTAAAGATGCATTCTACTAAACATCTGCCAGGTGTAGAATAAATTGCTCAAGAAAGTTTCCACATATTTACTAATATAATAAAATGAAGGTTTTCTTCGTATAATTTGGATTTACAATAGACAAGTACACTGCTTTGAATTTCTTTGATGTGTGATTTACCATTTAGAATTGAGCATAGTTGGAGCTTGAAGATAGAATTGGATGGTCTAATTCCAATTCTATATGTAACAGTGAGTTTTTTAAAGATGTATTCTACTAAATATCCGCCAAAGTGTAGAATAAATTGCTCAAGAATGTTTCCACATATTTGTTAGTATAACAAAATGAAGGTTTCTTTGCACAATTTGGATTTACAATAGACAAGTGTATTGCTTTAAATTTTTTTGATGTGTGGTTTACCGTATAGAATTGAGCATAATTGGAGCTTGAAATTGAAATTGGAATTGGATGGTCTAATTCTAATTCTATATGTAACAGTAATACATTAAAAATGAAAATTATAAATTGAAATTTAAAACGTGTTGGTTATAGAAAACAATTTTAAATTTTCATCTTCTGTTTTCAATTTGTTTACTGCTTTTAGGATTTTATAAATAAAATAATAAAAATTAAAATTAAAAATTGAAAAAATAGATTTTATAATTTTTATTATTTTCTTTATAAGATCCTAAAAATAAAAAATGAAACTAAAAAATATTTTTTAAAACTAAACAAACAATGATTTTTTAATTGTTTTTTTTATAAAGTCCTAACAAATAAAAAACTGACTAAAAGTAGGAAATAAAAATTGAAAACTGTTTTTTTTTTCCTTTTATCAAAAAAATCCTTAACATTTATGCAAGAAAAATGGCCGAAGACATGTCAGTGGACAAAGACGCAAATGTTTCACCTTTAGAAGCACGGACACTGTGACTTGGTGACGTGACGTGTCTGTATATCGAATACGTGTTAATGTTTGACATCCATACAATACCTATACAACATGTGTTGGACACGCATCCGTACGCGTCCAATTAAAAAAATAATTTTTTTGACTTCGGACACATACCAAATACGGTTGGATACTACTCTAATTCATTATGGATGCAGGTTGGACACCCCACATATATGCTTGAGTTGATTTCTTTATCTTTTTTCAAATTTTAATATCAACATGAGCCCAAAATCAACCCTAGTTATTTAGTTGGACCTGTACTGTTGGATTATTTTATTTTATTATAAAACAAAATAAAAATTATATATATATATGTATATATATATATATATATATATATATATATATATGTATATATATATATATATATAATGTTGTGTCTGTATCTTACCATTTTTTGAGTTTGGTGTATCTTCGTGTTTATGTCAGTGTCGTGTCCTGTGTTCATGTCAGTGTCCGTGCTTTATAGGTTCCACCATGGTCCTTGACTTCAAGCCACCTTCTCCTCCTCTCTTCCATCACTCTTCTGTTCAACCACCATCGCCACTCCATCAGCCACCTCGATCCAGGAATAATAAAAATAATATAATTTAACTTCATTTGAATCTTTAAAATAAAAATGACTTCTTCAGTGTACAAAATGTGGCTTTATCAAATCAGGATATAGCAAAATCATCTTGATCATGTCCCTCAAATCAGGATATAACAAAATCATCTTAATCATGTCCTACAAGCTGAACTATGTGATTTAAGAAAAAATACACTTCATAGCCAAAACAAAAATCAATACACTACAGTATATACTATGAATTTAAAGTATAATATAAATTTTATTTTTTATATGAAATATTAATTTTTTATCTGATAGTATAATATAATTTTTAGTTTTATTTATTGTCAGTTTTATATTTTTTATTTTAACTTTTTGATCTAATAAGTTGTTTTAGATTTTTATAACAAGACTTTAGCCTCAAACTAGGTTAACCTTATTTTAATAACAAAAGAAATTAATCATAAAATGATTTGATGTTATTAATATTGATGCCTAACAAATTATGTATATATATATATATATGTTTATTGCATAAAGATTTTTCTTATAATGGGGTTCTAGCCCAAAAACAAATTGAACTTTCTTAATATGACAAAAATAATTAGTGATAAAATAATTTTTCATTTATATTGATCCCTAATAAGTGATGTTAAGTATATACATTGCACAAAAATATATTTTTTCCAACGGCTCTAGGCACAAAACAGGTTCACATTTTTTATTTGACGAAAAATTAGTCATAAAATGAATTTTTTTTTATTAATGTCGATACCTTGCAAGTGATATTAAACATATACATTTGCAATTTGACAACAGGCCAAGGTTCCAAAATAGGTTAACAAATATGTTATTATACAAACAATGATTTACATATTACATATTTAGTATCAATTTATATCATTCCTTTTCATTTTATTCAATACGAATTTGTAGTTTTTTTATTTAGAAAGAAAACATGAGAGGGGATGATTAGATTGTAGAAAACATTTTCTAGTTGAATAAGCTTTCTTCATAAAGCTACAAATATCTTTATTAAAGAAGTTTTCCTATTTAAACCCGTTGATGTTAATAAGCTAAGGCCACATCCACACTCGCACAAGATCCCCTTTGTACAAAGTAACATTTTCATAGATTTTTACTATCACGACAATAATCATTGGTTGAGCACGTGGAGCTTTATTCTTTATGTTAATATCTGTTAATCTTTTAATGAGAAGAAGTTACTTGACTAATATAAAGATTGAGGACATGAATGATATTCTTTAACATCTGTGGCTTATCTGATTGATATTTAATTGAATACATCTATGGTTCACTATTCAAATCCCAAAGAAAGGCAAGTGCGATATAGTGAATAAAGTAAATGCTGAAAATTGGAATACTTCTGCTGCAAAGTATATATGAATCCAATAGTATTAACACAACATTTTGGGCACTATAATACAATAGTATTAAGGAGAGTAATTTTGTGTAGCACGGGTTTCTGGCTAGTTCATTACACTTACAAAGATTGTGTTGTGCATGTCACGCGTTTTCAAGGCATAATTTTCAAGGAAGAGGAAAAAAAAGGTGAAAAATCATCAGAATACTTTATCAAACTGTTGATGAATGGTTAATGTGAAATGAAAAATGAAAAATGTTATTTGTAATTATCATATATGAGATATTGTATCGACTCACATCTCACTCATCCATTATTAGATGAAATATGGGCCCATTCAAGGAGGGTCTACTCTATTTCAGGGTTCATTTTCATTTTTTTATTTTTGGAAGAATCTAAGATATCTATCGTAAAAAACAGTAACTAATCCCTTAAGGTGTAGAGTCATTGACACAGGTTTTGTCCCTAATACAAGATCCTCTTTATACACATCGTTAAAAATTGAATCTCTAACTAGATATTTTAGTAGCCAAATTAATTATCAACCGTATTAAATCTCATGGTTTCACCATCATGCTTTTAAATGGGAAATGGGCATCCTAGTTGCAATTCTGGTATTTATTTATTTATTTTTATTAGTCCAAACAAAAGGCTCAACCCACAATGGTATAGTGAGGGGCAAACTCAGGATCCAAAACAGAGCTAATTAAGAAAAAAAAATGATCTATAACAGAGCAACACGCAAAACCATAGGGAAAATTCTATTTCAACATCCACATGTATGTAAATATCCATGTAGGTGTGAAATGAGTGATAAAGAGATAATAAGTTGAGAGAAAAAATAAATAGTGAGACTCATATTTTATTAGTAGAGTGTTTGAATATTTAATAAAGTTAGGTGTCAAAATAATAAAGTGGAAACCACGAATACATCTTCTCAAAAGGGAAAGACACGACCCAAATGGCCACAGCCCAACAGGCCCAACAAGGGCTTGAAAGCAGAAGGCATCTTGCGTAGAGCTGCAACACGACCCAGATGTGCTAGGTTGCTAGCTTTGACAAATGTTTAAACTTAATAGGACATCAGACAAAAAAAAAAAAAACTTAATAGTACATTTCTTTTTTCAGTTGTGACATTTTGAAGTTGATTTAAGCATAAAGTATTTGGTGATGTTCCTCTTGATTTAATTTTTCCTTAATTATGTATAATGCTACGGATTATACTGGAGGAACAAACGTAACTTGGGATTCTCATATGTAGCACACATGCTTGCTTTTATTGTTTCATGAATCTTGGTGTAACAATAAAATCTATCAAGAAATGAGTCATTGCTATGTAATTTTCTCGTCGTCTGGAAAGTGAACTGGACATTTAAAACTAGTTATCATCACTTGCAAGCCTTGTATAGCAAACTTGGTCTGGAAACTCTATTTTGAGCACACCCAAACAAAAGCACATTCATGGGGCTGTCTGTCAAGCGTTTTTTAAAACAGTTTTCTGTTTTGTAAAATAAAAAAACAAACTTGTTAGGAAGGTGTTTTTATGAAACAAGTTTTAAAACTTAAAAAACAGATTTCCTATTTTGAAAACCAAAATCACAAAACAATTTTTAGATGTTTTCTGAGTTTTGTTTTTAAAAACAAGTGATAAACGCAGCGGCAAAGTTGTGAATATGTTGAGTTTGTGTTTTCTCACTTCTTCGAATCCCGGAGATTGGTGTTACAGCCACTTCCTCATTTTATTTTGGGGTTGTTGTTGTTGTTGTTTGTTCACATTCATCGGGGTCTTCTTCCAGCCTTCTCACCTGCTGCTGCTCCTTCGTCGCCGGCAAAGCTCTTCCACCACCAGCTGCACGAACCAAGCCTCTGCTACCCGCTTCTCATTTTATTTGGTTGTTTGTTCACCTTTATCGTGGGTTCTTCTTCCAGCCTTCTTCTCACCTGCTGCCAGTCCTCCATTTGTCGCCACGAACAAAGCTCCTTTGCCACTAGCCATAGCGACCAGGAGAACCAAAGGCCCGTGATCTGGCGAACCAAGCCCCGCGATCCGGCTGCATATAACACCCTAATATTTAACTCAATACGCCTAGGAACGCATTTAAGTTAATTATTAATTATTATTCTTTTGTTCCAGTCTTTAATTTAAATTTTTGAAAATACCTTAATGCAAATATGGGTATTTTTTTTTAAGATTTAAATACAAAACGTGACTCTTGCATGCTAAGTAACTAACGCCGTTCGCCTTACCTATAAATAACAAAAGATAAAGACAAGTCACAGATACATACAACATCACAATATATATATAAACCATAGAGTATCATGACATAAGCAATATTAACACATCCGAATTATATTATGGTAGTGAGGTTCTCTAAACATAGAAGCATCAGTACACATCCATCAAGAGACTAAAGCAAAAGTAAATAAAAAGTGTATGATCACCCTAAAGCCAATATCTAAGGGAAACTATCTTCATACTCCCATTGCGACCTTCTTGATCCCTTTTGTAGTGCAACTCCTTCGTCCGCATCTTAGAGAAATTCACGAGCTACACCATCATCCTTGTTTAGAGACGACACGGAAGGAAAAAAAAAAAGATGAGAAACTTATACAAGATTCTTAGTAGGGCTTCCCTATTCTAATGCAAGTGTTATCGTAATCATCTTCAGTAATCTCGGGTTTTATTATGAAATGGGTGAGCATATATAGAGTTCATTTATTAAGTTCTAAATACCATTAGCCAAGACTCGTATCTTTTAACATGAGTCTTAATGTCATGAATGCAACAGATATCTCATGTATTCATGGTAATGCTTCCAATACATAAGTAACATATGAAACTAACATAAGCATACTCTTAACATGAATTTGTAACACATAAAACCAAAACACAAGACAAGGCTAACATAAGTTAAACTAGGGAACTAAAGTCGTCTAGCCATATCACATGAGTAAACACACCAAATATACATCTTTACTTTACTTTCTTAGGTGATTTAGTATGAATGCATAACATAACAAACCTGATGAGGCATATACCATTTAGCTTGCATGGGAAAGGCAAGAGAACCCATGACAATTTACTTTCTCATATTGGAACTCTCAAGTTCCTTTCTTAATAACTATCCTCTTATGTCAACATCTCAAACTAACTATCTCACCTTCCCCGGTGATTTCATATTCAGTGCCAAAACTCCACCTCACCAATCGCCTAGGATGAGCTCAACCTAACTGGCTGTCGCTAGATTTAATATGGGGTAATAAAGGAGGAAAATACATCATTTTCTTGCCTTTGTTCAACTTTATCATAAGTATGCAACTTCATTGGATCACTTCTTATAACCTTTAATTCGAGAAGACTAGAGGATCACTTCTATATATTTTATTTAATATTAGCATGATATCAAGAGATGTACACATGAAACATATAATTATAAATTATTATCTAACATTTCATGTTTATAGCATATGATCACCTTTCATATCCTTTAATTCAGGGAGTCTAAAGGATCACTTTCTATTTGGATCACTTCTCATAACCTTTAATTCGGGGAGTCTAGAGGATCATTTCCATATGTCTTACGTCACCTTTAATCTTAACATGTTATTTAGAGATGCAAGCATAAACATATAATCGTAACTCATCATTTAATACTTTATGTTCATAAAACTTCATGAAATTATTGATCTCAATGAATCAAACATAAATATAACATGCCATAATTCAAATTACATAACATACATCTAAGCCATGTAAATTTCAATACACGAACATACCCTTCACAAGATATCAATCACATTCATTTCATCAAATTATCAATATCTATGCTTAAGCCCTAAAGGGGTCAAATCGCAATTTCTCAAGGGTTACAGGTCAAAACGTAAATACCCTTTTTTAACACATTCTCACAAATTAAAGATCTTTAACATTAACCATTACTTTCAAGAGATATATAACTATTAGAAACCATTTAAACTCATCATAAGAACCTTTTAGGGCCATAGACTAAATTTTAACACACTTTAGCGGTCAAAGTGCAAAGTTGCTCATTTTTTATACTTATCAAAAACCAATACTTCTAAAACTTTTTCTAAACATTATAAATGGTATTTTAAACATATAGACATATCAAATATCATTACTAATTCTAATTAAAATCCTTTGACCAAAAATCACATAATTGATAGTTTAAAACATAATTTTTCGTATTTTGTAAAACGGTCAAAACTAACACTTGTAATTATTCTTTTCAACCCCTAAGATACCAAAAACAATTTTCATATCAAATACTAATAATTCTTATGTATTTAAACAATATGATCATTATTAAATCAGTGAGGAATTAATCTACAAAATTCATTCTCTAAAGCTCTATAGAATTACAGTTTTGATCCTTTCTAGTTATTAGTTTATCTCAAAAATGTTAAAAATAATTCTTACATCAATTATAAGTAGTTTATACGTCCAAACCTTTTAAATCAGCATCCTAACCATTTTCTTTAAATCAGGTCAGTAACCTAAATCTCTTAATCAAAAAACTTGAGAAAAGCACAATCTTTGACATATTTGAACTTCTAATTCTAACAAAAGTTATTTGAGTAATTTAAAGACAAGATCAAAGCCTTAAAAATAAAATAAACCAACTTCAATCCCAAGAACATCAAGAGGCTGAAATTAACATAATTTTAAATATAAGAATTCTTATTTAAGATTAAAGAGGTAAGTTTTGAGCTTTAGAGATTTAGGTGATAGTAAGAATCATAAACATACTATGCAATCCATTTTTAATCTTTATCATTATAATATGATAACTTGAAAATATAAATATGATATGCAATACTTGAAATATAAATATGAAGATGCAAGTTCATTTTTAGATCTTCAAAGTTTAGGTGATAACTTGAAATATAAACATGAAATACGTTACTTGGAATTTAAACATGAAGATACAAATTCATATTATTATCTTCAAGATTTAAGGTGATGACTTGAAATTAAACATGATATGTAAGGCTTGAAATTTAAACATGATATACAAGAGCTTGAAACATAAAATATGGATGCAAATTCATTTATTATCTTGTTAAGCTCAAAACTTTTAGAGAATTAAACTCTTTAACCTCAATTAATCTTAACAAAGGAAGTGAGCTTTAGAGTCCTTGATTATCATGGTTCCAAAAACCTTATTCCATGGTCTCATCATCAATCCATAAATCAGAAATTATTAGGAAGAATTAAAGGAAAAAATATGAAATAAAATCCCTGCCAAGTTGTTTCTTATTCTCAAAAGTTAAAGCTTGATATCTTAAGAAGTAAAGAGAAGAAAAATCTTCTCTAGATGATAATGATGGTTTCGGCCAAGTGATGATGGAATGGTGGAAGGATTTTTGTTGTGTCCTTGTGTTTAGATATGGAAAGTTTAGGTGCTAAAGGTTGGTTTATGATATGTATGTGTTTGTTTGAGCTTGGAAACTTGGATGAAAGTTAAGAATGGAGTCTCTTGGACGTGGAGAAGGAAGAAGAAGAAAGCTTAGAGTTTAGAGAGATATGAGAGGATTTTTAGCCAAGATAGTGAACAAGACTACACCAAAAATTTCAAGTAGCAAGTATATGTGTTTGTGTGTGCATTTGGCTTGGAAAAACACATATTTATAGAGTGAATGAGAGGCATATGTACGCTGCCATTAGGCTGTGAGGGAATCAGAATTTTTGCTCAAAAATATTGCAAGACAACTGAAAGAGCATAGGGTATTATTATGATGTGTTTTAGAGTGCGTTAGGCTTTACAAAAATTAAATTATGAGGGTGGAAAGGAGCTCAAAACCGTGGCCTAACATGGTGCAATGTGATCAGAATTTTTGATCAAACAAAGTGCAAGACAACTCAAGAGAACACATGGTAAGGTTATGATGTATTTGTGTGTATTATTATTCCTTGAATGAATTTTAAAATTTGGATATCATGGGAGGCATGCAGTTCACGGTTCCTTTAGGAATAATGGGGAACGAGATTTCATTTATTATGTATGGTAGGACATGCATGTAGGATAGCTTATTTTATTAGGTGGTAGGTTTAGGAATTGGTAATTTTATGAAAATGGTAAAACTAGGTGTGTAAGATAATTCAAGACTAGGTAAAAGGATATTCTTATACTAGTAATGGAGTTAATTTCAATTGAGTTGAAAATCAATTCGTAACTTAGGTTTTAACCTCACGGTAAAGAAAGTAAATACATTAGAATTTCCTTAATCTTAGCATTATCGGTTTTATAAGCTCTGTGTAATTAAGAAAGAAAATTAAAATTTTCTAAACAATTCTTAGGCTCTAATTACCTCTAGTAATTATTTTTAACCTTAGGTAATTATTTTTAACCTCAAGTAATTATTTTTAACCCAAGGTTAATGAATGAAAATAATTTGAGTTCAATTAGAGCTTAATATTGCCTTAATTGCATAAATAAATTCATTTAGCACAATTAGGGATAAAAATGTAATTTCACATAAAAACTCCTTGTAATTACTGGATATTCTCAAATTATACTTGAAATAGTCATTTTGAACCTTTGGATGAAATCCGAATTCAAATATTATATAATTTCATGTAAAATTACTACAGGGGTAAAATGGTAATTTTACGTATGGTAAAAATTGAGAATTAAGATTTTTATCCCTAAGGCACATATAATCCCTATCAAGCATTAAACTAACCCTTCGAAGATAATCTAGATTGGTTATCTTTGATTTCTAGATAAAAATGACCTCAGGGGCATTTTGGTCATTTTACACATATAGAAAAATCGAGATTTGCGACTTTCACACCAATCACTATTTAAGTTTCTCATAATATTTTTATAATGTTATATTCCTTTATTGAGGATTATTCGACCTCGAATCACGTGCAAAAATTACCTAGGGGCATTTTGATAATTTTTACACAGCAGTGAAAATTGGAGCATTACACGGTGCACGTGACCCAGGCCGCAACTCCGTCTCCACCTTTGCTCTGCAACCCAACCAAGCTCCGCCGCAAACCAACCAAGCCCCTCTGCGAACCAAGCTCAGCAGCAAACCAAGCTCCTGCGTGACGAAGCTCGGCCGTGAACCAAGCAGCCCTGTCAACCTAGTAGCAGCAAGCCCACCTCTCCTCCACTCGCCAATGAACCAAGAACCATGCCGCAAGCCAGCCACAACAACCCCACGACCCAGTGACCAAGCTCCTCCACGAAGCTCTTCTACGCCGCTACGACCAAGAACCCGCAACCCAGCCCTCAATCTATCGCTGTCCGTCGTGCTTAGCGTCCCCACGACCTAGATCCACCGTGCCCGTTCACTTCTCATCTTTTTTTCTGTTTTTCTGGAATGTTACTGATGATGAAGGGTTTTGGGTTAGGGTTGAGTTTGTGTTTCTGATATTGGATTATTGATGATGAATTATTGATGATGACGATGAATTGTTGTTGTTGTGGTCTTCGTTTTAATATAGTTTGCCAAACAATCTTTGCGGATGTTTTGGTTTTATTAATTTTCAAAGTTATTTTTTAAAAAAATTATCCAAGCATATTTTTTATTTTTTACCATTATAAAATTATTTTTGAAATTAAATTACCCAACAAATTTTTTTATTTTTAAAAATTAAACTTAAAACTATTTTCTAAAACAATTTTAAAAAAAAAAACACTTCCAATACCCCTAAATCTCCTGATAGTGCTGCTCTGGTCTTTAGGATGGCGACTTGCCATTTAAAGCAATTAAATAGTTTTATCCCATACCAAAAAGACAACCAAGAAGATATCACATCAAACACAACTTTTTTTGTTTTACCGCATTATTACATTATTACCTTGACCAACTTCTGGAGAATAGAAGATAATAGACAGGCGAAGTATACAGAGAGACAATTCTAGCTAGCACAGATTATACAAAATAATACAAACACAATACCAGCCGCCAGAAACAGTCCTACATGGATCTTTATATATCAACCCTATAGATGAGATTCTTACATCAATACAAATTTATCATGTCTTATCTAGACACATTCAGAAGTAAACTACTTCAACCAGCTTTATTTAATATATACTAGATTGTTTCCGGGTCTCAGTCACTTTATTGTGAGTGTCCCCGAAACATAAGGTCTTAAAACGGACACTTCTCTCGGCCACTTCCCCGAGTGTTCTTAGACAGGAGCACAAATAATTTTTTTTTTTTTTTCAGAGACCATTCCAGCCCAAGTTTCGAGGCTTAACTGGGTACCCAAAGAAGGGTGTCGGTCGCAAGAAAATGGCAAACAGTAACAGTTCCGGGCTTAACATTAAGCTGCTGGAAAGCAGGATTTTCACTAGCCCAGTTTGCGGTGTCTATGTGGCAAACTGCAAGTGCCTTAACCTTTGTTCCATCACTAGTGGCCACCAAGGGAACAGCATAGGCCCTTGAATCCACTTTGTGGCAATAGAAAACAGCATAGGCGTAATTCAGCTTGTGGCACACCACAGCTTTGTCACCACTTTTCTTCACTCCCTCCACCACACTATACTCCTGCTTCTTCTTCTGTACTGTTTCTTCTTCTTCTTGCTTTTCCAGCTCAGTTGAAAGAAGCCTTATGTTCTTTCCAAGCTTTGAAACTGCGAAGTTGACCAGTGACTCCAAAGATGTAGCACAGTACTTCTCTTCTCCGTTGATGGCGGGGTTCTCACAAAGGTCAAGTGTGAACTTCACTGTTTCTGCATAGGCTGAGCCAGGTTCTATGTTGTAACGGTTCAGAATCTCTGGGAACCTTGTGCTGGAAAATGGGGTGGTTCTTGCTACTGTGTCGGGTAAGAAAGTGAACTCATATGAAGGCTTTGTGAACTCCAGGTTGTACTTCTTGCCAGCATGAAGCTCATGTTCAAAGAAGAAGGATACATTTTCCAGTTTCGTTTTTGTGGTGTCACTCAGTGTTGCATAGACGTCTACGTCTATTTTGGTGTTGCCTACCTTAGAATGAGTTCTTCCATCTGCACTTCAATTTCAAAGCCCAAAAGCTAAATTTTCACCCCAAAAGATAAAAAAATTAACAATCTTCTTAATGGTTAGATAGAGACCTATACAATGTTCTTATTACAAGATATTAAATTTACTAAATTTTTAATGTTATTCTTAAATGTTAATTTAGAAGATTGTCAAGAGAATATCTAGTCTAGTAGGATATAACAACAAAACTTATTATTCGAAAGTTCTCAAAACCAAAACAATTAAAGGGATGAACCCCTTCCATGTACAGGATCTATGCCAAACAATTAAATGACTCGAAAGGGGAAGGAGAGCCTTTTTAAGTTCTGAATTTTCTAATATCAACAAAATTTGAAAAATAATTAGGATTCCGTGCTAGCAATAAAAAACTTGTTATACCAGTGATGCATGCAGTAGATTCGAGGTTCTGTTATGTTTTCATAAACATCTTGTTATGAAAATTGGCTGTCAAAAAGGCATAAATAAGTATATGGGAGTGTAAAGTAAAAATAATACAAGGAATTTATATGGTTTGGTAAATAATTTATGTCTATAGGTAAAAGATACTATCCAAATATTTCATTATGAAAATATGATGGAGATACAAAAATATTTATATTCCACTCAAACCCAAAAGTTCTAATGCATGCTCTATTTATAAAGCCTTTGATGCATAACAAACTAAAGCATTTAATGCTTTATCAAGTTAATCTAGCTTAATTACTTCCAATTAAGTAATAAAGTCTTCAAATTGTATTTTCCTTCTTATATAACAAATTGCAATGAAGTTTTCAAATTGGATTTTACTTCTTATAATTTTGATTCCTCTCGTAATGATTTGAAAATTCAATCCACCTATAACACATCTCTAAGAATAAACATTATAAAGGGAAAAAAGACATAATATTGGCTCCACTCAACTCTAAACGATTTTTTGTATCTTGTTCTCTCTCTCTCTCTGTTAATGTTAAAATAATCAGATTGGAAAGGAAGAATAACCTGGTATTTCCTCAAGATTTTAGGTGAATGACACACAATAAGATGAGGAAAAATACAGAAAATACAAGAATAAGTTTTAGTACATCATTGTTACTATTTTTGGATGTTTTGGCCATTCAAAGTATCATTACGGGAAGCCAAGCAAGATTTAGTAGGTTATTAAGGGCTTCAAACAGCCGAATAATTAGTATGTAGAAGTAATTGGAGTTAGAAGCTTGGAATCTGGAGGACTTCACATCACACTACTAACCAGGGTGCGTAAGGTCCACTAGAGCTTTAGGCATGGCAGTGTTAGGCCACAGCGATTGCCAGTAATCTTCAGCAGGTGCCGATGATTGGACATGGCTTCCCAGGAGTGCAAGCTGCCAAAAGTTTCAAACCAAATAAAATTATCACAAATAAAAAAAATAATAGATTGCTTGAAGGCAATAATTTTTGGAGCAATTGAGATAGAAAAAAAAAACTAGTATAAGAGTTATATTATTTATATATAATTTTTTAACATTAAATACAAAATTTTTCTCAGTACATCTATTTTACTTCAATACTCGTGTAGCTCAACATTTACTAATATTTATATGTTGATGCTGTTAAATATGAGTGTGGATAAATATTGTATTTATATATTATGTTTATATTTATATTATATCTATACATGATGTGTTCAAATATATATAATTAATATTTCTCCTATTATAAATAATGGCATCGAAGGTTCACTTTTTATTCTACTGAAGAGAGATGAAGCTTACACAGACAAGAGCCGAAAGGGGAGCTAGGTGACGGAGCTTCATATATTTTAGGCTATGAAGTGTGAAATAAATAGCTTATAGAAGAAAATGGGACACTGAAAGACTACAATCAGAGCAACAATTTATAGAGACTTTCAAATTCCATCACTGTACTTAGTCCATAAAAGTGGACCCCGAGTCTGGGAGTCTTAACATCCACCCCCTCTCCCCTTATCCTTAGGCATTTCATAAATTAAAGAACTTATTATTAATTATTAGATAATTATTATTTTTATTAAATGATTTGATTTAATAATTAATAATAAAAAATTTATAATAAATCTAAAAATAAGAATCTATCATAAAATTTATCTACACAGCAGTTGATAATAAGTTTATTGAAACTCCTAGAGTCAGATTATTGGACGTCCTAGAGCCAGTCCTTTGCTATTTTCCATTTTACTTTAGACGAGAACGACATGCACTTAGTTATTCAGAGCAATAATTGCCTTATACAAAAGTATGTACCGGATTTCTTCGCCCGCCATTGAAGAATATATGCATCATATATTATTATTATTCGGTAGAGCCACACACCATGATTAAGTTGTAGGACAACACCGTAGAATTTTGATTGGAGTAAAAAATGTTGTGTTGTGGCTTCTAATCAAGCTATAGTAACAAAGCAAGACATTTATAAATATAATTTTAGAGCAATATTAGCCGAACAATAAAATAACACAATAAATACACATCACGCATCTTATCATTATTAGATATGATGAGTGAGTGAGATGAATGGAAATCACTTATCATAGTTAATGATTATAATGTGTGTGATGTGTATTTGTTGTTCAATTTTATTGGACAAAAAACATTTTTCATCATTTTAATGCATTTGTTTTATTTTTTTTTTTTAAAAAAAAACTTATTATGAACTTATATATGATTGAAAAAAATTAAAAATTAAATTTTTTTTTTCATAAACTACTCCTTTTAATTTGTAAGAAAAGACTAAAAATTGATTTCTTTGAGGTTATTCTGAATACATTTTAAAAGTTATCTAAGTATATAAAAAATAAGTTTTGGATGGAAAAAAAAAGATTTTCACCCAAAAACTCTTATTCAAATGCCCCTTAGCCAATCATGCATATATTTTATTGCCATTTTTTTCGATATTAGAAGTGTGACCACTACTTATACGTGGTTGATTCAAGGTGATGGTGGTGACTGCAACTTTGGAGGTTAAATTATTTTCAAATGTATACCGTATACTGGGTCAAAAACATTAAAAGGAAGAAGAAAGTTATACCATATACATATATATTGTCCAAGTTGAGCATGCAGAACTCCAAACTAACAAGGAAATGGCACAGCAGTTAATCAATTTATATAGGACGGAGCCATTGGCCATGCCATTTTGCAAGATTTTGTGACTTATGCAGTATATATGTCGCAAATATGATTGAGTCATGCTTCCTAACGAGCTTCTAAGACTGTAATACTTAATTCATTGACAGAAGGTAAATCATTTTTATATGATCCAGAATATTCCTGATGTGAAGATTCTCCAACAAATAGGGCTGGCTGTTGTGGCTGAGGCAACCCAATTTCACTGCCTAACATCATAACCACAGATGACATGCTTGGCCTGTCATTTGGATGCTGCTGCAGACACAGAAGACCAATATGGATGCAGCGCAGTGCTTCAGAGACATTGCAACAATTTCTGAGGTATTCATCAATCAATTCTAAAGGCCTCCCTTCTGTCCACATTTCCCATGCCTACAACACATCAAAATATGTATCATTCACAACACTATAAGCATGAGCAGAAATAACAGTTGATTTTCACTTACATATCCAATAAGGCTTGTTCTTTCTTTTTGGTGATGGTTTGCTTTATTTTTCTTTCCAGACACTATCTCTAGCAGCAACACACCAAAGCTAAAGACATCAGATTTCAATGAGAAGTTCCCATCTATTGCATATTCTGGTGCCATATATCCACTAGTAAACAATATAAGATGAGAAACGTTATTAATAATTCTCTAAATAGTATAATCAAAATTAAGAAATGTTTTAAGTATTCATACCAAGTTCCAACCACCCGATGAGTAGTTTCTGCACTTTGATCCCCGCCCAAAATTCTAGCCAAGCCAAAGTCAGAGATCTTTGGGTCCATCTCATTATTAAGTAAGACATTACTTGCTTTGAGATCTCTATGAATGATTCTAAGTGTTGCGTCCTGATGAAGATAAAGGACACCTCTTGCAATCCCACAAATTATATTGAATCGCTTAGACCAATCCAAGAGTATTCGCTTTGTTTGATCTAGCCATCATACAAGTGAATATTTGTCATATGTTCAGAACAAGAAGACCAATTATACATATTTAGAAGTGCTACTGCTACTACTACTATGGTCAATTTTAACATGAAAGAAAATCTAGATTTCATACCAAATATAAAGAAGTCCAAGCTTTTATTGGGCATGTATTCATATACAAGCAATTTCTCTTCATCGTGAATGCAACATCCAAGAAGTTTTACAAGATTACGGTGTTGAAGTTTGGATATTAATGCAATTTCATTTTTGAATTCCCTAAGTCCTTGTCCAGAACTTTTGGAAAGTCTCTTAACAGCAATTTCTTGTCCATTTTCAAGTGTTCCCTGCCATTTATGAATTGCAAATATTGCAAGTTAACAAAGAGTTTCATTTGCTCTTCCATGATTCCTAAATTAGCTTATGATGTATATTACCTTGAATACGGGTCCAAAACCACCCTCTCCTAGCTTGTTGTTGATTGAAAAGTTATCAGTGGCATGAGCTATACTAGATAAGTCAAACAATGGAAGCTCCAGATGCTCCTCTTGTTCCTCCTTGAAATGATCCACTACTGCTGCATTTCCTGCATTTTCTTACATAGGTTAAGCATACTAACTTAATTCAAGAAGGTTACTTTACATAACTCAAGATAGAAAAGTCTTACTCTTCAAAGTTGCACTTCTTCCTCTTATGCATATGAAATAGAAAGCTAATAGCAGGCCACATAATACGGCAATAGTGCCTCCAACTGCAACTCCTATCTTGACCTTGCGTCCATTGTCTGTATCTTCATTCGCTGATTATCACATAAACACAAACATGTAGTTGAACTTAATGGTAATAAGCCATAAGAGAAGTTAAACCATGTGGTATAGTTTAAGATTAAGTTATATTTATCCTTCCTTTTACCATGAGAATGAAACTAGACGATCATGCTAAGCAAGTATTGTGTAGCCACCATCAAAATTTTTAGCCATTGAGGAACCAGTGAAAGACTAAGATTTTAAGACCAAGTAAATATATGCCATACCAAACTCTGAAGCCGGAACTCTAACATAGAGATCCTGTCCTGCATCTGGTTGAACTCTCAAGTCATTAAGATCACCAAACCACATGACACAACCGCTTCCTTCTCCTCTGATATCCGAGTTGGCATAAGCCATACAAGAACAGTTTCTCAAGCATTTATCTCTGCACTCCACCAGGGTCGTGCTCTGGTTCAACTTACTATGTTCAGTATCAGGCACTTTCATCTTAACATATTTGAGAAACTCATCACCCTGGCAGTTCAGTGGTCTATCACGCACGCATCCTCCTTCATAGTTCATTCCATTCCATTCTTGGGGTGACTTAGGCTTAAATCCTCTCAAACAATCACAAGCATCTGGGAACTTTCTCTGGTCACAATTCCCATTGGGGCCACAAGAACCATATCCGTCACAGAAATCTCTTGGTAATGAAACATACATCTTCCACTGCTGCTCAGCCTCATCCCACGCAAACTGCAGACGCTTGTTGGTGGTCTGGTTCAACACAACCCTTGCTGCTTTGACAGAGTTGTTCTCAAGGTGGAACATGTAATACACTTCATTCTCATTGGAGAAGTAGATGTACTCAAAAATTGGGTTGCGCTTTCTGGTTGGTTTGCCAGTGTAGTCAAGTCCATTCCAAGGACCACTGTTGAACTGTTTCTTTGATCCTATTCTCTGCATAAGTTGAGGCCAATTGGTGACATCCATTCCCCAATTTAACGTCCCTGGCGAAGGGTCATTCTCATCCTTCCATGCAGTTAAGCGTCTATCAAGGCCAGTCCTCAAGTCCTTCCCAAGCTTCATCCCTGGCAGCAGTGTATCACAGGGGTAGTCAAAGCTTTGCCACAGATAGTTCTCTTCATTCTCATCATGCTGCTCTCTCAGCACAAGGTTCCCAGAATCCAAGAGCTGAAGAACTGGATTCTGGGGTTTTCTTGATGCAGTTATAGACCATAAAACATCCTGGCTCTTCTGAGTCAGAACAAGTGTCTTTTGTGTGTTGTTGTTTATCTGCAACAAAGCAGACATGTCTGTGACCGGCTTTTCTCTGTTTGCAACCCATACAAAGGTTTTAACTGCGATGTTCTTGTACCAAATGCCAAGGTAACGGTTGCCGGAGTTGCCAGGAGTGAAGAAACCAAGTTCAAAGTTTCTGTCCTTGGAAACCAAGGTCTGGTTTTCGCTTAGAGACTCTGACTGAGTGATGGTATCGATTGCGGCCATGATTTTGGAGACAGAAAAGAGAAGGTAGAGACTGAATATTGGCATGATATGGAAGTTTTCCCTTGTTTGCATGTTTGATATATTGTAACCTCTTTGCAAGAGAGCCCAAACTTAGAGCAGGTGTAAATTAATAACAGTAGTCTTTGCTCATAACCATAGAATTTTGATTGTTTAGTTTTTAGAGAAGACCGTGACTCAAACTACAATTGGCTCATTATTATTATTTTTCTAATTCTAGTTTTCATTTTTCTTCTTGGCTATCTTCGCTTGACTTTGGGCTTCAATGCCAGCCAATATGAGATATGTGCATTGACTCTCCCTGCCCAAAAATGAAAACTATCATCGCAAATGCTTTCATTTTTCTTCTAATTACTTTTGTTCTCATTTCTGAAGTCAAAGGGTGGCTCCACAGCCTGATGAAACAGGTCGGAAGGCTGCATTCGCCAACGAACTCACATAATTGCAATAAATGAAAGTAAGTACATAACTGGAGATTGTATTTGACACCAGATCATGTAAATGGTGATTACCTTCCATTTACTCTAGTTTATTTCTAATGTTAATGTTGTATTTATGTTTTTAAAACTGATTTTAGAACCCGCAGCTTTAATCTTCTTCATCTGCAGCTTTGTACATACCCTCTCTGGCCACTATAACTAGTTCGCACAAGCACAAATTAAATAAGGACATACATAGATATACTATTTGCTAATTTGTGTCGTTTCACGAAACAATCTTTGTAACATTCGGCATTTTTCATTTGGAACACTAAATGATCGTTTGAGGCAGCCAGAATAGAAGACAGAAACCCGGAAATTGGAGTAAACCAGTTTAAACATTACTCAGACCACAATATTTGATGACAGCTATAAACTTATCATACATAAATTTTGCAACACAAAGCTCACAACTATGCAAAGAAAACAAAGAAAAAGAGAGACTTATGTATGATGTTTTTTTATCGAGCTTCCAGTTCTGTAATGCTCAATTCATTTCTAGAAGAGGTGGAACTTGTGCCATTACAAGGTTCACCGACAAAAAGGGTAGGAAATTTGGGTTGAGGCAAATCAATTTCACTTCCCAACATCAAAACTACAGATGACATGTTTGGCCTATCTTGGGGATGCTGCTGTGCACATAGGAGGCCAATGTGTATGCATCGCTGTACTTCTGACAAAGTCCATGAGTCCTTGAGGCATTCATCGACCAGTTCCAAGGACCTTCCTTCTTTCCATAAATCCCATGCCTATTGCACATATTAACCATGTAATTAACTTTTATGAAACTAAGCATAATAAAGCAATAACTTGGCCACACTTACATGTGCATATAGGTTGACATAGTCACTTCGGTAATAGAACCCTCTATTTTTTTTCCCAGTTATTATCTCAAGCAACAAAATCCCAAAACTAAAGACATCAGATTTCACTGAAAAGTGTCCGTTAACAGCATATTCTGGGGCCATATATCCACTGTAGTTAAACATATCAAACACCAAAGTATGGTTAGTAAAAATTAGTAGTCTTTTGATTTTGACCAAAATGAGAGGATATGCAAAAAATAATACTTACAAAGTTCCCACTACTCTACGTGTATTTCCTTTGGTCTGATCTCCTCCAAAACTCCTAGCCAAACCAAAGTCTGAGATCTTTGGGTTCATCTCACTATCCAACAGAATATTACTTGCTTTAAGATCTCTATGTATAATCCTCAATCTAGAATCTTGATGAAGATATAGTAGGCCTCTAGCAATCCCACAAATGATATTAAAGCGCTTATGCCAATTCAAGAATTTCCCTCGTGTTTGATCTGTTCATGATGTAGTGATGTTGTCATCACAAATAGAATAGTCATAAAGGGATAACAACCTTGTCAACCAAATATTTACATTGATAGGGTAGCTGAGTTGATCCTGACCAAAAATAAAATAATCTAGGCTTCTATTAGGCATGTATTCATATATCAGCAATTGCTCTTCCTCTTGGATGCAACATCCGAGAAGCTTTACAAGACTACGGTGCTGAAGTTTAGCTATTAATTTTACTTCAGTTTTGAATTCATTTAGCCCTTGCCCAGAACTACTTAAAAGCTTCTTCACAGCAATTTGTCGCCCATCATCTAATATACCCTGAATAACAACGGCAAATAAAAGTAAAAATTCTTAGCTACAGAAGTGTTATTTGCTTTATGAATCCAAAATTAGCATATTAGAAGTTCACCTTGTATACAGGTCCAAAACCACCTTCTCCTAGCTTGTTGTTGAGAGAAAAGTTATTAGTGGCCACAGCTATTGTTGATAGATCAAATAATGGAAGCTCCAGATCTCCTTTTTGGTTATCGATGAGAGTAGCCATCTCATTAGTCCTTGTATGTTGCAACGCTATTTATTAAAGAAAATGAAACGATAAATATAATGGTCAACAGAGGGCAATTGGTGAACGGTATATATGATGATTATTATAGTGTTTGGACCTTCTCTAAAAAAATACTATGATCATATTCAAATGACTAATTTAGCTAATGAGTTGTGGAGTGAAACTGAAAACACTATAGTGTAAACTACATTGGTGAAAGAAGAAATACTATAGGGAGATTATTATGATTGTAAGCCATTAGCTTTTCCAAGTTGTGAAGTAGTCGGTGAGTAACTTACGTACTAAAAACAGGCATGATGATGAAACTATACAAGATCAAATATGATCCCTTCAGGTCTATCATCTGTGAAGTAACTGTGGAACTCTAATAGCTAGCAGCTCAACAGAGAAATGAATTATGCTACTAATCCTCAAGTGGGATCTGCTGCAAGTTTTGTATGGAGGTTTTTCTTAATCAAGGGTCAAGTGTAATTTAGGATTCGTCGACAATGTACATACCATTTAAATTAATGTTACTGTGCAACTGTTTATTTTCTTTTGGAAAGGATAAGCTAAAACTTATTCCACACGCAAGCTACATTTGTTCAGATCTCTCCATATGATTTGATTTCTTTATGTAAAATCCATGAGCACTTGTCTTCTTTCTTTCCCACCAATTCGTCCTTTGATGTCAGCTTATAAAGATGGACTTCTCATAAAGTTTGCTGTATGATTGACATTTGACCATACAACTAACTTTTCCTCCTCTAAACAAGTGGTCATTTTCAATCTAGGAACTGAGAAAACAGGTTCCAGTCAATCAGAATAAGTAGAATATGCTTTCTTTTCATTTCCATCACTTTGAAATAAATGTTATCATCACCAAACAAAGAGTAAAAGTATTCAGCATGACACCATGAACAATGTACCTTTTAACTTTGTTCTTCTCCTGAGCATGTAACAAGAAGCCAAGATCATTCCAGAAATTACAGCAATAGTGCTCCCAACTGCTACTCCTAATACCCTTCGCTCATTGTGCCCGTGATTTTCGCCTCGAGGATCTGATACCAGATATCAACAGATAATCAACTGAATGGAAAACAGTCATTCTCATTAACATGTGATGGCTATTATACTGATACATCAGAGGCAGGGTTACCGATAACTAACACCATAAAACTATACCACAATCCACAACTAACTAACTTCAGACTATTTAATTAGATTTATCACATGGTTTACTATATCGCAAACAACTAATGTTAATTTCACTATTAATTAGCATACTTTTTGCATCAAATAAACAGAATTAGTCATTGTTCACAGCTCAGAAATTAACAAATTCACAATTATGGTTATTCCAACAATATATGTGAATGATCACTAGAGATTAATTACAGGAACTCATACCTTGTTGTGGAGCTGGCATTCGAATATACAGATACTGTCCTCCTTCCTCAATCACCCTAACATCAAACAGATCACCACTCCACAATTTGCAGCCACTCCCCGTCGAGTAAGCCATGCAAGAACAGTTACTCAAGCATCTTTCCCTGCAACCCTCTTCTCTCAAGCTTTCGCTTAACAAAGAATATGTGCCACTTGGCTCCCGAAACACAGCATATCTGACAAACACATCTGTGGTACAATTCAATGCTTTGTTGCGCGCACAGCCCTGTGAATAGTCCATGGAATCAAAGTCACTGGGAGACTTGGGTGTGAAACCATCCAAGCAGACACAAGGTGGTGACTTAGTAAGGTCACAGTTCCCATTTGGTCCACAAACTCTGCGGTAGTCACAGTAGGTATCATTTTTCAATACCACGGAAGGACTATTTCCTTGAGATGGCACCTTCTGGTTCTGCTGTGATAATACAATTGTGTAAGGAAAGAGAACATGAACACTGATTAGCATAGAAGTATGAAGCACATTCATTTTGGTGCTAGTTTTCGACCCTTAGAGCCAAGTGGTCCAAATTGCAAGTTGAAAGTATGGAACATGGAAGATTGGAAGGAGGGCGAGTTTTTCGGAAGTGGGGGTTGGACAAATGACAACAATCAAACGTTAGTTGACCGGCATAGGAGAACAAAGTGCTGAGTCAATGCCTTTTTTTTATTTTTATTTTGACGTGTACACGTGAATGATGTTTGTCATTCACGAAATCTTTTCGTGTCCTCCGGTTCGAAGAGAGATTTTTCCTCCATGTGATCTTACACCATAAAATAAAAAGGTTATGAGAGATGCAATTGTGGTGGGACCTAACAAGAATATACGGTGAGAATGCACGGAGGAGATGAAAAGTGGAGGAATAAATAATTTTAAGAAAATTATACCGACCATCTTTGATATTTGATAAATATAACCCGTAACTGTCTCCATTTTCAAAATATGTGCATTAGGTCTTTGGATTTTGGAAAATTTTACATCTGCCTCCCATAACATTGTTGTATTCACCCTCCCTGAAACTTGCCAAAATATAAGACTCACACCTCCTTTATTTTCAAAATTTATATGTTAGGTATTTAAGTTTTAGAAAATCTTATACCAACCTCCCCTAAAACTTTTATAAATGTGATTTTATTAGCAAGACCACCATAGCATGAGAGAGATCATTTAAGCAATGAGCAGATGATCACATATCAAAGATCAATAAGAAAAACACTAGGTGCACTTAGAATGATACAACACACAACATTTTGCTATTAAACCCTTTTGCTAGCCCATTTGGAATGCCCAGATAAGAAAATGGTGTGCTTTTATCAATTAATACAAGGATAATATAGTCACGCAATAATCATAATTGTCTTAGGGTAGGCTAGTGTAGGATTTTTCAAAACTGATGGACTTTGCGTGTAGATTTTGAAAATAATAAGGATGCATATTATATTCCATCAAATTTCAGGAGAGATGAGTATAATTTTTCAAATTATAACAATTTTAGAGGAGATTGGTGTAGAATTTTTCAAAATTCAAGAGATTGACATGTAAATTTTGTAAATAGGAGAAATGTGGATTGCTTTTGCCAAATCTCTCAGAAAGGTGGGTGTAAGTTTTTCAATAATTTTCTTTTGAAAGGTCTCTATCCCACGTTGTCCAAATGAGTGGTTTTTTGGACTTGTAAAAGCCTTGAAAAAAATTGGACTAACACACACAGTTGTAGTTTTTTTTTTTCTTCCTTTGAAGTTAATGTGTTTCTTATTTATCACATGACATTTTAGTTTTTTCCATGTAAAATTTATGAATATTTAATATATTTTTTATATTTATATTGAAGTATCCATACCCCTTTTTCACAGCTCATACCCGTATTCATCATATACATGGAACATAGGCAATAAAACCACCCAAGAAATTGCCCCAGCATCACTTTGCTGAAATCCTTTGTCAAAAGCAAGAGTTATGTTGCATTTAACCATATACGCCCACTGGCCACTATAACTAATTCACGCGAACAGAAATTAAAGAAAACACACACACTATATATTTGGGTCGTTTCACAAATATCTCTTTGTAACTTTCAGCATTTTTCATTTTTGAAACACCAAATGATTGTTTTGAGGGAGCTGGAATAGAACACCGAGAAACCTGGACATTAGAGTAAACCAGTATAAATATTACTCAGACCACATTATTTGATGAAACTATACAAAACTTATGGTTACATAAATTTTACAACATAAGGCTTGCAAGTTGCAACTATTCTGCCCAAAGAAAAAGCAAAAAAGAAAAAAGGAAAAGAGACTTGTATATGGTGTTTGTTATCGAGCTTCCAGCTCAGTAATGCTCAATTCAATTTTAGAAGAGCAGGCACTTGTGCCATTAGAAGGTTCACCAACGACAAAGGAAGGAAATTTGGGTTGAAGCAAATCAATTTCACTTCCCAACATGAGAACCACAGATGACATTTTTGGCCTATCCTGGGGATGCTGCTGTGCACATAGGAGGCCAATGTGTATGCATCGCTGTACTTCAGACAAATTCCATGAGTCCTTGAGGCATTCATCGACTAGTTCCAAGGACCTTCCTTCTTTCCATAAATCCCATGCCTATTACACATATTAACCATGTTATTAACTTTTTCAAACTTAGCAAATTAAATCAAATGATTTCATTACACTTACATGTCCATATAGATTGACATAGTCACTTCGGTAATAAAACCCTCTATTCTTTTTGCCGGTTACTATCTCAAGCAACAAAATTCCAAAGCTAAAGACATCAGATTTCACTGAAAAATGTCCATTAACAGCATATTCTGGGGCCATATATCCACTGTAGTTAGACATGCCAAATACCACAAATTGATTAGTAAAAACTAATAGCCGTTTGATTTTGACCAAAATGAGAGAATATGAAAAAAGGAATACTTACAAAGTCCCCACTACTCTATGTGTATTTCCTTTGCTTTGATCTCCTCCGAAACTTTTAGCCAAACCAAAGTCTGAGATCTTTGGGTTCATCTCACTGTCGAGTAAAACATTACTTGCTTTAAGATCTCTATGTATAATCCTCAACCTAGAATCTTGATGAAGATATAGTAGGCCCTTAGCAATCCCACAAATGATGTTAAAGCGCTTGGGCCAATCCAAGAGTTTCCCTCGTGCTTGATCTGGTCATGATTCATTGATAATGTCATCACAAATGGTAGTCATGAAGAGAGAACAATTATGTCAACTAACCAGAGATTTACATTGATAGGGTATCTTAATGGATCCTAACCAAAAATAAAGTAGTCTAGACTTCTATTAGGCATGTATTCATATATCAGCAATTGTTCTTCCTCTTGACTGCAACATCCGAAAAGCTTTACAAGATTACGGTGTTGAAGTTTGGCTATTAGTTTTACTTCAGTTTTGAATTCATTTATCCCTTGCCCAGAATTACTCAAAAGCCTCTTCACAGCAATTTGTCGCCCATCATCTAATATGCCCTGAACAACAATGGCACACAAAAAGTACAGTTTCTTAGTTATGGGAGTGAAACTTGTTTTATGGCTCACAAATTAGAATATTAGAATTTCACCTTGTATACAGGTCCGAAACCACCTTCTCCTAGCTTGTTATTGAGAGAAAAGTTATCAGTGGCCACAACTATTCTTGATAGGTCAATTAATGGAAGCTCCAGATCTCCTTTTTGTTCATTGATGAGAGTAGCCATCTCAATAGTCCTTATATCTTGCAATCCTAATATCATATATGATATGATTATTATAGTGTTTGGACCTTGACTAAGAAAAAGAACTTGATCAAACTCAAATGACTAAGTTCATGAGCTGTGGAGTGAAACTGAAAATGTTGAAGTACAGTGGTACAAGAAACAATGCTAGGAGCATTATGATTGTTGAAGTCTATGGTATTTAGAGAATTTGAATAATTGAGAGAACTAGTAGAAATCTGAAATTTGAATAAATGGTGAAAAAGTTAACAATACAAGTGACGTACACCCTTATATAGGATTGTAACTAGTAATGAACAAATTCCTAACTAAATCAACGAACTCTAACATACTCCTAATATCAACTACACATCAATTACTCTGATATACGCCATTAACTTTTCTGAGTTGTGAACTAGTCAGTGAGTAACTTATGTGCTAAAAACAGGCATGATGATGAAACTACACAAGATCAAATATGATGTCTCTTCATGTCTATCATCTGTGAAGTAAAAATGGAACTATACTAGCTAGCAGCCCAACAGAGAAGTGGAACTCTTAATCAAGGGTCAGGTGTAATTTAGGATTTCTTGCCAATTTACATGCCATTTAAATTAATGTTACAGTGGAACTGTTTATTTTCTTTTAGGAAGGATAAGCTAAACTTTATTCCACACACAAGCTACATTTGTTCAAGCTTCTCCTAATGATTCGATTTCTTTCTGTAATATCTATGAGTTCTTCTTCTCTTCTTTCTTCTTCACCAATTCTTCCTTTGATGTCAGCTTACTGTTTGAAATTTGACAATGCAATTAACTTTTTCTCCTCTAAAGTCTAAACAGAGTAAAGGCATGATATCACAAACAATAATGCACCTTTTGACTCTGTTCTTCTCCTGAGCATATAACAAGAAGCCAAGATCATCCCAGAAATTACAGCAATGGTGCCTGCAATTACAACGCCTACTACCTTTTGCTCATCACGCCCGTGGTTTTCGCCTCCAGGCTCTGATACATATTGCAACAATGAAGCAATTGAATGGTAAAACTCATCATTCTCATTAACATGTGATGGCTATATATGCTCATACATCAGAGGTGGGAAAAGCGGTTACGGACAACAAACACCAACTACAATACAAGAATCTATGGCTAACTAACTTTCAGACTAATTAATTTAATTACCTTTATCACATGGTTTAAAACATAGCAAACAAATAATAATAAATTATCATAATTTACATACTTTCAAAAGAGCAATAACCAGGGAATAATTAAGTGTTGTTCAACAAAAGAAATTCTCTTAGGGAAAAAAAAGCCAAAAAAAGAGATGAAACCAAATTAGTCGTTGTATGGATACTTCAAAATAGTCAACATACCAGTATCGGAAACATATTGTATCAGATATTTTATCAATACTTTCAGATACTTTTAGATGCTTCTACTTTTATTTCACATGTTTTTAATCCGAAGGATTATCCGATTATGTATCTCCGTATCGTACTCATGTCATATTGGTATCCATGCAATATATAGATAACAGGAAGAAGAAATCATACCTTGCTCTGAAGCTGGCATTCGAATATACAGATCCTGTCCTCCTTCCTTTATCACCCTAACATCAAATAGATCACCACTCCACAATTTACAGCCACTCCCCGTTGAGTAAGCCATGCAAGAACAGTTACTCAAGCATCTTTCTTTGCAACCCTCCTCTGCCAAGCTTTGGTTTAACAAAGAATATGTGCCCCTTGGCTCCTGAAACACAGCATATTTTACAAACACATCGGTGGTGCAATTCAAAGGTTTGTTGCGTACACATCCCTGTGTATAGTCCAGGGAATCAAAGTCACTGGGAGACTTGGGTGTGAAACCATCCAAGCAGCCACAAGATCGTGGCTTATTAAGGTCACAGTTCCCATTTGGTCCACAAATTCCTTGGTAGTCACAGTAGGTATCATTTTTCCATACCACAGAAGGGCTATTTCCTTGAGATGGCACCTTCTGGTTCTGTGATAAGGTATCAGCAGAAGTTGTGGCAGTTGAGTAGGGAAAGAGAACATGAACACTGATTAGCATAGAAGTAAGAAGCACGTCCATTTTGGTGCCAGTTTTGGACTCTTATGGTTCCAAGTTGAAGTATGGAACATGGAATATTTGAAGGTGGACAAGTTTTTTTCAAACTATAAGAGAATGTGAAGACAATCTGTTGACTGGCAATGCAAGGGACTCAATAGTGAATCAGAAACATTGTCTGTTAGAAATTTGTATATAGAATAATATGTCATAACTCATAATTGTTAGCTTTTACATGAATTAGCAGTCCTATACCATTTTATTTTAACAATCACCACGATTTCCTGTCAAATATTATGTATATGTTTTTCTTACTCTTCATGAATTTTTGTTGTGTCCTCCTCGAGCAGGAAAGAGAGATTTTTCCCCATATAAATGAATCCTTACATGATGTCCCTCCATCTGAATATATGAAAATGATAAATTTTATGTTCCGCTTAGACTATGTTATTGTTTTATGATTTTATCTATTAAACAACTATGTTACCAAGTTTGGATTTTTGAAGAAAAGTTATGTTTGGGTTTATAGTAAGGCTTTATTTTCTTCGTTAGTCTTCCGCTTTAGGATTATGCTCTTATTAACATTATGGCTCATAGTCTTGTATTTCAAAAGAAAACTTCAGTTTCTATTTTGCTCAAACTATTTCAAATAAAGTGAAGTTTCATAAAGGCATAAGTGACAACCAAGAAATTTACATATTACCAATTAAGCATAGTATGAATTTGTTAGAGCATTGCATTCTGCGAGTTAAATCCTTGACCTGGACCAAGAAAAAAATCTAAATAATTTCTCAACTGATTGTTTGCACCGGGAAACTGAGTAGTTGGAAGTCAAGTGTCTCCATGAGTAACACTTGGGCGAAAATAATGCTCTGTTGCATTGTCTAGTCCGTAGACACTAGACAGAGACACACTAGACAGGGATATGATCAAATTTTCAAATGTTGTGGAAGTTTCATAGCGGTGATATTCAGATACCATTAATGAGTTATGTTGATTACGTATAGATTAAAAATCCTTAAGTTAAAAGGAAAGCATGATGCTGCAATTTTCTGAAATATTAGCTTGATATTCTTTGTAATTATCCGGAAATAGAACTCAAAATATTATTTTAAGATGCTCAAACATTAAATATTATGCACCAAAAGAAACATATTAATGATTTGCTAGTATATTTAACAAATTATTGGACTGCTATTTTTATCTTTATGTTCAAAAGAAATCCTAAGTTTGATTTTAACATAACGTTATCTCTTGGAAGGAGGGCCTGGTTCCGGTCACATAAAGGCAATGCAATTTTCAAGCAGGTACTAACTACTAATCGACTGAATCTTGTATGAGAGAATGCCACGGGTAGCTGTGAACTACGCGGTGATTCTATTCAAGCCAAGACTATCGCCGTCAATAGCAACATATAAAATAAGACCAACTTTGTACCTTAAGCTTTACGCAATCTTGTAAGTATCTTAATGAATAAAAGAAAACAAAATTAAAGATCAGATAGAATGATTGGATACTAGGTGTTTATATGACTGACTACATAAAATAAAATTTAGCCTAAAAATTCTATTGCAGTGTGATTCGTGGCCTTCTCTCTTTGGCTAGATTGCAACAACTTGTTTGATTTATATACCTACTTTAAATTTGGGCAACATAGCAAAGAGGTCACAATATTGTAAACATGCAAAGAATGGAAAACTTTCACAGCTTCATCATGCCAATATTCAGCTTCTACCTTCTCTTTTGGGTCTGCAAAATCATGGCTGTAACTGATACCATTACTCAGTCACAGTCTCTAGGTGAAAACCAGACCTTGGTTTCCAAGAATGAAAACTTCGAACTGGGTTTCTTCTCTCCTGGCAACTCTAGCAACCGTTACCTCGGCATTTGGTACAAGAATATCCCGGTTCAAACTGTTGTATGGGTTGCAAATCGTGTGAAGCCTGCCACAGACATGTCTGTTGGGTTGCTGATAAACAATAGTACACAGAACACACTTGTACTTACTCAGAAGAACAAGAGTGTTCTGTGGTCTATAACCACATCAAGAAAACCCCAGAATCCAGTTCTTCAGCTCTTGGATTCTGGGAACCTAGCGCTGAGAGAGCAGCATGATGAGAATGAAGAGAACTATCTATGGCAAAGCTTTGACTACCCTTGTGATACACTGCTGCCAGAGATGAAGCTTGGGAAGGACTTAAGGACTGGCCTTGATAGACGCCTAACTGCATGGAAGGATGAGAATGACCCTTCACCAGGGACCCTAAATTGGGAAATGGATGTGACAAGCTGGCCTCAAATGATGCAGAGAACAGGCTCAAAGAAACAATACAACATTGGTCCTTGGAATGGACTTGATTACACTGCCAAACCAACCCGACGGCGCACCCCAATTTATGAGGACACATACTTCTCCAGTGAGAATGAAGTGTACTATATGTTCCACCTTCGGAACAAATCTGTCAAAGCTAGGATAGTGTTGAATCAGGCTACCTACAAGCATCTGGATTTTGTGTGGATGGAGGGTGAGCAACAGTGGAAGATGGTGATATCACTGCCAAGAGATTTCTGTGATGGGTATGGTGCTTGTGGCCCCAATGGGAATTGTGATCAGAGCAAGTTCCCAACTACTTGTGATTGTTTGAGAGGATTTAAGCCTAAGTCATCCCAAGAATGGAATGGAATGAACTATGAAGAAGGATGTGTGCGTGATACTCCACTGGACTGCCAGGATGATGGATTTCTCAAGTATGTTAACATGAAAGTGCCTGATACTGAGCATAGTTGGTTGAATCAAAGCATGACCCTGGTGGAGTGCAGAGATAAATGCTTGAGAAATTGTTCTTGTATGGCTTATAGCAACTCGGATATCAGAGGAGAAGGCAGTGGTTGTGCCATGTGGTTTGGTGATCTTAATGACTTGAGGGTTCAACCAGATGCAGGAGTGGATCTGTTTGTTAGAGTTCCAGCTTCAGAGTTAGGTATGGTATACGTTTACTTGGTCTTAGTTTTCAATTAATTTATTTGTGGCTAAACATTTGATAGTGTGCTACACAATGCACATGATTTCACTTATCTCAAGCTATACCACATGATTCAACTTCTCCTATAACTTATTGCCTTTAAGTTCAACTACGTGTTTGTGTTTTATGTGAAAATTGGCCATTGAAGAGACAAACAATGGACACAAAGTCAAGATAGGGATTGCAGTTGGAGGAACAGTGGCCGTATTATGTGGTCTGCTATTAGCTTTTTATTTCATATGCATAAGAGGAAGAGGTGCAACTTTGAAAAGTAAGACTTTTCTATCCTAAGCTACGTAAGTGACTTCTTGAATTATATTACTATGCTTAACATGGGTAAGCAAATACAGAGAAGGCAACAGTAGTGGATCATTTCAAAGAAGAACAGGAGGAGTATCTGGAGCTTCCATTGTTTGACCTATCTAGTATAGCTAGTGCCACTGATAACTTTTCAATAAACAACAAGCTTGGGGAGGGTGGTTTTGGACCCGTACACAAGGTAATATGAATGATAAGCTAATTTAGGAATAATGAAAAAACAAATAGAACTCGTTTGTGACTTGTAATATTCGAAATTCATAAATGGCAGGGAACACTAGAAAATGGCCAGGAAATAGCTGTTAAGAGACTTTTCAAAGGTTCTGCACAAGGGTTCAAAGAATTTAAAAATGAAATTGCATTAATATCCAAACTTCAACACCGTAATCTTGTAAAGCTTCATGGATGTTGCATTGAGGATGAAGAGAAACTGCTTGTATATGAATACATGCCTAACAAAAGCTTGGACTTCTTTATATTTGGTATGTTAAAATTGTTCGTAGTAGTAGTGGCACTTCTAAATATGTATAATTTGTCTTTGTTTTGAGCAATTGACAAATATCCAATTGTATGAAAAATTACCAGATCAAACAAAGAGAATGCTCTTGGATTGGTCCAAGCGATTCCAAATAATTTGTGGGATTGCAAGGGGCCTTCTTTACCTTCATCAAGACTCAATACTCAGAATTATTCATAGAGACCTCAAAGCAAGTAATGTTTTACTTGATAATGAGATGAACCCGAAGATCTCAGACTTTGGCTTGGCAAGAATTTTGACAGGAGATCAAAGTGTAGAAACTACTCATCGAGTGGTTGGAACTTAGTATGGATACTTAACATTACCTAATTTTAATTATCAGTTTAGATTGTTAGTGATGATGTTTCTTATCTTATATTGTTTACTAGTGGATATATGGCACCGGAATATGCAATAGATGGGAACTTTTCGGTGAAATCTGATGTTTTTAGCTTTGGTGTATTATTGTTGGAGATCATATCTGGAAAGAAAAATAAAGCTAATCATCATAAAAAAGAAAGCACAAACCTCATTGGACACGTAAGTATAAATCAACTATGATTTCTATTCTTCCTTACATTGTTGTGAATGATTCAAAATTTGGTGTTATAGGCATGGGATTTGTGGACAGAAGGGAGGCCTATAGAATTTATTGATGAATTCCTCAGAGAGTGTTGCAATCTATGTGAAGCACTGCGCTGCATCCATATTGGTCTTTTGTGTCTGCAGCAAAATCCACATGACAGGCCAAGCATGTCATCTGTGGTTATGATGTTAGGCAGTGAAATTGGCTTGCCTCAACCACAACAACCGGCTCTATTTGTTGAAGAGGAATACTCTTCATCATATAAGAATGACTTACCTTCTATCAACGAATTAAGCATTACAGTTTTAGAAGCTCGTTAGGACGCATGACTAAATCATATTTGCATCATAAGTAACAAAATCTATGCAAAGTCGCATAGCCAATGGCTCTGTATTATATAAACTGATCTGACAGCCAGCTGTGTAATTTTAATTTTACCTTGCCAACTATAAATATAAACTTGTGTACCGGTTGGGAAGAGTTTGCTCTGAGCCCTCCTCGCTCGCACTTCAAGCTCAAGATTGGAGGGACCATTTCACAGTTATGCAACTTGGAGGCTAAGAGCAGCGCCTTTCCCATCGATACACAAGTCCTCTAGCCTTGGGCTCGAGTGCAAGCGAGGAGGCTTAGAGCACGGTCTTCTTGACGGTAGCTTGTATTGACAGGATGGAATTATGCATATTCAACTTGGACACAATATGTGCACATGGTGTGTTTTCTTTTCCCTTTAAATATTTTTCACTTGTATACGGCATACATGAAAATAATTTAGCCTCCAAAGTTGCTAAAGGTTTATGTTAATCCTTTAAATTATATATGTATTTCATTTAAGTTCATGAAGTTAAGAAATTTAAAGTTTAGTCTATGAAGTTGTAAAAAGTTATTTAAATTAATTATTTTGTGATTCAATTTAGTCTCTGAGAATATTATTATAGGGACTAATTTAAATTAATTTTATAATTTTAAAGGTTAAATTAATAATTTTTTAATTTTAGAGACTAAAATAAAACACATATATAATGTTAAAGAGAAAAATAAACCTTTACTGTAAAATTATTTTAAGGGCAATTGTGCATAATCGTGTGAACAAAACAATGATATCAAACTTCTTTTTCCTTTATTTTTTTACTTTTGCGTTATTCTGCCTTCAGCACGCAATCAGTTTCATGATTTCATTCAGAAGGTCCAACAGATCAAACAAAGAGTATGAACAACAATCAAAGAACAGATAGATTCGGTCAATATTAGCTGCCATCGTTTTAGCAACGGTGCACAAATTTTCCCGTCACTAATTAAAATTTGGGAAATTAATAAACACTTTATCAATCTGAACCTAGGAAAATTTCTCAAAAATTTGTCAATTGATTGTCAGCCTCAGTAGACACAGGAATTGGAAGTCAAGTTTCTCCATGAGTAGGAATAATGGTTGGTGCATTCTCTATAATCAGTAGACACTATACACTAGAAAGAGAAGAACTAAAGAGCATCAACGAATTACTAGCTCCATTTATCATTTTTGGGTTAAAGACAGGAATTAAGATAATAATTTGAGTTTTTTAATTTTCAAAAAATATAAAACAGAAGACACAATTTTTTTTTATTGTTTATCATATATTCTGTCTCCATAAAGCAATTATAGCTCATCTCCATTTATTCTCTCTCCCTAAAGTAATCATGCATCATCTCACCTCCATTTATTCCATGTTCAACTTCATATTCACTCTCATAAGAGTAAAATAAGCATAAAATAATTAATAATTTATTAAAACTTGAAAAACAATTTATATTATAAAATGGAGGGAGCATGACTCATTATGTTGATTAATCATGGATAGATTAGGAATACTTGTTTACAAGTTAAAAGCAAATTTTTGGATGCATGAACTAAGGAAAAATACAAATTAAGCAAGATGCCGAATTGTTTTAGAAAAATAGCTTGAAATTCTTCATAATTAATTGGAAATAAAAATAAAAATATTAATTTTCAAATGTGAGTTTAAATTATTTTTTTATGTTATTATCCAATTATGTATTACTGGTCACATCAATAAAGTTGATTAAATCATACACTCACTACTTGAAAAGTCATATAAATTAATGAGATGATTTGGTTTGATGATAGTATAAAGTTTTACATTGTCAATGTATAGAAATTAAACTCTTAAATATATTAAATATAATTTTTTTTCTTAAGAGTATGTGAGTTTGGATTTTGAAGGAAAAATGAAGGGGAGGAAAGGCTTGCAATGTAAAATATTGAAATCTTACACCACAAACATTCTAATCATAATGTAACGTTATAACTTGGAAGAATGGGTTGGTATGAGAAATTCTTGCATGCTCTTAGAGCATATTTAATGTATGTTCTATAAGCATACACAACCATTTATTTTAACTTATAATAAGAGATTGTGCATACCTATAAAACATACATTAAATGTGCTCAAAAAACTGACAAGAACTTTTCGGGCTATTACTAGCCATGATTATGTGATGTCTCAATTACACAAGTCCCTAGATAAGCCCAGTGCGGCCTTAGGATCTCCCGAGACCCACCTATGTTGCTGAAAAGGCCTCAGATGTGTGAATGACCAATAGATGCAGAAGCAGGTATTGCTACTGCAATCTGCAGAATTTTGCAAAATAAGCTTATTGCAGCTAGCAGGCAAGCCAACATGTGTCCCTTGTGTTAGACAGTCTCGCTGCAATGAGATGAGTTTGCTGCAGCAAGTGAGTGTAGAACAGACTTGCTGCAGCGAGCTAGCTCGATGATAGCGCAGTACTAAAATGAAACAATTTTGGTAAATGAACCCCTAACCCTTAAAAACCCTTCAGCTCGGCTCCCCCATTTCAAAACTCGAAACCTACTCTAACCAAACTCCTTTCCTCCCTCTTTCTCTCATATCTACTCTAATCCATTCCCTTCAAGCTTCAAGGTAAGTAATGTTGTGGGTTTTGTCATCTTCGTCCTCTCCATTTCATGTTCTAGGGTATGAGTTATTATTATTCTCTCATTATTATCAAGTGAGGGTACTTCCTCAATGTTGTTAGGGTTTGTCAAAGTTATCTAGAGATTCTCATAGATTAATCTAGAGTTTTCTAATTGTTGATATATACATTGATGTCATCCTTGCTCCACGGAGCTTAATTGGTGTGGACATCATTCCTTCCTCCCCACCAGGTGAGTGGGTTCAAACCCATAACCTTATCTTTTGTCATTATTAGTATACTTATACATTGTGATTGTTAAATATGAAATTTGAGATGAAAGGATGAATAAATATGATTTTTGCAAGTTATGGCAAGTTAGCAAAGATTATGATTTTGAATATAGCATGAAAATGTATATTAGAAAACTATGGGGCCATAATTGATATGGAAATGAATATTAGAAAACTATGGCAAGTTAGCAAAGATTATGATTTTTGCATGTTATGGAAATATTTTATGTGCTCAAGTTATTTATTGGAAAATAAATGATTTAGTAATGTTTACTAAAGTTATCAATTATGTTTTGTAAATTTATGATAGTGCCCCGTTTTCAAGAGATTTCAGAGATTTTTTAAAATATCAAGTTGAGTTATTATGGACAAATATAGTGCAAAGTATGATTTAGCATTTTGGATATGTATGGTATTATGATTTCAGAGTTTTCATAATTTTAAACCCTATTGTTTTGAAGTACAATATTAGAATTATCTAGTTTATAAAAAATATACTAACTTGAGATATAATTTAGAAATTCAGTCAAAAATATTTTAGAGTATGAATCTTCGTATGATTTATGACATTTGATGGCTATATATATTCTGTGGGTTTTGAAATCATAATGTGTATGAATGGGTGGTCCCTTGGACATAATTTCATAGCCATAGTTATACCAAGGTCAGACTATCAAACTTACATGAATTCAGAGCTATTAGAGAACTAAGAGATTTAAAGAGTTTTCAAATTTAAATGATTTTATTTAAACTAATTTAAATGGTAGAGATAAAGAAACAGATTTTGAGTTAACAACAGTTATTTCGTTAACTTTAATATACCAAGTTGCCCAACAAGGGCTAGAGAAATCAGAGATGGGACCTAGTGAGGTGTCCTAGAGATCAGAGAATAGTTATACCATGATTGATATACATAATTAGAGGACTTATTGCTATATCATGGTTGACATGCATATATAACTAGAGACTTATTGCTATGTCACATATCTTGTGCATAACCAGAGAAATTCAGAGATAGTTATTACTATTATGGGAGTGGCTATTGCCACTCTTTTCTTACTATTGTTACTCCCACTTAGTTTATATTTTATTTAGATTCATTAAAATACCCTTATTCTATTATAATCCAAAGAATATATAGTTAACACTTAACACCAATTATTTATTTACTACGATAATGATATTAAGATTTATAATCCAAATTCCATTCCAAATATTTAGTACTGATGATCTCATTTTTAATTTTTCATACTTATAATATTACAAATTTTTAATATTAACATATTAGTCACTCAAATTGAGGATAGCCGTTCATTTACAATTGATGACCATACATTAAAAATAAATAATATATCAATCGATAACAAGCCATAGCCATTTACAAATTTGTTTTATAGTATATTTCTACGCGAATCAGATGCATTTTAATGGTTTTTTTCTCTGAATAAATTTTATGTAATCTTTTATAAAAATAATTTGTATATTTTAGAGAGATTAATGTTAATACATATCATTGTAAAATATTTTACATTGTTGAACAATTAAATCTGATCTTTATATAACTTTTGAGTTTTGACATACTTAAACTTGCAAGATAAAGTAAAATTTTCCCTATGTTCTATTTCAACATTTCAAAAATTTCTTTTAAAATTTTTCAGGTATCTTAATAAGATATTTTGTTAAGGGCAAATTACTGCTAGGACTAATATGAAGAAGTATATGATTTACACAAATATAAAATAGAATTTAATTCCAATACAAAACCTATATATAAAATAATGAGTAAGTCATGTAAAAGAAGAGTTAAAATTAGCGTCTTATCCCTGTAAAAGAAAAAGTTAAAAGGAAATTTTTCTTCCAAATAGAATGATGTAGTTTTCATTAAGCTTTATGAGGTGAGGACGAACTATTTTCTTTCTAATAAGAATTTAAAATCTTGAATATAAATCTTCTAAAAATAAGGTTCACTTTACCATTGCTGTGACAAATAAATAATTAGTTTTAATTTCATATTCTTTAGATTATAATAGAAGAAAGTTACTTTAGTAAATCTAAATAAAAATTAATGGATGTGGGAGTGGTAATCGACAAAAAAGAGTGTCAATAGTCATTTCCTACTATATCAATTCAGCATATTGTTTCTCGAGACTCTACCGTACCATCAGTTAAAGTAATTTCTTGATAGATTATAAAATTAGAAATGCTTTGCATAAATCTATGAATTCAGAGATATTTTCCTATATAGCTATGTATGCAAATATCAAATAGTTTATGTTTGCTGTATGTATATTACATTATGTATATTATTTCTTAGTTGTCTCATGTAAATGATGGATGAAAATTTACTCATTAAGTCTATTGACTCATTCCTCTCCCTTTCTCCTCATAGTTGAATGTATAAATTTTGTATAAGCTCTAGTTCAGTTTACTATAAGTAACTCTTGAGTAATTAAACCTAAGGAGTAGCTAGTAGGTACTATTATACTAAACTAAGTAGATTGGTAAAATAAAAAACAAAAGTTAATCATCCTTAAATAAATAACTTTAACTCTGTGTGAGGCTCTTTGAATAATCTAAGAATGGTTAGAAGTTCCCATTCTCGGCTTATCAACTTCATCAATCTAGAAGCCAAACCCGTACTAATTGACCTAAATCTCTAGCAAGACAAAAGGCCCTGAGTAGTACCGGCCATGAGCAGTACCGTGAACCACATGGTGGTTCTATCGAAGCCAATACTCTTGGCAGGGGCAGAAAGAGGGCCCCCCTTGGGGGGTTTGTGGCCATAGTTTCAGAGGAAAATTGTTGAAATTAAATGCAATGATATATAGCCTCCCAATATGCGTGATAAGCATTTCCCCTCCCAATATCAATATGTATATACATCTTCTCAAGGGAAATTTTGAGCCACACAATGAGAATGAGAGCTATATATCTTGGTATATAAGTGGCAATACTAAGTCACTAAAAATGATTAGCAATAAAAAATGGATCAATTTTCCGGGCAAGGCAACATTTTGGCATTTATGAATTATGAACATTAGTCGACTGCAGCGTGATTCATGGTCTTCCCTCTTTTGCAAGAACTTGTTTAATTTATACCTTCATTTTGTGGAGCAATTTATATATCTGGTTTAAATTTGAGCAGCCTAGCAAAGGGGTCACACAATATTGTACACACGCAAAGAATGGGAAACTCTCACTTTTTCATTACAGTATTCAGCTTCTACATCCTCTTTTCTATCTCCAAGCTCATGGCTGCAATTGACACCATCTCTCAATCGCAGTCTCTTAGTGAAAACCAGACTTTGGTTTCCAAGAATGAAAACTTTGAACTGGGTTTCTTCACTCCTAGCAATTCCAGCAACCTTTACCTTGGCATTTGGTACAAGAACATCCCAGTTAAAACCATTGTATGGGTTGCAAACAGAGAAAAACCTGTCACAGACATGCCTGTTGAGTTGCAGATAAACAACAGTACACAGAACACAATTCTGCTTACTCAGAAGAACAAGACTGTTCTATGGTCTATAACAGCATCAAGAAAACCCCAGAATCCAGTTCTTCAGCTCCTGGATTCTGGGAACCTTGTGCTGAGAGAGCAGCATGATGAGAATGAAGAGAACTATCTATGGCAAAGCTTTGACTACCCTTGTGATACACTGTTGCCAGGGATGAAGCTTGGGAAGGACCTGAGGACTGGCCTTGACAAACGCCTAACCGCATGGAAGGATGAGAGTGACCCTTCACTAGGGACCTTAACTTGGGGATTGGATGTCACCAGGTGGCCTGAACCAATGCACAGAATAGGTTCAAAGAAAAGCTTGAACATTGGTCCCTGGAATGGACTTTACTACAGTGGCAAACCAAACAGAAAACCCGGACCAATTTTTGAGTACATGTACTTCTCCAATGAGAATGAAGTGTACTACGCATTCCACATTATGAACAACTCTGTCAAAGCTAGGATGGTGTTGAATGAGAGCACCAACAAGCATATGCATCTTGTGTGGGTAGAGGGTGAGCAACAGTGGAAGATGTATGCTTCACTGCCAAGAGTTTTGTATGAACAACTTACTAGATCAAACAAAGAGAATGCTCTTGACTTGGTCCAAGCGATTCCGTATAACTTGTGGGATTGCAAGAGGCCTTCTTTACCTTCACCAAGATTCAATATTTACAATAATTCATAGAGACCTCAAAGCAAGCAATGTCTTACTTGACAATGAGATGAACCCGAAAATCTCAGACTTTGGCTTGGCAAGAATTTTGGGAGGGAACCAGAGTGCAGAAACTACGTTTCGGGTGGTTGGAACTTAGTATGGATACTTAACATTTCTTAATCTTGATTGCATAGTCTAGAATGTTATTTCCAATGTTTCTTATCTGGTATTGTTCAGTAGTGAATATATGGCACCAGAATATGCAATAGATGGGAACTTCTCAGTAAAATCAGATGTCTTTAGCTTCGGTGTTTTGTTGCTAGAGATAGTATCTGGAAGGAAAAATATAGGAAACCTTCATAAAAAAGAAAGAGCATCTCTTATTGGACATGTAAGTATAAATCAACCGTTGTTTCTATTCATGCTTACATTGCTGCGAATAATAATACATAATCTGATGTGTTATTAGGCATGGGACTTGTGGACGGCAGGGAGGCCTTTAGAATTGATCGATGAATACCTCAAAGACTGTTGCAATATCTCCGAAGCACTGCGCTGCATCCATATTGGTCTTCTGTGCCTGCAGCAGCATCCACATGACAGGCCAAGCATGTCATCTGTGGTTATGATGTTAGGTAGTGAAATTGGCTTGCCTCAGCCACAACAACCAGCTCTATTTGTTGGAGAAGAATATGCTTCATTATATAAGAGTGACTTACTTTCTGTTAACCAATTAAGTATTACAGTTCTAGAACCTCGCTAGTAAGCATGACTCAGTAATATGTGTAACATATACTGCACGTGTGACAAAATCTATGCAAAAATGGTATGGCAATCGATTCTGTGCTGTATAAACCGATCTGACAGCTTTGTAATTAAAAATATATACATATATTGTTAGTATGGAATTCTACATACCACTGCAGTTCAACGTGGGCACTATACACTGGTGTGATGCTCTTACTTGTGAAAGTTGTTTATGGATGTTTCATTATACACTGGTTTTTGAAAGCATCAACACTGGATCTAGAAGTTTCTACAATTATAAAGAACTAAAAGATCAACAAAGGATCTAGAATTTCTACATTAAGCACCAACTCTAAGGAAACTTCTTACAATTAGCATTGGAAGAATTTTCTAGTTGATGTGATAATTAATTACTACACAAGAATAATCTAGTGAGCCTAGAAACCACCAATGGAAGCCTATAAATCGTTGTGAGTGAGCAACTGCTCATATGTGCTTGTCAGAAGCAAGTGTACTCAAAGTGAGTGAAAGTACAAGTGTTAGTGTGCTCTAGTGTATAAAGTATAAAGTTATTCAATAAATAATGAAGAGAGTTTTATTTTTAGCGCTCCCTTGCTCTACATGATGATGATTCATAATGCTGTGTGTGTGTCCTATTTTCACCACAAAGACCTTGATGGCTTTGCCAAAGAGGTTAGAGTGAAAAGTAAGTTGATTATGTGTGATAATGCTCGTTGAAAGAAAATGGATGACAGTTTATCAAACAGTTTTCAAGTGTAGCTTGGAAGCGTGTGGAATTAAGGCTGGATGTGAATGATTATGAAAGAAAAGGAAAATTGGAGGAGGAGCTTTTGGAGGACATAAGATATGAAATTTTGTATTATGCCCCACTGGTCATTCTTTTTTGTTTCAGATCTGTGAACAAAAAGGTTGGGCTCTAAAAGGAGGAATATATACTCACATTACAGGGATTTCATCATGTTCTGTGGAATATCAGATGCTTTCCAGAAGATGTGTATTACTACTGGTGTTGCATTGCATTGAACGTGTGGTGTAACGTATTGGGTTTTGGTGCTGTTATTGATGTACATGGTATACGAGTGTAAAAATGTGTCATTGGGTGCCTTTGTTCAGGGGTTTGACATTTGATTTTCATGTCCACTTCATGTGCTGGATTGTTGTATTATTGCTCCTCGGCTGTTTTGCCAGTTTTGAGCTGAACTTTATTTCTTCATCTATTTTAAAAGAGAGAGATTAAAGGGATAAATTTGCAATTTTACTATACAAATCATTGGGAGAGATAACTTCAATGGGGTCCCACATCTAAGTGCTGTTTTTTCTCTTCCCTGTTTGCTACTCTCCTTTAACAAGCGGAAGTACTCCAAGGTTGTTTGTATTTTGTTTTTATTTTTTATCTACGGTCTATTTCTGAATTTTTAGGATTTTAAAAGAAATAATAAAGTTTATTTACGGGCTGCTATACCTAACATTTGTTGACAATTACATTTCTTATTTGTAATTTCAGCATCAGTATATACAATGAGAAAATTTCCCATTTATTATTAATTGCTTTATTATATTTACTAGAAATATAACTAAAATTCTCATTCATATGTCAAATTTCTCTTTGGAAAACTCCAATACTGCAACTTGGAATTGGAATTCCATGGGCACAAAAGGGAAGAAAACTGGCACTGGAATGGACTTGCTTCGTACTTTCATGCTAATCAGTGTTCATGTTCTCTTTCCCTATACAACTCTCTCAACTTCAGCTGATACCTTGTCACAGCAGAAGCAAAATCTGTCGGATCAAGAAACTAGTCCTTTTGGGATGGGAAATGATACCTACTGTGACTACCATGGAGCTTGCGGACCAAATGCGAACTGTGACCTTAACAAGTCACCAGCTTGTTCCTGCTTGGATGGTTTCAAACCTGTGTCACACAGTGGCTTTGATTCCATGGACTATACACAGGGATGCGTACGCAACAAAGCATTGAATTGCACAACAGATGTGTTTGTCAAATATGCTGTGTTTCGAGAGCCAAGTGGCACGTATTCTTTGTTAAACCAAAGCTTGGGGGAGGAGGGTTGCAAAGAAAAATGCTTGAGTAACTGTTCTTGCACGGCATATGCAACTGGGGGTGGCTGCAAATTGTGGACTGGTGACCTATTTGACGTTAGGGTTATCAAGGAAGGAGGACAAGATCTGTATATTCGAATGCCGGCTTCAGAGGAAGGTACGAATTTTTGTTCCTGTTGTAATGTTGCACGGGTACTGATACCAATGGATATATAACAAAAATAAAACTAAAAACTTTTACAATATATAATGAGAACTATCTAAAGTGTTGGTAAAGTATATGATCCGATATGTATAGGGTACACATACATCGACTCTTTTGAGGTATGCGTGCACCATTAACCTCTTTGTCATCATCCACATATGTTGTTGAAGACTTGGAATGATCATAATTGGAACTTTGTTTAAATTATGAGTCGTGAACAATGATTAGTTCTGTTTCATCTTTTTTCCTAAAAGAATTTTTCATTTTGTTGAACATCACTTGAGTGTTCCCTGGTTATTGTTATTGCTGCTTTCAAAGTATGTTAATTAATGTTGATCCTATGTTTATTTTCCATGATGTGGTGGAAATCAGACTCTGGCGGGCAGAATGAGCGAAAGATAGTTGGAGTAATAGTTGGGAGCATTACTGCTATAATTTCTGGGATGATCTTGGCTTGGTGTTACATGCGCAGGAGAAGAACAGAGTTAAGGGGTACATTGCTCATGAGTTCAAGATAATATATTTACTGTTTCTTAGGTGATGATGATAATGTTTATTTAGAAGTTATGGAAGTGAAAAGAAAGCATATAATACTTGCTCTGATTAACTAAAACCTGTTCCATGGTCAACTAATAAAACTAACTTTATGAGAACCAACTTCATAAGCTGACATCAGAGGAGAATTGTTGCAAAAGAAAGAGCAGAAGAACTGATAGATATTACAGTAAGAAATCTGATAGGTATTACGGAAAGAAATCAAGTCATATGAAGCAATCTTTGCAAATGTAGCTTGTGTTGGGAATAAATTTTGGCTTATCCTTTCCACCAGAGACAGAAATAATTGTAGAGTAACATTATTTTGAATGATATGTTAACTGACAAAGAAATGCTTAATTACACAAGACCCTTGATTAAGAATACCTCGTTACAAACTTGCACTAGACCCCACTTATGAATTTCTTTGTTGAACTGCTAGCTAGCAGAGGAGTAAGACTTTCATACTCTTCAAGGAAGAATTTTCTTCCTCCAAAGAGTATGTGAACCCTTGATTGTTTCTGATGTTGGCAAAAAGGGAGAGAGAAAAGGAGGAGAGGAAAAAAAAAAAATCAAAGGTTGAAAATGAGCTTATGGAGGAAGCATTGCTTTCCTCTCAGAGTACAATAGAATTTTCACTAGTAGATACTTTACAGAAGTTAGACATAAAAGAGACGTCATATTTGATCTTCAATAGTTCAAAGTCTTTGGCACTTAAGTTACTTATTGACTACTTCATAGCTTGGAAATGCTAGTGGCTTATAATCGCGATACTATAGCATTTCTTCTTTTACCATTGTTAGTTTTTACTATAGCGTTTTTCAGTCTCACTCCATAGCTTATCTGCTTTGTCATTTGAGTTTGATTGTATCATTTTCTCGGGTTTATTTTTTCATATATATAGTTCACTTGTGTTCCTCTTTGTAGTTTGGACCATTATTTTCACAATTAGCTTTTCATAATGTCATTCTCTTTAATATATAGCATTAGGAGAAATAAGGACTAGTGAGATGGTTAGTCACATCAATGAGCAAAAAGGAGATCTGGAGCTTCCTTTACTTGAACTGTCAAGAATAGTTGTGGCCACTAATAACTTTTCAGTTGACAAGAAGGTTGGAGAAGGTGGTTTTGGACCTGTATACATGGTGAGCTTCTTTTATGCTGATTTAGGATTCGTAAAACAATTAACATTTGTAAAGTTAAGAAATTTCTCTCTTCGTGCCATTGTTATTCAGGGAATATTAGATGATGGGCAACAAGTTGCTGTGAAGAGGCTTTCAATTAGTTCTGGGCAAGGACTAAATGAATTCAAAACTGAAGTAAAATTAATAGCCAAACTTCAGCATCGTAATCTAGTAAAGCTTATTGGATGTTGCATCCAAGAGGAAGAGAAATTGCTGATATATGAATACATGCCTAATAGAAGCCTAAACTATTTGATTTTTGGTCAGGATCCATTAAGCTACCCTGTCAGTATAATTCTCTGGTTGACATAGTTGTTATTTAACCCTTTATGAATATTCTATTTGTGATGACAATAACACTGCACCATGACCAGATCAAACACGAAGGAAACTCTTGGATTGGCCTAAGCGCTTTAACATCATTTGTGGGATCGCTAAGGGCTTACTATATCTTCATGAGGATTCTAGACTGAGAATTATACATAGAGATCTCAAAGCAAGCAATGTTCTATTGGACAGTGAGATGAACCCAAAGATCTCAGACTTTGGTTTAGCTAGAAGTTTTGGAGGAGATCAGAGTAAAGGAAATACAAAACGAGTAGTTGGAACTTTGTAAGCAGTCTTCTCCTTTTGTATTTCTTTCTTATTATCTCATTTGGTCAAAATCAAAATACTCTACTAGTGTTTACTAATCAATATTTTGTGTTTGCTATGTCTATCTACAGTGGATATATGGCTCCAGAATATGCTGTTAATGGACACTTTTCAGTGAAATCTGATGTCTTTAGTTTTGGGATTTTGTTGCTTGAGATTATAAGTGGGAAGAAAAATAGAGGGTACTATTGTGCAAGTGACTATGCCAACCTATATGGACACGTAAGTGTGATGAAATTATTTCTTACCTTAATATGCTAAGTTTTGAAAACTCAACAGTATGGTTAATATGTTTACTAGGCATGGGATTTATGGAAACAAGGAAGGTCTTTAGAACTGATCGACGAATGCCTCAAGGACTCATGGACTTTGTCTGAAGTACAACGATGCATCCACATTAGCCTCCTATGTGCACAGCAGCATCCCCAGGATAGGCCAAGCATGTCATCTGTGGTTCTGATGTTGGGAAGTGAAATTGATTTGCCTCAACCCAAATTTCCTTCTTTTATCATTGGTGAACCTTCTGATGGCTATTCCTCCTCTTGTTACAATGAATTGAGCATTACAGAGATGGAAGCTCGATGACTACTAACGAACAATCAAACATCATATAGTTATAAGCCTCTTTTATATGGGGCAGCATAGTTACTAGCCTTAGGTTGCATGATTTATGTACCATAACTTTTTGTACAGTATTCACCAAATAGTGAGGTACTTGTACTGGTTTTCCTATTTTTCTTATTATGATGACTTATCTTTTCAGCGCAATTGTGCTGCAGCAGCCGTGTCCTGTATTGAAGAAGGTTGTCAAACTTCTTTTTCCTTTATTTTCATTCATCTCGTGTCATTTTCGCTTCAGCTAGCCAGTCATTTTCATTGTGCAAAAGGTTCAAAGAGATCAAAGAGCATGAACAAAAATTGAAAAAAAAAAGGGCAGATTGCTTTAGTCAATATTAGCTGCTCGCCTACTGTCAATTATCAGATGTAGGGGTGGCAAACAGGTTAACCTGCTCCGTCCGGCCATAAAATTAGCGGGCCGAGTTGACTTGTTTTAATTATTTGGATTGTAAGTATTAATCCATTCCTTCAAAAAATAGTGGCTGGGTTGGTAAGTCAACCGGACAGGCTGTTAGTTATATTTTTAGCTTTTTTGTCAACCCAACCTATTCGTCCACGGTTGGGCCATAAAATGGGGTGGAATAGATTGACTACCTATAATTATTTGAATTAAAATATCAATCCATCCAATAAAAAAATGACAGATTAGCGAACTAATCCGACGGATTCATCTCATTTTGTCACCCCTAATCAGATGTGCACAAATTTTCCATCAGCTTATTGAAATTTGAGAAACAACAGTGTCAACATGCATTCAATGCGGACATATAAAAATTCTTAATGGTTTCTCAGAAGATTTGCCTTAGCAAACTGAGTAATTAATTTGAAGTCCTTTTCCATGAGTAGGACTTGGGAAAGAAAAAATGTTAGGTTCATTCCCTAGTAAGCAGAGACTAGCCAGACAGAGACGTGATCGAATTTTCGAAAGTTGTGAAGTTTCAAAACGATATTCAAAGAGCATTAATAACTCATGACTTATCATGCTGAGTATGGATAGACTAGAGATCCTTATTGCATTTTAAATGCAAAACATAATTTTATAGCCACATGTGATGTGATATTACTTTTAATTTTTCAATGGATGAATAATTTTATTCTATGGACTAATTTGACCACCCTCCAGCAAATGGTTATGACTACGGAACATAACTTGTAATTTATACCTGCTTAAAATTTGAGTGCCTTTGCAAAGAGGTTACAACATTGTAAACATGAAATGGGAAAGTTTTACCTCATGCCACTGATTTTGTACGTTCTCTTTTTTGTCTCCAAAATCTTGGCTGCAACTGATACCATCACCCAGTTGCAGTCTCTAAGTGAAAACCAGACCTTGGTTTCCAAGAATGAAAACTTTGAGATGGGTTTCTTCACTCCTGGCAACTCTGGCAACCGCTACCTTGGCATTTGGTTCAGGAACATTCCAGTTCAAACCGTTGTATGGGTTGCCAACCGAGAAAAACCTGTCACTGTCACAGACATGTCTGTTGTGTTGCTGATAAACAGCACACAGAACAAGCTTCTCCTCAGTCAGAACAACAAGTCCGTTCTATGGTCTATAACCCCATCAAGACCAGTCCAGAATCCAGTTCTTCAGCTCTTGGATTCCGGGAACCTTGTGCTGAGAGAGCAGCATGATGAGAATGAAGAGAACTATCTATGGCAAAGCTTTGACTACCCTTGTGATACACTATTGCCAGGGATGAAGCTTGGGAAGGACTTGAGGACGGGCCTTGATAGACGCGTAACTGCATGGAAGGATGAGAATGACCCTTCACCAGGGACCTTAAATTGGGGAATGGATGTCACCAATTGGCCTGAACAAATGCAGAGAATTGGCTCAAGGAAACAGTACAATAGAGGTCCTTGGAATGGACTTGACTACACTGGCAGACCAACAAGAATGCGCAGCCCAATTTTTGAGTTCATGTACTTCTCCAGTGAGAATGAAGTGTACTTCATGTTCCACCTTGTGAACAAGTCTATCAAAGCTAGGATGGTGTTGGATCAGACCACCTACAAGCTTATACATTTTGCGTGGGACGAGACTGAGCAGGAGTGGAAGATGTATGCTTTACTACCAAGAGATTTCTGTGATGGGTATGGTGCTTGTGGCCCCAATGGGAATTGTGATCAGAGCAAGTTCCCAGCAACTTGTGATTGTTTGAGAGGATTTAAGCCCAAGTCGCCTCATGAATGGAATGGGATGATCTATGATGGAGGATGTGTGCGTGATAGACCACTGAACTGCCAGGGCGATGGATTTCTCAAGTATGCTAAGATGAAAGTGCCTGATACTGAACATAGCTGGTTGAATCAAAGCATGACCCTGCTGGAGTGCAGAGATAAATGCTTGAGAAACTGTTCTTGTATGGCTTATGCCAACCCGGATATCAGAGGAGAAGGCAGTGGTTGTGTCATGTGGTTTGGTGATCTTAATGACTTGAGGATTCAACCAGATGCTGGACAGGATCTGTATGTTAGAGTTCCAGCTTCAGAGTTAGGTATGACACAAGTTTACATGGGTCTTAAAACTCTTAACCTTTCATTTATGTATGGCTAAGCATTTTGTGGCTATGGCATTTGATTGTCTCTCTCTCATGAAAAAAAGGAAAATGAAGATAATTTGATCTTAAATTACATACCACTAGGTTTAACTTCACCTGTGATTTATTACCTTCAGGTTTAACTAAATATTTTTGTTTTATGTGAAAATCAACCATTGAAGAGACAAATAAAGGACGCAAGGTCAAGATAGGAATTGCAACTGGGGCCACAGTTGCCGTATTATGTGGTGTGCTCTTAGCTCTTTATTTCATTTGCGTAAAAGGAAGAAGAACCACTGTGAAAAGTAAGACTTCACTACCCAGATGTACATAAGTGATAAGTGACTTCTTGAATAATGTTAGTATCGTTGCTGTGTAAGAAAATGCAGAGAATGCAGCGGTAATGGATCATTTTGGAGAACAGGAGGAGGATCTGGAGCTTCCATTGTTTGATCTATCAAGTATAACTAATGCCACCAATAACTTTTCAATTAGCAACAAGCTTGGAGAAGGTGGTTTTGGAACTGTTTACAAAGTAATATTACATGATAGGCTATTTTAATAACAATCATGGAAAAACTAACTAAACTCTTTTGTGACTTACAATCTTTTCTATTGATAAATGGTAGGGAACACTGGAAAATGGGCAAGAAATTGCTGTTAAGAGGCTTTCTGGAGCTTCTGTGCAAGGGATCAAGGAGTTTAAAAATGAAGTTGCATTAATGGCTAAACTTCAACACCGTAATCTTGTAAGGCTTCATGGATGTTGCATTCAAGATGATGAGAAATTGCTAATATACGAATACATGTCCAACAAAAGCCTGGACTTGTTTATATTTGGTATGGAATCTGGATCCATTATATATTATTGTTGACAGTAGTTGTAGTACTAATAAGTTTGTATAATTGTCCACTTGTTTTGAAAATGCGACAAATCTTAACCTTTATGAACAACTTACTAGATCAAACACAAAGAATGCTATTGGATTGGTCAAAGCGATTCTATATAATTTGTGGGATTGCAAGAGGTCTTCTTTATCTTCACCACGACTCAGGACATAGAATTATTCATAGAGACCTTAAACCAAGTAACGTCTTACTTGATAGTGAAATGAATCCAAAGATCTCGGACTTTGACTTGGCTCGAATTTTGGGAGGAGACCAAAGTGCAGAAACTACACATCGGGTGGTTGGAACTTAGTATGGATACTTAACATTTCTTAATTTTGTTACATAGTCTAGACTATAATTAATAATGTTTCTTATCTTTTATTGTTCTTTAGTGGGTATATGGCACCGGAATACGCAATAAATGGGAACTTCTCGGTAAAATCCGATGTTTTTAGCTTTGGTATTTTGTTGTTGGAGATAGTTTCTGGAAAGAAAAATCAAGGAAGCCATCATCAAAAAGAAAGTACAAACCTTGTTGGATATGTAAGTGTGACTCAATTGTTACTTCTATTCATACTTAAATCAAGGTGAATGATACATAATTTGATGTGTCACAGGCATGGGATTTGTGGACAGAAGGGAGGCCTTTAGAATTGATTGATGAATGCCTCAATGACTCTTGTAATCTCTCTGAAGCACTACGCTGCATTCATATCAGTCTACTTTGTCTGCAGCAGCATCCAAATGACAGGCCAAGCATGTCAGCTGTGATTATGATGTTAGGTAGTGAAATTGGCTTGCCACAACCAACACAACCAATTCTGTTCGTTGGAGAATATTCCTCATATCAGGAATATTTTCCATCTTATAAGAATGATTAACTTTCTGTCAATTAATTAAGTATTACAGTTTTAGAAGCTCGTTAAGGAAGCATAACTCGATCATATGTGTAACATATACTGCATGTGTAATATATGTGCATAAGAGCATGGCCATTGGTACAGTACTGTATAAATTGATCTGTCAGCTGTGTAATTTTCTTTTGCTTTTTCTCTTTCTTGCCACCTGGTGTAGAGGTATAAGATGAAAGAGTGAATGCGCTATTGGGCATTCAAAATTTTTGCCTCGAACTATATAGTTTTTAAAAAAATGGAAATTGATCTCATGGTCCTTGAAGATTTGAAATGATGGACATATTAATACCTTCGTTAGTTTTCCATTTGTAAACTTACACAAATGACACAGTACAATAATGATGTGTAATTAAAATGTTGGATGAGGTGTTAAACGTGTAATAGATATTTAAATAGCTTATTTTATATCATTTTAGTCACGAAAATTAGTTATTTTAAACCTAGCTATATTTTAAAGACACGCACGTCATTTAACATCTTGTTAGCGGCTGTAATTCTATTAGTATATCAATCATCAAATATATAAAAGAATTAATGTGTCTTATAATTAAAATCTCGAGGATTATCAGTTTAATTTTCATTTTTCAAGACTAGATTGCCTTGCAAATTGTTTGTGGGGAACTGCCTAGAATTTTTACTTAAAATATAAAAGTGGAATGTTAGTAACCTAGTATGAAGTTACTGCATAGTTAGTGACGGATCCAAAATTTTCGTTGATTATCTCTTAATAGCAATTATCTTGTCGGGTTATCTTGTCGGGTCATTGTGAAGCCACGTTTTCATGGCGGAGGGGTAATAGAATTAAAAGTTGGGGTATTTTGGTAGCTTTGGGGAATTTAGTCAAAAAATAAAGGTGGTTTAAATTAAGGTTCTGAAAATTAGATTGAGTATTAAACTAGACAAATACTAATTCAGAAGTTCATAAGATCAATCGAAATATAATCGATATATAATAAAATATATATTGATATAAATATATAAAAATATAAAATAAAATATATGTTATGAAGTATAATGAAAATTTAATAAAATATACGCATATCAATAATGTTCAAAACTTGCATCTAACTTAATATTATTTCATTTAGAATTTAAAATTGTAAAAAAATAAAGGTGCATGCTCATGTGCAGATAGCTAAGTTATCTGTAGCATAAAGATATGTGGTGTATCAATGAATGAAGCACACATGTAAGTGGACCAAATGAGGGCCAACTTTTGCTATTCTTTTTTACTATGATTAGCATCTACTAAGATGTGATTTATTACATTGAAAAAACTAAAAAAAAATAAGCAAATAAAAACAAAAAGAAAACTATAAGTAACACGTGCTATGAAAATTGAAACCCTTGTGTGTGTGTGTCCCGTGGAAAAGAAGACTGTGAACAAGGCAAAAGAAAAATCCAGCATGAGCTCCGCTCCCTCAGCCCCATCGGCGATCACCACCAAAAGAAAACCAGATAGCAGTTGTGATCGCCGTGCATAGGAGACACCCATACCGGGTACGAAACCACCAGTGCGATGATCCATAGGAGGGCAAGTGTTCACTGTTGGGATCAAACGCCTAGCCGCCATGAAAACCTTTTTCTGTTGACCGCCTTCTTCAACCTCTAAATGCCGACGCAAGTCACCTCTAACCTTTCTCTGTCAGCCTCCCTCTTCAACCTCTAACAGCTGCCGCAAGTCACCTTTAACCCTTCTTTGTCGGCCTCCCTGTTCATAGTCGGCAAGCCCACCAGATCTCAGCTCATCCAACAACGGCACTATCAAAATGAAACCCAGACCTCACCTAAATCAAACCCTCACCTCTCCTATACATATATTAAATAAAATATGGAAAAAAAAGGAGAAGAAAAATCTCCAATGGTCATCACGCACTGCTTGCAATGACGCATGAAAGTCGCACGGCTAATGGCGGAGCAGGCCAAGGTGATTACCAGTTGATAACGTACCAGCCGATAATGGTGATAACCAATTAGCAAGTGCAACGAATCGTTCAAGTAGTAAAATATGGTAAGTGAGTATCGTTCCCACAAGGATTGAGTTTACCAAGTAACAGTTCACCGATTTAATTCCTAATTAAAATATTGTAAATTTTTTTATAACAAAGAATGTTAAACGTAAGAACCAAAACATAAGAAATAAATGTAGTCAGGGGTCAGATTTCACTTGACTCTTTCGATGAAACTTTAGCTTCTTATTTAACTAAGTTCTAATTCCTCACTTAATGGTTGAATATCCAATTTGATCAATAACTAATTCCTTAGCTTATTAATCCTCCCTATCTTTGTGGAATTCCCTAATTCCTTAGATCAATTCCAAAAAGTAAAAGGGCATACAATAGACACAATGAAATTCTCAACAACCACACTATCAGTATCACCTATTCCTAAATAGATATCAATAATGGTGTTCATCACATGAGTCAGCACACATGTGAATATCCCAATTCAATACATAAACCCTAAATCAAGGTATGAGTTTCCACTTCATACAAATCATAAAACCAGTGATAATCACTCAAATGTAGAAAAAGAAACTTGAATCAAGCAAAGAAACAAAGATAAAATTATCCAAGTCAAGTTACATCATGACCCCAACAGAAAAAAGTTTAACTATACATAATAGAAAAGAAAATAAAAAGAAGAGTGCACCAGAAACCCAAGATTTGGAGTGATGATTCCTTAATCTCTCTTACTCTAGCTGTTCCTTGTCTCCTCTCTAAAGTTGCAGAGTCTTTTTCCCTAATTCTCTCACCTAAAGACCTTATTTACAACCCTTTTATAACCCAACAGATACAAAACATAAGGAAAGCATGGGCCGCGGGCTTTGTGATGCCAGGACTCATTTGACTAAATTAGTTGCATGGACCTGTGGGCATTATGACACCGGGTTTGGGCGTTATGACGCCAAGACACATTTGAAGATTTTTTCCAACGGGCGTTGGGATGCCAAGTTCTGGCGTTAGGATGCCAAGTTTGGATTCTTCACTCTTTTTTTGTGATTTTCTTATAAACCTGAAAATAAAATGACAAATTATGCGAAAACCAAGATAAGTTCTAAATTATGCTAACTAGACACAAAATATGCTAAAACTCCAACAAAAGATAGTCATCAAAGATTAATTTGTGTGCTTAAAACGTTTTAAATATCAACAACTGATGGAATATCACACTCCCAAACCTAAGATGTTGCTTGTCCCCAAGCAAAGAAAAAATCTAAAGACTAACAGGCACCTAACAAAAGTTCTCAAATAGGAATCATGTATCATACATGCTCTCAGAAACACTTTATTACTACATTTTTTAAAAAAAAATGAGCACAAGAATCATTGGAATATATGCAATCACCACATGCAACCTGTATCACCTAACCAAAATGTACAAGCTCATGGTTCAGATTCAAATTAACATCCTAGATCAGATTATGCCATCATTCAAAAATTAACCCAAATTCAAATCACATCCTCATCCCTATCTCCACTAATGTAGAAACAATGCACCAAGGTGATCAAAAGGGTCTTTTAAAGCTTGTAATGTTAGGCCAAGGTTAAGGATAAGAAAGAAAGAGGAAGGAAAATTCTCACTAGGTCAGGTACGTAGAAGCATGCCTCACAAGTCACAAGAAGATTAAGCACTGCTATTCCTTGTTAATTTTACTTTATTTATCTTTTAGAAAAGCAATGTTTTTCTTTTCTTTTTTTTGGTTTGCACTATTTTTATTTTTTTTCTTTTTTCTCTGCTCTATTGTATGTACATTTTTTTTCCTTTTTTATAGAAGACTTAATCACAATAACTTAATTCAAGAGGAAGCAACACTATCTATAAAGAAAGCACGAAATGCACAACTTCAAGAACTTAACAAAATTTATTAAGGGTATGATTTTTCTTCTTTTCTTAAGGTTAAAAAGGGAGAGGAAAAATGAAAGGTAGAAACAAAAGAAAAAGGCCTTGATCATTTTTTTCAGCTTCAAAAGGGACCTAAGGATATATATCATAAGGTTGGCTTGAAAGGCTCAAACGGTCCCAAAAAAAATGCCTTGATCATTTCACTAAGATGCATTACTCTAGGATTTCGCCTCAGTAAAGAATCAAACATAGTCTAAGATAGGTATCAGTCTTAATAAACCACATAAGCTTTCTCTAAAAAAATCAGTCTAGTTCATCCTCATGAAAATGCACAATCTTGGTTTAAAGTATCAACAAGAATTATGAATGAAAGCATTATCCATCATAAATATTGTGCTCATAACACTCCAAGTTCAAGAAAAATTGGTACAATCATTAAGCATTCAACACAACTCCTAAAAGAGAACTCTGACACTACTACAATTCATAGACTCCTTTTTTATTGTTTTTTAAAGACTTGACTCTATATGACCCGAAAAAGTAATACTTGGAAAAGAAAAGAAAAGAAAAGAAAGAAAAACACCATAATTAAAATGAAAACAATAGCTGAAACAGAATGAAACTAAAAGAAAAGGAAAATCCCCTGTAGTCATCCATTGCTCATTTGCTCAACATCCTTGCCAAAGTTTAGGCAATGGAGGTGTAGGAAAAATCTTTCAAGTAAACTTTAACGGTCTAAGTATAAGCTCAAATCACCTGTCTTATTTCTCAACTTCTTTTATTGTGAGTTGACATGAAATGAAGGGTAAAAAAAGAACAAAAATTGTTAATGCAAGATACAATAAAATAAAAAGAAAATATTTTTGTGGCCGACACTATATACATCGCCCTACAAAGGCTCCGAACTTAGGGAGGTACTCAAGCTAACTCAACAAACACCAACTACTAAGGAAAAGATAGTAAAACATGGGCTGCCTCCCAAGAAGCGCTCTTTTAACGTCATTAGCTTGACTTGTGAAAAACATCCTAATCAAAAGTATCAAAAAATATATATTTTCCTTACAAATAGCAGGAATACCAAATACTGTTCACAAACATGCAAAAGAACAAAAGATAACAAATGGAAGATAAAAGCAATTTTCTTGTGCCTATTGTAAAGAAAACAGATGTTTACATATTGTTATAAATTTAATTAGGAGATAAAAGCACTAAACAGAAATCTCTTTTTACTTACATTTTCCACATCTTTTAACACAAAAGCCCTATTCAATTTCTCAAAGATCTTCGTCGTTCCATTTTCATAGTCATCATGCACCGGTTGTTCATAATATGGGCACAAACATGTAGGGTGCACATAGCTAGCACATACACGGCAAAAATCAAATGATGATAGCCATGTTTCAGCCTTATAAAAAGGACACAAACAAGTCATGTGATCAACACATGAACAAATATCACAACACGGAGAGAAAATTGAGCATTTGGTTGCTGGATGTGCAAAACTCCCACAAACTTCACAATAATAACTATCCATAGTAGGAAAAAAATCTAAAATAAAAAAATCTAAAATCTAAATTATAAATCTATTGGCTACTAATGTTGTTGACAAACACCCAATTCCCGGCAACGACGCCAAAAACTTGATAACCAATTGACAAGTGCACCGAATCGTTTAAGTAGTAAAACACGATGAGTGAGTATCATTCCCACTAGGATTGAGTTTACCAAGCAACAGTTTACCAATTTAATTCCTATTTAAAATATTGTAAATTTTTTTATAACAAAGAATGTTAAGCATAAGAACCAAAAAATAAGAAATGAATGTAGTCAAGGGTCAGATTTCACTTGACTCTTCCGATAAAACTTTAGCTTCTTATTTAACCAAATTCTAATTCCTCACTTGATGGTTGAATTTTCAATTTGATCAATAACTAATTTCTTAGCTTATTAATCCTCCCTATCTTCGTGGAATTCCCTAATTCCTTAGATCAATTCCAAAAGGTAAAAGAGCATACAAAGACAATGAAATTCTTAACAATCACATTATCAGTATCACCTATTCCTAGATAGATATCAATAATGGTGTTCATCACATGAGCCAGCATACATATGAATCTCCCAATTCAATACATGAACCCTAAATCAAGGTATGAGTTTCCACTTCATACAAATCATAAAACTAGTGCTAATCACTTAAATGTAGAAAAAGAAACTTGAATCAAGCAAAGAAACAAAGATAAAATCATCAAAGTCAAGTTACATCATGACCCCAACAGAAAAGTTTAACTATACATGATAGAAAAGAAAACAAAATAGAAAACAAAGAGAAAAGCGCACCAAAAACCCAAGATTTAGAGTGATGATTCCTCAATCTCTCCTCTTCTAGCTATTCCTTGTCTCCTCTCTGGAGTTACAAAGTCTTTTTCCCTAATTCTCTCACCTAAAAACCTTATCTACAACCCTTTTATAATCCAACAGATACAAAACATAAGGAAAGCACGAGCCACAGGCACTGTGACGCCAGGACTCATTTGACAGAATTAGTTGCGTGGACCAATGGGCATTGCGACACCGAGTTTAGGTGTTATGACGCCAAGACACATCTAAAGATTTTTTCCAATGGACGCTAGAATGCCAAGTTTTGGCATTGGGACGCCAAGTTTGGATTCTTCACTCCTTTTTTGTGATTTTCTTATAAACCTGAAAATGAAATGACAAATTATGCAAAAACCAAGATAAGTTCTAAACTATGCTAACTAGTCACAAAACATGCTAAAACTCCAATAAAAGATAATCATCAAAGGTTAATTTGGGTGCTTAAAACGCTTTAAATATCAACAATTGATTGATAACTCCTTTAGGAGTTATGTTTTTCTTTAGTTTTCTTAGGACTTTTAGTTTATTTTCATAGTTAGTTTTAGTTTTCATGGTTTCCCTTTTCATATCATTTGGTCTAAATTCTTGCATAACCATACTCACATTGAATCTTGCATTCTAGTTATGTTTTCCATTGTTTTGTAGCTTTTTGGAAGAAGAATTAAGGAAGCATTTGAGCTAGGATTGCAAAGGAGCAAAAATTGAAGCTGAAGAGATGTCAGAAATCCATGCTAGAGCATAGAAATCCATGCTGGAGCATGGGTCCTAAAACTGACGCCACGCTACAGCGTGGGAAGCCATGCTACAGTGTGGCTTGCTGTCACAATTCTAAACTTTTCACTTAAGCTACACTCCAGCGTAGCCATAGCCACGCTATAGCATGGGTGCACGAATCTGACATGTGGACTGGGCCTCTGTACTGACTCTGACAGAAAAACCTAGGCAATCACGTTGGAGAGGAGAATCATCCATCAGAAGACTAAATTGGGAAAAGAGAGACCTAGAGCTTGGGAGCATAGGGGATTGGAGTTTCAAGAACTTGAGAGAGAGACCTCTCTTGAATTATTCTTCAATTCTTATGTATTTTCTTTTTCATGGCTTCTTCTTATTTCTCTTTTAATTGTGTTGTTTCTATTTCATTTGCAATGAATTGTAACTAAACCCTTGCTAAGGGTGATTTATGGATGCTTTGTGTTTGACATTATGCTAATATGAATGAATGTGTCTTGTTCTCATTTGATAGTGAGTATTGTATTTGAGTTTATTTATCTTGAATTGCTTGATCACCAATTTAGGATTATAGGGGTTTTTACAAATTTGAGAAAAGGAGTAAGAATCATGCCTATGAATACAATGCCATGAGTTGAATGACACCTAGAGATAGGCAAACGTGATTCATGTGGTAATTAAGGGTTTGAGAACTTCTTGTAGACTTAAGCATGCTAAGAGATTAGGTGTTTGACTCTATTTAGGGTGGCATTGAATGATCTTGAGAAAGGCTTTTAATGACATGATGACTCATACCATCACTTTATTGAATTTGGATAAGGCACATTGATATTCATGTTGCATGTTGTTAACACATAGTTGAAGTAAATCACCCTAGCATTTAATTTCTTCCATTCTTATATTGCTTTCACATCGTTTTAGCACTTTAGCATTATTCCTTTTAATATCATCTCTTTTCAATTGTTCAACTTGTTATCTAATTAACTAGAATCGGTACTTGAATTATCCCTGTGGGTATGACAACCCTCCATTTTACTCTATTACTTGACGACCTAGTATACTTGCTAGTGTCACTCTCCTTTGGGAACGATCACTGATGGAATATCAAATGGTTGGCCTTTCATCGTGTCATTGGAAGGTCCATTGGTGGCTCTGGCTGATCACAGTGGTGGTTTTCGCGGCGGATATGGGCCTGTTCAAGGCCATTGCACAATGGTGGCGGCTCCTGGTTTATGTTTGCTACTGGATTTCGGAGGTGGCCATTTCATCCCCATACGGATGACCGTAATGGGTGGGTGTAGCTGCCGCTGGTGGTGGTTCACGGTGGTCTAGTAGGTGAAAGGTGACACATAATTTTTTGAAACCAAAGGAATGTTAATTTTTGTTTTTTTTATTTTTCCATTTTTTTTGGTTTTTTTCACCTAATAAACAAGCTATTGTGATGCTAATTACGGTCAACAAAGATAACAAATGTTGACCAACACTTTCCTCTAATTTACACATATTCTTCACCAATTGGACTAGCCTATATCTTCATCCTGCAGATAACGTTATCATCTGTACAGGAGAACCCTCCAAAAATAAAACAAGCGACCTTCTTACGTAGCATTCAAAGAGGCATGTATAGGAGCTTTATTCTCTCTAACAATAAAAAATGAAATAAACTGTTTGAAAAATAATAATAAAATAGTTTATTCCCACCAACCCAATGACCCGCATGCATGGTCTCAAAACTAGGCCCAAACCAGCCACAAAAGTTAACCCTAATATGGATGCAAGAAACCTCCCGAGTTAGAAGTTCTAATGTGGTGAGGCTTGTAGTCAAGTGGCAATCAAATTGCCTCTTGGAAGCCACACAACTAACGGCACGTGAGTTCAACTTGCATGGAGGCAGAGTCTTCATAACTCCTTTAACCCCTCTTCCTCCATGTGTGACCAAATCGTTAAAAACTCATAGGCTCAACAAATTATGGGTTTTGATGCAGAGCAAGCTACTCCCTCTAGAGCTATCATGGAGTTATCCAATTAACCTCTTTGTCCGTGAGTGACTATTTATTTAGTGCAATGTTTTGAAAATACTAATTTAGTAAAGTTAATGAAATTTTATTTTGTGTTATTTGAATTACTATCATTTATTTTGACTAGTTGATTTTCTTATCTATGAGGATGATTTAATTCCAATTTGATGATTGGTTTGAAATGACCACTAGCTCTTTTTATCACTTTTATAACTTTGTGATGTTGTTATATTATATTTCAATTTACATTGAAAGGATTTATGGAAATTGTCACTTTCAAGATTGGAATTACATGGAGATTAATTTATAAATTTGTGTTTGATATAATTTGTTTGAGAAAATCAAAATGGGTTTCACATTAGAACAATTGCTCATTGTAGCAAAGAGATATGTAATGGCAATACCACTCATCGTAGCAAGGAGATGTAATGGTCTATGTGAGTATTTTTCATTTAGATAAAGGGGTGAGAAGAACCTATTTGAGTCATCATAAAACTTGTGACTAATGGGTTAAGATTACTCCCTATATAATTATTATTCTTATGTAATCCCTATGAATCATTTAAGCACTTAACGATGGAGTTGATTTTATTTGAATGAGTATTTGTAAAAATAGCTAGAAAGCATATTAAGTAACTGTTTTTGAGTTTCTACCTAGAAATGAAAGTTTCAATGAGTGTTCTTTTTAAAGGTATGGAGAAAATATGGAAAGTGTGAACAATTACATCTATTAGTTACTTTAAGTAATTGTGTGATTTACAAGTTACTTTGTTTTATTTTTATTTGTTCGTGAATTTATTAGTTTATCCTTCTTGTTCACTTTGCTTATATGCTTTCACAGAGTCTGTTTAACTCACCCACTCATTTCCTTCAGGTTCCCAGGTTGCTATGTAGCATGTTCCTAGGATTTGCTATTTTGCCTAGGCGTTATCATGTTGGTAGCAAAGGCTTTTGGTCGTTGGCTACAATATTTTGCAATTATAAGACATAGATTGAGTACTTTTATTTATATATATGAACAAGGTTTAGGTATGACCTTTTTTTATAACTCATCCACTCTATGTCTATAATTACTCTAGGACATGTTAGTTGTTGATTTTGGATTATGATATTTTGATATGTAACTGGTTAATTTCATATGTGAATTGTTTAGTTTTTAAAGGAGGTTCTACCAGATTTTTGGTAGTTACAGCATTGAATTAGTAATCTATATTAGTGGAACTATATCTTTAGACTTGCTTAATTAAGTGAGTTCATCTAGTCTATACGTTAATCATGACCTAAATTGAGGTCATGACAACCTTTAATTAGTGACGTTGCCACCAATGGTGCCAATTAAAGTTAGGTATAAGGGTTGCAATCCAGGGATCTACCCGTTTAACTCGCAATCAGCGCGAAAATAGACTAGAAAATTTTTAGTTCGCCAACCTGTCGAATTTTGTGTCCACACTGCTTAAACTGCGGGCTAAGCAAGCCTGACCCACAAATTCACAGACCAACCCACTTATCCCGCATAGCTCTAGTGCTACACCATTCCAGTCCACAATTCTATTCGGTACTCAGCATCTAAGCCCAACTGCTTAAGGGGAAGGGTGAAAGGTCATGTGACGTTTAGTGGCCCAAACTTTTTAAAGTCAGGAACCAAAAAAACAAAGAAAAAGACTACATTTTTAAAGTCAGGAACCAAAAAAAAAAAAAGATACTACACTTTTTAAAGTTAGGAACCAAACCTTTGGGGGCGGATTGGAAATATGGATAGGAAAAAAGGATTATGCGAACTAGTCCATGGACTTGTGGGCTTATGCGGGGCAGCCATAGACTGGACTAAATTTGAGTTCATTTATTAAATGGATCGATCCGGTTCGGCCCATTTAATTTTGGTTCATCCTGGACCAGGCCGGTCTGCATACTCACCTCTAATACCAATGTCTGGCATCAGCAAAATGGGTTATTCACAGGTGCACCCTTCGTTATCTTCAAATGTCATCCAAGATGATGCATTTCACTAATTAATTAGGCGTAACTTAATTGCCTTAGACTGGAATTAGGCCCACTTCCCGATTGCTCTTTGCTTATTGAGTCAACTAATCACTTCACCATGAAGAACCTACAACACACTTCATAAGAGCAAGCAACTTATGTTATTACTCCCTCTGTTATATCTTAACTATCCAAAATTTAAAAAAAAAAAAAAAACATACACACACACACATATACACAGACACACACACAAACATGTATTAAGAAAGCAATGAATAAATATTGATAATAGTGTAAAAATATGTTAATTGATAAAATTGTCCTTCTTTAATATGATTATACTCTTGGAAAAAAAAACAAAAATAGATAAGGTACACTTAATTGCAATAAAAATATAGTTGGCAAACAAAAGTTAATGCTTGCTTAACTTGATAAATGAACTGATAAAGCGAAACAAAAACTTGAGAAAAAGTGGACAGTTAAGATACAATAAAGGGTGTAAAATCTCCAAAAACACACTAACAATAAAACTAGATCTTATTCACTTTATTTAATATATATATATATATATATATATATATATATATATATATTCACTTATTTATAGATTTATCTATTGAGGAATAATGTTTGCAAACCACCACAAAGGCACTATATTGTATACAAATAAACTAGAGGACAAAATATGGTATATGTTTAAGTGATGACGATGTTGTGCTTATGGAAAAAACGAAGTCCATTTTAATTGAGCTAAAAAAGAAAAAAGAGAAAGTTTCTCTCACCTACTCTCCCTCCAAAAGCTTATATTATTTCTCTCTCTATCCTATTTCTCTCTGGGAGAATCAACATTTGTTGACAACGCACAAAACCAATCATCACATATCAACGCTTAAATAATTTGATTCTTCTTTTGTTTCACTTGTTCGAGAAAGTATAGGAGAGGGCAAAAGAAAATGACATCTCCTGCCTTTTTTCATAATTTGTGAATTAGTTTCTATTTGTAAGGTATGTAGATTCTTCATTTTCATTTGATTTTTCTTGTGTTTGTGATTTATGTTTTAATACATGAATATTTTTTTTTAAATTTTTTAGCAAAAAAAAAAACTAAAAATGACTCTGTTAGAAGTTGATATTTACTATTATTATTAGAAACTGAATTAGAAAGTTGTAAATGTGTGTTACAAAGTTGTAAACTAGTGTTGAAATGTAATCTGGTAAACCCGTGTTATACATTGATGATTATTTATTTTTTTAAAATTTTTTAGCAACAAAACAATATGAGAATGACTCCATTAGAAGTTGATATTTATTGTTATTATTGAAAATCAAAGTTAGAAAATTATAAATGCTTGTTACAAACTTATCAATTAGTGTTAAAATTTTGTAAACCTGTGATTAAAAAACTTGTAAAACATGGTTAAAATCTTCTATAAATAATAACTTGTGAACCCATGTTAATTAGTTATAAATTAGTTACTGCAAATTGGTGCTAGATAAATTGATGATATGTTGGCTTATGCCTTCAAACCCATTGTAAATAATTTTAAACTGGTGGTAGAAACCTATAAACTGATGTTTAAAACATACAAACCATTGTAGAAAAAATTTTAAACCATTGTAAAAAAATTTTAAACATGTGGTAAAAAATTGTAAAGTCTCTATATATGCATTTGATGCTTGTTTGTTTAGGTATGTTTTTCATGACAACTATATTTTTCTTAAACTTTGGAGTTTTGTTTTTGTTGCAGGTTTTTTATTATACTCAATTAGAAAAAAAAAATGGAGGATTCAATGAATGTTAATGTGTATTTTCATGTTGAAGTTGAGATAGATTATTGTAAAGAGAATTCAAAGATGGAGGTGCTTGTTGCTCAGATGGAATTCAAATCAGATGAAGAGAGAGCTAACCCTATAAAATTAGAACTAAAGTACTTGGAAAGTTGAACTAAAATTATAAAATTGGAACTAAATACTTCGAAGCAGGTTCAACAAAATTTTAAAAAGGTACTAAACATATTCTCATACAATAACATATATAAATTGAGACTTGATCTTATTATTTAGTCAGGATCTTTACCAATGTGGTTGCTCTGAAGTAAATCCAATATATAAAATTGTTTGGCTTCCCAGTCTAGTGCATAATATCACCAATAAGGTGGAGTAAATATCTACAACACCGTATACGGAAAAACAATACACCACCACAAATATAAATTTATCTTTAAAATTAAATATCACATTTTATTTAGGCATGAAAAGTTATGTGCAATACCTTAGGTCCACGTGTTTCTAGATAGATCTAGTATGACCTTAAGGTCTTTTGGGATCCACATGTGTTACCAAGAAGGCCCGAATGCATAAGGACAATAAACATGCATGACTGGTGTTTCTAAAACTACTATAGCGGTCCAAGACTGCTATAGTAGTGGCGAGTGCCAAGGCCACCATTTTAAATCTCTATTGGGGTTAAGTGTAAGAGGTGAAGTCCTACATCGGTTGAGTATATAATATGGGAGAACCCATTACTAATTATCTTAAGGTTTTTGGTCAAGATGTGGCGTCATACCCTGTGGTATGGTGCACTCACTCAACCCGTGGTTATACCTCCCCTTGTTGGGCTCCCTCGTCCTAACAGTGGTATCAGAGCCAAGGTTGGGCTTGATTTCCAAAAAGGCATGGAGTGTAGAAAACAGGTGCTGGGAAGAGTAATTGGTTGATGGGGGAGCAATGTGGTGGGTCTCATACTTGAGGGGGAGATTGTTGGAGTTAAGTGTAAGAGGTGAAGTCCCACATTAGTTAAGAATGAACTAAGTGAGTAGTATATAATATGAGAGGAGTCATGACTAATTACTTTGAGGTTTTGGGTTAAGATATGGCATCTAGCTCAATGGTATGGTGCTCTCACTTAATCCGTTGGTTGTATCTCCCCTTGTTGGGCTCCCCCACCCTAGCAATCTTTATCAACCGTTGCTCTAGATAGGTGTTCAGGGTGCATTGACCACTCTAGCGGCCATTAACTCTATAGCGGCCATTAATGCTATAGCGGTACCCCTTGATGTCAAAATAGTGGAAAACAATATAGTTTCGATTAATGACACCATTCACCATATAAAAACCCCCTTCCACATGTTTTTGGGATAGAATTCGAAATCCCTAACCCTCCCAAGCGTAATTCCTCCCTTCACTCTCATCCTCCATCAATCCTACCTCCCCCATGCTTCAAAGTAAGAGATTGATGCTAGATTATGCTCTTTTTCTTCTTTTTCCTCTAAGTTCTTGAGTTAAGTGTTATAGTATCTCATTGTTGTTAAGTTTGGTACTCCTCCAAGGTTCTTTGTGCTGATTTAGAGTTGTTTTAGAGTTATCATAGATTTCCCATGGGTTTCTTTGCTTTAATGGCAGACATTGGTGCTATCCCTACTCCCTAGAGCTCTCTACGTGTTAGCACTTCACATTCCACCATTCCAGGTGAGTGGGTTTGATTCAATGACCTTAATTGGGTTATTAGAAATATATCTTCTAGCATTCTTAAGCATTCAAGAATTTAAATTTGAACTTTGACATGATATGAAACCTTTATGTGTGTTTACAAGAACTAGAGAATACATTTTGGAGTTTCTTATGCAAATCATTGTTTTCAAACATACGTGGGACCATTCTTGAATTTCAATTGTTATTATGCAGTTTATTTTCATGATTTTGGACTTGATTTATGATGATGAGATTTAGAAACATTTGACTTAGATTATGAAAGTGGAATGATACATGATGCCTAAGTGATATAGAACCAAGATTCATAGAATCCCTTTTTAAACTACAACATGATTTTAGAATAAGGAGTTACTGAGAGAAAGAGCTGTAAGTTAACGGCAGTCAATTCGTTAACCTAGGTATACCAAGCTGTTCATGAGGAGCAATAGTTAGTTATATTCAATTAGTTCACGAGGGATGCAGTTCGCGAGGAACTGTTGAATCTTAGCTAGGTGCTCTTGTTTGTAAGAGACTGAGCATTGCTTTATGATTATGTACTATTATGTCACTCTGTGATTCCTTAAAAGAATATTTATGTTTTCCTATGCTTTAATTGAAACCAAAGCTATTATTATTATTATGGGAATGATTTGATCTTTGAATTATTATTTATGTAATTTTCTTGCTCGACCAGTCGGCCATATACCGACCTAACAACACCTGACTTTCCCAATCATTGGGTCGTCATGACTACCTCCCCCAAATGGACCTCGACAAGTTAACGAGTACGATCGGCCCAAAATGACCGGCCCATATATTAGAACAATTGGGCCTCACGCCTCGAAGAGTCTAAAGGAACATGGGATCCCCCGGGATACGAAATGGGCATACTCAAATCATTAATAAGGCAATGGTCCGGGTCATTAAGGAGGATAATAGGCGCCTTGCCAAGGATACGAAAAGGTTGAAGAAGACTATACACTAGACCTACCCTTCTACTCTGAGCAAGGCAGCAACATTTTAGCGTGTCCGGTTGATCCACGGACCCCATTTCCAAGGTCAGGAGTTGGATCGACACTTGTTGTCCCATGTATAATTGTGCGTGAGGATACACTCACTGAGTTTTAAGATAAAAATCATCATTCCTCTTATTTCCCCTTATAGACACAAGTGCTGCTTCATATCCTCTCTACAAACATTAGTTTGTTCAGATCGGGTAAGCTTCTATGATGCCTCATATCCATGTGTGCTTAACTAAGCCTAGCAATCTTTGAGTATCCCAAAAACCTTCAGATCATAGAAAATCATCTTTTTGCTTCAGTCTGCATATTTCAGTGCAGGCATGTTCACTGCAACAACCTTTTCTGACTGCAACGAGCCTAGTTTGTTGTAGCAAGGACCCTCGATGTCCACATAGTACCAAAACAATACAGTTTTGATAAATGAGCTCCTTGCTCCCTTTTTAAACCTTTAGTTCGGGCTCTCCACCCCCCAAAACTGAAAACTCTCATCTCCAGCACTCTCTTCCACCCTTCACTCCCAACCCTACTCAAATCCTCTCCTTCCAAGTTTCAAGGTAAGTAAATATTGTTAGATTATGTCATCCTTCTTTGCATTCTTCCGTACTCTTAGGTTGGGTGTTGTTGTACTCTCATTGTTGTTAAGTGCGAGTGCTCCCACAATATTGTTAGAGTTTGTTTAGAGCTATATAGAGATACTCATAAATTATTAATGAGTTTTATGGTTATTATGATAGATATTAGTGCCATGTCTACTCCTCAAAGCTCTTGTGGAGTCAGTCTTTCATGTGCCACTCTCCAGTTGAGTGGGTAGTTGCTCATGGCTATACTTTAGCAATTAAAATTATTTTAGAAAATGATTATTATCAATGTTATCATGAAAATCATATTTTGGAAAACTCATGGAATCATTAGTTATTGCATGAATGTTGGAATGTGGCACTAGTTCAGGTTATATATATATATATTATGTTTTAGCAACATGTGATGTGGTGTAAAGTTTTGATTACATATATACAAAAAGCCCAGCCTAACATAGGAACTCAGTTTGACAACTAGTACAGTGCCCAATTAAGATAAGAAATAATTTAGTGTGATAAGATGTTAGCCAGTTAATGGAAAGTAGTTAACAACTAAGTGATACAAATTGTTTGGTACATACTTATCATATACTGTAGGATTAACAGCTAGAAAAATAAGAATGACCCAAACAACAACTAAAGTTTAATAAATAGTTATTAGGTAATGTGATAGGACTCAACCAATTAATGGAAATTAATTAATAGCAAAGGCTATTGCCAGTTATGGGTAGTAGTTTAACTAGTAGAAGTTCTAATATTAATTTATTTATATAGTATGAGAAAACCAACATCTTCTTAGCAATAAATAAATAAATAGGTGAATAGTAATTAGAAGGTAAATAATAATTAAAAGTTCATTGTTAAATTATTAGTATTGTGATTAGTATCACTATTATAGTTGTAAGTGGATTAGTAGACAATAGAGCATAAACAGTCTTGATGACAAAATATTAAATGATGAAATTGCAAGTTTAGGTAGTAGGTTGTTTGAGTGAGTAAGAGCACAGAGTGAAGGGGGCAAGAAGGGGCTGTTTGAGTGAGTGAGGCGGTGGTGTTCTTCTATTTCAGAGAGTAAGAAAGTGAGATGGTGAGCAATGTGGACGCGTGGATTTTTTTTTGGTTCCCTTTGAATTGTTTTAAAATTAATCTTTTTTTCCATTTTGCCCTTTCATATTTCATTCCCTGCCTATATGCTTTATTTGTCCCTATTGTAGTGTAAGGTAGCATTTCGTTTCTATCCTAAGACAGTAGAGATAGAGATAGAGACATAAAAACATTGTCTATGTATCATGTTTGGTTATAGAGTACAAGACATGATAACTGTCTATGTATCTTGTTTGGAAGTACAAGGACAAAACAACAAATACATAATAAAAGATATTATGTACCCTTGCCGGATTACTGCCGAACTGTCGCCAGACCACCACTAGACCAGCCATGGTTGTGAGGATATATAGGTAAATATTTAAGTTTATTAGGGATATTATTAAAAAAAATTAAATTTCTATCTCCATATCCTATCTTTACTATCTCCATATTTTAGAGGTAAATAAGTTTTCTAGATTTTGTGCCTCAGGATAGAAAATTCTTTTGTCCCCTATTCCGGTCTTTACTGTCAAATAGGCTTGTTGTGTCTTTGTATTTTTATCCCAGGGATAACAATCAAATATTGCCTAAGTATATAGTATAAGTGTGATAATGTATAAATATCATTTCTCTTATCTATTTTATTGAGAATGTATACAAAATCAACAATAATGTTATTTGTACTCATAAGGTGTGGAGTATCATACCGACTCATATTCTATTTATTATTTAATTAAATATGAACCATATTCAAATCAAATCTATATCTCATTTAATAATAAATAATATATGAATTAGTAAGCTATCACACTTTATAAGTGTATTTGTAAATCAAATGGTACGGCTGTTAGCACAAAGACCTGTTCCATCAGGCTGTGGAGCCGCCTAATTTGACTAACTATTTGGAAAAATAATAATAATAAAATGAAATTAAAGCATCCGCGACGATAGTTTTCATTTGTCGATGATGAGGGTCAACGCACACGCATCATCTTGGGGACTTTTTACAATTTTAAAATAAAAAAATTTAATTTACGTTTCTTTATGAACAATAATAGTATTTTTTTAATTAAAATGTCCTAGTTTTAGATTATCAGGACAAGGATTTCAGTGATGCTTTTTTTTCAGATTTTGAAAAAAAAATTATAAAATTTAAATTTTATATTTAATAAAAATTTAAAAATTAATTTTATAAATTTTAATTATTTTTTATAAATTATTTATATATATATAAAATAATTTTTTATTAAATAATGTGCTTTTGGGGCTAGACAATCCTGAACAAACTCACCCTCAATTGAGCACAAAGATGTATATGCAATATGAAATTGTTGCGGCTTGTAACAATTTCTTCTTCTACCCTTATATTACACATACATGTATTATATAGAATGAACAACTTCTTTTATCCTGATATATCGAATTCAGTATTAATTTAGTATTAATATTTTTAATTTTAACATTAGTTTAAACATTTTGTTGGATATCTATTTTGACTAAAGTTAAAAAAACTTATTTACTACTTCATCCATTTCAATATATATGTCATTTTTTGACTGTTTTATGTTTCAAAATATTTATTTATTTATAATATCTAAACAGTATTAATTTTATCTAGATGTATGAGTGGAATAAATTACTCCTATTGAAATTTAAATTGACATTGCTATAATATTGATGAAAAACAAGATGCAATTAATTATATTAGGGAGAATATTAGAAAAAAGAATTAATAGTTCTTGATATAATAAATGGATATATGTTTTATACCAAAAAAGAAATCAAGAAAAAATGAATAAATAAAGTGAACGGATGAAGTACTTAAGTGTTCTTAGAACCGGAAAAAAAAAAAAAAAACATTGGCTCTAATTCGTATATCAGTTGACACGTTAGCTATTATGGGAAAATGAGAGGCAACTTTTTCTTTTAGTATAAAAATTAAGAGATGATAATGACTTACGAAATTAACGTGTCATGTATCAGTGCAATATTTTCAGAAAGAGTATACCATATGAGTAGACCAATCGACTACACCGGCCAAATTGAAATCCACCTTCTTCTCCCTTTTTGCAAGAACTTGTTTGATTTGTTGAAAACACTAAACAATCAAAATTCTATAGTTATGGCTTAGGGGCTCCCCTGATTTAAATTTGAGTTACCTTGCAAAGAGGTTGCAGTTTTTTCAAACATGCAAACAATGGAAAACTTCCATTTCAAGCCAATATTCAGCTTCTACCTTCTCCTTTTTGTCTCCAAAATCATGGCTGCAACTGATACCATCACTCAGTCAGAGTCTCTGAGAGAAAATCAGACCTTGGTTTCCAAGAATGAAAACTTTGAACTGGGCTTCTTCACCCCTGGCAACTCTGGCTATCGTTACCTCGGCATTTGGTACAAGAACATCCCAGTTCAAACCATTGTATGGGTTGCAAATCGAGAAAAGCCTGTCGCAGACATATCTGTTGTGTTGCAGATAAACAACAACACACAAAACACACTTGTCCTCACTCAGAAGAGGCAGGATGTTCTATGGTCTATAACTGCATCAAGAAAACCCCATAATCCAGTTCTTCAGCTCCTGGACTCTGGGAACCTTGTGCTGAGAGAGCAGCATGATGAGAATGAAGAGAGCTATCTGTGGCAAAGCTTTGACTACCCTTGTGATACACTGCTGTCAGGGATGAAGCTTGGGAAGGACTTGAGGACTGGCCTTGATAGACGCGTAACTGCATGGAAGGATGAGAATGACCCTTCACCAGGGACCTTGACTGTGGGAATGGATGTCACCAATTGGCCTGAACCAATGCAGAGAATAGGCTCAAAGAAACAGTACAATATTGGTCCCTGGAATGGAGTAGACTATAGTGGCAAACCGACCAGAAGGCACGCCCTTACTTTTAATTCCACATACTTCTCCAATGAGAATGAAGTGTACGGTATGTACAACCTCCAGAACAACTCTGTCAAAGCTAGGATAGTGTTGAATCAGACCACCTACAAGCAGTTGCATCTCTTGTGGATGGAGGGTGAGCAACAGTGGAAGATGTATGCTTCACTGCCAAGAGATTTCTGTGATGGGTATGGTGCTTGTGGCCCCAATGGGAATTGTGATCAAAGCAAGTTCCCAGCTGCTTGTGATTGTTTGAGAGGATTTAAGCCAAAGTCACCTCAAGAATGGAATGGAATGAACTATGAAGGAGGATGTGTGCGTGATAGGCCACTGAACTGCCAGGAAGATGGATTTCTCAAGTATGTTAAGATGAAAGTGCCTGATACTGAAAATTGTTGGTTGAATCAAAGCATGACTCTGGTGGAGTGCAGAGATAAATGCCTGAGAAACTGTTCTTGTATGGCTTATACCAACTCAGATATCAGAGGAGAGGGCAGTGGTTGTGCCATGTGGTTTGGTGATCTTAATGACTTGAGGGTTCAACCAGATACTGGACAGGATCTGTATCAGGATCTGTATGTTAGAGTTCCAGCTTCAGAGCTAGGTAAGGCAATGTGGCATTGGATTACTTGGTCTTATTCTTTCACTAATTTTTTATGCCTAATCATTTTTAATGGTTTTAACATGCATAAACATGATATATGATAGATCTTTCTGGCGTCTCTTGATCTATATAGCTATCCCTACCTAGTGGGATAGAACTTAGTAGTAGTTGTTGTTGTAATCATTTTGATGGTGTGCGGCATGTTTGTATTTTATGTGAAAATAAGCCATTGAAGAGACAAACAATGGAAGCAAGGTCAAGATAGGAATTGCAGTTGGATGCACTGTTGCCGTATTATGTGGCCTGTTCTTAACACTTTATTTCGTACGCATAAGAAGAAGAATTGCCACTGTGAAAAGTAAGACTTTTTTAATCTTAATGTACATGTCGAAACCGGGATCGCGACGGGGACGACGAATTTAAGAAAAGAGAATTTTCATTTTTGAAAATTAATGGAGCCATGTGAGTTTATTAAAATTGGGAAAGCGTTGGAAAAAACCCATTTATTTTGAAAGATGATCTTTTGAAAGCCAGGATTATGAGTTAGTCGGTTATACATAGGGAAGGGTATGAAATTAATTACTTACTTAATACACCGTCGCTTAGGCAGTCGTACTAAGAAATTGTGCAAATTAATTAATAGCCTTCAAAATCCCTATTTAAATAAAGAAAAAAAAACTATGCAAAATATTTACAATCAAATGAACAATTTATGAAAATTTAATTTTGGGCAGCGAGGATTCAGCTCCTACGTATCACCTGGTGTAATAGGGAGCTGAAAGTCACGTAGCTACGTAAAGATTGTGAATTGACAATTTTAATTATTAAGAAAGAATTTGCAACAAGATACGCAAAATCCCAGATTGTGCGGAATCCAGTTGACACTGCGCCACCTCAACTGAATTAACATGATTCAAACAACGATGAAGAGTAACATCTCGATACTCAATCATCGTTATTGGTCATCTTACGCGGATTAAAAGATCATATGAAGAAACAATTCTTTTAGAAAGCGAGAATCGGATTCTCATGGACGGATTTAAGTTAGCATTTAGCTATTCAATAAACCCTTATGATTCAATAACAATAAAGATAACATTTGTTACTCAATTATCATCATTGATCATTGCACAGATTAGAACAAATCTGGATGCAAATCCATTTTCGCCTTGAAATTCAAGTTAAAGACTAGCTACTCAATGAATCCTTATGATTCAATAATAGCGAAGATAACATTTGCTATTCAACCACCATTATTGAACATCACACAAATGTAAAAGATCTAAAAAAGGGTTATATAAAAAAAATGTTTTATTTCATATTTTTTTCAAACAAAACCATAATTTTAACAGAAGTTGACCATGATAATTCACAAATATAGGTACACAAATAATTTGGACCAAAAAACATAAACATATAAAAGAGTTAAAATAAGCAGAGAATTAATTCACAAACATAGTTATACACACAACACATAATCATATAAAATAATCAAACTAATAAATACACCAAAAATACACACTTAATTCAAGCAAAATACCAAAAAAATATATACATATATAAAAGAAAAAAAAATCACAAGCACACAATTAATCCAAACAAAACATATAAATATATAAAATAATAAAACTAAAAAGTCACAAACACACAAACATGTAAAATAAATAAACTAGAAATGCGAAATTATTACAATCACATAACTAATGTAATCGAAACATATAAACACAAAGTATTTAAACTAAAAAAGGTAAAATAAATATAACTAAACAATTAATTTAACCAAAATATATAAATTTAAAAAAATAATAAAAAAATAAATAAATAAATTACTTCAATTATGAACTGACAGAATTAATTCAGAGACAAAATTATTTATTTAAGTAAAAACACTAACAAAATATAATAATTAAAGGCTAAAAACAAATCAAAGGTCCTAACTACCATTTTTTTTTGTATTTTTATTTTAAACATAAAATTCACTAAAATGCTAAATAAATGATTACATCAATTCCTAAAAGAAAAAAAAAGAAAAAAAAATATATTTAAAAAGAAACCAACTCTTCATTTTATTTTGAATTCAAACTAAACTAATTCTTAAATAGACAAATCTTAAAGCCGAAAATTAAACAAACAAACAAACTTGAGTTTAAACACATAAATTTAGAAATTTATTCTAAAAAATAATACTAATCCAATCTAATAAATCTTAAAACTCTTTTTTATTTTATTAATTTAAATCTACCCCTAAAATAACTCTACCCACTCCCTACACACACTCACACACGCTCACACACTCACATACACATGCACACACGCATTGCACTCTCACTCCACCTCTTTGACTGCACGTGACTCTCTTTCTCCCACTCTCTCACGCACATGCAACGCCTAACACATACCAAACACACCTGCTCTCTTTTTCCTTCTTTACTCAATAACATGCTGACAGAGATGGAAAACGAGAGAGAATGGGAGATTAAGAGAGAAAACCGAGAGAGAAAATCGGGGAAAAGGAGAAGCCGCCCCTTGACGTGGGAGGTCATGTGAAGGACCTCGCGAGGAAGAGGCTGCCTGCGACCGAGGAGGTAGGGAGGCCAAGGTCTTGTTGCGGTGTTCGGCGGTCGAGTCGGCAGCGGCCCGGTGAAGGAACAATGGCGGCCCAGGTGCATGTGGCCGGTGAGAGCGCGATGGAGGAAGAAAGAAACCAATATGAAGAGGAAGAGGAGGAGGAGGAGGCGCGGAGCGAGCGGTCAGGGCGATCGTGGCGGCGTGCTCGGCCAGGAGGGCCTCGCGACGGAGAGAGGGAAGCGGCGGTGGGTCCTCGCGACGGAGAGAGGGAAGCGGCGGTGGGTTCAGGTGGGTGCTGCGGTGGTTGGGTTTGTGGTGGTTGGGTTGATTGGGGAGTGAGGAATTGAGGTACATCATAAGCGGAGATGGAAAAAAAATGGGGAAGAGGGCAAGGGTGGGCTGGCGGTGCTTGAGTGGGGATGATGATGGATGAGTAAAACGAGGCCCGCGTGGTGGTGGTGACACCATGGTCTCCTCCTCCTCTTTTCCTTCTTTTTTGATTTTTTTATTTCGATCTTTGAGTGATGGTATATGTATGTACCTGTCTCTGTTGTAATTGCTGGATTGTTGTTGATTACTCTTTGTATTTGTTCGGGTTTGCTTGAATTTAGCTGATATGCTGCCGATTTTTGTTTGGTTATTGTTCTCTGTTTGAGAGGGATTTTGATATCTGATGCTCAGTGTATGTGAGTGTTTGAATGGATGTGCCTGAAAACTTGCTGATACCCTCCAACCCCCTTCATTGTTGCTGTTGGTTCTCTTTTATCCTGAGTTTGCTCTAGTTAATTAATCCAAATTCCCATGCCAAGCCCATGCTTTCTGAATTGCAGGAACCCCAAACGGAATTGCTCCCCACGCCTTCAGCTTCACTCATGATTCCCATTTTAGTGGCTTGACAGAATGCCCATCATTTTGTGTTTTGCTCGTGGGTGTGCAGGATGACTTACCTTGAAGGTGAAGTAGGAGGCACGTGGAGTCTTTGAAGTGGGAGGCCAGAGCATGTGCTTCCTCGTTCCTGCTTCATTTATTTTTTATATTTTTTGTATTTTATTTTATTTATTTATTTTTTGACAGAAAACACAAGTGAACTACAAAAAGGAATTTGGGTATCAAATTAAAAGAAATGGGCCATAAAAGGAAATGGACTCTTTTTGTATTTTTTATTTTGATTTTTTTTTGGGAATACAAATGACAAAAAACTTTTTCATATTTTTCTCACGAAAATAATGGAGTAACTATAATGAAGAAATTGAAAATTAGATGCAAATTTTTTTGAATTTTGTTTAATGGGCCGGATAAAATCGGGTGTTCACAGTACATAAGTAACTTTTTGAATTATACTAGTATCATTAAATTGTCTAGAAAATACAGAGAATGCAGCAGTAGTGGATCATTTCAAAGGACTGGAAGAGGATCTGGAGCTACCATTGTTTGACTTTGATCTATCTAGTATAGCTAGTGCCACCAACAACTTTTCAGCTAACAAGAAGCTTGGAGAAGGAGGCTTTGGACCCGTATACAAGGTAGTATGCAATATATAATATATAATAAGCTAACTTGTTAACCATGGAATAGCATATGAAATTATTTTGTGACTTACAGCACTTGCATTTGATAAATGATAGGGAACACTGGAAAATGGACAAGAAATTGCTGTTAAGAGACTTTCTAGAGGTTCTGGACAAGGGGTCAAGGAGTTTAAAAATGAAATTGCATTAATAGCTAAACTTCAACACCGTAATCTTGTAAAGCTTCATGGGTCTTGCATTCAGGATGGAGAGAAACTGCTTATATATGAATACATGCCTAACAAAAGTTTGGACTTCTTTATATTTGGTAAGGAATCTACATTTTGGATCCATGTTAAAATTGTTCATAATTTTTCTTTTTCTTTTTTTTTTTTTCACTTCTAAGTCTATATAATTGTCCTTTTGTTTTGAACATGTGACAAATGTTAACTTGTATGCACAACTTACTAGATCAGATGCAAAGAAAGCTGTTGAATTGGTCTAACCGATTCTAAATAATTTGTGGGATCGCGAAAGGTCTTCTTTATCTTCATCAAGACTCAAGACTTAGAATTATTCACAGAGATCTCAAAGTAAATAATGTTCTACTTGATAGTGAAATGAACCCTAAGATCTCAGACTTTGGCTTGGCTAGAATTTTTGGAGGAGACCAAAGTGTAGAAACTACACATCGGGTGGTTGGAACTTAGTACGGATTCTTTACATTTCTTGATTTTGATTTATATAGTTTGGACTGTTATTTTTATTGTTTCTCATCTTATATATTGTTCATTAGTGGATATATGGCACCGGAATATGCAATAGATGGAAATTTCTCAGTGAAATCTGATGTGTTTAGCTTTGGTGTTTTGCTGCTGGAGATAGTATCTGGAAAGAAAAATATAGGAAACCATCATCAAAAAGAAAGTAGAAACCTTATTGGATATGTAAGTGTAAATCAAATGTTATTTCTATTCATACTTCCATCACCGTGCATGATACTTAATTTGACGTGTTATATGCATGGAATTTATGGACAGAAGGGAGAGCTTTAGAATTGATTGATGAATTCCTCAAAGACTGCTGCAATCTCTCTGAAGCACTACGCTGCATCCATATTGGTCTTCTGTGTCTGCAGCAGCATCCACATGACAGGCCAAGCATGTCATCTGTGGTTATGATGTTAGGTAGTGAAATTGGCTTGCCTCAGCCACAACAACCAGCTCTATTTGTTGGGGAGGAACATTCTTCATCATATAAGGATGTCTTACTTTCTGTCAACGAATTAAGTTTTACAGTTTTGGAAGCTCTTGAGTAAGCATGACTGGGTCATATGTGTAACATATACTGCATTTGTAACAAATATATGCCAAATGGCAAGGCAATTGGTTCTATATTGTACAAAGTGTGTAATTTCCTTATTCTGTCTTACTTGCCAGCTGTTATGAAGGTTAAAAATATAAACATGTGTTGCTAGTGCGGAACTTGGACACTGTGTATGGCATATTTTTCTGTTTTCTTTCTCCTTTTAATATTTTGACCCAGTATATGGTATTCAGTTGCAAATGATTCAACCTGCAGAGTTGCAAATGATTCAACCTGCAGAGTTGCAATCACTACCATACCAATAAGGCAAAGGCTACACCTTCCCCTAAGAAGAAAAACCAAATAGGAAAAAACAATGAGAAAGAAAACATTATTTATAAAAGCGAAGTCCCAACTTTTAATTATAGCTTCTGTATATCTTTCCTGTCCGTAGTAAAATGATAACATAAAAAATACTAAAACATAAAGCAAGGAAACTTCTTTCAACTAAATCTTTAAAACTGATCCTTACATTAGAATTGACCTTTTGGAAAAATTATGCAGTGCATTATTATCTTACTTCAAAGAATGATATCAGGAAGATGATCATCTTGAATTCTATTCAAACTATGGCACCATATATATATGACTACATCAGTCTGCTTTTCATCCAGCAATACTCAGGGCAGACCTAGCAGGCCTTGTAAAGTTCTAGTGTGGAGGAGTGAGGCTGAATAGGCTGAGCCAAAATATCTTGGCTTCTCTGTATGAGGAATCATTAAGTTGCAATAACTTCAAGGCTTCAGCTCAAATAAAAGTTGTACAACAGATGAGACTAGAGAAATAAAACAAATGAACTAGAGTACAACTAATATTCATGTGTGAACACATTAGAAATACTCGTATATATGGATGTATAAGCTACATTCTTTACTTCTTGAAAGCAGTGAAATTAAATTCAACATTAATTGTTTTGTTAGCTATATATATAGTGTTCTTAACCATTTATAGAACTCTTTAACTCGTAGAGCTCTGGTGCATGCTTGCTTCCTGCTGTAGGGGTTGCTTTAAGAGTACTCCAATGTTCCCATTTCCATAACAGTGGCAGCATTATTGGCTTCACCAACTACAGTGCTGCCAGAATTGGAGACCAAAGTGACCAAGAAGTCAAATATATCTGTGGCTATAACAGCAGATGCCACATCCTCCTTGTGCAAGGTTCTCCTTTTGCCTTGGATGGCCATGATCCATGACCTTCTGGTGAGTTCCTCAATGAAGAGCTCACAAGCCTTGGAGAAAACAATAGGGGACTCCCCAGATATCATCTTGACATCTTCCCCAGACTTCTTCATGATCTTCTTGATCCTTGCCAAGGGCAAAGAGTGAGGTCCTGTCTTTCCTGATATGCCACCACATAGTAACCCTGAGTATGCACCTGCTTGTCTCATATTGTTCTAAACTTCTTGTACTATATGCTTATGTGCATGATTATCTGTTTTATGTGTTATCTCCACTTCAATTATATAGAGGTCTCTCTTTGAGATAATATTAGTATGAAGTATCAGTAGCATGTCGTTGCCAAGTTGAAGCTTTCACTCCGTTAACATGGCCGGCCAGCCTGCTTGAGCCGGCTAATTGAAATTCTTATATGAATAAATTAAAGATTGTACATTCCTAATTGGACTCTCTTTTTTCTTCTTTTTTCTTTTGAAAAAATGTCTGAATTTTTCTTTCAGACTCTAAGGCCTATTGTGTTCAGAAATTTGTTGCTTTCATCAAGGAACCATGTTACCTTAGGAATCATGCAGTGAAAGGGTACATGGTCATATGTGATTTGATTGAAATTTTAGTTTTCATGGAAAGGAGTTATCATTAATGACAAGCACTATATTTTGCTTTCTCTGTTTTAAAATATTTATCATTTTTAGACAAGTATAAGTATTAAAAAAATAATGTGTTACGAATGAAGTAATGAATGAACTACTATACCCTATTAAATAAAATGTTTTTGAAAAACTAATAATTATGGAGTGAAATTACTTAGAAATAATATTAAAAAAAGAAATAAATATTATATTAGAACGTAAAGTTGTCCAAAAATAAATAGATATTTTAAAATATGGTATTATCTAAAAGTGGACAAATATTTTAAAAAGAATGGAGTAATGTTAGGAATAAGAAAGGAAGATTCATAAGTAATGTTAATCATTAGTTAAAAAATATTGGTAAATAAGACATCTCTTGTCACATAATGGTTGGGGCCCCAATTATCCACCACAAACTGTAACGTGGCTGTAACATTGTTATCTTCTATTGTTTAGAATATTAAATCATTCAATTCCTTCTATACATTACTTTAAGCTTATAGAATATTTAAAATCATTAAGCTTTTAAATATTTTTATGACACGATATCGAGCCTCCATGACCTAATAGTTTACGGTTCGAACCTGTATTCTAATAAAATTATTTACGCTTCAAATTTAAAAAGAGGCGTTTATATGAAGGGTGTGTTAGAATAATATACAATCATTCATGTACCTATTTTCTTTAAGTTAAGCTTTGTAGAGAGATGATTTTATTAAGCATTCTAACCACTGAACCCAAAAGTGTGGAATTCTGTGCTAAATGCTAGTTAGATTTCATGTCTTTTTCCACTTCAAGAAATTGCTGCTTCTAAGCGGTGAGGTGAGGTCAGGGCAACTAATTCAATACATTTCTAAATTATATATATATATTATTCGAATTTTGCAGAACCAATTTCGATTACGTAGCCATCATTTTGGTTTCCAAGTTCCAACACTTGACCGTTTCAATATCGCTAATCCATTCATATATCATCCAATCATGCGAGAGTATTAGCCCGAATAGTAAACCTTATGACGAATAAACAGAATTATTACTACTTGCAAATTTATTTCAATGCGCACATGCAATAATTTTTTCACAAGGACACATCTAGACTTTAAGCTGGGTATAATTTACGGGACTCGATTTGTGAGTTTGTCCGTTTAATTCACAATTCACATGAGTTAGGATCAGATGATTTTATAACCTGTTAATTCGCGAATTTTTAGGTCGGTTTCGTTTATCCTGCAGGCAAAATGGGCTAACTCGATTATTTTTACTTTAAATAAGAAGTATGCATTTTTATAAAACAAAACATATATTTAATGATCAAGTGCTCCTTGTTTTAATGTGGTGGGGACCATGATTTAGGTCGGTCTTAGCCAAGTTATTCTTGTAAGTTTAAATATATCGTATAAAAAAATAAAAACAAAATAAAAATAAAAGTTCTCACTGTCGACTGGGATTCGTTTAAGTGCACTCCATCGTGGATCGGGTTAAATGAGATTCCCTTTGGCAAATATGGATAAATTTGTAACTTCAGTTTATTCATATTTATTATTATTTTAATTTTTACACTCTCCTAATTAATGCTTTATTTTCGCTAGTTTCTCTATTGGAATGTTATCAGTTTTCATTTTTCTAACTAACAGTATGTAAGAAACTAAGAATTCAAGTAATTTTTTTTTTTTGTACACAGAAATTTTAAAGACAAATAAGATTTGAACCTACGAGTCCATACTTACTATTTAAATCCTTCACCATTTGCTCAATCCTAATAGCTTCAAGTACTATATTGTATGTTAAATAATATATATTTAACACAAATTCAATCAAATATTTGTTTTAAACATCCTTACCTGAAGTTTAGTAGTATAAAGAAAAATATGAAACTTTACATTCTTATGGAGGAGTACATATGAAGCCTCCGGATATTGACTTAATAGGTGTGAGTTGATTTTAAAAAAATCAAGAAGTAAAGATTTATTTTGATATCTAAAATTATATATATGTTTTACTTTAGTTTTTAAAATTAAAAAAAAATAATTTAGCCATTGAAACTGTAAAAAAAAAATATTCACGATGTTGTTGGCTTAAATATATGTAAATTTTGTCACTTTGGTCCTGAGTAAATATATTTAACACAAATTTAATCAAATATCTTTTTAAACATCCTTACTCAAAGTTCAATTGTTGCAAATAGTATAAAGAAAAATATGAAACGTTACACTCTTATAGAGGAGTTCATAGGAAGTCGCTGGATATCGACTTAGTAGGTGCTAGTTGATTTGAAAAATAAATGATTAAAAGTTTATTTTAATTCCTAAAATTGTATGCAAGTTTCACTTTAATTAATCCTTAAAATAAATAAAGTATTAATTTGGTTCCTGAAATTATAAAAAGTATTAATTTTTACAATGTGAACACTTTTTATAGGTTTACATGGACTATATATATATAAAGAATTTTTCTAATAAGTATCCTTAGGGTACTTGTTAAGGAATAAAAATAAGGAAAAGTAAGAGTCTATTTGGTTTCGATTTTTAGGATTTTGTAAAGAAAAAATTGAAAATTAGAATTTATAGTTTTCATAATTTTCAGTATTTTCTTCACAAAATTTACAAAACTGAAAAAATAAAAACTGTAAATTCAAATCAAACAGCCCTTAGCATTGGAAAGATGGGATACAGAACCGAAATTCGAATCGGAAACTGATGAACTGATTACATATGGCAACCTTGAAAATCTTCAATAACTCAAAAATACCCCAAGAGAGGAGTCGAACTCAACTACTTCTGGAAAGCATACGCTACACAACCAGCTCTAACTTACTTCTTGTTATATAATGTGCGAGTAAATATATATATTAAATTCGGTTTGTATTAAATTATTATTTTTCTATATTGATTTAATAAAATCCAGTTCAATCGATCCGAGTCGATCACCGGTTGAACTAGTGGCATAGTGACCCAGTACCTCAACCAAATCGACCACCAGTTCTATTCTAAAAATTATGATTTTATGTTTTCAAAACTAGGGATTCTAAAAGAGTTTTAAAACTTGTCTTTTTTTTCAAGTATCCTTCCAGCAAAACCCATATCCAAAATGTTCATAATATTAGCACATATGGTAGGAAAACACTACAACAATCAATCCTAACAGAAACTGATTCGATTAGATGATCTTAAACTGAATCAGTGAGCTGAGAGAGATGAGTTAGCATAGTGTGCTATGTCCCTAACACTGGATGCTTGTTTGCAGATATTCGATAATAGTTAGAAAATAAAAGCAAGGCAACAGGTCACGGAGTTTTAGTTATTCAATGTCCCACCCAACCTCTTACGTTTTCTAGGCGTCTTCCTTAGAACTTTCTTTCTTGTGTGATTGGCTACACCACTAGTCAAAGAGAAAGAGATGGCAAAGATAGAAGAAACCTTTTCCCATCTCATCATATGCCCTTAAATCTAGACATATATCATCATGTAAACCAGTGTGGTAGAATACTATATGGTCATTACTCATTAGTCATCTCATCACCAACTCCGACAAGCCTCACCATACCCTTTTAATTAATTAATGGTATCGATGTATTGTTCCCACCGCTCCTTTTGACCTTAATGCTTGTAGTATTGACTAGTTTACCCTTCCAAATTTCAGTAAGTAGTTGAACCTGAATTTCCCGTATATCAAATCAACAACTAGATTTAACAAATAAACCTTATTAATTAGTGATCATTACTAGGGGAGGCTGAATGTTTACCTAGACTGTCTGAAGTCTTAACTGCTAGCTTTTCTATCTTCCTTAAATCTTATTTTATTTTATATCTACTATTATACCTTAACACCACAGCCAAGTTCTCGTACGGGTCGATAAATTGGATGGTAAAATTGAGTTAAGTTCATCTAAAAGGTTCAAAATTAAATTTTTATTATTGGTGCTTCGATAATTTTTTTAGTATTATTACTTGATAATGCGACAATCTTCAATCCTTTGGACCTATTTGTCCTTTTGAAAAAACTATACAATTGGATTTGTTTATGCAGTATATAGAGGATTGAAATCTGTTCTAGAAAATTTTAAGTATTGGGCTACCAGAAAACTATTTTCTTCAAAATGGGAATACCATTACAGGAGTCAACATGGTAGGTCTTGACTTTACTCTGAAGTTGCCAATCACTAGAATTGCTTCAACAACATTTCAATGAAAAAATTCAAGATCTTTCCCACTCCCACTACGGCCACCTAAAAGTGTTTTCTGGTCCTGCCACTATTCTTCTGTCCGTCCAGTGGCGTGTCCATGAGTGTTCAAGGTAGTATCACTATCAGGTGACTAAGTGCCGCTACATTAATTTGCTCATATATCCTCCTGCCAACTTTATTTATTGTCACAACCAACCCCCAACGTTCCACTGTTTGAATCAAAACAAGTAATGTACTTTTCCACAACCAACTTTATGGAATGAATTTGATTACTGACTAGATGAGTCTTTTTCTTATGTGTTTTACATGAAGATTTTATAATCAAGCCCCACATGTAGTAAGTACAGGCATTATGGTCAATCTAGTTTTCACATGAGTACATTATCATACCATTCTTTCTGCTTGTGCTTTATCAATCTCCAATCCATATATGTAGCTAAACTGCATGCATATAGTTATTGAAAAAATTGTAAGTTAATTGATGGGAACTATGACTTTCATGAGCACTATTTTCCTTGCTTATTATGTACTATTCAATCTTTCTGGAAGTTCCTTAGCAGTTGACTCCGTATCTCAGTCCTTGTCCCTAAGTGATAGCAGCAACAACACCTTAGTTTCAAAGGGTGGAACCTTTGAACTTGGATTCTTCAGCCCAGGAAGCTCCCAGAAACGTTACCTTGGGATTTGGTACAAGAACATCCCAATCCAAACAGTGGTTTGGGTTGCCAACCGCCTCAATCCAATCAATGATTCATCTGGCATCCTAAGATTAAACAGCACCGGCAACCTTGTACTCACTCAGAATGGCACTGTTGTTTGGTCCACAACTTCCCCAAGAAAACCAAAGAGTCCAATAGCCCTTCTCTTAGATTCTGGAAACCTTGTGGTGAGAGATGAGGAGGAAGCAAACACAGGAGAGTACTTGTGGCAGGGCTTTGATTATCCAACTGACACTTTCTTGCCAGAAATGAAGTTTGGTTGGGACTTGAGAACCGGTCTTGATAGGCGCTTAGTCGCTTGGAAAAGCCCTGATGATCCATCTCCTGGGGACTTCTCTTTTGGCATGGTGCTACACAACTACCCTGATGCATATATGATGAAGGGTGGCCAAAGGTACTATAGAAGTGGACCGTGGAATGGCCTGCATTCAAGTGGTTCACCGCAAGTAAGGTCCAACCCCATCTATAACTTCAGGTTTGTTTCCAATAAGGATGAGCTTTACTACACTTATAGCCTCAAAAACACTTCTGTTATCTCAATCTTGGTGTTGGATGGAACAAGCGATGTTCGTAGGAGATATGTGTGGATTGAGTCAGAAAGAAGATGGCAGACCTACACATCAGTGCCATTGGACTTGTGTGATTCCTATGCCCTTTGTGGAGCTTATGGAAGTTGTGTTATTCAAGATTCACCAGTGTGCCAGTGTTTGGGAGGGTTCAAGCCTAAGTCACCAGAAGCATGGTACTCAATGGACTGGTCTCATGGATGTGTCAGAAATAAGCCATTGAGCTGCAAGGACAAACAAAAGGATGGGTTTGTCAAACTGAGTGGGTTGAAATTGCCCGACACTACACATTCTTGGCTGGATCAGACAATTGGCTTGGAGGAATGTAGAGCCAAGTGCTTGGATAACTGTTCCTGCATGGCCTATGCAAATTCAGATATTAGAGGACAAGGGAGTGGCTGTGCCATGTGGTTTGGTGATTTAATTGATATGAGACAGTTTGCAGCTGGAGGGCAGGACCTATATGTTAGAATGGATGCTTCAGAGTTAGGTAGGAACCACTTTACTTACTAGTCCATCAAACAATCTTCTTGTCAAGATTTCATTTTCAAGTTTGATGTTTGTGACTTAACCATGGTTTTGTGTTTGCTCAATTCCAATTAGAAGTGGCCAAAGTTGGCCACAAGAAGGACAGGGTCCTATTGCCAGTCATAATTTCTCTGGCCATAGCAGCAGTTTCTGGTGTACTCATACTTGGCTGGTGTTATAGAAAGAAATCGCGCACAAATGTAAGAGGTAAAATTCACATTTCAAAACATCTTAGAAAAATAAATAGAAGTGGCTACATTGCTTTGTTAATGTTTATAATGTTGTTACAACACTTGACAACCATATAGTGAACAGTAGTGTGTCACCTTCTTTGTTTATTAACTGTGTGCTTAATGAGAAGTTTGTGGGGTTTGGATTTCGGAAAAACAGGAATAAAAGGTCCAAGGGGATTGAAAAGTCATAAGAGACACTTGTTCTGAAGCCTTCTTTGAATAAAGGTTCCAAAGTAGAGAAACCAATTAATATTTGCAACTTTTGTCAAGTCTTCTGATGGCTAAGGTGCTTATAAGAGCTTTTATGTAAGTATATAACACAATACTAACATTTTCTATGAAAATGTTTTCTTCATCAATACCAACACTAGCATCCTGCATGGCTTAATTATCAAAAAATGCAGAGTAGGTGGCCTCACTTCAATACAGTGAAGGCAATTGTTAGGAGGACCTCTAAGTCGCGATGGTACTCGAGGGTAGAGATACCTTAAAAAAGGAAAAAAACAAAAAATAGATGCAGTGAAAATGCCATCAATTGGCACATATTAGTGGCAGAAATTTTTGTTTTCAGTTTTGCCTGGCTAATGTGTGGCGAAAGTTATATTAGCATGAACTTCGATTAGCTATTATGAAATTATATAAGCCTGCAACACCTTTTACTGTGCACAATTTTCATTTTCTATCTTGTTTTCAGTTAATTTGCATTCACTTGGAGGTGTTAGCTCTCTCATTTCCTTTAATGTCTGGGGAGGAGGGATTAAATGAACTCTGGGTAGGGTATAGGGATTTTTCATTTTAGCCCTTTCAAATTTTGAAGGAGATAGATGTAGCAATTTATATATGCTACCATGTTTATCACAAATCTGAAACGACCCTTACACCTTGTCAGAGAAATTAAACTTGAGCATCCAAAGGGATCAAAACATTGCAATGCAAATGGATGATGTGGATCTACCAGTCTTTGACTTGTCTACAATAACCACGGCCACTAGCAACTTCTCAATCAAGAACAAAATTGGAGAAGGCGGTTTTGGACCTGTATATAGGGTAATTTGCTTGTAGATTATTATGACATTAAGAATTGACAAGGAGAAATACTAATATGAATGCTTCTACCAATTTTGAAAATTTAAAATTCCAGGGAACACTGGCAGATGGGCCAGAAATTGCAGTGAAGAGACTGTCAACAAGCTCAGGACAAGGACTGAATGAGTTCAAGAATGAAGTAAAATTGATTGCGAAACTTCAACACCGCAATCTTGTAAAGCTTCTTGGATGTTGTATTGAAGGAGAGGAAAAAATGCTGGTTTATGAATACATGCCTAACAGCAGCCTGGATTCCTTTATCTTTGGTATGGATCCTAATACTTGTATACTTAGTATTTGGATGGATAAGTGTAGTTTAATAATTAAAGTATTCTGTAGCAGCTCTTCACTCTTGAACTTTCTTTACAGCATATGATCAAATTGAATCTTTTTTATGGAAAATTTGGCAGATCAGCAGAGGAGTGAACTACTAGACTGGTCAAAGCGTTTCAACATTATATTAGGAATTGCTAAGGGCCTTTTGTATCTTCATCAGGATTCGAGACTAAGGATTATTCACAGAGATCTCAAAGCAAGCAATGTTTTACTTGATAATGAACTAAATCCCAAAATTTCAGATTTTGGCATGGCTAGAATTTTTGGAGGAGATCAGAAAGAAGGAAACACAAAGAGAATAGTTGGGACTTAGTAAGTCATGACAAGCAAATTGTTTTTCAAATCCGGCTGAATTCATAATATGTTTTCTCCTCATTAAGGTTTCCATTCCAAATGGTGTTATGCAGTGGTTATATGGCACCAGAATATGCAAGCGATGGCCTATTTTCAGTGAAATCTGATGTTTTCAGCTTTGGGGTTTTGTTGCTGGAGATCATATCTGGGAAGAGAAGTAGAGGATATTATAATAAGAATACCAACCACAATCTCATTGGCCATGTAAGTATGAGAGAAGTTGTTGATTCAAGTGTACCAAACAAATGCATGACAAGTAAATTTGATGTGTTTCAGGCATGGAAGCTCTGGAAAGAAGGAAGACTACTAGAACTGGTTGATACAAGCCTAGGAGACTCCTCTTTTCTATCACAAATATTGCATTGCATTCATGTTAGTCTCTTGTGTGTTCAACATCATCCAGAGGATAGGCCTGGAATGTCATGTGTGCTCCTAATGTTAGTGAGTGAATTTGAATTGCCTGAACCAAAACAGCCAGGTTTCTTTGGAAAAGATTCAGGTGAAGCAGACTCCTCCACAAGTAATCTGCAACTGAGTTCAACAAATGAAATAACCATTACCCTATTAGAGGCCAGATGATATTTCTTTGCTAAGCACATCCATGTTGTATAGATGCTGAATATTGTACTAGAAATTAACTTGAGGTGAAGGACTATATTCTCTCACTCTTTTCCTTCCTTTCTTTTCTGTATACGAAGCTGTGACTAAACATACCAAACCAAAAGAGAACTTCAAAAACTTTCATACACATGAAGCCGCAAATATGATGTTACAAGAAAAAAAATGTAAAAGAGATCACAAAAGAAACCAAGAAATTTAACTTGTGGTTTCACACTTTCCAAAAGGGTCAAACTTGTATCTTAGTAATACCTTAACTTCCTTTGTAACTGGCTATTAAGACTTCCTTTGTAACTGACTATTAAGTGCTTGAATATAACAGCTTATTAACATCTGATATTCATATTCTCTCATTTATCATATATATGTTCCTTTTCTTTCTTATTCAGCAAATGGACAAACAATTAAAAATTTAGCTAGGTTGAGGGTCATACAAGTGGCAATGTTTCAAAATTACAAAGTTCCTAACTCAGCTAGAAAACTCTTATTCAAGTTCAACGATCATTAAAGAAGAAATCTACATATTCTGATACCCCTTAAATGAAGGTATCCTGCAAAATGCCTCCTTGATTAGCTTCTGAATATGTTCTCAACTGAAATTGCTTGAGAGTGAGCCCAAGCCCTTTTCAGAAAAATTGGTTAAGTTCATTGGTCAGATCCTAGCCAATGACAGCAATCTTTTGTTGACCAGGTTCAGAAAGGGGCAGAAAATCAATAACGCTCATTGGATAACTGTCCTCAGAATATGTGCATGAGAAGTTCTAATAACTATCCAAAGTCTCCAATTTCTATGATAAGTATTTCAGTCACTTGGAAAAAGCTTCATCCTAGTAGTAATTTCTTTCTTTTACTGCAAGAACCTCACATGCAATTTTTAAAATGATACAAAATATTAATATAAGAGCTTTATTTCTATAGTGGACCAACTCAATTTGATTCAAATTAGTTGAGATCCAACTCCGGATGTTGGTGGTTAAAGGTTTCGATAGTAAAAAGAAAAGGTAAAGAAAAGGAAAGTGAAAGTAAATTTAGAAGCTTAAAGAGTTGATAACAGCTTTAGTTGTGTTTGAGTTGACAACAGCTGAGAAGTTCCATTTATTCAACTGGGCCAAGATTGATTGAAAAATGCTTTCTGCCTAGCTACTACTTTTTTCTTTAAATATCCTCTTAAATATCTAAATGTGACTTTAAAAAGAATGAATGGACTTGGACCTTATAACAGTTTTGATTTTCCCTTTGACGTGTAAAATGATTCGTAGAAATGCAAGAACCTTCATTATGAAAAGCAATTCAAAAGGTGCACACTTGGCAGCCTTCAACCTTATGCTTAACAAGGACGCCATAACTTGTTCACACCCCCCATGCACTTTATAGTTAATAGTTAATCCATTAATCCATTTGAATTTCTTGCCAACTTAAATTCAAATTAAAACACTACGTCCACACGCTAAAACTTAAGCCCAAAATTGACGCGCGATGGCAGAAAAACCAATTTAGCTGGAAAGACCAAAAACAAGAACAGAAAAAGGGGAAAGAAAAAGAGAGAATCTAGAGTTGTGGGCCACAATATGTTTGAGGTGCACTTAAGATCCCCACTGGGAAACTGTGCTTATCTTGTAGAATTAGGTGTTACCCATCTTTCATGGGTCCAAATCATAAGTTCCTCAAAGTCTTGGATAGTTTATCAACACCTCACAAAAACAAACAAATCTGTATTAGACTAAACGAGCCTAGTATTCATAATTTCACAGTATTTTTCTGCAGCGGAAAGCTACACAAAGACACCTAAGACAGAAGATACCAGCTGCTTGCAAGAAAACCATGAAGATTGCACATGAGTAGGTAGGTGGTAGCATGCAGAATGCTTAATTTGTGCCTAGCTTAATCAATTGAATGCAAAAAAATAAAAATAAAAATAAAATTGTGAATAGAAGTATGCATGAATAAAATGCTATTTGAAAAAGAGAAGTGTTACACCATCATCACTATACATATACCACGTATCTATATGAAGTTAAAAGTTGTAAACCAGTGTACAAAAATTATAAATCAATATGTAAAATGTTATAGACAAATATGTAAAAGCTTTTTGTTTATTAGTTTATAACTTTCAACTTGATATAAGTGTATGGCATAAATACAGTGGTGAACATTTATCATTTCTCTTTGAAAAATAATCAGTCAAACATAAGATTAATCTGTAAATGCTGGTGTCCAATAGCAATATTAAAAACTTTAAATATATGCTTAAAACAAATAAGAAAATATATATTTGTTGGAGGGTGAAGAATTCACTTTGGATTCGACAATATTAAAAGGAGTTTTCTTGAAATATCGGTGCCTTTGTATAATCAATAATTATAATTTGATCTTTAATTTGATAGATTTAAGGAACTTAGATTAGTGAGACATATTACTCATTTTTAGTCATAAATAACTAAAAGGAAACAGTATCTCTAAATTTATATAAATACTAGAGAAACACTCAATTAAAATGTTAAACGTTCTAAGAACTCCACTTGGAACTATCCGAATATTATTTAGTTATGTATTATTAAAATCATAGGACAAAACATGAGTCTAATATTTGATTTTCGTAATGTCGTTTAAACACTTGTACTGATTTTCTTTTCTTTTTTTTTTTGCCAACGAACGTTTATCCTGAAATTTTGATTTTTGGTCAATTGTTTATCCTGAATTTATGGGAAAGCAAAGCCATGGGCCTCAACAAGTTGGCGAAACAGCTGGCATGGTCCATTCAATTCAATATATATACAAACGAACCCAAAGAGACGGAGCAGTAGGCCAAGGGGAAGACATGCATCTGAGAAAATAAGAAATAGTAGTAAGCTTTGTAAAGAAGCAACAATATGACTTTGAAGTTCGAAAATAATTGGTGCAGGCATCAATCCGTGAAGCAAAAGCCAATTTTCATCTTTGTGCATATGGCTTGTGACCCTTTCTGCATAGTTACTCTTCTTGGGAATCATGAAGCAAGGACAACACGATAAAAATCTTAATATATATATATATATATATATATATATATATATATATAATCCCAATAAATTAAATTATGGGCATATGTTTTTTTTATTATTATCTAACATTATTTTTGGATGACAAATAATGGAAAGAGGAGAATAGGAATAATACACAAGGAAAATTTTTTCTCTATTTGAAAGTTAAATTGATAATAGGTAAAAACCAATTATTTTGTTCTCTCAAAATTGAGAGGAAAGGAAGGAAAGTCAAAATTTGGAAAGTTAATAATATTATAGTATAACTTTTAAATACAATTAATGAATTTTTATTTTCGTTTCCTTGTTATTCTTCTTAATAAATAAAAAAGTAACTTTGCTTCTTCAATTCCTTTTCATTTTCATTCTCTCCAGGCTAATTTTCATCAGTTTTGTTAACAAATAACATCACTTTCCTTAACCACAAAATCGAGATGGAATGGTAAAAGTCCCCTCCTTTTTTAATTAAATATTGAGAGTTTGGTTCTATTTTAGGAATGAAACAATTATTAAATTTATAATCAATATTTATCTCTTAAATGAGTTTATAATATACAAAAAAAAATTAATTATTGGTGTGGATACCCGGGAAAAACAACAGACAGCATCCCCACACAAGCGAAGGGAAGAGATGAGGCGACAATATTTCCTTTCATATCATCTCAATGTTGAACTACGAAGGAAAAGTAAGGTTCCTTTGCTCCTTTTCACTTACAAATTAATTGCAAGACAAGACTTGCAAAAAGCATAGACTCATCATGTTCCACAGAGGCCAAAGTACATTTCTCGGTTTCATTAATTGATGTAATACAAATGAATATAACACACCGTTAGGTGAGTTCATGTAGATTTCCGGTCTAGTGCCTGGGCAACAATATAATATGATGGCACTGCAAGAATTATGGTGACCTTGGTCCTTGGCACCAAACCTGGGAGGGCTGAATAAAGTTTACATTTTGCTAATTTATAATATATTATATATTATTTTTCATTGCATTGAAGGAACCTCATATACGTGATTTCCAGACTTAAATTTTCTGCAATATATAGGCATGTGCGTGCAGCTAGTGGAATATTACTTTAACAAATAACAATTGAAGTTTCTGCTTGCTTGACAATTAATACCAAGAAATTTTATCAAATACATAAAAAAAAAGGTGATACTTTCTGTATTTAAATTGTCGTAAAAGAAAATGAAACTGAATATTGTAGTAAATAAAAACAATAGACATGCAAAAAAAAAAATATCACCGGTTAAATACTTAAATTATTAACGAACTAAAACGAACCAGTACAAATTAGTTAATTCAAATTCTATTATAGTTTGGAAGATGTACATACATCGGCACATTTCATACGTAATTGTTAAGGCCATCATTGTCAGTCACAATTATTTTGTTTGACGTGCGAAACTTATTGATATTTTACACTTGAAGTGTAGCCCTCATCATCAAATGAAGATATGACCAAAGAAGGTTTGAGACGACTGAGAGATCAAACTTCCCATCATGTTGCTTTGTAAAGAATATGTGATTCATAGTTAGATGAAAAGAAAGTATGGAAAGATTTAACTCCTCTTAAAGCTAAAATGCTTATATGATTTATCCTTCAGAGAAGACTAAACACAAATAATAGGCTTATTAGAATCAATTGCCTTACATTGTCTGATTCTTCTTACCCTTTGTATGGTGTTGGTCAAGAATCGCTTCAACATCTTTTTTTTTCCCTTCAGACATTTGTTAGTATTTGGAATTTTTGTTTTAAAAAATGACATATATTTTGGTGCTTATCACAAGATTCAATTTTATTCTTTGATGTGTGACTTAGCACCCATTTTTGGGGTTTTGATAAAAAAATTGTGGATTTTACTTCTGTATGTGATGTGCTGGTCCATTTGATGGATTCGTAATCGAATTGTCTTTGATAATTTCAAATTGAATTAGGAGTTGGAAATTAAGAACATATTCCAAATATTGGGTTTTTGGACACAAGCTTGATGTGATAAGATGCCATTCTACTCAGGTTTCTTTAATACAAATATTGAACAAGTTCGCAATTGGAAAAGATAACATGTTCTGATTTTCTTTTTGGAATGTTAAAGGATACTGCTTCTCTGATACCATGTTTTTATTTTCGATTTTGATTTCATTAAATGGGGTGTATGTTGATAAGGATATTTTGATATGATGGCTACTTTCTGTGATAATACTAAGCCAAATTATTCATACTTTTTTTGCTGTTGTTATGGAATGGATGTGGTCTTTTCATATACAGAGACGTACTTTCTCCTATCATGATTACTACTAATTGGCAAGTCTCATACTTGGTACTTCTTTATTTCTGTTCTGATTTTTGTCTTTGTCTCCTTTTCTTTTTTTCCTTTTGATGCTAGAGTGTTTTGTTAAGATATGACTAACATAGGTGTTTTGTCTCTTTTCTATTTTATGGGCTATACTTTACTCATAAAAAAAAAAAAAACAGATACATACTTGCATCGAAGCAATTTTTTTATTTCAAGAGACTGGCATATTAACGTAGAACGAAAATATTTTGTATGAAGAAGATATACCATGATCACAAAAACAAGGATTTTGCTATTTCTCAAACATCCAAACATCCCACTTACAATATGTATGGTCCTATCATTTTATTTTTTTAATTTATTTTTTTCTATCACTTCTCTTACATTATATAGGATTCACATGGGTGTCTACATTCATATGGGTATCAAAATATCATTTCTCCAAAAATAAATAGACGCCGTTCTTTCTAGTTTATGTCAAGATCATGACAATTGAATTGTAGACATGCAAAACCGTTTTGGAAAACTACTCCACCCAACGTTGGTCAAAATCGACAACAACAAGCAAAAGACCAATTCTTGATTTTGATTGAGTACCTTACTTTTTCCGTGATTTCTCCTCGATTGTTCCTAAGTCCAAACATTATTCCGTTTCTCCTGTAAAATGTTAAATGTTGTTAAAATATAGAATTAAATTTATCTGTATGGACCATATGAAATAACTTCATATTGTCAATCACTATAATTTCATTAAAGTGACAAGTTGTACAAAGTGAGTAAAGATCTATTTTGATCCTTGAAATTATATGTATATTTCATTATATTCCCTAAAATTAAGAAATTATTAATTAAAAAATTATTAATTTAGAAATTATAATAAGTAATTTCAAATTAGTTCTTTTAGTTATTCAAATTAATTCCTAAGAACATTACTCTAAGGACATTTTTTTTTGCATAACTTTAGGGATTAAAATGATATTTTTAGTAATTTCAGTGACTAAATTGAAGTATGCATATAATTTCAAAGATTAAAATGAGCATTAATTCTATAGGAAGTAACTACCTATGTACTATCAGAAGTCACCCACCATGCTTTATCATTTTATTGAAATTATATATATTGACTACCATTATCAAGTTGTTATATATTGTGAATGCATCAAAATTAGGCCCATTCAAATTAAATTTTAACATAAATAAGAATTTCATATAATAAAAGAAACTACTATTTTTTGTAATAAACAATTAAAATTGAAAACAAATTTACATACTATAGATCATCAATGACGAGCATGGTCATGTCAAAAAAATAGTTAATGATATATGCAAGACTTGAGCAATAATTCAACAAAATAAAATAAGATTGAGAAGTTAATTATTTAAATTATTTAAAACTGTACTGCTCAATATACTTTAACTCTACATGATCTTTCATCGATTTACATGAGAAAATAATTTTCTTCTTAGAGTTAGTTTGGATGTTGGAATTGATTATTTTTTAATAAAATTAAATTGAATTCTAATTCTAAAATAATTAAAATTGACTTAGAATTTTAAATTTTATGTTTTGGTTTACTAAAGAATTATAGCAGATGATTGTTTAAAAATAAATGAGAAAGAAAAATAATTATATAGATATTAATCAGGAAAGAAATTTTTGATACATCCTGAAATTGACACAAGGTACATGTTAGGAATTAGGAAAAGTCAATTTTAATTGTTTTCTAATTCCATCAAATTGAATTTTGAAATTATAATTCTAATTATATATATTACTCTAAACATGAAACTTGAAATTAGAATGCCTAATTCTAAACTTCAATTCTATGCTTAATTCTAGGCGTCAAACATTACATTATAGTTATTGCTAACTTCTTAAAATAAATGAGAAACATTAGGGACATAACAAATTGGTTTGGATCGAGTTAAAGTGAAATAAATCTGAACTTATCAACTTATGATTGGTTTGGTTTAATTTCGATTTATGGATTTTTTTTCTCACAAAATCTGAACTAAACCAAACCAATCAAGTTTGGGTCAAGTGATTAGATTGCTTACTTTTCTTCTTCCTTTTTTTTTTCCAATTTTTACCAAAAAAATCCAATATAATATTTTGAGACCAAGCTGAGTTGTTTGTTATCAAGAAACAAGAGAGTTTTGAGTAAGAGGGAAGGGAATCATGTAGGATTGTAGATAAAATAAGGGATTCATTGTGTTTAGGTAGATCAAATAGTATTATGTTGGAGGGCAGGATTTGGCTCAGATAAGAGTAATGGGTCTGAAGCCCTTAAATTCAATTACCAAAAAGGTAGATTAAAAAATTCAACTCTAAATATTTAGCAACCTTATTTTCCAATACTGATTTTTTTTTCATCTTAACTTCCATTTCTAATTCTATTAGAGACGATTTTCATATTTTAGAGACAAATTTTTTATACGTCTAAAATGAATGATAGAACCCAAATCAAAGGAAAGAAAATTGAATGGAAAAGCACATTTGCATTCTTTTTAAAGAAAAAGTAATAATAATAATAACGTGTTATTCTAATATCATGATGGGGCAATATTAATGATATAAAGGCAATATCAATGATATATAGGCAATATCAATGATACATTCGATGCTTCGAAGGACAAATTAATACAAATTACCTCTAAAATACTCATTAGAAGAGTACCACCTAACAATCTTCGGAAAAACACCAGACAAATCTGTACTTTCTTTCTTTCCAATTTTTTTTTTAAATGGTAGATATACATTTTTTTTATTCAACTTTATATTATGCGTTATGTTATTTATACTCATTTTATATTAGATATCATATTGATTCATAATTATTTATTATTAGATGAGATATAAATCTTATTTAAATAGGATTCATAATCTATTAAATAATAAATAGAATGTGGATTATTATAATATTTTTCATATATTATAATGCTTTATGTGCTGTGGAATATAATTTCTGGTCAGAGTGCAACGTCTGATACGTCATCTAATTCCTTTTGCCGACGCCCAAACACTAGACTATATAAAAGTCAAACACCATCAACCCTGTTCAGCTATTGCTGCATTTCTTAATACACTTCCTAATCCAATTCTCATTCTCATCAGTCATTATTTTGTCACAAATCACACTTCATGTGGACCCCTTTCACAGCTCATGCCACGGCCAACATTTGACCAACCAAACCATTTCAACGGTTCTGATCTCCACAACGCCACCTTTCCCACTTGCCCCCACATCACTCATTGGTTTTACTAATTCAAAATTCCATAAAAAAAAATGCCATCATTAACGATTTAACTTTACCACTAATACTACTTATTCATCCTTCCTCACATTTTACACCTGATAATAATGACACTCTTGATGTCGTTATGAGTATTTTAAAATAGTTGTTAAAGTTAATGAAGTATAACTTACATAACATCATTCTTAGTCAAAATAATTATAAGTTTATTGGTATTAAATTAAAAATTCTAACCTTATTTACCTGTCTCATTCTCCATTTTCTTTTAGCTCAATGGGGAGCTCCTTAAAATAAAAACAAAAAACTGTTAAAACTTAATTTTAATGTTTAGTCTTTGTAATAATTAAATAAAATTTGAACTATAAACATGCTTTAATTTTGATATATTGACTATAGAAATTTTTTTTTATATAGTTATCCAATTACATTTTATCACATTAATAAAATAAATTTAACTATTAATATATTATTTTAAAAGTTATGTATATAAAAGAATTTAATTGAATAACTGCTTAAAAAAATAAAACATTCAAATTAAATCCCCATCTTATTTACTGAATTTTGCTAATATTTTTGTACAATTTTACTGCTAATGCTGACTCCATCATAATTTTTATACATAATTCATATATAGAAGTATAAAAACCAACCATAATTTAAGTCTTATCTCATTCCCTACACCTCCAAAAATGTTAATTGAAAAATTACTTAATGATGAATGACGTAATAAAAGATTCAAAAAAATTGACAGCTTCTAGAGCAGGTGCATTAGTTCGGGAAGGCATGATGATGGTGTCATGGTCATGAGCGTGACACCACTCTATCATCATTAATCATTTTGGATGCAACGGTGTCGTTTCACCCTCCCAAACACGAAAAAAGCTACCACCAACAAAGAAATTAGCCACTAATTAAAAATGATTATTATGCTAGCTAAGTTTAATCAACCCAATGTGCAAAGTACACACGCCAATATTGTTATCTATTATTATCTATTATAAATATATGTGTATGCTCTCCCCACCATTTTGGCTATCGTCAACTTCTTCAGTGCTTCGTTTATTTCGGCAACAAAACAGATCACCAAAAAAAAAAAAAAAAGAAAAGAGAGAAAACACTGAAACATTGAAAACTTCATCAATGGCTGTCAAAGTTTACATTGTGTATGTTTTCACAAACCTTTTCTTCTTTTTATGTAATTATTATTATGATTTTTTCTTTTCTTTTTTGGTTTCTAAACTCTGGTTTTTGTTCTGTGTTAATATCTGATTTGTGCAGTCCTTATCATTAGTGCTTTTTTTTAATTATTTAATTTTTATATTTTATATTTCTTTTTTGTTGTTATTGTTCTTTGTTATGGTCCCGTACGTGCTTTTCCATTCATGCTGCTCAAGGTGGGATTTTGATCAATGGGTTTGGTTTAATTCTCCACTGAGTCCTTAAATTTCAAATCTTTTGAGAATTTCTTGAAAATCTTGGGGTGTAGTTGATCCCCTTGGATCTAGTGCATTGTTGGTTTGACTTTTTTGACCGTGTTTTTTTTCATTTGTGTTCTGTGATGGTTTATCGGTTTGTTTGATCTTTGAGGGGATGGTGTGTCTGTTTCTTTTTGTTGTTGTTTGGCCTTAAGTTAGAAGAATGTTATGGATGACACTGAATCCGTTTTCTAAGTTCCTTCTGTTGATGCATTTGCTCTTTTTGAATAGTTCTCCGTTTTGTTTGGTAGTAATCAGTTCTATCCTCTCCAATTAAAGTACACTTTCAAATTATTTTTCGTGTTTGCTTCATTTTTCGTGTTATGGGTTGGATTTTTAGTTGGGATTTAATTTAAATGCATTCGCGGTGTTAAACCTTTTTCTTTTCAAAAAAAAAGAAAAGGAAAGAAGACAGCTGAATTAAGATATTTGGAGACTATTTTTGTATGTAAATTCTGCTAGGCTGCAACTTTATTTGTATTTCTAAAGTTTACTGTATTGAACAGCCTCAAAGAAATGAACAAAAATTTCTGGTATTTTCACTTAGAATTCTCACCTCACTTAGCTAATTTATAGACTAAGATATTATATTTTGAAATGTGATGCTTGGCATTTGTTAAAGCATTGATGATTTGCATCAAAATCAATATTAACTCATTTCTCAACCTGTGCAGTATGGTTGAAATCATCAAACAATTTCTTTTCTTTTTTAACTGAGATGAAGTGTAGCCATGAGTTGAAGCTCTGATGTCCTTGATTGGTAATAGCTATCAGTATTTTCTGTGTTCTTTGTAGATTATGTAGCCAATGGATAGCTTGTTTTAATGATGTATTAGTTCATCCTTTCTCTTACACCCAGCCATTATTGAATCAGACAGGATTCTATATATAACTGAAGGTTGTACCAAATTTGACATTTTCATTTGTAGGCAGCAGATATCATTGAGATAAAAGTATGGAGGGAAAAAAACAGAAGTATTGTTCAGTATAGCTCTGTAGATCTCTAATTGTGATACTAAAAGTTGAAATTACTGGATATCACAAGCAATATTCAAACAATTGTTATTTATAAACACACATACATATATATACATAATATCTACAGAAACCAAAATCATGATACTAATAGCTACATAGATCATGGCATCCTTCCACAGTTCCACCATTATCGGCTGTGCTTTTACCTGTTTTCTCACCTTTCTAGCTGCTATCTCATCAGGAAAAAAATAGGAGAAAGTCAGTGAAGAAAGTGACTTTTAATTTATTTTGTCAAATATAGTCTTTTTCTGCAAGTTTTTTATACAATTAATTTTATGCAATAGTCATTCCATTGGTATGGTTTGTCTATAGACATGGATACATTGATAACAATGGGATATTATCATTATAGCATCGTCTGATATAGCATTGGTGGTTGTTGGTTAGTCACTCCAATGGTATGATTGATATAAAAGGGAAAAGAGAAGGTTTGTGATTGATCTTTATCTTCCAAATCTTTTGACTTCTAAAGTTATAATATTTGTTTGTTGATGCCAACTAGACAAATTGGCACTCAATTTAGAATGGAGTGAATAGAAAAGGTAGCCATAAAGTCTTTGTCTTTGGTTTTTGATTTAACCAATTCCACTTCTTGAAAATTGCAAGTGTACTCAATTATGAATTTTGCATCATTGTTTTGTCATGTTTTTGTGGTTGATCAAGAACCGCAATTATTTTGCATCACAGCTATTCTTTAGGGGGGTTCCCTTTGTAACATGTTACAGAAGCTTTGCCATGACATACTGGTTCTGATGGTTTGGCCTTTGATCCCATCTTTCGCCTCAGCCCTGATGTTATCGTTGAAGGCCTTTATTGTCTTTTCCTCTTCGTTCATCTTTGAGTGCCTTTGTTTGTTACCATTTTTCATGAGTATAATTTCCATGGGCAATAGTACAATTCATGTCATAAATTACTATTGTATGAGTTGCAATGTAAGCCATGGTGATAAGTAACCTAAATTTGTTGCACTTATTCATTGAACTGACACAGTATTGACTACAAGATCAACTAAAGATATGGAGTTTATGTTTCCAAGCTAATAATAAAGCTTACAAAAGTAGGCCACCTATTGGTCGAAATTGGAAATCTTAGTATTACATATATGAAATTTATAGCAATTAAGGAATTAGGTGTTGAGGGGTGGACAAGTCTCTGCTCGTCACGCATTAGATCCTTCTAAAATGATTAGCAAACATTGCATTCATCTTGCTTTTTATTGGACATCTAATTTTATTTTGCACACTTGATTTTTGTATAATTTAAACAATTTTTTGTTCACTTTATTTTCCATTTGTTTTGTCGATCTGTATTTCCTCTTTGCTTTGATTGTCAAGAAGAATGTTGCTTAATTCCCCTTTCATTTCATTGGTAAACTAGACTACTCAACAATGTTCTGGAAGCTTTAACTGCAACTATACTTTTTGCATCACTTTGACAGGTACTACTCCATGTATGGACATGTGGAGAAATTAGCAGAAGAAATAAAGAAAGGGGCTGCATCTGTAGAGGGTGTTGAGGCCAAACTATGGCAGGCATGTATTTATGTTTCATGTTTTGCATTTTCTTTGCTCCATTGTGTCATAACATGAAATTGCAATCTGCAAATGGTGTGCAACATCAGTTCCCGAGCAAAGTCTCAGCAGATAGATGCATTTAAAAAAAATAAATAAATAAACACCTAATAGTATAACTCCGATTGCACTACCATCTAATTAAGATTAATAACTGGCATCATAGTCACTGCCATCCAACTGTCACAAGGTTGGTTTTAAACTGTCTGTTTGCTAATTCCTTAACCATACTTTCGTGTTGTCCATGAGCTTTCTGATAGTTCTCTTAATTACTTCTTGTTTTCCATGCCCCAAATGTTCTTCAAAGCTACCTATATAAATGCTATATAGAAACAGGATCCCCAGCCTTCGGTTTTTTATAATTCTTGTGTGACAAGTTTTGATATATTCTGTGGTCTCTGGGAGTAAGGACGTTATTTCCCTAATTCACTCTTGCAAACTTGAGAAGGGATGCACTTTCCTGTAAAATTTTGTTGGTGAAGGATGTAAACAATTTCATTAATGAAAAAATGGAGCTTCCTTGTTGACTTTAGTTGGAACATTCTAACAGGTACCTGAGACACTGCCAGATGAGGTGCTTGGTAAGATGAGTGCACCACCCAAGAGTGATGTACCAGTCATTACCCCCAATGAGCTCTCTGAGGCTGATGGTTTTGTTTTTGGCTTCCCAACAAGATTTGGAATGATGGCTGCTCAGTTTAAAGCTTTCCTAGATGCCACTGGAGGTTTATGGAGGACACAACAGCTTGCAGGCAAGCCTGCTGGAATCTTCTACAGCACTGGTTCCCAAGGTGGTGGACAAGAGACAACAGCGTAAGAGCCTCTATCTTAGGGTCTGTTTGTTTATCGATTGTGAGTCATGGTTTGGTCTAAAAGAAAAGCAACATGTTTTCACTTCTGCCCTGACATAATACGAGGCTAAAATCATGTTGAAATGTAACTCAGTCTGATCTTGCACCCTTTAAAACCGTTTGGACTTTCTCAGTGCAAAACCAAAGTCGCTGTTTGATTTTTAACTCAATTCTCAAGATGAATCAAATACTAATGTTATTAAACTTATGGAATTCATGGCAGGCTTACTGCTATCACTCAGCTGGTGCATCACGGAATGATATTTGTTCCGATCGGATACACATTCGGAGCTGGCATGTTTGAGATGGAGAAAGTGAAAGGTGGAAGTCCATATGGTGCAGGAACCTTTGCTGGCGATGGCTCAAGACAGCCATCTGAGCTTGAGTTGGAGCAAGCATTCCACCAAGGAAAGTATATTGCCACCATCACAAAGAAGCTCAAGGAGGCTGCATAATGTTGGGTTGACATAGAAATACTATTAAACAATACCAAAGTATTGCTTGAAAATCAATTACCCATTTTTCAGCATTTGAATATATTCAGTCCTATTTTTCTGTGCTTGCAGGTAATAATTTTCCTTTTTATTTATTTTTTTTTTGTGCCCAAAAAGAAAGTGCTTTGTATGTGTGTTACACTGTGCAATGGTTGTTGCTATAATGCTATTTGTTGAATGAAAGAAAGTTTGTTTGCCTTGTTATTTCGCGTTATGGCAAAGAAAAAAAAAAAAAACTCTTCCCATCTTTTGTATTCCACCTTCAATAAATTTGAATGCCAACAAGCAAGCACATATACATGCACAACCTGTTTTGGAAGAACATTAGCTTTATGGTTCTCTCATTAATATCAAAGATTGCATGTCTGAGGAAATTAATCTGCACATAAATGCAACAAATGACTTAAAAGCGCATTTGGATTTAGAAAATATTTTTTTATTTTTCACTTTAAGTTTTTATGTTTTCAAAATTTTATGAAGGAATGTCAAAAACTTGGAAACAAAAAGTGGAACAATGTTTCACAGTTTTTAGTTTTAATAGTTTCCGGTATTTCTTTTATAAAATTCAGGAAATAAGAAATGAAAATGAAAATTTATTTTCCGAAATCAAACGGCCGTTAGTTTCTTCATGCTAAGACATAAGCAAATTAATTTGATATGAATGGGGGGGGGGATGAGAATGAGAGTTGCAGGGGATTTAGGTCACTATCATCTCAATTAACGTTACTCTATTTTAGTTTTTTCTAAAACGGCGCCGAAGGCAAATCTGGTTTCTGTGTTACATGGAACAAACCATGCTAATTTTATATTTTGAGAAGGACAATATATAGTGCACCTTTATTACTATCCAGTATACACCTTACGATCCTTAGTAATATATTGTGTCGGTTTGGATTATACTAGAGATAGCCTAGCCCTCCTGAATTCTTTAGTAATGAAAGTGGATTTGATCAGATTTATCACAAGTAAATTGGCATCTTATGATCCCTAATACCAACTGAGAAAGTTTTACACACATACGTATCCGTGGTCAGCCAACTACTGTTTTACTCCATTCAACAACAATGTTCTTTTGAGCCATATCTGCAGGATTTTCCTCTGGTCGACCTCCAGAGATTGGGCTTTGTAAAGATGGTAAAATGGATCCAATTCGTCGAGTCCCCCTCCCTCAAATTGGGCGAGCTGGGTTGTAATTTTGAACCTGTCAAAGAAACTTCAACCTCTTTGGTGTATTCCAAAAAATCATTAAGAGAAAAGGTGCAAGGATGATGTCCTACTTGCCTAAAGACTTGAAGAGAATTGACCCTAGATCCATGGGAACTACCAAATGATATATATGGCTTAACAGGCTTTGCCATGCCATACAATCCAAAGGAAGTGAAGTAGTGAACCTTCTATCAAGGACGGACGGTCCGGGGACCATAGAAAAGGCCATTCTTCATTATGCCCAAGGATGCCAGACCCAAGAGTTAGCCACACTAGAACCATACATTTAGATGATCCTCACCATGGCCCGAGCCTTTTGTACTCTTTCTACCCGAAAGGCACCTGATCATCCTTCTAGTGGTCCTTGTGCTGGTGGTGTTTGTTTTTTGATCTAGGTCACATGAAAGGTGGTTTGCTTACCTCATATTTCTCACAATTTCCTCACAAACTTACATTCTCAGAGGTTTAAAGTCTTGTGTAATGGCCATTGCATTACTCAAGATTTTGGTTTGAAAGTCGAAACACTCTCTAGTTGTCCTGCATAAAAAGAATGACCCAACGAATTAACTTGTCTTGCCTCTCATAATTTGTGGTTTTCGGACAGGTTGAATCATTGGATCAATCATTTTTATTTTCAAATTTTTATCCACTTTTAAAGGTAGACTAGACGAGTCATTTTTTTTAATCATTTTAAAGTTAAATTAGGCGGGTTAGGATGTGAATCCCACTAATTAACATACTTAGTCCATTATTTTCTTCATTTTTAGATAGATTGATTTGTTAATTTGCTAATAGATTTTTTTTATTATTTTAAAAATTTATTTATTTTTAGATGGGATGACATCTTCAACCCATTTTTTTTTTCTCTTCTAAAACAAGGGTCAACCTATAACACATTGGTGCAGGTTAACTCATTTGTCATATTTAATCTTATACCATGATTTCTTAACTCTATGTTTTTTCCAATGTGTTATGTAAAAAGATAAAATTGCTATATATTTAATAGAGCAAATGTTTTGCGTTGGTCCTTGAAGTACAAGTAATTGGTTTTTGGATTTAATTTTAAAATACCATTAGAAAAAATTTTGGCACAAATATTCAACCATATATTACTATTCTATTATAAGTGTTTGACTCTTGTAATAATTACCTTAAAAGTCATATATATACAATGTTATATCATTTGTATAACGTAAAACATTTTACACCAATTATATATTGAAATTAATTTCTTAAATTTTTTAAAAGTTTTTACATCAACTCAGTTCTTTTTAATATAAAATAACCATTAATTTAAAAATTAAATCAATACCTAAAGATATTGATGGACTAAAGTGATGCCTATTTTTAACATGGAGGCATCAAATTAGTGTAAAACACTTTACATTAATAATATACTAAAATTAAACTATTAAATTTTTTAAAAGTTTGTACATCAATTCACTTCTTCTTAATATAAAATAATCATTAATTGAAGTATTAAATTAATACCTAAATATATTAATTAATGGACTAAACATTGATGCCTATTTTAAACATTGAGGGATCACATTAATGTCTAAAATATTTAGAGTCCTAACTTAATTAAAATCACTTATCTAGTATTTAGAAGCACCTGGAATTCAATTCTATCGAGGAATTGAAATCATTTTCCTAATTTGAAGGCAACATAACTCAAGAAATTAAAATCTAATAAGAATTGAAATTCATCGAAACTATAGAATTGAAATCAAACTCAAATAAGTCTAATTGATGATGAAATTGAGCTCAAAAATTAGAATTCCTAAATTGTCTATTATCTTTCTTTCCCTTACTTGTCAAAACAAAAAAAAGGATAAAATAGCCAATATATATGATTCATTTCATTTTAGATGCATTCAAAATTAGAAAAGTGAATTCAATTCTATAGTTCAAAAGTTTATTCCAAATATATGAATTTAATTCTATCAACTAATAATTTTTCAAACACCCTGTTATTTCTTTAATTTCTTTTTTTTTCTTTTATGCTTATGTCAGTTATATTTTTCAGGTAGTGTTTATTTACTATCTCTATGATAGAAATATAGAGACACTAAAGGCATAAACTTGTTTAGAGGTAGAGACAGGAATAGGGGACAAAAAAATTTTCTGGCCCTAGGACAGAAAAATACAAAGTTTTTATACTTTCAAAATGTAGGGACAATGGAGATAGGATATGGAGACAGAAATTTAATATTTTCATCTTTCAATAATACCCTATATATATTTATCATTTATTTCTTTGTCTCTACAGTCTCAATTATCCTTGTATTTCTGTCCCGAAACAATAAACAAATGCTACCTAAAAGAATACTTTTTGAAATAAATTGATAGTTCTTCATTAGACAGTCCATGCATCACAAATTGGCAGCCATGGAAAGAAATATTCTGATATACATTGGTCTTCCTTTCTCCTTGTTGAGAAAGAAAACCAGTGTTAGACCAAAACAATAAAAATAAAAAGAAAGAAATCCAGTGTCATGTGATTCACAGAGCTTTTTCGTATTCTTGTCCCAATTTTTCCCTCCCTATCATTAGTTTGTATCGATGAATTTCTACTTCTGGCTTTGCAGCATCTAATTCTTCCATCAATTCATGACAAAATGCGCCTGCACTGTGTTATCTTTTCTTAACTGGCTAAGCTAGCTAGCCATGCTCATGAATTTCAGCAGCAAGTTGATTTTTTTTTTTTTTGTAATTTTTGGATTCCAATGACACGGTCTTTTTCAAACATGATGAACAAGACCTGACATTGCACACATGACTCTCAGAAAAACTTGGAATGGAATCTGCAGAAAAGTTATATATGGTCTTAGCTTGTGCGTTGTAGTATAGTTAGTGATAACCTATGCTTGTAGTTCTCAACTATAGTACTATGTGTATATAAATTAATGCTCAACATGATTAAAGCTTTAAGTGAAAGTTAAGCTACCAAACATTAGTCTCTAGCTAGAATTGTATAGGGTGGCAAGAAAAGTTGAGAAAAGGCATATAAACTAAGGAATCTTCAGGCATTTGATATGGAGCTAAATTATTTGAAGATTCTATTCCTCCCCTGTATATATATATATATCAAAGACATTAGTTGATTAGCAATCATGTTTTAGAATTATGCGACAGAAACTATTAAAAACGATGAACGAGTTTTCTTTTCAGCTATTAAAGAAGGAAACATTGCCAAAATAACTGAAATAAAAAATTTATTTTATTAGCTCTCATTAGCAACAACTTCCTCATGGCTAAAAAAATGTAATTCAGACATTGATGAAAACTAAGCTGTTTTAATTATTTTAAAAATAAACGTGCTAGAACAATTATGTACATTACCCTCTTTGCTATACTTGAAGAGTGCAAAAATGCTAGCAAAGAGAAACTGTCTAGAGTTTAGTTCTCGTTTGTCCTTTTTTTTTAAAATTAATGTTAAATTTTAGTACAAAGTACAATAACATTAATATTATCCACGCTACAAGCTTAAAGAGACTCTTATGGCTCATACATTTCTATTCAATAGCTTAACTTTTAGGATAAATTATTTATGAAAAATTCCAAATGCTTTCAACATAAATGAACAATTCCCGCGGAAATTAAATTAAATGTATAGCAGCTCCTCTTACTATTTACTTCCACGTAAATAAATGATCTCAGGTTGATGGGATAGCACAAAGAAACAATTGAATCACATATATATGACACTTTCTTAGTGAAGACAAATGTTGTAGAAAGCAATTAGCCTTGTAACATAGCGTGGAACCCCACGACAGGCTAGCTTTGCTAACATAATAATGATCAATGCTTTGATGCTCCATCTTTGCATTAATGTATGTTCGAGATCTTGCTAGAGAAGTTAGAAAGTGAGATTTGGTAAAGTACTTTTAATCAGGGGCGCCACCCACCTGGGCCAGAACAAAGTAGTTTATAATACTCTCTGCCCAATAGCCACAAAGTCCTAATGAGTAAAGTTGCTGTGCTTGAAGATATGCTAATCATGTAGGGTTTAAATTTTAAGAACATGAATTTTCTTATTGTCTTCTATTGTGCTCTTGTCATTGTTTTTGTTATCACTTATTTATTTGCTTTCTTTCTTGTCTAGTGTAATATCAGATAAGGAATACCATACCACTAAGTTAGATGTCTTTTTCTCATATTAAAATGCACTACAAGAAAAATGAATATTTTCAATTATTCTAGACAACTAAAGTATTAATATAAGTGTTATTAAGAAAAGTAATTTTGATATAAAGTAACTATTGAACATACTTATAAATTTTTATTGATAATTAATATATATTGAAAATGCCTCTTTTGAGTATTTTTAACATATACTAATTATCAATAAAAGCTTACAAGTATTTTCAATGATTATTTTCTGCTAAAATTATTTTTTTAATAACACTTATATTGATACTTCAATTATTAAAAATTATTGAAAATGTGCATTTTTCTTGTAGTGATGTTGTAGGACTTATATAAATTAAAAACCTCTCACTCAACGTAGCCAACCATACTATGATAGTTCAGCACTGATACTAATTAATTAAGCTTACTGAATACTGATGATTTTAAGTGGAAAGTATACAATCGTGAGACCTAAGTTACATATTATTTTAAATGTACGTTGATTTGAACTTCTTGCAAAGTCCTCATTGTTTTTGGAAAAACAAAAGATAATGACGCGCACATGCTTCATTCAAAGTGAGGACCATATGTGTCCTCATCCAGAAGCCCGTAGAGGATAAAACTGTTTATCAATTTTCTCTTTCTTTTCCTACACATACTTCCAATGGAAGCCCCTCTATGTGACCATTCGGTATAAAGCACAAAAGCATGTGAGAAAGCATCTCCAATATATATATATATATATATATATATATATATATATATATATATATATATATATATATATATATATACACACCTGATAAATAAACATTTTATTTGGAAATTATTTTTTAAAAAGAAAAAAGAAATAAAAAATGAAAGGGGGAGTGTGGGCCACCCTCTGACTTCCACTTACTTATTCCAAAGACATAAACAAATGAAAAGTGAGATTTCCAATCAAATGACATATCCCCTCACACACTCACTCTTCTATTTCTATATTTCAATGATTCCCTCAAATTAGATTTCTTTCTTTTCCTCTTGAACTAAAGGTCGTGCCAGCTCTATTCACAAAATATAGCAACAAAGAAAATAAATGAAAAAAAAGCTCCTTTATCATCTAGTAACAACAATTTCAATTCTCCCTCTTGTTTTAGTCTAAGAAGTAAGAAACTTTCCCTATATTCAGCAACTTTTGTCATTCCTAATCCCACCCTTTGTAAGCATGATTCTTCAATTATTACAACAACTTATTGTGCTCCCAATGGTCCCAATATTTTTCCCAAAACCCTGAATAATTCTGAATTTAGCTGGCCCAACTATGGCCTATCTCTTGGAGGGTCATTTCCCTTTCATTCTCTCTCTCTCTCTCTCTCTCTCTTATATATTATTTTTTTTTTCCACACCCCAGCAGAGGTAACTACCTTTACATATTTATGTGGGCTTCCTTGTCCCCTTTTCTTTCATCTTATAATTCCCAACTTGGCCGGGATTGATAAGATGTGTCCTAGTTGCATACTAATTGGTTGCGTGCCCCAATTTTTCTGCCCATTATCTGGAGCCACCTCCGAATGTTGTTGGCGTCCAGAAATCAACCGTGGTTTCATGAGCCACTGGAAATGTGCTTGAAACCGGCACCAAGCATAGCCCTCGGCTTCTAAGATCTTGTTTTGTACCCTCACCTTCCTTAGACTTACCAGAACTCTGCATTGAAAGGCATAAATACACTAAGTAATGCGAAATAATTAGAATTATTTGTAAGTATAATCAATATCAGAATTCATCTGAAAATTTCTGGTAATTAACAAAGTTTTGGGAATTTAGTATTTTGCAAATACATTATGAGTGCGTCTGTTTCAACTGTTATTTTGGACATTTCATAGAAGTTACCTGTCTCTGTTATGAAAATATTTGTTCCAAAAATTTAATTTGATGGATAAATGCATACAAATGTTTTAGTATTGAACAATCTCAATTTCTGCTCAAAAATTTTAAAATATGTTTCTATATCCAAAAGTCTTAAAAGACCATTTGAGTAGAAATTAAGATAAATAACTTATAAAAAAGATGATCTTTAGTTAAAAAATTGTTTTTTTTTAAGATTCTTTTTTTCAACAGAAATATAAAACAAACGCATTATATTCTATGGAAGTTCCTATCTAAACTCGAACAAAATTGTCAGTAATAATCCATAGTACATTTTATTATAATGCATAGTATTTTATGTGAATTTATATGTACGTATGATACCTGTTGAATCTGTATTGGAGCTCCACTTTTCATATACGGGTTGCTTAAAATCTAGAGAGAAAAACGCAAGACGTAACATAAGATGAAAGTTTTACTATTATTTTATGCTTTTTGATTACGAATATGTTAATGGGTAATGGGACTTACTGTGACCTGTTCATGGAGGAATTTGATGTATTCAATGGCTTCTGATAGCACTGAGGCTGTATCAGTCTGGCACAATATAACAAATTTTGAAATTTGTATCAATAGACAGCATTAGTATCACAAGCTATCATCATTTTTTTTCTCCACTTATATAACATAAATTCACAAAGGAAATGATATCATTGATCTTTCACTTAGGAGACTATATATAAATTGATCATTTTATTTTTGAAAACTCACCTTTCCGAAAGGCGACACCAATTGTTGGAGTGCAGTGATTCTGTCCCCCATCTTCTCTTTTCTCACCTAAGAGGCAAAGAGTAGAAAATACAGGCTCATATCCATGTTTATGGATTCAAAGGTAAAAAACAAAATCTTCAAAAAAAAAAAAAAAAAGATAAAGATAAAAAGTTTAAAGCTTCCTTTCTTGTTAAAAGGTTAGTTGCACTTATTGTACCTTAAAAGCTGGCAAAGGAGATGGGGTAGTTTCGTTCCGAGGCCTTTTGTGTGTTTGCTCACTCCCACTTTTCTTCACCACAGCACCCGAGTCCCTCACTTCAGACATAGTCTGCAAAACCATGGGGTGTATGGATTAAAATACTACACACCTCAAATGTAGTGCTTCAATTGATCAACCCTAATAATTTAATAGTATATACTATATAATATCATCAATAAAGTATATATTAAACTTGCAATATACATATATATACCAATGCATTTTACATCTATGTATATCATGTGGATTGTGGAGGGTGAATTTTGGGACAACAATAAAGTTAATTGGTACCCCTTGTGACTTGGAGGTCATATATAGGTTTAAATTCTGAAAACATTCCCTTCACATGGGGTAAGAATGCGTACATCTACTTTCTTCTAATCTTGTTCATTGTATCACCCTTCTTCTTATATACGTATATCATATGCAAGAAAATGTTGTGAACTGTGTAGTAGTTACCTTTGATTGTACATCAAAATTTGGAGTCGTGGAGAATGGGGTTTGCGATGAAGGGAAGAAGCTGGACCGAACATCTTTGATGGCAGAAGCCTCAGAGGCGTTCCAAAAGGGAGCGTTGTTGGTGAAATGCAACTGGCTATTGGGTGGCGGCGGCAATTGCTTTGGTGGTGAAGCTCTCAAGAACTGAGGAGCTTTAGACCAAGAATTAGGCACCAGGTCATTATTGTTAGAGCTCAACCCATAGCTTATTGATGGGTATGGAAAATTCATGGAATTAGCTTGCTGGTTATTTTCAGGCCCCAATAGTCCTTGCATCAATATTGATGAAGGGCTCCCATACAAAGCCGAGGAATCAATGTTCTGATGGAAAGTGGATTGGTGATGCAAACCTTGGCTTGTGACGGTGCTGTCCCCAGAGCTATACTGAGGGCTGAATTGGTTTTGGTCCAAAGAGAAACCTTTATTCACTTGCTTGAACTGATCATTGGCTGAAGGAGAAGGGTCCCTCCATTGAACTTGAGACAACCCCATCCCACCACTCTCTTGCAGCATCGACCTGAAACTGTTCTCTGCAGCCTTCTCACCACGCCTATATATATCACCATAAAAAACAAACACAACAAAGTCACAAATTTTTGCTCACAAAAAAAGATTAATTGAAGCAAAATATGAAATGAAGTAACTAAATGAAAGATACATATACATGTAAGAAGGAATTTACTGACTGCAAGAGCAAGTCTTGATATACATATATATATAGAATTTTTTTATGGACATGTTCTAAAAGCTATAGGTGGAGTGAGGGAAATTTTATATTATTTTTTTTTAAGAAACTGCACTTACAGCAAGGATGGTTGATCCCAATCCATGGATGGGGAAGAGAGGCCTAAACCCATCATGTGCAGGTTGGGGTCAGTGGAGGTGGCAGAATCTGGAGGGTGAAGCTTGTGGGGGTCATGGAAAACCACAGAGGAACCACCTGAATCCATGGAAGTCCTTGGCTTCATGTGTTCTGCTACATGATGATCTGGTTGTTGTTGTTGTTGTTGTTGTTGTTGCTGCTGCCAATTAGCAAAGTTGCCTAAGTTGGTGATCCCAGAGGATGAAGACTGTGATGCCCCACTCTCATACCTCACGTTGTTGTTCCTTGTTGCTGATTCCCACCAGTTCCCAGTTGCCTGAAATTGATCATCTGCCATGGCTGATGGATGATGAATCAATCTAACAAATGCTCTACTGCTAGCTCCTATACTCCAAATATATATATGTTACTTGTTATATATATATATATATACACTATGATTAAATTATAAAAACTATATGATGATAAAACAAGAATTGAAGTTGTGTTGCTAGCTAGCTGTGGATTTGTACTGTTGGGGTGCATCAGATTCTTTCAGTGATCTCTGTGTGTTGTGAATTAGTAGTGAGTTAAATGGGAAAAATGAATAGAAAACGATTCGCTACTTCTCAGTATTTATATTGGCAGCAGAAGAGAGAAAAAATTTAAAAAAAAAAATAGTGGTTGTGTATGGAGAATGAATGAATGAATGAAATTAAGAATGAGAAGAGTAACCGACTAACCGGAATATGGTTGACAACTTTGACAATTGAGGAGGGGTAATTGATATGGCCCAATATTCAGGAATCAAATTAAATGTTCATTTTTTCAAAATGAAAAGATATTTTAAATAGGGGAGAGAATAATTAAAGGAGCTTGACTTAGTATTTATGGCGTTTTAATCTAATATAAATTACTTTGTCCTTTTCCTCCCCCTTTTTCTTCTCCTACTTCCTTTATATCTTTACTATATCCTTTTTCCTGGCCATTCAAGTAAAATTAACTGATACTCCCTCATGAGTTAAATTTAGTAATTACTTAAACTCATGTTAAATTTTAACTTCCTCTGCCTCTTTTACGTTTTTCTTTGACCTATTTAATGAAATTAATGATTCATTTATATTCTCTCATATTTTAGGAGATAATCAGGGTTATTAGATTCGACCGATTCGACTAGTGAATTGGTCACTTTCCCGATCCAATTCTCTTTTTATATTAATCTACAACTAGCTCGGTCAGACTTGTGTCTGATTGGACGATTTTAATGCAAACTGGAATATTAGTGTTCGAACATCTTTAAGACTTTAAGGAAATAATTCTTCAATTTCTCAAAAATTCCATTTTTGTGAGTGTGCTTCTCTACCATCACACTATGCAACTTGTTGTGTTAACTTATATATGTGAAAAATAATATATATTACATATATGTCTAAATCACATTACTTTGATACATTTATTTAATTGAATTAATCCAATTCAACTAGTGATCCATCAGTTGAGTTGAATCAATGACCTAATGACTTAGTGCCTTAGTCAAGTCAATTACTATTTCAAACTTGATAATTATGCAAATAACTATTCTAAAGAGAAAGGTAATGGTGAAAAAATAATTTAAAGATATATCAAGATGTTGGATGAATAGTAGTTGTTTGGTCTCTTGTAAAAATTGAGAATATAAGTTCACTTCTTGAAAATTGACCATATTTGAGAAACCTCAAAAAAAAAAAGGAAAAAGGAATGAGACAATATAATACATTATAGCGGTAGTTATAAAATAAAGAACAAATAATTTTAACTTAGAAGTAATATTTGGACTCACACTCATCACTTTTGATAGAATTTTTCTTTTTGGTACATTGGTGGTAATAGTTGTGAGATGGATGACTTCTTTGAAATCCTTGTGTTGTATTTTTTTTTTTTTTATCGTTAAGCCATTAAGAGTGGACAAGTGGTAAAAAGTCTAGATAAATTACATAAGATTATAGATTCGGATCTCATTAATGGAATTTTTCTTAATTCCTTAATCAGTATTATTAAAATCCATATAAATATATATAAGTAAAGATTCGATATGTTAACCTTGAGTACAAGATGAAAACCAAATTAAAACAAATAATTATATCCAAAAACAAGTGTCGCTGTTTATCTTTTCCATATATGAAGAGTTTGTTTGTAGTTTTCTTTTGTTGTAAATATTGAAAAAAGAAGCATGTATTATTGGCATGAGTGCATGACCTTGCTCGTCGCAGGTTGCCTCTTCTGGGATTTTACAGAAGCTTTTCTTTCTTTAATTTTTTGCTGAGTAAGGTTGCGCTTGAAGAAAAAAAAAACGCTGATCAAGTACCAAGGATTCTACTCATTTTTCATTTATATTATTTATTAACCTACCACAATGTTATTAAATTTTAATTACTAATCTCCATATACATCATGACAGAAAAAGAGAAGTCTAGAGATAAAGCTGTTTGACAGAAGAGCGAAGACGCTCTGTTCTTTACTTATTTTGGCAAAAACAAATTTCATTGGGAAAAAAATAAAGTGAAAGGGCAAGACGCTCTTGCCAATGATTATTTCCTTGCAAAATGCCACTTAACTTTTCTTCCTTTTCTTTCTTTTTCTTCTCAATGGCATCTTTGTTATGCATTGCAATGACACAAATACATAGCTGATAACTTTTGTTATGTATTATAAGAGTGTTATTTTTTTCAGATATCTTTATGTAGCGAAGCATAAAATGTTAAACCAGTTGCAAAAATTAAAAAATAATTGAAAATTCAGTCTTTATAATACAAAACTTATCTCTTGCTACATTAAAACATATCTTATATGGGCCCATAGTTTGGGACCATAAGACTATGAGTAGGAGTTTTATAGATGATGGACGGAGTTACTAATAATGAAATGTGAGAAAAAGGTAAGTGATGGAAGTTGTCACCTATCTCCTCAAATTAGAAATTTATTTTAATGCAAAGTTGTATAAAAAATATAGTAAAGAGCATAACCTAGATCGTCTTTCAAGAAGGCTTAAATACTTAGTTGAGAAGATTGGGGGTTTTAAAGAACGAGATTTAAAGCAATCAAAATTAAGAATTAATAATAACGAGATAATAGCAATAGTGAAGAAAGCACTAATGTGAGATATTCCTAGGATTGGAAATTAATTATTATTGACCAAATATTAAACCTATTGGTGGTTATTAGCAATAAATTACTGGCAATTCAACTAATGATTAATTAACCTCTAAAATTTGATCAATGTAGATAACTAATAAATGAAATCTCAATTTATTTAGAAATCATATTAAGTTAATGAACCAATTGCTATAACTTAACTGCCAAAGTTAATTCTAATGTTCTCTCTCAAACATAAACTAATAAATCTATCAATTTATGCCCAAAGAGTTACTCTAAACGATGATCGCCAATTTAGTTATCACAATAAAGATTATAGCAATTACCACAATAAAAATTGTAGAACATTAAGAAAATCAATCCATTTTAATATCAAAAGGGGTCTGAAACATCATCCCAATCTATCTAGAAACCCTTACATTAGTAAAGAAAATCTACTCCTCTATCTTTGGAGGATTACAACAATGAAAATAAGAGAGAACCTGAAAATAATAGCAATAATCCTTGCTACTATCTTCAAGACAAAGTATCTTTACTAATGAAATCTCTAAGAAAGAGAAGAATAGAGAAGAAGATGAAGGGAGAGAAAGTGGCTACCTAATTATAGATCTAAAACTAAGTAAAAAGCTAGGGTAAAAGTCTGTGTCAATCCTTTATATACTGAATTCAAAAATGGGTCAAAGTGGGGCTCAAAAACATATTAAATGAGCTATTTTGTGTCATTGCACGATGAGCACTGCAACGCTCAACAGTGAACTATGCTGATAAAAATTATTTTATGGGTGCTGATGAGCGCTACAGTGTTTCCTGGACAGAATCAAATCCATCCTTGGCACTAGAAATAGTGATTGTAGCCATTTGAATAAGCTTTCAAATGCCACCAAAATCACTTTAATCAGACGTTTGTAGCTCTAGATATTGTGAAAATACTAGTTGGAGGTCAAGTCGGATAACATCAGAACACGAACAATCTTTGATCTTACAACTTTATTTTCATAAAGATACTCTTAGAATTGGGTTTTTAGCGGAGCATGAAAGTTATAGAGGACTTCTTGAGCTTTTCAAAATATATTTATTTGTCTTAATCCGATTCTTATAGAGAGAGATACAGATTTTCTTTTACAATGCTGTTTGCGAATGTACTCAAATGAGCTCAAAAACTCTTCTATTTTGCTCCCAAATTCTTCTTAATAGTTTCCATTCTTGTTCTTGACATTTTAAACTTGATCCAAAGCTCCTGTGCGCAAAATCATACTCAAAATGACAAGTCAAATGCAACAGGCTGCAATTATAAATTATTTCAAAATCAGTACAAAAGCCAATAATTATATTAAAATCATATACTGAGAAGTAAATTAAAATCTTTATTAATTGCATCAATAACTTAGTAAAACTCATACAAAAAAAATTGAGGTTTGGTAGCAAGATAAGTTGCATAAATGTCCCTTATCAGTAAAGAGTAGAGCTGGAGAGATTATACTACTCCTCTATTTGGAAATTGCTTTCATTCCCTTCTTGATCCCTCAGTTTGGAGGGTTACAAAAGTTTGATTTTGAGTGGCAAGGGAGGGACATATTATCCCTTGCTACCCACACGACTCCCTCCTCTAAAATTACTTCCAAGCAATGGTCACATAACTTTAGCCCGACAATTCCTTGCCACTCACTTCATTTTCATTCTTTCAATCATAGCCTAAGCCTTTGACTATTATTATAATAAAAATAAAGATGTTCTATATATTATCTTTTTATCCTTTTTCATATATTTCATCCTCCCGTTATCACTTGACTCACCCCATAGTTCGCCTTCATCGCACTCTCTACCTATTCCATCTGCCGCAACTTGTTCGAATGGTTGTTCTTGTTTCTTATTCATTCATCCTTTGAGACAAAGAACATAGTGAATTGTCTAGGATTTATTTATAAATCTTGAATTAAAGGATTAGGGGTGCTATAGAAGCTGAATGGAGAAATGTTTCACCGTCATTGTAGATCATAATTTCTTTTTATTACGGAATCCATTTCTTAATTAATACGACAAAGGGGTTCTGCACTCCTACTTACTCTAGGATATATGGTGATGTCATCGAGACTTTTTGAAGACAATATGAAGTTGCAAAACCTGAAGGAGGAGGGAGCGCCCAAGAGGCGGCTGCTTGAAAGAGGGAGTGGTGATGGCGATAGTGTAGTATAGGAATTTTATAAATCAAACAACATAATCAATAGATTAAATCCTTGCATCTCAATTATTAGATAGGAGATCGGGAGTTAGGAATACCTTGAATATCTATAGAAGATGACGGATCCATATCCTTCATTTTGACCTAACAAAGAAAGATTCTAAAAAGAAACTTGGTAGAGGAAGCAATTGCTCCTATTCCATACACAGTGAGGATGTGTCAATCTCAACGAGGGTACTAGTAAAGTGTTGGGTCAAGTCATCCAACATAATGAATCTCATATACAAAAACTCATAATAATATCTACAGTAAAAAATACTTAACAATAAGGAATCATAATAAGCTTTTTGAGATTGCTATGTTTCAAAATATTTATCTATTTATCGGATCATAAGGAATCATTAAAATTTTTTTTTATCAATATTGTCCTTAGTATAATAATTTATGTTCACTAACTTTAATTGATCGTATTTACATACTTTTGTTTTTTAATATGTAAAGGTAATTTGTCTACACACGTAACTTTATATTATTATCAGGATTTATTTATTATTTTCTTAATATATATGTCTTTTTTACAGTTAGACTAAAATGGAAGAAGTACCTATTTTGCTATTTATCACAGCTCTTACCAGACTTATTTGATGAAAGGAAGGGTGACTTAATTAACTAGTAGGAATGTAGGATTTACTGGCCTTAATAAAGAGGCTCCCTAAGGGCATTGATTAATAAAGGATTTTAAAATAGATAAGTTCATAAACTTTTTTATGAACCCCACACATTATTGAAAACTTAACAAACACATTTTTCAATGAATAAATTATCTTTTTTTGAATCCTTATATACCGTCATTATTAGATAGTTCCTTAACATTATATAACTCATTAATACCGTCACGACTTTTAGTAAATGGGATAACCTTTTTTCTTCCTAAATTTCTTCTTACCATAAAAAAAAGTAATCAAAAAATAAACTTTATATTGATATGATAGAGGTACATTTAGTTTCAGAGGATGACTTTATATTTCATATTTTATTTTTCAATTTGTTTCTTATTTAGAATATTATATAAAAAAAGTAAAAACCAAAAAATTGAGTTTTTCAGTTTACATCTATTATTTTCATTGTTTTTTATAAAATAGATTTTTAAATGTATTAGATACATTAAGGCATTGGTTAGTAAAATCTTTACCAAACAAAAAAAGCAATCTATAATATTAAAGGTAAATCATACTAATTTCTTCTAAGATTTAGTATAATTACACTGATCAACCCTCTATTTTGTATAATTATACTGAACTTTCATATAGATATTAATTCACTAATTTAATTTTATATGTACATAATTATTAGTAGTAAAATTATAATAATATTTTCACAATATTTGACATATATTGACTAAAATACCCTTTTTATCATAAGCTATGATACTTGTTACAACGTGCCCGGAGGGCGCCGCGACGGGGGACGACGATCGAATTTTAAAATAAAAAACAACAGGGAGTCGCCACCAATTTTAATTCTGGTTAAAACTGGAAAACCTTTTGATTTGTAAAGTAGTGCTTTTGAAAAGAGGTTTGAGTCAAAGTCTGATTATGACTAGAGAAGGGTGGGAACTTAATCCCACTTTAACTAATACATCAGTATAAATACGGTTACCCTAAAGCTCATTATGCAAATTAATTATAATTTTATAATATTTATTTTCCCCAAAATTTGTGATAATTGCGTATTTACAAGGAAATAAAGATAAAATTAAAACAAGAAATAATGAACAAATTTTATTAAAAGGGATTTTTGGCTTGATAGTTGTTTGCTACGCCGACGTATCCTCTGGTGCAATGAGGAACTCAAAGCCACGTCGTTCTGTAGAAAATAATTGTATGTTGAATTGATTTTATTAAAGAAACTAATTTTGAAGAAGTTAAAACCCCTCTTGCACAGGATTCAGGGTGGTATGAACCATACAAGAAATCCTTACACTCTCATGAAACTTGAGGATAGCGAGCTATACATCAACATCATGAGTTGTCGCGTGGATTTTATCTTTGAAACTAGAATTTTAAAATAGAAATATGACAATCGACTTTAATTTTTGAGCAAACACATGAATACATACAAAAAGATTTTTGATTGTTAAATGGAAAGATAAAATTTTTTGCAAATGCTAATTTTAATGAGAATTAACAGAATAAAAAAAAAACAAAATTTTCATAACCATAACTAATTTAAGCAAACACATGAATACATAAAATAATTAAACTAAAATCAAAATTAAATAAAATTACATGATTAATTTAAGCAAAACACATAGAAAATAATAAAGAGGAAGATCAACTTATAAACACAAATACACAACTAAATAAAACATAATTAAATAGACAAATATAAAAACCTAATTATTTTTATTATTTTTTGTTTTTTATTATTTTTTCTTTTAATTTTAAAATCATTACAAGATTCAACCAAAGTAAATATGTAATTAAAATCACACTTTTTATTTTTAGTTTTTTTTATACTAAAATAATCTAAGATTATTACAAAAAAAAACTTTCTTAATAAATCAAATTATTCCAGTCTTCATTTTGAACTAAATTAAATAAACATTAATTAAATAAATACACTAACTAAACCAAATAAATTCAAAACCAAACAAACAAAATGAAATAAAATAAACTCATCTGACAAAATAGAATATTAACTTAAAATAAAATTAAAACTCTTTATCTATTTATCCTAGTTTTATTAATTTAATTACACTATCCTATATACTTCAACTCTAATATACACCATGACTAAAATAAACAAAGACAACGCCAACTCTCTCTATTATTCATATACACCTTTTACATTACACTAGCTCTCTCTTGCACACACACACACCGCATCTGCGCTCACACATCACGATAACACACACGCACCCACGTACTGATAACACACACGCATACCTTAACACAAAATAAGGAAAAACAACGATAGAGAGAGAGTGTTGGGGGTCTGAGAGTGAAATGAGAAGTGAGGGAAGAGAAAGAGAGAGAGAGCTCCGCATATGAGGGGAGAAGAGAAGGCGGGGAAGGGAGCTGCGGTGGCGGCGGTGGTGATTCACTTAGGGAGGCCGGCGAAGGGGAGGAAACAACACGGCGGTGCTGGGCGATGACCACCGTGAAAGGGTGTCGGTGCCGCCGCGACCTATGTATTGATGATTCGCGATTCTTGGCGTGGATAGATCACGCCGCCGAGAAGGAAAGGAGTCCATCGGCAGGATCTGGAGCGAGAGGAGAAAACGCTCAAGTGCCGGTATGGAGGTCTGGCGTTTGGGGGTGAGACCTCACGGCTGCTTGATTGGTTTCTTGGCGTGGAAGCCCGACGAGCAGTCGGCATGAAGGGAAGGTCTGGTGAGTTCTGAGCACACACATAAGGAAGGTGCGATGGAGATCGAATGAAGAGAAGTTGTGGTGACTGGGGATTCGGCCTTGGTGGTCGTGACGGCTTTAGGGAGGGAACGGGTCCAGGCGGCGGTGGCGGCGGTGTGTTGTGGAGGAATGGGAGGGTGAAAGAGTGGATGATGGTGGTGATGATGGTGGCGGACTGGCGATGATGTAGATGACCCGGAGGCCGCGGCTGAAGGTGGAGGCCGCCGCGGCCTCCTTCTCCTTTTCCTCTCTTTTATGTATTATTTTTTTGTTTATATCTGATGTTGATGATGATGATACTGTTGACGTTGAAAAAAATTACCTTGTTCTTTCCTGTTGTTGCCACTGGAATTGTGCTGGAATTTTGCTTCTGTGTTTGAAATTTGCTTGCCAGTAGATTGTATTGCTAGAATCTATTTTTTTTTTGTTTTTAATCTTCTTGTAGATTGTCCCCTTTTTTTTTGTTGATCTGAATCCCCCTTCCCGGTTATATGATGTTCTTTTTGGTCAAACAAAAATTATTGAGATCATCTCTTTTACAGGTTGGCTATCATCATACAAAGAAAAGAAAATGATGCTGTTGGGGAGAGGGATTCATCATGCTGTCCATTTCCCTCTCCCCGTTTGAAAGCAGTCAAAGAGAATCAAAGCTTTTGTTTTTTGTTTTTTTTAAATTTTTAACTTTTTATTGTATTTATTTATTTATTTATTTTTTTAAAAAAAAGGGCTGAAGAAGGGTATGGGCTAAAAAAAAGAAAAGCAATGGGCTTGGACAAATTGAAATGGGCTGGAAGAAAAAAAAAACAAATAATAAAAAAATGAAAAAGTTAAACAAAATATGGTGTTCACAATACTAAGTTTTATCTTCATGCAATACAAAAAATTTTATTCAATCAATATACTATATATTGTCAAAATATTATTTTATCATTAAGAATTATGTAATTACATATTTTTAATTTTGTCACTTCAATTAATGAATCAATATTTCTGGGGGATGTCAGTATAATTTCAGTAAACCTCAGAGACCTTTAATAATAATTTTATAAAATAAAAAGATGACGAATATAATTATACTAAATCTTATGGGAGGTTAATATAATTTACTCTTATATTAAAATTGGTCATACACATATGATGACCTAATTGGATCATTTGGTTCTCTCGCGTGAGGTTGACTATTAATAACAATAGTAGCATTAAACTAAGGTCACAACAGACTGCCATTTATTATGTTTATGTGTATTCTTAGTAGCAGCCCAACAAGCACTCCTTGACAATGATCTCAATTTAATTTTCAATCACATGCATGTCGTTGCAAATTACTACTACTCCTCTTTTAAAATATTTATCAATTTAGAATAAATTAAAAATAATAATAAATAATATTAAAAATTGTGTAAGATATAGTAAATAGATTAATATATCCCTGTATATTAATTAAAATAGCACACTGTTCAAGATTAATATTAAATAGAATATTTTGAAAATATAAAATTAATTAAGGACAATATTGGAAGAAAAAATTAATACTTTATTGAAATGTGAAATTTAAAAATATTTTAAAATATGAAGTTATCTGAAAATGGACAAATATTGTAAAAAAGGGATTAATAAATTGTTGGTAAATGACCCATAAATTACTTGACTTAGAACGATTCATTTGTGAGGTCGTCACCTGATTATCAAAGAGTTGAAAGATTTGCGTGTCAAACCGAGATGAATATTTTGGGTCAAGGATAGGATAGGATCATTTTGACAATGGCTCACTCACTTGTGGTCATCAGGGGAAGTTGAAAGTCAAATAGGCAATTTCTTATGTCATTGCTGGGGATAATATTCTACATCATCAACCACGCACATCGATTCAACTTTCAATATGAATTGTTAATTAATTTTCTGTGAATTCTGTTCAAGTGAATTGTAAAGTAAAGGTTGGTCAAATATTTAAAAAAATTGTTAGCAAATGTCTAATCTAAAGAAAGGTGTTACATAAAAATTATATTTTTAAGGAAGTGTTTGGCGGAGGGTCGAATTTTTATTCCTGAAATAGCTTTTTCAGGCATGTGTTTTTGAGAGCACTTGGTAAATATATTGAATTCCAAAAAATGATTCATACATTTCTGAAAATATGTTATACGGCCAGGCTGCAGAGGACAGCTTGGTTGGTGATGGATAATGGCGACCAGTAATGAATGGTAGCAGGTGGCGACAGGGGTAATTTAGTCTTTTCACATGATAAATATTTATTTTTAGACTAAAATCTCAAATTAGTCCCTTATAATTGAAAATTCTCTTATTAGTCCCTCAGATTTTATAAAATGGGATAAATTAGTCTTTTAGTAAAATTGTCATTTAAGCTGTATCATGTTAAGTTACTTATATATACTATTAATTTATTTATATATACTGTTAATTTTTATAGTGAACCATAACTTATTTTACTCTTCTAAATAAAGTTATTTAGACCTGTTTCTTTATTTACTATCTCACTATAGCTCTCTGCCTAGAAGAAAGATTTTGACTTTAAGTTGATATCTGTTCCGCATAGAATAGAGGAGTGGGGTAAGTTATATGACTTAATGTGAAAATTAACAGTATACATAAGTAAGTTAACAGAATACTGGACATTTCTATTAACAATTCAGATAATCATTTGACAGAGGAACTAACTTATCCCAATTTATAAAATTTGAGGAACTAATATAAGATTTGCTAAATATGTGAAATTAATTTATCCTCCACTATAAATTTAAAGGGCTAACTTAGGGTTTTAGTTTTTTTTTTTATGGGAATGTTAGAATCTCAAGTGGAGGATGAGATTATAGAGCGGAGGGATATATGTTGGAAAAAGATCAATCATGACAATACAACAATTTCGATAATATTTTTCTAAATTTTTTTATCAAATACGAGAATACTTTCGCATACCCAGAAATGTAAAAATATTACCCATATATAATAAAAACTTTAAGAATATATTTGTGAGTTTGGATTTTAAAAAAGAATAAAGGATAGAAGAGGTCTTAGAATATAAAATTATATTAGAAGTCCTCTCCTACCTTCTAAAATCTAAATTCACAAACATACCCAAGAGACTCCTCAATGTATACCTTGTGAACTTCTTTGGTAAAGTCCGATATATTAAGGAATTTCTTTCCTTCCAATTTGTAAGTCTGGAATATGATTTATAATGGACTTTATGTCCAGTGTGCTATATGTCTGTTATGGTGTTACTTAAAAATATTACTCCTTTACGTATAATAAGATAAGAAGATAGTCATATTAATATTATTGTTTGATGCACAACTGTAAATATAAAGCAATATGTGATTGGGAGAATAAAATAAAATGCATCCATTTGATACGATTAAATTAAAAGTTGACTTTGACATCTAACTCATTGTCGTAAAATAATTTAGTTTACATAGAATGAAATTCATCTTTGTTAACCAAAATTATTAAAGAAATTGAATGAACATGTTATGTATGTGTCTGAAATGGGATTTTAGACTCGATTTTTTTTTTTTCGTAAGTTTGACAAATGATATCATGAGTCAACTAATTGACGGCCCAAAAAGCTGACAATGTTCTCAGATTAATTCAAGATTTGCACGTCTTTTTTGAGGAGGGAAACCTTAAACAGCTGACAAATTCGCAAAGGAGAGTAACACATCTCATTTAATTCAGTACGTACCACATAACATGGTCGTAGGTACAGTATTCCCATACGTCTTCTTTAATTTATTCCACAATATCTAACTCATCGTCGAGTATATGCTTTATGTTTGAAGTAACTTTGGGAAAATAACCAATTGATTAATTATTATCCTTAATAAAAGCCTCTAAAGTTTATCAAGTGGTGTGGAAAGAATACCACCTAACCATAAAAAATAAAAAACCATTCAGCTGGGATAAAATATTTTCGTCTACTAGATAAAGTTAGACTGTCTTATTCTGTTAGTATATATTTATTCAGGATATTTGTTTTTTTGTATGATCGTGATATATATTTTACTAATATCTTATCTTGTCAATGAATGCAATTGCATTTGATATTTCATCACAAAAAAGTTTAGGCGTAGGATAAAGTCTTATAATTAAAACGGTTGAACATTTGAACAGCAAGGGTTTAAAGATCAAAAGATATGAGATGTCGATAAATTAATTGTAATCTTTATTGAAAAGCTATATAAAATTTACCATTGATATAAGTTTTGTAGTTATTGTTTTTTACGTTAAATATAAAATTATTTAAGTGTTTTTACTGATTAATTTAAATTTTCTTAAAAAAAGGTGATTCATAATATAGTATTGTGACCTATTAGTTGTATAGTTTGATCCTTCTTTTCAAATCAAGTTAGGATCTGGAAAGTAGAAACATCTTGTATAGATTGGGCTATTGGACACAAGATTAGACACAATTTTTTACTACAAATATTGAGGTGATTCGCTATTGAAAAGAGTGACAATGATGTCATCTTTAATTGAATACAGAAGGTTATACGCTTATCTTCTGTCATGTAGCCTTTGCTTTTTCCTATCTTAATTGTTGTAAACTACTTATACAAAGCTTAGTGATCTGTTTTATCTGTATATGAATATTGCATAGGAGTATCTTCTTGGTTTGGGGTTATATAATAACTTTATGTATCTTTTTGCTCTCTTTTCATAAAATTTGGTTGAACAGTTTTTATTTATAAAAAAAAGAAAATCCTTCTTCTCAAATCTCCCCGGCCTTAAAGACTAAGACATGACCCATCAAGGAGTATTGTATATCGTCATTCCCTATCATGTCACCCAAATCACTCCTACTACTAAAATGGCCTAATTTTTGTCAATTGTTGCAATTGACACAACCAAAATTGTGGAATCACTTTGGGTTTTACTTTCAAAATTAGGATTTAATTTTTATATATTAACAGTATTATAAGAAAATTAATAGAATTTGGAAATAGAATATAACACAAAGATAAGTAACTACATATGCTATGATAACTAAGTATAATTTATCATTTTTTTTCAAATCTTATTAGTTAATAATGTAAAATTATTTTATATTATTAACATATAAAATTGATCTCTACATATTATAAAAAATATTTTTAAAATGATAAATTTTATATAAACCCATATTGCTTTGACAAATGTTTAGTTTTGGGTTTTTCGGATCTTGCATTGCTTTTACAAATTAAATGTATATATAATATTGTCCCTTAATTAATATATTGAAACATCCGAGAGCATTAAACCTGTCAATTTTAATAATGTGAATGCCATCATATGCCAATTATATATCTCCTTTTTAAAATTATTATCATATTATTCTTGTTATTAATTTCTTCAAATAAAATCATGAGCCAATTGCTTATTACTTGATCTCATCACGTTACAATAAAGTTTTTTTTTTCCAATACACATATAGTTTTAATTTTCTTCAAGTCGGCGAAATTCAAAATCTTCTGCTTTTAGCCAGTAATGAATTAGGTAACTTTTGTTGTCCGAACCATTTTTTTTTTTCACTATAATTGAAGCGCAAAAGTATTTTGGACGTTTGATTTTAAACGTTGAAACTCGGGTGAGTAAGACGCAAAAAGACAAGAAGAGACTGAAAATTAAAATACATAGAATTATTATTATTATAATTTTGAAATAATTAAAAACTGTGAGGATATGGGGAGATGAGTCAACGAGTAGGACCCACGCGGCGTGCAGGCGTGCGAAAACAAATGGGTCCCACTCTCAGTCCGCTGTATTCTGCCAACAGCAACTCTTCTCTTGAGAGTCAGAGCCCTGAAAATGACCCTCTCTCTCTCTTCTTTCTTTTTTCAACTTTTTTTTATAAAAAAATAAAAAATCTATTCTGCCGTCTTAATCATTTCATATTTTCATTTGCCATATGCCTTGTTACACTTAATTCGCATAAATTCGATGGACAAGGACAAATGTCGTTTTAAAAATGATGTTAATATTAGAAATAAGTTCACTAATAGTTCAAATTTTTTGAAAATAAAATATAAATTTAAAGGTAAAATTTCCTTACCAAACTAAATTTTTTTGTGTTCAAATTCCTTTCCAAAAGTATTAACATTATTTTTGTCTTTCCTATCCATATTGGTGAGATTTGTTTGCAGCAAGCCCAGATGATCGTTTTGTAGATTACTGGAAACTTGGATCTTAAGCTACTCAAGGAAATCAAGGCAGCATATGTGAAAATATTCAATATAAAATAAAATTTACTTAAAATTATACTGGTATAACTTGATTATAATTTTTTATTATTATTATTATTATTATTATTATTATGCACAATATATATTTGTAACTACGAGGGACTTAGAAATTTAAAGGCCTTGCCTTGCACCTGACCACACTAGAGTACACCAAATACAAGCTAAACCATAAAACCCTTAACTGGCCACATGACCTGTGTTCTCCAACCCTGCATACAACACATGAAACTACAACTCTTAAAACCCCGATACAAAACGTCCACTTCCAAAATCTTGGGTCACACTCGCTCAATCTCACATAGCCGCTGATATAGAGCAGCCAAGCACACATGGGTTGCCAATCCATTAGCTGAAAGAACTCTCCAAAAATTTAAATGTTCTTCCTCGATTAAGACATGGCACAGCACTGATTGACTAATTTGCATAATTTATGCAATCAAAGTTGAGTGGGAATGGTTGACAATTGAAGGGTCAAAAACATCGATACATCGTTATCTATCCAAAGAAAACAATAAGCTAACAATTGACAAGTGCATGTGCACTATTATTACATCACATGTTTGCACATTTGTTTTCAAGTTTGAGTTGAACAATTTGTCTTTTGATAAATAGCCTAGCTGGATCCAACAAGATCTCCAATATTTGGTAAGATCCTTGAATTTATTGGGAGCCAACACAGTGTGTGCGCGTCTATATATATGTGTATATATATATATATTGTATATTTTGTAATATTATTGCGGAAGTCACCGAGATGCATGCCAAACCCAAAATACGGGGTTCCCTATGATTAACCGAATGATAATAGCTCCACTTAATGACTCCAAATGCCAAGCAAAGACAAGAAAACAATCTCCGACAAACCTACTAATTAAGCCACAGTTCAGTTCTCGCATTGCATGCAGCTAGGCTATTTGGATCCATTATTTGCTATCATTATAACAAGTGGAAAAAAAAAATGATGTGTTATTTTATGCTATCCATGATTTTAAATTGTGGTTGCAGTCGGTAGTTGCAGTGAGATGAAGAAAATTGAGAGAAAATGTCATTGACACCACTGCAATACCCTCTACGATGCAATTGTGAAGGATACTGCAGCAGCATTAATATTATATTCCAGTCACACTTGCGATTGGAGACGCAATTTAACACTTTAATGCTATCATTTTGAACAAATTCGGACCTAGACAAATGGTATTTTCAATGTTATATACAATTACACTATGTTGTAGAGCAGCCAAAAAAAAAAGAGAGCGAGAAAATGAGGTCATAATGCTGTAAGCTTTAGGTAAGCAAACTGACAAACAGAATTATGAAGGCTGGGCAACAAATGACAGAAAACACAAAGTAGTGAAGGATGACCTCCCCCACATGAACGAGTATAAAGAAAGAATGGGACAAATTAAAGGCACACGAGAGGGAGTAATATGAACGAGGAACAAGGGCTACAAAAATGAAGTACAAGCTGAACAATGTTGGGTACTATGGGTGTGCGCGTGTCACATTGATTGAGATTGGAGAGAAGAGAAGATTAAGCCATCAAGCCTGCTTTAATTGGTTGAGGTCCAATTGTCCATCGTGTTTGACTTGTTCCCAAAGTTCTATATTTTATTTTGAATTCATCAAGTCAGCCCCAAAGTTTTTCAATAGAGGTAGTAAAATAACATTTTGAAAGTTGAAACACATGCTATGTGCCTTACACGCCAAAGACTCATAATGGCTTGGTTTACTTCCCACACATCGTCAACAATCTTTGTCTAACCATGCCTCTGTTAACATCAACCAGATACCACCTAATTGACCGATGTGGACTAATTAGAATGGAATAGCCATGATTAAATCTTCGTGGATTGGGTGTAATTAATTGAATGGGGTTTTAATTAATCCCCCGTGTTCAGCGAGATATTTTTCACGCAGAGAAGTGGTTGCGATTAAATAGTTAATTTGATGTGATAGATTCTTGGTAGTGATCACCCAAGTGGACCATCTCATTGTTTACTAATTGCTTAGTCACAAGTCAACAAGCTATAACCTGATAACAGAAGTCAACTGCTATAATTTTCAAGCTTGACTAACTCAGAGGTGAACCTTCCTGGTGCATATTGAATGGACTACAATCAAAGCCTCTGACTTCAAATGACCAGTTAGGATTTGCAAATGAGATGCCTTTTTTTTTTTGTTTTCTGAATTTACATTTTTTTTTTAAGATTTACTTTTGATGCACTTGTGAAAAAAAAACCCAGAACATCAATATTTTTTTATTATATTTGTATATTATAAATGCTTAACTCTTACAATAATTATATGAAAAATTAACGTACAAATTATATATAATAAATTTATCTAATTAGTGTTCTGGCAAGTAATTATATAAAAAAAATTGATATTGAAAAGATGAGGTTTTGTATTTTTAAAATATTAGATCTATTACAAAATTTTAAAGCGTACTTGTTTCAGTATCCTTCATTGGTGTTCTTAGAACACGTTTGAAAAAAACCTATATGTAATCGTATGACAATTGAGGCGAAGATGAAGTATTTTATCATGAAGGTCAATACTTAATTAATAATTAATGCATATAAAAATATATATATCTTAATAATATTTTATTTAAAAATAAATAAAAATATCATGTTGAAAAATAAATATTTTATGATAAAAATTTAAGAAAAAACATGTATATTTACCTAACATATTATCCAATGGCCTAATTGGAAAAGATATTAGCATAACAAAAAATATCTGACTTCATTACAAAAATTAGTGGCCTGCTCCACGTGGCTTACAATAGAAGTACTTTTTGACTTCATTCGTGCTTGAGATAAGTGTAAATTAAATAAACATTATTTCACACCTATCTACTATGAAAAATAGCAAATACTTGACAAAGAATAAATTCATTTACAGTACTTGATCACTTCGTAAGTTGCAGGTCACTCCTCTCACGACATTATCTAAAATCGAATTAAAACCTTGACCAAAAAAAGAATTAAAAGTATTTTTTTCTAACAGAAAACCATGAATAAATTAAAAGCCAAGTCCTTTCAATACCTCTTTTAAACCTCTAACATTTTTTTTTTCTAAAGTGAATTTTTCTTTAATGAATAAATGAGATGGTTATTTTTAGATTATTTAGTAGGTTGTAATTATAATATATTTAATGAATTGATATAATAAGAGTAAAAACTCTATATTGTTTGCTTATTTTACAAATAATTTTACTTTACTAATGTTGATATAAAATTATTCATGTACCTCTATCCAATATCACAAACTGTTGGAAGATGATTTATGATATGATAATAAAGCCTCCATAATCAAGTAATATGGGATTTGATCCTTATTATTCCTCACTGTGATTAATTATTCTTGAATGACAAAGCTTTATCAGAATCCCATGACCGCTAATATAGTTCATGAGTCTCCATAAGCAAGTGGCGTCGGGTTTGATCCTTTGATATTTCGATAAGTTGCTCATGCGTGCCAAAGTTTTATTTATTTATTTATTTATTTTACTTTATGTACTCAGTTGCACCATATTTGGGGCGGTTCATGCATGTTGCAAATTTGAAGAATAATCAAGAAAGCCAATTCTGAAATCATCGATCACAGCATTGTTTTTCTGTTGCTCATATGCATGTCTTCATACATTGAGAACAACAAGTTGAACTTGATCAACAAATTCAGAAGGGATGCATGCATTGTTGTGATTACATACGCATGCTCATCGACACAGTGATGGCAGAGCAGAGCATTATTCTCTGAATTTGGCTTGTCTTGTTTGTTAATTAATTATACGCATATTCTCTGGAATATTAATTTTTTATTATTTTAGTATTCTTCTGCTTACTCACCCACCAAGAATGGAATTATTGCTTAGTTTTGGAATACAAATTCCTTCTCCACCAATTACACACCTTTCTCGCGAAACCAACTAAGATTTCCACTTGCTTCCTCTGGACAGCCGCAGATCTATATAAACTACTTGGCTGCTTCGAAAAAGTTAGGTTGTCAAAGTACCAATGCTTATACTGTCATAATTTTCTTTTCGTCATGTTAATAGACAAATTATAATTTGCATATTTGAATAATCATACATTCATAATTGAGAACTTTAATTTTTTTATTAATAAATATGAGATTTGAATCCTCTAAAGTGATAATATCATTTTAGAAAGAAAAATAAGGAAATTTTATTATTAGATCAATAAAAGTAGAAATGGGACTCTTTTCCCTTTGATCTAAGAGTGAAACTTCTCACTTTATTCTCTAAAATGAAGATATCACTTTAGAGGATAAACCACAAAAATATGATAGTAAATGTTTTGAAGTAATCAATAATAAATGCAACATTTTTCACCAAATTCATTGATAAGACAATTCAAATATCTAGTTATGAAAACATAATTCCTCATTAATCATTATTAACATTTTTCAAATAAATACTTCATCAATCCACAAATAAGTGTCCACTTATAAATGTGCATATGAATTAAGGAAACGATTGGCACAATCTTAATGTTAGGACAATTTAAATACGTTTTACTGAATTGCCTTTACTATTTTCCTTTCTCATTCTTAATTACTACTCTCTCCCCTCCACTCCTCTCTCTTCTCTATTAATAGGGATATAGTTGAAAGAGATTAATTAATATTGCCTTGATTTCTAAACAAACACTAATTTGTGAAAAAGAAAAATCTTCAAAATGGACATTTATGTATGAATAGAGGGAGTGCATTAATAATGTAACCAAAGTTCTTAATTATTAATATTGTTATATGATATATGGGTATATATAATATTAAAGTTTTTCTTTTTTTTTTTTTATTGTTGTTCAAGATATTTATCACTAATAGCAGTGACTATTCCCTTCGAACCTCTGACTAGAATTGTCACATGACATTTTTTCTAATATTTTATTATTTTTAATTTTATTGCTTATAACTCGATTTTATTTTACTTTTTATTTTTCATCGTTTTACCATTCATATATTTCTTAATTTTTCATTTTTTTTCCAATAATTAATGATGATCCCTCAAGGAGGAATCAAAACAGTACATACAAATGACAAACCTCGCATCGGTCTGCATACATCTTACTATATCATCCAAATACCCCAAAATACATAGCACAAGATTAAACTATGCCCTATTCCAAATCATTGTCAGTAGCCTTAATTTTTCATCTTATGGTGAATTCTTAACTCTTCATCTTTTATAATATTTCAAATTTTTTATTTTCTAAATTTTCTAAAACTACCTTGAATAAAAAGTTAATACATTTAATAATTATAAATGAATGTAAATATTTTTATTTTATAATTATCATAATATAGTTAGCACTTAAGAATTAAATTTATTTTGTAATTACTATAATATTTTGACATTATCTTCCATCTGTAATTAAATATTCTTATAAGTGTCTGAAAAATAATGCAATAGGTTGTGCTTAATTAAAAAGATTTTTTCTGAAAAATATCTTAAGAATATTAATTAAAAAAATAAAAAATTCAATTATTTTCAATATATTCAATTCATTAAAAATTTATAAATTTTATTTTTCTAATTAAATCTCTTTACATTTACTTCTTTAGTCAGTATCCTCAAAATCTAGTTAGCAAAATTCAGTTAAAAACTTCTCTAATAATTAGGTCCTCTAAACATTGTAGCTATTAACAGATTCCTCCCAATAATATTTGTTATTCTGAGTGATGTTACTATGAATTCAGGTTCACAATTACATTGCAAATGTATCTATTATTTAAAATATAATTTAATATTTTAATATATAGATACTATAAAAATCAATCAATATATATATTATTACGTGTCATTGCACCCATAAACTTGGGTTTATATATTATCATCATTATATTAATTTTTGGTATAGCAATATAATATTTATCCTGCCACACCTAATGGTTCTGAATGGCTACACCATTATATGGTTGATAATATTTATTCGCGGTATTAAATAATTAAACACCAGATTTTTTAACGTGCAACACTATTAATAAGTAATTAAGTATTCTAACATTTTTTTATCGTTCTTAAGCCTGTCTAAATCCTTGTTATCCTAATCAATCCCCTCACAAAATCAAACTCTACGGTACTACATTCGTTTTACAATAACTATCAAAAATCAAATAACATATATATCAAAGAAAACAAAAAAAACTTGATAAATATAAAAAATTATATGAATTGATAAAATTATTATTATTTAATTATTATTACTCATTTTGATAATTATATTCAATACTTAACTAATACATTTATATATATTAAGGGTATAAATAAAAAAAAATTAATACTATCTAAATATTATAATAGACAGAGATATTCTAAATCATAAAAAAATAAATAAATTAATGATTATTATAAAATGAAGGGGTATTATTTTAATTTTTAGCTTGTTTTCACTCTGGTTATTTATATTCAGTATAAGAATTTTGGATTTGACACATGTGTGCCTTATGCGACCATCTCTCTTGTCATTGACTTTGGGTCGAAATTCTTTTCTTTGAAAATTTGAGTGCGTGATATTATGTTTCTACCATGGAAAAGGAGGGCGCCTATGGTAGCTAACTAGGATGACGAGCATTACATGATTACGGTGTTGATGACGATAAGGAGGGAAAAATATAAAGAATTTGACCAGCAAGTAAGCTAGTGGCCCACCTGTTCCGTCTCCCAAAATATAAGGCAGCCTTTGGCGGGTACAGCAATAGAAATAGAAATATAGACACAGTAAAAATAAAATAAAAATAATAAATATATAAAATATTATTAAAAAATATTAAATTTTTTTTTATATTTTATCTCTATTTTTTGAAATTATAAAAAATTTTCTGCCATATATTCTTATCTTTCCTTTTAAATATAATTCTATCTTTATCGTTCCTATATTTTATTCTTTGTCACTCAAATCAAATGTTATATAAGTGATTATTTTTATTTTTTTTATGTTTTGTAAGTGGCCTGTGTGAAGGTAAGGTTAATTAAGAAATTAAATAAAATTAATTAAATGATAAAATTTTTAAGCAATCCCAACTTCTTAAAAAAATTATTCTTTGATTAGCCAGTATTTTTAAGGTACCGGATTAATTTTTTTAATCATAAAATTCTTAGAATAAGAAATAATAATATTCTCTTCTTTCATCATATTATCTGCCACTTTAAAGAGAAAAAAAAAACCAATATCTATTATTCTCATATATCAATAGAGTATTTATAGTTTTCTATTTTGCCCTTCTCGATACTTAAAACATACCAATAATCGCTAAGTGTGAATGATGATAATAAAATAATTAGATGTTTAAGAGTTAATAAACATATTTTAGCACAAATATGTTTTCATGTTTAAGTTTTTGGTTTTGAATTCTTTAATTATTTATACAAATGGTTAAGAAAAAATATTCTGTATCATATATATTTTAATACATTAATTTTGTAAGTATTTATTATCTCTATTTTTACGAAAGTTGATAAGTTAAAATATATATATTACATAACACTACTTTTTCTAGTTGTAAGAATATTAAACTATTTCTCTATTCATTCTATGGTGGAGCGTGGTTGACATGGATCTTGACCCTCTTTGATGAAACATTCCTTGGACTCATTATTTGGCCCCCACTCATCTCTCAACCTTCCTTAAAATCCTACAATATTTGAGGACTTCCTTTGAAAGCTGTTCCTTTGTTTGTCCTCTAGTGAGTAATATTCTTCTTTCTTTTCTCACTCATTCTCCTTTCGCAAACTGTGCAGTTCTTTATTTTGTCTACAGCTGTGTGATGTTTATGCAAGAATATGTTTTACCAATTAATTAAAAGACGACCTTTAAGTAGACCCATATACAATGCGACAATATTCTAATAAAACTTCTCACTGCCTCCGATTCATGCTTTCTTTAATAACCAGCTTAAACAATTATTGGGAATTTGACATGTAAGGGTGTCATGTCAATTGATCTAATTAATAAATCTTTGGGTTGTTTGTAGAGTCAACAACAAGCTGAAATACGAAATTAGAATTCCTCTCTTATAATTATCATCATATCTTATAATACACCAAATCACTTACGTGTACAACATAGGTTTAATAGCATAAGCTTAATCAGTAATCAAAATTTCACAGTATTGATCATTAACTAACCATGACTTCTGCTCAAAATAGGTAGAACCGAGGACTACGAATTAGAGAGGAAATTAAATGATATGAAGCATTATTATCATTTCATAAGCAGAATGCAAAGAATTTCCTGGTGTTGCACAATTTTAAAGCGCATTATTATTATGTTATTAATTAAACATGAGCTAATCCATGGCTTAGAGCATGTTAATTGTTGTTACCAATGAGATTAAGCCATTATAAGTTTCTAGCTACCAAAGTGCACAGCATGACCTCATCTCTACATCATTATCTTACAAACTAGAAAAAGAGAAATTAGAAAATAAAAAGGAAAGGAGGAGAGAATAAAAGGAATGTCAAAAGAATGCTTAGCTTCTATGCCCATTCATTTATAATATTGAGTATTTTTGGATGGAAAAGAAAAGGCAATGACCGTAGGACCCTTCATTTATAGGTCATGATGAAAATATGAACAAGACATACATTGGACCTACAAATTACATCCCTTTCCTCACTAGTCATTATTGCTAATCTCTTATACATATCTATTATATTCAAACAAGTTCGTAACTGCTTTCATTCCTAAATCAAACTGAGATGGAGCTTTTTCTTTCCCTCCGTGGCCGTTCTGGCATCCTCATAGTAATATTGGTAAACAACTGTCCTTTTTATTGTTGTTGGAATTCATTGGCACTTTTAAATTTTGTAGTGAGTGTTATTGAGTTTTTCGCAGTAAACTTCAGTATATTAAAAGCATAAAGCTAGGGCAGAACCATTAAATCTTATACTTCAAATATTTATCTTCATAACCACATAGGACAGAATCGGTAGACATTGAGAAAGACCTATGTCTGTATTTTGAAACAAATCGAAGGTACTGAGAAATGAGAATTAATAACAAAGCATTTTTTTGGGTCGGTAATAAACAAGTGTCATATATATATAAATATATATATATATATATATATATATATATATATATATATATATTGGGTCTGGAAGTTGTGCGTTTACCCATCATAAACGGTGACAGGTAACTGTCTAATAATGAGCCCACTTGAGAGCGTTGGCCCAAGAAAAGCCCAAACTTCACATGTCAACGGCGAAATAAACTTGACCAAAAAGACCAAAGACTCATGACCCAAAAAGAAGAGGATTGATCTACAAAGGAAGAAAGTTACTGAAGGCCCATAAGAAGAAAACAAGGTTTTTCTTTGTTTCTGGTCAAGAAAGAAGTAAACAACTTAAAATACATTACAAGAAATTTAGCCTAAAATAATACTTATTTTTTGAAACATATAAAAATTATTATTTTTGTACACATAGGCAACACTTCTCTTAAATGTGTTGCCTTTGATATAAAAAAATATTGTCTTCTCTGCTTAAAAGTGTTGTCTTAAATAATTGACTACATTTGCTTTAGCAACATTATGAAAAATAATGCATTAGCTTAAAAATATACCCTTTTACTAAAAAATATTGTCTTTGAAAATTGGTCACATGTGATATAGCTACTCTTTCAAAAATGATGCCTTAACCTAAAAAAATGTAGCCTTTGCTATATTGAAAGCAACACATATAGAAAAAATATTACCTATGTATGCATAAGCAATATTTTTTAAGCATACTTAAAACTAAGTGTTCTTTTAGGTATAAATTTCTTGTAGTGATGTAAGCATTTGTAGTCCCCAAAATGGCCGAATTCATATTGTTATAGCTAGGTTTCAAAGTAGATAAACCAAGGCCTTTGGCCCTGCAAAATGAAAAGAAAGATGCTTGACAGAGTGAAGGGACCGGCTACCTCTACTCATAACTCAAAAAGCCCAGGTCCATTAATGTTGAAGGTTAGTTTGTTTTGTTTTGTTCAACTTGAATGTTAAATGTTGAATATGTTTTACCTTCATAAACAAAAAAAGAAACGTATATTCTGTTTCTTGGTGCTGCAAGTGATTGATCTATAGTTTTGCCCTAAAACCTAGCACCTAGCATAATGCCAAATGGTATTATGTAAATGGGCTAAAACGAGATTCTTGAAGTAGTATCATAGATAGAAATGTAATACATATAAATGGGCCTAAATAACCCAATTAGTGGAGTTAAAATCAGTTAATAGGAAATAGTATAAATAAAGATATTAAGACAACTAAAATGTGATTTGTGATTCCCTTTCCTGATGAGTATCCTCTCTTCTTCATCTCTAGAATTCCCTCTCGTTTTCTCTCATCTCTCAATTTCTACATTGTTTCAACGTATTGATAGTGGCTGGATTCAAGAATTGGGCCCCGCGATTCCACTTTGTTTGCATGAAAACGTTATCCTAAGCATAGATTTCAACAAGATCGATGAAGCTGAGCTCCAAAACGCAATGAAGAATGTCGTGACAAATTTGTTGCCATTTGATGCATCCGTGGCCACCAAGTGCACAAGCCATGCTAACACCACGACAATACCAGGGCACCATGAGCTTTATTATGACTCACACTCAACGGTTCCACACCTATCTCTCCACATGTGTACAAGGATTGTTGCTTAACCATCGAGAAGTCACTCAACAGTGTGTATTGCCAAGGCCATGTCTCAGGAGGGTATGATGTATAATATATAAGATATTATTTATTCTTATCATTCCCCCTCAAGAGTTGCAACATGCATGCACAGAGGCAGGAAATAGAGGTGACATTGCGCTGAGGCTGGAAATGAAAGTGCAAATGTGTGGAGGAAATCAAATAGTGGTGGCGCGACTGATTCAGAGAAGGCAACAGGTGTACGCGGTACTCCTCAATGGTTAAGCAATTATACTCATACACACATGGAGGGATAGGTGCTGAACGTTGTGTGCGAGTTCCCAATAAAGAACATAATGCCCTGGTATTGTTGTGATGTTAGCATGGCTTGTGTACTCAGCCACGGATGCGTCAAATGACAGTAAATGTATCACGACGTTCTTCATTGCGTTCTGGAGCTCAACTTCATCGATCTTGTTGGAATCTCTACTTAGGACAACGTTTTTCATGCAAACAAAGTTGGATTGTGGAACCCTGTTCTTGAATCCAGCCATCATCAGCACATCACCCATATCGTACCGCTGAAGTCCTGAAATTGTCACAAACATGATCATTGTGTTGTGTAAATGTACTTATCTTACAAAATTTAAAATCATTTTTTTTATTAAATATTATTATTGTATACTTTATCTTTTAAGGAGCAACATATTTATTACATAAAATAAAGCAGTAGTGTAAATTACTTATTTATCACAAAATCAATATTTAATGACAAATTTAACAAATAACCTTGGATAAAAATGAGTTGTGTTATCTGAACAACCCTTTATGTAGATAATTTTGACACATGAAGAGAGAGAAGTAAAAAAAAAAATCATAAAAGAAAAAGGGTGAAAAGACAATGGGAGAGCAAAAATAGAAGGGCAGTGTTGGATGTATCACACTTGTTGGGTGTACAAATATTTTTACTCAATAAAAATTAAACTCTATTATTTTCTGTTTAAAATACATAGTGCACTTGAGAGGAACCAACTTGATTCTAAACTGACGTTACAATTTTGTGTATTTAAAACCATATAATCATAGCAATTGAGATGAGCATGAAAGAGAATAGAAAATTAGTTACTAACCAGCAAAAGTTGTGATGACGAGCTCATATTTTTGGTCAAGCTTGACATCAACAAGATCCGCCAACTCTTGCTGCTCTTTCTTATTGAGAGATTTTTGTTGTGAACCTATGACCTCATTACTCCATCTAACCGGCAATATATAGTGAAAAAGGTAAAATGTTATCATTCCCCACACAAAACATAATTCGATTGTAATTTCAATACCTTGTGCAACAAATAAGTAGCATTGTTACAACAGGACGATGAAAATTTTGTTTTGAAAATAAATCACGAAATCACCTCGAAAGTTTATTAAAGAAAATCATTGAAAAACCTTTTTGCAAAAATCATTTTAAACCAATATATAAAAAAATAAAAAAAGAAGTTAGAGATTTAGAGTTTATTTATGGCTTTATGCTCAAGAAAGAGTGGGGACTAAACCCCACACCTAAGACTGTTACCTAAGAGTAAATTGTGCAATTTAAATCATTTGAAACATATATAATTTAAATTAGTACCAAATTACTTAATAAATCTTTATGATTCAAAAACAGTAAAAGTAATACTTGCTACTCAAACACTATCACTGATTATTAGACAGGTTAAAAAAGAAAAAAAATTATTTTGGATGATAATCACTAATTTCAATATGAATTGAACAAAACAAATTCATAAATAGAAAATGAATAGACAAATAATTTGAGTAGGACACAAAGACAACTAAAATAATTAAAACTAAAATAAACTTCAAGAATACTAACTATGATTTTCTTTTCCTTTTATCTTTGGTCCCTTTTTCCATTATTTTATTTTATTTTTAGAGTTGAAAAGCACAATAAGACATAAATTCCACTTTTTATATTAAAACTCTCTTTGCATTTTCCTTTAATTTATTTTTTATTTTTTGAACTTTTAGAGAAAATAAAAAAACAGGGCTAATGACCCAAAAGTTGGTCCCCAAATTTCCTGACATTTTGCAAACTAACAGTCCAGTCAAAACCCCAACACAAAAGGTGTCTTGCAATGCTGTCCAACAAAACAAAGTTGGGTACAGACCCAAACCAAAGACTTCGATATTTTTAAAACAAACACACAAGGGATAAAACGGAGACTAACCCATGACCAAAACATCACTGGCTCAACGAAAGCATATGCGTATGCATCGTTTTATGGGAGCATTCGCCCAAGAAAAGCCATACTTAACACGCCAACCGCAAAATAACTCGACTAATAAAAAAACATCAGACCGAAAAATAAAACCTCGACTAAAAGGACCCAAAAGCTGGTTGACTTTGGTCTGCAAAAGCTACTGAGGACCCAAAGGAAGAAAACAACTTAAATGTATGCATCTGTATCCATTTTGTTATGGCTAGGTGTCAAAGCAGATATAAATCATGGCCCTTAGCCCCATAAAATGAAAGGAGAAGTGTCTGAGAGAGTGAAGGGACTACCAATACTAATTACTCAAAAAGCCCAGGTCCATTTCATGCTGAAGGTTAGTTGTTCAATAATGGATAAGTTTTATCCTCATAAAAAAATTGTGTATTATGTAGCTTGGCGCTGCTAGCGGGCCGATCTACGTTATTGCCTAAAACCAAACTTAGTGCAATAAATGGGCCAAAAAAAGAGGATTCTTGAAGTTGGACTTTGCCATTCAGACTGGACCACAGAATGAACTAGATAGAGATAGAGGAATTATTGGACACTGAGCATCACTCAATTTGGTACGTGGACTCCATGTGAACTTGATCAGAAGTTTATCGGAAACTTGAAGAAACACCGACAAGAGTTGAGAAGAGAATATTAATGAAATGTCTAACGAACTTTCTCTACCAATAGAATGAATTAACTAACAAAAATGATAAATGATGTGAATCACGTGCAGTTATTGGACATTTGGACGAAATAAAGTTTGTATTTTGAAAAAGAAAAAAGGAAGATCAGGGAAATAGCCATATGCCTATATGGTTGAGAGTGTTTGTAATTATTTTGCCTCAAAATCATTTTTTTCACCAAAAGAAAATCACTTGTTATATTTAATATTTAAATTTTATATTCACTTTTTCAAAATCTGAATCAGATCCGCCTTATACTTTTACAAGAAATGAGTTACTTGGTAACAGCAATTTATTGTTCCTTATTTTATTACACATTTTTAGCACTATGTAGCAAAGTAGAAAGTGTTAGAACAAATTTCAGCAAAAGCTATAATTTTTCTCATACTGATAGAGTGCAATTGCAGGGGAGACAAAGCTGTGAAACTAGAAATGCACTTACGAATTTACATGCCGTTCACATTCTTAAAAAACCTTGATCTCATTTTGATAATGGTATCTTTATTTATACTCACATACTCTTTTATTAAGAAGGTATTAATACATGGGGAGTTGTTATTGCCACTCCCTTTTATCTATCTCCACCCCTAAGTTAATGCACTTTTATTTGATTGTCCATAATTACCCTTCTCTTTCTTTTATGTAATTAAACTAATAGTTATTATTTTTAGTTTAACCAATTTTTAATAATATTAACATTTTCCTACAATTTTTTGCATTTCAATAATCTTTTACCGATGAGAATCTTCCTTTTTTATTCATTTTTCACATGAAATTTATTAAATTTCTATTTTTCATATAAGGACCACAAATTGATTCTCTTAATGTGAAATAGTTTCAGCATATATAAATATATTGTCCCATAGGAAGGAATCGAAAAAATATAAAAAGTAATATATAAATTGCATATTGTATCTACAAAGGCCATACCATTTATTTGTTCACTTTTAAATTTTTTTTTTATCTAACATACTTACTACTATGTATTGTAGATAATTAATGTATTATAAATTTTAAAAGTAAGTTAATATATAGTTGATTAAATAAATTAATTAAAAAGACTAATAATATTTAGTGGTCCTCTACTAATAAAAATTATAATCAGTATTAAACATTTTGAAATAAAATTAATTATCATTTAATAAAATACTTATAAAATTCTTAGGATCATGTTTTTGCCAAATTAAAAAAATCAATAATAATTACTTGAATCCGTATAAAATTAGTCTAAATAATATAAAAGTAATAATAAATTATTAGTTTAACTATGAAAGAAAATTATGAAAGAAAGAGAAGAGTATTTTTGGATAATCATATAAAAGTTCATTAAATTAAGAGCTGAGATAGACAAAAGTTCATTCGATATCATATATTACCACTCCCTAATATATGATATCTATACTAGTACTTTAGGATTCAGGAACAAAAAAAAAAAAAAAAGGTTTTCCTTCATTGAAGAGGAGCTTGCGGGACAGACTCAGCTGCTGTTATGCTCGCCTAGTTCTTCCCCAAAAGCAGAATAGATAGATGGGGTGCCAAACAAGGTATAAGCAAGGCACAATTATGAAATTCCCTTTCAACTCTTCATATGGGATCATTCCTAAGGAGACAAAGCACACCACCTCTCTCTTTTTAGATGCATTTGCAAATGGGACCAACTTCCCCTGCAAGCCCTCCCTTAATTTTCAAACAACCTCACAAATTTGAATACAGTTCAAATTTTGATCCTGGAAATTAAACATTGTTACATTTATGCACATTACTTGGCACCATCTAGATTCTAGCTAGACAAACCGGCATCTCTTGCAAACATTGATGGTCCACAGGACATGAACATGTCTCTTAGATTACAGAACTGTTAATATTGGAAAATATGGTAGTCGCTAATCCCATTTAAAGCAAAGGAACACTCTTATGCAGCCTAGTAGCCTAGGAACATAATTCATTTTTCAACTACTATATGAATATGTTCCCCACCTTTAATGGTCTCAAGCACCCTCTTTCTCTCTATTGAATCCCAATATTTTTCTATATTAGTGCCACTATTTTTCACCTACAAATTAAATTAAAATAAACGTAAAAGGATGAAAGGGAACAGCATAGATTGAACTCTGAAAATATGCAAAGCATGCCCCTACTCCATTTGGCTGCAATCATCATCTAAAAGAGAAAAGACTTTTAATGGTACTTGGTTTTAAGAATCATGCATTCGAGTTTCAAGGTCCCGCAATAGCTAATTACCTAAGGGGCAGAATGAAACGGTGGGCTGAAAAGGTTTTGCCCAAGCCTGTTTATCTCTGGTATTGAACATGAACTTCGTGGTTTTGAATTACAACTTTTGATGCATTAATTACTTTTAATTGGTGAGCCGAAAACAATTATTAGGAATCAGTGCTTGTGCTTTGGCAACAAAAATTGCTGCTTTGAAATCAGATGACCAAAATTGCCATCTTCACTGTATGCTTTGCTAGTAACACTGTTTTTTCTTTAGATCAATCTTGTCACGTAAATATTCTTTCAACTTATGGATTAATGTTTATGATTGGCTATACTTGCTAGGCCATAATCAAGTTGTTTGTACCTATCTTACATAGTGTTATCAATAGGCTTCCAATGCTGGGACATGAAGTAGCCGACAGACTCATTATTGCATGGTCTGTGCATTGTGATTTGTTGCTTCAACCAAAGTCACTATCCATTTGGGTTTGATTTCGTCTTATATCATGTTTGAATTAGCCTATTCAAGAAGAAGAAAAATTAATTTTAAATGTTTTTTCACAAAAAAATTAAGATTTTCGCTAACAAATATCTTAGTTGTTCGCACCGCCTACCCTTTGTTATCAACAAAATTTTATGTTTTTAAAAATGCATTGATTAAGGTTTTAAAAGTGGTAAGTTTGCATTGAAAAAATAAAAAACAAGTCTTAAATTTTAATTACATTCAATACATGAAAATCTTGAAAACTTACTATTTTTTTTTAAAAATGTTATTTATCCTTCTGATATGTGGGATATCGTGCCGACTCACATCTCATCCACCATTAGATGTGGTGTGGATTCAATTCAAGTAGGGTCTATATCCATTCAATGGTGGATGAGATGTGAGTCGACACGATATCCCATACATTATGAGTATAAATAATATCACTCTTTTAAAAACTTATCCAACATCCTTAAAACACTCTTCAATGAAATAGTACAAATTTTAATTATGAGTCATTTTTAATATAAAGTAGTGTTTTAAATTGTAGTACCAGTTGCGAAAAATATGGTCGTCACAACATGCATTATTGCTGATATTGTGTGATTAATTTTTGCATGTCTTCAAATTGAAAAAGAGCACATTGCGGCTTGTTGCGTCCCTGATGTGATCCGTTGTAATTCTTATGCCGTTGCATTGCAGTTATGTCGTGGTTAATTTATGTGAAAATGTATCATACTGCAATTGCATTCTGAGATCAGCAATCATAATATTATGACCGTGTTCAGAATCATAATATTGTGGCCACATCACATGATACAGTTCGCAACTTAAAACCTTAATATAAAGTAAACTATATCAGAGTTATATTACCCCTAAGCTATTAAAGAACTTTAGAAAACTTTGGGAAAGCACAAACAGTGATGTTCTTAAATGCCCCTTAAAATAAATTACCCTAATTGGGAAGGATGCCTAATAGGCTGTTGTTTTTCTTAATTAGGCAATGTTATAACTAATCAATAGCTAGCATTTCTGTTTTATATTATGCACAACTTTTGGCTTTGTGTAAACCTGACAAGAATGATTATAATTTAATCCCTCTATTAACAAAAATTCCCAGTGACGATGATGGCTCAAAAAGCTTGGATGGATTCTATTTGAACAATGCCATAAGTTAACACTAAGTTCTAGAAAGCTGAGTCCAGCTTGAATATAAAGTTGATCAATAAAGGATTATTTGGTTTAAATTTTCAATTTTTAAATTTTATTTATAGTTTTCCTATTTTTTAGATTTTATTAAGAAAATACTAAAAATTTTAAAAATTATAATTTCCAGTTAAAATCATAAAAATTGAAAAAATAAAAATGAAAACTGAAAATTAGAAACCGAAAGAAACAGACCCTTTGATTCTATTTGCAAAAACTGAAAACGTGTGTCTTTGTAAATCAACAATACTGATTTAGAATTTCTATTTTTTATTCACCTTTTGCAGAGGTTGCTCTCACTCTCACTAAACATTGTTCGAAGACTATACTTAATTATAATGCAACTTGCTTGAACTTCAACTTCTAGTTAACTACTGAACGTTTTCATGTGGATTTTCTCTGTCACGCACACAAACACACACGTTTTTCTCCTTTTCCTTCTATTTCTTCTAGAGTCCATCTAATGATCGAAGACATAAAGAAAGGAGACACTTGAAGAGAAAGAAAAGTAGGATAACATTTGAGTTCTATAATAATGAGGTACACCGATAAATACTTATGTTACAAATGTGGTTTCTTTATAATGATGTTTAACAAATGGGTGTATAAGAATATTTCTCTTTCCTCATCAGGAGAAGACTAATAATTTGACTTTTAAATTAAAATTTTTTGTTTAGATTGCATTTAACATTCTCTGCTTTTGTTTTCTTTTTGTTCCATATACTTGCTGTATGTTTTTGTTTACCAACATTTTCTTCCCCCTTTTAATTATTTTCTTTCCGTAAGATATAAATTGATAACTAACTTTTGTGTCAATGGTCAGAGAAAGAAAAATGAAAAGGAGGGAATCCCTTCTTCGAACTTCTGTCCTTTATATTTTTTTAGTGCTTGATTGTTATATCAGTCATCTTATAGTGTCATATTACTTGCGTACGTCTATCTCCACTCAAGGACTGTGCACAACAACTCGAGTAAAAAGTACTATGGAATTTTTCTGGAATGCATAGGTATTAGTATTTTTTAAATAATTTATTATTAAAAATTTATTATGTATCTTATTAATTAAATTTATTAATATTAAAAATACTCATAATTATGTGATAACTTTTGGATTCAAAAAAGTATCAGTATCATGGAATACTAACACAAAAACCACTAAGTTAAGATAAAATATGAATTTTGCTGACTAGTATCTTAAAAGTAATATTAGAGAATGGGAAGTGAAAATTTTAGTTAAATACTAAAATCTTTAAGTTTTCCATAAGCTGAATCCATAAAAAATTTCAAAAGATTTTTATTATCAATCAGAGAAAAAAAATCATAAATATAAGTAATGTAATTTGAATCATGTTCAAAAAATAACACGATATTTTCACATACTTTTATATACTTTTTTAATAAACTAAAAAATTAGATACTATATTTCCTTGTCCATAGAAAAAAGTATAAATCATTGCGGAACAATTGATGTGTAATGCAAATGTCACTTATTAGAAACAAGCAAGCTGCAAAGAAATAGGTTCTAATCTAAGATTGGTCCAGCGGCGAGGGATTTGAGAAGTTTACTATTGATGTTAAAATGACAAAAAAAAAAAAAAGAGAAACAAGTAACCTGCAGTTGCATTCATGAACATAATTCTTATTCCAGTAACAACTAACTGACAAAATGGCTTCAACATCAGTAAGTGGATAAAGCCCTTTGCAAGCTCCGTTACCACCAGCCATGAAAACAACGCTATCATCTCTCTAATACACGGCTGAACTTGAAAGCAAAAGCTAGATGGTCCATGAGACAGCGAAAGTAAAAGCACAAAAGAGGGGGAAAACGAAAAGAAGAACTGAAGAATGTTTATTAAAGTACAAAATTACTAAGCAAATGTCTTTTCAATTATGGCCACATGTTCTCTCATAAGGACTTCGATCACCTTCAGTCCCCAATAATGCTGTGCATGAAATGTGATAGATCATATATAACTAATGGCACAGTAGTTAAGCAATATCTAGGGGCTGTTTGGCAATACATTTTAAAAATTGTTTTCAGTTTTTCTGTTTGGTGACATGTTCTTGTCAAATGTGTTTTAAAAGTTGAAAAACAGAAGTTGTATTTTAAAAACAAAAAACAGGAAACAATTTCAACATGTTTTCAACACTCTCATTTTTAAAAACAAGGGAAAATGCGGTGACAATTTTTGATTAAGTGAAGTTTATATTTTTGGCTTTTGTTTGATTCTCATATTCACCGGTTCTCTCCTTTTTTCTTTCATTTTGTTGGGGCTTGTTTTCTTTCAGCTTCTTCATGCCAACACCATCTTTCTCCCTTTCTTTCTCACCATTCAAGCGAACCACTCGCGACCTGCGAGAAAGCTTCAAGATCTAGCCCTCTCTTTCTGAATTTGAACTAAAATCTAAAATTGGGATTCAGAATTGTTGGGATTTTAATTTTTCTGATATTTTATTTGAATCTAAATGGGGGAATTTCCCTATTTACATTTATATTTTAAAGTTAATAGAGAGTAAAATAAATGAGGACATCAACTTAAAATTAATAAATGTAAATAAGTGTATCCTATAGAATATTCTGGAAAGTCTTTGCGGCGCTCAATGAAATCTTTACTGTGATCAGGAAACGATAAGATGGTGCAGGAGACGATTTTATAATTTCTGGTGAGCGCTGCAGTAGTCAACAAAATTATAAAAACTCTCCTTTCGAGTTTCAGTCCATAAAAACACGACCCCCCACCCCCCAAACATCAGAAACTTCATGCCCAACCTCTCTTCACCCTCTCAATTCTATTTTCTTCCATTTCTTTCAGTCCTAGCTTCAATTCTTCATTCCTAAGACTTTAACGTATGTAGTTTTCTTAGTTTTGCTCTTTTTTCTTCCATTTCTTCTTGTTTTGGTGTGGTTTCTATATTTACGAGGGTAAGGAGCTTTTTCTCCATGTTAGAGATAAATTAGAGGATTTTATTGATTCTAGAGGCTAATCTAAGGTTCTATTGTTTCCATGGTAGATACTGGTGCCATTTCTACTCTAAGAAATCCTGTCAGTATTGAACCTTCAACTTCTGCCACTCCAAGTGAGTAGGTTCACATCTATAACTTCTATATTCATTATTATGCTTATTTTCGCTAAAAACATGAGGTTATATATGATTTTAGAGTTTGTTTTGTGAACCATTGAGATTTCTGTGAAATATTGTGTCATAAACTATTAGTTTTATCAAGAAAACGTGATTTTTTGAAAATAATGGGACATTCACTATTGAGGTTGAGTTTTTGTATAGTTGCATGATGAATTTAATGATTTAGTGATGATGTTATGACCATATGACTCTGGCACTGCATATTGTTATATAAAGAGAGATTTTAAACCCCAAGGATAGAAGATTTTGTGAATGATAGAGAAAAGAGTGAGGTTTTCGTTGAGCTAGCAGTAACTATAGAGAAACAGGCTGTGTATTAATAGCAGTTAATCTGTTAACTTTGGTACTAAGTAGCCCGGGCTAGAGATTATAGAGATTTATTGTCACACTAGGGACGATGATATGTAACGCCCATATGTGACTAGAGATTCACATTCAAAGTTTTGTTACGTCATAAATATTGTGCGTAACTAGAGCAGAGATTATTATTTCTCTGTTACGGTACTGTTAGGTCGGCTTATAGAAAGTTAACATTTAATGATGTGATTTTAATTATGAAATCCCCTGGTATTTCATTATTTGCATTATTATTTTGGTGCTGTGTATCTTCTCTTGGTGTCCCATGAAGGGGTTCCAAGTGGAGGCTCACTCAATGAGTTTTTGTTACAAAACCCACCCCTCTGTTACTTCTCATATTTTACAGATACTGTAGCTACTGAGGGTACTTTATAGCTATCTTCCTCCCAGCAGCAATAGATTTTAGTTGTTGAGCCTATTAGGTGAGATGTTTGGTATTTTGTTTTAGACGTGCTCCAGTGTGATGCAGACAGGATTATGAATTGTAGAGCACGGTTACTTTTTACATAGACTTACATGTTAGAATGTTATTTTGGACTGTATAATTTACTTTCCAAGACATTTTGTATATAAAGGACTTTACGCACATTTTGCGATATTATAGTATTACCCGTTGAAATAGAATAAGAGACTTCAGCTTTATGATCATGATTTTGAAAGCAGGTAAGCTATATGACAAAAAATAACAATAAATAAAATAAGATAAAACAAAATATTAAAGAAAACTATTTTCTTTTGGAATTTTTTTTAAGTCAAGGTGTCAATGGAAACAATACAGGTCTTAAGGCTTACCTGGGGCTGGAATTTCTCACGTGCCAGTCACGGGTCCAAGTTGAGTCGTGACATTTTTGTGTTTCTAGGATTGATGTAGAGTATGATCTTGTTTGGTTTGTTATAGTCTAGGTAGCATGTGTTATAGTTTATATCAATGTTATTGAGATGCTATGTAAATGTGGGTTGTTCTGTGTAATGTAACAGTTATATATATATATATTAGAAGTTTTATTGCATTTGAGAGAGTGAGTTAAGTAAACTTGTGAGATATTTTCATCTTGATTTGTTAACAGTTTAATAAGTTGAACTCATGAGTCAAGTTTGAGTTAATGATTTGAGCTCATTTATTAAATGAGCCAAGCATAAGCTTTATTATGTTTTGGAGTCTTGAAAGCAAGATTTCCCATTTTGAGGCGAATGTCACCATATAAGCCTTCTAGACAATGCTTTATTGTTATAGCATATTGTGTAATTCAAAACTATGTGCATAAGTAGGGAACACGGGGCAGATTGTTTAGAGAATAGGAGAATAAGGATCCGTTTAACATTGAGGTTATGAATGATAATGTATAGTTAGATGTGAATTCCAATAGCAATAACACAATAAAATTAACTGATGAAGCTGTAAGAGAAATGACAAGATATCGTGACTAAATTGGAAATCGGATGTGGTTACAAGAAAATCATACATAGCTTATAAATGGATTTATAAATGTAAATTGACATCAAGTTGTATTACGACTATTTTTAAAATAGGAAGTTGTATTAAAACTTTATTTATTAAGTATATGAAAAATATAATTTATAAAATATAATAGTTAAAATTTACCATTTATAATTTTTTATTTTATTAGTTTTAAAAGTTATTTTTTTAAAAAATTATCCAAACAGATTTTCTATTTTTTATCATTATAAAATTATTTTTTAAAATTAAATTACCAAACAGTTTTTTTATATTTTTATTTTTAAAAATTAAATTTAAACTTACTTTTTAAAATAATTTTAAAAATTTTAAAAATAAAAACACTTTCAAACAACATACAGCTTTTGCAATTTTGTAAATCCCTTCTGCTATAGTGGGTTGGTGACTGTTCGTTGAAGGAATATCTGAGTTTGACAGCGGATTTTACTTTGTTGTAATCGTGTACGGTGTTATCTATTTGTTGCATGACGTAGTGGACAAGGTATCATGAGACTAATCAACCATTCAGCTACGAGAACTTAGCCTTTATACGGTTCATGAGGAGTACTGCTTTTGCAGATAAATCAGACATCTTGGACACATTATTGGAGAGAGACTATATATACACCGTGACTTTTATTTTTTCTTTAAAATGTTTAATTCTTATAAAAAACAGTGTTATTTTGAGACTATTGTCTTTAATATAGCAAATATAATATTTTTTTAAGTTAAGACAATATTTTTTATAGAGTTGCTATACTAGGTGTGATCAATTATCTATCATAATATTTTTTAACAAAAACTATAATTGTTAAATTAATGTATCACTTTTCATAGAATTACTATAGCAAGTATAACCAATTGTCTAAGATAACATTTTTGGATGGAAAATGTAGTATTTTTTAGATATCAAGAATAACATATTTTAAAAGGTATTGTCTATGTTTACAAAAAGTAATACTTTGTATGTGTTTTCAAAAATAATTGTTATTTTAGATCAAATTTCTTGTAGTGATCTATCTCTTATTAACTTTTGTCGTTAATGTGTTTGATTCGAAATTTGAAAAAGTGATAATAAAGTTTAAATTTATATAATTGAAAAATTAAAGTTGGAAATTTTTTTTTAGAGTTTACTCTTTTTAGCTTATATATGAAAAAAAAAGCTAAAAAACTTATTTTTTTTATGTTCTAATTATTTCTTAAAAATTATCTAAACATTTGAAGAATGACTGTTTGATTGAAAAAAGTGGTATTTTTCCCCAAAAGCCCATCCAAACGCCTCCTTAAAGTGTTTAATTATTTTTTTTATCAATTATTTCAATTAAAATTTGAAACAAGTAAGGGCACATGCATGCTGATGGCGGTACAAACATAGTACTGATTCCTTTGCCTAGATAGTAGATATACAAAGCCATATACATCAAATTCATCTTGCAGCATATGATGAAGTGAGATCTTGTTGTCGTTCTAATGATGAGGTTCACTATATGTCTGTGAGAAAACTTCCACCATAGCTCCTAGGAAATGGATCGGAGACTGTAGAGTAAGAGAGAGGAACAGTGAAATGGAAAATAAACAAGAATCATTTGGTCATCTTGGGTGCAGATATTGTCTTGTACCAACATATATATCAAGAAAAATGATGTGCTGAAGTGCTTAGTTGAAGAATACACTTGTGGATAATTAATTGTGGTGTTGTTGTAACATCAATTTTCCCTACCTCAAACGTAACTAAAGTACAAATTTGTTAAACGTTTCACTGGCTTTCCTTTTGAATGTAACTAATTATTCTATTTTAGCTTTATGAAGAAGAACTGTCTGAATAGAAGAGATAATTTTGATTGCTAGGATTTTGCCTTCTGTTACGGCACTGTTACTATTTTGACTAATTTATTCCTGCATTATTGAGAGAGTTTGAAATCACCACGTTCACTCGTTCAGTAATGTCGAAGTAACTTAGATCAATACGGACCTCACACTAGGACCACTTTTGATTGAGCTAGAGTTTATGGTTCGAATAATAGAATTTATCTTAAGAGTCATGATGCTTAGAAGAAAAATGTTAAAAGAATAAAAAAAATTATCTGTAGAATTTGATATGATTATTAAATATTAACTTTTGGATGATATTTTGAAGAGTAAAAATATGGATAAACATTTTATAATTAAGTTTTATATGTAATTTTACATATGTAACTCAATCATGAAAAATTTATTCCCATTTTCATCTTACAACCAAATATATCCTTAGATGAATAAGTGAAATATATCATTTTATTTTATCCAATAAAAATTGGGAATATGACGGAAAATTTTGACTGTATATTTCATGTTGTGTACCACTGCTTTCCTTAGAATGCCACATTTCCAGCTTGCAAAACGTTTCTATTTTCTCCCATGATTTTGGTACTTGATTAATTTTTCATTTTAAAAAGATAAGAAAATACACGCAATTATGCCACAAGGTGAAGCAGGTGAACCGGAAAAAATTCAGGACTCCTGAATCCCTCATTGGATGAATTTGTAGCAAATTAAGCTAGCTAGCTCCTATGTAGGCAAAGCTTAATGCAAAATATACCAATTCAATCCCCTGATCTGTTCTGTCTTATTAAATAATCAAAGTTACATCTTCAAAGCCTATCGATTTTTGTGCATACAAAAAAAATTAGGTGCATGTCGTCAACAAATATTTTACAATATCACTTCTATTTCTGGATCTCTTTCAGCCAATTAAATTATCATTGAGCTAGATAAGTGTATTTAATTATAGCAAATTTTATCCAAATGTCGTGTTTTTAGGCAAAATCCGAGCTTTACGACGGGGTAATGATGTTTTCCCTCGTGGTGGATTCATTCAAAATGACCCTCCATGTTTGTGATGCCGCTGACAATTTTCGTCCCTGATACCCCCAAACGGAAGCAGGGTTACTAGGGACCACATAATAGGCTGGGTAAAGTTAATAACTTTGCGTTAAAAAGATGTTTACCTCTTCAATTATCAATTACCAATGTGCTATGTGCTGGATTTTGACTTAACTACATTGTAAAAATCATTTTCTTTTTAGTTCCTCGAGCCACATGTTACTATAGTATGAACATCCTTAAAATTAAATCTCGTATCCTAGTACTTCTATTATTCCAAGCCCAGATCTAGGAGAAAAGGGGTAGTTCTAAACGGTTTTGCACATAATTTCATGCATTTGTGTATATTAGTATTTGACTTCCGGCATGTATAGGCATAGAGCTTTCAAGCGGAAATTGTTGCGGCCAGAGCAAAAATAAATCTTAATTAAATACACCACCTTAATTAATCATGCCACCATCAAAAGTATGTTGCAGTGATTACAAACAACTGCAGCCTGCAATATTTCTGTCCCTCATCATTGGCTGCACCAGATTAAATTAATAATCCTTGCTGCACATAATTTCATTAGTAAGTAGGATTAAATAATAAAAAAAGATATACAACTGGTGCGGTAAGCAAAAGACGCTTTAGAGTTTGTATTAAAATTTTATAGATACTTAGAAGAGGCTTCTTAGGAAATAATCCATTATTAGGATTAGTTGGGATCCGCTTCCTAACTAGTTGAGATTTACAGAATGATGAGAATTTTAACCCAGAGCTCAAGATATATTTAGCCCCATCTCTTATTTTAGAAAAAGTTCGAGAAATATATAAAGGGGACAAATTGATGTCTTCAAATTGATTCCTCTGTATAAATATCATAACTTTTTTTATCTTCCCTTGATTTTGTGCAAGTCCCCCCAGCCATTCACATGGTATTAAATTTCGGATGGAACCAGCCGGTTCAGACTCGAAATTGGCAAATCAGCCACCTGACTGGTTTGGATCATTGATTAGATCGAATCTGCATGTAACTCAGTCAACGCAAGTTAAATCTGGAGTGAACTAGTGGGTCAACTGGTTGACCAACCTCTCATACCGCCACATAAGAATTTTAATGAATAAATTCAAAATATCCATATGAGGGTTCGAACATTGCCCCAAGAGGAATAGGGTGTGTGCACATGTCACTGGGCTAGCTTGCTTGTTAATATATTATGTGCCAATAATTATATAGATCATATACCTAATATATTATTGTCTATGAACAACTATAAAAATTTTTCTTAGGGATTGAACTGAGTGTGCAGGGGAAAAAGGGGCAGTGCATATAACTACTAGACCAACTAGCTTGTTGTTTTGGATAATGCCAATAATTATATCCATTACATATTTAATATATTTTTTAGATATTTATTTAATTAAATTCAGTTCAACCAGTGATCCATTAATTGAACTAGTGACCTAGCATGTGATTGAGTGTACCAGTTCAAGTTTAAAAACTATGCTTTCACCATCAAAATTCACTTATTTTGAGCACAGAGATTTTGCAATAAGGCAGTTTACTACCTATCTAGTAGGTTAAATTATTTTTTTGAACCAAAACCCAGCAAACGTCTCAAAACTAAACTAGCCTTCCCTGCAACTCTGTTGAGTTTTACCAACACTTGAAAAATATTACTAAATCATATAATAATATTAGTGAAATTCTTTAGCAACATAGACTAGATACTACACTTGTTAAAAAGTTTCTAAATAGAACATTTTTTTTATACTTTTAGTAAAATTTCTTTTAGTAAAACTTATTAAATGTTAGTAAAAAATTTTAACACTTCCTAATAATAAATGTTACTAAAAGTTGAAAAAGGTGTAGTGCTTTGAGATTCGTGAGTTCACAAATTTAAAGGAAATGTGAGATGGCTAAGATTAAGAACTATACATCCAAAATAACCTTGACAGTGAACATGTATAGCCACTACAGATCAGTACTCTCAGGGGATGAAGAGGTCAGCCCTCCTCCCTATTACAGAACACTCAAGATGCTCAGAGGGACTAGATGGTTGATGAACTGCTCACAAATGTGTCTTTGAGATCTGGTTATCTTTTGATAATACTTGTCGTCCCTGTTTTCATGGCTCCTTGGGTTTTTTAAAATGTCTTGTGATGGTAGGATAGGACAAATGTGTTTAACTTGGGTTTTTGAAATTTTTTTCCTATCTTAACATCCAACATTTTCAAATACCCCACTCACAATATACTTGCATCCCAACATTTACTATTTTTCTCAACTTATTCTCTTTCCATCACTCCTCTCACATCACATGGAATTCATATGAGTGTAGACACCATGTGGGTGTTAAAATATCATTTTTGTTAACTTGGTGACGGGGGTATGTGTTTGTGCTTTGGTAGGAAAGGTAAGCTTTTACACTGGTGCATTGTGGAGAGATTAGAGAGAATTGAGGTTTTGCCGAGCTAAGCTAACATCTTTCCATGTTGGTGTAACTGTGGTATTGTGTTTGTGGGGATTTAGGAAACTTGCTGGAATCTTGCCCATCGAGCATCCTGCAAGGAGGCCATATGCTGCCTCTCCTTGAGACTCTGTGATGCACTCTTTTCTAGATTAAAACTCCTTTTGGGATCACACTATACCTAAGCCTGTCAATCCATCTTGTCTGTATAGTTCCTCAGGAGACAAATCCCTTCCTTGAAGACTTTGTTGATTGATGAGTATCATTCAACACCAAGCCTCATCCAATGAAGGGGTTTACTCCTGCTTCATTCCTAAACGTTAAACCTGCATTAGCTTTATTTCTAATTAATTACTTTAATTAATTTTGGCTGTAAACAATTGTTCTAACCCAATACAAGTGTACTTTATCTATCCTATATTTAGCATTGCGATTGTACTCAGGTAGCATTCTTCATGCAGCATTCCATCATGTCAACTTTAACGATCCATCTTAGTAGTAAAGGTTGTTATCTAATCAACAAAGGTCTTATCTCAACTTGCTGCTCAGCATTATCTTGTTCATCACACTTGTGCTCATTTGTCTGATCATTAGATAAAATATATTTACCATTCCCATTTAATTTCACCACCTATAAAGTCTCCCCATTTGAGTGCCAATAATGGCGCCTTTAGTTTGTAATACAAGAAGACATGAGCCACTGAAAATTGAATGAAGATAGAAAGAGATTTCCTAGACCTTTCAAAAGCCTATCTGGAACCATTATATGCCTACTTATCTCCTAAACAATGCAATTCTATGTACTCCTTTGGACTGGCATGTATTTTAATTGGATTATGACATCTTTCTAATTCAGAAGCCACTCTATTCTTCCTCAAAAATCCTTTCTCCTCACTCAATCTTATACCTTTATGACTTCATGCCTTGATACTTGATAGTAACAATTGCCTTGCAAAAATCGTCAACTGGGGACATAAATTAATGGTTTCTCTTCTTTTTCCAAGGTGAAAAGAAATTAAAAACATCTGTATTTTCATTAAAAAAACATTATAATAAAGTATATCATAATTTCTTGCATTGAGTTTGACATTATGCGTCAAATGCACATGCACTTTTAAATCCCACCTCATCCTTTTCTGGTGGATGGCTTTTAACAATTAGTAATATATATATATATATATATATATATATATATATATATATATATATATATCATATTAATAAAAATGATTGAGTTTTATATTTACTATTTAAAAGAACATATAAATAAGAAGATTTAATTGAATGATAACATAAAAAATATATATACTGTCAGTATATTAAAATTAAAATTATGTATACTCTTCTACTTGCATTTCTATTCATAATGACTCATCTTTAGTCTCTATATGTAGATATATAGATCTTAGAATTTTTCTCGAGATGTTAAATGATATATCGTATCCTTCTTCTATAATTAATATATATATCTCAAGCCAAAAAGTCAATGGTCAAAGATTTGCATGTCTGTCTCCTACACATGCACATGCGCATATACACATTCACATTTGACACTAAAATGGCAAAAATAATAATCTTATTTGGAAGATTTAAAAATGAATATCAATTTGGATACTTACTTCATTATTATTGAATATATTAGATGAATGGAATAAATAAGAACTATTATATCATTTAATAATAATAGAGTGATACATATTTAAATAACATTATTGATAATACCCAAAATCCTCACAAAGCAAAGCGCAATGCGCCCCAACCTGTATGCGGCCCTACCTGCTGTCTAAATATTGTGCCCTAGCCCCCCTTGAAGGCAGAGTAGGGATGGATTTATCGTAAAGTACTTTATTATTTGTTAATTATATCTGAGATCTCGAATACTTTATTACAAAACCTAACAACCAAAAAAATATTTAACAATTAATCAAAAGTCAAAATACTTATAGGATTTAATTTAAATGCATTGCTACACTATCCAATCAAATTCTTTTAGGGCTCGTTTGACATGTCTGATAAAATAATTAATGGATGATAATATAAAAATTTGATAGGATTAGATTTGATAGTATAAGATCTAATAAATTTTTAATACTATACAGTGTTTGATGCAACACCGTATAAAATATTCTATTTTATATTTTGTAATATCATATTATTTACCAAATATTCCAATACCTTAATTAAATATCAATAAAATCAAATAATAATAAAATAGGAATTTTTATTATGATAATTTTCAAATATTATATTTATGTAAACATTTATTAATAAAAAGTTAATTTATTAAATTTTATTATTCATTTTAATATTTTATAATTATTTATCATTTAAATAAATTATATAAATATAAAAATACTATTTTATATTTTAATCATAATTATTTAAATTTAAACTATTAATCCTTACTTTTATATATTGGTTTTTGTCATGATATCTTAAGGGTACCGGTACCCTTTTGAATCTAAAGGTTATGATTTAATCAGGAGTATTTAAAATATTAATTAATTTAGTCGGTGAGACACGTGACAAACTTTCAGTCACAAATTATCTAAAAAGTACAAATACCAATGAATTTTATATGATATCAGAGAAATCCCCTCTTGTTATATATATGGTTCTTATATGTCAAATTCTAATAAAGACACATGTCAACGCTAAACCTGTGGACAGCACTATTTTTTCATTGGTACTATTTATTACGAATTCCTTGGTGATTTGTGTCTTCCTTTAAAGTATATTTGTAAGTTTGGATTGTGAATGAGAGAAAGGAGAGGGGAGGACTTATAATGTAAAATTACAAGTCCTCTCATCTATTCTCTTCCCCTTCAAAATTCAAACTCATAAACATGTGTTAGAAAATTTTTTGTATGTGGACTAAAATTCAAAGGATGAGTAATACTTCAACTAGAGAAAAGTATTATTGCCAACTCGAGGCGCTATAACTTAGATTGGATGGGTAGTTTTCATCATCAATTAAGAAAGGAATTCAGCAAAGTGTGTTTCATGCAGTACCTTACATCCCAACAAAGAAATATAAAGTCAAATGACACAAATTATGATGTACCGAATGTCTGGCACTCAAGTTATGATTACATTTTTTGATTTATCTCTTCCTTTAATTAGTTTAAATTTTTAAGACCCGCGGGGGAGGGGGGGATGTGTTGGGAAATAAGGATTAATTTCATGTAAACTGCATGAGTTGATCATATACTAGATAAAACTGAATCTGAGACGTATAAACGAATATAAGAGTAAAATTTAATTCATCACTAAATCGTGTGAATTCGTCACCCGAAGAGATCCAATTCTTGACGAAATACGGTCGTTGCATCAAGATAGAATGAAATAGCATTTATGTTTGCCCAACATATAGAAATTAGATAGAAAGAAATGTGCCAATTAATTTATGGGTTTATCTTAGAAAAACCCTTGATTATTTAATTTTCAGTCTACTAGGAAGACTTCTTGCGTGAGTTTTGCTGTGCACTTTGGCGTGCAGCACATGAACTGTGGTGTATAGTTGACTCGGAATGGAAAGTTGAATTCAGAAAGTACAAAAATGTTATACGTAGTCATAAGTATGAGATATCGTACTGACTCACATCATATCATATCTCGTTAGATAAGATGTAAACCCTATTTGAATGAGGTCTAGAACTCATTTAAGGACGGATGAATATGAGTTGGCACAGTGTCTCATATATTGTGAGTACAAATAATATAGCACCTGAAAGTATATGTTTGGTAACGAATTTCAAGACAAATGGGGGTTCATCTGGCACTTCCTTAGTCCTCTGGATCGTCACTTACTTGCGTCTCACTTACTTAAGTCTCTGTTTCTCTTTGTATACTTCTTAGAACCAGATACAATACCATATGCTTCTATGCCATTATGATGAGGATTATACTTCTTGATCGACCAACAATAAAATAGGGATACTTTGAAATCCAAATTCTCGGCAAAACAGAATTAAAAATTTATGTATGTCTTTTTTCTTTTTAGAAAGAAGAAGAAGAATTAATACGTGCATCCTCTTGGCTATTGCCTATTACTATTATTGGCATCATTAATTATTTCTGATGATAGGAGGTTTATAATTAACTTTGGGTAAGGGATCACCCTTTACGTGTTTCAGCTTCCACTTTAAACTTGTCAAGTACACAATCATTAATGGAGTTGCTTAATTATGATGTTATGGAAGACAATCGTGCTGTTTTTTTCCCACTATTTTCAAAATCGGATCAAGCCAATCGATCCGATCAGTTGGACCAACAATCAGTATGTCAAAACCGGTATATCAACAAGTCATCAAAAACTAAAAAATCGGTTGAAAATTAGAGTAAACCAATTAAATATTCGCCAAATTAGTCAAGTAGTGAAAAAAAAGTACTTTGGTTGGTCAAATTTGCTAATAACGGGCTAAATTTTTTTAAAAAAAAATTGTCAATAAATTACTAACAGAAAAATGTATCAGAAATGGGTGCACTAAATTTGGTGCTAGATGGTATAAATATTATTGAAAATTATCGGCAAAAAAAAATCAGCTCTTAATGGTTTTCCAGTTTTTTTTTTCTGCCATTCCTTTCTTTTTTGCCAATAATAATCAATCAGTATCTCACGTGTTTTTGGTACTCAACTAGTATTACACATAAGTAGAGGTATCAAATGGACTAACCTACCCCTATTTGGCCCTGGTCTATGTGAGTTAGGGCCAAAAAGTCCATAACTACAAAAAGCCTAGGGGCTAGTCTGCTCATAAAAATTTAAAATTTCATCAATAATTAATTCAACCTCAACCCACCTATAAGTTAATCTTAGCCAACATGGGCTAGCCCATGAAAAAATTTCAGATTTTGAGTGTTTTTAAAATGAACTAGAGCAGCACTAGACTACGTATACAGTTAACTCTTTCGTAAATGATCATGGCCACTGTTTAATTTTAATGAAATTTTGAATTTTATAAAAAATTTCGTTCAGTAGCATTCAACATTTCAGATATTGAATTGCATGCTTAGTCTGATTTTAATTGTACAAGAAGAAAAAAGAAAATGTAAAATTTGATCTCATATACTTGTTTTCTTCACAAAATTTTGTATCAATTATCAATTATCCTCAAATTCAAGTTTAAGACAAAAATCTCCACAGGTTTAAGCATTAGAGTTCAACACGATGTGTTGCCCGTTCAGTTATGATAGAGGTTAGGCACAATATCAAAATGACGTCAATTCCATCATGCAACTACTCCTCTTTTTCATCTTCACGATCTCTCTCTCCGCCTCCACAAACACTGCCTTCTTCGCTGCATCACCATCGTAACTGCCATTGAATCCATACCTTTCCGGCAACAGCACCAACTCTCCCTTGCTATCAGCGGGATCGATCATGAGCAACAGCATTCCTTTTTCATCTCGCATATCTCGTCAAAAGATCCAGCTCTGGCACATACTATATCCCTCATCTTAAGGTCTGACAACACGAGCTCCACCAAGATCTCTGTCACACATTCCTCCTTTAGCGACTTCCTCAGATCTTGAATCTTGTCCCCACCTTCACAATTTTTAATTTGGGTGTACATGTGGAGTAGGTTTTTGGTTTAATGTGTTTTTTATTTTTAAAATGTTTTAAAAAATTATAGTTAGTGAAATGGGGGCTGGCCAATAGGCCATATACTTGCAACCCACACATTTGGGTAGGTTAGGTGGATCACGGGTTAAATAAGAAGCCCACTAAGTTTGTGGGCCGCTATTGATAGGGGCCAAATGAAAAGGGGCCGGGGCTAACCTAGGGCCATGAGCCATTTTGACACTAATACACATAAGTATTTATAAGAGTTATCTTATTTACACTCATGGGAGATGGGCCTAATTCAAATGGGACCCATATCCCATCCAATTATGGATAAGGTGTAAATTAGCACGATGTCTCATATCTCATGAATATAAATAATATTTTTTATTTATAATTATTTTGATAGTAAAAAGTAGTTCATAGAAGTTAGAGTTGTTTATAATAGTCTTTAAATGTGAAAGTTTATAATCTAACTAATGTAAAACTCTAGTGATCTATATATTTAACCGTTTTTTTTTTGTTTTTCCATGGTGTCAATTACTGGCGACAATGACTAATCCCTTTGAGATATGAGCTCTTCTAAGAGGGTAAATCTCTGACCACAAGACTATTTTTGTACATTCCGTCAGGAATCAAACCCTTGAATAGATGCTTAGGGAACCCATCTAGCTAACTCTGTATTTTAACTCTTTATGTATATTGTTTAATTCTTTTAATACATTAAACATAAACAAGGAGCTCTGTGTTTAAAAACAAAAAACCAAAGATAGAAATGATTCATTCATGATCAAACTGATTATAAAGAAAGTCCAAATTGGACAGCATCGATAAAGAGGGGATATCTCAATTCTTTCTAACACAAAACACACAGGAAGATACAAAACAACAAATAAGGGAGAAGCGAAACATTCACCATACACATGAGGAATTCTTCTGAAAGTTTCTTTGCCCTTGTGAATATTTCCTATTAAAAGATGCCTTTGTCTTCGAAAACCTTTATATTTTTTGCTAATCAAATTCTCCAGATCAGATAGCAAAGTAAGGAAATTCGGTTTGCATTATTTGGCCTAACTCTCAATTCTTTGATTAGCTCCAACCACCACTCCTAGAATTGTTGTCACTAGTAAAGCCATACCTATTTGAAAAACCCAACATCCTTCCACACCTGAGCTATTTAGGGCATGACACAAAGCAGTGGTATATCGATTCTATTTCTCTTCCACATCTAGGGCAAGACTTATCAATACTTGGAATTCTCCTACTTGAACTCAACTTCATTGGAACTCCATCGTGCAGCAGCTTCCATATGAGAACTTTGATCTTAGGAGGACACTTGCTTGACCAAATTGAATTCTAAAGCGCCTAATTTGACATTTTTGGGTGCAGCTAATCTAGAGGAAGATGATAGAATTGAAAGGCAATTGAATGCCTTGAAGCCACTAAATATGTCCCATTTCTCTGTCCAAGAGACTTTATCTTCATTTTGTTGCTCCTCAGGTATTTGTAAAATAGCTTTAGAAACTTATGTAAAATTATTTCTACTTAGTTAGACATTCCACTACTTGTCTTTATTTAGGAGTTGCATAACAAGTGTCAAATCCGGATTGTAAAAATCAATCTGCTAACTCTTGAAAGGATAGACCTGTCCTAACCATGGATCATGAAAAATCCTAATCAAGTCCTTATTTTTGACTTTCCACTTCATCCCTTTTTCCAAAACCTTTCTTCCTTCAAGTAAACTTCTCCAAGCCCAAGATGGATTGATGCCTACTCCAGCTTCCATGAGAGTTGTGTATCGAAAATATTTGCTCTTGAAAACCTTGTAGAACAAGGAATACTCCTTAGTTAAAAGCCTCCAGCCTTGCTTCCTAAGCATTGCAAGGATAAAAGTCTTCATGTCCTTAAATCCTAGTCCTCTTTAATTCTTCTTTCTGCATAAAGTGTCCCACCTAACTCGCTGCATTTTTATTTCATTCTACCTTTGTCCCCACCAAAATTATAGCATCATCTTCTATAACTCCTCAAGTAATATCTCAGGAAGCATGAAATAGCCAAGATTGTATATAGAAATTGCTGAACCAATTGCTTCTTTGCAACTGTATCTTTAATATAATTGAATGTTCTTGTATTTGATCTATTTATGAAAATAAGAAAGCCTATTTATCAATCTTGAAAGCCTACATTTGGAGCTTGAAGGGAAGAGGCAATTTGAGTTCTTATGTTTGCTAGGGTGTTCTTGATGAAAAATATGAAGACTTACCAAGATTTTTTACTAAGATTAATCTCTTCTCCACTCAGTTTATTGTAAGTGCTTAGAATTTCTTTCAAATTATTGCAGTGCCTCATGTTTGCTTGGAAAAATAAGAGAAAGTCATGTACGAAGAATATATGACTAATAGAAGGGCTTCTTTTATTGAATCACAATCTAGAGATCATGTTATTTTATTCTTCTTTGTGGAGTAAATAGGACAAACTTTCTGCACAAATTAGGAAAAGATAAGGAAATAGAAGGTCACCTTGGCATAACCTTCTATTTGGTTCAAAAAAATCAGAAGTTTGGCCTTCCACAATAACAGAATAACTCACAATAGTCACATATTCCTTTAACCAATCAATGTATTTCTTGCAAAAACCCAGTTTCTCCAAAACAAATCATACAAAGCTCTATTCCACTCTTTCATAAGCCTTACTCATATCTAGTTTTAGAGCAAGGCTAACAGTACCAAATCTTCTATTCTTCAAAAAAATGCGTGCATTCATGAGCAACAAGCACATTATCACTAATGAGTCCCCTTTGATAAAAGCACTTTGATTTGGACTAATAAGTCTATTCATGAATTTTTGAAGCTTATGCACAAGAATCTTAGAGATAATCTTGTAAAAAACTGTGCTATGGCATATTCGTCTCACCTGTGACATTAAGGAGGCATTCTGAATTTTTAGGATTAGACAAATACGTGTATAATTGAAGCTTTTGAGAAGCTTACCAACAGAGAAAAAATCCTTCACAGCTGATACGAGTGTCGCCGCCCGTAACAAATTAAAAATAGTTTTTTAGTTACCGAAATGTACCAAAAATGCAGTAAGGGCGCAATCCCAGTGGTCTCGTGTGGAAGCAATGTAATTGATTCTAACGAAGTTGGGGTTTTTTGGAAATTGTCAACAGCTAATTAACTTAAGAAGAAATTTAATTAGAGAAATTACCTGCACAAAGGTTTCTTTGGATTAGAATTGTTCAGTCATTGATTCGAAAGATAAAATTATGGCGGTGGTTGCTTCCATTAAAAATGTTAACATATAGCAATGGTACAATTCTACTTAACGGTTATACGATCACACTCCTGCTAAAGGTTTCACTAACATATGAACTAGTAATTCAACAACGTGATTCTATGAACCTATGCCAGTTTGACTACTAATTATAGCAACCTAATTTCAACGAAATTAATCCTAATTCCTTACCAACGGATAAACACCACATCAAGGGGACAATTCTAACAAAAATAAATTGCAAAAATCCATACAATTGATAATTGAAAGAATTGACAAAGGAAAGGGGGAAACCAACCACAATTAACGATAAAGGCACGAGAATCTCGTGAACAATTCCAATTTCAGTCACTCCTGTGCACGGTAAGAAATTTACTCCTCCATAGGGGGAGTTTCACGATCAACGTTGAAGGAAAGCTGTCCAAAATTACAATCAGAAAAGCTAAACTTAAACAGTAATAGAGAACCCTAGTATAGAGAATGAGTGAGAGAGAGAGTTCTTCCAAGAGAAAAAAAACTAAAAAAATAAAATAAAATCCTTCTTTCTAAAAAAAAAAGTCCTTCCCCTTACGTCTCGAACCTCTTTCCCCTTTTGCATTGCTGTGCCTTTTCCTTTTCTTTTTTATCCCTGCAGGAAGCCATGCGAAAGGCCTAGCATGAACGGCCCACAAACGCATGAGTGTCTGGGCGGCCCCTTGAGTGCTCCCCAAAAAGTAGTGTTCTCTGTTTACCGCCTGGGCGGTTGTCACTGTGCACGAGTTCCTAACTTTGCTCCAATGCATCACTCGGAAGTCCCTGTTGCCAAGAAAAACTCCAAAAAGAAATTAAAAGCATAGAGAACTTCCGAAGTCTAAGAATTAACTGAAAATTATGCTGATAACTATAAAATTACTTAAAAATGCATGTTGAGGACAAAGTGCAAATTCACTAATTTAATATCAATTAAGAACAATTCAAATGTAAAATGTTTAGAGTTAGGATATAAAATGGGTGCATAAATGCAACCCATCAACAACATTGTACATATTCTTTTTAATTATGTCCTAATAACACTGGAAAAAACTTTGCTGTGAAACCATCATCACTCAGGGCTGAACTTGGATTTTGAAAATATTGCCTTCTTAACTTCTATCTCTGAAATAGGTTTAGTCAGCTATCAATTCATCTCGTTGGGTACCTTTCTGGTCATATTTGATAGGTACACATACAACAAGGTCAGGAGGACCTCTAATTGAAAACAAGTGCTCAAAATAATCTTGAGCTTTTGTCCTATTACCTTTAGGAGTAGTACATCATCCTCCATCACCATCCTTAAGCTTCCAAATCTTGTTGTTTTGGATTCAGATTTGAAATTTAGAGTGAAAATATTTTGTATTTTGATACCCCCTATTCAACCAATTCACCCTAGCCTTTTTTTTTCCAAATTATCTCCTCTTACTGATATGCTTCAATTAACTCCTCTTCCAATTGGAAAATTTCCACTCTAGAAATGTTTGCAAGCTCTTCTTATTTTCTCCTCTAATTGTTATTTTATTTTGCAAATTGTTCCCGAGATTAGTTTGGTGCCACCACGCCAAAGCATGTCTACACTGTTTAAATTTCTAAAATAGTGAAAACATATAGGACTAACCACATTCGTATCCTATACCTCTTGAATGATCCTTCTCAATTCCATATTGGCACACGACCTTTCCTAAAATTTGAATCTTTTTTTTCTTCTACCTTGATTTGGGTTGGAATCCAACAATATAGGGCAATGGTTTGATCCATGATCTTCTAAGTGACTAACTGTTGCCATAGGACGTAAAGATCTCCACTGCAAAGAAACTAGGCCTCTATCGAGTCTCCTTTATTAATCTGTCTCCAAAGCTTTTGTTATTCCATGTGAACTTCCTTCCAACAGAGCCTAAGTCCAGCTAGTATGAAATTCAGAAAATTTTCTATTGATGATGCTGTCTTTTCTCTACCAATTTCTTTCTCATGATGTGTTGTGATTGCATTAAAATCACCAATAACCATATAATGATTTCCAACCTGTATAATTAACTCAAGAATCCTCATGTATTGAATTTTTCATCGCTTTTCATCACTATGGAAATGAATTACAAAAATAGACTAATTTGCTTGCCTCAATTGATCATACCATTCAAAATATAGAAAAAAAAATCTTCCTGTTTGACAACCTACACCTGAGCCTCTTCCTTCCACCATAAACATAGGCCTCTTGTTGTTCCTTTTGGACCTATTGTGGAAGTTTGTTGATAGGCACACTTCTGAGCTTGAGCTATAACAAACCGGGATTGGTGTTTTGTTTCACAAAGGAACACCAACTTGAGGAAATAGGATTTAACAATCCGTTATAAATTGTGAACTGTCAAGGGTTTTCCCAAACCCCGACAATTCCACATTAACATCTTCATGATCTACTGGGTGCCAACTAAAGGGTGGTACCTACTCCCATAGCCTCTGAATTCTCCTCATCGCATTATATTTTCTTTTGACCAGCTTCCATCTCTACCTCCTTGGTTCTCCTTTTTACACTACTTATACTAGCTCCTGCTCTATTCACACTCCCAGCAATATTTTTCAACTTTTTCTTTTTCTTGGAGTCATAGTGGTACTCATACTTCCTGCATTGTTTACTGCCTTAGCGAGTCCTAGATCTCCAATTTTCTTTTCAATTGTTTTTGCATTACGTGTGATGGTCAAAACTAGTTATCCACAAAAAATGCTATGTTTTCATTTATTACAAATTTTCAATTGTCAAAACTAAAGTTAGCATTCACATTCGTCTTCTTTTTCATTTAACTATCTCGCTCATCTGTAAGAGCATTTATTTCAAGGTTTGAAATCACGTTCTCAGGAATCACATTCTCGGGAATAATAATTTTATGATTCCTGAGAATGTTATCACCAGATACTTTAAATAAATTGTTTATTTAGCATTAAACATTTCTAGGATTATTTGTTAAAATTTACAGGAATAAATTTAAAAACTTGTTTGTTCTATAATATATATTCTTGTGAGCATATATATATATATATATATATATATATCATAATTTTCAAAATACTCCTAACACATAAGAACACATCATTTCTAAGTAGTTATTCCAGGGAATAACTAAATATATTTTAAAACAAATGCCCCTAGATTTTTTTAAGAATTGAGTGAATTTTATTTAATTCCAAAAACTAGCTTATAGAGAAGGATTTCAAACTCTTATAAAAACTATTTTAATCATATTGCATATAAAGACACAAAAATGAGATTAAATCCTCGCAACTATTTAAGCTGTCATGGTCACGCCAATATATATATAATTGTTAACAAATACATTCACTGCAATAAACATAAACACATTAGTATTTATCATTCATACAACGCATGGAAAATAAATTTTTAATTATTAAAAATTTTAAAAAGTAATTTATTAATGAAATATAAAAATTAACATAAATTTATTATGCAGTGATTGATCATCATTGGTCACTATCTTTAATTATTATTTGTAATATATGTACTTTATTGTAATGAGATAAAATACTGTATATATGTAATATATGTGCTTTATTATATCAGTCATAAATGTAAAAATTTGGAATTAACTATAGTTAATTTCTTTTATCATGTGAATATTTAGCTTATTAGTATAAAATAAATTTGTTGACCAAGTTACCATTAACTTAATTTTTTAAAATAAAATTTTAATATTTTTTTTTTGTGAAAATTAATTCATTATCCATCAAACACAAATAATTTAGTGGCTTTATTAAACTCTCATTGTCATTTCGATAATTAGATAAATTCTCCAAGTAATGGATGAGTAAATTCACCTAAAACTGACACTTGTAAAAAATTTTATTTTAACATCTAAAATACAAATATATAGATATAGATGTATACTTTCAAATATTGGGTAGTAAGTTTTCAGTAAATTTCATAAAACTTAAGATTATACACTCTTGTATAACATTCTTTTTTTGGATCAATCAATATTGTTTATCATCGATAATAATAATTAATTCTCTTGAAATATAAAACTTACATATATAGATATTATCTCTAGTCACTAAATTTTCTCCATATACATTGTTATGATTCAAATTTCTGAGTAGATACTTTAAGCCTAACTACCAACAGGGGCGGGCGCCTTACAATTCACTGCTGTATAACTAAACATGTTGGAAACTTCAGGTTTTTTAAGTATAATAAATAGATAAACACGTGGCAGCCTCGTATGCCTTAATTGGCATTCCATACCTTTGTGGGACACTAGTTATGCGTGGCCATTAAAGGCCTTTAATATGTTTATGATTTTATGTGTCGTGGTAAATGTTTTTCTGTTTGTTTTGTCTAAATTGAATTATTACACTGAATTTACTCGGTAATAAATAAACAAATCGCCTATACAAAAATTATTAGAATAATAATAATAATAATAATAAGGGTTAAGTGAATTTTATCTCCTTTTAGATTGTATATAGTTTATATCCTAATTTTTTAAAATATATATTATAATGCCTTAAACTTTTTAAACAGTGTAAAATATCATAAAAGTTAAATGTATATAAATCACATTATTAGTTATTAAAATCATGTTGAGAGGTGTTTTATACTCTTTGAAAAGTTTAAATTATTGAAATACACAGTTTTAAAAAGTTAAAAAATAAACTATATGTAACTTAAAATTCAGAAGATAAAATATAGTTTATCCTAATCATAATAATAATAATAATAAAGCAACAGTAAAATGAAAAAATTGTGCTGGATTGTTGTCACTAATAATAAAAATCTTGGCGAAGGATAAGGTCCCATTAGTACATGTATCAACCTAACAAGTTTGACACTTACAGCTGGCTTGTCCCATTGGGATACTTTTCAGCAACTCACATAATACTGTTTCTTCCCCTGTTCAAACTGAAAATTTTTGAAGTGTTATAAAATAAATAATTGCTATTATTTCTTATTGTTGCTATATTTTCAATATTAACAATTAAAATAACCCATGCAAATAATAATTAAAATATTGAACCTCAAATAATAAAATATTTTAATTTTAATATAAAATCATCCAATTATATATTAATCTATCAACAAATATATATATATGATTACTTTTAATACAAATTACTAAGGAAAATAAATAAAATAATTTATTCATAAAATAATATAAAATTTTCCATTAACACTGTTATTATTTTCATAAAAAACACTGTTATTAACTTATTATATCTTCACGAAAAGAAAACACTGTTATTATATTAAAATTTGACTCGTAATAAGAATAATATTTTTCCAGTAATCCAAGTAACTAACCAAAAGTTGCTGCCGGAATCTGATGGGACATTCGAAGCGCAAGCGTGCAGGTCTCGATAGCTTTGTTTGATTTTATTGGAAGATTATTTGTAATTTATTTCATGTCCTTGTTTCTGACTTGAAAAAAAATCAATTTTTTAATTAAAATTTACTTTTTATAAAATTTGTTTATATTAATTGCTACTAAAAAATATTAAAAATACTTAAAATAACCTGTCATTAATTTTTGAATAAAAACGTATAAATAAACTATAAAAAATAATTTTCCTGTAAAGAAATGCGAAACAAACACACTCATAATAAGGTTAATGTATATGTCTAATCACATATTAACTATCTTATTGTTTTAGTTTTCGTTATTTGATTATAACTATTTTAAACAGATTTATATTCTGATTGTCGTGTATCGAAGCAATAAAATGTATTCACGTATTTAATATCTGTAAGAATTTTTATTTTTTTTGAACACGAGATTAATTATGTGTTCGTGAAAATAAAATTGCTTCGTCTCATAAATATTGTGTCCTCAACAAACTTTGACATTTCAAGTGATTCTCATTGTAAAGCTCAAATTTATTTATCACTTTCATTATTATTTATTTGTTTTTTATTATTTCAAAAACGGCATCGGTTTCCCTTGTACGATAAGCACATCGTACGCGAATTTGCCCTTTACACCAATCACCAAAGCATTAAAGAGTGGGATATATAGTCATGTATGCTTGTCTTATTTCATTTTTTATATTAGGCTCCATTAGCGTGGCAATTTCAAAGTGAGTACACGTCTACACCTGCATAGTATTTTTGTTTTGAGTTAATCCAATTCGGTTATTCCATTATTATTATTATTATTTTGGACGTATATTCCATTCTATCTTTTACAAAGCGGCGATTCTATGATGGTATGGATTCAAATGTTATGATAGGGCATTTCTATCTTCTATGTTATGAGCACATTATCTAAGAATATCCTGATTGAGGTAGTAAGTAATTTTAATTTATGCAACAAGAAGAATGTAAGATCAAGTCTTAAATGAATTTATAAAAGAAAAAAGCGCATAATTGTTGTATTCTTGCAGTCTAATTAGAATTGATTTTATAAGTAACTTATATAAGTCAAACATATAAAGATATTTTGTCTCGTTTTATAAATATATTACTTTTAGTTTGTTATTTTAGACAAAATGTAAGAGATAATGTGGTGATAGTAGTCTGCATTTTTTTAAAATTTTATTTTTTCCTTCCTATTTGCCTAACAAGCCAAATCCAAGTGATCTTTTATTTCTTTGATTTTGTTACAGTGACCTGAGCTTCACAACATGACAATAAATGAAAGTTGCATGCTTTGGCATGATAAAAATATTTCTGTTATTGTTACCTCATCATAAAGGCTTACAATAAATAAATTTTTGTACAAATATCAAATTAAATAATCTCATTTAGAAAACAATACTTGCACGTTAAATTATGCACTTCATATTTTATCTCATTGATTTAAGCGTAAATAATGGATGATTAGTATTATATAGTCATTAAGATGCTTATCAATTATCACTATATGGTAACTGATGTATTATATCATAGCTAATGTACATTATGGGATGATATCAGCGTAAAATAATGTATAAATAGCAAAATTACAAAAAGAGAAAAAAAAACCGTAACACCCAAAGAATTAGTTGAAATAATAAATAATTTTGATCATTTTCGATGGTGGTGATAGTTTAACTTTTAGATAAAAAATATTTTGAGAAAATTGTATAATCCTTCTTTACATTGAAGTGCTGACGATTATTAATCTTATAGGACTTGGTAAATTTTTATTTGATCCTGGGTTAATTAAGTTCATATATGTAAGCATGGGGAAGGGGAGGGGCAAAACAGGATTCAGTGCTTCACCTAATGCCAAAATATCGTGAAGAAAGATTAAAGGACATGTTACTTGGTTATATCTCATTAGCAAGAAGACAAAGTCTTTTCAATATTCGAACCTGGTTCTCGACCGTTCGACCGTAAATTTAACATTTCCTGTTCACTTATACTCTTAAGATAAATGAGTTCCACTAACTTTAAATATAATACCTAATCATTAATTATGAGACTCACTAACTATTATGAGTATATGTAATATTGAAATGTTAAATTTATACTCACCCAAAAAAACTTGAGTAATGTTAAGTGTACCAAAATTTTTTTATAACAATCTTACATTAATACTTATAATATATTTTTTTTGTCAGTTAACATATCAATATCCACTCTCATAAAAAAAAATAAAAAATATTGTGAATATTAATATAAATTTATTATATAATTTTATTATATACGTATTAAAAAAATTTCCCTTGATCTGGCACATATCATGATAGTGTAAGAGAAAACTTAAAAAGTTGTGGAAAGTGAAGGGGGCAAAAAAGGAAAATCATGTATGTTTAAGAAAAAGAAAACGAAAGTGATACATACATACAATGGATACATACCCGATTCCACCCTCCACTCTTGTGCCTATTGACTAGAAGGTCCCTGCTTGACATGTGCCTCTCTCTATATATACCCACTTCTCTCATTCTTTTCACCCCACGCCCCACTGACACCCATCTCCTCGATCCTCTTAGCAAACACAACCTCGTAGTGCTGTTTCTCTTATCATTCCCCTCTCTCATACACAAACCAACCACACACGACACCACCATGCCTGAGGCTCCAAAAGACTATGACCTGGCGGGGGAGAACAAGAGAGTGCTCGAGTTCATCGAGGATGTCACCGGCAACGCCGATGAGGTCCAGAAGAACATCCTGGCCCAGATCTTGTCCTGCAATGCAAGCGTTGAGTACTTGCGGCGGCATGGCCTCAATGGCCAAACAGACCGTCGCACCTTCAAGAAGCTTCTCCCTGTCGTTACCTATGAGGACATCCAACCTGACATTCACCGAATAGCTAATGGTGACACTTCCCCAATACTCACCTCAAAGCCAGTTTCCGAGTTCCTTACAAGGTGGGTGTCCTTGCATGATTCCAAACACAAAACTCTTTTTTCCTCCTCCTCCTCATCCCCCTCCCTTTTTTTTTTTGTGGAAAAAATTGTTTGGTTTTGAAAAAGAGTGTATGTTTTGGTCTTTTCCTTTTTATGGTGACGGTGCTTGTTTAATTTTTAAACTCTTCTCTGGTTGAAAATAGAAAAAAAAAAGTTGATTTCTTGAGATAGTCTCGTTAAAAATAATTAAAGAGATGATTTTAGGAAAAGTGCTTCGGAAAGTTAAATTATTCTCATTCTTCGACAAGAAAAATTTAATTAGTTAATTTTATTTTGAAATGTTGTCTTTTGTATATTGAAAAAACGAAATTAAGTTCAATTTGTTAATATTCTCCTGTTGTTGTTCAGTTATCAAATAAGACAAAACTCCCTTGTTTCTAAATCGTGTTCTCCTTTCTCCGCTACCAATCATGTCTTACCTCATGAAAAATAAATGATACATGTTCGGTACTTAAACATTATTCGGAGAAAAGTGCATGATCTTCTTCTAAACAAATCAAATATTAATAAATGTTTTTTAAGCTAACAATACACTTTAATTAACATAATTTTTGTTTTATATATCATAACTTAATTTGAGAATTAAATTAAAAAGTGTTTTTTTTATACTTTAAAGTTTAAATTGCAAAAATATAGACAACTATTTTCATGTTTTATACATACTTACACATATGATTTGGCTAAATTAATGAGCTTGTTTTTTTTGTGTGGATATTGTAGCTCTGGGACATCTGGCGGTGAGAGAAAACTGATGCCAACTATTGAAGAGGAGCTAGAGAGAAAGTGCTTGCTGTATAGTCTATTAATGCCAGTAATGAGCCAGTTTGTGCCTGACCTAGAAAAGGGCAAAGGAATGTACCTAATGTTCATAAAGTCCGAGTCTAGGACACCAGGAGGTATTGTGGCTCGACCAGTCCTCACAAGCTACTACAAGAGCCCTTACTTTAGGGACAGGCCCTATGACCCATACACAAACTACACTAGCCCAAATGAGACCGTATTGTGCCCTGACTCCTACCAAAGCATGTACTCCCAATTACTTTGTGGCCTCTGCCAAAACAAAGAGGTCATGAGGGTCGGTGCCATCTTTGCCTCTGGCTTCATCCGTGCCATTAAGTTCCTCGAGAAACACTGGCCCTTATTTTGCAATGACATAAGGACAGGCACCCTTAACCCCATCATCACTGACACCTCAGTTAGAGAGGCTGTGATGAAGATTCTCAGTGAACCTGACCCAAACCTTGCAAATTTCATTGAGCAAGAGTGTGACAAGGATTCATGGCAGGGGATAATTACAAGGCTTTGGCCTAACACAAAGTATGTGGATGTTATTGTTACTGGGACAATGTCACAATATATTCCCACATTGGATTACTATAGCAATGGCCTCCCACTTGTGTGCACCATGTATGCTTCTAGTGAGTGTTACTTTGGTGTTAATTTGAACCCACTCTGCAGGCCAAGTGATGTGTCCTACACGCTCATACCCTCCATGTGTTACTATGAGTTCTTGCCGGTTAATAGGAGCAATGAGGTCACGGGTTCAAAACAAAAATATCTCAATGAGAAAGAGCAGCAAGAGTTGGTGGATCTTGTTGATGTCAAGCTTGGCCAAGAATATGAGCTCGTTGTCACAACTTTTGCTGGTTAGTTTCTATTTTTTTTTTTTATTCTTTTTCATGATCATCTCAAATTACTATTATAGACATAACATGGTTTTTTGGTACAGGTATACAATATATGGTTTTAAATGCACAAAATTGTAACTTCGGTTTAGAACCGCATGTTGGTTCCTCTCAAGTGCATTATGTATTCTAAAAAGAAAACAATAGAGAGTTGCATATCCTATTTTATTTTATGTAATAATTATGTCGCTCCTTAAAAGATAAAGTATAAAGTAATAATATTTAATCAGAAAATTAATGATTTTAAATTTTGTGAGATAAGTACACTTGCATGACACATTGAAGGGAAAATAACCACATGTCTCTTGATATCCAATATTCCCCATGGTTAATCATCATGTTGGTGACAATTTCAGGACTTTATAGGTATAGGGTGGGTGATGTGTTGAGGGTGGCTGGATTCAAGAACAAGGCCCCACAATTTAACTTCGTTTGCAGAAAAAATGTTGTCCTAAGCATAGATTCCGACAAGACCGATGAGGTTGAGCTCCAGAATGCTATGAAGAATGCCATGACACACTTGATGCCGTTTGATGCATCTTTGGCTGAGTACACAAGCCATGCTGACACCACAACAATACCAGGCCACTATGTGCTTTTCTGGGAGCTCACACTTGATGGTTCAACACCTATCCCTCCATGTGTTTATGAGGACTGTTGCTTAACCATTGAGGAGTCACTCAACAGCGTGTACCGCCAAGGCCGTGTCTCGGACAAGTCAATTGGACCACTTGAGATCAAGATTGTGGAGCAGGGAACGTTTGACAAGCTCATGGACTATGCTATTAGCTTAGGTGCATCAATAAACCAGTACAAGACCCCAAGGTGTGTCAAGGTTGGCCCTGTGATTGAGTTGTTGAACTCAAGGGTCATATCAAGCTATTTCAGTCCAAAATGTCCAAAATGGGTTCCGGGACACAAGCAGTGGAACAACAATCAGAATTGAAGGGTGTGGTTGGTGGCTTCATTTCTATGGACATCTTAGGGAAAAGTTAGTTAATCTATTTAGGTGAATTATATGTTCAAAAGACATCTTTAGTCCCCTCTATGCTTTTCTTTCTAATTTCTAGTTAATGCTTCAGCTTGCATAATGCACAGTGATCTTGAACTTAATTAGCCACTGTAAAAAGCAATTGCTCCTTGTCTTTCTTTATGTCCAGTTAATTAATGGCTTTTGTTTTTATTTAATCTTTGTATGTTCGTTCCCTTTACCCTTTCTAGCTAGCAATGTCATCATGACGTTTTGGTTGGAAATGGCTTTCACATTGTAGCCTGCAATCATGCATGCCAAGTTGCCCCACTGAAGTGTCACTGGGGCTTATTTCCTATAAAGGAAACGAGGAAAGCCATCACTTCTGAACTTTCTTTTTCAGGAAAAAGCAAGCCAATTTTTCCCCCTGTGTCTAAAAATCTAAGAGTTAAAATAATATTATTGATATCATTAAGATAAGGATACTTCAACACCTAAATAATAATAGTAATAGACACCTTATATTTAAAGAAAAAAAGAGGAGGAGAAGATGGGAGAAAATAAATAAAGAATAAAAAATAGTGTAGATTTCATATTTATTATGAAAAGAGTATTTAGACTATAAAAATATTAAAATAACATTGTTGATATTACTGTATATATGCAAGTGCAGCTAATCTAATCACATAATAAATTATCGAAAACAATACGTAGAATTAACCTCTTTTTTTGATAAAAAAAAAGTTTAGATTAGAGGAAAGCTTACCCCCATGCAAGATCAGGGTAGACTACCAATCTCAGCGCAGATTTATGATGGGTTTACAGATCGCCTACCAAATATGTTGTCTAGAATCGAACCCAAATCCTATTTAGCAGGAGCGAAGGGCCTTACCGGTTGAGCTACCCCACGTCGACTTAACCTGTTTTCACTTTAGTACGCATAGCCCCGTGAACATGCTATTAGTACGTGGGAAAACAAATATTGTAATTTGATTCTCTGTGGACATATACAACTTAGTGGGAGAGGAGAAAAGAGATAAATCCAGCATTTTAAAAGGGATAAACCATAGCATTAAATTTGAAAGTCTTGATAAGCTCCTCTTAGTCCCCGTGAATTGTGATGCCTAGAAATAAGTCCAAATTCCCTCTCTCTCTTAACAACAACAACGATATTTTAAAATTTTTAAATGAATTTAATTTTTATGAACTCTAAATTTATTTTTTTTATATTACAATTTAATTATGTATTATCATATCCATTAAAGTAGTTTTGTGCATACTTATTAGTTGAAAAATTGTGCAAATAAGAGAATTTAATTAAATAACAGTCCAAATTCTTCTTAAAATCATTTTTTTATTTTCTAATATTTAATTTTATATGCAAAACTATAATTATAATATTAAATAAAATTGTTATGATATGATATATAAGAATTATTTACATAATTAAAGTGACATACGTTAAACTATACAGAGCAATAATGTTTTTTATTCTTGAGGGATATATTCTTATATTATTTGAACTATTCTTATTGTTTTTATTAAAAGAATTAATGGCCAATACAGAAATTATTATACATTAAGAAAGTCATAATTTCATTTTAAAAAGAGTTCTGCTATATTTTTTAAAAATTAAGTATCCTTCTAATTATGTTCTTAATTTCTAAATAAAAAAATTTATTTTTTATGTTTTCAAGATATTAAATATATTTACAAGATATTTAACATTTTCTATATTGAATTATTAGAAGAATTATATTAAAAGAAATAATTAGGAAGATAGAGTTATTCTTATGAAAAAAAAGCTAAAGGGTCAAAAAAATTGTTAGATTGAGCTGTTAAAATAATGTATCATTCTTATTCATATATATTAATCATTTACCAAAATTATATATATATATATATTTGGAATGCTCTCTTTTATTAAACCATTAATCAAGAAAATTAAAACAGAAAAAAAAAAGAAGAGACCCAAAATTTCTATTCAAAGTTGAAGCATTTGGTTATGTACTAGCAATTCCAAAAGCAAACAAAAATGACTTGTGTGATGAGTGGTGGCAGTGGAAGCACGTGAAAAACCAAACTCTCTCTCCATGGACAAATCCCTGCTGTGCATGATCTCGGTGTCCCACCCTGCACCCACCACATATCCATTCCTACCAGAAAACTCGCCGGGAAACCGCAGAAGCAGTCAAAAGAAGAGAGGGGAGAAGGCATATATCTTTTTGGAGCGTAGTGGGCAGGAAGAGCTGATAAAGAAGAGGGGCAAATTAAACAGAGGAACCAGAGTGTTGTTCCCTGTTTGCTACATTCTGTGAAAACAAACAACAAACAGTTCTTGTTTTCTTTCAAGGGTCTCGCGGACACAATCATATATGCAGCCCTCTAGACAAAATTCAGAAGAAACGGACAAGTTCTTTCTCGGAGAAAGATTGTGTTCTGCTTACACCCTTAAAGAAGATAAGGTTTCGTACGTGCACATTTTTGTTTTTGTATTCGACATCCTTTCCAATTCCTTCTCTTCATAGTCTATATCGGTATCTTTTTTAGAAGTTATCTATAGTTTAAAAATCAATCACGTGTATTTTATTAACTCAAATTATTAATATTTATAAAATTTATTATTAAATCATGATCTTTTAATATGAAATTAAGGATATGGATATCCTGAGGATATCGGGAAAAAAAAAATTCCTACTATTTCATATGTTCAATTTTTTCAATTAACTAAAATTTAGGGGTGGCAATTTGACATGTTTGAGTGCAAGGTTAGAGACCGGTTTCAAACTAATTGAGCGCTTAATTTACTGGGATATGTATACATAAGAATTTTTATAAGCTTACAACAGAAAGGGAAAAATGAAAAAGAAATCGAACATAACCATTTACTTAGATATGCCAGCGGAAAGTTGATTAGTCAAGTTCAACTCCGGTTGGCTTCAATATGTTCAATCTGTTTTCTGGTTGAAACTAGCCATCTTCAATATGATCTATACAATAAAATCACACTAATTCAAACTATAATAAATATGAGTTTAATTTTAATATATTAGAGTTTTACACTGTTATTAAATCATATTCTCTCACATAAGAAAATATAGTTAATTCTCCACCCCACTACTTCAAAAGTCATGCAAACGAAAAAATTTGATTGGATGACAATATAAAAAATATTTATATTATCAATGTATAAAATTAAATCATTTTACAGTTTACTATAAATTTTAAATATTATAGAAGGTCTTTCAATTACTGTTTTCTTGGGTACATATCTAAATTTTTCAGCCAACACACTTTCAAAGCTTCAATCATTGTTTAACGACAATTATATGTTCTTCTTTTATTATTATTTTGCCAAAATCATCAACATCTCAAATATATATATTGAATTTCAGTTGATCTAACGTGAGTTGTGCGCATGTACTCATTTTGAAAGTCTTATTTTGCTATTCAAATTAAATACTACTTTCATTTTTAAATAGCCGTTCATTTTTTAAATTTTACTTTTCTATAAATATTTATTCATTTAAAAAATGTAGATAATATTAATTATTTTTTAAAATTAAACTCTTATGAAATAAACCAATAATTGAAAGAGAGATAACAACAGAAGAGAAAAGAAAGTAATGGAAAAGAGAATAAATAAAAAAATTAATTAATAAGGATAATTTTACAAAAATACATTTAAATATTATTAACACCGAGACTTTTTCGGTGTATCTGTGCTAATTTAAAGGAAAGCTTTATCAACGTTTTTCATTTTCATGAATTTAATGATGAGCATGCATGAACTGAGCGCCTAATCAGATTTGACAACTCGATCGTTTGGGACACAATTTGTTGTAATCAGTCGACACTTAGCATGTGTCGTCCAAGTGATTTTCAAGTAGTACAATCAAGCTAGCTTTTAATGTGATGTTGAAACGGCTCCAATTTGTTCTTCACTGAAGGACTCCAGTCCCACTCACATAAAAGACCCTAAAGAGTTAATGAGTTAACTTCTTCACATAATTAAAATGAATCGTTTAGCTGCTAACACCAATTATATTCCGCTTGTAATGCACATGAATGATTTTAAACATACTAAAACTAGACTTGTTACTAAACCATTTAAATAATACTTATTTATTATATATTTATTGCTGGATTTAACCCTTTTTTTATATTTGTCGCAATCTCGCCTTTATATACTTTTTATATTTGAGTGATGTGTAGAGAAAATTAATATATATTAAAAGAACTTTTCATAGCTATATATCAAGAGGAACTAATTTTTTTCATATTTATTTCGAATACACACTGTATCGAGCTGAGATAAGGAATCACCTAGTATACTTTAAAAAGGTGAAATCCTCTTGAAATTTGTACTAACCAACTTAAGTACTCCTATTTAGCTACTTTTTAACATAAAATAATTGTGTTCACATCAAAATAATAAATAGGAAACATTATCCTAATCCTTTTAAAAGAGTTTTGTTTCATAATAAATTATTCAACTTGAAATCTCATCAATTTATTAGTTTATATATGGTATAACAATTTTTTTAAGGATTTAATTTCTATTCACTATCCAAGAAAAAACCTTTTATGTAGTTATTCAATTAGTAATTGACATATTAGTCATGAAAGTTAACATGTTCACCCATTATTTGAATATATATATATATATAAATGAAAGATTTGGTTGAAAAATATTTTAAAAATAATTTATAATATAACCCCATCAAAAATTAATCTCGTTCGTAAACTACAGTTTTTTTTTTATATATATCGTTAGTGTTGTTTCTACTAGTTGTACAAGAGAGGGGACAAGTGCAAGTAAGAAATGAATAGAAATGTCTGCGGGGCCCGTTTTGTGATAGATGAGCAGTCACGGTTCCCTAGGAGCGTGGAATCCGGAAATAAAGGCATGATTGGGCTTTCATGCTACGATTTCAGTGGCTGCCTGTCTCGATTTTTGCCACGTGGAACAGGGCTAGCGTTGACCTGGCGTACGGCTACGACTATTCAGCATTGACTAACGAGGTCTCTTTCCTCGCCTCTGGTTGAGTAGTATCAAGACAAAAGGCGTGGGGGCACCGGGGACCCTCACTACACAGAAACCCACGTGGGACTGTCACCCATTCTGGTGTTGCTTCGCTCAACTTGGTCTGTGGTCCCTCATGTCGATCGTGCAATTTTGAATTATCTTTTCTTCTTAAAACTCAGAACTTATGCTCTGCCCTTTGGCAATATAGGTCAAAAATTAAACAATATATATATTGAGAAAAATAAAAAATATCTTAATAGATATAAAAAATTATATAAGTTGGTAAAATTATTTATATATAGTCATTGTTACTTATCTCGGCAAATATATTACTTATTTAACTAAACATTTATATTAAGAGTACAAATGAAAGAAAAAAATTGATACTCCCTAGATATTATAAATAGATAAATATTTCGAAACATGAAAAAGTTAAAAATTGACGGTTATTATGAAATTGAGGAAGTAAATTTGAATGCAAAGAGACTGGTAAAATGGATAGGTGAATATTTATTGCTCTTTAATAAATGAATATTAACTCATATTTTGATATACTCATAAAAAATTGGTAGGATCAATGATTAAGTAATTGTATGTTGAATAAAATTTAAGGATCCAACTTTTATTGTCAGTGTGTATAAATTTGAGTTGTTAAACTTATGTCTATATAGGAATGTCTTTAACTTTTAGTATATGTGAATCCCACCAAATGATTTAAAAGTGATTAGCCTCTTATCTTTTAATTTACTAATTTAATCACTTTAAATGCGTCAAATACTCAAATCCCAAAATATTAGGCCGCACAAAAAAAATTGAGATTAATTTTATGTTTTTTGCATAATATTTTAAACTTAAGTTAATACTTAAGTTTTTTACCTAACATTTTTCAGTTTAATACCAATTTAATAAAATATTTAATCAATGTAGTTTTAATGTTTTTAATTTAATATTAATGTAATTATTTTGTTGAATCTTTACTCTATAATGTTTTTAATTTAATATTAATGTAATTATTTTGTTGAATCTTTACTCTATTAGAATAGCTAAATTGATATCAAATTAAAAATATTAAATGAAAAAGGTTATTTAATCTCGTATAAATGTGGAATGACGCATGATGACATATCATCAAAAGATTACGCACATAAGTAATCAACTTTAATTTGAGTGTATGAATGAAAGCCATTATTCATTTCATTTGATTAGTCGTTATTTTAAATAATTATTTTTATTAGTGTCTAGGAATTATTTTTAACAAGTTAGAAAATGTTTTGATTGATTGATTAAATTAATGAACTTAATTTTGATGTAGTGTACATATTTTTCACATGACTATCTAATTAAATTTGTTCATTTATGTGACCTTAAAATTCAATATATGTACTGAACAAAAATATATGATTAAATAATAACATAAAATATAATGTTTTTACATTGTTGGTATATCATAATTATATTAAGTCTAAACTAATTACTTTAAGTACAAAAAATCAATGACATCGATATCACTATGTTTAAGTTAAACACTGCCCCAATTTTTTTTCCCTTGTAGGACTTCTCATAAAAACATGTTGGGGGGGTTTGGAGCCGCTAGGGATGTACAAAATCTGAATCGGTCCCGATTTTTAGATTGGACCAATTTCTGAAACTCAAACTCAACCCGATAATGACCCAACTATGGATCGGGTCAAACTAGGTCAACCTGACTTTCAAATAATACATGAAGATTTGAACATTATTTATAGTAAAGTTATAAAATTTTATATGTAAAAAAAATTAAGAGGTATTTAGCAATATATGTTTCAAAACAAACCACACCAACACAAAAATAATATCAAATTATGTAAAATATATTAATTGAACTAAAAAATTTTATAATTGTTCACAAATCATTATTAAAAAATATATCTTTAAAGGAATTATTTTGCTTCGGACCAGGTAAAGCCAATCTGATATATGACCTGAACTCGACTCGATAAGTGTACTGGTCAACTTTTAAGACCAGTATCCGATTGAATGAACTTCGGGTTGAGACGAGTTGACGGGTTGAGCTGGGTTATGAACATCCGTAGGAGCCACATTTTGAGGTGGCAGCTCTCATGTGTAATCACAAGTCCATTTTAAGTGTCTTTTTAGAAAACAACAAAAATTTAATAATTAAAAAATCAATGTATCAAATCAATATGTTAAATTCCTGCTATTTTCTAAGAAGACACTTAAAAGTGGACGGAGGAGTATTATTATCATTATTATTATTTTGGGTCATGTGTAGTTACACGTTTGGCATTCAAGGATTTCATTTTCCTTCACTGACTCCCATCTTATTGGCTCCAATTCACCACACGTGGGCTAGCAAATACACTTCCCTTCCATACTTTGTGAGGCCCATCACCACTTGGTGTGTTTTATTAAGAGGATAAAATCAGACCCAAAAAAAGGGGTAAAATTAGATAAAAATTTTGATGAATGAATTTTATGTATAAAAAGTAAAATTACATATCAAGTTTATTAATGAAAATTTTTCCTCTCATTATTATCCTCTAACCAAATAAGCTCTCAATCAACAACCCTGTCATTTGTATATGCTTTCTTCCAATTATATACTATATTGCAGAAAGAAAGGTTGTTGTACCTGAAATTAAAGCTTGAGCATAACTAAAGAGAGCAACCGCCCCTAATCTTGATCAGTCTCAGCTGCTAGGATTTGGGGAAACATGCAAACAAAGCTATATCAACAAATGTTAGTATATTTTGTAGATATAATTATATCTACAAATATTAGTATACAATATCTATGTAGATAAATTACTTATAAGTAATTTTCTAACGTGATTTATATAACTTCACAAATATTAACTCTTACTTTCAATTAGTAATCATCTGATAGATCGTTATTACCTGAAAAATGTCCTTGTCTCAAGGGAGAATGTCTGATAGGCTGGCACATTTAACAGTCGTCTGGTACGTATATTAATATAAAACGCTTAATTATTTCATATGAGTTTTATCTGTCTAGTTTGATCCAATCACAAAATGGGCATGCAGGGCTTAAGTTTTGATGATTAGAATTAGAAGAAACAGCACCTCTCAATTAGCCCAAGAACCAAGCTAAACGAAAAAGTGTTTGATCTGAACAAAACTAATTTGTCGGTCTCACCGACTTATGGCATGCCTCAAAACAGAATAACTTAATTCTATTGGTTCTAATGTATTTCAAATTCTTCCCTATCAACCAAAACATTTTAGTATTCTTTATACATGTTGGTGTGGTACAATTTTTTCATCATCACAATACACCTCCATAGTTATTGCCAACGTCGTTTCCTCATTGCTGTGAAATAATTAGTAGTAAACAAAAGGTATATTATCTTCTTCAAAGATGTGTTGAGAAAAGGAAGAGTTTGTGCCTAATGTACCCTAAAATATCCGGCGGGTGGACAGTGCTGCTTCCATTGTTCTGATAGTAACAGAAAGCCAACAGCAAATATAATATACTAGCCGTCTATTTGGAAAATTGGAAGTTTGGAACGATAAGATATTGATGGTAAAGAATGAATAAGCAAACCAACGATCACTAGATTCAAGTAGTTGGGCATTAGTTCTCTTCAAATAAGGGATAGAAAGAAGTCAAGAAAACTAGTATTAGAAGAGCTTTATCTTATACTAAATTAACTCAACTCGGATTAGATTAATTAGAGTTATGTAATCTTTATATAACTTTTATATATTACTTTATTAATTTTAAAATAAATGTGTCTTTTATTTGTTGATACATTCATAAATCAATATATCTAGAAATGAATATGTTCAGATATATTGATTTATAAATATATTAAAAAAATAATGAAAGAGATATTTGTTTTAAATCAAATGGTGCAGTAGTTTAAAAAAGAAAAGCAAAAGCATATGCATATATACAATTATAGGCATGCAAGTCACAATCTCCTCAACTACTACCATCACTCAGAACTCATAACCCTCATATTACACGCTTGTCTCCAGTGTTTCTGGACCACATAGCAATTTAACATTTGAAAAAGCTTCATATCAATTTGTAACAACTAACAAGTCATAGCTAATGTTACTTGCTTGTTAAAACTAGCAGGCCAATATTGACAGGTGTTTATACTATTCTCAGTTCCACACAGGCCCAGACGGTGATAATGATCCTGCATTAAAAGGTGAGACAGCTCAGATAATTAAAGACTATGTATGTTTATGTTTTCTTCCATATAGTGCTTATGTTCCTGTCAACACAGATTATAGTAGTTGATAAGTAATGACAACGGCAGAAACAGTAGGCTGAAAGCGATGCAAGCATAATAATCTGAGTTTTAGGTAATCTTCTATTCTATTGGAACCTCTGAGGATCCACCTACCCTAACCCTAATAACCCCAGATTTTTATTTGTTAAGGGCCAAAGACAAAGCTAAGAATATAAAGCAATAATACCGTCAATTAGAAGCCTTGTGTCACTTCTTCCGCCTCATCTGAAATGGTAGCTTTTGGGACCAGTGGACTCAATGAAAGGTTTCTTGAATTTATAAAGAAAAAAGAGAAAGGCTTAAAGATATATATTATTAATTGATGGAGAGTAGACCAATTACATTCTTAGGGATGTATTAATTAAAAATAGGCATGCATGAGTGAGTGATAGAGATTATTCTATTTTTTATGATCCTTCGTCCCTCGGATTTCACTCAAAATGTTCCCATTTTTCAAAGGTTATGGGCTTTATGATAGCAGAAAATTTGTGTCAAGTTTCTATTATCCTAGATTATATTGGATTATTATATGCTGCACTGAAAATTTGACGGTGGATTTTGGTTAGAGTAATGAAGATAGAATAAATAAATTTGGATTTATAGTAAATCCTATACATAACATAATATTACCACTCAAAATCTAATATACAATTATATATATGTTAATATTTAAAAAATAAGAGGTGAATATGTTGTCATATCTCGAATTCATAATAAACCGAGTTTATATTATCATTTATCTTTTACTTAATACCAAAAAAGAAATTGAAAAAAGGTGTATAATTCTGCTTATAATTGTTATTCTTGTTATTGTTGAAAAGTTTACATCAATCCTCAGAAAATTGAGAGAAACTTTCATCCAAAATACAAACCAGTTCCTCTCCTCCACGCTAATTGTTGCGTCTTCAAAAGGACAAGACCAATCATGAAATCAATAACAAAATTACTAGATACATATATATAATAGATGCTTGGGATAAAGCATCATAAATTTAAACTTCTTACAGAATGTTGTCAATTAAGACAAATAAAAATATTTCATGCAAATACCTAACAAAGCCGCCCATTGGAATCATGATGCCTCATATAATTGAACTTCACTGCCAACCATAACCATCCAAATGTTTTTCTAAAATGTCATTGGACTGTGGACTATGGAGACATCATTGTAGATTTGTGGCTCAATAATTTTTCCAACTGTCTTTCATTCTGTCTGAAAAGCATTTAGGCCTATCTTCGCTTACCCACCTTCCCTGCATGGGAACAGAAAATTGTTTGGTATTAGCTATAGCCACGAGTACATAAAGCACTGGATGTTTGATCTTGACATGTAGGCCGATATGGTTGTAGCGTACAAATGGACTTTCGACGTTTGGTTGTTGAAAGTCGAAACGCAAGCAGGGGGCTAGCTTGTATAACCGATATACACATGCATTGAAATGGTTTCCTATTGTGTTGATTGTATAGGGATTTATTTATTCAAGTAAGTCTATTACACTTATTTTATTAAATATCTTCTTATTAATAATATATTTCATAAATATGATTATTAAATTATGTGATATTATCTTAGTGATTAAATATGTGAAATTTCAAAAGAATTAGACATTGATAAACATATTATCCAGCACTCAAAATTTACATGTATTCTCAAAACTACATTATATGTCCAAATAAAATGAGATGATAAAATATCAAATTCTTTTAAAATTTTATGCATTTAATTTATGCAGTGAGAACTTTCGATTCACTAGTTAGATTGATGAAATATATCAACCAAAACTTACTCTTGAAATAAACAGATCTCTCCTCATATATATATATATATATATATATATATAGAGGTATTGTTACCCTCCATATCTTCATGTGGACATTAGCAATCTACATATTTTGTTTTGGATTGAAAACTCATTTCTATTTTTTGTGAATCAGCTTTTATGATTGGATAATTATGTAATTCCATTCAATTCCCATTAACTACTACTTTTACTTTTTCTCTCACCTCGTTAATATCTTATCTCCTCTTTCTCTTACCACCTTTTTATATTAACTTATATTTTTAAATAATTTTATAATTTTATTTTAATTGATTATTAAATTTGATCTTCTCCTAAATAATACACTAAAGACATGATAGTTTTTGTTAAAAGTGATTAATTAACTAAGTGTATTTTTATGCAACAAAAATATGGAAAATTGGTGATTGTTCAACGTCTACTAATTTTAATATATTATATATCAATTAAAAACATGTTGCATGATTCAAAATTAAAAAATGTAGCCAAGGATATTTTTTATAATACTTCCATATACTTCTCAAAGTATGCATTTTCGTTTTCAGTGCATACCTTTAATATCTCGTTCAAATTGTTTTTAATATAACATCATCTAAATGTAATATATTTATGTATGAATGGACATTTCTACCAGTATTTTTTATTTTCATTCGAAAATATGCATATCTCATTTCTTCACGTAAAAAAAAATGGAGGATACATCTCACTTTTTTTTTTATCAATGGCTGAATGAACAAATACCACTTGCAAGTTTATGTAATCTGAACCACTTTTATAGGAAAAAAAGAGGAAAAATATTATTCAATTGAAAAATTAAATTAATAATTAATTAAAATTATTTAAAAATATAATTTAATTAAAAAAGGTGGTGAGAGAAAGAGAAGAGAAGATATTAATGAGGCGAGAGAAAAAAATAAAAATAGTAGTTAATGTGAATTAAATAAAATTACATAACCACCCTAAACTAAAAGTTGATTCACAAAAAAATAGGAATGAGCTTTTAGTTAAAAGTAAAATGCATAGATATATTTAATTTATTTGGTAAAAATTTTGAATTCAACAGCCTAATTGATCAAATTTTATACTCATAAAAAATTATTGAATGATATAAATATATCATGACTTATACCTGATGTAAATATATCATGATGTAAATAAATGGTTAAATTATATCATGACTTATACCTGATGTAAATATATCATGACTTATATCCTAAACCCTAAATGATTATATATATATATATGACTCAAAGTATCTATCTATTCTATAATAGAATTTTGATAGTATCTCTGATATTCCAGGATTAGGTGTCCTTGATAAAGCCAACCTTAAGCTGGCAAATAACTTGAAAGGCCTGAAATTGAGATGGTTTGATGCGCATAGACGCATTGTAGTCCGCACCCGCAGGAGACCGCACGGCGCACGCTGTAGCTAACACGGAGTTGCGTGATATAGTTGTGCACCTTCGTTTTGTTTTCCTTTTTGTTGGTTTATTTTTCTTTATTCTTATTAACACTTGTTGTTACCATTTGCTTCTCTGTTTTGAAGTTAAGCATTTATTATCTATCGGACAAAAATTATAATAACATACACATTTAAATACTTATGTTACAAATTAAACACGGTATTTTTTTTTTGGGGGGGGGGGGAGACAAACATGATTTCCTCCTAATAATGTTTCACAAATGGGTAAAAAAATATTTCTCTGTTTTTGTCATGTTTGCTACATGTTTTTGTTTTGAGAATTGTATTTTCTTGAATGCAGATCTGTTCTTTTGAGCTAAGCTTGTTACCTTATGCACTAGAAAATGAAAATAATAAGTTGAAAACTTTTTTCTAAAAACGAACCTCAAATTTTTAAGTTTTTAATATATTAAAATGGATTGAAAACTTGAAAAACTTTTCATTCTTACTTTTTCAGAAAAACCCATAAATATAAATAGTTATGTGGTTTGAATCAAGATTAGAAAATAATATGCTAATTTCACATAATTTTATACTCCTTTCAATCTCAAATAAATGTCTATTTTTAAAATTTTATTTGATTTAAAATAAATGACCATTTAAAAAATTTAAACAGAATCAATTTTATTTTTCAGTTGCTAATATCCCTAATAAATGACAGAGAATAAGTGGGAAAATAGAGTATAAGCGAAGGAGAAAGAATAAATGGGAAGAGATAATACAAGGATAATTTTTTATAATAAATTAAATTTATCAAAAATCATTACAAATTTAATAATTTGTTTAATTTATGTGCTTAATTAAAACTGGACACTTATTTAAAATTGGATGGAGTATTATCGTTTGCCCGTAAGAAAAAAAAGCCATGGTAGCAATCAATAAATGCGTGATGCGAAAGGGACTTATTATTATTTTCTTATGTCACAAATGAGACTTATTATTTGAACATAACAAATATAACACATACATGAACATGAAGGAGTGCGGTCTTCATATATGTACTTTTCTCATTTTGTTATTTGAACATATACAACCTTAGACATTATACACAGACGCACATAAACAGAGCAAAATAGATTCACGCTATTTTGTCTCTAGTATTATACCTTTTCAGCACTAATTATCTATGCTGTGAAGTTGATACCTCAAAAATGAATATAAACTTATCTTTTCTTTCCAATTCTCATCAAATTTTTCTTCCCTCGATAATCAAGAGTTGCATAAGGTACACCATAAAGCCTAAAGAAAAGTAAAATGAGATCGACAACCAAAGGCATCTTAGCTTACACCCAAAAGAGGGATCCAGCCCAACAGACTCCAAAACATGAACTTGCAAAACAGGCCCAAGATTACGAGGACCCACTCCAAGAACAACCTCATCATGGTGGAGGGCTAACAGAAGAAGACCAAGCCCAAATTAAACCTAAACACAGGCCCAACATATCAAGACTACTAAGACTACTTCACACTCAGCCCAAATAAGAGGTCCCAAACAAAATGAAGTATGCAGAGATTTTTCCCACAGCTGCAAAATTCTAGAAGAGGAATGAACTGTAGAATCTGTTATAGAATTAGGATGAGGTGTCCAGGTTGTTAGCGTTGGATTCCTTTTGTATATATATTGTACAGCTTTTTGCTAGATTTCTTAGATACAATCGTTTTAGCCTTAGCGTTGTAGTTCTATATTTTGTAATGTTAGCACTCTCATCACCATTAATCTGCTTTTACCTTTTCTCCCTAAAATCCAAATTTGCGTTAAAAACCCCTTTTGCAAGCTCATGTACCACAAGCCTTCAACAACGTTATCAACTTTGAAAGCGAAAGCAAGATGGTCACATATGGTACAAGCATACTACAGCATCAAAGTTGAAACCGATAATGCCTGCAACCAACTAGCTAGTGGATTAGTTCTTACGTGCACTATCACTATTGAGATGGTGCACAATGCATCATTTTCTTCTTTTTTTTTTTTTGTTTTGTTACAGCAGCTAATAAAAGAAAACAGAAAGAGAAAGCTGTACCATGCATCCAATTAAAAAGATTCTCATTTTCTATTATTTACATCATCCATTTAATTATTGCCTCCTTTAGTTGCATATATCCTTATTCCAGTCTTAGAAACCAGCGAGAACAGGAGGACCAATCGATGATAAAGATTCACAGAAACTTTAGATATATGATCACAAGAAAGATCTTTGCAAAAGTCCAAACATGTACATCTCCGTGCAGGCACCCACTTCGCCTCTTCTTTTTCCACTCAAATCAGGTACATATCGGATTTCCCCCCTTTACCCCTCTCTTTATGGTTCCTCGAGCCACGCGGATGTACCACTTCCTCGTTTGGTTAACGTGCCAAAACCCAGTAGCGTAGCGGCAACTCCACCACTTCTATTGATTCATGTGATTGACTTTCAAATCTAATTTTTGGGCCAACATAGTTGTAACTACTCGGGCCAAATTGGTTAACGTAGCTTTTTGACGATGTCAAAAGTTAAATACTTAATAATTTTTAGACAAAAAATATTATTAATAGTAGTAAAAATCTCATTAACTGATAAATTAGTCCTCAATGTTAAAAAATAAAAAAAGTCATCTCTCATCCCTCGCCTTATTTTATCCTCTTCATTGTTACCATCACCACCACTATAGCCACCATCTGATGTGCACTCTCTATCATCCCTTTTCAACACAAACCGAAGCCACTATCACCATATTCAGCCTTCACCCCACAATACCTGTGTACAGTAACCAACAAAGTCATCTTAGCACCACCACATCACCACCCGCACCACCACACCCCCAGCCCTTCACCCTTCATCAACCTCAGCCTCAACCTCAACCATGAGCCTTCAAACCACATCATCAACGCCTATCACAATCATCTTCAACACACATTCCCCTTTTATCAGTGCAATTACCCCTATTACAGCCACATAGAACCTTCCCTATACCCACCCACTTGGACCATCGTCAGCCGCTGCAAAGCCACCACAAGCTCCAACCGCAATTGCCACCCAGTCACGAACCACGCCTGCGCCTTCAACCCCAAAGCCAATGTGAATTGTTGCCGCAATGGACACCGCCGCGTCGAGCCTTCCTTGGTTTTCCCTTTGTCCACCACCATCTCACTATGAATATTGGTTTGTTTTTTTTTTACTCAATCTTATGTGCTAAAACCAATTATGTTTAGAAATTAGGGGATTCTCACTTACAATTGCTAGTTAATGCAATTGATGCAGTTGGTTTTAGCTACAATTCATAAGTGTGGTTAGATGCAAAAATAACGTGGCTAAACTATACTCATCATCTTCATTCTCTTGGTCTCTCCCATGTTCCCACCCTCATTGTGGCTAAACGTGGCAGAAATTTATTTATTTATTTATTTTTTCAAGAAGCTAGACCAATCGACCTCTATGCAATCTACAATCCTTTTTTATTTTTTTCTTTTCATTGTTATTATTTTTATTTTGATAATTTTAATTATTTTTATTTATTTTTTAAAGAATTCGATTTATCCAATTTTTTCTGTACAGTATATTTTTATTTTTATGTTTTTTTATTTTTAATATTTTTTTTATTTATTTTTTAAAGAATTTAGTTTATCTGAATTCTTTTCTCTATACAGTGTATTTTTTTATTTTTATGTTTTTGATTATATGTGTTTAAATTTTAATTGTCTTTCAAATTTGTTTGGTAATATTTTTGTTTTTTTTAGTGAAATTGCTTTCATATTACTTTTTTATTTTATTATAAGTTTAATTAATTTTTACAAGTAAATTTTTTTAATTTGTGATTTCAATTTTTTTATTTTTTTGTTAATTTGATTTCTCTGAAACTTGTTAAAATAACAGTGCTATTTTTTATTTTTTACTTTCATATTATTTTATTTTGATTTTTTGAAATTTAGTTTTTTATATTTTATGTTTATATTTTTAAATTTTTATTTTGTTTTTTTTCAAATAGCCAAACGAGTCATCCATACAAGCATACACCATCTCCCTCCTCTCTCTTTTTGGAAAATATTGGACAATTGTGAAGGAATACTGTTCACTAAAAATAAAACATATTATAAAATAAATATTAAAGACAATTAAAATTTTAAAAATAAAAAAATATGAATTCAGATGAAATGAATTCTTCAAAAAAAAAATATTTTTCACCAAAAATACAAATAGTAAAAGGATAAATATTTTATAAACTAAAAATTCAAATGATTTTGAAAAAAGGGAAAAGAAAAGGAAAAAAAAGTTCCTATTCAATACATACAATTCAGTGTAATCGAATTGTGTTGAAAAAAAAAGAAAAAAAGTTGTTTGAAAAAAAGCACTATTCACTTCTTTAAAAAAAATAAAAAATTTACAAAATGGTAAACATTTTATAAATTAAAAATTTGAATGGTTTAAAAAAGAAAAAAAAAGTCCTACTATTTATTACATATAATTCAACCAATAGCAGCGTAGGTATTGGCTGATGAATATAGAGGAGTGGACACCTTAGAAACTAGGTTGTTTAGTCTTTTATTTATATTTTTTGGTCTAAGCCTTTGTTTCAATTTTCTCTTTTTTGGATCAGCTGATGTGGTGGTGGACTGGTGGTGAGGATAGAGAGGGTGAAGAAAGGAAGGGGATGGGAGATGGGATTTTTTTTTCTTTTTGACATTAGGGATCAAATTGCCTTGTAATAAAATTATTATTAATTGTCCCTAACACTGTTAAAGTTTTCCACTTAGGAAACACTAAGTGTCTAATTTTTGACATTGTTATGAATCAAGTTGATACTTTTCAATTGTCAGGGACTAATTTATCTGACATTGAAATTGTTAGGGACTAACTTGGTAGTTTAGCCACCCCAATTTTTTTTTTTAAATTCATCCACATTATTTTTGCTTGTTTACTTTACTTAAATTTTTCCTTTGAACCAATTGCTCGTGAGGGATAATTTCAAACATCGTCTTTTATCTTCAATTAAAATTTTTTTCATCTATTTATATTTAGATGAATGTGGCTTGTGCCATTATTGGAGTAAAAAAGAAAATAAAGGTATGATTACTTATTTTTTATGTTAAAGTAGTTGAATTTATTTATTTTTCTTAGTTTTATTAATATTATTTTGTATGTAATTTATTTTCAAGAATAAAAATTTATATATTTTATAATAATCAAGAGAGAAGATAAGAAGTAAATATAAAGTAAAAATCATATTTACATTAAAAATATTTTGAATTTATAAAGGAACAAAGTTTACTATATTTATTCTTATAAATTATTAAATTGAATATATTATATTTTTTATCTGATGATTTATTTTAAATACATATAGCATAATTATTACAATAGTTTTTTATTATTACTTTTTGTTATATTTTCATAATAGTAAAGGACGAAAAAATCAAAGGTTTTTGTGATAAACAAAAAAATGAAAATTTAATATAAATTTTAAGGGAAATATTATGTTGTATTAGAGATATATAGTGCTTCAAAATATTTTGTATTGTATATCATAATATTTATTAAATAATTAACTTTCAACCCCCTCTTTATGAGTGTTCTGAATTCGTCCTTGATTGTGTATTCAATTTTCTTTTTTTATAAATAAAGATGGGCTCAAGCACTTCAAAATGAAGGGAAGCAAGAAAAAAAGTTTACAAGAGAATTCAATTTGAGCAACACACAACGGAAAAATTGAAGGGAATTAGCCACCTAATAGCATAAACCTTAGACATATATAGATACAGAAAGACATAATTGGCATCTAATTCCATGAAAACCTAAAGCACGGCCAAAAGCTATGAATTCCAGAGTGCTTTAAGAGCACAAGAGCTTCCACTTCCACAGTAAAGACTTGTTGCACATAATTTCAGTAGTAGGATTAAATAATAAGAAATATATGGCGCGGCAAGCAAAAGATGCTTGACAGCTTAAGAGTTTGTGAGTTTGTATTAATAATATCATACTTATAGTTAGAAGAGGCTATTTAGGAAATAATCTATTAAGATTTCTTTTTAATAATTAAATCAGCCCCTCAGCCTAGCAAAGTGAAAGCTAGAGGGAGACAATATCCGAAGTTCACAAGTAAAGCATGAAAAGAAGAGTAATGCTATTTTAATACTCAAAAAGTAAGTGTCTATTAAGACATCCACGTTATAACCATTGAATGTGATGGGTATGTATGAGGGAGGGTGCAGGGCACATCACTTGGCTGCAAAGTACGTTCAAATTGACACCAAAGGAAGTAGCACTCACCGGAAGCATCGAGGTCATGAGGGTTGGCTGGTGCCATCTTTGCCTCTGGCTTCATCCGTGCCATTACGTTCCTTGAGAAACACTGGCCCCTAAGAGGTTAATAATGATTAAAAAGGTTTCAGGGCATTACGTTCCTTTGAGCAAGAGCGTGTCAAGGTTTTATGGTAGGGGATAACGAAAAGGCTTTGGCCAAATACAATGTATGTGGTGGGTGTTATTGTCACAGTATATTCCCAGTTTCCCACATTGGATTACTGTAGCAATGAACTCCCATTGTCGTGTTAATTTGAACCCACTCTACAAGCCAAGTGATGTGTCCTACACGCTCATACTTACTCTCCACGTGCTACTTTGATGAGTTCTTGCCAGTTAACAGGAGCAATGAGGTCCCAGGTTCACAACAAAAATATCTCAAATACAAAGAGCAGCAGGAGTTGGTGGATCTTGTTGATGTCATGCGTGGCCAAGAATATTAGCTCGTCGTCACAACTTTGGCTGGTTGGTGCTTAGTCTCTAATTTTAATTTGTATTCTTTTTCATGCTCATCCCAATTACTATGATAGACATATTATATGGTTTTTTTTTTTTCTGGATACATGTGTACAATATATGGTTTTAAATGTAAAAAAATTTAACTTCGGTTTAGATAACCGCATGTTAATTAGTTCCTCTAAAGGGCATTGAGAAAATAATAAAGAGTTACGTATACTACTACCCTTTTTGTAATAATTGCGTCGCTCCTTAATTAAAAGATAAAGTATGCAATAATAATATTGGGAGCTCACACTCAACGGTTCAACACCTATCCCTCGCCATGTGTATTAAGATTGTTGCTTAACCATTGAGGAGTCACTCAACCGCGTGTACTGTCAAGGATGTGTTTTGGACAGGTCAACTGGGCCACTTGAGATCAAGATGTGTGGAGCAGGGGACACTTGACAAGCTTATGGACTATACAATTATTTTAAAGTTAATTCTGCATATTGTTTTCAATAATTTATATTTCAGTGTGATTGGATTAGCTGGACTTATGGATAGTGGTATGATCCTTCAATTCTAATTGGTGTTCCACTGCTTGTGTTCCGGAACCCATTTTGAACATTTTGGACTGAAATAGCTAGATAAGACCCTTGAGTTACAACAACTCACCCACAGGGGCAAACTTGAAGACTCCAAAGTGTGTTAAGTTTAGATGCTCCGGCATCAAGCCTGTTATAGAAGTGAAGAGTGTCTTTTAAACTAGAAACATAAAAATTGGATGTATCAAAAAAAAGAATCACAAATATTGGACACGAGTAAGATAACTAAATTAAACTATCTGCTTGCATAATTCAAGGTACTTGCGACTTGTGATCAATGAACTGGGCAACCATGAACAACAATGCCTGGTGCAGTAGGGCAAGTAGCCAAGGGGCACCCTTCCCCATTATTCCCCCACCAAGAAATGCTCGTATTTCCCAAAAGAAGGAACAAAAATATAGCCATGAAGGAAGTTCCAGCATCAAGACCACCACTCAAGACATAGTTGTAGCGCTTCCACCATTCTGGCCTATATCTATATGCCACAAACCCTGAGAGAAAGCCAACAATTATCCAACTTGTGAAGTTCACTGCAGATGCTGGGGGCATCATTGATGTTGCGCCTAATAACACAGGCATGTGGATTAGGGCAATCCATTTTACACTTGGGAATGCCTTGTGAACAAGCCACACTATAAGGGGTGCAATGGCTCCACCAAGGAAGAACCAATTCACATTGCCGTATTCACCAAGGTTTCCAAAGATCCTGCGTGGTCCTAGAAGACCCCATATAACAGATGCATCATAGAAGACATTGTCCATGGGACATGTCCAAGGGCTATCAGGTGGTAGTTTTGAGGTGTCACAAAGGTTAGGAATTGTTCCCATCAACCACCATGCGGTTATTGTGTACACAAGCACTGCTACGATTGTTCCAACTACCTGCAATGCAACAACCAAGTTTAGTTTCTCAAACATGGAATTTGTTTTTTAATTCGAAAAGAATTTAATTTCTACGATACATTTTCGGTCAATAGAATTAGAGAAAAATATCAGATCAAGATTAATAAGTACTCACTAAAATAGGTGCCCAACACTATTAAAATATCAATGCATAAAAAGCAATCTCATTTGAAAAACATATAGTTGACCTCACCATAACTAACTAACCTGTGCCATAAACATTACTCTTGGTGGAATCTTCATATAGTGACCAAGTTTGAAGTCTTGCAAAAATGTTAGTGCTTGAGCCATGCTGATGTAGCCATACACCTTGAAGCACATGTTAGCAACAGGGCGCTCTGGATACATGTAGCCAATGATGTATTCTGTTATGACGTTTAAACCCGGTTGCTGTTAAAGGAGAAAGAGAAAAGGTATTAGAGAATTCTCTTAATAAAGAATCAATGTAAAATCAGCAAGTGATTCAAGTGAAAATACCTGATTTGTTGTGGCTGAGATTATGCCAATTGGAAGGGTAAAGAAAACAGAAATTGCACAGGCTAGTAAAACACCCCACCATGGCAACTGAAGTGATGCATTGTAGTATTCACAAGCAAAACTAATAAGAGCTATGTTCACCACCAAGATAATCAGATACCACCACATGGGGACTGATTTGTACTTCTTCATAAGTCTTGTGTGTATGTCCATTTTTTTGCTGCCTCCAAATGCCCTTTTGCTTTGCTTCCATATATCACTGTATGAGGCAATGGTAAATGAAATTAGCTTTGTAAAAGTGACATCCTTGCTAAAAATTGTTATTTCAACACTTAAAAATGAGTATTCAATTAAGACACCCACTCCATTATTATTAGATATGATGGATGAGTGAAAAAATTGAGGCTACCATCATATCCAACAGTGATAGAATGGGTGTCCTAATTGAATATTCACTTTTAAGTGTTAGAATAGCAATACTCTGTCTTTACTCTTACTCATTAGGGGAAAAAAATCAAAATATATCAATATCATGAGAAAGAATCACTGTAGAAAAATTAAATATGAAGGAAAATATAATTGCCAAAATGTTGTTTATTCCCGAAAACATGTTGTCAAATGGTATGGGTGCTCCTATCAAATGCTTGGAGTAGTGATTACCTTGCATGGAAGAGAAGAACATGCACAACTGTGGCAGAAAGTGTAGCAAATCCAAGACCATATGTCATTGCAAAGAAAGTGCTGAGGTGTACAGCCCCAATTTTTGAATAAGCATTTCGATCAAGGTGGAAGTCAGAGTCGACGATTCTTGAGATGTCATACACTGAACCATTCCCCATGAAAAGCTTACTTGAAAATATTGGGAAATTCTTGGCATTATAGGCATTTAACCAGTAAGATATTGGTGTCATTACATACATAACAAGAAGGAATCCAACAGCAATATTTGCAGTGGCAAACCATGGGCTGGCTAGTGGACTTCCAAGGTAAGAGCTAATTGTGCTCCAATCCAACCCAAATGAACCAATCCCAAGACCATTCAAGCCTGAGCCTAATTGTTGGACTAGGATGGACTTTGAGCCAAGCCAACATACCCAAGACACAGTTGTCAATGTGTTGAAAAGGTAATTTGGAAGGAGGTAATAAGCAAAACCAGTGATCAAAGCAAGGATGAAAAATTGAGTACGGGTTGTGCTGCCTTTGGCTCTTCCTTCTTTCTCATGCAGAGCCCTGAAATGTTTCAGATGAATTAATATGTATGTATTTATGAGTTTAATTTGTCTGCATTTTATAATGTCATCCATTCAAATTATCTCATTTGCATAAATTTTCAAGTAGTGAGTATAAGACTTAATCATTTTTACTAATGTGATTCTATAAAAAAAATTTACACTGTCAATGTATAGAAATTAAACTATACATTTATAGATGTTGTAAAAAACAAAAAACTATTAAATTTGACTTGCCGGAATAACGAGACTTGAACCAGATTAGAAGGCCACCACATTTCCACCGGTTCCACCAGAAACTTTCTAAAAAGTCCAGCCCAACCAAAGCCTAGTACCTGCAATAACTTACCTTGCATCATTGATAGCAAGAGGCAATATACAACACTTATGCAATACATCATTCAGATCAGGCACCGCGAGTATCAAATAGTGGAGCAATTATGTCAACAAAAGTCATCAAAGTATAAATAGTTTGGACGTGTTTTCCAGTTCTTATTATTGATGAGTTTCGAGATTCATGATTCAAGATTAATGAGTGACAAGCACCGCAACATAACGTGCAGGCCACGTGCAGGCTTGAAGCCTGGTACGGGTATGGTCCAGTATCGTACCAAATGGAGATATATCACATAAAAATATAGAAGTATAAGATTACAAACAATAGAATAGTTAAATCATAGATTAAATATCTAAATAGATCCCTCAAGTTTGTATTAGGGGACAAATTAGTTTCTTAGGTTTTGAAAATCTTAAATTGGTCCTCCACATTTCAAAAAATAGAATAAATTGGTTCTCCGTATAGTGTACAGAACTGTACGGAGGACTAATTTTTTTCCTTTTTTGAAATGTCTGTACGAAGGATCAATTTGTCCTCTTTTTTGAAATGTGAGGGGTCAATTTAGAATTTTCAAAATCTGAAAGACTAACTTGTCCTCCAATATAAACCTGAGAGACCTATTTAGGTATTTAGTCTAAATCATGCGAAAACATAATCCTATAAATTCAAGACAAATTATGTTGATATCTTCTTAAGTTTAGTAAAATTCACCTTAGCTTCTTATATTTGTACAAGGTGCAATAAAAGAAGGACAGTGTAATAATTTTATAAATTTAGAAACTCTTAAATAAATTTTACAATAAGAGAGAATTGGGATCAATTTTGTCAAATTTCAAACGAAGTCAATATAATAAACTCTAACTCTAAATTTCCATCGAAAGTACTATAAAATAGATCAAGTAAGTGAAAAAATCTAAGGCGGCACCTAATTCAAAAGAACAAAATTATACATCAATTCATTTAAAAGCAAATAATAAATAATTCAGTCGTAAGATCTGATATTCTATAAGGACTAATTTATTTATTGTCAGATTATATTTGCTTAGTAGTATCTTTGCCCGACAAAAATATTCTACCATGCTTCATAACCTGAAACAAACATAAACCAAAATACACACACGTATAAATATATATAAAAGAGAACCTGAGTAGTTAGCATAACTATCAATGCTGGAAGAAAAGGTAGAGGCTTTTTATACAGGAGCTTCACTGCAGTCAAAATATGAGTGGCGTAGACCGATCCAGCACCAGAATTGGCAAATATGGTTATCAGAACATGCTCTTTGACATTGAAGGGCCCTGGATTCAGCGTGAACTCGAAGCGGGTACCTTGGAAAAACGCACGTGTCGGCAATGTCTTTGCCATGAGGTGGCCAAGTGGAACAACAGCAATCTGTGCAGATATAGAACTGACACTCAAAGGCTCAGTTCTATACCAAAAGAATTGGTTCACGAATGATAAGGCCACGCATGAAACAATCCCCAGAAACCACATTCTGAATGTGAGTATAGGCATATTTGGATCATCTGTTTTGGGCACGGTTAGGTCCACTTGTCTTATTGGACACTCGTCTGCATGCTCTTGTTCCATTGCTACAATGGAGGATATTTTTTGCCTGCACTACTATTATTTACTCCAGAAACTGTATCAAAGAATGAACACGAGAGAATTAAAATTAAAACCAGAAATAAGTGATCGTAACCTTTTTCTTCATTAAGTAGAGAATAAATGAACGAAGAGAAGGAGCACAAACCTTGAACGTTGGCAAGTGGGGTTTGGCAAAGGGAGCGTTGACATGAATGAAGGAGAATAAGGTTTGAAAAAAGCAAAGAGAGAATTTGAAGTATATCAGATTGATAGTTGAAACTACTCTATATATTCTGGTAGAAGGTTAGAGGAAACACAGCAACATTGATTATTTTTACTTTTATTTATTTAAAATAAATAATTTTTTTTAAAATTTGTCTCCTGATTTAAAGCTAAGAGGGTTCAGGGTTGTTAAGGATAGGAATGTTTAAATACAATCCGATCTAAACTATTAAACCAATTTCAATTCAAATTGAAAATCGGTCAAAATCATGAAAATTTCTATCATATTGGGTCTTATTTTTTACGAACCATTTGTATTATTATAGATCAAATCTCAAATCTAATTTGTAAAACCGATTTAATCCGATCCAAACCCTATAATATTTTATAATATATTTTTTGTATTTTTAATTTCATACTTTTACTGTAATAAAATTAATTTATTACATAATTTTTGTTCTTTATGTATCATTATCTTTTAATAACATTTCATAAATATTAAATGAGTTGTTTTTATTTTTTATTTTTATTGACTTAAATTACTTATATTTCATAGTATTTCAAGGTAAAAATTTTATTTTATCCCAAATCAAGCAAACCTAGAATATAAAAAATAATGAACACGAAATTAAAACAAGAAACAAGTAATTGATCGTGACTTTTTGTTTTTTCAATTGGAGAAAAACTGAACAATGAAGCAAAGAAGAAGGAGCACAAAACGATAGACGGTGGCGAGTGGGATAAAGCAAAGAGACCGTGTACAATGGACTAGGGGTGCACTTGGATTGACTATTTTTAAAATAAATAATTTTTTATTTAATTTTTTAATAGATTGTTTTAGATAAAATTATTTTGCTTCTGGATGTACAATCTAAGAGGTGCTTGTAATTTTTAAACGTATAAGTAAACCTATTTGGATGAAAAAATAAGAAAAAATATTTTTTAAACAAATTACAAAATAGAGCAATAATACAAGTTTAACAATAGTAAAAACACTCGGACACTTTCATCTATACCATTAATAAAGAAGATTAGGTGAGTAACAACTTTTTGGTGTCTCCTCACTCTATTAAAATTTATTTTCAAATTCACTAACCATTATCTCATTTACCCCTACCTCTTCATTTTTTTTTTTGTGTAATCAACCTTCTTTTTTTTGTAATAAAAGGAATATAAAAAATAAAAAATCTTTAATTCCATTAAATACGATATATCCATATGTAACATGAATAATGGGCCCAAACAACCCAATTATAAGAGTTGTTTTAGAAGAAAATAGTATATATAGGATATTAGGAATTGTAGTTGATTATGTGAGAATGCACTTGACAATTCTCACTTTATTTCTATTATTATTATTATTATTATTATTATTATTATTATAAACACTAATTTTTGTTTTCTCAATCAAATGAACAATAAAAAAGGAAAAACATTGATAAGTATATATAAGTAAAAGTGAGGGTTCAAATATCATTGGTCAATCTGTAACAGCATCCAATTCTCTCTCTCTCTCCTAATTCACTATTATTTTTTCATAAATTCTCCTAATTCATTCATTATTCTTATGTTACTTACTTTTTTGGGGCTGAAGGATCAAGGCGTTCCTGCATATTTTGATTTGTTAAAATGACAAGTGGATAAACACATGATCTTTTCATCAATCTTAAGTTGTAGCTTAGTTTCGTTTCATATTACCTGTTGAAAGATAAGCTATTATTTCGTGCCATAACACTTACTTAGTACTGGTGTAATTTTAGGAGTGTTGTTACTAATCAGCCCATGCATGATCACAAATTGTGAGAGGATTATGTATTGGGACTGATTTAGGGGAAGTTGTTGTGAGGTGGAATGATATTCAGCTTAATTATAGGTGTGGCTTTGGGTTTCTGTTTCATATACGATTCTGTTGAGAGGTTGCTTCCCGTGATTTCCTTCCTATTTTGGAGGAAGTCAGTTTTCAATAATTATCTACAAGAAATCTAATGAGGATAAATCATTGATTTTTTTTAATGTTTTTGGCAACAGGATTGATCGTTGTATGCGTCTCTATTTTTTTATATCTATTTTACTTTCTTTTATGAGCATTTAATTTTTATATACCTACCGTGTAAAACTTTTCTATATTATTTCCCAATCAGATAATCTTATTTGCATGATTTTTCAAGTAATGGATATGAGACTTAACCACTTATTACTAATGTGATAACACATGATTGAATGATAATATAAAAATATTTTACATTATCAATGCTTAGAAATTAAACTCTTATTATTTCAATTTCACTATTTTTTTAAAAAAATTGTTTATAACCTTTCTATATTTTTCTATTGTTGAACTCCAAAAACCATTTTATTACTACCTCTTAATTTTTTTTTTCAAAAAAATGATACAGAAGGATTGAAATAAAATAAGTGATTAGTTTTAATTTGATACATTTACATTGTGTGTGTGCGTGTGTGTCTATATATATATATATATATATTATCATTCAATCATTATATATTTTTAGAGTTTAATTTGGAAATACTAATGGTATAAAAGAGTTTTGCATAGTTATATAATTAAAACTCTTTATTTGAATGACTTTTCAAGTAGTGGGAGTAAGAGTCAACTATATTTATTGATATGATATTATATGATTGAATGACTATGTAAAAAATTTTTACACTGTCAATGCATTCAATTTAAATTCGTATTTTTATATGTAAGATTTTTAAAGTAATATGAATTAAATACTTTTATTGATGTATTATAATACATGATTGAAGGTCTATATAGAATATTTTTACAATGATTCGACATCAAAATTAAATTCATAAAATAAAATGATACATACAACATTCAAGCAATTCTTGAGATCAAATAATTAGAAAAAAACAAAAAAACAAAAAAATAAAAATTGAATAAAGGTATGAAGATTGTTTGGCTCTCCATTTTGAGGAATTTATGTGGCATGTTGGCCTATTTGTTGTCTCAAAGTGGACTGATATAGCAAAAGACCCTGAGCCTTATTTTTGTGAAAGACATGCTGCTATTTTTAAAATAAAAGACTATCAAGGAAGTCAAACTTTAATGTATTTTGTATCATTTTCCTTGAACATGTGATACTAATGTCTGCATTAATGCATATGTGGCTAGGATATGGAGCTGAAGTTTTCATATAGTTGTCACGCATGGCTTCAGTGTTTCTAAGTTGAGACTAAGTGCCTCTCTTGGTGCTCATGTTCATTTTTGTTTCTTGTACTTGCTGATTGCTGTTTGCTTCCATCCATTAAGAAACGTGTCAAGAAAGCAAATTGAGAACTTGTCTTTATTAATAGAGAATTGGAGTTTATATACAGAGGAACTACAATGCTGTGGGTATGACTAATAAATGAAGTTCACAAACAAACTATTGAAGTGGTTGATACTAGGAATATTCTTTGGTATCTTTAGTGGGTGTTACCCCCCGCAAGCTTAAGAGTGCAGATTCAGCAATCCCAGCTTGGATAGAATAGCAATGAATGGTCCTACATGGAGAGCTTTAGTAAGTATGCCTGCAAGTTGCATGTAGATGAGATGAGTGGTAAATGAATGAGAGTAGAGGTGATCTTTTCTTGAATTAGATGACAGGCCAGCTCGATGTGTTTGGTTCTTTCGTGAAAGGATGGGTTCTTTGCAGGTATATCACTGATTGGTTGTCACAATAAAGGGAGATAAGTTGTGGTGGATAGATTTATAAGTCTTTCAGTAGGTATTGCACCTATTGGATCTCACATATGGTGGTCGCAAGAGCCCTGTATTCAGCTTCAGTTGAAGATCTTGAGATTATGGTATGTTTCTTAGATTTCCACGATATAAGGGCATTTCCAAGATAAATATAATAGCCAATTATGTATTTTCTTGTGTCAATGCAACCTCCCCAGTTAGAGTCATTACAGGTAGTTAATTTTAAGTCTAATAAGGTAGGGAAGAAAAGGCCTTTTCCTGACAAATTTTCAATGTATTGTAGAACTCGAATTGTAGCCTTGTAAGGTAAATCAGTGGGGGAAGACATGAATTGACTTAGTTGTTGTACTGCATAGGATATATCTGGTCTTGTTATTGTGAGGAAGAGGAGTCGGCCTATGAGTCTTCGATAGGTTGATATGTCAGTCATTGGGGTTCACGTTTCTTTAGATAACTTTGCGGAGGCATCAATGGGAGTTGACAAGGGTTTGGAGGCAAGCAGCTTACAATCTGAGAGTAATTCTAATGCAAATTTGCATTGAGACAGCACAATCTCTTTTGATGATCTTCCCACTTCTAAGCTAAGAAAATATATGAGATTCCAATGTCTTTGATATGAAATTTTTCATGAAGAAACTGTTTTGTTGAGTTGATTTCTGATATGTTGTTTCTTGTGAGTACCACATCATCTACATAAACAAGGAGGGCGGTGAAGGATGTGGAATTGTTTTTAACAAAGAGTGTTGAATCCAAGGCACATTGGACATACTTTTGAGATGTAAGAGCTAAGGATAAGGTGTAAAATCACTTTCTACTGGCTTGTTTCAGTCCATATGGAGACTTTTGTAGGTGGTAAACATGATTAGGCCAATGAGGATGAAATCCTTGGGGTAAGATCATATAGACTTCTTCCTGAAGAGTACCATGAAGGAAAACATTGTCAACATCTAATTGAGGCAGGTGCCATTCCTTGCCAGCTACTACTGCTAATAATTTTCGAAGGGTTGTCATCTTGGCCACAGGGGAGAATATTTCCAAGTAGTCAATTCCTTCAAATTGGTTGAAATGTTTAGCTACCAAATGAGCTTTATAATGATCTATAGATCCATCGGCTTTGTACTTGATTCAATAAACCCATTTGCATCCAATGGGAACTTTTCCTGGAGGTAGATCAACAAGGTTCCATGCTTTGTTCCTTTCTAGGGCCTTTATTTCAGCCTTTATAGCAAGATTCCAACAGTCCAGCTTAGCAGCCTGTGAGTAAGTTTTTGGTTCTATGTTGGTAGAGATATTACATATAAAGCTTTTATAATTGGATGATAGAGAGTCATATGATAAAACAGAAGATAAAGAATATGGTTCCTTTGAGTTGGTTTGTGCTGCAGTGCTGGAGACATTGGTTGCAGAGATGTTGTGATGGAAATCTAGAAGGTAAGTGAGTATTTTTGTAACTCTAGTGGACTATCTTAAATGTGGTTCAACATCAATAAAAAGTGCACAGAAGAGTTGATATTGGAGATAGGTGGTGGAGGGGCAACATGATGATTTTCAATAGGGTGAGAATAATCAATGGGTTGCGCAGAGGTGTTAATGGGCAAAGAAGGGTTAGAGACATGTTGAGAATTGGTTGAATTGTCAAGATTGTTTGGTAGAGATTGAAAAGGGAATATTTCTTCATAGAAAATCATATGTCTTGAGATAAAAATTTCTCTGGTTTTTAAATCAAAGAGAATGTGACCTTTGGTTCCAAATTGGTGTCCTAAGGTAATGCATTTTCTTGCTTAATGATCAAGTTTGGATCTGTAGAGTTTATTGGAAGAGGCAAAGCATAGAGAATCAAAGATACGAATCAAGGAAAGGTTAGGTATGCTTTTGTGTAAGCATTCATAAGGTGTTTTGTTTTCCAAAATAGGAGTAGGAATTCAATTCATAATAATAATAGCATGTGAAAGAGCAAAGGACCAAAAAACTCTAGGTAGGTTGGCTTGAAAGAGAAGTGCTCTAGTGTTTCCTTTCTACCATAGCATTTTGTTGAGGAGTGGCCATATAACAAGTTTGATGGATGATTCCTTTTTCAGCATAGAAAGATTTGAGAGTAAATTCGGGTCCATTGTCTATTCTTATATGCTTGACAGAAACCTGAAATTGGTTTTGAACCATGGCACATAAACTTTTGGCAAGACCTGAGATTTCAGCCTTTGTTTTTATGAGATAAATCCAAGTAAATCTAGAGTGGTCATCCACAATAGTAAGATATTTATATCCTTGTAAAGAAGTAATAGTAATAAAAAATATTAGAAGACTATGTAGTGCTACATGGAAATGGTAAATGTTTTGTTTAGCATAATAGCATACATCACAAGCTATTGGTATATCAACAGTAACAAAAGGAAATTGCTTATTCATTACATGTAGATAGGTGTCCTAGTCTATTGTACCAAATGGCTTTATTTGTGTTATTGTGAGATGCAGTAGCAAAGGTGGAGTGTTCTTAGATGATAGGTCTTGGTGTATCATGCTTGTGTAGTATGCATAATCCTTTACTGAGTTTAGCACTTCCAATCATCCTTAAGGCATTGGAAGTCTGTATAACACAAGAGCTGTGAGTGAATAATACTTGGCATTGTAAATAAGATGTTAATTTACTAATAGATATCAGATTAAATTGAAAGCTAGGGATGTAAAGAATATCAAATAGAATAAGTTCTTTTGTAAGGTGTATGGTTCCTTTATATTTTGGAACAACATGATCACCATTTGAAAGATTGACATTAACAGGTTTATGTGATCTAAAAGAAGTAAAGTAATCTAAAGAGTTACATATATGGTCACTAGCACTAGTGTCAATAATCCATGAAGTGTTACCATTGTAAATCGGCACATTGGAGGCTTGATTAGCATATGTGATGTTGGCATGAGCTTGAGTAGAATCTACATGTTGCTGGTTACAAGAGGATGGCAGTAGTACAAGTAAACTCTATTATTGTGTTGTTGCAAATCCAAAGTTTGGTTCAGAATCAGATTGGTTAGTGAGAGTAATTACAGGCTGAGTATCTTGCATATTAGATATTGTAGTGTTGGCAGCACTTGTGTTCTTGAACCTAAAGCCATGGGAAGTCCATTTGTTGGATAGCATACATTTATTGTGTGGCCAATTTTCCCACAATGAGTGCATTGCTTCTTGGGCCTTTGTCTAAAACCAAATTTAGAGTTATTACCATTTGTAGATCTTTCATTGTTGGCTCTTCTTGGATTAGGTGCAGCAAGATTAATAACATAATTCTCAATGGAGAATTGCCTTTCTTGTTGGATAATCATTCCAAACACTTTATTGAGAGTGAGTAGTGGGGACATGAGCATGATTTAAGATCTTGAACCCGAGAATTGATCGTTGAGTCCTCTCAAAAACCTAGCCACCTGCAGAGTGTTTCTTTGGTCCTTTACTTTTTGGAGAGCATAGCAGGTGCAATTGGAGTTGCATGTTCAGTTGGGAACAGGCATGAGAATATCGAATTCATCAAACATGCACTTGAGGCCATTGAAGTAGGTAACAACGGATGAATCACCTTGCTTGAAATTGAAGATATCCTCTTGAAGATTTGAGACCCGAAACATATCAGATTCGGGGAACCTTTCTTGCAGTTCGTTCCAGAGTATTTCGGCATTTTTGATCATGAGAACACTTTGAGCAATTGCTGGAGACAAAGAACGATGAATCCATGCAAGAACCATGGTATTGTATCTGCTCCAAAATGAGTCAATTGGATCAGACTTTGCAGGTTCTGTGATTGTGCCATAAACAAAGCCTAACTTGTTCTTGGTGAGCAAGCTTATCTTCATGCTTCTTTGCCAGTCATGAAAGTTGGTTTTTGTTAATGGAGCAGAAACAAGAATGAGAAATGGTGTTCCATTTGGATGTAGATAGAATGAGTTATGCGGATCTTGCATGTCACTGAGAGTACAATGAAGAGCCATTGAAGTAGAAAGAACGAGAAGGAGGAGCAGGGGAAGGAGAGAAAGCTCTAATGCCATAAGAAACGTGTCAAGAAAGCAAACTAAAAACTTGTCTTTATTAATAGAGAATTGGAGTTTATATATAGAGGAACTACAACACTATAACTATGACTAATAAATGAAGTCCATTAACAAACTATTGAAGCGATTGATACTAGGAATATTTTTTGGTATCTTTAGTGGGTATTATCCATATTGGTGTGGTTGAGTCTTCGTTTATTAAAAAAGAAAGTGGAGCCTTTTTTTTAATTTTTAAGTCAACATGAATGAGCAATTATACCATGCAGCTGTCCTTAATCCACCATTTTTTGCTTATCATTAAGTGGGTTTTTGGAAAAGCTATAAAATTAAGAGTGCATTTAGATGTGATTTTTTTTGGTAAAAATTATTTTTTCCAAAAAAATATAATTTTTCTTATATTTATATATTTATTAAAAATCATAATTAAAATATAAAAAAATCTGTTTTCAACTTTATTAGATATATATAAAGTCTACGTTTTATAATTACATTTTTTTAAAAGTTGAAATAAACACATTTATTTCCATTATCACTTATTTTTATAATTACTTTTTTATATAATAATAAATGTATGAATCTATTTATGTTGGAATACTTTAGCTTAAAAGTAATTTTAAGGAAATTAGTTTCGTTTGGATCGTTGGAAATAATGACTTTTTGTATAGTAAATGACTAAAAAGGATATGGAATAATTTAGTTTTATTAAATAATATTTGGTATTCTAAGGGTAAATTACCGAAAAAGGTCAGGGTGGGCTGGAGAAATAAATTTTATAGGGGAAAAATCAGGTTGCTTTTAATCAAAATTTTATAGGGAAAATGTCAGGTTGCTTTTAATCAGAATGCCCAAGTAGTAGCTTTATATTAAAATCAGGTTTTTAGCTGAAAATTATAGCCACAACCCAAACATAATAGATTGTGCTAAAACAGTTTTTTTTCTTTACCTCTTTTCATTTTGAAAAAAGGGAAGAAAAAGGCTATTTTGCCATGGTTAACAAACACACGAACTTATTTGATTAGCTTATTCATGTACCAAAATTAAGTAGATTGGTTTAAAAAAATATGGTTTTCCTTTTGATACCTCGTGAGTCGATATCCTTTAATTATTTTCAAGGATTGTGATTGAAAATTTAATTTTTTATATTGTAGAGTTTAATTTTTATATATTAATAGTGTAAAATTGTTTATACTCTCATTTTATTATGTTTTGCCATATCAAAAAAACTAATTGAGGCTATCTGCTATTTAAAAAGTTATTCAAAGGAAATGAGTTGATTGGATAATAGTGTAAAAAGTTTTATATTATCAATACATAAAAATTAAACTCATTATTATAAATTGTATTAGTGAAATATGTCACATATTCTTAAATTTTATAAGGATATTAGAGAAACTCTAAAATATATTTGATCCATTTAAATTGAACAAGATGCCATAGACATTGACATGGACAACAAACACATGAAACTCGTAAAATGACAAGACTTGATGATGAATATGACATAAATATATACTACCATACCTTTTGACTATTTGTACCTAATAATATGCTACATATCCCACTCAGTCAATTTATTAAAATATAGAAAATTAACTATTTAATCATAATTGTTGAAAATAAAAGGATACCAATACCATATTATTTAAGATTAAAAATTCATAACTCATAATATCACATGTATCTTTATATATGAAGTAAAGATTTACAATACCTTCAAATATTTATAGACGTCAAATGGATCAAAAAGGTGGGCACGCCATCAAATTGAAGTGTCATTGCATCGTGGAAATCAATTTAATATTAGTATCACCATTTATTTATTAATTTTTTTGTTCAGATCAGCTCCATTTGTTTTCCTTTTGAAAGTAGAGTAATGACTCAAGCCCAACTTCATAGTCCAAAAAACCCATATAGTCCAAACTCCAAAGTCCTAACCACTTCAACCCATCTCAAAAAGGTCAAAAAAACGCATTCATTTACCCATCACCCAAATGGCCAAATCAATTAATTCAGCCCCTCAATTCAGAACACAGGACAAGAGGCCTCCTCTCCTAATTGGTGCCGCCATCTCCTTTGCGAAACTGTGAAAGCCATCTTCATAGCATTGGCACGATGGGGACCAAGGCAAAGAAAGCTACGAACAAGAACAAGAACACGAAGAAGAATTTGAACAAGGCTAGTGCTACCAAGAAGCCATCATCATCTGCTTCCACCAACAAATCAGACGGTCCTGATTTTTTGGTATGAATCTCAGTTCATTCACCTTGATAATACTTTACCTGCTCCCAAGTTTCCTTTTTTTGGTTATTATTATTCTTTTTGATTTGTTTTATTATTGGTGAAGCCGTTGCAAGGTGGTCCTGGTCGCAGACTCCCACCCGAACAGAAGCCGCTGGAGAGTGCTTCCACCGTTTTGTATGTCGGTAGGATTCCGCATGGCTTCTTTGAGAACGAGATGCAAGGTTCAACTCTTGTTTTTTCTTTCCTTTTTTTTTTTATTTTTGTTTCTCAAAATTATAAGCTTTTTTTTTTTTGTGTTTAGCTGGGATATGTGTTAGTAATAAGATTAATTGATTGTAGGGTTTTTTGGACAATTTGGAACCATCAAGAGATTGAGAATAGCTAGAAATAAACGGGTAAGGTTCCCTTTTTCCTGTATATGTATCTATGCTTGTTTTGCACTTGTGTCATCTTTGGTGATGTTTTGTGGCTTGCTTACTTTGGGTTTAGTCTGATCTATATTGTATTAGTCTTATTCCGTAAATGTTTATTATTAGAAAAACATAAATTTTGTTGTAGAATGATTCGTTCTTGTATGTGTGTATGTGTGTGCGTGTGTTTGAATTTAAAAAGAAATCCAAAATGTAAAACGTTCAAAATGATCTTAATAGCTGATAGTACTTTTGGATCCCTCATTTCCTTCAAGATAAAGCTAGTGTTGATCAATGTTTTGATTGATTTATTTATTTTTTGCTTTTGATTGGTTCTTGACTTTTGGAAGGGCTTAGAGTTCCTGAGCCGTGAAGCTACTGTTGTCATTGAATACATGAATTCAGTGATATCCGTTTGTTGTTTGGCTACATTTTTCAGTGATAACTTTTTTCTTTTTTGGGTAGTTGATTGATATTTGACCGTATCTGTTTCTTGGTGTTTAACAGACGGGAAGATCAAGACATTTTGGGTTCATTGAATTTGAATCTCCTGAGGTCATAGTCATTTCGTCTGAAATGTGTTGTGACTTGAGTTTAGTATCTGTTATAAGCTTTTTTTTCTTTGTGCTCAATGCTCATATTGCCTTGCTTTGTAGGTAGCAAAAGTTGTAGCTGATACTATGCACAATTATCTTCTTTTTGAACACCTTCTACAAGTCCATTTGGTACCTCCTGAGGATGTTCATGCAAAATTGTAAGTTGTTGATTCTATTTCCACATCTATTATTGTTTTTAAGGTCTCATCACATGTTATCTTAGCATTAGTGTCTGTTTCCTTTCTTTCCTTTCTGAAAAACAGATTTTATGAATTAGGGGGGAAGAAACACTATAGGGTCGGAAATCCCCTTAAACAAGACTGAAAAAATTGGCTAGAAACATTCTGAGATTCTTATTCTTCTGTCATCCTTCCAAAGTCTTGCTCTAACAATAATGAAAAAATAAAATAAAATTGGGAGTCCTCTTGAGATGATACCTTGAGCAGAAATCCACATAGTAGCTAGGAAACAGAGCAGATCTCGCAAGTATCGTTCCCTCCCTTATTGTACCGAAGCCGGGAAGACAGCATATCTAGTCACGTATGACTGAACTAATTGCATATAATATGTATTGACAAAAGTAAGAAAAAATTCTTATTCTGAATATCTAGAGGATAATATGAAGACTTGGAATTTTACTTTATAGATGGAGAGGTTTCAATTACCGGTACAAGCCATTGGATGCAGTCCAAATTGAACGAGAGCAACATGACAAGGTATCTAGTTGGATAAAAGAAGTATATCTTTTAGATTTTTTCATTCTGATTCTCAGTGTTGAAGAAAGTCTGTTATGTTCTTTGGTGTTGTCTGTTCAGGAAAGAACATTGGAAGAGCACAAGAAGTTGGTGGAAAGGATTTTGAAGCGTGACAATAAACGACGAAAAAAGATGGAGGCTGCTGGCATTGATTACGAGTGCCCCGAGATTGTGAGCTATTTGCGTGTCTACCTTTATCAGTATTTGGTTGCTTATATCCTTTCAGAAATCAGAAGTTTTACGTCTCGAATTTACTCATGTTGTCTCGTGTAATTGCTTTTGCAGGTGGGTAACATCCAGCCTGCTCCAAAGAAAATAAAGTTTGAAGACTAAGTAGTTAGCCTGTCATTTCTTCGTTGAAAAGAGGAGATGCGCCTTGCTGTATGTTGTTCTTGTTGGCAATTGTGTGCATTCCACTATTGCTATACGATAATATAGCATGAGAATATATGATTTTGCTGAATATCCTCGGAGTTGGTAGAGAATGCAGTTCAATTATGTGGCTTGGTTACCATCTTTCTTCACTTGCATGTGCTAGAGGAAGCTGGAAGACTGCCAATTAGCTATTTTAGGATTTTAAGTACTGGCAGTGAATTGTTATCTTTTCTAGTACTAGAGCCTACAATTTTGAGACTTCCTGAACCCTTGTATTCTCTGAAGTCAGTACTTACCAAACCATTATGCTTTGGACCTTCACATATACTTCTTACCCTCTGTTGCAGTTGATCGCTTCACTATTTCAAGCGGTGCTTTCTTCAATATTTTTGCTGTAGTTGTAGATTGTTGGCAGCTGCAAGATATGCCCGAGTTATTGAAAGTTTAACATCCTGAAGACGCAGGAATTGTGAGAGTTTTGAGTTGGCTATATGATCGGTTGACTGAAGAGTAAAGACTTCCATAAATTTTAAAAAAAAAAAACAAAAAAAAGTAAAGACTCACCTTCCTTAAAATAAATTTTTGATGATATGCAAATTTGACAATGCTGAAGTTTTTATTCGGTCCATTTTAGCAGACAGATCATTGCGATCAGTGTCATATTTTAAATTGAAAGAAAAGTAATTATGCTAATGATAACCTTAACGGGGCATTTGATTAAAAATATCATAAAATGAAAATGCAGTCCAAATTGCATCTAATATGTCCACTGTACGGTGTGCAGCGGTGAATGTGAAGCCAATAATATTCTCGGAACAAGAGATTAATGCTAGAACCTTTTGGCAAAATCAGTATATTTTACTGTATTTTATGTGACAAAAATTTACAAATAAAAAATGAAGAAGCCTTGTTACGTGTTATTTTTCTTTTTAAATTTACCCGTAAAACTCGAGCATCAGCTTTCCTCTATATATTGCTGTATCGTCTAACGAATTCACCAGTTATCTTTCTTTATTGTACAAATCTGAACCAAATTTTTAGATCACTAGAAGAACTTTGTAACAGCTTATGGTTGGTCTTGAAGCTATTGTTGAAACTCAGTAAGGAAGGTAATGATCGATTTTATTTAAAGTTAACAATAATATATTGGTCTAAGTAGAAAAAGTTCATATCTCTTAAAGTATGAGGTCAGGTTTGATCTAAAAGTGAAGTGTATATATTGTATTTCTCTTTTCATATATTGGAATTAGATAGGATAATAATAATTTTTATTTCATTTCATTCTTTATCTTTTATTCTATTCTATTGTGAATAATTTCCTAAGATTTCCTCCACTACTAATTTACCAGAACATAGCTTAAGACACGCAAAGGGGTAATTAGTGAAGGCACTTCATCGAATTAAAAGAAATGATTAAATATGTGGTTCCTTTCAATTTCTCCAAAGTTTTCCGCTGAATATGGCATGTTTACAGAACAAATTTCGTAACCAATTATCTATCAAAATTTGCGTTGATCACACAAATAAAGAAAAGATAAAATTGTCATTCTTAAAAAATAAGAAAATGATCATACAATTTTGAAAATGTTCTTATACGAAATAAATATCACTGATTGCTGCTCATCTTTGTCACATGTGGAGGATTGCTTCGTGTGGAAGGTAGAGAACAAGAGCGGAAAATACGTGCGAAATTTCGGATATATTGGACCTCATAATTTTGGCCGCACCAAAACGGATGGTGAGGCATCATTCCCTTGTCCTCCTCAAACCTTGTGGGATCCACAGCGATAGATTGTTTAGATGAAAACTTTTATAGGGTACGTTTGGTTAAGAGTAAACTTGGAGAAAATTTTTAATAAATAAGGCCTGCGTGTAATTTTATATATTTATTTTATTTATAAAATTTTTTTATTCAATTTTACTCTCTCAATCAAATCAAAGATAAAATAAAAAACATTTATTTTTGAAGAGGTTTGGTTAGAAGAAAAACAACACATTTATTAACGCATAGAATCACATGCGGTAGCAAAAAACTTTAGAACGAAAAAGATTTACACACAATAAAAAATGATTTAAAACATAGCACTTAAATTTATAAACTATTCACATCAATTCATAAACTATTTAGATCAAATACTAATGTTAAAATTCAGACTAATCATATACTATTACATGTTTGATTCTTATTTTTTACTTCAAAAGTTATGCAAAGAAAAAAATTTGGTTAGATGTTAGTGTTAAAATATTTTACATTATTAACACATCCAAATTAGATCCATTTCTTTTTTTAACTTTTCTAGCAATGAGTGTGAATTTAGTAAGAGTTTAATTTGTATGTAATATTAAAAAATTTTATATTATAATCTAATCAAATCGTTATATTTGCATGATTTTACAAGTTGTGGGTTGACACTTAACTATTTCTATTGACATGAAAATACATAATTGGATGAGTATGTAAAAAATTTTACAATGTCAACATAGACAAATTAAACTCATTTAGAAATATATAATTAGATAATAAATAAATATTTTTCGCATTACCATTGCATCATCATATTTTTTAAATAAATGACTTAATTAATATAATTCTTTAATTACACCATAAAAATTAAATTCTTCGACAAGTTAAAATGGTAACACGATTTTTATAGTTATTTTATAAAAAAAAATCAAGACTAATAAATAATTTTCTTAATATATAATATTTTTATAAGGATAAATTATACTAACCCCTTAACATTTAATAAAGTTCAGTCCACCTCCCTTTGATTTATAAAATTTATTTAAAAAATTTTAAATTTATAAAATTATTATACTGATCTCTTCTATTACACCATAAATAATGTATGCAGAGAACACTAATGTCATCCGCTAAATAAATGCCGAGGAAATTGAACGTAATTTACCTTTCCTATAAACAGAAATTAATTGATATATGAATATATAAAAGACAAGAACGAGAAATATTCTGCGACGTGTGTGCTTCGATATATGGAGTTAGATTTCCTCTCAAAGCACAATCTGCCTAATTAAATTCTCAAATTAACATTTTGGCCTTTTCACAGTTTCACATTCGCTCACGTTACGTTCATGGGAGGCGGAGGAGTTATGAGGACGGCAACCAAGTTCGTCGGAATCGGAGCCGCTGCAGCTGGAGGCATCAGGGGAGTGCCCCTGGCGCCGCCGGCTGAGCACTCGGTCCGGAACACGTCGCGACCAGTGTCGGCGGCGTTGTCGTCGTCGCCACCGCTTAGGGCGAAGGCTGCTGACGTGGCGCCGCTGCAGACTGCGGCGTCGTGGGAGTTGGACAACTGGGAAGTGGCTGGCGACGACGGTGAGCTGATCATGGAGAGCGGAGAGGCCGTGCCGAGGGTTGTGTTCGGCCGCGTTCCCACCTTCCAGGAGGCCAAAGCCGCCACCTCCGAACTCAAAGATGCTATTGACAAGTTTCTCTCTCTCTCTCTCTCTCTCTCTCTCTCTCAATCAGTTAATCTGTTAGTTGTGGTTTCTGTTAGTTTGTTGTAACCGTTTAATTACCTCGCTGCAGAAACATTAAGCGCGCACACTCTGTTTTCTGAGTGTTCGTTGACTATATTCATAAGCTATTTCGATTTCGATTTCAATTTCAATTTCGATTTCTATTGTTTTCATTGTGATCATGTACTAAAAGCGTAGGTTTTTAGGATTATAGTTTGCTTTGTGTGCGCATAACGTGTTTGGGAAAAAACCATAGTTAACTTGTGCTTGACTTTGAATATGACTTCGGGTCTTAGAAAATCAAAGATTGATAACTAGCAGTCAAACTTAGTCCTTTAGGTCACATCAGCAACATGAATCAAGTGAAAAAAAAAGCTTTTCTTGACGCGATCCAAACATCCTGTGAGTTCAGTTAGGTTAGGTTCATATTGACATGATCGTTGTATTGAATTTATTAAAAGGTGGCCCATTGCGGCAGTAGATGAGACTCACACTTGGTGTGGTCCAACGATGGTAGGTGTACACCTATGCAGAAATGGATTCTCTCTTCTCAAAATTTCGTGTAATCTTGTGACATGTGATATTTCATTGTTGATAAAAGATGAGATTTAGATATGATATATGACACAAAAGAATTAATGGTAAGAGGTCATATATGATGTGACCACTTGAAAATTAACATTAGAGGATCTATTCCAGTAGAAGTAAGCACCCTTATTCTCGCAAGCGGAGCAGCCATTTCTAGTATTCAAATTATTTATTAACTTCGGTAATTTTTTGGGAACTGATGACTTGTTTACTGTCTGTCGTTATGATGTCATTTCATTTTGAGTAGTTTGTTTTGTGTGTGTGGGACATATCCTGGCTTGTCCATTAGCTTGGCCTTTGCTCTGAATGCTTCCAATGAGTTCCCCTTCCTGGGGAATGGAGACATCACATCAGGCAATAGTGGCTTATGCATTAGCTCTAAATGCTCTAACTGTATTTTTCTGATGTGGGACATGTGTTCCAACATATATCCATATGCTATGTATGCGTACGTTATATCTGATGATACTAGTCTCTATACTAATAGTACATTTATCAATTTTTTTTTCAGGATATACCTGTCTTCAAATGCTTCTGAATCCGAGGTTTCTTCTCCTGGAAGTCAGGGTTCTGTACTGTCTCCTTTTCATTCAGAGTTGGCAGCCAAATCTCATGTAATTGAGGCTATTTCAATTAATTCAGTGCCAAAGCCTGCTTTTCAGGCTTTTCAACTGCTTAGTACAAGCTCCAAGGTCCAGGTAAATTGGTGGTATTTTATGACCAAATGAGAACTACTTCTTAGCTGAACAAGTTTATCAAATCATAAAAGGTTGTTGACTTATTGAAATAATGAAATTCACTTGTCTTTTTGGCCTTAAACCAGACCGTTGTAGCTTCTATTGCTAGCGACCCCAATGTGTGGAATGCAATCATGCAAAATCCTGTGGTAAAGGATTGCTTCCTATCACAGCAGGCTGGTAATCATAATTTAATGGATCATCATTTCTGCTTTATGCTTTCCATCACTCTTCAAATCTTATTCTTGGGTCCTGAACGTTACTTCAAATTGTGCTGTAGTTGCTGGTTTTGAAGAGGAGGAAACTGCTAAGGAAGTGGAAGAGTTACCTGATCGTGACTCAAGAAATGGTTTTGTTGATTCTGTGGGTACTATACTGAACAAGGTATCCCTTACAGTGGCTGAAATGGTAAGCAGCATGTCAATTTACCTTCAGAATATTTTTGGGTTCTCGACAGCTGGGAAATCTTCTGCTGATGCTGATGCTGATGCTAGTGGAAGTACAAAAGCAAACTTCATGGATCATGTGCCCATGGGAGGAACTTTGATGGGATTGGCAGTGTTCGTGGTGATGGTGGTGCTGCTTAAGCGAGTTTAACCTCCTAGGCAGAATTACAATCTGCTAAACTCTATAATCAGATATGGTTATTATATATATTTTATCTTTTGCCTAAATGCATTTATGGCCTCCAACATTAATATATGAATGCTTTTGCCACCACTAAATAATTTTTCAAGGGCTTTCCCATTGTGGAGAGGGATGGTTAAAAAGTTCATAAATTTAGATGTTAAGTTCAAGGAAATAGTCATCTGTGAATGGATTCATATCGCAAGAATGGTTTTTATTTCTCTTTCGCTACCTGTCAAGTATGGCAATGAATTTATGATGATTCCTCAAAATGCATAGATGATGGTTAAAAGTCAGCATAAACGTCTATGGATAATTTCAACCCCAACATTTAACACATGTATTAGGATGTGGGAAAAGCATCTTATTATATTAGGGTATGTTTGGTTGGGAAGTAAAATTTACAGTAAATTTGTATTGGATAAAGTTCATGTGTAATTATATATAGAGCTCATCCATATAAATTTAAATTCTATTTTATCAGCTAACCAAATATATTTTGAGTGGGGCGACCTATCTTCAAATCGATTGTTTGAATAATTAAATTGGATAGAAAATTTTGTATGAACTGCTAAATTATTTCAAGGGAATTTGACTACTCAACATTGATTTTGGTTATAAATATGGGTTACAAGAAGAGTAAAGAAACATGGAAGAGTTTTCAACGGATTTTTTAAAAAGTAAGGTGAAAGATACAAAGAAATACTAATTTTTTGTGAGACCAGATTATTAAAGGGATTAAAATATCAAAAGAGACAATCTAGGAATGAAGAGTCTTTAGACTAAAAAGTAAAAAATCTTGTGGCGGGAAATAAGCATTCAAGATAAAATTAAAGTTAAAAGAGAAATTTTAAAGTGGGGTAATTATATTTCAACATCCATATGAGTGTACCCATGTAGGCCTATATAGGTGTGAGAGGAGTAATTCAACAACCTTTAGATTACAAGATGTGTGATGTGTATTTATTACGTAATTTTATTGTATACCAAATACTATTCAAATATTAATATATGGTTTTCATTTAGACAAAGGTGGATTCTGCAATACTCTTTATAAAGTAGGGAGTGTCATGCACCTTGCAATCTAAAGGTTGAGATTTGAAGGTGTAACTATGTACCAATTATTGTCAGAACATTATAGGATGTCTCATTTTCTTATCTTTCACACTCCTCTCTCTTGAAGGACATCAACATGTGTCAGATCCAACATATATTTTCAATTGAAAGCTTCTCTATAAAACACAAACTATTGATTGATAAAGCATTTTTTTTTTGTTAAAGTGAATATATATTAGTTAATTAATTAGATTATATTATATTGTTAGTATTTTTTATAAGCATTTTCTTGTTTTTTATTCTATGAAATTTGGTTGTACTATTTACATCATCACTATCTCCATTTTATGATAGGTGACATTGATAATTCTGGAACAGAGGTATTGTGTGTCACATGTTTACAAGTTTTTCTATCACAGTTTATAAGTTTTTACCGCATAGTCTACAAGTTTTTACAATATGGTTTGCAAGTTTTTACAATATTATTTACAGGTTTTTTAGTCTAGGTTTACAAGTTTTCTCTTCAAATTCAATACCACTGTCACTTTTAATTCTCACAAGTATTCCTCTATCACATTGAGAATACAAATAGTACTAAATAATAAATTTCTCCCATTTTTTCCAAATAAAAGGGTAAAAATCCTCCAAAAAAAAAACAGCACAATGATAATGGAGAAACTAAGTTCGACGGGCAAGGAAAAAAAAAGAGTTACAAATTTTTTTTATTTTTCTTATTTCTTTTTGGCTATGATCAAAACTAACATAATAGAATTTGTTGAATTTGAAATTTACATAATGAGCAATCTTCCTAATAATTAATTAAAAATAAAATTATGATAGTCACGATGATAATCAAATAAATTATACAAGTATCCTAGTACAGAGGTCAAGTTTTTCTATCACGGTTTACAAGTTTTTACTGCATAGTTTACAAGTTTTTACAATATTATTTACAAGTTTTTTCGGTCTAGGTTTACAAGTTTTCTTTTCAAGTTCAACACCACTGTCATTTTTAATTCTCACAGATATTCCTCTATTACTTGAGGATATAAATAGTTCTAAATAACAAAATTCGCCCATTTTTTCCAAATGAAAAAAGTAAAAATTCTCCAAAAAAAATATAGCATAATAACAATAGAGAAACTAAGTTCGACGAATAAGGAAAAAAAAAGAGTTATAAATATTTTTCTTTTTTATTTTTCTTATTTCTTTCTTGACTATGATCGAAATCAACATAATAGAATTAGTTGAATTTGAAATTTACATAATAAGCAATCTTCCTAATAATTAATTACAAATGAAATTATGATAGTCACGATGATAATCAAACAAATTGTACAAGTATCCTAGTGCAGAGGTCAAGTTTTTCTATCACGGTTTACAAGTTTTTACCGCATAGTTTACAAGTTTTTACCGCATAGTTTACAAGTTTTTTCAATCTAGGTTTACAAGTTTTTTCGGTTTAGATTTACAAGTTTTCTCTTCAAGTTCAATACCACTATCATTTTTAATTCTTACATGTATTCTTCTATCACATTGAAGATATAAATAACAGTAAACAACAAATTTCTCCTTTTTTTCAAATAAAAAAATAAAAATCCTCCAAAAATGACAGTACAATGACAATGGAGAAACCATATTCGATAAGCAAGGAAAAAAAAAGTTACAAATATTTTTCCTTTTTATTTTTCTTATTTCTTTATTGACTATGAACGAAATTAATATAATAGAATTAGTTGAATTTGAAATTTATATAATGATCAATCTTCCTAATAATTAATTATAAATGAAATGATGATAATCACAATGATAATCAAACAAATTGCACAAGTATCTTAGTGCAGAGGTATTGTGTGTCACAGATTTACAAGTTTTTTTTATCATGATTTACAAGTTTTTACCACATAGTTTTCAAGTTTTTATAGCATGGTTTATAAGCTTTTATAATATCATTTACAATTTTTTAGTTTAGGCTTACAAGTTTTCTCTTTAAGTTCAGCACTATTGTCACTTTTAATTCTTACAGGTACTTCTCTATCACATTAAGGATACAAATAGCACTAAATAAAAAATTTCTCCCTTTTTTTCTAAATAAAAAAATAAAAATCCTCGAAAACGGACAACACAATGGTAATGGAGAAACCAGGTTCGACAAGCAACGAAAAAAAAAGAGTTACAAATATTTTTTATTTTTATTTTTCTTATTTCTTTATTAACTATAATTGAAATTAATATAATAGAATTAGTTGGATTTGAAATTTATATAATGATCAGAATTTGAAATTTATATAATGATTAATCTTCTTAATAATTAATTACAAATGAAATGATAATATTCACAATAATAATTAAATAAATTGTACAAGTGTCTTGGTGCAGAGGTATTTATGTCACATGTTTACAAGTTTTACTATTACAGTATACAAGTTTTTATAATATAGTTTATAAGTTTTTACAATATCATTTACAAGTTTTGTAATCAGCAATCTACATGTTGATTCTAATTTTTTTATTTGTATTTTTATTATTTGAAATATAACTAGATGGCACAACACTTTGGGAAAAAAAGGTCATTGCTAACAAAAATTAGAAAAAAATCTAAAAAGAACAAAATTGAAAGGAAAAAATTGTAGAACACGATTAAAGCTTGAGAACACAGTAGATTGAAAGGAAAAACAAAATCAAGGCTAACATTTTATTAGAAACACTATGGGAACTTGCCAGTGAGACTCAGAAGAGATGGGAAAGGGGATGGAACGAAGAAGAGTCTTTGGTTTTATTAGAATTTTACACTTAGTATTTTTAAATAATAATTAAAACTATATAAAAGAGAGAGAGGTGAGAGAGAAGAGCAAGGAGCAAGTGAAAAAAAGAAGAGAAAAGCAAATTGATTGGAATGTGGTGCTGAATCTGACGAAGAGATGATGGCAAGGAAGAGAGAGAAGAAAATGAGACTTGTTACAATGTTTTGGCACTACTTGATATATAATTATACTATCAAATCTTAAGTTTTAGATTTCATGGTGTGTGATACACCATACTTAATAAGATGCACCACAGCTACTGCCTTAGACAAAACATGTGACAAGATGCTAAGAAAATTTTAGAGAAAGGAAATAGTATTTGAGAAATCAAAGAGGTACGACAGCAGAACTTGTGTGAAAATACAATCCAGAATAATAGAAAAATTTCCCATACCAATGGGATTGCACTACAATCCTCTCTTAATCTCTATCCTTTCCACCTAGTTTTGGATGTGTCCACTTACCATTTTCATGATTTGGTGTGACAACACATGCTTTTTTAACAGATGATTTAATCTTATTAGGAGCATTGAGAAAAGAACTTAATGCAAAGTGAGTGCTATGGAGACAAGCTTTGGAAGTATATGATTTTTGTGTAAGTAGACATAAAGCGGAATATATGGACTACAGTTTTAGCAAGAAATATATAAACTCTAACTTTGAGATAAAATTTGGGAGCAATAACATGCTATAGGTCATGCGATTAAAGTATCTTGAATCCATCATTCAAAATGATGGGGAAATAGAGAAAGATATTAACCTTATAATTCAAGATGGGTGGGTAAAATTGAATAGTATTTCACGTGTTATTTGTGATAAAAAGAAAAATGAAAAAGTATCACTCAAGCTTAAAAGAAAAATTTTAGTGCAGAACTACGTGGATGGCGATGTTGTACGAGACTAATGTTGAATAATAAAAAGCCAACAAAAACGTTAATGTGATAAACCTAAGAGAGTTAAGTTGAATGGTGATCATACTAGACCTTAAAAATAAGTATCAATGCACTAGATGAAAACTTTGGGTCGTGCCTATTGTGGGGTAAAAAAAAATAGAATCACATCACATATTAGGTAGGTTGGCCATATGTGGAGAAGGCCTATAAAACCCCATTAAGGATACTAAATCAAATAGCTAGAGATGGAATGAGATCTAAAACACATTATAGGTAAAATTATTAGAAAAGATTTAAATTTTAACGTGAACATATTTGTATGACAAGACATGATATAGTCTCACGTATATAACTAATTTTGAGCTTAAAATCTCATCTGTTAGAAACTCTAACAGTAAGAGAGCACAATTTCTAAGCCAGAAAAAAAAAATGTCTCAAGAATTTATTGTGAAACCAAAATTTTAATGTCTATTACACAGCAAAATTTTGGGAGAGATCAAGCTTGAGTTCCATTGTAAATGCGCTTGAGAAAGCAGGCCATGAGGCAAGTCAAAGCGATCTACTGTCTGAAGGTTGACATCCATCCACTGTTTGTTCCATTGAAAGGCATTCATGCAAGTTAGTCAGCGCTTCCTAATATACAATAAGTCTTGCTTTGATAGGTGCTTCGGAACTTGGTTTGTCCTGCTACTGATACTCACTGAAGTTCTAGCTGATTGGCCTTTCTGGAAGTTCACAAGAAAAAACCATTTCAATTTTTTTTTTCTAGCAAATTTTCTGTGTCTAGTTGACATTTAATGACAAAGGGTAGTATTATCAAAATGAACAGACTGTTCAAATACTTTGCCACTGACCTTTCTGAACACAAATGCCATGTATAAATACGCTGCTTCCCATTCATCACTTGAGAGTGTACCTTATATTTAACAAAAAAAAAGAAAGAAGAAATTACTTTGTTATTATCAAGACTCCACTAAACAGCATAGGGGGCTGAAAAATATAATGGGGAAATTGGAGTTTGATGAATTTGAATGAAGAGTGGACAGCAAATATAGCATGGACAGGAAGAGTTACTCCGATCTCGGTTGCCATCCCCTAATGCGCCAAGTCTTCGCATGAGATCCACAAATTCCTTTCTTTTCATATACTCGTGCACAAATTCATGCGAGTTCTTCGCGAATACAAGCTCAAGATCATACTGTCAAGGATAAATATAAACAAATTGTCTAAAAGCACACACTTGTATAATCTGAGGCTTGCCTCAAAAAAGAGAGTTGAAAATTTGATTTTAGCTAGTTTTCCAGCCATACCTCTGCAGCCAATGACTTGAATACAGGAAAGGGGATGATATATTCAGGACAATCTACAGCATCCTGCAGAAATAATGGTAGCAAAATTAATAGTGCATCAAATGATGACACTTATGCAAAGGTTCCTTGCGGCCATATGCTTACACCAAGTCATACATCTAAACTAATAGTACTTTGGCATGCAATCTCCAAATGATCCTTGTGTTAAAGGAAAACGGTTACTTGAGCATTTGAGAACAAAGGGGAAAAAAAAAAAAGACGATTTGATAGAAAACAGTACCTCTAAATGGAACCTGTACCTTATTCCAAAGGGGCTGGAAGATTTAAATTTCTGAAACATGAAAGAGCGTTGCAATTTAGAAATAATATATCCAACAAAGTGCCAAGTCAGGAAAAGGAGAAGGAAGCTTAGTACCTTATTAGAGTATTCTTCACCAAATTGCACCCGGTAGACACTGTTACCAAATGTCAACCCTGGAGCTGTACAACGTATATTCACAGTGAAAATGGAATCTCCAATAGAAAATGACAACATTGGGCTCTCAGACTTTTTATGTGGCATACAAGTAATTGTTTCCTTTCTTTACAGGGAAAAGGAAATGGAATAAGCCACTTTAGTGAAGCATGATATATGAAACTCAAAAGAAAGAAAGTCTTTTATGAGGACCATAAACAACACACAATAAAAAGCTAGTTCCACAATATATCATTTCTTTCCTTGTCAGCATGGGATAGTTTCACACTTTCACTACACACGTCAAATTATTTCTTCAAAAATTTAAGCAGAACTTTGTGAACGAAAAGTCTAATAAAAATATTAATTCCTATCAAATTGATTCTTAAACAATCCAATAAAAATTGTATGTGCACCAGAAACCTTCTCTAAGCTTTTTGATGATCACATTTGCATCTGGCATAGTTCCAATGAAGATACCCCCTGGACGAAGTAAAGTTGACACATTAGCCAATGCCCGCCTAGCATGGGCCTCAGTGGACCAAGAGTAATGCAATGCAAACTGCAGCATTTAAGAAGTGGATTAAACACCAACATACATTTCAAGATGGAAAGAAATCCATAATTTGTATGAAGAGATTAAAGAGTGTAAAGAGTACTCGGTGTTGTCTATGGAAGAGTTAAAAGCAAGTCATCTAGAACATCAATGCTAGACATATCACTTAATGAACGCTATTTAAAATATTAATTTTGTACTCCGCAACAATAACAGAACATGACTTTTCAAGAACCAAGTTAGATGCCAAATGAATATACATATTAAGCATATACTCAAATCAAAGCACAATAATTTTAACAGGGGACGTAAAAAATATAGTATATTTCAGTGGCAGTACACATCCATTATACTCTTCCTGCATGAACAAATAGATGATTTATGGTTAACTTGAGAGCATCATCACTCACCTGGCAACTACAAATATCAAAAGGGCCATGAGCTGCTAGAACACAGTCTAAAGGGACCTGAAATATCAACAATATGAAGAATTAAACCAAAGTTCAGCATCAATAAAGAAGGGATAAATTTGTATGATTCTAATGATCACAGAATCATAATCTTCGAAGGAAATTCAACTTTCAAACTTTTAATGCATTTGATCAAGAACTACTCCATCAGGTTCCCAATCATGTATGCAATTCAGTGCAGTATTGAAATCAAGTGATTTGGGAACCAAGAACAACATGCTATTTTATAATCTGAAGATGGGATAGCACAAAAATTAAAAGGAAGAAAAGTTATAGCCATAAGTATGTGTATACTAAACTTTAGGTTCTTTTAGTAATGATACCAACAAGGGACTAAATTGAAGTAAACTGGTCCATTGCACATAAAGCCTTGCAAATAATTCTGATTTCCAGTTTCACTGCACTATTTTCATTATATCTTTCCACTTTCGTTCATAAGGATAAACACAGTTGAAATGTGATGCTAATTGGCTCATTGCACTTCAAAAACATTTACATGCTAAACCGTAAATTTTGGGACTTTATGAAGTTATCAAGCATAGCCAAAGAGAAAATATTTTCAAAGGATCTCAAAATTAGTTACCCCAAAACAGTCTCCACAAATGAGGCAAGCAGGAAATGAAAACTTGCTACGTTGCTGATGATGACGAGGGTCAGCATCACCATTATAACGATTACGACAATCTTCGATCTGGACAAATGTTGAATTTAGTGAGCTGAAGCTGGGGACTACAAAGACAATTGTAAATAGTTTGATGCAATAAGGTATATAATGTTTCATCATGTAAAAGCAAGGACTTGATCTATAACATACTAGAAATTCATGACCTGGAATGGGGGCAAACATAAAGTTATGATGGCAAATTCATTACCACCAGAAAGGGCAAGGAAATATTGATAAGGTTATTGATAATTTGAAACAGAAATTGCAAAACTTGAGTTTATTTTAATGGGGTAAAAAAAAAAAGAAAGAAGAAGTGACTTGTTACTTTGAAAGACTTGCTGTTCAGGTTTGGTATCCCGCTATCACATAACAACCAAATGCAAAACTCTCTGAATGCAATTGTACAAAAACAAGGCTTTGTAATGAAGAAATAATGCTAGTGGTGGAAAGGGCACAATTTTTTGCTGAATAAGGATGACTTTAATGATGAGATCCAAAATACTTATTGAATTGCTAGTCATGTGAATTTACAGAACTGTTCATGGATCATAACGCACACCACACCAGTGAAGAGAATCCGAGCAAATCTTAACACTTACTGAGCCTTCAGCAATGTCAATACCAACATAATATCCGATTCTGGCCTTGTCCCATTTGATAAGATCACCACCCTGGTGAAAATTCAAGAAATAAGAAAAAGTGCTTAGCCAAGCAAACTGATGATGACTTATTACAGTAATGAATGAACAATGATCAAAAGCCATTAAGCACCTTGCCGCAGGCGAGGTCAACTACAGCATCTCCGTGAGAGGTATAAAGGTTAATCAATACACTTTTAATCTGTTCAATGACAGGATTAACACCCCAATCAATCAACCATCAATGTAACATCTGATGATAACAAAAAGTTCATCACAAAAAAATTACAAAACATACCCAGTTGTTGAGTTTCTTCAGATGAATAATTGGGCTGGCCTCCCTTTCTGCTAGAGTCTGGTTGGCCCTTGCACTGTAATGATCAGCCACTTTCCGAGCAAAAATCTTGGTGCTTTCATCCTCCAGAAATTGACGATCGCCTAAAAACACAATATGTATTATTAAATGCAGAAAAATAAAAAATAGAAAAAAAACTAGAACCACAACCCCATAAGGCTTCTACAAGGAAAGCAAGCAAAAGTGACAGACAAATGTAGAAGCAAGCAACTAGGGTGGTTCATAATACAGTGAAGAACTAGAAAGGCTCAACCATTATTCCCTGTCTACGAAGCATGCATACTCCATTTTTGCAAACAGGTTACTTATTGGGTACGTGTATGTCTGGATACGTACCAAGTACCATTCGATGACTCCATTAAAAAACAAAAAATGGATAATCTCATTTTAGTGGATAAAGTGAGCAATTTCATTTTTAAATTAATAGAGTATAGGGGGTCTCATTTTTACTTTACTAATTCAAAAATAAAATCTCTTTACTTTACTCTCTAAAATGAGATCTTCACTTTAGAGGATTTTTACCCATAGCTCAATTACCCATTGAGAGCGTAGATTGGTATGATTAGAGGATAAAATGAGCAATTTCACCCTTGGATCAATAGAGTTAAAATGGGGACCTCTTCACTCTATTAATTTAAAGATAAAATTGCTCACTTTACCCTCTAAAGTCTCACTTTAGAGGATCCAAATCCAGTATCTCAATACATGTACATAAGGCTAGGATACCAATTTAATTTTTTCTTTTCCAATTTTATTGAATCCTAATCAATAATTTAGACCTATTTTATGTTAAAATTTCAACTTTTAACACATATAATCTATGAAGCATAGACATTGATACCGACACGGACATGAGACATGATATGAGACGGATTCATGAGACACATAAAAATTGAAAAATTATAGGATATAGATACGACATATATATAATTAAAAATTTTAAAAAAATGATACGTTATTTAAAATATCATTTATACAAACTTCACTTATACTTTATTTTCTTATATATTTAAAAATTTATGTATTATTTCCTTTTTATAATTTTATTTATACTATGTTTTTATATCTTAGAATAAGAAAAATAGTAAATTTTAAATTAAATATATACAATCATGTGTCGACTATATGTCATACAAGATCGACCGGACACATTTTTGACACATATACATGACAATCAAATAGTGTTTCTATGCTTCAAATCATAAAATTCATGAAATTTTAATTTTTTTTCATATATATTGACATACCTATACCTAATTTTTTTTCAAATTTTTCATACCTTATACCTGTATCTCATAGCCATAGACGTACCGTACCCGTATCCATGAAACATAGTTCCCTATACTTCTTTCTTTTCGACAATTGAATCATACACAGCACAAACTTTAAGAAAATTGAGAAACAAATATACACACATATACGCACATATATATAATGTTGAAAGTCTCAACATTTACACCTTAAAGTTAACAAACTAGAGAGTTTAGATAAACTCATTTTCATATGATAATATCATAAATTTGTAAGAGTTTAAGAGTTAATTCGGGAGTTTATAAATATATCAAACTTGAGGATATAAATAAACTAGTTTTGGTGTGATAAGATCATAAACTCATAACAGTTTAAGAGTTAACTTTGAGAGTTATGAGTTTAATAGCCATGTTTACAATAAATTTTTGTAATTTGTATTACGTCATTACAACAAGCATAAACACAAGACAGGCTTGAGTTTGGTTACCTTGGTAGTCATGTTTGGTTTTGGATTTAGGTGGAGGGAAAGCAGCTGAAGGATAATGCTCGTATCGTCGTTTCATGGCTTTGGCAGTGTTCATGTCTCTAAGTGGTTGGTGCAAGCAGCATTGTGTTGTGAATGAGGTATATATAGCGCGTGTATGGAAGAGGTGGTGGCGGTGATGACGAAAAGAAAATCACAGGGGAAGCGTACTTTAACTCCTCATTTGTTCAATGCACCAAAGAATGGTACTATGCGTAGCATCTCCCAAAAAAGGCATCTCTGTAATTACATCTAAATGTAAGGGAAATTCTCAATAAAGAATTTTTTACACTATAGAAAAATGAGATTTATAATATTTTACTCAGTGATTTACAATATTTTATTAGGTGATTTATAACTTTTCTTTTTTTGATAATCACCTTTAGGAATATTTATTAGGAATGTGTTTATTATTCACATAGGTTTACAATATTTATGCTTAGATTTACAATATTTTTTCATAGGTTTACAACTTTCTATTAACCTCACTTATATATATATTTCATCCATTGGTCCATCTTATTTCTGCAGGTGCAGAAAACTTTTTGTTTTGCACCTAAGAATGCACCTAAATGTAATATAACCCTCACTTTAATGTGATTAAGGGTGCATTTGTTTTAAATTTTTTAAAAAATGATTATAAAATTAAATTTTATATATAACTGAAAAAATTAAAAATTGATTTTTTTATAATCTAGTGATTTTAACTTCTACAAAAAAGGCTGAAAAACTGATTTTTTTTAGAAAAAATTTACTTATTTTTTAGCAATTATCTTAAGATACGAAAAGCGATTTTTTTGGTGAAAAAAGTGATTATTTGACAAAATAATTACAAACAAATACACCCTAAATACGATTGATAAGTGAAGACAATGAGTATACCTTGATATTTAATAGTAATAAATTGTATGTTTAAATAAAATATTTACTTTTGGATATTAAAATAATACTACCCTTATATCATAGACGTCGTCATTGATTTAGTTTTGATATATTCATAGTATAAAAAGTAATTTTAAATATTTTTCTCTCTTTTAATAATTACTAGTTTTATAATTAAATTTTAAATGTTAATCACATAATACAAAATTATTATATTACTAACGTTTAAAAAAGGAATTAATAGAAATCTTATATTTGAAATATAAAAATTAATGTTTTTCAAATTGAGTTTTGAAACCATTACCAAAAAAAAATTTCATATTACTAATAATTTTTAAAGAAAGAGTAATAATTTTCTATAATTAATGTATGCCTCTTATATTTTTATAAGTAAACTATTATTTACTGAGATTTTTAAGAAATAATGATTTGAAAAAAATGTACTATTTCACATTTTTAAAATAGTATAAAATCAATTTTGTTATATGTTTTCTATTAAAACATAAATTATTGTACCATTAATTTATAAAAATATTAGGAAAGCATATTTTTTTATTATGATTAATTTAATTATTAAAAGGGATATCATTACTTAAGTCATTTTCTAATTGAATATATTATTAATTATTAATTAGAAACAAAATTTTCTCTCTCCTAATAATTACTAACATTATAAATCATTTTTAAAGACCAAATGCATAATTCAAAATTATTATAGTACTTAAGAAGACAAACCGGTCAAAGTGGGTCAACCTGCCATGAGTTGGCTATAAAACGGATGGGGATGGATTAACCGTTTTGATTATTTTGGATGAAAATGTCAACTCGGCCCATAAAAAAATGACAAGTTAGCATATCAACCTATTTTTTATTATATTTTTAGCTATTTTGTTCATCTATCCCGTTGCTAATTGTTCCATAAAACGAGATGAGGCTTGTTGACTCGTTATAGTTATTTAAGTTAGAAATGTCAACCAATCCCATAAAAAAATAGCAGATTGGCCTCGGGTCATCCTGGTAAGTTCAACCCATTTTATTGCCTCTAATGCTACTACTTATAAAAATGAAATTAATAAAATTTTATATTTGAAACATAAAAATTAATGTTTTGCAAATTAAGTTATTAATTATTATATTAAAAATATATATTTTAATGTTTCCTATTATATTTTTATAAGAAAATTATTATTATGTTACAAATTTTAAAAAAAAAAATGATGAACAAAATGTTATTTTTCAGATTGAATATGCTATTAATTGAAAAACAAAGTTTTCTTTCTCCTAATAGGCTAATAGTTACTAGCTTTATAAATCATTTTTTAAAGACCAAACACATAATCATGAGGCCTACTGTAATTAATAGTTAACTGGGCTCTTTGAACATCTAGTTGAGGTTTAATTCTTGATAGTGTATATGAAAAGACCAAATACATAGTTCAAAATTTTTATAAATACTGCTTTTAATAGCGAAAGTAATAAATTTTATATTTGAAACATAAAAATTAATATTTTCAAAGTAAATTTATTGTATTATAAATTTATCAATAAACACTAATAAATTATGATATTAAAGAATATAAAATTTAATGTTTCTATATCATATTTTTATAAGTTAATTATTATGCTACTAATTGGAAAAAATAATGATGAGAGAAAAATTATAATATTTTTTAAAAAAAATAGCAGTAAGCTCAATTTTCTTAGATGATTTTTATTAAAGTCAAATTATAGTAATTTTTGTTTGCGAAAATGTTGAAGAAACATTTGTGATGTTATTATGAGAGACAAATATTTATTCCGCAAATTATGACAGGTTAAAAAAACAAGATAAACATCATCGTCACCACCTAAATCGGTTAAAAAAATACACGAGACTTTTTTATTTTCGAGAGTATCACTTACTCGATGGGTGATAAACTAATTGAGATGCATGTACTTAAGCGGGAATCTTTTTCTAAGTGCGATGTTTTTTAAACGTATGAATTCCTGAATTAAACTCAATAACAAATGTTTACCATATGTGAGTTCCTTCTACTTTTATTTGGAGTAACATTTTCTTGATGAAAACCAAAAACATTTTTGTCTTTCTCTTGCTTACTTTCACATAAAAGGGTGACAAACTGATATTCTCATTTTAATAATATATAATGGTAATTAAATTTATTTTTTATATATTGTTAACTGCTATATACTTCGAGACATGTGTACTCCATTGTTTATCCAAGATATACTTTTATTGTAAAATATTTAATTTTAATAATTAATCATATCTTATCGTTTATATAAATTTTAAGATAATTAAAAAAATAAACATTTTAATAATATATCTATATATGGTTGAATAATTATATAAAAATTTTATATTAATAATTGCTTCAAATTGAATTATTTATATATTTGACTTTAATACCTTTTTAGTGAAATTTTTTTAACATGTTTCTGTTATCATATCTCACTATATAGCTAAAAATTTTAACTCTTATATTAATTACTTAAATAAATTAAATACATCCTGCAAACTTCAGGAAATGCAAAAGATCAGGGATCGGTTGGGTCATTTAGGTCATTACAAGAGTAGCATGAGTATGTTTGTTTTGTATTATTTTAAAAATTTAATTATTTTGCGACTTCTATATAGGTTCATTTAATTTTCAATTAGGTTCTTATAATTTAAAAATTTTAACTATATTTTTATAGTGCATGGAATTTTTTAATCAAATTTCTGTCATTATAAAAAATAAAATATTTCATGAATATTTTATTTTCATCTTTCTTTTCACTCTCTCATGGAAATAGAACACTCTATGAATATTTCATTTTTTATAATGATAGGAATCATATTAAAAAATCTAATTCACTATAGGAACCTAATTAAAAAATTTTAAATAATAGAAATTTAATTGATAATTGAATAAAATTACGTAAATCTGTACAATAATTAAACACATTTTAAAAGTGACAAAAACTACCTTTTTGTCAAAATAATTTGAAGTAAGGGCACCCTATTTGCATCTTCTAAAATCTCTTTCTACAAATATTGAAGTAAGGAGCAATTAAGGGTGTGTACTGTTCCGTTGTGGCAAAATTAGGCAAAAAAGATTTATGGATAAAATTCGCGTTTAATTTTAAATTTAGAGCCAAGCTATAAAAATTGATCGCATTTTTATTTATAATCAAGCATACTTTAACCTTAATGTTTCTTTCCATTTATTTATAATATAAATTTTAAACATGATTAATGAATTATTTTGTTGCTCTATTAATTTTTCTGTAATTTTGTTCTCTCTCTTTTAAAGTCCAATTCACTTCTATTATTTCTGATTTGTTCCATCAATATTAAAACATCAAAACACTATGTTATACTAATAATTAGGTCTTGCTTTTATTTTTTTCCATTTGCCCATCCCCTTTCCCACTTTCCCCTAGAATAACAATAAGTTCAAAACAAAATACAACAATATTCTTATAGTTCTTACTTTGTTACCATTAGATATGATGAATTGTCCCTATTAACTCCACTCATTTGTCACATTCAATGGTGATAAATTAACAAGTATCGGAATGTTGTTGTATTTTATTATAAAACTATCATTATTCTTCCTCTTAGTTCCACTAGGAACTCCTTAGACCAAAAAGATTAATTTATCAATATACTAAAATTCAATAAAAAATATTTAGCTACTAAAAAGAAAGATTTAATAAAAAAGATTTGAATTTATTAATAAACAAGTATGAGAAAAATAAAATAATAACACCAATTATCATAATCTTACACTTGAATTTTCGCTTGTCCTTAAGCAAAATAAAAAGAAAGAATAAGAGAAAAGCAAGTCTCATAATCTTCTAATCATTGGGCATAAGAGTTCCAGTTTGTTTGTAGACATAAAATAGTGGATTCATAAATGTCAACTTTAACATGATCTTGAAAAATTACACTAGATTTTACTTAAAAATTTTGACCCCATTTGTCAAGTAAAATCTAGTGTAATTTTTCAAGATCATGTTAAAGTAATACCTCAATAAATTTAAGCAAAAATAAGATAACTCAAATTAAATTCTATTATGGACCTTCTATCAGGAAATAAAATTTAAGCTCATAAAATTAGATGAATTGACTAATGGAGTCAGAATTAGTTGCAGACCAACCGATTCAGCTCAATTTAATTTAATTTCATTTTATTTGGGGCTTGACCGACTCTTGATGCTTTGTCCTATAATGACTCTTTATATGAGTATTCAATCAATGACTCCCGTTCCCATTGGCTCAAGACATTAGTTGATAAAGTACCCATCAGATCTAATTACTGAAGTCATCCAATGGCATAAACACAGCATAAGCACTTATTTAGGATTAATAATATTATGCAATGTGCACAAGCTAAATATTAGTATTTATAGCCTTAAGATTTTTCATGGCCTTTGGCACTTCCCCATTTTTTTTCTTCTTTTTTTCACTCCTTTTTAGTCTGCAAAAATTCCTTTCGCCACATAGATAATACCACAAGCACATAATAAATAATTTGTTCCAAAAGAAAGTCATAAAAAATAATAAAATGAGCCAAGAACTTCAACAGAACTTAAAGAGATTCTAACCAAATAGTTAATCAAGATACAAAAGTAAAGGTGAATTAAAACAATATTACAAAACTTTGACATTTGCCAACATAAACAACCAACTGCCTAAAATTAATTAATTAATTGACCTAATAAAAGAAAAATAGTGAGACATGATATGGCTAAAGTGTCATAAGATAAAGGAAATAAGATAAAAGGGTAGTAGAGTACTACCCAAATTTTGATTGGGATCCGTGACAAGTCCAATGGGTCAAGACAGGCGACAGCCTTACGCACTTAAGATGGAAGAGTGCTAATCCCCATATTTTTGGCTCCATCGAATGCTGTGCTCTTTGTGATAACGATTCAAGAACAATTTGCACAAAAAAATTAATTATAACCCGAATTTCATTGGATATTTATCAACTTCGCACTCTTTGGGAATAACTCATGATGCAGGAATAAACATAAGAAAAAAATGGAAAAATAAGAAAAGCATAAAGTGTTTGATTGCCTCCCAAAAAGGCTTGTTTATAGTGTCCCAAATCATGCTTACCATCTTTCGCATCGCTTCATTCAGTCTGCGCGGTGACCTTTTCTCGTGGGATATCAGCTTTTTAAATTAGCAAAAATTATTCCGCAAGGACTAAACTCTTGACACTTCGTTAAATAAGAATCAAGTCTTTATTATTTTGCCTCCACCTGTGCTACTATGTAACATTTTTCGCACGTCCGATCAATTTTTTATTTTTCATATATAGAATAGTAGAAAATTCATGTCAGCATTTGTGTGTCATCTGGTCATCATTTGGGAATTGTCCCTAGATAGGGATAGAAATATAAAAAATAATAGAAATGAAGATATAAAAAAATATTATTATTTAAAATTTATTATTAAAAGAAATTAAATTTTTATCTCTATTTTTTAAAAAGGTAGATAGAGAAAATTTTTATTTTGAGAATAAAAAATTATTATCCCTATTCTGCATCTCCACCCTCAAACATTTTTTTCTGCCTGTATTGTCTCTATATTTCGATAGTAAACAAACTCAGCACGGACACAGCTTCAAGAGGTTTCAGGCTTAAACCTTAAACCCTCCAACCCAACCGTCCAACACTTGTCCATGGCGATGAGGGCTGCTGCGGCGTCGGCGTCGGCGTCAGCGTCGCAGGGCGGCTTAAGGCGGCTGTTCTGTAGCACTCCCCCATCGGCTATTGCAGCGGCTTCTGCTTCACTGACGGCGGAGCCCAACACCACCCTCTTCGTTTCCGGTATGTATTCCTCCCTCTTTGATGATTTCAGCTGAGAGAAGAAAAGAAAAATGATAAAAATTAGAATTTTATTTTCCAATTTTGTGTTTTTATAATTTTTCATTGAAGACTCAACTAATTTTTTAATTCTCTGCATCTTCTCTTTGTGAATATGTTTGTATATTGCCATAATGTTATAATTTTGCACCATGTTTTGATTATGGGTTTTAAATTTTCAAAAGATTAAATTAGAATAGTCGTGGGCTTGTAGTATGGTTTGCTAGCTGATAATTTGATACATTGTTGATGATTGATGAGGTTGAAGGGCTGAGAAACTAACTAGTTCCTGTGAAATGATTCTCTGTGTCATTGATGATGCAGGGTTGGCATGCTTTTGTGCATATTTTAACCAAAATTGCTAGTGTTCGGGGTACTTTTTTCCAACTCATTTGATGTTGGAGAAGGTTGACTAGAAAGGAATTTTAATCATTGGATGTCTAATCCACTCATTTTTGTTCTATTACTCACATTTATGTTTCCAGAATTCCAAAGAAAAGAACTTCTCCATTGTTCTCGTTTTGAATCTCTTAGGATATGTTTGTGAGTTTTGATTTTAGAGGAAAAAAGAGGAGAAGAAAGGCGTTATAGCGTAAAATTTTAAAACCTTAAGTTACAAGCCCTTCCTACCCCTCCCTTTCCCTCTAAAATCCAAACTCACAAAGTCTAGGAATAAAAGTGAGGATAAAAATTTTATGAAAGAGCTCAATGTGTAATGCTTATGCATAGAAATTTTATCCTCATTTTTACCTTCCAATCAAATGCAATCTTATTATTCATAATTTAGCTGTCAAAATTTTTAGGGCAGGTGATTTGTTATCTTGAATGTTCATTTCCTACTTAAACATACCCAATACCCCTTCATTTTTGCTCTCTCGAAATGCCATTGATGCTCCAAAAGAGTGTTAAAAGTTTTTTACCCCACCTTGAAAAGAATTGTGTTGCAGTGCTATGATCTAGCCTCTTCTTGCATAGAATATATGTCACCTTTTGGGGTAACTTCTTTATCAGCTTGACTATTCTAGTTGAATATATTGATTTTCTGTGTATGTTAAACTTTCAGGGCTTAACAAACGTACAACCTCAGCGAGGCTACTTGAAGAATTTTCCAAGTTTGGTGATGTTGTTCATGGTTGGTTCTCCATCTCTAAGCAGATTTTACCTTTCAAAGTGTACTGCTATTTACACTTTCCCTCTCTGTTGTTGTTTTTCAAAGGATCTACACAGTTTACCATGGTTTCACTTTTGCCTATTTTCAGCTAGGGTGGTAACTGATAGAGCATCAGGTTACTCTAAAGGGTTTGGTTTTGTACAATATGCTACTATGGAAGAGGCTTCAAAGGGCATTGAAAGCATGGATGGAAAGGTAAGATGGACTAAACCTCTACACTTAACACCTATGGGGAGATTGCAGAGATTTATTGCTGAGAACACTGTTATTTTAGTATATCGTGTGTCTCTGCTTGTGCTAATGTGGTAGGTAGCACAACAACATCTTAGAAGATGAAAGTATTACCCTTTCCCCATTCTTGAAAGAACACCTTTGCATACTGCTGTTAGATTTTGCACCGAATCCTGTCTTACCATGAGCCTCAGCAACCGTAAGGTTACTAGCTTATGATCTGAAAGTCACAGGTTCAAATCATGGAAACAATCTCTTCACTCATGAGGGTAAGGCTATGTACATCAACCCTCCCCCGACCTTGTGCACTTGGTCGGCTGTTTTTATATGTATTTTCCCATCCTTTCATGGAATTCAATCTAACATTGAGGTATCCCATATTATTTCCTGACTGCATCTGATTCTTACCCACCCTGAACTTTCGGATCATCCATAATATTCCCAGTTAGCAATCACAAATGTGATGGATAAACAGTTTTTCTTTACTACCTAGTCCTTGTTAATGTTATCTAGGGGCCTTAGTTTCTGTTGTTGTTCTACAAAGTTTATCCCACTACTTCTTTTTAATTTTGGCTTTTCCAGGTGAGCTTATTTCTCTGGCTTTCCCTGTTGTGCTGACTATTGCTTTCCCATGCTATGCAGTTTCTGGATGGTTGGGTTATATTTGCAGAGTATGCAAGACCAAGACCAATGCCAGGACAGCCTGTAAATAATATGTCCCCTCGGTATGGCCGGCCCAGTAGAGGTTGGTAGTAGGCCAACCTGGTCGACAATAGGTTGAAGATAAACGGGCCTGAGCAGGTTGGTTTTTGTGTTCATGTTGCAAATTCAAATCTCAAGTATTATTTACAAAGGCATGGGTGTCTGGGCCCTATTCGACTACCTTCGTACAAGTTTTAGATGGTTGTAATGCAAGGATTCTCTTTGGAATTCTTGATGTTTCGTTAATTTCATGTATCAGTTAGTTGAACGAGAGCTAACATACTTTCATTTCATATATGTTCCGGTTGTTTATATTTGTGTTCTTTGATCATCATACTATTTTTATGCTTGATGTGAAGAAGTAACAATATATACTTTGGATTTTTTTTATTTTTCCTTTAACAGAGAAGGGGTTTTGGATGGGTGTTCATTCTTCAACCGATCCGGCCACATGCCCACATTGCTATCCCTTATTATATATGGGTTTCATAAATTGTCACCGACATGTGCTTTCTTTAATCACTTCACTTGTTATAACAAACATGGAAATGAGAAAATTGTCTGTCTAGAGATGAAAGATATTGATATACCGTATAATTCTCAAGAACATAGTAAAAGCGCATGAGATAGACTTTTTGTTCGATAAATCAAGTAAGAAATTTCATACCTCTCTGAGGAATCATAAAGGGCGAAAAAGTATTTGCATAGATATAACAGTTGCCAAAAGGACGGGGTACATATTAGCTATTAGCTAGCACAGCTCCAAGAACTCTAAACACGATGTCCAAGTTAAATTAAGTTCCTAATCAGCACTTCAACTGTTAAGTTCAATTGCTTAATATTTTTTTGGTTGATAGTTAAAATTAGGAATAATTTTTTTTTATGATTAGTTCTATGTGTGAAATTGTGATAAATTTTTTATGGATATGTTTTAAGTGTAAAATTACATATTGAACTCATCTATGATAAATTTTTCCTTATTTATACCTTCTAACCGAATAAAAGGATAACCTTTCATGAATCAATAATAGATATACGACTTCGTTGGATAGAAAATGAGCAAATAATTGGATTTTACGTAAACTTCCATGCGATCTAACACAGATCTAGTGTTACAAATGAGGAAGCCAACGAAGAGAGAGAACAACCTTCAACAACAAGAGTTAGGAGAATTCCACAGCCTCAATGTGGACACTTGATGATTTTATTGTTAACAAAGGAGTTACCTAATTATGAAGTGCAGTTAGAACATTGGTAACAAATGACAATTTAGTTAGTTAATTAGTTGAGCAAAAATCGTATAACACTTGCAAGTGTAAATAATTGTAGTTTGCATTTTTGAAGATTCAAGGAAGAAGCAATGGAAGTTGTGAGAAGCTTCTCTCTGCGAACTTAGAATGCAGGGTCACACAGAGTTCTATATAGTGTGTTCTCGTGCTCCTTTCTGTAGCCCTAAACTGGTGTTGTCGTTTCGTTGTTGGGTTGTGGAAAAATTATGTATAAACTGAAATTAAGGTATATCAGTGAGAGTGAGAGTACATTACATATCGTTTTAGTGAAGCAGCCAAAGCCGAAAAGGTTTCAATAAAGTGAAGATAGTTAGTTCTTTAGGAGAATTAGATTAGGCTAGTATTTTGAGTTTTAGTTAGTTTAAGTCATATAACATCTAATAATAAGCTTTTGTATGTCTTGAAATAATGTCTCCGTGTTATACTTGCATGAGATATTACAATGCAAAATTTAGGTCCTATTTTCAGATAATACATGGAAATGGAAAGTAGCAGTTCTCTAAGCACCGTTTTCTGCAGTAGATTATTGATTGTGAAAGAGAAATAGCAAGCGCCAACAAGTGGATAGCCGAAGAGAAAAAAAGATTTTATGGTGCCAGCGCACATAAAGCAAATTCAATGCTAGGCACATCAAATAGTCATGATCCAACTACATCATTGCATTAAGTGATCATTGAAACGCTCTTTTTTCCATTAAGCAATGTGCCAGCACTTTGTGTTGTTGCTTTCATATGTTAGCCACGTTGTTTCCCGACTATTCTTAAACTAGGGAATGATGTTCTCATTTCAAATTTTCATATGGTCATGTTTGACCTTTTATCATTATTTTTTTATATATAAATCAATGATAAGAAGAAATCATGCACAATAAGGTCAAATGAAAATTTAACATGAGAATATCTTCGTCAAAAAGTAACTTTCTGAACTACATTGTTAGCAACATAATAGTAACAGAAGAGCAAGAAACACACTTTAAGCAGATATTAAAAAATAGACTAGCAATGGAAGTAAAGGAGTTAGGGAAGAAGAAAACCCTGAGTAGATATTTAACTTCCCTCATGTTTTCTTTTACCACAATAAGAGCTACATACAGTTTATAAGAAAAAAGTTAATAAGTCAGAGTTTTCTTCCCAATTTATTTGTTAGAATGATGTAAAGTCACTTTCTTTGAGCAGAATCGAAACGGTTCCATGAAGTTGTTATTAATTGAGTAGACACAAGTGAAAACAATATGTAAAAGAGACCCCATGCAATTTCATACTCTCGACAAGTGACATAGGCTCTACCCAACAATTAATACTATTGCACACATGGACCAAAATGAGCAAAGCCCCACGAAAATCAATTCCGCAATGGACCAATGGTTTGAGACCAATGCCCTCTTGTCAAGGGAAACTCAAGAAAAATTCGGGTCACTGAAAGCTACCAAACAGTGGATATTTTCCACAACAAGGTGCTTTGTCCCCATATGTGGACAGAGAGATCGTTATTCATTTATGGTGAAGTGGAGCCAAACGCATGCAAATGGAAAGCCAAAGAAATCGAATGATGCGTTTTCGTTTCTCAGCGGCTTCAAAGTGTGAGACAGAATTTCTCTCGCAATTTTTTGTGTGGGCCTATTGGTCTTAGACTAGTCATTTTTCTTCTATAATAAGCGATCGAGTTTTCTAGATCGAAAATGGTTAAATGACAAATAGCTGCAAGATGTGTACCTGATATTGTGGTGGAAAACAGATTGTGTGTGTGCATGCACACAGTAGTTAAGCAGTAGATGGTAGAGGAAAAGAAAAGAATATAATAAAAAAATAAAACTCTTGTAGTGTTTCATTTCACAATGATGCCAATTATTGTTATATTTTATTTTACAAAAAAGATGAAAATTAATTTTTTCTTAATTATGATCCTCTCCTATAAGAGTTTTTATAATTATTATAATTAACCTTTGTGTCAGGATCTTCAAATGTTCACATTGGCTGAGAATGGAATGTGAAGTTCTAAGGGAATCTATATGCTTCTTGGATCTTTGCCTCCTAAAGAAAAGAACAAAATGGAAGTCTTACGTGGAATAGTTAACAAGCAGACATTTTCATTCATATTTCATATTTATTTATTTGAATTATTATTATTTTCAGATTTAATTCTATGCACTGAATATGTGAAGTTTTCGTATAATCATCTAATTATATATTATAATATCCATAGTTTTCAGAATTAAACTGATAATCGACTCAACTAAGATACTAGATCACTGATTCAGCCTATGGGTTATGTGTTCAACCGATTAAATCAGATTTAATAAATAAATATATAAAAATATAATATAATAATATAGTTCAAATAACTGTGTAATATGTATTATTATTTACACACAATAACACAAAAAGCATAAGTGGTTTAGTGGAGGATAAGAGTGTTCTCTTTCCCATGGGTATCAAGTTTGATCCTCACAATTGCCATTTTTGTGAAAATATAAATTCTCCTTGCAAACCCGGCAGTTCAACCCGAGTCAAACTGGATTTGACCGGGTCGATTGCAAAATTCGGTCGAACAAGAGAATCGGTCTGGCGCCGTTCTAAAACCTATAATAACATCAATCATTATAGTGCTTTTTTAATTCTACCACTACTTAAAAGATCATAAATAAAAAAAAATTAATTGGATGATAAATTGATAATATAAAATACTCAATATATCAAAATTAAAGTTATTATTATTATTATTATTATTTTGGCGGTTGTATCATTTTAGCTGAAAGAACTTCTGTATGCCTTCCGCCCTTCAATGATGCAAAGCGCAACTTCTAGCTAAGAAAACTAGACGGCCACGATAGTCATTGAATATTTGAATTGACACGTATTAAAGGTTAGATCAATTTTGCAATGAAATTTTCTGTCCGTACTATCCTTTCTTTTTGTGGTAATGTTCTGTCCGTAATATCCTTTTCTTCTTTTCAATGACTAAACAAAAGCATAAAAATGTGATATTTTATATTTCTTCCCGAAAAGCTTCTTCTTAGTGGCTCTAGTATTTTAACAGTTTATTTCAACTTAGAGATCCGTTGGAGATTAAGTGCGACTTAAGTACGGCTTTTAGAGAATGTTTTGATTTTGGCAATTATTCAAGTATAAGTAAGGGTTTTTCTTTGGCATCTATGAGTATAAATATTGTTATACAATTAATGATTATGATTTAATCTTTGATTTAACATATTTCAAACATTTGAGTAGGATAAATCCAATTTTGATCATAAATAATTAAAAGATATTGATTTTTTTAAATTTTATAGGAATAGTGAAGAAATTCCTAAAGCCAAAAGCAAAAGTTGACTGTATTATTTTTATAAATGAGTCCATAGTAGATATATAACTCTTTAAAAAATTATAAAAATAAACTTAATTTATAAGATAAATACTCCTATCACATGGTTTATACATTCAAAGGAAGAAATTAGCAAATTTATCTAAATCTTTACTTAACCACTTATCTCACATACCCTTTTTATCTCGTCCTTGGAGTAATAAAGGAGTCTGTCATTAATATTTTGTCAAAGGCAATATTATAAAGTGAAACATTAACTCTAAAGTTTGATAAGAAAAAAAAAGATTAACTCTAAAGTTATTTAATTGATTAAGATCGTGATATAAATAAACCCAAAGTTCAATTAAACCAAGTCCAACAAAAAATGAACAAAATCAAAGACAATGAATGAACTTTGACTACAATGGACATTTAGATTACTATCTCATTTCAAAGTTATAATAGATTACTACCTCTGTTCTCCAATAAGCATTTATTCATAAAATTTATTATTTTTACTATTTTTTGTCATTTTAAGAATTTTAGACAACATTAATTATTTTTTCCCTTGATATCCTTATGAGAGAGAGATAGAGTTAGTGAATAGATTAAATATGAGAGAGAGTGTTAGGGTAACTGGTACGGATAACATTGTAAAATATACTTAAATTCACTCTAATTTCAAGTTCATCTAATCATTTCCTTAATATACATGTATAAGTGAATATGAACACTTATTAGAGAACGGATGTAGTACTTCTTATTAGGTCACCTAATTTTAATCTGCCGCTTAATTTTAGAGGAGATTTGGTTTCTGTTTTCATTTTTAAAATGTTATGAAAAAAATAATAGAAATAGGTAATGAAACAGAAAACATAATTTTCTTGTTTTTGCTTTATAAAAAGTTTAAAAAATGAAAAATAGATTAAAAGTAAAAAATAAAAAGTAAAAACCAAACATTCTCTTACCCTTTGCTTGGATGAATAGAAAAAAATAAGAAGAAAGAAAATTGACAGAAGAGAAAATAGAGAAGTTCATTTCCTTTCTCTTACTTGGATAAAGAGAAAACATAGAATAAAAAATGAAAAACTTGCCTTCTCTATTGGTTGATTGGAAAGAAAATTAAGAGGAAAGAAAACCTTTTCATTCTTAATACGCATGTAATACCCTAGGTACATGTGTTTGTAGTCAGGTTTAGTACAACTTTAGGGTCCGCAAGACCCACCTGGGAAGCTGGGAAAGTCCCGGAAGTCAAAAACCGTGTTGCAGCCAAGTTTTACAGAATTTTGTAGAACAGACTCACTGCAGCAAGCAAGCCAGCCTTTTTGTGAGTTTCGAACCAGACAGGCTCGTTGTAGCAAATTTTGGTCATTGCAATGAAGTCCAGGTAGAGTTAGGCCGCAATGAGCCTAGTTTGTTGCAGCAAGTGTATCTGATACCAAAACGACACAATTTCGAGTTATGAGCCCCCTTACCCTTTTAAACCCCCCCAAACTCAGGCTCCCTTCTAGAATTCGAAAACCTAGCCCCTATACTCCTTTCTTCTTCTCTTTTCCTTTGTCACTATCAACCACATCAAATCTTCCATCCTCTAAGGATGCTAGGTGAGTTGTTGGTGGTTTGCTTCCTTTTTCTTCCATTTCTCGTGTTTTTGGAGGTTGGCATTGTTGTTCTTCATGCCAAGCTAGCTTTGGTGCACCTTCATCGTCATTAGACGCAGATTAGAGTGGTCTAGAGATTAATATAGAGTTATATTGTTTTAATGGCATATATTGGTGTCATTTCTGCCCCAAGGAGCTCTGTTAATGTTGATCTTACACTGTTCACCCTTTCAGGTGAGTGAGTTTGAACACCATATTTTGTCTAATTATTTTTATATTTGTTTTTTTATTTTCATAAAAGAGTCAGCCCATTTTATTTTGTTATAGCACTTCCAGTTTGTCCAGCCTATTTTATTTCACTTTATTTTTTGTTATAGCCCATGCTGTGTGGATTCATCAATTTTAGCCCGTTTCTCATTAAAAAAAATTAGAGACGTTGGATTCGTTTGTCTCAAAAGAAAAGAAAGGGAAGTCAAGCACAGGAGTGGCAACACTATGATGATGTTCCTACCCACTCTCCGCAAAATCCACAAATACAGCTAAGGGATGAGCTGGGATCCATTTCTTGGAGCCATGGTCAATAATGTTGAGGACCTTCTCCTCAACTATCATTCAACCATCATTCAACCAATACAGAAACTCAACTAAATCTCATCCACCTTCACAACCTGCAACCCAACCAAAATCAAACTAGGAACAAAACAAAATCCAACAATACATCAAAATCAGAACACATCCAAGAGCCAAAATCAGAAAATATATATAAAAAAAGAGAAAAGAAGTAGAATCTGTGGCGGTGCTCCGCTACTTCACTCCATGCTGCAGCCTGGCCGCACCGCCGCGGGCCTCGTTCCCACTCCACTCGGCATCCTCCTTCACCAGAAACTATCATCACCTCAAACCTCCTTCCATCGCTCCTCCCTCTGCAACCATCATCATCCATTGAAGCCCTCCTCTAGCCTAACCACTGCTGAAGCCAAGCATCGCCGTGAGGTTCCCTCTCTTCTTCCAGACGTGTGAACCTTTGCCTTTGAGCCACTCCTCTGCGTCGCGTATGGCCAACCACCTCCGAAACCACCGCGAAGCTTGCCTCCTTCCCCATGAACACTGTGTGCGCGATCGGCACCCCATGCCTGCAATCTGTCTCGGTGAGCTATACAAAGCCACCAGCAGCCGCAAGAATCGCCACACTCCCTATAGCCGGATCTGTAATGTCCGTCCTCCGCTGGTTCCCAGGAGTCCGCCCTAGTAACACTGTGTGCAATCTCACCCAGCGCCACCGTGAGAAGCTTCTTCCCTTTCTGTTCCACACCGTGCGGCCTCTATCCTTCGCGTCGCTCATCCCTAGCCGCGCGACCATCTCTCTCAGTTTCACTATCTCCCTCTTTCCCTCTCATTCTCTATTTCTCTCTCTTCTTCCCCTTTTCTCTTTATTAGTTCCGCGTGTGTGTAAGTTAGTATTTGTGTGTGTATGTGTATGTGAGCTGTACGGGTACAGGTGCAGGTGCATGGGTGCGTGCGTAGGCGTGTAAGGGAAGGGTAAAATTAGGTTAGAATAATAGGGATTTTTTTTATTTTTTTTATTTATTTTTAGTTAGCGTTATTTTTGTTTTTTATTAGATCAAGTTTTGGGCTTGTTGGCCTAGGTTTGAGTTTGTCTATTTGATTTAGTGTTTATTTTATTTTCTTTCTTTGGGTTTTATGTCTTTATTTAAAAATCTAAAAAAAATCATCAAAGCATTCATCATGTATAAGGTTTTCTCAAAGCATTCACATTCTTAATCATCAAATTACTTAGGACATTCATTATGCTCATACCATTAGCATTTTCATGCCTCAAACTAGGGCAATTTTTTTCATTTTGTGTGGAGTTATCTCATCATCATTTACATTATCAAATCATCTAGGATATTCATCATGATCATACCATCAATATTTTTCATGCCCCAAATTAGAGCAAATTTTTCCAATTTGTATGGAGTTATCTCATCATCATTTACATTATTAAATCACCTAGGTATAGTTATCACAGTCATTGCATCATTCATCATATCATTATTGCATATTCAATCATCCATAGACATCTATTTTTCTACAACACGAATCATTGCATTGTTTTGTAAATATAATTGATTATGAGCAAGCATCGCATATAATTCATTGAGCATCTATTTAATTTTGCCATCACATTATGTGCTTTTCCATATCATCATGTCATATTATATCATTACATCATGCACTTTTCTGTTCCAGCACATCATTTACTTTTTCAACACTTACCGTATCATTCACTTTTCAGCATTTATCATATAATTCATTTTGTAACTTATCATATTATTTTCCTTTTTCACCTACACATCATTTATTTTTCAGTAATTATCACATCATTTTTTGAGCAATTATCATATCATTTACTCTTCTGTACTATCACATCACTCACTTTTCAGCAATCATCACATCATTTACTTTTCAGCATTATCACATCATTTACCTTTCTATCGCAATCATTTACTTTTTAGGCTCGATCATTTACCTTTTAGTCTCGATCCCGATCATTTACTTTCTATCCCGATCATTTTTTTTAGTCTCGATCTCGATCATTTATTTTTTTCAGTCTCAATCCTGATCATTTACTTTTCACTCTCGATCCTGATCATTTACTTTTCAGTCTTGATCCCGATCGTTTACTTTTCTGTCTCGATCCAATCATTTACTTTTCAGTTTTGATCCCGATCATTTACTTTCTGTCTCGATCATTTTACAATTTTACATGCTTTTACAGTCTTTACATGTTTTCACATTTACTTGCTTTTACAATTTACATGCTTTCACATTTACATACTTTCATATTTACTTTCAAAATTTTTTTCTACTTTCACAAATTTTAAATTTCACATGCATTTACTACTTTCACAAACATTTACTGCTTTCATAAATTTTAAATTTCACATGTATTTACTGCTTTCACAAATTTTACTTTTACATGTGTTTACTGCTTTCACATTTACTTTCACATGTGTTTACTACTTTCACAAACATTTACCGCTTTCACAAATTTTACTCTCACATGCTTTTACTGCTTTCACATTGACTTTCACATGTGTTTACTGCTTTCACAAATTTAAATTTCACAAACATTTTCTGCTTTCACAAATTTTACCTTCACATGTGTTTACTACTTTCACATTTATTTTTACATGCGTTATGCGTTTGCTGCTTTCACAAACCTTATTTTCACATGTATTTACTGCTTTCACATTTATTTTCACATCCTTTACTCTGTTTTCACATTTACTTTCACATTTGTTTACTTTGCTTTCACAAAATTTACATGTCTTACTCTATTTTCACATGTATTTACTTTAAATTTCACATGCATTTACTTCCGTAGGTTTCACATTCAAATTTCAGATGCATTTCATTTCACATGTTCAACTTTCACATATTTCACCTTCACATGCTTTTAAATTTCCCATGCATTTAGTTTTCACATACATTTCATTCTCTACTTGGCATTAGTAATGCATTCATCATGAGATTATCTGGCAACATTCATTAGAACAATGTCATCATCGTGCATCAATTCTCTTCATGGAATCATTTGGCATCATTCACTACATCATTCATTGTCATCATGCATTCAATGTCATCATGCATTGGCCATCTAGCATTATCCATAAGAGCATTTTGCATTGTCACCATGCATATTACCTTCTTGCACGCATTATTATCTTATCATATATAAAAAAAATGATCATCAGCAATTGCCAGCTCTTCTATCGTAATCATCTTTCATTTTTCACCCATCATCATATTGTCACATTTCAACAATCGAGTCATTTGTTGTCATCGTCATGTCATTTGTCCCTTACACGATCTGTTTCTCTACTTCAATCCCTCCTCACTGAAGTCATGCATCCTCATCATACATTCATCAACATTGTAATCACCGCGTCATTAGGCACTCATCATCAACATGCATTTGGACAAAATATACAGTCATATATTTACTTTTCTCTTATAATAAAATGTCAAAGCCACTGTCTTTGTATTTTTCAGTAAGAAACAAGTAAAGAGGGGCAACTGTGAACACCATATTTTGTCCAATTATTTTTATTTATTTTTTATTTGCATAAAAGAGTTAGCCCATTTTATTTTGTTATAGCACATCCAGTTTGTCCAGCCCATTTTATTTCATTTTATTTTTTGTTGTATTCCATGCTGTGTGGATTCATCAATTTCAACCTATTTCTCATAAAAAAAAAGGACATTGGATTCGTTTGTCGCAAAAGAAAAGAAAGGGAAGTCAAGCACAGGAGTGGGAACACTATGATGATGTTCTTACCCACTTTCTGCCTAATCTGCAAATACAGCTTAGGGATAAGCTAAGATCCATTTCTTGGAGCCATGGTCAATAATGTTGAGGACTTTCTCCTCAACTATCATTCAACCAATACAGAAACTCAACTCAATCTCATGCACTTTCACAACCCGCAACCTAACCAAAATCAAACCAAGAACAAAACAAAATCCAAGAACACATCAAAACCAAAACAAATCCAAGAGCACAAATAAGAAAATATATATATATATAAAAGAAAAGAAGTAGAATTCACGGCGGTGCTCCGTCACTTTGCTTCGTGCTGCAACCTAGCCGTACTGCCGCGAGCCTCGTTCCCACTCTACTCGGCATCCTCCTTCACTAGAAACCATCATCACCTCGGACCTCCTTCTGTCACTCATGCCTCTACGACCATTATCATCCTCTAAAGCCCTCCTCCAGCCTAACCAGCATTGAAGCCAAGCATCGTCATGAGGTTCTCTCTCTTCTTCCAGCCACGTAAACCTCCGCTTCAAAGCCACTCTTCTGCGTTGCACACGACCAACCACCTTTGGAACCACCGTGAAGCTCGCCTCCTTCCTCATGAACACTGCATGCGCGATTGACACCCCATGACCGCAATCTGCCTCGATGAGCTGTACAAAGCCACCAGCAGCCGCAGGAACTGCTGCGCTCCCTATAGCCGAATCTACAACCTCCATCCTCTACCGGTTCCTAGGAGTTTGCCCTAGTAACGCCGTGTGCGATCTTACCCAGCGTCGGCATGAGAAGCTTCTTCCTTTGCTGTTTCGTGCCGCGTGGCCTCCATCCTTCACGCCGTATTTCCCTAGTCGCGTGGCCATCCCTCTCTGTTTCACTATCTCCCTATTTCCCTCTCATTCTCTATTTTTTCCCTCTCTTCCCTTTTTCTCTCTATTAGTTCCGCGTGTGTATGTATGTGTGTGTGAGCTATTCGGGTGCATGGGTGCGTGTGTATGCATGTGTGTAGGTTGAGGGAAGGGTAAAATTAGGTTAGGATAATAGGGATTTTATTTTATTTTATTTTATTCATTTATTTTTAGGTAGCGTTATTTTTTTTTATTGGATCAAGTTTTGGGCTTGTTGGCCTAGGTTTGAGTTTGTCTGTTTGATTTAGTGTTTATTTTATTTTCTGCTTTTGGGTTTTACGTCTTAATTTAAAAATCTAAAAAAAATAAAAAAGAAAGAAGTCTTTTAATTTGTCTAGATTTTAGGATTAAAAAGATAAAAAAAACAAAAGATTATCATTGTTAAATTTTATCCAATTAAAAGCCTTTTACAAATAAAGTCAGCATACGTTTTCTTTTTCCAAAATTAAAATCAATCAATACATGTTTTCATTCTCTTTTAATTAAAATCAATCAACATAGAATTATTTTCTACAAGAATGACGTGGCTTTGAGTTTCTCATTGCACCAGAGGATACGTCGGCGTAGCAAACAACTATCAAGCCAAAATCCTTTTTCATAAAATGTGTTATTTATTTCTTGTTTTAATTTTAGCTTTATTTCTTTGTAAATATGTAATTGTTATAATTCTTGGGGAAAAATAAATATTATTAAAATTATAATTAATTTGCATAATAAGCTCTAGGGTAACCGTATTTATACGGATGTATTAGGGGTGCAATGGAATTAAGTTTCCACCCTTCCCTAATCATAATCAGACTCCCGAATCTTTGATTTTTTTTAAAAAAAGACTAGTTTTGTAAAATTTAAAGGTTTTCCAATTTTAGCCAGAATTAAAATTGGTGGCGACTCCAATTTTTTATTTTATTTTAAAATCAGTTGTCGTCCTCGTCGTGACGCCCTCCGGGTACGTTGTGATAATGAGTTAGATATTGTGATCTCTATGTTGTGCATTAGAGTTATTTTTATAAAAATATGGTTTATAATATGATTTTAGAGACTTCTACAAAGAGATTTAGAGATTTCTGATGATTTATAAAGTTTATGAAAATGTAGTATTTCAAGTGGCATGACTATGTGTTTTGTGTGAAACACATAGTTAAATGGAATTATGAGGAGCTGGATTTTGATTATGATTATTTAAAGATATTATACTGATTATATGAATTCCAGAATCGTTGTTTATAGAATAGAACTTTTGAACCTTAAGGTAGAAGCCTTTATGAGATACAGAGACAAGAGTTAGATTTATAGTTGAGCTGGCAGTAACTATAGAGAAATAGGTTGTGAGTTAATGGCAGTTAATCCGTTAACCCTGGTATCAAGTAGCCCAAGACCAGAGAAAATAGAGGAATTATTGTCACATTAGGGATGACTATGTGTAATGGCCAAATGTAACTAGACATTGTTATACGGAGATTCGTTGTGACAAAAGAATTGTGCATAACCAGATTAAAAGTTTCTGTTTCTCTATTAGAATATTATTGGGTTGACATATATATAGAGAATTATGATTTTGGTTTTATCATTATAAGCATAAATTGTTTTAGAATCTTTTTTGTTATTATTATTACTATTAATGTTAACATGATTTTATTGCATTGTCTTCCTTGGCGTCCCATGAGGGAGGTTTTAGGTGAGAATTCACTCATTGAGTTTTGCACAAAAACTCGCCCCTATCCTTTTTCCCATTTATAGATACAGCAACTGCCGTGGGTCCTCCCCAGCCTCCTTCATCTCAGTAGCATTAGAGATTCAGTTGGTAAGCTTCACTTTAATGAAGCATCCGTGGTACAGTCTAGAGTGCTCTAGTGTCGTCGTAGGCTGGAGTCCTAATTCATATAGAGATTATTTTGTATTTTGCATATTTGGTCATGTTTTGCTTTGTATTAAAAGGATTTCGACTTGTATGGATATTTAAATGAAAGCACTTAATATGTATTCATACCTAGATGACATATGGACTTTAGGATTTCAGACTTTAATTATCTTGATTTTAGAGAACAAGTGTTTTACTTATAGAAGTGATATTATGATTTATTGGATTTTATGTATTAAAATATGCATATAGAAGAACCCACAGGCCATGAGGCTTATGTGGGGATGAAATTTCCTCACGTGCTGATCACGTGCCCATATCGGGTCTTGACAACACAATACAGTATGGAGATAAATAAAGATAAAAATGATATTTTAGATAAATTTATTCTTCTCCTTAGTATTCTCTCCTAAAGTGGAGAGAGAAATGTTAGGTGAGTCTTATAATATATTTTTTTCTTTTTATTGTATTTTTTTTTGTCAATCAAACAAAAGAAAACATCAAAATTCACTTTTCTTCTCCTCTTATTTTCTATCCTCAACATAATAAAAATTCTTAATTTGCCATCTAATTTTTAATAATCAAATTGTTTATCCTCTTCACAAATGTCACTTGTTGTTGCATTGTAGATTTCAAAACATAACTCAACACATAAAATGTCTAGTTTTTTTTTTAAAATTTTTTAGCTTGTACGTTCTTCTTTATATTGCTCCTCTTCAATTTGAAGAGTTTTGGGTCTCTTTGACAGTTACCAAAAAAATAGAACTTGTTTATATAAAATGTCATCTGTATTATTTTCATCAACTCAGATGCCAGATAGGATCATTTTATTCATTGTAACTAGCAACAATTAGGGTTCATTTAGCACACCCGATAAGATATATACGGATTGATAGTATAAAAGTTGATATGATAAGAACTGATAAACTTTTAATACTATACAATATTTGATATAATACTATATAAGATATTATATTTTATATTTTGTAATATTATCATTTACTTACAAATAATTCAAATATTATAAGTAATTATTAAATGAAATAAAATAATAGCAAAATAATTTTTTATTAATTATCTAAATATAATTAATTTCTAAATATTATATTTATGTAGATATTTATTAATTAAAACATAATTTGTATTAAATATTATTATTTATTTAAATATTTTATAAGTATGTATCATTTCAATAAATCATATAAATATAAAATATATTTTTATGTATTTTAATATTTTCTATTTATAATCATAATTATTGAATTTTAATTTAAAAATAAATATTAAACCTGTCATAACCTGATTTAGATCGTGACCGGTACGTGAGGGATCTCATTCCCACGTAAGTCTCGTGATAGCTGCACCATACTATATCAATACTTTATTCATAAAATATATTTTAAATTATAAATCAAATCTAATATTAACCCTTAATAACTATTGATAAATTCTTTCTCATAAATAAAAATATGAAATTGTCGTTGTGATGTATATGCTCCAAATTGACTCCAAAGTGAGTTGTTCATATACAGAATAACTCATGAATGATATATCATTTAAATACAAAAGAATCATGGTACAATCAAAATGCAAAATAAACTATATGCGGTCCACGACTCTGCCCATCACATCATTGGAGCATTCTAAAATAATCAAAAGACTTCACTGCACGTAAAGCTCACCCAAACTAAAGATAAATAATGCTGAGAAAGAGGAAGAGGAGGATCCTATACTACACTTGTATCTATAAGGAAAAGGAAGAAAAGAGGGGTGAGTTTTGCAACAAAACTTAATGAGTGGATCCCCACTCATAACCGTGCTTGGGACAAAAAAAATATTATACATAAATAATAATAATGCAACATTTATAAATATTTCCATTTACTTTACATAATAACTATCGTCTTTATCTTTTTAAGAATTACAAAAAGGAAATAGAATATCCATCAACTATAGGGAAGGAACTCAGTCCTTGGCGGACAAGAGCCCCTAATTAAATGATATCTTAACAGTCCTTGGCGAACCGCATCCCTGGCGGACTTATCTACTCAAGGATGACTTGCCGCTGGCGAGCCTTGGTATATTAAGGTTAACAAAATGATTGCCGTTAACTCATAGTTTCGTTCCTCTCAATAACTCTCTCTAATCTAAACCAATTGAAATCATAAAAAGGGAATTCTAAATTTCTAAGTTCAACATTTTCTCAACTATAGCAAATTCCGTATTTTCATAATCAAATCAATTCATGAATTAAATCGTATAAATCCTTCATAAAGCAAGTGTAGTCCTATGCATTTTCTAAAATATAAATTTTCATGCTAAGTTTCAAAAACACGTTCTCAAATCGTTACTAAAATACAACTAAATATTTTAGTTCATGATAAAACTCAGCAAATATTCTCTAATCACTTTATGATGCTAGAATTAATTTGTAGGATGACTAAAGTAAGGCCATGAGATCAAACCCACTCACCTAGAGGGGTAGACTGTGAAGTGCCAACACCACGGGGACTTCGAGAAGGATGGATGACACCAATATCTGCCATTGCAACCATTAAACTCATGAGAAAACTATGGGTATCCCTAGATTGTTCCCAAACAACTCTAGCATCATTGGGGGAGTATCCTCACTTAATAACAATAAGAGAAATAATAAGACCTAACTTAAGATTATGAAAGAATGAAGAGAATGGAGACATAAACTAATAACATATACATATCTTGATGATTTAGGGGAGTTAGATTGGAGAGAGTGAGAAAAAAGTGATGAAAAAATTTGGGAAGGGGGTTCTGCTCAGTTTCTGCTTCTGATGACAAGGAGAAGAGCCATATCACAAGTGAAACGGCGTCATTTTTGGGTGGGGGATAGCTATAGCAGTATATGACCGCTATAGCAGTCAGGAGTCATCGCGCCCTTGAAACGGTCACTTATGACCGCTATAGTGGTCCAATAGCGGTCTTGGACTGTTGTGGCGGTCCTGCGACCATTAAACCCTTGAAATGCTTTTCTATGGCTGCTATAGCCATCTTGGACCGATATAGCTGTGACAGCAAATTCCAACTTCTACATTTTTCTCTGTCATTTGGCATATGAATTATCTCAATACTCACTTATTTATATTAACTTAGGACTTAGTTAATGTCCTCATTTATTTTACTCTCTATTAACTTTAAAACATAAATGTAAATAAGGAAATATCCTCATTTAGATTCAAATAAAATATCATAAAAATTAAAATTTCAACAAATAAAAATCCAAATTTTGAGTTTTTGTTAAAATTCAGAATTCTTAAGATTTTATAAATTTGTGGGCTGAAAATAAAATGTCTAAAGGTTTCATAAAATTTATTAAAAATCACTCTTTAACTTATTTTCCTATTAGGAATAATTACCAGGACTTTTGTTCCAAGAATGTGGTTCTATCTTATAGCCCTTCAAAGACATGTATGATATAGATTTAGTAAAATTTAGGACCTGTCAACATGGATAGGTCTTGGGGAACTTAAGGTTGCACAGAGCTTACCATTGACTAGTGTACTTCAGGTATCACAAAACCAAAATATTTTTATTATTAATCCTTAGTTTTTTTTATCACATATTATTTATTATTTATTTAAAATATTTAGTTGTTATTAAATTTATTTTATTATTTTTATTTATTATTTGTCAATTATAATCATTTCATTTTCATTATATACAATTAAGTTTATATTATATATTATTTATAATAATATTTATTTAATATGAAATGATTTTATTGAGAATTACTTTTCTTTATATAATCTTTACTTATTATTATTTATTTAAGAATTATTTATTTTAATGAAATATTAAAAACTAAAAGTGACATTATATGTGGCCTAGTCCAGCCTCCCCATACTATATTAAGTTATACAATATTTTGACATATAAAGGCTTATAATGGATAAATTTATACAATATTTTATCTACACCAAATAATAAATAATGACATAATATATAGTACTAACTTACTATCATACTTAATACAACGTACCAAACACACCTTTACAAAAAATGATAGTCATGTATAATTTTTAATAGTCAAAAAATCAATTTAAAATACTTATATCGTATTTGCACGTTAATTATATGCAACTAACAGTATTTTTATAGAGATTAGTTTTAATCTATTGAAAGTGTATTATTTATATTTTCATCTAATCATATATTTTTGTTTTGTAAGATTTTTGAAGATAATGAGCAATTGAATCAAATACTTTTATTGACTAGAAATACATGTTAGATATATGTTTATACAAAACTTTTGTTTAACAGTGTGTGTATATATAAATTAAATTCATTCTTATAACAAGATAAAAAGCAGTATTTTTATCTCAAATACTGTATACTTTGTGGAGAAGACAAAATATTGCAGCTATCGACGGGGTAAACTAACACAAAATGGGAGGTAAATCCCTACCACAATAATACCTTTAATTAAAGATAGCTTATTTCAGCATTACTAGCTGTATATATATGACCAGATTCAATCAAGTCACATTCCACATACTCCAATATCTATCTGTTAATATAGCATAAACTTATGCTCGTGTTTCCTAAGTACATTATTAAAGTGAAAGGATAAATTAAATAAAAAAGTGGTCCCAAATACTGGTCATATCATTGAGTCTAACATGGATTTATATTTAGATCGAAGAGAAAATGGCTTGCTTAAATAATTGTAGGCAGACTCATATTCACAGGTGAGTAATGATTTTTTTATTACTTATCATAGATAAATATACATATTAGAAACAAGTTTTAAGGGTCAATGGGGCTGCGAGGAAGACCTTAGCAATTGAGAATTATAGACTGTCGATGGACAAGTGAATAGCGACAAATCGATTTTTATATGTTAGTTGCTCCGGTGACGCGGCCATGACAACCCACCTAGGAGATCGATCTTGACTTGATTGCATATTTTCCCAACTTTTTTAACTCCACTTGCGGATATTGTTGTTAGTTAAACAGATACAGAAATGAAGGATTTGCACTTTCATTACTTAATTATCACGAGATAGGGTTTGCTAAAGGTTTTTCTATAGATATATCAAGTTGTGGTGGTTTTGCCACTTTTATGAATGACGTTAGAGTTAAAAGTGGGACCTTAGCAAGTTAGCACAATCTAAAATACGGGTGTATGTGTTATTATACAGTCACACATTGCAAGGGACCTCAACAACCCCCATCAAGAGTCAAGGCTCAAAGAACCTTTAAACTCATCTCACTTGGTTAAGATGCCACATTCTAAAAGAACACAATTAATCAATATTTTCACTGTTAATCAATCACTAAATAAACATTATATGTCTAAAAACAATATCCACAGAAATCGTACCTAATTTGCTTTACAAAATTTATAAAAAAATGAATGGCCTAAAAAAACAAAAGCATTAAGCATTCAACATTATACGCATTCAACCCAAGTGCATTGCGATTGGGAGAGCAGTGACAAATATTTAAGCAAAAAAGCCAAAATAACAATTCCTGTGCGTATTGGATACTTTACATTTTACACCTAGCACAGTCAAAAGCCAAAAGAAAGGGACCCAAAACTAGACAAGGGCGGCTCCACCAATGAAGTTCATTGTGCGTGCACAGCAAAATAAAAATAGATGGTTGTAGTGGTAATAGACTGTAATATAGATAAATTTTAAGTTTAATTACTCTAAATCCCTATATTCAATTTTTAATTAGATTTTTATAGCTTAAATTTTTTTAACAAAATCTTTATATTTTATAAAATTTTTAGTTAAATTTCTACAAGTAATAATCATTACCGAAAAATAAAATATTTCTAGTATATACTAGAAATATTTTAAAAATATAGAGATAGAATATAAGATTGAATAATAATATAAACAACTTGTACAACATCAATATTTTAAAATTAAATAATGAGTCTTATTAATTTAATTTCTTTTTCCAAAAGCACAACACAACTTACGGTTGATCACTAAATCGGGAGTTTTGTAATAAAAATACAAGATTGAATAATAATATAAACAACTTGTGCAACATCAATATTTTAAAATTAAATTTTTAATATATCCTTGGGGGAAAAATAAAACAGAAAACTACCAAAACAGCTGTTTCATGGAAGGTGATGGCAAATCAGTGATCACTCTCTGAGCACGTGGATCACATGGCCCACTAGACCCTACATTAAACTCAGTCGAACACTCAACACAAACAACGAGACAAAGGCCCAACACTCACTACTTATCACTCATCACCACGACACGAGAGGATGCCGGCACCCCAAGGCAATGGCACCCTCCGTAAATAAAACCACAAGCGATGGGCAAAGAGTTACCCCGCAACGGATAACGACGAATCTTAGGTCCGACAGTTATGTTCAGTAGGCCGTTTATGCGTAGTCTTATAAACTCCCGCAGTTCGCAGATTCACCCCGCACACACACACACACACACAACGAAAAACGGTTCATACATTGCCATCTGCCAATGCTATAAATTGGAACCTCTTCTAATCTTCCTTCTACCATTACAATCCTTTCCTAGTACTATTTTCTTGTTTTGTTTTGGTCGATGAGGTTCTTGTTGGAGTTTGTTTATTGTTGCGGCACCTCGAACCTGCAGTCCGAGGACTCCACGTGCTCCACGAAGCCGCTGGTTCCGCCGCCTTCCCGGAATGTCCGCCGCAAAAAGCGGGGCGGGCCTGATTGGCGGCCGTCGCTAGGATCGATTTCCGAGGACGGGGCGGCGGCGGCCCGGTGCCCGAGGGGCGTGGTGGGGGCTGGACGGGACGTGAAGAGGAGGAGCAGCGGCGCCGCCGCCTTGGCTTCAACTGCAAGGGTTAACCACCGTTATTACAGCGACGATAACAATTATGATTACGGGTAAGTGAAAAACCGAAAACCTTTTACAGTTTTACTGCCCTTTTAAGTATTTTTTTTTTCGTTCATTTGTAATGTCTGAACAATGATCGGTAGGAAAATATTTATGATATGAATTCAGCTAATATCGATTTAATTTGTATATATTGATAATATAAAGTTTGAATGATTATCTAAAATGATTAGACACTTTTTTAAAATTTTATTGATTAATTAACCGCCTAAAATTGAATTTATACAGTCTTTTCATAGAAATTAAGATGTATTTATAATTTTTAAAACATTAAAAATATGAGAGAAAAAAGTTAAAAGAATTAATTAATTAAATAATTTTATATGATACGTTCAAAAAAATTTCGTGCCAAACATATTATTGTTACTTTTTGGATTGAAGTTGTAGCCAGGAAGAGCATACGTGATATTTTATCCTACTTTATTGAATTGATGGGCACATAGGTGGGTATTAGATTAGATTATACTATATTTTTTTTATGTATTAGATTATACTATTATTGCTTCTAAGTTTAGTATGGTTGAATTTGATGCTGGTTGAAGCTTTATTGGACAAGTGACTCTCATCCATCTGTAAAGCACAATTAATCGTCTACGAAAAACAACACAATTCTGACAAAAGGAAAGACCATCAGTAATCAATGAAATAAAGACTGCCGATAGAAGTCGAGTTATATTAATGATTACAGAATCGTATATTTTTTGTTCAAAATATAAAATTTTATATGCATAAAAAATTAATTTACATACTTCAGTTGAGAGTTTACATACTTAAAATGAAAAATTCTCATCCAATAAGTTGGTTAATAATAATCATGATGAAATATTATGTCATTTTAATATATTAAAAAATTAATATATTCATCCATAATTATAATTAAATATTTTAATTTTTTAATATATCAAAATAGTACAATATCCCATCACAATTATTATTAAGGAATAACGGTAATATTATATTTTGGTCTACGCCAAATCGGCAACTCACGGAAGAATTTTTCTTTCCAGCTGCCTACATAGGAAATATGGATATTACAAAGCGAGAGAAATTTTTAAATGCTCTTATAAGAAAAAGAAACTTGTTCTATACTACACCTATATTTTCTAATAAATATTTATCTTCATTTATGCATATATATTAAGAAAATAATTGAGTGAACTTAAAATTAGATAAATCTAAGTATATTTCATAACACAATTCTTATCATCAACTTCTTCAATATTCTACATCAACTTCTTCAATATTCTATCTCATATTTAATCTATCCACCAACTCTATCTCTTGTAAGGCATTTAAGCCAATTATGGGAGGAAAAATAATTGATATTGTCTAGAATTCTTAAAAGGGTAAATAATAATAGAAAAATAATTTTATAAATAAACATTTATTAGATAATAGAGGTAGTATTTAGTATTTAATATATTAATCCACCACAAAAAGTATCTCATATATCATTAATTTTATGAGCCATTATTACTTTATATACATATTTTTTATATTTTTAATGTTATAACTTTTGTATCAAGTGTTAATCATTGAAAAGAAATACTAATAATATCATGTAAATGCACAAATATCAAATTCCGAGTAATAAGAGAAATAAGAGGACACACATGCACCAACGAGTCCATGTGGACAATAAATTAAAAAATTGAGTATTTTTAATAATTAAAGTGTCAATATTGTTAAGAAAAATAATTTTGATATAAAGTGATAATTGAAAATACATATAAATTTTTACTGATAATTATCAAATGTAGAAAATATTCTTTTTGGCATTGTTGATATTTAATAATTATTATAAAAGCTTATAAGTACTTTCAACAGCTATTTTATATTAAAATTATTTTTTTGACAATATTTTTATTAAAATTTTAATGTTTAAATTGTTGAAAAATATTCATTTTTCTTGTAGTGGTCATATCTCACAAGAGTGTGAGTTCGAATATTTGGGTTTATTAAGAATGCCCAAAGAATTTGAACCCCAAATTCAAAAAGCACAAAGAACTTCACTGAAATAAAAGGATTGTTTCTTAATCGACACTTTTAAATCTCAAATTTAAAACAGAAGCTACAAGACCTAGTATAATTAGTATTTAGTTGGACTCCTTGAGTATGCTTCTAGTCAAGAGTTCACCTTTAAATAGTATGTATAGATAGTGTCTTGTAACTAGAGGCTAAACTCACATTTGTGAGTTCTATGCCTTGAGAAATTAGTTGCTACTTACCAAGGTTAACCTAAAACCTAGAACTCAAATTAATGAATAAAAATAAAATAAATGATATTTTAAAAGTTCAAGAATATTTAATATGAGTTTAATTTTGATACATTGATAGTGTAAAGAGTTTTACACTATTATTCAATCAAATATCTTATTTTGTATGACTTTTGAAATAATGAGGGTAGAAAGTAACTATGTTTGTGTGGTGTTATATGATTAGATGAATGCATAAATTTTTTTTATGTTCTTAATATAATCCAATTAAATCCATTTAATATTTTGTAAATAGTTATCATGATTTAATTAAGGATCCTAAACATGATCTAGGATTCATTAACATATCTCAAAACTCAAATAAAAGATATAAATGACACGGAAAAGGGGATACTTCCTTCAAACGGAACATGATCTCAAGTACAAAAGGGAACGGAGAAATGAATAAAGAAAGCCTTTAATTTAATCTCACTGGTTTATTTACGTACCGGGACATTTCCACTTGCCTTGTTGCCCGTCTCTATGCTTAACAAATCTTTGGCAATTGACAATTTTGCAAGGATTTGTGTGCTACTGTGTTGTTAGAATTTGGTTTTTTTGGCATGTAACTTATAATTAATGCAACCGCATGTTCTTCTGTTTAATTTGCAGGCGAGCTGCCGTGCCCACTATTATGCCAGCGTTCTCTCCGACGCCATTCATGTTCTGAACATTATAACTGTAATTATTAAAGAAAGAAAAATGTTGTATATACTGATATTAATATATACACACTTATAGTTTAGGACTAAATAAAAAAGTGTAGATGAAGGTCTTGGTTTTAGTGGAAGTAGTTCTGATTCCTTAAGCATGAAGTTATGGGTTTGATCATGAGATTGATATGTATGAAAAAAATATATATATTGTTGGGAGAGGTCTCTGCTTAGACATCTACCTAACTATACCATAGTAGTCTTTCATTTATCGATAAGAATGTTCTAAAAACAAAAAAGAAATTGTCGTATTTATTGTGGGCTGCTGTTACCAGTTGTGAATGAAAACTAGCCTTCTATTGCAATATTATTCTTTTCACATCCATTCTCTTTTTGAAGCTGTGAAATTATGATTCCCAAGCCCCGATCATTCTTCTTGACCTTGGGTTAACCTTGTTTTACCTAAAACACATTCCTTGGCTCGTATCTAATGTATGGAGAGACGAGACAAAAAGCAACATATATTTGGATCCGAACTGGTCCACATCGGTACCTAATTGAATCTTGTCTTGAATCCGGAGTTAATTTTATGCGACAATTGTAAATAATATAATCTTTACTAAGATACACGTTTCTTCAACAAAATTTTATTGATTGAAAACCAAAGGCAATAAATTACATTAAAACAACTTGTACATATGCTAAGTTTAAAATTACAACCAACGAATACTATACACACTAGATAACTAGCAAAAATAGAATATGGAGCGATGATTTTGCGTCACACTACAGATATACATGGAAGTATGGGGAGTTCATCAGATCCTTGATCTTGGTTATGAACAATTTTCAACCAAATCTAGAATAAGCTGTGTAGAAAGTACAAGTTGCTGAACACAATCAGCAAACCACTAACTAAGCATTACAGACACACAATCTTAGGAGTTATACCGTCAACGATTAGTATATAATCTTTGAAGATATTTCATCTCACGGTTTGGACCCAACTCGGTCCGAATATTTATGTCTTTCATTTTTAGGAACTTCTTTGCCTTATTTCAAATCAAGTTTTTTAGCTGAAGAAACCAAAAGCCATACGACTATCAAATACCAGGTTTTCCATAAAATTTGCGTAAAGATACAAAATTATTGTGAAACCCGGTATTCCATATATAAGAACATGGAGAAGAAATTCATACATCTAGGAAAGGATAATAGAACATTTTCGTTCCAATTTTAACGCCAAAATTTATATTATTTGGTCTCTAATACATATATATATATATATATATAGAGAGAGAGAGAGAGAGAGAGAGAGAGAGAGAGAGAGTTTAGGATTAAATTATACGGGTATAACTTTAAGTAAATATTATACTGTTAAATGACCTTTTATTGGTATAGTTTTTTACAAAATTCACCGTTGAATTAGAAGCTCACATTATATAAATCATGTGTATAAAATTTTAAATTAATTTAAAATATAATCATTTAACATACTTTTTATGTACATCAAATTGAATGTAATTATATGCTCAAAATGAGCAAGATTAAACAAAGGCCTATATAATTGCAATGTTATTGATGTAAAATTTATATGAAATTCAGCATAGATAATTTTTATGATAGATAATTATAATTTAATAATTGTATTGATAAAAAAAACATAGAAAATTATAAATTGTGTAACTATATATGGTTAAAACTACACTGGTATATATAGGGGATTGTTTACTTCTACACCTTTAAGAAGAGGTTTGCAATGTCAATTTTTTATTTTGACAGAATAACCTACAATCCTATTTTCTTAGTCAATTTTTTTTCATGGGTGGTTTTGTATTTTCTTATACCTGCATTAATTATTTCTTCTACTCCTTCTCTCAATTAATATTCTTTCTTTACTATTTCTCTCACCGTAAGGTTCTATTATTTTTTTCATGAATATATAAGTCGAAGCATTAAAGTTTAAGTAAACATAATAAATACTAAATAAATGTATTTCTTAAAAAAAATTTCTTGAATAAATATTATATTTAAAATTATTTGAAAAAATATTTCTTAAATATAATTTTCGTTAGTTTGTCAATTTTTTGTTTATATATACTCAAAGACAAAAGATATTGCGAGTGGCATTTCTAAAATTAACAAAAGGGAACATAAATTGTTAAAACAATATTTATGTAAAAAAGCAAGCCAGCATAACATAACGTTAACGTAAATATACTCATGACAAAACATTTAGTAGTTGATAGTTGTGAGATCACCGGTTCTTTTTTTTACGAAGGGCGTTCTTAGATTAATTGCGACATGTTAATAGCTTTATTAAATAAAGGAAAAGGAACTTGAAATATACAGAACAAACTACAAAGAGAACAAAACCTTTTACAAAATGACAAAAGAGAAAAAGGAATAGTATAAAACTTATCACCAATGAATTGGCAATTTTTTACGGGCAGTGTCACTATGAATGTTTATTTGGGATACCCATTCAATTATTATTAGATGTGATAAATAAATAAATAAAGTTGAGACCCATATCATATCTAACGATGATGAAGTGATTTTTAAGTATTGAAATAATATTTTTGATTTGTTGAAATGGGTCAAGCACACACCAAAAATAAAATTTGATCCCACTTTGTTCAATCCCATTTGTTATGGCGCGAATTGGCCAGCCTGCTTGGGATTGAACCAATCTAATAGGCCAAAGTCCAAAGGCTATTTTTGTAATAAGCAATTATAAATATTAATCATTACTATTTAAGTTTATATCATTTGATTTTTGATAACTTTTTCACTTAAAATAGTTTAACTTGCAAATAATTGTTGACAAAAAAATAAAAAATAAAATATAACTATTTGCCCTTTTTTTATTTAGTTTTTACCTTGTATTCTTCTATGTACGTTATTCTGAACCTACTCTTTTATTTCTTACGGTATGTTTGTGAATTGAGATTTTGAAAGGGAATGAAAAATTTGTAGTATAATTTTATACTATAAATTCTTCCTTCCCCTCTCCTCCTCTTCCCTCCCCTCTCCTCCAAAATTCCAATCCATAAACATACCCCTAATGTTATAACTTTACTTGTCACAATCAAATGGTGGTGAAATTCCATTTTAACATGGCTATTATCCATAACTAATACTATACACGTATATTTTATACATTTAGTTTTTACCTATTATCTCTTCTTTTTTTGGGGATATTATGGTTTCTTATTATTTAATATGGAACCAATTCTTCTTATAATTCAACTAGACTTTATATTCATTAAAGAAGCATGAATCTTTCAATGTGTAAATCAAATCCATGGATGCTCAATTCCTCGAGTCTTGACTACTTAATTAGGTGTCTCAAGAATTTGAGAATTTGTCTAAAGTTTCTTAAATTTTTAATATATATTTTTTTACATGGCATGAAAACTTAGCATTAGTGTATATGATCATGCCATTTTTGTCTCTCTCAGTTATATATATTATCTTCATCGGCCAACTTTGTCTGAAAGCTTTTGCATGACGTAGATGAGTTCTCACTAGCTAATTCAAACCTATTGCTTTAAGGGAACTTTAATCATTGATGGAAAACATCTATTATCTTAATTTGCTTTGGCCATGGCCACTTGCATGCGCGAGGACCGATACCAGCAAAATAATTTGTAATTTAGACACTGAAGAAATTTATCCTGTCAACAATCTTAATTTTGCAACACACTTTTCAGTCATGCAAGAAAGAAGAATGCATGAATCATCCTGTATATGTAGTAGGACCAGTCTCGATACACTGGAAAAGTTAGCATGTAAAATGCAAGGTCAGAGCACCATAATTATGCAGGTAATGTGTCATGTTTATACAGACGGTATGCTTCTCATATATCCCCATCGCTGGGATAATATATGCTATTTTTTCTTTCATGCTTTATCTCCTTATCTTCTGTATATGTGATCACTCCAGAAGAATTGTTGCAAATCTCTACATCTCTTCTCACTTATGTGTTGAACAGGGCCAGCAGAGCCCAAAACCCAACTACATCAAAGGGGAGAAAACAACCACAAACACTACTAGCCCCATGATCCGAAGATCCATGGCCCAACTTATGTGTATTCCTTTCAGCAAGGTATTATTGCATAAATTATTGAACACGATGTCAAATTGTCAATGCAAGAGTAAGCTTATCACATGATTCAATGCCAGTACAAATGATCCTAAAAACAAAGGCCCATCACACAGGCCCACAAGGATTATAGCCTTAGGACCTAGGAAAAAAGGTTATAGTCTTATTCTGCCCTCAAAACAAAAAGGATTGTAGTCTTATTCTGCCCCCCCTAAAAAAAAAAACAAAAAAGTGTGGTCTTATTTGACCTGTCAAGGTTGCTATTAGTAGGATGTTAATAACCAGTTTTCTGTTAAAACTCCTTTTACTGAGTTCGTTAGATTCGCTATCAGCTGTGGTGAATGTACAATTGTTCATTCATTTTCAATACACACTCAGATTCGTTCTTCCTATGTCAAGAAATTCTCTCTTCGAGTGCTGCATCAGATTGCACTCTCAAGCTCTCCGTTTCTTCCCCTAGTCTCTCCTTGGTTTATGACTTTGTTATGATATCATAGCTCTTGTCCTTATCGACTAGTATAATTTGCCCTGACCAAAACAGTGAGTTCCATATCTACAAAGCAAGGCAAAGTGAAAAAAAAAAAAAGCGCATATAATTCAGAATGGAACGATTTGCAGATGATACCTTCATAGGTAGAATGAGATTTGAGTAAAATTTTCACAAATGGATTATGTTCCTAACAGAAAGCAGGCAAATCTTAAAATTTTGGATTTACTTATAATATTTAATGTAAACTCTTATTACAAGTTTACACTGATGGAGCAGTCATATGGAAAAATTCAGACACTTTCTTTGATCACTTTATTCCCTCAAACAATAACGACTTGTATATTTTGTCAAAATCCACAATTTCCTTCACCACTCTGTATGCATAACATTGGTTCATTAATTTGATAATTTCTACTCCCCCAAAATTCGACCAAAACAACAGCAGAAGAATAGAGAAACAAAGGTTATTACTCCTGTAATATATAGACCAAAAAGTACATATCAAGCATGCAGCCACATCGTGCACTTCCAGAATGTGTGTCAACTGTCAAAAACAAAAAGCTTTGGAAGTTTCCCCAGAGGATCTGCTGAAAATATGTATCAAGAGTTTCTGGAGAACTGCAATTTATACTAGTCAGATGATTCTTGAATTGAACGAGTTATTCCATTAAACAGCTATCATCGTATTTAGTCAAAATTATGGCCATTTTATTTCTTCCTGCATAACATTGCTTGTTAATTTTCTAATCTACAAAAACTTGATCCAAACAAAAAAGAAAAGTTAGGACAAAAACACAGATGTTCCAGTTCCAACCATATCAAAAACCAAACATGTATTAGTGCAAAAAGCTGCTAATTAGCATCACACAAGCCCAGCCTCCAATCCAGAGAAAGTATCATACAAAGGCTGATTCAAAGTCTCCGGCAAATAAAATGCAAACACTCCACCCGCTATGCCGCATGCTGCAAACGCCGCAAACGGCAACCATCCTCCCAAAACAACAACCACCGGCGACAATATTGCCCCCATCTGTGCCGCCTGTGTGGCGCACCCTAGCGCAGCGTTCCTCACCACCGTGGGGAACAGCTCCGCCGTGTAAATAAACAGCAAATTATAAGTCCCCGCCATCCCAAATATACCCAAAATACCACACACCATTCTCACGAACTTCCACATCCCAACACTCCTCATCATACTACCTAATAAACAAAAGAACCCGCTGAACCACATTGTCCCTATCGTCAAAGGCTTCCTCCCAAACTTGCCCAACAACACCGCTGTTATGCCAAACGCCGGCATCTCCGCCACCGCATTCAATGCCACGTTTATGTAAAGGTTGGTATCGAGGTTCACCACGTTTAGACTCAAACCATAGTACACCACGGAGGCCAAGAAGTTAATGGCCACCGCTAGAAACAACCTTACACGCGTGATTGGTGAGCGAAGCACGTCCACTATGGACCCAATGAGCGCGTCTTTGTTCTCCAGGAGTTCATTCTTGTAGGTTAGGTGGTGGCGTGAGCCATTAATAACTGCTGTTTCTGCTTCTGCTTCGGATTCTGCTTCTTCGTCCAATGCGAGGAGAACACCACCTGGGAGGTGTTTCCCATTGGTGGAAGCAATGGTGGACATGAGCTTCATGGCCTCGGACACTCTCCCACGGACGAGGTACCACCTCGGAGACTCCGAGATGAATGGGAGGACGAGGAGTACGAAGAGGATGGAGGGGACTGAGGAGGCGATGTAGAGGTAGCGCCATGTTTGGAAGATGTAAGCGATGGCGGAGAGGAGTGCAATGCCTGTGGAGAAGAAGTAGAAGGTGGACATGCCGGCGACCCCGCGCTTGCTGGGGCCTATGGGCTCGGTGGCAAGGACGAAGGCGCAGAGGCCAACGCCACCGGTGCTGAAGCCAGTGAGGAGGCGGAGGAGGACGTAGACCCAATAGTTTGGCGAGAGCGCTGTAAGGCAGCCAAAGACGGCGTTTAAGGCGCAAACCACCGTAAGCGAGCCTTTCCTTCCAAGAAAGGAGTCTGAGAGGTGACCAAATATACCGGCACCTGAAATTACAACAACAATATCATCGGGAGAAATTTTTAGGGCAGCAAGATAAAATATTTGCTCTATTTCATTTAATGATTCATAAATCAGCTATTGTATTAAAAATATAGAAGAGGTGGGAGATAATAATGACCCATAAAACTTATATATCAATTAATAAATTGATCAAAATAAATATTATCTCTTATGCTCAATATATCTAAGTATTTCTCTATCATAGTTTAATTGTATGCCATTAGTCTTTGTATTTGTACACAATAAAATTTGAATTCATTTTTGATATATTGTGAGCACCAAATTTCGACAATGACCTTACTATATATTGTGACAACGTTAAATTAGTTGGTTTGATTTTTATTGTAGTTTCAAAAGTCACGTACAAGATGATGTATAATTAATTAAAAGTTTGTAATGCATTGCACTCATAATAGATTAGAATTGGCTTAATAAATTTCTATTCTTCATTTGCGAAAGAAAATGTAAAGAAAAGAAATGTGTTTTAAAGCATATTTCTTATTCGATGTAAATATTTTTAAAGCGAGAATTCTCGTAAAAGAAAAGAGTGAATAATCCTTGTAACAATAATTTCCACTGTATGGATCCTATTACTGATCTAAAAATGATTAATCACTCAATCTTTTACGATTTGAATTCTTTTTATTTTATTATCATACATGTTGACTGATATCCATAATTAGCAGCATCTTTTTAAGATAAATAACGTTGAATACATTATTAATTTTTTGACAAAAATACTCCAACGTTAGCCTTAGGCATTATATGATCATTTTTTAATACTTTTTTAGAGCCTTATTTTATTTTTCATAAATTTTCAAAAAAGAAGCTGAGAAACTACTACTATAATTATCCAGGAAATGGAAACTGAGCTTTAATGCACGGAAGGTAATGAAAGCATGTGTCTAATAATGATTTGCCCATAAAGGAGAAAAAACAAGTGGAAGGCGATAATCAAAAGAAATAGGTTGTCTTCTGTTGTCAAATTCCATGTGGCAACTAGCAACCTTTTTTCCTTTTCATTTTTGCTATATAAGTGGACCAAAAATGTAATTTCAATATGTGACTGGATAATTGAGACATTTATTATATTATCATGAATGTAATAACAGTTCCTATTATTTCTATCATTCATTCCTATTTAATTATAATAGAATAAATATTTAACTTAAATATTTAATTTTAGGAATTGAAATAACATAATTTTTAAATGGACACCCATCTCTGACCCAAAAAAGAAAAAAAGTGGTCACCCCATCATTCTTATAATACGTGATTGATAAACTGAAGTCCCCTAATCAGCTAAACTAAAGTCCAAAGGTGAACCATATCATAGCATGTGCGAAAATTCAAGATTCCATTCTTGGCACTTGGCGGAGCTATTAACTATAGCATTAGCATAGACAATATTATCACACTAATAAACAAGAGGGAGATACCCCCTTTTTTTTTGTCCCTATCATCAATGAATTTCTTCCCAAAACTTGGAGATGCCCTGTTGCTTTTTCGTGTTTTTATTTTTGAAGAATATTTAGAAACCAACACATTAATAATATTTAATTAAAAGGTTGTCATCCAGCTGTTCTTTGAAATTCGACGACATTGAACACCACCAAAACGACAAACTGAAAAATAATTAGCAGTCAAATAAATCTACCTGGAGAAACGACATACACATAAGACTGGCTTGGGTTGGTCCCTCGCGCTCTTTAGACTTTCGTGATTTTTCCTGTTTTTTTGGTCAGGGACTTCTGTGTTTTCAGTACATCATCTCGTGTTCCTCTCCATCATCACGGTAACAAACTACTCATATATCTTGTGTTTTCCAGAACCATTGTCTGTCATGCCTATCTCGTTGTTCATTATCATCTTTATTCTTTGCGTATTTATATTCTCATTCTTAAAAATGTCCTTTTCCAAACAAGAATAATAACCAACGTAATCCCAACATATAGCTTCCCCCAAAAGCCCAAAAAAGATTAACTGAATCTACATACACACAAATATATTATATTCTTCTGAAATTTCTAAACCATACAGAACTTCATGACTTATGATTATAACCCTTTTTAATTTTTTTAATTTTTCTCACGCTTTATTACTAGAATGAAAAATAAATTGCATAAATTTGAGTTTTTATATACATAATTTTTTTATAAACAAAATTCTGTTTGTTTTAAATTTATTAAAATAGTTTAATTTTTATGTATTAATAATTTAAATTTTTTTACATATTTATTCACCCATATGTTAATATATTAATAAAGATAATTGAATCTCATATCTACTATTTATAAAATTCATTTAAATGAGATAAGCTGATTGGATATTATCATGACAAAAATTATACTTGATAAAAACTAAACTCTTTATTCAAATTCAAATCCAAAAATTTCAAATGTTTATAGATACAATATGTATATATATTATATAAAGAAAATAATCTAAAATGACCTCCCTGGATCACTCAGTTAATTACAATAACTTCCTTACCTACTCCTTTCAATATTGCCAAACCTAGATTACAATAACAAAATTCGTTGCCTTTTTTTTTTTTGGGTTCGTTTTTCATCGAATTATTACGCAAATCAAAATATGTGGATCCGATTAATATAATCTAGAAACTACTTGTGTGATTAAAAAAATAGACACTATGAATTGAAAAATGGAGATTAGGTGAGAAGTGAAACTAACCGACCATACAGCCGCCAAAGAACAAGGCCTGGACAAGCCCAACCTTAAACTTGTCACCGCAGATCAGCCCCCACTCCGACACGGTGGCGCCGCCGCGTCCCCCAACCCACTCCCACTCACCCGACTGCAGCCCGCACAAGTTCCCTCCTCCGCCATCGCATCCGGCGGTGCCGCCGAGGCACCTCCACTCGGGCTGGCGGTCGGAGAAAATCATGACCATGGTGTGGAAGCCCTCGATTGCCCACGCGAGGCTGGTGAGGACGAAGTGCCTCAGCTGCCACCGCCCGAACTCGCCGCAGTACTTCTGAAGCATGTCGTCGATGCACAGCTTCTCCGTCTCCTCCGCTTCCTTCGACAGCGTCGCCACCAGCGGCGACCGGAGATCGCCGGAATCCAAGGACAAAGCCGGTGGCATTTCAGGACTTTTTTTGTTGTTATGGGGGGTGGTGGTGTTTTTTTTTTTTTCCTTCTCTTTCTCTGTGGAGAACTGCGTTGCTCTGATTCTGCTGCTGTTGTTACTTTTGTGTTGTGAGTGAGAGGGATATATAAGTCTCACTCGTGTTCATTAGTTTGAGAATATCCCTCGGATTAGTTTTCATTGCGCTTACTTAAAAGTTGAAATTAACGTTTTCTTCTTTTTCAAGCACATCTCTTATTGTTGATATTTTGTGTATTTACAAAAGAATTCTTTTTTATCTGGACCCTCGTTAGAGGATAATTAATTTAAAACTTTTTTCAATATATTTAGTGTATTTTGGTTTTGAATTGTTTGAATTTTTTTTTATAATTCAATACAGATTAAATAATATATTCATTTGATGTTTACAAGGTTTTAAACAATTTTAGGTCAAAACTACGATAATTAAATAAAATATTTGCTTAAAGTAACGGCTTTAGTATTTGAATTCACTTATAAGTTTGCTTATTCGTAATTTACCTTTACTATAACCAGTCGCTTTTGTGTAAAATTACTTCCTCTATTTCTTTTTAAATCTTTTTTTGACCTTTTTGTTTCAAATTAATTTCTTTTTTGATTTCTAATGACTCATTAATTACTTATCCTTATTTTATTTCCTCCTTCTTACTCTATCTATTAAAAAATAATAAATATATTTTGATAATGGTAAAAATATCTACGGATGAACAATATTACCCGTATTAAAATGTAATTATATGATTACAATATTTTTTATAAAACAAAAGCAATTACATTAGAGGTAGTATTTAAAACATAAAATTAAATGTTTTTTATATGAGAAATAGACAAATATTTTGTAAAAAAAAAAACTCAAAAAGTGAAATGATAGAATGAAAAAGAGGGAGTAATGAAAAGAAAAAAAGTAAAAAGGTATTTTTATCATTTATTATTATTTTTCATAAAAATTAATGATCTAATGATTATCTTTATATAAAACACAAAAGAGATATTTATTTTAAATTAAGGGAGTAAAATATTTTAGTTAGATTAATGAGAAATACTTAAGTACTTTAAGTGTAATAAAATATATTTATATTATTTTATTTAATAAATAATATATTAATTTTATAGATCATTATTATTTTTTATTTTTCCTGCATATTTGATATAGTAACAACTGTATCCTTAGTTAAATAGAATAAAATAAATACATTATTTTGCTATCTAAGTACCTAAGAGTTTTTCTCAGATTAATTATGAAAACCATAGTTTTCGGATTGTTGGCCCAGACGTTTGTGCAACTTTTGCTGGCACTGCTCAGCTTGAAAGTGCGATTAAACTGATTGATTTTGATCTGATTAAAGCTTTACATCCTGGTTTGAGTTTAGATTTGTTGGCTAAAGGGGTGGGTGATGGAAGATGTGACGGGTGAGTGAGGTTCATGTGTGGCGGTAGCGTTGTGTGACTGGGAACATTGATGGACACGTGTCGAATGCTATTTTGACGTGTGCTGGGAAGTGGATGCCGATAATTATTGTAGAGATAAAGCATGCTAGGAAAGAGGGTAGAAGGAGGGTGTGGAATCAAACTGGGATCGAATGAAATCCCATGAACTTGTTGTCTCCTTAATTTCAAGTTGGAATTTGCTTCGAATTTAAGTGGTCTTTATCTAATTGTGGTATAATCTTATGTGTCTTGTGTGACTTGTCTCCAAGTGGATCATACCACGAGTAAATGGGTACCTCTAAATTAAATTAATTAATAAAGAGGTTTAAACTTAATCCGGCACCAGCTAGCTAGAGTCTTCGTATGACCTCACCCAATCGAGCATAGCTTTTGTAACTACTAAATCATCAAATCACAAGTCAGCAAATCCTTGCGAACGTGATTAATCTGGCTGTTTCAACATACATGAAGATTGAAATAAACCCCAGTTTAACCATGAGATATGTACAGGATGGGTCACAAGAACAGAAGGCTATCATGGGACGTAGAGTCATGATTTGAAAAATAATTCTTAAGTAAATATAAGTCTAATAACTTAAATTCAGGCATCATATTCGCGTAAAATTGATATTTGCATGTCAGTGGGAATGTATTTTGAATTAAGTTAATAAGAATATCACTTCTATTGTGAGTATATCTCTTAAACTTGTGCATGCAAAAATCTCTTTGATTTGAGACTTAATGAATAGACAAGAAGACTGAGATTAATTAATGAACTTAATTATGAAATGAATCCATATTGCAATGCCATGAAATATATAAAAATGAGTCATGCGAACAAAAAGCTGCCATGAGCTGTGGAAAATATCATGATTTGAAGAATAATTTTTAGATAGATATAAAGTCTAACGACTTAAATTTCGGAATCATACTCACATAAAAGTTGATAGGATTTATATATGAGTAATTAACTCAAACAATATATGCAAAACACACTGTTCTTTTACTTAATTTTCCCTCGTTAAAATATTATTATTTCATACAAAGTAATTGGTGCTATATTGTTAGAGGGTCCGAACTTGTGTATATATTTTTTTCAATACTAATTTTATATATATATATATATATATTCTGTTCAAAAGTTTTGATAAAATTTACTGGCAGTTACTCTTATTAATATACAATTTCAATGATTAATTAAAATTATAAGTTCAATCTCTATGTACAAACAGTATAAGTTTTTTTTTTATGAGAATGAGACTTAATCACTTTTGATTATGTGTCAATATTTGATTAAATTATACTGTAAATTTTTTTTATACTATATAGAAATTAAATGCCAAAACTATTTACATAATCTTATCTTTCAATTACAAAACTAGATATGGATAATGGATATAAATGATCAAATGAGCTATGCTGTGTATAGATCTTAGTCGTTTCGAGAGCTCAAGGAGTAAACTATGAACAACAAGGAATTTGATATAGAATACAGAAATATGACAAATTGCATCACTTACGGGTCTTGCATGCCAGATTGGAATTGTTTAGTCAAAGTATGAGCACATTGATGGGCAAGTTGATGAGAGAAGACGGCGGGGTGTATTTTACTTCCGATCATGACGACGAAGAGATGGATCGGTTCAACCAAATTGAAAGTGCTGCACTGTTACTACAGCAGGGACAGCAGGAGAGGGGACCGTTCTACCTAATAATTTTGATATGTCCATTGAGGGGGACCTATCTTCAACGCACTCTCTTCAATTTTTGTTTTTTTTTTTTGCCTTAAGGGTATGTTTGATTCGTGAATAAAAAAAGATAAATTTTTTATGATATAGCTCCACACGTCAAAAAATAAAAGAAAAGAAAGGGTGAATATTCTATTTGATCCGTTAAGATTTTTATATTGAACTATTTTATTCTCTGAAAAAAGAAATTAATTTTGTGGATCCTTAAGATTAAAACTGATTAGACATTAGTCCATCTGTTAGTTATTTAGTAATGGACTTAGACTCATGAAATAATACAATGATTACATACCATTAAAACATTGTATACAAGCAAGATGCTGCTATTTTAGAACAAATTGTACACATTTTTTAGTCTAAAATTTTATAAAAAGAATCATTTTATAACTTGAAATGAAGATTGAAATAATTTATTTTGTGTAATTTTAACCACCAAAATGAATCATGATAAACTTCATTCTATTTCAAATGACACATACATCACTTAGCATCCTACTAACGTTCCACTGTTCAATTCAATAGTGTTTAAAACATTCTATACCAGCAAGATGTCACAATTTTAGAACATATTATATATATTTTTGTGTTTAAAATTACATAAAATGATTCATTTTATAACTTGAAATGGAGATTTAAATTATTTATTTTGTGTAATTTTAACTAACAAAATGAATCATTATAAACTTTATTCTACTTTAGATGACACACGTATCACTTAACATCCTGTTAACGTGTCACTGTTCAATTCAATACTGTTTAAAGGATCAAATATATACAAAGGGACTAATTCTATTATTAAAAAATATCAGGGGATTGCGAGTTTAGTTTTAATTCTTGAGGGACTAAACTATCTTGTAAAATTTTCTTAAGGGACTACATGAGTTATTTATTCAAATATAAAGTTTATCTATTTTTACTTCCCAATCAAACACAGCTTTAATATCTATTATTTGAAATAATTATGGAAGAATAATTAAATCCAAAAATATAACCGAGAGGGTCTTGTAGTATTAATGATAATGATAATTTTAAGAGTTAAATTTCTATGCCCTGACAGTGTGAAACTTTTTTACGCTGTCATTTAATTATGTATTATCATATTAGTAAAAGTAGTTGAATCTCATATCTACAACTTGAAAAGTTATTTAAATGAGATAATTTAAGTGGATAGCAGTGCAAAACTTTTTTATACTGTTAGTGTATAGAAATTAAACTCTAATTTTAAACATACTAATTAACATTTTTTTAACAGTACTTATTATTTAAAGTAAGTAAATCCTCATCAAGTTGTTCCTTTAAAAACAATATATACATTTTGTGATGTCTCATAATTAAAAATAGAGGACATATTAGTTTCACATTAGTATTTTAATGGATATATTTATCCTATTTATTTTTTGTTAAAGACCAATCATGTCTAATTTTACAAAATTATTAGGGACTAATTTGTGATATTTTAATTATGAAAAACCAAAAAATAGATTTTTTCTTAGAGACTAATTTGTTCCACTCTAAACCCTATTATTTAGCTACAAATTTACAACTTTGAAATGTATTTTTTAAATAATTTTTTATTTTTTTAAAAAAATAGTACATATATGACTTAATATTAAGTAACTCACCATTATCTCATGAAAGTTATCAAAGCATGCCGTGGCTGACACAGTGGAGATGACCGCTTAGAAGGAAGAAGAAACACAGCACATGGATTGCCAAGTTAGCAACCAAATTGAGCGGGAAAATTAGTTGTTAGTTAGGAGAAAGTCCATATAATAAGCTAGCTGAACACTTCTGTTTATAACCCAAATTTTCACGTTGAATGAAATATCTGAATCATTTTGCACAAATCTCCAATTGCTCTCTTTGCCATTTTCTCTCAACTCTCACTCGTTCCTTGTCTCTTAGATGGTATTAGAGCTCTAGAAATAGAGCTCTGCTGCACATCGCTCCTGCCATCGTAAGGAACATGAATGGAACAATAGACATGGATCTGTATTAGATCTAGAGCGCCAGAACCAACTCAATGCTGATCTATCACAAAACCCGTATTATCTTCATCTTAATGAGAATCCAGCTCAGGTATTGGTTTCTCCATTGTTTTTTGGTTCCAATTATCACGTTTGGTTGCAATCAATGAAGCGCACCTTGATTGCTAAGAACAAATTCAAGTTCATGAATGGTTCAATACTCAAGCCAAATGAGTTTGATCCATTCTACGAAGTTTGGGAATGATGTAACAACATCGTTCATTCATGGATCATGCATTCTGTAGTTCCTTCAATTGCAAGAAGTAATAATGCGATTGAATTGGCTTTAGAAGTTTGGTCAGATTTGAAAAAAAAAATTCAAGAGGAGATATTGTTAGAACTGCTGAGTTGATGCAAAAGTTTCATAGCTTCAAGCAAGGTAACTCGTCACTTACTGATTATCATACTCAGTTGAAAGCATCTTGGGAAGAATTAGATAATTATCAACCAATTTCAAGTTGCATTTGTTTAGTAAAGTGCATTTGTGAAGTAATGAGAAATGAACAACTTCATAAACAACAAGAGTATGTGATTTCATTCCTGAATGGGTTAGATGAGCGGTTTGCCTAGATAAGGATGCAAATCCTGCAAATAGATCCATTTCTGTCACGACCCGACCTAGGGAACGTAACCGGCACGTGAGGAATCTCATCCCTGCGTAAGCCTCGTGACCTCTGAGCCTCTCTATGTGCATAAAATAAGATACTTTTCATTCTAAAATCATAACTTTATTTAAAACTCTATTTAAGCTTTATATCTGGAAATATAAAACTGAAATACTTAATATAAGAAACTCTGTAAACATCTTAATCATACTCTGAAAATCGATTTAACATGTAATATGGATCATAAATATATCTCTGGTTTATTGCATAAACTCTAATCAAACTCTACCATTTCAAGTCCACACTTGTGAAATGAAAATATATGCATAACTGTCCAAATTCTAAAATCAATTACATAATCTGAAAATAATACGTGGCTCAAATCCTTCCTGCACATTTACTAGAGCACTCTACTCTAATAAGACTCTGAACTATGCCTTACTCCAAAGTAAGACTCACCGTTGAAAATAACTGCGTCAACCAAACTGAAGTCTGGGCTACATCTACACCTGCAACTATGAGGAGAAAGGAAGAGGGATGAGTCAATGGACTCAGTGAGTGAGCTCCTACCTATCACCCACATGTAACAACTAAGGATAATATGAATAAAGTAATATACATGCAACCATCATAAACCATTTGATATCCATGCACATCATCTCATAGAAAATATATCTCTTAGATCAAGTATTCTTGAAAAACATCAACAATCTTTAAAAATTATAATTAACAGTACTTTAATAAAGAAACATGAATCTCTGGTTATGCCCAATTCATGTGACATAACAAAATCTCTAGTTATGCATGTCAACCATGGCATAACAAAGTCTCTGATCTCTGGGGCACCTAACTAGGTCTCATTCTCTGCTTCATGAGATTGTCCTCTCGGGACAACTTGGTACCAAGGTTAACGATTGGGGTTCAACCAAACTCATTGTCTGTTTCTCTATAGCTACCGTCTAATCTCTAATTCCATAAATATATTGTTTTATCTAAATCTCTGTTATATACTCTAATCGAGGTATCAGACTCTTTCATACATAATTACTCTATTCCTTAAAACCATCAAGATAATTCATAAAATCTCTAGATACAATCATACTCATATTCTATCTCTTTATAAAACTGTTTAAATATGAAAACTCTTGAAACTCTAAAAACTCTGGACTCATACAACTCTAGCAACCTAACTTTAGCATAACTGTGACTATGAAATCATGCCCAAGGGATCACCCGCTTGTAGGCACTCCAATTTCAAGTTAACAAAATATGTATCTGGCAATCGCTACGAATCATACTGAATTCTATATTTTTGGAATATCACAAGACTGAATTTCTAAAATCTCATTTCTGAAGATATCCTCTTTAATAAATTAATACCTCTAATATCATATATTGAAATGGAAAGGTTCAAATCATGAAATCTCTAACATTATAATATAGCATCTTTGCTTGACATTATTGCCAAAATAGCTTAACTGATACTCTAAAATCATATTTCGAAATCTCTTATCTTGAAATATAAGTATGTTACAACTCTTGAAACATATGTATAATCACAACTTAATAAATCATATTTTCTCAAAATATATCCCTTAGAGTTGTACATAAAACATTTTCATAACATACAATGTGCTAATCGTGGTCCCATGGTTTTCTAAAACACATTTTCATGCTATATTCAAAATCACACTCTTTGCTATAACTTGTAAAAATCCAAATCATATATATTTTCATCTCTACTTTCATGCTCAACAATCATCGTACATCAAACATAATTATAATGGAAAAACTAAGGCTATAAGCTTGAACCCACTCACCATTTGAAGTCGGGAGTATGTGTGCACCACTAACTTGATCTCCGAAGTATGGAATGACACCAACAACTGTCATAGAGTAATATTGACTCAAGATTAATCTTTGCTAAACTCTAAACAACTCTAATCTACTCTACCAGCATTGGGGAAGCATCCCACTTGACAACAATGGGAGAAACAACAAAGCCCAAACTATGAAACGTGTAATGAAGAGGAAGGAGATGATAAAACCAACATAAACCCTTACCTTTAATCTTAGAAGGAGAAGGATTGATGATAGATTGAGTGGAAGAGAGTGGGGAAGGGTTTAGGGATGAAGGGTTTCAGAAATGGAGAGTAAAATCCCGAGTTTGGGGTGTTTTATAGGGGTAGGGATCCCATTTTTCAAAACTACATCATTTTCTACAATGCTGACATCAGATATGTTCGCTGCAATGAGTAAATCTCACTGCAGCGAACTTGGAGAAGCAGTAACGCGCTGCAACGAGTCTCCTGGCTCACCTGCTCGCTGCAGTGACCAAAATTCGCTACAGCGAGGTTGTTCTGTAGAATTTTACAGCAATAGCACCCAAACTTCATTGTTCTGTTAGCATGGCATCTGGGTTGCCTCAACACTCACTTATTTACATTTATTAATTTTACTCTCTATTAACTTTAAAATATAAGTGTAAATAAGAAAATACTCCCCATTTGGATTCAAATAAAATATCACAAAAATCAAAATTCCAACAAATCAAAAACCAAATTTTGGGTTTTAGTTCAAATCCGGGAATGTTCAAGATTTTCTAAATTTGTGGGCCAAAAAGGAAACGTTTAAGGACTTTATAAAATTCATTAAAAATCACTCTTTAACTTGTTTTGCTCTTGGGAACCATTATCGGGACTTTTGATCCTAAGAAAGTGGCTTTAACATATAGCTCTCTAAGGAGGCGTAGGGTCCAGACTTAGTGAAATTCAGAACCCGGCAACATGGGTGGGTCCCGAGGGACCTTAGGGCCGTACTGGACTTGTTCAAGGACACGTGTACCTGGGGTATCACAATTTCCTTCCATAAATAAGTGTTTTTCAATGGTCTTGCAACAAGAAGGCAAGTCATTGAACATGTATCAGGATGAGTCAAAGATCTTAGTAAATGCTGTGAATAAGCAACCTTATTCGAATAAACCTTATGGTAAAGGGGAGGCACACTTTAAGTGTGTTCTCATTGTGGAAAATTGGGACACACAGTGAAAAGATGTTACATAAAAAAAATTGATTTCGACCAGATTTCAAGTTTGAACACAAAGCTAGTGCCCGCAATGTGATGAAAGATGATGACATTGCAATTAGAGATAAAGTTTTGACTCTTTTACTAGATTTGGCTGTTGTAATTGGTAATTAAACTGGCATAAGCTCATATAGAATCATGATAATGGATTACTAATGCATCATGTATTAATTAAATCCTTAATGGAAGCACATTCATTTAACCATTAAGCAGAATTATATCATTGTTGTGTGAAAGCATAATTAATGAAAGTAAGCACAACCATAAATTGATCCTTCTAAAAGAAGAATTGAACAATTTTTAATCTGAGGGGCTTCTTGTGCAGGTAATTCTTCTCATATTATTTTCTCTATTAATTTTAATTCTTGCAACGATTGCAAAATAATCCCCCCAGTTTTCTTAATTAATTAGAAACACTTCCTCAAGAGATGACATGAATTGCACTATAAACTACATTTTGTGCAATTTGACAAATTATAAATTTTTAATTTGTTGTGGGTAGCGACAATCTGCATCTAAGAGTCAAGTAGATTTAATTATAAAAAAAATATTCATTAAAATTACACTAGTCTCCCCTACAATTATCAATTCATTATTTAAGTGATAAAAATATAACATATGATGCGTACATGATTATTAATGACAAAGTTATAATATGTTGATAATATTTGACATATAAATAGAGTAAAATAGCCCCTTCCTTTTTACATGAGAGTAAAACTTATAATTATAACTTATGATAAAAATGGTATTTCAGTATATCTGTATGTCAAATACTATCAAAATATTATAATTTTTCATTAATAATAATGTATGTGTCACATATTATCTTTTTTATTACTTAAGGAATTGATAATTGCAGGAAAAGTTAGTGTAATTTTAACAAACCTCAGCAACATTGGGTTGACAATTTTATAATAAGAAGGCTATTTGTTGTAATTGACATAAACCTTGGAACAAACCGGCACAATTTACGCAAAGCAATATAAATGTAAAAGACCAAATTAAAAAAATTAGATAACGATAAGGGATAAAAAACTATTTTGCTTTTTTAAAATTTGAATCATTCTAAGTTTATAAATATGAGAGTGTGTTGTGTATGCAGAACATGTTGCGCAAAAGTTATTTTTAGCAACCCTTATTTTGGTCATTATCAGTAATAAATATGGTAAAAAATAAATAAAAAGAAAACAGTAACAGATAAGCTATTATATCAAGTGTTGGTAAATGTTTTCCTTTTTTGTTATTAATAAAAATAAAAAAATTTGAAGGCTATGAGTTTAATTTTGATGCACAAACAATGTAAAAGAATTTTACACTATCATTCAATTAAATCTCTCTTTTTATATGAATTTTTAAGTAGTAGAGGTTGGAAGCAACCATATTGAAGGAATTTTAATCCAATTCTTTAATATGACAAATGATATATAAAAGCAATAATCGGGATTAGGTATCAAAATTACTCAGAGCTATATAGATTAATGAATCCATGGCTGTGTGCTTGCTTCCCCCTATAAGGGAAAACCAAAAGCATAGAGAGCTCCTCCTATCACCCCCTTCAATTGCTAAGGACGGTGTACAGTCTCAATGGAACAATAGTATATACTGATTAGGGTTAGGAGTAGAGGCCTCTGCAGGTTAGAAATAAGATGGGCCAAGCCTGCCCATTATAGCTAAGCCCAATAGCAATAACCAAAATAATACCATATCCACCAATAACAACAAATTAAAATCAAGCCCAGTAACAAAATTAATCACAAAATGGGTTAAATAACATGGTTCAATATTTTGGCATCCAATTAATCTGGCATCAAAATAAATACTATAGTAAAATATGTTTTATGCCAGTCCACACACATAGAATATCCAACATTCTTCCACTTGGATAGCATAAATCAAAACATCATGATATATCAGATTAATCAACAAAATATGGCCACAACAAGATGTCAAAATAAGCCAACATAAACCACGAAAAGGTCCAAAATGGAACTATAAGCATCTCAACAATACAGAAAATCATACTCGAAGGAATAATGATATCACACATTGCAAGACACCTATATCCTTTGACCTAACAACAATGTGGAATATCAATAAATGGGAAAGCTCAAGAAAACGGCATGCCAAAGTGTCAACAAAGTGCAATTTCCTAACAAAATGGCCCAAGCATCCGCCCAAGATGCTAAATAAGATATAACAAATCTCAACACAATAACAAAATGAGACTGGATCCAAAATCTCTCATAATATGCTATATGAACATAAAAGTGTGCGCAACATCAATAATAACGAATAATAATGACAAAATATGATATCATAAGCATCTAGTTAAGGTGCTCTCCAAGATTCAACAAAATGTCTTAGGATGACAACAAATTGAAAATTTGTCCAAAATATTTCAATAATTTGCTATTATACAAATTATATCAATAATTCTGCTGCGTATGCTTAAATAGCAATAACATATGAGATCATAATAAATATACAGAACTAGCTCCCACTAATCCAAAACACCAAAAGGACCTCAAAATATCCATACGGGGTATGTAACCAACAATAAACTTTAATGGCTAGCCTTTGGTTAGGGGATCAACAACAATAAGTTCTGCAATAATTCAAGAATAGTTTATCATAACTTGACAAATTAATCTCGAGATAATAACATAATGATAATAGTAGTGCATACTTCTCCCACTAATCTAATACACCATAAACATTCCCATTAGAGGTCTCAAAATTTCAAAATACTCTAATGGTATTGTCACGACCCAACCTGGGCCTGTGACCGGCACGTGGGGAATCCTCATTCCCACGTAAGCCTTGTGACCTCTGAGTCTCTCTATATGCATAAAATGGCGTATTTTTCATTTTGAAATCATATTTTCAATTAAAACTCTATTTAGTCTTTGTATTTGGAAATATAAAACCGAAATACTTGACATATAAAACTCTGAAAACCTCTTAATCATATTCTGAAAATATGTTATCTGAATTACAAATACTTCTCAGGTTTATTGCATAAACTCTAATCAACCTCTACAATTTCAAGTCCATGCTTGCGAACTGAAACATATACATCACTGTTTCAAATATTAAAATTAAATACATGGTCTGAAAATAATGTATGGTTCGGATCTTGCCTGCAAATCTACTGGAGCACTCTACTCTAACAAACTCTAAGCTAAGCCTTACTCCGAAGTAAGACTTACTGCTGAAAACAATCGTGTCTGCCAAACTAGAGTCTGGGTTACATCTGTACCTGCAACTATGAGGAGGAAGGGAGAGGGGTGAGTCAACGGACTCAGTGAGTGAGCTCTTACCCATCACCCACATGGGACAACCAAGGAATATACATATAATATCATGCATGCAACAATCATAAATCATTTGATATTCATATACATAATCTCATTGAAAATATATCTCCGTATTCATAAATTTATAAAAAAAGACATCTCTAAGTCCTTACTCCAACAAGAAGATCATTTCTCATATATATAATATCTCTTAAATCAAATATTCTCAGAAGAACATCAATAATTCCTGAAAATATAATTAACAGTATTCTAATAGAGAAACATGGATATCTATCTAGTTATGCATGTCAACCATGACATAACCAATCTTATATGGGTTCCAGACACGGACTCCACCCTCAGCCTCTATTGGGTGCCAGACACGGGCTCCACCCTCAAGACTTTGTTCTTTTCCCCCAGACACGGGTACAGGAAAAAACATGTTTTCTGTTCTGTGAGATTGTCCCTAAAGACAACTTGGTACCAAGGTTAACGATCATTTCTCTCAGTTGTTAACTCACCGTTTGTTTCTCTATAGCTACCGTCTAAACTAGTTTGATAAAATCATAACTGAAAAATGGGTACTCAGTCCCTGGCGAACAGAGCCCCTAATTTCTTAGTACACTGGGAGTTCTGGATTCACATAACTCTAACAACCTGACTTTAGCATAACTGTGGCTGTGAGAATCGTGCCCAAGGGATCACCCGTTTGTAGGCAAACCGATCTCCAGCCCACAGAATATGTATCTGACAGTTGCTAAGATTCATACTGAATTCCGTACCTCTTGGTACCATAAAACTAAAAATTCCAAATTCAAATCTTTAACTATCATATCTTTTTCATATACTTGGTAATTTAAAATCATAGCTTGAAATCTAAATCTTGAAAACATAACGGTGTCGTAAACTCATAAACATATTTGATAAATAGCAAAGTTGTTACAACATGTATTTTCTTAATAAATCCATTCTTAACCATGTAAAATATTTTTCTAAAGCATACAACATAGCAATCATGGTCCCATGGTTTTGAAAAACTCATTCTTTCATGCTATCATCATAAGTTATAATTTTTCTAGCTTGACATAATCATATAAAACCATATTCTATACTTTTTCTCATCTCAAATCTCATATTTCACAAATATCATGCATCAACCATAATCATAATGATAAAACTAAGGCAATGAGGTCAAATCCACTCACCGTTTGGAGCTGGGAATATGTGGGCACCACCAACTTGACCTCCGAAGCATGGAATGGCATCAACAACTGCCATAGAGCAATATGGATGCAAGATTAGTCTCCGCTAATCTTTAAACAACTCTAATATAGCTCTAACAACATTGGGGGAGCACCCCCACTTGACAACAATGGAGAAAACAATGACCCATAACAAGAGGAAGGAAGAACACAAAGGAAACTAACATAAACCAACAACAAAACTCACCTTTGATCATGGAAGGAGAATGATTGATGATGGATTGAGAGAGAAAGTGTTGGAAAGCAATTGGAGATGAAGGGTATCAGAAATGGGGAGTTAATTCCCGAGTTTGGGGTTTAAAAAGGGGTGAAGAGGCTCACTAACGCGAAACGACGCATTTTGGACTGTTTGGGTACTATTATGACCGCTATAGCGGTCTACCCCCCACTTACGACCGCTATAGCGGTCTCCAGAAGCCAAAAATACGCTGCTACACTCCCTATGACGCCAAAAATACGCTGCTACACTCCCTATGACTGCTATAGCGGTCCCCTGATGCCCAAAATGCCACGGTCACCCCACTGTGACCACTATAGTGGTCCTGGACCACAATAGCGGTGACAGTTCACCATAAAACTCAGTTCAAGGGTCATTCATGCATCTTGGGCTTTCCCGGCCACATGAGTGGGTCCCAGGGGACCCTGGGTCAGTACAGAACTTATCCGCCGCCACGTATACCTCGGGTATTACAGGTATAATAAATAATAGTAGGATCAGTGATAACTCTATAGTAGAGCACTCAATGTGAGTTCAAATTTATCATTATTCTCTCTAGCAATAAAAATACAAAATAAAGAGACACAAAAGTGTAGAGTCATTTCTGTTTATAACTAAATCTCACAAAATTATTAACATACTTTGCCAAAATAATCTAAGGAGATCATCAACGTCCAACTGACATTGTACAACAAATATTTCCTCTCTGTCATCGCAAACTAATTATCAAACACTCATTTGAGCACAAAGCAAGTTGTAAGCGGATGCATTTTAGACGTACAAACCAACAATAAGGACATAACAAAAACATAAAGTCTCTAACTCCCACTATAACAAAATTTCAACATTAATGGGAGCAATATCATGAAATGATTCAAGAGACTTACCAATGTCTTTTATGTAGATCTTACACAATACAACGATGACAGAATAACAAGAGAAAGAGAAAACCATATAACAGAATATTATAATGAGCACAAAATTAATTTGGTTTTCTCATGTTCAATTAATTGGGCGATTAATTGAGCTAGAGCTCTTGTATCATTGCAATCCTGCCAAAGGATCTCGAATCACAATATACAAAACTCTCCAATGTGACATAGAAAAACTATAACAATAATAAAAAAAAATCTTAAACAATTTAATTCAAAACTATTTTCTATATGATCCAATGATTATATCAAATAATGTCACACCGAAGGGTATGCCCATTATCTACATAACCCAACAACATTTGTAATCCAACAAAAAAATTATATCAGACAATGTTGTACCGAAGGGTATGTTCACTATCTATATAATTCAATAATTTTGCAAAAGATTTATAAAATATTAGATTGCTACAAAATTACCCAACAATCAAATAATTACTCCTAATAGTATTCAGGAGCTAATGCTCATAAACAACAAAATCATGCCCTTAGAGCTAGTACTGAGAGGATACTGAAATCTCCAAAATCATGATTATCAACTTATTAAAAATTATATAAGTAAAGACAAACCGAAGAGAAAGTTCATTATCAATATAACTCTTAATGCCACAACAGTTATAATATTATTCAAAAATAATAATCTTAAATTAGCCATCACAGGGAAAACAATACAGCCAAACTGAGAGTAAAATCAAAATTTGAATATATCTAAGAAAATATTCACAGTATCCCAAAAAATGCACAAAAAAATAACAAGTATAAAATTGTAAGCTAAACTCCCATCAAAATGAAATAACATTGGTTGTAAAACAAAACATAAAGAGATTTTCAAATTCATAATTATTTTCTTATTTCATAATGGTTCACCTCAAAATAAATTTTTCTTTATGCCAAGTGGAATTTTAGCCAAAATCAAATAATATTATGACTATAACAAATTTTACGTAAGCAGTGGAAACAACCAAAACCCAATATTTTCAAAATCATAATGTGCTATAATATTTTCGCACATAATAATTTTAAATTTTCAAATTAAATCCAATACTAATTTATGCAAGTCCATAGAATCCAAACAAAATCAAATATTCTCCAACTTGGACTGCATACATTAGATGACAAAATTTTTACAAAAGGATTATTCTATATAATATGGGAGAAAAGAGTATAATCATGTTCCTAAACTTTATACAAGGGAAAATTCAAAATAATATTAAACCAAATCAAACAATTATAGTTTCCTATAAAACTACAATACATAATTATATTTTCCCGTATGATATAAAATATTAGATAAGACAATTCATAATTTCCAAAGTTACATAATATATAATTTTTACAAATAGCACTTCGGTCCTGTAAAGGCAACTTCACAATAATAAAAGATGCCCACCAATAGTTTCAAAATCGAAATTATGAAATTTTGAACCCTTGAAGGAATTTCATATATATCAGAAGATATAAACAACAGATAAAATCCCTATATTCCAAAGATCAATTTAATCCTGAATATGGCATGTTCAACAATAGTTTCAAAAGGTTGTAGAAGACTCTTAGCATAATATTGTGCAAAATCCAACAATAATTATTTCATAATTAATATGCATAATATTAAACACAATAAACAAAATATATTAACTCTGAGAGTATGCAAACTATAAAATATTCAATAAAATTGTCAAGATATTTTTAAATAACAACTCTCAAAAACAACATTCAAAACAATATTGCACAAATCACATAATTGCAATGTTTCATTCAACTTTAATAAAGAGTTCATATTCACTAGTAAAACTGAAAGTTACAATACATAAGTTAACTCTTACTTTCCAAAAAAAAAAAAGAAAATTATATTCATAGAGCTAATATCGAGAGGATATTGAAAACTTTAAGAAATATAATTATCAATCATTTGGAACCATATTAATAAAGACAAACCAATAGGGTAGGTGCATTATTAAAATAATTTCTAATACCACATTAGTAACAATCATTTTCCAATAATAGTATTTTATCACAATCTGTTTTGCACAGGTGAGTTCACAATCATGAAAAATACCCAATAGTAGTACAAAATTGGTCTAAAACAGCATATCTCAGAATTATATATCACAAAAATTTTTAATAGCAATAAAACATAATCTCAATATTCAATAATATGCTCATAATAGAACATAAAATTATTTAATTAACCAAATGATACCAAATCTGAGAGTGCATTGAGTATAATGTGTCCCATAGTGTCAAAAATATGCACAAAAAATTTCAGACCAAAATTTGGAGAGTATCTAATATTTTAAGCAATATATGTAATGAAAAATTAACAAAAATTATTTCTGATGCCCAGAAAAATAAACAAAAATCACCAATAATTCCAAAATATCAAAAAACCCAAAATGGAAAAAAAAAGTGGGTCAAAATGGGCCTCGGATGGGCCTACATGTGCCCCCACATGCTGGGCCCGTGAGTGGGAGTGGGGCGTGTGCATTGTTCATCGTCTTCTTCCTCTGGCCGGTCATAACGACCCAACAGACCTGGAAACAGGTCGAGAGCCATATCTCTCTCGATTCTCAACCAAATTGAGTGATTTTGATGTTTGTGGATTCCTCTTTCAATGCTCTACAACACCCATATAAGGTCACTTTGAGCCATAGTCTCTAACATATCAGAAAATTCCGTGAAAAACTAAGTGGGTAGTCTCAATTTTTCGGCAATTTCTCTCTCAATACTCAATGAAAAAACATGATTTTGGTGTCAATAGGTTCGAAATTTCATCCTCTACAAAAGCCCTAAGGTAATCGGAACAATTTCACACATATGTGGATAGAGCATCTCCAAATCCGAATCGGGTTCAAAGGTTAGGGTTGTATTTTCAAAACTAAAATTCTCTCTGTACACTAATTTGTTTGATAATATTTTTATGTCAATTTTCTCAGGAAATTATCAGTAAGAAAAGCCCCCAATCAATTTTGAATTTGATCAGTAAAATTACAAAACCCCAAATTGATATATTAGGCTTTATTTCATATATGAAAATACATCATCAACACCTAATCTAGAACAATAATATTACTGCCATATAGAATTGGATTAGCTATGATATCACTTGAAGGAATTTTAATCCAATTCTTTAATATGACAAATGATATATAAAGGCAATAATCGGGATTAGGTATCAGAATTATCCGGAGCTATAGAGATTGATGAATCCATGGCAGTGTGCTTGCTTCTTCCTGTAAGGGAAAACCAAAAGCAGAGAAAGCTCCTCCTATCATCCCTTCAGTTGCTAAGGACGATGTACAGTCTCTATAGAGCAACAGTACATACTCATCAGGATTAGGAGTAGGAGCCTCTGTAGGTTAGAAATAAGATGGGTCAAGCCTGTCTATTATAGCTAAACCCAATAACAATAACCAAAATGACACCATATCCACTAATAACAACAAATTAAAATCAAGCCCAATAACAAAATTAATCACAAAATAGGCTAAATAACATGGTTCAATATTTTAGCATCCAATTAATCTGGCATCAAAATAAATACTATAGTAAAATATGATTTATGCCAGTCCACACACATAGAATATCTAACACATACATGCTGATATGTCCTTACATAATTGGATAAATATATACAATTTTTTTTGTATTGTTAGTGTATTATAATTAAATTCTACCTAGGAAAAACTTAAAAATTTGGTAAAAAAAAATCGAAAATTGATCCTTCAACTATGAAGCAACGTATTTGGAATAAAAAAAAATTAATTGCAGAAAACCCATTTGTCACTTGATCTACAGAGAATCCAATTGGTAGTTGATTTATCCCGACACAATCCCTCTCTCCAGTAACCCTCCTATTACTTCCTGTGATACCATCATTTTACCCTTGCATTTTAAAATTTGTTCCATTCGCACATTTTCTGCTTGGAGCCATACACCAAATCTTGTTTGGAACGAATTATGAATCGCTTTGTAAAGACAACTATATGTATGCCATGTAAGTGTTAGGAAACCAGTTTTGGCACCGTCTCATATTCTCATGCGTTTTCAAACTCGAGAAACAAATTTTAGCAACACCAACACATGCAAAGCATGGGAGCTATCGAGCATACGAAATGAAATACTAGGTATAGTTTTTACTCCCTCCTTTTCAATTCATAATTTTCAAAAATAAAAAAACATATAGATTAAGAAAATAATAAGTGTATTTTGAAAATAGTAAAAGGTATATGGTTGGACTATATTACCCATTAACATATAAATTTACATGATTACAATGCCGTTGAAAAACAATCACAATGAATTACATTAGGGGTAATATTAGTGCTATTAGAAATAGACAGATATTTTACAAGAAACAAACTATAAAAAATGAATAGATAGAGTGAAAAGGAGGGAGTAATTAACAAAATAATATTAATTACTCCATTCATTCATAGGTAACTTTTCAATTTTAGATATGTATAGGAATTAAGATAATAACTGATAATATCTTAATGTTAACAAAAATTATATGTACTTTATAATACTACTCTCCATCGATATAAGATAGTGACACTAAAATTGTGAACCATTGAGAGCATATTTAATAGAAAATGGAAAATAAGTTAATAAGGGTATAATTGGAAAAAAAATTAATAAATGTAATCTAAAATTTCAAAATAAACAATTATTTATAAAAAAATAAAATTTTTATATTGGACAATTGTTGGTGAAAAGAGGGAGTTCGACGCTTTGGCCAACCAGCTATGCTGCTTGTATATAAAAGCTTGTGGGGACTTGCATGCCGTGTTTGTCATTATCATTGTTTGGTTGCCTCCAACTTTATATGACTTTTAGTACCACAAAATAAAAAGAAGAAGAAACTTTATACGACTTTATTGGTTCTTGATATATAGAATGTTCTGCGAATCTCTTTATACAGCTTTTGCTTGCACGCCGAAAGAAAAAAAAAATAGAATATAAGGTAGCGAATTGCATGAAGAGAGGAAATCAACTATGGCAACCTATATGTTATCTCTTAATATGGTCCTTTTTTATAATGTGAAATAAAAGAAGCCAATCATGGGAACTTGCGGGGTATAACTTCCCATTTCGAAAAGTGACGTTTTGTAAAAACGCGGACAAGATTTGGTGAAGAGTAATGCATGTGATAGAAACTCGCTAAGCAAGAATTCTACACAAATTGACTATTTTAGTTGTTTAGACTTGGGATTTTTCTTCTCCTTTCTCCTTTTTGACAAAATATATTATATATGTGTTGAATTTGGATTCAATTTTTTGTTTTCTTTGTGTGAGAATAGTGTCTTTCCTCGGTGAATTTCTTATGAAACGTACTGGCATAGTCCCTATCCCCATTTTTTTTTCTCACGACCAACTATGCAACAATGCAATTTGCAGCTTGACAAGCCCCGGCCCCACAGCTTGTGCGACAGTGAGAGTACAACATCAGTAAGAGAATGTTTGGCAAGTTTCTAGTTCTCAATTTTTATTTTTAATTTTTTAGAATTTGTGAATAAAAAATTAAAAATTCTGAACAATTTTCAGAATTTTCAGTTTTTTTTTTATAAATTTTAAAAAATTAAAAATAAAAATTAGAAACTCAAACCAAACATACACTTAACATGTTAGACTTTTCTCACATGGACACAAATGTTTTAGGTAGTGGTACCCCATCCCATCTATAACTGAATTCAAGATATACATGCGAGTGAATTTAACAGTTCCTTGGCATTCCAAAATTCGGGGTGATTCAACCATAACTTTGACTATGAAACCGAATTGAAGTTGGAGCAGTCAATGGCCAAAATAAGAGAGTATTTCTTGCAGTACGAAAAGAATTTGTACCAATGTAATTGAAAGTTTGTGTGTTTCTTGTAATTAACCCCCCGTCCCTGTGACCCAAGCAAATGAACCAACCACCCCACATCCAGGTCCATATCCTTGCAAAATTCTTGAATCAATTGAGCCTTGCCAATTATCTTCTAAGGCCCAATACCGAACCTCCAGACCATTAGAGAATGGCCACTTCCTATTCCACATTCACGCGCCTCACAAGGAGGGAGAGCTACGACACCAATGCAGCCATCATTATGACAAGGGCGTTCAACCTGAAGCTGCACCATGATGTCCCCTGTCTGAACAGAATTTATCTCCCCCTTGTTCCTGCTTTGCCTTGTCAAAATTTTATATTAAGTCATATAGTAGCGTTGAATTAAAAAAGCTCAATTCTCTTTATAATTCGGATAAACTAAACTATAAACTCACTTTGAGGCTTGATATCGGAGGAACAATATGCCCCTCTTCTTTTTTCAATTTGTGTATTATAGGACCCCCCCCCCCCCCATTTTTTTTTTTTTTTGCTTTTTGCATATATAGATCACGTCTGCTGTAGGCTCTCGAACTTCAGAAGAGCCCATACCGTACACATTGTAAAACAAGCAAACGAAAGGTCTAAACAAAGAATAAAAGGGAACAAAAACACAATCTCTGTAACAGCAATATTGCAGAGATTATGTCAGTATTAAAACGAGTAACCCCATCCTCAAAAATGATTTCAGTTTCTTCAAGCTCCATTTCCATTTAGTCACAAAACTTCCACCAAGCGCAGCTTCAGAAAACTATAATTAACCTCAGGAACTCTTCAAGAAAGTTTAAGAAGTACAGCAGCCAAACATAAGACATTTTTCTACCTCCGTCAATTCCCACTCCAACCAAACAAATTAAAAGATATAACTGAGATTATATATATACACCGCAAACACAGAACATACTCCATCGGAATCAATTCTAACTTCCGAACAGGAAACATACAAGCCAAAGAGTAAGCGACAACGAAAAAGAGGTACCTCCAAGTTGACAGTTCTCCAATATCGTGACATAACACTTATCTGCAATATGATGTATGCGATGTGAGGCTACTATCCCGAGCAGAAAAATTCTTGTATACACACGTAAAATAACTCACATTTGCATGTACACTCATAATAAAAGTGGTGGTTGTGAGACCCATATATAAACAAGCGGGTGATTTTTCTGGTGATGTCGTAGGTCAATAGGTGTGGTGAAGTCGCCTAGGTTGAAGCGTAGTTGCGGGATAGGCCTCATAAATGCAGTTGCACAATGTCAACCTACAGCTTTTGTATTATATAGGATAAATGTAGTTGCGTATATACCAGCGTTTTACACACCCTTCCAAATACAATTGCTGCATTTTTTATAGAGTGCTAAACTCTCAAAGATAGAATCAAAAATTGATATCAGATTCTCACTAAAATAATACACTTCAATATTTTTCTCTCTCACTGATATACACAGCACATGATCGGAAGAGGAAGTTTTTAATTTTATAACTTGATGGATTGAGATATTGTAAAACATGGTACATGAACGTGCCTTTTATAGACTCCATCATCTAATAACCTCATGCAGTAAACGTCATCACCTAATCTAGCCTATAGATAGGCTACATAGATTTACAATTAATGCTAGTGCACCAGCACTAAGTAATCACATCACATTTATTACCACCAACTATTCTTTGGCCTAAAGTTGACTTATGGTGGGTGCCTACAAATGGTGTAATTAATGCACTTGCAATATTATAACATTGCCTCTTTTAAACTAAGTTTGTAGAATTGCTTATTCCAAGCATCTTTTTCAACTTGCAGAATAACTCATTCTTTAAAGAATTTATGAAAATATTTACAATTTATTCTTCAATGTAACAATAATCAATAAACACTTCTTTCTCAGCCACCAATTCTCGAATTTTGTGAAATCGAATGTCAATATGTTTGGATCTCCCATGAAATACTAGATTTTTGCAAAGTTCAGTAGCAGACTTGTTGTCACAAAATATTATTGTGGGAGTATTTTGCTTCTGCTTCAATGCTTCAAGAATTTTTCTCAGCCATATTGCCTGTGTAGCACAGCTGGCTGCTCCAATATATTCTGCTTCAGCTGTGGAGAGTGCAAGAATTGGTTATTTCTTTGAAGACTAAGATATTGCCCCAGATCCAAGATGAAAAACATATCCTAAAGTGTTTTTTCTTGTTTCTATGTCACCTGCTCAATCATTATCTGTATAACCAACAAGCTTCACATCATTAGTATCACCATAGAAAATTCCATCAGTCATGGTACCTTTGATATAGCAAAGAACTCTTTTAACTGCTTGCAAATGATGGGTGCACGGCTCTTCCATGAACCTGCTAAGTAATCCAACTCCAAAAACTTTGTCTGCTCTGGTTCCAGTTAGATATCTCAAACTTCCAATCAAACTCTTATAGTAGGTAGGATCCACAGCTTTTTCTTGATCTTCCCTTATCAATTTCAGCCTCTCTTCAACTGGAGTGGAGATTGACTTTGAATTCTCCATCTGAAACTTCTTCAGAATATCATTAGTATATTTCTTTTGAGAAATGAAAATGCAATGATCTTGCTGAACAATTTCAATGCCTAGAAAGTAAGACATTAGACCAAATCTATCATTTCAAAATGTTTCACCATGTCCTCCTTGAATTTTGCAATCATCTTCAAATTATTTCCAATGAAAATCAAATCATCAACATAAAAACATACAATGAGCATATCACCAGACTCAACAGATTTGATGTACAAATTATATTTAAATGGACATCTTTGAAAATCATTCTCAATGAAATAAGAATCAATTTTCTTGTACCATGCTCTTGGTGCTTGTTTCAAACCATACAATGCTTTCTTCAACCTGTAGACTTTGTCTTCTTCTTCAGAGATCTCATAACCAGTAGGTTGCTCAACATACACTTCTTCCTCCAAAGTACCATTCAAAAAAGCAAACTTGACATCCATTTAATCATCTGAATTGTATCAAGTCTAGCAACGAGGGCAAATACCTCAAAGTAATCAATACCCGGCTTTTGCTTGTATCCCTTTGCAACCAATCTTGCTTTGAACCGATCAATCTCATCATTGGGCTTATACTTTGTCTTGTATACCCATTTTACTCTCATTGGCTTCTTACCTGTAGGTAAATCTGTTAGCACCCATGTATCATTTTTCTCAATTGCAAAGATCTCTTCATCCATTGCTTTTCTCCAATTCTTGTCAGCGGAAGCTTCGTCAAAGCTTACAGGTTCATAATATGTAAATAAAGCAAAATTAATAATATCCTCATCAGATGCATCATTATCATTGCTCACAACATGATCCCTCAGTCTTGCTGGTAATTGATGATTCCTTTGAGGTCGACTTGATGATTCTGGTTGAGCTGATGTGCCTTCTTGTCCATATTCTTCTTCATAACTATCAAAAATCACCACGGGCTCCTTTTGAGTTTTGGAAGACCAATTCCACATTGCTGCTTCATCAAAAGTCACATCTCGACTGATGATCACCTTCTTTGTATCTGGATTATACAGCTTATATACCTTAGAATTCATGCTGTAACCAACGAAAATACATTTCTTATCTTTGTCATCCAATTTCTTCCTTAGTTGATCTAGTACATGAGCATATGCAACACACCCAAAGACTCTGAGGTGATGAATTGAAGACCTTCTTCCATTCCAAGCTTCTTCAGGAGTCTTATTATGAACACTCCTTATTGAACACCTGTTCAAAATATACACAACAGTAGCAACTGTTTTTGCCCAAAATTCTTTTGGCAGATGTTTAAACCGTAACATACATCTCACCATATCCGTGATTGTCCTGTTCTTCCTTTTAGCAATCCCATTCTGTTGGGAAGTGTATCTAGTTGTCAACTGATGTTGAATCTCATGCTGCTCAAAGAAATTTGCATATGCAAGATATTCCTGTCCTCTATCTGTTCACAGAATCTTGATTCTATAGCCACTTTGATTCTCCACAAATACTTTGAATGAGTTGAAGACATCACATGCTTCTGATTTCTGCTTCAAAAAATACACCCAAGTCTTTCTGCTAAAGTCATCAATAAAAGTAATGAAATACCTACTTCCATTATGTGATGAAACATTAATGGTGCATAGATTTGAATACACAATCTCCAAAAACCTTTTTGCTCTCCAAGATTTTCCAATAGGAAATGATTCTCTATGCTTCTTTTCCAATTGACAAGTCTCACAAATACAATTAGGAATTTGAACAACTGACAAATCAGAAACAAGTTTTTTCCTTGACAGGTAATTTAATCTAGAAAAATGATAATGTCCAAAACCCATGTGTCATAACCAATTATTATCAGATATCACTGAACTCAAGCAAGAAAATTTTTCATGTTGAATTTTCAACGGGGAAAGTCTGTTCCGAGTCATTTTTACTTTGGCTATAAATCTTCCATTCTTGTCAAATATTGTACAACATCCTTGATAAATTTGAATGTTATAGCTTTTCTCTATCAACTGTCCCAAACTTAACAAGTTGTGATGAAGACAAGGAGCATAAAACACATCAGAAGTAAAATTGTGAGAACCATCTTTCAATTTTATTTTTATCTAACTTTTTCCCAAAATTGGAATATTTGATTTGTTGCCAACTTCTACAGATGGTTTTACAGTTTCATCTAGTAAAGAAAATAACTCCTTTTTCCACATATGTGATTGCTACAACCGATATCCAAATACCACATATTTTCTTCCACATCAAAAGAATTGCTTGCCAAAAATAGACTTTGTGGATTAGAATTCTCACCAATATCTTGACACTGGTTTTCGACAACATTTGCTTGAGTGTTATTGCTTTGATTCATTGATCTAAATCTGCAATCTACAACTTTGTGCCCAAACTTTCCACGGTGAAAACAATTAAAGTTTATTCTTTCTTGATAAAAATTACCTCTTCCTCTTGCTTAATTAGCAGGTCCAAAATTATTTCCTCCTCTTCCTTGATTATGCGGTCTGAAATTATTGCCTCTTTCTTGATTGTAATTAGTGTCACGACCTCTTCCTTTAAAATTTCCTCTGCCTCTGCCTTGGGCATAACTTCTTTCTTCTCCTTCATGGCTTGAGTCGACAAATCCATTTAAATTTACCTGACTCTTCAAGGCTTCTTCTACTAATTTTTCTGTTTTCTCTAAGATCTTCTTCTACTGACTCTTCAAGGCTTCTCTGCAATTCTGCAATTGTCATTTTGTCTATGTCGTGTGACTCAATTATTGTAGTCACCACATGATCAAATTTGATTGGCATAGTGCGGAGGATTTTCTCAACCACCTTGCTGTCTTCAATATTCTCTTCATATACTCTCATCTTATTGACAAGGTCAATGACACAAGAAAAATATTGTTCAACAGATTCTGAGCTGAACATTTCATACCTTTCATATTCTCTACGCAAAAACTGTAGTTTAGACTTTTGCGCCTTCTCTACACCTTTGTATGACAGCTTTAGAGTATCCCATGCTTCTTTGGTAGTTTAGGCATTTGCAATTTCGCTAAACACTGAATAATCCACTCCTTGATGGATTTGTGACAGCGCCAATTGGTCTTTCCTTTGAGTTGCTTGATTTGCTCCTTCTTGAATGCCTAGTTCGATAAAGGTCCAAATATTGTAAGCTTTTAAATGGGTGCACATTAAAGTCTTCCAATAATAATAATTAAATTTCCTATCTAATTTGAGACCGAACCAAACAATATTGTAATTGTTTGTCATACTAGTTGAAGAAAAAATTAACTATATGAGATCACTCTTGTTTCTCACAAACTCTCTAAAAATTTGACGCTGGATTTAACTAGCTCTGATACCAATATGATATCAGATACTCACTCAAATAACACACTATAATATTTTTCTCTCTCACTGATATACATAGCACAGGAACGGAAGAGGAAGTTTTTTATTTTATAACTTGATGGACTGAGATATTCTAGAACATCGTACATGAACGTGCCTTTTATATACTCCATCATCTAATAACCTCATGCAATAAACATGATCACCTAATCTAGCCTATAGATGAACTACATAGACTTACAATTAATGCTAGTGCACCAGCATGAAGCAATCACATCACATTTATTACCACCAACTATTCTTCAGCCTAAAGTTGACTCATGGTGGGTGCCTACAAAATGGTGCAATTAATGCACCTGTATACTTGGTTTAAAATATTATAACAAAAAAGGTACAAATCAAACTCATGAAAATGACATGGGCACAAGAATACAAACCCAAAATACAATAGAAAACTACAGGAATCAAAATGGCAATACATCAAAACAAGAAAATAGCTAGAAAACACTCCTTAATTCAACATTAATAAGAAATGCCGGCCAATTCGTCCTCAACCAATCCAGCAACAAAGGAGGGAGGATTCTTCATTGCAGCATGCTTCTACACAGGAGATGCACTCTTTTTTATCTTTTGATGAAACAGTGCATCCCATGCATCATACAATTGTTAGATTATAAGGGGATACAAAAGCAGTGCTACAGCATAATCTTTAAGCATTTCTCCGTCACTGTATTGTTCCCTATCGATTCTGACAAGATTATTTGGGTATTACGACCAAAAAAGATCTAGTAGTTAGGGCTACTTTGGGCGCTTCCTTAGCCCATAAGATCAAATAGATATGTGGATGAAGTCCAATCAAAGGAAATATTTATGGGCTTGAGGTGGGGCTCAAAGAGAACTATCCCTCATGTTGCCTAGTAGATTTCGATAGTGTGATCCCTGCCCAAGAGAGTTGGGCCTGCATAGGAACAATACCATGGGAAAATGGAAAGATCCTTCTCCAAGTCAAGGAAAAAGACGCCGCGTCCTGAGAGAATGAGGGAAAGAGGTAACGTAGTGAGAGAGTCCATTTTTAGGTGGTAAAGTGAACGTCACACATACACTACACCACGAAATAATCTTATATGGTATACCTTTTGGCCAAAGTTATGTGAGCGGTGGGAAAAGCCACTTAATGCACTCTGCTGTAAGCGCAGGTCACCTATGTCAATGTTTTTGACCTTTGAGTCTTGTCCTACAGTGGCTAGAGACACGTGTCGATGGGCTAAGCACATCATTTTGACCAAAAGAGAGACAATAAGTGAATTGGAGAGGGGGTAGCGTAAGAAAAGGGAAAAGGACCGCCTAGTGCATAGAGTAGGATCTAGAGGAGGGAATGATGGCATCTGTGGATAGGAGAAAAGAGAAGGGTCTTAAGAGACATCCAATACTTTCCAAAGGTTGGAACTACTGTTCACCACCAAGTCACTCAAAGAAAAGTTGTTGTTACATTGACTATTGATCACCATTTCTCACAAGCATTACAAACCCAAAACCTAGAATGCATATCTGTTCCTTTTCTCTGGCTGGTGACAGTATTTATGCTCAAAGTTTCCGTACATAAGCTCGATTGTTCTAGCAAAATTAACAACATAGTCAAGCTTTGGTTTTGGAACATCATCTAACTTGAGGCATGCTTTATTTATTTCCTTCCAAATGTGTTCGATTTACTTGTGGATGAGTTTATAGGCCTCTTCTTATAAAATGCTATATTGCTTCATGCAACATTCAACTATAGAAGCAACATGTACCCTTTACTACTCAAATTAAAAATAAGCCACATATCCAAAAGCTTATTTAGATGCTTCTGTATACTTATTTTGAGCTAATTCACAGCTAGCTCTTGTCATATGGCTAATCATGGCTTTATTGAATTAATATTGGGGAAAAATATTTAGGAAAAAGAATAAATTGCTTTGGCAGTTTCACCATAAACTATAAAATATCTTTTAGTGGCCAAACTTCAACTAAACTAACTTAAGGATTTAATTTTGATACAATGATAATGCAAAATATTATCAGACAATTATTCAATAATGTATTGTCCCATCAGTAAATAGAGTTAATTGTTACATTAATTATTTAATTTCAAAAATCGTGTGAATGAAAATCTTTGGTAGAATAACAATATAAAAGTTATTTTTTCAACTATTAGTGTATTAAAATTTAACTCAAAAATTAACAAATAATTGTATTTTGATTATTGGCTCACTAACCATAATATTATGTGAAAAAATGTCATTCATATATTTCACATTAAAATCTAATCATCAATTAATTTATTAAATAAATTGTTTTAAAGTAATTGTAAATAATTAAGTTATATTGTAGTAAAATCCATAAAATTTTAAAAGTATATATTATTATAAAAAATATTATGAAGTTTATAATAATCAATCAATGAATAAATTAAGAAGCAACCTAAACTAATACACATAAAAAATATTCCTAAGAGTTATTCCATATAAATTATCAAACTAATATAAAAGTGATTCATTAAGTTATGAATTAAAATTATGAACTAATAAAAATTGAAGTTTAGAATGCCCTAAACCCAAAACCTTAACTATCTCTCTTTAGTCAATCTCCGTTCTCTTTTCTTCCCTATATATAGAGCTATATGCCTAGTTTAATTTTGCCACTATTACGTTTATTTTCTCCCAGTTTTTGTCTTCTGATCTGCCTCTGGTATATGTGAGATTTATGGTGTTAATCAATTCATAAGTAGCATTTTAAGTTGTCAATTTTTTTTTTTGGATACATAATTGTATTCATCATATATGATATGGTTATATTCATGTATTTGATAACATGATTGATAACATGCAACTCGGATGAAGTCTATGGTCCGTCAAGGATATAGTCCAAGTGAGCACAGGTAAGATCAATGGATAGAATAACGACTCTTTTTTCTATGAGATCTTCTTGCTATTTTGCAGTTTGTCAGTGAGCCTCTGCCCTCTTTTCCTTCGACTTCAGCTGTGATTCGGTGGATTGTCAAGCACCTTGAACATCTTGGACAATTGTTTCATTGAACTTTCGTATATTATTCTTGAATTTGTTAAATATATCTATTAATTATCATTCACCCAATTTATGAATCTATATTCCATAATATTTAATATATTTAATTATTTATAACTGATTGCCGGTGCATTTTCATGGTCTTGTACTAATGTAAACTATTACACTGGCACTGTTTCGCATAACTGATGAAGTGTGGTGTCCTTTTTGCCTAGGCAATCGAAAGAGTAACGCAAGATCATGAAGGCCACCATCTTCTGTGGTGAAGTTATTGTTGGTAGAGGCATTGTGGATTTTCTTTTAATGCTTCGTCTATTTCGTCTATTTCATGTCCTAAATAATGAGATATACCCAAACGTTGGATTGAGTCAATGAAGTTTAGTTTGTGTGAGATAGTATTACTTGAAGATAGAAGCATCTTCTTCACTTCCTCTTTATATACTTGAAGTTACTGCTTCACACTATCATTGACTTCCTACAAATTAAATAGTTATAGCTAGGAGCAGGCAGGGCTGCTCTCAACAAGGTGGTGGCGGTGAGCCACTGTGAAATGAGGGAAGAGCAGTTAGGTTTCCCCATTTTGCAGTGTTGTGTTTGTTTCAGTTCCGTGTGAATGGCCCAAAAGAGAAGTTGATTGGAAGCCAAAAAAGAAAAAATGGGTTGGCTCACAGTTCAAGCTCACTTGACTCATAAGTGAAGTGAGCCGGGTCATTTTGACCCACTTTATATGAGTTGTAATCTTAACAGCATAAACCCACCATTTTGGTGGGTCTAGCCGAATTGGCTCAGGGCTAGAATCCATTTTAATAATTCTACTTCCAAAGCCTCCCAACACCTCTGATTGCCATTCCTACAAATCAAAACATCGTAATTAGTGTCCAACAAAAAAGGAAACATCAACTTCCATTAAAACACTAATTTGAGTGCAGTGCAAAAATTTCCAGTTTCAAAGCAAATGGCACACAACGAGGAATCATGCAGATAAGGGAGAACTTGTGCATCAATTATGACAAAAACACCGAGAGTTAAGGAAAAAAACAAAACAAAGAATTCACATTTATCAGTGGCTCTAACATCAGAATGTCATGAACCATTTTTAACAAAATAGATTGAGATATATAAATAAATAGTTTTATATATAACAACAATAATTATATTTGCACACTATTTAATTTGTATTACATAGTCTTTGCGCTACTTTCTTTTTCAATAATAAAATAAGAGAAATATACATTCCAACCTTGTTTTTTTTCCCTAAACGAAATAGTACCGAAAAAATGGTATGCAAAATTAGTGTGAAATGTAGATCTAGTCCCAGATGTTGGTCGGCATTTTTGACCAAAAAGAAGGAACCCTTAAATCCAATTGTGGGTATTACTAAAAATTAAAAAAATAAATAAATAAAAGAAAAACCAATTCAGGGGTCACATTATTACAACAAGGAAACCCAATTAAGGCTTTTTAGAGTTATTAAAATATGCAGCATTGGCTAATGAGCTGTATCTCACATGGCATCACTGTTGGTCTAAGTGATTAAGAGTTTATTGATATTAGATCAGGAGTTCTATCCCCATCTACCCATCCCCTTATCTATTTCCTTAGCTAGGGCCTTTTTATTAATACTTTTTTGATCAGCACAAAAAGATAAGAAAAATTTCTCCCCCATAAGTGAAGGAGGGTCGAGGGATGGATGTTTTATAATGACGTGGGAATGATATGATTGATGAAGATCAAGTCATAGATGTGTTGGCTAAAACAAAAAAAAAAAAACCAAAACCAAAAAAAGAAAGTGTGAACTTGAGAAGAAATAAGCACAATAACTTCTGAATCAGCACTATCAATCACAAGTTTAGCCAGTTTGAGGATGAAGAAAAGGTGAAGGATAATTTGGTCTCTCACATCTATTGGACTTTCACATGATCCTCATTTAATTTCATTAGAATTACTAAATTGGCCTTTCTTTTATTTATCAAATATAAAAATTCCACTTTTTTTTTTCGCAACCGCAATGTCGTCATTCCATTTTTATTAGATCTGAATATGATTGGATTTGGCTGTGCACATGGACAATTACCAAAAATTACCAAACAATATCATATGTTTCTTGCGAGAATTTTTCTCCAAAGCTTGATGAAGCAACTTGACTACATGAAAAAGTATCAAGAACCACTTTTAGTTGCTTCTCTTATGGCCAAAAACACAAGAACCGGCTAAAAGGGTTCACATTTGGAACAATAAATCCCAAGAAGTGTTGGGTTTAGAGACTGATTCACAATGTAATTAAATGATACCAATACGTGGCAATGAGTATGAAATAAATCTGATAGAATTAAATCTATCGATCAACACAGCATAGTGAAAATAAATATCAGGATGAATAATAATTCACGGTGGGATCCGCTTGTCACTATTCATGCAGACAACACTTAGCAATGGAACAGTATCACTATTCTTGTGAATAGTAAGTTTGGCGTTACTGTTCATTGGAGTGGGATCCACTTCACTATTCTCTGTAGTGGGACCCACATCACTATTCATGCCACCAAAATAGATTAAGAAAAATCTGCACACTGAATTTTTAATGTAGAAACCCCCAAATACCGGAGGAAAAACCACGAGACAAACTCCAAAAAATATTCCACTATATTCAGGATAATTACACAATATCCTTTTCACACACTTCAACCCAAGAGGTAAATATAGTGTTTCCCGGTGAGAACCCTCCTATTCAAATACTATATTTTTACAGTACCAAAGAGTAATAAGGATAATACCCAAAAATATTCCTGGTGTATTTATTCGCACCCTACACTCTTTGAGATTTACTCACACTCTATTTTTTCTTCTCACTCTCAGAAAAATAATACACATTCTGTATATTTTTCTCTCTATGAAGCTTGTCTCTTCGCTGCTTCTTATGCTTTCAACTAAATGATCCGCCTCTATTTTAGAGAGCGCTTAATGTGTGCACAATAATTTTTTTTTACTGATCGCGCATTAAAAATTCTCCTCACGGTACTAAACTCTTCACAAGCAAATAGTGATTTCACTATTCACACGTTGAAAATTCTCTCTCTGCACCTAACTTTCTTTATGTGTGAATAGTACTTCACTGTTCACGCATTGAAATTTCTTCTCTCCTCGGTTGGTTCAAATTTCTCGGCTGGACCTACAGTTCTCCCCCTCTAGCCAATGGGGAAATAGTCTGGGAGACATCATCTGGAATTCAGGCCGATCAACCCGGCACAAAGTTGAAGCTTATCTCGTGCTACAACTTTTGTCATCAATGTGAATCTTCTCCAGCTTGAATTGCTTTTCTTCTACTGCTTGACGCAGTTAATGATACCTGACATCAATGTGCTTCGTCCGTAAGTGATCATTCTTGATCAAATCCAAAGCACTTTGACTGTCGCAATAGATAATGGAACTGTTCTGCTTTATTCCCAATTGTTCAAGGAATCTTTTCAACTAAAGCATTTCTTTCCCAGCTTTAGTCATAGCAACATATTCTGCCTCAATAGTGGACAAAGCAACACATTTTTGCAGTTTTGACTGCCAAGATACACTCCACCTGCAAAAGTAAACACGAATCCATAAGTAGATTTCCTACTGTCCAGATCACCTGCCATATCAGCATCTGCATAGCCTTCCAAAACTGGTTCTGGTCCTCCAAAACTCAAGCACATTCTCAAACTACCTTTGAGATATCGTAAAATCCATTTTACAGCTTCCCAATAGTCTCTACCAGGATTGGAAAGAAATCTGCTAACAACTCCAATTGCTTGAGCGATATCTAGCTGAGTACAAACCATAGCATACATTAAACTCTCGACTGCAGAGGAGTAAGGAATATCAGCCATAGCTTTCTTTTCTTCATCAGTAGCGGGACAACTCTTTTTGCTGAGTTTGAAATGCTTGGCCAATGGTCTGCTAACTGCTTCAGCATTCTTCATATTGAATCTGCCTAGAACCTGCTCCACATATCTTTCTTATGACAACTAAAGCTTTCGAGCCATCTGGTCTCGCAAAATCTGCATACCCAAAATTTGCTTTGCAGGGCTTAGGTCTTTCATATCAATGGACTTTGATAGCTCCTTTTTCAAATCACCAATCATCTCTGCATCCTGTCCTACTATTAGCATCTCATCTACATACAGTAGAAGAATGATAAACTTATCACCTAGAAATGTCTTGACATATACACAATGATCTGCGTTTGTCCTGGTATATCCATGGCCCACCATGAATGAGTCAAACTTCTTATACCACTATTTAGAAGCCTACTTTAATCCATACAGACTCTTCTTTAATTTGCAAACCATGTTTTCCTTTCATGCCTCCTCAAATCCTTCTGGTTAATCCATGTAGATCTCTTCCTCCAAATCACCATGGAGAAACGTAGTCTTCACGTCTAACTACTCAAGCTCCAAATCCAAGCTAGCCGTCAATCCGAGTATAACTTGAATAGAACTCATTTTGACAATTAGAGAAAAAATCTCATCAAAATCTATCCCTCGCTTTTGACCAAAGCCTTTTGCAACCAAGCAAGCCTTATACTTTACTAGCTTGTTGTCATCTTTCTTCAACTTGAACACGATTTATTCTTCAAGGCTTTCTTGCCTTTAGGGAGTTTTACTAACTCATAAGTATCATTCTTCTATAAGGAATCCATCTCTTCTTGCATGGCTTTGATCCAATGAACTTTATCCTTATGAGTCTGAACTTCTTCAAAACTCTCTGGCTCCCCCTCATCAGTGAGAAGGACATACTCTGACCTGGGATACTTGCTAGATGGATATTGCACTCTATTAGATCTTCTAAGTTGTGGTGTATGAGCTTGCTCCCCTTACTCAATACCTCTTCCATCTCCAGCATTATCAGTAGTTGGCTCATCATCAGCTCCATGGTCTGGAACCTCTCCCCCTTCTGTGGCATTTTCTTCAGGAAGAGAGACTGAAGTAAAATCAACCTTATCACCAGATTTCTCTAGAATAGTAGAATATGATATAGTTTCTTGCTCATGAAACACTACGTCTCTGCTTCTTACAATCTTCTTCTTTTCCAGATCCCATAACCCATAGCCAAATTCCTCATCTCCGTAGCCTATGAATATGCAAGGAATGGCTCTATCATTAAACTTCTGTCTCTGCTTTTTACTTACGTGAGCAAAGGCTTGGCATCCAAACACCTTTAAATGAGAGTAACTAACATCATGATCGGACCATATTCTCTTAGGAATGTCAAAGCCCAAAGGAACAGATGGAGATTTGTCAATCAGGTAGCACGTTGTTTGAATAGCTTCACCCTAGTATGGGTTAGGCAGCTTAGCCATTCTCAACATACATCTGACTTTCTCCATAATGGTTCTGTTGATTCTTTCAGCCATACCATTATGTTGTGGGGTGTAAGGAACCGTATTTTCTTGCCTGATACCATGTTCAGAGCAATAATTCTTGAATTCATGGGAAGTGTACTCTCTCTCCCCTATTGTCATTGCGAAAACACTTCAAAGGTTTTTCGGTTTCTCTCTCCACCATGGTATGAAACCTCTTGAAGTATTGAAACACCTGGTCCTTCCTCTTTACAAAATAAACCTACACTTTCTGTGAAGCATCATTAATGAACGTTATAAAATATCTGTTACCACCTAGAGTCTCCACCTCCATGGGATCGCATACATAAGAGTAAATCATATCTAAAATATTTTTTTTCAGCTTCAATCTTTTGCTGAAAGACACTCTATGATGCTCACCAAATAAATAATGATCACAAGGGTTTAACTTTGTACCTTTGGCATAAGGAATGGGGGATTTCCTAGCCAAAATTTGCAATCCTTTTTCACTCATGTGAGCTAGTCTTTTGTGCCACAAATTTGGCGAAGCATCATCCTCAACTGCATTCAACCTTTTAATTTTCTTAGCTTGAGTCTTGTACAATGTGTTGAACAACATCCCTCTTGAAACCACCATCAAACCTTTGGAAAGCTTCCATTTGCCATCACTAAAGTTACTGTGGTATCCGGCTAGATCCAGAGCATGCACAGAGATCAAATTCAGGCATAAATCCGGCACATATCGCATGTTCTTCAATGTCAGTGTACATCCTATATTTGTTTGAATGCACATATCACTAACTCCCACAATATTAGAATTACTAGTGTTACCCATCTTCACTTTGCCAAAGTCTCCTACTTTGTACACAGTAAAGAATTCCTTGTTGGGAGTGGCATGATATGAAGCTGCGAGTAAACGACCTACTCAACACATGAATCTGCAACATAACACTCTTCATCTACAAGGGAGAACAACACCACTTCCCTATTTGTTATAGGAATTGTAGTATTTTCATCATCAGCCGCATCCTGACTTCTCCGATTGTTCTTACCTCTGTCTTTCCAAGCCTCACAATTTCTTTTGATGTGCCTTTCTTCGCCGCAATGGTAACATTTGAACCTCCTTCTTGACTGGGACTGTGGTTGATCTTTTGCTTTTCTACACCACCCTCTACTTTTGCTTCTCCCCCTATTCTCTTTGACAAGGGCTTAAGAATTATCTATTCTCACCAAGTCTTTTCTTCTGGTTTCTTCATTGAACATACTATCTTTGACTTGGACTAAAGACAGCTTTCCACTTGAAGCAGAGTTGCTTAGTGACACCACCAAGGTCTCCCAGCTATCCGGCAAAGAACTCAAAAGTAATAGTACTTGTAACTCATCATCCAGCACTATCTCCATGGTACTAAATTAATTCACTTTATCTTGGAAGTCACTCACGTATTCAGCAACAAACCTTCCATCTCTTTACTTGAGATTCACCAGCTTCCTGATTGCGAAAGCTTTATTCTGTGCAGTCTTTCTCTCATAGAGATCTTGTAAATTCTTCTACAGAGTATTTGCATCTGTCTCTGTGACCATATGGTGGAATACACTAATATCCACCCACTGTCTAATTAATCTAATGGCCTTTTGGTGCATCTTTTTCCAATCTTTTATTTTCATGTCTGCTGGCTTTGCATCTCCTTTCTCTACAGGATCATACAAATCCTTATAGAAAAGTATATCCTCCATTTTAGGCTTCCAAATGGAGTAATTTGCTGCTGTTAGCTTGATCATGGTACCCATATTCTCCTCCATTTAATTTACACAGCACAATCCTAAGCTCAAAAACTTGCACTCTGATGCCACTTATTGGGCTCGGAGACTGATTCACAATGTAGTTAAATGATGCCAATGTGTGGCAATGAGTATGAAATAAACCCGATAGAATTAAATTTATCAATCAACGTAGCGCAGCGAAAATAAATATCAGGATGAATAGTAATTCACGGTGGAACCCGCTTATCACTATTTACTGAGGGGCCCACTTGTCACTATCACTATTAAGTTTGCATTACTGTCCACTAGAGTGAGACCCACTTCACTATTCACTGCAGTGGGACTCACATCATTATTCACGCCACCAAAATAGATTAAGAAAAATTTGCGCACTGAATTTTTAACGTGGAAACTCCCAAATACCAGAGGAAAAACTATGGGACAAACTCTGAAAAATATTTCACTATATTCAGCATAATTACACAATATCCTTTCAACACACTCCAACCCAACGGGTAAATATAGTGTTTCCTGGTGAGAACCCTTCTATTCAAATACTACTGTTTTACAGCACCAAGGAGTAATAAAGATGATACCCAAAAATATTCCTAGTGTATTTACCCACACCCTATACTCTTTGGGATTTACTCACACTCTATTTTTTCCTCTCACTCTCAGAAAAATAACATACACTTTGTCTATTTTTCTCTTTATGCAGCTTGTATCTTCGCTGCTTCTTGTGCTTTCAATTGAATGATCTAACTTTATTTATAGAGAGCGCTTAGCGCGTGCACAGTAATTTTTTTATTGTTCACGTGTTGAAAATTCTCTTCACGGTACCGGACTCTTCACGCGTGAATAGTGACTTACTGTTCACGCATTGAAAATTTCTTCTCTTCTTGACTACTTCAAATTTCTCTGCTAGACCTACAAGAAGTTGGGTTTAAACCTTACCAAGAAAAATTCACAAGAAGTTGGGTTTGAACCTTACCAAGAAAAATTCATTATTTTAAAGTAAAACCAAAGTGAAAATTCTTCGTAGATGGATCAAGTTGCATTAGTCAAAAGTGAAAAAATACAACTTGTTTAATTACATTTTTAGGTGTTGGGGAAAAGGCAGACATATTGTACGAGCGTTGGAGAAGCTACAATTGAAGGAGGAAAGAGGATCCAGGGTAGTAGGTGTCATCCGATCCCTCGTCTCAGTTTCAAAACATTACCATTTTTACTGTATTGTTTATGGTGGCAGTCGCTCTTGGGAAGAAGAAGGTGAAGTTGAGGTGAAGGGAGAGGAGGAAGTGACGGAAAGGGAGACGGGAAACAAAGAAAAGGATAGTTTTGTAATTATATAAGTTAGTATTTTATTTTTTAATTTTACATAATTATTATAATTTTTATGTAAGTATTATAACTTTAAATCTGAACCATTGAATTATAATCTAATGATAATAGATGATGGAGCATATAAAGGTTGAGATCTGATGGGAGATCAAATTATCCTCCACTGTGAAGATAGAGATGATCAAGAAAATCTACATGTTGAACATGACAAAGTAATTTATTATATGAGCTTAGAAGTATGTGAGAGCTTGGCAAACATTTTGGGCTATATGCTAATATGACAATATGTTTGTTGAGGCTCTAGCCAATGATTTTAGTTTGAAGAATAATGATCTAAACCGGATTAGAACAATTAGAAGAATCATGAGTAGAAGAAATTAAAGTCAAACGAAATAAGATTCAGAATAGGCTGGTGGGTTTAGTTAGGTGTAAAATGCTAAACTGCTTAAAGTTTTGGATTTGGCCTTTGTTAATAGTTACTATTGGATGCTCACCTCTAATTGCTTCCTCCCATCATTCACCGTGGCATATTTGGTCCATTATTTTGTGAAAAAAATAATTTGACCTTTTGTTTTTTTTTAATTCAACTTTGTTTGATATAAAATAATGAGTTTAATTTCTATGTACCGATGGAGTAAAACTTTTTTAATTGTTGTTCAATCGAATCATCTCATTTGCATAATTTTTAAAGTAATAAGCGTGAGACTTAACCATTTTCACAAATATAATAATACATAATTGGAAGACAATGTAAAAAATTATCAGTGCATATAAATTAAACTCTAAAATAATTCATCCATTTTTAACCAAATGGTTCAAACTTTTGGATAGATGATTCATACAGTTTATTTTGATAGATAGATCAAAGCTCAATACCCCAAAACAATAGGGGGAGCACAAGTCCACAACAGATTGAAAACCAACAAAGAGATACGATTCTCAATCAACAGTAAAAAGTAGAAAAAAGACACACTTATCATTCATCAATCAGCACCTAAACCAGATAGACAAACCAGCAACAGGACAAGTCTCTCTCCTAGCCCTAGGACAAATATATGTGCAAGCCAACTCTTTAATTATACATCTCCCACATTTTTCGTAAAAATTACTAGATGACAATGGGATCCACAAGCAACGCAACAACGACATCTTTCATGAGTTCTTCATTCGTGTATCTATCCTCAAAATTAACATAAATGAAATCAATTATACGTGCCAAATTAAGAATACAATCAAGCACGGGCTTTGGTATATCATCTGACTTGGGGCACACTTCATTTATATCCTTCCAAAAATCTGTATTTCTTTGAGAATGAGCTTATAGGCCTCTTCTTGTGGAATACCATATTATTTCATACAACGTTCAACTCCGGAGGCAACATGATCCCTTTGCTGCTCAAACTGTAAATAATCCCAATCCAAAAGCTCAATCAGATAAGTCATGTAATTGTCAATATTTGTTGAATTAAACCAAATCTAGCTAATGTTTAATAACTTAATGAAGGCTTTTATTGAATTAATATTGGGTCAAAGTATTTTTGGAGAAAAGTATGAACCATCTTAAATTTTTACCTTGCTACAAGTTATTGCCATAATTAGTTAACAAAACTTTCTTCATCAAGGGTTATAATTATACGCATACGTATTTCAAGGTTAAATTAAAATAAACTTCTATTCTACTCTAACAAAAAACAAAAAGTTGTGAGAAATTATTCTCTACCTTATGTGATACCACGTCATCCATGAGTCTGCCAATAAGTGCTACAACTTTTACAATTGTTGGATCACTTAAAATCCAATCTAACACCTCTTTGGTTGCAAATTCTCCCAGACCAATAAATGCTGCCATCTGAAATGGGCATGTTGAAGATGCAAATCCATTAACCATGTACTCATCATATATTGGAATATAACCCTCATGGCACCATTTTGCTTCTACCAAGTAAGATTGTGCCAAGTTAAAAAACTGAAAGTAAAATAATGATTAGTTAAATAAGCGGAGATTGGGAAGTATAATATTTCATTCGAATATTAAGGAATTAGAAGCCTACAGCTTGTTTAACACGTTGCAACACCAAGCTCGAGTTTCCACCCTTTGCACTGATCACCAACTCTATTTCATCCCTCAGTTCTACAGTTGCATTAAATACTCCTTTGAATCATTCTGGAAGAGATTCAATGGGACTAATATCCCATCTGAAAATAAAATAAAATAGTAGAGAGAGATAATTATATAGCTAAAATCTGTAGTAGTTAACGAATCGTGAGATTGAATTTTAGGATAATGGATATAATAGGTTCAAACTGATCATGCCAGAATATTTGAAGTCATTCTGCTGTTAAGATAAGATAATATTACTTCCATTCTCAAATAAATGTCCAATTTAAACGTGTGCATAGCTTAAGGAAAGGACTGACAAAAGCTTGATATTAAGATAATTTAGGTGTGTTTCACCCTCACTACTTTCTTTTATTTTTCTTAATTACTCTCTCTCCTCTACTTATCATTAAGTAGAGGTATAATTGAGAAAAGATAATTAATGTTACCTGGACCTCTAAAATGGACAAGTAAAGTAAAATTTTTAAAATATGCACTTTTTCGAGAATAAAAATAGTATAAAATTGGTCAAGACTTTTTGACTCAAAGCGACCTATGGATTGCCTCTGTGAAGAGCTCAAGTTCTTCAACTGTGCCATACGCATCCTAAGTATCATCTAGAAGAGAGATGCATTGAATCAATTTGCCCACTATCCTTCTCGTTGTGCTATGTTTGGGTTCAAAGGACATGGCTAATGGCCAAAAGAATGCGTGAACCACCCTATCTCTTGCGTAAGGGACCTTTGTTGCAAACTCTGATATTTTCCACCACCTGTGATACGAAAACAAATTATATCAACAAACAAATTGTAGGAATTTAAGGAACTACTATCTTTTTTACTATATAATTAAAGTTTTACATATTGTACCAAGAAAAAAAAAAGTGACTTGCAAATATAGCCGACGAAAGTCTATTTTAAATTGCGTTTTGTATAGAAAAAAAATGAAAGAAAATTTCATAAATTTACTTCATGTACGAAATCACATGTAAAATTTAATTCATGAAAATTTTCTCTCATTATTATCATCCTACTAAACTGTCCTCTGACATGAATGCATCATCTGAAAAGGAAAAATTAATAAGAATTTATCAAGATTTGGCATCATATATCTTAGATTTCAACAAGCTAGTCCTATCTAGTTCAAGAAAAGCCATCTCCAAAAGTAATTGAGAAAAACAGACTCTTGAACTTTGGCTTCAAGTCTAAACCTCAATCCTATACCTTTTGTGGAAAAAGAGAAATTCTTAGGTGCTCTGAAAGTACGAGGATGCATATGTTCTGTTTCATTTGTTCTATTTAATAAGTAACACATTAGCTATTGCACTAAATATGTAGAGAAAATGAGAGACAATAATGACCCATAAAGCTAATGCGTTATTTATTAAATGAAACAGAGTAAATGCATTCTCTTGCTCTCGGAGTATCTAGGTATTTCTCATGAAAAAATAAATATTTCCCTTTTCTATTTTACTATTTTTTTCTAGTAAGGAGTGCCTGGTATACAGTTATTGTACTTACTTGGTGATACTACCAACTTCTTTTTGATGCAGTTTCTGTAGCATATTGAAATATAATTTTGCGAATATTAGAAGAACTTTGCTATGGAAAGGATCTTTCTCGAAGAAAGACAAGTAACGCCTTGCCACAATTCTTGGAACTTCCTTGTGAAGAGGTTGCCTTAATAAGCTTTGATTGATTTCAGCAGCAAGAGAAGGGCTTAATTGATTGGTTATGGACTTAAGATTAGTGCATGTGAAATCAAGTGCTTCGTCCAATATATCTTCCTCATGAACCCTGAATTGTGTAGCTTCATAAAAGCTCCACATTCCTTGAACATCTTGGGCAATTGTTTCATTAAACTTTCCTTTGTTGTTCTTGAATTTGTTAAATATATCTGTTAATTATCATTCACCTAATTCATGAATCTGCGTTCTATAATATTTAATTAATTTATAACTGATTGCTAATGCATTTAATAGTCTTGGTCATGTACTAAAGTGAAATATTACGATGGCACAGTTCTGCATACCTGATGAAATGTGGTGTCCTTTTTGCCTAAGCAAACGAAAGAGCAGGGTTTCAAATTACAGACCGCATTATGTGATGCGGCCGCAATATTACGGTTGCAGTTCAGGGAGCAAACACATCGGACCGCAATCGTAGTGTGATTCATTTTCACACAAGTTGACCGTAACGTAACCGCAACGGGACAACAACAGGTCGCATCAAGGCCGCAATGGATTCCTTTTTCAAGTTGCAAACACGTAAAAATTTCACGCCGCATCAGCCGCAATGCGCGTTGCGACGACCGCATTATCCGCTACTGCAACAACCATATCCGCGATCGCAACCGCAATTTAAAACACTGCGAAAGAGTAACGCAAGATCATGAAGGCCACCATCTTCGATGGTGAGGTGATTGTTGGTAAAAGCATTGTGGTTTTGTTCTAACACTTCGTCTATTTCATGTTCAAAATGATGAGATATACCCAAACGTTGGATTGAGTCAATGAAGTTTAGTTTTTTTGAGATATTATTACTTGAAGATAGAAACATCTTCTTCACTTCCTCTTTATATACTTCAAGTTGTTGCTTCACACTGTCATTGACTTCCTGCAAATTAAATAGTTGTAGGTAATGAAATGTTCATTTATGGAGCATTCAATTTTTCAAATATAGGGCTGTTATAATAAAAATTTGTTTCTGCGAATACCGATAATACTCCATGATCAGAATATGACTTTACTTTTACATTTACCTCAATGGATTTTTATAATGTTTTCGCACATAATTTAATTTCTACTTGTGCTAAGTCTCTTGCATAGGTGGTAATCCAAAATTTAAATATATTATTACTAAGAGAATAGAAATACCAACATCTATATATGCATGTAAGTAAAAATTGCATATATAATTAAATATACCAATACCATACCAATGATTCTGAGTCACACTGGATGAAATAATCCCCCCAAATGCTGGGGGAAAATTGGCATAAGGTCGCGTGATATCAGATGCTGCATGTTGGGTTGAAGTAACTGGAACAGAAGCTGCAAGAGACATTATATCGTCTTTGGCTATGAGAATTGATATATGGTATCAATGGACGATCGTAGGGGGCAAGATTGTTTAGTGGTGATGAGGTATGAGGATGAACTCTATTATATATAGGGTTTATAAATATGCTTCTAATTCGTCCGTTGAAGATATTATTGCATAGTTCAAAAGCATGAAGAACTGAAGATATCATTTATTCCGCTCATTTCACGTTTTTAACATTTTTAATCCATGGTGAAATTCACTGCCACGTTATATATTTGTTATTCTATTTTAATTAATATGTATTAGGGGAATGCTAACCTCCATACTTTGTTTTATGGCATGCAACTCACTCATCCATGTTCTTAATAATCAACTTATAACAATTACGTGTACATTTGTTATTAGGGAATATCAAAGCTGAGTATACTCCAAATATAATAAACATCTTATGGATGTGAGAAGAAGCGCGCATAAATTTATGGAGAGTAACTGATAAATGAAGCATGATGAACAGTAATTTGCGATGGGACCCACATGTCATTATTTATGTGAATAGTACTATACAGTGAAATGGCATAAATATTACTCCGGTGGGCCTACGTCACTATTTATAAATAGTACTATACAATGGGACTCTCGCCACAATTTATGAATAGTACTTCATTACTATTTACATCAACAAAATAGATCAAGACAACTGCATATCAAATTTTAATGTGGAAAACCCTTATGTAATTTTGAGGGAAAAATCATGGGCCAAATTCTGAAAAATATTTCACTATATTTAAAGTGTAATCAGAATATAATTTATCCCTAGTGAGACTCTCTTTTCTACAATTAGTAGTATTATAGAGATCTAGAAAATATATCCAAAATCACCAGTGTATACGCACTACACTCTTGAAATTTTTTTATACACACTCTCTATTTTTCTCTCATTACAAGAAGCCTACCGTAACATCCCCAAATTCATAACTAGATTAAATTAATAATTAAGATGAAAAAGAGGAAAACCAATAGAAATTGGACAAGTGTTATGAAATATAACAAATAATATTAGAATAATCAAGTGTGTCTAGAGAAAAATACAAAGAATTACAAAAATGCCATTATTAAAATACATTTACTATATGAAAGAAATTCAACTTAGCCACTTCTTCTTTTGTTTAGAAGTACATTTGGAAATGGAAAGGCCCTTAGCGCATGAAAACTTTTATGTGGCTGCTTCACCATAATAGGCTTTTCACCCTCTCACATGTTGCTTCTTGGAGGAGAGATGTTAACTGATCTACCTAATATGTGGAGTTGAACCTGGAACTCCTCTTCATGCTATTAGAGATTGCCAACAAGCCACTAGGATTTGGATCAAATATCTCCTATTCCATTTGCTAAATGACTTCTTCAATAAAGACCTACACAAGTGGATTAATTTTAATGTTCAGGAAATGGACTATGTCATTAATGGTTACATCTGGAGAGATATTTTCTTTGTCATAGCTTGGACAATTTGAAATCTTTGGAATAAGTTTATTCACCAGAGCTCTACCCTTCCTCCCCACTTGGTGAAAAATGGGATCAATGCTTATCTCAATGATATTATTCAAGTATGCTCCAATAATTTTCCGCGCTAGAAATTTGAACCAACACTTATCAGATGGAACCCCCTACTGAGGGCTGGATCAAACTCAGCACAGATGGTGCTTCTCATGGGAACCATGGCATGGCGAGTTGTGGTTGTATTGTTTGAAATAGCTCTAGGCAATGGATTCTTGGGTTTGCTTTTGGTATTAGGGAGGACACTGCTTTTAAGGTTGAACTTCAAGCTATTTACGAAGGTCTTCGTATGGCAGTATAGATCATGGGATATCTAAGATCCTTGTGGAAAGTGATTCCACTTCAATGATAACCATCATCAAGAACCCCCCTAATAATCATCCTTCTTTCACTAGAGTAGGGCTTAAGATCAACTCTATTGTGAAGTCCTTTTCTCATGCTCAAATGCAACACTCATATAAGGAAGTGAACAGGATTGCTAATGGTTTGGCCAATTGGGCCCTGGATAACAATACTGATCTCTATATCTGGTATTCTCCCCCTTCAAATATTCATGAACCTTTTGTTGTTGATGTTCTAGGGGCTACTATACCCAGGTTAAATTCGCTGTAACTTTTTGCTATTTCTTCTTTTAGGCCTTTAGGCCCGCCTATGTACAAAAAAAAAGGAAAAGTACAAAACTACTCTTGTCTTATTAATAAATGACAAAGTTATCATTATTTTATAAATGAAAATAGAAGAATACCACTATCATTAAAAATATCATTGTCTTGAATATGCCACTACTTTAATAATTATAACAATGCCAATATACCAATCTCTAGACTTCTCACTAAACAATAGTGAATCTAAGCCATTGGATTAATGCTAGAAAGAATCAAAAGGTCAAATTGATTAAAGTTACAAATCTTTAGTATAAAATAATAATTTATCAGTATAAGTTTCTACAGACAATTGATTTAACAGTATGAATAAGATACTGAAAAAGTAAATGATCCAAATAATGTAATCATAGATTATGGAGTTAGTGCATGATTATGTTAAAATAATTAACATGGGATTCCAATTATAAGAATAAAATATAATAGATTTGCCATGATATCTTATAATATCATTTATTAAATAAATTATGATAAAATAAAATGCAAAACACATACATATCATACCATGCATGACAAAGTGCATGAAACAATGCAAGACTCAATGAAATTCCATATTACAATCCCTTCATATATGTATGAGCCAAAAATTAGCATCATCATAATAGGAAATAAAATTGATTTGATGAATAAATTTATACCATAAAAAAAGCTCTTAATTCCTACTAAAATTGGCACTACACTAGCCGTTACTTCTAACATGATGATTATGCTTAGCACTTATTAGTAATCTAAAACAATTATTACTCCACCTACATGAGCATCCAAGAATAACAAATTGAAGCACTAAAACCCCTCCATTACACCCTTAAGTCATGGCCTCTTGGCCTATAAAAAGGAGGGAAGTGTGTGAACTCATTGCTCATAACACACTCTTACTAGTCGTCAAGTCTTAGAAACTCCGTAAGTGTTCTTTCTCTCTTATTCTTCCTCTATCATTTCTTCTTATGCACTTATCTTCAAAGAGTTTTGTTCACCCTTTAAAACTCATCTAAACACTTAAATCCTAAGCCCAAACCTTCACTAGCCCTCATAAGAGTTGCAATATTTAACTCTAGAGAGAAATATTTTCTTAAGGACTCAAGTTCTACAGCCAAGATTCAAGGAGGGCCATCCACTCCAAGGACTCTTGTTCAAGCTCAAGAAAGAAGATAAGGACTCTTTTTAGACCCTACATAAGAGTATGAGCTTCATCCTTAATAGTTCAAGTATTGTTGGCTTCTAACCTTACCCATGGATAGAATGCCTTAAGCTTGAGTTATTGTCAAAAGTTTTGAATGATTATTTGTAAAATATATTTTTTTGATAGCACAACATGTTCTATTCTATTCTGAGTACTTTTATGATGTTATCATACTCAAATGTAACTTACAAAGATAGTATATGAAACTTAATTTAATAAAGGCGACTTAAGACATGAAAATGTTAGGTGCTGGAATTTCTGATTGTTTCTGGCAGTAGGCATTTTGAGAAGCAATGTTCATAAAATATGAAGTATCCTGAAATTAAAATTTTTTTATCATAAACTAGACACATTATAAAACACTCTCCAAAAAGAATCACCGGAAAAGGAGTTCTCTAACTCAAGATATAAATTTTCAAAGTTAATCCAAAGACTGAAACTCTAACCATGACCTTGTAGTAGTAAAATAGGTGTAACTCACTCTATAAAAATGCAAATGAATTGATTTCAACTCTATTAGAAAGCTAACATACAGAGGAACACATCCCTATATGGTATGAAAAAATATTTTCACAACAAAGATACAGAATAAGGATTCAAATTGTAGGACAGTGTGCTGAGAGAGTCTAGAAAGGGGTAAATTTGCAATGGTACTATGACATAACCATAAGTTTGTTGCTAATGAAATCATCTTTATGGAAGCTTGATAAGTTAGGAATCTGGAACTACTTTTAAGAGGCTAAGATAATAAGTATATAGAAAGTTACAAATTTTCTTGTAAAATATGTTAGAACTATAAATAGAAGATTCAAGTCTTGTAAGGGGAGAGAGTTTTAAGGATTTAAGTTGCAATAGAACTTCAAGAGGAAATATAATATATATATGTATAATACTCATGAAAAATATATAAAGAACCTCTAAATACCCAAGGAAAATATTTTAAATTGCATTAATGTATTAATAGAATGCTAAGAGTACAAAGATGACTAAGAGAAAAATATTTGGTTAGAATTTGTAAGAATAGAAAGAAAGACTCCATAATGTGTAAACACTAAGACTTCCATAACCTTTTAAGAACTTAGGGTACTTGATTTATTGGCTTCAAATGATGAAATAGAACATGTGATTTAGCATGAAAAGCCTACTATTTGATATAAGGATGTATATGAGATATTGTCTATATGAATATATGATGATGAGTTATGAAATAATGAGGATGAATAATTGATTGTCCATGATTTATTTATAATTATGTGATAATATGCATACAATGACTTTTAAATGAAATAATAAAAGTAAAGCCTGGGAAAGTAGCAATGAAAGTCTAGAAAAGTGGACTTGAGCGAAGCTTACGGCTTAATCGTTGAGATTATGGCAATAGAAAGAAAATAAAAGTAAATTATGGCAATGGAAAGAAAATAAAAGTAAAGTCTGGAAAAGTAAACTTAAGCTCACGGCTGATGTCACGACCCGATTTAGGCCTGTGACCGCCACGTGAGGAGTCTTGTCCCCCACATAAGCCTTGTGATCTATATTGCCATATTGGACGTTGACTTAGGAAAAGTCAATAAAGTAGTTCCCTTTATTTATTTTATTATTATTATTTTTTCATACAAATTACTTACTTTCAAAATCATGATCATAAGACGAAAATCTCGTAATGTGCCTCAAAGGCTAATAATATAATATCGCAAAATGTGCACAAGGCCTTTATATACAAAATGTCTCGGGAAATAAAGTATACAGTCCAAAATGACCTTCTAACACGTAGGTCTATGCAAAATGTAACCATGCTCTACTATCCAGAATCCTACCTACATCACACTAGAGCACGTCTAGAGCAAAATACCAGACATCTCACCTAATAAGCTCGGCAATTGAGCTCTAATGCTACTGGATGAAGATGGCTATGAAGTACCCTCAGCAGCTATAGTATCTGTAAAATATGAGAAGCAACAGAGGGGTGAGTTTTGTAACCAAAACTCAGTGAGTGAGTTCCTACTTAGAACCCCTCCATGGGATACCATGATAAGATATACAATACTGAAATGATAGTGCAGATGATGAAATATCAAGTGATTTAATAATTAGGCTTATATTATCAAGTCTTGACTTTCTATGGACCGACCTAACAGTATTCTAATAGAGAAACAGTAATCTCTGCTCTAGTTATGCACAATATTTGTGACGTAACAAAACTCTGAATATGAATCTCTGGTCACATCTGGGCATTACATATCATCGTCCCCAGTGTGACAATAAATCTCTATAATCTCTGGCCCGGGCTACTTGGTATCAAGGTTAAAAGATTAACTACCATTAATACACAGCCTATTTCTCCAAAGTTACTGCTAGCTCAGCAAAACCTCACTCTTTTTTCTATCATGCACAAAGTCTTCTATCCTAGAGTTCAAATCTCTCTTTATACAACAATATATAGTGCCAGAGTCATATAGTTATAATATCAACTTTATATATCAAATTCATCAAGCAATTGTGCAAAGTCTCAATCTCAACAATGGATATCCCATGGTTCTCAGCAAAACATGTTTTCTTATTAAAACTAATAATTTAGAACACCATATTTCACAGAAATCTCAGTAGTTTGTAAAGAAAACTCTATAATCATATATAATCTCGTGTCTTAGGTGAAAATAAGCATAATAATTGATATAGAAGTTACAGATATGAACCCACTCACTTGAAGTGACAGAAGTTGAGGGTTCAATGCCGACGGGGTCTCTTGGAGTAGAAATAGCACTAGTATCTATCATAGAAGTAATAGAACCTTAGATTAGCCTCTAGAATTACTAAAAACCTCAAATTCATCTCTAACATGGGGGAAGAGCTCCTAAGAGCTCCTTTCCCTCATAAACATAGAGACCACCCCCCAAGACAAGAAGAAAGGGAAGAAGAGAGAAAAACTAAAAAACTACATACCTTGAAGCCTTGGGAATGAAAGATTGAAGTTATATTTGAAAGAAATGGAAGAAAATAGAGTTTAGAGGGTGGAATGCGGTTGGGAGGTGATATTTTCGTGCTTGGGAAGGAGAGGAAGGGTGAAATGTGTTTTAGAGAGTTTTAGAACCTGAAATGGGGTGCTTTATAAATCTGTTCACCGCCTCGGCGGTGAATGACCGCCAAGGCGGTCCCCTCTCTAACTTGCTGCACCGCCTTACTCTCTAACTTAATGTCCTCATTTATTTTACTCTTCATTAACTTTAAAACATAAATGTAAATAAGGAAATACCCCTCATTTGGATTCAAAGAAAATATCAAAAAAATCAAAATCCCAATAATTCAGAATCCAAATTTTGGATTTTAGTTCAAATTTAGAAATTCTTGCGATTTTATAAACGTGTAGGCCATGAATGAAGCATTTGAGAGTTCCATAAAATTCATTAAAAATCACTCTTCAACTCATTTTCCTCTAGGGAACAATTACTTTGATTTTTGATCCCGAGAAAGTGGCTCTATCATAGAGCCCTCCAAAGATGTATAGGATCCAGACTTAATGAAATTTAGGATCCAGACTTAGTGAAATCTAGGACCCGAAACGATAGATAAGGGTAACTAGTGTTCTTTCCCATTCGAAAGAACTTTCTACCCTTTTGTTTAAAAACCAGGGTATTACAACTTAACCCCCAAAACCATTGAGATTATGGCAATAGAAAGAAAATCAAAAGGTTGTGGTGACGGTTACGGTATGAGCTCATTATCCTTTAGGATAGTCTAAGGCATTGATGCTGTCACGACTCAATTTAGAAATATGATCGGTACATAAGGAATCTTATCCCACGTAAGCCTTATAGGTGACGTGTCTCTCTAAATGCATAAAATAGCACACTTTTTATTCATAAAACATAATGTCATCTAAATCTTAATCCAAATCTTAAATCAAAATTTGATATCTAGGATCATACGACTAAAATACTTTAATATACAACTCGACAAACCTCTTAATTGTACTTTGAAAATCAATTTTGTTAACATATGAACCGAATCATAAATTCATCTCTAGCTTGTATGTAGTTTTAGTCAAACTCTATAATTTCAAATTTATACTTGTAACTGAAAACATATAGATAATTGTTTCTAATACTGAAGTTAAATACATCATTTGAAAATAATGCATGGCTCAGATCCTCCCACACATCTACTGAAGCATGACACTTTACAAAATTCTAAACTAAGCCTTATTCCAAAGTAAGACTCATCACTAGGAAGAGCTGCATCTACCAAACTCAATTAGCGAACCAGTTTGAAGACCAGTTTCTGATCTAGTTTGTAAAATCAATTTCAAAATTGCTTTTTATATGCTTGGAAAGATAGAACTAGTTTTTTGCACCTGACGTACAAGCTACTCGTTTCCAAACCAAATTTAAACCAGTTTAACAAAATCTGAACCAACCTTACAAACTACGGTCCCATATAATTTTTAAACTGAAGCAGTCACCATTAAAGTAATCTTAACATCTAGAACATACCAATCATGTATCAGGTTTTCGCTGATATGAGGTTTTAGTGATGAACCTTTACTTCCAAAACCTACGACAAAGAAGATTCTTTTGAAGGAACTTCAATAAGCTAAACCTAAATCACTAGACCTAAAGGAAATAAGGTAGTTCAGAAAAACTCAATCAAGCAACACCAAACATTGAGCCAACCTCAATAATTTCCAAAAGCCACCACAAAGAATACATTTTTTGAAGAAACTTCAATGACCTAAACCCAAAGTTCACCATACTTAAAAGCAGGGAACCCAAGCAAACCACCCGTTGATCCAAGCTCAAAATTTCCAAAACCCAACTCAAAAACACTGCACACAGAACTTACATTGAACTTCACCAGGCTCAACCCAAATTAACACATCCGAACAAAATTTTCCCCACCTGTTTTCTAACTAATATGTCAAGCAAATTAAGAGAAAAGAGAAGGAAGGCCATTTAGACTAATGAATTAGGACTTACAATTATGTGAAAAAAAAAACAAGAGTTGACATCAGTATTCTCAATGAAATTTAACATACAAGTCATATGTGCCTCAGATGCAAATACGCAGAGTAAAGTCCAAGTATATCATAACATGGAAAACTTCATAATAATTTTTTATGTTTGCTATCCAACTAGTAGGTAAGAACACAATAACAAAAACGTTAACAAACTTTAGGTGCTGTACTCATTTATTGTTTTCGCATAGAACAAATTCCTAATGGCATCATCTTGAAACAATAGAGAAGCAATTCAATGTAATGTAACAAGAAAAAAAATTAAAGTAAACAAAGATTTCTACAAGTTCATCAAAAACCTGTGTATTGATAAAAATAGTTGCAAGATCACTGTACTCCTTGTCTTTACTACAAAAGAACTACAAGTAAAACATCAAGCTAGGTGCAAATACATAAAGCAAGTAAAAAAAAAAAAAGAACAAAGAACCATTTTCTATCGAACTCATCAGCAACTAAATCGAGCTCAGCAGCTAAATCAAACTCATCAGCAACTAAATCGAACTCAGTAACTAAATACCTGTAGCAAATACCAAGCAGAGGCTGAAGTGGTTAGTCCACGGTGGCGGTGAAGAGGTTGGTCTGTGGCGGCGGCGAAGCAAAAGCTAGGAGGGGTTGATCCACGACAGGCTAAGCAGAGACGGTGATAGTGAAGAGGGATCTGCGACGGTGGCCACAGGCCAAAGAACGACGGCTTCGATTCGAGCTGAGGACCTCATCCAAAAAAATGAACTTCCACTAAGCTGAGGACCTCACCGTCGAAGGAGAAGAGGATCCATAGCTGAGGACTTCACGCCAACAAATGAACCTCCACGGCAGCGACTGGAGCTGAGGACCTCACGCGGAGGCGAAATGAGCCACTCGCGGTGGCAAAAGGAGCCACTCACGGCGGCCAGTGGATTTGCTCCCGGCAGAGGGTAGAGCCGCTGGCACTATGGAGATGGCGGCGGGTCATGTGTGATGATGGTGTGGGTAAAAGGAAATTAGGGATTGTAATAATTGGGAATAGAGATAAAGCTCTCTGTTTCTTTTTGGTTACAACCCTCTCTATCTGTGAACATCGCGTAGAGAGCTTTTGTTGGGTAGCGGAAGCAAACAAATACAAGAACAAACCCTCTCTTAATAGAGAAAACAATGCAAAAGGAAAAACAATATAAAGGAGATAAAATTTAACGTGGTTTGGCCTTAACTGCCTACATCCACGACCCCATAAGGAGTTCCAAATCTTTTACTATCCACAACTTTTGAACGGCTGAAGTTGCAAACCATCCTTACAAATATTTCATCACATAGATAACTCCTAAAAGCTACCCATATGGATCACTCCCACTTTTGGAGGATGACCAAACTCAAATAACTAAAACCATATTTATAGGCCAAAATACTATCCATACTTCTATTTCTTACCGATGTGGGACTTTGGGTTAAATCCCAACAAATCTTCCCCTTAATCCAAAGTCCTGCAAAAAAGCTAACTGCAACAACTGTCTCCACAAACATTCCTCTTGCAAAACTTGTGTTTCACAAGTATTCAATGGTGTAAACAAGAGTCATACTTGCTCTATTAATTTGTACCGTTGCTGCACACGAAACACGCCGCTTGGCTTCCACATTGCCAAGAAGACTTTCGACATAAGCTCTCTTCACTTGCACCATCGCCGCTCCACGGGACACGCTGCCTGACCTCCATATATCCAGGAAGACTTTCGACACAAGGGACCTTATAGATCCAAAAACTACCATTCTAACAAATACTCAACCAAGCCTAACTGACCCGAACCATAGGCTCTGATACCACTTGTTGGGCAGCGTAAGCAAACAAATACAAGAACAAACCCTCTCTCAATAGAGGAAACAATGCAAGAAGAAAAACAATATAAAGGAGATAAAATTTAACGTGGTTCGACCTTAACTGCTTACATCCACGACCCCATAAGGAGTTCCAAATCTTTCACTATCCACAACTTTTGAACGGCTAAAGTTGTAAACCATCCTTACAAATATTTCATCACATAGATAACTCCTAAAAGCTACCCATATGGATCACTCCCACTTTTGGAGGATGGCCAAACTCAAATAACTAAAGCCATATTTATAGGTCAAAATACTATCAATATTTCTATTTCTTACCGATGTGGGACTTTGGGTTAAATCCCAACAACTTTTTGGTTACAGACTTACAGCCCCCTCTCGATTTCTTGGTGAAACTTGTGTGGAGAGGGGGAAAAAGGAAAACAACAAACGAGGGAATAAAAAAAATTCAAGCGCTTCTTTTTTTCAGATTGGCGCTAGAAGGAGAAATGTATATATATATATATATATATATATATATATATATATATATATATATATATATATATATATATATATATATCTGAAAAAGAATACAATACTTACAGTAAAATGAGTGTAGGTATAGATGTTTAAGTGTTATAGTGACAATAAAATATGAGTGTGAGTATATATTCTTTATGCTCATAGAAAGAAAATAAAGTTATAGTGACGGTAAATTATGAGTATAGGTATATGCTATTTGTACCCATAGTAAAAGTATTTATAGCGATAGTAAAATGTAAATGTAGGTATAGATATCTAATACCCATGGTATTAATATATGTCCCTATAATTTATAATGATGGTACCATATATTTGTGGCTATATGTTACCTATACCTACAGTTTGTATATGTGTAGCTAAAAATTACCGAGGACATGTGGCAACTTTCTTGTAGTGTGTGAGAGGGACAGAGGGTTGTTGGAGACGCTAGAAGGCGGTACGGAAAGGGAAGTAGTTGTAAGAGAGAGGTAAGGTTTTCTCTGTGAAAATGAAAGAGAGGAATGAAAAAAGGAGAGTGGCGTGAGGAATGAATAAAGTATGGCGCCAGTGAGAGATTTTCATTGTTATTCAACTTTCTTTTTGTTTTTATTTTTGTGTTTTACTCTAATGCTATTTAATAATGCCTATTGGGTTTTAATTTTTCCTTGCTCTTTATCTTGAACCTAGACGTGAGCTTTTGAGATCTCATTTTTATCTCAGATTTGATTCTAAAAGAATTCTCATTTCTTGGGCAGACAATTTTTTTTTAAAAAAAGTGTTTTCTTTTTTTTTTCCTTTTCTTCTTTCTATTTTAATTAAAATTTTAATTAAATTCTTTGACTATACAACCTTTAAAACTAGTCATTTTTTAAATTTTGAAAGTTCCTGTATAGCTAAGCATAATAAAATTTGAGTTAGAAACTAAAAGTTCCAAAATGAATATATATATATATATATATGTATATATGTATATAATTAATGAAAAATTTGCTCGAGTTTTATCCAGTATTCCACTTTTGTTTCCATTTTCAAGGGAATATAACTATAATTATAGTAACAAAACAAGTCCCAAATTCAACTGAAATGAAAAAAAAAGGCACAAAATATGCTCTATTTACCTTAGTTCATTGTTTTCATTATAATATTAAAAAAAATCAAAAGATAACGCGTCCTTTTAAAAAAGTTGATGTTTAATTTGAGCTTTCCACCCTCATTTAATGAGCACTGAATAGAAAAAATTTTACTAAGTATTTTTAAATTTTTTATTCATATTGTCACGACTCGACTTGGGCACATGACCGGCACGTGAGGAATCCTCATTCCCACGTAATCCTTGTGATCTCTGAGTCCTTCTATATGCATAATTTAATATAAAATCCTTTTCCAAAGCATAAATTCATCTCTGACATATATATTTCTAACTCTTTAAAAAAAACAAATCATCATAAATACTTTCATAATCAAGCTCTAGTAAATATCTCTGATACAAAACACACAAGTTGCTCTTAATACAAAATAAACCATAGAACTCGTAATCATGAAAATACAAAATATTCATGATAAAAATATGTCAGTTTATCTCTATAGTCCGGGACCCTACCCGTCATGCACATTGGAGCACTCTATTTCTAAACAAAATACCAAAAGTACTTCATTCACAAAGTGAAGCTCACCAATTGGGAAATCTCTACTGCAGGGAGGAGATGGAAGAAAAGAACCCGCAGTGTCTACTGCACCTGTAATGGAGGAAGAGAGAGGGGTGAGTTTCATCTAAAACTCAGTGAGTAAGTCTTCACTCATAACCCTCTCATGGGACAGTCAAGGAATAAATAATAATATGTATATATCAAACCAATTAAGGCAATAACTCTGAAGTTCATATTTATAGGACTAACAAATAGTTCTAAAATCATTACTCTGTAGAAATCATAAACCATAGTATGCTAATAAAGAAACAGGAATATTTGGTTATGCCCAATTCATGTGACATAACAAATCTCTGGTTATGCATAGCATAACAAAGTCTCTAATCTCTGGGGCACCTAAATAGGTCCCGTTTGTTATTTCTCTGGCCCTAAGGCGACTTGGTATACTAAGGTTAATAGAATAACTGCCGTTAACTCACAGTCTATTTCTCTATAACTACTGTCCAGTTCAATCAGAAATCTAAATCTTTTCTCTATATCTCATAAATCTTCTACCCTAGAGTTCACAAACTCTAGCATATACATATTCTCTATTCTGGAAATCATCACAGTGTTTAACAAATCTCTAAATATATACTCTAACTCTTTGATAAAAAATCGCTTTAACAATAATGGTCACATGAGTTTTCAGAAAAACATATATATCTCATGCTATAATTTACTGAAATTAACTCTAACGATCAACACAAGGATCATAGGATTTGAATCCACTCACCGTTTAAAGCCGAAAGTATGTGGGCCCCACCAACTTGACCTGAAGAGCTTGGAATAGCACCAACAACTGCTATGGAGCAACCATAACTCTAGATTAACATCTAAAAGTCTCTAGAGAGCTCTATTCTAACTCTACTAAAATTGAGGAAACACCCCCACTTGACAAAAATGAGAAAAATAATCGAACCAAATCCGAGATCATGGAGAAATAAAGATATAATCTAATAACATGAACTTACCTTGAAGCTTGGAATGATGGATTGGAGTGAATTTGAGAGAAAGAGAGAAAAATGAGGGAGAAGGGAAGAGAGTCACGTCTCTGCTTCCTTCTGCCCGATTTGGGGGTTTTTAAACTCTTACTGACACCGCTATAGCGGTAAATGACCGCTATAGCGGTAAATGACCGCTATAACGGTCTAATAGCGTCTGACGGTCCCCACAGAGACACTTATGACCGCTATAGCGGTACCTCAGACCGCTACATCACTTGAACATGTTCTGGTGACCGCTATAGCTGTCCTGGACCGCTATAGCGGTGACAGCAACTCCCAATAACTCCCAACTTCTGTGTTTTTCAGTCATTCCAGCATCTGGGTTGTTCCAACACTCACTTATTTACATTTACTTTACTCTCCTTTAAAACATAAATGTAAATAAGGAAATACCCCCCATTTGGATTCAAATAAAATATCACAAAAATCAAAACTCTATCAAATCAGAATCCAAATTTTGGGTTTTAGTTCAAATCTGGGAATTTCCGAGATTTTCTAAACTTGTGGGCTAACAACGAAACATTTGCAGGTTTCATAAAATTCATTAAAAATCACCCTATAACTTATTTTCCCTCAAGGAACAATTACCGAGACTTTTGATCCCAAGAATATGGTTCTATCATATAGCCCTCCAAGGAGGTGTAGGATCCAGACTTAGTAAAATTCAGGACCCGACGGTGGTTCTCAGGGAATCCTTGAGGCTATACAGAACCTTACTGCTAGCCCGTGTACCTTGGGTATCACATTCTCCCCCTTTAAAAGAGATTTGGTCCCCAAATCTTAAAACATACCTTGAGAAGGAAGAAGGTGCGGATACTTGATCCTCATAGATTTTTCAACTTCCCATGTGGCTTCCTCGCCAGAGTGGTTCTTCCAGATGACATTCACTGAGGCCACTTCCTTCGAGCGAAGCTTCTTGATTTGTCGATCCATGATGGCAACCAGTTCCTCTTCATATGACAAGTTCTTATCAACTTGAATCACTTGTGGAGTGAGTACGTGAGATTCATCGGGCATATACTTTCTGAGCATGCTGACATGAAATACCGGGTGTATTTCTGATAAACTGGGAGGCAGTGCCAACCTGTAGGCCACTGTTCCAACCCTCTCTAGAATCTCAAACAGGCCGATATAGCGTGGATTCAACTTTCCCCGCTTACCGAACCTCACTACTCCCTTCATGGGAGACACCCTCAGAAACACGTGATCACCCACAGCAAACTCTAGATCTCAGCGCTGGTTATTTGCATAAGACTTCTGTCTAAACTGAGCCGTCAACAATCGTTCTCTGATCAACTGACCTTTCTTTAAGGTCTCTTGCACCAGATCTGGGCCTAGGGCCTTAGCTTCCCCAAGCTCAAACCATCCAACTGGAGATCTACAGCGTCTACCATACAACACTTCAAATGGTGCCATCTAGATGCTAGCTTGATAACTGTTATTATATGAGAACTCTATTAGTGGCAAGTGGTCACACTAACTCCCACCAAAATCTAACATGCAAGTACCCACCCTGGCTGAACTGAAGCAGCGGGGTTCGCCGACCCCTGACTAGATGCTCCTTGCTTAAGCAGACAATCTGCATGCTTGTGGCCCTGCTGGCCACACTCGTAATAGGCAAAAGTACCCATCATGCACTGCCTAACATGTCTCTTCCCACAAGTCTGACAGTAGAAAAAACTGTAAGCTGATCCCTGGCCACTATACTGGCTATTACCTCTGCTATGACTCTGAGAAGTAGAAGGCCTAGTCGGGGTGTGCTCTGAGAAGGCGGTCCTACCCGACTAGAATCGCTGCCAGCCCTGCTGGCCAGATCCTCTGCTAGAACCAGCTCCTCCAGAGAAGGAACCATGTGTCTTGACCTTCTTGCCAGAATCTGCTGTAGCTCTCCTATCTGCCAACTAAGCCTCTATCGCGATAGTTGTATCTACTATCTGTGCATAATCCATGGTGTGGACATGTGCTGAAGACTGAGAAACATATTCTGAGGCAGTCCCTGAACAAACCGCCTAACCCTCTCTGTCTCCGATGGCAACATACTAGCAGCTGTCTGGGCTAGGTATGTAAATCTCTCGTCATACTCCGTAACTGGCATGCCCTGCGTCAGTCGGAGCCTCAAGAACTCCTCAACCATTTGAGCTCGACGGCTCTCCGAAAGATATCTCCTCAGGAATGCTTCTCGGAATTCCTCCCAGGAGGGTGGCTCAGAGTCACCACGCCCCTGAAAGAACTCATCATACCAGATACTAGCTTGGCCTTCCAGCTGAAAGCCAGCCAACTCTGTTGCCCTCTCAGAAGAGCAGTGAATAACTCTGATGATCTTCTCTACTCCACGGAGGAAAATCTGGGGATCCTCTACCGTGAGACGCTCCTGGAAAGTGGGTGGATCCATTCTCCTAAAGCACTCTAAAGCTAAGTCATCGGGATCTCTGACTGGTGCTTGAATTGGGGATGTCTGAACCGGTAGTGGCTGAATTGGAGGTGCCTGGACTGGGGGTGGCTGAGTGCCAGCCTCAGTCTGCCTGGTCAATGCCCCTGTAAGGGCTGCTAAGGCCTGCTCTAGTGCCCTGAAACGGGCCTCTGAAACTGAAGATCCGCTACTACGACGGCAGCGGTGAGAAGAAGAAGAACGGCGTAGAGGAGGCATACTGAATCTAAAAGAACATAAACACATGGATAAGACACAGATCTTGAAAGGAAGACAAGACTCTAGCTCTGAACTTAGACATAACTGACCACTCTAAAGGCCTCAAGTAACGCTTCGTTAATGCAAATGGGCGCGCTTCCATTTACAAAAATGCCGTGCTACTTATGGACACTTGCTCCAGTGACATGTAGGGAAACCTAGCGCTCTGATACCAACTTTGTCATGACCCGACATGGGCACATGACCGGCACATGAGGAATCCTCATTCCCACGTAAGCCTTGTGATCTTTGAGTCCCTCTATATGCATAATTTAATATAAAATCCTTTTCCAAAACATAAATTCATCTCTGACATATATATTTCTAACTTTTTTAAAAAAACAAATCATCATAAATACCTTCATAATCAAGCTCTAGTAAATATCTCTGATACAAAACACACAAGTTGCTCTCAATACAAAATAAACCATAGAACTCGTAATCATTCATGATAAAAATACAAAATATTCATGATAAAAATATGTCAGTCTTTCTCTATGGTCCGAGACCCTACCCGTCATGCACACTGGAGCACTCTATTTCTAAACAAAATACCAAAAGTACTTCACTCACAAAGTGAAGCTCACCAACTGGGAAATCTCTACTGCGGGGAGGAGATGAAAGAGAAGAACCCACAGTGTCTACTGCACCTGTAATGGAGGAAGAGAGAGGGGTGAGTTTCATCTAAAACTCAGTGAGTAAGTCTTCACCCATAACCCTCTCATGGGACAGTCAAGGAATAAATAATAATATGTATATATCAAACCAATTAAGGCAATAACTCTGAAGTTCATATTTATAGGACTAACAAATAGTTCTAAAATCATTACTCTGTAGAAATCATAAACCATAGTATGCTAATAAAGAAACAGGAATCTCTGGTTATGCCCAATTCATATGACATAACAAATCTCTAGTTATGCATAGCATAACAAAGTCTCTAATCTCTGGGGCACCTAAATAGGTCCCGTTTGTTATTTCTCTGGCCCTAAGGCGACTTGGTATACCAAGGTTAACGGAATAACTACCGTTAACTCACAGTCTGTTTCTCTATAGCTACTGTTCAGTTTAATCAGAAATCTAAATCGTTTCTCTATATCTCATAAATCTTCTACCCTAGAGTTCACAAACTCTAGCATATACATATTCTCTATTCTGGAAATCATCACAGTGTTTAACAAATATCTAAATATATACTCTAGCTCTTTGATAAAAAATCGCTTTAACAATAATGGTCCCATGAGTTTTCAGAAAAACATATATATATCTTATGCTATAATTTACTGAAATTAACTCTAATGATCAACATAAGGATCATAGGATTTGAACCCACTCACCGTTTAAAGCCGGGAGTGTGTGGGCCCCACCAACTTAACCTGAAGAGCTTGGAATGGTACCAACAACTGCCATGGCGCAACCATAACTCTAGATTAACATCTAAAAATCTCTAGAGAGCTCTATTCTAACTCTACTAAAATTGAGGAAACATCCTCACTTGACAAAAATGAGAAAAATAATCAGACCAAATCCGAGATCATGGAGAAATAAAGACATAATCTAATAACATGAACTTACCTTGAAGCTTGGAATGATGGATTGGAGTGAATTTGAGAGAAAGAAAGAAAAATGAGGGAGAAGGGAAGAGAGTCTCGTCTCTGGTTCCTTCTGCCCGATTTGGGGGTTTACCGCTATAGCGGTCTAACACCGTCTGACGGTCCCCACAGAGACACTTATGACCACTATAGCGGTACCTCAAACTGCTGCATCACTTGAACATGTTCTGGTGACCGCTACAGCGGTTCTGGACCACTATAGCGGTGACAACAACTCCCAACAACTCCCAACTTCTGTGTTTTTCAGTCATTCCAGCATCTGGGTTGTTACAACACTCACTTATTTACATTTATTAATTTTAAGTTAATGTACTCTCCATTAACTTTAAAACATAAATGTAAATAAGGAAATACCCCATCAAATAAAATTTCACAAAAATCAAAACTCCATCAAATCAGAATCCAAATTTTGGGTTTTAGTTCAAATCTGGGAATTTCTCAGATTTTCTAAACTTGTGGGCTAACAACGAAACATTTGCAGGTTTCATAAAATTCATTAAAAATCACCCTTCAACTTGTTTTCCCTGAAGGAATAATTGCCGAGACTTTTGATCCCAAGAATATGGTTCTATCATATAGCCCTCCAAGGAGATGTAGGATCCAGACTTAGTAAAATTCAGGACCCGACGGTGGTTCCCAGGGAATCCTTGAGGCTATACAGAACCTTACTGCTGACTCGTATACCTCGGGTATCACACATATATATTTTCACAAATATTAAATAATATAAATAAAAATAAAAGAAATTATGACGTATATCAATAGATATTTTACCACATCACATATCTAATAGTTAAATTCAAAATTGAATAAAATGACTAATTTTGAGAATTAGTGTAGTTTAAGCATCTAATTAGAAGATTTAGAAGTTAAAGTATCTATTTATAACTAGCTAAAAGTTTAAAGGGTAAGAATGCTCTTTTTTCCCCCTAATTTATTAAAATATAGTAAAAAAAGGAATAAAAAATAGGAATGGTAAATAACACCAGTTCTAAACTGCCATAATTTACCCAAAGGGGCCATTTCTTTCATTAAAATTATGGTGGTTAATTAAACCGCCATAATTTACTAAACATTGTGGAGGTTTTAAAGAACTGCCGTAATGTAGTCACCATTTCTCTTACTGAAATTATGCCAGTCAGTAAAACTGCCATAATTTACTATGTATTGTGGCAGTTTTGGACAACCTCCCTAATTTCACCGCCATAATTCACACTTTTTTTGTAGTGGACTTTCAACAACATTGGCTTAATTGTTAAAATTATTCTAACTCATCTGCTTGAATCTACAATCTGCAACTTTGTGACCAAATTTTCCTTAGTGGAAAAATTTGTTTTCTCCTGGTAGTAGTTACCTCTTCCTCTTCCTTGGCTAGCTGACCCAAAATTGTTTCTACCTTTTCTTTGGTTAGGTGATTTGAAACTGTTGCCTCTTCCTTGACAATGGTTACTATCATGATCTCTTCCTCTGAAACCTCATTTGCCTCTGTCTCTATTATTGTAGCCTCGACCTCTTGCTTCTCCATCATAGCTTGATTTAGCATGATTGTTTACATTCTTCAGGCTCTTCAGGGCTTCTTCGGTTGTTTTTTTTATCTTCTCCAAAATTTTGCTGACATGGCTTTCTATGCTGTCTTGCAATTCTGCAATTGTCATTTTATCTGTATCATGTGACTCCAATATTATAGTCACCATATGATCAAATTTCATCGGCATGGTACATAGAATTTTCTCTATGACCGTACTATCTGAAATCTTCTCTCCATAGACTCTCATTTGATTAACAAGGTCAGTAATATGAGAAAAATAGTGTTTAACAGTTTCCGAGCTAGACATCTTGTACCTCTCATATTCTCTGCGCAAGGATTGCAATTTTGATTTTTATGCCTTTTCTATACCTTTATAAGACAGCTTCAAAATGTCCTAAGCTTCTTTGGTGTTTTGGCATTAGCAATTTTTCCAAACACGGAATGCCAAATAGGAATAATCCACTCCTTGATGAATTTGTGACAGTGCCAATTGATCTCTCCTTTAGACAGCTTCATTAGCTCCTTCTTGTAAACCTAGATTAACAAGGCTCCAAATATTGTGAACTCTTAAGTGAGCTGCTATCAAAATTTCCCAGTAACTGTAATCCAATTTCCCATCTAATTTGGGATTGACAAAATAATATTATAATTGTTTGTTATAATGACATTAACTAGTAGAGAACACTTTTGTTCCTCACACACTCTTTGAATAAATTGGCGCTGGATTTGAACAACTCTAATACCAATTTGATATTAGAAACTCACTAAAAATAACACACTTGATATTTTTCTCTCTCACTGATAAACACAACACATGAACTGGGGAGGAAACTTACTGACTCTCAACTTGATGAACTGATGATACATAGCTATGCCTTTTATAGGCTTTATAAGCTAATAAAATATTAAAAAAAAACAAAACCCAACATTGAAGTAACTAACATGCAGCAAAATAAGTCATTCTCATCAAGTGTACAGCATGAGGTGTAGGTGCTGTAAGTTTTCAGAAACCATTGCATTACAAGTTTTGGGCAGTAGCAATTTTAGTTTCTTTACAGCCAACACATGGCAGTGCAAGAGTAGCTTGGCTTGATTTAATATTTTTTTAAACACTGAGTAGCGAAACATTTGGTGAATAAACAGACAGTGAGTGGGAGTGAAACACTTTTGAGCTTTTGGAGTGAAACACTTTTTTGAGTGAGTCTGTTACACGATAATTCAAAAGAAAAAGAGCGTCCAGTGAGTTTATCTCAAATCAGTTTGTTGATCTTACAAAGAGTGTGTGTGTTACCCATATGGTTTTTGTAAGGGTCCACATATCTTGCTGCTAAATTTCGGTAGTACTTGGGAGTCATGCTTCATTCGGGATATGCATTTATGATGGGGGCAGCAGAAGCAAAAGTAAACAAACTACACAAAATATTTAACGTGGTTCGGCGAATAATGCCTACGTCCACAACTCAACAAATCAATTCACTAATTTCTTTTTGGAAAAATACAATCACCAATCTAGCAATCTCTCACAAACTCAAAATCTCAATACATCCAATCTCACAAAATAATTTCTCCACCTACTAAGAACTCACTCAAACAAAACACACACTCTCACACAAAAATGGCACACACTCAATTTTCCTTTTTATTTCTCTATTAAGGTGCAACAACCACCTAAGAAGAAGGAACAAACTTTTGATTTTAAAGTGATACAAATTTCAAATTGGCTTAAAATAATCCAAGGCAACAAACCCAACAAATCTCCACCTTGCCTAGTGATTGAGACAAATTGTATATGTCAGTAACAAGAGCCAGAAGGCCTTGTCAAAGGACTAGCAAATGTTACTTTTTTCTTTAGCGTATGCTTTGCCTTCTCCATATTCTTGTATGCTTGGTCATTGTCTTTATTCACAACTGTCTCCCCTATCAATTTATACAAGTTACCATGAGTCTTCTTACCCTTCATTATCTTCAAAGTTCCTCTAGTAACTTGCATTATTCCATCTTTTGCAGAATGTCCATAGCCCAAACTATCACATTTACCCAAAGAAATCAAATTTCTTCCAGTGCAGTCTGCACGCACTCACATCACCAAGTGTTCGTGACACAACCATTATGCATTTTAATTTTTCCAGTACCCTTTCCAATAATATCAAGGCAATCCTCATTAACCAATCTCACAACCTCATCATCACAAGTATCATAAGTATCAAACCATTCTTTCTTGCAACAAATATAATTAGAACAAAGCGAGAATCTAAGAGCCAATAATCATTAAAAATAGCTTTCTCCTCTTCAACCATCATCACATCGGTTTTCATAATTGGTATAATCTTCGACAATCGAGTATCTTCAAACTTCTCTTTTCCTTTTGTTTTACTCCTTTCTAATTCTTCCATGTCTGCTTTCAATTTCCGGCAATAAAATTTAGTATGACCCATCTCATGACAATAATAACATTGCTTTGTCTTTATAGTCCTGGTTTTGACAGGGAACCCGATTTTGAATTATCTCTATCAAAATTACCGCATACGAGACATGCTTCTACCACGGCTAGTTCTAGCAACAAGGACACTTTCTTGGGGTTGATCATTCGATCTTCTCAATTTTTCATTCTCTAATAACACAACAATCACATCCTCAACTTTCAAAGTATCTTTCCAACTAGCAATGTGGTTATTACATCACATAATTATTTGGGAGAGATGATAATAAGCAATGATTGCTTTATCTTCATCATCAATTTTCACACCAAGAGTAGCTAATGGTCTAACCGATCTTGTAAAATAATTCACATGATCGCTAATATCAAGCACTACATCCATCTTCAACTGATATAATTCTTTCTTTAAAAACAAAGTGTTGGTAAGGGATTTTGACATGTACATATTCTCTAATTTCTTCCATAAGTCAATGAAGTTTCATTCGAACATTAAATTTTACCTCAGAAGCTAGCCATAGGCGAATCGTACTGACAGCTTTCATCTCTATCTCTTCCCATTCTTCATCTGTCATCTTATCAGGCTTTTTCTCCTTCCCACTCAAAGCTTTAACCAATCCATGTTGCACTGGAATATCTTTAACATTACTTTGCCACAGGCTAAAATTATTTTTTCCATCGAAGAGCTCCACCTCAAATTTTCCCATTGAACCTTGCATCCTTGCCATAAAAAAATACCAGAAGCAGGATCAGAACCCTTCTTCTCGATACCACTGATGGGGGCAAGCAAGTAAACAATCTAGACAAAATATTTAACGTGGTTCCGCGAATAATGCCTACGTCCACAACTCAACAAATCAATTCACTAATTTCTTTTTGGAAAAATACAATCACCAATCTAGCAATCTCTCACAAACTCAAAATCTCAATACATCCAATCTCACAAAATAATTTCTCCACCTACTAAGATCTCACTCAAACAAAACACACACTCTCACACAAAAATGGCACACACTCAATTTTCCTTTTTATTTCTCTATTAAGGTGCAACAACCACCTAAGAAAAAGGAACAAACTTTTGATTTTAAAGTGATACAAATTTCAAATTGGCTTAAAATAATCCAAGGTAACAAACCTAACAATTTATGATGATTAAATGGCGCTGGAATGCGAATGAGTGGTACAAGGATTATTGCATATTCATTTGTGAGGCTTCAATGGAAATTGGGGTTTTATGTTGTTGTTTGTTAGAGGGTGGTTCATGGAATCTCTATCTAGGCCTAGATGGCATTGCCAAAGGGGCCGACCTAGAGTCCTGTTTACAAAACCATTCTCTAGGCGTACAATATTTTATCTCCATTCAATGAGATACTGCAGTCTAGGATGCTGTGTTTAACATATGCTTAGGGTGTTGAAGAACGGGAATGTAAAGTTCTTGCAATCTATACTGTTAAAATATGAGTTTCATGCAATCATGAGGCACATGTCGATTGATGGAAGGTGGCCCGCAACTTGCTCTCTGATTTTATATTGGGCAAAGGAACTTGAATGGTGCCTTTACTCTTGACAATACAGGAGTAGTTCTTACTGATCAGTTTTGATATGTGATATTTGTAGCCATTTTAGAGAATGCTGCTGTTTGTATTGAGATGGTGTATATACTGTTGGGGTTGAGTGGCCTTTTTGTTGTCTTACTAAGATGTTTGCTCTGTCACATTGTGTGAGATTTGAGCTCTTTCAATTATAAAAATTTTAAAAGAAAAAATTGCCCATCATGGTACCGGATGGGCTCAGAAACGATAGCTTTATTTTTTGGTCCAAGGAATCAGAAGCCCAAAAGCAGCCGCACAAAACTTGTAACCATGACTAATCAAAGCCCAAAAGTAGCCGCACACACCATTTGGGCCACATCCATACAAGACTTATTTAATGGCATGTCAACATACAAATTCTGCATTATAGGATATATCGATATAGTTGCACACCAACGTTATAACACATATTTCTGAATAAAATTGCTAGATGCTAATGGGATCCAAAAGCAGTTGAGCAATGTTATCTTTAAGCAGTTCCCCATCTGTGTATCCATCCTTTAAGGTTCCATATGTAAGCTCAACTGCTCGTGCAAAATTAACAATACAATCAAGCTCTGGCTTTGGGACAACATCAGCTAACTTAAGGCATGCTTCATTCATATCCTTCCAAATGTGTTCGGTTTCCTTGTTGATGAGTTTGTAGGCCTCTTCTTGTGAAATGCCATATTGCTTCATGCAACATTCAACTGCGGAAGCAACGTGCACCCTTTGCTGCTCGAACTATAAAATAAGCCAAATATCCAGAGGCTCATTTAGATATGTTCATATAATTATTTTGAGCCAATTCATAGCTAGCTCTTGTCACATGGCTAATCATTGGTTTTATTGAATTAATATTGATAAAAAAATTTAGGAAAAAAGAATGAAGTGCTTTAAAAGTTTCACTTTTTTTTCAAAAAATTTATCACCATAACCAAGAAAAAAAATAGTCGAGATACACATTTGTCGAACTTCCACTATAATAGAGCTTAAGGTTTTAAGCTTGATCCAATATCAGTCAAAGATGTTTATATTATTATCATACACATCAACTATTTGAAAAGTTATGTAAATAAAAGAATTTGATTGAATTTCAATATAATTTTTTTTTCATATATCAATCTTAAATTCATAACTTAATTGATCATTTATGTGTTTTGAATTTATTAGCTCACTACCCAAATAATCGATTAATTTATTTATTAAATTCAATTTTAAGTTAGTTTAAATAATTATATTATATTATATTAAAATTTATTAAACTTTAAATAACCTAAACCAATACAGAAAGATATTGCTACGAGTTATTACATATTAATTGTCAAATAGATATAAAAGTGATTCACTACGTTATTAATTAAAATTTATGAACTAATAAAAAAATTAAAGTTTGTGATGATGATTTACAAACATATATATTTACCAGAACCAAGTATCAAGATATATATGACTATGTACCTTATGTGAGGCCATATCACCCTTAAGCCTGCCATGAAGAGACACAACATTTAAAATTGTCGGATCGGTTATTATCCAATCAACCACTTCTTTGGTTGTGAATTCTCCCAAGCAAATAAACGTTGTAATCAGCACTTGGATTGATGTAGATTCAAGTCCATTAGCCTTGTACTCGTCATATGTTGGAATATAGCCCTCATGACACCATTTTGCTTCAACCATGTAGGCATGTGCCAAGTTACAAAACTGCAAGTACGATAAGCCAAAACCTAATTAATTTACTAAGTGGATGTTGCAAAGCATATATATATTAAAGAATTAGAAGTCTACATCTTGTTTAACATGTTGCAACACCGTATTCGGTTTTCCACCCTCTAAAATCACCAGTTCTATTTCATCGCACAGTTTTGTGATTGCATTAAATACCACTTTCATGCACTCCGGAAGAGATTCAATCAGACTGATATCCCATCTGAAAAATTAGAGAGAGAGAGAGAGAGAGAGTTATATATTGATAAAAACTGCAAAAGTGAAACAATCGAGAGATTGAATTACGATAAATCCTATATGATATGATGTAAAACTCATCATGCATGCATGTAAAGATTTCTGATGTCATTATAGCTAAAATTGGCCAATGTTTGTTTTAACTTAAATCTACCTATTGATTGCCTCTGTGAAGAGATCAAGTTCTTCAACTGTGCCGTAAGCATCATAAGTATCATCCATGAGCGATACACATTGGAACATTTTGCCTACTATCCTTCTCGAAGTGCTATATTTCGGCACGTGCGACAAGAATAATATAAAAAAGTATGACTCAACCGCTCGATCTCTAGTGTAAGGGACCTTTGTCAGAAAGTCTGATTTTCTCCACCACCTGTAATAGTATATCTCATATTGATTATCAGTTAATCAATAATTACATAAGGGCATAAGGAACTACTTCCATTGAAATGATCTAATAAAATTTTTGTATGTAGCTTGGCATGAAGCATATTGCAATATAAATATCGCCATTGAAAAATAAAAGCATCGGCATGTTTTTCATCCTTAAAAAATAAGATAATTTTATTTTTAGTCACCGATTCTTTTTCTTTTTTTAGAACAAACATTTCTAAAACTGCATGGTTTTAGTACCAATCATATATGACTGTTGGCTTTTATATGGCATTGAATGACCTAATTCTCCATTCGTCCGTTCAACATTAATTTAACACGGGTCTAACGTCAAGGATTAAAACCAAGCATGTTTAGAAATGTTTAATTTGGACCACAATCAAAGAAAAAAAAAAGTTTTGAAGGACGAAATAAAAAATTCACTAATTTCTCAAAATTCAAAAACGTTTTTAGGCCTTCTAAAAAATTTAAAAGGGTCTTTCAGAATTTGGCATGTTGGAATTCTAGAAAACCATTTTATCCAAACGTAACTAAGAAAATTAGGGTCTTCTCCATTTCTATTTTTATTTTTTAATTTCATTTTTAATTAGAAAAATGACATCTTCCAATCAATTTCTTATTTTTAGAATTTTATAAAGAAATAGTAAAGTTTAAAAATAAAAAATAAAAACAAAAATCAACAGACACTTGGGGTATGTTTGCGAGTTGAGATTTTGAAAGAAATGAAAGGAGAAAAAAGGGTTTGTAGTGTAATTTGTAGTTATACTACAAACTCTTCCTTCCCTCTCTTCCCCTACAAAATTTCAACTCGCGAACATACTATTAGACTCTTGGACTTGGACTTGATATTCTATATTTTGCGAATTTTGTTTAACAAGAAGTACATGTTTATAGAGTTGTAATACTTACTTGGCGATATTGCCAACTTCTTTTTGATGCAATTTCTGCAGCATGTTGAAATCTAATTTTGCAAAGGCCAGAAGAACTTTGTCATGGGAAGGATCTTCCTCATAGAAAGAAATGAAGTGCCTTGCCTCAATCGTTGGAACTTTCTTGTGAAGAGGTTGCCTTAAGCTTTGGTTGATTTGTGCAGCAAGAGATGGGCTCAATTGATTGGCTACAGATTTAAGATTAGTGTACGTGAAATCAAGTGCTTCGTCTAGTATATCTTCCCCATGAACCCTTAATTGTGCAGCTTCATACAAGCTCCACATTCCGAGAACATCTTGGGCAATTGTTTCATTGAACTTTCCTTTCTCATTCTTGAATTTGTTAAATATATCTGTTAGCATTCAACAACGTATTGACTATCACAATTCATTAATCTATAATATTTAATATTTAATTAAATGCCAGTGAAGTTTTATTGGTTCGATTCTGACATCAGGCATTTGCTTTGTTTGCCTAATTTGTTCAGTTATTGTTAGTACTTCTTTTCTTTGCTTCCTATCATCTGGTGTGAATTTGGTTAAGCATTGGATGATTGGTTCAAGATCTTCTGTTTGGAATGTACTGTTTGCATTTGCTCTGATTTTGCTTCAATGTGATACCTTCTGTTCTACAAGTGATTTGGTTTTGGTTCTAAGAGAATTGGCTCACTGTGTTGCCTTCGTTTTGGTTCTCTATTGCTTGATGCTACTTTCAAAAACAAAAAAGAAAAAAGGAAAGAAAATTCTTGGGCTATTTGAGACTTATAATTGGTTTCTTGTTTGATATACATTAACTATTGAAATTGATTCAAAATCTTGTTTGGTCAAGATTTGATTAGATCTGCTCTAGTATGTGGTTTGGCAACTGGTTTAGATTCCATTGAGGGATATTATCTCGTTCTTGAAGTTTCTTGTTGGAGCCTCAAATTTGGTATTGTGGGTTCCTGTTGGTTCGGATTATTCAGTGTGACATTTTTGTCATGAATCGGTTTAGATTTGCGTATCCTTATGGCTTTGGTTTAGCTTCTACTTTCTAAGATAGTTGTTTTGGGGTAAGTCCCAGAGCGATGGATGTCTAAGCTAGTTGTAGGTGTCCAAAGGAGAGAGAGGCCAATGCTTAATGAAGAGCAACACCTCTTCATTACACACGGGCTAATGTTTTGGAGTCATCTTAGAATAATGAGAAAAGATCAATTTATCCCTTAGCCTTATCTATAAATAATGAGTGATGTTATGCATGTAAAACAACTCATTTTAGAGAGAGAAACTTCTTGATTTCAGGGAGAAGTCAAAGAAATGAAACACTTTTTGTAATTAAAAGGGAGAATCTTCAATAAAAAGAATAATTTCAGTTGTTGTTATTGCTTCATTCATATTATTTTATATCATTTTATTTTAGTTGTTTTGTTTCTTTGTCTCCTTGGTGTTTTAGAACCTAACTCTAAAACAATGGTCAAGCATTGATTTGCTTATGCCATGGGGTTAAGTATGATGATTGACTCCTATCTATGGTGGTTAAGTAGCTTTTTATGTTGCTTGCTTCTGCTTTCAGATTTTAAGCATGGATGTAATTTTTTGCTCCTAGTGGTTAAGCTGGCGATAGCGTTGATGATTGGTTGTTGTTCCCACATTGGGATTTGTACACTAAGGATCAACTTTTGTTGATTGGCGAGTCAATACCCCCTCTTCAGTTTTGGATTCTTTGTTTGGTTGGATGAGAGTCGCAGAAATGCTAGTATAGAGCAATGGACCTCGGTTTTCCATTCATCAATAGTGTTGTCAGATTCTAGTTCATATCATTGTCATTTTTCAATTGTATAGTACTATTGATTAATTCCATGCTAGAGATATTAAAGTACCCGTGGTCCAACTTGCAGGGGGGTTATTAGGAATATAATATAAAATTGTGTTAGTTTAAGAAGTAAAGATTGGTTATTAGTTAATTATACTCATCATCTATATAAAGCTACACCTCTCTTGTATTTTCTCATTCAGTTTTCTCTAAATTCTCTCAACTCTATTTATCTCTACTCTGTTACCATGGAACATCTTTATTCTAATAACTATCCTTGTATTCTATCAAGATTTCTGGCAGTGTAATATACTAAATGTAAAGTATTACATATGCATACTACATACCTGATGAAATGCGATATCCTTTTTGCCTAAGCAGACGAAAAAGTAACGCAAGATACTGAAGGCCACCTTCTTCTGTGATGAGGATACTGGTGGTATAAGCATTGTGGATTTGCTCTAATTCTTTGTTTATTTCATGTTCAAAATGATAAGATATACCCAAACGTTGGATTGAGTCAATGAAGTTTAGTTTTTGTGACATATTATTACTTGAAGATAGAAACATCTTCTTCACTTCCTCTTTATATACTTGAATTTGTTGTTTCACGCTGTTGTTGACTTCCTGCAAAGAGTAGGTAATTAATGAACTGTTCACAGAGCATTCAATTTTTCAAATATATAACTGTTATAATAAAAATTTGTTTCTATGGAAATACTCCATCGATTGATTAGCGGTGCCCTGTGTGTAAATTAATTTTAAAGATCTGAAATGTCCAAAAACCTCATTAACGTTGCAGGAATATTTTGAAGAGTTTAATACTCATACACTAACGATGTAAAAGAGTTTTATACAATCATTTGATCATATATTGTCATTTCAGTAAAAATAATTAAATCTTACACTTACTACTTGAAAATTATGCAAATCCAACCGGATAATAAATCATTTATCAAAAGAAACCAGAAAATTAAACCATAAAAAAAAGAGGAAGGCTGTAGGTTGAATCCCTTATCCAACAAAACAATACAAGAAATATAACGGGAAATCTTCCCAATGACATTGAAAGCTTCTGCAATAAGAAGGAGCTCAAGAAACGTAGTAATTTGGTTTTCATTTTGTATATAAACATTTCATTCCTATCTCCTAAATTTGGTGTTTTCTCTTTGATCTGGTGTGGGATATGTGTAACTTGATTCTGCATCTTGTTTGTTTCCACCCTTCAGGTGAAGCTTTCTTAATAATAATAATAATAATAATAATAATAATTTTCCTCAAAGGGTGTTTGTACAAATCCATATTCAAAGGCTGTTCTTGACTCCATTTTCAGTGAAGAAAAGCACACATCTCTCTCTCTTACAATTTATAAATAATTATCATATCAAAAAGAACATTTTGATCATCATATAAAAACTACTTTTAATAATTATCCAAAATTAAAATATATTACTACGAGAATAACAAGACCCATATCTATGCATGTAGGTAAAAATTGCATATATAATTAAATATACCAATGCCATACCGAAAATGATTCAGAGTCATACTGGAGGAAAATATCCCCCCAAATGCTAGGGCGAAAATTCGGACGAGGTCGGGTGAAGTCTGGTGGTGCATGTTGAGTTGAAGTAACTGGGAAAGACATCGTTAATTTGGCTTTGAGAGAAGAGATATGGTATATATCACTGGACGATGCGGTAAGGGACAAGGGTTGTGTAGTGGTGATGAGCATGAACTCTATTATATATAGGGTCCATAAACACGATTCGTCCGTTGGAGAAATTATTGTGCCGTCAACAGCATCACCGAAGACTACATTCATTTCACGCGTTTCATGTTTTTATCATCTTTAATTAATGGTGAAAGTTACTACCACGTTATATATTGGTCAACTTTTATTATAAAATTAATTAAGTTTTGCTATATTCTGTGCGTCAAAAGACGTGCTTAAATACTAAATAAGATAAAAATATGATAAAATCAATGTCTTGAGATTTTAAAAAGTAAAGTATTATTCTCTCATTTTCAAAATATTTGTCACTTTTTAACAAACACAAGTATTGAGAAAGATATTCTCTTCGTCCTTAAATAATTGTCAAGTTATAAATACTCACTGAAATTAAAGAAATAATTGGTAAAATATCAATACTAATAAAAATTAAGAATAATTTACTAAATTATCTTTACTTCTAAGATGAGATTCTCACTTTAGAGGATCGAAATCCTTATTTCACAAAGTATGTAGAGGATATTTAGGAGAATATTGTCAGAGGATAAATCATTTTCCAAATTAACATACTATACAAGGATTGCTAATCTTCATCTCCACATTTTTGTTTTATCCATGAAACTCATGCCTATTTGTTCTTAATTAACTTATAACTATGGGTATATTTATAATTTCATTTTATGTACATGAATTGCTCTTTTGACGTTTTTCTTTCTTCTAATTAATATTCTCTCTCCATTATTTTCTCTACCAAAATAATATCATTTCTCTTTACATTTTCATCTCATTTAAAGACATATAAGTGATGAAATAATTAAATAATATTATTGTATTTTGAATGAATATATAATATTAATTTAATAAAATATAAATACATTTTATATGAATCATTTGCATCATAATAAGGTTAAAATGCATTTTAACCCTAGAATTTTAGGTCATATGAATTTTATTCCGTAATTTTTTAAAACGTGCATTGCAACACCTAGACTTTCAAACACTGCAAAACACCCATTTCGATTAAGTTGATATTTATTTCCATTATTAAATAGTCATGTATATATCACATGCATAACTAAATAGACAAAAATTGTGACAACTTCAAAACATAATGAGGGTTGGACCACCTAGACTTTAAGTGATGTAGACCACTCTAGCATTCCCCCTAATTCTCTTTTTCCTTCCTCATTCTCTTTTTCCCCCTCCTATCCTCCACTTCTTCATCTTTTCCCTTCTCTTTTTGTCCTTCTTCTTCTTCCTCTTCCTTCCTCCTTCTTTCTTACTCTCCACAACATCACCACCACCACCTTCACATCACCTCAACTATTATCTTCATCTCCTCCTCCTCATCATCACCAAATCACACCTCTCTCTCCTCTCTCTAACTTGTGGTTTCTCTTTCTAACTAAAGGAACCAGTTAGTGCAGTGAATTTTGGATCGTTCTCTACTTCTAATCTTCCTCCTAGAGTAGTGGGTAAGTGATAATCTTGTTCTATTTATCTTATTAAGCTTTTTATATAGTTATTCATAGTAGACTAGGGTTTTTGGGATCTAAATGTATAGATTTTAGGTGTTCTAGTATATGGAGCTAACTAGTATAAATTAATAGCATTATTAGCTCACTAATATTATATTTATCTTGTTTCTAGAGTTATAGAGCATTTGAGCATCAACTATTAGATTGATGGCACTTGGAAGTTGATCTTCGATTCTTTTAAACCTGTTTGTGAGTAGATATTATGTCCATAATTATTTTTATTTATGTTAAATTAGCTCTAAATATATTTTAGAAATTTAGAAACTAAAAAATAATTATGTGCTTGTGTTCTGTAATTTTAACAAAATTACATCTTTTATATTAGCTTATATTTTATCAAAATTGACACATAAGATGATATGATATTGATTTTGAAAAATTATGTTATCTCTGTTATGGACATTAGGAAAGGACTTGAGAAATTGTGGTTATAGCCATTGATGGAGTTACTGAGAATTGATTTGATATGAAATGTAAAATTTTATTATATGTTTTGGAGAATCTATGTCAGGAGTTGTAGCTAACGATAGTAGGCACTAGTCTTGGTGCAGCTTGACTATAATTAATTAGGACTACACAATGGATCCTCATGTTCTACGGCTACTTGCATGGATAAGAATGTTCTATTTTAGAATCATACAAAGGAATCGCCGCTCGAGTGTGAATCCTTCTATTTATCTTGAATTTGATGATTCCTTATTATTTTATATAAAGCTAGTTGTTTTCAAAAATCTTTTTCTTGAATAAAAGAATTTATTGAATTTATAGGAACTATGAAGTTATTATTATTTTACTTATGGATTACATATTGTCTCATGTGGGTTACAGACATCTTATCTACCACTGAGTTACAAAACTCACTTTGTTGTTTCCCTTTTTTTCCAGATACAAGTGTAACTTCAGGTTCCAATACCGCAGTTCCTTAATAGTCTAGCTCTAAGTTGGTGAGCCTTCTTGAGAAGACCTATTTTGTATATTGGAAGCTAATTTTCCTTTTTAGTATTGTCCGGTTAGAACTGTCCATAATGCTCCATATGTCACGGACAGGGTTCTCAAATTAGTTTTATTCTTATGTTTATTTTTATGCTTATATATGTGTAATTAAGACTTAGATATATATTGATTATTCTATGGGAAGGATTTGTAAACTAGGCTTAGAATTATATTTTGAACTACGTTCTTAGTCATGATTAGATATATACTTTGTGATCATGAATTTATATTTGAGACTAGTTGATAACTAACTTGACTTCATTTGATCTTAGGATTGGATTTGATTTAAACTACATATTCGGACTTGGATTGAAATTTATATGTTGAGTTAGTCGATTTGTTATTGCGAGCACATTCTGTATTTTATCTTTGTTTTCGTATAGGTTGTATGTTGTTTATTTGGGGATATTCGAAAGAATAAAGGAAACTATACCTATTTTTCTGTGAAAGTTTTAATGTTAGGGCTTGTGATGAATGTGTGTCCTACGCTTTGCTCATGGCCAAAGTTGGGTTGTGACAAAAATACGCTTCATTTTAATTAAATTTATCAGCCCTACACCCTCTCCACTTAGAAATGAACAAACATCCTCTTCAGATGCTAGAATTCAATCGTAAAATAGGATATTTTTTATCCGTTTCTGAGTGGGCAATTTAGGGTTGGAAAATTTGATGAAAAAAAGAATACTTTTATTTGTTTAATTATGCAGTGACATACATATGACTATTTAATGGTGGAAATGGATGTGAACTTAACAGAAGGGCATGTATTGGATTATTTGGACAATCCAGGGTGTCATGATTAACATTTTAAAAAGTTATGATATAAACTGCACATGAACTAAAGTTCTGGAAGTAAAATCTATTTTACTCTCGTAATAATTATCAATACTTGGACTTTGATATTATTTTAATATTTTATGACTTTCATAGATTATACTTGTTAAATTAATATTAGAGATATTTATTCAATATATAATAATATGATTTACATTTTTCATCATTTATATACTTTTCATATAAGAGGAAAAATGAAAAGAGGATGCTAAGTTCCTTAAGCAACTAGTCAGGAATTCGCGCTTCCTGGAGGTGTGTTTGGAGAAGATGTTGAGGTTAGAAGCAAAATTTACATTTGAGAGCTCTATGCATTGAGGGGATTAGTGGCGGATACCCTAGATTCACCTAAAAAAATGAAAAGAGAACCAATGTTATTTAAGTAGAGAATAATAATGGAAAGAGAATATTAATTGATTAGAAAAGAGCAAATAAAATGTTAAAGGAGTAATTAATGCTAATAAAATGAAATTACAAATGTACTCATTATGATAAGTTGATTAAGAGATCCCAGATGAGTGAGTTTCATGTCCAAAACAAAATGTGAATGTTAGCAATCTCTTATATATAATTAGAAGATTAATTTTAATGTACTAGTAGTCATCCAACAAATTCTTTTATTTGCATGTTGACCTCTCAAGGAGTGAATATAAGATTCAACTGCATGAATGTGTTTGCTAGTCTTATTTGAGGTGTTCTCGCTTATGAAAAAGATAAGTAAATTTTTTTTCATTTGATTAAAAATAATAAAACTATTGTGATGATTTTGTTAGCTTTTAGAGTCATATGTGCCCTTGAGAGCTTTTTAAAATTGATCATGCTCTTTAAAATTTAAAAGACTAGTAAAACTTTAAATCCTCTTGAGAGCTTTTCAAAATTGAGTGCTCTTTAAAACTTAAAAGAATAATAAGTTGTCAATTTATTCTTGAAAAAAGATTCTCAGAAATTTCTGAAGCTAAACAACCGAGTTTCTTGTGCAGTAATGCAATTGATGATCTTAAACCTTGGCATTTCCACCGATAGAAGCCTTAACATTTCTAAATACTTTTTAAACATTAATTATTGAAACAAATGCTCTTTAATGATTTTATTATATTACTCCATTTTTTGACCGTTACATCATGAGATATATACCTTTATATTTTTTATGTGTGAAGTCAATTACCCTTAAGCACAAGGCACTTTTTATTAATTTGTTTGGTCAAGTTCCTGCATTCCTACATTATAAGTTTGGGGCCATTCGGCATCTTAAAAAAGCTAAAAAAATTTGTATCTTCAACCATAAAATCGTTGATGTATACGAAGTAACCGCATTGAACTCTACTACCACCAAATATATGCACAAGTATTGTGTAAGCCTCTTCCTCAATTTGCAATTACTCTGCGTGGGAGTAATGTTGGAAATTTCAACATGGTCCTGACCAATATATATATATATACACACACACACACTAATTTTGTACATTTTTTTACACTAATTTTATATACCTTTTCCCAAACTATTGTTTGAGAGAAAAAAAATCTTAGAAATTAGAATTTGCATTTCTCTTATTTTATATTATTTTAAAAAAGAATTAGTATAAAGATTTTGGAAAAAAATGGCTATTTCCTTACAATAATGTCCAATATAATTTGGTGGGAAAAAAAAAGTGAAATCATATAAGCAACTACATGTAATCATAACAACTGTCCACCATAAATTATCTTTTTTCTTGAATTTTACTGAGTGATAATACAAAGTGATTTTATTATAAACAAAAATTAATCTAAAGAAAAATAGTGCAAAAATATATAATTTTTCCCAGCCTTTAATAGTACTGTTATCTCCCTTTCAACTTATCTTATCCACCAACCTCCTACTAGCTACGTCCATGATGTTATTTATACACATTTTATGTGAACATATCGTTGTGAAAATAGTAAAGCTATTTTTGTGGTCAAAGAATGATATGGATGGAGAAAACTTATCTACTTAATAGCAACCATTGTTTTTTATGGAAGAGATAAAAATGCTTGTCACCTCATGTTACGAATAGTTTACGTAAGAGAAGCTCACTTATAAATTGAGCTTTCTCAATTCATTTTTCATCAAGTCATCCAGAGAGAAAAACATAAGAGTTTCTTTGAGAAGCGTTCTCCTATATATAAGAGAGAAGTGTATTCTCCTTTAAAGAGAGAGTGTTACTGTTATCTTCTTGTAATAGAGAGAAGTTATAATCCTCAAAGAAAGTTATTCAATTCTTTTCACATATTGTGTAGAGTTTTTATTTTTTTACTTTTATATTTTAGCTGCATCATACGTCTGGTACCTAACGGTGGTATCAGAGCTCAAGTTACTAATTGATTATTTTTTCGCTGCGAGTTACCATATTAAAAATACGGTAGCAAAGTATGAAGTTAAGAAGTTTAATGGGAGTAATTTCTCCCTCTAAAAATTGAAGATAAAGGCAATCTTAAGGAAGGATAGTTGCTTACCAGCAATTGAAGGAAGACCTACTGGGATAGCTGATGACAAATAGAAAGATATGGATGATAGAGCTGTTGCAAATTTGCATTGGCATTAGTTGATTCAGTCTTGTCAAGTGTTGCAGAGAAGAAGACAGCAAAAGAAATTTGGGATGCGCTTGTCAAACTGTACGGGGTCAAGTCACTTCACAATAGAATATTTCTAAAAAGGAGATTGTATTCTCTTCGAATGAGTGAATCCACGTCGTTGACAGATCACATCAACAATCTGAATATGCTATTCTCCTAGCTTACTGCCTCAAATTAGACAATAGCAGAGAATGAGTTTGCAGAACTTCTACTTCAAAGTCTACCTGACTCATATGATCGACTTGTTATCAACATCGCCAATAATAATATTGCCGATTGTTTAGCCTTTGATGATGTTGTCGGTGCTATTCTCAAAGAAGAATTTAGGCGTAAGAATAAGGAAGATGGATCAGAGAGCTCAAGACAAGCTGAAGCATTGTTGGTGACAAGAGGAAGATCAATGGAATGAGACTCCAGTGGGAGCCATGGCCAGAGTAGTTCAAAGTCAAGAAGAAGGAAGAATTTCAAATGCTACCAATGTGGCATGAAAGGGCACATGAAGAAAGATTATTGGTATAACAAGAGGAACACCGAGAGGACTTCAAACACAACAACATCTCAAGGTTGTGTTGTGAGTACCTCTGATGAAGAAGAAATTCTATACAGCGAATCAGCAATTGATTCCAAAGGTGGTAAACAGTTCACTGATGTCTGGATAATGGACTCAGGAGCAACTTGACATATGACTCTACACTGTGACTAGTTTTGCACTTATGAACCTGTTTTGGAAGGATCTGTATTTATGGGAAATGATCATGCTTTGGAAATTGCTGGTGTTGGTGCTGTCAAAATAAAAATGTTTGATGGTTCTATTCACACAATCCAAGGGGTACGACATGTGAAAAGCTTGAAGAAGAACCTGTTGTTAATTGGATAACTAGATAACCTTAGGTACAAGACCCATATTGAAGGTGGGGTCTTGAAAGTTGTAAAAGGAGCTCTTGTAGTGATAAAGGCAGAAAAGATCGGGGTAAATCTATACATGCTTCTAGGAGACATGTTACAGGAAGCAGATGCATTACTTGCATCGAATAGCCTAGAAGAATCAACAATGATGTGGCATTGCAAATTGGGCCACATGTCAGAACGTGGCTTGAAGGTTCTTGTAGAACGTAATCTCATTCCTAGGCTCAAATCAATTAATTTACCATTTTGTGAGCACTGTGTGATGAGTAAGCAGCATACATTGAAGTTTAATAGATCAACTACCCAGAGCAAGCACATGGTAGACTTGATTCATTCTGATGTATGGGAGTCACCAGAAATGTCCCTAGGAGGAGCAAAATATGTTGTGTCATTCATTGATGATTATTCCAGGAGATTAAAGGTGTACCCGATCAAGAAAAAGTCAATTGTGTTTCAAGTATTCAAGGACTTTAAAGCAAGAGTAGAACTTGAATCCGGAAAGAGGATCAAGTGCTTAAAGACTGCCAATGGAGGAGAATACATAGATGGTAATTTTATCAAATTTTGCAAGCAGGAGGGTATTCAAAGGCAATTCACAGTTGCACATACGCCTTAGCAAAATGGTGTAGCAGAGCGGATGAATAGGACTCTCCTAGAAAGAAGGAGAGCTATGTTGAGAACTGCAGGATTAGTCAAGTCCTTTTGGGCAGAAGTAATTAAGACTGCCTGCTATGTGATAAATCGATCACCGTCAACTGCAATTGGTTTGCAAACACAATGGAGATGTGGAATGGCAAGCCAGCAGATTATTCTTCTCTCTATGTGCTCGGATGTCCTGTGTATGTGATGTACAACTCCCAGGAAAGAACAAAGTTGGACCTGAAGTCTAGAAAATATATATTCTTGGGATATGCTGATGGTGTTAATGGGTATCGTCTATGGGATCCCATTGCTCGCAAGGTTGTTGTCAGTAGAGATATGATATTTGCAAAAAATGAACTGCAAGGAGAATAAGGAAATGCCAGCAGTAAAGAGCACTAGAATGCTATAAAGGGAATCCTTAGATACATCAAAGGAACCTCAGATACCGTGTTATGTTTTGGAGGATCAGAGTTTACTGTCAAAGGATATGTTGATTCAGACTTCGCAGGTGACCTTGATAAAAGGAAGTCCACTACGGGCTATGAGTTTATACTTGTAGGTGGAGCTGTTAGCTAGCTATCTAAGTTACAGACTGTTGTAGCACTGTCTACTACAAAAGCTGAATACATGGTAGCTACTCAGGCATTAAAGGAAGCTATTTGGGTGCAAAGATTAATGGAAGAACTTGGGCACAAACTGGAGAAAATTCCTGTGTATTGTGACAATTAGAGTGCCTTGCACATTGCAAGAAATCCAGCTTTTCACTCAATGACAAAGCAAATAGGTGTCCAATATCATTTTGTTTGTGAAGTAGTGGAAGCAGGGAGTGTGGACATGCAGAAGATTCACACTAAAGATAACCTAGCAGATATCGTGACGAAACCAATCAACATTGACAAGTTTAAATGGTGCAGATCCTCTTATGGTCTATCTGACAAGTGAAGTATCTTTTGGAAGCTGAGCAAAATTAGCTTTAAGTGGTAGATTATGAAATAGTAAAGCTATTTTTGTGGTCAAGAATTACATGGATGGAGAAAACTTACTTACTTAATAGCAACCATTGTTTTATATGGAAGAGATAAAAATGCTTGTCACCTCATGTTACGAATGGTTTACATAAGAGAAGCTCACCTATAAATTGAGCTTTCTCAATTCATTTTTCATCAAGTCATCCAGAGAGAAAAAACATAAGAGTTTCTTTGAGAGGTGTTCTCTTATATATAAGATAGAAATGTATTCTCCTTTAAAGAGAGAGTATTATTGTTATCTTCTTGTAATAGTGAGAAGTTATAATCTTCGAAGAAAGTTATTCAATTCTTTCAACATGTTGTGTAGAGTTTCTATTTTCTTACTTTTATATTTTAGCTGCATCAGACGTCTAGTACCTAACAATTATTGTACATAGAGTTGTATTATTTGTACTCATTATTTATGAGACACCATATCAACTTGCACTGCATCCATCATTGGATGAGATGTAGACCATATTTAAGGGAAGTCCACATTTCATCTAATGATGAATAAAGTCTAAGTTAGCATGATATCCCACACACAATGATATAAATAATATTTTTCTTGCATATAATATGACCCAATCACAATCCACGTCATTGCTTTATCATATCCCATGCTTGCTCCTAACTTTAAGACAAATGATAATATAGATTCAGTGATGAACTCAAGACGTGGCAACATATCCACATCTTATTTTTAAAATGATAATATATATAATTTTATATAAAATTTTGGATGATAAATACTATGTCATTTCACTATTAATTTGGATCTATATTATTATCACTATAACTTGAAACACATGCAAATTATTTTTAGGTGAGGTAAAAAAAGATACAAAGAAATTAATATTACTTGGCTACTCTTTGACTAATTTACCATATCTTAATATTACATGGCTACTCTTTGACTAATTTTTGGCGTTGCGCACTATTATGAGCTTTTCTTGCTGTGATTTCATATAGCCCATCATAATCCTTTTGCGTTAATATCTTCGCATTTATCACATTAATTTTTCCCATAAAATATTACATCAATTTTAAGAACAAAGATGAGCAAAATTACAGGAAATGATAAACATGACGTGCTAGCATACATGCCATCATGCTTTGCAAGAGAGAGGCCGGACCTGATCTTCTAGTTAAATATAAAATTAAGTTCTTATGAAGGATATCTGAGGAATATTATCAATAAAGACAATATATTTGGAGTGACAATAGGCAAATGAGAGTGGCAATAGCTGCTCCCCTACACATACACAGTTTCATGAATATTTATTTTGAGCTTCAGCTTTTTTTTATTTAAATATGTTTGACCACAGTCTATAATAGTACTACTCAGCTTTATACTCAGGATTTATGGTTTTTTAACTTTTGAAATAGTTTAGGATTATGATTTTCAGTTGAAACTGAATTATGGTCCTAACCCAATTCTTCACATGCCGGTTATATTCTTAAGTTAGATTGTGGCAACATTTAAATACTAAATACTGTAAAATAATCTTATAGGATATGTATGTTAAATCAAACAAGTTGTCAATTTATTCTTGAAAAAAGATTCTCAGAAATTTCTGATGCTAAACAACCGAATTTCTTGTGCAGTAATGCAATTGATGATCTTAAACCTTGACATTTCCACCAATAGAAGCCTTAACATTTCTAAATACTTTTTAAACATTAATTATTGAAACAAATGCTCTTTAATGATTTTATTATATTACTCCATTTTTTGACCGTTACATCATGAGATATATACCTTTATATTTTTTTATGTGTGAAGTCAATTACCCTTAAGCACAGGGCACTTTTTATTAATTTGTTTGGTCAAATTCCTGCATTCCAACATTATAAGTTTTGGGCCATTCGGCATCTTAAAAAAGCTAAAAAAATTTGTATCTTCAACCTTAAAATCGTTGATGTATACGAAGTAACCGCATTGAACTCTACTACCACCAAATATATGCACAAGTATTGTGTAAGCCTCTGCCTCAATTTGCAATTACTCTGCGTGGGAGTAATGTTGGAAATTTCAACATGGTCCTGAATATATGTACCTTATTATAGACTAATTTTGTACATTTTTTTACACTAATTTTATATACCTTTTCCCATACTATTGTTTAAGAGAAAAAATATCTTAGAAATTAGAATTTGCATTTCTCTTATTTTATATTATATTATATTAAAAAAGAGCTACTATAAAGATTTTGGAAAAAAAATGGCTATTTCCTTACAATAATGTCTAATATAATTTGGTGGGGGAAAAAAAAGTGATATCATATAAGCAACTACATGTAATCATAATAACTGTCCACCATAAATTATATTTTTTCTTGAATTTTACTGAGCGATAATACAAAGTGATTTTATTATAAACAAAAATTAATCTAAAACAAAATAGTGTAAAAATATATAATTTTTCTCGGCCTTTGATAGTACTGTTATCTCCCTTTCAACTTATCTTGTCCTCCAACCTCCCACTAGCTACATTTGTGATGTTATTTATACTCATTTTATGTAAATATATCATTGTACATAGAGTTATATTATTTATATTCATTATTCATGAGACATCATATCAACTTGTACCACATTCATCATTGGATGAGATGTAGACCATATTTAAGTGAAGTTTACACTTCATCTGATGATGAATAAGGTGTAAGTCGGTATGATATTCCACGTATAATGACTATACATAATATTTTTCTTGTATATAATATGACCCAACCACAATCCACGTCATTGCTTCATCATATCCCATGCTTGCTCTTAACTTTAAGACAAATGATAATATAAACTCAGTCATGAACTTGAGACATGGCAACATATCCACCTTTTATTTTTAAAATGATAACACATAATTTTATATAAGTTTTTGGATGATAAAAATTATGTCATATGTAGGGTTCACTATTAATCCAGGTCTATATTATCATCACTATAACTTGAAACACATGCAAATTATTTTTAGGTGAGGTAAGAAAAGATACAAAGAAATTAATATTACTTGGCTACTCTTTGACTAATTTACCATATCTTAGTATCACTTGGCTACTCTTTGACTAATTTACCATATCTTAATATCACTTGGCTACTCTGTGGCTAATTTTTGGCGTTGCGGTCTATTATGAGCTTTTCTTTCTATGATTTCATATAGCCCATCATAATCCTTTTGCGTGAATACCTTCGCATATATCACATTAATTTTTTCCATAAAATATTACATTAATTATAAGAACAAAGATGAGCGAAATTACAGGAAATGATAAACATGACGTACTAGCATACATGCCATCATGCTTTGCAAGAGAGACGCTAGACCTGATCTTCTAGTTAAATATAAAATTAAGTTTTTATGAAGGGTATCTTAAAATATTACCAATAAATACAATAAATATGGAGTGGCGGTAGGTAAATGGTAGTGGCAATAGCCGCTCATTGTATGTATAATTAGAAAATATCATATGGGTTTGTACAGAGGAATCAATTTATTACCCCTATTTTAATTGTGAATGATCATTTTGTGACTTTCAAATTATTTAAAGGGATTAATTTATCCTCTAATATATTTCTTAGAGACAAAAATAAATATTTAGTCTTATTTGAATATTATTAATCGTTTATGTTTTGTCACATTTCTAAAACTATTTTGTTATTAAAATAATATTAACTTTAAAAGTCATATATATATATTTTTAATTAATTAATTGAGAGTTTCAATAATTTCATCGTGGAAATATATAAAAAGTCAATTAACAATGGTATAATGGCATCAGCCCCAAGATATTTTCAATTTACAGTTCTAGACGATGAAAATTATTTGGTGAGCTGAACTCTATTAGTTAAATTGAAATGAAGCATCTATTATGTTCCAGCCATCTATTAAGGGAGCACCTGCCTTGGTTGAGCCCGAGTCCATCATCATTACTCGCTCTTAGAACAAAGCCTTCCATTACATCGTTTAAGCGTAGAAGAAATGAGATTGCCATCAAGGGTTAGGCTGAGACAAAAATAAACACGACGCATGCAAATCCATTATATTATACTCCTCCGTTTGTGTTATCATGCAGTGATTGTGACTCCTGCTCTGCTGTTAATAAGTGTTAACTAACATCCCAGTAATTCATTTCTTGATAGTTCTGTATTACCGCCATCTACTGGTGACGTGATTGGGGTTGCACAGCGGCCAGAAAACAATTTTTCCTTGAATAATGATATGTGAACGCCAAAACAATGTTACACCTACGGGTACACCGTATAAAAAAGAAGAAAAAGAAAAAAAACAGTGATATCAATAAAAATGTCACTTTTGCCTCTCTCTCTCTCCCTTTCACTTTCTTTCATTTCCCGCTCTTAGCTTCCGCTCTCTTCCTCTCTTAGCTCACATAAAAGAAGGTTAACAACAATAAACATGTATATATTTCAATTTTTCTACAACAATCTTGTTTATAAGATCTGTGTATTTTTTATTTTTACTTCTTGTCTCTTTTTCGATGTGTCTGTGATGTTTGTATTCATGAATTCTTTATTTATTTGTACGGTTTGAGCAAAGTTTGATTGTTGAACAAAGAATAAATGATTTATTATTTAACAAACCTGTACAATGACTCTAAAACTCATAAAGTGATGCTAAAAAATGGTTTACAAGATTGTTATAATTGGTTTACAAGTTTTTAGAAATAGTTTACAAGTTTAAAGGATGGGTTTACAACTCTTATAAATGAAATGTAAATAATTTGTAAAACTGAACATTACTTAAAATCTGTAAACTAAGTTTATAAAGCTTGTAAACCCAGAGAATTAAACTTGTAAACCTTTGTTTAAGACTTACAAAGTGGTTCTTACACAAACTTGTAAACCAAGTTTCTTGCACAATGTGGTTACTCAAAATTCTGAGGTGGTTGTATAGTTGGAATCTGAGGCTAAATAATATAAACACGATCTACAGTCCAATGTAATTAGGAGAGGGTTTTGTCATTGATTTATAAGTTTTTTGCACTATATTTACAAGTTTTAAGCACAAGTTTACATGTCCTGTAAACCAAATATAAAAACTTGTAAAACAAAATATTGGTTAAAATTTATAAACCAAGTGCAAATGAAAAATAGAGGATAAAAAACTTGTAAAACTATGCTTAATATTTATAAACCAAGTGCAATAAATTTTGTAAACTGAGTTTTTTTGTACAAAGTAGTGCTATAAAGTTCTGAAGTGATTGTAAATATTTGAAATCTGATTCTAAATATTGTGAAAATGATTTATATGATATTAGAGAAAAAAATTTCATTGATTTTTTTCATTGGTTAACAAGTTTTATGGGCTTAGTTTACAAGTTGTTTTGCATTATATTTACAAGTTTTAAACATGAGTTTACAATAAACTTTCTGCTATAGTTTATTAGTTTTTTTTCAATTAGTTTATAAGTTTTAAGCATTTAAAGTTTTATATTCTTGATTTACAAGTTTTTAGCACAAGTTTACAAGTTTTTATTTTTACTTAATTTGCAAGTTTTCAGCACAGGTTTACAAGATTTTTACACTTAATTTACAAGTTTTCAGAACGGGTTTAATATTTTTTGCACTTAGTTTTCAAGTTTTTAACACGGGTTTACAAGTTTTGTCAACCAATTTACAAATTATATTTTGATTTAGCACGGGTGTAACAATATATTGCTTTGATTTTGGTTACTTGAAATTAGTTACATAATTAAATTACTAATATTATTTGATGTAGATGATACATGAACTCATTTGTATCATTTTTTTGGGTACTAGATACATAACCAAATGACATATTCAAAAGCAAAGAACAAAAATCAAATGGAAAAGAAGACAAAACCCCAAGAAGTCAAGCAGAGATGTAAACATGATAGAATTGTTGTTGACAAAGGCATCAGTAGTGCCAATAATTTATTTCAAAATAGTACATTAGTTGGTGATATTGATGAATCAGCAAATAAGAGTGTAGTGTGAAGTTATAAATGATGATAACGGAAAGACTGAATTTTCCATTGGTTGTAATAAACTTGAAATGTATGAACAAATTAGTTAGTTTTTGATGCATGACTTCCCTCCCGTGAGCATGCTAGTCACATGCAATTGAGTTGTCCATCCAATCTCTTTCTTGAATTTATGAATTTATTACACCTAAAACTCTTATTACTTGAGTAATTTTTGTAGAATAATTTCATTCTTCTTCTGAATCAAATATCATCCCGACAATAGGCACCGAGAGGTCACAATCCCCATCATTGTCATCAATTTGAATCTCAACATCAAAATTTGCATCAATGATCATTGAATCCTCCATACTTTACATATGGTGTGTGATACAAAACCTACATATATATAGTATTTATCACTAGGTTTACAAGTTTTTAGAATCGATTTTCACGAATTTAAAACTAGTTTACAAGTATCTTGCACCATGTATCAACTTTTTTACAATCATTTTAGAACTTTGTAAACCATTTTGTGGAAAAAAGCTTGGTTTACAAGCTTATTTCACTTGGTTTGGAAGTCTTAAACATAGATTTACAAGTTTTTTAACCACCTTCATACAAATTTTTTACACTTGGTATACGATTTTTAAGCAACACTTACTTTTACAAAATTTTTAAACTTGGTTTACAAAACTTGTAAACATGTGCTTAAAACTTGTAAACTAAGCGCATAAAACTTGTTAACCAATGACAATAATCAACAGAAATTTTTTTACCTAATATATTGTAAACCATTTTCACAATATTTAGAATCAAATTTCAAGTAGTTACAACCACTTTAGAACTTTATAGCACCACATTGTCCAAAAATACTTGGTTTATAAAGCTTATTGTACTAGATTTGTAAGTCTTGGACACTAGTTTACAAGTTTATGCTGTCTGTTTACAAGTTATTTGCACTTGGTTTACAAAACTTGTAAACTTGTACTTAAAACTTGTAAACATAGTGCAAAAAACTTGTAAACTAAGGGCAAAAAACTTGTAAACTAGTGACAAAACTCCTCTCCCAATTACATTGTATTGTAGATCGTGTTTACATCATTTAGTCTCATATTCCAACAATTTACAATCACTTCAAAACTTTGAGGAACCACTTTGTGCAAGAACCATTTTGTAAGTCTTAAGCAAGGGTTTATAAGTTTAACTCCCTTGGTTTACAAACTTTTTATATTTGGTTTACTGGTTTTAAACAATGCTCAGTTTTATAAATTATTTATACTTTGTTTACAAAACTTGTAAATCCATCCTTAAAACTTGTAAACATAGTGTAAAAACTTATAAACAATTTCTGAAAACTTGTAGATCAATTACAACAAGCTTGTAAACTATTTTTTAGCATTACTTTATGAGTTATAGAGTCATCATGGTAAAGTCATCTACATACAAGATCCAACATACCTAAATGAATAGTGCTTTGTAATGATAAGTCCAATAACAAAAATATCATAAATTTTAAGTTTAAATATTATGCTCTAACTATTTAACAAACACTTGAGTTTTTATAAATATGGTGCTGATTACATTAATTTGCATAAAATATTCCAACAACAAAATATCATACAATAAAGAAAACAAGAACTGGATAATCAATACAAGGCTAATTTAATCTTTTTATTTTTGATAATTTAATAAACTTGACTAGAGAGAAGTAAGGGGAACAATCAAGAGTTCAATAAAATACTTAAACATTGAAAATGAAAGCTCAACAGAAAAGAAAATACAAAACTAGCATCAAGACACCAAATACTAAGGACTTGTTTGGTTTGAGATTTCAGTTTTCATTTTCAATTTTCCAGTATTTCAGAATTTGTGAAGGAAATATTAAAAATTCTGAAAACTATAAAATCCAGTTTTTAGTTTTCATTTTCAGTTTTTGATTCACAAAGTCCTGAAAACTAAAAATAAAAAATAAAAATTAGAAACTCAAATTAAACGGACCCTAAGAAAACATATGCTACCTAAAAAAAAATCAAAAAACAAGAATACACGTTCGCCCATCAATCAAGACCAAACACGTCATGACCATAGGCATGAGCCTTCGCCAAGGCTCACTTGGGCTATCATCATCAAACAGCAACCTGGGATTTGTGTTGTATTACCAAGAGCAGGCACCAGATGGGGTCAGAAACGATAACAATATGGGCAAATATTCAGGGATACAGATTTTCTTTTTTGGTCCATGGAACCTTATTTAACAACAAAGGATCCTCATCCAACCCACCAAACTTATGAACCATATGACTAATCAAAGCTCAAAAGCAGCCGCACACACCATTTGGGCCACATCCATACAAGACCAATTTAATATCGTGTCAAAATACAACTTCTGCATTATAGGATAGATATAGTTGCACAACAACATTGTAACACATTTTTGAATAAAATTTCTAAATGATAATGGGATCCAAAAGCAGTTGAGCAACGTATGGATTTGTTATGATTGAATCGATGGAGAACTATATTCTTATTCCATGACAGTTATCTTTTATGTAAGTATAGATATAGTGTTAAGATGATATCAGAGTTGGGTATACCCCAAGTGTAATAAACACTTTATTGATATGAGCGGAAGCATAACCAAATTGAAGAGATGGAAAAATGAGGCACAGTGGGGCCCACACATCACTATTAAATGGGACCTACTTCACTATTTGCGAATAATACTATGCAGTAGAACCTACATCACTATTTATGAATAGTATCATCACTATTTGCACTAACAAAGTAGATCAAGAGGACTACACACCAAATATTTAACGTGAAAAACCCTCCTGTAATTTTGAGAGAAAAACCACGGGCCAAACTCTGAAAAAAATACTCTACTATATTCAAAGAGTAATTATAATATAGTGTATACCTAGTGAAACTCTCTTCTACTACAATTAGTAGTATTATAGAGATCTAGAGAATATACCCAAAACCCCTAATGTATACTCACACTACACTTTTGAAATTTTCTTACACACACTCTCTATTTTTTTTCTCACTACAAGAAGCTTATACCACTTCTTTCTAAACAGCGGAAGAAATGCATTTTAGCTTGGGATGGTTTGAAGGCTCTACTGCACCCCTTTATTTATAGAGATTTTAAGAGCTACTATGCATGTTACTATACATGTATAGTAACTTCTCATGAACTCTTTCACGAGTAAAGTTACTATTCATGCACAGTAGCTTACATAGTGATCTCATGATTTCAGTCGAGGATCACATGTGAAGTTACTGTGCACATGCACAGTAACTTCACTAAAAAACAAGCCATCGCTGAATAATTCTCCACCTTGGCTTGTATTTTGCAACAGCCTTCAACTTCTACAAATATTGATTAAGTCCAAGCAGTACTTAAACTTATCAATCGCAATAGTTTTGTCATCATGTTAGTTGAGTTCTCAGTTATGATTATCTTCTAAACTGCAATAGTACCACTACCGATACTTTCTCTAACAAAATGAAGTCTAACATTAATATGTTTAGTCCTTTCATAATAGACTGGGCTTTTGGCAAGATGAATGGTGCTTTGACTATCACAGTGTACAACCGGTACATGTTGATTTAACTAAAAACTATCCAAAAGACCATGACCCAGATGCTCTCTTTAACAGCCTCAGTCAATGCCATATACTCAGCTTCAGTAGTTAACAATGCCACTATAGATTGTAATGTCACCTTCCAGTTAATAGTACATCCAAAGACTGTAAAGATATAGCCTGTCAATGACCTCCTTTTGTCCAAGTCACCTGCATAATCAGAATCTACATAACCTATAACTCCATGGTTCTTCTGACCTTCAAACACTAAACGGACATCAGTGAAATCTCTCAGATACCGCATGATCTATTTCACAGCTTCCCAGTGTGTCTTTCTAGGTTTGCTCATAAATCTACTTACCACACTTACTGCATGTGAAAGATCCAGTCTAATGCACACCATGGCATACATAAGACTGTCAACTGCCCTAGAATAAGGTATATGAGACATATGCTCCACCTCTTCCTCAATTCTTGGACATTCTTTTGAAGATAGCTTAAAATGTGCAGCTAACAGAATGCCAACTGGTTTGGATTGATCCATATTGAAGTGTTGTAGTACTTTCATAATATAACTTTATTATGTCAAACACAATCTACCACTTTGCCACTCCCTAAGAATCTCCATTCCAAGAATCTTCCTTGCTACACACAAGTCCTTTATCTTAAACTCTTTTCCTAACTGAGTTTTCAACATACTAATTTCAGCCTTATTATGAGTTGCAATTAGCATATCATTTACATACAACAACAGATAAATTCTCAAACCATATGGAACCTCCTTAGATGCAATTATCATATTGGTTTCGACTATTCATAAATGCATCGAACCTTTTGTATCATTGCCTCGAGGACTGCTTCAAGCCGTACAATGATTTCTTCAATAGGCAAACATGGTTCCCCTTACCAGGAACTACGAACCCCTCTAGTTGACTCATGTAGTTCTGCTCCTCTAGGTCACCATTTAAGAATGCAGTATTCACATCAAGCTGTTCCAACTCCAAGTTAAACGTACTCACAATAGCTAATAAGATTCAAATAGAACTATGCTTCAACGCAGGAGAGAATACTTCATGGAAGTCAACACCCTCCTTCTGAGTATAACCCTTTACTACCAGTCTCACTTTGAACCTTGGAGATTCAATGCCAGGGATTCCTTCTTTTCTTTTGTAAACCTATTTACAGGCAATTACTCTCTTCCCCTTTGGAAGTTGTACCAGCTCCCACGTCTGATTTTTATGAAGAGACTCAATCTCCTTATTCATTGCTATCAGCTACTACTTCGACTCCTTACTTTTTACTGTATCACAGTAGGTGCATGGTTCATCTTCAACTGCATTATTTGCCATAGCCAAGGCAAAGGCTATAGGATCTGCATCTAATGAGTCAAGTGCACAGGCAGCAGAATCTAGATATATTTTTGGTTTCTGAATTTCTCGCCTTTCTCTGCCAGTAGTAATACTGTATGGCTCTGCTTCTCTGGTTGGTTCACTAGCATCTTCAAGTTCATCTTGTTATTCTACTTCAGGTTGATTAATTCCTGAAGTACTCAGCTGATCAATTGCATCACTTTCTTGCTTCATCTTCCCACAGTAAACTTCTAGCTCCACCTGCTTCCTAGCACCATAATTTGTCTCTGCCTCATCTAAGTTAGCCTCTTTCTTCTGATTTAGCATTGTGGCCTCTTTAAAATTGACATATCTGTTGACAATGATTTTGGGTGAACTTGCCTTCTCTGTACACCATAGTCTATAGCCTTTCATCCCTCATGCATACCCTAGAAAGATACACCTTCTTGCCCTCGCCTCAAGTTTACCATCACTTACAGGGGCATATGCAGAACAACCAAACATCTTCAAATCAGAATAGTTTACAGGTCAACCGAACCATACCTCTTATGGAATCTTCAGATCAATAGTAATTGATGGAGATCTATTTACCAGGTAATAACTATATTGACTGCCTCAACACAAAATGATTTAGGAAGTGCTGCATTGATTCACATACATCTTGTACGCTCTAGAAGTGTTCTGTTCATCCGTTCTGCAATTCCATTTTGTTGTGGTGTTCCTGGTACAGTATGGTGCCTCACTATACCAGTATTTCTGCAGAATTCATCAAATTCTTTACTGCAAAATTCTCCGCCATTGTCAGTTCTCAATCTCTTGATTGATTGCCCGGTTTGCTTCTCGGCCATGGCTTTCCATTACTTGAATTTGTTGAACACCTCTTCTTTTTTCTTCAAGAAATAAATCCAGACTTTCCTGGAATAATCATCTATCAAAGTAAGAAAATAGCGAGCTCCACCTATAGAGTTAACAGGGGTTGGACCCCAAACATCCAAGTGGACATACTCCAATATTCCCTTGCTGTTGTGTTTGCCAGAATTGAACTTAACCTGTTTCTGCTTTCCAAATACATAATTTTCGCAAAAATCAAGTTTGCAATTCTCCAAGCCTATAGTAAGCCTATACCAGTGAGTATGGTCATTCTTTTCTCACTCATATGACCAAGCCGCATGTGCCATAATCGTGTAGTATCATCATTTCTTTCAGAGGATAGAACAGCAGCAATTCCTTTGACTGTGCTTCCCAGCCATAGATAGATCCCGCCTTATAACTTTCCTTTTAATACCACCATTGAACCTTTGATCACCTTCAAGAATCCACCCTCTCTAATGAACTTGTACCCCTGATTATCTAAGGCACTCAACGAGATCAGGTTCCTACCCAGTTTTGGAAAATGTCATGCTTAAAACGTCCTTTTAGTACCATCATTCAAATTTACTTGCATATCTCCTTCACCTACAATTGGAATTATTCTATTATCTCCCAATCTAACTTTTCCTTCCCGCTTTTTATAGGATAAGCAAAAACTTTGATTAGGTGTTATATGAAAGGATGCGCTAGAATCCAGAATCCACTCGTTTTCGGTGTTACCTGTGAATACTATTAAGGCCGGACCAGCATCAACATCACTATCATCAGAACTTTCAATTGTTATGTTGGAAGAATCTCCTGATTTCTTCTTTTTCTTTGGGAAATTTCTTCTAATATGTCCTATCTAGTGACAATGAAAGCATTTTATAGACTTATACTTTCTGGACGTTGATCTTCTCTAGCTTTTGCTTCCTGATCCTCTTTCTTGACTATGTTCTCTCGTCACGAACAACCCATCTAAAGGACCTTTGGCACTGGGTCCTGATACTAACTTCTGATGCTCCTTTATCATCAATGATTCTTTGACATTTTTCATTGAGATATCGGGTCTACCATAAATTATGGTATCACAAAAATTATCATAAGACGGAGGTAGTGAAGTCAACAAGATTATAGCTTGATCAACATCTTCTACTTTAATTCCAACTGCTCCAACATCAGAGATCATCTTATTGAAGTTGTCTATATGCTCTTGTATTGATTTTCCTCTTGAATATTTGATAAAGCTTGTTGGACAAGGTCTTTATAAAATATTTCTCTTCCAAAGCCTTCCATAGTGAATCAGAGGTTTTTTCTTCCATAACCTCTCGCAAAACATTATCTGCAAGGTTCAACTATATTGTACTCCATGCTTTGGCCATCATCTCCTCTTTCTTGTCATCAGGTAATGACCCTGGGTCCTCCAATGCCTTTGCAAGACCTTGTGAATCTAGCAATGCCTACACTTTTAGCTTTTACAGTCTGAAGTCATTGGAATTGTCAAATTTCTCCACTTCAAATTTTGACACTGACATCTTGGATCTTTTAGCCAGAACCTGCACTCTTATAATATCACACTGTCTTCCAGCAATAGCAACCAAAGGATGATCCTTAAGTATCAAGGAGAAATTTTTTTCTGATGTGGAAGATCAGACTAAGCTGCAACCACAGAGCATACTAAGAATAAATCCCACTGAACCAAAAGCTCTGATACCACTTCTTAGGATGATATTAGAGTTGGGTACACCCTAAGTGTAATAAACACTTTATGGATATAAGTGGAAGCGCGCCCAATTTGAAGAGATGGAAAAATGAGGCACGGTAAATAGTATTTCACAGTGGAGCCCACACATCACTATTCACGTGACTAGTACTATGCAATAGGATCCGCTTCACTATTTGCGAGTAGTATCATCACTATTCGCACCAACAAAGTAGATAAAGAGGACTAGACACCAAATATTTAACGTGGAAAACCCTCTTGTAATTTTGAGGGAAAAACCACGGGTCAAACTCCGAAGAAAATACTCCACTATATTTAAAGAGTAATTACAATATAGTGTATACCCAGTAAGCCTCTCTTCTACAACAATTAGTAGTATTACAAAGATCTATAGTGTATACCCAAAACCTCCAGTGTATACTCACACTACACTATTGAAATTTTTTTACACACACTTTCTATTTTTCTCTCACTATAAGAAGCTTATGCTACTTCTTTCTAAAATAGCTGAAGAAATACATTTCAGCTTGGGATGGTTTGAAGGCTCTGTTGCACCCCTCTATTTATTGAGATTTTGAGTTACTGTGCATATTACTATGCATGCATAGTAACTTCTCGTGAACTCCTTCACAAATGAAGTTACTATTCATACACAATAGCTTACATACATAGTAATCTCGTGATTTCAATGGAGGATCACATGTGAAGTTACTGTACATATGCACAGTAACTTCACTAAAAACAAGCCACCGCCGAACATGCAGTAATTGCTCGCACTAGAATAGTTAGAGATATGAGTCCCTTGTATATAGCAATAGAATTACATCAAATATATATATATATGTTAGCAATAGAATAACTTAACCTTCACCTGATGGTAAACTCATTAGACCCAATAACATACACACCAATATATAGTGCTCAGTAGTTTGAAAGAGGACACAGAGCTGGAAAGAAAAATTGTTGTCAATATTAGATATACAACTATTAATATATCATAACCTAATGGTTTAAGCTTTTAGAAAATATGGTTTCATGATATGATATCAAAGTCTCTACGATCACATAGTCTAGAATTCAATCATTATTTTCCCCACTTTTAAATAAAAATAATTAAATTTCAGCACAACATATAGTGGGCATGTGCATTGTCCATGCTTTAAACCCAAAATAAGGCATTCGCATGGGAGGACATATTGGATATAAAACTATTAGTGTATTATAATCCAACAGTTTAAATTTTTGAGAAAGATGATTTTATGATAGTTAAAAGAGGTAAGAAAATCCTTACTAAAAAGCAGTATCACGGTCTATATACCTACTTACTCTATGACATGTATTAAAATTCCAGTTGCATCGTGTAAAGAACTGGAAACTCTAATGGCAAGGTTTTGGTGGGGAGACCAAACCAATAACATGAAAATCCATTGGAAAAGTTGGAAAAAATTGTGCTGGGGCCAAGGGATCAAGGTTGGAGGGTTAGGTTTCAAGGACTTGCATTCTTTTAATGTAGCTATGTTAGCTTGCTAAGCAAAGTTGGAAATTAATTAAAAATGGAGAGTTTATGGTAGCTCAGCTTCGTTGTAATCCATCTTATACTTGGAGAATTATTTACTGGAAGGTAGAGTAGTACTGGAGCAAGGTTTACTTTGGAGAGTTGGAAATTGTTCTAATATCAACATTTTTGAAACCTCTTGGGTCCCTAATCTACCAAATGTTAGGCTACATAGAAGGCCTGACTTAGAGATGGAGGTTGAAAATATTTGTCATCATCTTCTACTGTCTATGATATATATATGTAGTAGAATAATAAAAAAAAAGAATATAATATTTTTTATTCAATATAATTTTTTTTTCTTATTCTTATTCTATATTATAATTACAATATATAGTATAGGATATGAAGGATACGAAAAAGAAAAAAATATTTGAATTCTCTATAACAAGGAAAAAGTGAAAAATGGCCATATATATATATATATATATATATATATGTATGTATGTATGTATGTATGTATGTATGTATGTATGTATATATGTTGCCTCAGTGGTGATAACTCTGAAGATGTTTGGCACTTGTTCAATGAATGCCCATTATACCCGTACTGTGTTGGGGTTTTCTGATTTGAAGGTACAGGTGGAGAGGAGCATTAACGATCTCCATGGATTCAGTTTTCTGCATAAAGTATTATTGCCTGATCAAGACGTTATAGGCAGAGAACTTTTATCAACAATCTGGGAAGGTATAGGGCAGCAATTTGTGCCTAGTTGTTGTAATTTAATAGCTAATAGACTTGTTTTTCTAACTAAAGTTGTCTGACCAAATATGGTATAGTGAAGGGTATTTGGAATTTGTTAACTTTGAAGCCTTTTTAATAAATTGGTATTTACATAAAAAAAATGCTCTAACTATTTAACAGACATTTCAGTTTCTTATAAATATGATGTTGACTTGCATTAATTTGCATAAAGTACTCCAACAATAACATATTAGAAAATACCAAAGACAACGAGTACCGGGTAATCAATACAGGACTGTTTAGGGACAAACTGTCAAGCTTCAACTTTTATAACATTACATTGGATACGTATAGTTTTGCACCAATATTTTACACATCTTTTTATTCGATAATTAGAGTCTGCATGCTTGATTCTCATAGAGAGAAGTAGAGGAGTACAAATAATTGCTCATAAGCGACTCCAAACCAGAGAAAACAAAACGGAACATAAGAACCAAAATGACAAGGCAAATACGAAGACATACACACAACACTGAAGTGCTTCAAGACATCTTTCTGAATTCTGGATAAGATTGCTAGATCATAATGGGATCTAGAAGTAGTGCAGAAACGTAATCTTTAAGCAGTTCCCCATTTGTGTATCTATCATCATAGTTTCCGTACATAACCTCAATTATTCGTGCAAGATTAAGACAACAATCAAGCTCGGGCTTGGGGACATCATCCAACTTGAGGCATGCTTCGTTTATATCCTTCCAAATGTCTTCAGTTTCCTTGTGGATGAGTTTATATGCCTCTTCTTGTGAAATGTCATATTGCTTCATGCAACATTCAACTGCGGAAGCAACATGTACTCTTTGTTGCTCGAACTACAAATAAGCCAAATATCCAAAACCAAAAGTCAATTAAATACGTTCGTATAGGTGTTTTGAGTTACTTCACAGCTAGCTCTTGTCATATGGCTAATCATGGCTTTATTGAATTAATATTGGGACAAAATATTTAGGAAAAAGAATGAATTGCTTTGAAATTAAAGTTTCACCCTTTTTATTTTATTTTATTTTTTAACAAATTATCACCATAAATTACAAAATATTTTCAATTAGTGGACAAATGTTAATTATATATTAACTGTAATACTTCAACTCTACATATCCCTAGGCAAGTTTAATATGATTTTAAAGTTCCCTAAGACCCATCGATATTGCTGTAAAGGCCCTTGATATATAAAAGGCTCTTGAAATACAGGTCAAGTATCCTACAGTGTTACAAAAACCTTATATATATATATATATATATATATATATATATATATATATATATTAATTTTGAAACATTATTTCATATTTTAATTTTGACTATTAATATAAGATTCAAGTATCAATATTTCTCTTGTTCTCACAATTAATCAATCATTACATATCATCCTCTCCCTATATATATATAACCATAACCAAAAGGGAAAAAAAAGGAAGATATATATGTCTAAGTACCTTATGTGAGGCCATGTCATCCTTGAGCCTGCCAAGAAGAGATACAATTTTTACGATTGTGGGATTGCTAATTATCCAATCAAGCACTTCTTTAGTTACGGATTCTCCTAGGAAAATAAACGTTGAAATCAGCATTGGGATCGAAGTAGATATAGCTCCATTAACCGTGTACTCATCATATGTTGGAACACAACCCTCATGGCACCATTCAACCATGTACGCTTGTGCCAAGTCACAAAACTACAATTGTGTGCAATAAGCCAAAAACTAATCAATTAACTGAGTGGATGTTGTGAAGCATATATAATTCACGTTGAGTACATAGGAATTAGAAGCCTCCAGCTTGTTTAACATGTTGCAACACCATGTTCGGTTTTCCACCTTCTGAAATCACCAACTCTATTTCATCACACAGTTCTACGATTGCATGAAATACCATTTTCATGCACTTTGGAAGAGATTCAATGATACTAATATCCCATCTGGAAAATAAAAAATAACAACAACAACCAAAAAAGGAGAGAGAATTATCTATACATCTATACATACATCATGATAATAAAGGGATTCTTTCGCTAACTCTCTCTTTTGGAGTCAACGTTTTATTCCTAACTATCCTAATGTCTATTTGTTACTTATTTATGTACTTTTTAGTAAGTTACATGAAGTTATTATTTAAAATTAAATACTAGTAATAATTTTTTAAAAGTTCTTGAATAAGAATAAAAAAATAAAAATATTTAAATTAATTTATTTTAGTTTGAATTTAATTCTTATAAAAATAATTTTAAAATTTATATTAAAAATAAAAAATGAATTGATAAGCACTTCAATTCACTAGCATCGATGAAAACTACAAAAGTGGAAGAATCGCGAGATCGAATTACGAGAAATACTATAACGAAGCAAAACTCATCATGATGTAAAGATTTCTGCAATCATTCTCCAATTGAGATATAACATAATATGAAGTGGTCAATGCTTTTTTACCGTAATCAACCTCTTAATTGCCTCTGTGAAGAGCTCAAGTTCTTCAACTGTGCCGTAAGCATCGTAAGTATCATCCAGAGCAGATACACATGCCACCATTTTGCCTACTATCCTTCTTGAAGTGCTACATTTAGGCTCATATGACATGGAATATGCCCAAAAGTATGACTCAACCACTCTATCTCTAGTGTAAGGAACCTTGGTCACGAAGTTGATTTTTCCACCACCTGTAAATTGTAATACTAATACAAGTTATATCATATTGATTATAAGTTAATAATCAACAAGTGTGTAGCAACTTAAGGAACTACTTCAACTTTAATGATCTAATAAATTCATAAATAGGTATCAAATTTATTATATTAAGAATATAGTCATTGAAAAAAAAAGAAAAATTAAAAAGGGTTGATCGGAATTTGACATGTTGATGACAATTGAAATTTTAGAAAACATTTTCATCCTAAGGGATTTCCCCGGTACCCTATAAAATTCATGGATTCCGATATCTTCTAGATAACTTGTGACTGAAAAATTACTATAGGTCTCACTAAATAAATTTATTAATATTTTAAATATTATTAATTAAATCACAACTATTGAATTCCAAAAAGTACCGCTACTCTTAGGGTACCATAACAAAAACCTTCATCCAAAAGTAACTAAAAAAATTCGGGCCTATTTGATTCGTATTTTTGCTTTTAAATTTCAGTTTTAATTACGAAAATGGCACCTAGTTTTGAATGAGCTTCCTATTTTTGAGATTTTATGAAAAGAAAATACAGAAAATAGAAAAAAGGTTCAACACAATGCAGTAATTTTGGTAATTAATTAAAACTCAAAAACATGAAATGAAACCAAAAAATAAACAAAACCTTAGACTTAATTGAATTTGAATTTCTGTATTTTTTTATTTTGCTAATATTTTTTATACTTATAAAGTGCTAAACATTCAAAGAAAACAGTAAAGACTACATTAATATTCATTCAGAACAAAGCTAGAAAACAATAAATATCACAACACGCAACACAACAAAATGAGATTGCATGACATACCATGAGAACAGGAAAAAGGAAAACACTTACTTGGTGTTACTAGCAACTTCTTTTTGGTGCAATTTTTGTAGCATATTGAAATCTAATTTTGCAAAGATTAAAAGAACTTTGCTTTGGGAAAGAGATTTCTCATAGAAAGACATGTAATGCCTTGCCTGCATTCTTGCAATTCCCTTGTGAAGAGGTTGCCTTAAGCTCTGATTGATTTGAGCAGCAAGAGAAGGGCTCAATTGATTGATCATGGACTTAAGATCGGTGTATGTGAAATCAAGTGCTTTGTCCAGTATATCTTCCCCATGAACCCTTAATTGTGTATCTTCATACAAGCTCCACATTCCTTGAACATCTTGGAAAATTGTTTCACTGAAGTTTCCTTTGTTATTCTTGAATTTGTTGAATATATCTGTTAATTATCATTAGCCCAATTCATGAATCTATATTCTATAATATTTAATTAATTTATAACCGATTGCCACTGCATTAAATTTTCTAGGTGATGTACTAATGTAAAGTATTACACTGACACAATTCTGCATACCTTATGATATGTGGTGTCCTTTTTGTCTAAGCAAACGAAAGAGTAACGCAAAATTGTGAAGGCCACCATCTTCTGTGGTGAGGTTATTGTTGGTAAAAGCATTGTGGATTTGTTCTAATACTTCGTCTATTTCATGTTCAAAATGATGAGATATACCCAGATGTTGGATTGAGTCAATTAAGCTTAATTTTTGTGAGATATTATTGCGTGAAGATAGAAACATCTTCTTCACTTCCTCTTTATATACTTGAGGTTGTTGCTTCACACTGTCATTGACTTCCTGCAAATTAATAGTTATAGGTAACGAAATGTTCATTTATGGAGCATTTGATTTTTCAAATATAGGACTGTCATAATAAAATTTACCAATACCATACCAATGATTCTGAGTCATACTGGATGAAAATATCCCCCCAAATGCTGGGGCCAAAATATGCATGAGGTCGCGTGATATCAGATGCTGCATGTTGGGTTGAAGTAACTGGAACAGAAGCTGCATGAGACATTATATCGTCTTTGGCTTTGAGAATTGAGACACGGTATCAATGGACGATGGTAATAACTAATAAGGAACAAGGGTTGTTTAGTGGTGATGAGGATGAACTCTATTATACATAGGGTACAAATATGATTCGTCCGTTGGAGAAATTATTGCATAGTTCAAAAGCATCAAGTACTGAAGATAACACTTATTCCACTCATTTCACGTTTTTAACATTTTTAGTCGACGGCGAAATTGCTGCCACGTTATATATTCGTTGCTCTTTATAAATTAATATATATTAGGGATGAAACTCACTCGCCTTTTTCTTAATCCACTTATAATTATGGATACATTTGTAATTTTATTTTATCAACATTAATTTTTCTCTATCAACTTATTTTCTTAATCAACTTATTCTCTATCTACTATTCTTCTCTACCAAATTAATATTGATTCTAACCCCAAAGAATTGGCCAAGTGAAGCATGATAGGTTCTCACATATAATAGATTACTTATGTTTGAAGTCTCATTCATTAATTTCTTTGGAGTGAGGTAAATTCATGTTCCTCCATAACTATTTTTTGAGCCCACAGGTTTTCTCTTTCTTAGACCGAGCTGTCATCCTATCATCCTTCCAGCCTGAATTTTTCTCCACAAAAAAAAATTAATATGGGTTCTCTTTACATTTTTCTCTCATTTGAAAACTACAGTTAAATACATTTTACCCCTTTGAATTTTAGGTCACATGTAATTTGCACATTGACTTTCCAAAATGTATATTATGACACCCTGCATTACTATACCTATAATACATCTATCTTAAGATTATTCAAAGTTTGTTGTGTAAATTAAATAATAACTTTAATAATTTTATTTTCAATAAAAAATTATATTAAAGCCTTAAAAATTTATAAAAAGAAAAAAAAAAATTTAAGAAAATTTATGTCACGGCCCAAGGTAGGAACACGTTCCCTCACAAACCTTAACATGCACATTTTACAGGAAAATAGATAGGGTTTTACAGGAAAATAGGAGGATCCATTGCGTGGTCCTAATCATATATAGTACCAATGTGCACCAAGGCTAACGCCTACTGTTGTTAACTGTAGATCCTATCAAAGATTCTCCCTAAAACATATAATAAATATTTTACATATCATATCAAATCAATTCTCAATAACTCCACAAATGCCTATAACTACAATTTCTCAAGCCTTTCCTCAAGTCCACAACAGAGATAAAATAATTTTTCAAAATCAATATTATACTATATCATGTGTCAATATTTTATAAAACATAAACTAACATAAAGCATGTAATTTCTTTAAAATTATGTGACACGACCAAATAATTATTTTTCTATTTCTAAATTTCTAAAATATAATTAGAGCTAATTTAACATAAATAAAAATAGTTATAGACATAATGTCTACTCACAAACTAGTTCAAAACAACCGAAGATCATTCCCAAGTGCCACCAATCCAACAGTTTGTGCTCAAATGCTCTATAACTCTAGGAATAAGATAAATGCAATATTAGTGACCTAACAATACCATTAATTTATACTAATTAGCCCCACATACTAAAAAAATCTAAATCTATACACTTAGGGTCCTAAAACCCTAATATACTATGATTAACTACATAGAGAGCTCAATAAAATAAATAGAGTAAAATTGTCACTTATCCACTACTGTAGGAGGAACATTAGAAGTAGAGGAAAATTCAAAACTCAACGCTCTGACCAATTCCTCACTTAGAGAGAGAAATCATGAGTTAGAGAGAAAGGAGAGAAGCCCAACTTTAATTTGATGGTGATGATGAGGAAGAAGAGGAGGAGGAGGAAGAGATGGTGATAGTAGTTCAAGTAATATGGAGGTGGTGGTGGTGTGTGTGGAAAAGATGAGGAAGAAAAGGAGAGGAAGATGAAAAGGAAATAAGAAAAAAGAAGAAGACAAAGAAAAAAAACAGAGATAGGAAGGATAAGAAAAGAGAACAGAAAGGGAGAAAGAAAAGAAAAAGGGAGGGGAAAGAGAAAAGAAAAAAAAAAGTAGGTTTCACTCACTAAATGTTGTGCCAAATAAAATTTATCTAATCTAGCCTATGTTAAACACTTATCTCATTCATTTTATTTTCCTCACTTACAATTATTTTAGAGATACAAATAAAAATAATTTTTTTGGGTTATCTCACTTTAATTTCAGCTTGACAAGAAATATTGGCTCTTACATATCCTTTGGTGTAATGAGGAATTCAAAATCTCATAATTTTTCCAAGAAATAATTATATTGATTTTAATTTATGAAAAATAATTTTTTTCTAAGGAAGATATACAAATCCAGTTTTGCACAGGGCTTAAGATGACATGAGTCATACAATAAATCCTTACAATTCTTACGACCATGAGAATGATCTAGCCATACATCAACGTTGCATAATGTTGCGTAGATTAAAAAAATAGAAAAACTTATTTAGCATTAAAAGGAAAGAAAATTTGAATTTCCAAATCGTGAGGAGTACAATAAAGATCATATCTTAATTCGCTCTTGGTTGCTTATACTTTTGGAGGTTTCAAAGTACTATTTCATGGCGTGTTAAATCAACAACTTATGTTAGTGGTGACTAATTTGTTGAGACATATGTTTCTTTGTTTTGTCTGCATGTTCATCACACCTATGGAGTTTGAAATTGTATGTGGAACAATAAGCTTGGGATTGCATTTGTTTCAATCCAAGAAAAGAGAGAAAGGTTAATCACAAGAAGAACTTAAAGAGTTACTGCAAAGCAGCCTAATTGTGTATTAGGCAAGCTAAGAATGTGCCTACAAGTTGATATCTTATATCTCTAGTTGTTCTAATCGATCCAACTTGTGTGTTGTAAGTTCATGGTTATATGTATTATCCCTATTGTAAAGTTGGCCTTGACCTATTTCCTTAGTAATGAAACTTTTCGCACACTCCAAAATAAGAATTTATTTGGAAACTCTTTAAAACTGTTGCAAGAAGTTCATGGTATTGTTATGGCTCTCAAAAAGTTGTTAAACTCTTTAAACTCCATAGTAGCATCGTTTGATAAAATACTACAAAAATTGCTATCAATAAGCAAAAGCCATAGAAGTAACATTTGATAAATGTATTGCAAAGCTGCTCTCAAAATCTAAAATGACTATAATGAACATAATAAATTGAGGGAGTATCTTTGACGGATGAATAAGAAATTAAATGTCTTATAAACAAAATATTGAGGTGATTTTGCTCCTGACTTTTAAAGTAATATGTGCTCTAAAAGCACCTCGTGAGGTGCTTTAAAATTTGAATGCTCTCTCTTTGAAAAACTAATAAAACTTTAAATTTCAATAAAAATTATAATTTTGTCCTTTCATTGATTAAGGCTTAAATCCTAAAAATTATTCTTTTTAATATTTATGTTCATTATAGTCATTTTAAATTTAATTTCAAGATCAACTTTGTAATATATTTAGTATGTGTTGTTGGTTTGTTGCCATGAATCATCTCTCTCAAAAACTTAAACTGGTGGATAAATGGGTCTTATATCTAATATGCCCATCACGTAAATGTCTCTTCCTTGGCTTAAAGCGTGAATTATTTTTTCTCATAATGAGGATAACAATGATTGAACCATTGGCAATATGCATGATCTTGAAGGCTCTGATACCTTCTTATAATCTTGGTATGAAATTGTTTCACCCAAAATTTTAAGCTAATAAATAAAGACATAAAAATGATTTTATATCTAATGTGTTTCTCTTTGTTGCACAATCAGTATACAGTAAAAGGGAGATTTGAACTTCAGTCGATCTTAGAAAATCTTATACAATCATTTGTGGAAGCTACATGAGATGAGATGAATAGTGGTGATTTCATCATATTTTGGTAGCACGTCCAGGTGTTGTGTATTCTTACTTCTTTGTTTTAGGTCATGGGTGACCTTTGTATCTTTCATTTTGTATTTTTGTTTATATTTTCATTTGTATTTTGTCTCCCCTTGGGTCATGAAGGTCCAATTCAACTATTAAAAAATTGTTACTGTAATTTATTTCTATTGCAACTTTTGCTTTTATATTATCAAATAATATATACTATATATTATAGTTTTCTAATTAAGAATAATTCTTAGAGAGTCTAAAAAATTCGACATATTTAGAAAAGTCACAGCATTACTAAATTACGTCTATGTTATTAATGTAATGACATATGGCTTTTTTTTTTTAATTAAAACCATAGGTATCCTTCTATCAGATGCAAATCCTACTCTAGTCAAGTAGAACCACTAGCTAGTACAACAAAGCCCCCTTTCATAAATTTTAACTTGTAATACAGTTACATACATAAGTCTTAAGCTGTACTCCCCCTGTTTTATAATAAGTGTCGATTTTTTACTTTTTAATATTTCAGAATATCTATCTATTTAGGTTATCTGTGTACCTTTAATTGTTTCTTCCATTAATACCCTTAGTATAAATTTGTTAGTCAAATAATCAACACATTTATCAAGATGAGTAATAATGACTATACAAGGATAGTTTTGTCAACTCATAATTTTCTATATTTGCGAAGATGTTCTTTTGTTTCTCTTGATATATGTATTGTTTGGTTTTTAACAGTTATTATGAAACTGATGGAGTATATGATTAAATGCGGTATAAAAAGGCTTTCATATTCCATTGCACCAAAAACAAGGCTTTCATAAATCTTATAATTAGTGGGATAAATATACAAATTAATGATAAGTCCTATCCTTAGTTAAAATTAAAATAACATATAAGGAAGTGGAATGAGTTGAATTCTATTTGATTCTACTATACTTAATTTTTAACAATATTTATTTACAAAAGTATCTTAAAATTAAAGAATATTTTTTGTATGTATTGCATATAGGTTATATCATTAAAAAAATTACCAATTTTTATATACAATATAGTTATAATTATGTGGATTTTTTTTTTTGGTAAGTCTAGCAAACAAAAGAACAATTAATTTGAATTTACTATCATTGCAAAAAATTTCATATAAACATCTAATTATAAATCATCATATCAACAAAAAAGATTAAGTCAACTTTTTTTTTTCCAGATGATTAAAAAACTGCTCATGATAACTCCCAAAAGGGAGTGACACTAGCAAGTATAGTACTCATCAAATGATAAAGTAAAAGAAAGAAGTTGTCGTACCGTCAGGGATAATTCAAGTACCGATTCTAATTAGTTCGATGACAAGTTGAATAATTGAAAAGAGATGATATCAAAAGAAATTTAAAAGCTAAGGTGTTAAAATAATGTAAAAGAGATATGAGAACTGAGGGAGTTAAATGCTAAGATGATTTACTTCAACTATGTGTGAATAATATGCAACATGAACATCAATATGCCTTATCCAAATTCAACTCGATGATAGTAGGATCATCATGTTCATTAAAAATCTTTCTCAAGATCATTTAATACTACTCAAGTAGAGTTAAGCATCTAATCTCTTAGATATTTAAGTCTACTAGTCATTCTCAAACCCTTATTAACACCACATAAATCATGTTTGCCTATCTCTAGGTGTTATTCAATTCATGGCATTGTATTTATGGACGTAGCTCTTACTCCTTTACTCAAATTTGTAAAAGCCTATATAATCCTAAATTAGTGATCAAACAATTCAAGATGAATAAACTCAGATACAATACTCACTATCAAATAAGCACAAGACGTAAAGTTTTTCATATTAGCATAATATCAAGCACATAGCCTTCATAAATCACCATTGGCAAAAAGGTTTAGTTACAAGTCATGAAAAATAAAATAAAACCAACATAAATGAAAGAGAGATGAGAAGAAGCCATGAATAAAGAAAAATACACAGAGTTAAAGAACAATCCCAAGAGAGGTCTCCTTCTTAAGTTCTTGAAGTTTTAATCCCCTTTTGCTCTCTAAGCTCTAGCCTCCTATTTCCTAATTTGGTGTTTTTTGATCATCCCCACTTCTTCCAATGCATTTTCCTAGGTTTTTGTGCCAATCATGAGCTGGCAGAATCAGTATAGAGGCCCAGTTCATATGTCAGGTTCGTGTACCCACACTGTAGCATGGCCATGGCTATGCCGGAGTGTAGTTTAAGTGAAAGATCATAATTTTGATAGCAACCTATGCCGTAGCATGGTTTTAATTTCTGGACCTATACTCCAGCATGGATTTCTGACATTCATTCAGCTCCAATCTTTGCTCCTTTGCACTCCTAGCTTAATTGCTTCCCTACTTCCTCTTCCAAAAAGCTACAAAATCAATAGAAAACACAACTAGAATACAATGTTAAAGTTGAGTGTAATCATGCAAAAATTTGAACTGACTGATGTAAAAAGACAACTACGAAAACTAAAACTATGTATCAACAAACTAAAAGTATTAAGAAAACTAAAGAAAAATATAACTCCTAAGGGAGTTATCAACTCACAAAACTCCAAGAAGAAGGAGCATAAAGATAAAAGTAATAGTGTAATACGTTACCAATTGAAAGAATAAAAGAAAACAAGATAAAAAAGGGTTTATTTACTTTGAATGTCCTTGTAGTTCCATTCAACATTTAATTAGGTACCTACAATTTAAACAATTATAATCAACTCTCTATACTATATAAAAATTTATAATTAAGTTTTTATAGTTTAAAAATTTTCAATCAAATTCGTCCCTATATTGTATATAAATTTTTGTATAATGTAAGAATGTAAGTATAAATATTTAAGTTATAGCTGAAAATTGAGTAAAAATATAAAAATCTCCATATATAATAATTAAATCTAAAAACATCTACCACCCGAAACCAAAAACAGGCAAAAGACCCCGCTCTAAAACAAAAACAAAAGCATAATCCTATCGCCAAAACTCTGCCAGAGTAAAGGGGATACCATAAAAACATCCTCAGATCCTCTTGCATGATATGTCTCAGGGTCAAAGCCACAAACGTGGGTGCTAACACATAATTAATGTCAAACCAAATCTCGGAGTAACATAGGAATAGGATCCTGATTCTGTGCTATCATAATTTTAATTGGGCACGAATGTGTCTGGGAAATAATAGAGTATATTAATAAAGAGCTGAGCTCACCGAATCAAGTTTAATTATTGAATATATTATTTTATATTTTATGTTGTAAATTTTCCCAAAAGTTTAAACTTTTTTCTATCTAGTCATATTCAACTTCAAGAACCAATCTCCTGTCCATTACATTATCGCCGTGGCTGGGGCCATTATGCCATTGTCCCGCGTTGATTTTTGAATCATCATGAAATTTTTTACTCTCTCAATTAATTTTAACTTAGATTTAATTTTAAAATTAATTAAAACTTATATCAGACTTTCAAAATTAATTTCATACTCAGTAAATTAAAACTTATACATAACTTTTAAAGTTAATATTATTTTGAGAGTAAAACAATTTTATACACGTGACAAAATATAGATGACTAATAATATTAACAAAGTGACTTAAATATATTTTCCTGTAGATATAGGATAGTTTGATTTTAGTTCCTCTATTTTTTTTTTCACTATTGGTGATTCTATTTTTAGTATTATGTTTTTAGTCTTTATCTTAGTAAGAATTAGTAAGTGATGATATTTATATAGATTTCCAAAAGATTTTATAATATTTATAAGAGTTAATTTTAATGCACTTCCAAAACAAGAGCTTTACAAATTCATCAGAATTAAGCACATTCTAGATTATTTATAGAGACTTAAATTTATATTGCAAGAAACCAAAAGCATAACATATAAAAAAACTCCAAAAATATAAAAAAAGAGATTAAAATCAAAACAAATGTGTATAGCAATTGAAAATATATTTAAATAATTTTTTTAAGATTAAGTACCCATTTTATTCTGGCAGAAATATGTTGACGGATAAATTAATCTTTTAAATTTTGAGAGCCTCATCTTGGTCCATCATAATTAAGAAAAATGAACAAATTAGTTCTTTCGTGCATGTCTATGCAATTAGAAAATACTATATGGATTTGTCCAGAGAAATCAATTTATTACCCTTTTTTAATTGTGAATGATCATTATGCGACTTTCAAATTATTTAAAAGGACCAATTTATCTACTGATATATTTCTTAGAGGCAAAAATAAATACTTAGTCTTATTTAAATATTATTAATCATTTATGTTTTGTCACATTTCTAAAACTATTTTGTTATTAAAATAATATTAACTTTAAAAGTCATATATATTTTTCATTAATTAATTGGGAGTTCAATAATTTTATTGTGGAAATATATAAAAAGTCAATTAACAATGGTATAGTGGCATCAGCCCCAAGATATTTTCAACTTACAGTTCCAGTCTATGAAAATTATTTGGTGAGCTGAACTCTATTAGTTAAATTGAAATGAAGTATCTATTATGTTCCAGCCATCTATTAAGGGAGCACCTACCATGGTTGAGCCCGACTCCATATCATTACTCTTAGAACAAAGCCTTCCATTACATCGTTTAGCGGAGAAGAAAATGAGATAGCCATCAAGGGTTAAGCTGAGACAAAAATAAACAAGATACCTGCAAATCCATTATACTCGATCCGTTTGTGTTATCTTGCAGTGATTGTGACTCCTGCTCCGCTGTTGTGTTAACTAACATCCCAATAATTCATTTCTTGGTAGTTCAGTATTAATTGTGGTATCCACTGGTGACGTGATTTGGGCTTGCACGGTCGCCACAAAGCAACTTGCGGGGTTTGATTGATGGTCTTGCCAGGCTTTTATGTGGTCGCGGCTTGCTAGCATGTTCTTAAGAGCGCACCGTTAATGGTTGGTTCCATCTTAGATTCCATCACAGGCCACATCAATATTTATGGTCTATACGTCGTATAAATTGTTTCGGATATTTCTCCCTATTTTGATTCCACATGATTAGAAAGCATACTATCACAAAACATCGCTTTTATCTGTTGTTATTTCTATTAAATTATCTTTTCATTTAGTGTGTATGAATGATTTTTATATCTGGCATATGTTTTTCTTTATTGCACAATTAGTATATGATAAAAAGGGGATTTGAACTTCAGTTGATTTTCCATGCATTTATGGGAGCTAAAGCGAGGTGAGATGGTGTAATACCCTAGTTTTAAATTAAAAGGTTAATTTTTTTGTTTTGAACTAGGAAGAGTGCCAGTTACGTTCGTATGTCGTTTCAGGTCCTGAATTCTCCTAAGTCTGGATTTTACACGTCCTTAGAAGACTATATGATAAAATCACATTCTTGGAATCAAAAGTCTCGGTAATTATTCCCAAAAGAAAAATAAGTTAAATAATGATTTTTAATAAATTTTATGAAACCTTTAAACAGTTTATTTTTAGTCCAAGAGTTTATAAAATCTTAAAAATTCCTAAATTTGAACTAAAACTCAAAATTTGGATTCTAATATGTTGGGATTTTAATTTTTCAGATATTTTATTTGAATTCAAATGGATGGTTTTTTCTTTTTTACATATATGTTTAAAGTTAATGGAGAATAAAATAAATGAGAACATTAAAGTTGGGGGATATTTCTTTGTTTACATTTATGTTTGAGCATTGTAGCACTCAAACAATAAAGCGGTGCAAGTCAAAAAAATCATGCACTCTGGTGAGTGCTGTAGCGCTCAAAATTTTTGTAAAACCCTACTTTTCGGGGTTCAGAATACACATACCCCCTAAACATACCCCTCGACCCCATTCGAGAAACTTTACCCCTCCACCTCCCTTCACCCCAAAACTTCATTTTTCTTCAGTTTTCTTGAAATCCAACTTGAATTTCTCATCTTTCAAGCTTTAAGAAATGTGATTTTATTGGTGGAGAATGCCATTTTCATTAAGAAACTTACTGATGGTAAGTTCTTTTGCACTATCAGATCTTACTTGTTTGATTAATTTTCCAAACTGAGTTTGAATGAGTTTAATAAAATTGACAAGGATATTAGATGCATCAAATTTTTGTTTTATCAAATAAGTCCATGTGAACCTACTACAATAATCTACAATAGTTAGAACGTAATTCATGCCATCATGTGTAGGAGATTTATAAGGTCCCCATATATCACAGTGGATGAGATCAAAGGTAGCACTAGACAAGTGATTATTTAAGACAAAGGATAGTCTTCTCATTTTAGCTGAAGGGCAAACATCTCAATGAGAAATTCTGGTAAAAGGTTTGTTAGGCAAATGTAGATCACTACTCAACCTATGTAAAACAGTATTTGACAAATTTCCTAATCTATGGTGCCAAGTATGCGTTGACACATGATTTATTACATTGTTAATGGGAGTGGAAACAGAATTTGATGTACTGAGTTTGCTAGGTTGTAGTGTGTACAAGCCATGTGATAGGTCAACCCTCCCAATAACCTTCAAAGAGTTGAGGTCCTGTATTATGAAAGACTTAGCAAAGAAAAATACTGCATGTGCTGAGTTCTTTAATAAGGCAGATACAGAAATCAAGTTAACTTTGAAAGAGGGAATATATAGAACATCATGAAGTGTTAAGGTAGGGGATAAAATAATAGAACCCGAGGATACTGCAGGGACATGAACATTGTTAGGTAATGCAACATGAGAATTATGCAGGTCATGTGATGACGAATAAAAATCTTTTGATACAGTAACATGAGAAGTAGCACCTATGTCTAAAATCCAATGTGATGTGTCTATGTTAGTATTTGATGAACTCATTGAGGAAATGATACCTGTTGGAGCATCAGATGAATTTGGTTATGCTTGGTTTTGGTGTAGTTGTAGAAAGTTCAACAATTATTGAACTTGGCTGCTTGTAAATGATGCACCAATAGAAGGATTTTCAGTTACTGGATTAGGAAACGTGGGGGCCAAAACATGATGAACAACAGAATTTGATTGCTTGCCTTTTCCTTTTTCATAGCCAGGGGGATAACCAAGAAGTTTCCAGCATTTGTCTTGTGTATGTCCAAGAAAATTACAATAAGTGCATTTTGGCCGATCTTTCTTGGTGTTCTTGTTCTTGGGGTCAAAGTTTTGATTTCCAGTAGCATTCTTAATAGCAAAGGTAACCTGATTTGATGAAGGTGCAGTGACTTCCTTTTATTTCTCTTCTTGAAGGATAAGAGAAAAGACTTTGCTGATGGGTAGTATTGGGTCCATTGCAAGGATTTGACCTCTGATTGAAGAGAAGGATTCTCTCAGCCCCATCAAGAATGTTAAAACATACTCCACTTGGAGGAAATCTTGAAGAGTTTTGATGCCTCCACAAGTGCATCCAGATGAGGGACGAAGGGACATAAGTTCTTCCCATAACACTTTGATCTTGGTGAAATACTGATTCACAGAGAGAGATCCTTGGGTTTGAGTCACCAAGGCCTTTTTTAGTTGAAAGAGACAAGGTCCATTTGCTTGGTCATACCTGTCTTTGAGATCTTGCCATAGTGTTGTTGCAATATCTTCATAAAGAACACTTTCAGCAATTTCCTTTGACAAAGAGTTGAGTATCCAAGATGATACAACATCATTGTCGCACTCCAATGATGCAATGAGTTCCTGATCGTTGGTTGGTTTTAGGAGAGAACCATCAACATAGCATAGCTTTCTCTTGGCATTGAGTGCCATTTTCATGGACCTAGCCTAGGCATTGTAGTTTATTTTAGTGAAGGGTTGTGAAACCAGAATCAACCCTAGATGATCACTAGCATGGAGAAAGTACAGATCTTTGTAATCGGGTTCTTGTGCCATTGTTGGGAATTCAAGAACCGAAAGAAGGCAAGAAAGGCAGGAACAGATGGAAAGGGAAAGCAGAGAACAAAAGAAGAGGAAGATTGTTGCGAAAGCTGTTAGTTTCAAACTGATACCATATTACACATTGATTGAAACAATGCAAAAGTGTGTTGTTATTGAACGATGAGTGTTTTATATACAATAGCAGTAGTGGCTTTGACAAGTCACGTGGGACTGCCACAGTTAGTTGTAACTAACTTAACAACATGCTTAAGATAACTAAAGTTACAGAATGATAAGCTAATAAGCTATATTCTAATATATCTACTTATTTAGGTTATCTAGGTACCTTTAATTTTTTTTCTTCTATTTATACCTTTTGTATAAATGTATTAGGTAAATAATCAACACATTTATCTAGATATATAATAATAACTATATAAAAATAGTTTTGTCAACTCATAATTTTTTATATTTACTAGATGTTCTCTTGTTTCCCTTTATATATGTATTATTCGTTTTATGACAGCTATTATAAAACGGATGGAGTATATAATTAAATGTGGTATAAAAAGGCTTTCATAAATACCATTGCACCAAAAAAAAGGCTTTCATAAATCTTATTAGAAGGATAAATATACAAATTAATGATAAATCCTATCCTTAATTAAAATTAAAAAATAAGGACTATACTTAATTTTTAACAATATTTATTTACAAAAGTATCTTAAAATTAAACAATTTTTTTATATGTATTGTATATATTATTAAAAATTTGGTAAAAAATTACCAATTTTTATATACAATATAATTATAATTACGTTGAAATTTCTTTTTTGAGTCTGAAAAACAAAAGCACAATTAATTTGCATTTACTATCATTGTAAAACATTTTCATACAAACATCTAATTATATATTATTATATCCATAAAAAAGATTGAGTTAACTATTTTTTCCCTGATGATTAAAGAGCTGCTCACAAAACTACAAGAAGAAGGAGCATAAAGATAAAAGTAATAGTATAATATATTACCAATTGAAAGAATCGAAGAATAATGATTTTGATTGTGATTTTCAGTTCTTTCGATTGGATTTTCAAAAAAAAAAAAGAATAACCTTTTTCATATAAAATATTAAATATTAGCAGGCTTAGTCTAGGAAAAACAAATATAGTAATAATTTTTTAAAAAGGATATTGGAGCATTAATATTGTAACTCTTGCGATGCAAAAGATAATAAGTGCAAATATGTAAAATTAAATAAATTTTAACTTTAACTTATGGAGTAACCATATGATAAAGGTATTATGTAACATCATTTTTTTTTTATCATGGAACTTCAACACATTTCGGAGGACATATCAACAAAGGGGGTTAAAAAGTGCCGGAAGAATGGATGTGAAAGAAAGTAAATGCAACACTTTGTGATGATGATAAGAGTGTGAGTCTTCGAGTATAATTGAGAGAATGAAACACAGATGAGGATTAGAGTGCGCTTAATTATTCGTAGAAAGTGAGAGTGATAAGTTTCATGTGAGAGAGTGAAACACAGGTGAGGATTGAGCAAAAGTTAAATGGTGAATTTTAAGTGGTACATTTTTATTATGGATGCATGTGTTCCGTGGTTTGATACGCAGGTACTGTGTTATTTCCAGCTGATCGGAGCAAAATGATGGAATACGTGTTCAAGATTTGAAGAGTGAAACACTCTGAGGAGCGAAACACTTGGTGACTGAACGGATAGTGAGTGGGAGTGTGAAACACTTTGAGCTTTTGGAGTGACACTTTTTTGAGTGAGTGAGTGTGTTGCTCGGTAATTCAAAAGAAAAAGAGCGTCTAGCGAGTTTATCTCAAATCAGTTTGTTGATCTTACAGTGTATGTGTGTGTGTTAAGCATAGGGTTTTTGTAAGAATGCACTTATCTTGCTGCTAAATTTCGGTATTACCTGAGAGTCATGCTTCATTCGGGATATGCATTTATGATGATTAAATGGGGCTGGAAAGCGAATGAGTGATACAAGGAGGATTATTGTATATTCATTTGTGGGGAGTGGCAACCCAAATGTCTATTGCCACTCCATATTTAATACCTTAATAAGCACTATTCTTGAAATGTTCTTAAATTTACTGTGAACACCCGATTTTGTCCGACCCATAAATTAAAACAAAAGAATCTTTTAGCATATTTTTCGAGTTATGTTTTTAAACCTGTTAAATTTCCATTTATTATTGTTTCGTATTTTTGCTTCAGGTGCATAAAAAAAAGGCCCAATCATTTTAACCTGTTTTCATTTAAAAAAAAAAATTCAGCCCATTCTCGTTATTATTATTCTTGTTTTTAATTAAAATAAAATATAAAAAATAAAATTAAAAAAATAAAAAGAAAAGACAGAGAGGTCACGGGATCCTCTTCCCTTCCTCGATACACACGTGAAGCTAGGGATGATGGAAATCAAACGGAAATGGAAGACATCATGATGAGGCTCTCCACTTCTTATTGCTTAATAATGACAAATGATGACATTCCAGCTGGTTCCTGCCACTCTTTGAAGCATCACTAGGGGGACGGAGAATTGATATAGAGGGGGACATAAAGAAGGCTAATATACACAGACCAAGGGAGAAGATCATCAGAAAAAATTTCCAACTCAAGAGAGAACAATCTTTCAGCACAAAGAAGCAAAACAACCAAAATTCAAACCATCATCAATTCCCATAATCATCAATAAAAATTTCCAGCAATATCAAGGATTCATCAGAAGCAAGGATAAGAGGTATTTTTTTTTTTAATATCAATACAAATATAAAAAAAAATTAAAAAAAGAAGAAGAGAAGGGAGGGAGGCCGCGGCTTCCACCGCCACAGCCACGGCCTCTGTTTGTTCTTCCTCCTCCATCACCACCCTCAACCACTGCGCATCCCCATCCATGGCCGCTCCTCCACCATTCTCGGCATTCTCCGTGAACCCTATCTTAGCCGTCAACCGCAACCTCTTCCTCGTCTCCTTCCTCTTGGCAGTCATGCGCATCTGCTCCCGTTGGAGAAAGCCATTCGCGCTTCCATTCCTCTGCGGTCCAACCGCGATCCCCTTTTCCGTCAGCCTCGCCAAGACCTACTTCCCCGAACGAGTCAGCGCCATTGCGAGGACCCGCGGGCTTGGTGCGAGCCAAGCGGCAGATAGCTCCTTCTTCCTTCCTTGGCCGGCAGCTCTTCCCTCTCTCCTTGTCTCTCACTTCTCTCTCTTGCTTCATTCTCTCCCCTCTGTGTTGTTTTCAAAAGAAAGGACGAAATGGACACCAGCATAGCATGGGATGTCTCCTCACAGCTTGTTTTTTTTTTTATTTCAAAGATAAAAAATTGTTTGTGTTAGTGTGAGTGGATTTTCAAACGTGTGTGACAGTGAGTGTGTGCACGTGTGTGTGTGTGTGAGTATGTGAGTGTGTGAGTGTGTGTAGGGAATGGTTAGATTTAATTTAGGGGTAGATTTAATTTAATAAAATAAAAAGGGAGTTTTAAGTTTTATTTTAGTTTGGATTAGTATTATCGTTAGAATAAATTTTCGAATCATGTGTCTAAACTGGAGTTTATTTTGCTTGTTTAATTTTTTTGGCTTTTAAATTTGTCTATTTAGGAATTAGTTTAGTTTGAGTTTAAAATAAAAAAGAGAGTTGGTGTTTTTTTTAGTGGAATAATTTGTTTTAGGAATTGATGTAAGCATTTGTTTAATATTTTAGTGAATTTTATGTTTAAAACCCTAAAAATACAAGAAAAATAGTAATTAGAGCCCTTTTTTAGTTTAATTATTTTATATGTTTTGTTAAGTTGTAAGATTATGTTTATGTGTATGAAATTTTATTTTTATTTTTATTTTTATTTTTATTAGTCTATATGTTTTGGTTAAATTAATTGCTTAGTTATGTTTATTTTACTTTTCTTTTCTTGTAGTTTAAATCCTTTGTGTTCATATGTCTTGATTAAATTAATTTTGTAATTGTAATGCCTTTGTAGTTCAAGTTTGATTATCTCACATGTTTGGTATATTTATGTTTTTTTTAGTTTTGATTATTTTATATGTTTTTTTTTTGTATTATGTGTTTATGTTTATGAATTAATGTTTGGTGTTAGTTATTTTGCATTTATGTGTCTTGCTCAAATTATGTATGTGTTTATGTTTATAAATTTTTTTTTTTTTTGGTTTGATTAGTTACATTTGTGGGTTTTTATTTAAATTAAATAAGTAATGGTGTTTATGAATTAATTATACTTTTTAATTTTATTATTTTATGTGTTTTTGATTGAAACATTTGTGCTTTGTTTATTTGTTTTATATGTTTATGTGTTTTGGTTAAATTAACTGTGTGGTTGTGAATTATTGTTTTAGTTTAATTATTTCATCTGTTTTATTTAGTTAGTTGTTTATGTTTATAATTTAATTTTGTTTTCGTTTGGTATTAATTGATTTAATTTTACTTTTAGTTATGTATATATTTTGCTCAAAATTATTTGTATACTTATGTTTATGAATTAATCTTGTCAGTTCTTTTTTTTATTTTGTCTAAAATCGAGAAATAAAACAAAAATATGTCCTTTCAATGATCGATTTTCTTTTCAAAAATCTTTTTATATTTGTGCAATGTTCGATAATAGTGATTGAATAGCAAATGTTATCTTCACTATTTTTGAATCATAAAGATTCATTGAGTAGCCTAGTGCTAACTTGTATTCTGTGCACAAACGGATTTTCATTGATCTAACAAGACTTGTTCTAATCCGCACAATAATCAATGATGATAATTGAGTAACAAATGTTAACTTTATCGTTATTGAATCATAAGGGTTTATTGAGTAGTTAAATGCTAACTTAAATACCTTGCGAGAACGGATTCTGTTTTTCTAAAGAAATTACCTTTTCACAAAAGTCGTTTTAATCCGTGTACTGATCAATAATTGACGATTAGCCAGAATGTTATCTTCATTGTTATTTAAATCATGAGAATTCATTGAGTGGCCTAGTGCTGACTTGGATTCTGAGCAATAACAGATTTTCTTGTTATGAATCTTTTTTCATAAATAAAATTTATCAACCCACAATCATTTTATACAGAACTACGTGACTTCTGGTTCCTATCGCACTAGGGATACGTAGGAAGCGGGGATCCTGTCAAGCCAAAATTAAATTTTCATAAATTGTTTATTTGATTGTAAATATTTTGCATAGTTTTTTCTTTATTTTAATAGGGATTTTGAAGGTTATTAATTAATTTGCACAATTCACTAAGGTACCGTCTAAGGACGGGTGTATTAGGGGTGCGTAAGATTAAATTCATACCCCTACATAATGAGCTCCTAACTCATAATCTGGTTTCAAAGATCATCTTTCGAAATAAATAGGTTTTTCCAACGTTTTCCCAATTTTAATAAACTTGGTGGCGACTCCATTAAATTTAAAAATAAAAATTCTCTTTTGATTCGTCAGTCTCAAAAGGATCCCTTATTGCGACACTTATTTTAATACTTAGACTTTTTTGTTAAAAAAAAAAAAATTAAAACGATTCCTTCCCATATACTTTTCTGATTGGATGAAAGCACCTTTGTGTTGCTACATTTCTTGTTGATTTCTGTTTTCTGGTTTGTTTTCTGATTTACCTGTCTGTTTCGTCCAAGTTTGGGTCCATGTAAGCGCATTGCTTCTGGTATGCGTTGGTTCTCAACTTATCAATGGTGTTTATGAACTGTTGTATTGACAATAATGTTTTTATTTTTGGTCTGAGTATTGATAATATTTGTATATAGTTGCTGTTGCTACTTGTCTATTGGGTTAGTTTTTGAACTTTCTTATTAATAAAAAAATTAAGATAATTTGATATAGTAAATTAGTTACTTATCCATATCAAAAAGAGTTTAAAAGGATTACTTTGTTTTTGACTCTCAATTACTATAAAGGTTAAATTATTTATTTTTTGTTACATAAATTATTATCTAAATATATATATATATATATATATATATGAAAGCTGAGTATATATGTATCTTTTAATTCACTATTAATGGTAATAAATATCAATCAGGTATATAATTAATTCAATGTATTGAATTGTCTTATTGTGTAAGAATGGAGATGTCGAACAAATTATAGTAAAAAGGTAAGTGATTCTAAAAAATCCTAACATCTTACCTTTATTTAATATTTTTTAAATAATACGAATATTGAACGATAAAACATTGATGTTTATTGTATCCTTCAATTTAGTAATTTATCTTTGCATAGTACCTTTTGGCTTACAAAATGAAGTACGAAATCAGTGCGAGTAAGATAGGATAGTTATTTTAACACTAACCTCTAGCTGATTTCCACACTTTGCTTACTGAACATCCTATCAAATTAAGTTGTTCATTTTGTGATCTATTTCACATACTAAATAATTCGAGCCAAGTAGCAGCTTTCTTCATCTTTATAGTTATTTATTCTTATTTATATTTTTTAAAATATTTGCCCTTATATTTTTTAAGTAATTATTGTCTTACAAAAACTTAAAAGAAAATAATTCAATATATAAATATAAATTATTATATTAAAAATGATGATGATAAATACTTGTAATGTTTAGTGTCTAAATAAATATTAAATATTAACTAGCTATTCTTTTAGTTAAAACATATACTGCAGTCTAGGATGCTGTATTTAACATATACTTAGGGTGTTGAAGAACGGGAACGTAAATTTCTTGCAGTCTATACCGTTAAAATATGAGTTTCATGCGATCATGAGGCACATGTGGATTGATGGAAGGTGGCCAACAAGCGCAACTTGCTCTCTGATTTTAGATTGGGCAAAGGAACTTGAATGGTGCCTCTACTCTTGGCAATACAGGAGTAGTTCTTACTGATCTGTTATGATATGCGGCATTTGTAGCCATATATGAGAATGGAGCTGTTTGTATTGAGATGGTGCATATACTAAGATTTTTGCTCTGTCACTTTGTGTGGGATTTGAGCTCTTTCAATTATAAAAAAATTTGAAAAAAATTGCCCATCATGGTAAGGTCATCTACATACAACATCCAACATACCTAAATGAACAGTGCTTGGTAATGATAAGTCCGACAACAAAAATATCGTAATTATTAAGTTTAAATATTATGCGCCAACTATTTAACAAACATTTGAGTTTTTATAAATATGGTGTTGGTTACATTAATTTGCATAAAATACTCCAGCAACAAAATATCATAAAATTGTAAAGAAAACAAGTACTGGATAATCAATACAAGGCTAATGTAATCTTCCCTTTTTTTCTTTTTCGACAATTCAATAAACTTGACTAGAGAGAAGTAAGGGGAACAATCAAGAGTTCAATAAAATACTTAAACATGGAAAATGAAAGCTCAGCAGAAAAGAAAAATACAAAACTAGCATCAAGACACCAAATACTAAGAAAATAAAAGCTAGCTCAAAAAATAAAAAAAATTAAAACAACAGAAAGCACGTCCACCCATCAATCAAGACCAAAGACTTCCATTGATATGATCTAAAAAATATATAGCTAAGCATGAAGTAAATTGCAATATGAATATCGCCATTGAAAAAAAAAAAAAGCTTCAACACGTTTTTCATCCTTAAAAAATAAAAAAATTTGTTTTTAGTCACTGATTCTTCTTCTTTTTTTATTTAGAACAAACATTTCTAAAACTATATGATTTTAGTTCCTGTTATATATGATTATTGGCTTTTGTTACATGGCATTGAATGACCTGATTCTCCATTAATCCATTCAGCATTAATTTAACACAAGCTGTGTAAGGTCAAGGAATAAAACCAAGCGTGTTTAGAAATGTTTAATTTGGACCACAGTCAAAGAAAAAAAAAAGTTATGAAGAACGAAATCCAAAATTTACTAATTTCTCAAAATTCAAAAACATATTTAAGCCCTGTAAAAAATTTACAAAGGTCTTTCAGAATTTGGCATGTTGGAATTCTAGAAAACCTTTTTATCCAAAAGTAACCAAGAAAAATTAGGCTCTTCTTCATTTCTATTTTTATTTTTTAATTTCATTTTTAATTAGAAAAATGACATCTTCCAATCAATTTCTTATTTTTAGAATTTTATAAAGAAATAATAAAGTTTAAAAATAAAAAATAAAAACAGAAGTCAATAGACACTTTGACTCTTGGACTTGGACTTGATATTCTATATTTTGAGAATCTTATTTAACAAGAAGTGCATGTTTATAGAGTTGTAATACGTACTTGACGATACTGCCAACTTCTTTTTGATGCAATTTATGTAGTATGTTGAAATCTAATTTCGCAAAAGCCAGAAGGACTTTGTCATGGGAAGGATCTTCCTCATGGAAAGATATGTAATGCCTTGCCTCAATCCTTGGAAGCTGCTTGTGAAGAGGTTGCCTTAAGCTTTGGTTGATTTGTGAAGTACGAGATGGGCTCAATTGATTGGCTACAGACTTAAGGTTAGTGTACGTGAAATCAAGTGCTTCGTCTAGTATATCTTCCCCATGAACCCTTAATTGTGCAGCTTCATACAAGCTCCACATTCCAAAAACATCTTGGGCAATTGTTTCATTGAACTTTCCTTTCTCATTCTCGAATTTGTTAAATATATCTCTTAATATTCAACCACATATTGACTATCATAATTCATTAATCTATAATATTTAATATTTAACTAAATGCCAGTGAATCTTTATTGGTTCGATTCTCAGATGAGGCATTTGCTGTGTTCGCCTAATTTGTTTAGTTATTGTTAGTACTTCCTCTCTTCATATCATCTGGTATGAATTTGGTTATGCATTGGATGTGATTGGTTCAAGATCTTCGGTTTGGAATGTAGCGTTTGCATTTTCTCTGATTTTACTTCAATGTGATACTCTCTGTTCTAAAAGTGGTTTGGTTTTGGTTCTAAAAAAATTGGCTCACTATGTTGCCTTCGTTTTGGTTCTCTGCTGCTTGAAACCAAAAAAAAAAGGAAAGAAAATTCTTGGGGTATTTGAGACTTATGGTTGGTTTCTTGTTTGATATACATTTACTGTTGAATCTACTCTATTGTGTGGTTTGGCAACTGGCTTAAATTCAATTGAGGGATATTATCTCATTCTTGAAGTTTCTTGTTGGATTTTGTTGGAGCCTCAAATTTGGTATTGTTGGTTCCTGTTGGTCTGGATTATTCAGTGTGACATATTTGTCATGAATTGGTTTAGATTTGAGTATCCATGTGGCTTTGGTTTAGCTTCTACTTGTTAGTAATGTCAAGAGTAGGGTATATCCGAAGTGTAATAAACACTTTATAGATGTGAGTGGAAATATGTCCAAATTTGTGAAGAGGTGGAAAAATGAGACACGGTGAATAGTATTACACAGTGGGGCCTACATGTCACTATTCATGTGAATAATACTATGCAATAGGACCCGTTTCACTATTATGAATGGTACTATATAGTGGGACCAGCATTACTATTTGTGAATAGTATTGTTACTATTCGCATCAACAAAATAGATCAAGAGACATACCAATATTTTAACGTGGAAAACCCTCCAATAATTTTGAAGGAAAAATCACGGGCTAAACTTCGAAAAATACTCCACTATATTTAAAGGGTAATTACAATATAATGTATTTCTAGTGAGACTCTCTTATACCACAATTAGTAGTATTACAGAGATCTAGAGAATATACCCAAAACTCCTAGAGTATACTCACACTATACTCTTGGAATTTTCTTATACACACTCTCTATTTTTTTCTCACTACAAGAAGCTTATACTACTTCTTTCTAAAACAACTGAGAAATGCATTCAGCTTGGAATGGATTTCCTTCATTTCCATCCCCTCTATTTATAAAGTTCCGAGGGAGTTACTATGTATGTGCACAATAGCTTGCAGTGGGTAGGTGGAGTTCACATGCAAAGTTACTATGCATGCACAGTAACTAACATAGTAAATCTCGTGATTAGGTGGAGTTACTATGCAAGTTACTATGTATGCATAGTAATTTTGAAAAATCAAAGCCACCTGACAATTCTCCATCTCGACTTTATATTTTGTAACAGCCTTCAACTTCTGCAAATATTGACTAAGTCCAAGCAATTCTTAAACTTGTCAATCAGTAATGGTTTTGTCATCATGTCAGCTGGGTTTTCAGTTGTGGTAATCTTCTGAACTGTAACAGTACCATTATTGATACTTTCTCTGACAAAATAAAGTCCTACGTTAATGTGTTTTGCCCTTTCATGATAGACTAGATTTTTAGCCAAATGAATGACACTTTGACTATCACAATGTACAACTGGTACATATTGATTCAACCCAAAACTATCCAAAAGACCGTGCACCCAGATGCTCTCTTTAACAGCCTCAGTCAATGCCATATACTCAGCTTTAGTAGTTGACAATGTCTCCTTCCAGCTAATAGTACATCCAAAGACTGTAAAGATATAGCCTGTCAATGACCTCCTTTTATCCTAATCACCTGCATAATTAGAATCTACATAACTCGCAACTCCGTGGTTCTTCTGACTTCAAACACCAAACAGACATCAGTGGAACCTCTCAGGTACCGCATGATTCATTTCACAACTTTGTAGTGTGTCTTTCTAGGTTTGCTCATAAATCTGCTTGCCATACTTAGTACATGTGAAATATCTGGTCTAGTGCACACCATGGCATACACAGGGCTGCCAATTGCACTAGAATAAGGTATACGAGACATGTGCTCCACCTCCTCCTCAGTTCTTGGACATTCTTTTGAAGATAGCTTAAAATGTGTAGCTAATGGAATGCTAACTGGTTTAGACTGATCCATATTAAAGCATTGTAGTATTTTCATAATATAATTTTGTTACGTCAGGCACAACCTGCCACTATTCTGCTCCCTAAGAATCTCTATTCCCAGAATTTTCCTTGCTACACCCAAGTCCTTCATCTCGAACTCTTTTCCTAACTGTGTTTTTAACATACTAATTTCAGCCTTGTTACGAGCTACAATTAGTATATCATCTACATACAACAACAGATAAATCCGTGAACCATCTGGAAGCTCCTTAGACTAGATGCAATTATCATATTGGTTTCTACTATATCTAGTACCAATCATAAATGCATCAAACCTTTTGTACCATTGCCTCGGGGACTGCTTCAAGCCGTATAATAACTTCTTCAATAGGCAAACATAGTTCTCCTTTCCAGGAACTACGAATCCCTTTGGTTGGCTCATGTAGATCTGCTCCTCTAGCTCACCATGTAAGAACACTGTCTTCACATCAAGTTGTTCTAGCTCCAAGTCAAATGTACTCACAATAGCTACTAGGATCCGAATAGAGCTATGCTTTACTACAGGAGAGAATACTTCATGAAAGTCAATACCCTCCTTCTGAGTATAACCCTTTGCTACCAGTCTCGCTTTGAACCTAGGAGGCTCAATGCCAAGGATTCCTTCTTTCCTTTTGTAATTCCATTTGCAGCTGACTACTCTTTTCCCCTTTGGAAGTTGTGCCAGCTCCCACGTTTGATTTTTCTGAAGAGATTCAATCTCTTCATTCATTGCTATCAGTCACAGCTTCGACTCCTTACTATCTACTGCATCACGGTAGGTGCATGGTTCATCTCTAACTGCACCATCTGCCATAGCCAAGGCAAAGGCTATAGGCTATGCATCTAATGAGTCAAGTGCACAGGCAGTAGAATCTAGGAGCCTGTTTGGCAAGTGTTTTAAAAAATTGTTTTCTATTTTTAAAAACAAAAACTTAATAAAACCTGTTTGCTAAATTGTTTTGTTCCCATTGTTTTTAAAAATGAAAAAATAAACTTTGGTCTTTAAAAACAAAAGATGAAAAAAAGTTGGGAGTTGTTTTCCAAAACACACGGTGGCTGATCTGTAAATATGATGACTTTTTATTCTTCACCAGGCTTCGATTCCTTTGTTGTTGTTTTTGTGTTTTATTGAACTTCTCTTTTCACATCCCTTCATTCACAAACCCCGCCTTCATCCCTTTCATTCGTGGCCTCCACCCCTTCGCCGGTGACCCACTCCCTTTCGCCGGGACACATGAACCGTGACCTGCTCCCTTCGCCGTACACATGTCCCCTTCACCAGCGCACACGAATCGCAACTGCTCCCTTCACCAGCGCGACCTTCTTCCCTTCACCGGTGCACGCAAACTGCCGCACGCCTTCGCCACCTTCGCAAATCGGCCCAGATCGCTCTTCCCTTTCTTTTCATTTACTGCTGTTGTTGTTTGCTCCTCCTTGTTCATGATGTTTTTTGTTTGTTGTTGTTGTTGTTGTGCGAAGTGCTTGAGGAGAAGCTTGTTTTCTGTTGGCGAGGAGCAAACGAGTTGACTCAATAGAGGTGAGGGCTTGGGAGGGCAAGAAGATGTTGGGTTGTTGTTGTTGTTGTTGAAGGAATTGGGGTTCGGGTGAGGCTTGCATGTGAAGCTCTTGAAGCTATTGCCAAACAATTTTTGGTTTTATCCATTTTAAAAGTTTTTTTTAAAAAAAATTATCCAAACAAGTTTTTCTATTTTTTTGTTTTTAAAAATTGGACTAAAACTTGTTTTCTAAAACAATTTTTAAAATCAAAAACAAAAAAACACTTCCAAACAGCCCCTAGATATCTTTTTGGTTTCTGAATTTCCTGCCTTTCTCTGCCAATAGCAGTACTGTATGGCTCTGCTTCTCTAGTTTGTTCACTAGTATCTTCATGTTCATCTTGTTGTTCTACTTGGTTGAGTAATTCTTGAAGTACTCGGCTGATCCATTGTATCCTTTTCTTGTTTCACCTTCCCACAGTCAATCTCCAGCTCTACCTGCTTCCTAGCACCATGATCTGTTTCTGCCTCATCTAAATTTGATTCCTTCTTCTGATTTATCATTGTCGCCTCGTCAAAAATGACATCTCTGCTGACAATTATTTTGGGTGAACTTGCCTTATCTGTACACCATAGTCTGTAGCCTTTCACCCCTCGTGCATACCCTAGAAAAATACACCTTCTTGTCCTCGCCTCAAGTTTACTACCACTCATATGGGCATATGCAGGACAACCAAATATCTTCAAATCAGAATAGTTTACGGGTCTACCGGACCATACCTCTTGTGGAATGTTCAGATCAATGGCAGTTGATGGAGATCTATTTACTACATATACTGCTGTACTAACCGCCTCAACCCAAAATGATTTGGGAAGTACTGCATTAATTCGTATGCATCTTGTACGCTCCAGAGGTGTTCTGTTCATCCATTCTGCAACTCCATTTTGCTGTGGTGTTCCTGGTATAGTATAGTGCCTCACTATACCAGCATTTCTACAGAACTCCGTAAATTCTTTACTCCAAAATTCTCTGCCATTGTCAGTTCTCAGTGATTGATCGCCCGGTTTGCTTCTCGACCATGGCCTTCATTGCTTGAATTTGTTGAACACCTTTTCTTTTTTCTTTAGGAAATAAATCCAGACTTTCCTAGAATAATCATCTATCAGAGTAAGAAAATAGTGAGATCCACCTATAGAGTTGACAGGGGCCGGACCCCAAACATCCGAGTGAACATACTCCAATATCCCCTTGCTGTTGTGTTTGCAAATTGAACTTAACCCGTTTTTGCTTTCCAAATACACAATTTTCGCAAAAACCAAGTTTGCAATTCTTCAGGCCTTTCAGTAAGCCTTTGCCAGCAAGTATGGTCATTCCTTTCTCACTCATATGACCAAGCCATATGTGCCATAATCGTGTAGCATCATCATTTCTTTCAGAGGATAGAATAGCGGCAATTCCATCGATTGTGCTTCCCATCAATAGATAGATCCCGCCCTGCAATTTTCCTTTCAACACCACCATTGAACCTTTGATCACCTTTAGGAATCCGCCCTCTCCAATGAACTTGTACCCCCGATTATCTAGGGCACTCAATGAGATCAGGTTCTTACCCAGTTTTGGAACATGCTATACTTGAAATGTTCTTTTAGTACCATCATCCTATTTTGGTTGCACATCTCCTTCACTTACAATTGGAATTATTCTATTATCTCCAAGTCTAACTTTTCCATCCCGCTTTTTATAGGATGAGAAAAAACTTCGATTAGGTGTCATGTGAAAGGATACACCAGAATCTAGGATCCATTCATTTCCTGTGTCTCATGTGAATACTGTCAAGGCCAAACCAGCATCAGCATCACTACCATCAGAACTTTCAATTGTTATGTTGACAGAATCTCCTGATTTCTCCTTTCTCTCTGGGCAATTTCTTCTGATATGTCTCATCTAGTGACAATGAAAGTACTTAATAGATTTGTGTCTTCTGGACTTTGATCTTCTCTTGATTTTGCTTCCTGATCCTCTCTCTTGACTACACCCTCTCGTCACAAACAACCCATCTACAGGACCTTCGGCACTGGGTCCGGATACTAATTTTTTATGCTTCTTTATTATCAGTGATTTGTTGACATTTTTCACTGAGATATCGAATCTACCATAAAATATGGTATCACAGAAGTTATCATAAGACGAAGATAGCGAAGTTAATAAGATCATGGCTTGGTCAACATCTTCTACTTTAATTCCAGCTGCTCTAACATTAGAGATCATTCTGTTGAAGTCATCTATATGCTCTTGCATTGATTTTCCTCCTGAATATTTGAACGTGTACAGTCTCTTTCTCTGATAAAGCTTGTTGGCAAGGTCTTTATAGAGTATTTTTCTTCCAAAGCCTTCCATAGTGAATCAGTGGTTTCTTGTTAGTAATATCAAGAGCATGATACATCCCAAGTGTAATAAACACTTTATGGATGTGAGTGGAAGCGCGCCCAAATTTGTGAAGAGATAGAAAAATGAGGTACGGTGAATAGTATTACACAGTAGGGCCTACAGGTCACTATTCATGTGAATAATACTATACAGTGGGACCTACATTACTATTTGTGAATAGTATTATTATTATTCGCACCAACAAAGTAGATCAAGAGAACTACACACCAATATTTTTAACGTGGAAAACCCTCCTATAATTTTGAGGGAAAAACTATGGGTCAAACTCCGAAAAATACTCCACTATATTTAAAGAGTAATTACAATATAATGTATCCCTAGTGGGACTCTATTATACCACAATTAGTAGTATTACAGAGATCTAGAGAATATACTCAAAACTCCTAGTGTATACTTACATTACACTCTTGGAAATTTCTTATACACACTTTTTTATTTTTTTTCTCACTACAAGAAGCTTATACTATTTCTTTCTAAAATAGTTGAGAAATACATTCAGTTTGGGATAGATTTCCTTCATTTCCAACCCCTCTATGTATAGAGTTCCGAGGGAATTACTATGCATATACACAGTAGCTTTCCGTGGGTAGGTGGAGTTCACATGGGAAGTTACTGTGCATACATAGTAACTTACACAGTAACTCTCGTGATTAGGTGGAGTTACTATGTAAGTTACTATATATGCATAGTAACTATTAAAAATCAAAGCCGCCTGACACTACTTTCTAAGATAGTTGTTTTGGGGTCAGTCCCAGAGTATTGGATATCTGACCCAATTATTAGAGGTGTCCAATGAGATAGAAGCCAATGCTTAATGAATAGCAACAACTCTTCATTACGCATATGCTAATGTTTTGGAATCATCTTAGAAAAATGAGAAAAGATCAATTTATCCTTTAGCCTTATCTATAAATAGTGAATGATGTTATGTATGTAAAACAACTCATTTTAAACAGAGAAACTTCTTTTTAATTAATTTTAGGGAGAAGTCAAAGAAATGAAACACTTTTTGTACTTAGAAAAGAGAATCTTCAATAAAAGGAATAATTTCAGTTAATTGTTATTTTTTTGTTCATATTATTTTATATCATTTTATTTTAGTTGTTTTGTTTTTTTGTCTCCTTGGTGCTTAGCACCCTAACTCTAAAACAATGGTTAAACATTGATTTGCTTTTGACAAGGATGGTTAAGTGTGATGATTGACTTCTGTCTATGGCGGTTAAGCAGCTTTTCCTGATGCTTGCTTCTGCTTTCCATTTTTAAACATGGATGTAAGCTTTTGCTCCGAGTGGTTAAGATGATGATATCGTTAATGATTGGTCGTTGTTCCCACGTTGGGATTTCTTCACTAGGGACAACCTTTGTTGACCGGCGAGTCGACTCCGTCTGTAGTTTTGGATTCTTTATTTGGTTGGATGAGAGTCGTGAAGATGCTAGTATATAGCAATGGACCTTAGTTTTTCATTCATCACTAGTGTTGTCAGATTCTAGTTCATATCATTGTATTATCATTTTTTAGTTGTATTGTATTATTGTTTAATTCCATGCTAGAGATGCTAAGGCACACATACTCCAATTTGCAGGGGCTATTAGGATCGGAATGTAATGTAACTCTGTTTGTTTGATAAGTAGAGATTGATTGTTAGTTAATTATACTCATCACCTATATAAGGCTATACCTCTCTTGTATTACTTCACCTTCCTATCATTTGGTAAAATTTTCTCATTCAGTTTTCTCTAAATTCTCTCAACTCTATTTATCTCTTCTCTATTACCATGGAACATCTTTATTCTAATAACTATCCTTGTATTCTATTAAGATTTCTGACCGTGTAATATACTAAATGTAAGGTATTACATATGTATACTACATACCTGATGAAATGTGATATCCTTTTTGCCTAAGCAAACGAAAAAGTAACGCAAGATACTGAAGGCCACCTTCTTCTGTGACGAGGATACAGTTGGTATAAGCATTGTGGATTTGTTCTAATACTTTGTTTATTTCATGTTCAAAATGATAAGATATACCTAAACGTTGGATTGAGTCAATGAAGTTTAGTTTTTGTGACATATTATTACTTGAAGGTAGAAACATCTTCTTCACTTCCTCTTTGTATACTTGAATTTGTTGTTTCATGCTGTCGTTGACTTCCTGCAAATAGTAGGTAATGAAATGTTCAAAGAGCACTCAATTTTTTAAATATTTACCTGTTATAATAAAAATTTGTTTCTGTGGAAATACTCCATCAATTGATTAGCTGTTTGAAATATCTAAAAAACTCATTAATGCTGCAGGAATATTTTTATGAGTTTAATTTTTATATGCTGACAATGTAAAAAAGTTTTGTATAATCATACAATCATATATTATCGTTTTAGCAAAAATAATTAAGTCTCACATCTGCTATTTGAAAAGTTATGCAAATCAAACTAAAAAATAAAACCCAGACCAAAAGAAATCAGAAAATTAAACCATAGAAAAGGAAGACGAAGGCTAAGGTTGAATCCCTTATCCAACAAAACTACAAGAAATATTAGGGAAAATCTTCCCAATTACATTGAAAGCTTCTGCAATATAATAAGAAGGAGCACAAGAAACGTAGTAATTTGGTTTTCATTTTGTATATAAACATTTCATTCCTATCTCCTAAAATTGTTGTTTTCTCTTTGATCTGGTGTTGGAAATAGCCTAGTGGTATGGGCTTTAATTTATGTGGTTTTTTGGGATATGTGTAACTTGATTCTGCATCTTGTTTGTTTCCACCCTTCAGGTGAAGCTTTCTTAATAATTAAAAATAATAATAATAATAATAATAATATTCCTCAAAGGGTGTTTGTACAAATCCATATTCAAAGACTGTTCTTGACTCCATTTGCAGTGAAGAAAAGCACACATTTCCCTCTCTCTTACAATTTATAAATAATATCATAACAAAAAGAACATTTTGATCATCATATAAAAACTACTCTTAATAATTATTCAATCTCTACTTTTTACATTTACCTCAATTGCCTTTTATAATGTTTTCTCACATAATTTCTTCCTGGGCTGAGCCTGTTGCGTAGGTACTAATCAAAAATTAAAATATATTACTACGAGAATAACAAGACCCATATCTATGCATGTACGTAAAAATCGCACATATAATTAAATATTCCAATACCATACCGAAAATGATTCTGAGTCATACTGGAGGAAAATATCCCCCCAAATGCTGGGGCGAGAATTCGTACGAGGTCGGGCGAAGCCAGGTGCTGCATGTTGAGTTGAAGTAACTGGAAAAGACATCGTTAATTTGGCTTTGAGAAAAGAGATATGGTATATATCACTGGACGATATAGTGAGGGACAAGGGTTGTGTAGTGGTGATGAGGATGAACTTTATTATATATAGGGTCCATAAATATGATTCGTTACTTGGAATAGAAATAATTGCACCGTCAACAGCATCACCGTAGACTACATTCATTTCACTCGTTTCATGTTTTTAACATCTTTAATCAATGGTGAAATTTACTGCCACGTTATATATTGGTTAACTTTTTTTTGATGAAATATATTGGTTAATTTTTATTACAAAATTAAGAGTAACTTTATTTTGACTTACATTTTGTATACTCACATTCACTATTGAATTTGATGTGGACCCCACTTAGTCTAGATTCTACCCCCATCTAATGGTGGTTGTGAGTGTGTTGGCATGGTATCCTACAAAATATGAGTCAAAATAACGTTTCTCAAAAATTAATTAAGTTTTGCTACATTCTGTGTGTCTAAAGACGTGCTTAAATACTAAATAAGATAAAAATGTGATAAAACCAATGTCTTGAAATTTTAAAAAGTATAGTATTATTCTCTCATTTTCAAAATATTTGTCATTTTTGAACAAACACAAGTATTAAAAAAGATATTCTCTTTGTCTTTGAATAATTGTCTAGTTGTAAATGCTCACTAAAACTAAAGAAATAATTGGTAAAATATCAATACTAATAAAAATTAAGAATAATTTACTAAATTATCTTTGCTTTTAAGATAAGATTCTCACTTTAGAGGATCTAAATCTTTATTTCACATAGTATTAGGAGGATATTTAGAAGAACATAGTCAGAGAATTAACAAACTATACAGGGATTGCTAATCTCCATCTCCACATTTTTGTTTTACGCATGAAACTCATCCATATTTGTTCTTAATTAACTTATAACTATGGCTATATTTATAATTTCATTTTATGTACATGAATTACTCTTTTAACCTTTTTCTTTCTTCTAATTAATATTCTCTCTCCATTATTTTTTCTACCAAAATAATATCATTTCTCTTTACATTTTCATCTCATTTAAAAACATATAAGTGATGAAATAATTAAATAATATTATCGTATTTTGAATGAATATATAATATTAATTTAATAAAATATAAATACATTTTATATGAATCATATGCATCATAACAAGGTTAAAATGCATTTTAACCCTAGAATTTTAGGCCATATGAAGTTTATACCTTGACTTTTCAAAACGTATATACGTATTGCAACACCTAGACTTTCAAACAGTACAAAACACCAAATTCGATTAAGTTGATATCTATTTTCATTATTAAATAGTCATGCATATATCACATGCATAATTAAATAGACAAAAATTATAACAACTTCAAAAAATAATGGGGGTTGGACCACCTAGACTTTAAGTGGTGTAGACCACTCTAGCATTCCCCTTTATTCTCTTTTCCTTCCTCCTTCTCTTCTTCCCCTTCCTATCCTCCACTTTTTCATCTTTTCCCTTCTCTTTTTTTTTCTCTTCTTCTTCCTCTTCCTTCCTCCTTCCTCCTTCTTTCTTACTCTCCACAACATCACCACCACCACCTTCACATCACCTCAACTACCATCTTTATCTCTTCCTCCTCATCATCACCAAATCGCACCTCTCTCTCCTCTCTCTAACTTGTGGTTTCTCTCTCTAACTAAAGGAACCGGTTAGCACAGTGAGTTTTGGATCGTTCTCTACTTCTAATCTTTCTCCTAGAGTAGTGGGTAAGTGACAATCTTGCTCTGTTTAGCTTATTAAGCTCTTTATGTAGTTATTCATAGTAGATTGGGGTTTTTGAGATCCTAAGTGTATAGATTTAGGGTTTTCTAGTATATGGGGTTAACTAGTTTAAATTAATAGCATTATTAGCTCACTAATATTGTATTTATCTTGTTCATAGAGTTATAGAGTATTTGAGCATCAACCATAAGATTGGTAGCACTTGGGAGTTGATCTTCAGTTCTTTTAAACCTGTTTATGAGTAGATATTATGTCTATAATTATTTTTATTTATGTTAAATTAGCTCTAAATATATTTTAGAAATTTAAAAACTAAAAAATAATTATTTGATTGTGTTACGTAATTTTAACAAAATTATATCCTTTATGTTAGCTTATGCTTTATCAAAATTGACATATTATAAGATGATATGATATTGATTTTGAAAAATTATTTTATTTCTGTTATGAACTTGAGGAAAGGACTTGAGAAATTGTGGTTATAGCCATTGATGGAGTTACTGAGAATTGATTTCATATAAATGTAAAATTTTATTATATGTTATTAAGAATCTTTTGCAGGAGTTGTAGCTAACGATAGTAGGCACTAGTCTTGGTGCACCCTGACTATATTTGATTAGAATCACACAATGGATCCTCATGTTCTACGACTACTCGCACGGATAGGACCATCCTATTTTAGAATCACACAAAGGAATAGCCGCCCGAGTGTGAATCCTTCTATTTATCCTGAATTTGATGATTCCCTATTATTTTATATAAATCTAGTTGTTTTCAAAAAATATTTTTCTTAAATAAAAGAATTTATTGAATTTATAGGAACTATGAAGTTATTATTATTTTACTCATGCATTATATATTGTCTCATGTGGGTTACAGACATCCTATCTACCACTGAGTTGCAAAACTCACTTTATTGTTTCCCATTTTTTTTCTAGATACAAGTGCAACTTCAAGTTCCAATACTGCAGTTCCTTAATAGCCTAGCTCTAAGTTGGTGAGCCTTCTTGAGAAGGCCTATTTTGTATATTGGAACCTAATTTTCTTTTTGAGCATTGTCTAGTTAGAACTGTTTATAATGCTCCGTATGTCACAGACAGGGTTCTCAAATTATTTTTATTCTTATGTTTATGCTTATGCTTATGTGTGTGTAATTAAGACTTAGATATATATTGATTATATTATGGAAAGGATTTGTAAACTAAATTTTGAATTATATTTTGAACTACGCTCTTAGTCATGATTAGATATACACCTTGTGATCATGAATTTACATTTGAGACTAGTTGATAACTAACTCGACTTCATCTGATTTTAGGATTGGATTTGATTTAAATTACATATTAGGACTTGGATTGAAATTTATATGTTGAGTTAGTTGATTTGTTATTGCAAGCACATTCTGAAAATGCTTGAAACCCGATTCTATATTTTATCTTTGTTTTCATACAGGTTATATGTTTTTGTTTATTTGGGGATATCCGAAAAAATAGAGGAAACTCTGCCTATTTTTCTGTAAAATTTTTAATGTTAAGGCTTGCCATGAATGTGTTCTACGCATTGCTCATGGCCAAAGTTGGGTTGTGACAAAAATATGATTCATTTTAATTAAATTTATCAACCTATACCCTTCCCACTTAGAATTGGACAAACATCCCCTTCAGATTGTAGAGTTTAATCTGAAAAAAAAAGGATATTTCTGTCCATTTTTGAGTGAGGGGTTTAGGGTTAGAAAATTTAATTAAAAGAAAGAATATTTTTATTTGTTTAATTATGCAGTGACATACATATGACTACTTAATAGTGAAAATGGATGTGAACTTAACAGAAGGGGGGTATTGCATTTTTTGGACAATCCAGGGTGTCATGATGAACATTTTAAAAGGTTATGGTGTAAACTGCATATGAACTAAAGTTTAGGGAGTAAAATGTATATTACTCTCATAATAATTATCAATACTTGGACTTTGATATTATTTTAATATTTTATGACTTTCATAGGTTATATTTGTTAAATTAATATTAGAGATATTTATTCAACATATAATAATATGATTTACATTTTTCATCATTTATATACTTTTCATATAAGAGGAAAAATGAAAAGAGGATGCTAAGCTTCTTAAGCAACTAGTCAGGAATTCACTTCCTAGAGGTGTGTATGGAGAAGCTATCGAGGTTAGAGGCAAAATTTACATTTGAGAGCTCTACGCAACGAGGCAATTAGTGGGGGATACCTAGGTTCACCTAAAAAATGAAAAGAGAACCAATGTTATTTAAGAAGAGAATATTAATTAATTAGAAAAGAGAAAATAAAAAGTTAAAGGAGTAATTAATGTTGATAAAATGAAATTACAAATGTACCCATTATGATAAGTTGATTAAGAGATCATAGATGAATGAGTTTCATGTCCAAAACAAAATATGGATGATTACTAACCTCTACAAGATGTGGAGGTGTGGATGTTTGCAATCTCTTATATATAATTAGAAGATTAATTTTAATGTACCAGTAGTCATTCAACAAATCCTTTTATTTGCATGTTGACCTCTCAAGGAGTGAATATAAGATTCAACTACATGAATAGGTTTGCTAGTCTTATTTGAGGTGTTATCACTTATGAAAAACATAAGTCAATTTTTTTTTTCATTTTATTAAAAGAAATAAAACTATTGTGATGATTTTGTCAGCTTTTAGAGTCATATGTACTCTTGAGAGCTTTTTAAAATTGAATGCTCTTTAAAATTTAAAAGACTAGTAAAACTTTAAATCCTCTTGAGAGGCTTTCAAAATTGAGTGCTCTTTAAAACTTAAAAGATTAATCAAACTTTAAATTTTAATAAAGTTTTAATTTTATCCTTCATTGATTAAGGCTCAAATTTCTATAGATTATTCTTTTCAAATAAAATTTATGTTCATTATAGTCATTTTAAATTTTAAGATCAACTTTAAATAATATATTTAGTAAATCATGCCATGAGTAAAATGTTTGTTACCATTAACCATTTCTCTCATAAGCTTAATAAATTGGTGGATAGATGCATATAATAATTTTATATCTAACATGTCCATGATGTGAATATCTCTTTTTGAACTTAAAGCATGAATTATTCTTTCTCATAATAGGAATAACAATGATTGAATATTTGACCACATGATCATGAAGACTTTAATATTATATTATAATCTTATCATGAAAATACCTCTCTTAAAAGTTTAAGTCAAAAAATAAAAAAACACATGAATGATTTTATATCTAATATCTATTTCACTTTGTTGCGCAATTAATATCAATATATAATTGAAAGGGGGCTTTGACTTAAAGTCGATGTTGGAAAATATGATACAAGCATTGTGGGGCTACACGAGATGAGATGATGATGGAGATGGAGATTTTTTCATTTTCAGGTTGCATGTCTTGGTGCTATGTGTTGCTACCTCTCTCTTTCAGGTCTTGGGGTGACTTTTGTATTATTGTTTATATTTTCATTTGTATTCTGTCTCCCACTTATTTGTGGTTCCATGGTCCATCGAAAAAAAATATTATTACAATAATCATTTTATTGAGAGCAGCTTTTACATTTATTTTATCAAATAATATTTGTATAACTTTTACAAGAATAGTCCTTAGAGAGTTTAAATATTTCAGAAACTTTGGAAAAGTTGGAGCGTTGCAAAACTAAGTCTATGTTATTGATGTAACAATATATATATATATATATGAGTTTTTCATTTTTTTTATATTCAAACCATAGGTATTCTCTTATTATACACAAATCCTACTGAAGTCGGATAGGACCATTAGAGTGGTAAAACTCACCCTTCTAAATTTAACAGAGTTGCATGTCCATTGCTTGAACAATATATGACTAAATGTAGGATAAATATGCAAATTAATAGAGCACGACTAATTTACCATATCTTAATATCACTTGGCTACTCTTTGACTAATTTACCATATCTTAATATTACTTGGCTACTCTTTGACTAATTTTTGGCATTGCGCTCTATTATGAGCTTTTCTTGCTATGAGTTCATATAGCCCATCATAATCCTTTTGCGTCAATACCTTCGCATTTATCACAATAATTTTTCCCATAAAATATTACATTAATTTTAAGAACAAAGATGAGCAAAATTACAGGAAATGATAAACATGACATACTAGCATACACGCCATCATGCTTTGCAAATATAAAATTAAGTTTTTATGAAGGCTATCTTAGGATTATTACCAATAAAGACAATAAATGTGGAGTGGTAATAGGTAAATGGGAGTAACAATAGCCACTCCCCCCAAACATGGATAGTTTTATGAATATTTATTTTGACCTTCAGCTTTTTTTTATTTAAATGTTTGACCACGGTCCATAATAATACTACTCAGTTTTATACTCAAGAATTATGGGTTTTTTAACTTTTGAAATAGTACAGGATTATGATTTTCAATTGAAACTGGATTATGGTCCTAACCCAATTTCTCACATGACGGTTATGCTTTTAAGTTGGATTGTGACAAAGTTTAAATATTAAATTTAAATACTGTAAAATAATCTTATAGGATATGTATATTAAATCAAACAAGTTGTCAATTTATTCTTGAAAAAAGATTCTCAGAAATTTCTGAAGTTAAACAACCGAGTTTCTTGTGCAGTAATGCAATTGATGATCTTAAACCTTGGCATTTCCACCAATAGAAGCCTTAACATTTCTAAATACTTTTTAAACATTAATTATTGAAACAAATGCTCTTTAATGATTTTATTATATTACTCCATTTTTTGACCGTTACATCATGAGATATATACCTTTATATTTTTTATGTGTAAAGTAAATTACCCTTAAGCACAAGGCACTTTTTATTAATTTGTTTGGTCAAATTCCTGCATTCCTACATTATAAGTTTTGGGCCATTCGGCATCTTAAAATAGCTAAAAATATTTGTATCTTCAACCATAAAATCGTTGATGTATACGAAGTAACCGCATTGAACTCTACTACCACCAAATATATGCACAAGTATTGTGTAAGCCTCTACCTCAATTTGCAATTACTCTGCGCGGGAGTAATGTTGGAAATTTCAACGTGGTCCTGATCAAAAACAGAAGTGTGTGTGTGTGTGTATACACCTTGTTTATAGACTAATTTTGTACATTCTTTTACACTAATTTTATATACCTTTTCCCATTCTATTGTTTAAGAGAAAAAAATATCTTAGAAATTAGAATTTGCATTTCTCTTATTTTATATTCTTTAAAAAAAGAACTAGTATAAAGATTTTGGAAAAAAATGGCTATTTCCTTACAATAATGTCCAATATAATTTGGTGGGAAAAAAAAGTGAAATCATATAAGCAACTACATGTAATCATAATAACTCTCCACCATAAATTATCTTTTTTCTTGAATTTTACTGAGTGATAATACAAAGTGATTTTATTATAAACAAAAATTAATGTAAAGAAAAATACTGTAAAAATATATAATTTTTCTCAGCCTTTGATAGTACTGTTATCTCCCTTTCAACTTATCTTGTCCTCCAAACTCCCACTAGCTACATCCGTGATGTTATTTATACTCATTTTATGTGAACATATCATTATACATAGAGTTGTATTATTTGTACTCATTGTTTATGAGATACCATATCAACTTGCAATGCATCCATCATTGGATAAGATGTAGACCATATTGAAGCGAGGTTCACACTTCATATAATGATGGATGAATTGTAAGTCGATATGATGCCTCACACACAATGAGTATAAATAATATTTTTCTTGTATATAATATGACCCAACCACAATCCACGTCATTGCTTCATCATATCCCATGCTTGCTCTTAACTTTAAGACAAATGATAATATAGACTCAATCATAAACTTGAGACGTGGCAACATATCCACCTCTTATTTTTAAAATGATAACACACATAATTTTATATAAGATTTTGGATGATGAATATTATGTCATGTGTATGGTTCACTATTAATCTAGGTCTATATTATCATCACTATAACTTGAAACACATGCAAATTATTTTTAGGTGAGGTCAGAAAAGATACAAAGAAATTAATATTACTTGGCTACTCTTTGACTAATTTACCTCACTTGGCTACTCTTTGACTAATTTTTGGCGTTGCGCTCTATTATGAGTTTTTCTTGCTATGATTTTGTAAAGCCCATCATAATCCTTTTGTGTCAATACCTTCGCATTTATCACATTGATTTTTCCCATAAAATATTAGGTTAATTTCAAGAACAAAGATGAGCAAAATTACATGAAATGATAAACATGACGTACTAGCATACATATGTCATCATGCTTTGCAAGAGAGAGGCCGGACCTGATCTTCTAGTTAAATATAAAATTAAGTTTTTATGAAGGGTATCTTAGGAATATAACCAATAAAGACAATAAATGTGGAGTGACAATAGGTAAATAAGAGTGACAATAACCGTTTCCCCCGAACATTCATAGTTTTATGAATATTTATTTTGAGTTTCAGTTTTTTTTTTTAAATATGTTTGACCATAGTCCATAATAATACTACTCAGCTTTATATTCAGGATTTATGGTTTTTTAACTTTTGAAATAGCGCACGATTATGATCTTCAGTTGAAACTGGATTATGGTCCAAACCCAATTCCTTACATGCCAGTTATGCTCTTAAGTTGGATTGTGATAAAGTTTAAATATTAAATACTGTAAAATAATCTTATAGGATATGTATATTAAATCAAACAAGTTGTCAATTTATTCTTCAAAATAGATTCTCAGAATTTTCTGAAGCTGAACAAACGAGTTTCTTGTGCAGCAATGCAATTGATGATTTTAAACCTTGACATTTCTACCCATACAAGCCTTGACATTTCTAAATACTTCTTAAACGTTATTGAAACAAATGCTCATTAATGATTTTATTATTACTCCATCTTTTGACCGTAACATCATGAGATATTTACCTTTATATTTTTTATGTGCGAAGTCAATTACCCTTATGCACAAGGCACTTTTTATTTGTTTGGTCAAATTCCTGCATTCCTACATTTTAAGTTTGGGGCTATTCGGCATCTTATGAAAGCTTAAAACGATTTTTATCTTTCACCAAAAAAAAAAAGAATAAAATGAAAAGATTTTTATTTTGGCTTCAACAATAAAATCCTTGATGTATACAAAGTAAAATCATTGAACTCTTCAATCACCAAATACATGCACAAGTATTGTGTAGGCCTCTGCCTCAATTTGCAATTACTCTGCGTGGGAGTAATGTTGGAAATTTCAACGTGGTCCTGACCCAAAAAAGAATATTATATATATATATATATATATATATATATATATATATATATATATATATATCCACACACCTTGTCTATAGACTAATTTTGTACATTTTTTTACACTAATTTTATATACCTTTTCCCATACTATTGTTTAAGAGAAAAAAAAATATCTTAGAAATTAGAATTTGCATTTCTCTTATTTTATATTATTTTAAAAAAGAACTAGAATAAAGATTTTGGAAAAAAATGGCTATTTCCTTACAATAATGTCCAATACAATTTGGTGGGAAAAAAAATTGAAATCATATAAGCAACTACATGTAATCATAATAACTGTCCACCATAAATTATCTTTTTTCTTGAATTTTACTGAGTGATGATACAAAGTGATTTTATTATGAACAAAAATTAATGTAAAGAAAAATACTGTAAAAATATATAATTTTTCTCGGCCATTGATAGTACTGTTATCTCCCTTTCAACATATCTTGTCCTTCAACCTCCCACTAGCTATAGCCGTGATGTTATTTATACTCATTTTATGTGAACAAATCATTATATATCGAGTTGTATTATTTGTACTCATTATTCATGAGACACCATATCAACTTGCACTGCATCCATCATTGGATGAGATGTAGACCACATTTAAGCGAGATCCACACTTCATCTAATGATGGATGGAGTGTAAGTTGGCATGATATCTCAAACACAATGAGTATAAATAATATTTTTTTTATATATAATATGACCCAACCACAATCCGCATCATTGCTTCATCACATCCCATGCTTGCTCTTGACTTTAAGACAAATGATAATATAGACTCAGTCATGAACTCGAGATGTGGCAACATATGCACCTCTTTTTTTAAAAATGATAACTTTTATAATTTTATATAAGATTTTGGATGATGAATATTATGTCATGTGTAGGGCTCGCTATTAATCTGGGTCTGTATTATCATCACTATAACTTGAAACACATGCAAATTATTTTTAGGTGAGGTCAGGAAAGATACAAAGAAATTAATATTCCTTGGCTACTCTTTGACTAACTTACCATATATATCTTAATATTACTTGGCCACTCTTTGACTAATTTTTGGCGTTGCGCTCTATTATGAGTTTTTCTTGCTATGATTTCGTATAGCCCATCACAATCCTTTTGCTTCAATACCTTCGCATTTATCACATTAATTTTCCCCATAAAATATTAGGTTAATTTCAAGAACAAAGATGAGGAAAATTACAGGAAATGATAAACATGACGTACTAGTATACATGCCATCATGCTTTGCAAGAGAGAGGCCGGACCTGATCTTCTAGTTAAATATAAAATTAAGTTTTTATGAAGGGTATCTTAGGAATATTACCAATAAAAACAATAAATGTGGAATGACAACAGGTAAATGGGAATGACAATAGCCGCTTACTCCAAGCATACATAGTTTTACGAATATTTATTTTGAGCTTCAGTTTTTTTTTATTTAAATATGTTTGACCACGGTGTATAATAGTACTACTTAGCTTTATATTCGGGATTTATGGTTTTTTAACTTTTGAATAGTACAGGATTATGATTTTCAGTTGAAACTGGATTATGGTCCAAACCCAATTCTCACATGCCAGTTATGCTCTTAAGTTAGATTGTGACAAAGTTTAAATATTAAATATTAAATACTGTAAAATAATCTTATAGGATATGTATATTAAATCAAACAAGTTGTCAATTTATTCTTGAAAAAAGATTCTCAGAAATTTCTGAAGCTGAACAAACGAGTTTCTTGTGCAGCGATGCAATTGATGATTTTAAACCTTGACATTTCTACCCATAGAAGCCTTGAACTTTCTAAATACTTCTTAAACGTTATTGAAACAAATGCTCATTAATGATTTTATTATTACTCCATCTTTTGACCGTAACATCATGAGATATTTACCTTTATATTTTTTATGTGTGAAGTCAATTACCCTTAAGCACAAAGCACTTTTTATTTGTTTGGTCAAATTCCTGCATCCCTACGTTATAAGTTTGGGGCCATTCGGCATCTTATGAAAGCTTAGAACGATTTTTATCTTCCACCCAAAAAAAAAAGAATAAAATAAAAATATTTTTATCTTAGCTTCAACAATAAAATCCTTGATGTATACGAAGTAAAATAATTGAATTCTTCTACCACCAAATACATGCACAAGTATTGTGTAGGCCTCTGCCTCAATTTGCAATTACTCTGCGTGGGAGTAATGTTGGAAATTTCAACTCCTGACCACCCACACACACACACACACACACACCTTCACCTTGTTTATAGACTAATTTTGTAAATTTTTTTTACACTAATTTTATATACCTTTTCCCATACTATTTGTTTAAGAGAAAAAAATATCTTAGAAATTAGAATTTGCATTTCTCTTATTTTATATTATTTAAAAAAAGAACTAGTATAAAGATTTTGGAAAAAAAATGGCTATTTCCTTACAATAATGTCCAATATAATTTGGTGGGAAAAAAAAGTGAAATCATATAAGCAACTACATGTAATCATAATAACTGTCCACCATAAATTATCTTTTTTCTTGAATTTTATTGAGTGATAATACAAAGTGATTTTATTATAAACAAAAATTAATCTAAAGAAAAATACTGCAAAAATATATAATTTTTCTCAGCCTTTGATAGTACTAGTATCTCCCTTTCAACTTATCTTGTCCACGAACCTCCCACTAGCTACATTCGTGATGTTATTTATACTCATTTTATGTGAACATATCATAATAAATAGAGTTATATTATTTATACTCATTGTTCATGAGACACCATATTAACTTACACTACATCCATCATTGGATAAGATGTAGACCATATTTAAGCGAGGTTCACACTTCATCTGATGATGAATAAAGTGTAAGTCAACATGATATCCCACACACAATGAGTATAAATAATATTTTTCTTGTATATAATATGATCCAACCACAATCCACATCACTACTTTATCATATCCCATGCTTACTCTTAACTTTAAGACTAATGATAATACAAACTCAGTCATGAACTCGAAACGTGGCAATATATCCACCTCTTATTTTTAAAATGATAACACACATATATAATTTTATATAAGATTTTGGATGATAAATATTATGTCATATGTAGGGTTCACTATTAATCTGGGTCTATATTATCATCACTATGATTTGAAACACTTGCAAATTATTTTTAGGTGAGGTAAGAAAAGATACAAAGAAATTAATATTACTTGGCTACTCTTTGACTAATTTACCATATCTTAATATCACTTGGCTACTCTTTGACTAATTTACCATATCTTATTATTTGGCTACTCTTTGACTAATTTTTGGCGTTGCGCTCTATTATGAGCTTTTCTTGCTATGATTTTGTACAGCCCATCATAATCCTTTTGCGTCAATACCTTCGCATTTATCACATTAATTTTTCCCATAAAATATTAGTTTAATTTCAAGAACAATGATGAGCAAAGTTACAGGAAATGATAAACATGACGTACTAGCATACATGCCATCATGCTTTGCAAGAGGCCGGACCTGATCTTCTAGTAAAATAGAAAATTAAGTTTTTATGAAGGGTATCTTAATAATATTACCAATAAAGACAATAAATGTGGAGTGGCAGCAGGCATCACAAGCTTATGATTTCTCTTTTAGAAAATATGCCCATGTTTTCCTGCTAAAACCATCAATAAAGGTGATAAAATACCTACTACCACCATGAGTTGGTACTTCAACAGTGCACAGATCTGAGTGCATGATCTCTAATAACTTATTTGTTCTCTAGGATTTTCCAATAGGAAATGAATCTTTATGTTTTTTTTCCCAATCGATAAATCTCACAGACACAGTTAGGAATTTCAATAATTGGCAAACCAGAAAATGAGTTCTTTTCTTGACAGATAATTCAATCCAAAAAAATGAAAGTGCCCAAATCGCATATGCCATAGCCAATTATCATCAGGTATAATAGAACTCAAGCAGGAAAATTTTTCATGCTGCATTTTCAATGGAAAAAGTCTATTTGAAGTCATTTTTACCTTTGCAATAAACCTTCCATCCTTATCAAATATCAAGCAGTAACCTTGATAAATCTGTATATTTTAGCCTTTCTTTGACAACTGTCCAATACTCAACAGATTGTGATAAAGTCTAGGAGCATAAAACATATCAGAAATGAAATTGTGAAAGTCATCTTTCAATTTGATTTCTATCTGACCTTTTCCCAAAATAGGGATATTTGTATTGTTGCCAAATGCAATAGATGACTTAATTGATTCATCAAGTGAAGAGATGTCATAACCCGATCTAGGAACGTGACTGACATGTGAGAAGTCTCATTCTCTCAGAAGCTTCGTGATCTATTAACTATTTCTACATGCATGCTCTGTTCATAAAAACCATTTAAAATAGAAAATTGTCTTTTCTACGTACATTTCACCTATTCCTTTTTAAATTCAAAACAATCAAATTGATCGAAGTAATCATGTCTGCAGTTTCATAATATGTCTTTATGGTCTAAAATCATAATACCTCACATAATAATATAAGTTGCTCTGTTAAGAATGTCCATGAAATTGACACAATTAAGTCATAAAATGCAAAACATGAATACATTATTATAGTATGCAAAATGTAAAACATGATCTAAGATTTGGGATCCTGCCTGCAATGCACTGGAGCACTCAAAACAAGATAAGAATGCTTTACTCAGGTGAATCTTACCAACTGAGCTCTACTGTTGTTGGAAAGATGGTGGAAGAGGATCTACAGTGGCTATGGTATCTATAATAGAGAGAAAAGCAGAAGGGTGAGTTTTATTACTAAAACTTAGTGAGTGAGTCATCATCTGAAATTCCCTTTCATGGGACACTAAAGAATAATGCATAAAATCATAATAACATCATTAATATTCAAAAGTATTCATAGTCAAGCATGCATATATTTATATATAGATTCAAATCATCATGTACAATTCAAAAAACAATTTTCTTAACTTACTTTCATACCTGAAATCATATAGGCTTATATTGTAGTAGCTCTTAGCGAAACAATAATCTCTGCTCTGGTTATGTACAATATTTGTGACGTAACAAAATTCTGAATATAAATCTCTGGTCACATTTGGGCATTACGTATTGCTGTCCCCGGTGTGACAATGAATTCTCTATAATCTCTGGCTTGGGCAACTTGGTACCAAAGTTAACATGTTAACTGCCTTTAACACACAACCTATTTCTCTATAGCTACCTTCTAACTTAATTAAATAAATCTATCCATATCTAGAAATCCTTAAAACCTTTTAATTCTCTGTGAGCTCTAAATCCTTGTAACTCTCTAACAGTTTGACCTTAGCATAACTATGATTATGAATTCATACAGGATGGTTTCAAGTCCATAGAATATGTATCCGTCAACTGTTCTGAGTCATACAAAGATTTATGCTCTAAAATCCTTTTATATCTGAATTTCTAGATTATTCTTCATCAACAATAAATTCATGGTACTCTGAGAGCTCTGAATCCATCCGATTCTAACAGTTTGACCTTAGCATAACCGTGGCTATGGAATCATGTCCAAGGGATCACCCTGTATAGACATTTATGATTCCATACCTCCACAGAGTATGTAGTCGTCAACTGTTCTAAATCTTATGAAGATCCAAGCTCTAAAACCTTCTGATTGATTATCTAAATCATATTTCAACAACCCAACTCTTCATAAACCAAGAAAAACTCAATATCATATACATAAACCAGTTTCAAAATCTAGTCAAACAATTGTAAATGCCTCTAACAATTACATAAATCATTAATTCTACATAAAATCAATATAACAAATATGGTCCCATGAGTATTATCAAAAACAAGTTTCACGCTCTACAACCAGGTGTTCTAAAACATATAAACCAATAGAAATCTCAAATTTCTTTGCAGAAATCTCTAAACTCAAACAGAAAATGATATCTTTATGAAAATAATTTTAATACACAACATAGAGATCACAGATGTGAACCCATTCACTTGGAGGGATAGAATACACAGGAACAGTACCAATAGGACTTTTAGAAACAGGAGAGGTAGCAACATCTGATACAGAATCAACAGAACTCTAAATAGCTCAACTCTCTTCCTAACCTAGATAAAGAACTCCTCTCCTTTGATAGGCATGAGAATCACCCCAAGAACCCTAGAGAATCAAGGAGAAAAGAGCAAAACTAACATAATAACATACCTTAAAGCCTTGGAGGATGAAGATTCCAAGCTAACTTGAAGAAATTGGAAGAAAATCGAGTTTTTAGGCGGAAAACCATGCTTTGTAGGTGAAGGCTTGTGTTTGGGGGTTGTGGAGTGTGTCTGGAATGGTCTAGACCCTGAAATGGGGGGGAGGGGGATTTATAAGACAGCTGCAAAATATCCTAAGCTTCTATGGCGGTTTTGGCATTAACAATTTTGTCAAACAATAGAATAATCTACTCCTTAATGAATTTGTGACAGTGCCAATTGATCTCTCCTTTGGGTAGCTTCATCAGCTCCTCTTGTAAACCAGGATCAATAAGGCTTCAAATATTGTGAGCCCTTAAATGAGTTGCCATCAAAATTTTCTAGTAACTGTAATCCAATTTCCCATCTAATTTGGGACTTGACTAAACAATATTGTAATTGTTTGTCATAATGACACTAACTATTTGAGAACACTCTTATTCCTCACACACTCTTTAAATAAATTGGCACTAGATTTGACCAGCTCTGATACCAATTTGATATCAGAAACTCATTAAAAATAACACACTTAATATTTTTCTCTCTCACTGATAAACACAACACATGAATGAGAGAGGAAATTTATTGACTCTCAACTTGATGAACTGATGATACATAGGTCTGCCTTTTGTAGGCTTCATAAGCTAATGAAATATTGAAAAAAAAAAACAAAAGCCAACATTGAAGTAACTCACATGCAGCAAAGTAATTCCTTCTCATCAAGTGTATAGCATGAGGTGTAGGTGCTGTAAGTTTTAAGAAACCATTGAATTACACGTTCTGGGTAGCAGTAATTTTAGTTTCTTTACAACCAACGCATGCAGTGCAAGACTAGCTAGGCTTGGTTTAGTATTTTTTTTTTTAACACTGAGGACCGAAACATTTAGTGAATAAACAGATAGTGAATGGGAGTGAAAACTTTGAGCTTTTGGAGTGAAACACTTTTCTGAGTGAGTGTGTTACACGATAATTCAAAAGAAAAAGAGCGTCTAGCGAGTTTATCTCAAATCAGTTTGTTGATCTTACAAAGAGTGTGTGTGTGTGTGTGTTACCCATATGGTTTTTTTAAGGGTGCACATATCTTGCTGCTAAACTTCGGTAGTACTTGGGAGTCATGCTTCATTCGGGATATGCATTTATGATGATTAAATGGGGCTGGAAAGCGAATAAGTGGTACAAGGATTATTGTATATTCATTTGTGAGGCTTCAAAGGAAATTGGGGTTTTATGTTGTTGTTTCTTAGAGGGTGGTTCATTGAATCTCTATCTAGGCCTAGGTGGCATTGCCGAAGGGGCCGACCTAGAGTCCTGTGTACAAAACCATTCTCTAGGCATACAACAATATTTTATCTCCGTTTCAATGGGATGTTGCAGTCTAGGATGCTGTATTTAACATATACTTAGGGTGTTGAAGAACGGGAACGTAAATTTCTTGCAGTCTATCCTGTTAAAATATGAGTTTCATGCGATCATGAGGCACATGTGGATTGATGGAAGGTGGCCAACAAGCGCAACTTGCTCGCTGATTTTAGATCGGGCAAAGGAACTTGAATGGTGCCCTACTCTTGACAATACAGGAGTAGTTCTTACTGATCGGCTAAGATTTTTGCTGTTTGTATTGAGATGGTGTATATACTAAGATTTTTGCTGTCACTTTGTGTGGGATTTGAGCTCTTTCAATTATAAAAGATTTTGAAAAAAAAATTGCCCATCACGGTAAAGTCATCTACATACAAGATCCAACATACCTAAATGAATAGTGCTTGGTAATGATAAGTCCAATAACAGAAATATCACAATTATTAAGTTTAAATAATATGCGCCAACTATTTAACAAACATTGTAGTTTTTATAGATATGGTGTTGATTACATTAATTTGGTCCAGGGATCCTTATTCAACAACTACACTATCCTCATCGAGCCCAACAAACTTATGAAACATATCTAATCAAAGCCCAAAAGCAGCCGCACACACCATTTGGGAAACATCCATACAATACTAATTTAATAACTTGTCAACATACAACTTTCTGGTTCCAAAAACAAAAAACAAAAAAAAACGTACAACTTCTGCATTATAGGATAGATATAGTTTGCACATCAACGTTATAACACATATTTCTGAATAAAATTGCTAAATTATAATGGGATCCAAAAGCAGTTGAGCAACGTAATCTTTAAGCAGTTCCCCTTCTGTGTATCTATCCTCGAAGTTTTCATACACAAGCTCAACTATTCGTGCAAAATTAATAATACAATCAAGCTCTGGCTTTGGGACAACATCAGTTAACTTAAGGCATGCCTCATTTATATCCTTCCAAATGTGTTCGGTTTCGTTGTGGATGAGTTTGTAGGCCTCTTCTTGTGAAATGCCATATTGCTTCATGCAACATTCAACTGCGGAAGCAACGTGAACTCTTTGCTGCTCGAACTATAAATAAGCCAAATATCCGGAAACTCATTTAGATATGTTCGTATAATTATTTTGAGCCAATTCATAGCTAGGTCTTGTCTCATGGCTAATCATGGCTTTATTGAATTAATATTGATAAAAAATATTTAGGAAAAAAGAATGAATTGCTTTAAAAGTTTCACTTTTTATTTTTAAACAACTTATCTTCCATAACCGAAAATAAAAGAAAAAAGTCTGCGCACTTGCCAAACTTCCACTATAATAGAGCTTAAGGTTTTAAGCTTGATCCAATATCAATAAAAGATGTTTATATTATTATCACACATATCTACTATTTGAAGAGTCATGTAAATGAAGAAATTTGATTAAATCTCAATATAATTTTTTTTTTACGTATCAAACTTATTTGTAACTTAATCAATCATTGATCTGTTTTGAATTTATTAGCTCACTAACCATAATATTATGTGAAAACATCTAGCTCATATACGTCACGTTAAATTTGAATAATCGATTAATTTATTTATTGAATTCAATTTAAAGTCAGTTTAAATAATTAAATGATACTATATTAAAATTCATTCAACTTAAAATAACCTAAACCAACACAGATAATGATATTGCTACGAGTTATTACATATGAATTGTCTAATTGATATAAAAGTGATTCATTATAGGTTATTACTTAAAAATCAAAGTTTGTGATGATAACTTACAAATATATATATTAACCAAAACAAAATATCAAGATAGATATGACTATGTACCTTGTGTGTGCCCATGTCATTCTTGAGCCTGCCATGAAGAGACACAACGTTTAAAATTGTCGGATCGCTGATTATCCAATCAAACACTTCTTTAGTTGCGAATTCTCCTAGGCAAATAAACGTTGTAATCAGCATTTGGATTGCAGTAGATTCAACTCCATTAGCCTTGTACTCATCATATGTTGGAATATAGCCCTCATGGCACCATTTAGCTTGAACCATGTAGGCATGTGCCAAGTTACAAAACTGCAAGTGCAATGAGCCAAATACTAATTAATTTACTAAATGGACGTTGCAATGATAATGTATATTTCAGAATTAGAAGTCTACATCTTGTTTAGCATGTTGCAATGCTATATTCGATTTTCCGCCCTCTAAAATCACCGACTCTATTTCATCCCATAGTTCTATGATTGCATTAAATATCCCGTTCATGCACTCCGGAAGAGATTCAATCAGACTAATATCCCATCTGAAAAATTAGAGAGAGAGAGAGAGAATTATATATTGATGAAAACTGCAAAGGTGAAACAATCGTGAGATTGGATTATGATAAATACTATATGATATGATGTAAAAATCATCATGCATGTATGTAAAGATTTCTGATGTCATTATAGCTAAAATTGGCCAATATTTGTTTTTACTTAAATGCACCTCTTGATTGCCTATGTGAAGAGATCAAGTTCTTCAACTGTGCCGTAAGTATCATAAGTATCATCTATAAGCAATACACATAGGAACATTTTGCCTACTATCATTCTCGAAGTGCTATATTTCGGCACATGCGACATGGATGATATAAAAAAGTATGACTCAACCGCTCGATCTCTAATATAAGGGACCTTTGTCACAAAGTCTGATTTTCTCCACCACCTGTAATAGTATATCTCATATTGATTATAAGTTAATCAATAATTACATAAGGGCTTAAGGAACTACTTCCATTGATATGATCTAATAAAATTTTTGTATATAGCTAGGCATGAAGTAAATTGCAATATGAATATCGCCATTGGAAAAAAAAAAGCTTCAACATGTTTTTCATCGTTAAAAAATAAAAGAATTTTGTTTTTAGTCACTGATTTTTCTTCTTCTTTTTTTTGTTTAGAACAAACAATTCTAAACCTATATGATTTTAGTTCACGTCATATATAACTATTAATTTAACATAGGCTGTCTAACGTCAAGGACTAAAACCAAGCGTGTTTAGAAATGTTTAATTTGGGCCACAGTCAAAGGAAAAAAAAGATTTGAATAACGAAATCCAAAATTCTCTAATTTCTCAAAATTCGAAACATATTTAAACCTTGTAAAAAATTTAAAAAGGTCTTTCAGAATTTGGCATGTTGGAATTCTAGAAAACCTTTTTATCCAAAAGTAACTAAGAAAATTAGGCTGTTCTTCATTTCTATTTTTATTTTTTAATTTCATTTTTAATTAGAAAAATGACATCTTCCAATCAACTTCTTATTTTTAGAATCTTATAAAGAAATAATAAAGTTTAAAAATAAACAAATAAAAACAGAAATCAATAGACACTTTGAATCTTGGACTTGGACTTGATATTCTATATTTTGAGAATCTTATTTAACAAGAAGTACATGTTTATAGAGTTGTAATACTTACTTGGCGATACTGCCAACTTCTTTTTGATGCAATTTCTGCAGTATGTTGAAATCTAATTTTGCAAAGGCCAGAAGAACTTTGTCATGGGAAGGATCTTCCTCATAGAAAGACATGTAATGCCTTGCCTCAATCCTTGGAAGCTGCTTGTGAAGAGGTTGCCTTAAGCTTTGGTTGATTTGTGCAGCAAGAGATGGGCTCAATTGATTGACAACAGACTTAAGATCAGTGTACGTGAAATCAAATGCTTCGTCTAGTATATCTTTCCCATGAACCCTTAATTGTGCAGCTTCATACAGGCTCCACATTCCAAGAACATCTTAGGCAATTGTTTCATTGAACTTTCCTTTCTCATTCTTGAATTTGTTAAATATATCTGTTAACATTCAACCACATATTGACTATCATAATTCATTAATCTATAATATTCAATATTTAACTAAATGCCAGTGAATTTTTATTGGTTCGATTCTCACATCAGGCATTTGCTGTGTTTGCCTAATTTGTTTAGTTATTGTTAGTACTTCCTCTCTTTGCTTCGTATCATCTGGTGTAAATTTGGTTAAGTATTGGATATGATCAGTTCACGATCTTCTGTTAGGAATGTAGCGTTTGCATTTTCTCTGATTTTGCTTCAATGTGATACTCTCTGTTCTAAAAGTGGTTTGGTTTTGGTTCTAAAAGAATTGGCTCACTGTGTTGCCTTTGTTTTGGTTCTCTGTTGCTTGAAACCCAAAAAAAAAAAAGGAAAGAAAATTCTTGGGGTATTTGAGACTTATAGTTCGTTTCTTGTTTGATATACAATTACTGTTGAATCTGCTCTAGTGTGTGGTTTGGCAACTGGTTTAGATTCCATTGAGGGATATTATCTCGTTCTTGAAGTTTCTTGCTGGAGCCTCAAATTTGGTATTGTTGGTTCCTGTTGGTTCGGATTATTCAGTGTGACATTTTTGTCATGAATTGATTTAGATTTGAGTATCCATGTGGCTTTGGTTTAGCTTCTACTTTCTACGATAGTTGTTTTGGGGTCAATCCCAATGCAATGGATGTCTAACCCAATTGGAGGCGTCCAATGAGATAGAAGCCAATGCTTAATGAAGAGCAACATCTCTTCATTATGCATAGGCTAATGTTTTGGAATCATCTTAGAATAATGAGAAAACATCAACTTATCATTTAGCCTTACCTATAAATTGTGAGTGATGTTATGCATGTAAAACAACTTATTTTAACAGAGAAATTTCTTTTTAATTTTAGGGAGAAGTCAAAGAAATGAAACACCTTTTGTAATTAAAAAAGAGAATCTTCAATAAAGGAATAATTTCAGTTATTGTTATTCTTTTGTTCATATTATTTTATATCATTTTATTTTAGTTGTTTTGTTCTTTATCTCCTTGGTGTTTAATAACCTAACTCTAAAACAATGGTTAAGTATTGATTTACTTTTGCCGTGGATGGTTAAGTGTGAAGATTGACTTCTTCTGTCTATGGTGGTTAAGCAACTTTTCATGCTGCTTGCTTCTGCTTTGCATTTTTAAACATGGATGTAAGCTTTTGCTCCGAGTGGTTAAGATGACGATATCGTTGATGATTGGTCGTTGTTCCCACATTGGGATTTCTTCACTAAGGACCAACCTTTGTTGACCGGCGAGTCGACTCCGTCTTCAGTTTTGGATTTTGTTTGGTTGGATGAGAGTCATGGAGACGCTAGTATATAGCAATGGACCTCGGTTTTTCATTCATCACTAGTTTGTCAGATTCTAGTTCATATCATTGGATTACCATTTTTCAGTTGTATTGTACTATTGATTAATTTCATGCTAGAGATGCTAAGGTACCCATGCTCCAACTTGCAGGGGGCTATTAGGAATATGATGTAACTTTGTTAGTTTGATAAGTAGAGATTGATTATTAGTTAATTATATTCATCACCTATATAAGGTTATACTCTCTTGTATTACTTCACCTTCTTATCATTTGGTAAATTTTCTCATTCAGTTTTCTCTAAATTCTATCGACTCTATTCATCTCTTCTCGATTACCATGGAACATTTTTATTATAACTATCCTTGTATTCTATTAAGATTTCTGACCGTGTAATATACTAAATGTAAAGTATTACATATGCATACTGCATACCTGATGAAATGTGATATCCTTTTTGCCTAAGCAAACGAAAAAGCAACGCAAGATACTGAAGGCCACCTTCTTCCGTGACGAGGATACTGTTGGCATAAGCATTGTGGATTTGTTCTAATGCTTTGTTTATTTCATGTTCAAAATGATAAGATATACCCAAACGTTGGATTGAGTCAATGAAGTTTAGTTTTCGTGACATATTATTACATGAAGATGGAAACATCTTCTTCACTTCCTCTCTGTATACTTGAATTTGTTGTTTCATGCTGTCGTTGACTTCCTGCAAATAGTAGGTAATGAAATGTTCAAAGAGCATTTTTTAAATATGTAACTGTTATAATAAAAATTTGTTTCTGTGGAAATACTCCATCGATCGATTAGCTGTGTGTAAATTAATTTTAAAGATTTGAAAGATCTAAAAACCTCATTAATGCTGCAGGAATACTGTTAAAAGTTTAATTTTTATATACTGACAATATAAAAAAGTTTTATATAGTCATTCAATCATACATTATTACTTCAGTAAAAATAGTTAGTTCTGATACTCACCACTTGAAAAGTTATGCAAATCAAACTAGAAAATAAAATCCTTATCAAAAGAAACCAGAAATTTAAACCATAAAAAAGAGAGTGGAAGGCTAAGCTTGAATCCCATATCTAACAAAACAATACAAGAAATGTTACGAAAAATCTTCCCAATTACATTGAAAGCTTCTGCAATATAATAAGAAAGAGCACAAGAAATGTAGTAATTTGGTTTTCATTTTGTATATAAGCATTTCATTCCTATCTCCTAAATTTGGTGTTTTCTCTTTGATCTGGTGTTGGAAATAGCCTATTGGTATTGGCTTTATGTGGTTTTTTGGGATATGTGTAACTTGATTCTGCATCTTGTTTGTTTCATCCCTTCAGGTGAAGCTTTCTTAATAATTAAAAAAACAATAATAATAATAATAATAATAATTTTCCTCAAAGGGTGTTTGTACAAATCCATATTCATAGACTGTTCTTGACTCCATTTGCACAGTGAAGAAAAGCACACATTTATCTCTCTCTTACAATTTATAAACAATATCATATCAAAAAGAACATTTTGATCATCATATAAAAGCTACTCTTAATAACTATTCAATCTCTACTTTTACATTTACCTCGATTGCTTTTTATAGTGTTCTCTCACAAAATTTCTACTTGGGCTGAGCCTGTGGCGTAGGTACTAATCAAAAATTAAAATATATTACTACGAGAATAACAAGACCCATATCTATGCATGTACGTAAAAATCGCACATATAATTAAATATTCCAATACCATACCGAAAATGATTCAGAGTCATACTGGAGGAAAATATCCCCCCAAATGCTGGGGCGAGAATTCGCACGAGGTCGGGCGAAGTCAGGTGCTGCATGTTGAGTTGAAGTAACTGGAAAAGACATCGTTAATTTGGCTTTGAGAAAAGAGATATGGTATATATCACTGGACGATGTGGTAAGCGACGAGGGTTGTGTAGTGGTGATGAAGATGAACTCTATTATATATAGGGTCCATAAATATGATTCATCACTTGGAATAGAAATTATTGCACCGTCAACAGCATCACCGGAGACTACATTCATTTCACTCGTTTCATGTTTTTAACATCTTTAATCAATGGTGAAATTTACTGCCACGTTATATATTGGTTAATTTGTGTTATAAAATTAATTAAGTTTTGCTATATTCTGTGTGTCTAAAGATGTGCTTAAATACTAAATAACGTAAAAAATGATAAAACCAATGTCTTAGGATTTTAAAATGTAAAGTATTACTCTCTCACTTTTAAAATATTTTTAATTTTTTAACAAACATAAATATTAAAAAAGATATTTCATCCGTCCTTAAATAATTATTCAGTTGTAAATACTCATCGAAATTAAGAAAATAATTGGTAAAATATTAATGCTAGTAAAAATTAAAAATAGTTCATTAAATTACTTTTGCTTTTTTTCAATACTCTAGTTTCTTTTTTCCTCTTTTACTAATTAATCAATAGTATTTAATAAGGGTATTATTGATAAAATTCATAATAGGAATAACAATGATTGAACATTTGACCACAAGACCATGAAGACTCTAAATATCATATTATAATCTTATATATCATGAAAATATCTCTCTTAAATGTTTAAGTCAAAAAATAAAAATATATAAATAATTTTATATTTAATATGTATTTCACTTCATTGCACAATTAATATCAATATTTGATACAAGCATTTGTGGGGCTCGCCGAGATGAGATGATGATGGAGATGGAGATTTTTTCATTTTCATGTTGCATGTCTTAGTGCTATGTGTTGTTACCTCTTTGTTTTAGGTATTGGGGTGACTTTTGTATTTTTGTTTGTATTTTCATTTGTATTTTGTCTCCCACTTATTTGTGGGTCCATGGTCCATCGGGAAAAAAATTTATTACAACAATCATTTTATTGAGAGCCACTTTTACATTTATTTTATCAAATAATACTTATATAACTTTTACAAGAATAGTCCTTAGAAAGTTTGAAAAATTCAGCAACTTCAGAAAAGTCCGAGCATTACAAACCTAAGTCTATGTTATTCAGCAACTATATATGAGTTTTTCATTTTTTATATATTAAAATTATCGGTATTCTCTTATTATATGCAAATCCTACTCGAGTCGGGTAAGACCACTAGAGTTGTAAAACTCACCCTTCTAAATTTAAGAGAGTTGCATGTCCATTGCTTGAACAATATATGCCTAATGTAGTATAAAATGCTTTCTTAAATCTTAATATTAATATGATAAATATGCAAATTAACGATGAATCCTATGCTTAATTAAAATTAAAATAACATATAAGGAAATGGATTGAGTTAAACTGTATTCGACAAAATACTTTAAAAAATACAGAATAGGTGTTTAATTTGATTGCAAATTAATAAATTAGAGGGATTTAATTGAAAATTTTTGTATAATATAAAAATTTAATTACAAATATTTAAACTAAACAACCTAATTAAAAATTAAATGAAGCTATAAAAATCTTCATAGTAATTAATAAATCTAAAAGCATTAACGCCAGAAGAAAAAAATAAAAAAAGGAAAAACCCAAAAGACCCCAATATTCTAAAGCAAAAACAGAAGCATAACCCCATCGCCGAAATTCTGCCAGAGTTAAGCCATAGATCACCCATCTCGTCTCCATTACATTATCGCTGTGGCTAGGGCCATTACGCCATTGTCCCGCGTTGATTTTTGATAAATTTTCATCATAAAATTTTTTACTCTCTCAATTAATTTTAATTTAGATTTAATTTCAAAATTAATTAAAACTTATATCAGACTTTCAAAATTAGGTTTCACACTCAGTAAATTAAAACTTATACATAACTTTTAAAGTTAATATTATTTTGAGAGTAAAATAATTTTAGACACGTGACAAAATATAGATGACTAATAATATTAACAAAAATATATTTTCCTGTAGATATAGGATAGTTTGATTTTAGTTCCTCTATTTTTTTTTCACTTTTGGTGATTCTATTTTTAGTATTATGTTTTTAGTCTTTATCTTAGTAAGAATTAATAAGTGATTATTTTATATAGATTTCCAAAAGATTATATAATATTTATAAGAGTTAATTTTAATGCACTTCCAAAACAAGAGCTTTACAAATTCATAAGAATTAAGCACATTCTAGATTATTTATAGAGACTTAAATTTATGAAACCAAAAGCATAACATATAAAAAAAACCCGAAAAGTATTGAAAAAAAGAGACTAAAATCAAAACAAATGTGTATAGCAATTGAAAATATATTTAAATAATTTTTTTAAAATTAAATACCCATTTTATTCTATCGGAGAAATATGTTGACGGACAAGTTAATCCCTTAGAATTTGAGAGCCTCATCTTGGTCCATCATAATTAAGAAAAATGAATAAATCAGCCATTTCGTACGTATTTGTTCAATTAGAAAATGCTATATGGGTTTGTACAGAGGAATCAATTTATTATCTTTTTCCAATTGTGAATGATTATTATACGATTTTCAAATTATTTGAAGGAATTAATTTATCTACCGATATATTTCTTTGAGACAAAAATAAATATTTAGTCTTATTTAAATATTATTAATCATTTATGTTTTGTCACATTTCTAAAACTATTTTGTTATTAAAATAATATTAACTTTAAAAGCCATATATATTTTTAATTAATTAATTGAGAGTTTCAATAATTTTATTATTGTGGAAATATATAAAAAGTCAATTAAGAATGGTGTAATGGCATCAGCCCCAAGATATTTTCAACTTACAGATCTAGTCTATGAAAATAATTTGGTGAGCTGAACTCTATTAGTTTAATTGAAATGAAGTATCTATTATGTCCCAGCCATCTACTAAGGGAGCACCTACCATGGTTGCGCCCGAGTCCATCATCATTACTCTTAGAACAAAGCCTTCCATTACATCGTTTAAGCGAAGAAGAAATGAGATAGCCATCAAGGATTAAGCTGAAACGAAAACATGTGCCATCTTATGGGGCTATTCAGTTGGGTGTTTCGTGGCTTGGTTTGTCATGTGCCATACTCAATTTATCTGTGCAGAGTTTGTCTCGCCGGGTTTTTATCTGGTCTCGGCTTGCTAGCATGTTCTTAAGAGCGCACCTTTAATGTGTTGGGTACCAGAGTTTTAGAATTAGATCAACGCAACTCAAAATAGAGTTGAGAAAATTGAAACTGACACAAAATATTTACGTAAAAAACCCTATAATGATGAGAAAAAAATTATGGACAGGATCGAGAAAGATTTTCACTATATAGAAGATAAAAATTACACGGTTATTATTGTTGTTGTGATTTCAACTGAACGATCATTTATAGAGGTTCCTAGCAGTGTGAATGCACACCGTGAACTTTGGCTACGCATATCACGGTACCAAATTCTCCATGCATGCACAGTAAATTATACTGTACACATTTGAAAAATTGGTCACTGATCACGCGTCTCTTCACATGTATATGGTAGAAATTCAACAAAGGTGGCTTTAATTTATGCCACTCACATAATGGTTGATTCCATCACAGGCCACATCAATATTCATGGCCGTACGTCATATAAAATGTTTCTGATATTTTTCTCTCCAGCGAAAGGAACTGATTTTGATTCCACATGATTAGAAAGCACACTATCACAAAACATCGCTTTTATCTGTTGTTATTCCTATTAAACTATCTTTTTATTTAGTTGTCCTAAAATGTCATTTTTTTTTCCTTTCACTTGCAATTAAACTAATAATGTATGGCTAGTAAAATGTTTTTCAAACTCATTATTATTAATATTTTTAAAATATTCTATTATTATTATTTTATTTGTGCTTCTGTTTTTTTTATTTGGTGAAAAATATTTTCATAACAATTTTGTGTAAATTTATTATTATATTAATTTACTTAGATTAATTTTAAAAATATTTAGAATTGATTATTGTTTGTGGCCCACAAAGTTGTTAGTTGTAATCCTCCTAACTTTTAACCTAATATGCTTGAGTTGCATTATGGTTAATTCTTAGCTATTATGTCTTTGTCTCAAAACTTAATTTATTCTTTTTTAAAATACAAGTACTAAGAAAATATGGATATTTTTCTTTGAACTTTAAAACTAAAAAGCGAGACACATGTACATATAAATACAAGTCAATACACACATTATAATATCTGTATAAATCATAGCATAACATGACATGAACTGAGATAACATATTATAACCATAACGTAGCAACGATGTCCCATAAACAAAAGGGATATCCTAAGATACTAGGCTCATCAATAAAGGTTGAACATACAATAGTCCAAAAGTTAAACATAATTATAGCATAACTAAACCAGCTGCAGATACACATATCTATCAAAAGACTAAGCAACAAATGGGTATAGGGGATATGATGACACTAATGCTACTTCACTATGACTCTCTGATTTGGTTCATAATGCAACTCCCACATCCACGTCTCAACAAAAACCACAAATAACGCCATCATCTTCGTTTGGAGACGACACGAAAAAAGAGAGGGATGAGAAACTTATTTAAGATTTTCAATAGAGCTTCCCGACTCTAACACAAGTGTCACTGTCATCGTCCCTAGCCATTTCGATTTTCATTATGAAAGAGATGTACATACATATATAAGGTTCAATTTTAAACTTCTCAAAACTATTTATCCAAAGTGTGTATCTTTTAGCATGGGTTTTAATTTAGATTTAATTTCAAAATTAATTAAAACCCTTATGGGCTTATGATAATGGGCCTACACTATGCCGCCTAACCACATTAACTTTTAGTAATAGGTGTGCACAACCCAGAACATAGATCAATAATTATCAGGCTTATCGTGCTTATCTACAATTAAGATCATATCGTCAACCTAATTTTTATAAAATAAAATTCACAATTAATTGTAGCCCACACAAGGAAATTCCAACATTCTCCCACTTGGGCAAAATTAATTATGTTTTTAAATTCTTTTACAAACATTTTGAAGAAGACTTTAGGGTTGAACAACTAACGAAAAAAATGATATGTGGCCACATTTAAGGGAAAAAAATTATCTATAGACAACACCTTTCATATGACTCCATTAAATAATGTCAACTATGCTAAATCATGGCAGTCATTGATCACTTAGTGACACAACTTCTTTCCATAATCATAAACACAGTTCTACACTATTGACATAAGTCTTAGCGTGGTAGTGTAGCAAGAAAAATAATATCCAAAAATAATCCAAAAAATATATTTTTTTCTTGTTGGTCCTCTAATTTTTCTCTCCAACATGCTTATTTACAATATAAGCAAGAGAAATTTAATCAATTTGTCTCACATATCTATCATGGTGTTTATAAAGAGACAGAATCTATATGCTTGAGTACAACACAAAACTCAAGTTCATTAATATAAGTATTCACAAAAGCATTATCAAAGTTGCAACTTTAACTACAACACACAAATATAATATAAAGAACATGTGTACTAAGTTTATTATATAAGTCGATGACAGAAAAGGTAAGTTTATACATAATACTCCTACTAACCAAGAACATCGAAAGAGCTCAAGACACCCATATTCACAACGTGTTCATGAAAACATGTGGGCCGCCTTAAACCCTTGGTCAGAGGATCTGTTATCATTGATTCGGTATCTATATGTTCAACTATTATCTTTCTCTCACTCATCAAATTAAATCTCTCACTGTCAAATACTTCAACTCCAAATGCTTAGACCCACTGGTTGTCTTATTATTCATTCTTTGTAAACAACACAACTACACTATTATCACAATAAATCAAGATCAGTTTGGAAATGGAGTTAACAATCTAAAGCCCAGTAATAAGATTTCTCAACCAAACAACTTGAGTAGCTACTCTATAGCAAGCAATGAACTCAGCATGCATAGTGGAAAAAGTTGTTAGAGTTTGCTTAATACTCTTCCAAGATACAACACCTGCAGCTAACACGAAACATAGCCTGAAGTAGACTTTATATCATCAGCACACCTTGCAACATCTAAATCAGTATCTCCTGCTAATTCAAGACTCTCAATATTCCTATACACAAGTATAAAATCTCTTGTTAGATTCAAGTATTTCATCACCTTCTTAACTACTGTGTAATGTGATTCCTTGCAGTTAGAAAGATACCTACTAAAAATAGACACTATGAAGGCTATGTCAAGTCTTGTACAAACCTGAGCATACATCAAGCTCCCTACTGCACTTGCATAAGGAATGTCCTTCATTCTCGCTTTCTCAATATCATTACTAAGACACTGAGATTTGCTAAATTTTCTCCTTTGACCAGTAGCACATCACCAGTCTTGGAACCTTCCATTTTGAAGTGATCTAATACACTATCAATGAAAGCTCTTTGAGATAACCCTAACAAACGACGTGCTCTATCTCTATGTATCTCAATACCTAACACAAAAGAAGCTTCCCCAAGATCTTTCATGTCAAAAGCCTTACATAACATTTTCTTGGTTTCAACAAGCAACCCAAGATCACTACTGGCAAGTAGAATGTCATCAACATAAAGGACAAGAAAAATAAATATACTCCTACTCACCTTGAGATAGATACACTGATTAACTTGATTTTCTATGAAGCCGTGTGAAGTGATCACCTCATCACACTTCAAATACCATTGACGAGAAGCCTGCTTTAGACCATAGAAGGACTTCTTCAATCTGCAAACCATGTCCTTCCTTTCAATATCTACAAAACCATCGGCTGAACCATATATACTTCTTTAACCAAATCATCATTTAGAAAAGCTATTTTGACATCCATCTGATGTAGCTCCAACTCATAGTGAGCAACAAGAGCTATTATAACTCTAAAAAAATCCTTTGAAGACATAGGAAAAAAAGTTTCTAAATAATCAATTTTCTCCTTTTGAGTAAAGCCTTTTGCCACTAATCTAGCTTTAAATCACTTAATTTTAGCTTTGGAGTCCTTCTTGGTTTTATAAACCCACTTGCATCCAATGAGTTTGCAATTTTTAGGAAGTTTGGCTAACTCCAATACTCCATTGTTGGCTATTGACTGCATTTCCTCCTTCATGGCATCTATCCACATGGAAGAATGAGGACAAGATACAACATCCTCAAAAGTTATAGTGTCTATCACTTGTCCAATGTCATAGTCATGATCTCCAAGGTAAACATAATAATCATTTGATATTGCAGGTCTTCTCTATCTCTTTAATCTCCTAATAGGGGCCTCCATAAGAACCTCTCTTGGTTGAGGAACCTCAACATGGACAAATGGATCATGAATAGGAGCACCATGTTTTTCTATTGGCATGATGACATCATGAAAAATTGGCACGGGCAATGAAATTGTCTTAATAGGGTTTGGATGAACACAATTAGTTAAAGGAACTTTAGCTTCAATAAAGAAATTTTGTAGTTAAAGACTCCATAATCTTATGACCTCTACTAGGACTATAGAACTTGTACCATTTTGCATGGTCTGGATACCTTATGAAAAAGCACCAACAAGTTCTAGGGTCAAATTTTTTCTTTGTAGAGTTATACAATCTTACTTTTGCTGGACATCCTCAAACTCAAAAATGGTTAAGGTTAGGCTTTCTACCAATCCAAAGTTTAAAAGGGGTTTTAGGAACAGATTTGGAAAAGACTTTATTAAGAATATATAAGGCAATTTTAAGATATTCCCCTCACAAAAAATCTGGCAATTTGGTCTTACTCATTATATCTTTAAGGGTGCGATTATGCCTTTCGACTACCCTATTTTACTCAGGATTACCAGGCATGGTATATTGGGCAACTATCCTACATTATTGTAAGTATTTAGTAAACAGACCCATATATACTGTCCAGAAACATCATGTCTACCATAATTATTACAAAAAAATAGGTAAATTACGACGGTTATTTTTGTTAATTGTGGCGATTATAATCGCCATTTTTCACAGTAATGGCAATTTAAGGAACCACTGTAATTACCAATGCCATTAGGTAAATTACAGCGGTTGTCAACAAATCGCCACAATCAACCATAACAATTGCTACTACATATATTGGTAAATTAGGGTGGTCCTAAACCGCCGCAATATGCCTTATATTTTTAAAAAATAATTGTTGTTTCTGGCAGTTCAAAACCACCATAATGTTTGACCTAGCAAGAAAAAAAATATAGCATCACAAGTAAAGCATAATTAAAAACCAATTTATAATTTTACATTCCTTTATAACATAATATTAATCTTGAGATAAATACAATTGGAAAAAAAACCAAAAAAAAATACTATTAATTGGCAAGTCTTATTACATGAACTTATTTACCAAACAGAAAGCCATGTGCAGTGAAGACCCAATGCCCAGGAATAGAGTTCTAGCATTTTTTGATTCTAACCTCTGAAAGTTGTTAGGCTCCTGAGGTAACCAGTTGTTATTGCTTTCGTTATATGCTTTGACACATGAGATATGTCTTCTTTGAATATAACACCAAGCCATCCCATAAAAAATGAACCAACTTGGAGCAATTGGTAGAAAATTGCGTTAGCATGTAGTGTGAATGGGCTTTTAAAATGGAATTGAGTTTCATTTTCACCTATAACAATGATCAATCTAAAACTTTTATCAATTTGCGTGAATAGGGTAAGATAGAAATTATTCACAACAATCAAGAAGATTTTCATATAGATTAGCTAGTTTTTATTTATAATTGAACATACCTTCCTAGCACCAAAAGAGTTCCTAAGAACTGAGAAAGAGTTATTACTTCAGCAAGAACTTCATTTATGAGTTTCTCAGCAGTGGCAATAGCTTTAGGAGCATCTTGTCAAAAATGGAGAACTTGGTTGCCTTGTCTGCAGAAATTTGACTGAATATTCATAAAGACAATATAAGAAAGTAAAAAACACGTGAATATAGAATAAATTTTAAACAAAACAAGGCAATATGTGAAGCAATGGAGAACACAATGATTCCAGCAAACTAAAAGAAATAAAAGGAAGAAAATCTTACTGAAAAAAGAATTCATAGGTTTTTAGTTAGTGCTACAAAAAATTATTCCAGTTAACTAATAAAGAAATAAAAGGAAGAAAATCTTACCCAAAAAGAATTCACAAGTTATAGTTAGTGATAATAAAAAGAATAGAACAAACATTATCACCAACATAACAACAAAACATAGCAAACATAACAACATCATTAACTATCAGATTTACAATTGAATGCTATATCAACTGCCTAATTGAAAGCTATATCAGTCAGACAATACAATAACTATGATGTTTATCTACCACTAACTCATCTTAGTACTCAGTACATCAATGATTATTTCCATTACCATACTAAGTTACTAACACTGAATGCACAAGAGTGTACACAACACAACTTTTTATAAACATCAGGAATTAACTAAGTTTACTGAGTGCCCCTATTAAATAAAGACTTGACTCCCTATTCCCTTTGTATGTGTTTGACAATTAAAAGATGCAAGGAAAGACTGACAGTAACATTAAATTTTCTTTTTCAAATTAAAAGGATTGATCAATATTATAATCATTTTTTGGGATCTGAACCCTTGTCCAGTCTCCTATCTAGACATTAAGGAAAGAAAATTTGACGCTACCCTATTTGTATCTATCTTATTCTACCATTTGATTAACTTTACCTGCAAATGTCAAACATAGTATGATGCACCCTTCAAGACTTTAACAAGGAATTCAAACATAATAATCCTCCTTTAATCTTTAATTCTTTATGTTGTCAATTTGATTACTTTCGTTCCAGTAATTTATTCTTCGTAATGAATCATTTCAATTAGACCCTATATTGTATTTATTTATCAACATCAAAGGAAAAGAATTACCAGTGTTTTTAACCTATAAAAGCTACAGTGACATGGAGGCTAACTATCAACTAACCCCTTCATTGGAGCCACATCTTCCCATATCCATGGTTTAGCATCCCTTTCTTTGTATATCTGCAATGAAAAAAAATGTTAGATGCCTTTAATTAGTATGTAAATATTTATCCAATATCTTATATATATAGAAATGTCAGTTGCCTCCCTATTTGAAGACCCAGGACATCATCTATTGCTAATAGAGTAATTAAACCATAGTCAGTATGACCTCTAGCTCCATATAATCCTTGTAAAAGATATGAGATTCGAGCTTCATGGAACAATAGCAAGGATGAACAATGAATACAATAGCAAAAATTTATTAAGTTCGTAATCATACCATGTACAAGATCCCAACCAAGACTAGTGATTGAATTCCTTCATAGTATAACAAGCGAATCAATGGAATGATCTCTCCAAGGATTTTTGGCTAATAAAAAAAATTAGCATCCAAATCAAGTACAAGGACTATTAACTTTACTATTGCTTTCCCCTCTTCTCTAGGTATCCAATAAAATAACATAAATAAGCTAAAGAAGACGAGCATTTGAAGAACAAATTCATTTTCTCCTTTAAAGTTTAAGTACCAAATACTAACCATATATTCTTGTTAATAGTACAAAACATGTGTTATACTTTACATCAGCATATAAGAATGCTATGAAACAAATGACAAATGATAATAATCTGTCGATAAAGGACTAGAAATCACCTTTGGTTCACCTGGTGGATCACATTGCACAATCTAGTCCTAAAACACTATCTGAGGAAAAAGGAGCCATATTACTCTCACAGACACAATGCAAACAATAACATAACCTTCACCAAAACTCAAAAATCAATAACAACCCATTTCCAATTATCAGAGGGAACATTTTATAACTACAATGCCTCCAATCTAATATGTAATAAGCGCAAACATGCAAAGAAAAAGTGGGAATGCTAAGAGCTCAAGAAAGAAAGCAAGGAAGTGGAAGGGTTCAATTTTTAGCAGATAAAAGGAGATTGGGCAGTGAGCATAGGACAAATGAAAATTAGGAGGAAAGGCTCCATCCAATTTCTAGTTCATTCAAAAGTCATGATGTAGCCACAACAATCCTGAACCTAGACATCTTCACTTTATGTCCACCAATAAACCAAAAATTTGTCCCTCCACAACATCATAAATCAAATACACAACAACAATTGAAATCTCAAGCCAAACACAATCCACAAATCACAGCAAACACCCTACAAATCGTCATAAAAACCACCTCAAAACATATTTATCTCAGCATCGTAAATAGAAACAATAAGCCAAAGCCAAACAAAAACTTTTTTCTACCTTTTTTTTTATCAAAAGGCTTAACAGAAATTTTTTTAAAAAAAAGCACATCAGAAAAAAGAAACAAAAAGAACAGAATTGAAAAGAGGGAAGAGAAGGTGAACCAGGGGTGGTGGTTGGAGAGGGTGCTATGGGGGGTGGCTGCACAAGGGGGGAGGGGGCTATGTCGCGAACAGAGAGGTTGCGTCGCGAGTGGAGCGGCTGCGTCATGAACGGAGCTACTGCATCGCGAGCTGGGCGGTTACATCACGAGCAGAGGGGTCCAGAATGGAACGTGGGAGCACAGAGCAGAGACCACGGAGCAGAGACGCTCAGTGCAGAGCGCGAAAGAGGAGTCACTGGACCCACAACCGCAAATGGAAGGGCGGCAGCACCTGGTAAACCGAGAAGGAGGGATTTTAGGTGGAGGAAGGGGTTGTGTTTAGGTTTAGATTGTGTGAATGGGATATTTGGGAGTCCCAAACCCCCTTTCTTTTGTGTGAATGAGGGAGAGAACATTAGGGCGATTTTAATCACCGTTATTTTCATTAAAATTGTGGCGGTTAATAAAACCGCCATAAATTACTATATATTATGGCAGATTTAAGGAATCGCCATAATTTCACCGCCATAATTCACACATTTTTTTTTTTGTAGTGAATACTCACCTTTTCGATTAGATATCACAATTTTGATGACTTTTCCCGATTGCTTTTCAACCTCAGTGTTGAAAATTTTGAATTTTTCTAAGGCATCTGATTTTCTTTAATCAAGTAAAGATAGCCAAATGAGGAAAAATCATCAGTAAAAGTGATAAAGAACTTTTTTGTTTCCAAATATTGTAGAAGAATAAGGCCCACTAATATCAGTGTGAATAATTTCCAAAAGGTTTGAACTATGAATTGGCCCTTTCTTTTTAGTTCTGGTTAATTTCCCCTAATGCAATCCACACTAATCTTTACATCATCAAAAATAAGCGATGGAAGAATATTATTTTTAACCAATCTATCAATCCTTTCCTTAGAGATATGTCCTACGCATTTATACCACAACATGTAAGATTTATCCTTAATTCTAGCACACTTTGTAGTTGAAGATTCAACAACTAAAGAAGTATAAGGATCATCCATAGCCAAACATAATTTATATAAACCATTATCCAAAAAATCATGTCCTAAAACTTTGAATCATGTATCAAATTAACCTTTCCGCCACCAAAATTAAAATAAAAACCAAATTTGTCTAAAATAGAAACAGAAATTAAATTTCTTCTAAAGGAAGGCATATAAAAGGTATTCTTTAAAACAATCTCAAAACCACTCTCTAAGAACAACTTGACATCTCCAATGAACTCAACATCAAATTCAAGATTATTTCCTACCCTCAGCATGGCTTCCATTAGACTTGGTTTCCATTTGTTTATGAACCCTTGCATATAGCAATATGTGTTATGACACCACTATTAAACCACCAAGTATCTAAAGGGGCATCAACTATATAATATTCAAAACTATTGAAAGCTAAAGACATACCTCCTTGTTTCAATTTGTTTTGCAACCAAGACTTAAACCTAGGGGAATCCTTCCTTACATGACCCTTCTGCTTATAGTGGAAACATTTGACACTTTTTCCTATGGTAGTTTGGGACCTCTTACAAAAGGGTTCTGACCAGGATTGCTACCCTGCCTGTTAGTTCCTTTATGATGAACAGAGCCACTAGCATACTTTTTATTTTTCCCATGATGTGCAGGACCCTTACCATGATAAGGATTGGGTTGAAAGGTTAAAATGGCGCTTTCACTCTTTTCTTTCTTGTTTTTCTCTTCCTCAACAACACACTTAGTGATAAGGTCATTTACAGTCCAGGTTTCATTCATGGTGTTACAAGCAGTCTTAATTTAGGAAAACTAAACTGGTAGAGAATTCAAAGCAAGATGAACAAGAAAGCTATCATCAATGAGAATTTTAAGAGCCTGAAGTTTATATTGGAGATGCACCATTTTCAGAATATATTCCCTGACTCCCCCAGTGTTATCATATAACATAGTAGTAAGTTCTTTCATATAGGTTGCAGACTCAGCATTATTAGATACAAGATACCTTTGCCCTATCACTATCATAAGTTCCTTAGCATTGTTGGTATTTAGCAAGCCACTAAGAATGTGATCTGAAATGGTTCTCTTAATCACTATTAAGCCTAACTTGTTAGACCTCTCTTACTTTGCATAATAGTCCTTTTGTGCTCTCATATGTAAGATCATTTGGGGTATCCACACGCAAAGCCAAATCAATATCAACAATACCTTGAGCAAAATCAATGTCTTGTTTTCATCTCTTATAGTTTGAACTAGTCAAAACCTCAATTGTAGCTGTACTATTATTAACAGCTAGCAAAGGAAACTACAATAGGAATGTAGAACAATAATTAGTCACATGGGCATTAGAATAAAAATAGCTTGCTAACAGTATAAGCCATATCAAGAATCTAAATATAAAATCACAACCCCTCTTAGGGGTAGGCATGCAAAAATGTATAAAGATCCTTAATGTGAAGCTAATAGTAAGAAAATTTCCAATACTTAAGAAAACCTCCTTTGGGATGATAATTTCAAACATTAGAAAGTAACTCACATCAAAATGCCTCATAATTCCTAATTATAGCACACAATAAATGATCAATTTTAACAAACTCATATAAATAAATCACTTGGTGACAAATATTTATATGAATTCACAAAACTAATCATACAGGGAAATAATGCCCAACAGACAATGACAATAATCCAATAAAATATGACATACTTTTCAGCATGTGTCTCTATTGGTCATAAGATATTGTAATATGCATTCCATGAATAATAAAATTTTATACAGAATCATGCTCAAGTTAAATTATACAAAACAATATAGATACATATATGTTTATACATACAATGCCCAAAATAAGAAAAAAAATTAAGAAGATAAATTAATTGCACAGCGGAATGACATGAACATAGTTGGTTTGGACATGTATAGTCTATAAACACATAAGTGAACACCAATCACGTACTTGTGTATATACAGATATATATATATCAATTCACATATTTGTTATTAAAAGAAACCAAAAGGCATCCTGATTCCCAAAACTAGAATTTGTTAAAACATACAGCTTTTCAATACAATAAAATACGAATTAAGAAAAACTTCAATAACTTTGAAAAGAAAGTCAAATGGCAGCATTTCGATTCCAAAAGAAAAGGAATCGTCTACAAAAAAAAAAAAGCATATACACGGCCCTTTTTTTTCTTTGCTTTCTTATATATATGCAATTCAAAACCAATTCATCAGACGGAATTGAATAAAGGTTAATAATAAATTGATTCACAATACTGAATTAGCCAACATATCGAGAAAGCAAACTCAGAATTACAATTTGGCAACACAAAAGGTTTGCTATTTTGAAAGGGAAACAATTTAGGTTCGTCAAAGAAGGACAAAGGGCTTATTCAATATTAAACAATGGATCTTGAACTTATATGATTTTGGCTCTAATACCACATGTAAGATAAATTTTAGATCATATAAATTCAAGACACCATTATAGAATTGGGATAAAAGATGTACCTGAATTGGCCATGAGAAATTGGTGATTGAGATGATGAGTGTTTCTCTTGCTAGACCTTTTTCCCTATCCACTCTTTCACAAGATGGCAGTTAACGATGGGACAAGCTAGAAATGCATATTTCAGTAAGTGGTCGAGAGGAGACCTAGCCTTGTATTTATAACCACAACAGGCTCTCTCATCAAGAGTCACTGTTAGGAAAACCCTTATGGGTTTATGATAGTGGGACTACACTATGTTGTCTAACCACATTAACTTTTAGTAATAGGTGTGCACAACCCAGAACATAGATAAATAATTATTAGGCTTATCGTGCTTGTATACAATTAAGATTGTATCGTTAACCCAATTTTCCAAAATAAAATCCACAATTAATGGTAGCCCATACAAGGAAATTCCAACATGAATATCCATTTTATTTTGTCAGAAATATGTTGATGGACAAATTAATCTCTTAGAATTTGAGAGCCTCATCTTCATTGATCATAATTAAGAAAAATACACAAATTGGTCTTTTCGTGCTTGTCTATACAATTAGAAAATACTATATGGTTTTGTACAGAAGAATTAATTTATTACCCTTTTTCTAATTGTGAATGATCATGATGCAACTTTCAAATTATTTAAAGGGACTCATTTAATTATCCACCGATATATTTCTTAGAGGCAAAAATAAATATTTATTCTTATTTAAATATTATTAATCATTTATGTTTTGTCACATTTCTAAAACTATTTTGTTATTAAAATAATATTAAATTTAGAAGTAATATACATATTTTTAATTAATTAATTGAAAGTTTCAATAATTTTATTATTGTGGAAATATATAAAAAGTCAATTAACAATGGTATAATGGCATCAGCCCAAAGATATTTTCAACTTACAGTTCCAGTCTATGAAAATTATTTGGTGAGCTGAACTCTATTAGTTTAATTGAAATGAAGTATCTATTATGTCCCAGCCATCTACTAAGGGAGCACCTACCATGGTTGCGCCCGAGTCCATCATCATTACTCTTAGAACAAAGCCTTCCATTACATCGTTTAAGCGAAGAAGAAATGAGATAGCCATCAAGGGTTAAGCTGAGACGAAAATAAACAAGATACCTGCAAATCCATTATATTATACTCGGTCCATTTGTGTTATCGATCTTGCAGTGATTGTGACTCCTGCTCTGCTGTTAAGTGTTAACTAACATCCCAATAATTAATTTGTTAATAGTTCTGTATTGTAGCCATCCTGATAAACCCATATAGCAACTTCACACGTGGAATTAATTTGCGGAGTTTGATTGATTTGTATGCGTGTCCATCTGCATGCATGGAAGTTAAAGAAGCAATGACGGGATCGTCGTTGGGTCATGTGGCATTGTGGATGAGAGTCGTGGAGGCTAATTGCATTCAAAATTCTTCCCTCATCATTTCTTTTGGGGCTATTCAGTTGGGTGTTTCGTGGCTTGGTTTGTCATGTGCCATACTTAATTTATCTGTGCAGAGTTTTGTCTCGCCGGGCTTTTATCTGGTCTCGGCTTGCTAGCATGTTCTTAAGAGAGCACCTTTAATGGTTGATTCCATCTTGGATTCCACCACAGGCCACATCAATAGTCATGGCATGCACGTCATATAAAATGTTTCTGATATTTTTCTCTCCAGCGAAAGGAACCGATTTTGATTCCACATGATTAGAAAGCACACTATCACAAAACATCGCTTTTATCTGTTGTTATTGCTGTTAAATTATCTTTTCATTTAGTTGTCCTAAAATGTCATTTTTTTTCCTTTCACTTGCAATTAAACTAATAATGTATTGCTAGTTCAATTTTTTTCAAACTCATTATTATTAATATTTTTAAAATATTCTTTTAATATTATATTATTTGTGTTTATCTTTTTTTTAATTTGATGAAAAACTTTTTCATCACAATTTTTTATAAATCTATTATTATATTAGTTTACTCAGTTTAATTTTCAAAATATTTAAATTTGATTATTATTATTATTGTTATTGTTTGTGGCCCACAAAGTTGTAAGTTGTAACACCCTAACTTTTAACCTAATACTCTCGAGTCGCATTATTGTTAATTCTTAGTTGTTACGTTCTTGTCTTAGAATCTAACTTATTCTACTTTAAAATACAAGTAATAAAAAAATGAATATTTTTTTTTAATTTTAAAACCAAAACGTGAGCCACGTGTGCATATAAATGTGAGTCAATACACACATTAATAGCAATATAAACCTCATTATAATATATGTATAAACCATATTTGAACATGACATGAACTGGGACAACATATCATAACCATAACATAATAGCGATACCCCATAAACAAAAAGGACATCCTAAGTTATTAGTTTCACTAATAAAGGTTGAGCATACAATGGTCGAAAAGCTAAACATAATTATAGCATAACTAAACCAGTCGCAAGCACCCATCTATGAAAAGACTAAGCCACAAATAGGTATAGGGGATATGACAACCCTAAAGCTACCACACAAAGGAAAACTATTCCATGTTTTCGTTGCAACTTTTTGATCCAGTTCGTAGTGCAATCCCCACATCTACGTTTCAACAAAGACCACAGACAACGTCATCATTGTTGTCTGGAAACGACATGGAAAAGGAAAGGGATGAGGAATCTTATTCAAGATTTTCAGTAGGGCTTCCTGACTCTAACATAAGTGTCATTGTCACTGTTTTCAACCACTTTGGTTTTCATTATGAAAGATATGTACATACATAAGGTTTAATTTTGAACTTCTCAAAACTATTTGTTCAAAATGGGTATCTTTTAGCATGGGTCTTGATGTCATGAATGCAACGGATATCTCATGTATGCATGGTAATACCTCAAGTGCATAACTAACACCTGTAAATAACATGAGTATACTCACAACACGAGTTTGTAGCATTCAAATAAAAAACACAACATAGGCTAGGTATATAAGCTTGGGACAAGGTAAAGAACTAAAGCCTCGTAGCTCATAAAATGCATGATTAAGCACACTAATGGATTAATAACATAATATTTCTCTCTTTACTTTACTTTCTTAGGTGATTTGACATTCAAATTATGTAATTAAATGACAGGTAAATGAATGCATGACAGGACAAGCATGAAGCCTCATGTAGTATTTAACATGCATGGGAAGGCAAGAGAATTTATGACACTTTATTTTTTCATAATTAAACTCTCAAGTTCTTTTCTTAGTAACCACCCTCTTACATAACTATCCTAAACCAACCATCTCACCTTCCCTAACAATTTTACAATAACCACCAAAACTTTACCTCACTGATCACTGAGGATAACGAGCTCAACCAAATTAGTCATTGCTAGATTTAATATAGGCTAATAGAGGGGGAAAGACATCATTTCCTTGCCTTAACTTAACTTTCTTATCAGGAGCATGCAACTCCCTTGGATACCTTACATCGTGCCCGGCCTATTACGAAAATATTATTTTCGAGTATCTTATGTCACCTTTATCATTAGCATATTATTTATAAGCGCAAACGTGAGCATTTATTCACAGTTATCATTCTAACTTAACATTTAACATTTTCATGCTCATAATCCTTATGATTTCTCTAAGTCTATAAATTTGACGAAAGTCCAACAGCATAACGGCTGGGTAAGGAGTTTCCCTAAATTTGCTTCCTATTCATTAATCATATAAAATCATGCATCTCAAACATCCATGTACATAACCATGACATGCTACAATCATCATTTCATTAATCAGATAAGCATGCTCTTTACATTTGCATATATCCACAAGCATGTTATAATCAACATCTTATTGAAAAATAAACATGCTTCTACCTAGTTGCCAGGAATCAAGGATCATACTCAACTAATACACATGCTATGCTCAACAGGATATATACAATATAAACAAGAATAATTAGTCATATAATCTGAATATCAAGTATGCATAGTCATCAATAAATAACTTCACATAATCATTTCAATCATTCAATTTCCAAACAATTCACATGACAATAGTCCACATAGGGTAGCAATCATATTAATATCATCAGGTCATTAATATTTATGCTTTAGCCCCAAAAAGGGATTGACACTAAAATTTCTAAAAGTATGTGGGTAAAAGTGTAAATTTCTCTTTTTAACACTTTTATCAAAACTAATGATTCTTAAAATTATTTTGCACTTTTAAGAGACCAAATACTACTTAGATATCATTTTTAAACATCATAAAAAACCACTTTGGGCCATTGGCTAATTTTGTTAGATTTTAGGGGTTAAAGTGCAAAGTTTTACTTTTTGACATGTAGTGAATACAACACTTCTAAAAATAATTCTTAACATCATAAATGGTATTTTGAACACATGGACACATTCAAAATCATTACTAACTCTTATTAAATTTGTTTGACCAAAATTCCCATTTTGAGAAGTTCTAGGTACAACTTTCCATATTTACAAAAACTACTCAAACCTAACACCTGTATATATCTTTTTGAACACCTTGGATGCTAAAAATAATTTTTCTAACAATTATTAATATTTTAAAACATTAAAACAGTGCCAAATAGTAGCAAATAGTAAGTAATAGTGATAAAAATAAAAATAAAAAATTTTGAAATTACATTTTTACCTCTTTTTAATTGCTTGTTTCTTTCAAAAACTATTCTAAGACATTTAAGACACAAGAAATCAATTTTACACTTATAGAAATTAATTTTTGATATTAAACTAGTGGCTAACTCAAAATTCTATCCAAGGGGTCATATTTGTTCAAAAATCACATTTTTGCTACTTATTACTTTCTAACTCTTTCAAAATTCCTTTGAATACTTTAAACATGTGATAAAAGTTTTAAAACATAATAAAAACAACTCCAAACCCCTTATACATGCTTGGCCTCTATATATATATATGAGTGTCCACATTCAAAATTCCATTTAAGACAAAAGAAGACAAGTCTTGACTATTAGAGACATAAGGTGATAACTAGAAGTATAAATATGCAATGTAAGCTCATTTTAAGCCTTTAAAAATATAAGATGATCACTTTAAATATAAATATGAAATGGAAGTTCATTTTTAAGCCATTGGGCATACTTTAGAGCCTAAAAGAATCAAAGACATAAAAAAGTATAGAACTTTAGCCCCACTAATCTTAACAAAATAAATACTTTCCTTCCAAAATAATCAATGGATAAACTTTAGCCCTTAAAGGGCATGAATGAGCTTTAAAGTCTCCCATTCTCATGGTTCCAAAATCTTGGTCCCCTTAGACTCATGATCAAGCTCAAAATAAGCAAAAAAAGAAAAATGTACATTTTTCCTCTCTTTTTCTTTTAAAACAAAGGATCAAGCTTTCAGCTCTAGAGGTCATGGTGGTTTCACAAACATCATCAAGAACCCTCATCATTAAGCCATAGCTTAGATCACAACAAAAACCAAACATAAAGGAGAAGAAACAAGAGGAAAAATATAAAATAAAACCCTATCAAAATATGCTTTTTGCTTGAAGGTTTAGAATGCTTGTTCTTGCAAAGAAAAGAGAAGAAATCTTTTCTTTTACAACAAATATGTTTTCAGCCAAGGGAAAAAGAAATGAGAAGAGGATTTTTATGGTGGCTTTGTGTATAAAGGTGATAGATTATGTGTTTGGGGTATGATATATGGTGGTGGTGTGTTTATTTGAGGTTTGGAGCTTGAATGGAGAGCAACAATGGAGGTTCTTGATGAAGAAGAAGCAGAGAGTTTGAGATGGAGAGAATAAGAGGATTTTTAACACAACTTGGCGCTCAAGTTTGGCAAAAAAAAGTGATAGGAAAAATGAGAGAGTGTGAGTGTGTGTGTTTGAAAAAAATCAAAATATGAGAGTGAATGGGAAAGGAGTTGGCCGAAATGTATGGGGCAGTCAGATGGGGATATTTTGTGTTTTGTTTGTATTGGAATTAGGGTTGGGTATAGGTTTAATTAGGGAAATATTTAGGAATTGATAATTTAGTGTTTATGGCACTTAAGCATAGGTTGGAGGGGTGTCTTGTATGTTTAATTAAACTAAACTCAGTTAATTCAAATGTAACATGGTCCCTAATCTCAAGGGAAAGTAAGAGTGATAAAGTAGCTTTGTTTGCTACTTTTACTTTTTTGTCTCATAAGACAATTTTTGTCTTTTTCTCACTAACCTTTAATTAAAAATGAGATTTAACTTCTATAACCAATCTTGGGTCTCAATTAACTTAAAATAATTATTTTAACTCAAAATTAATTAATAAAAATAATTAATCTTTAATTAGAGCCAAATATTATATATATGCTCTTAATTACTTTAATTAAGCTTAATCAACACTATGGATAAAATGGTAATTTTACATAAAATCTCACTAGGACTCATCCAAACATCGTATATCCCCTCAAATTAATATAATATACCCAACTCTCAGGTGATGACGGGTCTAGTCGTCACTTAATTCTGTGTTAAATTACCTTAGGGGTATTTTAGTAATTTTTTACAAGGAAAAATTAGGAATTGTAATTTTCACACCGTTTGCTATCTAAAACACATAATATCTCGTTTATACACTAAACTAACCCTTTGAGAATAGCCGGGACTAGACGCCCTCGATTCTTGTGCAAAAAAATCTCAAGGGTATTTTGGTAATTTTATGGATAGAAAAAATCAGGAATTGTGATTTTCATACTGATTGCTATAAAACATATACTTATCACTTCAAACATTAAAGTAACCCTTTGAAAATAGTTGAGACTGGCTATTCTCGATTTTCGTGCAAAAATAACCTCAAGAACTTTTTGGTTATTTTGCACGGAAGGAAAAATCGAGGCACTACATTAAAGGGGTCAGTGGTGATAATTGAAAAATTTCACTGCATAGGAATGACAGTAGCCCCATGGCTCATTTTCTTCGTGTGTGTGTGTGTGTGTGTGTGTGTGTGTGTGTGTTTGTGCATGTATGTGTGTACGTGTGTGTGTGTCTGTTTGTTTGTTTGTGATTGCTTGAGTCAAACTATGTCTCATTGCAATGGATTCATTTCATAGCTTTCCCTCTCTTGTGTAATTTCGCTTCCCCTCCTGGACACCTTTTTTCAGAGTTGGTGATTGTTCATTCGGTCGTAAGGATGGTGAAGTCAGTGTTGGTAGAGAGGGTTCAGTTCCATGACACCGCCTCCATTTAATGGGTTAAGGTTTGATTAGGCTTCTTTTTTTTTCTTGTGAGCTACCTTTGTTGTTGTTTTTTTTTTTTTTTCAGTTTTTGATGTTTTGTTGCTAGCTTTAATTTGTAATTTTTTTTTGTGGTGTTTTCATTTCCACCAATGTTGCTGTTTGGTGGTGTCATTTTAAACGGTTGGTGTTATCCTTGTTTCTCTTTTTTGATAGTCAAGTACATTTAATTATCAAATATATATATGTTAAAATTGCACTAGGTTCGCTTAAAATTATCGATTTGTTATTTTAAGTGATAAAAAAATAACATATGACACATACATGATTATTAATGATAAAATTATAATATTTTGATAATATTTAACCTATAAGTAAAGTAAAATTCCCCTTTTATTATGTGAAAGTGAAAGTTATAATTATAATTTATAATAAAAATGGTATTTCAGTATATCTATATGTCAAATACTATCAAAATATTATAATTTTCATTAATAATCATATATTTGCCACATATTATACTTAAGGAATTGATAGTTATAGGAGAAGTCAGTGTGATTTTAATAAGAACATTAGGTTAAAAATTTATAATCAGAAGGATGTTTATTATGATTGCCATAATCCTTGGAAAAGGCCAGTACAATTTACGTAAATCAAAAACTAACTACAGCGTGAGATTTAGTAACATTTGGGAAAAAAATGTTATTGAGTCATATAAGCATTAGTAAATTGTTAAATTTTTAATATTAATCATTACAATTATTGAATAATAATTTAAAATATGCGAAGAACAATATATTATAAATATAAAACATGTTAAAAATTTAATTTAGTTTTAAAATAAAAGTAACTAAATATAAAATAAGTTTTTATCAAGGATATTATAGGAATGTTACAAAAAAAAGCAATAAATAAGGAGTGTTAATGGATAAATGAGAGTATAATGGCCACTTCCAAGAAAATGGATAGATATTTTGTAATAAAAAAATAGGCAGATGGAATGAAAAGAAGAGAATAATTAATAAAGTAATATTAAATACGACACTTGGGCTGACCAACTGTGTTGCTTGGATATTGTTTTTCATGAAAACTTTGATCCCCAAAATGACAATTTCACAGAAAAAGGGACTGTATTTCTCTACCATGGGTTTAGAAAATGTTTGATTGTGATACGAAGAGATTTCTTAGTAAAGCTAAGTGTAAAAGAATGATAAAATAAATTACAAAAAAAGTAAAGTGTAGGATAATAAAGATAAATGGAAATTAAATTGTGATTGATTCATTATTTGTTGAGATCCTTGTTCCAATTAAGTACATAACTATTTATAAGCATAATGAAGCATTTATTCAATACTAACTCCATTAACATTGTTCATATTCATGGACCTAACTCGTAGCACTAAACAGGTTAGTCTTGGCTAATTCTGGTCCATAGGTCAGCCAATGCTTTGCCATATGTCCTAGTTTATAGGGAGCATTCCCACATTCTTTTGTAACCTCCCAAAACCATTATCCACCCATTTCCCCCTATATTTGAATCACCAACCCTTTTCCTTAACCACCTCTATTTTCATGGAACTAGTTGCAAACTTAGTCAAAGCTCATTTTTTCCCATTTTGAAGCACATGCTCCCTTCAATCAAAGTCCAAGAGTGATTTGTAAGTAGACAAGTGTCTCAAGAACTAAGGCCCAGTATAGGACCTATTCCCTCAGTTGAAGACTAGCCTCTTTGTAAGACTAGTTGTTCCCAGCTGACGAACATTCAACTAGGATCAACCGTTGCCAACCTTCAAGCATTAGAGACACCATATATGGGTGGATAAGCATCCTCAAAGTCTTAAAAGATATCCTAATTAGTATTCAACTGGCTTTAACATAGCGAAAGTGAAAAAATGACTAAAATGCCTTGTATGCTCGCACTAGAATAGTTAGAGATATGAGTCCCTTGTATATAGATAGCAATATAATAACCTATCCTGCCCTTCATACAGGATGTTGTAATATGCCCATCATATAGGTATCATGGTTTGATTACTTTGCATTAATCTTTTGAGGAAATGATGTTTGTATATGCTTACTCTTTATAGGGGTCTACTTCTGAATGTTTTGTTACATATATGGTTTATATGCTGAACTCTATTTTCCATGTATACTCTGGTTGGAATTTGGACTGTTGGGAAATTAAACACATAATTCCCTACTTGCAAGAACAAGAGGAGCAATTGTACCAGTAAATTATCACAGCAATCAACACACACAATAAACCAGAATAATAGGGACAATGCACCAAGATTTTTAACGTGGAAAAACTCTCTCAATGTGAGAGATAAAAATCATGGGTCGTCTAGACCAAAGAAATAGCTCCACTATGATTAAAACAGGTACAAGAAAGTCTCAAATATGTGCACAAATCTTGCTAACAACAAGCTAAACTAACCAAATACTAATACTCAAAATTGAGAACAAGGAATATGTGAAATACCCCAAAACTGAAGCTTCTGTCCAAGATCATTTCCTTACACTCCGGACATCCTCTCAACGATCCAACCGTTCAGAATGAAGAACCATATATCTAGAACCTTCTATCCAAGTTTCAGCCTGATCCAACTGTGAACGGCTTCAGAAACATGAATTTATGGTGATAGCTTGTGTAATGCCCAGTGTACGAGGGTGGGAAGTGATCACCGATGCAAAAGAAGGCACGGACAAGGAGCGGCTCCTAGCAGGCTTCAAAGCAGAGAGGTACATGAATGAACCAATTACACACCCGAATGAGAGGGATCCTGAGACTGTGTAGGTATGAGACTATATAGTTAAGGATGGCTTATATGACTTGATTTGTACTACCTATACCAACAAGATGCATCTTCTTTTCGGTAGCCCATCACTAAAGAACTCCACAATTAAGTGTGCTTGACTTGGAGCAATTTTGGGATGGGTGACCTCCTGGGAAATTTTCCTAAGAAGTGTGTGGGTGAGGACAAGGCATGCTGAAAAGACCTGTGTTGATTTATGGGGACAGTGGTCAATCCACAAAGCAACAGGGGATGTTACAGCTTAAAATAAGGAAGTGATTCTCCAAACAAAAATGGAAATGTGGTGTGAGATCAATATTTCACACTCCAGAACTCTTACTGACGATCTAACTGTTCAAAATGAGGAACGGGACACCAAGAACCTGATGTAAAAGTTTCAGCCCGATCCAATGGTGAACAACTTCACAACTGTCGATTTACAATAACAGCTTAAACCAGAAAGCTGATTCTCCAAACCAAAATAGAACCTCGGTCTGAGGTCGATATCTCACACTCCAATCCTTTTCTTGATGATTGGACTGTTCAGAATGAAAAGTTGCCTATCAGGAACCTGTTATCCAAATTTCAGCCCGATTCAACGGTGGACAACTTCAAAAATGCCGATCTACAGTGGCTACTCAGAGTGGGAATATGAAAATGGGTTGGTTATGTTTCTCTCTTCTTTCTCTCCTTTTGTGGCTGCTATATGTCACAAATGATCACACTCTCACAACCCTAGCAGACCCTCTCTGTTGTGTGAGTGATGCAAAAGTGGGCTTGTATATTTTAGGCTTTCTCCACATAGGAAGGGAGCCCAACCCAACAAATTCCCCCTCACGACTATGTAGAGGTATCCTCCAAACCGGCGATCAAACAACAAGTTTCAAACTTCCATTTTGGCAAAGATTTTATCATCATATCTGAACCATTCTCATCGGTGTGAACCTTTTCAAGTTCCAACAACTTAGCATTCAAAACATCACGTATCCAATGATACCTCACATCAATATGTTTGGGCCTCGAATGAAAAGTTGAGTTTTTACCAAGATGTATAGCACTTTGACTATCACAAAATAGCATATACCTCTCTTGAGCAAAACCAAGTTCTTGTAAGAACTTCTTCATCCAAAGCATCTCCTTGCACGTTTCGGTAATGGCAATGAACTCAGCCTCTGTAGTGGATAAAGCAACACACTTTTGCAACTTAGATTGCCAAGCTACAGCCCCACCTCCAAATGTAATCAAATAACCTGAAGTAGACCTTCTAGAGTCAATATCTCCTACCATGTCTGAATCAGTGTAACTAACTAGAGAAGGCTTCTCATTTCCAAAACATAGCTTCAAGCTAGAAGTACCACAGAAGTATCTCATAATACATTTCACTGCATTCCAATACTCTCTTCCTAGGTTTGAAAGAAAGCGGCTAACACTACCAACAACATGAGCTAAGTCTAGTCCAGTGCATACCATAGCATACATCAAACTACCCACGGTTGAAGCATATGGAACTCTCTCCATGTCTTTCTTCTCTTCTTCATTTGATGGACTTTGCTTGCAACTCAATTTGAAGTGTGCAGCAAGAGGAGTGCCAATAGCCTTAGCTTTCTCCATTTGAAACCTTTGTAGCACGGCTTCAATGTATTTCTCTTGTGACAACCAAAGTTTCTTCTCCTTTCTATCCTGGGTGATTCTTATGCCAAGAATCTGCTTTTCTGGTCCGAGATCCTTCATTGCAAATGACATCCCAAGTTGCTTCTTCAACCTATCAATTCTTAAAACATTTTGCCCAACAATAAGCATTTCATCAACATATAACAGGAGAATAATAAAACCATTACTAGCAAACTTTTTAATAAAAACACAATGATCTGAAGTACTCTTCTTGTAGCCTTGCTCACCCATTACAGACTCAAATTTCTTATACCATTGCCTCAGAGATTGCTTCAAGCTATATAAGCTCTTCTTGAGTTTACACACATAATCTTCTTTCCCTTTTGCTATAAAACTTTCAGGTTGCTCCATGTAGATTTCCTCTTCAAGGTCACCATGGAGGAAAGCAGTTTTTACATCCATCTGTTCTATCTCTAAATCAAGACTCACAATGAAACTCAAAACAGTCCTGATAGAGGATATCTTCACAACCAAAGGAAAAATCTCATTATAATCAATCCCTCTTTTCTGCCTAAAGCCTTTAACCACCAATCTAGCTTTATACCTTAGGAAAGAAGAATTTCCTTCATGTTTCAACCTATATATCCACCTGTTTTGGAAAGCTCTCTTACCTTTAGGTAGTTTCACAAGCTCAAATATTTGATTATCATACAAGATCTGCATTTCATCTTGCATAGCATCAACCTATTTTTGCTTTTGATCACTATCCATTACCTCTTCATAACATTCAAGCTCTTCCCCATCAGTCAAGGTCACATACTAATCAGAAAGATACCTTGTTGAAGGTTGTATCTTTCTAGTAGACCTCCTAAGTACAACAGGCGGATTTGTAGGTATCTCATGTTGATCATCAACAACATCATCCGTTGGAGCATCTAAATGATCTCCCATCTGTTGGTCATCTTCTCACATATGATCCTGGGCCTGATTCTCTGCTAGTTCTTCTGTATGTGGTGGCTAGACTGGATCTGCGTCGATCAAGTCACTGTTATGCTGAGATTCAATCTTCTTCACTTTCTCAATGTCTTCAATGGTTTGGTCTTCTATAAACACCACATCACGACTTCTCATAAGCTTTTTATCAATTGGGTCATAGAGCCTACAACCAAGCTCATCTTGACCATACCCAACAAAAATGCATTGCTTTGTCTTCACATCCAACTTAGATCTCTCATCTTTTGGAACATGAACAAATACTTTGTGCCCAAAAACTCTTAAGTGGTCATAAGAGATATTCTTGCCAAACCACACATTATCTAGAACATTACTATCCAAAGCAACTTAGGACTCAGATTAATCACATGTATTGCTGTGAGCAATGCTTCTGCCCAAAAATACTTAGGCAGCTTTGCTTCAGTAAGCATGCACCTAACTCTTTCAATTAATGTCCTATTCATCCTCTTCGCCAAACCATTCAGCTGAGGTGTTTTAGGAGGAGTCTTTTCATGCCTAATGCCTTACTGTTTACAATACTCATCAAATGGTCCACAATATTCACCACCATTATCAATATGAATGCATTCAAGTTTCTTACCTGTTCGTTTCTCAACCAAAACTTGGAATTGTTTGAACTTCTCCAAGACTTGGTTCTTGGTCTTCAAAGCATAAGCCCAAAGCTTCCTTGAGTGATCATCAATGAATGTCACAAAGTAAAGAGCACCACCAAATGACTTTCCTTCAATGGACCACAAACATCAGAGTGCACCAACTCCAAGAAATTAGATTTCCTTGAAAGAGGATACTTCTTGAAGGATAATCTTCTCTATTTTCCAGCCATGTAATGAGAACATTTCTCTAACTCTAACTTCTTCAAACCAGAAAGTACATCCTTTTTAGTCAAACAATTGAGTCCTTTTTCACTGATGTGACCAAGCCTTCTATGCCATAACTCCAAAGCTTCTTTGCTTTCACCTGCATTTACACAGCCTTTTGAAATTATGGATTTCATCATGTACAAACTTGAGGTCTTCTTTCCTCGAGCCACTACCAAGTTGCCTTTAGTGAGCTTCCATTGACTACTGCCAAATGTACTAACATAGCTTTCATCATCAAGCTTTCTAACTGAAATCAAGTTCAAGCGGACATCTGGAGCATGTCTAACATCCTTCAATAGCAACTTCATTCCAACATTAGTTTCTAAACAAACATCTCCAATACTAATCACCTTGGCCAAGCCATCATTGCCTATCTTTAGCACTTCATAGTCACCTGAAGTGTAAGATGTGAAGAACTCCTTCCTTGGTGTAACATGTATTGAGACACCACTGTCAATTACCCAGTCAAGCTCATCAGATACTATATTAATCATACTCTCATATCTTACAATGAGAAGATCATCTGAAGTTGCAGTAGACACACGGTTATTATTGTTTTCTTTCTTCACTTGCTTACCTTTTTCTCCTTTTTCTAAAGAAAGCAATTCTTTTGGATGTGCCCTATTTTATGACAGTAATGACATTCAATATTTTTGTACCTTGATCTAGACTTGCTTTTGCTTTTGCCTCTACCCCTTGTGCCTTTGTTCTGACTTTTCCCCTATTTTCTGTAACCAACATCTTTGAATGAGATGAAGAACCTTGAGTTTTCCTTCTCATTTCTTCATTCAAGACACCACCTTTCACAAGTTGCATGGTTACCACACCATTAGGAGCAAAATTAGTTAGTGCGATGCGGAATGTCTCCCAAAAATTTGGTAAAGTATTTAGCAACCAAAGTCCTTGAACTTCATTTTCAAACTTTATTCCCATGCCTGACAACTGATGTAAAACTCCTTGAAACTCATTCAAGTGATTAGATATGGATGGCCTTTCCTTGTATCTCAGATTCATCAACATATTCAACAAATACAACTTATTTTTCCCAGACTTGGAAGCATACAAGGATTCAATCTTTTTCCACATAGTTCTAGCATAAGTCTCATTAGCAATGTGATTATAAACACTATCTTCTACCCATTGCCGAATAAAACCACAAAGTTGTTGATGCTCAAACTCTCATTCTTCTTCGATTTTTAAATATGGTTTTTGTGTAGCAAACACATGCATATGCAGATTTTTAACAAACAACAAATCTTTCATCTTGCATTTCCATATATGATAATTAGCACCATTCAAGCATATTATTCTACTTGTATTTGCCTCCATCATTCAAGCAAGCTACAATCAATAATGCCCAAGAACGAGCTTTGATACCAAATGTTAGAAAATTAAACACTCAATTCCCTACTTGCAAGAACAAGAGGAGTAACTATACTAGTAAAATTATCGCAGTAATCAACATACACAATAAACTAGAATAATAGGGACAATGCACCAAGATTTTTAACGTGAAAAATCTCCCTCAATGTGAAAAATAAAAACCACAGGTCGTCTAAACCAAAGAAATAGCTCCACTATGACTAAAATAGGTACAAGAGAGTCTCAAATATGTGCACAAATCTTGCTAACAACAAGCTAAACCAACCAAACACCAATACTCAAAATTGAGAATAAGGAATATGTAAAATACTCCAAAACTAGAGCTTCTGTTCGAGACCAGTTCCTCACACTTCGAACCCCCTCTCAACAATCCAACCGTTCAGAATGAAGAACCAAATATCTAGAACCTTCAATCCAAGTTTTAGCCCGATCCAACGGTGAACGGCTTCAAAAACACCGATTTACGGTGACAGCTTGAACTAAGGAAGTGATTCTCCAAACAAAAATAGAACTATGGTGAGAGATCAATATCTAACACTCCGGAACTCTTACCGACAATCTAACCGTTAGAATGAAGAACAGGACACCAAGAACCTTCTGTAAAGGTTTCGGCCCGATCCACCAGCGAACAACTTCACAACTGCCGATTTACAGTAACAGCTTAAACCAAAAAACTGATTCTCCATACCAAAACAGAACCTCAATGTGTGATAGATATCTCACACTCCAGACCTTTTCTTAATAATCCAACGGTGGACGGCTTCGGAAACGGCGATCTATGGTGGCTGCACAAAGTAGGAATATGAAAACATGTTGGTTGTGTTTCTCTCTTCTCTCTCTCCTTTTGGGGCTGCTATATGTCGCAAATGATCACACTCTCACAACCCTAGCATGGACCACTTGGTGAGTTATGATAGGGGGAAAGGTTTATTGTTGCTTGTGTTCATCATGGAACTTCAACACATTTCAGAGGACATATCAACAAAGGGGGTTAAAAAGTGCTGGAAGAATGGATTTGAATGAGAGTAAATGAAACACTTTGTGATGATGATAAGAGTGTGTGGGTCTGCGAGTAAGATTGAGAGAATGAAACACAGGTGAGGATAAGATTGCGCTGAATTATTCGTAGAAAGTGAGAGTGATAAGTTACATGTGAGAGAGTGAAACACAGGTGAGGATTGAGCAAAAGTTAAATGGTGAATTATAATTAGAGATACATTTTTATTATGGGTGCATGTGTTTCATGGTTTGATACGCAGGTACTGTGTTATTTTCAGCAAGTGGAGCAAAATGATGGAATACATGTTCGAGATTTAAAGAGCGAAACACTTGGTGAATGAACAGATAGGAGAGTGGGAGTGAAACACTCTGAGCTTTTGAAGTGAAACACTTGCTGTATTTAACATATGCTTAGGGTGTTGAAGAACGGGAACGTAAAGTTCTTGCAATCTATACTGTTAAAATATGAGTTTCATGCAATCATGAGGCACATGTCGATTGATGGAAGGTGGCCAACAAGCGCAACTTGCTCTCTGATTTTAGATTGGGCAAAGGAACTTGAATGGTGCCTCTACTCTTGACAATACAGGAGTAATTCTTACTGATCTGTTATGATATGTGATATTTGTAGCCATATTAGAGAATGCTGCTGTTTGTATTGAGATGGTGTATATACTGTTGAGGTTGAGTGGCCTTTTTGTTGTGTTGTACTAAGATATTTGCTCTGTCACTTTGTGTGAGATTTGAGCTCTTTCAATTATAAAAAATTGAAAAAAAAATTGCCAATCATGGTAGGGGATGGGCTGTGAAACAATAACAAAAGCAGATTTTATATCATTGGTCCAAGGAACCTGAAGCCCAAAATCATCTGCACCAAACTAATGAACCATGACTAATCAAAGCCCAAAAGCAGCCGCACACACCATTTGGGCCACATCCACACAACACTAATTTAACAGCATGTCAAGATCAAACACGTCATGACCGTAGGTATAAGCCTTCGCCAAGGCTCACTTGGGCAATCATCGTCAAACAGTAGGCAGGGGATGGGCTCAGAAGCCATAACAACATGGGCAAACATTCAAGGATCCAGATATTATTTTTTTTGGTCCAGGGAACCTTATTCAACAACTAAAGGATCCTCATCCAAACTTATGACCCATGACTAATCAAAGCCCAAAAGCAGCCGCACACACCACTTGGGCTACATCCATACAAGACTAATTTAATAGCATGTCAACATACAACAACTGCAGCATAGGATAGATATAGTTGCACACCAACGTTATAACACATATTTCTAAATAAAATTGCTAGATGCTAATGGGATCCAAAAGCAGTTGAGCAACGTGATCTTTAAGCAGGTCCCCATCTGTGTATCCATCCTCGAAGTTTTCATACGTAAGCTCAAGTGTTCGTGCAAAATTAACAATACAATCAAGCTCTGGCTTTGGGACAACATCAGCTAACTTAAGGCATGCTTCATTTATATCCTTCCAAATGTGTTCGGTTTCCTTGTGGATGAGTTTGTAGGCCTCTTCTTGTGAAATGCCATGTTGCTTCATGCAACATTCAACTGCGGAAGCAACGTGCACCCTTTGCTGCTCGAACTGTAAAATAAGCCAAATATCCAAGAGTTCATTTAGATATGTTCGTATAATTATTTTGAGCCAATTCATAGCTAGCTCTTGTCACATGGCTAATCATGGATTTAATGAATTAATATTGATAAAAAAAAAATAGGAAAAAAGAATGAATTGCTTTAAAAGTTTCACTTTTTTTCAAAAAACTTATCACCATAACCAAGGAAAAAAATATTCGACGCAGTCGTCAAACTTCCACTATAATAGAGCTTAAGGTTTTAAGCTTGATCCAATATTAGTCAAAGATGTTTATATTATTATCATACATATTTACTGTTTGAAAAGTCATGTAAATAAAAGAATTTGATTAAATTTCAATCTATATCTATATATATATATATATATATATATATAGATATATATATATATTTTACATATCAAACTTAAATTCATAACTTAATTGATCATTTATGTGTTTTGAATTTATTAGCTCACTACCCATAATTTTATGTGAAAACATCTAATTCATATATGTCACATTAAATTTGAATAATCGATTAATTTATTTATTAAATTCACTTTTAAGTCACTTTAAATAATTAAATTATAATATATTGAAATTTATTAAACTTAAAATAACCTAAACCAATATAGAGAAAGATATTGCTACGAGTTATTACATATTAATTGTCAAATTGATATACAAGTGATTCACTACGGTATTAACTAAAATTTATGAACTAATAAAAAAAATTAAAGTTTGTGATGATAATTTACAAACATATATATTATCAAAAACAAAATATCAAGATATATATGACTATGTACCTTATGTGAGCCCATGTCATCCTTGAGCCTGCCATGAAGAGACACAAAGTCTAAAATTGTCGGATTGGTAATTATCCAATCAAGCACTTCTTTGGCTGTGAATTCTCCTAAGCAAATAAACGTTGTAATCAGCATTTGGACCGATGTAGATTCAAGTCCATTAGCCTTGTACTCCTCATATGTTGGAATACAGCCCTCATGACACCATTTTGCTTCAACCATATAGGCATTTGCCAAGTTACAAAACTGCAAGTGCGATAAGCCAAACACTAATTAATTTACTAAGTGGATATATATATATATATATATATATATATAAATATCAGAATTAGAAGTCTACATCTTGTTTAATATGTTGCAACACCATATTCGGTTTTCCACCCTCTAAAATCACCAGCTCTATTTCATCGCACAGTTTTGCAATTGTATTAAATACCACTTTCATGCACTCCGGAAGAGGTTCAATCAGACTAATATCCCATCTGAAAAATGAGAGAGAGAGAGAGAGAGAGAGAGAGAGAGAGAGAGAGAGTTATATATTGATAAAAACTACAAAAGTGAAACAATTGAGAGATTGAATTATGATAAATCCTATATGATATGATGTAAAACTCATTATGCATGCATGTAAAGATTTCTGGTGTCAATATAGCTAAAATTGGCGAATGTTTGTTTTTACTTAAATCTACCTATTGATTGCCTCTGTGAAGAGATCAAGTTCTTCAACTGTGCCGTAAGCATCATAAGTATCATCCAGAAGCAATACACATAGGAACATTTTGCCTACTATCCTTCTCGAAGTGCTATATTTCGGCACGTGCGACAAGGATAATATAAAAAAGTATGACTCAACCGCTCGATCTCTAGTGTAAGGGACCTTTGTCCGAAAGTCTGATTTTCTCCACCACCTGTAATAGTATATCTCATACTGATTATAAGATAATCAATAATTACATAAGGGCTTAAGGAACTACTTCCATTGATATGATCTAATAAAATTTTTCTATATAGCTTGGCATGAAGTATATTGCAATATAAATATCGCCATTGAAAAATAAAAGCTTCGGCGTGTTTTTCATCCTTAAAAAATAAGATAATTTTATTTTTAGTCACTAATTCTTTTTTTTTAGAACAAACATTTCTAAAACTGTATGATTTTGGTCCCAATCATAGATGACTGTTGGCTTTTAAATGGCATTGAATGACCTAATTCTCCATTAGTCCATTTAATATTAATTTAACACAGGTGTCTAACGTCAACGAATAAAACCAAGCATGTTTAGAAATGTTTAATTTAGACCACAATCACAGAAAAAAAAGTTTCGAAGGATGAAATCCAAAATTCACTAATTTCTCAAAATTCAAAAACGCACTTAAGCCTTGCAAAAAATTTAAAAGGGTCTTTTAGAATTTGGGATGTTCCATTCTAGAAAACCATTTTATCCAAATGTAACTAAGAAAATTAGGGTCTTCTTCATTTCTATTTTTATTTTTTAACTTAATTTTTAATTAGAAAAATGACATCTTCCAATCAATTTCTTATTTCTAGAATTTTATAAAAAAATAGTAAAGTTTAAAAATAAAAAATAAAGAATAAAAAATAAAAAATAGAAATCTATATTTGAGATTTTAGAAGAGATGAAAGGAGAAAGAATGGTTTATATTGTAATTTGTAGTTACACTACAGACCCTCCCTTCCCTCCCCTCCCCTCCAAAATTCTATCTCGGGAACATACCGTTAGACTCTTGGACATGGACTTGATATTCTATATTTTGCTAATCTTATTTAACAAGAAGTACATGTTTATAGAGTCGTAATACTTACTTGGTGATACTGCCAACTTCTTTTTGATGCAATTTTTGTAGCATGTTGAAATCTAATTTTGCAAAGGCCAGAAGAATTTTGTTATGGGAAGGATCTTCCTCATAGAAAGAAATGAAATGCCTTGCCTCAATCCTTGGAACTTTCTTGTGAAGAGGTTGCCTTAAGCTTTGGTTGATTTGTGCAGCAAGAGATGGGGTCAATTGATTGGCTACAGACTTAAGATTAGTGTACGTGAAATCAAGTGCTTCCTCGAGTATATCTTCCCCATGAACCCTTAATTGCGCAGCTTCATACAAGCTCCACATTCCAAGAACATCTTGGGCAATTGTTTCATTGAACTTTCCTTTCTTATTCTTGAATTTGTTAAATATATCTGTTAACATTCAACAACGCATTGACTATCATAATTCATTAATCTATAATATTTAATATTTACCTAAATGCCAGAGAAGTTTTATTGATTCGATTCTGACATCAAGCATTTGCTGCGTTTGCCTAATTTGTTCAGTTATTGTTAGTACTTCCTTTCTTTGCTTCGTATCATCTGGTGTGAATTTGGTTAAGCATTGGATGATTGGTTCAAGATCCTCTGTTTGGAATGTAGCGTTTGCATTTTCTCTGATTTTGCTTTAATGTGATACTTTCTGTTCTACAAGTGATTTGGTTTTGGTTCTAAAAGAATTGGCTCACTATGTTGCCTTCATTTTGGTTCGCTATTGCTTGATGTTACTTTCACAAAAAAAAAAGGGAAAGAAAATTCTTTGCGTATTTGAGACTTATAATTGGTTTCTTATTTGATATACATTTACTACTGAAATTGATTCAAAATCTTGTTTGGTCAAGATTTGATTGGATCTGCTCTAGTTTGTGGTTTGGCAACTGGTTTAGATTCCATTGAGGGATATTATCTCGTTCTTGAAGTTTCTTGTTGGATTTTGTTGGGACCTCAAATTTGGTATTGTGGGTTCCTGTTGGTTCGGATTATTCAGTGCGACAATTTCGTCATGAATTGGTTTAGATTTGAGTATACATGTGGCTTTGGTTTAGCTTCTACTTTCTAGGATAGTTGTTTTGGGGTCAGTCCCAGAGCAATGGATGTCTAAGCTAATTGGAGGTGTCCAAGGAGAGAGAAGCCAATGCTTAATGAAGAGCAACACCTCTTCATTACACACGGCCTAATGTTTTGGAATCATCATAAAATAATGAGAAAAGATCAATTTATTCCTTAGCCTTACCTATAAATAATTAGTGATGTTATGCATGTAAAATAACTCATTTTAGAGTGAGAAACTTTTTAATTTTAGGGAGAAGCCAAAGAAATGAAACACCTTTTGTAATAAAAAAGGAGAATCTTCAATAAAAAGAATAATTTCAGTTATTGTTATTGTTTGATTCATATTATTTGATATTATTTTATTTTAGTTGTTTTGTTTCTTTGTCTCCTTGGTGTTTTAGAACCTAACTCTAAAACAATGGTTAAACATTGATTTGCTTATGCCATGGATGGTTAAGAATGATGGTTGACTTCTGTCTATGGTGTTTAAGTAGCTTTTCATGTTGCTTGCTTCTGCTTTGAGATTTTAAGCATGGATGTAAGCTTTCACTCCTAGTGGTTAAGCTGACGATCTCGTTGATGATTGGTTGTTGTTCTCACATTGGGATTTCTACACTAAGGACCGACCTTTGTTGACTGGCGAGTCAACTCCCTCTTCAGTGCGAATTCCTTGTTTGGTTGGATGAGAGTCGCAGAGACGCTAGTATCGAGCAATGGACCTCGGTTTTTCATTCATCAATAGTATTATCAGATTCTAATTCATATCATTGTATTATCACTTTTGGTTGTATTGTACTATTGATCAATTCCATGTTAGAGATGCTAAAGTACGCATGCTCCAACTTGCAAGGGGGTTATTAGGAATATAATGTAATAATTGTGTTAGTTTAATAAGTAGAGATTAGTTATTAGTTAATTATATTCATCATCTATCTATATAAGGCTATACCTCTCTTGTATTTTCCCATTCAGTTTTCTCTAAATTCTCTCAACTCTATTTATCTCTTCTCTGTTACCATGGAACATCTTTATTCTAATAACTATCCTTGTATTCTATCAAGATTTCTGATAGTGTAATATACTAAATGTAAAGTATTACATATGCATACTACATACCTGATGAAATGTGATATCCTTTTTGCCTAAGCAAACGAAAAAGTAACGCAAGATACTGAAGGCCACCTTCTTCTGTGATGAGGATACTATTGGTATAAGCATTGTGGATTTGTTCTAATTCTTTGTTTATTTCACCTTCAAAATGATAAGATATTCCCAAACGTTGGATTGAGTCAATGAATTTTAGTTTTTGTGACATATTATTACTTGAAGATAGAAACATCTTCTTCACTTCCTCTTTATATCCTTGAATTTGCTGTTTCATGCTGTTGTTGACTTCCTGCAAATAGTAGGTAATTAATGAAATGTTCACAGAGAATTCAATTCTTCAAATATATAACTGTTATAATAAAAATTTGTTTCTACGGAAATACTCCATCGATTGATTAGCTGTGTGTAAATTAATTTTAAAGATCTGAAATGTCCAAAAACCTCATTAACGTTGCAGGAATATTTTTAAAAGTTTAATATTTATACACTGACGACGTAAAAGGATTTTATACAATCACCCGATTATATATTGTTACTTCAGCAAAAATAATTAAATCTCACATCTGCTATTTGAAAAGTTATACAATCAAACCAGAAAATAAATTTCTTACCAAAAGAAACCAAAAAATTACACCATAAAAAAGAAAGCGGAAGGCTTAAGGTTGAATCCCTTATCCAACAAAACAATACAAGAAATATTACGGGAAATCTTCCAATTACATTGAAAGCTTCTGCAATAAGAAGGAGCTCAAGAAACGTAGTAATTTGGTTTTCATTTTGTATATAAACATTTCATTCCTATCTCCTAAATTTGGTGTTTTCTCTTTGATCTGGTGTTGGAAATAGCCTATTGGTATTGGCTTTGGCTTTATGTGGTTTTTTGGGATATGCGTAACTTGATTTTGCATCTTGTTTGTTTCCATCCTTCAGGTTAAGCTTCCTCAAAGGGTGTTTGTACAAATCCATATTCAAAGACTGTTCTTGAATCCATTTTTCAGTGAAGAAAAGTACATCTCTCTCTCTCTCTCTCTCTCTCTCTCTCTCTCTCTCTCTCTTATAATTTATGAATAATATCATATCAAAAAGAACATTTTGATCATCATATAAAAATTACTTTTAATAATTATTCAATCTTTACTTTTAAATTTACCTCAATTGCTTTTCATAATGTTTTCTCACATAATTTCTACTTGGGCTGAGCCTGTTGCATAGGTACTAATCCAAAATTAAAATATATTACTACGAGAATAACAAGACCCATATCTATGCATGTAGGTAAAAATTGCACATATAATTATTAATTAAATATGCCAATACCATACCGAAAATGATTCAGAGTCATACTGGAGGAAAATATCCCCCCAAATGCTGGGGCGAAAATTCGCACGAGGTCTCGTGAAGTGTGGGGTGAAGTCAGGCGCTGCATGTTGAGTTGAAGTAACTGGAAAAGACATCGTTAATTTGGCTTTGAGAAAAGAGATATGGTATATATCACTGGACGATGTGGTAAGCGACGAGGGTTGTGTAGTGGTGATGAAGATGAACTCTATTATATATAGGGTCCATAAATATTCTTCGTCCCTTGGAATAGAAATTATTGCACCGTCAACAGCATCACTGAAGACTACATTCATTTCACTCGTTTCATGTTTTTCCCATGTTTTTTGGTAAGGAGAAAAACAAAGACACAGCCAAAAAAACTAACTGGCTAAATCAGCCTGAATAAAGCCAATCAACTCCCTTCCTGGATTTATGCCACCTGGAATAGTCTAAGGCAGAAGTAGCACCAATCTTAGCCACATGATATATTCTATGTTATATATTGGTTAATTTTTATTATAACATCAATTAAGTTTTGCTATATTCTGTGTGTCTAAAGACGTGCTTAAATACTAAATAAGATAAAAATGTGATAAAACCAATGTCTTGAAATTTTAAAAAGTAAAGTATTATTCTCTCATTTTCAAAACATTTGTTATTTTTGAACAAGCACAAGTATTAAGAAATATATTTTCTTCGTCCTTGAATAATTATCCAATTATAAATGCTCACTGATATTAAAGAAATGATTGATAAAATATCCATGCTAATAAAAATTAAAAATAATTTACTAAAATTATCTTTGCTTTTAAGGTGAGATTCTCACTTTAGAGAATCGAAATCCTTATTTTACATAATATGTAGCAGGACATTTAGGAGAATATAGTAAGAGGATAAATCATTTTCCAAATTAACATACTATGCAGGGATTGCTAATCTCCATCTCCAGATTTTTGTTTTATCCATGAAACTCATCCATATTTGTTATTAATTAACTTATAACTATGGATATATTTATAATTTCATTTTATGTACACATGAATTACTCTTTTAACCTTTTTCTTTCTTCCAATTAATATTCTCTCCATTATTTTCTCTACCAAAATAATATCATTTCTCTTTACATTTTCATCTCATTTAAAAACATATAAGTGATGAAATAATTAAATAATACTATTGTATTTTGAATAAATATATAATATTAATTTAATAAAGTATAAATACTTTTTATATGAATCATAATAAGGTTAAAATGCATTTTAACCCCAGAATTTTAGGTCATATGCAGTTTATACCTTGACTTTTCAAAACATATATTGCAACATCTACACTTTCAAACAGTGTAAATGACTCCCTTCGATTAAGTTGACATCTATTTTTACTATTAAATAGTCATGTGTATGTCACGTGTATAATTAAATAAACAAAACTTGTGACAACTTCAAAAAACAATGGGGGTTGGACCACCTAGACTTTAAGTGGTGTAGACCATTCTAGCATTCCCTCTAATTCTCTTTTTCCTTCCTCCTTCTCTTCTTCCCCTTCCTATCCTCCATTTCTTCATCTTTTCCTTTCTCTCTCTCTCTTTTTTTCTTATTCTTCTTCCTCTTCCTTCCTACTTCCTCATTCTTTTTCCTTTCTCACTCTCCACAACATCACCACCACCACCTTCACATCACCTCAACTACCATCTTCATCCCTCCTCATTGTCATCACCAAATCGCACCTCTCTCTCCTCTCTCTAACTCGTGGTTGCTCTATTTAACTGAAGGAACCAGTTAGTGAGTGAGTTTTGGATTATTCTCTACTTCTAATATTCCTCCTAGAGTAGTGGGTAAGTGACAATCTTTCTCTATTTATCTTATTAAGCTCTTTATGTAGTTATTCATAGTAGATTAGGGTTTTTGGACTAAGTGTATGGATTTGGGGTTTTCTAGTATATGAGGCTAATTAGTATAAATTAATAGCATTATTAACTCACTAATATTGTGTTTATCTTTATCTTGTTCCTAGAGTCATAGAGCATTTGAGCATCAATTGTTAGATTGATGACACTTGGGAGTTGATCTTAGGTTCTTTTAAACCGGTTTGTGAGTAGATATTATGTCTATAATTATTTTTATTTATGTTAAAATAGCTCTAAATATATTTAGAAATTTAGAAACTAGAAAATAATTATTTGGTTGTGTTACATAATTTTAACAAAATTACATCCTTTACGTTAGCTTATATTTTATCAAAATTGACACATAAGATGATATGATATTGATTTTGAAAAATTATTTTATCTCTTTTATGGACTTGAGAAATTATGGTTATAGCCATTGGTAGAGTTACTGAGAATTGATTTGATATGAAATGTAAAATTTTATTATATGTTTTGGAGAATCTCTATCAAAATTTGTAGCTAACGACAATAGGCACTAGTTTTGGTACACCTGGACTATATTTGATTAAGACCACACAGTGGATCCTCATGTTCTATGGCTACTCGCATGGGTAGGACCGTCCTATTTTAGGATCATACAAAGGAATGGTCGCCCGAGTGTGAATCCTTCTGTTTATCCTGAATTTGACGATTCCCCATTATTTTTTTTATAAAGCTAGTTGTTTTCATAAATCTTTTTCTTAAATAAAAGAATTTATTGAATTTATAGGAACTATGGAGTTGTTATTATTTTACTTATGGATTACATATTGTCTCATGTGGGTTACAGACATCCTGTCTACCATTGAGTTGCAAAACTCACTTTGTTATTTCCCTTTTTTTTTTCCAGATACAAGTGCAACTTCAGGTTCCAGTATTGCAGTTCCTTAATAGTCTAGCTCTGAATTGATGAGCCTTCTTGAGAAGGCCTATTTTGTATATTGGAACATAATTTTCTTTTTGAGTATTGTTTGGATAGAACCGTCCATAATGCTTCACAAGTCACAGACAGGGTTCTCAAATTGGTTTTATTCTTATGTTTATGTTTATGCTTATGTATGTGTAATTAAGACTTAGATATATATTGATTATATTATGGAAAGGATTTGTAAACTAAATTTAGAATTATATTTTGAACTACATTCTTAGTCATGATTAGATATATACTTTGTGATCATGAATTTACATTTGAGACTAGTTTATAACTAATTTGACTTCATTTTGATTTTAGGATTAGATTTGATTTGAATTACATATTAGGACTTGGATTGAAATTTATATGTTGACTTAGTTGATTTGTTATTGTGAGCACATTTTGAAAATGCTTGAAACTCGATTCTGCATTTTATTTTTGTTTTCATATAGGTTGTATGTTTTTGTTTGGGAATATCCAAAAAAATAAAGGAAACTCTACTTGTTTTTATGTAAAAGTTTTAATGTTAAGGCTTGCGAGGAATGTGTGTCCTATGCACTGCTCATGGCCAAAATTGGGTTGTGACAAAAATATGATTCATTTTAATTAAATTTATCAACCCTATATCCTCCCCACTCAGAAATGGACAAACATCCCCTTCATATGCTAGAGTTCAATCGTAAGAAATGAATATTTTTGTCCATTTCTGAGTGGGGGTTTAATTTAGGGTTGGAAAATTTAATTAAAAGAAAGAATATTTTTATTTGTTTAATTATGCAGTGGCATACATATGACTACTTAATAGTGGAAATAGATGTGAACGTAACAGAAAGGGGTGTGTTGCATTGTTTGGACAGTCCAGGGGGTCGTGATGAACATTTTAAGAAGTTATGGTGTAAATTGCATATGGACTAAAGTTTAGGGAGTAAAATGTATTTTACTCTCATAATAATTATCAATACTTGGACTTTGATATGATTTTAATATTTTATGACTTTCATAGATTATATTTGTTAAATTAATATTAGAGATATTTATTCAACATATAATAATATGATTTACATTTTTCATCATTTATATACTTTTCATATAAGAGAAAAAATGAAAAGAGGATGTTTAGTTCCTTAAACAACTAGTTAGGAATTTGCTTCCTGGAGGTGTGTATGAGAATATGTCGGGGTTAGAGGCAAAATTTACATTTGAGAGCTCTATGCATCAAGAGGATTAGTGGTGGATACCCTAGGTTCACTTAAAAAAATAAAAAGAGAACCAATGTTATTTAAGTATAGAATAATAATGGAAAGAGAATATTAATTAATTAGAAAAGAGCAAATAAAAAGTTAAAGGAGTAATTAATATTGATAAAATGAAATTACAAATGTACCATTATGATAAGTTGATTAAGAGATCACAGATGAGTGAGTTTCATATTCAAAACAAAATGTGAATGATTACTAACCTCCACAAGATGTGGAGGTGTGGATGTTAGCAATCTCTTATATATAATTAGAAGATTAATTTTAATGTACTAGTAGTCATCCAACAAATCCTTTTATTTGCATGCTGACCTCTCAAGGAGTGAATATAAGATTCAACTACATGAATTGGTTTGCTAGTCTTATTTGAGGTGTTATCACTTATGAAAAACATAAGTCAATTCTTTTTTCATTTGATTAAAAAAAAAACTATTGTGATGATTTTATTAGCTTTTAGAGTCATATGTGCTCTTGAGAGCTTTTTAAAATTGAATGCTCTTTAAAATTTAAAAGACTAGTAAAACTTTAAATCCTCATGACAGCTTTTCAAAATTGAGTGTTCTTTAAAACTTAAAAGATTAATAAAACTTTAAATTTTAATAAAGTTTTAATTTTATCCTTCATTGATTAAGGCTCAAATTTCTATAAATTATTCTTTTCAAATAAAATTTATGTTCATTATAGTCATTTTAGATTTTAAGATCAACTTTATATAATATATTTAGTAAATCAAGCCATGAGTAAAAGGTTTATTACCGTTAACCATTTTTCTCAAAAGCATAAATTGATGGATAGAGATATATAATGATTTTATATCTAGCATGTCGATTACGTGAATATCTCTTTTTGAATTTAAAGTGTGAATTATTCTTTCTCATTATAGGAATAACAATGATTGAACATTTGACCATATGATCATGAAAACTTTAATATCATATTATAATCTTATCATGAAAATATCCCTCTCAAACGTTTAAGTGAAAAAAAATGAATGATTTTATATTTACTATGTATTTCACTTCATTGTGCAATTAATATTAATATATAATTGAAAAGGGGCTTTGACTTAAGTCGATGTTGGAAAATATGATACAAGCATTTGTGGGGCTCCACGAGATGAGATGATGATGGAAGTGGAGATTTTTTCATTTTCAGGTTGCATGCCTTGGTGCTATGTGCTGTTGCCTCTTTGTTTTAGGTCTTGGGGTGACTTTTGTATTTTTGTTTATATTTTCATTTGTATTTTGTCTCCCACTTATTTGTGGGTCCCTGGTCCATCGAAAAAAAAAATTATTACAACAATAATTTTATTGAGAGTAATTTTTATATTTATTTTATCAAATAATACTTGTATAACTTTTACAAGAATAGTCCTTGAAGAGTTTAACAATTTCAGCAACTTTAGAAAAAAGTTGGACCATTACAAAGCTAAGTCTATGTTATTGATGTAATAATACATATACATACATATATATATATATATATATATATATTGTTATTCATTTTTTTTATATTGAAACCATAGGTATTCTCTTATTATACACAAATCGTACTCAAGTCGGGTAGGACTATTAGAGTGGTAAAACTCACCCTTCAAAATTTAACAGAGTTGCATGTCCATTGCTTGATCAATACATGACTCAATGCAGTAAAAAGGCTTTCTTAAATCTTATTATTAATAGGATAAATATGCAAATTAATGATGAATCCTGTCCTTAATTAAAACTAAAATAACATATAAGGAAGTGAATTGAGTTAAATTCTATTTGACGAAATACTTTTAAAAATACAGTATAGGGGTTTGATTTGATTGGAAATTAATAAATTAGAGGGATTTGATTGAAAATTTTTGTGTAATATAAGAATTTAATTATAAATATTTAAACTAAAAAACCTAATTAAAAATTAAATGAGGCTATAAAAATCTTCATAGTAATTAATAAATCTAAAAGCATAAAACGCCAGAAAAAAAGAAGAAGATAAAGACCCCATTCTAAAACAAAAACAAAAGCATAACCCTATCACCGAAATTCTGCCAGCGTTAAACCATAGGTCTCCCATATGTGTCTGGGAAATATATAATAGAGTGTATTAATAAAGAGCTGAGCTCACCGAATCAAGTTTTATTATTGAATATATTATTTTATAGTTTATGTTGTAAATTTTCCCGTAAGTTGAAACTTTTTTCTATCTAGTCATATTCAACTTCAAGAACCCATCTCTGTCCATTACATTATCGCCGTGGCTGGGGCCATTACGCCATTGTCCCGCGTTGATTTTTGATAAATTTTCATCATAAAATTTTTAACTCTCTCAATTAATTTTAATTTAGATTAAATTTCAAAATTAATTAAAACTTATATCAGACTTTCAAAATTAATTTTCAGACTCTCAGTAAATTAAAACTTATACATAACTTTTAAAGTTAATATTATTTTGAGAGTAAAATAATTTTAGACACGTGACAAAATATAGATGACTAATAATATTAACAAAATGACTTCAATATATTTCCCTGTAAATATAGGATATTTTGATTTCAGTTTCTCTACTTTTTTTTTTTACTTTTGGTCATTCTATTTTTTGTATTATGTTTTTAGTCTTTATCTTAGTAAGAATTAATAATTGATGATATTTATAAAGATTTCCAGAAGATTTTATAATATTTATACGATTTAATTTTAATGCACTTCCAAAACAAGAGCTTTACAAATTCACAAGAACTAAGCACATTCTAAATTATTTGCAAGAAACCAAAAGCATAACATAAAAAAAAACCACCAAAAGTTATAAAAAAAAGACTAAAATCAAAACAAACGTGTATAGCAATTGAAAATATATTTAAATACTTTTTTAAAGATTAAATACCCATTTTATTCTATTAGAAATAAGTTGATGAACAAATTAGTCCCTTAAAATTTGAGAGCCTCATCTTGGTCCTTCATATTAAAAAAAAATGAATAAATTAGTTCTTTGTCTGTACAGAAACAGCTATTACCATTCGTATTTATTTATTGTCACTCTACACTTATTATCATTATTGGTAATATTCCTAAGATATCCTTCATAAAAACTTAATTTTATATTTAACTAGAAGATCAGGTCTGGCTTCTCTCTTGCAAAGCATGGTGGCATGTACGCTAGTACGTCATGTTTATCATTTCCTGTAATTTTTCTTGTCTTTGTTCTTAAAATTAATGTAATATTTCATGGGAAAAATCAATGTGATAAATGCGAAGGTATTGACGCAAAAGGATTATGATGGGCTATATGAAATCATAGCAAGAAGATTAAAGCTCATAATAGAGCACGACTAGTTTACCATATCTTAATAGTACATGGCTACTCTACCATATCATAATATCACTTGGCTACTCTTCGACTAATTTACCATATCTTAATATTACTTGGCTACTCTACCATATCTTAATATCACTTGGCTACTCTTTGACTAATTTACCATATCTTAATATTACTTGGCTACTCTTTGACTAATTTTTGGCGTTGCGCTCTATTATGAGCTTTAATTTTCTTGCTATGATTTCATATAGCCTATCATAATCCTTTTGCGTCAATAACTTCGCATTTATCACATTGATTTTTCCCAAATATTACTTGGCTACTCTTTGACTAATTTTTGGTGTTGCGCTCTATTATGAGCTTTAATTTTCTTGCTATGATTTCATAGAGCCCATCATAATCCTTTTGCGTCAATACCTTTGCATTTATCATATTGATTTTTCCCATAAAATATTACATTAATTTTAAGATCAAAGTCAAGAAAAATTACACGAAATGATAAACATGACGCACTAGCATACATGCCACCATGCTTTGCAAGGGAGTAGAGGCTCGACATGATCTTCTAGTTAAATATAAAATTAAGTTTTTATGAAGGGTATCTTAGGAATATTACCAATAAATACAATAAATTTGGAATGACAATAGGTAAATGGGAGTGGTAATAGCTGCTCCCTATATACAATTAGAAAATACTATATGGATTTGTACGGAGAAATCAATTTATTACCCATTTTTTAATTATGAATGATCATTACGCAACTTTCAAATTATTTAAAAGGATTAATTTATTCTCCAATATATTTCTTAGAGGCAAAAATAAATATTTAGCCTTATTTAAATATTATTAATCATTTACGTTTTGTCACATTTCTACAACTATTTTGTTATTAAAATAATATTAACTTTAAAATTCATATATATTTGGAATTAGTTAATTTAGAGTTTCAATAATTTTATTTTGAAAATATATAAAAATTCAATTAACAATGATATAACGGCATCAGCCCCAAGATATTTTCAACTTACAGTTCTAGTCTATGAAAATTATTTGGTGAGCTGAACTCTGTTAGTGAAATTGAAATGAAGTATTTATTATGTTCCAGCCATCTATTAAGGGAGCACCTACCATGGTTGAGCCCGAGTCCATCATCATTACTCTTAAAACAAAGCCTTCCATTACATCGTTTAAGCGAAGAAGAAATGAGATTGCCATCAAGGGTTAAGCTGAGACAAAAATAAAGAAGACACCTGCAAATCCATTATATTATACTCCTCCGTTTGTGTTATCTTGCAGTGGTTGTGACTCCTGCTCTGCTGTTAAGTGTTAATTAACATCCCAATAATTCATTTCTTGATAGTTCTGTATTACCGCCATATACTGGTAACGTGATTAGGGGTTGCACAGCCGCCACAAAGCAATTTTTCCTCGAATAATCATATCTGAACACCAAAATAGTGCTATACCTATGGTTACACCATATAAAAAAGAAGAAAAAAAACAAAAATAGTGTTATCAATAAAAATTTAACTTTTGTCTCTCTCTCTCTCTCTCTCTCTCTCTCTCTCTCATTTTCCAGCTCTCAGCTTTGGCTCTCTTTCTCACTCAGCTCAAATAGAAAAAGATTAACAACAATAAACATGCCTTTGTTTCAATTTTTTTGCAACAATCTTATTTGTAAGGTATGCGGATTTCTCATTTTCACTTCTTGTCTCTTTTTCGATGTGTATGTGATATTTGTGTCCATGAGTTCCTCATTTATTTACACGGTTTGAGCTTAGTTTGATTGTTGAATAAATAATAAATAATTTATTGTTTACTAAACCTGTAAAATGACTTAGAAACTCGTAAAGTGATGCTAAAAAACGGTTTACAAGCTTGTTATAATTTGTTTATAAGTTTTCAAAAATAGTTTACAAGTATTTTGCACTATGTTTACAAGTTTTAAGGATGAGTTTACAAGTCTTATAAACGAAGTACAAATAATATATAAAACTGAACATTACTTAAAACCTATAATCGAAGTGTAAAAAGCTTGTGAACCAAGGGTATTAAATTTGTAAACCCTTGCTTAAGACTTATAAAATGGTTTTTGCACAAACTTGTAAATTTATAAACCAAGTTTCTTGCACAAAATAGTTCCTCAAGATTCTGAAGTGATTGTAAATAGTTAGAATCTGAGACTAAATGATGTAAACACGATCTACAATATAATATAATTAGGAGAGGGTTTTGTCATTAGTTTACAAGTTTTTTGCACTATGTTTATAAGTTTTAAGCATAAGTTTACAAGTCTTACAAATCAAGTACAAAAACTTGTAAAACAAAGTATTACTTAAAACTTATAAACTAAATGCAAATAACTTATAAACAGACGGCAAAAAACTTGTAAACTTATGCTTAATATCTATAAACCAGGTGCAATAATTTTTATAAATCAAGTTTTTTTGGCACAAAGTAGTGCTATAAAATTCTAAAGTGGTTGTAAACATTTGAAATCTGATTCTAAATATTATGAAAATGATTTACAAGATATTAGGGAAAAAAATTTCCATTGATTTTTGTCATTGGTTAACAACTTTTATGTGCTTAGTTTACAAGTTTTTTGTATTATGTTTACAAGTTTTAAACTTGAGTTTACAATAAACTTTCTTCTATAGTTTATAACTTTTTTTGACTTGATTTATAAGTTTTAAGCACTTAAAGTTCTATATTCTTGGTTCACAATGTTTTAGCATGAGTATAGTTTACAAGTTTTTTTGCACTTAATTTACAAGTTTTTAGCATAGGTTTACAAGTTTTTTGCACTTAGTTTACATGTTTTCAAAACAGATTTAATGTTGTTTGCACTTAATTTTCAAGTTTTTAACATGGTTTCACAAGCTTTGTCCACTAGTTTACAAGCTTTTCCTTGTGTTTACAAATTATATTTTGATTTAGCACGGATTTAACAGTATATTACTATGATTTGGTTACTTGAAATTGGTTACATCATTAAATAACTAATATTATTTGATGAAGATTATACATGAACTCATTAGTATCATTTTTCTTTTATATTAGATACATAACCAAATGGCGCATTCAAAATCAAAGAATAAAAAACAAATAGAAAAGAAGATAGAACCCTAAAAAGGCAAGCAGAGATGTGAACATGATAAGATTGTTGTCGACAAATGCATCAGTAGTGCCAATGATTTATTTCAAAGTAACACATTAGTTGGTGATAATGATGAATCAATAGATAAAAACATAATGTGAAGTTATAAATAATGATAACCAAAAAACTGAATTTTTCATTGGTTGTAATAAACTTGAAATGTATGAACAAATTAGTTAGTTTTTGATGCACGACTTCCCTCCCATAAGTATGTCAATAACATGCAATTGAGTTGTCCATTCAACCTCTTTCTTGAATTTATGAATTTATTATACCTAATACTCTTGTTATTTGAGTAGTTTTTGTAGAATAATTTCATTCTTCTTCTAAATCAAATATTATCCCAACAGTAGGCACCGAGAGGTCACAATCTCGATCATCATCATCAATTTGAATCTCAACATCAAAATTTGCATCAATGGTCACTAAATCCTTCATACTTTACATACGGAGTGTGATACAAAACCTACATATATAATATTTATCACTAGGTTTTCAGGATTTTAAAACCGATTTTCATGAATTTAAAACTAGTTTACATGTATCTTGCACCACGTATCAACTTTCTCACCACTAATCTCACAATATTTAGAATTAAATTTCACATATTTACAATCATTTTAGAACGTTGTAGCATCATTTTGTGGAAAAAACTTGGTTTGCGAGCTTATTGCACTTGGTTTGTAAGTCTTAAGCATAAATTTACAAGTTTTTTAACCACCTTCATATAAGTTTTTTACACTTGGTATACAAGTTTTAAGCAATGCTTAGTTTTACAAGTTTTTTAAATCCGGTTTATAAAATTTGTAAACATGTGCTTAAAACTTATAAACATAATGTGAAAAACTTGTAAACTAAGCGCATAAAACTTGTTAACAAATGACAAAAGCCAATGGAAATTTTTTTTCCCAAATATCTTGTAAACCATTTTCACAATATTCAAGTTTTTATAACTACTTCAGAATTTTATAGCACCACTTTGTGCAAAATTACTTGGTTTACAAAGCTTATTGCACTTGATTTGTAAGTTTAAAGCACAAGTTTATAAGTTTTGAGCCATTTGTTTATAAGTTATTTGCACTTGGTTTATAAGTTTTAAGCAACGAACTTGAAATCAAATTCTATTTTGATTAGGAGACACCAAAAAATAGTTTTTTTTTTTGGAATCCTCTTTATTTAATGGTATAGATGATATAGTGATTTATGCTGATCAGTATAAAATATTTCCAACAAGCAAAAAATCAGAAAATACTGAAGAAAACAAGTGGTGGATAACAAATACAAGACCAAGAATTTCAATAACTTTTGCACTAGGTTTAGTATAAATATACTTGTGCGCCAACCTTTTACAAATCTTCCTATATAATATTGCTAGATGATAGTGGGATCCAAACGCAGCGCAACAACGTAATCTCTAAGCAGTTCTCCATTTGTGTATTTATCCTCAAAGTTGGCATATGTAAACTCAATTATTTGTGCCAAACTAAGAATACAATCAAGCACCGACTTTGGGACATTGAGACATACTTCATTTATATCCTTCCAAAAATCTTCAATTTCCTTGTGGATGACTTTATAGGCCTCATTTTGTGAAATGTCGTATTGCTTCATACAACATTCAACTGCAGAAGCAATATGTACCCTTTGCTACTCAAACTACAAACAAATCAAACCGAATGCAATAGCTCATTTAGATAAATAATAGTCTATATTTATTGAAGGAAACCGCAGCCAACTCATCATGCTTGGCTTCAAGGAATTAATATTGAGTCAAATTTCAAAATATTTAGGATAAAGTATGAAATCCTTTTACTAATTATCACTGTCAACTATAAAATATTCTTAATTAATTTCTACACTTTATCATAATGTTACGGGAAACATCTTATTCATACATTTTAATTAGCAATTTATTTTCTCAAAGATACATATAACATCAATTTAATATTCCTTTAAAAGATACACACGAGGGCAGTGACTCATTAGATATCAATATGAAACTGTTACCAACTCCTTTCTTATGTCTTCACTCAAATATATGAGAACGAATCAAAAGAATATTCTGGTTAATCTCACAATTTAATAATGATGGTTAGGTCCAAAATTTTAATTATAATTTTGTATTCACCGTAGGTAGATTACAAGTTTTTAAATTATATAAACGTTGACTAATTAAACCTTAATAAAGAATTAAAGAATTAGAGAATCAGAAATATTTCTCTCCTAATTTATTTATCATAATGATGTGATATATATACTAATCTTTAGATGAATGAAGAATTATATTACTTTATTCCATCCAATACATTTTTGTTAAAATAATCAATAATTTTTATGGAAATCTAGCATACAAAATGATTCATTAATTATGAACTAACTAAAAACTTTAAATTTTATGATAGTAATTTTTTATTTCAAAAAAAATGTGAAAGTTCAAGAATACTCTTTTAACTAGTATTCCTGTCAAACTAAACCAAAGCAAAAATATTCAAGAAATGACTAATCTGTACCTTATGTGAGTCAATATCATCCTTGAGTCTGCCAAGAAGAGATATAGCTTTTAAAATTAGTGGATCGCTGATTATCCAATCAAACACCTGTTTGGTTGCCAATCCTCCTCCACTACTACACATTTCAGTTTTACTAACATTTAATAAATGTTACTAAATCTCAAAAAAATGTTGCTATTTCCAATTACTAACATTTTTGCAAGTGTTATATTTACTCTACGTCGCTAAAGTGTTTTAGCAACATTTTTCTATACTTTTAACATTTTAAAAATGTTACAATACATATTTGTGGTAACATATTTCAAATGTTAGAATTTACTATCCTTTTGGTAACATTTAACAAATGTTACCATTAATTATTTTTGTAACACTTTTAATAGTGTTGCCAATTTATATGCCAAAACTAATTTGATTTAGCTTAAAAAGTGTTGTCATTTACTCCTTATACTCATATTTATAATAACAACAACTAAGAATCAGGCAATAACTTTGAAAAAAAAAAATTTCATTCAAAATTCTACATATCCATTACATTCAAAAATGAAAAAACAAGATAAAATAAAATAATACAACTCTTCTAGTGATTGTTGAACAAGAAGAAACTGTGGAATGTTGGTCTTGAGAATGTAACGGGAATCTTGAGAATGCATGCAGGAATAGTATATGCCAATGAAGGAAAAATACAAGGTCTCGATGCTTGTGGAAAAAAGGAAGCTTAGCAACTGTCATAGCCATTGCATCAAACATGACCACTCCTAATGTGAAAAACAGAGCACCAGCACAAACACCAGCATCATCCTGATTACGGTGATGCATTTTCGTTTGAAAAAATAGTGTCATTGATATTAAAGCCAAGACGGAAATCTGTAAATAAAGCATCAAGAGCAAAATGATAAGTCAAAAACAACATACTTTGTGAAATAATAGTTATACAAAAAGAAATGCAGTACCTGGTTATGCAATGAGCTTAGAACCAACCTGTAAACAGATGGGTTCCTTTTCATCATGAGATACTCTCTAGAGAGGTTAGCCTTCAAGAGTTCCTTCTTGTTGATACCATACCCAAAATCTGCAAAATTAAATAATGTATAAATGTAACTAAATACCTTTGGCTTTCATGAGAAACCTTAAATCATAAGATGAAAGAATAGAACCTTATTTCAGTATCACCTTATTTCAGCATTACCTTAAGTATATAGTTTGTTGTTATGCTTGATTCCTGGCCTTCAACTGATGTTGCCTGTTATATGATCAAAACCCAATTAGATGCAATAATAGTATATATATACATTACAGTAGGGTAAAAAAGGTAGCTTCTTTTTCTAGCAAGTCTGTGGACTCTAAATCATAACAATAAGTCATGCTTAGATTACATTCACCCCAAATTAAGATTTTTAAAACATTAGCCAGTTGGTAAGGGAAAAATAACTAACCATAAAGTGACCCAACCCCTTGGCACCTTGCACAGAAAGCCAAAGTTCCCCTGACAGTCATCTATCTAATATGAACATCATGCTGGCTGATATATGCAGCAGTTCTTTAAGGTACAAACTCACTCATCTCATGGCCATTGTAAGTCACTCTACCAGATACCTATAGGACACATGGTATCCAAATTAGATTGTTATTTATTTTTTTTTAGAAACAAATATATATATATATATATATTCAGGTGCTTCCCACAAATGCCTCAGCCTCAATATTCAGGTGCTCATATCTAACTTCTATTGTTGGAATATCAATCCCAACTCTACATTAATCATAACCGAAAAATCAAAAGCATGCATGAGATAAGAACACAAGAATCTTATAAGAAATAGGAGGACTTTTTCAGAGGCTAGATTTTGTTCTGTTCCCTTTTTTCTTTAGTTTAGGGGTTTTAAATATACTAATTTTTATTACATATAAGATCAAGTTGGATCAATCCATCATAACAAAGACAAAACCCTCTCCTGTATTTATCTTTTCCTTCACTGTCCTCAAATTTGAGACTTTGTTTATAGTTTGCTTTTGATAATCCAACACATTCATGCTCAAAATTACGATTGCATTTATGCAAAATCCACAAGAACAAGGAGCATAGTTCCAAATCATTCATTCTTCAACAAATTCAGCACAAAAATATCAATATCACAATTAAACTATAAATGCACGTTAGCACCACAACGACAAAAAAAAAAGCTGATGCAACACAAGAAATTATAAGAAAATTGAAATCGTAGATCCATTCCTAATCAAAATTGAAATCATAAGATCTACACAAACTTGTAAGCAATCATCCAAAAATTAACCCTCTCAGTTTCGGAAATGGATCAAATGGCGGTGAATCAGGAAAAAGAGTGAGAACTAGAGATGATAATTCCAGTAATTTAAAGAGGAATGTGAAATACCTGGTTGAACGATGAATCTGTGGTGGCTATTGTGACCGAAGAGTCGCCATGGGCGGCAGGAGGAGGAGCGTCGGGGAAGAGGAGGTTCCGATGCGAAACGCGGAGGGGAAAGGGAGGTCGTGTTGTGAGGAAACGATGAATCTGTGTTGTGCTTAGCACTAGTGTTGTAAGAGGAGGCTAGTGCTCTCTGTACAGTAGTGATGGTGAGTAGTGTTGTAAAAGAAAGTGGTGGTGAGTAGTGTTAAAGGTACCGTGTTATTGGCATTTGTAACAGTGGCTTAAAATGTCTTGCTATTGGTAACATTTGTTTGAAAAAATGTTGTTAAAGGTAGCGTGTTATTGGTATTTGTAACATTTTAATTAGTGTTGCTAATTAAATGTTAGTAAAGATCATATGTGTAGTAGTGCTAGACCAAGAAACACTGTCATCTGAAGTGGAAATGTAGAAGACATAGCTCCATTAACCTTGTACTCATCATATGTTGGAATATAGCCCTCGTGACACCATTTTGATTCAACCATGTAAGCTTGTGCCAAGTTACAAAAAAGCAAATGGAATTAAGCAAATATTAATTAATTAACTAAGTGGAATTTGCAACCCATAATTTAGCATGAAAATTCTAAATGAAATCATCTTTCTTTAAAGTTTAAGTTGATAGCTAAAGATACATGAATAATTTTTATATCTAAAATGATCCCCATACAAATATCTTTTTTAGATTTAAAGCATGAACATTTTTTTTATCATAATATGGATTGATCTAACCACTGAACTCTTTGATCTTTCCATTAACCACTTATTATAGAGGCTTTGATACTAGGGGAGATAACAAAAGAGGTATAAGGATAAAACAGAGAAAGGAAATTAATGCAGTCAAGCTCAAATAATTACAGCACAGGGAGATTGAAAAATGACTGGTGTACAATAAAATCTTACAACACTTCTACATTATCATTCATACATGTCTTCTTTTCTTTTATTTCTCTCTCTTTAGACTCATATTTTTATTTTGTCATTTTGTGTAATTTACACTATATTGTACAATTGTTGTTTTATTTTTGCTGTACACCGATCACATCTCCAGTGAGATTATATATATATATATATATATATATATATATATAGTAACAGCTGTCAAGACTAACAAACTTGTAACTAACAGATAATCTATATATTATGTTGTGGTCTTATCTCTAATGAAGATACAGGAATTAGAAGCCTACAGCTTGTTTAATATGTTGCAACACCAAGCTCGACTTTCCACTCTCTGCAGAGATCACCAACTCTATTTCATCCCACAGTTCTATGATTGCATTAAATTCCACTTTCATGAACTCTGGAAGAGATTCAATAGGACTAATATCCCATCTGAAAAATAAAAAATAAAAAAATAGAGAGAATTATATAGATTAAAACCATAAAAGTAAAAGAATCATGAGATTATTGAATCTAATTGTTGTAATAATTTAAAATTCATCATGTAAAGATTGGTTATTAAATATGAAATTGGTTCACTCTTTTTGACTGAAATCAACATCTGGATTGCATGTATGAAGAGCTCAAGTTCTTTGATTATGCCGTAAGCATCAAAAGTATCATCTAGAAGAGACATACATGCCATCAATTTGCCTATCATCCTTCTCGCAGTGCTATATTTAGGCTCATAGGACGTGGCCAATGCTCAAAAATATGCCTCAACAACCCTATCTCTAGCATAAGGGACCTTTCTTGCAAACTCAGATTTTTTCCACCACCTGTGATACTAAAACAGCTTATGAGTGCATTTGGATCATTCTTCCTTTAATTTTTTTTTTATGAAAAAATGCAGAAGAAGAACTTGGGATTCATATTTTCTATTTTATCATTTTTTTTCTATAACAATATGCAAGGACTACCAGGTTATGGAGTCATTGTACTTGGTGATATTGCCAACTTCTTTGCAGTTTCTGTAGCATATCTTTCTATGAGAAGGTATGTAATACCCCTATCCTTGGAATCCTCTTGTGAAGAGGTTGCCCTTTGATTGATTTGCACAGCAAGAGAAGGGCTCAATTGATTGATCGTGGACTTAAGATTAGTGTATATATGTGAACTCAAGTGCTTCCTCCAGTATATCTTCCCCATGAACCCTTAATTGTGCAGCTTCATACAGGTTCCACATTCTTTGTATATCCTAGGCAATTATTTCATTAAACTTCCCTATGTTGTTCTTGAATTTTTTAAGTATATCTGTTATAAATTCATCAGCATGTTAATTATCATTAATCTGTAACTAGTTGCCAGTGCACTTTCTTGGTGATGTGATTAAATAGCACACATGCACAATTTTTCATATATAACTGATGAAATGTGATATCTATTTTGTCTAAGCAAACGAAAGAGGAACACAGTATAGTGAAGATTGCCTTCTTCTACGGTGAGGTTATTGTTGGTAAAATTATTGTGGATTTGTTCTAATGCTTCGTCAATTTCACGTTCAAAATGATGAGATATACCCAAACATTGGATTAAGTCAATGAAATTCAGTCTTTGTGAGATATTATTACTTGAAGACAGAAATATCTTCTTCACTTCCCCTTTATGTATTTGAACTTGTTGCTTCCTATTGTCATGACATCCTGAAAATAGCTACAGGGAATGAAATGATTATAAAGCATTTAAATTTTTAAATATGTAGCTGGTATGATGAAATTTTTTTTTTCTATATGGGAATACACTAATGATTTTCTGAAATGCAAATCTTACTAGGAATTCTTAAATGCATCATTAACTTAATTAAATTATTGAACAATTCAGTTGTTAAGCTTTTTGAACAATTTAACTGTTAACTTTAGTACTCAAGTTGATTTTTATATATGAAACAAAAAATGAACCCCCTTGACTTTATTTTTATTTTAAAAATCTTTTTTTTGAAAAAGCTGAATCTAGAAGGTTACACAAATAACGATGTGAGAGAAGCGTCTTCCTTTGGTGAATTTCTGATGAAACATAGTGGCATGCATGGTCTCTATCCCCATTTTTCCTTTTTCATAACTGACTCTGCAACAATGCAATTTCAGGTTGATAAAGCCCTTGCTTAAATGACGGAGGATCTCTAGGGCTGAGGGCGGCAGCTGCCCCCCAACATCTTTTCTAATTATATATATATATATATATATATATATATATATATATATGTATATTTTGAGACTATAAAAAATACATATAAATATATTAAAAAAACATATAATTAACTACTGAGATTATTCGGTAGTTAATACTTGATATGTCCTATTATATGAGAGAAAAAAACCCTAGTATGTTCAACCATTTCTTTCTCACACAACCACAAACATATTGTGCGCCACTAGAGCCCTTCCCATCTTCACCTGCTCGCTGCTGTCAGCTCTTCTTCTTCTTCATCAACTTCTCTCTCTCTCTCTCTCTCATGTCCTTTCTCACTGCGATAGTGAGATGAGGTGTTGATGTGGCACAATAGTGGCGAGGCAAAGCGGGGTGCTGCATGGCGGCTAGGCACAATGGTGGCGAGGCACATTTCTTTCTAAGGACTGAAAGAGAACCGCCAGTTTACAGGTCATTGGTTTTTATGAAAATTAAAACCATTGGTTCTTATTAGTTCATACTTGTCACTGTGCACATCCGATCTGATAGGTTGCTCGAATCAGTCACCTAGCCGACTTACTAATTCATTGGTCAGACCAGCCAGTCTTGGTCCAAGTTTTAAAATAATGATATGGACACATTTAAATGTCTTAGATAGTAGTGGCACCGTCCAATCTATAAGTCAATCCAAGATAGGGTGACATCCAAAAAGTGGGTGTCTATTTAGACACCCACTTTATAACTATTAGATGTGATGGTGGTCCCTACTAGTTCTTGATATCCGTCACATTAAATAGTTATTAAGTGGGTGTCTATTCAGACACTTACTTTTTGGATGTCAAAATATCATTACTCTCCGACCAAATAACATCTTTCATTCCACCTTCTACTCCTTGGACCTTCATAAATCATCCAGCTTTCGCAGTCTTTTTCTGGGCTTTCTTTTCATGGTTTTTGAAAAGAAAAGAAAAAAAAAGTTGATAAAACTTGAGCAAAGAGTTTTCTTTTTTTTGGCTTAGTTAACTTGCAGGACGCAATTTTAAGGGGTAAACATATTACTTTGAATACATTTCCATGAAATTTTTATATTTCATTTTAGTTATAAAACTTATTTTCATTGCATTTCTTACCCATACAAGACATACGCAAAGTCGAGTACGGATGTTACAATTACGTAATTTTGTCTAAACAAATATTTCCTTTGACCCATTGTCTTTACACGTGTGCGCAAAAGTGAAGGGAGCTCAAGATCTCTCGTTACCTTGTACGTACCCATGATCATGAATGATGGATGATGAATTTCTCGCAACTATCTCATGTCCATCAAATTTTTCTCGACAAAAGAAAAAAAAACGTGAATTTACGTGTATGGCATTGCAAGTAACACTGATCTTGAATGAAACAGAGCAGAATCTATTGTTACACAATCATGATACACCCAACCATGGATTCAATTTCAACCATACTCAAGATTAATATAATTGGTTCTCATACTAAATGTTTAATTAAAATTTTTAAATTAAAACTTAATAATCTAAAATTCTTCAATCACTTTAATTTTAAATTATGTTCAATAATTACATCTTAGATAACTAAGATATCGGAAATGTTTGAAAAGAATGATGAATTTGTTATGATTGAATCCATGGAGAACTATATTCTTATTCCATGACAGTTTGCTTTTGTGTAAAGTATAGATGGAGTAATTGCTCGCACTAGAATAGTTAGAGATATGAGTCCCTTGTATATATAGCAATAGAATAACTTATCCTTCCCATGATGGTAAACTCATTGGACCCACTAACATACCCACCAATAAGTAGTGCTAAGTAATGACACAAGTCCAAAAGTGATCATGATTTTGAAGTCCTCGCTTAAAGAAAGAGTTTGAAAGAGGACACAGAGCTGGAAAGAAAAATTGTTGTCAATATTATATATAAAACTATTAATGTGCTATAATCCAATAATTTAAGTTTTTGAAAATATGGTTTCATAATTGGTATCTAGAGCGTCTATAACTAAGTACTCTAGAGTTTAATCCTTGTTTTACCTATTTTTAAATAAAAATAATTAAACTTCAATACAAGATATATGATGGGCTCGTGCATTATTCATGCCAAAATAAGGCATTCGCATGAAGGGACTATTAGATATAAAACTATTAATGTGAGCTTATTGGAAAAATGGTTTCTTGACAGCCAAAAGGATAAGGAAATCCTTGTTAAAAGCTATAGCACAGTCTATATACCTACATACTCTATGTCATGTATTAAAATTCCAGCTGCATTTAAGGAATTGGAAACTCTAATGGCAAGGTTTTGGTGGGGAGACCAAACCAATAACATGAAAATCCATTGGGAAAGATGGAAAAAATTGTGCTGGGGCCAAGGGATCAAGGTTGGAGGGTTAGGTTAGGTTTCAATGACTTGCATTCTTTTAATGTAGCTATGTTAACTTACTAATCAAAATTGGAAATTAATTCAAAATAGATAGTTTATGACAGCTCAGCTTTGCTATAATCCGTCTTATACTTGGAGAATTATATTCTGGAAGGTAAAGTAGTGCTGGAGCAAGGTTTACATTGGAGAGTTGGAAATGGTTCTAATATCAACACTTTTGAAACCTCTTGGATCCCTAATCTACCGAATTTTAGGCCAAATAGAAGGCCTGACTTAGAGATAGAGGTTGGAAATATTTGCCATCTTCTACTGTATGTGTCTGTGTGTGTTTGTGTATATATATATATATATTAGAATAATAAAAAGAAATATAATATTTTTTTTCTAATTCTATATTATAGGATATGAAGGATACGAAAAAGAAAAAGATATTTGAATTCTCTATAATAAGAAAAAAAGTAATATATATATATATATATATCCAAGTTGAGAATATGGATGTAACTCTGAAGATGTTTGCCACTTGGCCAATGAATGTCCGTTATACCCGTACTGTTTTTGAATTTGAAGGTACAGGTCAAGAGGAGCATTAACGATCTCCATGGATGGTTAAGTTTTCTGCATAAAGTATTACTGTCTGATCAAGATGTTAGAGGCAGAGAACTTTTATCAGCGATCTGGGAAGGTATATGGCAGCAATTTGTGCAGTCGTTGTAATTTAATAGCTAATAAACTAGTTTCTTTAACTAAAGTTGGTTGACCAAATATGGTACAGTGAGGCTTGGGCTTGTATTTGGCATTTGTTGGCTTTGAAGGCTTTTTAATAAATTGGTATTTTACATATATAAAAAAATGCTCCGACTATTTAACAAACATTTCAACTTTTATAAATATGATATTGACCTGCATTAATTTGCATAAAATACTCCAACAATAACATATTAGAAAATTCTAAAGACAACAAATACCGGATAATCAATACTCTATTTAGGGACAAACTGTCAAGCTTCAACTTTTATAACATTATATAGAATACATAGAGTTGCACCAATATTTTACACATCTTTTTATTCGATAATTGGAGCCTGCATGCTTGGTTCTCATTGAGAGAAGTGAAGGAGTACAAATAATTGCTCATAAGCGACTCCAAACCAGAGAAAACAAAACGGAACATAAAAACCAAAATGACAAGGCAAACACGAAGACATGCACAGAACACTGAAGTGCTTCAAGACATCATTCTGAATTCTGGATAAGATTGCCAGATCATAATGGGATCCAGAAGCAGTGCAGCAACGTGATCTTTAAGCAGTTCCCCGTTTGTGTATCTATCATCATAGTTTCCATACATAACCTCAATTATTCGTGCAAAATTAAGACTCAATCAAGCTCGGACTTGGGGACATGGTCCCACTTGAGGCATTCTTCGTTTATATCCTTCCAAATGTCTTCAGTTTCCTTGTGGATGAGTTTATATGCCTCTTCTTGTGAAATGCCATATTGCTGCCCGGACTATAAATAAGCCAAATATCCAAAACCAAAAGTCAATTAATTAAGTATGTCCGTGTATTTATTTTGAGCTACTTCAGAGCTAGCTCTTGTTATATGGCTAATCATGGCTTTATTGAACTAATATTGGGACAAAATATTTAGGAAAAAAAATGAATTGCTCTGAAAGTTTCACCCTTTTTATTCTATTTTGTTTATTTAACAAATTATCACCATAAACTACAAAATATTTTCAATTAGTGGCCAAATGTTAACTATATACTAAATGTAATACCTCAAGTCTAATATGGTCTTAGGGTCCTCTGGGACCTACCCGTATTACTGGGAATATCCTGGGTGCATGAAAAACCCTTGAAATACAGGTCAGGCATCCTACAGTGGTTACAAAAACCCTATATGTGTGTGTGTGTGTGTGTCTATGTACCTTATGTGAGGCCATGTCATCCTTGAGTCTGCTAAGAAGAGATAAGATACAGCTTTTACGATTGTGGGATTGCTGATTATCCAATCAAACACTTCTTTAGTTACGGATTCTCCTAGGCAAATAAACGTTGAAATCAGCATTGGGACCGAAGTAGATATAGCTCCATTAACCTTGTACTCATCATATATTGGAATACAACCCTCATGACACCATTTTGCTTCAACCATGTACGCTTGTACCAAGTCACAAAACTGTAATTGCGCGCAATAAGCCAAAAATTAATCAATTAACCAAGTGGATGTTGTGAAGCATATATAATTCACGTTGAGTACATAGGAATTAGAAGCCTACAGCTTGTTTAACATGTTGCAACACCATGTTCGGTTTTCCTCATGCACTTCGGAAGAGATTTGATGAGAGTAATATCCCATCTGGGAAAAACAACAAAAAAACAAAAGAGAGAATTATCTATACATCTATACATACATCATGATAATAAAGGGATTCCTTTGCTAACTCTCTCTTTTGGAGTCAACCTTTTATTCCTAAACTATCCTAACGTCTATTTGTTACTTATTTATCTACTTTTTAGTAAGTTACTTGAAGTTATTATTTAAAATCAAATATTAGTAATAATGTTTTAAAAGTTCTCGAATAAAAATAAAAATATAAAAATATTTAAATTAATTTATTTTAGTTTAAATTTAATTCTTATAACAATAATTTTAAAATTTATAAATTAAAAATAAAAAATATGAATTGATAAGCACTTCATCAATTCACTAGCATTGATGAAAATTCAAAAGTGAAAGAATCGTGAGATGGAATTACGAGAAATACTATGATGAACCAAAACTCATTATGATGCAAAGATTTCTGAAATCATTCTCCAGTTGAGATACAACATAATATGAAGTGGTCAATGCTTTTTTACTTAAATCAACCTGCTAATTGCCTCAGTGAAGAGCTCAAGTTCTTCAACTGTGCCGTAAGCATCGTAAGTATCATCCAGAGCAGATACACATGCCACCATTTTGCTTACTATCCTTCTGGAAGTGCTATATTTAGGCTCATATGACATGGAATATGCCCAAAAGTATGACTCAACCACTCTATCTCTAGTGTAAGGAACCTTGGTCATGAAGTCTGATTTTTTCCACCACCTGTAAATTGTAATACTAATACAAGTTACATCATATTGATTATAAGTTAATAATCAACAAGTGTATAGCAAATTAAGGAACTACTTCAATTGCAATGATCTAATAAATTCATAAATAGGTATCAAATTTATTATATTAAGAATATAGTCATTGAAAATAAAGAAAAATTGAAAAGGGTTGGTTGCAATTTGACATGTTGATGACAATTGAAATTCTAGAAAACATTTTCATCTAATGGGATTTCTCTGTTACCCTATAAAATTTATGGATGTCAGTACTTTCTAGATAACTAATGACTGAAAAATTGCTATGTGTCCTACTAACTAAATTTATTAGTATTTTAAATATTCATGATTAAATCACAATTATTGAGTTCAAACAGATACCGCTACCTTAAGGGTACCGCTACCCTTGGGATACCATAGCAAAAACCTTCATCCAAAAGTAACTAAAAAATTCAGGCCTATTTGATTCCTAGTTTTGCTTTTAAATTTCAGTTTTAATTATGAAAATGGCACCTAGTTTTCAATGAGCTTCCTATTTTTGAAAGTTTATGAAAAGAAAATACAGAAAATAGAAAAACGGTTCAACACAAAGCAGTAATTTTGGTAATTAATTAAAACTAAAAAATATTAAACAAAACCAAAAAATAAACAAAACCTTAGACTATTGAATTTGGATTCTGTATTTTTTTTTATTTTTCTAATATTTTTTATATACTTATAAAGTGCTAAACATTCAAAGAAAATAGTAAAAACTACATTAATATTCATTCAGAACAAGCTAGAAAACAATAAATATCACAAGACCCAAGACAACAAAATGAGATTGCATGACATACCATGACAACAGAAAAAAGGAAAACACTTACTTGGTGTTACTAGCAACTTCCTTTTGGTGCAATTTTTGTAGCATATTGAAATCTAATTTTGTAAAGGTTAAAAGAACTTTGCTTTGGGAAACAGCTTCCTTGTAGAAAGACATGTAACGCCTTGCGTGCATCCTCGAAATTTCCTTGTGAAGAGATTGCCTTAAACTCTGATCGATTTGTGCAGCAAGAGAAGGGCTCAATTGATTGATCATGGACTTAAAATTGGTGTATGTGAACTCAAGTACTTTGTCCAGTATATCTTCCCTATGAACCCTTACTTGTGTAGCTTCATACAAGCTCCACATTCGTTGAACATCTTGGGCAATTGTTTCATCGAACTTTCCTTTGTTATTCTTGAATTTGTTAAATATATCTGTTAATTATCATTCGCCCAATTCATGAATCCATATTCTATAATATTTAATTAATTTATAACCGATTGCCAGTGCATTAAATTTTCTTGGTCATGTACTAATGTAAAATATTACACTGGCACAATTCTGCATACCTGATGAAATGTGGTGTCCTTTTTGTCTAAGCAAACAAAAGAATAATGCAAGATTGTGAAGGCCACCATCTCCTGGGGTAAGGTTATTGTTGGTAAAAGCATTCTATATTTGTTCTAATGCCTCGTCTATTTCATGTTCAAAATGATGAGATATACCGAAACGTTGGATTGAATCAATGAAGTTTAATTTGTGAGATATTATTACTTGATAGAAACATCTTCTTCGCTTCCTCTTTATATACTTGAAGTTGTTGCTTCATATTGTCATTGACTTCCTGCAAATAGTTATAGCTAGGTAATGAAATGTTCATTTATGGACCATAATCAAGTTTTTAGGACTGTTTGTAATAGAAATTTTGCTTCTGGCAATACCGAATACTCCAATGAAATGTTCATTTATGGACCATATTCATACCGAATACTCTTGAATAGGTTCTAATCCAAAATTTAAAAATATCACTATGAGACTAGAAATACCAATATATGCATGTACGTCAAAATTGCATATATAATTAAGATGAAATACTCAAATTGACCGATCCCTTAGAAATATATTACAAGATAAATTAGATTTTTAGATTTTAAAAATTTCAAATTGATTCCTCATAGTTTGAAAAGGGCCAGATTGATCCTTTTATAAATATCTATACAATTAAAAAAATTATACGAAATTGTATGGAGGCACCAATTTATCCTTTTTTTGAAATGTAAGGATTGGTGACTTTCAAAATTTAAAAAGCTAATTTGTCTTTCAATATATCCCGATATATTTGTGAGGGGCCAACTTTGAGATTTCGTCTGTAATTAAATATACCAATACCATACCAATGATGATTCTGAGTCATACTGAAGGAAAATATCCCCCCAAATGCTAGGGCGAAAATTTGCACAAGATCGCATGAAGTCAGATGCTGCATGTCGGTTTGAAGTAACTGGAACAGAAGCCGTAAGAAACATTATACCGTCTTTGGCTTTGAGAATTGAGACACGGTATCAATGGACGATGGTAATAAGGGACAAGGGTTGTTTACTGGTGATGAGGATGAACTCTATTATATATAGGGCATAAATATGATTCGTCCGTTAGAGAAATTATTGCGTAGTTCAAAATCATCACTAAAGATAACATTTATTCCACTCATTTCACGTTTTTAACACTTTTAATCAATGGTGAAATTTACTGCCACGTTATATATTTGTTATTCTTTTAAAATTAATATATATTAGGAATGAAACTCACTCATCTTTTCCTTAATCAACTTATTCTCTATCTACTATTCTTTTCTACCAAAATAATATTGGTTCTAACCCCAAGGGATTGGCTAACTGAAGCATGATAGGTTCTTACATGTAGTAGATTACATATGTTTGAAGCCTCATCATTGATCTCTTTAGAGTGAGGTAAATGAAAGTTTCTTTGTGATTAATGTTCATAAATAAAAGGAAATTATAAGTGTACCCATTATGATACATTAGAGTGGGTTTTATATTTAAAATAAAATGTGAAAGATATTAACCTCTATATGAAGGTGCAAAAGCTAGCAATCTCTCTCCTATATATTATTAAGAGTTTAATTTTAATATATTCGTGGTTATACAACAAATCCTTTTATTTATATGACCTCTTATATAGTGAATGTGATAATCAATATGAATTGATTTTGTAGTCTTAATTATTTGAGGCGTTGTTGCTCATGATAAACATAAGACTGGTTTTTTCTATTTCATAACAAAATATTGATGTGATTTTTTTCTTGACTTTTTAAAGGAATATTTGCTCTAAGAGCAAGGCATAAATTCCTACAAAGTATTCTTTTTAATATTTATGTTCATTATAGTCATTTTAAATTTAGTTTCAAGATCAACTTTGTAATATATTTAGTAAACCATGCTGAGATTAAAAGATACATGTGCAGTTGATGTTTTGTTACAAATCATCTTTCCCAAAAACTTAATCCCATGGATAAAGGGTTTTTATATCTAATATGCTCGTGAGATCAATGTGTCTTCCTTGACTTAAAGTGTGAATTATTTTTTCTCATAACAAGAATAACAATGATTGGACTGTTGGTGATATGCATAATCATGAAGTCTCTGATACCTTGCTATAATCTTGGTATGAAATTGTTTCACCCAAAATTTTAATATGATAAATAAAGATATTAGAATAATTTTATATCTAATGTGTTTCTCTTCATTGCACAATCAGTATATAGCAAGTGATGATATTTATAAAGATTTCAAAAAGATTTTATAATATTTATAAGATTTAATTTTAATGCACTTCTAATACAAGAGCTTTACAAATTCATAAGAATTAAGCACATTTTAAATTATTTATAAAGATTTAAATTTATATGGCAAGAACCAAAAATATAACATAAAAAAATCACCAAAAGTTAAAAAAAGGACAAAAATCAAAACATATGTGTATAGCAATTAAAAACATATTTAAATAATTTTTTAAGATTAAATATCCATTTTATTCTGTCAGAAATATATTGATGGATAAATTAGCCTCTTAGAGTCTCATTATGATCCATCTTAATAAAGAAAAAGGAACACATTGGTTATTTCGTGCTTATCTATACAATTAGAAAACATCCTACAGGCTTGTGTAGAGGAATTAATTTGTCACCCCTTTTTAATTGTGAAGGATCATTGTGAGACTTTCAAATCTGAAGGAACTAATTGTCATGACCCGACTTGGGCACATGACCGGCACGTGAGGAATCCTCATTCCCACTTAAGCCTCGTGATTTCTGAGTCCCTCTATATGCATAATTTAATATAAAATCCTTTTCCAAAACATGAATTCATCTCTGACATAAATGTCTAACTCTTTGAAAAACAAATCATCATAAACACTTTCATAATCAAGCTCTAGTATATATCTCTGATACAAAACACATGAGTTACTCTTAATACAAAATAAACCATAGAACTCGTAACCGTGAAAATACAAAATATTCATGATAAAAAAAAATATGTCAGTCTATCTTTATGGTCCGGGACCCTGCCCATCATGCACAGTGGGGTACTCTATTTCTAAACAGAATACCAAAAGTACTTCACTCACAAAGTGAAGCTCACCAACTGGGAAATCTCTACTGCGAGGGAAGAGGTGGAAGAGAAGAACTCGCAGCGTCTACTGCACCTATAATGGAGGAAGAGAGAGGGGTGAGTTTCATCTAAAACTCAGTGAGTAAGTCCTCACCCATAACCCTCTCATGGGACAGTCAAGGGAAATAAATAATATATATATATATCAAACCAGTTAATGCAATAATTCTAAAGTTCATATTCATAAGAATAGCAAATAGTTCTAAAATCAGTATTCTGTAGAAACCATAAACCACAGTATGCTAATAAAGAAACAAGAATCTCTAGTTATGCCCAATTCATGTGACATAACAAATCTTTGGTTATACATAGCATAATAAAGTCTCTAATCTCTGGGGCACCTAACTAAGTCCCGTTTATTATTTCTCTAGCCCTAAGGTGACTTGGTATACCAAGGTTAATGGAATAACTGCCATTAACTCATAGTCTGTTTCTCTATAGCTACTGTCCAGTTCAATCAGAAATCTAAATCTTTTCTCTATATCTCATAAATCTTCTACGCTAGAGTTCACAAGTTCTAGCATATACATATTCTCTACTCTGGAAATCATCACAATGTTTAACAAATCTCTACATATATATTCTAGTTCTTTGATAAAAATCACTTTAACAATAATGGTCCCATGAGTTTTTAGAAAAACATATATCTCATGCTATAATTTACTAAAATTAACTCTAATGATCAACATAAGGATCATAGGATCTGAACCTACTTACGTTTAAAGCCGGGAGTATATGGGCCCCACCAACTTGACCTGAAGAGTTTGGAATGGCACCAACAACTGTCATGGAGCAACCATAACTCTAGATTAATCTCTAAAAATCTCTAGAGAACTCTATTCTAACTCTACTAAAATTGAGGAAACACCCCCACTTGACAAAAATGAGAAAAATAATCGGACCAAATCCAAGATCATGGAGAAATAAAGACACAATCTAACAACATATACTTACCTTGAAGCTTTGGAATGATGGATTTGAGAGGATTTGAGAAAAAGAGAAAATTTGAGGGAGAAGGAGAAAGGGTCACGTTTCTGCTTCCTTCTGCCCGATTTGGGGGTTTTTTAAAGGGATCAAGGTCTCACTGACGCCGCCATAGCAGTCATAGACCGCTATAGCGATCTAACCGCGTCTCATGGTCCCCACAGAGACACTTATGACCGCTATAGCGGTACCTCAAACCGCTGCACCACTTGAACATTCTCTGGTGACCGAAATCCCCAACTTCTGTGTTTTTCAGTCATTCCGGCATCTGGGTTGTTCCAACACTCACTTATTTACATTTATTAATTTCAAGTTAATGTCCATTAACTTTAAAACATAAATGTAAATAAGGAAATACCCCCCATTTGGAAATAAAATATCAAAAACATCAAAACTTCATCAAATCAGAATCCAAATTTTGAGTTTTAGTTCAAATCCGGGAATTTTCAAGATTTTCTAAACTTGTGGGTTAACAACGAAACATTTGCAGGTTTCATAAAATTCATTAAAAATCACTCTTCAACTTGTTTTCACTCAAGGAACAATTACTGGGACTTTTGATCCTAAGAATATGGTTCTATCATATAGCCCTCCAAAGAGGTGTAGGATCTAGACTTAGTAAAATTCAGGACCCGACGGTAGTTCCCAGAAAATCCTTGAGGCTATACAGAACCTTACTGCTGACCCGTGTACCTCGGGTATCACACTAATTTATTTATTGATATATTTTTTAGAGACAAATATAAATATTTAGTCTTATTTAATACTATTAGTCATTTATGTTTTGCCACATTTCTATTAGTTAAATTGAATGAATTATCTATTATGTTCCAGCCATCTGTTAAGGGAGCACCAACCATATTGGTTGAGCCTGATCGAGTCCATCATCATTATGTTGGGTTTGGGCTCCCTCCTATGTGGAGAAAAGCCCAAAATCGAGTTAGCTCACTTATCTAATGGTAGAAGTCAGTTAGGGTATTGTGAAAGAGCTCATTCTTGAGACTCATAGTAGCCACAAAAACAGAGAGAAGAGAAAAACTCACCCACCCCGGTTTCATATTCCTAATATGAGCAGCCGCCGTAGATTGGTGTTTCTGAAGTGGTTCACCGTTGGATCAGGCTAAAATCTGGATAGCAAGTTCCTGACAAGTGGTTCCTCATTCTGAACGGTTAGATAATTGAAATGAGGCTTGGAGAATGAGATATTGATCTCACATACTCGCTCTATTCTTGTTCAGAGAATTAGTATTTTTGGATTAAGCTGTTATTGTAAATTGCCAACTGTAAACTTATTCACCGTTGGATCGGGCTAAAACTTTTATAACAGGTTCTTGGTGTCTGGTTCTTCATTTTAAATGGTTAGATCGTTGATAAGAGGTCTGAAGTGTGAGATATTGATCTCGCATCACAATTTTATTTTTATTTGGAGAATCACTTCCTTGGTTCAAGCTGTCATTGTAAATCAGTGTTTCTAAAGCCGTTCACCATTGGATCGGGCTGAAACTTGGATAGAAGGTTCTAGATATCTGATTCTTCATTCTGAATGGTTAGATTATTAAGAAGAGGTCCGGAGAGTGATATACTAGTCTCAGACAGTAACTCCAAATTTGGGGTATTTATCATCTTTTTAGTTCTCAATTTTAAGCATTGGTATTTGGTTGATTATGATATTGTTAGCACGATTTTGCACTTATTTGAGATTTTCTTGTCCCTATTTTGATCATAGTGGAGCTATTTTTTTAATCTGGATGATCCATGGTTTTTATCTCTCACATTGAGGGAGTTTTTCCACGTTAAAAATCTTGGTGCATTATTGTCCCCATTGTTCTCGTTTATTATGTGTGTTGATTGCTGCGATAATTTTATTGATATAGTTACTTCTCTTGTTCTAGCAAGTAGGGAATTGTATGTTTAATTTCCTAACACATTACTCTTAGGACAAAGCCTTCCATTACATCGTTTAAGCGAAGAAGAAATGAGATAGCCATCAAGGATTAAGCTCACACCAAAACAAATAAGACACCTGTAAATCCTCCGTTTGTGTTATCGAGGCAGTGATTGTGACTCTTGCTCTGTTGCTCTACTCTTAAGTGTTGACTAATGTTGGGGAAATCTTAGGAATGAAGCCTATTACCAACAGTGGAAGCAACAAATATTTCCCCACACCTGTGCAATTAAATAGGTAGTACCAAAAACACTCTGGGCAGTATAATAATTTGGTAGAAAAATAAAATAAGAGACACAAGAATTTTTAAAGTGGGAAAACCCCCAATTAGAGGGACAAAAAATCCATAGGATCTAGTCCAGCAAAAGTTTCCATTGTGATCAATGGGAATACAATCAGCCTTCCTAATAGCACCAAGGAATCTCAATAATCAACAGAATACTCACCCAATTGGGCAAAACACAACCATATAACTCCACAATGTGGGTATAATAGGACAGCCGCCAGAGAAGGCAATAAAATTAACAGGCTATATCAAATGATCAAGCTCAACACCAGAAACAACATACTAAATTTTCATGATAAATGGAGTACGTTTACCCGTCTGATGATGAACCCACTGCTCTGCCCTTTCTTCCTTTTTCTCTTCTCTATAAATGAAGTGATCCATATGGGTAGCTTTTAGGAGTTGTCTATATGAAGAAGTATTTGTAAGGATGGTTTGAAATTTTAATCATTCAAAAGTTGTGGATAGTGAAAGATTTGGAACTCCTTATAGGGTCGTGGATGCAGGCAGTTAAGACCGAACCACGTTAAATTTTGTCTCCTTTATATTGTTTTTCTTCTTGCATTGTTTCCTCTATTGAGAGAAAGTTTGTTCTTGTATTTGTTTGCTTCCGCTGCCCAATAACTAATATCCCAATAATTCATTTCTTGATAGTTCTGTATTGATAAAGCCATAAAGCGCAAATTATTTTTTCTCATAATGAGGATAACTTTTATTGAGCCTTTGGCGACATACATGAAGACTTTGATATTTTGTTATAGTCTTGGTATGAAACTGTTTGGCCCAAAATTTTAAGTTAATAAATAAAAACACAAGAATGAGGGATTTAAACTTCAATCGATCTTGAAAAATCTGATCCAGTGATTGTAATTCCTGCACCGTTGCCACATGTTAACTAACATCCTGATGGGTTGCATTTATGCATTCATTTTCTATCCTAACTCTGAACATTTTGCATCTTAATTGTACTTAATTGATGGGTAATTGATAGATTCATATTTAGTCCTTACTGGGTATCACTGAATAAAATCATGATTCTTTGCACCATTTTGATAAACAAATATTCCTATACTATTAATCCTCTTTTGTGAGTGTTATTTGTTGCAGGGACATTCCATGTTGGTGTATGAACACCATAGCAGTGCTGGAGTTTGTAATAGTGTTCAATTGGGAGAATTGGGAAGCTAAATAATAGAGTTCTAGAGCACATTTAAAGGAAGTTTTATAATGGAAAATTGGTATATCTCTCTACAGGGATTGGATTGAGGAAAATAAATATGTTTTGAAAAGATTAAGAAGTCCTTTATAACTTTTATGTTCTGCTTAAAACCCAGTTCTATGAGCATCTTAGTGAAAATTTAGTTGTTAGATTAAAGGTTGTTGATTTTCTAATGCTGCCCAGTTTGACCTTCAATTGGTATTTTGCTAATATCTAAAGCTACAGATGTCCGATTGAGGTGATTCTTGTGGCGTTGGAAAGCTTATTCAAATAGCTACTTCTATTTCTAGGCACAAGAGCTAATTCCAACATTTTAGGCCTTAAACGGGCTTGGAAATGTTCGATGCAGTGTTGTGCGAATATATGACCGCTATAGTAGTCACCAGAGAGCAGGATATTGCAGCATCCGTGAGAATCAAGAGGTAGGACAGCTATAGTGGTCTCAGACCGCTATAACAGCCATAAGTGATGTGGCTTCCTCGTTTCCACGCGACTTCGGTCCGCTGTATTGGGGCATTTGGGATATAGCTCGGTTTTTAGCGTAATTAAGGGACAATTAGTAACTTAGGTTTTTGTTTTTGGGAATAGTTTGAGAATACTCTTTTTCTCTCTCTCACTGTCTTTCTAGGTTTTAGAGTTCTTAGTCATTGTTAGATTTTGGTTCTTGCTGGATTGTAATTTGGTTTCTCCCTTTAACAATGATTGAGAAACTCCCTCTATAGAGGAGTAATCTCTTTACTGTGCACAGAGATAACTGAGGATTAGGTTTGTTCTTGGGGTTCATAATTTCTATTACAATTCATGATTGGTTTTTCTTCCCCATTTGCTTTCTCTTTTGATATCAATTGCGAGAATTATTGTAATTTTGTTTTTAAGAGTTGTTTGGTTGTACATTAGTTCACGTGCATAATCTAGTTACCATTGGGGTATTGGGTTGATTGATTTAATTATATCAAATTGGTAAAGGAATTAGGTTGCTGTAATTGGTAATTAAACTGGCATAGGTTCATAGAATCACGATCGTGAATTACTAGTTCATATGTTAGCTAAACTCTTAGTGGGAGTGCAATTGTATGACCGCTAAGAAGAATTGCATCATTGTTGTGTGATAGCATAAATAATGAAAGTCACCACCGCCACATGAATTTATCTTTTTAACTGATAATTGAACAACTCTTAATCTGAGGGGATTTTTGTGCAGGTAATTCTTCCTATTATAATTTCGCAATTTTTTTTAGCTTGCTATAATTTTAAAACCCCAAATTTCTAATTAGCTAGTAATACTTCCTTGTGAGACGATCTGAGTTGTGCTCTTTACTATATTTTTTATGCAACTTGGCATTTTATAAATTTTAATTTGGTTGTGAGTAACGATGGCTCGCATTAAATTTTGACACCGCTATTGGGGAAGTGTTTGTAAATGATTTTTATTTTTATTTTTATTTTTATTTTTATTTTTATTTTTCTATTTTATTTTTATTTTTTTCCTATTTTCATTCCAAAAAAAAGGTGATAAAAATTTTTTGAAAAAAAATATTTTCATTTTAGTTATTTTATTTCATTTTTATTATTATTATTATTATTTTCTTTTCCACTTGGTCTTTTATGTTTAGTAACACACATTTTGGTTCCCAGCCATCTGGGTCTTACAATGTTACAGGTACACAAGTTGTTGACAATAACCTATACCAACGAATGGAGTGCCCGCAGGATGAGATGAAGTATGTATTGTGGCAATATGCCATGAGGAGTTATGCTCAGCAATCACAACATGAATATGATGCTTACTCTAGCATAGCCTAATCAGATTGGTATGATTGTATGCATCAGGGATATGGGTGTGTTGAGCCAGCTTAAAACTCATATTTCCAGTAGCAATTTCGTCTGCCACCACCACTCTATCAGTAGAACTTGCAACCGCCCCTACTGCAGGAGTCTTATGACTTACAGTATCAGCAGCCTCCAACATTGTCTGTTCCTCCTAGTACCTCTGAATTTCCATGGCAAGAAATGATGAGAATGATAATGGAGAGTCAAAAGAGAACCAATGATGCTTTGCTGGAGATGATGAATAATATAACTGAGTTGCATAATTCACAGTTCCAACAATTGAGTTTATCTCAGATTCCAGATGTGGTGCCACGTCTTGGAGAGTCTAAAAAGTCATAGCATTACTAAATTAAGTCTATGTTATTAATGTAATGATATATGGTTTTTTTAAATTAAAACCATAGGTATCCTTCTGTCATATGTCAATCCTACTCGAATTAAGTAGAACCACTAGCTAGTACGACAAAGCCCCTCTTCCTAAATTTTAACTTGTAATACAGTTATATACATAAGTATTAAACAATACTCCCTCTGTTTCATAATAAGTGTCATTTTTTTACTTTTTAATGTTTCAGAATATCTATCCATTTAGGCTATCTAGGTACCTTTAATTTTTTTCTTCCATTTATACTCTTAGTACAAATGTGTTAGTTAAATAACCAACATAATTATCAAGATGATAATAATGATTATACAAGGATAATTTTGTCAACTCATCTATATTTACCAAAATGTTCTTTTGTTTCACTTATTGTATGTATTGTTTGGTTTTTGATAGTTATTATAAAACGGACGAAGTACATGATTAAATGTGGTAGAAAAGGCCTTCATAAATTCCATTGCACCAATCTTATTAGTAGGATAAATATACAAATTAATGATAAATCCTATCCTTAATTAAAACTAAAATAACATCTAAGGAAGCGGAATGTGTTGAGTTCTAAGCATGGTTCTGAAAATTGGACCGAACCGGCTGGTCGGACCGATTGAACCTGGAACTGGCCCGTCATCCGGTCCGGGTTAAACCTTAAAACCGCTTGCCAGAAAACCGCTTGCGAACTGCCCAAAACCGTCCGGGAACCGCTAAACCGGGCAAACCGGCCCGGTCCTTGCGGTCCGGCGGTTTTTTTTAAAAAAAAATTTTGACGCAAAATGGCGTCGTTTTCAATTTTTTTTTTTTAAAAAATCACAATACCTAGTGGCCAGTACCCACCCAACCCCGTTGTTCCCCTTTCTTTCCTTTTTGAGAGCCAAACATTGCAAACCCAAAGAAAGCCTAGTTTCCTTTTCAGTTCCGGAGAGAAGCAAAGGAGCCACCACCACCACGATCTGCCCACCGCGGTTACCTCCGCTACCGCGAATGCGGCCGGCTAAGGCGTGGATCTGCTGCTGCTAGCGTCGAGTTGCTTCTGCCTGTGTCGATCTGCTTCTGCTTGGGTCTCGCGTCCGCGTCCGCCGTGCCGCCACGAGCTGCCCGCCGTTGTTCCGCCTCCGCCTGCTGTCTACCTCGCGCCGGCGCTGTCAACGCATAGATCTGCTTTTTCCTGTGTCGATTTGCTTCTGCCTGCAATAACCCTGCATCGATCTGCTTCTGCTTGGGTCCGCCGTGCCGTGTCGCCTCGCCGTGCTGCTAGCCTTGCAGTCACTGGGAACTCTTCTGGCTGCATCCTGGTCTACATCTGCTTCTGTCTCTTTCGCTGCCTTCCTTGAAGGTAAGAATGAAGCATCAAAATCTTCTTCTACCTCTATCTTTGCTTTGCTTTGAAAGATTGAAGCTTGAAGTCACCATAGTTGTGAAGCTTGATAGTTCAAAGTTGAATTTGAAACTGTTCTGTTCTGCTTTTGCCATGCTTTGCTTAACTTTTTCTTCCAATTTGTTTCATCTAACAATTTAGCTATTTTTATTTGAAGTAAATTTTGGAGTTGATTATTGCTCAGTACTAATTTGATTTGTGGCATTATAGATTGTACTGGATTATTTATTTATTTTGTTGGATTTTGATTATGTGATTAACTGATTATGTGAATTTATTTATTTAGATATGGATGCTCTAACTCCTAATCAGTCTATTGAAGTAAATAACAATGTTGTGCCTGTTAATGTTAATAAATGACATCAATCCTAATGCTACCAATTCTGACAACCAATCTTCCTCAGCCTCTACTCGTGGGAAAACTAATCCGGCATGGAAATATTTTAATTTGATAGTTGAAAATGGGAAGCCATTATATACATGCTTGCTTTGTTTAAATCAGTACAAAGGTGGAGGGATTAATAGGATGAAGCAACATCTTGCTGGAAAAACAGGAAATATAGCCAAATGCATGAAAGTTCCTCATGATGTGAGAGAGAAAATGTTAGCAAGTTTAGAAGAAATCAAGAAAAATAAAAGTAAAGATGATTCTGTGAGCTTTGGTGATGAGATTGAGGAAGTATTTGAACAAGAGGAACAAGCGCTTAATCTTAGGCATCCACCATCTAAAGTGCAAGTTGTTGGAGATAAAGGCAAGCAAAAGGCAAAAGTTAGTAGTTATTTTGCAGCAAGATCAACTCCGGGAGGCCAACCAAGTTTGAAAAGTGCATTTCAAAGCAAGGAGGCATTACATGAAGTTGACTTGAGAATTGCTAGATGGCTTGTTGATGCAAGGATTCCTTTTAATGCAATTCAGTCACCTTTCTTTAAAGCTGCACTAGATGGTATTGCTGGTATTGGACCTGGTTATAAAGGTCCTTCTTATGATACATTGAGGGTTCATTTATTAGGAGACCTTAAGAAAGAGTGCCAACTACTTGTGGATAGTTATCGGAATAAATGGAAAGACAATGGTTGCACACTTATGGCTGATGGTTGGACAGATCAAAGACAAAGAACTTTGATCAATTTTTTGGTGTATTGCCCGATTGGTATGTGCTTTGTGAAGTCTGTTGATGCTTCAGATGTGGTAAAAAATGCGTCTACATTGTGTAATTTGTTTTCTGAAGTTATTGAATGGGTAAGGCCTAGTAATGTTGTGCATGTGGTGACTGATAATGCGGCCAATTATGTAGCGGCTGAGAAACTCATTCATGAAAAGTATGAGAACATTTTTTGGTCTCCTTGTGCCGCCCACTGCTTAAATCTCATTTTGAAAGATATAGGTAGTATGCCCCATATTGCTAGCCTTGCATCCCGAGCTTCAAAGGTAACTGTCTTTATTTATAATCATATGGTGTTCTTGTCTTGGCTTAGAAAAAGGCCTAGTTGGAAGGAAATTGTTCGTCCAGGAGCTACTCGTTTTGCAACTGTCTTTCTTACATTGAAAAATATATATGAACACAAGGCAGATTTGCAAGCTTTGGTTGTTGACACACATTTCACAGGGCACAAATTAGGTAGGAGTGCTAATGGGAAAGCTGTTAGTGCTATTGTGTTAGACAATAAGTTTTGGGATGGTTGTCATACCACGTGCAAGCTCATAGGCCCTTTGATTAGATTGTTAAGAATTGTAGATTCTGATGAAAAACCTTCATTGGGATATGTATATGAAGGTATGCAAAGGGCTAAAAATGCAATCAAGGAGATGTTTAGGAATAGGAAGACATCATATGAACCTTACACTGAAATCATCAAGGCAAGATGGGATAGGCATTTGAAACGAAGTCTTCATGCAGCAGCTTACTTTCTAAACCCTTCTTTCTTCTATGATGAGAAATTCATTGAGAAGAATCAAGTCATGCGAGGCTTACTTGACATGTTTGATATAAAGAGCCTTTGTAGTGACACAGTTAAAGCTTTGAAAGAGGTGCAAATATACCGGGAACGCACGGGAAGCTTTGATAGGCCCAAAGTTGTTCAAGCAGCCAAGGAACTTCAACCTAGTAAGAAATTGTATCTAGTAGTTTGATTTGTTTGAATGTTTTGAAATAAATGGTGATTGTTAATGATAAAACATTTATATCTAACTTTTGTAGGTGAATGGTGGAGATATTTTGGTGGCAGTACCCCAATTTTACAAAAGATTGCAATTCGTCTTCTTAGTCAAACATCTTCTTCCTCGGGGTGTGAGCGAAATTGGAGTGTTTTTGAACAAATTCATACTAAGAGAAAAAATAGGTTGGGACATCAAAGACTAAATGATCTTGTTTATGTGACCTATAACTTGCGCCTTAAATCTAGGTATTATGAGTTATATTATCAAACTATCTAATATTTGTTGATTTATGTTATTTTTGCAACTTTAGGATAATAAACTTTAGAAGTTATTTTAATATTTTGAATTTGTATACTAGGTTACAACAAAAGAATAGGTCCTATGATCCAGTTGATTATGAAAGCATTGATCTAGTGGACTTTTGGGTGATGGAAGATGTTGAAGAGGCAGAACTTTCTAATGATCTTCAAGAATTAATATATCAAGAAAATTCTATCCCTTCATATCATACTAGTGAGTCTTATAGTTTTTTTTGTTATAGAATGTATTTTTAATTTTTATAGATATTTCTATATATTTTTAACATATTTTGTATCTTTTTACTGTTTCTAGATGATGATGATAGTCATGAGACTCATCAATTTGATTATACTATGCCTTATGCTTCATTTGGTGATGATGAAGATGAAGATGGACATGAAGCTATTGATGATGGGGATATTCAACAAATTAATGCAAATTTTGATGATCCTATTTGATTAATGAACTTTTAGGTCTTTAATGTTTTTCTTGTATTATTGACTTATTGTTATGTTTTGACTTATGAGTATGTTTGTATTTGACTTAATGTTATGTGACTTATTAACTTATTGTTATGTTATGTATTATGTTCTATAGGTTGTGTTGATATCTAATTTAACCTTTAGTTATTCTATGCAATTTATTTCATTTTATATTTTTATATATTTATATAAATATAGGTTTTATTATATACCGGTTGGACCTCCGGTTGAACCGGTCGAACCACTGAACCTCTAAACCCTTACCCTGACCGGTTCGATGTCCGGTCCGATTTTCAGAACCTTGGTTCTAAGCGATTCTACTATACTTAATTTTTAACAATATTTTTTTTACTAGAGTATCTTAAAATTAAACTATTTTTAATATGTATTGTATATAGGTTATATTACTAAAAATGTTACCAATTTTTATATACAATATAATTATAATTGTGTTGAATTATTTTTTGTAAGTCTGGAAAACAAAAGAACAATTAATTTGAATTTACATACTATCATTGTAAAACATTTTCATGCAAACATATAATTATAGATTGTCATATCAACAAATAAAGATTGAGTCAACTTTTTTTTCTGAGGATTAAAGAACTGCTCGCAAAACTCCAAGAAGAAGGAGCATAAAGATAAAAGTAATAGTATAATACATTACCAATTGAAAGAATCAAAGAAAACCAGATAAAAACATGGTTTATTTATTATGAAGGTCTTATAGTTTTATTCAAGTTTTAATTAGGTATCTATAGTTTAAAAAATTATAATCAAGTCTCTATAATGTAAAAAAATTTTAAATTAAGTTTTTATAGTTTAAAAATTTTTAATTAAATTCCTATATTATATATAAAGTTTTAATCAAGTTCCTATATTGTGTAAAAATTTTCACCAAATCCCTAGACATGTATACTTTTTGGGAGTTAGTCAATTTTTTTAAAATAAAATATAGGGGTTTAATTTGCTTGCAAATTAATAAATTAGAGGGATTTGATTGAAAATTTTTGTATGATATAAGAATTTACTCACAAATATTTAAACTGAATAACCCAATTAAAAGTTTTAATTAACATCTACTTGATCGTAATTTTTATAAATATGATATAGTGATTTACGCTGATCAGTATAGAATATTTCCAACAACCTAAAAATCAGAAGATACTGAAGAAAGCAAGTGGTGGATAACAAATACAAGACTAGGAATGTCAACAACTTTTGCACTAGGTTTAGTATAAATATAGTTGCACGCCAACTTTTTGCAAATCTTCCTATATAATATTGCTAGATGATGGTGGGATCCAAAAGCAGCGCAACAACGTAATCCTAAGCAGTTCTCCATTTGTGTATTTATCCTCAAAGTTGGCATAAGTAAACTCAATTATTCGTGCCAAATTAAGAATGCAATCAAGCACTGGCTTTGGGACACTATATAACTTGAGACATGCTTCATTTATATCCTTCCAAAAATCTTCAGTTTCCTTATGGATGAGTTTATAGGCCTCTTCTTGGGAAAATATCATATTGCTTCATACAACATTCAACTGCAGAAGCAACATGTACCCTTTGTTGCTCAAACTGCAAACAAATCAAACCGAATGCAATAGCTCATTTAGATCAATAATAGTCAATATTTATTGAAGGAAACCACAGCCAACTCATCATCCTTGGCTTCAAGGAATTAATATTGAGTCAATTTTCCAAAGATTTAGGATAGAGTATGACATCCTTATAAACTTTTACGAGTTCACTAATTATCACTGTCAACTATAAAATATTCTTAATTAATTTCTACACTATACCGTAATGTTGCGAAGAAACATCTTATTCATACATTTTAAACTAAATCAGTAATTTATTTTCTCAAAGATACACGTAATATCAGCTTAATAGTTCTTTGAAAGATACACAGAAGGGCAGCGACTCCTTAGATATCAATATGAAACTGCTGCCAAGTCCTTTCTTATGCGTGCACTCATATGAAAAAGAATCAATGAATATTTTGTTTAATCTCACAATTTTGTAATGATAGTTAGGTGCAAAAATTTAATTACAATTTTTTTTTCATTGTGGAGATCTTATTACAAATTTTTAAACTATAGAAACATGTTGATTAATTAAATCTTAATAAAAAAAATTAGAGAATCAGAAATGTTTCTTTCCTATTTTTTTTATCATAATGATGTGACATACATGCTAATTTTTAGATGGATAAAAGAGTTATATAACTTTATTCCATTCAATACCCTTATTTTTTTTTTTTAAACAATGTCAATCAGGCTAGTAATTCTTCCTAGAGGGGATATGGGAGAGAGAAGATGAGAGTCAAACATAAGACTACCCACTCAAAAGTGCAAGAGACAACTATAATCACTGGCTGTAAACTCAACTGTCATCCAACAACCTTATTTTTGTTAAAAGAATTAGTAATTTTAATGGAAATCTAGCGTAATTCATTATATAAAAGGATTCATTATTTATGACCTAACTAAAATAATTTAATTTTATGATAGTAATTTTTGAAAGAAAAAAATAATACTCTTTTAACAAGTATTTCTCTCAAACTAAACCAAAACAAAAATATTCAAGAAATGACTCTGTAGCTTATGTGAGCCAATGTCATCATTGAGTCTACTAAGAAGAGATACAACTTTTATAATTGCTGGATCGCTGATTATCCATTCAAACACTTGTTTGGTTGCAAATCCTCCTAGTTAGACCAAGAAATGCTATCATCTGAAGTGGCAATGTAGAAGACACAGCTCCATTAACCTTGTACTCATCATATGTTGGAATATAGTTCTCATGACACCATTTTGCTTCAATCATGTAAGCTTGTGCCAAGTTACAAAACTGAAAATGGAATTAACCAAATACTAATTAATTAACTAAACAGATTTCGCAACCCATAACTTAGTTTGAAAATTTTAAATGCAATCACCTTTCCTAAAAACTTTAGATGATGGTTAGAGTTATATAAATAATTTTTATTTCTAACACGACTCTCAAGCCAATATCTAACATAACTCTTGTACTGAAATTTAATTATTTTATTTAGATGGGGACAATAAGAATTGAATTCTAGACCACTTTATCATAAAAGCTTTGATACCATGTCATGAAACCGCTTATCTCAAAAGTTTAAGTCAATAGGTTAAGGCATATGAATGATTTTATATCTAATACATTTGTCATACGGCTCTAATATCATGGGAGGAATCAAATGCAGAGGCATAAGGATGAAACAGAGAAAGGAAACAGATTCAGTAGCTGTCATAGAATTACAGCACAGAGAGATATATATATATTTAAAAAAAATATATAAATAATTTTATATCTAATACGTATTTTACTTTGTTGTGTAATTAATATTAATATATAATTGAAAGGGGACTATGAATTAAGTCGATGTCGGAAAAAATGATACAAGCATTTGTGGGGCTCCACGAGATGAGATGATGATGGAGATGGAGATTTTTTCATTTTCAGGTTGCATGTCTTGGTGCTATGCGTTGTTACCTCTTTGTTTTAGGTCTTGGGGTGACTTTTGTATTTTTGTTTATATTTTCATTTGTATTTTGTCTCCCACTTATTTGTGGGTCCATGGTCCATCGAAAAAAAAAATTATTATAAAAATCATTTTACTGAGAGCAACTTTTACATTTATTTTATCAAATAATACTTATATAACTTTTACAAGAATAATCCTTGAAGAGTTTAAAAATTTCAGAAACTTTAGAAAAGTTGGAGCATTACAAAACTAAGTCTATGTTATTGATGTAACAAAATATATATATATATATATATATTGTTATTCATTTTTTTTATATTGAAACCATAGGTATTCTCTTATTATACACAAATCGTACTCAAGTCGGGTAGGACTATTAGAGTCGTAAAACTCACACTTCTAAATTTAACAGAGTTGCATGTCCATTGCTTGATCAATATATGACTAAATGTAGTATAAAAGGCTTTCTTAAATCTTATTATTAATAGGATAAATATGCAAATTAATGATGAATCCGGCCCTTAATTAAAATTAAAATAACATATAAGGAAGTCGATTGAGTTAAACTCTATTTGACGAAATACTTTTAAAAATACAGTATAGGGGTTTAATTTGATTGGAAATTAATAAACTAGAGGGATTTGATTGAAAACTTTTGTATAATATAAAAATTTAATTACAAATATTTAAACTAAACAACCTAATTAAAAATTAAATGAGGCTATAAAAATCTTTATAGTAATTAATAAATCTAAAAGCATAAAACGCCAGAAAAAAAGAAGCAAAAGACCCCATTCTAAAACAAAAACAGAAGCATAACCCTATCACCGAAATTCTGCCAGAGTTAAACCATAGGTCTCCCATATGTGTCTGGTAAATAATAGAGTGTATTAATAAAGAGCTGAGCTCACCGAATCAAGTTTTATTATTGAATATATTATTTTAAATTTTATGTTGTAAATTTTCCCGTAACTTGAAACTTTTTCCTATCTAGTCATATTCAACTTCAAGAACCCATCTCTTCTCCATTACATTATCGCTGTGGCTGGGGCCATTACGCCATTGTCCCAAGTTGATTTTTGATAAATTTTCATCATAAAATTTTTTACTCTCTCAATTAATTTTAATTTAGATTAAATTTCAAAATTAATTAAAACTTATATCAGACTTTCAAAATTAATTTTCAGACTCTCAGTAAATTAAAACTTATACATAACTTTTAATGTTAATATTATTTTGAGAGTAAAATAATTTTAGACACGTGACAAAATATAGATGACTAATAATATTAAAAAAATGGCTTAAATATATTTTCCTGTAAATATAGGATATTTTGATTTTAGTTCCTCTATTTTTTTTTTACTTTTGGTCATTCTATTTTTTGTATTACGTTTTTAGTCTTTATCCTAGTAAGAATTAATAAGTGATGATATTTATAAAGATTTCCAAAAGATCTTATAGTATTTATACGATTTAATTTTAATGAACTTCCAAAACAAGAGCTTTACAAATTCATAAGAACTAAGCACATTCTAAATTATTTGCAAGAAACCAAAAGCATAACATAAAAAAAAAACCACCAAAAGTAAAAAAAAAAGACTAAAATCAAAACAAATGTGTATAGCAATTGAAAATATATTTAAATAATTTTTTAAAGATTAAATACCCATTTTATTCTGTTAGAAATAAGTTGATAACAAATTAATCCCTTAAAATTTGAGAGCTTCATCTTGGTCCATCATAATTAAGAAAAATGAACAAATTGGTCCTTTAGTGTTTGTCTATATGTGAGCGACTATTGTCACTCCCATTTGCCTATTGTCACTTTATATTTATTATCTTTATTAGTAATATTCCTAAGATATCCTTCATAAAAACTTAATTTTATATTTAACTAGAAGATCAAGTCTAGCCTCTCTTGCAAAGCATGGTGGCATGTATGCTAGTACGTCATTTATCATTTCGTGTAATTTTTCTTGTCTTTGTTCTTAAAATTAATGTAATATTTTATGGGAAAAATCAATGTGATAAGTGCGAAGGTATTGACGCAAAAGGATTATGATGGGCTATATGAAATCATAGCAAGAAAATTAAAGCTCATAATAGAGCACGACTAGTTTACCATATCTTAATATTACTTGGCTACTCTACCGTATCTTAATATCACTTGGCTACTCTTTGACTAATTTACCATATCTTAATATCACTTGGCTACTCTTTGACTAATTTACCATATCTTAATATTACTTGGCTACTCCTTGACTAATTTTTGCCGTTGCGCTCTATTATGAGCTTTAATTTTCGTGCTATGATTTAATATAGCCTATCATAATCCTCTTGCGTCAATACCTTCGCATTTATCACATTGATTTTTCCCAAATATTACTTGGCTACTCTTTGACTAATTTTTGGCGTTGCGCTCTATTATGAGCTTTAATTTTCTTGCTGTGATTTCATGGAGCCCATCATAATCCTTTTGCGTCAATACCTTCGCATTTATCATATTGATTTTTCCCATAAAATATTACATTAATTTTAAGATCAAAGATGAGAAAAATTACACGAAATGATAAACATGACGTACTAGCATGCATGCCACCATGCTTTGCAAGAGAAAGGCTCAACTTGATCTTCTAGTTAAATATAAAATTATGTTTTTATGAAGGGTATCTTAGGAATATTACCAATAAATACAATAAATTTGGAGTGGCAACAGATAAATGGGAGCGGTAATAACTGCTCCCTGTATATGTAATTAGAAAATACTATATGGGTTTGTACACAGAAATCAATTTATTAGCCCTTTTTTAATTGTGAATGATCATTACGTAATTTTCAAATTATTTAAAGGGATTAATTTATCCTTTGATATATTTTTTAGAGACAAAAATAAATATTTAATCTTATTTAAATATTGTTAATCATTTACGTTTTGTCACATTTCTACAACTATTTTGTTATTAAAATAATATTAACTTTAAAAGTCATATTTATTTTTAATTAATTAATTTAGAGTTTCAATAATTTTATTGTGGAAATATATAAAAAGTCAATTAACAATGGTATAACGGCATCAGCCCCAAGATATTTTCAACTCACAGTTCTAGTCTATGAAAATTATTTGGTGAGCTGAACTCTATTAGTTAAATTGAAATGAAGTATCCATTATGTTCCAGCCATCTATTAAGGGAGCACCTACCATGGTTGAGACCGAGTCCATCATCACTACTCTTAAAACAAAGCCTTCCATTACATCGTTTAAGTGAAGAAGAAATGAGATTGCCATCAAGGGTTAAGCTGAGACAAAAATAAAGAAGACACCTGCAAATCCATTATATTATCTTTGAGTAAAGTGTCACTTTCGTCCCTGAAATTGCACGCATGAGTCACTTTCTTCCTTGAAATTTGAAAATTAACTATTTGGTCCCTGAAATTGCATTTCATAGGTCACGTTAATCCTTGATCAAACAACCGTTAGTCAAACTTAACATTTTACTGACGTGTCACGTTAAGTGACACATGGCATGCCACGTGTCAATGACGTGGCATGCTGATCCCATGTGGCATGATGACGTAGCATGTCACGTCAACATGCTGACGTGGCATCAGACCCTTAAATTTTAAATGTGTCAAAATAGTCCTTGAAATTTTTTAAAATGTGTCAAAAAAGTCCCTGAAATTTTAAATATGTCAAAATAGTCCCTAAAATTTTCTAAATTGTCAAAAAAGTCCCAAATCCTAAATTTCTCCTCTTTTGGTTTGTAAAATCTAAATCTTTGATAAATCTTAAACCCACTTATTTCTCTCTCATTTTCACACCTTATTTAAATAATCTAAATTTTTAAACATTCTAAATATAATTAAGAGCTTGATTAGTCTAAATTTGAGACCTTTCATGTTTAACTAACATAACTAATTTATGGAATTTATATTTATGAACTGTAAGTATCAAAAAAGAAAAAAAATCAAGTACATAATGACTACATGCCAAAAACGAAAAAGAGGAATGTCTTTACCATCAACTTTTCTATTTCTCAACCTACATATATGACTTCATGTCATAGCTATTATGCATTAGAGAAGAGGGTTATCATTGAATATCATATTCCATTCAAGTTCAATGTTTTATCTTCAAACAATTTAAAAAAAATCATTCAGAATTATATTGTAGTTGTTGTGAGCGAAGAAGGCTAGAGAGTTGAGTAAGTGAGTTAAAAAATATGAGTGTCTTGAAAAAAACAAGAGTAGAGTTAGAGGAATCTTGAGTACGTATAGACTTACTAGAGAGGCTCTTGGAATAATCTTAGAGAAGCTCTTGTTCAAAATTGCAACATTGCCGGTCAATCCAATATTAAAAAAAATTAGTGTAAGCTCTTCTGCATACTATCTCTGATTTTAGATTTATATTTGTATTGCGCGTTTATTCTAAGTAACTTGTGATATAACTACTACCATATTCATTTCGCTTCGGTTTTTATTTTTATTTTAAAGAATCCGACTTCTAAAAAATAATTTATCAATTATATAAGTTCTAAAGGTGCGCAAATTTAAATGAGTAATGACATGTGAGTGAGCCTAACATAATTCCAAGAAATGTAATGTAATAGTTAATAAATTAATTATGTTAGTTAAACATGGAGGGTCTCAAATTTGGATTAATCATGCTCTTAATTATATTTAGGATATTTAAAAATTTGTATTATTTAAATAAAGTGTGAAAATGAGAGAGAAATAAGTGGGTTTAAGAATTATTAAGGATTTAGATTTTATGAACCAAAAGAGGAGAAATTTAGGATTTGAGACTTTTTTGACATATTTTAGAAAATTTCAGGGACTATTTTGACACATTTAAAATTTCAGGGACTTTTTTGACACATTTTAGAAAATTTTAGGGACTATTTTGATACAATTAAAATTTCAGGGTCTAATGTCACGTTAGCATACCACGTGGTATGCCACGTGTCACTTAATGTGACACGTTAGTAAAATGTTAAGTTTGACTGACAGTGTTTGGCCCGGGACTAACGTGACCTACGGAATACAATTTCAGGGACCAAATAGTTAATTTTCAAATTTCAGGGACGAAAGTGATTCACACATGCAATTTCAGGGACGAAAGTGACACTTTACTCTATTATATTCCTCCGTTTGAGTTATCTTGCAGTGATTGTGACTCCTGCTCTGCTGTTAAGTGTTAATTAACATCCCAATAATTCATTTCTTAATAGTTCTGTATTACCGCCATTTACTGGTGACATGATTGGGGGTCGTACGGTCGGCACAGAGCAATTTTTCTTGGGATAATGATATGTGAACACCAAAACAGTGCTATACCTATGGTTACACCATATAAAAAAGAAGAAAAAACAAAAACAGTGGTATCAATAAAAATGTAGCTTTTGTCTCTTTCTCTTTCTCTCTCTCATTCTCTTTCACTTTCCCACTCTCAGCTTTCATTCTCTTTTTCTCTCAGCTCGCACAAAAGAAGATTAGCAACAATAAACATGCATATGTTTTAATTTTTTTGCAACAATCTTATTTGTAAGGTATGCGGGTTTCTCATTTTCACTTCTTGTCTCTCTTTCAATATGTATGTGATATTTGTGTCTATGAGTTCCTCATTTATTTGTACGGTTTGAGTTAAGTTTGATTGTTGAATAAAGAATAAATGATTTATTATTTAATAAATCTATAAAATGACTCTAAAACTTGTAAAGTGATGCTAGAAAACGGTTTACAAGCTTGTTATAATTGGTTTACAAGTTTTCAGAAATAGTTTACAAGTGTTTTACACTATGTTTACAAATTTTAAGGATGAGTTTACAAGTCTTATAAACGAAGTACAGATAATATATAAAACTAAACATTACTTAAAACCTGCAAACGAAGTGTAAAAAGCTTGTAAACCAAGGGCATTAAATTTGTAAATCCTTGCTTAACACTTACAAAATGGTTTTTGCATAAACTTGTAAACTTGTAAACCAAGTTTCTTGCACAAAGTGGTTCCTCAAAGTTCTAAAGTGGTTGTAAATAATTAGAATCTGAGGCTAAATAATGTAAACACGATCTACAATACAATGTAATTAGGAGAGGGCTTTGTCATTGGTTTACAAGTTTTTTACACTATGTTTACAAGTCTTGTAAATCAAATGTAAAAACTTGTAAAACAAAGTATTGCTTAAAACTTATAAACCAAGTGTAAATAACTTATAAACAGACGGCAAAAAACTTGTAAACTTATGCTTAATATTTATAAACCAAGTGCAATAATTTTTATAAACCAAGTTTTTTTTGGCACAAAGTGGTGCTACAAGGTTCTGAAGTGGTTGTAAATATTTGAAATCTGATTCTAAATATTGTGAAAATGATTTACAAGATATTAGGGAAAACAAATTTCCATTGATTTTTATCATTGGTTAACAACTTTTATGCGCTTAGTTTACAAGTTTTTCGTATTATATTTACAAGTTTTAAATACGAGTTTACAATAAACTTTCTACTATAGTTTATAAGTTTTTTTTCACTTGGTTTATAAGTTTTAAGCACTTAAAGTTTTATATTCTTAGTTCACAATTTTTTAGCATAAGTTTACAAGTTTTTTGCACTTAATTTACAAGTTTTTTACACTTGGTTTGTAAGTTTTCAGAATAGGTTTAATGTTGTTTACACTTAGTTTTCAAGTTTTTAACATGGTTTCATAGGTTTTGTCCACTAGTTTACAAGTTTTTCCTTGTATTTACAAATTATATTTTGATTTAGCACGAGTTTAACAGTATATTACTTTGATTTTGGTTACTTGAAATTGGTTACATCATTAAATTACTAATATTATTTTATACATGAACTCATTTGTATCATTTTTTTTGTATTAGATACATAACTAAACGGTGCATTCAGAAGCAAAGAAAAAAAAACAAATGGAAAAGAAGACAAAACCCTAAAAAGGCAGGCGAAGATGTGAACATGACAGGATTGTTGTTGACAAAGGCATCAGTAGTGCCAATGATTTATTTCAAAATAATACATTAGTTAGTGATAATGATGAATCAATAGTTAAGAACATAGTGCGAAGTTATAAATAATGATAACGAAAAGACTGAATTTTTCATTGGTTGTAATAAACTTGAAATACATGAACAAATTAGTTAGTTTTTGATGCACGACTTTCCTCCCATGAGCATGTCAGTAACATGCAATTGAGTTGTCCATCCAGTCTCTTTCTTGAATTTATGAATTTATTAGACCTAAAACTCTTATTATTTGAGTAATTTTTGTAGAATAATTTCATTCTTCTTATAAATCAAATATTATCCCAATAGTAGGCACCGATAGGTCACAATCTCGATCATCATCATCAATTTGAATCTCAACATCAAAATTTGCATCAACATATGGAGTGTAATACAAAACTGTTATCAAAGAATACTGTGAAAAACTAAATTGCAAGACACAAAAAAAAAATACCATGGAAGAAGATCACACACACACACTAGAATTACGTGGTTCACTCACGTTTTTGTGTGAGCTACATCCACGGGCAGAAGAGTATGGTTCCCTTTAATGATTCTTGAAAGAATTACAGATGAGAATCACTCACTCTCACTCTCATACATCAACTGAACTAACTACTTGTTCATATGGCTTCACAGCCTTTTTATATCAGCTAGAAATGAGTGAAATGGTTGTAACTTAATAGTTAACAACCAACTAACAGACTTCACTCTTAACAGAAAAATAACCAAGTTAGTTAGTTAGAGTTCTCAACCCATAAGTCAACAAATCTCCACCTTGGATTGAGAAACTTCTATTACAAAAACAGATCACATACTCTCTTCTACCGCCATTTCAGAATTGTTATTTCCAACAATCAACATTAAGTAAATCCAAGCAATGCATGAATTTGCTTCTAGGGACAGGCTTGGTAAACATATCTGCAGGGTTCTCCTTAGTGTCGATCTTCTGAACCTTCACCCTTGATTCAGTTCGGATAAAATGGTACCTCACATCTATGTGTTTAGTCCGCTCATGATGGACTTGATCCTTGGCCAGAAAAATAGCACTAAGGCTGTCACAGAAAATTACAGCCTTGTCTTGAGGAAATCCTAGATCAGTGATTAATCCCTTTAACCAGATTCCTTCCTTGGCAGCTTCAGTTAATGCCATGTATTCTACTTCAGTTGTTGATAAGGATACTGTTGGTTGAAGAGTGGCTTTCCAGCTGACAAGGCATTTGCCAATGGTAAAGGCATATCCGGTTACAAATTTTCTGGCATCCAGATCAGTGGCATAATCTGAATCTGAATAACCTGTTAAATGTAGGTCTGGATTTGTACCATAGATGAGACCAACATCAATGGTCCCCTTTAAGTACCTAAGTATCCTCTTAACTGCTTGCCAATGTTCCTTTCCTGGTCTTCCCATATATCTACTGACCACATTTATAGCTTGAGCTAAATCAGGTCTTGTGCAAACCATTGCGTACATAAGAGTTCCAACAACATTTGCATATGGTACTTTGGCCATATATTCCATTTTAGATTTTGATTGAGGTGCACAAGCTTCAGAAACACAAGTATTGCTGGTTAGAGGTGTGCTGACTGGTTTTGCTGTGGTCATGCCAAACCTTGTTAGGATTTTCTGAATGTAATCTCTTTGGCATAGAAATAGTTTCTTCTGATTTCTGTCTCTATATATTTCCATACCTAAGATTTTTCTTGAAGCCCCTAAGTCTTTCATATCGAATTCAGAATGGAGAAGAGATTTCAGCTCCTGAATTTTAGTTTTGTCTTGAGATGCAATGAGCATATCATCTACATATAATAGTAGATAAATGTTTGATCCTTTCTCCACCTTGCTGTGATAAACACATGAATCATATAGACTTCTGCAGTAGCCATTTGAGGTCATGAATTGATGGAATCTTTTGTACCATTGTCTTGGAGATTGCTTCAAACCATAGAGAGATTTTTTTAGTTTGCAAACCAGATTTTCTTTGCCTTGTTCTTCAAAACCTTCAGGTTGTTTCATGAAAATTTCCTCCTCAAGATCTCCATGTAAGAATGCTGTTTTAACATCTAATTGCTCTAGTTCCATGTCTAGATTGGTAACCAAAGCAAAGAGAACTCGGATTGAAGTGTGCCTAACTACAGGGGAGAAAATTTCATTATAATCAATCCCTTCCTTTTGATTATAACCCTTAGCAACAAGCCTTGTCTTAAACTTGACTTGTTCAGTTTCTGTTATGCCTGGCTTCTTCTTATAAATCCATTTGCATCCCAATAGTCTCCTTCCTTCAGGTAGTTTAACAAGCTCCCATGTTTTATTTTTCTGCAGTGATTCCATTTCCTCATGCATGGCAGTGACCCATTTATTTGATTACGAACAATTGACTTCATGGTAGCTTGCTGGTTCTGCTGGATCAACTACCTCAGCAACTTGAAGGGCATATGAAGTCATGTCTTCAAAACCATACCTCTCAGGAGGTCTTATATTCCTTTGAGATTTTCTGATAGTAGTTTTAGTTTGAGGAGTAAATCCAAATTCTGCTTCTGTGATATCAGTGTTAGATTGATCAGGTAATTCAACTTGATTATCAGCATTTGGATTAGAGGACTCCACCTGTTTAGGATTTTCAGAGTTATCCAATTCCTTTTGTGTACAGGATTTGGATGGTAGTAAGGAAGCTTCATGAAAGGTAACATCCCTACTTAAAATGACCTTATTTTCTGATGGTGAATAAATCCTAAATCCTTTTACACCCTCTCCATAACCAACAAATATTCCTTTCTTAGCTCTAGGCTCTAACTTTCCTTCATTTACATGGTAATAGGCAGGACATTCGAAAACTTTTAACAGAGAGTAATCAGCTGGTTTGTTTGACCATACCTCTATAGGTGTCCTCCAATCAATGGCTGTAGAAGGAGTTCTATTTGTCAAGTAATTTGCTGTACTTACAGCCTTGGCCCAGAAATTCTTCCCCAATCCAGAATTTGATAGCATACATCTTGCCTTCTCTAGCAAGGTTCTATTCATCCTCTCAGCAATACCATTTTGTTGAGGGGTATTTCTAACTGTGTAATGTCTTGCTATTCCTTCATTCACGCAATAATCCTTGAACTCCTCTGAACAGAATTCCAACCCATTATCAGTTCTGAGCCTCTTGGTTTTCCTTCCAACTTGATTTTCAATTAAGGTCTTCCAATGTTTGAAACACTTGAAAGCTTCATATTTATGTTTCATCATAAACACCCAAGTCATCCTTGAGTAATCATCAATTATAGAAAGGAAGTATCTAGTTCCACCTAGAGATGGAACTCTTGAAGGTCCCCAGCAATCAGAATGTATGTAGTCTAGAGTAGCTTTAGTATTGTGTTGAGCCTTTTGAAAACTTAGCTTGTGTTGTTTTCCAAAAACACAATGTTCACAGAATTTCATTGGCTCTAGTTTCTGATTTCCCAATAAGCCCTGCTTGTTGAGAATTTTCATGCCCTTATCACCCATGTGGCCGAGCCTCATATGCCATAGGGTATTAATAACAGAAGCATCCTTTTCAATGCTTGTGATGGCTGCCACAGAATCTATCACAGTAGAACCTTGCAATATGTATAGATTCTTATGCTTGGTTCCCTGCATAACTACAGAATTAGCATCCCTTTTGATCTTCATGGTCCTATCTTTAGCAATGCAGGTATAGCCCTTTGAATCCAATGCTCCCACAGAAATCAAGTTTCTTTTTAACTCTGGAACATGTCTTACATTGGTCAAGGTTCTTACTACATTGTCATGCATTTTAATTTTGATTGAACCAATACCAATGGCTTTGCAAGGTGCATCATTTCCCATAAGAACATTTCCTCTGGTCTTTTCCTCATAAGTATTAAACCAATCTTTGTGAGGACACATATGATGAGAACATCCCGAATCAAGAACCCAATGCTCAGAATCTTCTTTGACATCAATGACATTGAGAGCAAAATCAGAATCGATTGATTTATCATCTTGAATGTTTGCTGCAATTGAATCTTGCATTTTCTTCTTCTTGGGACAATCCTTCTTCCAATGACCAGTCTCTTTACAGTAGTTGCATATGTCCTTAGGATTAATAGTAGCAGTCTTCTTCTTCCATTTCCCCTTAGACTTGTTTTTGGATTTAGGGGGATTGGAAACAATCAAACCGGATGCTGAATTTTCTTCAGCATTTACAGTAGCTTTAATCCTAAGTTCTCTTGAATATAGACTTGATTTTACTTCTTCTAAAGTAATACTGTCTTTCCCAACAGTTAGAGAATTGATAAAATTCTCATAAGAGGAGGGTAAAGAAGTTAACAGAATCATAGCTACATCCTCATCATCTATTTTAGCATCAATGTCACGTAGTCTCAGAAGAATTTCATTCAATTCATCAAGGTGTTCTTGCAATTTCATACCTTCTTTCATCTGAAGACCAAATAACCTTTTCTTCAGCAGCAACTTATTGCATAAGGACTTGGTCATATAGAGTTTCTCCAATTTGAGCCACAAACCCGCAGCGGTTGTTTCATCAGCAACCTCATAAAGAACTTCATCTGAAAGGGAGAGAAGAATTAAAGAATGAGCTTTTTCTTCATGCTGTGCAGCAATCTCCTTGACGTTCTTCCCAGATTGGCCAGAAAGAGGAGCCCAAACTCCTTGTTCCTTCAACAGAGCACGCATCTTAATGCGCCAGAGATTGAAGCTGTTCTTGCCATTGAACTTCTCAATCTTGATCGAGTTTGTCATCCTCAATGAGCAGAATAAGTAGAGATGATGTGTGCAGATAAAGAACCGAGCTCGTGATACCAATTTGTTATGAAAGAATACTGTGAAAAACTAAATTGCAAGACACAAAAAAAAACACCATGGAAGAAGATCACACACACACACACCAGAATTACGTGGTTCACTCACGTTTTTGTGTGAGCTACATCCACGGGCAGAAGAGTATGGTTTCCTTTAATGATTCTTGAAAGAATTACAGATGAGAATCACTCACTCTTACTCTCATACATCAACTGAACTAACTACTTGTTCATATGGCTTCACAGCCTTTTTATATCAGCTAGAAATGAGTGAAATGGTTGTAACTTAATAGTTAACAACCAACTAACAGACTTCACTCTTAACAGAAAAATAACCAAGTTAGTTAGTTAGAGTTCTCAACCCATAAGTCAACAAAAACCTATAACAAAAAATCCAAATAAATTATAATAAATTTGTGATACAAAACCTACATATATAATATTTATCACTAGGTTTATAGGTTTTTAGAACCGATTTTCATGAATTTAAAACCAGTTTACAAGTATCTTGTACCACGTGTCAACTTTCTTACCACTAATTTCATAATATTTAGAATTAGATTCCATGTATTTACAATAATTTTAGAACTTTGCAACACTATTTTATGGAAAAAACTTGGTTTACAAGCTTATTACACTTGGTTTGTAAGACTTAAGCATAGGTTTACAAGTTTTTTACACTTGGTATACAAGTTTTAAGCAATGCCTAGTTTTATAAGTTTTTTAAACCTAGTTTATAAAATTTGTAAATATGTGTTTAAAACTTGTAAACATAATGCAAAAAACTTATAAACTAAGCACATAAAACTTGTTAACGAATGACAAAAGCCAATGGAAATTTTTTTTCCTAATATCTTGTAAAGCATTTTCATAAGATTCAAGTATTTACAACTACTTTAGAACTTTATAGCACCACTTTGTGCAAAAATACTTGGTTTACAAAGCTTATTGCATTTGGTTTGTAACTCTTAAGCACAGGTTTACAAGTTTTGAGCCGTTTGTTTACAAGTTATTTGCACTTGGTTTATAAGTTTTAAACAACGGACTTGAAATCAAATTCTATTTTGATTAAGAGACACCAAAAAATAGATTTTTTTTGGAATCCTCTTTATTTAATGGTATAGATGATATAGTGATTTATGCTAATCAGTATAAAATATTTCCAACAAGCAAAAAATCAGAAAATACTGAAGAAAACAAGTGGTGGATAACAAATACAAGACTAAGAATTTCAACAACTTTTGCACTAGGTTTAGTATAAATATAGTTGTGCGCCAACCTTTTACAAATCTTCCTATATAATATTGCTAGATAATATTACTAATTATCACTGTCAACTATAAAATATTCTTAATTAACTTCTAAACTTTATCATAATGTTACGGCGAAACATCTTATTCATACATTTTAAACTAAATTAGCAATTTGTTTTCTCAAAGATTCATGTAACATCAATTTAATATTCCCTTAAAAGATACACACGAGGGCAGTGACTCATTAGATATCAATATGAAACTGTTACCAACTCTCTTATGTCTTCACTCAAATATATGAGAAAGAATCAAAAGAATATTCTGGTTAATCTCACAATTTTATAATGATGGTTAGGTCCAAATTTTAATTATAGTTTTTTATTCACCGTAGGTAGATTACAAATTTTTAAATTATATAAACATTGATTAATTGAACCTTAATAAAGAATTAGAGAATCAGAAATATTTCTCTCCTAATTTATTTATCATAATGATGTGATATATATACTAATCTTTAGATGAATAAAAGAATTATATTACTTTATTCCATCCAATACATTTTTGTTAAAATAATTAATAATTTTTATGGAAATCTAGCCTACAAAATGATTCATTAATTACGAACTAACTAAAAACTTTAAATTTTATGATAGTAATTTTTTATTTAAAAAAAATGTGAAAGTTCAAGAATACTTTTAACTAGTATTCCTATCAAACTAAACCAAAACAAAAATTCAAGAAATGATAAATCTTTACCTTATGTGAGCCAATGTCATCCTTGAGTCTGCCAAGAAGAGATACAGCTTTTAAAATTAGAGGATCGTTGATTATCCAATCAAACACCTGCTTGGTTGCCAATCCTCCCAGACCAAGAAACGCTGTCATCTGAAGTGGAAATGTAGAAGACACAGCTCCATTAACCTTGTACTCATCATATGTTGGAATATAGCCCTCGTGACACCATTTTGATTCAACCATGTAAGCTTGTGCCAAGTTACAAAATAGCAAATGGAATTAAGCAAATATTAATTAATTAACTAAGTGGAATTTGTAACCCATAATTTAGCATGAAAATTCTAAATGAAATCATCTTTCCTTAAAGTTTAAGTTGATAGCTAAAGATGCATGAATAATTTTTATATCTAAAACGATCCTCATGCAAATATCTTTTTTGGATTTGAAGCATGAACATTTTTTTATCATAATATGGATTGATCTAACCACTGACCTCTATGATCTTGCCATTAACCACTTATTATAGAGGCTTTGATACTAGGGAGATAACAAAAGAGGTATAAGGATAAAACAGAGAAAGGAAATTGATTCAGTAGCAACCAAGCTCAAATAATTACAATACAGGGAGATTGAAAAATGACTAGTGTACAATAAAATCTTACAACACTTCTACGTTATCATCCATACATGCCTTCTTTTCTTTTATTTCTCTCTTTTCGGACTCAAATTTTTATTGTCATTTTGTGTAATTTACACTATATTGTACAATTGTTGTCATATTTTTGCTGTACACCAATCACATCTCCAGTGAGAATATATATATATATATATATATATATATTGTTAATTTATTTACAGGATCAAATACTAGGAATTTAGAACACCAAAAGTAATTCTATAATTGATATAAGATGCGTACCTTTTGAAGCCATACTGCAAATTGATGTTGACAGAGAGCTTCCACTTCCTTTCTGTCTCCTGTACCAGACAATGCTCTGATGGAGTAGCAAGGTCAAGAGGTGCAGACTGAAGTGGGGACCCTGTCCAAATAAAAATATATTGTAACCGGGGCCCTATCCATCAAGGGCCTGAGTTACTACAGACTCACACACCCTTCAATGCGTTCACAACTGGGCCCAAGTCCAGTAATACATGGTGAACCCCAAACCCATAATTGGATCACAAGATAATATTAAATGGGTCTATAGGGAATAGTTAGGCTGTCTATTCAACCCGTTTTATAAAATCAAATACACACCAATCAATATTAGCCCAAACCCGAAAAAATTCCAACTTTCTCCCACTTGGGCAATATTGATTAGGTTTTGCTTTATATTTCTAAAACATTTTGAAAACGACTCTCAAGTTGAACAACGGTGGCCACAAAATACAGCCTAAAAATATCACCACAAAATTAGATCACTCCAGTTAATAAGGCTACTAGCTAAAAGTCATAGGTCAAATGATAAACTATAAAGAGTTCTCTTTACCCATGACTACATAACAAAATAACCTTACCAACAATGATCCACCAACATGAACGCACAGGGTGTATACACATCATAGTAATATGTGATCCTATCAATATTACTGTGTATGGATTCTCATTGTGTCCTCCCAAGAAAACACAACCAACCTCCAACAAGGAGATTATAACATGTTTCACATGAAACACCATTCCCACAAGGGAACAAAATCTTTCGAATGAAAGACCATTTTCCTGTAAAAAACATATTTATATCTTGAAGTACATAAATAAACATATTAGTGGCACCAAAAGAAATAACTCCATAATATGGATAAGTTCACAATCCAAATTACATAAAGTCCAATGTAATTACATGAACATAAAGCAAAACAACTCCCACTAACCAATTACATCAAAAGACCTCACAAGACCCATACTCTCAACATGTTTTACAAACACTATAGGCCTAAGTCCCTTAGTTAGAGGGTCAGCAAGCATATCCTCAGTACGAATGTACTCTACTAGAATCTCTCCATTCTCAACCATCTCCCTTACCACAAGGAATTTAATCCTAATATGTTTAGAGGCAGAAGTTGTTCTATTGTTTTTAGTGAAGAAAACAGCAGAACTGTTATCACAATAAATCGTTAGGGGTTTGGCAATGGACTCTATTATCTCAAGAGAAGAAATAAAATTCCTCATCCATATTGCATGTGATGCTGCCCCATAACATGCAACAAATTCAGCCTGCATAGTAGATGAGGCAGTTAAAGTTTGTTTCACACTCTTTCATGAAACAGCTCCATCAGCTAGCATGAAAATGTATCCAGAAGTAGACCTTTCATCATCCGAACAACCAGCAAAATCTGAATCAGTGTAACCAACTACATCTAGGTCCTCAACCCTTCTGTATACAAGCATGTAATCCTTTGTCTTCTTCAAATACCTCATTACTCGTTTGGCTGCAACCCAGTGAGCATGTCCTGGATTTGACAAGAATCTTCCCAGCACGCTAACAACAAAGGACAAATCTGGTCTAGTGCAAACTTGAGCATACATAAGACTACCCACTGCACTAGCATAAGGAACATCCTTCATAGCCTTCTTCTCAACATCATTCTTAGGACATTGATCCTTGCTCAACTTATCCCCTTTGGCAATAGGTGTATCAAAAAGCTTACAGTCTCTCATACCAAATCTATGCAAAACTCGATCAATATAAGCTCTTTGAGTCAAACCCAATAGTCTGCGTGACCTATCCCTATGGATCTCAATCCCTAGAACAAAGGAAGCTTCCCCAAGGTCCTTCATGTCAAAACACGTAGATAACATACTCTTCGTCTCAACAAGCATATCATAACTGCTACTGGCAAGCAATATATCATCTACATAAAGAACCAGAATAATAAACCTACTCCCACTGACTTTGAGGTATATACATGAATCCACTTTGTTTTCTACAAAACCCATAGAAGTAATAATCTCATCAAATTTGAGATACCATTGTCGTGAAGCCTGTTTCAAACCATAAATTGACTTCTTCAGCTTGCATACCAAATGCTCTTTTCCACTTTCTATGAATCCTTGAGGTTGCTGCATGTATACTTCCTCATCAAGATCCCCATTTAGAAATGTTGTCTTCACATCCATTTGATGTAGCTCTAAATCAAAATGAGCCACCAAGGCCATAATGATCCTAAGGGAATCCTTAGATGAAATAGGAGAAAAAGTTTCATTGTAATCAATACCTTCTCTCTGAGTGAAGCCTTTAGCCACAAGTCTTGCTTTGTACCGCTCCACATTACCATTGGAGTCTTTCTTAGTCTTAAACACCCATTTACAACCAATGGGCTTAAGATTTTCAGGAATCTCTACAAGCTCCCACACACCATTGTGACTCATAGAAAGAATTTCATCATTCATAGCCTCAATCCACTTATCTCCTAGAGTACTAGACACAGCTTGATTAAAATTCCCAGGGTCTGGCATACATCTAATCTCTGACTCTCCAAGAAAAGTATAATAATCATCACGGTTCACCGGTCTTCTCTGCCTTTGTGATCTCCTAAGAGGAGGATCCTCAACAAGTTGTTGTGGAGGAGGTGGTAATGGATCCTCTAGAACTTCCTGTCGTTGTTCCTCAAGAATCCTCTCAACCGGTTGATACACCACCTTTTCTTGTACAATAGGAACTGGTATCATGACACATTGACTGCTTGAACTTGAACCATCATCAATGGAGATATCAGGATTTCCCAAATCATTCTCAAGAAATTTGGCAGAGATTGCCTCAACTATTCTTGTTCCACGGGTAGGACAGTAGAATCTATAGCCTTTGGCATTGATGGGATAGCCAATAAAATAGCACTTAGTGGTTTTAGGACTTAACTTCGATGCAATAGGGTCATAGAGTCTAACCTCAGCAGGACAACTCCATACACGAAAATGGTTAAGGCTAGGCTTCCACCCCTTAAATAGCTCAAAAGGTGTTTTGGGAACAGATTTGGAGGGTACTCTATTTAGGATAAACATGGCTGTCTTAAGGGCTTCACCCCAAAAGGAATCTGGTAATTTGGTTTGACTCATCAAAGTGTGATTTCTCCTCTCAGCCACACCATTCTGTTCAGGAGTTCCAGGCATGGTATATTGGGAAATAATTTCACAATCCTCCAAAAATTTAGCAGAGGGTCCTTTTAATTGTCCAGTCTCTCCATGCCTACCATAGTATTCACCACCCCGATCTGACCTTACAATCTTGATGGTTTTACCACATTGGTTTTCTACCTAGGTCTTAAAAATTTTGAATTTTTCCAACGACAAAGATTTGTCATTAATCAGGTAGACATAACCAAAACATGAAAAATCATCAATAAATGTGATAAAATATTTATTTCCGCACAATGTTCGTTTTAAAGGACCACAAATGTCAGTATGGACAATTTCCAAAAGGTTACTACTACGGGTAGAGCCTTTCCTAGTCGTCTTGGTCATTTTTCCTCTTATACAATCCACACATTCTTCAAGATTTGTGCAATCAAGTGAAGGTAAAATTTCATTTTTCACAAGTCTTTCAATTCGATCTTTAGAAATATGACCAAGACGCCTATGCCATAAAGGAAAAGGAATTTTCTTTAATCAAAAGCCTTTTATTACCAGCCACGTGAACATGTAGGGAATTATAGACATTGGAATCAAGATTCACTCGGTATAAAAAATCACATTTAATTGCTTTGCCAACAACTTGAGAATCATAAGATAAAAGACAAACTCCATTTTTAAAATTAAAAGAAAAACCACAATCATCAAGTCTTGACACAGAAATCAAATTTCGTCTCATGGACGGTACATAAACAACCCCTTTTAAATGTAAAATAAATCCTGATTCCAACTTTAGTTCGACAGATCCTATGAACGGGACATCAACTTTTATTCCATTCCCTACGAACACGCTGACTTCGTTATCACTTGGTTTTCGCTTGCTCTTGAACCCCTGCAATGTATTTGCAACATGAACAGATGTTCCAGAATCAATCCACCATGAGTTAACAGGAACATCTACTAAACTGGATTCAAAGCAAACGAAAGCTAGTGACTCACCTTTAGCCTTTTGGGCTTCAATGAAAGATTTGGAAGCTTGGCAATTTGATTTTTTATGACCTACTGACTTGCAAAACCAACATTTTAGCTCACCTTTCTGAATGTAAGGTTTTGGACCAGGGGGCCTGTAAGATGGACCAGCCTTTTTATCAACATTATCATTACCTTTAGGCTTCTTTCCTTTCCTTTTGAAGAATTTCTTTTGGCGTGGTTGAAAAGCCAAATTCACACTTTCAGATGAAATATGGTTCAGTCTATTTTCCTCTTGTGAACAAATGGATATCAAGGTATTTATGTCCCACTCCTCCTTTTGGGTATTATAAGAAGTCTTAAGTGCATCAAACTTGGTAGGCAAGGTACTAAGGGCATGGTGCACAAGAAACTTATCATCTACTGGGCACTTAAGGTCTTTGAGTTTTGAGGTTATGGTTACCATTTTCATGATATACTGCCTAACACCACCATTCCCATCATACTTCATGTTGATGAAGTTATCCATCAACTGACCAGCTTCGGCCTTACTAGAAACTGTATACCTTTCCCCAATAGAATCAAGAAAAGTTTTGGCTTTCTCTGATGTGGGAATTGTCTTCACAAGAGCTTCATCAATGGACCTCTTGATCAACATCAACGCTTTCCTATTTGCCTTGGTCCACTCCTTACGATAGGCTTTTTGCTCTTCAGTACTCTCATTAGTCAAAAGAGGTTCATCCTCCATGATAGCCATGTCGATATCCAACAATGTAAGAGCCAACTCAATATCATCCTTCCACCTCTTATAATTATTACTAGTAAGAATCTCGACATGGTTAATAGTGTTGTTCACAGAAAATGCCATTGGAGTTGAAAAACAAGACAATTAATTATATGGGCAATAAATAGTAATATATATTACCAAAACAGAGATATAAGCATATAATATAAACTCGCCTGTGGGCAGAGAATACATTATACTAAACAACAGTTACAAAAATCCAACACCTGTGGGCAAAAGGATTTTCCTGTCAAAAAAGGCATCCCAAATCCACGTCACACTAAGTTAATTAATAAATTAACTACCTGTGGGTGAGCCAATTTACAATTAATTTAGGTAACACATCATGTCACATCAAGATTGATTAATGAGTATACTACCTGTGGGTGAGTAAACTCTTAATAAATCCAAGTGATAATCTTCTCAAAGAAAATTAACAAGTAACTCAATTAATTTTATGAATAACCCACTGTGGTGGTGAAACCCACTCAACTAATAGAGTCCTCAATTGGGATTAAATAAAATTGCCCAAATAAATAATTTCAATTCAACTCCAATTTTCCATACACAACAATAATAAGAATACAAAAAGGATAAAATATATAAATATTTCAAATCCTATTTCTATAGAATTCTAGTCCAATGTGTTACATATTAGAATACTATGAGAACTAAACAAATATGATTTTAGAGTCAGCTTCACGATGGCACATTATTCAAGTTATGGAAACTAAATTATTTATGTCTAAAGTGCAGCAAAGCACTGGAACCATCATCATCGATATTCTTTGTTCATATTTTAATATTATTCCCTTTTCTATTCAAAGCATATGGCAGAGCCCACATGGCCTTTTACCTTCTTCTTCCTTTGCCAACGCACAAACAGGGAACGAAGGCAAGCTTTTGATAAACTACCATTAACACAACCAGAGACAACAACAGCGATTTGCAGAACAAGTAATCTCTCTCTTCGAGAATGATCTCTCTCTAATTCTTGCGTCAGTTTCAGTCAGAAGGGAAAAGAAAAAAAAAACAAACAACTAATCCCTTCTCTAAACAATTTCAGTCCCCAATCGAGAAAAATAAAAAAACGCAAAACCCCAAATTCGACATAATTAGGAATTTTGCAGACATGAGAAATTAGGGTTCTAATTCTAGTATTACCCGCTCTGATACCACATGTTAATTTATTTACAGGATCAAATACTAGGAATTTAGAACACCAAAAGTAATCCTATAATTGATATAAGATGCGTACCTTTTGAAGCCATACTGCAAATTGATGTTGACAGAGAGCTTCCACTTCCTTTCTGTCTACTGTGCCAGACAATGCTCTGATGGAGTAGCAAGGTCAAGAGGTGCAGACTGAAGTGGGGACCCTGTCCAAATAAAAATATATTGTAACCGGGCTCTGTCCATCAAGGGCCTGAGTTTCTACAGACTCATACACCCTTCAATGCATTCACAACTGGGCCCAAGTCCAGTAATACATGGTGAACCCCAAACCCATAATTGGATCACAAGATAATATTAAATGGGTCTCTAGGGAATAGTTAGGCTGTCCATTCAACCCGTTTTATAAAATCAAATACACACCAATCAATATTAGCCCAAACCCGAAAAAATTCCAACATATATATATATATATAGTAACAGCTGTCAAGACTAACAAACTTGTAACTAACAGATAATCTATATATTATGTTATGGTCTTATCTCTAATGAAGATAAAGGAATTAGAAGCCTACAGCTTGTTTAATATGATGCAACACCAAGCTCGACTTTCCACTCTCTGCAGAGATCTCCAACTCTATTTCATCCCACAGTTCTATGATTGCATTAAATACCACTTTCATGCACTCTGGAAGAGATTCAATAGGACTAATATCCCATCTGAAAAATGAAAAATAAAAAAATAGAGAGAATTATATAGATTAAAACCATAAAAGTAAAAGAATCATGAGATTATTGGATCTAATTGCTGTAATAATTTAAAATTCATCATGTAAAGATTGGTTATTAAATATGAAATTGGTTCACTCTTTTTTACTGAAATCAACGTCTGGGTTGCATGTGTGAAGAGCTCAAGTTCTTTAATTATGCCGTAAGTATCATAAGTATCATCTAGAAGAGACATACATGCCATCAATTTGCCTATCATCCTTCTCGCATTGCTATATTTAGGCTCATAGGACATGGCCAATGCACAAAAACATGCCTCAACAACCCTATCTCTAGCATAAGGGACCTTTGTTGCAAACTCAGATTTTTTCCACCACCTGTGATACTAAAACAGCTTATGAGTGCATTTGGATCATTTTTCCTTTAATTTTTTTTTGAAAAAATGCAGAAGAAGAACTTGGGATTCATATTTTCTATAACAATATGCAAGGACTACCAGGTTATGGAGTCATTGTACTTGGTGATATTGCCAACTTCTTTGCAGTTTCTGTAGCATATCTTTCTAGGAGAAGGATCTTTTTCATAGAAAGATATGTAATACCTTGCCCCTATCCTTGGAACCCTCTTGTGAAGAGGTTGCCCTTTGATTGATTTGCACAGCAAGAGAATGGCTCAATTGATTAATCGTGAACTTAAGATTAGTGTATATATGTGAACTCAAGTGCTTCCTCCAGTATATCTTCTCCATGAACCCTTAATTGTGTAGCTTCATGCATGCAGGTTCCACATTCCTTGTATATCCTGGGCAATTATTTCATTAAACTTCCCTATGTTGTTCTTGAATTTTTTAAGTATATCTGTTATAAATTCACTAGCATGTTGTTCATCATTAATCTATAACTAGTTTCTAGTGCACTTTCTTGGTGATGTGATTAAATAGCACACGTGCACAATTTTTCATATATACCTGATGAAATGTGATATCTGTTTTACCTAAGCAAACGAAAGAGCAACACAGTATAGTGAAGATCACCTTCTTCTACGGTGAGGTTATTGTTGGTAAAATCATTGTGGATTTGTTCTAATGCTTCATCAATTTCACGTTCAAAATGATAAGATATACCCAAACGTTGGATTAAGTGAAATTTAGTCTTTGTGAGATATTATTACTTGAAGAAAGAAACATCTTCTTCACTTCCCCTTTATGTATTTGAACTTGTTGCTTCCTATTGTCATTGACATCCTGAAAATAGCTACAGGGAATGAAATGATCATAAAGATTTAAATTTTTAAGCATGTAGCTGCTATGATGAAATTTTTTTTTCTATATGGGAATACACTAATGATTTTCTGAAATGCAAATCTTACTAGGAATTCTTAAATGCATCATTAACTTAATTAAATTATTGAACAATTCAGTTGTTAAGATTTTTGACCATTTAACTTAAACTCAAGTTGATTTTTATACATGAAAGAAAAAATGAACCCCCTTTACTTTATTTTTATTTTAAAAATCATTTTTTTGAAAAAGCTGAATCTAGAAGGTTGCACAAATAACGATATAAGAGTAGCGTCTTCCTTTGGTGAATTTCTGATGAAACATAGTGGCATGCATGCAAGGTTGTCAGGAGCGCGTCAAAGAACGTAGGATCGCGCGCTCCTACACCCCACTAGCTGCCGCCGTGCCCGTTCTTGCTCTGTGGAGCGATTCTGGCCGCCGGCGTGGGAGCGGCGCTCAAGCGCGCAGGAGAGCTAGGATCGACCGCTCCTTGTGCTCGAGCGCTCCTGCATTTGGCCCAAAATTTTAGAGCCCAACCTGGGCCAAATGTGGCTTAAAGACACCCTAACACTCTCAGTCTCTCTCTGTCACTAAGTCTCGCACCTCCCACTCACACTCACTTCAGTGCTGCCCCTCCCGCGCGACTGCTGCTTCATGTTGATCGCCGACGCCGGAGTCGCGTCCCCAAAGCCATAGCCGGTGTCGCGTCACAGCCGCCTTCGTGCGTCCTCGATCGCGCTGCATTCAGCCACCACTAACGGAGGTTCTGCTTCAGGTTCTTTGCTTTTTCTGCTTTGGGTCTTCATCTGCTTCGGCCTTCAGGTCTTTTTCTCCATGAGGCGCTGGTGGCTAGTGACTGGTGGTGAGTGTTGCTTACTTGCTTCTCTGTTTCTCTGTAGGTTGGTCTTCTTCTTCGGTTCTTTTTTTTGTTCTTCCTCTGTTTTTCTGTTTCAGTGTATTTTTCCTTTGTGTATTACAATAGGTATTATTTCAGAGAAAAAAAAATGTCAAGTAGAGGAGCTAGTCAAGATAATAGGACTCCTGTTGAGAGTCAATTTGGGAGCATTGCTGGGCCTGAGAGTAGAACTAAAAATGTAGGAAGTAAGAAATTGCATAAGAATGCCTGTGGAAATAAAACCGATGTTGCTTGGAGTTATGGAACTTGTATTGATGGAAATGCAAGGAAAATAAAATGCAATTTCTGTGGACATATATTTAATGGAAGCATTTATAGATTGAAACATCATTTGGATGGAACACAAAAAGATGTTGCACTTTGCATGGCAGTTACAGATGATGTGAGAAAACAAATGTTTGATATTGTATTTTGATTGCAACAAAATTTGATAAAAAAAACAAGACAATTGGATGAAAGAGGAGCAAGCAACAAAGATATTTGAAATGATAGATGATGTTGTAGAGGAGGTTGGTGAAGAGAATGTTATCCAGGTTATCACAGACAATGCAGCTAATTACAAGGTTGCTGGAGAGATATTGATGCAAAAAAGAAAAAAGCTTTATTGGACATCTTGTGCTGCTCATTGCATTGACTTGATGTTAGAGGACTTTGAAAAGAAGTTGAAGCTACACAAGGAGACAATTTATAAGGGAAGGAAAATTACAACTTATATCTATTCAAGAACACTTCTCATTTCCTTGTTGCAACATCACACCAAAGGAGAAGATTTGGTGAGACCGGGCATGACTCGATTTGCTACATCCTACCTTACATTGGGTTACCTCCATGAGAAGAAAGGTGCATTATTAAGAATGTTTACTTCCTGATGACTAGAAGTCAAGTAAGTTTGCAAAGATAGAGGATGGTAAGTTAATTGAAAATATTGTCTTGGATAGGTTATTTTGGAGAGATATTGTTCTTTGCTTGATGGGTGCTTATCCTCTTCTCCATGTGCTTCATTTAATGGATTCAGATGAGAAGCATGCCATGGGGTATATCTATGAGGAAATGGATTGAGCTAAAGAGAAAATCCAACAAGCCTTTCAAAGTGTTCAAAAGAGGTAAACTACAATAGTCTTGCATTCTTTAGTAGTTTATTTTAAATTAGGAATTTAGGATATTATTATCTATGTTAGCTAATTCAATTTTTGTATTCTCTAGTTATATGCCATTGTGGGAGATCATTGATGCAAGATGGATAGCCAACTTTATAGGCCTTTGCATGCTGCTGGCTACTACTTGAATCCTCAATTGTATTATAGTGATGGATTTAAAATAGATTATGAAGTTAAAAAGGGTTGTATGATTGCATGGAAAGAATTGTGGGAAGCTCCGCGGAAATTACCAAGATTGATGCTCAACTTGAAGACTTCAAGAGTCGAGCAAAGTTTTTTGGGAAGAAAGTAGCCAAGGTTGCTCTTAAGACCAAAACTCCAGCACAATGGTGGGATTCTTATGGGGATGAGCACCCGAAGCTCCAAAGATTTTCCATTCATGTGTTGAGCTTGACATGCAATTCTTCAGGATGTGAGTGTAACTGGAGTGCATTTGAGATAGTAAATTATTAATATGATTCATATTTCATTTTTAGAATTAGTTTTCCAATTTTTATATGTTAAATTCTTTGTATTTTTTAGGTCCACACCAAGAGGAGAAATCGTTTGAAATAGAAAACGATGAATGATATTGTGTTTGTAATGGCTAATTCTAGATTGGCCAAGAAAAAGCAATCTAAAAAACCTATTGAGTATGACATTGATGATTTGGATTCGGATGAAGAATGGATTGTAGAAGATGAAGGATTGGATGGCATGGAGGATTTGGACATTCCGGATGATATTAACTTGGCCCCTGAATGATTTGGAAACAAAGTTGGTGGCCCTTCAAATGATTTGGAAATTCCTGATCTGGATGATGATGACTTTGATGATCTTCTTCGAAGAGGGGGCAATGAAGATGGAGGAGATCACATAGAAGATGATGAATATGATGATCATAATCCCATGGATTTATTACTTTAGATGTCATTTAATTCTAGTACTTGGATTTGAGTTATGTTATTTAATGTGTTGGTTTTAAATTATGTCAAAAACTTATGGTTTGTTTGTGACTTTATGCCTTTTTAATTGAAAATTTGAAGTAGTAGTACATTATTATGTCAATTATGACCAATTTTGTATATTTGTGTTGTCATATGTGTGTATATATACATATATATATATATACATATATATATATATATATATATATATATATATTTGTATGAATAGAACTATCTATTCTAGTAGGAACTTCCGTTCCGTGCTCCGTTCCCACGCTTTTCGTTCCTGTATCCTTTGACCGTTTCTACGTAGGAGCTCACGCCTGACAACCTTGCATGCATAGTCTCTATCCCCATTTTCCTTTTTCATAACTGACTCTACAGCAATGCAATTTCAGGTTGATAAAGCCTTTACTTAAATGACGGAGGATCTCTAGGACTAAGGGAGGCAGCTGCCCCCAACATCTTTTCAAATTTTATATGTATATATATATATATGTATATTTTGAGACTACAAAAAATACATATAAATATATTAAAAAAATATAATTAATTATTGAGATTATTCGGTAGTTAATACTTGATATGTCCTATTATTTGAGAGAGGAAAAAACCCTAATATGTTCAACCATTTCTTTCTCACACAACCACAAACATATTGTGTGCCACTAGAGCCCTTCCTCTCTTCACCTGCTCGTTGCTGTCAGGGTCTTCTTCTTCTTCATCAACTTCTTGATATCTCTCTCTCTCTCTTTCTCTCTTTCTCTCTCATGTCCTTTCTCATTGCGATAGTGAGATGAGGTGTTGATGTGGCACAATAGTGGCAAGGCAAAGCGCAAGAGTGAGATGAGGTGTTGATGTGGCAGAATAGTGGCGAGGCAAAGCGGCGGTGCTGCATGGTGGCTAGGCACAATGGTGGCGAGGCACATTTCTTTCTAAGGACTGAATGAGAACCGCCAGTTTACAGGTCATTGGTTTTTATGAAAATTAAAACCATTAGTTCTTATCAGTTCATACTGGTCACTGTGCACATCTGCTCTGATAGGTTGCTCGAATCGGTCACCCAGTCGACTTACTGATTCGTTGGTTGGACCAATTGGTCTGGTTCAAGTTTTAAAATAATGATATGGAGACATTTAAATGTCTTAGATAGTAGTGGCCCCATCCAATCTATAAGTCAATTCAAGATAGGGTAATGATATTTTGACATCCAAAAAGTGGGTGTCTATTTAGACACCCACTTTATAACCATTGGATGTAATGGTGGTTCCCATTTATCCTTGATATTCATCACATCAAATGGTTATAAAGTGAATGTCTATTCAGACACCTACTTTTTGGGTGTCAAAATATCATTACTCAGACAGATATACTTGTGAGTGAATTTAACATTTCCTTGGCAATCCAAAATTCGAGGTGATTCAACCATAACTTTTAGTAGTTGATTCACAGTTAATGCGGTTGGAGTAGTAGATGGCCAAAATAAAAAGAAAAAAGATTTGCAGTACGAAAAGAATTTAGTCTGTACCAATATGATTGAAAGTAATTCTTTTCTTGCTCGGATTATAACTGAAAGTTTGTGTGTTTCTTGCAATTAACCACCCATCCATAAATACATATCTACTGGCCCCAGCAATAAACTACCTCACATCCAGGTCCATATCCTTGCAAAATTCTTTAATCAAGTGAGACTTGTCAATCTTTTCCTAAGGCCCAATATTGAACCTCCAGTGACGGTTACAGAATCGCCACTTCCCAGTCCACGTGCATGTGCCACATAAGGAGGGAAATTTATGAGACCAATGCAGCCATCATTATGGCAAGGGCGCTCAACTTGAAGCGGCACCATGATGTACCCTATCTGAACAGAATTCATGTACCCCTTTTTCCAACTTTTCTTTGCCAACACTTAGTATATTAGGTCATATACCAGCGCTGGGAAAAAAAAAAAAACCTCAATTCTCTTTAAAATTAGGATAAATTAAGCTATAAACTCACTTTGAGGTTTGATATTGAAGAAATAATATGTCTCTATTTTTTTTTAATTTGTGTAATCGAAGTTCTTTCTTTTTCTTTTTTTCTTTTTGCATATATAGATCAAATCTGCTACAGACCCTCAAAATTGAGGAGAGCCCCATACCGTACCTACTGTAAAACAAGCAAACAAAAAGGTCTAAATGAAGAACAAAAGGAAACAAAAACACAATCCCTGCAACAGCAATATTGCAGAGATTGTTTCAATACTTAGAGGAGTAACTCCATTCTAAAATATCACTTCAAATTCTAGAAGCTCCATTTCCATTTTTGTCACAAAATTCTTCCACCAAGCACAGCTTCAGATAACTATAATTATTAACTGACCTCAATAACCTTTCAACAATGTTTAAGAAAACACAGCAGAAAACCATAAGACTTCGTTCTTGAGAAAATCATCTTGCACACACATAAGTTTAACATTTTACATTTACGCATACTTGCAATAAGTGAATCTCAGTAATATTAAACTGGTATTCATCCTATAAATTTTCCATTTTTCAACCTTTGTCAATTCCCATTCCACCCAAACAAAATATATAACTGAGATTAAAAGGGAAAATATCATCAAGGCACCAACACAAAACCGCAAACTTAAAACATACTCCACCCTCAAATTCGCTACACAAGTCCATAGGAATCAATTCTAACTACTAAATAGGAAACATTAGAAGCCAAAGAGTAACCGACAACAGAAAAAAGGTACCTCCATGATAGAGTAGGAGATGGACACAGTTGAGTTAGTTAAGCACTCTCTTAACTATTTCTGTTATTAGCAATATGAATGATCGTTATCTTCCAGCTTTCCTATGTATATAAGTGTCAGTACTAGTGCATTGTAATTCATGTGTAATAAATTGAGTTGATTGCAATACCACTCTGATTTCCTTTCAGTTTTTTCTGCTTTCTTCTCTGCGATTCATAGCCTGATACCCTTATGGTAACAGAGCTTCAGAATCAATCCATGGCAGACCCAACGCCCTCAGCTGTGCAATCCAATTCGCTCACTCTAAAGGCTTTCTCTCATCCAGTGTCCTTCAAACTGGATGAAGAGAACTTTCTTCCATGGAGACATCAAGCCTTCTCAGCGATCAGATCACACAAGCTGCAGAATCAACTGGACAAAGAAAAAGTTCCAGCTAGGTTAAAATCTGAGGAGGATGAAGCAGCACAAATTGAGTCACAGGTTCCTGGTAACGCGGCTCCTGGCTTCGATGGAGCCCTACTTCACTAACTGCTTGGTAGGTTGTGACCTTGCACATCAAGTTTGGTAAAAGATTGAGACCTACTTTGCTTCCACAACGAGGTCTAAGGTAAGACAATTAAAGATTCAGCTGAAATCTATCAATAAGCAAGGATTAACTGCTATTTATACTTGTTAAGGTTGAAAAGAGTCACTGATTCACTAGCTCCAGTAGGTTGACCAATTTCTGAAAAGAGCACATTGAATGCATTCTAGATGGTCTTAGTGAGGAATAAGCAAGGATTAACTGCTATTTATTACTTGTTAAGGTTGAAAAGAGTCTACAAGACCACAATGTCAACTTTGTGGTAAAGTGGGGCACACTGTTTGGCCGTGCTACCACATGTTTGATCAGCAGTTCCAAACATACCCATAGTCGAGTACGGATGTTACAATTACGTGATTTTGTCTGAACAAATATTTCTTTTGAGCCATTGTCTTTACACGTGTGCGCAAAAGTGAAGGGAGCTCAAGATCTCTCGTTACCTTGTACGTACCCATGATCATGAATGATGGATGTCCATCAAATTTTTCTCGACAAAAACGTGAATTTACGTGTATGGCATTGCAAGTAACACTGATCTTGAATGAAACAAAGCAGAATCTATTGTTACACAATCATGATACACCCAATCATGGATTCAATTTCAGCCATAATCAAGATTAATATAATTGGTTCTCATACTAAATGTTAATTAAAATTTTTGAATTAAAACTTAATGATCCAAAATTCTTCGATCACTTTAATTTCAAATTATGTTCAATAATTTTTGATCGAGATCAGAGTGTCCACCATCGACAACAGTGACTAATCCCCTCGCCGCGGGAGCTCTCTCAAAGAGACAAACAACTGGCCATGAAATGCACTTCATTCACATAAGTGGGGATTGAACCCCCGACCACATAGTTAAGGGACAATGTGAGCTACCATCACGCTATACCTCATGGTTAAATTATGTTCAATAATTACATCTTCGATAACTACGATAACGGAAATATTTGAAAAGAATGATGAATTTGTTATGATTGAATCCATGGAGAACTATATTCTTATTCCATGACAGTTTGCTTTTTGTGTAATTATAGATGGAGTAATTGCTCGCACTAGAATAGTTAGAGATATGAGTCCCTTGTATATATTGCAATAGAATAACTTATCCTTCCCATGATGGTAAACTCATCAGAATGACGTAACCACCAATAAATAGTGCTCAGTAATGATACAAGTCCAAAAGTGATCATAATTTTGAAGTCCATCGCTTAAAGAAAGAGTTTGAAAGAGGACACAGCTGGAAAGAAAAATTGTAGTCAATATTAGATATAAAATTATTAGTGTGCTATAACCCAATAGTTTAAGCTTTTGAAAATCATGATTTTATGATATAGTATCCAGAGCATCTATGACCAAGTACTCTAGAATTCAATTCCTGTTTTACCCATTTTTAAATAAAAATAATTGAATTTCAATACAAGGTATATGATGGGCCCCTGTATTGTTCGCGCCCAAAATAAGGCATGTATTGTTCGCGCCCAAAATAAGACATCGTATGAAGTGACGTATTAGATATAAAATTATTAGTGTGTTATAACCTAACAGCATAAGCTTAAGAGAAAGATGGTTTCATGACCATCGGGTATAGGAAATCCTTATTAAAAGCTGTAGCACAGTCTATATACCTACATACTGATCTATGTCATGAATTAAAATTCCAGCTGCATTTAAAGAATTGGAAACTCTAATGGTAAGGTTTTGGTGGGAAGACCAAACCAATAACATGAAAATCCATTGGGAAAGATGGAAAAAATTGTGCTAGGGCTAAGGGATCAAGGTTGGTGGGTTAGGTTTAAGGGACTTGCATTCTTTTAATGTAGCTATGTTGGCTTGCTAAGCAAAGTTGGAAATTAATTCAAAATGGAGAGTTTATGACAACTCAGTTTCGCTATAATCCGTCTTATACTTGGAGAATTATATTCTGGAAGGTAGAGTAGTGCTGGAGCAAGGTTTACTTTGGAGAGTTGGAAATGGTTCTAATATCAACACTTTTGAAACCTCTTGGGTAATTTACCAAATTTTAGGCTACATAGAAGGCCTGACTAGAGATAGAGGTTGAAGAAGTTTGCCACTTGTTCAATGAATGGCCGTTATACTGGTACTGTGTTGGGGTTTCCTAATTTGAAGGTACGTGATAACTCCTTTAGGAGTTATGTTTTTCTTTAATTTTCTTAGGACTTTTAGTTTATTTTCATAGTTAGTTTTAGTTTTCATGGTTTCCCTTTTCATATCATTTGGTTTAAATTCTTGCATAACCATACTCACATTGAATCTTGCATTCTAGTTGTGTTTTCCATTGTTTTGTAGCTTTTTGGAAGAAGAATTAAGGAAGCATTTGAGCTAGGATTACAAAGGAGCAAGAATTGGAGCTGAAGGGATGTCAGAAATCCATGCTGGAGCATGGGTCCTGAAACTGATGCCACGCTACAGTGTGGGAAGCCATGCGTGGCTTGCTGTCACAATTCTAAACTTTTCACTTAAGCTACGCTCCAGCGTAGCCATAGCCACGCTACAGCGTGGGTGCACGAATCTGACATGTGAACTGGGCCTCTGTACTGACTTTGACAGCCCATGATTGGCACAAAAACCTAGGCAATCACGTTGAAGAAAGGGGGGATCCATCAGAAGACAAGAAGGAGGAAAAGAGAGACCTAGAGCTTGGGAGCATAGGGGATTGGAGTTTCAAGAACTTGAGAGAGAAACCTCTCTTGGATTATTCTTCAATTCTTGTGTATTTTCTTGTTCATGGCTTCTTCTTATTTCTCTTTTAATTGTGTTGTTTCTATTTCATTTGCAATGAATTGTAACTAAACCCTTGCTAAGGGTGATTTATGGATGCTTTATGTTTGACATTATGCTAATATGAATGAATGTGTTTTGTTCTCATTTGATAGTGAGTATTGTATTTGAGTTTATTTATCTTCAATTGCTTGATCACCAATTTAGGATTATGGGGGTTTTTACAAATTTGAGAAAATGAGTAAGAACCATGCCTATGAATACAATGCCATGAGTTGAATGACACCTAGAGATAGGCAAACGTGATTCATGTGGTAATTAAGGGTTTGAGAACTTCTTGTAGACTTAAGCATACTAAGAGATTAGGTGTTTGAATCTATTTGGGGTGGCATTAAATGATTTTGAGAAAGGCTTTTAATGACATGATGACTCATACCATCACTTTATTGAATTTGGATAAGGCACATTGATATTCATGTTGCATGTTGTTAACACATAGTTGAAGTAAATCACCATAGCATTTAATTTCATCCATTCTTATATTGCTTTCACATCGTTTTAGCACTTTAGCATTATTCCTTTTAATATCATCTCTTTTCAATTGTTCAACTTGTTATCTAATTAACTAGAATCGGTACTTGAATTATCCCTGTGGGTACGACAACCCTCCATTTTACTCTATTACTTGATGACCTAATATACTTGTTAGTGTCACTCTCCTTTGGGAGCGATCAGTACGGGTGAAGAGGAGCATTAACAATCTCCATGGATGGCTGAGTTTTCTGCATAAAGTATTATTGTCTGATCAAGATGTTAGAGGCGGAGAACTTTTATCAGTGATCTGGGAAGGTATATGGCAGCAATTTGTGCCTAGTTGTTGAAATTTAATAGCTAATAAACTAGTTTCTTTAACTAAAGTTGGTTGACCAAATATGGTATAGTGAGGCTTGGGCATGTATTTGGCATTTGTTACCTTTGAAGGCCTTTTATTAATAAATTGGTATTTTACATATATAAAAAAAAATGCTCTGACTATTTAACAAACATTTCAATTTTTATAAATATGGTATTGACTGGCATTAATTTGCATAAAATACTCCAATAATAACATATTAGAAAATACTAGAGACAACGAGTACTAGATAATCAATACAGGAGTATTTTGGGACAAACTGTCAAGCTTCAACTTTTATAACATTACATAGGATACATATAGTTGCACCAATATTTTACACATCTTTTTATTCGAAAATTAGAGTGTGCATGCTTGATTCTCATAGAGAGAAGTAGAGGAGTACAAATAATTGCTCATAAGCGACTCCAAACCAGAGAAAACAACAAAACCAAAATGACAAGGCAAACACGAAGACATACACAGAACACTGAAGTGCTTCAAGACATCATTCTGAATTCTGGATAAGATTGCTAGATCATATTGGGATCTAGAAGTAGTGCAGAAACGTAATCTTTAAGCAGTTCCCCATTTGTGTATCTATCATCATAGTTTCCGTACATAACCTCAATTATTCGTGCAAGATTAAGACAACAATCAAGCTCGGGCTTGGGGACATCATCCAACTTGAGGCATGCTTCGTTTATATCCTTCCAAATGTCTTCAGTTTCCTTGTGGATGAGTTTATATGCCTCTTCTTGTGAAATGTCATATTGCTTCATGCAACATTCAACTGCAGAAGCAACATGTACTCTTCGCTGCTCGAACTATAAATAAGCCAAATATCCAAAACCAAAAGTCAATTAAATACGTCCGTATAGGTGTTTTGAGTTACTTCACGGCTAGCTCTTGTCATATGGCTAATCATGGCTTTATTGAATTAATATTGGGACAAAATATTTAGGAAAAAAAATGAATTGCTTTGAAATTGAAGTTTCACCCTTTTTATTTTATTTTAAGTTTTAACAAATTATCGCCATAAACTACAAAATATTTTCAAGTAGTGGCCAAACGTTAACTATATACTAACTATAATATCTCGCGCCCATACGTCCCTGCATGTGTTTAATACGCTTTTAGTGCTCCCTAGGACCCATCGATATTGCTGGAAAGACCCTTGGTGCATAAAAGGCTCTTGAAATACAGGTCAGGTATCCTACAGTGTTACAAACACCCTATATATATATATATATATATTAATTTTGAAACATTATTTCATATTTTCATTTTGATAATTAATATATAAGATTCAAATATGTACCTTATGTGAGCCCATGTCATCCTTGAGCCTGCCAAGAAGAGATATAGCTTTTACGATTGTGGGATTGCTGATTATCCAATCAAGCACTTCTTTAGTTATGGATTCTCCTAGGCAAATAAACGTTGAAATCAGCATTGGGACCGAAGTAGATATAGCTCCATTAACCTTGTACTCATCATATGTTGGAATACAACCCTCATGGCACCATTTTGCTTCAACCATGTATGCTCGTGCCAAGTCACAAAACTGTAATTGCGTGCAATAAGCCAAAAACTAATCAATTAACTAAGTGGATGTTGTGAAGCATATATAATTCACGTTGAGTACATACGAATTAGAAGCCTACAGCTTGTTTAACATGTTGCAACACCATGTTCGGTTTTCCACCTTCTGAAATCACCAACTCTATTTCATCACACAGTTCTACGATTGCATTAAATACTGTTTTCATGCACTTCGGAAGAGATTCAATGAGACTAATATCCCATCTGAAAAAAAAAATAACAACAACAACAAAAGGGAGAGAATTATCTATACATCTATACATACATCATGATAGTTACTTATTTCTAAACTCTCTCTTTTGGAGTCAACCTTTTATTCCTAAACTATCCTAATGTTTGTTTGTTACTTATTTATCTACTTTTTAGTAAGTTACATGAAGTTATTATTTAAAATTAAATATTAGTAATAATTTTTTAAAAGTTCTGGAATAAAAATAAAAAATATAAAAATATTTAAATTAATTTATTTTAGTTTAAATTTAATTCTTATAAAAATAATTTTAAAATTTGTATTAAAAATAAAAAATATGACTTGATAAACACTTAATCAATTCACTAGCATTGATGAAAACTACAAAAGTGAAAGAATCGTGAGATCGAATTATGAAAAATACTATAATGAACCAAAACTCATCACGATGTAAAGATTTCTGAAATCATTCTCCAATTGAGATATAACATAATACGAAGTGGTCAATGCTTTTTTACTTAAATCAACCTCCTAATTGCCTCTGTAAGGAGCTCAAGTTCTTCAACTGTGCCGTAAGTATCGTAAGTATCATCCAAAGCAGATACACATGCCACCATTTTGCCTACTATCCTTCTGGAAGTGCTATATTTAGGCTCATAAGACATGGAATATGCCCAAAAGTATGACTCAACCACTCTATCTCTAGTGTAAGGAACCTTGGTCGCAAAGTCTGATATTTTCCACCACCTGTAAATTGTAATAGTAATATATACAAGTTACATCATATTGATTATAAGTTAATAATCAACAAGTGTATAGCAAATTAAGGAACTACTTCAGTTGTAATGATCTAATAAATTCATAAATAGGTGTCAAATTTATTATATTAAGAATATAGTCATTGAAAAAAAAAGAAAAATTAAAAAGGGGTGGCTGGAATTTGACATGTTAATGGCAATTGAATTCTAGGAAACACTTTCATCCAAAGAGATTTCTCCAGTATCTTATAAAATTTATGGATATCGATACCTTCTAGATATCTTGTGGCTAAAAAATTACTTCATGTTCTACTAATTAAATTTATTAATATTTTAAATATTCATGATTAAATGAAAATTATTGAATTCAAATGGGTACCGCTACGCTTAGGGTACCACAATAAAAACCTTCATGCAAAAGTAACTAAAAATTCAGGTCTATTTGACTCCTACTTTTGCTTATAAATTTCAGTTTTAATCACGAAAGTGACACCTAGTTTTCAATGAGCTTCCTATTTCTGAGATTTTATGAAAAGAATATACAGAAAATAGAAAAAAGGTTCAACACAAAGAAGTAATTTTGGTACTTAATTAAAACTAAAAAATATGAAATGAAACCAAAAATAAACAAAACCTTAGACTATTGAATTTGGATTTCTATATTTTTTTATTTTGCTAATATTTTTTATATACTTATAAAGTGCTAAACATTCAAAGAAAATAGTAAAGACAACATTAATATTCATTCAGAACATGCTAGAAAACAATAAATATCACAAGACCCAAGACAACAAAATGAGATTGCATGAATGAGAACAGAAAAAAGGAAAACACTTACTTGGTGTTACTAGCAACTTCTTTTTGGTGCATTTTTTGTAGCATATTGAAATCTAATTTTGCAAAGGTTAAAAGAACTTTGCTTTGGGAAAGAGCTTCCTCATAGAAAGACATGTAACGCCTTGCCTGCATCCTTGGAATTTCCTTGTGAAGAGGTTGCCTTAAGCTCTGTTTGATTTGAGTGGCAAGAGAAGGGCTCAATTGATCAATCATAGACTTAAGATTGGTGTATGTGAAATCAAGTGCTGTGTCCAATATATCTTCCCCGTGAACCGTTAATTGTGTAGCTTCATACAAGCTCCACATTCCTGGAACATCTTGGGTAATTGTTTCATTGAACTTTCCTTTGTTATTCTTGAATTTGTTAAATATATCTGTTAATGATCATTCACCCAATTCATGAGTCTATAATCTATGATATTTAATTAATTTATAACTTATTGTCGGTGCCTTTTTCTGCTCATGTACTAATGTAAAATATCACAGTGCCACAATTCTGCATACCTGATGAAATGTGGTGTCCTTTTTGTCTAAGCAAACGAAAGAGTAACGCAAGATTGTGAAGGCCACCATCTTCTGTGGTGAGGTTATTGTTGGTAAAAGCACTGTGGATCTGTTGTAATGCTTCGTCTATTTCATGTTCAAAGTGATGAGATATACCGAAACGGTAGATTGAATCAATGAAGTTTAATTTTTGTGAGATATTATCACTTGATAGAAACATCTTCTTCGCTTCCTCTTTATATAGTTGAAGTTGTTGCTTCATACTGTCATTGACTTCCTGCAAATAGTTATAGCTAAGTAATGAAATGTTCATATATGGACCATATTCAATTTTTCAAATATAGAACTGTTTGTAATAGAAATTTGTTTCTGACAATACCGAATACTCCAATGATCGGAATATGACTTTACTTCTACATTTACCTCGACGACTTTTTATATAATGTTTTCGTACATAATTTAATTTGTACTTGCGCTAAGCCTCTTGAATAGGTACTAATCCAAAATTTAAAAATATTACTATGAGACTAGAAATACCAATGTATGCATGTACGTAAAAATTGCATATATAATTAAGATGAAATACTCAAATTGATTTATCTCTTAGAAATATATTAGATGATAAATTAGATCTTTAAATTTTGAGTATTTTAAATTGATTCCTCATAGTTTAAAAATAGATAGATTGGTCCTTCTATACATATTCATGCAATTAAAAAAAATTATGCGAAACTGTATAGAGAAATCAATTTATCCTCCTTTTTGAAATATGAAAACCAATTTGTGAATTTTAAAATTTAAGGGATTAATTTGTCTCTTGATATATCCCAATATATTTGTGGAAAATCAATTTTGATATTTCATCTATAATAAATTAATATACCGATACCATGAGAAGTTCTATTCTCCTCCGGGACGAAATGCATTCTTCCTCCATGAAATCATACAACCACTCATCAAACTTTTTTTATTATTTCTTCTCTCATCTCACTTGTGTTTGTGGCTGAAACTCAAACGGAGGAAGAAAACATTTCGTCCGGGTGGATACAAGTATTTTTCCCAATACCATACCAATAATGATTCTGAGTCGTCATACTGGAGGAAAGTATCCCCCCAAATGCTTGGGCGAAAATTTGCACAAGGTCGCATGAAGTCAGACGCTGCATGTTGGGTTGAAGTAACTGGAACAGAAGCTGCAAGAGACATTATATCGTCTTTGGTTTGAGAATTGAGATACGGTATCAATGGACGATGGTAATAAGGGACAAGGGTTGTTTAGTGGCGATGAGGATGAACTCTATTATATATAGGGTGTACTAATAATATGATTCGTCCGTTGGAGAAATTATTGCACAGTTCAAAAGCATCACTGAAGATAACATTTATTCCACTCATTTCACGTTTTTAACATTTTTAATCAATGGCGAAATTTACTGCCCCGTTATATATTTGTTATTCTTTTGAAATTAATACTCTATCTGTTTCATAATAACTATCAAAAACCAAATAATACATATATCAAGGAAAACAAAAAAATATCTTTGTAAATATTGAAAGTTATATGAATTGACAATATTATTCTTATCTAGTTATTATCATTCATCTTCATAAATATATTGAATACTTAACTAATATATTTGTATTAAGGGTAAAAATAAAAGGAAAAAATTAATACTACCTAAATATTATAAATGGATAAATATTCTAAAATATTGTAAAGTAAAAAATCAACAGTTATTATGAAATAGAGGGAGTATATATTAGAGATAAATCTCACTCATCTTTTTCTTAATCAACTTATGATTATGGGTACATTTGTAATTTTATTTTATCAACATTAATTTTTCTCTACCATCTTATTTTCTTAATCAACTTATTCTCTATCTATTATTCTTCTCTACCAAAATAATATTGGTTCTATTCCCAAGGGATTGGCCAAGTGGAGTATGATAGGTTTTTACATATAATAGATTACATATGTTTGAAGCCTCATTCATTGATCTCTTTGGAGTGGGATAAGTATAAGCTCTTCTGTAAGTGCTTTTTGAGCCTACCGGCTTTCCTTGTCTTAGGAAGAGCTATCATCTTGTACAAGTGATGAAAATTTTAAATAATATTAGTATATGTCAAACAAATATATTTAATATTAATTTAATAAAATATAAATACTTTTCATTTGAATTATCTACATCATAGTAATTATAATCCAATATTTCAAAACAATATTATGGTGCTTAAAAAATATTAGATTTGGATTCAGAGTCTAATTATGGTTAAAGAATAGTGAAAACTTAATCATAGTACACTCTAATACATCTATCTTATGAATATTATTCAAAGTTTATTGTGAAAATTAAACAATAACTTTAATAATTTTATTTTCCCCTAAAAATAATTATATTAAATCCTAAAAGATTTACAGATGAAAAAAAATAAAATTTATGAAAATTTAATTTTAGTTTGACAGGAAATATGTGCTCCGGTGTGTCCTTTGATGCATTAACGAATTCAAAATATCATAATTTTTCCAAGAACTAATTTTATTGATTTTAATTTATGAAAAATAAGGTTTTTTTTTAAGGAAGACATATAAATTTACTGCCATGTTATATATTTGTTATCCTTTTAAAATTAATATATATTAGGGATGAAACTCACTCATCTTTTTCTTGATCAACTTATAACTACGGATACATTTTTAATTTTATTTTATCAAAGTTAATTTTTCTCTATCAACTTATTTTCTTAATCAACTTATTCTCTATCTAATATTCTTCTATACCAAAATAATATTGGCTCTAACCCCAAGATATTGGCCAAGTGAAGCATAATATAGGTTCTTACATGTAATAGATTACATATTTATCTTTCTATGAGACGCAAATGCTACTCAAATCAAGTAGAGTCATTAACTAGTGTGACAAAGCTTTCCTTCCTAAATTTTAACTGGTAATGCGGTTACATGCATAAGTCTTAAACAATACTCCTTACATTTCATAATAAGTGTTAGCTTTTTACTTTTTAATGTTTTAGAATATCTATCCATTTAAGCTATCTAGGTACTTTTAATTATTTTTCTTCCATTAGTATAAATGTGTTAGTTAAATAATTAACACATTTATCAAGAAGAAGAATAATGAATTTATAAGAATAGTTTTGTCAACTCATAATTTTCTATATTTACTAAGATGTTCTTTTGTCTCCCTTGATATATGTATTGTTTAGTTTTTGACAATTATTATGAAACAAATGGAATATATGATTAAATGTAGTATAAAAAGGCTTTCATAAATTCCATTGCACCGAAAACAAGGCTTTAATAAATCTTATTAGTAGGATAAATACATAAATTAATGATAAATCCTATCCTTAATTAAAATTAAAATAACATATAAGGAAGCGGGGATGAGTTGAATTCTATTCGATTCTACTATACTTAATTTTTATCAGTATTTATTTACACAAGTTTCTTAAAATTAAACAATATTTTTTTTATATGTTTTGTATAAAGGTTATATTATTAAAAAAAATTACCAATTTTCACATGCAATATAATTATAATTATGTTGAATTTTTTTTCGGTAAGTCTAAAAACAAAAGAATAATTAATTTGAATTTACTATCATTGTAAAACATTTTCATATAGATATCTAATTATTTATTGTCATTTCAACAAAAAAAGATTAAGTTAACTGTTTTTTTCATGATGATTGAAGAATTGCTCACAAAACTCCAAGCAGGAGCATAAAGATAAAAGTAATAGTGTAATACATTACCAATTGAAAGAATCAAAGAAAACAAGATAAAATCATGATTTAATATTTACTTTGAAAATCCTTATTATTTCATTTAACTTTTAATTAGGTACCTACATTTTAAAAAATTATAATTAAGTCTCTATATTGTATAAATTTTTTTAATCAAATCTTTATATTGTATATAAATTTTTAATTAAGTTCCTGTATTGTGTACAATTTTTTAATCAAATCCCTAAGTATGTATATTTTTAGGGAGTTAATTATATTTTTTTAATGTATAGGGGTTCAATTTGATTGGAAATTAATAAATTAGAGGGATTTGATTGGAAAATTTTTTATAATATAAAAATTTAATTATAAATATTTAAACTAAACAACCTAATTAAAAATTAAATGAAATTATAAAAATCTTCATAGTAATTAATAAATCTAAAAGCATCCAACGCCAGAAATAAATATGTCTGGGAAATAATAAGTGCATTGATAAAGAGCTAAGCTGACCGAATCAAGTTCAATTATTGAACATATTAATTTATATTTTATGTTGTAAACTTTCCCGTAGGTTGAAACTTTTTCTCTGTCTAATCATATTCAACTTCAAGAACCCATTTCTTCTTCATTAACATTTATCGCTATGGCTGGGGCCACTATGCCATTGTCCGCGTTGATTTTTGATAAATTTTCATCATAAAATTTTTTCCTCTCTCAATTAATTTCAATTTAGATTCAATTTCAAAATTAATTTTCACACTCTCAATAAATTAAAACTTATACGTAACTTTTAAAATTAATATTATTTGGGGAGTGAAATAATTGTAGACACGTGGCAAAATATAGATGACTAATAATATTAACAAAATGACTTAATATTTAAGTCCCATTAATAGGATAGTTTGATTTTAGTTCCTGTATTTTTTTTTCACTTTTGGTCATTCTATTTTTCGTATTATGTTTTTGGTCTTTATCTTAGTAAGAATTAATAAGTGACAATATTTATAAAGATTTTATAATATTTATAAGATTTAATTTTAATTTACTTCCAATACAAGAGCTTTACAAATTCATAAGAATTAAGCACATTTTAAATTATTTATAGAGACTTCAATTTATATGGCAAGAACCAAAAACATAACATAAAAAAACAACCAAAAGTAAACAAAAAAACAAGAGAAACTAAAATCAAAACATATGGGTATAGCAATTAAAAACATATTTAAATAATTTTTAAAGATTAAATACCCATTTTATTATGTTAGAAATATATTGATGGAGAAACTAGTTCTTTAGAATTTAAGAGTCTCATATTGGTCCATCATAATAAAAAAAAGAACAAATTATATTGGTCATTTTGTACTTGTTAATTTGTACAATTAAAAAACACCGTAAGGGCTTGTGTAGTGGAATCAATTTGTTACCCCTTTTTTATTGTGGAAAATCATTGTGAGACTTTCAAACCTAAAAGAATTAATATTTTTTAAAGACACAAAAATAAATATTTAGTCTTATTTAAATATTATTAGTCATTTATGTTTCGTCACATTTCTAAAACTATTTTGTTAATAAAATAATATTAACTTTAAAAGTTATATTTTTAATTAATTAATTGAGAGTGTCAATAATTTTATTGTGGAAATATATAAATTGATAACGGTATAATGGCATGAGCCCCAAGATATTTGCAACTTATGATAGTTATATCCTACGAAAAGCTGAACTCTATTAGTTAAATTGAATGAAGCATCTATTATGTTCCAGCCATCTATTGAGGGAGCACCAACAATATTGGTTGAGCCCGAGTCCATCATCATTACTCTTGGGACAAAGCCTTCCATTACATCGTTTAAGCGAAGAAGAAACGAGATAGCCATCAAGGATTAAGCCGAGACGAAATAAACGAGACACCTGCAAGTCCACTATATTAATTTTTAAGTAACATCCCAATAATTCATTTCTTGACAGTTCTGTATTACCGCCATCTACTGGTGACGTGATTGGGGGTTGCACAGCCGCCACAAAGCAATCTTTTCATGTTTCCGGATAAAGCCATGCATATAGCAGCTTCAGACGTGTGACTAATTTCCAAATGTGGGGACTTTGATTGATTTGTATGTGCCTCCATCTGTCACACGTGCATGCACGTCGTTGGGTCATGTGGCATTATGAATGAGAGTGGTGGTCGTGGACACTAACTGCAGTAAAAGTTCTTCCCCCATCTATTCAGTCGAGTTTTGTCTTGCTTTTATCTTGTTTTGCTTTATTTGCTGGCATGTCCAGGTGCTATGTACTCTTACTTACCTCTTTGTTTTTGGTCATGGATGACTTTTGCTTCTTTCATTTTGTATTTTCGCTTATATTTTCATTTGTATGTTGTCTTCCCACTTGTTTGTGGACCGCGAAGTCCAATTCAACTATATGTATATATATACATCTATACACACACACCCCAATAATATATACCATATATTATAATTTTACCAATTAAGAATAATTTTTGAATAGTCTAAAAAATTCAACATCTTTAGGAAAGTCCGCATCGTTACTAAATTCAACATCTTTACGATTGTGGGATTGCTGATTATCCAATCAAGCACTTCTTTAGTTACGGATTCTCCTAGGCAAATAAACATTGAAATCAGCATTGGGACCGAAGTAGATATAACTCCATTAACCTTGTACTCATCATATATTGGAATACAACCCTCATGGCACCATTTTGCTTCAACCATGTACGCTTGTGCCAAGTCACAAAACTGTAATTGCCTGCAATAAGCCAAAAACTAATCAATTAACTAAGTGGATGTTGTGAAGCATATATAATTCACGTTGAGTACATAGGAATTAGAAGCCTACAGCTTGTTTAACATGTTACAACACCATGTTTGGTTTTCCACCTTCTGAAATCACCAACGCTATTTCATCACACAGTTCTACGATTGTATTAAATACCGTTTTCATGCATTTCGGAAGAGATTTAATGAGAGTAATATCCCATCTGGAAAAAAAAACGACAACAAAAAAGAGAGAGAATTATCTATACATCTATACATACATCATGATAATAAAGGGATTACTTTGCTAACCCTCTCTTTTGGAGTCAACCTTTTATTCCTAAACTATCCTAATGTCTATTTGTTACTTATTTATCTACTTTTTGGTAAGTTATTTGAAGTTATTATTTAAAATTAAATATTAGTAATAATGTTTTAAAAGTTCTCGAATAAAAATAAAAAATATAAAAATATTTAAATTAATTTATTTTAGTTTAGATTTAATTCTTATAACAATAATTTTAAAATTTATAAATTAAAAATATGAATTGATAAGCACTTCATCAATTCACTAGCATTGATGAAAATTCAAAAGTGAAAGAATCGTGAGATGGAATTACGAGAAATACTATAATGAACCAAAACTCATCATGATGCAAAGATTTCTGAAATTATTCTCCAATTGAGATACAACATAATATGAAGTGGTCAATGCTTTTTTACTTAAATCAACCTGCTAATTGCCTCTGTGAAGAGCTCAAGTTCTTCAACTGTGCTGTAAGCATCATAAGCATCATCCAGAGTAGATACACATGCCACCATTTTGCCTACTATCCTTCTGGAAGTGCTATATTTAGGCTCATATGACATGGAATATGCCCAAAAGTATGACTCAACCACTCTATCTCTAGTGTAAGGAACCTTGGTCACAAAGTCTGATTTTTTCCACCACCTGTAAATTGTAATACTAATACAAGTTACATCATATTGATTATAAGTTAATAATCAACAAGTGTATAGAAAATTAAGGAACTACTTCAATTGTAATGATCTAATAAATTCATAAATAGGTATCAAATTTATTATATTAAGAATATAGTCATTGAAAAAATAGAAAAATTGAAAAGGGTTAATCGCAATTTGACATGTTGGTGACAATTGAAATTCTAGAAAACATTTTCATTCAAGAGGATTTCTTTAGTACCCTATAAAATTTATGGATGTCGGTACTTTCTAGATAACTTATAGCTGAAAAATTGCTACGTGTCCTACTAACCAAATTTATTAGTATTTTAAATATTCATGATTAAATCACAATTATTAAGTTCAAACGGATACTGCTATCTTAAGGGTACCGCTACCCTTGGGATACCATAGCAAAAACCTTCGTCCAAAAGTAACTAAAAAATTCAGGCCTATTTGATTCCTAGTTTTGCTTTTAAATTTCAATTTTAATTATGAAAATGACACCTAGTTTTCAATGAGCTTCCTATTTTTGAGAGTTTATGAAAAGAAAATACAGAAAATAGAAAAACGGTTCAACACAAAGCAGTAATTTTGGTAATTAATTAAAACTAAAAAATATTAAACAAAACCTTAGACTATTGAATTTGGATTTCTGTATTTTTTTATTTTGCTAATATTTTTTATATACTTATAAAGTGCTAAACATTCAAAGAAAATAGTAAAGACTACATTAATATTCATTCAGAACAAGCTAGAAAACAATAAATATCACAAGACCCAAGACAACAAAATGAGATTGCATGACATACCATGACAACGGAAAAAAGGAAAACACTTACTTGGTGTTACTAGCAACTTCCTTTTGGTGCAATTTTTGTAGCATATTGAAATCTAATTTTGTAAAGGTTAAAATAACTTTGCTTTGGGAAAGAGCTTCCTTGTAGAAAGACATGTAACGCCTTGCGTGCATCCTCGAAATTTCCTTGTGAAGAGATTGCATTAAACTCTGATCGATTTGAGCAGCAAGAGAAGGGCTCAATTGATTGATCATGGACTTAAAATTGGTGTATGTGAAATCAAGTACTTTATCCAGTATATCTTCCCCATGAACCCTTACTTGTGTAGCTTCATACAAGCTCCACATTCGTTGAACATCTTGGGCAATTGTTTCATCGAACTTTCCTTTGTTATTCTTGAATTTGTTAAATATATCTGTTAATTATCATTCGCCCAATTCATGAATCCATATTCTATAATATTTAATTAATTTATAACCGATTGCCAGTGCATTAAATTTTCTTGGTCATGTACTAATGTAAAATATTACACTGGCACAATTCTGCATACCTGATGAAATGTGGTGTCCTTTTTGTCTAAGCAAACAAAAGAATAATGCAAGATTGTGAAGGCCACCATCTCCTGGGGTAAGGTTATTGTTGGTAAAAGCATTCTATATTTGTTCTAATGCCTCGTCTATTTCATGTTCAAAATGATGAGATATACCGAAATGTTGGATTGAATCAATGAAGTTTAATTTTTGTGAGATATTATTACTTGATAGAAACATCTTCTTCGCTTCCTCTTTATATACTTGAAGTTGTTGCTTCATATTGTCATTGACTTCCTGCAAATAGTTATAGCTAGGTAATGAAATGTTCATTTATGGACCATAATCAATTTTTTAGGACTGTTTGTAATAGAAATTTTGCATCTGGCAATACCGAATACTCCAATGAAATGTTCATTTATGGACCATATTCATACCGAATACTCTTGAATAGGTTCTAATCCAAAATTTAAAAATATCACTATGAGACTAGAAATACCAATATATGCATGTACGTCAAAATTGCATATATAATTAAGATGAAATACTCAGATTGACCGATCCCTTAGAAATATATTACAAGATAAATTAGATTTTTAGATTTTAAAAATTTCAAATTGATTCCTCATAGTTTGAAAAGGGATAGATTGATCCTTTTATAAATATCTATATAATTAAAAAAATTATACGAAATTGTATGAAGGTACCAATTTATCCTTTTTTTGAAATGTGAGGATTGGTGACTTTCAAAATTTAGAAAGCTAATTTATCTCTCAATATATCCCGATATATTTGTGAGGGACCAACTTTGAGATTTCGTCTATAATTAAATATACCAATACCATACCAATGATGATTCTGAGTCATACTGAAGGAAAATATCCCCCCAAATGCTAGGGCGAAAATTTGCACAAGATCGCATGAAGTCAGATGCTGCATGTTGGTTTGAAGTAACTGGAACAGAAGCCGTAAGAAACATTATACCGTCTTTGGCTTTGAGAATTGAGACACGGTATCAATGGACGATGGTAATAAGGGACAAGGGTTGTTTACTGGTGATGACGATGAACTCTATTATATATAGGGCATAAATATGATTCGTCCGTTAGAGAATTATTGCATAGTTCAAAATCATCACTAAAGATAACATTTATTCCACTCATTTCACGTTTTTAACACTTTTAATCAATGGTGAAATTTACTGCCACGTTATATATTTGTTATTCTTTTAAAATTAATATATATTAGGAATGAAACTCACTCATCTTTAACTTAATCAACTTATTCTTTATCTACTATTCTTTTCTACCAAAATAATATTGGTTCTAACCCCAAGGGATTGGCTAACTGAAGCATGATAGGTTCTTACATGTAGTAGATTACATATGTTTGAAGCCTCATCATTGATCTCTTTGGAGTGAGATAAATGAAAGTTTCTTTGTGATTAATGTTCATAAATAAAAGGAAATTATAAGTGTACCCATTATGATAAATTAGAGTGGGTTTTATATTTAAAATAAAATGTGAAAGATATTAACCTCTATATGAAGGTGCAAAAGCTAGCAATCTCTCTCCTATATATTATTAAGAGTTTAATTTTAATATATTCGTGTTATACAACAAATCCTTTTATTTATATGACCTCTTATATAGTGAATGTGATAATCAATATGAATTGATTTTGTAGTCTTAATTATTTGAGGCGTTGTTGCTCATGATAAACATAAGACTGGTTTTTTCTATTTCATAACAAAATATTGATGTGATTTTTTTCTTGACTTTTAAAGGAATATTTGCTCTAAGAGCACGTTGTAAATTCCTACAAAGTATTCTTTTTAATATTTATGTTCATTATAGTCATTTTAAATTTAGTTTCAAGATCAACTTTGTAATATATTTAGTAAACCATGCTGAGATTAAAAGATACATGTGCAGTTGATGTTTTGTTACAAATCATCTTTCCCAAAAACTTAATCTCATGGATAAAGGGTTTTTATATCTAATATGCTCGTCAGATCAATGTGTCTTCCTTGACTTAAAGTGTGAATTATTTTTTCTCATAACAAGGATAACAATGATTGGACTGTTGGTGATATGCATGATCATGAAGTCTCTGATACCTTGGTATAATCTTGGTATGAAATTGTTTCACCCAAAATTTTAATATGATAAATAAAGATATTAGAATAATTTTATATCTAATGTGTTTCTCTTCGTTGCACAATCAGTATATAGCAAGTGATGATATTTATAAAGATGTCAAAAAGATTTTATAATATTTATAAGATTTAATTTTAATGCACTTCTAATACAAGAGCTTTACAAATTCATAAGAATTAAGCACATTTTAAATCATTTATAAAGATTTAAATTTATATGGCAAGAACAAAAAATATAACATAAAAAAATACCAAAAGTAAAAAAAAAGGACAAAAATCAAAACATGTGTATAGCAATTAAAAACATATTTAAATAATTTTTTAAGATTAAATATCCATTTTATTCTGTCAGAAATATATTGGTGGATAAATTAGCTCTTTAGAGTCTCATTATGATCCATCTTAATAAAGAAAAAGGAACACATTGGTTATTTCGTGCTTATCTATACAATTAGAAAACATCCTACAGGCTTGTGTAGAGGAATTAATTTGTCACCCCTTTTTAATTGTGAAGGATCATTGTGAGACTTTCAAATCTAAAGGAACTAATTGTCATGACCCGACTTGGGCACATGATCGGCACGTAAGGAATCCTCATTCCCACTTAAGCCTCGTGATCTCTGAGTCCCTATATATGCATAATTTAATATAAAATCCTTTTCCAAAACATGAATTCATCTCTGACATAAATGTCTAACTCTTTGAAAAATAAATTATCATAAACACTTTCATAATCAAGCTCCAGTATATATCTCTGATACAAAATAAATGAGTTACTCTTAATACAAAATAAACCATAGAACTCGTAACCGTGAAAATACAAAATATTCATGATAAAAAAAAATATGTCAGTCTATCTCTATGGTCGGGGACCCTGCCCGTCATGCACAGTAGAGCACTCTATCTCTAAACAGAATACCAAAAGTACTTCACTTACAAAGTAAAACTCACCAACTGGGAAATCTCTACTATGAGGGAGGAGGTGGAAGAGAAGAACCCGCAGCGTCTACTGTACCTGCAATGGAGGAAGAGAGAGGGGTAAGTTTCATCTAAAACTCAGTGAGTAAGTTCTCACCCATAACCCTCTCATGGGACAGTCAAGGGAAATAAATAATATATATATATATATATATATATATATATATATATATATCAAACCAGTTAATGCAATAATTCTAAAGTTCATATTCATAAGAATAGCAAATAGTTCTAAAATCAGTATTCTGTAGAAACCATAAACCACAGTATGCTAATAAAGAAACAGGAATCTCTGGCTATGCCCAATTCATGTGACATAACAAATCTCTGGTTATGCATAGCATAATAAAGTCTCTACTCTCTGGGGCACCTAACTAGGTCCCATTTATTATTTCTCTGGCCCTAAGGTGACTTGGTATACCAAGGTTAATGGAATAACTGCTGTTAACTCAGTCTGTTTCTCTATAGCTACTGTCCAGTTCAATCAGAAATCTAAATCTTTTCTCTATATCTCATAAATCTTCTACCCTAGAGTTCACAAGCTCTAGCATATACATATTCTCTACTCTAGAAATCATCACAATGTTTAACAAATCTCTACATATATACTCTAGCTCTTTGATAAAAATCGCTTTAACAATAATGGTCCCATGAGTTTTTAGAAAAACATATATCTCATGCTATAATTTACTAAAATTAACTCTAATGATCAACATAAGGATCATAGGATCTGAACCTACTCACGTTTAAAGCCGGGAGTATGTGGGCCCCACCAACTTGACCTGAAGAGTTTGGAATGACACCAACAACTATTATAGAGCAACCATAACTCTAGATTAATCTCTAAAAATCTCTAGAGAACTCTATTCTAACTCTACTAAAATTAGGGAAACACCCCCACTTGACAAAAATGAGAAAAATAATCGGACCAAATCCAAGATCATGGAGAAATAAAGACATAATCTAACAACATATACTTACCTTGAAGCTTTGGAATGATGGATTTGAGAGGATTTGAGAAAAAGAGAAAATTTGAGGGAGAAGGAGAAAGGGTCATGTTTCTGCTTCCTTTTGTCTGATTTGGGGGTTTTTTAAGGGATCAGGGTCTCACTGCCACCGCTATAGCGGTCATAGACCGCTATAGTGATCTAACCGCGTCTCATGGTCCCCACAGAGACATTTATGACCGCTATAGCGGTACCTCAGACCGCTGCACCACTTGAACATTCTCTGGTGACCGTCACCCCCAACTTCTGTGTTTTTCAGTCATTCTAGCATCTGGGTTGTTCCAACACTCACTTATTTACATTTTTTAATTTCAAGTTAATGTCCATTAACTTTAAAACATAAATGTAAATAAGGAAATACCCCCCATTTGGATTCAAATAAAATATCAAAAAAAATCAAAACTCCATCAAATCAGAATCCAAATTTTGAGTTTTAATTCAAATCCGAGAATTTTCAAGATTTTCTAAACTTGTGGGTTAACAACGAAACATTTGCAGGTTTCATAAAATTCGTTAAAAATCACTCTTCAACTTGTTTTCCCTCAAGGAACAATTATCGGGACTTTTGATCCCAAGAATATGGTTCTATCATATAACCCTCCAAGGAGGTGTAGGATCTAGACTTAGTAAAATTCAGGACCCAACGGTGGTTCCCAGGGAATCCTTGAGGCTATACAGAACCTTACTGCTGACCTGTGTACCTCGGGTATCACACTAATTTATTTATTGATATATTTTTTAGAGACAAAAATAAATATTTAGTCTTATTTAAATACTATTAGTCATTTATGTTTTGCCACATTTCTATTAGTTAAATTGAATGAATTATCTATTATGTTCTAGCCATCTGTTAAGGGAGCACCAACCATATTGGTTGAGCCTGATCAAGTCCATCATCATTATGTTGGGTTTGGGCTCCCTCCTATGTGGAGAAAAGTCCAAAATCGAGTTAGCTCACTTATCTAATGGTAGAAGTCAATTAGGGTATTGTGAGAGAGCTCATTCTTGAGACTTATAGCAGCCACAAAGAGAAAGAGAAGAGAAAAACTCACCTACCTCGGTTTCATATTCCTCCTATGAGCAGCCACCGCAGATTGGTGTTTCTGAAGTGGTCCACCGTTGGATCAGGCTGAAATCTAGATAGCAAGTTCCTGACAATTGGTTCTTCATTCTGAATGGTTAGATCATTGAAAGGAGGTCTGGAGGGTGAGATATCGATCTCACATACTCGCTCTATTCTTGTTCAGAGAATTAGTATTTTTGGATTAAGTTGTATTGTAAATTGGTAGCTGTAAACTTGTTCACCGTTGGATCGGGCTAAAACTTTTATAGCAGGTTCTTGGTGTCTGGTTCTTCATTCTGAATGGTTAGATCGTTGATAAGAGGTCTGAAGTGTGAGATATTGATCTCGCCTCGCAGTTTTATTTTTATTTGGAGAATCACTTCCTTAGTTCAAGCTGTCATTGTAAATCAGTGTTTATAAAGCCGTTCACCATTGGATCGGGCTAAAACATGGATAGAAGGTTATAGATATCTGATTCTTAATTCTGAACGGTTAGATTGTTAAGAAGAGGTCCGGAGAGTGATATAATACTCTCAGACAGTAACTCCAAATTTGGGGTATTTATCATCTTCTTAGTTCTCAATTTTAAGCATTGGTGTTTGGTTGATTTTGATATTGTTAGCACGATTTTGCACTTATTTGAGATTCTCTTGTACCTGTTTTGATCATAGTGGAGCTATTTTTTTAGTCTGGATGACCCGTGGTTTTTATCTCTCATATTGAGGGAGTTTTTTCACATTAAAAATCTTGGTGCATTATTGTCCCCATTGTTCTCGTTTATTGTGTGTGTTGATTGCTGCGATAATTTTATTGATATAGTTACTTTTCTTGTTCTAGCAAGTAGGGAATTGTATATTTAATTTCCTAACACATTACTCTTAGGACAAAGCCTTCCATTACATCGTTTAAGCGAAGAAGAAATGAGATAGCCATCAAGGATTAAGCTCACACGAAAACAAACAAGACACCTGCAAATCCTCCGTTTGTGTTATCGAGGCAGTGATTGTGACTCCTGCTCTGTTGCTCTACTGTTAAGTGTTGACTAATGTTGGGGAAATCTTAGGAATTGAGCTTATTACCAACAGCGGAAGCAACAAATATTTCCCCACACCTGTGCAATTAAATAGGTAGTACCAAAAACACTCTGGGCAGTATAATAATTTGGTAGAAAAATAAAATAAGAGACATGAGAATTTTTAAAGTGGGAAAACCCCCAATTAGAGGGACAAAAAATCCATAGGATCTAGTCCAGCAAAAGCTTCCATTATGATCAATAGGAATACAATTAGTCTTCCTAGTAGGACCAGGGAATCTCAATAATCAACAGAATACTCACCCAATTGGGCGGAACACAACCATATAACTCCACAATGTGGATATAATAGAGTAGCCGCCAGAGAAGACAATAAAATTAATAGGCTATATCAAATGATCAAGCTCAACACCAGGAACAACATACTAAATTTTCATGATAAACGGAGTACGTTTACCCGTCTGATGATGAACCCACTGCTTTGTCCTTTCTTCCTTTTTCTCTTCTCTATAAATGAAGTGATCCATATGGGTAGCTTTTAGGAGTTGTCTATATGAAGAAGTATTTGTAAGGATGGTTTGCAATTTTAGCCATTCAAAAGTTGTGGATAGTGAAAGATTTGGAACTCCTTATAGGGGTCGTGGATGCAGGTAGTTAAGGCCGAACCACGTTAAATTTTGTCTCCTTTATATTATTTTTCTTCTTGCATTGTTTCCTCTATTGAGAGAGAGTTTGTTCTTGTATTTGTTTGCTTCCGCTACCCAATAACTAATATCCCAATAATTCATTTCTTGATAGTTCTGTATTGATAAAGCCATAAAGTGCAAATTATTTTTTCTCATAATGAGGATAACTTTATTGAGCCTTTGGCCACATACATGAAGACTTTGATATTTTGTTATAGTCTTGGTATGAAACTGTATGGCCCAAAATTTTAAGTTAATAAATAAAAACATAAGAACAAGGGATTTAAACTTCAATCGATCTTGAAAAATCTGATACAGTGATTGTGACTCCTGCACCGTTGCCACGTGTTAACTAACATCCTGATAGGTTGCATTTATGTATTCATTTTCTATCCTAATTCTGAACATTTTACATCTTAATTGTACTTGATTGATGGGTAATTGATAGATTCATATTTAGTCCTCATTGGGTATCACTGAATAAAATCATGATTCTTTGCACCATTTTGATAAACAAATATTCCTGTACTATTAATCCTCTTTTGTGAGTGTTATTTGTTTGCAGGGACATTCCATGTTGGTGTATGAACACCATAGCAGTGCTGGAGTTTGTAGCAGTGTTCAATTGGGAGAATTGGGAAGCTAAATAGTAGAGTTCTAGAGCACATTTAAAGGAAGTTTTATAATGGAAAATTGGTATCTCTCTCTACAGGGATTGGATTGAGGCAAATAAATATGTTTTGAAAAGATTAAGAAGTCCTCTATAACTTTTATGTTATGCTTAAAACTCAGTTCTATGAGCATCTTGGTGAAAATTCAGTTGTTAGATTAAAGGTTGCTGATTTTCTGATGCTGCCCAGTTTGACCCTCAATTGGTATTTTGCTAATATCTGAAGCTACAGATGTCCGATTGAGGTGATTCTTGCAGCGTTGGAAAGCTTATTCAAATAGATACTTCTATTTCTAGGCACAAGAGCTAATTCCAACGTTTTAGGCCTTAAACAGACTTGGAAATGTTTGACGCAGTGTTGCGCGAATATATGACCGCTATAGCAGTCACCAGAGAGCAGGATATTGCAGCATCCGTGAGAATCAAGAGGTAGGACCGCTATAGTGGTCCTAGACCGCTATAACAACCATAAGTGATGTGGCTTCCTCGTTTCCACGTGACTTCGGTCCGCTGTATTGGGGCATTTGGGATATAACTCGGTTTTTAGCGTAATTGAGGGACAATTAGTAACTTAGGTTTTTGTTTTTGGGAGTAGTTTGAGAATACTCTTTCTCTCTCTCTCTCACTCTCTCTCTCTAGGTTTTAGAGTTCTTAGTCATTGTTAGATTTTGGTTCTTGCTAGATTGTAATTTGGTTTCTCCCTTTAACAACGATTGAGAAACTCCCTCTATGGAGGAGTAATCTCTTTACTGTGCACAGAGATAATTGAGGATTAGGTTTGTTCTTGGGATTCATAATTTCTATTGCAATTCATGATTGGTTTTTTCTTCCCCATTTACTTTCTCTTTTGATATTAATTGCGAGAATTATTGTAATTGTGTTTTTAAGAGTTGTTTGGTTGTACATTAGTTCGCGTGCATAATCTAGTTACCATTGGGGGTATTGGGTTGATTGATTTAATTATATCAAATTGATAAAGAAATTAGGTTGCTGTAATTGGTAATCAAACTGGCATAGGTTCATAGAATCACGATCGTGAATTACTAGTTCATATGTTAGCTAAACTTTTAGTGGGAGTGCGATTGTATGATCGCTAAGAAGAATTGCATCATTGTTGTGTGATAGCATAAATAATGAAAGTCACCACTGCCACATGAATTTATCTTTTGAACTGATAATTGAACAACTCTTAATCTGAGGGGATTCTTGTGCAGGTAATTCTTCCTATTATAATTTCGCAATTTATTTTAGCTTGCTATAATTTTAAAACTCCAAATTTCTAATTAGCTAGTAATACTTCCTTGTGAGACGATCTGAGTTGTGCTCTTTACTATATTTTTGGTACAACTTGGCACTTTATAAATTTTAATTTGGTTGTGAGTAACGATAGCTCACATTAAATTTTGACACCGCTATTGGGGAAGTGTTTGTAAATGATTTTTATTTTTATTTTTATTTTTCTATTTTTTTATTTTTTTTCCTATTTTCATTCCCAAAAAAAGGTGATAAAAATTTTTTGAAAAAAAAATATTTTCATTTTATTTCTTTTATTATTATTATTATTATTATTATTATTATTATTGTTATTTTCTTTTCCACTTGATCTTTCATGTTTAGTAACACACATTTTGGTTCCCAGCCATATGGGTCTTACAATGTTACAGGTACACAGGTTGTTGACAATAACCCATACCAAAGAATGGAGTGCCCACTGGATGAGATGAAGTATGTATTGTGGCAATATGCCATGAGGAGTCATGCTCAGCAATCACAACATGAATATGATGCTTACTCTAGCATGGCCCAATTAGATTGGTATGATTGTATGCATCAGGGATATGGGTGTGTTGAGCCAGCTTAACACTCGTATTTCCAGTAGCAATTCCGTCCGCCACCACCACTCTATCAGTAGAACTTGCAACCGCCCCAACTGCAAGAGTCCTATGACTTACAGTATCAACAGCCTCCAACATTGTCTGTTCCTCCTAGTACCTCTGAATTTCCATGGCAAGAAATGATGAGAATGATAATGGAGAGTCAAAAGAGAACCAATGATGCTTTGCTGGAGATGATGAATAATATAACTGAGTTGCATAATTCACAGTTCCAACAATTGAGTTCATCTCAGATTCCAGATGTGGTGCCACGTCTTGGAGAGTCTAAAAAGTCATACCATTACTAAATTAAGTCTATGTTATTAATGTAATGATATATGGTTTTTTTAATTAAAACCATAGGTATCCTTTTGTCATATGTCAATCCTACTCGAATTAAGTAGAACCACTAGCTAGTACAACAAAGCTCCTCTTCCTAAATTTTAACTTGTAATACAGTTATATACATAAGTATTAAACAATACTCCCTCCGTTTCATAATAAGTGTCATTTTTTTACTTTTTAATGTTTCAGAATATCTATCCATTTAGGCTATCTAGGTACCTTTAATTTTTTTTCTTCCATTTATACTCTTAGTATAAATGTGTTAGTTAAATAACCAACATATTTATCAAGATGATAATAATGATTATACAAGGATAGTTTTGTCAACTCATCTATATTTACCAAAATGTTCTTTTGTTTAACTTATTGTATGTATTGTTTGGTTTTTGATAGTTATTATAAAATGGACGGAGTACATGATTAAATGTGGTAGAAAAAGGCTTTCATAAATTCCATTGCACCAATCTTATTAGTAGGATAAATATACAAATTAATGATAAATCCTATCCTTAATTAAAACTAAAATAACATCTAAGGAAGCGGAACGTGTTGAGTTCTAAGCGATTCTACTATACTTATTTTTAACAATATTTATTTACTAGAGTATCTTAAAATTAAACTATTTTTAATATGTATTGTATATAGGTTATATTACTAAAAATGTTACCAATTTTTATATACAATATAATTATAATTGTGTTGAATTATTTATTGTAAGTCTGGAAAACAAAAGAACAATTAATTTGAATTTACATACTATCATTGTAAAATATTTTCATGCAAACATCTAATTATAGATTGTCATATCAACAAATAAAGATTGAGTCAACTTTTTTTTTTTTATGAGGATTAAAGAACTGCTCGCAAAACTCCAAGAAGAAGGAGCATAAAGATAAAAGTAATAGTATAATACATTATCAATTGAAAGAATCAAAGAAAACAAGATAAAAACATGGTTTATTTATTATGAAGGTCTTATAGTTTTATTCAAGTTTTAATTAGGTATCTATAGTTTAAAAAATTATAATCAAGTCTCTATACTGTAAAAAAAATTTAAATTAAGTTTTTATAGTTTAAAAATTTTCAATTAAATTCCTATATTATATATAAAGTTTTAATCAAGTTCCTATATTGTGTAAAAATTTTCACCAAATCCCAAGACATGTATACTTTTTGGGAGTTAGTCAATTTTTTTAAAATAAAATATAGGGGTTTAATTTGCTTGCAAATTAATAAATTAGAGGGATTGGATTAAATTTTTTTGTATAATATAAGAATTTAATCACAAATATTTAAACTGAATAACCCAATTAAAAGGGAGAAGGGAGGCGATGGGAAGGATATGAGAGTTTTCTGGAAGGCAGGGTAATCCAATAATGATGAGTGTATTAATGCTCTTTTTAATCTCAAGCAATCAATGGTGGGTGGGAGCAAAGAGACGGGGGAGAAGATGTTGCGTGTGAACTGTGAACAATGAAGTAACAGAGAGATAAATACAATTGAGGGTATGTTTGGTTTGAAAATAAAAATGAAATTAAATTTTTCATAAATAAAGTTTGTTTGTGATTTTACACATAGAGCTTATATATAAAAATTTATAACATATTTTACCCCTAACTAAACATATGTTAAGGGAGAAACTAGAATGGGAAATTTTACTAATGAAATGGAAAAGGCGACTACTGAAATGGAAAAAAGGTGATCAATACAACCGAGGTAATCCCTTATATAGGATAGTGAGTGTAAATAACAATGAAGTAATTCCTAACAAATTTCAACTAACTCCTAATTATAGTTGTGTCATCTAACAATTTACAAACTACAAGCCTGATAACAAAAGTTTTAAAATTTTAATTTGAATATGTTTTGATTCAGGCCAAAAAGAAAAAAAAAGTTTTAATTAACATCTACTTGATCGTAATTTTTATAAATATGATATAGTGATTTACGCTGATCAGTATAGAATATTTCCAACAACCTACAAATCAGAAGATACTGGAGAAAGCAAGTGGTGGATAACAAATACAAGACTAGGAATGTCAACAACTTTTGCACTAGGTTTAGTATAAATATAGTTGCACGCCAACTTTTTGCAAATCTTCCTATATAATATTGCTAGATGATGGTGGGATCCAAAAGCAGCGCAACAACGTAATCCCTAAGCAGTTCTCCATTTGTGTATTTATCCTCAAAGTTGGCATATGTAAGCTCAATTATTCGTGCCAAATTAAGAATGCAATCAAGCACTGGCTTTGGGACACTATATAACTTGAGACATGCTTCATTTATATCCTTCCAAAAATCTTCAGTTTCCTTATGGATGAGTTTATAGGCCTCTTCTTGGGAAAATATCATATTGCTTCATACAACATTCAACTGCAGAAGCAACATGTACCCTTTGTTGCTCAAACTGCAAACAAATCAAACCGAATGCAATAGCTCATTTAGATCAATAATAGTCTATATTTATTGAAGGAAACCGCAGCTAACTCATCATGCTTGGCTTCAAGGAATTAATATTGAAGGAAACCACAGCCAACTCATCATCCTTGGCTTCAAGGAATTAATATTGAGTCAATTTTCCAAATATTTAGGATAGAGTATGACATCCTTATAAACTTTTACAAGTTCACTAATTATCACTGTCAACTATAAAATATTCTTAATTAATTTCTACACTATACCGTAATGTTGCGAAGAAACATCTTATTCATACATTTTAAACTAAATCAGTAATTTATTTTCTCAAAGATACACGTGATATCAGCTTAATAGTTCTTTGAAAGATACACAGAAGGGCAGGGACTCCTTAGATATCAATATGAAACTGCTGCCAAGTCCTTTCTTATGCGTCAATGAATATTTTGTTTAATCTCACAATTTTGTAATGATAGTTAGGTGCAAAAATTTAATTACAATTTTTTTTTCATTGTAGAGATCTTATTACAAATTTTTAAACTATAGAAACATGTTGATTAATTAAATCTTAATAAAAAAATTAGAGAATCAGAAATGTTTCTTTCCTAATTTTTTTTATCATCATGATGTGACATACATGCTAATTTTTAGATGGATAAAAGAGTTATATAACTTTATTCCATTCAATACCCTTATTTTTTTTTTAAACAATGTCAATAAGGCTGGGAATTCTTCCTGGAGGGGATAGGGGAGAGAGAAGATGAGAGTCAAACATAAGACTACCCACTCGAAAGAGCAAGAGACAACTATAATTACTGGGCCGTAAACTCAACTGCCATCCAACAACCTTATTTTTGTTAAAAGAATTAGTAATTTTAATGGAAATCTAGCATAATTCATTATATAAAAGGATTCATTATTTATGACCTAACTAAAATAATTTAATTTTATGATAGTAATTTTTGAAAGAAAAAAATAATACTCTTTTAACAAGTATTTCTATCAAACTAAACCAAAACAAAAATATTCAAGAAATGACTCTGTACCTTATGTGAGCCAATGTCATCATAGAGTCTACTAAGAAGAGATACAGCTTTTACAATTGCTGGATCGCTGATTATCCATTCAAACACTTGTTTGGTTGCAAATCCCCCCGGACCAAGAAACACTATCATCTGAAGTGGCAATGTAGAAGACACAGCTCCATTAACCTTGTACTCATCATATGTTGGAATATAGCTCTCATGACACCATTTTGCTTCAATCGTGTAAGCTTGTGCCAAGTTACAAAACTGCAAATGGAATTAACCAAATACTAATTAATTAACTAAACAGATTTCGCAACCCATAACTTAGTTTGAAAATTTTAAATGCAATCACCTTTCCTAAAAACTTTAGATGATGGTTAGAATTATATGAATAATTTTTATTTCTAACACGACTCTCAAGTGAATATCTAACATAACTCTTGTGCTGAAATTTAATTATTTTTATTTAGATGGGGACAACAAGGATTGAATTCTAGACCACTTTATCATAAAGGTTTTGATACCATGTCATAAAACCGCTTATCCCAAAAGTTTAAGTCGATAGGTTAAGGCATATGAATGATTTTATATCTAATACATTTATCATAGCGGCTCTAATATCATGGGAGGTATCAAATGCAGAGGCATAAGGATGAAACAGAGAAAGGAAACAGATTCAGTAGCTGTCAAAGAATTACAGCACAGAGAGATATATATATTTAAAAAAAATATATGAATAATTTTATATCTAATACTATTTTACTTTGTTGTGCAATTAATATTAATATACAATTGAAAGGGGACTATGAATTAAGTCGATGTTGGAAAAAATGATACAAGCATTTGTGGGGCTCCACGAGATGAGATGATGATGGAGATGGAGATTTTTTCATTTTCAGGTTGCATGTCTTGGTGCTATGCGTTGTTACCTCTTTGTTTTAGGTCTTGGGGTGACTTTTGTATTTTTGTTTATATTTTCATTTGTATTTTGTCTCCCACTTATTTGTGGGTCCATGGTCCATCGAAAAAAAAATATTATTATAACAATCATTTTATTGAGAGCAACTTTTATATTTATTTTATCAAATAATACTTGTATAACTTTTACAAGAATAATCCTTGAAGAGTTTAAAAATTTCAGCAACTTTAGAAAAGTTGGAGCATTACAAAACTAAGTCTATGTTATTGATGTAACAAAATATATATATATATATATATATATATATATATATTGTTATTCATTTTTTTTATATTGAAACCATAGTAATTCTCTTATTATACACAAATCGTAATCAAGTCGGGTAGGACTATTAGAGTCGTAAAACTCACCCTTCTAAATTTAACAGAGTTGCATGTCCATTGCTTGATCAATATATGACTAAATGTAGTATAAAAGGCTTTCTTAAATCTTATTATTAATAGGATAAATATGCAAATTAATGATGAATCCTGCCCTTAATTAAAATTAAAATAACATATAAGGAAGTGGATTGAGTTAAACTCTATTTGACGAAATACTTTTAAAAATACAGTATAGGGGTTTAATTTGATTGGAAATTAATAAACTAGAGGGATTTGATTGAAAATTTTTGTATAATATAAGAATTTAATTACAAATATTTAAACTAAACAACCTAATTAAAAATTAAATGAGGCTATAAAAATCTTTATAGTAATTAATAAATCTAAAAGCATAAAATGCCAGAAAAAAAGAAGCAAAAGACCCCATTCTAAAACAAAAAACAAAGCATAAACCTATCACCGAAATTCTGCCAGAGTTAAACCATAGGTCTCCCATATGTGTCTGGTAAATAATAGAGTGTATTAATAAAGAGCTGAGCTCACCGAATCAAGTTTTATTATTGAATATATTATTTTATATTTTATGTTGTAAATTTTCCCGTAAGTTGAAACTTTTTCCTATCTAGTCATATTCAACTTCGAGAACCCATCTCTTCTCCATTGCATTATCGCTGTGGCTGGGGCCATTACGCCATTGTCCCAAGTTGATTTTTGACAAATTTTCATCATAAAATTTTTTACTCTCTCAATTAATTTTAATTTAGATTAAATTTCAAAATTAATTAAAAATTATATCAGACTTTCAAAATTAATTTTCAGACTCAGTAAATTAAAACTTATACATAACTTTTAATGTTAATATTATTTTGAGAGTAAAATAATTTTAGACACGTGACAAAATATAGATGACTAATAATATTAACAAAATGACTTAAATATATTTTCCTGTAAATATAGGATATTTTGATTTTAGTTCCTCTATTTTTTTTTTTTTTACTTTTGGTCATTCTATTTTTTGTATTATGTTTTTAGTCTTTATCCTAGTAAGAATTAATAAGTGATGATATTTATAAAGATTTCCAAAAGATCTTATAGTATTTATACGATTTAATTTTAATGAACTTCCAAAACAAGAGCTTTACAAATTCATAAGAAGTACATTCTAAATTATTTGCAAGAAACCAAAAGCATAACATAAAAAAAACCACCAAAAGTAAAAAAAAAAGACTAAAATCAAAACAAATGTGTATAGCAATTGAAAATATATTTAAATAATTTTTTAAAGATTAAATACCCATTTTATTCTGTTAGAAATAAGTTGATAACAAATTAATCCCTTAAAATTTGAGAGTTTCATCTTGGTCCATCATAATTAAGAAAAATGAACAAATTGGTCCTTTAGTGTTTGTCTATGTGTGAGCGACTATTGCCACTCCTATTTGTCTATTGTCACTCTATATTTATTATCTTTATTAGTAATATTCCTAAGATATCCTTCCTAAAAACTTAATTTTATATTTAACTAGAAGATCAAGTCTAGCCTCTCTTGCAAAGCATGGTGGCATGTATGCTAGTACGTCATTTATCATTTCGTGTAATTTTTCTTGTCTTTGTTCTTAAAATTAATGTAATATTTTATGGGAAAAATCAATGTGATAAATGCGAAGGTATTGACGCAAAAGGATTATGATGGGCTATATGAAATCATAGCAAGAAAATTAAAGCTCATAATAGAGCACGACTAGTTTACCATATCTTAATATTACTTGGCTACTCTACCGTATCTTAATATCACTTGGCTACTCTTTGACTAATTTACCATATCTTAATATTACTTGGCTACTCTACCATATCTTAATATCACTTGGCTACTCTTTGACTAATTTACCATATCTTAATATTACTTGGCTACTCCTTGACTAATTTTTGCCGTTGCGCTCTATTATGAGCTTTAATTTTCTTGCTATGATTTCATATAGCCTATCATAATCCTCTTGCGCCAATACCTTCGCATTTATCACATTGATTTTTCCCAAATATTACTTGGCTACTCTTTGACTAATTTTTGGCGTTGCGCTCTATTATGAGCTTTAATTTTCTTGCTGTGATTTCATGGAGCCCATCATAATCCTTTTGCGTCAATACCTTCGCATTTATCATATTGATTTTTCCCATAAAATATTACATTAATTTTAAGATCAAAGATGAGAAAAATTACACGAAATGATAAACATGACGTACTAGCATGCATGCCACCATGCTTTGCAAGAGAAAGGCTCAACTTGATCTTCTAGTTAAATATAAAATTATGTTTTTATGAAGGGTATCTTAGGAATATTACCAATAAATACAATAAATTTGGAGTGGCAACAGATAAATGGGAGCGGTAATAACTGCTCCCTGTATATGTAATTAGAAAATACTATATGGGTTTGTACACAGAAATCAATTTATTACCCCTTTTTTAATTGTGAATGATCATTAAGCAACTTTCAAATTATTTAAAGGGACTAATTTATCCTTTGATATATTTTTTAGAGACAAAAATAAATATTTAATCTTATTTAAATATTGTTAATCATTTACGTTTTGTCACATTTCTACAACTATTTTGTTATTAAAATAATATTAACTTTAAAAGTCATATATATATTTTTAATTAATTAATTTAGAGTTTCAATAATTTTATTGTGGAAATATATAAAAAGTCAATTAACAATGGTATAACGGCATCAGCCCCAAGATATTTTCAACTTACAGTTCTAGTCTATGAAAATTATTTGGTGAGCTGAACTCTATTAGTTAAATTGAAATGAAGTATCCATTATGTTCCAGCCATCTATTAAGGGAGCACCTACCATGGTTGAGACCGAGTCCATCATCACCACACTTAAAACAAAGCCTTCCATTACATTGTTTAAGCATAGAAGAAATGAGATTGCCATCAAGGGTTAAGCTGAGACAAAAATAAAGAAGACACCTGCAAATCCATTATATTATGTTTGAGTAAAGTGTCACTTTCATCCCTGAAATTATACACATGAGTCACTTGCATCCCTGAAATTTGAAAATTAACTATTTGGTCCCTGAAATTGCATTCCATAGGTCACGTTTGTCCCTGATCAAACAACCGTTAGTCAAACTTAACATTTTACTGACGTGTCACGTTAAGTGACACCTGGCATGCCACGTGTCAATGACATGACATGCTGATCCCATGTGGCATGATGACGTAGCATGTCATGTCAACATGCTGACGTGTCATGCTATCGTGGCATCAGACCCTTAAATTTTAAATGTGTCAAAATAGTCCTTGAAATTTTCTAAAATGTGTCAAAAAAGTCCCTGAAATTTTAAATATGTTAAAATAGTTCCTGAAATTTTCTAAATTGTCAAAAAAGTCCCAAATCCTAAATTTCTCTTCTTTTGGTTTGTAAAATCTAAATCTTTGATAATTCTTAAACCCACTTATTTCTCTCTCATTTTCACACCTTATTTAAATAATCTAAATTTTTAAACATCCTAAATATAATTAAGAGCCCGATTAGTCTAAATTTGAGACCTTTCATGTTTAACTAACATAACTAATTTATGCAATTTATATTTATGAACTGTAAGTATCAAAAAAGAAAAAAAATCAAGTACATAATGACTACATGCCAAAAACGAAAAAGAGGAATGTCTTTACCATCAACTTTTCTATTTCTCAACCTACATATATGACTTCATGTCATAGCTATTATGCATTAGAGAAGAGGGTTATCATTGAATATCATATTCCATTCAAGTTCAATGTTTTATCTTCAAACAATTTAAAAAAATCATTGAGAATTATATTGTAGTTGTTGTGAGCAAAGAAGGCTAGAGAGTTGAGTAAGTGGGTTAAAAAATATGAGTGTCTTGAAAAAAACAAGAGTAGAATTAGAGGAATCTTGAGTACGTATAGACTTACTAGAGAGGCTCTTGGAATGATCTTAAAGAAGCTCTTGTTCAAAATTGCAACATTGCAGGTCAATCCAATATTAAAAAAAATTAGTGTAAGCTCTTCTGCATGCTATCTCTGATTTTAGATTTATATTTGTATTGCGCGTTTATTCTAAGTAACTTGTGATATAACTACTACCATGTTCATTTCGCTTCGGTTTTTATTTTTATTTTAAAGAATCCGACTTCTAAAAAATAATTTATCAATTATATAAGTTCTAAAGGTGCACAAATTTAAATGAGTAATCACATGTGAGTGAGCCTAACATAATTCCAAGAAATGTAATGTAATAGCTAATAAATTAATTATGTTAGTTAAATATGGAGGGTCTCAAATTTGGACTAATCATGCTCTTAATTATATTTAGGATATTTAAAAATTTGGATTATTTAAATAAAGTGTGAAAATGAGAGAGAAATAAGTGGGTTTAAGAATTATTAAGGATTTAGATTTTATGAACCAAAAGAGGAGAAATTTAGGATTTGGGACTTTTTTGACACATTTTAGAAAATTTCAGGGACTATTTTGACACATTTAAAATTTCAGGGACTTTTTTGACACATTTTAGAAAATTTTAGGGACTATTTTGATACAATTAAAATTTCAGGGTCTAATGACGCGTTAGCATGCCACGTGACATGCCACGTGTCACTTAATGTGACACGTTAGTAAAATGTTAAGTTTGACTGACGGTGTTTGACTCGGGACTAACGTGACCTACAGAATACAATTTCAGGGACCAAATAGTTAATTTTCAAATTTCAGGGACAAAAGTGACTCACACGTGCAATTTCAGGGACGAAAGTGACACTTTACTCTATTATATTCCTTAGTTTGAGTTATCTTGCAGTGATTGTGACTCCTGCTCTGCTGTTAAGTGTTAATTAACGTCCCAATAATTCATTTCTTAATAGTTCTGTATTACTGCCATCTACTGGTGACATGATTGGGGGTCGCACGACCGCCACAGAGCAATTTTTCCTGGAATAATGATATGTGAACACCAAAATAGTGCTATACCTATGGTTACACTGTATAAAAAAGAAGAAAAAACAAAAACATTGGTATCAATAAAAATGTAACTTTTGTCTCTTTCTCTCTCTCTCTCTCTCTCTCTCTCTCTCTCATTCTCTTTCACTTTCCCACTCTCAGCTTTCATTCTCTTTTTCTCTCAGCTCGCACAAAAGAAGATTAGCAACAATAAACATGCATATGTTTCAATTTTTTTGCAACAATCTTATTTGTAAGGTATGCGGGTTTCTCATTTTCACTTCTTGTTTCTCTTTCGATGTGTATATGATATTTGTGTCTATGAGTTCCTCATTTATTTGCACGGTTTGAGCTAAGTTTGATTGTTAAATAAAGAATAAATGATTTATTATTTAATAAATCTATAAAATGACTCTAAAACTTGTAAAGTGATGCTAGAAAACGGTTTACAAGTTTTCAGAAATAGTTTACAAGTGTTTTGCACTATGTTTACAAATTTTAAGGATGAGTTTACAAGTTTTATAAACGAAGTACAGATAATATATAAAACTGAACATTACTTAAAAGCTGCAAACGAAGTGTAAAAAGCTTGTAAACCAAGGGCAATAAATTTGTAAACCCTTGCTTAAGACTTACAAAATGGTTTTTGCACAAACTTGTAAACCAAGTTTCTTGCACAAAGTGGTTCCTCAAAGTTTTAAAGTGGTTGTAAATAATTAGAATCTGAGGCTAAATAATGTAAACACGATCTATAATACAATGTAATTAGGAGAGGGCTTTGTCATTGGTTTACAACTTTTTTACACTATGTTTACAAGTCTTGTAAATCAAATGTAAAAACCTGTAAAACAAAGTATTGCTTAAAACTTATCAACCAAGTGTAAATAACTTATAAATAGATGGCAAAAAACTTGTAAACTTATGCTTAATATTTATAAACCAAGTGCAATAATTTTTATAAACCAAGTTTTTTTTGGCACAAAGTGGTGCTACAAGGTTCTAAAGTGGTTGTAAATATTTGAAATTCGATTCTAAATATTGTGAAAATGATTTACAAGATATTAGGGAAAAAAAATTTCCATTGATTTTTGTCATTGGTTAACAACTTTTATGCGCTTAGTTTACAAGTTTTTTGTATTATGTTTACAAGTTTTAAACACGAGTTTACAATAAAATTTCTACTATAGTTTATAAGTTTTTTTTCACTTGGTTTATAAGTTTTAAGCACTTAAAGTTTTATATTCTTAGTTCACAATTTTTTAGCATGAGTTTACAAGTTTTTTGCACTTAATTTATAAGTTTTTAGCACGAGTTTATAAGTTTTTTACACTTGGTTTGTAAGTTTTCAGAACAAGTTTAATGTTGTTTACACTTAGTTTTCAAGTTTTTAACATGCTTTCATAGGCTTTGTCCACTAGTTTACATGTTTTTCCTTGTATTTACAAATTATATTTTGATTTAGCACGAGTTTAATAGTATATTACTTTGATTTTGGTTACTTGAAATTGGTTACATCATTAAATTACTAATATTATTTTATACATGAACTCATTTGTATCATTTTTTTTGTATTAGATACATAACTAAACGGCGCATTCAAAAGCAAAGAACAAAAAAACAAATGGAAAAGAAGACAAAACCCTAAAAAGGCAGGCGGAGATGTGAACACGACAGGATTGTTGTTGACAAAGGCATCAGTAGTGCCAATGATTTATTTCAAAATAATACATTAGTTGGTGATAATGATGAATCAATAGTTAAGAACATAGTGTGAAGTTATAAATAATGATAACAAAACGACTGAATTTTTCATTGGTTGTAATAAACTTGAAATACATGAACAAATTAGTTAGTTTTTGATGCACGACTTCCCTCCCATGAGCATGTCAGTAACATGCAATTGAGTTGTCCATCCAGTCTCTTTCTTGAATTTATGAATTTATTAGACCTAAAACTCTTATTATTTGAGTAATTTTTGTAGAATAATTTCATTCTTATAAATCAAATATTATCCCAATAGTAGGCACCGAGAGGTCACAATCTCGATCATCATCATCAATTTGAATCTCAACATCAAAATTTGCATCAACATATGGAGTGTAATACAAAACCTATAACAAAAAATCCAAATAAATTATAATAAATTTGTGATACAAACCTACATATATAATATTTATCACTAGGTTTACAGGTTTTTAGAACCGATTTTCATGAATTTAAAACCAGTTTACAAGTATCTTGTACCACATATCAACTTTCTTACCACTAATTTCACAATATTTAGAATTAGATTCCATGTATTTATAATAATTTTAGAACTTTGCAACACCATTTTGTGGAAAAAACTTGGTTTACAAGCTTATTGCACTTAGTTTGTAAGACTTAAGCATAGGTTTACAAGTTTTTTACACTTGGTATACAAGTTTTAAGCAATGCCTAGTTTTATAAGTTTTTTAAACCTAGTTTATAAAATTTGTAAATATGTGTTTAAAACTTGTAAATATAATGTAAAAAACTTATAAACTAAGCACATAAAACTTGTTAACGAATGACAAAAGCCAATGGAAATTTTTTTTCCTAATATCTTGTAAAGCATTTTCATAAGATTCAAGTATTTACAACTACTTTAGAACTTTATAGCACCACTTTGTGCCAAAATACTTGGTTTACAAAGCTTATTGCATTTGATTTGCAAGTCTTAAGCACAGGTTTACAAGTTTTGAGCCATTTGTTTACAAGTTATTTGCACTTGGTTTATAAGTTTTAAACAACGAGCTTGAAATCAAATTCTATTTTGATTAGGAGACACCAAAAAATAGATTTTTTTTGGAATCCTCTTTATTTAATGGTATAGATGATATAGTGATTTATGCTAATCAGTATAAAATATTTCCAACAAGCAAAAAATCAGAAAATACTGAAGAAAACAAGCGGTGGATAACAAATACAAGACTAAGAATTTCAACAACTTTTGCACTAGGTTTAGTATAAATATAGTTGTGCGCCAACCTTTTACAAATCTTCCTATATAATATTGCTAGATAATATTACTAATTATCACTGTCAACTATAAAATATTCTTAATTAATTTCTAAACTTTATCATAATGTTACGGGGAAACATCTTATTCATACATTTTAAACTAAATTAGCAATTTGTTTTCTCAAAGATACATGTAACATCAATTTAATATTCCGTTAAAAGATACACACGAGGGCAGTGACTCATTAGATATCAATATGAAACTGTTACCAACTCCTTTCTTATGTCTTCACTCAAATATATGAGAAAGAATCAAAAGAATATTCTGGTTAATCTCACAATTTTATAATGATGGTTAGGTCCAAAATTTTAATTATAGTTTTTTATTCACCGTAGGTAGATTACAAATTTTTAAATTATATAAACGTTGATTAATTAAACCTTAATAAACAATTAGAGAATCAGAAATATTTCTCTCCTAATTTATTTATCATAATGATGTGATATATATATACTAATCTTTAGATGAATAAAAGAATTATATTACTTTATTCCATCCAATACATTTTTGTTAAAATAATTAATAATTTTTATGGAAATCTAGCATACAAAATGATTCATTAATTATGAACTAACTAAAAACTTTAAATTTTCTGATAGTAATTTTTTATTTAAAAAAAATGTGAAAGTTCAAGAATACTCTTTTAACTAGTATTCCTATCAAACTAAACCAAAACAAAAATTCAAGAAATGATAAATCTTTACCTTATGTGAGCCAATGTCATCCTTGAGTCTGCCAAGAAGAGATACAGCTTTTAAAATTAGAGGATCGTTGATTATCCAATCAAACACCTGCTTGGTTGCCAATCCTCCCAGACCAAGAAACGCTGTCATCTGAAGTGGAAATGTAGAAGACACAGCTCCATTAACCTTGTACTCATCATATGTTGGAATATAGCCCTCGTGACACCATTTTGATTCAACCATGTAAGCTTGTGCCAAGTTACAAAATAGCAAATGGAATTAAGCAAATATTAATTAATTAACTAAGTGGAATTTGTAACCCATAATTTAGCATGAAAATTCTAAATGAAATCATCTTTCCTTAAAGTTTAAGTTGATAGCTAAAGATGCATGAATAATTTTTATATCTAAAATGATCCTCATGCAAATATCTTTTTTGGATTTGAAGCATGAATATTTTTTTTTATCATTATATGGATTGATCTAACCACCGACCTCTATGATCTTGCCATTAACCACTTATTATAGAGGCTTTGATACTAGGGAGATAACAAAAGAGGTATAAGGATAAAACAGAGAAAGGAAATTGATTCAGTAGCAACCAAGCTCAAATAATTACAGTACAGGGAGATTGAAAAATGACTGGTGTACAATAAAACCTTACAACACTTCTACATTATCATCTATACATGCCTTCTTTTCTTTTATTTCTCTCTCTTCGGACTCAAATTTTTATTTTGTCATTTTGTGTAATTTACACTATATTGTACAATTGTTGTCAAATTTTTGCTGTACACCAATCACATCTCCAGTGAGAATATATATATATAGTAACAGCTGTCAAGACTAACAAACTTGTAACTAACAGATAATCTATATATTATGTTATGGTCTTATCTCTAATGAAGATAAAGGAATTAGAAGCCTATAGCTTGTTTAATATGATGCAACACCAAGCTCGACTTTCCACTCTCTGCAGAGATCACCAACTCTATTTCATCCCACAGTTCTATGATTGCATTAAATACCACTTTTATGCACTCTGGAAGAGATTCAATAGGACTAATATCCCATCTGAAAAATGAAAAATAAAAAAATAGAGAGAATTATATAGATTACAACCATAAAAGTAAAAGAATCATGAGATTATTGAATCTAATTGCTGTAATAATTTAAAATTCATCATGTAAAGATTGGTTATTAAATATGAAATTGGTTCACTCTTTTTTACTGAAATCAACGTCTGGATTGCATGTGTGAAGAGCTCAAGTTCTTTAATTATGCTGTAAGTATCATAAGTATCATCTAGAAGAGACATACATGCCATCAATTTGCCTATCATCCTTCTCGCAGTGCTATATTTAGGCTTATAGGACGTGGCCAATGCACAAAAATATGCCTCAACAACCCTATCTCTAGCATAAGGGACCTTTGTTTCAAACTCAGATTTTTCCACCACCTGTGATACTAAAACAGCTTATGAGTGCATTTGGATCATTTTTCCTTTATTTTTTATTTTTTGAAAAAATGCAGAAGAAGAACTTGGGATTCATATTTTCTATTTTATCATTTGTTTCTATAACAATATGCAAGGACTACCAGGTTATGGAGTCATTGTACTTGGCGATATTGCCAACTTCTTTGCAGTTTCTGTAGCATATCTTTCTAGGAGAAGGATCTTTTTCATAGAAAGATATGTAATACCTTGCCCCTATCCTTGGAACCCTCTTGTGAAGAGGTTGCCCTTTGATTGATTTGCACGGCAAGAGAAGGGCTCAATTGATTAATCGTGGACTTTAAGATTAGCGCATATATGTGAACTCAAGTGCTTCCTCCAGTATATCTTCCCCATGAACCCTTAATTGTGTAGCTTCATGCAGGTTCCACATTCCTTGTATATCCTGGGCAATTATTTCATTAAACTTCCCTATGTTGTTCTTGAATTTTTTAAGTATATCTGTTATAAATTCACCAGCATGTTGTTCATCATTAATCTATAACTAGTTTCTAGTGCACTTTCTTGGTGATGTGATTAAATAGCACACGTGCACAATTTTTCATATATACCTGATGAAATGTGATATCTGTTTTACCTAAGCAAACGAAAGAGCAACACAGTATAGTGAAGATCACCTTCTTCTACGGTGAGGTTATTGTTGGTAAAATCATTGTGGATTTGTTCTAATGCTTCGTCAATTTCACGTTCAAAATGATAAGATATACCCAAACGTTGGATTAAGTGAAATTTAGTCTTTGTGAGATATTATTACTTGAAGAAAGAAACATCTTCTTCACTTCCCCTTTATGTATTTGAACTTGTTGCTTCCTATTGTCATTGACATCCTGAAAATAGCTACAGGGAATGAAATGATCATAAAGATTTAAATTTTTAAGTATGTAGCTGTTATGATGAAATTTTTTTTTCTATATGGGAATACACTAATGATTTTCTGAAATGCAAATCTTACTAGGAATTCTTAAATGCATCATTAACTTAATTAAATTATTGAACAAATTCTGTTGTTAAGCTTTTTGACCATTTAACTGTTAAGTTTAGTACTCAAGTTGATTTTTATATATGAAAGAAAAAATGAACCCCCTTTACTTTATTTTTATTTTAAAAATCATTTTTTTGAAAAAGCTGAATCTAGAAGGTTGCACAAATAACGATGTGAGACTAGCGTCTTCCTTTGGTGAATTTCTGATGACACATAGTGGCATGCATGCAAGGTTGTCAGGAGCGCGTCAAAGAACGTAGGATCGCGCGCTCCTACACCCCACCAGCTGCCGCCGTGCCCGTTCCTGCTCTGTGGAGCAATTTTGGCCGCCGGCGTGGGAGCGGTGCTCAAGCACACAGGAGAGCTAGGATCGGCCGCTCCTTGCGCTCGAGCGCTCCTGCATTTGGCCCAAAATTTTGGAGCCCAACCTGGGCCAAATGTGGCTTGAAGACACCCTAACACTCTCAGTCTCTCTCTGTCACTAAGTCCCGCACCTCCCGCTCACACTCACTTCAGTGCTGCCCCTCCCACGCGACTGCTGCTTAGTGCCTTCGCTCGTCCTCGATCGCGCTGCATTCAGCCACCACTAACGGAGGTTCTGCTTTAGGTTCTCTGCTTTTTCTGCTTCGGGTCTTCATCTGCTTCGAGTCTTCATCTGCTTCGGCCTTCAAGTCTTCTTCTCCGTGAGGCGCTGGTGGCTGGTGACTGGTGGTGAGTGTTGCTCACTTGCTTCTCTGTTTCTCTGTAGGTTGGTCTTCTTCTTCGGTTCTTTTTTTTAGTTCTTCCTCTGTTTCTCGGTTTCAGTGTATTTTTCCTTTGTGTATTACAATAGGTATTATTTCAGAGAAAAAAAATGTGAAGTGGAGGAGTTAGTCAAGATAATAAGACTCCTGTTGAGAGTCAATTTGGGAGCATTGCTGGGCCTGAGAGTAGAACTGAAAATGTAGGAAGTAAGAAATTGCATAAGAATGCCTGTGGAAATAAAACTGATGTTGCTTGGAGTTATGGAACTTGTATTGATGGAAATGCAAGGAAAATAAAATGCAATTTCTGTGGACATATATTTAATGGAAGCATTTATAGATTGAAACATCATTTGGCTAGAACACAAAAAGATGGTGCACCTTGCATGGCAGTTACAGATGATGTGAGAAAATAAATGTTTGATATTGTATTTGGATTGCAACAAAATTTGATCAAAAAAACAAGACAATTGGATGAAGGAGGAGCAAGCAACAAAGATGGTGATGAGGAGGATTCTGTTGGTGAAAAAAGAAAAGGGAAAAAAGTGGAGACACCTGGAAACCTTTTCAAGAGAAAGTTTACTACCACTCAAGCCACCATCAATACCATATTTAAGAAGAATCTGAGGGAAGAAGCATGCCTAGAAATTGCTTCTTTTTTCTACAATAATGCTATACCTTTCAATGTGGCAAAGAGTGAAGAATTTGGTAGGGTTTTTGAAAAGGTTACTCAGCATGGCTTAGGATTTAAGCCACCTTCTTATAATGAATTAAGAGTCAAATACTTGAAGCAAAAAGTAGATTTGACAATGGAATCACTAGAAGAACATAAAGCTGTTTGGAAGAAGGTGGGATGCACTATCATGACTAATGGGTGGACAGATAAGAGAAGACGGACTATATTGAATTTCTTGGCAAATAGTCCTAAGGGAACTGTTTTTTTGAAGTCTGTTGATGCCTCTCATATTTCTAAAACTGCTGATAAGATATTTGAAATGATAGATGATGTTGTAGAGGAGGTTGGTGAAGAGAATGTTATCCAGGTTGTCACGGACAATGCAGCTAATTACAAAGCTGCTGGAGAGATATTGATGCAAAAAAGAAAAAAGCTTTATTGGACACCTTGTGCTACTCATTGCATTGACTTGATGTTGGAGGACTTTGAAAAGAAGTTGGAGCTACACAAGGAGACAATTTATAAGGGAAGGAAAATTACAACTTATATATATTCAAGAACACTTCTCATTTCCTTGTTGCAACATCACACCAAAGGAGCAGATTTGGTGAGACCGGGCATGACTCAATTTGCTACATCCTACCTTACATTGGGTTACCTCCATGAGAAGAAAGGTGCATTGTTAAGAATGTTTACTTCCTGATGAATGGAAGTCAAGTAAGTTTGCAAAGATAAAGGATGGTAAGTTAATTGAAAATATTGTCTTGGATAGGCTATTTTGGAGAGATATTGTTCTTTGCTTGATGGGCGCTTATCCTCTTTTCCATGTGCTTCATTTAATGGATTCAGATGAGAAGCCTGCCATGGGGTATATCTTTGAGGAAATGGATCGAGCTAAAGAGAAAATCCAACAAGCCTTTCAAGGTGTTCAAAAGAGGTAAACTACAATAGCCTTGCATTCTTTAGTAGTTTATTTTAAATTAGGAATTTAGGATATTATTATCTTTGTTAGCTAATTCAATTTTTGTAGTCTCTAGTTATATGCCATTGTGGGAGATCATTGATGCAAGATGGGATAGCCAACTTTATAGGCCTTTGCATGCTGCTGGCTACTACTTGAATCCTCAATTGTATTATAGTGATGGATTTAAAATAGATTATGAAGTTAAAAAAGGGCTGTATGATTGCATGGAAAGAATTGTGGAGAGCTCCGTGAAAATTACCAAGATTGATGCTCAATTTGAAGACTTCAAGAGTCGAGCAAAGTTTTTTGGGAGGGAAGCAGCCAAGGCTGCTCTTAAGACCAAAACTCCAGCACAATGGTAGGATTCTTATGGGGATGAGCACCCGAAGCTCCAAAGATTTGCCATTCGTGTGTTGAGCTTGACATGCAGTTCTTCATGATGTGAGTGTAACTGGAGTGCATTTGAGATCGTAAATTATTAATATGATTCATATTTCATTTTTAGAATTAGTTTTCCAATTTTTATATGTTAAATTCTTTGTATTTTTTAGGTCTACACCAAGAGGAGAAATCGTTTGAAACAGAAAACGATGAATGATATTGTGTTTGTAATGGCTAATTCTAGATTGGCCAAGAAGAAGCAATCTAAAAAACCTATTGAGTATGACATTGATGATTTGGATTCAGATGAAGAATGGATTGTGGAATATGAAGGATTGGATGGCATGGAGGATTTGGACATTTCGAATGATATTAACTTGGCCCCTGAATGAGATGATGGCAGAGTTGGTGGCCCTTCAAATGATTTGGAAATTCCTGATCTGGATGATGATGACTTTGATGATCTTCTTCGAAGAGGGGGTAATGAAGATGGAGGAGATCACATAGATAATGATGAATATGATGATCATAATACCATGGATTTATTACTTTAGATGTCATTTAATTCTAGTACTTGGATTTGAGTTGTGTTATTTAATGTGTTGGTTTTAAATTATGTCAAAAACTTATGGTTTGTTTGTGACTTTATGCCTTTTTAATTGAAGATTTGAAGTAGTAGTACATTATTATGTCAATTATGACCAATTTTGTATATTTGTGTTGTCATATGCGTGTGTGTGTGTGTGTGTGTGTGTATATATATATATGTATGAATAGAACTGTCTATTCTGGTAGGAACTTCCGTTCCATGCTCCGTTACCATGCTTTTCGTTCCTGTATCCTTTGACCGTTTCTACGTAGGAGCTCGCTCCTGACAACCTTGCATGCATAGTCTTTATCCCCATTTTCCTTTTTCATAACTGACTCTACAACAATGCAATTTCAGGTTGATAAAGCCCTTACTTAAATGACGGAGGATCTCTAGGGCTGAGGGAGGCAGTTACCCCCCAACATCTTTTCAAATTTTATATATATATATATATATATGTATATTTTGAGACTATAAAAAATACATATAAATATATTAAAAAAATATAATTCATTATTGAGATTATTCGGTAGTTAATACTTGATATGCCCTATTATATGAGAGAGAAAAAAATGCTAATATGTTCAACCATTTCTTTCTCACACAACCAAAAACATATTGTGCGCCACTAGAGCCCTTCCCCTCTTCACCTGCTCGCTACTGTCAGGGTCTTCTTCTTCATCATCAACTTCTCGATATCTCTCTCTCTCTCTCTCGTGTCCTTTCTCATTGCGATAGTGGGATGAGGTGTTGATGTGGCACAATAGTGGCGAGGCAAAGCGGTGGTGCTGCATGGTGGCTAGGCACAATGGTGGCGAGTCACATTTCTTTCTAAGGACTGAATGAGAACTGCCAGTTTACAGGTCATTGGTTTTTATGAAAATTAAAACCATTGGTTCTTATCAGTTCATACTGGTCGCTGTGCACATCCACTCTGATAGGTTGCTCGAATCGGTCACGTAGTCGACTTACTGATTTGTTGGTTGGACCAGTTGGTCTGGTCCAAGTTTTAAAATAATGATATGGAGACATTTAAATGTCTTAGATAGTAGTGGCCCCATCCAATCTATAAGTCAATTCAAGATAGGGTAATGATATTTTGACATCCAAAAAGTGAGTGTCTATTTAGACACTCACTTTATAACCATTGAATGTGATGGTGGTCTCCATTTATCCTTGATATTCATCACATCAAATGGTTATAAAGTGAGTGTCTATTCAGACACCTATTTTTTGGGTGTCAAAATATCATTACTTAGATAGATATACTTGTGAGTGAATTTAACATTTCCTTGGCAATCCAAAATTTGAGGTGATTCAACCATGACTTTTAGTAGTTGATTCACAGTTAATGCGGTTGGAGTAGTAGATGGCCAAAATAAAAAGAAAAAAGATTTGCAGTATGAAAAGAATTTAGTCTGTACGAATATGATTGAAAGTAATTCTTTTCTTGGTCGGATTATAACTAAAAGTTTGTGTGTTTCTTGTAATTAACCACCCATCCATAAATACATATCTACTGGCCCAAGCAATAAACTACCTCACATCCAGGTCCATATCCTTGCAAAATTCTTTAATCAAGTGAGACTTGTCAATCTTTTCCTAAGGCCCAATATTGAACCTCCGATGTGATTCTGAGAATCGCCACTTCCCAGTCCACGTGCATGTGCCACATAAGGAGGGAAATTTATGAGACCAATGCAGCCATCATTATGGCAAGGGCGCTCAACTTGAAACGGCACCATGATGTACCCTATCTGAACAGAATTCATGTACCCGTTTTTCCAACTTTTCTTTGCCAACGCTTAGTATATTAGGACATATACCAGCGTTGGGGAAAAAAAAACTCAATTCTATTTAAAATCAGGATAAATTAAGCTATAAACTCAGTTTGAGGTTTGATATTGAAGAAATAATATGTCTCCATTTTTTTAAAAATTTGTGTAATCAAAGTTCTTTCTTTTTTTTTCTTTTTGCATATATAGATCAAATCTGCTACAGACTCTCAAAATTGAGGAGAGCCCCATACCGTACCTACTGTAAAACAAGCAAACAAAAAGGTCTAAATGAAGAACAAAAGGAAACAAAAACACAATCCCTGCAACAGCAATATTGCAGAGATTGTTTCAATACTTAGAGGAGTAACTCCATTCTAAAAAATCACTTCAAATCCTAGAAGCTCCATTTCCATTTTTGTCACAAAATTCTTCCACCAAGCACAGCTTCAGATAACTATAATTATTAACTGACCTCAATAACCTTTCAACAATGTTTAAGAAAACACAGCAGAAAACCATAAGACTTCGTTCTTGAGAAAATCATCTTGCACACACATAAGTTTAACATTTTACATTTACGCATACTTACAATAAGTGAATCTCAATAATGTTAAACTGGTATTCATCCTATAAATTTTCCATTTTTCAACCTTTGTCAATTCCCATTCCACCCAAACAAAATATATAACTGAGATTAAAAGGGAAAATATCATCAAGGCACCAACACAAAACCGCAAACTTAAAACATACTCCACCCTCAAATTCGCTACACAAGTCCATAGGAATCAATTCTAACTACTAAATAGGAAATATTAGAAGCCGAAGAGTAACCGACAACAGAAAAGAGGTGCCTCCATGATAGAGTAGGAGATGGACACAGTTAAGTTAGTTAAGCACTCTCTTAACTATTTCTATTATTAGCAATATGAATTATGGTTATCTTCCAACTTTCCTCTGTATATAAGTGTCAGTACTAGTGCATTGTAATTCATGTGTAATAAATTGAGTTGATTGCAATACCACTCTGATTTCCTTTCAATTTTTTCTTCTTTCTTCTCTACGATTCATAGCCTGATACCTTTATAGTATCAGAGCTTCAGAATCAATCCAAGGCAGACTCAACGCCCTCAGCTATGCAATCCAATTTGTTCACTCTAAAGGCTTTCTCTCATCCAGTGTCCTTCAAACTGGATGAAGAGAACTTTCTTCCATGGAGACATCAAGCCTTCTCAGCGATCAAATCACACAAGCTGCAGAATCAACTGGACAAAGAAAAAGTTCCAGCTAGGTTAAAATCTAAGGAGGATGAAGCAGCACAAATTGAGTCACAGGAATTCTTGGACTGGGAGCTGCAAAATCGGGTCCTGGTAATGTGGCTCCTGGCTTCAATGGAGCCCTACTTCACTAACTGCTTGGTAGGTTGTGACCTTGCACCTCAAGTTTGGTAAAAGATTGAGACCTACTTTGCTTCCACAACGAGGTCTAAGGTAAGACAATTAAAGATTCAGTTGAAATCTATCAATAAGCAAGGATTAACTGCTATTTATTACTTGTTAAGGTTGAAAAGAGCCACTGATTCACTAGCTCCAGTAGATTAACCAATTCCTGAAAAGAGCACATTGAATGCATTCAAGATGGTCTTAGTAAGGAATATAGCTCATTCATTACTACAGTCATCTCTAGAGCAGAACCTTTTTCTGTTGATGAGCTAGAAGCTCTTTTAATGGCTCAAGAAGAGATTTTTGAGAAGTTCAAGAAGGTTGTTCTTGGAGTTATACAAGCAAATATAGCTCATACAGCTGGGCATGCTCTTTCAACTAGAAGAGGTTTTGATGAAAGTAAGGGCTGAGGTAGAGGATTTCGTGGAGGAAGAACCTGGGGTAACTCTACAAGACCACAATGTCAACTTTGTGGTAAAGTGGGGCACACTGTTTGGCCGTGCTACCACATGTTTGATCAGCAGTTCCAAAACCCCAACAGATTAGCAGTAAACATACTGCATCCAATTCCCTCATCTTTTCATAATCCTAGAGCTTATGTAGCCATTGCAACTGATGTTGATGACAATGCATGGCATCAAGATTCAGGCGCATCTCATCACTTGACCTTTGATGAAGCCAATCTGCTGACAAGTGCAGACTTTGAAGGTTCAGACCATGTAATGGTTGGAAATGGTTCAGGTATGCAAATTAAACATCTTGGTAGTACCTCTCTGTACTCAAACCAATTCAAACACTTCCTTTAAATTGTCTAATCTCATGCATGTGCAAGTGTCACCAAAAACCTCATTAGTGTTTCCAAGTTTGCAAGAGATAACAATGTCTTTTTTGAATTCTATCCTGACAAATTTTATGTTAAATCTCAGGACACCAAAAAAACAGTTCTTCAAGGCTCTCTTAGTAGCACAGAAGGAATCGTTCATAGACTGTCCTGTCCCTACATTCATCAACAAAATGGAAAAGTAGAAAGAAAACATAGGAATATAACAGAAACTGGTCTTGCCCTACTAGCCACAACATCACTGCCTCTTTTATATTGGGATGATGCTTTTATTTTAGCCATTTACCTAATTAACCGCCTGCCATCCCAAACCATACAACACAAGTCACCATGTAGGCTTATCTTTCACAACAAACCAGACTATACCTTCCTAAAAGTATATATTTGGCTGCACCTGTTTTCCCAGACCCTATAATTCGAATAAACTTCAGTACTGGTCTCACAAATGCTTCTTCCTAGGCTATGCTCCAAGCCACAAAGACTATAAATGCCTATCTCCAAATGGCAAAACATACATCTCCACTGATGTAGTGTTGACAACCTTTTTACCAAACCTTCCAGTTCTTCCAATCCACCTACACCCATACAAAAGTCCATTCCCACAAGTCAGATCTGAACAAATCCACCCATCATTGGTCATCAACTCCCCCTCATCCGATCCTCAACCTGTAATTTCATGTTCCAGTCCCATACAATCATCATCACACCCCACACACACTACCAATGATGTTGAATTGCCTACATGTGCTATTTCAAATCAATTACCTATTGTTACCTCTAATGCTATTACTAGTTCAGTAAGTACAGAACCTGCAGGTACCTCCCCTGCAATTGAAATTCTGCTGCCCTCATAGGTTCCTCATCAATCATTGGTGAAAATGTCCATCCAATGCAAACAAGGTCCAAAAGTGGGATTTCTAAACCCAAAACATATGCTGCAGCAGTCACTGGACCTGTCCTTGATCTGAATAAAACTGAACCAGCTAATGTTAGCCAAGCTCTCAAGTGTGCTCATTGGAAACAGGCTATGTAGGAGGAATTTAATGCCTTGTTGAAAAACAAGACCTGGGATCTGATTCAGCTTCCTCCCAACACAAAAGCAATAGGTTGCAAGTGGGTGCTCAAAATCAAGAGAAATCCAAATGGCATTATCAACAAATACAAGGCTAGAATTGTAGCCAAGGGGTTTCATCAAAGAGAAGGACTTGATTTTGGAGAGATTTTTTGTCCAGTGGCTAAGCCATCTACAGTTAGAATCATGCTCATAGTTGCCCTCTCTAAAGGATGGAGCATAAGGCAATAGGATTTTCATAATGCATTCCTAAATGGGGATCTAGTTGAAGATGTCTTTATGACTCAACCTGAAGGGTTTTCCACTGAACAAACTATGGTCTGCAAGCTCAACCAAGGGTCTGGTACTCCATGTTGAGTTCCACATTACAACAGTTTGACTTCACCAGCACCAAATCCGATTCCTCTTTGTTCACTAGATTTGGTTCCTTTACTATATATGTCTTAGTATATGTGGATGACATCTTCGTAATTGGTGACAATGTTGCAGAAATTTTAGCATTGATACATCAGCTCAATGCAATCTTTGCACTAAAAGATGTGGATGAGATGCACTACTTCTTAGGCATTGAAGCCATCACAACAACCCCAGGCATCATTCACTTATCACAAAGAAATATGTCGCAGATCTTCTCCAAAAGGCAGGAATGTCCTCCGCAAAAGCTATGCCAAAACCTATGATTTCCTCCCAAAAGCTCTCTACACATGGTGATTGTTGGGCGGCTTTGATTTTTCAAAGTTACTATGCATGCATAGTAACTTGCATAGTAACTCCACCTAACCGTCTCACCTAATCACGGGAAGTTACTGTGCACATGCATAGTAACTCCCTCGAAACTCTATAAATAGAGGGGATGGAAACGGAGGAAATCCATCCCAAGCTGAATGCATTTTTCAGCTGTTTTGGAAAGAAGTAGTATAAGCTTCTTGTAGTGAGAGAAAAATAGAGAGAGTGTGTAAGAAAATTCCAAGAGTGTAGTGTGAATATACACTGGGGGTTTTGGGTATATTCTCTAGATCTCTGTAATACTACTAATTGTAGTAGAAGAGTCTCACTAGGGATACACTATATTATAATTACTCTTTAAATATAGTGGAGTATTTTTCAGAGTTTGGCCCGTGGTTTTTCCCTCAATTACAGGAGGGTTTTCCACATTAAAATATTGGTGTGCAGTTCTTTTGATCTACTTTGTTGGTGCGAATAGTAATGATACTATTCACAAATAGTGACGCGGGTCCATTGTATAGTACTATTCGTAAGAGTGACGAGGGTCCCACTGCATAGTACTATTCTAGTGAATAGTGACGTGTGGGCCTCACTGTGCAATACTATTCACCGTGCATCATTTTTCCGTCTCTCCACAAATTTGGGTGCGCTTCCGCTCACATCCATAAAGTGTTTATTACACTTGGGATGTACCCTACTCTCGATATTACTAACAAGTGGTATCAGAGCTCTTTTGGTTCGGTAGGATTTATTCATAGTATGCTCTATGGTTGCAGCTTAGTCTGATCTTCCACATCAGAAAAAAATTTCTCCCTAGTACTTAAGGATCAACCCTTAGTATCTGTTGCTGGAAGACAGTGTGATACTGTGAGAGTGCAGTTTGGAAAGGTTCTGGCTAAGGAAAGACTTGGTATTTAAGCGTGTCCATTGTGACCCACCTCTCTTTCCTAGGAACCCTCTTGGTGCACTGTTTACAATTGATTTATACTATTCCAGTATACGGTTACAGTATAAGGTTCTAACTAAGATCCAAGATGTCGGTGCCAAAATTTGAAGTAGAGAAGTTTGACGGATCCAACAACTTCAGACTATGGAAGCTGAAACTGCAGGCATTGCTTAATCAGCAAGGTCTTGCAAAGGCGTTGGAAGGCAAAGAAAAATTTCCAGAGTCATTAGCTGATGACAAGAAGGAGGAGATGATGCTCAGAGCACTGAGTACAATGTAGTTGAGTCTTGCGGGCAATGTTCTGCGAGAAGTCATGGAAGAAGAAACCGCTGATTCACTATAGAAGGCTTTAGAAGAAAAATACTCTATAAAGACCTTGTCCAACAAGCTTTATCAAAGAAAGAGACTGTACACGTTCAAATATTCAGGAGGAAAATCAATGCAAGAGCATATAGATGACTTCAACAGAATGATCTCTGATGTTGGAGCAGCTGGAATTAAAGTAGAAGATGTTGACCAAGCCATGATCTTATTAACCTCACTACCTTTGTCTTATGATAACTTCTGTGATACCATACTTTATGGTAGATCCGATATCTCAGTGAAAAATGCCAAAGAATCACTGATGATAAAAGAACATCAGAAGTTAGTATCCAGACCCAGTGCCGAAAGTCCTGCAGATGGGTTGTTTGTAACGAGAGGGCGAAGTCAAGAAAGAGGATCAGGAAGTAAAAGCAAGAGAAGATCAAAGTCCAAAAGGCACAAATCTGTTAAGTGCTTTCATTGTCACCAGATGGGACATATTAGAAGAAATTGCCCAGAGAGAAAGGAGAAATCAGGAGATTCTGCCAACATAACAATTGAAAGTTCTAATGATAGTGATGCTGATGCTGGTTCGGCCTTGACAGTATTCACAGAAGACATAGGAAATGAATGGATCCTAGATTCTGGTGCATCCTTTCACATGACACCTAATCGAAGTTTTTTCTCATCCTATAAAAAGCGGGATAGAAAAGTTAGATTGGGAGATAATAGAATAATTCCAATTGTAGGTGAAGGAGATGTGCAAGTAAAATTGGATGATGGTACTAAAAGGACGTTTCAAGCATGACATGTTCCAGAACTGGGTAGGAACCTGATCTCATTGAGTGCCCTAGATAATTGGGGGTACAAGTTCATTGGAGAGGGTGGATTCTTGAAGGTGATCAAAGGTTCAATGGTGGTGTTGAAAGGAAAATTGCAAGGCGGGATCTATCTATTGCTGGGAAGCACAATCGATGGAATTGCTGCTATTCTATCCTCTAAAAGAAATGATGATGCTACACGAATGTGGCACATGCAGCTTGGTCATATGAGTGAGAAAGGAATAACCATACTTGCTGGCAAAGGCTTACTGAAAGGCCTGAAGAATTGCAAACTTGGCTTCTGCGAAAATTGTGTATTTGGAAAGCAAAAACAGGTTAAGTTCAATTCTGGCAAACACAATAGCAAAGGGATATTGGAGTATACCCACTCGGATGTTTGGGGTCTAGCCCCTGTCAACTCTATAGGTGGAGCTCGCTATTTTCTTACTCTGATAGATGATTATTCCAGGAAAGTCTGGATTTATTTCCTAAAGAAAAAAGAAGAGGTGTTCGACAAATTCAAGCAATGGAAGGCCATGGTTGAGAAGCAAACCGAGCGATCAGTCAAGAGACTGAGAACTGACAATGGCGGAGAATTTTGTAGTAAAGAATTTGCAGAGTTCTGCAGAAATGCTGGTATAGTGAGGCACTATACTGTACCAGGAACACCACAGCAAAATGAAGTTGTAGAACGGATAAACAGAACACTTCTAGAGCGTGCAAGGTGCATGCGAATTAATGCAGCACTTCCCAAATCATTTTGGGATGAGGCAGTCAATACGGCTGTATACCTGATAAATAGATCTCCATCAACTGCTATTGATCTGAAGATTCCACAAGAGGTATGGTCCGGTCGACCCGTAAACTATTCTGATTTGAAGATATTTAGTTGTCCTGCATATGCCCATGTGAGTGATGGTAAACTTGAGGCGAGGGCAAGAAGGTGTATATTTCTAGGGTATGCACGAGGGGTGAAAGGCTACAGATTGTGGTGTACAGAAAAGGAAAGTTCACCTAAAATTATTGTCAGCAGAGATGTCACTTTTGACGAGGCGACAATGCTAAATCAGACGAAGGAATCAAATTTAGATGAGGCAGAAACAGATCATGGTGCTAGGAAGCAAGTGGAGCTGGAGATTGACTGTGGGAAGATGAAACAAGAAAAAGATACAATGGATCAGCTGAGTCCTTCAGGAATTACTCAACCTGAAGTAGAACAACAAGATGAACATGAAGATACTGGTGAACAAACCAGAGAGTTAGAGCCATACAGTATTGCTACTAGCAGAGAAAGACGAGAAATTCAGAAACCAAAAAGATATCTGAATTCTGCTACCTGTGCACTTGACTCATTAGATGCAAATCCTATAGCCTTTGCCTTGGCTATGGCAGATGGTGCAGTTGGAGATGAACCATGTACCTACCGTGATGCAGTAGATAGTAAGGAGTCGAAGTTGTGGCTGATAGCAATGAATGAAGAGATTGAATCTCTTCAGAAAAATCAGACGTAGGAGCTAGTACAACTTCCAAAGGGGAAAAGAGTAGTTGGCTGTAAATGGGTTTACAAAAGGAAAGAAGGAATCCCTGGCATTGAACCTCCAAGGTTTAAGGCGAGACTGGTAGCAAAGGGTTATACTCAGAAGGAGGGTATTGACTTTCATGAAGTATTCTCTCCTGTGGTGAAGCATAGCTCTATTCGGATCCTATTAGCTATTGTGAGTACGTTTAACTTGGAGCTAAAACAGCTTGATGTGAAGACGGCGTTCTTACATGGTGAGCTAGAGGAGCAGATCTACATGAGTCAACCAGAGGGATTTGTAGTTCTTGGAAAGGAGAACCATGTTTGCCTATTGAAGAAGTCATTATATGGCTTGAAGCAGTCCCTGAGGCAGTGGTACAAAAGGTTTGATGAATTTATGATTGGTACTGGATATAATAGAAACCAATATAATAATTGCATCTACTCTAAAGAGCTTCCAGATGGTTCACGGATTTATCTATTGTTGTATGTAGATGATATGCTAATTGCAGCTCACAACAAGGCTAAAATTAGTATGTTAAAAACACAGTTGGGAAAAGAGTTCGAGATGAAGGACTTGGGTGTAGCAAGGAAAATTCTGGGAATGGAGATTCTTAGGGAGCAGAATAGTGGCAGGTTGTACTTGACGCAACAAAATTATATTATGAAAGTGCTACAACGCCTTAATATGGATCAGTCCAAACCAGTTGGCACTCCATTAGCTACACATTTTAAGCTATCTACAAAAGAATGTCCGAGAACTGAGGAGGAGGTGGAGCACATGTCTCGTATACCTTATTCTAGTGCAGTTGGCAGTCTTATGTATGCCATGGTGTGTACTAGACCAGATATTTTACATGCAGTGAGTGTGGTAAGCAGATTTATGAGCAAACCTGGAAAGACACACTGGGAAGCTGTGAAATGGATCATGCGGTACCTGAGAGGTTCCACTGATGTCTGTTTAGTGTTTGAAGGTCAGAAGAACCATGGAGTTGTGGGTTATGTAGATTTTGATTATGCAGGTGATTTGGATAAAAAGAGGTCATTGACAGGCTATATCTTTACAGTCTTTGGATGTATTATTAGCTGGAAGGCAACATTGCAAACTACAGTGGCATTGTCAACTACTGAAGCTGAGTATATGGCATTGGTCGAGGTCATTAAAGAGAGCATCTGGGTGCACAGTCTTTTGGATAGTTTTGGGTTGAATCAACATGTACCAGTTGTACATTGTGATAGTCAAAGTGCCATTCATTTGGCCAAAAATCCAATCTATCATGAAAGGACAAAGCACATTAATGTTAGACTTCATTTTGTCAGAGAAAGTATCAATAATGAATCATTGCGATTGAAGATTGCCACAACTGAAAACCCAACTGATATGATGACAAAACCGTTGCCGATTGACAAGTTTAAGAATTGCTTGGACTTAGTCAATATTTGCAGAAGTTGAAGGCTGTTGCAAAATACAAAGCCGAGGTGGAGAATTATTGGGCGGCTTTGATTTTTCAAAGTTACTATGCATGCATAGTAACTTGCATAGTAACTCCACCTAACCGTCTTACCTAATCACGGGAAGTTACTGTGCATATGTATAGTAACTCCCTCGAAACTCTATAAATAGAAGGGATGGAAACGAAGGAAATCCATCCCAAGCTGAATGCATTTCTCAGCTGTTTTAGAAAGAAGTAGTATAAGCTTCTTGTAGTGAGAGAAAAATAGAGAGAGTGTGTAAAAACATTCCAAGAGTGTAGTGTGAATATACACTGGGGGTTTTGGGTATATTCTCTAGATCTCTGTAATACTACTAATTGTAGTAGAAGAGTCTCACTGGGGATACACTATATTGTAATTACTCTTTAAATATAGTGGAGTATTTTTCGGAATTTGGCCCGTGGTTTTTCCCTCAAAATTACTGGAGGGTTTTCCACGTTAAAATATTGGTGTGCAGTTCTCTTGATCTACTTTGTTGGTGCGAATAGTAACGATACTTTGTTGGTGTGAATAGTGACGCGGGTCCATTGTATAGTACTATTCATAATAGTGACGAGGGTCCACTGCATAGTACTATTCTAGGTGCATCATTTTTCCGTCTCTCCACAAATTTGGACACGCTTCCGCTCACATCCATAAAGTATTTATTACACTTGGGATGTACCCTACTCTCGATATTACTAACAGTGATGGTCCTTTCTCAGACCCTTCTCTGTATAGATCAGCAGTTAGAGGACTCCAATATGCAACAATAACCAGGCTGGATATCTCTTATGCAGTCAACAAGGTCAGCCAGGTCATGCATAAGCCTCTTGACACTCACTGGAAAGATGTAAAAAGAATACTCAGATACCTACTTGGGACAATTGATCAAGGGCTGGTGTTTCACAGATCCAAGGAGATGAGGTTATTTTCCTTTTGTGATTCGAACTGGGGATCAAAAATTGATGACAGAAAGTCCACAACTAGCTTATGTACATACCTTGGGTAAAATTTAGTAGCCTGGTTTAGCAAGAAACAAGCAATGGTCTCCAGGTCGAGTATTGAAGTTGAGTTTAGAAGCCTCGCAGCAGCACTGGCAGAGTTGATATGGATCCAATCTCTACTTCAGGAGCTCAAAATCCCACTTGCAGCACCCCATCCACCTTCTGTGATAACAGCAGTGTTGTTATGCTTGTAGCAAATCCAGTCATGCATAATAGGACCAAGCACTTTGAGCTGGATCTCAATTTTGTCTGAGACCATGTCATACAAGAGAAAGTGTTTGTTTCACATATCCCTATTTCTGAGCAAACAACTAATGTCCTTACAATGTACTAGTACATTGTAATTCACGTGTAATGAAATGAGTTGATTGCAATAGCACTCTGATTTCCTTTCAGTTTTCTCTGCTTTCTTCTCTACGATTCATAGCCTGATGATTGCTCTCCAATATCATGTGGCATAACACTTATCTGCAATATGCTGTGTATGCAAATGCCACTATCCCAGGGCACCACTCTACCATCCAAATAACATTTTTCTGGGCTTTCTTTTCATGGTTCTCGAAAAGAAAAAAAAAAAAAAAAAGTTCATAAAACTTGAGCAAAGAGTTTTTTATTATTGGCTCAGTTAACTTGCAGGACGCAGTTTTAACGGGTAAACATATTACTTTGAATACATTTCCGTGGAATTTTTATATTTCATTTTAGTTATAAAACTTATTTTCATCGCATTTCTTACCCATACAAGACATACCCATAGTCGAGTACGGATGTTACAATTACTTGATTTTGTCTAAACAAATATTTCTTTTCAGCCATTGTCTTTACACGTGTGCGCAAAAGTGAAGGGAGCTCAAGATCTCTCGTTACCTTGTACGTACCCATGATCATGAATGATGGATGATGAATTTCTCGCAACTATCTCATGTCCATCAAATTTTTCTCGACAAAAACGTGAATTTACGTGTATGGCATTGCAAGTAACACTGATCTTGAATGAAACAAAGCAGAATCTATTGTTACACAATCATGGATTCAATTTCAGCCATAATCATGATTAATATAATTGGTTCTCATACTAAATGTTAATTAAAATTTTTAAATTAAAACTTAATGATCCGAAATTCTTCAATCACTTGAATTTCAAATTATGTTCAATAAGTTTTGATCGAGATCAGGGTGTCCACCGTCGATAACAATGACTAATCTCATCGCCACAGGAGCTCTCCCAAAGAAGCAAACGGCTGACCATGGAATACACTTCATTCCTGTGAGTGGGGATCGAACTCCCGACTACATAGTTAAAGGACAAGGTGAGTTACTACCACACCACACCTCATGGTTAAATTATGTTCAATAATTACATCTTAGATAACTACGATAACAGAAATATTTGAAAAGAATGATGAATTTGTTATGATTGACTCCATGGAGAACTATATTCTTATTCCATGTCAGTTTGCTTTTGTGTAATTATAGATGGAGTAATTGCTCGCACTAGAATAGTTAGAGATATGAGTCCCTTGTATATATAGCAATAGAATAACTTATCCTTCCCATGATGGTAAACTCATCAGAATGACGTACCCACCAATAAATAGTGCTCAGTGATGATACAAGTCCAAAAGTGATCATAAGTTTGAAGTCCATCGCTTAAAGAAAGAGTTTGAAAGAGGACACAGCTGGAAAGAAAAATTGTAGTAAATATTATATATAAAATTATTAGTATACTATAACCCAATAGTTTAAGTTTTTGAAAATCATGGTTTCATAATATAGTATTCAGAGCCTCTATGACCAAGTACTTTAGAATTCAATTCTTGTTTTACCCATTTTTAAATAAAAATAATTGAATTTCAACACAAGATATATGATAGGCCCGTGCATTGTTCACGCCCAAAATAAGGCATCGTATGAAGTGACGTATTAGATATAAAATTATTAATGTGTCATAACCTAACAGCTTAAACTTAAGAGAAAGATGGTTTCATGACCATTGGGTATAGGAAATCCTTATTAAAAGCTGGAGCACAGTCTATATACCTACATACTGATCTATGTCATGAATTAAAATTCCAGCTGCATTTAAAGAATTGGAAACTCTAATGACAAGGTTTTGGTGGGAAGACCAAACCAATAACATGAAAATCCATTGGGAAAGATGGAAAAAATTGTGCTAGGGCCAAGGGATCAAGATTGGAGGGTTAGGTTTAAAGGACTTGCATTCTTTTAATGTAGCTATGTTGGCTTGCTAAGCAAAGTTGGAAATTAATTCAAAATGGAGAGTTTATGACAGCTCAGTTTCGCTATAATCCGTCTTATACTTGGAGAATTATATTCTGGAAGGTAGAGTAGTGCTGGAGCAAGGTTTACTTTGGAGAGTTGGAAATGGTTCTAATATCAACACTTTTGAAACCTCTTGGGTAATTTACCAAATTTTAGGCTACATAGAAGGCCTGACTTAGAGATAGAGGTTGAAGATGTTTGCCACTTGTTCAATGAATGGCCGTTATACCCGTACTGTGTTGGGGTTTCCTGATTTGAAGGTACAGGTGAAGAGGAGCATTAACGATCTCCATGGATGGCTAAGTTTTCTGCATAAAGTATTATTGTCTGATCAAGATGTTAGAGGCGGAGAACTTTTATCAGTGATCTGGGAAGGCATATGGCAGCAATTTGTGCCTAGTTGTTGTAATTTAATAGCTAATAAACTAGTTTCTTTAACTAAAGTTGGTTGACCAAATATGGTATAGTGAGGCTTGGGCATGTATTTGGCATTTGTTACCTTTGAAGGCCTTTTATTAATAAATTGGTATTTTAAATATATAAAAAAATGCTCTGACTATTTAACAAACATTTCAATTTTTATAAATATGATATTGACTGGCATTAATTTGCATAAAATACTCCAATAATAACATATTAGAAAATACTAAAGACAACGAGTACTGGATAATCAATACAGAACTATTTGGGGACAAACTGTCAAGCTTCAACTTTTATAACATTACATAGGATACATATAGTTGCACCAATATTTTACACATCTTTTTATTCGAAAATTAGAGTGTGAATGCTTGATTCTCATAGAGAGAAGTAGAGGAGTACAAATAATTGCTCATAAGCGACTCCAAACCAGAGAAAACAACAAAACCAAAATGCCAAGGCAAACACGAAGACATACACAGAACACTGAAGTGCTTCAAGACATCATTCTGAATTCTGGATAAGATTGCTAGATCATAATGGGGTCTAGAAGCAGTGCAGTAACGTAATCTTTAAGCAGTTCCCCATTTGTGTATCTATCATCATAGTTTCCATACATAACCTCAATTATTCGTGCAAAATTAAGACTACAATCAAGCTCGGGCTTGGGGACATGATCCAACTTGAGGCATGCTTCGTTTATATCTTTCCAAATGTCTAGAGTTTCCTTGTGGATGAGTTTATATGCCTCTTCTTGTGAAATGTCATATTGCTTCATGCAACATTCAACTGCGGAAGCAACATGTACTCTTTGCTGCTCGAACTATAAATAAGCCAAATATCCAAAACCAAAAGTCAATTAAATACGTTCGTATAGGTGTTTTGAGTTACTTCACAGCTAGCTCTTGTCATATGGCTAATCATGGCTTTATTGAATTAATATTGGGACAAAATATTTAGGAAAAAAAATGAATTGCTTTGAAATTAAAGTTTCACCCTTTTTATTTTATTTTATTTTTTAACAAATTATCGCCATAAACTACAAAATATTTTCAAGTAGTGGCCAAACATTAACTATATACTAACTGTAATACTTTAAGTCCACATGTCCCTAGACAAATTTAATATGGCTTTAGGATTCTCTGAGATCCACCGATATTGCTGGAAGGCCCTCAGTGCATAAAAGGCCCTTGAAATATAGGTCAAGTATTGGTTATAAAAACCCTATATATATATTAATTTTGAAACATTATTTCATATTTTCATTTTGATAATTAATATATAAGATTCAACTATGTACCTTATGTGAGGTCATGTCATCCTTGAGCCTGCCAAGAAGAGATACAGCTTTTATGATTGTGGGATTGCTGATTATCCAATCAAGCACTTCTTGAGTTATGGATTCTCCTAAACAAACAAACGTTGAAATCAGCATTGGGACTGAAGTAGATATAGCTCCATTAACCTTGTACTCATCATATGTTGGAATACAACCCTCATGGCACCATTTTGCTTCAACCATGTACGCTTGTGCCACGTCACAAAACTGTAATTGCGTGCAATAAGCCAAAAACTAATCAATTAACCAAGTGGAGGTTGTGATGCATATATAATTCACGTTGAGTACATAGGAATTGGAAGCCTACAGCTTGTTTAACATGTTGCAACACTATGTTCGGTTTTCCACCTTCTGAAATCACCAACTCTATTTCATCACACAATTCTACGATTGCATTAAATACTGTTTTCATGGACTTCGGAAGAGATTCAATGAGACTAATATCCCATCTGAAAAAAGAAAAATAACAACAACAAAAGAGAGAGAATTATCTATACATCTATACATACATCATGATAGTAAAGGGATTCCTTTGCTAACTCTCTCTTTTGGAGTCAACCTTTTATTCCTAAACTATCCTAATGTTTGTTTGTTACTTATTTATCTACTTTTTAGTAAGTTACATGAAGTTATTATTTAAAATTAAATATTAGTAATAATTTTTTAAAAGTTCTCGAATAAAAATAAAAAATATAAAAATATTTAAATTAATTTATTTTAGTTTAAATTTAATTCTTATAAAAATAATTTTAAAATTTGTATTAAAAATAAAAAATATGACTTGATAAACACTTAATCAATTCACTAGCATTGATGAAAACTACGAAAGTGAAAGAATCGTGAGATCGAATTATGAAAAATACTATAATGAACCAAAACTCATCATGATGTAAAGATTTCTGAAATCATTCTCCAATTGAGATATAACATAATACGAAGTGGTCAATGCTTTTTTACTTAAATCAACCTCCTAATTGCCTCTGTGAGGAGCTCAAGTTCTTCAACTGTGCCATAAGTATCGTAAGTATCATCCAAAGCAGATACACATGCCACCATTTTGTCTACTATCCTTCTGGAAGTGCTATATTTAGGCTCATAAGACATGGAATATGCCCAAAAGTATGACTCAACCACTCTATCTCTAGTGTAAGGAACCTTGGTCACAAAGTCTGATTTTTTCCACCACCTGTAAATTGAAGTAGTAATATATACAAGTTACATCATATTGATTATAAGTTAATAATCAACAAGTGTATAGCAAATTAAGGAACTACTTCAATTGTAATGATCTAATAAATTAAAAAGGGTTGGCCGGAATTTGAAATGTTGATGACAATTGAATTCTAGGAAACATTTTCATCCAAGGAGATTTCTCCAGTATCCTATAAAATTTATGGGTACCAGTGCCTTCTAGATATCTTGTGGCTAAAAAATTACTTCGTATTCCATTAATTAAATTTATTAATATTTTAAATATTCATGATTAAATTACAATTATTGAATTCAAACGGGTACCGCTACTCTTAGGGTACCATAATAAAAACCTTCATGCAAAAGTAGCTAAAAAATTCAGGCCTATTTGATTCCTACTTTTGCTTATAAATTTCAGTTTTAATCACGAAAGTGACACCTAGTTTTCAATGAGCTTCCTATTTCTGAGATATTATGAAAAGAATATACAGAAAATAGAAAAAACGTTCAACACAAAGCAGTAATTTTGGTAATCAATTAAAACAAAAAAAAATGAAATGAAACCAAAAAATAAACAAAACCTTAGACTATTGAATTTGGATTTCTGTATTTTTTTTATTTTGCTAATATTTTTTTATATACTTATAAAGTGCTAAACATTCAAAGAAAATAGTAAAGACAACATTAATATTCATTCAGAACATGCTAGAAAACAATAAATATCACAGGACCCAAGACAACAAAACGAGATTGCATGAATGAGAACAGAAAAAAGGAAAACACTTACTTGGTGATACTAGCAACTTCTTTTTGGTGCATTTTTTGTAGCATATTGAAATCTAATTTTGCAAAGGTTAAAAGAACTTTGCTTTGGGAAAGAGCTTCCTCATAGAAAGACATGTAACGCCTTGCCTGCATCCTTGAAATTTCCTTGTGAAGAGGTTGCCTTAAGCTCTGTTTGATTTGAGTGGCAAGAGAAGGGCTCAATTGATTGATCATGGACTTAAGATTGGTGTATCTGAAATCAAGTGCTGTGTCCAGTATATCTTCCCCATGAACCGTTAATTGTGTAGCTTCATACAAGCTCCACATTCCTTGAACATCTTGGGTAATTGTTTCATTGAACTTTCCTTTGTTATTCTTGAATTTGTTAAATATATCTGTTAATGATCATTCACCCAATTCATGAGTCTATAATCTATGATATTTAATTAATTTATAACTGATTGTCGGTGCCTTTTTCTGGTCATGTACTAATGTAAAATATCACAATGCCACAATTCTGCATACCTGATGAAATGTGGTGTCCTTTTTGTCTAAGCAAACGAAAGAGTAACGCAAGATTGTGAAGGCCACCATCTTCAGTGGTGAGGTTATTGTTGGTAAAAGCATTGGAGATTTGTTGTAATGCTTCATCTATTTCATGTTCAAAGTGATGAGATATACCGAAACGGTAGATTGAATCAATGAAGTTTAATTTTTGTGAGATATTATCACCTGATAGAAACATCTTCTTCGCTTCCTCTTTATATAGTTGAAGTTGTTGCTTCATACTGTCATTGACTTCCTGCAAATAGTTATAGCTAGGTAATGAAATGTTCATATATGGACCATATTCAATTTTTCAAATATAGAACTGTTTGTAATAGAAATTGGTTTCTGACAATACCGAATACTCCAATGATCGGAATCTGACTTTACTTCTACATTTACCTCGACGACTTTTTATATAATGTTTTCGTACATAATTTATTTGTACTTGCGCTAAGCGTCTTGAATAGGTACTAATCCAAAATTTAAAAATATTACTATGAGACTAGAAATACCAATATATGCATGTACGTAAAAATTGCATATATAATTAAGATGAAATACTCAAATTGATTTATCTCTTAGAAATATATTAGAAGATAAATTTGATCTTTAAATTTTGAGTATTTCAAATTGATTCCTCATCGTTTAAAAATAGATAGATTGATCCTTCTATACACATTCATGCAATTGAAAAAAAAATTATGCGAAATTGTATAGAGAAATCAATTTATCCTCTTTTTTTGAAATATGAAAATCAATTTGTGACTTTCAAAATTTGAGGAATTAATTTATCTTTTGATATATCCCAATATATTTGTGGGAGATCAATTTTAATATTTCATCTATAATAAATTAATATACCAATACGATGAGAAGTTCTATCCTCCTCCGGTGGGAAATGCATTCTTCCTCCATGAAATCATACAAACCACTCATCAAACTTTTTTTATTATTTCTTCTCTCTCATCTCACTTGTGTTTGTGGCTGAAACTCAAACGGAGGAAGAAAAAACATTTCGTCCGGGTGGATACAAGTATTTTTCCCAATACCATACCAATAATGATTCTGAGTCGTCATACTGGAGGAAAGTATCCCCCCAAATGCTTGGGCAAAAATTTGCACAAGGTCGCATGAAGTCAGATGCTGCATGTTGGGTTGAAGAAACGGGAACAGAAGCTGCAAGAGACATTATATCGTCTTTGGTTTGAGAATTGAGATACGGTATCAATGGACGATGGTAATAAGGGTCAAGGGTTGTTTAGTGGTGATGAGGATGAACTCTATTATATATAGGTTGTATTAATAATATGATTCGTCCGGCTTTCCTTGTCTTAGGACGTGCTGTCATCTTGTCATTCTCCTAACCTAAATTTTTCTCCACAAAATATATATATATATATATATATATATATATATATATATATTGGTTCTCTTTACATTTTTCTCCCATTTGAAAACTATATATACAAGTGATGAAAATTTTAAATAATATTAGCATATGTCAGAAAAATATATTTAATATTAATTTAATAAAATATAAATACTTTTCATTTGAATCATCCACATTTCTAGCTCTAGTACTGTCGACGTTACCTGTCGTTACTTGGATATGTCAGCAGCAGGCATAAATCAGAAATAAAGGCGCTCCCAATTTCCACACACAAGAGTCTCATCAGATTTTATCAATAAAATATTAAAAATTAAAATTTTTAATTTTTGATTTTTATTTATAGCTTTTAATATTTTTTTATAAAATTTTAAAAATTAAAAAATTAAATTAAACAAATTTTTAGTATTTTCACCATTGAATAATTATTTATTTTAAAATTTTATTTCAAATTTAAATAATTATTTTTTAAAAAATTTTAAATAATATTAATTATTATTTTTAATAATACTCATATTAAATATTATTAACTTATTAATGAAAAAAAAGTTGAAGTATTAAAAAAAATATAAGAATAATTTAATAAATTATTCATAACTTTTATTAATATTGATATTTTACTAATTTTTTTCTTAATTACAATAAATATTTAAAATTAAATAATTATACATAGGGTACAAATATGATTCGTCCGTTGGAGAAATTATTGCATAGTTCAAAAGCATCAAGTACTGAAGATAACACTTATTCCACTCATTTCACGTTTTTAACATTTTTAATCGATGGCGAAATTGCTGCCACGTTATATATTCGTTGCTCTTTTAAAATTAATATATATTAGGGATGAAACTCACTCGTCTTTTTCTTAATCCACTTATAATTATGGATACATTTGTAATTTTATTTTATTAACATTAATTTTTCTCTATCAACTTATTTTTTTAATCAACTTATTCTCTATCTACTATTCTTCTCTGCCAAAATAATATTGGTTCTAACCCGAAAGGATTGTCCAAATGAAGCATGACAGGTTGTCACATATGATAGATTACTTATGTTTGAAGTCTCATTCATTGATCTCTTTGGAGTGAGGTAAATGCACGTTCCTCCATAACTATTTTTTGAGTCCACAGGTTTTCTCTTCCTTAGACCGAGATGTCATCCTATCATCACCCCAACCTAAAATTTCTCCACAAAAAAAAAGTTAATATTGGTTCTCTTTACATTTTTTTCTCATTTGAAAACTACGGTCAAATACATTTTACCCCCTTTGAATTTTAGGTCACATATAATTTACACTTTGACTTTTCAAAACGTGTATTATGACATCCTGCATTACCATACCTATAATACATCTATCTTAAGATTATTCAAAGTTTGTTGTGTAAATTAAATAATAACTTTAATAATTTTATTTTCAATAAAAAATTATATTAAAGCCTTAAAAATTTACAAAAGAAAAAAAAAACAAAATTTAAGAAAATTTATGTCACGGTCCAAGGAAGGAACATGTTCCCTCACAAACTTTAACAACACATTTTACAGGAAAACGGATAGAGTTTTACAGAAAAATAGAAGGATCCACTGTGTGGTCTGCACCAAGGCTAACGCCTACTGTTGTTAACTACAGATCCTATCAAAGATTTTCCCTAAAACATATAATAAAGATTTTACATATCATATCAAATCAATTCTCAATAACTCCACAAATGCCTATAACTACAATTTCTCAAGCCTTTCCTCAAGTCCACAACAGAGATAAAATAATTTTTGAAAATCAATATCATACTATTTCATATGTTAATTTTTTATAAAACATAAACTAACATAAAGCATGTAATTTCTTTAAAATTATGTGACACAACCAAATAATTATATTTCTGTTTCTAAATTTCTAAAATATAATTAGAACTAATTTAACATAAATAAAAATAGTTATAGACATAATGTCTACTCACAAACTAGTTCAAAAGAACCGAAGATCACTCCCAAGTGCCACCAATCCAACAGTTTCTAATCAAATGCTCTATAACTCTAGGAACAAGATAAATGCAATATTAATGACCAAACAATATCATTAATTTATACTAATTAGCCCCACATACTAAAAACTCTAAATCTATACGCTTAGGGTCCTAAAACCCTAATCTACTATGATTAACTACATAATGAGCTCAATAAAATAAATAGAGTAAAATTGTCACTTATCCACTACTCTAGGAGGAAGATTAGAGGTAGAAGACCATTCAAAACTCAACGCTCTAACCAATTCCTCCACTTAGAGAGAGAAATCGCGAGTTAGAGAGAAAAGAGAGATAAGCCCGATCTTAATTTGATAGTGATGATGAAGAAGAAGAGGAGGAGGGGGAAGAGATGGTGATAGTAGTTCAAGTAGTGTGGAGGTGGTGGTGGTGTGTGAGGAAAAGATAAGGAAGAAAAGGAGAGGAAGATGAAAAGAAAATAAGAAAAAAGAAGAAGAGAAAGAAAAGAAACAGAGATAGGAAGGATAAGAAAAGAGAACTGAAAGGGAGAAAGAAAAGAAAAAAGGAAGGGAGAGAGAAAAGAAAAAAAAAGTGGGTTTCACCCACTAAATATTGTGCCAAATAAAATTTATCTGACCTAGCCTATGTTAAACACTGATCTCATTCATTTTATTTTCCTCACTTACAATTATTTTAGAGATACAAATAAAAATAAATTTTTTGGGTTATCACAATTTAATTTTGGCTTGACAAGAAATATCAGCTCTTGCATATCCTCTGGTGTAATACGGAATTCAAAATCTCATAATTTTTCCAAGAAATAATTATATTGATTTTAATTTATGAAAAATAATTTTTTTTTCTAAGGAAGATATACAAATCCACTTTTGCACAGGGCTTAAGATGACATGAGTCATACAATAAATCCTTACAATTCTTACAACCATTGAGAATGGTCTAGCCATACATCAACGTTGCATAATGTTACGTAGATTAAAAAAATAGAAAAACTTATTTAGCATTAAAGGGAAAGAAAATTTGAATTTCCAAGAATCATAGTTGTTTGAATCGTGCGGAGTACAATAAAGATCATATCTTAATTCTCTCTTGGTTGCTTATACTTTTGGAGGTTTCAAAGTACTATTTCATGGCATGTTAAATCAACAACTTATGTTAGTGATGACTGGTTTGTTGAGACATATGTTTCTTTGTTTTGTCTGCATGTTCATCACACTTATGGAGTTTGAAATTGTATGTAGAACAATAAGCTTGGGATTGCAGCTTGGGATTGCATTTGTTTCAATCCAAGAAAAGAGAGAAAGGTTAATCACAAGAAGAACTTAAAGAGTTACTGCAAAGCAGCCTAATTGTGTAGATCTTTTCTCTTTAGAATGGAGTCTTTTTGAAAAAGAAAACTTGATGTTAGGCAAGCTAAGAATGTGTCTACAAGTTGATATCTTATATCTCTAGTTGTTCTAATCGATCCAACTTGCGTGTTGTAAGTTCATGGTTATATGTATTATCCCTATTGTAAAGTTGGCCTTGACCTATTTCCTTAGTAATGAAACTTTTTCACAGACTCCAAAATAAGAATTTATTTGGAAACTCTTTAAAACTGTTGCAAGAAGTTCATGGTATTGTTATGGCTCTCCAAAAGTTGTTAAACTCTTTAAACTCTCAAAAGGTCATAGTAGCATCATTTGATAAAATAATACAAAAATTGCTATCAATAAGCAAAAGCCATAAAAGTAACATTTGATAAATGTATTGCAAAGTTGCTCTCAAAATCTAAAATGACTATAATGAACATAATAAATTGAGGAAGTATCTTTGACGGATGAATAAAAAATTAACTGTCTTATAAACAAAATATTGAGGTGATTTTGCTCTTGACTTTTAAAGTAATATGTGCTCTAAAAGCACCTCGTGAGGTGCTTTAAAATTTGAATGTTCTCTCTTTGAAAAACTAATAAAACTTTAAATTTCAATAAAAATTATAATTTTGTCCTTTCATTGATTAAGGCTTAAATCCTAAAAATTATTTTTTTTAATATTTATATTCATTATAGTCATTTTAAATTTAATTTCAAGATCAACTTTGTAACATATTTACTAAATCATCTTGAGATTTATGTGTAGTTGGTTTGTTGCCATGAATCATCTCTCTCAAAAACTTAAACTAGTAGATAAATGGGTTTTATATCTAATATGCCCATCACGTAAATGTCTCTTCCTTGGCTTAGGGCGTGAATTATTTTTTCTCATAATGAGGATAACAATGATTGAACCGTTGGCAATATGCATGATCTTGAAGGCTCTGATACCTTATAATCTTGGCATGAAATTGTTTCGCCCAAAATTTTAAGCTAATAAATAAAGACATAAGAATGATTTTATATCTAATGTGTTTCTCTTTATTGCACAATCAGTATACAGTAAAAGGGAGATTTGAACTTCAGTCGATCTTAGAAAATCTGATACAATCATTTGTGGGAGCTACATGAGATGAGAAGAATGATGGTGATTTCATCATATTTAGGTAGCACGTCCAAGTGCTATGTATTGTTACTTCTTTGTTTTAGGTCATGGGTGACCTTTGTATCTTTCATTTTGTATTTTTGTTTATATTTTCATTTGTATTTTGTCTCCCCTCTTGTGTGTGGGTCATGAAGGTCTAATTCAACTAATAAAAAAAATTGCTAATGTAATTTATTTCTATTGTAGCTTTTGCTTTTATTTTATCAAATAATATATACTATCTATTATAGTTTTCTAATTAAGAATAATTCTTAGAGAGTCTAAAAAATTCGACATATTTAGAAAAGTCACAGCATCACTAAATTACGTCTGTTATTAATGTAATGATATATGGCTTTTTTTTTTAATTAAAACCATAGGTATCCTTCTATCGGATGCAAATCCTACTCTAGTCAAGTAAAACCACTAGCTAGTACGATAAAGCTCCCCTTCATAAATTTTAACTTGTAATACAGTCACATACATAAGTCTTAAACTGTACTCCCCTTATTTTATAATAAGTGTCAATTTTTTTACTTTTTAATATTTCAGAATATCTATCCATTTAGGTTATCTATGTACCTTTAATTTTTTCTTCCATTTATACCCTTTGTATAAATCTGTTAGTTAAATAATCAACATATTTATCAAGATGAGTAATAATGACTATACAAGGATAGTTTAGTCAACTCATACTTTTCTATATTTACCAAGATGTTCTTTTGTTTCTCTTGATATATGTATTGTTTGGTTTTTAACAATTATTATGAAACGGACGGAGTATATGATTAAATGCGGTATAAAAAGGCTTTCATATTCCATTGCACCAAAAACAAGGCTTTCATAAATCTTATTATTAGTAGGATAAATATACAAATTAATGATAAGTCCTATCCTTAGTTAAAATTAAAATAACATATAAGGAAGAGGAATAAGTTGAATTCTATTTGATTCTACTATACTTAATTTTTAACAATATTTATTTACAAAAGTATCTTAAAATTAAAGAATATTTTTTGTATGTATTGCATATAGGTTATATCATTAAAAAAAATTACCAATTTTTATATAGAATATAGTTATAATTATGTGGAATTTTTTTTTTGTTAAGTCTGGAAAACAAAAGAACAATTAATTTGAATTTACTATCATTGTAAAACATTTCATATAGACATCTAATTATATATTATCATATCAACAAGAAAGATTAAGTCAACTATTTTTTTTCTAGATGATTAAAAAATTGTTCATGATAACTCCCAAAAGGGAGTGACACTAGCAAGTATAGTAAAAGAAAGGGGTTGTCGTGCCTAGAGGGATAATTCAAGTACCGATTCTAGTTAGTTAGGTGACAAGTTGAATAATTGAAAAGAGATGATATCAAAAAAAATTTAAAAGCTAAAGTGTTAAAATAATGCAAATGGGAAATGAGAACTGAGGGAGTTAAATGCCAAGGTGATTTTGTGATGCCCCAGGTATACATGGCGGTGGATAAGTTCCATACTACCCCAGGGTTCCCTGGGAACCACCCGTGTGGCCGGAAAAGCCCAAGATGCATGAAAGACCCTTGGACTGGGTGTTTGGGTGAACTGTCACCGCTATAGCGGTCATAGTATGTGACAGCGTGGGCATTTGGTCTCTGGAGACCGCTATAGCAGTGTCAGTGGTATAGCAATAGTGGAAAACGAGGCATTTCACGTAAGTGAGCCCTCCACCTCTTTTTAAACACCCCCAACTTGGATTTTTACCCCCAAAACCGAAACCCTATACTCTCCAACTCTCCTCCATCCCTTTCCACACAAATCCTCTCCAATCAATCATTCCCAAGCTTCAAGGTATGTTTATGTTGATAGATTTTGTCTCCGTTCTTCCTATTCTTTCATATTCTTGGTTTGGGTTGTTATTTTTCTCCATTGTTGTCAAGTAGGGGTGCTCCCCCAATGTTGTTAAAGCTAGATTAGAGTTGTTTAAAGATTAGCAGAGACTAATCTTGAGTTAATATTGCTCTATGGCAGTTGTTGGTGCCATTCCATGCTTCGGAGGTCAAGTTGGTGGTGCCCATACTCCCGGCTTCAAACAGTGAGTGGGTTCCAACTCATGGCCTTACTTTTAAGCATTATGAGTATGTTTATCCATGATATTTGTTATATTTGAGAATTTAGAGATGAATATATGACTATATAGATGATTTTCCAGGTATGGCAAGTCAAAGAAAGAGCATGATTTTCAAGAGCATGAATTATGTATTTTAGAAAATCATGGGACCATGATTGATTATAAAGTGCTATGAAAAAGGTTTTATACGTATTTATGAAGAGATTTCTTGCTAGAGCATATGATGTAATAAGTTGACATTTTATCAAACATGTTTTAAGAGTTTATGATACCCTTATGACTCAAGACTAGAGACTTTGAAATATGATTTCAGAGTAACAATTAAGATATTTTGGCAAATATGTTAAATAGAGATGCTATGTTATAACGTTAGAGAATTTATGATTTGAACCCTTCCATTTCAAAGTTAGATATTAGAGTAGTTATTGAGATATGAAGAGATGTTAACTTGGGAAATGAGATTTCGAAAAATTTAGTTTTCATGATACTCAGAAGTATGAAATTCAATATGATTTGTAACAACTGCCAGATACATATTCTGTAGGCTTGAAATCGGAATGCCTGCAAATGGGTGATCCATTGGGCATGATTTCATGGTCACAGTTATGCTAAAGTCAGATTGTTAGAGTTATATGAGATCAGAGCTTTCCGAGTTTCAAGATTTTTCATATTTAAATGATTTTACCAATAGAGCTAGAGTATAATCGTTACTTGATTAGAGATTTCCATAAAATTACCATGATAATTTTATAAGTGAATTAATCATGAATTATAGAGTTTTGTGCTTAGAGCAATATTATGACAAAGACATAGAGAAAACAAGATGTTTATTGAAATAGAGGCTAGACCGTAGCTATAGAGAAACAGACAGCGAGTTAACGGCTGAATCCCGATCGTTAACCTTGGTACCAAGTTGTCTCGAGAGGACAATCTCATAGAGCAGAGAATGGAACCTATTTAGGTGTCCGCATTAGATCCCTGATGGATTATAGAGCATAACATTTTCGGTTCTTGAAGAACCATAGTGTAGAGATTCCTGTTTCTCTAGTAGAGTACTGTTGTTTATGTTTTCAGAGAGTATTAATGATTTTCAGAGATTATCGATGTTTTAAGAGAATATTTGACTTAAGAGATATTATACATATGAGAAATGATTTTCTTGTTGAAGAATTTAGAGATGCTTTTTCTATGAGTTTATGAATATAGAGATATATTTTCTATTAGATTATATACAAGAATATCAAATGGTTTGTAACATATTATAGTTTTAGAAATGCTTGTTTATGAATTTATGGCATGGAAAATATTTTTTTTGAATAGCTATGTTATGTAAATATTGGAAATGTTTTGGCAGTGCATGTATATCTATATATGGTTGTTGTTGTCCCATGTGGATGATGGGTGAGAGCTCACTCACTGAGTCCGTTGACTCACCCCTCTCCCTTCCTCCTCATAGTTGCAGGTGCAGACGTTGCTCAATTTACGGTTTGGCAGACGCTGCCATTCTCAGTGGTGAGTCTTACTTTGAAGTAAGGCCTAGTTAGAGTCTTGTTAGAGTAGAGTGCTCTAGTAGATGTGCAGGCAGGATCCGAACCATGCATTATTTTCAGATTATGTATTTAGTTTCAATATTTGAAAAGTTATGTATCTGTTTTCAATTCACAAGTAAGGATTTGAGATTGTAGAATTTAATTAGAGTTATGTAATAAACTAGAGATTTACTTATGATTCAGTTCACACATTGAATGGATTTTCGAAGCATGATTAAGAAGTTTTCAAAGCTTCATGTATCAAGTAATTCAATTTTATAATTCCAGATATACAGTTTATACAGAGTTTTAGAGAAAGTTATGATTCAGAATGAAAATTATATTATTTTATGCATATAAAGAGACTCAGAGGTCACAAGGCTTACGTGGAAATGAGGATTCCCCAAATGCCGGTCACAGGCCCAGGTCGGGTCATGACAGAGTGGTATTAGAGCCTTAAGTTCCCTGCATGGTACTGGAGCAAGTCTCCACAAATAGCATGACGTTTATGTGAATAGAACCGCGGTCATTTGCACTAACGTAATGTTATTTGAGGCCTATAAGAGGAGTCAGTCATGTCAGGGTTCAGTTAGAATCCTTGTCATGTCCTTGGAATTCTTGATTCAACCTTCTGTCCTTATCTTTCTTTTCTGGCATGCTACGCCACCTGATGATCATCATCACTATAGCAGCACTATGTCAGTTGTACCGGTTGCGTATGGCACATCAAGTGGGTCATCTCGAACACGTCAGAGATATTTAGAGAGCATGTCCAAGCTGGAGTGCATTAAGAAAAAGCAAAAGTAGAAAAAGTTAGCTCAGTCAGAGGTCAATTGCGGGCACCGTTGGCTAAGGCCACCCCTCTTAACGCCCTCCCCAACGTATCCCGTTACCACGAAGAGGATAAGACAACAGTCAGCCAGAATGGTAGAGTTCAGTGCGGATCGATTGGTCACACCTAGTTATGAGATAGGCAGAGAACCCTGTGGAGGTTGGTGCCTATGGGGCACATCCACCAGCTACGAATAGAGTCACAAAGTGCACAAGAGGAATGATTTCCTATTATCTCAAAGGGCTACAAGGCAAAGAGTAAAGAAACTCGAAATTCAGAGGAAGAGAGTTCAAATGAAAGTGACTTAGAGTTAATGAAAAGAAACCTGATGGGAGTGTGAATCATGCATATAAGCATACCGTAGGGGTGATGCCTTGTTTTTTTCTTATTATGTGTTAATATGGTTGAAGCAGTCTTTGATACTATGAATGTCTTGTATGCCATGTTCCTAAAGATGCATTGTTGCATGATTTATGTTTGGTTTGGTGCTCGAGCATGGTATGAATGTGATATGTATGTAGAGTAAGTTAACCATGTGACATGGATTGCTAGGCCAGTTTGGCATAAGTAGGAAACTGTTCCACATATGGATTTCGTTGAGATTGCTTTTGATTTCTTTTGTTTTCTTAACTCCAGATTTTATGCATGATGTGGAAGTGTCATAAGTTATAAATGTTTCATTGCATATGCTTAGAATTAGCAAAGACAAAGTATTAGGGGTTTTTATCAGTACATAAGTAATCGTTTTCATTAAAATGGATTTAGAACTTAAGGGAATGAGTAGTGAAAATGTATGACCATATGTGCTTGTGTAAGTAGAATAAGGAATATGATGTTTAGAAAATGTTTTTTGCAAAGTAATGGGTTTTTCATGCTCAGTACTTGCCATGTGAGTTCTATTGATTTAAACAAGCACGTGGATAGTTAGTTTTGAACTCCATAGATTGAAAAACTAAACTAGAGATTACTTACGCTGGATAGGGCATTTAGAACCCTGGTGCACAGTTTTGCATGTCTTTATGATAGTCCAGCATGTTTCGTCATCTTTATGGCTTGGGTAAATGAATGATATGTTTTTGTTAAACATGTGGTTTAAGAACCTTGTTAGTACCTTTAAAAGGAGTTTTGTGAATACCTGAGGCTTTGGCCAAAGTTTTGCAAATTCTAGATGAAAGGATTTTCTTTTCTCAAAAGTTTTGTCAACCTTGTATTTCTACAATTAGTTTGTTTTATGTGAAGAGAGAACTTGGAAACATTTTTTACGTGAATGAGATTTAAGATATTTGAGCACAAGTTTCTTGTACGATTTGTTTCCACCCGTAGTGGATAGCTTGGTTTATGATAAGATGTTTTTAAAAGGATGAGTAACATGAAATGAAATTCCATGTGTTTGAATAATACTTTTACCTGAGTTCGTATTGCATAACCATGATTAGAGTAACTTGAGAAGCTTGTATGTGTGCAATGCATGTTTTCTTCCCTTAACCTACGCATGTAAGTTAGATAAAAGAGATTTAAATGAAATTATCATGTTAAGTTGTGGTTTGATAATACAATAGTAAGGGGTTAATAGATAAGAAGCATATTAGTTGCCTTCATCGCATAAACTTGTATTGATCAGAACATGATTGGATGTTTCGAGTGCGTGCTTTTATGCTTGAAGGAGTTTGGTTAAGGATTAAGGAGTTTCATGCCAGGGAAAGTAGTTCACGAGAGCTAGATTGCCCTTGTTGTCATGACAGGATGTCTTATGAAATCATAGAGCAAGTTTTGTTGTTTGATTGGCTTGCATGATGAATATGGTTGGTATGTTGCATGTATGGATGCTAGAAGTATAGGCATGTAGTTGGTGAACATGATTTGGAAAGTTGAAAAAAAAATGCTGATGGAAAGTAATAGATATGAATGTCATGTTGTTGTATCTCTCTATATGAGCATATAGAGTAGTTTGTTTTCCATGCATGAGATGTGCATATAGAGTGAGAAACTTTAGAAACCGAGGACTGGGATTCCCTATGGTATCAGTTGATGTCAGACACAAGAGAAAGAGAACCGAAGCAAGGACGAGAGTTTCGTTTAGCCTTATCTTTGTGACCTCACATGCGCAAGAGGCGGCGGAGCATAGATGCTCATCCACTATCACCTTGATGGGAAGGGTTGCCCTTGGTGGCGGAGCCACCCAGATATGACAACTGGTATCCTCAGCTAGAGTAATGGAGCAGTGGCCTTCAGAATAGCATTGTCTCCCAGAGTATCAACCAATGTAGCTAGAGTATCAATTCATGCAGCTAGAGTATCATGTCAGAGTGTTTTAGGCATTCAGGCCCATCCTTGAAACCTTGAGCGGGTTATGTGTTTTGTTATATCGATCTTCTAGTTAAGCAAGTTCAAGATTTGGGGACCAAATCTTTTAAGGGAGGAAGAATGTGATGCCCCAAGTATATGCGGCAGCGGATAAGTTTCGTACTGCCCCAGAGTCCCCTAGGACCCACCCATGTGGCTGAGAAAGCCCAAGATGCATGAAAGACCCTTGGACTGGGTGTTTGGGTGAACTGTCACCGCTATAGCGGTCCAGGACCCCTATAGCGGTCATAGTATATGGCAGCGTGGGCATTTGATCTCTGGACCGCTATAGCGGTCATAAATGGGTAAGACCGCTATAGCGGTCATAGCGGTGTCAGTGGTACAACAACAGTACAAAACACAACGTTTCACGTAAGTGAGCCTTCCACCCCTTTTTAAACACCCCCAAAACTGAAACCCTATATTCTCCAACTCTCCTCCACCCCTTTCCATACAAATCCTCTCTAATCAATCATTCCAAAGCTTCAAGGTATGTTTATGTTGATAGATTTTGTCTCTGTTCTTCCTATTCTTTCATATTCTTGGTTTGGGTTGTTATTTTTCTCCATTGTTATCAAGTGGGGGTGCTCCCCCAATGTTGTTAGAGCTAGATTAGAGTTGTTTAGAGATTAGCGAAGACTAATCTTGAGTCAACATTGCTCCATGGCAGTTGTTGGTGCCATTCCATACTTCGGAGGTCAAGTTGGTGGTGCCTATACTCCCGGCTTCAAACAGTGAGTGGGTTCGAACTCATGGCCTTACTTTTAAGCATTATGAGTATGTTTATGCATGATATTTGTCATATATAAGAATTTAGAGATGAATATATGACCATATAGATGATTTTGCAAGTATGGCAAGTCAAAGAAAGAGCATGATTTTCAAGAGCATGAATTATGTATTTTAGAAAATCATGGGACCATGATTGATTATAAAGTGTTATGAAAAAGGTTTTATACGTATTTATGAAGAGATTTCTTGCTAGAGCATATAATGTAATAAGTTGACATTTTATCAAACATGTTTTAAGAGTTTATGATACCCTTACGACTCAAGACTAGAGACTTTGAAATATGATTTCAAAGTAACAGTTAAGATGTTTTGGCAAATATGTCAAATAGAGATACTATGTTATAACGTTAGAGAATTTACGATTTGAACCCTTCCATTTCAAAGTTAGATATTAGAGTAGTTATTGAGATATAAAGAGATGTTAACTTGGGAAATGAGATTTCAAAAAATTTAGTTTTCATGATACTCAGAAGTATGAAATTCAATATGATTTGTAACAACTCCCAGATACATATTCTGTAGGCTTGAAATCAGAATGCCTACAAATGGGTGATCCCTTAGGCATGATTTCATAGTCACAGTTATGCTAAAATCAGATTGTTAGAGTTATATGAGACTAGAGCTTTCCGAGTTTCAAGAGTTTTCATATTTAAATGATTTTACTAATAGAGCTAGAGTATAATCGTTACTTGATTAGAGATTTCCATAAAATTACCATGATAATTTTATAAGTGAATTAATCATAAATTATAGAGTTTTGTGCTTAGAGCAATATTATGACAAAGACATAGAGAAAACAAGATATTTATTGAAATAGAGGCTAGACGGTAACTATAGAGAAACAGACAACGAGTTAATAGCTGAATCCCGATCGTTAACCTTGGTATTAAGTTGTCCCAAGAGGACAATCTCATAGAGCAGAGAATGGAACCTATTTAGGTATCCGCATTAAATCCCTGATGGATTATAGAGCATAACATTTTCGGTTCTTGAAGAACCATAGAGTAGAGATTCCTGTTTCTCTAGTAGAGTACTATTGTTTATGTTTTAAGAGAGTATTAATGATTTTCAGAGATTATCAATATTTTAAGAGAATATTTGAATTAAAAGATATTATACATATGAGAAATGATTTTCTTGTTGAAGTAAGAATTTAGAGATGCTTTTTCTATGAGTTTATGAATATAGAGATATATTTTTTATTAGATTATATATAAGAATATCAAATGGTTTGTAACAGATTATGGTTTTAGAGATGCTTGTTTATGAATTTATGGCATGGAAAGTGTTTTTTTTTTGTTAGTAGCTATGTTATGTAAATATTGGAAATGTTTTCGCAGTGCATGTATATCTATATATGGTTGTATTTATCCCATGTGTGTGATGGGTAAGAGCTCACTCACTGAGTCCATTGACTCACCCCTCTCCCTTCCTCCTCATAGTTGCAGGTGCAGACGTTGCTCAACTTACGGTTTGGCAGACGCTGCCATTCTCAGTGGCGAGTCTTACTTTGAAGTAAGGCCTAGTTAGAGTCTTGTTAAAATAGAGTGCTCCAGTAAATGTGCAGGCAGAATCTGAACCATGCATTATTTTCAAATTATGTATTTGATTTCAGTATTTGAAAAGTTATGTATCTGTTTTCAATTCACAAGTGAGGATTTGAAATTGTAGAATTTAATTAGAGTTATGTAATAAACTAGAGATTTACTTATGATTCAGTTCACACGTTGAATGGATTTTCGGAGCATGATTAAGAAGTTTTCAAAGCTTCATATATCAAGTAATTCAGTTTTATAATTCCAGATATACAGTTTATACAGAGTTTTAGAGAAAGTTATGATTCAGAATGAAAAGTATATTATTTTATACATATAGAGAGACTCAGAGGTCACGAGGCTTACGTGGAAATGAGGATTCCCCACATGCCGGTCATGGGTCCAGGTCAGGTTGTGATAGATTTACTTCAACTATGTGTGAACAATATGCAATATGAACATCAATATGCCTTATCCAAATTCAACTCAATGATGGTAGGATCATAATGTTCATTAAAAATCTTTCTCAATATCATTTAATACTACTCAAGTAGAGTTAAGCATCTAATCTCTTAGCATATTTAAGTCTCCTAGTCATTCTCAAACCCTTATTAACACCACGTAAATCATGTTTGCATATTGATCGCTCCCAAAGGAGAGTGACACTAGCAAGTATACTAGGTCGTCAAGTAATAGAGTAAAATGGAGGGTTGTCGTACCCACAGGAATAATTCAAGTACCGATTCTAGTTAATTAGATAACAAGTTGAACAATTGAAAAGAGATTATATTAAAAGGAATAATGCTAAAGTGCTAAAACGATGTGAAAGCAATATAAGAATGGATGAAATTAAATGCTAGGGTGATTTACTTCAACTATGTGTTAACAACATGCAACATGAATATCAATGTGCCTTATCCAAATTCAATAAAGTGATGGTATGAGTCATCATGTCATTAAAAGCCTTTCTCAAGATCATTTAATGCCACCCCAAATAGATTCAAACACCTAATCTCTTAGCATGCTTAAGTCTACAAGAAGTTCTCAAACCCTTAATTACCACATGAATCACGTTTACCTATCTCTAGGTGTCATTCAACTCATGGCATTGTATTCATAGGCATGGTTCTTACTCCTTTTCTCAAATTTGTAAAAACCCCTATAATCCTAAATTGGTGATCAAGCAATTCAAGATAAATAAACTCAAATACAATACTCACTATCAAATGAGAACAAGACACATTCATTCATATTAGCATAATGTCAAACACAAAGCATCTATAAATCACCCTTAGCAAGGGTTTAGTTACAATTCATTGCAAATGAAATAGAAGCAACACAATTAAAAGAGAAATAAGAAGAAGCCATGAACAAGAAAATACACAAGAATTGAAGAATAATCCAAGAGAGGTCTCTCTCTCAAGTTCTTGAAGCTCCAATCCCCTATGCTCCCAAGCTCTAGGTCTCTTTTTTCCTCCTTCTTGTCTTCTGATCGATCCCCCTCTCTTCAATGTGATTGCCTAGGTTTTTGTGCCAATCATGGGCTGTCAGAGTCAGTACAGAGGCCCAGTCCACATGTCAGATTCGTGCACCCACGCTGTAGCGTGGCTATGGCTACGCTGGAGCGTAGCTTAAGTGAAAAGTTTAGAATTATGACAGCAAGCCATGCTGTAGCATGGCTTCCCACACTGTAGCGTGGCGTCAGTTTCAGGACCTATGCTCCAGCATGGATTTCTATGCTCCAGCATGGATTTCTGACATCCCTTCAGCTCCAATTCTTGCTCCTTTGCAATCCTAGCTCAAATGCTTCCTTAATTCTTCTTCCAAAAAGCTACAAAACAATGGAAAACACAACTAGAATGCAAGATTCAATGTGAGTATGGTTATGCAAGAATTTAAACCAAATGATATGAAAAGGGAAACCATGAAAACTAAAACTAACTATGAAAATAAACTAAAAGTCCTAAGAAAACTAAAGAAAAACATAACTCCTAAAGGAGTTATCACATATCTCTAGGTGTTATTCAATTCATTGCATTGTATTTATGGACATAGCTCTTACTCCTTTACTCAAATTTGTAAAAGCCTATATAATCCTAAATTAGTGATCAAACAATTCAAGATGAATAAGCTCAGATACAATACTCACTATCAAATAAGCACAAGACATAAAGTTTTTCATATTAGCATAATATCAAATACATAGCCTCCATAAATAACCATTGGCAAAGAGGTTTTGTTACAAGTCATGAAAAATAAAATAAAAGCAACATAAATGAAAGAGAGATGAGAAGAAGCCATGAATAAAGAAAAATACACAAAGAGTTAAAGAACAATCCCAAGAGAAGTCTCTTTCTCAAGTTCTTGAAGCTTTAATCCCCTTTTGCTCTCTAAGCTCTAGCCTCCTATTTCCTAATTTGGTGTTTTTTGATCATCCCCACTTCTTCCAATGCATTTTCCTAGGTTTTTGTGCCAATCATGAACTGGCAGAATCAGTATAGAAGCCCAGTTCATATGTCAGGTTCATGTACCCACACTGTAGCATGGTTATGGCTAAGCCGGAGTGTAGTTTAAGAGAAAGATCATAATTTTGATAGCAACTTATGCTATAGCATGGTTTTAGTTTCTGGAGCCATACTCCAACATGGATTTCTGACATACATTCAGCTCCAATCTTTACTCTTTTGCACTCCTAGCTCAATTGCTTCCCTACTTCCTCTTCCAAAAAGCTACAAAATCAATAGAAAACACAACTAGAATATAAGGTTAAAGTTGAGCATAAGCATGCAAAAATTTGAACTGAATGATGTAAAAAGGCAACTACGAAAACTAAAACTATGTATCAACAAACTAAAAGTATTAAGAAAACTAAAGAAAAATATAACTCCGAAGGGAGTTATCAGCTCACAAAACTCTATGAAGAAGGAGCATAAAGATAAAAGTAATAGTGTAATACATTACCCATTGAAAGAATAAAAGAAAACAAGATAAAAAAGGGTTTATTTACTTTGAATGTCCTTGTAGTTTCATTCAACATTTAATTAGGTACCTACAATTTAAACAATTATAATCAACTCCCTATACTATATTTAAAAATTTTCAATTAACTTTGTCCCTATATTGTATATAAACTTTTGTATAATGTAAGAATTTAAGTATAAATATTTAAGCTATAGAGATATAGCTGAAAATTGAGTAAAAATATAAAAATCTCCATATATAACAATTAAATCTAAAAACATCTACCACCTGAAACCAAAAACAAGCAAAAGACCCCGCTCTAAAACAAAAACAAAAGCATAATCCTATCGCCAAAACTCTGCCAGAGTAAAGGGGATACCATAAAAACATCCTCAGATCCTCTTGCATGATATGTCTCAGGGTCAAAGCCACAAACGTGGGTGCTAACACATCATTAATGTCAAACCAAATCTCGGAGTGCCATAGGAATAGGATCCTGATTCTGTGCTATCATTTTTTAATTGGGCCCGAATGTGTCTGGGAAATAATAGAGTATATTAATAAAGAGCTGAGCTCACCGAATCAAGTTTAATTATTGAATATATTATTTTATATTTTATGTTGTAAATTTTCCCAAAAGTTTAAACTTTTTTCTATCTAGTCATATTCAACTTCAAGAACCAATCTCCTCTCCATTACATTATCGCCGTGGCTGGGGCCATTATGCCATTGTCCCGCGTTGATTTTTGAATCATCATGAAATATTTTACTCTCTCAACTAATTTTAATTTAGATTTAATTTCAAAATTAATTAAAACTTATATCAGACTTTCAAAATTAATTTTCACACTCTCAGTAAATTAAAACTTATACATAACTTTTAAAGTTAATATTATTTTGAGAGTAAAATAATTTTAGACACGTAACAAAATATAGATGACTAATAATATTAACAAAGTGACTTAAATATATTTTAAGTCCCTATAAATATAGGATAGTTTGATTTTAGTTCCTCTTTTTTGTTTTAAACTTTTGATCATTCTATTTTTTGTATTATGTTTTTAGTCTTTATCTTAGTAAGAATTAATAAGTGATGATATTTATAAAGATTTCCAAAAGATTTTATAATATTTATAAGATTTAATCTTAATGCACTTCCAATACAAGAGCTTTACAAATTCATAAGAACTAAGCACATTCTAAATTATTTATAGAGACTTAGATTTATATTGCAAGAACCAAAAAACATAACATAAAAAAAAACCACCAAAAGTAAAAAAAAAAAAGGGCTAAAATCAAAACATATGTGTATAGCAATTAAAAACATATTTAAATAATTTTTTTCAGATTAAATACCCATTTTATTCAATCAAAAATATATTAATGGACAAATTAATTCCTTTGAATTAGAGAGCCTCATCTTGGTCCATCATAATTAAGAAAAATGAACAAATTGGTACTTTCATGCTTGTCTGTACAATTAGAAAATACTATATAGGTCTGTATAGATGAATTAATTTATTACTTTCTGTTTAATTGTGAAGGATCATTATGCAATCTTTCAAATTCAAATGGACTAATTAATCCATTGATATATTTCTTAGAGACAAAAATAAATAGTTAGTCTTATTTAAATATTATTAATCATTTATGTTTTTGTCACATTTCTAATGGCACAATGGCTCAGCCCAAGACTTTTTCAACTTATAGTTATATTCTATGAAAATTATTTGGTGAGCTGAACTCTATTAGTTAAATTGAATAAAGTGTGTATTGTGTTCCAGCCATGGTTGAGCCCGAGTCCAGCATCATTCCTCTTAGAACGAAGCCTTCCATTACATCGTTTAAGCGAAGAAGAAATGAGATAGCCATCGAGGATTAAGCTCACACGAAAATAAACAAGACACCTACAAATCCACTGTATGACACTCCTCCGTTTGTGTTATCTTGCAGTGATTGTGACTCCTGCTCTGCTGCTCTGCTGTTAAGTGTTAACTAACATCCCAATAATTCATTTCTCGATAGTTCTGTAATGTAGCCATCTACTGGTGACGTGATTGGGGGTTGTACAATCGCCATAAATCAATTTTTCCTCTTATCCTGATAAACCCATATAGCAACTTCAGACGTGGAATTAATTTGCGGAGTTCGATTGATTTGCATGCGTGTCCATATGCATGCATGGAACGAAGGAACGACGGGATCGTCTTTGGGTCATGTGGCATTTAAAGTATAAGTATCTTATTAAAAATTAAATAAAACTATCCAACTATCCATAATAATAATTAAATCTAAAAACATCTATCACCCGAAACCAAAAACAAGCAAAAGAACGCACTCTAAAACAAAAACAGAAGCATAATCCTATCACCGAAATTCATCGGAAGGGGGCTTACCATAAAACATCCTCAGATCCCCTTGCATGATATATCTCAGACTCAGAACCGCAGACGTGGGTGCTAACACGCCATTAATGCCAAACCAAATCTCAGACTGCCATAGCATCCTGATTCTGCGCTATCAGAACAGGAGGATGCGAAACAAATTAAAGATCACACCAACGGGAAAACAACAGTTGACACCCCTGGTAAACCAAAGACCATAAGCAGACACGAAAATAAACAAGACACCGGCAAATCCATTATTCTCGATCCGTATCTTGGAGTGATTGTGACTCCTGCTCTGCTGTTAAGTGCTAACATCCCAATAATTCATTTCTTCATAGCTCTGTACCGCTGCTACTGGTGATGACGTGATTGGCGGCTGCGCAGCCGCCATTACTTTTTTCTTGATAGGAACTTCAGACGTGGAATTAACTTCCGAATTTGAGGAGTTTCATTGATTTGTATGTGTGTCCATCTGTCACAGAGGCATGCATGGAAAGATCAAAGAAGCAATGGCGTGATCGTCGCTGGGTTTTGTGGCATTATGAATGAGAGTCGTACGTGGTCGTGGAGACTAATTGCAATCAAAATTCTTCCCCCATCATTTCTTATGTCACAGGGGCTTGGTTTGTCATGTGCCGTGCTAAATTTCCTTTGGGGCTATTTAGTCCTGTATTGCTCGGCTTTTGTCTTGTTTTCGTTTGCCAGCTTGTTCTGAGGACCATCTCTAATAGGTTAATCTCATCTTAGGCCTCATCATATGCCATATCAGTGTTTACATGTCGAGAAATGATTCACGCACGTGAGTAGACTTCCATCATATTCATCCACCTTACTAGACAAAATAAGAGTATGAAATATAAAGGATAAATTGGGAAGATAAAAAGGAAAAGGAAAAGGAAAAGTAATGTCACCTCTTTCTTAGAACTTGGTGCGTCTCTCTCTCTCACACCCACCATCCCTCCAAAAGCCTCCATTATCTCTCTTTGTCACGTTTCTCTCTCAAATTGTTTATCGTTCATTGCAAGAAGAAGAAGAGGAAGTTAAGATCTGTTGATAGCGCACAAAACTAATTTTCACGCATAAAGCTTAGCTCATTTCATTTGATTTTTCATGTGTTTGTGGTTTGTGTCTCAAGACATGAATATTTTTTTTTTCACTTTTTCCGGTAACAAAATGAACTGAGAACGAATGACTCTGCTAGAAGTTGAAATTTGTTGTTATTATAGGAAACTAGAGTTAGAAAATTATAAATGCGTATGACAAAAAGCTGTAAATTAATACGTAAAAAGTTGTAAACTAATTAAGGATACATACTAAACAAGTTCAAGATTAAATGTAAAACTATATGTAGAAAAATTGTAAACTAATATATAAAAAATTGTAAATTAATATGTAAAAGGTTGTAAACTGATTTACAATTAATATTAAACAAAAGTTGTCCATAATTTACTGTTACTAATCTTTAAAGTTCTTTTTCCACCACATTCTTTTAATAAAATTACACTTATTTTTAATTTTATTAATTATAGAAAAATAACATAAAAAACATAAAACAATAAAAATAAATTTGATATCAATATAAGAATTTTGTATAAAACAAAATTATATATATATAAATAACAAAAATTTAAATATAATTTTCAAATAAGAACAAAATAAAATACACAACGTGAGTTATCTTAAAATAACTAAGAGTAATTACTAATTATTTTTTTTTAAGAAAGATATGATACAATAAAGAGTATGATGAATGGAGAAGGCACGTGATGGAGTAATGTGCTAGTAGAACAAAGTCAGGTCACTGTTTTAATGTCATGAATGATATTTGTAGGTACATGATTAAATAAGTTTACAACTTTTTGTATACTACTTTATAACTTTTTACACACTGGTTTATAGCTTTTTGCTTACTGATTTATAACTTTTCTACATATAGTTTTATATTTAATCATGAATCTGTTTAGTATGTGTCCTCAATTAATTTACAACTTTTTACATACTGATTTATAACTTTTTCTATAATAGTTTACAACTTTTTACAGATTAGTTTAATTCACAACTTTTTGCGCATTGGTTTATAACTTTTTGGATATTGTTTACAAATTTTTGTAACATACATTTACAATTTTTCAATTCTAGTTTTCAACAATGATAGCAAATCCCAACTTCTGGCAAAGTCATTCTTAATTCATTTTGTTGCTGGAAAAATTGGAAAAAAAAAAACATTCATGTCTTGGGATACAAACTATGTACAAACATATGAAAAATCAAATAGAATCAGCTAAACTTTGTACATGAGGATTAATTTTACGCACTACCAATAGATTTTGATTCTCTTTTTTCTTTTTCTTCTTGTAAATGATGAAAAACTAGAGAGAGAAACATGACAAAGAGAAGAGAATGGAAGCTTTTGGAGGGATAGTAAGTGTGAGAGAGAGAGAGAACATGTTTTGAAAAGGAAAGAATGTTACTTTTCCTTTTCCTTTTCATCTTCCTATTTTGTCATCTGGTGAGATGGAACAGTATAATGTAAGTTTGCTTATGTGCATGTATCATTCCTCTTTATAGGTCCATACATTTTATAGAATCAAATGGCTCATAAGTGGGATTTTTTTCTTTAATGAAAAGGACTCACTTTGATCATATCCCACATAATTGAAAAACATACTATCATTCATAAATTATACTTTGTTTTGTTGTCCTAAAATATTATCCTTTCTCGTTTACAATTAAACTAATAATATATTGCTAGTTCAATGTTATTCAAACTCACTATTATTAATATTTTTAAACTAGTCTTTTAATATTATTATATTTGTGCTTCTATTTTTTATTTGGTTAAAAAAATTTCATAATAATTTTGTATAAATTTATTATTATATTAGTTTACTTAATTTAATTTAAAAATATTTAATATTGATTATTATTATTGTTGTTATTATTATTATTATTATATATTTAGATAGAAATATTACATTACTGCATGGTTCTGAAAATCGGACTGAACCGATCAATTGGATCGATTAAATAGGATACCGGCTTGCTATCTAGTTCAAGCTATGCCTGAAAATGGAAACTTCAAGTGCCGGTTGAGAACTGCTATGAACTGCCAGAAAAGCCCGGTCAAACCAGTCCGATAATTTTTTTTAATAAAAAAAATATAAAATGGCATTATTTTGGGATTTTTTTTTAAAAAGAAGCCTAAAATCTCATTTTTCCTAATTTTTTTCCTTTTCTGATATGAGAAGTAGTAACGTAAGAAATTTGATCCATATAAATAATATTTATTTTGATTAAGGGATGAATTATGTTATGTTCTATGGGTTTTATTAATGCCTAATTTAATTTTTAGTTATTTTATGACACATATTTTATTTTATATTTTTATATATTTATATAAATACAGATTTTTTATATGGCAATTATATTTCGGTTAGAACTCCGATTGAACTGAACCTCTAAACTCTTGCCTTAACCAGTTTGATACTCGGTTTGGTTTTCATAACCTTGCATTACCGTTTAGCTTTATAATGCAATAATTATCTAATAACATAATAATAAATGTGTTAGATTATACAATAATTTAATTTTAATTTACTAATAGTATTAAAAAATTACACTAACTACTTGAAAGATAATGCCAAATAAAAATATTTAATTGAATGACGCGGTATATCAAATTTAACTATAAAAGTAATAGTAATAAAGTGAAAAATAAATTACAATATATATAATGCTTTGGCTTCTCTGGGTCACTCCCTCCATTTTGGTGTAATTCATCTGCATGTAATAAAATGTATTTTCTTAAATCAATATGTTAAATATTACCAAAGTTTAAATATGTTTTTAGTCCTTCTAAATATATGCGTCGTTTTGATTTTGATTGCTCTAATTTTGATTTTGGTCCCTATTGTATAAACTTGATGTCAATTAATGATATTCATTAGAACAACAGAATATTCTCAAAATAGTTCGGCCAAAAATAAGTTTTTCAATATATCTAACGGCTAAATATGTATTTTAAAAAATATATTGAGATATAAATTTGGAATGAGAGGGACCAAAAAAATAAAAAGAAAAAGAGGGATTAAAAATTGTCTTTTCGATATGTGTGTAATCATTTTTGGATTGTCCATTCTTCGCTCCCATGCACATGTTGAAGCACACACTAACAGTATTGGAGAATAATATTTGGAATACAATAAAATTATATAACAAATGGCTTTAAATGCACATCACATATTTTATTATCATTGAATGTGATGTGTAGTCCTTACTCATTCTACTTACTTATCACATCTAATAATAATAAAATATATAGTATATATTTATTATATAATACTCGTATTTGGGGGATGGTGTGTCAATGTGGGTTCAACTGTCTTCGGCCTTTGATTGGGATTGCAGGAAGTGGGTGGACGAGGCCCATTTGATTTCGGTGGTTTTTCTTTCCTTTTGTTGCAGAGGTTGTTTGGTTTTTTTGTGTCTTGCGCTATTCTCCGTTTTTTAATATCGTTTTGGTACCTTGTACTCTTTTGCACTCTCATGAAGGGTCTAACACTTATTAATTCCAGACCCAACAAAAAAAAAAACACCTATTAATTATTAAAAATCAAAGTCAAAATTTCAAAGGAAATAAAACTTAAACAACCTAAATTTATAAAGACTAAAAACCAAAAATAATATATGTTCAAGATCTTTTAAACGTGACAGTTTCATGTTCTCCTTCCAATAGGAGATGAGGATCCGGATCCATTCTAAAATGATGGTCCTCAACATCAACGGCGAGGGGGGCTCGTTACGGGAACTAATCATTGCCCAAACTTATACGAGGCTCATTCTGCGGTACACCAAGTCAATTTGGTGTACCACACACTAGCCTAATCTAACGGTAGGTAGGGTGTATGGTTACTCCAAATACAGGTGATGCACTGATATCTCTCTCTCTCTCTCTCCCTTCTGTCTTACTTCAGTATTCACATGCAACATCTGCTCCTTCGTCCCTCTGCCCACACCCACCATTGGTCGCCGTGAACACGATTAATTCCATGCACAAACGTCGTGCCTCGATTTGCAACGTCGTCAAGCTCGTCATGAACTTCCACAATATTCAGTTTGCTTGCCCAAGCTAAGCAAAGAAATTGCATCTTCCTCCGACGTCAACAATGACCCGGCCCCCACCGTGATCCACGTTGAGATGATGCTCGACACGGTCTGATCTACGTACATCCGCCGCATGTTCCTTGTCCTCTTGTACGTGTCGTGTCTGAGAATGGTCGTCTTCCATTTCGTGTCAAAGTTAGCGTGTGTAAACTCAATTATTCGTGCCAAACTAAGAATACAATCAAGCATCTACTTTGTGACATTGAGACATGCTTTATTTATATCTTTCGAAAAATCTTCAATTTCCTTGTGGATGACTTTACAGGCCTCTTATTGTGAAATGTCATATTTGCTTCATACAACATTCAATCACAGAAGCAATATGTCCCCTTTGCTTCTCAAAGTAATGTTACGGAGAAACATCTTGTTCATACATTTTAAACTAAATTAGCAATTTGTTTTCTCAAAGACACACGTAACATCAGTTTAATATTCCTTTGAAAAATACACACAAGGGTAGTGACTCATTAGATATCAATATGAACTGTTACCAACTCCTTTCTTATGTCTTCACTTATATATATATGAGAAAGAATCAAAAGAATATTCTGGTTAATCTTACAATTTTACAATGATGGTTAGGTCCAAAATTTTAATTATAATTTTTTATTCACCGTACGTAGATTACAGATTTTTAAACTATATAAATAGGTTGATTAGTTAAACCTTAATAAAGAATTAGAGAATCAGAAAAATTTCTCTCCTAATTTATTTATCATAATGATGTGACATAATATACTAATCTTTAGATGAATAAAAGGATTATATTACTTTATTCCATCCAATACATTTTTGTTAAAATAATTAATAATTTTTATGGAAATCTAGCATACAAAAGGATTCATTATTTATGAACTAACTAAAAACTTTAAATTTTATGCTAGTAATTTTTGATAAAAAAGTTCAAGAATACTCTTTTAACTAATATTCCTATCAAACTAAACCAAAACAAAAATATTCAAGAAATGATTAATCTGTACCTTATGTGAGCCGATGTCATCATTGAGTCTGCTAAGAAGAGATACAGCTTTTACAATTGGTGGATCGCTGATTATGCAATCAGACACTTAAATGGTTGCCAATCCTCCCAGCTGTCATCTGAAGACACAGCTCCATTGAAAAATAACTTGTGTATAACAAAATCTTATAACACTTCTACATTATCATCCAAACATGCCTTTTTTTTCTCTCTTTTTGAACCCACATTTTTATTTTGTCATTTTGTGCAATTTATTCTATAGTGTACAATTGTTGTCATATTTTTGTTTTACACCAACCACATCTTTAGGGAGATATATATAAGCAAGATTAGATACGCTGAGTAACAGCTGTCAAGACTAACAAACACTAGCAAGACTAACACTTGTAACTAACAGATAGTCTATTATGTTATGGTCCTATCTCTAATGAAGTGATTACCAACTCTATTTCATCCCACAGTTCTACAATGCATTAAATACCACTTTCATGCACTCTGGAAGAGATTCAATGGGACTAATATCCCATCTCAAAAATTAAAAATAAAAAAATAGAGAGAATTATATAGATTAAAACCATAAAAGTAAAAGAATCATGAGATTATTGAATCTAATTGGTATAATAATTTAAAATTCATCATGTAAAGATTGGTTATTAAATATGAAATTGGTTAATTCTTTTTAACTGAAATCAACCTCTGGATTGCATGTGTGGAGAGCTCAAGTTCTTTAATTATGGCATAAGTATCATCTAGAAGAGACATACATGCCATCAATTTGCCTATCATCCTTCTTGCAGCGCTATATTTAGGCTCATAGGACGTGGCCAATGGACAAAAATATGCCTCAATCACCCTATCTCTAGCACAAGGGACCTTGTTGCAAACTCGGATTTTTTTCCACCACCTGTGATACTAAAACAGCTTATGAGTGCATTTGGGTCATTTTTTTCTTTAATTTCTTTACTTTTAAAAAAATGAAGAAGAAGAACTTGGGATTCATATTTTCTATTTTATCATAATTTTTTTTTTCTATAACAATGCAATAGGACTGCCAGGTTATAGAGTTATAGTACTTGGTGATATTGCCAATTTCTTTTTGATGCTGTTTCTCTAGTATATTGAAATCTAATTTTGCAAAGGTTAGAAGTGCTTGGCTATGAGAAGGATCTTTTTCGTAGAAAGATATGTAATACCTTGCCCCTATCCTTGGAACCCTCTTGTGAAGAGGTTGCCCTAACCTTTGATTGATTTGCGCAGCAGGAGAAGGGCTCAATTGATTGATCGTGGACTTAAGATTAATGTATATATGTGAAATCAAGTGCTTCTTCCAATATATCTTCCCCATGAACTACTTAACAATGCAGCTTCATGCAGGCTCCACATTCCTTGTATATCCTGGGCAATTATTTCATTAAACTTCCCTTTGTTGTTCTTGAATTTTTTTAAATATATCTGTTATAAATTCACCAACATATTAATTATCATTAATCTATAACTAATTGCTAGTGCACTTTCTTGGTGATATAATTAAATAGCACACATGCACAATTTTACATATATACCTGATGAAACGTGATATCGGTTTTGCCTAAAAGCAAACGAAAGGGCAACACAGTATAGTGAAGATCGCCTTCTTCTATGGTAAGGTTATTGTTGGTAAAATCATTGGGGATTTGTCCGAATACTTTGTCAATTTCAAATTCAAAATGATAAGATATACCCAAGCGTTGGATTAAGTCAATGAAATTTAGTCTTTGTGAGATATTATTACTTGAAGACATACAGAAACATCTTCTTCACTTCCCCTTTATGTATTTGAACTTGTTGCTTCCTATTGTCATTAACATCCTGAAAATAGCTACAGGGAATGAAATAATCATAAAGCATTTAAATTTTTAAATATGTAGCTGTTAGGATGAATTTTTTATTTCTATATGGGAATACACTAATGATTTTCTGAAATGAAAATCTTACTAGGAATTGTTAAGGGGAACATATTATAGAAATGCATCATTAACTTAATAGAATTATTGAACAATTCTGTTATTAAGCTTTTTGAACATTTAACTGTTAAGTTTAGTACTCAAGTTGATTTTCATATATGAAAGAAAAAATGAACCCCATTTACTTTATTTTTATTTTAAAAATCTTGTTTTGAAAAAGCTGAATCTAGAAGGTTACACAAATAACGATGTGAGAGTAGTGTCTTCCTTTGGTGAATTTCTGATGAAACATAGTGGCATGCATGGTCTCTATCCCCATTTTTCCCTTTTCATAACTGACTCTGCAACAATGCAATTTCAGGTTGATAAAGCCCTTGCTTAAATGGCGGAGGATCTCTTGGGCTGAGGGGGGCAGCTGCCCTCTAACATCTTTTTTAATTTTATATATATATATATATATTGAGACTATTGAGTAGTTAATACTTGATAAGTCCTATTATATGAGAGAGAAAAAAACCCTAATATGTTCAACCATTTCTTTCTCACACAACCACAGACATATTGTGCACCAGTGGAGCCCTTCCCCTCTTCACCTGCTCGCTGCTGTCAGGGTCTTCTTCTTCTTCATCAACTTCTCTCTCTCTCTCTCTCTCTCTCACACACACACACACACATGTCCTTTCTCATTGCGATAGTGAGATGAGGTATCGATGTGGCACAATAGTGGCAAGGCAAAGCGCAAGAGTGAGATAAGGTGTTGATATGGCACAATAGTGGCGAGGCAAAATGGCAGCGCAGCATGGTGGCTAGGCATAATGGCAACAAGGCACATTTCTTTCTAAGGGCTAAATGAGAACCGGCGGTTCACAGATCATCAATTTTTATAAAAAGCCATTGGTTCTTATCAATTCATACCTGGCCAATTTATCGATTCATCGGTCGGACCAGCCAATTTGGTCCAAGTTTTAAAACAATGATATGGAGATATTTAAATATCTTAGACAGTAGTGCCCCCATCCAATCTGTAAGTCAATTCAAGATATACTTATGAGTGAATTTAACATTTCCTTGGCAATCCAAAATTCGAGGTGATTCAACCATAACTTCTAGTAGTTGATTCCAAGGTTGTCAGGAGCGAGCTCCTACGTAGGAGCAGAAGGGGGAAACAGGAGCGTAAAGCATAGGAGCGTAGCACAGAGCGTAAGCTCCTACTAGAATGTACAATTGGCATTCATACAAAAATATATACGCATATACCAACACAAATAAGCAAAATTAGTCATGATTAACATAGTAATACTTCAATTAAAAATGCATAAAGTCAACCCATAAGTTTTGACATGATTTAAAACAAAAACATTAAAGAACACAACTCAAGTATCCAAGTACTAGAATTAAAAGACATCTAAAGTAAATCCATTGGGTTATGATCATCATATTCATCATCATCTATGTGATCTCCTCCGTCTTCATTGCCTTCTCTTTGAAGGTCAAAATCATCATCATCAAGATCAGGAATTTGCAGATCATCTGAATGGCCAACTCTGCCACTATCTTGTTCAGGGTCCAAGTGAAGATCATCAGGAATCTCCAAATCCTCAATACCATCCAAATATTCTTCATCTTCCACAATCCATTCTTCATCTGAATCCAAATCATCAATGTTATACTCAGTATGTTTTCTAGATTGCTTCTTCTTGGCCAATCTAGAATTAGCCATAACAAACACAACATCATTCATAGTTTTTTGTTTCAAATGATTTCTTCTCTTTGTATGGACCTAAACAAATACAAAGAATTCAATATATAGCAATTAGAAAAGTAATTCTAAAATGAAATATAAATCATATTAGTGATAAGTTAAAAATTTACCATCTCAAATGCACTCCAGTTATGCTCACATCCTGATGAACTACATGTCAAGCTCAACACGCGAATAGCAAATCTTTGGAGCTCTGGGTGCTCATCCCCATAAGAGTCCCACCATTGTGCTGGTGTTTTAGTCTTAAGGGCAGCCTTAGCCACTTCCCTCCCGAAAAACTTTGATCGACTCTTGAAATCTTCAAGTTGAGCATCAATCTTGGTTATTTCCTCTGTGCTCCCCACAATTCTTTCCAAACAGTCATATAGTCCTCTCTTGACTTCATAATCAATCTTAAATCCATCACTATAATACAATTGAGGGTTCAAGTAGCAGCCAGCAACATGCAAAGGCCTATGAAGCTGACTATCCCATCTTGCATCAATGATTTCCCACAATGGCATATAGCTAGAGAATAGAAAAATTGGATTAGCCACTAAACAAACACAATAATATTGTAATTTAAACTAAACTAAAGAATGCAAGACTATTGTAGTTTACCTTTTTTGAACACCTTGAAAGGCTTTTTGGATTTTCTCTTTAGCTCGATCCATTTCCTCATAGATATATCCCATGGCTGGCTTCTCATCTGAATCCACTAAACGAAGCACATGGATAAGAGGATAAGCAACCCTCAAGCAAAGAACAATGTCTCTCCAAAATATCCTATCCAAAACAACATTTTCAACAAATTTCCCATCCCTTGTCTTTGCAAATTTGCTTGATTTCCATTCATCAGAAGTAAATATTCTCAACAATGCAGCTTTCTTCTCATGGAGGCAACCCAAAGTGAGGTAAGATGTAGCAAAACGAGTCATACCTGGTCTCACCAAATCTGCTCCTTTGGTATGGTATTGCAATAAGGAAATGAGAAGGGTTCTTGAATAGATATAAGTTGTAATTCTTCTTCTTTTAGAAATTGTCTCCTTGTGAAGCTCCAACTTCTTTTCAAAATCCTCCAACATCAAGTCAATACAATGAGCAGCACAAGGTGTCCAATAAAGTTTTTTCCTTTTTCCCATCAACATATCTCCAGCAGCTTTATAGTTAGCCGCATTGTCCGTGACAACCTGCACAACATTCTCTTCACCAATCTCCTCAACAATATCATCTATCATCTGAAATATCCTATCAGCAGTTTTGGAAATATGGGAGGCATCAATAGACTTCAAAAAAACAGTCCCCTTAGGACTATTCACCAAGAAGTTCAATATAGTTCGCCTTCTCTTGTCCGTCCACCCATCAGTCATAATTGTACAACTTGTCTTCTTCCAAACAGCTTTATGTTCTTCTAATGATTCCATTGTGAAATCTACTTTTTGCTTCAAGTATTTGACTCTTAATTCATGATAAGAAGGTGGCTTAAATCCTAAGCCATGTCTAGCAACCTTTTCAAACATTTTACTATATTCTTCACTCTTTGCCACATTAAAAGGTATGGCATTATTGTAAAAAAAAGAAGCAATTTCTAGGCATGCTTCTTCCCTCAAATTCTTCTTAAATATGGTATTGATGGTAGCTTGAGAGCTAACACCTTTTCTCTTGAAAAGATTTCCAGGTGTTTCCACTTCCTTCCTTTTTCTTTTTTCACCAACAGAAGAATTATCCTCGCCACTATCTTTGCTAGTTGCTACTCCTTCTTCAAAATCTCTTGTTTTTTTGTCCAAATTTTGTTGCAACCCAAGAACAACATTAAACATTTGTTTCTTCACTTCATCAAAAACTGCCAAGCAAGCTACTGCATCTTTTTGTGTTCCGGCCAAATGATGCTTCAATCTATAAATACTTCCATGAAACACCTTTCCACAATAATTACATTTTATTTTCCTTGAATCTCCATCAATACAAGTCCCATGACTCCAAGCCATATCACTCTTATTTCCCGGAGCATTTTTATTGACTTTTCTACCAACATTTCCACTCCCAACAATACTCCTAGCTTCAGATTCAATAGGACTTCTACTATCCCTATTAGCCCCTTCATCTGATGACATTTTTTCTTAATCAAATAATACCTAATCAACAATGAATGAAAATATTTAAACAAAAAAAAAATCAGTATCAACACCACTTCATAATCAACTAACCATATTTTTCAATTACCCACACCTATAAATAAATTATGAATTAAAATAAAAAAGAATTAGCACAAGGAAAAAAAATAAAGTGATAAAAACAAACTCAGCCCCCCAACCGTAACACAAACTCACCTTCTCTCTTTCTCTCTTCGAAAAAAGCCAAGGGAGGCAGAGCCAAACCAAATCGGAAGCAGAGCAGAAGAAGATCGGAAGCAGATCGGAGGGTGACGGCGGCGTGACAGGCGCGACGGCGGTGGCGCAACGGGCGGGCGGCGCGTTACATCGGAAGAAGCGATGGCGGTCGCTCAGACCAGAGCAAGAGTAGCACGAAGCTGCGAACAGAAGCCCAAAGCCAAGAAACAGAAAGGGTGCGCGTCGTTGGTGTGCGCGGGGTGCCAGGGGGCCGTGCGAGGGCGGCGTGAGGGCGGTGACGGCGGTGGGCGACGACGGCGCGACTATTTTAGTCAAAGAACTTTGAGGGAGTGGATGAGATTGTGAGAGGCTGAGACAGGTACACCTTCATCTAGGTATTTTTCTTTTACAACTTGGGCCGGGTCAAGCCCAAATTCTCTGGGCCACACAGAAGAGTGCGGAGCGGCCGCTCCTACCATTCTTACGCTCCTACCGTTCTTACGCTCCCGCACGATGCTCCTTACCGCTCCGATGAAAACGAGCCCAAGAGCAGGAGCGAGCATGATGGCCAGTCGGAAGAGCGTAAGAGCGTACGCTCCGGCGCGCGCTCCTGACAACCATGGTTGATTCACAGTTAATGCAGTTGGAGTAGTAGATGGCCGAAATAAAAAGAGAAAAGATTTGTAGTACGAAAAGAATTTAGTTTGTACCAATATATAATTGAAAGTTATTGTTTTTCTTGGTCAGATTATAACTGAAAGTTTGTGTGTTTCTTGTAATTAACCACCCATCCACAAATACATATCTACTGGCCCAAGCAATAAACCACCTCACATCCAAGTCCAATCCTTGCAAAATTCTTTAATCAAGTAAGCCTTGTCAATCTTTTCCTAGGGCCCAATGTTGAACCTCCAGTGACGGTTTAGAGAATCGCCACTTTCCAGTCTACGTGCATGTGCCACATACGGAGGGAAATTTACAAGACCAATGCAGCCATCGTTATGGCAAGGGCGCTCAACTTGAAGCGGCACCATGATGTCCCCTATCTGAGCAGAATTCATCTCCCCCTTGTTCCAACTTTGATTTGTCAACACTTAGTATATTAGGTCATATACCAGCTTTGCCCAATTCTCTTTAAAATTGGGATAAATTAAGCTATAAACTCACTTTATTTGATATTGAAGAAACAATGTCTCTCTATTTTTTTTCTTAATTAGTGTAATCATAATTCTTTCTTTTTTTTTCTTTTTGCATATATAGATCAAATCTAGTACAGACTCTCAACATTGAGAAGAGCCTATACCGTACATATTGTAAAACAAGCAAACAAAAAGGTCTAAATGAAGAATAAAAGGAAACAGAAACACAATCCCTGCAACAGCAATATTGCAGAAGATTGTTTCAATGCTAAGAGGAGTAACCCCATTCTAAAAAATCACTTCAAATTCTAGAAGCTCCATTTCCATTTTTGTCACAAAATTCTTCCACCAAGCACAGCTTTAGAAAACTATAATTATTAACTGACTCGTGGGTACTAGAGTTATGGAAACAGATCAATGCAACTAAAATAGAGTTGAGAGAATAGGAACTGACATAAAAATTTACGTAGAAAACCCCCTAATAATGAGGGAAAAACCACGGGCAAGACCGAGAAAGATTTTCATTACGTGGAAGATAAAATTAAACCTTTCTCTAAATATAAGGAGAGAACAATAACACCCTCTCTTATACTAGGAGAATACACATCTCTCTATAAAAATAGCGGAAACTCTCAGAACACACTATATTTATGGATGCTTTCCGTTGTTTATGATGATAGAAACTGAATGCGAACCTCTCCTTTTATAGACGTTTGAAAGTTACTGTGCAATCAATGTATAGTAACTTCTCCTGATTTCAGTAGGTGCACCAAACATATGCATAGTAGATTTTACTATGTATGTTTGAAAAATTTGCCTCTGATTACGTCTTTATTCATGTATACACAGTAGAAATTCTACTGTGTACCCTTTGAAAATTCAAAGGTGGCTTTACGCTACTCACAATCTCCAACTTAAACTCACCTTTGGTGAGTTTTCAAAACCTTTTCACATCTTGCCAATTCTTTACTGTCTATGTTTTTGATAGGCCATAGGAAGATCTACACCATTTAAACTTGTCAGCATTGATCGGCTTTGTCATAACATCTGCTAGGTTGTCTTTCGTGTGAATTTTCTACATGTCCACATTTCCTTCTTCTACTACTTCTCGAACAAAGTGATATTGAATACCTATGTGCTTCATTCTAGAATGAAAGGCTGGATTCCTTGCAATGTGCAAGGCACTCTGACTGTCATCATACATAGTAATCTTTGACTGCTCGTGCCTCCTCCATTAATCTTTGAATCCAAACAGCTTCCTTGCAAGCCTGTGTAGCTGCCATATATTCAGCTTCTGTAGTAGACAGAGCTACAATAGTTTGTAACTTAGATAACCAACTCACAATTCCGCCTGCAAGTGTGAACACATAGCCTGTAGTAGATTTCATTTTATCAAGATCACCTGCAAAATCTGAATCAACATATCCTCTGACAATGAACTCTGATCCTCCAAAACATAGTGCAGCACTCGAGGTTCCTTTAATGTATCTTAGGATCCTCTTCACAGCATTCCAATGCTCATTTCCTGGATCTGCCATAAACCGACTGATTACTCTAACTGCTTGAGCAATATTTGGCCTAGTACAAATCATGGCATACATAATGCTTCCTACTACTGATGTATACGGTACTCGAGATATTTCTGTCCTCTCCACTTCACTGCTAGGACACATACCTGAGGATAATTTGTAATTCACAGGAAGTGAGGTTGAAACTGGCTTACAATCTTGCATGTTAAAGTGCCACAAGATTTTCATCACATAATTCTTTTGTGAAAGCCATATCTTCCTATCCTTTCTGTCTCGGTGACTTTGCATCCCTAAAATCTTGTTTGCAAGTCCCAAGTCCTTCATATCAAACTCCTTAGCCAACTGTGCCTTCAATTCTTGGATTCGATTTTTGTTAGGGCCTACCACTAATATGTCATCCACGTACAACAACAAAATGATGAAAAAATTGTTACCAAACCTCTTGTAGTATGTACAATGGTCTAAACTCAATCTGTTGTATCCGAGGTAAATTATGAATGAATCAAATCTCTTGTACCAACACCTTGGCACCTGTTTTAGACCGTACAAAGATTTGGTCAACCTATAAACCAAGTTTTCTTTTCTTTTTTCCTCAAAACCTTCTAGTTGGAGCATATAAATCTCTTGAAAAGCAGTTTTCACATCTAACTACTCAAGATGTAAATCAAATGCAGCATACATAGCCAGCACCACTCTGATAGTGGTAAGTCTGACAACTGGAGAAAATATCTCATTAAAATCAATACCTTCCTTTTGAGCAAATCCTTTTACAACCAGTCTTGTACGATATCATTCCACTCGATCATTGCCATCTCGTTTGATCTTATGACCCATTTGTTGCCAATGGCTATCTGACTTTTTGGAAGTGCAACAAGTGCCCATGTTTTGTTCTTATGCAAGGCCTCCAATTCTTCCTGCATTGCTACCATCCACAAAGATGCATCCGAACTACTGAAAGCCTCCTGAAAAGTTGATGCATCTCCTTTTTTTATTAGAAGACAAAATGCATTATGACTTGCCATAACATAGTCTGAATGCCATGTTGGTGGCTGTGTTTGGCGTGATGATCACCTAACTGCTATATTATTGGCCTCATCTGGTACTTGTTCATCATGTTCTTGTTTTGCTTTAGAATCTTTTTCTCCAGATTTCTCATCTATCTGAACTGTAGTTGTTTCCTTGACAGTGTTCTCATTTCTTTCTTCACTTTGCAGTTCATTTTCTGCAAATATAACATCTCTACTGACAATAACCTTGCGGGCAGTGGGATCCCATAAGCGATACCCCTTTACACCATTAGCATAACTCAAGAATATACATTTCCTGGACTTTGGGTCTGACTTTGTTCTTTCTTAGGTGTTATACATCATATATGTAGGACATCAAACACTTGTAGAAAAGAATAATCTGCCGACTTCCCATTCTACATCTCTGTTGGTGTCTTTAAATCAATTGCAGTTGATGGCGACCGATTAATCACATAAGAGGCAGTTTTGACTACTTCCACCCAGAAAGACTTGGCTAAACCTGCTGTTCTCAGCATTGCTCTTATTCTTTCTAGCAGAGTCTTGTTCATCCGCTCTGCTACACCATTTTGCTGAGGTGTATATGCAACAGTGAATTGCCTTTGAATACGCTCATGCTTGCAAAATGCTAAAAAATCTCCATCTGTATATTCTCCTCCATTATCTGTCCTCAAACACTTGATCCTCTTCACGGATTCAAGTTCCATTCTTGCTTTGAAGTCTTTGAATATTAGAAACGCATATGACTTCTTCTTGATTGGGTACACCCATAATCCCCTAGAGTAATCATCAATGAAGGATACAAAATGTTTTGCTCCTCCTATGGACATTTCGGGTGACACCCACACATTAGAATGAATCAAGTCTAGAATGTACTTACTCTGAGCAGTTGATCTACCAAATTTCAATTTATGCTGCTTGCTTGTAACACAATGCTCACAGAACGGTAAATTCACCGATTTGAGCTCGGGAATCAGATTATGTTCCACAAGAACCTTCAAACCACGCTCCGATATGTGGCCTAGTTTGTGGTGCCACATCATCATCATTTCTTCTTGACTTGCTGATGCAACTGATGCATCTGCCTCCTGCAACATATCTCCTTGAAGCCTGTATAGATTTGGCATGGTCTTTTCTGCTTTCATCACTATAAAAGCACCTTTAACAACTTTCAAAATCCCACTTTCAATATGGGTCTTGCACCCGAGGTCATCCAATTGCCCAATAGAGAACATATTTTTTTCAAGGCCTTCATGTGTCGTACTCCTTAATTTGCTCGAGTAGCAGCATCAAACTTTTTTATTTTGACAGTACCAACACCAGCAATTTCTAAGGCATGATCATCTCCCATGAACATAGATCCTTCTGAGATAGGTTTGTAAGTGTAAAACCAGTCACAATATGGAATCATGCACCATGTAGCTCTTGAATCCATGATCCAAATATCAGTGAGCCATTTACCGCCCCTAGAACTAATTGTTGCCTTACTACACAGGATTTCTCCATCTTCAGAGGTACTCGCAACACATCCTTGAGAGATGGATGCTTCTGGAGGTTTATTTGCATTCTTCTTATTATACCGACAATATTTCTTCAAGTGCCCTCTCATGCCACATTGGTAGCATTTGAAGTTCTTTCTTCTTCTTGACTTTGATCTACTCTGACTATGACTCCCACTAGAGTCACGCTCCATTGATCTCCCTCTCATCACCAACAATGCCTCTGCTTTCTTTGAGCTTTCCAATCTATCTTCTTTATTCTTACGCATGGACTCTTCTTCAAAAATAGTATCGACGACATCATCAAAGAATAGATAGTTGGCAATTTTATTATTTGTGATGTTGATGATGAGTTAATCATATGAGTCAGGTAGACTTTGAAGTAGAAGCTCCGCACGTTCATTCTCCGCTATTTTATAATCTAATGTTGTGATCTAGGATAATAAGGTATTCAGATTGTTGATGTGGTCCGTCACTGATGTGGACTCACTCATCGGAAGAGTATACAACCTCCTCTTTAGAAATATTCTATTGTGAAGTGACTTGATCTCATACAGTTTGACAAGAGCATCCCAGATCTCCTTTGCTGTCTTCTTTTCTGCAGCACTTGACAATACTGAATTTACCATTACAAGATGCAAATTGGCAACAGCATTATCATCCATCTCATTCCATTTTTCATCAGTAATATCGGCAGGTTTGCCTTCAATTGCTAGTAAGCAATTGTCCTTCCTCAAGATTGCATTTATCTTCAGTTTCCACAGGGGATAATTACTTCTATTGAACTTCTCAATCTCAAATTTCGCTGCCATGATGTTTACTGGGATCTGTTTCTCTATTAGACTGGTCACCTTTTTTTACTATGAATAGTACCGTATACGTTGTAGCACTCCAATTTTTACTGCTGTATGAAAATTACCAAAATACCCCTAGGTAATTCTTGCACGTAATTCAAGGCCGAATAATCCTCAATAAAGGAATATAACATTAGAGAAGCATTATGGGAAACTTGATTGGCAATTCGTGTGAAAGTCGCTGTCGCAACCGGGATCGCGACGGGGACGGCGAATTTAGGAAAAGAGAATTTTTATTGAAAATTAATGGAGTCGCCACCAAGTTTATTAAATTGGGAAAACATTGAAAAAACCCATTTATTTTAAAAGATGATCTTTGAAACCAGATTATGAGTTCGGGAGTCGGTTATGCATAGGGAAGGGTATGAAATTAATCTTACGCACCCCTAGTACACCCGTCCTTAGACGGTACCTTAGTAAGTTATGCAAATTAATTAACAGTCTTCGAAATCCCTATTTAAATAAAGAAAGAACTACGCAAAATACTTACAAATCAAATGAACAAATTATGAAAATTTAATTTTGGCTTGACAGGGATCACCTGCTCCTACGTATCCCCTGGTGCAATAGGGAACTCAAAGTCACGTAGTTCTGTAGAAAATGATTGTGGGTTGATAGATTTTAATTATTAAGAAAAGAATTTGCAACAAGATACGCAAAATCCGTTATTGCACGGAATCCAAGTTGACACTAGGCCACTCAATGAATTCAAATAACAACGAAGGTAATATCTGGTACTCAATCCTCGTTATTGGACATTACACGGATTAAAAAGATCCTTATGAAGAAGCAAATGAAATCCACTCTCATACAGGATTTAAGTTAGTACTTGACTACTTAATAAACCCTTATGATTCAATAACAATAAAGATAACATTTGTTACTCAATTATCATCATTGATCATTGTGCGGATTAAAACAAATCTTGTCAAGTTGTGAAAATCCACTGGTGCATAGGATTCAAGTTAACACTAGGCTACTCAATGAATCCTTATGATTCAATAATAGCAAAGATGACATTTGCCATTCAATCACCATTATTGAGCATCGCACAAATGTAAAAGATTTAAAAGGTTGTTTTTTTTTCTTTTTTTTTCTTTTTTTTTAAAAAAAGAGGTTTTTATTTTTATTTCATATTTTTAAAACAAAATTCTAATTTTACAGGAGTTGACAAAGTTAATTCATAAATGTAAACACAATTAATTTGGACCAAAAAGCATAAACATATAAAAGAATTAAAATGAGCAGAAAATTAATTTAAAAACATAGTTATACACACAACACATAATCATATAAAATAATCAAACTAATAAATACACCAAAAATACACACTTAATTCAAGCAACACACCAAAAATATATACATAGAAAAAAAATCACCAGCACACAATTAATCCAAACAAAACATGTAAATATATAAAAAATAATAAAACTAAAAAAGAGAAAAAAAATAAAAATAAATAAAATAAAATAAAATCACAAATACACAAACATGTAAAATAAATAAACTAGAAATACAAAATTATTACAATCACATAATTAATGTAATCAAAACATATAAACACATAGTATTTAAACTAAAAAAGGTAAAATAAATATGACTAAGCAATTAAAAAAAGACTTCAATTATGTACTTGTAAAATTAATTCAGAGACAAAATTATTTATTTAAGTAAAAACACTAACAAAATTTAATAATTAAAGACTAAAAGCAAATCAAGGGTCCTAACTACCATATTTTTGTATTTTTAAGATTTAAACATAAATTCCACTAAAATGTTAAACAAATGCTGAAAATTAACATGCAAATAGATTCTAGTTTAAATACATAATTTCAAAATTTATTTTAAAAATAAAACTGACCCAACCTAATAAATCTTAAAACTCTTTTTTTATTTTATTAAATTAAATCTATTTCTAAAGTAAACCTACCCACCCCTACATACTCACACACTCACCCACAGAATTCTCCCTCACGTGCACACACATCAAAAGACCAAAACAATCAATTTTTCTCTCACGTACACGCACTGAAGCCTCTCTCTGACCCACACACTTACAAACAAACTCTCTTTCTCTCACCTACACACACTAACACTAAAAGGAAACTCTCCCAGTCAGCAAAGTAAAAAAACTAAAGGAACAAAAGCTAAGGAAAGAAACCTGGGGGGAATAAGAGAACCGAGAGGGAGTGAGGGACGAGGGCGAGGGGCGGCGTGGGCTTGGCTGGCTCTTCGCGGCGGTGGCCGCGTGAGCGAAGGGGAAGCTCGCGGTGTGTGCTTGGCTGGCTCTTCGCGGCGGTGGCCGGCTCTTCGCGGTGGCGCGTGGCGAAGCTCGCGTGTGTGCTTGGCTCTTCGGCGGTGGCGCGTGAGCGGAAGCTTCAGCGGTGTGTTCTTGGGGAGAGGCCAAAGGTGACCGTCGCGTCGATGGCAGCGTCGGGAGCAGAAGAAGAAGGAGGCGTCGCGCTGGGTTTCTGTTTTGTGGTTGAAGGAGGTGGGGGCTTCAGCGGAGGACCGGCGCGATGCGGTCATGACCTTGGGAGAGGGAGATGGCACGGCCGGTGCGGCGGTTCAGGCGGTGGAGGGGCGAGCTCCGAGGCTGAGAGAGGAGTTGAGTGGTGGCTGGTGTTGGTGTGATAGGACCCTAAGGAGGCCGCAGCGGCGGTGGGGCGGCCACGGCCTCCCCCCCTTTTAGCTCTTTGATTTTTTTTGAAAACTCTTTTTTAGATGATGACCATGATAATACCTCCCCTTTGTTACCTTTGTCTTTCCTTCTTTCTTTGCTTATTCTTTGTGATTTCTTTGAGTGTTACTGGTTTCTGTTGGAGTTGCTGGATTGTTGCCCTCCTTTTGCAGGTTATTTTTTGATGATGGTTCAGTTTTTTTCTTGTGCGAAAGATGGAAGTGGGTGTTGTTAATAATTCTCTGCTGATCAAAAAAATTCCCTGTATGAACTTCGAATCCCCCTTTTATGTTTGAGCTTACCTTGATTAATCAAAGAATAACTCCATGTTCTCTGAAATGCAGGAGCACCCCGAACGAGATTGTTTCCCACGCCTCTGCTACTGCCATACTCACGTGCTACTGAGGTGGTTGGGAAAGGCTGAAGTCTGTGCCCATCATTTTGTGCTCCGTTCGTGGAAATGCAGGCGTGGCAGGAGGCTGAAGTGGGATGCTCTTTCCTTATTTTTATTTATCTATTTTTTTTTATATTTTTTTGTGTGACAGAAATGTAAACATAACATTTGGGCCTGTAACAAAACGTACCTGGGTTGGGCCACATGGACCAAAACAAATTTTGGTGAATCAAACTAAAAGAAATGGACTGTAAAAGAAAAAGACTCTTTTTGTCAGTTTTGCTTTTTTTTTTTTTTTTTTCGGGGATAAACAAAATAAGACAACCAAAAAACTCCTTTTTCCTTTTTCATATTCTTAAAAGAAAGATCAAACAACTATAAATGGAACATGCAAATTTTTGGAATTTTGTTTAATTGGCCGGACGAAATCGGGTATTCACAGTCGCAAACCCCAATTTTTCTGTACGTGTAAAATGACTAAAATGCCCCTGAGGTCATTTTTACCTAGAAATCGAGGATAACCAATCTAAATTATCTTTGAAGGGTTAGTTTTATGATTAATGGGGATTATATATGCCTTAGAAATAAACATCTCAATTCTCAATTTTTACCATACATAAAATTACTGTTTTACCCTTACAGTAATTTTACATGAAATTATATAATCTTTGAATTCAGTTTTTATCCAAAAGTTTAAAATGATTATTTCAAGTATGATTTAAGAATCTCCAGTATTTACAGGCAGTTTTTATGCAAAATTACCTTTTTACCCCTAATTATGCTAAATGAGTTTATTTATGTAATTAAGGAAACATTAAGCTCTAATTGAACTCAAACTGATTTCATTCATTAACCTTGAGTTTAAAATTAATTGCCTAAGGTTAAAAATAATTACTTGAGGTAATTAGAGCCTAACATTACCTAAGGTAAAATTAAATTACCTTTCCTTAATTACAAGAGTTCATAAAATTAGTGATATTGAGATTAAAGTTAAGATTACAGTTTAGGTAAAATCTAGTACATTTACATTTTCTTATCCTAAGTTTAAGACTTATGTTACAAATTGATTTTAACTCATATGAAGTTAACTTCATTTACTAGTGTATGATTATTCTTTTTACCTTGTTTTGTTTTGTCCTAAACACTTAACCTTTTACCATTTTCACTAATCTATCAATTCTTAATCTTTTACCTAAGTAACTACACATCTAATACATGATTTACCTCTTGTAAAACATCACCAATCTGATCATAAAAGGATCAGAAACCAGTGCCCATGATCAGCCCAAATCACCATATTTTATTATTTTTCCAACATGAAATCATATCCAACCTTATCACCATTTCCTTAGCTTTCTTTTTCATTATTTTTTGGCCAAGTTTAATCCAAAGAAATCCATCCATATTCAGCCTTCCATTAACATCATATTTTATACAATTTCAAACCATGATACATGAACACAATTATGACTACACATTATGCTTTCTTTTTCTATGTTTCTTTAATTGAAAAATGAAATTAAAAACCCCATTTTCCAGCCATGAAGCAAGCAGCCATACAGCATCCTTGGCCTATAAATATGAGCTTTTCCATTGCTAAAATGTTCACACAAACATCCATAGCCTCGGCACTTACTTACTTGATAGTTTTCTTGCTTAAAATTCTCTAATTCTCTCAATACTTCAAGCTTTCTTGTTCTTCCTTATTCACATCCAAGAGACTCCATTCCTAACCTCTAACCAAGCTCTAAACCTCAAGCATACACATTTCAACTAAAATCAACTCCTAAACACATAACCTTTCTATTATCAAACACAAGAACACAACAAAAATTCTTCCACCATTCCATCATCACTTGGCCGAAGCTATTATCATCAACTAGAGGATATTTTTCTTCTCTTTACTCCTTAAGATATCAAGCTTTAACATTTGAGAACCACAAACAACTTAGTAGGGATTTTATTTCATGTTATTTCCTTGTTCTTTGCTTATAATTTAACTTTTAATGAGCTTGATGATGAGACCATGAAATGATGTTCTTGGAACCATGATAATCAAGGACTCTAAAGCTCACTTCCTTTGTTAAGATTAATTGAGGTTAAAGAGTGTAATTCTCTAAAAGTTTTGAGCTTAACAAGATAATAAATGAACTTGCACCCATATTTATGTTTCAAGCTCTCGCATATCATATTTAAATTTCAAGCCTTGCATAATCATATTTAATTTCAAGTCATCACCTTAAATCTTGAAGATAATAACATGAATTTACATTCTCACGTTTTAATTTCAAGTAATGCATTTCATGTTTATATTTCAAGTTATCACCTAAACTTTGAAGATCTAAAAATAAACGTGCATCTTCATATTTATATTTCAAGTATTTCATATCATGTTTATATTTCCAAGGTATCACCTTATAATGATAAATATTAAAAATAGATTGCATAGCATGTCTATGATTCTTGCTATCACCTAAATCTCTAAAACTCAAAACTTACCTCTTTAATCTTAATAGGAATTTTTGTTATGGATATATTTAAATTATGTTATTTCTACCCTCTTGATGTTCTTGGTATTATAGTTGGTTTATTTTATTTTTAAGTCTTTGATCTTGTCTCTAAATTTCTCAAACAACTTTTGTTAGAATTAGAAATTCAAAGATGTTAAAGATTGTATTTTTCTCAAGCTTTTGACTAAAAGAATTAGGTTACTGACCTGATTTAAATAAAATGGTTAGCATGCTGATTTTAAAGGTTTGGATATGTACAAATTATTTATAATTGATGTAAAAATTATTTTTAGCATTTTTGGGATGAACTAGTAAATAAAAAGGATCAAAATTGTGTTTTTATAGAGCTTTTAGAATGCTAATTTTCTGATCACTGTTCGGACCTATTCATCACTGTTCACTACTATTCACTGCAGTTTATTGCTGTTCACATGCTTAAAAATCACTACTAATTGTCATAAAAATTGTTCTTAGCATTTTAGGAAAGTCTAATAACTAGAAAGGATTAAAATTATGATTTTATGAAGCCTTAAGGAGACTAATTTTCTGATTCTGTTCAAGGGTTGGTCAAGGTTGTTCACATTGTTCACACACTTAAGAATTACTTATATTTGATGCAAAATTTGTTTTTGGTATCATAGATGCATAAAAGGGTAATTACAAGTGTTAGATTGGGCCGTTTTGCAAAATGCGAAAAGATATGTTTTGAACTATCAACTATGTTATTTCAGCCAAACGATTTTAATTAGAGTAAATAATGATGTTGAATGTGTCTGTGTGTTTAAAATGCCATTTATAATGTTTAGAAAAAGTTTTAGAATTTTCAGTTGCTATTAAGTGTTCAAAATGTGTAATTTTACACTTTGACCCCCGAAGTGTGTTAAAATTTGATCTATAACCCTAAAAAGTTTTTATGATGAGTTTTAAGTGGTTTCTAATAGTTATATGTCTCTTGAAAGTATTGGTTAATGTTAAAAATCTTTAGTTTGTGAGAATGTGTTAAAAAGAGGTATTTACGTTTTGACTTGTAACCTTTGAGAAGTTGCGATTTGACCCCTTTGGGGGAGCTTAAGTGTAAATATTGATAATTTGATGAGATAAATATGATTGATATCTTGTTAAGGCTATGTTCATATATTGAAATTTATATGGCTTAGATGCATGTTTATGTAATTTGAATTATGGCATGTTATGATTATGCTTGATAAATTGAGATGCATGATTTCATGAAGTTTATGAGCATGAAATGTTGAAATGATGAGTTATTCATGTTTGCATCTCTATATAACATGCCAAGATTAAAGGTGACATAAGACTCATGGAAATAATCCTCTAGACTCTCCAAATTAAACGTTATGAGAGGTGATCCAAATAGGAAATGATCCTTTAGACTCCTCGAATTAAAGGTTATGAAAGGTGATCTTAATGCCCCTTATCCCGCACCTTAAGAGTCGGGAATTTAACTTATCAAAAGGGATAAGATTACGCTAGTGACGACTAGTGAGGTATGAGTTCATAACCTAGAACTCTCGAGAAAAGATAGAATATAGGACGGTCCCTAGAGAAAAGAAAATAAGAAGTTTAAGTCACCATGTTCTTTATATCATATGCAACGTTTTATGAATTCTATGATATTTTGTATATGATATTGACATGCATTCATGACATTAAAATTCATCCTAAAAGATACGGGTCTCGGCTAATGGTATTTAGAACTTAATAAATGAACCTTATATATATGTCCACCATTTTCATAATTAAACTTGAGATTCCTGGGGACGATGACGATGAAACTTGTGTTAGAGTCGGGAAGCCCTACTGAGATTCTTATATAAGTTTCTCATCCCTCTTCTTTTCCGTGTCATCTCCAGACAAGGATGATGGAATAGTTCATGATTTTCTTTGAGACGTGGACAAGGGAGCTATGTTATAGACAAGAGATTTAACAAAGATAGTTTCCCTTTGGATATTCACCTTTAGAGTGATCATATCTCATTTATCAGTTTGTATTCTATTGATGGATATATCTTAATGTCCTTATGTTTATAAGACATCCCTATTATGATACAGTCATTGATATGTTATTATTATTTGAGTTATATTATGCCATGGTTGTATTAAGTTTTTACCTGTTATTTGTTTCTAACATCTCTTACGTAGGCAAGATGAATGACATTAGATACTTAATATGCGCAGTTCACATTTTGGTATTTAAGTTTTAAAAAAATTTACCCATATTTTCACTAAAGTATTTTCAAGAAGTTTTCAGTTAAAAACTGGAACAAAAGAGTAATAACTAATAATTAACTTAAATGCGTCCTAGGCGTGTTGAGTTGAATATTAGGGTTTTACATACGTGAATAATGCCTTATACATGAACAGTATCGTATACGTGAACAACATCATATATTTATATCATAAATCCAATATACGTTAACAATACTATAAAAGTATACAACTACACATATATAGTGACCGAAAGTAGTAACCTGCAACAGACTATAACCAATGGCTATGATAATCACCAGGAAGAAATTTTTTTTTTGATATAGAAGATTAGACTAATATGCAACTACAGAGCATACTAAGAATAAATTCCACCGAACCAAAGCTTTGATACCACTGTTGGGTACCATAGTTATGGAAACAGATCAACGGAAGTAAAATAGAGTTGAGAGGATAGGAATTAACACAAAATATTTGTGTGGAAAACCTTCTAATGATGAGGGAAAAACCACGGGCAAGACCGAGAAAGATTTTCACTATGTGCAAGGTAAAATTACACCTCTCGCTAAATATAAAGAGAGAACAATAACATCCTCTCTTACACGAGGAGAATACGCATCTCTCTATAAAAATAGGAGAAACTCTCAGAACACACTATATTTATGGATGCTTTCTGTAACACCCTAAAAAAAAATTATCTAAAAAAAATTAATTTGACCTTTATTAGTCATAATTTCAAAAATTTAATACTTTGAACAATGATGAGGACGATCCAACGGATTTGTAAAAAAAAAAAATACTGTTTTGCGGGCCCCGCAGGCCACCGAGACAGTCGAAACCCTAGAATTAGGACCCGGAGATGCCTGAAATTGAGAAATTATATGATTATGGTTAGAAATAGGTAGAAATAAAGATTTTATACCTGAAATTATTTTTCGGGCAATGTTTGATTACCCGGGTACACTGTTTTACCCGTTCGGTAGAATTTCGGTGTGCGATTTCTAACACCGTAAAAGCTACTTAGTGGCTAAGTAAGCTTTATCAACCACTTTATGCCAAGTGGATGACAAGGATTGAAAATTGAAAAGCAAGTTTTAATCATGACCTTTGATTTATTATATTTTACTCGGGTGCCAATAACTCATCCGTTCGGTGAAATTTCGGTGTGCAATTTTAACACCGAAAAAGCTACTTGCTCACCAAGTTAATATGAGCCACTTATCTTGAGCCAAGTGGATGGCCAAGATTCATTCTTTGACCAAGAAACCAAATCTTAGCCATCCATTTCATTATTTCATTTTGAAAAAGGAATAAATACCCATTTTGACTAGTTTTATACCTAGATAAAGATAAATCACCAACCTTATCACTCCAACACCATCAATTTCGGCCAAGAGCTCCAAATACATCAGACTTCATCTTCTTTCTCTCATTCCACCATTAACAAACTTGAAGCTTCATAAACCCTAGCCTAAACTTGACAAAACACCAAGATCCTTTCACAAAACTTGTTCTACTCCTCATAATCTATCAAACTAACCGATTAGAATTTTAAATAATCTCCAAGCTGAACTCTGAGCTATCATTCTCTACTGTTTAAGGAAGGGTTAGGTGCTGTTTGGAAGGCTTGAAGTGAAGAAAAATCATTTTTTAAAGATCCCTTGGAGTTAGAAGCCTTAAAGCTTCACAAGTAGGGTTTTCTTTGACCTTTTCTTTCCAATTTTATGCTGGACTTTTCTGATTGTGTTTGGTCCGAAATTTCTGGATTTATTGGTTGATAATATGATGATATTGATGTGTTAATTTTGGTGGAGTGTTTGGATGATGTTAGAAATCATTTTTGTTAAAAGAGATTTTGAACCATGTTGCTGAAATTTCGGTTTTTGTACAGGCAGTATTTGTTCACGAATTTTCTGAGGGAATTGTGGGTGTTTTCATGAGCTATAAAAATTATATGTTGAAGAAAACATCCTAGGATAGTTCCATGAATTTTCTTGAGCTCTGATTTTGATTCCTAATGCCTTGAAAAATTCAAGAACCGAAGTTGTAAATATACTGCCTGAAATGTTGAATCTGAAGCTGTGAACTTGTGACATTTTATTAACCTAGTAAATGATTGAATTATGAGCTGAAAGTCTTACAGGATATTAAGGACATATTTAAGTCCAATCCTGAATTTTTATATGATTTTATATGATCATTTGGTAGGGTAATAAAATTGGGAACTATGGCTGTTGGCTGTAAATAGGGGGTTTCTAACCTCCGAAGTTGTCTAATTTTGTTGACATATTTAGAGAATTATTTTTGTTATGAAATTTTTATGGAACCTTGTGGACACATTGAGGTGTCATTGAGAATTTTTATAGCATTTTAATTGATCATTTGGTATGAGAAATAAATTGTGCTACTTGAGTGAAAAATCTGCCAATGTGCTGAAGTTGTGACGATGCCTTGAATTAGTGACCTAAAGGCATTTGGTTCAAGTTGATGTGTATGAATGCATGCCATGAACTTCTAAGATTATGTTATGAGGAATGAATGAATAATATATATAGGTTTAAAGTATTATGAGATCAGAGAATTATGTTTATGCATATAGAAATGCGATGCATGTATATGTGAGCTTGAGGATGATATATGTGCTAAGTGTGTATGAAGTCCCCTTTAGTATAAAAAGGGCACGAAGAGGTCCCCAATAGGGCACAGAAAAGTCCCCTTTATTATGTCAAGGGCACAAAAAGATCATTATAATCGCCATATGTATATGTATATCTTGTTAAATTATTAGTTTTAAAGGAATTTCTATGATGTTGAATGTTATAAAATACATGTTTTAAGTGATTGAATAATAAAAGAGACCCACTTCGGAAAGGTGATTTTATAATTTTAAAATGAACATTTGATATGTACATATTGCATGCTCACGCTTTCTTAATAAACCGAAGTGGCCGGGGGCAATGATGATGATAGTATGGATGTGTAATTGGGGAGTTACCCTACTGAGAATTGTATAATTCTCACCCTTATGTTTTTGTGTTCCCGTGTCGTCTCCAGGTTGATCCTGAGAACAAGGAGGCTACTTTATGAAAGGAAATCGGATTTGTAGTAGTTTGCAGCTAGAGTTTGTACAGACTGTACTTAGTCATATGTTTATGTTTGTATTTATAATAGAGACCGGATGTGTATTAAAACTCATAAAGAGCTTCCCTTATGTACTTAACTCTGTATTAAATAAATAGTTTGGTTTCATTGCTATATATTTTAGTATAATTATGACCTAGTATCTCGCGAACTAACCAAACTGACTATGGATATTTAAAAAAAAAAGGTCCGCAAACTTAGAAGTAACAACTCTCGAGTACGACACCATAACTCAAGGATGAGGTTGTACTTGGGAGGGTGTTACACTTTCCATTGTTTGTGATGATAGAAACTGACCTCTGCTTTTATAGATGCTTAGAAGTTATTGTGCAATCAATGCATAGTAATTTCTTGTGATTTCAGTAGGTGTACCAAACATGTGCACAGTAAATTTTACTGTGCATGTTAATTTGCCTTTGATTACATCTTTATTCATGTGTAAACAGTAGAAATTCTACTATGCATCCTTTGAAAATTCAAAGGTGGCTTTACGCCACTCACACTAACCTTAGGAACCCTTCAACAATGTTCCCTTCAACAATGTTTAAGAAAACACAGTAGAAAACCATAAGACTTCTTTCTTAAGAAAATCATCTTGCACACATGAGTTTAACATTTTACATTTATGTACGCTTGTAATAAGTGAATCAATAATGTTAAACTTGTATTCATCCTATAAATTTTCCATTTTTCTACCTTTGTCAATTCCAATTCCACCTAAATAAAATATATATTGAGGTTAAAAGGGAAAATATCATCAAGACACCAACACAAAACCGCAAACTTAAAACACACTCCACCCTCAAATTCACTACATAAGTCCATAGGAATCAATTTTAGCTACTAAATAGGAAACATTAGAAGCCAAAAAGTAACCGACAACAGAAAAAAGGTACCTCCATGATAGAGTAGAAGATAAACACAATTAAGTTAGTTAAGCACTCTCTTAACTATTTCTGTTTTGCTAAGAGATGTGAATGTTGGTTATCTTCCAGCTCTCCTCTGTATATAAGTCTCAGTACTAGTGCATTGTAATTCACGTGTAAGGAATTGAGTTGACTGCAATACTACTTTGATTTCTTTTCAGTTTTTTCTGCTTTCTTCTCTACGACTCATAGCCTGATACCTTTATGGTATTTTGCCAAAAGATTGAGACCTACTTTGCTTCCACAACAAGGTCTAAGGAAAGACAATCAAAGATTCAGCTGAAAGCTATCAATAAGCAAGGATTAACTGTTGTTGATTACTTGTTAAGGTCGAAAAGAGTCACTGATCCACTAGCTCCAGTAGGTGAACCAATTTCTGAAAAGAGCACATTGAATGCATTCTAGATGGTCTTAGTGAGGAATATATCTCATTCATTACTATAGTCATCTCTAGTGCAGAACCTTTTTCTGTTGATGAGCTAGAAGCTCTTTTAATGGCTCAAGAAGAGATTTTGAGAAGTTCAAGAAGGTCAATCTTGGAGTTATACAAGCAAATATAGCTCACACAGCTGGGAATGCTCTTTCAACTAGAAGAGGTTTTGATGAAAGAAAGGGTAGAGGCAAAGGATTTCATGGAGGAAAAACCTGGGGTAACTCGACAAGACCATAATGACAACTCTATGATGAAGTAGGACACACTGTTTAGTTGTGCTACCACAAGTTTGATCAGCAGTTCCAATACCCCAACAAATTAGTAGTAAATACACCACCTCCACCTCCTTTCTCTTTTCACAATCCTAGAGCTTACATAGCTATTGCAACTAATGTTGATCACAATGCATGGCATCAAGATTCAAGAGCATCTCGTCACTTGACCTTTGATTAAGCCAATCTGCTGACAAGTGTAGACTTTGAAGGTTCAGATATGCAAATTAAACATCTTGGTAGTACGTCTCTGTACTCAAACCAATTCAACACTTCCTTTAAATTGTTTAATCTCATGCATGTCCAAGTGTCACCAAAAACCACATTAGTGTTTTCAAGTTTGCAAATGATAACAATGTCTTTTTTGAATTCTATCCTGACAAATTTTATGTTAAATCTCAGGACACCAAAAAAACAGTTCTTCAAGGCTTTCTTAGTAGTGATTTCTATAAATTTGAAGATATCTCCATATCCAAGAAGTCACACACCTCAATAGTCTTTCACTCTAATTGTAATTCTTTGTCTACTTCTTACACTTTGTGGCACAGAAGATTAGGTCATGCTTCTTTTCAAGTTGTATCTCATGTACTCAAACAATGTATATCTCATGTGACAGTATACCTTCCATTAAAAGCAATAAAATTTCTTTAGTTTCTTCCATATGAAATGAATGATGTATGGCCAAGTCACATGCATTACCCCATTTCCCTTCTGAAACTAGATATATTGCTCCATTGGATCTGGTTTTCTCAAACCTATGCGGACCAGCCCCCTTAACTAGCAAGTAAGGAAAACGATATTACTTATGCTTTGTTGATGCCTATACTAGATATTCCTACATCTACCTATTAGAAAATAAGTCTTAAGCCTTCCTAGCATTTCAGAAATACAAAGCTATGAAAGAAAAATTAACAGGCTTCAAAATAAAATCCCTTCAAACAGATAATGGAAAAGAGTACCTCTCAAGTGCCTTCAAAAATTACCTTAGCACAGAAGGAATTTTTCATAGACTGTCCTGTCCCTACATTTATCAGCAAAATGGAAAAGTAGAAAGAAAACATAGGAATATAACAGAAACTGGTCTTGCCTTACTAGCCACAACATTACTGCCTCTTTTATATTGGGATGATGATTTCATTTTAGCCACTTACCTAACTAACCACCTACCATCCCAAACCACACAACACAAGTCACCATATAAGCTTATCTTTCACAACAAACCAGACTATACCTTCCTAAAAGTATATATTTGGCTATACATATTTTCCCAGAGTTTATAATTCGAATAAACTTCAGTACAGGTCTCACAAATGCATCTTCCTAGGCTATGCTCCAAGCCACAAAGGCTATAAATGCCCATCTCCAAATGGCAAAACATACATCTCCGCTGATGTAGTGTTGACAACCTTTTTACCAAACCTTCCAGTTCTTCCAATCCACTTACACCCATACAAAAGTCTAGTCCTACAAGTCAGATCTGCACAAATCCACCCATCACTGGTCATATCAACTCCCCCTCATCTAATCCTTAACCTGTAACTTCATGTTCCAGTCCAATACAATCATCATCACACCCTACACATATTACCAATGATATTGAATTGCCTACATGTGCTATTTCAAATCATTTACCTGTTGTTACCTCTAATGCTATTACTAGTTCAATAAGTATAGAACCTGCAGGTACCTCCCCTACAATTGAAATTGTGCCGCCCTCATAGGTTCCTCATCAATCATTGCTGAAAATGTCCAGTGGGATTTGTAAACCCAAAACATATGCTACAGTAGTCACTAGAAAATGTTGGCCAAGCTCTCAAGTGTGCTCACTGGAAACAGGCTATGTAGGAGGAATTTAATGCCTTGTTGAAAAACAAAATGTCATGACCCAATCTTAGGCCATCACCGGCGCACAGGCCAGATGAACTCACCTAGCCCGGCAAACCTAAAGATGTGATCTCAGTAAAATAAATTTCGAACTCAAATACTTTGGCTATCGAAAATTCGGCAGCACCTCCCCTAAAAACTGGACAATCCATATATAAAATTTACCAGCTACATAATGCAATTTCATAATCTAGAATCAACAGCCAGAATATTCCAGTAATTCCAGATATACAAAATAATTAGGCTTTAACTCTTGCTTACACATAATCAAAATACACGACTTATGTCCTATAGCTGCAAAATATTGGAGTCAATAACAAAAATAGCCTCAATTAGCAACAGAGGCCTACCAAAAAGAATGTCCTGGGCAAACAGCAATCCCAAGGGCCTGCTACTCAGCTATCTAAAAATCTGAAGGAAAAAGGGAGGGGTGAGTCAAATAGACCCAGTGAGGACTATAAACAAAGTGGACGAGAAGGAGAAACTGATCAACGTACGAGCATGTAATAGGAAACAAGATAGGCTATAAATTATACACATTTCCAAAAGCCAATAATAACAATATAATAGGCCATACTTTTATATTTCTTCCATAGTTTGAAAATAAATACTCTTCGAAATGTTATTTCTCAGCAAAGTCTCAAAAAAATAAATTACTAGACACATTTTCTCATTTTTCTCAAATTCCTTATTCTCATATAAAATTTACTTCATCATCAAATACTCAAATAGTCATGAGAGTTATATAAGAAGCATAAATCTTACTTGGGGAGTAATCTCAACCCGTGAATCACAAGGCTTATTAATTCTCAAATAAAATTTCTTTCAAATTTTTATCTCACTAAGAGAAACTATGTGCACATAGGCCGTTACATCACTTCGCTACCGCAAGTGGTAATGCCATTATATCTCTTCGCTATGGCTAGCGGTATTGCCATTACTTCTCTTCGCTATGGCAAGCGGAATTCTTAAATAAACTTTTATCAAACACAATTTATAAATCTAAAACTCAATCTTCATATTAACTTTACAAGTGCCAAATATCATAATTTTTCCAACGCACATTGAAACAACATATAGCAAAATCATAGCATTATAAAATCAACAAAGAGAGCTAGTAATAATTTCAACCAAATCATCGAGTCAACCAATAATCAAGTCATATTAATAACTATCGTATTTGAGAAAATCAACTAATCGAACTATCCAATTAATCCAAGTAGCTTAACATGAAATTTTTACCAAATCTAATAAATTAGTTTCTCCCATAAAATAATTTAAAATATCGCCACTATGTAAATAGCTACTCACAGTACAAAGGGATTAACTGGACTTCTCCCTGACAGCTCCGGAGGGAGTAGCTCGCTCTACATCAACAGAATCTAGCAAACATAAATATTTGACAAGTTTAAATAATTTATCTCAAAACAATTTATCAATTAGAGAGCCCATTGAACAAAACCCACCAATTTATGGAACCTAGGGTTCCTAAGGATTAGAGAAAAATCAAGTCTTAATACTACCCACTATAACCTATTAAAATTAGAACTTCTAAATCACTAGATTTACACTTAAAATACCAAACATATACCCATCCATCATTTTGAGAGCTCACTAGCTTGTAAGTTATATCCTAGAGTAACAGAAAAAATGGATGAGATTGAGATTGGAGACTTACCTTAAATTTTGCAAGCTAGAGGGTATCAAGTTTTGATGACAAAAGTTAACAACTATGTGATTTATTGGTTGAAAGTGGAAGAAGAAGAAGAAGAAGAAGAAGAAGAAGAAGAAGAAGAAGAAGAAGAAGAAAAACGGAAGCAGAGAAGTAAAGAGAAAGAGACGTTGAGAGCTTGAGGGGGGGAAGGGGGTTCGGTGGTTTTAATCCACCCCCCTCTTTTTTTTCACTAGGTATCAAAAGACCAAACTGCCCCCATATTAAAGTTTTTCTTCCCGTTATGTTACACAAAACCTGGGATCTGGTTCAACTTCCTCCCAACACAAAAGCAATAGGTTGCAAGTGGGTGGTCAAAATCAAGAGAAATCCATGTCACGACCCAACTTAGGCCATGATCGGCGCATGGGAACACTTTTTCCCAGCAAGCCTTAGATCACTAAATTTTCTAGGAAAACGGACAAAGTTTCCTCTGTTTTTCTGACTTTTCCCAAATAATTACATAACCTGCAATGTTTCCAATAAATTCACAGCACTTGGGCATTAAGCATTCTCAGAATGCGCCCTTCCAGTACATAATAATATATCAGCATATACCAGTCATAGTGCCAATATAGTTCAACATAAAATCAAATTAAATTTACAAATCCCTTTCCAAAACGTAACGTATATAGCTAAGTTATAAGTCCTCAAACACAAATACAACACAAGTCCAAGGAACCTGCCTGTGACATATGGAGCAATTGACATCTACAGGCTAAATTAACATATGGATGAAAACTAAAAGGGCCTTTATAAAAAGGCTCACCAACTTAGAATTTATTAAAATTGTGCCGGAGGAACACCAGAACTAGCACCAGCACCTGTATCTGAAAAGGGTGGAAATACGACGGGATGAGTTTTGCAACTCAATGAGGGATAGGGTATCCATAGATTACTAAATGTAAGCATAAAACAATATAAACATAATAATATATATATGCTCATAAAATAGGATTTTAATCATAATATGAGATTTACATACTCATATAAATTCAAATACATTGGGGAATTATCCGAAGCAGAACGATAACAAGTCCAGACATGACCCAAAGCCATGTGCGGGTTAGCACCACACCTGCTAACTAGAGTTGGCCCGTAGCCATATACAAGTCTAGACATAGCTGCAGTTATGTGCGGGTTAGCACCTCACCTGCTAACTAGAGTTTCTCACGGTGCACCGAGGCTAACATCCCTGCCGTTAACTACAAGTTCTAACTACAGAATTTTCCCCAATTTAACTCAAAATCATGCACATTACATAATATAAAATTAACATAATATGTTCTCAAATTCAATATTCATTATAGTTCAACTCAAAATATTTTAACAAGCATGATAATCATACTATGGCCTCCAAATAAAAATTTATCATTTCAAACATAAAGCGACATTTTCAATAAATAAATTATTTTCTTCTATATCAACATACTTTCAGCTCTTTATACCATTTTATATTATTTATCATGCATAAAGTAACCTACAGATATACTATCTACTCACAACTATTGGTTCAAAGAACCGAAGAACAATGCCGTTGATGCCACCAATTCAAGTGTTGATGCCTGATTGCTCTATCGCTCTAGGAATAAGATAATATTAATTTTTGTGAGCTAACAATATCACAAATTTATATAAATTAGCCCCAAATCAATAAAAGCCCCAAATTCTAGAATTCAATAAACCTAACAATATTCCTAAAATAATTAGAAATTTCAATCATTTAAACGGAGTAGTTTAGGAGCTAATTTACCACTTGGAGTGTAGAATTGGTGAAGAAAATTACTCCAATTCTTCCTAAGTTTCAAGCTCCCTCTAATGGAGTTAGAGAGAGAAAATGGAGTAGAGGAGAGGAAGGAGGGAGAGACACGGTTATGGGGATAAGAAGGAAGAGGAGATGATGAGGATGATGGAGGTGGTGATGATATTTTGAGGAAAATAAAGTAAAATAAAAAAAAGAAGGAAGTGGAGGGAGGGAAAGAGAACGGGAAGAAGAAGAAGAGGAGGAGAAGAAGAGAATGAGAGAGTTACGGGAGAAGGGGAGAAGAAGAGATGATAAAGAAAGAGAGAAGTATATGGTAGTCTATATCACTTAAGGTGCACGGTGGTCCTCACTTCATTTTTTTTTTTTTGTGGTCATCACAATCCAAATGGCATTATCAACAAATACAGGGCTAGAATTGTAGCCAAGGGGTTTCATCATAGAGAAGGACTTGATTTTGGAGAGGTTTTTAGTCCAATAGTTAAGCCATCTACAGTTAGAATTATGCTCACAGTTGCCCTCTCTAAGGGATGGAGCATAAGGCACTTTGATTTTAATAATGCATTCCTAAATGGGGATCTAGTTGAAGACATCTTTATGACTCAACCTGAAGGGTTTTCCACTGAACAAACTATGGTCTGCAAGCTCAACCAATGGTCTGGTACCCCATGTTGAGTTCCATATTACAACAGTTTGGCTTCACCAGCACCAAATCCGATTCCTCTTTGTTCACTAGATTTGGTTCCTTTACTATATATGTCTTAGTATATGTGGATGGCATCTTAGTAATTGGTGACAATGCTGCAGAAATTTTAGCATTAATACATCAGCTCAATGCAGTCTTTGCACTAAAAGATTTGGATGAGATGCACTACTTCCTAGGCATTGAAGCCATCAAAACAACCCCAGGCATCATTCACTTATCACAAAAGAAATATGTCTCAGATCTTCTCCAAACGGCAGGAATGTCCTCCGCAAAAGCTATGCCAAAACCTATGATTTCCTCCCAAAAGCTCTCTGCACATGGTGATGGTCCTTTCTCAGACCCTTCTCTGTATAGATCAGCAGTTAGAGGACTCCAATATGCAACAATAACCAGGCTGGATATCTCTTATGCAGTCAACAAGGTCAGCCAGGTCATGCATAAGCCTCTTGACACTCACTGGAAAGATGTAAAAAGAATACTCAGATACCTACTTGGGACAATTGATCAAGGGCTGGTGTTTCACAGATCCAAGGAGCTGAGGTTATTTTCCTTTTGTGATTCGAACTGGGGATCAAAAATTGATGACAGAAAATCCACAACTAGCTTATGTACATACCTTGGGTCAAATTTAGTAGCCTGGTTTAGCAAGAAACAAGCAATGGTCTCCAGGTCGAGTATTGAAGTTGAGTTTAGAAGCCTCGCAGCAGCACTGGCAGAGTTGATATGGATCCAATCTCTACTTCAGGAGCTCAAAATCCCACTTGCAGCACCCCCATCCACCTTCTGTGATAGCAGCAGTGTTGTTATGCTTTTAGCAAATCCAGTCATGCATAATAGGACCAAGCACTTTGAGCTTGATCTCAATTTTGTCTGAGACCATGTCATACAAGAGAAAGTGTTGGTTTCACATATCCCTATTTCTGAGCAAACAACTGATGTCCTTACAAAGCCCTTACAAGCAACTTCCTTTCTTAAATTCAGAAGCAAACTCCAGGTGTCCTCCTCTCCACCCTCGAGTTTGAAGGGGGATGATAGAGTAGGAGATAAACAACAAAGTTAAGTTAGTTAAGCACTCTCTAACTATTGCTGTTATTAGCACTATAACAGATTCTGTTACAGCCAGCTGTAATGCTAAGAGATGTGAATGATGGTTATCTTCCAGCTTTCCTCTGTATATAAGTCTCAGTACTAGTACATTGTAATTCACGTGTAATGAAATGAGTTGATTGCAATAGCACTCTGATTTCCTTTCAGTTTTCTCTGCTTTCTTCTCTACGATTCATAGCCTGATGATAGCTCTCCAATATCATGTGGCATAACACTTATCTGCAATATGCTGTGTATGCAAATGCCACTATCCCAGGGCACCACTCTACCATCCAAATAACATCTTTCATTCCACCTTCTACTCCTTGGACCTTCATAAATCATCCAGCTTTCGCAGTCTTTTTCTGGGCTTTCTTTTCATGGTTCTCGAAAAGGAAAAAAAAAAGTTCATAAAACTTGAGCAAAGAGTTTTTTATTATTGGCTCAGTTAACTTGCAGGACGCAGTTTTAACGGATAAACATATTACTTTGAATACATTTCCGTGGAATTTTTATATTTCATTTTAGTTATAAAACTTATTTTCATCGCATTTCTTACCCATACAAGACATACCCATAGTCGAGTACGGATGTTACAATTACTTGATTTTGTCTAAACAAATATTTCTTTTGAGCCATTGTCTTTACACGTGTGCGCAAAAGTGAAGGGAGCTCAAGATCTCTCGTTACCTTGTACGTACCCATGATCATGAATGATGGATGATGAATTTCTCGCAACTATCTCATGTCCATCAAATTTTTCTCGACAAAAACGTGAATTTACGTGTATGGCATTGCAAGTAACACGGATCTTGAATGAAACAAAGCAGAATCTATTGTTACACAATCATGATACACCCAACCATGGATTCAATTTCAGCCATAATCATGATTAATATAATTGGTTCTCATACTAAATGTTAATTAAAATTTTTAAATTAAAACTTAATGATCCAAAATTCTTCAATCACTTTAATTTCAAATTATGTTCAATAAGTTTTGATCGAGATCAGGGTGTCCACTGTCGACAACAATGACTAATCTCATCGCCGCGGGAGCTTTCCCAAAGAGGCAAACGGCTGGCCATGGAATACACTTCATTCCTGTAAGTGGGGAATGAACCCCCGACCACATAGTTAAGGGACAAGGTGAGTTGCTACCACACCACACCTCATGATTAAATTATGTTCAATAATTACATCTTAGATAACTACTGTCGCAACTGGGATCGCGACGGGGACGGGAAAAAAAAGAATTTTCATTTTTGAAAATCAATGGAGTCGCCACCAAGTTTATTAAAATTGGGAAAACATTGGAAAAAACCCATTTATTTTGAAGGATGATCTTTGCAACTAGTTTTGAGTTCGGGAGTCGGTTATGTATAGGAAAGGGTAGAAATTTAATCCTACGCACTCCTAGTACACCGGTCATCAGACGGTACCTTAGCAAATTGTGCAAATTAATTAATAACCAAATAAAAAAATCAAATAAAATTAAAAAAACATATTTACAATTTAAACAAACAATTTAAGGAAAATTAATTTTGGTTGACAAAGGTTATCTGCTCCTACGTATCCTCTGGTGCAATGAGGAACTCAAAGTCACGTAATTCTATAAAAAAGTGATTATGGGTTGATAAATTTCATTTATGAAAAAAGAACTTATAACAAGAAAATCCGTTATTGCACAGAATCCAAGTTAACACTAGGTCACTCAATGAATCCCCATGATTTAAATAACAATAAAGGTAACATCTGCTACTCAATCATCGTTATTGATCATTACACGGATTAAAAAGACTTTTGTGAAGGGATGATTTCTTTAGAAAACAGAATCCATTTTCGCACGGGATTTAAGTTAGCATTTAGCTACTCAATAAACCCTTATGATTCAATAACAATAGAGATAACATTTGTTACTCAATTATCATCACTGATCATTGCACAGATTAGAACAAATCTTGATGAAAATCCATTTGTGCACAGAATACAAGTTAGCACTAGGCTACTCAATGAATCCTTATGATTCAATAATAGTGAAGATAACATTTGCTATTCAACCACCATTATTGAGCATCGCACAAATGTACAAGATTTTAAAAAAGGTTATTAATATAAAAAAAAATATTTTTGTTTTATTTCATATTTTTTAAACAAAACCATAATTTTAACAGAAGTTGACCAAGATAATTCACAAATATAGATACACAAATAATTTGGACCAAAAAGCATAAACATATAAAAGAATTAAAATAAGCAGAAAATTAATTCATAAACATAGTTATACACACAACGCATAATCATATAAAATAATCAAACTAAAAAAATCATAAACACAAATACACACTTAATTCAAGCAAAACACAATATATATATATATATATATATAATAATTAAAAAAATCATAAATACAAGCACACAATTAATCCAAGCAAAACATATAAATATATAAAATAATAAAACTAAAAAAAACAATAATCACAAACACACAAACATGTAAAATAAATAAACTAGAAATGCAAAATTATTACAATCACATAATTAATTTAACCAAAACATATAAACACAAAGTATTAAAAAAAAGAGTAAAATAAACATAACTAAGCAATTAATTTAACCAAAACATATAAATTAAATTAAAAAAACTTCATACACGTAAACATAATCTTACAACTTAACAAAACATATAAGATAATTAAACTAAAAAAAAGGCCCTAATTACTATTTTTCTTTTTTCTTTTTTTAAATCTTTTTCAATTAATAGAAACACTAACACTAAATTGATAAATAAAAAAGAACTTGTTTTTGTTTTTTTTAATTAATTTACTTAATTCCATTCAAACAAGCATATTATAAAATCCTCTTTTTTTAATTAAAATACCCAAACATTTATTATAAACTCAAAATGAACAAGACTTTTTATTTAGACTTAAACTAAATCAAACCCAAAAGTTAAAAAAAAAAATCACTTCAATTATGAACTGACAAAATTAATTCATAGACAAAATTATTTAATTAAGTAAAAGTACTAACAAAATATATTAATTAAAGACTAAAAGTAAATCAATGGTCCTAACTACCATTTTTTTTTTGTATTTTTAAGGTTTTAAACATAAAATTCGCTAAAATATTAAACAAATAATCACATCAATTCCTAAAACAATTTATTTAATTCTACTCAAAAGAAACCAACTCTCTCTTTTTTATTTAAAATTCAAACTAAACTAATTCCTAAATAGACAAATCTTAAAGCCAAAAATTAAACAAACAAATAAACTTGAGTTTAAACACATAATTTGGAAATTTATTCTAAAAAAAAATACCAACCCAAACTAAAATAAATCTTAAAACTCCCTTTTTTATTTTATTAATTTAAATCTAACCCTAAATTAATTCTACCCACTCCCTATACACACTCGCACACTCACACACATATGCACACACGCTCACCCATTTTCACTCTCACTCACACAGACACACACACAACTCTCTCACATTCTCATGCGTGGACACTCACACACGCATACAAACAACTCTCACTCTCCCACATGTTCCCATTCACTCACTTACCAATACACACTGAAAAGGAGAGAAAGAGAGGAAGTAAGAGAGAGAATCCGAGAGAGAAGGAAAGAGGAGCCATTGGAAAGGGAAGCCGCGGCCAGGCATGTGACGCCGCGAAGGGTTGGCCGACCAGATCACGGAGTGGTGGGTTCAAATGGCCAACGGCGGCTTTTGCTCAGCTGCGGACCTAGCGGAGGAGCGGCAGAGCTAGCCGGCCACGCACTGACGCGAGCAGATCGGCGGCTTGGTTGGTCGCGACGGGTAGATCGGTGGTTCGTGGAGGTTGCAGACCGGGATAGAGCGGCCATGGTGGTTCGGGGTGGTGCACGAGAGAAAAAGGGGAGCTCGCGGTGGGGGATGCCTTCACTGTTGAAGGCGGATGTATGGCCGGCGGTTTTGGGACGCGGTGAGTGAAGATTCACAGTGGGTGGTCCGCGGCTCTTAACGGATCGGAGAGGGAAGAGCTTCGCTGCCGGCTTTGAGGGTGGAGGTGGCTGATGGGCTTGATCGGAGAGGAGGTCACTGGCGGCACTGCATGCGTGCTCCGGTGGCTTGGCAAAGCTCGTCTTCGCAGGGGTGGCTGGTGGTTACGGTGAGGAAAAGCATGGCGGAAGGGAAGGATGAGGTTGAGATTGGCTTCGATGATGATGGTGGAGAGAAGCGGCCGGTAGTGGGGTGTGGTGCCTCACATGGAGACCGCGTGAGACCGATCCGGAGAGGAAGAAAGAGTGAGTCGCCATGGATGGGGAGGAAGCCGCGCGATGTCGCTGCTGAGGGAGGAGACCGCGGTGGCGGACGGGCGTGGAAGGGGTGATTAGCTCCTCCTTCTGGTTCCTTTCGGTTTCTTTTTTTTTCTTTTTTTTTCTGAAAGAGAATGAATTTATATGTGATTGTGATCTAGAATTGGGATTTCAGGTGGTGATGGCAAGAAGGGAAGAGAAGCACCACTGCCGAGAAAAGGGGGCAAGAGAGGAGGAGGATGATAGATGGTGTAAGGGATGATAGAAGAACAAGTAGAGGCTGCGGCTGTGGTGGTGGAGGCCGTGGCCTCCCTCCCTCTCTTTTCCTTTTTGATTTTTTTTTTATTTATGAAAATTTATTCATGGCTGCTGCTATTACCTTGTTTATTGTTTGGGTTGAATTGCTAGTCTCGTCCTTTGTATCTGAATTGGCTATGCTCAAATTTCAAGTGATATGCTGCCCGATTTTTGTTTGAAATTCTTGGGTTGTTTTTTTGCTCTCTGAAGGAATCCCCCATCCCTGCTGTTCTTGATGGTTACATATAGAGCTCTCTGGTTGATCACCATCATTGATCACTATTATTACAGGTTGGCTAGTGCGATCTTTCCTCTGCAAAGTGAAAGACATAATTATGGTTGAAGAGGTGGAGAGGGTATCATTATTATGTCCACCATCATCATTGTACAAGGAGTGGAGAGGTGCATCATCGTGTCCTCCACTCCAGTCACCTTTTTTCCACTTTTATTATTTTTTTATTTTTTTATTTTTTTTGTATTTTATTCGGAAAAGGAAAAAGATTGTAAAAGAGATAGGCTAAAACGAAAGAAGCCTTTTTTATTTATTTTTTTATTGGGCGGAAGATTTTTTTTTTTAAAAAAGCTAAAAATAATTATAATAATAATAATAATAAATAATAATAATAAAAAAAAAGGAAATGGTCTGAACATAGTTTTTTGTATTTTTTCTTTAATGGACAAATTCTAAAAGAAACAAAAGACCTGGAATTGTAACAAATCGGGTTTGGGTTGGATAAAAAGAATTTTTATTGGTATCAAGCTGAAATAACAAATTGGACTCTCTCTTTTTTGTTTACATTTTTTGGGTTAAATAAAAAAACATTTTTTCCTTTTTTCACATTTTTCTTAAAAGAAAATGATGACGTAACTATAATGAAGAATGCAAATTTTTGGATTTTCGTTTAACACGTCGGATAAAATCAGGTGTTCACAGCTACGATAATAGAAATATTTGAAAAGAATGATGAATTTGTTATGATTGACTCCATGGAGAACTATATTCTTATTCCATGTCAGTTTGCTTTTGTGTAATTATAGATGGAGTAATTGCTCGCACTAGAATACTTAGAGATATGAGTCCCTTGTATATATAGCAATAGAATAACTTATCCTTCCCATGATGGTAAACTCATCAGAATGACGTACCCACCAATAAATAGTGCTCAGTAATGATACAAGTCCAAAAGTGATCATAATTTTGAAGTCCATCGCTTAAAGAAAGAGTTTGAAAGAGGACACAGCTGGAAAGAAAAATTGTAGTCAATATTATATATAAAATTATTAGTGTGTTACAACCCAATAGTTTAAGTTTTTGAAAATTATGATTTCATAATATAGTATTTAGAGCCTCTATGACCAAGTACTTTAGAATTCAATTCTTGTTTTACCCATTTTTAAATAAAAATAATTGAATTTCAACACAAGATATATGATAGGTCCGTGCATTGTTCACGCCCAAAATAAGGCATCGTATGAAGTGACGTATTAGATATAAAATTATTAGTGTGTCATAACCTAACAGTTTAAGCTTAAGAGAAAGATGGTTTCATGACCATTGGGTATAGGAAATCCTTATTAAAAGCTGGAGCACAGTCTATATACCTACATACTGATCTATGTCATGAATTAAAATTCCAGCTGCATTTAAAGAATTGGAAACTCTAATGACAAGGTTTTGGTGGGAAGACCAAACCAATAACATGAAAATCCATTGGGAAAGATGGAAAAAATTGTGCTAGGGCCAAGGGATCAAGATTGGAGGGTTAGGTTTAAAGGACTTGCATTCTTTTAATGTAGCTATGTTGGCTTGCTAAGCAAAGTTGGAAATTAATTCAAAATGGAGAGTTTATGACAGCTCAGTTTCGCTATAATCCGTCTTATACTTGGAGAATTATATTCTGGAAGGTAGAGTAGTGCTGGAGCAAGGTTTACTTTGGAGAGTTGGAAATGGTTCTAATATCAACACTTTTGAAACCTCTTGGGTAATTTACCAAATTTTAGGCTACATAGAAGGCCTGACTTAGAGATAGAGGTTGAAGATGTTTGCCACTTGTTCAATGAATGGCCGTTATACCCGTACTGTGTTGGGGTTTCCTGATTTGAAGGTACAGGTGAAGAGGAGCATTAACGATCTCCATGGATGGCTAAGTTTTCTGCATAAAGTATTATTGTCTGATCAAGATGTTAGAGGCGGAGAACTTTTATCAGTGATCTGGGAAGGCATATGGCAGCAATTTGTGCCTAGTTGTTGTAATTTAATAGCTAATAAACTAGTTTCTTTAACTAAAGTTAGTTGACCAAATATGGTATGGTGAGGCTTGGGCATGTATTTGGCATTTGTTACCTTTGAAGGCCTTTTATTAATAAATTGGTATTTTAAATATATAAAAAAATGCTCTGACTATTTAACAAACATTTCAATTTTTATAAATATGATATTGACTGGCATTAATTTGCATAAAATACTCCAATAATAACATATTAGAAAATACTAAAGACAACGAGTACTGGATAATCAATACAGAACTATTTGGGGACAAACTGTCAAGCTTCAACTTTTATAACATTACATAGGATACATATAGTTGCACCAATATTTTACACATCTTTTTATTCGAAAATTAGAGTGTGCATGCTTGATTCTCATAGAGAGAAGTAGAGGAGTACAAATAATTGCTCATAAGCGACTCCAAACCAGAGAAAACAACAAAACCAAAATGACAAGGCAAACACGAAGACAGACACAGAACACTGAAGTGCTTCAAGACATCATTCTGAATTCTGGATAAGATTGCTAGATCATAATGGGATCTAGAAGCAGTGCAGTAACGTAATCTTTAAGCAGTTCCCCATTTGTGTATCTATCATCATAGTTTCCATACATAACCTCAATTATTCGTGCAAAATTAAGACTACAATCAAGCTCGGACTTGGGGACATGATCCAACTTGAGGCATGCTTCGTTTATATCCTTCCAAATGTCTTCAGTTTCCTTGTGGATGAGTTTATATGCCTCTTCTTGTGAAATGTCATATTGCTTCATGCAACATTCAACTGCGGAAGCAACATGTACTCTTTGCTGCTCGAACTATAAATAAGCCAAATATCCAAAACCAAAAGTCAATTAAATACGTTCGTATAGGTGTTTTGAGTTACTTCACAGCTAGCTCTTGTCATATGGCTAATCATGGCTTTATCGAATTAATATTGGGACAAAATATTTAGGAAAAAAAATGAATTGCTTTGAAATTAAAGTTTCACCCTTTTTATTTTATTTTATTTTTTAACAAATCATCGCCATAAACTACAAAATATTTTCAAGTAGTGGCCAAACGTTAACTATATACTAACTGTAATACTTTAAGTCCACATGTCCCTAGGCAAGTTTAATATGATTTTAGGATTCTCTGAGATCCGCCGATATTGCTGGAAAGGCCCTCGGTGCATAAAAGACCCTTGAAATATAGGTCAGGTATTCTGCAATGGTTATAAAAACCCTATATATATATATATATATATATATATATATATATATATATATATATTAATTTTGAAACATTATTTCATATTTTCATTTTGATAATTAATATATAAGATTCAACTATGTACCTTATGTGAGGCCATGTCATCTTTGAGCCTGCCAAGAAGAGATACAGCTTTTATGATTGTGGGATTGCTGATTATCCAATCAAGCACTTCTTGAGTTATGGATTCTCCTAAACAAACAAACGTTGAAATCAGCATTGGGACTGAAGTAGATATAGCTCCATTAACCTTGTACTCATCATATGTTGGAATACAACCCTCATGGCACCATTTTGCTTCAACCATGTACGCTTGTGCCAAGTCACAAAACTGTAATTGCGTGCAATAAGCCAAAAACTAATCAATTAACCAAGTGGAGGTTGTGAAGCATATATAATTCACGTTGAGTACATAGGAATTGGAAGCCTACAGCTTGTTTAACATGTTGCAACACTATGTTCGGTTTTCCACCTTCTGAAATCACCAACTCTATTTCATCACACAATTCTACGATTGCATTAAATACTGTTTTCATGGACTTCGGAAGAGATTCAATGAGACTAATATCCCATCTGAAAAAAGAAAAATAACAACAACAAAAGAGAGAGAATTATCTATACATCTATACATACATCATGATAGTAAAGGGATTCCTTTGCTAACTCTCTCTTTTGGAGTCAACCTTTTATTCCTAAACTATCCTAATGTTTGTTTGTTACTTATTTATCTACTTTTTAGTAAGTTACATGAAGTTATTATTTAAAATTAAATATTAGTAATAATTTTTTAAAAGTTCTCGAATAAAAATAAAATATATAAAAATATTTAAATTAATTTATTTTAGTTTAAATTTAATTCTTATAAAAATAATTTTAAAATTTGTATTAAAAATAAAAAATATGACTTGATAAACACTTAATCAATTCACTAGCATTGATGAAAACTACAAAAGTGAAAGAATCGTGAGATCGAATTTTGAAAAATACTATAATGAACCAAAACTCATCATGATGTAAAGATTTCTGAAATCATTCTCCAATTGAGATATAACATAATACGAAGTGGTCAATGCTTTTTTACTTAAATCAACCTCCTAATTGCCTCTGTGAGGAGCTCAAGTTCTTCAACTGTGCCGTAAGCATCGTAAGTATCATCCAAAGCAGATACACATGCCACCATTTTGCCTACTATCCTTCTGGAAGTGCTATATTTAGGCTCATAAGACATGGGATATGCCCAAAAGTATGACTCAACCACTCTATCTCTAGTGTAAGGAACCTTGGTCACAAAGTCTGATTTTTTCCACCACCTATAAATTGTAGTAGTAATATATACAAGTTACATCATATTGATTATAAGTTAATAATCAACAAGTGTATAGCAAATTAAGGAACTACTTCAATTGTAATGATCTAATAAATTAAAAAGGGTTGGCCGGAATTTGAAATGTTGATGAAATTGAATTCTAGGAAACATTTTCGTCCAAGAGATTTCTCCAGTATCCTATAAAATTTATGGGTACCAATACCTTCTAGATATCTTGTGGCTAAAAAATTACTTCGTATTCCATTAATTAAATTTATTAATATTTTAAATATTCATGATTAAATCACAATTATTGAATTCAAACGGGTACCGCTACTCTTAGAGTACCATAATAAAAACCTTCGTGCAAAAGTAGCTAAAAAATTCAGGCCTATTTGATTCCTACTTTTGCTTATAAATTTCAGTTTTAATCACGAAAGTGACACCTAGTTTTCAATGAGCTTCCTATTTCTGAGATTTTATGAAAAGAATATACAGAAAATAGAAAAAAGGTTCAACACAAAGCAGTAATTTTAGTAATTAATTAAAACAAAAAAAATATGAAATGAAACCAAAAAATAAACGAAACCTTAAACTATTGAATTTGGATTTCTGTATTTTTTTTATTTTGCTAATATTTTTTTATATACTTATAAAGTGCGAAACATTCAAAGAAATTAGTAAAGACAACATTAATATTCATTCAGAACATGCTAGAAAACAATAAATATCACAGGACCCAAGACAACAAAACGAGATTGCATGAATGAGAACAGAAAAAAGGAAAACACTTACTTGGTGTTACTAGCAACTTCTTTTTGGTGCATTTTTTGTAGCATATTGAAATCTAATTTTGCAAAGGTTAAAAGAACTTTGCTGTGGGAAAGAGCTTCCTCATAGAAAGATATGTAACGCCTTGCTTGCATCCTTGGAATTTCCTTGTGAAGAGGTTGCCTTAAGCTCTGTTTGATTTGAGTGGCAAGAGAGGGGCTCAATTGATTGATCATAGACTTAAGATTGGTGTATGTGAAATCAAGTGCTGTGTCCAGTATATCTTCCCCATGAACCGTTAATTGTGTAGCTTCATACAAGCTCCACATTCCTTGAACATCTTGGGTAATTGTTTCATTGAACTTTCCTTTGTTATTCTTGAATTTGTTAAATATATCTGTTAATGATCATTCACCCAATTCATGAGTCTATAATCTATGATATTTAATTAATTTACAACTGATTGTCGGTGCCTTTTTCTGGTCATGTACTAATGTAAAATATCACAATGCCACAATTCTACATACCTGATGAAATGTGGTGTCCTTTTTGTCTAAGCAAACGAAAGAGTAACGCAAGATTGTGAAGGCCACCATCTTCTGTGGTGAGGTTATTGTTGGTAAAAGCATTGGAGATTTGTTGTAATGCTTCATCGATTTCATGTTCAAAGTGATGAGATATACCGAAACGGTAGATTGAATCAATGAAGTTTAATTTTTGTGAGATATTATCACTTGATAGAAACATCTTCTTCGCTTCCTCTTTATATAGTTGGAGTTGTTGCTTCATACTGTCATTGACTTCCTGCAAATAGTTATAGCTAGGTAATGAAATGTTCATATATGGACCATATTCAATTTTTCAAATATAGAACTGTTTGTAATAGAAATTGGTTTCTGACAATACCGAATACTCCAATGATCGGAATATGACTTTACTTCTACATTTACCTCGACGACTTTTTATATAATGTTTTCGTACATAATTTATTTGTACTTGCGCTAAGCGTCTTGAATAGGTACTAATCCAAAATTTAAAAATATTACTATGAGACTAGAAATACCAATATATGCATGTACGTAAAAATTGCATATATAATTAAGATGAAATACTCAAATTGATTTATCTCTTAGAAATATATTAGAAGATAAATTTGATCTTTAAATTTTGAGTATTTCAAATTAATTCCTCAACATTTAAAAATAGATAGATTGATCCTTCTATACACATTCATGCAATTGAAAAAAAATTATGCAAAACTGTATAGAGAAACCAATTTATCCTCTTTTTTTAAAATATGAAAATCAATTAGTAATTTTTAAAATTTAAGGGATTAATTTGTCTCTTGATATATCCCAATATATTTGTGGGAGATCAATTTTAATATTTCATCTATAATAAATTAATATACCAATACCATGAGAAGTTCTATCCTCCTCCGGTGGGAAATGCATTCTTCCTCCATGAAATCATACAAACCACTCATCAAACTTTTTTTTATTATTTCTTCTCTCTCATCTCACTTGTGTTTGTGGCTGAAACTCAAACGGAGGAAGAAAAAACATTTCGTCCGGGTGGATACAAGTATTTTTCCCAATACCATACCAATAATGATTCTGAGTCGTCATACTGGAGGAAAGTATCCCCCCAAATGCTTGGGCAAAAATTTGCACAAGGTCGCATGAAGTCAGATGCTGCATGTTGGGTTGAAGAAACGGGAACAGAAGCTGCAAGAGACATTATATCGTCTTTGGTTTGAGAATTGAGATACGGTATCAATGGACGATGGTAATAAGGGACAAGGGTTGTTTAGTGGTGATGAGGATGAACTCTATTATATATAGGGTGTATTAATAATATGATTCGTCCGTTGGAGAAATTATTGCACAGTTCAAAAGCATCACTGAAGATAACATTTATTCCCCTCATTTCACGTTTTTAACATTTTTAATCAATGGCGTAATTTACTGCCACGTTATATATTTGTTATTCTTTTAAAATTAATACTCTATCTATTTCATAATAACTATCAAAAACCAAATAATACATATATCAAAGAAAACAAAAAAATATCTTTGTAAATGTTGAAAGTTATATGAATTGACCATATTATTCTTATCTAGTTATTATCATTCATCTTCGTAAATATATTGAATACTTAACTAATATATTTGTATTAAGGGTATAAATAAAAGAAAAAAATTAATACTACCTAAATATTATAAATGGACAAATATTCTAAAATATTATAAAGTAACAAATTAACAGCTATTATGAAATAGAGGGAGTATATATTAGAAATGAAACCCACTCATCTTTTTCTTAATCAACTTATAACTATGGGTACATTTGTAATTTTATTTTATCAGCATTAATTTTTCTGTATCATCTTATTTTTTTAATCAACTTATTCTCTATCTACTAGTCTCCTCTACCAAAATAATATTGGTTCTAACCCCAAGAAATTGGCCAAGTGGAGTATGATAGGTTTTCACATGTAATAGATTACATATGCCTAAGCCTCATTCATTGATCTCTTTGGAGTGCGATAAATACAAATTCTTCTATATGTGCTTTTGAGCCTACCGGCTTTTCTTATCCTAGGACAAGCTGTCATCTTGTCATCCTTCTATCCTAAATTTTTCTCCACAAAAAAAATATATTGGTTCTCTTTACATTTTTCTCTCATTTGAAAACTATATATACAAGTGATGAAAATTTTAAATAATATTAGTATATGTCAAACAAATATATTTAATATTAATTTAATAAAATATAAATATTGTAAAAAAAATTTCAATCAAATCCCTAAATATATATATTTTTAGGGAGTTAATTATATTTTTTTAATGTATAAGGGTTCAATTTGATTACAAATTAATAAATTAAAGGGATTTGATTGGAAAATTTTTTATAATATAAAAATTTAATTATAAATATTTAAACTAAACAACCTGATTAAAAATTAAATGAAACTATAAAAATCTTCATAGCAATTAATAAATCTAAAGGCATCCAACGCCAGAAATAAATATGTCTGGGAAATAATAAGTGTATTGATAAAGAGCTAAGCTGACCGAATCAAGTTCAATTATTGAATATATTAATTTATATTTTATGTTGTAAATTTTCCCGTAGGTTGAAACTTTTTCTCTGTTTAATCATATTCAACTCCAAGAACCCGTCCCTTTTTCAATACATTATCGCTATGGCTGGGGCCACTCTGCCGTTGTCCCGCGTTGATTTTTGATAAATTTTCATCATAAAATTTTTTCCTCTCTCAGTTAATTTCAATTTAGAATCAATTTCAAAATTAATTTTCACACTCTCAATAAATTAAAACTTATACGTAAATTTTAAAATTAATATTATTTTGGGAGTAAAATAATTTTAGACACTTGGCAAAATATAGATGACTAATAATATTAACAAAATGACTTAATATTTAAGTCCCATTTATAGGATAGTTTGATTTTAGTTCCTGTATTTTTTTCACTTTTGGTCATTCTATTTTTCGTATTATGTTTTTAGTCTTTGTCTTAGTAAGAATTAATAAGTGATAATATTTATAAGATTTAATTTTAATGTACTTCCAATACAAGAGCTTTAGAAATTCAAAAGAATTAAGCACATTTTAAATTATTTATAGAGACTTAAATTTATATGGCAAGAACCAAAAACATAACATAAAAAAAGGACCAAAAGTAAAAAAAAAAAAAAAGAGAGAGAGACTAAAATCAAAACATATGGGTATAGCAATTAAAAACATGTTTAAATAATTTTTAAAGATTAAATACCCATTTATTATGTTAGAAATATATTGATGGAGAAACTAGTTCTTTAAAATTTAAGAGTCTCATATTGGTTCATCATAATAAAGGAAAAAAGAACAAATTATATTGGTCATTTTGTGCTTGTTAATTTGTACAATTAGAAAACACCGTAAGGGCTTATGTAGTGGAATCAATTTGTTGCCCCTTTTTTTATTCTGGAGGATCATTGTGAGACTTTCAAACCTAAAAGAATTAATATTTTTTAAAGACACAAAAATAAATATTTACTCTTATTTAAATATTATTAGTCATTTATGTTTCGTCACATTTCTAAAACTATTTTGTTAATAAAATAATAATAACTTTAAAAGTCATATATTTTAAATTAATTAATTGAGAGTGTCAATAATTTTATTGTGGAAATATATAAAAAAAAATCAATTAATCACGGTATAATGGCATGAGCCCCAAGATATTTGCAACTTAAGATAGTTATATCCTACGAAAAGCTGAACTCTATTAGTTAAATTGAATGAAGTATCTATTATGTTCCAGCCATCTATTAAGGGAGCACCAACAATATTGGTTGAGCCCGAGTCCATCATCATTACTCTTGGGACAAAGCCTTCCATTACATCGTTTAAGCGAAGAAGAAACGAGAAAGCCATCAAGGATTAAGCTGAGACGAAATAAACGAGACACCTGCAAATCCATTATATTATGCTCCTCCGTTTGTGTTATCTTGCAGTGATTGTGACTCCTGCTTTGCTGTTAAGTGTTAAGTAACATCCCAATAATTCATTTCTTGACAGTTCTGTATTACCGCCATCTACTGGTGACGTGATTGGGGGTTGCGCTGCCGCCACAAAGCAATCTTTTCATGTTTCCGGATAAAGCCATGCATATAGCAGCTTCAGACGTGTGACTAATTTCCAAATGTGGGGACTTTGATTGATTTGTATGTGCCTCCATCTGTCACACGTGCATGCACGTCGTTGGGTCATGTGGCATTATGAATGAGAGTGGTGGTCGTGGACACTAACTGCAGTAAAAGTTCTTCCCCCATCTATTCAGTCGAGTTTTGTCTTGCTTTTATCCTGTTTTGCTTTATTTGCTGGCATGTCCAGGTGCTATGTACTCTTACCTCTGTCTGTTTTTGGTCATGGATGACTTTTGTTTCTTTCATTTTGTATTTTCGCTTATTTTTTCACTTGTATTTTTGTCTCCCCACTTGTTTGTGGACCGTGAAGCTCCAATTCAACTATATATATATATACACACACCAAATAATATATACTATATATTATATTTTTTCCAATTAAGAATAATTTTTGAATAGTCTAAAAAATTCTACATCTTTAGGAAAGTGCAGCTTTACTAAATTAAGTCTATATTATTAATGTAATGATATATGATTTTTTTAATTAAAACCATAGGTATCCTTCTATCAGACGTAAATCCTTCTTAAGTCAAGTAGAACCACTACTTAGCTAGTGCGACAAAGCTCCCCTTCCTAAATTTTAACATGTAATGCAGTTATACACATAAGTCTTAAACAATACTCCTTCACTCTCATAATAAGTATTGGTTTTTTATTTTTTAATATTTTAGAATATTTGTCCATTTATGTTATCTAGGTACCTTTAATTTTTTTCTTCTATTTATACCCTTAGTATAAATGTGTTAGTTAAATAATCAACACATTTATCAAGATGATAATAATGACTATATAAAAATAGTTTTATCAACCCATAATTTTCTATATTTATCAAAATGTTCTTTTATTTCCTTTATTGTATGTATTGTTTGATGTTTTAAAGTTATTATGAAAGGGACGGAGTATATGATTAAATGTGGTAAAAAAGGCTTTCATAAATTCCATTACACCAAAAACAAGGCTTTCATAAATCTTCTTAGTAGGATAAATATACAAATTAATGATAAATCATATTCTTAGTTAAAATTAAAATAGCATATAAGGAAGCCGAATGAGTTGAATTCTATTCGATTCTACTATACTTAATTTTTAACAATATTTATTTACAAAAGTATATTAAAATTAAACAATATTTTTTTTATATGTATTCTATATAGGTTATAGTATTTAAAAAATTACCAATTTTTATATACAATATAATTATAATTGTGTTGAATTTTTTTTGTAAGTCTGCAAAACAAAAGAACAATTAATTTGAATTTACCATTATTGTAAAATATTTTTATACAGATATCTAATTATATATTATCATATTAATAAATAAAGATCGGGTCAACTTTTTTTTTCTCAGGATTAAAGAACTGCTCACAAAACTCCAAGAAGGAGCATAAAGATAAAAGTAATAGTATAATACGTTACCAATTGAAACAGTCAAAGAAAACAAAGATAAAACAAGTTTATTTACTTTGAAGATCCTTATAGTTTCATTCAACTTTTAATTAGGTATTTATAGTTTAAAAAATTATAATCAAATAGCCATACTATATAAAAATTTTCAATTAAATCTTTATAGTTTAAAATTTTTTAATCAAGTCCCTATATTATATATAAATTTTTATTCAAGTTTCTATATTGCGTAAAAAATTTTAACCAAATCCCTAAACACGTATACTTTTAGGGAGTTAATCAACTTTTTTCTATAAAATATAGGGGTTTAATTTGATTGCAAATTAATAAACTAAAGGATTTGATTGGAGATTTTTGTATGATATAAGAATTTAATTACAAATATTTAAACTAAACAACCTAATTGAAAGGGAAAAGGGAGGTGATGGGAAGGATAGGAGAGTTTTCTAGAAGGCAGGGTGATCCAATGATGATGAGTGTATTAATGTTCCTTTCCATCCCAAGCAATCAATAGTGGGTGCGGGCAAAGGGACGAAGGAGAAGATGTTGCGTGTGAACAATGAAGTAACAGAGAGATAAATACAATTCAGCATATATTTGGTTCGGAAGTAAAAATGAGGCTAAATTTTCTATGAATAAAACTTCATATATAATTTTATATATAGAGCTTATATATGAAAATTATGCTCTATTTTTATCCCCTAACCAAATATATTTTGAGAGAGAAACTGGAATGGAAAATTTTACTTTAAAAAATGGAAAAGGTGACTACTGAAATGGAAAAAGATGATCTATACAACCAAGGTAATCCCTTATCTAGGATACTGAGTGTAACTAACAATGAAGTAATTCCTAACGATGTTTTGATTCAGGCCAAAAAGAAAAAAAAAAGTTTTAATTAACATCTACTTGATCATAATTTTTATAAATATGATATAGTGATTTACGCTGATCAGTATAGACTATTTCCAACAACCTAAAAATCAGAAGATACTGAAGAAAACAAGTGGTGGATAACAAATACAAGACTAAGACTTTCAACAACTTTTGCACTAGGTTTAGTATAAATATAGTTGCGCGCCAACTTTTTACAAATCTTCCTATATAATATTGCTAGATGATAGTGGGATCCAAAAGCAGCGCAACAACGTAATCTCTAAGCAGCTCTCCATTTGTGTATTTATCCTCAAAGTTGGCGTATGTAAACTCAATTATTCGTGCCAAATTAAGAATACAATCAAGCACCGGCTTTGGGACATTATATGACTTGAGACATGCTTCATTTATATCCTTCCAAAAATCTTCAGTTTCCCTGTGGATGACTTTATAGGCCTCTTCTTGTGAAATGCCATATTGCTTCATACAACATTCAACTGCAGAAGCAACATGTACCCTTTGCTGCTCAAACTGCAAACAAATCAAACCGAATGCAATAGCTCATTCAGATCAATAATAGTCAATATTTATTGAAGGAAACCACAGTCAACTCATCATGCTTGGCTTCAAAGAATAAATATCGAGTCAAGTTTCAAAAATATTTAGGATAGAGTATGACATCCTTTTAAACTTTTACAGGTTCACTAATTATCACTGTAAACTATAAAATATTCTTAATTAATTTCTAACTTTACCATAATGTTACGGAGAAACATCTTATTCATGCATTTTAAACTAAATCAGTAATTTGTTTTCTCAAAGATACACGTAATATCAGTTTAATCGTTCTTTGAAAGATACACACAAGGGCAGTGACTCCTTATATATCAATATGAAACTGTTGCCAAGTCCTTTTTTATGTGTTCACTCATATGAAAAAGAATCAATGAATATTTTGTTTGATCTCACAATTTTGTAATGGTAGTTAGGTCCAAAAAATTTAATTACAATTTATTTTTTCATTGTAGAGATCTTATTACAAATTTTTAAACTATAGAAACATGTTGGTTAATTAAATCTTAATAAAAAAAATAGAGAATCAGAAATGTTTCTCTCCTAATTTTTTATCATAATGATATGACATACATGCTAATCTTTAGATGAATAAAAGAGTTATATTATTTTATTCCATCCAATACCCTTATTTTTTTTTTTAACAATGTTAGTAAGGCTGGAATTCCTCCAAAAGGAGATAGGAGAGGAGGGAGATGAGAGTCGAACACAAGACCATCCACTCAAAAGTGCAAGAGACAAGCACAATCATTAGACTTTAAACACAATCGCCATCCAGCACCCTTATTTTTGTTAAAAGATTTAGTAATTTTAATGGAAATCTAGCATAATTCATTATATAACAGGACTCATTATTTCTGACCTAGCTAAGATAATTTAAATTTATAATAGTAATTTTTGAAAGAAAAAAAAATAATACTCTTTTAACAAGTATTTCTATCAAACTAAACCAAACAAAAATATTCAAGAAATGACTCTGTACCTTATGTGAGCCAATGTCATCCTTGAGTCTACCAAGAAGAGATACAGCTTTTACAATTGTTGGATCGCTGATTATCCAGTCAAACACTTGTTTGGTTGCAAATCCTCCCAGACCAAGAAACGCTATCATCTGAAGTGGCAATGTAGAAGACACAGCTCCATTAACCTTGTACTCATCATATGTTGGAATATAGCCCTCATGACACCATTTTGCTTCAACCATATAAGCTTGTGCCAAGTTACAAAACTGCAAATGGAATTAACCAAATACTGATTAATTAACTAAACAGATTTTGCAACCCATATAATTTAGCTTGAAAATTTTAAATGCAATCACCTTTCCTAAAAACTCCAGATGATGGTTAAAATTATATGAATAATTTTTGTTTCTAATACAACCCTCAAGTGAATATCTAATACAATTTTGTGCTAAAATTTAATTATTTTTATTTACAAGTGGGGGCAATAAAGATCAAATTCTAGACCACTTGGTTGTAAAGGCTTTGATTTCATGTTATGAAACCGCTTATCCCAAAAGTTTAAGTAGTTAGATTGAGACATAAATAATTTTATATCTAATACATTTATCATAGCTTCTCTAATATCATGGGAGGTATCAATTGCAGAGGCATAATGATAAAATAGAGAAAGGAAACTAATTCACTAGCTGCTAAGCTCAAAGAATTACAGCACAGGGAGATTATAGGAATTAGAAGCCTACAGCTTGTTTAATATGTTGCAACACCAAGCTCGATTCTCCACCCTCTGCCCTGATCACCAACTCTATTTCATCCCACAGTTCTACGATTGCATTAAATACTACTTTCATGCACTCTGGAAGAGATTCAGTGGGACTAATATCCCATCTGAAAAATTAAAAATGAAAAAAACAGAGAGAATTATATAGATAAAAACCGTAAAAGTAAAAGAATCATGAGATTATCGAATTCATCATTGATACAATAAATTAAAATTAATCATGCAAAGATTGGTTATTAAATATAAAATTGGTTCATTCTTTTTTACTGAAGTCAACCTCTCGATTGCCTGTGTGAAGAGCTCAAGTTCTTCAATTGTGCCGTAAGCATCATAAGTATCATCTAGAAGAGACATACATGCCATCAATTTGCCCACCATCCTTCTTGCAGTGCTATATTTAGGCTCATAGGATGTGGCCAATGGCCAAAAATAAGCCTCAACCACCCTATCTCTAGCATAAGGGACCTTTGTTGCAAACTCTGATTTTTTCCACCACCTGTAATACTAAATCAACTTGTGAGTGCATTTGGACCATTTTTTATTTTTCTTTCCTTTTTTTAAAAAAAGTAGAAGGAGAACTTGGAATTCATTTTTTCTGTTTCATCATATTTGTTTTTTCTATAACAAGGACTACCAGGTTATAGAATTATAGTACTTACTTGGTGATATTGCCAACTTCTTTTTGGTGCACTTTTTGTAGCATATTGAAATCTAACTTGGCAATAGCTAGAAGTATTTTGCTATGTGAAGGATCTTTTTCGTAGAAAGACATATAACACCTTGCCCCTATCCTTGGAACTCCCTTATGAAGAGGTTGCCCCAAACTTTGATTGATTTGCGTAGCAAAAGAAGGGCTCAATTGATTGCTCATGGACTTAAGATTAGTGTATGTGAAATCAAGTGCTTCCTCTAGTATATCTTCTCCATGAACCCTTAATTGTGCAGCTTCATACAACCTCCACATTCCTTGAACATCTTGGACAATTATTTCATTAAACTTCCCTTTATTGTTCTTGAATTTTTTAAATATATCTGTCATAAATTCAACCGCATATTAACTTTCACTAATCTATAACATTTGATCTAGCTATAACTAATTAATTGCTAGTGCTCTTTCTTGATGATGTAAATAATAGCACAGATGAACAATTCTACATACCTGATGAAATGTGATATCCTTTTTGCCTGAGCAAACGAAAGAGCAACGCAATATGGTGAAGACTACCTTCTTGATCTGTGGTGAGTTTATTGTTGGTAAAATCGTTGTGGATTTGTTCTAAAGCTTCGTCTATTTCATGTTCAAAATGATAAGATATACCCAAACGTTGGATTAAGTCAATGAAATTTAGTCTTTGTGAGATATTATTACTTAAAGACAGAAACATCTTCTTCACTTCCTCTTTATGTATTTGAACTTGTTGCTTCATATTGTCATTGACTTCCTGCAAATAGTTACAGGGATTAATGAAATGATCACAAATCATTTAAAATTTTAAATATGTAACTAATGATGAAAAGAACTGTATCTATATGGGAATACTTCAATGATTAATTAGCTGTGTGTAAAATTTAGATGTCTGAAATGCAAATTTTACTAGGAATTCTTGAGGGCATTATATTATATAGAAATGCATTATTGACTTAAAAGTTATTGAACAATTCTGTTGTTAAGCTTTTTGAACATTTAACTGTTAAGTACTCAACTTGATTTTTAGATGCAGCACATGTGACTATACATGTGATTTTGGTTCTGATAAATGTGATTTTTAGATGCAGTAAATGATAAATGTGGATTTGACATCAATCTCAAATGATTCTGTTGCACTACATAGTATATAACTTTACATATATGCAGGCAGCAACACCGTGATTATATAGAATAACTGATATATAGCTAACACATTGACAGCTCAGCATCAGGTATAACTGCCTAGCTTCCCAACAGATTTTGGTTTACACATTTTGCACATGATGTTCCTTCACAATGATCTTAATTTCTCTCTTTTACGTTGAAAAAAAAAATGTTTTACTAAAAGAACATTTTGGTGTTCATATACAAACTACTTAATTATATTTTATTCAAAATTTACCTCGATGGTAAAGGCTTTCATAGTCTTTTGAACATATTTCAACCTAATTAAGCTGAGTCTCTTGCAAAAGGAATTCGATAAAGATACTGATCCAAAATTTAAATCATGTAATATTTCATAAAATACTACAAGAATAGCAATACCATATCTATGCATGTGCGTAAAAATTGCATATATAATCAAATACGATACCAATGATTCTGAATCAAATTGAAGGAAAGTATCCCCCCAGATGCTAGGACAAAAATTTGCACACGGTCGCGTGGAGTTAGATCGTGCATGTTGGACCGAATTAACTGGATTAGAAGCTGAAATTAGCGACATCGCTATTCGCTTGGCAAGGTAAAGGTGGGTCTTAATTAACAATGGATAATGGCCAAGGGGTTTTGGTGTTCAGCTAGGATGAACTCTCTACTATATTTTGGGTATATAAATATGATTCATGGAATGGGAGAGGAGTTGAGGCATGTATTTGTAGGATTCAAGGTGGAATTGGGGGAGTTTCTTTTCATGTGTTCATGTGTTTTGAGCATGCATGAGATGCGGCCATGAGGTGATTGTTGATCGGCTCATGTGGTTCGTATGAGAGTGATGGTGAAGTTTTGCACGGAAGCGAGATCTTGGAGTTCCTAATGTTTATTTAAATTTAATTTGAATGGATATTGTTGGCCAACAATGCTAATGTGGGAGAAAATTAATGGAACAGAATAAGAGAGGAGTTTACTCTTAGAAGACACAAGAATTTATCACAATTGTTATAAATCATCTCTTGCAAAACTTTTATAAAAATGGAGGATAAGTGGGTAGTGTGAGTTAAAGTGGAGCACAAGTTCCAACTCAATCAAATTTAGACAATTATTGTGTGTATCTAAATTGTAAAAGAAAACGTAGTAAAAGATACAAACTTTGGTCGTCACTTATAAGGAAGTAATGTTAATTAATTGGAGTTTTTCTTTTTTAGGTGGGGAGTGAGGGTTTAATTTGTTGCACTTAAAAGGTAAATTGTTGAAATTAGATTCAATAATAAAAAGCACTAACACAAAGTAATTCTTAGGATTTGGATATAGTCTGTCATCAACATGCAAAACATCAAACTCATGGTAAGTGACTTTTCATGTCAATTGTCTAATCAAAAATTAACTCAACTATAACAACCTACTAATCACAAAATCATGCAACCACTAAGTCTTAACCAATAAGCACACTAAAACCAATGAAATCATCAAAACTCAAGCATGCAAATTAGATCAAACATCCAATACAAGTGTAATTCCCAAATGAGAATCAATCTAATTAATCTCCTTTTGCCAATTAAATGCTCTTCAATCAATCAATCAAATAACACCCAATTGACTACCTCAATCACATATGACATTCAATATTATGAACACATACGAAATCAAGGTCAATCCCCAAAAATAAAATCATATTCATCAATATAACAATATTAAAGGAGAAATAGATTGGAAACATAAATCATGTATTTCATTGGAGCTCAGGTTTCAAGACATAATCCTCCTCCATTGAATCCCTTAATTGCCGTAGCAGAGGGAACTACTCCATAATCGAAAATAACAAAATAAAATTGAAAACTAAATTCTAGGTTAGAGAAATCTAGAGAAGAAATGGGGGAAGAAGTTAATAACCTAGAAAGAAGAAAGGGAGTTCTAGAGAGAGAATTAGCATAGGATTTCCTAAATGATGTGAAAACTATTGGCCTCCTTTCTCTTCTTGTATTTAGAACCTTAATTGCCAAAATTGGCTTGCAAAACATCATTAAACGAATGAGTTTTGTTGCTAGTAGAAACTCAGGCTCTTGGCACAGTAATAGGAAGTCTCTCCATGGCTAGTCTGGTAGCTAGCGAGGAACACTTGGGGAAATTCAATAGGGGTCACCACAGCAACATCAAGTCTTGTCGTGGCGGCTGTGTACTTGCAGTCCACCTTTGTTTTTTCCTTTTCTTTCTTCCAAATAGAGCTGTGCCAGGTTGGCCCACCATGGGTTGTAGGCTAGAATGGTTAATATAGGCTGCCCTACTTTATTGGTGAGTCAAGAAAATGGTAACCTGGATTAACCCACTTGACCTTGTGGATTATTTGGGTTGGCCCACCAAAAAATTAACAAGAATCTGAAACCTAAAACAAAATTTTAAGGAATTTGAAAAATCATTAAAAAATAAAAAAAATCTATAAACCCAAGCAAATAAACAAATATGTAAACCTACTAATCCCAAATGAAAAAGAGGAGAAGAACTTGAACCACTGGACAAGGCAGAACCCTAATAGCAAAAGCATAACCTATCGTGATACAAGAGGACGTGCAGCGGCATGAACAAACCCACAGCAAAAAACATAAACAGAACCCTAATAGCAGAAGTGTGCTACCCGAGGCAAACGTATCCATGGACAAGTTCCGTATTGACCTAAGATCTCTGGGGCCCACCCGAGTAGCCGGATCGGCCTTGGAAACCAAAATCGAGTTGTAGCGCAGGTTCTGTAAAATTATATAGAACAAGTTCACTGTAGCGAGCTTTTCTCACTGCAACGAATAGGCGAGCCTTCATGCTTGTTGCAGCAAAAAGTTCTCGCTGCAGTGAGTGATGGTTTTTCTTAGCTTGCTGTAGCGAAGAAAGCTCGCTGCAGTGAGAAATCCGTGTCAGCACAGTATCAGTAAAACAACGCCGTTTCATTTTTGCCCCCTTTTATAACCCAATCGTGTTCTCTAGCAGAAACAAAAAAAGAAGAATGCAGAAATCTTTTCCATTTTCTCTCTTTTCTTTCAATCCCACTCCAATCTAGCTTCCCCAAATCATCAAGGTAAGTTTATGTTATTAGATTAAGTCTGTATTCTCTCCATTCTTTCATGATCTTGAGTTGGGTATTGTTGTTCTCTCATTATTGTCAAGTGGGGGTGCTCCTCCAATGTTGTTAGAGCTAGATTAGAGTTGTTTATGGATTAACGAAAACTACTCTTAAGTCAATGTTGTTCTATGATAGTTGTTGGTGTCATTCCATGCTTCGAAAGTTAAGTTGGTGGTGCCCACATACTCTTGGCTCCATACGGTAAGTGGGTTCAAACTCATTACCTTATCTTAGCCATTATAACTATGTTTGATGCATGATATTTGTGAAATATGAAACTTGACATGAGCAAAAGTAGAGAATATGATTTTACATGATTATGTTAAGCTAGAAAAAATTATGATTTATGATGATGGCATGAAAGAATGAGTTTGACAAAATCATGGAACCATCTTTGCTATGTTGTGTGTTATGGAAAATGTTTTACATGTACGAGAAATGATTTATTAGGAAAGTATGTCTTGTAACAAGTTTGCTATTTTACCAAATATATTTTATGAGCTTATGATATCACTATAATTTTATAAGATATTGGATTTTAGATTATGTTTTTAGAATATCAAGTTTAATTATTATGTTTTGAGATTTCAGATTTATTCTTTAGAATATTTAGATTATATATATATACACACACTAGAAGAATGGAAACAAAAAAAGAGTATGACTCAGCGGTACGAATAAATGTTATATGATTTCCAAGTTTTATGATTTAGAACCCCAGTGTTTTGAGCCATGATTTTAGATTTATCAAATATATGACAAGTTAAATTAGCTTAAGATTTGAATTTAGAAATTCAGTTTTTATGGTACCAAGAGGTACAAAATTCAGCATGATTCTCAGCAACTGCCAGATACGTATTCTGTGGGCTGGAGATCAGGTTGCCTACAAACAGGTGATCCCTTGGCCACGATTCTCATAACCACAGTTATGCTAAAGTCAAATTATTAGAGTTATATAAATCCAGAACTCCTAGTGTACTAAGAATTTAAGGGCTCTATTCGCCAGGGACAGAGTACCCATTTTTTAGCTATGAGTTTTTATCAAACTAATTTGGACGGTAGAGATCAAGAAACAGATAGTTACTTAATGACTATATGAGATCATTAACTTTCGTACAAAGTTGTCCATCAGAGGATAATATTGCCCCACAGCAGATACAGAAAACGGGACCTGAATAGGTATCTACAGCTCGTCTACCAGGGACTATGTGACTTTACAGCTTTAGCTATTATATATGTATTTATTCAGTTCAACAGATACTGTTTCCCTAAGCTTTGCCACACTTTAGTTAAAATGATTTCATGTTGCTTGTGAGATTAAAAATTGTGTGTTCATAAATTTATGAAATGAGAAATGATTTTCTTTTAGAGCAAGAACTTAAGGATGTTTTTCTATGGAATTACAAATACAAAGATATCTTTTCTATATATACTTATGCAAATGAATATTAAATGATTATGATTGTTGCATGCATGATATTATATATATATTCCCTGGTTGTCCCATGTGGGTGATGGGTGAGAGCTCACTCACTAATTCCATTGATTCACCCCTCTCCCTTCTTCTTATAATTGCACGTACAGGTTCAATCACCGTCCAGCCTAGTGGTAGGCCTTATTTGAAGTGAGACTTAGTTTAGAATTATGTCAATAGTAGAAATGCTCCAGTAGGTATGCAGGCAAGATCTCAGCCATGCATTTAGTTTCAGAGTTTGTATAAAATTTCAGTACTTGAGATAGTTATGTATATGTTTTCAGTTTACAAGCATAGATTTGAAAGATTTGAGTTTATGTAACAAGCCATAAATATATTTATAGTTCAGTTTCCAAGTATTAAGTTGATTTTCTGATTTAAAATTTAGATAAAGTGAAAAAACAGTTTATGTTTTTACGGTTTACATGTTTATTGGAAATGTCATAAAGCTTTCAATATTAAGGTATTTAGTCTTGTGAAATTGGATACCAAATTTTAAATAAATATTTGGATAATGATTTAGAGAAAATTATATTTTCAGAAAGTAATTTAAATATAATATTATTATAAAGTATGCATTCATAAGGACACGTCACCCAGTAGGCTTACGTAGGGATGAGATTCCTTATGTGCCGGTCACATTTCCCAAGTTAGGTCATGATGAGAAGGCAAAAATAGAACTACAAGCGCAAACCGCAAGCAAAAGTAGGGCACAAACAGAGGTGGCAGCAGTGAGGCAAAGAGGACGAATCAATCAATAAGGGAAATGTAGTTAAGGTGTTTTTCATTTTGGAGTGGTGTGTTTGTTTCAATTCCATGTGAATGGCCCAAAAGAAAAGCTAATTAGAAGTGTAAAAAACAAAAAGATTAGCCAGCAAGCCAACCCGACTTGAACTCGCTTAATCCCAGGTTATGTGGATTGGGCCGTTATAATTTTACCCACTTTTATATGAGCTATGATTTTAGTAGTCTAACCTACCATTTTGGTAGGTCGAGCCAGGTTGGCTTGTAGACTAGTACCCATTTTGACGAATCTACTGCCACTGCCATTCCAACAAATCAAAACATTGTAATTAGTGCCCAACTAAAAAGAAAACATCAACTTTCATTTAAACACTAATTTGAGCGCTTTCATTTAAACACTAATTTGAGTGCAATTGCGCAAAAATTTCCAGTTTCAAAGTACATAGCACACAATGAATCATGCAAATGAGTGAGAAGTTGTGCATCAATTATGACAAAAACACCAAGAGTAAATGAAAAAAGCAAAACAAAGAATGGCTCTGGTAGTGGAATGTCAAGAAATATTGTTTCCAAAAATTTTGGTTTATAGATTGAGACGCATAAATAAATTGATTTATACATAACAATAATAATTATATTTGCGCACTATTTAATTTGTATTACATATTCTTTACACTACTTTCTTTTTCAATAATAAAATAAGAGAAATTTGCATTCTAATTTTTTCCCTAAACGAAATAGTACTGGAAATGGTATACAAAATTAGTGTGAAAAGATTGAGACCTATGAGAGGCAGGACTTCAATGGGCTGGGCTCGCCCCAATCTACCCCCGATGTCCTTCCTAGGTTTGGACCACTTAAGGTCGCCCAAAATGAAGATCCTGTCCAAGCTGTTGGTAGGACTCTTTGACCAAAATAAGGAAGTAGTTCCTGAAACCCAATTGAGGGTATGACTAAAAAAAAAAAATACCAATTCAGGGGTCGCATTACTATGCGCAGCACTGTACCCAAAAAGGACACCCAATTAAGGCTTCTAAAGTTATTAAAATTTGCAAAATGGAAACCAAGTTAGGCTTTTAAAGTTATTAAAATTTGCAGCACTGTACCCAGGTTTTTACCGGATCTCTTGTGCTGAGGTTCAGGCCCTTTTTATTAATCAATAAACGTTTTTGACCATAACACGTAAAAATAAAAAAGATTTCTCCCCTGTAAGTGTAGCGAGGGAGGGATATTTGATAAAGGCTAACTATATAATTGATGAAGATCAAGTCGTAGATGTCTTGGCTCTAAAAAAACAAAAAAGAAAAAAGAAAGTGTGAAATTGATTTAGCAATTAATTACAATTAAATAATACTAGTTTTTTACTCATATGATGCACGGGATTTTACATTTATAAACTCTAAGAAATTGATAGACTAAATACACACACACATATATACATACATACATACATATATATATATATATATATATATATATATATATATATATATATATATATATATACACTCGTGCAAAACATATAAGGTATCAAAATATTAAAAAATATATTAATAATCCTAATAAAAGATAATTTTAATATTATAAGATGTACCATTGAATATTTTGTTGCTCAATTTGCTTAAATACAATTTTGTAACAATAAGTATAAGTTCTAAATTCTTATAAATATATTAATAAATGGATCCATATATATATATATATATATATATATATATGTTGGGTTTAATAGGTGATGAATACTTTTAATTGATGTATTTAACGTCTAATTATTCTACAAATCCCGATATTTTCATTTAATTTTTAATTAGGTTCTTACAATTTGAAAATTTATAAGTAACTCCTTATAGTATATGAGATTTTTCAGTTAGATCATACCATTATAAAAAAGGAATAATTATGAAATATTCTATTTCTATAAGAGGGTGAAGAAAGGAATAGAAATGACATGTTCATAGAATATTCTTTTTTTTTTATAACGATATAGATTTGATTGAAAAGTTTTACATACTATAGGGACCTAATTACAAATTTTCAAACTATAGGAATTTGATTAAAAATTGAATGAAACTATAGGAACTTATAAAATGATTAAATCTATAATTAAATAAGATAATTATTTGTTAATACATTTAAATTTGGTTTTATTACAATTAAAAGAGAGGGGAAGGCCCTATCATGGCGTGCAAGGTGATATGCCCATCCGACCTAACCCTTTCTCCAGCAAATCCAACGAGATCTTCTGGGCAAGCCCTAAGGTCGGCATACTTTAAACTCAGCTTATCAAAAGCATTTCGAAAGAGAATATCAACAAAACTCCCCTGGTCCACTAACACCCTCCTGATCTCTGTATTTAGAACTAGCAGTGAGATTACCATTGGCTTGTCGTGTCTTAGCACGACATTGGGGTTGCCATCTTTCGAAAAAGCTTGGGGAGGCAAGCGGGTGGCTTTTGGTTGGTTTCCCCTTCTTTCCAGCCTCATTATTTCCTTCAAGGCCCTCTTATTAGAGGATTTGAAATTCCTCCCCCTGCAAAGCCTCCGAATATGGTCTGAGTAGTTCAAGCCACAGGATTCCGGTTCATCCCTTCTCTGGTCTCCATTTGTCGCTCGGCGGTTGTTGTTCGACCCATTTGCCTTCTCCTGGGATCCCACTTATTAGGTGACAGCCTTCTCTTTCTGGGGCTTCTTTAGGTGGCCATGTACCTAGCCAACTTTCTGTTTCTAATCAGCTCTTCTATCGCGTCACGGAGGTCCCTACTATCTTCTGTTCGATGTATATGGCTTTGATGGTACGCACAGAATACCATCTCGTCCATGTAGAGGGTGTTTTTCAGCAGTGCTGGCTTGGGCAGGCACTCCGTGGCGTGTTTCTCTCTGAATAACTGGGCAAAAGATATCTAGAGTGGGGTGTACTCGGCAAATTGTCCCCCTTTTGAGGTCAATTATCTCTCCACGCCCTTTCTTGCCTTCGCGAAATTGAGCTCTTGTGGTCGTTTCTTTCTGTTAGCTTTAGCGTTTCCTCTAGGTTGATATACTTTTCTACCTGGCTCTCTAGTTCCCCCAGCATTTTTGGTTCTTTCTTGGCCAATGATCTATGAAAGTCTCCATGCTTAAGTCCTTTGGTAGGTGTGATCAAAGCCGCTTGGGGGGGTCACATCACTGATCTGGAGCGTTTCATGGTTGAATCTGTCGACCTATTCCCAGAGTGTTTCGTTTGGGAGTTGTTGGAAGCCGAGATCCTTGTGATTGATTTAACTTTGGTTCGGCTAGTGGTAAATTGAGCCAGGAAACAAGAACTGAGGTCCAAGAAATGATGGATGGACCTTGCTGGTAGCTGGTTGAACTAGCTAGGGGCAGACTTTTACAAAGTCAGGGGGAAAGTCTTTCACCTAAGGTGGTCCATTGTTCCTACAAGAAGCATCCAAGTTCGAAAGATATCGAGGTGCTCCTAAGGATCAGTGCTCCCATCGTATTGCCTCATGTCAATTGGAGGTTTAAAACCGGCTGGAATGGGGTATCTCATTATCACTTCATCCAAAGGAGTTTCTGAGTCTTCATCATGATATGTGGCAATTGCGGTAAACCTGAAGGCGTCAAGCCCTTGGGTGGGTCAATCATCCGTGAGGAATCAATAAGGAGACTCCTGGTGGGAGGTCTACTGCTTGGATGTATTGGGGCGAAAGCTTGGGTCCTGGCAGGTTTTGAGCTGGTATGAGTTCCCCTCGGGTTCTGAGTGCTCATTGTCCCCCCATTGAGCTACCTTCCGCGGCTCCCAAGTCTGAGTCTCCTCAACAGCTTTCAATTTTTCTTCTAACTCATGGATTTTTTCATCTTTTCTCCTCAATCTTCTTTCTGTTTCTTCAACCATCATGTCATTCCTTCATTGTTCCTTTTTCTTCGTTCTATCTCTCTTTCTAGGCTCCCCATTCTCGTGTTCTATTCGTGCAATAGGTATAGTATCTCGTGATAGGGGAGTGTGTTGTTTTCTGGTATTTCCACTATTGAAACAGGCTAGGCCATTATGGGTTATGGAACCCTTCCTTCTAGGGCTATTTCTAGCTCGAGGCCGGGCTCGTCGATGGCGGAGGTGAATTCTGAGGTGGTGAGGTCGTCTGCAGGGTAGGAATGCAAGAGCAGGGGGTCTAAGAAAGGCAATGGCGTTACCCCTTTCTTTTGAGAAAGGTTTGCTGGTAGTTTTGATTCTAGTTATTCTGTGGGTAGTGTGTAAGGGTGTGTGGCATTTAGGAAGTGCTTTGTTATAGGTGGTTGGCTACAAATCGTGTGGTGATGGTGAAGGTGTGTGGTGGTTATGATGAAGGTGTGCACAGTGTAACATCCCTAAATTCATAAATAAGATAAATATCGATTAATGCTAATTAGCAATTAGATAAAATAGGGCAAAAACCAAGAGAACCTGGACCAGTTTTATGAAACATAACAAATATTATTAGAATATTCAAGTATTTCTAGAGAAAAATGCAAAGAATTACAAAAATGACATCATTTAATAGAAATAACGAAAATACCCTTGCTATGTAAAGGAAATTACCAAACTACCCTTGCTTTATTAGTAAATGACAAAGATACCCTTACTCTGTAAATAGAATTACAAGAATACCATTGTCATTGTATAATTACAAAAGTATCCTTGTCTTAGTTAAAGAAATTACTACAATGCCAATTACAACAATGCCATTGCACAAATCCCTAGATTTGCCTTTAGGCAAGAATGAATCTAAGCTATTGAATTAAGATGACAATACAATAATTCAACCACATACATCATACCCATTCTTAATCACATACATGCACATAGATAATCTCATGCTAAAAAAAATTAAAAACACTTATTAAAGCATAAGATCACATGATGTAAATCTATGATGCATACATACATTAAAGGTTAGAAATTTTCCACTAACAACATTTTTGCATAAAACATCGAACATGATTTCATAAAACATGGAGCATTTTCATCCCAAAATTAAGCCAACATGTTTGCATAAAACATGGAGTGTTTTCATCCAAAGTTTGGCCAACATGTTTCCATAAATCATGCTCCAAGAATTAATTCTCTAAATGTTTCTTGTCTTGATCCTTCCACTATAAATACTCTTCAAACTCTTTTCCATTCCTTACATTTCCAAAACATAAAGAGGCCTTACCATGCTTTGCAAGAGATACATTCTCTAGCTCTTGTAAAATACATACACTTTTACTAGTTTCCAAGCCTTAGAAACTCCCTAAGTGCTCTTTCTTTCTTATTTTTCTCTACCATTCTTCTTATGTTCTCCTCTTCAAATATTTCTCTTAACCCTCAAAACCTTATTTAAACACTTAAATTCTAAACTCAAACCTTCACTAGCTCTCATAAGAGTTACAATCTTTAACTCTGGTGAGAAATATTTTCTTAAGCACTCAAGTTTTAGAGCCAAGATTCAAGAAGGGTCATCCACTCCAAGGACTCTTGCTTAAGCTCAAGAAAGAAGAGAAGGACTCTTTTTTTTTAGACCCTACATAAGAGGTAGGAGTTTCGTCTTTATTTGTTCAAGCATTATTGGCTTCTAACCATGGATAGAATGCCTCAACCTTGAGTTATTGTCAAAAGTTTTGAATGATTATTTGTAAAATATATTTTTAGATAGCACAATATATTCTATTATGTTCTTAGCACTTCTATGATGTTATCATACTCAAATATAACATAAAAAGATAGTGTGTGAAACTTGATTTTTAATAAAAATTACTAAAGACATAAAAATGGTAGGTGCTGGAATTTCTGGTTGATTATGGCAGTAGGCACTTTGGAATGTAATGATAATAAAATATGAAGTATCTCGAAATAAAAATATTTTGTATCATAAACTAGACTCATTATAGAAGACTCTCCAAAAAGAATCACCCAAAACAGAGTTCTCTAGTTCAAGATATAAATTTTCAAAGCTAAGCCAAAAACTGAAACTCTACATATGACCTTGCAGTAGTAAAATAAGTGTAACTCACTATATAAAAATCCAAATGGACTGATTTCAACTCCTTAGGAAAGCTAACACATAGAGAAACACATCTATGTATGTTATACATAATGCTTTGCACCACGTAAATATAGAATGAGAAATAAATTTTCAGGACACTGTGCTGTGAGAGTGTAGTTTGAAATGGTTCTGGCTAAGGAAAGACTTGGTATTTAAGCGTGTCCATTGTGACCCACCTCTCTTTCCTAGGAACCCTCCTGTGCACGGATTACAGTTGAATTACACTAAAACTTAATGAATTAGGAATCTAAAACTACCTTTTCTAGGCTGAGATAACAAGTATATAGAGAACTATAAATTTTTCTTCTATGTACTATTTTATGAGATGTATCAAAAGCCAGTAATGTATTTACTCGTGTAGGTGCTACTATGTAAACTCATGTTGGTAACAATGATATTACTACTCAGTAAACTTCAATTTTAGAAATTATATTAAATCGGAACTATGGCGCACATATCATTCACATTTCAGGCTTAATTTTTAAAAGTAGATTTGTATAAAAAAAATTACCCCTATCTTCTTATCATTAATTTAAAAATAAAATTGATTAAAGAATATAGGTAACAGCTAATAGAGTCCGGGTCTATTAGGGTGTTACATTATGGTATCAGAGCCTGCACCTCTCCCAGTACGGTGTGGTTCGGGGACGAACCAAGGCGGAAGCTGGTGGGCATGTAATGCCTGGGGATTGCAAAGTCGGGGAGTGATCGCCGGTGCAAGGAGGCACGGACAAGGAGCGGCTCCTGGCAGACTTCGAAAGCGGAGGGGTACATAAATGAACCGATTACACACCCGAATGAGAGGGATCCTAAGACTGTATAGGTATGGGACTATACAGTTGAGGAGGGCTTATATGAATTGATTTGTACTACCTATACCAATAAGATGCATCTTCTTTTCGGTAGCCCAAACTGAAAGAACTCCACAGTTAAGCTTGCTTGACTTGGAGCAATTTTGGGATGGGTGACCTCCTGGGAAGTTTTCCCAGGAAGCGTGCGAGTGAGGACAAAGCATGCTGAAAATACCCGTGTTGGTTTGTGGGAACAATCGTCAATCCATAAAGCAGCAGGGGATGTTACACACAGTGGGATTAGGTATGGAATTGAGTATGTGAGTGGGTGGTGCAATTTTGTTACTGGCTGAGGGATTAGGTCCTTGGCAATGGCGCCAATGTTACAGAATGTAATGTTGAACACGTTCTCGACGGTACGGTAGGTATCAGGGCTGGTTGGATCTTCTCTCCTTATGGCGGCAACGGCATTTTTAGGGCTTACCTTTGGTATCTTTTTCCATTTTCCTTTTATATTCCACAAACATATCCGGAGATAGTATTTTTAAGGCTGAGCTATATAGTACAAGAAGGCATGCAAACCTCTAGAGAGATTCTTCCAGAAGGCCCATCAGACTCCATGCTTATCCTGCGCTTACCCCGTGCTTGGCATGCCATCTGATTAAGGGAGTCCTAGTTAACTCGGGTGGTTGTTAGTCGGAGGTTTTCTCTTCCACTAAGTCCTCTTGGGGTTTCTAATCCCAGGGGCACAAGTCGGTAAGTTCTAAGGCTTCATCTTATATTCTCTGATGTCGAGGAAGCAGGGCTGCTCCAGCATTCCATCGTCCGATGCTCGAGGCTTGTGTGGTTAACAAAAAGAAATGAGCACAATAGTTTCCAAATCAGCACTATCAATCACAGATTTAGCTAGTTTGAGAGTGAAGATAGAGATGATAAAAAAAATCTCCATGTTGAACATGACAAAGTAATTTATTATATGAGCTTAGAAGTTTGTGACAGCTTAGCAAAAGTTTTGGGCTATATGCTAATATGACAATATGGTTGTTGAAGCTTGGCCAATGGTTTTAATCTGAAGAATAATGATCTAAATCTGATTAGAATAATTAGAAGAAAGATAACTAGAAGAAATTACAATCAAACAAAATAAGAGTCAAAATAGGTTGGTGAGTTTCGTTAGAAAGTGCTTAAATTTTTGGATTTGGCATTTGTTAATTGTTACTAGTGGATGGTCACATTTTGTTGCTTCTCGCACCATTCAATGTGACTTATTTGGTTCATTCTCTTATGAAAAATATAATATAAGCTTTGGTTGATTTTTTTTTGTTTATTTTTGTATTCAGCTTTAGTAGATATAAAATAATGAGTTTAATTTTTATGCATTGATAATGTAGAATTTTTTTATATTATCGTCTAATTAAATAATCTAATTAATTTGCATGACTTTTCAAGTAATAGATGTAAGGTTTGATTACTTTTATTAGTGTGACAATACATAATTGAATGATAATATAAAAAATTATTAGTTCGTACAAATTAAACTCTAAAATAATTCATGCATTTTTACCAAATAATTCAAACTTTTAAGATAGATGGTTCAAACAATTTATTTTGACAGATAGATCATAGCTCAAGACCCCAAAACAATAGAGAGGGAGCACAATTCCACAACAGATTGAAAACCACCAAAGAGATACAATCATCAATCAACACTAAAAACTAGAAAAAGGACAGACTCATCATTCATCAATCAACACCTAAACCAGATAGACAAACCAGCAACAGGACAAACCTCTCTCTTAGGACAACTATAGATGCAAACCAACTCTTTGATTATACATCTCCCACATTTTCTGTAAAACTTGTTAGATGACAATGGAATCCACGAGCACCGCAACAACAAGATCTTTCATGAGTTATTCATTGGTGTATTTATCCTCAAAATTAACATAGGTGAAATCAGTTATACGTGCCAAATTAAGAATACAATCAACCACAGGCTTTAGTATATCATCTGACTCGAGGGATGCTTCATTTATATCTTTCCAGCATGTGATAGTCGATATTCCAGCAAAGTAAGTGTTGGGGAAGAAGACTGTTTAGCAAAAAAGAGACCAAGCAAAGAGGATACTGGTATCTGGTTAGAGGCGAGGGTGATATGCATAAATGGATTCTAAGGGATCAGCGAAGGGTATGTGGCTGCAAATGGTATGGCACCTGTTTTAGTACTGAAGACATTTCGTACAGTAATTGTTTACAGGAAACTCAAATGGATTATTTCAGTTGAATGGAGTGTATTAGGCATTGGAAGTGGGTGTTCTGTACTTGTATGCATTGAAGATTTGACATTTCCATCTTGGTCTTCTCCTTCTTATGGATTAATTATCTGGAAAAAAAAGAGGGCGGATCTATTCATTGAACGTGGGGGCATATGCCCTCACTTGAATTTTGAAATTTTTGTTAGAAATTTATGAGTATGCACATATTTTGTCTCTAATAGTTAATTAAGTTTGATCCCATATTAAAATAAAAATGATGTAAAACTCTTTATTATGCTTACATATTATCCATGCTTCTATTACCTAAATTTCCTCGATCTATCCCAAATTATTTTAATTTTCTTCTTTTTTTTTTGGCTCAACTGTTTTGTCTTTGCCCCCTCTGATTATATCTCAATCTATCTTTTACAATTTATAAAAATATTTTATCAGAAAGATAATTTCATCATATAAAATCTACTTATAATATAACTTAGGGTTGTAGTGGTTTTGGGCAAAGCAATGACATGGGGGTATATATTAATTCTTTTATTCTAGGTGATATGTAAGGGTGTGTTTATATTCAATATCTGTCGTTTGGTGTTTTTATGTCTATGGACTTTTGTACTTAATGTATTTTCCATGCATTTTGTGGACGTTTCAACTATTGAAAAAAAAAAAGAGAGAGAACTTATTTCCATCTTGACTTTTGCGCTTATCTCAATGGCTGAGCTTTTTATAGCCTTTTATACATATTTCCATGGATTATTTGTTGAGAGATAAAAATGGAGTGAAAATTAAGAGAGAGAATGAGAGAATCCATTAATCTGTTATTGATAGACACGAAGTGTGCTTTATATACATGGAGGAATAGAATTACTGAATGACTAATATAACAAACTTTAACTAACCAAACTAATTCTTCTAAGAATATTATACGTGAAATAATTGATGAAATTCGTTCATATCATTTTTATTCTTATTTTACCATGCAATCAAACATATCTTAAGTGAGTTACTTACATATATAGGAATTAGATACTAATCCAAAATTTAAATTATGTAATATTTTATAAAAGTTCTATGAGAGATTTTTCCTTTTTTAATATCAAATAGGGACGGAGGGAGAGGGGGCAGGTAGGGGCCTTGGCCACCCTCCCCTCATATATATATGATTCAATACTTTTGGCCTCTTATTTGGATGATTTCTAGATCGTCCCTGTATCAAAGTACTACGAGAATAGCAATATTAATTAGTTTATATCGATGTGTATACGTAAAAACGGCATATATAAATAATTAACTAGCTGCCATACCAATAATTGTGAATCATATTGAAGGAAAATATCTCCCCAAATGCTAGGTCGAAAATTTGCACAAGGTCGTGTAAAGTGATCAGATGTTGGACGTCGGGTCGAAGTAACGGAAACAGGAGCTGCAAGAGACATCTTAATTGGCTTTGAGATATGGTCAACTATAGATCTTAATTAACAATGGAGGTAGTAATTAAGGGGCGATGGGTTGGTGGGCTGAAACCTAGTGTGGGTCTAAATAAATACAGTATGATTCTTTGTGGGATAAAGGAGGAGTTGGTGCACATGCTGCTCACTAGTTATGTGTAGGGCCAACACCACCATGTAGGAATTTAAGGTAATGAAGGATTAATCAACGTGGAATTGGGCGAGTCTTCGTTCTTTAATCTTTAATTTGCAAGTGCTTTTAATTTATTTGTATCTTCAGGATTAATCAACGGGGATTTGGGCGAGTCTTCTTTCTTTAATCTTTTAACTTGCATGCGTTTTTAATTTCTTTGCTTCTCCCACCTCAGCAAAATAAATAATTTGCACCAGTTGAAAGTTAAGAGCATGGGTTATGATGAAGCAATGAAGTGGATTGTGGTACGGTCATATTATGTACAGTGATGTGTTCCATAATAAATATAAATAACATTTTTCTATTATGTATGAGGAGAGTTTTTGCACGGAAGTGGCCTGTATGAGGTTGGAGGATAAGCCAAGTTTGAAGTGTGTGAGAACTTGACAGAAGCATAAGTGTTGGGCTGTATGCTAATAATGATCAAGTATATTTTGAGCCTTTGATTGTTCATTCTCTGTATTTTTTAGTCTTCAGAATTTCAAAGAGCGATGACGTTGTCACAATCCTCGTGCATTGCAGTTTTGCTTTATTTGGGCAAGTAATGTGCTTAAACTTTTTCATTTGGCTTTTCTTAATTGTAACCATTGATTTGTCACCTCTAATTGCTTCCACGCATCATTCACTGTGACAGATTTGGTTTATTCTTTTGTGAAAAAAAAATATAGTTTGAGCTTTTGGTTGATTCATTTTTGTATTTAGTAATTATTCAGTTCCATCAAATATAAAAATTTTTACCCAACAATTTAAATGACACCTTTTATTCCAATTGACAGATCAAAGCTCAAGACTACAACAGAAAAAAAAAGCAGAAATTAAAGATACAATTATCAATCAACACCTAACCCGGGTAAACAAACAAACCAGCAACATGACAGAAGTCTATACTTTTATTGGACAACCATAGATGCACACCAACTCTTTATACATCTCCCAGATTTCATGCACAAAATTGCTAGATGACAATGGGATCCAAAAGCACCGCAACAACGAAATCTCTCTGTTTGCATACGTGAAATCACTTATACGTGCAAAACCAAGAATACAATCAAGCTCGTGCTTTGGTATACCATCTGACTTGAGGTACTCTTCATTTATATCCTTCTAAAAGTCTTCAGTTTCCTTGTGGATGAATTTGCAGGCCTCTTCTTGTGAAATGCCATATTGCTTCATACAACATTCAACTCCGTAAGCAACATGATTCCTTTGCTGCTCAAACTATATATAAATAGTCCCAATCCAAAAGCTCAATTAGATAAATCATGTAATTAATTATCAATATTATTTGTTGAATTAAACCGAAGCTAGCAAATGTTATATATCTAATCAAGGCTTTTATTTAATTAACATTGGATCAGAGAGTATGAACCATCTTAAATTTTTAACCTCCTACAAGTTATCACCATAATTTACAAAACTATTTCTTTATCTCCCTAAACTTTAGTTCATAATTTAATCAATTATTTTATTTGAAATGTGTCATGCATCTCATTAAACGATTATAAAAAAAATTAGGAATTTAAATTATTAATTTTTTAATTTCAAGAATTATAATGATACAATGTATAAAACTTCAAGGATAAAAATAAACTTTTAATCCTACCAAAACAAAAATTTGTCAAAAATTATTCTCTACCTTGTGTGATCCTAGGTCATCCTTGAGTCTGCCAATAAGTGATGTGGCTGTCACGATCGCTGGTCACTGAAAATCCAATCGAACACCTCTTTGGTTGCAAATTCGCCTAGACCAATAAATGCTACTATATGATGTTGAAGATACAGCTCCATTAGCCTTGTACTCATCATATGTTGGAATATAACCCTCATGGCACCATTTTGATTCTACCAAGTAAGATTGTGCTAAGTTAAAAAACTGCAAGTAAAATAATAAACATACCGATTAGCTAAATAAGTGGCGGTTGGCAAGTATAATATTTCGTTTGAATATTAACGAATTAGAAGCCTACAACTTGTTTAACATATTGTAACACCATTCTTGCGTTTCCACCCTTTGCAGTGATCACCAACTCTACTTCATCCCACAGTGCTGAGATTGCATTAAATACCACTTTGAAGCACTCCGAAAGAGCTTCAATTGGACTAATATCCTATATGGAGAGAAAAGAAATAAGAGAGAGAGAGAGAGAGAGAGAGAGAGAGAGAGAGAATTATATAGATAAAATTTGTATAAGTTAAAGGATATCGTGAGATTGAATTTTATTAGGAGAATGGATATAATAAGTTGAAACTGCCATAATCTTTTAAGTCATTCTACTATTAGAATAATATAATACTAGCTTCATTCTCAAATAAATCTCCAATTTTAAATATGCACATGGATTAAAAAAATAATTGATAAAATGTTGATATTAGGATAATTTAGATGTATTTTAGTAAATTGCCCTCCCTATTTTTCTCTCTTTTTCTTGATTACTCTTTTTCCTCTGCTTATCATTTAATAGATGTATAGTTGAAAAAAAAAATATTACCTAGATATCTAAAATGGACACAGCTAAACTAAGATTTTTAAAATAAACATTCACTTGAGAATATTTATATATAAAAAAATTTATTTGAGAATAAAAATAATTATAAAATTGGTCAAGTTTTTTTTGACTCAAATCAACCTCTGGATTGCCTCTGTCAAGAGCCCAAGCTCTTCAACTGTGCTATAGGCATCATAAGTATCATCTAGAAGAGAGATGCAGGTAGTCAATTTGTCCACTATCCTTCTCGCAGTGCTATGTTTGGGTTCAGACGACATGGATAAAGGCCAAAAGTATGCCTCAACCACCCTATTTCTTGCGTAAGGGACCTGTGTTGTAAACTCTGATATTTTCCACCACCTGTAGTACTAAACAAATTATATCTAACAAACAAATGGTAAGAATTAAAGGAAATACCACTCTTTTTTTCTTTACTATCTAATAAAGGTTTTGTAGATATAGGCACTAAAAATCTATTTTAAGTTGAGTTAAAAATGAAATTTTTTTCATAAATTAACTTTATGCATAAAATTACATGTAAAATTTAATTTATGAAAAAAATTTCTTTATTTTCATCGTCCTACCAAACTCACCTCTGACATGAATGCATCATCTTATAAATAAAAATTAATAAGAGTTGATTAAGATTTGGCATCTTAGATCTTGGTTCAAGAAATCCCCAAAAGCAATTGAGAAAAATAGACTCTTGAGCTTAGGCTTCAAATCTTTGAAGTCTAAAACTTAGTCCTATACATTATGTAAAAATAAAAAATAAAAAAATCTATTTTGCCAATTTTTATTTTTGAACAAGGAGTACTTGATTATACAATCATAGTACTTAGTGTTATTTCCAACTTCTTTTTGATTTAGGTTTCATAGCATATTGAAATCTAATTTTGCAAAATTCAGAAGAATATTACTATGAGAAGGATCCTCCTCGTAGAAAGACAAGTAACGTCTTGCCTCAATCCTTGAAACTTCCTTGTGAAGAGGTTGCCTTAAGCTTTGATTGATTTGAGTATCAAGGATGGGCTCAACTGATTGGTCATGGACTGAAGGTTAATGTATGTGAAATCAAGTGCTTTCTCTAGTATATCTTCCCCACGAATCCTTAATTGTGCAGTTTCATACAAGCTCAGCATTCCTTGAACATCTTCAGCAATTCTTTCATTGAACTTTCCTTTGGTCTTGAATTGGTTAAATATATCTGCCACCCACATATTAACTATCTTAAATATATCCATTGTGAATTCATAAAGTTTAGGTAATAGGGACAAATATGATATGTAACATCCCTAAATTCATAAATAAGATAAATATCGATTAATGCTAATTAGCAATTAGATAAAATAGGGCAAAAACCAAGAGAACCTGGACCAGTATTATGAAACATAACAAATATTATTAGAATATTCAAGTATTTTTAGAGAAAAATGCAAAGAATTACAAAAATGCCATCATTTAATAGAAATAACAAAAATACCCTTGCTATGTAAAGGAAATTACCAAACTACCCTTGCTTTATTAGTAAATGACAAAGATACCCTTACTCTGTAAATAGAATTACAAGAATACCATTGTCATTGTATAATTACAAAAGTATCCTTGTCTTAGTTAAAGAAATTACTAAAAGGCCAATTACAACAATGTCATTGCACAAATCCCTAGATTTGCCTTTAGGCAAGAATGAATCTAAGCCATTGAATTAAGATGACAATACAATAATTCAACCACATACATCATACCCATTCTTAATCACATACATGCACATAGATAATCTCATGCTAAAAAAATTAAAAACACTTATTAAAGCATAAGATCACATGATGTAAATCTATGATGCATACATACATTAAAGGTTAGAAATTTTCCACTAACAACATTTTTGCATAAAACATCGAACATGTTTGCATAAAACATGGAGCATTTTCATCCCAAAATTAAGCCAACATGTTTGCATAAAACATGGAGTGTTTTCATCCAAAGTTTTTCCAACATGTTTCCATAAATCATGGTACAAGAATTAATTCTCTAAATGTCTCTTGTCTTGATCTTTCCACTATAAATACTCTTCAAACTCTTTTCCATTCCTTACATTTCCAAAACACAAAGAGGCCTTACCATGCTTTGCAAGAGATACATTCTCTAGCTCTTGTAAAATACATACACTTTTACTAGTTTCCAAGCCTTAGAAACTCCCTAAGTGCTCTTTCTTTCTTATTTTTTTTCTACCATTCTTCTTATGTTCTCCTCTTCAAAGATTTCTCTTAATCCTATAAACCTTATTTAAACACTTAAATTCTAAACTCAAACCTTCACTAGCTCTCATAAGAGTTACAATCTTTAACTCTGGTGAGAAATATTTTCTTAAGCACTCAAGTTCTAGAGTCAAGATTCAAGGAGGGTCATCCACTCCAAGGACTCTTGCATAAACTCAAGATAGAAGAGAAGGACTCTTTTTAGACCCTACATAAGAGGTAGGAGTTTCTTCTTTATTTGTTCAATCATTATTGGCTTCTAACCATGGATAGAATGCCTCAACCTTGAGTTATTGTCAAAAGTTTTAAATGATTGTTTGTAAAATATATTTTTAGATAGCACAATATATTCTATTATGTTCTTAGCACTTCTATGATGTTATCATACTCAAATATAACATAAAAAGATAGTATGTGAAACTTGATTTTTTAATAAAAATTACTAAAGACATAAAAATGGTAGGTGCTGGAATTTCTGGGTGATTCTGGCAGCAGGCACTTCGGAATGTAATGATCATAAAATATGAAGTATCCCGAAATAAAAACATTTTTATCATAAACTAGACTTATTATAGAAGACTCTCCAAAAAGAATCACCTAAAACGGAGTTCTCTAGCTCAAGATATAAATTTTCAAAGCTAAGCCAAAAATTGAAACTCTACATATGACCTTGCAGTAGAAAAATAAGTGTAACTCACTATATAAAAATCCAAATGGACTGATTTCAACTCCTTAGGAAAGCTAACACATAGAGAAACACATATATGTATGTTATACATAATGCTTTGCACCACGTAAATATAGAATGAGAAATAAATTTTAAGGACAACTGTGTCTTTGTGAGAGTGTAGTTTGGAACGGTTCTGGCTAAGGAAAGACTTGGTATTTAAGCGTGTCCATTGTGACCCACCTCTCTTTCCTGGGAACCCTCCTGTGCACGGATTACAGTTGAATTACACTAAAACTTAATGAATTAGGAATCTAAAACTACCTTTTCTAGGCTGAGATAACAAGTATATAGAGAGCTACAAATTTTTCTCCTAAAAGATGTTAGAAATTGAAATAGAAGATTCAAGTCTTGCAAGAAAACTTAAATATTTAAGTAGTAATAATCTTCAAGAGGAAATATATATATATAAAAGTCATAGGGGAGCTTTAAAATATGTAAAGAATATTTAATAATATTTTAAAGTGCATTAATGTATTATTAAAAATTAAGTGTACAAAGAAGACTAAGTGAATCTATATAAGATCTTATATAAGTCTATCCGCTAAATACCTGCTTAACATGAATACTATTTTTACCATGAGACTTAATATGAAATGTCTACTATTTGATATAAGATTGTGTATGAAATGTTTCTATGATATCCAAGCTGATATATAGTATTATGAATATATATTGATGAGTTATGAAATGATAAGAATGGATGATTGATTGTACCATGATTTATTTATGATTGCATGATTATTTTTCACTCAATGAGAATAAAAGTAAAGCCTGAAAAAGTAGCAATGATAGTCTGGAAAAGTGGACTTGAGCTAAGCTCACGGCTTAACCCCCTAAACCGTTGAGATCACGGCAACGGAAAGAAAACCAAAAGGTTATGGCGACGGCCACGGTATGAGCTCATTACCCTTTTAGGGTGGTCTAAGGCATTGATGTATTCATCCCGTGAGTAATTATGAGACATGTCAATAAAAGAGGATAAAGTGTCATGCATGAATACTACTAGTAGAAATGCTTGTATGATTACAAAAAGGATGCATGAAATCATTAAGTGATGTGTTGACTTGTAATTGATGAGTTAAGTTAGATATGTATGACTCTGCTAATAAGAATAGTTTAAAAGTAACTCTATCTCGGCTAATCACGTTTGCGAAAATCTTGATAAATGAACGTTTACCTGTCCATTACTTTGTAAACAAACCCGAGGTAGCTGGAGTGACAATGATGACACGATCGATACCAAGTTGAAATTCCTACTGAGAAATCCAGCATTTCTCACTCCTATGTATGTTTCCGTTGTCACCACCAGATACTGATGGATCCCAACTATTCGAGAAGGGGGAAGTCTCGCTTCCCTGAGTAAAGATGCACGGAGTCTGGGGAGCTAGGGAGAAAGACCACTACTAGCCTAGCCTCAGATTAGACATCTGATAGGTTAAGAACCACTACCACCACCTCTGTAGTAATCTATGCTAGAGATTTTTACTTTTCCATTATTGCTATTCGTATGCTGTATTTTCTTCTATGTACTATTTTATGAGATGTATGTATTTACTCGTGTAGGTGCTACTATGTAAACTCATGTTGGTAACAATGATATTACTGCTCAGTAAACTTCAATGTTAGAAATTATATTAAATCGGAACTATGGCGCACATATCATTCACATTTCAGGCTTAATTTTTAAAAGTAGATTTGTATAAAAAAAAAAAATTACCCCAATCTTCTTATCATTAATTTAAAAATAAGAATATAGGTAACAGCTAATAGAGTCCGAGTCTATTAGGGTGTTACATGATACATAAGCATAACTGTGAACCTGATTTTGTCCGATCTTTTAACAATAAAATCCAAAAATTTGCACCTAATTTACCTTTTTTATCACAGTTTCATTAATTATCTCTTTTGAAAAAAAATGAAAAAAGATTTGCTGGTTGTTTTTGTATTTCCAAAATAAAAAATCCCATTTCATTTATTTCAGTCCAGCTTTATTAACTTGATACCCAATTTGGTTTTAGTCTATTTGCGTTTTGTATACTCTTTTCAGTCCATTACCTCATTTTACATTTATTGTTTAACCCCATTCAAAAAGAATAAATAAATAAAAATTGGGCCTAAATTGTTTCGACCCAATTCATGCTTGTTCAAAATAAATAAAATAAAATAAAATAAAAATAAAATTTGAAGAGGAGACTGAGGAGTCTCACGGGCTCCTCTCCTTTTCTCTTTCCAGCAAAAATTACCCGTGAACCATGGAGATAAGAAAGCATGAAAAATCAAACCGGACACAATGATAGTGTCCTTGCAAAATGTTGAAAGTTCTTTCGATAGAGTTGGGGGGATCCGAAAAAAAAAGAGAATATACATAGGGAGAGAGGACACCAGTTGGGGGGATATTTTTAACAACAAATTAAACACTAAAGGTGAATCCTGCAAAAAATTACACTAGCACCATCATCAACAAGAAACAATTCCACACTATCATCTATAAGATTTTCGAACTCAATCCAGCCAGCAGGAACAAAGAAATCAGAGGCAGCAGTAGTAGTCTAGGTATTTTCTATCAATTCTAATTTTTTAAAAAAATAAAAATAAAAAAGAAAAGGATAGTGAGGCCGCGGCCTCCTTGCTCTGCCGCGGCCTCCCCCCCTTTTCCCCATCCCCATCATCCTCTTCTTCCTCGGCCTCCTCATCTCATCCTCATGTCATCACCGCCTTCCTCCATGTTTCACCATCATCTTCAACCTTTCATCATCATCACTATCCAAACACCATAACCACCGCGGCCTCCATCCCTTCAGATCACCATCATCATCGTCTCCAATCAGCACAGGCCACCAACCCAAGCCACCGTGAAGCCATCGCGCAACCTCCCCCAATCCACCGTGAGCTTCTCCTCCTCTCCCGCGTAACCTCCCCTAAGCCACCGTGAAGCAATCAGCACAGGCCACCAACCCAAGCCACCGTGAGCTTCTCCTCCTCTCCCGCGCAACCTCCCCCAAGCCACCGTGAAGCCATCGTCGCTCCTCCCAGCACCACGAAGCCGCGAGCAACACTTCGCAAAAACAAGCCCAGCCGCCGCGCCTCCCCTTCGCCGCCAGTCACCGCTTCCCCTCGCGCCTTCTCTTTTTTCTTTTCCTCTCTTCTTCAGTTGCTCTCCGCGTGCCTTCCATTTCCCCTTATCTCCATGCTTGTTGTCATGAGCATGTGAAAAAAGGGAAGAAGCTGTATGTGCGCGTCCGTGAGGGAGTAAGAGAGAAAGGGAGATTTTTATTTTTCTTTTTGAGTATGTGTGTGTGTTGAATGAGAGAGGGGAGTCCGTGAGAGAGAGGTATGGAAAGTGGGTGCCTGTATGTGAGTGTGTGTGTGTGTGTACACGTGTTTTGCGTGTCTGTGAGTGAAAGAGAGGGAAAGAAAGATTTCATTTTTATTTTAGTGTGTGTTATAGAGAGTGTGTGCTGTGTAAGAGAGAAAGCAAGTGTTTTGTGTGCGTGTTAGTGAGGTGAGGGAGAAGTGTGAGGTTTAGAAAGAGGAGGAGGGGGTGTAGGTTAATTTGAATTACTATTATTATTATTATTATTTGTCAAATAGATTTTAGATTTGGATGTGGTTGATGTTTTATTTGATTAGTGTTTGTTCAAAGTTTTTGGATCTTGTTTGTTGAATTTGAGTTTGTTATGATCCAAACGAAGGTTTTATTTAATTTAATTTAAAATAAATATTTGAATGGTTTGGTTTATTAAATTTTTTTTTTGGTGTTATGTTTTTGTAGTAATAGAATACAAACTAAAAAAGTGATTCAATTGTTCCTCTCGTTTTGAATGAATTTAATGCCAATATTTTAAAATCGTAAAAAAAAAGAAGGGTAATTAAGACCCTTATGTTTTTTAAATTGTTTATGTTCATGAATTAATTTTATTCTTGTTGAGTATCAATTATTTTATATTTATCTGTTTTGCTCAATTTATTTTTGTGTTAGATTAATTTTGCCTTTTTTTAGTTTAGTTATTTACATTTTTGTTTAATTTAATCATGTAATGGTGTTTATGAACTTTTTTTCGTTCTCTTGTTGGTTTTATTATTTTATATGTTTTACTTGAATCATTCATGTATTGGCTTTTTTTTCCTTTTTTTTAGTTTAATTATTTCATATGCTTATGTGTTTTACTTGAATTGGTTGTATATTTGTGTTTATGGATTTTTTTATTTTTTTTTCTCTTTTTATTATTATTATTATTTTTTATTTTTATTTTTATTTTTATTTCTTGTGTGTTTTGCTTAAATTATTTGTGTAAGTTCGCTTTGTTTAATTTAATTTTTTTTATGTTTATGTGTTGTGCTTAATTTATTTAGGTTGGTGTCTATGATTTTTTTTTTTAATTTGATTGTTCTATGTTTATGTGTCTTTTTAGTTTAATTATTTTATATGTTCATAGGTTTTATTGAAGTTAGTTATGTTCGTGTTTATGAATAAATTTTGCTTTTTAATTTATTTATTTTATGTTTTTTTTTTACTTTACTTGTTTTTTTATGCAAATTTTGTACTTTGTTATATTTACAAATAATTTTTTTTAAAAAAAATATATTTTATTTAATATTCATTTATGTGAGGAATCTTAGAAAAAATGTTAATTTAGTCGTGACGGCTTATTAACTCCATATTTCGGGCATTTGGGTTGTGACAGCTTAATGACCTGAAAATTTCTCTAAAATGTTTGTTTTTCTTTTATATTTGTTTTTTTATAAAAATATAAAAAATAAATTTCTTTTCATCATATTTATAGTTTATAATTTCTTTTTTTATTTAAATTTATTTATTTATTTTAAATAATAAGGTTAATTTAGCCGTGACGGTTTGTTAACTTGATATTGGGATATCTGAGTTGTGACAACTTGATGTTCCAAATATCTCTCATAAATTTTTTTATATTTTCTCTTACAAAAATACCAAAAATAAATCTTCGCTTCTTTTTAGATTCTATTTGCAAATATTTATTATTTAGAAGAATTCTTTTTAAATTATCCGCTTATTGTCAAATGCTTCGTTTCAAATAAAAAAAGTTAACTTAGTCGTGATGGCTTGTTAACTCTTTTTTAGGACACCTGAACTGTGACAGTTTGGTACTCTAAAAATTCTTTTCTTTTCTTTTAAAAAAAAATAAATTCCTTTTAATTTTCTTGTAATAACGAATAAATATTTAAAAGGGGTTCTTATTTAATTTGCACAGTCAATTAGAGTGCACTGCCTGGGTGGTGTACTTAAGTGCAGGATTGAACTCCTACCCTTCCCTATGCATAATCGACTCCCGAACTCAAATTTGGTTTCAAAGACCATTTTCAAAATGAATGGGTTTTTCCAACGTTTTCCCAGTTTTAATAAACTTGGTAGCGACTCCATTATTTTCAAAATAGAAAATTCTTTTTTTGTCGTCCCCGTCGCGATCTCGGTTGCGACAATAACAACAACAACAAAAAAGATTTTTTCTGGTACTCTTATAAAATTCAAAAGTACTAATATCTTTTAATTAATTATGACTAATCAAAAATAAATCATGTGTCCCATTAAGTCAAATTTTTGAAATCTATCAAATCAAAAATCAAATTGTAATCATTGATTACACAAAGAGTAGTAGTACTAATGGAAACCAAAGAAAAAACCCAACAAAAATTTCACATAATTTTTTGGTTAATGCAGAGTCAATTTCTTAGAACAATGGAGGCAAAATATATATACATCTAAACACTGTTGAAACAATTTTTTAAATTTTAATGGGGCAAGAGCCCCAAACATTGGTCATAAATCTGTCTCCATAACTAATTGCTAGTGCATTTTCTTGCTAATGCAAATAGCACAAGCATATATAGTACTACATACCTGATGAAATGTGATACCCTTTTTGTCTCAGCAAACGAAAGAATACTGCAAGAAAGTGAAGGCCACCTTCTTTTTCGGTGAGGTTCTTGTTGGTATAGCAATTGTGGATTTGTTCTAGTGCTTCGTCAATTTCACGTTCAAAATGATGAGATATACCCAGATGTTGGATTGAGTCAATTAAGCTTAATTTTTGTGAGATATTATTGCTGAAGATAGAAACATCTTCTTCACTTCCTCTTCATGTATCTCAACTTGCTGCTTCATATTGTCATTAACTTCCTGAAAATATGTAGTTGCATGAAATGAAATGTTCGAGTATTTAAATTTTGTGGGAATATGATTTTAAAAAAAATGATTTTGCGGGAATACCCTATTGATTAGCTGCGTGCCAATTTTCGCGGTTTGAAATCCAAATTTTGCTAGATATGGTTGAGGGCATCATATTATTGAAACATAAATAAATACTATTATGCGAGAAAAGTTCCGGCTTCAAGTGTCCGAATTTTGTTACTATTATGCCACATTAATTTAATTTTCTTATTTTTGGCTCAATTGCTTTGTCTTTGTCCTCTTTGATTATATCTCAATCTCTTATAATTTATAAAAGTATTTTATCAGAATGATAGTTTCATCATATAAAAACTGCTTATAATTTAACTTTTTTCAATCTTGACTTTTGCGGTTACCTCAGTGGCTGAGCCTTTTATAGCCTTGTATACATATTTCCGTTGATGTAATTGGTTGAAGGATAAAAATAGAGTAAATATCATATGAAGAGATTTTATATATAAAATAATATATAAAATTTATTCATGTGAGATGCTTGCAAATATTGGAATTAGATACTAATCCAAAATTTAAATAATGTAATATTTCATAAAAGTGCATTAGATTTTTTTTAATGTATCAAAGAACTGCAAGAATAGCAATACTAATTAGAGTTTAATTTTATATATTGACAATTTAAATTTTTTTTTTATACTGTCACCCAATCAAATCATTTAATTTGTACAATTTTTAAGGTAATAGGTGTGAAATTTAATCACTTTCGCTTATATAACGATATATGATTGGATGAAAATGTAACACTGTTAGTGCGTAGAAATTAAACTCTACTAATTAATTAATATCGATGCATATACATAAAAACTGCATATGTATAATTAACTAGCTACCATACCAATGATTGTGAATCATATTGAAGGAAAATATTCCTCCAAATGCTAGGACGAAAATTTTCACTAGGTCAGGTAAGTGATCAGATGTTGCATGTTGGGTCGAAGTAACTGAAACAGGAACTACAAGAGACATCTTAATTGGCTTTGAGATATGGTGGGATGAAATTAATCTGTATTAGGGGGTCTATATATATAAATATGATTCTTCGTGGGATGAGGGAGGAGTTGGTGCACATGCTGCTCACCTAACTGGGGTAGGGCCAACCGCCATGTAGGAAGGTGATGAAGGATTCATCAACATGGAATTGGGCGAGATTTCTGTGTTTTTTTTTTCCTTCCAGATAGTTATCGTCGGCAATAGTGACAAATTCCTTTAATGCAAAAACTCTTTTCAAGAGATAAATCTCTGGTCACAAGACCCTCTCTATATACATCATTAAGGTTCGAATCTCTGATCAAATGTTTAAAGAACCCAACTTGTACTAATGTACTAAGTCTAATGATTTGCATGTGTTTTTAATTTCTTTGTATCTTCTTTACCCTCGCCTAAAAAAATAATTTGAATGAGTTTAAAGTTAGACTACAACCCTAACTTAGTCCTTTAGATTTATGGTGGAGACTACAATCCCAACTTAGTCCTTTAGATTTATAATGAAGAACAAATTAGTCTCTCATATTTGAAAAATTTCAAACTAGTACTTCAAATTTCAAAAATGATGGCAAGTTAACCCCTCTATAAAATTATCATATGAGCTTTGTCCTGTTAGCTTACTTACGTATACTGTTAACTTATTTATGTGTATCATTAATTTTTATAATGGTCTGAACTTGTCTCACTCCTCTAAACATAGTCGTTTAGACCTTTATCTTCATCTTTTCTCTCATGATAACTTTTTACTGAGAAAAAATATTTTAACTTTATTGAGTGTAAATAATATATTTTTCTATATATGTATGTGATAGGTGATGGAGAACTTTTGCACGCATATGGCCGCTAGGAGGTTGGGCAGGTGGATCTTCTCATGTTAATTTTTAGCATGAGGAGGTTATGTTTGGATTTCTGCCATTGATCAAGTTAATAAAAATGTTGGCGATGTAAAAGAGAGACTTTAATTAAAAGTAAGGGTCTAAATATAACTATATATCATGTTGAAAAACAACATGAGAGGAATGCCGAGATTGGAGAATAAGAGAAGTTGAAAGGAAGTTAATGGTTGAGAAAAATTATATATTTTGCACTACTTTTCCTTAGATTAATTTTTATTTGTAATAAAATCACTTTGTATTGTCACTCAATAAAATTCAAGAAAAAAGATCAATTACGGTGGACAGTTATTATGATTATATGTAGTTATTTATATGATTTGACCTTTTTTTCCATCAAATTATATGGGACGATCTTGTTTATCAAAAAATATTAATTATAAATGAATAGTAAATAAAATGTAATAGTAAAATAATTTTATTAATTATTACAATATTTATTAACTAAAATTTTAATTTATAGTAAATGTTATTATTTATTTCAATATTTTATAACTATTTATTATTTCATTAAGTATAAAATATAAAATACTTTCTTTTAATTATAAATATTCTAATATTTTTAAAATTTTAATCATAATTTTTATTTAAATTTAAAAATAATATCATATTAAAATATTTTAATTATTAGTCCTTATTCTTACGTATTACATGTTGTTTATTACTTATTTATAATTTAGTTTACCAGTTAATAATTTATAACTTAGAGTTGACTTTTGTACTATATACTATTTATTTAAAATATTTAATTGTTATTGAATACTTATTATTTTATTTATTACTATTTATTTAGATATTTATTTTTATTAGTAATTATTATTTGTTTAAATATTTATTAATTTATTTTATTTATTATTATATAAAAATAAAAAATTCCTTTTACATTTAAGCTTAATCAAATTTAATGCAGTCTCTTTACGCATTATTAAGGTATACATCATTTTGACATATAAGGGATCATGATAGATAAATCTATATGATATATTGTCTGCACCAAACAAAAAGTATAGCATATAGTATCAGATTATCACATCATATCTAATATGACATATGCCAAACGAACCCTTATAGGAGAGAACCAAAAATTCTTAGCCACTTTACTCTCAGTCTTTCCACTATTTTACTTTAAACTCAAAATGGGCTATTTATAACAATTCGCAATAAAAATTTACACTCATGAGTGTATGTGATTTTCCTAATAGTGCTACTTCTAGCTTGATTCATTTGCAAATAAAATCTATCATTCTCACTATTAGCACAAAATTTAACAGCAAACAGTAGAACAATTAATATACATTATTATGGTATTTGAAGCAATTTTTTTATAATATAGAGTACACCTTCAAAAAGGAATATTATATACGTAATTGAATAATATATATAGATAGTGATAGTGGTATTCTTCTAATTCCATTTATAAAATAATGATACTTTGTCATTTATTACCAAGACAATCGTAGTTTTGTATTTTTTTTCCTCACATAGTAAATGTATTTTCATAATTTCCACTAACTAATGACATTTTTGTAATTTTTTATATTTTTCTCTAGACACACTTGATTATTCAAATATTATTTGTTATATTTCATGACATTTATTCAATTTCTATTGGTTTTCCTCTTTTTCATCTTAATCCTTAATTAAATCTAGTTATGAATGTGGGGATGATGCATTGAAACTCTAAATATTCATTGCTAAAGCTACTAACGTTGTCCAATAAGAGTTGCTCATGCTTGGTTTGGTTTCAACAAAGTGGCTGAAGTTGGCAACTGAATTTTTGTTTTTTCGGTAAGTTATCATATTTTCATTCCTATTGCAGCCAATTGGTACAATTGAGGATAATTCTGAATAGCTCGGAATTGCACTAAACTGTTTAGATAATGAATGGGTTAAATAAAGCAACAATTGCCTGAGACTGAGTAGGCTTATATTGAGTAGAAATCCAACTTAGCCAGATAGATTTCATTTCTAGGTGTACACGACAATAAGTATTATATATTAAAATAGGGTACATTGACAAAATCACTTTCACCTTAACAAAAGGAAACTACCAACCATACTATATTACTTTCTCAGAAAAATCAGCATCAAACTGTGCGGTGTTGTGCTCGTGAAGGCTTATCAAGAGTTCAATATAAAGGAAGAGGCGTAAAATCCCAATCCTTGAGCTATTCAAAAGTGCCTCAAAGATTGGGTCTACAATCTATCAATGACTAATTCTATTGACGGAAATTTTGTCCAGATACAACTCATTCACCGCCAAATAGGTTTGTGTCTTCAATACCTCTATATTTCTATTCATGTATCACTAATTAATGGCTACATTGTCATAGACACTATAGCTATTCACTGATGGGGGCACTTGAGAAACCACCTAAACTCTAAATCAAATCTCATCCAACCGTGATGTTGTAAATTTTCTCCCATAATTCTGTCACTACTACATATTTCACTTTTACTAACATTTAATAAATGTTACTAAATTATAAAAAAGTGTTGTTATTTCCATTAGTAACATTTTTATAAATGTTATATTTACCCTACATCGCTAAAGAGTTTTAGCTACACTTTTATGTGGTTTTACTAACATTTAATAAATGTTACTACACATGTTTTTTTTGTAACATTTGAGTATTTTTTGTAACATTTTTTAAATGTTACAAAAACATACATTTGCAACATTTAAAAAATGTTGCTATTACTCCTTTTCACAACATTTTTAAAATGTTACTAATTCCCTATTTTGCAACATTTAAAAAATGTTACAATATGTGCACTTTGTAACATTTTTTAAATATTGTAAAAACACATATATCATAACATTTTTAAAATGTTACTAATTTCCTATTGTGCAACATTTTAAAAATGTTACCTTTTACTCTCTTTTTACAATATTTTCCAAATTGAAAGGAATAAGCAATTAACTAGTCAACTATTAACAGAGCTCTCAACAAAATATTGATTATAAAAGTTGCTTACAACTAGTATCAAACAAACACATGAAGGTCTCGACAACCTTAGCTTCTGTCAACAAGATATTATTTATTATAAAAGTGAAAACAGATACTAGTTCTAGCTTACAATGTGCTATAGTTCTCTCATGAGTTATAACTAGCAGAGTTCAACTTTCAACAAGATATTATACCAGAGAAAAACTATCACATGATGTTTCAACTTTTAACTTAAAGCACAAAGCTTGTAATAAAGAAATAGTTCAGTACAAGTAATTTTGTTCATAGTTCACCATTCCAATTTCCACCTACACGAAGGCAAACAATAGACCTATGGTTGCCACCTTAATCCCCCACTTTTGAGTCTTGAATCGAACACCAGCAGGGTGCAAAAAGTTGTGTGGTCCATTCAGATCAAGCCTTGGATTTGCTCCTGTGGTATGCATGCATGTAATATCAGAATGTCATTGGCAATTTGATGAGACATGCTTATGCATTTTGATGACCTCAGCTGATTTAGGTATTCATATGTAAACTATCTTCATGCTTTATAACATGGTAGAGTTTTACATTTGCTGTTTCTTTTTTAAAGTATTGCATTCATGCATTGCATCCCTATTTTTCCACCCCACCTTGCCTCTTATAATTTAACCAATATATAGCAAAAGAAAGCTGCATTTTTTCGTAAAATAAAATAAATTCAGTTATATGCTGACAGTGTTAAAATTAATTATATCACAGGTATCAGTTGCGTACACCTTAGAGTGTAAGCCTTTTCCTAATGGTGTGCTAAGCCTTATAACTAGGAAATATGCCTTGAATTAAAGACTTAATTGCTAAAACTACAAAACCAACTAGCAAAAAGCTCCTTCATTGGCTTTCAAGGACCTTTTACTATGGGATTTCTTTTACAATAAATTCTAAACCATCTTAATTGCTTTCAATAAGAACTTATAAAGTTTTCAGGTCTACCAGGTAGGGGCATTCTTCTTAGCTTGTAGATATCTCTTGCTGCTACCATCTTCTACCATTTACATCTTACTATTACTAGTGTATTATTGGGTGTTTACCGATTCTTCTCCTTACAGATTTAGGAGTTTGGACTTTTCTATATCTTAGAATCTCCAGTAATTAACTGCAATAATGGTGTATTCTAGGTGCTTATAGTGACTCCAGAGGCATTCCAGGAGTAAGGAAGGAAGTAGCAGAGTTCATATTCTAGGTGCTTTACTAATATGATGTTTCCACTCTATTTTTGGATTAAACTTATAATAAAACTGGATGCTTAAGTACTTGGATGAAGGGGACAGTAAATCAATCCGAAGATAATGAACCTTCTCACCTTGAAACCAATTGTTCTGGATACCTTTCTTCTACCAATATCAAGCTGAATGAAGCAATTTGATGAGACTACAAAAGAGACAGTATATACACAAGATGAATATGTACACAATTATAACAATTACTGACGCTTCAAGCAAAAAAAAAATGAGAGAGAAGTAAAAAGCTATGATGAGCTTCACAATAAAATATCCATATGGATATGAAAAAAACACTAAACTAATGCAGGTAAAAGTAAAGCAACAACAACAAACACCACCATTTAATGTCACCACATAAATTAAACATGCCAAACAACCTTTAAAATGAGTGAGACATTTCTTCAAACACATTGCACGCTCAAATAATCCAAATTTCATTTGCACTCAAAAAGAGCTAATGTAGACTATGTTTCTTCCAAATATCACATCTGTGACCAAGATATAAGGAATTTAAGGAAGAAAGAGAGAAGAATGCGAACCTGAATGAGAGAAATGAAGTTAGAATGCTTTAATTTTGAGCAAATTAAAGTGCATGAGCATCCACTGAGACTACCAGTGCTTCTGAAATACAAGATCACACGCCAATCATTTACTATCTTGAGTTAGGATTCAAATTAGAGTTAGATTCTTACAAATCAAACTTGTACGCAGGGAAAGCTGAAGGAATGGCACCGATTCACAAACTCTACACTAGAACATGGAACGAGAGAGATCGAAAGTGAGACGGAAAGAGAGATCGAGGAAGACGAAGACGAAACCGTTACTAATCACCGCGAAGAAAACCGGTCACCGCATTAGCTTCGCCGATGACGCCGACGACGCCGACCACCTTCGTTCAACTCTCCCCCACCGATGACGCCGAACAAACCCCTCCGCTCAACAACGCCTTCGATTCTGTGTTGGTGAGCGAGAGTGAATTGAGAGATTTTGAGAATGAAAGGTTTTTGGCTAAAGTCCCCACCAGCTCGTTCCTGAGCTTGTTCTCCGCTCAACAAACTAAAAGGAATAGTGTTTTTGTGCAATTGTCGTTGAAACTCATTGCAACTCTGGGCTTGAAGCCATTGAAACTCGTGGTTCATAGCCCAATTGCCGAAGTGCTCGATCTGAACAACAATACTAGTAACACGTTGCTTGGACGGGTTCTAGTTTTAGTGGGCCGCTCCATAGGTATAGTAACACTTTTATATAATTGTTGTTTAAAATATCATTCAGTAACACTTTAAATAGTGTTTCCAATAAAATGTTAGCAAAGGCCCAAAATGTAGTAGTGTGCCATGACTGCGTAGTACCGCCGCACAAGCATGAATGAAACGTTTTGCTTCAGCGTGCATGTGTTTCTTTTATGGGCTTTGGGTCTTGCCTTGGATTTCCATTTCTTCCTTTAGTTTCTTTTTTCTCTCGGTTTTACGTATGGGCCATGCTTCCATTTTTTTTTAGTTTTCCTTTCTAAGTCTTTGGGTGTGTGCGCACACGTTCTTTTTATGTGTCGAGCAAAATAAGTTTTAGTACTGGTCAAGAAACGCGATGGGCATTTGTGTGTGCCCATTTTTTAAAGCTTTTTAAAATGTTTAAAAAAAATAAAAACATTAATGATTGTAATTAGAGCTGGGTATATAGATAAGTAAGTAAGGTGATAAAACATGTGGACTTTTTTGGTACAGTTCACAATAATTTGATGGAGGGACTAATTTGTCCCCATTTGTGAAATTTGATGGACTAATATGAGATTTTTCATATCTGAAGAACTAAAGTAGATATTTAGTCATGAAGTTAAGACCAAACAAGGGATATGATGAAGAAATGATATGGATTATGGTTGGGGTCATATTATACATAATCAGTATAAATAATATATTTTTCTATATGTGTATGAGATCGGCAATGGAGAACTTTTGCATGGATATGGCTAGTAGGAGGTTTGGGAGGCGGATCCTCTCATGTTAAAAATTAACATAAGAGGATTATGTTTGGATCTCTACCATTGATCAAGTTAAAAAAAATATTAATGATGTAAGAGAGACTTTAATTAATGGTGATGATCTAAATATGACCATATCATATTGAAAAATAACATGAGAGGATTCACTCCCCGAGGATGGAGGATAAGATGAGTTAAAGGGAGATACATAACTGTACTATTCAAGGTTGAGTTATATATTTTTACACTATTTTTCTTTAAATTAATTTTTATTTATAATAAAATCATTTTGGATTATCACTCAATAAAATTCAAGAAAAAAGATAAATTATATATGGTGGACAAATTATGATTATACGTAGTTACTTATATGATTTGACTTTCTTTTCTTCATCAAATTATATGGGAGGTTATTGTTTATCAAAAAAATATGGGACGCTATCTTAAGGAAATAACCATTTTTTTTTCAAAATCTTTATACTATTTCATTTTTAAAATAATATAATATAAGAGGTATGCAAATTCTAATTTTTACGATATTTTTTTTGGTAAGTAATTTCTAAGATATTTTTTCTCTTAAACAATAGTATGGAAAGATGTATATAAAATTAGTGTGAAAAAATGTACAAAATTACTCTATAAACAAGGATCACTTTCCGTGTTTTTTTACTTCTTTTTTTTTTTTATCAGGACCATGTTGAAATTTCCAACATTAAACTGAGGCCGAGGCTTACGCAATACTTGTGCATATATTTGGTGGCTGTAGAGTTTAATGCGGTTACTTCGTATACATTAAGGATTTTATTGTTGAAGATACAGATCTTTTTAGCCTTTTTAAGATGCCGAATGGCCCAAAACTTTCATTGTAGGAATGCAGGAATTTGACCAAACATATAAAAAGTGCCTTGCGCTTAAGGGTAATTAACTTCACCCCTAAAAAACATGAAGGTAAATATCTCATGAGGTTACGGTCAATAGATGGAATAATAGTAAAATCATTAAGGAGCATTTGTTTCAATAATTAATGTTTAAAAAGTGTTTAGAAATGTTAAGGCATCTATGGGTGGAAATGCCAAGGTTTAAAATCATCAATGGATTGCTGCACAAGCAGAAACTCGTTTGTTGAGCTTCAGAAATTTCTGAGAATCATTTTCAAGAATAAATTGACAACGTATTTGATTTAATATACATATCCTTGATAATGTCACAATTTCTAAAATATCCCTAATACTAAATTAAAAAATAATAAGAAGAAGAAGAAGGCATTATAGTATTTTCATTCTTAAATCATGGGAATCTTCCAACCCCCATTGGAATAAAATTCTATTAAATAGAATATAAATTTTCTGTAAATGATTGATGTATGGAAATTTTTTTTTTTTTTTTGCAAAACTTAAAACAGATACAGAAATATATACATATATTATTTCCAAGCTATTATTTCTTGAAATAAAATTATATAAACCTTGAAATAAACACATTCTTAGGATATATATATACACACACATATTAGTGCAGTACACGTGCGATGTACGGTGGTTGGTAGTTTGTTTGCTGATATATTTTTATATATTAACATATTTGAAATCATAGAAATTATTAATTTGATATATATGATATGCATTATAAAAAAATATTATTATGAAATAATTAAATGAAGCTCAAAGAGACGTAGATGAACATTTAACAATAAATATTCAATGAATAATAATTCAGTTCATAAACATTAACATAATGAAAACAATTTGCACTTCCTCGACCTGAAAAAAGAAACCTTAAAACAAGTTGTTCGTCAAAAAAGTTTAAATTTTCTGTAAACTAAGCTTTAAATAAAAATTATTGCATTAATAGTTTCAATTTCTATGCATTAAAAATTATTAGTTTATATTGAAATATAAGATTATGCATGTGAAATAATCACCTACTCCCCCCCGCCCCTCTTCTTGTCAAGTATGTAAATCTAACTGAAATTTTGCATGAAATAATATGGAAAGTTCAAATTAAAAATAATTGTATGATACGTAAATCAATACTTTTATAATGACATACCTGTTTAATCTATTTTAGGGCTAGGATCCCGTTGAAAAGAAAAATTGTGTAATACAATGTCTAACATTTCTTGATACGAGCTTAGGAGGGTAAAATAGACATTTCAACACTCAGAAGAAAAAAAAAATTATTATTAGTAAATTTGCGTTGATAATATATTTTGACTATATTGGGTCAAGTTTAATTTATTTAGTTTATTAGTTTTTATTTTAGAATGTTTCAAGACTTGTTTTATTTTTATGTTTGTTAAGTTCAATTATTAATGTAGTAATTTATGCCTAGTCTAGTAGGATTAGGAATAAATTAAACCTAAATAAGGGGTGTAAATATCTCCAAACTTAGCCGCTATTGTTCTTCAATTTTTGTTTGAATAAAATTTCTCTAGTATCTTTTAAGAAACTCTGTGCGTACAAATGAAATTGAGTGATTCTCTTAACTTATTGCATCAGGAAACTGAATAGGAGATTACAAAATAGAATGATTCCTTTATCGTATTTTATTTAGTTTTCAATCTTATCTTTCATATTAATTATGTGTTAGAGTTTCTGAGTTTTTGATATCCACGGGGTTCTGCACCTTTTCTTATTAGGTATTAATACTAATAAAAAATAATCTTACTTGTATAATGGCATATTTGTTAATTTGTTTTTGGGGTAGGCCCCATTGAAATATACACACACATACACACCGAGAGCATATATATATATATATATATATATATATATATATATATATATAAAATACAAATGTCTAACATCTTTTATCAATAAGAAGGTACCAATACAAATTTTTTTAAAAAAGAAATCGCCGTCTAACAAATAGCTTACTACCTGCATGCCACATTTGTGATCCACCTACTACTCTTATCTACTGATTTCATTGTTGTTAAAATAAAATAGTAAGATTATATTAGTCTTTTCAATAAGTGAAATTTGAAAAACACCCAATGAAATACTATGAAGAGCTTTAAAAATTAGGAACAAACTCATCTAAATTTTTCTGTTTACTAAAAAAAGATTACATATTCTTTCTACAAAAAGAAATACTCCCTTAAATAATATTACCAAACCAATTCTAAAATGATTAGATAGGACTCGTTTAGCATGCTTAATAGAATAAAGACAGATAATATAAGATTTGATAATCTTCTAATACTATATAGTGGTTGATGTAGTATTGTATAAAAATGTTCTGAAAATCAGACGGGACCGGTCTATCGTCCGGTCCAGGTTGAACCTGAAAACTACCTTGTAAAGAACCACTCAAGAACTTTTAAGAACCGCCCCTGAATAGGAAAACCGGGCAAATTGACCTGGCCAAAAAACAGTCCAACCGGTTTTTTATAAAAATAAAATAAAATTGTATTATTTTGGATTTTTTTTTAAAAAAACCTAAACTCTCATATTTCCTAATTTTTTTCCTTTTCTAATATGGGAAATAGTAACTTGAGAGATTTAATCCATATGGATAATGTTTATTTTTATTAAGAGATGAATTATGTTATGTTTTGAGTTTTGTTAATGCCTAATTAAATTTTTAGTTATTTTATAATATATATTTTATTTTTTATTTTTATATATTTATATAAATACATGCTTTATTATATACCGGTTATATTCCGGTTGAACCCCTGATTGAACCTATTGAACCTTTGAATCCTTGCCCTAACTGGTTCAATATCTGGTCCAATTTTCATAACCTTGTTGTATAAGATACAACATTTTATATTCTATAATATTATCATTTATTTACTGATAATTCTAATTATAAATGAATAGTAAATAAAATATAATAATAAAGTATTTTTATTAAATATTACAATATTTATTAACTAAAATTTTAATTTATATTAAATGTTATTATTTATTTCAATATTTTATAACTATTTATTATTTCATTAAGTATAAAATATAAAACACTTTCTTATAATTATACATATTTTAATATTTTTTAAAATTATAATTTAAAAATAATATTATATTAAAATATTTTAATTATTAATCCTTATTCTTACGTATTACATGTTGTTTATTACTTATTTATAATTTAGTTTACTAGTTAATAATTTATAATTTAGAATTGACTTTTATACTATATACTATTTATTTAATTGTTATTGAATACTTATTATTTTATTTATTACTATTTATTTAGATATTTACTTTTATTAGTAATTATTATTTATTGAAATATTTATTATTTTATTTTATTTATTATTATTTATTAAATAATTATTTTTTGTTATATTATTTATTATTATTATTTAAAAAATAAAAAATTCCTTATATGTTTAAGGTTAATCAAATTTAATGCAGCCTCTTTATGCATGATTAATTTATACATCATTTTGACATATAAAGAGTTATAATGGATAAATCTATACAATATATTATCTGCACCAAACAAGGATTATAGCATATAGTATTAGATTATCACATCATACCTAATACAGCATATGCCAAATGAACCCTTATAGGAGAGAACCAAAAATTCTTAGCCACTTTACCCTCGGTCTTTCTACTATTTTACTTTAAACTCAAAATGGGCTATTTATAACAATTCGCTATAAAAATTTACACTCATGAGAGTGTATGTGATTTTCCTAGTAGTGCTACTTCTAGTTTGATTTATTTGCAAATAAAATGTATCATTCTCACTATTAGCACAAAATTTAACAGCAAACAGTATAACAATTAATATACATTATTATGTTATTTGAATCATTTTTTTATAATATAGAGTACAACTTCAAAAAATAATACTATACACGTAATTGGATATTATATATAGACAATGATAATGGTATTCTTCTGATTTCATTTATAAAATAATAGTATCTTGTCATTTATTAGCAAAACGAGTAATTTTGTATTTTTTTTTCCCACATAGTAAATGTATTTTCATACTTTTTCCTAAGTAATGACATTTTTGTAATTCTTTATATTTTTTTTTCCTAGAGATACTTGATTATTCTAATATTATTTGTTATATTTTATGACACGTATCCAATTTCTATTGGTTTTCCTCCTTTTCATCTTAATCGTTAATTAATCTAGTTATGAATTTGGGGTGTAGCATTGAAACTCTAAATATTCATTGCTAAAGCTGGTAACGTTGTCCAATAAGAGTTGCTCATACTTGGTTTGTTTTCTACAAAGTGGCTGACGTTAGCAACTGAATTTTTGTTTTTTCGATAAGTTATCATATTTTCGTTCCTATTGCAGCCAATTGGTACAATTGAGAATAATTCTGAATAGCTCGGAATTGCACTAAACTGTTTAGATAATGAATGGGTTAAATAAAGAAACAATTACCTGAGACTGAGTAGGCTTACATTGAGTAGAAATCCAACTTAGCCAGATAGATTTCATTTCTAGGTGTACACGACAATAAGGATTATATATTAAAATAGGGTACACTAACAAAATCACTTTCACCTTAACAAAAGGAAACTACAAACCATACTATATTACTTTCTGAGAAAAATCATCGTCAAACTGTGTGGTGTTGCTGCGCGTAAAGGCTTATCAAGTGTTCAATATATATAGGAAGAGGCGTAAAATCCCAATCCTTGAGCCATTCAAACGTGCCTCACAGATTGGGCCTATAATCTTTCAATGACTAATTCTATTGACGGAAATTTTGTCAAAATCATCAGTGGATTTAATCTTCTCTCCAGATACAACTGTTCCCAATTCCTCCATCACATATAAAGTAGATATATAGGACCTACACTACTTAGTCCTTAATTTCCATAAAACTTACTGAACACCCTTTCTTAAAGGCATTCCTTGTAGACTCCAGATAAATGTATTAAAACTTAGCATGAGAATTAAAGAAAGAATAAAATAATCTTTGACTGCGCAGTACCGCCGCACAAGCATAAATAGAACGTTTTGCTTCAGCGTGCATGTGTTTCTTTTATGGGCTTTGGGTCTTGCCTTGGATTTCCATTTCTTCCTTTAGTTTCTTTTTTCCTCGGTTTTACGTATGGGCCATGCTTCCATTTTTGTTTAGTCTTCCTTTCTAAGTCTTTGGGTGTGTGCGCACGCGTTCTTTTTATGTGTCGGGCAAAATTAGTTTTAGTACTGGTCAAAGAAACGCGATGGGCACTTTTGTGTGCCCATTTTTTAAAGCATTTTAAAATGTTTGAAAAATAAATAAAACTTTAATGATTGTAATTAGAGCTGGGCATACTGGTAAGTAAGTAAGTTGATAAAACACGTGGACTTTTCTGTTACAACTCATAATAATTTGATGGAGGGACTAATTTATCCCCATTTGTAAAATTCGAAGAACTAATATAAGATTTTTCATATCTGAGGGACTAAAGTGGATATTTAATCATAAAGTTAAGACCAAACATGGGATATGATGAAGCAATGGCATGGATTATGGTTGGGGTCATATTATATATAATGAATATAAATAATATATTTTTCTATATGTATATGAGATCGGCAATGGAGAATTTTTGCACGGATATGGCTAGCGGAAGGTTTGGGAGGTGGATCCTCTCATGTTAAAACTTAACGTGAGAGGATTATGTTTGGATCTCTACCCATGATCAAGTTAAAAAAAATGTTAATGATGTAAGAGAGAGACTTTAATTGATGGTGAGGATCTAAATATAACCATATCATGTTGAAAAATAACATGAGAGGATTCACTCTCAGAGGTTGGAGGATAAGACAAGTTGGAAGGGAGATATATAACAGTACTGTTCAAGGTTGAGTTATATATTTTTACACTATTTTTCTTTAGATTAATTTTTATTTATAATAAAATCACTTTGAATTATCACTCAATAAAATTCAAGAAAAAAGCTAAATTATATGTGGTGGACAAATTATGATTATATGTAGTTATTTATATGATTTGACTTTTTTTCTTCATCAAATTATATGGGAGGTTATTGTTTATCAAAAAATATTGGACGTTATTGTAAGGAAATAACCATATTTTTCAATATCTTTATAATATTTCATTTTTAAAATAATATCAAATAAGAGATATGCAAATTCTAATTTCTAAGATATTTTTTTTGGTAAGTAATTTCTAAAATATTTTTTCTCTTAAACAATAGTATGGGAAAATGTATATAAAATTAGTGTGAAAAAATGCACAAAATTACTCTATAAACGAGGATCACTTTCTGTGTTTTTTAACTTCTTTTTTTTTTTATCAGGACCATGTTGAAATTTCCAACATTACTTCTAGGCAGAGTAATTGGAAATTGAGGCCGAGGCTTACATAATACTTGTGCATATATTTGGTGGTAGTAGAGGCCTGCAGCATTTTTAACATGTTGCAACACCATGTTCGGTTTTCCACCCTCTGAAATCAACAACTCTATTTCAATCACACAGTTCTATGATTGTATTAAATACTATTTTCATACACTCTAGAAAAGATTCAGTGAGACTAATATCCCATCTGGAAAAACAAATAACAACAACAAAAAAGAAAAAGAGAGAGAGAATTATCTATACATCCATACATGAATGACAACAAAGGGATTCCTTTGCTAACTCTCTCTTTTGGAGGCAACGTTTTATTCCTAAACTATCCTAATGTCTGTTTGTTACTTACTTATCCACTTTTTAGTAAGTTACATGAAGTTATTATTTAAAAATTAAATATTAGTAGTAGTTTTTTTAAAAGTTCTCGACTGAAAATAAAAATGTAAAAATATTTATATTAATTTATTTTAATTTGAAATTTAATTCTTATAAAAATAATTTTAAAATTTATATTAAAAATAAAAAAAAATGAATTGATAAGCATTTCAATTCACTAACATTGATGAAAACTTCAAAAGTAAAAGAAAATCATGAAATCGAATTACGAGAAATACTATAATGAACCAAAACTTATCATGATGTAAAGATTTCTGATCTACCCTAAATCATTCTCCAGTTGAGATATAACATAATATGAAGTGGTCAATGCTTTTTTACTTAAATCAACCTCTTGATTGCCTTTGTGAAGAGCTCAAGTTCTTCAACTGTGCCGTAAGCATCGTAAGTATCATCCAGAGTAAATACACATCCAACCATTTTGCCTACTATCCTTCTCGAAGTGCTATATTTAGGCTCACAAGACGTACATGTGATATGCCCAAAAGTATGATTCAACCACTCTCTCTCTAATGTAAGGAACCTTGGCCACTAAGTCTGATTTTTCCACCACCTGTAAATTGTAATACTAATACAAGTTATATCATATTGATTATAAGTTAATAATCAACAAGTGTATAGCAACTTAAGGAACTACTTCAATTGCTATGATCTAATAAAATTTTCATATATATAGATATCAAATTTATTATATTAAGAATATAGTCATTGAAAAAAGAAAAATTAAAAAAGGTTGATCGGAATTTGACAAGTTGATGAAAATTGAAATGCTAGAAAATATTTTCCTCCAAAAGTAACTAAAAAAAATCCGGGCTTATTTGATTCCTATTTTTGCTTTTAAATTTCAGTTTTGATTACAAAAATGGCACCTTGTTTTCAATAAGCTTCCTATTTTTGAGATTTTATGAAAAGAAAATACAGAAAATAGAAAAAAGGTTCAACACAAAGTAGTAATTTTGGTAAGTAATTAAAACCAAAAAAATGAAATGAAACCAAAAAATAAACAAAACGTTAGACTTAATTGAATTTGGATTTTTGTATTTTTTATTTTGCTAATATTCTTCGATACTTATGAAGTGCTAAACACTCAAAGAAAGTAGTAAAGACTACATCAATATTCAATCAGAACAAGCTAGAAAACGATAAATATCACAACACCCAAGACAACAACATGAGATTGCATGACATACCACGAGAACAGAAAGAAGGAAAACACTTGCTTGGTGTTACTAGCAACTTCTTTTTGGTGCAATTTCTGTAGCATACTAAAATCTAATTTTGCAAAAGTTAGAAGAACTTTGTTTTGGGAAAGATCTTCCTCATAGAAAGACATGTAATGCCTTTCCTGCATCCTTGGAATTTCCTTGTGAAGAGGTTGCCTTAAGCTCTGATTGATTTGAGCAGCAAGAGAAGTGCTCAATTGATTGATCGTGGACTTAAGATTGGTGTATGTGAAATCAAGTGCTTCATCCAATATATCTTCCCCATGAACCCTTAATTGTGTAGCTTCATATAAGCTCCACTTTTCTTGAACATCTCGGGCAATTGTTTCGTTGAACTTTCCTTTGTTATTCTTGAATTTGTTAAATATATATGTTAATTATCATTCGCCCATCAATTCATGAATCTATATTCTATAATATTTAATTAATTTATAACCGATTGCCAGTGCATTAAATTTTCTTGGTCATGTACTAATGTAAAATATTACATTGGCACAATTCTGCATATATGATGAAATGTGGTGTCCTTTTGGCCTAAGCAAACGAAAGAGTAACGTAAGATTGTAAAGGCCACCATCTTCTGTGGTAAGGTTATATTGTTGGTAAAAGCATTGTGGATTTGTTCTAATACTTCGTTTGTTTCATGTTCAAAATGATGAGATATAGCCAAACATTGGATTGAATCAATGAAGTTTAGTTTTTGTGAGATATTATTGCTTGATAGAAACATCTTCTTCCCTTCCTCTTTATATACTTGAAGTTGTCGCTTCATACTTTCATTGACTTCCTGCAATAGTTATAACTAGGTAATGAAATCAGTCTTTTAAATTACAGTTGCGGTCGCGGATGTGGTCGCCATTACAGTTGTTACAATTGCGGATAATGCGGTCGTCGCAATGCGCGCTGTGGCTGATGCAGTGTGAAATTTTTGCGCGTTTGCAACTTGAAAAAAGAACCCATTGCGGTCTCAATGCGTCTCGTTGCGGTCAACTTGTGTAAAAATGAATCATACCATGATTGCGGTCTGATGCGGTTGCGCTACGGACTGCAACCGCAATATTGCGGCCGCATCACGTGATGCGGTCTGCAATTTAAAACCCTGAATGAAATGTTCATATATGGACCCTATTCAATTTTTTAAAAATAGGACTGTTTACGGTAGAAATTTGTTTCTGGCAATACCCGATACTGCGATGATCGGAGTATGACTTTACTTCTACATTTACCTCAACGACTTTTGATATAATGTTTTCGTACATAATTTAATTTGTACCTTTGCTAAGCCTCTTGAATAGGTACTAATCCAAAATTTAAATATATTACTATGAGAAAAACCAATATCTATATAGGCATGTATGTCAAAATTGCATATGTAATTAAGATGAAATAGTCAAATTGATCAACCCCTTAGAAATATGTCAGCAGATAAATTAGATTTTTAGATTTTAAAAGTTCCAAATTAATTCTTAAAAAAGGACAAATTGATCTTTCTGTATATATTCATACAATCAAAAAGAATTATATAGAACTTTAGAAAAGGACCAATTTATCCTCTTTTTCAATATGTGAGGATCAATTTATAACTTTTAAAATTTGAGAGATTAATTTGTCTCTTGATATATCTAGATATGTTTCCAAGGAATCAATTTTCATATTTCATCTATAATTAAATATACCAATACCATACCAATAATGATTCTGAGTCATAACGGAGGAAAATATCCCCCCAAATGCTAGGGCGAAAATTTGCACAAGGTGGCATGAAGTCAGACGCTGCATGCTGGGTTGAAGTAACTGGAACAGAAGCTGCAAGAGACATTGTATCGTCTTTGGTTTGAGAATTGAGATACAGTATCAATGGACGATGGTAATAAGGGTCAAGGGTTGTTTAGTGGCGATGATGATGAACTCTATTATATATAGGGTGTATTAATAATACGATTCGTCTGTTGGAGAAATTATTGCACAGTTCAAAAGCATCACTAAAGATAACAATCCACTCATTTCACGTTTTTAACATTTTTAATCAATGGTGAAATTTACCGCCACGTTATATATTTGTTATTCTTTTAAAATTAATATATATAAGGGATGAAACTCACTCATCTTTTTCTTAATCAACTTATAATTAGGCGATATAATTTTATTTTATCAAAACTAATTTTTCTTTATCAACTTATTTTCTTAGTCAACTTATTCTCTATCTACTATTCTTCTCTACCAAAATAATATTGGTTCTAACCCAAAGGAATTGGCCAAGTGAAGCATGATAGCTTCTCACATAATAGATTATATATGTTTGAAGCCTCATCCATTGATCTCTTTGGAGTTGGATAAATACAAGTTCCTCTATAAGTGCCTTTTGAGTCCATAGGCTTTCTCTGCCTTGGATCGAGCTGCCATCCTATCATCCTCCCAGCCCAAATTTTTCTCCTCAAAAAAAAATATTGGTTCTCTTTACATTTTTCTCTCATTTGAAAACCATATATATAAGTGATAAAAATTTTAAATAACATTATTATATTTTAAACAAATATATTTAATATTAATTTAATAAAATATAAATACTTTTCATCTGAATCGTCTACACCATAGTAATTATAATACAATATTTTAAAAAAATATTATGGTCCTTTAAAAATATGAAATTTGGGTTCAAAGTCTAATTATAATTAGAGAATAGTGAAAACTTAATCCTACTACACCTGTAATACATCTATCTTATGAAGATTATTCAATGTTTGTTGTGAAAATTAAATAATAACTTTAATAATTTTATTTTCCCCTAAAAAATAATTATATTAAAGCCTAAAAAATCTACAAAAAAATAAAATTTAAAAAAATTTAATTTTAGCTTGACAAGAAGTACGTGCTCCTGCATATCCTCTAGTGCAATAAGGATTTCAAAATCTCATAATTTTCCAAGAAATAATTATATTGATTTTAATTTATGAAGAATAAGGTTTTTTGTTTCTGAGGAAGGTATACAAATCCACTTTTATGCAAGACTTAGGATGGCATGAGCCATACAATAATTCTTACAACCACTGAGAATGGTCTCGCTATACATCAACGTTGCATATTGTTGCGTAGATTAAAAAAATTTTAAAAAAAACTTATTTAGCATTAACGGGAAAGAAAATTTTAATTTCCAAGAATCATAGTTGTTGAATCGTGAGGAGTAAAATAAAGTTCATATCTTAATTCTCTCTTGGTTGCTTATACTTTTGGCAGTTTCAGAGTACTTTTTCATGACATGTGTTAAATCGACAACTTATGTTAGTGATGGTTCATTGAGACATATGTTTTTCTTTGTTTTGTCTACGTGTTCATCACACCTTTGGAGTTTGAAATTGTATGTGGAACAACAAGCCTGGGATTGCATTTGTTTTAATAATCCAAGAAAAGAAAGAAAGGTTAATCACGAGAAGAACTTAAAGAGTAACTGCAAAGTAGCGTAACTGTGTAGATATTTTCTCTTTAGAATGGAATCTGCTTGAAAAAGAGCTTGATGTCAGAAAAGCTAAGGATGTATCTACAAGCTGAGTAGCTTATATCTCTAGTTGTTCTGGTCGATCCAACTTGCGTGTTGTAAGTTCATGGTTATATGTATTATCCCTGTTGTAAAGTTGGCCTTGACATATTTCCTTAGCAATGAAACTTTTTCACAGACTCCAAAATAAGAATTTATGGGGAAACTCTTTAAGATTGTTGCAAGAAGTTCATGGTATTGTTATGGCTCTCAAAATGTTGTTGAACTCTTTAGACTCAAAAAGTCATATTAGCATCATTTGATGAAATAATACAAAAGTTGTCATCAATAAACCAAAGCCATAGAAGTAACATTTAATAAATATATTATAAAGTTGCTCCCAAAATCTCAAATAACTATAATGGACATAATAAATTGAGGGAGAATCTTTGACGGACAAATAAGAAATTAAAAGTTTTAATTAATGGAAGGATAAAGTTAGATTTTTATTAAAATTTAAGATTTATATTCACCCTTTAGATTTTTTCAAAAAAATTTCAAAAAACAAAAGCTACATTCAAAAAGTGCCATAGCATTGGAAGCACTGCAAAACCTACCCTAAAAGATTAAGCCTGATCACCTTTCCAAAAAAAATCATGCCTATTTGTATACAACTGGAATCAAACGAAAAATTAATTTAAATTGATATTAATTGCTGAAATTTGACTTGATTGACATTAATTAAAGTGGTTTGGAAAATCAAGATATTTTGATTGACTCTAATTAAAAAACAAAATCAATTTAAAAAGAAAATTTATGCTAATTAAAAAGAAAAAGGTTCGATTGTAATTTTTTATAATTTTATAATTTTTTTGTATTTTTTTATCACTTTTTGACAAAGATAAGTTATGAAACATGGGCTAAAAAAAATGAACTTTTGTTGATTTTTTGTATTTTTGATTCAATCAAAAATGAATTTTTGGCATCCCAATCAAAAATTGGGTGCTGATTACATAAATTTATAATAAATCATATTAAAACATGTAACTAATTATTAAATGGGATTTTTTTAGGTACATAAAAAATTTGGAATATAAAAAATGTTATTTCAATAGTAAAAACACAATATATATATATATATGAACCGTTGGTGATATATATGATCATGAAGGCTATGATATCTTGTTATAATCTTGGTATGTAATTGGTTCACCCAAAATTTTAAGCTAATAAATAAAGACATAAGAATAATTTTATATTTAATATACATTTCTCTTCGTTGCACAACAAGTATACACTGAAAGGGGGGTTTGAACTTCATCAGTCTTGGAAAATCTAATACAATCATTTGTGGGAGCCACACAAGATGAGATGGACGATGGTGATTTCTTCATGTTCAGGTAGCATGTCCAAGTGCTATCTGTAACACCTTACTAAGTTCTACTTCTTTGACCTTAGTTTTTAATAATAATAATAATAATAATAATAATAATAATAATAATAACATTATTATTATTATTTTAAATAATAGTTAGCTAGCATAATATTACTAACCTGTAATCTAAAATTTTGTAAGAATTTTTTTTAACTGCTATGATTATTTCTTATTCATAGTAATATACTGAAATAATATATATCAACTATAAATCATGCATCTGGTAGGCTACCCCAGGAAAAAAAGGTGAATCACAATGGATATGCTTAAATACAAAGTCTTTCCTAGTTAGAATCTTTTCAAGTTACACTTTCATAGTAATATACTTTCTTCCCGCAACCCAAGGGTAATTTTTAAATGACAAAGAATAATTCTTTTCTAACATAACACTACTATTTGTTAATCAGTAATTCCTATAGTTTAGACAACCATCATCTATAGAAAATATACTTCACTACCAACATCAATTCATAAGGTATAGTACATATTACACATTCAAGATACATGAAGGAAAAACTTGATACAACAATATAACATAACCAAAGTCTGGTAATAGATAGTAAAGATTTTATTTAGCACACATAATAGAATCTGATTATTTAGAAGTTAAATCTATGCTAAGGGTTCATCCATTTCACTATTGATAACGATCCATGCTATCTGAAAATATTAAAGAAAAGGGGCGAGAGAAGTCTGCCAATAGGATGATGTTTCCAGGGGAGTCCCACTTCATCCCAAAAATACTAAAAGTAATGTGGGAGTGCAACAATATGCAATCTTTTATATTAACTCAAATTGTATTTAAAATATTGAGAACATTTACTAGTGTCAAGCAAAATGGAAATACATAGTATCAATCATAATAAAAATGCAGTAAAAGGAGTATAATAAATAATCATGAGTGTACTGTAAACTTCTCTTTATAATATCTCATTTCCTTCTAATGGTTATAGTCTGCAAGTTTTGGTTCGTACTGGATTTGCTAGAGCTCTCATTACTTGGGTGTCCCCTAGTCAGATTAGCGAATGCCAAGTCCTTGTTTACTAGCATGACGGGGCCCAAGGCATTATTACAACATCCACCAAGTCCTCTTCCGCTACAAGGCAGGGCTGGAGATGTTGTTTAGCAGCTGCAATACTAAGTGTTCACCAAGTCATTCTCCGCTACAAGGTGGGGCCTGTGGTGTCACTTATTTATATATCTATTTCACATAGTATACATAAAAGATGAAAATTACATAAACTTTTCACAATTTCTCTCATATTCACATGTAGACCACAAGATTGTTCAAATTTGCACATAATTCCCAAACAACATAGGATTCCTAAAAAGTTCACAAAAACCCATATTTCTTTGTAATTATCAATGAAGCACAAAATCACACTATTATAATAAAACTCATTTTCTTTATAATAAAATATGCTTAACTTGGTTTTTAATCATATAATAATTTAATTTCAAGTATTCATGCACTATTTTTTTTATTAATTCCATAGGCTTAAATACACCCAAAATTATTTAAAATCTATTTTTAGAAAATATGTAGGTGAATTATCTTTACATGTTCAACATAGATAAAAATATTTTTATTTATAGAGCAAATAACAGAGCAATGGAACCTTTTTCAAGAAATATAAAATCAAAAAAGAAATATTCAAAATAATAATCAAGGTTTAGAAAATGACTTCAAGCAAGAAACTAGTTAGTTTACATGCCATATTCCTAATGGGACCTTAACTTCAATCTTTGTACACAATATTTCTTAATATTGATAAATGTATAATCAAGTCAAATATTCATAGTCCAAGATCCATAGTTTGAGTCCAAATATTATGACCATAAATTGTCTCAATTAAGTCCAAGTGAGTCTTGAATACTCATAATAGTCCAGATAATGTCTATAAAGTCATAAGTCCATAACAAAGGTTATGATTAATATGAATAGATTTAGTGCCTTTTTATGTCTTATTAAGTCTTAATGGTCTCAAGAGAAACATAACACATAAATCAAGCTAAATATTACATGCTCAAAAGTTTGGAATCCATTCACTATAGTGAATTAAATAAAGCACTTTCATGAACCAAAAATGTTTCATAATCAAATATGTAATGAGGTCAAAACCAAACCATATCACCTTAAAACTCCATAACTTGTGCACAAAGCTTTATCAAGCAAAAAAAATGGTTTAACACATTAAAACAAATTTATACAATATTATATATTTGAAGAAAGCATAATTTGACTATTGCTCAAAGATAAAAACCAAAATTTAAAACGATTTTTAATCGTGATTTTCAACCATATAAGTAGAGAAATAAACATGCATCATAGACACATAGATTAAGATACTTTAGGTTATCATCTTTAAATCATTCCAAGTTATCAAAAACAATAAACACAAGATTTGAGTATCATATAGTATAACATCACATAAGAAAATCAGACATAAAGCTTATAAGTGAAAGAAAATCCCTACTTGTTCTTGGAGTTTTAGAAATTTAACTACACCAAGGATAGACCAGCTACTTCTTCAACTTATCTAAAGCTTTTCTAAGGGATGAAATTCATGTATAAAAGCTGAAAAGTGTTGGTGTTAGATAGTGATAAGAAGAGGTAATGGTTTGGAGGTGTTTTACTAAAAATTTGTAAGTGTTTTTGTGTGAAAATGAAGAAAATGAAGAGAGAAATGGTGGTTCCAATTTTTAATAGATTTTGGGTAGAAGAATGAAGTGTGTAGTTGTGTTTAGGGGTGTGCTATTTATAGAGAAGGGCTAGGATTAAAATATTACTAATTTCATAATTTATTTGTCATATTTAGTTAGTTTAATTAGTTAAATATTAAAACTAACACTAACTTATTTAATTATTCAAAATAAGGTAAATTTACTTAAACTAGTCAATCTTAATTAGGTAAATTAATTAGTATTGGTTTTTTTAAAAATTTTTTAATCAAATTCAAAACCATGGCTTAATATTTTTAATCAAATATTATCATAAGGTTATTAGAGATTAATACAAGGATTCATGAAATTTATACAATTGTTTATAATTATTTGTATTTTATTTGGTATTTTAGACTATTGCTAAATGAGCACTGCAGTGCTAAATAAGCATTGCAACAGTCGTGCGCTAAGGCAATGCACTGTGGGCATGCTCTCGGGTGAGCGCTGAAACCCTCATTTGAGCGCTGCAGCAGTTAAGAGTTATATAAAACTCTCATTCCAGGTTTCCAGACCAAACACACGAACCTCCACCCCCCCCCCCCAAAACATGAAACCCTTGCTCCCAACTCCATTCTTCCTCCCTTTTTCCATTCCATTCTCTCATCCTAACCCTAATCTCTCGTCTTCCAAGCTCAAAGTAAGTTGTTTTGTTGATTTTTCTTCATTTTCCTTTAATCTTCCATTCTCTTAGGTTGGTATCATTATTCTATCAAGGGTGGCAAGTGTTAGTGCACTCCCTTTGGGGTTTAAGTTAGATTGTTGTTATTCAAAGACTATTAGAGGTTAATGTAGAGTTTTTGTGATACCCGAGGTACACGGGTCAGCAGTAAGGTTCTGCATAGCCTCAAAGATTCCCTGGGAACCACCATCGGGTCCTGAATTTTACTAAGTCTGGATCCTACACCTCCTTGGAGGGCTATATGATAGAACCATATTCTTGAGATCAAAAGTCCCGGTAATTGTTCCTTGAGGGAAAACAAGTTGAAGTATGATTTTTAATGAATTTTATGAAGCCTACAAATATTTCGTTGTTAGCCCACACGTTTAGAAAATCTCAAAAATTCCTAAATTTGAACTAAAACTCAAAATTTGGATTCTGATTTGATGGAGTTTTGATTTTTGTGATATTTTATTTGAATCCAAATGGGGGGTATTTCCTTATTTACATTTATGTTTTAAAGTTAATGGAAAGTAAAATAAATGAGGACATTAACTTTAAATTAGTAAATGTAAATAAGTGAGTGTTGGAACAACCCAGATGCTGGAATGACTGAAAAACACAGAAGTTGGGAGTTTCTGTCACCGCTATAGCGGTCACAAGCACTTGTTCAAGTGGTGCAGCGGACTGAGATATAGCGGTCATATCCCACTATAGCGGTGTTAGTGACAGTTTAAAATCCCCAAATCGGGCAGAAGAGAAGCAGAGACGCGATTCTCTCCCTTCTCCTCTATTTTTTCTCTCTTTCTCTTAAATTCTCTCCAATCCATCATTCCAAGCTTCAAGGTAAGTTCATATTATTAGATTATGTCTTTATTTCTCCATGATCTTGGATTTGGACCGATTATTTTTCTCATTTTTATCAAGTGGTGGTGTTTCCCCAATTTTAGTAGAGTTAGAATAGAGCTCTCTAGAGATTTTTAGATGTTAATCTAGAGTTATGGTTGCTCCATGGTAGTTGTTGGTGCCATTCCAAACTCTTCAGGTCAAGTTGGTGGGGCCTACATACTCCCGGCTTTAAACGGTGAGTGGGTTCAAATCCTATGATCCTTATGTTGATCATTAGAGTTAATTTTAGTAAATTATAGCATGAGATATATATGTTTTTCTGAAAACTCATGGGACCATTATTGTTAAAGTGATTTTTATCAAAGAGCTAGAGTATATATTTAAAGATTTATGGAACATTATGATGATTTCCATAGTAGAGAATATGTATATGATAGAGTTTTAGAGAAAATAATTGTTTTTATGATTCTCAGAAGTATAGAATTCAATATGATTTGTAACAACTGTCAGATACATATTCTGTAGGTTTGAAATCAGAATGCCTACAAATGGGTGATCCTTTGGGTATGATTTCACGGTCACAGTTATGCTAAAGTCAGATTGTTAGAGTTATATGAGACGAGAACTTTTCGAGTTTCAAGAGTTTTTATATTTAAATAATTTTATGAATTTCAGAATTGTTGATCTATATGCTAGAGCTTGTGAACTCTAGGGTAGAAGACTTATGAGATATAGATAAAAGATTTAGATTTCTGATTGAACTGGACAATAGCTATAGAGAAACAGACTGTGAGTTAACGGCAGTTATTCCGTTAACCTTAGTATACCAAGTCGCCTTCGGGCCAGAGAAATAACAAACAGGATCTATTTAGGTGCCCCAGAGATTAGAGACTTTGTTTTGCTATGCATAACCAGAGATTTGTTATGTCACATGAATTGGGCATAACCAGAGATTCCTGTTTCTTTATTAGTATACTATGGTCTATGATTTTTACAGAGGAATGATTTTAGAACTATTTGTTATTTCTATGAATAATGAACTTTGAAGTTATTGCATTAACTGGTTTGATGAATATATATATATATATATATATATATATATATTATTTATTTTCCTTGACTGTCCCATGAGAGGGTTATGGATGAGGACTTACTCACTGAGTTTTAGATGAAACTCACCCCTCTCCCTTCCTCCATTACAGGTGCAGTAGACTCGCAGTAGAGATTTCCCAGTTGGTGAGCTTCACTTTGTGAGTGAAGTACTTTTGGTATTCTGTTTAGAGATAGAGTGCTCCAGTGTGCATGACGGGCAGGGTCCCGGACCATAGAGATAGACTGACATGTTTTTATCATGGTTTATTTTGTATTAAGAGCAATTCAAGTGTTTTGTATCAGAGATATTTACTAGAGCTTGATTATGAAAGAATTTATGATGATTTGTTTTTCAAAGAGTTAGATATATATGTCAGAGATGATTTTATGATTTGGAAAAGGATTTTATATTAAATTATGCATATAGAGGAACTCAGAGATCACGAGGCTTACGTGGGAATGAGGATTTCTCACGTGCCGGTCATGTGCCCAAGTCGGGTCATGACAGTTTTGTTACTTCAATGGTAGATATTGGTGTCATTCTTGCTCCAAGGAGCTCAATTAGTGTTGAACTTCATTTTCCACCCTTCCAGGTAAATGGGATCTTTATATTGTTCTTTAGAGTTATTTTTATGAAATGTGGCTTAATGCATAATTTTAGATATTACTATAAGAGATTTGAGACTTCTGTTGATTTATGAAATGACGGTTTTTAGAATAGTATGATCTATATGTTTTTATGCAAAACCATGGGATCATTGTTGCTAAAATGAGTTTATAAAGAGCCGAGTTATGAATATGACTAGTTAGAGATGTTATGATGATTATATGATTTTCAAAATAGTATGTTTTATATGACTGAGCTTTTATAACTCAAAGTAGAACCCTTTGCAGGGTTTTAGAGAAAAGACTAGTTTTATGGTTTTAGAGTAGACAGTAACTATAAAAAAATAGATAGTGAGTTAACAGCTGGAAAACAATCATTAACCTTGATACTAAGTTGTTCCCAAGGGATGATCTCACCCAGAACAGAGATGGAACCTAGTTAGGTGTCCAATTTGGGTTCTAAGGTGCCTTAGCATCAGAGATTATTGTTATGCCATGATTGACATGTATAGCCAGAGATTTATTTGTTATGTCCTATTCACTAGGCATAACCAGAGATTTTGTTTTGTCACATATTTTGTGCATAACCAAAGATTCATGTTTCTCTATTAGAGTATAATTGTTTGATTTATGAAGTAATGGTTTTGATTTTATATATATGTGTGTGTGCGCGCGCGTGTGTGTGAATATGTAATGTTTTTTAGCCTTATTGATATTATTATGATTTTATGCATTTTCCTTGGCATTCCATGATGGGAGTTTCAGGTGAGAATTCACTCACTGAGTTTTGAATAAAACTCACCTCTCTCCTTTTTCCTATCTACAGATACAGCAGTTGCTATGGATTCATTTCAGCCACCTTCTTCCCAGTAGCAGTAGAGTTCCAGCTGGTGAGTATCACTCGGGTGAAGCATCTTTGTTTTAGCTTAGAGTGCTCCAGTGTCATTGCAAGCAGGAGTCTCGGACCATATAGACATAGTTTTTGCATTTTGCATACCATGATAGCATATTCTTGATTTGTATTTAATGGTTTAGCATTCATGGTTACATTGTAACAAAGCAACTCTATATTCACAAGTTTGCATTATGATTACAGACTTTAGAGTGTGATTTATGAAATATCAGTTATGATTATATATTGATATCATGAAACAAGTGATTTGTATGTAGAAAATAAAATTTTGTATTTTAAAATGATTTTTGTGAATGAAATATGCATATAGAGAGATTCAGTAGTCATAAGACTTATATGGGGATAAGACTCCTCACATGGCAGTCATGTTCCCAAATCGGGTTGTGATACCTTGCAGGTACCGACCCCACCCTGATATTTTTTAAAAAACTTGTAAAATTATCTCAAAATATAAAAAATCAAATACAAATATATAAAATACAACCAATTTTAATATTTAAATTCTAAAGTAGCAATCATCCATACAAAAAAATGACAAAATATCCTTAATAGAAAAAACAACTAAATTCCAAATAAATTTAACATAATTTGATATTTATTACTATATTAGTGTATTAGGGTTAGGTAGTTTTCTTTTTTTAATATATATATATATATATATATATATATAGAGTGTGGGGCGAGTATGGATTAGTTCACCCTCAACCCTCGCCTCCCTTGACCCACAGATAGAACCCGCCTCGCATCCACCCCCCACTGGGAGGTGGGTTTTAAACTCGACCTAAGCAGGACAGGTAAGGCGGGTGCCCTGTGGGTATGGTTACAATTGTCATCCCTACCTATTGTGTAAACTTGATGTTAAGTAATAATATTCATTAGAACCAAAAGAATATTCTCAAAATAGTTTGGGCAAAAATAAAATTTTCAATATATATAATAACTAAATATATATTTAAAAAATATATTCGGATATAAATTTGGAAAGACAGGTACCATAAACAAAAAAAAAAAAGGAAAAAGAGGGATTACAAATTGTCTTTTTTATATGTGTGCAATCTTTTTTGGATTGTCCATTCTTGGCTCCTGTGCACATGTTAAAGCACACACTAACAGCATTGCGGGTGGTATGTCAATGTGGGTTCAACTTTCTTCGGCCTTTGGTCCGGTTTGCAGGAAGTGGGTAGACGAGGCCCATTTGATTTTCTGTGTTTTTTCTTTCATTTTCTTATAGATGTTGTTTGGTTTAGTGTCTTGAGTTATTCTTTATATTTTTATATCGTTTTGGTGCCTTGTAGTGCCGGATGGAGCTTCAACATCGTGGTGGAGTACTCATTCTCTCTCACACCAAAACAATATCGGCATCGGTGGAGGAGGACACTGGAGCCAGTAGGTGGTGTTGGCCACTGTCGCTCTGCATCCCCCCATCACGTAATCTCTAAGCAGTTCTCCATTTGTGTATTTATCCTCAAAGTTGGCGTATGTAAACTCAATTATTCGTGCCAAATTAAGAATACGATCAAGCATCGGCTTTGGGACATTATATAACTTGAGACATGTTTTATTTATATCCTTTCAAAAATTTTCAGTTTTCTTGAGGATGACTTTATAGGCCTCTTCTTGTGAAATGCCATATTTCTTCATGCAACATTCAACTGCGCAAGCAACATGCACCTTTTGCTGCTCAAACTGCAAACAAATCAAACCGAATGCAATAGCTCATTTAGATCAATAGTAGTCAATATTTATTGAAGGAAACCACAGCCGACTCAACGTGATTGGCTTCAAGGAATTAATATTGAGTCAATTTTCCAGATATTTAGGATAGAGTATGAAATCCTTTTAAACTTTTACAAGTTTACTAATTATCACTGTCAACTATAAAATATTCTTAATTTTTACACTTTACCGTAATGTTATGGAGAAACATCTTATTCATACATTTTGAAACTAAATTAGCAATTTATTTTCTCAAAGATACGCGTAATATCAGATTAATAGTTCTTTGAAAGATACAGACAAGGGCAGCGACTCCTTAGATATCAATATGAAACTGTTGCCAAGTCTTTTCTTGTGTGTTCGCTCATATAAAAAAGAATCAATAAATATTTTGTCTAATCTCGCAATTTTGTAATGATATATATTTAGGTCCAAAAATTTAATTACAACCTTTTATTCACTGTATGGATCTTATTGCAAATTTTTAAACTATAGAAATATGCTAATTAATTAAACCTTAATAAAAAAATTATTATAGAATCAGAAATATTTCTCTCCTAATTTTTTTTATCATAATGAGGTGACATACGTGCTAATCTTTAGATGAATAAAATAATTATATTACTTTATTCCGTCCAATACCCTTATTTTTTTTTAACAAAGTTAATAAGATTAGGAATTCTTCCTAGAGAGGATAGAGGAGGAGGGAGATGAGAGTCAAACACAAGATCACCCACTCAAATGTGAACGAGACAACCATAATTACTGGGCTGTAGACTCAACTGTCATTCGACACCCTTGTTTTTGTTAGAAGAGTTAGTAATTTTTATGGAAATCTATCATAATTCATTATATACAAGGATTCATTATTTATGACCTAACTAAAAAAAAATTAAATTTTATGATAGTAATTTTTGAAAGAATAAAAAAGAATACTCTTTTAACAAGTATTCCTATCAAACTAAATCAAAACAAAAATATTCAAGAAATGACTCTGCACCTTATGAAAAATATAATATGAGCTTAGGTTGATTTTTTTTTTGTTTATTTTTTGATTCAGCCTTGTTAGATATGAAATAATGAGTTTAATTTTTATATACTGATAGTGTAGAATTTTTTCACGTTATCATGCAATCAAATTATCTCATTTATATGACTTTTCAAATAGTATGTGTGAGACTTAACCACTTTTATTAATATGACAATACATAATTGGATAACAATATAAAAAATTATTTGTGCACACAAATTAAACTAAAAAATAATTCATGTATTTTTACCAAATAATTCAAACTTTTAAGATACACGATTCATACAATTTATTTTGATAGATAGAACATAGCTTAAGATCCCAAAACAATTGAGGGGGAGCACAATTCCACAACAGATTGAAAACCACCAAAGAGATACAGTCATCAATCAACACGAAAATCCAAAATATGATACACTCATCATTCATCAATCAACACCTAAGCCAAATAGACAAAGCAGCAACAGGGAAAACCTCTCTCTTAGGACAACTAGGTGACAATGGGATCCACAAGCACCGCAACAACGACATCCTTCATGAGTTCTCCATTCGTGTATTTATCCTCAAAATTAACATAAGTGAAATCAGTTATACGTCCCAAATTAAGAATACAATCAAGCACAGGCTTTGGTATATCATCTGACTTGAGGCACGCTTCATTTACATCCTTCCAAAAATCTGTGACTTCTTTGAGAATGAGCTTATAAGCCTCTTCTTGTGAAATATTATATTGCTTCATACAACATTCAACTCCAGAAGCAACATGATCCCTTTGCTGCTCAAACTATAAATAACTCCAATCCAAAAGCTCAATTAGATAAGTCATGTAATTGTCAATATTTGTTGAATCAAACCAAAGCTAGCTAATGTTATATATTTAATCAAGGCTTTTATTGATTTAATAATGGGTCAAAATATTTTTGGAGAAAAGTATGAACCATCTTAAATTTTTATCTTTCTACAAGTTATCACCACAATTAACTGACAAAACTTTCTTTATCAATCCCCTAAACTTTACTTCATAATTTAATCAATTATTTTATTTTAATTGTGTGATTTATCAAAAGACTAATTTGATTTTTTTATAACAATTTTAGGGATTAATTTTATAATTTCAAGGATTATAATGATAGGAGAAGTATTTGAATATTAGATTAAAATTAACTTCTATTCTACTTTAACGAAAACAAAAGGTTGTCAGAAATAATTCTCCACCTTATGTGATGCCAAGTCATCTATGAGTCTGCCAATAAGTGCTACAGCTTTTATGATTATTGGGTCACTGAAAATCCAATCGAACACCTCTTTGGTTGCAAATTCTCCCAGACCAATAAATGTTACCACTTGAAGTGAGCATGTTGAAGATACAACTCCATTAGCCTTGTACTCATCATATGTTGGAATATAACCCTCATGGCACCATTTCGCTTCTATCAAGTAAGATTGTGCCAAGTTAAAAAGCTGCAAGTAAAATAATGATTGGTTAAATAAGTGGAGGTTGGGAAGTATAATATTTCGTTTGAATATTAAGGAATTAGAAGCTACAGCTTGTTTAACATGTTGCAACACCAAGCTCGAATTTCCACCCTTTTCAGTGATCACCCACTCTATTTCATCGCACAATTCTACGATCGCATTAAATACCACTTTGAAGCACTCTGAAAGAGATTCAATTGGACTAATATCCCATCTGAAAATAAAATAAAATAAGAGAGAGATAATTATATAGCTAAAATCTATAAAAGTTAACGAATGGTGAGATTGAACTATAGAAGAATGGATATATAAGTTGAAACTCAACATGCCAGAATATATGAAGTCATTCTACTATTAAGATAACATAATAGTACTACTTTCGTCCTCAAATAAATATCCAATTTTAAATGTGTGCATAACTTAATGAAAGGATTGGCCAATCCTTGATATTAAGATATTTTAGGTGTCTTTCACCCTCACTACTTTCCTCTCTTTTTCTTAATTACTTTCTTTCCTTCGCTTATTATTTAATAGAGGGTATAGTTAAGAAAACAATAATTAATATTACTTAGCTCTTTAAAATGGACAATTATAGTAAAATTTTTAAAATATACACTTATTTGGTATGATAATTAGATAAAAAAGAAAAAAATACTTATTTGAAAATAAAAATAGTATAAATTTGGTCATGACTTTTGACTCAAATATAATCAACCTCTTTAATGCCTCTGTGAAAAGCTCAAGTTCGTTAACTGTGCCATAGGCATCATAAGTATCATCCAGAAGAGAGATGCATTGAGTCAATTTGCCCCCTATCCTTCTCGCTATGCTATGTTTGGGTTCAAAGGACATGGCTAATGGCCAAAAGAATGCCTCAATCACCCTATCTCTTGCGTAAGGGACCTTTGTTGCAAACTCTGATGTTTTCCACCACCTGTAATACTAAAATAAATTATATCAACAAAAAAAATAATAGGAATTTAAGAAAGTACTACCTTTTTTTACTATATAATTAAAATTATACAGATTGTACAGGAAAAAAATGTTGTACAGATATAGCTAGCCAATGAAAGTCTATTTTAAGTTGAGTTTTGTATAGGAATAAAAATGAAAGAAGTTTTCATTAATTTGCTTCATAAACAAGATCACATGATGTAAAACTTAATTCATGAAATTTTTTCTTTCATTATTATCGAAATTATAATAAGAGGTTATCAAGATTTCGCATCTTAGATTTCAACAAGCTATCTAGTTCAAGAGAAGCCATCCCAAAATGTAATTGAGAAAAATAGACTCTTGAACTAGGGCTTCAAGTCTAAACCTTAATCCTATACCTTTGTGAAAAAATAAAAATTTTCCTTTTCTATTTTGCCATTTTATTTTCTAACAAGGAACACCTGCTTATACAGTTAGAGTACTTACTTGGTGATACTGCCAACTTCTTTTTGATGTAGTTTTTGTAGCATATTAAAATCTAATTTTGCGAAGGTTAGAAGAACTTTGCTATGAGAAGGATTCTCCTTGTAGAAAGATAAGTAACGCCTTGCCTCAATTCTCGGAACTTCCTTGTGAAGAGGTTGCCTTAATAAGCTTTGATTGATTTGAGCAGCAAGAGAAGGGTTCAATTGATTGGTCATAGACTTAAGATTAGTGAATGTGAAATCAAGTGCTTCCTCTAGTATATCTTCCCCATGAACCCTTAATTGTGCAGCTTCATACAAGCTCCACATTCCTTCAACATCTTGGGCAGTTGTTTCATCGAAGTTTCCTCTTTTATTCTTGAATTTATTAAATATATCTGTCACCCACATGTTGACTATCTTGAGTATATCTTTAGCTAATTGCTATTTGCTGGTGCATTTTTCTTGGTAATGCAAATATATAGTTCAAGGGCACAATACTACATACCTGATGAAATGTGATATCCTTTTTGTCTGAGCAAACGAAAGAGTAATGCAACAAAGTGAAGGCCAGCTTCTTTTGGGATGAGGTTATTGTTGGTATAGCAATTGTGGATTTGTTCTAATGCTTCGTCAATTTCTCCTTCAAAATGGTGAGATATACCCAGACGTTGGATTGAGTCAATTAAGATTAGCTTTTGTGAGATATTATTACTTGAAGATAGAAACATCTTCTTCACTTCCTCTTTTTGGATCTCTGCTTGTTGTTTCATGCTGTCATTAACTTCCTGAAAATATATAGTTACATGGAATGAAATGTTCATAGAAATGATTAGTTGGGTGTCAATTTTCGAGGTTTGTAATCCAAATTTTGCTAGAAATGGTTGAGGGGATCATACTGTTGAAACATAAATAAATATTATTGTGCCAGAAATTAAAAGTTCCGACTTCAAGTGTTCGAATTATAGTTGTTCCTATTATGCCACATAAGGGGCGGATCTATTGATGTATTTGACAAGGTGGAAGGAAGACTGGGGGAAGCTTAAGCGATCATTTCTCAGCTAGCTAGGAGATCTTAGCGCCAACTGACTCATGTGGTGGTCGATATGCCAGCAAAGTAAGTGTTGGGGAAGAAGACTATTCAGGGGAAAAGAGACAAAGCAAAGAGGATATGGCTATCTGGTTAGGGGTGAGGATGATGTGCATAAATGGATTCTAAGGGATCAGTGAAGAGTATGTGGCTGCAAATGGTGTGGCACCTGTTTTAGTACTGAAGACATTTCATACAGTAATTGTTTACAGGAAACTCAAATGGATTATTTCAGTTGAATGGAGTGTATTAGGCATTGGAAGTGGGTGTTCTGTACTTGTATGCATTGAAGATTTGACATTTCCATCTTGGTCTTCTCCTTCTTATGGACACTATGTATTACTTATCTGAAAAAAGAAAAAGAGGAGAGAGAGAGAGTGTGTGTGTGTGGGGGGGGGGGGGGGTGGTGGGTTTGCAAAGCAATGACATGGGGGCATATATTAATTTTTTTGTTATTTTAGGTGATATGTAAGGGTGCGTTTATATTCAATATCTGTCGTTTGGGGTTTTTATGTCTATGAACTTTTGTACTTGATGTATTTTCTATCCATTTTGTGGATGTTTCAACTATTGAAAAAAAAAAGAACTTACTTCAATCTTGACTTTGACACTTGCCTCAATGGCTGAGCATTTTATAGCCTTTTATACATATTTCCATGGATTATTTGGTTGGAAGATTAAAAATGGGGTAAAAGTTAAGAGAGAGAATCAGAGAATTCATTAATTTGCTAATGATAGACACCAAGTATGCTTTATATACATGGAGGAATAGAATAACTGAATGACTAATATAACAAACTTAAATTAATCAAACTAATTTCATTAAGAATATTTCATGTGTAAAATAACAGATAAAATTCACTCATATGATTTTTAGTCTTATTTTTACCATGCAATCAAACATATCTAAAGTGAGTCACTTGAATATATTGAATTAGATACTAATCCAAAATTTAAATTATGTAATATTTCATAAAAGTCCTACGAGAGATCTTTTCTTTTTAAATATCAAATAGATATCTTTTCCAATATTTTATCAATATATATAGCTACGTTTAATTAAAAAAATATAAAAATATTTAAATTTACATATATATATATATATATATATTAAAAAAAAAGAAGATCAATCACACTTTCATTTATACCTTTTTAAATATGCTTTTGTTTTAGTAGTTCATTTTAGATATATTAGTTAGTTTATGAAATAGGATTTTAAAAGTTGTTATGAAAAATTTGTACTATAATATCTGAGAGAAATATTTCATATGTTATTTATTTATTGATAACAAAATTTATAGTTAGTTTATGGTATAGACATACATAGAAAATTAAAAATACCTAATTGAAATTCTCAAGCACCAAATCCAAGTATTTATAATTTGACTCTGTGAATATATATTATTATTGATTACTAATAAGTTTATATCTATATCTATATCTGTAAAAAATTTATTTTATAGTATAATTATGATTCAATACTTTTGGCCTCTTATTCGGATGATTTCTAGATCCGTCGCTGCATCAAAGTACTACGAGAATAGCAATATTAATTAATTCATATTACGTAAAAACAGCATATATAAATAATTAACTAGCTGCCATACCAATGATTGTGAATCATATTGAAGGAAAGTATCTCCCCAAATGCTAGGACGAAAATTTGCACAAGGTCGTGTAAAGTGATCAGATGTTGGACGTCGGGTCGAAGTAACAGAAACAGGAGCTGCAAGAGACATCTTAATTGGCTTTGAGATATGGTGAACGATATATCTTAATTAACAATGGAGATAGTAATTAAGGGGCGATAGGTTGGTGAGGTGAAACCTTAATTAGTGGGTCTATATAAATACAGTATGATTCTTCGTGGGATAAAGGAGGAGTTGGTGCACAAGCTGCTCACCTAATTGAACCAAGTTAGGTGATTAACAATATAACCTCCTTGCAAACAGTATGATTCTTCGTGGGATAAAGGAGGTTTTGAATACAGATGGTGCACACTGCTGCACAAGAAACTCGTTTGTTTAGCTTCAGAAATTTATGAGAATCTTTATTCAAGAATAAACTGACAACTTGTTTGATTTAATTGTGTAAGCAAGATCCAACACATGCATAGTTTTAGTTTTATGAATATTTATTTTAACCTTCATCTTTTTTTATTTAAATATGTTTGAATACAACCCAGAATAATACTACTTAGCTTCATACTGAATTTTTTTTTTTGAAATACTACAGGATAATGATTTTCAGTTGAAACTGGATTATTTGTTTTCTCTTCCAAATATTCACGGTCCAAAATAGTGACAAATTCCTTTAACGCAAAAGCTCTTTCAAGGAGGTAAATCTCTAGTCACAAGACCCTCTTCATATACATTGTTAAGATTTGAATCTCAAATAAGATGTTTAAATAACTTAACTGGCTACCAATATACTATGTCTCATGATTTGCACATGCTTTTAATTTCTTTGTATCTTATCTCACCTCACCTAAAAAAATAATGAGCAATGGTACTTGCACATCATCACACTTCCACTATATACTTACATCACACAAAAGACAAAACTAAAATATTTTATCCGGAAGGATAAATCGGAAAAAGAGAAAAGAAAAAGCTTTCCTCCCTCCATAAGTTTTCATTCTCTCTGTGTATCTCATTTCTTTTTCTAACCTACCCTCCTCCAAATGCTTTAGTTATCTCTCTCTTTCTCATATTTCTCACTCACAAGAATAAGAAGGAGAATCAAGCTTTATTGGCAATGCACAAAAACTATCCTCACACATGAAAGCTTACTTCATTCGATTTAGTTTTTCATCTGTTTGTAGTTTATGTTCAAGACATGGATGATTATTTCTTTTTTTAGAAATTTTCAACAACAAAGTAAATTGAGAATGGTTCTGGTAGAAGTTGAAATTTGTTGTTATTATAGAAAACTGGAGTTAGAAACTTGTAAAATACATGTTACAATAAAATTGTAAACCAATAAGCAAAAAGTTATAAACTATATTCATAACATGTAAACCAGTTCTAAAAAATTATAAATCAATTGAGAACACGTACTAAATAGGTTTAGGATAAAATGTAAAATCATGTATAGAAAAATTGTAAGCTAATACGCAAAATATTGTAAATCATGTTTATAAAACATGAAAACTAGTTCTGAAAAATGGTAAACCAATTGATTTCACGTTTAATTTTGACCCTATTTAGTATTTGTTCTCAATTGATTTATAATTTTTAGAATTATTTTACATGTTTTATGAGCATAGTTTACAACTTTTACATACTAGTTTACAATTTTTTTGTATATGGCTTCACATTTTATCATGAACCTATTTAATATTTATCCCCAATTGATTTACAATTTTTTAGAATTGGTTTATATGTTTTATGAACATGGTTTATAACTTTTTACATATTAGTTTACAACTTTTGTAACACTCATTTACAATTTTCTAACTCCAGTTTTCAACAATATCAGATAATTTCAACTTCTAGTAGAAACCATTCTCGATTCGTTTTGTTGCTGAAAAAGTTGAAAAAAATAATCACCCATGTCTTAGGACATAAACCACAAATACATGAAAAATTCAATAGAATGAGCTAAGCCTTTATACTTAAGGATTAGTTTTGTACTCTGTCAACAAATCTTGATTCCCTTTCTTCTTCTTCTTCTTCACTGAATGATGAAGAACGAAAGAGAGAAACATAACAAAGAAAGAGAGAGAATAAAAGCTTTTGGAGGGATGATGGGTGAGAAAGATAAACAAAATAAAGAGAGAGAGAGAGTTCTAAAAGGAAGGGTGAAAGCTTTTTCTTTTTCATCTTTCCATTTTATTCCTTCATGTTTTATACTGTTATTTTGTCTTGCAGTAAAGTGTAAGTGTATGATAGCTTTGTGGTGTTGTGCATATATCATTCCTCCAAAATAATTTGCATGTGTTTAAAATTAAGAGCAAGCATAGGATACGATCAAGCAATGACATGGAATATGGTTGGGTCATATTATATATAATGAATATAAATAATATATTTTTCTATATATGTATGAGATTGGCAATGGAGAACTTTTGCACGGATATGGCCAGTATGAGGTTGGGGAGGCAGATCCTCTCTTGTTAAAAATTAACATGAGAGGGTTATGTTTGGATCTCTACCCTTATCAAGTTAAAAAGAATGTTGATGATATAAGAGAGAGACTTTAATTAATGGCAAAGATCTAAACATGACCATATCATATTGAAAAATAACATGAGAGGATTCACTCCTAGAAGTTGGAGGATAAGACAAGTTGAAAGGGAGATAACAATACTGTTAAAAGTTGAGAAAAATTATATATATTTTACACTATTTTTCTTTAGATTAATTTTTATTTATAATAAAATCACTTCGTATTATCACTCAATAAAATTCAAGAAAAAGGGTAAATTATAGTGGTCAGTTATTATGATTATATATAGTTACTTATATGATTTGACTTTTTTTTCCATCAAATTATATGAGACGTTATTGTTTATTAAAAAATATTGGACGTTATGGTAAGGAAATAACCATTTTTTTTTTCAAAATCTCCATACTAGTTTATTTTTAAAATAATATAAAATAAGCGATAGGCAAATTCTAGTTTCTAAGATATTTTTTCTCTTAAACAATAGCATGGGAAAATGTATATAAAATTAGTTTGAAAAAATGAACAAAATTAGTCTATAAACAAGGATCACTTTCCGTGTTTTTTTTAACTTCTTTTTTGGTCAGCACAATGTTGAAATTTCCAACATTACTCCCGGGCAGAGTAATTGGAAATTGAGCACAGGTCTACAAGAAATACTTAGGTGCATCAAGAGTAAGAGATAACACTTACGCTGATCTATTTATTAATTGACATATAAGTTTTATGGGTTATTATTACCTCTCATCTCCCTTATATTTTTAATGCAATAACTGATTTATCAATCATTAAATGGAATAGAGCAAATATTTTCTCTTGCTCCAAAAGCAGCTAACAATTTCTCATTACACAATACTTGTGCATGTGTTTGGTGGTAGTAGAGTTCAATGCGGTTACTTCGTGTACATCGAGGATTATATTATTGAAGATACAAATCTTTTTAGCGTTTTTTAAGATGCCGAATGGCCCCAAAACTTATAATGTAGGAATGCAGGCATTTGACCAAACAAATAAAAAGTGCCTTGTGCTTAAGGGTAATTTACTTCACACATAAAAAATATAAAGGTATATATCTCATGATGTTACGGTCAAAAACTGGAGAAATAATAAAATCATTAAGGAGCATTTGTTTCAATAATGTTTAAAAAGTATTTAGAAATGTTAAGGCTTCTATGGGTAGAAATGCCAAGGTTTAAAATCATCAATTGCATTGTTGCACAAGAAACTCGTTTGTCTAGCTTCAGAAATCTCAGAGAATCTTTTTCAAGAGTAAATTGACAACTTGTTTGATTTAATATGCATATCCTTGAAAGGCAGCTCAGTACCAAATGTGACTCCAAATTGTTGCTGTAATTTCTGATAAAGAGACAACGGACATGATAACTTCTTTGCCAAGAAAACCTTGAAGATATGTACTCAATGTGACAAAAAGGGTCACACAATCGACTCTTGCTACATCAAAATTGGCTTTCCCGTTGGTTTTAAATTCAAAAACCCTTGGAGATCTGCCAATTGCATCAATCTTGAGAACAATGAACTCTAATCTGATCAGGCTCAAGCAGAAGAAACCATGAGGTCTGATTCAGTAATCACTCGAGCAATGCAAAGAACTAATTTCGTTCCTTCAAAGCTCAAGAGTTCATTCTTCAAATCATGTTTCTATCTCCACAACTCTCAATACTATTGAAAATGTTCCCACGGTTGTTAATGTTTCAAACTCATTCAATAATCTTGCCTCAGGTATCATGGTTAATGCCTTTAAGCTGTGTTTATCACCTTGCATCTGTGAATAACATAAAACAAATAAATCAATGAATCCTTGAATCAGGAGCCACTGTCACATTTGTTTTCAATCTAAATCCTTTTCTGTTTATAGAATAATCAAACCAATTCCTATTAAACTTCCCAATGGTGACTGTCTTATTGTTGACTATTCAGGAACAATACACTTTTCTGAATTCTTTTTCCTATCTGATGTATCATACATCCTACAATTTACTTGCAATTTAATCTCAGTGAGCAAATTAATTAAAGGCTTACAGGGTAGGTTGATTTTTGACCCTGATAATGACTATGTGATACGGGATGCTACTACCTTTAAGAAGATGGATTAGCTAGATTGTGGCGAGAACTGTATTTTCTGGAAGAACCTGTTACACCTGCTACAAGGACAGTGGCCTAGTGCAACTCTGATAGAAAAAGCAATTTTGATCTTTGGCAATAGATTAGGTCACTTGTCACATAATGTTCACAATTTAATTCATACATGTAATCCCATCATTCTTGCTAATGATGTTTGTGAGACTTGTTGTAATGCCTGGTGACGAGGGTGGGGAGTGATTGCTGATGTAAGAAGGCACAGATAATGAGCGCCTCCTGGCAGACTTATAAGCGGAGGGGTATATGAATGAATTGATTACACAGCAAAATGAGAGAAATCCTAAGACTGTATAGGTATGTAACTATACATTTGAAGATGACTTATATGAATTGATTTGTACTACCTATACCAACAAGATGCATCTTCTTTTCGGTAGCTCATTACTAAAGAACTCCACAGTTAAGCATGTTTGACTTGGAACAATTTTGGGATGGGTGACCTCCTGGGAAGTTTTTCCAGGAAGTTGCAAGTGAGGACAAAGCATGCTGAAAATATCCTGTATTGATTTGTGGGGACAGTCATCAATCCGTAAGGCAGCTTCGCCTGTTACAAATGGTATCAATGCAGCACCTCTCCCAGTATGGTGTGGTTCGGGGATGAACTATATAGAAGCTGGTGGGCATGTAATGCCTGGTAAGGAGGGCGGGGAGTGATCGCTGGTGTAAGAAGGCTCGGACAATGAGCGATTGAGCGACTCCTAGCTGGCTTCTAAGTGGAGGGATACAGAATGAGATTGTATATGAGACTATACAGTTGATGATGATTTATATAAATTGATTTGTACTACGTATATCAACAAGATGCATCATTTTTCAGTAGCCCATCACTAAAGAACTCCATGGTTAAGCGTGCTTGACTTGAAGCAATTTTGGGATGAGTGACCTCCTAGGAAGTTTTTCCAAGAAGTATGTGAGTGAGGACAAAGCATACTGAAAAGATCTCATGTTGATTTGTGAGGATAGTCATCAATCCATAAGACAGCTTGGGCTGTTACATTTGTTATTGTGCTAAACAAAGGAAACTTCCCTTTATTGTTAGCACATCAAAATCCGAATTGCCTTTTTAGTTAATACATGTTGATATTTGGGACCCCTTTGGAATACCATCTTTAGAAGGTTATAAATATTTTCTCTCTACTGTGGATGATTATACTAGGACCACTTGGATTCTGTTCATGAAAAACAAAAGTGAAACCAAACAGCATCTAGTTAATATCTCCCAACACAATTTAATCAAAAAATTAAAATTCTAAGGATTGACAATGCTGTAGAATTGAAAATGCCAGATATGCTGTTTCTAAATCTCCACGCAAGGATGTGGGTCAAATACTAGTTATAGGAAATATTAGTTGAGTTCTCGCATTGCTGAGTACATCATAACAATCATGCTGATTTTTGGACTAATATCTTTTTTCCTTTGTTTTTGAACTAATATTAGTTAAGTCATGCACATTTACGTCACTTGAGGCTTTTTGAAGCTTAGACATTTTAAGCATGAAAGAAAGTATGAAGCATTTTGGAAGCTTAGAAATTTTGAGCTTGAAAGAAAGTCTAACCCAAAAAGAATATGCTGTTTGTCCAGTGTACAAATAGAAAAGACAGGAAACTCTACATACACCTCTGACGCTGAGTCTACATAACCATGCTAAAAATGGTTTGGTTTATATTATGGACCTGTTTTTGTCATTTTATTTTTAAAATTGTTTTAAAATATTTGTGTCGATTTTTTAATTAAAAGGTTGGTATCATATCTAGTTCATGGCCCTCAAAGGATTGAACTAGGCCAAAAAAATACTAGTTCAAAATTAACTTAACATAGAAATCACCCAACCTGAAGTGACTTGTTTTGACGGCTCGAGCATTCATCCATCACATATTTAATGAAGATAAAATGAAGGACACCCATTTTGGGTGTTAAAATAACTACTCATGCAACAAGAAAACTTTTATGGTGGCGAAAGAAGATTTCTCCCCTATAGGTATAGTGAGGGATGGCTGCCCGGCAAAGATCGAGGTCACGATATTAGTGATGAAGACCAAGTCATAGATGTCTTGACTATAAATATGAAATTGAGAAGAAACAAGCCTACCAAAATTAGCACTGTTAATCGCAGGTTTGTCTAGATTGAGCATGTAAATCCAGATGATCAAGAAAATCTACATGTTGAGCACGACAAAGTAATTTATGATATGAGGTTAGGAGTATCTGAGAACTTGGCAGAAGTGTTGGGCCGTCTGCTAATAATGATCAAGTATATTTTGAGCCTATGATTGTTCATTGTCTGTATTTTTTAGTCTTCAGAATTTCAAAGACCGATGGCGTTGCCACAATCCTCGTGCATTGTAGTTTTGTTTTAATTGGTTGTGCTTCAATTTTTTTATTTCGCTTTTCTTAGTTGTAACCATTGATTGGTCACCTCTAATTGCTTCCACTTTGTGAAAAAAAATATATAGTTTGAGCTTTTGTTGATTCATTTTTCGTATTTTGTAATTATTCAGTTCTGTCAAATATAAAATTTTTTGCCCAACAATTTAAATAACACGTTTTTTTATTCCAATAGACAGATCAAAGATCAAAACTACGACAGAAAAAACCAGCATAAATTAAAGATACAATCATCAATCACCACCTAACCGAGGTACACAAACAAACCAGCAACATGACAGAAGTTTATACTTTTATTGGACAACCATAGATGCACACCAACTCTTTATACATCTCCCACATTTTATGTACGAAATTGCTAGATGACAATGCGATCCCAAAGCACTGCAACAACGAAATCTTTCATGAGTTCTCCATTTGTGTATCTATCCTCAAAGTTTGCATACGTGAAATCAGTTATACGTGCAAAACCAAGAACACAATCAAGCATGTGGTCTGGTATATCATCTGACTTGAGATACCCTTCATTTATATTCTTCCAAAAGTCTTCAATTTCCTTGTGGACAAGTTTACAGGCCTCTTCTCATGAAATGTCATATTGCTTCATACAACATTCAACTTCGGAAGCAACATGATTCCTTTGATGCTCAAACTATATGTAAATAGTCCCAATCCAAAAGCTCAATTAGATAAATCATGTAATTAATTATTAATACAATATCTACTAGCTAATGTTATATATCTAATAGCGACTCGACTGGGAATATTTGATATTAGTGCTACATATTACATATAGCAACTTTACCTCAATAAAATAAAAATTTAATTGAAGGTGATAGTGAGGGCTCTATAGGACTTTCTGGATCAGTTTGTGCTGGAGGAGAAGGATGTGTATGAATTGTGGAGAAAGATGTATTGCTGGTGAATATTGCACATGAGCATGAGTCAGTGGATGAGCATCAGTTTGTGGTTGAGGTGATGACTTCAATGGATTCTGAAAACATTTATTCTTCAGCGTAACTGTATATTCATAAACAAATAAAACTACATTATACTCTTATTGGTAATCCATAATTCTCAACCATAATTCTAAACAAATGGTTAACTTCAGCATTTCACTGGTAATCCATGCACAAATAACAACAGTGCATCTTTTGACATTTGTAACCTATACGTAGTACATAGATACTCCCAAAGATATATTGCACCAAAAGCATTGACATGTGTTCAACAAATTAACTTAGCATGCATACACAATAGAAAGACTCAATTATTATAGGAGTGGATACACTGGTAGTGGTATCCAAATATGTCCTTTGCTTCTTTTTTTTTTTGGTTTAGCTAATTTCCTCTATTTTTTTCATTTAATTCTTTTATGGCCTTCAGAACACTAATTAAAAGTGCTCAAAAGAAATAAAGGATTGTAAAGACTCAATCTTAATTAGCTTGGCAAATTATTATCTGAAAACTATTTGTCATGCATACCAGCCCTACAATATTTCAATGGAACATGCGCCCAATTACTCAAGGCAAATTGTAATTGTACTTTTCATCTCAACAGCTGGATGAATGGATACATAGCAACAGGACATAATCCTATAAGCCATAAAGGAATTGATACCTTTAAGAACTCAGTGAACATGTATCTAATGACCACTAATTTGAGGAAATCCCATGATGACTTCCAAGAGAGTCAATAGCCTTCTCAAATGACTGCAAAAGCTCATTGATAGAAGTTTTGCATGCTGAAATTTTTGAATGAGAATTACTATCCAACAAATGAAAGCAATATGTGTATATATATAGAGAGAAACTGGACAGTAGACATCCTAAATTCTTCATTCATTGTCATCTCAAGATATTGAACTAAAGATAGGTAATGAACTGCAGCTACAATGTTAATTAAATTATCATGTTGTTTGAAGTAAGAGAAATGAAGCAGTAAATAAATCACACAATGATCATGAATCGAAGTGAAAGCACATTAAATTGATTTATGCATACCAAGAGATGTGCTGCCCTGTGCATCACCTATATAAGTATATTGGAGCTGGCAAAAATTTCATTCCATGTTCATTGTTGTTCCTTTTAGTGTCCCATTTCCACATGACATCCAAAGGTTTTAATAATAAAAATTTAAACCCCTTGTAAAGTATTTTGGCAACTAATTAAGTAAAATTAAAAGTGAATGTTAATGTAAACTATACAAAGTTAAAGTCATAATGAGCCTTATGCATGAATATAAATCTATAGTCAAAGTAAAATTTAACATTCAAAATGCGTGTATTTCATAATGGCCAGACAGATTTAACTAATTCCAACCTAATAAAAAATATTACAGGAGTTAATCATAGTTTCTCCCATTAGATTGATAGAGTTCTAAGAATATTAGCAACTACATAGGGATATCTGGGAGTATAGAAATTTAGTTTTCTGCCCATATTGCTGCAATAAGGAACCCAATCAAGTCAAAATGTTATCAAATTCTCTTATGATCAGCTAAAATTATTAGAAAAAAATAATTCTCTCCTATAAAAGACTATGTACGAACCTATTACCTCAAAAGCAACCCAAAATGTAGATGAAACACCAGAATAAACTTGCTTATTCTTCATAAGCATTGAAGATGGGCTCTATACGAAGTAAAAAGCTTCACTCAAGCAGTCACCAAAACTCAATTTCCCTAGAGAGTGATAGAACAGAAACACACCTTAGGATTGCATTTTTTGAAATTAATCTTATTCCCATTCCTCCTTTTAATATCAACCTCCTCCTACCTCACAAAACTACTGAACAGAACTACCTCTAAAAGACCAATGTTGACTCCAGTGAAACAGGGAATGCAACAACTGCAACTAACTTTGAGACGCTAAAATTGATTCCAGTGGAAATGAAAAATTGAGATTCCTCTAAAATAGAAAGAAACCGAAAGCATATGCAAGTTAATCTCACTGATTAAGCAAAAAATAGAGAGAAAATTAGAATCAAGGACAAAAAGAATAAAAATCGAAATTACTTCGAAAGCACCAATTATCAAACAAACCCAAACAAAATTGCGGACCTGGCTGGGAGGAACCGAAGAAGAATAGAACAATTTCCGAAGCGCGCGAGTGTCCCTTCGCCTGAATCGGAAAAAAAAATAATAGAAATAAATGATTAATGTAGATGCACACACTTATAACGAACGAATTAACGATTCATCACCAGAACAAACGCATACACGCGCAAACGCAGGGAGAGAGATGAATGAAAGTGTACCAAATCTGGGGGAAGACTTGAGGAAGGAGAGGTGTTATTGTTCTGAGGAAGGACACCACAGTCCACCGCGACAGAGAGAAGGAAGGAGAGACGTTCTTGATTTGAGGAAGGACAGCAATACATAAAAATGCAATCCATCAGACAGAATCATAGGAAATATGGGGGCAAAAAAAGGAGTGAAGTTGGACCATTGTCTACCTTCCTCATGAACGAACTAGAGAGTAAAGGTATAGTGCGCACTTCCACCGTCCTACTACCGTGCCACTCAGCCGGTCATCTTCGTCATTGCTGCCCTATCACCCCTCTCCTTTACTCGCCTATCTTGCCTCTCCTTCCGCCGCCAGTAGCGCCCTCCTCTGGTAACGTCATGTCGGGCCACGAATCTGCTCACGTCGTGCCATCACTGTTCACATGCAGGACTAGGCCGCGCCGGATCAACCCGCAACCACCACAAAGGGGAACCAAGCCTTGAGCCATTGGCACTTCCTCTGATTCAAATTAGGGATAAGGTGCCCTGAAGAATCAATTTAGGGAGTTGGGAGAGGTTTCTAATGGTGAAGAAGAGGAGTAGAGGATTGAAAAAAATGGAAAAAGAAGATTCGAGTTAGGGAGTTAGAAGGATGGAGGAGCGGTTGCAGGAAGAGTGCACGGACGAAGGAGTGGAAACTGTCGACAAACGTGGAAAATACTGGAAGGGAAGGGAATGTGGGACCTAAGATTTTTGTGAATTTAATCTGAACTTGGTGGGGACGTGAAAACTCATTCCAATTTATTGAGGAGACACCAAAAAAATAATTATAAAACTCAATGCATTTTATTTAATGGTATAGATAAAAGGATTTTACTGAATTAATATTCGGTCAAAATATTTAGGGAAAAGAGTATGAATCATCTTAAACTTTATCTCCATAATTTACGAAACTATTTCTTTATCTCCCTAAATTTTAGTTCATAATTTAATCAATTATTTTATTTTAATTGTGCCATCTCATTAAATGATTAATTTAAATAATTTTTTATGAAAAAACTTTGAGAATTAAATTGTTAATTTTTTAATTTTAAGAATTATAATAATATAATATATCTAATTTCAAAGATGAAAATGAACTTATAATCCTATCAAAACAAAAAGTTGTCAGAAATTATTCTCTACCTTATCTGTTCCTAGGTCATCCTTGAGTCTGTCAATAAGTGATGCGGCTTTCATGATTACTGGATCACTAAAAATCCAATCGAACGCCTCTTTGGTTGCAAATTCTTCCAGATCAATAAATGCTACCATCTGAAGTGGGCATGTTGAAGATGCAACTCCATTAGCCTTGTACTTATCATATGTTGAAATATAACCCTCATCGCACCATTTTTTTTCCACCAAGTAAGATTGTGCCAAGTTTAAAAACTGCAAGTAAAATAATCAAAATACTGATTAGTTAAATAAATGGAGGTTGGAAAGTATAATATTTTGTTTGAATATTAAGGAACTAGAAGCCTATAACTTGTCTAATATATTGCAACACCAAACTCGAGTTTCCACCCTTTGTAGTGATCAGCAACTCTCTATTTCATCCCATAGTGCTTCGATTGCATTAAATATCACTTTGAAGCACTCTGGAAGAGATTTAATTGGACCAATATCCCATCTAAAAAGAAAAGAAAGAGACAGATAAATATATATAGATAAAATATGTATAAGTTAAAGGATGATGAGATTGAATTTAGGAGAATGGATATAATAAGTTGAAACTGCCATAATCTCTTAAGTCATTCTACTATTAGGATAACACTAGCATCATTCTCAAATAAATGTCCAATTTTAAATGGATACAAGAATTAAGAAAATGATTGATAAAATATTGATATTAGGATAATTTAGATTTAACTAAATTACCCTCTCTGCTTTTCTCTCTTTTTCTTGATTACTCTCTTTCCTCCACTTATCATTTAATAGGTGTATAGTTGAATTAATAATGCTTAGATATCTAAAATGGACACAGGTAAAGTAAAATTTTTAAAATAAAGACTCACTTGAGACTATATTTATAAAAACAAAAGAAAGAAAAACACTTATTTGAGAATAAAAATAATTATAAAATTGTTCAAGACTTTTTGACTCAAATCAATCTCTGGATTGGCTTTGTCAAGAGCTCAAGCTCTTCAACTGTGCCATAGGCATTATAAGGATCATCTAGAAGAGAGATGCATGCAATCAATTTGCCCACTATCCTTCTTGTAGTGCTATGTTTGGATTCAGACGACATAGATAAAGGCCAAAAGAATGCCTTAACCACCCTATTTCTTGCGTAAAGGACATTTGTCGTAAACTCTGATATTTTCCACCACTTTTAATACCAAAACAAATTATATCTAACAAACAAATGGTAAGAATTAAAGGAATTACTACCTTTTTTTCGCTATCTAATAAAGGTTTTACGGATATAGCCAATAAAAGTCTATTTTGAAGTTGAGTTTGGTATAGGAATAAAAATAAAAGAAAATTTCATAAGTTAACTTTATGCATAAAATTACATGTAAAATTTAATTTATGAAAATTTTTCTTCACTTTTATCGTTCTGCCAAACTTGCCTCTAGCATGAATGCATCGTCTAAAAAAGAAAAATTAATAAGAGTTGATCAAGATTTGGCATCTTAGATCTTGACCATTATATAGTTCAAGAAATCCCCAAAAGCAATTGAGGAAAATAGACTCTTGAACTTGGGCTTCAAGTCTTTCAAGTCTAAACCTTCCTATACATTATGTGAAAAAGAAACTATATTTTTCCATTTTTTTCTAACAAGGAATTCCTAGTTGTACAATTATAGTACTTATTGTTACTGCCGACTTCTTTTTGATGCAGTTTCTGCAGCATATTTGAAATATAATTTTGCAAAGTTCTTCGGAAGGATCTTCCTGTTAGAAAGACAAGTAACGTCTTGTCTCAATCCTTGGAACTTCCTTGCAAAGCGATTGCATTAACCTTTGATTGATTTGAGCAGCAAGAGATGGGCTCAATTGATTGGTCATGCACTTAAGGTTAATGTATGTGCAATCAAGTGTTTTGTCTAGTATATCTTCTTCATGAACCCTTAATTGTGTAGCTTCATACATGCTCAGCATTCCTTGAACATCTTGGGCAATTCCTTCATTGAATTTTCCTTTGTTCTTGAATTGATTAAATAAATATTCTACTTACATATTAACTATCTTGAATATATCCATCATAGATCGAGAAAGTTTAGGTAGGAGGGGAATATGATACATAAGCATAACAACAATAAAAAGAAAATCTTTAGCACTATTATAAAATTCAAAGACATTGATATTTTTTAATTAGTTGTGGTTAACTAAGAATAAATTATGTATCTTATTAACTCAAGTTTCTGAAACCTATCAAATTAAAGGTCAAATCACAACTGTTGATTACATAAAGAGTTCAGCACCCATGGAAACCAAAGGAAAAACTCAACAAAAATTTCACATAATTTTTTGCTCAACGTGGAGTCAATTTCATAAAAAAAAATGGAGGCAAAATATATATACATCTAAAAACTTCTAAAATAATTTTTTAAATCATAATGGGGGCAAGAGCCCCAAAACACTTTAGTCACAAATCTGTCTCGATAACTAATTGCTAGTGCATTTTCTTGGTAATGTAAATATTACAAGCATATATATTGCTACACACCTAGTGAAATGTGATATCCTTTTTGTCTCAGCAAACAAAAGAATCATTGTTGTTGTTTTTCTACGTACCTAGTGAAATGCGGAGTCACCCTATTAACGTACGGAGTTTCCCTAGTCGGTAAAGGGAGGTGGTGTTGTTTTCCTGAAGATTTTCATTGTTGTTGTTTGTGGCCCACAAAGTTGTTCCTAGGGTCGGTGGTTATGAACTGATAACTCTATTTTTGAAGCAAGTGTAATTTTAGAAAATTTTAGGGAGTCTAGTGACAATTTACACTCAGAAGAATGTCAGTGAAGTTGCTCTAAACCTTAGGTGAAGCTAGTGTAATTTATGCAAAACAAAATAAATGTAATAGACTGATCTGGACATATTCGTCCGACCGAACATAGCCGTCCATAAAGGACAAATTCAAATGGATAGAAATAATGGAACAAATTATGAAATAAATGTGCTTATAACGAGCTTGTTGCGTTTCAATCAAATGACATAAACATAATGTATCCGTTCAAACTCTTGGAATCTGAACTGGACCCATAAATCCATATTTGTTCGAATTCTCTTTTGACGATTCCTTCTCTATGATCAGTTGCCCCTCTCTTTAGTGTATGGCATAAAGGTAGAAGTCTGTTATAGAATCTAGTTAATCATGGCATTTATGACTGTAATACTCCTTGACAAGCATAACAATTACGAACACAACTATTATATAAGTGTCTCCACTCTTATCTGTTAGGGGAGGTTCCACTTTTGCCTAGGCTTTACACTCACAAAGAAACCATTCCATGCTTTATTACTCAGGAAGATTCGGATGGCCACCAGCGGTCATTTGGACAGCCTAGCACAAAATTTAGGTAGGAACATTTGGCGCCATCTGTGGGGAACGATAAAACGTTTCCCCGTAGAATGAAATATTTGACAAGCTGTTGTACCTAATGTCAAATATCTGACCATATACCACGTCTCTGTATCTAATCATTGTGCTAATGTTCTTACACATGTGAGAAATAGAACTCTGACAACCATTCAGGAACAACTAAGCAAGTTGAATATGGAGTTACGGTGACAGATTAATGATAAGGCAAACTTGAAGGAGCGTGGCCACCACTTAGCTAGAAATATTTGACAACAAATGGTGCTAACCCATGCATATCAGATGCGAATCACCCATCCTTCCACTGTTACTAAAATTTCTGTTCACTATTGTAGAAGTTTTCTTTTATATCACTAGAAAAATGATGATCTGCAACACATACAGTTAACCTACCCTTGCTTAGTGATTGCTTGGCATAAAAAAGTTGTCTTGATTCTCATATCACAAGTTGAATATACACATATTGAACTTTCTATTAGAATACGATTATCCTGATTATTATTTTTTGTATATTAACGGTCCCCTTGTATGGGTGGTTCATCATTTAGTTACTCATGTCCATAGGACCTGACATTTCACTTCGCCTAAACAAACAAATCGAATCTAGACAGTTCATGAAAAATAAAGACCCTGCTTTAATAGCCTACTTAATTATTGGGCACAGAATTCAAAGGCTCTAAGACGTTTATAGAAAGAGTAATGATATTTTGACATTCAAAAAGTGGGTGTCTATTCAGACACCCACTTTATAACCATTAGATATAATGGTGGTCTCCAATTATCCTTAATATCCATCATATCCAATGATTATAAAGTAACTGTTTGAATAGATATCAACTTTTTAGGTGTCAAAATATCATTTCTCTTATAGAAAACTCTGAACAGAATATATATAGGTCAGATTTGAGAATTTCTACTAGTCTCAAGTCCAAACCACATTATAAAACACACGATAGAATGTTTACCATTCATTTTGTCCGGATAATTATACTCTTCACTCTCTGGTGACCTTATTCAAGGTCATATATTATTATGAGTCTGTTAGGATTATTATGTCCTTAGGAAGTTCTTTGTTCAAGGATTTTGTTTGGACCTATATAATTAAGCACCATATAATTGGACTTAATGACTATGGCTAAATGTCCCGTTTAAATTTTATAAAATTTGTCCATTTTAACATGGGAAGATAACTCACAGAAATCTCTTCTATTATAAAAGCCTAAAAGGCTGAAACTAAAGGACAAAAGGGGAGATCGGCTAGAAAGCACGATACACATACCTACTGGACCAAACATACTCTATCCATAACAGATGAGAATAATCTGAACAAATATTGTGAAAATAAATCTGACTAGAATAAGCTATCTGAAAGGTTAAACGGTCTAATTGAATATTATAAATGCAAGACATCCGTTCAGAACGTTGGGAATCCTCTACTAAAGGCTAATTAAGTGGGAGATCTCTATAAAATTATGGAGGGAGGCTGATAAAAAACCTGGACATCTAGTCAGATACACTATCACAATCTGTCCGGATATCTTCCAGCCTAAAATCAAGCGGGAGCACCTTGTAATCACATTTTAACTTATATCTACACAAATTTTAAACATCTGATCGGAAAGTTTACTTTCCGGTCACTGGCCACACCAGATCCTTAGTATTGTCTTCAACAATTCTAGTTAAATCACCTTTTGCAAATTGTTTGGTAGCTAGGGCCTGTTTATGATCTAGTTAGACAATTCTCTATTTAAAGCCTTGAATAGCCAAGGAAATATTTATGCTTCACTTGATCTCAAGAAGTAGTTTAGATTTGTGATTCAAATTTTGCACTATCTCCTAAAACAATTTTCCGAAAGAATCCCAACCAATTCAGGTTGAAGAACCTAATCAGGTTAATCTGCCTGGTCAAAAATATACTAGAAGGGATGAGTCTATCCTAATCAGATTGAAAAGTGACATAATACACAAGATGAATCCCAATCTATCCAGGTTGGAGAACCTATTCACGTCGAAGATGGACAAAAAATCTCTACAATGAATCGCGCAAGCCTATTCCGTAAATCAAGTTGCTCATAAACGCCATGCTATGCTCTGTTACGGAGCCCATAATGAAAGTTGCAAATTAGAATGCCCGGCCGTCTGGATATTACCGCACGGAGCTTTTGTCCCAATCCATTCGCGGACATAGGCATTCTAAAATATCGATCATATCATCGCATATTGTAACACCCTAATATTTAACTCAATACGTCTAGAACATATTTAAATTAATTATTAGTTATTACTTTTTTGTTTCAGTTTTTAACTCAAAAACTTCTTGAAAATACTTTAGTGAAAATATGGGTAAATTTTTTTTTGAACTTAAATACCAAAACGTGAGCCGCGCATACTAATTATCTGACATCATTATCTTGCCTGCGTAAGAGGGATGTCATAAACGAATAATAGGTAAATACATAATATAACCATGGCATAACATAACTCAAATAATAATAACATATCAATAATTGTGTCATAATAGTGATGTCCTATAAACATAAGGACATCAATATATATCCATCAATAGAATACAAATTGATAAATGAGATATGATTACTCTAAAGGCAAATATCCAAGGGAAAACTACCTCCGTAGCTCCTTATCCAGTCTCAAGGTAAATCACAAGCTACACCATCATTCATGCCTGTAGACGACACTGAAAAGAAAAAGGATGAGAAACTTATACAAGAATCTCAGTAGGGCTTCCCGACTCTAACATAAGTGTCATCGTCATCGTCCCCAAGAGTCTCGGGTTTCATTATAAAAATGGTGGACATATATATAAGGTTCATTTATTAAGTTCTAAATACCATTAGCCGAGACCCGTATCTTTTGGCATGAATCTTAATGTCATGAATGCAACATACTAGTCATGAATGCATGTCAATATCATATACAAAATGTCATAGAATTTATAAAACAATGCATATGATATAAAGAACATAGAATCATGATCATCATTCTTATAAGTGACTTAAACTTTTTAATTCTCTTTTCCTTGGGGGCTGCCCTATATTCTCTCTTTTCTCGAGAGATCTAGGCTATGAGCTCACAGTCACTAGTCGTCACTAGCTTAATCTTATCCCTTTTGATAAGTTAAGGTACGGGATAGGGGGCATTAGGATCACCTTTCATAACTTTTAATTCAGGGAGTCCAAAGGATCACTTCCTATTTGGATCATCTCTCATAACCTTTAATTCGGGGAGTTTAGAGGATCATTTCCATGTGTCTTATGTCACCTTTAATCTTGGCATGATATATGAGATGCAAACATGAATAACTCATCATTTCAATATTTCATGCTCATAAACTTCATGACCTTATGCATCTCAATCAATCAAACATAACCATAACATGCCATAATTTGAATCACATAAACATGCATCATATTTCATTGCATATATCCATAAGCCATATAAATTTCGACACATGAACATAGCCTTCATGAGATATCAATCACATTCATCTCATCAAATTTATCAATATTTACGCTTAAGCCCCAAAAGGGGTTAAATTGCAATTTCTCAAAGGTTATAGGTCAAAATGTAAATACCTCTTTTTAACACATTCTCATAAACTAAAGATATTTAATATTAACCAATACTTTCAAGAGATATATAACTATTAGAAACCATTTAAACTCATCATAAAAACCTTTTAAGGCCATAGACCAAATTTTAACACATTTTAGGGGTCAAAGTGGAAAATCACTTTTTTTAATATTTAACAACAACCGAAAATTTCTAAAACTTTATCTAAACTTCATAAGTGGTATTTTGGACTCATGGACACATTCAACATCATTAGTAGCTCTAAATAAAATCATTTGGCTGAAATAACATAGTTGATAGTTCAAAACACAACTTTTCATATTTTGCAAAATGGCCAAATTTAACACTTGTAATTATCCTTTTATGCATCTATGATACCAAAAATAACTTTTACATCAAATATAAATAATTCTTAAGTGTGTGAACAATGTGAACAACCTTGAACAACCCTTGAACAGAATCAGAAAATTAGTCTCCTTAAAGCTTCATAAAATCACAATTTTAATCCTTTTTAGTTACTAGACTTTCCTAAAATGCTAAGAACAATTTTTATGACAATTATTAGTGATCCTCAAGTGTGTGAACAGCAATAAACAGTAGTTAACAGTGGTGAACAGGTCCAAACAGTGACCAGAAAATTAGCATTTTAAAAGCGTCATAAAAACACAATTTTGATCCTTTTTATTTACTAGTTCATCCAAAAAATGCTAAAAACAATTTTTACATCAATTATAAGTAATTTTTACATATCCAAACCTTTTAAATCAGCATCCTAACCATTTTATTTAAATCAGGTCAGTAACCTAATTCTTTTAATCAAAAGCTTGAGAAAAACATAATCTTTAACATCTTTGAATTTCTAATTCTAACAAAAGTTAATTGAGTAATTTAAAGACAAGATCAAAGCCTTAAAAATAAAATAAACCAACCTTAATATCAAGAGCATCAAGAGGCTAGAAATAATATAATTTAAATATATCCATAAAAATTCCTATTAAGACTAAAGAGGTAAGTTTTGAGCTTTAGAGATTTAGGTGATAGCAAGAATCATAGACATGCTATGCAATCCATTTTTAATCTTTATCATTTTAAGGTGATAACTTGGAAATATAAACATGATATGAAATACTTGAAATGTAAATATGAAGATGTAAGTTTATTTTTAGATCTTCAAAGTTTAGGTGATAACTTGAAATATAAATATGAAATGCATTACTTGGAATTTAAACGTGAGAATGCAAATTCATATTATTATCTTCAAGATTTAAGGTGATGACTTGAAATTAAATATGATTATGCAAGGCTTGAAATTTAAATATGATATGCAAAAGCTTGAAGCATAAATATGGATGCAAGTTCATTTATTATCTTGTTAAGTTCAAAACTTTTAGAGAATTAAACTCTTTAACCTCAATTAATCTTAACAAAGGAAATGAGCTTTAGAGTCCTTGATTATCATGGTTCCAAGAACCTTATTTCATGGCCTCATCATCAAGCTTATTAAGAATCGAATTATAAGCAAAGAATAAAGGAAATAACATGAAATAAAATCTCTACCAAGTTGTTTCTTATTACCAAAAGATAATGCTTGATCTTTAGAGAAGTTAGAAGAAGAAAATATGTCCTTGATGAGTGTTGTGAATTCGGCCAAGATGAGAACAAATGGAGGGAGGATTTTTCTTGTGTTTTTGTGTTTGATAATGGAAAGGTTATGTGTTTAGGAGTTGATTTATGGTTGGAATGTGCATGCTTGAGGTTTAGAACTTGATTAGAGGTAGGGAATGGAGTCTCTTGAGTGTGAATAAGGAAGAAGAAGAAAGCTTGAAGTATTGAGAGAATTAGAGAACTTTGAGCAAACTTTGTGTAAGAAAACTATCAAGTAAGCAAGTACCAAAGCTATGAATGTTTGTGTGAATATTTTAGCAATGGAAGAGCTCATATTTATAGGCCAAGGAGGCTGTATGGCCGTTGGCTTCATGGCTGAAAAATGGGGTTTTTAATTTCATTTTTCAATTAAAGAAACATAGAAAAAGAAAGCATAATGTGTAGTCATAATTGTGTTCATGTATCATGGTTTGAAATTATATAAAATATGATGTTAATGGAAGGCAAGAAATCATGGCTGATAAGGCTGAATATGGATGGATTTCTTTTGATTAAACTTAGCCAAAAATAATGAAAAAGAAAGCTAAAGAAATTGTGATAAGGTTGGATATGATTTCATGTTGGAAAAGCAATAAAGTATGGTGCAAATGGGCTGATCATAGGCACTGGTTTCTGATTCCTTTAGGATCAGATTGGTGATGTTTTACAAGTGGTAAATCATGTATTAGATGTGTAGTTACTTAGGTAAAAGATTAGGAATTGATAGATTAGTGAAAATGGTAAAAGGTTAAGTGTTTAGGACAAATCAAGGCAAGGTAAAAAGAGAAATTATACACTAGTAAATGAAGTTAATCTCATATGAGTTGAAATCAATTTGTAACATAGGTCTTAAACTTAGGATAAGAAAATGTAAATGTACTAGATTTTACGTAAATCGTAGTCTTAACTTTGATCTCAACATCACTAATTTTATGAGCTTTTGTAATTAAGGAAAGGTAATTTAATTTTACCTTTGATCTCAAATAATTATTTTTAACTTTGGGTAATTAATTTTTAACTCAAGGTTAATGAATGAAATTAATTTGAGTTCAATTAGAGCTTAATACTACCTTAATTACATAAATAAACTCATTTAGCATAATTAGGGGTAAAAAGGTAATTTCATATAAAAACTCTCTGTAATTATTGGACATTCTCAAATCATACTTGAAATAGTCATTTGGAGCTTTTGGGTGAAAACCGAATTCAAAGATTATATAATTTCATGTAAAACTACTGTAGGGGTAAAATAGTAATTTTATGTATGGCAGTCTTGAAAAATAAATATGATATGCAAGTCTAATTCTTTATTTTAGTGCTCTAGGCCCCTTAGAGTTTTCACTCTAAATCAATAATCAACTTTAAGGTTGAAATAGATAAGCTTTGAGATTAATTATCAAGGTGATAGCAAGGAAAATAAATATGAATGCAATCCATTTACTATCTCTTTGAGTCCTAGGCTCAAGATTACTCTTACAAGAACATAGTTTCTTTATTTGCTAAAATCCCCCTTTTTTTAAAAAAAAAGTGAAACCTTCAAGTTTTAGAGGCCAAATAAATGATGGTTTTGCAATTAACACTCATGATCCTCATCATGAAGTGATGGTTTCTTCCAATGTAGGCCATTGTGGCTAGAAAACAAGGGGGGGAAGGAAGAACCGAAAAGAAAGTGGAGATGGAAGAAAAATCAACATTATATCATTTCAAACCAAGAGTTAAGCAACAAAAGAAAAGAATACAACTCTCTACCTTAGATGTGCTTTTTAATTGAGAGAGAGTTTGGTCTTTGAAAGAAGTAGAGGAAGAAGAAGAAGAGCTCTTTGAGATGAGAGAAAGAAAACTTTGGAGGTGTAAGAAATGAGCAAAATAATCTCTTGGAGGGCTCCTTCTATTTATAAAGAAATGAAACACATGGGGGGTGAAATGGAAGGAAGGGTGGCCGGTCATTATGGAGGGAAAAAGAGGAAAAATATCTCTTGTGTGTGTCATTTCAAGGTATGGCTAGGTATGGTTCTTTGAGTGTGAAATGTTATTAAAATAAATCAACATGTGATGAATTTGAAGGGGGAGTGGCCGTGTGGTTTTAATGGCCATGGGGCGGAGATTTTTCTCATTTCTTTTGTGTTATAATGTGGTTTAGGGGATAAGTTTGGTTAGATATTTGATTAGGGATTGTGATTAAGTGTTTGGGTGAGAAAGAGGGTGATTAAGGCTTCTCAAGAAAAGTTGTAGGAGTGGTCTTGGTTATTCATGGAGTCAAACATCCTCTAATCAAGATTCTCAATCACATCCATTGGTTCCTTGATTTAAGGAAGTTGATCGGAAGAACACTATTTAATAATTCAAGACATAAAGTCTTGATTTTGAGAAAAGGATTTTGAGTTTCTCTAAGAAATTTTAGGTTCTAATTAATTTCAATTAATTATTTCGACTCTAAATTAGTAATTAGAATTTACTAACCTTTAATTAGATTTTAATATTGTTTAGGTTTCGTTAATCGTATGATTAAGCTCATTAAGTGCTTAATCAGGGACAAAATCATAATTTTACACAAAAACTGCCTGAGACCACCGGGACATAAACAGACACACCCAGACTCATAAAAACATCATTTAAAACCTTTGGGTGGAGTTCAGCTCAAACGGCTCATCAATCGGTGCTAACTAGCCATAGGGACGTTTTGGTCATTCAGTGCATCGGAACTCGAAAATGGGATTCTTATGCTCTATTAACATTCATTCATATACAATCCCTTTCGAATATTGGGTTGATCGTTCGAGGACTACAGGGTTGGCTGTCCTTGAATTCCGAGTGAAAAATGATCTCATGGGCATTTTGGTCATTTTTGCTCAGACAGAAAAATCGAGGTGCTACAATGAGCCTAAGTCTGTTGCCTGAAATTAAACAGAAACTCAATATTAGAGCCATGATCCACAGGCTTTAACTTAATTAATATTTTTAAATAGAGCGATAAAATCAACTATTTTATTTGTTTTTAATTTAAAGGTGAAATCAATTTAAAATATATTGATTATGTTTCGCATAATATTGTAATGGATTAAGAAGGGGGAATATATCATGGTGTCATGAAGGGGACTATTCACGGCTGGTAGTGAGATCTCAGAGAGGGCAAATCATGATGGTTGTAGTGTCACAGAGGGGCTTCACTACAAATGCTTATCCATCGATTAAAGAATGAGGAGTATGTAGCAAGTGGGTAGGACACTAGGGCTTCACTCAGATTAGTCAAAGAATGTTTTTCCCATATTTAAAAAAGGGTAAAAATAAAAAAAAATTATAATTTAAGTTTAACTATTATATGAAAATAAAATTCCCAATTTTTCAACAAAACTAGATTAAGTTCCTTATTACATATAGAAGTATTTATAAAACAATTTTTGTATAAATTTTTTTTATGATATATATAGAAAAATTCATTATTTTAGTTACGTAATTTAGTATCTTAATTAAATATTAATCATTGATTAATAATATTAGTAAATGAAATTTTTCACATGTAATTATAGTTATAAAGCTTTTAAGAAATCTTTTCACTAGATATAAAAATTGGAATTGATGAGTGGTAAACTTTCAATTCCAAACTCAAATTCTATATCCAATTCCAATTCTATGCTCAATTCTAGACAGTAAACGGAATGTAATATTAACAAAATATGAAAACACACATGTCAGCACCCAATTTTTTATCATATCTAAAATAAAAAAAGCTTATTTCCTTGTCTGGATAAAAAAATAACTCTTTTGTCATCCGTGATTTATAACTTTTCTTGGTCCATTAGTTCAAAAAATAAAATAAGCAAACAAAAAATCAAAATGGAATCTCATTTTTGTCAAGTAAATCTTTTTCTAGTTGTATTTTAGATCTCAAATTAAGGGGAAAGAAAATAAACTTTGTACTTTGCGGCGGTTACAAAACGGCCACAATGTGATAAATGTTAACTCCAACTGCAATGTTAGATCAAACAAGTTATCAACTTGTTCTTGAAAAAATATTCTCAGAAATTTCTGAAGCTAAACAGATGAGTTTCTTGTGCAGCAATGCAATTGATGATTTTAAACCTTGATGTTTCTATCCACAGAAGCCCTAACATTTCTAAATACGTTTTAAACGTTATTGAAACAAATGCTCCTCAATGATTTTATTATGGGTAAATTACACTCACACCCTCTGAGGTTTGCTGAAATGCAACAAACACCCCCTGTATTTGTAAACCTGACATTTACCTCCCTTGAACTCAGTAAAAACTAAACATTGAGAAAATCAAATTACATTTATACCCTTTTTATTTTACCAATCCAAAACCTAAAATTTCTTTCTCCCTTTTCTTCAAGGAAGCGACTGGCAACAAAGGCGGCCAGAAAGTCGACTCCGGCAACCGATGGAATGAAGAAGCCAACCACTTTCGTCCTAACATGGTGGCACTCAAGGAGATCAGGAAGTATCAAAAGAGCACAGAGCTTCTGATATGAAAACTCCCGTTCCAGTCCCTCACACTCACTTTCTCATCTCACAGCCCTTCACTCCCTCGCACTCACATCAGCCGTTCAGTCACTCACACTCACACATCCCCACACGCGAGCACTTTCCCATCGAAACATCCCCCCACACACAGAGACTAACATAAACACACGCACACACTGAGAAAGATGAAGAGGCAAAGCTATGGTGTTTCGAGGCGGAACGAAGGGAAGCCGATTCTCAGAAGCGGAGCGAGGTAGGATCGTGAGACCAGACCAGCGAGAGGTCACAGTGATGCGTCGGTAGTTCATGGGGCACGCAGCCAACAGATCTAACAGAATCGCTCCCAGCACCGACGATTTGTATGGGCTCAGCACAAGCAGAAGGAAGAGAAGCCAATTCGCGATTGTTCATGGCGGTTTGTAGAGGGAGGAAGAGGGACCGACGCTGGCTGAAGAAGGCAGTCGCAAGGAAGGAATGATGGTGCAATGATGATGATGCTGGAAGGAGAAGCGTTGGCGGTGAAGGGGTGATGGTGGTGATGCATGCGGTGGCGGCTTTGAGCAGGGATGGAAGGCGATGGAGGTGAGTGGGCTGCGGTCTCTTCTTTCTTTGGTGAGAGGGTTGATAAAAGTGATAGAGGGGAGAAAGAAATTTTAGGTTTTGGGTTGGTGAAGTAAAAAAGGTATAAATGTAATTTGACTTTCTCAATGTTTGGTTTTTACTGAGTTCAGGGGAGGTAAATGTCAGGTGTACAAATAGAGAGGGTGGTTTATTACATTTCAGCAAACTTCAGGAGGTGTGAGTGTAATTTACCCTTTTATTATTATTACTCCATCTTTTGACCGTAAAATTGTCAGATATATACCTTTATATATTTTATGTGTGAAGTCAATTACCCTTAAGCAAAAGGCACTTTTTATTTGTTGGTCAAATTCCTGCATTCCTACGTTATTAGTTTGGAGCCATTTGGCATCTATAAAAGCTTAAAACGACTTTTATCTTTCACCAAAAAATAAAAATAAAAATATTTTTATCTAAGCTTCAACAATAAAATCCTTGATATATACAAAGTAACAGCAGTTGAACTCTACTACCACCAAATACATGCACAAGTATTGTGTAAGCCTCTGCCTCAACTTCCAATTACTCAGCCTAGGAGTAATGTTGAAATTTCAACATGGTCCTGACCAAAAAAAGAAGTAAAATATATACATATATATACATATATATATATATAGAGAGAGAGAGAGAGTAATTTTGTGCATTTTTTTGCACTAGTTTTGTATACCTTTTCTGATACTATTGTTTAAGAGAAAAAATATCTTAGAAATTAGAATTTGCATTTGTCTTGTTTTATATCATTTTAAAAATGAACTATTATAAAGATTTTGAAAAAAAAAGTCATTTCCTTATAAGAATGTCTGATATTTTTTTCATAAACAATAACATGCAATGTAATTTGATGAAAAAAAAGTCAAATCATATAAGCAACTACATATAATCATAATAAATGTCCACCATAATCTTTCTTTTTTCTTGAATTTTATTGAGTGATAATACAAAGTGATTTTATTATAAATAAAAATTAATCTAAAGAAAAATAGTGTAAAAATATATAATTTTTCTAAACCTTTTAATAGTACTATTATCTCCTATTCAACTTGTCTTATCCTCCAACCTCCCATTGGCTATATCTGTGATGTTATTTATACTTATTTTATGTGAATTTATCATTGTACATATAGTTGTATTATTTATACTCATTATTCATGAGACACTGTATCAACTTATAATGCATCCACCATTGAATGATATGTAGACTCTATTTAAGTGAGGTCCACACCTCATCTAATGGTGGATGAAGCGTAAGTCAGTATGATGTCCCACACTCAATAAGTATAAATAACATTATTCTTGCATATAATATGATCCAACCACAATCTACCTCATTACTTCATCATATCCCATGCTTGCTCTTAACTTTAAGACAAATAATAATATAAACTCGGGTTCACTATGAATCTGAGACATGGCAACATATCCACCTTTTGTTTTTAAGATGATAACACATATATAATTTTATATCAGATTTTGTATGATGTATCTTATGTCATGTGTAGGGTTCACCATGGATTTGGGTCTATACTATCATCAATCTAACTTAAAAACTTAGAGTTGTACATATGTCGCTAGACAAATCCGGGTCCTGAATTTCACTAAGTTTGGATCCTACACGTCCTTGGAGGGCTATATAATAAAACCATAATCTTGGGATTAAAAGTCTCGGTAATTGTTCCCAAAAGGAAAATAAGTTGAAGGATGATTTTTAATGAATTTTATGGAACCTTTAAACGCTTCGCTTTTAGCCCATAAGTTTAGAAAATCTCGAAGATTTCCGGATTTGAACTAAAAGACAAAATTTGGATTTTTATTTGTTAGGATTTTGATTTTTCTGATATTTTATTTGAATCCAAATGGGGGTTATTTCCTTATTTACATTTATGTTTTAAAGTTGACATTAACTTAAAATTAAGAAATGTAAATACTGAGGCTGCGCCAGTGGTCATCAGAGAGTAAAGCGGTGCAACAGCTAGATAAGGGACTGCCCAGGCGGTCATTCACTGCCTAAGTGGTCAGAGTTTTATTAAAAACCCCCCATTTCGGGGTTCCAGACAAAGAAACACGACCCTCACCCCCTAAAACACAGAGCCCTCATCTCCTATCTCTTTTTTACCCCATTTTCATCAATCTAACATCAATCTTTCACTTCCAAGGCTTAAATGTAAGAGATTCTACTAGTTTTGCTTCCTATTTCCTCTATTCTTCCTTGTTTTTGGGGTTTGATCTTGAGTTTCTCCTTATTCTTAGGTCATCAGGTTCTTCCACCATTGATGAGGGTTAGAATAGAGTTATTTTGAGATAAATCTAGAGTTTTATTGCTTTACTAGCAAATAGTGATACCATTTCTACCTCCCAAGCTCCTATTGGTGTCAATCCTATTTATTCTACCACTTTAGGTGAGTGGGTTCAAACCTGTGATCTCTATGTTGAGCATTAGAGTTATTTTCATAAAAATATGTCTTATAATATGATTTTAGGAGTTTCTGCAAAGAAATTAGAGATTTCTGTTGATTTATCAAGCTTGTGAGAATGTAGTTTTCAAATGGCATGAACTATATGATTTATGAAAACCATAGGACCATTGTTGTTTAAATGTATTTATAAAGAGTTGAATTCTAACTACAAGTATTTACAAAGGTTAAAATGATAATATAATTTCTAGAATGATATATTGTATATGATGGAGTTTTGAACTTTAGGTTAGAAGCCTTTATGAAATGTAAAGAAAGGAATGAGGTTTTGGTTAAGTTGACAGTAGCTATAGAGAAATAGGCTGTGTGTTAACGGTAGTTAATCCGTTAACCTTGATACCAGACAAATCCCAGGTTAGAGTAAGTAGAGAAATCTTTGTCATACTGGGGACAGTGATACGTAACGCCCAGATGTATTGGCAAAGTTTTATGTGAAGATTTCTGTTTCTCTATTAGGGTACTGTTGGGTTGATATAAAGATAATTGTGATTTTAAACTTATGAATATAAGTATGAATGTTTTAGAACCTTATTGTCATTATTACAATCATTACTATTGTTAATATGGCTCTTATTTGCATTGCTTTCCTGATGTCCCATGATGGGGGCTCAAGGTGAGAATTCACTCACTGAATTTTTGTGAAAAAACTCACCCTTCTCTTTTCTCTCCTATCTACAAATATAGTAGCTACTGTGAATTCTTCCCAGCCTTCTGCCTCCCAGTAGCAATAGAGATTCGGTTAGTGAGCTTCAGTTAAGTGAAGCAATCTTGATTCAGTTTAGAGTGCTCTAGTGTCATTGTAGGCAGGAGTATTCATTCATATAGAGACTACTTTGCATCTTGCATATTTTAATTATATCATGGTTTGTACTTAAAAGATTTGGTTATTTCTGAACTGGATATGAATAGTTTGATACTTTGGTATTTCATATATGAATGATATTATGACTACAGACTTTAGATATTGATTATGGGATTCAAATATAACTATCTTGATTTCAGAAGATAGGTGATTTCTATATAGAATATAAAATTCTATTTTAAATGGATTTTCCTGTTGGAATATGCATATAGAAGCGACACACAGTTCTGAAGGTTTTACGTGGGGATAAGATTCTGCGTCTTTGATCGCGTCTTTGAAATCGGGTCATGACATTTAAGCATCTGGTCAGGGTCGAACTTTGGTGGTTTGCATGAAGAGCATCGTTAATAGTACATTGATAGCTAGCTAGATTCTTTAAGTATACTGTAAGATTATTTTACAATATTTAATATAATATACTTCAGGAGTATAGATCCGGGAATGTCATTATTTTGTTCATACTTATATCCCATTGTGTGAAATCTAAGATCCTTAAAGGGCTTTGTCATTTTTTGAATTGTGTACTGTCACAACGTCCCCAGAGGGCGTTGCGACGAAGATGATGATCGATTTTAACATAAAATGGTAGTCGCCACCAATTTTAATTTAGCTAAAATTAGAAAACCTTTCAATTTGTAAAACTGGTCTTTTAAGATATTTGAGTCCATGAGTCTGATTATACTTAGAGAAGAGGGGAAACTTAATCTTACTGCACCTCTAATACATCTATCTCACGCTGATTACCCCAAGTTTATTATGCAAAATTAAATAACTTATACAATTTACTTTTCCCCTAAAAAATTAAAGTCTAAAAGATTTTATAGAAGTTAATAATAAATATTTACAAGGAAAAGGAAATAAATTTATAAAAATTTAAGTTTGGTTTGATAGAAAATATCTGCTCCTACGTATCCTTTTTGTGCAATGAAGAACAATCATATAGTTTTGTAAAAGTTATTTGTGGGTTGATTGATCCTATTATTATAATTTATTGACAAAATTTTTTTGTTTAAAAAAAAAAGCAAGATACCCTGCGATTCATTTTATCCCAAATTAAATAAAACACTTTTTTCTTTTCTTTTTTAGTTTTTATTTAGCCTTGATAAAAGAGAGCCGGGTGGACAAGAGTTTTTAAAAAAGACAGCTCAGCAAGTTAAAAAACAAAATATACCAACAAGCTTTTTTTTTTTTTCCCCTTAAAAGAACTTGAACAACACAAAATCAAAAACAATAGAAAGGAAAGAAAAGAATCCGGATCAAGGATAAGGGGAGCAAAAGGACGGGTTTCTACAAAACACCACAAAGGGAGGGAGGGAACGGTAGAGAGAGAGAGAGAGAGAGAGAGAGAGAGAGGTTGTGTGAGGGTGGCTGACGGCAGAGGAAGAAGGAAGGAAGTTACCGCTGCACGCCAGCACATGACAGCGAGCCGATCCTCCACGGCGAGCGCGCGACGGCGCTGCGAAAAGGGGGAATGATGCTGGAAAGAGGGGCGATGAGGGTGGTTCGCGGTGATTTGCAAAAATGAGAGAAAGAATATCACGACGGTGGCTGTGATGGTTCGTGCCTATGTAAGACCTCCGCGGTAAGCGTGCGGCGTTGACTAAGGGAAGAACGGCGTAGGTGGCGAAGCACGCGGGCTTGAGGAGGGTCGTAACAGCGATGGCTAGTGGAAGGCAGCGATGGTGTTTCAGATCTGAAACGAGGGGCGCTGCCTTGGTTTCTGTGCGGCGGTGGCACGGCACCAGCGGAGGTCGGGATGGTTGGGCGGCGGCTTGTTCGAGGAGTGGAGGCTGGGTTCGCGGGGTGCTGGCTACGGTGGTCTCCGCGCGGAGGAGAAAAGGACGGTGTGTGGCCGAGATGGCAGGGCGGTGGTGGGTAGTGGCGCTAAGGACGCGACGCGACGGGAAGAGAAAGGGGGCGGAAGGAAGGCGGTGACGGCGGCAAGAGGGGGTGCTGAGATTCCTGCTCTTCTTTCCTTTTTTTTTTATTCTTTTCTTATAATTTTTTATGGGATTGGGTTGGTTACCAAGTTTAGATGGATTATTGGTAATGGGTTGTTAATGATTATGTAACTGTTGTGGTTGATGGCTTTTTCAGTGAGGATGGTAAGGCTATGTTGGTGATTCTCAGTGGCAGGCGGTGGGCTGTGATGATGATGTTTAGCTATGGTCTATGGAGGTTCAAAGAGGAACTATATTGTTTTTGGATTGGGTTTCAAAGGACTGTATGAATGATCTGTGTATTGTGAATGTGTGAAAATGGTGATCAGATGGTAGAAAAACCTCCTCCTGTATGTGAATTTAGTCCATATTTGTACACCTGTAAGTTTGACTTTTCCCCATACGATGATCTGGCTGGGAGACTTTTATCCCCAAATTCATGCTGATTTTAGGGGACTTGATGCTGATTTTATTTGATGCTGCTGCTCTGCATTTTTTCTGTTCGGTGCTGCTCTTTTCTGACTTTTCCTTCTGTTTGGCGCTCCTCTTCCCTTTTGCATTTGACACTCCCCTTATTGTATTTTCATTTTTTTTTCTTGTTCGGCGCACACTTTTTGTTTTTGACTTTTTTCTATTGTTTTGGTAATGGCTAACGGATCAACAAGAGCATGTACTGAAAAAAAAGAGGCAAAAATGGGCTAGTCTTGAGACTTTTTTTGTTTGTTTAACAACTCAAAATGTGAAATGGGATTAGTTCTTTTTATTACAACAAAATATGAAATGGGCTTAGTTCGTTTTTCTTTATTTGAACTTAATCAAAAATTGGGTGTTGACATGTACTAAAATAAAAATTACGATTAACAATTGGTATTAGAGTATTAGGTTATGGATTTTATGATTCTCCATGGATGGTTATGGTTTTCCCAATTTGTATGAGCACTAGATTTTGAAATTGACAATTTTCTGTGTTGTTATTTTGTGATGCATTTTCACTGCAATGGAAACAACAATGGAGTACAAATTATGTTTTATCGTGAATGAAAGATTCACAGTGTATGTAAATAACAATTCATGAAATTCATATATTGTGTTGTTTTACATTGTCTTGAGAAATAAATTCTTTTTTGAGGCTTTGCTTTGTGAAGCAACGTTGAATGCCTTATAAAAGAAATCCCATTCAAGAAGCACATTAAAGGCATTCAACATTAAAGCAAACTCCGTTCCGCAATTATGGTGTACGTTGTTGACTATGTACGATGAATGGTGTCCTTTTCCCGGCTGATATTTAGTGTGAATTCTATACTAATTTTCTTATGTGTATGTCATGATTGCGGCATTGTTGGAATATGTCATGGTTGATCAGAGTCTTGTGCATCATCGTGTCACATATCACACACATGTATAGCGCCTTTGGTCTTATAGTTTGTGTGTTTTATTTTTACATGACTAAACTTTCATGTTTAATTTTCTCGTAATTTAACATACTTATAAGATCTTGCTTATAGCTTGTATCTTTGCTTCATCTCATATGAAATACATGTTAATTGTTTAGAATATTTAAGTGAAGCACTGGCGTGCAATTAAAGAATATTTAAGGTTTGGAATTATGATATGTGAGATTTATTACTCACCAAAGCGATCAAATCTAAAAATCATTTAATAATTTCAAATTTCATGAGATTAAAGAATATAAATTGTATCATGGAATTATTTTATGTTAGATTTGTTAATCACCAAAGTGGTTAAATCTAAAGGTTGTTTAATAATTCCAATTTTTGATATTTTGTTTCTATTACTCATATGATGGATGCAAATTATGGTTATTTGTGCATGAGTAAGTTGAAGTTCATCATTATAAGACATTTAAGGATCAGCCAAAGGTTGCTTAATTTTTCTTATAATTATTGGACATGATAGTTGGTAGTGTAAGTGCATTATTAGTTTTGTTTATATATATTCAAAGATAGTAAATATTTCTAGCTAGTGCATGTATCATTGCCAAATAATGTTAAATTTGTTGTTGTATGTTAGTGTATCATCCAAAAGAGAGCACTGATATGAAATTAATGTTTAGATTATTGTTGTTTGAATCTATTAAGTTTACTCAAAGCATTGATGTATGAGCTTGTATAATGTTTGCAGCTTCCATGAACATGTTTGCTCTAGGTAGTGCAATCGTTAAGTTCAATGGGTTGAACTATGCTGGTTGAACAAAGCAAATCCACTTTCAGTTGGGTGTTATGGACTTGGATTTAGCTTTACTTGTGGATAAAAAGCCTACAGAAATTATTGAGACTAGTACAGAAGAGAACAAGTCTTTTATAAGGCTTGGGAATGGTCTAATAGGCCAAGTTTGAACTTGTTGAGGATGACAATGGCTGATAATGTTAAGCCATGCATCTATACTTCAGACAGAAGGGCAAAGGAGTTTATTGTGAGAATTACGAAATATTCTCAATCAGACATTATTGACAAGTCCATTGTGAACAACTTGATGATGACTAAGTTAACAACTAAAAAGTTTGCATAATCATAACCCATTCATGATGATATGACTGGAATAGCAAATCTAGCAGCAAAGCTGAAATTAATGGGTATGGATGTGAGTGAAAATCTTTTCCAGTACAATTCAACATGAATTCTTTTCCTTTTGAGTCTAGCCAGCTCTAGGTGAACTACAACACCCTTAAAGAAAAACGAAACATTCAGGAAATTAAGGCCATGTTGGTTAAAAAGGAAGAGAGGTTGAGGAAGATGAAGGATCACTCTGTCCATCTCATATTTCATGATGGTTCTAGTAACAGCAAGGCTAAATCGGATAAGAAGGACAGAAAGGACAAACCCTCACTGGGAGTTCGTGAAAGCCAAATTCATAAGGAGTAGGGATGCTTTTTCTATAGGAAGGCAGGACAAATGAAGGAAGATTGTTCGAAAAGAAAGAAATGGTTCGAAAAGAAAGACATTTACTATGTTTTAGTAAGATTTGAATCAAATCTTATTGAAGTGCCTTATAATACTTGATGGTTAGATTCTGGTGTGCAGGGATTCTTTTGATCTAGCCCATAAGTGAAACTGAAAAGTTCCTATATATGGGAAACAGAATGAAGGCACAGATAGAGGGCATTGCAACTTATAGATTGATCTTGGATAATGGTTATTGTTTAGATCTAGAAAAGTGTCTCTATGTTCCTATATGTTCTAGGAATTTAGTTTCTATAGGAAAGTTGAACGATGCAGGATATAACTTTAGGATTAGACATTATGTGTTTTCTTTGTTTAAACATATGTGCTATCATGGTTATGATACTTTGGTTTACAATTTATTTTGTTTCAATCATAATGTAAATTTGTTGAATCTTTGTTCCAAGTTAAGCATAGTATTGGTAGTAAGCGTAATGCACGTAATGAGAATTTTGCTTTCTTATGGCATCAAAGGTTAGGTCACATATCCAAAGAAAAGATGTTGAGGTTAGTTAAAAATGAAATCTTACCTCAGTTGGATTTTGTTGATTAGGATGTATGTGTGGATTACATTAAAGGCAAGCAAACCAAGCATATATCAAAGAATCCATAAGAAGCGGTCAACTTCTTAAGTTGATACACATTGATATCTGTGACCTTTTTGACATTCTATCTTTGGGTGGTAAAAAGTATTTTATTACTTTTATTAATAACTTCTCATGGTATTGTTATTTGTATCTACTGCATGAAAAGTCTCAATCAGTAGATGCTGTTGATATCGGTGTGTCTACATGAAGGTTTGTAGGAGCAAGTTTGTCATCTTGGTTCTATATGTTGATGACATTCTTCTTGATGCTAATGATTATAGCTTGTTACATGATGTAAAGAAGTTTCTCTCTAATAAACTTGAAGTAAAACATATGGGTGAGGCATCCTATATGATAGGAACACAAATATTCAATGATAGATCACAAGGAGTATTAGGATTGTCTCACAAAGGCTATACTAATAAAGTGTTAGAGAGATTTAGAATAGGAAGTTGTTCTTTGTGGATAGTTCCAATTCAAAAAGGAGACAAGTTTAGCCAAATGCAATATCCCAAGAATGATTTGGAATGAAAGACAATGGAATCTATTCCCTATGCTTCAGTGGTTGGGAGCCTAATGCATACATAGGCATGCACCCGACTAACTATAAGTTTTGTTGTTGGAATGTTGGGCCGATATCAAAGTAATCCTGGAATGGATCACTAGAAAGCGACAACAAAAGTCCTTAGGTATTTGCAAGGCACCAAGGATCACATGCTCACTTATAGTAAAAAAGCATCACTTCTACGAATTAACTTGTAAATGGTAAGACTTATTCTTCGACATCAACCTCAATCCTTACTTAATCATTAACATAAAACTCATAGTGGGCCTCCTTCCTGAATTCGTCAACATCAACCTCGGAGTTTCAGTAAAAGGTAGTGAGCTCAAAATAATGGCCATCGCTGCCCTGAGGTCAGGGGTAAAACTCTCCCTTTCCGAATCATGGAAGGGTACATTTAACCTTTCAACTTTTCTTATTTAATACAACACATGTTATACAAAATCTTATGCATAACATGGGACATGCATTACACAAGACGTAACCAGAACAAATGTATAATCAACATGATTCAATAGCCTCAATACCACCACATTTCAAATGACATTATCAAGCATCAGTAGGTCTGGCGGCACACAAGCATACATATAGCACCCAGAGGCATTTTAGTATAGCATCTCATGAAACATACACCAGGGGTACATCACACAACAAATAACATATTCAATGTGTTTTCTTATAGTTAGCAAGTCTCATTATCAAGAACAAGTCTTCATAACTTAGAGTTTTCGATCATGTGTGGAGTGTAGGTCCTAAGACCTTTCATATTTATTTATTTATTTTTGTTTGTAATATTGCTAGAGTTACTACTAGATTGGGGTTATATCTTAATCCTCATTTTATTCCTTATAGCTTGGAAAATAATTTAAACACTTTTTATTATCCCTATTGTGCATTTTTAACTTTCAAAGTATGACAGATTTGGCAACTAAAATACAAAATTCTACTGGGGCTCCTACCCTTGGTTTTATGGTCTAATATCTTACGTGGATGATCCTAATTCATCAAGCTTTTGAATGAATCTAGTTTGAGCCTACACTGATAACTATATAATTTTATAAAAATTCTGAATTAAGACTCTTCAACTGCATGCCCAACAGAGGCTGCAACAACTTACAGAAATAACTCAAGAAAACCTAAGAAGGCTCTATCTATGGAAATTTCTAGGATGCTAGCCATATGTGTCAGCTTTAGATTAAAACTAATTTCACTTGATTCCGAGTTGTATAGCTCTAGTTTCAAATTTTTCTTTATGCATTGCCCAAAATCCCAACAGTAGCACCTAGGGCAACTTTAACAATTTTTCCTAAATTTTGTAGAAGGCTTGTAGCAGTGGAACTAAAACAACCCTGCAGTCTATGTCTTACCTTTCTCAAGAATTTTGAACAGGCTCAAACAGAGGTCCAAAGACTAAGAAACAGAATTTTATTGAAAACTGGCTATATTCCCTTACTAGTCTGGGATTAGTGACTTATGTGAGTTTTGAGGTTTTTGTTTGAATAGAGTGTTTTATGTATTTATTTGTTTATTTATTTTGTTTTCACACTTTTAAACATATGCACACATGAAATATTAACTAATCTTTGTAGTGCAAGCATCATACCACGTTATCTGAAAGAGTAACCATGCCAGCATTCATGACTATATAAGGAACTAGAATACGCTAGCCACGATTTTGGGTTTGACATACTACTCGTAGCCATGAAGAGACTAGAACAAGTTTATGCTCAAGCCCAATAAAAAGAAAACACATAAAACCCTACCTTAAAAGGCTATTTGAAAGAAATGAGAAAGGAAAGAGATGAGTTCTTCAAATGGCAGCAATGCTTGTCCAAGAATCCTTTGGTTGTTGTAACGCCCCGTTTTTCTCTAAACTTTTAAATGACCAAAATGCCCCTGAGGTCATTTTTACCTGAAACATGAGGACAAATGGCCTCGGCCATTCTCACAAGGATTTTATGATATATGAAAGGGATTATATGTTTATGAATGTTAACAAGGTAGAAAAATCTCATTTTTGAGGTTTCTATGTATAAATGACCAAAATACCCCTAACCTGATTTAAGGCAGTTTTAAGTTTTGACTCCAACCTGGACTCGTCCCGGAGATAAAAAATGATGTTTTAAGGCATGAACTATGTTGGTTTAAGTCCCGAAGGTCCCGGGCAACTTTTGGTAAAAATTATGATTTTATCCCCGCTTAGTGCATTTTAAACCTAACGAGTTACTTAACTCAAACCTAAACAATATTAGGCTCTAATGAAAGGTTAATTAATTTCCTTAATTAATCTAGAGCAAAAATAATTATTTGAGGTAGGTTAGAACCTAAAATTGCTTAACGAAATTTACAACTCATTTCTAATTCTTTTCTTTCTTTAAAGAAAAAGCAACTATGAATAGTATTTTCATTATTCACACTTCCATTCCCAAGAACACTTCCTTTCCCAAGAAAAAGTTGTCACACTTTAATCAATAGTCATAGGAGTTTGACTCCATTAATCGTACAAGATCACTCTTCATCCAAGGTATTCATGGTCCTAATCACCTAATTAGCTCACTTAAACACTCGATTATACAACCTTAATTAGCGATCTAACCTTGTTTACTCCTAAACACTTCATTAGTACATGATTAAATTGAATGAAATCTTCCCTCCCTTGGCCTTATAATTTTCAGCCACTTTCCCCCCAGAAATTCAAAAGAATGATATTTTATGTGGTCAATCAAATTGTCCTTCAAAAGCCACCCTAAGACCTATGACTTATGACACCATGAATGACAACACAAGAGATTTTTCTTCCTTCCTTCTTCTTGAAGAAGTTTCGGCCAGCCCCTCCCCCTCCACTCCTTCATGATTCACTTGCCTATAAATAGACAACACTACACAACTTCATTCCTTTGCTCACTTCTTGCAAAATCTCTAAAAGTCTCAAGCTTTCTTACTTCTCTTTCTTTCAAGCTTCCAAGAGTTCTTCAAGCTCAAGTTCTTCCTCTTTTTTTTTCGAAAACACAAGGTAGGGAACCTTTCTAAAATATGTCTTTGATCTCCATATTTGAATCTTGTTGGGAAACGATAAATGGATGAACCTCCATGTTGCTCTTTTTCTTTTCGATTTCTTTCTTTCTTTTCCTTTGGTTTTCGGCCTCAAGGCCTTGAACATGATAGCTTGATGATGAGTGCTCTCTAGAGGTGACTATGAGTTCATCTCACATGAGACCTCTAAAGCTTGAGTTTTTCTTAAGAAAAGTTTCATCTTTTACAAGTTTAGTTAAGAATGAGGTTATGTTTCTCTTGAACACTTGGAACTTCCCTTTTCTCCTTTAAGTTTCGGCCATGAAGGCCTTTGACCCTTGGAAAAATGAAAGCTTGATGATGTGGGTGTTATGATGGTGCTTGTCACTTAACAACCCCTAAAGCTTGAATTTTTCACAAGGAAAGTTTCATCCTTTTTTTCAAGGTTGAGTAAAGGAGGAGTTTATGTCTCTCTTGAACACTTTTTGGACTTCCCTTTTCCTTTCATGATTTCGGCCATGAAGATTTCTAAGGCTTGGAAAAATGAAAGCTTGATGATGAGGGTTTCATGTTGATGCTTGTCACATAAACAAACTCTAAAGCTTGAAACTTTAACCTTAAACCATGCATGGTTTCGGTTCTACTTTCTTCTTTAGCATGAACTTTGTTTTAATGTTAGTTTTGAAGGAAGCCTTGTACTCAATGATGAGGACTTAGGATGTTAATGTCATAGATCATCAAGATCTTGGTCCCTAGAGTTTGAAAATGGTTCATTCTTCTGGATGAAGATTCGGCCACCTTCAAAGATTTTTAAGGTTGTGATTTATTTTAAGTATTCTAGCACTAATAGTTTTCTTTTCTTGTAAGGATGAGGTTTGGGTTGAAACTATGTTCTTTTTTAAAGTCTTGCAAGAGCTTTAGACAAGATATAAAAGTAACTTGCATTCACGTTTACTTTATGCTTTACATAGCACGTTTATTTTCTATGCTATCACTAAACTCCAAGATAAGGAATGAACTTGCATAATGCACGTTTAAATTCCAAGCTTTGCATTTGATGTTATTTTTCAAGCCATCACTAAACTCAAAGACTAAAAATGAAGGTGCATCTCATATTTATTTTGAGCTATCACCTTACTTCCTAATGGACTATAAAAATGGAATGCATAGCATGTTTACTTTTATGCTCTCACCTAAAATTACTAGAGCTCAAAAACTTGCCCATTCCATCTTGAGAAAAGTTAAATCAAGGGGATATCCTCTTAAAATGCATTCGGCCATGTGATGATGAAAGCTCTAGGATGAGTTTTCATTAGTTACAAGAGCCTATAGTCTATGTTTTAAGTTTTCCTAAACATAAGTCACATTTAAAGGTATTTTGAGTATGTTCTTATATTTAGGATTTTAACCATGAGTAAAATTAAAGAGCTACTGCCCCATGTATTTTATAAGAGTTCTTGACGAGATAAATTGATTTCTAAGATGTTTTTGAAGTCCTAAAATTGTTCCAAGAGAAACTAGCTACCTATGTACATTGAAAAGGAAGTTTATACATGATTTGATGACTAACCATTTTTGGTTATGCCATGTTCATTTCCAGCACCTTAAATCATGTTTTGGGTGGTCTACATATATTTAAATACCTTGCCAAGTATATGATAATTGTTCTAGACATTTTGGAGCATGCTTAGTTACTTTAATTGCTTGAAATGTGAATTCTAGAACCCTATAGGTATAGAAAATATGAATTTTGTCCAGCTTGATTAACATCCATAGAATCACATTATATGATGTCTAGATCAGTGAGAGTGACTCATAATTGGCTTAGGTATTAATTGATGCATCATAGAAAAAGTCAGATGTGAGAAAGGGTCTAAAATGCATCTTTTAGAACACCGTAATTCATCTAATTTAGCTCATTGCCTAATGCTGTCCAGCCATAATTAATTAGGTTTCAGGACTTAATAAATTATGGTAATGAGGTTAATCAATCTCTTAGAGGTATAATAAAATAATTTGGAAGTTTGAGATTACCCGATTGAGGGTTCTCACTCTTAAGGGAAAGATTTATGTGTTATTCCATGAATGATTAATTGGTGTTTGCCTCATGACTTATATGATGCCATGTGAACTATTATTCTTAAATGATAGTTTTATTATTGCATGTGATTGTTCCTTGAGAACTTAGAGATGCCTATGTTGTGATAAAAATATGTGACATGCATGAAACTAAGTGGCATCTCAATAAAATGTGCTAAGACTTAAGGTGACATAAACTATGTGAAAATGATCCTTGAACCACCAAACCGAGGGTGGGGATGAGGTGATTCTAGCCCCCTAGACTCCTACTTTAATTCGGGACCTTTAACTTATCAAAAGGGATAAGTCCATGTGCTAGTGACGACTAGTGTGGTATGAGCTCATAACCTAGAAGTTTCTCCAAAGGGAGATCAGCTAGGGTGGCTCCAGGAAGAAAATGATGAGGTTTTAATGTCACCTAAAGTAACCAAGATAAGTTACCATGTACCATGTTCTAAGAGCTATGATTTTATGCACCATGAAATATGAGTTATGTGCCATGATCCATGATATAAGGAACCATGTTTTATGATTTGAGTTTTATGATTTATAGATTATGTAACCAAGAGGTTTTCATAATTAAAAGGAACGGGCCTCGGAAGTTAACATTTTCAAACTTCATAATTGAACCATTATATGCCCACGTTTTTTCTAAGAAACTAAGGTCCCTGGAGACGTATATGATGACACTTAGCTATGAGGAAAAATCCTATTGAGTTTCTTTAGTAAGAAATTTCACTCCCTCTATCTTTTTCTTTCCGTTACGTCTCTAGATTCAGACGGCGACGTTCGTGCTCTACGTTGAGACACCCACATGGGAGTACCACTACGATTTGGAGCACGGATCGTATCATTTTGAAGGCCGCTGCACAGTTTGCGTCTTTATGTTTCCCGGACGGCCATTCGCCTATCCTGTAGATAGCTACCTCTTCTCACCGATGTCGCCTTATGGCGACGACATGGTTTTTGAGCGTGCTCGTACACGCAATGAGAGGATTCTCCAGACTTACACTGCAGTTCTGGCGCTGCATCTGAACACGTAGCCCGCCGCAAAGATTCGGAGGAGGACCCTTCGGAGGAGCCACCCGCCTACATGTATGGAGAGGACTCTGCCCCCACTCCCCCACGTGTGCCGGCAGGCAGCGAGGAGACGGTTACCTAGCCATGGAGGGCTCGGATGCCTGAGATGCGACCCCAACACGGAGGACGTGTTCGAATGCCCACTCCTGCTGCACTTCGCCCGTGGATCGGCTATGTCCCAGCTTACCCGTGACCGTAGCCGTATGGTTTAGTGGGTAGTCCTTAGTGCACACACGACACGTAGTTAGGATAAACCTTCTTTTGTGTTGAGGTTATCCATTTCAGATGCACTTGGGTATGGGTGTTCTCTTGCATATATCCTTTACATTTTTATGTATTTCCTACTTTTCAGTTGTATTGTACTCTATGTATTGAACAACCCCGCCGTTATTGGTGGGCATTTTAAGTATTAATGCATAAGATATTTTAGTATATGTATTCATGATGCTATGGATGGAGCCTTTATGTGTTTACATTTCCGCACTTTACGATATCGTTCGACTACATTATACACGGCTCATACTTTATCAAGGTTTTGTTAAAAAAAAAATTGGCTCGTATTTTTAATAAGTAATTTCAAAGGTAATAGAACTAAATCAAGAAGTAACGACTAATATTTGATCTCAGTACATGCTAGTAGTATGGGGTTGAATATTAGGGTGTTACAGCTGTGAGACTTCCTAGGGTGTCAGTGCTCTCTCTTTTCTTTTGAAAGAGTTCGGTGTGTAGTGTATAGGGTTGTGGCTGATTAGTGTATTTTAGGATGAGAATCACATGTTTAATGACTCAATAATGAGCCATGTAAAAATTCGATCATTCCCGATATAAAGTACCTCTCTTAGAGTTGAAACCTGCCATCCATTCTTTCTTATCCCGTTTCATACACCTATGATTATATGCTGGTACCTCTGACACTGATTTGATTCAAAAATTAAGGCACTATATCATGCTGATTGATTTCAGAACTAAAGCAATATACATATGTATGCTTCACGTGATGATTTTCCCTTGTTTCCTAATCTTGCTCATATCTACATGTATTTCCCTTTTTAATTATTATATCAAAATACCAATCACTGCTTGGCTAGGTGCAAACTTAGCTATATTCATGGTTTGCTCTCATACACATATTATGTGTGCATATTAATTCTTGTATCCTATTGGCCAAACATACACACACACATGTAAACGCATGTTTACATATCTATGATTTATTATTATTATGTAACTCAAGCTTTTTATTTCGCATAGAATTAGTAAATCAACCCTTGGTCATATCCAATTGCAAATTTTCTGTTCTAATTATGAACGAGGAAATATGTAATATTCTTCTTCTTTAATACATAAAGAGATCAACTATCATTTTTAGATTGCTACATTAATATTGTGCACAATTTACACTTTCTGTCACATTCCAATTGATGGATCAATTTGAAGTTTTCGATCATTTAATAAAAAATATACCAAAACAAGCCGGTAGTCAATCCAGACTGATGAACAACCGATAAAGATTCGTGCATATTTGAACTTTCCATATAAAATACAACGATTAAGGTTCTGTACTCATTCAAGGATTAATGTATAAACTACAATTTATCTATAATAATACTAATATTTCATATTCTTATGAGAGAAAGTTTTCCAGGTATCACAACGAAAATAATTTAGGGCCCATGGTTTTTAAGAAATTAATCATTAATTATTTTTTTGAAAAATTATAAATTATGACATATTGTTAGAATATCATTGACAATCAACAATATTTAATAGCAAGATTGCACTATAAAAATGAAATATATTTAAAATATATTTACATTTAATTAAATCTATACTACTAATATTCAACACTCCTGTGAGATTTTTAGGTGTAGTTTCCAAAATAATTTAAAACCCACAAATTTCATAACTTTAATAATTAATATTTTTTAAGAAGTTATAATAATAATTATTATATATCATTATTTTACTATTATTAATTTTTATTATTTCAATATTCCAAATAATTATTTTTAATATCTAGACAATTTATACTGAAATCTACAAGGCAAAAAATGTTGTATATTATTTTGATAACCTTGTATATTGGAGTTATTTAAAATAATTAGTGATAAATGAAATAAATGAATAATCAAAAGTAATTTTAAATTATATAGTTTATTTTTTAAAATATAAGTGTTTAAAAAATATTCTAAATCAGATAAGTTAGACTCCTAATTATCAATTAATTGATTAATATATAATATTAATTAATTACTATATAATTTGTGTACCTATTGATAAAATGATAACACATACACATATGGTAATATGATCCATTATATTTAAATCCATATATTCATTAATTTATAATATTTGTTATAAGCTAGAAATTCAGTCTTGATATACTAAACTGAGGTAAATTGCTCATTATATAATAAAAGTATTCACTATAATTGTTTACTAGTTTTATCTTGTAATTCTTTTACTATTTTTATTGGTTATTTTTATTTTAGTTTTTTTTAGCTTTTTTTAGTATTATATTTATGATATCACGATTAGTTATCATTTTTATATAATGGCATTTATAAAAATCAAAAGAGAATTTTAAAAATATTTATAAAGATAAAAACTAAATTTTTAATATTCACAAAAGTCAAATATATATATTTTAATATGTTTATGTAGGGTTTAAATTCAAAATGATAGAGACCAAATAATTTATGAAATTATAATTTTCTTATTTAATATAAAATTGAGCCTTATTTATTAAACTAGTGCGATTTTAAATTTTTTCAAATTATTCTTAAAAAAAATGATAAATTCCTGTGCTAAAGTTATTGAAAACTATTTTTTTTCATTTTGGAAGCTTAATATATGAATAGAATTTATCAAAAATTTGTCATACATTTACTAAATAATGAATTTATTAAAGGTATAAAGGAAATTGTTGAGTTAGCACGTGAAAATCAGTTAAGGAAGCTGTTTATTACATTATTAGTGATAAACACAATGAGTATATATGTTGCAAGTTGTATGGTAGCATATTTAGAAACTTTTAGAAGATGAAATCTTATATAATCGGACAAGTATATTAAAGAATTAATATAAGTTTTAAATTATAATTTAAATTTCCTATCAATGATTTAATATTATATTTTCAAATTTTAAAGACAAATATTGAATTTTTTTAAGAATAAGTTGAGAATTTCATATTGTCATTAAAAAAGCTTTTATTTTTTTGAATATCCTTCTATCCTAAGTCCATAGTTAAAGAATTTATCTTTAATTGAAATTAAAAATTTATTTAATTCAAATGAAAGGCCTTTGAAAGAGTTTAAGTCCATATCATATCCAAATAATTTTTCACTTACTTAATTTCAAAGCCATCTTTTAGCTGAAGAATTATAATATGATAGAGAGCAATTATCTTATGATCTTAAAAAGTACGTTTCTTCAATGAATGAAACTCAAAAGATAATTTATGATAATATAATGGACTCAATAACTATTGAGAAATGAGACTTTTGTTTTGTATATGGTTATAGAAGAACCTGAAAAATATTCACTTGAAGAATATTTACCAAAACGATATAGAAGAAAATGAGGTATATATACTTGAAATAATGTAAATTAAATTTATCCATTATCTTTTATTAAATAGAAAGTATATTTTATATTTTTATAAATTAAATATTTTAATTTATTAAAAATATGTAAATGACTAGGATGATTGAAAAATCATCAAAGCATGTACTCATGGGGATTACCAAAAAAAAGAATGAGAATAGGAATACATTTAGTCCTCACGAGGACAATGGTAGAGTCACTGTTTATTAAATGGGATAGGGACAATGAATGAGGTCTTTACCTTATAGAGATTTGTCAATTCCCCATTTATATAAATTATATAAATTATATATATAAATGAAAATCTTAGCACACATTTGTTATTTTAATTATCTTTATTGAATTTGCATTATGTATGTATTTTCAATTTTAATTTAGATTATATTGCATTAGTAATAGTTGTTACTCTTTCTTTCAAAATATGTATCAATTTTGGACAAACATAGACATTAAGAAAGATAATAAATGACATTGGTAATTGAGTAAAATATAGCAAATTTACTAATGTATCCCTATCTATTAATTAACATATCACACTAATATTAAATGGAATGCTTTGAAAATGTGAAATTAATTATGGGTAGTTTTTGAAGGAAAAAATTACTGCTTTATTGAAACTCGAAATTGATAGATATCATGAAATATGAAGTTGTCTAAAAGTGGACAGATATTCTGAAAGAAAATGTATATTATGCATATTTAAGTTTCGAATATCAAAATATTCTTTAAATTTTTTTGGAATTATTTTAATAAATTTGCAAACTCCTTGTAGGGATTCAAATCCTCAAGAGAAATATGAAATAGGGACCCGTGATGGGGATAAGGATGGGAACATGGGATAAAATTTTAAACAGGGACAAGGTACGAAAGGCATATCCCCTCTTTCATAGATACCCATTGTCATCCATATTAATGGTATATGATATTATAAATATATCAACTTATTTTATTTTATTATTCATCAATTTCAATTATCGAAACGAACAAAATTTTCAAAAAATATATTTTTATTGTTAGTTAAAGGTCATTTATTAATATTTTCTCAACCTTATAAACATGATATTCAAAATAAGAAACAAAATAGAATGACTCATTTTAGATCCATACTCATATATATTTTATTCATTTATTTAATTATTTAACTATTAACTTATTTTCAAAATAAGTTTATATACTCAATTTTCTATAAGATTTATTTAAATGAATTATTACTTATTTTCAATAATGATCAATAAACTATTTTTATTATCATCCCGTGCGTCACATGAGTCAAACGATTAGTAGTTGTATACTTGTCGATTTTCAAAACTATGCACCAAATAGAATCTCAAGTATGTATATCTATGACAAGTTTCTCTGGCATTTACTTTGTGGCCAATCTATAGGTGTGCAATATTGAGCACAATTTACACTTGCATAAGAAATTGCAGTTGAGACATCAAGTCTCAGTTCTACGTCAATAAATAGAAAAATTCATAAACGGATGAACAACTAATAGAGATTATTTAAATATGTAAACTTTCCCTGGTAAATCTTTTACTTAAAAATTGTATATCTGTTCTTCCCAAATGTCCGTGCGCGGGGGTCAAATACAAGTTATAGGAAATATTAGTTGAGTTCTAGCATTGCCGAGTAAATCGCAACAACCATGCTGATTGTTGGATTAACTTTTTTTTTTTTGGGACTAATATTAATTAGTGAAGTCATGTACATTTACGTTACCTGAGGCATTTTGAAGCTTAGACATTTTAAGCTCGAAAGAAGGTCTGAGGCATTTTGGAAGCTAGAAATTTTAATCTTGAAAGAAAGTCGAACCAAAAAAGAATATGCTCTTTGTCCAGTGTCCAAATAGAAAAGAAAGGAAAGTATACGTACACCTATGAAGCTTAGTCTAAGTAACCATGCTAAAAAAGAAGTGGTTTATATTGTGGGCCTGCTTTTGTCATTTTATTTTTGAAATTGTTTTAAAATATGTGTTGATTTTTTTGAAAAATTAAAAGGTTAGTTTCATGTCTAGTTCATGGCTCTTAAAGATTGGGATTGGCCAACAAAATGCTAGTCCGGAATTAACTTAACCCAAAAATGACCCAGCCCAAAATGACTTGTTTTGACGGCTCTACTATTCATCTATCACATGCATATTCAATTATGATAAAATGGGGGACACCTATTTTGGGTGTTAAAAATAACCAATCCTGTAACAAGGAAAATTTTGTGGTAGCGATGTATAGAAGATCTCTGCTTGGACCAAAAGGAAAGAAGATTTCTCACGCTTATAGGTATAGGGAAAGATGGATGTCCCAATAAAGATACGGGTCATGTTATTATTGATGATGACCAAGTCATAGATGTCCTCACCGGAAAAAAAAAACAAAGAATAAAAGGAAAAAATTATGAAGTTGAGAAGAAATAACCCCAATAAAATTACCACTATTAATCGTAGGTATGGCCAGATTAAGGGTGTAGATCCGGATGATCAAGAAAATCTACATGTTGAACATGACAAAGTAACTATGATAAATTTTGTTCATCCTTTTGTCAAATATACAAATATTTGTGCCTTTTTTGCCCAACAATTTAAATAAACCTTTTTTTTATTCCGATACACAGATCAAAGCTCAAGACTACAACAGAAAAAGCCAGCAGAAAGAAACAACCTTCAATCAACACCTAAACCAAGTAAACAAACAAACCAGCAACATGACAAATCTGTATACTATTAGGACAACCATGGGTGCACGCACCAACTCTTTATACATCATCCACATTTATGTACAAAAACGCTAGTTGACAACTGGGTCCAAAAGCACAGCAGCAACGAAATCTTTCATGAGTTCTCCATTTGTGTATTTATCCTCAAAGTTTGCGTACATGAAATCATTTATACGTGCAAAACCAAGAATACAATCAAGCACGTGCTTTGGTATACCATCTGACTTGAGGTACCCTTCATTTACATCCTTCCAAAAGTCTTCAGCTTCCTTGTGGATGAGTTTACAGGCCTCTTCTTGTGAAATGCCATATTGCTTCATACAACATTCAACTCCGGAAGCAGCATGATTCCTTTCCTGCTCAAACTATACATAAATAGTCCCAATCCAAAAGCTCAATTAGATAAATCATGTAATTAATTATCAATATTATTTGTTCAATTAAAAGAAAGTTAGCCGATGTTATATATCTAATCAAGACTCTTATTGAATTAATATTGGGTCAAAGAATTTAGGGAAAAGAGTATGAACCATCTTAAATTTTTATCCTGCAACAAGTTATCACCATAATTTACAAACTGTTTCTTTACTTCCCTACACTTTAGCTCATAATTTAATCAATTATTTTATTTTAATTGTGTCATATCTCATTGTATGATTAATTTGAATTATTTTTCATTAAAAAACTTTAGGAATTAAATTGTTAATTTTTTAATTTCAAGAAATATAATGATACAATTTATATTCAATGATGAAAATGACCTTCTAATCCTACCAAAACAAAAAGCTGTCAGAAATTATTCTCTACCTTGTGTGATGCTAGGTCATTCTTAAGTCTGCAAATAAATGATGCGGCTTTCAGCATCGCTGGATCAGTAAAAATCCAATCGAACACCTCTTTGATTGCAAACTCTCCTAGACCAATAAATGCTACTATCTGAAGTGGGCATGTTGAAGTTACAATTCCATTAACCTTGTACTCATCATATGTTGGAATATAACCCTCATGGCACCATTTTGTTTCTACCAAGTAAGATTGTGCCAAGTTAAAAAACTGCATGTAAAATAATCAAAGTACTGATTAGTGAAATAAGCAAAGGTTGGGAAGTATAATATTTCGTTTGAATGTTAAGGAATTAGAAGCCTACAGCTTGTTTAACATATTGCAACACCAAGCTCGAGTTTCCACCCTTTGCAGTGATCACCAACTCTATTTCATCCCACAGTGCTACGATTGCATTAAAAACCACTTTGAAGTACTCCGGAAGAGATTCAATTGGACTAATTTCCCATCTTTCAAAAAAAAAAAGAAGAAAGAGAGAGAGGGGGGGAGAGAGAGAATTATATAGATAAAATCTGTATAAGTAAAAGGGTCGTGAGATTAAATTTTAGGAGAATGGATATAATAAGTTGAAACTGACATAATATCTTTTAAGTCATTCTACTATTAGGATAATATAATACTAGCTAGCTAGCTTCATTCTAAAATAAATGTTCAATTTTAAATGCGTACATAGATTAAGAAAATGATTGGTAAAATCTTGATATTAGAAAAAATTTTAGATGTGTTTTACTAAATTATGCTCACTGCTTTTCTCTCTTTTTCTTGATTACTTTCTTTCCTCCACTTATTATTTAATAGGTGTATAGTTGGAAAAAAATAATTAACATTTAAAGTAAAATTTTTAAAATAAACACTCACTTGAGACTATATTTATAAAAAAAAACACTTATTTGAGAATAAACATAATTATAAAATTGGTCAAGATTGTTTGACTCAAATCAACCTTTGGATTGTCTCTGTTAAGAGCTCAAGCTCTTCAACTGTGCCATAGGCATCATAAGTATCATCTAGAAGAGAGATGCATGTGGCCAATTTGCCCACTATCCTTCTCGCAGTGCTATGTTTGAATTCAAACGACATGGATAAAGGCCAAAAGTATGCCTCAGCCACCCTATTTCTTGCGTAAGGGACCTTTGTTGCAAACTCTGATATTTTCCACCACCTATAATGCTAAAACAAATTATTTCTAACAAACAAATGGTAAGAATTAATAGAACTACTACCTTTTTTTTACTATCTGATAAAGATTTTACAGATATAGCCAATAAAAGTCTATTTTGAGTTTGCCATAGGAATTAAAATGAAAGAAATTTTCATAAATTAGCTTTATGCATAAAATTACACTTAAAATTTAATTTATGAAAACTTTTTCTTTATTTTTATCGTCCTGCTAAACTTACCTCTAACATGAATGCATCGTCTAAAGAAGAAAAATTAATAAGAGTTGATCAAGATTTGGCATCTTAGATCTTGAACCGTCACAATTCAAGAAATCCCCAAAAGCAATTGAGAAAAATAGACTCTTGAACTTGGGCTTTAAGTCTTCCGAGTTTAAACCTTAATCCTATACATTATGTTAAAAAAAAAATCTATTTTTGTGATTTTTCTTTTTTAACAAGGAGTACTTGATTGTATAATTATAGTACTTACTTGACGATACTTCCAACTTCTTTTTGATGTAGTTTCTGTACCATATTAAAATCTAATTTTGCAAAGTTCAGAAGAATTTTGCTATGAGAAGGATCTTCCTCATCATAGAAAGACAAGTAACGTCTTGCCTCAATCCTTGGAACTTGCTTGTGAAGAGGTTGCCTTAAGCTTTGATTGATTTGAGTAGCAAGAGATGGGCTCAATTGATTGGTCATGGACTTAAGGTTAGTGTATGTAAACTCAAGTGCTTCCTCTAGTATATCTTCCCCATGAACCCTTAATTGTGCAGCTTCATACAAGCTCAGCATTCCTTGAACATCCTGGGCAATTCTTTCATTGAACTTTCCTTTGTTCTTGAATTGGTTAAATATATCTGCTACGCACATATTAACTGTCTTAAATATATCCATTATGGATCCAGAAAGTTTAGGCAATAGGGGCAAATATGATACATAAGTATAACAAAAAAAAAATTTTCTAGCACTCTTATAAAATTCAAAAGTATCATTATCTTTAATTAGTTGTGACTAACCAAGAATAAATCATGTATCCCACCAAATTTTTTTTTTGAAATCTATTAAATGAAAAACCAAATTATAACCATTTATTGTATAAAGAGTACCAGTACTAATGGAAACCAAAGGAAAAACCCAACAAAAATTTCACATAATTTTTTGCTTAATGTGGAGTCAATTTCATAAAATAATGGAGGTAAAATATATATATACACACACACACACACACACACACATCTAAAGACTGGTGAAACAATTTTTTAAATCTTAATGGGGCAAGAGCCCCAAACACTGGTCATTAATCTGTCTCCATAACTAATGTGGTGCAAGCACTTATAGTACTGCATACCTGATGAAATGTGGTACCCTTTTTGTCTCAGCAAACGAAAGAATACTGCAAAAAAGTGAAGGCCACCTTCTTTTTTGGTGAGGTTATTGTTGGTATAGCAATTGTGGATTTGTTCTAGTGCTTCGTCAATTTCACGTTCAAAATGATGAGATATACCCAGATGTTGGATTGAGTCAATTAAGCTTAATTTTTGTGAGATATTATTACTTGAAGATAGAAACATCTTCTTCACTTCCTCTTTATGTATCTCAGCTTGCTGCTTCATATCGTCATTAACTTCCTGAAAATATGTAGTTGCATGGAATGAAATGTTCGAGTATTTAAATTTTTAAGAATATGATTTGAAAATAACTTATTTTGTGGGAATACGCTATTGATTAGCTGCTGTCAATTTTCGAGGTTTGAAATCCAAAGTTTGCTAGAAATGATTGAGGAGATCAGAATGATAATTTCATCATATAAAAACTGCTTATAATTTAACATTTTTCAATCTTGACTTTTGCACTTACCTGGATGACTCAGCTTTTTATAGCCTTTTATACATATTTCCATTACTGTACTTGATAGAGCGATAAAAATTATATGAATATATTTTATATATAAAATTTATTTATGTGATTTTTATCCTTCAATCAAATATATCCTTAGCGAGTTATTTGCATATATTGGAATTAGATACTAATCCAAAATTTAAATTATGTAATATTTCATAAAAGTACTATGAGATTTTTTAAATATATCATAGTACTGCAAGAACAATAATACTAATTAGAGTTTATTTAATTTATATGTATTAACAATGTAAATTTTTTTTACATTGTCAACCTATCATCCAATCAAATTATCTCATTTGTATAAATTTTGAAACAAATATGAGATTTAACCACTTTTATAGGTATAACAATATATAATTACATGATAATGTAACACTGTCAGTTCGCAGAAATTAAACTCTACTAATCAATTAATATCGATGAATATACGTAAAAGCCGCAAATATAATTAACTAGCTACCATACCAATGATTGTGAATCGTATTGAAGGAAAATATCCCCCCAAATGCTCGGAGGAAAATTTGCACAAGGTCGTGTAAACTGATCAGATATTGCATGTCGGGTCGAAGTAACTGAAATTGGGGCTGCAAGAGACATCTTAGTTGGCTTTGAGATATGGTGGGATGAAATTAATCTGTATTAGTGGGTCTATATATAGAGGTGTGTTCTGCTGTGTGGCAGAAGGTAAAAATCAATGGACCATTCCTCATTGACGTGGATGGAGGAGAACATAACACCTGTAATATTTGGCCATAACATTGACTTTAATTAAAAAATATAAAATTTTAATATATATCATTTTACTCTTTCATCCGTCCTCAACAATTTACACATCAATTTATTTCAACTATGGAAATGTTTCTCTCTCTCTTCCTTCATTTATCTGCATTCTCAGTCACTAATTTAGTAGAAATATGTAATAATGAGAAAAAACAACAGTCCACTCCCTTTAATTTCCTGCAATGCAACAAGCTTGCAAGTCCACCCACTTCCCCAACGATGTCAGTCCATCCTTTCCCAATTCCCGCAACCAACCCAACCCAACTTTAGTGAAATAAGATGTTGAACGGAATATTTTATAATAAAATTTGTAGAGTTAGCATAACAATTTTAAAATTAATTTTACAGAGGATTTTTACTTTTTATTTTTTTTCTTACGGGTTCGTTAGTTTTGTTCAAACCTCTTCCACTCCTTTCTAAAGCACCTGCCATAGCACAGCTCACTTCAACGCACTTACTAAAAATTAACATAAAAAGAAAAAACAGTGTTGATAAGGATATCTGGAAATTTTACTAAGCAAAATAAATATTATATTGTTCACAACTTAAAGACAACACCCAGCTCAGTAGAATATTTCATTCTTCATCTAAGCAACCCAGAAAGAATATTTTCATTTGGTGTTCTGCAAACTCTACTAAGCAACCCAGGTGTCATGAAGCCCTCCATTTATTCTTGAAAAAAGATACTTAGAAGTTTCTGAAGCCAAACAAACGTGTTTCTTGTGCAGCAAAGCAATTGATGATTTTGAAACCTTGACATATCTAGCCACAGAAGCCTCGACATTTCTAAATACTTCTTAGTTCATAGACGTTATTGAAACAAATGCTCCTTATTGATTTTATTATTACTCCATCTTTTGACCATAACATGATGAGATATATACCTTTATGTTTTTTATGTGTGAAGTCAATTACCCTTAAGCACAAGGCACGTTTTATTTGTTTGGTCAAATTCCTGCATTCCTACGTTATAAGTTTGGGGCCATTCGGCATGTTATAAAAGCTTAAAACGATTTTTATCTTTCACCAAAAAAATAAAAATAAAAATATTTTTATCTTTGCTTCAACAATAAAATCCTTGATGTATACTAAGTAACAGCATTGAACTCTACTACCACCAAATACATGCACCAGTATTGTGTAAGCCTCTGCCTTTATCTCCAATCACTCTGCCTAGGAGTAATGTTGGAAATTTCAACATGGTCCTGACCCAAAAAAGAAGTAAAGTAAATTTGTCCTGCCTAGGAGTATTGTGTTATCCTTGTTTATAGACTAACTTTTTCTATTTTTTTATACTAATTTTATATACCTTTTCCCATACTATTGTTTTAGAAATTAGAATCTGCATTTCTCTTATTTTAAAAATGAGCTAGTATAAAAATTTTGAAAAAAAAAAGTCATTTCCTTACAATAACGTCCAATATTTTTTGATCAACAGTATCATTTGCTAGTACGTCTCAAGTTTAATTCAACATAAGTGATGGTTGCTCATTATATTAGATATTAACAACGTAACAAATTGTTTCATTGATTGAAGCCCGATGTGAAGTTCGATAACCTTCTCGATAGCATCAATAAACTCTTTATAATAATCTCATTACATAACTTGTTTGGAAAAAAAGCTATGAACAATTAACGTTGTCAACATTCTAATATGTTTAGGTGCAAACTTTAATTAATTTAATTTGAATATAAATAATTTATAATATTCAATCTCATATTTTGCCTTCTCATTTATTTGATTAAATGGAGTATTACTCATATTGTCTAACGTGGTAAAAGGAAAACACACCCTACAATTAAAAAAGTAATAATTCTAGACTCAAGTTTTGTTCAAAAGGTTAAATAATGTGTAACTAAAGAAATAACCATTAGTTTCTTTCAAATAAATTTTTAAAATAAATAATTTGAATGTAAATTAAAATATGGGCTCTGAAAATAGATAATTTGAATGCAAATAAATTTTTCTAGACTCAATTTTTATTCAAACTAATGTTTATTCAAACTTAAATATCATGTCATTACTTATATTTGCAATAAGATAAGAAAAGGCACACCACACAATAAAAAACAGAAAAGTGTCAATCTTAATTTTCATTTCAATACTTTGAATATTTTGTCATGCAAAATAAAGACTAAATTTTTTTAATTAAAAATAAATTAGAAATTATTTAAACGTGCATTAAGATAGAAATATAACATGAAAAAAAAACTTATGACATTTTTTTATTAAAAAACTTATATCGTTGTAATTGTAATTAAAACTTATATCTACGAAATAAATATATACAAAGATGAAATATCATAATTATAAAAAAAATAGAGAACTAATATTATTATTATTTAAAAAGAGTGGTTAAATAGTAGCAATATTATTTTTATAATAAAATAATATTCATAATTAACATAACTTGAAGCACTCGAGATTTATATAGATTGAACAATCCAGAGTAGGGAAATTTTTTCTACCTATAATAGATGTAAGAAGAGTGATATATGACCACCATTAGACTTACACTATATACTTACACCAAGTAAAATATTGTAAATCAGTGTATAAAAAATTGTAAACTATATGCAAAATACTGTAAACCAATTTGCAAAAAGTTGTAAACCAAGATGGTTTACAACTTTTTTTATTTTGATTTATAACTTTTTGCATGCTGATTTATAACTTTTTAACTTGCTGTAAGTATATGATATAAGTTTGGTGGTAGATATTTAATATTTCTCTAGATGTAATGAGCACCTATTATGATAGTACATATTCTATTTAATTTGAAATTTACAAAACACCTATCCAAAATTGAAACACAAGAATTTTTTTAACATTCTTATGAGTAAAATCAGTAAATCTTGAACACAAGTTACTTTTTTTTGCTCAAAGTATTGTGAAAATTTGATCAAAGATTTTTTAAATGTTTTCAATATTTTTAGATAATATGGGATTACATTTATTGTGGCAATGGAATCGAACTGTTTTAAAAATCCAAAATAGTAAATCCGAGAATTTGAAAGGTATCAGGCTATGACTAATAAAGAGAGAAAGAAAATGCCTAAGACTGTGAGCTCAACACATGTGAGTGAGATTGTGAATATGCTTTTTGCATTGCATTCATTATTGATAGAAGGGGTACTTATAGTACACAAGATGCTCATAACAGAAGAGCTAGTAGCTTAACTAATCATTAACAGATTAACTAACTTTTGCAGCTGGCTTATAACAGTTTCTATTGCCTCATCCCTTATCATCCCCCCTCAAACTAAGGGGCTGATAGGAGCAGACCCGAAGTTTGTCTCGAAACTTGAGAAACAAAGGTGAAGATAGGGGCTTTGTGAGAATATCAGCGATTTGCTCAATGGAAGGAATTGTTGTACAAAGAGTTGCTTCTATATAACTCTATCCCTCACAAAGTGAAAGTCAATTTCAAAGTGGCTAGTTTACTGGTGGAGGATGGGATTGGAAGCAAGGAGGACTGCACTAAAGTTATCACATAATACAGTTGGCAAAGCACTACAGGTGACATGAAGTTTAGTAAATATGGTTTGCAACCAGGAAATCTCAGCCATAATCGAGGCTAAACTTCTGAATTCTACCTTTGTACTGAACCTTGACACTGCATGCTGCTTTTTGTTAGACCAGGAGATAAGATTAGGACCTAAATAAACACAATATCCACTGGTATACTTTCGATCATCAATATCAGATCCCTAATCAGAATCACAGAAATCAAGCACTCTAAATTCCTTGCATTTGTGAAATTGAAGACCCTGATCAATGGTGCCTGAGAGGTACCTTAAAATTCTTTGACAGCTTTCCAATGTGACTCCAATGGCTGCTGCATATACTAACTGACCTTGTTTATAGGAAAAGAGATATCAGGTCTTGTGATTGTGGCGTATTGAAGACCACCAACCACATACCTATATAAGCTGGGGTCTTGAAAAGCTTTTTCACTAGAGGCAGAAAGTCTCAATAAAGATACCATGAGAGTACGCATTGGTTTTGCCGATACCATGCCTGCTCTTTTAAGCAAATCTCTGACATACTTGACTTGGTTGAGGTGGATTATGCCCTTGCTGGCCCTATGAGCTTCAAGACCTAGGAAATAATGCATCTGTCCTACGTCTTTTAACCCAAAGGTAGCATTCAGCTGGGTGATGATGTTGGAAATTTTTGCAGGGTTATTTCCAGTGATAAGGATGTCATCTACATAGGCTAGAATGTAGGTTATGGTGTTACCTTCAAATCTAGTGAATAGAGATGGATCAGATTTTGTGCTGCAGGACCCAAACTTGTTGAGAGTAGTGCTGAGCTTGGAGAACCATGCTCTAGGGGCTTGTTTTAGGCCATATAAAGCCTTTTTGAGTTTGCAGACTGAGGTGGGATTGGATTGAATAAATCCTTTAGGTTGTACCATATAAACATCTTCATTGAGGTCCCTATTCAAGAAGGCATTATTGAAGTCAAATTACCTTATGTTCCAACCCTGAGATAAGGCAATGATGAGCATGATTCTGACTGTTGATGGTTTCACTACAGGGCTGAAAATTTCTCCAATGTCTATCCTTTCTTTTTGATGAAAGCCCTTTGCAACCAGCCTGGCTTTGTACTTTTGGATGGTTCCATTGGGGTTTCTTTTTATGCGAAACACCTACTTGCATCCTATTGGTTTGACATTGGGTGGAGGAGCCACTAAAGACCAAGTGGAGTTCCTTATAAGAGCCTGATACTCCTCTTGCATAACTTGTTTCCAATGTGAGGACAACAAAGCTTGTGTAGCAGTGAGGGGTTTTGTGTTAACTAGGTCTACATCTAATCCAGTTACAGTAGCAGCATAGGTTTTTGGTTTTGTAATCCCATTCTTGGCTCTTGTTTGCATGGAATGAGTATTAACAGGATTGGAGGAAGTTTCTGCAGCTGGTTCACAGAGTGGTCGTTGAATTTCTATAGCCGCCATAGGTATAGTTGCTGCATTAGTGGCTATATGGTCTACTGATTTAGTGACAGAGGAAGAGATGGTAGTACCTGCAAGGTTAATAAAAGGCACAGCAACCACAGGTGTAGGATATAAAATAGAATTGGCAGTGGTGGACAAGTTAGAAGGCTTGTTGGGAATTTATGGAATGCATGGCATAGGTGAAGTGAGAGGTGGGGTATTGTTTGTGAGTGTACTACTGAATAGGTGCTTGTAGGGGAACTCAGTTTCATTAAATACAATATCTCTATAAATGAACAATTTTCCTGTGGGAGATAAGCATTTATAACCTTGATGGTTTGGTGTATACCCAAGGAACAGACACTTGTGAGACCTGGGAATTAACTTATGTGCATTGTATGGTCTGAGGTTGGGAAAGCAACTACAGCCAAAGACTCTAAGATTGCTGTAGTTGGTTTCTTGATAGAGTAAGAGTTCATGAGGTGATTTGTGGCCTAAGATAGGAGAGGGCAATTTGTTGATGAGTTGAATTGCTATGACAAAGGCATCATCCCAGAAGGAGGTTGGCAATAATGCAGTGGCTAATAGGCTAAACTTGTTTCAGTAATATGCTTGTGCTTCCTCTCAACTCTCCCATTTTGTTGATGAGAGTATGGACATGTGAGTTTGTGTGTGATCCCATTTGTGTTTAGAAAATTGGTGAATTCATGAGACAAGAATTCTTTTGCATTATCAGTTTGTAAGCTCTTTATGTGAAGACCTGTGAGTTTTTCAATCATGAGTTTGTATTGTTGAAAGGCTGTGAACACTTGAGTTTTAGACTCTAATAGGTACATACATGAGTATCTAGTTGCTGCATCAATAAAGACTACATAGTACCTATTTCTAGATCTTGATAGACATGGAGCAGGTCCCCACAAGTTTGAGGATATTAAATCAAGTGGTTTATAGGTGTGTGAGGAAGGCAAGTGTGGTTAAACATGAGCTTTTGCAAGATAGCAAGGTTCACATATGGAAGAATCAGTAACATTTTTGTTTCTTTGAACAGAGATGTTACATTGAGACAAAATCAAATTTACAACTTTTGAATTTGCATGGCCTAACCTTTTGTGCCAAGTATTTAAAGAGCTACAGCTAGTATGAAAGGAAGTAGTGACATTATTTACATCAGAAGAAATGTTTCTAGGTATTACAGTGTTGTCAAATCGATATGGTCCATTTTTATGGGAACCTTGGAGAACAATCTCCTTGGTTACCTATGATTTAACAAGACAAAGGTCAGGGTGAAACTCGAAAAAGACATGGTTGTCTTTTGCAAACTTTGAAACACGAATAAGGTTCTTGGCAATGTATGGTACATGTATAAAGTTTTTCACTTTGAAAGCTTGATTTGAAGAGAGTGAATGAAGAAATGAACTGTCAATATGTTTTATAACCATACATGTGCCGTTTCCAATTAGAACTTATTCTCCTCCATTGTAATCTGAGCTGGACTACAGGTTTTCTTGATCATTGGTGAGATGATGACTTGCTCCTGAGTCTAGATACCATGCACTATCAGTGAGTGTTGCAGGTCCAGCTAGGTATGCTCTTGGATTGTGAAAAGAGGAAGGAGGAGGTGCAGCATGAGTAACAGTAGTTCTTGTGGCGTTAGTGAAAGACTGATCAAAATGATGGTAACATTGCCATACAATGTGGCCCATCTTACCACATAGTTGACATTGAGGCCGATTTGTGTTGTTCCACGATCTTCCTCCTCTAAATCCTCTACCCCCTCTGCCTCTTCTACCACCATTTCCTCTACTTGAAGCGAATTGCATTGGTGCTTGAGCCATATTTGCTTGAACCAGATTAAGATCTACTTTCTTGAACCTTTCGAGCATTTCTTCTTGAGCCATGAGGAGTGCTTCAAGTTCATCAATATAAAATGGCTCATATCAAGACAAAACTAAGGAAATCAGAGGGGTGTATTCTTCACTTAGACCTTCAAGTATCACTTTGATATGTTCTTCAATGGTGACAGGGGAACCGACAGCAGCTAATGAATCCACTACTTTCTTGATCTTGAGTAGGTAGTCACATGCGGGACCTTGTTTCTTGATCCCTTTCAATTGAGTTTTAAACTACTTTACTTTGACCTTGTTTCTTTTTCCTTTGATTATTTACCGGCCACAACAATGGCAAATCCCTTTAATGTGAAAGCTCCTCCAAACAATACACCAAAAGGGTATTTCACGGCGCTTCATTTCAAGTTTTGAGGTGGTTAAAACCACCGCTTTTAACCCTTCACAGTGGTTCGGCAACAGTTGCTATCTCGAGCATCACCAGCCATCTTGTGGCGGTTTTTAGCAATTGCTGGAATAATTGCTGCAAAATATTGGTGGTGGCAGTTAAACATCCAGGAATTACATTTTTAAAAAAACTAGTTTAAACTTTAGTGGTGTTTTTGCCACCCTTTTTCGACTTTATTTTGCAGCTGTTTTAACTGCCATGACTCTTATTCATAAAAACCTACTAGAGTTTTCACGGCATTATGTGCAACCACCGCTATTGGATGACATTATGCTAAACCAACGTTATGGTGGTTTGGAATCATCACGATATATGCATATGTGTGTGTGTGTGTATTGAACTACTGCTACTATACCAATGCATATCCTTTTTTTTATGCTTTGATCTTAGTAACATTTTCAACTATCTCTACTTGGGTAATTTTTCTTTGAATTCATTTATTTATAACTAAAAATAAAATTCATTAATGTACATAGAAAATATTCAAACAAATTGTTCCGAGTATATACTCCAAAAGAAATTAAGTACAAACTAATACATAAAATGCTAGTCTATCTTGCTAAAGATTTTAAGTAAGCATAAATCCTTAATGCAAAAAAATTTATTAAACATTAGCAGACTTATTATCCTCTAAAGAGCACCTTACTTCCAATGGTGAGCCTAAGCCTGTTGCCTGAAATTAGAAAGAAACTCAATATTAGACCCATGATCCACAATCTTTAACCTAATTAATATTTTTAAATAGAGAAAGATAAAATTAACTATTTTATTTATTTTAAATATAAAGGTTAGTTTAAAATACATTGATTATATTTCTCATAATATTGTAACAAATCAAGAATGAGGGACATATCGTGGTTTTATGTAGGGGACTATTCATGGCTGGTTGTGTGATCACGGAGAGGGCTAATCATGATGGTTGTGGTGTCATGGAGGGGCTTCACTACGAATGCTTCTCCATCGATTAAAGAATGAAGAATATGCAGCAAGCAAGTAGGACACTAAGGCTTCACTTAGATTAGTGAAAAAGTGTTTTCCCATATATAAAAAAGTATAAAAATAAAAAATTATAATTTAAATTTAACTTTTATATGAAAATAAAAATTCCAAATTTGTCAACAAAACTAGATTAAGTTCCTTATTACATATATAAGTATTTATAAAACAATTTTTTGTATAATTTTTATGATATATATAGCAAAATTCATTATTTTAGTTAAGTAATTTAGTATCTTAATTAAATATTAATCATTGATTAATAATATTAGTAAATGAAATTTTTTACATGTAATTATAGTTAAAATGCTTTTAAAAAAACTTTTCACCAAATATTAAAAATTGGAATTGAGTGGAAAACTTTCAATTCCAAACTTGAATTCTATATCCAACTCCACTTCTGTGCTCAATTCCAGATATAAATAGAATGTAATACTAACAGAACATGAAAACACACATTTTAGCACCCAATTTTTTTATCAAATCTAAAGAAAAAAAGGTCATTTCCTTGTTTGGATAAAAAAAAATAACTCTTTTGTAGTCTGTGATTTGTAAATTGTCCTAGTCCATTAGTTCAAAAAAAAAAAAAATAAACAAACAAAAAATGGAAATAAAAAAATCAAAATTGAATCTCATTTTAATCAATTGTATCTTTTTCTAATTGTTTTTTAGATCAAATTAAGAAAAAAAATAAACTTTTACTTTGCGGCGGTTACAAAACTGCCACTATGTGATTAATTTTAACTCCAACCACCGCCTAAACTGCCAGAAGAACAAGTTGTTTTGCGGCAATTATGTCAAACCGCCACCATATAGTGACATAATCCATAATTGCCGTGCAAACTGTCACTATGTACAATAATGTTGCGGCAGTTACAATAAAACCGTTGCTACATGCATGTAATTGGTGGTGGTTGCAGAACTACCATAACAAATGCCATAATGTAACAGGAACCGCCACAAATGGACCACTGCAAAACTCCATTTTTGGTGTAATGAAGGAAATAAATGTCTTATTACAAGACATTCTCCATACACATAGCCAAGGTTCAAACCCCGACCAAATGCTTAAAGAACTGAGCTAACTACCAAGTACTAAGTCCTGTGATTTGCATGTTTTTAATTTCTTTCTATCTACACTCACCTCACTTGAAAAAATAATTTGCATGTTTTCAAGGTTAGAATGATGGTAGTATAGATCTGGATTCATGGTGAACCCTACACCTAGCATAATATTCACTATTCCAAATCTGATATAAAATTATGTGTTATCATTTCTCTTAAAGTTAAGAGCAGGCATGGAAAATGATGAAGCAATGACATGGATTGTGGTTGCGTCATATTATGTACAAGAAAAATATTATTTGTACTTATTGTATGTGGAACATTGTACCGACTCACATGCACCATTGGATAGGGTGTGGACCTCTACACTTGATCCAATGGTTGATACGGTGTGAGTCGATATAATATCCTATGAATGATAAGCACGAATAACATAACTTTATGTATAATGGTATGTTCACATAAAATGGGTATAAATAACATATCTTTTTCTATATATGTATGAGATGAGCGATGGAGAATAATAGTACCGTTAAAGGTTGAGAAAAGTTATATATTTTTACACTATTTTTCTTTAGATTAATTTTTTTATAATAAAATCACTTTGCGTTATCACTCAATAAAATACAAGGAAAAAGATAAATTATGGTGGACATTTATTATGAATATATGTAGTTGCTTATATGATTTGACTATATTTTTCATCAAATTATATTGGACATTATTGTAAGGAAATGACTTTTTTTTCCCCAAAATCTTTATACTAGTTCATTTTTAAAATAATATAAAATAAGAGAAATGCAAATTCTAATTTCTAAGATATTTTTTCTCTTTAACAATAGTATGGGAAAAGGTATATAAAATCAGTGTAAAAGAATGTACAAAATTAGTCTATAAACAAGGATCACATTCCTTGTGATGTGTGTGTATATATAGATCTTTTTTACTTCTTTTTTCGGTCAGGACCATGTTGGAATTTCCAACATTTCTCCTAGGCACTAGGCACAGTAATTGTAAATTGAGGCAGAGGCTTACACAATACTTGTGCAAGTATTTGGTGGTAGTAGAGTTCAATGCTGTTACTTTGTATACATCAAGGATTTTTTGGTTGAAGCTAACATAAAAATATTTTTATTTTTATTTTTTTTGGTGAAAGATAATAATCGTTTTAAGCTTTTATAAGATGCCGAATGGCCCCAAACTTATAACGTAGGAATGCAGGAATTTGACCAAACAAATAAAAAGTGCCTTCTGCTTAAGGGTAACTGACTTCACTCATAAAATATGTAAAGGTATATATCTCCCGAAGTTGCGGTCAAACGATGGAGTAATAATAAAATCATTAAGGAGCATTTGTTTCAATAACGTTTAAGAAGTATTTAGAAATGTCAAGGCTTCTATGGCTAGAAATGGTAAGGTTTAAAATCATCAATTGCATTGTGGCACAAGAAACTCTTTGTTTAGCTTAAAAAATTTCTGAGAATCTTTATTCAAAAATAAATTGACAACTTGTTTGATTAAATTATAAAGACAAGATCCCAAATATGCATAATTTTATGAATATTTATTTTGACCTTCATCTTTTTTTATTTAAATATGTTTGACTATGGCCCAGAACAATACTACTCAGCTTTATACCCAGGGTTTATTTCTTTTTTTTTTTTTTGAAATACTACATGATTATGATTTTTAGTTGAAACTGGATTATGGTCCTAATCCAATTCCTCATATATTGGTTATACTCTTAAGTTGAGTGGTGACAAAGATTAAATATTAAATATTGTAAAATAATCTTATCAGATATGTATATTAAATCAAACAAGGTGTCAACTTTCTTGAAAAAATATTCTCAGGAATTTCTGAAGCTAAACAAATGAGTTTCTTGTGCAGCAATGCAATTGATGATTTTAAACCTTACCATTTCTAGCCATAGAAGCCTTGACATTTCTAAATACTTCTTCAACGTTATTATTACTCCATCTTTTGACCGTAACATCATGAGATATATACCTTTATATATTTTATGTGTGAAGTCAATTACCCTTAAGCAAAAGGCACTTTTCATTTGTTTGGTCAAATTCCTGCATTCCTACGTTATAAGTTTGGGGCCATTCGGCATCTTATAAAAGCTTAAAACGATTTTTGTCTTTCACAAATATATATATATATATATATATATATATGTATATTTTTATCTAAGCTTCAACAATAAAATCCTTATGTATTCAAAGTAACAGCAATTGAACTCTACTTCCACCAAATACATGCACAAGCATTGTGTAAGCCTCTGCCTCAATTTCCAATTATTGCTCTGCCTAGGAGTAATGTTGGAAATTTCAACACAAGAAGTGTGTGTGTGTGTGTGTGTGTATATATATATAATATATATACACATTTTTTTGCACTAATTTTATATACCTTTCCCGTTACAATTGTTTAAGAGAAAAAATATCTTAGAAATTAGAATTTGCATTTGTCTTATTTTATATTATTTTAAAAATGAACTAGTATAAAGATTTTGAAAAAAGAAAAAACATTTCCTCACAATAACATCCGATATTTTTTCATAAACAATAACGTCCAATATAATTTGATGAAAAAAAAGTCAAATCATATAAGCAACTACATATAATCATAATAAATGTCCACCGTAATTTATTTTTTTCTTTAATTTTATTGAGTGATAATACAAAGTGATTTTATTATAAACAAAAATTAATCTAAAGAAAAATAGTGTAAAAATATATAAATTTTCTCAACCTTTAATAGTACTGTCATCTCCCTTTCAACTTGTCTTATCCTCCAACCTCCCACTGTCTACATCCGTGATGTTATTATACCCATTTTGCATGAATATATCATTGTATATAGAGTTGAGTTATTTATACTCATTATTCATGGAACATCATATCAACTTGCACCATATCCATCATTGGATGAGATGTATGCCTTATTTAAGTGAGATCCGCACCCAATCTACTGGTGAACGAAGTGTAAGTCAGTATGATATCGCACACTCAACGAGTATAAATAACATTATTCTTGTATATAATATGATTCAACCACAATCCATATATTGCTTCATCATATCCCATGTTTGCTCTTAACTTTAAGACAAATGATAATATATACTCGGGTTCACCATGAATCCGAGACATGGCAAGATATCCACCTCTTGTTTTTAAAATGATAACACATATAATTTTATATAAGATTTTGGATGATGAATATTATGTCAGGTGTAGGGTTCACCATGAATTCGGGTCTATATTATCATCACTCTAACTTTAAACACATGCAAATTTGTTTTAGCTGAGGTAAGAGAAGATACAGAGAAATTAAAAATAGTTGCAAATCACAAGACCTGGTACATTGTTAGCTAATTAGGTTCTTTAAGCATCTGGTCAGGATTCGAACCTTGGTGGTGTGTATGGAAAGCGTCTTTAATAGTACATTGGTAGCTAGCTAGATTCTTTAAGTATTCTGTAAGATTATATTACAATATTTGATATACATATACTTCAAAAGCATAGATCCTGGTATGTCATTTTTTGGTTTATACTAATATTCCATTATTAATCGTAAAATCTAAGATCCTTAAACGGCCTTGTCATTTTACGAATTGTGTACTAAAATAAAAATTACGATTATTAGAGCATTAGGTTATGGATTTTATGATTCTCCATGCATGATGATGGTTTTCCCAATTTGTATGAACACTAGATTTTGAAATTGGAAATTTTTTGTGTTGTTATTTTGTGATGCATTTTCACTGCAATGGAAACACTAATGAAGTACAAATTATGTTTTATCATGAATGAAAGATTCATGATGTATGTAAATAACAATTCATGAAATTCATATAATGTGTTATTTCACGTTGTCTTGAGAAATAAATTCTTTTTTGAGGCTTTGCTTTGTAAAGCAACGTTGAATGCCTTATAAAAGAAATCTCATTCAAGAAGCACATTAAAGGCATTCAACATTAAAGCAAACTCCTTTTTCGCAGTTATGGTGTATACATTGTTGACTATGTATGATGAATGGTTTCCTTTTCTCTTCTAATATTTAGTGTGAATTCTATACTAATTTTCTAATGTGTATGTCATGATTGCAGCATTGTTGGAATATGTCATGGTTGATCAGAGTATTGTGCATCATCGTATCACATATCATTCACACATGTATAGCACCTTTGGTCTTATAGTTTGTATATGTTTTATTTTTACATGACTAAAATTTCATGTTTAATTTTCTTGTAATTTAATATACTTATAAGATCATGATTATAGTTTGTATCTTTGCTTCATCTCATATGAAATACATGTTAGTTGTTTAGAATATTTAAGTGAAGCACTAGCATGCAATTACAGAATATTTAAGGTTTGGAATTATTGTATGTGAGATTTATTGCTCACCAAAGTGATCAAATCTAAAAATCATTTAATAATTCCAAATTTTGTAGGATTAAAGAATATAATTTTTATCTTGGAATTATTTTATATTAGATTTGTTGATCACAAAAGTGGTTAAATCTAGAGGTTGTTCAATAATTCCAATTTTAGATGTTTTGTTTCTATTACTCTTATGATGGATGCAAAATTATGACTATTTGTGTATGAGTAAGTTGAACTTCATTATTATAATACATATATAGATCACCCAAAGATTGGTTATTTGTTCTTATAATTATTGGATATGATAATTGATAGTGTAAGTGCACTATTAGTTTTGTTTATATATTCAAAGATAGTAAAAATTTCTAGTTAGTGCATATATCATTGCCAAATAATGTTAAATTTGGCAGCATTATTATGTTTTTTTATGTTAATGTATCACCCAAAAGAGAGCATTGATATGCAATAAAAATTTAGATGGTTGTTGTTTGAATCTATTAAGTTTATTCAAAGCATTAATGTATGAGCTTGTATAATGTTTGTAACTTCCAAGAATATGTTTACTCTGGGCAATGGGATTGTTAAGTTCAATGGCCTGAACTATATCGATTGGTCTAAGCAAATCCACTTTTAGTTAGGTGTTATGGACTTGGATTTAGCATCAATTGTGGATGAAAAGCCTACAAAAGTTACTGAGACCAGTATAGAACAACAAGTCTTTTTAAGAGGCTTGGGAATGGTCTAATAGGCTAAGTTTGAACTTGATGAGGATGACAATTGCTGAAAATGTGAAGCCATCTATGCCTAAGACAGACAGGGCAAAGGAATTTACTGTGAGAATTAGGGAATATTCTCAATTGGACATTATTGACAAGTCCATTGCGAGCAACTTGATGACTGAATTAACAACTAGAAAGTTTGAATAGTCACAACCCATTCATGATCATGTGACTGGAATAGCAAATCTAGCAGCAAAGCTGAAATCAATAGATATGCATGTGAGTAAATCTTTTCTGGTACAATTCAACATGAACTCTGTTCCTCTTTAGTGTGGCCAATTTCGGGTGAACTACAACATCCTTAAAGAAAAGTGGAACTTTCAGGAAATTAAGGCCATGTTGGTTCAAAAGTAATGGAGGTTGAAGAAGATGAATGATTGCTCTCTCCATCTCACATTTCATGATGGTTCTAGTAATAGAAAGGCTAAACTGGGTAAGAAGGGTAGAAAAGACAAAGCCTCACTGAGAGTTTGTAAAGGCCAAATTCATAAGGAGCAGAGATGTTTTTCTCTATAGAAAGGTAGGGCATATGAAGAAAGATTATCCAAAAAGAAAGGAATGGTTCGAAAAGAAAGGTATTTACTATGTTTCAGTAAGTTTCGAATCAAATCTTATTGAAGTGCCTTATAATACCTAGTGGTTAGATTCTAGTGCAACAACTCATATGTCGCATGTTATGCAGGGATTTCTTTTGATCCAGCGTATAAGTGAAACTAAAAAGTTCTTGTGTGTGGGGAATATAATAAAGGCACAAATAGATGGCATTGCGACTTATAGATTGATCTTGGATAATGGTTATTGTTTAGATTTATAAAAGTGTCTCTATGTGTCTATATGTACTAGGAATTTAGTTTTTGTAGCAAAGTTGAACGATGCAGGATATAACTTTAGGATTGGAAATTATGTGTTTTCCTTGTTTTAACATATGTGCTATTATGGTTATGGTACTTTGGTTTACAATTTATATTGTTTCAATCTTGATGTTAAATTTGTTGAATCTTTGTTCCAGGTTGAGCATGGTATTAGTAGTAAGTGTAATGCACATAGTGAGGATTTTGCTTTCTTATAGCGTCAAAGGTTAGGTCACATATCCAAAGAAAGGATGTTGAGGTTAGTTAAAAACGAAATCTTACCTCAATCGGATTTTGTCGACTGGGATCCATGTGTGAGTTGCATTAAAGGCAAGCAAACCAAACATATACAAAAAAAATCCACAAAAAGCAGTGAACTTCTTGAGTTGATACACATTGACATCTGTAGACTTTTTGACATTCTATCTTTAGGTGGTAAAAAGTATTTTATTACTTTTATTGATGACTTCTCATGGTATTGTTATTCGTATCTACTACATAAAAAGTCTCAATTAGTAAACGATGCTGATTGGTGTATCTACATGAAGGTTTGTGGGATTAAGTTGGTCATATTGGTTCTATATGTTGATGACATTCTTCTTGCTGCTAATGATTTATGGCTTATTATATGATATAAAGAAGTTTCTCTCTAATAAACTTGAAGTAAAAGATATGGATGAGGCATCTTATGTGATAGGAACACAAATATTCAGTGATAGATCACAAGAAGGAATAGGATTGTCTCACAAATGCTATATCAATAAAGTGTTAGAGAGATCTGGAATGGAAAGTTACTCTTCATGGATAGTTTCAATTCAAAAGGGAAACAAGTTTAGCCAAAGGAAATATCCTAGGAATGATTTGGAATGAAAGGGAGTGGAATCTATTCCTTATACTTCAATGGTTGGGAGCCTAATGTATGCCTAGACATGCACTCAACCAAATATAAGTTTTGTTGTTGGAGTGTTGGGCTGATATTAAAGTAATTCTAGAATAGATCACTAGAAAGCGGCAACAAAATTCCTTAGGCATTTGCAAGGCACCAAGCATCACATGCTCACTTATAGAAGATTAGACAGCCTTGAGTGGTTGGCTACTCAGATTCAAATAATGCCGGATGTGTAGACTTAAGAAAATCCACATTTGGTTATATTTTTCTATTGGCAAGAGGTGCAGTTTCATGTAAAAGTGGAAAAGAGTCTACCAGTGCTACTTCTACTATGGAGGCAGAATTTGTGGCATGCTTTGAGGCTTTGTATATTCATTGTGGTTGCGAAACTTTATCGTAAGGCTTAATGTTGTTGACAATATAGCTATGCCGCTAAGAATTTATTGTGATAATTCTGCAACTGTCTTTTTCTCTAAGAATGATAAGTACACATGGAATTGAAATACTTGTTAGTCAAGGAAGAAGTGCAGCGACAAAAAGTGTCAATTGAGCATATTGATACAAATTTGATGATAGTTTATCTGCTAACAAAGGAATTGCAACGTTAAACATTTTCTAGTTATGTGAAATGGATGGGTATCATTGATAAGTCATTGTTAGCATGATATGTATATATATATATATATATATATATATGTATGGCTATGTTTCTTTTATTGTTGTGACACTTATGAATTCAATTAAAGTTATGTTTCTGCTTATTTTACTTGTTGTCTATATTATGTTATGTACATGTGATGTTTTAGTGTGATGGCATATTATGTTCTTTGAAAGACGTTATAGTCAAAGATTGCAAGACACTTTCATTAAAGTTCTTTGAGTTGAGTTAATTTTGTGACACATGGAAAGAACCATGTCGCTAAATGACATTGACCCTCATGATTAGATTAGTTTAATTCAATTAAGGATGATGACTTGATTACTTCAATGTAAAGTGCACACTTATGATTGTTGAATCTTCAAGTCATTACATGGACCAAGTGGGAAATTGTAAGATTATTTTACAATGTCATGGTGTAACCCATGTAACTAATAGACTGGTTTTAATATAAAAAGGGTTAAGATGATGGTCATTAATTCCTTAAAAGTAAATACAATTAGTCAAGAGTTTAATATAATTATTTAAAAGTCCCTACCGTCTCCCTTTTGAAAACGGTTTACTCCAAATAAACAGTAAGAAAGCCAAAGGAAAGGACACCTGCCACTTCAATTAAAAGGTAGAAGGAAGAGAGGGGAAAACAAAGAAGAATTATGGAACACAAGGAGAGAAATTAAGTACTTTATGAGCATGGTTCTAGGTATGTCATTATTTTTGTTAATACTTATATCCCATTTTTTGATAATCATAAAATCTAAGATCTTTAAAGGGTTTTCTAATCTTTTGAATTGTGCACTAAAATGAAAATTACAATTAACATATCCTTGAAAATATGTCAGAAGTTCTAAAATATCCCTAATACCAAATTAAATAATAAGAATAATAACAGCAGCAGCAGCAACGACAATAATAATAATAAGCACTATGGCATTTTCATTCTCAAAACATGGGAATCTTCTAATCCTTATTGGAATAAAATTCTACTAAAATAGAATATAATTTTCCTGTAAATGATTGACATCTGGGAATTTTTTTGCAAAACTTTAAACAAATACGGAAGTATATATTATTTCCAAGCAGTTATTTCATGAAATAAATTATATAAACCTTGAAATAAACACATTCTGTGTGTGTGTATATATCTCAAGTTCTTAGGACATATTTTAGGAAATACAAGTTAAGTTCTTACATTGCCGAGTAAATCATAACAACCATGTTGATTGCTAGGCTAGTTTTTTTCTTTTTTTTTTGTCTAATAACTTTTTCCTTTAGATCATGCTGGACAAGCTTTTTTTATTATAATATATTGTAATAATTTCATATAATATAGTTTGACGTATATATAACGAGTAAGCATACGTATGTATAAGTACGCACATAATTTATTGAAACTATTATGTTTATATATATATATAAGATAGATCGGTTAAAGTTTTGGATCTTTTATTTGTTTGTTACCTAAAAGTAGGGATTTGGAGAGAAATTATGTCTTGTAGTTAGTGTGATCATAATTTATAAGGATTTGTACAGAAATTATATCTTACTATTATAAAAAATTTGAATTTTACATATTATCTCATAATTTAATATTAGTTGGTTGTGGGATGCTATTAATCATTTAAAATATTATTTTAAATTTTAATTTTGAAACTAATAAATTTATTAAATATTTAAAATTTTCTTTTTATCCTTTATCTAATTGGGTTGACTTTTCTATTAAATTTTCCGGGTTAACTAAGCTTTTACTCATTTATTAGTTAATATTCAATTAATTTATTAATTAATATCTAATTAATTTATTAATTATTTATTCTAATAACTCATAAAGATAAGATAATTAATATAAGAGAAAATTAGGGGTGCTACAGAGAGCAAGTAGAGAGATGAAGAGAGAGAAAGTAGAGACAGATCTTGACGACAATCATAAAACTAATTATCAAAAGGTGTCTGTAATGTTTAACCAAATGCTATTTATATTGTAGTATAAATACATAAGAAATGGGGTCCACTGGACAAAAATAAAAAGCCCGTCGACACTAAGTACTGTGCGTGCATGGTCGCTAGGGCAATTATCACCATGCTTGTAGCTGAAGTTGCTTCTATTGATCGTTGGGGTAGTAAATGATCGTCATGGCATTCCTGCCTTCAATCTACCTTTTCTTTTGACCGTTAGGGTAGTTATGGACTACTATAGTGGTCCACTATTACTAAAGTAAGCCTGAAAATTTCTTTGAGTCAGTTTAGGTCTAAAGCACTAATCTAGGAAGTTCTTGTCACCAAATAATACTCACATAAAGAGATTAAAAGCACATGTAACTCTAAAATATAATTATTCATTAGAAACATTGCTAATAGCCATGAATTTATCCAATGATACATAATGAGGACAAAATACAAATCCATTATTTATCAATCAATTAAGCACAAACAGGATGCATGTCTAGAGTTATAGATGAAGGGGGTATAAAAGCAACCCATCAGCACTGTGTATTTTTAGGTCAAGTTCAAGTTTTCTTATAATAATTAATGATGAATTATACTACTATGTATTTCAATTAATATATGTTAGGTAACTTGATGTTATAATTCTTTAACTCATGTGGTTTGTTTTGACTTTGCCTATGTATTAAAAAGATAGATTATTTTGAAATATGTTTGCAAAATATCTCTTAAATTTTATTTTATTTATAAAAATTTATAATAATTTTACTATGTATAATGTCAAAATTTTTATAAATTATAGTTTAGAGTCAGTTTGAAAGTCGATTTGACCTAGTCATTAGTTGAGTTGGGTTTGGGTTTCAAAAATGGACTGATCTAAAAATTAGGTCGATCCAAGTTTAGTGTAACTCGGCCTGACCCGTCTCTTGTATACCTCTAGTAAACACTTTTAAAGAAATAATTAACAATGTGATCATGTTAAAATCAAATGCGCAATTTTTTTGTCAAGTAACAAAGAGTTTCAAAACTTTAATAAAATAAAAGGGATATAAATAAAGCTTTAATTTACCCGCAATATTTATTATGCTTATTTTTTATTTCCTTGTTTCTACAATATAGTTCATTTTTAAAAAAAATACATTATTGAATTAACCCCATAAATTTTGAACTCATAAAAGGCATTCCAACAAAAACCATTGGCTGCAACATCACTAACACGAAAGAGGATCCACACCATCATCGAGTGAGGAAAGAGTGCCGCGGTGGGAGTAGTGCTTGCATGGTCAGGAACAATCGAGCGGTGGACTGGAAGGATGCGGCAATGGCGAGCACGTTAGGGCGAGATCTCACCGGAAGGAGGTCAGATAGTTGTGGATTGGCAGTGGAGGTGAGGGATCAGATGGCAGAGATGAGCGATGTTTTCTCTTATTTGGTCTGATGGATTTGGTTGTGTTTTGATTTTATTTGTCTACTTGATTTGCACTATGAGGATTATGAACTGTAGGTATTATTTCTATTTCATGATTGGATTGTGTGTGCAAGATTGTAACAAGTTGTCATTCCTCTCTTTTGTTATTGCTGTGGATGGAACCAAAGGAAAAAATTAGAGCTTCTTCCATTGATTCTCAAGTTCAAGTTCACAACTTCACATTGTTGTAGCCTTGAAATATCAGGTACCATTATGCTTTTTATTTCACTGAAATTGTTCTAATTTAATTTCATCTTATTTGGTTTTGATTGTGATGATTGTAGCCAATTTGTGTTTGTAATTGGAGTTTAGGTTCTATTGCAGTGGTCTTTCTCTGAGATTTTCTGAAACCAAATTCCAAGATCTTGGTTTCTTGCTTATTTTGTATGCTTTGGAAGAACGTGTAGAGATGTAAAAGCTCTTCATTGATACTATTACTAACAAGTCTAATTGGCATGATGTCTCGTTATTGGATGCAGTTACTTATGAAAGCTCAGTGCATAGAACTAGTTGATTTGCAGTGTAAAGAGAAATTTACGATTCAAAGCACAATTGTCCCCTTTGGAACTACTCAATGTGACATCATATTTGAGATGGTGAGATTATATTATTTATACTCTGCTTTGTGGTGCCTGGAAAGGATCAAGATTTGAGGCTTTGTTCACTAGCCCGGGAATTTTTTTTTTCTTTCTATTTTCTTAAATGGCTGCTAGCGGTGAGCTTAGTCATGCCATGGAAGCTGTGAAGTGGGTCCTCTGTGGAGAGGTACTTTCCTTTCCTTTTAACTTCATTACACTTTTTGGGTTGTTTTTTCTTTCTTACTATTATTGTTTTTCATTTCTAATATAAAATAAATAATATTCTATGACTTTGTCAACTTCGTAAAAGTTTAAGTGGAATTGGGTGTTAAAGAATATTGTTGATGATGTGGATTTTGACAATTAGGTTGGAGACAGTAATAGTGACCACTATTATTGGCAAAGACCAAAGGACATGACCACTGATTAATGTCATGCTCATAATATTGATCCAAGCAATCCAACGTCAGATCTCGCCGGAGAAACACCCCTACATTCATTTGTATACTTCACTATTTATTTTTGTTTTTATAAAGAGTTTGATGGAGAAATAACTAACAAGTCTCTTTCTGTGATAATGCATTATTGTGATCAATAGAAGGAAGTTTAACAGGAACCCCATATGTTTGATGGAGAAATAACTAACAAGTCCCTCTCTATGATATTGCATTATTGTGGTCAATAGGAGGAAGTTTAATAGGAACCCCATATTCTTTGGGAAGTTCAGATACGCGTTTGGGATCATACTTTCCTATCTTGCCCAGTGCTTGCTTGAGGCACTCGTATATAGCCGTTCGATCTTTCTTTGTTCCAGATTTGTCATTCAAAGTTTCTTGATGCCTTTGCAACATGCCTGGGATGGCTTCTTGGTGTTTTCTTGATCCAGAAACCTAGCACAAGGTGTAACTTGCAAGACTTCAGTTCTTGAACTTAGGAGAATGACAATTGATACGAGCACAGCTAGGCTATTAATGGTTGTTGCTACATTTTCATTGTTGATTAAGAAAGTAACATGTTAGTTTAAGAAAAGCTCTAACTGAGGTTAATAATTGAGTGTCGCATTATTATATTCTGAATCTTCTATTGCTGACTCTGTAAACTAAAGAAGTTTATTGTCCAATGAATGACCGACGGCTTATTGATCTAACTTGTGTTGTTTTCTATCATTCTGCAAACTTTGTTGAATGAATATTACTTTATTGCAATGTTATTATTATGTATAAACAAAAGAGCTTTAGTTTGAGTTTGAGGGGTTTTGAATTGAATAGGCTGAGAAAGGTGAGTCAAGAGGATAAGTATGAGGAGTAAGTGTGGAGGAGTGTGTTGTTATGTAGCCTGAGATTGTGATTAAGTAGTAATAAAGTAGTAAAGATTTTCAAAAACCGACTTCGGCTATAATTGCTGAAAACAAATCCAAGTGGAAGTTGTGAAAGGACTTCTTAATTATCAGTACCACTCTGTCACTCATCAAATGGCTTCGAGTGCTTTTAATTTGACACTTGCACCTGCTCTATTGTTTAAAGGAGTATATATTTGAAAAATAAAAGATGTTGTCATTAGTTTGGACTTTTGTGATACTCTGATAATCATTTTATTCTTCACTTTCATTCAAATTTTTATAATCAATCTGTTTATAAATTTAATATTAATCTATACCATTATATAAAAAGGATTCAGTAGATAACTATTTTTTGTGTCTCCTAATTAAATTGGAATCCATTTTCAAGTTCATAAGCATCGTTAATATTGAAATATCTGCTAATTTGTTAAAAATTTATAGCACTCTTTTTTCCCACTTTTCTCCCCATGTTCCCCACCTTTTGTGATAGCTTCCATTTTTTTTAAATGCACGATAGTTTCCAACTTTTGCTGATCGTGCATATCTCGAAATTGCTCTGCTCTTCCATTTCTTTTTCTTCAAATTTTACTTTGGTCTCAACAATTTCTTTCCAAAATCTCTTGGAAATAATAAAATTATATAAATACCTAAAAAATAGAAAATGCAGCTAGACAAGACAAATCGACAATTATCCCCATATTTCTCTCCATTTTCACAAACCAACCTTGCCTATCGAGTTGCTAGTATATATAAATATGATTCTTCATTGGATGAGGGGGGAGTTGGTGCACTTGTTGCTCGCCTGATTATGGGTAGGGCCAACTGCCATGTAGGATTAATCATCAACGTGGACTTAGGTGATTAGACATTTTCATGTGTTTTTTTTCTTCAGTTATTCATTGCCCGCAACAGTGACAAATCCCTTTAATGTGAGAGCTCCTCCAAGAAAGTAAATGTCTAATCACAAGGCAAGCTCCATATATACCGCCAAGGTTCAAACCTCGACAGATGCTTAAAGAACCTAGCTAGCTACCAATGTACCAAGTATCATGATTTGAATGTTTTTAATTTCTTTTCAAAGTTAGAATGACGATAGTATAGATTCGGATTTATGGTGAACCCTAAACATGGAATAATATTCACTATCCAAAATCTGATATAAAATTATATATGTGTTACCATTTTAAAAACAAGAAGAGGAAATGTTGCTACATCTTAGGTTTATAGTGAACCCAAGTCTATATTATTATTTGTGTTTAAAGTTAAGTGTAGTGAAACATCATACCAACTCACACTTTATCCATCATTGGTGAGGTGTAAACCTCTACACCCCTATCAAACAAATGGATCTTCATTACGTGAAATATTACAGTATCCCATGAATAATAAATACAAATAACACAACTCTATGTACAATTAATGATATGTTCACATAAAATGAGTATGAATAACATATTTTTTCTACATATGCATGAGATGAGCGATGGAGAATAATAGTACTGTTAAAGGTTAAGAAAAATCATATATTATTACACTATTTTTCTTTAGATTAGTTTTTGTTTATAATAAAATAACTTTGTATTATCACTCAATAAAATACAAGGAAAAAGATAAATTATGGTGGACATTTATTATGATTATATGTTGTTGCTCATATGATTTGACTTTTTTTTATCAAATTATATTGGACATAATTGCAAGGAAATGATTTTTTTGTTTCAAAATCTTTATACCAGTTCATTTTAAAAATAATATCAAATAAAAGAAATGCAAATTCTAATTTCTAATATTTTTTTTCTCTTAAACAGTAGCATGGGAAAAGATATATAAAATTAGTGAAAAAATGTACAAAAGTAGTCTATAAACAAGGATCGCTTTCCCCGTGTGTGTGTGTGTAGGGAGTGTATCACATGAGAAAACTAGTCTACTGTGAAAGATGAGAAGAAGTATTTTTGGCCCTTAGATCAAAAGGAGCGGTTAGGATTAAAAAATCCAATCAATGACTCACCTGCCCACAAACTTTCCTGTTTCTTTTGTTATTGGAGTTTTCGATATTTCCCTCACTATCATTCTATTTGGTTTTATTGATTGTGTCGTTCCTTACTTTGAGGCCCACTACCTCTGGCTGTTTGCACACTGTGATTGTGAGCACACTGGTCTTTTCTAATCTTTTTAGGTAGAGGTGAGTATACATACATAGGAAAAGGATATTGACTTTTCAACAATGATTAATTTTTAATTATTTTTTTGACTAAATGCACCTTATACATGATTGAATTGGTGCCTTTGTCCATTTATTTATTTTCTATGTTTCAAATTATGCAGGTCGTGAATGGACTGACTTATGTGATGGAATTTGAAATCAATGAAGACGATCACTTTCAAATGTTCAATGTGCAATCTGATACGGTAATATTAAACTGATAAGGCATTTTATATTATAATAATAATTACTATAACTATTATAAGAGATATATTTTTTCTAATTTAGATGAATGAATGGATGCCTACTTGTGATAATCAATTAAAACTGGCAATAGGAATGATATTTGACACCTTAGAAAAAGATGAAGACTTTTATAAAACTTATGCGTATAATGTTGTTTTTAGTGTGCGTAAGTCATCTGAGACTAGAGATAACAATGGCGTGAAACTTTGGAAGTATTTTATCTACTCAAAAGAAAGTTTTAAAGATAAAAAATTATCTTTATCCCAGGATGATTTATTGGTTGAAGAAAAATGTGCTCCAAAAACAAGGAAGAGGAATCTTGAGAGAAGGATATAATGCAAAAGTTACCTTTAAGAATACCATGGATGGAAAATATGAGCTTGTAAGGTTTCATGAAAGCCATACTCATATACTTGCTTCACCTAGAAAAAGGCAATTTTTAAGATCAGTAAGGAAGGTAAGTCCTGTTCACCAAAATTTATTACACTCATATAGTAAAGCTAATATTATGGCCTCAAAAGTATACCAATTGATCAAAGAACAGGTTAGAGGCTTCCAAAATGTTGGATGCACTAAAAGAGACCTGCAAAATTGTTAGGGATTTAAAAGCATTGATCAAAGAGTCGGATGCTCATATATTTATTGATAATTTTAGGAGAAAACAAGATGCAGACACTATTTTTTTATGCATATGATGTAGATGATGAAGGTAGACTAAAAAGTTTCTTTTGGGCATATGGAATTTGTAGGAAAAGTTATACATTGTTTGGGGATGTCGTTTCATTCGACACCACATATCAAACAAATAAGTATTCTATGATTTTTGCACCTTTCACAACAATAAATCATCACAGGCAGTCAATCACCTTTGGAGCTGCATTCTTGGTTGATGAGAAAGTTGATTCTTTTGTATGGTTATTTGAAAAAGTTTTAGAGGCAATGGGAGGACACATGCCAATTATAATCATAACAGATTATGATCCAGCCATGAGAATTGCAATAGAGAGTACTTTTCACTCGTCTACTCACCGATTTTGGATGTGGCATATATTGAAAATTATTTGAGAAGGTTGGTGTTGCTTTGAATAGTAATAGTGATTTTAATAATTGTTTTAAGTCATGTGTTTGGAAGTCAGAAATAGTAGATGAATTTGAGTCAATGTGGAAAATGATTATTAGTGATTTTGGATTATGAAAAAATGAATGGCTCTCACATATGTATGATATTCGAAGCTCGTGGATACTAGCCTACTTTAGACATTTATTTTTGGCGGGAATTTCAAAGACAACCTAAAGATCCGAGAGCAATAACTCATTTTATGGGAATTTCTCAAATATCAATCTCAGCTTAGTTTTTGGATGAGATTTGATTCTGTATTGGAAGGGCAGAGACATAAAGAGTTACTTTCTGATAATAGTACACTCCATTCTTTGCCTAAGCTCAAGACCAATAGAAGTTTGGAAAATCATGGAAGAGATGTTTACACTCATGCAAATTTTTAAATTTTTCAAAATGAGTTATGGATTGCTTGTACGGACTGTGGTGTTAAGGAAATGCAAGAAAAAAAAGGGATGTTAGTTTTGACTATTAATGATAATAGTGAAGTGAAAGGCAAACTAAGAAAGGTGATTTATGATGCTTCAAATCATATTGCCCAATGTTCATGTAAAATGTTTGAGTCTGAAGGAATTCCATGTCATCATATACTTTATGTCTTGAAAGGAAAAGGATTTAATGAAATACCAAGTATTTATATTGTAAACAGGTGGACAAAATTGGCTACTAGTAAACCCATTTTTGATTCTCCAAGTGATGTATCTGTGGGGCATTCTAAATCAAAAAATGTAAACAAACTCATATCAGATGCATGGGCTCAATTATCTAGATGCATGTATATGGCTAGACAAACTCTTAGTATTGAGAAGCGATTAATTCAATTGCAAGGAGATTCTATGCATAGGAAGAAATAAGAATTAGAATCCTTTATGGCATCTGAAATTCCAAATCAGATTGAAATTCATCCACCTCAACATTCAAAGACCAAAGGTAGTGACAAACGAATTAAATGAGGAAAAGAAAAGGCCATGGAGCAATCACAAAAAAAGCAAGGCTTTGCAAAGCTTGTGGGCAATATGGTTATCATGACAGCCGTAATTGTCCCACTAAACTCTGCATGATTCTCAATGATATACTTTTATATTATCTCTATTTCACCACTAGTGTTATGAACAAATGAGTTATGTTGGCTAAGTAAAATGTGTGTGATGTTTTGTCCATGTACAGATTTGGAGGCATAAATTAAACTAAGGGGAAAGAAGACTAAAGAAGGCTTCAGCATTTTTATTTTTGATAATTCCTATTTCTATAATTGTTTTTATGTGATTGATCTATTTTAGAGTTTCTTTGTCCGACAGAACAAAATAACATCTCATTTGAACTTGTTCTTGTTTAGTTTTAGATTCATCAGTCAAGCAATATGTTGCTCAAATATTTATAGATAGTTTTTCATGAGGCAAATGCCACATTACATGGCAAGATATTTCAAACTGAGACAACATGGACCTTTGATGAATCATGAGTTACTCCCAAGATGGTTACAGTGATCAAATTAACTAGTTTCCTCTATATGGATATGATAAATGATATTCCTAATACTGAAAATCATTCTTTGATTTTGACCATTATCGAGAATGCTTTTATTTCCAAAAGATAAAGCATTTGTGTAAAGCAAAATGTAAAACCAAAATGAAAACCACAATGCCTTTTCTTTGGTAATAGATCCAATTACACTTCTTTTGACTAGTAACAACTTTTTAATCACACGAATAATTTACAATTTTTTTCATAAATGAAAGGCTCAACCATCTAATACAGATTGGAGCGCCTGTTACAAGGATTTTTGGTTTACATACAATATCCTCTGCCATAGGCATAAAACCATACACAATCAAAATTATTTCCACAGCATAAATATCCAAAATGCAGACCGATATGACCCACAACCTGAAAAATAACCAAACTGAAACATAGGATCCAAAGAACTTGTTGAGAGACCTCTGTTTAATCACCATGCGTCTTTGATCATGTAGTATTCTCCATTGAAAAATTACTTATTATTATGACTACATCTATTATCAGTTCAATTTGTTGGTGGATTTCAATGCTGCAAGCTACACCACTCCCAACTTTGAGCTGCTCCCTAACAAAGTTTCAAGAAGTAGATTACTCAAAAGCTATTAGTGCTATAATTTTGGATACTTTTTCTTTAAGCATACAATATGCAGCGAGAAAGTAAATACTTTGACCATTTTATATACTTATAGTTTAGACAAAGCAAAGCAATTTCACGTATTTGCTTCTCTTAAGTGTGACTTTTGTGAGACAATGTTCCTACACAGTTTTCCATTGAAGCATCCATTTTATGATACTGTTGAAATATACAGTTCCTAGCACCAAAGGGTTGAATGCCAAACCAGGCTTTAAGTCCTAAAACTGAGAGAGAGGGAGAGAGAGAGAGAGAGAGAGGAAAAAAAATAGAGTTCCTGAGTCCAAAATGTTACAAATTGAAATCAATATTCTAAAATACAGTGGCATCTTCATAAGATGTAACATCATTGCAGCTAAGTTTATTAGGACAACTAGCCTCATCTAGAAGCCATTTCTTAAGCAAATACAAGGGCACCAATGCACCAATGTTAGGCTTGCTCTCTTCTTAGAAAAGAGTAGCCTCAGGGAAAAGAGATTGAGAAAACTCAAAATTTGAAGATTCCAAAGACTCATAACCAAAGAAGGACTCAAATGTCTCATACAACACAACACTACCACTAATACTACTGCTACCACCACTTTTTTCTCCAACTGGATTTATTATTCCTTTGCTAGAAGTAGTGTCAACCCCTGAAATAGCCAAGTTGTTGAAGGAATTCTAGGTCACAGTTTTCATCCACCCTTTCAGCAACCGAGCTATGTTGTCAGCACTTGAGGCATAACATAGTGATTGTGTTGTTGGTTTGGTCAATTTGGGGGAACACAAGGAAGTAATAACATTATTGGAGAGATGCGTGAGACTAAAAAAATGAAAGAAAAAGATATGCATTCAAGTGTGGAAAGTGGATGAGCTCGACGGTAGTAATGGAGGGAAGAGTGCGAACAGGGTTTGTTGGCTTATGGAAAGGTTAGGGAAGGAAGGGATTTCTTTTTGTGGGCATGTAAGTCATTAATTGGGTTTTTTAATCCTAACCATTCCTTTGGATCTAAGGGCCAAAAATGCTCCTGCTCATCTTTCATAATAGACTAGTTTTCTCATGTGATATATATATATATATAGACACACACACACACCCCCTTATGTGAGCTCATATAATCCTTAATCCTGCCAAGAAGTGCTAAACACTCAAAGAAAGTAGTAAACATCACATCAATATTCAATCAGAACAAGCTAGAAAATGATAAATATCACAACACCCAAGATAACAAAATGAGATTGCATGACATAACATGAGAACAGTAAAAAGGAAAACATTCACTTGGTGTTACTGGCAACGTCTTTTTGGTGCAATTCCAGTAGCATATTGAAATCAAATTTTGCAAAGATTAGAAGAACTTTGATTTGGGAAGGATCTTCTTCATAGAAAGACATGTAACATCTTGCTAGCATCCTCGAAATTTCCTTGTGAAGAGATTCCCTTAAGCTTTGATTGATTTGAGCACCAAGAGAAGGGCTCAATAGATTGATCATGGACTTAAGATTGGTGTATGTGAAATCAAGTGCTTTGTCCAGTATATCTTCCCCATGAACCCTTAATTGTATAGCTTCATACAAGCTCCACATTCCTTAAACATCTTAGGCAATTGTTTCATTGAACTTTCCTTTGTTATTCTTGAATTTGTTTGACATATCTGATAACGATCATTCACCCAATTCATGAATCTATATTCTATAATATTTAATTAATTTATAACCAATTGCCAGTGCATTAAATTTTCTTGGTCATGTACTAATGTAAAATATTACACTGGCTATACCAATACCATACCAATAATGATTCTGAGTCATACTGGAGGAAAATATCCCCCCAAATGCAAGGGCTAAAATTTGCACAAGGTTGCTTGGAAGTCAGATGTTGTATGTTGGGTTGAAGCAACTGGAACAGAAGCCGCAAGAGACATTATATCATCTTTGGCTTTGACAATTGAGATACGGTATCAAGGGACGATGGTAATATGGGGGACAAGGGTTGTTTAGTGGTGATGAGGATGAACTCTATTATATACAGGGTGTATAAATGAGTCGTCCGTTGGATTATTGCATAGCTCAAAAGCATCACTGAAGATAACATTTATTCCACTCATTTCACGTTTTTAACATTTTTAATCAATGGAGAAATTTGCTGCTACGTTATATATCTATTATTCTTTTAAAATTAATACTCTATCCGTTTCACAATAACGGTGAAAAACCAAACAATACCCATATCAACGAAAATAAAAAAATATCTTTGTGAATATAGAAAGTTATATGAATTGATAAAATTATCCTTGTCTAGTCATTATACTCATCTTGAAAAATGTATTGAATACTTAACTAATACATTTGTATTAAGGGTATAAATGAACGAAAAAAAAACTAATACTATCTAGATATTATAAATAGATAAATATTCTGAAACATTGAAAGGTTACAAACTAACAGTTATTGACAGACTATATATTAGGGATGAAACTCACTTGTCCTTTTCTTAATCAACTTCTAGTTATGGTACAATTGTTATTTTATTTTATCAACATTAATTTTTCTCTATCAACTTATTTTCTTAATCAACTTTATCTACTATTCTTCCTACCAAAATAATATTGGTTCTAATCCCGAGGGATTGACGAAGTGAAGTATGACAAGTTCTCACATATAATAGATTACATATGTTTGAAGCCTCATTCATTAATCTTTTTGGAGTATGGTGAATGCAAGGTCTTCTATAAGTACTTTTTAAGTCCACAAGCTTTCCCTATCTTGGATTGAGCTGTCATCTTGTCATCCTCCCAGCCTAAATTTTTGTCCATAAAAAAAAGTAACATTGGTTCTCTTTACATTTTCCTTTCATTTGAAAACTATATATGTAAGTGTTGAAAATTTTAAATAATATGATTATATGTTAAATAAATATATTTAATATTAATTTAATAAAATATAAATACTTTTCATCTAAGTCATCTACTTCATAGTAATTATAATACAATATTTCAAAAAAATATTATGGTCCTTAAAAAATATGAGACTTGGGTTCTGAGTCTAAATATAATTAGAGAATAATGAAAACTTAATTTTACTATGCTTGCCATACATCGATCTTATGAAGATTATCCAAAGTTTATTGTGAAAATTAAATAATAACTTTAATAATTATATTTTCCCCTAAAAAATAATTCTATTAAAGCCTAAAAAATTTATTAAAAAAAATTAATTTTGGCTTGACAAGAAATACCATCTCCTATGTATCCTTTGGTGCAATGATGAATCCAAAATCTCATAATTTTTCCAAGAAATGTTTACATTGATTTTAATTTATGAAAAAAAAATTTTAGGAAGATATACAAATCCACTTTTGCACAGGACTTGGCATGACATGAGCCATACAATAAATTTGTATAATTCTTACAACCATTGAGAATGGTCTAGCCATATACATCAACGTTGCATATTGCAGCATAGATTAGAAAAAGAGCAAATAACTAAATTAGTCCCTGACAATTTCATTGATGGATAAATTGGACCTTGACCAAAAAAAAATAGTATTGAGGTCCTTCACAATTGTAAAAATATGACACTATAGGTCATTGACAATTTCATTGATGGCCAAATTAGTTTCTGACAATAAAAAAAAAAACTAGTGTTGACGTCCCTCACAATTGTAAAAATAGGATATATATATATATATATATATATATATATATATAGGTCCCTAAGAATTTCATTGATAGATAAATTAGTCGCCAACAGTAAAAACTTAGTGTTGAGTTTCATCACAATTGTAAAAAATAGGACATATTAGTGCCTAACTAACTTACAACTTGTTGAATACTGACATAGACTTTAATTATTGATCTATGTGACACCTGTTAATCCAAATCAACACTAAAATACACCCTTTCAATTTTATTTTTTTTTGCAAATTTTCCCATAAACGTTTCCATATTTCATGTTACCCATTATCAAGAAAGAAACCACGAACCCCAAGCTTGTTGTTCTAATAAAGGAATCAAATTTGAAATCAAATTCCTCATGTTTTATTACCATCACATTCTAAGGCACTATAGTACTAATATGATAAATTTATAATCATTTTTTTTTGAAAGAGCTATCTACTAGAGTATAATGATTCCATATTACAAAACAACACAATACCACCATGTGTGGTTTTCTATCAAAAATTTATTTGCAGAAGAGTGGAATTTCGGGTTTCCAATAATAGATCAAAGTCATTTATTCCTTCAACAGTTCATTAAATGAAAACAAATACACTGAAATAAGACATGGATTATGAGAAAATGACGAAGGTCCACCTTATTTTGTGGGAATTCAAAGGCCAAACGCAAGTATAGATGAAAGATAATGCATTTGTATGATTTGAGGGGAGGGAATGTTGAGCACAAAGGAAGGAATGAAAGAAGAAAGTTATGGGATAAGGTGCTCTATTTAATTTTGGAATATTTTGAAAGGAATTTGCAAAAACTAAAGAGGTGTATTTTTGTAAATAAATTGGTGATCAATGGGATTAGTGGGTGGCACATAGGTCAATAATTAAAATCCATCTCAATATTTAATAGGTTGCAATTGAGTAAGGGACCTATAATGTCTTATTTTTGTAATTGATGTGAGGGACCTCAAAATAAATGTTTTTTGGTCAAAGACTAATTTGTCCATGATGCGAGCTATCGCCACCCGCAACAAATTAAAAATAATTTAAGTAACTAAATTACACCAAAAATGCAGTTAGGGTGCAATCCAGGTCGTCTCATAAGGAAGTGTTCTAATTAATTCAAGAGATTTAGGGTTTTTTGGAATTATTGAGAGCAAAATTAGATTGAAAAAATATTATGGGAAGACTTACCTATACAAAGAGTTCTTCGAATTAAGAATTGTTCAATCATTGGTTCAAAAGATAAATTCATGGCAGTGGTTACTTTCATTAGTTATGCTATCACACAATAATGAAGCAATTCTACTTAACGGTCATACAATCACACTCCCGCTAAGGGTTTGGCTAACATATGAACTAGTAATTCACAATCGTGATTCTATGAACCTATGCTAGTTTCATTACTAATTACAGTAACCTAATTCCTAACGGAGTTAATTTCAATCCTTTACCAATTGGATGTAATTAAATCAATGGACCCAATACTCTAATGGTATCTAGATTATGCACGCTAACGAATGCACAACCAAACAACTCTTGAAAACACAATTACAATAATCATCGCAATTGCTATCAAAAGAGAAAGCAAACAAGGAAGAAAAACCAACCATAAATTGCAATTAAAATAATAAGAACCTCAAGAACAATCTCAATCTTTAGTTATCCTTGCACATGGTGAAGAGATTACTCTTTCATAGGGGGAGTGTCACAATCGTTGTTAAAAGAAAGCTATAAATTACAACCCAGAAAAATACCAAAATCTAACAATAACTAAGAACCCTAAGCCTAGAAAGAGAGTGAGAGATTTTTAGAGAGAGAGAGAGAGAGAAATCAAAAGTAATGTGAGTGTCTGGGAATAAGTGAATAAGAGAGCCACAGCACCTGTAGCTACCGTTTCATTTTTTTCCTTCCTTAGGCTAGCCAAATCGGGCCTAGAAAAATGTGGATAGTAAACATATGACTGCCTAGACAGTCAGAGACCGCTTGGGTGATCCTGCGAAGCGTTCCAGAAAAACGTGTCCCCCTGTTCATTGCCTAGGCGGTAAAACAGTATGCTTCCAAGCCTATTTTGAGGTCCAAAACGTTCGAATTAGCTCTTCGGCCTAGAAATAGAAGTTGTAACTCTTTGAATAAGCTTTCTAATGCGATAAGGATCATCTTAATCGTACATTTGTAGCTCTAGATATTGAAAAAAAAACTCACTAAAGGTCAAACTAGACAGCATTATAACCTCAGCAGTGTTCCTGAGTCCTTCTTCTGCTTTAATGCACCAAACTGGAAGTCCCTCTTATCAAACAACATTCGCACAAAGAGGTTAAAAGCATAAAGCACTTCTAAGAAATGATTATGCACCAAAAACAACATTTATAGCTATGAGATTAATCAATGATGCATATTGAGAACAAAGTATAAATTCAGTAATTTAACCATCAATTAAGTACAATTCAAATGCAAAATGTCCAGGGTTAGGATGGAGAATAGGTGCATAAATGCAACCCATCAAGCTCCCCTACACTTAAACAATTGCATGTCCTCATGCAAGAGACTCAGATGGATGCAGCAAAGCAACTGGACTCCTAACTCTACTAACTCTAAAATTGCATGATGCATGGAAAATAACAATACACCAATCCAATGGACCTAAAGATATAAGCAATGGCCTTTCACACCAACAATCAAATAGGATCTCAACAAGTAAGGCATGAGTAAGAACATAGCAAACAAGGTAGAATCAACATACATGTGAATGAATCAAGTACAAAAATCCTCCCAAGGTTAGTTTTTGCCACTCATTTACTCAAGTGTGTTGGGATGCGATTATTCTAGCTGTAAGAATGGTGAAATCGTGTTGGTGGAGAGGGTTCAATCCCATGACACCGCCTCTGTTCAGTGGGTTAGGGTTTGATTGCGCTTCATTTTTTTTTTTGTGAGCTCGCTTTTTTTTTTAGTTTTTGATGTTTTGATGCTAGCTTTGTAATTTTTTCTTTTTTTCTTTGTGGTGTTTTTATTTCCACCATTGTTGCTGGTTTGGTGGTGTCATTTTAAATGCTTGATGTTATTGTTGTTTCGCTCTTTTGAGATTCAAGTACATTTAATTATAAAAAACCATATGGTTGTTAAAATTGTACTGGCTTCCCTACAATTATCAATCCGTTATTTTAAGTGACAAAAAATATAACATATGACGTGTACATGATTATTAATGACAAAATTATAATATTTTGATAATATTTAACATATAAATAGAGTAAAGTCCCCCATTTTTTATTATGTGATGAGAGTGAAACTTATAATTATAACTTATGATAAAAATAATATTTCCGTATATCTATATGTCAAATACTATCAACATATTATAATTTTCATTAATAATCACATGTGTGTCACATATTATCTTTTTTATCACTTAAATTAAATAATTGATAATCACAGGGGAAGTTAATGTGATTTTAACAAACCTAAGTGACTTCAAGTTGACAGTTCTATAATCAGAGGGATGTTTGGTATAATTTGCATAAACCTTGGAAGAGACCAAATTAAAAAAAATAAAGATATGGGATAAAAAAAAAAAACTCTTTCGTTGTATGAAGCATGGAGGTCCATTTGACACTCTCCTAATTTCCCAATATATATCATCGTTGCCAATTCATTATTCTTCTTTCTCTATCTTGGTCAACCAACCAACATCTTCACATCTGACCACATTATTTTGAACTTAAAACTAGTTCGGATAAAAACTAATTTTAAAAAGTCACATAACTATAAAATACTGTTAGTTCAAAATGCTACAGCATAATTAAAATTTAGTAATATTTAAAAAACCTTGCTAAATTATATGAAGGCATTAGTAAAAATTTTTAGTAACATAACTTATATATACAAAAATATTGCTAAAAGTTTTTAATAATATTTTTTTATGTTTTCAACAGTATTTTTAAATATTACTAGACAATACTTTTTGTTAATAAATATTGCTAAAATTAAATATGATGTGGTGATGAACCTTGTTTAGCCTAACTAACAAGTTTTAAACACATTTCAACGGATTACAAAATTATGCTGAACCATCATAACTAATACCATATGTTATCATATTTTTTAGATCGAAAACTCACTACAACTTGACATTTAGTAACATTTGGAAAAAAAAAATTGAATCATATATAAGCATTAGTGCATTGTTAAACTTTTAATATTAATCATTATAATTATTAAATATAAATTTAAAATATTCGAGTAACAATATATTATAAATATAAAACAAGTTAAAAATTTAATTTAGTTTTAAAATAAAAAGTAGCAAAATACAAAATAAGTTCTTTTTTTCAAGGACATTACAGGGATATTACAAAAAAGGGCAATAAATGAGGAGTGTTAATAGACAAATGGAAGTAGCAATGGCCACTTCCAAGAAAATTGACAAATATTTTGCAATAAAAAAAAGACAGATGAAATGAAAAAAAGAAAGCAATTAATAAAGTAATATTAAATATGCCACTTGGGCCGACCGAGTATGTTGCTTAAATATTGTTCTCCATGAAAACTTTGATCCCCAAAACTTGGACAATTCCGCAAAGAAAGCGATTCTATTTCTCTATTATGGGTTCCCAAACTAACTTAGAAAGTGCTTGGTTATGATTCAAAGGGATTTCCTAGTGAAACTAATTAAGTGTAAAAGGTTGATAAAATAAATTACAAAAAAGTAAAGTGCAGGAGAATAAAGACAAATGGAAATGAAATTGTCATTGATTCATTGCGTGCTGAGATCCTTGATCCAATTGAGTACATGGCTATTTATAAGCATAATGAAGCATTTATTCAATACTAACTCCATTAACACTATTCCTACTCATGGACCTAACTGCTAGCACTAAGCAACCTAGCCTTGGTTGATTCTGGTCCACAGGTCACCCAATGTTTTGCCATATGTGCTAGTTTATAGTAGCATTCCTACATCCTTTTGTAACCTCCTAGAATCATCATCCACTCATTTTCCCCTGTATTTAAATCAATAACTACTTTCCTTAACCACCTCTATTTTCATGAAAGTGGTTGTAAACTTGGTCAAAGCTTATTTGTTCTCGTTCTAAAGCACATGTCCCTTTCGATCAAAGTCCAGAAGTGATTCCTGGGTGGGCAAGTGTCTCAAGGACTAAGGCCTAGCATGGGACCCATTTTCTTGGCTGAAGGCTAGTTATTCAGATAGCTATTCTTGGCTGATGGAAATCCAGTAAGATCAATCGTTGTCAGCCTTCAAGCTTTAGAGACACTGTATATGGAGAAATAAGCATCCTCAAAATCTTAAAAAATATCTTAATTAGTATTCAGCTGACGTTAACACAGTTAAAATAGAAAAATGGCCAAAGCCCTATACACTCGCACTAGAGTAGTTAGAGATATGAGTCCCTTGTGTGTAGATAGCAATAGAATAACCTAACGTGGCCCTCGTACATGATGTTGTAATATGCCCCTCATATAGGTATCGTGGTTTGATTTCTTTGCATTAATTTTTTGAGAAAATGGTGTTTGTATATGCTTACTGCTTATGGGGGTTTAATTCTGAATGTTTTGTTGCATATATGGTTTATATGCTGAATTCTATTAGCCATGTATACTCTGGTCAGAATTTGGACCACTTGGCGAGTTATGATAGGGAGAAAGGTTTGTTGTTGCTTGTGTTTATCATGGAACTTCAACACATTTCGGAGGACATATTAACAAAAGGGGTTAAAAAGTGCTGGAAGAATGAATGTGAAAGAGAGTAAATGAAACACTTTGTGATGATGATAAGAGTGTGTGAGTGTGCGAGTACACTTGAGAGAATGAAACACAGGTGAGGATAAGAGTGCGCTTAATCATTCTTAGAAAGTGAGAGTGATAAGTTACATGTGAGAGAGTGAAACACAAGTGGATTGAGCAAAAGTTAAATGGTGAATTTTAAGAGGTACATTTTCATTATTGGTGCATGTGTTTCGTGGTTTGATACGCAGGTACTGAGTTATTTTCAGCAAATGGAGCAAAATGATGGAATACATGTTCGGGATTTGAAGAGTGAAACACTCTGAGGAGCGAAACAACACTGGGTGTATGAACAGAGAGTGAGTGGGAGTGAAACACTTTGAGCTTTTTGGAGTGAAACACTTTTTTGAGTGAGTGAGTGTGTTACACGATAATTCAAGAGAAAAAGAGCGTATAGCTAGTTTGTCTCAAATCAGTTTATTGATCTTACAGTGTGTGTGTGTGTGTGTGTGTGTTACCCAAGGTTGCACTTATCTTGCTCAGAAACGATTGCAACATGGGCAAATATTCAAGGATCCAGATTTTATTTTATTTTGTTTTTGTCCAAGGAACCAGATTCAACAACTAAAGGATCCTCATCTCCTCACCCAGCCCACCAAACTTATGAACAATGACTAATCAAAGCCCAAAAGCAGCAGCACACACCATTTGGGCCACATCCATACAAGACTTACTTAATAGCATGTCAACATACAACTTCCCAGACCAAGGAAAAGAAGAAAATTACAACTTCTGCGTTATAAGATAGATGTAGTTGCACCCTGACGTTATAAAACATATTTCTGAATAAAATTGCTAAATGATAATGGGATCCAAAAGCAGTTGTGCAACGTCATCTTTAAGCAGTTCCGCATTTGTGAATCTATCCTCCAAGTTTTCATACATAGCCTCAATTATTCTTGCGTAATTTATAATACAATCAAGCTCTAACTTTGGGACAATATCGGCCAACTTAAGGCATGCTTCATTTATATCCTTCCAAAGGTGTTCGATTTCCTTGCTGATGAGTTTGTAGGCCTCTTCTTGTGAAATACCATATTGCTTCATGCAACATTCAACTGCAGAAGCAACGTGTACCCTTTGTTGCTCGAACTATAAATAAGCCAAATATCCAAAAGCTCATTTAGATATGTTTGCATAATTATTTTAAGCTAATTCACAGCTAGCACTTGTCACATGGATAATCATGACTTTATTGAATTAATATTGGCAAAAACATATTTAGGAAAAAAGAATGACTTGCTTCAAAAGTTTCCCTTTTTTAAACAAGTTATCACCATAAACTTTAAAAAAAAAAAAAAAAGTCACCGCACTCGCCAAACTTCAACTATAATGGAGCTTAAGGTTTTAAGCTTGATCCAATATGAGTAAAAATTGTTCATATTATTATTTAATTATGTATCATCACATCTAGTATTAGAAAGGCTAAGTAAATGAAATAATTTAATTGAATTTCAATGTAATTTTTTTTTTCGCATATCAAACTTAAATTCATAACTTAATTGTCATTGATCTGTTTTGAATTTATTAGCTCACTAACCATAATATAATGTGAAAACATCTTATTCATATATTTCACATTAAATTTGACTAATCGATTAATTTATTTATTAAATTCAATTTTAAGTCATTTTAAATAATTATATTATATTATATTAAAATTCATTAAATTAAAATTAACCGAAACCAATACAGATAAAGATATTGCTACGAGGTATTACATATTAATTCAAATTGATATAAAATTGATTCATTAAGTTATTAGTTAAAATTTACGAACTAGTTAAAAAATTTAAAGTTTGTGCTGATAATTTACTAATATAGATATTAAACAAAACAAAACATCAAGATACATATGACTATGTACCTTATGTGAGCTCATGTCATCCTTGAGCCTGCCATGAAGAGACACGGCGTTTAAAACTGCAGGATCACTGATTATCCAATCAAGCACTTCTTTGGTAGCGAATTCTCCCAGGCAAATAAACGTTGTAATCAGCGCTTGAACTGACGTAGATTCAAGTCCATTAGCCTTGTGCTCATCATATGTTGGAATATAGCCCTCATGGCACCATTTTGCTTCTACCATGTACGCATGTGCCAAGTTACTAAACTGCATGTTTGATATGCCAAATACTAATTAATTTACTAACTGTATATTTACTAAGTGTGTGTGTATGTGTGTGTGTATATATATATATATATATATGTAACATTAAGAAAATGTCACATTGTTGAATAATTTTTTAATGGTGTAAATTTTTACAAAACTGACCGTTGAATTAGAAGCTTGTATCATATAGATCAAGTTTGTAAAACTTTTAAATTAATCTAAAATTGTTTAGCATAATTTTTATATACATTAAAATCAACGTAATATATATGTACTTAAAATGAATAAAAATAAGAGCTACATGAATGCATTGTTATTGATATTCATTTTCATGAAATTTGACATAAATGATCTTTATAATAAGTAACTGTAACTCAACGGTTGGATCGACACAAATAATTTCATTGAAAGTTATAAGTGGGATATATATATATATATATATAGAATAGAATTAGAAGTCTACATCTTGTTTAACATGCTGCAACACTATATTCGGTTTTCCACCCTCTGAAATCAGCAACTCTATTTCATCGAACAGTTCTACGAGTGTATTAAATACCACTTTCATGCACTCCGAAAGAGATTCAATCAGACTAATATCCCATCTGAAAAATGAGAGAGAGAGAAAGAAAGCCAGAAAATTATATATTGATGAAAGCTACAAAAGTGAAACAATTGTGAGGCTGAACTACGATAAATACTATATGATATGATGTAAAACTCATCAGGCATGCAAGTATGTAAAGATTTCTGATGTCATTACAGCTAAAATTGGCCAATGTTTGTTTTTACTTAAATCTACCTCTTGGTTGCATGTGTGAAGAGATCAAGATCTTCAACTGTGGCGTAAGCATCATAAGTATCGTCCATAAGAGTTACACACAGCACCATTTTGGCGACTATCCTTCTCGAAGTGCTATATTTCGGCATATCCCACATGGGAGATTGAAATAAGTATGACTCAACCACTCGATCTCTAACGTAAGGGACCTTGGTCATAAAGTCTGATTTTCTCCACCACCTGTAATAGTATATCTCATATTGATTATAAGTTAATCAATAACATAAAGGCTTAAGGAACTACCATTCATATGATCTAAAACAAATTAGTATATAGCTAGGCATGAAGCATATTTCAATATGAATATCGCCATTGAAAAAAAAAAAAGGAAGAAACTTCAACATGTTTTTCATCCTTAAAAAATAAGAGAATTTTGTTTTTACTAACTGATTCCTTTTTTTTTAACAAATATTTATAAAATTGTATGATTTTAGTCCCTACTATATATGACAGTTGGCTTTTATATGGCATTGAATAACCTAATTCTCCATTAGTCCATTCAGCATTAATTTAACACAGATTGTTTAACATCAAGGACTAAAACCAAGTGTGTTTAGAAATGTTTAATTTGGACCACAATCAATGAAAGAAAAAGTTTTGAAGGATGAAACCCAAAATTCACTAATTTTTCAAAAATTAGAAACATATTTAAGCCTTGTGAAAAATTAAAAGGGGTCTTTTAGAATTTGGCATGTTGGAATTCTAGAAAACCTTTTTATCCAAAAGTAACTAAGAAAATTAGGGTCTTCTTCATTTCTATTTTTGTTTTTTAATTTCATTTTTAATTAGAAAAATGACATCTTCCAATCAATTTCTTATTTTTAGAATTTTATAAAGAAATAGTAAAGGTTAAAAACAAAAAATAAAAACAGAAATCAACAGACACTTTTGAACTCTTGGACTTGGACTTTATATTCTATATTTACGAATCTTATTTAACAAGTAAATGTTTATAGAGTTGTAGTACTTACTTGAAGATACTGGCAACTTCTTTTTGATGCCATTTCTGTAGCCTGTTGAAATATAATTTTGCAAAGGTCAGAAGAACTTTGTCATGGGAAGGATCTTCCTCATAGAAAGACATATAATGTCTTGCCTCCATCCTTGGAAGTTTCTTGTGAAGAGGTTGCCTTAAGCTTTGGTTGATTTGTGCAGCAAGAGATGGGCTCAATTGATCGGTTACAGACTTAAGGTTAGTGTATGTGAAATCAAGTGCTTCGTCTAGTATATCTTCCCCATGAACTCTTAATTGTGTAGCTTCATACAATCTCCACATTCCAAGAACATCTTGGGCAATTGTTTCATTGAACTTTCCTTTCTCATTCTTGAATTTGTTAAATATACCTGTTTCCATTCAACCACGTATTGACAATCATAATCCATTCTATAATATTTAATATTTAACTAAATGCCATTGAATTTTTATTGGGTCGATTCTCACATCGGGCATTTGCTGTGTTTGCCTAATTTGTTCAATTATTGTTAGTACTTCCTCTCTTTGCTTCGTATCATCTGGTGTGAATTTGGTTAAGCATTGGATGATTGGTTCAAAATCTTCTGTTTGGAATGTAGCGCTTGCATGTTCTCTGATTTTGCTTCAATGTGATGCTCTCTGTTCTAAAAGTGAATAGGTTTTGGTTCTAAAAGAATTGGCTCACTATGTTGCCTTCATTTTGGTTCTCTGTTGCTTGATGTTCCTTCCAAAGACAAGAAAACAAAGGAAAGAAAATTCTTGGGGTATTTGAGACTTATAATTGGTTTCTTATTTGATAATTGATATACATTTACTATTGAAATTGATTCAAAATTTTGTTTGGTCAAGATTTGATTGGATCTGCTCTAGTGTGTGGTTTGGCAGCTGGTTTAGATTCCATTGAGGGATATTATCTCGTTCTTGAAGTTTCTTGTTGGAACCTTAAAGTTGGTATTGTTGGTTCAGATTATTCAGTGTGACATTTTTGTCATGAATTGGTTTAGATTTGAGTATCCATGTGGCTTTATTTGCTTTAGCTTCTACCTTTCAAGATAGTTGTTTTGGGGTCAGTCCCAGAGCAATGGATGTCTAGGCCGATTGGAGGTGTCCAAGGAGAGAGAAGCCAATGCTTAATGAAGAGGAAAATCTCTCCATTATGCATGGGCTAATGTCTTGGAATCATCTTAGAATAATGAGAAAAGATCAATTTATCCCTTAGCCTTACCTATAAATAGTGAGTGATGTTATGCATGTAAAACAACTCATTTTAGAGAAAGAAACTTCTTATTGATTTTAGGGAGAAGTCAAAAAAATGAAACACCTTTTGTAATAAAAAAGCAGAATCTTTAATAAAAAAAGTAATTTCAGTTATTGTTATTATCTGGTTCATATTATTTTATATCGTTTTATTTTAGTTGTGTCTCCTTGGTGTTTAAGAACCTAACTCTAAAACAATGGCTAAGCATTGATTTGCTTATGCCATGGATGGTTAAGTGTGATGATTGACTTCTGTCTATGGTGGTTAAGCAGTTTTTTTTATGTTGCTTGCTTCTGCTTTGAGTTTTTAAGCATGGATGTAAACTTTTGCTCCTAGTGGTTAAGCTGACGATATCGCTGATGATTGGTGTTGTTCCCACATTAGGATTTCTACATTAAGGACCGACCTTTGTTGAGCGGTGGGTCGACTCCCTAATCTTTGTTTGGTTGGATGAGAGTCGTGGAGATGCTAATATAAAGCAGTGGACCTTGGTTTTTCATTCATCAATAGCGTTGCCAGATTATAGTTCATATCATTGTATTATCATTTTTTAGTTGTATTGTACTATTGACTAACTCCATATTGGAGATGCTAAAGTACGCAACTATGCATGGTCCAACTTGTAGAGGGCTATTAGGAATATAATTTAACTGTGTTAGTTTGATAAGTAAAGATTAGTTATTAGTTAATTATACTTATCGTCTATATAAGGCTATACCTCTCTTGTATTATTTCACCTTCTTATCATTTGGTAAAATTTTCTCATTCAGTTATCTCTAAATTCTCTCAACTCTATTTATCTCTTCACTGTTACCATGGAACATTCTTTATTCTAATAACTATCCTTGTATTCTATCAAGATTTCTGATAGTATAACATACTAAATGTAAAGTATTTACATGTGCATAATACATACCTGATGGAATGTGATATCCTTTTTGCCTAAGCAAACGAAAAAGTAACGCAAGATACTGAAGGCCACCTTCTTCTGTGATCAGGATACTGTTGGTATAAGCACTGTGGATTTGTTCCAATGCTTTGTTTATTTCATGCTCAAAATGATAAGATATACCCAAACGTTGGACTGAGTCAATGAAGTTTAGTTTTTGTGACATATTATTACTTGAAGATAGAAACATCTTCTTCACTTCCTCTTTGTTTATCTCAGCTTGATGCTTCATATTGTCATTTACTTCCTGAAAATATGTAGTTGCATGGAATGAAATGTTTGAGTATTTAAATTTTTAAGAATATGATCTAAAAAAAATTGATTTTGTGGGAATACCCTATTGATTGGCTACGTTTCAATTTTCGAGGTTTGAAATCCAAATTTTGCTAAATATGGTTGAGTTGATCATATTATTGAAACATAAATAAATACTATTATGCCTGAAAAGTTCATGCTTCAAGTGTCCAAACTCTGTTACTGTTATGCGGCATTATTTTAATTTTCTTATTTTTGGCTCAATTGCTTTGTCTTTGTCCTGTCTGATTATATCTCAATTTCTTATAAGTTAGAAAAATATTTTATCAGAATGATAATTTCATCATATAAAAACTGCTGATAATTTAACTTTTTTCAACCTTGATTTTTACACTTACCTCAATGGCTGAGCTTTTTATAGCCTTCTATCCATATTTTCATTAATGTACTTGATTCAAGGATAAAAATGAAATAAAAATTAGATGAATAGATTTCATATATAAAATTTATTCATGTGATTTTTATCCTTCGACTAAACATATTCTTAGTGAGTTGCTTGCATATATTAGGATTAGATACTAATCCAAAATTTAAATTATGCAATATTTCATAAAAGTACTATGAGATTTTTTTTTAATATATTAAAGCACTGCAAGAATATCAATACTCATTAGAGTTTAATTTCTATATACTAATAGTATAAAAAAAATTTATACTACCATTCAATGAAATTATCTAATTTATATGACTTTTGAAATAATGGATGTGAGATTTAATTACTTTTATTGGTATAGCAATATAATTAGATGATAATATAATACTGTGAGAGCATAAAAATTAAATTCTACTAATTAGTTAATATCGATGCATATACTTAAAAACTGCATATATAATTAACTAGCTACAATACCACTGGTTGTGAATCATATTGAAGGAAAACATCCCCCTGAATGTTAGGACGAAAAATTCCACTAGGTCGTGTAAAGTGATCAAATATTACATGTTGGATCGAAGTAACTGAAACAGGAGCTCGAAGAGACATCTTGATTGGCCTTCAGATATGGTGGGATGAAATTAATCTTTATTAGTGGGTCTATATATAAGTATGATTCTTCTTGGGATGAGGGAGAAGTTGGTGCAGATGCTGCTCACCTCCTTGCGGATAGGGTCAACCGCCACATAGGAGGGTGACGAAAGATTAATCATCAACGTGGGATTGGGCGAGTTTTCGTTCTTTAATTTGCATTTTTTTTCCCTTCAGTTATTCACTGCCCCACAATGATGGCAAATCCCTTTAGCGCAAAAGCTGCTCCAAGAAAGTAAATGTCTGATCAGAGGAGGGTCGAATCTCGACCAAATACTTAAAAGAACCCGGTTAATTATCAATGTACCAGGTCTCACCATTTGCATGTGTTCTAAATTTCTTTGTATCTTCACTCATCTCACCTGAAAAAATAATGTGTATGTGTTTAAAGTTTGAGCGACAATGACATACGTTTGGATTTACGGTAAACCTTATACACGTCATATATAATATTTACTATCCAAAATTTGATACAAAATTATATGTTACCATCTTAAAAATAAAAAGTGGATATATTACAAAGCCTTGGTTCATAGTGAACTCGAGTCTATATTATCACTTATCTTAAAGTTAGGAGTAAGTATCTGATCACTTCCAAAGAAGAGTGACACTAGCAAGTATATTAGGTCATCAAGTAATAGAGTAAAATGGAGGGTTGTCATACCCACAGGGATAATTCAAGTACCGATTCTAGTTAATTAGATAACAAGTTGAACAATTGAAAAGAGATGATATTAAAAGGGATAATGCTAAAGTGCTAAAACGATGTGAAAGCAATATAAGAATGGATGAAATTAAATGCTAGGGTGATTTACTTCAACTATGTGTTAACAACATGCAACATGAATATCAATGTGCCTTATCCAAATTCAATAAAGTGATGGTATGAGTCATCATGTCATTAAAAGCCTTTCTCAAGATCATTTAATGCCACCCCAAATAGATTCAAACACCTAATCTCTTAGCATGCTTAAGTCTACAAGAAGTTCTCAAATTTGAAATTCATAGGCATTGTATTTATAGGCATGGTTCTTACTCCTTTTCTCAAATTCATTCAACTCATGACATTGTATTCATAGGCATGGTTCTTACTCCTTTTCTCAAATTTGTAAAAACCCCTATAATCCTAAATTGGTGATCAAGCAATTCAAGATAAATAAACTCAAATACAATACTCACTATCAAATGAGAACAAGACACATTCATTCATATTAGCATAATGTCAAACACAAAGCATCCATAAATCACCCTTAGCAAGGGTTTAGTTACAATTCATTGCAAATGAAATAGAAACAACACAATTAAAAGAGAAATAAGAAGAAGCCATGAACAAGAAAATACACAAGAATTGAAGAATAATCCAAGAGAGGTCTCTCTCTCAAGTTCTTGAAGCTCCAATCCCCTATGCTCCCAAGCTCTAGGTCTCTCTTTTCCTTCTTCTTATCTTCTGATGGATGATTCCCCCCTTCAACGTGGTTGCCTAGGTTTTTGTACCAATCATGGACTGTCAGAGTCAATACAGAGGCTCAGTCCACATGTCAGATTCGTGCACCTACGCTGTAGCGTGGCTATGGCTACGCTGGAACGTAGCTTAAGTGAAAAGTTTAGAATTGTGACAGCAAGCCACGCTGTAGCATGGCTTCCCACGCTGTAGCGTGGCGTCAGTTTCAGGACCCATGCTCCAGCATGAATTTCTGACATCCCTTCAGCTCCAATTCTTGCTCCTTTGCAATCCTAGCTCAAATGCTTCCTTAATTCTTCTTCCAAAAAGCTACAAAACAATGGAAAACACAACTAGAATGCAAGATTCAATGTGAGTATGGTTATGCAAGAATTTAAACCAAATGATATGAAAAGGGAAACCATGAAAACTAAAACTAACTATGAAAATAAACTAAAAGTCCTAAGAAAAGTAAAGAAAAACATAACTCCTAAAGGAGTTATCAGCATCTAATATGATGAAACGTGGATTGTGGTTGGGTCATATTATGTACAAGAAAAATATTATTTATATTCATTATGTACAAGACATCGTATTTACTCTTTTTTTTTTTTTTTGCTATTGGATAGAGTGTAATCTCTATACTTCATCCAATGGTGAATATAGTGTAAGTCAATATGGTATTTCATAAATAATGAGCACAAATAATATAACTCTATGTATGATAATATGTTCATATAAAATGAGTATAGATAACATATTTTTTCTATATATGTATGAGATTAGCTATGGAGAATAACAGTATTGTTAAAGGTTGAGAAAAATTATACATCTCTACACCTTTTTTTTTAGATTAATTTTTGTTTATATATAATAAAATCATTTTGTATTATCACTCAATAAAATTCAAGAAAAAGATAAATTATGGTGGACAGTTATGACCTTTTTTTGTCATCAAATTATATTGGACGTTATTGTAAGGAAGTAATTTTTTTTTTCAAAATCTTCTTACTAGTTCGTTTTTGGAATAATATAAAATAAGAGATATGCAAATTCTAATTTCTAAGATATTTTTTCTCTTAAACAAAAGTATGGGAAAATGTGTATAAAATTAGTGTGAAAAATGTACAAAATTAGTCTATAAACAACGATCACTTTCCGTGTTTTTTTTTTACTTCTTTTTTTCGTCAGGTCCATGTTGAAATTTCCAACACTAGTTGTTTGATCCCGTATGATATAAGGAGAGATAATAAAAAATAGTTTATTGATTATTATAAAAAATAAATGATAATTTATTTAAATATATCTTATAAAAAAATAGATATATAAATTTATCTTAAAAGTAAGTTAATAGTTAAATAACTAAATAAGTAGACAAAATATAAATGTGTCATTCTATTTTATATCTTATATTGAATATCATGTTTATAAGGTTGAAAATATCTCGGTAGATGACCTATAATTAACAATAAAGAGCTTATTTTATGAAAATTTTACACATTTTAAAAGTTGAAATTGTTGAATAAAAAAATAGATAATTTTACTATATCATGAGCAATTTATAGGGATGACAATGAGTATCCATGAGAAAGAGGATATGTCTCATACCTCCCATTATCGTTTAGAATTTTATCTTTTATCCACATCTGATCCCCTTATGGGTTCTCATTTTTTATTTCCTGTGGAAATTTTGAATCCCTATGTATTTAAGAGTTTGTTAACAAATTTCAAAAAGATAAAAACTTTAAAAATATTTTATAATTTGAAACATAAATATCCATAATAACAAATACTATTAATGCAAAATAATCCAAATTAAAATTAAAAATATATATAATGTAAATACAATAAAAATAATCAAAAAATAAAGACATATTATCTTCATCCTTATCTCGTTTAACAAATTGGAACTTAGCCCTCATCGATCATTCCTATGAAGATGAAATATGTGCCAATTTCTTTTTTCATTTGGTAATTCCTGCATGTACCCATTTTCAAATTTTTTTTATTATCCCTAGCCGTTTATATTTTTTTAGTAAATTAAAATATTTAATTTATATGATTTCAATTACACGTCCTTTTCTTGTACATCATTTTAATAAATTAAAATATCAATTTTAAAATATATATTATAATTAATGTGTAATACTTACTGAAAAATTATTTATAGTTCTAATTTATATAATCTTAATTATTAAAGTAGTATATCAATTATAATACTTTTTCAATTAAAAAATATAATTCTTTACTTTTTAAAATTTAATAAACATTTAATATCATTATCAAAGAAGTGTAAGTTATAGAATTGATTATTTTAAATATTTTAGTGTTAAAAAATTGAAGGTATTTTTTTAAAAAAATTAGTATAAAAAAATTATGGAATTGATATGTTGGAATATTTAAGTTTTAAAAAATTAAATAGAATATCTCAGGTGATCCCAGGATTTTCATTTTCATTTATGTACATATATAAATTTTTTTTATTGAATTGGCATATTCTTTATCTTCAAATTATTAAATTATTCTATATATATAATCAAATAATGTTATCACTAATGACATAAAAAAATTCTTTCTTTAAATAATTAAATTCATTATAATATTATTGTTAATAAAAAAGGTAAATGATATAACCTAGTGCATATATTTTATATTTTTCTTATAATTTATATACTTAATTTCATAGATTTAAAATAATAGCATTTAAAAGAAAATCACCACCTATATCAAATATGAAAATTTTAGATGTGAAATTAATACTAAAATTATGAAATTAATTTATCAATATAATTTATGATTTCAGTATTATAATCATTAAAAATATTTAATTAATGTAATACAATCCTATTATTAAATACTAATGATTATCAATAATATACTAATAATATGTAATAATTACAATTTTTTTCAAAAAAAACTAATGAATAACTTCTTAAAAGATATAAACTCTAAAATATTCTCATTGTGACATAAATAAAAAAAATTTTTAAATGACTCTGAAATATTAATATTACAGGTTACTCCTTAGTAGAGCAACCAGAAATGGAGGCAGAGGCTTACACAATACTTGTGCATTTATTTGGTGGTAGTAGAGTTCAATGCGGTTACCTCGTATACATCAACGTTTTTTTGCTGAAGATCCAAATCTTTTTAGCTTTTTAAAATGCCGAATGGCCCCAAAACTTATAATGTAGGAATTTGACCAAACAACTTAAATAAAAAGTGCCTTGTTCTCAAGGGTAATTAACTTCACACAAAAAAATATAAAGGTATATGTCTCATGATGTTACGGTCAAAAGATGGAGTAATAGTAAAATCATTAAGGAGCATTTGTTTCAATAATTAATGTTTAAAAAGTATTTAGAAATTTTAAGGCTTCTATGAGTGGAAATGCCAAGGTTTAAAATCATCAATTGCATTTCTGCACAAGAAACTCGTTTGTTTAGCTTCAGAAATTTCTGAGAATCTTTTTTCAAGAATAAATTGACAACTTGTTTGATTTAATATACATATCCTATAAGATTATTTTACGGTATTTAATATTTAATATTTAAACTTTGTCAAATTATGATTGTTCATGTATGATATGTGGACGCGCAACCTACAAGTATGATAAACTACTTGCCTCGTATTAATCATACTTAACTACTAACTACTATTCATGAGTGGGGACTTCATCTAGATCCTAAATATATAGATAGTCTTGAGGCACCCCTGCTGGCACATCTCAAGCTAGCAATTCGAGTTTTCAGAGCATGGTGAAGAAGGCGCGACTAGTTATGATGGACAAATTAGTCGCGCTCTATTATGAGCTTTTCTTGCTATGATTTCATATGGCTCATCATAATCCTTGTGCATCAATACCTTCGCATTTATCACATTAATTTTTCCCATAAAATATTACATTCATTTTAAGAACAAAGATGAGCAGAATTACGGGGAATGATAACCATGACGTACTACCATACCTGCCATCATGCTTTGCAAGAGAGAGGCCGGACCTGATCTTCTAGTTAAATATAAAATTATGTTTTTATGAAGGGTATTTTGGGAACATTACCAATAAAGACAACAAATGTGGAGTGACAATAAACGAATGAGAATGACAATAGTCGCTCCCAAGCATACATCATTTTGGGAATATTTATTTTGAGCTTCAGATTTTTTGTATTTAAATATGTTTGACCACGGTCCATAATAGTACTACTCGGCTTTATAAGTATGATTATTAATCTGAGGCAAGTAGTTTATCATACTTGTAGGCTGCGCGTCCACATATCATACATTGTTATAAAAGTCTGCTTTGTTCCTAATTGGAATAAAAGTATGCTTTAGGTTGCGCGTCCACATATCATACATAAACAATCATAATTTAACAAAGTTTAAATATTAAATATTAAATACTGTAAAATAATCTTATAGGATACGTATATTAAATCAAACAAGTTGTCAATTTATTCTTGAAAAAAGATTCTCAGAAATTTCTGAAGCTAAACAAACGAGTTTCTTGTGCAGTAATGCAATTGATGATCTTAAACCTTGGCATGTCCACCAATAGAAGCCTTAACATTTCTAAATACTTTTTAAACATTAATTATTGAAACAAATGCTCCTTAATGATTTTATTATATTACTCCATTTTTTGATCGTAATATCATGAGATATATACCTTTATATTTTTTATGTGTGAAGTTAATTACCCTTAAGCACAAGGCACTTTTTATTTAATTTGTTTGGTCAAATTCCTACATTACAAGTTTTGGGCCATTCGGCAAATTAAAAAAGCTAAAAAGATTTGTATCTTCAACCATAAAATCGTTGATGTATACGAAGTAACCGCATTGAACTCTACTACCACCAAATATATGCACAAGTATTGTGTAAGCCTCTGCCTCAATTTGCAATTACTCTGCGTGGGAGTAATGTTGGAAATTTCAACATGGTCCTGACCAAAAACAGAAGTGTGTGTTGGGAACTTAAACACACAATTCCCTACTTGCAAGAACAAGAGGAGCAACTATACTAGTAAAATTATCGCAGGAATCAACATACACAATAAACCAGAACAATAGGGACAATGCACCAAGATTTTTAACGTGGAAAAATTCCCTCAATGTGAGAGACAAAAACCACGGGTCGTCCAGACCAAAGAAATAGCTCCACTATGATCAAAAACAGGTACAAGAGAGTCTCAAATATATGCACAAATCGTGCTAACAACAATCTAAACCAACCAAACACCAATACTCAAATTGAGAACAAGGAATATGTGAAATACCCCAAAATTGGAGCTTCTGTCCGAGATCAGTTCCTCACACTCTAGACCTCTTCTCAATGATCCAACCGTTCAGAATGAATAACCATATATCCAAAACCTTCTGTCCAAGTTTCAGCCCGATCCAACGGTTAACGGCTTCAGAAACACCAATTTATGGTGACAGCTTGAACCAAGGAAGTGATTCTCCAAACAAGAATAGAACTGCGGTGCGAGATTTATATCTCACACTCCAGAACTCGTATCGACGATCTAACTGTTCAGAATGAAGAACCAGACACCATGAACCTGCTGTAAAAGTTTTAGCCCGATCCAACGGTGAACAACTTCACAACTGCCAATTTACAGAGACAGCTTAAACCATAAAACTGATTCTCCAAACTAAAAATGGAATCTCTGTGCGAGCTCAATATCTCACACTCCAGAGCTTTTCTCAATGATCCGACCGTTCAAAATGAAGAGTCGCCTGTCAGGAACCTGCTGTCCAAATTTCAGCTCGATCCAACGGTGGATGGCTTCAAAAACGGCGATCTACGGTGACTGCTCGGAGTAGGAAGATGAATCCTAGTTTGGTTGTGTTTCTCTCTTCTCTCTCTCTTTGTGGTTGCTCTCTACATGAAAATGATCACACTACTTCAACCCTAGCAGCCCCCTCTTGGTCAGGTAAGAATAGTGTCTTGGGCTTGCTCATTTTGGGCCTTCCTCCACATAGGAAGGGAGCCCAATGCCCAACAGTGTGTGTATATACCTTTTCCCATAGTATTGTTTAAGGGAAAAAAGTATCTTAGAAATTAGGGGCTTGTTTGCTTTGCATTTTCTAGTTTTCAGTTTTTAGTTTTCAGTTTCAGTTTTCTGTTTTGTGAAGGAAAAATTGAAAAAACTGAAAACTGAAAACTAACAAAGCAAACAGGCCCTATAATTTGCATTTCGCTTATTTTATATTATTTTAAAAATGAACTAGTATAAAGATTTTGCAGAAAAATGGCTATTTCCTTACAATAACGTCCAATACAATTTGATGCGAAAAAAAAGTGAAATCATATAAGCAACTACATGTAATCATAATAACTGTCCACCATAAATTATCTTTTTTCTTGAATTTTACTGAGTGATAATACAAAGTGATTTAATTATAAACAAAAATTAAGCTAAAGAAAGATAGTGTAAAAATATATAATTTTTCTCGGCCTTTGATAGTACTGTTATCTCCCATTCAACTTATCTTATCCCCCAACCTCCAACTAGCTACATCCGTGATATTATTTATACTCATTTTATATGAACATATCATTATACATAGAGTTGTGTTATTTGTACTCATTATTCATGAGATACTATATTAACTTGCACCGCATCCATCATTGGATGAGATGTAGACCATATTTAAGCAAGGTCTACACCTCATCTAATGATGGATGAAGTGTAAGTCGACATGATATCCCACATACAGTGAATATAAATAATTTTTTTCTTGTATATAATATGACCCAACCACAATCCACATCATTGCTTCATCATATCCCATGCTTGCTCTTAACTTTAAGACAAATGATAATATAGACTCACTCATGAACTCCAGACGTGGCTACATATCCATCCTCATTTTTAAAATGATAACACATATAATTTTATATCAGATTTTTGATGATGAATATTATATCATGTATAGAGTTCACTATTAATCCGGGTCTATATTATCATCACTATAACTTGAAACACATGCAAATAATTTTTAGGTGAGGTAAGAAAAGATACAAAGAAATTAAAAAACACATGCAAATCACGAAACTTGGTACATTTTAGCTAATTGGGCTCTTTAAGTATCTGGTCAGGGTTTGAACCTTGGCGGTGTGTATGGAGAGCATATCTAATAGTACATTGGTAGCTAGCTGCATTCTTTAAGTATTCTGTAACATTATTTTACAATATTTAATATACATATACTTCAGGAGCATGGATTCGGGTATGTCATTTTTTTGTTCATACATATATCCCATTGTGTGATAATCATAAAATCTAAAATTGTTAAGTGCTTTGTAATTTTTTGAATTGTGTACTAAAATAAAAAAAGTATAGTAAACAATTGATATCAAAGCATTAGGTCACGGATTTTATGATTCTCTATGGATGATGATGGTTTTCCCAATTTGTTTGAACACTAGATTTTGAAACTGGGAATTTTCTTTGTTGTTATTTTGTGAAGCATTTTTGCTGCAATGGAAATAACAATGAAGCACAAATTATGTTTTATCATGAATAAAAAATTCACGGCGTGTATGTACATAACAATTCATGAAATTCATATATTGTGCTGTTTCACGTTGTATTGAGAAATAAATTCTTTTTTTAGGCTTTGCTTTGTGAAGCAACATTGAATGCCTTATAAAATAAATCTCATTCAAGAAGCACATTAAAGGCATTCAACATTAAAGCAAACTCCTTTTCCGCAATTATGGTTTACGTTGTTGACTATGTACGATGAATGGTTTCATTTTCCGTTCTAATACTCAGTGTGAATTCTATACTAATTTTCGGATGTGTATATCATGATTGCGGCACTGTTGGAATATGTCGTGGTTAATCAAAGTCTTGCGCATCATCGTATCACATATCACACACATGTATAGCACCTTTGATCTTATAGTTTGTATCTATTTTATTTTTACATGACTAAACTTTCATGTTTAATTTTCTCTAATTTAACATGCTTATAAGATCATACTTATAGTTTGTATCTTCGCTTTATCTTATATAAAATGCGTGTTAATTGTTTAGAATATTTAAGTGAAGCACTGACATGGAATTAAAGAATATTTAAAGTTTGCAATTATTGCATGTGAGATTTATTACTCACCAAAGTGATCAAATCTGACATTCATTTAATAATTTCAAATTTCATGAGATAAAAGAATATAGTTTGTATCTTGGAATTATTTTACATTAGATTTGTTAATCACCAAAGTGATTAAATCTAAGGATTGTTTAATAATTCCAATTTTAGATGTTTTGTTTCAATTACTCATATGATGGATGCGAAATTATGATTATTTGTGTATGAGTAAGTTGAAGTTCATTATTATAAGACATTTAAGGATCACCCAAAGGTTGATTAATTATTCTTATAATTATTGGACATGATAGTTGGTAGTGAAAGTGCACTATTAGTTTTGTTTATATATTCAAAGATAGTAAATATTTCTAGTTAGTGCATATATTATTGCCAAATAATGTTAAATTTGTTAGCATCATTATGTTGTTGTATGTTAATGTATCACCCAAAGAAGAGCATTGATATGCAATGAATATTTACATGATTGTTGTTTGAATCTATTATGTTTATTCAAAGCATTAATGTATGAGCGTATATAATGTTTGCACCTTCCATGAATATGTTTGCTTTTGGCAGTGGAATTGTTAAGTTCAATCGGCTGAACTATGTTGATTGGTCTAAGCAAATCCACTTTCAGTTGAATGATATGGACTTGGACCTAGCATTACTTATCAATGAAAAGCTTATAGAAATTACTAATATCAGTATGGAAGAAAATAAGTCTCTTTATGAGGCTTGGGAATGGTCTAACAGGCTAAGTTTGAACTTGATAAGGATGACAATGGCTGAAAATGTTAAGCCATCTATGCCTAAGGCAGACAGTACGAAGGAATTGATGGTGAATATTGGGGAATATTCTCAATTGGATATTACTGATAAGTCCATTGTGAGCAACTTGATGACTGAGTTGATAACTAAAAAGTTTGAATAGTCATAATGTGACTAGAATAGCAAATCTAGCAGCGAAGCTGAAATCAATGGGCATGAATGTGAGTAAACCGTTTCTGCTATAGTTCATCATGAACTCTCGTTCTCTTAAATCTTGCAAGTTCTAGGTGAACTACAACACTCTTGAAGAAAAATCGAACTTTTAGGAAATTAAGGCTGTGTTGGTTCAAAAGAGAGAGAGGGTGAGAAGATGAAGGATCATTCTCTCTATCTCACATTTTATGATGGTTCTAGTAGTAGCAAAGCTAAGTCGGGTAAGAATGGTAGAAAGGACAAAACCTCATTGAGAATTCATGAAGGCAAAATCCATAAGGAGTAGAGATGCTTTTTCTGTAAGAAGGCAGGACATATGAAGAAAGATTGTCTAAAAAGAAACAAATGGTTCAAAAAGAAAGGTGTTTACTATGTTTCAATAAATTTCGAATTAAATCTTATTGAAGTACCTCATGATACTGTAGAAACCAGCACCAAAAAAAAAGGAGCGAGGACCACTGTGGACTTTAAATAGTATAGACCACCATAAACTTCTCTCTTTCTCTTCATCTTCTCTTCTTCCCCTCCTCTCCCATAAATTCCCTCACTCACTTCTTCTTCTTCCCATTTCTTTCTCTCTTCTCTTCTCCCTCCTTTCACTTCTTTTTCCATTCTTTTCAAAAAAAAAAGAAAAGAAAAATCATCACCACCTCCATCATCATCCTCCTCATCCGCTTCCTCACCTTCCATAACTCTCTCTCTCTCTCCTTTACCTCCATTTTCTTTCTCTAACCTCCATTAGAGAGCCTGGAGCTTTTAGAAGGAATTGGAGCAATTTTGTTTATCAATTCTACTCTCTAAGTGGTAAATAAGCATCTTCACTATCTATTTAATTTATTAAAGTTTCTAGTTAATTTAGAATTAATGTTAGTGTTCATTGAACCCTATAAATTGGGGATTTTAGTGAATGGGGAATAATTTATATAATTGGTGATTTTGTTAGCTCACTAATACTGTATTTATCTGGTTCCTAGAATTATAGAGTAATTAAGCGTCAACTGTTGGATTGGTGGCACTTGAAATTTAATCTTCGGTTCTTTGAACCAATTTGTGAGTAGACATTATGTCTATAATTATTTTTAATTATGCTAAATTAGTTCTAAATGTATTTTAGTAAATTAGAAGCTGAAAAATAATTATTTGGTTATGCATATAAATTTACTGAAAGTAAGTATATAGCTTATGTTTTAATTGAAAATTTACACATGAGACAATATGACATGATTTGGAAATTGCATAAAGAAATATTGAATTTCAAAGATTTGAATAATTGGAAGTTATTGACCTGTGATATGAAATTGAGAAATGATTTATGGATAATGGGGATGACCTTTTTTGCTTATATGTATAGAATAATTATATGTTTTGAGAGAATTTCTGATAGGATCTGTAGCTAATAATAGTAGGTGTTAGCCTTGGTGTACCTTGACTATATTTGATTAGGACCACAAACTGGATCTTCTATTCTATGGCTACTTGAATGGGTAGCACCGTTTTGTTTCAAGATCACATAAAGGAATGGTCATCTGATTGTGAATCCTTAGTTTCTGTTTATCCTGGATTTGACAATTCCATATTAATTTATATAAAGATTGTAGTATTCAAAAATTTCTCTTCATTATGAAAGAATTTGTTGAATTTATGTGAACTAGGAAATTATTATTGTTTTACTTTTGAATACATATTGTCTTATGTAAATTATAGACATCATATCTACCACTGAGTTGCGAAATTCACCCTTTGTTTCCCTCTCTTTTTCCAGATACAGGTGCAATTTCAGGTTCCAATCCTGCGACTCCTCAGGAGCCAATTGTCTAAGTTGGTGAGCCTTTTTGTAAAAGCCATTTTTGGTAGTCATCTATATTTTTTTTAGCCTATAGTTGTTAGTTGCTCCATATGTCACAGGCAGGATTCTTGGACTTGTATTATGCTTATGTTTGAGAACTTATGACTTAGCTATATAGTTATATTATGGAAAGGATTTGTCAACTTAATTTGGTTTTATATTGAACTATATGTGGTATTATGTTTAATAGAGCTTGAAAGTTAATTTGGTATTACGGCTGGTATATACTGGAATATTATTATGTACTGGAAAGGCGCATTCTGAGAATGCTTAATGCCCAAGTGTTGTGAAATTTATTGGAAAATATTACAGGTTGTATTTTATTTGGGAAATGTTTGAAAAACAGAGGAAACTCTGTCCGTTTTTTTAGAAAATTCGGTGTGTTAAGGCTTGTTTGGAAAGGTGTTCCTATGCACCGGTCATGGCCTAAGTTGGGCATGACAAATACCTAGTGGTTAGATTTTGGTGCAATAACTCGTGTCACATGTTATGCAGGGATTCTTTTCGGTCCAGCCCATAAGAGAAACTGAAAAGTTCTTATATATGAGGAATATAATTAAGGAACGGATAGAAGGCATTAGGACTTATAGATTGATCTTAGATAGTGATTGTTGTTTAGATCTAGAAAAGAGTCTCTATAATGCTATATGTGTTAGGAATTTAGTTTCTGTAGCAAAGTTGAACAATGTAAGATTTAACTTTAGGATTGGAAATGATGTGTTTTCTTTATTTAAACATATGTACTGTTATGGTTATGGTACTTTGGTGGTTGATAATTTATATTGTTTCAATCTTGATGTTAAATTTGTTGAATCTTTGTTCTAGGTTGAGCATGGTATTGGTAGTAAGTGTAATGCACGTAATGAGAATTTTCCTTTCTTATGAGATAAAAGGTTAGGTCACATATCCAAAAAAAAGATGTTGAGGTTAGTTAAAAATGAAATCTTACCACAATTGGATTTTGTTGACTGAGATATGTGTGTAGAATGCATTAAAGGCAAGCAAACCAAACACATATTAAAGAATCGACAAGAAGTAGTCAACTTCTTGAGTTAATACACATTGACATATATGTGATCCTTTTGACATTCTTTGGGTGGTGAAAAGTGCTTTATTACTTTTATTGCTGATTTATCATGGTATTGTTATTTGTATCTATTGCATGAAAAGTTTCAATCAGTAGATGCTGTTGATTGGTGTATCTACATGAAGGTTTGAAGCAAGTTTGTCATATTGGTTCTATATGTTGATGACATTCTTCTTGTTGTTAATGATTATGGCTTGTTACATGATGTAAAGAAGTTTCTCTCTAATGAACTTGAAATAAAATATATGGGTGAGGCATCCAATGTAATAGGAATAGAAATATTCAGCAATCGATCACAAGGAGTATTAGGATTGTCTCACAAAGGCTATATAGATAAAGTGTTAGAGATATTCAAAATGAAAAGTTGCTCTTCATGGATAGTTCCAATTCAAAAGGGAAAAAAGTTTAGTTAAATGCAATGTCCCAAGAATGATTTGGAGTGAAAGGCAACAAAATATATTCCCTATGCTTTAGTGGTTGGGAGCCTGATGTATGCCTAGACATGCTCTCAGCCAAATATAAGTTTTGTTGTTGGAATGTTGGGCCGGTATCAAAGTAATCCCGAAATAGATCATTGGAAAATGGCAATGAAAGTCCTTAGGTATTTGCAAGGCACCAAGGATCACATGCTCGCTTATAGAAGATTAGATAGCTGTAATACCCCGGATTTTAAATAAAAGGATTAGAAATTTTTTTTTGAACTAGAAACACTAACAGTCACCGTTACCTGTCGACTAACAATCATCGTTACCTGTCGATCGGGTCTTGAATTTTTTTACTAAGTCTGGACCCTACACGTCCTTGGAGGGCTCTATGATAGAGTCATAATCTGGGAATCAAAAGTCCTGATAATGATTCCCTAGAGCAAAATGAGTTGAAGAGTGATTTTTAATGAATTTTATAAAACCTTTAAACATTTCGCTTTTAGCTTAAGAGTTTATAAAATCGTGAGAATTTCTGAATTTGAACTAAAATCCAAAATTTGGATTTTGATCTGTTGGGATTTTGATTTTTCTAATATTTTATTTGAATCTAAATGGGGAGTATTTCCTTATTTACATGTATGTTTAAAGTTAATGGAGAGTAAAATAAACGAGGACATTAACTTGTAAATAAGTGCATCCTGTGGAGTATCCTGGAGATCACGCAATAAATTCCGAGCGCCAGAACGGCCAATGTAACAGTAAGGCGATGCAATCGGACTTTCGGGTGAGCGCTGCAGTGCTCATGAGCGCTACAGTGGTAAACAGAATTATAAAAAACCCTCATTTCGGGGTCCAGAACACTCCACACACCCATTCTCACCCCTAACCTCGAGCTCTCACCCACAAAACATGGTTTTCACCCCAGAAACTCTTTTTTCTTCCAATTTCTTCAAGTTTAACCTATAATTTTCCCTCCTTCAAGCTTAAAAATATGTTATCTTGTTAGTTTTGCTTCGTTTTCTTCAAGTTCTCCTTCATTGAGGATGGCTCTCCATGGTTCCTAAGGGAAAGAAGTTTTCTACCTCCTTAGAGATGGACTCTTGGGTATTGTAGAAGCTGTAAAGGTCAATCTAGAGTTCTGCTGCTTCCAGGTCAAATAGTGGTGTCATCTCCTGCTTCCAAGAGTCCTGTTGATTCTGTTGGTGTTGGTTCTTTACTATTCACCCCTCCAGGTGAATGGGTTCGCATCTGTGATCTCTATGTTATGCATTAGAGTTATTTTCATAAAGATATCATTTACTGCTTGAGTTTAGAGCTTTCAGCAAAGAAGTTTGAGATTTCTGTTGGTTTTTATGTTTTAGAACTCTGGTTTTAGAGCATGAAACTGATTTTTGATAAAACTCAAGGGACCATGCTTGCTATACTAATTTTATGTAGAATTGATTATTTATATGATTGTTAGAGGCTTTTATTGCTGTTTGAATATATTCTGAAATTGGTTTATATATATGAAGTGGTTTTATATCTAGATATGCAGTTTAGAGAAGAAAATGGAATTATGACTGCAAGCTTTGCTATTTTAAAGCATGATATTGAGTTTTCTAAGTATGAAAAGCTGGATAGTTGAAGATATATTTTAGATAACAAATCAAAAGGTTTTTAGAGCTTGAATCTTCATGAGATTCAGAACAGTTGACGGCTACATATTCTGTGGAGGTATGGAATCATAAATGTCTACACAGGGTGATCCCTTGGACATGATTCCATAGCCACAGATATGCTAAGGTCAAACTGTTAGAATCAGGTGGAATTATAACTCTCAGAGTATCAGAGTTTATTGTTGGTAAAGGATAATCTAGAAATTTAGACATAAAAGGATTTTAGAGCATGGATCTTTGTATGACTCAAAATAGTTGGCGGATACAGAATATGATTTCATAATATGATTTCATAGTCACAGTTATGCTAAGGTCAAACTATTACAGAGTTACAGGGATTCAGAGCTCATAAAGAATTAAATGGTTTTAAGGAGTTTTAGATTTAAATGAATGTATTTAATTAAGTTAAAAGGTAGCTATAGAGAAACAGGCTGTGTGTTAACGGTAGTTAATCCGTTAACCTTGGTACCAAGTTGCCCGGGCCAGAGATTACAGAGAATTTATTGTCACACTGGGGGCGGCGATATGTAACGCCCAGATGTGACCAGAGATTTATATTCAGAGTTTGAGATCAGTCCACGAGGGACATGGTTCACAAGGAACCATTAAGATCTCAATTAAGGACCCTTGTTCATGAGGAACTGAGTACCCACAGAGCAGAGATTGCTGTTTCTCCAGGAACTACTATACTATGAGTTTTTATATGATTTCAGGTACAAAAGTAAGTTAAGAAAATGGTTTTCGAATTGTAACATGATGATTAGAATATATATATATATATATGTATGCATAAATGACTATGAATACTTTGAGTAATTACTGGTGTTATTATAATTTTATGCATTACTCTTTAGTATCCCATGGAAGGGGGTTTCAAGTGAGGATTCACTCACTGAGTCTTGATAACAAAACTCACTCCTCTCCTTCTTCTCCTATTTTTACAGATAGAGAGTTGCTATGGATTCTCTTCAACCCCCTTTCTTCCAGCAGTACTAAACTTCATTTGGTGAGTCTTGCTGTTACTCTGATTTAGAGCTCTAGTGTAGATGTAAGCAGGATCTCGAACCTCTGATCATGTTTTGCATTTAGCATACTATGATGATACGTTCATATTTTGTATTCTAAAGGCATATTTGTATTAGTTTTATGGACAATTTGAAACAGAGCTGGTTTTATACTGTGTTATGATTTTAGACTTTAGAGACAGATTATGAAATTGCAGACATAATTATTTCCAGTATTTTGTTTATTTTGAATTTAAAGGAGAGGTGATTTATATGTAGAAAAAAAGAAATTTTCTGATTTTTATGGTTTTTATGAATAGAGCACACATGTAAAAACAGTTAACAGGTCATAAGGCTTACGTGAGAAAGAGATTTCTCATGTGCCGGTCACGTTCCTAGATCGGGTCGTGACAATAGCCTTGAGGTAGTTGGCTACTCAGATTCAAACTATGCTAGATGTGTAGACTCAAGAAAATCCATATTTGATTATATTTTTCTGCTGGCTAGAGGTGTAATTTCATGAAAAAGTGGAAGAGAGTCTATCATTGATACTTCTACTATGAAGGCTGAATTTGTGGCATGCTTTCAGGCCATAATTTACGAAACTTCATCTTAGGCCTTCGTGTTGTCAACAGCATAGCTATGCCGTTAAGAATTTATTTGTTATTATTATTGTTATCAGTATTATTATGATTTTTTTTTGTATGTGTCTTGGTTGTTATCCCATGAAAGGGGTTATGGGTGAGAATTCACTTACTGAGTCTGCTGACTCACCCCCCTCCCTTCCTTTCATAGTTATAGGTACAGGTTCAGTTTCAGCCCAGTTTGGATTAACGTAGCTTTTTTCCAGTAGTAGACCTTATTTTGGAGTAAGGCTTAGTTTAGGTTTATGTTAGTATTAGAGGGCTCCAATAGATGTGCAAGTAGGATCCAAGCCATGCATTATTTTTAGATGTTATATTAGATTTCAATATTTGAAATAGTTATGTATATATTTTTCAGTTTGCAGGTATTGATTTAAAATGGTAAAAGTTGATTTGAGTTTATGTTGTCATGATTAGCATGTTTAATGGAGATGTCATATAGAAACTATATTAAGGTATTTCAGTCTTGTGAAACTAGATATCAGATTTGAATAAATATTTGGATAAGGATTTAGAAGAAATTATATTTTCAAAATATAAATTAAGTATAATATTATTATATTTTATGCATTTAAGGACACGTCACCCAATAGCCTTAAGTGAGAATGAGATTCCTCACGTGCTGGTTACGTTCCTCAAGTCTAGTTGTGATAGCAAGACATTATAGTCAAAGATTACAGTACAATTTCATTAAAGTTCTTTGAGTTGAGTTGATTTTGTGATACATTAAAAGAATCACGTCAGTAAATGACATTGACCGCCATGATCCAATCCATTTAATTCAATTAAGGATGATGGCTTGATTACTTCAATGTAAAGTGCACACTTATGATTGTTGAATCTTCAAGTCGTCACATGGACTAAGTGGGAGATTATAAAATTATTTGACAATATTATGGTGTAGCCCATGTAACTAATAGATTGGCTCAAATAAAAAGGGGTTAACGTGATAGTTATTAATCTCTTAAAAGTAAATAGAGTTAGTCAGGGGATTAATGTAATTATTTAAAAGTCTCTACTAACTCCCTTTTGAAAACGGTTGGCAGTTACTCCAAATAGAAGGTAAGACAGCCAAAGGAAAGGGTACCTGCACTTCTTCACCATCAAAGAAAATTAAAAGGTAGAAGGAAGAAAGGGGAAAACAAAGAAGAATTAAGGAACACAAAGAGAGAAAACAAGTGCTTCAAGAGCATGCTTTTGGGCATGTCATTATTTTTGTTAATACTTATATCCCATTATATGATAATCATAAAATCTAAAGTCCTTAAACGATTTTGTAATTTTCTGAATTGTGTACTAAAATGAAAATTACGGTTAACATATCCTTGAAAATATGTCATAATTTCTAAAATATCTCTAATACTAAATTAAATAATAATAATAAGCACTATGGAATTTTTTTCAATAATTTTCATTCTTGAATCATGGGAATCTTCCCACCCTCATTGGAATAAAATTCTATTAAAATATAATATAATTTTCCTATAAATGATTGACATACATATGGTAATTTTTTTTGCAAAACTCAAAACAAATACAAAAATATATATTATTTCCAAGCAGTTATTTCTTGAAATAAAATTATATAAACCTTGAAATAAACACATTCTTTTATATATATATTGGTCAAGTTCTTAGGACATAATTTAGGAAATATAAGTTGACTTCTCGCATTGCCTGGTAAATCATAACAACCATGCTAATTACTAAGCTAGTTTTCATCCTTTTTTGTGTCTAATAACTTTTTTCTTTAGGTCATGCTGGACAAGCTATGAAGATCAGGGAAGGAGTCAACTTCAAATTGAAATAAAATAACTTTTGGCAAGCCCAAGAAAGCAGCTCAAAGCGAGCATTGCAAATTGCTTAGACCTTATCATTGCCCTGTATGTCACACTAACGTTAATCTTGTTTTGGATTTCTAGGGAAGAATATACATTTGGGTTTTGAAAACTAAAAAAATAAATCCATTTGGGCTTTGGGATACCTTGACCCTTTTTAGGGGTCTCCAATTGGCGAGTTCAAACTAAGACTAGAAAAGAGAATTAGTTGGATTCCTAATAATAGAATTAAGATATTAGTAATTTCATTAAGATTAAAAAAAAAACACACCTCTTCTCAGCTATCCTGTATTGCTAGCCTAGATGTAAGAGTATGACCATCCCTACCAAAAAAAAAGAGTATGAACATTTAAGGAAAGTAGCCAGTTTCAATCGTTGATGCTCTTTGTCCAGATTTGTTTTCCCATAACCAATTCTATGTGCAGCAATGCCATTACACATTGACAAACCCATTACCATGATGTTTGCCCCACAAATTCCCATAATTAGAACCTCAGCACTGGACTAACTAAATAGTTGTAAGAATATAATTCAGTTATCACTACACACAATCCTCAAACATGTATTAACTATTATTTTGCATTCCAAAAATAAGAAGTGATTTGAATTTAAATTGCTATGAAACTAGACCAAAGCATTTGATTCACAATTAGAGTAGTTGGAGTATTAAATATGTTAAGAGGTAAACCAAGCTTATCCGTGTTATTATCCGGTTGAAGAATTCAAGTTAAACTTTACTTTAGGAAATATTTATGTGAAACCAAAAAAAATAAATAAATAAATTTATTCATGTCATAATAATAATAATAATAATAATAATAATATGAGTATAAAAAAAAGAAAATAAATGAAAATCTCATTTTAGCATAGACCAACATAGATAAATTGTGGATGACACAATGTTTAGTGGGTGGAAACCCACTTTTCTTTTTCTGTTTTTTTTCTCTTCCTTCCCCGCTCTTTTCTTCCTCCCCCATAGACTCTCTCGCTCCTCCTCTTCTCTTTTTCTTCTTCTCTTCTTTCTTTCATCTTTTCTGCCTCCCTCTGTTGCCTCTCCTTCTCTATCTATGCACCACCGCCATTACCTCATTAACCACGCCGACAATGCCATGACGCTGCCAACGATTGCACCTCACTTCTCCGTCCATCCTCATTTCTCTCTCTTCTCTATATGGTCACGGTTTCTCTCTCTAGAGAGAGGAAACCGTTGCAAATTCAAGGATTGAGGAGGTGCTTTCCATTTTCTTCATTTTGGCAGTGTGAATAAGTCTCTATACCTCTCTATTAGTCTATTTGAGCTTCCTATAATTGTTATGGAGGATTTGGGGTTTTTCAAACTCTAGGTTCAGAATATTTAGGGATTTTGAAATCTAAAGATAATTTATGTTAATTGGCAACATTGTTAGCTCATATATGTTATTGCTGGCTTATTCCTAGAGTTATAGATCAAACGGACATCAACTGAAGAATTTGGTGGCTTTGAGTAGTAGTCTCCTGTTTTATGGGAACCATTGTTGTGAGTAGATTTAGTATCTATAGTTAATTTCATAATCTATATATTATTTATGAATGTTATTGAATCCCCGTTTTTCCCTGTTTACAAATTTATGCAACTTACGTATTTAAGAAAATTTATTTATTGATGTAAATTGAAAATAAACATGTTTTAAGGACCACATGAGACAAATAAAATGTTTTACATAATATTTCAAAAAGAATGATCCAGATATGATAGATATATGAATTTTGGAATTTGGAAACTGATTTATGGGTTGAATCCCAATTGTATTAATGGACTGGAAAATGATTGGAATTGAAATATGCTTATAGCAATGTCTATATTTGGCACTTGGATAAACATAATTGGAAAAGTTAGTACAATATGAAAATTGATTGGTTATTTTATAAATTGTTTTGGGAATGACTGAAATAGGAACTACAGCTAACGGTATGTGGCATTAGCCAAGGTGCACCTTGACAAATTAGAGTGTTACATGACCATATGAGAATGGTACATGACAGATGAGTGTAAGTCCACATGTCTGTGGTTCCTAATGGAAGGCGGGATCACACCACGGAATGGCTGCCTAAGTGTGTGATCCTGATGGAATTTCATGTTTAAGGCGCTTCCCCCTTGACTATTTACTTTGATTATGAAATTATTTTATTATGTTACTTTTATAGCTTTCTAATGTTATGGATTTGTTATTGTTTCATGTGGTTATGGATACTTTATCTACTCACTGAGTTGCAAAACTCACTCTGTTGTCCCTCATCCTTTTCAGATACAAGTGTAGATCCTAATTCTAGACATCCTTTAGCTCGGTGACCCCTGTCATTTATGTGGTGAGCCACTTTTGGTTTCATGAGCCCTTTGTTTAGTATTGTAGCTCCAATGTGTCACAGGCAAGGTTAGGGATATGATTATGTTTTTATAAAATTTATTTTGGTGGATTATGTGCAATGATTTTATATAATATTATGTTGATTTATGACGATTAAATTATGATAACTATTTTTTTTTGTTTTAATTCGCTTGGATTTGGAAAATCTCATTTGATGAGAAAATTGTATTTTAAGATATCTGAATAACTATCTAGTATCTTAAGTATGCTATATATTTATATATATATATATATATATATATATATATATATATATATATATATATATATATATATATATCTTAGTCATTTGACTTAGATAATAAAAAGTAGTTTGTTAATTATTATAAAAAATAAATAATAATTTATTTATATATATCTTATAGAAAATTGAGTATATAAATTTATCTTAAAAGTAAGTTAATAGCTAAATAAGCAAATAAGTGGACAAAATATAAATGTGTCATTCTATTTTATATCTTATATTGAATATCATGTTTATAGAATTCAAAATATCTTGATAAATGACCTATAACTAACAATACAAAGCCTATTTTATGAAAATTTTGTACATTTCGAAAGTTAAAATTGTTGAATAAAGAAAGAGAATAAACAGATAATTTTACTATATCATGAGCCATTTATAGGGATGACAATGAGTATCAATAAGAAAAGAGACATGTCTCACGTCTCCCGCCCCCGTTTAAAATTTTGTCTCTCATGCCCATCCTCATCCCCATCTCCTTTATGGGTCCCCATTTCCCATTTTTTATTTTCTATGGGGATTTTGAATCTCTATGGTATTCAAAGGTTTATTAACAAATTTCAGAATGAGAAAAATGTTAAAAATATTTTCATAATAACAAATACTATTAATGCAACATAATCTAAATTAAAATTAAAAAAATATATAAAATACAAATATAATAAAAATATATTATCACTATCCCTATCCCATTTAACAAACGAGGACTTAGCTCTCATAGATCATCCCTATGAAACTGAAATACGTGCCAATTCCTTTCCATATTGGGTAATTTCCGTATGTACTTATTTTCAATTTTTTTTTCATCCTTAGCCGTTTATAACTTTTTAATAAATTAAAATATTTAATTTAAAAATATAAAAAAAATATTTTCTAATTAATAAAATTAATACATAAATTTAATTTATATAATTTTAATTACACGTCATTTTCTTGTATATCCTTTGAATAAATTAAAATATTAATTTTAAAATATATGTTATAATTAATGTATGATAATTAGTAAAAAATATTTATAATTCTAATTTATATAATCTCAATTATTAGAGTAGTATAACAATTATAATTTTTTAATAAAAATAATATAATTATTTACTTTTTAAAAATTAATAAATATTTAATATCATTATCAAAGAAGTGTAAATTATAGAATTGATTTTTTTAAATATTTTAGTGTTAAAAAATTGAAGGTATTTTTTTTCAAAAAAATTTGTATGAAAAAATTATGGAATTGATAAATTGGAATGTTTAAGTTGTGAAAAATTAAATAGAATATACTAATACATATAGATAGATAATTTTTCTTATTATGATTTTCAAAAGTTCTACATTTGAAATTAAAAAATTTCCCTTAATCCGATCTTCATTTAGAATTTTGCCTTCATTCTCATGCACATTCCGGTCACGGGTCCCTATTTTTTATTATACATGGAGATTTGAATCTCTATTGATATTTACGGATTTATTAAAAAAATTTAAATACTTTGAACTTCAAAACATAAATATCTATAATAACAAATACTACTAATGCAACACAATTATAATAGGTTTGTTATCGTTAATACTATAATTATATATAAAAAACTTTTATGGTAAAATATATTGAATTATAATTTTGTTTATGTTATTTTTTATTTTTTTATATTGATTTTGTTAATAGTAGTGAGATATGAAGATATGATTAAAAAAATAATTGATAATTAGAAGGTAAATTAAATTTAAAAACTTACTTTAAGTGTTAAAATTATGAAAATGGTGAGGTATAATTTTTCTATAAATAACACATGGAAGACTTTTTATGTAATGAATCTTAAATATGAGTATTATATCAATTATTATCATATTTGATTAAGAATAAATTATTATATTAGTATTATATTGTGTCTTAAATATTTGATTAAGAATAAATTTGGTGTAAATTGAATTTTGAATTATTACCATATCAAGATCAATCAATTAGCAATTCGTTAACAATTTGACTAACTCGTTTTCTTTAAAAAAAAATATTGATTTTAAAGCTTTTTTTTTAAATATTTTGTTAATAATTTTTTACATGACCTTCATAATGTGAGGCTATTAATGATTTTTAATTTAACTGTAGATTATAATTATATTAACATGGGTTCTTTCTTAGTGCAAATTATAGTATTTAATGATTGTAATATTTGATTCTTTAATGATTGTAATATCTAATTTTACTTCATATAAAAAATAATTAATAAGTAAATTATAAATTAAGTTTAAAAAAATCTTTAGACATAAAGATTGAGAAAAGTGGGGCCTAAATCACTGTATAAATGACATGTGAAGCCTAAATCACTATATGAATAATATGTGTAATAGTTTTTATAAAATGAGTCTGAAATATTAGTATAGTAGATTTATACAATAAATAAATTTTATATGGAACCTTAATCATTAATAACTTCTAATTATAAATAGGATTCTGATAAATCTCTATCATTTTTTTCTTTTTAAAATCTTCACCAATTTTTTAAATTTTTTCAACACTAACTTTTTTTTTTCAAAATTCATTCAAATCTTTCAAAGTATAAAATTATCAAAATTGTCATGAATTGTATTATTGATATTTTTTCTTCAAAATTCATTCAAATATTTTAAAATATAAATTATCAAAATTATTTATATGAGCTCAGAGGTTATTAAAGGTATAATTTTATGACCATCCCAGGTGATCTCAGGATTTTCATTTTCACTTGTGTACATATATAATTTTTTTTATTGAATTGGCATATTCTTGGTCTTCAAATCACTAAATTAGTCTATATATAATCAAATAATATCATCACTAATGACACGAAAAATATTTTGCCTTTAAATAATTAAATTCATCATAATCTTATTGTTAATAAAAAAGGTAAATGATATAACCAAGCGCATATATTTTGTATCTTTCTTATAATTTATATACTTAATTTCATAAATTTAATATAATAGTATTCAAAAGAAAATCATCACCCGCATCAAATATAAAAATTTTAGATGTGAAATTAATACTAAAATTGAAAAATTAATTTATCAATATAATTTATGATTTCAGCATCGCAATAATTAAAGATATTTAATTAATGTGATGTAATCCTATTATTAAATACGGATGATCATTAATAATATGCTAATAATATGTAATAATTATAGTTTTATTTTTTTCAAAAAAATTAATAAATAAATTCTTAAAAAATGTGGACCCTAAAATATTCTTATTGCGATACGTGTAAAATTTTCCCTCAAACGACTCTGAAATATTAGTATTATAAATGTGAAATTAATACTAAAATTATGAAATTAATTTATTAATATAATTCATGATTTCAACATCACAATAATTAAAGATATTTAATTAATGTGATGCAATTCTATTATTAAATACGGATGATTATCAATGATATGATAATAATATGTAATAACTGCAGTTTTATTTTTTAAAAAAAATTAATAAATAACTTCTTAAAAGATGTGGATCCTAAAATATTCTTATTGCGACACGTGTAAAACTTTCCCTCAAACGACTCTGAGATATTAGTGTTATATATGTGTGTATGTGTGTGTGTATTAAGTTTTGTATTTGGGACCGAAAATAGAGGAAACTCTACTTTTGTTTTAGGGAAAATCTGTACATTAAGACTTGCTAGGGAACATGTTCCCACACGCCAGTCACACCCCGGGTTGGGTTGTGACAATTTACGTCACCATTGGATAAAGTTGAATTCAAGTTGAATTTATATTTATCCAGTCATCTCTTTTCAATTAGTCAAAAGAAGAGTTTCAATCGAACTTTACTACTACTTTTCATAAGGGTTAAGAGTAGTTTTGCCTATATAAAGGCTACTTTATCTACCATTTTGTAATGAAGTAGTGATATGAGAGTGATATGAATTGAAGTGAGTTTGTGAAATTTTCATTCCTTTTCCTTACTCCTATGATGTGCCATTATGCTTAGAAAATGAAAGAAAAATATTAATGTCGTGTAAGAAAGATCCTAGGGTGAGTAAGCCTTTGATATCAAATTGATGGCGTATTGATGGTGTTCTTCCACTCCAAGCTTCTTCTGGTGTCTTATCAGGGCACCTATTCAAAAGATAAACTGCTGTAGCAACTGTTTCTACCCAAAATTCTTTAGGCATTTATTTGAATCTCAGCATGCATCTGACCATGTACCAGATCAGTTGAGGAAGAAGCTAGATAACAAAGGTGAGAAATGCATTTTCATTGGCTATAGTATAAACTCAAAAGCATACACGTTGTATAATCCAGAGACAAAGAAGGTGATAATCAACAGAGATGTGACATTTGATGAGAAAAGGACATGGGATTGGTCAGCAAAATCTCAAAAAGAGCCTGTGACAATTCCTAACAATTATGTAGAAGAAAATGATCAACTAGAGATATCAACTCAACCAGAATTATCCAACCGACCTCAAAGAAATTGTCAGCCACCAACTAGATTAAAGGATTATGTTATGGGTAATGATAATGACCCATCTGATGAAGAAATTATCAATTTTGCTTTATTTGCAGACTATGATCTAGTGAGTTTTGAAGAAGCCTCCAATGATAAGAATTGGAAGAAAGCCATAGATGAAGAAATTCATGCAATTGAGAAGAACAATACATGGGAGTCAACTGATTTGCCTGTTGATAAGAAACCAATAGGAGTAAAGTGGGTATATAAGATAAAGTACAAACTCGATGGTCAGATTGATCGCTATAAAACCAAATTAGTTGCAAAAGGGTACAAGCAGAAGCTAGATATTGATTATTTTGAGGTATTTGCTTTTGTTTCTAGATTAGATACGATTCGTTTCATTATTTCACTTTCTACTCAAAATAAGTGGAAAATATATCAAATAGATGTTAAGTCGGCATTTTTAAATGGCACTTTGGAAGAAGTCTATGTTGAACAGCCCACAGATTATGTGGTTCCTAGAGAAGAAGATAAAGTTTACAGATTAAAGAAAGCTCTATTTGGTTTGAAACATATGACAGCAGAATTCAGGGAGGCTATGGAGAAGCACATAGATATTTGATTCCACAAAATTCGAAAATTGGTGAATGAGAAAGAAGTGGTGATTAATTATTATTCCACTAAAGAACAGGTTCCAGATATTTTTACCAAGCCATTGAAGACAGAGTCATTTTACAAATTGAAGAAAATGCTTGGAATGGTAAGTTCTGCAAGCTTGGTTTAAGGGAGGCATTGTCACGACCCGACCTGGGTCCGTGACCGACATGTAGGGAATCCTCATTCTCACGTAAGTCTCGTAACCTGTGGGTTTCTCTATATGCATATTTTAATAATAAATCCATTTACAAATCATCATTTAATCTTTGACAAACCATTAACTCTTTGAAAACAAAATCATCATCAAACTCTAGCATAAATCTCTGAAGTTGGAAAATAATTCATTTCAATTCCATTTCCCAAACTCTAAATATATCTCTGAGTTTCAAAATATACGAGTTGTTCTTTATACAAAGTATACATGAAAACCATTATCATGTAAATACAAAATAATCATGATAGTCTAATGCAATCCATCTCTATGGTCCGGGGCCCTGCCTGTCATGCACACTAGAGTACTCTATCTCTAACAAAATATCAAAAGTACTTTACTTCAAAGTGAAGCTCACCAACTGAGAAATCTCTACTGCGGGGGAGGAGATGGAAGAGAAGAACCCCGCAGCGTCTACTGCACCTGTAATGGAGGAAGGGAGAAAGGTGAGTTTCATCTAAAACTTAGTAAACAGGTCCTCACCCATGACGCCCTCATAGGATAACCAAGAAGATAAATAATTATATAGAAATCATCATAACCAGTTAATGCAATAGTATCTGAAATTCATATTCACATACATATATATATATATATATATATATATAGTATTTCTAAATAGAATTTCTCTAAAAAACATAACAACAGTACTCTACGAGAGAAATATGGATCTCTACTCTATGGTTCTTCGAGAACCGTAAATATTATGCTCTATGATCCATCATGGATCTATTCCGAATACCTAAATATAGGTTCTATTCTCTGCTTTATGAGATTGTCTTCTCGGGATAACTTGTTACCAAAGTTAACGATCAGGATCCAGCCGTTATCTCACCGTCTGTTTCTCTATAGCTATCGTCTAGTCTCTAATTCATAAAACATACTAATTTCTCTAAAACTTAGATATAGCATTTCTCTAGGTATAAAACTCTATAATTCATAATTTGTCTCTCTTCTTTGAAATCATCATAATAATATTATAAAATCTCTATTCAAATCATAATTATACTCTAACTCTTTGATAAATATCATTTAGCAACAATAGTCCCATGAGTTTGCATTAAAACAAATATTTCGTGCTCTAGTTGAAAATTATTTCTGCGGTAAACATATATACCATTCGAAATCTCTAATCTCTTTGAAATATTCTCTAAAATCATGCAACCATGTTATCTCTTAAGGAAATTAACTCTAATGACCCATATAAAGGTCATAGGTTCCAAACCCACTCACCTAGAGGAGAGGGAGTTATGGCGTCGACACCAACAGAGTTTCGTAAAGGAGGAATGACACCAACGTCTGCCATGGAAGCCACAAGACTCTATATTATTCTCCAACAACCTCTAGATAACTCAAACATAACTCTAACAGCATTGGAGGAGTAAAGATGTGATCAGCCCTCTTGCTCTACAGCGAGGCTGTTGGCCCGCTTCCTCGCTGCAACGAGAATAACTCACTGCAGTGAGTATGCCTCTGCAGAACTCGCCCATTCAACCACAGTGGAGACAAACAACAATTCCCATACCAAAAATGTGAAAGAATGGAGAGAATAACAATACCCAACCTCTAGGTTATGAAATAGGAAGGAAAGGAACAACAAAAACCCATAAATCTCTTACCTTTGATCTTGGAAAGAGATGGAATGGAGTAGGATTGAGTGGAAGAGGGTTTGGAGCGAGTTGGGATAGAAAGGTTTCGGAAATGGGATGAAAATCCCGACTTTGGGTGTTTTGTAGGGGTTGGGGTGTTCATTGAATGAAACTGCATCGTTTTGCACTGTGCTGTCAACAAGCCCGCTCGCTGCAGCGAGCCTTCTTGCCCACATGTTCGCTGAGGCGAGAAATACTCACTCCAGCGAGCCTGTTTCTGCAAAATTCTGCAGCAACAGCACCCAACCTACATTCCATCACTCCCCACCCATCTAGGGCTTTCTCGATGACACGGGTGGGTCCCAGGGGACCCTAAGGTAATACAGAACTTATCTGCTGTCACGTATACACAGGGTATCACAGGCATGTTAAGAGATAAACTAAGCTTATCCATGTCATCATCCGGGTTGAAAAATTCAAGTTAAACTTTACTTCTAGAAGATATTTATGTCACCATTGGATAAAATAGAATTCAAGTTAAATTTGTATTTATCGTCATCATATTTGACTAATCAAAAGAAAAGTTTCAATCGAACTTTACTGCTACTTTTCTTAAGAGTTAAGAGTAGTTTTGCCTATATAAAGGCCACTCTATCTACTATTTTGTAATGAAGTAGTGATATCAAAGTGATATGAATTGAAGTGAGTTTGTGAAATTTTCATTCCTCTTCCTTACTCCTATAATGTACCATTATGCTTAGAAAGTGAAAGAGAAATATTAGTGTTGTGTAAGAAAGATCCTGTGGTGAGTAAATCTTTGATATCAAAATAGCTTAAAAGGCATGCCTGGGAACAATTTTTTCTCTATTGTAATAATCTTTTTCTTTCAAAAGCTATCCTAGAAAGTTTTCAATTATAAGCTAATTTTTAAATCTAAAGCAAACTTATCCAACCGTAAGTTTGATGCTAGAAGAAATCATCATATTTTCAAGCTAAAATAAACTTATCCAGCCATAGGATTGATGGTGGAAGAAATCATCAAATGATGTCCTGCCTGTCTTTTATTTTTTAACCAATTAGTATTATGATACTTCGATTTCAAAAGCCAAAATAAGAATCAAAGTTTAAGCAAATGTGGCTTTTAGTGGTTGAGTAAATTTGTAGGGAGAAATTCTAGTGAGTAATCATTTCATTGCTAGATGTGTACAAATATTGTGTTAAAGCCATTTCTAAACACTACCTCACAAATGATTGGTTGAGGTGATAAGCAACCTCCATTCTTTTAGGAAGAAAGCGTAAATTTAAATCCTAGAATACAACTCTTATGAACAAAGAACATAACTTCCACGCTCAAACTATATCCATATTGTGATCGAATGTTACATAACTCTTCATGCACTAGCGGGCTCAAGAAACCTTTAGATACATGCCAATGTCATCATCATAGCCGGTCAGTTCAAACCTGTGTGATTCACATAACTTACATAGTGGAAGCAAATGTATGTACCATAGTACCTACATCTATTATTAGAACAAAACAATGAACACCCCTATTACATTTTATAAAAGAATCAATATACAGCGTCACTAGTACATGAGACACTTTATGGACAAATCTAAGGAGCTAACAAGGATTACATGGTTTTGGAAATGAACATAAACCTCAGTCAGCTAGATGTTTGACCCTCCAAGACTGAACCACCTCTCCAACCCAATGTGGATTCCATCATATAACAATACATAATATTTCTATTACTACTACTATAGCATTTATTTCCTAAATATGTTTTTGTCATTGCCATGCTGAAGCTGATATCAAGTTCCTGTTCTTCCACCCCAACAACATGGCCCCATCCTTCTCCACTAGTGTATAATGTTCAGAATAGCACCTCAGGAGGCTTCTTATAACAGAGTTCACATAAGAGCTCAAAGGGCATTGGCGGAAGCCAGCCATTGTCAGCCTAGACTTCCACTTGCCAAACAGTTCATGCCTCTCCACCCTTTCCTTCCCTTCACAAGCAATGACATTCACAATGTCCCTGGCAAGACAATGTTGCTCCACATTAATCCTCTCCTTGCTATTTCTAGGGAGGGTGACATCAATGGACTCAAAAATTGCCAAGTAGTAATCTAGGGTCTCCATAAACCTGTTGAAGAAAGGAGTTGTGTTTGTGTTAGATTCCTGCTCCACCAATGTCACCACCTTGGGGGAAAGTGACTTCACCAATCTCAGAAGCCCATCCCTTGGGTTGTTCACATCAACACTCTCATCAGCTGTATGGTGGAGTTGCAAGGGGAAGTTCACAGCCAAAGCCTCACCAGGCCTGACATCTAGCATATCTCTTGTCACATCTGGAGCATAAACTGGCACTCCATGAAACTCAACTTTGATGCCAAATTTATCAGACATCGCGGCTAACCTTTTCCCAACTACTTCCAGCCCGTCACCACGAGCATATCTACTCATGGGGTCGTCGATCCCTGTGATCCTCACATGGGGTGGTCCGCGAGGTCTTGCTGCAAGAGCCTGAAGGAGAGTCATCCATTGAGTTCCCTGAGCAATCTGAAAGTCTATGATGTGAATGTGATCCTCATTTCTGCATGCTTCAGCAATGGCTCCATTGGCAGCCATGTAACCAAATTTTAGGTAAGGGCAGATTTCAAACAGCATTTGCATGTAAGAGAGTAAGTCTTTGCCTTCTGGCTCTCTGCACTTAAGGGCATGATAGATGCTAGTCCCTGATGCCTCCTTCCTTGCAACAAGCCCTTCTACCATATAAGCACCAAGTCGCTGAATCGGCTCCCCGCTAATTGACACGGCACCTTTAGCCTTTGCTATCAACTGATCAAAATCTCCCATGTTGCTTTCAGACAGGGCTTTGGCACATGCAACCAGCAATTGTTTCAAATTGCCTGATGGAAACCCTTGCAGGGATGCTTCCTCCATCGATTTTTGTCTTTTCACGACATGCCCAAAGTTGCTTGACTGCGTACTGCTAGTACCATAAGATGGCTGACTTTGAATAAATTGTGATCCCTGGTAATCATGGCTCCAGGACCTATATTTTTGGCCAGATGTCGTTGGCTGGCTGCTCTCAGCCAAAGAAATATTTGATGTGGTACCCTCATAGTCATCAGGGGCCATCAGAGCAGTTTCTAGTTCCAGCAACACGTTTCTGATTTTCTGGTTACAGTTTGCATTCTGCAGGAGAGAGCTCCTGGCAGAATATAGTTGCAAACTGTCTCTGCAACTGTCAGCAGATGAGACCAATCTATACAAATAATGATTGGCTTCCAGTGAAGAGTTACTAGAGGGGCTAACACCGGAGAGGATTTCCCCAGGGCTGTGCTGCTCCTGGCCGTCACTCAAAGCAGAAAGAGTATCAGAATCGAAATGAGTTGAAAAGGGGGAATTAGGTGAGTTTCCTGTGTCAAATTTCACAGATCCAATAAGCCTGTTGGGTAGGGATGGAATTGTTGGAAAAGATGACATATAAGGTGGTCCTGCACTTGTCACACTGAAACTGAAAAGCTGTTGCGAGTCCATACTATGATGATGGCATCAGCTACTCTTGTGAGATGAGATCTTAATAGGCCTACCAGCAGATTAGAAAAGCACCAACCTCGGAAAACTTCTGATTAATAATTTCTCACTTTCAATAACAGCCTATATACCTGCAATGGCAATATAAAGAGGCAATTATTAATATTTTAAGAAAAGCACAATCACTAGTGCACTTCAATATTTCAACCCAACCACAACCAATGGAGAATCATAAATATGGAGGAATTAGGACACACACAAGGAACAAAGGAACCGACCACAGACTACGGTTCTGGTATAAATATGGAGGAATTAGGACACACACAAGGAACAAAGGAACCGACCACAGACTACGGTTCTGGTACTCTGGGGGGGGAATCATTCTTTCTTTTTTGCCCCACTATAATATGCAGGGCATAAATTTGGTATAGTTGATTTAGCAAGCAGAAGAGGGCAAGTTGATGCCCTATATCAAGGTAAATGAAACTAATGAATCCAGAGCTTAGAATCTGATGGGAAAAGTTATCAAAATTATGCCTGGAATGCCTAAGTTGGGTGTGACGGAGCTCTCACCCATGTAGATCATTGAAAGATAAAACATGCTCACATACAGAGACAAAATAACACCAAAGAAATCAAACAACTCCTAGTGTTGAACATATCAGTCAACTAAAGCATGCAGTCTGTGCTGAAAATTGTACATTTTCACAACTTCATTCAAAAGCAAAGCATATTCAACAGCTCTCCCTCGTGATTTCAGCAACAAACAAGAAATACGGTTCATCTTAAGTGTCAAACAGCAAGTGAAAATCTTGTCACGTAGTAGCACCCTTCCAAAAAACAAAAAAAAAAAATTACAAGAACTGTTTACAACAGTAATTAACCTTTATGAAGGAGGACAAAAAACACAGGCTCACATCTCTAAAAGATTGCGATGGGGGGAAGAACAAGGAAGCAAATAAATTTGATAGAACAAAATATCAACTCAATAAAATTTTAAAGAAAAAGTCATAGCTCTTCATTGCATCCCAATTCATTTGCTCAAAATTCAAATGGCTTGCAGCTGAATCACGTAGTCAAAGTTAACCCCTATCCCAATTAGTCAACTAATACAACTTGTCCTTGTTGTTTTAATGCTTGATGGTTGAACAACGTTTATATGAATTTCATACGAAATGGAAACAGAATTTAAACTATTTTCTACCCATCCAAGCAGAAACAATTTTAATGAAATTTATGAACAAATTTTTTAGTTAAAACCAATTATTTAAAAGAGAAAAAAAAAGGGGGCAATACCAATAGAAGTAAACAAGAACACGAAACAAATAAAGACAGAAAAGCTGAAACATTGAGAATCTAAACATAGAGAGATGTCTGTTTCAGACTATCTTGCACCGTTCAAGCATAGCATTGAAACGAGAATTACACTAAAATAATAAGAATCATTTAATTTCAGTATGGAAAATACCTGAATCTAGTTGAACGCCCACACAGCTTGAGAACTTGAAAAGAGATTTGAGTCTCGGGATTCGTTATGCAGGAGTAGTAAGAGGTTGTTTTTGGTTTTGATTGTTGTAATTAACGTTAGCTTCTTGTGTCGTGTTGATGTTGTTTTTTTTTTTTTTTCCACTTCTGTTTGGGCTCGAGAAGCGTGGCGAGTTGGAGAGGGGCGTTTCAAACTTGGGATGGTATATATAGGGGAACACTTGGTTTGTGGTTGCGCTTGCGGTGTGGATATTGATAACAACAACAGCAGGAACGGTAACGGTGACGGAGAGGAAAGTGGGGCGTGTTTATTAACTCGTCATAGTGGTGGCGCTATTGTAAATATAATGTGATGCGAAGTTGGGGGGGTTTGGTTAACGGAGCCGACCACACGTTACGTTAGGAGTGGGCGTAGAAGAAGAGAACATTCGTGGCTTTTTCTGTCTTCTTAGTCCCCAGACTCTCCACTACCCAACGCGGGGCGTACTCCACTCTCACGTCTCGCTCTCTCGTACGAAGCACGGACGGATAATTTAGTATAGAACCAAAAACAAATTTGAATTTCACTATTTATCTTCATTTATTGATTTTTTTTCTCAGATATAGCATGATCAGTTGAAGTGATAACAAGATTTAAATATATAAAAAAAACTCAAATATGCTTTTGGATTTAATTGCTATATACTGACAGTGTAAAATCTTTTTATACAGTCATTCAATCATGTATTACTACATAAGTTATGATAATTAACTTTTATACCAGAAGTCATTCAAATAAAATATTTTAATTGGATGACAATGTATAACTATTTTACACTGTTAGTGCATCAAAATTAAATTCTATCTTTCTAATCCCTGTAGGTATAAGTTATTATAGTTTTGACCCTTCTAAAAATTTTTCTTTGGTTCTTCGTCTCATGTTTCCCTTCCTTAATTTGTTTTTTTTTTTATCCGTGTCATTCTAAATGTTGGTCTCAATAAACATTTTTTAATATACATTTAATCGTTATCAGTATTTAAAAAAAAGTTGATTTTAGTCCTTAGAAATATATCAATAATATTTATTTTGTCTTTATAAATATCACTACTTCATATTGAGTTTACGAAAAGTAAAACTAAAAGTGAGTTTAACCAACTCGTGAGCTTATGGTCAAAGTCTGAGTTAATAATTTGAACTCATTTATTAAATGAGCCTAGCTTAAAAATTTTATTATGTTCGACTCACTAGATCGTGAACCGGTTCAATATATGCACATCTATAAACATTATATTTTCAATGCATATATACTATGTCTTATATGTTTGTATTTATTATTTTATGTATCATGGCATGTTGGTTATGAACAATGAATATAATTTGAAATTTTTTTACATCATGTGTATAATATGTAAATTATGTTGAAAATAGGTCATGATCTTATATTAAAAACTCTAACTTATTAGGCTAAAAGCCTCAATCGTATCTAAATCAAGCCTCAAGCTTAATTAGCTTTTAAACGGTCGAGCTTGAGCCTGAATTGTAGACTTAATTGTTAATGAATCTAATTTTGAGTTGAACTCAATACTAATGAGTCAAACTCGACTCAATTCAATTCACTTTCGACACTATGTGAAAAGGACTAAAACATTCTATATCTATAAGAATTTAAAAAGATTGTTAAAATATTATCTTACTCTCTATATGATATGATATTTTTAATTTAATTCCTTCATTAACACAATGGGTCAACATTGTTCATTCAAGTTTATCCATTAGATTAATTGTCATCAATTATTTTAATACTAGTTCATTAAATTATTATTTTTATCAGTAGTCTAATCAAAGACCCGGTCCAAGCAAAGCAGCAAAGGAAGGACCGGCTAAGGCAATAATGAGTTGTGTTCACACGCGCCTCCAATTGGGGTTGAACTGGTTGACGTTGCTGGAGTGTTTGACGGGCATGATGACTCACGGGATGACGTTTTATTACATTATCACTGACGAGAGGAAAAAGAAAACTGCGGTTGCAGTTCAAAAGCGCGTGAGGCAAGTGCAGTTACCGCGACAGCAGCGATAACACTAATCTCTCCGAGAGCCGCACACGTGGTCCTCCCACAGGCTTCATTTTACTCCGTTGGCCTTACGTGGCAAGCGTTCACACGTTGTCTCCAGCGGTTTTTCCTATGGTCATTGGTCGTGGACCCATTAATTAATTAATCCAGAAAACCCTGTGCTATGTGGACTGTGGCCTGTGAGCAACTGGGTATGTAGCCCACCGTTTCGTAGCCATATCCGGATCCGTACTGACCCGGACCCACTTGTTCAATTCTCATATCGTCATGTGGCTCTTAATTAATATGATCCACTACATCCCATGTATGTAACAGCCATAAGAAATGTTATTAATCCAGATAATGATCACATGCTTAACATGATTTATAGTTAACTGATATAATTTATATACCGACAACCGCATGGATCAACTGGCAAGTTTGTACTAGTTTAATCAGAGATCTCATTTTCGATTGTTAAATATGCATCTAAAACATGGGAGAAAGAAGGATTATCGCTTTCGTGATCTGACCTGACTGAAGCAGAATTGTTTCTAGTGGGAGGATATTTATAATTTTGACAAAAAAATAATTTACATTAAGTTTTGTAGAGTATAAAAATTAGGGGATTCTTTCATTCTATAAAATTTATGAATCTGGAATCTTTTAGATAACTTGTGGTTGAAAGTTTGTCACGTATCCCACTAACTAAATCAATTACTATTTTAAATGCTCATTATTAAATCACAACCTTTAGATTTAAAAGAGTACCAGTATCCATGGGGTACGAAAGCAAAAACCTAAAAATTAATTGAAGAAAAATTGGAGTTAATTTTTCGAGCAATTTTACTCATCTTTTAATTCAATATAATTTAATTATAACCATGTCAATCTGACCTTACAGTTAATCTTTAGCTGATTAAATGGCATGCAAGCATGATGAAGCATATGTGCGGAGTGTTCAAATGTGATATTAATCAAAAGAAAGCTAGGTGTTCATATGTGATATCTTCATATATTCAATAAAACCTAGTTTATACGGTGGAAGTTTTATCAGTCCACACTTTCGCGACGGCACTATATATCGTAACATACATACTAATATTATTCGACGAGGAAGAATTAGGTAGTGTTTTAAAGAATTAGATCAGAGTGACCGGTCTAATCAGTTTGATAATGAGCCGGTTACATATTTAGGACTATTGTAGCCAATAGAAATAATCCAATCAATAGTCATGATGTGAAAGTACCATACTGATTTCATCGATTATTAAGTTTCAAAGATATTGAAATAGAACTATTACTGAGGACTTAAAGCCCATCACTGCCAAATTACAGAATCTTTATCCCCGTTCAACCGATAATTACTTCTTCTTTTTTATAAACTTTCATTGATAATTAGTAAATTTTCAATTGATAAACAATCATAGGTAATAGCTTTTTACAGCAAGGAAGCAATAAATTCATCTTCCTAGGTCATGGAATTAATGATTCGAATAATCCCGACGTGTGTGCTGCTGCTCGCAGAAGAGAAAATGTAGGGAATTGAGAATGAAATTTTTTCCATCATCGACCCTCCTTAAAATGTTAGTATAAAATTATTTATGTCTTTCTTTAAAAATTTTGTATTATAAAGAGATGTTTAATTACGATATAATCAATAAAGTCTCTATAATTAAGAGATGTATAACATCAAGCCTTGTATTCTTCATTCTTTTAAATATATGTTAAATTTCACGAAGTGAAATGAGTTTTATATTGCACATACTTCATATCCAAATAAACTCCTATATAAGATGACGTGTTAAGTTTTTGAGAGAGAGTCTTTATAACATAGATATTTTGTCAGAATTTTATCTTATTATAATCTTCGTCTCCCTCTTTAATTATGAAAAAAATAATATTTAATATATAATAAAATTATATAATAAATATATATCACATATTTATATTATTAAATATAATATATAATCTTTACTTATCTCATTTATTTAACATATTTAATAATAATAAAATATATAATATATATTTATTATATAATTTTATTATACATTAAATATTACTTAAAAAAATCTCCATCCCTCTCGCTCCGGAAATTATAATATCCACACATTTCCCGTTTGTTCACTCGGCTTCAACAGTGGATATTTGCCTAGTAAAATGGATATAGCAACTTATTTAAGTGGAATGAGTGATTTTATATAAGATTAAAATGATTAAATTAAATTTGAGTTATATAATTATATATAAATAGTCATAATTAAAAATTATTAAAAAATTATATAATTAATTAAAAAAATTATATAATCTTATATTTTAATTATAATCATTATATATAACTTGTTGTTAATTATCGCTTGTGAAGTGGCTTGATGCTGAGCTGACACTTTCGTATCAAAAGTCGAGTGCTAGTTTCACATTCCAACTTCAACAACCTCCATTTTTCTTTTCTTTTTTTTAACTTCAGAAAAAGTACATGGCGGCTAATTCATATTGTGCTTGTTTGTTTGTTTCAATAGAGGCCAAGTTTACTCTCTTGTTGTCTCACAGAGGCTGATTTGTCACATGTGGAAAAGTGTCTTCTAATTTCCATTCTTGACCCAAAAGCAAGGGAAAAAAATAAGTCTTTTCCATTAGACCATTTGAGTGCTTACGTGTCTAAAGCAATGGATATGGATAGAACGGGATATTTTTCTTTTTCTTTTTTGAAAAAAAAAAAGAGAATTCCCTCAGGTTTGACTCTTTAAGCATTAGTTATGACAGGACAAAAAAAAAAAACAGAAGCAGAAGTAAAACTAAGGAAATTAAAAAGAACAAAATAAAAAAAATTCTCTTATTAATTGAATGAAAAGTGATAATTTTTTATCTTATTTATTGAGTATAAAAATAAAAAAATTAGTTATACAAAATGATTAATATGACTCTTAGCATATTATTTACACACTTCAATAAGCCAATTAACATGTGAACAAAATTGTCATTATAATGCATCTCCTAATTAAGTTGTTTTTTGTAGTTGGATTCTAAGTTCTTTTTTAAATTTTCTTTTTATTTTCACCCGCACATTTTAAAAAAAATTTCGTGTATTTTCTTTCATTTCTCTTAAAATCTCTTGAACCAAACATATCACTATATTTTATGTTTGTATTCTTTTAGATTTATATAATTTTTATAGTAGTATTTAACTATAGTTAATTTTATAGTAAGCAACATTTTTTATGCTAACATTCTCAATTTGACAACAATTTAATACTAATAAAAATTTTTACATATTTAGTACTAATATTTTTAATTTTGACTTAATTTGATCCTAACAAAAAATTTGATATCAATTTGATCCCAATATTTTTAATTTCAACATTAATTTAGTCCTTCATTTAAAGTTGAAATCTAGTAAAATGACTAAATTGATATCAAAACAAAAAATATCAAAACCAAATTGATATAAAAAAATTATAAGGATCAAATTGATGTCAAATTGAAAATGTTAAAACTAAATAGGATGTTTACTCTTAATGTTATCTGAATTTACATATGGTTGCCCTAAACAAGGGGAATCGAGGGACGCTAATCATGGCGGATCAATAGGGCAAGAAAGCCAAGCAATATGATTTTCTTTAAGTTAGTAATATGATGACTAGGGAGTTACTCAAGTAAGAGGTATGGTTTATTATGATAGTATAAAATGAGCTAATTTTAATCATTGAATCTTATATTAAGTATAAATATTAAAATATAAAGTTATATAAGGTTTTTAAATAAATATGTAAGTATTAATTATAAGTAATCAACCGTATTCTTAATTATCTATATTTAATTGTACCATTGAAATGTGTTCCTCTCACTCTCGTAGTAATGATAATAGATTGATTTCATATCCTTCTTTCTTATGTAGGCCTGCCTAGGATCAACATGGTACACACATTTTTACCATTTTCTTTACTGTGGGTATAGACAATGTCGTACGTAAGCGTTATAGTTTCTTACTAGCACATTAATCACAATATTTCTATATACTGATTAATGAGAGAAAAATGTTTACTATAGGAAATTTGACATAAGACCATACTTGTTTTTGGAACACGTGAAAAGTTTTATTTTTCGTATACATAAAAAACAGTTTTTTAAATGTGTTATCTTTGATATATAAAAAATATTGTTTTTTCTCTACTAAACATGCTTGAATTGAATTTGATAATTAACCATGTTTGTTATATCATCTCTACAAAAAGTGATGTATTAGCTTAAAAATATGTAACCTTATCATCAAGTTATTCCCTGACAACATTGGAAAAGTTAGTCCTTGATAATTATAAAGTCTCAACTTGATCATTGAAAATATCAAAAGTCGAACACTTAGTAATCCCTGGACAGAAAATATTAACAGTGTTAGTGACAATATAATTTTATTATCGGATAAATTGATCCCTAACGTCATTTACACACTAAAAAAAAACTCTATCCCGCATCCCTTTTCTTCCTTTATTTTCTTCATCCTCACCACCATCACCATGGCCAACTCAATTAAGCACAATAACTCAATCATCATCTCTTGCATTTCCTGCAAAATCGAAAGAAAAAAAAGATAAAAAACCCTCAATGTCACTAGAATAATAACCCTGATTGAAACAATTGTGGTACGGGATTATCCACATTCCATTTTTTTTTTTAACACCACAGCCATGTAACTACAACTATGACATCATCTAAAGGGACCAATTTTTGTTATCTTTAAAGCAAAACCCATGGCTCCTCATCAATCAAAATGTTAACGTCAATGCCAAAATGGTTCATAACTAAAAACTAGTTTCCCTTTCTTATCAAAATAAACTATCACCGGAAGCATAATATAGTCAGCCACATAATATGAACTTCACGTGACTAATTATTGATTTGAGGAGTATACAAGAGCACATAACTAAACATAACAAAACAAAATAAACATAATTCAAATAATAAATAAAAAAAGACAATTTGAATCTGCAACCAAAAATAGCAGCATCAAGGTTAATTAACTGTAGTAGAAATGGTAGTATGGAGAAAAAGAAGCAAAGAAAAGGAAAACCAAAAAAAAAAAAATGTGTGAAGAGAGAGAAGTGGTAGCGAAAGCATGCTCATCGAAATTAACAGAGGGAGGGAACTCCCTCTTGTCCTTCCTAACGCTCTTGTGAAATGCCAGTCTCGTGCCATAGTTTACCCTTTTAATTTGATGATATCCTAGTTATAGTTACATGGTTACCGTGTGAAAAAAATAAATGTGAAAATCACGTGCCATAATTGCTTCTATTTCGGTTACTATTCTAGTGATATTGAGGATTTTTTACTTTTTTTTTTTTGGGATTTTGTTGGAAATGCAAGAGATGAGATTTTTATTTTTGGTTCTATACCAAAAAGGTAGAAGCCACCTCAGCTATCGGATTATTAATGATGATGACTGAGTTGTTTCATTTCACTGGGTTGGTGATGGTGGCGGTGATGAAGAAGATAAAGGAAGGAAGGAGATGAGGGATGGAAGATGAAAAGTTTTTTCTTTTATCATAAATAACATTGGAACTAATTTGTTCAGTAATAAAATTATCACTAATATCATTAATATTTTCTATCTAGAGACTATTAAATACTTAATTTTTGGTATTGTCAAGGACCAAATTGACATGTTTCAATTGTCAAATACCAAAACTTGTCAAATGCTGAAATTATCAGGGACTAACTTTAAGATTTACTTTAAAAAATATTGCCTTGACAATTAGCTACAAATGATATAATAACTCTTCGAAAAATGACATCTTAACTTAAAAAAGTATAACTTATGCTATATTAAAGATAACACATCTAAAATAAGTATTGCTCATATACGTATAAACAACACTTTTCATGTATATCCAAAATTAGAAGTGTTCAAGACCCGACCCAATCCACTAACCCATCCTAATCCAAAACTTATTGGGTCGGGTTCAGGTCCTTATATTTGACCCTGTGTACTTTTCAGATCGAGTTCGAGTTATGCTTTGGGTTGATCCAACCTGGCTTGAAGTCAAATTTTCTTTTATATTTATAATTTTTTATAATAGTTAGTGATAAATTATAAGAGTTTATGTTTAAATTAATACATTTTGGATATCTTTTTTTTTTATATAATAAGATAGTTTGTTTTGAAATATGTATCTCAAAATATATCTTGAATTTTATTTTTTACTTGTAAAATTTTATAACTTTACTATGTATAATATTAAAATCTTCATACGTTGTTTAAAAGTCGAATTGACCTAAATACTTATCGGTTCATTATCAAGTCGGGAGAGGATTTTAAAAAATGACCCAACCTAAAAATCAAGCCTGATTGAGATTTGGTTCAACTCATCGTCATCCTCCTTTATACACTCTTACCTAAAATTACTAAATGTTTTTTCAGGTATAAATTTCTTATAGGGGTTGTTTTGACATATAGTAATTAAGAATGACCAAGATGGTCACATGCACAGCCAAATATGATGCACCACCTTTGAAATTTTAATCACATTTATTGAATGCGATTACAAGCTCAACAAGTATCAGCTAAATTAAACCTTCATGAATTTGTCACATCCCGCCAAAAAATTTAGTCACATCTATCCACGTAGGTCAAATTTATTTACTATAAATTGAAATGTATTTCACGCACCATATCTTGACAGGCACACGATATATGAGTAATACTAATTTGACATTCAAAATATAAGTATTTGTTTAGATATTTATTTTATAATAATTGGATGTAATGAATGTTAAGGATGAGTGGGGACCACCATCACATCTAATAATTATAAAATAAATATCCTAACAGATATCTACTTTTTTAGCGTTAAAATATATATTCATAAAGAGGATACAAAAAATCTTATGCATATGGTACACTGTTTACATAAGATCAAAATTTTGTATCTTTCTTCATATTAGCGTATGTTCTTTTTTTTATTTATTTTCTATGAAAAATAACTTTGTGAAAAGTATAAATTATATAGTTAAACAAAATAAAGAAATTTGAACTTTCAAAAAATTTTAAAGAATCATAAACAATATTATTCAAACGTACTCGAATAGGTGTCCTCTCTGTTTGTTTTTCAACTAAGAATCTTTCGGAGTGACAAACAGAGACGAGATCTTGGCATGCGCAAGCTCTGATGATCTGACAGTGACTTTAGATCCGGCGAAACACTGGAAAGAAAACTATCTTGGACTTACTGTGGTCAAAGACTCACAGAGGCTTCCCCTTCTGTACATTGATGGGGATAAATTCTGAAATATTAGAATATGAAGGACCCATGATAAGGAAAACTTTTTGTGCCCACAAAAAAAGTTAGACGGTGGGCAATATGTCGAGTTCCCTTTGAATTATTCAGAGAATTTTACAGTTTTATCATAAACTTGTTTAGTACTATCTCTTTTGTGATGAGGTGGCTGGGAGAAAATCTCATATTGAATCCATAAGTGTAGTCCCTTATAGAAAGAAATTAACATTGTCCGTCATCACAAAAGAAGAAAGAAGAAATTGATTTTTTTTTTTCGTGGAATGATCTACGAATACACCGCAAATCAAATTTTCTTCAGAAAGTTATTCGGTTCAATTTTCGTGAACTGGCAAATAAAATAAGCAAATTGTACTCGTTTTAAGGATAAATCCGTTGTCATTTCGACCTTACTTGATCGATATCTGCCCCAAGTCAAAACATCAAGCACAGGGACGTACCTTATCAACTTAGATAAAAGGTAGTAAATTGAAAAGAACTTGATTCTCCTCCTTTTGTCTCTTCGCTGATTATTCCACACACCACCATATGCTTTTTTATCGTTACTTTGATTTGAAGTTTGAACAACACAATTATCAATCAATTACTTACATATAATTAATGCAACCCTGTTGAGCAGAGATCAAGTATGCGGAAATCAAGAATCAGTCAAATTAATCTTGCAAACCAGCAGCTATATGTTCTCATCCAAATATCTTCAAATCGTTGATTTTTAATTTTTTTTTTTTAGCACTTTCCATCCCTTGTTTCTTCATAAATATGTACAGCCGATTATATTCTCCACTTGGTTTTTTCCTTTTGACCACAACATGGTCTATTTTTGGTCTGAACTGAGCCATAAAGCATGCTTGGCATGGCATACATATGAATGCATTTCTTCTACGGAAAATCATGCATCAACCTCAAGACAGATTATTTCACAAATAATCATTATAACAAAGGAGTTTCAAAAGCTGTAGATAGCGCCATGTCATGCATCTTTTTTTTTTTTTTTTTGGTATCAAAGAAAATAGCTAGTGGTGTCATAATCAGAATAATAAGGTTAAAAAGAAAAGGCGAAGATTTCGATGCTTAAGTCACCAACAGCTTTGCATGTACAAAAGTGGAGAGGAATCATATGTGTATGATGATAAGAATGATGGCCTTTGAAATCTAAATTAAATGGATGTGTCCAGATTAGTGGCTTTATTGGGTGGTTTCAGGCACAAATGCTACACGGTTATAGGAAATTAAAATTGCACCTTTTCTCGTAAAACCATACCCCTAAAATTGTAAAAATGTACAAATTAAATCGTTTTCATAAATTTTTCTTTTACCTGTATAATTGACCCTTCCATTATTTTTTTAATCTATTAATAAAATAATACACCTTCAAGAAAAAATATGATTTCAAATTGAATAATATTTGGGATAAAATGCATTTTACCTCTCTGAATTTTAATAGGTCATGTATAGTTTACACCATGATGTTTCAAAATGTGCCTTGCGACACACAACTTTTGAAACAGTGTTGCAATACTCGAGGTACACGTGTCCATGAGCAAGTTCCGTACTGCCCTAGGATCCTCCAGGGCCCACCCGAGTGGCCGGGTTAGCCTCAAAAGCTAGAACTCAGTTGCTGAACCAGGTTCTGCAGAATTATGCAGAACAGGTTCACTGCAGTGAGATTTACTCGCTACAGTGAACTGGTGAGCCCACATGCTCGCTGCAGCGAGTGATCATTTTCCTTGGCTCGCTGCAGCGAGGAAAGTTCACTGCAGCTAGTAACCCGGGTCAGCGCAGTAAAAGTGAAACGACGCCGTTTCGTTTTTGGCCAAAATAAAAGCCCCGTCGGGCACCCCTTTTCCCCAATCAGAAGCAGAAATGTGACCCACACACATATACATACCCTAAACCCTCTTTTCTCTCAAATCCATCATTTCCAAGCTTCAAAATATGTTTATGTTGTTAGATTTTCTCTTCATTCTCTCCATTTTTTCACATTCTTGATATGGGTATTATTGTATCTCCCGTTTTTGTTAAATGGAGGTGCTCCCCCAAAGTTGTTGGTATATATTTAGAGTAATCTAGAGCTTTCCATAGGTTGTTGATGAGTTTTATGGTTTCAATGGCAGATGTTGGTGCCATTCCTCCTCCCCAAAGTTCCCACGGTGTTGGTGGTTCACAGTCTACCCCTCCAAGTGAGTGGGTTTGATCTCATGGCCTTAATTTGGCCATTACATAATTATTTGCTAGCATTATGAAGTGTTTTGAGGATTCGAAAATGGATTTTTACATGATAATTGCTTCATATGAGAATTATGTTTTACTAGAAATGCTCCGTTTAAACTTATGCATGAAAATTGTGATTTTAGAAATGCATAGAACCATAGTTATTTCATAAAAAGCTTTGTATAATTTAATTCACGAATTAATTTGATTAGGACAAATTGGAATTTGTTATGATTTACTAAATGAGATTTAAGGATTTATGTTTGCTATAGTTGAGAAATGTTGAACTAGAAATATTAAACTCCTTATTATGATTTTAGTTGATTTTAGATTAGAGAGAGTTACTAAGATGTAATGCCCCAGGTATACTGTTACCTAGGAAAGCTTAGCGTTGTACACGTGTTGTTAGATAAATCTAAGTCCTGAATATCTGGATCCTAAATTTCACTAGGTTTGGATCCTACACGTCCTTGGAGGGTTATATGATAAAACCACATTATTGGGATCAAAAGTCCCGGTAATTGTTCCCAAGAGGAAAATGAGTTGAAGGATGATTTTTAATGAATTTTATGGAACCATTAAATGCTTCGTTTTTAGCCTCTAAGTTTAGAAAATCTCAAAGATTCCTAGGGTGAGCGCTATAGTGCTCATGAGCGCTGCAATAGTTAACAGAATTATAAAAACCCCCATTTCAGGTTTCAGAACACAAAACACGACCCTCACCCCTAAAACTCGAAGAACTCCGCCTCTCTACCCTATTCTCACCCTAAAACCTCATTTTCTCTCAATTTAATTCAAATCTTTCACTTCCAAGGCTTAAAAGTAAGAGATTCTACTAATTTTGCTTCCTATTCTCTTCAATCTCTCCTTGTTCTTGGGGTAGATGGTGGCTCTTCATGTTGTTAGGGGGAATGAAGTTCTCTTGGTATATTAAGCATAGATTTGAGCTCTTTAGGGATCATTAGAGGTTAATCTAGTGTATTATGGCTATTATGTCAGATACTGGTGCCATTTCTATCTCCCAAGCTTCTGTTGGTGTCAAACCTATTTATTCTACCACTCTAGGTGAGTGGCAAACCTATGATCTCTATGTTGAGCATTAGAGTTATTTTCATAAAAATATGCTTTATGATCTGATTTTAGGAATTTCTGCAAAGAAATTAAAGATTTCTGTGGATTTATCAAGCTTATGAGAATTTAGTTTTCAAATAGCATAAACTATATGATTTATAAAAATTATGGGACCATTGTTCTTGAAATGTGTTTATAAAGAGTTGGATTTTGACTACCTGTGTTCAAAAAGGTTAAAATGATGATATGATTTCCAGAATGATATGTTGTATATGATGGAGTTTTGAACCTTATATTAGAAGTCTTTATGAAATGTAGAGAAAGGAATGAGGTTTTGGTTGAATTGACAGTAGCTATAGAGAAACAGACTGTGAGTTAACGGATGTCATTCCGTTAACCTTGGTATACCAAGTCGCCTTAGGGCTAAAGAAATAATAAACAGGAAGTAATTAGGTGCCCCAAAGATTAGAGACTTCGTTATGCTATGCATAACCAGATATTTGCTATGCCACATTGTCACAACGTGCCCGGAGGGCGTCGCGACGGGAATGACAACCGATTTTTTTTAAAATAAAAACAGGAGTTTCCACCAATTTTAGTTTTGGTTAAAATTGGAAAACCTTTTAACTTGCAAACTGGTCGTTTAAATGAGATTCGAATTCGGGAGTCTGATTATGATTAGGGAAGGGTGAAAACTTAATCCCACTGCACCTTTAATACACCCGTATAAATATGGTTACCCGAGAGCTTATTATGCAAATTAATTATAATTTTATAATATTTATTTTCTCCAAAACTTGTGACAATTGCATATTTACAAAGAAATAAAGTTAAAATTAAAACAAATAATAAAAAAAATTTATGAAAAAGGGATTTTAGCTTGATAGTTGTCGGCTATGCCTACGTATCCTCTGGTGCAATGAGGAATTCAAAGCCACGTAGTTCTGTAGAAAATAAGTGTGTATTGAATTGATTTATTAAAGAAACTAATTTTTCAAAAAACTAAAACCCACTCTTGCACAGGATTTAGGATAATATGAACTATACAATAAATCCTTACATTCTCATGAAACTTGAGGATAGCAAGCTATACATCAATATCACAAGTTGTTGCGTGGATTTTAAAATGAAACAAGAGTTTTAAAACAGAAATATGATGATTGATTTTAATTTTTTCTTGAAAACGAATGAAAATATGGATTGATTGATTTTAAATTTTTTGAAAAGGATTATCGATTATTAAATGGAAGGGACATATTTTTGACAAGTTTTAATTTCAACTAGAAATAGCAAAATTAAATCATAAACATAAACTCACAATTAATTTAAACAAAACATATAAACATATAAAATAATTTAACTAAAAAACAAAATTCATAGACACCACATATACAATTAATTTAACAAAAAACACACAAACATAAAATAATTAAATTAAAAAAAAATAAAATAAACACAATCACATAAACAATTTAAGCAAAGCACATAAACATATATAAAAATTAAAGTGAATCATAATTAAACAAAATATAAAATAATTAACAAGTACATAAACACAAGAAATAATTAACTAAAAATAAACACAAAACATAAATATACAAAACATACAAGCATATAAAATAATTTAACTAAAAAAAACAAAATATAAAATTAATTTAACCCAAAAAAGAAAAAAAAATATTATCAGATAGTTATTTTGTAAACAAAAACAAGCATAAAAAGATTTTTAATTCTAAGCCCAACTAGCCTATAGACTCAATACGAACTAACCCCAACAAAAACAAAAAAGAACTTAAAAAAAAAAAATTTACACACACACATGCACACACGGGGCACACACTCACACACTCACATCTCTCTCTCACCGACACACACCTACGGACTTCACTCTTTCTCACACGATGACACACACGATGACACACACGCATGGACACATTCCCCTCACTTTTTTCTTTCTTCACACACGCACACCAATTCCCTCACCCACACAAATCCACAAACACAGAGAGAGAGAAAGAGAGAAACCGAGATAGAGAGAGGGAGATATCTAGAGAGAGAGGGAGAATGAGAGGGCTCCTGATGGTGGAGGGAGTCTGCGAGATGTGGCTCGTGGGGATGAGGGCCGATGCGGCTAGATTGGCGATGAAAGGGTTGAGTTCACGGAGCCGTAACTGGAGGGCACGAGAGAGGCAGCGGTGGTCTGACTGGCCGCGATCCAGTCGTGAAGGGAGTGGCTGACTTCGCGAACCGGGGAAGAAGAAGCAGAGGCTCGCTGACGGGGATGCGGCGGAGCATGGGGTTTGAGGGGCTAACTGCGCGGGCTTGGCGCTTGGTGGAGCTGGCTCTGAGGAAAAAAGATGGAGGACCACCCACGACTATGGTGGTCGCGGATCGAAGACATTAAGGAAGGAGGGAGGCCATGGTGGTTTGATCGTCGCGGTTCTTGGCCGCGTGGTGGTGGCCTGAAAGGAGGTTCTGCTTGCGGCAGAGAAGAGCTGACCGAAGCCATGCTCCAGAGAAGGGGACACGAGACCGCCGGTGGTAGTTGCGCGGTGAAGAGGAGAAGACTTGGCTTGCGCGGCTTTGGCTAGGTAATTGATGGGAACCGAAGTGGGGGTTATGGCAATGGTGTGATGATGATGATGACGGTGGAGGAGAGGAGTTTGTGGTGGTTGTTGGTGGTGGCTTTGGAGGTTGAAGATGATGATGGGAACTATGGGAGGCCGCGGCTGCTGGCGGCGAAGGAGCACCGCCGCGGCCTCTACCCTTTTCCTCTCTTTTTGTTTCCTTTTTTTTGTTAATTTTTGATGCAAAATTGATGATGTTGTCGTTGGATTCTACCTTATTTTTTTTCTGTTGTTGCTGGATTGTTGCTGGAATTGTCTTGCTGGCTTGGCTTTTCTTGATGTATCCGGAAGTGTTTTGTTTGTTTGTTTTTTTTTGTTTGATTTTTTTGAATTTTTCTTTCTGGTCCGTGATTGTAATTCTTGCTGCCTCCCCTTAATTCCCGTTGATGATGGATCTATATGTGGCCTAATAATCCAACAAAATTATTGCTCCAATCCCATCTTCAGGTTGGCTGGCCGAGGTCCAGCTCATTGCAATCATAAAAGGAAAAAAAAATGAAAGAAGCATCCAAGGAGGGCCATCATTATGTCCATCTTTTTCTTTTCTTTTTTAATGGGAATTCGGGGAATCCAACATTCCCTTTTCCCCTTTTTAATTTTTAAATTTTTTTTTAACGGGCCAAAAATACAGGCTTTAACAAAAAAGTAAAATAAAAAACTAGATAAACTGGGATGGGCCAAAATAGAATTAGAATGGGCTGAACAACAAATTTAAAAGAACTAAATGAAAATACTTATAAAAGAAATTCGTGAATTATGAAATATGCAAATTTTGGCTTTTATGTTTTATGGGCCGGACAAAATCAGGTGTTCACACACATGAATTGGGCATAACCAGATATTCCTATTTCTTTATTAGTGTACTGTGATTTTATGATTTCTAAAAAATATTGATTTTAGAGCTATTTATTATTCCTATGAATATGATTTCAGAGATTAATGTATTAACTAGTTTGATTACATAGGACTATTTATTCTCTTTCGTTGTCCCATGAGAGGGTTATAAGTGAGGACCTGCTCACTGAGTTTTAAATGAAACTCATCCGTCGTCCTTCCTCTATTACAGGTGTTGTAGATGCTACGGATTCTTCCCAGCTTTCTACTTCCCAACGGCAATAGAGATTTAATTGGTGAGCTTCACTTGAGTGAAGCAATATTAATTCAGTTTAGAGTGCTCTAGTGTCATTGCAGGCAGGAGTCCTGAATTATATAAAGACCATCTTGCATTTTGTATATTTTAATCGTATTATGATTTGTATTTAAAGGATTTGGTTATTTCTGAGCAAGCTGGATATGAGTAGTTTAATACTTTGGTATTTCATAAATGATGATGTTATGACTACACACTTTAGATATTGACTATGAGATTTCAAATATAATTATCTTGATTTCAGAGAACAGGTGATTCGTATATTGAAATTATGTTTTAAACGGATCTTTTCTGTTGGAATATGCATATAGAGCAATACACAGGTCATGAAGTTTACGTGGGGATGAGATTCCTCACGTGCCAGTCACATGCCCAGATCGGGTCGTGACATGAGAGAAACAGAACTATGAGTTAACAGTAGTCATTCTGTTAACCTTGGTATATCAAGGCACACCAGGGGCAAATCATCCTTGAGATGGAGTAGTCCACCAGGGACACGGTTCACCAGGGACCGTTAAGATCACACTAATTAGGGGCTTTGTCCGCCAAGGACTAAGCACGCTCCCTACAGTTGATAAATACTCTATTCCCTTATGTAATTATTAAGATTTTAAAGATTTTAATTATTATGTAGAGTAAATGGAAATGTTTTTGAATGTTGCATTGCTATTATTATTTATTTATAATGTTTTATTGTCCTATGTATAGTTATGAGTGAGAATTCACTCACTGAGTTTTGAATGCAAAACTCACCCCTCTCTTCTTCATTTTCCTCCCAGATTCAGGTGTATCTCAAGATCCCCCCTTCTTCCCCCTCAGCAATAGCATTCTTCTATTTGGGTGAGCTTCACTTCGGCGTGAAGTCTTAGTATTTTGTTCATGGTAGATGTGCTCCAGTGATGTGACAGACAGGGTCCTAGACTACATATAGTTATTTTTATATTTTGTTCATACCATGATCTTTTGTATTTAATAGTATATCCTTTATAGTTATTTTGTATTTGAGAAACCCAGTTGACATGTGTTTTACAGCTAAAGTTTCAAAATTTATTCATGAAAAGAGGTTTATTTTACAAGTATCGAGGATTATTAGTAATTTGAATTATGATCAAACCATGTTTTATGAATAACGTATGCATATAGTATGGTACAGAAATCACGAGGCTTACATGTGGATTGGATTTCCTCATGTGTCAATCACGATCCAAATCGGGTCGTGACAAGTGCAAAATATCTTTCATCATAATTTTGGCAAGGGGTGAATGTATGATTTATGTATACTTAACTTCCCTAATGTTTCAAATTTATATAACTCGCTACCTTATTTGTGAATTCTTATGTGTATTTAATCCCATTATTTTTTTATAATATGCAACCCGACGTCATGTTATGATCTGACTATTTGGAAAGTTAGGGGTTTTTTTACACTATTTGAAAAATTTAGAACATTACAATGCACGTTTTGAAAAGTTAAAATGTAAACTGATGGACTGATCCTGTAAACTGGTGGACTAATCCAAATTTAGATACGTTTAGATATGTTTGTTATAGATACGTTTAGATATGTTTTTTATAGTATATAGAAATTAAAGTAGTGTAATTAATCTCATAATGATAATAATTTTAATATAACGATATATTATGTTCTCTATTCAATTTCAAGCCTGTTGAATAGACTACTTGGCATTTATTTTGAAGTGTACGAACAAAGCATCGCCACCACCAGAACCGTGGATGGGTGAGGCCACAAAATCCGATACGATAAGAACGGTCAAACATAATCCGAACACTTTCTTTCAATAAATCCAATATATACGTGCTTTGACTGTTCTTCACTGATGCCCATAATGAACCATATCCTGGTCTCAATTTAATAATTAGCTCATGGACAATGTGACTGATCCTCCATTCACGTGCTTTCTATGTGTTCCATTCCATGGTGTATGTTTCAATTGTATAAAGTATACGGCCCAGATCAAACAAATCCACACGTTGCCGTCCGGAGGCTTTTTAATTTTGTTTTACTGTTTCACTGTTGAGTCGGTACGAGCGAGCTAGCTAGCTGTAATGCTGTTTATGCTATTGCTGCATTCTGACGTGATTTAGGGCCCTTAATGCTTTTGCTTTTGTTCTTATGCGCGTTCAATTTCAACTTTCAAACCTTGAAACAATCAATGGGTTGTACACATATAATCATTGTCTCAACGAGATATCGCATTTAATCTCTAGCTGAATATTTGCATATTTGCAACTTTTAAGTGAATTTTATTATTGATATCAAGTCAGGTATATTATGTGTTTGAAGTTTGAAGTAACTAATTGCCTTAAAGAATTTTGCACTTAATTGTCATTGAGCGAAAAATTCTTAAAGAAACATAAAACTTTGGTCAGTGAGACAATTAATATTAAAAACTAAGCTATTAATTACTACATATTTTAAAACTAAGCTTTGTGGTAAGTAGAAAAGTTTGGATTCGATTGAAAGAATGCAGATCGGTGTTGTTAGGGGATGATGATATAACATCCGAATCTGTCACAGGTGGCCCATGCAGTCGACATCTGACATAACCAGAAGAAACGACGGTATTCCCGAAATGGAGGATATAAATTATAAAGTAAGTAAAGCATATATATCACGTGGGAAATAGGGAGAGACGAGATTTGAGATTGTGTTCCCATTTCTCACCTGTCCGATTCCTAGGTAAGCTGGTGAAGGTGTAGACGTGGGATACTAAATACCGCTCCTGTCTGTGTGCCACGTAACCAGTCAGAGCCCCAATTGATGTGATGTGCGGTGGTGAGCTGCCAAGTGATGTGGTAGGGTCTTGGTGGTTACGCCTTTGGTATATGCTTTCTCCGATCCAATTTAAGATTATATATAGAACTTAAAATAATAATCAAATTTTATTAATCTTTTAAAATGATAAAAATATTTTTATTATTTATTATAAATTATTTCTTCATTAAATAATTATATTCATATCCATATCCATTCATTTCCACTCATTATATATATAAAGATAAAAATACTTTCTTAAAATATATAAGCGACTTATATTTTATAACAGATTAAAAATTTAAAAACAATTTAGATTATAGACTAGGAGAGTATGGATAATTGTATTGTTCATGCACCTTGTTTTATATTATTTTTATTTTAAATTAAATGTCATTTTATATTTTTTTTCTATATTTTAATTTGATTGTAGCTTTTGTATTTCCATGATATATTAATAAATTTATATAGTATGTGTCAGTGAATAGAAAATATCAAATATTGTTAGTGTTAAAATAATATTTTGTTCTATTATTCTCTCTCTTTTTTATTAAGATTAAAAATCATTTAATTAGTCCCATAATTTTTATGCATGGCCATATAACAACATTTAATTTAAATGGAAGGAAGTAAATAATTAAAGTACTCCTGCATTTTTAGGGAAGTGATGAATTATGACTAAAACTCTAATTTAGTGCCGTAAATTTATAATAGGAAATAAATTAATCCTTTAGATTTGAAAAATATCATTGTGATTCCTCAAATTTTAGAAATGAAGAAAAGTTAGTCCCTATGTCAAATTGATATATGATTGTTAGTGGAATGTTCATGTATCCCGTTAATTAATTTGCTTACGTATATTGTTAATTTTTATGGTAGGTCATAGCTTGTCTCATTAACGAGTTTGTTTAACCATTTTTCTTCATCTTTTCTCTTTTCATGAGGCAAGTTAAGACCCACCGTAAAAATTAACAATACACATAAATAAATTAATAAGACATGTGAATATTTTTATTGACGGCTCAAATAATAGTTTGATAGAGGAACTAACTTATCCACGTTTATAAAATTTAACTGACCACAAATGAACTTTTCAAATCGGATGGACTAATCTGTTCCTATTTCTCAAATTTGAGGGGCCATGATTAGACTTTTCAAATGAGATGGACTAATTTATTTATAAATCTATGAGACTAAATTCAAATTTTAATCATGAATTTTTTCATGCTACAAGTTAATTAGTCAAGTCAAAGTTACACCATGGCACTCTGGTTTTGACATTTCCTTTCGTTCTTGTCAACATTATAAGTCGTTCCCCAATTCAATTTATCTGCTGGAAAAAAAACACACACACATATTAAGAAGAGCAATAAATTTATCTTAAATTAATAATACACAAAATTGTATAATTATACAAAAATATATTTATCCACTTCCATTAATGTAATTAATTAATATGCCATATTAATAGTATATTACTGCACTTAATAGAATTAATTAGATCGAGGGATAATATTATCTTGATATAAGAAAACTGATCGGTATTATGAAATAAAAAATTATAAAAAACTTGACAAATAGATTAAAATGGATGAGTATAAATCACGAGTTTTAGCATATTTAGTAGTTAATTAGATTTTTTAATCATCTAATCAGTGGTTCAAATTATGATATTTTTAAGATGAAAGAAGACAAATCATAATTGAATTAAAAATATTGATGGAAGGATTTCAATCTTTTGGAAGCAAGAATGACTCTATTTTTTTTTTTTTTGGTCGAAGCAAGAATGAATGAAGGATACGATAGACAGAAAACCGTATTGGTTATATATTAGGCCCAACAGATGAAAGGATACTACGAAAATAGCTAAGTTTAAGCCCAGCAAGGAGCTCCGGAGGCTAGAGGATAATTGGGAAAAAAAAAAGCCTGTGGGAAATGACAAGACCAGCTAAAAGATGCCTGATTTTCTGAACGGGCAAAGGAAGAACAACAATGGAACCCAAAAACCAAAAAAAATCCCAATTTTATCAATTAATAAACAGCAAATGGAAAGGACCAATTTCTTTTCAAATAGTTAAAAACTCAAATCATGTTAAAAACGGATATGGTATGATTTATAAGGGATAAACTACTACTATTATATAGCCCACAAGAGAAGACTAATCTATGTTCAAACTAATTAAACCTATGCCCTATGAAGATGGAACTTGAACGAGACTTGTGATTCTGGGAGCCAGAGAACAAAAGCACATGCCTCCGCATGTGCAAATCACATGCCCAATAGACCCCGCCCAAAGTTATATCCAATAATAATAATAAAAAAAATGTGACAAAATAATAATAATAATAATAATAAAAAGTCCAGCATTCATGCTTTCCTTCAACCTCGTGCAACCATAGATGGTTCATGGAATCTTTGCCTTCAAGTTATACATGGCATGCCCACAAATCGATGGCCATCTCTCTCTCTCTCAACTTCAGACGTTTGAAAAAAGAGAAGGAGATGACTGTATGCTTCATCTGGTATATGCCTTTGTGACAAATAACTTGTAGCTACTAATGTGACCAACAAGTTCTTATTCAGCTATCCACTCCTGTGTCAGATCATAATGTGGGACCTTATCATTAATAAAATAATAAATAAATTTAAATGATCCCTTTTTAAGGGTTTGTAAAAATTGATAAAATCTTTTATGAACCATAATAAATATTTAATTTGTGAGCAAAAATTGATTAATCATTTTATCAATCTTTTATTCATATATTATTATGACTTGAATTCAGTTTTTTTTTAATTAGTCGGTGAAGAAGTGTAACGACATTTCCCTTTTCCTGTATTGAAGTTAGTCACCCTTTTAATCTAAACTAACGTGTTTTTTTTGTTTTTCACTTTTTCTCTCAAGAAAAGAAACATTAATTTGGCTTATATTGAAACAAGCTGATAAACCTAAAATGCAATGGAAGGATTTTGCCTTTGGAGTTGTGAGATGCAGACAATCGCTGCCATTTAGCTACCCAAGAAAAAGGTTCTTTTGTGCTTTTGTGTCATTTCACTTGACCGATCCAGCAATAATTATGTCATTGATCCTTTCTTCTTCTTCTTCTTCTTCTTTTTTTTTTTTTTTGGTTTCTTGGTTCTCTAGATATAAATGGAAGAGTAGGTAAAGTATTGATCGCATACTTTCTCATTTCAAAATAATCACTACCAAACATTGCATCGACCCTCGGTTCAGTCCACACATAATCTAATTATCAAATGATGTTGGTGCTAATTGTGGCCAAAAGCTGTCTCCCTGGTTATTATCCAAGTCATTTCTTTTTTGAAGAGCACTTTGATATCCTCGTCTTAGTTATATAAAATAAACTATATATTCGTCGGTATATTATTTGCTTGGCTACATCAAGATTATGAAAGGCAGAAGACAAATTGTGATACAATTTAGAGTTTAATTTCTACATATTAAAAATATGAATTTTTTTTATATTATTGACTAGTTAAATCATCTAATTTGCATAACTTTTAAGTAGTAGGTGTGTGATTTAACTAATTTTACTTATATAGCAATACATGATTGGATAACAGAAAATGTATTTTTTAAAAGTGATGTTATATATTATGTAAAATATATATAAAATTTTTAATAGAAATAATGATGATTATTAGATAAAATAAAGTGATAAGACCTACTAATTTATTTAAAGGCTAACAATCGTGATGTATTATTCTAGATACAAAATTATGTCAAAATTTCTGATTCTTTGGCATTTTTCATTTATTGCTTTATATTTACTAGCAAAACGTCTGATTGACTCTATCGAAATTCGCCTATTTAGTCGGAACAATCTAATATTATAACCCCGTGAAGGGGAAAAAAAAAACTAATATTATAACAATTTGTTTCATTTTTGGGCACCAATAATATTTTGTCCAATGAGACGTGTGCACCACCAAGAACTATAGCAACTTGGGGACGAGAAGTGGTTGGGTATATATATATAGAGAGAGAGAGAGAGAGAGAGAGAGAGAGAGGGAGAGAGAGAGAGAGAGGCCAAAATCTTTGTTCTAAGCAAAAGATATTATTACTAAGTAGGTTTGGTTGAAATGCCCTTTCAATGCAGTGGAATGCACAACCAAAATTTAAGATGAAATTAAGCTCAATTGACTTTAGTTTGAGGGGAAGACGACAGTGAGACACTTGAAGAATTCAATTTGCTAATGATTGTGACTTAAATAAATCGCATTTGAGTTACGGGGTAATCCATATCCCTGCGGAGAAAGGTACTCAAAAAATATTTTATGTTTGCTGAGACGAGAGGTGAGAAAAATGAAAAAGATGATAAAAGGTCAAAGTGTTAGGGTATCAGATAAAAGATGAGGCCATTTCTGCAGCTAATAGATTCCCGCCAGAGAACACAACTAATCGAGTAAATTGATTTCATCTTTCAATTCCTATAGTTTTTTTTTTCTTCATAAGCTTTTTCCTTGAAATTCATATAGATTAGATTTTTTTAAAAGTATCGAAGAAGTTTACTTAGTATTAGAAAAAAGCAACATTGATTCTTGCTAATTTCTAAGTATTTTGTTCTTCACCGTGGCATGAACTTCAACATAATCTTAATTTATTAATTAATAATCACTGTGAGAAGGAACTTATTATCAAAGTCATTTTCATGAAGGTCGTAAGTGGGCTTCACTTAGTTTTCATCCCGAAATTGCAGTATTGCTTGGATTAATCACTTCCCTTTATCTCATGTCACATTAGGTCATTTAGGTGTGTTAGGTTGACGGTTGATCACTTCCATTCTCTTTTTTTCCATACCTATTAACACCAAAATCAACTAACTTATAATTATCCTTTTTTTATTTTTTGCATTCTTTTGGTTTCGGAATATGTTTTGAAAACGAAAAATCTTGTGATATGATCCTCATTCATATTTCAAAACTTTATATAACATTTTTCCCGGGAGTTTAATTACCTGGAAAATTTCGATACATATTGGTGGATGGGCAGTTGAATAATATTATTCAATTTGGGGCAGGACCAAAGTAGTTACCCTGGCCGTCTTTAATCCATGTCTATATAACCGATTGTTGCACTACAAAGTGAATCCTTATAAGCAGTAAAAATAGATATTGATTAATTGGCATTTTACTTTTTAGTATAAGAGATAATAATATAATCACTAGTGTGTGTGTATATATATATAACAATTTTATATTGAAAAAATCTCAAATATAACAATAGGGTAAATGAGTCCAAAATCTAATTAAAAATTCACGATATGCTGCATTGAGTCTGCGTTCAAGCTTTAAACATTTGCTAAGGAATTTATTACAATCAATTATTAGCCCCAAAACGTTCATGGCTATTTTAAATCATCACAAGATATAATAATACTTACCTAAGCTTGAGCTTACATACTTCTCATGCATTTTATTATTTGTTTTAAACAAATCAAAGTTAGGTCCAACAAAAAACTCATCTCAATTTAGGGTTACGGAATATACCTCAAAGTTCATCAAACACTTAAAATGTATTTATAGATCACCTACATATTAGCATAAAAAACTACCCACCGAAACCAAATCATGACAATATATAAGTAAAAAATCGACTAGGTAGCTAGTTCTATTATCACATACTTCTTGTACATTCTTATACAATTGAATATAAATTGTTTAATAGAATATACCCTAAAAATATATATGACAACTAAAATTTAAAGTTTACCAATACAAAAATTATGTCAATTTACAATTATTGTCACTTGCCCACTTGGTCAATAAAAACGATCACATCCACGTAAACAAGAAAGACCGAAATCAAAACTCTAGATTATGTCTACTGCGTTCAACTATTCAATGTTTATTTCTCTAGACGCGTATATCTACTTCCTTCAACAAGTTTTGGCAAAATTGAATTTAATCCATTTGACTTTTTAATTATATGATATTATATTGATGATTGAGTACGTTAGATTTAAAAAAAAATGGGACAATAATAGATATGTTGATATATATTGTAATTATTGATATTTACTTATATTTTCAAAAATATATTCATTAAAATAAAGTAACATAATGAGATATCAAATTATTTTTAAATTATATGAAATTTGATATATTTAATTTACTTTGTTAGAACTTCAAATTCAATAGCTATATTGATATGACTTCATACCAATAAAAAGATATTAAATGAAGTAATTAAGTCTGAAAAAACTTAACTCTCTATGAGTAAATAAATCTTTACCCTATATGGATGTCTTTGTATATATTATTTTGATCTAAACAATATTTTCACTAATTTGATTTGAGTTGATCCCCTACATATAATTAAGAAATATCTCTCAAATTATGTTTAGATTTTTTAGATACTAGATTACAATCAAATCCATATAATATTTTTTAATTTAAATTCAAAATAAGATACTTAGAAGATTCATTTTTTTATGATTTTAATTGTGATATACTATCCATATAAGTTTTTTTAAAAAAATGAGATTAATTTTAATATATTGAGATTGTAGAAAAAATTTTATATTATCATCTAATTATATATCATTATAATATAATTTTTTTGAGTTAATATATGTGAGAATCAAATGCTTTTCTTACCAACATGATAACATGTAATTATACAAGATTGCCTCCAATTAATGAGAGGATATCTATAAGAAACCAAAAAAAAAAAAGTATTAGTTTGATTTTATTGTATTAATTATATAAATTTTTTATTTGTATTATCATGCAATCAAATCCTTCTCATTTCTTTTATATATGTTTCCTTTTGTTTTTTTTTTTTCAGTATATCTACTATCAATACTCTTCCAGACGAAAGCTCTTTTATGGAAATAAATTTTTAATCAGGAGATTCTCTATATATTATCAACAATAATAAAAAGTGTCTCGTGAACAAGATTATTTTCTCATTTTTTGTATTAAGAAACAACCAAGTGATTTGGATATATGTGCACATAAATTCATACATATGTCCTTGCAGAGGGGTGGCGCTATTTATTGCCATCAACAAGGTATAAAAGCAAATTCAAGTGGTCCTACGATAATCAAGAATGAATTGAATGGACGACGTGTCTAGCTTCATCTGGGCCCTCTCGGTCTCAGCATTTGATCCCTTCAACCACGCTTCCAAACATTTCCTTCAATCGGAATAATTGCCACACAAACACTTCCCACCCCCAACCAAAAAAATAAAAGCAGAAAGCCACCTTAGAAAAACAAAATAATAGAAAAATAATATGAAAAAGCCTAGATTATCTCTCCCTTGACCCTGGATGGCCTTGATCCTTTCCTCCTAGGCGGTTTTATTAATACAAACTCTAATAATCGAATAAATGATGATTTTGTCCTCACATTTTAATTTGATTTTTAAAACTTTAAAAAAGTACCAATCTAATTTTTAAAATTATAAAGGTAATTTAAATTAACTTTTATGAGAACTAATTTAAATTAATTTTTATAATTTTAAAAATTAAATGTATATTTTTTATATTCATTCATTAAAGTGAATTGTGTTTATAATTTATACTAAATTGTAGTCTTGGCTATTATTATTATTATTATTATTGATAAATTATCAACATTTTTGGCAGCGACTTTCCTATATTTTGTAGTCGCCTGTTTGTGCAGTAAACTATACTATATGCAACTTTTTTTTTTATTCCTCTTTTATTTGTCTTCTGGAACTCTTACCTCTCTTTCTCTTCAGATTCTTTTCTCTCATCTTGTTCTTCTTCGAATCTCATTCACTACCCTTTCACCCCTCGTGCTTGGTTCCTTCTCGCTTGTACTACACTTGACTTTCTTTAGCAACGGTTCCACATAACACATAACTGTTTTCAGTTCAGCCTTTCTTTCTTTTCTGTTTGAACTGGTGAGTTTCTTTTCTGAAAGGGTCCTATACACGTTACATGGTTTTCTCAGAACACGTTTTCTTTTTTTTCGTCAACCCATATTTGCTGTCAGTGTTTTGATCTGTCTGCCACTGTTCCAGGAACGTGTTTTTTGTGTCTTTTTGTGGCTGCTTAAGTGCATAGCATAGGTACTTGTTTGTTCCCATTTTTTTTATAAAAAAAAAATGCCCTTGTTTGGTTGCTGCAAAAAACAGCTGAGTGGGAGGGAAGAAAGAAAAGGGGTGAGGAAAAAAAATGTTTTTTTCTTTTTTTTTTTTTGTTTGCATTTGGTCAAATGCATATATTAATCTAATTTTGGATTTCATTTGTGGGGTTGCTTTCTTTTTTCATACTTCTGTTTATCCCTGTAAGATTGAATGAATAGAAAAAGCAGATCAAGTTTGAAGATTTGTACATTTCAGCCTGGTGTGAAGGATTAAACTGCATTTGCATCAGTTTTGGAATTTTTTTTTTTGCTGCCTCGCTTTTTGGGGTCTTCGCAGAGAAGTGCATGCATTCCTTTTTTTTCTGTGTGATAGTGATTTCGATGGATTTGACTACCGGATGTACATGATGGGTAGTAACTTGTGTAATGGTAAATTTATTCTTATCCTATGTGCTTGGTTATTCAATTCAACAATGTAATGCCAAAGTCAAGCCTTGATTTTCAAGTTGCAATCAGAGACCCTTTTTTTTTTTTTTTATTCTGTGGGGTGCTATGTACTTCAGAAGACTTTTCATTTTTTTCCTTTTTGTGTGACTGACTTTGAAATTTAAGAGTATAAGCCTTCAATTGACCGCTTCAAATTCACATATAATGAACCAAGCACCACGTAAAGCCATTATAACTAGTGGCATGTGTTTTGATATGATTTGTTGTGTCAGTAATACACCCTTTTGACAGGTCTTTCAATGGATTGGATGATCAATAGCAATAGGGAGTAGCAGAAGAGGGGAAAGAGGGAGAGATGAGGGAGGAGTCAACAGGACTGATCATAGGGATCTCCATAGGTGTGGTTATTGGTGTTGTTTTGGCGATTTCTGCACTTTTCTGCTTTAGGTACCATAGGAAGCGATCGCAGATAGGCAATAGCAGTTCCAGGAGGGCAGCTACCATACCTATCCGTGCAAATGGTGCTGATTCATGTACCATTCTGTCAGACTCAACCTTAGGTCCAGAATCACCTGTGAAGTCCGGGCGTAATGGCATGTCCTTCTGGTTTGATGGATTTAAGAAGAGTAGCATGGTTTCAGGATCTGGTATTCCGGAATATCCATTCAAGTATGTTTTTCTTATGTGGAATTTGCCTTCATGTGCCATTTCTTCCTGTTTTTGGATGAAACTACTCTGAGTTCTTATTATATGGAATGTGAAATGGTCCGTGAAAAGAACTGAAAGGCTTCATGGTCTTAGCTTTCTGAAGAGATATTAGTTAACTGGATTGGTGAAGTTGAAGCATTTAATCAGATGATGAAACAAAGGAAAAGATGGCTTTAAACCACGATAATAGCTTTATATTTGTTAAGATAGATAGATGCTTGATTGACTCTAGGCATTTGACTTATTGAATATTATCTTTCCATATTGAACCTAAAGATGTATACTTTGAAAATCTGCGAATTTTAGTAACCACTAATTGCTTTCAAAAGTGAGGTGCAGTTAATTGTTTGAACTTGACAGAATGACTTCTTATTTCTTCAGGGATTTGCAGAAGGCAACCTATAACTTTACAACGCTCATAGGACAAGGTGCATTTGGTCCTGTTTATAAAGCTCAGATGTCAACTGGCGAGACTGTTGCAGTGAAAGTTCTTGCAACTAATTCTAAGCAGGGGGAGAAAGAATTTCACACAGAGGTAGAGTTTGTTAATAATCATTTCTCATTTCTGATTGTAGTGCATGTTAAATGCATTAACTTGATAAATTTATGGAGAAAATGAGACTACTAAATGAAATATAGGAGGGATGTGAATGGGTATTGATGAATAAAGTAATTGATTCTTGGGAAATTGGTGATTTAGAAGTTTTATAGTCTTGTATCGTGTAGTACTTCTCTCTAAGATCATTTTGTTCACTCCAGACCAGACTAATTTGTCAACTTTAACCTTCTATGTTCTTTTAATTTTGGTCAGGTAATGTTGTTGGGAAGGTTACACCACAGAAACCTGGTCAATTTGATTGGATACTGTGCAGAAAAGGGGCAACATATGCTTGTATATGTATACATGAGTAAAGGCAGCTTGGCTTCCCACTTGTATAGTAAGTTAGCTTATCTACCTAAATTCTTCCTTGTGATACTCATGCTACCTGGGGCAGCACAATGGATTGCATTAATTACTCACTTTGGTTGGCAACTATCAAAGTTTGTTGAATTCGCATCTGGCATGTTTGAATCTAGGGATTCAAGTAGTTGAGGCTTTGCCTTACCATTATCCAACTGTTTTAGACTCTCAGAGTGATCAGCAATGTTATTTTCGCTTTTATGGACTTCAAGGTTAATGAAAGCAGCATCCCCTGAAACAGTACATGAATCCACACCCTCATTTTATAAGTTTTGATGGGGGAAAAAAGATAAAAAACTGTGGTATAGATTAATGCATATGCTGTTTTCCTTACTGCCTCACCTATTATGTGGCTCAATCTGGTTCATGGAAATATGTATATCCTAACACAAGTTAGAAGTTTTGTAATTTTCTATATCCACAGTTACAAACAAATTGTGTGAAAATCTATCTTTTCTGTGTAATGCAAGCTTTTCTAGACTTGAAAGCAATTTATCAAACCTTTTTCTTTTTCTTCCTGTAAGTTCCCCTAGAAGCCATGACTAGATTCTACTCATAATCTGCACATTCCTCCGCTGGAATCCCACCTTAGAAGGAAGGCACTTATGATCATGTCATGTATGCAAGAGATATGACCTTGTGCTGCATATTGCATAAGCAATAATAAATGAAACAAATACCTCTCTTGTCTCTATATTCAGGTGAAGAGAATGGGACGCTGGGCTGGGATTTGAGGGTTCATATAGCTTTAGATGTGGCAAGAGGCTTGGAGTATCTTCATGATGGAGTAAGTATCCACGTGATCTTCACTAAGATAATTCTGCTTTGTATATTTAGTTATAACTATACTTTTTGTCTCTTCAGGCAGTTCCTCCTGTAATCCATAGAGATATCAAGTCTTCCAATATACTGTTGGACCAGTCCATGAGAGCCAGGGTATGTCCTTGTTAATCATCACCTTTAGCACATAAAGGTTGTAAATAAAAAGTAAAATGACTTTTCTGGCTAAGGATGATCTCTATATCCACCTCTTATGACTTGTTTCTCCCTCTCCTCTATATGTTTAATCTATATAATCTAAGATGATGCTGAATGACTACATGTATTTCATTTAGTCATTTATCGTTAGTTAGGATGCTGCTTACTTTGTTGTTGTTATCAATTCCGAATCAAACAGGTTGCTGATTTTGGACTTTCAAGAGAAGAGGTGGTGGACAAACAGGCAGCTATTCGGGGTACCTTTGGTTACCTTGACCCTGAGTACATATCTTCAGGGACATTCACTAAGAAAAGTGATGTATACAGTTTCGGGGTATTGCTCTTTGAACTCATAGCTGGTAGAAATCCTCAGCAGGGTCTTATGGAATATGTTGAGCTTGTAAGATCTCTCTCTTGTTGCTTTTTGGTGATATGTAATGCATATTAAAAAAGTCATTGCTACTAACAAGAAGTTGAGTAAAACCTTTAGTTGCTCCTTGAAATATATACCGGACATCAACTTGATCCTTCAAAATTCTTTACATCAGTTTGGTAATAAGCATCAACTTAAGGACTAAACTAATGTCTGAATATTGGAGGACTAAATTGATGTCTATTTTAACCATTGTGGGACTAAATTGATGTCAAATCCAGAATAGTTGTTGTATTAACACATTATGCATAATTCATTTCTTATCCTAATGAATGCTATTGATGGATGAGTAGGCAGCAATGAACTCTGAGGGAAAAGTGGGTTGGGAGGAGATTGTTGATTCAGGGCTAGAGGGAAAATGTGATTTCCAGGAGCTCAATGAAGTGGCAGCCCTTGCCTACAAATGCATCAACCGCGCCCCACGGAAGCGCCCTTCCATGAGGGACATAGTGCAAGTGTTGACAAGGGTCCTTAAGTCAAGGCACCATAGGAATCATCATCACAAGAAGTCCTTGTCAGCCACAGCAGATGAAGTTTCCATTGATGTTGATCATCCAGACACCAAGGTTCCTATTGCTGACCACAGGAGAGATGAGTCTATAGATAGTGCAGCTGACATGTATGATTTGTAGAATATGGTTTTGCATCTAGCACATTTTGTTTTTGTCACATTTTCATTTTTGGTCTTTTGCCTTTGGATTTATAATTATGGTCTTAGCTAGCATGAGTCCTGAGTGATTTATAATGACGCCTGGCATCATCTTCCGTAATTCTGTCTCACATTTTCTTATTTTCTTTATTTGTTTTTTCTTTCCTTTTTGTTCCTTCTCTTACCTAAGTTCTGGCTGTATTGCAGAAATGACACTTCAAAAAATTTGTATATTAATACTTTCATGACTGAAATTGAAGTGATAGAAGAGGAAGCTACCTTCCATGCTTTTTCTTTTTTGTTTTCTTTTCAGGTTTTTCACATTACATTAAAAATCTACATACTAGAACTAATTTTAACATGACTCGGTTCAAGTGATTCACAAATGAATCCTTCAATTATCACTGACAAAAGATGATAAAATCTCAATTCTTGAACAAGTATGGTTCAAGAAAGGAAGACATGGTTAATTTGTAGTTAAGATTTGATTTAATGTGTTTTTCGGATTAATTTATTTTGAGATTCAAAACAGCCTGTAATCAAAAGTTCTCTAAGATAATTTTTGTAAAATAAGTTATAATATTCTCCAAAATAAATCCCACCAAACGTGTCTTTAATGGTAATATATCCATTCTATAAATAACTAGGGTGTAATATGCAAGATTTATGGTATAAGCCACTTGTATCCTATCCTATTAGATGAGCAATTTAGTTAGATTCGAACAGGGTTCAATTTTTTTAATATGATATTTGAGTACTAGATGTATAATAATATGATATTTGTGAAAAAATTATAATAACATGGGTTTTTACAAATCTCGCACAAAGTGAGATTTATAAAAACAAACAATCTTTTAATCTTTATAAACCAAAAACTCGCACAAAGTGAGATATTGAAAAGTAAAATAAAATATTTGACAATTATAATCTCACACAAGCCATAGAGAACCCCAACTCACGAGGTGTCCAATCGAACAAATTTACTGATGACTTGCAGTTATCAAAGAAATGAGCTTGATTCTACTCAATTCAGTTAACTAATTCATTCCAAATAATGACATGTTCATCATAGAATCACAAAGCGGAGAAAACCAAATTTAGTGGTGGTTCAACCTACAACCTAGTGGTTATGATTATTTCCTATATCTTCAAATAGGTAGTCTCATATTTAACTCCTACATTCCCATTTCCATATTCCTTTAGAAAGAATTTCTAGTCTTTATTTTAAAAGAAAAAGTTAGTGTGAATCCATGATTAAGTAAGGTGTGTTAACCATAGCTAAGTGAACCTCAATGCCTTTACTGGCATCTATGTTTTGGAGCACGGTGTCATTTCAAAGTAAAAATGGGATTAAGGGTTTTGTATGTAATACAAAATCCTCATTTTAGTCTATAAAATTTCATGTCGGACATATTAATTCTTGTAAATTTTTTTTTTTTTAATTGGTCCTTACAAATTAAATAGTTGGACAAATTGGTCTCTATAATTTGATAGTTTTCAACAGGAACCAATACAATTTGGAAGTTTTTTTTAAGGGCTAATTTAAGAGTTTTTTTTTTTTTTTTGTAGGAATCAATTTATTTGACTTAAAATTTTTAGGGATTAAAATGAATATTTTGTTTCTATTTAATTAAACCTCAAGAGTGATATCTGATTTATTCACCTAAAATAAAATATACAAAAGTGTACAAATGTTGAAAATGGTGCATATAAAATATACAAAAGTGAGTACGGTACACTTCCCATTGAAAAAATCCCATATCAATGTAATTTTGTCTCCAATTCCATATTATTGGTAATCCTTCACTCAAACCAGATGTCAAAAATAATTTCCCTTTGAATAGCCTAATATAGGGGCAAAACTATTTCAAATCTTACTCTCTCTATTTCTTTTTAGAAAAATCGTTAATTTCAAAATCTTACTAATTACTAATAAAACCAAGAAAAAAAAAAGAAGAAATCCTCATGGGTTGATTGAATGAAGCAAGACCCACTTCTAAAAAAGTCATAGTTTTGAATTCTCACTCGTCTGGATGGGTTCAGAATTTGGGCTTGAGCTGAGGAGTAAAGACTAAAGAGGCCCCTATTGAAACGTCGTCGTATCATTTGATATTGCATTCTTTCTCTCACTCCCTCTGCTCTCCAACTTTCTCACTGCACATTATCCATTATCGTTATCAGAAGCACAACAAAGAAGAAGAAGAAGAAGAAGAAGAAGAAGCAAACATTAAGCAGAGTAGCAATGGCAGCAGCAGCTATGGCTGCTCTTCAGAGCTCGATGACGTCACTCTCACTCTCCTCTAACTCCTTCTTCGGACAGCGTCTCTCTCCCATTACTCTCTCACCTCCTTTGGTACGCTACCCGCATTCATCTTCTCCTCTCAATTCGTTTCTCAAATTACTCAGAGTTTTAGCTCAAGTTTCAATTTTGATCATTCGGCTTGATTGCTTTATCCGTTTTGCGAAATGGGTCTTTGGCAGATTTCCTTGTTTCCCATTATATTAGTTTCCAATCTCATGGGTAAAAATTTTTCTTTTTTTATTTTTTTGGGTATTGTTTGGCCAGTTTTCTTTTAGTAGTGATACTGTAGTCTTGGGTTTATGATGAACCCTTCACATGACAATATATCAACTATTTCTAACATAATTTAAAGGTATAAATATATGAATATATAGACGTCATAAAAGCATTAGTTGAAATAGTGTCAGATGTATGATTCATCGTAAACTTGAATCTATTAACATTTTCCATTTTCTTTCTGGTGATAATGTTAAAATTTTTCCTAATAAATTGTTATAGTGTTTTGTATAATTGGTGGACTACAATATTCAAGTTGTGTGCTTTGAATTCATACTTGGGTTTCTTTGCAAATTGATTTTTCTGGCTCTCTTGATTTAACATACACTACCCTCATCAATGGCTTCAATTTTATGTCTTGTTCAAATACGTATAATGGTTTTGGAGGGTGAGATGAATATCCCTATCCATTACATGACTGTTGTATTTGACATGAATCTGTTATTTTGGGCCTCTTCTGGATAATTGGTAATGATGATAATGGATGTGAACTAAGCCTTTATGGAAAAAGAAGTTTGATTGGTGTTGTAATATATGTTTTCTGGTTTAAGCTACTTGATGTAGGGGAAGGCTATGAGAAAAGCATAAGGATTATTGATTGATGCTTGTATCTGTTGCAATCTGTGTCGCTGAATGATTTGTGATTAGGCTCGTCTATCTTTGGCAACCATTTTGCTTGTACTATGTTTTATGATAGAGAATCTAGTAATTCTTAATGTACTATGTTCATTTTCTCAGTGCCTGGCTGTTGTACTTTTCAAGTTTGGAATTGGCTCAGCCAACCTTTAAGTTTCCCTTTTCTTAACAATTTTAACAGTTGAGAAACTGTTTTGATCATTGTGCAAATTTCTAGGTTCTTTTAATTTCTGTTGGTCATCATTTTGTTGAGTTGCAAAAATGGGTATGTTTCATAAAAAATAACAACAACACTAATATTTTGTCAAACTGTATCTTCCAATTTCATCGTGGTCATCCATACTAGCCCCAAAACGTCTTTATGTTGTCAAGATTGTGACTAAATTCACCATAAATGCAGTCCTGAAAACTTTAGTTGACTAATTTAGTATTGTTTTATGTTGTCACATGCAGAGTAAGTCATCAGAGAAGCAATGTCTTATTGTAATGAAGGTAAGTATAAGAATCTCGCCTCAGCCGTGCTTAATTTGATTATTGTTTTCTGATTTTCTTAAATTGAAATCTAAATGGACCAAAAAGTTAAGGATGGTGAGATGAAGCAGAGCATGTATTGTTGCAGTCATCAGCAGTTCATTATTTGTTTGTATTTGATTGAAAATATTTGTCTAACACCTTGACCAAAATTTGACTCGTTGCAGTCAATGTAAGAAGAAAAGTATATATTTCATTTTCATGTAAACTTGATCCATAGTTCGTATATAGAGTTTTACCGTAGTTGTGAACTATGTTTTGCCCAATGTTAAGAAACCTGTTCAAGACATAAGTGTAATGCCATAGCTGCTTCAGTGATGTGGAGCTTTCTCATTTACTAATGCTGTATACTATATAGAACTTAACACTGAATCCATTTAAACCCTATGCCTTCAAATTACAATAATACAATGGAGCATAAAAGCTTTTCATGTTCTAAATAAAATGAAAACAGAACAAACCTTAAATATTCTCTAGTAAATTATTTGAACAGCATAAAAATGGAAAAATTATGGGTCAATTTGAATTATTGTCTAGCTGGCCTTAATAAATGTCTTGCGTAATATTTTTTCTGTTTCTTCTCTGGCAGCTTAAGCGATGGGAGCGAAAGAAATGTAAACCAAACAGTCTTCCTCTCTTGCACAAAATGCATGTTAAGGTTGGAGATACAGTAAAAGTCATATCTGGACATGAAAAGGGTAAAGTTGGGGAGATTACCAGGGTCTTCAAGCATAACAGCACTGTCATAGTGAAAGACATAAATCTGAAGACGAAACATATGAAGAGTAGAGAAGAGGGGGAACCGGGACAAATTATTAAGGTTGTTTTCATTTCTCTTAATACTTTTGCATGTTCTTCAGGATATGAAAGATAACTGTTTATTCATTTAGATTAGAAAAACATGGATATGCCATAACTCTTGTTGACATCTCATTCACTGGTTATTATGTATATTCAGAGTAATTGTTTAGATGAACTTAATTATGGTGTTCCTTAAGGATACATAGTAAAACTTACGTGAACTTCAATCTTATAGTTAGTTTAAATGTTGGAGTATGTTTTGGCATATTAACTAGAAACATGTGCGTGCAATTTGTTGGTGTGTATCTTCATCTTCTAATACTCATGGGAAACTTTTTTTCTTCAATTCCAGATTGAAGGTCCTATCCACAGCTCAAATGTGATGTTGTACTCCAAGGATCAGAATGTCGCGAGTCGCGTGGGTCATAAAGTCCTTGAAGATGGTAAAAGAGTCCGCTACCTTATAAAAACAGGAGAGATAATTGATAGTGCAGAGAATTGGAAGAAACTGAAGGAAGAAGGTAAAATAACTGAAGTTGCTGCTACTTAGTTTTGCTGGTTGAATTCACACCTTCACTAGTGATGTAACAATAGTTGTACTTCTGATCTTTATCTTTTCATTATTTAACGTATATTTTTTCTTTTTGGGTTTCTCTGTTGTTCTCTATACAGAAAACCTGAGTGATTAAATGTTTTATATCTGTTGGTTCTTGACTTTGTGCAAGTGACTTTTCTGTGAAGAGAAATTGTTTAAGTCTCTACCCTAGAAAGTTGCTTATAGGTATGTTCATCACGTTCAAGAATACAACATCTCTTTTTTGTTTCTTTGGAGTTATAAAGAATGATTGTTTCCTTTCCAACGACTCATTCAATCAGGGATGCTTCTATTTGTCCACTCCAATCAAATAGGAGTAGTATATCCCATTTGGTTCTGTTTACGAATGTAATAACTCGTTTCATGCTAAAGTGGATACATGCTCTATAGCTAGATGCCCTCTTAGTAAAGAGTAATGAGTCTTGGGTTCACAATATACCCTGCACGTGACAACATATCAACTATTCAAAGTGTAATTTAAAATTAAAAATATGTAAATATTATAAAAATATTGGTTGACATTGTGTCACGTATAGGATTTACTATTTCGAGTTTATATTAGTATTTTTTCTTAGTAAAATAGGCGTAGTTATTCAATTTAAGTGGAATTGTATTAGATGATAAACTATTTAGAATGAAAATCACTTGTATAATAAAATACTATAGTAAAAGTATTTTATAACTATTAATGAACTATTGGACAAGTGCTAAGCAACTTAATCTCTGCTAAAGAGGTAACTAATTTAATCTCTCATAAGGATGGGGATTGAAGTTCACTTCTTGATAAACACATTTATTGGGAGGGAAGTAATTGCAAATGCTCTATTATTTAGAATATTTTGCAAAACACATTTATTTGGCGAGGGAAGCAATTGTAAATACTTCATTATCCAAAATTGCAAGAGCAATATCTACTGGAATTTTGCAGTATAAAAAAAAAAAAAAGATACCTTGTAACTTCATTCAACATATTTTGTCCATTAACATGAAAATTGCAGAGTGAAATGGCGAAATCCTAGTTTTGAAAGCTAGGTGGGATATGGTTTTCTTGAATCTATACATTCATGCTGCATGTTTCCATTTCGTGTCTTTACTTTTGGAGGAATGTCCAGCATGGTGAATCTCACGATGTGCTATGATTGTGAACCTCAAATAATTAATGAATAATGATTCAAGATGGACATGTGGGAGGGTGCAGCGTTGGCACTTATGGAGGTTCTAGTATGAGCCTTTTTTTCCTTAGGAGAAATGATAATTATACTTATGAAGTATGAAATATTGTGTTAATTCACACACTATCTACTAAATCCTATAAGTGCAAGTAGAGAAATATTATTTTAATTCACACATTATGGGACATTATATCAACACATTCACATCCATTATTGGATGGGGTATGAGATTCAAACAAAGTGAGATCTATATCTAATTCAATTGAGGATATAAGTGTGTCTGTATGATATTTCACAAATGATAAGTCAAAATAATATTACTGCAAATAACACTACTCTTTTCTTGGAAGTGGGATATCTGACATGACGGTTTGATGCCTACATGACTCGCTGGATTTCAATGACACGTGTTCATCGTGGCCCAAATCGATATTATTATTGGGTGGTGGTTGGTGGTTAATAATTCATAGATAATGTTACTGTGTGGGTGTCAAATCTTTGCAATGAGAAATGATATTTTCACACTCATATGGGTATAGATATTTATATGGGTCTCATATAATGTGAGAGAAATGATGGAAAGAGAATAAGTTAAGAAAAAAAATAAGTGATGAGACCATATATATTATAAGTGGGGTGTTTGGGTGTTTGAAAAGATTGGATGCTTAAATAACAAAAACCTTTTGCTCCACTCTTTCTTTCTTTCTTGTGAGTCTCGAGCGTTTCCAAACAATTATACAAAGAAAAATAAGTATCCTAAACTTTTTATGCCTTTATTTTTAACCCCCTAAGCCCTTCACATCACCAAGGACATGCGACTCCTTCTATGGCTGCCAATGACTGATCAAGTATAATGTTAATTTCGCAATCTCTTTTTAACAAGTCGTGCACAAACTACACCTACAAGACCTACAAAGTTGGGAGTTAAATGAACTCCTTAAATATCTAATCAATGGTTAGATTCTTGATGATGTGTATGAAAAAGGTTTCCTGATGAAAAACAAAACCCACATTTGTGAGAACTTTATATCTCAAGGAGATATCCTAAATTCATCTAGAATAAAATCGTGCACAAACTGCCGATTACACCAAATTCCAGCCATTTGAAATTTCATGTCAATATCACTACACTGAATTCTGAAAAGCAACACTCTCCCCTTTGGGATTTGGCAACTGTTGACCAGGCTAATAACGGCAAATATAACACCATTAATATACTTGCATCCAATAATTTGAGCTTAGAGAGATTTTTCATAATATAATATATATTAAGGCGTGTATGTTCAGATAGTTTAGAGTCCGATTCTTACTCCTTTCTTTCTCACTATTATCATTCTTCTAAAATAACAAAGGATAAATTTCAAGAAATGGTAAGGTGAAATTGGAAATTATCAATGCTTCGAGCCTAATAAACATTTGCATAACAAGGCATGTTAGATATAAAATTATTGATAACCCTTTAATTATTCAACTTCTTGCTAGTTGCTAGAACATCAATGACATGCTGACTGTTAAGCACCCCAAGTGAGATACATTACTGGGTCCTTTCCATTGCCTTAGACGCAGCTTATGTCATTTGGACTCCAGTGACTTCAAGTTGTCACATGAAAGCTATGTATGAAAGATTAACTGGTAGAATATTCTTGTACAACCTTGTCATTATATACCATGAACAGGTCAATACTATTCATTATTTAGAAAATCCCTGCGCATGCTCATACTACAGTATTAATCTCCATTTTTCACCAGAATTTAACTAAAATGTATCAAAATCCTTGGCAGTTATTGAAAAAAATAAAATTGCAAAGGGTCTTGATCATAAATTGTTATAATCCTATGGTTTTTCCTTCTGCAACAGTTGTAATTGATCATTTTATTTTCTATAGTTTAATAAATTGAATTAGTAGGACATATGACTCATTCTTAATCACAAATAATTAAAAACTATCGATGCCTTTAAATTTTATAAGAATATTGGAGAAATCCCCAAATCTATAACAATATAATATCCTATTATATTTTTTTGTCAATATAAGTATGCCGGGATATTTTGGGTATCACATCTATTATTCTTTGGTACTATAAAATTATAGTATTTGAATAGGAGGATTTTTACCGGGAAACACTATATTTACCTATTAGATTAGAGAGTATGGAAAGGATTTTTTGTGATTATCCTTAATATAGTAGAATATTTTTTAGAGTATGTCCGTGGTTTTTCCTTTGGTATTTAGGGGTTTCCACGTTAAAATTAGGCCTCCATTTGCTTTTAGCTTTGCACAAATTTATTATCACTATACCGATTGGTAGATTTAATTCTATCAAATTTATTTTGGTGCTCATTGTCACATATTGACATAATTTAATTATACTTTGAATCAGTCACTGAGCCCAACACACAATTGGTAAATAACTCGACTCCTTAAATATCTCATCGGGAGTTAGATTCCTGGCGATGTGTATAAAAAAGGTTTCATGAAAAAAGACAAAACCTATATTTGTGAGCTTTACACATCAAGGAGATACCCTAAGTTCACCTAAAATAAAATTGTGCACAAATTAAACTGTCGATTAGGCCACATCGCAGGGGTTAGAAATTTCATATCAATATCACTACACTGAATTCTGAAAAGCAATGCTCTCCCCTTTGGGATTTGGCTACTGTTAACCAGGCTAACGACGGTAGATATAAGACCATTAATATACTTTCATTCAATAATTTGAGCTTAGAGAGATTTTTCATAATATAATGTTAAAGCATATATGTTCTGATATATAGTTTAGAGTGCAATTCTTACTAATTTCATTCTTCTAAAATAACATAGGAAGGTGATACTCGGAATTGTGAACACTTCGAACCTAATAAACATTTACATATATACCAGGGCTTGTTAGATGCAAAATTATTGATATCCCTTTAATTATTCAACCTCTTGCTAGTTGCTAGAACATCAATGATATGCTGACTGGTAACCACCCCAAGTGAGATACATTACTGAGTCCTTTCCATTGCCTTAGACGCAGCTCATGTCATTTGGATTCCTCTGACTTCAAGTTGTCACATGAAAGCTGTGTTTGACAGATTAATTGGTAGAATATTCTTGTACAACCTTGTCATTACATTATATACCATGAGCACGTCAATACTATTCATTATCTAGAAAATCCCCGCGCATGCTCATACTACAGTATTATTCTGATCTTCTATCTTAATCGAAAAGTTGCTATCAACATAGCAAACTACTCATTTTCTACCTTTCCAAATCTATCTAAAATGAAAGTTGCAATATATATATATATATATATATATATATATATATATATATATATATTGACATATATACCACACACTGATTATTAATCTCCATTTTTTACCAGAACTTAACTAAAATGTATCAAAATCCTAGGCACCTACTGAAAAAAATAAAATTGCAAAGGGTCTTGATCATAAATTATTATAATCCTATGGTTTTTCCCCCTGCAACAGCTGTAATTGATTATTTTATTTTTTATAGTTTAATAAATTGGATTAGTAAACCACGTGACACATTCTTAATTGCAAATAACTAAAAACTAGTTATAAATGCCTTTAAATTTTATGAGGATATCGGACAAGACCCTAGATTTATAACATCCTACTATATGTTTTTGTCAAAATAAAGAAATAAATTAAGAACAGAGATGAATAGCACGAAGGATTCGGTACGGAACTACTGTATGAATGAGTTGGCAAAATTATATTTAGGTTAATACCACCATGATTTTAGTTCTTCTCCCACAAGTCGTCCTATCAATCAAATCTGGCCTCCTCTAAAATGGATATGGCAAACATCTTCACAGTTTTCACGGAGTTTTTTTAATCGTGCCCTATAGCAAACCTCATCATATTCATGAGGAAAACAAGAGGAATCGACTTTGCAAGTGGTGTTCCATCATAATCCGGAATTGTGCAGCTGAATCAGCTAAGAGTTCCGGGGAACCAGATACCATGGTGTCACCAAATCAACATTCAACAGTCCCGAGAATGTCCTCGACCTAGACACATGTAGTCAAACTTAGAACAATTGGCAACCATGCATTGCATACAAAACTAAAAATATTAACAAGGCCACAGTATGTTTCATGTCCTATATGGTTATATGTATATATCACTTACCATAAAAAAGTCAAGCACCAACAAATAAACGTTTCAAAAGTCATTCGACTCTATTAATAAATTTGTAGCACATGCCTACGTGCGTGCTCGATGGCACGCCGATATCACTATAATATCACTAATATTCTATATACTTTACCCAAGAGAGAATCCATTATTGTTAAAAGAAACAAAAAAAAAAAATTGGAAACACTTAGCCACATCTAATAGGCCATTCATAATTTAAAAAGGGGTTCCATAGAGGGTGGTTTATTAGTTTTATTGGCATTTTTGCTTTGTTGGTTGAGCTGAGAGTAAAGAAGGGCAATGGAGGGAGCACTTGATGAGGTGGTGAAGAGCAAAGGCCAAGCTGTTGCTTCTTCTTCAAGAACATACTGTGTCACTGGAGCCACAGGGTATATTGGTTCATGGCTTGTGGAGGCTCTTCTTGAAAGAGGGTGCACTGTTCATGCCACTGTCAGAGATCCTGGTTAGTAACCTTTCAATTTCAATTCTTTAACACTCTTTCCCTTTTTTTGTTGTTACTTGAAGACTTATTACAAGTGAGAAAGGATTGGAATCAAAGAAATTAGGCAAGAAAAGTTGTGTGGAATTTGTAGCAAGCTAGTTCCTCGAAACTCTCATAGATATTTGACTTGGTGGACAACCTAATTTTTGTAGCCATTTTCTAAGTAATTTTTCATTATTAATGAAAAATTGAATGCACATGGAAAAATAAATAAATAAATTGGACTAACATGGTCGATTGGAGTGAAGGATATATACTCATTCTTCTAGTAACTAGTGCTAGAAAAGTTATGCCTTTATAGGATCTCATTACTCGATCATGATTGGATCCACCGGATATGGTTGCATATTCATATTAACATCCCTTGTTCTCCTATTGGAGTGAGGAATAGGGGGGCACCGAAGGAAAGAAGGACAAGCTAGAGAAAGTGTATAACTTGGCAAGTAACCATGATCTATTTTCGGTGGAAAATCTAGATTGAACTCTCTAGAGCTTCAAAGAAGGATAGACTGCTGCAACATGAGACCACGAATGATTCTAAACTTTATAAAAATATGAATAATTCTAAATCATCCTATTATAAAATATCTACAAATCTTCCTAAATGTTAAATAAAATAAGTATTACTCTCTTTTTAAGCTTTCAAGATATTGATTTCATTTATTTCTTTATTTGTTTTAGTATTAGAAGGATGTGTAGGTTGTTTGAAATAGGAGGATATAACAAAACTCTAAAAATATATAGTATCTCTTAACAATTAAATATAGAAAGTTTCAAATTCCATAGCTGCCACATCTTGAAGTTTGTGAATATGTGAAAAAGTGATCATTTCTCACTTTTTTCAACCCATATCAAATATCATATCCTGATTATTAATAGTATCAACAAATTTTACGAAAATTCAACCAGTGAATAGTTACATTAATCGCTTGAAAAATTTGAAATTCGTTTAGTCTCAAAACTCCAAGGGATATCTTAAAAATAAGTTGGATGGTTCAAGACTTGTCTTATGAGCTCTTTGCTTGGAATTAACTTTAATTTATTTGTATGGGAAATCAACCATTGATCATTCATGTTGCAGCGTTTGAGAAAAACATACGTTTCTCGTCTGTGAATAACAATAGAACTGAGGCCCAGAGTTGTGGCCTCATGCTTTGGGCTGTTGGAGATGGCGGTTTCGCCCAACTAAAAAGCCCACAAAAGATTTCCCAAAAAGTTGGTAGAAAATGGCGTTGTCCATAAAACAAAAAATGATCATGGGCATTTATTGATATTCCAAGCTATAGAATTAGAATAGGACAATGGTACAACATTTTGAAGGAGCCAAATACATTGGCCTACACTCGTGATCTAGGAATAGTGGTCCTACATACATTCCTATGATTCCATCAAGCCATATGATCTAATTGATCTATTATGTGGTCTCTTCTGCGGTTCTACCAGATTATTATTGTTGTTATTAAAAAAATAATAATAATTTCTATACACTAATTATACTGTCATCAAATCATGTATTGTCATAATAGCAAAGTTATTGAGTCTCATACCCATTACTTAAAAAGTTATTTAAATAAGATCATTTAATTAGATAACAATGTAAAACACTTTTATACTATCAATGTATAGAAATTAAACTCTTAAATAAAAACATGAACTATGTATATACAGTGCGGATGAAGCATGAGGCTGTAAAAAGGCTTTGTGATTGACATAATATTTGCCGCCATTAAATATAGTTTATACTGCTTTGATCTAATGTAGACGTATTAGCACCAAAAATAAAAATCAAAAGAGCTGTACCTTATTCTGAGGATTTTTTTTGTGGGGAGATCTTTCTTTTGAATATAAAACTTATTCACTTATTAGATGGAAACCCAAAAAAGAAGAATAATAACACAATCAACAAGACCTGTACCTCCACCTTTATGGACAAAATTTGATCTCTCCTAACAGCAGGATGATTAGCCTAAGTTTAATAGAATTGTGGAAAGGTGTTCCAATAACATTTAAGGTTGATAAGAGGGACTGATTATAATTCATGATCTACTTCTATTTGATGGCTATGAACTGTATGTTAATACAATGTATGTTGAACTTTGTCTGATATAAGCTTTGCCTTAATTAATGATTATCTATGAACGTTTCTCGTTTTAATGTAACAGAGAAGTCATTACACCTAATGTCATTGTGGTCAGGAGGTGACCGATTGAGATTTTTCAAAGCAGATTTGCATGAAGAAGGAAGCTTCGATGAGGCTGTAAAAGGCTGTGATGGCCTTTTTCATGTTGCAGCTTCAATGGAGTTCAATGTTTATGAGAAAGAAAATATTGGTAATGCCATGAGCAATTATATTTTTTTTTCAATGAAACTGGAAACGCTTAAAGATTTTGTGAATGAAACAATGAAAACAAAAAAATCATGTGTTTTTATTTTTTATTTTTTCACAAAATCCTGAAAATAGAAAAAATAGAAAATGCAAACCAAACAAGCCATTTTGACATTTTTGTGGAATGGTATGAGACTTGTTCCCTGCATTGAACCTGCAGAGGCCTATGTTCAAGCAAATATAATTGATCCTGCAATCAAAGGAACCATAAACCTTCTCAAATCATGCTTGAAGTCCAATTCTGTGAAAAGGGTTGTTTTCACATCTTCCATCAGCACCATTACTGCCAAGGACAGTGATGGGAAGTGGAAGCCTATTGTTGATGAATCTTGCCAAATACAAGCTGATTATGTGTGGAACACAAAAGCAAGTGGATGGGTAAGTATATATGCTTTCCCTAGCCTGTTTGCATTGTACCAAAATGACTATGTCATTGAGTGTTTGTTCCATGTGTCAGGTTTATGCTCTTTCAAAGCATCTAACTGAAGGAGCAGCATTTAAATTTGCAAAAGAGAATGGTATTGATCTTGTGTCAGTCATAACAACCACTGTTGCAGGCCCATTCTTCACGGCTAGTGTACCATCAAGTGTTAAAGTTTTACTGTCATCAATAACAGGTTATTTTACCATGCATCTATATGTTTTTTAATTCATCCAGAGACATTTAAAAATCATATCCAAGTATGAAGATTCTCCTAGTTTTTAAGATGATTTGTGCAAAGAAATAAATTCAACGATCTATTAGTATGTTTCTCAGAACTTCAATATTGACCTTTTTGTATGTCTGTAAGTGAAAGCCATGTTGAAAAATTGACATACATTAAGTTGAACCTTTTGAATTTTCTTACTGCAAATTTCTTGATGAAGTATCTATCATACCAACTTCTCCAAAAGCATTGAATTTCTTTGCGCTGTTGTGCATCATAAAATATACAGCATGACACTTTCATACTTGAATTTACTTGAGTTTATATCCAAGTTATTTATCTTGTGACCATGCTTGACCATATTGATCTTAAATGTAGGTGAAACTGAGTATTGCAAGATATTATCAGCTGTAAATTCAAGAATGGGGTCAATTGCTTTAGTTCACATTGAAGATATATGCAGTGCTCACATATTCCTAATGGAGCATCCCAAAGCAGAAGGTAGATTCATATGCAGCAGCCTAAGTTGTCCATTGTCCAAGTTGGTCAATCTTCTCGCCAAAGAGTATTCTCACTCAAATATGAAATGGTAATGTTCTCCCCTTCTATAGGATGACTCATTTCTGAACTGATTTTTTTAAAGTGTTTATGTAATTCTTATACACATGTATATGCAGGATTGCCGAGAAAAATTATGATAACGTTCCTTCAGAGATTTCCTCAAAGAAGTTGAAAGATCTGGATTTTAGCTACAAGCATGGCCTTGAAGATATAATCCATGAGACAATTATGTGTTGCCTAGACTATGGTTATTTACCTCCTATTAGCCAATAGTCTTTCAATGCTATTATTGTACATGACTTTAAAGCTGGGCTTGAGTAACCTTATTTTGAGTTCAAAACAGCTTATAATCACAAAAGAAAGCAGTGATTATTTACTAGAAATTATGACCAAACGTTTTCTAAGCAGTGAACTTCTATATTTTTCTTCACAATAATATATTAGCCATTCCTAAAAAAAATATTTACATTTCATTTTTTGGTCTGAGGATTGGTTTAAATGAATATAAAGAACTTGGTACGAGTCTTGCTCATGTTATTTGCTCTTAACCTTCTTACAAGAATTCAGGGTCATCATCCTTAATGTCAATTACGGAGGCCTGGTCCCAAAATTTTCAAGCGTGATGTGTGGCAATTACACCAACCAGAAGGGGTTGCTGAGTTCAAGAACACCAGGATCTTATAATAGCATCTTATCTGACTCAACAAACTTAAATGTTGGTCTGTCCACCTTGAGTTTGTGCTGAATAAATGAAGGGTAACCAAGAGGCTACTAGGGACAAACGTCTTGATCCTGAAATAATACTATGACCTACTTGTATTGTACTTCCAAAAATAGAGTTTTAGTCCATAATGGGAGCCAAAATCACACACCTGAGATTAATTAAAATTTGAAAACAATTTGACAGAAATTTTCAAAGTACCAAGCTTAAAATAATCACGTTGAAAGATACATATAACTAAGTGTTGCTGAATTATAATTGCTTCAACTAACTCCCTGCATAATTTTCTTAGTAGGCCGTTGTGAATAATCTCTGCATTTTTATTAAGCTGATTTTGTTGTTGGAATTCAAGCTGAGTATGACAAGTCAAGGATGTAATTCAAACCATTAAGCAATGATTTTAAAACTGGCCATGCTTTAAGTCTAAGTCTATTTTTTGGTTCAACTATGATTTAATCAAAATTTAACTACTCATTTTACTAATTGAACCATGAACAACGAGAAATTCTTGCATACTTCTGAAGAGTACAAGTATATACAATCACTCATTTTAGGATTTTTATATAACTTTAAAACACAAATTAAAATAAGAGGTTGTGCATGCTTACGGAGCATGTATTAAATGTGCTTAAAAAATGTAAAAATTTCTCATAAAGAAGAAGTTGGTTTGATTTCCAATCAATGACTTTTTTTATTAGCAATCAAACATGTGTTTGACTAAGAGGAAGGTTGGAGAGAAAAATCTAAATCAAGTAGACACTTACAGTCTGTTTTAGTTTCGTCTCAATAGAAAATGAATTTGGTTTTTTGAGTCACTTTAAATAGAAGTAAAGGGTTGTGGAAAGTCAAATTCTTATTATTTATAGTCAAATACATTAATATCATAATTAATGTATAAATTTCTTTCAGTTTTCAAGGTGACTAATATTGTTGGATGAAAGGAGTAATGTTATTGCGGCCGAGGTTTAGCCCTTGGGTGTGTTTGACACGTTAGCCCATACACTACTTTTTTCCATAACCTTAAAATATTAGCTGTGTTATTTATACTTATGGGGTGTGAGACACCGTGCCACTCACTTCATTCACCATTGGATGAAATGTGGATCTCATTCAAATAGAGTTCATGTCTCATTCAATAGTGGATGAGGTGTAAGTTGATACGATATCTCACATCCTATGAATATAAATAATATTTTTCTTAAAATATTGCATTGCTATCAGCAACTTGTTAAGTCTGCATCAAACATGTCATAGAGAAGCCACAAATGGTTCATAACACTGTCAGAACTCAGAATTGATGTTAATGCTCCTCATGGCTGTGTTTGTTACAGTCTATTTATGAGCTTCATGCCAACCGCACCTAGTTATATTATTTTGAAATATCCAATGCAGATTCATTCAATGATATCCATCCCCCAACAAGGGATGTGATGCAATGAGAGTTAATGCACATTTATGAGATGCATGTGCCATGAGAAGTTGAAAGCTGTACAGATGTTGCACTACATGCCATTAGGAATTAAGACAGCCTAAAGTAGCCAATTAACTTGCACATTCATACTCATATATACTTCTGTATGAGACAGCATATGAACATTCAGAACAAGCTCTTTCAAAGTAAGTGTTTTTAAACTGATTAAGAATGCAGCTATTTTTAGATTATTAAATTGATTAAGATCACTATTTACGTTATTAAATTAAAAATTTTATCCTCATTTTCTTTACTTAAGAAGCTTTTTTATGAATATATGTAGGCGTAGATAGAAATGAGATGGGTCCTGGATCTTATCTTAAACAGTTGCTGTTCTTGCTACCTCAGGATGACCCATAAGATCCAATGAAAGAAAACTGCCAATTAAAATATCATCAAAGCATTGACAGCAGGATGGTAAGAAGAGAAGAGACAAAGAATATATGCCTCAACTGTGAAATCCTTCCTAATATTTGTCCTCATGTTTGGATTCAACTATGTCTTAACTTGATCCATAGTCATTCCTGAAGGACCACATCACATGCCCTTGTTTATTTTTTTCTTAATTTGTTCTCTTTACTCAGATTAAAAAAAAAATGGGGGCATTTTTGCATTATTAGCTTAAGGGACTGTTAGGGGCTGTCGCAGTTTATGGCATAGTATGTGTCCATTAATTTATAAGGCTAAGGTCAAACATATTGCCTGATTTCACACTAAAACAGTACATATGTGTTGATTGAGATGGAACTGATAATAGTAATATAACTCACCTATCATCATAACTTGCGGTCAGTCAATTTAAGTTATTTAATGAGCACTTAAAATGGAATCTGATCATCTCTTGCATTAAACTAAACCAATTAAGTTCTCATAATTCGTCTTTGGCTGTACCACTTAATTAAATGCATACACAAGTAGGATTCTGCTACCACAATGCAATTTGACATTATTAGCAAATCTTAATCAAGCTGGTTGGTTCCTATTACTCTTTCCAGATAGACAATATTGTTTGGATCAATTAATAATATAATACGGACACAATATTATAGTAATCTGCAAGCAACTACTGCTATGCAATGACCATAACTCTAAAAGCAAGGGGAAATGTCAATGGGATGATTAATTACTCAAGCTGACTTGAATTGATGTCATTATCTCAGTACAATATTCACCTCTAAGCACTTCATCATTGGACAGATGAAAAATTTCAATGTCGTTAAAAAAAAAAAAATTACAAATGTATGAATAGGAATTTCATACAATTAACAAAGAAGCAAGCTGAGTTGGAAATGGAATGAAAATTCACTACATGGACAAAGAACCTCCAATCCATAGAAAGACCAAAATAAGGGGATCCACAAAAAATACTGCTACACAATTAATAATGGCATTTTTTTTCCAACTTGGATTCTTTTGCTTCAGGGTTTGCAAATTACCACAAAGCAAGGAAGAAGAGCTCTAGGATTGAGCAAATAAAGCTCTTCAATATTTGAATAAAGGCCAACCTTCCCAGCCAATGAATCAAATCCTGTTTGACCTGCCATCTCCTGAATGTTCTCCAGAGGCCTATGGACCCTGCCAGCAATAACCCTGCACACTATCAATGCCTTTCTTAGTGAAGGGTCATGGTCAAAAACCTCAATAGATTCAAAAGCCCTTCCACTTGTGGAAGTGGTGAAAACACCTATTCCACCCTTGAGCTCCTTCTTGGCTGAAAAACCATTTCTTATGATCCTACAAACACAGCATTTCTCAGATAAACATAGGCTTGAAGAGCCATTGAGGCCAAGAGAGCATGCAACAGTGGTACCATAGAACCTCAAGAGCTCATTCCCATCAGCAAGGCACCTTGGATGCTTCTTTTGGAGCTTGCTGGCTTTAATTTTAACCATCTCCCTGTACTCTTCAAACCTTGCTAGAGTCTTCTGCATGTTGTGTACTTTCAAGACTCTTTCAATTCTCCCACATTGGTTCTCAGACTTCAGCCAGCTAGTCCTGCATATTATCTCCACTATTTTTCTTGATGAATCACCTTCCACAAGTTCAGTAACTGTTCAAACACAAACTTGCTTTTAGTTTGAAATAGTCAAATAGGTGAAACTTAAAAATATGTGAAAAAATATGTCAAAAATAGAAGCATACTAACTTGAAGTCACTGAGCACTCAATAAATTTTGATTACTTTTAACAAATCAGGGAAAAGTGAGGAAAAAACTTTAGATAGTGGAGAATCCCAAGAGAAGTTCTAAACAGAAGGCAATGGAAAAGGAAAATTGTTTTGATTGTCCCAAACTGAAGAAGTAAATTTAAAAGGTTCCTCACCACAACATCAAAAAAACAAGAAAAAAAAATAATGATATATCTTATATAGATATGAGGTTATAATATGGGCATCATCCGCTTAAGATGGAAAACATGAATATCAGATAAGATTCCAATAAATATCTCAGAAGTTAAAAAAAAAAAAAAAGAATAAGAAGAAGAAGAAGACATGGTTACCTACCAGCATGCTTGGAAAGATGGTGAGTTTCAGCAGCTTCCCATTTGTTAAATTGCTCTCCACATTTGTGACAAGTGACAGTGCAAGAACCATTGGAATCTGTCTCAAGGGACAACCTCTTGCTTGAATGAAGTCCTACACCATGCAAGCCAGACCCTTCTTTGTCTGATAATAGCAAAGGAGATTTCCTTGGTGGAGTGGTTGAAGTTCTAAAAGAAGGGTTAAAGTAATGCATTGTAGGGTGCCCTCCAGGGCCAGGAGTCCCAGGTCTTAAAGTTCCCACAAAGGTTGAATCACCACCAGCTCCACCACCATTATTACCACCACTAGCACCACCACCACTGCCAACCCCATCTTGGAATCCTCCATAGCCAGTGATTTTCAGCTCACACCTTGAGTTGCTCAAGATAACTTCATGTGTTATTGGGTTGAGGAACTCACTGCTCCCTATGGATCTTGGGCTGCAAGTGGGTGGCTTCTCCATGTGCCTCTTGCTTCCATGGATGACATCCTTGAGATTTGCTATGGACCTTGAACACCCTGACCTCCCTGATGCCCTCTTGGTCAAGATTGTGCTCAAGTGCTTCCTTGATTTTGGGTCATGAACATCTGATGGCTCTGATTTGCAGTGTAGAGACTTCTTCAAAGAGAACCACACTGTTGGCATACTATCCTTTTTTTATGTTTTCCCCTTGGCAGGTGCACTTAACAGCAACTAACAATCCTCAAGTCCCAAGCCAAATTCTGAAAACTCTTCAAAACTTTACTCTTTTGGAATGTTCATTCCCAAAAGGCTCCACAAACCACCTTTACCCTCTCTTTTTTCCTACTTGAAAGAGAGAAAAGATACTCATTCCATCTGCATTACCAACTCGTATATATTACTTTTCTGCTTTATGAGAACAGCCCTTTTTTCCTTTTTTCGCTTGAACAACTATGGATCAAAGTGATAAGGGAAAAAACACACTTCAGAAGAGAGATAATGAACTCAAAAAGTGTTTTCAACAAAAACGAAAAGATAAAAGGGTTCCTTCTTCTTTCAGGTGGCCTGAAAATTGTCAAGTACAAGTGTCAGCATGAAGAGTTAATTTCTCTTGTGAAAGGCACTCTACACTATACTGTTATGGCTGTTGCATCATCACACACACACAGGATTTTTTGGCTATTCACATAGGGTGGTGTCAATGTAAGCAAATTAGAGGGGAAGTGAGACAAAGGAACTCAAATCCATGGAACATGGATGACAAATTAAAATAAAAAAAAGGAGTGGTGTTTGGAGAAATAAAAGAATCTTTGGCTCTTATAGGACTTGGACAACATGACAATGGACAACTAACTTGGACAAAAACGTGTTCAGTGGCACTATTAAATGAGAGTTGAAGAAAAAATCATGGTGTCAATACAGTAGATTTGTGCTGATTTAATTCTCATTCATTGATTTACAGTGTAAAATTGCATTATAATGTGTGCAATGTTACATTATTTTACGGAAGATTGATTATGACAGAAGTTAATATTTGAAGAGTATTTTATTCGGATTGCAAATCTCACATGCCTTGAGTCAAATTATTTGAAGTTGAGTAAACTATAAATAGTAATTATTTAAATTAATAAAAATATGATTGGTTGATGACGTGGCTGAGAACCTTATTCTTTCTTTAGTCACTAGCAAAACTAGTCACGTGATGTATAGTATTTTAATAATTTTTGTTTTTAGAGAGTCTAGTCTTTAATACTAGATACTGACTAATCATATTCCAATATCGAAGTTACACATTCAAGCTTTCTTTGCGAATATCTGTTTTCTTTGTCTTTTTGAATATTCATTGTGGATCAAAAGCTTTTAATTTCTTGCCGACTTTGCAAAGACATTTGATTATCAAAAGAGATTTTCTTTAGGCCAAGTGGTGACTACTTTGTGTCTGAAAAAGACAAAATGAGCAAATATAATACACTAATCTAGTACCTGAAGCCACATGATAATAAGAAGCAAATCCCTTTGAATATTTTATTTATTTTTGTGTACTATTACAATTTTGGTTCTTAAAATTGTATGTGTTTTTATCTTAGTGCTTAAATTTAATAAAGTATCAATTAAGTCCCTAAATATATAAAAAGTTATTCAAATTAATTTTTATGATAAGATATAGAAGGATTAAATTGAATCATCAAAAGAATTAATTTAAATTACTTTTTTTTAATTTTAGGTACTAAATTCATACTTATTGGATTTTAAATACTAAAGTGAAATACACATATATAATTTTAGAAACCAAAATGAATTCTTACTCTATCATAACCGCTTTGCCTCTAAGGGAAAAGAACAGGAGTGCATGGAATTTAGTCCTATGGAGTTGTTTAGAAGCTGTTGTGAGTTTTTTTTTTTTTCCTTTTTCCTTAGTGGTATAAAAATCCATTTTTGAGTTTCATTTCATAACATAACGTCGGAAGACTTGGTTGATTTTCACATAATAATGTTCAGAACAATTTATACCGAAGCATGTGAAACATATTTTGTCCTTGCTTTCATAATAGATATACAGAATCCTTGGTGAGTTTTAAGATGAAATTGACCCATCACTTTATCCACTCAACTATTTTTCATTCCCGCTAATTGTAATACACGACATAATTAAGTGACTACTTATCATTTTGTTATTATAAGGTCACCACATATGCGACCTGATTTATTATTATTATTAATTACGATGAAGGACTACCTCAAAGTAAGGCATATACTATTGTTCAGACATATATAGGATATTAGCATGATCCAATAAATTAATAAACAAATAGTGTAATCAACATTGCGAAGAATATAAGCTGTGCTTTTATAACAACATTATTAAGCTGTGTGATAATTATACAGACACAACTTTCGCAAGAACTTCACACATCACATCAATTAATTATTCTCCGGTGGTTTTAACACGCATAATATGAGGTTTCTTGGTCACTATTGTCACGTGAGCTTTCTGTATGAAAATCCTACGTGTAATTAAAAAGCGTTTTTCTCCCTTAAACAAACATGTGCCAGTGCCATTTTGACCTGTACAGCACAACCATCATGAAAATAATATTTATATTTATATTCACTTTTAAATAAATTACATAGTTATATATCTATTTCTAGTAATTAGTTATTAGTCTCCATATGCATTTTATGAACTTCCCTATCATGTGAGCTCCCTCCAAACGTTACACACACAACATTTTCATCAAGCAAAAATCTGCAAAGCTAAGGCCCTGTATTATATGACCATGTTTTGAGAGGGGCTACTTTGAAACAGAAGCTAATTAAGGCATTGTGAATCCTCGTTATAACGCCTAGTGTAAATTCTTTAGTTCTCTTAAAAAGTCTCATTTTTCTTACATTGTGTTTGGAAACACCACCGTAAAACGATTCAAAATCAATTTTGAGGTACCAAAACTGATCTTGTGTGGATCCCAACTTGCATGGCATCAATTTTTGAATTCAAACCCAAAATCAATTTTGCTTTCAAAAATGGTTCTATAGAAGTGATAAATTATTATTTTTATATTTTTATTTTATTAATTTTTATCAAAAATCACTTTTCACATCAATTAAACTATCAAACATGAATATTATTTTACTTCCAAAATTAAATCTACAAAAATCAATTAATTCAAAATCAACCAAACACACACTATGTGATACTGCCTGACAGACCCCATGCACAGTGAGGACTTGAGAGACTTTGTTGTTGCCTCATCCAAAATGTGAGAAGGTAAAGGAAAATATTATTTTAACACTGACATTAATGTAGACACCTATATATGTACGAAAGGAGTGATAAAGAAAGAATAAGTTCAGAGAAAAAATAAGTGATAGAACTCATGTCTTTTGTGAGTTAGGTGTTTAGGTTTTTAAAAAAGTTGAGTATTGAAATAACAAAATTTAACTTTAAACCATATATGCAAGGATCTATTCCTGGCCCACCATATTTTGGTCTCTTGGAGAAATCAAGTTAACTTTCCCTCCTACCCTTAATTTGGGGATTAGATAGGCCGGTAATTATGAACCCAAACTTCAGAGTGAACAAGTGGGCCTCTAGATAAAAAAAATAGTAATGAGAGCTCATGATTACATTACAATGATTATATATCATGCAAATAAAGGTTAAAATCAGTTCATGCACTTGATCCAACATCTAGCTTTTATGCAACTTTAGTTCTTATCAATGAGTTAATTGCATTAGCATCAAATCATAACTGTACACAATCCAACTCCAATCAGAGGGCATTAGGGGCAGAAAAAGGGAGGATTATAGAATAGTTACTACTAATAATCATACATAATCACCAAGATGGCTTGACTTTGGCCTCAGTGTGTCTTCAATCTCATTGCTTGAGGGAAGGGGTAAGTAAGTGGTGGGGTTTTTCTTGTCCTCATGCTGCCTACAATGCATATGAGACAAAAGATGTCAAAGGGGCTACTGCTGGTTGCAAGAAAATCAGAGAGTGCAAGGACAAAGCCATAACAGTTTAGATATTTTTTGGGGCCATAATTAATTAAGTTTCTGAATGTGAATTCAAAAACAATGCCAGGAGTGGAACGCAGGGAGCAGTCTCATACAGTGTGTCAGATTATGATTTTGACGTGTGCTTCTGCCATCCTCCATTCAATTCATTCATTGATTTAAATGCAAGCATTTGCTGCTTGCTATGCTAGCATTTTCAAATTGAATCCAGTTATTTAATTATAGTACGAGAGAGTTTAATTTAATATAGAATTCTATGATATGGTGTAGTAGTTAACTAACTTGAGAAACTGTTAAATTATTTGACTTTTTTCTGGAATGAAATGATAAAAAAATGAAGTATTTAAAAAGAAAAATCAGTATATCATAAATGTCTTAGTCTATGTGGTGAACCAAAATATTTAAAAGATTCCAGTGATAAGCACACGGTTTAAATTCATGAGATTAACTATATTTAATGAGTTAATTAAATTAGTATAGCGATTAGTCAATTGCTCTTGCTCATCTGTAGTCTCTGTAAAAAGTTATCTGTAGAACTATGTTTTTTCACTTCTCAATTTTATTCTTTGCATTAGCTAAATCATTTGTTTTGGGGAATTAAAATCCTACATAAAGTTATTTTATTTTATTTTTTTCTGAAGTTTGGATGTTTGATAACAACTTTTTATATGCAGTTATATTCAAGATATTCTTAAATCTCCTTGTGAACATACTTCACGGCAGCTTCAGTTTCAGAACTAAAAACATCTCAATTTTTGAAGAGAGGTGGCCGTTTCAGACATATAATTTATGAAAAGATTAACATTTTGAAAATCCTGTGATCTGCATCTATTGTTGTAATACTACTATTCATGTCCTTCAGGACTCGAGAGTGAAGTAACAAAATCGATATTAAGGATTATGAGTTAGAGAAGCATGAACACGTGATGTGAGCTGTGACATTCAGATTCGGTCCCTTTACTCGGTATCAAATATCTATCATTGTTTGTCTTGCTCTTGAAAGAGACATATACATTAGGGCAAAGTAGTGATGTTATTTATATTCACAGTTTGTGTGATACACTGACGCCATGCCAAATCTTCCTAATTATGCCTAGACCTCATGGTTGTGTATATATCAGCTAAACACTAACTACTGCATAACAGAACTAACTAACTGAAAATGACAGTTAACAACTAACTATGACATAAATATCCATCCCCTAATACAAAATGCCACGTGAGCATTTTGTATTTTGTCCTAAAACATAGTATATCTGAAAGAATAAAAAGAAAGGAGCCTGATGAGTCAACCTGAATGAGTGCACATGCAACTCTGATTAGATGTTGGGGAAGATTACAAACTCACTGACTGAAAACTTGTATGCTGCATATGCAACTCTGAATGAGTGCCAATATATACACAGCGGAATAAACATAACGAACTAATGGTGGGGGAACATACAAACTAACTAATAATCTCATAACTGATTAACTTAACACTGGTGCAATATAGTGTTTTTCTTTTATTGTCTCTTTTTATACTATAATAAAGTAATCACACACTTCTCAATACATTCTCTTTTTAATTACCATTTTTCTAAATAAATACTAGTAATTGCAAATTCATCAAGGAGTAAAAGATGGTGTCCAAAAAAACCATTTCTTTATTAAGAATCCAAGCATTAATAATAGGGGAAAAAAAAAGGGTTTCTCGGTTACTCTGTGGTCTTCATCATTTTGATAGAAATCTGCAAGGCTACATTAGAGGTAAAACACACACCTCACAGACCTCAATTCTCTAGGGATATTGGGTTGAGATTCACACTTATAAGAGGAAAAATGTACTTTTTTTGTTGCATCTCAAAAACCATGTGTTGAAAGTAGAAAACATTACACATCACCTCCAAAGCACAAGCAATTCTCTGCTTATTGTGTGTGACCAATAAAAAAGGCCAGTGCCTCTAACTAGTAACTAACTCCTGCAGAAGTGACGATAGCAGAGAATGCTAAAATCTTCCTAGCTAAGCCAATGACTACCCCATGGTAATTGTGAAAACATGAAAATTGACATCATTGCATTGTAAAAGGAAAGAAAGAAAGAAGGAAGGAAGGAAAAAACAACTTGCACCCATATGTATCCGTGCAAGATTGCAATTACACCAAGATGCTCTATTCATTATGGTTCAACTCTGAAGCTCATCCAACAAAGCCATAGCCTGGCGCCTGATGATGTCGACCTTAGCCAAGAAACTCTTCAATTCCTCAATCTGCATCTTCTTCATCTTCAAAAGCCCTTCCCCTTGCGAAACAAGACCACCCTTCTCACACTCGTCATCATCTTTAACGGACTCAAACTTGAATGCACTCTTCAAGAACGGGTACTTATCCAAAATGCCCTCTTCATCTTCTGCAGAAAACATGCTGGTCTCTTCTTGTTCTTGATCATCTTCTTGCTGTATCATCTCCACGCTCATGCTGCCCCATATCTTGTTCCCGAGCTCGAACGCATACCGCTCGCGTGGATTCTCCAGGAGTTGAAACTCCTTGCATGTCTTCCACACCCTCTTCTTGTACCTTTTCCAGAACCTCTCGTTCTCCTCGATGTATTCTTCTGGGGATATAGGGAGGTAATCGTCGCAGAAATCCTCGGTGGCGCGTCGGAAGGCAAAAGGGTACACCTTGTTTGCGTAGAAGTAGTCCACGGAAGACCGAAGGAACACGATCTCACGTTCCAAGTCGGTGTCTTCGTTGTTCTTGTTGTTGTCGACACCGTTTTCTTGGTCAGAATCGTCAGAGGAAAGACAGTGGGAGAAGAAGCTTAACTCAGTGTCGAGGGTTTGTGCTGCTTGCTTGATGAGGTTGTAGCGTGGAGTGTTGGAACTCATCATCATGGTGGCAGCGAAGGTGCGCAGAGAACAAGTGTGGTTAATTTTGGAACAGAAGAGAAAACAATATCAGAATGTGAAAGAGGCAGAGGAATTTTACTTTTTGGGAGAGTGTGATGATCAATTCATATATATATATATATATGCAGAAGAATCACACAACACCCGGATACACGCAACCCCAACGGCCAAGAAGCGAGGCCGGATTTCTTACATAGATCGTTACTTCATTCATTTCATTTTTGATATGTAGTCTATGTTAACTAGGGAAGTTATTAATATAGTGTTAGCCTGCATTTGTTTTTAGTCCTTATAAATATATATTGTTCTGATATGGGTCCTTCTGGATTTTCTATTTTGGTTGTGGTCCTTCTAATTAAAGGTGGATGATGATCTATAACGAGGAAAAGAGGCCATTTTAATGTCTAGTGTTAGCCCAGCTAAGTATACACACTCAATATTTCTTTTCTTTTCTTTTCTTTTCTTTTTTTGTTGTTAAAACCATGGTAACAATCTAAGATTCCTGTGCAGATAGTTTAGCCACAATTTCAATGTTACGGATACTAGTTAGATGCCACAATTTCAATGTTTAGGATACTAGTTAGATACACTTTTATCATGTTCACTAATAGCTTTTTTAGTTCAACAAAATTTAAGAAAGTTGCGTGCTACAATTTTAACTCGCTAAACATAAAAAAATGAGCCAAATACAGAGTATTTTTTTTTTCAGTTTAGTTTCATATCTAAAAAAAACAAACTAAAGGAGTTCGTGAAGTTATATTTTAGACATACGACTCATTCTCAAATCACAATTTATAACTTCTATATATCATATATGTTAGAGTAATATTATGGTAACATAAAAAAATGGATGTGTTGTTGACACTTATTTTTAGATTTAAAATTGTGTTATTATATATTAATATCATTAAGAAGTCAAGCTTTTCAAGGCAGTCAAGCATAGTGCCAAAAGAAATTGCAGGGTACAAACTGCAAATTAAAGTTCATAAGCGGATACCAGCAAGAAACGTGCCTCTTTTATTTTAAGGTCAGGTACCTCTCTTTCAATATGGCATTTTATTATCCTACACTACTGAAAATCACAAATCAACCATGCAGAACATTACTCATCAACCCCAAATCAACACCAAATTTCTCTCTAGTGTGTCACCTCCTCAAGAAAAAGGCAAATGCCTCTGACTCCAGATGAATCGAAGAGTATATAGCAGAACACACTAACTAAAATCAACCTAACTAATTATGTCTAGAGAACCCCGTTGCCAACACCATTGTTATGAAAACTTGAAAATTGACGTCATTGGAAAAAGACCTCCAAAAAGAAACTAAGAAAGAAAGAAAGGTGCACCATATGAGTTCCAAAACATGCAATTAAGAATGCATGCAATTAGCCAATTACAATTCTGATGCGCTCCGAAGCTCATCCAGCAAATTCTTTCCCAGGAGCATCATCATCAAGATCTTAGTCATGAAACCCTTCAGCTTCTCAATCTGAATCTCCTTCCTGTGTTCATCCATTTGCTGCACCCTGTCTGCCCCTAACGAGCCAACACCCTTCACAACAACCTCTTCCAACACATCCGGTATCTTCACCCCGTCACCACAAAGCTTCAACGCCCTCCTCAACGCAGGGTACTTATCCAAAACACCCTCCATTATTACTTCACCATCATCTTCTTCTTCCTCTTCTGCTCCTTTTCCTTTCTCTTTTTCTTCCGTTGAAACATCATCCATGGTTTCTTCTTGTTGTTGTTTCTTCTTCTTCTGCTGCTGCTGCGACGCCATCATCAGCTCAACGCTCATGCTTCCCCATATCCTGTTCCCGAGCTCGAAGGCGTCTTGCTCGCGGATACTCTTCAAGGGTTGAAGCTTCTTGCATATGTTCAAGACCCTCTTCTTGTACTTGTTCCTGAACCTATCGTGCTCTTGGATGTATTGTCTTTGGGGCATGATGAGGAGGTTGTTGCAGAAATCTTGGGTGGCGGCCTGGGTGGCAGAAGCGTGCACCCCGTGTGAGTAGAAGTACTCGAGGGAAGAACGAAGGAACAGAATCTCGCGTTCCAAGTCTTCGTTCTTGTCCTCTTTGTTGTTGTTGTTGTTGTTGTTGTTTTCTTCGTCAGAATCATCAGTGCCGGAGGAGGAGAAGCAGCTTAACTCTCTGTTGAGGACTTGTGCTGCTTCAGTGATGAGGTCATAGCGTGGATTAATGGGAGTTCCTTCTGCTGGGTCCATGATGGCAGCAGCGAGCGAGCTAGAGAGAGAGAGAGAGGAGAAAGAAAGGAAAGGAAAGAGAGAACGTGAAAACTGAAAACACAAAGCTAACATTGTGATGATTACTCTTCTTTTATAAGAATTTATATTATTTTATGATACTTAGCATTATTACCCTTCTTTGATAAGAATTTATGTGATGATATTTCAATTTTTACTTACACTAAATTAATGGAGTATGAAGCTATTAGTGTTGAGCTAGTGGTGAAAAATTTGCTACTTCGTATAACATTGTAGGCTCAAAGATCCTTTGGTTCTAAAATTCGATTAAGAATTTTGGGAATAAATGTAAAATAAGTAGACATTTTTGCTTTTGAAAAGTGACGAGATTACTACGTAGATAGATATAAATTTAACATATTATATTTAGATATATTTATAATAAAAGTAGGTCTCATTAAGTTTATTAAGGATACTCACTCCTTAATGTATCCCAAACTCTTTTTGCGGGTAAAGAAAAAATTTCATATAAATTTTTTTGTCTCGAGTGATATCATATGATATGAAACGTATACTGATCACAATATATTACCTTATTTCATACATTTAATGATTATTTGTACTTGATTTTGAAAATTTTGATTTTTTTTTTCTGCACTTCGTAGCACTACTCTTCTTTCTATAGGAAACATTTAATTTATGCGATGGTATTTAAGTTAATGGATCCAGAATTGATACCGAAATATTGGGTGCATGTGCAAGAATTCCTGCCTCGCTTCTTGGTTGGCCGTTAAACTTTCGGGTATACTAACTACCTCTCTATCACATACACTCACAATTCGCAATTCACAAATCGAAAACTCCTCTCTGCATATTCTTCCCGCGCACAAATTAACAAACCGTTTCTGAGTCAGTTACTACTTTGCATTTTCAAGAAACCTTTCCGTTCTCTTTCTCCTAAATCTCTTTCTTCCTCTCCTCTCTCGCTGTGCCACCAACCAACCACCATGAATCTTCCAACATCATCATCACCTCCTTCGAACCCACGCTACGAGCTCATCACGGAGGCAGCGCACACCGTCAAGACCGAGCTCAGCTTCTTCTCCGCCGACGAAGTCGAGGACTTCTCCGACTCCGGCACCAACACCACCGACTCCGACGACGACACCACCGCCAGGATCAACCCTGCTGACTTGGAACTCGAGATCCTCTTCCTCCGCTCCTCCCTCGAGTACTTCTACTCCCACAAGGTCTTCCCTTTCTCCAACCCCACCGCCACCCATGACTTCATCACCACCCTCCTCCCCATGTCCCACGCCGAGTTCACCATCAGGAACCAGAGAATGAAGAACCGGTACAAGAAGAGGGTGTGGAAGATATGCAAGAAGTTCAAGCTCCTGGAGAACCCTCGCGAGCAGGACGCGTTCGAGCTCGGGAACAGGATATGGGGCGGCATGAGCGTTGAGATGATAAGGCTGAACAAACAAGATGATACTAATGAAACAATGGTTCCAGCCGAAGAGGAGAACAAGGAGAAAGAGAAAGAAGAAGGTGGCGGCGATAGTAATGAGGCTGTTTTGGAAAAGTACCCGTTGCTGAAGAAGGCGTTTAGGTTTAAGAGTGGGGTTCTAAAGATGCCGGTGGTGTCGAAGCGGGCTGTGGAGAAGGGTCTTGTGGCGTTTGGGGAGGAGAGGGTGAAGCAGTGGGAGGAGCGTTGGAAGAGGCTGCAGGTTGAGGAGCTCAAGACTTTCTTGGCTAAGGTCAGCATGGTGAGGCACTATGCTATTACGTTGTTGGATGAGCTTCAAGCTTCCAAGAAGAATAACACTAATCTTGGAGCAGATCGTGGACGTTAGCAAGTGTGACAATTGCATGCATGCATGCAATGTGCAATCCTAATTGCATTGCTTGGATCTCATCATATGGTGCGCTTTACTTTCTCTCATTCATTCTCTTTCCTTTCTTTTTGGGTCTTTTGCATTGATGTCAATTTTTCTGGTTTTCACAACGATTGGGTGTGTAGGCTTGTAGTTAGGTAGGTGGATGTTGGTTCAGCATATAAGAGTCAGAGGCAAAAGAGTTTCTACGTTGTTTGATTTGTGATTTTAGTAGTATAGGGATGATAAAATGCCACATGTTGAAAGTGGTTTTCTTGAGATGCGATGTAATAAAAGAGATACACATTCTTTGCTCTTATGATCTTATCACACGTCCTGAATCTGAATATCAGTTTAACCGGTCTATGGAATGTTGATGAGGTGTGTTTTCTTTTTTTCCATTCACATTGTTTTTTTTTTCTCAATCTTCCATGGACTAATTTGAAGATTTACTTATTTTATATCTTTTACTTTCAGGTTAGTTTTCCTCTCGTTTAGTTTCAAGATTTGAGAAAAACTGTTAATATTTGTGTATTTTAAGAGCTTATTCTTGGTGCCAATGAATAATTTAGAAAGGACCAAAAATGCTAAAATTATTTGCTACAGAGAAATTCTTGTTATAATCCACTATGATGCCAAGAAATTGAGTTGTTTGTGGTCCTCGTAAGTTGTTTGTTTGTGGATCAGCGCAAACGGAGGTAAAGAGGCAATCGGTTTAGTTTCCTCTAATTAAAGACCCTTCAATTAATTGTTTTACCATCTTTTTAGCTATCTTCTTTACAAGCCTAACTCAATCAAAACGCTAACATTTTTTGTTAGTGAGATAAAAGGTACAATTGTTTTTGTTGTGTTTGTTTTGTGGTTGGGGGGGATGTAATCTCATAAAAGGCGTCACACTGTCTAAAAACCTTGTGCTATTGCCAATTGATTTGTGGGCCAAAACCCAATTTTAATTTCTGAGGGAATGGCAAAACTTTTTGGAAAAGTCCAAAATCTAAATTCACAAAAAGTTATCATGCTACACCTGCCCCTTTGAAGAAAAAGATATTAAATTGAATAAAGAATTGTGAAAATAAACAATGAAGACCCTACATCACTATAACTGATCCAGAAGTGGCTTTTTCTCTCGTTAACTATGAACTAATCCCAATTGAGGCCACCAATGATGATGGTGGTAACAATTGCGCTCCCTGATGTCAAGCTCCAGGCAGGTCTGCAGTCTGCACATGTGACAGTTTCAGTTTGAGTTGAGAAGCATTAATACCATGGCACCATGCCACTTCCACCATACATGAAGAGACATATCTAACCATCCCTCTGCAAAAAGCAATAAGGAAAAACAATGATAGATGATCAAAATTTAGATGATCACTAGCACAAATCTCACAATAAAATTTAGATAAGAAAAAGCAAGTCGTGTCTAACAATACTATATACAATATGGCATGCTAGTGATGAAAGAGACATAATGTTTTTGGAACATAGATTTTAGACACTTAAATCGGTATCTAGTTAACCAAGTGAAAATAAAAGTGGCTTTTAGTTATAGCCTAAGTGTTGAATACATATGATGCTAACTAATAATGGATGACCGATGTTACTATATTGATTCAATACTTACATTAACTGAAATCTGCGTGATTCACCGGATTTCAATTTCAGTGCCTAAATCTCTACTCTATGTTCAAATAATACGGCAAAAGAAAGCAATATGTACTTGCAAATACCACTTTCAAACTTGAATCTATGGACTGTCATCATCTGAACTAAAGTCATCCATCCTGCTGCTATCTCCGGCTACCGGATGAAGCTGCTGGCGAAAATCAGGAGGTGGAGGTCTTGTTTCTGAGGAAGATGATCCTCTAGAATTACTAGAATTCTCTTGCTTCAAGTTTCTTGCTGCTGCTGGCTTCTTTGGGGCATTCTTTATCTCCTTGCACACCTTATCCAACATTATCAAGAAGTCGCGCACTATCAGGAACAATCTCAACCCTTCATCCCTCCCCGTATTTCCATGAAAGTAATCACCAGTGCTTTTCACTAGTGCCATGATCTTCTTCTCTTCTTCAAGCAAACTAGTCACATCAGCCTCAGCACTCTCCACAAAACTCTTTGTCACCTCATAAAAGCCTTTATCACCCTCTACATCCTTAAGGTCCGTGTTCACAAACTCTTTGGTCTTTACGAGACCCTGGCCAAGCCTTGCAGTGGTTCCTGTTAACCCATCAGCATCTAGTGCTGCTGCTTTCTTTACATTCTCAAGCTCACTGCTCAATCGGGACACAACCTGCAGGCCAAGTTCACGGTAGTGGTCTTCTGATTCATGGGTGATTTCCTCAAGAAGGTCATCCGTTTTGATGCTTGAGAAGCTGTGGCTCTCTTTGGTCATGCGTGCAGCTCTTATGCCCTCTGTGCGGATTATCTCTTGGACAACAAAGAGTAGGAGAGTGGTCTTTCCATCTACTCCTTTTACATCAGACAGTTTCAGTAGTGTGTCAAGTTTGAAGGCTTGTGCACCACCTCGGAAGGTACCATCATTCATGCGGTTGCCCGTTTTGAGAACTGCTTCAAGAAGCTTGAGGAATAGCCGGCTGCTTTTTAGTTCCTTACAAGCAACCTGGAATCACAAAAAGGTGCAAGAAGAATCGGATTTTCTTTCAGGAGAAATGATTTTTCTACATCTTCTCTAGACATATTCTTAGACACATCTAATAGGTAAGGTGAGATATTGAAACAATAAACAAATAAAATTGAAAAGAAAAGGTAAGAGTATGTTTTAACTTGTAAAAAATCATGGAAAGAAAAAAGTATGAGTGCGTTTTTAACATGTGTCACACCACCTCTGGGGTCAGATTTTGAGTTTAGAAACCCCAAGAAGAAAAAGGGTATGTAATATCAGGGTGCTAATTACAGAACATACATGTGTTAATGTTTGTGTATATAATGGGTTGAAACTTAGTTATACCAGCATATAGATTGCACTTGCAACATGGAATAACTTGCTGCAACACTAACTAGGGAAAAGACTAATCAATGATTGGGTCAAAGGTAACTGAAACCTTGAAGTAACTTAAAATTGCATTATGACCAAGTTTGGCCTGACAATTTGTTTGCAATTACTTACGGCATGAATTTGGACTTTATATGTGTAAGAAATGTCTTTAACCCCATTGCTAGCAGTTTATTGTGTAACCTTGGTGATCCTAACATTAGCAATATTGAGATAGTATAGCACACTCAAGTCAATGCATGATCCTGTTATGCTTTAGCTCAACTACAGATCCTTGATGTCATGAACATTATGTGATATAGAGTATAAGCAATGCAACACATAAGGTAAATAGGAACGCAATATGTAGATCTTACCTCTAAAGTTGCAAAAGACTCCCTAGTAGCAGTAAGCTCCTCTGAAACAGAGCACATGTAATGCAATGTTTCAATTCGTTTAAAAGCAAATGGAATGTCAACCAGGGTCTTCAGGAACCGATCAGCAGGACTGAGTAGGGACAAGTCCCCGCTGAAAAGTCTAAGCTTAAGTTCTTCCTCTGAAGTTGGTGCCATCTTCAACAAGGTTTGAAGGAATTCTGCGGGTAGCTCATTTCCTGATTTGCCAAAAGACAGATTCAAAGCTATCAAACAAGTAGTAGAACCATAGCCAATAAATTAATTTTGCCTTGCATGCATTCCATATAATGCCATCCATGACAAATAAGTGTCCTGTTATTTAGCCTCCAAATAGTTTAATTTACTGTCATAATAACATAAAAAAATGTTTTGTGAGGTACTTGGTATATCATGATAGCATAAATCACAAAGCATAATATTCAAAGCCTAATAACAATATTATTATGTTATTATATCATATCATTCTCAACTGCAAAAGAAATATGCTAGTTGTATAGACTCTACATGGTACAACAGCTCTAGGATAGTCCAGGACTCTGACCATCTACCAGTGCATGAGTGTGTCTACTGAGTTACTAATTTGTGATTCCCCATGAGAATGTAGTATCAATAAAGCTATCAGTAATTCTAGCAGAAAAATTGAAGGCGCAAGAAAACCACCTTCAAGGAGCGCATCACAAACTTCTTCCAGTGTCACACTCAACGCTCGCAGCAGAATTGATAAATTTTGTGCCTTCTTTGGTTCAATGATCTGGATATACTGAGGTGACAGATCGTTGAAGGAAGACTCTTTCTTCTGCGCAGGTTTATGTTTTTCCACAGCAGCATAGCCAAAAAGTGTCTCCATCATTTCTTCATTAAACCTGCCAAATATTCACAATTAGAAATACCAGCAGCAAATGATAAGTCACAACTTAAGAACAGCAAAAGAAGTTTGAGATTTATAAATCCTTACTGGAATGATCCTGCTTTGAGTTGATTCCAAACCATGGTTTGATCTGAGTTGGCTTGAACCTTATCCCAGAAGAAAGGCTTTAGTTTGGCTTTAGGAGCATCAGCTCCACCTTCTGAACCAGCTCCAACATTCCCTTGACCCTTTGCTCCACCACCTAAAGGTTTAGGCCCCTTTCCACCAATTGGTGGAGGGGCTCTAGGAGGGGCACGTGGAAGGCCTGCACCACCCATAGGAGGTGGCGGTGGACGCGGGCCGCCTTTGAGACCAGGTGGCGGAGGAGCCTGAGGAGCTGGAGGGCCACCCTTTCCAGGTACTAAAGGTGCAGGAGGAGGTGGAGGTCCACCATTACTAGGCCTTGGTGGTGCAGGAGGAGGAGCAGCAGCAGCAGCAGCAATAGAAGCAGTGGCAGTACTAGAATTCTCAAATGAAGGTGGCTCTGGTGGGAGAGGATCAAGCTTTCCAGGAGGAGGTTTCAGAGGTATGGTTCCAACAACCCTGCCAGGAGGAGGTTTCAACTCAAATGATGGCCTTGCAGCAGCACTACCAACTGCTTGCATTGAGTTCTTCTTGTCATCAGACAAATTGTTACTTGATGATTGAAACCCATGTTTTTCATCTGCCATTGAGCTCTTGTGAGGATTATTGCTGGAAGAAGAGCCTGCAAAAGATTGAAGTAAACTTTGTCAAGACTAGCAGCATATATATATCACATTAACAAAGTTGTTAGAAAATGGAAATATGATATGTATGTACCAACTGAGACGTCACTCATACTCATGCTGAGAAGGGGCTTCTCATCATTTTGTCTAACTCGATCACGCCGGCAACAACAACAGAAACACAGTGTCACAACTACAGATGTCATCACTGCAGTTATAACTATGGCAAGAATAACTGCTTTTTTTTTACCACTACGCTCAGATTTAGAAGGAGACTTGAAGTCTGGTTTTTTAATTTTCCCACTTTTAGCTTTGGGGGGTGGTGGTGGTGCTCCATTGTATTGTGCTTTTGATACATGCTGAGGCAAAACATGTCCCAAATTTCTTCTGGAAGAAAGTGATCCCACATAAGTAGCATGCCAAATCTTGGAGTCAAGTTCTTCTGTAGAGACGTGGAAAGGAAGATCATGTTTTCTCAAGCAGCGAAGAAATTTTTGCTTCAACTGAGGGTGGCAAGTGTTAATCAAATTTTGGATATTTTCTCTTGCTATTGATCCACTTTCTGAATTAATTCCATTGTTGTTACTAGGTAATTCTGGGGGGACGCATAAGTCTATATCTGCAAGTTCTTTCTTTGAATGAATCAAGACTTCCCAGCAAGTAGTCCATAGTACCTCTGCCTGCAGTCATGGAACTACAACCAGATTTAGAGTCCACCCAACAATTCTCAGCCACACTAGAGCACATAATGTTAACCTTTTGTGTCTACAAGTGTAAGTCATGATTGTGAAATAATCAAAGCACTTAGCACATGATCATACCAATAATTACATGAGAAAATGAAGGAACCTATCTTTATAAATGAGAGTGCATGCTCATTCAAATCCTGTAAATTTTGTTGAACTTCAGATTGAAATCTTGTCCTAGCAGAAGTGTTGATACATTCTAAAATTATACCATCGTTCTTGATCAAATAGTGACCCTCTCAATTGACACAAAAGGAATTTGAACTTACTCAAAAATCATTTCGCAGAATTCATATATGAACTCAAGCAATAATGCCACATTGTCACATAAGAAAACTTTGCAATTGATCATCTCTGGTGATCTTTAAAACACTAGGAAGACTGGACTCTGCAACTAACAGGACAGAACACGAACAACGGCAAAAGAAATAACGCCAAGCAAGAGCCCAGCATGCTCGTTCAGTATCAACCCAGTTATTATATTGTGTTGGGAAGTTTTGGGAACATAAACTATAATCCTCCCCTCTCTTGTAAACTTCTTCTCCACATGAAAGTAGAAGATAACATAGAAGTAAGATCCTCATTATTGTTGTTACCATGCTGCTCAAATTGTAACCAAACGTGCCAACTAATAAGACTCAGCTAGATGCATAGGAAAAGTAGGGCATATTTGAATGCAATGTAAATCTATATGATGCCTCTACTTGTTCAATATCTCTGACTAAAATTTTTAGTTTTTACCATCTTTAGGCTCAACATTCTTTCAAAAGGTCATCTTTGATTTCTCACTTGACTAAGTCCAAGGAATAATGGATTTAGATGTCCATGTCAGCTGCTTCCTTGAGACTGAAATATTATCACATTCGCCAAAAGTTACATCATTGGCCATTTGCTTAGATAATATAGCAGAGAAGCCAAGGCACACCCCCTCCTTCGGTGCTTAACTGCATGGCTGTGATTTTCAAATGAAGGTTTTGACAAGACAATCAAGGTAAGAAATACAATATCCACACCAAGCTTTAAAGATTAGGGAATCCCTCAATCAAGGAAAGAGACACAAAACTTGTACTTCCATTATAAAGTCACCCGAAATGTCAAAACTCATATGTTCTTATGTTGTGTTCACACTTTTCTTTGTTACTATCTCAATTGTAGCCAGATATATCGACTCTTATACCAGTTTGTCCAAAGTGTCAGTTTTTTCCTCGATGAAGGTAATACTTTTTTTTTCCTGTTTGGGGGGAGCCTGTGTTAAAATGATAAATGCATTTGAACTTAAAATCTACCTAAAAACAAATAACTAGTGAAGCGAGTCTCACCGTGTCCTCCTCCAAAAGTGCAGTTGTGGGATCAAATTGTTGGCTAAGCAATTCTTCTTGTGCTTCCTTCTTTTCTTCAGTGCTGACTACTGCCACAACATTGAGAACCAAAACAATGCAAAAGCTAGCCTTTATGACACCCATATGTTGCTGAATTGTCATTCCAAAGTGCTTGTTATGCTTGTTATCTAACCCAACAAGCACACAGGTCTACATTGCCTTTACAAACAACCCCAAACAAAAAATTTTCATTTTTCATTATCCACCCACAATCCAGTTTCTATTAATTTGCAGAACACCTTTTATCACTGCCTTGCGGCCTCAAATTCCACAATACCCCACCAAGGAAGTAGCATGAAAAATCAAAATTCTGGGATCACACACCATGAACAAAACCCAAAAAGAAAAAAAAAAAGATCTTTACCCTCACCAAAAGTGTCAATTATTATTGAATTTAATCATCCAATAAAAACAAGCCAAAAAAAAAAGAAGGTAAGAAAACCCACCAGAAAAGAATCAAAAATAGCTCCAAAAGTGTTCAATCATGAGAGTCACATCACATCCTATAACAGGCCCTGGCACATGGCATATTGAAATTCAAATGCAAAAAATGCATAAAAAAATAAAAAGCTTCCGGAAATGACGATTCCACGAAGGGTGTTTTATTCTGCATGGACAAAATGCAGGGAAAGCAGCTAAAAAAAAACACGTGCTGTTGGATCATGCAATAACGTTGGGCATGCATGCAACAATGTTTTTTTTGTTGTGCCTAACGAAACAATGAGTTATACTAACAAAGTTTGTGAATGTTTTTTTTGTGTGTGATGATGTTATTATGAAGGGAAGTTTCTTGGCGCGAGAACCCTTATGCGCAAAGGGCCGTCCTATCAATGATTCTGGATTATTTAGGACATTGGCGCTTACTTTGGAACACACTTTCTCCCTTTAAGCCTGTTTCTCTCTCCCTCTCTCTATCCTTTTTCTTATTTTCTTTTTCTTTTTAATCTTCCTTTTTCTGCAAACATATATTTTTTCTTTACAACATTCTAATTTTGTGGAGGTTCATTATTATCTCTCTATCTTTGGCCATGTCACTCATCACGTTATGAGTAATTAAGACATTATTAAGAGTTTAAACAGTGTTCCGTTGATGTGCTGCACTGCACACGTGTGAGTTTTTTGTACCATAATGATCTGTTTTATGTTTTTGTGTTTCAAACCAATAAACGTTCTGATTGCTAGTCTCATGTCATGACATTATACTCACAAATGATAGTAGTAATAGTAGTAGTAATAATAATAATAATTGTTGAGTCAGATAAATCATGTTATTTTGTTGCCATATGAGCAATGTTAATTGAAACACCTGTGACCGATAAATTTGCCCAAATACAACTTGGTAGAGTTTTTTTCAAAGAAAAACGATTGTTCCATAATAAAATTTTACAACAATTACATTATACATCTTATCACAATTAGATGTACTAAGTAACCCCCATTTATTCCACATACTTATCATATCTAATGGTAATATATATCTAGTGTATATTTGTTGTAGAATTTTGTTATGAACCTAACACTTTTCTTTTCAAACACATCCAAAAGTTTACTACCCATATAATAATGAAGAAAGTCATTATTGTTATTATTATTATTATTATTATTATTTTCGGTCAGAAGAAGAAAGTAATTAGCTTAAAATGAAAATCGCAAATGTTTTTTGTTGGGCTTCAATACCAATGTTCTGTGCAAACACAGAGGACAGAGACTGCGATGTGAGATGGGCCTAAGTTGGAGGTGATGTCCCTAAAGGCCCAAATAACTTGCTTTGGGGGCTGGAAATTTACAGCAAACTTACAACGGCCTCTATTGCTAGGATTTAGAGAAAACACAGTCCAAAAATTCTTTTGGGAATCCAACAATTCTGTTGCAGAGTATATTTATGGAGGCTTCTTAGCGAGGCTCTAAAAAGCTTCTTAATGGAACATGAAAGGGAATGTGGATAAGGAAAACGGAAATTAAGTTGGAGACCATGTTGAATTGTCCCTAACTCCTAGCAACTAAGTTATAAGGTAAGTTCAGGATTCCCTGTTCATTATTTCTTACATATTTTTGAAGTGTCATGTGGATATATTTTATATTTATTAATTGAGTGACACTTCTAGAACTCAACTTTAATATTCACTTTTAGTTAAAATGTCACTCAATTAATTAATATAAAATATGTTCATGTGACACTCTAAGAACATATAAGAATTTCTTTAATTTATTGTGGCTTGCATGCCTTCAACTGAAACAACCATCCACTAACCTTAAATTTATATACCCTATGTGTGTGTATATATATACACATATAAAATATTGTTTTACTGACATTAATGAATTGAGTACCTTTATTCCCATCTGCTGCCTTTTTGAGGTAGCTGGTGGAACATAGCCTATCCCAATTTATATAGACAATTAACTACAAATATTATCAACACCGCCTTGCTGGTAAAGGCCCCACCATCCAAAGTGGCCTCACTTTTCCATGGGCTGGAAATTGTAATGCCCATCAAGTAGATACCAAACCAGCTTTTGGAAAAATAAAAAGCTAGTCCATGAGATGCCCCATGCTGAAATGACTTACAATGCCTTAGGCTTCAATGCCATTTGCCAGCAGTCAAAAGCTCAAATGTCCGAACCAAAAAAGATAAATATTAGAAATATGCTGAGTTACGTTGAGAATCAGGACAATGGACATCACATTACTTCCAAGGCATGCAAGATTCCTTTCACACTACTTTACTTTGTGGAGAGGGCACACTATTAAGAACCTAGAATTTAATGGATTTGGGTCAATGAAAAGCCAATTAGAGAATTATAGTGAAGGATATAGATTTAACTTGACAAGAGTGAAAAGTGAATTACTAGTCAATTTACTTGGAGGGTTGAGATTTATAGTGGCCTTTGCAAGTGTTTACTTCTCATTTGAAAAATTATACCTTTTGAATCTGGCTTGTGCACTGTGATGATGATCTTCATAAAACATGTCACCATGGCAAATACCTTATCTTCATTTATCATGCACAAGCAATCTAGAGCACGACAGCATTGATTCTTCATGCCTGGCATGTGACAAACAGTTAACGACATCAGTTAAAAATATCCTGGCAGAGAAAAGAAAAATGAATTTTGATGCTTGTCGATGCTCAAAATGTGGAAACACTAATCTTCAACTAGAATTTCTACTTGGCAGCAAATAAACACAAATATATCAATGACCATATCAAAGCCTGCCCCACCTAATTAGTCGAATGATTGGCAAACTCTTGCTAAAATTTGATTTATAGCTACTTAGGAAATAAAATGAGGTCCAATTCCTTATAATCATCTAATTTGCATGTAACACATTGAAGTTATTGGCATACTGCAGTGTCATGACTAAATTTTGTGGCTCCTCAGATATGAGTGGACAGTAAAGTGACTATAAAAAATTACTATAAATGCAATGTTACTAATTAAAATACACATAATCAGACCATAGCATTACTAAAAGGATTCCCCAACTCTACTAGAGCATCTATCATAATTTGTCACAAGATATTGACTTGATTAGTAACCCTTTCCATTTTTTCCACATCTTGTGCTGGAGAACCAAATTGCAATGAGCTACCACATTTATTGCCTTAAGCCATAAATATGCCTGACATAGTTTTCTCTTTGGAAAGGAGAAAGGTCTAGAAAAGAAAATATTCCCTCTTAGCTTTACAGCCCTCCAAATATGCCAATGGAATTTGTGCTGTGTTTTTATCAGGTGGCTTCATTCACACTATAAGAGAAAGGCCAAAAAACTCTCTCTCCATCAGAGCCTACTCTATAGCTCATTTCTCAATTTCTAAGAAGCAATGGCTAGTTCTAAGAAGCTAATTGAGGTACAAACAGAAGATCAAACTCCACATAAATGGTGCATCTCATTGGGAGAAGAAGTTTTCAAGAGATTTTTCAGTCAGCCCAATCCAACAGTACACAAGATTTTTGGTGATGGGTCACTTTTCAGTCCTATGTTGTTTGGGAAGTTCTTTGATCCTTCTGATGCCTTTCCTCTATGGGAGTTTGAGTCTGACGTGTTGTTATCTCATCTAAGGAGCTCCAGCCAAAGCACTGTGGATTGGTCTGTGACAGATGAAGGCTACATATTAAAGGCAGAAATACCAGGTAAGACAAATTGCTTTTCAATTTCACCTATCACCATTCTTGTACTCTTATCTTTAAACTGAATCTATGTTAAACTAATTATGAAACAATGAAACTGCCTCGTCATTCTTAAGACCAGCAAAAGAGGGGGGGAAAAAGGGTGAAAAAGGGGTCTCAGGACCGGAGGAACTATTCCTTAAACTTGCAGGCACCCCTATGTGAAACAAAAGGGAGCCTTCACCTTGCATAAAAAATTTCTTTACCAAGTGGAATCCTTTCATCAATCAATCAATTAAATGAACTTGAGTAGTGATTGTTTGGTTTGGCATTGAAAAATCCCAAACTATGGTTTGAAAGCTGTAAATTGAGGTTCAACTCATTTCAACATGTTTCCAATCTCAAACCATGGCTTGGGAGAAGTGAAAAAGAGTCACCTTTCTGTTAGTAAAAACCATGTTTTGCAAACTGTAAACTAAACACAACTAGTAGCAGTTGTCGATGAAGCCAAGTTTCCTTAGAGGAAAAAGGAAAATTGCTTAGTACTCAGAATTTCTGTGACACAAGTGGTTTGTCAACACAGGAACTGGGAAAAGTAACATTCAAGTCCATGTTGATAATGGGAAGGTTGTGGAGATCAGTGGCCAGTGGAAGCAGCAAAGAGAACCAAAGGCAAATGACTGGAGGTGTGGCCACTGGTGGGAACATGGATATGTAAGAAGGCTTGAGATTCCAGAGGATGCAGATTGGAAGAACATAGAAGCTCACCTGTATAATGACATACTCTTAGAGATACGAATTCCAAAGAGCCAAAAGGGTTGTGATCATCCTCAGGGTAAGGATGTGGCTTAACCAAATTCAGAAGCAGTGTAAATTTATGAGAATAACAGGTAGAGCTACTAGAGTTTGTTACAATCTAGTAGCAACTTTTATGCAAATTGATAGTTTTGACATTTAACAAACTTATAACTCTTAATTCTCAATCTAATATCTGCAAGCAGAAGCAGGCCTTCTGATGATGTTAAATACATATATATATATATATATATACAAAAAGGATGGGAATAAAGATAAAATTATGGTGCATAAGATGCAATGCATTTTTTATTGAGATAAATTTCTTTGTGCTGAATTTTATGCAGTAATCAAGTAGAAATTAAGGAAACTGTCATGTCATTACACCTTTATGTAAATGCCCAACATGGCATGTCAGTTTCCTTGATTTCTATTACATGAAAATATAAAATTGCTCTATACTCTTAATACATAGAAATTAATCTGATATTTATCTGGTTGCCATTGATAAGCAAAAGAACAAAGCAAAGGACCATCTATGTAACGAGGGAGGAATATATGTGAGGAATAACCAATGCAATATCATGTCTAAAATCTTGATGGTTGCAAAAACTCAATCCTCTGATAAATTCCCATTGAGTGACAATCCTGTTAGTTGAACAGTGAGTAAAGTTGAACAATACATGTACCTATTGATACATGCTTGGAAAACCATGAACACTGTTTCAGTAGTGGTACATCTGAAAATTCACCAGAAAATTGGGTATTGTATTGTTGTTGCTGTTTTTTTTTTTTTTTCTTTTTTTTTTTCCTGTAGATCTGCTTAAACAGAAGTTGATTAGAGTCATCTGAAAAACAACATAGAAGACAGTATACTGTATATAACGCCAAGGCCAATCTTCAATTTTCAGAAGACCAAGCAGCAAAATTATATTTGGCAATATTGTTGTGAATTCAGGTAAATGTTGCAAACATGATATGGTTCCCATCAGTGGCCAAAAGATATGTTGCAACAGAAGTCATGCATAGTAACATCTGTTTCATTCTTAAACAAGTTGCAGTGACTAAAGTGGGTATTTTCTCATTCATAAGTCCAATAACAGTTATTGTTTCAAATGGCATTCATATCTGAATTATTAGGTTGTTGTAAACATTTATTGTTTGTTGAAATTGAGACTCATGGCACTTGAAGGGATTAGAACCACAAATATTAAGCTGTGTTACCGGTGAAAAGATAAACAAGATTGTCCAACACATCAACTCATGTTCTGTTTCCAAGTTGTATGTTCACGTGTAATTCCACACTTTCAATTGAAGGAAGCAAACAATTGTCTTGTTTGCTTATTCCAAAATTTACAACCTTAATAGTTGATAAAGAATAGTAAATAATTAGTTAACAACATACATTACCAAAAATTTTGTTGGAACCACTAGACCAAAAACTATTTTTGCTAGACTAAGCGCAACTCTTTTTACTTAAATTCATTACCAAGCACAATGATCTTATCTGACTTCGACCTTATTCGCACCTTACCAAGACAGGATGCTGGTCCATGACCAACAAGTCTTGAACCCTGTCCCTTAAATTTCAACCTCACTACCGTGGCAAACTCTCTTCCATTATACCAGATTCCCATATTATATGATAATGACTCATGGACCAAGTTATCATGAAAGTTCTTACCAGGCTCAAATGAAGCCAAAAAACTATATGACAATTTTATTTTTTTTAACAGTCTACTTCAAGTAATTACAAGGAGCATACTGCATACATGAACAAGAAGATGATGTTATTAAAATGGCACTTATGGGTATGGCACAAATGGACCAGAAGCAATGTTGATTAGCCAAAACCAGATCTCTATATCTTTGCAAAGCCACTTCCACCACACACAAGCCAAAAGGAGAATATAATGAAAGCTTCAACAAATAGAAAGGCATTAGATTAGATTAGAGGCAATCTAGGAATTGCCGAGCAAAACTACAAGCTAAGCTTTTATGACGTATGTCCTAGGCTACACCACTATCACTAGCAGCTTTTCTATCAATCAAAAGAGCCGAAAAAACAGGCTGGTTACTTATGATTCATGAAATATATCTGTTTTAGAGGCATTTTTTCCCCCGGAAAAGTGAATGATATTAATCAAACATAATTTCGTGTAAGCCTTAAACTTCCTAAGATGCATTAACATTGCATGGTTTGTCAACCGCAGAGACTGAGACATGTCAACTGTTGAGTGTAAAAAACCAAACACAAAAAAAAACAAGAAGATAATAGAACTAATGGAGATGCGGGGCATCGATCCCCGTACCTCTCGCATGCTAAGCAAGCGCTCTACCATCTGAGCTACACCCCTGAAAGTGGCGGTCTGGATCAAGATAGTATATGAAGGAAGGTGTGAACTACAAAAGTAAGAGCAAACCAGGAAATTTGTTAGTTGGACTTGATATTTTTCAATTTTAAAATGTCGGTGACATAGAAAATAATAGTTAGACCTATATAGTTTAGTGGCAAGATTTAGGGTTTGAGTAACGACGTAGTAAGAAGGTATGGGTTCAAAACTTTCAAATATGATTTGAGACCACTTATCCCATCTCCTCTTCCATAGATGTATGAAAAATAAAAATTCTTTATTTTCTGTTTTTTATCTTTTTGTTACGAACTACGGAAACTTATTTCATTGTTCACTGTTGACTAAATTTAATGACTTAGGCAATTAGGCATTGCCTTAAGTTCGAATGTGTCCATGCAAGAGAGTGTGAGATGAAATATAATATGCTAATTAATTTTTTTTTCTTTTGTCGCCAATTTTATTATACAAGTGATATTTATGGGGCTATTGTATATAAGAATATACAAATTCAATAAGTGACTGAACACAATTGTCCCTTGGTAAAGCTTTTGTAATTGTTTTTAAGGATAATAAATAGAATTTAATCATCTTATATTGACACTGTAAAATCTTTTTACACAATTATCCAACTATATATTACTATATAAGTAATTATTTTTGACTTTTATATGCACTACCTGAAAAGTCATCTAAACAAAATATTTTAATTAGATGAGAGGATAAAATTATTTTACACTGTTAATATATCAAAATTAAACTTAATAAATATCACTATTTTGACCGATAGGTCTATGTTTTTTTTTTTTTTTTTGGGTAGCAGATAGGTCTAGCTATGTATTGATGTAGTGTCAGTAATATTTCCAAATGTAATAAATATAAAAAATTTAGTCTTTAAAATGTAATCTATACTAAATAATTCATGTAGGTGGTTGAGTGAGAACTGTCGTACGTAGTACTAACTAATATACCAGGTTGTAACATACTATTTTAATTTCTTAGAGAAGACATACGATCAATCCCAATTTGTATTTTTATTTTTCCTAAGGCAAATTAAAGGGTATATGTGGAACCTTTTAAAGGCAGAATAAAAGTTGAAACTGCTATAATAAGCATAGAATTACATGCTGGTAATATACTCCAGGATCTCTAGACCCTTCCCACAAAACCAGGCAGGCCAAATTTAAACATTAAGGTAACTCAATTAGGTCAACTAATGTTCATCCAACTATAGTTCTAAAACACTATATTATAGAATAATTATTCATGGCATGACATTTGGAGAAGCCACTAATTTGCAGGCCTGCAACTGAAACAAAAAATTATGTGCTTTTGCAGATTTAATTACTCTACTCACTTTGCCTCACACTACATTGGATTAGAGTTGTTAAACCAAACCTAGTTTCTTTATGAAGTCAACACAAGCCAAAACAAGAAAATAATGCTCTATCATTTATAAACCAACAAATTGAAAGGTACACTTTGTTATATATGGCAATTTCTTTGAGTCTAATGGCTTTGTATTATACACAAAAATGATAATCACAATGTCAATATAGAAGTGTTATTGGTAGATGCAATAACTGTACTGAGCAACGGTATTCAATACTTACCAAACCACCTAGCAGTTATAATAATTCACTCATCACACCAAACTGATATTGTTTCTGCATCTGAAGGGAGACTTGGTAATTACCTTTGAGAAATTAACCTATATTATACACAATCAAGCAACAAGCACTGCATTGCGTAACAATTTCTTATATTTTCTGAGACTAGGAAATTTCTCTTGCTATGTTCTATATTTATTATTTGAAAAATTAATTTTGTGAATCATCTTTATTTTCTTAACTAATCACAATCAGTTTTTGTAACTATCACAAATTAAGTTGATTTGTCATGCATTAAATACAATAAGATGGCAAGAGAAATTTCTTGTATTTAGAGCATACAAGACTCACTCCATACTAGACTTGGTGCAAAGCATAGACCAAATGGTGTGTATGAGTTATTATCCCATTGGAACTTTTGCCGACACTAGATTGGTGCCTAGGGGCAAGATCCGAACATCTAGAGTAAGATTGACAGAAAAGCATTTTGATCTTTATTCCACTTAACATGGACAATGATGTCCACTCTTAGTGTAGTAATGCAACACGGATAGGACAAACTTTTTCTGGTGCATATGGAGGACCATAAGTCAATTCCATGAGTATAGTTGAGGAAGAAGCCTGAGAGAAAAAAGGGGGTATGGTCACGGGAAAAGGACAAGGAATGCAGCTGAGTACCAACAAATGAATGGAACTACCAACTACCTGTGATTGATGGTATACTATGGAGTGATGTTATTTGCGTGTGTATATATATATATATATATATATATATATTTATATATATATATATATATATATATATATATATGATGAATAAGATATCTTATTACCTCATTTTTATTCATTATTTTATAGAATATGAATCTTATTTAAATTATCATATTCAATTTCACAGTGAATGAGATATCTTATTACCTCATTTTTATTCATTATTTTATAGAATATGAATCTTATTTAAATTATCATATCCAATTTCACAGTGAATGAGATATGATCAATATAATATGTTATTCATCATATCATATATATATATATATATATATATATATATATATATATATATATATATATATATATATATATATTATTTTTTCCTATACTTTGTGCTTTCACTGTTCCTTTGTGCTAAGTTGGCACCTGGCAGATAAAGTGGGGTAATTAACTTTTCTGGGGGAATGAATGGGAAAATTCTTAACTCAAATCTGACGCAAACAGAATATATATATATATATATATATATTCTTTTTCCAAGCAGTGTGGCAAAGTTTGGAGTTGGATGAACTTCTGTTGGATGTAGGTCCAGCAGTGGGAATATTTATTAGTTAATGAACATAGAAAAATATTATTTATACTCAAAATTTATAAAATATTATGTTGATATATTTTTATTTATCTTTAAATGGGATATAGATCTCATTTAGTTTGAGTCTTACATCTAGGATATTAAAGTGTGTTGACATAATATCTCATATTGTAACATCCTAATAATTAACCAGATACACCTAGGTTGAATCTGATTAATGACTAGACTTTACTCCTTGCTTTGATTCTTTCTTCATAATTTGAAAATACTTAGTGAAATTACGAGCCATTTTTTTTTTAAACACATAATTGAAAACGCGAATGAGTACAACGTGAACGAAGAAATGAGTATAATAAGATGTTTAAGAATATATCACTTAGGCTCCATCATATAACATCCATAAGCACATTATAGCATATATTTACATACAATAACCTCACTCAAAGGGTGGGTTATGTTCATACATCATTATCTTATGTAAACCCATAAAAGAAAATATACATAAGGAAATACATGCCCCTAAACTAGATAACTCCATGTTCGGGAAGGTTATCCTAAAACTAGGGTGCATGATCACACATAAATCTACTAAGAACCCTCTATGGCCACTGTCCTGGAAATGAGGGAAATGGAGGTCGATTTTGCCTCTTGAACTGCTGACCTTAAGGTGTCAACTTTTTGGTAATATTATCTGACTTTGGGGTGTTTAGTTTTCTCTGACCTTCTTCAATAATCCGACATTTGTTAACTAGGGTAGAGAAATCCCTAATCTCCAAATGTGCAACTGCCACATTAAGTTCCGCCTTCAACCCTGACTCGTATTTAATGCATTTCCAGTACTCATCAGGATTTCCTTGGTACATTCTTGAGAACTTAATGAGTTCTTCAAATCTGGCAGTGTACTGGGCCACATTCATATTCCCCTGGACAAGTTGCATGAATTCAATGTCCTTGGCATTTCTAATCGACTGAAAGTACTTTTCGTAAAAATGGACCTTGAATAGTTCCCAATCAATGTCCATATCGGCCGCCTCCAGTCTTGAACACCGCCCACCGTAACCGGCATCACCCTCAAGCATATGAGTAGCGAAGGTGACCTTTTGCTCCTCCGAGCATGGGACTACAAAGAAAGACCTTCTCAATATTCAATCCATTCAATCGCAATATTTGGATTCAGTGTCCCTTGAAAACTGGTGGGTTTACCTTACGAAACTCCCAAAGCAGGCATGTTCAGGAATCTCATGTCCCTGATTCATATTGGCTTGACGATCCTGATCCATTCGTTCCATCATCATTCTCATGGTCCTTGCTACGTCGCGGAGTGCTTTGGCTGTCTCGTTATCTTGATTATTCTGTGCTGCGCTCCTAGTCTGTTGTCGACGTGCCATTGGTCCCTATACACACAAAACAGCAACACTGAGGTGATCAGGCCCAATATTCCATGCAAAGTGAGCAAGTTACCACGGCACTTTCAACATACAGTAGTCATGTATTTTTAATCCTCAAGCTCATCCTAATGATAAACATCTACACATGACGTCACTAACGTATTATGCTTTAGAAGCATAGCTAGTCCAATCCTCAGGCTCCATGAGAATCAAACTGCTCTGATATCAAAATGAAAAGCTAAGGTAAGTTCATAATTTCATCATTTTGAGCTAAAAATACAACTCCTCAAAGCATAGAAATAAATTTAGAAACTACTCCCTACTTAATCTGAGTTGAAGAAGAGGAAGAGAACTTGGTTTCTTGAAGTGAAATGAAACAAAATCTCTTTGAAAAAAATTGAAGAAAGAATTCAGCCAAAAAGGAGGAAGAAAGAAAGTTTTTGGTGCTCTTAAAAACTAGTTATGAACCAAGCATTCCAAGATCACTCAAGCAAGCCTATTTATAGAAGATTTTGAGGCTTCTAATTGGCCAAAATGATGAGGTAGTGGACGGAATTTTGCAGGAGAAATAAGGGAGGAAAAATCATTTTAGACAAAGTTGTATGAAATTAAGGAATTATGTCTCTTATGGTGACATTTTGGCATTTTGTTTTAGTGCAACTTTTGGCAATAATTCAGCTGCATAATGGCATCAATAATTTCATCCATTACAGCCCAAAGAAGTGAAATTTGTGTGTTCCATGCATTATTTAGGTGTAGGCAAGGTATTCATGTAATTTAGAGAATTTACGGTTAAGGGTTTAAGTGAATTAGTAAGCAATTTGGGTGTTTTTGAGCAATTTTGGGTTCTAATCAATCTAAATACATAATTTTGACTCTAGATTAATATTTAGAATTTAATAAGCTTTAATTTGAGCCTAATATTGCTTAGGTTTCGGTATACGAATCAAAAATCTCGAAATTCGCAAAACTGACCAAAAACAGGGGCAAAATCGTACTTTCACTTAAAAACTGTCTGAGGCCACCTGAGCTTAACCAATGGTTAATCATGGCTTAAAAACACATTTTAAAACATTTTAGTGAGGTTCGGGCTCAGTCGGCATGCACATCGGAGTTAAAGCATTGCGAGGGTGTTTTGTAGTCGTTCGCGTCGGAACTCAAAATTGAGATCCTTCTGCTCTATTAACACACATAACACAAACAATCCCTTATTATCCTCAAAATATCCCCTTGAGAATAGATGGGGCCAACGATCCTCATTTTCTGAGTAAAATAACTTCGAAAGATTTTGGCCATTTTATACGCACAAAAATTCTGATTCATGACTCGCATTTAATCGTTCCTAACCTCTCTTCTAATGTTATATTCCTTTATTGAGGATTGTTCGGCCTCAAATCTTATGTAATAATTACCTACGGTAATTCGATAATTGAGTAATTTCTAATGACAGTAAAAATTACAGTAAAAATTGGGACGTTACACATACAATATGAGTATAAATAATATTATTTTTCTTTTATTTGTACAATGTGTCTCCAATGATGTTTTATTGTTCCCGCAGATTTGGGGGGACAAAATTAATTTTGGGATCCAACTAGTTTCACAATTAACATTTTCCTAAGAAAATGGTTTTCATGTTTTCAACATAATTATTGTCTTGTATATACTCATTATAGTAATCATGTTGCACTTGACCACCGTTGATTTTCAATATTTTTATACAGCACTTTTTTTCTTCAGTTATGATTTTATACAGCACTTTATTTGTATCATTGCCATCTTTCTGAAATCACACCCCAAATAAATATTGAAATAACTAGAGGGCGCAATGGACTTCAGCAAAATAGTAACTACATCAAGCTTTGTAAAAGTCAATGTAGGGAAGCACAACAGCTTCCATAGTATTTCACATATAAAGATGCGTTTCTTGGTCCTAAAGGATAATGATGCTACCAAATTGACATGTCCTATTAAATTCCTTGAAGGTTTAATCAGTAGACAATAGGTACATAGCTCTGTTCAGTCTACCCCATGGTTGGTTTTACACCAACCGATAAGTTTGTTATTTGTTTGATTGAGAAATATAAACAGCTAAAAAATAATTTATTAACTAATGTCAATTAGAGTAAAGTCAAATCAATATTCTGTTTTCTCTAGTTTACGTGTACATATTGTGTAAAAATATTAAAATTTATTTTCTGGTATACATAAATACTATAAACATCAACCTGATTTTTCTAAAACATAATTAAATAACATTCTAACACCAAACATAACCCCCCCCCTCTCTCTCTCTCTCAAATAAACATCAGCAACACTTTTCATCGTAAAAGAAGTTATTAAAAAACATATGCAACATCTTTTTTTACTAAGATTACTATACTTTATATTCTTTTTTTGATAAACTCAATGTATTCGTCGTCAAAAATAGCAGCTAATCCGGTGATCTCAACAACTTATATTTTATTTCTGATTACGAGCCCTCTCTCGGCAATAATCGTCAGAAATTATATTCATATTTTATTTCTACGTGTCTGTTGCCTACGCATATGTAATATATAGTGTATTTAAATAATATTTTATGAAATAACTTTGTAATTAATGAAATGCATGGGAGACCGAATCTTACACGTGATAGGCACTGGTTGATTTTTCAAAAGTTCAGAAAATTTGAACGGCAGTAAAATCTAAACCAAGTTCCAACTGACAAACACTACCAAACATTACACAAACAGAAACAGATCTGTATAATCGATTGGAAAGTCCAGTGACCAAGACCAATCACTGAGGAATCAGGATAACAATAACAATAACATAACATTTTTTTAAAAAAAAAAGCCCTTCACCTTCTCCCATTTTCACCCCTTTCCCTTCATCTCAAGTCTTCTCTCTCTGCCCCCCTTCTGTGTGTGTTATTGTGTGTGGAAAATCACCAATCTCTTCTTGCTAAAGCAATGGCTTTGATATCTTGTTAGCTTCCAACACAATCCATGGCCCCACTGGACTAGTACTTGTGTCTCTCTCACACACTGACACACACACACACACTCTCTCTTTCTCTCTTCTTATTGTGCCCTTTGTAGTTGAGTGGGTGACCTTCAAAAAATGGCCACCATGAACTAGAACTTGGCCTCAAACACCACTCACAATCACAGCTCCAACCCCTTCAAAGCTCAAAGGTACCACCTTTTCTCATTTCCCATTTTTTGTTTTCCATTTTCACCTTATTTTCAGTCATGGGTAGTTTTCATTTTGCTCAGTGTAAGTGAAACGCTATGCTTAAAAATGTGATCTTTATCTTATCTTATTTTATTTTTGTTGTGGCTTTCCCAAGCTTGTGGGTGATGAGGTGCTCATAGACAAAGACCATCAAGTTGGAACAGAAAAGGTAAAGAAAAAATGGTAGGGACTCCTATGAATGGAAGAACAAGGCCAGCTTTTGCTGTTGTAAATGGTGGACATGATCATGGACCAAGTAGTGATCCACCTAGCAATGCTGGGTCTGATTATGGTGTTATAGAGTTCACAAGAGAGGATGTGGAAGCCTTGCTAAATGAGAAAGCCAAAAGGAAGGATAGATTCAATTATAAGGTCAGTTGAAGTTTGCTGTTTTTTAAGGTCATTGAGTTGATGTGCTATATGTTGCATCATTGCTTGGTTTGGTTCTTTTTGTTTGAGATCAAAGGGAGTATCAAGTTCTACGTCCAATGTTGATGGCTTTGGGCCTTTGTTGATTTTACATGGCACATGGTATTACTTGAATCGCTGCTTGATAGCCATCAACATAGATTAACACCAGGCTTTGTATTTTTAGGAAAGGTGTGAAAATATGGCTGATTATATAAAGAGGCTTAAGGTTTGCATCAGATGGTTCCAAGACCTTGAGTTAAGCTACTCACTAGAGCAAGAGAAGTTGAAGAATTCATTGGAATTAGCCCAGCAAAAATGCATGGAGATAGGTAAAGATTGTTTTTCAACTTTTTCCCCCTTTGATTCTTTGAAAATTCCTAGCAAAGCTTGTGTATTGATGTGTTTAGATTCATTTCATTATAGAGTTACTGCTCAAGATCAAGGAAGAAGAACTAAATTCAATTATTGTGGAAATGAGAAGGAATTGCACTTCCTTGCAAGAGAAATTAATAAAGGAAGAAACGGAAAAATCGGTAAGTGATATTTTCAAGTCAATGGAATTTCAAGAGTGAATTTTTTTGGTGTTAATTGCAAGGGAAATGTTAATCATAAATTTATACATTTTATTATATTTGAAAACACCAGGTGGCTGTGGAATCTCTTGTCAAAGAGAAAGAGGCTAGGCTTAACCTTGAGAGATCACAGGCTTCACTAACGGAGGACCTTGGGAGAGCTCAACGCGAACTCCAAAGTGCAAACCAGAAGGTAAAATAACAGGGCAATCCCAATTAAATAAGCCTTTCACACTTTTTATCAGTTATTGTTAGTTACATTAGGAATTATTTGTATATAACTGAATGTCCTGATCAATGGATTTCTGCAGATATCATCACTCAATGACATGTATAAGCAGTTACAAGACTACATAACAAGCTTACAGGAGTACAATGGAAAGCTTCATTCAGAGCTTTCTACAGTTGAAGATGAACTTAAGCGTGTAGAGAAAGAGAAGGCTACTGTAGTGGAGAACCTCACCATGTTAAAGGGCCAACTTACTTTGTCCATGGTGAGTTTGCTTTGTTGTGTAAGCAGTTTCAATTCAGAATTCAAGCAGACTACGGGTAAAACTGAAATACTTGAAATCTTAGTGGATATCAATAACACTTCCAATATGCACAGAATTATGTAAGATGCAATTTTTGCTGATGAGATAGATGCTTGGAAGAACCTTACAATTTATTCATTCTTGATTTCAGCTAAGGGGTAGTTTAGATGAAGATTTGCTTCTAGAATAGGTTGAGTGAGAAAGACTTTTGAAATATCTTCTTTGTTTTTTAATTACAAATTTTGACCGTAAGTAAATGTGGGTTCTGGACTCATTATTAGTATCCTTCATGAAATTATAAAATCATTTTACATATCATGCGATTTGTATCTTACATAGTTTTATTGGTTCTTTCATTAGTCTTCTCTAGAAGAGGCCACAAAACAGAAGGATGCTATGACTAGTGAAGCTGCATCTCTTCGAGGAGAATTGCAACAAGTAAGGGATGATCGGGACCGCCAATTGTCTCAAGTGCAAACTTTAACTTCTGAGTTAGAGAGATTTAAAGATTCTACAGAAAAGTCCTGCTCTGAACTGGAGAACTTGACTATAAAAACAAGTGAACTGGAGGTTGGTTTATACAAACTATATCCTATTTCTGTGTTAGTGAGTATTACATTCTCTTGTTGCTATGTAGATATGATATGCTGACTTTCCTTGCACAGGCAAAATGCACCTTGCAAGATAACCAGATAAAAGCATTGCAAGAGCAGCTTGCAATGGCAGAGAAGAAACTGCAGGTAAGGTGGCATGAATTTAGAAGAATAGAAAATCTAACTGGACTCCTGATATAATTCTTATTGCTCTTTATCAGGTTTCTGATATATCTGCAATTGAGAGAAGAACAGAATTTGAAGGGCAACAAAAACTTGTAAATGAGTTACAAAGACGCTTGGCAGATGCAGACTGTAAAGTTATAGAAGCGGAGAAGCTGCGGAAAGAATTACATAATACTATTTTGGTAATTCCCTGAGCCAAACTTAGTTGAAAACAATAATAAAAAAGTCCATACATTATCCTTACTAATCCTCATTTTGACAGGAACTAAAAGGGAATATCCGCGTCTTCTGCAGAGTGCGTCCTTTGTTACCTGATGAAGGTTGTAGTGCAGAAGGCAAGATTATATCTTATCCCACATCAATGGAAGCTTCTGGGCGTGGCATCGAATTGACTCAAAGTGGTATGTTTCATGATGTTGTCATTGAACTTCACTTTCTTATTGCTGTATGCTTGTGTTAGTTTATCATTTAATATGTTTTAACCTTTGCTGCTGCTGTTTTCTTAGGCCATAAACATTCTTTTACATTTGATAGAGTTTTTGCACCTGATGCATCACAAGAAGAAGTTTTTATAGAAATTTCACAGCTTGTGCAAAGTGCTCTTGATGGTTATAAGGTAATTTCTAATTTCTTTTATACCCTATGTATCATTTCAAATTATATTATATGTGTAGCTGCAAGCCATTGTACGACTGCTACTTTGCTAGTCAATTTGTAATATGCAAAGTTATAATATGTATTCATTCATGTTTAGCACCATGGATTCTTTGAAATATGATGAGCATTTTCTTTTCCAGGTTTGCATTTTTGCCTATGGTCAGACAGGGTCAGGGAAAACCTATACAATGATGGGCAGGCCTGGACATCCGGAGGAAAAGGGCTTGATACCTCGCTCACTAGAACAAATATTCCAAACAAGACAGTCTCTGCAAACCCAAGGCTGGAAATATGAATTGCAGGTGATACAGATGATAAAGTATCTTCTTAATTTCACCCATCATTGCAATGTCCATAAATTCTTATACATAATGTTGAGATCTAAGATAGTTTTAACTTCAAAAAATAAAAAATAATAAAAATTACAGGTATCAATGTTGGAAATATATAATGAAACCATCCGCGATCTCTTATCTACAAATAGACCGTCAGATGCAGCTCGCTTAGAAAATGGCACTCCTGGAAAGCAATATTCAATCAAACATGATGCAAATGGAAACACACACGTCTCTGATCTTACAGTAGTGGATGTTCAGAGTGTAAAGGAGGTTGCATTTCTCTTAAACCAAGCTGCAAATAGCAGGTAATTAGTTCATAATGTTTCTTTTTCTAGGCTTCTGGTCCGTGTTCTATGTAGCTGTGTCTTGTAACTGTTATTACATCAATAAGGAACAAGAGAAATAGGCTACTGATTTTTCCATTTCGGTAAGAAAAATAGTAAACAACCAGAATTTTATTATTGCTAGAAATTTGCAAGAATGCGTAGTATTATTTCTAACCTTTGCATTGATGTATCGTCTTCACTTCTTTGACTTGTATATACAATCACTCATTGAATCTTGACAAATTCTCAGCAAATAATGCTTGCTATGCAGCATTGGTTGCAACGAACTATTTTGATTTATTTACACGTGGAAGTTAAAACCTTTTGCTTTTGGATGTCAAATTAACTATATTTATTTTTCCATTCATTTTCTTTTAGATCTGTGGGGAAAACACAGATGAATGAACAATCTTCAAGAAGTCATTTTGTATTCACACTTCGAATATATGGTGAAAATGAGGTATGGATGCTTCTCTGATAATAATTTGAAACATGTTTCATATTCCAGTCTCAATTTCTGTCTCACTCTTCCATGCAAACACTAACTCGCAACAATTGCAACCTATTGCGTCACTGTGCTAGAGCACTGAACAACAAGTACAAGGTATTTTGAATCTTATTGATCTTGCTGGGAGTGAGCGTCTTTCAAAGAGCGGCTCAACCGGGGACCGATTGAGAGAAACTCAAGTATGTAATAAAGCCATGATGATTTTTTTCTCCTTCTATTTCATATACTTCTGCATATTTGGTTTCAAATAATTTAATTTTTATTCTATTCATTTGTAACTAGGCAATCAATAAAAGCTTGTCATCATTAAGTGATGTTATATTTGCCTTGGCCAAGAAGGAGGACCATGTGCCATTCAGGAACTCAAAGCTAACATATCTACTTCAGGTACTTATATCCTATCCCTAAGGCCTTTCTATGCCTAGCATTCGTAGTTTCCATTTATTGTAACGGTGATATATTTTGAGGGAATGATCAATATGCAGATTTATCAGTAATGTTAACTGAAATCCTCAATTATAACCAACCATTTCTGCAAAATTGGTGTACAAATAATAATATTCATATATATATATATATATTTGTTGCTAGCATTTAATCATTTGGTGTGATCTAATTCCTTTCAATACAATATTTAACAGCCATGTCTGGGTGGTGACTCGAAGACATTAATGTTTGTGAACATCTCTCCTGACTACTCTTCATCTGGTGAGTCACTGTGCTCGCTCCGGTTCGCATCAAGAGTCAATGCTTGTGAGATTGGGACACCGCGACGACACACTCATGGACGCACCATAGAGTCACGCCTGAGTTATTTCTAATCCTTAGATATCATAGGATGAATATATATTTGATTTCTACAATAAAACCAAAATAACTTGGATTCTAACATCACCATATAGCTTTGTATAGTGAAGTTACTTAGCATGCATTTAGTTGTAAAATCAGACATTCTTGAAGTTCCACTTGCATTTCTGCTGAAAATGCAGCAATGCAGCATATGCTCTACTTTATTATCAGTAGACAATCGTATTCAGAGTACACTATAGTTCTGACTTTTGACAAACATGTAGCAACGTTACTCTAGGAACATAAGTGATAGTTGTGGTCCATATCTGGAGAATGTTTTATAAAGAGTGATGCTGTGTAATCACAGAAAAATAGTCGGAATTTTAATAGGATATGGATACAGGGTGATTAGATAAACTAATGTGGTATAGACCATATTTTTTTGAAAAATCGACTATAACAATTAATATTGCACTATGGAGTTTTTCAACTTTAACTATCTCATGAGTTATTAATTAATTTTTTTTATCTTTATTCTTGATATTGATAAGTAATTGAAAAAAGAAAAATGGCAATAATATTTTAAGTACTTTAAAAGATAATTTAATTAAACATAATAGTTCTAAAAAAAATTTATAATTATTTGTACCTATAATTAGAGGTAATTAGTAACTATTTAAACTTCGGGGTAACAATAATTAGAAAACAGACTAAAGTAAATGAATAAAGTACAAATTTGGAGGGTCAAAGGTCAAATTTGTGGGACTTCCAAACCGCCAAACCGGTCCAAGCTCCGTTGTATACGCAAATGTGGGAAGTGAGCATAGCAAGCATGAAACATTTGTATGTATCAATCTATGATTGGGGAGACTGTACTTGACATCAACGAAAAAATATAATAGAAGAGGGATGTTTTTGAGCACCCAAAACTTGGAACTCTCCATATCATTACTCAATCTACTGCTGAATTCTGCGTAGACTTCACTTAGAGTAAAAAGTTTTGTTTTCCACTCTTGAATTTGAGTGGGTATCGACGGACACTTCATTTTAGGTGGTGCGAATAACAACTCTATCTTAGACTTCACTTAAGTGAACAAATGTTGAACCATCATTCCTATGCAATTTGCATCAAGTCATCTCTATTCATGACATTTCTCTCTCTTCTGTGTTGAACCACTTAAATTTTAGACCACATTGGATGTATAAAATAGCATCATACCTATGCAATCTGCATTAAGGCATCTATGCATGACATTTCTCTATCTTCTGTGTGAGCATCGTTCTCTTAGAATAAATATATAGTAAATCACTGAATCAAAAACAAAAAACTGTTTTTGATAAGAGAAAACAGCAACACAAGTTGATTAAAGTCATATCAAATTGTTTTATACATTACAGTCATCCTGTCCATGACCTCATGCAGCATAACTTCAGTTTCCTGATAGATTGATTTTGTATCTGGCAGACTTTTGTTCCTTGCAGCTTCCTCAAGCTGCCAACATACACCAGAAAAATTCAGCTTGTCAAATCATGCATCCAGTTGTAACATACTCCATTTAGGAGGAGTAGAAAAATGAGTTTACCTTCTCAAAATTGTCAAACAATTTGTTAGCCATATCAGTTAATTGCTGCCTCTCATCCACTGGCATTGCAGAGATAACTTTGTCAAAATCATAGTATATGAAGGTAGACTTGAGTCTCAGGTACCTCCTCACATAGTTGAGTGTGTCTCCTGCAATCAAATCTGCCATTGCCAGAAGATCAAATGCATATTTCTTGATCCTATACACACTCCCTTTAACTCCGATATTTGCCATGTAGAGCCCCTTCTTGATAAAAGAACGAGTCCCCGTTTTCTCATTTGCAATGTCTAACCAAAAATTTTAAGTCAGTCCCATTAAAATATTAAAAAAAGAGTTTTAATAAATTGAACGGTTGAGTCCAACTCTTTTGCTGAAGAGGCAATATATAGCTGGATATATGCGTAAAAGTTTTTTATACTAACAGTGTATATATATAAATCATAATTGATTGATTGAGAGAAATGAAAGGCAAACCTTATTTCGTTGTAGTTGCCATGAATGCATGAAAGTAGATGTATGCAAGAATTACTACAGTTTTGTGCTGTGTAAATAAATTAGTTGCAAGAAACTATGCTTACTGTTGGTGATAGTTGGTGATGGCAAAGGTAAATCTTCATACCACCACCCATTATCTTTAGCTAGTGAAACCTTGTCATTGAATTGACCTGTGAGGACTATAGAGGCAAGGCCTATTGCTGCTCTTCTTCTTGTCAGAACTGGACATGATTCTGATGATTCATGTGTTTTGCTTCCAAGAAATCCAACTATCTGTACTCTCTTGAGGGCCCTATGTGGATTTGGAAGGCATGTAATGGGAGTCAAAGTTTTGGAGACTCCATGCAAGTTTGTGATAGGAGCCATGTTGAAGGGAACTCAAATGAGTAAGAGTAGAGAAAGATAGTCGATGGTTCATCAAAGCTTTGGATATAAATTTGTGTCATATCCATTGGTAAAGTGCTATCCATTGATGACCACCAGAAGGATATCTTCATTAAGGATGAAGTGGTAATTTTATTAGGTATAATAAATGGGCTTTTGCTTAGGATGCTAGAATGTGGGCTGAGCCTATTCTTTTGGGCTACTCGTACATAGCACCAAAATTGCCACATATGCGGCAAATGAATAATCCATTTCTATAACAAAACGAATTAAAATACTGAATTAATAGCAACAATTGTGTGTATCTCATTGGGACAGAATGAAAGTCAAATATAAGATTTTTATACTTGATGCATAAAAACTAATTTGAGCAAGAATTTGAGAAAAAAAAATATTGTTTGGTCAATTTATTCTAGGAAAAATTACATTTATCTCTCTTGAGATTTGACGAAATGCGACCCATACCCCTTTTATTTTCAAAATTTGCATGTCAGGTCTTTGAGTGTTAGAAAATTCTATACCGACCTCCCCTAAAATTATTATAATTTAGAAAAATTACACTCATTTCCCTTAAGGTTTGACAAAATATAACCACAATCCCTCTATTTTCAAAACTTGCATATTAGATCCTTGAGTTTTGGAAAATCTTACATAGACTCCCCTAAAAAAAGTTATAATTATTAAATGGTCATATTATTATTTTATTAATTGATAAAGACTCATCCTCTTCCTATTTGCACATGAAGATGTGTTGGGCATTCCAAAGGAACTAGCAAACATTTTTTTGTTTTATGGTTCAGAAATTACAATGAGATTCGAATCTAGAATCTCATGCATACTATCCAAACCCCTTACAATCAGATCAGTCATTGTGGCTTAGCAAAGGAGGTTTGCTCAAAATTTGAAATTTCTCACTACATTCACTTGATTTTATCAAGTAAGGCAAAAAAATTAGAATTGTTTTACTACTCTCTTACTCACAATCCCAAAGTTAATCTTTTTGCTACACTCTCCTACCCACAATCCCAAAGTAAGTCATCATTCTAGGTGCACTTGATGTTGTTCTTGTTGATCTTTGTTCTGAGATCATATTCTCCTCGCTTAAACGATCTTTTTCACGATACAATAATTTTGATAATAAAATCACATTTATAAAAGTCTTAGGGGAGGTTGGTGTAGGATTTTTCAAAATTTATAGATTTTACAGGCAAATTTTGAAAATTGAGGCAGTGCGAGTTATATTTTGCCAAACCTTAGGAGAGGTGAGTATAATTTTTCCCAATTATAACAATCTTAGAGGAGGTCGGTGTGAAACTTTTCAAAACTTGAGAACTTGACATGCAGATTTTAAAAATAAAGAGGGTGTGAATTGTATTTCATTAAACCTTAGAGAATGTAAGTGTAAATTTCTTTTTTTTTTTTAAAGATTATATATAATTGCAGCTCAAAAAACTTGAAGGCCTTCTCGAGACAGGTCTAAGGAGCACAGACAAAAGGACCGATATTAGAATTGAGAGCTAATAAGCTTAGCCTGAAGTCTGCTTGTCTCTTGTGAAGCGAGGTGATGTTCCAATCTTTGTGCGGTAAAGGAATGATATCATCAATACAATGTCCATATAGCAGATACAAGTACTTTAAACATTCAAGTATTTCACTCATATATGATATTAATATATATATATATATATATTGAAAAATTGCAGTAATTTTATGTTTTTAGCACTAATATGTTACATTAAGCATAATGACTATTTCAGGAACGTGAGATTAGTTGACCGATGCGAACCTAAGTCTCTTAACTAAAGGTCTCAAATTCGAGTTTAGTGAATGAAAACAATTCTCGTTCAAAAATCCTAATCCTTTGAAGAGAATTTTCAGTTGGATGAAAAAAGTGAATAGGAAATATTTTATCTATTTTTTTTTATGGGTATCAATATTTTTAATACATGATTAAAGTCATCAAACACTTGTCCATATTTGATAAAAATTTTGTCACGAAGGTAACCAATCACTTCCTAGTAAGGATAAGGTTTATCCATGATAATCTTGACACATAGAGTTTCATATATATACGTATAATATATTTATTGAAAAGGGAAATCATGAAGGTTTCGAAGATCTTAGCTGTGAAAACGACATGATCCATGATAAGCTCTATATCTCAAATTGCAAGTTCCCCAGATGAATGAGATACCACAAAGATTCAAGTTTTTTATTGGCTGTTTCTATCCTACCAACTTCCACCAAATTTCTTTTTCCTATTATATGCTTTCTGGATCAGCTGGTTCTTGAATATTTTTATCATTAAAAGGCAAAAAAACCCAAAATGTAAATTATGATAAGAATTCCCATCAGTATGAGATATTAATCATAGCAATACTTGTGCACATGCATCTGTTTTATGTAATGGACATTGTTCAGTGACCCACACAAAGGAATGGTCCACCCCATTTATAGAGATTTAATGCAGAGCCAAATGTAGCATTTTTTTTTTCATGTTTTTTTTTTATAGTTTTGCATATCTACGTGCCACGAGTCATTGACCAAAGGTGACAACTAGCAATGAATCCAATTTTTTATTTTGGCAAAATTCCTAATTTCATTGTTCATGATTTTGTGGAAAATAAAATTGGGAGTTATATTATATTTAATTCAACGCATGAATCGCATGACATAACTACTGAATTAGCTAAAGCATCGACCCCAGCTAGATTTTTTAACTTTTTCTGTGCATTGTGTTTCTACTAAGCCAGCTTGTTCTATTATGAAGTAAATCTTTCTTCCAGCTTAGCTTGTACATCAATCAAATTAATGACTTATTCAGAAAGGACAAAATAAAAAAAAATTAAGAAAAGTAAAAATAAGCATTTCTTCCTGAAATTGTTATATCATATTTATGTATATATGTCTAGCACCCTTTTGAAGCAGCAGCAGCAGAAGACAGAAATGGAAGGCCAAGAGCAGCTAAAAAGGTCCAGGGTTGTCAAAATAGAGTCTCCTGATTCATGGCAACACCAAATCTCTCATGCTACCAAACAAGGCTACCCTGTAAGTGTCCTTTGCTTTGTGTGAATTCATTTAATATAGATCAGTTTGCATTCATTTGTTATTACAATTGATTGGTTAAGGAGCCAGATTCATAGAACATTAAAGATGGACATGTAGCACAAGTTTGTTCTAAACTACTACCGTATGACTTTGGTTAATGAAATTTGCAGGTTGTGGTTCATTTCTCTGCCTTCTGGTGTGTGCCTTCTATAGTTATGAATCCTTTGTTTGAAGAGCTGGCCTCCAACCATCAAGATGTTGTGTTTCTGACTTTGGATGTGGATGAGGTTAAGGTAATATTCAATTTTCCCTCACAAACCCCACATTTGTTTTGTGAAAACTATGTTTGGTTTGGTGTTTATATTAGGCTATATAGTTCATATACTCGTATACCACTTCCCTTTAATTTTCAGTCAATTACCTCATCCAGAGGGAATCACGTAAAGGATATCCACACAAATCCTTTCAAGTTGTTTTGTTTTTGAATTCCAAACCCCACTTTGAGATCATAAGGGAATTGTTTATACTTTAAATCAACGACCATAGTATAAATAAAGCTTATCTCTAATATAATCTTGCACAGAAAAAAATATTCATATGGAATATTATAAACTTCTAGAATGAAGTTATAGATTATACAATATATTAAATGTAACTTTTTTTTGGAGATAATCTTTATCTAATGCATTGTGGACAAATTTGCAATTGCAGTATCTATCTCTCAGATCCCCATTTTCTTTATCCCTCCAAAATAGTTATTGGCACATATTGCAGGCTTTTGTAACTATACATGAATATGATCTTACAGGTCCTAGCTTATCTCCAAAATATTTTCTTTCGTGAACCTTTTTTGGGTGGTTTAAAAGAAAGAATCCTAAGCAAGATTTAACTGGGAGTGGAATTTATAATAGTATCAACCCTTTTTCTCTTCTCTGTTGTCATGTGCATTATGTGTGGCCCTTCTCAGGAAATTGCCTCCAAGTTTGAAATTAAGGCCATGCCTACCTTTCTGTTTCTGAGTGGAGGAACTCCAGTGGACAAAATTGTGGGTGCAAATCCTGATGAGACAAGGAAAAGGGTGGATCATTTTGTTCAATCAACTCGTTCCCACAAAGCCATTTGAACCATGGACTTGATATCTACAAGGAGTTTACCAAAGCTGTAGATGAGACTTAGGAACTGTTTTTTTTATTGTAAATTGAAATCATTTCGTGAATGTGTGTTTCCAATTTATTGTTCTGTGCTTGTTTGAAAATTTTTTTGGGTGTGACCATGTGATATAGTGTGAATGTTGCAAGTTGCCGGACTGTTAGAGCAAGTGTTATCTTTTTTAGTGCAAATAATATTTTAGTGCTGTTGTATTTTCTTCTTGAATATTCTTTCTGGTCCAAACATGCCAACTTATTGGATCCTTTTATAGACCAAGTCATATTTAATGCTTCAAGTTTCAACCACTTACACAGGAACAATATGTCTTCCTATTCTATCCTTTAGGTATTGATTCTTGATATTCATAACCCATGATGAGTTATGCCAATAAATTGTAGTTCAAGTAACATCTCTTCATGTTCCCGTGTAGAGAGAATAGTAATGCTATACATTTAAAAAAGTATGTATAGAGGTTTTTACGGGAATGATAATAATTGTTGAATGAAATAAAATGATATAACTCATCAATTTATTTAAAGACTAATACTTATATCAAATAATTCTTTATACAAAATTTTGGCTAAGTTTTTTTTATCATCTAACATCTTTCTAGGGAGAATCGTTATTTTCTTAGTTTTGAATTAAAATTTCGATCCTCACACTTGTGAATTGCTTCCTCATTTTCTCTTGTTCTACTAAGAGCTTTTGCTTCAAAAAATAATTAAAAAAAATATTATTTTAATGCTTAAAAGTGAATGTTCTATCCAATTAGAACACTCACTCCATTATTATTGGATAAAAAAAATACTCATTTTATTGTTCTAATTTTTGGGGATCATTAATCAAGGTTTCCCCATGTGCAAAGCATGGGGATGAAAGGTTGTTTTCATCTTGTGAACACAGCCACTCAAAACAAAATAATATCAATGAACATGCCGATATATTTCAAAACTATAAAATGCCTAATTAACAACTTGTGACAAATTTTCAAAGCCGTAAAAGCCTAACAAACAAATTGCTATCCACCCTTCTATGGCCACATGGAACAGCAAACTAACACGTTTTCTTTACAGTTTAGACATGATCAGAATACACAGTAAAACAAATTTAAGAAAATGCCAAATAGATATCTATTATAGTGGGTGATTATCTAGAGGGCCTTAGTGCTTTATTGAAATTATGCTAATTTACAATATAAAATAAACATTAAATTAAAAATAATGCTTTGCAATCTATATTCGTAAGAACAAATAATTATTTTGGTCTTAATAATTTTTATTTGATATCAATTTATTCCTAATAAAATTTTTGATATCAATTTAATCAATTTATTTAATTTTTATTTGGATGAAATGACTAAATTGATGTTAAAATAAAAAATATTATGACTAAATTAAAGTCAAAAATTTTGTTCAGACTAAATTAATGTTAAATTAAAATTATTGCAATCAAATTAATTGTTTACTGCGTACATAATTTGTTTGCATCTTTATGTGAAAAACTTTTTTTTCTTTTGAGTAAATAGCCATATAATCCCTAAAGAAAAATTCATAAAACTATTTAGCCCATCAAAAATTGAAACTAAATTTATGATCTCTTAACATTTTAATAATATGATATGTTAGCCTGCTTTATTTATAATTGATTCTTTAAACACTAATAGAATTATATACTGACATATTAACATGACATTAAGTGATACGTATATCATCTGAAGTAAAATAAAGTTTAAAATGATTTATTTTGGTGATTAAAAATCACAAAATAAGTCATTTAAATATCTATTACAAGTCATAAAATAGTTTATTTTATATAATTTTATACACTAAAATAAGTATAATATGTTTCAAAATATTATTTAACTTACATCTAATATTTTAATAATATATTATCATTGTAGTATGCTATATGTGCAAGTCCACTAACAAAGAACTAATAAAGGGATTAATGTGTCTATCATTTTTAATATTAATGGACTATGTGATTAATTTATTTTTTTTTAGATTATAATAGTCTAATTCAAAAATCTTAAGAGATCAAATAGTATGTTGCATTTTTTTTGGGGCACTTTTGCTGTGTACTCTTTTTGTTCAATAGTTTTGGAGATAGCATTCTTTCTTTCTTTTTCACGTAACATTTCTATTTCTTTCTTAATTTGAAAAAGGTGAAAAGAAAGTTTATGAGACAAAACCTTTTCCAAATATATCACTCTAAATAAACTCCACAAAAGAAAAAGAATATATAGCTTAATTTTGTTCATTCTTTAAATAATATAATTTCCGCGGTTTGTTCTACGCGTTTCGGGCATTTTAGTCATTTTGTTTTATTTATTTTCAACAGACCTATCACCACATGCATGACTATTATACAGTTAACAAGCAACATGTGCAATGTAAGCAAGCATTTTTTTAAATTCTTTTAGCCAAGCAAATTGAGACACATCATTATTTTACCATTAATATATAAAGTCACATTTTCAACAAATAATCTATTTAGAATAATAAGTTTACCAATGAGATGCTATTTTGAATGAAAGAGACATGGACTTCTTAAGTATGCGGTATTAAATTAAATCCTGAATTTATAATTATGAAAAAATATACTATTGGAATAAAATACCAATTTAAGCCTCTCGTTTGGCATATAAGGGATATTCTGGAAATTAAAAGAAAAATAGAGTATTGGGTTTGAAATGTTAAAAGATATGTTTAGTTTCGGTTTTTAAAATTTAGTGAATGAAATATTAAAAATTAGATTTCATAGTTTTTATAATTTTTAATATTCTATTTATAAAATTTTAAAAATTATAAAATTATAAAATTAAAATTAAAAATAAAAATCAAATGCACCCTAAAATACTTCAATAAAAAAAGAAATTATTTACTTCATAATATATGAAAGGATGTCACCCTCCAAAACATTTCAAAAGTAAATATTAAATACTCATCTAGTGCAGAGCTATAGAGATAATATAAAGATAATTAATCTCTTATTTATTATTATTTTATTTTATTTTATTTTTATTTTTTACAATCCTCACTTTTAATTTGATGGAAAAATTCAGACCAATCATTTTCTTTCCTATGAAAGAAGAGAAGGAGTCTATGCTCATCTTAGCTAGTTGACCAAGGGTGACTGACTAGCCAATGCCATCAATTTTTTCCTTCCCATTGCATTTTTTTTTCTTCCTTTCTTTTACTGATTACATAAATTCCCAATCAATCAGTCACCATGGATCACATCACTCATCACTCTCACAACATATAGATTCCCCTTTTCACAGAAAAAGAGAAAAAATAAAAATCAATCTCTCTCTCTATTCCATCCCCTCTCTTTTCCTCACAGCCCTCAAACGTGCTCTTTCTCATCTGACCCTGTTTCTTTGTTTGTTTCCCGAGAAAATTAAAATAATAATAAAAAAAATCAATCCAACAAATTTTCCAGGAAAACCATTCCATCCCCCCAACCAAGCAACCAACCCGCGCCAATGGTTTCCCCGGAAAACACCAATTGGCTCTTCGATTACGGGTTGATCGACGACATCTCCGTTCCCGACGGGCCCTTCACCGTCTCCCCTTCCCCCTTCACCTGGCCTCACCCTCACGCTCCCCACCAATTTAATACTAATGCCCCCTCCAACTCCAATCTCGGGTACTCACATAATTAGGGTTTTTTATTTTTCTCTGGTGATGTGCTTTTTTTTTCTTTAAAAAAAAATATTTTTTTAGTGTTGTATTTCACTTTTTGGAAGCTCAGGAGTCGAACTGGTTTTGAAGATTTTTGTGAGTTGATGGATGAAGTGTGCTATTACGTTTAGTTTGGGTTTGAAATAATCACAGTTAGTTGCAGTTTTCACTAATATTGGAGAATTTGTTTCAGTTTATGTCTATGATTGTTTAGTCAGGACTTGTCGTCTCGGAATTCTAGGTCATTTCGGTTTCATTCTTGATGCTGCTTTTGCGTTTCTCATTTTATTTGTATTATTAGAATCAAGCTTCTGTTGTGCATGTGAATCTGCATTTAATTTGTCGCTGCAGCCTGCTTCCAGCTGATTGTTTTATGATCATTTTTCGTTTTTTGGGTTCTAAATTGATGTTTTAGTTGTTTGTTTGTGCAAATTGACAAGCCATGCAATTTCAGCTGTTGTTCTGAGCTTAATGCAATTTTCATGGATTTTATAGGCTTTCTTATGAGAGTGAGAAGTAGTCATGCCAGTGTGTTGTATGTTGTGTATTCCCACCCCGTGATATATGTTGTTTACTAACTCGCGCCTATGTTTTGAATTTTGATGATATTATCTGATCTGCTCCTAGTGCTGAAACTGATGGCTCATCCGGGGATTCTGATGGTCTCAAGGAGCCTGGTCCGAAGAAGAGGTACACAATTTTATTCCCCTTTCCTTTCCATCAAATGGATAATTTATTTATAGAACTAAGGAAAAGAACAAATAATCAATATGTTTAGTGTTTCCTCTTTGCTCTGTATTAATTTCACTTCCTAATATCTGTGTAACCTGCTAGTTTAATGTTTAGGCTTTTGATTATATCCTGTACCATTTTGTTTTCTTTCTTTTTGTGCTGTAGTAGCAATTGAAGACTGGAACAGAAAGGAAGTGTAAATTGTTTGAATAATTTAAATAGACTTGCTAGTTGCTACATAGGTTTTAATCAATTAACGGACTGGTGTCAGTTAATAGAATGAAGTCAAATCGAAATACAACATGTTTCCCTGTTTCTTTAGGTAGCTTCCCACCATCTTATTTCCCTGGCTAAGAGCCTTGATTGCTCTCTTTATATGAACACTTAAACCTTAAAGATGAGTGGATCAATTCAGATATCTTGTTCTTGGAAAAAATTATCATATGTCTCTTGTTCATTCCAATTGCAGGGGCAGATCTGATTCATGTGCTCCCTCGAGCTCCAAGGCATGTCGGGAGAAGCTGCGGAGGGATAGGCTGAATGACAAGTAAATTTTTTTATCCCCGTAATCTTCACTGTTTGTTTCTGTTTTACTTGTAGTTTCATGTGTAAATAAATGTGTCGCTGGGGCCTGTACTGATATGATTGACATGGACAGGTTTGTTGAATTAGCTTCCATCTTGGAGCCTGGAAGGCCTCCCAAAACAGACAAGGCTGCTATTCTGATTGATGCTGTCCGAATGGTGACACAGTTGCGAAGTGAAGCCCAGAAGTTCAAAGACTCAAACATGAGTCTGCAAGAGAAGATTAAAGAGTTAAAGGTGAGGCCTAAGTTTATATTCAATGCCTGTGCATGTTTTAGGATGGAAGGAATTAGTGTAAAACTACCTTTTGGCCCTCAAAATATCATTTGCGTATATTTTAGTCCATTTTGAATCCCCCAAAAAATTTACAATTATAAGACTTTGGCCCTCAAACATATTTTAGTCCTCCGAAGATTTGGTGTTATAACACTTCAATTCAAAGGAAAATGTTAACAATGGACAAAAGTGTAAGAATGCAAATCTTTGGGAGACTCAAGGGTATGCAATTGTTCTTTCAAAAACTAAAGTGTTAAAACACAAATCTTTCAAGGACCAAGCTGCAGTTTTACCCAAATGAATTATTGGTAGAATGGGAGGTCTGTATTCTTGATCATTTTATTCCCTTAAGTTTCATGTAGTACTTAAAAATTCCTATCCACTATGTAGGCTGAGAAGAACGAACTTCGCGACGAGAAACAGAGGCTCAAGGCAGAGAAAGAGAAGTTGGAGCAGCAGTTGAAATCTATGAATGCTCAACCTGGTTTCTTGCCACCCCCTCCAGCAATCCCTGCCGCATTTGCTCCACAAGGTCAAGCCCCTGGCAACAAGTTGATGCCTTTTATCAGTTACCCAGGAGTTGCCATGTGGCAATTTATGCCTCCAGCAGCTGTGGATACTTCACAGGATCATGTACTCCGCCCACCAGTTGCCTAAGTTGGCACTGTACAATTATTTGGGCATCCATTTTTGGCCCAAAAAGTTGTATTCATTTTCCCATAGACCCATCCCTTTGCTATTAGTCATCTACTAAGTGTACTAACTATATTCAGTGGTGGCTTTGACTGTATTTGGCATCTGATACTATTATGAAGTAATGCCGATATTTGCATGTAAATTTTAGTAAGTTGTCTAGATAGTCTCTACCTTAGCTTTAATTTCTGTTGCTGCGTTTTGATATGATCCAAGGTCAGGTATTACAGAAACGTGTTATTTTAGTTTAGTCCCACAAAATGGCCAAGAATGTATTCATGCTAGCTCAACTGGTTCATTAGTTTTAAATTTGCTGCTGCCATAGGTAACACAGGTGGTAACTGGTTTGTGGTTACAATAGCAATGCTATGTTGTACGTGAATGTCATCAATTCACTTGGCACTAACAGAATGAGAGAAACCCGGAAATCTAAAAGCAGCCAAATTCATGAATTGATATCAATGGCTTTGCTCAAGTTTTATCTCATGAATTGATATCAATGGCTTTGCTCAAGTTTTATCCAACCACTATTTCCGGTCGAAAATAATGCGAATAATTTAAGAGAAAAAAAAAATCTCGCACCACTTTATATTCAGTGTTTGAACTTTGAACTATTGTGAGGTTGTAAGGTAACGGTGGCTGGTATATCTTATCCGGATAAAGCTTTGAGAGACAAACTTCTCGTATCAAAACCATAAGACATAGTAAACTGTTTAAAAGCACAAATGGCATCATCCTATCTTCACACAACTCATTTCCATTCTATCCAAATCTCCAAGCCATCGCCATCATCATCATCCTCGCCTCCACACTGCAATATCCAATTCACCTCAATCCCATTCTCCTCTTCTAAGTATCTGCACAAACCCTACCATGTCTCATGCATCCCCCTCAAAGCATCATCATCATCATCGTCCACATCCATCCAATCCTCACTCTCTTCCCCCAACCCACCCATCTCAAAGGAAGAGGCCATACTCCAGGCAAAAAAATCCCTTTCAACAACCTTGGAGAAGCCACTCAACAACAACCCCAAACTAATAGGCAAAATCAAGAAACTAAAGCAACCCAAGTTCAGGGTTGAGATCCCAGTCATTGATGACTCACCAGATTCACTCTCCCAGCTTGCCCTTGATATTTTTGGGGACATGTCCATCAAGAGAAAAGGTTCCCCCATTAAGGTTTTGATCCTGTGGCCTGATCCTAGCTTAAAAGAAGCTGCAACTGCTGCCTTTAAGTCACATTCACATTACCAAGTTGAACACATTGACATTCCTTCAGTTGCAAACACTGACCCCAGGATCTTGAATTCTGCTGATGTGGCAGTATTTTTTGTGCCTGAGAGTTCAAAATTGGACCTAATGAAGACATTGAGTGATGCCTTTTATCCAAGGCCTGTGGTTATGTTTAACCCAAAATGGACATTTGAGGAAGAGAGCAACTTTAGTGATCTAGGTGGATTTGTCAGTTCCTTTGAAGTGGTGTATTGTTTCATGGGGTTGGAGGTGAGGGGTGTGTTGAGCAAAAGAAAAGGTGTGGTTTTTAGGTGTGTGAGAGATGGGGTTGTGAGTGGTGAGAGGTGGAATGTTTTTGTGGAAGAAGGAGAAGAACTGAAGGTGGTTACCACATTCAAGGCTAGGCCAACTATTGGTGAAGTTGAGAATGTGTTGTACAATCTGATGGCTATGAATTCCCCTATAACCAAGTCTGCAAAGTTCATTAGGGGCTTGGTATCCAACGTGACTGGGAGAAAGTAAGTGAAGCTTAAGGATGTGGTCATTGAATTCGACACGCTCCTATCAGGTCTTTGATTGACATATGATGAACTATAAGTAGAACATGTTTTCGAATGTGTCTCATTGAATGTAGGTACTCTAATGTGACTATTGTATGGAGTGAGCATGTAATAGTACTCACCAATTTTGAATGAGAATTTTAGATTACTTTCAAGGACTATGTCTAAGTTCTCGATATTCTGCATACAGTATGATTATTATCTATGTAATTATGAGATATTTGATGTCATATGATTGCAAGATAGTGAGATACCACTGTATGAATATGAAATACATGTTAAGAAGATCTTCTGTTAGTTTGATATAATATTATTATATATCATATTGAAACCGAATCGAATCAAATGGCCCTTTGGTCTCTCTCGTTCACTTTGATCTTTTATTGCTGTATCTTACCCTAGTTTACTGTTAAACCATGAGCTCACATGTTTGTTTCCAAAAAAGCTGTGTTTTCTTTATACATGCATATATGATCTACATATACTCGTACTTACAATATGGATTTAAGAGAAAAAGAATCTGAGAATTTTCAACTGAAGAAAGAGAGTTAAAAAGAAAACTTTAAAGCAAGGAATGGAGCATCATGCCATATCACTGTTGTCTTGTGGTTGTCGTTGAAGGTCTTGTACTTGGAAGAATTCACTCCTGTTCTTTTTCCTTGTATACACAATACCATGTCTTCAACACATCAACAAGGTCACATTTTCTCAGGATATAACCTATGATGCCTTAATGTGACAGCTCTTGATGAATTTATCTGAAAAGTCAATATACTTAGTCCACAATGGCCTCAGTTGTGGAAAAGCTATGTCTAGCCATGGCTTTGCCCTGCCATTGAAATGGATGACACCAGCAGTTTCAGCATCAGCAAAACTTGTATTTTCCTGATATCCCAATCCCAGCATATGCCAGAAAGGATCAATAATGTGGACATGACCATGAAATGCTATCAATCCTGGAGGTAATGTCCCTAGCTGCCACAAACTCAGGTCTGATTTTATATTCTGCATAGAGCAAAACAAAATATCAGTGTTTTATTATATAGCCTATTTCTTTTATAAAAGCTCAAATTTTAATGACAAATTTGAAGTGTATCAAAAATAATTTCACTATTCTTTTTTCCCCTCTTAGTATTATAATAGAATAGAAGATAACATTTACCTGCTCAACCCAATAGTGGTATGTAAAGCTTATATTGGTCTTCCTCCAAGCCTCCAAGTCAAAAATGTTCATTCCATAAGCCCAAGCACATTCATTGGGATTGAAATTTTTGGATATTAGAGGGTGTGAGAAGTTCAAATAGCTTTTCAACCTCTTTGACATCACAAACTTATCTTCTCCAGTACATGTTTCTACCGCTCCATTGACTTTTCCATTCATGTCAATGTCCCACAGAGGTGTAAGGTCAGTTTGTATCACAATGTCATCATCAAGGAAGACCACCTTGTTAAGGCTTGGAAACAACTGTCATGAAAATAGTATCATGACAAGAATAAGCTTCACAGGCACCAAAACAAAATAGGCTAATTGTTTATAAGCTACCAAACGAAAGATTTAAATCCTGTTCCATCCTTTTTACCTCTGGAAGATGTATCCTGATGTGGTTCATCACTGAATTATACTTGGGACTAAGTGCTTGTAGCTTTGCTGCAATAACTTGCGGCTTCTCAGTGGTATGTGCAACTATAGCCGATGAGCCCCCTCTAAACTGTGACCGCACCTTCTGATCTTTCTCCATTGCTTCCAGCACAGGCACCTTTCCCTTCGTAAACCAATCAAAATGATGCAGTGCCTTGACCTCAATTATTGCAGGTGATAAAGGGTGCAATGAGAACCAAGCCTGCATGGGATAGTACGTCTTTTTATCTGTAATTATGTGCAGAACAACTTTCTGGGGTCGCAAACAGTTGCGGACAAGTGATGCTGCAACCACCGAAGCAGCTAGCACGTTGTCTGAGGCAAGGACAAAGTGGAAGTAGGAATTGTCAACAAGGGCAGGGACTAGTTCTGCAGAGGGTAGCTGAAGGCGTGCCGCTGCATTGTTGGTGTGCTCATTGGCCAGCCTCAAGGCAAGGCAGTGAAGTTGTTTTGGTATGCTGCTTGATGCTACATGACGATATAGATATTCTTGTATTTTGGCCACCCTGGTCCTTTGCTCCATAAGTGTCACCTAAGAAATGTTGAGCTTTAATTAGTGAAGATAGAAGACTTCTAGCATGTTTGGATTTCAGTTTGTGCATGCCCCTCAAACTATGGTTCGTAGGATGGGAATTGAGTTTCAATTCATCTCAACATATTTAATAAAATCATGTTGAGTTACATTTTGACATAATTTTTAGTCTCAAACTATGATTTGAAAGTCACTTTTTCATTGGACCAGACTATGGTTTGTAAATTATAAACCAAACATACTTGAAAAACTGTAAGAAATGCAGTAAATTCATTTTCTTATGATTTCCCCGAGTTGGAAAGAGTAGAATATGTACCATTTCTCGAAGTTTAACTGCAAATGTCTTGGCATCATATCCACCTTGCTTCGTTTCAGTCATGAATTCTTCCAAAGTCTGTGGAATATCAGATCTTCCCTGTAGTTCATCTTTGCCAAGGGGTTCATCTAATGTTTGGTATATCACTTCTGGCACCTATCAGAAACCAATGTAATTTTCAGCCTCCAGAGAAGAAATTCAGGTCAAATAATTTCCAAATTGATTCAGATGGTGACAGATATTGTTGGAAGAGTTCAGGAGATTACAGTTGATTCAGGCTTTCTTCCCAAAATCCTTGGCCCCAGTTTTTTCCCCAGGCAACCTAAAATATGATTTGGAGTGAATCAGAAGGTCATACATAATGATATAATTAACATATTTACTAGAATTATAATTCCTAGCTATAATACATAAAATGGTCATGTACTTGCTGAATAAGGTCAGAGATTATATATATGATTTTTGTATGAAGTCCAGAATTTAATGTTTACTATTTTGGAGTTCATTTTTAATCACATAAAGTCTATCAAGTAGTGTACATACGAAATTATAATGTAGTATACCTTATCTACTTAGAAAAGATGTTATTGGATGGTCAAGTTTACACCAACATTAACTGTTGGCGAATCCTATTCCATTCATAAGGTACAAACTACATAAAGTCCAGTTCTGACAAAAGGGATAATATAAATAAATACACTCAGTTGATTTTTATAACGTTGTGTGATGCATCTCATATTACTATATAGATTCACCGTTCTCGCATGGATGATGGATCTCCCAGAGACAGGGTGAGGTGAAAATTAATACATCACTGATCAAATAAATAGGAAACCTTAATATGCATGAACATTAGCCAAAAAAATTTTAAAAGAACACACTATACTCTGTGTTTAACTTTTCCATTATGTATTACATGTTCCTTAGTTTATCAGAAGTACCATTAATCATAAAATTCTTTAATCAAAAGTCGGTAACGATTTGTTCGAGGAGGGGGAATGCAGCCAAATATAAATAGCTATTTAAATATCATGAAAAAGTTCAAAGCCATAAAATATAAAATGCTTTGATAAACTTAAAATATTTAATGTTGAAGCCTTATCCACCCTCACATTCTTGTTTTTCACATCCTCTGATGCACCCCTTTGTTTCTTTGACTGCATGTGTTCGTGCTTGTTATGTTTGTGTGTGTGTGTGTGTGGGAAAGAAAGAGAGAAAGAGAGGAAGGTGATAATGTACCTATGGTAGAGCACTTGTTTTCTCCATCAATGCCATCCACTGATGTCAAAACAAACACAAACCGGAGAAGAAAAGTGAAGAACAAGAGTGAATAGAAGAGCATCCTATAAGATACACGCCTTGATGCAACCTTCACCTTGATGAATTCCTTAAACCCTTTGCCAGGAAGCACAGTTACATGCCTCAAACTTGGTGATATGTGAAGCTGCATTTTGTCCAAATTGGCCAAACACCAACTAGACAATGAGCCAAAGTGGCCAACACCAAAAACAGCAGCAGAAAGAAGAAACTAGGCTATGATGAGTTCCTCCTCTTCAACCTCTTTGATCCTTATTTCATGTGGCAATATTAATTCACCACCTAGATCAATAAGAGAGGAGAACTGCAATACCCCATGTCAGGTTATGCTGTAAAAGGAAGGATTTGATGGTGTTTAAGGTTGCTGTCTTTCACCTAACCTTGCTTAGCACTTAGGCCAGGCATGTCAATGGTGTTGAGGCCCTTATAAATATTTATTTTTGAGGTGAACTTGGGGTTGTTAAGGAGAAAGAGACATAGGACTAAGAGGGTGGCATGTGGTTTGGTTCAAGTTTTTTTTTTTCTTTTTTTGGCATTTGGCTTGGTTTTGAAGGAGGGAAGTTGAGAGAGGGAGAGAATAAGAGGAAAAAAATTATAAATATGTGACTTTGGTCTCTTGTTTGGTGTATGTGCTGCTAGGCTTTGCCATCACATGAAGCTTTTTAGCATATAGAGTTCGGAATTTGGAATGCGACATACATAAAAAAAAGTACTACTATATGGAAAAAGACTCGCGCTCTCTCTGTGTGTGGGGTTGAGGATGTGGTTGTTGGAGTGAAAATTCAGGAAACTTTTTCTATTTCTTTTGAAAGCATATTGGGATTTAAATTAGTTCATAACCTTGTAAGGCTTCTGTTAGTAAAGGGGGCACTTTAGGGGAAGTGATATATCTTGAAGGGTTAATTAGCAATTAGAAAAAAGTTGCTTTGACTATATTCAATGTTCTTGATTTGTCTCTATTACATGGTGTAGGTCTGTATGAATAATGTGAATAATTAGGTGGAAGAAACCCTGTCTTATCATTATCAAGTTCATTATCACCAATTTGGACCCCGAAGGGGAATTGTACTTTATGACCTAAGTGTTTGTGACAATTTCTGTGACAAAGGAAGAGCCACATTCAATTACTTGATGTGTTTCATATAGCATAAATAAATGTTACTAATTTCATTACAAAGTAAAACCTTACTTTTCAGGGAAGGAAAAAAAAAAGTCCAAACCTTGTTTTGTTCTGTAGCCATGGATTAAAAGAAATTGACAAGGATTTGAAGAGAAAATTTTTTATGTGAACACAATGCACCTTAATTTTAGGCTTACACATTTTCTTAACATATTTATGCTCAATTTTTATGTATACATAATGTCTAATATAAACAAGGATTAAATTAATTTTTCAGCTCCAATTCAAATTATTACGTCACTGGTACTCTCATGAACGTGATTTCTTATGGTAGATGGCAAAGACAGACAGTCCAAAGTTGGTAGCTGTTCTATGAAGACAACACTTCCTTAGAAGTGAAACGTAGGAAACAGTTGATGTTTTTTCTAAGGTCAAGAAGTGTAAATGCCCTATCATTTCCAATTCAAGAAACTGGTTTGAGATATGTTTTAATTTTGGTAAAAATGACATTTTGGCATCAAATAGTTTCTTCTAATTTTGATTTTAATTCTCATAATTTTTTTAGATTTTAGTTCTGATGAGAGAGTTATCAATTTGATTTTTGGTCCTTATAATGAAGGATTGAGCATTACATTTTATAGATTAGATCTTAGCTCTTGTAGTTACCATTTCCTATAAAAGATTAGTTCACATAATTTTTTTTATTTTATTTTTAGTCCCTCAAGGATCAAAGCTCAAATGAAAAGAAACTAAATAGAAATTTGCACGAAAAATATGTATATATTATAAAGATCAAAAACCAAAATCCGATGCAATAATACATTGGGACCAAAATGATATTTGAATCTTTAATTTTTATAGAACAATGCTATATATAAAGTGGTAAAAAATAGCTAAAATGTTTAGAGAAAACAAGGATGATAATTAGATTAAATAAAGTAGTACAATTTACTGGCTCATTAATGATCAACTAGAATATTAAAATATTTTCATAAATAATTTCTGACAAAAACTCTGAATATGCGTTTTTATTTTTATGTTATTTTCATACCAATTGAAGCAATTCATGAGAAATGACATAGGAATAAAGAAGAGAAAAAAGTAGTCGAGCTCCTTAAACATCCAGTTAAAGGTTCAATTTTTAACGATGTGTATCCTTAATGTTTTATGGTTAAAGATTTATCTTCTTAAATAAATTTTCATCTCAAATGGATTAATCATTGTCAGCTGTGGATACTCAAGAAAACCTAAAAAAGGAGGAGGGAAAAGAAAAAAAAACTAGGACATTCCCTCACCTACTGGCAAATTAAGCGGCATCACAGATGGCCATGCATGGCATGTGGTTTTGAGGGAAGATCTGATCAGGTTTCCAACCCTTAGTGTCGTCATAGCTTGGCATACATGTCTAAAATTGTCATGATAGTATTGCCACCTTGAACTACATACATCCCTCTATATTTAGCTCCACATATACTAACCTATTTCTTCTTGAAGCCACTTGCAGCAAATGCACCTGGCCTGAGGACTATGATAAATTGCACTTATATTTTATGATATTTTATGAAATTCATATAAACTTTTCTTCATTTGTTCAGATAACACTTACTTCTTCTAAATGCACTATTAATATGCAATAGAGAGGGGGTTATATAATTATTTCACAAACTTATGGACCCCCTAAATAAATTTTACAAATAAAGAAGAGTTGGGATAAATTTCACTGAATCTTAAAAAAGATCAATGTAATTTATCCTACTAATAATAAAAAAAAAAAAAACAAAAGCCTACGGAACTTGGAATTTACATATTTTCTTTTATGATATCTCTATAATCTTGCTCTGAGATCAAACTTTTGAATATTATTACAATTAAGAAATCATTTTAACAATAATCTCCTCATAAAAATACAATTTGTTTATCATTACATTCAACACTTTTAGACGAAAGTTAAAGGTTCCTAAATCGTGTTTCTTTTCCATATATCACATGTTGTCATGTAAAAGATAAATAATATATATTTGATAATTACTTATTTAAAATTTTAAAATAATGTATATCATTTACGTAACAAATACCGGAGTATGCATGTTTTTGTTGATGATAATTATGGAAATTTCCGCCATAATATATTATCCAATTTGATTTGTCTTTACTGTTGGTACTTTGGAAGTCTTATATAATTAACCAGCACATTTGGATAATTTCTTTCATTTATCATGTCTTTTTAGGTAGACTTGCATTTATCATATAGATTGAGACTTTAATATAAGAATGTTTCAATAACTGTTTTTTTTTTTTTGTACAGGAAGAAACTTTAAGTTTATCGGTGCTTCATAATTTTAACATTTTTCTGATTTTCAAATAACTTTACAAACTAAATCTAAATTCATGCACAATGATGAAAATAAAAATAATATGTGTAGAAATATTCTTATGCACAATTTGCAAATAACAACTGATCTCAAAATGATGAGAAAATGTTCCGTTAAAATAGTTTTAATTGAAATTTAATTTCGGTTGATCCAACAATCACCATAAAGAGACATCATTACCGTACAATACAAACATCTAAGAAAGTAGTTACATATGAAGTTCAAAAACATTTTTTAATGTAATTGTCCAATGTAACCCTGAATGTTACTCCATCTTTGTACATGTCAATACTCAACATCTACCTAGTAGTCTTAATCAATGTTAGTTTTCTCGATTTTATTTCACAAAATATCCTCATGGAGCCTGAAATAAAAGTTGCAATTGAAGTGAAATTTGAAGGAGAGTTTATACAAAAATATCACTGCTTAGGTAAAAGGAAAAGGGCATTAATATGGCAGATACGTAACAAAAGCTACATAAACGGATTCAAGTACCCTTTCAATACCGATTGATAATGACATAATGTGTTAATCAAAAAAAAAAATTGACATAATGTGTATACTTACGTGGATGTATGAGATTAAATAATGCTGCTTGACATCAATTTCAACTCCAATGTTGATGTACTAACTGACCAATGACAATAGCTGACAAGATGGATTGCCACTAATAATAATAAAGAACTTACATCTGGAAAATGAAAATGCTAAGCGCATGATCATGATTCCATTTTTTATGTTTTCTGCTTATAAAATTTTATAAAGAAAATAGAAAAAGTAATAAAATTCTGTTTCTTATTTTTATTTTCTATTTTTATTATTTTACTCACAAAATCCTAGAACTAAAAAATAAAGGAAATAAAAACTTAAAATAAAAATACCAACCAAACATACCCTAATGTACAGGATTCATCAACATGATTTGTGTTTGCTTTTATACTAGCTTAATATCTTTGGGATGTGTTAAATATCCCCGAATAATAAAATACAAGGAACACAATTAAAATGTTTCTTTTATAGGCCTTACATATAATTTAAGAAGTCAATTTTTTTTTTTTTGAAAAAAAATATCTTAACATAACAAGAAGAAAGGCCTTGCATTCTAAGGTTCAATAGCAAACCTCGCAAATCTTTAAAGACACTTTTGTTGACTGACAATTTGTGCTGATTTTGCACTCCAGACTATGCTACAGAAGGTAACATGTCCAAAATGGAGTAGTTCTTAGAACTTGTTGACCATGTGAATTACAAATTCTAGAGGCACACAATTGTTATGATTACAAATGCTTTATTTGCACGTCTACTGAGGCATAAGCAGTACTAACCCTTCAGAAAAATTTTATTTTCTCAACTACTGCAGGTATGGGCTATGTGTGTGTAGAGCAAGTAATATTTTTGAAGCATTTAAAGAAGGCAGTTGGGCCCTATATTATTGTCGGTTACTTAAACAGGTAATGTTATGACCTTATTTAGACATAACACAAAAGGGTGCAATTGACATGGGGTTGGCCTTGTGTTAAGAAAAATACTATTATTAGAGAAACAAGACCCTTGATGGTGGAGAATTAGGCCTGATATGATGTAACTTATTAAAGAATATTGGCCTGGCCTACTAGCTATTTTCTTTACCAGAAACCCAGTGGAAACAAAAACTGAGGCTAGCTTTTAAGAAATGATTGAAAGATTTAGTAGTTAACGTGATGTCAAGCTAGAAAGGGTCTCAGCTGGGTGAAAAAATGAGAGGTGTTAAAAAGATAAACAGTTGTAAAAGAATGGAGGAAGAATTCCATCTAGTTTCATTTTTGGACAAGGTTTTTCTATTGGTTTCTCCAAGTAATTGTTGTCTCTCTACTATATATATATCAAGAAATTACTGCCACAAGTCATATTTATAATATCTGTTTAAATTCTTTTATCACTCTAGACACTTAAGAAACAAGTAATCACTTTGTGATAAGGTGTTGGGAATTGGTTATAATAATTTAATTTACTGTGCAATAGGAGATAATAATAAATTTGTATAACATATTGCAATTACTTTGAACACAACTAAAATGTTCCTAAGACTAGGTTTAAGGATCAGATTGAAGGGGAAATTGGACGTGCAAGGAAAGATTGAATAGAAAGATCCCTTGAGAATGACTTGCATTGGAGAAAAATAAAATACCAAGTCCAGGGTATCAAGGTCTATGACTGCATGAACTGTCTATTGTCTAAGAAGGCAAAGTAATATGACCAAACTTAGATTCCTTGGAAACATACATGACCAATACGGGTGAAAGTTTATTTTGTTCCTTTCTGCAAGGACAAGAACGGTAATTCCTGTACTGCATGTAAGATAGGATTTTTATTTCTTGTATATTCGGAATATCAAGTGCAGGAAGTAGTTATACACATTTAAAATGAACTTACTGAGTGAAGCAACAGTGTATAGATTACAAGAATTTGTATCTATCACTACCTCCATTTTTATTGATATACAAGTTATTCATTTATTTTTTGTCATACTACAAATTACACAATCCAATCCACACAGAGAAAGCAGATATTGCATAGGATGATTGGGAAATCAATGTAATTAATAGAATAAAAAGAAAAAGTTACAAGGTGATTCTATTATTTACACATTACAACTAATTATTGATATACATCTGTCTGTTATTTACAATGTAGGCAGAAAAAGAAAGCCAACATAGTATCCACAATTTTTGCATCGTAGTCAAGCCCCTACCCCTCAAGCTTCTCTACCTCTCCAAGCATATCATATCAACAGTGTTAATTAAGCCTCCATTGCGAAATGAAAGAATATTTCCAAGCCTGATGGAAGGGGAAAATAATACAAATGCAATTACAAACATAAGCCAATAACAAATGTACAAACAAGAAAAAATATGCTTCCATAAATATAACATGCAGTTCAATAGGCATGATTGATTAAGTAAAACAGCTTAAATAGCTTAGGAAGCTTCTATTTGGTTTCAGAAAACGATTTTTAGTTTTAACTTTCGATTTCCAGTCAATTTCCTCTTGATTTTGTGAAGAAAATAGTGAGAACTATAAATGAAAATTGAATTTTGTAGTTTTCACTGTTTCCTTCACAAAATCCTAAAAACAAGAAACAAACTAAAAACTGTTTTCTGAGACCAAACAGATTCTTATCATCTGACAGTTTCTACATCAAAGATGAAAATTTTACCTTGAATCAAATTCATCTTTCTTCAAAATGATTCTTCATTTTCAGGCCTTCTGTCACTATTTACAAACATGAGTTGAGCCTCCATGTTTAAGTGCTCCCTCATATTATTTACAATCTCAGGCTGAGTATTTGGTTTAAGAGCGCCATTCTTACTTACAGATGCCACCATCTCAGATGGCGCCAAATGATCATCCCACTCAGTTCCTTCAATCCCACTTTTAAATTCAGCACCACCAGAATCAGTGATATATTCAGGAGATCCCAAAACAGTACCTGGTGAAATCCTGCCATTTCCAGACACCCAGGAACTCTGATGGATCAGTTGTTCATTTGTCTTACTATCCACAGCATGAATTCTGCAAGACAAACAAATTTTTTTCGTCATCATAGATAAGCTATCTCCATGCAGAAAGGGAAAAATTCAAGAATGGAAAGCAGGAATCAGGATGAGAAATTCCATCATCAAACTAGGCAAAAAAAAACCATTAGTTTTGGCATTGTCTAGCCTTAAAACTTGAGGCACTGTTATATGAAGCACAATGCCAAATACCTAAATCTTTTGACCTATCTAGTCCAATTATTATATTAATTTGTCATCAAACCTTGGTGGTTGTACTTTTGGGGTCTGAATATAGTCAAAAATTGGAATCAAGTCTTTTGCCCTAGCTTCAATCATGTGAGTTGGAATCTTTTCGATCTCAAATTCGCCTCCTGAAGCAGTTTCTTCAATCATTGTGGTAGACTCTTTCAACATTGAATGAAAATATATCTGGTTGACAACAGAATTATACTTTTTTTAAGTGTCAAACCAAAGGGCATATTTAAAAACCAAAAATACAGTTTTTAATTCTAAGATAATATATACATACCTCTGGCCTCGCCCACAATGGTTTATGAGCTTGATGCATTTGCAGTTCAGCTTCTGAAATATACAAATGATGCTCTTCCTCAAGAGAAAGATTCATTTTCATGGTTACATTCTTTATTTTGGGGCTGTTGAGGTTCTCCTCCTTCACTTCCTCTGGATATATTTTGTTGCTGTCTGAAATTCCACTCTCACCATATATGTCAACATTATCTTCTCTACGACTATGCCTCTGGCATATATTCCATTTATGGATAGCTTCAACTACTAATCTTGTCTCAGCTTGTGGAATGGATTCATAAGCAGGGGTTAATCCAGAAACAACAGCTGAATCGTGACCATTTATTGTCCGCAGAGCATATTGTATCATAGACCCGGTGGGTGAAAAAACCAATAGATGATGCTTTGCCTTGGAATAGTTCCCGTCAACATACAAGGCACCACTGCCTTTGCTATTACGGAAAGATGAAGCAATAGCCCCAGAAAGCAAGCTCTTCTTACCAGCTGCAGCTGCAGCAGCACCACTCACAGCACCTCTCCAGCCATTAGCTCCATTCCTAATTCTGCTTACTACAGAAAGCGTGATTGGAGGACCAGAAGCAAATAAGCTCTGTTGCTGAGGCATTTGTAAGGATGAACTACGGGACCTGCGCACTGCTTGATTAGTTGTAACACTCAATCCATTATTTTTTGGTGTAAAACTATCATCGTAAGATTGAATATTTACATATCCTCCTTGAGGATTTATGGCAAACAGATGGCTAGTGCCCCTTGAAGAACTAATCATAATCCACTTGCTGTCATCGCTGAAACTGATATCTTGTATAACCTGAAAAGCAAACATAGATTTATAAAGGTCCCAGTCTCCTGTAGGCACACTATGAAAAGGATTCCTTATCTTCATCAGAGTGATTATGTTTTAAACCAAGGGGCAACTAGGGTCTGGGAACAAACATGCACTTACTGCATTTGTAAAGCCGCGCTGTAACCTGTAGAGATGAACATAAGAAAGACCAGCATCAGATGCTGATGAATCCTCTTGTCCAGCCACTATCTTAAAAACATTTATATTATGCCCCTGAACTGAAGCAGTAACTAAAATAGTGCCGCTGGGATCAAAACATAAAGCAGATATCGGACTCTTGTGGGCCCGGAATTGGGCAACAATGTTTTTTGTGACAATATCTTTAACAATGACCTGAAAAAGAAAAATAAGAAATAAGAAAGTTATCCCAAGTAAAATCATATTAAAAAATGCAACAATACCAGTTCCCTTATTGCAGAAATAGGGCTGCAAAGACAAAAACGACGATGCTCATAACTGAGATAAAATACAAAAGGAGGGCCCAATGCACAAGGCTCTCATCTGGTGGGGTCTGGGAAGAATAGATATACGCAGCCTTAAAATCGCTTTGTGGAGAGGCCCTTATACAACTTAATGTTACATGATTTCTTATTCAGTGAAAGTCAACGAATCGATGTTATAATATACAAGTGAATACAAAATCAAGAATAACAATACTCACCATTCCAACGTTATCTGCATCTGTTGAATGGCCATTGATGGTTCCATTGCTCTTCGAGCCAGTAGTTACAGATTGTAATGAACCATTGTTATCAGAACAGTATCTGGAAAGTTTCTTGTACCCCATATCTCCAAGGGTCACAATTCCAGAAGCAAGATGCTTGCTGGACTCCTTAGCATAGTGTGCAATCAAGCTCCCATTTGAAGAAAAACCAGGAAGGCTTGCAGAAGGTGTCAAATGTTGTGGGCTGACATGCCCAGAAGCAGAGACTACAACTGGGCTTCCACTATAAGCCAGCCATCTTGGACCCACCGCAAGTGGTCCATAGCCTATGCCACTAGAACCAGGACAGCTCATGACTATAGGATTGGTAAGTAAAGTATATTCCCTTTCTAATGTTGTAGCATCAAAACAGTGTATCTGCAAATTGCAAAACGCCAACTCCATTAGCCATGTCAAGAAGGCAGGTATTAAAGGCCAATTGAAAAGAGTGTGTGTGTGTGTGTGTGTTAGAAAGAATACCTGTGTGGATTGAGAAACGGCAACTATTTGAGAACTGCACCTTACAGAATAGACAACTGATCTAAACTTCAGTACATGTACATATGATTGGGATTTCATTGAATAAAACTGAACAGTAGTTGGCAGATAGTTGCCATTGACTTGGTCATGTGAATTTGAAGTGCTACCATTGTAAGGGGCAGTCAAGCCATCCTGAACATTGGTACCTCCCGCAAAGAACCCATCAGTACAGACTACCAGCAGCGGGCGGCTGTTTGCAAACTTGTCTTCTGATCTCTTCGATGCAATTGGATTTGGTACCATTTGCATAAAAGATACAGGACCATCATGTCTTGAAACTAGGTCCCGGACATTATTTGATTCATCAACATGCCAAACTTGGAAGCCAGATCGATAGCCTAGGAGAAGTACTTGCTGCATGAGTTCACCCTCACCCTCTGACTTGTCAAACCCAGCCCAGATGACCTATGTAAGTTTTGAATTGAAATGAAAAATCATTCCTAGTGACAAATTGGAGAATGTAAAAAATAGAATAAAGCATCAATTATTATTCACTACACTGAAAGGAAGCAACAAGAAGCCTCAGACGCCAAATAAGAAATCAGATCCAGCTTTGCTGTGAAAATGTTAGATCAATAACATGATTTCTATGCAAGTAATGATAGCAGGTTCTCTAGACACTCGATGGCTCAAACCATTGAAATCACAGTCCCTTTCCAACCAATGGTACACAACCCAAACTAACCATGCAACACATAAATTGTTAACCACTACAATATAGAAAAACATTTGTTTCCATAACAGACATCCTAACCTTCTTTGACTACTTAACAAACACACGACTGATATGATTGCCAAGAAATAGATAGAGCTCAGTTCAAGCAAATTAAGTTGATGAAAATTAATGAGGAAATCCATAATCCAGTACAACAATTGGGGGAGCTATAAGCAGGTCTTGTGGGATAGGACTACACGATTGGCTTCTACTTGGTCCAATTTACTTGGTGCAAAGCGCATGATCTTTATAGAGGGGTTTCTCTATCAAATATGGTGAGAGACTAGAAAGCTTTGCTCTTTTGTTGTCTTCATTTGTTAGATTTTATTTTTTGTAATGAGAATCTCTTGTGCTCCATGCTCTTCCTAATATTTTCTGTTCTTGTTAATATATACATTGAAAATCTCATAATACCCTAAAGTGCGATCATGCAAGGTCCAGGTCCAACAAAATAGGCCAAGCTGTTCAACATACAAATGGGTACCTGGCTAACACTCAAACAGCTCAGATGACAAAAAAAATACCTAAAAATAGAAAGTTTGTAGCAAAAAGATATACAAAAACATTTTGACCAGTATTTAACCCATAACATTAGCCAATATGGTATGCCCTATTTGAATCCACCAAAAATTATTACTCCTTCCACGACAAAAATAAATAAATGAAAACCTTTATTCCTCAATACATGGGCTGCTCAAACACAAATCAATATCTAGCCAGAATGAAATAATAATAATAAGAAGAAGAAGAAGAAGAAGCAAACACTGACAGCTAAAAACAATAATAATAATAAGCAAGCACTGACAGCTAAAAACACATAAAAGGGCACTCCAGTGCATAAGGTTCCCATCAAGTGGGATCTGGGGAGAGTAGATGTACGCAGCCTTACCCCCACTTTGTGGAGATATTGTTTCCAGGATTTGAATCCGTGACCATCAGGTCACGAGGCAGCAACCTTACCATTGCGCCGAAACTCACCCTCTGACAACTAAAAACACATGACATCAAAACATCAAAGAGAACTAGACAAGTGACAGAGATTAGCTCATTAATTAGACACTAAAATGAACCACAACCACCAAATTGTCTGGGGCCGTCAAGACACCTGTATATCCAAATTGCAAAACCATTGCACTACTTTCTTAAATAGTCCATGGCTCCATGCATCAAAATACTAGCATGTTCAACACATTCTCTTCTACACAGCATCCTTGCTGAATTAGCAAGACATGCATACTCAACAACTTCACTAGACAGCAAACTTCAGCAAGTGCCCTTTGCTGGCCTACTTGGCCATACAAATACATTCCCACCCCCAAAAGAAATTACATACAATATACCGGACACTCCAGTAAAAAAAAAAAAAGGCACAATACCTCCCTAACTTAAAACTGGCATGCCAAAAGTTCAAATTCAAGCATAGAAAGCAGTACTAGATTACTAATTACCACAAGAACTGGAAAGCTAACAGAGTAACAGCAACTGTATTGAATTTGACTTCTACAAAATATCCATCCTTTCGAACCAGAACAAACCCAAACTCTTCAAGTGGGATGTATGACCAATCACTAAAACAAATAATTAATAACACTCTTCATAAATAAACAGCCAATAAATTCAAACCAATCAAAATCTTCAACTTATCACCAATTTATTATTATGACCAAGCAAGCAACTACCCCAAAAAACTACAAAACTATTCCAACACGTACCTGATCATGGTCAGCATCATCATCCCTATCAACAATCGATGAAGCAACGGATGCAGCAGAGCGTGCAACCGTGGAAGCACCAGAAGAAACAATCCTGAGGTAGCTGGAGAGAGCACGAAAAGAGCTTGGAATAAAGCCATTGGTTCTGCCACCACCACCAACACCACCACCCTGATGATGAAGCACCTGTTGTTGTTGTTTCTGTGAATCACTCCTCATCCCCATAACCAAAGAGCACAAAAATAGCCTCAATCCACAACCACAACAATCACGGATTCTTCAAATTCACCATCAATCATAATCCTCCAAGTTGTGACCCCATTTTCAATCCAACAACATCTCTTAACCCTCTTCCTCCACCATGGACCAACACAACAAATTCACACAAGTGCTTCCATCTCCTTCGCTTAGATGAAAGCTTCCGAATTTCAATTGAACCCACCAAAATCAAAACCACCCCAATTCAAAACTCGCTTTAAATCCTCCGAAATTTTCCTCCTTTTTTTCAATTTTCGAATGAACACAAGAAGAAAAAAAAAAAGACAACAACAACAACAACAGACAAGAGAGGAGCCGGTTTTGGGGGAAAAACAATGTTTCCAGCTTTTTCCTTCAAACTACAATCAATCAAATTACTCTAATATTCACAATGATTATGCTACTACTAATCACAAATTGAAACAATACAATTCAACAAATTACCAAAAAAAATTCACAAAAAAAAGAGAAACTTTTTTTGGTTTGAAAATGATTTTTTCTTTTTTTTTTCTTTCAAAATATATACATATACATGTTGTTATGTACGATGAAGAAAACGAATGATGAGAGAGAGGAAAACGGTGTTTGTCGTTTTGGGGGCTGAGTGGAAGAAGCAGAAATCGCCGGAGAACCGATCTGAGGAGAGAGAGAGAGAGAGAGAGAGAGAGAGAAAAGTTAGAGAGAGAGAGAGGTTGATTTTGGAATTGGTGGAATTGGATAACGAAGAAGGAAAGGAAGGAAGTAAAATGGGGAGGGGGAAAAAAAAAGCGTCTTGGTTCACGTCTCTTCTCTGTGAAAAGAGGAAAAAATATTGTTTTTGTCAAAGGGTTTTTTTGGTTTGGTTGGGTTGTTGGCAATGGTGTTGTTTTGGGTTTTGACGGGTGTGTGGTGGCGTTGGATTTTATGTATTCCAGTTCAACCAAAAAACCAGGTGGTTTTGTTTCACTTGTCTGTCTCTGCTCTGTTCTCTCTCTGTCTTTGTACAATGTGTCATAACACTGTCAAACAGTTTTTCACCCCGCTTCCTTCTCCTTCCTCCCTCATTCTTTTAATACATTGCACCATTTATTTTAACAGACTATATAAATTATTTTCATGAAAAAAAATATTATTTATATTTATTATTAATAAGACACCATATCAATTTGTCTATCTTTAATCATTAGATAGGATGTGAATTATACTTAAATAAGATTTATACCGTATCTAATAGTAACCAGGGTGTAAATTGGTACATTGTTCTATTTACAATGAATAAAAATAACATAGCTCTTTTATGAATGAACAAATAACAACTTAAAAGAATTACATTCACTTTCCTGGATTTTTAGAAAATGCAATTCACACCCTTTTCAATTTCAAAATCTGCATATCAAAGCTGTGGGTTTTGAAAAATCAAACACCAACCTCTCGTCTCAATGTTAGCTCATTAGTAACTTTGATGTAATAGTACACACAGATACACAATATATGATTTTTAATGACATTATTGTAAATATTAAAGATTGATATAACTATTGAATGATAATACTATCCTTTTATCAAATGATAAAACCACATCATTTTCCCATGCCAAGGAAAAGGACAAATAGGACAATAATGTGTTTTTATCACTTAATAAAAGGATAATATCATCATTCAATATTTATAATAGTCTTTAATATTTACAACAATATTATTAAAAACACATGTATTGTTCACATATGTACTTTTCTGTCAAAGTCACTTACGGGCTAATGTTAGTAAGGGAGATTTGTGTAGGATTTTCTAAAACTCAAAGACCTAGCATGCAAAATTTGAAAACAAAGGGGTACAAGTTCCATTTCACTAAATTTCAGGCAATGTGAGTGTAATTTTTCCAAAAAAATAACATTACAACCTTAATTTTGTAGCTGACTAATATTGCAAGGAAAAAAATTATAATGTGTTTGGTTTGAGAGTAAAAATGAGATAAAAATTACATGATAAGTTTTAATTAGATTTTAATTTTGATATACTGATAATATAAAAAAAATTTACACTATCATTCTATTAAATTATTCTATCTGCTTGACTTTTCAAATAATGAATGTGAAATTTAATCACTCTTACTTACATCATAATACGTGAGTATATAGAATTTAAATTCATGAGTTGTATATATTATTTTATCTATGGAATTTATTCATGTAAAAATTATCTCTTTCTTTCTTCCTCAAACAAACACATTTAGTGTCCCCTAGTGGTCCATCACTTTTCAGAAAAGGGGCATGTTATCTCTTTATTACCTCATCTTTATAATATTTACAAAAAAACACACATATTAGTAAATTGATTATGTGGCTCATTAAAATTCATAATAGCACTAAAAGATATGCCATTTTAGCATGAGATATGTGAAAATGAAGAAAGAATCAGAGAATTTAGGAGGTTGGGGTTTGAGGATGCATATGTGTGGTTAATAAGAATACAAAATCGTGATCATTTTGAGAAGAAAGATTAGTAATATGTAATTGTGGAGCTTAACAGAGAGTCAAGTCAGGAATTTTAACCATCCATGTGTGTTTTCCCATTAAGTATTGAAACGACGAGTTAACAAGGGGACTAATATGTCCTTTTTTTGTAAAAAGTGATGGACCGCATGACGACTTTTAAATCTCGAGAGAATAATTTGTCTCCCATGACATTTGCTGGGGACAAATTTGAGATTTTACTCAAAAATTAAAATATATATAAAAAAGAGTTTAATTTCGATGTATTGATAATGTAAAATAGTTTTATACTGTCATTTAATCAGATTCCTCCTTTTGTATGACTTTTCAAGTTGCGAGGTTGAAAAATAATCATTTTTGATTATGTGACATTACATAATTGGATAAATGTGTAAAACTTTTTAACATTTTCATTGTATTCCAATTAAATCCTAAAAAAAATTACATATAATTTCAAAATATTAGTTCGACTAAAAATTATTTTAATTTTGATGCACATTACATCAAATCACGTATTTTCACATAAATATAATTAACATTCACATGTAGCACTTAAAAGGTCATGCAAATTAAATAGAAAAACTTGATTGCATGACAGTATAAGTTTTACATTGCTATCGGTGCATATCGAAATAAAATCTTTTACCCATTAGTAAATATAGTTAATTTTCATATACATTACTTGGAAGTTCATACAAATTGAAGGACAATTGATTCAATGACGGTGTAAAATTTTGTTACAATATTAGTATACCAAAATTAAACTTATATAAGAATAAATTTTTCATATAATTTATGTCTCAAAATTGTTTTGCAATCAATACTCTAAACATAAGAAATTATTGTAATCAATAATAAAAAAAATCAACTATATCATAATTGATTGGGAAAAAAATGCTTTATCCCCTTGAATTTGTAGTCCTATGCAATTTAGATCATGAGTTTTCAAATGTTGAAAAACAACCCCCTGAACTTTCAAGATGGTACAAACAAGACTTTCTGTTAGATTGACGTTAAAATCATCTGTTAAATGGCCATGTGCCTCTCACGTGTTTTTTTAATTTGACAAAATTATCCCTCTCTAACTCTAACTCTGAAACTAAAAAACGCACACACACAAACACACACATTTCCATATTTGATCCTTCAAAAACACAGATAAGATACACAAACCCAGCAAATTCGACAGAGAACGCATAGATGAATTCAGCAAGAAACACAAACTAGTATCAAAACTAGGCAACAATCCAGCATCAAAACTAGGCAACAATCCAGCAACAACAAAAATAAGAAGGAGAATTCAGTAAGATACACAAACCAGTATCAAATCTAGGCAGCAATGCAGCACAAATAAGAAGGAAAAAGCAGAAACAGTAGCAGCAAAAAAAAAATCAAAACCACAAACCCAACCACTGCGCCCCCGTCACCATTCGCGCTGCGCTCCCGCCTCGGCTCCCTCTACTCCGTCGCGAAACCATGAAGCCCGCCACTGCCTCTGCCTTTCGCCTCTAGTAGCGGTGCAATACCGCAAAGCCAGCTAGCAAGCCAGACCGGTGCCGCGAAGTCCCTACCGCCATGGATCTGCCGCACAGCCACCGTGAGCTCCGCCCTCCTCTTCTTCTTGTCCCGCATGCCGAGTCCCTTCCTCATGGCCTTGCACCCTTCTCGCCAACCGATTTCCCCTCGCCGATCATCCTATAACCGCGCAGTGTTGTGCTTGCCTCTGCCATCGTACACTCCGCGAACCGCCGAGGATCTCTGCCGTGCACATCAGCCCAGCCACCGCAAGCCAGCTCCCCCTCCACCCATGCATGACGCGATCGCACCTTCATGCCTCGCTCACCCTCCACCTCAGATCTACCACTACCGTGCCTAGCTGTCGAGAACCTCCCCTTCACGGCCATCCTTTCTCCATCTCTTTCTCTTTATCTCTCATCGCATGTGTATGTGTCTGTGTGTGTGTGTGTTGGTGAGAATGAGAGATTGTATTAGTGTTTGTATGAATATGTGTTTGTATGTGAGTGTAGAAGACACAGAACCCCATCCCATCCCCTTTTGCTCCCTTCTTTCTTTGATATAGATAGAAATGTATGTTGGTTCCCTTTCTAGTTCTGTACTAGGGTTCGTTGGGGATCCAAGGATCAAAGATGGAAATGGGGACAGAAGGGGTAATTTTGTCAAATTAAAAACGCACGTGAGAGGCACATGGCCATTTAACAGTTGATTTTAACGTCAGTCTAATAGAAGGTCTCTTTTGCACCATGTTGAAAGTTCAAGGGGTCGTTTTGCAATATTTGAAAACTCAGGGTCTAAATTGTATGGGACCAAAAGTTCATGGAGGTAAAACACTTTTTCCCTAATTAATTATTCGTATAATCTACTTTCACATGTTATTCAAACACATACTAATGCCTTATTTGATTAACATGGCTGGCTAATTAAATTTGAAAATTACATATTTTAGTTTTTATTATTATTGAATAGTATTAATTACTAAAGAATGATCGTTAAGACTCTACGCATATTTTTTTTTTCAAAATTTTAGAGTTGGTTATTGGAAAAGGACTTTAATATAGATTTAACATAATGGTAAATTCTTTCCTTGGCATATTTATCATTAAACTTTTCAATATCCATTTATTTATTATTTTAGATTATATTTTGAATGATAAAATGTTAACCACGTACTATATTCAAAATTCATTAATAAAGTGTTGGTCTGAGTGGAAGAGGCATAGATCTCTTAAGCAAGAGATTCTGAGTTCGATCTCAAAATTCATATACATGAAAAAAAAACATTGTTAGGATGTTTAGGCGCCTAAACATATCTTGAAGGATTAGTCTCTCACTTGTTGGATGAGGTAATATTTTGAAAAAAAAATCACTATGAATTCAAGTGTATATTAATATTATTCAAAACAAAAAATTCATATACAGAAAAAAAATTAATTTAATTAGTTTAATAATAAGAAAATAGATTGTCCAATTAGCACTTATTTAGTAATTGAACTTGAAGTGAGAAATTAATGATGATTATCGGGAAGGATAGTAGGAGGCAAAAAAACCTTGTAATTTTTTTTAAAAAAAAATTGTACTTGCCTTGTACTTTTTAGTTGAGTAGCTGACTTTTTTTTAAGTGTGTATATTTTTATTTTTCAGCTTTAATATAAATTAAACTCCCACGGAAGAAGTTTATTGGGCATTTTTAGCTTATTATTTTGTGCTATTAAAAATAAAACAAAGTGGTTGAATTAAGGAAATAAGCTCACAGTTTAATAAGAGTTTCTTTCATGTCTCAATGAGTTTTGGAAGATTATAAGAAAAGGTTAATTAATAAATAAATGCAATAGCTGAAAATTAGCTAATTATGGGTGATTTATTATCGTATAAAATAAAACTGAACATGTGATTAGAGGCACGGGTCAAGTATATAAGGTTGAGTATGACTTTACAATATCAACCTCTACAAAGTAATAAATTTTCAACTAAACTATTAAAATTCTCACCTTTCCAACTACCCTAGTTCCCCTTTAGGCTCTTTTCCCCCTTTTATGTATTGAAACACGCAAGCCACCAGATACAAAGGAGAGAAAAGAATTTAAGATGCCCAAACTAGCACATGGAACCTCTCATATGGCATATTAGTTTTTTTTTTCCCATAAAATAAGTTTAGACGGTTCCGTATCGATCGTTTCACCATAGTTAAGGCAAAGTCCCAATACTGTGAGTACTTGTGAGAGACTTACGGTATTATCTAATAAAGGCATCGTCACAGCAACAGTAGAAATCAAACCCACATTTTTATGAGATACAAACACATTTTTTACCATATGTGCTAACTATCCCTGGCATGACATATTAGTTATGGTACTTTATTATTATGAATGTGTCAGTACTACCATGTTGGTTTCCCTTCCATGTTGATTATATCCAAACTTAGTTATTCCTTAAAAATTAATATGTTTTGCTAAGTAATTAATCGTCAAAGGCTTCATTTCCTCCTCCGCAAGAAAGGTATTTACGGGGGACCAAATATTTTAGGCCACCCAATCGGGGGAATGGCCCCATCACTTATCAGTGATTGGACATTTCTACAAGTATCAAATTGTTGGGATCCATTTTGCAGTTCATGTATGTGATGCGAAGCTCTAAGCAATAATGAATAAACACACCTCACAAAATTTCAATTCCTAGCGTGTTGAAAACTTTTTTCATGTGATTTGTGGACTTTCATCACTCGCTAAAATCTGGCGGAACAAACAAAAAAAAAAGCATAAGCAATATTGATTCCATGGTTCATTTCTTTGTAATGCAGTTTCATATCCATGGGCATGCTTAGTAAGTAAATTAATATGTAATGTGTTATGCATGCATGTCACATGGATCTTATCTTTTAGAGGAAATATAGTATATAATAGGGTTATTGAATTGAAATAGTAAGCGTAAGATGAGCGTTACATGGTTAGTTAAAAGGTCTATCTACTCCTTGAACGCCAAGCATTGGAATTAATGGTTTGTTTGATAAAAAATATTATTTCAACACCTAAAAGTTAGTGTTTAAGTGAGACGCTCACTCCATCATTATTGGATATAATGGTGATTCCTATAATCTTCACACATCCATTATATTCAATAATAATAAGATGAGCGTCTCACTTAGATACTTATTTTTTGGCGTTAAGATAATATTAGCTAGCGCTGACCTAAAGAAAATAGGTAACCCCAAAAGCCAAAACTCACTTCTTCTTCAAGTCAATATGGAACACAAAATATATACACAACATTGGGTGAGTTAACCCAAAAAAAAAAGGGCAGAGGTGTCTACGACATACCAAGCTTATAATAAGGAGCAAGGAATTAATTGTTTGTAAACAAAAAATTCTCATTAAGTATAAATACGTACAAAGTATTATTATAAGGAGTAAGAAAGAAAAGCATTAATACCTTAAAGTTAATTTTCAAAATTTAATATTTAATTAATCTTTCCAATATTAAATATTGATAATATGAGTAAAGTTTGGTCGACAAAAACGTTATAACTAAACACAAATTAACCGTCATTATAATTATTAAATTAAGCTTATAATATATGGTAGAAAATTTGAAAAAAATTAAATATATGGGCTATTGGTTGATTATATTATATAAGCTTGGAGTGCAAGACAGGCAGAATTTAACTTTTGTTTCTTTCCCCCCAATATTTTAAAGAGATGCAGAAAACATGTTGACGTTATGGACCTCGTAGCCATGAAACCAATACATTTCTTCATGCCCCCTCTAAGAGAAGGATTATTATGCGTAATTAACTTTCACGTGCTACGTTTCTGTCCTTTCATTATCTATTTGGTTTTACTTAAAAACATAAATCACAAAAACTTACGTACAGAAATGTAAATGTGAGCCCCAAATTGGCGGTTCCACTATACGAGTCGGCGCCATTAATTGTTGAACACAATTGTGCTTTGCTTTGCCATCTTCCACAATTGGGATTTTGGTCCGCGCCAGCTGTCTCTTCATTGCAGCAAAACATTAAATTTTTCATTTAATCAAGAGTTTGTCTCCTAAATTCTTTCTTTTTCACTTTCTTAGTCATACTATGGCCACGGTCTATTTAAGATGGCATTGTTAAAGAAAAGAAAGATATTGTTAGCATGGACTTTTAATTTAATAATAATATACATATGTTAGGATGTTGTTCATTGGTGAACGATTGTTTTTTCCGCCGCTTGTGAACGATTGTTTAATCAAAATGAAACATTATGGAATGAAATATTGAATTGTTAATTAATCTAGTGTTAACATGGATCAGATAGTACAAAATTGTAAATCAACGGTTGATAAAAGTCATGTGGGGTCAAGGCAAATGAATGTTGATCAGCGTCTTTTTGTGCATGAGTTTAAAGATTTGTTGTATTTTAGCTTGCATGCCGTGACTCAAGATTATTAAGATTGATAACACGTATGGAAAAATGACTCATGGCTGAAAACAATTGAGTAGTTGATGTACAGTGATATTAAATTGGAAATTTCTTGTATTTTAGCCGCCTCTTGAAATGATCGAGTTAAAAAAATATTTTTCTTTGAAATTATTTTACACTTATCTATAGTGTTTTCTTTTTTTTTTCTTCTTTTTGGTTTACTGATCACTTATATATAGTTCACTGTCCTGAACCTTAGTTAACTTTGTGAGAAAATTATAAGAAATGTTAAAATAAGTAAATAATACTCTATCAAAAATATTAAATAATATGAATTGTAATTAAATATAGTTAAACATGATACTTTAACACATTGACTTGTTATAATTATCACTTTATAGTTTTATTTCGGTTTAAATATACTTTGAATCTTTATAAATATAGTAAATTTTGATTTTAATTTTTATAGTTTTAATCCAAGTTTTTTGAAATGTCTAACGTCAGTTGCCTATGTGTAGTTGCATTGTTAAGTGGTAATATATTTATAAAAACCAAAAAAATTCTTAAATAAGGTGTCTAAGTGTTTTGATCAGTTAAGTATATTGGATTTTTCTAGTCTTGGAAATGAAATATAAATTCTCATTGAAAGACCTAAAGTCCTTTTAAAACCTCTACAAATCTAGTCGGATTAATTAGAATTTTGGTAATAGGATCCATTGAAACAATGAGTTTCACAACAATAAATTAAATCTCTCTCTCTCTCTCTCTCTATCTATCTATATATATATATATATACACACACCCACACATTAAGGTTACAAAGAAAATGTTCAAAATTTATAGAACTTAAATATTTATAGAAACTAAGACAAAAAAAAAAAAAACTAGATCAAAACAAAAGAATGACGAAAACCATAATTAAAACTTGCTATATTTTTAAAGGGTTTAATTTTTATATATTAATAATATAATTTTTTTTAATATTATTATCTAATTAAATCACTCTGTATGATTTTTCAAGTAATGAATGTGGGGTTTAACCACTTTTATGCTGATATAGTACTATATAATTGAATGATAATGAGAAAAAAATTTTATATGCATCAAAATTAAATTCATTTTTAAAAACTAAAAATAGTTTTAAGCATGCCCTTTAAATCTTATTATACTTACCAGACAGTGATGAATCCAGAAAATTTTGATGATTGGAAAAAATAATACATGAGCATAATAAAAGAATGATTGGAGTATATTTTATCATTTTATCTCATTTACAGTTAATTTAGTTCAAACTTAACAAAACAATGAAGATAAATACACATATATCTATGCCTTATTATAAAAAGGATTAGGTTTGTTAACTGTTTTTGATATCCCCTCATTATATTGAACTCTTTTTAAAATTCATAAACATATAACATATATCATTTAAAAAATAAAAAATAACTATGATCTTCTATTGAATAATTGTTGTAAACTCATATCCTATATTCTTTGCACTTTTTTTATTTTTCCACAAGAAAAAAGTTATATTTTTTATTAAACTATAAATATATCTTGAGAGACATGAAGTGCTACCTTAAGAAGCTTCAAAATTTATGCCCCACTTTATTAAACGCGAATCCTCCCTGCTTTCGGGTGAAAAATATGAGACTTAATCGTATCTTCTCCACCACGGCTTGCATAAAAAAGAGAGGCGCAATAACTGGCACTTTTGGAAAAATTGAAACTTCAATATCCGCATTAATGTCGGGAATTGACCTGAAAGGCAGTATTACAGTTAGATTATTATTATTTGTCTCGTCAAGTCTATCCATCATGTATGTATATTATATCTGTTTTCACTTCTCACTTCGTCCCATTTAGCTGTTATATCATTTGGAAAGAGAATAAAATAAAGCAGCAAAGGTGCTCGGGACAAAGTTAAAAGGGAAAATAAAGAAAATAGAAGAAAGACAGTAAAGAAAACCATTGTGGTTGTGGGAGAATAACTTATAAAAGACTGGTCATTTAATCAGATCCTAATCATCTCATCAAACCCACTTTCTTCCTTTCCATATAAATATCATGATAATTTTGAAAAGAAAAAATGGTGGTTTATTTTTGAAAATTTTAAAAACGTAAACCCCATGAAAAAATAAATAAAACGATAGAACTTTCGTACTTGCAAGTAAGTACACATGAAAATCAAATTTATCAACAGTTTAAATAAATTAAACATTTTCGGGTCAGAAAATAAATTAAACATACAAAAATGTTTTATGATGATGTACAGTAATGGACCATATGTATAGTGTACATTGATTGATACAATGAACTATGGGCTGTAAGCTCGCAACACGTTAACGTGCAAGCCATTTTGATCTTCTGTATGCTCAGTGCAAGTTGTAGATCTACATTAGCTTTTTGATCACGTAATGTCCTTTTTTTTTTCTCATGTCATTTTTAGCATATTGTTATGTAATAATAAATTATTGTAGTTCCCCCCCAAAATAGTCCTAATATTAAGGAAAAAGAGCACGTTACATACAGTACGATATATATATATATAGATATATTATCATGCAAACTAATCCCGAGGCACATGTCCCGCGCTATTCAATTGTACTAACTTGTAAGCATGAAAGGAAAAATTAGGCCGGATATCGAACTAGATAAGATACTAGTTTAAAAGTTTAGAAGTTCAATCGATATTCAACCAGAATATAATAAAAATATATATAAATATATATATGATTAATTAGAATATAAATAAATATATTAAATCATTAAAATTAACATAATCAATAAAAAATATTCATAGGTCCATAAAAATAAATATAATCTCTATAAAATTTCTCTAATTTTAGTCTTACAACAAGATCACAGAGTATTTAAAAACAATATTTGTTAGTAACCAGTGAGATTTATGATCAGCAGTCTGTAAATGATAGAGAGAGGAGAATAACAACCCAATAATTTTTGTTATTGTCCTTCTTTGATTTCATTTTTTTTGTTTTTACTCTATGATTGTCATAAGATACCAGTATTTATGTTTTAGAACAAAAAAAAATTGAAGTTTTGAAAAAAAAAATGGTCAGCTCAGTCCGATTCGCCAGTTTTCTCGATTTTTCCTGATTTTGATCGGTTTTGACTTTTCTCGATTTTTTTTATCTCAATCGAACCGGCTACCAGACCAATTCCCGGCTAACCCGATCGATCCGGTCCGGTTCTCTCTTCATTGCTTGTAGGCATGGGTGGACGGTAGTTGATCTCATGGTGGCCATGCCCCCATGAGTTTTTTTTTATTTTCATATAAATTTATATATATGTGACCCCTCCTAACATTTTTATACATTAAAAAAAAATTATAAGATGATAGATTATTATTTTTAGAAGCAATTAGACAAGTTCAATATTTTAATAGTTTAATCTTATTAGTCACTCTTATGTTTTTTTTGGATTGTTTGTTTATATTTAAATCAGAAAAGCAATTCTAATACTAGGGGTCTGTTTTATTATGTGTGCGCGTGCACATACATACACACACATATGTTTCTTGAGTTTTGGTTAAAATGCGTATTTTTCTTTAGAATAACCTCTCATTTGGTATTTCACCAAAATTGCATCAGATACATTGGTCATTCATGCAAAAAAAATATTTTATAATTTTTCACGATTAAAAATATAGGTCAAATTCATGTAAAGAAAAGGACAGATTATTAGTCTCTATATATTTTTGAAGGATTTATAAGACAAATTAATCTATATTAATTTATAATATATAGTTAAAATTAATTGCTAATAAAAACACAAACAAGACACATGCTTTGATCAAAATATTAAAAATGAGTCAACTTATCCTATAATTTTTATTGTAAGGACCACAAAATATCTCTCAAGAAATCAATTTATTCAACATTATTTTTGTTAGAAATCGACTTGATGTTTATTCTTATATATATGACTTTTATTTCAATTTTTAGGCTAAATAAAAATTAAAAGATATATATTATTATTTTTTCCATGTACATTATCTTTTAACATTGACCCCCATGAAAATAGGGTTTAGTTCCACCCTTGCTTGCAAGTGAGAAAGATACATCAAGGTGAATTACGTTGGTATCTTTACCACATTTTAATTCAGAAGATACTCTACTCTACATGCTCAATGTATATTCAAACACATACATTCATCCCAAACATGTGATAAAATTGATTTTATAGTATTAATTGATATTACCGGTCTTTATATTATGTATCAAATGGGACATATAAGAAATAAATAACATAGTATTCTTTTAGTAGTATTTACCTAAAAAAAGAAATAAAAAATCTAAGGATACTTTCAAAATGTAAAATTTATACATGGTATCCGCATTGCGGCACACAGAGCAGTGAACAGCACGGGAGAACAGAAGAAAAAGACAAAGCCGAAAAAAACATCTCACTCTGAGAGAGAGAGACACACACACACAGAGGTCCTCCTCGCACTCCTGACAACGACCCATTCGGCCTCCCAACCTCCATCCTCATCCGTTCCCTTCCCTTCCTCTGCTAAAAGCCTAAAACCTAACCCATCTCTCACGTGCCGCACGTGATCTCACATTCCATTCTCTCTCTCTGCACATAACAGCACTGTGGACAGTAGCAGTGGACACCAACAAAGTGAAAAATAATAATGACAAATTATATCCACCTCCCGAGAAATTTTAAATATCATTTTTACATATTTCTAGTTTATTTAAGAAAATTAAGAGTATCTTTTTAAATTTTTTTAAAAAGTTATAATATAATTTTATACTAAATTTTTCTTTTCAAAATCTAAACTTTAAAAGGACTACCTTAATCTTTAAAAATTGAATTTTAAAAACTTTTAAATCTTTTGAAATGACTATTGTATATTTGTACCCTTCATGGTTTGTTTTATTTCAATTAAATGCCATTTCGCTCTCTGTTCCAAGTCCTGTCCACACCCAAAACACCTTCTCCTCCTACACCCTGCAACCCAAATCCAACGAAACGAGCAAAGCACAAGTCCGCCGCACAAACATTTTCAGATCAAATAATGATTTCAAGGCACAAACACTGCGCACAAAATGGTTTCCAAACTTCACACTAAAAATTGAACCAAAAAACTCAAATCCCTAACATCCTCATTCAAAATTCAGGAGGAACGAAAAAAAAAAAAGAAGTTAGCAGAATCATGTCCAAAGCACAAACATTCTCAGATCAAATGAGGATTTCAAAGCAAAAATAACACCACCCCACATGGCGCAAATAATATTTTCAAACTCCAAAGCAAAATCGAGAAATCACTAATGCAAAAGCCAGAACCAGCAAAAACTCACTGTGTCGGTGCTCCATTGACGAAGCTACGTTGCTTCTTATTAGGCTCAGCAGTGACCAGCTCCTCGAAACACACAGTACCTCCAGGATCCGGAACCCGCCGAACACCGTCGTCGCTGCTCCGGACTCTATATCCACGGCGAGGTTCGCTTCTAGAAGCTTCTTCTTCGTTGTGTTTTTCTTCTGTTTCCGCAACGTGATTTTCAATGAAGAAGAAGAAGGAGAAGGAGGAGGAAATGTGAAAGAGGGAAGAGAGAGAAGAGACAGAGAGCGGAAGGGACTTTTTTCCCAACTGCACAGGTCCGCGGCAGTGATAAGACGGATGGTACGGCGGCTTGTGGCTGTTGATGACGCAACAATGGTGGTTGGACGGTGATGGCTTCGCGGTGCGGTTCCTGAGTAGCACAAGCTTGTGGATGGAGGAGGAACAGGAAAATGCAAAATTGGGTTCCCAGCTTCTAAGGGTATTTTTGGATTTTTGAAAATTACTAGTAATAGCTGCAGAATTTTGAGTCATATAATTGTGATAAAGATATTATTTAAGTAGTAGAATGAATTGTACATTAATAATTTTTTAAATCATGATATAATAGATAACTGATGAAAAAATGATACAATAAGTGAAAATATACATGAACAACATTTATAGATGAATTTGTCGCATAAAAAAAAAAACCTTTGAAAGTAATTTCTTCAACCTTGTCAAAGAATTATGTATAATTTTTTTTAATAATTCTTTTAACACGCGAAATATATAATAAAGACCAGGTGGGGAGGGTAAGAGATTTTTTTTACAACAACTAATATGAAAACCAAATTGTCTTTTTATATATAAATTTGTACATCAAATATATAGAATTTCTAATTTGAGGGGAGCCATTTATTGGGTATCAATTTATATTTACATGATACAAACTACACATTGCAATATACAACATTTTCTTTCTTTTATACATTTTAATAACTTTTATTTGTTTTTTATTATAATATGTGAAATTAAAAATAAAAAATGTACAGTAAAATTCTTAAAACAATTTATATATAAATTTTAAAATATAATAATTAAAATATTGATCTATGTCATTTAACTTTTAAAATTTTGAATGTATATCACAGTGCAGATAGATTTAGAAGCAAAGGAGGTAAATGTAATTTTAAGAATTAGAAGAAGTGAAGTGTATTATTGGCCGATTTTTGGGGAGGTAAATAAATAAAAGAAGATTCACAATTCATTTCACTATTCACACTCATTCACAAATCACAATTCCAATTCCATGATCTGAACTCTGAAGATCTCTTCCAAAACACGAATAAAGAAAGAAGCTTCCTTCGATTCTGAATGTTATGGAGTCGATACTAGCTCGTGCACTAGAGTACACCCTCAAGTACTGGCTCAAATCCTTCTCCAGGGACCAGTTCAAGCTTCAAGGCCGCACCCTTCACCTCTCCAATTTGGGTCATTCCTATTCCCAAATTTCAAATTTTCATTTTCTTCAGTTTTTTATTAGGGTTAAATTAACTAAATTGAATTTTAAGGTTTTTATTTTTATTTTTTAACTCTGGCATTTCAGATATCGACGGGGATGTGTTGCATTCTAGCCTTGGATTGCCGCCAGCGCTTAATGTGGCCACCGCCAAAGTCGGCAAATTGGAGATCACGGTTTGCTCCATACTCTCACAAACTTCGACGATGTTGTGATTTGTTCAATGTCTTCTTTTTTTCGTTCTCTCATTTCGTTTTTCGAGATTAATTTTGATATATCATCGCTCTAAGCTATTTTACACTGTAACCAGTCATGTTATGGCTCTTAAGATAGTGATCGTAATTGTCGAATATTTTTGCTGATGTGATAACACATTATTGAATGATGGTTAAATTCATTCTTTTGTTTTTTTTTTTTCTTTCTTGGGGGTGTGTGTGTGGTTTTGTAGCTTCCTTCAGTAAGTAATGTGCAGGTAGAGCCAATTATTGTGCAAATTGATAGGCTTGATGTGGTTCTTGAGGAGAATGCTGATTTTGATGCATCTGTTAGTCCTAATAGGTGAATGAATGGAACTAGTTTCTACTCTCTTTTTTTCCCCCACAAAAGCAATGGATGCTTTTGCTGCTGCTGGTTATTTATTATTTTTTTACTTATTTATTTTGGTTTTCTTGTTGTACGGTTTATATGCAGTACCACTCCGTCGGCTGCCTCCCAGAAGGGTAGCGGGTATGGTTTTGCTGATAAGGTTTGACTCTCTATCTTTCCTAAGCCTGAGCCAATTGATATGCATGATGAAATGATATTCTACTAACTTGTAAGATCGGAAAGGAGGAAATGAAAGCAAAACTCGTTTTTTGTAAGATGATTGAGGGATTTGAATGGTTTGCTTCACCTTCATGGATTTCTCATTTATTTACTATTTCCTACATTTCTTTCCTTTGCCATTATTGCCAATGTGTTATGGGGAGTATTTATCGCACCTAAATGAAGATTTAGGCAACAATAATTTGTTCAGTATGAGGAGAGGGTTATTCTAAAATTATAGAGGTGAATAGGATAAGGATTTAGTGAAAGGTTCATTGCAATGCCATCCAGCCTTAAACAATTCTTTCTGTAGGTTCGGTAGTTCCTAGCCAATACCAATTGCTTGTTCATACACACATATACTCATGAATGCTATTCATTGATACTGACTATGGGCAATCACCAGATTTCGGATGGCATGACTATACAGATTCTGACTGTTAATCTGTTACTTGAAACTCGTGGGGGTGCTCGTCGGAAAGGGGGAGCAACATGGTAAGTTCTTGTTACTTCTGCTCTGAATCGGATATCTTTGATGCTGTCGACCATTATGGATCTCAGTGAATTGTAATTAATATAAGCTTCTTGCTCTCTGTTGGGGTTGATGCAGTATTTAACCTACATTTTTCGTAGTGGAGTTGAAATATAGGAGGTAGTTCTGTGGGGTAGCATTAAGCATAAAATTAGTTAATTTTACCTTGTTTGGCTCAACTGTTGTGTTATAAAATTTCCTTGAAATCTAATTATAAGTTTTTCCCCATTGCTGTCTCTGGTGGCAGGACACCACCTATGGCATCTATCACAATATGCAACCTTTTGCTGTATACCACAAATGAAAGCTGGCAGGTAATTACTGAAAGCCAGGCTTACTCTGACTCCTTTTGTATATAGCATTTTATTCAAGTATTTTCACTTCCAGGTTGTAAATCTTAAGGAAGCAAGGGACTTCTCCAGTAACAAGAAGTACATATATGTCTTCAAAGTAATACATCCCCCTTCACTAGTTTTGTTATGTTTGTATGTGTAATCTGTATCGATATGCTTTTATTTCTTCCATATTGCTTTTCTATTTTATCACTGCTCTCATTTAGCTATACAATTAGAATTAGAATGCATCCTTTCATAAGAAATATGTTTTGCTATACTCTTAATGCTCAGGATTGCTTATATATGCAGTATCATCTAATAATTCTTACATTTTGTTTTAATGTCCAGAAACTGGAATGGGTATCTTTGTCTATTGATCTTTTGCCACATCCTGACATGTTCATGGATGCTACATTAGGCAGCTCTCAAGAGGGATCAAACTTGAGAGATGATGATGGTGCAAAGCGAGTATTCTTTGGAGGAGAGCGTTTTATAGAAGGAATATCGGGAGAAGCATACGTAATGAATAAAGTTCCTTCAATTTATTTTATAAACATTCTGTTTTATGCTCGACTGTTTTTGAGTCATGAAATATACCTGGAATTTATAATTGCCAGATCACGGTTCAGAGAACTGAGTTGAACAGTCCACTTGGGCTTGAGGTTCAGTTGCACATCAATGAAGCCATTTGCCCTGCATTAAGTGAACCAGGTTAGTAAAAGGCACATGTTAGGTTTCTTGTATCCACATTGAATTGATATACGTGGCATCATTGTGACATGATGTTAAATACAACACACGTGAGCAGGTCTACGTGCACTTCTCCGCTTTATGACAGGATTATATGTTTGTCTAAACCGTGGTGATGTTGATTTAAAGGCTCAGCAGGTTTCACCACAGTCTTTACTTTTCCAACCTTTGAGCACACCAATTCTTAGTAGTTTGCTTTGCACAAAAATCTTGCTTCATTTTGGCTTCCTCTGATTCTGTCTGTAATTGAATTGTGACAGCGATCCACTGAAGCAGCTGGGCGTTCTCTTGTCTCAATTGTTGTAGATCATATATTTCTTTGTATTAAAGATACCGGTTTGTCATTAGCCTGCATACTTTTCTTTTTAAATATATGTCTCCTTTAATTATTATTGAATACCCCTAGTGTTAATAGTTTTATGTATAACATAGGACACAAAATGATCTAACAATCGACATTAACTTGCAGAGTTCCAGCTTGAACTTCTGATGCAGTCCCTCTTTTTCTCTCGGGTAATTTTTTTATGATTGTATTCTTTAAATTTTATAGGCATCATCTTACTTGCTTGCCCTCATTTTTGGATACTTGTCCATCTTTCTCTTGAATATCGGTGTGGATGACCATATCTTAGCCTTATCTAGATGGTAGTGTAGAACTAGCTATATCTTGAGCAAAAATTAAAACATGGGACAGAATCTTATATTTGCCTTTGAGTGCTTTTTGTTTTTCAACGAAAGATGCCATTTACATATACTTTTTCTTTTTTGGGGGTCATTTGAGGTCCCTTGGGTAACAAGATGAGAGGTAAACCACTCTAATACTGGTGTGCTTGTGTGTTACAAGTTGCCATAATTGATATGATGATACAGGAATAAGAGAAAAAAAGGGAAAACAAAATTGTAACCATTGCCTTTGTTTGGCCTATCTGATTTTTTCCCTTTAACTATCAGCTAATTATTCATATTAAAAGGCAAGTGATGGAAAGCTCCTTTTATTCCCTGGATGACTCATGCTATGGGTGTACTGCAGTCGCTAAATTAAAATGTCATATGCCGTTGACAAATATGCACATTTTGCTCTGTCTTCTTCAGTGTCATATTGCCATGTTGGTTGTAACCCTGCTGTGCAATGTTGTCAGCTTTCCATAGCAGAAGAGTTATACTGTTTCATAGACTTTTGCAGGCTAGTCTTTCTGAAGGAGATAGTGACAATAACTTGACCAGGATTACAGTTGGTGGACTTTTTTTGAGGTTTGTCTTTGTGCTCTGCCTGAATAACAAATATAAAAGAATCAAGTGAGCTGTGAGTGTGTGCAGGTGCAAGTGTCCGTGTCAATGTATATCTGTGCTCATAAGACTTGAGTGGAAAGCAGGAACCGACTAATCTGAATATATTGGCAATGGTTGGTGGCCTATATGGACCACCCTTTGCTTTTGTGATTAGATATCCCGCACTGAATCCTTAGCAGTTTCTGTAATTGACAATGGGAAAAGGAAAATAATAGGAGTTTCTTATATGCCCTAGTTGACTAATTATTTTGGTGGCTTTTGATAGCTGTTATGACACAGTCATATCTTTTTCCTTAGTTGATTATTATAATTGTTACAATTCAACAATGTAACTAAATAGTGGTTTGTGTTTGTTGGAATGCAGGGACACCTTTTCATGTCCTCCATGTACCCTAGTGCAACCATCAATGCAAGCTGTCACAAAAGATGCTTTCCCCGTGCCTGAGTTTGGTATTAAGTTATTGCCACATAGTCTTGAAAAGAAGATATCACTTTACCAATGCACATTTTCTTTATTTAAAATTGGTTTTTCAATCCTTTCTTGGCAGCTAGAAGCTTTTGCCCCCCAATATATCCTCTAGGGGAACAGCAGTGGCAATTGATTGAGGGAACCCCTCTAATATGCCTCCATGCACTTCAGATCATGCCTTCTCCACTTCCACCATCCTTTGCTTCTCAAACAGTTATTGAGTGTCAGCCTCTTATGGTATGTGCATCTCCTTTCTATCATTGGCTTGCTACAGACATATAGTGCATCTATTTTCATTTGTGTTTGTCAACTATATTATTTGACCATCTTTGTATATTTTTCAGATTCATCTTCAGGAAGAAACATGCCTTAGGATATCCTCATTCCTAGCTGATGGTTTTGTTGTCAATCCTGGTGACATTTTACCAGATTTCTCAGTAAAATCTTTTATGTTCACTCTCAAGGGGCTGGACCTTACTGTTCCTTTGGATAAGGTCGAATTTGATATTTCTAAAAGCGAAATGGGCAATAATACAGTCCAGACCTCCTTTACTGGAGCGAGGCTCCATATTGAAAGCCTTTTCTTTTTAGATACACCGTCATTGAAACTAAGAATGTTGAATCTGGAAAAGGATCCAGCTTGCTTCAGTCTTTGGGAAGGTCAACCAATCGATGCTAGCCAGAAGAAGTGGACTGCCCGAGCATCTCAGCTTACTTTGTCTCTGGAAGCATGTAATGGCACAACTGGACGTCAAATTTCCCTTGGACAAACTGCAGGATTGTGGAGATGTGTTGATCTGAAAGATGCTTGCATTGAAGTTGCTATGGCCACAGCTGATGGCAGTCCATTGTTAAGAGCTCCTCCTCCAGGGGGTATTGTCAGGGTTGGAGTTGCTTGTGAGCAGTATCTATCCAACACTTCTGTTGAACAGTTATTTTTTGTCCTGGACCTTTATGGTTATTTTGGGAGAGTTAGTGAAAAAATAGCAATGGCTGGAAAAAAGAAACAATTGGAGGACATTAGGGACAAGTCTTTTAGTGGAAAGCTGATGGCCAAGGTTCCTAGTGACACTGCTGTGAGTTTAACTGTGAAAGACCTCCAACTTCGATTTCTGGAGTCATCGTCAGTGAATGTTGAGGGAATACCTTTAGTACAGTTCATTGGGGATGATCTGTTCATTAGCGCCAGCCACAGAACTCTTGGTGGTGCTATTGTTGTTTCATCTACTTTGCGTTGGGAGAGTGTTGAGATAGATTGTGTGGATGCTGAGGGGCACCTACCATGTGAAAATGGCTCATTCTTGAGCCCTGATGAAAATGTTCCCTCACCAAGTGATAATGGATATCCTCAACTAAGAGCTGTTTTCTGGGTTGATAAGAACCAGAAACATTCAATAAATGGAAATGCTCATTCAGTCCCTTTTCTGGACATAAGCATGGTTCATGTCATTCCATTATATGAACAAGACATGGAGTCTCATAGTTTAAATGTCTCAGCTTCTGTGTCTGGTGTTCGCCTTGGTGGAGGAATGAACTATGCTGAAGCCCTCTTGCATAGATTTGGAATACTTGGGCCTGATGGTGGCCCTGGGACTGGCCTTTGCAAAGGGTTGGAAAACTTGCAAAAAGGACCATTGTCAAAACTTTTTAAGACAACACCTCTTGTTGATAACTCAGAAGATGGTATGAAACAATGTCATTTGATTTTTATTTTTTTATTTTTTTTATTATTATATTATTTTTGTAGTTGGCATGTTTGCTTAATACATGAAATACATTTGTTCTGTGTTCATCTTTATTATTTAAATTTGTTAACCCCACTTTCTTACTTGCCTATTTTTTTACCAGTTGAAAGTATGAGAGAAGGAAAAGAAACCAGTTTTCCACACTTGAAGAAGCCAGATGATGTGGATGTAACTATAGAATTGAGAGACTGGTTATTTGCTCTTGAAGGTGCACAACAGATGGCTGAACGGTGGTGGTTCTCTAGCCTTGAGGATATAGACAGAGAAGAGAGGTGTTGGCACACAACTTTCCGCGGTTTACGTGTAAATGCAAAATCTAGCCCAAAGAATGTTGTGGGTGGCAAAGCACAGTTGCATAGAATAAAACAAAATCCAATAGAGATTGTTACGGTAAATAGAAGCTTCTTTCTGATTTTTCAAGATTTAATGCAGTTTGTGTCAAATTCTGCTCAAAACTACTACAGAATTAAGGATTTTCTTTCCACTTTTACAAGGAAGTTATGTTTATTGGTTGATTATAAAAAATATGGAGCGAAAACGCTATTAAAACTTACTTAAAAATAGCTTGTGTCAGGCTTCAATATTTGGAAGGAATTGCAGTCCATTCTCATCCATGATATTAGTCCCGCATAATGTCTGGAAACCTAGAAAACTAATTTGCAATCCATGGCCTCAACCTGTCAAGAACTACTAAAATTAGACTGAAAAGGATATTAGGAACTACCTCTCTTTGTCTCTCTCTCTCTATCACACACACACACACACACACACACACACACTGAAATGGATCATTAGGCCTGCTATAAAATTTTCTTTTTTATTAGATATAAAAACCATTCATATGTTTCTACCAAATATTTTAAACTTTTGGGAGAGATAATTCATGACATCGTATGGTAGTTATGCTTGAAGGATTTATGCATAATGAATGAAGCACGGTTAGTGTATACTTAACCTTGAAATGTTAAATATTATCTTTCCTAGGTTATTTCGAATGTAGCTACTTTTGGTTTAAACATTATAAAACTCGTTATTCTTATTTAACCAGTTTAATGTGTGTATCTTCTCATTTCTGTTTTCTTGTCTGTTATTCTGACATCCTATTCCTATCGTACCCCTTAACTTATTGGGCCTGCACATGCAGGTTGGAGTTGAAGGGTTGCGAATCTTGAAGCCTCAGACCCATAAAGACACTCCTTCATCAATGTTAATTGCAAACGGGGATAAAGAATATGCTAACATGGCTGAGGGAGTTGGTCTTGAAGTTCGCTTGATACTATGTGAGGATAATGTTGATGATGAAATGGTTAATTGGGAAGTGGAAGACTTAAAATTCTCTGTCAAACAACCGGTAATGGGAATTTAATATTTAAGTATGGGTCATTGCCCCTCTTGTATGTTTTGTGTGATGAATATTTTACCATGCAGATTGAGGCAGCTGTAACCAAGGATGAGCTTCAGCACCTCACTTTCCTGTGCAAATCTGAAATTGACTCAATTGGCCGAATAACTGCTGGGATTTTACGGCTGCTTAAGCTAGAAGATTCTGTCGGTCAGGCTGTAATAGATCAACTTGGCAACCTAGGTATGCTATCCAATCATTGGGGTATTGAACATGAACCCTTGTTAAATTCTATTAGTGGAACTCTGGAAGCTTTACCCTTTCATAAGAATTAGGAAGTGATGCCATTGTTTTAGAAAACTGAGTTTACAGAAGAAGGATTTAATATTACAGGTCTTGTATACTTAATTGGTGGTGGCATATAGATCAAAGAGTGGCAGTGCATAACACTAGTAGCCAAAAGGATTCTATTAGTTTTATATTTTCAAAAACTAAATTTATAGGTAATGGATAACGATTCAAAACAAGGTTTCTCCAATCCAACTGTTGGGTAACTTGATGACAACCTTGGGTAGCGAACCTGTCATATATTATGCTTACAATAGTCTGTATAAGTCATTTGAAAACTAATAGTGAAATATTACTGCCCCTTAGGATTTGTAGCTTTGGTTGATTTTATTGCTATTGATCCTTTGCCTGCATTCCTTCAAGCTTATTTTTCCTAGCAGTCTTCTGAAGCAATCCCAATTGTTCCTTCTATTATCATCTTCTAATGATGGTATGATGATTTGCAGGAAGCGAAGGCATTGACAAATTCTTCTCTCATCAAAAGGTTGGCAGAGATGGTAGTGTTGGTAGTAGAGAACATTCTCCCTTACCAAACGTCATTAACGAAGGATCACAAAAAACTGTGGAACAAACATTAACTTTGCTTGAGGAAGCGGTTTTGGATTCACGGGCCAAACTTAATGAGTTAATTACTTCTGTTGGTAATTCAGAGTCTTCGTCCTCTCAGCACCTTACGATCATCAAACTGAGTCAGAAGATTGAGACCATGCAGGGCTTATTGATGCAATTGCGGAATCAAATTTAAGGGCCCTGTACCATTTTTTTTATTACAATTTAAAGATTTTGATTCACATAGGCTGCAATTCTTATGTATATAGTATACAAGCCCTTGATGAGTGTTTTGTACCAGTCAGTCAGAAAAATTAAGGCTCCTCGTTGGTGCAACACAATTTTGTTCCTTGAAGCAAAAATTGCAATTTATAGAGCTTGGGTTCTCAAAGTCTCTGGCAGTTTACTGATGGACGGAGAAAAAAAAAATCCAGATTTAGAATGTTACTTTAGCTGAAAAAATATCCAGATTTCGAACGATATTTTTTAGTTTACTAACAATCTCTATTCACATTTTCACGCCTACAAATTTTTTCAAGAACTATCATTTATGGGCATGGAAGAACTCTCCACTAACTAATTTTTTTTCTCCTCTTCTAAATGCGGCTCTGAAGCAAAAGTTCTCATTTGAACTTTCTTTTGTTTTTGGTACAGCATTTGAATATTTTTAATTAAACTTTGTTCAACACAGAATAAACGACTACGAATATAAAAAATGTTCCTCGAGCTCAACACTAGTTAACCCAATAGACCAGGACCGCCTCATGTAATCATATTGGACTGCATCAAAATGTGCATATTACATTGGTATTCCATGGAGGCAAGTTACTCTGAGGAGTTTGTAACATCATCCCAGCGCCATATTGTCCCATCCTCACAGCAGCTCAAAATAATACTACATAACACATGAAAGGAACTACAGTTTAATAAAAAAGCAAATATATATTTTGCACCAAAATTGTGAGCAGCAACATACTATGAACAAATTACCCTCCATCAAAGGACACGGCAGTCTGCCGAATCGGAGATTTTGATTGAGGATGCACTAACCTGAACAAGGTGGCCGAGGATAAGAACTTGATAAAATACAAATTTCATCAAAATAACTTTGATAAACAAACCTTGCAATAAGAACAGGGGGACTTGACTGCAATTCCCAAACAAAAATCTTCCCTTCCCTGTTACCTGGCAGGCCCCAAAAAAACAAAAGGAGATGAAAACTGCAAATAAAACACAGTAATATACACTCTATCAAATAAAGCTGGTTCAACTAGTCTGCAATGAACAAAATGTGTAATAGTTCCTGTCACTGTAGGGCTAAAGTTTCACGTAAACGAAAAAATTGTAACGCAATAAAAATTGCAATTAGCCAATTAGGTATTATTACCTATTGCAGCTGCATTGTAATGGAAATCACAAGAAAACTTGATGAACCAGATATCACACTCAGGAACAGGGTATTTCTGAAGGATGTCAACTACACCCTAAACACCCAAAAATATACATAAAAAAAGAAGCTTTCAGCTTTGGAAATAACAGAAGTATCCCTGAAATTTTCTGAAACTGATAAAAACTTAACAAATTAACATTAAATAATGCAACAAATAGGAAGAATAACAAACCTCCCCTGGAGTTTGTTCCTTCACTTTAGGTTCCCACAAGACAATTTCATTGTCAACACTCTGGAAATGGAACATAATACATTACTTTCAGAATTGGCAAATAAGTTTATGATAAATGAAAAAAGCTCAAAACATTAAACTGTGGTCAAGTTCCCAAAATGGATGATTTGCCTAAAAAACTTTAAAACTTTTTCTCTCCCAATGATGAAATTTATTAGAAGGAAAAAAGGATTACAAAGAAAAGAAAGATATCATATCCTCTTTAAACAAAGCAACGAGTAAAAATGTAGAAAGAGATCAGTAGAAAAATGCCAATTCTACGTGCCTACCAAAGGAACTCCTTAAATTCCCATGCACATAGCACCAGAATGATACCTTACTTCAATAATGAAATTTACTGTTTCTTATAATAGCATTAGAAGTTGCAGATCTATGAGGCTGATACAATAGAAGCAAAGCATTGCAAAACTCTCAAGCATTGTGTTTCACATTGAGAAGCCAGTTTTCTAGGAAAGGCTGAGGATTCTTGTTCATATATGTTGTTAACCTTTTCTTAACATTCTTTCTTTTTCTTCCTTCCTTGCATGGTTTGTATTTGCTTTCAGGAAGATTATGTTATAAGAGGGAATGGAAGTCACACAATTTCAGCAAGGCAACAACTTTTCCCTACAGCAAACCTAAATGTCAATTTCTGCAAGGAAGTAGAATGACTGTGGAAAGAGTAATCACTCACCTTTGAGAGGATAAAATCGCCCAGCCACCTATTACAGTCGACGTAATTTGAATGAACTGAAGCATTGAATACCTGAAAATGGGTATTATTAGAAAAGATCCTTGATAGTTGATAAATGTGTACCTAAAATGCACTGTTGCTTACAGGAAATTGGACATATTTTGTGGGAAACTTTGACGGAAGATCTGTCCATGTGAATGATTTTTCAACATAGGTCCAGAACTCTGCAGCAACATAAAGGACGTGATGGACTAACATCAAAAGGAAAATAATACAATTGGTACACTAAATTTTTATTTTTAACATGCATCGACGAGAGAATTTTATACACACATTGTGTGCATTCAGGTTTGTACATAAAATAATAGCCGCACATATAAAATTGAATATCTTACCCTTCATAGACCATATCTTTACAGTATTATCCATGCCACAACTGGCAATTCTATATATATCTGATGGATGAAAGTCCTACAATAAGCAACAAAAGGCTAGTTAGGCAAGCCTCCAAAACAAACTTCAATTATCACTAAGATAAAGATTTGGGTTCTGTTTGGGAAGTGTCTTCCAAAACAGGTTTCTGTTTTTAAAAACTTGTTTGACAAATTGTTTTCTTCACATTGATTTTTAAAATGAAAAAACTGAAATAGGTTTTGAGAACAAAAACCCCAAAACATCTGAGAGTTGTTTTTGATTTTTTATTTTTTAAAAACAGTGCACAACACGGTGGCATCATTGTAATTATCTTGTTTTATTAGTTTCAACCTCTCTTTGAATTCCACAAAATACCATTGCTCACTTTTATTCATCCCACCCTTCAAATTATCTTCCTTCTTGTTTCCAGCACCCATCATTTTTATGGGCAAATTCTTACGTCTTGTTTCTCACCCACTCCCCTGGCCTTCTCTCATCATTCACTAGCTCCCACTTTCTATACAACCCACACCTCCAACTCCGAACCCAACTCCTCATCCTTGCCAATATCACTCTCCCCCTGACAACATCCCAACAAAAGCAATGCAACACAACAATTCACTACTCAGTATACATTTCAAAGCTGTGCGCAGCAAGGAGAAGGAAAACTGAATGCATTTCCTTCCCTTTGTCAGAGTTTGGAATTTATTACTATTTTTAAAACTTGTTTTTAGAAAGAACCATCCAAACGAATTTTATGCTTTTTATCATTAAAAAATATTTTGAAAGTAAAATTACCAAACAAAATCATTTGCTCTTTTATTTTTAAAAATAGACTTTAAACTTGCTTTTTAAAATAGTTTTAAAAAACTAAAATACAAAAACAATGCCAAATAGGCCCTTGATAATTAAGCCAAAAAGGAGAGATACATTGGACACATAATACACTTACAACGCTCAAGACTTCATTACGATGTCCTCCAGCTCCAGCAAATATCAAAACGCATACTCCGGTATGAACATTCCATAGCCGGACAGATTCATCCTGGTGAATTTTAGAAGATGTCACTGAATGAAAAACATGTGAATGTAATGGTTTAACCATTGAAATTACATACAAAAGGCACTATTTACTTTGCTTGCAGACACCACAAGTGATGGCTTTAATGCTTGAGTCCTGATTTCATTTATGGAGTCCCCATGGCCAACAAAACTCTGCAGGGACGACAGCATCATGTCAACAAGCAACAGGAATTATCAGAAAGTTTCCAACATTATTGAATTAAAAATATATTAAGGTGGAGCTTGCCAATACATCCCACAGAAAACAGAACTGTGAATTACAACAACCAACAATAAATATAAAATTATGTAATCATCTAGTTCCTCTGCTTCAAGTAGACTGATTAACAACCACCATTGATACAAATTACAATCATGAGCTCTTTTTTTTTTTTTTGTATAACAAAGAAAACTCAATCCTTGAATGATGTGAAATACCTTGTATATCCTCTCAGTGCCAGTATCAATGACTCGGATTATACCATTGATTCCTCCAGCCACAACAAAAGGGGTCCCATCAACATTGCATGCCCAGCTCACTGTGTAAAAAGATTCATCCTTCTGGTCTACAAAACAGATAAAATTGAAACACTTTCCCAATAACAATTTCAAATTAAAGTAAAAAAAAAAAAATACTCAGCTGAGAAACAACAAAATCTTCAAGCTAGAAAGACACCATTCTTGACTTACATCCTCATCAACATAAGATTGCAAAACAGCAATAACCCCTCCTTCAAGGCAGTGATACACCGTAATCTAATCAATTAAGAACAGGAAGAGAAAAAAAACCATTTAACCAAATTGAAGATTGAGATAACAAGCTCATGCTAATTGGAGTAAACTAGGAAAGAAGAGAAAAAGTTTCAAACTTTGATGACCCAACAGCATGAAGAAGAAGAAAAAGGAAAAGGGGTAACCCTATTGCCACCAACAGTGGCGAAGACGTTGAGGTAGCGGGAGTCGATGAAGTTGAAAACGACGGCGTACAGAGGGCGCTTCCCTTCCTGGAGGCGATTGGTGACTCTGTAGTCTCTCTTCTTGGAAGGAGTCAATGAACCAACCACTGGTTCACTCCCCAACCCAAACACCTTCGCCATTTCCCAAAACCTACAATCACAACACAACACAAACACTCTTCTCTTTCTCTTCTGCTCTTGCGCTTCTACCAACTACAAACTCAAAAACTTGCTGCTGCTCTCTCTCTCCTTGGACTTGAGTTTGAGTTGAGCTGCGCTAATGGTAATACCCCACTCGGTTTGATCCGACCCGTATAACCCGCGAGTTTTGTTTTTCCCTTCATCAAAACGAAAAATTTATGGCCAAGTTGGGTTAGGAGATAAAAATAAGCCCTAAATTATCACGGATAATTTTAATATATAAAATTATATATAAATTTTATTCATAAAAAATTTATCTCTATTTTTATTTTTTAATTTAAAAAATAAAATAGAGATAAAATTTATATAAATGGACTTTATATATAATTTTATATGTAGAGTTTATTTATTAAAATTAATACTCCATTTTTATGATGTATATAGTATAACTAGAAAATGAAAATTAGCAATAAAATTTTATTCTTTTCAATAATTTTTCATAAAACTCTAAAAACAAAAGGTACAGAGTGTTAATAGAGACTAGAAATAGTAACCAACCATGGCTTAGTGATCATGGTCGATAAATAGTTGTGTAATGGGTTATTGAGGAATTTTTTTTTTCAATAGTATTAGAGTTTAAAAGCATATATGGATTTAAAGCAGCCTTACTCCGTCGTCGCAGCATATTCAATGGGCTGAGTTGAACTGGTGGCCATGATTATCCATAAATAATCATGTGTAATAAGTTATAGAGGATCATTTTGAACAATATCATAATTTGAAAACATAACCTATATAGTTTTTTATATACTTATTTTGAGTTATCTTATTTATATATGTTATCATACCGAGTTACATTCTATCTGTCATTAAACTAATTAATGATCAATTGAACTGATTAATAATTGAACTGGTTGATAGTTCATGTAACATCTGCCATCTGTATGCAAAGTGTGGTGTGTAATACAATAAGATCAAGGATGGCAAATAACTCAATCACTACAGAAATTATGTCAGTAAAAAAATTTAAACAAAAATTAGTACATGGAGAGCTATTAGGAAAATAAAAGCAACTAATATAAAATATTAGTAATTTTTATGTCATCATGCAATAGGTTACCATCCTGTTTAAATGAATCCAACCTGCATTGAGTTAAGTCTTCCTAAATCCTCATCAGATATTTTCAGATATTCTTTGGTTATTGGACTATGCTATATATTATTTAACTGTATCTGAGAGCTATGTACAGATACAGTAGACATATAGCAAGCCAAATCATAAAAGCCAAGTACCTTATCTTTATTTACTTTGCTTCAAAGCTAGCATGGCTTCAACAATCCTCCCATTCCTCTCATATTCTCCTCATCATCCACACCATGTCTATCCACATAGAACATCTTCACCAAACCCAATAATAGAACATTCCTTTCAAAATCAAAACCAACCCAGAAACCACTTCTCCATAAGATGTACTAATAATGATGCCTTAAAAATCACCACTCCTGATGATGAGGCTGAATTTCCAACCCCAGATCCTACCACAAGCACAACCAACAGTCCAGAGACTTTTCCCATTGAGAGGAGAAAAAGGTCAGAGATAGTGAGACAAAGAAGGCCTAGAACTGACCTTGCAAAAGCTGAGCCACCAAACTTTGAAGTTGGTTGGAAGAGGACCAAAGAGATCAATCTAGAGTTGCCAGTAGGACATGTGATAGCTGATTTCTTGGAGAAGCTGGAGGGACTAATGGGGAAAGAATTTGGGTCAACTGAGCTGTTGGCAAAGGCTGGGGAGATTGTTGCTGAGAGGGCAAGAGAGGAGGCAGAGATATTGAGGGATGAAGGGAAAGTGGAGGAGAGGATGGTCACTGAGCTGTTTAGGGTGTTGAGGCTGATGGAGATGGATTTGGCTATGGTGAAGGCTGCAGTGAAGGAGGAGACTTTGGGTGAGAGGCTTGAACAGGCCAAGGCAAGGTGCAGGCAAGCCATACTCGTTGCTTACTCCTTTTGAACTCTTTCTTGGGGATGTGACATTGGGAATGTAATGTAATGTAATGAGAGTTTGAAGTAACTGGACAGTAAAAATTATGTTGGAGTATTTGATTAACATTTTAATAATCATCAGAATTTTTTATAGGCAAGAAACTCATCAGATTCAGGTTAAAGATAACCAAAATAGTATAAGAGATTATTTGAAGGAAATCATCACCTTTTTTCTGAGCTAGGTTCAACTTTTGAGAAATAGTATCACTTCTTCCTTTTCTTATGTTCAAAAGATACGATGAGATAGTGAAAACTATGTCTTGAGGAAGGGATGAATCCTGTTACCTTATGCCCGAGTTGAAGTTAAGGTTTAGATTTTCATAAATTTTCCACTTCTCTAATCCTAAACCCCAAAATTTAAACCCCTTTTTAAAAGGTTTTGCTTCTAGTCTTGACTACAAGAGAACATTAATGCTCCACAATTGGGTTCAATGTTAAGAGTTTAGAGCCAACTTATCCATTTGCTGTTGTTTGAATGGAAATTTGTTACTAGATATTGGAATTCCTTTTTGACTTTGTTTTTATGCTTCTTAATAATTGACTGTGCCCCAGAACTGCAAAGATAATGGTACAATAGAACCTTTCCGTTGGATATGTGACCGAAATAAAAAAATTTCACTGCTTGTCCATATTCAGATGGAACCAAAGGTGGGTTGATCATTACTCACTCTATTAGATCCCCACTGACTCACTTTTTAATTCTTATATGTGAATGGGTCACGTCCCTATCCTTTGTTTGTTAGTTTAAACAAATTGGAATTTGCAAATCATAATACTTAAATTAATTTATTCAATCGGTGATCAAGTGCTCCTCCAATTCATCCTAACATATACACTATACAGAAAAGAACTAGGGACAAAAATCTTGACAATTATGTCATCAAAAGCGATCGATCAAGAAAAAAAAAAATGTTGCATTCAATTACTTCCCGAAATTACATTAACATTATAATCATCGACTTAAATATCTTGTTAACAAAATGCTTTGGGGGGGGCCAATTTGTATGTACTGCCCCTGTTAATAGCTAACTCAGTGAAGAGCACTTCAACTACCCCTCTAACTAAGGCCTAGCTTATCCTTGATTTCCGAAAGCAACTCGAGGCTAGTGTGCAAATGTTCGGATTCCGACTCCTCAATTAGAGAAAATACCTATACACATACAAATTAAATTGTTATAAATACAATAATAACAGTGCTTCTCACAACATCGAATTGTGAGTTCACATTCAAATTCAGGAAAAAGAAGCCAAAGCCAACCTTATCAGAGAGAACTTCCATAACTAGTTCATCACTTTGCAACTTGTCCTTGAGGAGCTTACACAAGTCGATAGCAGAACTGTCTCAAAATACAGTGAACAAAAGTAAATTGCATAACACATTTCTAGTGCAAAGAAGTTCGATAAAGTCAAAAAATAAAACGAAAATTCAAACCTTATGTGCTTGTTCCGAATACAATACAAAATGATTCTGCAGCACGCTCCATTCCAGTAGTCTGTATCATTCAATTCCTCAAGGAGCAGAAGCAACCTACCCAAGTCTCCGTCTGAATGAGTCTTCTCCTATGAATGTTCAATCAGTTGGTTATGAATGCTGGTGAGTTGAACATTATAAAATTTCGTGATATGCTCAAAACCTTACAATAAGACTCATGACATATTTTGGCTTCAAATTATGTCCAGCTTGCTTCATTTCCTCATAAATACGAAGAGCCTCGGACAATTGCCCTTGTGCCGCAAGAACTGACACAAGAACACTCTTGATTTGGTTCAAGCACCTCCGCGGTATCAATGGATCTAAGATTACCTGCGATGAAGGATTAATGAGATCACCAAGAACGTTACTTGTGCTTCAAGAATAGTTACTGCAGTCATACCTGTTTTGCTTTCTCCAATTGTCCACAAGCAGCATAAGCATTTATAAGGGCCATGAAAATTTGCTTTGTAGCTTTGATTCCAGATTGCTTAAGTTCTTCATAATACTACAAGCATAATGATGGAAATAGATTTTTAAGTAGACATCTGGACAGCATATCATAATTACGCACTTCAGCTTATCAAAACTACTTTTATTTAGCTACTAGACTGTAGGGATATATGAACACAAAATCATTATTTTTTGCAGTACCCATGTCTGAATGTAGAAATCAAAGTGAACCCCAGTGAAAATAGAAGGTAGCAATTTTTTTTTTTAATTAATTTCAAGTACTGCTAAAGGGAATTGGAAAAAAATAACCATCCCAATGCATAGAAACTTGACCAATGATCTGAGGCAGGGGCCAATGGAAACACGGCGAAACCTCTTCAGGGTGTAAAACTGACAAGGAGAACACTAACAGATTGCTATGGACCCAAGCATACAAACATTTTTAGAATTGAGTGGGTTAATCAATATGCCATCATATAAAATGAATGTAATAAGTTGTCAATAGAGGATGGTGGCTCATGGCGGTCTATCCGCCAACTTCATAGTTTTGTCTTTATAAAAGCATTTTCTTAGACAAATAAAACCCGGTAATTTTGTTATTCATCCTGTTTAACCATAGCTCAAAATCAATTTGAAGAATACAACCGAAACCTAGATTTACAAATGTTATAAAACCCACTATAGATAGAGAACAAGATACAAAATCCCCAAAATAAATAAGTAAATACTTTTTAAGGCATGAGAGAATCCTCACTGTCATTGCAATCTGATTAACAATTTTAAATTAAATCAACTTTAGAAGAAAGCAACTATTATTAAAATTATTAAGTTCCACATCAGCTAGATATATGGGCAAAGCACCTTTAATAGTAGCTTGGGAAATTACCCCTCCCGCCACCCCCCCCCCAAAAAAAATAAAAAATAAAAACTCCAAAATTAATTTTTGAGGTTCAGTTAGGCTTGTCCAATTCTAACACCAAAGAAAAGATCAACAAAAATATGCAATTCCTCCAAAACTATATTTGGCTATATGATTAACCGAACTTTTGGTTATGCAAGGAATATAATCTTAAAGTCTAAGATAACATTAGAAGCAAGAATATAACAAATATTAAAAACCTTTGGGCAGAAACAAAGGATTAAAGATCACAAAATGGCTGAGATTGAAAAGATGAGTTTATTATCAGGCTATTCATCCCAACTTACCCTGACTATATCCTCTTCAGTTTCAGAGTTGCTAATTAGGTAGCTAAAAGTCTCTGAATCAGGTCTTACATCAGCACTTTGCATGTGCTCAAGCACCCTCGCCCCATCACTAATGTTTTTCTGCAAAATTTCAGCAAGAGTGAGAAAAGGAATGCATTGATGCTGAAGGAGGGGACATGTCAATTCTAATATATCTTGGAAGGTCTTCTCAGCAGGTTCAACACTTGTTCCACAAAAATTATGACAATCAGAACCATCTCCATGTTCGGCAGCCATATTTCAAACAATACAACATAATTGAGAGAAACCATTAGCAGCATGTTTTTCCGTTGGAAAATAATATTTTGAGCAATGGATTGCCCAGATAACCTTGCCTAATCTCCACAACAAGAAGTTAATGTCCAGAAACGGCTATTGATTATTAGAGTGAGCAAGTTTGGTAAAAACTTCCTTTGGCCAAAGCCCAGGTGTAGAAATGACATTGTTTAAAGATTTGTGTCGCATCAATAATCTTTAACTAAATAAAGAGACAAAAAACAAAAATATGACCACTACTACTAGCCCCAACAATTTAAGGAAGTGGTCCTGAATTTGGGCCAAAAACGGTCATTGCGGAAATCACAAATAAAACACCAATATCCTGTTGAAACGGATTCAAGTGGCTTGGCCAGTTTTTGGCTGCACTTCAAGTGCTTTGGGGCCCGTTTACTAACAAAATGGTTTCAAGTCCGTGAGCAGGCCAGAATTTAAACCAGTCCTCTGGTATCCAGTTAAACCAGTGGTATGGTCCAGTTCTCCACAGTCCATACTATGATAAGAACAAGCCTTTCCTCGTGAACTACAGGATAAAACTGTAAAAAATACTAAATTAAATTCCGAAGAAAATATTATGAAAAAACCCATACATTTATTAGTTATAATGTTGTTTTCTCTCCCATTGTACTTCCTAGGTAGTGTTCACCTCCTAATAAATGTAATTAAAGAACTTGTCTAACGTCCATGTCTAATTTTGTATAAGAATTTAAACATTGATAATATGTTTCTATAATTGATTCTTACTTTAATTAAATGAAATTTAAAATTTACAACAAAAAGAAAAAAAAAATCTTATAAATTTGTATACATCATCCAATGCATTGCATGGGCAACGTACTATTTTCATACAATCAGTCAATAACAAGCATAGGCCTCTTCAATCTTCACACCTGGATCTAATGCATGTTTCACTTGTGTAAACGACATGAATCTCCAACCAATATATTTTTTGAACCAGCTAGGCAAGCATACCAGGAGTTCAATTCATCTTTTTGTAAGACCCAGCGACAATGGCCAGAAACCATATTTAAGGTTTAACTAAAGCATTCCAATCTCATTAGAGAAAAGTAAAAAGTATATGAGGGCAAAAACAGAGGCATCATCAGAAACATCACCTCTCGAAAACATTCTGCCATTATGGTATTGTACATCTGCACTGTTGGCTTCAAATTCCGTTCCTCCAAATTATCAAGCATTTCATATGCACCTTCAAGCTGCATTATGAAATCAAATAAATTTGATGAACACAACCAAAATAGACATTTAGCAAGATGATGTTAAAATTGGCAGGAGACTTGTAAACACAAGCATGCAAACGAAATAGGTACAAACTTACATCTTTCATCTTCAAGAACAAGTCTATCATACGTCTGAATGTTTCATCATTTGTCTCCAAATTGTAGCGTTGTGTGGTAGAAAAGATTCGATGGACCTTTATTTAGTAATAGAGCAAAGAATAAAATGAACACTACATATCAGATCAAACTATGTGAGATAATATAGAAGACTTCAAACAATTAGCAAAGAACTCATTTCAGTATAAACTCTCAGTGAATTTTTTTAATTCAAGTTCTGCCTGTATTACTTGCCTTCTATGTTATGCAATATAATTTCAAATTGACACACACAAATGGAGATGGGAAACATGAACCTCATTACGTAATCTTTACTCAATAACAAGGCTTCTCTTGTCCCTGAGAAAAATTATGTCACCTCTTTCCCAAAGGTAAAGGTGGATATATAGTGCATAACTAGCAACGTCATCCACAAGATGAGTTGGTCAAGTCTAAGCAATCTCACAGGATTAAAAAATTGCAACATAGGAAGACCAAATTTATGAAATAGGGCACTAAATAATGCTGTAGAAAGAACCATTTATTCCTTTCCTTGTAACTGATCTTTTAGCTACTTTGAGACAAAACTAATCTTGGACCTTCACCTAATATCCTAAGCTTTTAGGTTAATTGATCCCTTGACATGGTATTAGAACTTCAGGGCCAAGAGGAAGAGAACTCACTTAATGGCAATATAAATTTAGGACAAGGTGATGATGGACGTACACTTCACCTTTTCTTCAAGCCAAAAGGGCTTTCATTTGAGGGGTGTTTAAGAGATAAAGTCATTCTTTTTATTTATTTATTTTTTAAAAAAGTTACAATCATTCCTGGATCTTCACTTTACAGTAACACCATAAATCTTTAAGTCAAACAGAACATTGACATAATACAACCAATAATTCGTTCAAGATCATAAGCTTAAAGGTCAAAAGTTTATGATACATCAGGAGAAAGGATATGGAACACATATTTTATCCACAAAAAAAAAAAAAAGACATGGAACACATAAACATGCAAGTTATGAGCCAATGAAGAAAGAAGGGAATGATAATATGGATGATTGTTCATACCAAACTATATTCAAATGTTTCCTCACAACTTTGTAATATGGAGTGTAACGCATCAATTGATAAAGCCAAGCCTGCTTCACACATTTCATCAACAATATCAAGAGCTACATGCACCTGCATTACAAACAGAAAAAAATTATCTTACATGCAATCTCCAATGTTTTCAGGATTATATATATGCAGATGACAGAAGTTCTCTTTGGGGAGCAATTGACACAACTCGAGTTTTTATTGTTAATTGGCATACTGGATGAGAACATGATTTATTTTTTTTTCCCATCAATGAGAACAAGAAAAATGCCAATCACATCAGAGGCAGCAACATCATGATGTGGCTGAAAAAGAAAAAGAGCTTAAGCAATTACTTGTCTTGCCAAATATTGTTCCTTTCAATTAAATAAGAATGCATATAATTAAAAAAAGAAAAAAAAACTAATATGCCCACACAACATTTGTCAGTGGTTAAGACTCTATTCTTCAGTAAACAGTAAGGATATTGATGGGTGCACTTTCAATGTCTTGTCATGTTTCTGGAGATGACACACTGACACTTCTCCTGTTCTCATTTTCCTTCTGGCCTTCTAATTTCTTCCTTTGATCAAGGCTCTGGCAGTCACTTAATAATGATGAAAATGCAAAAAAGATATGATCATACCTTGAGCAAGGCACAGCTATGTAAAATGAGCTTCTCATATGATGAAGATGAAGGGGAGACTTCCAGTATTTGGTGCAAATCCTTGAATTTTGTAATGGCATCCTCAACCTTCCAGAATACCAGCAATGAGTATGGGGACACACAAAAAAAAAAAAAAGAACTCTGTGTCCATAACATGATAACACATGCATAACTGTTATGCCAAATGTTCACAGAAATACACCTACTGGCATCTCTTGATTGTGGTCAAGCATGCAATAATGCATTGTTTAACATACAAGCCCAATGAAGTAAAACCCCATTGCAGCTAAGAGGGATTAGGAATTTTCTGCTAAAAAAAGTCAATAAAAAATGCAGCTTCGAGCAACTCCAAAATAAATCTACAGCACAAGCCACTTTGAAGAATTCACCAATGCCACAGTTCAAAGACATACCAATGCCATCTATACCAGAGAACTCACCTCAGGACAGTGTAGATGGTACCCTACAAATGCCCCTCTGTTCAGTTTCATTTTTATTGAGAATTCAAAATCATTTATCAAGAAATTATCACTAAAGTATGTTAATAGAAATTAAACTGGGTTTTGTACAACTTTTATCATGACTGAAGTCTGAAGTGCCATGAAAATGTAAAACTGGTAACATATTTCTAGGATGAAGCAGAAGTGCATAAATAAGTGCTTAATAGTATCATGGATCCAAGGAAATTATCAATGCCATTCATGAGAATGCAATTTGCAAGAACTTTCTTACTGATAAATCTGGAATGCTAACAGCATAACTAGCAATGAAGTTTGCAATATTATTTGCTTCATGATCTGCAATATGTAAGAAAATCTCAGTAAAATGAATACAATGGACAACTTCATTGAGGAACGCAATACTTAATCCTTCTATAGAATCATAATACTAACTCAGTCAGATACATATTGATAGAATGTTAAATTCAATAGGTTTATAATTGCAAACAAAAAAAACAAAACAAAACAAAACAAAAAACAAAATTCCAATTTATGCCGGTTAATACATTCTAAAGTAGAGGGTGTACCCTAGAGGGAGAAGTGCAGAATATAACAATTGATGAACAATCAAGAGGATACATTATCACACAGTTATCATTTGTTATGCAGGTGCTTGTATCATATAAAATCTTAGACCACTGATTTTCTTGTTTTATAATTGTGCTCGTTACCCCCACACTTTAGAGGATTAAAATCTTAAAAGTTAAAACTAAAGAGTAACAATGTAGCATAATTCAAGAGATACAAAGGCTATCACATGCAAATTGTTTTTCTTCTTTTCCAAACAGAACTTAGTGCGAGGTCTAACAAAATCCACATAGGTAATAACTGATAAGAGGATAAATATCATAAACATACCACTTATTTTGAAGTCCAAAAGGAGGTCCTCTGCAACAGGTTCCAATAATAGCCTTCCTAATGCCTGACATACCTTTGCTACAGATTCTGCAGAAAGCTTTTTTATGTCTATGATTTCCAACAGCTCCAAAATTTCCTTCTTCTGCTCACTTTCACAAAGAGCCAATAAATAACTTTCTGCAACACAAGTTGAATCAAGTAAGTTTCTAAGGTGCTACATGACATCAACGTGCAGAAAAAGCAGCATCATGTTGACAATTATGTTTCGTTACTAGATCTACTTATTTTCAAACATGCATCGTAATTAAAATGAAGCACAGATGTAATTGAAATAAACATGTTAATTGCAATACACTAGCATAAAACATTCATATCTGATGCAATTAATGAAAGACCAATGAGAACATGTCACTTAGAACTTGCAATCACATTAAATGACACAGCAAATATCATAGCAAACATCAAAAAAGGACGTCAATGATGTCCCTATATAATGAAAAAACATTGAAACATATTATGACAAAGCAATGCATGTGAGAGGGCAAAAGAGAAAATAAAAACTGATTCACCTACCCCGTAAACCAGAAGTTTCCTCATCATCATTCTCTGCAATACAGTTACAAAGACCCTGAATCTTTTCTTCATTATTAACTCTTAACCACAGCATCATTTCATAGTAACCTAGTCTTGTAAGTGAACTGGGATTCTCATCTTTGATAACATCACAGAAAAAATGAAATTCTTCAACGAAACACATGTCAATTATATATAGAAGAAGTGGGCGATATGTTTGCTCTTCCAGTGGTAAACCTTGTTCGCTCATTGATTTAAAAAGGTGAAAAACCTTCCCCATTTCTTCTATGGCAGTGTCTTCATCATTAGTTTCCCTAGCCTTAGCTATGCACATTTCTATCAGTGCATTGTACCCTTTCAAACCCGGCTTTCGTCCAACTTTACCAAACAACTGAATGGTAGCCTCTGTTCCAATTACCTTTGCACAGATTTCAATCAACTTTCCAAAACGGGTTTCTTGGGAAAATTCGAACAGACGTTGTTGTTTCTTTGCACGAGAATGCCCTTTCCTTTGCAGTAATATGTTGTTGTCAGATATGTTCAACAACCATGATACATTTGCCTCTCTTTCAGACTCTTTTGCACCATCAATTTCTTTAGAATCAGGTCTCTTGGCTGACCGACCACCTTCAATACGAAACAATTCACCAAATTCAACATTTTGACAAGAAGATAAAACAAGCTCAGAAATCAAAGATAGTTCGTTCATAGGGGAAGATGCTGTAGTTCAACCAACAATGAAGGTAATCCTCATAAATTAAGTTTTTTGGCACACTAGCGAAGAGTGATTTTTCTATATTACCACAAGATTCTTATACTAAAAATATGTGAAAAACAATTCTGACTGAAGGTGGAAAATGGGAATTATGAGCTAAACTACACTAATTTGAGCAACTCCAGCTTCCTATGTTTTTTACCTCGTTTTATCCTATAGAAAATCAAAGACATGTATTCTCACAGAAATTTTAACAAACACTTACCATAGAAAACAGAAGTAATCCGCTTAAACACCGCACTAGCCGAATCATCTGCACCAAAAATATTCAAAAAAAAAAAAAGAAGATTTTTGCACTCAAAAAACAACACCCATTAACACAGTAAGTCCAATTCCAAAATACCCAGAAACCCATTTCACTTTTTTTTTTTTTTACACATTCAGAAAACGGGGGTCATTGTAATGAATGTGAGGTTACTACCTGAAGCAGAGCGTCGCTTAAGCTTGAGGCTTGAGAGTGCAGAATCTTCATCGATTCCAGAAAGGAAAGAGGCTGAAGAAGATTGAGTGCTGGTGGTGCTGTTGTTGTCGATTTTGGTGGCAGAACGTGAACGGAACCAAACATTGCTTAGATTTCTAACGTAGGAAGAGTAAGAGCGGCGCATTTATGATCTAAACTTTGAAAGACCCCCGAAATCAAAATCAGATGGTGCTTGTTACAAATACCGCAAAATTTTGTTTAATCATGAAATGGAACAACGTAAGCAAATTTTTTCTTTCCCATGAATTTTGCTCCTCTGTAGTGTGCTCTAACCGCTTTACGTACTCGTTACAATCACATGTTGATTAACAAATAAACTTTTTTTTTTATTCCTTATTTTCAATCTAAATTACTAGCCAGCAATGACACCTTGACACTCCAAAATTGTGAGGTACTTACTAATGGCATTCATAATTTTATATGCATTTGTATTTTTTTTAATGAAATTATTGTATTGCGTTTAATATTGATATTCGTATCCGTTCAACAATCAACATAGATCAATAGCATTTGGAGATCGTTAATTAATTTGGTTCAAAATGGATCAGCTGTTACAACAAACTCGGGCTAGAATACAGATGCAGAGTCAATAGAGCAAATGTGTTGGATGATTCTTTTTCTTGCTGCAATAGACATTATGACACATAGTAGAGTTTTTTTTTTTTTTGGGTCATGAGGGGGAGAGTTTAAGAGCTATATTTAGGTGTGCAAATAAGCTAGGTAATGCTTTCACTTAAATAGGGTTTGCATGTAGTTTTAAAAGTAACGAGATCCTGAACCTATCACCCATTATAGGGTTTTTTATGGCATTAGTTTAGTTAATTTAAAGATTTATTTTGTAGATCCAATAATTTTACTCAATTTTTATTTAGGCCCTATAGGTTAAAAATTTAAAATTGGATTTTTATACTGTATGAGATTTTTTAATTAGATCCCTATCATTATTAAAAATAAAATATTCATAGAATATTCTATTTTCGTAAGAGGTTGAAAATGAAGATGAAAATAAAATATTCATAGAATATTCCATTATTAATGACAAAAATCTAATTAAAAAAACTTATACACTATAGGAATCTAATTACAAATTTTTAAATTACATGGACTTTAATTGAAAATTATGTGAAACTATGGGGACCTATAGAATAATTAAACCTATTTTAACAGACTAACCTAACTCGATAACCTATTTAAAAGTTTACTTGATCATCGGAATTTTAAACCAAAGCACAGACTCTTAAATAAGAATAAAATAAAAGCATCTATATATTTCAAAAGATATATTTTTAAATAGGTCAAAATATCCTTACTACATTAATTTTTTAATTAATAATAATAGTGATAATATAAATATGGTCACTTTATTAAGCCCAATAAACTTTTTTCATTGCTTGTAATTTAACCTGTTTAGATAAATAAGTTATATTAAATTAGGCCGAATACCTTCACTAGCTATGTGAACTATTTTCATCCTTTTTAATTTCTTTTGTCAAAAGTGTATGTGTATATATATATAGCCAGGTTCTAGGCTCAGCCTTTTACGGTCTCTCTCCTTAAAGCTTTGAGAACCTGTTTTTTGGGGTATTTGATCAACCCTTATCAACTCTTATTTTTTCTGGTCACCAAACCTTTAGAGGCAACTTCTACAGTGAGGAAGAATAGCTTTGGTCCATGTGATCCTAGTAAATAGATGATATTTGTGGGGTATAATTAAAAGTATAAAACAATGTGCTAATTAGCTCCTGGCCCAGAATTAGAAATTTAAAAAAGTTGAGGGACTGAATGAAAATTTGTTATATCATAATCAAAGACAAAAAATAAAAAGGGAAAATTGAACCAAGGGCTAGCTCTTTTCTCCATCTACGCTCTCTCCCAGAGCCAGACCTAGAAACATGCGAACCAATGTTAGTGCGCACCATGCAATCACTCTCCATCTGTTCCCATCTTGCTTTCTTCGATCCGAACCAGACCCAGAAGCATGCGAACCCTAAGTGAGTAACTCAGATCTGTCCCTTTCTCACTCAATCACTCTTCATTTGTTCTGCTTTTGCTCTTTTTGATCTCCGCCACACTACACTGCATCGCTGCTCTTTGGACTCTACTTCTGCTTCCACCTGTGCGCCATGTCACCGCTTGCCTTGTGGAGTCTCCCTTTCTTCTCTTCTCTCTGTCTGCTTCTGGTTCTACTTTGAGCTCTCTGACGCTGATCTCCATTGCTTCTCAACAATGAGTTCACTCAGAGCTCACAAAACAAGGTGAGCTATCCCTTTTCTTTTCCTTGGTTTTTCCCCCCAAAATACATGCTTTCTACTCCCTTTCTCCAGAATGCATGCTTTATTTTCGTTTTAATTTTTTGATTGGGAGTATTTTTGTGTTGGATTTTGTATTAGGTTGGGTAGGGAAAATGTCATCAGATAATGCTGGTATGGGGGGCAATGGAGGTTCTAGTCGGGAGGGGGCAATAGAGGTTCTGTTTTTAGTTTATATGATATCATTTGATTGTTTTGTTTAATGTTTTTAGTTTATATGATATAAAAAACTTGTAGACTTATTGCACTTTATGCTATGATTTATAGGAAAGAAATTATTGTAGATATTTGGTTCAGCTGAGTAGAAGCATGGATTTTCTGTGTATGCGTGAAAATTTTTTATGGTAAATATGCGGTCTTTGAATGTATAGAAAGGGCGAATTGAGGGAACAACAAAAACATCTTGTTCAAACATAGTGGACAATACTATTTCTCTTGTAAGAAGAATATGCTATTGGACATTTTTTGTCAAAAGAGTTTGTTAGAAATTGGGGATGGTATATTAAATTCTTTATGTTTACTTCGCATGGGCATTGGACGAGATATCCTTGGGGCAAAATGAGGAGCAAGACACAGTAATGGGTGAAAGTTGTGGTAATGAAGGATTAATCATGATTGAGGGCATCAGTTGCTTTGGAGATATTGATTTTGACTCTATCAATGCGAAAAATATGAAGAACTACCATTTTGTTGACATTGAGGTCGCATATGAGTTTTACAATGAGTATGGAAGAGTTAAAGGATTTGGTGTTAGAAAATCCAAGGTTGCTAGTAATTCACAGCATGAAATAGTCTTGCAAACCTTCTTGTACCCTCGTGAGGGTATGCGTCATCACAAATTTTTGGAAATGACATAGCGTAGAAGGGAGCTGAAAGCCATTACAAGTTGTGGTTACAATGCATAGATGTGAATACAGGTGGAGTTTGTCACGGCTCATTGGTATGTGACACTGTTCAATGATAGCCATATCATGAGTTGGTTCCTAAGAAGTTTAGGGAGTTGCTAAGGTCACACAGGAAAATGAAAGAGGGTGATATTGATCAAATGAATAGCATGAGAAGAGTTGGAATTAGTACACCTAAGATATTTGGTTCTTTGGTTAGTCAGTCTGGAGGATTTCAGATGATAGGCTTTCATATTAAGGACATGTAGAATTAGATTGACAAGCAAAGAAGGTTACAAGATGGTGATGCAAAGGTTATAAGATGGGACTAGCTAGAGGGGCTATGATGTATTTGGAGATGTACTTGGATTTGATGGTACATATGGACGAAACAAGTATAAGAGTCTAGTTGTGGTGTTCTCGAGTATGAACCATCACATGAACACGATTGTATTTGGGTGTGCTATTTTGTTTGATGAAACTGAGCAAACTTATGTTTGGTTATTACAGCAATTTGCTGAAGCGATGAAACAGAAATTTCTAGTTGCTGTGATTACTAATGGAGACTTGGCCATGAGGAATGTAACAAGAATAGCTTTTCCAAAAGCTCATCATAGGTTATGTGGTTGGCACCTTCTTTGAAATGCGAGCACAAATGTTGGTAAGGCAAATTTCACTAGAGAATTCAAAAAATGTATGATGGCTGATTTTGAAGTGGATGAGTTTAATGAGATGTGGGAGTCAATTATTGACAAATATGGTCTTCAAGATAATAATTGGGTGGCGAAAATGTATGAAAAGAGAGCTAAGTAGGCAAATGCACATATAAGAGGAAAGTTCTTTACTGGACTTAGAACGACCTCAAGGTGTGAGGCATTGCATTCTCAAATTGGAAAATGCATCCAATCTGGGTACAATTTAACTGAATTCATTTAACATTTCCAACGGTTTCTTGAGTTCTTGCGATACAAAGAGTTTGATATTGATTACAAGTCATGGTATGGGCAACCTACATTGAGAACTAAAATCAAAGAGGTATAGCAACATGCTTCAATGGTATATACGAGGGAGGTTTTTAATGTGATTGAAATGTCAGCTTTAGCAAAGATTGCTGGGCATAACCAGACAGCAACCATTACAATATTTTTTGTAAGCCAATACAGAAGAGCAAATAACATATCCCATGTGTCATTTCACCCGAGTAATATGGAGTTTAAGTGTTCTTGCACGAGGATGGAATTAGTTGGTATTCCATGTGTGCATATTATTGGTGTCTTAGTACAGTTGGATATCACAGAGTTGCCAAAATGCTTGATCTTACATAAGTGGATGAAGATGGCAAATGATGTAAATACAACCCAAGTTGGGGGTGTAATTTTTGAAAGTTCGAAGATAAGTATGTATACTACATTACTTGATGATTGTAGGGACATGTGTAAGCTTGCATGTTGTTCTTTCGAAGACTACATTTTTGTAGAGGAAAAGGTGTACATGAAAAGAGCAGAGCTAAGAGCAAAAGAGGTTAACAGAGGGGAGGAAGCTAATGTTGCCATGTCACAACAAAATATTGAAGTTTGGGACCCAGAACATGTTAGGCACAAAGGATATGGCTCTAAGTCATTAGTTGGTAAAGGAAAAAGGGAGGCACATTCAAAGATGCACTAAATGCCGACAAGAAGACTACAATAGTAGGAAATGCCCTTTTAGTAGCCAACTTGTTGATTCGAACTATGGTAGTCATGAACCATATGCATCGGATGAGTGGACTAATGACCTATTGGTAAGTTGATTGAAAGAATTTGTATATGTTCCAATTCTTATAGCTATATTATGTGTGTTATCATAATCAAAGTTGAATGTTTTAGGAGGAACATTGGTCATATTTTAGGGACATGAGTTTCTATGAGTAACCACAACCGCTTTTGGAAGTTGTATTTGTACTTGAGATTTACTCGGATTCATGGCCTTGGTTCTATATAGGTTCAATAGATGGTTGGGGGATGGCTTCCTGCAAAGTTGGAATGGTAACATGGTATACTTTCTTTTGAATATTCACATGCGGTAATGCATAATTTTGTTACTTTACATGTAATGCTAGAATTATTTTTTAATGCAGGTAGTAGTAGACAGAAAATGAGGAAGAAGAGGTTGAATTTGATTTGAAATATGGTGTATTTTTTTAAACATGAGACTAAATTGAATTTGCTTAGGGTATTATTGTTTATTTATTTGACATTTCTAGGTTGAATTTGCACTCTGTTATAAGCAGGGCCATAATTGGTGTGGATTTTAATCTATGCATTTTTTACCTTAACAGATAAAGTTTGAAAAAAAAAATCAAAATTTAAGCTGTGACTAATGAAACCAAACATTATTGCTCTTTGCTTGGTTTTTGTTAACCTCTGCTTGTTGATTACTGCTGTCTTTGTTATGGGAACTAAAATTTGTTATAATTTAGAATTGAAAGATTGTATGGTGGTAGAATGAATTATGAGAACCTTTGATGAATTGAAGTCTTTGTACTGGTTATAAGCTTTTATCGCACAATTAGATCAAATGACAAAGATGTTGTTGAGAAAAAGATGGTTGTTGTTACATGCTGCAGCCAATATTCAAGTTTGGCTCATTGGCCTAAAATATTGGACGCACTTTGAGAGGTGGGGTAGCTACCTTATGTTGTGTGCTCAGATTGATCAAGCTATTGGATTTTCTAGGTGCGTGCTATAGTTGGCAACTTCGTTGACTATTTTGTAACCATGATGAGGTTGAAAATGAATATTTGGTTATGGAAACTTGTTTAGTTACTTTTAGAGCAATCTTACGAAACAATCTGACAAAAAATATGTGATGTTAATAATAAAAATGCATCTTTGGAATGCTTTTCTCCTTCTCTATCCCATGCTTTTACTTGGCTTAGTGTAAAAGGAATACAACATTAAGTATCGTCCCCATTTCTTTTGGGGTTGAAGTATTGCAATTTTTATTTGCTGCGTTGTATCCTTGATTAATGCTTTTAATCAGAAACCAATTTGTTATTCATACGTCAACCTTGGGAAAAAAAATTAATGTTAGGAATTATAAAAGAAGAATTTAACACAAAATGTTTGAATCATTAAGAAGAATTATATAAAGTTTATTTAAAACAAATGATTATTAAGAAGTTTATGCAAATGATTATAGATTATTATTGAGTGATTATTCATTCTTAGTAATAAGTAAATAAAAAATAATTTATAATTAATATTATATCTCGAGTTATAATAGCTTCATAACAATGTTACTCATTAATGATTAAAACTGAGGGTTGTGGCGGAGATTTGGATTATGTGGAATATTGAAAGTGAAAGAGTGTAGTTGTTCTTTACCCATCAAAAAAAGGGGCAGCAGCAAATGCAACAAGTTCTAAGATTAGCATTTTGCATCATACAATACAAATTTCCTAGGCATAGCGTAACCCAAGAAAATAAAGAGGTCTAGGTACACATCATAACCCAACAAGATCCAACTAGTGTAAATAGGTGACTAAAGCATGAGCCAAAAAAATCAGCCACAAAAAAAAAGATGAGATGGAGCTCCAATAGCACAGCAGCCCTTTGTATGGAGTGTAACGATGGGTCCAAGTCAATAACGTGGCAAAGGGCGATAAACGAGTGCATCCCACCTGTTCTGTACCCTTTTCATTAGCATAGATCTGTGGATGTTAAATGGGGCAAAGAGTAAAGTCATAATTGTCCGCATTCGCACAACATCTTCATTAAGCTACAAGAAAGACAGTAAGTGGTCATGCAATAGAGATGACAAATTTATGTTTCTCTGGTGCTATTTTGAAGAACATACCAAGTCAATCAGATTTGGCTAGAAGCCGTGCTCCATTGCAAGCCAGTCCAGAACATAGGAGCACGATTGAATGCTGAACACATTGTCATGTACAATTATTTTTATAGGAACATAATCAAGAATATGTCACGTCTCATATTTCAATAAGATAATTCAATGTTACCTATTTTCCTTATTCGGTATCCTTTTGGCATGGCATATTTCCCAGTTTTCCATGTCTTCCTTTTTGTCCATCAAGTTGGTGTGGCCATATTTCTCTTTAAGGATTGTGTTCAATGCAGCACACTGTGAAGGCAAAGTATGTAATCAGTAATAGATGACATTTTTGGTTAGCACGTACAACTTAGTCTGCACATACCACAATTCCAACTGCTTCTTTGTGATATTCACTCCCCTAATATGGGAAAGAGTCTAAGATGTACATTCTTGACTCTTTAATATATACAACCATTAAGTACTAGTGAAGTCCTTCATCATGCATTTGGACATAAATTTGGAATTCCAATAATTACAAATGCGTTACTTTTTTAATAACTTACATTTTATGATATGTACTAAGGAATTGGAATAAACTTTACATATTTCAGAGTCGGGCTAGGTTGCATCCATTCAGCTGAATATTTGTTGAATATCTTGTCCAAGTTGGTCATTGAAAGCAACTCATCCTGACAACGAAAAAACAAAGGGTAATCAACAGTTTGATAAAATATAACCAAAGAAATAATGATAAACATCATGATAAAAAATTATTCTTAATAAAAATAAATTTTCGAATGATATGTTTGTTTAATTATGCCAACACTATATGTGCATAGTGTATATTAAAGAAATTAAGAATCAGTGATTTCAATAAAAGGAGGAGTACCGAGAATGAAGCTGGCAAGGACCATATTGTGACTCTTACTAACTGTTTCTACTTCCATGTTGTTTTGAAAGCCATCAGCTCAAGTATGATGGAATCAATATCTTTCCCTGGGATCATGGTTTGAAGGTCTTTTCTACAAAGATTCTTTTTCCCATACTTAAAAAGCATCTCATTGCACATATATAGTATTGTTAGTATGCCACGAAAAGTTGTAAATACACAATATAGTCCTACTATTCCATACAAAATTTTGTCCTTTCATCCATGTCATAGCCAAAGACATAAGTAGCCACCATATCCTCCTCAAATGTCAGTCACATTTCCTTCGTCGGAGTAAATTTGACTGCTACTTCCTGCAATGCATACAGGGTTATTTCCGACCTAACTAAGGGATGATGAGTTTTCCTTTTATAAATAGTAACAATGAACAATTTATCACCTTAGGAAGTAGTTCCCCCGGTGGATCAACGAATTTTTCCACAAAATGTTTGTGGTTTGAGCATGCCTATGAAGGGTTAGTGAATACAGGGGTGGTTTGTTTGTACTTTTTTATCTACTGGACCCAGAGTCTGGCTTGGCAATTTTAGTTGGGCGGCTGAAGTCTGGGGTATGGAATAACTTTTGCCTTTGCATGGACTGTTTCCCAAGTGTTTCCCCTAGTTTGGGCTGAACATGGGTCCATTAAGAGATTAGCCCAAATGTTAGTAAATTAATAAAATAATCCTTAGTAGAGGAAAAATAACATAATTGCCTTAACTTTATAGCCCTTGAAGCCCACAACTATAAATGAACAAACGTACAGGCCCTGAAAACCTTTCAGCCTATTTGGTAACTATTTTTAAAAGTTGTTTTTGATTTTTAAAAGTAAAAACACAAAAAAATTGTTTGGATGGATGATTTCTAAAAACATGTTTTAAAAATCAAAAAACAAAACCTCATTTTAAAAACAGAAAAACAAAAACAATTTTAACAAGTTTTTCAAAATTGTTTTCAAAACAAACCTTTATCATGTTTTTCATTTTGTAACTTTGAAGAAGAAGAAGAAGGAAGGAACAACCACCACCACCGTCGGCACTGGCGCCACCACCGCGAGCAAACCACAAGCAACCACCAGCACCACTAGCTCTGCCAGCACCCACGAGCTTCGCTAACAACCACCTACGAGAAAACTGTGAGCTCTGCAGCCTATCCCCTTCACGAACCCTCTTCAGCACCTTTCCCCTCCACCGCGACCCGAGTTCTTAAGACTCGCCAGCAACTGCCTACGAGGAAACTGTGAGCTCTGCAGCCTATCCCCTTCATGAACCCCCTTTAGCACCTCTCCCCTCCGCCGCGACCTGAGCTCTTAAGACCCACAAAGGCCAGATCGGCCGTGACTAGCCCCACCCAGCAGTTACCGAGACTAGCGAAGGCGAGATCCATCGTGACTTGCTATCCTCGGCAGCCACCGTGACTTGCGAAGCCCAGATTCGCTGGCCTCGCCACCTCTGAAGCCTAGCCCTGCTAGCCCTGCGACCTGCGACCTGCGACCTCAACTCCGCCGACGCCGTGACCTGCTCCCCTAGATTCACCGCACGCGACCCTCTCTCTTTCTTTTTCTTTCTCTGCTTCTCCCTTCCTTTCACTCATTGTTGTGGTTGCTGTAATTTGTTGATTTCACTGTTGACACCAAGTTGTAAATTGATCACCATTGTTTGTTGTTCTTGGTTATGGTTGTTGGTGATTGTTGATTTTTGTTGTGATTAGTGGAGGTTGTTGATTTTTGTTGTTATGATTTTTGCCAAATAATTTTTTATTTTATCCATTTTAAAATTTGTTTTCTCAAAAAAATTACTCAAACAAGTTTTTTTTATTTTTAAAAAACGAACATAACTTATTTTTTAAAATAGTTTTAGAAAACAAAAATAAAAAAAACACTTCCAAAGAGCCATTTTATCTTTTTGTTCTGTAAAAGGCCCCAATACTTAGCTACAAAAAAAGCTGGGGTCTTGAAGCCAAAAAAGTCTTAGCTTGACCCAAAAAAAGATGTGTCACTCATCCCATACTAAAAACACAATGGCCAGACAAAAAGGCCCAAAAAGTATGAAGGCCACAAAATTTTACACAGAAATTTGTCAGTATTATGACCAAAAAAAATATAAATATAAATTTATCAGTATTGGCTCGATCAAAGATAAACCCTAACCTTATACTTTGTGTTTTGGGGACACTAGGTCACCTTAGCAGATTTTGACCTCCTTTGACTCATGGGAATAAATTTTTCTTTAGGGAGAGGACATGTTTTCCCATAGTGTGGGGAATCATCCGATGCTTCGGTGTCATTTTCGACGGAGGGGTTCTCAGCAACCCTCCAATGTAAATTACATCGCAGTCAGAAATGTCGGCCAGGAGGCTTTGTAAAGGGTCCTTAATAATGCAGTTGGATTTAGGTTGGCCAACTGCTGTCTTCACAGCCCTTTATTAGTAAGATTTTTGTCCCATGCTGTCAACATCAGCAGTAGCAAGGGTTTTAACCTCATGGCTCGTCTCGTTTTCCATCTCAAGTGCTTATAACCTTTTCTGTATGTCCTGAACACAAAACGTGTGGACATGTCAATTGTGGTTGCAAATGTTTAGAAAAGAATATCACACATATTAACCAAATGATTAGCCATTTAAGTCTTATACCTTAAGTATAAAAACAATCTTGGCATTATCACAACATGTGTGCAAAGGCTTGTGAGTTGTGACATGGTCATTAATTTTTTCACCTTGAAAAATGGTTAAATGGAGTTAAAATATTTGCAGTAATATAAACCAACCAAATATAACAAATGTTGAGGCAAAAAGATTTACAGCTACATGTTTCTCGTTGGTGACAAGTGGGTTGGTGTTGTGTGAGCACATGAGCTTTTGCTGTGTGGACATTGAGCTGGTAAAAGACATAGGTTGGTTAGGTGGAAATGCTTAAATGTGCTTTTAAGAAGAAAAATACAGACAATCTCTATAAATAAATGCACTTACTCCTTCTCCATATTCTCCATGGCTAGCATGAGAGATAGGGTTCCGTCCATTGAAGAGGCAATGAACAGTCTACCAAATCTCTCTAGCTAGGATGTTAATATTCTTGTAGGGTTTGGACAACCGTATTAAATTGCAGCAGGCTTTTAATATTAGGCGCATCCTTTTTTTGCCTAATATACAGCAAGCAGTGCACAATCATAGCATCATGTTTCCTTAAGTATACTAGTTGCTGGATTGTGAAACTGCGCCTTGAGAAGTGGATCTTGGCAGACATTAATGCTGGCTAATGTAGCCCATTGCTTTTTAGAAAAGAAAAAAATAGAAAAAAGATAAGAGAAATTATATGTGACCATCTTTATACCTACACCAACTACTTCCACCAAGCTAGACGACAAAATAGATGTATGGAGCTTGTATAATTATGGAAAGGGCAAAGTGGGAAGAGGAAAGAAGAAAGAAAAAGCAATATGACATCTTTATTTCATAACATGTTCTCTCTCTTTTTGGTTTTTTTCTTTCTCTCACCCAAAAACTTTCATTTTCTTTCTCTTTCTCACGTTTCTCTCTTTGTTCTTCATCATGCACAGGAGGAGGAAGAAGGAGAAGGAGAATCAAGACATGGATTTTTTTCTCTCTTCATTCTTCAATGTTCTTCATCATTCTTCCTTTTCATTTTCTCTCTCTTTCTCACGTTTCTCATGTGTTTGTGGTTTATGTTTCATGGCATATATTTTTTTTTAGTTTTTTTAGTAACAAAATGAATTGAAAATGACTCTACTAGAAGCTGAGATTTGCTGTTATTGTTGAAAATTGGAGTTGAAAAAATATAAGTGCGTGTTATGAAAAGTTGTAAACCAGTAGTAAAAGTTGTAAACCATTGCATAAAAAATTATAAACTAATAGCAAAATATTATAAACCAATTGAGGACACATACTAAACAGATTGCTATAAACTAAAGTTGAAAAATTGTAAATACGTGTTACGAAATATTGTAAACCAGCGTGCAAAAGTTGTAAATCATTGCACAAAAAGTTACAAACCAATATAGGGTCCTCAACAATGCAGTTGGATTTAGGTTGGCCAACTGCTGCTTTCACGACACCCTCATTAGTAAGAATTTTATTTTCTCCCATGCTGTCAACATTAGCAGGAGCAAGGGTTTTAACCTCATAGCTTGTCTTGTTTTCTATCTCAAGTGCTTGTAGCCTTTTCTGTAAGTCTTGAACACAAAACATGTCGACATGTCAATTGTGGTTGCAAATGTTTAGAAAAGAATATCACACATATTAACCAAATGAGTAGCCTTTTAAGTCTTATACCTTAAGTATGAAAACAATCTCGGCAGTATCACAACATGTGTGCAAAGGCCTACTAGTTGTGACATGGTCATTAATTTTTTCACCCTGAAAAATGGTTAAATGGGATTAAAATATTCGCAGTAATATAAACCAACCAAATGCAACAAATGTTGAGGCAGAAGGATTTACACCTACATGTTCCTCGTTGGTGACTGGTGGGTTAGTGTTGTGTGAGCACATGAGCTTTTACTGTGTGGACATTGAACTGGTAAAAGACATAGGTTGGCTAGGTAGAGATGCTTAAGTGAGCTTTTAAGAAGAAAAATACAGACAATCTTTATGAATAAATGTGCTTACTCCTTCTCCATATGCTGCATAGCTGGCATGAGAGATGGGATTCCATCCATTGAAGAGGCAATAGTCTACCAAATCTATTTGGTTGGGATGTTAATATTCTCGTAGGGTTTGAACAAGCGTACTAAATTGCAGCAGGCCTTTCATATTTGGCGCGGCCTTTTTTTTGCCTAATATGTAGCAAGCAGTGCACAGTCATAGCACCATGTTTCCTTACATATGCTAGTTGCTGGACTGTGAAACTGCGCCTTGAGAAGTGCATCTTGGCAAACATTAATGCTGGCTAATGTAGCCCATCGCTTTTTAGAAAAGAAAAAAATAGAAAAAAGATAAGAGAAATGATATGTGACCATCTTTATACCTACACCAACTACTTCCACCAAGCTAGACGACAAAATAGATGTATGGAGCTTGTGTAATTATCGAAGGGAAAAGTAGGAAGAGAAAAGAAGAAAGAATAAGCAACATGAATTCTTGTTTCATAACGTGTTCTCTCTCTTTCTGGTTTCTCTCTCTCTCACCCAAAAACTTTCATTTTCTCTTTCTTTCTCACATTTCTTCCTTCATTCTTCATCATTTTTCATTTTCTCTCTTTCTTACGTTTTTCATGTGTTTGTGATTTACGTCTCAAGACATGAATTTTTTATTTTTTAGTTTTTTAGTAACAAAATAAATTAAGAATGACTCTATCAGAAGCTAAGATTTATTGTTATTGTTAAAAACTGGAGTTGAAAAATTATAAATCCGTGTTATGAAAAGTTGTAAACTAGTAGCAAAAAGTTGTAAACCATTGCATAAAATATTGTAAACCAATTGAGGAGATGTACTAAACAGGTTGCTGAAAACTAAAGTTAAAAAATTGTAAATACATGTTACAAAAATATTATAAATCAGAATGCAAAAGTTTTAAACTGTTGCATAAAAAGTTATAAACCAGTAGCAAAATGTTGTAAACTAATTAAGGATACATACTAATTAGGCTGTTAAAAACTGGAATCGAAAAATTGTAAATGTGTGTTACAAAATATTGTAAATCAGTATGTAAAAAATTATAAACTATTGTACAAAAAGTTGTAAACCAGTAGCAAAATATTGTAAACCAATTGAAGACTCTATATTTTCACCTATTCAAACTCTTAAATAGTATTTATATTAAACTATAAAACTTTAAAAAAATATTTGATTATGTAAATCAAACTAAATTTAGTAAACACAACAATCTCAGTACTAAATAAATAAACATAATTGTCATTATTAGACTAATTAATACAAGACTTTTAATTAAAATTAAATTCTACAAATAAATAAAAATTAAATTTTATTAGTATATTATTTAGTTCTATTTTATATTCATACAATTATGACTTTTATTATTACAATATTATTAGTACAGTTTTAAAATTTCTAAATTTCCTATTTGATCTAATTTTAAAATCTTTAAACTTAGATTATATCTTTAAGAATGACGTTATATGTACTTATGAATATATATAAATGATCTTACTTTTTTCTATAATAAATGAAATTAAGCACCAAATAAGACTAATAAACATATTACTAATTACTAAAATTTAATTTTATTATTATATTTAGGACTATTTTATATTTATAAAATTATGAAAACATAGAGTCCTCAATTGGTTTATAATATTTTGCTCCTGATTTATAACTTTTTGTACAATGGTTTATAACTTTTTACGTACTGGTTCATAATATTTTGTAACACACATTTACAATTTTTTAATTACAGTTTTCAACAACCTAGGTAGTATGTGTCCTTAATTTATTTACAATATTTTGCTATTAGTTTACAACTTTTTATGCAATGGTTTATAACTTTTTACATACTGGTTTACAACATGCATTTACAATTTTTTATTTCAGTTTTCAACAATCTGTTTAATATGTGTTCTCAATTAGTTTACAATATTTTGCTACTGGTTTATAACTTTTGCTACTGGTTTACAACTTTTGCTACTGATTTACAACTTTTTATAACACATATTTATAATTTTTCAACTACAGTTTTCAACAATAATAGCAAATCTCAACTTCTAGCAGAGTCATTCTCAATTTGTTTTGTTACTGAAAAACTAAAAAAATTAAAAATCCATGTCTTGAGCAATAAACCACAAACACACAACAAATGTGAGAAAGAGAGAGAAAACGAAAATGAAGAGAGCAAAAAAAAATCCATGTCTTGATTCTTCTTTTTCTTCCTCCTCCTGTGAATAATGAAGAACGAAAAGATAAATATGAGAAAAAGAGAGCAAATGAAAGCTTTTGGGTGAGAGAGAAAGAGAAACCAAAAAATAAGAGAACATGTTATGAATGAAGGATGTCACGTTACTTTTTCTTTCTTCTTTCTTCTTTCCTCTTCCCACTTTGCCCTTTCATAATTATACAGGCCCTATACGTCTATTTTGTCATCTAGCTTAGTAAAAGTAGTTAGTATAGATATAAAGATGGTCACATATTATTTCTGAAAAGATAAACATTGAATTGGGGCAAATCGATTTCTCCAAAAAATATTAAAAGATTAAACATTGTGCTTATAACTCAGAGTGCCCAGACGTGATGCAGCTGGCTGTGCAGCATTCATTGTCCTTGGAGGAAGAAGATTATACCTTAAAAATGTTACTTGATGCACAGGTTGCTCTCAGTGGAATTTTTGCACTATGTTTTATTTCCGTTTTGGTTAAAACACCTCATAATGCATGCATGCTGCAGGTTGACTCAATGCTCCATGAATTTTAAAATAAAATTAATTAAGTAGCTTATTAGAGTGCAATTGGATTGCAAACTTGTCCTATAAACACTATTCTATCAGTCTACTTTTATTTAATATTCCTAATAGTGCAGTGGTGAACTTTATGCATGTAAGCTAAATAATGATGTGGTACACAAATATTGCTAATAGTCAAATATTCTTTGCTTTTTTTGGGTCAACATCAAATATTCTGAAACAGATATTGTTAATTGAAAAATTGGTCAACTCAACTAACCTTTCCTAAAGTTCGTTTAAATTCAACCACGTTCCCGTACTTTGTAAGATCAATTCATAGTTTAAGAGTTTGTGATTTATTTACTTTTAATATATAATTTTTCACTATTATTTTTCATAGTTTAAGAGTTTGTGATTTATTTACTTTTAAGAGTTTGTAACATCAAATACTCTGAAACAGATATTGTTAATTGAAAAATTGGTCAACTCAACTAACCTTCCCTAAAGTTGGTTTAAATTCAACTACGTTCCCGTACTTTGTAAGATCAATTCATAGTTTAAGAGTTTGTGATTTATTTACTTTTAATATATAATTTTTCACTATTATTTTTTAAGGCATTTAAATGTCCATTAAGCTTTATCCAACTATTCATAAGCTTAGGCATATTCTTCCTAAAGGTATCTACTTTTGGAATATTACAGAAATTAACTATGTTTAGAGATTGGGTTACTATAATTGATAATTAAACTTTCATAGGTTTATAGAATTACAACTGTGGATCAAATGTTCATTGGTTAATCAAATACTTAGTGAAGGTGTGCTTGTGTGACCATCAAGTATAATTTTGCACAATTATTGTGTGAAAATATAATTAATAAAAATAATTATTACCATGAATTTAACTTTTGAACTAGTGATTGAATAATTCATAATTTGAAGGAGACCTTATGCAAGTAATTCTTCATATATTACTTCTTATTTTAATTTTACTTTCAATAATTAAAAAAAATCCAATTCCTTGAATCAATTAAAGTATTCCATACGAGATACCATGGATTACACCCTAATTATATTTTTGCTATAATTTAGTAGTTAAAACATTTTTAATTTATTCCAAGCAGCAACAACTCGCATCAACTAACTTCCCTATCTGATAACTAGGTACACAACATTTATCTAAGATCAACCTCATCCGGTTATTTCATTACTATATATCCATAAGTGAATATGGACAATTATTACATATCAGAATGTCAGAGCAGTGTGTAATGGAAAAACTGTGTTCCTTCATTGATGGAGAGAGGTTGTGCATTTATACGCATTAAGTTCCCACATGATGACACGTGATGACTTAACCGCCTAACAAACAATTTACTTTAACTAGAGAGACTAACTACGGATTAACTATCTATATGATCTAATGTCCTAATATTACGAGATGGAGGTCGTGAACTCATTTGGATAAGTTTTTGGGACTAAATAAAAAGCGTTTCTTTTAAAGTTTTTCATAAAAAAAAACTTCTACAATTTTCTATCATACTTGTTTTTGCTTTTTAGAAAAAGCAAAAGCAAAATTTTTTAAATTATTTAAATTTTAAATTTATCTTCGCAAATTTTATGAAAAAATAAAAAAAATCTTTCACTAAACCTGTTTCACTTCTCACCCTATTTTTACTATCATAGCCACAATAATTTAATTGTTATGTATTATATTTTATTTTGTGGGTCTATTATTTTATTCTTCAATAAACCTTAACTCAATAATAATAATAATAATGACATGTAATTAGTTTAATAAGCCTAAAAAAATTACATAATGCAAATGATTTTATTTTAATTACATCTTTTTAATTAATTATACTTATTTAAAAATAATTAGCAAAAAAATAAACTTATATATATATATATATAGATTTTATCTGAAAAATTTACTTGCATTCAGGGTTATTTAAATTACGAATGAAAATAATTAATATTTTAAAATTGAACCACTAAAATTAAACATATTATTACACTTCACGTGATACAGTTCTTTAAACCAAAGTGGAACAAAATATTGCTTTTTATATTAATCTGTTGCTTTCCTAATCTTAAAATCAATGTGGAATATACTTTTTGTTAACCTAATCTAACTAAAAAATATTGTTTATTAGCTCCCAGCCACAAGTGGATTGCTCACACTGACGAAACAAGGCCTCCTCCTAAAAGTTCTGTCAACATCATTGACTCCTCCATTGAAAAACCAAAACACAAGTTTAAACCATAGTCCACGATATCTCCATTTTTTGCAAACATGGATTACCACATCGGATCTGTGCTATTGCACACAGCGGCGTGCCAGTACCCTTGCTGTGCTACACAGCAAAATAAATGTCTAACGACCTTTACATCTTTCATCTTTATTAATTTTAGTGAAACAGGCCTTCCATTATCCATTTCTACACACACCATCATTTGTCCAAATAAGCCCGCAAATAACCCCACAAAATCACAAAGGATTCTGCCCGCAAGAAGTCTAATTATCACAATGAGGCAGACGCAACTGGGCTCAAAAATCCCCCCACAACATCACAAAGGAATAGGCCCACAATTAGTAACATGAAGTTTCCACACTGCATCAGCCCAATCCAACATTAGTATCGCAAAAACAAAAAAAATCTCCCCAAATCGTGGTTCTGTAAAACACACCACTAACCCTCACCCTCACTGGAAAATCAATGACCAACGACACAACCAGAGAACCCTCACCCACCATCAATCTCGACAGAATCCAATCCAATCTTGAAATTAATTTCAACTCAGACAAGCAAAATGAAGGTGCCATAGGGAATCAGTTCTTTTAGAACCACAACCAAATCGTCACAGAGAGTATCAGATTGAAGCAAAACTAGAGAAAATGCAAACCCAAGCTTCCAATCCAATGGTCAGAAATTACCAAATCTTGAACCAGAAAATCTTGAATCTTACACAACAAAACCTGAGCACAAGCATTGTCACGGAACTGTGAAAAGAAGACGCATCTGACGGTGAAGAAGATGAACATGAGGGCAGATCTGAAGCATTTCTAAAGTGGGGGAAATGGCGGGTCCATCGATTCCAATCCCAGTCTTCGATAGAGGAAGAGGGAACGCAACGACAGCACAGGCTGCGTTTCGCTCTGATTCTGCTGCTTTGAGATTGAACGAAACCGATTGCCGTTGGGATTGAGATGAGCTTCTTCGGAATTGGAATTGGGGAAGGTCCAAGTTGGGCACTGGAAGGAAGGAGATCTTAGAAGATCTAAACCAGAGAAGGAAAATAATGGAGGAATTTGGAACAAAAATTTTATCTGAGGAATGCAATCAGTGTAACATGCAATTAAAGTCAATAATCTAAATGTATGTCAAAATATAATTAATAGATTTTTATTTTGGTATTTCTAATAGGATAAATTTTGTAATATTAAAAACAATCTAACCATTATAATCTCCGTCATCAGGTCTGTTTTTCAATGGACCAAATTTTTGGACTGCCTTCTCCATCATAGAACTCGCCAACCTTTAGAACTGAAAGTAGGCTTTTATTTGCCGTGAAATTGCCCAAACATTACATGCTCACAAGAAATACAGTATTCAATATCAATCGCCAACTCTGGAGCGAATTGCTCTCCTATCCTCACACGATCATGGGGTAATCTAAAAGATTTTCAACAGAAAAACAAAGTTCATAGTTCAGTGGTTTATACAAGCCTCATGGCCTCAGAGTATGACATTTCAGCCCCTATACTATCTTTTGGTTCGTGTGAGAGAACAATAAGCAGAACATCTCTGGAACGTAATTTGCAATTGCATGAAATATTTCTGGTCTTATAACCTAGTCATTTTCATTTTTGATTTTTTATTATTTTTATTTTTTAAGTTTAGGGCAGGGCCTTTGGTAAGGGAACAGTTCCACTCCCTTAAATAACAAAATATATATCTTATGCTTACAGTTACATCTACGATAAAAATGTTAAAAAAAAAATCAGATATATAAAAATTTTACACTGAAAAAATCTTCATGGTTCCTCTCCTCCTCTGCAGTACTTGCAATGTTGTGAGTTTGTGACAACTGCTACTCATAACTAGGGCATCTTTTTGTTTCCATTTTACGTCTACCCAAAACGTCAAAAAAAAAAAACAGATTTTTCTCCAAAAGGAGAATATTACATCTTTAAGCTGTTGATGTTAAGATAAGATCTATTGCATAATTCTGTGGACGGTAACGGACATTAGACACAAGATAAGAAAGGAAGCTTTTGGAAAAAAAAAAAATTGGCTAAAGATTCGTGTTTTCACCTAAAACACGCAATTGGTCATACTCGTGGGTCGTGGATCGTGGATCGTGGATCATGGCGTAATAAATCTGAAGCTAGCTATTCTCTTCAATTGTTATTCTCCTTTCTGCACTGCTAAGCAAAAGGATCCCTATGGTAAAACACGCTTTCCATAAAAAAAATAACACCGACGATTTTTTTCCCCCCTTTCTTTCTTTTCTTTCTCAATAAAAAGAGCATTTAATTAAACAAGACAAAATCAAATAGAAATGACAACAATAAATAAATAATAATAATAATAATAACAATAAAGAATAACAGTAAAACACGCGCTAGTCAAGTCAAGTCAACCAATGACCATGAACACAGCAACAACAAGTGGGAGAAGAAGCGCACGATAGCGTCCACGGATCACCGGTGCGCCGGACTCAATTCTCCGCGGAGAGTCCCCAAGCCTCACAGGCTTCGGGTACACCTTATCACCGTTATCACTAATTTCCACATTTGCCCCTCCCCACATACGGTGCCGTTTGGTGTGCCACAACAAGATCTTGTACCTCACCGCCGTCGCGAAATCCACCCGAAAGTACACCTTCCCGTCCACCGCCGCCGTGAGGTTCCCGGCGGTGGAGTTTGCCTTGTGTGCCTTCTTCTGGTGGCCCTGGTAGAACCCATCGATGGTGGCGTTGGCGAGTGGGCGCGTGGTGTTTTTGTCGAGGAAGAGATAGAATGCAACTTGAACGGCGTCGTAATAGATTCCTTTGTCTTTGTTTGGGTTTGTGAGCTTGATGGTGAAGTTGAACAAAACGGTGGCGTTTCGAGGGGAAGGCGTGGTTAGGGATTTGTTGAGTGCAGGGACGTAAATTTGTTCGAGGTAGAGTTTTGGTTGGTCGACGCGAAGTGAGAGCCAGAGGAACAGGGCCGTGAGGCCCATGGTGGTTATGAAGCTGCAGCAGCACGTGCAGCAGCTGTCGGATTCCGCCGCCATCTGCGGAGGTTGTTCTCGTCGGGAATCTAGAGAGAGAAGCAATTAGAGTGTGTGTGTGTGTGTGTGTGTGTGTGTGTGTGTTTTGGGTTTCTTTCCGAGTGCCCCTTTTTGGTGGTTATTGGGTTTCTTTTCCTGTGGATGTTTGTGTTTTATGATTGGGATTTGGGATGTGAACTTCGGATTTGGGATGTGAACTGTGAAGGTTCTGTGTTATTGATGAGTTAGTTACTTGCATGTTCATATTTTATCTTTTTTTTTTGGCAAAAAAAATTGCGGACATCATATATACGAAAGATTTTGAAGATGAGATTGTTTTACAGGAAGAGAAAACGTGTGAGTGGGTGCCATTATTTTAATCAGTAAATTGATATGCAATTACGTGATTATCAATTCACAATTTTTTTATAATTTCTTTAATTTTTTAAATTTATTTTTGTATCTTCTTTTAACTTTTTATCCAGTAAATGTATCTTGAGAAACAGGAATTTAAATACCAAAAATAATTAATAGGGACTATTTCTTTTTTTTAACTTTTTTATTTATTTTGTAGCTTCTTCCCACTCTATATGTATTAAGGGTATTTTGGAAAATAAAAATTTAGATACCAAAAATAGTTAATAAAGACTATTCCCTTTATATATAATATAAATTAAAAAATAAATTTTTACTGTTTTTAGTACATGTGAGTAAAGCGTTTAAGTAAAAACATAGGTGCTGTTTGGCAAAGTATTTTAAAAACTGTTCTTGATTTTTAAAATAAAAAAACAAAAATACTTGTTTAGTAAGATGTTTTGTTAAAAATTGAAAACAGGATGTGTGTTTTAAAAACAAGAAATCAGAAACAATTTGAAGGTGTTTTCTGAGCTTTTGTTTTAAAAAACAACCAAAAACACGGTGGTATATTTGTAATATTCATGAGTTATTGTTCTTTACTTGCGTTCGATCCTTGTTGTTGGTGGTCATGTTCTTTTTGTTGCATTTCTCAGAGAACCCACAAGCCCATCCTCCCTCATAGAACACCACACAACCCACGAGCTCACCACACCACACCCCCATTCGCTGACGAGCTCCTCCTGCAAGCTGGTCCACCGGTCGAGATCAAGACCGAGCCGGGGAACCCCCGTTCAAGCCGGTGACCCCATTCGCAAGCGGACGAGAGCTGCTCCACCGTTTGAGACCGACCCCGAGCGACCCTGCGACCTGCTCCGCCAGATCCGAGACCCTCCGCCAGGTCCGCTGGAGCACGCAACCTTCCTCGCCAGATCCGCCTCGGCACGTGAGTTTCTCCCCAAATCTGCCTCCTCCTCCGCACGCCACCAAGTGCCAGTGAGTCCACCCCTCTCCCCCTCTCTTTCTCTTTCGTTGTTGCTGATTTGTGATATTTCTCTTGCCTGTTGATCCTTTTCTTGAGTTAATTAGTTAATTGGTGGAAATGGAAATGGGTTCAATTGGAGTTAGTGGTTGGAAATGTTGAGTTTATGTGTTAGTTGGTTCATTTTAAGCGGATTGGTGTGTGATCTAGGTGGTTTATTATTATTACCTTGATTGTTTAAATGGGTTAAGATGCAAATTGAGTGGTGAGCAGTTGGGTGAAAACAGGGATAGTTGAATGGAGTCTGTAGAAATTTTCATTCAGAATGGCTCAAATGTGGGTACTAGCTATCAGGTGCAGCGACAATAAGAAGTTTTCATTATTTTTTATTGTTGGCTGTTGAATTTTTTGGTTAGGTAACTGGTATGACAGCTAACAGCCTTAACAATCTGTGCCTTCCTCTAGCTTGTTACATAAATTTCTTGTTGTACTTATTCAAATTTGTAATTTGCAAAGCACTTGCACTTATAAATTTGCCAATTTGAAGACCTGCAATTGAACTGTTTATGAAGTCACCAAATCAAATGACCAATCATGTGGGTTTTGAAACGACAAAAAATAAGCACCGTTTTCAAAGAAAATTTTGAACCATGCGGGTTTGATGCTTGTGCTACTAGTTTTTTCAACTCTGCCACTTTTTTGTCCCTTCTATACTTGCACATAATATTGTGTCCTATGTAATTTGCTGATGATAAACATGAGACTTGAAATGCCACAGAAGCTTTTTTTCTGTTTGCCTATGATTGCAGTGCAAGACATCTTTTCTGTGTTGCTTTGGTTGGCTCCAAATGGGTTTTACTGAGTTCCAATGACTGATTTTGTCCAGGTTTTGAGCCAAATTGTATTCGAACTACCTACTAAACATCCTCTGGCAGAAAGCAGACCACTCTGTGAACTCCTTGGGCACACACCACCTCAGATTCACCATTTTTCATTTGATTGCTTCCTGCAAATGCAATTATTTGACAAATCTAAGTTTAGTCGAGAGAATATTGTGCATCATTTGCTTGAAATTATTTATTCAAAACTTATTGCTTGAAAAATAAAAATGCGGCTAGTGTTACAACTTCAGGTTAAAAAAAAGGGAGGACAAGTAGGTGTTCTAATATCATAGGAAAATGTTTTTCCAAGACCTGAATTTTTAGATTGAGATTGATCTTAATTTCAATTGTCCATTCTTATACAATTGGTGGCTTTAGTTATTAATGATGCAGGTGGTTGCTGGTGGGTTACTGGGACTTCTAACAGCAGTTATTGGGCGTCTAGCAACCATGGCTTGGAGCTAGTAGTCAAAATCAGGGGCTCCTTTGTTGGCATCCCTTAGTGGAAGCAATTTCAGTCCATACCCTCGTTTAGAAATTGAAGACAGTCTCTGGTCTTGAGCCTTGTTCAACCACAAAAGTGTTTGATAAGTGGCAAACAAAAATTGAATTGTATTGATTACACTAGTCGATGTAATGGAAGTGTCTGTCTCTTGGAATATTTATTTGCTATAGTACTGGCCTCTCAGCATGTACGGCTTAATCAATTTTAGAGTGGATTTATTTATGGTGTTATTGGATGTGGTTTACTTTGTTAGCATGGTTATATGTATCATACACCAGTGATTATGTGCAACTGGTTTGAGTGTGATTTTACTGATTGCAAATGTTTCTTACTCTCAGTAATTCAATCTATTTATGATGCTAGACAAAGAAAATTATGTGCGTAAGCAAGGAATGCAGGACAGATTGTTTAGAGAATGGGATGGTAATGATCTGTCTAACATTGAACCTATAAATGATAATATAAATTTAGATGTGAATTCCAATAGGGATAGTATAACAAGATTGACAGATAAAACTGCAAGGGAAATGATAAAATATCGTAATCAAATTATAAATTGAATATGGCTACAAGAAAATCATGCATAGCTTATAAATGGATTTATAAAGTAAATTGACACTAAGTTGTGTTAAGACTATTTTTAGAATAGGAAGTTATATTAAGATTTTATTTATTAAGTATATATGAAAAATATTATCTATAAAACATAATAGTTAAAATTTGTCATTTATAGTAATGTAATTTGCCAAACAGTATTTTATTTTATTAGTTTTAAAAGTTGTATTTTAAAAAATTATCTAAATAAGTTTTTTGTTTTTCACCATTATAAAATTATTTTTGAAGTTAAATTATTGAACAAATTTTTCTGTTTTTTTGTTTTTAAAAACTGAACTTAAAATTGTTTTTTAAAATAGTTTTTAAAAACAAAAATATAAAAACACTTCCAAACAACCCAATAATCACTAGAAAAATAAAAAATTATATTTATCTTCTGAAAAAATACATTTGATAATAAACAAAAATTATCTAATATTATATTTAAATATAAATTAATATTATATTCAAATGTAAAATATTTTTTATTTTTGTAAAATATTTTTTAAATAAATCATTTAAACAATATATCTTTTTTTCCAAAAGGGTGTCAAAAGGAGCTAATAAATCTTATGTCCTCATTGCGTTTCATTTCCTGGCCAATAATAAAAAATCAACATGTACAAGTTATAGAAAATTATCAAAAGTTGGTCTTGAAAAGATTCAAAAGTAAAACTATACAATGGTATATTTATCAATATATGAATGAGGGACGAAAAAAAGAGATATAAAATTAAAGACAACAAGTTGAATCATGAGAACATACTGTAAGAAAATATGTCTCATGTAGCTTTTAATTTGTGTCTTATTTTCTTGATTTAATAAAATAAAATTGAAATAAAGAAACGATGGGAAAGTTAAAAGTAAGTTATTCAGAACTTGATGGGATTTGATGGCTTATTTTAAAGTCGTATGAAAGAACTCGATCTATTCCTCTCTTCCATCCTTGCCATTGGGTTTTTCCTCTTCTCCTTTCTCAATCACTTGAAGAAGGATTAAATGAAGGCAAAGGAATAGTAACTGAGTTCTTTAACATCCACTCTTATGCATGGATCAAGTTTAGTGATTCTTCTTATTTGTGAGAGCCATGAATTTCAAAATCCTTTATGATATTTTAATGATAAATTTTCTGATTTCTGAATTAAGACTTTTAGAAAATTACAAATTACACATATTTCAAAGATAGAAAATGTCATCTAATCCTAAAGTTGAAATGTTTGATTGATTTTTTTTTCCTGTACATGGTCGGGAAAGAAATAAAAGTTTATTATATATCGACTTTAAGCTCTAATAGACTTTAAATCCTAAAAAAATAGTAACTATTAATATATAGAGTATAATTTATAATTTTACACTATTATTCAATTGTATATTATGATATTATTAAAGGTGATTAAGTTTAACGGTTATTATTTGAAAATTCATGCAAATTAATTGAGTGGCAAATGCATCCAAATTAAACTTGTTAATATATAGGTACTACTTATTTCAGTAAGATATACTAAGTAAGTCGCATAAGAGTTTAAACCTTAAATGAATAAAATAGTTATTGAAAAGCTTTCTTAATTGTGATAGTCTTAAAAGATAGTATTGTAAAATGATTATGAAAGTATCTTAATAAGAATGAAAATTAATAACGTATCGAAAGCAAAAGAATGTGAATTTATACATGTTCGAGACAAAAAAAAAAAAGACGTTAAAAGTTCATGTGCTGAAAAATTTGTAAGTGCAATATCGCGAGAAGTATTACTTTTACATTTAAAAATAGACATTTGATAAACATTATAGAGAAATTCACCCAAAAAAATTAACATTACAGAGAAACAAATAGAAACTCACCATCAACCAAAAAAAAAAAACTCACCGCACTTGAAAATAGCGACTGTTAATTGCTAATACAAATGGTGGCTATTGTTTTGGGGGGACGCGTTTGCACTTTGCAATGGTGCAGTGCCAATCATGGATCACTGATATACCATAGGCTTTTATCCATTATATTGATATACAAAGAAAGATAATCCAACGACATAGATGCTCTAAGGTAATCAACACAGTAATACATTTGGAAAAAATTCTTGAATATACACGAAGTCTAACAATCTATTGTTACACACATTCAAAAATAAAAAGTGGGATCCATAGTGAGTATATATTAAATAAAGTTAATAGGACTGTTAGGTAGCAAAAGCATAAAGGCAAACTATAAACGACTAAAGTTGCAAAGTATCATTATATCGAGAGCTTCTAAAAACTATCCATATAATAAATCACTCTCACTTTTAGAGTATCCTTAACCCAAATAACCAAAGCTTATATTTATAATCAAAATCACTAGCAAAATGGGAGTGATTCGTTATATAAATAGTTTTCAGAAGTTGTCCATCTAATGAAAAATTTGTAAGGATAATTTACAATTTCAGTCATTCAAAAGTTGTAGATAATTGAAGATTTATGAAGTCATGAATATAAGCAATAAAGATCGAACCACATTAAATTTTGTGTATCTATTTATAGTTTGTTTTTAAGTCCGCTACCCAACAAGTACCTATTTTATTATGATTGCGCGTAAATATGATATGTTAGTAGTCACATAAAAATCTCTCATGCATTTGGTTAGAGCAGTCATGGATAGCTAGGTACGAAGTAAAATATTTGATGATAAAAAGTCGCAAGAAAGTGAAATTACATCTTTGGTGTCATTCAAGCTAAAAAGAATCAAGTTGTGGGCGGAGGCACTAGCCACTTTGTTGTGGCTACTTTTATCTACTTTCGTTTTTAAATGTTTAACTAGTTAAAGAAGACCATTTATTGCCACAACTTAGGTCTATCGCTTCATTTTGCTTATGATGTGATAACTTATCACTTCCTTCCGTTCTAAATACAAGCAATTTCTTGCTCTGCACTATATAGGTTTAAAATTGATATTCTGATACTTGTTCTGATATACATATGAATTTCACTTGCTCTAATATGTACAACTGATATGCTGCTTTGAAACCTATACTGATACATGCTCACATACTCTAATATATCTGTATGGTCTGAAATATATGATCCAGAAGCAAACTTATGCAAAATATGCTCTGATACATAAATGTCTAGCATATTGATTTGTTATATACTCTGAAACATAAGCTTATAATCTAGCATATAAATTTCAGAAACTCCTGCATCTTTCACCCTTCCCAGTTTCATGCTTTAAACTGTTGCTTACGATTACATAAAAATCTGGTATTGATTCTCTGAGAAAGATGAGTTTTCAAAACATCTTAGAAGAAAGTGTGCTGAGTAGGTATAACTTGCATGAAGATCCCCCAACTAGCATATAATGAATCAGACGAAAACTCACTGCATTGGACGAGGTTTTGAAGCATGTTATGGTTACTGATGAATCTTCCAATTTAGTAAAGTCAACTTCAACTTGCGTTGCGATCATATATTTTGGTTTATGGCCACAGGGAAACAAGAATACGCGTTCCACAGGATAAATGAAATAGATTTTTGGTCTACTGTCTAGGCAGCATAAAAAATCATAGGAAAGAGGGTGCATTAAAAGACCCCAATTTTTTTTTTTCATTCAACAAATTTAGATTTTTTTAAAAAGGTGTACCACACATAAGGCATTTGCCTACACTAATTAAGTGTAGTTAAATGTATTTAATAGTGAAATGTATAAAGTTGTCACATTTTTATGTGAATGTGGCTAAATTTATAGGTGTCTAACTATATTTTTGAATATTTACTGAATATAGCTAAATGTCTAACGTCTGTTACATCTCCTTTACATGTTATATCACAATATTGGTATGAAGATTTTTTTTCATTTTTTTTTTGTTATCAAAGAATTAGATATTATTCATTCACTTACCAGACCAACTACCTATAAGATAAAATATTACGAGTTTAGGACCAACTTATAATTGGCTCAGGCCTAATGACCACATAAAACTGTAACATGCTAAGTAATATTAGAACATTGATAACCTAAACAAGTTTCATCTAATATCTTCAATCCATTAGGAGAAACATACACATATGTTGAGTTACTTTGCCATAACTCTCGGAGTTCTTATGTGGCTAATCTTACAGTATATGTTCGAATTGGATCGACTGTATTTCTTCTAGTATGCAGGAAACTTTGAATACATGGTATTGAGGATGAGACTGAAGCATACTCTCTCTTTTTTTTATTTTTTTTTGGCCATGGACTGAAGCATACCTGACCCCAGGATCACGATCCCAATACTTAGGAGAGAAAGCATCAAGACCACTATTTGTTGACAAAATAATATTGGTTTTTTGTCGATACAAAATTATGGGTCAATAATTTTTTTAAGTCTGATAGATTGGGCTTTAATAACACTGGACCTGAGCTCCAACTATGGGCCTAGTGCATCATTTTGAGTCCATATTTGTTGGACTTGTATTGTTGTGCGGTTTTCTGTAAGTTTTCATCACTAGAAAAAGAAGTGGATTGGATCTTCTTCTTTTCTTTTCTTTTTTTATCATCACTGGATCTTCTTCATTCCTCCCATACTCGCGGTCGCATCTCTTCACAAGAAATCCATTTATTCTCAGACCGGGAAAAAAAAAAACAGAAGAAATCTTTTTATACTGACAAAAACAGGGTAATATTTTTACTAAAAACTTTCCAGTGGATTTGTTTTTAATTACCATTATACATCAAAATCCGACAAAAAAAGTATGTAGCAAAACAAAAAGAACCTTGCACAAGTAGAATTTGAGAAATAGTCAAAGAAAAATGAATTATGAGGTCCATTTGAGTCTTTTATAGAATAATGTTACATTGTTAAGAGAAAATTGATAAATTTATGACTGAGAATAACAATTATTAGACCTACTTATTCAAATGTTAACATGCATGTCACTTTATTCCAACAATTAAATTCAGGCATTTTTTTATTGGAAAATTAGGCAAAAATTTTGACTTATCATTTTCCTACTTTTTAAGAGTGTATCGTTGTATTTCTTAAAAAGATACATTCATTAATAAAACAAAGGTTATAGACGTGATATAAAAAGCTGTGGTTATAGACGTGATATAAAAAGTTGTCACATTAAAAGAGTATTTGTTACATGTTGCCATGAACTGAGTATGTTTAGATTTAGGGATGTCAAAACGGACCCAATCCGCTAGGTTAATCTGCCAAAACTATTCTTTTTAGGGAGTTGAACTAAATTTTTGAGCTCGCCAAAACATTTCAGTTCACTTAACCTGTCCCACTTAACCCACAAATTTAGGAGGGTTAGGGCGGGCCAAGCCTTTTTTTCAAAAAAATTCAAAATTTGTTGGTTATTAAATATTAATTATTATTATCCGAACCCAAAGAACATAAAGGCCATATATTGAAGAAGACCATCAGATAAGTCCAAACCAAATTTAAGGAGCTATTTTTGACCCAAAAAAAGACTTGTTTTCCAAAAGAAAAAAAAAAAAAGACCAAGGAGAAAAACTATTTTTGACAAAAAAAAAAGACTTGTTTTCCAATAGTAAAAGAAAAAAAAAGGACCAAGGAGAAAAACACGTTGCTACTTACTACAATATCAGTATACACTTGACAATATTAGTGAGCAAAGGTTAAAACATAAAACTAAGAATCACATTTCACACAAGAAAAAGTAAAAACCTAGGGTAAGTTCTAAAAGAATCATCACACACTCTCCCTAGGGCTCATAGTTCACGCTTACAGCATCAACAACTGTGGTGATCACTTTTGTCAACCAGTCCAGAGGCATTGCAGAAGGTAGGGCAGACTGTGTGGCTTGGACTCCAATCTATTGGCTTGGCGTCTCTTCACGCTCGTGGTGGTCTAGACTTTGGAAGACGCTTTTCTTTTCTGTTGCATGGTGAGTTGAGGGCTGATGTTTCTTCTTTCAGTCTGAAGCTGAGCTCGTTGTGTTGTGGTCGGCAACAAGCTTTTGGCAGCGACATCTCATGTCATGGACTCTATGGTATGAGGGTATTATTATTTTTGTTTATTTATTCCTTTAATCTAGGGATGAGAAGTGAGATTAAAGGAAAAATGTGAGTTTTAATTTCATAGTTTTTGGACTTGTGGTATCACTGCGATGAAGGAGGTTTTTATTTTCATTTATTTGTTCGCATATGTGATGTGATGACAAAATATTGACATTTTTCCATAGTATTTTTGCTGAAATGGTTTTGTTTTTATTGTATTTTTGTGTGTTGTAACTTGTTTAGATTTGTAGTGATTTGTCATTTGTTTTACAACCTCTTTTTTTTTGCAATTTTTAAAATTTTTTGTGGGTAGTGGCCCAAAATAGGTTGAGCTAACTGTTTTAGCCCAATAATTTGGCGGGCTGGCCTGTTCTGCCCAGTTTTTGGGAGGTCGACTCATTCTGACATCTCTATTTGGCTTGTGGTAACTTGTCATTCAAGATGTAACTAGCACATTATGATGTGGCAAATTTAGATGTCATTATTGTAAAACTACCAGATATGTCCCGAAATCACAATAGGCCATATGCTTAGTTTTAAAAATGTTATTGTTGTTTAGTTATATCGAACTCATCATTAAACAAGTTGAATTACAAAAAATGTATGAAAGAACACTATCAAATGTTAAAAAGCCCATTTGACATGCCTGATAGGATAATAGTCAATAGTATAAGAACTATTAGGATAAAATCATAGGATAAGACCTGATAAATTTTTAACACTATGTAGTGTTTGGTGTAGCATGTATAAGATATTTTATTGTATATTCTATAACATTATAATTTATTTACTAATAGTTTTAATATTATAAATAAATTCTAAATAAAACAAAAATAAGAAATGTTTATTAATTATTCAAATATAATTTTAAAATATTATATTTATGTAAATTTTAATTAATTAAAATTTCATTTATTTTAAATGTCATTATTTATCTCAATATATGATAAATATGTATTATTTCAATAAATTATATAAATATAAATATACTCTTTTGTATATTTAAATATTTTTTTAATCATATTTATTTAAACTTTAATTTAAAATAAATATTAAACCAAAATAATTTTGTTATTCATCCTTAATTTTATAAATTACATATCATTTTTTATTTATTTGAAATATATAACTTTTATTAAATATTTTTATTTATTATTTATTAATTATAATTATTTTTATGTTATCATATATATATCTAAATTGGTATCATATATTATTTTTTCATAATATTTAGGGTTTATGAAATATTTTCATTAAAAATTATTTTTATTGAAAGAATTTGTATTTATTGTTATTTATTTAAAATTTATTTTATTTTAATAAAAATTAAAAATTAAAAGTGATCTTATACATCATAAGTTAATCAGGCATACTCCAGCCTCCCCATTCTATATTAAGTTATACAATATTTTGATGTATTAGGGGGTTATAATGAATAAGTTTATATAATATATTGTTTGTACCAAATAACGAATAAGGGCATAATATATAGTATTAGTTTATATTATCATGCCTAATATATCATACCAAACACATCCTAACTGTTCCTCACTAGCTCTGTTTTGTAATAGGTATGCGTATGATTAGGCCCAATAGCCCAATTAGTAGATTGAGACTTAGTTGGTGAAGAATAGTACAAATATAATTGTAAAAAAGGATAAAAATCTTCTGTTCCAAAATGGTGTCTTTTTCTCTGTCTTTCTAATCATTTATTAACATACATGGAAAATGTGTGAAGAGGAAAACACTTGGGGATAAAAGTTTTCCATCATATAATAGAAGACTATGATGTGAAATGTGATTTGAATTCCTTTCTCCCACCCCTCTATCTCTCTAGAATTTCCTTTATTCTATTTCATTCTCTCTAATTTCCTTTTATTCCTACCACTCTCTTTACTCTAAATTTTTAGTTCATTATCAAATAAGTTTCTATCTATATAAACTGGTATATTAAAAAGTCAATATATTTAGCTACAATCTAGATATATTAACTTTTTAATGTATAAATTTGTTCCAATAGACATTTATTTCAAAATGGAGGTGGACTATAATTGATCACATAAGTCTATTGATTGAACACAAATTTAACATATACATCATGTTGGTCACTATCTAAGGGTAGAATGACTTCACGAAAAAAATACTTGAGCTTTAATGGTTGGCTTATTCATCTAGGTTTAGTGCTCCAATTCAAGGATTTGTACTAATTAACCCTAATTAAGGTTGAATTGCATTGACAAAAAAATAAATGAAAAAAAATGTTGAATTGGATTTTCCCTTTTCACCCTATTCCTCTTTGACCAACTTCAATTATTTGCAAACCATTAAAGCATTGATCTCTTTAGGATATGATAAGCAATTTTATTAATTGGGAACATGGTCCTCAAACAACTACAACACTGATCTTCTCAATAAATAACATGCAAGAAGTGTTCTTGTTATGGGGAAGACCTCAGACAAGGTTCGAGAACCAGTGAACCCGACCTCCGTCTTGCATGGTCCTAGTTGGTGGCATTCTAGAGGATTGAGGAGTCAGAATGTTGAAAGGAGTGCGAAATCCCAAGCTCCCTAGTGAACATTTTAGAAAAGAGATGACTCACTCGAATAGTCTCCATAAATTATGGAATGGATTGGACAAGGCCTTCTAGAAGGATGTTAGTTCATGATTAGGGTTGCCAGAAAAGGCAACTTCTATGAAGTATAAATAGAGGAAGGAAATATGCTAACTTTCCTAAAACCCTAAACCCTTTTGAAACCTTGCCAACTTAAACATTGGAGTCCTAGCAGCTTACCCTCTTGTGCTGCTGGGATGCACATTGAAGTTGTCAAGGAGGCAAGAAAGTCCAATCACCACACACAAACGCGGAGGAGAGTTCTATGATATACCCAACTCAGGTAACCCTACCTCAGAATAGCTCCTTCTTGTAAAACTGATGTGATTATTTTGAGTAATAGCTTTGTGCTCCAATATAAATCGATATACTATTCCAATCTAGACTTCAAAGCTTTTTTTTTTTCACTTTTTATCTTCAAAAGGCATGCTTGAAGTTTGAAGACCGCTGGCAAATTGTTTTTAATTGGAGTTTTTCTAACTGATTTAAATAAAAATATACTTCTTACCACCAAGTGAACTCAAATACCCTATAATCTCACATTTGAATTTTTGGGCTGTGCAAAAATTTCTTTATCATGAGGAGAGTGACTGCCACATGAATATATGTCATTTATGTAAGCTAGTTGCTGTTTTAAGACTTAAAAATACGTGTCTAAGTAAGATACTTACTCTATTATTATTAAATGTGATGAATAAATAAAAATAATAAAGATTAATTTATTATTTTATTTAATAATAATAAAATAAATATCTCATTTAAATACCTATTTTTAAGTATTGAAAGAGCATTAAGCCTTCCAAATATGCAGTGATGACTTTTTTATCTCTAATTCTGAGCCTCATTATTTTCATCTTAACGGGTCATTATTCCTTGAGTAGGAATATTCCGTTGAAGCACCAAGATGGAGGATAAAAAATAAGAAAAGAAGTATAATTTGCGTCCAAATCACTTTAGAGATGACCTTCAACAAAGATATTCTGCTCCTATCATTTCACCACTCCCAAAAACAGAAACACTCAATTGAAAGTCGAGTTTTTAACCACAAATGTAATGATTGAACCTAGAGAAGAGACCCATTAGTAGAACCACCTGTCAAGTTGTGAGTGGTATAGATAACAACTATCATCATGCTATGTGTGGTCCTGATCCTTCAATCAATAATCTGGGGTGACTGACTCATTTCTTTTGCATTATTACTTATGCTCATTTTTTCTTCGGGATATGCATAATGTCTTTGTGTCTAGAGTGACGTATCTAGTTTTATATTTACGATAAATCCTATATATAATAATAATTTAATAATTTAAAATTATGTTATATATAATATTAATTATATATTTGAGTCTACATTAATATTTTTCTTCTATTTATGTTTTCATTTCTACAAGATGAACCTTAAAAGCCCCACTTTATCACCAGTTTCCTTGACATCTTTCTCTGCCTGGTCTTTGTACTCTCGATAGGTAAAATTCCTGTACACCGGCGGCGTACCATTGCTCTGTATGACTGCATCAAGGGAGGGGTTATAGAAATATGCCAAAGAGAACCTGTCCCTCTTCTCAGCAGCCACCACTCGGTGTCTAACACTTTTGTACACGCCATTGCTTAGTGCCTGCATAAAATATGGTAGCCACTTATTAATTAAATATAAATATTCAAGTCCGGGACAAAGTAATTTCTCATGCAGTTTCTACGGTTGTTGCTCAACCCAGCTGGGGGGAGTTAATTAGCCCTAGATTAGTTGAGAGTCTAGCAAGTGGATTCATGATGTAAGAAACATTCTGGCATGTACTAATCTTTAATTATTCTTTCTTCCTCCGTGCACCCTCCTTCCCTCTTTTTTCTCCCTTATACCTCCAAGAGAAAGATGATATGAAAAAAAGAAACATAAAATTTTACTCTTGCTTATTACTAACGAGTATTTGATGTATTTCTATTTTTTATATAAACAATATTACGCTTAATTATTAATCAAATTCATTTTATCCATTATGGTAGGCTAAAACCAGTAGTGACTATTAATTGGAACTTCAAAGTAGGGATAGAAATAGGCTAGATCACTCGTCAGAGGCCTTCGATCTCACCTACTTTCAACTTAGTTTGGACTAGTCTATTTAGTAAATAAGTCAGACAAATATTCTTTAAAAAGTCTTTTTAGTTAATCAGGTCAGATTCTAGACAATGAAAGTAGCCTATTAAACCTAACACGTTCACCTATTTATACATTTTTATTATTTAAAAAATCTAATGATAATAATAATATTTAATCTATTTAAATATAATTTTAATTAATTTAAGAAACTTTTTAGCCTATTTCAAAAATATAATTTTTTTAACATATTTACAAGGCTTTTGGCTTATTTAAGAATAGACATTTTAATTTTTAAAAAACTATAATTAAGTAGACCTATAAACAAGCTTTTAGTTAGATCAAACTTATAAGAAGATCAGGTCATAGAAAAGCCTATGTTATGAAACAGGCCAAACTCATACTACTATTGTGAATACATGTCAAACTTATTTAAGTCAAAGTTTAACTTAGCCTAATCTATTGCTACCCAAATATCGAATTGATGGAAAGCCAATTAATGTTTCAAATTAGTAAGAGGATTTTTTTTCTTGGTTACAGTAATAAGGAGAATGTTATTTGCATATCATACGATCCTATGACTTTTCATGAAAATATTAAAAGAATTTTAGGTGTTTCTATAACAAGAAATAAATTGTGCTCTTATTCATTTATAGATCTGTATTTCAGTTGTTGTGTTAAAAATGTGGTAAAAAGTAGAAATCAATAATGATCCCAATCTGAATAGATAACACAATATTTTATTTTAACTTTGTAAAAACTTTGTAAATACTTAGAAAAATTTCATGTATGTGTATATTAGTTTTTTAATATGCATATATGACCAACATAAACCTTAGTTGGTCTTGAAAATAATATGATTTCGAACGCATGAATTCAAATGGGACAAATATCACATCGAGAGTAGTTTGATATGCAAGAATCGTTAGAAGATCATTATTACATATTAGATAATTAATTATTATTCTTGCACATATTTTTTGGGATTAAATTACATATATTGTCAGCATAACAAAAAATTATATAAATATTTAATCATTTATTATCACATCAATTAAAAAAATATAACCATCAATTATTTTAAAGTCTTAAAGAATGATATAATTGAATAATAATATAATTTTTTTTATAAATTCATACACTGAAATTGAGAAAAATTCTTTCCTCCTTCGAGAATAAACCCATTTCTTCCTCCATGATATAATTTTTATCTTTGATTTGTTTTCTCTCTCCTTTAATTTCTCTTTTAATTTTCCAACAATAATCAATGGTCACTATAGCATGGGGAGGAAGAGACTTCTTTCTCCCGAAGGATGCAGGCCTGACTCTAAAATTGAACTCTATTTTTCTGTAACACCACTTCCTACTTTCACGTGATTATTGATTGATCCATCCATACATAGGATCTACTCAAGCTTGAGTGAGAATCCAGTACGAATTGATGTAATTTCCCATGCAAACATTGGGCAAATCCTGTGTAGGAATAAGAGTAATGCAAATCTACCAATGAGTTATATCTCATCACATGACATTACTCTTGGCCCTAGTGACTAGAAATTTATTAGTATTAAGTCAAGAATTCTATTTACATTTGCTCATTTCCTTTCTCGTTTTCTGTTATCTTCACTAAGAGCTCCTTAGAATGTAAAAAAAAAAAAAATAGTGATGTAAATTTTGCATCACCAAAATGGCTAATGTTTGGATACTATTTAGTGTGTAATAATTTTTATCTGTGAATTTATCCAATTCCTTTATGGGAGAACATCCACCACTTGTTTTGACCCTTAATCCTGAACTGATCGCTTGCACATGTCGTTTGCTATAGGAAAACGGAAGAAATTTTCTCGTACGAATTAATTGTTTATTATACGAAAAGTTCATGCATAACTACAAATCAATCAAGAATTCACATTACAAATAATAAGAGAAATATGAAACTGAAAAACAAGCGAAAAAATCTCAAGGTCTGTAGTAAATGTATACCTTAAAAAGTTGGTAGCACTCGTTTTATTACTGATGTATTTAAATATGTCATGGGAGAGAATAGAGGGGAGGAGCGATTGATTGTGAGTGTTAGTAAGTTTTAATTATTAAGGATATGTTTGGTTAAAAAATAAAAATGTGACTAAAATTTTATGGCAATAAATTTAATGTGTAATTTTATATATAAAATTTATTTATGAAATTTTATCTAAATTTAACTGTCAAATCAAACATATCCTTACTTTTATATGAATGCTTTAAATTAAAAAATAAAATTATATGATTTTTTTAGTGATCATGTATATATAACCTTTAAATATCTTGTGATTGTTGTTGTGGTTTGAAAGGTATCAGAAACTATTGGATATGGAGGTGCTGAGGCACAAAAGAGAAGAAGAAGAAAAGCTGTTAAGCTTGTGAGCTGAAAGGATGTGACGTTTTTCCTTGATTCTTGTTTGGTACAGTAAACTGAGTATACAAGTGGTTCTTGGACTAGTTACAAGCTAACAGAAAAACAACTTGTAACCAATTGCTAACTAACTATTAGTTACAGACTTATCTCTAATATCCCCCCTCAAACTTAGGGGTGTGGTATCCACAACCCTAAGTTTGCTGCGGAGTCTGAGATAGGAGTCAGAAGATACAACTTTTGTAAGCAGGTCAGCAATTTGGACAAATGCTGGAATATGCTGGACATGGATCTTGCGCTTGAGAAGGTTGTCCCTAACAAAGTGTAAGTCTAGCTCAAAGTGCTTGGACCTGTTATGGAGCATTGGATTGGCGGAAAGCATTACAGCACTTTGGTTGTCATAGAAGATGATAGGGGAAAATTTGCAGTCCAATTGCAGCTCAAATAGCAGGGTCTGTAACCATAGGATCTCGGCTATAGCAGCTGCCATGCTTCTGAATTTTGCTTCAGATCGCTTTATCGAGAGGCGCATCTTTGTTTCTGTTGGACCAGGAGATGAGATTAGGCCCTAGGTAGATACAAAAACCACTTGTGGATTTCCTATCATCAATGTTTGAACCCTAGTCTGAATCACAGAAAGCTAGGAGCCTAAGCTCTTTAACTGGATTGAATTGCAGACCATAGTTCAATGTGCCTGCTAGGTATCTCAATATCCTCTTCACAGCCTTCCAGTGGAGAGTGCATGAATTGTGACACTTTATTTATTGCAAATGAGATATCAGGTCTTGTGATGGTGGCACATTGCAAACCACCTACCACAGACCTGTAGAGAGAGGGATTAGGTAGGGCTGAGCCTATGTGGGCTGATAGTTTTTGAGAGGATAACATTGGGGTGGGCATTGGTTTGACTGCATCCATGCCAGCTTTTTGGAGTAATTCTTTTATGTACTTAGTCTGAGTCAAGTTAATTTGACCTGAAGCTAATGTTGCACATTCAAGTCCCAAAAAGAAACTCATTTCACCAAGGTCTTTGAGAGAGAATACCTCATTAAGTTGCTGTATGAGCTTGGAAACCTCTTGAGGCTTGCTGCCAGTGACAAGAATGTCATCAATATATACTAGGATGTAGGTTGTTGAAGTTGGGCTGAACTTGGTGAATAAGGATGGATCAGATTTGGTAGCACAAAAGCTAAACTGTTGTAGGGTGGTCTTGAGCTTGCAAAACCAAGCTCTAGGGGCTTGTTTGAGGCCATAGAGTGATCTTTGAAGTTTGCAAACCATGTTAGGATTCGTGGTGAAACCCTCAGGTTGCCCCATGTAGACATCCTCCTCAAGATCACCATTGAGAAAGGCATTCTTGAAATCAAATTGCCTGATCTTCCAGCCCGTTGACAATGCTATAGAGAGCATAATTCTGACAGTCGATGGCCTTCTAACAGGGCTAAAGACCTGATCATAATCCAAGCCCTCCTTCTGATGAAATTCCTTTGCTACTAATCGAGCTTTATACTTTTGAATTGATCCATCTGGCTTTTTCTTGACCTTATAAACCCATTTGCATCCTATGGGTGTAACATTGGGAGGAGGATGAACTAGTTTCCAGGTGTGGTTTCTCATCAGGGCAGTGAACTCTTCATTCATGGCTACTGTCCAATGGTCTGATCTACGAGCTTCAGTGACTGTTTGAGGTTCACAGTTCACAAGGTCGAGTGAACTTTCTTTTACCACTGCTGCATATGATTTGGGCTTGAATACACCGTGTTTGCTTTTGGTAAGCATGTTGTGGTGATTATTAGCAACTTTACATTGAATCCCAGGGACAGGATGGTTTGGTATTACAGGTGGTTCATAATTAGTTGTTTCAGTTGTATGGACAGCAGTATGGTATTCAACAGCAGTGGTACCATCACCATTGGAGAGCATTGGTCCTATATCAGCAATAGAAGGGACTGGATCTGCATTACTTGAAAGAGAACCAGAACAAGAAAAGCCAGCAGATGCAGTGTGACAGTGTTATGACAAGGTACACAATTGGCAGTAAGTAGTGCATTAGGGACCAATTTCTTTGTCAGTGGGATGGGTTTTGTGACAGGTACAGGGAAATTTGAAGTGTGTGTATGTATGGTAGTGGGAGATGCAGAGGCAGTCAGAAAGGGAAACAATTAGGAGTATGGGAATTCATTTTCATCAAAGAGCACATTCCTTGATACTATTGTTTTTCCTGAAGGCAGTAAGCACCTGTACCCCTTGTGTTCAGGTGCATAACCAATGAAGATGCATTTGTGCGATTTGTAATCTAGCTTTTGTTTATTGTATGGGGTGAGCAGGGGATAACATGTGCAACCATATACTTTGAGGATGTTGTAGTCAGGTTTCTGGTTGGTAAGCATTTCATAGGGTGATTTGAGGTTAAGGACAGGAGTAGGAAGTCTATTTATGAGATAGGTAGCTGAGATAAAGGCTTCCTCCCAAAAGGAAAGAGGAAGGGAGGCTTGGGCTAGGAGAGTAAGGCCAGTTTCTGTAATGTGTCTGTGTTTTCTTTCCACATTACCATTTTGTTGGTGAGTGTAAGGACAGGTAAGTCTACGGGTTATGCCACGGGTGACAATGTAAGATTTGAAGGTGTGGGAAAGATATTCCTTTCCATTGTCAATTTGTAAAGCTTTGAGTTTGTGGCCTGTTTTTGTTTCCATGAGGGCTTTGTAGTGGAGAAATGAGGTAAAGGCTTGGGATTTGGTTGCAAGGAGATATATGCATGTGTATTTGGTATATGCATCAGTAAAACAGATATAGTATCTACTTCTTGACCTACCAATGACAGGTGCAGGCCCCCAAATATCTAAGTAAACCAGACTAAGGGGTGCATCATATGTTAATGATGATGTAGGGAATGGCAATTGATGGTGCTTGCCGATGCAACAAGCAGTACACAAGGGAGAGAGTGAAGCAGAAATGCTTTTATTTATTGATTTTGAGATGTTACAAGATTCTAGTACATGAGATACAATTCTATTTGAGGGATGTCCTAACTTCTTATGCCACAAACTAAACAAAGAATCAACTACAGTATTAGCATTGAAGCAGGAAATTTTGCTAGGGATTTTGTGCAGGTCATCAAGGTGGTAAAGTCCTTCTTTATGTGTTCCTTGTAGTAGCGTCTGTCTTGACACCTGAGATTTAATGAAACAACAATCAGGCCAAAACTCAAAAAACACATTGTTATCTCTAGTAAATTTAGAGACACTAATCAAATTCTTGGTAATGGAGGGCACATGCAAGAGATCTTTTAACACAAAGGAAAAAGAAGGGGATTGTGATGAGTGTAGTGAGGTGTTGCCAATGTGTGCAATAGTCATACCTTTGCCATTACCTACCAACACTTGTTCGGCTCCTGCATATTCTGTGCCTCCATTCAGGTTTTGTGGATCAAAGGTGATGTGGTGAAAGGCTCCAGTGTCTGCATACCAGTCATCATCGAATCTGATGCGTGAAGCTAGAAATGCTTGGGGAGCTGTTGGGCCATTAGGGTTGTGAAAGGAATTAGGAGGTGGAGGATGGGCATTTGGTGCTCGATTTGGGTGTGGGAAATCTTGATTAAATCTGTGAAAACATTGCCACACTGTGTGGCCGATTTTCCCATATAGTTGGCAGATCGGTCTTCCTCCATTGTTCCAAGAACCCCTTCCACGAGAGCCTCTACCACGACCTCTGAAACGCCCACCTTGTCCTCTGCCATAGCCACCACTTTCTTGGTTGTTCTGAGCTAGGTGCACTTGAACAGAGCCAAGTTTGGTTTTGCGAAACCGTTTAATTAAATCTTCTTGAGACAGGAGTAGGGATTCAAGTTCACTTACACTCATCACATCAGCTTTTGACATTGCCATTGTAATGAATGCACTGTAGTCTTCATTCATCCCCTCAAGAACGGCCTCAATGTAATCTTCTCTTGTCACTGGCGCACCTAAGGCGGTGAGTGAGTCTGAGATCTTCTTGATCTTGGTCAGGTATTCATTGACAGAGGAACTCTGTTTCTTGATGCCCTTAAGCTGAGTTTTTAGCTGCTTGATCTTGGATTTGGCCCGGGAAGCAAAATATTCTTCGAGTTGCACCCCAATTTCATGAGTAAAATCACAATCAGCAAGTCGATTTGTGAAACTTATGTCCATCGAAGTGAAAAGCCACGCAACGAGGTGTTGATCTTGCTGCTCCCAATTTTGATAATCTTGACTCTCATTTTCATCTCTTTCATCTTCTGCAGTTGTGAAGCGCTTTGGGATCTTTCCTTTGCAAAGGTGATCTTGAAGTCGATTAGCCTTGATGCATGCAAGTGCTTGCCTTCTCCACGGGATGAAGTTCTCCTCATCGAGCTTGAAGGAGATGGGGTTGGAAAAGGTTTTTAGGGTGAAGCTCGTTTGAATTGTGATTGCGGAAGCGGGTGTGGATTCTGAGTGGTCCATGGATCGCAATAGCTCTGATACCATGAAAGGTATCAGAAACTATTGGATATGGAGGTGCTGAGGCACAAAAGAGAAAAAGAAGAAAAGCTGTTAAGCTTGTGAGCTGAAAGGATGTGACGTTTTTCCTTGATTCTTATTTGGTATAGTAAACTGAGTTCAATACATATACAAGTGGTTCTTGGACTAGTTACAAGCTAACAGAAAAACAACTTGTAACCAATTGCTAACTAACTATTAGTTAGAGGCTTATCTCTAATATTGCATTCCGATACAAAAAATTGCAGAAAAACGATCACAGTTGTCTCGATGATGCAGTTATTGATCACAATTTAAAACCATTTTGTCATGCAAGGTATATAATTATAAGTGCATGACAATGTGTCAAATACATCCACAGTTTCAAATTGTGGCCTAAAATCGCATCGCAGTGGTAATTGTGGCCGTTATGCCAGTGTTTTTCCATAATTTTCCTCATCAGAGTGCAATCACAATCGCAACTTAAAATAATGTACATCATAAGAACATTGCAGGAGTGCTGAAATCATTACCTGGAATAAATCACCAATATTGACAATGAGAGCTTGTGGGTTAGGTTTGATACCGACCCAGCTTCCATCTTTCAACAATTGCAAGCCCCCAATCTGGTCTTGGTGTAGTATGGTGAGGAAACAAGAGTCACTGTGAGGTAAGAGGCCGAACACCTTTGAAGGGTGGGGACAAGGTGGATATCTGTTCAGGCGAAGAAAACTAGTGCTTGCCGAACAGTTCTCTTGGAAATAGTTGAATTTGATGTTGTTCAGTTTCTGAGCTAGAATTTGCGCCAAACCTTCTGCCAGGGGCGTAGCTACTGCTGCAAAAGCTTCTATAGTTGATCTAGATTTTGACATGCAATTGATCAGATATCCAGAAATCAGAAGTAAGAACTGATTTGTCAAGAAATAAAATGGTAAAGAATTTAATTTTAATACGTTATCATCATAGGTTTATATAATTATTATCTGAGTAAGTATAGCCAATGGTTGGATAGCATTATAAAAGTACAGAAATTCTTGGGTGACCTGATCAAGTTTGATCAGATTTAAGAAATATTTAGATGTTTAAAGAGTAAGAAAGCATATTTATTCCATTCTATTTAGTAAGTAACACATTAACTATTATATTAAATATATAAAAAAATGAGAGACAATCATTATCCACAAAGCTGATATGTCATTTATTAAATGAAATAGAGTAAATACATTCTCTTCTTTTAGAGCACCTAAATATTTCTAGAACTCTTTTACGATGGTTTTTGTAAGAGCAATTATTTCGATGAATTGTAAAAGCAATTTAATGGTCCCCGAATCTAAAAGCTAACCCACTACTTCTAAATAAACTCAACGGGCAGAATAAAAAGGGGACGACTGAATCTAGATATCTGCAATGTTTGACGAGCAATGTTACATAATCATAAAAATGTTACTAGAAATTTTGACAAAATTAAATTTACAATGATTATTAAAGAAAATAAATAAAGTGATACCTATTCGTCTAAAATTTGATAATTACATCACTTCATCCTAATAACTTAATTGTGCTAAATTTTCTCAATGTTTATATCACAAACTTTTTCGTAACTTTTTACCCCCATCAAAAAGAAATGGTACTCATTAGTACATTTTTATCTACACTAGTACCACATTGACTTGTGTATGGGCCATGCATATGAGAAATCAGAAGAAAGGAAATTAACAAAGAAGGCTAGTAAGAAAATGAAACTTCCGTGCGAATCAGATGGGTCACAAATTCAATTCCTATAACGCCTAGATCTATGTAAAATATCTAATTGGCCAATTATTTCTGCCTGATGCTTCAGATAAAGTTTTGATTTTACTTTTCACTTGTTCAGTGGAAGTAATTGGATAGTAACTTTAAAAATCAAATCAAATGTTAAATGGTGTAAAACTTTCAGGATCATGATTTAATTATTAGTTAAATTTGTGATTCAATGGTAATTAAATCAGATTGAATTAGAAAATATTTTAACTAGAAATATTATTGATGACCACTTCAATCAGATAACTAGATCTTGTTTTTTTTCTTCTTGATTAGCTAATTAGATGTAATTTTTAAAGACATCAGTTCAAACGACAAACTAACATTATGTTTTGGAATTAGAAAGTTTATGGGGTCAACGGTAAGATTCTTTTCATTCCAATGTCAAACTAATCAATCACTAACTTCAATAGAGAATTTACAAACTAGACATGTTATTTGAACATCAAAATATAATCATCACGTATTCAACTAGAGAAAAAAAGTAAATACTTAAATTAATCCCTTAGAAAGATATGAGGAAGTAAATTAGTTCTTTATATTTGAAAAGTTCGAAATTGATCACTTATATTTTAAATGTGGGGATAATTTGATATCTCTGTATAGATCTACACAATTAAAAAAAAACTATATGAAAAGATTGGTTCATCTCTTTTTGAAATATGAGTGATCATTTGAGACTTTCAAAATCTAAAATAGTAACTTATCTTCTAATACACCAACTTGAATATTTTTATAATATAAAAGGCATATCTAAATTTCTAGTTGTAGATGATCATTGTTAGGAGAGAGTCACAATTTTGTAATTTTCTTTTTCCACTGTATCAATAAAATATCTATTCTATAATGAAAATACAAATAAGATATGTCGGATTATTACTCCCTCTATCTAAAAATAACAGTTAAAATACAATGTATTTAACTACAATTTAATAAAAAAAATGTATTTAGCTATAATTTATTAATTAAATACATTGATCTTTGGACCGCCTATTTCTAGATGAACGTGATATTAATTAAAAATCACTTACCAACAAAAAATTTCAGGATTTGAACCCCAATCATGCTAAAAAATCATACCACGCTATTGTCATCTTCTGCTGTATATCATTGCAGTTTCTGTTGCATGTTGTTACCCTAAACCTTATTTGCCGTTGCTTGTCCAGTCGAAATTTGGAAGGAAATAATGATAGCAAAATCCAGGACCAGAAATAAATAATTAAAGAGATAAATACATACATACCTCAGAGCTTCGTGCTGCTTCATCCTTGCTATGTCTGGAAGGAGTACATGGAGTGCTTCTGACCAAGAGAGTTGACTCAGATTAGTGGCAGAGGGGTTGCCCCACCTATAACTTCCGGCAGGTAGGTTCAAGAAACTCTCATGGCACTTTGTTGCAAAAGGCTTTCTGAACAATTTCACTTGCTCAAACTGCAGGGTTTGGAGCAGCTCATGTGAAAACCCATGATTCACAACCTGGAAGAAGCCCCACTTTCTAGCAGCTTCAGTGATTTCCTCCATGCACTCCTCCTTGTCAAGGTAGTCAAGATTAGTTAACCGGCTAAGATCAATTAAAGGTAGCTCACACCTCTCTACCATGGAGGAGGATTTGTCACTTATTACGTCTCCAATACCACCATGTGAACTCTGCAAAAGGGTCTTGTAAGTCTCCAAAAATGGAGGCTCAAAATCCATATTTGGAAGCAATAGTGGGTTGTTGAAATACTTGGAAATGCCCTCTATATATATATATATAGAGAGAGAGAGAGAGAGAGAGAGAGAGAGAGAGAGAGAGAGAGAGAGAGAGACTTTTATTTAATGAAATTCTTATATTTATATCACAATTTATGACAACTCAAGTAAAGAGTGAAATGCTCATGCCCCCACAAGGTTTTGATTTTTCCAAAATCATTATACATGTATATATAGTTTTGCCCCATTATTTAATAAAATTTGACCTCACATTCATTAATTATAAATAAGATAAAATAACAAAATTTAACACCTTTCAATTTTTGTTATGCTTGTATATTATTTTTGCTCCAATTACTAAAACTTTCTAGATCTGTTGCTGATAATAATATATGATTAAATAATTATATTAAAAGAAATTATACTGATAATTTATAGAAATTAAATTTAAAAAGATAAGAACTTTATTGAAAAAATTTGTAGAAGTAATGGGAGCATTGTTTTAAATTTTGAATGCAAGAGTAATCTTGTATGTCATCTTAATTTATTCAACTACTCATCTAAAATCTTATTAGTAAATTTTGACAATATTTTTTATACATCATTAGGATTGAGAAGAGATTCGTTGACATCGGTGAAGGCCTTTACACACTAACACCTTCAATAATTTTTTATAGAATATAATTTTTATTAATCCAATTTTAAATTATAATTACATATCATTTTGATTGTATGTTCTAAATTTTAAAAAGATCAGACACTTATAAGATTATGATCAAATAGTTCTTACTTATTTGTATTGATTTATATCTATAAGGAAAGTATATTAAACAATTCAAGATTAATGTAATATTTTGAAAACGTAATCTATATCATATAACAACTTCCAATATAATTCAACCGCAGGTTTTTTTAAAAAAAAAATCAATAAAAATTTAGTAAATATGTTATATATATATCAAGTCTTATCCCAATGTATATGGATAATTCCTTGCTAGGATAATGTAAATTCAACTTTCTTGTTCACGCCACAAGATTGCAAGACAAATAAAAGACCCTTTCCATGGAAGCACGCACAATCACCGATCTGTTGATGGGATATACATGTAATTCGATCTGTCCTCCTAAAAAGCCGAACTTTTCTATCAGCAAACACTACGGAGCATCTTAAGGCGGAATTATCTCTTCCTTAATGCTGATTATTCCCCTCACATGTACATGTTTTTATGATTTAATTTTGATATAAAATTTAATTTTTATGTATCGGATTATATAAAAAAAATTTATATTGTCATTTAATCAAATCATCTCATTTAAATAACATTTCATACCCTAAGTATGATATTTAACAACTTTTGCGAATGTCGTAATATGTGATCGTATGATTATGTAAATTTTTCTGTATTGTCGGTACATAGAAATTAAATTATTTGATATAATTATGTGTTTATGTAATTTTGATTTTTCTTTGGTAGAGGAATTTTTGATATATTATTATGTTCAATATTTTTCCTTTATTTAATATTCATTATTTTAAGCAAGTAAAAAATATAATAGAATTCATTAAGATGATATATTGCTACTCATCAATTTTGAAATAATAGTATGTCTTAGCAACAGCTAAAGAAAAAGTTCGCTCTAATTTAATTAGAGTTAGAACACATTTTCAGACATAATAGTTATTTCTAAAAGTGCTTATGAGTGATCTTTCATCCAATTCAGACTAACGATAGAAATCAAATTAATTAAATTCAAATTATAGTGGTGTTGAAATAAAATGTTGACCAGGTAAGCCATCATATTTGTTTCACTTGACACAACCGCCTATCCTTGGTAGAATTAAGAGACGCAAGAGTCAAATTCAGCTGACTATCCGCATAGATCAACATGCTTCTGACACTGGTCAACCTAGTTTGATATGCTTAGGCGGTGTTTGGTAGATGAAATAGTTTTATATTTTCAGGAACGTGAATACGGGAATATAAGACCCTCATATTTGGTATATGATTTTAAAAAATATTTTCTGGTAACGTGCATTTTCAGGATAAAAATTTGACCATTTTCATACCACTTCTCGCCATGTGAATGTTACACTATATTCCCGCAGAATATCTCTGTAAAAGTAAAAAGATCAAATTACCCTTAAGCTTGAACCACCATAACTATTATTGGAGGAGGAGTGATACATGATCACCACTAAACTTACATCATATATTTATATTAAGTAAAATGTTGTAAATTAGTATATAAAAAGTTGTAAACCATGGATAAAATATTGTAAATCAATTTGTAAAAAGTTATAAACTAACATATAACTTTTTACATGTTAATTTATAACTTTTTAACTTAGTGTAAGTATATGATGTAAGTTTAGCAGTGTACATTTAATATTTCTCTTATTGGAGCATTGATGCCATCATCGGACCGTAGCCGGCAATCCCAGACCACCACTGTTTGTCTCCAGACCACTAATGCTAGTCGTTGGACCACCGTCGTGGAGCCACCCCGACACTAGACTGCCTATGCCGGCTGTCGAACTACCAACACTGGTCCCTGGACTGTCACCACAACCGGCCGATTATTGGAGGACCACCATTGTTCAATGGACCTTGCCAACAATTGATGGACTTTGTAACTGGATGACAAACCATTGAGGCACCGTCATTACCATTTTGTGGCCGTATTTTTGAAAAAATACTCAATATTCCCCAAAATGTCATTTACAACCAAATACGTAAATGATTAATTCCCAAGTATATATAATTTATAATATTCTTGATATTTCAATATACGTACTTAACATGCTTAAATGTCTTGCCCAGAAATGAAAATCAAACCTTGAAATAAACATCCCCTTATTAAGTGTGTTGCCATAACCCAATAGGTACTGTAGTATAGATTACTTTGTGAAAATTGAATAACAATACAACCCAAATCGCTTACAGCTGTGTGTGCTAGTCAGATATGTCATTGAGTAAATAACCTTTTTACTCCAAACATTTTTAAATTGACATTAATCTGATCCTAATTTTTTTACATAAACTTAGTTTTAATATTTTGAATCTTCACATCAATTTAGTCATTTTATTAAAAAAAAATAAAAATAACTAGACTAAATTGAAGTAAATATATAGTTTTATTAGGATCAAAATTAAAAATTTAAAAATCTATTGCCTCCGTGTAATTAATCTATATAGAGGAGGAAGTCACATTTGTTTGAGCCTTCTCGTCTCTTAGATAAGGACTTGCATAAGAAGAAACTTATAAGAAAGTGATTTTATGTTTGAAAGCACAATAATATAAGTGCTTATTTTAGTTTATAGTGCTTGCTCTTAGAAAGTTGTGCACAAGATTTTTTTAAGTTAAATATTTTAACTTCTCAATAAGTACTAAGAACAATTCTTGGTAAGTCATAAGATATATAACAATTTAATCCAAACACATACCAAATAATTTTTAACTATTGAAAAGTTGAAATAAGTCATAAGTGGTGGTATATATCCAAGCCCACTCATAGCACTTTTAATTTGGTTTATTTTTTCATTTTCTATGTTTATCTTTTCAAAATTTTATGAAAAAAAATAGCAAAAATAGGAAATATAATTTGTTTTTTTTTTCATTATTTTCATTATTTCTTTGACAAAATCCTGAAAATAGAAAATATTAAAAAAAATGAAATCTCAATTCAAATATGCCTTTAAGATGTTTCAAAAGTATTAATTAGTACATTTTTAGAATTGAACTTAAACTTATTTTTAATTTACCAAACATTTTTGTTTAATTTTTAAAATTAAACTTAAAAGTTAATTTTAAAACAGTTTTAAACAAAAAAATAAGATCAAAAGACTGTCAAATTACATGCCCTTAATTTTCATTAATTTTTTGCATTATAATTAATACTTATGTGCTATACATTCAAAGATATAAGAAATGAGGGGTATTCACAAATTGCTTAATATTTTTCATTATGTAGGATGTTTCGTTATTTAGCACCATTTTATAACAAAGAACTTGGACTAAAACATGTAATATAATGTTATCATCGGGTACCCCAGATATCGGAATATGGGGGAATAGCCGAATGATCGTGCTTTCCTACTCATAGATGAGATGGCCAGAGAACTTCCGACCTTAATCTCCTATCACCCAGGGACTGGAGCTCTGAAGAGACACGAGGGAGACCCCAAAGACATGTGTCTGGTAATGATCTAAGTTTCCCAAGGAATGACAAAATCATGGAGACGTCGGGTGGAGCGCAACTTAAGCACAGATTAAAGGTGGGGTTTGACATTTCTTCTTGAAGAATCTCCCTAACAATTCGTATATTATCCGTACTATATAGCTTAGCTCTAAACTACTTGTTTTGGACGAATATAAATATATAGAAAGTGGAAAGCATAATAGTGGCAATTCATATTCTTCCAATTAATTATTTCCTCTTTCCCTTACCCTAACTCTCTTTGCAAGGACCCATCCTGGTGCTAAGGCAACCATGAGGAGACAAGGAACGTCACGAAAATCCACCGTCCGCATCACCAGACACCTCCTAGGTTACAGAATGTAACATATAATATATTTAATTTACATAGGTTTTGTGCTGAATAGATAGACCTCTAAGATTAGATTGGGCAGATGCAATAATGCATGTCTCCTAGTCAATAGTCTAAATCCAGTTGTCTAATTCTTTTATTGGTGAAAATGCATGGTTGCACAATTACCGCGTTAGTAATGATTAACCAGTAAACAAAAATATTTCTTCTGTGTATGTACTCATGTCGCTTATCTTGTAACCAATGCCGTATTAAAGGACTGCTTTTTCGACATAGCATGTACATGTTACAAGATTGAAGAGAAATAAAAACTGCTTATTAATTGGAACCCAATTGAAGTTGATACACATGCTATTCTCATTATTCTTTCTAGGGCACCTTAATTTGATGGGATGAGATAGCATATTCCAATAACCCCATGGCATAAATAGAACCATACCAAGTGTTAGAAACCAAGAACCCAGAAAAAGAGAAACATAAAAAATCAGGTTAAGAATATGTATATCTGTATATTCTGAACTGTGTTTCTGTATAAAATGGAGGTGCCTATTTATAGGTTTAGAGTAATTAAATACAAAGGAATCAAAATCAGATCAACTTAATTTTATACAATAATCAACCCAATCATTTACAATAAATAATATCTAATCATATCCAAATCATATCATAACACCAAGAAGAATAGAAGATAAATACCAGAGAACCCTATGCGTGTTTAGTTATAGTTGCAAACTTTTATTTGATCTATAACATAAAAGTTGTCTTGTTTTCATTTTTCTGTAACCATGGTCTGAAATATAAAAAATAGGTGGTTAAAATATAATTTAATATGATTTGGTCAAATATATTGAAATTAGTTGAAACTCAATTGGCATCATTCAAACTTTAATTCAAAGTGTGCAAACTAAAATCCAAATATATATGTTACTGGGAAAAAAAAAACATAGATAATGTAACTGGAAAAAACATATAGCAAAACACAAAATGAGTATAAAAGAATGACGCGATGTCAATGTCACCTGTGCTTGCGCGAGGATGCATGTGAAGACTCGTCATCATTCCATCTGAAGCGAATACATTGCATTGCAACCTCTACGTAACAAGTTATAGGAAAATAATGATGATAATTAGTCTTAAATTGCATATTTATTTTTGAAACATAAATACATTTTGAGTTTGATCTTTATTTTATCTTTTGGGTTTAAAATTTTTTTAAATTATTTTGTTTTAATTCCTACAATAGTTTATATTAATTGTTAGACCACCTAATGGACTATGCATTCAATCATATATGATAGTCGGTTACTAACTCACTTTCTTTAGAAGCCTCTGCAAAGTTACTAACTCGCATTCTGAATTGTCATTTTGCAAGTTTTATAGAGGCCTCTACATAGATAGAATTAGCCTTGGACTGGTATACATAATGTTATAGATAATTGAATTAATTTTCCACCGCTACAAGGATAATCTCAATTAAACTTTCGTAGGTTTGGTAAAATGCTAGGTAGAGGTCAGATTGTACAACATCAAGGCAACAATGATTTTTAATCTTACAATTAGATTTTTACCAAGAATCTTTGAGAACAGAGCTTTGAGATTAACAACAAAATTGTATAGCACTTCTTGGACTTTCTAAAACACCTTCGCTTGCCCAAATCTAATCCTATAGTGTTACAACTCAATTTGGGAATGTGATCGATACATGGAAAATCTTATCCCCACGTAAATATCAGCCACTAAGTTGTGCTATATGTATAATTTAAATATTATTTTAATTTCCAAAACATAACCATTTCATAAGTTAAGTCTGAAATCCATAATCATAAAATAGAATGTAATCGAGTTGTTTTATACAAAACCTGAAATAATATAAATTTAAGTACGTGTCAAATTTGAATCATGATAGCAAAATATTATACTCATGGATGGTCTGGGACCTTACTCACAAAATTACTAGAATACTCTAAAAGAAACAAAAATTTATACTTCACTATAAAGTGACGCTCACTAAAACTAAAGTACTACTACTGTTAAAGAGGAGGCTGAGGCTGAGAAAGATCTAGAGCAGCAACTATATTTGAAAGAGAGAGGAAAAGAGAGTGATGAGTTTTATTTAAAAGTTAGTGAGTAGATTTTCACTTGTAACCCCAGATGAGACAACCAACAGGATCATATCTAAATAATAAATGCAACAATGTAAAACAATTTATATTTATTAATAGTTCAAGACCAATAATTCGTATGAATCATGTAGCCAATAAACTAATATAGAAACAGAAATTTATGAATATATATGTAGCATAGCAATATAATACATAGATATACTTTGAACTCTGAAGGGCACCTAACAAGGTCCCATATTGGATACCTAACCAGATTTCATTCTTTGAATACTCTGATAGGGACAAAATTGTCATCTGATAGATAATTTTTTATCAAGGCTAACGATTTCATAGTCGTTAATTCTCTATTCCTTTATAGCTATCATATAAACTAAGAATCATGAAAACTAATTAAATTCTCTGTCTTGTAATAACTAGGCTCTAACTCTGATTCTTAAAAAGCATTATTTTATAAACATATAATTTCAGTAAATATTAAAACAAGGCTGACAATAATAATAAATCCTACACTTAGTCACAATCTATTTTCAAAGCAATTTACACAATAGTAATAGTCCTATAAGTTTTCCAACCCTTTTCATGATTTCATTTGAAAACATAAATTCTAAACTTGCCATCCATAAATTTATATAAGCTCATATAATCTTTATACTTGTCATGAAATAATTTCAAAATTTGTGTTTCAATATTTCTGTGCAAGGAAATATTACTCTAATGACCAAAATTAAAGGTGACAAGCTTGAACTCACTCACATAGAAGGGTGGAATATGAGATGTGAACACTAACGGAGTTGCGACGAGTGGGAATGTCACCAACATCTATCATTATGTCAACATAAACACACACAAAAATTATAAGCTTATTAGAACAGTTATGTGAACATCTGGAAAGTACCCAAACTTGACAATAATCAAGAATAGCAATATCCAATCACATGAAAAGGAAGAAAAGAGAGGAAATGTAGCATAAACCATTGCTAAATCTTTACCTTGAAGCTTGGAGGAGATAGGATTAGAGGAGGAAGAAAGTAAAGGGTGGAACAGAGGGTTGGGAAGTAAAGGTTTGCGTTTTTTGAGTTTGAAAAGTGTGGGAAAGGGTTTATCTAGGGAAATTAGGTGTTTTTAATAAAATTGTGTTGTTTTTAGGGTTTTTGGTATCGAGGGTCTTGCCACGGCGATAGGGTATCTAGCCATGGTAAATTTCCTTATAGTGTTCCACATTCTAGGGCTGGTTAGCGAATTGCCATGGCGAGTGGGTACCTAGCCATGGCGAGTGGGTACCTGGCCATGGTGACTCCCTCGCTACAGCGAGAGGGAGGCTCGTTGTGGCGAGGGTTTCTGCAAGAAGGTTGCTGTTTCTGGATTTTAATGTGTCTAGGGGCTTCCCGGCTACACGGGTCGGTTTTGGGAGGATCTGGGAGCGATACTAGACTTATTTAGGAACATGTGGACCTAAGACATCACATGTAGAGAGAGCTAAAAGTTTTCCATTATAGTGCTTTTCAAATATCTTCTTAAATAAGCTTCAAAACTCTTCTCTTTAGATCCAAAAACACCTCACTTGTAAAATTGAATAAAAGTAAGGGTGCTTGTGTTTTCGATTTTGTAAAAAATGATTATGAACCTTAAATTTTATATATAATTGAAAAAGTTGAAAACTAATTTTTTTATATTTTGATTATTTTTTAAAAATTATCTAAATATACAAAAAATTATTTTTTTTGAAAAAAGTGATAATTTCACACCAACATCTAATCCAAACACACCCTTAATTAGTTTCTAAATAATCAAATTCATCTAAAAATTACTAATTTATCATTAGTTCCGATAATTTCACAAAATTCCAAAACCCATATAAAAGTGGTCTTCACAAGTGTAGCATAAAAATCATAAAAACTAAGTATTAAATGAGTTTAAGTACACTAATCAGCTAGTATCTATATGACCAGCGGCTATCTAGTACGATTTGGCACGATGTTAAAATTCCATTACTTGAAAATATAAAATTATTTTATGTAAATTAAACTCTACATATATTGTATAAAATTAATATATATATATTTTATCCATGTATGAATAACAATTTTACTTTGAAAAGCATCGCCCAATCAACAATAAGAATGTACAAGGGATGAGTTTAGTCAGGTTGGACCAACTTGCTACCCAACCCATTTTTTAGAGATAGCGTCATTCTTTGGAGTTCAAACTTGACCCAACGATAATTCGATTAATTATCGTGTCAAACTAATTTTTAAACAACCTATAAAGATTTAGACATCGTACATAATAAAGTTATAAAAATTTATAATAAACAAAAAGATATTTTACATTATATATTTTAAAACGAATTATGGCACCAAAAATAAAATCAAATTACTCAAAATATATTAATTAAAATATAAAATATTATAATTTATTATTAATTGTTATAAAAAATTATAGCGCTAAAATAATTATTTAAATTCAGATAGAATCGAGTCAATTTGATATACACTCGAATCCAATAAAAAAAAAAGTGAACTAGATCAAGCTACAAAACCTAAACTTAACCCAATAATCGTTGGGTTTGGCCGCCATTAATACCCCTTGTCGGCAGACAAGCACGTGATGGTTAAATTAATGTCACAGTATTAAAGTGCAATTCTATGATGCCAGTATTAAAGTACAATCCTAATCAAGCAGATGTCCGTCACTTTGAATGGCTAAGGAAGTGTTTCAAATCATTTTCTTGGCCACTACGCATGCATCACAACAAAAAGCAAGAAAGCTGGAAAAAGAGCTATTTCCCTCACACCATCAATTTGTTTTTAGTTCCGCAGTTTCCATCATGAAGCCATTTTCATCTTTAAAACTTTGTTTTTTTGGTTAATCAACTTTTAAATTTGGAGTAATATTATTATATTCATACTTTATGAGACACCATATTAACATATTTTTATTTATTATTGGATGTGAAGTGGATTCAAAACTAGGTGAGTTCTACACCCTATTTAATAGTAAATAGGAATGTATTAGTATGATATCCCACAAATAATGAGTATAAATATTATTTTTCTTGAAGTTAAGATAGAGACTTGACTTGCCTATTCCCTACACAATTAATTTTTTTAATTGTGATAATGGTTATAATTATAATTTATTGTATTTTTTCATACATTTATAATTTATTGCATGATGCAATTTTTTGAACTTAAATTATATGAATGAAAATAAACTGTAACCTTTTCATGTTTTTTGGGCATGTAGATATGTGAGGCCGACGGCCCCTGCCGAAAGAGTAACAAGCTAATTGCATCAAGAAAAGCGCAATAAACTAATCATTACCCAACCCACAGATCACTAACGCAGTGAAATAGACATCAAAAGGAGTTTTTTACCCAAAAAAAAAAAAGAAAAATACTTATTTACTGATATACATGCGTTTGGATATTACTCATCTATATATACTGGTTTTGGAGAAATAGAAAAATGGCTGATTGTGGGGTAAATTCAGCAAGCAAAACAGTACACTGTTAAATGAATTATATGATAAAATGTTCAATTGTCCACTGATTTACAACCGGTCATCTGACACGCTGCAGGAGTCGCAGGCACAAATCGGCGGGCACTCAGCCGAATTGCTACGCGGGCAGTGCAGCACGGACGCAGGCGTGAAAATGGCTGACAGTCGGTCAATTTGTGCAAAACGCGTTACCGCCGGCCGATTTATTGCTACCTTGCACAGTGAGCCGATTTAGCCTTGGACCGCTATAAATCACGTCCTTTTCGTGGTGGAGCCGTTTCTTAGCTTTTTGTTGTTTTGTCAAATTTGGTAAAAGAGGTGTAAGAAACGTGGTGGAGCCATTTCCTGACTTTTTGTTATTTTTTCAAATTTGGCAATGGAGAGTGTAAGGAACGTGGCGTGGTGGAGCCATTTCTTAACTTTTTGTTAGTTTTTCAAATTTGACAAGAGAGAGCATAGGGAAGGAAAGTAGTGGTATAGATGATACGAGAGAAAATAATCTATATTATTAGAATTAATGTGAATATATGTGTAAATTTGAATATCAAGGTATTTTTTTTAGTTAAACATTATCAGTGAAGACATATTTTTTTAAGTAGTGAATTTTTTTTGTTTGGGTGTGTAGTATATTTATTTTAGCAGTATATTTTTTTATTTGAATAGTATAGCATATTTATTTTTATTATTTTATTTATTTTGCATAGAAAAAAAATTCCACCTATAGAATCAAAGTTAGATAAATAACAGATCTAAAGTTATAACTTCTAAAATTTATTTATGTTGATTGGAATATATTTTACACTTTTAGATATAAGTAAAATTTAATTAAGAAACAAACAGATAAGTTAACTTTACAAATAGTAAGTACAAACTATTATTAGTGAAGCAAATGTCAAGTTGCAATTCAAAATCCTTCATTTAATTTTTAATTTTTGTACTTGTAAGAGCTAAATTATTTGAAATAGTTTAATTTATTATTTTATTTTATGGAGTTGTAGGAACTAATAACTTGAAATTGTATATTTTTTTTATTTGAATAGCATAGTGCATGTATTTTAATTTATATATTGAAAGAACTAGGTGCTTGAAATATTTTTAATCTTTTTAGTTATAGAAAATAATTAGTTGAAATAATTTTATGAATAAAGTAATGTTGATAATAAAGTAATCTTTGAGATTATAATATGTTTAATTTATAAATAATTAATATTGATAATAATTTAGTAATATGACTTTAGTTTGACTCAGCTATCTTTATTTAGATTATTGTACAAGTTCAATAATATTGATAACAATACAGTTGTGTTCTTTATTATACTTCCTCACCTCTCAAATTCCCTTCTTTCTTCGATAAGTCACACGGATGCTCCAATTACACCCACTCCCATAATGCTTGCATTTTCATTGATATTTTGTTTGGTCTAATTCGTAGACCTTGTACTCAACTCTACTTCGGATACTATAGTTTTAACTGCAAGTAGTATAGACTCTTTATTTGGAAATTGCTGCACTTCCTACAAAGGTTGCTCCCCAGATAATTGCACAATATCTCCACTACTGACAATGTCCCTAAACCCTGCATCCATTGTTACTTGTGTTGCTTCCATATTCAAACTTGAATAGTGGCCAATCCATTAACTTTCTGATCGCACAAGAGACCGTGTCAAAGGCTGACTCTAGGCAGTAGGTGTTATCTCATCGTCATCATCGTCCGACGCTGATGAGTTTCGAGTATTATAAAAATATCATAATGTAAATAACTAATTAAAAATAGTTGAATAAGAATTTAAATTATTTAACTAACCACTAAAACATAAAAATAAAATAAAATTGCACTATCTCATAGTTAACGATTTACACAATATTAAATATTAGCATGCCAACGAAAAAATTGCAGAATATAACAAATTAATTAACAATTAATAATGAAAGCGAGTACTAACATATTTTATAAAAAAAATTAATAAAAAAAATTCAGACCTTAGACAATATTAAAATCTTAATCACAAAAGTTTCAAATAAATAATTAACAAAAAACATTGAAAATAAAATGTTATCGTCGTTCGGCTCTTCTTCAGAAACCAACTCATTGTAAGGCTCATATCCGGCAATTGGACCATCAAGTTGAACCTCTCTACCAACCTCGGTCGCCAATTCTCTTAAAGTTGGGCCACTCATCACATTATCTGTATTTACTTCATCATGGTTTTCATAGACCACTGGATTTGGCATCGAAATTATATGGGAAGGTTGAGCTATAGACAATTCATCAAATGCTTGAATGGGAGTATTCCCATTAGATCTTCTTTGCAACTCTCCTAAAGCTACAAATACCTCCATAACATGAAGTTCTGAAAATTGATTATGATAATCAAATATCATCCTCAAGTCATCGTCACTTTCAATACTGTAACTCTCATACTGAACTGCACCGTGACCAATCAACATATCTAGCCGATATACCATTTGAATGATTTCTTTGTTTCTTGCACGTAACTTGTGAAGAATTTTGGCATGAAGTTCAGAAAGCATCGTAGATGAACGAACACTAATAAATGGTAGATTTTGAGAGCAAAACTTGACTCCATCTTGCGAGTTTTGAATCACTTCACAGTTATAATGAACAATCATAAAAAGTCTCTCTACCATTTTTTTTTACTCAGCCACTGTATAAAGAGAAAAAAAAAATTTCCTTCAAATTTCCTTCTAACGAAGTGTCCGAGGGTCTATTTATTCAGCTCGTGGATATAAAACGTTTAACTGGTGGGTGATTTTGGGGACATAAATTAGGATCTGTAACCTATAAATCATTGCACTGTTGGCTGATGCACATAAAGTAAATCATTGCACTGTTAGCCAATTTATACTTAGTGCATATCCATAAATAACACTAATCCGATTGTACATCTGTAAATAATCATTTTTCTTATTTTATTTTGGTGAAAAAGCCCATCAAAAGTGAATGTGAATTAAATATCATCATGAAGGTTAACCAAATAAAAAAATAAAATCTCATGATGAATAGAATTAAATTTTTGTCCATGTTTTTCTATATTTGATCTCTTATTCTCCACCTGCATCTGGAGGATTTTTTTTTTTCAAAAGAATTATCATGACGGCAAACAAAAACGAGGTGGAGGAAATGAGAAGAAAAAAGAGAGAGAGAGAGAATAGGAAATAAAAAAAAAATTCTCTTTATATATATATATATTTTAGATGAAGTAAAGATAAAAAAAAATAAGAAGTATATAAAAAATATAATGTGAACAAAAGATTAAAGTATTATAAAATGACAAATGCGTTCTTATCATAATCATAAGAATATATATATATATATATATATATATATATATATATATATATATATATATATATATATATATTCTTATGATATCCAAAGCAGGAGACGGAAATTAAGATAAAGGATTGTTTTGGATGAGTTTCTAGGGAAATATTTTATAATGATCTCTTTAAAAAATAAAATCTATTCTTATATTTGGATGTAAAATTAATTTTTGTTTGCACTTGATATTAATAGATCTTCATTTAATTTTAAATATCATTTTATGTTATAACAAGTACTTTTTCAAAAGATGAAAAATAGACTTTTCTTTTGTACGTTTGCTATAATTTTACTTTTACTATAAAATTTTATTTAAACATATCAAAAAAGTTGAAAAAAATAATATTATGTACGTGTTTTGCATATTTTGTTCTCAAATGAGAGAAGCAAGATTTTTAGGGTAAAATTCACGAATTTTTTTTCTTTTTTTTGCAATGTGTGTTAACGATAAAAAATTATAAATCAGTGTTTTAAAAATTAAACTGTAATTTTTTAACTAAGTTTCACTTATAATATTAAGAATTCAAATTTTGTAGTCACCACTTAAAATATTTCATTCATTTATCAATCTTGTCCTAAAATTATATATATAAAAAAAATACAAGGATAAAAAATTATAAATGTAGTTTTTAGAATGAGTTTGCACATCTCACTCGAAATTTAGCAAAACACGAGCCCATGTGAGACTGTGACGATGAAAAAGAAGAGTAAATATTATTTTTAATCTTAACATTTTTAAAACTGACATCATTTTGATTCAAAAAATAAAATTCATCACATCAATTTACTTTTAAAATTTTGACAATAATTTCGTGCTTTTGTCAAATCATCAGTAACTTTTGTTTGTTTTCATCTACTTGGCACATTTTCTTTTTCTTTCTCTTGTTATTTACCAAAAAAATTCTGCTTGGCACATTAATTTTGAGCTACGATACTTATTTGTCTTCATTGATCGATGGGAGGAGACGACTTCTAACGTATCAACTTGAATTGAAAACAAATGATAATACATAAAATAAAAATTAAATTTAAATATTGTCATCTAAATCCCGAAATATCAATGCAGATAAGCCTTGATCCCATCCCAATGCCTTACTCACTTGATACCCAAATTGATACAAATATAACCAAGACATGTTTACAACAATTGTGAAGTTTCACTTATTATCCAAAATATAAAATGTCAAGTTTTTTGTTTTAAAAAAAATCAAATTAATATTGACAATAAAATATTAGAGCTAAAAATGATATTTACTCTTATAAAAAATAAAAAAATAAAAAGCAAGTTCCACGGAGGGTCAGAGGTATTATTTATATGATTATATAATAAAAAATGAGAGATAAATATAAATATTTTAAATGTAAATAAATCTATAATTTATAATACATATAATTCTAACTTATGTAAAATTTAAATTTTTTTTAGGCATCATATATCATGCATTGATTTCTCTCGCAACTAAGGTTGATCATAACCCAGCCCAGCTCATCAACATAACCTAGCCCTAAACCTATCGAAACATATTCGAGTCTTGAAATTTGATTCAATATACCTTTTGGGTCGTCAAGTCATATTTCAAGTTGTTAGACCTAGTCCAAAGTCAAATAATTTATTTGGACAAATTTTTCTGCAATAACTAATCACAAATTACAAGATTTTACAGTTCAATAAATATATTTTATATTGATATTATTTTTATATTAATATGCTTTATTTTGAAATGTATATGATAAAATATCCCATAAATTTTGTTTCTTACTTGAAAAATTTCCTCATGTGTTGTTTGAAGGCTGTGTTAACCCTGTTAAACTCGATCACTAGTCAGGTTCAGGATCCAAAAATTGACCCAATATAAAAATTGGGTTGAATTCGGGTTTAATCTAATCCGACTCAACTCATCCCTTGTGCATCCTACTCACAACCTACTCTAACTTATTCTCCTTTGTTCTATATTATCTATTATTTTTGCCATTCAAACAAGAATTAAGTACCTAAAATAAAGACTTGATTATGGAATGTGTTTATCAAAACACTCATACTTAAATTTTTCAATTTCTTATTAATCCCTTATATCAATATCACACTATATTTCTCAATTATAATATTTCATAATTAATCTTTGAATTATTTTACATAACTATATGTTAATATGAATTTAATAATTTTGGTAAATTTATATTACATAAACAAATTTTATCTAATAAATATATTATACATTATACATTATTCATATTCAGAGAGCATTGCAGGGATCAGACACTAATATTTTTATCTATTAGGAGGAGGGGTTTCAAAACCTTACAGAAGAAATTGCAGCTGCCTATTTCTTTAAGGATTTCTTCAAGGGCACTAGTTAACTATATCAAAAAAGGTAAATTTTCATGGAAAAATATGATTTAAACTTTTAGAAAGTTTATAAAATTATTTTTATTAAAATTCTTAACCAATATACTTGGATCACTACTCACCAATTAGAAAAACTCTATTTATCTATGAAAACATTACTGCGGACTAAAGGGGAATAAAAAAATGTTTTGGACTTTTGGGTGACCATATGGGGCTAGTTCTGCCAGGGATGCCATGGAAGCGTGGGCTTCAGTGGTAACAAACATGCTTAAGCTCCAAGCAAATGGGGTTTAATTATGGAAGCTACATAATTGCTGGATCTGGTGGATGCGTTTTATTTAGCCCAAATTTGTGAGTCGAGTTGGTTTTGGGGTTAAATTTACGGGTCAGTTGAGTCTGGGCATTTTAAACTTCGCTATCGTTTAGACAAAAAAGAATAAAAGAGTTGTTTGGAATTAATTTTGTTTTTGTATTTTTAAAAAGTATTTTGAAAATAATATTTTAAAAACTGTTTTGGATAGTAATTAATGAAACCAACTAATTATAAATATGACATCGTATTCTTTCTTGTTTTGAAAGATAAAATTCCAAAAATATCTTTCAGTTGTTTTCTAATTTTGCTTTTAAAACACAAAACATATTTTTTTATTTTTAAAATCAATCTGAAAAGAATAACCAATCAAACAAGTCTTTTTATTTTTTTATTTTTAGAAACTAAAATTGTTCTATAAAACACTTTCCAAATAGTCCCAAAAACACTGCATTTTGGTTGGTTAACCTAAAAGAAAAAGAAAAAATATCATAGGTTCACCTAAAAATAAAGAAAAAAATCCAAATTACCAATTTGATTTTCATATATTAATTTCAAATATTAATTTATCTCTTGAGTGATATACATTATATCAATATATTTTCTAAAATATTTTTTACATCAGTTTAATACCTAAAAGATAAATGTAATATCACTTTAGTCCTTGAAAATATATGTAATATCATCTGATCCTCATTTTTCATGAGTTAGTAAACTTATTTGAATTTTTTAAAAATTAAAGTGATGTCACATGTATTTTTTAGATACTAAACTAATGTAAAAAATCTTTCAAAGGTTAAACTGATGGTACGCGTATATTTCAGATACTAAATTGATGTAAAAATATTTTCAAGAGTTAAATCAATGAAAAAATAAAAAATTAAATGAAATAAAATATGAAGAAGAAATGTCACTTGAAAAAATGTTTTTCTAATACAATTGTTTTTATAAAATCATAAGAGATAACCTATTCTAACTTCATTTAAAAGAAATCATCGTGCAATCACTAGTTTTCTTTCAATAAAATATAAAGGATGCATGTTCATTTTTGTCAACGAGCTAAGTAAATCTATTACAATTAAGATTATTATCATACAATTGCTATACAAAATGATTCCACTCAAAATGTATAAATCTTCTTCATTTAATAAAAAAAAATTGTATATATCTTCTTTTCAACCTGCCATTGAGTTTGTGAAAAATCCTAACCGATAACATTTCACTTTCATATTATGAAGAAGGATTTAATATGTTTCTTCGTTTCATAATACAGAAGTAGTAAATTTCTTCTATGTCCATCTTGAACTTTATTAAAGATTTTTGCGCAGTCATTACCACAAAAGATTTTTACGCAGTTTGGCCTCAATAAATTAATAAGTAGGTATTATTATCTTTTATCTAATTCATAATTCCACCTTAATTACAGTCACCGAGCGACCAACGTGACTCGTAATTTTTTCTTTTTTTGAATGTTTAATGTAGTCTTCAAACCATAATATTTTTCTTAAAAGAGTTTAATTTTCACATACGGATAATATAAAATATTTTTATACAATCATCTAATAATGTATTGTTATATCAGCAAAAATGGTTAAGTCTCATATCTACTATTTCAAAATCATCTAAATAAGATGATTTAATTGAATGTTAGTACATAAAAACAAAAATCTTCTTAAAATTCCTTCATTTTATATCTTTCTCTTGATTTTAATCACTATTATTGTCCTTATTGTCATTATTTTCTTTAGTGTATAAATTACTATTTTTCATATTTTAAATTTAAAGTTAAACATCATATATATTTTTGTGAAAAAAAGAATCTATCTAAAATGAATGGTAATTTGGAGATATATAATCTGATACTAAATATCGTCATTATATGATGTAGCACTTCAAGCCATCTTATTAATATTTAGCAAAGAAGAGAAAAACAAACTGAGTATCGAACCGGTTGCAGCATTGATTCGAAGATTTAAAGGTCCAATTAGTTCAATTGAGGTTCAATTGGAATAATATATATATATATATATATATATATATATATATATATATAAAGTATGAAATCATTAAATTTAACATAATCAATACAAAAAAATTATTATTTATAAGTTTAAAAAATAAATATAATCCATACAAGATTTCTCTTCTCTCGGACTCAAAACACGGGTCATAAAGTATTTGAAAACAATATTAAAAAGAGGAATAATTATTGCACACTACTATAAAGCCACCATACACTTACCCCATATACAAATACACTAGAGGACAAAATTTGGGTATGTGTTAGAGTGATGGCAATATAGGGATTATGAGACAAAGGAAATGCACTTTTATTTGGCTAAAGGAAGGAAAAGGAAAAGCTTCTCTCACCTATCCCCCTTCAAAAGTTTTCATTCTTTTTATCTCTTTGCCTTGTTTCTCTTTCTCACCCTTCACAAAGAGAACAACCTTCCACAACTCACGAAGATTGTCTGTTCTCACAAGTAGAAGAGGAGAGAGAATCAAGCTTTGTTGCCAATGTACAAAGTCAATCCTCACGCATGAATGATTAGTTCATTTCATTCTTCTTTTATTTCACTTATTTTTGGAGGAAGTAGAGGATAGGGTAAATGAAAATGACATCTTCTACGTTTCTTCACAATTTGTGAATTATTTTTTGTTTCTAAGATATGTGAGTTCATCATTTCCATTAGATTTTTCATCTGTTTATGGTATATGTCTCAACACATGGATGCTTATTTATTATTTTAGAATTTTTCAACAACAAAACAAACTGAAATGGCTTTGTTAAAAGTTGAGATTTATTGTTATTATTGGAAACTGGAGTTAGAAAGTTGTAAATGTATGTTACTATAATATATCAAGTTCACATATCTCTAGACAAATATAGTACGGTTTAGGGTCTTCTGAGACCCGCACCCATGTTGCCGAAAAGGTCTCAGATGCAAAAGATAAGATTTAGTGCAGCCAGCCCTTTTCTGACACCTTTATAGCGATCAGGGCTTCCTTAGGGTAGAGACACATTCTTTGGAGACTACTATAGTACATTCTTTAGAGATCGCTATAGCGATCCAGAACTGTTATGGACCACTATAGCGGTCATGTGGGTGTGCTGGATGACCCCCAATCGCTATATCGATACCCCCGACGTTAGAACAGTATCAAAATGGCGTAATTTGTTTTAAGGCACTTGACCATTTTTCCCAGTTTTGACTAGTTCTTGATTGGTTTTGGGCTTCAGTGGTTGAAAGCACTTGATCGAACCTGTGCCCAATTAACCTGGTTGGACCGATCGATTCAATCCGATTTTATCTTCCATGATATTTAGGGAAACCTGCTGCGGAACTTGATTAGAAAATAAATTGATTGATAAACAAGACATCGTCAAAGCATAAGGCGGCCCTAATTCAGTTGACTATGAACACGTGATAAGTTGGTTTGCACACTAATTAAGATGAAAACCAACATAATTGAAAGATGCAATATAACTATAAGGAGTTCTAAGGTTAAAATTTTTGTGAATTAAAAATTAAAGGAAATAAAATTGAAGTTTCCTCTATACTCTAGGCATATTACATCATTTATGTGCTTAATTAATTAGCATTTCATTGATTTGTATTTAGTCCTCATTGTGTGTCATTCAATATAGTTATGGTTAATTGCATCATTTTAATGAATAAATATATTTTTGAAACTTTCTGTGCTTTTAATCCTCTTTTATAAGTGTTTTTTGCTTGCAAAGACTTCCTATATTGGTGTATAAAGACCATAAAAGTGCATGGAGCTTGTAGCAGTGTTCAATTTGGAACAATTTGAGGAGCTAAATAGATGAGTTCTAGAGCTCATTTACAAGAAGTATCATAATGAAAATTCGTATATGTCTTTATAGGAGTCGGATTGAGACAAATAAAGATATTTGGTAAGCTCATGAAGTCCTCTAAAATATTCGTGTTCAGCTCAAAACCGAAAAATCGTATATCTCTCTACAAGGATCAGATTGAGATAAATAAAGATGTTTTGCCAATATCTGGAGCTATAGATATTTGATTGAGTTAATTTTTGTGGCGTTGAAAAGTTTATTCAAAAGGCTACAATTTTTATTTTTAGATCCAAGAGCTAATTCGAATGTTTTAGGCCTCAAAATGGGCTTGAAAGTATAAGGAATGGTGTTTGTGCAAGTACTAGTTCGTAAAATAACATTTTTTATTATTTTGGGGCCTATTTTGACACTGTGATGATGTATGATATATATCTATGTACCCTAGGTTAAATGAGATTTTCAACACTGGTTCTAGGGCTTTCTCTACTTTCTCTCTCTTTATCTTTCTATTCTCTCTCTAGGTTTTGGAAGCTTTCAATCCTTGTTTTGGCTCCTATTAAGATTTGATTGTATTCTCCTTAACATTGATTGTAATCCTCCACCAATGGAAGAATAATTTTTTTTACCTTGCACAACGATAACTGGGGATTGAGATTATTCTTGAGGTTTCTATTTTAATTGCAATTTGTGTTTAGTTTTTGGTTTTCCTTTTTGTTATCTCTCTTGAATATTGATTGTATGAATTATTACAATTGTATTTTTAAGAGCTGTCTAATTATGTGTTCATTTATATTGTGGATTATATGCATAATTAGGATGATTCCATTGGGATATTTGGTCAATTGATTAAATTACATCCAATTGATAAAAGATTGAAATTAACTCCATTGGGAGATTATGTTGCTGTAATTGGTAATTAAATTGGCATAGTGTCACGACCCAATTTAGATCGTGACCGGCACATGGAGAATTCGATCCTCACGTAAGCCTCACAATTTCTGTACTGTACTATATGCTTACTTTATTCATAAAATATAGTTTGATCATAATTTAAATTAACTAATAATCCTCGCTACTCGTGAAACAAATCTCTTTTTCATAAATAAATTATGAAACTGTAGCTATAAAACACATTTCAACTGAGTTGCTCAATTACAAAATAACTCTGAAGGATATACTGTTAAATACAAAGAATCATGGTATGAACAAAACGTAAAATAATCTATATACAGTTCGGGACCCTGCCCGTCACCTCACTAGAGCATATCTACCATGAATAAAATACTATGGCCTCACGCCATTGTGAAACTCACCCAAACTGGAGAATGCTACTGCTGAAGGGAAGGAAGGGGAGAATCCTGAGCTACACCTGAATTTGTGAGGAAAATAAAGAAGAGACGATGAGTTTTGCATTCAAAACTCAGTGAGTGGATCCTCACTCATAGCCATGCATGGGACAAGAAAACATCATGATTAAGTAATAATAACAATGCAACATTCATAAACATTTCGATTTACTTATCATATTATTTATAAACTTTAAAATCTTAAAAATTACACAAGAGAACAGAGTATTCATCAACTGTAGGGAGGGTGTTTAGTCCTTGGCGGATAGAGCCCCTAGCTAATGTGATTTCAATGGTCCCTGGTGAACTGTGTCCCTGGTGGACTGATCTAACTTAAGGATGGCTTGCCCCTGGCAGGCCTTGGTATACTGAGGTTAATGGAATAATTGCCGCTAACTCACAGTTCTATTCCTCTCAGTAACTCTCTAAAATCAACTGAAGTCAAAAGGGTGTCCTATTTTTTTCTAGTTCAATATTTCTCAATGATAATAAACGTACATCCTTAAATTTCGTTTTTATATATCGTAGTAAATTCCAATAATTCGTAATCAAATCAGTTCATGTAACAAATCATACAAAACTTTTTATTGAATGGTTATGGTCCTATATATTTCTAAAATCACAATTTTCGTGCATAAGTTCAAACGGAGCATTTATAGTAAAACATAATTTTTATGTGAAGTACAAACTCATTTCAAATCATCAAAATACTCCCTAATGCTAGCAAATAATTATATAATGATCAAACTAAGGCCATGAGATCAAACCCACTTACCTGGAAGAGTAAACTGTGAACCACCAATACCGCGGGGACTCCGAGGGGGAGGAATGGCAATAATGTCTGCCATTAAAGCCATAAAACTCATCAACAACCTATGAGAAACTCTAGATTTCTCTAAACATATACCAACAACTTTGGGGAGCACCCCTACTTGACAAAAATGGGAGAAATAATAATATCCATACAGAGAATGTGAAAGAATAGAGAGAATTGAGACATAATCTAACAATATAAACATATCTTGATGATTTTAGGGAGCTAGATTGAAGAAAATAGGATGAGAATATAGGTTAGGGTGTGTGTGTGTGTGTGTGTGCGCGTATCTGCTTCTGATTCAGCTGGGAGGAAAAGGCCTGATGGGGTTTTATTTTGGCCAAAAATGAAACGGTGTTGTTTCACTTATACTGTGCTGACTTAGGTATCTCACTGCAGTGAGCATGTGGGCTTGCCTATTCGCAATAGCGAACCTGTTTTACATAATTCTGCAGAACCTGATTCAACAACTCGGTTCTGGCCTCCGGGGCCGATCCGGCTACTCGGGTGGGCCCTAGGAGATCCTAGGGCAGTATGGAACCTGGCTACGGACACATGTACCTTGGGTATTACACATAGGCTCAGAGAACCGTAATTATAAATTACTAGTGCATATGTACCTTTGTGTGACCGCTAAGTAAAATTGTATTATTGTTGTGTAATAACATAATTAATGAAAGTAATCATTGTCACAAATTAATCCTTTGATCCAATTATTAAACAATTCTTAATCTAAAGGATTCCTTATGCATGTAACTCTTCTCATATAGATCTTTCTATTAATTTTCATCATTCTTGTAATAATTTCAGAACTTCCAAATTTCTAATTGACTAGTAACACTTTCTTATGAAACGACCTGAATTGTGTTCTTTATTATATTTTTTGTGCAACATAGCATTTTATGCATTTTAATTTGTTTGAGTTGTGACAGTTTGCATCATGGATCACTGAGCAAAATTACTAAAATTTATTTCTTAGAGAAGTTTCTCTTTGATGGTACCATAATTATTTGTCAAAATTTACTTTTAATTTATCCTTTAAAAGATATTTTAAAATAGGATAGTGATCAAAACAGACCAACTTGAATACTATCAAAACTAGTCAATAGTCAATCTGGCTAACTTCACTCACGTAGGTTAGCTCAGCATAGGTTATGGATCATCTCCAATGATGGGTTAATTCACTTTAGTGGCTAGCTAGAAAAATTTCAACCTAACTCAGTTCACTTGAATAAGTTGATTAAAATATTTAAAAGTGTAAAAATAAATATGGAAAAAAAGAGAAGTATGATACAATATCAAAACATACAACAAAATATTAACCAAAAACAAAAATTAGAGCATACAAAAGCAAAATAAGAAGCAATACAATGGCATAAGATGCTTCAAAACCATAATTAGAAGAGAATATGCTTTTTCTACATGCCTTGTAGTGGCTTTGAATTGACGACTTTCAATGGTTTCTAGTGTTGTGAACCAACTCCTAAAAGCTTAAATTGTTAGGAAGAGATACATAAATGTTTTTTTAGACCTTTTCCTTTTTGGTGGTCACAGAAGCTTTAATATAATATCATGAAACCGTCTCCCCAAACCTTAAGCTAGTAGCTAGGTAAAAGACACATAAATGATTTTTATATTAACATTTGTAACAGCAATAGCTGACCCAAAACTAGACCAAGGCAATACGACATAGACGCGATTGGCAAATGGCAATGGTCGAAGGATGGTATCATGACAAAGAATGTAGGCATAGGAAGCAAACATATTAAGGAAGGTTAGGAAAGGGTGGATTAGGATGGGGTGCGATGAATTGGTGGAATGGATTAGTGCAAAACAAAGTCAAGAGGGGAAGAACTGGAGGGGGAGGAGGGGACTATGGCAATGGACTAGCCAGTTTAGAGAGCATGAGAAGGGTGTCATTGTGTGCAACTGGGTGTTGAGTATTAGGGTTCCCATGCTTCTTCTTTTTTTTGGGTTAAAGGATTCCAATGAGTAAATGAAAGGAAAAGTGTTGTGAATATGTAAGGAAGAATGGGCTTGGGATAAAACATTTCTTTAAAAAAAAAATGGGCCAACCCAGCTTAACTCAATTCAATTCAAATTCATATAACCTACAGGATATGGGAGTTGGGTTGATGATATTTTTCTCAAAAGAAAAATGAAAGAAAAAGAGAAAATTTTATTGATAGGATAAAGAGCTTTGACTTATATTAGAAACAATGCATATGGTTATTTTACTTTTCACAAAATGAATGGCCACATATGGACACAATTTAATTGATAATATGAAAAGATTCTAATCAAACTTAAAAAATGTAATATAGTAAAAAATAGAATGTATGTAACTTTTCAAACCGACTTATACATGAAGGAAAACCTACAAGGAACTTGATTAGATGGAAAATTGACTGATAACAAACTAACAAGGAGAAATGATACGTGGCTATCTTTATACCTACACCAACTACTTCCACCAAGCCAGATGACAAAATAAATGAATTAGGATTGTATAATTATGGAAAGACAAAGTGGGAAGAGGAAAGAGGAAAGAAGAAAGAAAAACTAAAGTGACCATTATTCTTTCATAACATGTTTTCTTTTTCTTGTTTCTCTCTCTTACCAAAAGCTTTCATTTTCTCTCTCTTTCTCATGCTTCTCTCTTCGTTCTTCATCATTCACAGGAGAAAAAGGAAGAAGAAGAAGGAGAATCAAGATTTGTTGGTAGCGTACAAAATTAATCCTCATAGATGAAGCTTAGCTCATTCCATTTGATTTCTCACGTATTTGTGGTTTATGTCTCAAGATATAGATTTTTTTTTTCAGTTTTTTAGCAACAAAACGAATTGAGATGGCTCTGCTAGAAGCTGAGATTTGCTCTTATTGTTGAAAATTGGAGTTAAAAAGTTATAAATACATGTTATGAAAAGTTATAAACCAGTAGCAAAAAGTTGTAAATCATTGCACAAAAAGTTGTAAACCAATAGCAAAATATTGTAAACCAATAAAAGACACAAACTAAATAGGTTGCTGAAAACCAGAGTTAAAAAATTGTAAATGTGTGTTACAAAATATTGTAATGCAAAAAGTTGTAAATCAGTAGCAAAATGTCGTAAACTAATTGAGGACACATGCTAACCAAGTTTTTGAAAACTAGAGTTGAAAAATTATAAATATGTGTCACAAAATATTGTAAACCAGTATGTAAAAAGGTATAAACCATTGCATAAAAAGTTATAAACTAGTAGTAAAATGTTGTAAACCAATTGTAGACTCTATGTTTTCATAATTTTATAAATATAAAATAGACCCAAATATAATAATAATTTTAGTCATTAGCAATATATTTATTCATCTTATTTGGTGCTTAATTTATTTTGTTATGGAAAAAAAGTAAAATCATTTATATATATTCATACGTACATATAACGTCATTCTTAAAGACATAATCTAAGTTTAAATATTTTAAAATTAGATCAAATAGGACATTTAAAAATTTTAAAACTGTACTAATAATATTGTATTAATAAAATTCAGAATTGTATGAATATAAAATAGAACTAAATAATATACTAATAAAATTTAATTTTTATTTATTTATAAAATTTAATTTTAATCAAGAGTCTTATGTTTATTAGTCTAATAATAACAATTATGTTTATTTATTTAGTAATGAGATTGTTGTGTTTACTAAATTTAATTTGATTTATATAATCAATTTTTTTTAAAGTTTTACAGCTTAATATAAATACTATTTAAGAGTTTGAATAGGTGAAAATATAGAGTCCTCAATTATTTTACAATATTTTGCTATTAGTTTACCATTTTTTGTGCAATGATTTATAACTTTTTGCACACTGATTTACAATATTTAATTATATGCATTTATAATTTTTCAACTCAAATTTTCAGCAACCTGTTTAGTATGTGTTCTCAATTGGTTTACAATATTTTGCTACTAATTTATAACTTTCTGTGCAATGGTTTACAACTTTTCATAACATGTATTTATAATTTTTTAACTCCAGTTTTCAACAATAATAGTAAATCTCAGCTTCTAACAGAGTCATTCTCAATTCGTTTTGTTGCTAAAAAAGCTAAAAAAAAAAAATCCATGTCTTGAAACATAAACCACAAACACATGAGAAATCAAATGGAATGAGCTAAGCTTCATGTGTGAGGATTCATTTTGTATGCTACCAATAGATATTGATTCTCTTTCTTTTTGTTCCTCCTGTGAACGATGAAGAATGAAGAGAGAAGCGTGAGAAAGAGAGAGAAAATGAAAGCTTTTGGGTGAGAAACAGAAAAATAAGAAAGAAAGAGAGAGAGATAACATGTTATGAAAGAAGGATGGCCATATTGCTTTTTCTTGCTTATTTCCTTTTCCTACTTTGCCTTTCCGTTATTATACAATCCCCATACATTTATTTTGTTATCTAGCTTGATAGAAGTAGTTGGTGTAGTTATAAAGATGATCACATATTATTTCTCATTAACAAGACATCACCATGAAGCATACAATGCCCCATAATGGCTGTGTAAGTGATAATAAGATAAGTAATATAATTGTTTCTTGATTATTTTAATTAGATGAAAGCTCCTTTTTGGTAACAAAAATTGTGAGAGAGAAGTTAGTCTAATGGGTCATCGTTTGAATCGGATTAGTTGAATATGATTAAATAAATAATTTAAATAAATACACTAAATAGTAGGAATTTAACATAATTTAGGCAGAAAATACATATTACTATTGGAATAGCATAACACAAATGCAAAGGTTGTGTGTTAGTTTTATTTTAAGTCTTAAGTTGAAGTCTCTTTTAATGGGTTGGACCATATAGGATTATGTTTGCTTCTTTTTCAAATGATGATGGATCATGAAGGGGCTTTTAAGTTCTTAAAAACTAATTCTTCCCCTAAATTTTTGGTCAAAATGATCAAAATAGGGTTTTTGTCTTTTAATTACTAGTTGTTTGACTCATGCGATACACGAAATGATAATAAAAAATACTTTATTGACTATTATTGAAAATAAATAACAATTCATTTAAATACATCTTATAGAAAATTGAATATATAAACTTATTTTAAAAATAAGTTAACAGTTAAATAATTAAATAAATAAATAAAATATAAATGAGTATGGATCTAAAATGAATCATTATATATATTTTATATCTTATTTTAAATATCATGTTTATAATGTTGAGAAAATCTCAATCGATAACCCTTAACTAATAATTAAAAACCTATTTTATGAAAATTTTGCAAGTTTCGATAGTTGAAATTGATGAATAATGAAATAAAATAAGTGAATATATTTACAATATCATATACCATTAATATGGATGATAACGGATATCCATGAGAGAGGGGATATGACTCGCACACCCTATCCCATTTAGAATTTTGTCTCTTGTTACCATCCTCATTCTTGCTACGGGTTTCTATTCTCTATTTCTCACGAGAATTTGAATCTCTATAAAATATTTGCGGATTTATTAAAAAATAAAAATTAAAAAATATTTTGATATTTGAAACATAAATATGCACAATACCCATTCCTTTTCAGAATATTGTCCACTTCCAAACAACTTCATATTTCAAAATGTCAATTAATTTCACGTTTCAATAAATCATTAATTTTTTTCTTCAAATACTACTCCTAATTAATTTCACATTTTCAAAAAATTCCATTTAATGTTAGTGTGCTATATTAATTAATATGTAGAGATATATTAGTACATTTACTATATTTTACTCAATTACCAATTTCATTTATTATCTTTCTTAATATCTGTATTTGTCCAAAATTGACATATATTTTGAAAGGAATGGAGTAACAAATACTATTAATGCAATATAATTCTAATTAAAAATAAAAAAATATATACATAACGCAAATTCAATAAAGATAATTACAAAAACCAATGTGTGCTAAGATTTTCTTTTACACACACATATATATAAATAAATAATTTATATAAATGAAAAATTTATATAAGTAAAATAACATAACTTATCTGATTTAAACTTTTTTCAAAGAATTATATTTTAAAAAATAAACTATATAATTTAAAATTACTTTTGATTATTTATTTATTTTATTTATCACTAATTATTTTAAACAACTCCAATATATAAGATTATTAAAATAATGTACAATATTTTCACCATGTAGATTTCAGCATAAATGTCCTAGATATTAAAAATAATTATTATGAATATTAAAATTATGTAAATTATCAATATTAAACTAATGATATAGAATAATTATGAGTATAATTTTTCAAAAATATTAATTATTAAAGCTATATGATTTTTGGTTTCTAAATTACTCTGGAAGCTACATCCAAAAAATCTAAAAGAGTGTTAAATATTAGTATTATAGATTTAATTAAACACCGATAAGTTTTAAATATATTTTATTTTTGTAGTGCAATTCTATTATTAAATATTAATGATTGTCAATGATATTATAATAATATGTTATAATTATAATTTTTTAAAAAAATTAATAATTAAATTCTTAAAAATAGTGGGTCTTAAATCATTTTTATTGTGACACCTGAAAAATTTTTCTTCATAGGAGTATAAAATATTAGTATTATAGATTATAGGTTTCTTATTTTCTGGCGGAATAAATTTAGCTTGTTATATACAAATCCACACAAATTTTTTTATAGCAGTAATTTAATTTGATCAATAGTACCCAAATATCAACATAAGTATAAAATAAAACTTACTTTTTTTCTTTTAATTTCAAACTACCTAATTAAAAAAATATATACGGGAGAATATTTTATACTTATAATAATATCTTATTATTATTGCCATAGATACTACGATTTGTCGTACGAGATGGTTTTTCTTTTAAATGTAATATATTAAACATGTGCAATCTTTTTACACGTAAAAAAAAATGTACAATCTTTTTAGGACATAAAAAACAAAGTTAAATGTTCTATATAATTTGGGTAATTAGTAACAATTTATCTATTCTTGAGCTAATTTAAATTATACATGTTATGATCTCTCAACTTAATATAATTAAAGAACGAATACTAGTTCACATTAAATACAAGTTTAATTTCAAGAAGTTTTTTCCTACCCACATTTTAAGCTTTAATTCTGAAAACTCTCTTCATCTTACACAAAACTATATTCGCTATTAGTTATCTCATTAAAAAAGTTAACTCTAATAAGTTATTAATGTAACAAAGTTTCATTAATCGTTATTCAAATAATATGTCGAAATCTATAATACTAATATTTAAGACATATTTGGAGGAAATTTTTTCATGTGTTACTTCTAGAATAATTTAGAGCCTACAATTTTCAGAGTTCTAATAATTAATAATTAATATTTTTTAAAAATCATAATCATAATCATTATATATCATTATAATATCATTGAAGATTGTTAGAATTTAATAGTAAAATTATGTGGCAATGATTAATTTAGGACTTGCAAATTTTAAAACTTTAATAATTAATAATTTTAAAAATAACTGCAATTATTATATGCTATTATAATATCATTGAAGGTTGTAGTGCAATTTTACTATTGTCAACATATAATAGTAGAATTGCCCTACAATTATTAAAGAATGAATTTCAAATTTTGAATTCAAAAATTTATTTTAAACATATGTAAAGGACAAGCTAAAAAAAAGTGTAGAGGATGATAAGAATGAAATGTATGTGAATTTCCTTTTGCTATTATAATGATATAAATATTTTAGTATATCATTAAAACATGCTCTGGACCAGCTAAAATACATTTGATATAAATATAATGGCAAATGACCATTTAAATGGTGAATTCAAAATGATAAAGATTAACATATGAACAGTCAGGATAAATGAAAAAAGGATAAATGAATTAATGAATTCATTCAAAATTAAAAAAAAAAGGATCTAAGATAAAGGATCCACTCAATATGATATCATAATTATTTGACAAAGCGTCACAATCAAAATGAATCTACATTAAATATATATTTAAAGATAAAAATAAAATTAATGTTTTTAATTTTTATGAGATATCAATTATATTCATCAGAATTAATTAATAAATGTCAATCATAATGATGTCATAATTAATTATTAGATATCAATTATATAGATCATCAATCATAAATAAGGATCATTTTCAATTTTTTTTTGTGCATAAATTAGTTTCAATTAGTTTTGGTATGTAATTTAAACTTTAACGTGCAAAAATAAATTTTAGATATATGAGCAAAAAACATAATTAGTTATTAGATATAAATTATATCATCATCAATGATAAATAAGTAAATTTTTTGTGCATAAAAAATTGATTAAATCATATTTAAGAAGAAATGATAATAAATACTCTAGCGCATGTCATTTTCTTAAAATTTATATTTTTCAAAAGATTATTTTAAAACCTTATCACAAAATATTTAGAAAAAAATTACAAAAGTGTAAATTTTCAATTCCAAATCAAATTTTAAATTTTGAATTAAGTAAAATCAATGTTTTTTTTCATATTTTGAATTTTAATTTAATAGTCACAATTTAGTATCTTTATATCCTATAATCATATCATATAATAACTATAATACAATTAAAAATCTATTCTAGGAAAAACTTTGCCACATAGCAAATTTTCTTTCAACAATAATTTTATACGTGAAATTTTTTTCTGAAAAAAAAAATCTAAACATTTGTAAATAGAAAAAGTGGGGTTAATTTCTTTCTTCAATTATTTGATCATCGTTTAAAAATAGAAAAAAATTGCATTTTATTATTATTATTATCTATAAATATTGATTATCAACTATTTATGAATTATTCATAAATCAACTTTATCAATTTAGATTAAATTTATTTATAATTTAAGATTTTTTAGAAAATATTAGTGAACTGTACAAGTAAAAAAAATTATTAAGAGAATATTATGAATATACTTTACTTTGGTTTATAAATCTAATATCTAATATTAGTATATGAAAGAACATACAACAAAAGAAAAAGCACATAATTTTTATCTTAATTATTGAATTTCTATTAAATTTTGCAAAAGTATACTATAAATAAATTTTATTTGTATATTTTGTGCAGATTTTCTTCAATTTGAATTTGTTAAACCACTGTTGAAGGTCAAATTTAGGGGATAGAAAGGGACGTATAATTTTTTTAATTAGTTAATCCTTAGTTTTTAAAAAATGAAGAATAAATAATCAATAATACTTTTAAGTTGATTCTAATTAACTAGGTTGTGTATAAAATGATATAATAATATAAAAAATTTTGTTTTAAATTATTGTTATATGATTCTTATTATTTAAATATAAAAAATTTTAAACATTTATTAAAAAAATTACATTTTCCATAGATTTTAAAATATTTTGTATATATTAATTTAATATGAAATAAGTCCTGTACATTATATGGGTAAAAACTATACCTTTTTTTTAAAGAAAAACTTTGTCTTTTTTCATGATAGAGCATTGCTTGCACCTACCATTCAGGTAGTTGAAATGATTAATGAATTTAATTATTCTTTCTCATATTCTTAGTGAGAAAAAGGAGTATTTGAGTTCTAATTCATATTACATAGTAGATGAAGATTTTGGCAATGAGACAGATTAGATAACTGCTGAGTTTTTAAATGAGGTAAAGTGTTTTAACATTCCAAATCTCAAATTAGTTTTGAAGAAGGGAGTCTCAATTATGATGTTAAGAAACATCGATCAATCTTCTGTATTGTGTAATGAAACATGGTTAATAATTGAAGATTTGGGAAATAATATCATTTGAGCAACTGTAGTGACGACAAATAATATAATTGAAGAAAATATTTATATATCTCAAATGAATCTAACACGGCATGTTTCTCAAGTTTTACATATCTCAAATGAATCTAATACAACATGTCTCTCAAGTTTGAAAGGAGACAATTCATGATCATCACTCTATGCTTTGCTATAACCATTAGTAAAAATCAAAGGCAATTTTTGTGATTTGTTGAATTATTTATACCCAAATCTATCTTCATTCATAGACAACTTTATGTGGCTATCTCACGAGTAAAATCAACAAATGATTTGGAGATATCAATATTGGATGACAATGGGTAACTTTACAATATAACCAGGTATGTTGTTTATCTAGAGGTGATTCAAAAGATTTAAAGCTCAAGTATAAATATATGTTTTATATTTTTTTATTTACTTTAATTTATTATATAACACATTCATTACATTTTATTGCCAAGTCTTTACATACTTTATTTATATTATATAATATAAGGTGTTATATGAAGATTAAAATTTGAAACAAAGATCCTATAGAATTAATCCTTTATAATATATTACTTTTAATCATGAACATCATTGTTAATTATTTATTGTTGTTAGTCAATTTAAAAAATTGCCATAAATTAATTTCAGTATTTAACAAGTTTTAAACTATATTTTACTTATCATCCCGTTCATCGCACGGATTAAAGTACTAGTGATATATAATATATAGTAAATATAATATTTCATATAATCATTAGCATACTCAAACTCAAGAAAAAATATCAATGAAATTAAATATAACGTTTTTTGTTTGAACAATGTTACATAATTCCCAATAAGAGTTTACCAGAAAATTATTATTTCTTGATAACTTCTTCCACATTTTTAGTACACTTAATTAAACAAAATCTTATAACTAATCATTTCTCAACGTGTTGCGCATGCGAATCAAAGTGTATGATCTACACACTTAATTATACATGTACTTCTACAAAAGAAACCTAGAGAGTCCCACTTTATCGCCGGTTTTCTTGACATCTCTCTTATTCTGCTCTCTGTACTCTTTCAAAGTGAATTTCCTGTACATGGCTGGCGAGGAAAGGCTTTGTATCACTGCCTCCTCGGTGGGGCAATAGAAAAATGCGATGGAAAACCTCTCAACCTTTTGAGCAACAACCACTCGGTGTTTTAGGCTTTTGTAAATGCCATTGCTCAATGCCTGCACATTATATATAGAGGACACATTAAGTTATAGAACATCATTGACAAGTATCAAGTCAACCAAGAAATTTAATTATTGAAGGTAGTGAAATTGAAGGGATATATGTTAGTAAGCCTCATTTTAGTCAGCCATTATCTGTACAGTGGCATTTAACTTTTTTGAATGGAGCTTAACTAAAGAAGCTTTGGCAAAAACTACCTTAAAGCAGCATGTTGCTACAAGTTATGCTTTTATCTTTAATTGACACTAAATTATGTCAAATTGTCTTCTGACGTGTTCATTATATTCTATTTTCTCTTCTATTGGGGTCGTCTATTATGATAGTTTCAAGCCTTTGGTCCATTGAGGTCTGATAAGTGATAACCATTTGGAGGATTAAACATAATGGAGTATGCTGGTTGAAAATCAAAGCATATACATTAATTATGGATATCTTTATGACACGCCTTCTGAATAATCATAGTCCTTTTGAAAATAATTATAATACTAATATACTACACACAATAATTTTAATCTATATAAAGCACCTGGGCATTATTTAAGTGTTGTGCCAATCATATCATATTTGCACGACATATTAGCAACATATTATTTGAGTGTTGTATCAATTGTACATTATTTTATACAAAGTACAAACGTCATTTAAAATTTGAAAAAGGAAAAATACACAAATTTTTAATTTACTTTAACTTTTCAAACAATTTAATTCTCATATTGGACAAAGAAAAATCATATAACTTTCCTAAAAATTAATATATTTTTGTATCTATATCGTGTCGTGTGTCTCGTATATCCAGATTATGTTAAGTCACACATGTAGTAGACTATGTATACATACATAGATTGTAATTAATTAACAGCATCATGAAATTATAACCATTCATAATTAAATTTGTATAGAATATGATATGATGAGAACAAATGCAGAGGTATATCACCTGAAATAAATCGCCAATATTAACTACTAGAGCTCTTGGATTAGGCTTGACGCCAACCCATTTTCCATCTTTCATCAATTGCAATCCCCCAACCAGCTGGTCCTGATATATGATGGTAAGAAAACTAGTGTCACTGTGAGGCAACAAGCCATACACCTTTGAAGATATTGGGCATGGAGGATATCTATTCAGTCGAATAATAGAACATTCTGGCAAGCAATTCTCTCTGAAATACTTGGATTTCATATTCAGTTTGCAGGCCAGAATTTCCACCAATCTTTCGGCAAGGGGGAGTATTGCTGCTGCAAAAGCTTCAACACTTGATCTATTTAAATTTAAAATATGTGCCCGTGTAAGTTAATTAAGGTAAATCACAAACATACTAACATACATAATAAATCAAAGGCATAGAAAAACATGGTCACAAGGGCGCACTCCTAACAAAGGCCATAAAAGTATTTCAAATTATGTCCGACAATCAATTGCAAAGAGGATCATGTCGCAGCTTAAAAAGGGAAAAATAAAAAGGTTATATATATAACTGAGCGATGTCCGAAATCTTTTTTACCTGATTGTTATTTTGAAAGAGATACATGAAATATTAAAAAGTGACCAGGAAGATGCCATTATGTACAAAAAGTATGTCATGCTTCACCTTTATTTCGTCAGATTAGTCATATAAAGTATTAGGAGCGAAAAGTGCAAAGTCTTAGTTTGATCCGTCATCATTAAACTTTGTGTGTGCAAGGAAAAAATATGATTAATGGCAGAAAATTTGCCACAGATGGGTTTGGGGCAAAAATTGCAGTGAATTAATCACTAGCCACTGCAAACCCAACAAAAATCTTTGTGGTGGATCTAACTGCCACTAAATTGTGCTAAAAGAATAAACAGGAAGAAAAAATTACAACGAATAACAAGCTCATCTATCGCAAATCATAAGACAAGAGAATTTATACAAGAAAAATATAATTTATGGTGGATTTGGCCAATTTTACGGCGGATCAATCTGCCTACAAATCAACGACTTTTTCCTTGTGGTGTCCAATCGAGCTTGTGACTCCTTATCCCTAAAGTATTTCTTTATTATTATTATTATTATGTATTAAGAGATCAGATCAAGAATTTGATGGTTATGCATGTAGAGCTAGTCTATTATTTTGTGCTTCTAATTCTTAAGTAAATTATCTTTCTTTATTTTTTTGTCACTCTTTGCTAATATGTCGCATATGGTTTGTCATTGCAATCAATGAAGGGTGGTTAACCATGGGTTCGAATAATATGTTATCTAATTATGTCTCACTTTTTATCTTATGAATTATTTTTTATCATATCAAAGATGAGTAATACTATATATTTAATAATTATTTAAAAATTTTAAATATTATTAAATGTCCGTCTTTAATGTGACAAAAAGTGGATAGTAGGATGAAAAGAAAAAAAAAAGTAATTTGAGTAATGGTAATTTTTGCTTATTAACCGTACAAAGATTTAGGTTTTCTAGGTAACCCACTAGAGTAATGGATTAGTTGAAAGAGACATTAAAATTAATAAAACATCTATTCCTCACCACACCAAAACAAGAAAGCTAAGATGCTAATTCATTTTATTTTTTTTTTGGTAATGAAGATGCTAATTCATTGGTTATGAATGAGTGATCAAATGGTTGATAAACTAGTTAATGATTGGAGGATGAAAATGTCAAAACAATGTTAGAAAAGTCAGTGTTGGTACACATCCCCAGTTCCCCACTGCTTCAAAGTTCAGTCACATATATCTTAGCTAGAGATAAAAAAAAACTCTGGAGATGCCTACCTCAGGCTTTTGTGCTGCTCCATCATTGATATATCCGCCAGAGAAAAATGAAAGGCTTCTGACCATAACAGTTGTTTCAGGTTAGTAGCGGATGGGTTCCCCCACCTGTATGTTTTTGCAGGTAAATTACCAAAGAAATCTTCTGAAGACTTATTCACAAAAGGCTGGTAGAAAAGTTTCATTTGCTCAAACTGGATTCTCTCAAGAAGGTCCTGTGAAACCCCATTATTAACAACCTGAAAGAAGCCCCATTCCCTAGCGGCTTTGGAGATTTCTTCCATGCACTCATCTCTCTCAGGGTGGTCAAGATTCAACCGTTTAAGATCAATTGAAGGTAGATCAAAGCTCTCCACCATGGAGAAGGAGGAGTCATTATTATTTGAGTCCACATCATGGTGTTCGTGCAAAAGGGTCTTGTAGGTCTCTAGGAATGGAGGCTCATAGTCCATTTGGATGCTTTGAGACTGTGGAATAATTGATATGCAAGCATGTGAAATTAGGAGAATCATCAGTTATTACTGCATAACATTCCTACAAATTTGAGAAACAGCCTTGCTGCTTGCCATGCATGCAAGCACATAATTGCCACTATATATATGCAGACACCAAAACAAGTCATGACTGTCCATTATACATATATGCTAATTAAGGAAATTATCCCGGATTTGTGCATGATCCATCGGGATTACCAAGAAGAGCAATTCTATAAAAAAAAAAAATGGTCAGAATCTTTGTCAGATCACTTACTCGACTAATTAGGTGTTAATAATTTTGTGACATCATTATGGTAACTAAATTTTACCAAATATTTTGACTTTCTCTACCAAGAATTTGTGAGTGCAGATGCTGCTGCCGGCATTGGTAGAAGAAAGTAGAGGATATAGAGTTAGCCATTGCTGTCTCGTCCGTGTTTCTACAGTTTAATTTTAGTATAATTTGGAATTTCCACTTAGGCCATTAGTTGGAAACAAAGGGTCAAATTAAAATCCCCAGAATCTGTAGTGTAATGACTAATGATGAGAATCCTAAATCAAAGCAGCCATGCAATATAATTAATTTTATGAATTAGAAAATCAGCATACTGTTAGCCTGTTAATAAGTTCGTTCAATTCTTCATCAAATTAAACTGTATTGTTCAGGACTTAAACTAGTCTGTGAAACATTTGAGTTCAAAGCTTAGATATTGATGAGGTGATTCCATTTTTTGCTCAATTCTAAATCGATCTGTATTATCAAGGTTCATAGAAGATTAAGGAAAAGTCACGCTGAAAATTTTCCCAGTAGTTATCGGTGCTATCTAGCTATCGCTGATGACCACTTTCAATGCTATGATTGTGTTTGTTAAGGATAAAGCTATTTACATGTCTTCACTTATGCTTTTAAGAAAATGATTAACTACGTAGTGTTAAAGTTTCATTACCAAATGGTTGTCCCTCATTATTTAAAATAAACTTAAAAGTTTAAATATAAAATAAGTTTGTGTATTATTCACGTTTTAAGCCTAATAAATTCTTAAGTGATGAGACATATTAAATATAAAGTAATTTTAAAAAAAATGGTTCATGACAATGGCCGTGATAATGGATTTGAGAAGAAATGTGTACTAATATATGAATTGTTCTGCTTGATAGAAAAGGACATGCTATCTAAACGAGCATTCGACCATGAACCTGAAAGGGTATTAAAGAAGTTATAACACACATACAATATAATAAAACAAAAAATAATGCCCAAGATGAAAATTTCACCTGTGCTTGAGTTTGAAATGATGATGATTGCATTTCAACCAGCTTAACAGCTTTCAAATGTAACTTCTTAAGTAATAATTTTGGGGAAAAGAAAAGAAAACACTACATAGAAAATGTAAATGTGAAAGGAAATAGAAGGATATCCTTTGGTAGCTAAGAACTGATTCGTTCCCAGCTTACTACTACTACTCTCGAGATCACAGAAATCAAATCTTAAGGAAATGAGTTGAGAGATTCAACCCTCAAGAGAAGAGAATAATGGACTAAATCTGAAGTACTAAAATGAGAATGTGGTTGCACACATTTATATATGAATCAATCCAGTTAGCTTGTAATGGCACTGTAGCTAAGTGTATGGCTAAAGAAGAGAACACGCGGCCAAGCAAAGCATCAGAGAATGAGGGGACACACAAATATTGCAACTACAACTCTACAGCATACGAAATCATCAGCACGTGACATTGTAGTGATTTTGAATAAAGCGCCGAGATACTTCCAGTTTTTCTCGAACTATGAAGAGAACTCCAGTTCTTAAAATATATAATATATCTTTTCAATCATAAAACAGCACTCTAGTAAAGTTAGTGTCAATTATTACGTACTGAATTATATACCATATACAAAGAACAAGCACTGGATAGTAAATATTATATACAGTTCTGATCACATTTTTCAATTATAAGTCAAGAAAATTCATCTCAAAATTAAACATAAACATGCTTTCGAATATATTTTTTATAACTGTATTTTGAAATGGAAATGAATTCTCTTATGTAATTTTAACATGGCTTTGTTGAGTGATCCAGCACCAGTTATTTAAAAGGTGAGACTCAAACAAAAATATAATATTAGAAAATTAATGGTAATAGATTACATATAATAATATCATATAAAAGTCCAACATGAAAAAAAATCAATTCCCATTTTAAAAAACACATTCTTTATTACAAATATCATCCGGTACGAATTGAATCTTTTATATATTTCACATTCTATGTTCTATATATATATATATATATTCCTATCAATGCACGGCTAAAGCTTGTGGTGTTGATGTATTCAAAACATGTGTAAGCAACTTTTTCCATCCCCCCATCTTTTAATCACCCCTCATTAAAGATTTTATTTCGAAGGTCTTGTCATATGGCTTTTTTTTTGGTAGGTAAAAAAAAAAACAACAAAGGAAAGAAAGAAAAAAGAGGACTACTCAGCCCCCTAAAGGTTGTCATATGGCTTTTCTCCTTCATCCTGCAACCTCAAAAATTATCTCTCTCTACCTTATCCTTATTTTTAGGTTGCTACTTCTCGTTGGTAAAACCCTTTTTTACATGGTGAGCAAGGCTCAAGGGATCACCGCGCGTTCACAGCTATTAGCATTCACTATAGCAACGAACATTCCATTGGACAAAGTTTAGCCACTTTCAAAATTAGAGAAAAGTATTATAATCATAACTTTAACGACTCTAGTAAGATGAGTGCTTCAGCATAAGAGGGTAAGAAATAAATTTGATTCATTGGATCTTATATGATTGATCAAGATCCAAATATAAAATCACATGATATTTTTAAATAATCACATGATTATTAATTACTATTAGTTAAATTTTAATATTGATCATCTATGTATAATTATACAGTCAATATTCACTCCTCTTACTTGAGTTGCCCCTTATTTAGACATATATATATAAAAGTTAATGCATAGATAATTAAGAATTTTTAATTATGTTTTCATAACTGTAACAAATATAATAAAATAATCAATGATAAATGTAAATTTCTTTAATTGATTAATAATATAATTTAATTTTAATACACTAATAATAATACAAAAAAGTTTGATACAAGTAAATTATCTAAAATCACATCATCAAATATGGTTAACTTTCTCCTTCATTACTTAAAAAATCATCTAAAATGAGATAGTTGATTAGAGTTTGTACATCAAAATTATGTGAGTGAAATTCATAAATACTAATACATAATTTTTATATTTTTAAATAAACATATTCATAAAGGTGCAACTAACATATCCTTTACTTACATATAATTCCTCAAGTATTTAGATGGTGTCTACAAAAGTAAGTTGTCTCAAACTTCCACCTAGCTAATGTAAATATGTAATAACCAATAATATAAGAGCCCTGCTGGGAAGACCCGGTTTATCGTCCTATAGTTTAGTTGTGTACCTAACTTATCCGGAAAAATTATATGTGATATGAGCGAGCCGGGTGTAAGATTTTCCTGGAACAATTAATTTTAAAAAATATTATATTACCTAATCATGAAATAATTAAATTTAATATACAAAATATAATATATAATTAATTAATAGTATAAAATATTTTGTATTGATAAAATATTAAATTAATTTTTATTATAAAGACTAACCTAGTATGTGAAAGTAAAATAATAATTTTAAAGGTAGTGATTGAAAAATTAATTTTATAAAGTAGATTACTAAAAGAATATAAAATATTTTGTTTATTTTATACAATATTTTATATTTAGAATTAACTTGGGAAAAAATATCATAATTTTGAAATAAATTTTACTAAGTACAAATAAAATAAACTAAAAATTATAAGAAACTTTATAACATTTACTAAACAAACCAAATTACTTTGAAAACAATTTTGTTGCTAAAGCTGTTCCGGAAGAAATCTGTTCCCCAAAGCTTTTTCTTTTTTTGCAATAGTAAATTATTTTTTCTTATCATTAATTGATAACTTATTTTTCTGAAAATTCTAATACAAGATACACGTGAAATATTAAAAGGGAGATACGTTGTTATTCTTATATAGATTGGATAGGTTTGCTTTGAAAATAAAATTCGCTCACACATAGTTAAAGCCTTTAAAAGAAAAATATGATTGGCCCCCAAATTAATTCGGAAAGGTCAGCTTGTAAATGAGGCTCCATTCCATTGAATCCAGCGATCGTATGATGCCACGACGGCGGGGTTCCACAAACCGTGATTTTGCGGTTATTGTAGTCGGCAACAACAAAAAGTGTGGCGTGAACTGATCACCACTGCTTCCTAGCTAATAATTCACAATAATTCACCTCATCCAATATCAACTATTATATCATGATGTAACAATTTATAAAGCATTGGAAGCATTTAAATTATGTCAATTTACTGTCGTAAAGCATTGCAAGAATTTAATTGCCTCAAAAATTCTAGAAGGTTGGCGGAGGTTTTGCTAAACCTAGCTAGTTTCATTTTTTTTTTTCAAGATATAATTTTAAAGTAAGATCATTTAGCAATATAATATTTACGAGAAAAAAAATCAATGTGCCTGTTCTTTTTTTCTTTTTTTTTTGGTTTATTAGCCCTTTTTCCTTTTTCATGTTATATAAGAATGAAATTAGGAAATTTTGAATGAAATTACTATGTCTCTAAGATATAAACAAATGACGTAACTACAACTTATGCAAAGTGGATATTTAGAAACTATGTATACATTGCATTTATTTTGTCTTTTTTTTTTAAAGAGCCATTGATCCCTCTCACTCTATAAATCACAGACACTGATACGGACATGGATACGAGAAATATCAAACTCAAAAAATTATAAAGTACGAACATGACATGTATATATATATATAAATTTTTTATTTTATTGTATGATTTTTTTGAATTTTTTGGTCATGTTTGTATAATTTTTTTATCTAATTAATTATTATTTTTGTAATCAATTGAGGAATTTTCAAAATGAAATGACTCAACAGTACATATCCAACTAAACAACTAGAGTTGATTTTGGATTCATGTTAGTATTAAAAATTTTTAAAAAATAAAGAAACTAACCCAGACATGTCCATGGTGTGTCCAAGCAGTGTCTAACACATGTCTAGCATGTGTCCGAACTCTAAAAAATTAGTTTTTTTAATTAGACACGTATGAATACATATAAAAAACTTATTATGTGGGTATCAGTGTCTGATATGTGTCCGACGTACAGATACGCCACCAACTAAATATGTCTTTTTAGCTCTCACTTCAAATAAGCCCCCCGGTGAATAATAATACATCAGTTAAGTCTGCACATTTCTGTTTTTGGCCTTTTGAACTGAGAATCCCGACTTTTCTTAAAGATCTCCAGAGGAGCTGCAGCAAATGATGGTCATATACAGTGCTTTATTTCTTCGCAGATTAGGTTGAATGATTAGATCTTATAGTAAAATTTAATTTAAATTCCATTTTATGTATTTTATTTTTCATAATTTTGGATTTCTGCTATTTTGATGTTGACCATTATATTTTATTTATTTAAATTTTGGCTTCTATAGTTTCATTTATACAAGTATGAACATTTTTCTTTTATAAAAAAGTGTGAATTTTTTTTAACATTTAGCATTTATGATTTATATCTTTTAAAAAATAATAAAATAAATATTATAGAAATAAAATTTAAAGAAACAAAATCCGAGAACAAGTTAATTATTGGAATCAAAATTTAACTAGGATACAGTTATAAAAAATAATTTAATTTAATTTATCTTTACCCTCTCTTAAATACCAACCACCCCCCTCCCAAAAAAAAAAAGAAAAATAATGATTTTTTTTTGTTACGAAATAATATAGAATATGCACCTCAATCGAAATGTACCTCCCATTACGATCTTAGATGACTAAAAGTATTAATATCCTTAAATTTAATTTTAGTTAGATTTAATTTATTTTCAGAGTAGGGCTCTACATGTTACAGGTATGTTGATCAGAAGGCATTCAATATTTAGTTTTAGAAATTTATGAATCCAAGTAACCAAAATGAAAAGGGCTACTCTATACAGCAAAAATTACATCATCATTTTATTTCCAGCCAGTATTATAACAGGATCTAATTTTGTGTTTGTTGTATATATATTCTCAATTTCTCATGGTAAAGTACTAACGTAACTTTCGGGCCCTGGATGGTAAATAGGAAAATTTTTCTGACGACTCAAAATTTATTACAAGTATATAGAGTTTCGTCGAGCTGGCGTAGAAAGCACTAGACAGATACCCGAAGCCTAGGGACGAAGTTGAAAATATGAAATAACAAAAGTCACGAGGTATACAAATTATACATTGCAGAAGAGAACTTCACTCATCATCCTTGTATGGATACTCTTCGGGTACTTGCTTGAGAAGTTTTACTTGCAACTCAAATACATCATCGCCACGGAGCATATCTCGGACCCATGTGACCTCAGTCTTCATTGACACCTGAGTACGGACGTGTACACACAAAAATAAAATGAAGCATACTGCATATGCTATAGAGAACAAAGTTTAATAAGCTTCTATAAGGGTACCCCAAAGGCACTACGATATAGAAGGACACTGCAAATTGCATATCACGCTTCATTTTCATCTTACTTGTTTCCCAATTAAAATAGATGGAGCTTAATGATGAATTTAAAAGGTTCTACTCTAGACAACGTGTAACAGTTTTTAGTTTTCATTCCCAGTTTTCAATTTGTTTCCTGTTTTTTGGATTTTGTGAAGAAAGTAATGAAAATTGAAAATAAAAATAGAAAATTGAATTTTGTAATTTTCACTATTTCCTTCACAAACGTGGCAAGTTGCCCATAACATGAAACTTTCTCAAGGTAAGAATAGAAACTCACCATCTCTAAAGCTCCTCGAATGACCCCACTTAAGATGTTGCAGTAGTACAGCCCTTGACAGTTATCAGGCAGTTCAACGAAGTCTACCAAGGGATTATCCTCCAAGACAATACTGCAAGATGTCCCATCAGCATCCCAATTAGTCACAGACGCAGTAACACCAAGGAACATTTTAAAACCAACCTGTGTAAAAGCATTATTAAGGTTGATAAAAAATAAAAGCTTACCTTGTTCGCTAAATACGCTTAGCTAGATATATAATAATTAAATATGTCCATGTTAGTCACCCAAACAAGAATCAATATGTAGGCCACACTTAGAAAAAATCATGCCAATCAAAATGTGTTCTAACAGTTTCAGTTGGAATCCAAGCATCAATAGGCCAAACCAATGTATCACGGCAACAAAAGACAACAAATAGATAGCAAATGGCATCCCTACATGTCATCATATAACAATATCCCAATGTGAGTAAATATGTGATTGTTTTGAAAAATAGTCAATCATGGTTATAAATGACATAATTGATTTGATCAAGTTAGCAAAGAAGACACTTTATGCACAAGTAGAACAGAATCATTTATAGTTTCTTCTCACACAAGTAACAATTTTAGGGCTCCTTACAACTAATAATAACTTAAATCCAAAGCAACATATTGTTATATTGAATGCTTGAAGTTATAATTCTTCAAGATGGTAGAACATACAATGGATTTACAATTTACTCATTGATCATAGCAGTTCATGTCAACTGTGCATCATGTTGGGTTCAACCAGAACACTTTTGGCTTATTCGAGAAAGCTACTTCACCCAAACATAAAACCTGTTCTTATTGTTATCTCATGTTTAACACCAATTATCCAACAAAGGTCACTCTGTTACAAATATAGGGCTCAGATTTGGGTGCAACACCAATTGAAACTCTTAAAAAGTGTCAGTGTGCCTTTAATGAATCTATATACAAAAATAAATAAATATTTTTTCAATACAATAATAAACCAACTGGCATACTTCTTCATAACAACTAGATTTAATAGGAAACTTAAATAGACCATGCTTATATTATAATTGTATTACATCTCACATTCATTAACACATCTATTATTCCCAAGTTCCAACATCAGTTGTACTGTAAATTGTATAGCCAAAGAATTGAAATCTTTCTCAAACACCCAAACTGATGTGCAGTACACTGGTGTATTATCAACCCACTAATTTCAAAAGTGAATGGTGCACGACTGCAGGCCCCTTATTTTCCATCTTAGAAAATGTTTGGATGAAGGGTTTTGGAAGAAAAAGTAAGATATATCTTTTTATTTTTGAATGTAAGGAGGAGTTATACAATTTTTATAGAGTTTTTTATGTCTATACAATTTTTATAAATACTAACATTTTAGTTGAACCACTTCACAGACCTTCAAAAACCTTAAATAATAAACTCGAAGAAAGCAAACAACATAACGACGATCACATTACGCATCAAAGTCTTCTTGAAGCAAAACATGACAAAATATGAGAGTACTACTAAGCAAATAAATGGCTTACATGATCAAGCATAACTTCTACTCAGGTTTAAGCACAACTAAGGATAAAACTCCACGCCTCTGTTCCCTCCATGTAATGAAATCAAATAACACTACACTAGAATATTCACCTTGGCAATCACTTCAGCAGTCTCTTTGAAATCGACGCACCTTGCGACATTAGATTTAGCTAAAAACTCATCAATCAAACGCACCCCAATATTATAACCCCTGAAAAAAAACACCAACCACCCAAACACACAAGCATTCAATATCCTATAAGATTGATAAGAAACCACAACAATAACGCAAATTCTATCAGATACGAAAATGGAGAAATTATTACTTGATAATAAAAATACATAAAATAAGAACGACATTAAGTAAATTAAAATAAAAAAATGGAAATGCAAAAGAGATTGTGAAATTTCACATTTGATCAAGATGCTTGTTAACATCCTCAACCTCTTCCAGATCTGTGATCAATTGACGCACAATCGCACCATACGTCAACGTAAATAGCTCCGCGTTCTGCACAAACATATAGCAACCAATTAGGTATACTAGCAGGAACTGCGAATTCCGAATGCAATTGCGACTTCAAAAAACGACGATTCGGTGAAATTCAAGACATCTGTTTCGATTCCACGATAATCAGAAAATGAAGGAGGAGACGATTGGCATTTCAAGAAATTGAAGGGGGGAAAAAACATAGAACCGAGCAAGACTGAGATTTTTATCATCACACTATCACGAAACAGAGGAAGGGAAAAGTTGGTTACCACGTGCTCAAGGTTAGCGAATATGGAGTCGCCAGATCTAGGAGCAACGGGAGCCATTGAAGGATCTCACTGAAGCTTGTGACAGTGTGATCTGCGCTGCGCTGAGCGTTACTGCATCCGAAGTTTCTAGAACGTCTTGGGGTTATGTTACGTTTCGTTTTTTTTTTTTAGAGAAAACAAAAATCGAAGTTTTGGTCCTGGGAGAACCTGGGCCTGGGCATCCAAACTTATACATTTCCTCTATATCGACCCAAGTATGAAACCTTGGTCAGACCTCGACCAAAACCAAAAAGATTAAGCCTTGGTCAGGCCAAAAACCAAAATAATGGTTGTTTGAGAGGGAAACAAAAAAATAAAAAGAGAAATCAGTAAGCGTTTGTACGATTCTCAATGCTATTTCAATACCCACTTTCAGGTATTCAATTTAGATACTCAGTTTATTACTGTTGGATGAGATGAGTGAGTAAAAATAAGTATAAATTATAATCTCATAAAAAATTAATAATAAAATGGGTGTCTAGATAGGACACTTAAAAATAGATGTCTAGATAGGACAATTAAAAATAAATGTCTAGATGGAACACATTGTAAAATAGCATTAATGTTGTCCAGAAATGCTAATTTGACACCTGGTTGGGGTGTCTATACGGCGACACCATAGAGGCAAAGAAGGATGCATAGGTGGGGAATAAAATTTGAGTCTATGGTAGCTTAGCTTATTGCACGGGTGGATGAAAAAATTACTTCCCTCCTTATAATTTTGTCCCTATCTTCCGTCGACCAATCTCTCTCCCACCTCATCTCGTTCTCTCTGAAAATTCCTTTTGGAAACCTTTCAAACTCTCTCCCGCAACTACCCCCACCACTTCCTGCCACCCCTCATTCCTCACATTTTTCAACCTATGCAACTCACCTGGCATCTCCCTCTGCCACCCACTGCCGTCACTGCCATCATGAAGAGGTGGAGCTATCTCTGGTTCAGAAGTCCATTTTGCATGGTCAGGCAATAATAATTTGCTTTAGTTTATTTTCCATTTTTTGATCACAATATGAGTATTTCCTTTTCAAAACAAAAATATTAGGAGGTCAAAAAACTTTTTTTTTCTCCGGTTCAAAGTGAAAAAAAGAATGCAAGAACTTAATCGGAAGCCAGAAAGGTCGTGGCGATATCTTGTATAATTATAGAGATTAATTGCTAATTCTAATTTGTTTTCATGGTTGTCATTTTGAAAAATTCCTGAGTTGTATTTTGACACCGCGTTAGAGTTACACTGAGAATTTAGTTTAATTTTTAGTACTCAGTTATATTCTATCTCCACTTGGATTCTAGTTTGTCGCAGTTTCTTAAATATACTATACGTATTTATGGCCAGGTTTAGCCCAGATGCTTTGAACTGGTTATTCATTAAGGGATTTCTTGCTTGGTTTATGCAAGCGATACTGCTTTATTAAAATGACATTGCTTTCATTGGGTAATGGAGAATTGCAGCACATGCCAATATCGAGTATATATACTTTCCTTGATATGTGTTCGGCTGCGCTTTCTTGGATGAATATTACATATCAAGTTATTTGGACTACTTTTTGATGGCATGGACCTATAGCTTATGTATGGCAGGGACTATTCTTATTTGAAACAATGAAGGGAGTCCTTTTTACATATTCAAGCAAACACCACCGTGGTGACTGTGTTACATTATGCAACATTTTGTTCCCTCTTTATCTGAAAATTCCTTTTAGAAACCTTTCACTTAATGGGCTTGGTATCTATATCTATTTCCAACTTGGATTGATTGTAGGAAATTGCCATTTTAGGAGAAACATATATTGTAGTAGGAAGAAATTGGCTAAATTAGGATTAACTGAAGTAATAAAAAATTGATCCGTTGAAGAAACTCAAGGTAAAAAAAAAAAAATCTGGTAACTGAATATTTACAAAATGAAGAGTTTAAAAGGGTTGCTAAAGTGGAACAACAATTGAAGATTTTACTCCAACAAGAAAATAGCCTCTCCAAAAAGATTAAAGATACATCTGGTTAACAAGTTCGATTGAGAATATTGAAAATTATATTCTTCAGCCAACCTAAGCCTCAACAAGGAAACAGCAGTCAAAGCCTTTACTCCAACACCCACCTTGGCAACGAACAACATAGAGGAGAAAGATTTTGAATATCAATGTACATATATGTAGTTTTTAAATTTCTTAGTTTTATTCTCTGCATATTGCATATGATTTATTAGATGACACATTCTGTTATCCAAATTAGGTTGTAGTGCTTAGTGCAACAAGAAAAGTTTGAGTTAGCCATTGTAAATCCGCCATTCTGTTTGATGATAACTTGACATTTTTGCTACTAATCTCTTTTCATTATACTAGTAAGTTATTCAATTCGCAGATAATAATACAGGTTATTTCAACTTTTCAAGTGTTTGAATCTAATATATTTTACAAAGGTTATTATAAGTCTCCCTAACTCCCTAGCTCTATTTTTTGGACTAATTTCTACCAAGTAAAATATGACACTAAGGGTATGTTTGGTTAGAGGGTAACAATAGAGTATAAATTTTCATAGCTCTAACTCTGTGTAAAATTAGGCATGAATCTCATTCATGAAAAATTATCCCTACTTTAACTTCCCAACCAAATATATCCTAAGGCTTATGTGATTAGAAGTCATCTTGAAATCCACTCTAAGTAGCTAGTAACTTGACCTCTTGCCCCTTGGAATGGACTATCCATTGCTGGTAATTTAACATAATACGTTGGTAATTCATTTTGAAGGCGCTGGTAATTAGGAGAAACAACTAATAATTCTGCAAGTCTCTTCAATTTTTTTTTCTAATCTCATAAGTCTTACTCAACTTAATTAAAGGCTTCCTTAACAGATAGTCCTTCTTTAGAACCAATACCAATAAATGCAACATGACATAAGTGCTAAAATGATTATAATTTTCCTTCAATTAGACTGCTCATTGCTACTAATTTGGCATAACATGCTTGTAGTGCTTTCTAAAGGCGCTGGTAACTAGGAGAAAAAGCTAATAATCTTGCAGGTCTCTTCAAATTTTTTTTGCTAATCTCTAAGTTTTACTTAATTAAAGTCTTTCATAGCCTGTATCCCTTCTTTAGGACCAATACCAATAAATAAAAATGACACGAGCGATAAAATGATTAGAATTCCCCCTAGAATTGGACTACTCCTTGCTGATAATTTGGCACAACATGCTGGTAATTCCTTTTGAAGATACTGGTAATTTTGAGAAAAAGCTAATAATCCTATAGGTCTCTTCAAAAACATGTTTTTCCTATCCCATAGGTCGTACTCTATTCAATTAAAGTCTTGCAAAACCCGTAGTCCATTTTTTTGGACCAATACCAACAAATAAAAATAACATAAGTGCAAAAATGATCAGAATTTCCATTCAATTAGAATGCCTATTATTGGTAAGTTGGCATTATATGCTGGTAATTCAGGGAAAAAGCTAGTAATCATGCAGATATCTTCAAAAACATCTTTTTCCAATCCCATAATTCATGCTCAATTTAATTAAAGTTTTTCATAGCTTGTAGCCCATTTTTGGGATCAATCTAATCATTTTAGCACTAATATCAACATATAATGCCAATTTACCAGTAATAAGCTATCCAATTCAATGGAAATTCTGAACATTTTTGCATTTATGTCACTTTTATTTGTTGGTATTGGTCCAAAAATGCATGGAAGACTTTAATTAAGTTGAGTACGATTTATGGAATTGGAAAAACATGTTTTTGAATAGTCTTATAGGATTATTAGCTTTTTCTCAAAATTACCAGCATTTTCAAAAAGAATTACCAGCATATTGTGCCAAAATATCAACAAGGAGTAGTCCAATTCAAGGGGAATTGTAATCATTTTACCGTTCGTGTCATTTTTATTTGTTGGTATTGGTCCCAAAGAAGGGATATAGGCTATGAAAGACTTTAATTAAGTTAAGTAAAACTTATGGGATTGGCAAAAAAAATTTGAAGAGACCTGCAAGATTATTAGCTTTTTCTCCTAATTACCAGCGCCTTTAAAAAGAACTACAAGCATGTTATGCCAAATTAGTAGCAATGAGCAGTCTAATTGAAGGAAAATTATAATCATTTTAGCACTTATGTCATGTTGCATTTATTGGTATTGGTCTTAAAGAAGGACTACCTGTCAAGGAAGCCTTTAATTAAGTTGAGGAAGACTTATGAGATTAGAAAAAAAAAATTAAAGAGACTTGTAGAATTATTAGTGTTTTTTCCTAATTATCGGCGTCTTCAAAACGAATTACCAGCGTATTATGTCAAATTACCAGCAACGGACAGTCCATTCAAAGGGGCAAGAAGCCAAGTTACAAGCTACTTAGAATGGATTTCAAGATGACTTCTAATCACATGAGCCTTAGGATATGTTTGGTTGGGAAGTAAAAGTAGGGATAATTTTTCATGAATGAGATTCATGCCTAATTTTACACAGAGTTAGATCTATGAAAATATACACTCTATTTTTACCCTCTAACCAAACATACCCTTAGTGTCATATTTTACTTGGTAGAAATTGGTCCAAAAAATAGAGCTAAGGAGTTAGGGAGACTTATAATAACCTTTGTAAAATATATTAGATTCAAACACTTGAAAAGTTAAAATAACCTGCATTATTATCTGTGAATAGAATAACTTACTAGTATAATGAAAAGAGATTAGTAGCAAAAATGTCAAGTTATCATCAAACAGAATGGCGGATTTACAATGGCTAACTTAAACTTTTCTTGTTGCACTAAGCACTACAACCTAATTTGGATAACAGAATGTGTCATCAAATAAATCATCTAAAATATACAGAGAATAGAACTAAGAAATTTAAAAATTACATATATGTACATTGATCTTCAAAATCCTTATCCTCTGTGTTGTTCGTTGCCAAGGTGGATGCTGGAGTAACGGCTTTGACTGCTGTTTCCTTATTGAGGCTTAGGTTGGCCGAAGGATCTTCAATATTTTGAATCAAACTTGTTGACTAGATGTATCTTTAATCTTTTTGGAGAGGCTATTTTCTTGTGGCAGTAAAATCTTCAATTCTTGTTCCACTTTAGCAACCCTTTTAAACTCTTCATTTTGTAAATATTTAGTTACTAGATTTTTTTTTACCTTGAATTTCTTCAGTCGGATCAATTTCTTGTCACTTCAGTTAATGTAACATAGTCACCACAGTGGTGTTTGCTTAAATATGTAAAAAGGACTCTCTTCATTGTTTCCACCAAGAATAGTCCTTGCCATACATAAGCTACAGGTCCATGCCATCAAAAAATAGTCCAAATAACTTGATATATAATATTCATCCAAGAAAGCGTAGCCAAACACATATAAGGGAAAGTATATATACCCGATATTGGCATATGCTGCAATTTTCCATTACCCAATGAAAGCAATGCCGTTTTAATAAAGCAGTATCGCTTGCATAAACCAAGCAAGAAATCCCTTAATGAATAATCAGTTCAAAGCATCTAGGGTAAACCTGGCCATAAATACATACAGCATGTTTAAGAAACTGTGACAAACTAGAATTCAAGTGGAGATAGAATACAACTGAGTATTAAAAATTAAACTAAATTCTCAGTGTAACTCCAACTCAATGCCAAAATCCAACTCAGGAATTTTTCAAAATGACAACCATGAAAACAAATTAAAATTAGCAATTAATCTCTATAATTATACAAGATATCACCATGACCTCTCTGGCTTCCAATTAAGTTCTTGCATTCTTTTTTTCACTTTGAACTAGACAAAAAAATGTTTTTTGACCTCCTAATATTTTTGTTTTGAAAAGGAAATACTCATATTGTGACCAAAAAATGGAAAATAAATTAAAGCAAATTATTATTGCTTGACCATGCAAAATGGACTTTTGAACCAGAGATAGCTCTGCCTCTTCACGATGGCGATGACGGCAGTGGGTGGTGGCGGAGGGAGATAGCGGATGAGTTGCATAGGCTGAAAAATGTGAAGAGGGAGGGGTGGCAGGAAGTGGTGGGGGTAGTTGCGGGAGAGAGTTTGAAAGGTTTCCAAAAGGAATTTTCAGAGAGAACGAGATGAGGTGGGATAAAGATTGGTCGATAGAAGATAGGGAAAAAATTATGAGGAGGGAAGCAATTTTTTCATCCACCTGTGCAATAAGCTAAGCCACCGTAGACTCAAATTTTATTCCCCACCTATTCATCCTTCTTTGCCTTTACTGTGTCGCCATATAGATACCCCAGCAGGGTGTCAAATTAGCATTTCTGAAAATTTTAAGTAGCAAACAGGAACTAATGATTTCGATTTTTGAGAATAACAGCTATGCAAACAAATTTTTTAACTTCGGCCGATCAAAACAAAATGAAAATGAAAACAACAAAAGCCACACTTAGCCAAAACAAAGATTTTCGTCTCAACATGGATACATTAACGAAACACAGGCAAAACACATAATAAAGGCAAGCACACTCTAAGTGCTCACATTTTGCCTTAGCTAGGTACTCGAGATAAGACCACCGACACACATACATATATATAGCGATGATCTTTATTATTCTAAAACTCATAATAAGAGTGATAGCTTACTATTAGAAGCTAAGCTACCCATGTCGCATGTTTTTTTCACTCTCTCTTGCTAGTTCTCCTGCTGGCCGCTACAGTCGCAGCCCCATGGTGTCCTCAACCTGCAGCTCTGTAGCAAGTTCCATAGCTCCCAATCCAACCTCTTACTCTCCTTCTTCTTAAGCTCCTCGCTCGGGTTCTCCCTTATCTGCTGCAACGCCTCGCATAAGCACTCGGGCCTCTCTTCCAACTCCCTCAGCTCGTTGCAGTATCTCCATTGGTAGTTTTTCCGGAGGGTAGGGTTCCTCTTGTGGTGGTGGTGGTGGTTCTTGATTCCCCGCATTTTCAGGACGTTATCTTCGTCCTCATCTTCGTCTTCGTCGCACTGAATCCTCTGCATTATGTGCTGCTCGCAGTGCCTCAGGTTCACATCCTCGAGCTCCCTCTCACACCTGCTCTGCTCCTCTTCTTGTTTGCGACTGGAGGCGTGTGCCGTAAAAAGCATTAGGGCGATGAGGGCGAGTAGGATCGTGAGCTTGGTCATGTTTTTCTGTTCGTGAGATGCGTGTGATGATGATATATTATGGTGTGTATGTAAGGTGGGGGGTTTGTGCATGCATAGTATTTATAGGAGGAAAAATGGGGGATTGTTGCATGAATAATGATAGGTGTACATCACTGTTATACAACATTCTTATAATATAGGTTAAAAATCAAAGAATATAATGGACCTGGTGAAAATAAGAAATTGAAATGCGTTTACCAAATCTTTGTTTTTTTATCTATGTTGTAGGAATAATATTGTGTAATATTACTGTTACACATATCACTGTTCTTGTTGCATCGTACATGTGCGAAGTACGTGTAAGGGGCAGGGAGTAGGAGGTTTTGGTGTCTTTGTGGGGTGGCTGTGTTTGCTGCGTTGATGGTTTATGTGCTTCCACGTAACTATGTTTCATGCAAATGTTGCCACACGAGGTCAGGTGGCTTTGTTTGGTCAATGCGGATATTTATGTGAATTTGGATTTTTGAGATAAATGAATGAGAGGCGAGGATTTATAATATAATTTTACATTATAAATTCTTCGCTTTTTATCCTTTTTCCTTTAAGATCGAAACTCATAAACATATTCTAAGATGTCTGGCTTGTCTGATATGAATATGCTATTGGAGATAAAGAATCAAAGATATCATCGTGAACTGAGAACTCCTTTTGCATTTCCTTTTTTTTTTGTTTTTGGAAAAAAGCATTGGATGGAGTTCTATTTATAATCCTCATGTTCAAATAATATTTTCTTTTGATTTCAAAAGATTTTTTTTTATGTCCTCAATATCTTTAAGGAAAAAGTATATAAGATCCCCTTTAATTTTGGCTCGGGTGGTTTCCAAGCTCATGTTCCTTGTTTTGCATGCGGGCGGTTGTCGATTTAGTGCTCTGAAAACAGTTCAAAGTCACTTGAAGACAAAATCACATATTTTCATTTTCTTTTGTTTTTTAAGCTAGTTTGTGCTTTTGTTTTGTTGATTGTTTTGGATTGTATAGTCTTCAATCTTTTCGGATTTGGATAGCTTTTGTTTTCGATTTTCTCAATTTTAACAAATGATGTAGTCAAGCTTCTCTCTACAAGAACTAAACATTATCTAATTATTTAAAAAAGAAAAAGAGACCAAAGTGCATATGAATCAAAATTGAAGAAGGTTTTCTAGACTTTTTCCTATTTTTAACCAGTGGCATTCAAATTATAACTAAAAACTTAACATTTTTTATTCTATTGTGGTCTACTACCATTGTAATTTAATATTTTATTTTTTTTGTGATTTTATAATATTATAATTTGATCTCTATATCAAATTTTTTTTTTATAATTTGATTGTTACCAATCAAAAATGTAAAATTGAAGCATTTTAAAACCTTTAGAGATAGAAATAGGACAAAAATAAAAGACAAAATCGAAATATTTATTGAATAGAAACGAAGTTGTGGCTGAAGCAGAGACTATGGTTCACAATGGTTTTGGGGATGTAAAGCTTGGTTTGTGTTTATTGATGATAAGGTGGGTAGGGAAGCAAAATGGGTTGGACATGCCGGGTTGGCCCATTAACCTGTCATTTTTTGATGTGATGAATTAACATTTTCAACTCAAATAACTATGACTAGTTAATTTGCCCGTCTCATTTTATAACCACTTAGCGGCGAAGCAGGACATGTTGGCAAAATAATTAAAATTTAATAAAAAATGGATTAATCCGTCGGACCTGCCAACCTGTCTTTTTTTGACAGGACAGGTTGACACTTTCAATCCAAATTAATCAAAATGGGTTAACTCACCCAGCCTCATTTTATGACCAATCGGCGGCGATATGGGATGAAGATGACGATGGATTTTCTCTTGGTTTTGGTTTAAAAGATTTAGATTTGGCTATGGGGTAGTTTTGTAGGTTATTAGATGGGCCGCATTTTCATTTGGCTTAGCTTGGGAAAAAGAACATGTGATAAAATATGGGAATGATGCCAGGATGAAAGAATGGTGCTGATTATCTTTATTTCTCGTTCTGGCTTTTTTAGGAGCTCTCTTCCCTGTTTTTAATTTCACTTTCCCATGGAGCCCGTTTCCCTCTTTTTATTTTCAGTTTCCCATTGAACTTGACTGCACAACTGTTTTGATGTGAACTTTTTCATTGTTCCCATTTGTGTATGTTCTTCTTCCTCTTGTCTATATTATTTTAATTTCTTTTTCTTGCGACATAGGGTCAATAATTTGGGTAGTTCTAGATATAGTATTTTATTGGTTCCATTTTTAAATTTTTATTGTATTGTTTCTCTTTTTTGTTCTGGATAGTTGTTGTTTTTGATTTTATCAAATGAGAAAGTTAATGTACTTAAACTTCGAGCAATGCTACACATTCAAATTCAAAAATTATAATGATAAAGTAAAACCTTTTATAAAATTAGAAGGATGGTTGGATAAAATAAAACTACATATAACCTATCAATTCATTTAACAACTAATAATTATATCGCATCATTTTAGATATAATATTTTAGATAAGTTTATGAGCATCTTCGTTGTTAAAATTCAGTAAACACAGACAAGTTACTTAATTTCCTTAATCGCTGGTGCGCCTTGGCCTTTGGATGGAAAACAAACAGCATGTTCTTTATCGCTGGTACACTTGGCCTTTCGGTGGAAAACAAACAACATTTTCCTTTTTTTCTAATGTTATTATTTTATCTTATCTTATCTTATCTTATCTTATAGTATATTTAAATACAAACTTAATATTCTCTGGACTGTATGGACCCCAGATAGAACACGTCCTCTAACCATTTTAACGGCTGGAAACTTTATGGATGACGCTTTCGTGAGAGCTTCACCAGAAAAACCACCTAAACCTTAAACACAACATTTTTTTCCTTAACACAAAAAAAAAAGAGTACATGATGGTAACATGTGATTTTAACTTTATTGGTACCACCTAGCCAAAAACACAGTTTCATCTCAACATCGATGCAAGTTTACATTAGCAAAACACAGGCAAAAGCCATTGCAAGCACACTCTAAGTGCTCACATTTTGTCTAAGGTACACGAGATCGAGACCACCATACACTTACTTACATATATAGCGATGATCTTTATTATTTGAAAACTCATAGAGAGATAGCTTACTATTAGAAGCTATCTATGTCGCACGTTTTTTTCACTCTCTCTTGCTAGTTCTCCTGCTGACCGCTAAAGTCGCAGCCCCATGGTGTCCTCAACCCGCAGCTCTGTGGCAAGTTCCAGAGCTCCCAATCCAACCTCTTACTCTCCTTCTTCTTAAGCTCCTCGCTCTCCCTTATCTGCTGCAACGCCTCGCACAAGCACTCGGGGCTCTCTTTCAACTCCCTCAGCTCGTTGCAGCATCTCAACTGGTAGTCTTTGCGGGGCATAGGGTTCCTCTTGTGATGGTTGTGGTTCTTGATTCCCCGCATTTTCAGGACGTTCTCTTCGTCCTCATCTTCGCCTTCGTCGCGCTGGATCCGCTGCATTATGTGCTGCTCGCAGTGCCTCAGGTTCACATCCTCGAGCTCCCTCTCACACCTGCTCTCTTCCTCTTCTTGTCTGCGGGCGGAGGCGTGCGCCGCAAAGAGCATCAGGGCGATGAGAGCGAGTAGGATCGTCAGCCTGGCCATGTTTTTTTGCTCGTGGGATGTGTGTTATGTGATGATCGATGAGTGTGGTGGTGTGTGAATTCGGGTTTCATTACGCAAGGTATTTATAGGAGAAAGTGGAAGGGGGTTTTGGTTGCATGCTTGCTTGCAAGTTGAGGTACGTGTAAGGGTGTGGGAGTGGTGCTTTTGTTGGGGTGGCTGTGTTTGCTTCGTTGATTGCTTCTATGCTGCCACGTAACTGTTTCATGCAGATGATGCCTGGTGGTTTTGCTCGGTCACTAGGATGCCAGACATCTTCTTGACATTAATCCTGTTTTAATATTTAAAAATTAGTATCTAAGTGAGACACTTATTTTATTATTATTAAATAGGACGATAGTCCTTATCATTTTCAACTATTTATTACATTCAATAATAATAAAATAGATATCTTATTTAGACACCAATTTTTAAGTGTTAAAATAGCAATACTCACCCTAAAATGCTTGAAGAATCAAAGTTATTCTCCAAAATTGAGAACTCCTTTTACATTTTTTTTTCCAATTAATCGCTACATTGTCAAAAACTTGCTTTCTTTAAATAAATTATTTTATTGCAAGTCGTGTTTTTCAAAGCGAGAAGTCTGTACAAAATATATTTATGTATGCCATATACATATATATGATACCTAAAATAAATATACTTTTTATGTTCGTAGAATATCTAACTAAAGATGGTTAAGGGAATCACAAAGTCAAACATAGTTGATAGGTGGTTGAGTTTTTTAATTGTCTAATTAGAAGTTTGATTTTTAGTAGTATATATTGAGAGAATTTTGTGACTATAGACAAAATACATATTTGTGAGCTTTATATTTTGAAGAAATTAATCACTCTTTTTGATGATGGATTTCCTAGGTGACCTAAAAAAAAGACAGGTAAGGGTTATATCTATAATTTTTTTACACTTACGAGCATGTTTCAAACCATGTAAGTCTTTGAAAATGATCATAAAAAAGGAGATATTCATAAATGATAACCAATATCATCTTAAGTTTGTATATGATAGCTTTTTAGTTGTTGTGTTTGGTAAATATATTCTTTGGAATATACATTGATATAGTAGAAAATGTTAATCTTTTTGTCATAATTTCATTCCACAATATATTAGAATTTTGTTCTGGACTGTAATTTATTTCTTCTATAATTTTTTTTAATTTATATTCTTTTGTTTTTACCCTTCAATAGTTACCATTATTTGATCCTTAAAATTTTCTCTCAACCAAGGATTTCTTCTCACTCTCTTCTTCATAATATATTCATACATTCATAACCATTAACCGACGCCCCGTAAGAATAACTTTACAATTTGTGTGTAAAAGTTTCTATCCAGCGTTGTTATTTAAAAGATTAATAAAAATTATGTTTAGGTAAAATTTCTCGTGCGGACAAGATAAGGAGAACAATGAATCCAGTGACTAAAACAAAAGCATCCTGGTCCTCCTAAGGCAGTATATGCATGAAACTTACAAAGCACAAAGATAAAATGAGATACTGATATGATCTGACACTGATATAGGAATACAGTGAAATTTTGAATTTAAAATATGGGGATATGTGTATCTATATACTAATTATATATTAAATTTAAAATGGTATTATCAATATGATATTAAATTTATTTGACCTTATCATAATTCATAACTATTAGCTTTACTCGAGTTTTCATGGTTTTTGGTAGTTTATTAGTATTTTTTGTTGCTTTCATTAGGTTCAATTAAGCAAGGGACATGGAGGAACAAAATGAGAAACAAGGATAAAAATTGGGTGTACCAAGGCCCTCATCACCATAGGTGCTAAAGCCCCCAAGTTAGCACCTACATACACAATTGATTATTTCATGGCTGCGCTCTAGCACCGCTCTCTTAGGCTAAAACCCCCAACCCAGTAGCGTCCAATTCATGATTTTTCAATTTTCAAGCGCAGCCTCCTTAGGCTAAATAAAGCCCCCAAAACCGTGGCGTCATATATGTCTTCAAGTCTTATGGCTGCGCTAAAGCAATGAGCCGAGCGAGCTCGAGTTTATCTTTGAAGGAAGAACCGAATGCATGCGTGTGTAGGGCGAAGAGGCAGATAATGCGAAGCCAGAGGGAGAAGCTGGAGAGTAGATAGCAAACTTGAAGAGAGAGATCAATCCTTTGCGAGCGACTTGTGGGACTGTACTGTACAAGTGCATTGGATGCCTATTGGTAAAAGTTATTTCAACACTAAAAAACGTGTGTCACCATTGGATATGATGGTGGACACCCACTTTTAGGTGTTGAACTAGTAATGCTAGGTGCCCATCCTCTTGATTAAAGATGAGGATAAAAGAAAGAAATAACAAAATAAATAAGTTTATTGTCACAATATAATGCGGGATCATGTGATAGCTTATGGTGAGCTTTGTGATGCATTTTTAAGCGATAAAGATTATCATCACTATGAGTGGTGATGATCGTGTTTAATGGAGGTGTTAAACGGCCCTGGCTCACTATAAAAAGCCCTGACCCACATGGGCAAAGGTCAAAAAGCCAATAAGATCAAATAGCCCACATTTGTAAAAAGCCGACAGGAGCAAAAACCTATATGAGCCTTGTGGACTAAGGCCAATCCATGGGTCAACCCTATTTTAAAATTTTTCTAAATTTTGTCCCCTTTTTTAATTCCTGATGAGGCCTTCCTCGCTCTTCCTCTTATACAATGCTTGTTCAGCCTCCGTGATTTGCAACTGCCTCTGAATGTCAATCAGGTAGTTCAAGTTCGGATCAGATCCAATAACCTGATTGGAAGGATTCCCAACAACACGCAGTTGGTACTCCGACAACGACAATAGCGCAATAGGCTTAGGCGTCGAATCACGGAACTTCACCGCTACAGGCTGCTGGAGAGGAGGAACAACAGGCGCATTACTCTTCTCAATCGACGTCGAAGTTCCGTTGCAAGATTGTTACTATTATTGTTATTGTTGGTGATGTTCGCGTTGATAGTGCTGTTTGCATTGGTGGAGGTTTCGAAGAGGAAGAGTTGCATGCAGGCGGGTCTAGCAAAACGCAATAGAGGCGATTGTACTCGCGCATCATGTGGTTGAGGTCGTAGTCATTGGTGACAAAGATAAGGGCGTCGAGGTCCTCGCTAGGAAGCTGGTACTTGAACAACATGTGGTTTGGGTCTAAGACACCGCAGAGGGTGGAGAGCTTGGAGAGCATGACAGGGAACTTGACATTGAGGTAGAACTAGTCGTAGTGGGAGCGAGGCTGGATTTTGCCGCCGTAGCTACACGTGAACCTAGCCTTGTAGTTCGATGGCGGTTGCTGTAGTTGGCTAGCTATGCATATGGGTCAAATTTGACAGATGGGGGCTGGCCCATGGGTTAATCCACCCCAAACCATACATTTGGGTTATTTATGTGGGTTAGGGTCAATACAACCCATTAATGTTGTGGGCCACTTCTTCACGGGGCTCAATTATGGGGGCTGGGGCCAACCTTAGGCCCATGGACCTTTTTGACAGTTCTAAACATAAAGTGAGCACTTGGAGTGTGCTTCTTCATATGGCTTTTGCCTTTGTTTTGTTGATCATTTCACCATATTGAAATTAAAATCTTCGTTTTGGAAAAAATATATGGCCTGCTTTGAGTTGACTTGAATCTTTGATTTGCTCTTGAATCTTTTATTTGGTGGTTTTTTGTGTGTGGTCATTTTCCCCTTCCTCCATAAGTCTACATATATAAAGAGCAGTGCGCTGCCGAGAGTGCAACAAGACAGCACCAAAGAAGTATGTTCAAATGCGTGTAATGCAATCGATACATATGTGACTAGTTTTTATTGGTGAAAAATCATAGGTGATTAAAATACTTAAAAGAGTTACAATCAAATTTTACTACATAATTCTATTTATTTATTTATTTGTTCTGAAGTGTTTTCCTACGCTAAATGGCTCATAAAGTATATATAGTACACAAACTTCGACTAGAACACGGGGACCAATTGTAATGAAAAGAAAGAAAAGAAAAATAACCACTAACCACCCCCTACGTAAGGAATACAACATCATCATTTTATAAAGTAATTAAGTTTAAGCGAAAATTCTGAATGTCTAATATTTCTTTTCTTTTTTTTGTCCAACTCGAGGACTTATTTAAAGATTCAAAATGAGAACGAAAAGAAATGAACTATAAATTATAATTTTCAAATAAAATAGGAATTTGGTTTGTATACTCTTTTAATTCAACTTAATTTTTGAAGAGTAATAGTAGAGGTTTAATTATTTAGTTTTTCTATTAATTTTTATTAATATTTTAAATAACAAAATTCACTACACCAAAAAGGTAGTTTTGCGGCGGTTGATTTGAACCGCCGCAAAATAATTACTTCACGGCAGTTTTGCAACCGCCGCCAATTACTTGCATATAGCAGCGGTTTCATGCTCGCCGCCACTGAATCATTGTAGTGCAGCGGTGGTTTACGCGGTGTTTACAATTTACGTCAACATCTTGCGGGTAGAACCACTGCAAAGGAATTGTTCATCGGTTAAAGTGACGATTTGAGTTAAAATTACCTTATAGTGGCGATTTTGTAACCGCTGCAAATTGCAAAGTTTGTTTTTATGTATAAATTTCATTGATAACAGTGATGTTTAAATCTAGAAACCATGCATAGTACATAAACCCCTCACCACTAGATCAACTCTAATAACTTCAATTTTAAAATTTTTTATGTAAATATGTAAAAGAAATTAAATGTTATGCTTCTATTATTGTTTGCATCATCGTGGCTATATTGAGTTGCATTTTTTACTTTTATTTTTTGCTATTTAAGTGATTAAATTTTCTATAAATATGTTATCACAATGTCTTAGAACATGCCACAACAAGAAATAATTTTGTTTTAAAACATTTGATTGACACTAAATCAAAAAAATCTAAAGAAGATTTGATTAAAAAATAATTAAGAAATATTTTATTAAAAAATAATTAGAAAATGATTTGATTAATAGAAATATGATTCATCAATTTTAATATCATTTTTTTTATTTTTTAAACTAATGGACTAAGATAAGTTATGAATCATAGATTATAAAAGATTCTTTTTAAATTCAAACAAGGAAATGAAGTTCTTCTTTTTAATCCAAAATGAGACAAATTGGGATTTTTATTTTTGATACTAAGAATTAAATTTAAATTACAACTTTTTATTTTACCTTTTTAAAAATATTGCAAAAACATTCTTTAACTTATTTGAGTAAAGCTTTAGTGTTCTACTTGATTGTTGCATACTCTTCATTATTTAATTGATGAAGAAGCTTTCGTGGTGAAGTCCCTCAATGATGTGACAACCATATGAGCAGCCCTCTCTGCGAACTCACAATTGGCGTGAGCAGCCTTCTCTGCGACCTCTCAACTTGTCACAAATAGTCCCCTTAGCAATGCCACAATATTATATATCTCCCTTTTTCCCTTTCTTGATCAGTTCTCTACACAATATTACGATATCATCATTGTAATTTAAACTAATTTCACCTTTATATTTAAAATAAATAAAGCAGTTAATTTCATCTTTCTCTACTTAAAAATATTAATTTAATTGTCATGCATATAAAAAAACTTACTAATATTATTAATGATTAATATTTAATAAACTATTAAAATACTTAAACAATTAAATAATTAATTTTTCTATCCATTAATTTGATTACTTACAAATTTATAAAATCTTGATAGTTATCATTTTAAAAATATGATTTTTTTGTTGACAAGTTGGATTTCTTTTTTATTTTTTAACATGATAGTTAAATTTAAATTATAATTCTTTATTTTCACCCTTTGTTTTTAATGAAAACAAATTTAAAGAACTAAAAGAATGGCACAAAGACAAAGGTGCAATCTCTCTTGTGATGTAAGCCCAAGTGACCCTTACACTCTGCTTTCGCCTAAAGAAAATAGCAAGGAAGAGAAAACTGGACCGAGCATCGAACTAGTCAGGGTAAGGGTTCAAAGGTTTAGAGGTTCAATCAGGTGCAACCGGAACATAACAAAATATAAATAAAGAGATAAAATAGAATATCAAAATTGATCTCAACCTTATACCATCTTGTCCATGGTGCCGCCAATCCCTCACTCTTTTCCATTCCTCCATAACATCATGATTCAAAAGGGAAATTTTTTCAAAAGGGGCCTCACTCCATGTCCCACACTCCTCACCATCCATCAATCAAATTATTCCACCATCCCCTAAAAGGCACCATCTTCTCATAGTCTCATCACAACCAAGCACAACACGCCACCCTACCCAACCACCTCTCTCAGCACGGGAACTATATCAAAACTTATCAGTAGTAGCTTGCACAAGTACACTTCTTCCCGATTGCCGATTCCACCATTCTGAAGAGCTTATGTTATGGTACTATTTAACAAACGAGAACAACACCACTAGGAACCGGAATGGGAGCGAGGATTAGCATAGCAGAGTAGATGCCCGAAGCAGTGCCTGAAAAGTAGAGGCGCGGAGTAGCTTGGAGTAGAGGCAACTTCGTCGGAAAAGAAGATCAGATGAAGTTGGAGAAGACACTGAATGTGATGTAAAGCTTGAGCATTTTTCAAAGAGCTACTCAAAAATGGCAAGGATTTGGCTTTCTTCTTCCTTTTTTTTTCAGGCCAAAATGCTTGAATCGGCCAACCTCAGAAACTAGACCGGTCCACCGGTTTTTCCAATTTTGACCAGTTTTTAACCCCTCGATTTTAGCCACTTGACTGGACCGGCAAAGCGACGGTTTCGGGTTAATCCGGTCAGACTGGCCGGTCCGGTCCGATTTTCTCTTCAATGCAAAATAGAGACCCTTACCTAAACAAAAACTCCATTTTGGATCTCTCTACACTCAAACCCACACCCTCCATTTTGTGATGTTTGGGGATGAAGCAAATTAAAGGATTCTGAGCTTAATCCCCAATGCCTTTCATATCATACGTTCTCCACCCTAATGCCCTTCCCCGTTTTGCAGACAAAACCTAAATTGTTTGCCTCTCTCTTTCTCTGCAATATTCCTTCCTTCATCATTGTTCACAGCAGCAATTTGATTCTGAGCCCTAGTTCTCCGTCGGCACCCTCCATTGCCATCGCTGAGATTCCACGAAGCCCCTGGAGCATTTGAGCACCTTGCTGTCTGGCAGTGCTACTTCGACCACCTTTCACAGATATCCTTCTGGCCACCATTTGTTTTGTTTCGTCTTCTTTTTTATTATTTGATTTGATTTGAATCTTTCGTATTGTATTGCGGATTGCTTTGCTTTCACAAGAGGACACCAAAGCCTTTCTTGCCCGAGTTTGTCCTTTCCTCTTCTTTTCCTTTTTATTTTTTGGCAAATCAAGGTTACGATGTTCATCATCACAATTTCGGGATTTGATCTCACCTTCTTTATTGATCAGTGCTAGTTTTATTGGTCCTTGTTTTGGGTTTGGGCGCGGAGAAGAGAGCTTAAAGGCAAGCCTAGATTTGTCCCCATAACCCTCGACCAGGTTTTTCTGTGTCTAGATCTATTTTTTGAAAAAAAAAATTGTTATGTCTGAGAAATTAAGAATTATGTTGTGGACCTTGCAATGGATGGCTTTTTTTTTCATTTACTTACTATTACAACTCTTGAATTAGTTGAATATGAAATTTGATTTTTTTTTTGAAAAAAAATTATAGAATTCGCCTGATGCAATTTAAACTGAAATCATTCTGACATTCTTTCTTTCTTCGCTGTCAATTTTGTTTTTAGTTATTGTATGTTATAATATAGCTGAGGATTGCAATGGAAAAAGTTGAGTTTTTCTCTTTTTTAATTTTAATTTTGTTTATTGTTCCTATTTTTTAGTTGTAACAAGTGTTGAATTAGTTGAATCTGATTTTTTTATTTTTTCAATAATTGTTGGGGTTTTCGCTTCACATGGAAAAAGGGGGTTAATTGTCTGAATTTTCTAGCTGAATCTTGAAAAAAATTCTTGTTTGTTGTCCTTGTTATGCATAGTTGAGATTCAAAATTATGTGTTAAACCCTCCACCTTGTTATTTGTTTTGATGCTTTTTAGCTTATTGGAAGTAATTGATCTCATACTCGATAGAGCATAGAATCTCATGGTACCAATAGTATCACCAAAAAAAAGTGGCATTTCAAGGAGAAAACATCATCAGAATCAGATTTAGAAGGTAACAACAACAATCACAAGCCACAATAGCTGTGAGTTCTGCTAGTTAAGACAGGAGGATGTGATCCGATTCCTGCTTGGCTCCACTAGACTCTTCACCCCTCTCAATTATTGTAGGAGGATGAAAACAATCATTGTTTTATTTCCTTTACTTTTGGATCTACCCTTATTTTGTTTTCATTCTCCTCCTATTATTGCCAATTATTGTTTTTATCCACAATTCAATAGGTAAGGTCAATTGCCCTTCTGATGCAACTGTCTGAATACTTATCAATTGGTTTTGGAATCCTCATTCACTCCCGATTTCCCCCTTTTTTCTTATTTTCAAACGTGCCTATCATTTGCTTATAAAAGTTCTGGTACCTAAATGCACAAAAATATGCCAACAATGACCCACTATGTTAATGAGTGTTCCTATAAAATACATGATTGTTGGGTTCCAGCAAGCAAAGAGCGTGAAAAATTGAGGTTTATGGATGTTGCTAGAAACTTAGTTCTTCATACCTTTATTCCACACTCGCTTGGGTTGTCCTGTACCGTTACTTAATGATTATTCTGTTATTCCGCTGTAGGTGTATATGTTGAAGGTTGAAGGCATTGCATTCTGATTTTTACCTGATCCAATTCAAAAAAAGAATGCTTTAGAGGTTAGCATGAAAGCTTCTATTGTAATTCTTGTACACAACATATATCACTTTAAGGCACACCAGATACTCAATGGGAAAGGGTCTCGCCGGGCAATGGGACTCCAGTAGCATCCAATGTATCTCTTGGAACTCGCATTTGATCCCCGTATCCCTTTCCACATGAACTCCTCTTTTCTCTTCTCTACTTTGTTTGCTTCTTTGATATAGTTAGGAACATTTATATGTGAAGGCATAATTGTGAATATAAGTTAGCTTTGCTGTTCCGGTGCTTTTATCAAAAAGTTCCTTATTTTCAAGTTAATTGGGTGCCTTCTATTGTCTCAGCTCATAGTTCCATACAAATTTCTTAGCTGAACAAGACACAGGCAACAAACATAAGCTCCCAATTGGATGCAAGGCGCTCTTCAAGGCTAGTCATGAACCCTAAAATGAAGGATCATCATTATTATTTAATCCTTAGTCTTTTTTTCTCTAGATTACAAGTCTATTGGTGTTAAGATTTTTTTTAATGTTAAGGATTTGTGTTTACTTAGTACCTTAGCAAGATAAACTTGCATTTTATGCATGGGTTTGTACTTAATATCTTTTGAATTATATATTTGGACTAATTTGATTGAATATTTTTAAAGTACATTAATGAATTTGATTTTTAGTTATAAATAAATGAATTCAAAGAAGGATTACACAAGCAGAGATAGTTTGAAAATATTATTGAGAATAAAATTGGAAAAAAAAATCAAATATGCATTGATTTAGTAGTGACAGCTCAAAAAATAAATAAAATAAATAAATTGCGGTGGTTTCAAACAGCTGCAACATTGGTTCAACATAATGTTCACTAATAGCAGCGGTTACATAAACCGCCGCAATAACTATAGGAAGTTCATAATGATAAAATTTGTGGTGGTTGAAACCGTTGTAAAATATGGTTGAAAAGTAAGTCACAGTAGTTAACGAACCGTCGCTAAAGTTTTAACACAATTTTTTAATAAAGTGATTTGCGGCGATTTAACTGCCACAAAATAACTTATAACGGTTGTTCCAGCGGTTGCTCAAAACCACCGCAAGATGGCTGGTGACACTTAAGATTGCGGCGGTTGCCAAACAACCGCAAATGATAAACCGCCGCAAAACTTTAAATGAACCGCCGCAAAACACCTATTGGCCCTAGAAAATTTTACACAAATATAACATATATATTAAAATTAACCACACTTTATATTTAATAGCATCATCATCATCATTAATTAATCAACTTGAAAATATTACATAGCTTATTATATTTTAATTTCTTTCAATTTACAATTAAAACCCACTATAATTTGTTATAATCAAGTTGCGTATGAGTATCTACTTTATATCTTACTTCGAAAGCAAATCAAAGATTATAGTTAAAAGAAGCGATATTCTTTTCCCAAACAAAGATTTTAATTTTCAACACGGTGACAATAACAACAAATAAAACAGAGGGGGCAAAAGCTTATATTTTTGCCTTCGGTACACGATCACCATACATAGTGAGATGATCCTTATTAAAACGCATCAGAGAGATAGCACTATGCATAAGCTATCACACTGTGACAAACACCACACTTTTTATTTCATATTTTTTCTTTTGTTTCTCTAATCATCAAGAGGGCATCCAATGCGCTCGATCAGTACAATCCCACAAACCTGAGGCAAGCGATAAAGCTCTGTCTTCAACTGCTCCACCTCACTCCGGCTGTCCAGCTTCTCCTTCTGGCTCTGCATTATCTCCCTCTGCGCCCTGCACATGCATCTTGTCCTCCCACCGAATAGTTTCTTGAACTCGCTCAGCTCATCGCAGCACTTACTCTTGTAGTCTGGACTCCGAGTGAAGACGCTCCTGATGTGGCGGTGGCCGTTTCTCTTCTTCATGGACGGAACATCCTCTTCGTCCTCGTCTTCTTCTTCGTCCTGCTGGATCCTCTCCATTATGTATTTCTCGCAGGGGCTCAGGTCCACGTTCTCCATTATACTGTCGCAACTACTCTGCTGCTGTTGTTGATAATGCAGCCTGGCGGAGGCGTGTTCCACGAAGAGAAGGGCGGCGAGGAGGGCTAACAGGATCGTGAGCCTTGCCATGTTTGTTGTTGGTGGTGTGTGGTGTGTTCGAAGATTGATGAGTGGGTGTGGGGTGCGTGTGTGTGTGAGTGAGTTGGGGTTTGTGTATGGATATGGTATTTATAGGAGAAATGGGTTGTTGCATGTGAGGTACGTACGTGTAAGTGTAAGGGGCAGCGGGGTCCAGGTGGTTTTGGTGATTTTGCTGGGGTGGCTGTGTTTGCTTCATAAATTGTTTCTGTGCTTCCACGCGAAAGTTTCATGCAGATACTGCCGTGGGAGGAACAGGATGCTTTTGAGAGAAATTTACGTGTGAGAACAAATATGCCACTCATCTTTATACAAATTAATAGTAAAAATGAGTCTCATTAATTTTATTAATTTCATGTAAAATGTAATCTCTAAGTTGTGGTTTTTATCAACTTTATTACGAGTGTCTATAAGAATAAGATTCATCCAAGAAGTTTCCTCCTTTTATTTTGGAGAGGTTCTAGCATAGATACAAGTTTGACACTTTATTTATATACACACTCACAAAAAAATATGAGTCTCTTAAACTTTATTTAATATACACTCATTTATTTATGAATCTCACAATTTTATTATGTGGGTAGAAATAAAGCATTAAATTTGTGCTTAGCTAAGAACGTTTCTTTATTGCGGTCACTAAGTTTCCATTGTTCTCATTATAATTGACCTATGTTTAACTGGGGTAAAAGTATGCTATAAAATTATATTTGTGACAAAATTTATATCTTGTCACTAAAGGTTAGGACTGATGTGTTGTCACTAATAACTAAGTCTCTTATGACAATATATAAAGCACAGAAATTGACAAGAATATAGGACACGATACGAAGACATACCAAACTCAAAATTACAAGACACGGACACAATGTATACATGTATATAATTTTTTCATTTCGCTGTAAGATTTTTTTTTGTCTAGATTTTTTTTATTATGTTTGTATAATTTTTTTAATTAATTAATTATTCTTTTTTTATCAATTAAAGAATTTTCAAAATAAAATGGTCAAACAGTACAGGTCCAACTAAACAACTAAAGTTAGTTTTAGGCTCATGTTGATATTAAAAATTTAAAAAAAATAAAGAAACTAATTCAGACATGTCCATAGCGTGTCCAAATTGTGTCCACTGTGAATTAGAGTCATATCCGATGTATGTTCGGCAGTGTTCAGCTCATGTCTAAACTCAAAAAAATTATTTTTTATTAATTGGACAGGTATAAACATGTGTCCAACACGTGTTGTGTGGATGTCAGTGGCCGATACGTGTCCAACACATGGACACACCAGCAAATTGGTGTGTCCGTGCTTTTTAGATGATGACTTTATTAAGTGGTCACAAGATATATCTAGCAAATTGAATCTAGTGATAATTAGTAAAAGTCATTACAAAAAGTAAAATTATTTTTTTGACATCTTTTACAAGTTGCTAGTAAAGGTTAGGTCTAATGTGAAAACTCTTATAAGTTGTCACTATAATAACCAAGTCTATTACGATGATTTTAATAAGTGATCACAAAATATATGTCAATTTGAATCTATTGATACTTAGTAAAAGTCATCACAAAAAGTAAAATTATTTTTCTGATGACTTTTACAAGTTGTAACAAAATGCTAAGTCTAATGTAATGACTCTTATTAAGTTGTCACTAATAATTAGATCTATTGTGACGACTCTATGAGATGTTCACAAAATATATCTACTAATTTGAATATATTAACAATTAGTGAAAGTCGTCACAAAAAAAAATCCAATTTATTGTATGATGTGACTCCTTAGAAAAATTATTAGTTGCTCTCGGAATAAGAAAAACACTTAGCTTGTTATTATCTATTTATTATTCATTTTAGTATAATTATATATTTATTATTTAACAGAAAAATAAATTTGAAATATTTTTTTAGAATATTAATGTTTACCTATATATACATTTAAATAATAAATGGATATAATGAAAACATATGTTTATTCTTTTTTCAAGCGGAACTATATATTTGGTCTGGAAACTAAGGATATCTATATCACACTACACGGCATAAACTCGGGAAGAAATTAAGGATACCCTCACCGGATACAGTTTCCTCTTCGCCACATTTGCACTACATTATCAAAACAAAGGCGCAACCGCGCACAAAGCCATAAAGCACACTCCAAGTGCTTATTGTGCAGGTACATGATACCAACACCATATACATATGGTGATGATGATGATGATCTTTATTATTAAAAAGCGCATCATAGATACAGATGTAGCTTACTAGCTATAATTAAGCTATATCACCACATTGCAACAACACTACACTTCCTTTTTCTTTTTTTCTCTCCAGTTCCGGCCATTAAAGTCGCAGCCGAAGGGGGTCCTCAACCCGCAAGAAATGGGGAGGTACCATAGCTGTCCCTCCAAGATTATCACCTTGCTCTTCATCTCCTTCTCCTCCTTCGTGTTGGCCATTATCTGCTGCATCCCCTCGCAAAGGCACTCCGGCTTACCCGCCAACTTGCTCAGCTGCCAGCAGCACCACTCCTTGAAGTCTTCCATCTCTATCTGCCTGTTGTCGTGACGCTGGTGGTTCGCGCGCATTCTCAGAACTTCCCCTTGATCTTCGTCTACGTCCTCGCCTTCCTCTTCCTCCTCCTCCTCTTTGTACTGGTGCCGAATCTTCATGGTAAGGTAATTCTCGCAGACCCTCAGGTTCACCCTCTGCAGCTTACTCTCACAGCCACTTTGTTGCTGCCGCCATGCGGAGGCCTGTACTGCCGCAGAGAGAGCGACGGCGAGGAGGGCTAGTAGGATGCTGAGTCTCGCCATGTTTTTTGTTGGTGCTGCTGTGTGTGTAGTAGTGATATATGATGGTTGATGAGTGTGTGAGTTGGGGTTTATGCATATATTGCATGGTATTTATAGGAGAAATTAAATGGGTGGTTTTGCATGCGAGGTACGTAAGTGGAAGGGGACGGGGGCGTGGCGGTTTTGTGGGGTGGCTGTGTTTGATTTATTGATTGTTTACTTGCTTCCACGCAATAATAGGCCACGAACCAGGGTGGTTTTGTTTGGCCACGTACACCAGTTCACAGCCACATGGTGCTGGTGTTATTTACCACCAAAAAATAAATGTTTATTGAGATACTCACTTTATTATTATTGATGATACAGTGGTAATTCTCATTCATCTTTAACATCCACCATATCCAATATTTTTGGGTGTTAGAATAACACTACCCAATAATTTTCTTATGTGAAAAAGAAGAGGGGAGATGGATGAAGACAAATTATTCAGAGGCATTTAAAAGGGATGGAAATCCTATGTCTCCAAATGATGTTCGCTTCTTTATTTCCTAATCATTTATTAACACGTGAAAAAATAAGAATTAAACAAATTCATAAATTTATAAGTTATCAGATATCTAATATATATCTATCACGTGTATAAATATAAGAATCAAAACAGATAAGTATTATATATCTAGTAACTTATAAATTTATAAATCTATTTTTATTCTTTTTTTGCACGAGTCAATAAATAATTGAGAAACATAAAATGAGACATCATTTGGGACATTATATTTTTCCTTTCACTTAATTATAATAAGTCTAAAATTGAGTTGTTATACATGCGTATACATATATAACAAAATTACACGCGTGTGAGAGAATTGATATGATTTTGAGACATAAATTAAACATTTTACATTAACGTTTAATTATTTAATTATGCATTCCCGGTCAATATATTGATATGGTTATTAACTTACACATTCATTATTTCCTTTTTTATAAGTAAAACACACTCATTACTCACAATTAAGGCTATTTGAATGAAATAATTTAATTGGAAGATATTGCATTGCATTAAAATTAGAGATCACTAGGTTTGTGCATTACACCGGTTTGTTCATATTCAGTTTAATGTTTTAATAAGAATATCTTCTTTTCTTTTTTTGGTTTTAGGGAGCTCTCAGTGGAGTTGAAGAGAAATGGGGAAGAGAATGAGCAAATGGAGATAGAATTTCTGACTCAATATTAATAAAATCCTAGTAACTTAGATCAAGAATAGTGTCATGTGAGCTATAGTTCATTGATAGAGAATATCGATCTTTATTTATAACAAAAAGAATATCTTTAAAATATGTGGTAATAATTAATATTTAATTAAAGCATATATATAATTTACCTATAATTAAAAGCACATGTTTGTTGACATTAAAAAAATATTTTAATCACCTAAAATGGATATATATATATATATATGATAATATAATATTGATTATATTTGATAAGAAATTTATAATGTCAACTTTGCAAATTTTAGAAATATTCTCTTTTATTTGTTGTTTAGAGAGTGCAACATATTCATATCATATTTATAGTTAGTAATAAATAATAATAATAATATTAAGATTGATTCGGTTTGAAGAATGCAAATCTGATGATCAAAAACTAAAATGTGATTAGTTCTAATTGGATCAAAACCGATTGACCCAATGATCCGATCCAAATCGGACCAATCTAATCAAATTGGTTTGGAATATTCATCAGGTTCATTTGTCATGACACAGTTTGGAAACATGACTAGCACGTTAAGAATCTCATCCCCACGTAAACCTCATGATTGCTGAATCTCTCTCTATATGCATATATAAACATAAAATTCATTTAAAACATAAACTCATTTCCTACATACAAATCGCTTACTCTTTAAGATCAAAATAATCATAACTGTAATTTCATAATCGGTCTCTAAACTTTGCAGTCATAATACCAACCATGTGTGTGTGTGTATAGAATTACTTTTGTACAAAATAATCATGAATGTTAAATTATTAAACACAATCAAGAATGACATCATAGTATGCAAAATACCGAATGACATCATGGTATGCAAAATACAAAATATGTTCTATGATCCAGGACTCTTGCTTGTAATGACACTGGAGCACTCTAATCTATAATAAAGAAGGTTCACCCAAGTGAAGCTCACCAGTTAGAACTCTAATGCTATTGGAAAGAAAGTGGCTGAGAAGGACATGCAGCAACAGATCTAGCTATAAATAGGAGAAAGGAAATGAGTGAATTTTATCCAAAACTCAGTGAGTGAATTCTCATCTAAGACCCCTTTCACAAGACATTAAGAAAGAATGTATAAAATCATAATAATGATAATAATAATAAAGCTCTAAAATATTTCATATTTACATATATATAATCAAAATCATTGTTTTCCATAAATAAAAACAACAGTACTTTAATAAAGAAACAAGGATTTCTAGTTATGCACAAAGCATGTGACCTAACAATAATCTCTGAACTCTAGGGCTCTATATAACCCAAATTGGATGCCAAACTAGGCGCTATTCTACTCTGGGGGTGAGATTTTCCCTTATAGACATCTTGTTACTAAGGTTAATGATAATTTTTTAGCTGTTAACTTGTTGTTTGTTTATTTATGACTACTGTCTAGTTCAAAATTAAAAGTATAGTTCTTTTCTCTAAAACTCTTATCTAGTTTTCATTTTGAATTCAAAAGCTCTATCATATAAAAATATGCTTCTCTAAAAATCATATAATGTTCATAAAAGCTCTGAGGCACATACAATCACATTCATTGTAAGCTCCCATGAGTTTTGCCAAATACATACAGTTCATGCTATTTAAAAGCCATACTTTCGTAAGCTTGACATAGTCCATATAAATCTAAAATTTGTTTGTAATATGCTCTAAAATCATGCATAGATGCCATATTTGAAAAAAATAGCTCTAATGGTCAATATAGAAATCACATTATTGAACCCACTTACCGAGAAGGATGGAATATGCATGATCAACACCAACAGGGCTCTAGGAAGTAGGAATGACATCAATATATGTCATAACAGCCATAATACTCTAGATTAACCTCTAATAATCTATAGATAACTCAGATCTAAGTCTAACACAATGGAAAAGCATCATAACTTGATAAACATGAAATAACACCAACGCCAACCCTAAGAACATGAAAGATTGGAGAAAAAGGAAGCAAAACTAATAAAATCTCTTACCTTTAAGTTTTGGAAGTGAAAGATTGGAGTTAGATTGAGTAAATGGAGGGAGAATAAAGTTGGGAGGCAAGGGTTTTTGGGTTTGGAAGGAGAAACCTCAAGTTTGAGGGGTTTCAAAGGGGTAAAGCTCTCCTTTTTCCAAAACTATGTTGTTTTGCACTGTTTTTGGAATAGGGGCACCGCTATAGTGGTTTTGGATTGCTATAGTAGTTAGGGTGTACATGGCACGGTAGCGGTTGACAGAGCCCTAAAATTCCTATATTCTAAACCTGCGACCGTTATAGTGGTCTTAAACCACTATAGCGGTGACAACACACCAAACCTTACATAATTTTGCATAACTGGGTCATCTTGGTACCTGAGGCCTTCCTGGCAATACGAGTGGGTCTCGAGAAACCCTAAGGCCGTACCAAACTTGTTTGGGACCACTTGTATTGCTGGTATTACATAATTTGGTTGGCTCGATCTGCTTATACCTCTATTTTCAATTGTTATTGATCGATTCTTAATTTTTCAATTTTTATCACATAATTGGACCAGATAGGTCTCCAACTCCCAATTGAATTAGCCAGTCGTGTTCAGTTCTCAAAACAATGCTAAAAAGAGAAATTCACATTTCAATTGACACATAATGAATTACAATTCCTAATTACTCCTATTCATACTACCCTTTACTTTACTCTCCCAATTTAGTTATTTCACCCCCGGTTTGCATCAAAGGAAATTGGAATGATAAAAAATAAGAAAAGAGAAATATAGTATATTATGTAGTTTTCTCCACTTTAAATCACAGCAGAAAATAGAGGGGACGGAGAATTATCCAATGGAATCCACCCTGAACTTTTTCTCTTTTCATATGCAAAGAAAACATGGAAATAAAGAGAAAAGTTATTAAATAACAAATATATCATTTTAACATAAATATATAATCAAACATAATTAAATAATAAATTGATGAAAATGAAACACGTGTAAAAATAATGTGACATAATTTTGCTAAAAAGAAAAGGTATAAATATTAAAATTATTATATTATTTATTTATACAATTTCTAAAAAATGTTCTAAAATAAATGAAAAATATTTTTACTGTATTATGTATTATGGATATATGTGCCATTTTATATGCTTCTTATTTTTTCTTCCTTCATTTTTTCTTCATCCAAACGACATGAGAAAAAATATTTTTTTCTCTTCATTTTCTTTTTTCCTCATTTTTTTCTTTCTTTTTATTTTCACTTTTCATCCTAACGGACTATTAGACTCCCTCACACACGCCACAAGTTTCGTTAAACTGAGTGTTTAAAATGATTTTTGCTTGTCATAACTTAAAGTGTTTCATTTTTATAATATAAATTATTCTTTTCGTGTTGAGACTTGTTAGTTGCGTTGCTGGCAAACATTTGTGAATTATCTTATTAATACTTATTATATATAAGGTATTATATCGACTCATATTTTATCTATTATTAGATGAGATATGGATCTTGTAGACCCCATTTAAGTGAGATTCATATTAAATTTAATGATAAATGAGATGTGAGTCGACATGATATCCTATACATACTAATTACTAATAATGTTTTCTTCCTATTTTTTTCAATAGCAAGCGTGTCCTATCCCAACGTTGTTTACAGTATAACACTCTCCTCTTCTTTATTTGCATTGACAGTTTTACCCTTGTACCAAACCTCTATTCTCACTCCCGCAACCAGGCAAATAGTTTATACTCGCCGTGATCTCGCGACAAGTGTCCTTCACCCCAACTCAACGTAGCGCGTGATCTTCATCACCCGCTTCCGAGACTAGAAAATTCACCTCCCACACGTGATTCTCGTTGCTCCTAACTCCACCACTAGTGCAACTCTCGTTTCTCTGTAATATTTCTTCTTCGACAATTATCTCGTTTCTCACTCACTCTCCTCCCAAACAGATCCGCTCGCAGAGCCTTATCCAATTTAGGGTTTCAATTCAATTCAATTCTTTCACCCCTTGTCTCTGCCATATCGAAACCCTAAACTAGGATCAGGTAACATCTGATGATTCCCTCTTTTTATTTTTCCTCGTCCTTTTAAGGTCTATTTGATGTCGTTTCAATCAATTTTTATTTTTTAGGGTTTGGCTTTGCTTTTGTTGGTGATTTTTTTTTTTTTTTAAGAATCGCCTCTAAATTGGATTGAGTACTCCCTAAATTTTTTTGGGGGTTTTGTTTGTTTTCGATCAGATCTTCCTTGTGGAAACCGTGGGTTTGATCAAGCATGGTAATTTAGATCTGGTCGATGTGCCTTTGATGGTCTATGTGCTATCTTGCAATTCTAACTTGTTCTCATGGTTAATTTCTTCTGTATCAATTTGATGCGTATTGTGTAATTAGAAAATAGATTTATTTTGTTAGTGCTTTTAGGTTCTTGTTAATTTCACCTCACGGTAATTTGTTTCACTGATTTTGAATCGTTTGAATATTTGTTTCATTTTTTATTCTTGGGTGTTTCTCTCAAAACGTGAGTAATTAATAGCTTTGTTGATTATCATTATGTTTTGAAGCTTTTCGATGCTGATATTTTGTTCCCTTTGGGTTTTTGGAGGATTATTAACAATGGTTATGATGTTGTATTGTTTTCTAGCTTGTTTGTAAGTGTAATACAGCTGACATGTTGATTCTTCATCCAGGTCTGAGCAATCTGGTTGGTAGGACCTTCTGTTTCGGAGTGAGTTAAGGTTCATGTCTGAATTAGACGCTCAGATTCCTACTACCTTCGGTATGTTGGTTCTTGACGAGTATTGTCTGTGGATAAATTGTCTTGTTCATGATATACAATCCTTGACGAGTGTGTTCTGTGCATGGATTGTAATGTTCACGATACACAATCCTTGACAAGTGTTGTCTGTGGGTAGCTTCTCTTGTTCACGATATACAATCTTGACAAGTGTTGTCTGTGGCTAACTTGTCTTGTTCATGATATACAATCCTTCAGGATGGGATATACATAAGTTATGCATACATATATCTGTGTGTGTGTGTGTGTGTGTGTGTGTGTTAGTTATGTATAGTTGGGTTTATTGGAAATGTTTTCACTCTGATGAATATTTGTCTTTTGTGTTGAATACTTAGTCACAATGTGGTTTAACGATTGATTATCTTAGTAATATATAAATGCATTGTTGGATGTGTGTGGACATTTGTAGATCCTTTTGCTGAGGCAAATGCTGAGGACTCGGGTGCTGGGTCAAAGGAGTATGTGCATATTCGCATACAGCAGCGGAATGGTAGAAAAAGTTTGACAACTGTCCAGGGATTGAAGAAAGAATTCAGCTACAACAAGATACTTAAAGACCTTAAGAAGGAGTTCTGTTGCAATGGTACAGTTGTTCAGGACCCAGAGCTAGGGCAGGTCTGTGTGGACATACACTTGTTAGATATTTAGATGATTATTTCTTGTTGCTTTCGGTAACATTTTTGTTTGTGTATAGGTTATCCAACTTCAAGGTGATCAGAGGAAGAATGTATCTACCTTCCTAGTCCAGGTAACTATAACTCCATCTATAGTGTTATGCAGCTAGTATGTTGCACGGGATATTTTTTGCATTTTGATTATCATCTCTCCTGAGCCTCATTGGTTTGTCTGGTTTTTCACCCTTCCTTCTGTCTTTGCCTTGCTTCTTTTGTATGTGTTTTTGTTTAGGAATAAATTTACTGATTTTGCTTTTGCATTCAATGGTGTGCTGTTTCTCCAATTTGTGGTTATGATCATGCTATTGCAACTGGATTTGTTTTAAAAATCCCACAGTAGTTATTTCTTGTTGCATTTGTAATCTTTGATAGTTAGTCTTTTGACCCTTCGAAAGTTGGAAATTAAAGAATGTAACTCTTCTGGGAGTTCAGTAAATGGATTTTGATTAGGCATGGCAGTGGCTTGTCCGTGTTCAACTTTGATGAATTATCAGTAGTGGATGTGTATGGCTAGAGTGAGAACTGAATTGGCTGAATTTCGATCAATCATAGTTGGATCTGCCCTACAACGTTGTGATATTCTAAATGATGACATCTACATGCCACTAGAAACTGGTGGACTGAAAGCAGATAATATGCTTGTTCTGCTTTGTGGTGATCAGTAAACATTGATTTGTCTTTTGATGTGTGGACTAATGTATCTTGAGTTTTTTGTTTATTATTTTTTTAATTGAGGAAGTGGTCAAACATCTGTTTTAATCAAATCTTTTTCTCCCCCACTTGTGGACGTGGACAGGCTGGGATCGTGAAGAAGGAGCATATCAAGATTCATGGTTTCTGAGCTGCTGGAAACTTGAGTATCAAGTCTTTTCTGGCTCACTGCGAGTCAGGCATATATGTGATTGTGGTGTTTCTTCTGTTGGTTTTCTATCATTTGTGATGTGGGATTATGGAATTTAAGACATTATGTGCTATTTGCTTTAATAAACCAAAGCAGTTTAATGGAGTCCTATACAACTTCATTTCACATATGAGATTCATGGATGCGTTCATCTTGATTTACTGCGCTGGGATTGTTATACCAGCCTCTAAATTCGTCCTTCAAAGGGACCCGATTGTTCCCTATAACAGTTAAAAGTCTTTGTCAAAATAACTTATGGTTAAATCATCTCTGCTGATTTTTTATTTTTATTTTTTGGAAAAAAGGGGTTTTGTGGAGACTGGAGTATATGTTGTAACCTTAAGAAGGGTCATTCAAGTTGTCTTGAAAGCGTCCGGATTCACGAAAAAAATAGTAAGAAGTGTCTAGTGCCTGGTCCTATATTTGGTGGCACTGTCACTGTTGGTTCTTGGCATATGGCTGCTGCATATTACCAACCTTGTGGCTAAATTTATCTTGCTTTGTTATTTCCTGTGGTAACGATAAAAACAAAAAGGGGTCATCAAGTTAAAAGTAAAGTAGTTAATATTTTTAACTCTGATTAATATTTATAATGAACTCCATTTTATTAAGCACGTGTAGTTCGAGAAATTGTCTGATCCTAGTGTGTTCTGCTGAGGTTAGGCGGTGATGGGCTTGTGATACCTGTTCAAATTGTCAGAGCTCAGACCGAAAATATACAAATAAAGATTGTCGGTGCTGATGTTAAGTCCAGAAATTAACAATTATTTTAACAATTGTTATAATTAGCGTGCAATCCTTTTAATGAGGTTATTTGGTAATAAGTCATTTTAATGAGATGCCTCGCCCAAAGTCGCCTTTAAGTGATTAAACCCTGAATCCACAAGCAGATAAGATATTTTTACAGGCAAGTCTTTTCTACCTTTCAAAAGTCATTGCTAGATTTCTAGCAGTAGCCAGAGTTTATCTGATGCAGCTGCTGCGAATTTCGCTGAAGCTGCATATGTTTGATTGATGTTGAGCTCTCGGTTAGCCAGAAATAATTGGAAATGTCTAATCGATGGATGGTAAGCTATCATGACAGTGTTGTTGACATAGTAGAGGGCGACTGCTTGATGTGCCTCTATTTTTCTTTTTTGGTAAAAGGTGTGCCTATATTTAAGAAGCATGGAAACTTCAAAACACTGATCGTATATTCGCATTGGCCTCCATTTTTCAAAATTTAACACTTATAATAAGAATATTATACAGTTTGAATAAATAAATAAATTTTGTTATGTGTATAATAATTTATATTAACTTTTAAATTATTGAAAATTGTAAAATATGTGGCATAAACATTTGGAAATGAACACAAATAATTCATTCTGCATTGATTCATGCTATACTCACACGCATACATAAAAAAAGAAAAAATCATGTCACTACGTGTTTCCCATTTTTCATCAATTGAATATATATATACACACATACACTAAAAAATTGTAATACATACATTTAAAGTACCAGAAAAGAATGGAAAATATTTGTATTTATTTAATTTTTTCTAAATTTTTAAATAGTTAATGTACACAATTTCATTATTTCATATTATTCAATAAGTAAACAATAGAAAAATTTGGAAAAAAAAAGAAAGAAAATTGAAGAGCTGGGAAATCCATTAACCAACTGTTTAGGAGAAAAAAGAATGAAATAGTAAAACGCGAATGACTTCATCGGGCGAAGAGGATAGAAAGGGAAAGCAACGAAGTCACCGTTAAATTGAGTAGTTCTTATATTTAAAACGAATAAGTAAATTAAATAATTTAATTTAATTTTTTTAATGTAAAATAAATTTTAAAATAAATTAATTTAATTAACTTATTTTTTATTAATAAATTAAAATAAAACATTATATTTAAATAAAATTATTTTAATATTTTTATTTATTAAAATTTAATTTTCATATCCAATTATACTCATTCTAATTTGATTTTAATTTTTTAGTATTGTTAGATTTCAATTTTTATATAATTTTAGTCTCTTTACTTAATTTTTTTTTGTAAATATGAAATTTAATCCAACTTCATAATAGGATTGAATTTGAAGGATTTCCAAACAATTTTATGTTCCCAGACGCTTGAGAAATCAAATTTTCCGAAATTAAAAACCAAAGAAAGGGAGAACACAAAAAAGGAAGCATTCGATACTCTGATTTTTGCAGCAAGAATGGAGGAACTCTTCGTAGCCATACTCTCGATGCTTGTGGTTGTAGCACTGATCCCTCTCTTCCTATGGAAACGCCGTCAGGATTCTCGCTCATCCTCTCGCGTTGAAGAACCCGACCAGGTTTTTTCAATCTTTCTGTCATTTTTGCAATCCAAAACCCTAATATCGATTCAATTTAAGGTCGACATGGAAACGGAATTGTTAGATTTAACTGTAACGGCTTCCTCAGGCTCCGCGGAGGGAGACGGTGGTTCGCGCCACTGGCAATCGCCGAATGCGTCGGAGACCGGCTGCGTCTGGAGCTAGTACTTCGTCAGCTCCGCCTCCTACGCTTGAAGGTTTCGCGTGCAATTGAATTGAATTGATTCATTTTCGTTTTCAGATTGGTCTTGCATGATTGCTGTATTTGAATGCGATTAGTTTGTGAATTGAAGTAGTTAGAGATGTGATTTGAATTAAGGCATGGAAATTCGTGGTGTGGTGACTTGGATGAGTTGCTCTGTGTTATTCAAGTCTTTAGGGTGGAATTAGAAGGTTGTTTAGATTTTTTTTTTTTTTTGGTAGCATTTGTTGAGTCAACGATTTGGCATTGATGTGTGGCTTATTGTTTTTCTTGTTGTGGAAGTACTTTTCAAGAATGGTTGTATGTGATGTGAAAGCATGATATGTATGCTGATGTGTTGGAAGCATGTATACAACTTGCTTTTTGAAATTGAGATGTGTTTGTGAAATGAAGTGGTCAACTATGTGCATGGCATGTAAACAGAATCTGGCAATGAAAGTGACAATGAGGATGCTGGTGGCGAGTATTATGAGGCTAAAGCATCGAAGAAAAAAGAAATTAAAAGGCAAGAGAGGGAGGCTCGACGTCAGGTATTCTTTCCCTATTATGTATAAAAAAAACTGTTATAGTTCTTATTAATAATTGAAAATGATGGGACATTGTTTTCACTTGCTTCTTGTTGTTTGCACCATGGGTTGTAGCCTAGTGTACCAAATCGTGCTGTGTGTATTTGAAGGTTTTAAGAGGACCTAGGCAGTTTTAGCCTGTATTTGATTCTCAGGCAAATGCTTATATAGTTTAGTGTCAGGATACAAGGAATTTGAAGAATGTTAGACAGAAATTCTTGATTTTGTTATGTTCATTGAAGTTTGAGTAGTAGTTGCATGTATTTCATATTTTTGGAAGGCTGAAGAAGCTGCACGAGATTCAAGGCAGGCCAAGCAAGATCGTTATGCAGAGATGCGTAGGTTGAAGGATGAAGAGCGTGAGGCACGGGAGCGTAAATTGGTGAGCTAATAGCCTTGTTGTTGATTGGATTTTATAATTAACTTTCTCATGGTTTATTAATTAGAAAATGACATGCTTGGCCATTTTCATATAGGAAGAGGAAGCCAAAGCTCAGAAGGCTAAGGAGGAGGAAGCTGCTGCGCTAGAGTTTGAGAAGTGGAAAGGTGAATTTTCAGTTGATGATGAAGGTACCCTTGAAGAAGTGAAGGATGGTACTGAAGACTTGCTATCCAATTTTGTTGAATATGTACAGGTTATTCTCTGTCAAGTATTTTCTACATTCTTATTTTCCAATATGTATTTTTTTTTCCTTAATTTGCCAATATTTATATATTTAGCAGGGCATCAAAACATAATGGCAATTTACTAGAATTTTTATTGTCCTTTTGAAGAAGTTTTGTAGCCATTCTAATTAATGTTTGTGGGATCATTCAGAAGCACAAATGTGTTCCCTTAGAAGATCTTGCTGCAGAATTTAAGTTGCGTACGCAGGTATTCTTTCTGTCCTATTCTTTAATCTGAATTAATTAGCCTTTCTCTTCCATCAGTTACCCCTTCTTCTTTTCTTACATTGGTTGTTACTATGAGTTTTTATGGAATAAGCATTGTAACATAATGATAAATTATACTGTGCTAATAAGTTATTGGTTTGTGCAAATTTCCTTTGTATGTCATTTGATTTGATTTTTCTATTAATAATTTTTTGGAGGAATATTTAGCACCATTGCAAGAAAACAGTGTTTTAGAAAAGGAGAGTGAAAAGAGATGGTCATACATAAACCGATCCTATACTTTGATTTATACTAATGCAGGTCACTAGTTGTGGGCAGTGACCCTAATTTGTGCTTGATGTAATGTGAGTCAAAAACATAAGAATGAAAGGATAGATTAGAAAGATCAGGCTTCCCTGAGGTGATTAATTTTGTCTGTTAACATTTTTGTATTTTATAATGGAATACTAGCCTATGGTTCAAGATAGATGGTATCGCAATGATAACATGTTAGAAAAAACAATTGCTTCAAAGAGAAAGAGGAAAGGAAAACAAAATAGATGTGAAGCACAGAGAGAGGGAGAGAGCAGAATATTCTGCTAATTACTAAAAATGGTTCAACAAATAACTAATACTGCAACTACACTATGCCTAGTACCCTTCAATTTGGTGCATTTACAAGTAACTGATAATTCCAAATCACTTTTTAATTATAATCAATGTTCCTTAGCAAGCAGTTTAATCACATTAATACACACCACTCCCCTCCCTCCAGAGAACAAAAACCAGGAATAAAAATCCTGTTCCCTTGTTTGGGAGAAGAGATGCAGTTATTATATAAGTTGAATGACAGTTTCACTTTGGTAGTTTAGCTTGTATTTTTCTTCTTTAAAATTTTATGGGTGTTAAGCTAACTGTTGAGATCCCGTTTTAATCTTTCTCAGTAATGAAGTACTATGACTCCATATCCACACAACATATTTAAAAATGAATTAAATTGTTATAATTTGTACTGTCTGAGTGATATTTATGTTTCTCCACAAACTTCCTTTTTGATAACGCTCTCAACTGATGCAGGAATGTATCAATCGCATCACCTCTCTGGAAAGTATGGGTAAGAACCCTTCTTTTTAACATTTCATCCATCACAAGTACTTTTCATATTTTTGTGTTGATCACTGATGCCGGTATTCATGTATAGCCAATAACCTATTAGATGACCAACTAATTGGCAAATGGTAAGAGCATCGATGAGGGAAAGGGATGTTTAAAAATCAATTGGGAATCCTGATAATTTTATAATAATCTATTCCCGTTGTCACAAGTTATGAGCAGCCCCATAATCTTATTGGCTGCATCCTGAGAGAAGTTAAACTCTGTAAGCATTTCTGCAATAAATTGAATACTGCATATTTTCTCCTCACTATCAGTATAACACCATATTTTTACTGTGGAGAAGGAAACTCGAATGTATGGAAAATAATAGAATTCGAGCACCTGTTTTATTGCATTGTAACATGTATCGATAACATGCTTAAGCTTATAAACAGCACTGGGGCTTCCCCTCTTTTATTTTTTGGGTGCTTATTGCTTCAAAACTAGTATTATTTTATTGCTTAATCTAACACTGCTAGGGAGATCAATGTTATAACCACGATTACCATGATCATTATGTCACTTATTTACAACCTACAAAATTGAAATTATTATACTGTTGAAAACTTGAAATGTTGTCGGCTTTTGTAGACCATATTGTCTTACATATTGTCGATGCCTGCTAAAGTGTAATGAATTCATTTTATGCATCAGGTCGGCTTTCGGGTGTCATGGATGATAGAGGAAAATACATTTACATCTCACAAGAAGAGATGAAAGCTGTTGCTGATTATGTTAAGCGGCAGGGGAGAGTAAGCATTTCCCACCTAGCTAGTAAATCGAACCAGTTCATTGATTTAGAACCTAAAGCTCATTTCACGGAGGATATAAGTAATGTGGAGGAGATAACTGCCAACTGAAACTGACACAGTTTTTTTTGACTTGTGGGTGGAGGAAATCATGTGATGTACATCAGAAAAGAATGCAATGATACTGATTAAGATTTGGTACATGACTTTCAGCAGCTTTGGTATATAACTGTAATTTCTGAATTTTCCTTCCAACACATCTTTCCTGCCAAAATTATTCAGTACGGAAAGGAAACGCATAGATCGGAAAATTTCACGAGTTGGATCTCGACATACAAATCAATACATGAAAGTATGAAGCTCACTCCGCAACACAATAGTTTTCGGTGTATTATTACATAATTCCTTTCTTTGTTCCGTGACATGTGTAGTAGTTCCCTTGCAATATTTTGAATCCAGACTAATCTTCATATTCTTGTTAATTTAACCATGAAAAAAAAAGTGGTATTTAAGTGAAATTAGTGAATGAATTTGTGTATTACTTAAAAAAATAAAGTTTGTTGTGTGAGACTCGAGAAAATACGTTATGACGTCCAACAGTAATACAAGTGGTAATAAGCCTTATGAAGCTGATTAGTATATGATGATGATAATAATAATACAATGGAATGTAAAGGTTATGAAAGGTACAAAGTACAAAATTATTTGAACAATACAGGTGTATGCCGTAATCTAGAATAAATAAAGAGTTTAATTAATGTATATTGATAGTGTAATATTTTTTACACTATTAGTTGATAAAAAATTGTCATATAATTTGTTTTGTAAATAACTCTAATTTAAATTTTAAAAAACTTCACATGACTGATGATTTGTTTAACCGTTTATTGGATGACAATGTTAAGATGCACTGTAAACCCAATTAAACTCATAAATAAATGTAATATACTGTTCATTGCATCCATTTCAAAGAGTTGTGATTTTTGTGTTTTCTGATTTTACGCTTTCAATCCTATTTTTAATATTTCAATGTTTTCTGATTTCACGCTTTCAACCTTATTTTTAATATTTCAAAATCATGAAGATTTTTCAAATTAGAGTACTTGAATGGTAAGAGTATTGATTATTTAAAAATGCTAGTGTACAAAGATATCTTGGTAAAATGATATACCAAGGATGGAAAAGATAAAAGTGTGTTTTGACTTTTTGTTTACGAATCTTCCTTCTCTTCATTTATTTTGAGCAACCAAATTGGGATTTCTTAATTATTTGACTCACTATGGTCAACACTTCAGATGTCAAGTTTTGGTCCATACACCTCAATATGGAACAGTGCATTAAATTTCGCAGCTGCACCCTTGAAGGCACCTACTTTTCAACCCTCACATGATTGCCTATACCCAATTTTGGATTAACTTTATTTAAAGGGAGATTGCTTTAAGAGCAAGAAAGTCAAGGAAATTTTATGCATAAAGTAGTAAACTTTGTGTCAGTTTCATCAAATCAAATAATCTAAAGATGAACAGTTTCTCATTTTTTCACCTTAGAAAATAAATATTCATTTAGCTATTTTTTTTTTACCATTTCGTGATAATGGGATGGAAATTTCTTTATAGCGCGAAGCATTGCTATTGATTAATTTTATTTGGATGTTCATGATTTAAACTTCATTAAAACTCATTGATATGAGAAATATAAAACTACTAGTTGTATGAAGTTGTCAATTCATACATCATTATTTTTCATATACGAACAATCAAGCAACTAAATTTACCGATCAAAATAAAAAACTAAATTTAGTTTAATTATTTTGTGATGATACTCTAGCATCGATTTCTTAAAGAGAGTGGCTAAGCGATTTAACCAATTTTTAACCAAAAGCCATTCATATGTTGCAACGTTAATTCTCATTTTAAACGACAATAAGTTGCCAATTACAGATGTCTCATCCTGATGAGAGGCGAAAACAAACCTATATACAGGCGTTTGCTTTTCTATTGTACAAGAAATCAGCTGCTGTCCACTGCAAACAACCAAACGTTGTAACAGCAAACAAACGCGCACGGGAGTCGACCAAAAAACAGAAGTAGATGGCCGCCATGGTCTGAAGTGAAAACAGGCAGAACTTACTGGTTACATTTCACACACTCTTGGATGCAAATTAAGCGTATTTTTATCGGATACTAATTTCGGTACATCTTTAATGTAGGTAAATTTTACACTTTCATAGAGTATTTTTAACAATTTAAATATAAAAAGTGTCAATAACAACATCATTAAGAAAAATAATTTTGATATAAAGTAGTTTGAAAATACTTATAAATTTTTAACATTCATTTTGTATCATTTAAACAGTATTTTTATTCACAGTGTAATTATTAATAATGTTCATTTATTTTGTAGTGATTCAATCATATGTTTTTGTTTGTAAAACTTTGTAATGAGTGATTGAATCAAACTTTTTTTTGTATGTATGTAATAGATTAAATCAAACTCTTATATGCATGGTTGAATATCTACTTAAAAGTTTGTTAATAGTACATTTAAATTAAATTCTAGTTATTTTATTTATATGTATTCAAGAATTTTCATCTAACAATACCAATGCATGCATGCATGTTCCCAAGTCCCAACTCCTTTTCCAAAAATATCATTCAAACTCTACCTGTCCCCCGAAACAACCGCTAAAACCAGCGGCAACACAACGTTCGACCCTCCTCAATTGATATATAATCCATTTTCCCTCTTCTTCTCCTCTGTTACCCTCTCCTCCGTCGCCGCATACTCGGCGGCGTCACATCTTCCCTGTCACCACCACCACCACATGTGCAACCGCGACCACCGTGGCAACTCTCCTCTCCTTCCTTCCTCCCCCGACACACACAGATAAGAAAACAAAAAAGAAAAAGAAAAAACAACCAAAAAAAGAAGAAGAAGAAAACACAAGAGAGTTGTCGGATTTTAAAGGAGACATTAATTATGAGAATCTCTCTCAAGCAAGCAGTTTCCTCGTACGCAGCACTCTTCCTGTTGTTGTTGTCCCTCTTCGCGAGCTTCGACTTATCTCGTGGTCAAATCGCCCCCGCCCCACCGGCCGTCAACGAGACGGCGGCGTCCCCAGCGGCGCCGCCTCCTCCGCCGGTTGAGCTGGACGCGTGCGACGGGGTGTTCCTAACGTACACCCTCTTGAGCCGCGAGAAGGAATTTCCGCACGTGAAGAACGTGTCGAAACAGGCATGGGCGTTCAAGGCCGAGGCCACGTTGATGAACGTTGGCGACGAGGAGCTGAAAGGTTGGAGGATGTACGTAGGGTTCCAGCACCGCGAGATCCTGGTGTCAGCGGACGGTGCCGTCCCAATGGACACCGAGGACTTTCCGGCCGCCGTGGGGAACGGGACAACTCTCGCCGGGAACCCCGTGACGGATTTGAAGACGTCGATCGAGACGGCGAATGATTTTAACCAGATGGCGGTGAGGGTTCAGATGAGTGGGACGCAGTTTGGGCTTGGCGCTGGGGCTACACCTTTGCCTAAGACCATTAAACTCGTCAATGATGGGTTCAAGTGCCCTGGACCGAGTCATCAAGGTAAATATAGTTCATGAAATTATTTCTCTAAGAAGTTTAAACCGTTTAGATGTTTAGACCAGACGCGGGAATATTTTTATATCTAATTGCATGTGTTATATGTTTAGGAGAATATTTTGTTTTTTGCATGAGATTTTGAAGGAATTGTTAAATGTTATAGTAGTTATAAGAGTTTTAATTTGTATTAATCTTCATTCATCAATTAACACATTGGTTTGTGGGTCATTCTTATTTCTCTTGATATATTTGTCTACTAAGTCATTATTATCTTTTACTTTCAATGTATATAAATTTAACATATTTTAAATCATGGTTAAATGATTATAGTTTTTCCTAGAGTAGTATGCAAGAATTTCTCCGTTCCCTCGTGCAATGTTCATCTATTGCATTAAAAAATATTAGGAAAATAAGAGATAATAGTAGGTTATAAAGCTAATGTATTGATACTATGGAATTTCTTTGGATTTTGAATGTTGCTTGCGCGGCCATGGATATGCTACCGTTTCTTATTCACATCATCACATTATGTGAATAGAGATAGGCACAAAATAGAGTTTTATTAAAATTTTGTGCAGCTCAATATAGATGTTCATCTCGATCTTTTTACACTTGAGTAAGAAACATGAGAGCATCTGTACATGATTAAATAACGAGTTCATTTGGTTAACATATTATTAATATGACAAATAATTGATTTACATAATTACATTGCCAACTAATAACTAGGGTATTGCATGTTGTGGAATCTTTATTCTCTGGTTTAGGAATAACTACATATATAACTCCAATGAACATTTAAGATATGTAACGTTTTCTATATGCACAAATTTTAAAACGATATGCTACAGAAAGAGAACATGATTTTGTTTTTAATAAGATATGTTTTTGATAAAATTATTATGTATTTGGATGATGCAGGGCCTAGAATGTACGTGTGCTGCAAAAAGGACCCGAATGCAAAGGCAAAGCTATTGCAGAAGGCCAAGTTCCTGCCTCGTCGATATGGGGACCTAACCATAGCATACGATGTGCTTCAAGCCTTCCAGACCAATTACTACGCTCAGGTGACCATTGACAACAATCACCCATTGGGGCGCCTTGATCACTGGAACCTAACATGGGAATGGCAAAGGGGAGAGTTCATCTATTCCATGAAAGGCGCATATGCGAGGATTAAGGACCCTTCAGAGTGCTTATATGGCCTTGCAGGAAGGTACTATAAGGACCTGGATTTCTCCCAAGTTGCAAACTGCCAAAAGAAGCCTATAATCTCTGACTTACCTGCCGAGAAAAAAGATGATGAGAAGGTTGGGAAGTTACCTTGGTGCTGCAGGAATGGCACTGTGTTGCCCCCTCTAATGGACAAGAACCAAGCAAGGTCAATGTTCCAAATGGAAGTGTTCAAGATGCCACCTGATGACAACAGAACAGCAATCACCGCTCCAATGAAGTGGAACATTGATGGTGTCATCAACCCGCGTTACAAATGTGGTCCCCCGATCAGAGTTGACCCACAAGAGTTCCCTGACCCAAGTGGCCTCAACGCTGTTACAGAAGCTGTATCTAGTTGGCAGATAGTGTGCAACATGACAAAGCCAAAGCCTCAGCAATCAAGGTGCTGTGTCTCATTCTCGGCATTCTACAATGAGTCTGCCATCCCTTGCAACACTTGTGCTTGTGGTAGATGTGATGCTAGGAAGTGCAACCCCAATGCCCCCCCTATGCTTCTGCCAACAGATGCACTTCTTTTGCCTTTTGACAACAGAACAGACAAGGCCAAAGCATGGGCCAAAGAAAAACACTTGCAGGTGCCTAATAGGTTGCCTTGTGGGGATAACTGTCCTGTCAGCATAAATTGGCATGTGAACACGGATCACAGGTCTGGATGGAGTGCTAGGATCACACTTTTCAACTGGGATAACTTTGCTTTTGAGGATTGGTTCACTGCTGCTCAGTTTACAAGGTCTTTTGAGAACTTGGAAGATGTGTACTCCTTCAATGGGACCAGAATTCCTGGCATCAAAACCATCTTCTTCCAAGGCCTAAAGGGGTTGAATTACTTGGTTGGACAGACCAATGGGAGCCGTGATAGTGACCCAAAGGTGCCAGGGAAGCAGCAATCCGTGATCACATTCAACAAGAACAACATAAAGGACTTTGACATAAGACGTGATGGGTTCCCAACAAAGATTTACTTCAATGGGGAGGAGTGTTCACTCCCTCCAACCACACCTTCAAAGGGTTCAGGGCACAGATCTTATTCCATCAGTGTCCTTGCACTCACCTTCATAGCTTCCATGACTTTCTTGGTGATGGCAGATCACTTTTACTGACTTACAATATCACTATACTAGCATCATCATTTTCGTCAGACTAACCTGTATACATGGCAACAGAGAATCTGGCTCTGGTAAAAGAAGTGCATATTAAAAGCTTTTTCTCCTTTCAGGGCTGAATCAGTCTCTTCATGGACATACAAACAAAGGGGGCAGATGACAATGCATATGTCATGACCATCAGATGAGTGGTGCAGCATGTTTGTGTAAAAGAATACATGACTTTGTATATGATACAAGACTTTGTGTGTGAACTTTTAAGTTCAGTACATATCAAGTTCATATTACAAAGCTAGATGGCCTTTTGTGTGACCTACGTTAGTGTATGGATTAGTTATAGACTTATAGTGGATATTTTACTCTAAGAAAAAAAGTTCCAGTTTTTCTCTCTGTTTGATATGCTCATTTTTCTTACTGTCATCAACGTATTTTCATAGATTTGATCATATGATTCGGAGAGATTCCTGTGATAGTATAAATTTACTATCTTATTCTTACGTACACCTATAATAAAAAGTGAGTTCTACTAAGTTTATATAAGATATGTCCTCTTATTTGTGGGTCCCATCAATTTTATTATGCGCATATGAAAGAAAGATGGTGAATTTGTGATCATGTAAAATTTTTTTCTATCATTTGAATTTAGGATTACTATAAGGTGTAGAGGCAGATAAGAGACGGCCCCTTTCCTAACTAATATATAAATCCATATAAATTTTGAAAAGCTTAAATCCTAATAAGGTACATTATTACATTTTAGTCTATTTAATTTGACTTATTTTGTACTCACTGAAATTTAGTAATATAATTAAAATTATAAAATAAACTCTATCACTTTGTTGCGTTTGAATAAAATGACATAATTTTAAATTTAGAATGCTTTAGATTTTGAAAGGTAGAACTATCTTGAGCTCAATTTTTTTTCACGTTATATAAATATATTGAACTCTTGCATAAGTGCAAGTCTAACTTGTAATACTTTGTGTTATTTATAACATAATAAATATTATTTCATGCATATTTTAATATTAAAACTTCAACCTACATGTATTTAGTGATAAGTGTTATCAAAATTTACAACTTTTACATGCTTTATAAAATATATGAATGAAATAATAAGTCATTTGATAAGAAATATTTACTTAAAACCTTTACCTGTAACCATTAATTACTAATAAAATTATACATTTAATTGGAAGAGTGGGAATATAATTAATTTAAATTTTGTATTTCATGACTTAATTTTGGCCCCTGCAACATTTGTTTTCTGGATCCGGCCCTGGATTTTTCTCTCTGTTTCATTATTTCGTGGGGTTTGACAGCTTAAAACAATGAAATTAAAAAATTTGGGAAGAGGGCCACTGATGAGAATGGAATGGAATTAACTCCACAAAGTTGTCATCGCAAAAAGAGAAAAAACATGCACCTTATTTAATTGCACAAATGTACAAATCTTGAAGTTGAGATGATTGCATCAAACAACTTTCTAACGAAAATAGATCACAGATTTCTTCACTTACACAGACGATAAAATAAGTTATTATTGTTTGTCAATTTTCATGGAACTTGAGGCATGATAGCCCTGAAAAGGAAAGATGGTAAACAGTGGTTGGCATTGTCATACAATGGCTCACCAATAAAGTCACTTCACAATGAGAAAAATATTTGAGGCAAGAAATGAAGATCATAACGCAATTTCATTGACACTGATGACTGCTTCCTGTATTTTCTTTTGATTTATTTATTTATTTTTTGTGCTTTTGCAACAAATATTGTACACAATACAGAAAGATAACTTGTACAGATTAATTCTATTTCATATACAACCTTGTTCTTTTGGGTGCACACCAAAAAAATGAAATAATGTCACATACAATACAACAATTGTCCATCAGGAAAGATTTGATGGTTGGATACTTGTATCCCTCTTTTCAATTCTGTAAAGTCCAGTCCAAATTTGATGGACTCCCTTATTGTCGCCCGGGAATAACATGGTACAATGTAGGAAGCAACACATCACTTGATCAGTGAAGAGGGGAAAAAAAATCATTGGATGAATTTGGTGCTAGTGTCTCTTGGCCTGCAACAATAACAAAATTACTTGTATAGTTGTATGTATGTATATATTGAGGAAATAACCACATGAAATTATATTGGGAAGTGGAAACAAGAAAATAGAACATGATATAGTGGGATATGTCATACATTTATCTAATGGCTTATGCTAGGCCTCATTTTGATCCTGGCAACACTTATGTTTTAGAGTTTAATTTGTATACACTGAATTTACATTGTCATCCAATCATGTGTTGTCACATTAACAAAAGTGGTTAAATCTTTCACCCACTACTTGAAATGTCAAACAAATGGAGTGATTTGATTGGATGACAGTGTAAAATATTTTTACAAATTAAACATTTTTACACTGTCAGTGTATACAAATTAAACTCTATGTTTTATTCCCATGGATGCATCATGTAATTATCTGACTACAGTTATTAAGCAAGAAGAGTATTATTATTATTTTGGTGTACAAGTTAGAATTACTCCTTAGCTTTCTTCTTGTGCAATGAGTGATGATTTGCCCACAGATGAAGATGCCTCAATGATACAAATGAAATAGTAACAGTCATGAGCAATACGGAGGCAAGAATGGCAGAATAACAGTATAAGAAAGGAAATGTGGATACAGATGCAATGCTGGACATAGATCTACGTAGCATTATATGGCAATGGACATTTCTCTCTTTTGCATGCTGATCATTGTAATCAAAGATCAGCTCTTATACATAGGATTAAAGATTTAGATAACCAATCCAAAGCAATGGAGATCATTGTTGGTATCAGCAACTAATTGAAGTCTATTAGGAATAATGCATGACTGTTGAGTTCTCTCATGTGATTAATGTGTAGAATTGGATGTCAGCGGAATTTATTGGCATATTACCGGCTGATGATTCTCCATTATTAGCAGAATATTACTTACAGAATATCTGGCCATTTAAACCAGCGGTTTTGGTGTGATTGTACAGCTGTAATTATGTAATTATGTTATTATCTCCTTAATTAGGATGGCCAGCTATAGGATAGCATTTATAGTAGTTTAGCTATTTTTTAGGGCCATAAATTATATTTTATTTCACCATCTAAAAGGAGAATTTTCCAGCAGGAGAGATGTTTTTTGACCTGCAATTTTTCAGAGTTTAACATTGGAAACAAAGATTCTTCGGAATTAGCCAAGTAATAATTACCTATTCTTCAAACTATGCACGTGTTTATTTCCGAATGACTGTATATAATACAATGCTGTGGGGTATCTAAGGAAGCATTGAAACCTAAGCTAGTTAGCCACACATACTCTTTCACTTCTCTTATATTTTCTACAAATTCAATTAAGTATAATAGAGGACATTTGCAGCAAAAATGACTACCTGTAGAGACAGTTATGACAGTTGGTATTCAAATTTTGCACTTTGCAGTGACACTAGGCACTAACATGTAGCTTACAACATGGTCAAATTCCAATATGTATTGAGGGATCTATCACTGTGATGAATCAATGCCTATGAAGCAGTTTGTCGTCTTACCATTATATGGAAATATGAAGATATGCAAAGTGAAAAACAAAATAAAATAAAAAAGCTGTAGAGAACATATTACCTTCTTCAAATACTTTTTGTGAAGTTTCATAGCCCCGGAGCAAGCTTTTTTGGCATCTAGATTTCCAGTCATGTCATTCAATATCTGAGATGAATTAAACCAGATGAACAGAATGAAATTAAAAGATATCCAAAATCTGTTCTTTTTCAACATAAAATACGAGAAGTCTTAAGCGACATCTTCCCACATGAGTAAATGAATTAAGTACAATCTTCTTTAACAAAATTTAGTGCAACTTAAGATATTACAAGACTAACCTTGATAACATCATCCAAACCCCGTGCTTCTTGGAGTAGTTTTGTGCTTTTATCTTTCAACACACTAGCAACAAGGAATATGGACATAGGAAGAGGAGCTTCAGCATTCTTTGCTCCATTTTTCATATTTTCTCTCTCATACTTTCCACATTGACGTATTGACTTCACTTTCCCTTTATAGCCCTCAGCTTTTTCAGAAGCTGATTGAGGGTCTTCATACATCAAGAACAAATCAGGATCATATTCTAGAGCCCACATCATCTGTAAGAATTTAAAGTAATTAGTTGTCAATCATATTATACTCCTGATATATTCGCTACCGAGGATAAAAGAAAGGATTCATGATTCCATAAACTGCTTTCATGGAAAATAGATAATTACAAGGATGCATACACCCCATACAAGCATTTTTACATATAAACACAAAGGTAACACCAAAAACTAATCTCATAAACTTGATACTGTCAGATATATCATCAATGGTCTGATCTCACAACTTCCAATAGAAAATAATGTAAACAGGGTGCAGGAATAAAGAGTTACAACAAAACTAAAAATCTGAAATCATGGTCATACTGTTATATGAAGAAGGCAACTTAATGTTCTGTTGTTCAAGAAATTTAATGGAATATATAACAAAATACAAAGGAAGCTGAACACACCTCCCAAAGATATAATGAATCACAAAAGGAGAACTCTCGACGAAAAAGAACCATTATCATCCGAAAAGCAAACAAATAGTCACCTCCACCAAGATGCTCTGTGCTCCAAAATTAGAAGAAGGCATATTGTTACTTTCCACTTCATGAACATCAATTCAGAAAAGTGGCAATAAAGTTTAAAAAAAGAAAGAAAAAGGAAAAGGGGGAAAAAAAAAGAGGGAGTCATTCAACAACATCAAATGACAATATTACAATGACCGGAACAGAACATTGTGCATTAATTCTTTCTTGCAATCATCATTTCTTAATACAGAAATCGCACAACCACTACACAGAGTTAGAAAATTCCATTCCAAATTTGACATAAATAAAATATATAAGCACATATACAAGAAAATACCTAAATGTTTATGAAGTTTTGGATCAATTATTTGAGTAATTGAAGCCAAATTACTTAGCTGAGCCTCCACCCCAACAGAGTTACCAGTGCATCTGAAATTTCCTCGCTTTAAAATTCAACAACACAGAAAATAAGAAACACAGATAAAGTTGATTGCTTGAAATACTCCAAATAAAATATGTAGTGTCTACCAAAATATTAGCAGTCATAAAGTACAAATTAACTCATCACATGGAAACCTAGTAAACCATATTGCCATATTGTATAAAATTTCACTTTGCAGCCATTTAATATACATGCTGCCAATGACCAACTCTTAAAAGCTTAAGCTCGACGAAGGCTCCTTAACACAACCACACCCCCATGCAATAACCCTTCGAGTTAAAGCATGGACAATGCATATTAATAATGAACTCTCCTAAAAGCTTAAGTTGTTAGGTGAAGGCTTATGAATAACTTTATTTCATCTCGAACAAATACATAACATTATAAAACCTCTACAAATCATATATATGGAAACACTGGAACTCAATTGTAATTTTATACAAAGAAGTCCATCTTTCAAACTTGGGATAATTGCAATTGAGCTTGGCAAAACCCAAAAAGAGAAAAGAAAAAGGCATATTGGCATAATTTTGTAACACCATACTCAACCAGATATGCGAACGAAAAGAGCAAAGTGGGGAAGAACACACCCAAACAAAATAATAAAATTACAAATAAAGTCAGACCTTAACTGCATTTTATTATCATGATGAAACTGAACGGACTTTTAGAACCGCATAATTAAAACATTAAAGCCAAAATTCTAAGAACTCAACAACAGGTTTAAACAAGCCTATATGCATTGTACATCTTAAACAAGGGATGATATTTAAAAGTGAACAACTAAGGGGAAGACAAATAGGAAAACAACTTTTCCTAGATGAACCTACAGCCCAAATTATGGTACTTGATGTCCCCTAGAAACCCTGCATATGTAAGACGTAAATCCAATAATTGACACTCAACATTTTATGCTATTTTCATCTTTACAAGAAATCTTTGCATTAAAAAAGTGCTAAAAAGAAGTAAGTAATAAAACAGAGCTAGAGATAAGGCACTTACAAGTCTGCGCATCAGACGCTCAAAGCACCAAAATGCATCTGCTTCATCATCAAGAAGAATTATCATAGGGGAGCATAGGTCACTCATTCCTGTTCAGAATTGTATTACGTTAAAACCAGAAGGTTAGATTAATTTTAATTGGCAGTTTCTATTTTTTATTGCAAGATTTCAAGAGAAACCGAAGCAGTTGATGTTAACATTACATAGATTAGTGGAAAGTAGTTACGTGGAATTATCACTAGTATTAAGGTAGGATCTTGGAACGTAAATTAATCTAAATATACCTAAATATAGGATTGGTCTATATCCAAGAGCAGAAAAATAAGAGAGATTCAAATGGATCACTTGTATAGAAACCCACCTTGACCATAGCCAACATCTTTATCAATCCAAGCATAAACAGCAAGAATATCCCATAATTTTGACAAGTTCTCTTGCTTCTCGTAAAAAACCAATGTCCTATCTGTGCGAATCACATCAAGACCTGAAATGAGCATTGTGCAAGAATATGGATTAGTAACTCATGCATTATATTATGGTGATGAGATCTTATCTTATGACATGAGAGAACTTTCAAAAGATAACAGTGCCTACATTCTTAAGCATTTAAAGAAATCAAATCGAAAGCCAACTAAGTCATGCCATACAAATCAGATAGCATTTGTAATAGAACGCACTTTCAGGCATAATGGATTTATGAAGAAAACAGTTGCTGGACATGGTTCTCCCAATGCCTACAATATGTATATAGTATACAATAGGAGAAATATAATAGACAGCGCACTGAGGAAAAATATTCACAAACCTATTTGATGAAGAGTTAACATCCACTGGACTACTTTCTTGTCTGCCACCTTTTCCAAATTATTTGCAGCATCTACACCTGAAGGCCCATAGTTATCCTGAGGGACTATAACCAATCCCTTGTCTGGATTTGTTTCTAGCAGAGCTAATGCATCTTGAATTGGATGACCATCATCAGTAATTACAGGTGATGTGATATATCTACCACTTCCAACAAAAGGAAACAAATGGCGGCATTCTTCCTTCCATCTAGCATATTGCAGCCTGAAAATATAAACATAGAATTGACCATCAGGTAATGATCTGTTAGGTTTAAAATTCAGAAATGACTGTTTTGAATTACAAAAAGTATTAAGTATTGTCCCTGAATAAAGGGTGTGGAAGCAATTCTTGCTATATTTTTGAAGGCATATCAAGCTAATGATGACTCAGTAACATTATAGACAATCCATTTTTATTTAAAAGGATGGCCTAGGCCACAGAGAAGTGCAACACCATAAAAGTTTTATGTCTTGGATGTTGTGATGGTAATAAGGGTTAAAAACTAAAGAGGAGTCATAAAAAAATTATGAAATGGAAAAACTTGATCACCTTCGATGCTGTCTTATCTGATCTCTTTCCTCAAATGTACTCTTGGGATCATAGCAACCAAGCAGAAATTCCCAAACTTCTCCCCTAATTGACGGATGGATTCCCTGGTTCGAAAAGAATTTGTAAAGTATTCTTCAACCCATGGCCACATGTATGGACAAATATTAGCATGTTTCTTTGCATTTGAGCACAACACAAACCATATCTTGAGTTATATTTTGGTCATTAAAAAATCAATAATATGACCAGCATAGTACATTAACATTTATGATCATGAAGGAAGAAAAAGATTCAATATGAAGAAAATAAATTAACAAAAAAAAACTGTTAGGTCTTATAATATTTGATGTTAAGGTTCTATCAATCTCTATAGGGATACACATGTCACCTAAGGGGGCGCTGATGTATGTGGGCAAAAGGTAAGGGGTTTTATAACTAACTCTACCACCTAGGTAGAGAGAGAATATTCTAATTGGTTAGGGGAGAGCCTATGTAGGCAAGGGGAGGAATACTGAGGGGGGTATCTCAGAATTGGAATTGGGACTTGGGAGAGCAGCTAGGTCTCTCTAATACCTAGCAACCCTTTGTTTCTTTCATTTTGTGATTAATACAAATACAATCTTAGATACAAATTACACAATATGTTTCCATGCTCTTCATCTGATACTATGACCCTATCAAAAACTTTCTATGACTATCATCTGACTGTCCTTTATGAATGAGGAAGTAACATTTATGTATGAAGAAAACTGATAATCAATTGCTTGTACACATTACAATGCCATCCATGGTAATAGGATCTCATATTTTAAAGAGAACCAAAATATAGGGGGGAAAAAAGTTCAACTATATTACAAGAGTCAATCCAACCCATCTTATGTCACAAGACAAATAACCTCAGGTTTTTCCTACAAGCTAGAGCTGCCTGTTGCACCTGACCACAAACAATATAACTGAAGGTAGGAAACAGACTAAATTTCATATCCTTGAACATATTGAAGCAGCATTTTAACTATAAATATGTAATTACCCCTCGGTAGATTCGGCTTAGAGTCTTTCCTATATCCAGATACCCTTCTGGAGTAAATGCTGCATGCCATTTTCTTGCACTTAGTGTTTTACCAGCCTGGAAAAACAAGAAGTTAAAGAATAAAAGAACATTATATAAGTGCAACAAGTTTGGCAGTCCAAATATATGTAAAATTTGTATCTAAGTGCAGAATCATCTAATTAATTTGTCATTTGATGTCTCACACAAATAAAACCAAACAATGATAATTAATCATATTTGTATTTGTCACGATCCATTATAAATTACCAAGGGTATTTTATTGACATTCAGATTCAATTCTCTTATAAGCTCTAAACCTATCTAACAAATCAATCAACCAATTAATAACTAGCCATTTAGCCCATATGTGAAGTTAATGAATAAGCAATAGTGAAATCGAATTCTCAATACAACCAGTGTTTCACTTAATCAAGTTCCACTTGATGATTGAACTCGGTATGTGCCCCTAATTTATGCAACTATCATAAGACAGTCATTCAATGACAGTTTCATCCAATTTTGCATTCATTTAAGGTAACTTTTTTACGAGGATCAAGGAACATCTGTCAATGAATCAAACTTTTATTGATTATACATGAAACTTAATTACACTACTGAACTCAAAATTCACAACAAGCAAAACATACACTATGCTAATTCCTAAAAGCTATAATCAAAACACCATTTTTTTCCCTTTAGATAAAATACCATCATCATAATCCTCAGGTATGATTATCAATTACTTGAAATCACAAGCTATAACCGAAGTGAACAATCAACTGAACAAGGTCAAATATAGCTAACAAATTGAGACACACAAGCCAAATAATAATAATTAATGGCCTACTGCATCTATAAAACCAATTTAAAACTCATATCCACGTGCATTGCTCATAAAACACCAACACCATTTTCCATCAAATCCAATACTAGTTATTCACCAATGAATATTGAAGATACCCAGATTAAGATACTCCATACCAAACAAATATAAATTTAGAAGAACCAAAAAAGAAGAGGAGGGAGGGAAAACAGACCTTGATCTTGAATCGAGAAACGGGCACATCATCAGCGCACTCCGGGCGGATTTGATAGAAAGAATCAGCAGGAACTCCTGGATCTCTCCACATCCCAAACAACACAAACAAAAAAATAAAAGACCTCTAAGGATACACAAAGGAACGGATTTTGGAATCAGTGATCCTTGTTAGCACATAGGAGCTGGACCCCTTTGGAAAGATCAACAAAACCCAGAAGCAAGAACTTGTCAACTGAAGAATTCAAAGGAGATCCAGCTCCACAAAGCTACACAGAACCAGAAAAACCAATAAAAATGTATATATATTTTTTATAATTACTTTGTTTTTAGGCATTAGTTAGAATCCACGGTGTTGTGGGGTGCCAAGGGTTGGTAGTGTGGGTAACGATGGTGATTGAGGAAAGGCAGTGATGCCGTGTCATAAGGGCTGGAATTGAAGAGATTGTTAATGTCGTGACCCCAACACTCGCCGTTTGACGCGTTAATTTGCACAAATTTGTGTTTTAATTACCTGTTTTATTGTTTTTTGGTGACATTTATTATCTGTTTTGTTCTTCCTAGTTGTAATTTATTTTTTTCATACGTGTAATTTATTTATTTATTGTCTGATTTTTCCTTCCATCTCTGGTATGTTTTTGTTTTTAACTGCTGTTATTGAATATTTGAATTTTTATATTTTAATAAATTAGGTTCATATCACACGTGGTAAAAGGCACTAGCACACTTAAATTTTATAAAAATATAGAGAAATTGCTTATTGTTTTGGTAATTGAAATTTTGTTAATCCAAATGAAATCTCTTGCGAAAGGATACTTTTATGGGTAACTTTGCAAGTATAACGAGCTTTGCAAGTAGATATCCGAACATAATGAAGAGGAATGCTTGTGCTTGGTAGGGATTAATAAACTTGAGAGACATATTGAATTATAGTTTTGTTTTTCTACCAATACAAATCTAACCCTTTATAATTAAATATATTTACCATAAATTTAGATATATAAACATTACTATAAATGTATCTAATGTTTTATATCTAGTTTGATATTGAATGGTCAAATACCCGTCATGATCCAAGATGAGAGGAACCGTGAGGCATGGTCTTCTTGAACATGACCGAGTCTCCGCTCACCAAGCCTTTGCATGGATGGGTGGACCACTCCTTAAGACTTTTCTTTTTTAATCCAGACCCTAAGACTATCGAAGACCATATCGTGACTACTACTAAAATAATAATAAAGAATGAGGTTTGAGTTGGGCTTTCGCACCCAATGATTAGGCTTTTGGATTGGGATTTCCCTGAGTTTGGACTCATAACATTTGTGCTCTAATATGACTCATATATTGAGAGGTTGACGTATAGAGCGGGCGAAAAAGAATGAAATGAGAAAAAGATGCTTGAAAATTGAAAAGGCTGTGTGTTGTTGTTTGGAGTAGATAGTTTAAAGTCAGTCGTTGTGCTCGTGGGCATTTAAATGTAAGTAAAAATGTCACATGTCCTACATAGAGATACATGTCATCTAAATATGAATAGACGATAGTCCAGTTTACGAACTTTTCCACCCTATATACTAGTTTTTTTTTCTTTTGAGTAATATTAGATGAATAATAAAATTATATAATAAATACACATCACATATTTTATTATCATTAGATGTGATGAGTGAGTAGGACGAGTGGAAATAACTCATCACATCTAATAATTAGAAGATATATAATGTGTATTTATTGTGCAATTTAATTGACAACAAACATTTTTCTTTTTTGCTCGGTTCTCTGTCTTAGTCCATAACAAAACCAAAATTAACTCTCTCAATTTACTTGTAATTTTAGTTACATTTGCTTAGTTAATTAATCACATTCCATTCCCCAAATGTGGCTCCCCCCAATCTTATCCAACATCCATAACTACTCTATAAACTCGCTTCTTGTCGGAGACAAGGATAGATCCATTTGTTCAATGTTAGGGCTCATGCCTCTTAAAGTTTAAAAATATTTTATAGGTATATAAGTATGTAAATATTTTACCTATATTATTTTATTAGTTTGACTTCATGTTAGCATAAAAATTATGTGAAAACTTTTTATTACATCTATGTATTATATTTGCCTCCCAATTCGTCGCTGATCGGAGATGCCTATTGTGTCAGATTGGGATCAAATTAGAAGTTTATGGCTTCAAATTAGAGTCATCACTAGGAGAATTATTAGGACAAAAATATTAAAAATTGAATATCATAATTAGTTTCTTGTATTTTTTTCAAATTTTTACAAACAAAGAGAAAGATATTTTCCTTTTTTATTTGAACGTTCAAACAATAATAAATAAGTCTTTTCATCCTTTACTTTCCTTATCACTCCTTTCCACCTTAGCATAAAGGTTGGAACTTATAACAAGTCATAGAAAAATGTTTGCATAATCTACCACGTACAGGTCAGAATAGAATGGAGGCAATAAAATCACATTAACCATCACTGCCTCCAGGAGAAAAGCATCACATCAATATTCCTATGGTTCTTTACTTCTTTACTGACAGGTGTTCTGTAAGAAATATTTTAAACTTTTAAGTTCAGAGTCTCTGACATGTTTTAAAATGAGATTTGAGACACCTCTTTTAAAATTTTTACTAAAAAAATTCCCATTACAGTGAAGCAAGGCATAACTCCATGCACCAAGTTATAGTATGAAATATGAAAGATTCAAACTTCAAAGAGACTCAGAGTCTAACAATTAAGGAGAACCTATGCTTTGCTCCAGAATCAAAGAAAACCCCAAGAGAGGGAGAATAAGAAAAAGTTTTGAAACCTTCACTGCCACAGTTTGTCAAGCTACGTGCTTCTCATGCCTACATTAACCCTGATGATGGTTCAGTTTATTGCACCCTTCTAGCTTCAACATAGCCAGCATTTTGATTGCAATACCCACTTGCTCCTTTCTGAATTCCTCCTTGACCCTACTTTGCAATGGCTACCATCATTTCAAGGTCTAGTGAAGTAGGACATGTCTTGAGCTTGTTCTGTCTCCTGGTGTTGGTGAACAAGGGTGATGCCTATGAATTTGTAGTTGGGGGTCAAAAGGGTTGGAGTGTCCCAAGTGACCCCAATTCCAACCCTTACAATCAATGGGCAGAAAAGAGCCGATTTCAAATAGGAGACTCCCTAGGTGAGTTCTTATTTAATCCTATATGTATGTCTTCATTGGTTTTGTCCAAGGCAGGAGAAATAAGTGGGACAATTTGAACCAGCCCAAATCTAAATGAGATATTTTTACTTTGATGTACGGAATTAATTATTTCGGTACAATATATCTTATCACATGTCACTGATTATTGATGATATAAACTATGGTTATAAACTGAATTATAAGAAAAATTTCTTTGTTCTTTTTCTTTCGTGAATAATAAAATCTCTACTTTCATTGTTGTTCCCAGAGCCTTCCAAGAATGAGTAAAATGATAAAAGAGTCATGTAGATTAAAATTCTTCAGTTGCATATAAAGAAAAACATGGACTTATATTTCAAGTCATATATACATATATGCCAATTGCAGTGTTCAATTATCAGTCTGGCCAAGACTCAGTGCTTCAAGTAAGTAGCGATGACTTTGCCAGTTGCAACACTGATGCATATTCTGAAAAATTCTCTGACGGTCATACAGTCATCAAGCTAAACCAATCAGGGCCTCACTATTTCATAAGCGGAATAAAAAACAACTGTCTCAAGAATGAGAAGCTGGTGGTGATTGTGCTCGCTGACAGGAGCAACAGAAACACCAACCAAACAGGCACCCCGTCTCCTTCACCCTCAGTCATAACAGAGTCAACAGCTCCTTCACCAGCACCTGCTCTGCAAGGGGTTTCACCTCCACCAGCAGGGACTGTGGGGACTCCAGCACCTGCTCAGCAAGGGATTTCACCTCCACCACCACCAGCAGGGACTGTAGGGACTCCAGCACCATCTCAGCAAGAGACTCCACCTCCACCGGCAGGGACTGTGGGGACTCCAGCACCATCTCAGCAAGAGGGTCCATCTCCACCTCAGAATGCTGCCTCTTCAGTCTTGGTCAGCTTTGTGGGTTATGTTGGAGCATTCATGGCTTCAGTTCTGGTTTTATCTTTCTAAAAAGAGTGTATATATGGGTGATTGAGCGTAATTTTCTACTTGTATTTTTTCTCTACAAGTTTTTTTTTTTTTCCTTCATGGCTCCCTATACTTTCTCTTCTTGGACCGACAGGGTCTTTGGTTCAAAAGTTGGGATGCTGATTGATATTTGTTTGTAAAAGCTAAATAATAAGCTAATGTGTACCCTTTTGTCTGCTTCGTGCTTGATGGTGTACGAATATTCAATACGTTGAACTCGAAATAAGAATACTGTATGAGTAAATGGAGTCAGCAAATATGCCAGACAATTTCGATTACGGCACTCAATTTGTTTTCCGCTGAAGCACACTCAAATAACACCTAATTATGGCTTACTTGGGGTCTTTTGGATGTGATGTTGATGGTGCTCCCTTCTGCCGCCACGCATCCGCTCTCTACAGGAGAACAAGGGAAGGAATGAAAAGGAATAAATTCTAAAGTCGATTCTCACTTCCTTTAACTGTCATTTATTTATTTTACATTTTAATTCTTTTCCTCCAAAAATAATCACCTAGTAACTACTAGAATGGGATCGATGGAATTTACTGAACGCTGAGGGGAAGAAAGAGTTCGTACGAGCAAAAATGAAGTCGCGAATGAAGTGTGCTCTATAGAACAATAGAGCAATATTGATCCATGAAGAGTGTCTGACTTTAACACAACTTTGAAATAAACACAGAATGAATTAAGTAAACATATTTGGCCTAAGAGCATTTTCTCAACCATGAGATTGAGAACAAGGACAAAAATTTAGTGAAGGAAAATCCAGGATGCATTTATGGAGCTCGCACTCCCTCTAATCACCATTTTAACGAATTAATAACTCGAAACTTACTTCTTTTTTTTTGCTTTGTTGCACATCTATAGAGAAAAATCGGCTAAAAGGTCTCGCTACTTAAAATGGTTCTAGCCAAATCAAGAGCCCTACGCTAGATGAAATTTTCAACTATCTATCAAAAATTTTTTCCGAGCTCAACTTTCTTCATTAATCTAACAGTATTGTGCAGAATCGAGTCCATAATTCCAGCTACCTGAAACCACAGAGAAGACTAGTCAGCAATAAAAGTAGTGATAAATACAAGTATAGAACCGCAATATCTGAGATACAAACCGTGAAGACACCCCCAATAATAGCACAGATATTTGTTATGAAATGTGAGAAAGACTTCTGGTATTCTGTTATTATGACCTGCTCACAAAAACATAGTAAACCAACAAGATAATAAAAAGAAAGCATAAACTCATATAGAACCATAATCTCCATGAGCAGACCTGCATGGGGGAGAGCTCAAGATGGAACTTTGCTTCAGGAATGTGTAGACTCCGTGCCACACTGCTGTGCGCTGTGTACTCATACTCCTCAACTAATTTATAATCATTTCTAGTTATCACCTCTGTTTTAACTATCTGAAGGTAGTGCTCCATCTGCAGACACAGATATCAGATATTTATATAACATTTTGAATACACTGCACTCATCTTTCTCTAGTTATCATTATTCAGAAAGAAAGAAATAACTATCATCACAGTCGTCAACTGATAAAAGAGTATTAGTGATAAGTTGTTTTATCTCACTTAAGACTAACACCTAATAATGGAACTTCTAAATGGTTTAATTGCCTCCACTCCATAGTTGCCTTTTATTTTTTGGGGGGGGAGGGGGGGGGGGGGTGTATAAAAAGTTGCCTTCTTTTCATTTGTCTCTTTTTTGGGTGCTTCATACAGAGATCAGGATTGCATGCAGAAAATATTTTGTTTTTACCGAAAGAAATTTTATTAGAATAGAAAGAAAGATTACAAAAGTGGACAAGGTACCCTCACAAAGAAATTAAAAGGACAGCTAAATCCTTTGAGGCTAAAGCATGCAGCAGTGCATGCCAGTCCCCTCGCATGTCAAATAACGACATTCTGTGATGAATCAAACCATGAGTTGAACACCAAAAGGAAGCCAAAAAAATAACTCTCTCCCTTTACAAGAAAATATTAATCTCAACAAATTTATTTCCAACAAGAGTGAAATTAACATCTGAAAATATTGAAGATTTAGGAGGTCTTTTACTGAATGCAACTTCCACATACATAGGGAGCAAAACTTCTATCAATTTCTGTGATGTTTATTTCAGAAGGCTAGAAGCACTTGTAAATTATCAAAATTACTTTCTAGATGAATTAACATTGTTGACTAAATCGATTTTAGGTTATCTGATAACCAAAATATAAGGGGGCAGCCCAATGTAGCGTACAATGGTGCCAGAACGGCATATGGTAGATACTATATAATGACATTGTAATGAAGAATTTGGAGGACTGTAAGGTAATATAGTCTCAAAAGTTAAATAAAACTTCCTCAGGCCCTGGACATTCATGCTATCGTGGTAATGTGGTATCTTGTTGACTTATTCTTGCGCATGCAGGTCAATATAACTCGTCAAGTTGAAAACAATCAACCATGCTGATGGTAACCATTAAAAGTCAAATACTCAAAATAGAAAAGTTAATACTAGATTAGAATTAAACTTTTATAACAAAAAAAAAAAAAAAAATCAACTTACGGTAACATTTGGTCCTAAGTCACGTGTATTGATGAATAACCGACCATTCAATCTGTCATGGCTGATACCGATGTGAGGCAGCAAGCGCTTCACATCACTCATGACCACAGGTGATACTTTCTTTCCAAAAGATAGATGGTGTACCACATGTGACATGTTCATCTGAGAGGCATCAAAGGAGTGGGCATCAGATCTAGCCGAGATTATCAAGTTTCCTGGAACCTGCAAAGTGTGAAACATGTTTAGAATCTAGGAAAAAAAAAAAAACGGACATTCCTTATTTAATTTATTTCTGTTATTTTAATGTTCTCTACTGAACTTCAAAAAAAAAGAAAAGAAGTCCTCTACTGAAGAAGCTAGTAAAAGTGACAATTTAAAAACATGCTAGTAATCAAACGTATCAGTTATTTCAAGAGCAATGTAAAAATCCTAGTTCATACTCATGTCTGAAAAGTGAAAACTAGGAAGCAACAAAGGAGTTATTCTCTATGCATCCATCAAAGGTTAGTTCTATCCCTATGGGAGTTTACCTTTTTGACACGCACATATCCTTCAATTCTACAGCCCCCCGCTGATGGTGCTGGTCTTTTTGCATTCTCTGCAACATTGGATTTATCCTCCAAAGCTAGCTTCTGAGGTTCAGCTGGGAGAGATGCCACTAAATTTTCCATTGTCTGTAGTGGAATACTTCATATGAGCCATTCTTTAACAGTAGGAAGTGATGTTTTAAGTACATTTAAAACCGTCAAGTGGACACTAAATTCAAATATAAAGCGTACCTTGACTAGACTATCTGTATCACGATCTCCATAATAGGACTCATGATCATGGTGTCCGTGGTCATTTCTGAAATTGGAATAATATTTTAAAAACTAGACGTAATCCAAAACTTTTAAAACCTAATCACAGACCAAAGAGGTGCAATAGTCAGGATGCACACGTATGAAAATTATCTCGATGTTGATCATGTAGATTTTGCTGAAAATGAATTGAGATAGGAATAAATACATGGGATAACCACGTATTGAAATAGAATTGACATAGCCTACACGTAAATTGATTCACGGGGAAGCTCATGGAGGAAAGTACTGGTAATGGTCCCAAGTAACCTTCCATTACTATTACATGGGTTGGGATACACATCCCGTATGACCCTTCTTTCAATATTAAGCTGATCTGCATATTTCAACACATGCATCCTCTTCCACTGCTTCTGTCTTTACTCTTGGCCTCTCATCCTTACTCCCATTCTAGAATCCAGACACAATTTTTAGGACCATTCCCCTAATATCATTCTCATCGGAAAATGCAATATCAAGCAAATAAACAAGTACATAATAGCCCCAAAAGGATACACAGGTAAAAACAGACTTTTGCCCAAAAATAAAAGGTAAGAAAGATCTTGTACTATACCTGACATCACTTCCTTTACGGAAGATACGAATTGATGGATACCCCTGTATGTGATGCCTGGATATTGATAACAAGATACGGATAAATGGCAAAAAGATAAGCATGGATGGAAAATGGCATCAGAGGAATAGAAAAAGTAGCAAAAATGAGGAAAGGAAATATCAAATCATGATAAAGAACATGTATTTTAATATCATGTTCAACTTAAAAAGTCAATAGTGTTTGAAGCTCATGTCCATCTATACAGTATGCTAAAGTTATCTATAATCCTAATTGATGAAATCTGTCATGACAATACATAATCTTGAAATGATTATAACCTCCAGGAGGTAATTCCTGTCACAGAATAGGCAGTATGGAAAAAAAATTGAATATCTTGATAGCTAAAGGAGACAAAAATATGCATTTACAATTAGTCCAATTTCGGGTAAAACCGTATAAGTCAAACATGTAGTTTCAACAGCTTCAATTGACTCATTTCTTGTGAAATAAGCAATGCTTGTTAGTTGAACGATCCTATCTTCTTAATATTTGTTTTGGTGTAAAAAATAACTCAATCATATATCCATTTTGAAAATACTTAATAAGTGATGTGTGCCATTGTTGAATAGTAATTTGTAGGCTTGTAATAAGGGTGAAAATGATGAAACGGTGTCTTCTCCTTTTAGTTTTAAACTACTAGGCGTCATTCTGTTGCACTTCATCCCCAACTATGAGAAAGCCAAACCAGGTAATGAGAGTTATCCCCTGTTTTCTTTCCTCTAACTTTCCCTGCCATCTTTTTCCTCCAAAACAAAGTTTAAGTGGCTAGTCATTGTTTTTACCCTCACTCCAAGTATATTTGCCATTGCCTTTATAGCTAATCTTGTCCCAGAACTTTTATCCAAGCCAAAAAATCTCAAGGTGGTCTATGCGGCACAGACCAAAGTCATAAAGCATAGATAACTTGATTTAAATTAATAAGACGGAAAGATCAAGGGAAGGTAAATTACTGAATTAGCTGCAAGTAAGAAACTGAATCTTATATTTTTCAGTAAAAATAGCAAGAAAAAAGTTATGAATTTTAATAGTACCTCCTGCATAAATCTCCTTCTTGAGTGCAATCTACCTTCGCCAAAAGAATACGGCCATCAATTTCTGGATCATATCTGCACAGAAATGTAATTGTACATATGGACATTGAATTTTTCAAGTGATGCTACAATAACTTGCAATAAAAAAAATGAGAGAGAGATAACATAGTAGACTTTTTGAAGTTCAATTTATAGGTAGTGAGAAAAGCACGTTATCAGATAAAGTACCTCTCTTTTATTATTTTGGCTGCCTTCTCCCACGAAGGTCTCTGAAAGTAAAGGGAGGAAAGAGTCATAGAAACTATCAACTATTAAACAGAATAAATTCTATATATTCCTTTCATCATGACTAAGTAAGTGGCCAATTAATAAGGGCAGATGATATGCAGTGCTTAAGACATCACATTAGTCACTACTAAAGTATAATGCTGGTGGCGTTGAACTAGACACTGAAATCAGACTGTGTCACTACTATTTGGTTCTTACCTACAGGGATGTTGGTCTTTTAAGGACTAACAAGAAATTGTTGACAATTGAAGCAGTACAGTAAATCTATTTTAAAAAAAATAAAAATAAAGGCATCAAGAACCATCTTAATTCCTGAAGTGAAGGGAAAGTCAGAAATTATGATAAAATAATTACCAAGCGTTGACTCCAGTAACACCAAGGAGCATAAAAATTTACAACTGTAATCGGAAACCTGACAAAAGATTATACAAAAGGGTATAAATAATCCACAACTATTGTAAGATTTAAGAGGGAGTAAGGAAAAATACCTATTCAACTCACATTTAGCTGAAACTCACAAAAATCAAATCAATGAATTAACATAGTTGACCCACTTACTGTTGCACATATTTATCAAAATTGTGTGCTGTGAATACAAAAGAACCTTCAATGAATTCTTCATCTACTTGATCATCGTGCTTAATGATGTTTGCAGCTGGTCCCGAATGAAATTCAGCCCCAGTGGGTCTTAAATTTGAGTCAATAGAAAACTTGCGAACTGTTTTTGTTATATTCAATCTGTTCTGAAAATGAGAAGTCACAAAATAAGGCCAAGGGAAAAAAGCAACCTGAGATAATTTAGCATACTAGAGGACATCAGAACATGCATAAGAAAACAGAGATTTTGTTATTCTGGATAATGAAATTAATGTATATTAAGTACTTTCTATGTTTCAGTGCCCTGGTTTTACACTGCACAGGAAAATTATGGCAAGGATGTGACATATACAATTTTGGAAGACTATTAATAAATTAAACAATACGAAGAATCGCTAGAAGGACCTATCAACTACATTTCATAAAATGTAAGCACCTTTGAACAAATAGGATAGACTACACATTATAACTCAGTTTTAATTAATCTCCATTGAAAGGTAATACTAAGCTAGTGGACTAAGTTTTCAAGACTTGAAAGGAAACACTATATAAACGGAGATATTGATGTTTGTTGTTCTGTCTTCAGAAACAAGACACCTTACCGCAGTATGGTTAATGCAGAGCATACGAAGCATTTAACTATTTAAAAAATCAAAATTTCTTAAATCATAAGCACAGATATGTTTTGCTAGAATTATCAGATTATGAATGGAATAGAAACTTACTGTTCCCAGCACGTCACTCACATCAACTGATGCAAACTCACATGAAAGTGCGGGAAAACTACAAGATAAACTGGAGCAATCAGCAAGAAATAATAGATAAAGGAGAGCTTGTAAATGACTATGAAAATTAACTAAACATACTCAGAATAACAGAATAACTAGCTACAGTTGCTAAATGAATTGAAAGAGAAATTTTATGAGACACAAGAAATCTTATTGCCTTGCCAATCCCTGATTCATGTCAATTTACCATCATTATATCAAATATAAATCCAAAAAACCAGTCCTTCAACATCCCCATCCTCCACTTCCGCTGTTGAAATGAACTTACAGGAAAGAAATGAGTGTAATTAATACTGAGGAGCAAAGTTTTACCTATTTCCTTCAAGAAAATAGTGTCCGGGTAAAAAACAGTCAACTTACTAACCATTTTCTTCAGTGATTTAACAAAGACTTTGGCGACAATTTATATCACCCCGATCACAGTGCCCTTTATAAATTCTCTAATGGACAGTTAATTGTTCTTCAAAACAAGAGCCACAACTTACAAATACATGCAGAGACATGCCTAAGTTCTAATACCAAGTTCATGGGAAGAAAACCATGAAGCCACCAATAACATACATACACTCACACGCAGATAGGTTTGAGAAACATCACACTAACACAAAGATAGCAAATACCTATTTAGGCTTCTACCTGATATTGAAATCTATACGTAAAAACTCTCCATCAGAACTCCTGTCAACAATCACAGATGTAGTGGTGCTGACAGACAAATAATTACTAAGTTCCTGCAGCAAGTTAGCATGATATACGTCAAATACCAAGATAAAATTTGACAAAACCAACTTAAGGCATAAACAGCACAGGACCTAAGTATCAATCCAGAACACATGTACATAACATGTTCAGCCGCCCACATGTCGAAAACATGAATTAGAATTGTAAATCACTGACCATTCCAAATAAAAACATCATGGAGAGAGCCGCCACTATGGATAACCCTGCTCCGGATAATGATGCCTCAGTTAAATCTCTAGGGATTTTTCTGTAAACAGAAGACAAACATGTGCAAACTTATCTATCAGCAAAAGAGATAATATCATTTATACATTCACAATTCACAGAAAATTATTATTATTATTATTATTATTATTATTATTATTATTATTATTATTATTATTAAAATTTAGACCACTCATAATACCATATATGCACACACATATTTGATATACCACCATTTCTTTTGCCGTTTTAAATTTGATCAACTGTCAGTTTAAAAACTTTTGAGTTCTGTTCTGACACTTCCAATAACCAAGAAAGTGCCAGATCGCAATAGTGAGCAAGACAATCAATATTAAATCCTTCATTCACTTATATGTTGGCCTTCATTTTTTGCATAAAAAGACACAGAACAACCACTGCATCCTCATTCTCTCTCTTATGCTGTGCATCTCACACTGAATCACTCTCGACAGAGCTTAACAACAAATGCAACAGTCTTCAAGCCAAAAACGCATACCAAACAGCAAATAAACAAATTACACCAAAACCGAAACACACAAAAAAATGCTAAAAAAGCCTCGCATTAGGTTAGCAGTAACCAGCAACGATCGAATAACAGTGACAATCTCAAACAATTGGTATTCACACATTTCCGATCAAATCAACACAAGCGCCGGCATTGTAGCTGAAGATTCAAACGCGAACAACACAAGCCAGTGCAATCACGTGGATAAAAAAAAAAAAAATCGAACCAGCTGAAGATTCAAACGCGAAATGCACAAACGTGTATGAAAAGAAAAAATTGGAAACAATGAAGAGAATGAGATCCTGACCTGTAAAAATCGACCGATTTGATTTTGCTTGAGGAAATCATGGGTGCGAGGAATCGGAATTTCACAGGAAGAAGAAGAAAGAAGAGAGAAGAAAGCTCAAATCTCAGAGAATGAGATTTAAGAGCGAAATAGCTAGCGTAATGGAATGGTTAATGGTTAATAGATCCAACGGAGCTTTTCTTTCCTTCAACTGGTGCTTAGCTTAGTATTCGATATCAAGTTATTAATACTTATTTAACTAAAACTTCGCGCTTCTATGAATCTGTATAAGCAAACAGTGTTATTTAAAAATCTATACGAATTTAATTTTAGTGTAACAATATCAAAATTCTATATACTAATATTTAATTATGTATTATTACACTGGTCATTATAATTAATTTTTTATTTATTATTTAAAAAATAATGTAAATTCAAGCTTTTATTTGGACAATAATATTAATATATTAAAATTAAATTTTTATTATATAGTGAGTCTTACATTGTCTTGCGAGGAAAAAAAATAAAACAAAATGAAAATCGATGAGTAAAGATAAAATGAAAATATTACAAAAATGAGATATAAAAAAGGAAACATTATTATGAAAATAAACAAAGAATATCGTTAATTAATTGCCATCTTGGCCAAGAGTAAGATTTTGCTTGCATTTTTTATGTCAATGTTATGTTACAAAATAAAAAAGGCAAGGTGCGTGTGGGAATGGATGAATGGTATTTGTGTATGGCGCGCAAGGGGCGCAATATGGAGAATATTCTCGTGATTTCAATTTCTACCGTTGGATGCTCAGACTTTTCATTCCGAACACGAACGGTGTTTTTTCAATTGGGCCTTTCTGAGATTTATGCTTTTGAGGTTCGGCTTTCGATCTTCCATTACTAAGTTAATTTGATACAGTGTTTCTTCCTCTCTTCTTTCTAATGTTTGGAATGGTGGTAAGCTCCCTTCTTTTGCTCCATCTAGGAGTCTTAAATAAAGTGATCCTATGTCTTCCTATTTATTTATCTTGGTATGGAGGGACTTAATTTAATGATTAATAATAGAGACCCGAATAGAGTCTCTCATAGTGGTCCAATCATTTCTCATCTTTTATTTCCTGATAATGTGCTCCTTTTTTCCAAAGCCTCTACTACTCAGGGACATTTGGTGGGTGAAATTTTGGATTTGTTTTGTAAAACGTCTGGGCTAAAAGTTAATGTTGCTAAATTAAGGGCCATGTGTTCATCCAAGGTGTCTAGATAGAGGAGGGAGCTACCCTTTGTGTTTGCATCTATATCTTCTATTTGGTTTGTGTCTGATTTGGGTAGGTATCTGGGCTTCCCTTTGTTGAATTCTAGACCTAAGAAGAAAGGTTTTTCCTTTATTGTTTATAAGATGAACAATCGCCTTGATTCTTGGAAAGGGAAGCTTCTTAATAAAGCTAGTAGACTAGCCAAGTCTATTCTTGCTTATATCTCGATTTACATTATGCAATCCTTTTGGTTGTTTAGTTCTGTTTGTGATGATATTGACCGAATCTTTAGGGGTTTCTTATGGAGTAAGCATTCTATGGATAAAGGTTTGCATCTTGTTAATTGGGAGGTGGTTTAGCTCTTTGGCTGCAGGTGGCTTGGGCATTTAAAAAGCTAGAGATGTTAACACAACTTTGTTAGGTAAGCTTGTTTAGCATCTTTTCATGGGAAGGATAAATTATGGGACTAGGTGTTGAGTCATAAATATTTGGGGCAAGCCAATGTTTTTTCTACAGTTTGCTCCCCCTCTTTATCCTCCATCTGGAAAGCTATTTCTCAAACAGCTACCGATCTTTCTGAGGGTTTCTCTATTCGGTTAAAGGAGGGATCTTCTTCCCTTTGGTTTGATCATTAGTCTAAAGCTAGTCTTCTCTGTCAATGGGTGGATTATGTGCATATCTCAGATTCTGAGTTACTGGTTAGAGGTTGTTGGTTGGATGGGGTATGGAACCTTGAACAGTTACATACTCCCCTTTCTCAAGACATGAAGGATATAGTTACTAGTATTCTCGTTCCTCTTGTTTTTGAAGTCCTTGATTATTAGCTGTGGGTTCCTTCCCTCTCGGGAGCTTTTTCGGCCTCCTTGTGTTACAATTAGCTGCAACATCGCTCTTCTAAGAGAAACGGCGAGTCTTGGGGTTGGATTTGGTGTTTGCATGCTCACTTTAGAGTTTCCTTTCTGGTTTGGTTGGCTACTTATTTATCTTTTCCTACAAATGCCATGAGATTTCAAAGGCATCTTGCTCCGTCAGCGGATTGTCCTAGATGTGGTTCTGCGCTTGAAATAGTTTTTCATTGCTCGAGGGATTGTCATTTTGCCAGGGTTATTTGGCAAGCTCTTGGTTTTCATCATGATTTGCATTTCTTTGCTGTGGATTTGGTTGACTAGCTCTGAAATTTTGGTACAGGTAATGAGGCCCATGTCTTTTTGGTGGCTATCTAGCATGTGTGGTGAGCTAGAAATATTCATGTGTTTGACTCTATTTCCCTCAGCGGTGACATTCAGGTTCGACATAACACCCATTTGGTTGATTCTTGTTTGCATGCCTTCATGGTTCCGCCTACTCATCATCCTGAAGTGTAGGTCAGCTAGTCCCCCCAACCAGTAATGCCATATAATTAAACACAAATCGTAGTTCCTTTGGTAACCCGAGGACAATGGGGTTCGATGGCCTTTTTCGTAATGAGGCTGGGAGTTAGGTTGTTGGTTCTTTTGGCTTTTGTAGGGTGGTTGATAATCTTTGTGCTGAGCTGTTGCATCTTCGTAGGGATCTCCAATTGGCTTGGGAGTGTGGTCATCACCATCTTATTTGTGAAATTAATTTTCTGGAAATTTTGCGATTGCTCAATCACGACATACCAAGCTCTTTCCATATATGTGACAATGTATTATTAGGGATATTAGGCCCCTCATGAGGAGGAATTGGTCTTGTTCTCTATCTCACGTGTTTCGGGAAGGCAACCAAGCTGCTAATTTTTTTTTTGCTAAGCTTGAGGCTACCAATGATGATCTTTACAAGATTTGGGAGAAACTTCCAATTGGACTGCAGCTTATCCTCTTGGGAGATTCTTCTTAGGTTCTTCACTTTTAGATAATTCTTTCTTCCTTTATTTTTTGTTTCTTTTCTTAGCTTTCACACTGAAAAAGTGACGTGCTCTGTTCTAAATTAGTAATATAGCAATATTGAGCAGCTCGCATCATCGAGCCCATCTGGTGTAGTGGTATCATAGTACCCTCCCACGGTACTGACCGGCTTTCGATTCCCCGGATGCGCAAGATTCTCTCTAATTTAGTTTAGATTTTAGTTTCCATTTTGTAACAACAAATTATCACGAAGAGGCACATGGCCAGTCCTGACTTCGATATGGATAAATACAATAACAGTAAATATCTCGAGTTTGGTCTGTAAAATGACTAAAAACATGCAGTAACTTTAGAATGTTTGTATGACGACAAGGGCATAGTCCCCTTTCGGGCACGGCAAATGCGAGCAGAACCGGACAAGGCTGTCGCGCTGTACCTTCACAAGGTTCCTAATGGCGACCAAATTCTCTTAAATGCCGAGTAGATTGTTGTCCACTCATTATACAATTAGCTAGCCAGCACCTACACAAGAAAAAAAATTCCTAACAAGAACAAACCCCTCTCGTGGATCCTTATTGAGATCTGGTTGTAAAGTCATTCAATTTATTACGTTAGGTAGCACATTTTTATTATGGCCGTTTTCATCATGTTTATGTGTCCACTTCATTGTTCTCTAGACCATATTTTTATTATTTATAAAAAGTTTGTAAGGGATGAATAAATGGAGGTCTCTTCTCTGATCTCTCTAGACTAAATCAGCGACAGGGAAAGCTTCATGAAAGGGCTTTCTTGAAAAATATGCTCTTACATGATGCCAGAATAATCTTTTTTTAGAAAGTTTCAAACCATTTTCGAAAAATACTCAACTTGATGCATTTTCTTTCTCCTTGCTTGGTTGGAAGAACATCCATAACCCAAAAATGTTTACCTACCGATCCATTGAGCTACCTGGCCTCCTTTGTGCATATATGACGGTACTTATTTTCATAATTTGTAATTATTTATATATTCTCTCCGAGCATCTTCTCCTCATTAATTTCTTAGTAAGAAAATAGAGATTGTTAGGCGGAGGCTAAAGCCTAGCTATATAAGCCAGAATATCAAGGAACCAAATTATTAAAAGGAGAGTTATATTTAGATATGTTTATATATATTATAGTTGTCTCAAAACATAATAATGAGCGTTAGAAAATACAAAGATGCTCAATAGCGTGGAAGAATTTGTGCACATTGCGGTTTCCTTACTCTGCATGGCTTCAGCTTTGTACGTTGACGATTTGTTAAAGCACAATCATTGAGAAGGAACCGACTAGGAATCTAATTAATAAACAACTATACTTGAGGAAGGATATCGATATCTTGAATTAATGTCAAGAAGAATAAGCTAGTCAAACAGGGATCCAGAGTTGGAAAATTTGTTGATGCAAACTTTTCTGCTACCTGATGAGTGGAATATTTTAGGAGATAGCTGCAACATAATGATGAACTCGAAAATAGATTGATCACATATAGGAGTCATATTGCCATGGCTGGCATACAAACGGGTAGAGAAATTTCTAGTTACTCCTGAAACAAGATAAAATATTTATTAATACAAATTTTATGAGTTATTATTATTTCATTTTTTTCCACATTTTTAATGTATAATTTGATGTGTAAATTAATGAATATAATATAGAATAAATATTCTGTTTTATTCTCCAACCACCTAAGAATTTTTACAAACTATTATTGCAATTTAAAAAGTTGTCGCAATCGCAATAATCATAATACAAATGAACGAATATATATCCAACAGCAATCGATTAAAAGCTCGGCAAACCGGAAAAAGAAAAAGAAATGCCTGCGCAATTTAAAGTTTATGATCAGGTTATTAAAATGGAAAGACTTAAACAAAATCACGATTTTTCAGTCTAAAAAACATAACTATTAATTGTACGTGCTCCAGGTCAACTGCTGAGATGGAAAATGATATTGTCGCAACCAGGATCGCGATGGGGACGGCGAAAAAGAGAAATTTAAAGAAATTTTATTTGAAAATATTGGAGTCGCCACCAAGTTTATTTACATTCGGGAAAACGTTGGAAAAACCCATTTTAAAAACAATGATCTTTGAAACCAGTTTGAGCTCGGGAGTCGATTATGTATAGGGAAGGGTAGGAATTAAATCCTACGCACCCCTAGTACACCCGTCCTTGGACGGTACCTTTAATTGTGCAAATCAATTAATAACCCCTTTTTTTTTAAAAAAACGTTTATTCTATTTGTAATGATACTAAAAAAAAAAAAAAAAATTCTTGAAGAGAAAACTTCGGGAATACCAAACTGTTACAATTTAGGTGTCCCAACATATTAAGTCAACAAACCGTCGCGGCTAAATTAACATTTTTTATTTGAATAAGAAATTTACTAAATAAATGAGCGAACTTAAATTGAAAATAAATATATAAATTATAAATATTCACAAATAAGATAAAGAAGAAAATTATTCTTTATGTATTTTTATAAATCAATAGAAACAAATATAAAAGAGAATAAACATTTTTAAGGAAATTTCGAATCATTAAGCTGTCACAACTCAAATGTTCAAAATATCGAGTTAACAAACCGTCACGGCTAAACTAACTCTTTATCTATAATAACAAAAGTTAAACAAAATATTTTGAAACAGAATTATTAGGAAAAACAATAAAATACACAAATAGCATAGAAAATATTAGGGAAATTATTTACAAATGAATTAAATTATGAAAAATTAATTTTAAAAGAGAACTTTAGAATATTTAGCTGTCACAGCTAAAATATTCTAAAACATAAAGTTAACAAACCGTTGCGGTCAAATTAACTCTATTAAAAATTTTGAATATCAAGCCGTCGCAGCTAAAATATTCTGAAACATGAGGTTAACAAGCCGTCACGGCTTAGTCAATTCAATTTATTATTATTTTTTATAAAAAAAAATAAATAAATAAATAAAAGAGAAAAAAAAAAAATTTAATTTTAAATTTTAAATTTTTTGAAAGCAAAATATCTAAGTATTTATTTTGAACAAAAAATAAAACCTCCTTTTTCATTTTTTTCAGATCAAATAAGTAAGACTCGAATTTCAAATATAAAATCAACCATAATTTAACAAGCTAGAATAAAATCTAACTTAATGAATTCAAATTCTATACTAATGAAACAAATCAATCCGAATCAACTTCCTAAACTAAATCTATATTTTTTTATTATATTAAAAAAAACTCTTGAAACTCAAAGTAAATAAAAATCTTTTCCATTATTTAAATTCTAAACTAAAATGAAATATATACTAATCAAGTAAACAAAATCAAAAATTTAAACCATCCAGTATGTACAAACTTAAAATAAAATTCATTATCATTATTATTTTTTTGAAATACCTCTTTTTGACACACATATACACAAACTTTAAATTAGCTTTCCAATCCCAAAACTTAAATTCACGTAGCTAACACATACATATATTAAATAAGATAAAATAATAATAATTAAAAAGCGTAAACACGTGATTAAACAAAACGTATAAAAATAATAATAAAAAAAAACAAAAGGGTCGTAAATACCATTTTTCTCCTTTTAATGATTTTTTTTTTTTTAAAAAAAAAAATAATATTAACACTTAATTCATTCAAAATGAAAGAAATAATTAAATTACCCCTTTTTATTTTTATTCAAATAATCTAAAGTTACTAAAAAAAAACACAAAGTTTTTAGTAAAACAAATTATGCCAGTATTTCCTTTGAAACTAAATTAAATAAAATAAAAAAAAATTTCTTTTTAAAACATAACCAGCCCAGATCCAACAAACGAGATTTAAAGATTTTGAACGAATACTAATCAAATAAATACAACTCATATCTAAATTTAAAATCTAATCTAATAATAATAAAACACATAACTTTCCCCTCTCCTGCTCTTAGACACACATATGTACCAAACCCACTACCCAACTAAACCCCAAAATCACGGAGTCTCTATCTCTCTCTCACAAGTACACATACGTCACTTTCTCACTCATATTCACATACATTAAAAATAAAAGCAAAAGCTATTCCTCTCTCTCACTTCACTCACGGGTTCTTTTCTCTGAGCACACACAACACACTCACAAAGTAACACACACATTCTTCTTCCTCTTTTCTTTAACACACACAGCACAAGAGGAATAAATGGATCTGAGGAACAAGAAAAAGAACGGGGAGAGAGAGTCCGAATGAGAGAGAGATCGAATGGGGGATCGAGAGTGAGGAAGAGGAGATGGAGAGTCGCGCCGGCCAAGGGGATCACCGCCGCGGCTAGAGCATCGGCCGAGGGAAGGCTACAGCCGCGGCTCGTAGCGAACTCCGCTGCGGTCTTCGCGGAGTTTGCAGGGCAGCAGGGATGGAGGCGGCGCCGGTGTAGAGAGGAAGATATCGCGGCCAAGGCAAGGGTGGCACGCGGTGATGGTTCATGGGAGAAGATGACGCGGCTGAGGAAGGAGGAAGGCTGAAGGCATGGCGATGGTAGTTCGAGGTGCATGAAAGGGTGCTGGGTTCACGGAGGTTGAAGGGAAAGGGGCCGCGGCTTCACAATGGATGTGGTTCAGAGATCCGAGGTTGAGGATAATAGCCGCGCGGTGGGTTGGCAGGGGTACCGCGATGGGATTCGCGGACAGAGGCGGTTGAGCTCGGGACAACGGCGACGATGGGTTTTTGAAAGGGATGGTTCATGGAGGAGCTGTGAAGGGTGGTGGTTGTGGTTTGATATCATGATGATGCTGGGTTTCGCGGCGGTGGCTCGTTGGGGAAGAGGGAGCTGGCCGCGGTTGAGCTGGGAATGGAGGGGATGATGATGAAAGGTTGAAGAGGATGGTGATGGTGACCGGCGATGGAGGAGAGGGATGATGATGATGGTGCGTTGAAGGAGGAGGTCTTTGAAAAGGCCGCCAGTGGGTTGTTGATGTTGGAAGATGAAGATGCTAAGGGGGGGGCTGCGGCGGTGGAGGGTGGCCGCGGCCCCCATGTCTTCCTTTCTCTCTTTTTTTTTTTTTATAAAAACTGATGATATGATGATGACCTTGTTTCTGCTGTTTACCTTGATCTTTCCTTTTTCTTTTACTGGATTGTATTTGCTGGACTGGTTGATTTCTTTGCAGGTTTGTGATGAGTTTTTGAAATTTTTTTTGATCTCTGATGATGAGTGTTTTTTTTAATTTTTTGGTCTCTGATCCCCTCCCATCATTTCTGGTACCCCCTCTATATGTAAAAAAAACTTCGGATGCCTCCATTCCACCGAAAAGGAAGATCAACATTTTCCAGGGACAACATCATTCCCCTTTTTATTTTTTTGTGCCTTTCCCCCTCCCCATGTTACTGTTATTTCACGGGTGTGCCTCGGGGGGTGAGGGAAAAGGAAGGAGAGGAGCCCGTGACACTCCCCGGGCTCCCTTTCAATTTTATAATTTTTTTTATTATTTTTTATTTTAAAGAAGTAATTAAAGAAACTGTAAATAAAATAAAGAGGTAAACTAGATGCAAAATTTTTGAATTTTATTGTTAAAAGATTGAACAAAATCAGGTGTTCACAGTTGCCCCTCTTTATTCATTTCTTATGAAAGAATATTAAAAACTTAAGTTTTATATTTTCTTCATAAGGAATGAATAAAGACACGAACATTGATTTTGTTCGATAAATGCATGAAATATAAACAATCTAAATCTAATTGACAAATAATATGCACATATGAGAAAATCAAATGCAAATGCTAGCAAGAGTCTAGAGCAGACGATGCCGACCAAAATTTTAAAAACCAACAAGAGGTTGACTGAAGATGTAAAATGACAATCTAAGGTCAACTGGAAACTAAATTGGCAACTGAGGCCGATTGAAAATGTAAATTGGCAGCTGAGGCCGACTTGAAATGTAAATTGGCATATGAGGTCGACTTGAAAATGTAAATTGGCATCTGAGGCCGACTGAAAATGTAAGTTGGCAGCTGAGGCCGACTGGAAATGTAAATTGGCATCTGAGGCCGACTGAAAATGTAAGTTGGCAATGAGGCCGATCGAAATGTAAATTGGCATCCGAGGCCGATCAAAATGTAAGTTGGCGGTGAGGCCGATCAAAATGTAAGTTGGCAGCTGAGGCCGACTGGAAATGTAAATTGGCATCTGAGGCCGACTGAAAATGTAAGTTGGCAGCTGAGGCCGACTGGAAATGTAAATTGGCATCTGAGGCCGACTGAAAATGTAAGTTGGCAGGTAAGGCCAGTTGAAATGTAAATTGGCATCTGAGGCCGATTGAAAATGTAAGTTGGCAGCTGAGGCCGACTGGAAATGTAAATTGGCATCTGAGGCCGACTGAAAATGTAAGTTGGCAGCTGAGGCCGATTGGAAATGTAAATTGGCATATGAGGCCGACTGAAAATGTAAGTTGGCAGCTGAGGCCGACTGGAAATGTAAATTGGCATCTGAGGCCGACTGAAAATGTAAGTTGGCAGCTGAGGCCGACTGGAAATGTAAATTGGCATCTGAGGCCGACTGAAAATGTAAGTTGGCAGCTAAGGCCAGTTGAAATGTAAATTGGCATCTGAGGCCGACTGAAATGTGAATTGGCAGCGGAGGCCGACTGAAATGTAAATTGGCATCTGAGGCCGACTGAAAATGTAAATTGGCAACTGAGGCCAGCTGGAAATGTAAATTGGCATCTGAAAACAGTCTTTTCTTTTTTTTTCATTTTTTCAAATTATTTGCAAAAAGCCTTGAATTATCCGCTTTCGGTTTATACAATATTGAAAAACTAACCGTAACCCAATTGAGCAAGCCTCGAGGAGAACTTTAACTGATCAAACTCATAATCTTAGCATTGGACCTTCTGACACAACCAAGACTTTGTTTTCTTCTGTGACCTTGCTCATTTTTGTTCTTCTCCCATTTCCTTTTTCAGAAGGTTGATTACTTTTCTGTCAAGCTTAGCTGAAATTTCTGGATTATGATGCTAGTCATTGATGTATTGCTGTAAACACTGTTAGATTGCGTAATTGAATCTTAAATTTATCCTACTTGAGACATCATGAATAAACATGCATTCAAAGAGAAAATAGAGGGATCAACTGAATGGACATTTTCACTTTGCAGTGTATTAGATGACAAAATGCTTTGAATAATGGAAATGCGAAAGATAAAATTTTGGGAGACACAAAATTTTTGCCCCAGTTTAGGTTCTTTGTGGCTCAATCGATTGACTTCTTAAAGCAAGTTGAACACCATAGCCATGATATATGACGACATGTCTTCAAATTCCTTTTAAAATTGCCCCAGTTTCAGCCCTTATCTGCTTGACTTGCTGGATTATCAAAAATTGCCCCAGTTTCAGTTGCCAGCGAAGATGCTTATCTTTTCTGCTCTAACTTTTTGCCTAGGCCGCTCTTTCGAGTTTTCAACCTAACTGGCTTTTTTGTTTTGCTGTTTTGCCTTAATTTTTGCTTAGGTCGCTCTTTCGAGTTTTTGACCTAACAGGCTTTCCCTTTTTGCTTTGCCCTAACTTTTGCTTAGGTTACTCTTTCGAGTTTTCGACCTAACGGGCTTTTTAAGTATCTGCTTTACCCTAACTTTTGCTTAGGTCGCTCTTTCGAGTTTTCAACCTAACGGGCTTTTTAAACATCTCTTCAGGCATAAAATCTTTTAACTGCATCACTGTTGATTGGTTTAGGCAATTCTCGTCCCTCCATGTTTTGCAAAATCAACGCTCCACCTGAGAATGCATGCTTGATAATGTAAGGACCCTCATAATTTGGAGCCCACTTTCCCCGTGTGTCCTCTTGATTAGGGAGAATTTTCTTCAGAACCAAATCTCCTGGATGAAAATCTCTAGGGCGGACTTTCTTATTAAAAGCCCTAGCCATTTTGCTTTGATACAACTGGCCGTGGCAAATGGCTGTAAGCCTCTTCTCTTCGATCATGTTCAATTGCTCATATCGAGCTTTCACCCATTCAGACTCTTCCAGCTCAGCTTCCATCAAAACTCTGAGCGAAGGGATTTCAACCTCTATAGGAGATCTGACTTCCATTCCATATACCAATGAAAAAGGAGTTGCCCTGTGCTTGATCGTATGTTGATGCGATCTGGCGTGCAAAGCATACGGCAGCATTTCATGCCAGTCTTTGTAATTCACCACCATTTTGGCGATGATTTTCTTGAGATTCTTATTTGCGGCTTCAACCGCACCATTCATTTGAGGCCTGTAAGGAGGTGAGTTATGATGCTTGAGCTTGAAAGTCTCAAAGAATTTCTGAACTTCGGCACCATTGAGGTTAGGAGCATTGTCTGTGATAATCCTTTCTGGAATTCCATATCTGCAGATAATGTCTCTCTTGATGAATCTAAGAAACACCTTCTGTGTGACATTGGCATATGAAACAGCTTCCACCCATTTAGTGAAATAATCAATTGCTACCAAGATGAAAGCGATGACCATTAGATGCTTTGGGGTTAATCGGGCGATAACATCCATGCCCCACATCGAAAGGCCAAGGAGACACCATCTTTGTGCAAGCTGAGCGGGGAGCATTGACTCGATCTGCATATATTTGGCATTTGTGGCACTTAGAACATATAAGCGATACAATCATTCTCCATAGTGGACCAGTAATAACCACTTCTTAAGATTTTGCGAGCCATCATATGTCCATTGGCATGAGTTCGCGAGATCCGCTTCATGAACTTCAATCAGGATTATTCGAGCTTCATGAACATCTACACATCTGAGGAGAGTCGTGTCATAGTTCCTCTTGTAGAGAACTTCACCATTCAGGAAGAAAGCCATGGCTAGTCTTCGAATTGTCTTCTTATCCACCTCATTTGCACTGCTTGGGTATTCTCCTCTTTGAATATACTGTTTGATATCATGATACCATGGTTGGCCGTCCGGCTCAATCTCCACATTGTCACAATACACCGGTTCGGCTTGCATCCCTACATAGATGGGTTGAACATTAGCATGGACCTTCAAGTTAGTCATCACGGCCAAAGTCGCTAAAGCATCTGCAAACTGGTTCTTGTCCCGAGTTAGATGAGAGAACGATATGTCATCAAAACGCTCAATTAACTGAGACAAATGCTTACGATAAGGTACCAATTTCGGATCCTTCGTACGCCATTCTCCATTAACTTGATAGATTATGAGCGCAGAGTCTCCAAAGACCTTTAGTTCTTTGATTCCCAAGTCAATCGCAACTTGCAAACCATTTGCACATGCTTCATATTCCGCCATATTGTTGGTACATTCAAACTCTAATTTGATGGAAACTGGGTATTGTTTCCCAGCTGGTGAGACTACTACAGCTCCTATTCCACATCCATTCATATTGGCTGCTCCATCAAAGTACATTTTCCACACATTCCCCTCTTCTTCATCTTCTCTTTCTAGTGTCAACACTTCGTCATCGCCCAATTCAAGCATAGTGGGCTGTACACCCTCCATAGGGTTTTCAGCTAGATGATCAGCAATTACACTTCCTTTGATAGACTTTTGAGTGACATATTTGATATCAAATTCAGACAGCATTACTTGCCATTTTGACATTCTCAATGACACATGAGGACTATCAAATATGTATTTTAACGGATCCATTCGAGAAATCAGCCAAGTAGTGTAGTACAACATGTACTGCCTCAACCTCTTGGAAGTCCATACTAACGCACAACAGGTCCTTTCAATTGCCAGATAGCGAGATTCGCATTCATTAAACTTCTTGCTCAAATAATAAATGGCCTGTTCCTTCTTTCCAGATTCATCATACTGTCCCAACATTGCCCCGAGTGAAGTAGGCAACACTGTAAGATCTGATATTAAGGGCGATCTGGCGTAGGAGGGATCAGGCGGAGGTTTCATTAGATAAGTCTTTATTTTATCGAAGGCCTCTTGGCATTCCTCATTCCATTCTCCAGGTTGATGTTTCCGCAGCAACTTGAATATAGGTTCACAAGTACTAGTCAAATTTGCAATGAATCTAGCAATGTAGTTGAGCCTCCCAAGAAAACTTCTTACTTCCTTCCCAGTTCGGGGGGCTGGCATTTCTTGTATAGCCTTCACCTTATCCGGATCCACCTTTATACCTTCTCTGCTGACAATGAATCCCAGTAATTTCCCCGTGGAAGCTCCAAAGATGCATTTATTCGGGTTCAATCGCAACTTGTATTTCCTGAGTCTTTCAAATAGCTTTCGCAAGACTACTACATGGTTTTCTCCCTCTTTGGACTTAGCGACCATGTCATCTACATACACTTCAATTTCTTTGTGCATCATGTCATGGAACAGTGCAACCATAGCACGTTGGTAAGTGGCACCGGCATTCTTCAACCCGAACGGCATGACTGTGTAGCAAAATGTCCCCCACGGAGTTATGAACGTAGTTTTTCCTTTGTCATGAACATCCATGAGAATTTGATTGTACCCGGAGTATCCGTCCATAAATGAAAATCGGTGATTCCTGGCCGTATTATCAACAAGGACATCAATGTGAGGGAGTGGAAAATCATCTTTCGGGCTAGCTTAGTTCAGGTCCGGATAATCAACTCACATCCTAACCTTCCCATCCTTTTTAGGCACACGCACGATGTTAGACACCCAATCATGTGTCTTGACACCTCTAGAAACCCGGCCTCTGTTTGTTTAGTCACCTCTTCTTTTATCTTTAACGACATATCAGGCCGCATTCTTCTCAACTTTTGCTTTTTAGAAACGACCACGGGTACAAAGGGATCTTGTGTGAAGCAATCTCTGGATCTAGTCCTGGCATATCATGATAAGACCATGCGAAGATATCCAGGTATTCTTCGAACAAGGCGATCATTTCTGTTCGCTCAGGATTCTCCACTATTTTCGACTCTTTCCTCTCTTCTTGTGCCCATGTTAATTACTTCGACCACCTCATTGTCTAAGTCAAATCCTTTATCCATGTGTTCCAGTAACCCTGAAAATCTTTCAACAGTTTCTTCATCTTCTTCAGACTCATAGCTATCACAATCAAATGTAGTAAGAGAATCAATTGATTGGCCTTCAAAATCCCTTTCCCGTGGCAAAATATTCATAGCATTTAGGTCCCTGGAAAGCATTTATGGGGGTTGGAATGCCAAGACAAATAATGGGTAAAACACGAATAAAAGGGCACAAATTAATGGTTCGAGGAGATAATGATAAAGAAAAGAATAGCAGATGGAAAAGAGAAAAATTGCTGGATGAACATGCAAGTTTATTCAAATGATGTCTCAAAGTAGCATACATAAAAGCAAATACAATTAATACAATCCCACATGATTACTTTGAAGTAATAACATCAATCACTGGTTCGGCTTCCCAATTCATCACCATCATATCATGGTTGACAGCATAAGTATTGTTGCGTTCTTCAGGCTTCTTAACATCCACCATATTGATGGTTGGACAACAGCTAGGGACACATCCTTCTTCAACCATAATCACTTCAGTCGGATAAGGAAAGGTCTCTCTCAGATAAGGGATCTGCTTCATCTTCTCTTTTGGTTTCTTTTGCTCAAGAGCCATGGTCTTGATCTGCTCCTCCAATGACGCCTCATATCCTAAACCAAATCGGTCAGGCTTCCCTGAGATAGGTAGAGGTGTTTTGATACCTTGTAACCGTGGTCCCAGTCCCTTGCCGTGCAGATAACCATTTTTGGTCATGATATGAGCCACTATCTGATTGACATCTTGCCTTGGGAGCTCGTTCTGTTCTTGCTTCATCCCCACCACCTCCAGATTGTGCCATAAGCTGTTTTCCACTAACTCAACATTTTCAACATAAGGTAATGAGACAGGTTTAGATACAATGATCTCCTTCTCTCCATGGATCGTAATGACTGAATCATTTTCAATGTATTTAACCTTTTGATGCAAGGTTGAAGGAACAGCACCAACATTGTTAATCCACGGTCTTCCCAGCAGCATATTGTAATCAGATTCAATCTCCATCACTTGGAATAGAACCTCAAATCGGCTCGGGCCGATTTCCAACGGCAGCACTATTTCCCCCAGGATGTTTTTCTTCGCTCCATCAAAAGCTCTTACAATCATCATTTGTGGTGAAATGTCGTCCTTGCTTATTGACAAGTAACTCAAGGTCGACGCCGGCAAAACATTTAATCCTGACCCGCCATCAATGAGGACCTTAGGCACTATATAGCCTTTGCATTTTAGGGTTATATCACGATGCTCGTGGGTTGGCTTTGTGATACGATCTCTTCATTTGAGAAACTGATCATATTAACACGCTTTACCGGATCTACCATATTCACCATATTCTCCAATGAGACATCCGGTTTCACATAAGCATCCTTCAAGACCTTCAGCACTGCCTTTTGATGAGATTCAGATGACAAAATCGGTGATAGCGAGGAGATTCAGCGAGAGTCTTTTTCAATTGCTCCAAAGTATGTCGTACTCACTTTGTTTCATGATCTTGAGAACTCATCTTCTTCATTCTCTTCTCTTTCTTTTACATGCGCACTGAACCCTTTCCCAGGTTCTCTTCTTCGACAAACTTTCCTTTTTCCAGCTCTCCGGGCCCATAAATTCTTCCACTTCTTGTTATTCCTTTTACCTCGCTACCACTTCACCCGTTTGGGCTTCGAGGTTTCTCCTATGTCTCCGATTGTCTCCACATCAGTTTCATAGTTCCAAGGGACATGTGTATCCTCGTGGCGAATGGTCTTTGGTCTCCTCACGCTGATCACCACTTTCTCTGGTTTCGGAGCTCGATTCAGTGGAGGGACACGGTGTACGAAGCGATCGATCACATTCACCTCTTCAGGAAAATTTGACCTCTTTTTTGTTTGAATCACGCCTAGGTCGAGTAATTCTTGTACTCGAGCTTTGAAATCCCAACAACTTTCTATACCATGACCAAAACCTCCAGTGGTATATGCAGCTCGACCTTATGTCACCTTTCTCATTCTCTTTCATCATGGATGCAGATGCTGTGATATGATACCCAGCCTCCTTCAAGCCATTGAACACTTCCTCCATTGGTGTTCGAAGATTCAGAACTTTCTTAACTAGAGGTTCTTCCACCTCCAAGGCATTCACACGACTTCCTCCTTCGTGTTTTGGGATCGGGTTGTTAACAATATCCGGCTTTGAATCTTCTTGAAAGTCTAGCCTCCCGCAAGCAATTAGTTTCCTCACTGCGGTCTTGAACCCTTCACAATCTTCAATGGAATGTCCTGCTATGTCCATGTGGTATTTACAAGTAAGGTTCGGGTTGTACCAAGTTGGGTATGGTGGGTCTAATGGGCGTACAGGATAGGCTGCAATCAGATGGGTATCAACTAATCTTTGGAAGAGGTCAGTGTTTGAAATGGACAGCTTCGGGAAAGGTGGGTGGTTAAGGAATCGGTTTCGATTTTGACTTTGGAAATTTGGTGAGTGTCAGAGTATTTGGGTAAGCCTGGTAGTGTATGGTAGGATATGTGGGACGTGCTGGCTGGTATGGCCGTATGTGAAGGTTATTAACTTGAGGCTGATGGTATGGGGTAGTGTTTGAGGTAGATGGGTAACGGGGGACAGGGGTTTGGTGTGAAGTCATCTGGGGTTGTGGACGGGTTGACGCATATCTCGGGACGAAAGATTGCGGACCATGGATATAATTCACATCTGTCTCTTTCTTCTTGGGCGGGAAACTTTTTCTTGTGTCTTCATTGTTCATGGGAAGTTTGCCAGCCTTAGCCAAGCTCTCAATCCTTTCTCCAGCAGTTATTAACTCAGAGAAGTCTTTGTATGCTGCTCCTGCCATTGCCCCAATGTATGGGGATCCCAGGGTTCCCAAGAAATAAGAACACATTTCAGTTGGGATGAGTGGCGGTTGAACTTGGGCAGCCAAGGCTCTCCACCTTTGTGCGTATTGCTTGAATGATTCATCTCTCTTCTTCTGCATAGAGCTTAACTGTTCCGTGTAGGTGCCACCTCAAGATTGAACTTGTATTGGCTCATGAACAGATCTGCCAATTCTCTCCAGCTAGAAATCTTTGAGTGGTCTAGTTGAATGTACCATTCAGGCGAGGTCCGTCAGGCTTTCATGGAAGAAATTGATGAGGAATTTTTCATCCTTTGACCATATCGCCATCTTAGTACAATAACTCTTCAAGTGAAACAGAGGATTACCCGTTCCATCATACTTTGAGAAGTCAGGAACCTTAAAGTCCCTAGGGATTACTACATCAGTAGAAGGACAGAGTTGTTCAACCTCCACATACCCATAGGGGCTAGGTCCTTGAATAGCCCGAATCTGTTCTTGAATCTTCTCCATCCATTCCTCTTTGAACTTTCCTTTTTCTGCTTCTGCACGACTATTCTCACGAGGAAGATGGTCGCTTACGGATGACCACACGAGGTTGCTCCCAGACAGGGGTAATATGCCCATGCTCATGAGTTTGCACATTTTCCAAGGAATGATAACCTTCTCCAATAGGGATTACCAATGGTATCGCGGATGGTGGTTGCCCATGGGGGTTATTCGGGATTTCACCCATATCATTCATCCCTACAGTGACATTTAGAGCTGCACTCGGTACCACAGGCATACACAGCGTCGTGGTATTTGGTTGCACATTCATTTGAATGAGCTCCCAATAGGTTAAGTGATTCTTGTATGGCGCATCATATCCTCCAATCTTCCTTGGTTATTGTGACAGTTCATTGAGTTTTCCTCCCACCGCATCAACTTCATCGCTCAGATTTCTTCCCACTCCAGAAGTAGTTGTGATTGGGATACTCCTTTCTGCGTCACCATTCCCTCCAGCCATTTTGGTCCGGGCTCTGGTATTGTGAACTCGAGTTTGATCGGTATCGGTTTTCCTTGGGCCCCCAATTGTGATGGATTTTTACCTTCAAAAACAAACTTTAGTGAAAAGAAAAAGACAAAAACGTAGCTATTTGTTAGAAATCATCCGTTGAGCTGAATCTTGATGTGAGTATCTTTGATGATGACCGTTCCTCAGAACGTCTCGTTCAAAAGTACTAAGTCATGGACATTGCTATGAGATCAACACAATGCAGAGAAACGAAGATTTTTATTCATCAAGGGGTATTATAACTGTCATCCCCTTTTTGTTTTACATCCACTTCCAAAACAAGAAAAGAAATACATCATAAAGCCATAAAGGCCTTTCTCAACATCTCTCAGCAATTATTTGTTTCATTCTCCCAATCAAGTCTTTACAGTAGTCAACAAAACTGCTAATCTCAATCGGGGTCTTGAAAGGGATTATTCCTTGCTCTGCCAATCCTAAGTATCTTGGAACATCTTCAATGGCCGAATTAGCCAATCCTGCCAAGTTTGAGAAGCGAGTCTTGACTCATGAATAATGTGGTTACGATGTTGTATTTGAATCCAAATTTGCAACTCTTTCCTTTTCTTCTTCGGTGCAACTTGATATTCCATGATCTCATCATTCATGTGTTGACTTAGCTCTTCAATCTTCCTTTGGTATTCATTGTTCAATTCTTCCATTTGTTGTTTTATTTGTTCTTCACCTCTTAGCGCAGTTTCTTCAGCAATTTTAGCCTTTCGAAGTAGATCCTTGGTGTTGATTTTCGGCTAGCGCTTTGTCACGCTCTTGCCTCAGAAGTCCAAGCTCTTTGTTGGCAGCTTTGAGGCATTCCTTGGTCTTCATCATGTGTTCATGCCCCATCTTGACTTCTTGCTTGTTAGTCTAGAGCTTGATCCTTCTCGGTGCTTTCGTTTCAACTTCATGTAGTTATGGTGGACACTTTTCAACTCGACTTCTACTTGCATTTTTTCTTGTTCGACCTTGTCTAGTTTCTTCTTCACTTCTTTGATTTCTTCATTTCCATGGAAATCCCAGGTTGATACATTATCCAGGAGTAATGTGATTATGACCTTGAAGGGCGACTTGATCTCTTCTGCCCTATTTTTCACCCATTGATGTTAATTTTCTTTCACAGCACAACTTCTAACTCCCTATACTGTTCCGTTCTTGACAACCTTGTTCGAGCGGACCGGATCTTACGGAATAGGTCAATGTCTTTGGAGTCTTGATAATATGAGACGAACGGAGTAACTGCAGCTTCAGAAGGAGGTCCCATCATGGGATAGCCGAGTTGGCGTAATACCAAGACAGGATTGTAGTTTATGCATCCTCGGGTACCCATGAGAGGTACATTTGGAAAGCTTCATGACGATAAATCAGAGTTTGACCATCATCCCTCCAAGGATACCATCGTATCATCTTTTCATCCAATCTGGCCAGGTCTTGAGCCCACTCTTGTCCATTCTTCTTCTTGATGTTATGCATTCGTAGGTCTTCAATCGGACAAGGCGCCTTGTAATTCCTTTGGAATATGTGCGAAGTAACCCACACATATAGCATCGATGCAACACAGAATTCTCTTACCATTTCTCTCATGGCAAAAGTTCAGAGTACAATAAACATCTGCCAGGAGAGCTGAAACGGGATTATGACCATGGAACTTGCGAGCAAGGAACACGTCAATAGCCGCAAAGTCTACAAGGCCTTCAATGTTCGGAAACAAGACAGTGCCGTAGATGGTGAGGGCCAGTATATCTGCAAAAATATCCCAATCTTCTGCTTGTGCCAAATGGTGCATGTGCTCTTCCAGGTAATCTCTTGAGAATCCATAAGTCTCATTCCTACATTTCTGTGCTTCATGCAGGTTCTTTACGCTTACCCTTAGGACAGTTGATAGGGTTTGTAAAGAAGGATAATGGCCTTGGTAGTGATAGGGCTTTTCTCCTTCTAGTGGTAACCCCAGGATCTTCTCAAATTCTTCAATGGTTGGTGCTAACTGGAAATCTTGAAAAGTGAAACATCGGAGCGGAGGATCATAGTACTGTGCCAGTGCTGTGATTGCTTCTTCTTGTTCTTCCACTTCTAAGAGGTTCAAAACCTTTCCATACTTTCTGGTGAGAGACAGACGTTGTGGTAATTTTAGTAATTGACCCAAAGATCTCAGACTTTTAGTGTCAGGTGTCTTGGCTTTGAGACGTAGAGTTCTTTTCAACTTTTCACCTTTCTGACTGTCTGGTCTCATATTCGTTTCCATTTTACAAAGATACTCACAATAAGATTTCAGTTCAACTTTCTAACCTGCCATAATAGAAAGAAAAATTAGGTTTAAATGAAAGAAGGAAAAGTAAACAATTTAGGAAATGAACAGAAAATATGCATAAAGAACGATGATAGGAAATTATGTACAAGGAAAGGAGTTAAGGAAGATGCACGCTCTCTTTGTGTCCTATATGAGGTAAATTCTGGAGGTTAATTCTATGGTCCTATGGTCGTTCTACCTTGTGAACACTTTCACTGGGTGGGTCTACATTCTCGAGTTCTCTGGCCTCTAGAGTTAAGATTCATTTGAGAATGTTACCCACAACAAACAGTGAACCGCTAGATGTAGGGTATTCATGAAAGAATCACACTCTAGATGAGATTTTCGCGATAACCAAACAGGATGAACATCCAAAATGGCTCTTTGCTACTCAATCTCTTACCTATCTCAAGTTACACTCAGACCCGGGTATAGGGCCCCGCTCGTGTGTGATTAACGTGTAAGTGTTGTGTGTGAAGAGAGCATACAAACCTGAAATCCTAAACCTACCTATGACTAATACCTGCAAAACGACACAAACAACATGTACAGCATCCAATAACAGTCATCTATCTTAAGGTTTTCACAAATAAAACAATTAAACACATGAAATGCAAAATTCTGTAAAGAGACAAGGCATAAAGAAAGAAAACATCAGACAAAGTACACTAAGAAAAGAAAAACAAACATAAAAAAGGTCATATTTAATTTGCACAACTAACTAAAACAGGCTTGACTCTCTTGGAAATCCCCAGTGGAGTCGCCATCTGTCGCAACCAGGATCGCGATGGGGACGGCGAAAAAGAGAAATTTAAAGAAATTTTATTTGAAAATATTGGAGTCGCCACCAAGTTTATTTACATTCGGGAAAACGTTGGAAAAACCCATTTTAAAAACAATGATCTTTGAAACCAGTTTGAGCTCGGGAGTCGATTATGTATAGGGAAGGGTAGGAATTAAATCCTACGCACCCCTAGTACACCCGTCCTTGGACGGTACCTTTAATTGTGCAAATCAATTAATAACCCCTTTTTTTTTAAAAAAAACGTTTATTCTATTTGTAATGATACTAAAAAAAAAAAAAAATTCTTGAAGAGAAAACTTCGGGAATACCAAACTGTTACAATTTAGGTGTCCCAACATATTAAGTCAACAAACCGTCGCGGCTAAATTAACATTTTTTATTTGAATAAGAAATTTACTAAATAAATGAGCGAACTTAAATTGAAAATAAATATATAAATTATAAATATTCACAAATAAGATAAAGAAGAAAATTATTCTTTATGTATTTTTATAAATCAATAGAAACAAATATAAAAGAGAATAAACATTTTTAAGGAAATTTCGAATCATTAAGCTGTCACAACTCAAATGTTCAAAATATCGAGTTAACAAACCGTCACGGCTAAACTAACTCTTTATCTATAATAACAAAAGTTAAACAAAATATTTTGAAACAGAATTATTAGGAAAAACAATAAAATACACAAATAGCATAGAAAATATTAGGGAAATTATTTACAAATGAATTAAATTATGAAAAATTAATTTTAAAAGAGAACTTTAGAATATTTAGCTGTCACAGCTAAAATATTTTAAAACATAAAGTTAACAAACCGTTGCGGTCAAATTAACTCTATTAAAAATTTTGAATATCAAGCCATCGCAGCTAAAATATTCTGAAACATGAGGTTAACAAGCCGTCACGGCTTAGTCAATTCAATTTATTATTATTTTTTATAAAAAAATAAATAAATAAATAAATAAAAGAGAAAAAAAAAATTTAATTTTAAATTTTAAATTTTTTGAAAGCAAAATATCTAAGTATTTATTTTGAACAAAAAAAAAACCTCCTTTTTTCATTTTTTTCGGATCAAATAAGTAAGACTCGAATTTCAAATATAAAATCAACCATAATTTAACAAGCTAGAATAAAATCTAACTTAATGAATTCAAATTCTATACTAATGAAACAAATCAATCCGAATCAACTTCCTAAACTAAATCTATATTTTTTTATTATATTAAAAAAAACTCTTGAAACTCAAAGTAAATAAAAATCTTTTCCATTATTTAAATTCTAAACTAAAATGAAATATATACTAATCAAGTAAACAAAATCAAAAATTTAAACCATCCAGTATGTACAAACTTAAAATAAAATTCATTATCATTATTATTTTTTTGAAATACCTCTTTTTGACACACATATACACAAACTTTAAATTAGCTTTCCAATCCCAAAACTTAAATTCACGTAGCTAACACATACATATATTAAATAAGATAAAATAATAATAATTAAAAAGCGTAAACACGTGATTAAACAAAACGTATAAAAATAATAATAAAAAAAAAACAAAAGGGTCGTAAATACCATTTTTCTCCTTTTAATGATTTTTTTTTAAAAAAAAAAAATAATATTAACACTTAATTCATTCAAAATGAAAGAAATAATTAAATTACCCCTTTTTATTTTTATTCAAATAATCTAAAGTTACTAAAAAAAAACACAAAGTTTTTAGTAAAACAAATTATGCCAGTATTTCCTTTGAAACTAAATTAAATAAAATAAAAAAAATTTCTTTTTAAAACATAACCAGCCCAGATCCAACAAACGAGATTTAAAGATTTTGAACGAATACTAATCAAATAAATACAACTCATATCTAAATTTAAAATCTAATCTAATAATAATAAAACACATAACTTTCCCCTCTCCTGCTCTTAGACACACATATGTACCAAACCCACTACCCAACTAAACCCCAAAATCACGGAGTCTCTATCTCTCTCTCACAAGTACACATACGTCACTTTCTCACTCATATTCACATACATTAAAAATAAAAGCAAAAGCTATTCCTCTCTCTCACTTCACTCACGGGTTCTTTTCTCTGAGCACACACAACACACTCACAAAGTAACACACACATTCTTCTTCCTCTTTTCTTTAACACACACAAAGACAAGAGGAATAAATGGATCTGAGGAACAAGAAAAAGAACGGGGAGAGAGAGTCCGAATGAGAGAGAGATCGAATGGGGGATCGAGAGTGAGGAAGAGGAGATGGAGAGTCGCGCCGGCCAAGGGGATCACCGCGCGGCTAGAGCATCGGCCAGGGAAGGCTACAACCGGACTCGTAGCGAACTCCATTGCGGTCTTAGCGGAGTTTGCAGGGCAGCGGGGATGGAGGCGGCGCCGGTGTAGAGAGAGGAAGATATCGCGGCCAAGGCAAGGGTGGCACGCGGTGATGGTTCATGGGAGAAGATGACGCGGCTGAGGAAGGAGGAAGGCTGAAGGCATGGCGATGGTAGTTCGAGGTGCATGAAAGGGTGCTGGGTTCACGGAGGTTGAAGGGAAAGGGCGCGGCTTCACAATGGATGTGGTTCGAGAGACCCGAGGTTGTGGATAATAGCGGCCCGGTGGGTTGGCAGGGGTACCGCGATGGGATTCGCGGACAGAGGCGGTTGAGCTCGGGACAACGGCGACGATGGGTTTTTGAAAGGGATGGTTCATGGAGGAGCTGTGAAGGGTGGTGGTTGTGGTTTGATATCATGATGATGCTGGGTTTCGCGGCGGTGGCTCGTTGGGGAAGAGGGAGCTGGCCGCGGTTGAGCTGGGAATGGAGGGGATGATGATGAAAGGTTGAAGAGGATGGTGATGGTGACCGGCGATGGAGGAGAGGGATGATGATGATGGTGCATTGAAGGAGGAGGTGCTGAAAAGGCCGCCAGTGGGTTGTTGATGTTGGAAGATGAAGATGCTAAGGGGGGGCTGCGGCGGTGGAGGGTGGCCGCGGCCCCCATGTCTTCCTTTCTCTCTTTTTTTTTTTTATAAAAACTGATGATATGATGATGACCTTGTTTCTGCTGTTTACCTTGATCCTTCCTTTTTCTTTTACTGGATTGTATTTCTTTGGGTGGTTGATTTCTTTGCAGGTTTGTGATGAGTTTTTGAAATTTTTTTTGATCTCTGATGATGAGTGTTTTTTTTAATTTTTTGGTCTCTGATCCCCTCCCATCATTTCTGGTACCCCCTCTATATGTAAAAAAAAAAAACTTCGGATGCCTCCATTCCACCGAAAAGGAAGATCAACATTTTCCAGGGACAACATCATTCCCCTTTTTATTTTTTTGTGCCTTTCCCCCTCCCCATGTTACTGTTATTTCACGGGTGTGCCTCGGGGGGTGAGGGAAAAGGAAGGAGAGGAGCCCGTGACACTCCCCGGGCTCCCTTTCAATTTTATAATTTTTTTTATTATTTTTTATTTTAAAGAAGTAATTAAAGAAACTGTAAATAAAATAAAGAGGTAAACTAGATGCAAAATTTTTGAATTTTATTGTTAAAAGATTGAACAAAATCAGGTGTTCACAGATATTATCAATTATTTCTTTGAAAATGAAATAGCCATGACAACACTAGACAGAAAAAGAAATAAACATGATACGACCTCCCTTATACATCTATAGCAGCCTAATATAAGTAGATTTTGGAAAATATTTTATATTATCTTTATTTACTTTTTAAATCAGAGACAATATAGGGTCCCAACTAACACTTCAATGGAATTCAATAAACCGAAATAGCTTCCACTAAGGGAGATTAGTATGTTGTATTAGGCATAATAGTAAAAGTTAATATTATATACTATGTCTTTAATTTTCTGTTATTTGGTGTATATAATATATCATATAAACTTATATGTCATAACTCTCTTATACGTCAAAATATTGTATAACTTAATACACTATAGAGAGGTCATATTAAGTCTGATTAGTTTTTGAAATATAAGATCACTTTATTTTTTAAAATATTTTATTAGAATAAAATAATTCTTAAATAAATAATAATAAATTAAATTAAACAAAAAAATGCTTTTAATAAAGTAATTTTATAATAAATAAATATAAACTATATATAATATAGTTTAGTTAAGTTATATATAATAAAAATAAAAAATATATAATTGATAAAAAAATAAATAAAATAAAATAATAAATAATATGTAATATGTAATATATAAAATTAAGGATTAATAATTTAAATTTAATTATGATTAAAAATAAAAAAATTAAAATGCAAAATAGCATTTTTTATTTATATATTTTATTAAAATAATAAATAATTATAAAATTTTGTAATAAATAATAACATTTAATATAAATTAAATTTAATAATATTTGCATAAATATAATATCTGAAAATTATTATAATAAAAATTTCCATTTGATTATTATTATTTAATTTTATTTAATACTTAATTAAGGTATCAAAATTATTTGTAAATAATTATGATATTACAGAATATAAAATAGAATATCTTATATAGCATCACATCCAACATTGTATAGTATTAAAAGTTTATCATATCTTATAATATTAGGTCTTATACTATTAACTTTCAATCTATCAGGCATACCAAACGAATCATACGGGTGTGGGATAAAGGTTTGTTGGCGCTATCTATTCATTATTATTTATAAAACTGCTAATGCACTGAATCACTAATTCTATTAAAAAATTTTGCGGTACTATTATTTGAATATCACTCTTGATGATATCATTTAGATATCTAGGAAATTACATGCATGTATTTCAATTGCATTTTTGACAAAATTTTCTATGACAAATATTAGAAATCATGTGCTACAGAATAACTGTGAATTTCAGTTATGTTATTGGTAATATATTGGTGAATTCAGTTAAAGAATTTTATATCTATTATTAATTATCTAGTCGTATTTACTAATTTATTTACCATATATACAACTGAAATTCTCCAATTATTTATATTGTCTAAAATATGAGTATAAGTAGAAATATTATTTCTCAATGAATTTTTTATATTGTTATCATATGATGAAAACGGTTAGCACCATGACAAGTTGGTTTAGTAAGATAGGAATCATTTATCCCAAAATTATATCTCCTTTCTTATCTCACTAATAACTTATTGCCACATGAAAAATAAGTATTTAATAGTAATTAAAATTTTAAAATAATTCCTAAATATATATTATTCATTTTTCATATGATAAAGAGTTATTGGTGGGATAAGAAAGGGATGATTTTTTATTTTGCAATACATCTTAATAAATGGCATATGTAATTAACTTTGTTTATATACATACGGAAGTAGGAAGCACAAATGCACAATAAGCTTACAATTCTTTTTCGATAATATACATTAAGCTTATAATTTGGTTGTTGATCTGCAGGTTTAACTCCAATGAATGATATTCTTTATTATGCGTGCACTTTCTGAGAATGAGATAACAAATACATAAGCAGTAGGTATTCTACCCGATTTGTTTCTGGTATGCTCTCTGTCAGAATAAAATGTTTGGAGAATATTCTTACCTTATGGAATAAAATTAAACGTTATACTTTAGATTATCGCTACTCATTCACTATTTAATTTAATTTCCACCTCTCCATTTGTTATTATGCTTTCCAGTTCTTATGTTTAGTCTGTGTTATATATATATATATATATATATATATATGGGAATGGTAATTTAATTACAACCATTAAAAAACTGTAGAGGACTCTATATACACAAATTGTCGTCTTTCAATTTCTGCGGAGAGTGAAAATTGAAATGAAATGGTTCAGCTACATATATATACAACATGATTTAGCTGTCTAACATAGTAACATGATTATCATTGAACGCAAATGGGAGAGCGATTTAACATGAAACTAGTCAACCTAGATACTTTAATACCATAGACAAAGGAACTAAGCAAAGACCCCTCTTCTTTAGTTCTGTGCAGTCGCTATCCCTCCCATTAAAGCCCAACTCTTTTCTCTCATCTCGTTGTCCTGATGAGGTATTTCCTTTCTCCTACAAAAACAAACCGAAAAGGCAACTTGTTAGTTGAACAATGCATAAAATCATTCGCTTCCACAACCAACATGCATGTATGGAACGCCGCTGAAATAAAAGTCTGCATCATTTCAGCCTAGGGAAAGAAAAAAAGGAACCAAAATCATTTTGATTCATATGGTCTTTGTTTAGATACGTAATTCTCATCTGTTTAATTTCCTTTCCAGGTAAGGATACCTTTTTTTCAAAAATATATACATATATATTATCATTGTAATTTCAATTGATCGAACCTGAAAAGGGTCTATTTGCTCCTTCTGGTTTGCCTTGTGTAACTGATTCTCATATAAAACCTAAAATAACATAAATAAGTTACAGAATGAAATGAATTATCAAAGAAACATAACTTTTACCATTAGAAAGAAATGAAAATGTAGGAAAAAGGAGTCGAAGAAAAGTACAATAATGGACCTTGGGGCTATTAAGAGGAGAGCTTGCAGTATCTTCTAAAGCATCGTCAACCAAAGTTGTTTTAATCTTCTTCCTCTTCTTAAAAGTTGATCTGTTGCTTTTTTTACTCATAGATGACTCCACACCTTGCACGTTATTATCAGCTAATTTTGTTGCAGCTAGAGAAGCAGCATCAGAAACAAGGGAGGAGGAGCTATCAAAGCCAGAGAAATTAGACATCATAGAATAACCATTGTGATCATCATCACCACCGATATTTTGGTTGTTAAAGAAATCCTCAAGGTAAGTGGTCCAACCACTCTCCTCTGGGGACTCACTGGCCATGTTGTTCTTGGGAGAAGGGGCTTTGCTTGTGGAGCTCATTTAAGCCAGCTTTTTCTATCAGAAAGCCAAGAAGAAAGAAAAGATGAAAACAATGATGTTAATTAGGGAGTGGGGTTTGGTGGCCAGTTCTAAAGTTGCAAGCCTTCCATAGAAGGCATATATAGTAGAGGAATATATTTTATGCGCAATGAAAAAAAATGAAGAAACTAAATATTCATAAATGTATATATAAACTAAGGTGGAATCTTAATAAGGTGGGGTCAGAGGAGTGGGGAAGTTAAAATTAGCTGAGAGAGAGTGTGTGTATATGTGTGTGTTTGACCTTTGTGGTGGTGAGAGATTATGTGCCAACAAAGATTTGCCAAAATTTTCTCTGTGGTGGACTAAACTTTCCACTAATGCTTTGAATTAGTCATGTAGTCATAGAGAAGTTTGGAAATTAGTAATGTTCTTTTGGGCGGCTTTACTCATTCCCTAATTAATATCTAGTCTCCGGAGAAATTGTATGATCTAACTATGATTAAGGCTGTGTTAATCAGTTTTAATTTCTCGTACATCCGTTATATATGTATCAACTTAATTATTAATTAAATTACTTAACTTTTTTCTCAAGCTATATCACGGTGACGCCCAAGTATAATTTTAATTATTTATGTATGTTTTCAATAAGCGACACTTAAGTTTATATACATGTGTTTCTCGTGATTGTACAAAAAGATTGTTATTCTAAAATCTGATTGTGTGTATCCAATTGGGACACCTACTTTATCATTTTAGATGTAATAGATAAATAGAAAAAGTTGAAGCCATCATTAAATCCAATGATTGGAATAGCATTTTTGTTTTACAAAATAACAATGAGATTTATGAGTACAAGCCAACCTTCAAGGTCCTTCCTCCGGTTAAAGAACACAAATTGTGTGTGTGAATCTCTCTCTCTCTCTCTCTCTCTATATATATATATATATATATATATATATATATATAAAATGTTACTACGTTTTTCAATAATTAAGAAGTGCGTACTCCTTTGCAAGAGAAGCAAAAGCAAACACAAGTGTATAATGTACAACGAGATAAAAAAAAACCGTGCTCAAAAAAGAGCATAAAACTAAATCAGCAATAAAATTATACAAAACAACGATCTATACACAACTAAGATTAATGTGATTAATGTTACTTTGATAACAAAATAAACAATATATATATCACCTACTTTATTATCATTGGATGTAATGGTGATCCTCTCTTACTCTACTCACTTATCACATTCAATAATAAATAACGTTGTTATGTTATTAATTTTTATTGTGAAAGTAACATTTCTCATCCCCTCCGCTTGATCCTTTTAAAGGCCGTTCATTGTGCTTTTTTTTTTCTTCTCAAATTTGACATTCTGTGTTTAACAAATTAAAATAGGCAGTGTATATTCCAACCGTATGATATATATGCCCTCTTTTCACAAACTGCTAAACACAATCAAATAATTATCGTTTAACCAACATTTTGCTTGTTGCTCTATCTTCTGTTTAAATAAGATTTTGGAATCAAAATTTGCGATTTGAAGAAAAGAAAAACCTAGCATTAAGAAAACTTTATCTTGTAACAGATTAATTCAATTCTAATTGGATAAGCAAGTTCTAATACAAATGGTGTTTTTTTAAAGGAAAAAAGTAACATTTAAGACGCTAGCTTTTTTTTTTTGTTTTTGCAGTTCCCCAGTTTTTCCAGGATGGAGTTAAATCAATTGCAGTTCCTCTGTTCAAACATAAAATAAAAATAAAGCTTCGAATTTTTATCAATAAGATAAAACTTTTATGAATTGGTTTCATATATAAAATTAAATATAAAATTTACGTATAAAATTTTTCGCCTCATATTTATACTCATACAAAATACACCATAAGAGTTAAATTTTACAATGATAATCGCTTTTTGTTTAATTATTGATATGGTATAACAATATTTTAAATAACCAGCTAGTGCAACCATGCCCCTAATATATTCTGTATTTCAATATCACAGTTAGGTAAGAAGAGGATGAAAATTACAGGGAAAATGTTAGACAACAAATACTTTTATCAAAATTTTATATTTAGAATGAGTAGTTATAATTATCAGTTTTTAAATTAATTAATGGATCATAATATTTTATTTCATTAGAAAATTATTATATTTTCTACCTAAAACTTTGTTCATATTTTTTGGGATCATAACATTACTCAAATTACAGATTAAGCATAATCCACTTCTCGCAGAAGCATTTTGAAAATCTCACGAGAAGCCGAAAGCTAAAGAGAAGTTAATAAGTGCGTTTGGTTGCTCACTTTTATAGTTCCTTTAATTTCTCAATTAATTTTGGGGTTCTCATCCGTTGAAAAAGATAAACAAGGCATCATCATTGGATGGAATGATGCAATAAGAGTTTGAGTTTGTTGACTTAAGCCATAAACAAACATGTAGATAAAGTAGCAATTGTTTTGAAAAGAATAAAAAATATAGTTGATGACTTTGGCATTTGTTGTTGGTCATTTGTTTACGGACTTTTTGGTATTTGCTGACGTTGCTTCATCCGTTGTTTAATAGTCTTGGCCTGTCAAAACTATGTCATTATATATCCTATTATGGAGGCTCGGCTCTCTTATGCGTGTGTGATTTTGTTGGTTAAGCACACAGCTTATTAATTATTGTCGTCATAAATTTAAATCATTATTTGAAACGTGCAAAAATATTTTGAAAATTAGTATATTTTATTATAACCTTGTAATTTGTACGTCTTAGATAATAATTTGAATACTTATAATAAATTATGCTCAATGAAAAGACTACCCGTTTGCGAAACTAATTTCGCCACATATTTTCTTTTGGCTTGTCCCATAAAACCTCCCTCAAAGTTGTATTTATTCTTCCGTGAAAAACAACTACGAATTTACTTTCGGATTACATGTGATGTTATTCTTGGATCTTAAAACTATTTTTCATTTCTAGATATATAACTTCATTTCAAATGATAGTCTAAAGTCTAAACAAGCATAAAGAGGATTCTTCTAGCCCTCTCCATGTTATATATAAAATCATTCATAATATTAAAAATATATAAAATTATTTATATGTATCTATATAATAATTTAATTTTTTGAGATAGATAATTCATGATGTGATATTACAACCTTCATGACCAAATGGTGGGAGGTTAAATCCTTATTACTCCATTTTGATAAATTATTCGTGTGCTAGATGGTTCATGATGCTTCACAAGAACTGAAATTGTCTAATGAATTGTTTGAAAGAGGAACTAATATTCTTAAATATATAATTATTTAAATCTATGCATATACACACGGTAGCTTTGTACCATTATTTATATTTTTGAAGAATTACAGGGTCACATAATTATTTGTGTGGGTCACATATTTTTTTATAATACTTTTTATAATTTTACATATAGTTTAATTATTTGTGTGCCATGTGCAATGGGGCCATTTTCTTCATTTGTTTATATCAGTTATTATTTATACAAATAAAGACATTTCCTCCCATATTCTATAAATATTCTATCACAACCATTTATTTTTATATCAGAATAATTCTTTCATAATCATTTTGAATATTATCATATCATATTAAGAAAAAAAAATAGATGCAGTAGATCCCTTTTTAAAATTTATAAAACTCAATTTTTTGGGTTACATTATAAAACTCAATTTGAATGCTTATGTATATTTTCTATTAACGTATATAATATAGTTATGTTCGAAATAAACTTGGGATCAATATCCTAATCCTTTATTTTTACCTTTTTTTTAAAAAAATTTCTTACTTCAATATACTCTTCTATCTTTAAATAATTATCTATTTTAAAAATTTTATTTATTTAAAAATAGTTATCCTTTTAAAAATTTAGATAGTATTAATTATTTTATTTCAACAATATTCCTATTAAATACTATTAGAGAAAAAAAATTATATAATAGAGGAGGAGAGAGAAATTAACAAAGGAGGAGAAAGAAACAAAAGCAATTCAATACATTATTCTTGACTTTTTCTAACATTGATATTTTTCAATTATTTTTTTAATTCTAATGAGTATTTAAAACTACACAATTATTTAAGGATAAATATATTATATATAAGATTTATTTTTTATTGATTGACAGTATAAAAGTTTTTATACACATTAATTATTTATTGTCATATCAATTATAATAGTTAATTTTTTTTATGCATAACTTACAAAATTATGTAAAAGAAATATTTTGCATTCAGTGTTTTGGTCTCTTTGATGCTTTTGATTGCGGGTTTGCCGGTTTGTGCTTTTATATAACTGATGCCGTTGGTGCAATCTCTGGGTTTAAAAATTGATGAAGTTTTGCTATCCCCAAAGTGCTTTCAGAGGGCTCAAGATGCTTTTTACTATTGAGATTTGTATGATGCGTTTTGCATTCCATGTTTGAGTTTGGTGTTTCTATAAGTTGAATCTCATATAATTGCACCTTTTCATGTTTTCAAACTATATGCTTTGTTATGATTTAAACGGTGGTTTTTTTTTTTGATACTATTTTGAAAATTTAATGTACTTATTTGCTCATCTTCTTATAGAGTTAAGCCTTTCCCACATAAAGAAAAAACAAGTTAAGCCTTTCTTAACTATAAAAAAGATGAAATATTTTAATTAGATGATAATATAAAAATATTATACATGGTAAATGTACCAAAATTAAACTTGTATATATTAGGCACCTAAAATTTGGTGCAAAACACTTTATCTCTTTTTCATTATTCATAAACCATAATTTGAAAGGACACAGTTTTTAAGTACTACTGAGCACAAACTGCACACTGTTTGGCATTTGTTGCTGGCATCTGGCAACATGAAAGTACCCATACCCAAATCGGAGGACATGGTCATGAATTGATGCAATCTGCGTCGAAACAGTTTCAGTAATATAAAGAGGACCATCTGCAATTTAAACTCAACTATACTGAACACACTTTAAAAAGAAGAGGATGAAAGGGTTTGACCAAAAAGAAATGGACCATAGCACACATGCAAAATTTCTAAAAATTAAATCTTGGTGACCATTTTGTCTAGGACAAAACACGAGCATAAACCGCAAAGTCTCTGCCACTGAACTTTTCGTATCCGAAGTTCTTTTGGAGAGGAAACTTGCATCCCCCACCACTGAGTGCAAGCTTAAAGGTGACAATGAACAGCAGAAAAGGATCACGTGATTAAAGAATGCCAAAAAGCCGATGTGTCAGGAACATTGGAAGGCCAAACTCAATTCTGGTTATAAGGGCCGGGAATATGATTAAAGGTTTGGAACATTTAATTAGCTCAGCAGATCCTGAAACTTAAGTTTGATCATACATTCTGGTTTTAATGTGGGAGGAGATGTTTTAATTAAAGGATTTTTCTAACCATAGTCAGGCAGCAGTTAAGGCATAAAATTGATATGGTTTTGGCAAGTTACTTGCATTTAATTACACAAGAAATAGGTAGATCAATTGTATTTTCAATTAACTACAGAAATATATATATATATATATATATATATATATAGCTGGGAAAAACGCTGCACAAGCATTTCTTTTTTAATTGGTTTATGATGGACACGACTTTAGGCGTATGTGTATTGCAAATTAATTCTCATAAACTTAGAATGAGAAAACTGTAAACAAGCAAGCCTTTCAAACACCTCTTGAAGCCCTTTCAAGTGAACTGTGAGGCACTAGCTAGGCAATTTTGTTTCCTTGGTTTGTCAGTTGTGTGCTTTCTTGAGCTAGACAGCTAATGATGGAGCATGCCCACCACCAGATTTTTGTCATCTTCTAAGCAAACATATTAACTCGCATTTTTTTTTTTCTTTAGGCTTTGTTACACCAACAAACAGAGCCTTAACATGATTAACTGTAATTAGTTAGTTAAGTACTTTTACAGCTAATAGTTGTTATCAGCTTATTTAGTACGGTTACTGATTAGTTATACAGCATCTGGAAATATTTGCACTACTCTTTAATTTTCCTCTGAACCAATTTCGCTCTATGTAGTGTAAGAGGCTTCCATTGATTTTCATTTATTAACATCACAGAAATGATATATATATATATAAGGCAGTGGGCCAGATAAATAAAAAATTGAAATGGATCTATCATCTTGTTTTTTTTCCCTATATTATAAGTATGTTGTATAAAAATGTTATACAATATCATTTTTCAAAAATATTTCTTAATAAAAAATACTTTATGAGCTTGTTTTGTTTGTTCAGTTGATTTTTAAAAAGTAAATTAAAAATTATTATATTTCTATTTTTCAGAAACAACTGCAAAGTTGCTTTTGAAGCGAAAAATGTAAGCAGTAAATAAAAAGAAATAACACATTAAAATTTTTTTTTAGTACTCATAGGGTATCGATACTCTTATATAATCAATAGTTATGATTTGATATATTTAAAAACCTTGAATTAGTAAGATATGTGACTCATTTTTAACTACAAATAATTAAAAAGTAAAATTTGCCGTCTAATACCCTTAAATTTTATAAGAATATTAAAAAAACCACACACTTTAAATATAGAGTAGTAGATTTCGTTTTCAAAAGATTCTTAATTTTTTTTTCTTCAGAATAACATCCCAATCCTTCTCTATGAATCCAAAATACCTTTATTAATTTTAAATTAATTTTTTTACTATATATTAATTAAGTTATTTTTAATAAAGATAAAAAATTTAAAGCAACTATGAAGTTTTTTTTTTTCAAAGGTTACCATATATAAAAAGGTAATTTTTATCCAAATATTTTTTTTAAGAAGTTATTTCTCATGTCCTCAGTTGCAGTTTTACTTTTAAAAAAATATTTTTATATTTGTCACCTTTAAATTATGATAAAAGATATTTTTATAGTTATATTTAAATGTAAAATAGTTTTTATACTTCTACTTCTATTTTTTATTTTAATTTTTAGAAATTTTTTTTTAATGTTCGTCTAAAGAACCCTCTGATACTGACAATGTAGAATTGGTAATCCAAAAAAGTCAAGTTAAAAACATTGTTTAAACCACTTCCCATCTCATATAATAATTTGTTGGGTACCTTTCAAATCATCAGGCCCATTATATACACATATATTTGATGTTGATAATGTATGTTGTACATTTAGTAGAATAATGGTCGATCATGATAAGGTTACAGGCCTAAGATGTGGTAGCCAAATTGCGGGTGACAGTATAAGTCATCCATATATGAGACAATAATTTTCCTTAATTAGTTTAGCTGTAAATTCAAATAAGCAAACAAAAATAATTTTTTATTGTCTGAATCTTAATGTCAATGACATGAGCATTGAGTTGAGGCCACTACTTAGTGGGGACCCAACTAACATGATTTCTGAAGAAATTTTCCTAAAATTAGGTCAATTACCCCTGTATTTTCCTTTTCAAAGGTGTAATCTAATCAGGGATTTCGGTCATAGTTAGAGGAATGGCTCTTTCAACACTTGATTATCTTTGTCAAGACCAATACACATATGGATGAAATGGCACATGGGGCATTCATACACGTGTGCCCTACCCGGTGCTTTTAACATGCCATCATGTGAAGCTTGTAAGTTTCATATATACACCTTAACCAAGGAATCAACAACTTTCTCTTTAATATATTCGGACTGATTTTGTGCATAAAGCTCTCCTAACCCATTTGAATCATGTCTGCATAGCTCTGCATTTTTTTTTTTTTTTGTGATGTCTCATTGTTTACTTATTATTTATTGAAACACATTTAGAACTTCGGGTCACCACGTATCAAGTATCTGATTATTGTCTAATTATCATTTGGGTGATAATTAAGAGAAAGCATAGAGGGCCTTTAATAATAATTAAAAAAATAGCAGGATAACAATTCTTTATTTGAATGGACCGAAAGTGGTTAATTAGCTCCTTCAATTGACCTTCCACTAATATATTACTGTGATTTATACTTGATTTTCAGATTTTTTTTTAATAAGATGATGGATGATCTATAAGAGTTTGAAGAGCCCAAAAACAAGTAAGAATAACAAGAAAAAAATCATAAATTTATATTTCGAACTTTTCTTCTTTGATTTTCTTTTCATTTCGGTCATGAAATCTTTCTTTTCTTTCCACTTTTATTCCATCATCAAACAGTAGACAATGTCAAATTCTCTATATTTTATTCCTCTCTTTTTTTCATTTTAATTTTCTTTTGATCTAAATAAATTAAAAAATAAACTAGTCAGGTTAAAAAAGATAGTAAACTACAATATTAATTTGAATCCTTACAAATTTATTTTTTAAAACAAAACCTTTAATACGTCAGCTAGTGAATTTATTTTATCTATTGTTTAAATTAATAATGGCATGTTTCCTTTGTCTCCTTATTCCATTTTCTTTGTCCTTTCAATCTACATTTTTTTCACATAAATTATATTCATCTTTTTTAAGATTTATAAAAATACAACTCATATCCCCTTTAGTTATCCACCTTACACTTACACTCCATCTGCTAATCAAATTTTAAGTATTTATATTACAATTACACTCCTCATTCACAGAATATCATTAATAAACTTAGTAGAATAATATTTTTATGATATTAACTGTTCCTAAATAATAAAATTATCCTTAAATTTAATAGTGTGAGCAAAGATATTTTTATAATTTTATTAATTAAAAATAATTAATATCATAAAAATATCATTCTGTTAAGTTTATTAATACTATTCTGTGAATAAAGAGTGAACAATAATATAAATACTTACAATTTAATGAGTAGATGGGGTGTAAATGTAAAGTGAACAACTAAAAAAGATATGAGTTATATTTTTATAAATCTCAGAAAAGATGAGTTGTATTTATCCTTCTTTTTTTTTATGTCAATGTCCCTTCAAAATTATCAATACGATTGAAAAGGGAGATGCTGTGTGCATCGCTTTCTATTTTTGTCTATTACAAGAATAAAATTCTCTTATTAATTTATTTTTTGTAATCCGATACATATCTTAAGTTCCTTCTAACAAATCTAAATATTCCGGGTTTAATCTATTTCAGAGGACTTATCGGAAAAAAAAAATCTATTTCAGAAGAAAACAAAAACAAACATACAGTTTAATGAGGATATTAACATGACATCTGTTTTCACCACAACCATTTGTATTCTGTCTCTTTTACCATATTTAATACGTGTTCAATATTTTCCATTTTCAAGTACGAGCATCGCGAATTGAAAAAACGAAAACGATCAGGATTTATTTTATTGGATTAGGATATGTTTGACTGTGAGTAAAAGTAGAAGAAAAATTCCGGGTAAAAATGGAAAAATAATTGTATGAGTGAGCTTTACGTCTAGAATTATACATCAATTTCATTCATAAAATTTTCTTTCATTTTTTGCCTTCTTATTAGGATATGTTTGGTATAATATGAAAAAATATATATATAAACTCTGAATGAAAAATTATGCATAGAACACATCAATAAAATTTTTCATTCAATTTTTCACGGTCATACCAAGTGGGCATAAATTTTATATATAAATCTCATATGAAAATCTATATCTCATTTTTATATCAACCAGATATAAGTTTATGATGAAAATTTTTTGGATAAACTTTATATATAAAATTATATTAAAAATTTACCTAGAAAAATTACTACCTTATTTTTACCCCAACTAAATAAACCCCTAAAGTAAAATTTCTTGTAAACAGAGGAAGTGAATGGTAATCAATCTTTGGTTCAATAAAAAATGTTAACTGAAAAAAACAAAAACTTTTTTAAAGTAAATCAAAATGCTCCCATGCATAAGAAAAAACTGGTATCGAGAAAGCTATACCGCTATAAGATTTCAAAAGTTCAAACATGAAATCAAAAAAAAAAATGCACCCATATTAAATGCGAGTCCCACAAAATAATCAAATGATGTATAGCTTTTCACCAATATTTTCATTTTATAAGAAGAATTCAATTTTTATGCATTGTTACCGTGAAAAACAAGTAAAATTGACGGATGTTGAATTATATATTGTACATTGATAAAAAAAAAATTTTTGCTGCTACATTGGTAAAAAAAATTAATTTAATTATTCATCGTCTTAAAAATTTTATAAATAAAAATATCTAATTAAATGATGAAATAAAATTCGTTAACATTGATACTTTGATAGTAGATTAAGACTAGTCTCTTACAAGAATTATCACCCATCTACTTTCTACAACTTTCAAACAAGTCAAATAAAATATTATTCGGGCGAACTTGTAGTTTAATCATCTGAAGATATTTGTTCAATGAAATTTTTGTCATCGTTAAATGATATAAAGTGGCATTAAACTAATTTTTCAAATGTATAAATTATAAGATTGAAAAATTGAATTGATCTTATTTTTTATAATTGAAGAATTAGTGTCAATATATTTAATGGATCAATTTAATTTTTACTATCAAGAAATTAAGACGATGTTATTTCTTCTTCTTTTTTTTTTTGGTGATGGTGTTAGTCTGTTAGAAAATTGAATCAAGGCCAAACTTTTATATTTAAAATTTAATTTAAGATAAAAAAAATTAAGGACAGGAATAGGAATTTATTCAAAATTAATTATCTTTTTCAACTCTCTAGGCACTACATACTGCGAAAGAATGGGCGTTTCTGGCATCATCTCTGGCCATATGCAGTTTTTATTTGCAGTGAAAGACTTGCTTCTTAGCTGTTCTTACAGATAAGAGCAGACCATTCCTATTGCAGTCAATTCAACTAGCCTTGAGAAAGAAAAAAGGTTTGTCTCTTTGGTTGTGTTTCTAGCACTATTTTTTTTTTTAAAGTATCTATAAAATTTTTAATATTGTTTATTTATATTTCTAAAAGAATAGAAATAAATAATATCTCAAAGGCATAATAATAGAAGAGAACGAATTTGGTTTCTCCAATTTTGCAATCTCTACATTCCTGTTACGATTATATCCTTACAATTTACTAAAAACATCGCTTTCTTTTCATTCTCTGTTTCTATATTCTTAATTGTAATTTTATAACCAAAGATATTTCTGTATTTATCACTTCCAAATCAGTTTAACATCCTCTAATTTTAAGAAAAAGTACTAATACAGTTACACTCAAATTCAAATACAAAATAATTTTCTATTTTTACTTCTACTTCTGTTTTTTCTTTTATATCTTTTGAAAAATTATACTTCTCCTTTTAAATTAACTCTTTTTCTAGAATCTTGCTGATTTACACGTCATGTTTCAGATAAAAATGTAAATTAGTAGTATCACTTAAAATTAAAAGCTCAATCTATAAATAGATAAGGTCATAGTACAATTCTAACCAATACTCAATGGAGTATTGTTATTTATAATCATTGAATATTATATTAATACATTTTTATTTATTATGAGATGTGAGTCTTAAATTAAATAAAATTCATATCTCATTTAAAAAGTAGATAAAAATATATTAGTACAGTGTCATCTATCAATAGTGAATAGTAATAACATTTCTCTATTCTACTCCATCGACACCAAATAATTTCAAGGTCAGAACCGGCAATTATCGTCCAAATGAACCGACTGTTGCATCTGTGGTTAAGGGGGTCAGTTTCTTTGATTTTTTGAGAGGCACGAAACAAACTTTGTACGCATAAATTGAAAACACAATTAATGAGTTCAAGCTGAACATCGATCACATGGGTCATGATGACAAATGAGTTACTTGCCAGGAAAATCACTTTCCCCAGACAAAATACCATTTCTGCATATGCAGCTTAAGATCGGTCACTTTCTCTGCAGCATTGGCATTCAGGGAAGAAAATCCAGTTCCCAGTAGTATAAATCTGTACATATAAATACGGGCAATTTAATTAAAAAAGTGTACGCAATTTCTGAGACAATTCTGTTCTGGTCATTAAGATCTGTTTAGTGTTTAGGAGCAAGCTACCTATCGGTCGAATCCATACAGCAAATTCTGCGGTCACTACATTGCATATATTTGCGTGTCTGTAAATCATCAGAAAAATCCACGGTTTTCCCAGTTCTTTGAATTTGGACAGTAGTAGTAATTTTTTTGTAGTCTTTAATTGATTTCACTTTGTAGTGAAAAATTCTTGTATATATTAAATGAGACAAGTGCGACAGACGATGCATGAGGAAGTGAGGTAATAAAGGCCTTCACTTTCAGTAATCATGACCTTGCAAGTACCACGATTTTGTCTTGACATTGCGATAGAGTCACTGATTGCGTAGACAATAATTTTGATTGGGTCGGTCTTGTTGGGAGGATTCAGATCAGAGTCCCGCAGGATATCTAGTCCTCAACTTGGGAACTAGCTAGTTATAGTTTAACTAAGTCACCATAAGTAAAGCTAAATGCTATATATAGAAAGGCAATCCCCTCTCTTCTTCTTACTCTTTATTCACACTGTTATTTCTAAAATTACAATATAAGATTTGAAATCTAGTAACTCACAATCTCATATCGAGTATCCAAACCCTGAAGTGAGACTAATTTCTAGGTTTTTTTTTTCTTCTTTTGGGTACATGAGAAAAGGAAAATAAACAATGAAAAAACTTACTTCAAGAAGCAAATTAAACCCTTGTTGAGTCCCCAACGAAGATAAGTATTTCTTGGTGGTGTTAACCAAACTCAATCCCTACTAAAGAAATGCCCCTAACTTAGCAAAAAAGTTTTAATATAATTATTTTCTCCGAGCATATACTGTAAAGAGCACCTCCAATTGTGCTAAACCAAATGCTTGATGTCATGAACTAGGCTACCATAAATATAAAAAGAAGATTTTCCTCTTGAGTCACCATGTGAAGAACCTGAAAACAATCCACCTAACAAATATCACTTCTAAATCCATGGTCACAACCTCAAGACTACTTTCTAGTTAAATACTCCTTTTATTAGCTTGAAATTCTATCTCTATTGAGATAAACAATCAACCAATGTGATATTTATTCAAGTGATTGGACCATTTTTGTAAAATTTTAGATTTGAGTTTTATAAATAAAAAATAGCACTAAATACTTTATCTTGTAGTAAGTTGATTTTGTTATATATAAAACTATTTTCGTATTTCTATCTATCAATTTAAGCTAGAAAAAATGATTTTACTACAAAATATTAAAGTCTTCTTAACCAAGCAATCAATTTCTTTTTTTTATAAATTAAAACAAGATATATAGACTCAAACTCTAGGTTAAGAGGAATGCACTAAAGTTAAAGATCCAATTCTTTTACTGAGAATAGAATAACTTTAAAACTTATTATCAATATTCACTCTCATAAAATTTGAATACTAATGGTTCTTATTTTTTGGTGATCTCGAGGTATCGCTAGAAGCAATAGCTAAACCCCTCGAGGGCGTAAACCTCACATTAAATCATTTGTTCCAAAAGCTTAAATTATTAGGTTGAGGCACATGAATGATTTTATATCCAATATATTTTTTTACGCAAATACCTGTTTTGGGCTTGAAGCATAAACACTGTACAAGTCCACCCTTACCATGTGCTGAAATTTATTTATTTATTTTTAAGAAGAATGAGGCAATAAGGATCAAACTCTCTAGATCACTTGGTCGTAAAGGTTTTGATACTATATCATGAAATTATTAGTCCCAAAAACTTAAGCTGATAGATTAATGCATATTAATGGCTTTATATGTAATACTAATTATTTTTTTGATAATTAATAAATGCTTAACTCTCAAAGAGAGAAGCTGAAGAAAACAACTAGTGTTCAACAATATAATATAAATTGAAAATGAGACTCAACAATAGAGTCTAAAGCTAATTTCCCACCCAACGCCAAAATGAGTTGTGGAAGCCATCTCACAAAGACAAAGCCAGCTTTAACCAACCAACCCAATCAAAAGAAACGAGAAATACAAACAAAACCAACACAAAATTCATTCAACATCAACCACTACAAATTAGAAATTTAGGGCAAAGAGAGACTGAAAGTGTGAAAACTCAATCAAACAGATCTGAAAGGAAAAAACACATATATGAACCCCCAAAAATAGATCCAAGCATGAGCTCCCGAAAAGGTTCATCACCATAGAACCAGATCCACCGTCATTGCAATGGGGACTCACTAGAGATCGTCAACCAAATAATGTCGACGAGATTCACCATCAAAATAAAAATCGGCGAGCACCAAGACTTAAAGCAAACCAACAAAGAAAGGAACACCACTTTCCACAGCCACCACATCGTCTTCCTCCACTCCTTGCAGGCCCTCACTGTCACCAACAACCCAACCATCAATTTTGTCGAATCCTCTTCACGAAGCACACATACTCCTTTCCCAAAACAAAGGATCCCAAAACGAGAGGCACACAGGTTGCCTCAAATCGATATACGTAGGAAAGGAAAAGGAAATAGAGGAGGTGATCACCCAACCCCCAACTCCACCATCAATAACCATCATCCAAAATGTGCAGTGAAGAGGATTCCACAAAATTGATGGCTATTGACGGTGGAGGTGGATCTAAATAAAGACCACATTCCATCACTAGAAAAAATCTTGTCTACCATGAGCTCCAAACTCCAAAAAATTGCCTTACTTCTGTATGCATTGAAAAATATGCAAAAGGAATCCATTATCAGTATTGCTACCGAGCTAATCAATAATTTCTTTGAGATTTTCTTTCTAGTTTTTAGGGTATTAAATTGTTTGAGATTTTGATACGTTTGAGTAAACTACTTTTATCCATTAGTTATCTTGTAATATAGATGGTGATAGATAATCAAGAGTTACTTATCAAAAAAATTAAAGTAACTATTAATTATCTATCACTATTTGCACTATGAGTTTGTTTTTCAATAATTAAGAAATGTTTAACTCTCGAAGACAAAATATAGAGGAATACAAAGTGTTCAACAATATAAGGATAAGAAAATGAGACTCACTATAGAGTGTAAAAACATAAACTAACACAACTCAAAATAGGTAACCGAAGTGGAATTGGAAACTTTACCCACTGAGGCAAAGTCAACCTTCTACTTACGGCAGCCAAGGGCGTGTTAAGAGACTTTCCAACAAAAACGAAACACAGACCTGCATTGTGACGGATCACAACAAATGAAGCACACAAGCACCTTCAATGCCACACTAGCACAAAAAAGAGAATCGCTGCTAAATGCCAAACTCAGACCACAAGCCATTTGAAAAACGAAACTCGCACACCTCGAAAAGGATTCATACCAGCACGAGCACAAAAGCAAAACACAAAATTGCCAAAACGAAGCTAATGTGGCTGAAACCTTCTTCAATACGAAGAAAGTAATTATGTGGAAATAATCTTGTGACTAGAACTAAAACTCATGTCTATAAGTTTTACATTTGGAGAGAATTAGTTACCATTGTTAGTGAAGGATAGCATGAGTTTACCAAATAAAAATAATAATTAATGGAAAAAAGTAATTTACTCAAACCTATCAAAATCTCAAACAATTTTAATGCCCGAATTTAATGCCCGTGTATAACCATTGATAACAAAAAGAGTTACTTTAATTTACTTTAATGAAAAAATTGAACAATTATTTTGAATTGCTGACATTCATCCGATGCCCGGTAGATTTGTTTGAAGTTAAGGTTCTATAGAGAGGGAAATCTTCATTCCTAAATGAATGTCCTCTTCCTTATCTTCTAATTATTTATTGACACATGATAGATAGATATTGTATATTTAAAAATTTAAAAATTTTAAAATTTGTTTTGATTCTTATATTTATACATATTAACAAATGATTAAGGGTATAGAGAAGAGGCGAGAATATCATTTGGGGATATAAGGTTTCCATTCTCTATAAAGTGGTTTATGATCTTCTGGCTTTGCTTCTATGTCATTTTGTCGTTTTTGTTTGGTCCCCCTTTTGTTGTTTGGGCTATTTTATTGGTGTTTTGGAGTCGAGGTGTATGTCATTGTTATCTTCAATGTTATGTTTTATCATTTTTGAATCCCTATGGTGTACTCTATTGCTATTCTCTCTGTTTTCCTATTGATATTAGTACTTGTTAATTATTTATAACTAAAAATGTGTTATATGTGTCCCATTAATTTAATTTATTAAAATATAGAAAATTAAATAATTTATCACTATTGTTGAAAACAAAAGGATGCCAATACCTTATGTGTGTGTATCAAAGGAAAACCTAACTATTAACTATCCTGGGGAAACAAAAAACAGAAGAAAAAAAAAACTTTTTTCCGTCCTTTTTTCCTATTTGGGGTAGGGTGGCGATGAATAATTAGAGACTAATTTACAGCCAAACGAGCACAGCTTGCATTGCATGTCCACGCCTTCATTTGTCTTAATCTTACATGCAGTTGCCTGTGAGTTGGGTGTACCTAAAACATAAATCATTCACGATAGTTATTAAAGATGCTGAGAACTCAGAAGACTGGGACATACTATTTAAACTTTAAAGGGACAATTAGGTCTGGGTCGAAACCCAAGTGAATTATATTGAAACTTTTATACTATCCCGTTAGGATAGTTCATGGTTGGACCCATTCAATAATTTGTCGAAGTTTTTTGGGTCGGATTTAGAATTTGTAATTCAATGTATTTTTCGGTTGTATAGATCAATTCATTCTTTAAATTGGTTCGATTGAACTCAAAGTCTGATAATTTTTTGAAGGTTATTGTTCTTAATAAAGTTTGTGTTGCATTAAAGAGACTTTTATATTACAATTAATACAATTCATATGATATGATGATCACATAAATAAAATTTATAGTATCATCTAATTAAACCATTCTATTTGAATGATCTTTTATATAGTGAATATGAAAATCAATTATATTTACTAATGTCATATATATAATTGAGTGGTAATATAGATTATTTTCACATTATATATCATCGATGAATAAAAATTAAATCATTACCAAAAAAAATATTATATTAAATATTTATTATAAAATATCTCTTAAGTTTTATTTATTTATTTAAAACTTTTACAACTTTATATACTATGAATATGGTTATATATGTAGTCTAATTTCCAAATGTCGTCTTGTCCAGGTTATTAGTCAGGTGATTATTGAGTCTCCTGCAATTGAACAACCCAACTCATCCTTCATAACCCTCGTTGCCATTTAGTTGCGATCATTTGTTAACAGCACTTAGTTCAACAATAATTCTGATTTTCAAAACACAAAATGGCCTAGAAATGTTCATTTTATCATTTTTGAGGACTTCTTTAGAAAGGACATCTTAAGGGGTCTTTTAAACATCGGTTGTTAGTGGATCTAAACATTTTTGTCAATCAATGTTTAAGTAACATCTTAGGGTGTCTTTTAAAGAACGTTAAAATTGTATCCTCCCTTAAAGGATTAAGATTGGCTATTACATCAACCCACCCTTTTTGTTGGTAACAAGTGTTGGTTAGCACACTTTGCACACGAAGGAAATGATTATCTGCGTGATGATTTAAGAGAGATAATTAATTGTGAGAGTAAAATGAATTAATTTTGATTATTGGATCTTACATGAATAGTAAAAAAAAATATAAGATCATATGAATTTTTTAAATAAATATGATAATCTATATGTGGGGGAATGGCTATTGCCACTCTCATTGTACCAAAGTTTTATTTACTTTCAACAAAATACCATTCTTCTTTCTTAATTACATAAATAATTAATATAAAGTATTTATTAGTCATAATAATATTCCCTCTATTTTGGAGTGGTTGAGCATTCATTTCATCCTTTATCGAAAAAAAATCTGCACTTATTATTGTTAATTTAATTTAATTAGAAATTAATTTAATTAATTCAAAATATTTAATATATATCTCTTTTTTTAAAAATTTTTATACAATCAATATATATTATACATATCATGTGTGGCCCAAAGCTTGGTGACGAGGGCACTGTTTATGAGGCTCTGAGAACTACCGTACAAGTGTTGCCTATTTTGTGAAATGAAAGCCACACGACTAGGCGTGGTTTATCAAAGAGTATAAGCTCTCAGTTTTGGTTTTCCTTTTCTTCAACCGCCAAAAAGAAAATTTCGCATATTTAGTATGATCACTTATTTTTATTGATTTTTTTTTAAAAAATTCTTAAAATAATAGATACTTAAACAATATATATATAGTTATGCATATTTAAACAAATACAAGTAAATAATAATAATAATAAATTATAATATCCAACATACATATTATATTTTATTATATAATGTTTATATAATTTTTAAAAATATTAAATAAACATATGATATTAAGATTTATCTACAATCATTTATTTTTTATTATAATTCATTTCGTTTGACAACTCTATTAAAGTGCATTTAACCAGTTATATATATATATATATATATATATATATATATATATATATATATGTGTGTGTGTGTGTGTGTGTGTGTAATCGATGTATATTACCATGAATAGTATATTGAAAAATAATTACAATACACGTCCATCCATGGTTTTTAATTTTTTAATTTATTATCAGTATATAAAGTATTTAAATTATTCTAATTTCTTAATATTATATTATTTGAATAATTATTGAATAAAAGATTAAAGATATTTCTACGTTTAATTATATCAAATAAATTAATTATCAATATTTGTAATACCTACGAACTATCTAAAAATGGAAACATGAGATACATATTAATTTTATAAATAATTAAATTAATATAAATAAATTTTGATAATATTATGATAATTAATAAATAGTTTATGTAAACTATTCATGTGATTTAGAAAGATCGGTATGGTGGTAAAAGTAAATAGTTAATGCAATTATAGTAGCAATAGCAATAATGGAGTGGCAATAACGACTCTCTATATGTGGTTATACACCTCTCATCTCATGTGATACACATCCACACACATACACACACACATACATATATATATTTATATGAGTGGAGGTTTGTTTATACCATCTGTAAGTCTTGGTATACTTACACCTTGGGACGAAACTAGATGCAAATTTTAAGGAGGATGAGTACTAAAAGATAATGTAAATAACAATAATAATAATAATATATTTTCTAATTTTTTAACCTGGAATTTTTGAAAGAAGGTCTATATATATATATGGGATTGCTAACCTCCACATCTTCGTGCAGAGGCTAGGAAGTGACACATTCTATTTTGGACTTAAAAAAACAATATTCCTCTTGTATGAAACAACTTATACTTTTGGATAGTTTTGTAATCTCTTCATTCTTTATTAATAGTCACTCTTAGGAAACCTTGTAATTTCAGTACATTGAAAAGTTGATGTAGCTGGCTATAATTTGAAGTCAAACACATTGATTTTTCAATATACTAAAATAATAAATGAGATTTCTCGAAAACAACTACTAATAAGAATTGGAGGGAGTATTTCATTTACATTAGTTATAACCTAACTCTTTCTCTCACTAATTAATCATCATTAATATTACATCTTACACGGAATTTGTTTTCTTAGAAGCGATTATTGAATTAAAAAAATTCTTTTCACTAAAAACTATAATTTACATAAAAACTATTATTTCTGCGCTCTTATATATAATTACTTTCTCCATTCTTTATTATTTGCCATAATGGTAAATCATTCATTTTAGTATATTGAAAAACTAATGTATTTGACCACTAATAGTTGTGGCTATATAACGAATAAAAGTCAAGTTGGTCTTAGACAAAATAATGGCTAAATAAATTGGTTTCTCAAGAAAAAAAAATTCGCGATCCTTACAATTTGAATATAGGATGAGTTAGATCATTCTTAGTATTTTAGTGAACTATTTGTTCTATATATGATTTTATTAGAAACCAATTTGAACTTGTAAATCATTAAAGATCAATTTGTCCTATGAATGATTCAAAAATACTAAGTAATAATGTTTATAAAATTGATCCCAGATATTTGAATTGCATTTCCTAATTTATATAGAAATAAATAATTAAAAAAATAAAAATGGGTGATAAAATTAAATTATTGAGATATTAAACTTATCTAATTTCTTCTAAAAAAATGATATGCCATCTTATTAACATATAAAAATTTCAGGAAAGGCTAAGTATATATGAAGAAAATTTAAATTTCAAGGTCAAGCCCTAGGATACCCTTGGAATACAATAGGAGCTACTTCTTTTTGTCATTCAATAACTTTTTATGGATATAAAATTCTTTAATCTAACCATTGAATTTAAGGTTCTTACCAAGCAGATCAAATATATTAAATTTTACATGGTTTAAAAATGATTTCACATTTCATCATATCACTTTCTTTTGATAGATGATATGTTTAAAATACAAGTAAATATCAATTATTACAATATATATCTATTATTGTCTGATTTTTCTAAAATTTAGTATAGTTGATCGTTATTACAATATCACATAATTCAATGGTCAGATAAATTAATTTCAATTTCTATGAATAGTTATTAAGGGGGTAAATATACAAGACTTATATTTGATATAAAAGAATCCCTGCTATGTGTGTGTGTGTATATATATATATAGGTTAGGATTAAGTTACACCGATATAACTTTAATTATATGTTATACCATTAAATAACTTTTAATTAGTATATATAATTTTTTACAAAACCCACTATTAGATTATAAGCTCATATCATATAGATCATGTCTATAAAATTTCAAATTCATTTAAAATCACCTAGTTTAGTTTTTATGTATATCAAAATTAACATAGTTTATTTACTTAAAATGAACAGAAATAAAAGCTACGTGAATGCATTACTATTTGATCTCTTACTTAGAAGTAGAGATGAGGTTACATGCGACTCTGGTGTTCATGTGAGCGGGGGTGAGATACTAACAAAGACATTCCGATACTTAAGTCAATGGATGAATTAGGCGCAAAGTGGTAAAGTATGTGAGTGATAGAATTAAGTGTCATACCTATAGAATTAAGGGTCATACCTAAGGGCACTAGGCCCCTTATATAATGAGATGTAACCCCATACTAAATCAGGAGATAATCTTTCTTGAATAAAGAAAATATTTCAAAGATTTAGCTGATACTAGATATATTTCATATTAGCAGGAGATATGATTCAATATAAAAAATATAGTGAGATAATAAAAGATATAGAGGGATAATGGAAGATCTTATGAGTGATTTAGGAGATATCCTTCACTAAATCAGGGGAGAATCTCTACAGGATCACAATGCCACAAGGTCGATCTTTGAAGCTCGCTAACCGGGCTCTCTAAGGTTGATCTGAGGTCTTTAGCCCATACTTCCAGTTTAGTATATAGCCCTCGAGTTTGGTTAAAGGTCAAGTATACTAGAACAAGTAGTTATAGGCCGAGACGTTTGAGTCAAGGACTTCGTGCCTAGCTCGAATTACTCAATTTATCATGTGTGTCTTTTCAGTTGTCATAGTGACCATTTTGGAGGGAAGTATAATGACACGTGTCATGTTCCAAATGATGGGCAATCATATCTCATTAATACAAGATTGTGCGTCTGCATGCTCACCGTCAGAATAAAGAGATTAACCCTTGTCCATTGGATGAGGTAAGCCTCTCAGATGTATTGCCAAGTGGAGGGAAGTGTTTTCAACCATTAGGTGAGCTTGTCTTTATTTAAAATAGGAGAAAAAAGTTTAGAATTCATTTCTGTAACTTTTCTCCTTGCTATTCTTCGTGTTTTCTCTCATTCATTGATGCCTTTAAAATCAGAATCTGAGATATTAATAGGTTTGTTTTGTCTTCGGACGCGAGGAGTAGGATCAGCTTTCAAGTGACATGATGGCTCGTGGTGACTTTTTGATTGCTAAGCTTGTTTCTCCCTCTCCAGCGATGGAGTCAATGGCTCCTTAGATCCTGGATTCATCCTTTGATCGGTCTCTTCCTTTTTTAGACCTTTGATGCTGAGGTTATCAGAAGAGGATAAGGACTTGTGGTGCCAGTATTTTTCACATTTTTTTTTAATGAACCCTTTAAGGTGTCCGTCACGAATAAGTCACTTAATTGCATCTTTTAGGCACTGGCATTCCTCAATTGAGTGTCTGAGAGCATTGTGATAGTCACACTTCTTGCACTTATCCATGCCCTTTGGAGTGGGTTGGGGGTTACCTTGAAGACTTTTGATAAGTCTGTTGGTGTAGATCTCCTTCATGATGACATCAGCTTTAGCATTGAGTGGGCTGTAATTGTGGAACTTCGGCTCATTGAGTTTGGAGTGATCCCTTCCTTTCTGGCCTCTTGACCTATCTCCCTTTTTTTCCAGTTGGGGTCATCTTGTTGGAACTACTTCTGGCTATTTTTCTTAGTAGCATGGAGCTCTTCAGCATTGATATAGCCAATGGGTCTTTCATGAGCTCTTGAATTGTCCATGGTCTGTTAATAGCTTGGTTCTCCTTGAAAAAGCCTAAGTATAGGCCGGTTTTGACTTGGTAGAATTCGACCACTGGATCGAGGTGTAGGATCTACAAAGCCTTTTCATTGAATCTGGTTAGATAATCCCTCAAGGATTCATTGGTACCTTGTCTAATGTACTCTAAGGAATCCAAGGTCTTTACGTATATTTTGTAGGAAATAAATCTGTTGATGAAGGTCATGGTTAGCTCTTCAAATTGGTGGATAGAGTTCAGAGGGAGCAAGGAGAAATAGAAGAGAGCTGATTTCTCTAAAAATAAGGGAAAAGTTAGGTAGATGATATGCTCATATGCTCTTCTGACCAGCATCATGGATTTGAACATTGTGATGAAAGACTAGGGGCCTCCTATCCCATCATAAGGAGCATAGGGAGGTCCGCAGCTTGAGATGGACTAAGAGGCTAGTGGCCATCTAAGAAAGGGCCACAATATATTGGTTTAAGTCCGCTATTAGGCTTAAGGTTGTATGTGGTGCATCTAAAGTAAGATGGCTTGCCATTATCGAACCAATAACTACTATGTTAGGTAGTTTTGTCATTACCTCCGCCTTCATGGCTAGAAGATCTGTAATCTCCTCTACGGATATAGACCATGAGTCGATTTTCCTCTGAGCTTGCATATGGTCTCTAGGAGTTCCTCTACAATAGGAGTGGGTTGACTATTGGTGGGGTTATTTTGGCTTGCAGCATCAGCTATGGTGGTTGTGTTTGAGGTTGTGAAGAAGCTTATTTATTGGCCCCATGGTAAGTGCCAAATGTCCTTACCTAGAAGTAGAGATAAAGCTGCAAGTGATTTCGGCATCCCTCAGAGTAGCAGTAGGGTACTTGCAAAGGCAATCTGACGCTCAAGTTAATGGATGAATGAGGCACATAGTGGTAAAGTATGTGATGATAGAATTAAGTGTCATACTTGGGGGGTACTAAGCCCCCTTATACAGTAAGAGGTAACCTCGTACTAAATCAAGAGATAATCTTCCTTGAATAAGGGAGATATGCCAGGGATTTAGCCAATGAAAGATATATTTCATATTAGTAGGAAATATGATTCAATATAGAAGATATAGTGAGAAAGTGAAAGATATGGAGGGATAATGGAAGATTTTGTGAGGGATTTTGTAATACCCGAGGTACACGTATCCGTGGACAATTTTCGTACTGTCCTAGGATCCCCCGGGGCCCATCCGGATAGCCGGACTGGCCTCGGATGCAAAAACCAGTTTGCGACACTAGATTTTGTAGAATTATGCAGAACAGGCTCGCTGCAGCGAGTGATGATTCGCTATAGTGAAGAAAGTTCGCTGCAGCGAGCATACAAGGACAAAGACAAGATGTCGATAAAGCAGCGCGTTTCATTTTTGCCCCTTTTTAAACCTAATCGGGGTCCCCCTCACAGAACAGAAAGCAGAATGCGACCCTCCCACACACATACACATACCCTAACCTCCATTTTCATCCTCTTTTCTTCAATCTAGCTCCCTCAAATCATCAAGGCATATTTATATTGTTAGATTTTCTCTCCATTCTTTCACATTCTTGGTATGGGCATTGTTGTTTCTCCCATTTTTGTCTAATGGGAGTGCTCCTCCAAAGTTGTTAGTATATGTTTAGAGTAATCTAGAGCTTCCCATAGGTTGTTGATGAGTTTTATGGTTTCAATGGTAGACATTGGTGCCATTCCTCCTTCGCAGAGTCCCCGCAGAGTTGGCGGTTCACATTCTACCCCTCCGGGTGAGTGGGTTTGATTTCATAGCCTTAGTTTGGTCATTATATGATTAATTGTTAATATTACGGAGTGTTTTGAGAATTTAAAAATGAGTTCTTGCATGATATAGTTTTATGTAAAAATATGTTTACTAGAAATACTCTGTTTGAACTTATGCATGAAAATATGATTTTAGAAAGGCATAGGACCATAATTGTTTTACGAAAAGTTTCGTATGATTTTATTCGTAAATTGATTCGATTATGAATAAATGAGAATTTTTATGATTTGCGAAGTTTAGATTTAAGAACTTATTTAAAAGAGAGTTGAGAAATGTTGGACTAGAGACACAGAATCCCTTTATTATTTTAGTTGGTTTTAGAATAGAGAGAGTTACTGAGAGGAACAGAACTGTGAGTTAATGACAGTTATTCCATTAACCTTGGTATACCAAGACCCGCTAGGGGCAAGTCATCATTGAGTTAGATCTGTCTGCCAGGGACACAGTTCGCTAGGGACAGAAGAGATCACATTAGCTAGGGGCTATGTCCACTAGGGACTTAGCACCCTCCCTACAGTTAATGAGCATTTTGTTCCCTTGTGTAATTCTTGAAATTTTAAAGATTATAACTATTATGTAAAGTAAATAGAACTATTTTTAAATGTTGCATTTACCATTATTCATATATTATATTTTCCTGTCCCATGTACAGTTATGAGTGATGATCCACTCACTAAGTTTTGGTTTCAAAACTCACCCCTTTCTTCTTCATTTTCCACTTTATTTTCCACAGATACAGATGTAGCTCAGGATCCTCCTCTCCTACCTTTTCAACAGTAGTATTTCTTCAGTTTGGGTGAGCTTCACTTCAACATGAAGCCTTATTGTTTTGTTCATGGTAGATGTGCTCCAGTGATGTGACGAACAGGGTCCTGGACCGCTTGTAGTCATTATTTTGCATTTTTATTTTATACCATGATTCTTTTGGATTTCACGGCATATCACCCATAGATATTTTGTATATGAGTAACACAGCTGAGATGTATTTTGTAGCTACAGCTATGTAGTTTATTTATAAAAAGGATGTCTATTTCTAAATTAACAAGATTTATTAGTTAAATTGATTTATGAGTAAATCATGTTTGTGAACACCTGATTTTGTCCGGTCTTTGAGAAGAAAATCCAAAAATTTACATTGAGTTTATTTACTTATTTATTTTTCTTTTATTTGCAATTTCATTAATCATTTCATCAAATTTTTGCTGGTTGTTTTCTTTATTTATTTATTTACAAAAAAATATAAAAAAGAGAAAAGAATTGAAGAAGAGCCAGAGGAGCCTCACGGGCTCATCTCCCTTTTTGCTTTTTCCAGCCGGAGAACCTGGGAATATGAGAAAAGCAGAAAAAAATAAAAAGGATGCAATGATAGTGTTTTTGATTTTTAGATCTCTTTCGGTGGAGTTAAAACATATTAACACGGGTTACATAGGAGGGGCAAGGGGACGACCATGGGGAGAACCTTTTTTTTTACAAAAAACGGAATAAAAAAAAAGAGAATTCCAATTCAGATCATCAGCACTACCATCAGCAAGAACATACACTGTCCAGTTCATCAAGATACACAAAAGAAACCAGCAAGGAGAACTCAAGTAAAAAAAAATCAACAATTCAATCCAGCACTAAGGAAGGTAATAGCTACAACATCAGCATCATCAAAAAAAAAAATTAACCAAAAAAAAGAGAAAAATAGGCAGGAGGCCGCAGTGGTGCTCCTCCCCTGCCACCAGCCGCGGCCTCCCATGGTCACTATCGTCATCACCTCCTTCCTCTGCCTCCCAGCCTCCACGACCGCCACCATCGCAGCCCCTCCCATGATCATTATCATCACGCTCTTCCTTCAACTTCCCTTTCCTTCTCAACTGAAGCTTCAGCCGCGGCCCCCCTCTCCAGTACCATCGTCATCGGCCTTCCCCTCAAATCTTCATCATCATCCACCGTTCCCTCTCCATCACTCCTTCTCCTTCAACCTCTCTTTCTTTCACAGAGCCTCGTCCACCATCATCCTCCACTTTTCCCTTCTTCCCATTTTCACGCCATCATCATCATCAGAGTGACCACCTGAAAAAAAAAATTAAGTCTCAAAGAGGTATCTTCAAAAAAGAGAACAATGAAAAGGGAAACCGCGGCCCGCCACTGTACTGCCGCCGCCGGCGTTCTTTCCCCAGACCGGCAGCCCGCGCAGCCCCTCCTCCATCACCGGCGCCGGATCTGCTCTTGGCCGCGCCAACGCCACCCTCTCGCGGTGGTTTCACGCTCTCTGCCTTTGCCTCGCTCCGCCGGCAGCCCGCGTAGTCCCTCCTCCATCACCGGCGCCGGATCTGCTCTTAGCCATGCCAGCGCCGCCCTCGCGCGATGGTTTTGCGCTCCCTCCCCTTCGCCTGAATCACCGCAGAACCATCTCTGCCTCCACCCCTCTTCGCCGGCGCTGTTTCTCTTTCCCCACGCGGTGATGGATCCGCGGCTCTCTCTCTTGGCCGCATGCTCCTCCTCCCCTCCAGCGCCGCGTGGAGCCTTCACCGTGTCGAAGCCGCGGTGGTGCCGGATCCCTTCCCCTCGCGGCTGGTTCTTCCTCTTTCCCTCTCGCAGCCCCTCCCTCTCTCTCCATGCTCACCTACTTCTCTCTTTCATTCCCTTTTGTATACTCTCTCTCTCACTCTGGTTTCAACTCTCTGATTCTTTCCTTTCCTTTGTACGCATGTGTATGAGTGGGTGAGAGGGAGAGTCCGTGAGTTTGTGTACATGTGCGTGTATGAGGTCTCTGTGCTCGTGTGCGTGTGTGTTCATGAATGGGTGTGGGTTTGGTTAGGATAGGTTTAGTTTAATAAAAATTAAGATTAGTAAAATTGGTTTAGATAAAATTAGGGGAATTAGGGATTTAGACTTTTTTTTTTTTTGTAAAGAAAAGAAGAGTTTCATTTTTGTTTGGATAACATTTTGGGTTCATCTGCTTGGATTCGTTTTTATTGCACTGATTTTTTTTTTTTTTATTTCTCTTAACTTTTGGATTTGTTTGTTTTGGCCTAAAAATTAAAAAAGGAAGTTTCTTTATTTTGAGTTTGTAATAAATATTTGAATAATTTTGATTCATTTAAAAGGAACTTGTGATATATCGGTTTTCTTTGTTGTTTGAGTAGAATTAAGTTAATTTATAAAACAAAACAAAAAAAGGTGATTTTAATTATTTCTTTGATTTGAGTGAATTGAGTGTTAATGTTTTTTAATTAAAAAAGATAAAAAAATAGTAATTAGGCTCTTTGTTTATTTATTTATTTATTTATTTTATATATTTTGTTTAATTGTGCGTTTATGTTTATGAATTATGTTAATTCGTTTGGTATTAATCATTTTATATGTTTTGCTCAAATTATTTGTTCTCATGTTTATGAATTATTTCCCTTTTTTAGTTCACTTGTTTATGTTTATGTGATTTGATTTTATTTCTTTTTAGTTTAATTATTCTATATGTTTAGATGTTTTGTTTAAATTAATTGTGTAACGTTTTTTTTCTGATATAATTTTGCTAATTTCAGTTAAAAAATATTAAAATGTCTTTATGAATTTTGGGTTTAGAATAATTGGATAAGTTTTCTTTACTAAAAGAGATTTGAGTTTTTTAAAAAAGGGATTAATTTAGCCGCGACGGTTTGTTAATTCTATCTTTAGAATATTTTAGCCGTGACAGCTTGATATTCAAATTTTTAAGAATAGAGTTAATTTAACTGCAACGGTTTGTTAACTTGATGCTTCAAAATATTTTAGTTGCGACAGCTTGATATTCGAATTTTCACTTCAAAAATAAAGTTAATTTAATCGCGACGGTTTGTTAACTTTATGTTTAAAATTTTTTTAGCTGTGACAGCTTAATATTCTAAAAAACTTCTTTTCATAGTAGGATTAAACAATTTTTTTTTTTTTGTTTAGAACTACGTGACTTTGAATTCCCTATTGCACCAGGGGATACGTAGGAGCAGACGATTTCGATCCCTGTCAAGTTAAAATTAACTTTTCATAATTCATTTTATTTGTGATTCTTTTTAAATACTTTTTTTTACTTGTAGTTTTTTTATGCAATTTTTGTATTTTGTTATATTTACGATTTTTTTTTCATTTATTTGGGGAATTTTAGATAAAAAAGGTTAACTTAGTCGTGACGGCTTGTTAACTCATTTTTAGGACACCTGAACTGTGACAGCTTGGTGCTCTAAAAATTCTTTTTTTTTCTTTTAAGAAAAAAAACAAATTCCTTTTAATTTTCTTGTAATAGAAAATAAATATTTAAAAGGGGTTATATTTAATTTGCACAGTTAATTAGAGGTACCGTCTAAGGATGGGTGTACTAGGGATGCGCAGGATTAAACTCCTACCCTTCCCTATGCATAACCGACTCCCGAACTCAAATCTGGTTTCAAAGACCATTTTCAAAATGAATGGGTTTTTCCATGTTTTCCCAAATTCTAATAAACTTGGTGGCGACTCCAATAATTTTCAACTAAATAAATTTCTCTCTTTCCTTGTCCCAATCGCGATCTCGATTCATGACAGATGGCGACTCCACTGGGGACTTCCAAGAGAGTCAAGCCTGTTTTAATTAGTTGTGCAAATTAAATATAGCTTTTCGATGTTTGTTTTCCTTTTTTCAGCTTACCTTATCTAATATTTTCTTTCTTTATACGTTGTCTCTTTACAAGATTTTACATTTCATGTGTTTGATGGCTTTATTTGTTAAAACCTTAGGGTAGATGAGTATTCTTTGGATCTTTATGCGTGTTTGTTTGAGTTGTTTTTGCAGGTATTAGTCATGGGTAGTCTTAGGACTTCAGGTTTGTATGTTCTCTTCACACACAACACTTACACGTTAATCACACACGAGTGGGGCCCTATACCCGGGTCTGAGTGTAACTTGAGATAGGTAAGAGATTATGTAGTGGTAGCCATTTTGGATGTTCATCCTGTTTGGTTATTGCGAAAATCTCATCTAGAGTGTGATTCTTTCATGAATGCCCTACATCTAGCGGTTCACCTGCTGTTGTGGATAACGTTCTGAAATGAATCTTAACTCTAGAGGCCGTAGAACTCTGAGAATATAGACCCACCCAGTGAAAGTGTTCACAAGGTAGAACGACCATAGGACCATAGAATTAACCTCCAGAATTTACCTCACATAGGACACAAAGAGAGCGTGCATTTTCCTTAATTCCTTTCTTTGTACATATTTTCCTATCATTGTTCTCTTACATAATTTTGGTTCATTTCCTAAATTGTTTACTATTCCTTCTTTCATTTAAATCAAATTTTTTTCTTTCTATTACGGCAGGTTTGTTAGAAAGTTGAACTGAAATCTTATTGTGAGTATCTTTGGGAAAATGGAAACAAATATGAGACCAGACAGTCAGAAAGGTGAAAAGTTGAAAAGAACTCTACGTCTCAAAGCCAAGACACCTGACACTAAAAGTCTGAGATCTTTGGGTCAGTTGCTGAAGTTACCACAACGCCTGTCTCTCACCAGAAAATATGGAAAGATCTTGAATCTCTTAGAAGTGGAAGAGCAGGAAGAAGCAATCACAAAGATCGCGAGACTATGATCCTCCGCTCCGATGTTTCACTTTTCAAGACTTCCAATTAGCACCGACCATTGAAGAGTTTGAGAAGATTCTGGGGTTACCATTAGAAGGAGAAAAACCTTATCATTACCAAGGTCATTATCCTTCTTTACAGACCCTATCAACTGTCCTAAGGGTAGGTGCAAAGAACTTGCACGAAGCACAGAAATGTAGAAATGGGACTTACGGATTCTCAAGGGATTATCTCGAAGAGCATATGCGCCGTTTAGCTCAAGTCGAAGACTGGGATGCTTTCGTAGATGTACTGGCCCTCACCATCTACGGCACTGTCTTGTTTCCGAACATTGAAGGCTTTGTAGACTTTGCGGCTATTGACGTATTCCTTGCTCGCAAGTTTCATGGTCATAATCCCGTTCCAGCCCTCCTGGCAGATGTTTATTGTACTATGAACTTTTGCCATGAGAGAAATGGTAAGAGAATTCTGTGCTGTTTACCGATGCTATATGTGTGGGTTACTTCGCACATATTCCAGAGGAATTACAAGGCTCCTTGTCCGATTGAAGACCTACGAATGCATAACATCAAGAAGAAGAATGGACAAGAGTGGGCTCAAGACCTGGCCAAATTGGATGAAAAGATGATACGATGGTATCCTTGGAGGGATGATGGTCAAACTCTGATTTATCAGTGCAGAAGCTTTCCAAATGTACCTCTCATGGGTACCCGAGGATGCATAAACTACAATCCTGTCTTGGTATTACGCCAGTTCGGGTATCCCATGATGGGACCTCCTTCCTGTCGCAGTTACTCCATTCGTCTCATATTATCAAGACTCCAAAGACATTGACCTATTCCAGAAGATTCGATCCGCTTGGAACAAGGTTGTCAAGAAGGGAAAGGAACTGGGAGTTAGAAGTTGTGCTGTGAAAGAAAGTTATCATCAATGGGTGAAAAATAGGGCTCAAGAGATCAAGCTGCCCTTCAAAGTCATAACTATTACTCCTCTGGACAATGTATCAACCTGGGGTTTCCATGAAAATGAAGAAATCAAGGAAGTGAAGGAGAAACTAGACAAGGTTGAACAAGAAAAGGTGCAAATAGAAGCTGAGTTGAAAAGTGTTCGCCATAACTACACGACGTTAAAACGAGAAAGCACCGAAAAGGATCAAGCTCTAGAAGGAACAAGCAAGAAGCTGAAGATGGGGCATGAACACATGATGAAGACTAAGGAATGCCTCAAAGCAGCCAACAAAGAGCTAGGACTCCGGAGACAGGAGCGTAATAAAGCATTAGCCGAAAATCAACACCTGAAAGATCTACTTCGAAAGGCCAAAATTGCTGAAGAAACTGCGCTAAGAGGTGAAGAACAAATGAAACAACAAATGGAAGAATTGAACAATGAATGCCAAAGGAAGATTGAAGAGCTAAGTCAACACATGAATGATGAGATCATGGAATATCAAGTTGCACTGGAAGAAGAAAAGGAAAGAGTTGCAAGTTTGGATTCCGAAATACAACATCAGAACCACATTATTCATGAGCTGAAGACTCGCTTCTCAAACTTGGCAGGATTAGCTAATGCTGCCATTGAAGATGTTCCAAGATACTTAGGATTGGCCGAGCAAGGAATAATCCCTTTCAAGACCTCAATCGAGATTTGTAATTTTGTTGACTATTGTAAAGACTTGATTGGAAGAATGAAGCAAATGATTACTGAGAGATTTTGAGGAAGGCATTTGTGGCTTTACAATGTATTCTCTTTTGTTGATTGTGAGAATCAATGTAAGAAGGATGATGGTTGTAATATGCCTTCACGAATAAAAGAATCTTTGTTTCTCTGTATTGTGTTGGTCTCGTAGCAATGTCCATGACTTAGTACTTTTGAACGAGACGTTCTGAGGAACGGTTATCATCAAAGATACTCACATCAAGACTCGGCTCGATGATTTCTAACAAATAGCCATGTTTTTATCTCTTACCTTTCACTAAAATTGTTTTCTGAATCAGGTAAAACTTCGTCACAATTGGGCGCCCAAGGAAAACCGATACCGATCAAACTCGAGTTCACAATACCAGAGCCCGGACCAAAATGGCTGGAGGGAATGGTGACGCAGAAAGGGGTATCCCAATCACAACTACTTCTGAAGGAGGAAGAAATCTGAGCAATGAAGTTGACGCGGTAAGACGAAAACTGAATGAACTGTCAAACAACCAAGGAAGATTGGAGGATATGATGCGGGCCATACAAGAATCACTTAACCTATTGGGAGCTCATTCAGCGAATGTGCAACCAAATACCACGACACTGGGTATGCCTGTGGTATCAAGTGCAGCTTTAAATGTTACCCCTGGGATGAATGATATGGGTGAAATTCCGAATAACCTCCATGGGCAACCACCGCCTGCGATACCATTGGTAATCCCTATTGGAGAAGGCTATCGTTCTTTAGAAAATATGCAAACTCATGGGCATGTTACCCCTGTCTGGGAGCAACCTCGCGTGGTTATCCAGAAGCAACCATCCTCCTTAGAGAACAGTCATGCAGAGGCAGAAAAGGGAAAGCTCAAAGAGGAATGGATAGAGAAGATTCAAGAGCAGATTCGGGCTATTCAAGGACCTAGCCCCTATGGGTATGTGGAAGTTGAACAACTCTGCCCTTCTACTGATGTAGTAATCCCTAGGGACTTTAAGGTTCCTGACTTCTCAAAGTATGATGGGACGGGTAATCCTCTTTTTCACTTGAAGAGTTATTGTACTAAGATGGCGATATGGTCAAAGGATGAAAAATTTCTCATCAACTTCTTCCATGAAAGCCTGATTGGACCTACTCTGGAGTGGTACATTCAACTAGACCACTCAAAGATTTCTAGCTGGAGAGAATTGGCAGATCTGTTCATGAGCCAATACAAGTTCAATCTTGAGGTGGCACCTACACGGGAGCAATTAAGCTCTATGCAGAAGAAGAAGGATGAATCATTCAAGCAATATGCTCAAAGGTGGAGAGCCTTGGCTGCCCAAGTTCAGCCCGCGCTCATCCCAACTGAAATGTGTTCTTACTTCTTGCGAACCCTAGGATCCCCTTACATTGGGGCAATGGCGGGAGCGACATACAAAGACTTCTCGAGTTGATAAGCTGGCGGAGAAAGAATTGAAAGCTTAGCAAAAGCCGGCAAGCTTCCCATGAGCAGTGAAGACGCAAGAAAAAGTTTCTCACCAAGGAAAAAGGAGACAGATGTGAATTATGTGCATGGTCAGCAATCCTTCGTCCCACGATACACACCAACCCGGCCACGATCGTACCAAACATATATCCCTCCTTACCCACCATACCAAGCCACACCAACCACAAACACTGTTCCATACCCCCGACCCCAAGTTAACAACATCCACATAAGGCCATACCAACCAACCCGCCCAACATACACCCCAGCACCTCGACCAAATTTCCAAAACCAAAATCGTAATCGATTCCCCAACTTCCCACCTTTCCCAAAGCTATCAATTTCGAATGCTGATCTATTTCAAAAGTTAGTTGATGCTCATCTGATCTCGACATATCCTGTGCACCCATTAGAACCACCATACCCAGCTTGGTACAACCCAAACCTGACCTGTAAATACCACATGGATATAGCAGGGCACTCCATTGAGGACTGCGAAGGTTTCAAAACAGCAGTAAGAAGGTTAATTGCTTGTGGGAGACTAGACCTTCAAGAAGATTCGAAGCCAGACATTGTTAACAACCCGATCCCAAAACACGAAGGAGGAAGTCGTGTGAATGCCTTGGAGGTGGAAGAACCCCTGACTAAGAAAGTTCTGAATCTTCGAACTCCTATGGAGAAAGTGTTCAATGGTTTAAAGGAGGCGGGGTACCATATCGCAGCATCTGCATCCATGATAAAAGAGAATAAGAAAGATGACATAAGGTCGAGCTGCATATACCATTCTGGAGTTTTTGGTCATGATATAGAAAGTTGTGGGGATTTCAAAGCTCGAGTACAAGAATTACTTGACCTGGGAGTGATTCAAGTGAAACGGAAATCGAATCTTCCTGAGGAGGTGAATGTGATTGATCGCTTCATACTCCGCATCCCTCCACTGAATCGAGCTCCGAAACCAGAGAAAGTGGTGATCACCGTGAAGAGACCAAAGACCATTCGATTCTGAGGATACACATGCTGTCCCTTGGAACTATGAAACTAACGTAGAGACAAATGGAGACATAGGAGAAACCTCGAAAACCCAAACAAGTGAAGTAATAGCGGAGGTAAAAGGAATAACAAGAAGTGGAAGGATTTATGGGCCCGGAGAGCTGGAAAAGGGAAAGTTTGTCGAAGAAGAGAACATGGGAAAGGGTCTTGGTGCGGAAAGAAAAGAAAGAGGAGAAAATGAAGAAGAGGAGTTCCTGAAGATCATGAAACAAAGTGAGTACGACATACTGGAGCAATTAAAAAAGACTCCTGCTAGAATCTCTCTGTTGTCACTGATTTTGTCATCTGAATCTCATCAAAAGGCAGTGTTAAAGGTCTTGAAAGATGCTTATGTGAAACCGGATGTCTCATTGGAGAATATGGTGAATATGGTGGATCCGGTAAAGCGTGTTAATATGATCAGTTTCTCAAATGAAGAGATCATATCACAGGCCAACCCACGAGCACTATATATAACCCTAAAATGCAAAGGCTATATAGTGCCTAAAGTTCTCATTGACGGAGGGTCAGGATTAAATGTCTTACCAGCATCAACTTTGAGCTACTTGTCAATGGACAAAGACGATGTTTCACCACAAGCGATGATCGTGAGAGCTTTTGATGGAGCGAAGAAAAACATCTTGGGGAAATAGTCTTTGTTGGAAATCGGCCCGAGCCGATTTGAGGTTTTATTCCAAGTAATGGAGATTGAGTCTGATTACAATATGCTGCTGGGAAGACCATGGATTAACAATGTTGGTGCTGTTCCTTCAACCTTGCATCAAAAGGTTAAATACATTGAAAATGATTCAGTCATTACAATCCATGAAGAGAAGGAAATCATTGTATCTAAACCCGTCTCACTTCCATATGTTGAAAATGTTGAGCTAGTAGAAAGCAGCTTATGGCACAATCTGGAGGTGGTGGGGTTGAAGCAAGAACAGAACAAGCTCCCAAGGCAAGATGTCAATCGTGTAGTGGCTCATATCATGACCAAAAGTGGTTACCTGCATGGCAAAGGACTGGGACCATGGTTGCAGGGTATCAACACACCTCTATCTATCTCAGGGAAACCTAACCGATTTGGTTTAGGATATGATGCGTCGTTGGAGGAGCAGATCAAGACCATAGCTCTTGAGCAAAAGAAACCCAATGAGAAGATGAAGCAGATCCCTCATCTAAAGGAGACATTTCCTTACCCAGCTGAAGTGATTATGGTCAAGAAAGTAATGAAGCTAGCTGTTGTCCAATCATCAATATGGTGGATGTTGAGAAGCCAGAAGAATACAATAATGCTGATGCTGTCAACCACAATGAGATGCTGATGAACTGGACAGCTGAACCAATAATTGATGTTGTTACTTCAAAGTAATCATGTGGGATTGTATTAATTGTATTTGCTTTTATATATGCTACTTTGAGACATCATTTGAATAAACTTGCATGTTCATCCAATAATCTTTCTCTTTTCCATTTGCTATTCTTTTTCTTTATCATTATTTCCTCGAACCATTAATTTGCGCCCTTTTATTCGTGTTTTACCCAATATTGTCTTGGCATTCCAACCCCCATAAATGCTTTCCAGGGACCTAAATGCTATGAATATTTTGCCGCATGAAAGGGACTTTGGAGGCCAATCAATTGATTCTCTTACTGCACTTGATTGTGATAGCTATGAATCTGAAGAAGATGAAGAAACTATTGAGAAATTTTCAGGGTTATTAGAACACATGGAAAAAGGATTTGACTTAGACAATGAGGTGGTCGAAGTAATTAACATGGGCACCGAAGAAGAGAGGAAAGAGTTGAAAGTAGTGGAGAATCCTGAGCGAACAGAAATGATCGCTTTGTTCAAGGAATACCTGGATATTTTCGCATGGTCTTATCATGATATGCCAGGATTGGACCCAGAGATCGTGTCCCACAAGATTCCTTTGTACCCAGAAGCTGAGCCGAAAAAGCAAAAGTTGAGAAGAATGCGGCCCGACATGTCGTTAAAGATAAAAGAAGAGGTGACTAAACAGCTAAAGGCCGGGTTTCTAGAGGTGTCAAGACACACAGATTGGGTGGCCAACATCGTGCCTGTACCTACAAAGGATGGGAAGGTTAGGATGTGTGTTGATTACCGAGACCTGAATAAAGCTAGCCCGAAAGATGATTTTCCGCTCCCTCACATCGATGTTCTTGTTGATAACACGGCCAGAAATCACCGATTTTCATTCATGGATGGATATTCCGGATACAATCAGATTCTCATGGATGTTCATGACAAAGGAAAAACTACGTTCATAACTCCGTGGGGAACATTCTGTTATACAGTCATGCCTTTCGGGTTGAAGAATGCTGGTGCCACTTATCGATGCAATGGTTCTTGTTGTTCCATGACATGATGCACAAAGAAATTGAAGTGTATGTTGATGACATGGTCGCTAAGTCTAAAGAGGGAGAAAGTCACGTGGCAGTCTTGCGAAAGTCGCTTGAAAGACTCAGAAATATAAGTTACTGGTGAACCCGAATAAATGCATCTTTGGAGCTTCCACGGGGAAATTACTGGGATTCATTGTCAGCAGAGAAGGGATAAAAGTAGATCCGGATAAGGTGAAGGCAATACAAGAGATGCCCCCCGAACTGAAAAGGAAGTGAGAAGTTTTCTGGGAAGACTCAACTACATTGCTAGATTCATCGCCAATTTGACCAGTACTTGTGAGCCTATATTCAAGTTGCTGCGAAAACATCAACCTGGAGAATGGAATGAAGAATGCCAAGAAGCCTTTGACAAAATAAAGGCTTATTTAATGAAACCTCCAGTTTTGATTCCTCCTACGCCAGGCCGTCCTTTATCAGATCTTACGGTGTTACCTACTTCACTCGGGGCAATGTTGGGGCAATATGATGAATCTGGAAAGAGAGAACAAGCCATTTATTATTTGAGCAAGAAGTTTAATGAATGCGAATCTCGCTATCTGGCAATTGAAAGGGCCTGTTGTGCGTTAGTATGGGCTTCCAAGATGTTGAGGCAGTACATGTTATACTACACTACTTGGCTGATTTCTCGAATGGATCCATTAAAGTACATATTTGATAGTCCTCATGTGTCATTGAGGATGTCAAAATGGCAAGTAATGCTGTCTGAATTTGATATCAAATATGTCACTCAAAAGTCTATCAAAGGAAGTGTGATTGCTGATCATCTAGCTGAAAACCCTCTGGAGGGTGTACAACCCACTATGCTTGAATTCCCCGATGACGAAGTGTTGACACTAGAAAGAGAAGATGAGGAAGAGGGGAATGTGTGGAAAATGTATTTTGATGGAGCTGCCAATGTGAACGGATGTGGAATCTGAGTCAGAGTAGTCTCACCACCGGGAAGCGATATCCAGTTTCTATCAAACTAGACTTTGAATGCACCAACAACATGGCAGAATATGAAGCATGTGCAAATGGTTTGCAAGTTGCGATTGACTTGGGAATCAAAGAACTAAAAGTCTTTGGAGACTCCGCGCTCATAATCTATCAAGTTAATGGAGAATGGCGCACAAAAGATCCGAAATTGGTACCTTATCAGAAGCATTTGTCTCAGTTAATTGAGCATTTTGATGACATATCATTTTCCCATTTAACTCGGGACAAGAGCCAGTTTGCGGATGCTTTAGCGACTTTGGCTGTGATGACTAACTTGGAGGTCCATGCTAATGTCCAACCCATCCATGTAGAAATGCAAGATGAACCTGTGTATTGTCACAATGTAGAGACTGAGCCAGATGACCAACCGTGGTATTATGATATCAAACAGTATATTCAAAGAGGAGAATACCCAGCAGATACAAATGAGGTGGATAAGAAGACAATTCGAAGACTGGCCATGGCTTTCTTCCTGAATGGTGAGGTGCTTTACAAGAGGAATTATGACACGACTCTCCTTAGATGTGTAGATGCTTATGAAGCTCGAATAATCATAATTGAAGTTCATGAAGGGATCTGTGGAACTCATGCCAATGGACATATGATGGCACGCAAAATCTTAAGAAGCGGTTATTACTGGTCCACCATGGAGAATGACTGTATCAGTTATGTTCGGAAGTGCCACAAATGCCAAATATATGCAGACCGAGTCAATGCTCCCAGGTTAGCTTGCACAAAGATGGTGTCTCCTTGGCCTTTCTCGATGTGGGGCATGGATGTTATCGGCCCGATTAATCCCAAAGCATCTAATAGTCATCATTTCATCTTGGTGGCAATAGATTATTTCACTAAATGGGTGGAGGCTGCTTCATACGCCAACATCACACAAAAGGTGTTTCTCAGATTCAAAAAAAAGATATCATCTGCAGATACGGGATTCCAGAAAGGATCATTACAGACAATGCTCCTAACCTCAATGGTGCTGAAGTTCAGAAGTTCTTTGAAACTTTCAAGATCAAGCATCACAATTCAGCTCCTTATAGACCTCAAATGAATGGTGCGGTTGAAGCTACAAATAAAAATATCAAGAAAATCATCGCCAAAATGGTTGTGAACTACAAAGATTGGCATGAAATGCTGCCATATGCTCTGCACGCGTATCGTACCAACATACGATCAAGCACAGGGGCAACTCCTTTTTCATTGGTATATGGAATGGAAGCCGTATCTCCTATAGAGGTTGAAATCCCTTCGCTCAGAGTTTTGATAGAAGCTGAGCTGGAAGAATCTGAAAGGATGAAAGCTCGATATGAGCAATTGAACATGATCGAAGAAAGGAGGCTTACAGCTATTTGCCACGGCCAGTTGTATCAAAGCAGAATGGCTAGAGCTTTTAATAAGAAAGTCCGCCCTAGAGATTTTCATCCAGGAGATTTGGTTCTGAAGAAAATTCTCCCTAATCAAGAGGACACACGGGGAAAGTGGGCTCCAAGTTATGAAGGTCCTTACATTGTCAAGTATGCATTCTCAGGTGGAGCGTTGATTTTGCAAAACATGGAGGGACAAGAATTGCCTAAACCAATCAACAGTGATGCAGTTAAAAGATTTTATGCTTGAAGAGATGTTTAAAAAGCCCGTTAGGTCGAAAACTCGAAAGAGCGACCTAAGCAAAAGTTAGGGCAAAGCAAAAAGGAAGAGCCTGTTAGGTCGAAAACTCAAAAGAGCGGCTTAAGCAAAAGTTAGGGCAAAACAAAAAGAAAGAAAGAAAAAGAAAGGGATGGCTCGCTAGGTTGAAAACTCGAAAGAGCGGTCTAGGCAAAAGTTAGAGCAGAAAAGATAAGCATCTTCGCTGGCAACTGAAACTGGGGCAATTTTTGATAATCCAGCAAGTCAAGCAGATAAGTCTTTGGCCGGGGCAATTTTAAAAGGAATTTGAAGACATGTCGTCAGATATCATGGCTATGGCATTCAACTTGCTTTAGGAAGTCAATTGATTGAGGCACCAAGAACCTAAACTGGGGCAAAAATTTTGTGTCTCCCAAAATTTTATCTTTCGCATTTCTGTTATTCAAAGCATTTTGTCATCTAATACACTAGACAGTGAAAATGTCCATTCGGTTGATCCCTCCGCCTTCTCTTTGAATGCATGTTTATTCATGATGTCTCAAGTAGGATAAAAATAAGCTTCAATTACGCAATCTAACAGTGTTTACAGCAATACATCGATGACTAGCGTCGTAATCCAGAAATTTCAGTTAAGCTTGACAGAAAAGTAATCAACCTTCTGAAAAGGAAAATGGGAGAAGAATAAAAATGAGCAAGGTCACAGAAGAAAAGAAAGCCTTTGTTGTGCCAGAAGGTCCAATGCTGAGATTATGAGTTTGATCGGTTAAAGTTCTCCTCGAGGCTTGCTCAATTGAGTTACGGTTAGTTTTTCAATATTGTATAAACTGAAGGTGAATAATTCAAGGCTTTTTGCATATGATTTGAAAAAAAAGATTGTTTTCTTTTCTAAATTACATTTTAGTCGGCCTCAGATGCCAATTTACGTTTTCAGTCGGCCTCAGATGCCAATTTACATTTCAGTCGGCCTGAGCTGCCAATTTACATTTTCAGTCGGCCTCAGCTGCCAATTTACATTTTCAGTCGGCCTCAGATGCCAATTTTACATTTTCAAGTCGGCCTCAGATGCCAATTTACATTTCAAGTCTGCCTCAGCTGCCAATTTACATTTTCAGTCGGCCTCAGATGCCAATTTACATTTCAAGTCGGCCTCAGATGTCAGTTTACACTTTCATTCGGCCTCATATGCCAATTTACATTTCAAGTCGGCCTCAGATGCCAATTTACATTTTCAGTCGGCCTCAGATGCCAATTTACATTTCAAGTCGGCCTCAGATGCCATTTTAACATTTTCAGCTGGCCTCAGTTGCCAATTTACATTTCAAGTCGGCCTCAGATGCCAATTTACACTTTCAAGTCGGCCTCAGATGCCATTTTAACATTTTCAGCTGGCCTCAGTTGCCAATTTACATTTCAAGTCGGCCTCAGATGCCAATTTACACTTTCAGTCGGCCACAGATGCCAATTTACATTTTCAGTCGGCCTCAGATGCCAATTTACACTTTCAGTCGGCCTCATATGCCAATTTACATTTTCAGTCGGCCTCAGATGCCAATTTACATTTTCAGTCGGCCTCAGATGCCAATTTACATTTCAAGTCGGCCTCAGATGCCAATTTACATTTCAAGTCGGCCTCAGATGTCAGTTTACATTTTCAGTCGGCCTCAGATGCCAGTTTACATTTTCAGTCGGTCTCAGATGTCAATTTTTTACATTTCATATCAACCTCAGATTACCTTTTTTACATTTCCAGCCAATCCTTGTTGGTTTTTAAGTTTTGGTCAACGTCGTCTGCTTTAGACTCTTGCTAGTCTTTGCATTTGACTTTCTGATATGTGCATATTATTTTTGCTGTTTAGATTTCGATTGTTTATATTTCATGCATTTGTCGAACAAAATCAATGTTCATGTCTTTATTCATTCCTTATGAAGAAAATATAAAACTTAAGTTTTTCACATTCTCTTATAAGAAATGAATAAAGAGGGGCAACTGTGAACACCTGATTTTGTCCGGTCTTTGAGAAGAAAATCCAAAAATTTACATTGAGTTTATTTACTTATTTATTTTTCTTTTATTTGTAATTTCATTAATCTTTTCATCAAATTTTCGTTCGTTGTTTTCTTTCTTTATCTATTTACAAAAAAATATAAAAAAAAGAGAAAAGAATTGAAGAAGAGACAGAGGAGCCTCACGGGCTCGTCTCCTTTTTTGCTTTTTCCAGCCGGAGAACCTGGGAATATGAGAAAAGCAGAAAAAAATAAAAAGGATACAATGATAGTGTTTTTGATTTTTAGATCTCTTTCGGTGGAGTTAAAACATATTAACACGGGTTACATAGGAGGGGCAAGGGGACGACCATGGGGAGAACCTTTTTTTTTACAAAAAATGGAATAAAAAAAAAGAGAATTCCAATTCAGATCATCAGCACTACCATCAGCAAGAACATACACTGTCCAGTTCATCAAGATACACAAAAGAAACCAAAGAAGGAGAACTCAAGTAAAAAAAAATCAACAATTCAATCCAGCACTAAGGAAGGTAATAGCTACAACATCAGCATCATCAAAAAAAAAAAAATTTAACCAAAAAAGGAGAAAAATAGGCAGGAGGCCGCGGTGGTGCTCCTCCCCTGCCACCAGCCGCAGCCTCCCATGGTCACTATCGTCATCACCTCCTTCCTCTGCCTCCCAGCCTCCACGACCGCCACCATCGCAGCCCCTCCCATGATCATTATCATCACGCTCTTCCTTCAACTTCCCTTTCCTTCTCAACTGAAGCTTCAGCCGCGGCCCCCCTCTCCAGTACCATCATCATCGGCCTTCCCCTCAAATCTTCATCATCATCCACCGTTCCCTCTCCATCACTCCTTCTCCTTCAACCTCTCTTTCTTTCACAGAGCCTCGTCCACCATCATCCTCCACTTTTCCCTTCTTCCCATTTTCACGCCATCATCATCATCAGAGTGACCACCTGAAAAAAAAATTAAGTCTCAAAGAGGTATCTTCAAAAAAGAGAACAATGAAAAGGGAAACCGCGGCCCGCCATCAGATCGCTGGGCCACGGCGTTCTTTCCCCAGACCGGCAGCCCCTCCTCCATCACCGGCGCCAGATCTGCTCTTGGCTGCGCCAACGCCACCCTCTCGCGGTGGTTTCACGCTCTCTGCCTTTGCCTCGCTCCGCCGGCAGCCCGCGTAGTCCCTCCTCCATCACCGGCGCCGGATCTGCTCTTAGCCATGCCAGCGCCGCCCTCGCGCGATGGTTTTGCGCTCCCTCCCCTTCGCCTGAATCACCGCAGAACCATCTCTCGCTTCCACCCTCTTCACGGCTGTTTCTCTTTCCCCACGCGGTGATGGATCCGCGGCTCTCTCTCTTGGCCGCATGCTCCTCCTCCCCTCCAGCGCCGCGTGGAGCCTTCACCGTGTCGAAGCCGCGGTGGTGCCGGATCCCTTCCTCATGGTGGTTCTTCCTCTTTCCTCTCAACCCCTCCTCTCTCTCCATGCTCACCTACTTCTCTTTCATTCCCTTTTGTATACTCTCTCTCTCACTCTGGTTTCAACTCTCTGATTCTTTCCTTTCCTTTGTACGCATGTGTATGAGTGGGTGAGAGGGAGAGTCCGTGAGTTTGTGTACATGTGCGTGTGTGAGGTCTCTGTGCTCGTGTGCGTGTGTGTTCGTGAATGGGTGTGGGTTTGGTTAGGATAGGTTTAGTTTAATAAAAATTAAGATTAGTAAAATTGGTTTAGATAAAATTAGGGGAATTAGGGATTTAGACTTCTTTTTTTTTGTAAAGAAAAGAAGAGTTTCATTTTTGTTTGGATAACATTTTGGGTTCATCTGCTTGGATTCGTTTTTATTGCACTGATTTTTTTTTTTTTATTTCTCTTAACTTTTGGATTTGTTTGTTTTGGCCTAAAAATTAAAAAAGGAAGTTTCTTTATTTTGAGTTTGTAATAAATATTTGAATAATTTTGATTCATTTAAAAGGAACTTGTGATATATCGGTTTTCTTTGTTGTTTGAGTAGAATTAAGTTAATTTATAAAACAAAACAAAAAAGGTGATTTTAATTATTTCTTTGATTTGAGTGAATTGAGTGTTAATGTTTTTTAATTAAAAAAGATAAAAAAATAGTAATTAGGCTCTTTGTTTATTTATTTATTTATTTATTTTATATATTTTGTTTAATTGTGCGTTTATGTTTATGAATTATTTTAATTCGTTTGGTATTAATCATTTTATATGTTTTGCTCAAATTATTTGTTCTCATGTTTATGAATTATTTCCCTTTTTTAGTTCACTTGTTTATGTTTATGTGATTTGATTTTATTTCTTTTTAGTTTAATTATTCTATATGTTTAGATGTTTTGTTTAAATTAATTGTGTAACGTTTTTTTTCTGATATAATTTTGCTAATTTCAGTTAAAAAATATTAAAATGTCTTTATGAATTTTGGGTTTAGAATAATTGGATAAGTTTTCTTTACTAAAAGAGATTTGAGTTTTTTAAAAAAGGGATTAATTTAGCCGTGACGATTTGTTAATTCTATCTTTAGAATATTTTAGCCGTGACAGCTTGATATTCAAATTTTTAAGAATAGAGTTAATTTAACTGCAACGGTTTGTTAACTTGATGCTTCAAAATATTTTAGTTGCGACAGCTTGATATTCGAATTTTCACTTCAAAAATAAAGTTAATTTAATCGCGACGGTTTGTTAACTTTATGTTTAAAAATTTTTTAGCTGTGACAGCTTAATATTCTAAAAAACTTCTTTTCATAGTAGGATTAAACAATTTTATTTTATTTTTTTTAGAACTACGTGACTTTGAATTCCCTATTGCACCAGGGGATACGTAGGAGCAGACGATTTCGATCCCTGTCAAGTTAAAATTAACTTTTCATAATTCATTTTATTTGTGATTCTTTTTAAATACTTTTTTTTACTTGTAGTTTTTTTATGCAATTTTTGTATTTTGTTATATTTACGAATTTTTTTTTTCATTTATTTGGGGAATTTTAGATAAAAAAGGTTAACTTAGTCGTGACTCCTTGTTAACTCATTTTTAGGACACTGAATGTGTGACAGCTTGGTGCTCTAAAAATTCTTTTTTTTTCTTTTAAGAAAAAAAACAAATTCCTTTTAATTTTCTTGTAATAGAAAATAAATATTTAAAAGGGGTTATATTTAATTTGCACAGTTAATTAGAGGTACCATCTAAGGATGGGTGTACTAGGGATGCGCAGGATTAAACTCCTACCCTTCCCTATGCATAACCGACTCCCGAACTCAAATCTGGTTTCAAAGACCATTTTCAAAATGAATGGGTTTTTCCATGTTTTCCCAAATTCTAATAAACTTGGTGGCGACTCCAATAATTTTCAACTAAATAAATTTCTCTCTTTCGCCGTCCTCGTCGCGATCCCGGTTGCGACAATGTTTTATGGATAAAGCAAGCATATAGCACGGTACTGAAATCACGAGGCTTACATGGGGGTCGGATTCCTCATGTGCCGGTTACGATCCAAATCGGGTCGTAACAGATTTAGGAGATATTCTTCATTAAATTGGTGAAGAATCTCCAAAGGATCTCGATGCCATGGGGCTGATCTTCGGAGCCCCTGTCCAAGGTTCCATGGTTGAACCGAGATCTCTAGCCTATATTTCAGTCTAGTATATGATATTCAACTTTTATGAAATTTGACACAAATGATCTTTATAATAGGTGATTATATATAATTCAATGGTTGAATCGACTAAAAAAGTTATTTCATAAAAAGTTATATATATATTCTCCACATCTTCATATAGAGGGCGGTTTATCCATTTATATTTAGATAAAAAAATCCATATGTCCAAAGAAATTTATACTTAAGGGATAAGTTAATTTCATTTAGTTCACATTACTTACTAGTTTTTTCTCTTGCCTAAAATAGGATGTGTTTGGATAAAAAAATTTCAAAAAAAAATCACTTCTTTAATTTCAATAAAAATATATTTTTTGTATATTTGGTAAATATTTTTAAAATAACTATAATCCAAAAAAAAAGTTTTCAATTTTTTTATAGAAGTTAGAAAAATTAAAGTAGTTTTGGGGAAAAAATGTTTTCAACTTTTTCAGTTATGTGTAAGATTTAAATTTCATAATATATTTTTTTAAAGCTAAAATAAATATACCCATAATTTATTATAAATTAAGTTGTAATCTATTTTTGGGATGAGACATGGGAAAGAAGGATAGACAATGGTGTTAGTATGGCAGTGAGTTGTTTATTTTATTTTGTTTCTCTCCTTTTATTAATTTCTTTAAGTATTAAGGCGATATAATTTGAAAGAGCCGATTTTGTAGTCCTATTAATTTTTTAATTTTGTATTTCAATCAGTTAGCATTTATTGAGTTGATCACCTCTTTTAATCAATCGCACCGACATTTACCGTAGTTTGGGTAACAAACTTTTTGGGTTTCTTTGGCCATGTTTGCTGCATCTATTAGATAAGAGTTGATTTATAGTATTAGACATAATAGTACAATGTCTTATAGTATAAAATAAGAAATCCATTGTATAAGCTCTTATCCTATCCATTGTTTGGTTGGGGGGGGGGGGGGAGCGGCAAGTGGTGACTAGCCGGTAGCAAGCAAGCGGTGACCAATAGCGGGTTGGGGCGGCCATTAGCGTATAATAGTAAGCTATGGTTAATTTGGAATTGGTTGGGAAAAATAATACTATATATCAAGTGTTATTTGATCTCTTGAAACATGATAACTTAATCATATAGTTATAAAATAAAATTGGTTTGACCATATAACATTATCCTATCATATGTAACACTACATATGTGATAAAAATTGGCATTATAGCATTACTTAATACAATCAGATCTTATACTATGTATTAAATAGAGCCTTAGACATCTATCGTCAATAATGATGACTAATTTCTTTGAGGTGTGAAGCTCTTCTAAGAGAGTAAACCTCTTCTCATAAACATTTATTTGTGATGAAAAATTCACCCTAATTTTGGTTGCAAACTTTAGTGCTAAGAATTTCTGCTAATTTTTATTTCGATAAATATAGTAGCAACCCAAAATAGGGGAGTAAGAAGGTTCAACATGATATACAAAAACACTTGGTACTTCCACCTTTGACAAGCTTAACACATCTACTCCAATATACAAAACACTTGAGCATTAGTATTCTACATTTCTACCGAACCTATTCTGCTAAATTTTGTGACGGACTTTGCGACACAAACTATATTCTACCATAAATTTAAAATTTAATGAAAAAATTTCACGTGGTGAAATTTTGTCATAAATTTGTGATTTAACTGTTTAAGATCTATTTTAAAGAATTGTTCAATTGAATTAATTTTAATAAATTGAAATAATGAACACTGTCAATAAGAAATTAATATATATACACTAGTCGTCTGACTCATGCAATGCATGAAAAGATAATAAAAAATAGTTTGTTAGTTATTATAAAAAATAAATGATAATTTATTTACATATATTTTATAAAAAATTAAGTATATAAATTTATCTTAAAAATAAGTTAATAGTTAAATAAGTAAATAAATGGACAAAATATAAATGTGTCATTCTATTTTATTTCTTATATTGAATATCATGTTTATAAGATTAAAAATATCTTGATAAATGACCTGTAACTAACAATAAAGAACCTCTTTTATGAAAATTTTGCACATTTCAAAAGTTGAAATTATTGATTAAAAAAAGAGAATAAATGAATAATTTTATTATATCATGAGCTATTTATAGGGATGACAATGAGTATCAATGAGAAAAGAGATATGTCCCAAGCCTCCCGTCACCGTTTAGAATTTTGTCTCACATCCCCATCCCCGTTATGGGTCCCCATTTCCCATTTCCTGTTTCTTGTGAGAATTTTGAATCCCAATGATATTCAAGAGTTTATTAATAAATTTCAAAAAAAGAAAAACTTTAAAAATATTTTACAATTTGAAACATAAATATTCATAATAACAAATACTATTAATACAACATAATCCAAATTAAAATTAAAAATATATACAAAATATAAATATAATAAAAATAATTAAAAAATAAAGATGTATTATCAATGTCCCTATTCCGTTTAACAAACAGGGATCTAGCCCGCATAGATCATCCTTCTGAAGGTAAAATATGTGATAATTCCTTTTCCATTGGATAATTCTCATATGTACCCATTTTTAATTTTTTTTATGATCCCTAGCCATTTATATCTTTTTAATAAATTAAAATATTTAATTTAAAATATAAAATATATTTTATCATTAATAAAATAATACATAAATTTAATTTATATAATTTTAATTGCACATCATTTTCTTGTACATCCTTTTAATACATTAAAATATTAATTTTAAAATATATATTATAATTAATGTGTAATAATTAGTTAAAAATTATTTATAATTCTAATTTATATAATCCTAATTATTAGAGTAGTATATCAATTATAATTTTTTTAATAAAAATAATATAATTATTTACTTTTAAAAAATTAATAAATATTTAATATCATTATCAAAGAAGTGTAAATTATAGAATTGACTTTTCTAAATATTTTAGTGTTAAAAAAATGAAGGTATTTTTTTCAAAAAAATTAGTATGAAAAAGTTATAGAATTGATAGATTAGAATGTTTAAGTCATAAAAAATTAAATAGAATATAGTGATACATGTAAATAGATAATTTTTTTTATTATGATTTTTAAAAGTTCTATATTTGAAATTAGAAAAATTCCCCTAATCTCATCTTTATTTAGAATTTTACTTCTATTCTCATGCACATCGCGGTCACAGGTCCCCGATTTTCATTTCATATGGAGATTTGAATCTCTATTGATATCTACGAGTTTATTAAAAAAAATTTAAATAAAAAATTTTAAAAATACTTTGAATTTCAAAATATAAATATCTATAATAACAAATACTACTAATGCAACACAATTATAATAGATTTGTTATCGTTAATATTATAATTATATATATATATATATAATTTTTATGACATAATATATTGAATTATAATTTTTTGTGCTATTTTTTATTTTTTATATTAATTTTGTTAATGGTAGAGAGATATGAATGTATGATTGAAAAAAAATAATTGATAATTAGTAGGTAAAATTCAAAAACTTACTTTAAGTGTTAAGATTATGAAAAAAGTAAGGTATAATTTTTCTATAAATAACACATAAAATAATTTTTATGTAATGTATCTTAAATATTAGTATTATAATGTGTCTTAAATATTTGATTAAGAATAAATTTTATATAAATTAAATTTTTAATTATTATCACATCAAAATCAATTAATTAGTAATTTGTTAATAGTTTGACCTACTCATTTTCTTTTAAAAAAATAAGTTGATTTTAAAGCTTATTTATTTTAAAAATATTTTCTTTATAATTTTTTATATTACTTTCATAATGTGAGGCTATTAATGGTTCTTAATTTAATTGTAGATCATAATTATATTAACACGGATTCTCACTTAGTGCATATTATAATATTTAATTATTGTAATATTTGATTCTTTAATTATTGTAATATCTAATTTTATTTTATGTGAAAAATAATTATAAATAAATTATAAATCAAGTTTAAAAAAATCTTTAGATAAAAGATTGAGAAAAGTGGGGCCTAAATCAATGTATGATTAACATGTGAAATCTAAGTCACTATATGAATGACATGTGTAATCATTTTTATGAAATGAGTCTGAAATATTAGTATAGTAGATTTATATAATAAATAAATTTTATACGAAATTTTAATCATTAATAACTTCTAATTATAAATAAGATTATGATAAATCTCTATTATTTTTTTCTTTTTAAAATCTTCTCCTATTTTTTAAATTTTTTTCAACACTAACTTTTTTTTCAAAATTTATTCAAATCTTTCAAAGTATAAAATTATCAAAATTGTCATGAATTGTATGATTGATTTATTTTCTTCAAAATTCATTCAAATCTTTTAAAATATAAAATTATCAAAATTATTTGCAAGAGCTCAAAGGTTATTGAAAGTATAATTTTATGGTCATCCCAAGTAATCCTAGGATATTTATTTTCACCTGTGTACATATATAAATTTTTTATTGAATTGATATATTCTTTATCTTTAAATTATTAAATTAGTCTATATATATAATCAAATAATATCATTACTAATGACATGAAAAAATATTCTGCCTTTAAATAATTAAATTCATCATAATCTTATTGTTAATAAAAAGGTAAATGATATAAAATAGCGCAGATATTTTTTATATTTCTTATAATTTATATACTTAATTTTATAAATTTAATATAATAGTATTTAGAAGAAAATCACCACCCACATCAAATATAAAAATTTTAGATGTGAAATTAATACTAAAATTGTGAAGTTAATTTATCAGTATAATTCATGATTTCAGCATCACAATAATTAAAAATATTTAATTAATGTGATGCAATCCTATTATTAAATTCAGATGATTATCAATAATATGCTAATAATATGTAATAATTGTGATTTTATTTTTTTCAAAAAAATTAATGAATAATTTCTTAAAAGATGTGGATCCTAAAATATTCTCATTGCGACACGTGTCAAATTTTTCCTCAAATAACTCTGAAATATTAGTATCATATAGATAGATTATTGATTATAGATGTGTGTCTGTGTGTAGGTTTTGTGTGCTTAATTAATAATTATTCTCATTTGTTTTGCTTTGCTGCGGGATAAATAATATAACGCTAATATCTTGAGAAATAAAAAGTAGATAAAGGAAAGATTTGAAGATTAGTTGAAGAGAAGATTTGAAAAAGATTTATCACAAAGATAAGTATTTGAAAAGGAAAATCTGAAGGAGATTGAAAAGAAAAACAAAAAGATTCTAACGGTTAGCTTACGGGCGCTATGTCGACTACCCAATGCCATAGTGATTGATATCAGAACAATTTATTATGAATTAATTTGTAATTTATTTTCTTGAGGATACGAGGGATCTAGTTGTAGTCTAGGAGATAGAGCAAGAAAATGGTTTTGTTGGTTAGTATAACAGTAGATGTTTATTTTCTTTTCTTATGATTTATTTCTTCCACGCTTTGACTGATCCTCACTTGCCCAACGAAGATGGAAACAAGAGAATGCAAACGAGGGGCAAGGAAGGGGCAAAGGTGAATCATCTTGCCTTTAGTGTTTCTTGTCTTGTTTTGTGTGTAAGTGCTAGTGTGAGACTTTTGTTGTTATGGTTTCTTATGTTGGAGTTATTGTTTTCTTGCGCTACTCATATTTTTGTGCTATTGATTTGCACTACTCCACCCTGGTAGTAGAGTAATTCTAATTACTTTTATGGAAAAAAAAAAATTAGTAACCATGCTTTTTCATCCTTCAAAGATTTGTAAAACATCTATTTAGTCTTTATATATATATATATATATATAGAGAGAGAGAGAGAGACTAAATAGGCTCATGAAAGGTTAAATGTAATATAAAATTAGCTCTTGAAAATTTTTTCATCAAAAAGGTCCTTAAAAATTATCATGTAACATAGAATAGATCTCTAAAATTAAAATATGACATCATTTTAGTTCTTTTAAAGAAATTTTTGGGAATCTCTTTGATATCCTATGTACCTTTGTTGTAAGGCCCAAAGTGTGCAATTGTTAAATGCCCTCCCCAAGGCTCGTCTCAAACGCCATTGAAATCTAGTCGGAGGTATCATCGGAGAAGTTAAAGTCTAGGCTCTGCTGCGATGGTTTTCAGTGAGAGAAAGAAAAGGGATACGTTAGAAAATTTACAAGATTATTTTATTTTCAAATTAAATTTGCGTGGTTCATTTATTTAATTATTAAATCTAATGGCTTAAACAAAGGAGGAATATAATAAATGTTGCTCAAACAGATGGGCAGCACAAGGAAATCTTCACTGTCCAATGGTGTATATAGTTGAGAGGTAAACATAAAGTTTAAATTTTTATAAATAAATTTTATATATAAAATTAGGTGTAAAATACATCCATAAAAATTTATATTAGCCAACTATACTTTAAAGAATAAAAATGAGTGACTTGCTCAAATCTAATATAAGACCTGTTTACAATAAGCTATATCACTGTCATGTGATTTCGTTTTTCATTTTCCTCTCTCTCTTTTTAAATGTACTGTTGCTCTCTTTTTTCAGATTTCTTATAGGTTTAATTATTCTGAAGATCCCTGTAATTTTACTCGATTTTTAATTAGGTATCTACAATTTAAAAGTTTTTAATTAAGTCCTTATATTATATAAAATTTTTAATTGAGTTTCTGCAAGTAAGAACCATTATAAAAAGATGAAATATTCCTAGTATATTCTATCTCTATATAGTATATTCTTAAAATATTCCTAGCATATACTCGAAATATTTTATTTTTTTATAATGGTTATTACTCACTAGGACTCAATTGAAAATTTTATATAATATAAGGATCTAATTAAAATCTTTTAAACTATAGAAACCTGATTAGAAATTGAATGAAATTATAGGGATTTATAAAATAATTAAATATTTTTTATATTAATATTCACCAAAAAAGGCTTTTTATATTGATGATTATTAAATGTTTCTAAAAGGATATATATATATATATATACACACACACAGAGTCAGTTGTTACTTTAGGTAGTTCATAGAAATTCAGCAATGGTTTTATAGTTTTCATCTGCAATGGCCACTATTCTTTTGTTAATGTAAAAAGTAAAAATTGAATGACAATTTGCACTTCTCCTGCAGCACTAATGGTCTGGTGCTCTTGTGCTCATATCCATGTTGCAGGTTCGAGATGGCACTACAGAACCAAACTAAATGACGTTATCAACATATAAAAATAAAACAATCTTGAAAGCTCAACCGTACTTAATACTTTCAAGATTTTGATAATTATTTTTTAAACTTGTTTACTAATGAGTTAATGCGTAAGGAGGATGACATTAATTAATGATTTAATTTGGAGTCGCAATTAATTTTTTTTTACAATGTCAATTATTTCAATCATACATATTGACATATCTTTATATAAAATGAGTGTGGCTTACAATAATTATATTAGAAATCACACGTATTTATAGTTGTATAGTTCATCGGATTGGAAATAACTGTATAACTTTAAATGTGAAGAAGAATTTAAAAGATAATTAAAACTGTCCCAATATTAATTTATATTAGCTGTATTTTATAATATTAATTATTAATACTAATTATCACTTCTTTTAAAATTCTTTATTCTTATGTACTACCTTTCCTTAGATAAAGAGAATAGTTGGAAAAAAATAATAAATATTGTCTAAAATTTTTAAATGGATAATTATTATCAAAAAAATTTAAAATTGGATAATTATCTTTTAAAAAATATTTTATATGGCTTGATTTATTATCATATAATTATATAATTGAATTATTTTAATAATTTTTTTTTTCATTCAACAACCCTACTCCTGCACAAAAAGATGATAATGAAAGAGCTGGCTAGGATGGATTGGGCCACTATGTACTACTCATGCTATGTTGAAATAAAACTTAGAACCCAAAACGTACAAAGTGGAGTCCTTGTTAGAACCCTCCCAAAAACAAAAAAAAATCCTTCTTGGTTTATTATTATTATTATTATTATTATTATCATCATTGAAACTCATACACAAAACAACACGGAGAACTCGCCATGAAGGAAGTCTTTACTTGCACTGGCATTGAACATCGCTTGCGTCTGATCTCTGCAGTGTAACGCTCTCTTTAGCCAACTCACCTGAATGCACTGAAGAACCCTTAAACCATAAAGCGAACCTTCCTTGTTCTCAATCACGTTTCACTCACTCCCTCACTCTTTCTACTCTCCCAACTACAACAAAATTTTGCCCACTTTCACTCGGTCCTTTTCTCACATCTCCACCCTAAGGTAAAGAGATTCTAACTTGATTTGCGAGCAAAGTAGGGTTTTATGATGAACATAGGCCATTCCTCTTCATCTTAATTACCCTCTTTTTGATATGATCTTAGTGTGTTTGCTATACATGTTGTTTTCTATGCGGTTGTGTCGAAGAAAAATAAACGTGGTTTTTTTTTTCTTTTCTCTTTCTTTGGTGTTGGATGTAATTCGGCTTTGTGAGATATAGGAGTGTGTGTAGCTATGGCTATGAGCAATGATGAAGGGGTGCACAACAACCAGATGGAGGTGGATCATCCATATGAGGTTTACCAGGTAACTTTTTTTATTTATTTTTTTGAATTCACATAACAAACACTTCAATGGGCTATTGTTTAGATTTGCATGCCCAGCATTGTTGTTAACAAATCCCTAAAATCAAGCGATCCAGTTGTTCTACAAAAGAAACAAAGATTTTGATTTGGCTTATCGCCTTATTCCCACTTATTTCTTATCTCTTCGCAAAGAATCACAAGTGAACTTAGTTTGATTTTTATTTTCTTTTTAAGTATTCTTGTGTCGTTTTCTTTTTATATATTTTTATCATTGCACATATTACTGACTAGCTTTCAGTTTAGTGTGCAACTTGGTTGGATCAATCTTGTAAAACATGGACCATGCCGCTGCCTTGTGCTTGAACAGTTGAACCTGGTTCACCATGTTGTGTACAAATTTTCCGATCAAATTAAACATGGAGATTTTGGTTTGTGCTCTTTTTATTGTTGTTAGTGCATCTTCCTCTCATTGAAGGTGTTGTTGTTTTAACACCAATAAATGCACAAATTTAATATTAGACAGAAGCTGTGTTTCAACTATTTTATTTCTTAACTCCTCTTGAGAGATAGTTCTATAATCTCTATAGATGTTGTGTTTGGATCTCAGGTTTAAGCTTAATTATTGAGTCTCATTTTCATTTTTCATTGTCTTTTAAATTTTTTTTTTTTGTTCTCTCAAACTTCTCTATGAGTGTTAAGCACTTTTTTATTATTAAAAAAATAAAGAGATCCAAATAAGAGTTGTAATTTTTCATGTTTTATCTCAATTATTTCGCAGATTAGAATGGTGATTGTACTGGCAGCTTAATTAGACTGATTTCCAATCCAGGATAACAACCATGGATTGGATTACAACTTGGTAAACTAAATTCATTAGTATGGCAGTCCTTTTTTCTTTTTTTTGATCAAGTCAAGAGTATTTTCTTGGATATAAAATAATTCATATTCTACTGTTCACAAACTTAAAATTTTTTGGGAGGAATGATTTATATCATCATATCAAAATTAAAGTATCAGTAACGAAGTGATTCAGATCATTTGTATCAAACTACTGCATGTTATTTGAACTTCGGTGTTTATTGGTTTTTTGGTTGAGAATGCAAAATTCACTTTGCACTATATTAAACTTCTTTTTGGTTATTTATGAGTTTAAGCACATTGTCATTTTTTGTTTCCTTTAATTGTCAGAATGATAACTCACAAAATAGTGCTGTATCCGAGGCACTGTCCCCTGAGCATTCTCAAAACGCTAATTATGTATCAGACTGCAGCTCCACAAACGTAGTCATGGGTTCTGGACTCAGCATGCAACGAGCAAGTGACCTTCTTTTTGTAGTCTCAATGAATGCTGAGCCAAACAGGACAAAGATCATTGACCTTGTTCGTTCATCCGTGGATGAGTTGTCCAAGTTATGCCTTGCAGGGAAGCCTCTATGGCTTCCTCAGAAGAACGAGAAGTACGAGACCCTGAATGATATTGAGTACTTGAAGCAATTTGGTGAGGTTGATGAAACGCTAAGGCAGATCATGAAGTTGGTTGAGGTTAGCGATGCTCAGAACTTACCAAGCTTTGAAGCATATCGCAGTGATAATCAAACATCAAACGAGACTCCGACAGGAACTCTACAAGTTGAAGCTTCAAGAGATATGGCTTACATTAACATGAGTCCAATCAACATTGTTGAACTGCTTATGGATCTGGTAAGTTATTTCTTTAGATATATAAGAAATTCTTAAGTATTTCTACAAAAATGATGTTATATATTCTACTCATAGTACAACACTTAACTTTAGCTATGAAAGTAAAAAAAGTAGTGAAAGTAAGAACAAGGTCCACACTAAGATAGAGTGTTGAACTAACAAAAGTTTAAAACATTACTTTTTCTTATTTTAAAAACACTAAGAGTTTGTTAAGTGCGTATGTGTACTCTTCTGTACAGTGATTTCAAGAATGTGAATGCTCTCTTGCAGTTGCACATAAATATATTTGGTACAGTTTTTCTTTTCTCAAGAATCAAAGAAGAGCATGTGCTTGTTTGGATAGCAATTTTTGTACAATGAGAATGAGAAATTGACTTTTTGAATATACTTCTACAAAAGGTAAGAATTTTCTAACTCTTCCTGAAAGTATTTTTCCCTGCTAAACCAACAAAGCTCATAGCCTTTTCAGGATTACGAGAGTTTGTCAACATCACTCATAAAATTAACTACATCAAATTTCGCCTTTCAAGTGACCATGAATATATGTTTCCTTCTCATGTATTTGGGGTTTAAAATCAGAATCAATGGTCAAGAGCATTTCACAATCTTGTCTCAAGAACAACGATCCTAGGAAGCTTGTCAGATGGAGTGGAAGGAAGCTTTGATGGGACATTGCACGTGGTATGTTAAGCGTTACAGTTCTTTTATGTTGCAAGTACTGTGTTTCATGCTTTAATGGAAGCACATTCTCTTGTGAAAAATAGAAAACCACCACGGATTTGTGTGTTCTTAATTCGATATTGTGAACTTTTGGGTTGCTATGTGTCATAAATCATAATCAATTTTCCATCGCACAAAACGGTTTCCTACGTAACGATGTTCACTATTCCAAATCTATTTAAATTTTGTAAACATTACTTCATTGATTGATTGTAGACATTTTATTGAATTATTCAAATTGTATACGTACATATCACATATAATATGGGCAAGTAGTTAAGTACACTTTTAATTAACTTTACACACGTGTAATTAAGGTTGCAATCATTAGCTGCCATTAAGTATGGGATTTTCGTCTGAAGAGAAAAATAAACGAAGTGATTTTGTTGGCAAACAAATAAATTAAGGGATTATTTTTTAATATAACTTATACTTTCGAATGGAATTGTATATATTTTTTTCGATAGTCGAAGATCAAGAAGGCTTATACTCAGAATTCGTGAAGAACAGAACAACTAAAGTCATTATATGCATCATAGATTAATGCGAGTGTGGGCGAGTACTATGTAGTGTTGATATTCAAATAATATCACTCAGAAATAAAGTGATAAGTAAAAGGGAATGCAGATGTGAATAGAAATATATAAGTAAGATTTAAATAGAGTTAGATCAAAGATTTGGCTCCTCCGTTCATCATATATATGTGTCTGTAATCTAGGGTCTTATTGTAGTAACTATTCAAGATGGAATAAGGTAAGTATTGCTGCTGTTGATTGGTTTCAAACTTTCAACTTAAAGTATGCGAATTGTTAAAGTACTTCTGATTTGTAATTGTATTTATTTGTATATGCATCTGGGAATCGCCAAAAAGGAAAAAGACAAAAAGGGATTGCCATGTGTAAGCAAATTTCTGCTACACATTTGTGTCAACGAATGCAGCTTGTCATTGAAATTTCAAAATTAATGTAATAAATGTTCTAATTCTTTTTATATCTTCTTTTGTTGTAGATAAGTGCAGAATTTCACTTGCCTACCCTTTTTGTACCATCTAGGGAGTGCTATTTTGCAAGGTATTGCAAGCAGTTGCCAAATGACACGTGGGGGATCGTGGATGTATCGCTGGAGAAGTATTTCCCTTCTCTAGCAGGCAATTGTCGACGAAGACCATCAGGCTGTTTGATTAAGGGAATGCCCAATGGATACTCTAAGGTAAAATGATATTAAAACTGAAATTGATTTTATTTTATTTATAAATTAAATTCTATGTTAAAGTAATTATATATATAAAAGAAGATTTGAATTGAGTTAATTTTTCATATTTAGAATATATTAGATGATTTTTAAAATGATTTAAATTAGCCTATTATTTAACATGATTCGGTCAATTTGGAGGTTCAAAATCACATCAAGTTTGAGAATTTCAAACTTAGTTGGGATAGTGAAATTCGAGATAGTGAAATTGAACAATTTAATGTGTCTTGATTATTGGACTAAAAGTTGGTATGAGAAGCGATTGTGTGCAAATTATTTGTTGCATAACTTGAAACACATTGAATATCGACAATTAACATAATGTACAGGAAGATGGTTTAAGAAAGAGTTTGTGAAGCATAGCAAGGATGAAGATGAAATTTTAAGCCTCTGCAAATTCGAATTACTTGAGCTATGAAGGGACAATCCAAGAGCTTTAAATTAGGAATCAATTTAATTCGTATTTTTCATGAGAATGTGATTTGCATTTAAAATTTAAAAAGAAATCAATAAAATTTCACAATTAAAGCAATTAAATGTTTAAATTTCATAAAAATTGGCAGTTCAAATTTTTTTATTATTTTTAAAACGTGCCGATACAAAATTTGATTTTCAAAACTCTGCCCAACGTTTTCTAGACGTACTGTGTGTTGATTTCGTGTCGTTAACTTTCTTTTTAATTAGTTCATTTTTATCTTAGGTTATATGGGTGGAGCACATGGAAGCAGATCATGATAGCCAACTGAGCAATCATTTCCGGCCACTAATCTCTACCGGTTTGGCTTTTGGTGCAACGCGTTGGCTTACTTCTATAGTTAGGCACACCGAGTGGGCTGAAATCATGAAAGCAACAACAACGCCCCTTTATGTAGATGATGGAGGTACGTCAATTCTACTGCACCTTCTACCTTAGATTTATCTGATAGTGAAAATAAGGGGGCATGGAGGTTAATATTTAGGGCCTATCACTAGTTTTTTTTTTTTTATGCTTTGTTCGATTTTGTTTTTAAGCAGTGAGAATGGTTTTTTTTTTTTTTTTTTTGCTTTTTGTTTTATAGTATGCTTGAATTTCTCTTTGGGTGAGCTAGAATTGATTTTGACCCTTCAAAATTGATTATATATGCAAGCTATCATAGGTTTGTTTGTTTTACTATGGTGGTTGATCAAATTATATCCATTTGACTAACTCTCACCAAACAGGCACTATATTATATGGTTTCTAGATCTCACAATCAATTATAGAATTTAGAATTGATTTTAGGAGAAGTAAGAATTTATTAGTTATTACTTTACGTAGAAATCACTTCTAGTAAAACTACCTAACATTGTTTCGGAATAACAGTTGTCTTTGTAGATTTCGAGCTGACCTCATTGAATTGGTTGAGGTTATTTATCATTTAATTTTAACACACTTTTTGTGGGTTGTATTTTATTTATCAAACTATGACTATGCTATAGCAATACATATGCAGCATGTTTAGCTGCTTGACCTGCTTCACTTACGCTTGTTTTTTGTTTCTTTTTATATGAACAGTTGTTATACCACAAGGTGGGAGGACAAGTTTCCTGAATCTGGCGGATAGAATGGTGAGAAGCTATTGTGCTGATGTCAATGCCTCCACAGGGAGTCCATGGATGCAAATACCTTCAGGTCCTGGTAGTGCAGATGTGAGGGTGACGATTAAGAATAATGTGGATGATCCTGGGAGGCCTCGTGCTACAACAGTGGTTTTCACCACTTCTATTTGGCTTAAAGTCTCCCCATCTCGATTATTCAACTTCCTTCGTCATGAGGATTCCAGAAACAAGGTATCCTCTGATGTACGTATTACAGACAATAATGATTGTGTTAATTATTGCAGCTTCAAACATAATTTTAGTGCTTTAGCCAACTTGAATATTTTTCTGGTATATAAATTGAAACAAAATGAGAAATACTATTTGCATATCACTTATTGCAATATATTTGAAGGAACCCCATGAGATATTCATTAGTCATATGACTTTGGAGGATGAGTCATAACTTTTTCTCAGAATTTGTATTTAATAGACGCTTTAGGATGTCATTTAAAAAAGTGGAGTAAAGGTTTATTTTAATTCATGAAATCTTATAGAACTTTTATTTTAATCTCCAAAACTAAGAAAGTATTAATTTTGTCTTTGAATTTATAAAAAGTAATTCAAGTTATTCTCTATTGTAAGGTTTGTCAATTTGTGGGTACTAATTTGAATTACTTAAAAAATTAATTTTAATTTTTATAATTATAAAAATTAAATTGATATTTTCTTAAGCATCATACAACTTTAAGGATAAAATCAACCTTTACTCTAAAAAAAGTCTTGAAAATGATACAAAGAACATTATTCTAAAAGTGTTTCATTTATTTAAACAATGTACATACAAATTGATTATTCAAAACACAAGGAAAAAAAAAAAAGAGACGAAGATTTTAAACCCAACATGTAATCGATTCGACGTAAATACTTCTTTAACAGTATTACTAAAATCAAGCAAAGTTGTGATTTTGAATCCCAATTCTATTTCTTTTCAATTCCCTTAATTTTCTTACATGTTTATTAAGTTCTGTGCTTTTGTTGAACAATCATTAGTGGGATTTACTTTCACGTAAGCTCACTGTTCGGGAATTTGCATACATCAACAAAGGCATGAACCCAGGGAATCGTGTTTCCTTAATGCGAGCGATGGTAACTAAGATCCTCCTTTATCTCCTGTTTTTTTTTTTTTTCTGTCTTTGTTCAACGACATCTAGTTGAGACTAAACTTACCTTATTTACGATTTCTTATTATTAGACTTCTGAGGACAAGCTTGAGATATTTTATCTCCAAGAGAGTTACACAGACTCAATATGTTCCTACGTGATTTATGCCCCACTAGACGAGTTTGCTCTGGCAGCTGTTGCAAATGGAGCAGACCCAGAAAATGTAATGATCCTGCCATCAGGGTTTGCTATCCTTCCTGGAGGGTTCCCAGATGATGGTGGTGATGATGATACAGATGGTGGCACTGGAAGCCTCCTCACCATTGCATTCCATGTCATTGAGAGTCACAACATTAGGCCACAAGTCCCTCCTGAATCAGTTGTGACCATGCACAAAATTATCACAGATACTGTTACCAATATAAAGGATGCGGTTGTTTATAACAATCTAGTCAACAATTGGGAGGGCGATTGAGACTTCAAAGCTTCTGAATTTGGGTTACAAACTCCCAAGTGTTGGATGTGGCAAAGGATTGTGTGGAGCACTGCAGACTACATTCTGCTTCTTCGTGTTCTGTGTCCTTTGCTGAAATCAGGTTGGATTGGTGTGAACTGTAAGATGGTACTAGGTACTTTTATCTATTTGGAGTCATTATAATTGTCGACATCACTGTGTTTTTATTACTTGGTTTGAAGTTTGGGACTTCGGAGTGAAATGGAGATGTTGAGCTGCCCATACATTTTCTTTGAGGTCAGGAAGTGTGGCTTTTCATTTGCTTATAGTCCAAAAAATGATGGGACGAATTTTAATGCCTTGCTCAGAACCGCCGAAAAATGGATGATGCATGGGAGTTTGAAGGTAGAGTTGCATTTAATGCAATTTAGTGGAGGCTCTCTGCAAATATGCAAATAGAGAGTAGGACTCATTCAAGAGCGATACATGATCACACAAGAATTTCTCTCCAGAAAAAGATTTGAGTTGAAGTATTCACCAATAGAAAAGAACCAACTTGAGCTTCTGGTGGTAAATTTTCAATCAGTGATGAAAGAGGAGTGCAAGTCAAATTCGAAGATAGTAATAAAAGGATGTACTAAAAGATTATTTGAGTTATAAAGGGGTAGAGATTAAAATAATATGACTTCTATTTGATTCAAAAATGTATAGTACGGAAAATGATAAAATGCATTATAAGATGTGGAGAAAACCAAAAGCCAAATATGAGGAAGGGCTGTTAAAAATTAACAGGCAATAAAGGAGAATAGTATTGTTTTACCACGGAAAATGAGATACTTATTTTTAAATATTAAAATAACATTACTAATAAAAAAAATACCAACTACTTTTGTTAAGACTATATATCATAATATTTTGTATTATTAATCATCATTTCACTTAAAGAGATATGCTATGTAGCTCGAAATTTAAATGTGTCCCCATTCTTATAGGTACCAAGCTACCCACCTCTTGTCCAACACCCCGTTGGCTACAATAATTTATTATTATTATAGTTAAATAGTTATTAGTGTCGAGGTTTTTTTTTTTTTTTTGGTGTTGAGTTTTTGACTTTTGGTCTGAAATCACCAATCACAAAACACCGAAACAACAAAGAGACCTAACCAGCCCAAAGCTAAAAATTAACATCGTAGCTGTCTTAATCTTTTTAATGAGTGCGGCCCAAACCAAGTTCACCCGGTTATAATATACTTTAGATGCCTAACCAAAATATACAGAATAAATTACATTCACATTTCTTAAAATTTATGAAAAGACAACTCACATTTCCTTTAATTGTCTAACTTAAATTCTCTCTACTTATCAAATTTTAAATATTTATATTACAGTCATATTCCTCATTCATAGAATATCATCAATAAACTTGATAGAATGATATTTTTATGATATTAACCGTTCTTAATTAATGAAATTAATTAACAGAATCCAGCAAGCCATGAAGCCCATTTTCCCTCCAAAGTAAAGTTGGATGGTTCAGGTAAAAGAGGGCCTGAAAGCGTAACAGGCTTCCCATATTTTGTTTCAAGGAAATTCACATACGGCCCTTCAATCTCCTGCAAGCTTTGAACCCAATTGAAGGCTTACTCTTTTTTTTTGAGGCACAGAAAGAACGTAATGATAGAAGATTTCGGTAAAAACAAGAAACAACAAGATCTTAGGTGATGTAGTCATCCAACGAAAAGTACACCAGATTTGCAAAGATATAGTAAGGGGAGCAATTAAGAGCAAGCTGGTTGACAAGGACTTTATTACGGTCTATACACATCTAGGAAGACCCACTTCCAATTGATCTTACCGGTTATCACTTGGCCTGTCGAATAATAATGGGATTTGCAAGGCAACTGGAGTTAGAGTAAATCTTGAAGCTTATGACAGAAATTATCAACACAAGAGGACTCTAAATTGTCAGTTAGTAAGAAGTTCCTAACTTTTGTGTGATTTGCTCTGACTTCTCTGCCAAGTTTGTTCTCATCGTCCATCACAATTTTCACGGCTTTGCACACACTTCCCTTTGTGAAAAACCCGTCTTCTTCACGCTTCTCCACTTCCACCCCAACCTTTAACTTTCTACTCATCATTCTTGCATTCGTGACATGATCAGCTCCTAGGCGAGGCATAAACACCAACTGGCACTCATTCACAAGCCCCTCATTTATAGAAGCAGCCCCACTGTGTGTAACAAAGCACCCAACAGAAGGGTGTCCTAGAATTAATTGTTGCTGCACCCATCCTCCATATGCAATCCCTCTTCCTTGAACCCTTTCTTTGAATCCTTCTGGTAGTGCTTCTTCAATAGACTCAAATCCTGTTGGGGGCTTAAGTGCTGCAAGAAATGGAAAACCTGTTAGCTCAAGACCAAGCAACAACTCTTGGAATTGGTTTTGCTGCAAAGGGCTTTCACTCCCATAAGCACAATAAACCACAGAACCAGGCTTGAATCCAGTAAGCCATGAGGCCCATCTTTCCTCCAAAGTAGAGCTGGTTGGCTCAGGTAAAAGAGGCCCTGAAAGCAGAATAGGCTTCCCGAATATCGGTTCAAGGTAATCTACAAAAGGCCCTTCAATTTCTCTGCAACCTCTGAATCCAATTGCATCTGATAACTTTGAACCAATTCCCAAGCGATCATAAAAAAGAACACCACTTCCAAACTCCCATTTCCTTGTGGCAGCAAGGAATCGAGCTTCATGTGCATGAAGCTTGATGGATGAGTCAGGAAAATCCGGTGGCGGTTTCATGAGGTCAGCTTCAGTTGAATCTCTTCCTTTGCGGTGCCCTGCGCCGTAAGCTACTGTTACAGGACTAACTATCAGATATTGGACACACTTGATGCCAAGGCTCCGAGTCAAGTTTGGTAGCCAATATGAGAAATCGAAGAAAACAATATGTGGCTTTAGCTCCTTGAGGAGAAGCTCTATGTCCTTCTCTGTGCGGTCCATGGCTGTGGCAATGAGTGGGAACAAAGAGAAGGGCACATCTGAAGTGGTTTCAGCATCATGGGGAAGGCCATCAACATGAGGAACAGTGATGGGGATGAAGGTGATGAGGTTTGGGTAGAGGTTGATGTGTTGTACTTTGGACTGTGTTCGTTTGGGGACGAAGAAGGAGACTCTGTGGCCTCTCTTTGCTAACTTGTTGGAGAGTTGAAGAAATGGGGTGAAGTGCCCCATGGCAAACCATGGAAGCATAGCTATGTGCATAGGAGCATTATCCATGGCGACCCGGATTTTTGGAGTGCTGCGTGTCAGCGTATATAAACGCCTAAAATTGGGTCTCCCATAATTGATCTTATTAACCCATCATCTTCAATAACAAAAAAGTTGGTGATTCAATATACTACTCATTTTCACATGTCAAAACAACACTACTTTATTGTGAATTAAGAAAGGCAAATCACTGTCGGCCACTCCTCCTTCTAGATAGAAATAGAATAACAATTAAGTATTGAATAATCTAGAAACGTGTCCATAACTTTTTCTTATTCAAATCATATAATAAGTTCTCACGTTGTCGTTAAGCTTTTTGGGAGTAGGGAAGGATCAATCAATCCTTCCGATGCGCGGGTCTTGCTCTTTGTTTTGAGAGGAAATATCCTATTTGGTGATTCAAAATTTTTGCGTCAAACTATTTTACTCTTAAATTAAATTTTATGATTCTTTAAGGTTAAAAATAATAAGTATATTAATTTTATTTATTAATTTTTTATTACTAAATTTATATATATAATATAATATAATGATATTGTATCATTAATACGTTAGAAGCAAGCTAAATAAAAAATATTTTAAAATAAATTATACTTATTTTAATATTTAAAATTATACAAAATGAATAATTTTATAACTTATAATAGATATTTAAATAATTTATTTTATAAATTTTAACCATCAAAATAAATTATTTTAAATTCTGTTCCACTATATATACATCATTTAATATCATGTTAATAAGTCAACATATAATTCTATAATATTTAAAGACTCAAATATATATAAAGAAATAACTATACCCTATTATTAAAATATTAAAAAAAATTTAATTTTAATTTTAATTTTTAAAGAATTAAATAGTCTTATAATTTTTTTTTTTAAAGAAACTACATGCACCTTATTTACTCGTTTTAAACTGGCTATCCTTTGATCCTCTCTTTCAGGTAAAAGTCTACTTAAAAAATTCTTAAATCATCTACAATTGTACATTTAACCAATCATGCCACTAAAAAAATAACTAAATCAAGGAAATTACCTAAATCAACTTAAATTAATTAACTAAAAGTTTCAATTAAAACCAATTCACTAAAAACTCCTCTACAATTAATCAAGTTAAAAATTAATTTCAAAATATTACATCAAATAAAATTGTGATTCTAATTACTACACTAAAAAAAATAAATCAAAGAAACTAATTGATCAACTTAAAAAATTCTTAAATCATCTAAAATTGTACATTTGACCAATCACTACAGCTAAAAAAGTAACTAAATCAAGGAAATTACCTAAATCAACTTAAACTAATTAACTAAAAGTATCAACTAAAACTAATTCACTTAAAACTCCACTATAGTTAATCAAGTTAAAAATTAATTCAAAAATATTATATCAAATAAAATTGTGATTCTAATTACCACCACTAAAATAAACTAAATCAAAGAAATTAATAATAAACTAAATAATCAACTCAAAAAATTCTTAAATCATCTAAAATTGTACATTTAACCAATCACTACAACTAAAGAAGAAACTAAATCAAGAAAATTACCTAAATTAACTTAAACTAATTAACTAAAAACTCCACTACAATTAATCAAGTTGAAAATTAATTCAACAATATTACATCAAATAAGATTGTGATTCTAATTGCCATCACTAAAAAAAAAAACTATATCAAAGAAATCACTATAAGAAAAAACACTATTACCAACAGATTTTTAAGATTACCGATAGAAAATTTCACTTCTAACGGATTTTTTAATGGATTTTATCAATCGGTAATAATGTAGTCGAAAATCCTTATCGGCGGAAAAAATTTGTCAGTAATAAGCGAACATAATTCGCAAACAAATTCGTTAGGGATTAATAATTATCGATGGATTTTTTAGGTAAACCCTAAATCCGTCGATAATGTTTTAATTGAATTTTTATTTTTAAATATCCAAGTTTTATCAATGAAAAAATCTGTTGGTAATTACTAAATTTTACAATTTCTTCATTTGTTATTTTATCGATGAAAAAATCCATCGGTAATTACTGAATTTTAAATTTTTGTTTTCATTTTATTGATGGATTTTTCGGTCCATAATTTTTCATTTTACTTATTTTTCATTCTATGGACACAAATATAAAAAATTCAATATATAACAAATAAAGAATACTTTTCATATGGTTAACATGGTAAACAAATGTTCTAAACTAATCTTTGTATCTTTGAATTAGGAGATGCTTGATTTTCCATCTTCAACATATATAGCAAAAACTCATTCCACATATCAACAGGGCCTAGCAAGCACCAGTGAATGCAGTCGTTTATTGTCATATTTTTGTCCTTTGAATGTCCATAGTTGTTTGGATGACCTTCTGGCCTCAGCAGCATAATTTGAGCTGTATCTATCATCAAAAACTGCAAGCCCTTCTTCGTTGCCTCCTTTTGTGCTGCTTTGAATTCCTCCACTTGACTCAGATACATCTGCATCACATAATCATCCAAGTTGGTTTCTTCCTTGGTAAATGGCTTTGAACCCTGCAACTCGCAATAGTTTATAACCAAGTACATAGCGTTAGGCATAAGTGCATTGTTTATCATCCACTTCCTGATCAATAACACAAAAATACAAATAGTCCTTATAGATATGGACTAAACAGACAATGTTTACCTGTTAAAGTCATGCAACTTGCTTCCCAATGACCATACCTGGCCATTGCCTATATGAAAGCTTGAAATCCAGTACAATGTATATTTACTCAATATAAACGTCCAAACAATTGTAAGCATTGAATATAAAATTAAAAAAGAAATGCAAAGGAAACAAGTAAAACAGCCAAATTGCTATAAAAAATTATTTTGGAAATAGTTATAGAGTCTAGACAAAGTGAAAAGTTGATCAATACAAAAAAGAAGTCCCTCACTCAATCCTGTCTATTTCTTTAAAAGTAACCACTAAATGCTCCCCAATTTGGTTGTTCCTCAAAATGAAAAATCTTAGCATCACAAATAAGGCATACCTACATCGACTGAGATGCAACTTTGTCCGGTGTTGAAGAACCATCATTAAAGAATATATTCCTGAAGCAAAAATTATAACACAGATAAAATACATTATGAGTCTATGACGAAATCAAACTGAATTTTAAAGAAAGGAGGTAGTAAGCTACTTATTTGTCTTTTTTACATCACAATAACTCCAAATAATGCATCACGAGTATGTCAATCCAAGCAAAACTCAGGCTTCTCACTAACAACAAATTATATTGAACTAGTGAGCATGAATTAGAGATGAAAATTTCATAATCATGCTAAGAAAATGAAATGTTTCAATGGAAATTGCTAGAGCAGCAAAATCATGGACTAAAAGCTCCATTTGAAAATTCTTTTGGCAAAAACATAGCAAAGCAACCATAATAATTATTAGGCCTAATCCAGTGCATAAAACCTCTCAATATCTACCTTAAGAACAATGATAAAATTTTCCAATAGCAATGATATCCAATTGAAGATTAATCCAAATTTACAACAATAACCATGTAACTGCATTAACACATCAAGAAAACAAATATTAAATATACACCAACAAAAATGCAAAACAAGGCAAATAAAATGACATTTAAACAATTAATTAGTTACCGAGGTTCTTGTTGAGGGTTTTGGTGAATTGGTTCAAAGCTGGTGGGACCTTCAACCTCTGCTTGAGGACCCTCTTTTTCCTCTGGATTTGAACGATCTTGGCCACTTCACAAACCGTGTCGGGTCTCTCTTTGATGGCAATGCCCCTTCGATCTCGAACTGATTCGGACATTTCTCGAACAACGAGTTCGTAACCTTCTCCTGAGACACACCGAATAAAAAATCAACAATATAATTCAAATAACAATAGTTTATCACAAAAAAAGAAAATGATAATAGAAATTGAAAAAACGGAGAATCTGAAATGAAAAATGGATGAGTAGCTTACGGCCTTTAACTTCATCTAGATCCAGCACAGCGGCGGCCTCTGGCTTCTTCCGCATTTCATGTTGCAGCGGCAGCTTCAGATAGGTGGCGGAGTTGGGTGAGGGAAAGGGCGGCGCAGGGTTGGCAAGTGAGGGGGTGGCACGGCTTTTTACATAGAGAGAGAGCATGTGTGTGTGTGTGCTGAGAAGGGAGGGAGGGGACCAACGCGGAGTTGGGCGAGGCAGGGGGAGGTGCAGCGGCGTTACATGAGGGACAGGCAAGCGCGATGGGCAGCAACGTTTAGCGAGGGAGTGGGGGGTGTAGATGGCGCTGCTTTTACAGTGAGAGAGAGAGTCTCAAGAAGGGAGAGAGAGAAATGATGAATGGATGGAAAGCTTCACCTTTTTTCTTTAAGTTATCAGGGGGATTTTAAATTACAGACAGAAAATATCCGTCAGTAATCAAGCAAGGCGCACACTCCATATGCACATTTTCGACGGATTATTCCGCTGGTAAAAGTAATTTCTAGATTTTATTTATCTATGGAAAAATTCATCAATAAAATTAAATTTATTTTAAAAAATAATTTGAGTTAGTTACCGACGGAAAAATCCATCTAGAAAATTAATTTTTTGAAGAAAAATAATTCATAATAGTTACCGATGAAAAAATCAGTCGGTAATGCGCGCCATATTCATTTACATTTGCACGCAAAGTTTACCAATGGAAAAATCTATCGGTAATGACTGAAACCCAAAAATTTTTGAATTTCTTATTTTCCGTCGGTAAAATCCGTCAGTAACTCACATTTTTCTTGTAATGAATTAAATAATCAACTAAATAATCAACTTAAAAAATTCTTAAATCAACTAAAATTGTACATTAAACAATCACTACAACTAAAAAAGTTACTAAATCAAGGAAATTACCCAAATCAACTTAAACTAATTAACTAAAAGTTTCAACTAAAACTAATTAACTAAAAACTCCAATACAATTAATCAACTTAAAAATTAATTCAACAATATCACATCAAATAAAATTGTCTGCCACCACTAAAAAAACTATATCAAAAAAATTAAATAATAAACTAAATAATCAACTTAAAAAATTCTTAAATCAAGTAAAATTGTACATTAACCAATCACTACAACTAAAAAAGTAACTAAATCAAGGAAATTATCCAAATCAACTTAAACTAATTAACGAAAAACTCCACTACAATAATCAACTTAAAAATTAATTCAAAAATATTACATTAGATAAAATTGTGATTCTAATTACTACCACTAAAAAGTACTATATCAAAGAAATTAAATAATAAACTAAATAATCAACTTAAAAAATTGTTAAATCAACTAAAATATTGTACATTAACCAATCACTACCATAGTTTTCAGACTTGAACCAGTGATCGACTTGGTTGAGACATTGGATCACTGGTTATTAAGCATGCTACAGTGCGTCTCATGCTTTCTATTGCCTGGATGAATGGTTGGTGGCTCCGTCAATTCGATGTCAAAAATGCATTCCTACATGGCTCCTTGGATTATCCAATCTATGTCTCTCAACCTCTAGGCTTTGTCAATCTGCTATTTCCTGAGCATGTTTGGAAGTTAAATAAAGCCTTATATGGGCTTAAGCAAGCTCCTCACACTTGGTTCAATCGGTTCAGCTCCTTCTTAGTTGACTATGGTTTTGTTTGCAGCACTGCTGACTCATCTATGCTTGTGTTTCACCAGCATGATTCTGTCATGATTTTATTATTCTATGTGGATGATATAATCCTAACAGGTAATAAGGGCTATACTCTAGCTAGCTTTATAGCCTCTGTAAGTCGTGCTTTCAACATCAAAGATATGGGTCAACTCCATTTTTCCCTTGGCATTGAAGTTCACCACACCGATTATGGTCTCTTTCTCAGTCAAGGCAAGTACGCACAGGACATCCTTGAACGCGCCAACATGCATGAGTGCAATTGTATTGCTACCCCACTGCCCCGTTGACAAGATAGTCTGATGATACTCTTTTCTCTGATCCTAGTTTATATCGTAGCCTTGCAAGAGCTTTGCAATACTTTACATTCACTGGGCCTGATCTCACTTATGCAGTCAACCACTTGTGCCAATTTATGTAGTCTCCTACTAACTCCAATTACAAGGGAATGAAAAGAGTTCTTCGCTACCTCAAAGGCACAACTACCCTTGGCATGCGCATTACTTCTGTCTCAGACTCCAACTTATATGCTCTTGCTGATGTGGACTAGGCTCGCTGTCTGCAAACAAGGTGCTCAACTACCGGCTACTACACCTTCCTTGGCAGCAACTGTATCTCTCGGTGTGCTAAGAAACAACCCATGTTTGCTCATTCTACCATCGAAGCTGAGTATCGTGTGATGACTTCAGCAACTGCTAAACTAACTTGGCTTAGTTTTCTTTTGCGGGACATCAGGGTTCCCTTGAAGAATCTTCCAAAATTATTTTGTGACTATCTCAGTGCATTACATTTATCTGTTAATCCTGTCTTCCATTCCAGGACCAAATATATTCAACTGGATTATCACTTTGTCAGGAAAAAGGTTGCTCAAGGTACCCTTGTCACGTGTTATGTTCCATCTCATGCACAACCTGCTAATATTTTCACCGAGACCTTATCAAGTCAAGTCTTCTCCATTCTCAGGTCCAATCTCGGCATTCATCAACCCATGCCACGTTTGAGGGGGCTGATAACGAATGTACCAGCAATCCCTTGCTTTTAGGATAGCCTTTTTGACTTTTGAAACATTTATTAGACTTTTAATTCACGTATCTTTGCAGTTCCTAATTTCACGGCTTTCCTTTATGATCCTGTAACTACCTTTTGTTTATTTAAATAATAAAACACACTGCTACTACAATGAGTAGCATAGCTTTTAACCCAAATACTCTTTTAGTTTAGACGTAAAAAAAAAAAAAAAAAGTGGTGATAGATGAATAGAAATAATAAAGATTATCATCATGAAGTGGACGTGATAATTGGAGATTCACTTTTGATTTTATTCATTAGAAAAATATTTTTGTCAAGAAAGTTACAAAGATGCCCATAACCTTCTCTTACCCAAAGCATTTAATAATTAATCTCACCTTTGTAGCTTTCTTAGTTCCTCTCTCCAATCAATCATGATTCATGAAAATGTGATGCGCGTGTCTTGTGCTCTTTGGTACGGTTTAACCGCGCAACACTTGATTCTCTCTTTTAGGTAAGGGCCTATCAAGCTATCACTGTCACTAAAAGAAAATTAACAAAAGATGTGAACAGTGGCTTTAAATTTTCATGCAGCACCTAATAATTTTCTCCTGAACCGTTAAATGGTACACTGAATGAAATTTTGGCTTCAAAAGCTATGTATATCGAGATTTGTTTCGAGCATTTGAAGCATCCCATCAGCAACACCATTTTCTCTATTTTACAGTGTATTGAGAACCAAACTAGGCACCAAACCCTTCCCGATACCAATTAAGAGATGTAGAAATTCAATCGGTTCGATTGAGAATTTAATAAAAATATAATCGATATATAATAAATATATTTATATAAATAAATAAATAATAAAATAAAATATATGTTAAAAATAATTAAAAATTATATTAGACATTAAAGGTTGGGGAAGTGTGTGTGTATATATATATATATATAAATAAATATATGTGATTATTTATAAAGGTCTAAATAATAATACTATTAATAATATTAAGGTAAATCATAAAATTACTTTAAAGTTTATTATTATATTTTTGTTTGATTGTAGTCTATATATATAATATTTTGGGTCACGGTCTATTTATATTTCATGTATATATAAAAGACCATTGCCTTCATTAGCGGGTTTTAATTTTTTGTTTAAGATTGCTGTTAGTTAACACAGTGAAAAAATTGCTTTAGTTTAAGTGGGCCTAAAATTAAACCTAGCCCAAACAACCTCAAAAGTTAAAAACCCTAGATCTATTAGGTAGTCACTTCTTCTTGCTTTGTGGCTGTATACCGTGAAGAGGCTTCAGCCTTGCATTGTGCACAATTTCTTACTGTTAACGCAGTAAGAAGTAAAAGGCAGAAGCAGAACATGAGTGGCGCAGTGGGCAGCATGACCAGCAATGAACAATGTAACAGGCGGCGATGCTCTCAGTTTGCCAAACCGCACGAGTCGGGCTGGTTCTCTCGATTTGCCGGTTCCCTAGCTGTTCACAGCAGTCAGAGACGATTTTCTTGATCACTAATTTTGAGCACCAAGCCAGATACACTAGACCGGTTCATAGTTTAATAGGTTGGACCGGATGGTTCGGTCCGGTTTTTAGAATTATGCTATTTTGAGAGTTATTTCTTTTTATTAAGTCGCTCTTTTGTGTATTGAATGTACATAAAGATGGAAAAATACTGTGATGATATGAGTATGTTGGTGTATTTGAGATTTGGGATTTGAGTTGTGTGTGACCATTTTATACTCTCCATCATAGGTCAATAATGAAATATTTAGTTGTTATATTTTAATTTAAGGAATTATAACAACGATTGGTATGGGGTATACAATGTGGATATATAGAATCATTCAACTTGCATGTTATTTGAACATAATAGTTGCAGAAAGTCGTACAAAAGCCCTTGTGGGATTAATTTATTCATTGAAGATTGTTTTATATCCACGGGCTAACACATATATTAATGCATAGTAATATTTTTTAATCGTCCATCGGTATCAAAATATCGTTTTCAACAGGAATTGTCAACTGTAATGATGTCTTTCCTGGGTATATTGGTGATGATAGAACCGACAAAGATGCATTCAAGGTATCCAATGATCTAAATTAAGTCCTTTTTTTTTTATTCCATTTGTCATTTGTAGACCAAGTATATTTTTCCATTTCTCTAGCTAGGCTGCACCATTTGATGACTTTTGGTTGTGGAGTTTGGCCTGTCTTTTTTTGCAACTGTGCCTTTTTGCAAGGTATTTGAGGCCTTTCTAGGGGTGGTTGTATATGGAAGAACAATCAAACAGGTTGTAAAAACATCGGAGAGAAGAAAATGCAAACACTAGGATAAAACCATTGACACTTGGCTTCATTAAGGGTGCTATGACAAAATTTTTATTAAGACTAGTGGAAAAATTGGCAACAGAAGAGGCACTACTGGTGATGTTGTACGTCCTGATGAGTACAACTGCTATGTTTGCTAGTACTAAATCATGAAAGTAATTGGGTAAATATGAAAGATAAAGCGAAGATGTATTCTTGAGGAACTAGATATAAAAAAGGAACAATGTTATGGATAGTCTTCCAGTTTGTACAGTACAATTAAACCGCCAAAGAGATTGATATTATTTTCGAGTAAGAACAAGCTGATTACGTTAAGATTTAAGAGAACAGAATGAAATATGTAAAGGCAAGGGCATTTTTTGGTCTCATTTTCCCATCCAAGGAGAAGCTATTCCAAGTGCTCTTATTAGTTGTCACTTGCTTTGCCAAGGCAAAGAATGGAAATGGCAAAGCAAGTGAGTTTAGAGTAACTCTTGAAGCTTGTGACAGAAACTATCAACAAAAGACTACTCGAAATTGTCGCTTAATAAGAGGTTCCTCACTTTGGTATGATTTTCGCCTTCTCTTCCAAGTTCATTCTCATCATCCATCACAATTTTCACAGCTTGGCACACACTTTCCTTGTGAACAAGCCATCTTCTTCACCCTTCACTTCCACCGATCACATCCCGGGCGTGGCAGCAACACCTACTGACACTCATTCACAAGTGCCTCAGCTATAGAAGCTGCTCCCCAATATTGTGTTACAAGGCAACCAACAGAAGGGTGTCCTAAAATCAATTGTTGATGCACCCATTCCCCATATGCAATCCCTCTTCCTTGAACCCTTTTGGCAAAGCTTCTTTAATAGACTCAAATCCAATGGGGGGCTTAAGTTCTACAAGAAGTAGAAAACCTGCTAGCTCAAGACCAAGCATAAACTCTTGGAATTCATTTTGCTGTGGAGGGCTTTTACTTACATAAGCACAGTAAACAACAGAACCAGGCTTGAATCCAGCAGGCCATGAAGCCCATTTTTCCTCCAAAGTAGAGTTGGACGGTTCAGGTAAAAGACGGCCAGAAAGCATAACAGGCTTCCCATATTTTGTTTTAAGGAAATTCACATTAGGCCCTTCAATCTCCTGCAAGCTTTGAACCCAATTGAGGTTTTACTCAATTTTGTTTTTGGTACAGAAAGTAGGTAAAGATAAAAGACCTAGCAAAAAAATATGATCCGGAGGAATTCGGTAAAAATAAGAAACAACAATATCCTATGTGATGTAGTCATCCAAACGAAAAGTACACCGGATTTGGAAAGATATAGCATGATATTATCTTCATGTTCGGTATCAATTTCATAATTAATGTCGCTTTCTTTGTTTTTGTTATACTTAAACAACATACAATTATCAAAATAGTCAAAACCACCTTTATTACGAAATTGGGAGCAATTAAGAGCAAGCTGATTGACAAGGACTTCTTTTTTTCATTCGATTGACAAGGATTGACAAGGACTTTATTACGGTCTTTACGCATCTAGGAAGACCGACTTCCGATTGATCTTGCCGGTTATCGCTTGGCCTGTCGAGGATAATAATGAGATTGGGAAGCGACTGGATTTAGAGTAAACCATGAAGCTTATGACAGAAACTATCAACACAAGAGGACTCTAAATTGTCACTTAGTAAGAAGTTCCTAACTTTTGTGTGATTTGCTCTGACTTCTCTGCCAAGTTTGTTCTCATCATCCATCACAATTTTCACGGCTTTGCACACACTTTCCTTTGTGAAAAACCCGTCTTCTTCACCCTTCTCCACTTCCACCCCAACCTGTAACTTTCTACTCATCATTCTTGCATTCGTGACATGATCAGCTCCTAGGCGAGGCATAAACACCAACTGGCACTCATTCACAAGGCCCTCATTTATAGAAGCAGCCCCACAGTGCGTAACAAAGCACCCAACAGAAGGGTGTCCTAGAATTAACTGTTGCTGCACCCATCCTCCATATGCAATCCCTCTTCCTTGAACCCTTTCTTTGAATCCTTCTGGTAGTGCTTCTTCAATAGACTCAAATCCTGTTGGGGGCTTAAGTGCTGCAAGAAATGGAAAACCTGTTAGCTCAAGACCAAGCAACAACTCTTGGAATTGGTTTTGCTGCAAAGGGCTTTCACTCCCATAAGCACAATAAACCACAGAACCAGGCTTGAATCCAGTAAGCCATGAAGCCCATTTTTCCTCCAAAGTAGAGTTGGTTGGCTCAGGTAAAAGAGGCCCTGAAAGCAGAATAGGCTTCCCGAATATCGGTTCAAGGTAATCTACAAAAGGCCCTTCAATTTCTCTGCAACCTCTGAATCCAATTGCATCTGATAACTTTGAACCAATTCCCAAGCGATCATGAAAAAGAACACCACTTCCAAACTCCCATTTCCTTGAGGCAGCAAGGAATCGAGCTTCATGTGCATGAAGCTTGATGGATGAGTCAGGAAAATCCGGTGGCGGTTTCATGAGGTCAGCTTCAGTTGAATCTCTTCCTTTGCGGTGCCCTTCGCCGTAAGCTACTGTTACAGGACTAACTATCACATATTGGAGACACTTGATGCCAAGGCTCCGAGTCAAGTTTGGTAGCCAGTATGAGAAATCGAAGAAAACAATATGTGGCTTTAGCTCCTTGAGGAGAAGCTCTATGTCCTTCTCTGTGCGGTCCATGGCTGTGGCAATGAGTGGGAACAAAGAGAAGGGCACATCAGAAGTGGTTTCTGCATCATGGGGAAGGCCATCAACGTGAGGAACAGTGATGGGGATGAAGGTGATGAGGTGTGGGTGAAGGTTGATGTGTTGTACTTTGGACTGTGTTCTTTTGGGGACGAAGAAGGAGACTCTGTGGCCTCTCTTTGCTAACTTGTTGGAGAGGTGAAGAAATGGGGTGAAGTGCCCCATGGCAAACCATGGAAACATAGCTATGTGCATAGGACCATTATCCATGGCGACCAGGATTTTTGAAGTGCAGTGTGCCAGAGTATATACTGTGAGGCAAAATGTTATTTAATATCTAAAGTAGCTGTTTGGGCTGTTAAGCCCGTTGTCTATCAAAAAAAAAAGCTGTCCGATCAAAGTTATTATTGAATATTATAATATTCTCATTTCATCTTATTTACCTGTCATCTTCTATGATAATAAAATTAGTGTGGATATTTAAATTTAAATGTTAAAACAATATTATTTTATTGTGAATTAAGAAAGACAGATCACTATCGGTCACTCCTGCTCCGGGAGACAAATAGAATTAAGTATTGAATAATTCAGAAACATGTCCATAACCTTTTCTTGCTCAAATCATATAATGAGTTCTGACGTTATTGCAGCATTTTGGGAGTAGCTAAGGACCAACTAATCCATGCGATGCGCGTGTCTAGCTCTTTGTTTTGACCTCTCAATCCTTTGATTCTCTCTTTTAGGTAGAAGTCCATCACTACCACTGAAGAAAATTAACAAAAGATGTGAACAGTGGCTTTGAATTTTCAAGCCAATCAAATGGACAAAAGTCCATGGCTTCTCTCGCCGTAGGAAAAACTATAATAGAAAAAAAAAATTATTTAAACTCATAAATATTATATTAACATATTTTTATTTATCAGTGTGAGTCTACTTAATTTTGGACTATATTGAAGGACCATATATATATATATTTTTTGTTTAGGGAAGGACCACTTAGTTATGGCTTCAATATGACCATACGGAAGGACCAATCAATCCATGCGATGCGCGGGTCTTGCTCTTTGTTTTAACAGCTTGCTGCTTTAAGATTTTTGTATTAGATTATTTAGTTCTATTAAAAAAGAAATTAATGATGTGATCTTTAAGTATTGAAAAATTAAGAGCGCGTTTGGTTTGTGTATTTCTCGTTTCCATTTTCAAGAAAACAGAAAACAAACTTGAAAATGCGTTTGGTTTATTTTTGTCGAAAATATTTTCTAAAAATATTTCCTAAAAAGAGTGAAAATTTGGAAATGGAAAATTTTTGGGGCTGTTTGGAAGCCTTTTTTTGTTTTTATTTTTAAAAACTGTTTTAGAAAACAGTTTTAAGTTTGATTTTTAAAAACAAAAAAATGAAAAAACTTGTTTGGTAATTTAACTTCAAAAACAGTTTATAATAACAAAAAATAAAAAATTTGTTTGGATAATTTTTTTAAAAAACAACACCACCACCAACAACACCACCACCACCACCCACACTTTCACACCACTACCATCACCACCAACCATACTTTCACCCCACCACCGTCCACAATACAACCAAAATCGAGCCATAAACCAAATAAAAACCAACACAGCATCGTTCATCATCATCAACCAACTTCACAACAAACCAACAAAATATTCATTCATCATCATCAACCAATATTCATTAAAACAAAAAACAACTTCTCAGTAATCATTCACTAACCCATTCCAAAAAAACAAAAAACAAAAGAAGAACAGCGAACAACCTCGGAGCACGGCGGATCGCGGCGCTTGGTCGTGGAGGAGCTTGGTCGTGAGGCCTGGGTCGCCAGGACTTGGTTGCGGAGGAGCTTGATCTTGGACCTTGGTCACAGGGCTGGGTCGTGGGGTTTTGGTCGCGATCGCAGAGGAGCTTGGTTGAGCAGCTGAGTCGCGGGGGCTTGGTCGCCAGCTCTTGGTCTGGGTCGCGGTGCTCGAGCAGGCTAGGTCACGTCGGTCGCGGCAGATCTGGGTCATGAAGCTCGCCGAGGCTGGGTCGCGGGGCTCGCCAGCTCTTGGTCGCGGAGCTCGCCAGCGCTGGGTCACGGAGCTCGTCAGAGCTTCGTCGCGAGGCTCGCCGGCGCTTGGTCGCAGGGCACTCCGGCGCTTGGTCGGGCAGAGCTTCGCCGGTGGAGCTTCTGCCAGGAGGAGTTGCAGTGGGAGGAGTTGTGGGAGATGGAAGGAGTTCCATATTTTGTTTTATAAATCTGTTTTTAAAAACATCCAAAACTTGTTCTTGGTTTTTTGTTTTTAAAATCTGATTTTTGTTTTTTATTTTTAAAAATAAATTTTGCAAAACAAATTGACAAACAACTTTTCTTGTTATTTTGTTTTTAAAAACACAAAACAATTTTTAAAAATTGTTTCCAAACAGCACCCTTGTTTCCTGCGTTTCCTTTGTAAATCTTGAAAATGAAAATGATTGAAAATGCGGTGGCATTCTTGTAAATTTTAAACATACTCAATTAGATCATTTCTTTCATCTCTCTCGTCAGTGTAAGTCTGCAACTCTTCATTCCTGTATCCCTCTAACTCTTCATCCATGGGAACCCATCACACTGCACTATCACTGCTCCTTCCTTGCACCATTGCCGTTACTAGCCAAGCCACCATAGCATCATCGTCGTTACCGTGCTTTTGCTGCACATAGCTCCATTTCCGCTTTCTCAATCTAGGGATCGTATCCCCAATTTCAAACCTTTGGAAAATTAGCTCAAGAAGGTTGTTTCTTTTTTTTTTTTTCCTTTTCCTTATCTGGTTCATGATTGCACTTGTTTGTATTTTGTGGAGGTGCCAACTCTGAAGGAAAGGGAAATTGGGAACTTTTGGTTCAAGATTCCCTTATCTCCATTACATTAGAGTTTTGAGAATCAATATTTGTAACAAATGGGCATGACTGAAGCGCCCATGATAGAAAAAAAGTATCTTCCAGGAGGTATTCTATTTTTTTTTTTTTGGGTAATTTCCAGGAGGCATCTTATGATTAATAAACTGATTTGTCATTTCGTTTGAGGCAATGAACGTTAAGCATAACTTGATGCTCACTCTTATGAGCTACAACAATGTTTATTGAGGGGAAAAAACAAAAGTTGAGCAGCTCATTGTATCCCATAATTGTAAGGGATTTAAACTATCCTCTGGTTCTCTTTTTCAATTTTGTATATTGTTATTGCCGATGGATCTTGTGCTATTTTTGTTTTAAAGGATGAAATTTTGAATGAGAATCATTATTGGGTGCGATTCATTTCATATTGATTATTTAATGATAAATACAATATTATTATTTTAAATTTAATTTTAAAAATATATTTTAAAATAAATAAATCAAATATATTTTTATTATTTTTACTTTTTAAAAATAGAATACAATTTTATAAACCAAACACATTTTTTGATTTTAAAAATCTGAAAATAAAAATATTTTTAAAAAATAAAAATAGAAAATAAAATTAAAAAATATTTTTACAAATTAAACGCCACCTAAAGTGCTGATCACATGCCATCCGGTCGATCTTCAAAGTGTGAGATACTGAGATGCACGCTAGTTTTAACAACAAAAACAAAAAGGGTACTATTAGATTTTAAATTAATTTCAAGGAAAAAAAATATTAGACCTTTATAAAACACTGATTTTATGAAAACAAATTTATTATGTCATTTATTTTTCATTTCTGTTATAAAAATTAAACCTTTATAAAAAATATACATATATATATTTATCTAAATACATATTTGTTATTATATTTTAGCTGAATAAATGAATCTCTGAATTGGTTCCTTGTCCAATCCAATCTAATATCCAGGTTTTTGAAGTGGCACAGTCACTTGATTATGAGATTCATTAACTTTACTGTGAATGTAAATTTTATTATGAATGTATACAAAAATGAAGTGGTACCCTTGCTCACAAAAGAATTTATTCAAGGAAAGAGTTACAAACGTCGCTATATGACAAAAAAAATAATCTCACTAGAAAAATAGGGTCTGCTTACGAACTTTCAGAACAGTCTATAGTGTTCTGATTACAAATCACATCATCTAGTTTAATCAACTACAGAATCTCTAGTTAAAATTTCTTGGGAAAAAAAATGCCCGAGAAAGCACTTTTCAAACACAACCAAATTTTAACTATCAAACATGCAGGCAGAAGAACACTGAATTGAAGACAATGCAAATATTAGGATAAAATTAAAGAAAATGTTTTATAAGGGGTATTATGGCTAAATTTTAATGCGAACAAAGTGGTAAATGAACAACTTCGACGAGCATCCCAATTAGTAAGGTTAGTAAAGTAAATATAAAAGACCTAGCAAAAAAATCGTTTTGGAGGAATTAGATAAAAACAAAAAACAATAATATCCTAAGTGATGTATTCAACCAGCGAAAAGTACAATGGATTTGCCAGAGTATGATATTATTTTCATGTAATTAAGAACAAGCTGATTGCCAAGGACTTTTGATTATTACGGTCTTTGGACATCTAGAAAAGAACCACTTCCAATTGATCTTACAAGTTATCACTTGGCCTGCCAAACAATAATGGGATTTGCAAAGCAACTGCATTTAGAGTAAGTTTTGAAGCTTATGACAGAAACTATCAACACAAGAGGACTCTAGATTGTCACTTAGTAACAAGTTCCTAACTTTTGTGTGATTTGCCCTCACTTCTCTGCCAAGTTCATTCTCATCATCCATCACAATTTTCACGGCTTTGCACACATCTTCCTTTGTGAAAAACCCGTCTTCTTCACCCTTCTCCACTTCCACCCCAACCTTTAACTTTCTACTCATCATTCTAGCAGTCATGACATGATCAGGTCCAATGCGAGGCAGCAACACCAACTGACACTCATTCACAAGTCCCTCAGATATAGAAGAAGCCCCACAGTGTGTAATAAAGCACCCAACAGAAGGGTGTCCTAGAATCAATGGTTGCTGCACCCATCCCCCATAGGCAATCCCTCTTCCTTGGACTCTTTCTTTGAACCCTTCAGGCAGAGCCTCTTCAATAGACTCAGACCCAATAGGGGGCTGAAGTGCTGCAAGAAATGGAAAACCTGTTAACTCAAGACCAAGCAACAACTCTTGGAATTGGTTTTGCTGCATAGGGCTTTCACTCCCAAATGCACAATAAACCACAGAACTAGGCTTGAATCCACCAAGCCATGAAGCCCATTTTTCCTCCAAAGTAGAGTTGGTTGACTCAGGTAAAAGAGGCCCTGAAAGCAGAACAGGCTTCACAAATATCGTTTCAAGGAAATCTACATAAGGCCCTTCAATTTCTCTGCTGCCTCTGAAACCCATTGCATCTGATGACTTTGAACCAGTTTCCATGCGATCCTGAAAAAGAACACCACTTCCAAGCTCCCATTTCCTTAAGGCAGCAATGAATCGAGCTTCGTGTGCATGAACCTTGATGGATGAATCAGGAAAGCCCGGTGGTGGTTTCATGAGATCAGCTTCAGTTAAATCTCCTCCTTGGTGATGCCCTTGGGTGTAAGCTACTGTTACAGGACTAACTACCAGGTATTGGACACACTTGATGCCAAGGCTTCGTGCCAAGTTGGGAAGCCAATATGCGAAATCGAATAAAACAATTTGTGGCTTTAGCTCCTTGAGGAGAGGCTCTATCTCCTTCTCTGTGAGGTCCATGGCTGTGGCAATGTGTGTGAATGAGAAGGGCGCATCTGAAGTTGTTTCTGCATCATGGGGAAGGCCATCAACATGAGGAACAGTGATGGGGATGAAGGTGATGAGTTGTGGGTGAAGGTTGAGGTGTTGCACTTTGGCTTGTGTTCTTTTGGGGACGAAGAAGGAGATTCTGTGGCTTCTCTTTGCTAGCTTGTTGGAGAGGTGGAGATATGGGGTGATGTGCCCTATGGCAAACCATGGAAACATTGCTATGTGCATAGGTTTTTTATCCATGGCGACCTGAATTATTGAATTGCAGCGAGTCACTCCTTTTACTGAGAAAAATCGAAATGAGTATTGAAGAATGCGCAACGTAATTCCGACGTAACAAAAAGAAAAGTCTAATTAGATATAATAGATGAGTAGAAATAATGGATTGTCATCACTGCATTTAATAAAAACAAAGTTCAATAAAAACAAAGTGGATGTTGTAAGTGGAGATTCACTTTTGATTTTATTTGTTAGAAAAATATTTTTTGTCGAGAAAGTTAGAGACATGCCCATAACCCTCTATTACCCGAAACATTAAATAATTAATCAACCTTTGTAGCTTTTTTTGTTCCTCCGTCCAATCAATCGATTCATGAATATGTGATGCGCGTGTCATGTGCTCTTTGGTACGGTTAAACCTCGCAATACTTTGATTCTCTCTTTTAGGTAAAACTCTATCACTTATCACAAAAGAAAATTAACAAAAGATGTGAACAGTGGCTTTGAATTTTCATGTTTTTTTCACAAATAAAATGAAAAAGGAGAGATGTTCTCTAGGTGGTTATATATATATATATATATTTTTAATGGAAGTCGATTTGAACCGAATTTCGTATGTTGTAAAAATTTTTTACAAAAATAACATTGAAGTCGACTCAAATCGACTTCTGTTCTGCGCACACTCCAGGCTCAAGCCATGTCACGTTAAATCATGTCGGGTGGACTCAAAAAATACTAAAGTCAATTTGAATCGGCTTCATAGGCATATCAGCTTTGGTCAAATTGTGTTAGGTACAGTACCAAATTAGGTGCAATCGACTTTTGTGTTACATAGAAGTTGATTTAAATCGACTTCTGTATTAAAGAATACTTATACAAAAGTCGATTTAGTACAGAGTCGATTATATCCAATTTTGTATTGTACTTGACACAATCTGATTGTTTGTCTTCAGCTTCTTTGGTTCTTTCACAAGGAATAATCCAATATACGTGGAATCAAGGCATTCCTAATTTTATTTTTAATGCAAATGATTAGAAGGAGATCTATGTAGCAAAATTGATTAAGGTAGACTCAGCAAATGATAACACTTTGGACTATGTGTACCGATTTCACTTTAATAAATGTGGCCAAAAAGGTCATGAGATTCCTGACAGCAATTTGAATCTCCCACCATATTTGTGGACACATTCATCTTACCAATGAGATTCAAATTGCATTCAAGAATCTCATGACCTTTTTGGCCACATTTATTAAAGTGAAATCGGTACACATAGTCCAAAGTGTTATCATTTGCTGAGTCTACCTTAATCAATTCTGTTACATAGATCTCCTTCTAATCATTTGCATTAAAAACAAAATTAGGAATGCCTTAATTCCACATATATTGGATCATTCCTTGTGAAAGTATCGAAGAAGCCGAAGATAACTAATTAGATAGTGTTAAGTATAGTACAAAATTGGGTGCAATCAATCGTATTACACGTGTTTCGATTTAAATCAACTCAGATAAGTATTTTTAATACGTGTTTGATTCAAATCAACTTCTATGTAACATAAATGTCGATTGCACTCGATTTCGTACTGTACTTGACATAATCTGACAAAAGCTGACATGCTTATGAAGTCGATTCAAATCGACTTTGGTATTTTTTGGGTCCACCCGACATGATTTGACGTGACTTGACCTGAGCCTGGGGTGTGCGCAGAACAGAAGTCAATTTGAGTCGACTTCAGTGTTATTTTTGCGAAAAATTTTTACAACATACTGAAATCGGTTCAAATCGACTTCCATTAAAGAAAAAAAGACATATATGTAACCAACTGAAAAATGGAGGATGTGTATAACATCTCGCATTTTTCATTTTATTTGTGTAAAAAAAACTGAATTTTCATGCCGAAGCACCTAATAATTTGCTTCTAAACCGTTAAATGTTGCAATGAGTGAAATTTTGGCTTCAAAAGCTCTGTATATCGAGCTTTGTTTCCAGCATTTGAAGCATCCCATCAACAACACCATTTTCTCTATTTTGCAATGTACTTAGAGCCGGACTAGGCACCAAACTGGATGAGATACCAATTTTGAGATTTAGAGAATCAATCTGTTTAATTAAAAAATTAACGAGAATATAATTGATGTATAATAAAATATATATTTATATAAATAAATAAAAATATAAAATAAAATATATATTAAGAATAACTAAAAATTATATTAAACATTAAAGACCGGAAAAGTGTGTTTGTATATATATATATATAAATAAATGCATGTGATTATTTATAAAGGTCTAAATAATACTATTTAATAATATTAAGGTAAGTCATAAAATTACTTTCAATTTTATTATTATATTTTTGTTTGATTGTAGTTTATATATATAAATAAAATATTTTGGGTCACCATCTATTTATATTTCATGTACATATAAAAGACCATTTTCTTTATTAACGGGTTTTAATTTTTTTGTTTACTGTTGCCGTTAGATTCAGACGGAAACAAAAAAGTGTGAGTGGGCCTAAAACTAAACTTAGCCCAAATAATCTCAAAAGTTAAAAGCCCTACATCTATTAGGTAGTCACTTTTTCTTACTTTGTGGCTGTATACCGTGAGGGGGTTGGACCTAACGATTCGGTTCGATTTTCAGAACTATACTATTTTGAGAGTTATTTCTATTCATTAATTTGTTCTTTCCGTGTGTTGAATGTATACAAAGGTGAAAAAAAACCGTGGTGAAATGAATATATTGGGTATATTTGATATTTGAAATTTGAATTATATGTGACCATTTTATACCGTCTATTATATTTCAATAATGAAATATGTAGTTGCTATCTTTTAATTTAAGGATTTGTAATAACCATCGGTATGGGGTATACAATGTTGTTATATAGAATCATTCAACTTGCATGTTGTTAAACATAATAGTTGCAGAAAGTCGTACAAAAGCCAGTGTGGGATTAATTTATTCATTGAAGATTGTTTTATATCCGCGGGCTAAGACATATATTAATGCATAGTAATATCTTTTAACCGTCCATCAATATCAAAATAATATATCGTTTTCAACAGGACTTGCCAACTGTAGTGATGTCTTTCCTCTATATATTGGTGATGATGGAACCGATAAAGATGCATTCAAGGTATCCAATGATCTAAATTAAGTCCTATTTTTTTTTTATTCCATTTGTCATTTGTAGACCAAGTATATTTTTTCAAACGACTGTTTTGAGGGCAAGCATAAAGAATAAAACGTTTCTTTAATACCTAAATGGATACACACACCGATTACATTGTGAAAGGAGTGATGTGAAAGAAAAAGTTGAGAGAGAAAATAAGTAATGTATCGCATGTATTTTATTAGTAGGGTATTTAAGTATTTGAAATGAATGAATATTAAAATAATATTATTGGAATACTTTATTTTTTGAGTGTTTTGTGGTCAAAGTTCATGATATAGTGTGAGGTACTATTTGCTAGTTATCAAGTTGACCCCCTCTCAAGGCTGGGCGCTTAGAGCATCTCCAACTGTCATGCAATAACTTGTAAACACACTTCAATACACTCTAACTCGGGGCAATTAGGTAATGTTTAGAATTATAAAAAAATAGAAATTACTTGATTGGATTTGAAATGGTTTAAATTAATTTAATTCCTAAGTTAAATCTTATATTTAGAATGATTAAATAGAAAATAGAATTGAATTGATTTAGACATCAATTTTTACGTTTAAATTAGATTTAATTATTGTGTAAATTTCTATAATTTCACTCAATTTTCATTGAGGTCTCAATAGTTTTGTTTGTTATCAAATTAGGTCCCTACAATTTAAAATTTTTTAATTAAATTCATATAATTTATAAAAACTTTTAATTAACTGCTTATCATTATAAAAAAATAAAATATTTCATTTCCATTTTTCTCTCCATCTTTCCTCCCTTTCCCCTGACCTACCACTCCAACCAACCACCCAACCCTAACCCAATTCTTCATTACTTCACTTTCCTCTTTATCAATCCATAGCTCCTATGAGCTACCACATGGTGCATATTAAGAGCATGTTTGGTTTAGGTCTTTTCCATTTTCATTTTCATTAAAAATGGAAAAGAGAGGTGAAAAGTTTCATTTTATTGAAAATATTTTCAAGAAATATTTTCAAAAATCCCTAAAAATTTGAAAATGCTGGATTCACGTTTTCACCATTTCAATGAAATATTCTCATACATCTTGAAAACGTTTTCAACCAAAACGTGATGGCATGATTGTAATTATAATGAAATTTGTTTCTTTCTCATCTAATTACCCAGTAGCGGAGTGAGACCAGAAAACAAGCTCCTCCTCTGTCCTTTTCTTCTTCGATAATTGATGTTGCCATCCCAACCAACCCATTCTTTATTCCTTCACCCTTTCTTTCTGTACAATCATAAAGCATTGTAACCACAACCCGACAAACAGGCAAATGGGGAATAAAGAGATAACAACCAAAAACATCAAATTGGCAAACTGATAACACCTTCATAAAGTCCCATTAGTAAGATCTATTTGTGGGAACCTAGAAGGAGAAGGAAGCCGGCAGCAAAGCGAGTAGCGTGGGCGGGCACTGGTGGTGTTGGATAGCACGGCAATGACAAATTTGTGGGTGGTGCTGGTTTTCCACGGTTGAGCCCATGCTTTGGGAGAAGGGTGCACAAACGGCTGTCATGAGTTGCTATTGGTGGATGGCCTTGTCGTGAGGTGAAGTAGTTGCAGTTGTTGTTGTTCAGTCCCTTGGATGTGTGGTGGCGGTGGTGTATACAGCGTGAGGAAAGGAAAAAGAAAGTGGATTCTATGGGCCAGCCTAATTGGGATGAAAAAATAATAATAATAACAACAACAACTTAATAGTGTTTATAATAACTTATTTTTTTGTACCAACAAAATAAAAATAACTTAAAAGTGATAATTATACTAAAAATACCTCTCTTTTTTGGTATAGTTATAAAAATAACTTAAAAGTAAGTACTTTATTTTATTCTTATAATATTTTTTGGAGTTATTTTAGATTTTTATAAAGGGTAATGATAGTCTAATCCTGTGGCAATATATCAATCAAAATTTATTTGGTAAATGAACCAATGCAAATCAAATAATATACATATATATATATATAAAATTTATTATTTAATCATAAATTGTTTTGGTAAATATTTAATAATAAATACAATATTATCATCTTGAATTTAATTTTGAAAATAGAAAAACTAAACATATTTTTATTGTTTTTATTTTCTGAACACATAATATACTTTTGTAAACCAAATATATTTCTTGATTTTGAAAATATGAAAATGAAAATCCTTTTTAAAAAATGAAAACAAGAAATAAAAACAGGAAATATTTTCGTAATCCAAATGCACTTTAATATTTTCCCTTTCCAAAACCATAATCTTCTATTTTTTGTTTGTTTCATTTTTTTCGTTTCAAGATTTTCACCTTTTTTTTTAATGGTTTTGGTACTCACAAATTTAATCTAGGCTGACCTAGCATCATGAGAAGTAGCACGAGAAATCAACACCGTAGGGAACGAACTAAGCCAATTCAGCTAAAACAATGTCCTTCTTTGTCCAGAACCAAACACAAATGCATTTTTTTCATGGTTTTCTGTTATTTTATTGATATATGTAGTATGTGATACTTCCAGAATTTAAATGTAACGGTCCCTGCCAAATTCACTGGCTCATGAAAGCTTCACTGCCCTCAGGGGGATGAAAAAAAAAAAAAAAGCGTGCTTGGATAGCCTTTCTTTAGAAGAATTATTTCAATATACCTATGGAAATGTTTTAATTTGGTGCGGAGCACAAGAACAGTCGTAGTCCCTAAGCTAGCCCTGAGCAGAAAGACTAAATTTAGATGCTGTGAAAAGTGTCGAGAGGCATAAGAAAACGGCAATTCATGAATGCCATATGATCTTTGAATTTAACGAGGACCTCGTTTGCTTGTGAATACCTAAACCAGATTTTTCATTTAGTTAATTTATTTATATATAAATAATGCAACAAAAAATGATTATCAACAACAGTATCAACAAGCAGTAATTGAAATTCAGAGAGAGTGATGGGGAAGACCATCAACATGAGGAACAATGATGGGGATGAGATGTGGGTGAAGGTTGAGGTGTCGTAACTTGGACTGTGTTGTTTTGGGGATGAAGAAGGAGATTCTGTGGCCTCTCTTTGCTAGCTTGTTGGAGAGGTGTAGGTGTGGGGCGAGGCGCCCCATGGCAAACCATGGACACATTGCTATGTGGGGAGAAAGAGGTGCATCCATGGCGGAAAAGGAAAGGATTTAGTGCCACTAAGAGAAGAATTGTTGTTATTGTTGTTGTTGTAAGGTATTGGGGCAGAAAATAATGAAGAGCAAAAGCAGAGAGCTAAGCTCTTACATGAGAGAATCTGTAAGTGTGGACTTCTTGATTTTCACTGACTGAATGTAATGATAGAAGTTTTGTGACATATATACCAGTGTTACTAAAACTAACTCAAGTTAATCAACTTAACTAAGAATTTTTTTTTTTTTTTAATATTGAACTTAAGTATGCAGTTTGCATGACAGCTGATGCACCAATCAAAATTATAGGGGCAAGCTAGTATATCAGGATTCAAAAATCTCTTCAACATCTCTATTGACTGGTCATTTCAGCATTTAATAAAGTATTCTAATTGCAATTAAGCTTTGATTTTTCTCACTACAAAGTTTACACTACATACTTATTAAAATTTGAAAACCACTCTCTAGTTGAACTATTACTGGATGCCACATGACACTTCTTAATGACAATTCACTACAAGTTATTCCTGCCCAATTCCTAATCCCTGTGAGCGCCCAATATGGCATTTTTCTCTTCTTTTTTTCGTGTGTGTGTGAGTGTGTCAAGTGCCCAAAGTGACAGGAATCTGGGACGCTACCCAATCCTTTGCCTAAATTTAAATGGCGGTAATATTGCAATTCAGAACTTAGAATAAATCCTGAAGCTTATGAATGAAATTATCAACACAAGACGAGTCGAAATTCTCGCTTAGTAAGAGGTTCCTCACCTTGGTATGATTTGCCCTGACTACTCTTCCAAGCTCATTCTCATCATCCATCGCAATTTTCACAGCTTTGCACACACTTTCCTTTGAAAAAAACCCGTCTTCTTCACCCTTCTCCACTTCCACCCCAACCTTTAACTTTGTTCCCAAATTCCTTGCGTTGATGACATGATCACCATATTGCCCCGGCAACAACACCAATTGACACTCATTCACAAGTGCCTCAGTTATTGAAGCTGCCCCACAGTGCGTTATGAAGCACCCAACAGAAGGGTGCCCCAAAATCAATTGTTGCTGCACCCATCCCCCAAAAGCAATCCCTCTCCCTTGAACCCTTTCTTTGAACCCTTCAGGTAATGCTTCTTCGATAGACTCAAATCCAATAGGGGGCTTAAGTGCTGCAATAAATGGAAAACCTGTTTGCTCCAAACCAAGCAACAACTCTTGGATTTGACTTTGCTGTAAGGGGCATTCACTTCCTAATGCACAATAAACCACAGAATCAGCCTTGAATCCACCAAGCCATGAGTCCCATTTTTCCTCTAAAGTATTGTTGGGTGGCTCAGGTAAAAGAGGTCCTGAAAGAATAACAGGTTTCCCATGTTGGCCTTCAAGATAATCCACATAAGGCCCGTCCATTAATTCCCTGCAACCTTTAAACCCCATTGCATCTGCCGAACTTCCACCAATGCTAAGTCGATCAAAGAAAAGAACACCACTGCCAAACTCCCGTTTCCTTGAGGCAACCATGTTTCGAACTTCATGTACATGAAGCTTGATTGAAGGATCAGGGAAACCTGGAGGTGGTTTCATGAGATCAACTTCAGTTAAATCTCTTCCTTGGCGCATTCTTGCTGGGGATACCAGGTAAGCTATTGTTGCCGGATTAACAATAGAGTATTGAACACTCTTGATGCCAAGCCTCCGAGTCATGTTTGGTAGCCAAAATTGGAAATCGAAGAAAACAATTTGTGGCTTAAGCTCCTTGAGGAGAAGTTCTATGTCCTTCTCTGTGCGGTCCATGGCCGTGGCAATAAGTGGAATCAAAGACGAGGGCACATCAGAAGAGGTTTCAGCATCATGGGGAAGGCCATCAACATGAGGAACAGTGATGGGGATGAAGGTGATGAGATGTGGGTGAAGGTTGAGGTGTTGTAACTTGGACTGTGTTCTTTTGGGGATGAAGAAGGAGATTTTGTGGCCTCTCTTTGCAAGCTTGTTGGAGAGGTGGAGATACGGGGTGAGATGTCCCATGGCAAGCCATGGATACATTGCTATGTGCAGAGGAACTGCGTCCATGTACAACAGCAGTGAGAGCAATTTTCTTTTTTTTTCTTTCCTTTGAGCTCGAGAGAAAAAAAATGTTTGTTAACGTATGAAAGGGGTTGTATTTTTTCATTTCATATTATAATCACTTTTATTTTTATATCTTATTTTTTATTTAATTACTTACTTCTTTTATTCAAAATATAAATTATTTTTAAATTTTTTTATCTGATTTAGAATATAATTTCTTTTTATATTTAAAAAAATATTAATTATTTTTTATCTATTTTAATTTGATATTTATAATAGGTGAGAATGGTGAATATTAGTATAATTATTTAATAGAAAAATAATTAAGAGGGAGAAATTCCAAAGTCCTATCATGTGGTCCTACCATCAGCACCCGATCCATTATGTGGTCAGTGGAGTTTAGCTGATAAATGATTCCTGTTAGCGATGTTGGGTCGAATGTGAATGTGAATGTGAATTCGAGACAAAGGAGACCTGTATTGTGATAAGGTTTGATGAGATGTACGATTGGCAGTGGTTTATTTTAAAATATACATATTATTTTAATATGTGAAAAAAAGTGTTTAATCATTTTATCTTCATTAGTCATGAAGATATATTAGATAGTTCCTATTTAGTCTTAGGCTGGCTGATAATTTAGTCCAATATTTTTTTTTTCACCTTTATATGGCCTTTGCTCTGTCACATCAAAATTATAAAATTAATCTTGTTTGATTTTTAATTTCTACTTTCACCTTCCTCTTTCTTTTGCTTCATCGGCTTCCTTCTTGCATTTTCAACCAGCGTCACTGCTACTTCTACTGCCACCACTACCGGAGGCGATGTCGTCGCCTCGCTGGCACCATCACCACCAATTTGTCTGTCTCCCCACTCTCCACCACCGCACCTGGGCACCTCTTATGCAATGAAGCGTAGAAAACGGAGATGCCATTGAGCAAGAAAACAAAGAATCAACTTTTAAATTGGTCAGAGTCAATAATTTTATTTTATTTTTTGCTAAATATCATAGTCACAATAATAAATATATTTGAGTCTAGCCTAAAGCGGTTTTGTTGCTCTAATGTTTTTTTTTTTTTTTATCGATTTCCATTTTGTTACCCAGAGAATGGACAATCATTGAGGTAATTTTGAAATTGATTTTTCCACTTTTGCATTCGGAGGGCCCATGCAACAATGGACTTGTCATGGACGACATATCGGAGCTCAAGAGAGAGGGTAGTTCGACCGCGAAAAAGAAGAGAGAGGGGAAGCATGCCTTGGGTTTCCATCGCAACCATGAAGAACCACTCCCTTCTCATCATCTCCTAGCAACCAATAGGCACATTCTGGCAGTCTGGGTCGGTGGGGGTAATAGTTCTCATCAACAACAGTAGCAGCTTCCATCGGTACCGGTGTCTGCTAGAAAAACTCGGGAGAGATTCAGGGCTAATGATATAATTTAAACTTTGCATTATAACTTTAATAAATCATTTATATCTTTCATAAGTTATTTATAGTATTTATAATTATTACTCTAAATCATTGACTCCAAATATTTTCAAATCTAACTATTAAAATTAAGGAACCATCACAATGGAAAACTAGGTGGGACAAGTTGTCCGTCACTTAATCTTAATATTTATTATATCTAATAATTATAAGATAAGTATTTTAATACATTATTCACTTTTTTAGACATTAGAAAATAGAGTCTCTTTAATAGTGAAACATCTCCTAAAATTTTTTGGAGAAGATTTATTAATTTTAATAATGATTTTAGAGGATCAAATGAAAATTCGAAGGCACTTTTCGAATTTGAAGCACATGTGGGTTACAGGCGTATCACGTGGTTTGAGATGGTCAAATAGAAAAGTATATTTCCTAATGGTGTTGGTCAAAGAGACCTTTGACTTATATGATCAGGAAAACCAACAGTCATTAGTTTTATTGAATTAATTTTAATTAAAATTAAGTTTGTATTAATGCGATTTATATTTAAAGTTATTAGATTAAAAGTAATTATAATAGAATGAATATTATTTGAAATTTATCGATCAAAATCATTTTACGCCAACTTTTGCTCTCTCTCGGCTTACTTTGACGTTGTAGGAGTAAAGAAACAAAAATTATTAGTCTATTACAAAGTGGTGAGCAGTGTCGTGTATACATTTTTTGCACAAATAGATTGTTACGATGAATGGGACGCTGGATGTGTTGATGGAGCGTCCTAGAGGGGTATGAATCCTTCATGTGTAAAATCAATTCTCGGTAATGCAAATGGAAAACTAAACACGTTCTAATATTCTTCACAAATACAACAACCACTTCTCATAATTCTTTACTTGAATTAGTGAGGCTTCTGTAAAACAACTTACAACAATTGTCAAGAGAACCAGGGAGAGAGTAGGAAAAAAAATTGTACTAGCAAAGTATATTTTGCCAAACTAGATAAAGTCTCATCAGATGCAGCGCCTCATGCAATTGAAGAAGGGCAATGACCCCCTAACATTTCGAGGTTTTTAAAAAAATTTCGATTTTTATATTTGACTTATTTAGGTACTCAGATATTATAATAGATAATTTGTCATATATATGTGTGTTTTTAATTTTGAGTTTAAAACATTTATTTCTTTTATGTATGATAAATTTTATTTAAATTTTTAAGTAAGAATACAAATTATAAGAAATTCATTTTTTATATAAAATGGCTCCTCTAATTATTTCTATTGACACAGTTCCTCAACATCCTCGTATGTGCAAGTGCAAGAGAGATTTTCTCCGCATAAAATGCAACATATAATATATGACATATTGTGTTCAGCTTTACAAAAAAGTGCATATAAACTTAAATTTTATACATCTAATTATGCATTATCATATCAATAAAAGTAGTTAAGTCTCAAACTCATTAATTGAAAAGCTATTCAAATGGAATGATTGGATTGGATGATATTAAATAGAAATTAAACTCATAATAAAAAAATTAAAAAGATATTATTTTTAAAAGTTACTCTCTTCAAGTTTTATGAAAAAGTTGAAAATATTTTTTATATATTTTTTGATTATTTTTAAAAAATTATTCAGATATAATAACCAACGTGCACAAAGCCAAACCAATCACAATATATTGCCAACGTTAAAAGCATAGTTTATTAAGAAACTTGGTACCCTATTCAGGAAATGGTCGATCATATGAAACATTAAAATAATGAAAAGAAAACTAAATTAACTTTGAAATAAAATACAACAATTTCTAACTCCGACCCCGATAATCTATAAGACTTAGGAGAAGATTTTTGGATACATGAGAAATGACAAAACAGCCCCCAAGCCCTTAAATAACCACGCCCCAAGTCCTCATGCATATGAATGCAAAGGTGTTAGATTTGCTTTTGGGCTAGTGCAAAGGTCCTAGACTGAATCGGCCCTACACGAATCATAGAAAACATAATTTGATCAGCTGAGCCACATTATGAAAATGGGTCAGGTGAGTGAATTTTGTAAATTATGGACTCAATTATTTGTCACAAAGGATCCGATCTATTACAATGCTTTTATTGGACTCAATTATTTGTCACAAGAGAAATGATATATGGACGACTAAAAATAAACATTTCATGCATTTATACATCCACTATCGAACAAGATTAAAACCCACTGATCCCACTAAACCTTACTCGTCCATCTTCTCCATCATTAGATTTAATGCATGCCAAAAGGATATTCACTTACAGATTTCCAAATATAATTCATGTTGTTAAGAGTCTACATTGGCCGACTGATGTGTGAGCCATTTCAGCTGTTGGGTAATAATTCCTGAAGCTTACGAATGAAATTATCAACACAAGACGACTCGAAATTCTCGCTTAGAAAGAGGCTCCTCACTTTGGTATGATTTGCCCTCACTTCTTTTCCAAGCTCATTCTCATCATCCATCACAATTTTCACAGCTTTGCACACACTTTCCTTTGTGAAAAACCCGTCTTCTTCGCGCTTCTCCACTTCCACTCCAACCTTTAGCTTTGTTCCCAAATTCCTTGCGTTGATGACATGATCACCATATGGCCCCGGCAACAGGACCAATTGACACTCATTCACAAGTGCCTCAGTTATAGAAGCTGCTCCACAGTGTGTTATGAAGCACCCAACAGAAGGGTGCCCCAAAATCAATTGTTGCTGCACCCATCCCCCATATGCAATCCCTCTTCCTTGAACCCTTTCTTTGAACCCTTCTGGCAGAGCTTCTTCAATAGACTCAAATCCAATAGGGGGCTTTAGTGCTGCAAGAAATGGAAAACCTGTTAGCTCAAGACCAAGCAATAACTCTTGGAATTGGTTGTGCTGCAAAGGGATTTCACTCCCAAATGCACAATAAACCACAGAACCATGCTTGATTCCACCAAGCCATGAGACCCAATTTTCCTCTAACGTATTGTTAGGTGGCTCAGGTAAAAGAGGTCCTGAAAGAATAACAGGCTTCCCATATTGGCCTTGAAGATAATCTACATAAGGCCCATCAATTTCCCTGCAACCTTTGAACCCAATTGCATCTGCCAAACCTGCGCCAATGCTAATGCGATCAATGAAAAGAACACCACTTCCAAGCTCCCATTTCCTTGAGGCAACCATGTTTTGAACTTCATGTGCATGAAGCTTGATTGAAGGATCAGGGTACCCTGAAGGTGGTTTCAGGAGATCAGCTTCAGTTAAATCTCTTCCTTGGAGCATTCTTGCTGGGGATTCGAGGTAAGCTATTGTTGCTGGATTTATGATAAAGTATTTGACACACTTGATGCCAAGGCTTCGTGTCACATTTGGCAGCCAATATTGAATATCGAAGAGAACAATTTGTGGCTTAAGCTCCTTGAGGAGAAGCTCTATGTCCTTCTCTGTGCGGTCCATGGCTGTGGCAATCAGTGGCATCAAAGAAGAGGGCACATCTGAAGTGGTTTCAGCATCATGGGGAAGGCCATCAACATGAGGAACAGTGATGGGGATGAAGGTGATGAGATGTGGGTGAAGGTTGAGGTGTTGTAACTTGGACTGTGTTCTTTTGGGGATGAAGAAGGAGATTTTGTGGCCTCTCTTTGCAAGCTTGTTGGAGAGGTGAAGAAACGGGTTGAGATGTCCCATGGCAAGCCACGGATACATTGCTATGTGCAGAGGATCTACACCCATGTACAATAGCAGTGGGAGAACTTTCTTTTTTTCTTTCTTTGGGAACTTTCCGTAGTTTTCATTTCATTTTATAATCACTTCTATTTCCGAAAAATAATAACTTTTTCCAGTTTACTATTTAATTATTTAAAAAATAAAAGTATAATGTGAAAATCAGAGGCCAACATAACGTGGACAAGTCGAGAGTGGGACACTTCTGTCCTGTGGTTGTATGCTTAGCACGTCTGCCGCGTACACCACTAATTTCAAGAATGAATCTGGGTATTTATCGTCGAAAGCTTTTCGAGGCGTGGAGTGGATTTTGAGAAATGATATAAGTCCATCGATATATTTATACCTAATATTTATATCATATTACATGATAAAATAAATATATAGATACAGAAAAATAAAGTGGGAAAAGACAAAAAGAAAGAAAAAATAATGCCTCTGTCTATTCACTCTCCCTTTCTTGGTTTTTTTTTTTCTATCATTTACCAACACTTTCATTTTCTCTCTCTTTTAACATGTTTCTATTTCATAGTTCACATGAGGAGGAAAAAGAAGGAGAATTAAGATATGTGAATAGCACATAAAACTTATCCTCAAGCATAAAAACTTATCTCATTTTATTTGATTTTTCATGTGTTTATAGTTTATGTCCTAAGATATTGATAGTTATTTTTTTTTCCAGTTTTTCAACAACAAAACAAATTGAGAATGACTATGTTAGAAGCTGAGATTTGTTATTATTATTAAAAACTGAAGTTGAAAAATTATAAATGTATATTACAAAAAATTATAAATCAGTATGTAAAAAGTTATAAACCATTGCATAAAAAGTTGTAAACCATAACATAAAAAATTACAAACCAATAGCAAAATATTGTAAACTAATTGAGGGCACATACTAACCAGATTGTTGAAAACTGGAGTTGAAAAATTATAAATGTGTGTTATAAAATGTTACAAATCAGCATGTAAAAAGTTATAAACCGATAACAAAATATTATAAACTAATTGAGGACATACCCTAATCAGGTTATTGAAAACTGAAGTTAAAAAATTGTAAATACGTGTTACGAAATATTATAAATCAATATGCAAAAAGTTATAAGTTATTGTATAAAAAATTATAAATTAGTAGCAAAATATTATAAACCAATTGAAAACTCTATGTTTTCATAATTTTATTAATATAAAATAGATCTAAATATAATAATAAAATTAAATTTTAGCCATTGTAATATATTTATTAGTTTTATTTGGTGCTTAATTTGATTTAATGTGGAAAAAAAAATAAAATTATTTATATATATTCACATATACATATAACGTTATTCTTAAAGATATAATCTAAATTTAAAGATTTTAAAATTATATCAAATAGAAAATTTAGAAATTTTAAAACTGTACTAATAATATTGTATTAATAAAATCCATAATTATATGAATATAAAATAGACTAAATAATACACTAATAAAATTTAAATTTTATTTATTTTATAAAATTTAATTTTAATCAAGAGTGTTACGTTAATTAGTCTAATAATGATAATTATGTTTATTTATTTAGTAATGAGATTATCATGTTTACTAACTAAATGTAAAATGATAATTATGTTTACCTCAATTGGTTTACAACATTTTACTATTGATTTATAACTTTTTGTGCAATGATTTATAATTTTTTACATACTGATTTATAACATTTTATAACACGTATTTATAATTTTTTAACTCCATTTTTTAACAACCTGGTTAGTATGTGTCTTCAATTGGTTTATAATATTTTACTACTGGTTTATAACTTTTTGTGCAATGGTTTATAATTTTTTATATATTGGTTTACAACTTTTCGTAATACGCATTTATAATTTTTCAGCATCGACTTCCAACAATAACAGCAAATCTCAGCTTCTAGCAAAGTCATTCTCAATTTGTTTTCTTGTTGAAAAAATGAAAAACAAAATTATTCATGTCTCAGAATATAAATCACAAACACATGAAAAATCAAACAGAATGAGCTAAGTCTTCATGTGTGAGGATAAGATTTATTCGCTGACCACAAATCTTGATTCTCCTTCTTCTTCTTCCTCTTGTGAACGATGAAGAACTAGAGAAAAAACGTGACAAAGAGAGAAAATAAAAGTTTTGATAGATGAGAGAAAAAGAAAGATAGATAGGAAACATTGCTTTTTCTTTCTTTTTTCTCTTTCCACTTTATCCCTCCATATCCATACATTTATTTTGTCATGTAGTATGATTTAAGTATTGAGTATAGATATATTGATGGACTTGTATAATTTCTTATGGATTTTATCTCAAGAGATTCTTTTTATGCATATTTTTTATAATTAAATTTTTTATTAGATATTGAAGAAGTAGTTTAATTTCAAGTTTTTCATATCATATCTAAATATTGTAAATTAAAATGAGTAGTTATAGGTATTTCTAGAATATACATTAAATGTGCTTTGTCATCACATAATATCTTCTCATGGTCCTATCATCATCGCAGGATTCATGAAAAATATTTACATACTCTTAATACATATTTAATATGTGATCTATAAATATGTATAGGATTCTACTAATGACTATTCTTAGGATGCTGATTAAGTACATTAAAAAAAGACAAATATTCAATTTTAGTGATGGATTTAAGTGTTAAAGATACAAAAAAATTACTTTCTCAAGACAAAACTTTTTTAGTTTCTTAATCGGTATTCTAAGAATACTTATTTAACGAACTCATATATATAATATTTTTTATTACTTCTAAACATTATAAATAAAAATGATCGATTATGAATATTAATATGGCAAGTACTAAATGTGGTCCAAAGCATCAAATAATCTCAACCAGATCCACTGTGCGGTCAGTGGAGTTTGGCTAACAAATGAATGCTGTATTGCTGTTGCAGTCGAATGTGAATTCTGGGTTTCTGAGGAATTAAAATACATATAATTTCTGTTCTGAAAAAAAAAAATCTTGTATTGTGATAAGGTTTGGTGGGACGTGTGGCTGCGTGGAGCCGGGAATCTCAGGGTAATAGCTAGCTGGGGTTTAGTAGAAAGATTGGCTTTTGCTCCTTCACCGCTAATTGTGGGGCATCCATTTATTTGAGGTGGCCTTTGTAAATTGCACCCTCCGGTCCATTGTTTAAGATTAAACTTTTAAGTTGGTTATTGACAATTTTAATATAAGACTAGTTAATCTATGAAAATATTAAAAGTCAGATATTTGTAGATGCAAAAAAATTAATAGTATTAATGATAATTTTATTATTGAATAAATTGATTCCTAATATTATTTACATACAAAAAAATCTCCATTCACATCCTCATCAACTTCCTTGGTTGGTTCTCTTTATCACTACCATCATAAATAGACAGCAACCTTCCCCCTACTCTTAGCCTCAAAACAAAAAAAAAAGGAACATGACTAATTGTTTAAATTTTTAATTCATCCTTTTTGTTTTGTTTTTCTTTGTCTAACCACTATTTTAGGTTTTCAACCTTACCTACCCTTAACTCCAAACCCAAACTCCATCCTCTCTATCCTCACCAGCACCGCCGCAACCACCACCAACCTTTCTCATCACCTTATGCTCTAACTCTCATGCCATCATCACCAACATTTTACTGTGGACGGTGGAGGACTCCAGGGCTGGTGCTTTTCGATGACAGTTCATGGGTTATGATTTTATTTTTACCCTCTTATTTGATTAATAGAGATGGCGTGGTTGAAATTGTTTGTAATTTTTGGTTGAATGGGGTGTGGTGGTATAGATGATGGCTGTTGTGTTATAGGTTATGATGAATTAGTAGCGAAAGGGTGCTTGTAGTTTATGATGGTGGTGGTGAGGATGAAGAGGATAGAACAAGAAAAAGGATGTGAAATAGAGATTTTTTTTTTGTGTAAATGACGTTAGAGACCAATTCCTCTAGTCATGAAAATGTTGTTAATATTTTTTGTCCAAGGACTACTAAGTGTGTAACTTTTGACATTATCAGGTGCCAAATTGACATTTTCCAATTATTAGGGACTAACTTGTTGAACGCTGAAATTATCAATGATCAACTTGGAGTTTACTCTAGTTTAAAAAATCAGATCGATGATCGACTCGGTCACACCACAGGATTACTGGGTCATTGATTCGACTGGTCAGTCATTGGTTCGACTGATCAGTCATTGGTTGAACTAATTGAACTGAATACACACACACACACACACACACACACAATAGAACATAATAAGCTTGTCAACCTAGTAGCCAGTTGTCATGTTCTCCTTTTCATTGGAGGTGGTTCGAATCCTGCAAGAGGGATTTTTGGGTTTATCTACTAATTTTCTTGTATGCAATTTATGGCAGTCGACACAGGTATTCATCAGATTTGACTAATATTGACTGAGTTACATGCTTACTCCATCCGACTCGGTCCAAATTTTTAAAACTATACTTTAGTCAATAGTATAAGTCATTTTTTGATTTTTGTTTTCACATTTCAAGAAAATAATAATTAATTTGTGCCCATTTTATCCTTATATTTACGATAAATGAGAATGAATGAATATAAATATAATTATTTAATGGAGCGATAATTTACGATAAGTGATGAAGGGTATTTTGTCTTTTACTTTTATTTTTTGTAGAAGAGTAATAAAAGTCACTCATCACCTTAATTTTCATACATAACTTTAAACTACTTATATTATGAATTGGAGGGAGTACAATGCTCGGGGCAATAAATTTACATAAGAGAAGTGTTATTGTGATATCTCAAAATTGTAAACACCTACACATCCCTCGCACCAAAGATATGGGATCCATATCTTTATTTGTCATTCATTTATTCTCTTGCCATATCTTCTCTTCTATTTGTTTTAAGGTAATGGTTGTCTATGAATCTTGAAATGTTAAAATAATTTTTCTCTTAATGCAACATTACCGATGAGTAAAAGTTGCTATAGCAAACCAAATGGCCTAGCAAAATTAATAGTTAGTTGGATTCATTAAGCATCTAGTTAGGATTTAATACCTAGTGGTGTGTATGAAAAATATTTTGTGATCAAAAGCAAGATCCACATATGTTAGTACTATCCCCCAGAGGATTAGTTATTGCTATAATGAATACTCTTGGTTCATCAATAAAATGAAAAATTGTTGCGACATGTTTTATCTTCTCATTTTTTATTCAGCAATTTGAAAAAGTCTATTTGTGATAACTGAAAAAAAAATTAGTGAAGTCCATCCATAGACTTTAAGTGGCATGACACTATAGTTCTTTTCCATAGTCTTTTTTTCTCCTCTTCTTTCCTTCTTGTTCTCACTTTTCTTCATTTCTTTCTTTTTCTCCCATTTCTTCTCTTCCTCCCTGTAACAACTCTTTCTCACCTTTCCTCTATTTTTCTTCTTCCTTTCACTTTCCACAACATCACCACTACCACCTCCACACCACATCAACTACTATCATCATCATCACTTAAAATCACGGCTCTCTCTCCTCTCTAACTCGCGGTTTCTCTACCTAAGTAGAGGAAACAGTTAGAGTTGTAAGCTTTGGTCCATTCTTTAGCTTTAGTCTTCCTCTGAGAATAATGGGTGAGCTTTAATAACTCTATTTTTTTTTTATTCCATTAAGCTTCCTATGTATTGCTATGGAGGATTTAGGGGTTTGGAGAACTCTAGTGTAAAAATTGAGGTTTACAATTTTGGGACTAATTTATGTAAATTGATGACATTGTTAACTCACATATATTGTTATTGCCTTTTTTCCTAGAGTTATAGGAGAAACAAATGTCAACTGGAGATTTTCAATAGCTCGAGCAGTATTCTACGGTTCCTTGGGAATTATTTATGAGTAGATAATATATCTGTAATTTACTTTTTGCATCATAAATTTTAATTATTAAACATGACTTGATGATTTGGTCAAAATTATTGTTAGCTCTCTTTGTTGATTTTATATTGCCATGATTTTATTATATGTTGTTTCAATGTGCATTGGAAAAGTTTATGATATTTGGTACTTGTAAGGTTAGATTAATATGAAGACTGAGTTTTAGATTTATAAATTGTGTTTGATAAAAATTTAAGAAAACCATGATGAGTTCTAAGATGAGATTTCCGCTTGCCATAGTGAAAAGATGTAACGACATTACCGCTTGCTATAGCGAAGAGAAATAATGGCAATACCGCTAGCCGTAACGAAAAGATATAACGGCATTACCGCTTACCATAGTGAAGAGATATAATGGCAATACTGCTCGCCATAGTGAAGAGATATAATAGCATTACCGCTCGCCGTAGCGAAGAGATGTAATGGCCTATGTGCACATAGTTTCTCTCAATGAGATGAAATTTAAAAGAATCATAAAATAAGATTAAATGGGTTGAGATTACTCTCCAAATAAAATTTGTTCTTCTTATATAACTCTCATGGGTATTTGAGTATTTGATGATGAAATTAATTTTGTGAGAGAATAAGAAATTTGAGAAAATAGTGAGAAAATATATTTTTTAGTAACTATTTTTGAGATTATACTTCGAAATCTCATGTTATGATTAAAACCATATTATTATGAGTACACATGTGTTGTTATGTTTATGTTGTTTTATACTTGCATCTAGTAAACTACGGATATCCTATCTCTCACTAAGTTGCAAAACTCACCCTATCATCCTTTATCTTTTTTTTTTTTCCAGATAAAGGTGCTAAATACCGGTTTTGTTATTTCGGCTTCGCTATTGATCTATGCTAAAATGGTGAGCCTTTTTGAGAAGATATTCTTTATCGTCGAGATCCTTTTTAACATAGTATCTTTTAGTATGTTAGCTGCTTCATATGTTACATGCAGGGTCCTTGGACTTAGATTATGCTCGTGTTTAAGATTTTATTACCTAACTATATAGATTATGTTATAGAAAGAATGTGTAAACTTAATTTGGTATTATGACTAGATTGTTAATATGGATTATGGTTAATACATGTTGGTCTATATTGAGATATTGCTTATTTTGAAAGGGCGCATTTTGAGAATATTTGATACCCAAGTATTGTGGTTTTCTTTTTGAGATATTCCAGGTTGAATTTTTGTTTAGGCAATGTCCAAAAAATAAATAAATAAAAGAGGAAACTCTGTCTGTTTTCTTAGGAAATTGTGGGTATTAAGACTTGTTAGGGAAGTTGTTCCCTATGCACCGGTCATGGCCTAAGTTGAGTCTTGACACTATTGTACCCTTCCCTTTAAGTCAAATTTCCAATCTAAATTACAAATATTGTTCATTGCCACTGTGCAGCAAAAAATGGTAGCATTGTGAAATCTTGCAACTTGTCACTACTGACTATGAAGTTACAATTTTTTTATTTTATGGACAAAAATTGAAGAACAAAAGAAATAATCCAATGACCCAATTCTAACCAATCCAAATTTCATCCCATCAATTTGGTTTGGATTTTGCAATAATAATAATAATAATAATAATAATAATAATGATAATGAATCTGAACTAATTTAAAGTTGACCAATTATAATTCACTTTTCCCTTAAATTTGATCCGAATCGTCTCATTTACACCTTTAGCAAGACAGAAGCTTTAGCTACAAACAATAAATGAAATAAGTAGCTTTGTCCCAACTCGTAAATCATGTGGAGCTATTTTATAGAAATTTTATTTGAACACCCTTCATTTCACACTTTATGTAACACCCAATCCACTGTCATTTAATATTTTAGGGGTTCCAAATAATACTACTCGCTATTTTATCGTGTTTTCAAACTGGACGGGCTACTTGTTTGAGTAATACAAGTCCAGCTAAAAATGTGGTTTATAGTAAAGAAGTTTCATGTTTCAATGGCCATTAGATCAACTTTCCCTTTGGATATGTACGGTTGCAATGCTTGGTACCTTTTTTTATTTTTTATTTTTTTGGGTCTGGCAATGCTTGGCACATTGAATATTCAGTTTTTAGACGAGAGCATCCCAAATTCGACACATACTACGGCTATGGCGACGCAGTGTTTGTTAAGTATGGCTTCGCACCCCCGTCGAAAGAGGTTGAATGTTGTTATCAAAAAGGTTTTCATTGGATTAGAAAATAATTGAGAACCCAACGGGTCCTTAAAGAAGTGAAGTGTAAACACATGGCATGACAGCAATTGTATTTGTTAGAATTAAGTAATTAATTCGATAGGCATGCCAGAATGAAGGAATATAACTTGATGAAAGGTCCTATAATTGAAAGAAGACTATTCAAAATCGATCCAAATCAAATTAAAATAAAGAACACATCTACAAGTGAAAAACTGAAAACCGATCAGGTAAGTCAGATGCTGAAGATGGACCTTGGGCCGAGTCTTAGTACGGTCCGGTGACCATTCAGTCCGTTCTATACCCCTTCTCTCTCTTTGAATTGTTATGATGCATGGTGTATATTGCCTTTTAAGTTTTTACACTTTGTCAGCGTTTGCAGGCACAAATCTGTTGTGATGACTGATGATGCATATATCGTTGGGGTGTAATTATCACAGACATGTGCTTGTATTGGTTGAGACTCTCAAGTAAACAATTTGCTATTGAATTTCGAAGGATCGTCCAGCGAGTGGGTTTCCATTTCTTTGTATTTTCATTGATTTGGTTATCAGCAATGTTGTTTTGAATTTATACAGTTTTCCTTTGAAATAGGAAGAAAAAAAAATTGTTTCATATTTCTCATTTAATCATAAAAAGGTAAATATAAAATATGTAAGCACAGGCGCTCATCCCCGGCTCCAAAAGAAAGAATTAATCTAAAAACTATATAGATATTCATTTATATATTATTACATTAATATCAAAAGCTTGATTCAACCATCCACTAACTCAATAGTTTTACAAATAAAAATATGTGATTAAATGAAAATGTAAAACTCTTTCACATTAATAATCCATTAAAATTAATCTGAAAGAAACATTTTTTGTTTGATTAGAGTACTGTGCAGTAGTGGTGGCCCATGAACAATGAAAACATTAAAGGTAGATTTAATCTGTGAACTTAGGCTAATTAAAGTTTTGATCAGTCGATATAACAGATAAGAATGTAACTTGTTACTGAAGCTCTTGTCACGATTTAAGCATAAAAACAGGGGCTACTTTACCAGAATGCTGCTGAGATTGGCTGAGAGTTCCTGAGACAAGGAAAATGGGTAGTTCACGCATGCCATTATAGTAAATGAGCTGAATGTTCAATTTTTTGGTGCTAAACTGATCACTGGTCAATGATCAGCTTATTACAATGATTCTACACCAAATGAGAAAGTGCAACTTAATTGGATTGAGTATCTAGACCGCAAAATTTATTCGAATTAATTTATTTATAAACAAGTATAAACAACTGCATTAAATTTGCAGTGATTGAAACCCAGAATTTAAAGCAATTCTTGAAGCTTGCGACAGAAACTATCAACATAAGTAGACTCTAAATCGTTGCTAAGTAGGACATTTCTCGTTTTGGTATGATTTGCTCTGACCTCTCTCCCAAGTTCATTCTCATCATCCATCACAATTTTCACAGCTTTGCACACACTTTCCTTTGTGAACAAGCCGTCTTCTTCACCTTTCTCCACTTCAACCCCAGCCCTCAACTTCATACTCATCATTCGTGCGTTCATGACATGATCAGATCCTAGGCGAGGTAACAACACCAACTGGCACGCACTCACAAGCCCCTCAGTTATGGAAGCTGATCCGCAGTGTGTTATGAAGCACCCAAGAGAAGGGTGTCCCAAAATCAATTGTTGCTGCACCCATCCCCCATATGCAATCCCTCTTCCCTGAACCCTTTCTTTGAACCCTTCAGGTAGTGCTTCTTCAATAGACTTGAACCCAGCAGGGGGCTTAAGTGCTGCAAGAAATGGAAAACCTGTTAGCTCAAGACCAAGCAATAACTCTTGGAATTGGCTTTTCTGCATTCGGCTTTCACTCCCGAAAGCACAATAAACCACGGAACCAGGCTTGAATCCACCGAGCCATGAAGCCCATTTTTCCTCCAAAGTAGAGTTGGTGGGCTCAGGTAAAAGAGGCCCTGAGAGCAAACAAGGCTTCCCATAGAGATTTTCAAGGTAATCAGCGTAAGGCCCATCAATTTCTCTGAAGCCTTTGAACCCATTTGCATCTGACAACTTTGTACCAATCCCTATGCGATCATACAGCAAAACACCACTGCCAAACTCCCATTTCCTCGAGGCAGTAAAGAACCGAGCTTCATGTGCATGAAGCTTGACTGATGAATCAGGGAACCCTGGAGGAGGTTTCATGAGATCAGCTTCAGTTAAATCTCTTCCTTGGCTCTGCCTTGGTCCTATTCCAAGGTATGCTATTGAAAGTGGATAAACTATCCAGTATTGCACGCACTTGATACCAAGGCTCCGAGTCACGTTTGGTAGCCAGTGTTGGAAATCAAAGAAAACGATCTGTGGCTTAAGCTCCTTAAGGATAAGTTCTATATCCTTCTCTGTGCGGTCCATGGCTGTGGCAATAAGTGGCATCAAAGAGAAGGGCACATCTGAAGTGGTTTCTGCATCGTGGGGAAGGCCATCAACGTGAGGAACAGTGATGGGGATGAAGGTGATGAGGTGTGGGTGAAGGTTGAGATATTGTAACTGTGATTGTGTTCTTCTGGGAATGAAGAAGGAGATTCTGTGGCCTCTCTTTGCTAGCTTGTTGGAGAGGTGGAGGTATGGTGTGAAGTGCCCCATGGCAAACCATGGAAACATGGCTATGTGCATAGGAGGAGGTGCATCCATGGCCGCCTTGACGTATTTGCAGTGTCTGCTATGATTTAAAGCCAAATTTCACTTCGAGAGGTTTCTCACTTCTCTCGTCCCCTTTTTCCGGTGTTGCTTTGTAATTATCAGAAGTAAGGACAAAAACTATGTTGATTACGCATGACCGTGATGTGAAAGGTGCCGAAGTTTTATCGGTGGAGATTAGATTCCGTCTTAGACTAATGCTTGCATCAATTCTGAAAAGCATGAAGATAGTTTATCAGCTCAAAAGAAGTAGATTTCAATGAATTGTAATTATGTTGGTGCTATTGACAGCCCAAAGCATTCTCTTAGACTAATCATAATAACCAAATTTAACTAGAAAAACCTAAAAGGCACTCTCATACTAGAGAGAGCTTGGGTAAAGGGTGGAACATGACATGGTTGTGCTATGGAGGCTCGCAAACATGGAGACTGTTTAGGAGCTGTATCTTCTGAGGATTGTCGCGCTACACTAAGCTAAAAATCGGATAAAATATAAATTAAGACAGCCCGAATATAACAGACAATTTATACATAGGAGCGAAAATATGTCAAAATTTATGAAAAATAATGAATAAATAAATTATGTAAATATTACTTTAAAATAGGATCCATTTGTCATTATTTATACCAAAAAATAAATCAAGAGAACTAAATATTAAATTTTAATGTGAAAAACTCTACTTCTATAATTTCAAGGAAAAATCACGGATCAAATTTTAAAAAATATTTCACTATATTTAAAAATAATTATAATATAATATATCCCTAATGAGATTCACTTTTATTACAATTTATAATATTACAAAAATATAAAAAATATATTCAAAATGTCAATATATATTCATATTATATTCTTAAACTTTTTTACACATTTTATTTTTCTCCCATTATAAATAATATATATTTATTATATAATTTTATTACACATTAAATATTACAATTCACAGGCTTAGGAATCCCTTAATCAATTTAGAGCAACTCCACATACAATTCCGTGCTTTAAGTGGAGGGAGAAATATTTTCTTCCTCCCTTTGTTGACTATACAAGCCACGTACTGACATCTTCTACGTTCTTCACTGGAACTAAAAATGTTGCTTTCTATAGAAACTCAATGGAAAGTTAATCATATACCAAGCGGCAACACTTAACCTCTACCCACACCCCTCATCACCTTTGTCCCTTACGTTGGAGGGCCAAACCCCATGCATGATGCAGAAACCACTTCTTTCTCTTTAGGACAACGCATCATGATGACAGCCATGGACCTCACCGAGAAGGACATAGAGAGCTTCTCCTCATCGATCTAAAGCCACATATTATTATTTTCTTTGATTTCACATATATTGGCTTCCAAACTTGACCCGGCGCTTAGGAATTCGTTCCAATACTTCATTATATGGGTATTGCTCACGTGGCTCATCCGGTCAATACCCAAGGTGCCTATGGTAACGTGAATTGCTCTCTAGTTAATATGTGTAGGCATAGAGTACGACGATTAAATGTGAAAAGCAATTACAATGGCAGACAGCAACTTTGTTACGTAAAATACAAAATGGCAGTGTACGGAGTGCAGTTGCAATGATAACCAACGTTAGTTATCCTGAAAAATTAACAAAATCATCAATCTGTGTAACTTTTAAAGAGGGTATAAATTTTATTAATTTGCAAAGGTGCCCTTTGCTCACCTTTAAATTAATTTTTATATGATATTTTCCAAATAATATCATTCTAATATGACTGTAGGGGGTGAAAAGAATTTAGCAAAGAATTCGGACAATCCAAATTAAATACTTGAACATAGATAATATGAGTTCTTTACATTGACATTTTGTATTTTATTATTAAAATCAAAAGCCAACATGAAGAAAATTCGGACCTACCAAATTCCATGTATTGTTTTTTTATTTTTTTATTCTTTTACTTTTTAATATAATAAAGAAAAGGAAACTGGATTTTTATCTTCTATTTAAAGAATCACCTATTTAAAGAAAAGGGAAATATTATATAAAAATGGATTTTTAACTTATATGGTTCTTTCTTTGATTTTTAGGTAAATCTTTATCTCTTCAAATTTTATCCAAATATTCTGTTGAAATTATTAACCGCTATTACTATTTTTATTTTTTACAAAAATAAAAATGATAAGAATATCTACCAATTAAATCTAAAAACTAAAATTAAATGCAAATTAAATGATAATCTCACTACTAGCAAATATATATATATATATATATATATATATTAAATTTAACAAAAAATTAGAAGATTTAATAAGAAAAATTGAATCTATTAACAAAACAAATGTAAGAAAAAATAAGATAATAACACTTGATATTAAGAGCACTTTATGTTGGGTCGATCGATTTAGTTGATTAATATTCAGAGAGGGTAGACTGTTAAACAAAAAAATTAATTTTACCAAAATTCTTTCATCCGTCTTGAGCATTTATTCAAATTCAATACAAATAGTGCTATCTTTTTTCGATATTACTCTTGGAATCCCTCTATCTAATTTTTTCAATTAATTGTTTATAATTATGTAATTAACTATATACATGCATTATATATGTAAATAATGTTTTTTTGTATTATTTATCTAAAAATGTCCAATGTAAGTTTAATGAACCTCATAAGAGGTAAATGATAATTTTACCTTACTTATATTTCTTTTTTTCATTGCAATCTTATTTTAAGTCTCTATAAATATCTTAATATATGTATTTAATTCTTATGAATATTAAAAATTTTGGTTTTGACCTTTATAAATAAAAATTTGATTTAAATACATTTATAGTATAAATTTTTTAATTATTATCTAATTAAATTATTTTATTTGCACGACCTTTCCAGTAATGCGAAAATCATCTATATTTGGTTATATGACAATGCATAATATAATAATGTGAAGTTCTTGTACAGTGTCGCTCCATAAAAATTAAATTTTATAAAAAAATTAAATTTTTTAATTCTTGTAAACATGGTTTGACAAAATTTTTATAAGATGCAAAAATATAATATAAACAAGAGATTAGAATCTCAAAAAGTTGAAAGTGTTGAAAACTAAAATAACTTACATTGACTAAAAAATTTAAACCCACCCACTTCTAATCTAGATAAATTAAAAGTTAAACAATTCTCATCATTTTTTGGTAAATGTTAAATATATTGCATCCATAATGTTAACAATGCTTGCTTAATTTTATTGTATATGTAGAATTTGATAGGTTGGTTTCAAAAAGTCACAAGAACAAACACATCCATTGGCAGATGCTTTAATGTAGTGAAATGCTAATTAAAAATGGAAAATATTATGAAAACTATTACACGTGTCATTTATATAATGATTTAGGCCTTACGTGTTATTCATACAGTGATTTAGCCTCCACCTTTCTCAATATTTATGTCTAAAGATTTTTTCGAACTTAATTTACACTTTACTTATTAATTATTTTTCATATGAAATAAAATCAAATATTACAACCATTAAATATTACAATTTTCACTAAGAAAGGTTTCATGTCAACATAATTATGATCTACAATTTAAATTAAGAATTATTAATAGCCTCACATTATAAGGATAATATAAAAAAATTAAAAAGAAAATATTTCCAAAATAAATAACCTTTAAGATCAGCATTTTTTTGCTCTAAATAAAATGGACAAGTCAAATTGTTAACGAATTGCTACTTGGTTGATTTTGATATGATAATAATTCAAAATTCAATTTCTATCAAATTTATTCTTAATCGAATGTTTAAGATTCATTATAATACTAATATTTAATTAACATTCATTACATGAAAAATCTTCTATGTGTTATTCATAGAAAAAGTTATGTCCCATCATTTTCATAATCTTAATATTTTAAGTAAGTTTTTGAATTTAATTTATTTTCTAACTATCAATTATTTTTTCCAACCATACCTTTGTATCTCTATACCATTAACAAAATTAATATAAAAAATATAAATTATAATTCAATATATTATACCATAAAAATTATATATATATAATTATAGTATTAATGATAACAAAGCTATTATAATTACATTGAAAATAAAATATTACAATTAAAAATAAATATATTGATTATATTTACTATAATTGAGGATTATAATGATAGGATTAATAATAGTAAAACTATTATAATTATGATAATTAATGATAACAAGAAAACCTTATCACACTTTTATTTTTGAATTATCTTTATTGGATTTATATTATATATGTATTTTCATTTTTAATTTAGATTATATTGCATTAGTAGTATTTATTATTATGGATATTTATGTTTTGAATTTCAAAGCATTTTTAAAACTTTTTTCTTTTTAAATTTTTTTAATAAACTCATAAATATCAGTAATGATTCAAATCTCCACGCGGAATGAAGAATGGGAACCCATGATAGGGACGAGTATGAGGGTGGAGGCAAAATTGTAAATGAGGACTAGATTGGAGGAAAAGTTTCTGATTTCAAATCTAAAACTTTTAAAAATCATAACCAAAAAAAAAATATATCTATCTACCTATCTCATTATAGCTTATTTAATTTTTTGTAACTTAAACATTCTAATCTATTAATTTCATAATTTTTTCATACTAATTTTTTTTGAAAAAAACTCAATTTTTCAACATTAGGATATTTAAAAAAATCAATTTCACAATTTATACTTATTTGATAATGCTACTAAATATTTATTAATTTTTAAAAAATTAAATAATCACATTAATTTTTCATTAAAATAATATTATAATTGATATACTACTCTAGTAATTGAGATGATCTAAATTAGGATTATATATTTTTTTTACTAATTATTATACATTAATTATAATATATATTATAAAATTGATATTTTACTTTATTAAAAGGATATATAAGGAAAGAACGTGGAATTGAAATAACATAAATTAAATTTATTTATTATTTTTATTAACTAAAAATTTATTTTTATACTTTTATAAATTAAATATTTTAATTTACTAAAATGATATAAACGGCTAGGGATGATAAAAAAAAGAGTTGGAAGTGGGTGTACGTAGGAATTACCCACAATGGGGACAAGAATGAGGACATATTTTATCTTTATAAGGATGGTCGATGGGGATAAAGTCCTTATTTGTTAAACGGGGTAGGTATACCTTTATTTTTTATTTAATTATCCTTATTGGATTTGTATTAATTATGCATTTTTAATTTAAATTTGGATTATATTGTATTAATAGTATTTCTTATTATGAATATTTATGTTTCAAATTGTAAAACATTTTTAAAGTTTTCCTTTTTTTGAAATTTATTAATAAATCCATAAATACTGTAGGGATTCAAAATCTCCATGGGGAATAGGAAATGGAAACCCGTAAGGGAGATGGGGATAGGAATGCGGATGAGAAGGAAAATTCTACACGGCAACGACAGATATGAGATATATCTCTTTTCTCATGGATATTCATTATTATCCCTATAAGTGGTTCATGATAAAGTAAATTACCCACTTAATTATTCTCTTTAATTTTTTGTTTTTTTTTTTTTGTTCACCACTAAGGATATCCACCATCGATCACGGTGACTAATTCCCGCGCTAGCTTATAGGCACCTCAATGGTTGGGATAGCTGGCCCAGAGATTTAAAGCTTCTCTTTCTTTATTTAATAATTTTAACTTTTGAAATGTGCAAAATTTTCATACAATAGGGTATTTATTGTTAGTTATAGGTCATCTACCAAGATTTTTTCAACCTTATAAGCATGATATTCAAAATAAAATATAAAATAGAATGACACGTTTATATTTTATTCATTTATTTAATTATTTAACTATTAACTTACTTTTAAGGTAAATATATATAATCAAATTTCTATAAGATATAATTAAATAAGTTATTGTTTAGTTTCGATAATAATCAACAAGCTATTTTTTATTATATCCTCATGCATTGCATGGGTCAAACGACTAGTTCGATATAGTTAATAATTTTTAAAATCAGTACGGTTAATGTTAATGTTAAATTTTAAAAATTATATAAGATATTTTGTACTAAAAAAATATTTTTTTAAAAAAATTGTCTCTTCAAAATTTTGTACATCAAAAAATAAATTTTCTGAGTTTATAAAAGTCTCGACACAAGATTAGTTGGTCCGTCCCTAATTAGACACCAACATTAGTCCCTTCGTTGTAAACGGTTTTCAACCGTTGGATATTCCATTTTTATTATTGAAAAGTTCAAAATCTGAATACGTTGAATTTGCAATGACTTTGCTGATAAATCACTATTGTATACATATTATTTGCACATGGAGACCTTGTTATGTTTTCTTGTGTCCGCCTCTCTTGTCAATAGCGTGAACCTCGACCCCTAATCCAACCTCCTCTCTGTCTCTCACTCTTCGAATCTCCTTCTTCATTGCCAAATTCCAAAGAAGAAGAAACACAAGAACACGAAACCCTAAGCCCCAAAAACCCGTCGCATGCATAGTAAAGCCACCTAATGGAGCTTGTCACCGAAATCCTCTTTTACCTCCCGGTCCCTTCCCTGCCTTACCCTTTCACATACACTATCTCACTGTGAAGCCATCATGCACAAACAAAGAAAAAACAAAAAGAAAAGATCTCAGTAAAAAAGTGAGGAAGTGAGAAAGTTTTCACCCTTTAATAAAAAAAAATGCATAGTATATGGGCCCATCAATTGATCTAATAGTAAGAATCTCCTTTCTCTCTCATTTTAGAGGGATTCTCACTTTAGAGTATCTATTTCCATTTTTAATTAGCGTTTCACTATTAAAGCATCCATCAATGGATATGTTTGGTCTCCTGACTTTTCAAAACCAACCTATCTTTCTACATATACAATAAAATTAAGCAAGCTTTGTTAACATTATGCATGCAATATATTTAACATTTACCGAAAAATGATTAGAATTGTTTAACTTTTAATTTATTTAGATTAGAAGTGGGTGGGTTTAAATTTTTTAGTCAATGTAAGTTATTTTAGTTTTTAGCACTTTTAACTTTTTAAGATTCTAATCTCTTATTTATATTATATTTTTGGATCTTATAAAAATTTGTCAAACCATGTTTACAAGAATTAAAAAAATTTAATTTTTTTTATAAAATTTAATTTTTATGGAGCGGCAGTGTACAAGAATTTTACACTATTATATTATGTATTGTCATATAACCAAATATAGATATTTTCATGTTACTTAAAAGGTCGTGCAAATAAAATAATTTGATTAGATAATAATATAAAAAATTTATACTATAAATGCATCAACATCAAATTTTTATTTATAAAGGTCAAAACCAAAATTTTTAATATTCATAATTAAATACATATATTAAAATATTTATAGAGACATAAATTAAGATTGCGATGACAAAAAAGAAATATAAGAAAGGTAAAATTATCATTTACCTCTCATGAGATTCATTAAACTTACATTGGACATTTTTAGACAAGTGAAACAAAAAAAAATCATCATCTACATATATAATGCACGCATATAATTAATTACATAATTATAAACAATTAATTGGAAAAATTAGATAGAGGGATCCCAAGAGTAATATCAAAAAAAGATAGTACTATTTGTATTGAATTTGGGAAAGTGCTCAAGACAGACGAAAGAATTTTAGCAAAATTAATTTTTCTATTTAATAGTCTATCCACCCTGAATATTGATCAACTAAATTGATCGACTGAAACAAGATCCTCTTAATAACAAGCGTTATTATCTTATTTTTCTCACATTTGTTTGTTAATAGGTACAATTTTTTTTATTAAATCTTCTAATTTTTCGTTAAAGCTGTTAGTGAGATTATCGTTTAATTTGCATTTAATTTTATTTTTTAGATTTAATTGGTAGATATTCTCATAATTTTTATTTGTGTAGAAAAAATAAAAAAATAGCAATAGTAGTTAATAATTTCAATAGAATATTTGGATAAAAATTTGAAGAGATGAATATTTACCTAAAAATAAAGAAAAGAATCATATAAAAATTCAATTTTATATAATATTTTCTTTTTCTTTAAATAGATTATTCTTTACATAGATGATAAAAATCCAGTTTCTTTTTCTTTATTATATTAAAAAGAATAAAAAAATACATGGAATTCGGTAGCTAGGTCCAAATTTCCTTCTTGTTGGCTTTTGATATTTTAATAATAAAATATGAAATGTCAATGTAAAGAACTCAAACTATCTGTGTTCAAGTATTTAATTTGGATTTTTTGAATTTTGGATTGTCTGAATTCTTTGTAAAATTTTTTCCACCCCTTATAGTCCACATTAGAATGATATTATTTGGGAAATATCATATAAAAATTAATTTAAAGGTGAGCAAAGGGTGCCTTTGCAAATTAATAAAATTTGTACCATCTTTAAAAGTTATACGGATTAATGATTTTGTTACTTTTTCAGGATAACCAACGTTGGTTATCATTGCATCTGCATCCCGTACACTGCCATCTTGTATTTTATATAAGAAAGTTGTTGTCTGCCATTGCAACTGCTTTTCACATTTAATCATGGTGCTCTATACCTATACGTGTTAATTGGAGAGCAATCCACGTTACTATAGGCACCTTGGGCATTGACTGGATGGGGCATGTGAGCAATCACCTCATTATATTGTTGGTCCAGCCACATCAGTAGCTTACACCCACGGCGCTTGGGCATTCGTTCCAATACTTCATTATATTGTTGGTCCAGTCACATCAATAGCTTACACCATTTCACCACCAAGGGTCACATGATATATGTTTGGGTTAGTGCTGAGCACTGAAATTAAGTGCAATGGAATAAAATGGATCGAAAGCAATGAAGTAGAGTACCATAATTATTTCACTTTGTTGTTTTGATATTTTAGTAATGGAATGTACTGATTGTAAGTTTATATTGAGTAAAAAAAGAAAAACAAGTGATTCTATTGCATTCCTCTCAATTTGAGAGAAAGAAGGATAAGAAAAGTTGATGAAATTAGATGGAATTGTTTTATTTTTTCTCCATTTTATTCCACTCATTTTTTAAACATCTAAACAACAAAGCTTTTAATCATTTCATCTATTCCACTTTACTCCATTTCTATCAATCCAATGTGCCTAATAATAAGTTAACTGAAGCTACCTTATAGCTTAGCCATTTTTTCCTTTTTGCTTTTTTTTCTTTTGGGTTTTGGGTTTGGAGAGGGGGGTGAGCAAAAGTTAACTCCATATGAAAGAGAATGAAAGAGACATGGAACCTATTTAGACAACTAGCTTGTCAAATTATGATTTATTTATGATGAACTCATCCAATTATATAAAAGAATTATTTTAATATTTAAAAAATGAGTTTTGAATGGGATATCTATTTTTATTATCATTGCATATAATAGTAGTCCCTGCTCATCTTTTTATTTATCACATTCAATAATAAAAAATAAATATTTATAGAAACTTAATTTTTAATTATTAAAATAACACTACTTAAAAAAAACAAATGATGAAGTTATCCATGAAAAGTCAACCTTTGACTTACGGTGATTATTATAGGTTTAGCTTTTGTTATTTTCTCTGTTTTTGACCATTTATTATTATTATTTTATTGATTTTCCACAGTAAAATCTACAGCTAGCAACTTGAACAACCACTTTTGCTGCGAGTGGTCCCCGCCATCCAATGATGCCATGTTGACCGGCCCAGTGCGTACTGAATCTTATGGCAGTTCATTTTCGGAAGAGGAGATTAAAAAAAAAAATTGGAAGAATCCACTCTTCAACCCCCTTTTATATCCACTATCTCCTCAAAATAGCAAAACTAACAAGCACACATTTGATTGAGTCGTGGCACACGGTATGCAATGATATGAGTTTAGTTCAATTAATTTCTCATAAACTATTGATCTATTAACGCGATAAAGTCTAAATAGTTTTCATAAATTTTGAATAACTTATCCTTTTGAACTACCTTCTAGGATTAAATTAGGTCCATTTAACTAAGAGACTCATCTATTATTTATAATTAAAATAGTAAATTTATTTTTAAATATTTTGGAATTATTTTTAATAGTAAATAATTAATGAGCCGGTATAGTGTTTCAAATGAGATGTGTTTAATTTGTAATTTACGGCTTTCAAATTTCAATTATTGAGCCCATAGTATTAAAAACCGGACCGGTGATCGACTCGGTCGAAGCCCCGGATCACTGGGTTATTGGTTCAACCGATGGGTCACTAGTTGGATCGGTCGAACATATTTTAATTAAATAAATATATAAAAATACAATTTAAAAGATATGATGTATATAATTAAAAACACACATTATCACAAGAGAGATAGTGGTTTAGTGGCAGTGATTCACACTCTTTACATGGAAGACATGGGTTCAATTCCCATGCTTGAAATTTTAGAATTATACAATTTAACAACTAAAGATATAATATATATAATTAAAAGTACATATTATAACAAGAGAGATGATAGCTTAGTGGTAGTGGCTCATACTTTTCATTGGCAAGTTATGGGTTCAATTCCCATGTTTGGTATTTTGAAATTAATTTCTAAAATTTCCCTGCCCTCAAAACCGGTTCGGTTTGGTTGTCCAATTCAACCCAAACTCGTTGGTTCGACCCTAGTCAAATCGAGTTTGACCGAGTCGAATGCAGAACCAGTCTAATAAGTGAACCAGACTGGTTAGGTGGCCGGTTTGTTCTGGTTTTTAATACTATGGTTGAGCCATAAAATTTTGTTGGAATTATATATTTGATTCAAAGTTCATGGCAATTAAGTTTACCCTTGTACAAGTGAACAAGTGCTCCTTGATCTGCAGTCTCAAGAATGTTGCGATTCCCGCTGACAACCACTCCTCAAACCCCTGTACTTCTTATGCTCTCTCAAATTGTTAACAGTTGTCTCTACTGAATTCTCTAAAACTCCATGAAAATTTCGTGAAACCTGATAAATGAACTTGTGTGATTGCTGCTAGAGAACTTTCAGACTCCATTTCTTGAAGATTGTAAAGTTGTTAGTTATAAATATGACTCTTTAAGAAACAAAAAAGAATTTTGACATGAATCATGATTCAAAATTTTAAAAACCTGAAACACCGTAAGGTTGAGGATCTAAACTACAGAGTTCATAGACTAAATCTATTTAGTTAGAAGCAAATGAATTATATTTGCAGCAATTGAAACTCGTAGTTCTTGCAATGAAAAGAAATAAAAACAAATGTTGCATAATAATTTCAGAAGCAAAAAAAAAGAAAAAGGAACAGATAGTCCCTGCTCTAGCATATAGGTATAGACAACAGAAATGATCAAGGTTCAACCGACAAAAGTAAATCTCAAACATGGTAAATGGTTCACACTTCACCAGCCCATACGACAAACATACACTCAGAGATCTATCAAATAATTGTAATCAATATAAAGGCCCCACCCAAGCAGCGTGGACTTGGTCTTTAGCCAATATACACGAAACATGCTAAATTTGAAACTCCTGAGACCATAAATGTACAACAAAAACTTCAAAATCTAGAGTAAATCATGAAGGCTGTGACAGAAATCATCAATACAAGAGGACTCTAAATTGTTGCTTAGTAAGAGGTTCCTCACCTTGGTATGATTAGTTCTGACCTCTCTTCCAAGCGGATTCTCATCATCCATCACAATTTTCACAGCTTTGCACACACTTTCTCCTGTGAACAAGCCGTCTTCCTCGCCTTTCTCCACTTCAACCCCAACCTTCAACTTTCTACTCATCATTCGTGCATTGATGAAGTGATCAGAACCAATGCGTGGCAACAACACTAATTGACACTCATTCACAAGTGCCTCAGTTATAGAAGCTGCTCCACAGTGTGTTATAAAGCACCCAATAGAAGGGTGTCCTAAAATCAGTTGTTGCTGCACCCACCCTCCATATGCAATCCCTCTTCCGTGAACCCTTTCTTTGAACCCTTTTGGCATTGCTTCTTCAATAGACTCAAACCCAACAGGGGGCTTAAGTGCTGCAAGAAATGGAAAACCAGTTAGCTCAAGACCAAGCAACAACTGTTGGAATTGGTCTTGCTGCAAAGGACTTTCACTCCCAAAAGCACAAAAAACCACAGAACCAGGCTTGAATCCACCAAGCCATGAAACCCATTTTTCATCCAAAGTAGAGTTGGATGGTTCAGGTATAAGAGGCCCAGAAAGCAAACAAGGCTTCCCATACACAGATCCAAGATAGTCAGTGTAAGACCCATTAATTTCTCTGCAGCCTTTGAACGCAATTGCGTCTGACAACCTTGCACCGATGTCAACGCGGTCGTAAAATAAAATACCGCTGCCAAACTCCAAATTCTTCCTTGTGGTAACTAGGAATCGAAGTTCATGTGCATAAAACTTGATGGATGAATCAGGGAACCCCGGGGGCGGTTTCTTGATATCATCTTCTGTCAAATCTATCCCTGGTCTTGGTCCTAGTCCGAGGTAAGCTGTTGTTGCTGGATTAATTATTAAGTATTGGACACTCTTAATGCCAAGGCTTCGTGTCATGTTTGGTAGCCAATATTGCATATCGAAGAAAACAATTTGTGGGTTAAGCTCCTTGAGGAGAAGTTCTATGTCCTTCTCTGTGCGGTCCATGGCTGTGGCAATAAGTGGAATCAAAGACGAGGGCACATCAGAAGTGGTTTCTGCATCATGGGGAAGGCCATCAACGTGAGGAACAGTGATGGGGACGAAGGTGATGAGGTGTGGGTGAAGGTTGAGGTGTTGTAACTTGGACTGTGTTCTCTTGGGGACGAAGAAGGAGATTCTGTGGCCTCTCTTTGCTAGCTTGTTGGAGAGGTGGAGATATGGTGTGAGGTGCCCCATGGCCAACCATGGAAGCATGGCTATGTGAAAAGGAGGAGCTGTATCCATGGCCACCTTGACTGTTGGCTGGTGTCTATCTTCGGCGTTTGAAGTAAGAGCCAACTGGATGCCGAGGGTTGTTATTATTTTATGGGTAATAATATTTTGACACTCAAAATAAAATAAAGATGTTTATTTAGATATTAATTTCATAATTGTTGAATATGATGGTGGTCCTTACTTATCTTTTATTTTCATCACATCTAATAATTATAAAGTGGATATCTGAATAGACACCCATTTTTTGGGTGTCAAACTAGTATTACCCTTATTCTATGGATATAGCTTTTTTCTAGTCATTCATTACATCTAAAAAGTTATGTTATTTGTACCCATTGTGTACAGGACACCATATCGATTCACACCCTATCTACCTTTGAATAGGGTGTGGACCCTATTCAAATAAATGTTACTTCTCATTCAATAATAGATAAAGTGTGAGTCAATATGGTGTCTCTTACACAATGAATACAAATAATATTTTTCCATCCAAAATTATACATCTAAACATATACTTAATGTCTTGTGCTATAGCATTTTTGTAAATGTAATAAGTATTCTTTCTTCCGCTTTTTGAGAAATTGTTGCAAAGTGGGGATTTAATTATTAGCCATGTGTAAACTAGGTTGTGGAAAAAAAAAGATAAATTCATAGATAATTTTAGGTGTTCTTAAAATAAAATAAAATATTTATTTTATTTTATTTTATAATTAATAAATTAATTATTATATTAAAAATATAGAGAATATAAAAGATAATAATAATTTATAAAATTTATATATCAATTAATAAATAGATAATAATAAATCTTATCTGGCACTTAAATATTTCTCGTTAAACTATTGTATTTGCACCTAAAATATTCACGCACGCACGATCGACACATGAAATGCAATAAGACAAGCTAGGCAGCGTGATGCATTGAGAGGAGAGAAGTTGAAAATACATAGAATAAGTAGGTTTTGTTAGGTGCTAAAGGCAAATCAAGTCTCGATAAGCATGAATAACGCGCGTGATTCCATCATTGCTCCGTGTAGAAATAATGGTCATTAAAGTAGTGGTTCTAGAATTAAAAGAATAGAAATTTTATAGGAATTAAATTTTTATATATTGATGGAGAATATAAAAAAATTTATATATTCATGATTTCTATATTATTACAGATGAAAATCTTTTATCTTTAAATCATATTTTTTTTCCTATTTTATCAATCATATATTACCACATGGTAATTAAAAATCGAAAGATGTTTAAAAATTTAAAATAATTACCAAATATATAATATTATCTTCCATAAAATAATATATAATTGATGAAATAGAGAGAAGAACATGATTTGAGATTTCCATTCTTACTGTTACATAGGTAAATATACTTAACTTCTATATCAATCACTTGAAAAATCATGTAAATAAAGAAATTTGATTAAACAATGTATAATAAAATTACATATTATAAGTACATCAAAATCAAATTCAGTTTTATGTTATTTAATGTGAACCTTACACCATCAATTTTTTTTAAGAGATATAAAAGTAATAAGATCCGATAAAAAATTTAAAATGGATGGTAGAAGAATATGCGGAGGAAGAAATAATATCCTCAAAGATGAGGAAAGAATTCTTCGCTCCAGGGATAGTGATACCATATAACATAGCAAGCGGAAGGTTTATATTATTGTAATATGTGGGTTGTTTTGAATTGTTTTTATTTTTATATTTTTGAAAACTGTTTTGAAAATTATTTTAAGTAGTAATTAATGAAATCAACTAATTACAAATGTGTTATCGTATTTTTTTGTTTTAAAAAGATAATTTTAAAAATGTCTTTCAACTATTTTCTATTTTTTATTTTTAAAACAAAAAACTTATTTTTTAATTTTTAAAATCAATCTAAAAAAAACCAATCAAACAACATTTTTTTCATTTTTTTGTTTTTAAAAATTGAAAATTATTCTGCACAACACTTTTCGAATAGTCCCATAATTTTTTTATCATTTTTTTTGCCTCTTTATCATTTATCGTCTCAACATTTAATGGTAGCATCCTAAAAAAATTAATAATATATTTTATCAATTATTCATTAGCTTATTGCAAGGTTAAAACCATAAAATTATATTAATTTCAAAAATTATGAAAAATGACAAAGAGATTGATAAGAAACAAAGAGAAATTGCAATTAATATAGACAATGATGAACTCGATATAACATAATTATATTTTTACTTTAAATTTTGAATAATAAATAATGAAAAATAGAAAAACATTTTTGAAACTATTACTATTTTAAAATGAATGATGTATTTATTTAGAATTTAATTTAAATACATGAACATTTTTTATACAATAATAATTATTTACTATTGCATTACAAATAGTTTAAATAAATTAAGAATTCACATTGGTTAAAAAATTTTAAAAAAGAAACTCTGATATGAGAAAAACGAGTTTTTATATTTTCAAAATAAGAGTCCGACTAAAAAAATTTGAAACTTGCTTGTTCTAATGTCCTTAAGAATATTGATTTAAAAATCCCATTAATTAATAATAAGTTTCGTTTGTTTTTTAGTTTCACTTTACTTTATTTCACTATAAAACAATTATGTAAATACCAACTAGTCACTTTCTGTAAACCACCGCCATGTATATCATATCATTTTGAGATACCGATTCTTACCTCACCTAAATTTTTTATTATAAAAAATAATAAGGCAACAACAAATTGAAATGCTTTATGATACATATATATGACATGTGTACAATTTGATTAATAATTGAATTAAACCCCAATGTGACATTATATATTTCTTTTATATATATATATTGATTTTCCAATTATCCATCACAAGATGTAATAATTAATTTCTTCACATACTGTATGCATATTTAATAGGGTAATACATCCTTTTGTCATTAAATAAATATTAATCATATAAACAACAAGAAGCAATTGCTTGATTACGCGGTATAAAATTGATTATATGAATCAAATAATACCCTAATACTCTATTATATATTTAATTTTATAAACAATTTAAATAATTTTTTTCCGTAAAGTACATTTTAATTAAAAAAATTTCTAAAAGTGATTCCTTCTACTCCATTAAGATTTTTATTTCCACAAAGGATTGTGGGTTCTTTATTTCTTTTTGGTCAGGCCAACTTTTGGAGTTATACATATGCGACGATATAAAGTAGGTTTAAAATAACTAATATTTTGGAATAAAAAATTGAAAAGACACCATATTTCTAGTAAAGTAGGTTTAAAATAACTGAAAAGATAAGAAAAGTACGTATAGTTAAAATAAAATTATAGACATTATCTATTATCTATGCTATATATAAATAAAGAGGGATTCCTTCGTTTAACCACTTTTGCGCCAGGAATCGACTGGCAGCAGCAGGCATACAAGAGGATGCGTGGTTAGAGTGAGTCATTGGAAGCTATTAGCATCGTTTTATATTGCCACAGCCATATTACATGAGCAATTACAGTCGCATCAGTCACATATATATATATTTTTTTTCGAAAAAGTGTAATCACTGTAATTACAGCCCATCAATCATAACTGTAATTGTTATTTAAAACCATGGTTGTGAGGATGATCTAGCTAGCAAGATGCTGAGGTAGCTGAACCTGTTCAAAAAGTGCAGTTCAGGACAATCAAGAGTTACTGAGACATCAATGGGAGGAGGTAAGCATATCTTATATATGTCCTCCACAAAAGCAAACAGCTGTGCAGAGTTTCTAGTCAAGACGAGATCTTCGGCATGTCATATTACGGAGGAGATAGCGGATCCTCCTGCAGACGTGTTGGAGGACTAAATACTATGGGTGTTTTCCTCTGTGAAGTTTTAGAAATTATTACGATGAATAAACTGTTCATGCATTTGGCGGAAATTATTCCCTTGGGTATTTTCTAATAATCATTGTTTATACGCTGATCAAACAATTCTAAAAAAATAATACCATCAATTGGATCACGAAATTTTGTTATATTTTTCCTCATGGTTCACAAAGTGCCACAGAAAATGTGTTAATACGATATTTGTGTTTAATTTGTTTTTTTTTCCAGCTGTGTTTAATTATCGTTTTGATGGGACTCTTTGTATACGGATGAGTTATTATTATTTTTTTCATTGTATTATTCTAAGAACAAGATTAATCATAATTGATCAGATTATCCCCACCAATTCTTTCCAATCTGCGTTAAGCTCTGCGATAATTGATGTGTCGTATACTTTTCCCCTCAAATCTGCGTTTATATACTTTTCCCCTCAAATCTGGGAGCTATATTCAAAAGCCAGGACAAGGAAATTTTTTATTTTTTATTTTTTATTTTTTCATGAACCAGAACAAGGAATGATAGAATTTGAATAAGTTCGTTCGGAATGAAAGATAGAACTGATAAAATTGTATTATGATTTGAGTTTTTTGTCCGGAGTAAATCAATAAATTGTATAACTAAATTTAAATACAGGGTTTGGAATGTATATAAAAATAAATTGAGTTCTTTATTTTGATTATTTTATCCCTCATTAATAAAAATAAATAATATTATGAGGGAGAGAAAGAGAAGGTGCTGGAAAGGGTTTAAGGGTATTTTTGTTATATTAATTTTTAACCTTAAATTAAGATATTATAGCAAATCAAACGGGTTTTGATCTGATTTATTTTTGGGTATTTTTATAGAATTGAATTTTCTTTGAATTTTAATTACATGCCATTAGATCAAATGATGGAATTCAATTCCAAAGCTTTGCAACCACCATATATATGTTGAAGAAATACAATTCAAATATGTTGAAGAAAATATGCCAACGTTTGATTGAACAGATTTGCCTATAGTAGATTGAAAAATAAAATACATCTTGCTGAAAATAGGGAAATCAACCGAGTAACTCTTGAAGCTGCCGACAGAAACTATCAACACAATCCGACTCTAAATTATTGCTCAGCAAAAGGTTCCTGACTTTGGCATGATTTGCCTTGACTTCTCTGCCAATTTCACTCTCATCATCCATCACAATTTTCACAGCTTTGCACACACTTTCCTTTGTGAACAAGCCATCTTCCTCACCCTTCTCCACTTCAACCCCAACCTTCAACTTTCTCCCCATCATCCTTGCATTAATGATGTGATCAGTATCAAGTTGTGGCAGCAACACCATCTGACACTTATTTATTAAAGCCTCTGTCAATGAGCCAGCACCACAATGTGTTATAAAGCAACCCACAGAAGGGTGTTCCAAGACCAATTGTTGCTGAATCCACCCACTTTGGACAACCCCTCTTCCCTGAACCCTCTCTTTGAACCCTTCAGGAAGAGCATCTTCAATTGTCTCAAACCCAATTGGGGTTTTAAGCACAGCCAAAAATGGGAAGCCTGTTAGCTCTAGTCCCAACAACAGTTTTTGGAACTGATCTTGAGGTAACACCCACTCACTCCCAAGTGCACAATAAATCACTGAACCACCCCTGAATCCTCCAAGCCATGAACCCCATTTTGCATCTAAAACAGTGTTGGGCCTCTCAGGAATGACAGGCCCAGAGAGCAAAACAGCCTTCCCAAACTGCTCTTGAAGGTACTCAACATAAGGCCCTTCAATTTCTCTACAGCCTTTGAATCCTATTGCATCTGAACGGCTTAAACCATTGTAAATGCGGTCATAGAAGAGAACCCCACTACCATACTCCCAGTTCCTCTTCCAAGCAAGGAACTTTGCCTCGTGTGCGTGAAGGTTGATGAATGAAACAGGGTACCCTTCAGGTGGTTGAATAAGATCAGCTTCAGTCAAGTTACCTTTGTGGAGCATCCTTGGTGGTGATGCTGTGTAAGCTACTGTGGCTGGACCAACAATCAAGTATTGGAAAGACTTGATTCCCAAGCGGCGAGTCAGGTTTGGAAGCCAATATGTGAAATCAAAGAAAACGATTTGTGGCTTTAGATCAATTAGGAGAAGTTCTATGTCCTTCTGAGTGAGGTCCATGGCGGTCATGATGAGGGGTCCTAAAGAGAAGGACACGTCTGAGGTGGTTTCCGCACCATGGGGAAGGCCTTCAACGTGAGGGACAGTGATGGGAATGAAGGTGATGAGGTGTGGGTAGAGGTTGAAATGTTGTAGCTTGGCTTGTGTTCTTTCGGGGATGAAGAAGGAGATTCTGTGGCCTCTCTTTGCTAGCTTGTTGGAGAGGTGCAGATATGGGGTTAGGTGCCCCATGGCCAGCCATGGAAACATGGCTATGTGCAAGGAAGGGGAATCATTATCCATGGTTGCCAAGGCCTATTTGCGCCGTCTATGTGTGTGGTCGTAAGTGTATATAAAACCACGCCACTGTGGCAGGGCAGTAATTTCGACTCTCCATATTTTGGTGCATTATTTAATTATATTATTTTGGAGTAACAATGAAGGCAATTGGAAAAGACAAATATATGTGTATTGGCTAAGTTGATCAGAGCATGTGACGTCTGGTTGTGTTTCGTGTCTTTCTTGTTGCTACTGTGTATATAAAAATAACTACACGCGTTCTTAAGTTACTTCCATCATATTTAATTATTTTTTTCTTGAAGCCCTAAATTTTAATTATTTTTTATGTGAAGTTTTACTGATGAAATAACTTCACACGTTCTTAAGGTATTTTTACACAAAAAAATATTTATAGAAATTATGCTATTATAAATACACCTATCCATACGCGTATATTGTTTCATATAATAAAAAAAAAATTTCTTTGTTGAAAGGCTAGATTAACAATTTATGAAGTCATTTGAAAAGTTGCTAAAGTTTAATTTACGGGAGTTCTTACTTATTAAGGATTTTGAGAAGTTTTGTTTGTATTCTATTATGTAACTTTATATACAATATTGCTTTCATTTAAATATATATTACATTTATCTTATCTTAATATATGTATATTTTGATATTTACGTAGTCTTGGATTAATATACAATATTTATATAATGTCTATTATTTTTTAAAAACATTTCGCAATAATGTTTGCTATGAGGGCAGATTGATTATTCTAAACGGCATCACAAAAAATGTGATGCAAATGTTTTATTTTTGGTATTGTTGTTATGTATTTTATCCAATGTTTTTTAATTTTCATTTCTAAATAAATACCCATAAATAATTTACCAGAAAATTCTAAAATTGGAAAAAAAAATTTATACGTTATGATATTAAAGAAACTTATAAATTGGAAAAAGTCATGTGACAATAAAAAATGAGATCCGGCCGCTGAGAGATACCTAATGAAAAAAATGGTGACGTAAATGCTAATTAAAAATTGCTGGTTTGAACTTTGAAGTTTGAAATTTCTCTCTAATGGTTTATTGAATTATTTAGAGCTTCTTCGCAATAATAAGAGTGAGAGGAGTAATATGTACCTATAATTATATATGGATTATTAGGATTAAAAATTATTAATAATCATATAATTATTTAAAAATATTATATAATTTTATATTTTAATTTTAATATTTTATGTAAGATATAACGATTTAAATTTAATTCTCTCACTCTGATAACAAAACACGTCTCTTATCTCAATCGTCACCCCCTTAAAAAATCGTAATTATTGGAAAGAGAAACAAACCGAATTTGATTAATTAATGATATACCTCTACACATGACAATGAATTGAAACTGCATTTTTATTCTTTAAAAAAGATGTAAATTACTGCATCTTAAATTCATCTTTGACTCAATTTTTTTTTTTATTCCGATCTCCTTTGTTGTGTCTTTACAACTCATGAATTAGCACTTAGGCTTTGACAGGTATTAAAGTACTAATTATGATTAGATACATTAATTTTTTTATATATCAATTTATCTTTGTTTCTTAAGATAATTATTAATAAGGAATGTGAGGAGTATTAAACTATTAATATTTATACTTTAGCCATGAGAACCACGAGTAAGATTAAAATGGAAGTACTCTTTTAATTTGTATGCATTATTGTATCACATGTCAATATGTCATTGATTACCTCAATATTGTCCCTATACCTCACTTTGTTGGATCAAAATATGTTTTAAATGCAAACCTAAATTATGTTATCCAATTGTTAGAGCATAATGAAAAAGATAAAAGAGAAAAGGAAGAGAGATTGTTCAAGAGAGAAACTGAAATGTATTGAATTGTATTGATTATGTTTTACATAGAATACATGAATATTTATACTAGTGGAATGTACAACAGTAAGATAGGTGCAACAGATTCCATAGCAAAATAATAGCAAATTGAACTGTATAGAAACTGGTTAGAAAACACTAAATATAACCTACTATATTACTAATGAAAAATATTAAGAATGATAACAGTCAAATTGATAATCCTTTACCAAAATTCAATCCAAACTTAACAAACATAATTTATTTAAAAAATAAAATTGAAATTTGAAATCCAGTGACTTTTGTTTGAACTTAATTCATAGGTGTCATTATTTAAGCAGCCGAATACTTGTTTTTAAGATAGGTAGCTCTTCTCCTTTATTGTCTGGAAATGTGAATGTTACTTTAGAGACAATTGCAATTAGCAGCTGTATCTTTGGATTTATCAGCATAAGTTATGGGGTAAGAACATTGTCCCTATTCACATCAAAATAATTGAATGTGGGAATATTCTGATTGTAGGTAGCAGTCGACGCAGGGTTTGCACTATGTCTAGAATAAGTCACTACCAGTGTTACACTAGAAATGGCGAATGCTTATATAATTAATCCTGCAGACTTTTCACACAGTGCATGAAATCTTTTTTGTAATGTAAGGGAAAAAATATGTTTTGAGGGTCAACAACATTATCATGGAACATGATCTCAGGTGCTTGACTCTAGCTTCAGAGATTTCAAATTTTTAGTGAATTCTTTCATAATGGCTAGAATGTAAAAAGAATATTGGAAATTTTGGAGAGAACAGAAGAATTAGGCTAATTCCAGCGGATATTTGAAGTAATACGCTGGACAAGTGCAAGAAAATGAAAGAAAGCAATAAGGGTATTTGGTTATATAAATATGCATGGCTCAAGCTTCTAAGAAGACAAAGGGAGTTTCACCAAGAAATCATGATATGCTTGCCCATTTTGGAATTTATCATTAACAAGGACATGGTCAGTCAGATGCCACAAAAGTACATAATTGATTTGAACTTCCATATGTAAGTTGCAAGAATAGATTTCCAAGTCATTTCCAGCCACCACAGCTTGCATCAAATAACAATGAAGTCTTATTAAGAAGATTTCCGTTAAATCTTGGGTGTTTCTTTTTGGGTAGTTCTTCTGAGAGAACAATACAGATCTGTTAGTGTATTTTCCAATGCTGTAATTACAAATCTCTGCATATATAGTGATGGATATGAAGGCTTTAAAGTATCATAATAGGGTTATCAGTTCAAACCTTTTTCCGATAGTTTCAATCAAAATCCAGACAAAATGAAGGCTGCAAAGATACAAAGAGAATGCCTTACAACACAAGACAACATATTACATCACATAACAAGTCCACTCCACTCTGCTAACAAGAAACAGAAAGATAGCCCCAAAAACCAAACTGCAAACTAGTGTAACACTTCTTCATGAGCAGTACTAGATTGTACAGAAAAGTTTCGATCAGATCCCCAACCAAATTGGCACAATTGGGCACGAGATAACCACAGCAGCAGCAGGATGTATTTAATTCATTTCCACACCAATGAAATATCACAAAACCAATCAATCATTTACTTAAAAGCACCTTTCCTCTATTTTTCGATGAGCAGAGACCTTTCTTGAGCAAGGCATTTGAATGAGATCACAAAACCACCAAAAGAAAACCAAATAAACCATCTGCTATAGTGGTAGAATTCATAGTCCAAACAGCAACCTTGAGATAACCTTCTTGACTCATTGGAAATCGCAGCCACATGCTTTTGAGACTCCTATCATCTTGTAGCAACTTGATCCTCAATAATAAGTGAGGATAAAAGACGAATTCTATCTATAAAACATTAAAGTACCAAAAACAGAACCTCTTAATGCTATCAGCACTGTCAGCACTGATTTGTCTAAACATTTATTCCGGGAACATACCATATCGCCATGCTTCAGTCCCCCAGATTCATTACAACACCTCAAATATGCACTTCAGAGGGCAGCACTCTGTAGCTTCAATCCCTATAAATCAGCGCTCAACCATTAAAGTGACTGTAATTAAAACTCAGTTGCCAATCATTTACAGTATCAAGATGTCAATATTTTTGAAACAATTGGTCGCATTACTCCAGCTCCTTCGACAATGCCATCGAAGCCAGCATAGTAATGGAGCATCACATATATTCAAACCAGGTAGATTTCAATACAAAGATCAGCATAAAGCCCACACACACAACAAACACATGCATACACACCCAACCTCACCACTAATCCTCACTGTGTATCACTCAATCAAGTCCTTCCTCACTCTAATTCATCGAAGCAAGTCATTCACTCATCTAGCACCATGTGTTTCTCCCCCTCACACTATATATCTCACAGTGTATCACTCCATACACCTCCTCATTTACTGCTTACCACCCTTAACGCCTTCTTGATTCCCGACAGAAAACAACCTGCAATCAAAACAAACCAAACACACAACCCCATAATAGATATTCAAAGATTCAACTTTCAGTATTTCCACCTCACAAGTGTATCCCTCCGCTCTCTAACACATTGCATCACAGAGTTTAATCCACTCCAACTCACATAGTGTGTATATACTCTGATGTCAGTGCTTCACTCACTCACTCACACTAGAGATATGTTTCACACACAAGACTTTCTTTTATGCGCTTAACATCCAGTATTGTCCAACAAAGCGTGTTCCTGCAAAACAATCAACTAGATCACTGCATAAAATACATATATTCAAACGTAGACCGCTTTTCCGCCATTTAGAAAGATATATCAAACACTAATATGCCTATAATAAGTTTTTCGAATTCTTTGAATATAGAAGTATTACAATAATTTGGCAAATATTTTAAGTTAAAGTGGCATCAACTTAAGAAATCATTTTGCAGGTGTGCCTTCTCTTCAAATGTTGCCGCTATCAATTAATATGAAATAATGAAAACAAAGTAATTAATTAGGTTAAAGGACTAATGGGATATATAACATGTTATTGTTGCCAATGAGGTTCATTAGGATGACTTTTGAAGGTCTTGGTTGCATTAGGGCATTGTTCAACATTCAATGAATGTAGAGAACAGTCTCTCAAATTCTGAACACATTGCACTCTACTGCCTTTTTACATACAACGCATGTAGTTTGATAAACTTTATTTCATACACACGGAGCTAACGAGGATTAGCTGCCAAACCTAACACAAACACACCGGAACAAGAAGAAATTACAAAAAGGTTGGAATATCAACCCATATCAAAGATTCAAACAAAACAGAAATCCAGATCCTTGTGACAAGGCAGCAGAAAATGCAAGCAGCAGGTCAGCCAATTTGCAAAGTAAGTTCCTATTTTACTTCTTGACATGAGAAGGGATAGGTAGAATTATTGAAGGATAATTGAATTATCGAAGAGGCCTTACCATATTAAACAATAATAATATCATCATGCATAGTTAAAGGATAGTTACCTCAGGGAAAGGTGTATACTTTTGCATTGGATGGCCTTAGTATCTACAAGGCCCGCATTAGAGAGATTATCTTCTTTTGTCTCGACCTCCATTTCTCGTTTTCTTCTTTTTCGTTAACCAACCAATTATAAAGAAACCAGATTTTAGGCGGCAAGCTGTTGTTGCATTCATGCACGCCCTCGATGACCAACCTGTAAGAATGAAAGCAGGGACATTGTTCTTGATTATTCGCATTATGCCCCCAAAATGATTAGAGTATACAGAAGCACATGCATGCTTAAAGACCCTCGGTAGAAACAAATTAAAACCATTACAACTACCAAAAGAAATAAGGGGAATTCTCAGTTGGCAGTGAATGCCTAAGCTGTCGTTGGGGGAACCAGCAAATCAGGAGGTGACATGTGGCGTGGTGAGCCATGTTTTATTTTGCTAAGCAGACAGGGGTGAAGCGGATTTGCTAGGAAGAATAAGGGTAGGAAAATTAATTTAGTGAAATAATTGTGGCAAAAAAAATATTGGGGGCAAGTGAAAAAAAAAGGAGTTTAGGAAAATTAAAGTGATAAGGGAAAAAAACGCAAAATGGAAGGAAAAATATTCACCGCTAGCGGCACGGCAAGGACAAGAAAAGTTAATGAAATTAGATGGAATCTGTTTAAGTTTTTCTCCATTTTATTCCACCAATTTTTTAAACATCTAAATAATAAAGCTTTTAATCATTTCATCCTATTCTATTTTATTCCATTTCAATCGATCCGATGTGCCTAATAATAAGTTAACTGAAGCTACCTTATAGCTTAGCCATTTTTTCCTTTTTAGCTCTTTTTTTTTTTTGGGTTTTGGGTTTGGAGAGGGGAGTGAGCAAAAGTTAACTCCATATGAAAGAGATATGGGGACCTATTTAGACAACTAGCTTGTCAAATTATGATTTATTTATGATGAACTCATCCAATTATATAAAAAAAATTATTTTAATATTTAAAAAATGAGTTTTCAATGGGATATCTATTTTTTTTATCATTGCATATAATAGTAATCCCTGCTCATCTCTTTATTTATCACATTCAATAATAAAAAATAAATATTTATAGATATTCAATTTTTAATTGTTAAAATAACACTACTTAAAAAAACAAAAGATGAAGTCATCCATGGAAAGTCAACCTTTGACTTACGGTGATTATTATAGGTTTAGCTTTTGAACTCATCCATAAAAAGTCAACCTTTGACTTACGGTGATTATTATAGGTTTAGCTTTTGTTATTTTCTCTGTTTTTGACCATTTTATTATTATTTTTTATTGATTTTCCACAGTAACCAACAGCTAGCAACTTGAACAGCCACTTTTGCTGTGAGTGGCCCCCGCCATCAATGATGTCATGTTGACCGGCCCAGTGCGTACTGAATCTTATGGCAGTTATTTTCGGAGGAGATTAAAAAAAAAAAAAAGTTGGAAGAATCCACTCTTCAACCCCCTTTTATATCCACTATCTCCTCAAAATAGCAAAACTAACAAGCACACATTTGATTGAGTCGTGGCACACACTATGCAATGATATGAGTTGTGTTAGTTCAATTAATTTCACATAAACTATTGATCTATTAACGCATTGGCTAGAGATAAAGTGAAAATAGTCTTTATAAATTTTGAATAACTTATTCTTTTGATCTATCTTTTTGATTAAGTTAGGTCTATTTAACTAAGAGACTCATCTATTATTTATAATTGAAATAGTAAATTTATTTTTAAATATTTTGGGATTGTTTTTAATAGTAAATAATTAATGAGCTGGTATAGTGTTTCAAATGAGATGTGTTTAATTTGTAATTTACGGCTTTCAAATTTCAATTATTGAGCCCATAATATTAAAAATCGGACTGGTGATCGACTCGGTCGAAGCACCGAGTCACTGGGTTACTGGTTCAACCGATGGGTCACTGGTTGAATCGATCGAACAAATTTTAATTAAATAAATATATAAAAATACAATTTAAAAGATACGATATATATAATTAAAAGCACGTATTATCACAAGAGAGATAGTGACTTAGTGGTAGTGATTCACACTCTTTTCATGGAAGACATGGGTTCGATTCCCATGCTTGAAATTTTAGAATTATACAATTTAACAACTAAACATATGATATATATAATTAAAAGCACATATTATAACAAAAGAGATGGTAGCTTAGTGGTAGTGGCTCATACTTCTCATTTGGCAAGTTATGGGTTCAACTCCAATGTTTGGTATTTTGGAATTAATTTCTGAAATTTCCCTACCTTTAAAACCGGTTCGGTTTGGTTGCACGGTTCAACCCAAACTCGTTGGTTCGACCCGAGTTTGACCGAGTCGAATGCAGAACTAGTCTAATAAGTGAACCGGATTGGTCAGGTGATTGGTTCACTGGTTTTCCAGTTCAATCAGCCGGTTTGGTCTGGTTTTTAATACTATGGTTAGGCCACACAATTTTGTTGGAATTATACATTTGATTCAAAGTTCATGGCAATTAAGTTTACCCTTGTACAAGTGAACAAGTGCTCCTTGATCTGCAGTCTCAAGAATGTTGCGATTCCCGCTGACAACCACTCCTCAAACCCTTGTACTTCTTATGGTCTCTCAAATTATTAACAATTGTCTCCACTGAATTCTGTAAAACTCCATGAAAATTTCGTGAAACCTGTCAAATGAACTTGTGTGATTGCTGCTAGAGAACTTTCAGACTCCATTTCTTGAAGATTGTAAAGTTGTTAGTTATAAATATGACTCTTACGAAACAAAAAAGAATTTTGACATGAATCATGATTCAAAATTTTAAAAACCTGAAACACCGTAAGGTTGAGGATCTAAACTACAGAGTTCATAGACTAAATCTATTTAGTTAGAAGCAAATGAATTATATTTGAAGCAATTGAAACTCGTAGTTCTTGCAATAAAAAGAAATAAAAACAAATGTTGCATAATAATTTCAGAAGCAAAAAAACCAATAAAAAAGGAACAGATAGTCCCTGCTCTAGCATACAGGTATAGACAACAGAAATGATCAAGGTTCGACCGACAAAAATAAATCTCAAACATGGTAAATGGTTCACACTTCACCAGCCCATACGACAAACATACACTCAAGAGATCTATCAAATAATTGTAATCAATATAAAGGCTCTTTGAGAGCCCCATCCAAGCAGCGTGGACTTGGTCTTTAGCCAATATACACGAAACATGCTAAATTTGAAACTCCTGAGACCATAAATGTACAACAAAAACTTCAAAATCTAGAGTAAATCATGAAGGCTGTGACAGAAATCATCAATACAAGAGGACTCTAAATTGTTGCTTAGTAAGAGGTTCCTCACTTTGGTATGATTAGCTCTGACCTCTCTTCCAAGCGGATTCTCATCATCCATCACAATTTTCACAGCTTTGCACACACTATCTCCTGTGACCAAGCCGTCTTCCTCGCCTTTCTCCACTTCAACCCCAACCTTCAACTTTCTACTCATCATTCGTGCATTGATGAAATGATCAGAACCAATGCGTGGCAACAACACTAATTGACACTCATTCACAAGTGCCTCAGTTATAGAAGCTGCTCCACAGTGTGTTATAAAGCACCCAATAGAAGGGTGACCCAAAATCAATTGTTGCTGCACCCACCCTCCATATGCAATCCCTCTTCCTTGAACCCTTTCTTTGAACCCTTTTGGCATTGCTTCTTCAATAGACTCAAACCCAACAGGGGGCTTAAGTGCTGCAAGAAATGGAAAACCAGTTAGCTCAAGACCAAGCAACAACTGTTGGAATTGGTCTTGCTGCAAAGGACTTTCACTCCCAAAAGCACAAAAAACCACAGAACCAGGCTTGAATCCACCAAGCCATGAAACCCATTTTTCATCCAAAGTAGAGTTGGATGGTTCAGGTATAAGAGGACCAGAAAGCAAACAAGGCTTCCCATACACAGATCCAAGATAGTCAGTGTAAGACCCATTAATTTCTCTGCAGCCTTTGAACGCAATTGCGTCTGACAACCTTGCACCGATGTCAACGCGGTCGTAAAATAAAATACCGCTGCCAAACTCCAAATTCTTCCTTGTGGTAACTAGGAATCGAAGTTCATGTGCATAAAACTTGATGGATGAATCAGGGAACCCCGGGGGCGGTTTCTTGATATCATCTTCTGTCAAATCTATCCCTGGTCTTGGTCCTAGTCCGAGGTAAGCTGTTGTTGCTGGATTAATTATTAAGTATTGGACACTCTTAATGCCAAGGCTTCGTGTCATGTTTGGTAGCCAATATTGCATATCGAAGAAAACAATTTGTGGGTTAAGCTCCTTGAGGAGAAGTTCTATGTCCTTCTCTGTGCGGTCCATGGCTGTGGCAATAAGTGGAATCAAAGACGAGGGCACATCAGAAGTGGTTTCTGCATCATGGGGAAGGCCATCAACGTGAGGAACAGTGATGGGGACGAAGGTGATGAGGTGTGGGTGAAGGTTGAGGTGTTGTAACTTGGACTGTGTTCTCTTGGGGACGAAGAAGGAGATTCTGTGGCCTCTCTTTGCTAGCTTGTTGGAGAGGTGGAGATATGGTGTGAGGTGCCCCATGGCCAACCATGGAAGCATGGCTATGTGAAAAGGAGGAGCTGTATCCATGGCCACCTTGACTGTTGGCTGGTGTCTATCTTCGGCGTTTGAAGTAAGAGCCAACTGGATGCCGAGGGTTGCGCCGTCTTTGTGTGTGGTCGTAAGTGTATATAAAACCACGCCACTGTGGCAGGGCAGTAATTTCGACTCTCCATGTTTTGGTGCATTATTTAATTATATTATTTTGGAGTAACAATGAAGACAATTGGAAAAGACAAATATATGTGTATTGGCTAAGTGATTAGGACAGAAGTGTTGATCAGAGCATGTGACGTCTGGTTGTGTTTCGTGTCTTTCTTGTTGCTACTGTGTATATAAAAATGACTACACACGTTCTTAAGTTACTTCCATCATATTTAATTATCTTTTTCTTGAAGCCCTAAATTTTAATTATTTTTTATGTGAAGTTTTACTGATGAAATAACTTCACACGTTCTTAAGGTATTTTTACACAAAAAAAATATTTATAGAAATTATGCTATTATAAATAAACCTATCTATACGCGTATATTGTTTCATATAATAAAAAAAAATTTCTTTGTTGAAAGCCTAGATTAACAATATATGAAGTCATTTGAAAGTTGTTAAAGTTTAATTTATGGGAGTTCTTACTTATTAAGGATTTTGAGAAGTTTTATTTGTATTCTATTATGTAACTTTATATACAATATTACTTTCATTTAAATATATATTACATTTATCTTATCTTAATATATGCATATTTTGATATTTACGTTGTCTTAGATTAACATACAATATTTATATAATGTCTATTATTTTTTAAAAACATTTCGCAATAATGTTTGCTATGAGGGCAGATTGATTATTCTAAACGGCATCACAAAAAATGTGATACAAATGTTTTATTTTTGGTATTGTTGTTATGTATTTTATCTAATGTTTTTTAATTTTCATTTCTAAATAAATACCCATAAATAATTTACCAGCAAATTCTAAAATTGGAAAAAAAAATTTATACGTTATGATATTAAAGAAACTTATAAATTGGAAAAAGTCATGTGACAATAAAAAATGAGATCCGGCCGCTGAGAGATACCTAATGAAAAAAATGGTGACGTAAATGCTAATTAAAAATTGCTGGTTTGAACTTTGAGGTTTGAAATTTCTCTCTAATGGTTTATTGAATTATTTAGAGCTTCTTTGCAATAATAAGAGTGAGAGCAGTAATATGTACCTATAATTATATATGGATTGTTAGAATTAAAAATTATTAATAATAATTAATATTTATATAATTATTTAAAAATATCATATAATTTTACATTTTAATTTTAACACTTTATGTAAGATATAACGATTTAAATTTAATTCTCCCACTCTGATAACAAAACACCTCTCTCATCTGAGTCGTCACCCCCTTTAATAATCGTAATTATTGGAAAGAGAAACAAACCGAATTTGATTAACTAATGGTATACTTCTACACATGACAATGAATTGAAACTGCATTTTTATTCTTTGAAAAAGATGTAAATTACTGCATCTTAAATTCATCTTTGACTCAATTTTTTTTTTATTCCGATCTCCTTTGTTGTGTCTTTACAACTCATGAATTAGCACTTAGGCTTTGACAAGTATTAAAGTACTAATTTTGATTAGATACATTAATTTTTTTATATATCAATTTATCTTTGTTTCTTAAGATAATTATTAATAAGGAATGTGAGGAGTATTAAACTATTAATATTTATACTTTAGCCATGAGAACCACGAGTAAGATTAAAATGGAATTACTCTTTTAATTTGTACGCATTATTGTATCACATGTCAATATGTCATTGATTACCTCAATATTGTCCCTATACCTCACTTTGTTGGATCAAAATGTTTTTAATGCAAACCTAAATTATATTATCCAATTGTTAGAGCACAATGAAAAAGATAAAAGAGAAAAGGAAGAGAGATTGTTCAAGAGAGAAACTGAAATGTATTGAATTGTATTGATTATGTTTTACATAGAATACATGAATATTTATACTAGTGGAATGTACAACAATAAGATAGGTGCAACAGATTCCATAGCAAAATAATAGCAAATTGAACTATATAGAAACTGGTTAGAAAACACTAAATATAACCTACTTTATTACTAATGAAAAATATCAAGATGTCAATATTTCTGAAACAATTGGTCGCATTACTCCAGCTCCTTCGGCAATGCCATCGAAGCTAGCATAGTAATGGAGCATCACATATATTCAAACTGTAACATCCCCTGCTGCTTTATGGATTGACGACTGTCCCCACAAACCAACACGGGTCTTTTCAGCATGCTTTGTCCTCACTCGCACGCTTCCTAGGAAAACTTCCCAGGAGGTCACCCATCCCAAAATTGCTCCAAGTCAAGCACGCTTAACTGTGGAGTTCTTTCGCTTGGGCTACCGAAAAGAAGATGCATCTTGTTGGTATAGGTAGTACAAATCAATTCAGATAAGCCTCTCCTCAATCAGATAGTCCCATACCTATACAGCCTTAGGATCCTCTCATTCGGTGTGTAATCGGTTCATTCATGTACCCTCCGCTTTCAGTCTGAGCCGCTCCTTGTCCGTGCCTCTTTGCACCGGCGATCACTCCCGACTTCGCGATCCCCCGGGCGTTACATGCCCACCGCTTCCGCTGGTTCGTCCCGAACCACACCGCATCGGGAGAGGTACAGGCTCGATACCATTTGTAACATCCCCGCCGCTTTATGGATTGACGATCGTCCACAAACCAACACGGTCTTTTTCAAAGATGCTTTGTCCTCACTGCACGCTTCCTAGGAAAACTTCCAGGAGGTCACCCATCCCAAAATTGCTCCAAGTCAAGCACGCTTAATCGTGGAGTTCTTTCGATTTGGGCTACCGAAAAGAAGATGCATCTTGTTGGTATAGGTAGTACAAATCAATTCATATAAGCCTCCTCAATCAGATAGTCCCATACCTATACAGCCTTAGGATCCCTCTCATTCGGTGTGTAATCGGTTCATTCATGTACCCTCCGCTGGGTCTGCCGGGAGCCGCTCCTTGTCCGTGCCTCTTTGCACCGGCGATCACTCCCCGACTTCGCGATCCCCGGGCGTTACACAAACCAGATAGATTTCAATACAAAGATCAGCATAAAGCCCACACACGCAACAAACACTCAAATACACACCTAGCCTCTCCACTAATCCTCACTATGTATCACTCAATCAAGTCCTTCCTCACCCTCATTCATCAAAGCAAGTCATTCACTCATCTAGCACCATCTGTTTCTCCCCCTCACACTATATATCTCACAGTGTATCACTCCATACACCTCCTCATTTACTGCTTGCCACCCTTAACACCTTCTTGATTCCCAAGAGAAAACAACCTGCAATCAAAACAAACCAAACACACACCCCCATAATAGATATTCAAAGATTCAACTTTCAGTATTTCCACCTCACAAGTGTATCCCTCCGCTCTCTAACACATTGCATCACAGAGTTTAATCCACTCCAACTCACATAGTGTGTATATACTCTGATGTCAGGGCTTCACTCACTCACACTAGATATATGTTTCACACACAAGATTTTCTTTTATGCGCTTAACATCCAGTATTGTCCAACAGAGCGTGTTCCTGCAAAAAAAATCAACTAGACCACCGTATAAAATACATATATTCAAACGTAGACCACTTTTTCGCCATTTAGAAAGATATATCAAACACTAATATGCCTATGATAAGTTTGTCAACTTCTTTAAATATAGAAGTATTACAATAATTTGGCAAATATTTTGAGTTAAAATGGCATCAACTTAAGAAATCATTTTGCAGGTGTGCCTTCTCTTCAAATGTTGCCGCTATCAATTGATATGAAATAATGAAAACAAAGTAATTAATTAGGTTGGAGGACTAATGGGATATAGAACATGTTATTGTTGCCAATGAGGTTCATTAGGATGACTTTTGAAGGTCTTGGTTGCATTGGGGCATTATTCAACATACAATGAATGTAGAGAACAGTCTCTCAAATTCTGAACACACTGCACTCTACTGCCTTTTTACGTACAACGCATGCAGTTTGATGAACTTTATTTCATACACACGGAGCTAATGAGGATTAGCTACCAAACCTAACACAAACACACCGGAGCAAGAAGAAATTATTAAAAAGTTGGAATATCAACCCATATCAAAGATTCAAGCAAAACAGAAATCCAAATCCTTATGATAAGGCAGCAGAAGATGCAAGCAGCAGGTCAGCCAAATTGCAAAGTAAGTTCCTATTTTACTTATTGACATGAGAAGGGATAGGTAGAATTATTGAAGGATAATTGAATTATCGAAGAGGCTTCACCATATTAAACAATAATAATATCATCATGCATAGTTAAAGGATAGTTACCTAAGGGAAAGGTGTGTACTTTTGCATTGTGTAACACCCTAATATTTAACTCAACACGCCTAAGACGCATTTAAGTTAATTATTAGTCATTACTCTTTTGTTCCAGTTTTTAACTCAAACTTCTTTAAAATACTTTAGTAAAAATATGGGTAAAATTTTTTTTTGAACTTAAATAACAAATCGTGAGCCGCGCATACTAAATACCTAACGTCATTACCTTACCTGCGTAAGAGAGATGTTAGAAACAAATATCAGGTAAATACAGAATACAACCATAACATAACATAACTCAAATAATGATGACATATCAATAATCACATCATAATAGTGATGTCTTGTAATCTTAAGGACATCAATATATATCCGTCAATAATATACAAACTGATAACTGAGATACAATTACTCTAAGGGAAAAATATCCAAAAGGAAGTTATCTCCGTAGCTCCTCGCCCACTCTCAAGACAAATCACGAACTACACCTTCATTCATGTCCTGGAGACGACACGGAAAAGAAAAGGGATGAGAAACTTATACAAGAATCTCAGTAGGGCTTCCGACTATAACACAAGTGTCATCGCCATCGTCCCCGTGAATCTCGGGTTTAATTATGAAAATGGTGAACATATATATAAGGTTCATTTATTAAGTTCTAAATATCATTAGCCGAGACCCGTATCTTTTAGCATGAATCTTAATGTCATGAATGCAACATATTAATCATGGATGCATGTCAATATCATATACATAGTATCATAAAATTCATAAAACAATGCATATGATATAAAGAACATCATGATCATCATTCTTACAAGTGACTTAAACTTCTTTTTTCTTTTTTCCTTGGGCGCCGCCTATAATTCTCTCTTTTCTCGAGAGTTCTAGGTTATGAGCTCATACCTCACTAGTCGTCACTAGCGTATTCTTATCCCTTTTGATAAGATAAATTCCCGACTCTTAAGGTACGGGATAGAGGGCATTAGAATCACCTTTCATAGCCTTTAATTCGTGCGGTCTAAAGGATCATTTCCTATTTGGATCACCTCTCATAACCTTTAATTCAGGAGTCTAGAGGATCATTTCCATGTGTCTTATGTCACCTTTAAACTTGGCATGTTATATAGAGATGCAAATATGAATAACTCATCATTTCAACATTTCATGCTCATAAACTTCATGGAATCATGCATCTCAATTTATCAAGCATAATTATAACATACCATAACTTAAACCACATAAACATGTATCATACTTCATTGCATATATCCATAAGCCATATGAGTTTCAACACATGAATATAGCCTTCACAAGATATCAACCGCATTCATGTCATCAAATTTATCAACATTTACGCTTAAGCCCCAAAGGGTCAAATCACAATTTCTCAAAGGTTACGGGTCAAAATGCAAATACCCCTTTGTAACACCTTCTCACAAACTAGAGATCTTTAACATTAACCAATACTTTTAATAGACATATAACTATTAGAAACCGTTATAAACTCATCGTAAAAACCTTTTAAGGCCATAAACCAAATTTCAATACATTTTAGGGGTCAAAGTGCGAAATCACTTGTTTTTAATATTTAACGACGACCGAAATTTCTAAAACTTTATATAAACTTCATAAATGGTATTTTGGACTCATGGACACATTCAACATCATTAGTAGCTTAAAATAAAATCATTTAGCTGAAATAACATAGTTGATAGTTCAAAACACAACTTTCTCGCATTTTGCAAAACTACCAAACTAACACTTGTAACTACCCTTTTATGCATCTATGGTACCAAAAATAATTTTTACAATAACTACTAGCGATTTAAACTCATCTAAACATCCTAAATCAGTAACCTTTTCAGTTCTAAAGGATTAGATCAGAATACTACAATTTTAGCATTTAAAATCATGAGAAAAATCGTATTCTTAATCCTTTATAATTTCTAGGTCTTTCAAAATTTCTTTGTACAAATTTAAAGACAAGATCATGCCTAAAAATAAAGTATATCAAGATTTAAATCAGAATTATATAAGTGCCAAAAATAAATAGATGAGAAGTGTCCATGATCAAAGTTGTCATTTAAAATAAAACAAGTAAAATCTTGAACTTTAGGATTTAAATGATAACTAGAATCATAAACTTGTCTTGTAACCTTATTATTATCATTATAAGGTGATAACTTGGAAAGATAAATATGAAATGCAAGGCTTGAGATATAAATATAAAGATACAAATTCATTCTTAGGTATTTATGATTTAGGTGACAACTTGAAAGTAAATATGAATATGCAAGTTTATATTATTATCTTCAAGAATTAAAGTGATAACTTGGAATATAAATATGATTATGAAAACTTGAAATATAAATATGATATGCAAGAACTTATAACATAAATATGGATGCAAGTTCATTTTTATGTCTTATTAAGCTTAAAACTCAAGACTTAGTAACTCCTTTAGAAATCTTTTGTCATCAAGAATTAAATCTTGGGCTTTAGAGGACATTTAAATGATGGATTCACAACCACCACCATGATTCCTCATCATCAAGCCATGGTCATTATCAAATCATAAAAATCAAAAATATAAAGGAAGAACAAAAGAAAGTACATGAAATAAAATCCCTACCAAGTTGTTTCTTTGTTAATTAGAGTAAGAGCTTGATCTTGTATGAGATATCAATGACAAAAATCTGATCTTAGTGATGGTATATATTTGGCCAAGTGAAGATGAAATGGTGGGAGGATTTTTGTTGTGTTCTTGTGTTTGGATATGGAAAGTTTAGGTGCTTAGGGGTTGGTTTACGGTATGTATGTGTTTGTTTGAGCTTGGGAACTTGGATGGATATCAAGAATGGAGTCTCTTGGAGGTGGAGAAGGAAGAAGAAGAGAGCTTTGTATTTAGAGAGAAGAGAGGATTTTTGGCTAATTTTTGTGAGCAAGACTACAACCAAAAATACAAATGGTAAGAATGAATGTTTGTGTGTGATTTAGGCTTGGAAAACACATATTTATAGGGATTTTGGGGGGTGAGGCAGCTGCATTAATGGCTATAATGGGGAGTATTTTTTCAATTTTTGTGAGTGGTAGGACATATATTTGATGGGTATTTAATTTGTAATGGTTTAGAAATGATAAATTAGTGTAAGTGGCTTAACCATCAAGAGTTTAAAATTCCTCAAGACAAAATTAAATGGCCAACACTTATAGTGGAAATTTTAGTGCTAATAATCTGAAGTAATAAAATAAAAATAAATCTAAAATATATTTTATTTTTGAGAAAAAGAAATTGTTAGTGGAAAAGAAATTGATAAACTAAAGTAAGTGCTTAATAATCAAATATTTAAGGTGCTCCACTACAAAATTAAATGGCCAACATATGTAGTGGAATTTTTAGTGCAAATAATCTGAAGTAATATAAATAAATAAATATAAAATATATTTTATTTTTAAGAAAAAGAAATTTAATACACTAATTTCATATTATGTGTCTTAAGAACCCCTAATAATTAAGAAAGAAAAACAATCTTTTCTAAAATAATCTTATGCTTTAAAATTACCTCAAATAATTATTTTGACTCAAGATAAATAAATAAAATTAATTTATCTTTAATTAGAGCCTAATATTGCCTATATTTATTTGATTACGTAAATAAGTTCATTTATTGTTAATTAGGGGCAAAATGGTAATTTCAAGGTAAAAATTCCCGAAACCACCCGAACATTTTCAAATATCAAATTACACATGTAATAAACATTTTGAACTCCCAAGCGATGACTAGGTTCAAATTATCAATCTCGTGTTAAATTACCACAGGGGTATTTTGGTAATTTCACTTGCGGTAAAAATTTGAAGTTGATATTTTCACATCTACAATATCCATAACACACATAATCCCCTTCAAGCATAAAACTAACCCCTTCAGGATAGCACTGACTGCCGTCCTTGATTTCGGGGCAAAAATGACCTTAGGGGCATTTTGGTCATTTGCACACTGAAAAATTGAAAATCGCGATTTTTGCACATATTGCTATTTAATCACCATATAATGTTATTCTAATATCAAAATATCCTATCAAGAGATGGCGCACCATTTTGGCCTCAAATCTTGTGTAGAAACGACTCATATTTTACTATTTTCAGATAAAGAATAAAAATCGAGGCGTTACACATTGGATGGCCTTAGTATCTACAAGGCCCGCATTAGAGAGATTATCTTCTTTTGTCTCAACCTCCATTTCTCATTTTCTTCTTTGTCGCTAACCAACCAATTATAAGGAAGCCAGATTTTAGGCGGCAAGCTGTTGTTGCATTCATGCACACCCTCGATGACCAACCTATAAGAATGAAAGCGGGGACATTGTTCTTGATTATTCGCATTATGCCCCCAAAATGATTATAGTACACAGGAGCACATGCATGCTTAAAGGCCCTCGGTAGAAATAAATTAAAACTGTTACAACTACCAAAACAAATTAGGGGGATTCTCAGATGCAGTTGGCAGCCTAAGTTGCAGTTGGGGGAGCTAATGAATCAAGAGGTGACACGTGGCATGGTGGGCCATGTTTCATTTTGCTAAGCAGACGCGAGTGAAGCGGATTTGCTAGGAAGAATAAGGGCAGGAAAGTCAATTTAGTGAAATAATTATGGCAAAAAAAATATTGGGGTAAGTGAAAAAAAAAGTTCAGGAAAATTAAAGTGATACGAGAAAAAATGCAAAATGGAGGGGAAAATATTCACCGGCAGTGGCACGACAAGGGTAAGGCAAACAATAAGGACAACGTCATCGAAAATCTTCAGCTTAGCTGATCATTCGAGACAGAGAAAGGAGGAACATTGGTCCAAATACATCTAGGTATTATGGAAATGATTAGGCGCAAAATGAGGTGGAAGGGAGGGTTGTGGGTTCAAATGTTTCAGTGAGCATCGTTGCGTGTGGTGTCGATTTGGTAGAGGCAGTGAAGGGGAAATATGGGTATTGATTGTGGTGAGCTTCAACGAATAAGATGTGTATGAACCTTAGATGTAACTTGTGGTATGCTATGTTTTTAGGGTTGAGGTTTTGTATTTCTCCAAATAAAATTTTTTCCAACATATTAAAGACAATAAGAATTACAAGATACAAAAGTTAGAGATTTCGGAAAGATAACAAAACAAAAAATACTATTATACAATATATGGACTTCAGATGTTCTGAACTCTGTCTTACAAATAGTAATACTATACCGTACATAGAATTCGAGGTGTCCGAATTCTGTTTTAACACAGAAAAATCACTGTACAAATATGATAAAATAATTAAAATAAAATATAATAAAATAAAAAAACTAAACTCTTCAAAAATTACAAAATATATATTGAAAATAATTAAAATTAACAACATAAAAAAGATAAGAATTACGAATATCACTGTACACTATATAGAGTTCGGAGAACCTGAATTCCTTATAACTTAAATAAAAAAATGAATAATAAAAATACCTTAAATTAAGAAAATAAACATAATAGGAAAATTAAAATTAAAAAAATAGGTACTATACTAACACTTGAATTCGGATCACTTGAATTAAAAAATAAAAGTTTTTCTTTTTAATATCATTTTTTTGATTGTTTTAAAAGAAAGCACCAAACAAAAAGTCTAAATTACCCTCCATGACTTTTTACACATAAATAATCACTCATAACAGTAATCACTACGTGTCATGCTTGTAGCGTATACACATATCACATGCATGGAAGCCATTAACCACCACATTCACCAACAAATTAATGGTAGAAATAGGTATTTGGCAAAATAAAACCAAAGGGAAAAAATAGAAATAATGCTCAAATACAGTCTTCAATCATTCCTCTTTTGTGTCCCTATTCACGTTGAAATAACTAAGGTAGACAACCATCATGTTGAGATAGATGATAGATCTCCAACATCTCCTCTATTGAATTTAGGCATGAAATTTTGAAAAAAGTGTTACCACTAGATTAAAAGTAAACTGAGTTCATGAACTGGGCCTGATTGAGTTAAAGGTAATTGGGTCTATGAGTGGTGTTATGATGTAGGCTGTGTTACAATGAGGTTGAACAACAGCGGTTACCACGGCTAGGAAGTATCATGACATTAGTAAGTCGTGATAGAATGAGGTGAAGGCAGTTGTGCTAGGGGAGGAAGCGTGTTGTGTCAGTTATTTGCCGTGAATAAGTGTGAGCGGGAATGGTTATTGTGAAACATACCACGGAAGTCGTGGGCCATTATTAAAGTAGGAACGATTACCACCTAAGATGGTCAGATAAAGTCGTGGCAATTGTGCTCACTATAGACGGTTGTGGTGAGCCAAGAGTAATATTTGAAATTGATATAAAAAGAAAAAAGAAGAGGATGAAAGGAAAGACAAGTCAAAAATATACAACTCTTACTACTTTTGTTCTCAGTTCGTTTTTAGGCATAGTTTTAGAGTAGTTCATCACCTTTGTAATTCTGTTTTCATGTCTTTTAGTGTTGTTGTTGAAATTGTAATTCTAATTTTTCATTAATCAATTGTACCTTTTTATCATCAATCCTAGTCCAGAGTTTATTGTTTCATAGTATTTGGAGAACTTATAACCAAGGGGTAGATTTCCCTCCTTGGTGTAGTCATCTAAACACTTTGGGATTGAGGGTATTTTTATTTCTTGGTTTTGTTCATTCACTTAACTTAGCCGAACAAATTTTACCACAAACAAAGAGAAAATTAAAAAACAATTACAATTCATTTATGTCAACAATGTAATCTGTAAGTTCAATAAATCTATACTATATATAAAGGGAATAGTCTCTATTAACTATTTTTTGATATCCAAATTCATATTTTCTAAAATACCCTTCATATGTAGGGAAAAAATGTGGATTGACAGACACGTGAATTAAATTGTTTGTGAAAAGTACGATCATTTTTACCATAAAAAATTGAACAACACAGAACTCAAAACTTAAAAAAAAAATGTATAAACCGAGTCTATCACCATGTGATTGCCCAACAATTTCTGAAAACAAGACAGAGCGAGAAATTTGAGTGCATTATCCCAAATCAAAATGAAAAAGCGAAATTAAAAATAAAAAATCATTGAAAAAAATTCCACACATTTGAAGACATGACGAAAAGTTTTCCCAAAGCTCAAGTCAAACGTAAACTGGACTTGCAAGATTAAGGAAAAGTAATTGAAACTTCATATGAATGAATAAAATGCTTAAAACAGAAACAAAAATCTATGAAAGCCCTTGGAAAAAAAACCATAAATTCATAGAAGAATAACTTGAAAACAATGGATAAAGATAGATTACTTACACTTCAACTCGATTGTTTGCCAAATAAAAAATGAATAAATCTTTACTTCAACAAAGAAACACTTAAATGTGTGTGTGTGTATATATATATATATATATATATATATATATATATAAAGACTAAACAAACATAGAAAAAACTCAATACCAAAAGAAAAATCCCACAAAAAAGAAAGGTGAACATCCAAACTTACCAACTTACAAATGCTTGATTTGAATTGTCTCATAGTATTCACGTTTTCAAAATGATCTGGGCTACATCAACATAAAAAAGAACTAAAACAAATCAGGATTCAATAGACTGTTGAATTCTCATGCATAAAAAAAAAATGAAATCAAGATCAATAATATAATTGAAAACACCCAGATAACTAATTAATAAATAGTGGAAAAGTGAGAGTGGAATGGAGAAAATTAAACTTAAGAAGAAGAATGAGATCAAATGATGATTTAAAATAATAGATACAAAGAAGAAACAAAAAAGGATTATCCCTCGTTCATTCCTATGGCCCAAATCTTTGCCTTTTCCATTTTGATCGGCCAATGCTCCACCTTCAATGAACGAATATAATAAAATATTTTGATCTAACTAGTGACTCCTTAACTGTTGCCACTATCACTATACCAAGAAGATGTTTCCTATGCTCACCATCTTCATTGGCATATCCAAAGAAAAGGCATACATGAGAAGAATCAAAATGAAAATTATTAAAAAAGACATGAAGGAAAGAAGAAATTGATTAACAAAAAAGATGATAATGATATCGAAACAGGATAAAAATGATTCTCAAAAATGAAATCTAAGTATGAAGTGAATTTCTATCGCAAAAAAGATAAACGGAGAGTGATGAGTGAAAATTCAAAATCACATTGAAAATTAATATAAATGATAATTGATAATAATTATTGCAGATATTAAAGAATAAGAATTGAATTTGAAATTCAAAACTTAAATATTGTAATTGATTTTTTGTGGATAATATTGTAATTGATTATATTAATTGTGAAATATACCTTCAATTGTAAATAAGCAAATATATTTTTTCAATGTGTATCGAGGTTTTTTTTTTAACATTTAGATTAGAATTTTAAAAACTTTTTCAGAAAAGAATGTGCTTTGCTTTTTTTTTTTTGGTTACGGATATGCATTGCTTGAAATATATGTCGGACATTTTTTTGAATATTGATATTGATGCTTAATTTGGATCAAGGTTATAATTTTTCAATTAATTATGATTTATATTTGATACTTTATCTATACAATATATCTTCTATACTATATATAAAGGGAATTCTTCTCTTTTGGTGTCCAAATTTTAAATTTCCCAAAACGCCCATAATATAAAAGTTACGAGAAGTTAAAACAATTGAAGGAAGTTATGAAATATTTAAAAAATAATAATAAATCCTAAAAAAGATATAATAAATAAATAAATAACAATACATTTTAATTTAAAAAAAATGTGAATTGATAGGCACGCAACGTGCCTATGAATTCACTAGTACTATATAAAGGGAATCTTCCCTAGAGTTAGTTATTTTGGTGTCCAATTTTTATTACTATTTTTACCCTTATTGTAACTCACACACTCCAATCAGTTTTGTTTCTTTTTCCTAAAAGTTGATTGACATTCCAAATCAGTCTCATGTTCCACGTTTAAAGAGAGTTTCATTTGTCAATTTTCTCTCTTCTAAATATGGAACCATGCCTTTTCTTTATCATGGAGAACCACCCATTCCTCATTGTCTGCTTACGGCAATTACAGTTCTATGCATATCGCAATTAAACTGCTCTCTTGATCTCTTTAATCATTCATTTCCTAATCTCTACATCTGATTCTTCTCTTGAGTTCATGTAAATTATGCTTTTGAATTGATTCCATTCTTTTGTTGTCTTATATGTGATCGAAAATGTATATGCACTCTTTGACTCATTTGTTCTATTATTTGGTCATTTATAATCAAAGTCATTAATTTATTATTTTTTACTTTAATTTACATTTTAACTACAGCCACAAATAAAAAATCAGAGATTAGGGTGAACAAGAGAACAACCATGGTCCTTCATATGTAGTGAGAGAGAATGGGGTGTTTATGTGAGAAGGTTCCAAGTGAATGGCTTGCAAATATATCAACATTAGATATAGATATAAAGGCTTCATTATGGTGATGTTTGAAAAAATAAAAAAGGTACAGTTTCAAGATTGTTTGAATGAATCAAGATACTAGAGTTTTCTTGGTTGATTAGTCATTTCCTTATCTGCATACATATGGGTTTATGATTTAATAATCAGTTTCTTTTTTCCTTGGTTAATCAATAATTTTGTTATGTGTATACCTATGTGTTTATGTACAGTTGATCATGTTATTTATGGCCAAGCCAGCCTATTTGGACAACATATAATCAACTAGAGGAAGATGTATCCTGCTAGAAAAATACATTAGCCTGATATGGAAAATTTGAAGTGCTACTTAACCGAGAAAATTGGATGGCTCTTACTAATACCTAAAAGAATGTTAATAACAACTTTTTTTGAAATGATTAATCGTGGCCTCAAGGTTTTTGTTGTTTTTATTTGTAGATGTTACTTGATTTTTATTTATTAATTATTCAAATTATTATGCACATTGTAACAGCATTACTAAGACATTTTTACATAGATTAGAAAAGAACCATGATTCGTTCTAAAATGAGTTGGAGAATTGTTTAATTTACGCCATAACACGGTAGTAAATTTAATTATCCCTCTAAAATTTTGTTTTGATTTTAGCCTCTCCTTTCTCCATTGTTATGCTTTTGGTCCTTTTTTTTTGCATTAATTCAATGTTATATGATAAATTTAAGGGCTTGAATAAAATTTTCAATATTTATCTATATCTATACACTATATTCTATACATTATATAAAGGGAATTGTGGTGTTTTGGTGTCCAAATATCTTTTTCAGTTTTGCCATTGTTATTAATTTGTTAACCAACTCTTAGCAGTTGTAAATTAATAGTATTTACTACCCACCACCAAATTCAATTATTTTACTGAGGGGCAATAATTTGTAAACACTTAAGCGATTTTCTAATCTTCTTACCTTATTAACCAACCACAAATTTGCAAAAGTTAGTGTTTAGTGGAGAGAAGAGAATTGCAATTTCAGTCTTTTTGTCGAAAAGTAACATCTTTGGCTTGCACAAGGTTCTTCTTTTTCTTTGTTTTAACAAAAATTTATTTGTTTTCGTTGCTATTTATTACTTGATTCATTAATGAATGACATCTTTCATCTTTTCTATCTTCAAGGTTTGAAAAAAAACTTTAGAAAATAATAAAGTGAATGAAATCTGGCCGCCATTGCTACTTCATAATTCGACAAGAAACGAGACTAGAAAGATGTCATGCATTACTTCAGATGAGTGATCCAAGAAAAACAATGATTCATAGAATTTGTATGTACCAAGCCCTTGATTGAATACTGGAGTAGAGGAGTAAAAAATTAAAGCTTAGTCTTCACCGTAAATGACAAAGATGATATAGAAGGTTTTGAGACTTGCATGGAAAGTGGGTACAATGAGAAAGAGAGAGAGATGTGCAAGAGTCAAGTGAAACTGCACTTGAACATATTGGGCAATTAATTTTCAATCTTAATTATATCTAAACCCCAAAATAAATTGTTAAAGTAATCATTTATAAGGGTAAATTTGGTAAAAAAAAAAGTTGGACACTGAACAATTTTCAATCTTATTATATATGCATGTATAGATTGGTAATTATTTTGATATGCTTAGTTATTATCATTTACAATTTCAATAGTCTCTCCTCCACATGTCTATCTTTAATTTCAATATCAACAACTATATTATTTGCATTTGGAATATAAATGGTTTGTATACATATATTTACTTTGATAAGATTATCATAGTCATTTTTGTCATTTTTTTCCAATTGTTTTGTTGCAATTTTTGGGAGGAAAATATATATATTAGAAATAGGGAGAGTGAAGTTTAATAATTTTCTTTTTAGGGAATGACGAAGATGTACCAAAAAAGTAATAAATACGACTTGATAGGCACGACAGTATTCAGCAAGTCGCTTGTAATTAATAATGATTGATTTGATTCATATCTATTAATTAAATGTGATGAATATAACTTATATATCTTCATTATTTGTTGATAATAATTTATGCATGAGTTTTTATTTTTAAGTTATGAGACCATTTTAAGTATTAAAATTCAGGAAAAATTAGAATTAATCAGAGGTTAACACTTGTCAACACCTCTTGTTTAATCCTCTAAATTATTATTAGTAAAATTTAAACAAAATTTGTCCATAAAATGCCTTTTAATCAAAAAATTTTCTAAAAGTGATTCCCTTCGACTTCTTTTTCCAAACAAGATTGTGGGTTCTTTATTTCTTTTTTGTCTGGCCAACTTTAGGAGTTATATGTGACAATAGGTAGTAGGTTTAAAATAACTAATATTTCAGAATAAAAAATTGAAAAGAGTCCATATTTTTTAGTTCAGTAGGTTTAAAATAATTGAGGAGTTAAAACATACGTATATTTAAAAATGAAAAATAAGATTTTATAAATGTACCCTACTAAGAGCAATATGCTTGTGACCCGCAGATTTTTTCCAGTTTTACCGGCAAAAAAATTTGTTAGCAACGGATTTATTGGGAAAAAGCGTATCATAATATGTCATTGGTAACACTTAATTGGCGAATTTCTTTCCACAGGTAATATTGACGGAAAAATTACCGTCGAATTTTTTGAAAAACATACATAAAAATGTGATGAAAAATTCGTCAAAAAATTATCATTTGAAAAATATTACTGGCAGTTTTCGTTCGTTTTAACGGTGGATTATCCCATGAAAAGTTGAAAACACATGCGGTAGGCAAAAAAGTAAATAAAAAAAAAAAAGGAACAGAACAAGATGATATTATTTTCAGTAACTAAGAACAAGCTGATGGTCAAGGGCTTTATTATAGTCTTTTCACATCTAGGAAAGAAAGAACACTTCCAATTGAACTCACCATTTATCGCTTGGTTGAACTTGCAAAGCAACTGAATTTAGAGTAAATCTTGAAGCTTCTGACAGAAACTATCAACGCAAGAGGACTCAAAATTGTCACTTTTTAAGAGGTTCCTCACTTTTGTGTGATTTCCCCGGACTTCCCTGCCAAGTTCATCCTCATCATCCATCACAATTCTCACGGCTTTGCACACACTTTCCTTCGTGAATAACCCGTCGTCTTGGCCTTTCTCCACTTCCACCCCAACCTTTAACTTTCTACTCATCATTCTTGCATTCACGATTTGATCAATACTCAGGCGTGGCAGCAAAACCAACTGAGACTCATTAGTAAGTACCTCAATGATAGAAGAAGCCCCACAATGTGTAATAAAGCACCCAACAGACGGGTGTCCTAGAATCAATGGTTGCTGCACCCATTCCCCGTAAGCAATCCCTCTTCCTTTAACCCTTTCTTTGAACCCTTCAGGCAGAGCTTCCTCAATAGACTCAAGTCCAACTGGGGGCTTAAGTACTGCAAGAAATGGAAAACCTGTTAGCTCAAGACCAAGCAACAGCTCTTGGTATTGGTTTTCCTGCAAAGAGCTTTCACTCCCAAATGCACAATAAACGACAGAACGGGGCTTGCATCCACCAAGCCATGAAGCCCATTTTTCCTCCAAAGCAGAGCTGGTTGGCTCAGGTAAAAGTGGCCCTGAAAGCATAACAGGCTTCCCAAATATCGTTTCAAGGTAATCTACACAAGGCCCTTCAATTTCTCTGCAGCCTTTGAACCCAATTGCATCTGACAACTGTGAACCAATTACAAAGCGATCAAGAAAAAGAAAACCATTTCCTAATTCCCGTTTGCTTAAGGCAGCAAGGAATCGAGCTTCATGTGCATGCAGCTTGATGGACGAGTCAGGAAAACCGGGTGGCGGTTTCATGAAATCAATTTCAGTTAAATCTCTTCCTTTGCGGTGCCCTTCGCCGTAAGCTACTGTTACAGGACTAATTATCGAGTATTGGACACACTTGATGCCAAGGCTTCGTGCCAAGTTGGGTAGCCAATATGCTAAATCAAAGAAAACAATTTGTGGCTTAAGCTCGTTGAGGAGAAGCTCTATGTCCTTCTCTGTGCGATCCATGGCTGTGGCAATTAGTGGGATCAAAGAGGAGGGCACATCAGAAGTGGTTTCTGCATTAAGGGGAAGGCCATCAACGTGAGGAACAGTGATGGGAATGAAGGTGATGAGGTGTGGGTGAAGGTTGAGGTGTTGTAACCTGGACTCTGTTCTTTTGGGGACGAAGAAGGAGACTCTGTGGCCTCTCTTTGCTAGCTTGTTGGAGAGGTGGAGATATGGTGTGAGATGCCCCATGGCCAACCATGGAAACATGGCTATGTTCAAAGGAGGAGGTGCATCCATCGCTACCTTGATTGTTGGCAGCTGCTATCTTCGGCGCTTGAAGTAAGCCAACTTTCCGCTCAGAGTGTTCTCGCTTCCTGTACTCGGCTTTGTTAATAAATAATAATTAAGTATTCTTTCTTCCACTGATTGAGAAATCGTTGCAACTGTGGCAATTTGTTTAGTTATCAGCCACGTGTCCACTAAAATATTCACGCACGACACGATCGGCACATGAAATACAATAATGGAATCAGATTGGACAGGTGCCTGTTACCAATTAAAAAAAAAAGGATTCGGTGGGCACCATGATGCATTGGGAGGAGAGACGTTACAAATGCATAGAATAAGTAGAGGTTGTTATGTGCTAATAGCAAATCAAGTCTCAATTTTTTAACTATGAATGACACCCATGGTTCTATTATTGCTCCCTGCAGAAATAATGGTGATTGAAGTAGTTGTTCTAGAATTAGAAGAATAGAAAATTTGTAGGAATTAATATTTTATATATTGATTGGGAATATAAGATAATTTATGTGATCATTTAATCATATACCGTTATGGATAAAAATCTTTTCTGCCCATGTATTGTCATGTAGTAATTAAAAATTGAAAGAGATTTAAAATTTAAATAATTATTAAAAATATAATATTATCTTTCATAAAGTAATACATAATTAATGGGATATAAAATGAGATATGATTTGGGAATAGAAGATTTTCACTTGTATTATTACATAAGTAAATATGCTCAACTTCTATCTCAATTACTTGAAAAATCATATAAATAGAAAAATTTGATTAAATGAATATGTAATAGAATTATACATTATAAGCATATGAAAATTAAATTCAATTTTATACTATGAGTTAAATGTATTTTATCTCCTAAATTTTAAGTCATATGCAATTTACATCATGACTTTTCAAAACATATATTATGACATCCTGAATTTTTTAAACTGTGTAAAAAAATCCCACTTTTCAAACAGTGCAAAAATTTAAGTCAGAGCAGTGTGTCAGATTACACACAATAAAAATACTAAAGGGGTTAATTGTATATAGTATTCACAGACAAAGTATTGGGCTGTACAAATTAGAAATATCAAGGGGTTAGTTGCCAAAATTACTTTCATTAGTTGCTAAATTTATACCAAGGGATATTTTGCACAGTTTAAAAAGTTTAGGGTGTTACAATCTAAATTTTGAAAAGTATTAACATGAACTAAAGTTGATGGGTAAAATACATTTACCGCTTCTACTATTAATGTGTATCTTACACCATCTATTTTTTTTAAGAGACATAAAAGTAATAAGATCCAATAAAAAATTTAAAATGGATGGTAAAAGAATATGTGGAGGAAGAACTAATACCCTCAATAAAATTATATTAATTTTAAAAAATTATGAAAAAAATGACAAAGAGATTCATAAGAAATAAAGAGAAGTTGCAATTAATAAAGACAATGATGAACACGATATAATATAATTATATCTAAATTTAAATTTTGAATAATAAATAATGAAAAATAGGAAAACATTTTTGAAGCTATTCTTATTTTAAAATGAATGATGTATTCATTTAGAATTTGATTTAAATATATTAACATTTTTATACAATAATAATTATTTATTATTGTATTATAAGTAGTTTAAATAAATTATTTAAGAATTTACGTTGGTCAAAAAATCCAAAAAGGAAACAATGGTATTAGAAAGATGAGTTTTTATATTTTCAAAATAAGAGACCCACTAAAAAATTTAAAACTTACTTGTTTCGATGTTCTTAGGGACACAAAAAATTATTAATTATTAATAAGTATCATTTGTTTTTTTTCTGTTAATTTTTTTCACTTTATTTTATTTCATGATAATACAATGATGTAAACCCTAACTAGTGACTTTCCGTAAACCACCGCCAAATACATCATATCGCTTTGAAATTGACCATCACTGTTGAGTTAAAGCCAACAACAAATTGAAATACTTTAGGAGACATAATATGACATGTATACAATTTGATTGATAATTAAATTAAACCCCAATCATTGTCATTATATATTCTGGTTTCTCAGGTATCCATCATTAGATATAGTAATTAATCCCTTCACATACTCTAAACATATTTAATTGGATAATATATACACTTGTCATTAAATAAAGGTTTAATTACATTATATGTTCCTATAATTTTACTCAATTTTTAATCAGATCTTTATAATTTAAATTTTTTTAATTAGATCCTTATATTATATAAATTTTTTCAATTGAAACCTGTGAATAACAACATAACAAAAAAGAATATTTCTAATGTATTATATCTTTATCTAGTATAGAAAAGGAATATTCTTGAAATATTTTTAATATTTTTTGTAACAATTATTATTTATAAGGACTCAATTAAAAAATTTATATAATACAAGAATCTAATTAAAAAAATTTAAATTATATGAATCTAATTGAAAATTGAATAAAATTATGGGAACATGAAGAATAGTTAAATCTTAAATAAATATTAATCTTACAAACAACAACAATAATAACCAATTGTCTTGTCACACTGTGTAGAATCGATTACCACTGTTATGTGTAAATTATGGAAGTATAATACCACTCCTATGTGTCGATTATTCTGAAATTTTCCATTATATTTTATATAGTTTGTTTAAAATATTATTCTTTTTTTTTTGTGTCTGATCAAAGTAGTTGTTTAAGGCTACTTTTATCATAACTTTCAATTTTATTTAAATTTTTAAGGTGCTTTTAGGGTTTTGACAACTAAGTATTATCTGAATATTCAATATAAATTAAAATATGAAGTATATATCAAATTAGCATAAATTTAATTGTTTTTCTAAAGTCCTTTAAAAATGATAAATCGTATGTCAAGATTGCTAAAATTACTCTTTCAAGTAAAAAAATTGAAATATTAACAAAAATTTATATTTCCATATATATTTTTTAATGATAAAACAATATAAACTTATAAAGTTTATATTAAAGAATATGTAAAATAAAGATTTAATTCACTCTTACAACCATCATTAGCGACTTTTTAAGGGTTTTACTACTTTCGTAACTTCTACCCCCACTCCAACGTCGTAAGATCCATCTAGAGGAAGAAAAATTCTTCCTTCAAAAGGACACGCGATTTTCCCGGCTTATTCTACTCAAGCGCTAGAAAAAACCAACAAACGATGAAAAGCACACTGAAGTCTATACACATTGGTGATTTGAAATATTTTCAAGTTCTCAGAACTGCTTCTGTCCATGCAACACTTTGACATACCGTTAGCTCTTTTAAGCTAAGGTTAGTTCTGCTTAGCAGCCAAACCTAGCACGAGCATGATCAGAGGGAAGAGGCAGGAACATGAACCCAAATCAATGGTCAGAAACCATAGTATCAGGGAAATGGGTCCTCCAGAGAAATGAATACAACTCCCAATCCTTAGTGATAATGCTGAAGATTGAAGCTGGCTAACCTGCAATGTAATTTCCCTATTTTCACTTCATATGTGCAGGGAAAGGCAGAACTGAACACTAATAGACATACTGAAGAGGCCTCATTATATTAAACACAAATAATCATGCAAGGGGTAAAAGAAGGATAATTACCTCGGTGTAAATGCTGTGTTTTTACCGTGGCTGCCTATCTCAAGGCCCACATTGAGAAACTATTTTCCTTCTGCTCTGCTTCCATCTTCTCGCTTTCGTCTTCCTCGCTAACCAACCAATTGTAAGGAAGCTGGATTTTAGAGCCTGCTGAGCTGTTGTAGCTTTCACGTGCATAAACAAAGGGACGACAGGCGACTTGATTGGCCTCATCATTAGACTCATTGTATCGTTTCAAACGTTTCCTGCTTAATAGCTCCTGATACGAAGAGAGGTCAATTGAGCTGGAGCCAGTTGAGTTGGAGTCAGTTGAGTAGAAGTCATCTGAGTAGAAGTCAGTTGAGTTGAATACCGTGCGTAACCCCCACTTCCTCATATTCAAATCCGAATGAGCTTTAAATGTGATGCGAGCTCCTGTTTTCACAAAATGACAGTTTCGTCGAGAGATATAGATAAGCCAGAGATGTTCCTGTTTTGAGCGCTGAATCTGGTCCAGTTCCAAACGGAGTGGCATATGGAAGCATTCTTCTACGTGTTCACCTTCAAAAGAAAGATACAACTGCGAGGAAAACAAATTATCTGAAGAACCAGAATTTGGTGAATCAGAACTCATGTCGAATGCTACACAGAAGGCAAAGCCGATCCAGTTATCATTCACATCAGAATGCACTATCTTTATTGCTGATCCCGGATCAAATTTATCATTGAACCACATTGGAATATTTGTCCCTGAAACAACAATGTCAAAGCCACCGCGGAAGTGACTGGGTTGCTGGTACTGCAGTGGAAAAAAACGAAAAAACACACAGCAATGTTAGAGCTAGGAAGGAAGGGAGTGAGTGACAGAGAATAAAGGTATGCAGATTGCGCACCTTAAGTAGTCGTCTTATCCATGAACATACGGTGTCTTCTTTCTCAAAATAAAAATCTATTATGTTGGGGCAGTTGAAAGCATAAAATCCTGATCCACGATTACGAGATCCGGACACTAATTTGAAATACTTCCCCACTGCTGAAGCACTTCTTGATGGGATCCCAGGATACCGTTGAAGCTATTAGTAATATCAAGAGTACGGTACATCCCAAATGTAATAAACACTTTATGGATGTGAGCGGAAGCGTGCCCAAATTTGTGAAGAGACGGAAAAAATGATGCACGGTAAATAGTATTGCACAGTAGGGCCCACAAATCACTATTCACGCAAATAGTACTATGTAGTAGAACCCTCGTCACTATTACGAATAGTACTATACAGTGGGACCCGTGTCACTATTTGTGAATAGTATCGTTACTATTCACTCCAACCAAGTAGATCGAGAAAACTACACACCAATATTTTAACGTGGAAAACTCTCCTGTAATTTTGAGGGAAAAAACCACGGGCCAAACTCCGAAAAGTACTCCACTATATTTAAAGAGTAATTACAATATAATGGATCCCCAGTGAGACTCTCTTCTACCACAATTAGTAGTATTACAGAGATCTAGAGAATATACCCAAAACCCCCAGTGTATACTCACACAACACTCTTGGAATTTTCTTATACACACTCCCTACTTCTCTCTTACTACAAGAAGCTTATACTACTTCTTTCTAAAACAAATTGAGAACGATTCAGCTTGGGATGGATTTCCTTCGTTTCCATCCCCTCTATTTATAGAGTTTCGGTGAAGTTACTATGCACGTGCACAGTAACTTCCCGTGGTTAGGTGAGAGGGTTAGGTGAAGTTACTATGCAAGTTACTATGCATGCATAGTAACTTTGAAAAATCAAAAGCCGCCTAACAATTCTCCACCTCGGCTTTGTATTTTACACCGGCCTTCAACTTCTGCAAATATTGACTAAGTCCAAGCAATTCTTAAACTTCTCAATCGGCAACGGTTTTGTCATCATGTCAGCTGGGTTTTCAGTTGTGGCAATCTTCTGAACTGCAACAGTACCATTATTGATACTTTCTCTGACAAAATGAAGTCTAACATTGATGTGCTTTGTCCTTTCATGATAAACTGGATTTTTGGCCAAATGAATGGCACTTTGACTATCACAATGTACAACTGGTACATGTTGATTCAACCCAAAACTATCCAAAAGACCGTGCACCCAGATGCTCTCTTTAACAGCCTCAGTCAATGCCATATACTCAGCTTCAGTAGTTGACAATGCCACTGTAGATTGCAATGTCGCCTTCCAACTAATAGTACATCCAAAGACTGTAAAGATATAGCCTGTCAGTGACCTCCTTTTATCCAAATCACCTGCATAATCAGAATCTACATAACCCACAACTCCACGATTTTTCTGTCCTTCAAACACCAAACAGATATCGGTAGAACCTCTCAGGTATCGCATGATCCATTTCACAGCTTCCCAGTGTGTCTTTCCAGGTTTGCTCATAAATCTGCTCACAACACTCACTGCATGTGAAATATCTGGTCTAGTACACACCATGGCATACATAAGGCTGCCAACCGCACTAGAATAAGGTATACGAGACATGTGCTCCACCTCCTTCTTAGTTCTCGGACATTCTGTTGAAGATAACTTAAAATGTGTAGCTAACGGAGTGCCAACTGGTTTGGACTGATCCATATTGAAACGTTGTAGCACTTTCATAATGTAATTTTGTTGCGTCAAGCACAACCTGCCACTCTTCCGTTCCCTAAGAATCTCCATTCCCAAAATTTTCCTTGCCACACCCAAGTCCTTCATCTCGAACTCTTTTCCCAACTGAGTTTTCAGCATACTAATTTCAGCCTTATTGTGAGCTGCAATTAGCATATCATCTACATACAACAACAGATAAATCCGCGAACCATCTGGAAGCTCCTTAGAGTAGATGCAATTATCATATTGGTTTCTACTATATCCAGTACCAATCATAAATGCATCAAACCTTTTGTACCACTGCCTCGGGGACTGCTTCAAGCCATATAATGACTTCTTCAATAGGCAAACATGGTTTTCCTTTCTAGGAACTACAAATCCCTCTGGTTGACTCATGTAGATCTGCTCCTCTAGCTCACCATGTAAGAACGCCGTCTTCACATCAAGCTGTTCTAGCTTCAAGTTAAACGTACTCACAATAGCTAATAGGATCCGAATAGAGCTATGCTTCACCACAGGAGAGAATACTTCATGAAAGTCAATACCCTCCTTTTGAGTATAACCCTTTGCTACCAATCTCGCCTTGAACCTTGGAGGTTCAATGCCAGGGATTCCTTCTTTCCTTTTGTAAACCCATTTACAGCCAACTACTCTTTTCCCCTTTGGAAGTTGTACCAGCTCCCACGTTTGATTTTTCTGAAGAGATTCAATCTCCTCATTCGTTGCTATCAGCCACTGCTTCGACTCGTTACTATCTACCGCATCATGGTAGGTACATGGTTCATCTCCAACAGCGCCATATGCCATAGCCAAGGCAAAGGCTATAAGATCTTCATCTAATGAGTCAAGTGCACAGGTAGCAGAATTCAGATATCTTTTTGGTTTCTGAATTTCTCGCCTTTCTCTGCCAGTAGCAATATTGTATGGCTCTACTTCTCTGGTTTGTTCACCAGTATCTTCATGTTCATCTTGTTGTTCTACTTCAGGTTGAGTAATTCCTGAAGTACTCGGCTGATCCATTGTATCCTTTTCTTGTTTCACCTTCCCACAGTCAATCTCCAGCTCCACCTGCTTCCTAGCACCATGATCTGTTTCTGCTTCATCTAAATTTGATTTCTTCTTCTGATTTAGCATTCTTTGCCTTGTCATAAGTGACATCTCTGCTAACAATGATTTTGGGTGAACTTGCCTTCTCTGTACACCACAGTCTGTAGCCTTTCACCCCTCGTGCATACCCTAGAAATATACACCTTCTTGCCCTCGCCTCAAGTTTGTCATCACTCACATGGGCATATGCAGGACAACCAAATATCTTCAAATCAGAATAGTTTACGGGTCGACCGGACCATACCTCTTGTGGAATCTTCAGATCAATAGCAGTTGATGGAGATCTATTTATCAGGTATACAGCTGTATTGACTGCCTCAGCCCAAAATGATTTGGGAAGTGCTGCATTGATTCGCATGCATCTTGCACGCCCGTAGTGTTCGCTCATTCGCTCGCAACTCCATTTTGTTTGTGGTGTTCTGATACAAAGATAGTGCCTCACTATACCAGTATTTCTGCAGAACTCCGCAAATTCTTTACTACAAAATTCTCCGCCATTGTCAGTTCTCAGTTTCCTGACTGATCGCCCGGTTTGCTTCTCGACCATGGCCTTCCATTGCTTGAATTTGTCGAACACCTCTTCTTTTTTCTTCAGAAAATAAATCCAGACTTTCCTGGAATAATCATCTATCAAAGTAAGAAAATAGCGAGCTCCACCTATAGAGTTGACAGGGGCTGGACCCCAAACATCCGAGTGGACATACTCCAATATCCCCTTGCTGATATGTTTTCCAGAATTGAACTTCACCCGTTTCTGCTTTCCAAATACACAATTTTCACAGAAACCAAGTTTGCAATTCTTCAGGCCTTTCAATAAGCCTTTGGCAGCAAGTATAGTCATTCCTTTCTCACTCATATGACCAAGCCGCATGTGCCACAATCGTGTAGCATCGTCATTTCTTTCAGAGGATAGAACAGCAACAGTTCCATCGATTGTGCTTCCCAGCAATAGATAGATCCCGCCTTGTAATTTTCCTTTCAACATCACCATTGAACCTTTGATCACCTTCAAGAATTCGCCCTCTCCAATGAACTTGTACCCCCGATTATCTAGGGCACTCAATGATATCAGGTTCCTACCCAGTTCTGGAACATGCCATGCTTGAAACGTCTTTTTAGTACCATCATTCAATTTTACTTGCACATCTCCTTCACCAGCAATTAGAATAATTCTATTATCTCCCAATCTAACTTTTCCCTCCCGCTTTTTATAGGATGAGAAAAAGTTTCGATTAGGTGTCATGTGAAAAGATGCACCAGAATCCAGGATCCACTCATTTCCTGTGTCTCCTGTGAATACTATCAAGGCCGAACCAGTATCAGCATCACTATCATCAAAACTTTCAATTGTTATATTGGCAGAATCTCCTGATTTCTCCTTTCTCCCTGGGCAATTTCTTCTGATATGTCCCGTTTGGTGACAATGAAAGCACTTAACAGACTTGTGCTTTCTGGACTTTGATCTTCTCTTGCTTTTGCTTCCTGATCCTCTCTCTTGACTACGCCCTCTCGTCACAAACAACCCATCTGCAGGACCTTCGGCACTGGGTCCGGATACTAACTTCTGATGCTCTTTTATCATCAGTGATTCTTTGACATTTTTCACTGAGATATCGGATCTACCATAAAGTATGGTATCACAGAAGTTATCATAAGACGGAGGTAGCGAAGTTAATAAGATCATGGCTTGGTCAACATCTTCTACTTTAATTCCAGCTGCTCCAACATCAGAGATCATTCTGTTGAAGTCGTCTATATGCTCTTGCATTGATTTTCCTCCTGAATATTTGAACGTGTACAGTCTCTTTCTTTGATAAAGCTTGTTGGACAAGGTCTTTACAGAGTATTTTTCTTCCAAAGCCTTCCATAATGAATCAGCGGTTTCTTCTTCCATGACTTCTCGCAGAACATTGTCCGCAAGACTCAACTGTATTGTACTCAGTGCTTTGAGCATCATCTCCTCCTTCTTGTCATCAGCTAATGACTCTGGCAATTTTTCTTTGCCTTCCAACGCCTTTGCAAGACCTTGCTGATTAAGCAATGCCTGCAGTTTCAGCTTCCATAGTCTGAAGTCATTGGATCCATCAAACTTCTCCACTTCAAATTTTGGCATCGACATCTTGGATCTTAGTCAGAACCTTATATCAGAATCAGATCTTTGGAATAGCGCAAATCAATCAGAAAGCGTGCACCAAGAGGGTTCCCAGGAAAGAGAGGTGGGTCACAATGGACACGCTTAAATACCAAGTCTTTCCTTAGCCAGAGCCTTTCCAAACTGCACTATCACAGTATCACACTGTCTTCCAGCAACAGCAACCAAGGGTTGATCCTCAAGTACAGAGGGAAAATCTTTTCTGATGTGGAAGATCAGACTAAGCTGCAACCACAGAGCATACTAAGAATAAATCCCACCGAACCAAAAGAGCTCTGATACCACTTGTTAGTAATATCAAGAGTACGGTACATCCCAAATGTAATAAACACTTTATGGATGTGAGCGGAAGCGTGCCCAAATTTGTGAAGAGACGGAAAAAATGATGCACGGTAAATAGTATTGCACAGTGGGGCCCACAAATCACTATTCACGCAAATAGTACTATGTAGTAGGACCTTCGTCACTATTACGAATAGTACTATACAGTGGGACTCGTGTCACTATTTATGAATAGTATCTTTACTATTCACTCCAACCAAGTAGATCGAGAAAACTACACACCAATATTTTAACGTGGAAAACCCTCCTGTAATTTTGAGGGAAAAAACCACGGGCCAAACTCCGAAAAGTACTCCACTATATTTAAAGAGTAATTACAATATAATGGATCCCTAGTGAGACTCTCTTCTACCACAATTAGTAGTATTACAGAGATCTAGAGAATATACCCAAAACCCCCAGTGTATACTCACACAACACTCTTGGAATTTTCTTATACACACTCCCTACTTCTCTCTCACTACAAGAAGCTTATACTACTTCTTTCTAAACCAGCTGAGAAATGCATTCAGCTTGGGATGGATTTCCTTCGTTTCCATTCCCTAAATAGAGTTTCGGTGAAGTTACTATGCACGTGCACAGTAACTTCCCGTGGTTTGGTGAGAGGGTTAGGTGAAGTTACTATGCAAGTTACTATGCATGCATAGTAACTTTGAAAAAACAAAAGCCGCCTAACAGAAGCATCTTGCAATGGGACAAGTTTAAATATGCTAGACTATAAAGCTGATTGATTCTACGAGGTGGTGAAACAAAGTTGTTACCTTCTAGATTTAGTCTTTCTAAACACCTTAAGTGTTCAAAAGCAAAAGGGGAGTCACTTAGGTTGCAGAAACCAAGGTCCAGAATTACCAATGATCTAAAACGTCGAATATGAATACCCATCGATGGGTGTATGAAAAGTTCCACGCAGCCGCGTGAATCTAGAGTCATGAGAGATCTCAGATGTTGAATTTGCCAGGGTAATATGCAGAGTTTTGTGCAGCCTCTCAAACTCAAAAATTTAAGCAATTCAAGGGCTTCAATAGAGTCATGAACTGCGGAAAGACTTGAACACTCTTCAAGATCAAGGTACTCAAGATTTAAGAGCCCCGAAAAATCTGGTGTGTTCTTAAGCTTTGTACAGCCTGAGAGGTGTAGAACTCTCATAGAAAATAGCTTATAATTAGTGCCGAGATCAAGACTGACCTGATTGCTGCAGTTTTGAAAACTCAGAAAAGCAAGTTGTTCAAGAAGTCCAATTGATGGGTGGACATGCTGCAAGTTTGTGCATCCTGAAAAGTCTAGCCGGACAATCTTTGGGCGCCATTCAAAATTTGGCGTTTACAAAAGGTACTTAGAGTTGCTGAGATCCATCCTTTGCAAATGCGGGAAACGCTGTGAAGAAGGACATAGTTAACGACACATCAGTATGTCGTGTTAAAACAAAACTTTTATTCAATTTGTGATGCCTTCATAGGTGAGAATTAAGGCTCCAGAGATAAATCTCTTTTTATAAGTTTCATATAAAATCATAATTTTTTTTACAGTAAGTTTAATTTACATACGATCACAATGTAAAGAGCTTTACACTGTCATCCAATAAAAAGTTATCATATAAGATATTTTATAACCTACTCTATTTTAAATTTCAAAATACTATCTATAATGAATGACTTGTCACTTGTTTATAATATTTCATACTATTAGTGCAAGTCAATTAAATTATTTTTCAATTACTCTTTGTCTTTGAATAATTCCATTTTAAAAATTTGCTTTACCTGAAAATAATAATTCATTTTAAAAATTTAACTAGAATTAATTATTACTTCTAATAATATCTCTATTAAATATTATTGACTCATTAGTGAAGAAAGAGAGAGAAAAATAGAGTATTGAAAGAAACAAAAGGCAATTTAGTAAATTAATGTTAACTTGTACTAATATTGATATTTTATAAATCATTTCCTTAATTCTAGTAGCCATTAAAAACTGAACAATGTTATTTAACGATAAAGAAAGTATTTTGTATAAAAATTTAAAACTAAATAAAAACAATACAAATATCAATCACTTTTAAGGGGATGTTTGTTTTAAGGTACTCCCTCCACTATTATTAATAGTCATATGAGAAAATTGATACAAATTGGTATATTAGGAAATTAATGTATTTGGCTATAAATTATAGCTCGGTATGTTAATTTTATAATGTACCAATTTGCATCAATTTCTCAAAATGACTATTAATAAATAATAGAGGGAGTATAAAATTAGATTCCCAAGAATCACATTCCGGGTCTTTTAAAAAATATTTGTTTAACATTAAATATTCCTATGATTATTTACTAAGATTCCTATAAATAAATTTAAAATTTATTTATTTTATAATACACATATTCCTGTAAATATATGTCATTATTTTTTAAATACCTTTAACATATTTAATGATAGGTTAAAATTCAAATAACCCCCTTCTACTATAAGAACAGTTTACAAACTTAAAATGTGTAATTTGCTCTTTTTAAAAATTCAGGTGGTGATTAGGACTTAAATGTGTAATTTGCTCTTTTTCAATATTCAGGGGGTGATTTGCACCGGACACAAAGTAGAAGGGGAGTTATTTGAGTTTTAACCTTAATGATATTATTATTATCATCATATTATCTAAAATAAAAAATTACACTTACAAAAAAAAAGAAAAAATATAAACAATCATAAATTCATAAATATTTTCCAAACAATATAAAATTAAAAATCAAATTTTAAAAATTTATTCATCATCCAAATTTAACAATTAAATAAAATGCTAAAAAAAACAACTATGCCAAAGTGGTATTTACATGACTACAACAACATATAATCAACTTCAATATAGTGATGATGAAAAATTGTTATTGTAGTAAAGTGTGGGAGGCAAATGAAATAATTTAGGAGTATTTTAGTATCTATGCTCAATAATTCTATTCCCAAGTAATGGGAATGTTTTATTATTGTCTTTTATGATGGAAAAAAAATCTCATTGAATCAAAGGAAAATTTCTTTACCAAGGAATAATTTTTCAAAACCTATAGCAAGCATAGGAACCAATCGTTCCCAAGATGTTATTAATTGGAATACATCATTATAGCTTTAAACAAATGCCCCCTAAGGCGATATTTGATAGAGGAGTAAAAAAAATGAGAATAAAATTTTTATAATTTAATTTGATGTGTAATTTTATATATAAAATTTAATGAAGAAGAGTTTACTCTTATTTTTACCCTTCAACCAAACGTGTACTAACCCTAAGAGTCAATTACTCTTTTCTCTCCTGTATTTTATGTCTACATTCTATTTCTTCAATAAAAATCTTTACAAAGTACCTTGTGTATACGAAAAGCAATACAACTAAAAATTTGTTCTTGAGACTCTTATATCACGCTTTTTAATCAAATGTAATTCCAGCATTGTTCACCTTTTGTTGAAAAAATTGAAAAAAAAACAATCATTTGTGCAATCAATTTAAATATCCAGCTGCATCAATTAAAAATGTGATCTTATTATTTTATAGAACATAAGGCTAAACAACTGTGTGATTATAATTTGACCACAAAAATGAGGATACAGGTCAACTTAGGTAATGAAATTTGTTGGCATAACAATAGTTTAAAGCATAAACAACCATTCGCACACTTTCTATTTTTAGGGAGTTCCTTTTAATTCTTTTAAACATATTATAATTTTTGAAGTAAATTTATTTGATATTTAAAATTTTAAAATTAGTATCCCTATGGGAAAAAAGAGAGTTGTTTTTCCATAGGTAGTGTTGCTTTTTTGGAAAATTTCTCGCATGCTTCTTTAATCCGAAAGAGAGTAACAGACTTGGTACCTTGCGGCCTTCCCATGGTCGTTGAATGCTGCTATCAGGCATATTCAATTCCTTAAGACTATCATACGGCTCATAACTTAATAGCAGAGAAGAGAAGGGGTAGCCATGCCAAAAAAGATATTGCAGGCTGTTAGGAAGAAATTTGAGGGATCCTGTAAGGTTCCTCTGATATAATATCAGAAGTCTAAGGCCCCTCATTTTGGACAATCCTGCAGCCCTCAGCTGATTGCATTTGGAGAAATCCTCTTTTTGTTCCAGAACTATGGCTTTAACATTGTTTGTTTCCTAAGAGAATAAAAAAAAAGAAAAAACATATTACTAATAGAGAGTAAGTTAAACTTATATTAATTGAATGGGCATCTTTTGTCAAAATTATAAAATCATATATATATAGTCATTAAAATGTTAAAAGTTTCTAAAGGAAACTAGACATGATTTTGGAAAGATAACTTGTTACCGCTTCTCTCATCAAAGCATCATGAAAATCTCGATATAGCCACAATCTACTCCACAATCTTGGCTGTCCAGGAAATTGTTGCTGAACAATTTTCTTTCCTAATTCTTGCAACAGGTCATGCATATGAATTTCTTGGTTTCTAATAGTAGTGAGCGATTTTTTAGCAATTACTGGAATTCCAATGAGAGGATAGAATTCACAAGCTCCTAGAATTCACTTTACATAATCCACTCTCTCCCCTCTAAAGAAACAAGCAACGTGCAGAAATATTTCTTTCTCGTCTGTCTGATTGCAATCCATCGAAACTTATTTGAAACACACCCATAATTTTATTTTCTGGATTGTTCCTTAGCCTATCCAAGTCTCTCCACTGGATAGCATCTCAGGTCCACAAGAAAGAACCCAATACTCTAATTGCTAAAGGAAGACTTTGAGCATATTTTAGTACCTCAGGAATCAGATGCCCACAGTTGTTGCTTGGATAAACTGTTTTGAAGGCTTTTCTATAAAGAAGTTCACGAGCATCATCATTATTCAATAGTGGAACCTCATGAACTTCATCTGCACCATACTCTTTTAAAATATGCTCATCCCTAGTGGTTATTATTATTCTACTTCCTGCAACAAGCAATTTGGGATTTATAGCTAATTCTTGCAATTGCTCTGATTGATCAACATTGTCAAGAACTGCAAGAACCATCAAGTTGTGCAGCCTGTTTGTCATGATCCCAAATATTTCAGAAGGACTGCATGTGTCTAGATTCTTTTCATCTAGAGCTTGACGAAGAATTTGTTTTTGTATAGCCACAACACCACCATCCTTATAAACTTTGCTTATGTTTTCAATAAAACAACAAGCATCGAACTGGTAAGAGATTCTATCATACAAGACAGTAGCATGAGTTGTCTTTCCTATGCCACCCATCCCCCATATTCCTAAAACTCGAAACTCGTCATCCTTTGAGCTCAATTTTAGAAGCTTTTCTAATCTTTCAACACGGGGTTGTATCCCAACAAGGTCATCCGCAAACCCTGAGAATTTATGATCCAGTGTCTTTATCACATTCTGAACAATCTTTTCAATCTCTCTAAATTCTGGCCTGTAAAATAAAGAAAAATAGATGATACTAAATTGTTGCCTTAGAAAACAAGGGGAAAAAAGCATAATTAATGTAAGCATCATATATGAATTAATTGATTGCAAGCATGATTTGTCAATCATTATGATGCACAGGCATGGAAAACACCTCTTGTTCAAGTTAAGGATGTGCAAACAAGTAAGAAGAATGGTTAGTTTATAGACATACTTATCTCTGACATCCCAACCAGCTGAATTGGCCAATCCCATCATAGCTCTCTTCCACCGATCAACCTTGCCTGGATCCTCTTTGAATTTCTCTGTACGCAAAACAAAGGCATCCTCGTACACCCCATTTTGATTTCGCACATGAGAAGGATCCACACCATAGAAAACAGGGAAAACAGCCTGTTCCAATTCTTGGTGGCAATCAACAACGGCAGCCATTTCCTCCAAACACCATGTGGAGGCAGCATAATCCGTTGAGAAGACAACGATAGAAACCCGCGAGTCTCTAATTGCTTGAAGAAGCTGCGGTGAAATGGGTTGCCCCTTCTCGAGTCTCTTGTCGTCCTTGAAGGTGAAAATACGTTTCCTGAGGAGGTGATTGTAGAGATGGTCAGTGAAGTTGTTGCGGGTGTCATCGCCTCTGAAACTGAGGAACACGTCATACTTGCAGACCCGCCGAGATGACGAGGGGCTGCCTTGGAAGCAGTTGGAATCCATGGTAGGAAGAGGACAAAGAATCACCAACAGCAAAGGAGTGTTACAGTTTGGGAGATAAAGAACTGGAGTGGGGATTGCTGGAGGAGGAACGAAGGCTCAATTACTTCTGTACTCGGGAAAAGCAATAGAGATGATGATAGCCACAGTCGTGCCTAATCAGCCTTAATCGCTTGACGACGAGAGAGGGAGAAGGGAGATTGACTTGACTTGGGTTTAGCCAATACACTGCAATCAGTGTGAGGTAGAAGCTTGACTTGACTTTCCCTGTTTTTTTTTTTTTTGGTTGAGAGGTTGACTTGACTTGGGTTTAGCAACTGAGTGTCTTTTTAGTTTTTGTAATTTGGTCGTGGAAATGGACGTCAGGTGTGTTTTTGGGCCCTGAAATGGACGATAGTTTAGTTATCCGTGTAGGGCAGCATAGTCGGGAGATGACAATATGCTTCCATTTTTACGAAGTACAAAAGGGCGTAAAACAGGGCCGAGGCCCAGAGGCTTTAGTTTAGGGAGGAGTAAGGAAGGGCCTCGACCCTTTTCAACCAGCAAACAAATCGAAAGGAGTAAGGTACCACAGATATACGTAATTGATTTAAACTTCCAAATGTAAGTTGCAGGAACAGATTTCCATTTCATTTCCTTCCAGCCACCCCTGTCTGAACCAAAAAAATGACGTCTCACTAGGAAGATTTCCCTTAAATCTTGGGTGTTTCTATTTTGGGTAGTTCTTCTGAGAGAACAATTCAGATCTGCTAGTGTACTTTCCAATGCTATAATAATAAATCTCTGCATATATAGGGCTCGATATGAAGGCTTTAAAGTATCATAATGGGAACTATCGGTTCAAAGTTTTTTATTTTCCTTTTTTTCTTCCCTTTACGACAGATTCAATCAAAATCCGGCAAAATGAAGGCTGGAAAGATACAAAGAGAATGTCTTCCAACATAAGACGATGAACTACATCTACTCCCCTCTGCTAACAAAAAAGGGAAATGACAGACCCAAAAACCAAACTGCAAACTGGTGCAACACTTCTTCATGAGCAGTACTAGATTGTACAGAAAATTTTCGATTAGATCCACAACCAATTTGGCACAATTGGGCACGATAAAACCACAGCAGCAGCAGGATATATTTAATTCATTTCCTCACCAATTAAATATCACAAAATCAATCAATCATTTACTTAAAAGCACCTTTCCCTCCTATTTGACTCATTTGATTTTTAAGTTAAATCTTATGTTTGGAATGATTAAATGAAATAGAAAATGAATTGGTTTAGAAATCTATTTTTATGCCTAAAATATAATGAATTGTGTTTGGAATAATTAAAATAAGAAATAAAATAATTTAATTTTTGTATAAGTTATAAAATTAATTTTTTTTCTTCCAAATCCTATCAGAAACCAATAGATTTGAAAATTAAAAAAAGATTAATGAAATTACAAATCAATTCATTTTTTTTATCAAATCATGGACCATAATGGTGATTTAAATAATAAAAGAAAAACACTTATTATGATTTAAAATCCATCATTAATAATCACAATCTAAAAATTCTCCTTTTATGATTTAAAGAATAAATAACCTTTTTGGTCCAAAGATTTTGAATTAACATCAATTTAGTTTTGAAAAAAAAAATGATATCAATGCAATCCTGAAAGTTTTAAATTTGACATCAATCTGGTCTCACATTTAAGTTCTATTAACAGCAATAGTATTTTCAATTTGGCCCTAAGATTTACATAGCTTGGATAAATAATTTTTAAATGACCTAAGAGATTAACCCCTCAGGTCAAATCCCAGAAACAACTGCTTTGGTGACAGTACATTCCACAACACAAAGGACTCCTCAAGGTGCACTCCATGCTTTTGCTTAAAATGTAAAAACTCAGCCGAGATGTTGCTCTCTCAAAAAGCATGCTGGACTTGCACATTCCATTCTTCATGAATTATTAAGTCCCTGGTGCGTGTAATGCAACATACTTATGAAAACCAAAAGAATCTTGAACAAATCGAACATCTTCAAGAGAATTCAAGGAGCAAACAGATTATTAACACCTTTGTCCCATGCCACTGTCCTTGCAGCGAAGCAACCAATTCCCATGAAGAATAGTGGTCACACCAATATAACCAGTGAATCCCCACAAACCAAGACCCATCGTCTTCTCTCAACACTCCACCAAACTCTAAAACCAGCCTTAAACTCACAGATGTACATTTCTTAAACTCCACATTATCAAATCTTTTTTTAAAAAAAAGAAAATAAAATTTAAAAAAAAAACCTTAATCCATCCTATTTCCCCAATATATTTCAGAAAAGTGCTCCTGTTTCCCTCTTCATCAATGCCAAACTTGCTCTCTATTCCCCTTCTTCATCAAGCTGCCCCTCTTCCTCACGCACTCACTACCCATACGAACCCAACGGTTCCAGCAGCATCTCCGGCGGCTCACCCAACTCTGCGACCCACCCCATCACGGAAACCGCGGCATCATCACACCAAATCGTAACACCCACCTCCGGCGACCCAACCTATCACCGCAACCCCGACATCCAGCCATCATCGCACCAAATCGCAATACCCAACTCCGCCGAGCCCTCATCGAACCCACTCAATTGGCTGAGCCCCCATTGTAGCCAACCAGCCGCACACGCCACCATCGTTGCGGTGGGTGTACGAGGAAGAGAGGGCAGTCGCTGCCTTGATGAAGAAAAGAAACAAGGAGCACTACTTCTGGGACGGGCAAATAGGATGAATTAAGTTTTTTTTTTTCCCCAATAGTTTTTTTTTTTTTTGTTTTAACGCCAACTAACGATGTTAAAAGCATTTGACGGTGAGACTCGATTGATATAAAAGTTTTAAAATTTTGGATCAAATAAGGCTAGCTAAATTACTTGCGGGAAGTGATCAGTTCTATTTGTCTTGTTCTATATTTATTGAGTAAAGTGACACTTTAATTTCTGAAATTATAAACTTATTTCATTTTATCTCTTGAAATTTTAAAATTAATTCTTTAGTCCTTAAAATTATATTTCGTAAGTCACGTTAATTCCTGATTAAATAACCGTCACTCAACCTTAACATTTTGCTGACATAGCACGCTAAGTGATACGTGGCATGCCACATGTCGAAGACATGACATGCTGATCTCATATGACATGTTACGTGACAAGATGACAGGGGATAATGATGTGGCATGCCTCAGCATGCTGACGTGGCATCAGATCAAAATAGATTTAAATTAGTTCTTGAAATTTTAAATGTGTCAAAATAGTCTCTAAAATTTTCTAAAATGTGTTAAAAAAGTCTCAAATCCTAAATTTCTCCTCTTTTAGTTTATAAAATTTAAATTTTTGATAATTCTTAAACCCCATTTAATTCTCTCTCATTTCGTACCTTATTTAAATAATTCAAATTTTTAAATATCATAAATATAATTAAAAGCTTAATTTGTCTAAATTTGAGACCCTCCATGTTTAACTAATATAATTAATTTATTACCTATTACATTACATTTCTTGGAATAAAATGGGTATTAAAATATTATTTCAAGAAATGTAATGCAATAGCTAATAAAATTAATTATGTTAGTTACACATGAAGAGTCACAAATTTAAACTAATTAAGCTCTTAATTATATTTAGGATATTTAAATATACAATGTAATATTATTAAAATATGAGTTAAATGTTTGAATAACATTTTTTGTTTATAATTAGTAGATGAATTACGGTTACGAATTCTTATGGTATCAATAATTACCAATAACACCGAATGAGTTGAGAGAGGAAGTTTCCATGCCTATTAACTAAGTGGTAATCTGTAATACATGAGGTACTGGCGTGTCAGTTGCAAGTTACATCTTTGCTCTAGGATTCCGGGGCTCAACAGAAGTAGCGAATCGGCCAGAATCTGAAACCAGGTTGTGGCGCCAGGTTTTATAGAATTATGCAGAACAGGCTCGCTGCAGTGGATGAACCGACGAGCCTTGATGCTCACTGCAGTGAAGAATGTTCGCTGCAGCGAGCAACCCATGACGGCACAGTGACCTTTAAAATGCCTTATCGAGCTTCCCCCGAAGCAAAACTAGAAATGCACCCATACACACACACCCTAACCCCCATATTTCATCCCCTTTTTCTTCCATTCTCTCCAATCTAGCTTTCCCAAATCACCAAGGTATGTTTATGTTGTTAGATTATATCTCCATTCTCTCCATTCTTTCACATTCTTAGTATGGGTATAGCTATTTCTCTCATTGTTGTCAAATGGGGGTGCTCCCCTAAAGTTGTTAGTATATGTTTAGAGTAATCTAGAGCTCCCCATAGGTTGTTGATGAGTTTTATGGTTTCAATGGCAGACATTGGTGCCATTTCTCTTTCTCGGAGTCCCCGTGGTGTCGGAACTTCATAGTCTACCCCTCTAGGTGAGTGGGTTTGATCTCATGGCTTTAGTTTGATCATTATATGATTATTCGTTAACATTACGAAATATTTTGAGAATTTGAACTTTGATTCTTAGATGATATTGATCTATGTAAAGAATATGTTTTATTAGAAATGCTCCATTCAAACTTATGCATGAAAATATGATTTTAGAAATGGATGAGACCATAATTGTTTTACGAAAGTTTCGTATAATTAATTTGCAAACTAATTTGATTATGGATAAATGAGAATTTCTATGATTTACAAGTTTAGATTTAAGAATTTATTCGAAAGAGTTGAGAAATATTGAACTAGAAATAGAGAACTCCCTTTTATGATTTCAGTTAGTTTTAGAATATAAAGAGTTACTGAGAGGAACAGAACTGTGAGTTAACGGCAATTATTCCGTTAACTTTGGTATACCAAGGCCTGCCAGGGGCAAATCATCCTTAAGTTAGATTAGTCCGCTAGGGACACAGTTCGCCAGGGACCGTTGAGATCACATTAGCTAGGGGCTTTGTCCGCTAGGGATTTAGCACCCTTCCTACAGTTGATGAATACTCTGTTCTTTTTGTAATTCTTAAGATTTTAAGGATTTTAGCCAATATGTAAAGTAAATAGAATTGTTTATAAAATTTTGCATTGTCATTGTTATTATTTATTGACAATGTTTTCCTATCTTATACACGATTATGAGTGAGGATCCACTCATTGAGTTTTGATTACAAAACTCACCCATTTCTTCTTCCTTTTTCTCACAGATACAGATGTAATTCAGGATCCTCCTCTTCGACCTCCTCAGCAATAGTATTTCTTCAGTTTAGGTGAGCTTCACTATGGTGTGAAGCCATAGTATTTTGTTCATGATAGATATGCTCCAGTGATATGACGGGCAAGGTTCGGGACTACATATAGTTATTTTTGTATTTTGTTTATACCATGATTCTTTGTATTTAGCAGTATAGCACTCATAGTTATTTTACATTTGAGCAACTCAGTTGAAATGTATTTTACAGCTATAGTTACATGATCTATTTATGAAAAGGATGTTTATTTCTAAATTAGCAAGGTTTATAAGTTAAATTGATTTATGATTAAATCATATTTTATAGATAAAGTAAGCATATAGTATGGTACAGAGGTCACGAGGCTTATGTGGGGATCAAATTTTTCACGTGCTGGTCACGATCCAAATCGGGTCGTGACATAATCATGAATTAATCTAGTACTGCCACTAGTTAAGTTCTAACATCAAAACTCTTGCTTCGGCCTTCATAATAAAAGCTTATTATTATATAAATGGCCCAAAAATCTTATTATTTTTTCAATAACTCACTTTCATGGAACTATTACACGATTCAAACTTAATAAAAAATTCTCAGGAAGAGGAATTTAAAAGGGAATAGGTAAAAGAATTTTTTTTTATAATTTTGTAATGCAGTGTCATGTTTTAATAACATTACATTATATATTTAAATATTGTAAATATAATTAAAAGTTTAATTAGTCCAAATTTGAGACCCTCCATGTTTAACTACATAATTAATTTATTAGCTATTATACTACAATTCTTGTCAAGGACTTAGATTTTATGGACCAAAAGAAGATAAATTTAGGATTTGAGACTTTTTAACACCTTTTAGAAAATTTCAGGGACTAAAATGAACATATTTTGATTTGATGCTATGTCAGCATGCCACATCATCACCCCATTTCATCATGCCATATGAGATCAGCATGGCATGTCATTGGCACACAGCATATCTCGTGTTACTTAACGTGCCACGTCAGCAAAATGTTAAGGTTGACTGATGGTTATTTAACCAGGGACTAATATGATCTATGAAATATAATTTCAAAGATTAAAGAGTTAATTTTGAAATTTTAGAGACTAAAGTAAAACAAGCTTACAATTTCAGGGACCAAAGTGATACTTTACTCTATATTTATTACTTTCGCCTATAAGATTTTTAAACTGTCCTTAAAGTTATTTTAATATGTTTTTAAATTAAATTAAGAATTGTGTATTAGAGTTTTAATTATCAATTGTAACTCCTTATTTATTATTTTGATTTGTGATATTTCTAAATGCCAATATCTAAAAATTTCTTTTGTATTTATAATATATTGCTACCATGGTACTTAAATTTATAGTAATAATTTTAATAATTAATGTTAAATGTAAAATTTATTTATAATTAAACTTCTAGCATAACACTAAAAATTCCTAATCAAATATAAAATATAACACTCTTTTTTAAGTCTTATTTCTGCAAAAATAATACATAACAAATTTATAATATTAAAATTCTATAAAAAAAAATTCTCAAGCGATGTTGGCTACTGTAATACCGAAAAATTTGAAAAAAGAGTTGAAAAACTATTGCTAATGAAACAAGTGATATTAGCTATTGATGAGTAATATTTTTCTATCATTTAAATATAATTTTCTTGAAACTTTTTATATTAAAAGTTTTTATATTGGTGTTGCTGCGGTAAAATTATATTAACTAAAAGTATATAACAAATAATACACAAGAAATATATTATAATATTAAAATTCATACTTGTGCAAAAATAATACATAACGAATCTTATAATATTAAAATTCTATTAAAAAAATTTCTCAAGTGATATTTGCTACTGTAATACCCAAAAATATGAAAAAAAAGATAATGAGAAAAAATATCCGTAAGTTGAAAAACTATTGCTAATGCAACAAGCGATATTGGCTATTGATGACTAATATTTTTATATCCTTTAAATATAATTTTCTTGACGTTTTTTATATTAAAAGTTTTTATATTGGTGATATTGGGGTAAAATTATATTAAATAAAAATAAAATTTATAAAAAATTATATTATTCAGTACTGTAATGTCAAATATCACTTGAATACTTTTGATGATTTTTCTTTTATGGAATTGTAATATTATACTATTTGTTATGTATTATTTTTGCATAAGTATGACTTGAAAAACAAATTTATGTTTTATATGTGATTATATTTGTAAGTTATTTGATTTTATTTCACTATATTTTTTAATTCAAGTTAAACATTATACTTATGTTAGAGTTTTTTATGTTATGATAGAATTTTAATTATAATTAATTTTATGTTTAATATTAGTTAGTATAATTTTTAAATATAAATTAAAACTACCATAGTAACAATATATTAAAAATACATTATTGTTCTGTGGATTATTTGGATGTTGATGTATTGCGGCCTTCTCCGATATATTCCTGGTGGTGCACTGTCTTATTCCTGTAACTCAATGACAAGGAAGAACCATGGTGGATGAGGTAAAATGAAGGCTCTGTTTATATATTTTCTGCTATTTTTGTGATTGAAATTAGAGGGAGTAGATCTTTAGAAGTGACTATTCGGAGTGCAAAATGCTTGTAAATGGTATAGGTTGTTAGACTACTGAGTCTGTGAGGAGTGATGTTCTTGCTTTGTCAACTATATTGTGTTGAACTTCCGCTCTAACTAGTCTATGTTGGCTTCAAGTGCATTTTAGGAATCATGTAAATGTAGACAATAAATATAGAGTGAAATAGACAAATGAGAATGACAATAGCCGCTTCCTTACTTCTATTGTAAAAACAAAAAAAATTTATTTATCCTAAATTTCGCGTCTAAGACAGTAAATTGATTGTAGTTTTTCTTCTTTGCTTCTTAGACAAATCCAGAATCAAGGAAAAGGTTACGGAAACATTGATGACCTCATGTGACAATGCTAATGGCTGTGCCTTACTCAATCAGCATATTTTGTTATAATTTGATTTTAATGTCTTCTGAATTTTCTGTTAGTGAGTCTAATATAGAAGTACATTTTTAAGCACTTAAAAAATGTGTTGAAAATGAAATTAACTAAATTTAGATTGTTCACTTCCATTTAATAAGTCAATTTTTTAATTTTGATAACATACCCTTCTTTGTTTTTTATAGTTATCTCACGTCCCTTTAATTTATTTTTCATAGTTAAATCAATAGAGATGTTCAACTTCATAATTTTTTACGTAATATATTAAATTCATGTTTTGAGTGAAAAAAATGGAAGAACTTAGATGTAACATATATTTATTGTCATCATGATAATAAGATAATTGAAACCACTTCACATATTTTCAAAATGTAATATTTTATGGACGTATATTACCACTCCTGTGTCGATTATTCTGAAATTTTCCATTATATTTTATATAATTTATTTAGAATATTATTCTTTTTTGTGTCTTAATCAAAGTAGTTGTTTAAGGCTGTTTTTATCATCACTTTTAATTTTATTTGAATTTTAAAGTGCTTTGAATTTTTTTATTATCACTCGCGATTTTTAATTTTTTGACAACTAAGTATTTTATGAATTTATAAATTAACTTATTCAATATAAATTAAAATATTAAGTATACATCAGATTAACAAAAATTTAATTATTTTTTAAAAATCCTTTAAAAATGAAAAATCATATGTTAAGATTGCTAAAATTACTCTTTCAAATAAAAAATTGAAATATTAACAAAAATTTATCAAATTTTATTTCCATATTTTCTTAAATGTTAAAACAATATAAACTTATAAAGTTTATATATTAAAGAGTATGTGAAATAAAGATTTAATTCGCTCTTGCCACCATCATTAGCCACTTTATAAGGGTTTTACCACGTTCGTAACTTCTACTACCACTCCAATGGCGTAAGATCTATGTAGAGGAAGAACAATTCTTCCTTCAAAACGACACACGATTTTTCCCAGCTTATTCTATTCAAGCGCTAGAAAAAACCAACAAACGATGAAAAGCACACTGAAGTCTATACACATTATTGAGTTGAAATATTTTCAAGTTCTCAAAACTGCTTCTGTCCATGCAACACTATGACAAACCGTTAGTTCTTTTAAGCTTAGGTTAGTTCTGCTTGGCAGCCAAACCTAGCATGAGCATGATAAGAGGGAAGAGGCAGGAACATGAATCCAAATCAATGATCAGAAACCATTGTATCAGGGAAATGGGTCCTCCAGAGAAATGAATACAATTCCCAGTCCTTAAGTGATAATGCTGAAGATTGAAGCTGGCCAACCTGCAATGAAATTTCCCTATTTTTATTTCATATGTGCAGGGAAAGGTAGAACTGAACAATAATAGACATACTGAAGAGGCCTCATTATATTAAACACAAGTAATCATGCATGGGGTAAAAGAAGGATAATTATCTCGGTGTAAGTGCTGTGTGTTTACCGTGGCTGGCCTATCTAAAGGCCCATATTTGAGAAACTATTTTCCTTCTGCTCTGCTTCCATCTTCTCGCTTTCCTCTTCCTCACTAACCAACCAATTGTAAGGAAGCTGGATTTTAGGCCCTGCTGAGCTGTTATAGCTTTCACGTGCATAAACAAAGGGAAGACAAGTGACTTGATTAGCCTCATCATTAGACTCATTGTATCGTTTCAAACGTTTCCTGCTTAATAGCTCCTGATTCGAAGAGAGGTCAATTGAGCTGGAGCCAGTTGAGTTGGAGTCAGTTGAGTAGAAGTCAGTTGAGTTGAATACCGTGCGTAAACCCCACTTCCTTATATTCAAACCCGAATGAGCTTTAAATGTGATGTGAGCTCCTGTTTTCACAAAATGACAATGTCGTCGAGAGATATAGATAAGCCAGAGATGTTTCCGTTTTGAGCCCTGAATCTGGTCCAGTTCCAAACGGAGTGGCATATGGAAGCATTCTTCTACGTGTTCACCTTCAAAAGAAAGATACAAAGGATGTGTCTTCTGCGAGGAAAACGAATTATCTGAAGAACCAGAATTTGGTGAACCATAGCTTATGTCGAATGTGACACAGAAGGCAAAGCCGATCCAGTTATCATTCACATCAGAATGCACTATCCTTATTGCTGATCCCGGATCAAATTCATGCTCACACCACCCTGGAATTTCTGTCCCCGGAACAACAATGTCAAAGCCACTGCGGAAGTGACTGGGTTGCTGGTACCAAGGGAAAAAAAAAACACAGCAATGTTAGAGCTAGGGAGGAAGAGACAGAGTGACAAAGAATAAGGTATGCAGATTGCGCACCTGTACTAGTCGTACTAGCCATGAAGAGGGTGTGGTTTGTAGGCAATGATCTTTTATGTTGGGGCAGTTGAAAGCATAAAATCCTGATCCATGATTACGAGATCCGGAGACTAATTTGAAATACTTCCCCACTGCTGAAGCACTTTCTGATGGGGTCCGAGGATACTCTTGAAGCTTCTTGCAATGAGACAAGTTTAAATATGCTAGACTATAAAGCTGATTGATTCTACGAGGTGGTGAAACAAAGTTGTTACCTTCTAGATTTAGTCTTTCTAAACACCTTAAGTGTTCAAAAGCAAAAGGGGAGTCACTTAGGTTGCAGAAACCAAGGTCCAGAATTACCAATGATCTAAAACGTCGAATATGAATACCCATCGATGGGTGTATGAAAAGTTCCACGCAGCCGCGTGAATCTAGAGTCATGAGAGATCTCAGATGTTGAATTTGCCAGGGTAATATGCAGAGTTTTGTGCAGCCTCTCAAACTCAAAAATTTAAGCAATTCAAGGGCTTCAATAGAGTCATGAACTGCGGAAAGACTTGAACACTCTTCAAGATCAAGGTACTCAAGATTTAAGAGCCCCGAAAAATCTGGTGTGTTCTTAAGCTTTGTACAGCCTGAGAGGTGTAGAACTCTCATAGAAAATAGCTTATAATTAGTGCCGAGATCAAGACTGACCAGATTGCTGCAGTTTTGAAAACTCGGAAAAGCAAGTTGTTCAAGAAGTCCAATTGATGGGTGGACATGCTGCAAGTTTGTGCATCCTGTGAAGTCTAGCCGGACAATCTTTGGGCGCCATTCAAAATTTGGCGTTTACAAAAGGTACTTAGAGTTGCTGAGATCCATCCTTTGCAAATGCGGGAAACGCTGTGAAGAAGGACATAGTTAACGACACATCAGTATGTCGTGTTAAAACAAAACTTTTATTCAATTTGTGATGGCTTCATAGGTGAGAATTAAGGCTCCAGAGATAAATCTCTTTTTATAAGTTTCATATAAAATCATAATTTTTTTTACAGTAAGTTTAATTGACATACGATCACAATGTAAAGATCTTAATACTGTCATCCAATAAAAAGTTATTATATAAGATATTTTATAACCTACTCTATTTTAAATTTCAAAATACTATTTATAATGAATGACTTGTCACTTGTTTATAATATTTCATACTATTAGTGCAAGTCAATTAAATTATTTTTCAATTACTCTTTGTCTTTGAATAATTCCATTTTAAAAATTTGCTTTACCTGAAAATAATAATTCGTTTCAAAAATTTAACTAGAATTAATTATTACTTCTAATAATATTTCTATTAAATATTATTGACTCATTAGTGAAGAAAGAGAGAGAAAAATAGAGTATTGAAAGAAACAAAAGGCAATTTAGTAAATTAATGTTAACTTGTACTAATGTTGATATTTTATAAATCATTTCCTTAATTCTAGTAGCCATTAAAAACTGAACAATGCTATTTAACGATAAAGAAAGTATTTTGTATAAAAATTTAAAACTAAATAAAAACAATACAAATATCAATCACTTTTAAGGGGATGTTTGTTTTAAGGTACTCCCTCCACTATTATTAATAGTCATATGAGAAAATTGATACAAATTGATATATTAGGAAATTAATGTATCTGGCTACAAATTATAGCTTAGTACGTTAATTTTATAATGTACCAATTTGCATCAATTTCTCGAGATGACTATTAATAAATAATAGAGGGAGCATAAAATTAGATTCCCAAGAATCACATTCCGGGTCTTTTAAAAAATATTTGTTTAACATTAAATATTCCTATGATTATTTACTAAGATTCCTATAAATAAATTTAAAATTTATTTATTTTATAATACACATATTCCTGTAAATATATGTCATTATTTTTTAAATACCTTTAACATATTTAATGATAGGTTAAAATTCAAATAACCCCCTTCTACTATAAGAACAGTTTACAAACTTAAAATGTGTAATTTGCTCTTTTTAAAAATTCAGGTGGTGATTAGGACTTAAATGTGTAATTTGCTCCTTTTCAATATTCAGGGGGTGATTTGCACCGGACACAAAGTAGAAGGGGAGTTATTTGAGTTTTAACCTTAATGATATTAGTATTATCATCATATTATCTAAAATAAAAAATTACACTTACAAAAAAAGAAGAAAAAATACAAACAATCATAAATTCATAAATATTTTCCAAACAATATAAAATTAAAAATCAAATTTTAAAAATTTATTCATCATCCAAATTTAACAATTAAATAAAATGCTAAAATAACAACTATGCCAAAGTGGTATTTACATGACTATAACAACATATAATCAACTTCAATATAGTGATGATGAAAAATTGTTATTGTAGTAAAGTGTGGGAGGCAAATGAAATAATTTAGGAGTATTTTAGTATCTATGCTCAATAATTCTATTCCCAAGTAATGGGAATGTTTTATTATTGTCTTTTATGATGGAAAAAAATCTCATTGAATCAAAGGAAAATTTCTTTACCAAGGAATAATTTTTCAAAACCTATAGCAAGTATAGGAACCAATCATTCCCAAGATGTTATTCATTGGAATACATCATTATAGCTTTAAACAAATGCCCCCTAAGGCGATATTTGATAGAGGAGTAAAAAAAATGAGGATAAAATTTTTATAATTTAATTTGATGTGTAATTTTATATATAAAGTTTAATGAAGAAGAGTTTACTCTTATTTTTACCCTTCAACCAAACGTGTACTAACCCTAAGAGTCAATTACTCTTTTCTCTCCTGTATTTTATGTTTATTAATCGTTCCTACATTCTATTTCTTCAATAAAAATCTTTACAAAGTACCTTGTGTATACGAAAAGCAATACAACTAAAAATTTGTTCTTGAGACTCTTATATCACGCTTTTTAATCAAATGTAATTCCAGCATTGTTCACCTTTTGTTGAAAAAATTGAAAAAAAAACAATCATTTGTGCAATCAATTTAAATATCCAGCTGCATCAATTAAAAATGTGATCTTATTATTTTATAAAACATAAGGCTAAACAACTGTGTGATTATAATTTGACCACAAAAATGAGGATACAGGTCAACTTAGGTAATGAAATTTGTTGGCATAACAATAGTTTAAAGCATAAACAACCATTCGCACACTTTCTATTTTTAGGGAGTTCCTTTTAATTCTTTTAAGCATATTATAATTTTTGAAGTAAATTTATTTGATATTTAAAATTTTAAAATTAGTATCCCTATGGGAAAAAAGAGAGTTGTTTTTCCATAGGTAGTGTTGCTTTTTTGGAAAATTTCTCGCATGCTTCTTTAATCCGAAAGAGAGTAACAGACTTGGTACCTTGCGGCCTTCCCATAGTCGTTGAATGCTGCTATCAGGCATATTCAATTCCTTAAGACTATCATACGGCTCATAACTTAATAGCAGAGAAGAGAAGGGGTAGCCATGCCAAAAAAGATATTGCAGGCTGTTAGGAAGAAATTTGAGGGATCCTGTAAGGTTCCTCTGATATAATATCAGAAGTCTAAGGCCCCTCATTTTGGACAATCCTGCAGCCCTCAGCTGATTGCATTTGGAGAAATCCTCTTTTTGTTCCAGAACTATGGCTTTAACATTGTTTGTTTCCTAAGAGAATAAAAAAAAAGAAAAAACATATTACTAATAGAGAGTAAGTTAAACTTATATTAATTGAATGGGCATCTTTTGTCAAAATTATAAAATCATATATATATAGTCATTAAAATGTTAAAAGTTTCTAAAGGAAACTAGATATGATTTTGGAAAGATAACTTGTTACCGCTTCTCTCATCAAAGCATCATGAAAATCTCGATATAGCCACAATCTACTCCACAATCTTGGCTGTCCAGGAAATTGTTGCTGAACAATTTTCTTTCCTAATTCTTGCAACAGGTCATGCATATGAATTTCTTGGTTTCTAATAGTTATGAGCGATTTCTCGGCAATTACTGGAATTCCAATGTGAGGATGTAATTCACAAACATTTAAAATTCGCTTTACATAGTCCACTCTCTCCCCTCTAAAGAAACAAGCAATGTGCAGAAATATCTCTTTCTCTTCTAATTTCAGTCCATCGAAACTTATTTGAAGCACATCCATAATTTCGTTTTCTGGATTGTTCCGTAGCCTATCCAAGGCATCTCTCCACTGGGTAGCATCTCGGCTACACAAGAAAGAACCCAATACTCTAATTGCTAAAGGATGATTTTGAACATATTTTAGTACCTCAGGAATCAGATGCCCACAATTGTTGCTTGAATAAACTGTTTTGAAGGCTTTTCTACAAAGAAGTTCATGAGCATCATCATTATTCAACAGTGGAACCTCATGAACTTCTTCTGCACCATACACTTTTAAAATATGCTCATCCCTAGTGGTTATTATTATTCTACTTCCTGCAGCAAGCAATTTGGGATCTGTAGCTAATGCTTGCAATTGCTCTAATTGATCAACATTGTCAAGAACTGCAAGAACCTTCAAGTTGTGCAGCCTGTCTATTATAATCCCAGATATTTCAGAAGGACTGTATGTGTCTAGATTCTTTTCATATAGAGCTTGACGAAGAATTTGTTTTTGTATAGCCGCAACACCACCATCCTTATAAACTTTGCTTATGTTTTCAATAAAACAACAAGCATCAAACTGGTAAGAGATTCTATCATACAAGACAGTAGCGTGAGTTGTCTTTCCTATGCCACCCATCCCCAGTATTCCTAAAGCTCGAAACTCATCATCCTCTGAGCTTAATTTTAGAAGCTTTTCTAATTTTTCAACACGGGGTTGTATCCCAACAAGGTCATCCGCAATCCTTGAGAATTTATGATTCAATGTCTTTATCACATTCTGAACAATCTTTTCAATCTCTCTAAATTCTGGCCTGTACCATAAAGAAAAATACATGATACTAAATTGCTGCCTTAGAAAACCAGGGGAAAATAAGCAAAATTAATGTAAGGATCATATATGAATTAATTGATTGCAAGCATGATTTGTCAATCATTATGATGCACAGGCATGGAAAACACCTCTTGTTTAAGAATGTGTAAACAAGCAAGAAGAATGGTTAGTTTATAGACATACTTATCTCTGACATCCCAACCAGCTGAATTGGCCAATCCCGCCATAGCTCTCTTCCACCGATCAACCTTGCTTGGATCCTCTTTGAATTTCTCTGTATGCAAAACAAAGGCATCCTCGTACACCCCATTTTGATTTCGCACATGAGAAGGATCCACACCATAGAAAACGGGGAAAACAGCCTGTTCCAATTCTTGGTGGCAATCAACTACGGCAGCCATTTCCTCCAAACACCAAGTGGAGGCAGCATAATCCTTTGAGAAGACAACGATAGAAACCCGCGAGTCTCTAATTGCTTGAAGAAGCTGTGGTGAAATGGGTTGCCCCTTCTCGAGTCTCTTGTCGTCCTTGAAGGTGAAAACACCTTTCCTGAGGAGGTGATTGTAGAGATGGTCAGTGAAGTTGTTGCGGGTGTCATCGCCTCTGAAACTGAGGAACACGTCATACTTGCAGACCCGCCGAGATGACGAGGGGCTGCCTTGGAAGCAGTTGGAATCCATGGTAGGAAGAGGACAAAGAATCACGAACAGCAAGGGAGTGTTACAGTTTGGGGGATAAAGAAGTGTGGATTGTTGGAGGAGGAACGAAGGCTTAATTACTGTGTGTACTCGGGAAAAGCAAAAGAGATGATGATAGCCACAATCATGCCTAATCAGCCTTAATCGCCTGACGACGAGTGAGGGAGAAGGGAGCTTGACTTCACTTGACTTGGGTTTAGCCAATAAACTGCAATCAGTGAAAGCTAGAAGGAGCAAGGAAATGAGCCAAGCTTGACTTGACTCTCTTTTTTTTTGGTTGAGAGGTTGACTTGACTTGGGTTTAGCAACTGAGTGTCTTTTCTTTTTTTGGAATTTGGTCGTGAAAATGGACGGCAGGTGTGTTTTTGGGCCCTGAAATGGAGGATAGTTTGGTTATACGTGTAGGGCAGCATAGTCGGGAGATGAGAATATGCTTCCATTTTTAGGGAGTACAAAGAGCGTAAACAGGGCCGAGGCCCAGAGGCTTTAGTTTAGGGAGGAGTAAGGAAAGGCCTCGACCCTTTTCAACCACCAAAAAAAAAAAGGGCAGGAGCAAGGACTAGAAACGCACGCATGATTTTTTTTAACAAAAGTAAAAAACAAAAAAACGGTTGTTGTTTGACAGAACACGTAGTTACCTATTTTGGAGGTTTGGGTTTAGGGGGAAAAAAGGTACGCTTATAGATATTAAAAATTTTTAGGTTGTGACGATATTGTCTATAAATTCGTGGTGGAAATTTGCAAAATGGTACAAATTGGAAGGTTTTATACACTTTTTTTTCCTCTATATATAATGAAGGATAAAAACATAAATTGCTTATTTTCCAGTTACTATCATTTCGCTTCAATTTTGATAGGGACAAACAATGAGCTCGTGAGTGTGATAGACTGGTTGTTTTCAAGAAAAAAAAAAATCTTTTGAACAGATGCTGTTATATTTTTCTCTGGGTTGACTTTGAAAAAACATTTGCGTAACAAGGCTATTTTCCAACATTTTTTTTTAGTAAGTGATACCTGACTTCTTAAAAAATATGTATATATTTCTTATTACTGTTATTTATAACTATAACATTATTTTTTGTTGACTATTTCTTAAAGGGTCTTATCATATGAAACAATAACTATCATTCATGCATAGGCCACAACTGTAGGAAAATTACATTTGGCATAAAGAAATAATATGAAAAATGATATGTGGCTTGAAAAGAACTTCTTCGAACTCCGCTGTGAATAATCTGCACTGTTAAGGTAATTATTTTCCTCTAGTTTTTTTTTTCCTGTTTAAACAGTAACCACCATTGGATTGTTGTCCTTGCTTTTATGACGAACAAGCTTTCATCAAGTATAGCATCACTCAAATAATATTGTGCCGAGGCAAATCTTATCCAACACCTAAGTATTTATGCACTTCGATAAAACACAGATACTAATGGGATGCAGATAAAAAAAATATTAAACTTTAAAAATTATAGGATATAGGCATGATATATATATATATATATATATATATATATATATATATATATATATATATATATATATATATATATTCTTATTTTATTGTATAATTTTTTATTTTTTTTTGGTCTGAATTTTTTTATCTAATTAATTTTTCTTTTTATTTTTTATAATTAACTAAAGAATTCTTAAAATAAAATGACTCAACAACACAAATCCAACTAAATAACTAGGGTGGGTTTTGGGCTCATGTTGATGTTAAAAATCTAAAAAAAAAAAAAAATCAACTCAAGCATATCCATGGCGTATAAGTGTATCATGAAATTAGAGTAGTGTTATTATATTCGATGCTTGTTCGAGCTCAAAAAAATATTTTTTAATTGGATGCATATGAATATGTGCCCAACACATATTGTGTGTGTCTATGTCCGACATACATTCGTGTTCGACACACATCCGACTCCATAGATTTACACACAATAAAATTGATTCTCATTAGCTGTGTTCAAGATGGCTTTATTTACATTGTAAAAAAAAAAAAGAAGTCTTATTTACCTTTGAGCCCATCAATTTTATTGTAATTTGAAAGACATCTATAAGGTAAGGTAGGGTTTGACAATTGTGTCTGAAATAAAAATAACGAGTCATCAAAAACACAAATCTATTTAATGGTTTTCCTGTTCCTAGGACAAGAATACAGGAAATTTCTGTATCTCCAACAACCAACAAATGAAAACAATGAAAACAAAATATGAACATAAAAACATAATTTTTTTTCAATAATACCCATATTTATATTTAATATTTCTCATTGTAATCTCAACACCATGCATATGGTTCAGTGACCGGCAACCTGCGGCGGTCCAAAGAACCACAACCCATATTAGAGAGACTATTTACTTTCTCCTCTGCTGCCATCTTCTCCTCTTCCTCTTCTTCAGTAACTAACCAATTATACGGTAGTTGGATTTTAGGCCCAGAGCATTTGGTGCTACTTTCATGTACATAATCAAAATGAAGATGGTCCCCTCGACAAACCAAACTAGGTTCCAGTAATCCGCCATGTCTGGCCAAGCGTAACATCTCTGTATGCAGCTCCTGAAAAACCCTGCGTAACCCCCATTTCTTGATCTCAAAACATGGATGGGATTTAAATGTGATATGGGCTCCTGTTTTCATAAAATGGCAATGTGCCCGAGAGATAAATATTACCCAAACATATTTTGAGCCATACAACTTGCTTCGGTCCAAGCGAAGTGGCATATCGAAGCTTTCTTCAACATGTTCACTTTCAAAGGACAGATACAAAGGTTGTCGTGGAAGCTGTGAGGAAAATGATGTATGTGAACAACCAAAACTTGTCACATGACAATTTACCTCAAATGCCGCACAAAAGGCAAATCCAATCCAGTTGTCAAACTTTTCATCAATGTCCGAATCCACTATCCTTATTACTGAACCTCCCATAAACTGATGATTGAACCACGACGAAATTGTAGTCTCGGGTGCAACAATGTCAAAGCCACACCGAAAATGACGTGGTTGCTTATACCAAAAGGGAAGAAAACAAAAAAAAAAACATTATTAAGCCGAACACAAAAAAAAATTGATTGATAGAAAGAAGAGCATGCAATATAAAAATGTTATTTTAACATTGATGTATTTGTTTATTTAGGACATACATTCAATTATTATTAAATATAATAGTGACCGTCACCTATTTAATTCATCTTTCATATCTAATGATAATGAAATAAATGTGATACGTTAAAATAACACTTGCACTCAATATGCTCACCTCAATTAGCCTTGTCAGCCAACTCAAAGTCAAGATTTCATATTTTACTGGGTCCCCCAAGTAGAATAATTGTCCACTATACAATTTGGAGCAGTCAAAAATATATAATCCTGATCGATGATTGCGAGATTGAGACACTGTTTTGAAATACCTTCCCACTGAGGAAGCATTGTCTAATGGGAGACTGGGAAAAGACTTGAGCTCATGGCAATGGGACACATTTAAATATGCTAGACTAAAAAGCTTGCTGAAGGTATTAGGTAATGAAACAAAGTTGTTTCCCTCCAGATTTAGTCTTTCTAAGCACTTTAACTCTCCAATAACATCAGGAACTTCACTTAGATTGCAGAAACCAATGTCCAAAAAAATCAAAGATTCCATATAGGAGGTATACACAAATGTCTGTAACATAGGGACATTACTTAGCTTTGAACAGCCACACAAATCTAGAGTTTGAAGAGATCTGATAGTACTGATATGGTTGGGTATGCTGACAAGATTTGTGCAGTGTCTCAAACTCAAGAATTTAAGTATTGTCAGGACCCCAATAGATTTATCAACTGTGGATAAACTTACACAGTGTTCAAGATCAAGATACTCAAGATTTGAGAATCCTGTAAAATTGGGTGTGTTCTCAAGTTTTGTGCAACCAGAGAGATGTAGAACTCTCAGTGAACTCAAATTACATGCCTTGCCAAAACCGAGACTGGTCAGGCTGCTACAGTTTTGCAAACTCACAAAGCTTAGTTTTCTGAGAGCTCCAATTGATGGATGGACCCGTGAAAGATTTGTACACCCTGTAAGATCTAGCCGCTCAAGATTTGGCAAGCCTTCAAAATCTGGGGTCTCAACAAGGCACTTGGAGTTGCTCACATCCATTCTTTTCAAACATGGAAGATGCTGTGAAGAAACAAATTAACTTCCTTAGGAATTTATATTAAGCAACAGAACTTCAAAAAAAAAAAAATGAAAAAAACCTATTCACGAAGTAAAATTTTATGCATTGTGTGGATTAAAAGATATCATGCCACCATTGAATAAAAATGATTATTCGCATGATAGTGGTACCTTGTTTAAAAATATTTGAGATGACTGTTGTATATTCTCAATTATTTCTTTTAAAGAGAAAATGAAAGTACCACTAAAAGTACCTTAATGCCTTTCCATAGTTGTTTGATGCTACTATCAGACATATTCAGTTCCACAAGTTTATCAGGCTGAAAATCTGATGGCAATGAAGTGAAAGGATAACCATGCCAAAACAAATACTGCAAGTTGTTAGATAGAAAACAGAGACTCCCTGAAAATTTCTTATGGGATAATATAAGCAATCTAAGGCCCTTCATTTTTGATAAGTCCTCGGCACTTAGTTCACTGTATTTGGAAGTATCCTCTTTTTCATTTAGAACTATGGCTTCGACATTTTTTGTTCCCTAAACAAATAAAATAAACATATTATAAAAGGGAAAACAAAAAAATTACCAAAATAAATGGAACTTCCTTCTGCTAGAATATAATGTAATTAACAAATCTTTATTCAACAACTGAAGTGATAAAACTTTCTAACGGAAGTAAGGAAATCATTATAAAAAAAAAGAATTAGAAAGATAATTTGTCACCATTTTTGATGTCATGACACGGTGGAAATCTTGGTACAACCACAATCTACTCCACTTTTCCGGCCTTTTAGGAAAATGTTCTCGAACAATTTTCTTTCCCAGCTGTTGCAACATTTCGTGCATATGAATCTCTTGGTTTTTAATGGTTACGAGTGATCTCTCACTCATAATTGGAATTCCAATGTCGGGGTTCAGTCCACAACAATCCAAAATTCGCTTTACATAATCTTCCCTCTCTCCTATAAAGAAACAAGCAAGGTGTAGAAATATTTCTTTTTCCTCTGGTTGCAGTCCCTCAAAACTTATTTGAAGCACATCCATAACTTTGTTGTCTGGATTATTTCGCAATCTATCCAATGCATCTCTCCACTGGATGGCATCTCTAGTACACAAGAAAGATCCAACTACTCTAATTGCCAGTGGAAAACACTGGACATATTTTAGCACCTCAGGAACTAAGTCCACAACATTGCTACTTGAACCATTAGTTTTGAAAGCTTTTCTACATAATAGTTCACGAGCTTCATTGTGGTTCAGTAGTGGAACCTCATGAATTATATCAGCTCCGTATACCTTTAGAATATGTTCATCCCTAGTAGTTATGATCATTCTGCTTCCTGCTCGAAGCAATCTAGGATTTATAGCCAGTTCCTGCAGTTGTTCTAATTGATCAACATTGTCGAGAACTAGAAGAACCTTTGTGTTATGCAACCTATTTCTTATAATCCCTGATATTTCCGAAGAGCTGTATGTGTCAAGATTTTTATCCTCTAGAGTTTGATGAAGAATTTGCTTTTGAACCGCAATAGCACCGCCATCTCTATAACTTTTCCTTATGTTCTCTATGAAACAACAAGCATCAAACTGATAAGAGATTCTATCATACAAGACAGTGGCATGAGTTGTCTTTCCTATTCCACCCATCCCCCATATTCCTAAAACTCGGAAGTCATCATCCTCTGAGTTTAATTTTAGAAGGTTTTCTAATCTTTCCACACGAGGTTGTATCCCGGTTAGATCATCATCAGCAAACAACGAGAATTTATGATTCAACTTCTTTATTACCTTGGCAACTATATTTTCAATCTCTCCAAACTCTGGCCTGAAAGACATAGGAAGGATAAAATCAATCACCAAATTTATTAACATAGAAAATAAGGTGAAAAAGGCATAAATTTATATCAAGGTAAGATATTAATAGCTTGTAACTTCTGTTGATAGACTTATAAAATAATACATACTTATCTCTTACGTCCCAACCAACTGAATTAGCCAAACTCGTCATAGCTGCTTTCCATCGATCAACCTTGCCCGGAGCCTTCTTGAATTTCTCTGAATGCGACACGAAGGCTTTATGGTACACCCCAATCTGTTTTCGCACATCTGAGGGATCCACATCATAGAAAACTGGGAAAACAGTTTGTCCAAATTCCTTTTGGCAATCAGCTATGGTAGCCATTTCATCCAAACACCAAGTTGACGCGGCGTAATCTCTTGAGAAGACAACGACAGAAACTCGCGAGTCTCTGACTGCTTCCACAAGCTGCCTTGAAATGGATTTTCCTTCCTCAAGCATCTTATCATCTTTGAAGACAAAGATACCCTTTCGGATCATATGAGCATAAAGATGATCAGTGAAAGTGTTGCGTGTGTCCGTGCCTCTAAAACTTAGAAACACGTCGTACTTGAAAATCCGTGGAGACGAGGAAATTCTTCTGATGTTGGAATTCATGTTGGAAGCTGCAGCTTCTTCCTGGCCCAACGGGCCTGGATAGAAAGATGGCCGAGGACCCAACGTGGTCTGAAACAGTTGCACGAGCAAGGCTGTTATCCAAGAGAATAACTTGCCTGATAAGTGACGCCAAAATGCCAGATAACCATTTTCACCTGAATTTTTTGAGTCCATTTTTTTGTTAAAAGTATCTTTCTTTCTGCTAGAAAATTCTTCCTACAAAAGCGACACGAGAATTGAATTTCTCACGAAGAGACCTGGAAGGAGAGGTTTATCTCAGAGGAATCCGAAGAAGAAGGGGTGATCTTGTTTGGGAGGAAGAAGAACCGAAAGTAAAAGCATAGAGGAAGTTTTGTTAGGGACTTGCGCGAACAAGTGAGTGGACTTGACTTATTCCGTTGGTACGAAAATTTTCCTTCTTAGAAAAAGGAAATAATCACTAATTAAGAGTGACGTTGGCTTTCAGCTGATTGCACAGACTTTTTTTCTCCTATTATTTTCTTTTTTTTTTTAAATTAAAGCACACAACTTGATACATTATTTGTCATTTGATTTTATATATTCGCATAACTCTGCTTATCTGATAGTCTGGTCAAGAAATATGACGGGCTTGCTAATCCCGGTAGTTATTATATGCACTTTGACAAGGTCAGATATTGAAAAAAGTTAAAATAAACAGAAGAGAACGGAAGCAAATTACAGCATGGGAAGCGAAAGGATAGCTTCCCTTGAATCCTTGGGTTTGCCAATGGGCAGAAGTAGATCCAGGAGATGCTGTTGTTTGGAAACTAAAATTGACTGTTAACTAGGCAAAATATTTGTGAAACCTAACATGAAATGATATGCATGTTAGTTCATATCACTTTATTTTATGAAAAATATTGACAATTTTTCTTTGGTGCACTAAAGCATTACTTTGAAATTATTTCCGACGCATGAAAAAAAAAAGACAATAGTATATATAGAGGTTTTAACTAATCAATCTTAATAATAAATATTTCCTAATCAAGTTTTTTTCAAATCAAAAACAGAAGAAATCACTCTCATTACTTTATTAAACAACCCAAGTTCTCTCCACATTGCTCACTACTACTTTTATCCCTGCAGAATTAAATGATTGACAAACTCTAATTGTGGGTCTTTGCTTGCTGCCAAACCTAACACGAACAAGAAGAAAAAAAAAAGCAGTAATATAAATCAATTACTGGATCCCATCCTTGACCAAAAAAGAATTCTCTATACTTGTGATAAGGCTGAACATGCAGGCTACCCAAATCTGCAATAGCACAATACAGTTTCCCTGTTTTACTGCCTCATTATGCGCGGGGAGCGGCATAACTGGAAAAAAAAAAATGATGAAACTATTGAAGAGGCCTCGTTTTATTAGACAACAATAAACATCGGACACGGGTTAAAAGAAGAATAACTACCTCAGAGAAGCAGCAGCTGAGGCTTTTACCGTGGCCTTGCCTTTCATATTCTCGTTTTCCTCTTCCTCTACAAATGGCCAATATTACAGAGATCATTTTCCTTCGCCTTAGCATCCATATTCTCCTTTTCCTCTTCCGCAGTAACAAACCAATTATAGGGAAGCTGGAATTTAGGCCCCGAGCTACAACTACTCTCCTGTACATCCTTAGTAACCAACCTATAATCGGGAAGTTGGATTTTAGGCCATGAGCTTTCGTCTATACAATGATCACCCAGCAAAGGGTCATCTTCTTGATTATCCGTATGGAACCTCATGTCCCCTATATCTTCCTTGAATACCATGCGTAGCCCCCATTTCTTCATCTCAAAACTTGGGCAGGCTTTAAATGTGATAAGGGCTCCTGTTTTCACAAAATGGCAGTGTGCCCGAGAGATGTAGATTATCCAGCAATACTTTGATCCTGGGCCAACATGCTCCTGACGCATGTCTAAACAAGTTGGTGCATCAAAGTATTCTACTGTGTTTTCACTTTCAAAAGAAAGATACAGAGGACGTGGTAACTGCTGCGAGGAAGAGCCAGAAATTTCTGAACGATTTTTGTTCACCTTAAAGACTACACAAAACGAAAAACCAAGCCAATCGTCATTTACATCGGAGCCTGATATCCTTATTATTGAGCCACCCTCAAATTGATGATTGAAATACCATTTTGGAATTTCAATCCCATTAATAGGAGTTATAATGTCAAAACCGCATCGGAAGTGACAGGGTTGCTGCTACCAAAGGAAAAAAGAACACAGAAATATTAGTGATAGAAAAAGACATTAAGAAGAGAGAAAAGGAAGGCTGATGTTAATATAGACAAAGTTCGTAATAAATCAGATCCATGACAACAAATCAGCCATTTAAAATTATGGAATATAAATTTTATGAAAAAATAATAATTAATATGCTGTCAGATGTTGGGACACACGTGAAACTGAGACTATGTTATGATCATTCAAAAGATAGGCATGTAGACTGGGCACCTCGACCATTCTTGTTAACCATGAAAGTGCCGCTAGCATCCAGTGGCTTTTCTTAACCCTGCAGTTGACAATGTACAACCCTGACCTATGATTGCGAGATGTGGATAACGTCTTAAAATACCTTCCCCCTGATGAAGAACTAACAAGTGGTAGCACAGGTATCACATCAAGCGCATAAAAGTCGGCCAAGTTTAAATATGATAGGTTGGAAAGCACCCTGATGGAATCAGGTAAACAACGAACGTTGTTTCTTCGAAGATTTAGCCTTTCTAAGCACATTAAATCTCGAATAGCATAAGGAATTTCGAGTAGCTGGCAGGAGCCAATGTCCAAAAATATCAAAGAATGTAGACCAGGGGTAAACAAGCGTACTCCCATTAGGGGAAGATTCTTCAGTTCAAAGTAGTCGCGCAAGTCTAGAGTCTGAAGACACGCCATATTATTGACACTGGTGGGCATCTTGACAAGTCTTATGCAGCCCCTCAAACTCAAGAACTTAAGCATCACAAGAGCCCCAATAGATTCATCAACTGGGGATAAACTTGTACATTGTTCAAGATTTGAAAGCCCTGAAAAATCAGGCGTGTTCTCAAGTTTTGTGCATCCGGAGAGGTGTAGCGCTGTCAAGGAACTCAACTTACATTCCGTGCCGAGATTGAGGTTGACCAAATTGCTACCCTTACGCAGACTCAGGTAAGCTAGTTTTGTAAGAAGTCCAATTGATGGGTGCACCTGCAACAAATTTGTGCACCCTGAAAGATCCAGCCACTTAAGATTTGGGATCCACTCAAAGTTTGGTGTCTTCATAAGATGTTTCGAGTTGCTCAATTCCATCCTTTCTAAACACAGAAAATTCTGTAAATAGACAAGTAGCTACCAATATAAGTTGTGATATATTATCAACATAATCTTTTACATCATCAATAACAAAAAAATTAATCATCATTTTATAAAAAGTAATCAGTGAAGTAGAGGTAATTTTTTTCAATAATTTTCAATGTATAATTGAATAATGTAAAATGCATACGATATTTGCAGTAAAACATCAATAGCTTTTTTTATTGTCGTGGATTTTTCTTTTTTAAAAAAAAAGGATAATTGTTATTTCCCTTATTTCTTCAAACAGAAAAGGGAAGTTAATTGGAAAGCCATTAAATTACCTTGGGCTCTTTCCATAGATGTTTGATGTTGCTATCTGGCAAATTCAACTCAACAAGATTATATGGATCAAAATTTAATGGTAAAGAAGAGAAAGGGTAACCACGCCACAAAAGATATTGTAAGTTGTCGGAAAGAAAGTTGAGACTTCCTGAAAAGTTATTATGACGTAATATGAGCAGTTTAAGAGCCATCATTTTTGACAATTCTTTAATACTCAATGGACTAGATCTGGAAACATCCTCTTTCTGATCTAAAACTATGGATTTAACGTTGGTTGTCCCCTGAAAAGTAGGAAGAACCATATCATAAAATGAAAAAATAATGAAAGTGCATAAATTAAATGAACTTATTCTTTTTAAAAACTGTAAAATTATGAAGCTTAATTTTGCAAGGATAATTCGTTACCGTTGTTGACATCAAGACTTGATGGAAATCTTGGTAAAGCCACAATCTACTCCATGATCTGGGCTCTTCTGGAGATTTCTCTCGAACAATTTCCTTCCCCAATTCTTGTAACATTTCATGCATATGAATTTCTTGGTTTCTAATGTTTACGAGTGATTTCTCCGTGATAACTGGAATTCCAATGTGAGGGTGCCATGTAGAACTCAATTTACATAATCTTCCCTCTCCCCTTGAAAGAAACATGCAATGTGTAGAAATATTTCCTTCTTATTTGACTCTAGTCCCTCAAAACTTATCCGAAGCACATCCACAACATTTTTATTTGGGTTTTTTCTCATTTTCTTCAAGGCATCTCTCCATTCAACGGCATCTCGGGAATACAATAATGAACCCATTGCTTTGATTGCTAGTGGAAGATTTTGAGCATATTCAAGTATCTTAGGAGTCAGCTTTGCACAACTGTTAGTGCTAGGTTGGTCACCTTTGAATGCTTTTCTTATAAAAAGTTCATAAGCATCCTGTTTGTTTAACAGTGAAACCTTGTGAACTTTGTTTGCTCCATATACTTTTAGAATATGCTTCTCCCTAGTAATGATGATAATTCTACTTCCTCTACCAAGTGATTTAGGGCTTATAGCCAATTCATCCAATTGCTTTAGTTCATCAACATTGTCAAGAATGATCAGAACCTTTATTTGAGATAGCCTATTCCTTAAAATGCTTGATATTTCGAAACCTTTATATATCTCTAGATTTTGTTTATTTAGAGCTTGATGTATAATTTGTTTCTGTACCATGATAGCACCACTGTCTATATAACTTTGGCTTACGTTCTCAACAAAACAACAACCATCAAAACGGTAATAGATTTTGTCGCATGAGTTGTCTTTTCTATTCCATCCATATCACAAATTCCAAGAACTCGAAAGTCATCCTATTTTGAGCCTAACTCCAAAAGCTTTTCCAATTTTTCTTCACGGGGTTGTATCCCAATCAGATCATCATCATCAAACCCTGAGAATTTACGATCCAATATCTTTATTACTTTTTGAATGATTCCTTCGATCTGAGTAAACTCTGGCCTACAAGAAAAAGGAAAAATAAGATCACTAAACGGTCACATACAAAAAAAAAAGTGAAAACAGACATAAATCCATTTAAGAATAATATACTTATATGAAATTAATTTTGACAGGGTTAATGTAAAATTTGTTGCAGAGTCAACTACGTAATATCGCGTGCGTAACTTTTAAAGTAGTTATTGTAAAAGTTAAAGACATTTATTAACCTGGCAAAATACATGTGATTAAATGTTTGTATCAAAATCTATTACTAGATCAAAACTAAATACACAATTAAATGTATCAAGCTTGATTTGTTGATTAGTCTTTTGCACAAGATAAGCATGAACATGAATTACTCAATAGAATTCCACAAATTTTGTAAACAAGTAAGTAAATACTGATTTAGTATACGCACTTAAATCTTACATCCCAACCAACCGAATTGGCCAAACCCGTCATAGCTCTCTTCCATCGATCAACTTTGCCAGGATCTTGCTTGAATTTCTCCATATGCAAAGCAAAGGCTTCATCGTACACCCCATTCTGATTACGAACATGAGATGGATCGACATCATAGAAAATCCAAAAGACCATCTGTTCCAGTTCGTTCTTGCATTCAGCTATAGCAGCCATTTCCTCCAAACACCAAGTCGAGGAAGCATGATCTCTTGAGAAGACAATGATAGAAACCCGTGAGTCTTTAATTGCTTGCAGAAGCTACGTCTTAATGGGTTGTCCTTTCTCGAGCCTCTTGTCATCCATGAAGGCGAAAATGCCTTTTCTAATGAGATGGTTGTAGAGATGATCGGTAAAATTGTTGCGGGTATCGGTACCTCCGAAACTCAGAAACGCGTCGTATTTATATACCCGCCGAGATGAACGTCTGCTTCGGATATTGCTGGAATGAAGAGGATGGGGGAAAGGTGAATCTTCCTGGTTCAACGGGCTATCTTGGATCAGGCTGGAACCCACGAGACGATCAGAAGCAGTCTCTATACGGCCTAACGGGCTTGGATCTGAAGATTGCGGATAGCCCAGTAAGGCCCAAAACTTCCTCATGAGGGAGGATTTCCATGCACGAACCCAAGCCTTGTCATCTGTATCGTTTGTGGCCATTTCTGACCAGGAAAAAAAAAAACTTCTTTACTCGAACTCTCCAGTGGAGAGTTGAAGAGATTTTGCAAGTGTCTTCACAAAGACAGCAACTCGAAGAACGGTTCTGACCACAGTAAGAACTAAAGTTGAATGTCGACCTAGGAGAATATGAGAGTTGAATGGCTTCATGCCTGATTGGAGAGCCGTGACCAGTTGTTCAATTTAAAAAGACAATGGAGATGCAACCAAAAACAAATAAGACAATAGAGAGCTTCGCTGTGAGCTTCGAGGATATGTGAAATATAAAGATTGAAACGGAAGTAAAAGGAAAATGAGTTGAAGCAATGGATGAAGAGTAGAGATGCCTTTGCATAGGAATTTAGGACGAAAGGAGTGAAGCATGTAAACAGACAAAAATAGTATCGTTACTTTTTGGAGTCAACGGACTTTGGCTTTCTCACATAACCGCGAATTTCGGGCGGCAGAAAAATTGGGGTCAACTAAACGAGTTGCTTCTTATTGTCTTCATCTTTTGATAGTTTTTTTTCTTTTTTTTTCAAATAGAATTGCTTCTTGTCTTCTTGGTCTATGACTCGTTCTTATTGCAATTGCAGTTTTTCTTCATGGATACTTCCTTTCTTATTTATCTATCTATTTATTGTTCTTTTTTATGATAACAACTAAAAACCTTTACATCATTTTTCTAGTGAATAATGAGTACTTTTATTTTTTTTTTCAGTGATTTATAAAGAAATAGACTTAACTAACTATTCATTTATCTATAATCTATAATACTAATAAACAAGATTCATAACATGGAAAGTCATGTCACATGCCATCTTTAGAACAATTTATATTCCACAACTTTCTCAATATTCTTATTTAATATAATATAATGAACAAAACCAATAATTATTCAATAAATCTTCTTAAATAATACATTATTCAAGTTATATTAATATAATGGATAGTCAATATTTTTTCTAAATCTGCACATTCTACAATTCCATCAATTAAAAATCATTTTATTATAACATATTAGATTAATCAAATTATCAAATCAAATCAAATTTTCACAAAACATAGTATTAATAAATGCCATCAAAATTAATCACTCTAAATTAATCAATTACTCTTCCAATAATCCGTAAATGTATATATGAATGAGATGATTACTAATAATATGTATTTCAAATATAACATATATCAATGAAGTTAGAAGATGAAGTTAGAAGGCTAACTCGATCTCTCTCTCCTCTCTCTTAAGAATTTTCATTGTAATGGCTTAATAGCTTCTTTTGGAAAATACCCATCTTTCTTGTGCAATTGTTCGATAGACTTAAACGACTTTGTCATTTCATTTAATAAATGAATATCATCTATCTTTGGAAAAAATAATAATTTATATATCATGCTAAGATAGCAAATATGACATATATAATGTCAAATCAAATAATGTTTACATCAAAAATAAAATCAAATAATGTTAACATATACATCAAATGATAATGTCGTATGTAATAATAATAACAACATTATCAACCACTTCAAAAAAAAAAGAAATAACATTATTAATGATGTACCAAATAATACAAAAATAATAATAATATTACATATTCCTTTTCGATCTAATTAATAAATGAGATAAGCAAAATTTGACAAATCAACATAAATTGAAAATCAATCAAAGATGTAAATTGAAATCAATCAATTATATACATAGATATAAATCAATCATAAAAATTCAAACCAGTTATGGCACAATTTTTTTGTTTTTATTATTAATCACGTAAATTGAAAATCTATACATACATGCATGTACGTGTGTTGGTTTTGTGATTTGTTATCTTTATATTTTAATCTTCACACTTTGATAAATCCATATTCGTCTTTTGTGTTAGCTATTTATGAGTTTGAATGGTTATCAAATACCATGGTGCACAAATAAATCATTTAAAATACTCATGGTATTTGTGTACAAGGCTTGTTCAATTGTGAAATATTCTTAGCTCTGGTAATTCAAAGTCTCCTTTTTCACTTGAAATAGTTTTGATTAACAAAGCTGTAAGTCAATTTATCATATGTAGTATTTTATTTTTGTTTATTTCTATAGGTATCTATGTAGTTATTAATCTGTAAGTCTATTTTTTTGTTGATAAATCTGTAAGTCTACTTTTCATAATTAGAATGATTCTCTATTTATTAAAAAAAACTCAATAGATATATTCCCATATATATCTTAATTTTGTAAAGTAGTAAAGAGTAATATATTGTCATGATTATTTCCTCCAATAAATCTTCTTAAATAATACACTATTAAAATATATCTCTATCTTTTTAACTGTCTCGTAGGGTCAACAATCTGCATCTAGCTAAATTTGGAGTCTTTATTTTTCAATTTTCTATTCCTTATTACACTAGGACAATCTGACAATGTTGGGGAATTTTAATTTTGATATGTTTAATATTAAAATATGTTACTTTAGGAGTAATTTGAGAGGGTGGGAGGGGGAGGGGACCAAAATCACGAAAAAATAAAAATTAAAGGGTACACAATCTGATCGGGGCAAATACATTGTCTTCTAGCATGGCTCGCCTGCCATGCCACTGATGAAGCTACAGGGGCGCGCAATCCGCGGGCCACGGATTTTGCTTCCAGACACCTCGCCTAAGGGGCATCATTCATGTTCCTTTAATTTCATGATTTTGGTATATAATCCACTAACCACACGCGGCGGATTTCTGTCGTGATTTTGTGATTTTGGTAAATAATCTCCTAACCATGGATTCTGTTTCTTTAATTTTTTGTTTTTTTGGTGAAGTAATATTATTCACTAAAAGTGGATTTCCTTCCCACTCATGCCAAGGTGATTTACCTGAAACTGTAATATAACAGTTTTTTCATCAATGCAATTTCATATGAAAAAAATTGAACCGACATTGTTGATATCGCCACATTTTTTTCACATTAAAGCAATCTGATATTGTTGAAATCGCCACATAAAGCGTAGAATGTAGGACAATAAAAGGATCTAGATTAAAGAGAGGAGCACTCGAAGAAGCACGTGTTCCAGTGCTCACAAAATGTATGAAAAGGGAGATGAGAAGTCCCAACTTCAAGGGGAAAATATTACTGTTGTCCCAGTTGATGACCAAGTCACTCTACAACTAGTTTCTGTATTGCCAAATTCAAAACAGAACATAGTTCTATTTGCAAAACCATAAGACTTTAAATTAGATAATTGGATATCAATCAAACTTCTGCCATAAAAGAAAATAACTATAATCAACAAAACAAATGACCGCCTCTATCTCTAATAGCACAATTTAATTATATATAAAGATGCCTCAAATCAACATTTTCAGACGAAATCCATGTAACGAGCTAGGTTCATAAACCAGAAGACACTTAACAAAAACAAAGAATGGATTATGGATAACATTTAAGTGACAGGGCAAACAGCCAAAGCACAGTCCAGGATGAGCTTACATATGCGTCCGCGACCAATTATTCAGTGTGTTCTCAAAGATTGTGTGGGTGGAAAGAGCAACACGAGGCTTTTGGAGTTGAAACACATGCATCACTCTTGGAGCTGCTCCATGTAGATAATTTAGAACAAGCGACATTATTGGGTAATCGGATCAGCAACCGCTCCATACTCAAAATCAAGAAAGCCTATGTCCTGAAGACCAAGCAAAAAAAATTGTAGTCACCTTTCAATAAAGCTAAGTTGAAGTTTCAAAGGTTCCACTCATCTCATTCTTGTTATTAAGTACTGCTCGCTCATTCAAAATTTTGGAGACAAAAACACTCTGAACACACTGTTAAAACACACTAGCAAGTCATCGATGGAAATGACTTGCATTGTCCTTTTTCCTTTTCCTCCCTGATTTAAGGAATCCGATAATTTAAATCACAACTACCATGTTCAATGTAACGATGTACAATGAGGGAATAAAGTGGTGAAAAATATTATTAGTACTTATAAAGTATGCGATATCATATCGATTTATATTTTATTTATTATTAGATAAAATATAGATCCTACTTGAATAAGATTCACACCCTATCTAATAATAATGTAAATCGATACAGTATCGTATATATTGTGAGTACAATTAACATAACTCTAAAATCTTGTTTCCTTTTTTCTTGTTTCACATGTATTTATGATTGGTAGTACTTATTAATCTCTTTAGATAGGAACTTTATTACACGGTAAATTAATGAGCATGAGACATTTTTCATAGACACTATTATGAATCAAACATTTAACCGGATGTTAAAAACCCAGCTATGTTTGGTCCTGTGGTTAAATCTTGTTTGTTATTTTCTATTCTTTTTTCATTGTTTCCTTCCTAACTATTTAAAAAAAAACAAAAATGAGTAAAATCTCAAATTAATTCTTAAAAAGTTGAGATATCAATTTGATTTTGGAAAAAATTGTGATACCCATCTTTTTTTGGTAACAATTGTGATACCAATCTGATTGTGGAAAGATCAATTTTCATTTTTAATTTGATATATATGTTGCATTTTCTTTATCTAACCAAGACTTGTAAATTTTCAATTCTCACATAGCTGTGATGTGCTCTCAAAGTAAATAAATTCCCTTTCTTTTTTCGGTCAGAATAAACTCCCTTCCTATCTTGCTCCAGCTGTCATGTAAGTCTACATTCTCTCTTTTTTTTTTTTTTGGAGGGTATCAATTATCTTTTTGATTTGAATATTGAGAGGGGCTATTTTCATTCGCATTCACTTTTCTTTTATTCAACTTTCCTAAAATATTTTTTTTGCTCCTACGTATAATTAATTCAATAGTTTATTGATACTTTTAATTTTATTAAAGCTCAATATTATCAACCTTTTAAAATAATTTTTTAATATTTAATTACTTTTAGTTTTACAATTTTTAACAAGCAAGGGCGGAGGGAGAGAAGGGAAGTTTGCGGGTATTTTTAACATGCATAAGTGCATTACCCAATTAATCCGAGGAGATAGGGAAAACATATGAAAGTAAAGCAAAGTCACAGTTGCAACTAGAGGAATCAAATAGTGGAAGAATAGAAGGACACAATCACACAAACAACAAATCTAGTTATCGACGCCGCAGTACACGATACCCACAATCCAGCCTCGATCCATTTGCGCAACAAACACTTGATCCATCCAAATCCTTCCTCTTCCCCCAAAAAATAATAATAAAAAAAGAAAACTCAAAAGCAACTCCAATTCGCCCGAAAATCCCTCCCTCCTTTACCACATATCATCAAGTATATCGTTTTTTTTTTTTTGGGTAATTATCAAGTATATAGTTTAAACGTACACACCAGAAAGTAACGTTTAAGAAAGAAAAATAAACAAATAACCAAAAAGAGAGAAGTAAAGGGCCTTATGTTTTTGTGGGCAATTGAATTTTGAACTGGCATTGATTATTATGGCCGGTGGGTACAAGGGTGAGGAGGAGTACGATTTCCTGTTCAAGCTAGTATTGATCGGGGATTCTGGTGTGGGCAAGTCCAACCTGCTGTCCAGGTTCACCAGGAACGAGTTCAATTCGGAGTCCTAGTCCACCATTGGTGTTGAGTTCACTACCAAGACCTTGAACATTGATGGCAAGGTCGTCAAGCCCACATTTGGGACACTGCCGGCTAGGAAAGGTCTCTCACTCTATTCTTTCTTCATTCTTCGGTTTGTTATTATTTTTGAGCTGTGGTTGAAATTGGTTCTTAGAACTCCTTGTTGTTGCTTTGGTACTGTAAAATGTATGGTAGTTTCTTTATTTTTTTAATTTAATTTTAATCAACGGCATGAGTACGATACTTGTTGGATAACATCATATTAACACAGCGGAATATTAAATAGTAGTAAATAAAAATTTTCATCACATGAACCGTTTATATAAGATAGAAAAACACTCTCAATGAAATCATATTTCATGAGGTTGGTATCATCTTGTATCATTTAGATAACATAAATGCTTAAAGCATGGATGAATAAACAGAACACGTACCTTTTGTAGCGAAGTCTCGCAAAGAGTAGTTATCCATTTCATGAACATGTAGCCGCACGACCTCTAGCTTGTCCACACGAACACGATATGTCAAGGAACTCCATTTTGTTCAAATCTCATTGTTGCCCTTGGGAACCTAGACTAGTATGGAGTGAGCAGTGGAGTGGTTTTCTCATAATAGAGATATCTATTTGCTTAAAAAGTTTCTCCCCTTTTTAAAACTATGAACCACACTTTTTCTTGTGTCATATTCTCTTTTTATTTTCTTATTTGGACATGTACAAATATTGGGATAACATTTGTATCAGATATCAATTCTCAATTGATTTCCAATTAAAAACTTATTTAAAAATCAAATTAATGTATTTTCAAATAATTTTTATTTTAAAGAGGCTCATGTAATTTTGGCATTTACCAAAATAATATCATCTCACATATAAGTCATCTGATGCCTTATATTAACCTAAACTTGAAAATACCAAAATGCCCCTAACATAGGTTTCTAAAATATAGAGCTTCCATATAAAACCTTTAGAGGATTTACCACCACGTTGAATTAGACTTCGAGATGTGCTTCCAACCCTGCAATCCAATTGCAAGTCCAATTCGGTAATTAATTTCTAATTAACTATATTAGTTAGAATTAATTCATTCTTGGTATATACATGTTCTATTGTGTGTGACTAATTAGGTTCATTAGTAGTTGGTAATGAGATCACAAAATCAAACTTTTGATCTTATCGAAAACTCATTTCTGAACCTGCAAGACAATTCCCAAAATACCTTTGGTTCTCATAAGTCATGGGTAACACTTATCACAGCATGCCATGACTACCCAAATAGTGATGAAAGTATCAATTAGAACATTCTAGTGAACCAATAATAATATTTTTCATGCACGCAAATCCTTTCATTACTGGATCCTAATTCTGATAGGGTCATGAATAATGTCAAACCCTATATCTTAGATCATATGGAGTCTCTAATTTTTTTTCTTTTCTTATTTTTTGATCAATATGACATGAACTAGAAACTCTTTTCTATTTAAGTCCAAGTACCTTAGCCAAGGGTTTCATGATCAAGAATAACCTCTCATCCATATGACCTATCCCCTTTTACATAAGGTAATGAATTCCATCTTGACTGGTCACCTATCTCTATATATAAACTAACTATAGCTACAGACTGCCTAATATTGATGCATGGCATGAGTATATAGAGAGTCGCAAACTATAGCTGCCTATGTACAAGATAACCGTGCTATTTCAGGTCTAAGGATTATATGCACTGATATGATCCAGATAATATTTCATTGACATTAATAAAATTACCATGTGAACTTTATCTATTTATCACGTTCAACCCACTTATCCTATAAATGTCCACATATTTGTTTTGACATCTAATATTGTATAGTATGAAACTCACCGCTCCATCTTCATTAGTATCTCATACTAATCATGGAAATAGATAGAGGTGACGATCTTCTGGAATAAAACGTCCAATTTGAATTTCTATAATCATGAATTATTTTAAAGATATTGTACTAGACTACTCTGTCACTCATATTCTTAACTCTTGAGAATGAAGTATCTAACAAATATCTTATGGACTTATTCTAATAAATATAAATTATGAATAAAAATAACAAACCGCCATTAATATGAATTATTGATACATATATTTATTAGTTGTACGGCATACAACTAACAATATTAATATAACTGTATATGACATACACTAGCGACTTATATGTCATCCATTTCTAACCCTACTTGAAGCAATGCACACCTCATCTAATCATACTTGTTATGTATAAATAATATTTTTCATATGATTGTCTCCCACTCACATGTCTATTTTTTTTATTGAAAAAGTAGTGCAAATGAAATGATCTAATTGAATAACAGCATAACATCTTTTTATTGTGTGAGATGCATCAAGATTATTAGTTTTTTATTATTATTACTTTAAATGTTAAGGTATATTTGAAAAACTAAAAATCATGAGTATGGAATGTCAGGCACCGATTCAATTAATAAAAGGAAGAGTAGTTATGCTGATATTTTCCTGTTTACAATTTGCGTTGCTTCATTACAGTGTGTACATTACATTTCCAGAGGCTCTATGGATTTTTATGCTTCAAAATTATTTGTAGGCTTGAAATTAGATATATATAAGTTTTTGTGACATGATGAACTAAAGGCACACGCGTCCAAAAACACTTTATAATCATTGTTTCCAGCACCAACATCGTGCTTTGCATCAAATACTAATCTGGGATTGGAAATCTGAGTTACTTTTGGTAAGTGAACAAAAAATTTATATCTAAAAGAATATTTAATTTTGGGTACAGATAAAAAGTGTTATTTATGTATATATAGGCAACACTTTATTAAGTTAAAGCGTTATTTTTTTAAGAGTTACTATATCATATATGGTTAATTGTCAAAGGTATTATTTTTAATAAAAGATTATATTTTTAAGCTAATGCATCACTTTTCATAGTGTTAATATAGCTGATCAATTGTTTAAGATAATATTTTTAAATAAAAATTACACCATTTGTTAGATATTAAAAGCAACACATCTAAAAAAAAGTTTATCTATATACACAAAAAATAATATTTTTCATATGTTTTAAAAAATAAGTATTGTTATAGACTAAATTTCTTGTAATGCTTGTCTAATTGGGTCGAAACATTTTGCTCCGTCTCATGCAAACATTTGGAGTTATGACAAAGGTGAAGATAAGTAAAGATTGCAGTATATATGAAGGAAAAGGATAGTTAGCTTGCCATTTGAGTAGCAGGATGTTATACCACATCTCAATGGTAGTCTTTCAAGGAAGCATCCTTCAAGCAAAATATGTTCTGCTGTGTTTATTCTATTTTTTTTGTTTTTTATTAAGCATAATCCCCAACGTTGGTGATTAGAGTACATAAGAATTTTTCTGATGGAGTGTCTATGATGAAACCTACTTGGTAAATTTCCGTTGCAATGTATTACTAGAAAGCATATACTAATACCATTACTTGAATTGCTGCGCTAACTACATCCGCTCAATCGAATTCTCCGTTTCTGTGATGGGTACCGGTCCATTACTAGTGCTTACTACCGAGGAGCTGTTGGTGCCTTACTTGTCTACGATGTAACAGGCCACGCTACATTTGAGAATGCTGTGAGGTGGTTGAAAGAGTTAAGGGATCACACAGAACCCAACATTGTGGTGATGCTAATCGGAAACAAGCCAGATCTTCGACACCTTGTTGCCATCCCAGCCGAAGATGGGAAGTCGTTTGCATACAGGGAGTCTCTCTACTTCATGGAGACTTCTGCTTTGGAATCAACCAATGTTGAGAACGCGTTCACCGGTATTCTTACTCAAATATACCACATAGTAAGCAAGAGAGCTGTTGAGGCTGGCGACAGTGGCAATGCTTCGGCAGCTGTCCCCTCTCAAGGACAGACAATAAACATGAAAGAGGATTCTTCAGTTTTCAAGAGATTTGGATGCTGCTCAAACTAAATGGTTTCATCAGTAGCAGCTGGTTTTCTTAGCCTGTTTCATCTTGTAAATGCTCGCTTACACGTGAATCTTGATATGATCTTATAGAAAAAAGGCTAGTCTTACCTATTGTTTTGGATGATGTTAACAAGCATCCACATGCAGCATATATGTTTGGTAAAATGGTCATTCTCAAAAGGTATTTGAAACAGATTGATCTGCCAAAGTTCGCATAGGTCAAGTTTTATTTTTTCAGGATTTTGATATATGCTATGCTCCAATTATGGTGCAGCCAGTAACAGTTTGAGTCTCATTGTTATAGAATTACGTTTCAAAGCATTGAGGAGCTTGTGTGCTGTTTAATTGTTTATAGACCATATGGATTCCTATAATGTAGCGACAAATTTACAAATGAAATTGTCATACACAACTTTTTTCTATAGTGAGGATATTATGGAAATCTCATTTGTTGCGAAAGTTGTTCATCCCCAAATTCAAGGGATTCCATACTGATATTAAAAATAACGAAATATGTCCAGGAAGCAAGTCCTGTGAAGACAGCTTATAATTTCTGTGCTTTTGCCGTGGAAAATAGTCATGTAAGAGAGTTCTAGTATAATAAATATATGAAAGATAATTCTAGCATAAATAAGGATAGTGTCATTTGTAAAGGATAAGTGATAAGGAAAAAGTTTAGTAAAGCCTCTTTTTTCTTTGACAATTTTCTTTAATTCTTTCTACTCTATACTCTTCCTTTCTATTCTCTATTATCCCCAAATTATTCACACATTAAGTGGTGCTTTTATTGTCCACCATACTTGATTTCTATGGTGGTTTTTCAACCTTAATCAAAGAGTAAACTGGTACTATGAGCGAGTATTATCTAGCTTTTATGGTTTGTACTCATCTTGTTCATGTGTATGATCCTAAAATATTGATACCTTACTTTGTGAATTGATTGAAAATGCCTATTTGAAGAGAAGAGGCTTAACTAAATTTTTCACTTATTAGTTATCCTTTTCCTTTACAAATGACACTACCCCATATTTATACTAGAATTATCTTTTATTAGATAGAATAAGAATGCATCTTATAAATGGTTTAAATACGGTGAACTTATAACAGTATTTTGTTAACTCAAAAAAAAAAAACAGAGAGAGAGAAAGAGAGACATGTCCTTAAATATCAACTTTTATTTCTAGGATGAAACTTCAGTTTTGACATGGAAAGCATTCAGAAATTTTTTTTTTTGGATGAATACAATTTCAACAACTTATTATGAAGTTTGTGAAATTCACAGGTAAGTGAATCTATCTTGAATGAAATTGATAGAATTTATTTAGTTTAATTATTTTATAGGTTTATATAACTTCACTCAATTTTTAATTAAATTTATATGATTTAAAATTTTTTAACTAAATCCCTATAGTACATGAGATTTTTTAATTAAGTTTTTATTATTATAAAAAATAAAATATTCATATAATATTTTATTTTTCTGAGAGAATAGAAAGGGAGATAGAATTATAAGATTCTGCAGAATAATTAAATTATTTTTATTGTGAGTATTCTAATGTGAGGTGCCAGAATCCTCTCTATGCGACAATCTCTAAGGTCCATAATATATGCCCGTAGACATGTCTGCTAATGTGGTGCATGTGATTGATTCAAATGTATAAAAACAATATAAAGTAATGGATTGATCGATACTTACACCAGCGGTGGCCTGCTAATATTTATTTGTCCCAACACAAGTGGTTGATTCCGTTGTTCTGCTCAAATGTTTATACCATACAGGTTCTTATCCGTGGCGATAAATTTACAAGTGAAATCTTCATAGACAAATTTTCTGTAGCTATATGTAGTATTATGGAAATCAATTTACAAGTTCTTCAATCCCAATACTGATACTAATTAAGAGATTCTATAAAAAAAAAAATACTAATTAGGGGATATGTCTCTAAGTACAACTAAATACTAGAATGAAATTTTTGTGGTGACGTGGATAAGACCCTTATATGCCCCTTGATATGTCTGCCAATGTAGCGCATGTGGATGATTCAAAATGAATAAAATAAGAAAAGCAATGGACGGATCAGTTCTACACAGGTTGTAGCCCCGCTAATAATTATTTATTTATTCCAATGTACAAACTACAAAGCAGAGGAAAAAGAAAAAAGAAATACGATGAATCGTAAGATAAATTATTTCTTTTTATACCTTAAATATATATTTTTTTAATATCGCACGATTTTCAGGCCGCGAATATTATAACACCGCAATGCAAGCAGAGCTGGACAACAGGGTAAAAAGGATCCACAGCCGCGTGTTATCCTGTGATGCCACCGCAGTGGATCGCGCTGGCGCTCGGAATATTCCTCCGCCGGAAAACCGCCGAGCACTCCGGCAACTCACCGAGGCCGGCGAACAGCGACTCCTCCTCCCCGTCGTCCTCCCCAGCCATCAGCGCCCCGTCCTCCACCCCACCGCAGATCGGGCTCTCCAGCACCCCGCCGGCGGAGGCCACATCGTCGAACCATCCGAACTGATGTTGGTGGTGGATGAGCAGCACCGCCGAGTCGCCGGCGAGGTCGAGATCGGGGTGGTTGGCGAAGACAGTCAGCTCCTCCGGTGGAAACCTTCCTTCGCCGGAGGAGGAGGAGGGGGAGGTGGCCGCCGCCACGTCGTTAATGGCGGAAGTGACGGCAGCGGAGGAGGAGGAGGAGGAGGAGGAGTGGGATTTGGCTACGGGGAGCGAGTGGTTGTGTTCGTAGGCGTACGTGACGATGAGCTTGGTGGGGTCCACGCGGCTTCGCTCAACTTGCTTCCTTGCGGGGCACCCCTTTGAGCTGCTGCATCGGTAGTATCCCCTGCAATTTTGTAGATTCAAATTAATTAATTAATTAATAATACTTTAAGATTAATTTGAATGTATTAATAAAAGAGATTTACAGTCTCATTTAATTATTAGCTTTTTTAAAAAAATTAAAGTAGTAAAAAAATTAAATCAATTATTTTTTATTAAAATGATAATATATAATTAAATATTTATCTAAAAAGTTATACTGCATAAATTAGATCCTAATTTTCATTTCTAAAATTTAATTTTTATAAAATGATATTGCAAAATAATTTTTTATCATCAACAAATAAAATTTTACTAATATGAAAAATTATAGAAAACAATTATCCAATTATCACAGTCACCAAATATGGTATGTCATTTCAGTGAATTGTATTAATTAATATTATAAAACTACTCCTATGTTATACTAAATTTGTGTAAACAATTCTAATTATTAATTGTGCAATGATAACTCTTTTTTTCCCGAAATAAGAAATGTTGATGGAAAATATTTTTTTTAAAATATTTATTAATTTTAATTAAACACAGATATTAAAAAAGATAATAAATAATATTAATAAAATAGTAAAATATAATGAAGAATCGATATATCCTTAAATATTAATTAATATATTATAATATTCAAGATTAATATTAAATAAAATACTTTAAAAATATAAAATTAATTATAGATAACATTAAAAAATTAATATTTTATTAAAATATAAAATTGATATTTTAAAGTTTAAATATTCTACAAAAGGCAGACTATTATAGAAGACTTGATGTGGATTGGATGACAAATCAAGACGAGAGAAAACTGCATTTATGGAATGGGATTCTTAATTTCTCTAGCCATATATGAAGCGCGTGTTTCTCAAACACAAGTACAAAACACCCAGTTTTGGTGATACATTCATTCGTAAAATATTCTTATCGCCTAAAATGTCATCCATTTTTTTTTTTTTGGTAAAGAAATTTCACCTATTTAATAGTTTACACACACTTAAATTAAAGTTCATAATTAGTAAGTAATTTTCACAAAAGCACTATATTGATTCTCTAAAATTCAAAGCGTTAATAATATTTAGTAGAACTGGTTGTGCTTTTTGTTCCTTCACATCATTTCATTTTATATACAATTATGATTTGAAGACGAGAACACATACAAATTCAACACGAGTTAATTATAAATTGATATCTTGCTGGAAAATCTACCCTCCTTTAGTCAATTTCAAAATTATATATACTTTTTTACAATGCAGTTGACACAATAATAGTAAGTGTCAATTAAATGCAATGTTGCACATATATATATATATATATATATATAACATATATGCTCTTATGTTACCTATTCACACTATATAATTCATTGGATAAACTTGTGAACCTCATAATAATAGACAATTACATATAACTTCCAAGTCGAAATGTTCATATTCGTGGAAACGAAAATTAAATATAAAAAAAGGAAGAATTTTTCTTCGATAAACCAAAATATCAAAACCTAGATAATGACGGCTGCTGGCTCGACATTTTTATATTATCCAATTATTATAGCGTGACGGCAACGCGGTTCAGAGCCCGCGCGTGCTGCATCACCATTCACAACAACCTAAGTTTTAACTACCACCACCACAACCCACATGCGCATTTTAGCACAGCCGCTCCATAATGTTTTTCTTCGCCGGCGGCCGCTGCCGGCAACCCCCACAATCCCTCAACATTCCGCTGTGCATATCAAGTTCCCCCAGACACCCTTTAATTATTCGATTAACATACAAATTCGATTCTTATTCCAAAACAAATTCAGCATTGTTCACTCCCAATAAGCCTTCCATCTTGATGGCTCAAAACTAAGGTTAACAACATGATTAATTAAGCTTTAAAATGATTATTAAGAAAAGACAGTTAAGGTAAACGAGTGGGTTATTAGAAGTGGCATAGTACCTGGGGTAAGGTGAGCCTTTGATGGGCTTCTGGCCGTACTTCCTCCAGGCCCATGAATCGGACGGTGGATACGTCTCTGCTTTGCTCATAGATCCATCCACGTCACTGATCGGTATTGTTACCACCTTCTTCTTCATCTCCCTCCTTACGTATAGTATCATGAAAAAAACATGAAACCCCCTTCAATGGTTAACTTCCCAATTAATCCCCCAAAAAATTAAAAATTAAAATCAAGAAAAACAGAATAAAAGAAGAAGAAAATTAAAAACGTGAAACCTTTTCTTAGGTGATGGTGCTTCAGTTTTGGTGTCATCACCGGAGGAAGGAGAGATAGGCCCAGCTTCTGAGGCGGGCTCCGGCTCATCTGGGTCAGCCACATATAATGGGCGGGTGTTGAGTCTACGGTACATGATGGGCTTGGAATTGTGAATCTGAGTGGCTAATTAATAATTAACTCTTGATAAATATGTGTGTGTGTGTGTCAATCAACATAAATATGAGTTGTTGTTGCTATTGCTAGAAGTGATGATAGGGTGAGTGGGGAGTGGTGGCCGGAGAAGTGGTGGTGATGGTGATGAGGGAATTAGGTGGAGGGTGAGGGTGAGAGTGAGAAAGAAGGAGAAGGGGCTGTGATTGGTGTTGTTTAATATATGAGCCGCCATGGTGACAGATTGGCAGAAGTGTTGTTTATTGTGGACGTGCGAGCAAATACCCAATAATTAAATAAAACATTTTACATGGAACGGGGATTTATTTGATGGGGTTGGGTTAATGATAAACAATGTTTTGGATTAATCATTCAATGGTTGGGATTTAATTTGTCATGATTACTCTATGGTAGGTATGCGTATGTATTATTATGGTATAATGTATGATTAGGTTTAGAATATGTATTTTTGGTGCTGCGATTTTGTCATATGTTCACATTATATTGGATACGTTATTTTCAGCGTGCTTTTGAGTCTCGGTGATTTATGGGTCTTAGTTCTACTACAAAGTTTATATAGCTTTTGCTATTAGAATTATTAATACATATCTTCATCTGCTTGCTTTAAGAGATTTACGAATAAAAATTAGTTTGCTTTTAGGTACATTGATTCAATGCATTTTAGTGTTTAATTTTGTTACACTTATAATGTAAAATAGTTTTACACTATCATCCAAGCAAAACATTTTGTTTGGATGACTTTTCTGATAATGGGTAAAAAAGTCAACTATCATAACTTATGTGGTAATACATGATTGGATGACTATGTGAAAAAAAATTATACTATCAGTACATAACAATTAAATCCTACATTTCATCATATATATATAAACTTCCACATTTTGTTTCATTAATTTTTGGTCTCTGCTACTTTTGATTTGATCATGCATAGTTAAAATTGAACAAACAAGAAGCTATTAGAATTGATCTAATGATGAGGGTTTGAATAATATGCATGATGTCCTAAATTCAAATCTCATAGTAAATTAAAATAATTTCATAAATACCAAAAAAATCATACAAACAAGCAAATTAATGAAATTTGAAATATTCCAATGCAAAAACACTTTGCCGGAAAGAAAATAAACAGAAATATATATTTTCTAATATAAAATGAAAAGGTATTCACATCGATCTATTTAACCCTAAGGGGTTGGCCAAGTGGAGTATAACAAAGTCTCGCATCTGATGACATGTCACTGATTTGAACCTCCACTTGTCTCTTTAGGTTAAGGTAAATGAAAATTTGTTTGTAAGTACTGTTAGAGCCTGGAGACTTTCTCTACCTCAGAATGGGGTATGATTCTCTTACCCTAAATCAATTTGTTTATTTTTATAATGAGGGGTTTTGTGTAGATCCTGCTGACTTGCTTTGTTGTTTCGGCTTTTTAGGTTTTGGCACTGACCTAGTTTCTCTTTCGCTCTTAGCTTTCAGATCTAAAATGATCTAAACATGATGATTTGGTTTTGGTGAAGTCTGTTTTGGGTGTTTTTGTGATATGGTGATTGTTGTGGCACTATGCTAGCTTTTTTCACACTTGAGTTTATGTTAAGTGATTATTTTGTTCTCTTCATTGTTCGTTTTGTAATTTGTGTTTGTTGGCCTAATGCACACCCTCTCATAATTTTTTGAGTTGTATTCAATGGGGTTTTGTGTTCTATCATGTTTGCAGCTGTAAAAATGAGAAGGGTTTGTTTATCACTTTATGAATTTCATATGAAAAAAGGAGGATAGGAAAAACCATATTCAAGATAAAGAGGCAAAAAGGAAGACAACAATGTTTGTTTTGTTCATTTTGGCACTATTGTTTTGGTATATGCTTTATTCTTGTTACCTTTTCTCTTCATATGAACTTTGTATGCTTCTTTGTGTAGTCTGGATGTAACCTTAAGCTATCACCTTCATTTATGACGAGCCTTGTCCATTTATTGGGGGGAAAAAAAGAATTACTTTAGAGGAAATCAAATATTTTTTAAAACAATATATTGTGATGCTGGATTTTCATATACAGTTGGTGGTCAATACCTTCCCCGCAATCGCCCTCAGCCACCGCCACTTGCCCCACGATCTCTCTCTTTCCTGTGTCGCGAACAACCACCGATCTACTACCTCCTCCATACCACATGCAGCACCTCCACCTCTTGCCAGAGAGATGCGCTACTGCCGCACGCCAGAACCGTGCAGCCACCACGAGCTTCCTTTCCTTTCTCCCACATCGTGCTGCTTCGTCTCCTTCCCTGCGGACCAAAACCCAATCACCCCGCCTTCATCCCTCAGCATTGTTATTATTTTTCTTTTGTTGATTTCGATTTTTCATCCTCTATGAAAATTAGTTTCAGCAATCACCAAGACCTTAGAAGAATGAGGGGAAGAGGGGGGGTGATGGTAGTGGCGGAAGGGAGAGGAGAGGTTGGTGATGAGGAGAGGTTGGTGATGGTGGTGTCACAGAAGGGAGGAGATGGGTGCGGCAGAAGTAGGGGAAAATGAGGGTAAAAAAGGAGATGGAGACTTAGAGAATGTGGAGATTGTTTTGTATTTAGCCACACAATTTCATTTAACCACATTCATAAAATGTAGTTAAGAATTCAATTTTCTCGAACTCTATGTAGTGAACAGTTTTTTCTTTTTAGTTATCCACATTTTTGAAATGTGGTTAAATGTGTATAAATGTGGTTAAATGCCAATTGCAGGGAAGGCATTGACTAACAACTGTAGGGTAGTAGACACCTATTGTGATACCTCAAGTTCACGTGTCCCTACTAGGCCTAACAAAATTGCTAGGCACCCCAAATCAGTATGCTGGAAATCATGTAGATTATGAAGTCTGCAATATTATGCAGAATAGGCTCGATGCAGCGAGAAATCCTGATGCTGACAGATGTCTAAAATGACACAGTTTTATTTTAAGTGACCTTAACCTTTTTAAACCTTCCTCATTTGTACGGTGTTTTTCCTCCAAAACTGAAACCCCAACTTTCCCAACTCTCTTCCACCCTTTCACTCTCATCCTCTCTCAATCTCATTTCCTCCAAGATCCAAGGTAAGGATTTAGCTATAGTTTATGTTGGATTATTCTCTTTTCTTTCTCTCTATATTGTGGGTGTTGTTATTTCTCATTGTTATCAAGCCAAGTTTAGGTACTTCCCCAATGTTCACAGAGTTATTTTAGAGTTATTATAGATTATGCATTGGTTTTGTTGCTTCTACGGCAAATATTGGTGTCATTCCCGCTTCATAGCGCTTAATTGGTGTTGACCTCATTTGTTTTTCCTCTCCAACTGAGTGGGCTTAATCCTGTGACATTTACTGCTTTTGGTCATTATAAATATTTCCTTAGCTTTATAGCATAAATGCATGATTTTAAAGACTATTTCAAGATAAGTATGAATGATAGAGGATTTTGTCAAGATTATGAATTTTACCAATATTATTTGAGCTTTTGTGTTTATTAATTTATCATGAAAATACGTTAGAAAACCCATGGGATCATGCTTATCATTAAATTGATTTTGTGTATAGCTTGACTATGAGTATGAATACTTAGATATGACATGATCACCCTAATGTTTTCAAGAGCTTTAAAATTATGAGAAATTGCTTACAAGTTTTGAGTTAAGAGGACATTACAAACTTTTAAAATTTCCTTGTTTCATGATTTTAAGAGTAGATGGTAGCTGTTGAGAAATAGATAATGAGTAAACGACTGTGAGAGATCGTTAACCTTGATACCAAGTTGTTTATAAAAGGAATCTCACCTTATTAGAGAAATTAAAGATGGAACCTAGTTAAATATACAATATGAAACCTTATGAGATGCCCACAAAGATTAGAGTAACTCCAGAGAATACCATTATTATATATATATATATATATATGTAGAAATTCCTGTTTCTCTATTAGTTTATTGTTATGCACAAATTACAAGACCAACTGGTCTTGCATTTACTATGTATTAAATATAAAAAAAATGGTCTTACAGATGATGCATTTTCTTATCTATATTATGTATTATCATTGGTTGTCCCATGTAGAGATTGTGGGTGAAAATTTACTCACTGAGTTTTAGATAAAACTCACCTCTCTCCTTTCCTCCTTCTTACAGATACACCAGCTACTCTGGATCCTTCTTAGCCTTGAGTCTCCTCCCCAGCAGCATTAGTAGTTTAGCTTGGTGCGCTTCATTTTACAATGAAGTGTTTTGCATTTTGCTATAAAGTGTTTCAGTAACCGTGCAGGTAGTGCCTCGAGTCATACATGTTTTTCCTTTTTATATCATGATTTGATTTGGAAATTGTAATTCTAGATTTATAGTTTACATGGTTTTTATAGAGTAACCCGATTTCATTATATATTATGATTACATATTCTGAATTGGTTTATGAAGTGAGAATTGTATATGTTGTTATGTTTTGGAAATGCAAGTTGTTCATATTTCAAAAGATGAAAAGGATTATATTTAATTATGTATATAGTACAACTTAGCGACTATGAGGCTTATGTGAGAATGATATTCCTAACATACTGGTGACGTTCCCAAATTGAGTCATGACATATATAAAATCAAACCCCAGAGTATGTACTATTTCCCAAAACTGCTTGAATAGTCCGTGTTTTATTTATTTTCTGCAATTTAGATATTTAAATAAAAATGAAAAAATGTATATATATAGCCCGCAAATACTCCTTCCATCACTTGTGTGTTTGGTTATTAGGGGTAAAAATAGAGGATAATTTTTCATGAATGAGTTTATAGGTAATTTTTTATGTAGAGTTTTTATATAAAATTATAAGTTTCTCCAATTTTATTCTATGACTAAACACCCCAGTAAATCACTCTGTGTACTTGAGTCATCTTTGTGTATAACTTTTTGGATAAACTATGTGTGTACGACTTTTAGGATAGTTATTATAAATCAATTATTTCTAATAACATGACACTGGATAAAAATATATTTATTCGTATTAAAATTTAAATCGATGTTCAGTAAATATCCCATTGTCGTTCACAAATCAATTTATGAATCTAGAGAGCTAGCCATTTTATTTATTTATTTATTGAATCTGGAGAGCCTTTTCAATCTATATGAAAAATACTATAATTTGCAAATGACTAATTATCGCTCAGATTCTTTCGATTGGATTTCGTTTTCCATTGTTCTAACTTAATTATATATAATTAATCATTAAACGGCTGCAATCTTATCTATAATTATGCCAGCTGGTCGTTTATGATCATCATATTATTTTTCCGAGGTACTTGATAGTAATAACGTTGTTATTATGAACGATTATTAAACTGCTAGGTCTGACATGAATACATATATTGGTTTTAGTTACCTTGTGATTGATATTAAAATAGTGATTTGATTATGCAAGAACTTAATTATTTGTTTTTTCCCCTTGGACGTGGTGGGTGAGAGATTAAATAAGGAAATAATTCATTAAAAATTGAATGGTTTTGAAATCTACCTAATTGTGTTTGGACTTTGGACATAGATAGCAACGCAACGGAAAGTTCATAGAAGTTAGAAATGAGTTGATGAAATCATTTAATTAATTTAACAATTTTCATTGCATTTTTCCTTTTCCTTGCATCACGTTTGGATAAAGATGACATAAAAGATCAAACAATTTGAAAAGTCTCCCTATTTTATGAGAATCTAGCGTTTTTTTTTCCAAATGTATCAATTAATTACGAGGTGTCCATCGCCATCGATATTTAATCTCTTCATGAGCCACAGAGATTATTGAAGTATGTACTGTCTCATTTAATATAATTTTTTTCACACATACACTAAATTGAACCATATATGATACGGTGTTTTAATAGACCCAACAATTATTCTATCTTAATTCTATGTTTTGAATTGAATGAATGAAATAAGCGGTAGATTTATATGAGTTTGCTTCCCAAACAAAACAATATCATGTTTCTTAGAGGCTTTAAATATACAGGGCTTGCATTAAACCATACACGCAAAGTAAATGTAAGAAAACAATAAAAATGTCATTTTTAATTTTAGAAAATTGTTACACAGCCAAAATACTTTACCAGAAAATAAATGTCAAAATAATATTATGTAATTAATTAGTAACATATTTAGATGAAAAAAAGGGGTCTTATGCCTCCTATCTTTATATTTTATCAAATCATCACTATGGTTTTTGTCCAAAATTTTAACTATACATTATCCTATATAACTTTGTAGCATTGTTGTTAATTTGAAAACTTCTCTAACTATTCGATAAATTGATCTGAAGGTGTCAACAAAATTAGATTAATCACAATGTCATAAAAAAAAAAGCCACAAAAACATAATATTTTATTATTTTCAAAAAGAATGCTTAGCCTTTTCTCTAGGTGAAAACGTATATAAGGGTTTTAGATTTTTATAAATGATCAACGTTGTTGTTTGGAGAGCCGGCAAATACTCCTTTCACTTAAGCAATGATCTCTGTTCCAATCCAAAAATATGGAGTAACTGATATTGAGAGAATTATGTTCTCTATAGGATCTCAAATTAATGCTTAAACAAAATTATTTCCAATGAGGAGAGGGTACTTCTAAAAAAAAAAAAAATCTATGAATAAACTAAACATAAAGTTGGTGTATGAACTGCCTCCGTAGGAATTGTATACTCGATTATTTTTTCCACAAGGATTTTGTAGACGATTGTTGAAGAATGCCAAAATGGGGTAGACGTTGGGAAGTGAGCTCAACATGTGGGAGATCTACATCATCAATTGGTTAAGTGGAAAACCACATCCATACTATAGATCCTACCTCTTAACCAAAAAATCTTAATTAAGATAGTAAATCGATGGGTTCTCCCATCTTATGTACTCTTCACTTTATTTAGTTTCGACTAATATGTGAGACTTCAATTCACCTTACCTCTCACACTTTAAATTTCAATCGTCGAGGCAACCCTTCAACATGTAGTTCTCATGCATCCACATACGTGAAGAAATTTTAGAGTGTTGCCAGGCATAGATCCAAAAAAACCATTAAGAGGGACCAAAAATAAAAAATTGTATAATAGAATAAACATTATAACAGGTGCTAATAAATAAATTTATAGCAAATACAAATTTATGTGTATGTATTATAAGATATTTATCAGAATTGTATACAATATTCGTTTAAATCATAAAACTCATTAATAATAGAAGTTGTATCAAATTTTTTAATAATCTTTCTCTTAATAAGAGATAATTAGAAAGAACTTCAGCTTCCATCTTATATTTTTGGGACTATTCTTCCCAATATTTCTAACTGAAAAATATCTATCAAAAATAGAGTTGAAGCAAGAAAAGTTAATACCAAACAAATCAAACAATCAATCAAAAGGTATAATAAAGACTTTCCCTTTTCATCAACCCTTAATATAACTATAATATTGTGAACAAGTTATTTAATACAAAATAACTAGAAATATCAAATTTATAATGCTCACCTAGTATTTTAATAAGTGTAGGTAATATTTTTATTTAATGTGATGCCTCAAGTCCACATGTCATTGGTTAAGTGGATTCAAGGTGAGTGGATTTAAACTCATAACCTTATTTTTATCATTATGACTATGTTTGTAGCATTATGATTGCTAAACATGAGTTTTGAAGCAAAAATATGTATAGAATGTGATTTAACAAGCTATGCAAGTCTAGTGAATTTATGGTTTTCATTATAGCATGACAATTATGTTTTAGAAAATTATAAGACCATAATTGATTTGTTGTATATCAAGAGAACGTTTTATATGCTCATGAAAGGATTTATTGTAAAATACATGATTTGGCAAGTTTGCCAAAGTTGTTAAACACATTTTTATAGATTTATGATATGACCATATTTTTAAGGCTAGGGATTTCAAACTATGCTTTTAGAATAATAAGTTAAGTTATATTGGAAAAATGTTGAGCAAGATATGATTTACTATCATGAACAAATATGTTATTATGATTTTAGAATGATCAAGTTATGAAAATATGACAGCTTGAAATATGATTTTTAGAATTTCAGTTTTATAATATTGAAAGTATGGAACTTAGTATATGATTTATATCAACTATCAAATGATGCCCTATGGGCTCTTGAAATCATAATGTCTACAAGATGGTAATCCCTTGGACATAATTTTATAGCCACAATTATGCTAAAATTAGATTGTTAGAATTATACGAATCTAGAGCTTTCAGAGTTTTCAATTTATTAGTAAATTAGTTTTAGATGGTAACTATAGAAAAATAAATAGTGAGTTAATAGCTATAAGATTATTAGTCTTGATACCAATTGTCCGCCAAAGGACAATCTCACCCTTTCATATGATTCAGATAATGAAACCTACTCAGCCTTTCGCCTTATAAGACCTCAATAAATGCCCTTTCAGAGTTCAAAGATTAGAGAATTAATTATTATTATGTATATTTATTTAAGATATCTTTGTTTCTCTAGTAAGTACTACACCATGAATTTAGAAAAGTTTTCTTATGTATGCTGCATGTATGTTTTGTTTTTGTAGGTAAAGATGTGCACAAAAAGGGGGAGGGTTTGAATCATACATTGATCCTTTTTGCATTTTCTGAAACTTCTAAAAATAAAAACTATTAAGTATAAAACTTGTAGTGCAGCAGAAACAAGGTTAATAGTTTCAGAAAGTAGATTTATGAACCTTATTTAATAAAGCGCTAATTATAAAAAGAGATAACAGAAAATGAGAAGAATATATCAGATTGAAAATAAATAAATGGCATAACAGATGTAAATAAAGGAGATCAAAGAAAGAGAGAAATGGCACAAAGGATTTTATACTGGTTTAACAATCTGCCTATATTCAGTACTCAACAACTATTAAGATTCCATTCAAAACAACTTTCTCAACCTGAGAAAGTAAAGTTGGATAGTCTTTACATTAGTCTTCCCAAGCTCTCACTTATGCTGGCAGACTAACTCAGAGACTGACATAAGTTGAGTATTCTTTCCACAAGTCTCTCCAGGCTAAACCGAGTAGTATTGTACTAGCATCTCTAAGCTAATATAATTAGTATTGTACTAGCCTCTCCAAGCTAATCTGTTATCAATAGCCACCCCTATAGTCACGTTGAAAGTAGTTTGACAATGGCCTCTATAAGCCAAACTGTGAGTAGTAGCAGCCTCTACTGTCACGCTGAGAATAGTCTTAATACTAGCTTCTCTGAGCCAAATCGTGACTAGCAGCAACCACTGCTATCTCGTAGCAAGTAGTTTTACAGTAGCCTTTCCAAGATATCTCACAATGATTACTACTGGATCGAAGATTACATAGGTTAAGTGTTTGGATTGCCATTCAAACTAACCTACACTTAAGTTTCCTTAACATATACACAGAAGATCCTGGAAAAAACTTGAATGACTTCATTCTTCTATTTCTTCTATAGGAAGAGCATAAATCTAACTAAGAATATAAAAGGAAGATTTTCTTTACATTTCAAGGATAAAACTAATTACATGATAAAGATTAAATATTCCAGGAAGTAGAAAGAGATTTTTGCAGAGTTTCCCCTCTTGAATCTTCAAATCTCTCATCGTTCTTCAAGCTTAGTATCTCCTTATATAGTGGTCTTTCTTTGTGACCGTTTTCATAGATCAGTTCCTCAAGTGACACGTGTTGATCATCAGTTGTGCCTTGAAAGAACAACTAGAAGAGAGGTTAAAAGATCTGTGATATCGATTACAGAAGTCATTGCAAAGTTGAGTTTTCTGATCTTCCTTTAAAAACTACTTTTTTACTTTCTGAGCAAGCTTTTTGAACTCCTCCTTCATGAAGCCAGGGTAGTTGATCAAATAGGTAGAAGAGATGATGTACCAGTTTGAAACTAGGTTTGACTTAATTATTTGAAATTCAAATTTCAAATTTCTCTTCCTTTCCTGTAGCATTCTTTGCTTCACTTACGGGTGAGCTTTCTAATGTACGCAATCAGTCCTTTAAAGAGTTTTTCACTGTCTAATATTCAATCAAATCTTCTTTGCAAATTATATCTTTGCGATTGTGATGATTGAAGATTAAGTAACACATTGCTCTTGGACATGGGTTGATATCTTCATCTTGAGTGTACTTTCTGATGTCCTGTACTACTTTCTGAAGTCTCTGAATTTGGTTTCTTAAAGCGTTGAAAACTTCTTATCATCGTTAGCCATCAAATACTTGGTAATTTCACTTATGTTTTATTTTAGGTCTTATAACTTGAGATAAACATATTCACACATGTATAGTGACATATATTTTTATTTGAATAAGCCTTGTTCTTGCTAAATAATAGAAACCTATTATAATCTTACATGGAATTGAAAGGAGACATCAGTTATTCTTCAAAGTATTTTCTTTAAATTAGCTTTATTGTCATTCAAAACAAATAAGCTCAAAGGATTCTGGAGCTAACAGTTTATATATATATATATATATATATATATCCCATATAGGTAATGGGTAAGAATTTACTCACTGAGTTCGATAACTCACCATTTTCCCTTCCTCCTTATCGTTGCAGACCAGGTTATCCATCAGCTACCAATTTAGTAGTCCACAACTGCTCCAGTGGCAACCTTTACTTTGTGGTATGGCTTAATTTAGGTCTATGTTAGATTAAGTGCTCCAGTAGTTATGCAAGCAGGATCTAAAACATGCATCTTATTTTAAGATTATGTGTTTATTTTCAGAATATAAGTATGCATTTGAATTGCAGATCGTGATTAGGCTTATGTAATAAATCGATTATATATTTGTGTTTTGCATTTCAAGCTTCGAATTGATTTTCAGATTATGGCTATAATCATGAAATGAAACAGTTTACGTTTTCACGAATTGCAGTAGCACATGTTGAACCTAATTAAGATGAACTCAGAGTTATTTATATTGAAATATTACAGTTTTACGAATTTAAATATTATGTTTTGAATAGAGAAATTGATAATGATTTAGACAAAATTATGTTTTAAGCATGAAAATCATATTAATCTATGTATTCAGTGAGTCACATTACTCAAAATACTTATGTGGAAACCCAGTCCTCCATGTGCCCGACACATTCCTAGGTCGGGTTGTGACATTTAATTATACTTATATTTATAATTATATTTTATATATATAAAGTTTTAGAGGGGGGCCTGACCCTTTGCATGTATGAATGATTTAACTTGATGTAGATTATTGTGGGGGAAAAAATAATGATGATGATTTGCATGCTATAATTTCAGGTATGAGAGTTTAAATTTCATATTGGTTAAGTTCCCCAAAATTTTGGGCTCTACTAACCCACTTTACTCCAAAGTGATATCAAATTAAGGCAAATGATTTGGTTAAGTCAAGTACTCCAAATTTGGCCACAATACTTTGTTGGTGCTCAGGGCATTCCTAGAGCATGGGCTAATAAGACTTTGTGTTTGGTTTTGCCCTAAATACTAAAAAAAAAAAAAAGGCTTCCACTAAGGGGAGAGCACATAAAGTTGGGCTTCATACTTGGGGGTGCATGACTTGACGGGCATGCTGAACATTGGTATTTCAAGTGTGAGTGTTGATATATCACATTGGTTAAATATGAATTAAGTGAGTAGTATATGTAATGAAATAGTTCATAGATTCATTTCATTAAGATTGAGTTAAGACGTAACATCTGTTCCACTTTAAGTTGTGATTTAGTGCTCAGCTAATTGATTTAAGCCTTCTCAAATTTTAGACTCTCCACATCGGCGTTATCCAACACTGCAACATTTGTATTACATTGTTATTATATATAACTTTTAAAATAATTATTGTAAATATTTTTAATTATGCAATACCTAGTAGGTATATTTCATGTGAGAATAATGATTAATTGTAAAAATTAAAAAAGTTAATTTTTATCATTATATATTTCATATGAATAATCTAAATTAAAATATGGTTATATAACTCTTTTAAGGTATTATATGTCTTTTAAATAAATTTTAATAATTGATTTTTTATGACATTTTTAATTTTGATTATCAAGATATATCGAAATGGTCAAGATCTTTTTCTTACCTTAGGTCTAAAAATAACCCTTGCACTTGATGTGTCTCATACTTTATTGATTATACCCATTTTATATTCTTACCTGTGGTTATGCCTATCAATCCACTTTTTAAAATTTAATGTGAATTTTCTTTAAGAAAATTAATTTAAATAAAAAAATAATGTTAGAAATTGTTGCATAGTTTTATATTTAGTTATATAAGCTATTGAATTTGATTATGGTATTCAAATACGTGTGTAAACTTAAAAGAAATCCAATATAAATTATAAATATCAAAATGCAGTTATACTATGTAGTAAGCGGTCAATAAATTATTGAATAGTAGCTTCAAAAGTTGAAAATTGAATCCTGTAATTTTATGAATCCAATTATTGACAAAGATATTCAATGGAATAAATATAATATATTTTTTGGGTAAATATAATATACTAATTTTTTGGGTAAATAGACCCCTTCTCTTTATTTAAACAAATTATGAGGGCAAAGAAAATGGGAAGAAGAATTGCAATTCAAATTTTTCACGACCGATATATGTGCCGGCCACCCATGATTCATATCTGATCCGATAGAATCTAGCAAAGGGATAACAAGCCACATTATTTACAAGCAAACAAAGCAAAGCTGTCTATATCATTAAAACAAAATAAGTTTATCAAGTGGCGGCGGGGTTAGCCTGCACGTGCTACAATTCCTTGGGCTGCTCTGCTTCTGTAATTGCCATTCGGCCGTGTGAAAAACCATATATCAAGATACCTGGGTGGAGTAACAGGACGGCAAAGGTCGGGGAAAAAAATTAGTACATATACTTTTACAGAATAATAATGTCCATTTTTTTAATATGAATTCACCCTTTTTTCTTCGACCGATAAAGAGATAGAACAAAGAGATACTTACAATCGTTAAACAAGTCAATATTTAAAATCTGTATTTTATGTGTACACTATTGAAGATGTATATATATATATATATATATATATTTGATTATGATTGAAGATATGTTTTATTGAAGTGGCTTTTGCTTTTTCAATGTCAATATATACGAATATATTGAAGTGGTTTTTTAATTGAAGTATTTTATATGTACAACTATTGGCAATGATGTTATGATATCAAATGATATGGAACTCCGTGGATATCAATACCTGAAAATCTCAATACACAATTGATATGGAAGATAGAATTGAAAACTAAATAAAATATCACAAGAGAATCATTATACCTTGTAATCTCCTATCCAGCTTCCTAATGCAACAAGTTAAGGAAATCACTCAACCTCACTTGTATACATAAAGTTTCTGAAAAGAAACTAGAGAAATTTTATTCAAAATCAAAACTGAGTCTTGATGGCTATCAAGTTTGGAGGTATTTATACCTCTTATTTAGGTTAAATTAATTTCCTGACCCCACTAGAATAGGCCCAAATCACTATCTTAACAATTGAGCTTAACAAACATAAAATAAAACAAGTCTAGAGATATTTTAAAATTTAAACTAATAAACTAAATTGATCAGATTTGGTCCAACTAAACTATATTATTAATGCAAGTTCACTAATAATAATATTTTGAGCTGTCCATAATTGCAATAAGAGTCTTAACTAATTCTTGATGCACCTTTTCAACAAATGATTTAGCCAAATTTTCAAAATTGTCTTGAATCCTTTCAGTTGACTCCCTTGTAATAGGTTCCATGGGCAAGCTACCATTCTCATTTATTCTTCCAGTACTAAAATGTCCAGTTTATTCTTCTAAGGACGTATCATGTTATGTATCTAGATTCATCTGAATTCACTTTTCTTTATAATTATCTTTATCAATATATGATCAATTGGAGTGAGAGAGGCTTCTCCACTTTATTTGGTAGTTTTGAATTGGGGTCTTGAATATGGAGTGACTGGTCTTGGGAGAGCTATTGGCTTAACTTGGGATCTCAAATCTTTGAAAAGATTACCTCCAATAGGGAAAAAAAATGTAAAGGAAAAAAAAAAGGTGGCGCTGTCCTTTTCATGTATGATTCTGGCAAAGATACACAGCAACAATGTTTATGTTATATATATCAATAAAAATATAAAAAATCATTTATCAACTTTAGTCAATCAATTCTTAATCTAAAGCTATCTTACACCATCATCGACCGTAAGTTGCAACTTCATTATTGAAAAACTCTTTTCAATTTTTTAAAACTACTTAGTTTAAGGAAACAAATAGTTACATTATAATCAAACAGTTACGCAAAAGTTGAGAAGGGTGGCTAAGGCAGAGTTCGAAGCATAGAAGAACTCAATATAAAATCCTAAAATACCAAAAAATGAATTGAATATCAGTATAATAAAAATAGAACAAGTAACGCAGATTTCCATACATGTGATGCGTTGAGCCCTAAAAATCGGAGTAGCAGCTGCATCGCCTTCGTTCACACGCTCACCTTATGCTGCTGGCTTGCTTAGGTTGCCAGGTCAGGCCCATTTGTACCTACATCGTGATTTGTCGGCTCGCGCCCTTTTTGTTTCTCTCTAACCAACATAGAAAACTTTTTGTTTTTATTTTTTATTACAAGATATTCTCTTGCTTAATTGATGTGAGCTTTGAATATGATAGGAACTCTTTATCCTTTGTTTAGGCATATGTTCACACCGGAGATATTTGTGGCATGATTGAAATCGTAGAAGAGCAGGTGAATAATGAAAACACCGAGAGACAAGAAGGTTGTCCTTGAAGATTTTGTTGTGTGAGAGGAGGCTACTATCCACTGATGGATATTAGAAAGACAAAAATTGTAAGGACCGTGATCAGGAATGACCCCGTGAGAACCCCCAAAAAAAAGAAATAATAATAAATAAAAAGGTCCATTAATATATTCTCCCTTTTAGTTTTAATGAAATAAAATATGTGTTTATTTTTAACAAATTCATTACTATTATAATTTACTAAATAAATCTAATTTTTTATACACTGATAATGTAAAATGCTTTTAATTATCATCTAATCAAATTATTTCATTTGTATTAACTAGTAAGTGTAACTTAATTGCTTTATTGATGAAATGATACATAATTAAATGATAGTATAAAATATTTTTATACTATTAGTGTATAGAAATTAAAACTTTTATTAAATATGATCTTAAAGAAAAATGTTAACAAATGAAATATGTAGAACTGTAAAGACAAGAGAACACAACGTTGTGTAATAATGTAGTAAAAATATTTTCTTAATAGAACTTCAACATTAAAAATAATAGCAACTTTCATATACACGATCATATTGTGATTGTTTATTTTGCGTATGGTTTTTCAATTACAAACTTACGAGCATATATATGAGATCATGAAAGGATTAACAAAATTACCGTGTTTATACCAATGAATTTTAGCTTATCCCATCACACGTCGTCAAAATTTAGTAAAAAATCTTCATTGGCAATATCTATGTAATAAACTTATTATTATTCACTCTAAAATTGCCATTAACAACTCCTAAAAGAATTTTTATTTAATTTTATTGATTTAAAATCGCATTAAGCGATTTCTACCGCCAATATCTATGTATGTATAGAAATTTTGAAGAAAAACAGTCATGGCAACTACCCATCCCAAATGCAATATAGGAAAAAAAAAAAACTTATATTGTGTCTCTAGTAATCAGAAATAGGTTTCAACAAGCAGTCAACGAATCTTTATAATTAATATTAAGAATTTAAATATAATATGTGAAACTCACTTTGAAATTAAAATTAGTTTCAGCCTCAAAGTTTCAAATGCTGTGCAAAGACATAGTAATACTATAAAAAAAACTACTTTTATATATATATATATATATATGTGTGTGTGTGTGTGTGTGTGTGGTGACGTATTCTTAACATCATAGTATCTTATCAACTAGAGCAACTTTAATTGACTCTTTCTAATTTTCCATCAGTACAAGAGCTCTGTATAATTTAGTATTGAGGAGATAGAAACACTCATCAACTAGGCCTCAAGATAGGAAAAGAGCCTACTTCACCTACAAAAGATAAAAGGCACAATTCACATTATTTTATATATATATATATATATATTGTCTTTACATTGGGAGAGCGTGAAGCATCCACATTCATAAATCATAAATCATTATTAAAAAAAAATCATTTAATAAGTTATAATTACGATATTTTCTTTTTGATAATTACGATATATTTTATTGATTTAAGAGTAGATCATATTTCTTCATTTGTTTATTTGTTTCAGAAATATATTCTCATATTCAGTTATTCATTCAAAAGAAGACTTATCTAATATAATTTATCACAATTTTTTTAAATTTTAATCCAACATATACTATATGTTATCGAAATTCTTAATTTTTTTATTTTACAGCTTAAATTTTTATACAAATTAAGTTCAAATAAGTTATTAGGCAGACACTTGAAAAATGATTCTCTATTTTTCTCTAACTATAAAAATAACTTAATATATCATATCATTTAATTTTTAGAAATTAGAAATTGATAAATAATTTAAATTTTTTATTGATATTAATTTTTACTAAAGTTGTTGTCATATATATATATATATATATATATATATATATATATATGTAGCATAAAACAACATTGTCTAAACAAAATGTTTATCCAAGTGAAAAAGAGTAGCTCGAATCCTTTAAGTATATAATTCTAATTTTGATCCTAAATATCATAATGGGTAAATTACATTCATCTCCTATGAAATTTATAGAAATGCAACTTACATTCCCTCTAGTTGTTAAACCTATACTCACATCTCCTCTACTTGTCAAATTTTAAGTATTTATATTATACTCACACCTTTTACCAATAGAGTACCGTTAGTAAACTTAATAGAGTGATATTTTTGTGATATTAACTGTTTCTAATTAATAAAATTATAAAAATGTCCTTATTCACTCTCTTGTTATCGAGGAATTATAGTATTTTTATAATTTTATTAATTAAGAACAATTAATATCATAAAATGTCATTCTGTTTGGTTTCTTGATGGTGCTCTGTTATTAAGGAATGTGAATATAATATAAATACTTAAAATTTGATAAACAGAGAAGATGTGATTATATGTTGGACAATTAGAAGAAATGTAAGTTATATTTTTACAAATCTCAAAGAAAATGAGCGTAATTTATCCTATTATAATTGTTGCATTGAGTCTCTACTTAAGTATTGGTCATCCACAAAAGATTAGTCTGTTTCTTGGCTGAGAAAATATTGGGAAAAAAAAATCATAGAGCAACTTTACTACAGTAACTGTTAAGTAAAGTATCCTAATTATATTCTAATATGCACGTGATATTAATTAAAAATAATTGTGTCAAAAGTAAATGATAGATTATACAATACATACGAAAGAAGATATGCATAAATAATCGCAATTATTGTGGAAACTTTTGTCGATTTATGCAATCCATATGGCTAACACGTGAACTTTGTGGCTGGCCTTTTTTAATTCAAACAAACAGGTCTGGTCTTCCGATTCATACATGCCGACTCCTTTTGGACTTGCTCGTGGAGCATGGAAAATATGCTCTACGGCTAAATCCAATGACAACCTCCGATTTATAAAATGGTTAATTCGGTAATGTATCATACGCATCTCCATATAAAGTACGCAACATGATTATTATCTGGAATTAAAAATGTAGATTAAAGTGCCAATTTGGGCGTTCAAATGTACACATCTTATCAATTTAGAGGTTTATAACATCAATTTAGTATTTAAAAAATACACAAGACATTAATTTAGTCATTGAAAAAATTTTGTCACCATTTTAGTCCCTAAAAAATAAATATAACGTTGCTTTGATAATAAAATACATATGATGATATCCATTTGATCCTCTATTTTCTATATGTAAACTCAAACTTATGCAATGCCACATGTACAATATTTTAGAAATTAAAGTAATGCTGCATTTATCTTTTAAGAATTAAATTAAATGTAAAAAAATCTTTCAATGACTAAATTAACGTCATATGTATCTTTTAAAAAATAAATTAACATGAAAAATTAGGATTAAGTTGATATTATGTATATCTTTGAGAACCAAATTGCTTGTTTAGTGAAAAATTCAACTTTAAATTCACCATAATTCTTCGTGCGTTTATTACATGCATAAAACTAATATCATTAATTATTTTCAGATAAATGAGAAGTTTAGAATAACTCTACCTTTAAACTCAACTATATACCATTCGTATAGATGAAAAGCTTAGCAAGAGTCTTAATCAACAAATAAAATACAGAACTGTAACTGATCATTTAGCCACTGAAATACCAAATATAGCAATAAAACAAGAAGTTGCAAATGATAGTATAAGAGTTTGATTGGTTGAACCCTCACTTTTTTAACTTTGGAGGATCTATTTCCCAAAAGTAACTTCTTACCAAAAAGCCTTATTTAAAAGATGATGATTTTGTAAACTTTCTCTTATCGGTTAATTCATTTTGAGCGACACACTTAATAAATCATTGATGGTAAACAATATTCTTTTTTATTGAGTAAACAATAATTTTGATCGATTGATTATTTATGTATTGGAGCGTTTGATTTGTAGGTGAAAATTATGGAAAGTGGAGCTCAATTTCTTCACGTACAAGGAACTAGTTAAACACTATAAAGAAAACCCCACTTGGAAGATGATTTTGTAAGCTTTGTTGTCCTGAATCGCGTATCAATGCGGATTTTTATTCTATTATTGTGTCTAGCGTTCATTATCTCAACCTTAAAAAGTGGACCCAATGAAACTCTTTTATATACTTTAATTTATACTTTATTTTCCCTCTAAATTTATACCAATCTTGTCTACTAAATCTCAAGCAAGGGAGATATGGCCGCTTTTACTTAAACTAAGTAGATGTTCTACGTAAAAATATTACAAAGACAGAGACTCAATTAAGTAGTAATTAATATTGAAAATTAACATTAGGACGATGGATCAATCAGCTAGTCGTCTCACTCTCATTTAACCCCTTTGCTCTTAAAAGAGTTAAGGATTAATGGACTTTTGGTTGGTCGGTCAATCCTATGAAACTCTAACTTAGTCCTTTTAATTCTTAAATTTGTATAAACATACAAATTCTATGTGTCAAATTATACATAAATATTATTTATAAAAAATTTATTTTTATTTTTATTTCCCAACCAAATATACTCTTAAGAATGCTGCATGATTTCTTCTCTTTATTAGAGCTGCAATGCCCTCACTTCAGTTACCTTAATCATATCTCCCAATATACCATTGCTCAATCCCTATTGGACTCTAACTTATCATTAAAAAAAAAAAAATTGAGTCAGAAAATGTTTTGAAAAAATTAAAGGACAATCAAGGCCCTGATGCATATTTCGGTAGATAAAGGAAATTACAGGACAAGATTATTATTTTACGACAAGAGTAAAATTATCATAAAAGAAAAATGCTGTGTGTCTTAGTTTGTCCCGAGATTCATTTTGATCTAGCTATGGCTGAGAGCAAGACTCTTACATGCACATCCTGCGGCTGCGACCAAGACACATGGTTAATTTGAGTTATAGTCTCCTTTTTTTTAATTAATTAGTAGTCTCAAATTTAATCTTTAATTAATTTGAACAAGATTACCTCTAATAAAAAGGTATCTCTGAAAAAAAAAAATTTATGTGATATTATAAGATTTATTAGTGGTGTAATTTTTTAACACTAACCATATATCAAATTTATTCTCTAATTTAATTTTGTCAAGAGTGAATCTTCAATGATTGGATAATTAACCGTCAATTTTTATTCAAGTCATCATTTACATAAAACGTATAATATAAACATTTGTTATGTTAAAAACTATCACTATCTTAATTTTAATGAAACTATTTTCAAATAATTCAACTCAACGCTTAATTTACATTTCACAAAAAAAATTACACATAGTTAATTAGAATTATATGTTAAATATAACTTTTTAATAATTTCATGGCTTACAATTCACTGTTATGCATTAATTTGCGTTCACTTTTTTTTTCCCTGTGGTGGAATTGATTTGAGAGGTCATTAGCTCTTACATATCTTTTATTAAAAACATTGTTTTACTCTACCTAAATTTTGTTTGAAAATGCAAATATTATCCTTGACATATATTAATTACAGTCAATATTCTCTCAATTTATTCACAAAACAAATGAAAATTGATTTACAAAATGAAAAAGAATTCACTTAAGTATTTATAATATATGTAAGGGAAAATAAAACATTAATAGCATATATATAATATCTAATTAATGATTAATTTTGATAGAATATCCGTATAGTGAATTTTACACGGGTATTTAATTATATGGAACTATGGGAGTGTTTTGTGATATATTAATTGTAAGCGTTAAAAATATTTTTCAATCGATAACATAATAATTGTGTAAAAAAAAATTATATTGAAAATGTTTTAAAATTAAATTATAACATTAATATTTTAAGAGGTATGCTTATAGAGTCATGGAATATTCACGAATTTTCCATTAAAGAAACATGAAATTTCATTAAGTGGACATTCCACATTGGAATAAAATGGGGCATATAAGCGTATAATAAGGGGCAATCAAGTAATGCCACTCAAGATAAATAGTTGAATTCTCGAACCCTTCTTTCCTTATCTCCCAAACCACTCCCCAAAACCTTGTGATATACTTGGAGAGAGGATCCAGGCCGTTCATTCTAGCAGCAAAGTAATGGCTGCAGAACATGTTCTGGAGTTGTTTGATACCTACTGGTTTGAAACAGCAGTTTTGACCAACAAAACCCCTTCTTCACCTCTTCCCTTAACAGTTCTTGATTCAACCCCCCAAAACCATGTGGTGGAACAAATCCCCTTAGATTCAGAGCTCCTTAGAGCTCCAACACTTCAAGTGAGGTCTTTCAGTGACCAAAACTTGGGCTCATCAGTGAGTGTTTTTTCTGATTCTCTGTCACCAAACTCTGTCCTCACACCACAGAAGCTGAGGCCAATTCTTTCTGGGAGGGAATTGGAAGATTTCCCACTTGAGAAGAGTGCTGGAAACCATGCAGAAGAAGATGAAGAAGTAGCCATCAAGAAACAGCAAGGTCATAGAAGAAGAAGATTCAAGAAAGGAAAAACCACTAGGAGCTTATCAGACCTTGAGTTCAAGGAGCTAAAAGGGTTTATGGATTTGGGTTTTGTGTTCTCTGAGGAAGACAAGGACTCAAAGTTGGTTTCTTTGATACCGGGGTTGCAAAGGCTAGGAAGAGAGGATTCAGGTGTAGTTGGTGGAGAACAAGAGCAGAAAAAAATTGATGAAACTGTAATTTGTAGGCCTTATTTGTCAGAGGCTTGGGGTGTTTTAGACCAAAGGAAGGTTGTGAACCCATTGTTGAATTGGAGGGTACCAGCCCTTGACAATGAGATTGACATGAAAGACAGTCTTAGGTTCTGGGCTCACACAGTTGCATCCATTGTTAGATAACAATAAACGGGCTTTTTTTTTTCTTTTCTTTCGTGTGGATGTTCTTCAAAGTGCAATCTTCTTGCTGTTCCTTGAAAAGTCCCCAATTGTACATATATTTGATTTCAGCTAGAATCATAGATGTACATTTACCAAGTTAGTTATTGTACCAAAGATTTTTCTTTCCTTTTTCTTTCCTTTTCTTTTGTTTTTTCCCCCATGCACTTTTGTCAATTTATCTGCACAAGTGTAGTAGAGAGAAAGAAAGGTGCCTCTGGAAAGAGAGAGAGCCTTGATAATTGTTCTAGTGTGGTCTATCTTGCCTTGAGGATTGGATCAAAATTTTTTCCGACAAAAGGGTTTTGATTTGTTTATTCCAAGTGGATTAGCTTACCCTTTGATGCTTCTACAATTATTTGTTTATTTCTTAGTCTTTTTTTTTTTAATGATAATTGAACATTGCAATGCAGATGTTAATAGTGTGGTTGACACGGGGTTTTTCACACCAGCCCAATTTACTTAAATAATGTTATTTAGTGAATAACAAGAATGACTGGGCCTAAGTGACAGAGACAAGAAGAGAAGCAGGGCCACCAGTAATTATTATTTATACTTGAGTGGAGGCTAGCATAGTTTTTCTATTAGCAAAAAGTTCAGGCCAATGGGAGTCGCACTTTAATCAAAGATGAAAAAGAACGAAGAGGGTTGAGATCACACACACCACTTTCCATCCACTCATGCGGCTCCACTGGCAAATGGGGTGAGGCCTGATCATTGCATCAGGCAATACTGGGAGAGAGCATTTTTTAAGAGGTTAAATTCAAACTTTTGAATGATTGTGTTCCTGCAATTTTAGGTCAAATTTGACTTTTGGGTATTTTTGGTGAAACCTCTAAACTAGATTAGCTTTTAGCAGCATTTAGAAAAAAAATCTTATGAAAGTTCATATCCTATTTAGACATTATAAATATTCTCAATAGTGTATTGCTGCACGGTAAAAGAAATTATAGTTGGAATTTTTTTATCTCTATCCCCTTATCCGACATAATATGGGGTGAGGTCTCAAAGTATATAATTTCTTGTCTCTACTCTCTCTCATCCTATAATTTTTTGATCTCATAGTATTACCTTTAATTCTTTTTATTTGGAAATATATCTCAAAAAAGAAGAAAAAAATATCATTTCGTTACAGGTGTCTCCGTTTGCTGTCACAATGATGAAAGAAGTCTTCATATATTTTGGCGCATACACTATTTAATACAATTTTTTTGGGTACATATTTAGTTAATACAATTAAATATAAAACATTAATATATAATGTTAATATTAATACTATATACTAATGTAATCATGAGACCTAGCACTCTTGATAACTAGTTAGGCTCTTTAACCATCTAACTAGAGATTCGATTCTTAACGGTGTGTATGGAAAAGTTTTCATAGTCAGAGTTTTACTCTCTGGGGGAGCTTCCACCCTAGAGAAATTAGTTATTGCTGCTGATGGTAGATACCATATGAAACCAAAAAAATATTTTCATATGTAGCAATGTGAATGATTCTTAATCAATCTGTCAATCATATTATCACTATCATTTAGATTTAATTCCTAACTATTCATGGTAGATGGTTCATAAGTACTTCTAGGAGCATTAATCTGAAAAATGTCCTCACTCTGACTTGGGTAAACCTTTATCTCAAGCTTTTTGTGTAAAAAAAATATGAAACGTTAATATCAACAACAAACTTTTTAATTGGGAAAAATATGAAAGTGCAATGTGATAAGAATCTGACCAAATACTGTCATAATTCATGGAGAATGCATACCTGCTACGGCCAACCAAACGTATTAGAGTATCTCTAATCACGTTGACGTTGGACAATCAACCAAGTTGGCTTTAGATTATTCGTAATTCGTCAAACAATGTATCCTTGAGAAGGTCCATGCATATATAAAAATCAAACACGAACGTCAATGTTTGAGACCTAAGTATATTCTCTCGAATATCCGTATATATGGTAGAATACTGGGGGCTCCAAGGAGGGTGTAATAGTATTATTAATCAGTGTGCTTTAATACCGTAAAATCGGGTAATTCTACCTCTATAAACATAAAAGTCAGCAAAATGACAATTTTGTTATCAAAATTTTTGCTAAAATAACATAATACTATTTATAATCTTTAATGATCTTCAATACTTAGTTAACCATCTCTGTCAAATCCTGATAAAATTGTGTAGTTTTGCAACATTATTTGATAAGATTTAACCAGAGAACAGTTTTCTCAATCGACTCTAAGACCCGTTCATGTGGTCCCATCACATGATGTTATCTGCTTCGGGCAAGTGTTAACAACCTACATTCGCTGTTTGTCTAATGGAAGCTTTGATTGCATTATTGAATTTTGCAAAGAGAATTAAAGGAGAAACTTATACTGAAATTATTTGTGGACAGAAAGAAAGTGTATGCTAAGGTACTTGCAAACGGATATTCAGCTGATTCTGGATGAAGCTATCATTTAAAAACTGACAATTGAAAGATGCGCTTAAATTAATCGAGAAGAATGTGTATACCTTTCCAAATTCTGCTCAAGTCAGAGAGATCAATGATGGTATGAGCTGTGCAGACCATTCACATGAGCCTATCCCTGCTCTGGTTTTCATTGAATTATTTGCATTAGCAATTTTTTTTTGCCATGCAAAAATAATCATTTTCTAGACATTTTCAGAAACCCTTCCGTAATTTAATTTGTAAATAATAATAAGAGTTATTATCATAAATGGTAATTACTAATTGTGTATATACCAATCAGGCAATCAGAGTATATCCAGGACCATCCTTTCTTCCACCACATTCGTAGGCTTATCAGTTTTTCCTAATTAAAAAAATCTTGGTGAAAAAACGTGCAATTCAAGAATAATTAACCACACAACTGGTTAACTATTTGTAACAATTCATCAACTTGATCAAACACTTGAATAGTTTCTTGAACTACCTATGTTTTTGCCAAAAATTCATTCTTCTAAATCTTCCCAAGAATAAGTCATCGGTATAGAGCACACTGCAACATAATTATAAACTAGCCTTCTTTCATTTTCCCTTGTATTAAACTAATTCATCTGTGTGAAAATTTAAAATTCACCTTAACTTAGAGTTGCTACATACAGAATTATGGCTAGTTGAGTGAGGAAGACCTCATGAGTTTCACTGAGAGGCAACAAATGAATTAATTACATGGGACTGAACGTAACAGAAGATATAGGGAAAGTACTGGTCACTTGTCCTTGCCAGAGCTTGCCTCTGGTAGTTTAAATTTGGGAGGCATATCAACACCCCTCCTTGAGTACTCCCTCCATCTTCGAGCAGCGGCAGCAGCTCTTTTCGCTCTTTCTTTAACTTCCTCCTCTGCGAAATGATTACCATTTGAAAGACTACGTAGGCCAACAATGTAATAACAATATAATCTTGCAATAGCAACAACTTATAGATAACATAGGCCCAAATACAATCCTTCCCTTCTTAGAGAATGTCTGGTTTGTTTTCTGAATGCCAATGTTTTCGTTCAAGTTTCTGTTCTCAGGATTTCGGGAAGTAAATGTTGAAAATAAGATTTTGTTGTTTTTATTATTTCTTTTGTAAAATTTTGAAAATAAGAAACAGAATGAAAATAATATGTCACCTTTGTAATTAGTGAAAATATATCAATTGAAGATGAAAGCAGTCCCCAAGTTTAGAAATTACACACAAATTTTTATCAAGAATTACTGAGATAAAGATCTGAAGTAATACAGCACCTAAAACTAGAAGGCTGAAACAGGAATATCCGGAGCATATAATTATTATAGTTTCCAGTAATTTTAAGTGTGTAACCTTTTAATACTTTGACATCCCCCATACCTGAACTCTCATAGTCTTTCTCTTTCGGGTTGCCCCAAAGATTGCCCCAGTATGAATCTGTTCTACCAGAACGCTGCTGCTTCATCATTCTATACTTTGCTCGTTCCTGCAAGAAATTCATGAGCATTTAATTCGGCAGGAAACCTCAAGTGCATTACATGTCACAGACACTGAAGCAGGATTGAAATTTCACACAACACAAATGTAAACAGTTCCGTTGTCTACGTCCAAACCTGAGTATCATGCAGAGCCTTTCATTTCTCTAAAAAGAATAACAAGTCAGATGTAAAACATTTTGTTGCTTGTGTGGACCAGGATGAATTGGTATGCTTTAATTCTTCATTTATATCAAAGCTAACAAGCAACTGACAAGTCTATTCAGATAATCATTTTCTGAACCATTCATTAGCATTTATGCTAGGAAAAATTAGTTGCAGTGACCTGCTAGAAACTGAACCATATCAGCTTACAATCAAGGACCACTGAAATGAGGACTCACTCATATTTAAGACTAGGAAACTTGTGTACAATATCTTTGAAGTTTGCAATTTCTAATTGCTTAAGAACCATCCACTTTCCAGATATTGCAGGGCCCAAAAATGATAATTAATACAGTCAAAGTCTACCATAACAATAATAGTACAATCCAGAGGGAATATATATACACAAACATAAGATCAATTGCATGTATATAAGTGACATTTCACATACTAAGCAAAAAAGGAAGGTGAATCAGAATATGAGAGTTCTTACCAAGACTTTGGATTGCCTCTTTTCCCATCGGGAACTTGCCTGCAATTAGTGTACACAGAGCATGTTAGGTGAGAGACAGCACTCAGAATAAATATGCTAAGACCCTAACTCTCAAACATTCTGAGAAAATACTTCCTTTGAAAATAAGCTTGAAACCTAAGAGGCATCCTATCTTGCACGACTATAGGATGGAAAATAAAATGCCACAACAGATTATAATATTCAGAAAAAAAAAATGCTCTCTCAATCCATGTTATTGTGATATTTCAGTTATTGATCGAAAAGACAGGATGAAGAATGTTATTCTAGGTCTTTCAGTCAGATCACAGGTTATGCAGAATATGATAATTGCAACCTTATTTCAACCTCAGAAATCTACCATCAATCACTATCCATCAAATGCAGATAAAGAATTACAAGAAAACCTGAGAACATTTAAATAATCTAGAAGTTAATGCATTATTCTTACCATTCTAAAAACATCAAATGATGCTGATCCCATTCCTGAAAGCATTAGGGCAACCTGCTCATATTTAAGAGACACAGCATATAAGTAGAACACTAAACACAACTGGAGGGACCATACTTTATAACTGAGGCCTTACATTGACTCTTTCTATGCGGCGCATTTCATCTTCAAGTAATGATAGTTGTGCAGCAGATGTCCAATGAATGCAGTCCACAGGGCTAAAATACCCACACAAAAAATGTTAAATTAATTCCAGTAATCTCAATTAGCTTAGTTGCTTCACAAACAATATCATTGTCATACCAGAGGTTATAAAACTCAAGTATCTAACAGCAACAATGGGAAATTAAATCTATCGACCAAGGATGATAAGAAAGAAGAAGGCGGATTCCTGCATTAATTATGACAGACCAACGTGCCTAGGGCAGGCTTGAATACGTGTTCAGCTTAAGATACTTCATACCTTGCAACTTTGGTCTCAACAATATAGTCTCTGAATGCTGGAAGTCAAAAGTTTAAAAAATTTTAGATCATGCCATCAGGACTAGCCAATGGAAAAGGAAAGAACTGCAACCATACCAGCCCCAGAGGCATGGATTTTTTTAAGAGGGTTCTGAATCTGGTATTGTTATCATTGCTGTTAACCCTAGGTTAATTTCATACATTTTTATGCAGTTAGTAAAGGGTGAATACTGAATACCATAATATGTAACTTAGCTTGATTCATGAAGGCTCATTCATTATTGTGTCTATAATACAATGAAACAATATTATGTAGACTGTAACTAAGAAGAAATTGATTTAAATTCACAATTATATTTATATATAATAAAAAATTGATATTAAGGCATATCAACTTATGAAACGAGCATCTAACACTTCATGATTCCTTATTATCATTTAGAAATATCATTTTCACTCAAATATAGTATCGACGCTAAGATCACCATCAGATATACATATGGAATAAATACTGGCAGTTAATGTAAAACTTAAATCAATTCTCAGAAGAAACGCCTAGCATTGGCCAGAGTTGAAACAAGTTTAATAACTAGAGTTCTATAACGGTTAATTATGATCACAGAAATGATTGATAAATATAGGTGATTAAAGTAATGCACATAGACACACCAACTGTCAATCGCCTGTTGAATTAATTCAGGGTTCCCACGCTGGCTGTATACTCTGGCTCTTCCAAAGTCTTCCTCTATTGCAAACACATCAGGGGCTACATTGGTACAATTTTTGCAGCCTGTTGAAGGATTTGCAGCATAGTTACATCATATGATTTGTAATCTCTCACAGGAAATTTTTCTAGATGTATCATGGACATCTAATAAAGATTGTCAGTAATTGTCCCCTTTGCATGTTTTGAGTGAATCCTCGCAGATCCAAATGTATTTGTTTATAAAAGAAGTGCAATGTAACAGAGAGAACCATGATTTTTCTTTTTCTCTTTTTTTCAAAAGAGATGAAAGATAACATCAAGTGCTTATGAAATGTGTTTGGTAAACATTTTATGAGTGAGGGAAGTACCTATGCAGCTAAATTCATCAACAAAAGCATGATCCATTGGGCTAGAATCATCAAGGAAAGGATTGATTGAAGTCAAAGAATATCCATGAATTTCATCATAAATCTTGCGCTGGATGGGATCACTGAGCACCTGCACTGGCACTGCAATAGTCAATTTACCATAAAAGCACAGGATATACAGAACTTCAATAACATTTTCCTCAAGCTAAATTGATGAACAAATGGGACCCACCGAATAGACTTCATTGATGAACATGCAGAAATTTGTGGTCTCAGTATCATCGCCACTCAAGTCCGGGTGGCAAGCCTTCATGCAATCATAGTAGGCTTTCTTGATCTGAGCTGGTGTTGCATCTGGAAGCTAGTAAAAATGACCAACCAATTGTTAGACACACTGCTACTTAGCTTATCATGCATCAGGTTTAGCAAAATCCAGCCAACTTTACTAATGTGCACTTGTTTGTCACCAAGGAACTGTATTCCTCAAGAATTTAATTTCGTTGCACCATGTTTAATAGCATCATCCAATCATGCTGCATCAGCAAATATAATTGACCTCACGCCCACTATTTGTAATGTCATGCAAATGGAATGATTTTATTGGATGATATTTCATCAAAATTGAACTCACTGCTCAATACCGAAATCAATGAGATCATGGATAATGGAGTTTAAAACTTCTAATAAAGCAAATATCTTCAAGAGTTAGATTCTTAACTTCGACTTTTTTTTTTTCAGCAGAGTTTGATGCATTACCAGACCCAAAACTGCATAATAGTCATCTGTAGCAGACTCAGTCGGAGAAACTGAATCTTCAGCAGCAACTCTGACTCTGCCAGCACAACCTCTTCGCTTGCCACTTAGTGTTGTTACAAAGGTACAAGGACTTGCAACCTTAGAAAGCATGCGCCATGAGCTTCTTGAACACAAATTCAGTGAAGGGTTGTGGATTTTGAGAGCCTCTGTGTACACTGGAGACAGGAACTGAGCCATGATTCGAAGGCCAATTCCAGCGAAAAGAAGGCCTTGCTTCAATGTTCAAACAGGATGGTGAAGTTGACGACAAAAAAAATGCAAATTCAGAAATAAAAAAAGAAAAAAAATGTATGTAATAAATGAGTTTTGGAAAATTGTATATTTCGAATTTTTGAGGAGGAGGAAATTTTGGCCGAAAAATTGGAAAAGTGAAAATGCTGACATGTCACTCTTACCAACCACAAGACATCCTCAGGACGAATCTAAGATGAATCTGCGAGAGAGAGAGAACCAAAAAAAGAAAAACAAAAAAGAACACGCAATAAGTAAGTCAATAACACTTTTGGCTTTTACTTGAACGGTGGTGATCATCTCGTGCACGCATGCTGCTTTTTTTGTTGTGCTAGTTTAGAAATTGTTATTATTATATTTTTTTATAAACAATTAATGCGTGGATTAGAAAAAAATATGTAATTAATTTTCATCTGAATTTAAATGAAAATTCAATGTGGTTGTATTAAAATTAATAAAAAAATTATTTTAAGCCATTTATTAATTATACATATCCTAAAACCATTTGATAATTTATTCTCCCATTGAATTTTCTGGAGCTCACGCCTATTTTCTTGCTCAAGTAAAAGATAATCTCCCACCGATATTTGACAGGAACTGAAGGCAAGAAAACAAAGTCGATCTTTGAATGAAGCTTGCTACTTGCAAGAAATAAATATCATAGTTGAAATTGTTAGACAGGAAAATATGAAAACGGCTTTTCCGGTATTGGGGTAATTCATATTTTGCTCATCTTAATAGCAATCATTCCGTGATTATTTGTGTCTCTTTTTTTTTTTCCCAAAATGTTCTAGAATTAAATGTGGGAGCTTTGGAGCTGAGTACTCCACGATTGTACACAAGTCAGGGAAGAATCAAGATGTTGGTGCTACAGCCACTTATAAGCCGAAGCCCATGCAGTCGGGACTAGACTATATTGGGCCTTAGATTTGTGCTTCCTGTATATTGTGCTGAGGGCTTGGAAGGTTGCATGCCAGGAAGGCAGGAAAACAAAGCAGCCCATTGAAAAGCCCAGTTTACGTTAAATAATTTTGTTGGACGCAAGATGTGGTTTGGTCCTTCTGGACAAAGTCCCTCATAATTTAACACAATTGTTTTTCTTCATCGTATTCCTTTTACCCCCAGGCCCCATCGCATGTTGGGAATAAAGGATGGGATGAATTCTTCACGTGGAAATGTTTTTGAATAAGCACGCTTACACAAATTTATAATAAAATTGATGAGTCTTATAAAAAAAAGGGAATATATCCTAAATAAAATTAGCAAAATTCATTTTTATGAGTATATGTAAAAATGAGATTGTAGAATTGTACTCATCGATAATCTCTCATTCACATGTATTAAGCAGTGATTCGAATTCTTGTTAGGGAAGGTATCCACATTTAATACTTGTTGGTGCATTATCCGATTTTGCCTTCATTGAATATTATATACCTTTGGAATAGAGGGAGCTTTTTGGTGTGCTCAAGACTTAAACATAGTGCTGGGGCTGAGCTGTGTTTCTTTCGGATGTCTCTGCCTTTTCTGATGAAGAGGCCCCTTCCATTCTTCATATAGCTGGAATGACCAGCTGTCTTTTCGTATCATTGAAGGGCAGCCATGTTATCTTGTTTTCAGTTTTGTGAGATAGTACATGGTTGTTCTTGGTGTTGGTGTCTTGTTACGAGCTAGCTTTATTTTCGTTTCGCGCTATTTAGGTGTTATGTTGAACTCATATAGTTTTCCTTACTTATCTCTTTGAAAGTCATTCTCTTTTGACTATGGAGGAAAAAACTTCAGTTCTTATATAATACAATTTGGCTTGAAGTAATTTCTTTAGTGGTATCTGGCTAGATCACCAAATATAATGAGGAGACCTATGTAACAAATCTGTTGTACATTATTCCTTCGTGGTTAATCTTTATTGTACTTTTTAATATTTCTTTAGTTTGCTGTAGGAGCAAGGAATTCAATCTGTATTTTGCTGCTGATTGCCCCCTCTTTTGCTATACATGTCTGTTGTTTAGCCTGGTTTCGTAAGATTCATCTTTATATATACCAAGTCCGGCATATATTAGAAGGATCTGAAGGACACAACATTTAATCTGTGTAACATTAATTAGTACCCGAAGAAAACTCTCAGGAGATGCCAACGATCACTTTCATTATTTGATTGAAAATAAGAGTTTACATATACCCATAACCATAAGTACAACAAACACAAGCAACTTAAGAAGACACAATCTACATGCATAGTCAACCCTTTATTTATTTATAGTAAGGAAACCTTTTGGATGCAAGAACTATTACTTAAGCTATTGGATAGGAGGGATGCATAGCAAGTCCACATAAACCTTTCTTCTTATGTGTGTCTCTCTTCATCCTCACATATCCTTTCTCACCCCATTTGGTGCCCCATGAATTTTTCACCAACCAATACTTTGTACCATCATCAGTTGAACCATAGCCAACTATTGCAACAGCATGGTCTAGATGAGTTCCACATTTTCCTGTGAAAACCCCACTTGAGTAAAATTGGAAAGCGCGTTGTCCAGCTTCAATATAAACCGCTACTGGTTGGTTTGCCACTGCTTTCAGGAGTGCCATTTCGCTATGAGAAGGAACTTTTTCATAGCCCTTGATTTGAGCTTGAGCTTCCTTCTTCTTTACATTACAATCCCTATCAACCCCTTTGTAAGGGTATTTTGCTTCACTTGCTATCCCTCCTTTTTTCACTATGAATTCATAGGCATCTTCCATATAACCACCATTACATCCTTCACTCTCACCTTTAACACAATCTACAAGTTCTTGCTCCGAGAGGGACAATAATTTACCTGCAGTAATTTGGTGGATGCCTTCTGTTGCAGCTACAGTTGCAAAAGCCCAACAACTACCTGTTTTTGGCAAAAGGAAAAAGAAAAAAAATACAACATGACATTAGCAAATAATTTTCCATATAAATGATAAGAAATAATATTATTTGAATATCACTTTTTGATTATTTTTTAGGGAATGCTAACAAATGTCTCTTAAATATTGATTGAGAGAAAAATTAATTAAAATCCATTATCAACTAATGTTTAAAAGATACCGCAGGTTGCACCTTCAAATAAGTCTTAAACGTAATATAAACAATAATTATCATTTTTTGTCTCGTAATCAGTTAATGACAATAATGAAATTGAGTTGAAATAACGAAGTTGAAAAGCACACTAATCATGTAGCTAGTTACGAGTTGCAATATATTATTGACATAATGCATGTCTTTTGTTTTACCACATCCATGTTGGTTCTTGATTGGAGTAACTGCTCCTCTTTCCCTCCAGTCCATGGTAGCAGGAATGTCAGTGACATTTTCATATCTAAAGGGTGTTTCTGTTTCTTTCCCCACAACTCCTATTGTCTTCTGACCATTAAGTGAAGCCTTAAATTCTTCACTGGTTTGGTCTGCATATTGGTTTATGCTAAGTTTGAAAGTTTTGTTCCCATCAGCATTGAATGACTCAATGAACTCAACATTTTCCTTGAATATTTGGAAACGTTTTTCCTTCTCAGCAGGATCTTTATAAAACTTGCCATGTTCTACCATCCACTGCTCGTGTCTCTCAGATGAGCATGCCTCAAGGTCAAGGAGCCTGCGAGACATTACCCGCGAAGACCACAGAGCAAGGATGAGGAACACCGCTAAAACATAGTGCTTTTGGCTAAAGGAAGCCATCTCTTAATGGTTGTGAATAGGGTAGGTATGTTCAGGGCAAGAGGTTTGATTATGATACACTGAGAAAGGAAAACTGGTATGCAACAAACGCAAAGGCTACTACTATTTATAGTTGGGGGAACTCTCTGTAATTTTATGGTACCACTACTATTGCAAAAACAATTAACCATACTTTTTCTCACTTTACATGGATTAGACGACCACAGTAAACCCTCATATGACACTATATTATTGTATGGTAGTAACAACATATTATTAACCAATTGTGCTATTTATAATTATTCTCATTGTATGTAAAATACTGTATCAATTCACATCTTATTCACTAATAAACTTCACTCAACTAAAGTTCACACACCATCTAATGGTGGATGGAGTATGAATCGATATGATATCTTAGATATAATAAGTACAAATAGCATTTTTCATTATTAATACATCACATCTCTAATCAAGTTATAAAGATTCAACAAATTTTTAGTTAATTGTTGATAACTTAACACAATCCTTTTCTTTAATATGGGCTTGAACGGGCCATGCAAAATTTTATATTAAAGCACACCTAAAATTTAAAATCTTTTTCTCAAAATTTGAGTGTATTTTATTTATGATTTAAATATATAAAAACAAATAAAATAAAGTTATGCATGAATTTAACCTATTTAAATGTAGTAATGCTATCGTTAATTTTATATTATTAATTTGTTGATTTAGAGATTAATTTAATATAATGTTGTAAAATGTTTTACACACTAACAACTAATTATGTGGCTTTTATAGTATTTATTAAAAGAATCAACCACTTTTAATAACGTGATAATTAATATGTGATGATATATTGCACAGTTAATTGACTATATACAAACACCCACACTAAGAGTGCATCCAAATTAAATTTATTGATTTAATTATCAAAACAATTATCTAAGAAGTACATACATTTTAATTATTGATATGTTATTACATCATTAAAAAAAATAATCTAAAGTTTTTGTCTACTTATATTCTAAAGAATTTTGTTAATGGTACAATGTCAAAAAGTCCATTTTATGCTCGACAGTGAATTCTCTCCTATGCAAATTACGCATAATCTATTAAGTCCCAGTGCGTGGAATTGACCATATAATTGGAATTTGAAATTAGAATTTGGCACCCAATTTCAATTTTTAATCGATTATGAAAAATATTTTACAGTTAGAAAATCTTTCAAAACATTATTACTCGAATAATATGGGAATATATTATTGGAAAACTTCAGGGGTGCATTTGATTTCAATATTTAATTTTTATTTTCAATTTTTTAATTTTTAATTTTTATTTTCAGTCTTTAAATAATCTTAAAAACTAGAAAGTAAAAAATGATATCGAGAACAAAAACGAGACGCACCTTAAGTTTTTTCATCACTCATTATTTTCATGCGATTATTAAAAATTTGACAAGTCTCTACTAATTGTTTTGACAGATTTTTTGGTATGATTTTTTCTGACTATCTAGGATTCATTTGTACATGTGTAGATAGATCTTTAGGGTTAACCTAGTCACTCATAGAATGATGACAACTTCAAAAGAAAAAAATAAAAATCGACAATAAAAATATACATATGATCGCTCGGATTAAGAAAATAACTTATCATACTTACTTCTAGAAATGCCAAAATACTAATTTAAGATTTTTTTTTTATTTTCCCAAGAGTGGAAGCACTCACTTCTAAGTTCTAAGTAGTCACTATCCACGTGTGCAACCATCCATTTTTCCATTCAAATTGGGTTTGATTTAGATGCCATCATGGTCCCATTTTTGTTGTTTTTGTTTGTAGTTTTTCTTTCTTGAGAAGGACTTCATTAGCCCTTTTTGTTTCCTACAGAATATATATCTTGGTATGCAGTCAAAGTTATCAATCGAACCGCTTTCTCTTAGTCGCCTTCAGAATAACTAGGGCTTTCCAATCACCACAATTGTTTGAATGTGCTAGCCATTACTAAAACATTGAAGAAGAAGTGTTACCAAGAAACGATACTAAATAAAAACAAAAGGATAGCTTGAATATTACTGATTGATGCCATGTGTCAACAGTGATAGATCCAGAAAAGTCAGTTAATAAGAGTAAAAATAACACATAAGTATAATAAAAAAAAAGTTTCACATAACTTTTATCTTAATATAAGGTCTACTTACTAAAATAATTGGGCAAAATATCTATGTATCAAAATAGTTCTAAGAAATTTTTTTTGTTCTTAGTGAGGGCATGAGCCCCCAACACTTACAACATGGATCCGCCCCGTGTGCCAACGTTTTATGTAGGTAGGAGGCTATTGCGGATTTGCGGTGTGAGGAGAGTCCACTTCAAAGAAAGGAAGTCAAATATGGGACAAATCTGCATTTTTTGTGGGTGTTGCGATTTTGGGCAAAGAGGAGACGATTGTGGGTGCTTTCGTCTGATCTAGGTCTGTTTTGTGGATTTTGAGGGTACAGTGTTTTGGTGTAGGGTAGGAGCCGGCAGTGGGTCTTGCGATTAGATTTGCGGATCCTCTTCATGTGTTTATGTCATTGGTGTCAGTGTTATTTGTGTCCTCTATATGATGCATGGGTGATGTCTGGTGTCCTCTTTAATTTGTTCCCTCATGGGACTCATGGTAGCCTATGGTCGTGTGCTGGTTGTGGCTGGGGATGTTAAGTATAACCAGAAGGCTAGGCTCGTGGTGTCAATAGCTTCTGATGGAAGCTCGTCGACGTGTAGCGATTCAGGCCATGTGCTGGCATTCTATGAAAGTCGATAGTCTCTTCCAGAGTGTTGAGAAACCTCTATAATTCAATTCTTTTAAGGAATAATTAAATTGAATCCTATACTTTGAAAACAACTTAAGTGAAGAAATTGAAGTTCTATAGGAATTGAAATCCAACAAAATTAAGGAATTGAAGTCAGACCCAAATGAGTGTGATTTGGTGTGAAAATTGAATTCTAACAAATGAAAATATCAAAATAATCTTACTTGAAATATAATCTTTTATTTCTAACCTATTAATGAAGGATAAAATAGTAAAAACACTTAAATTAATTCAATTTTAGACTCATTTCAAATATAAAAATTCAATTTGCAATGAAATTCAATTCAATTTAATCTCGTTAAAGTTTCCAAACATCCTATTTGATTACCATGCATTGGTCGCTCCTTTCAAGGATGGGTTTGGAATGTGGTTTCAATGGTTCAGCTCCATTTGCCTTTAGTTACAGATCTTGACAGATTTTGGGATTTGCTCTTTGGTGGCTTGGAGGACCGAGTGGTTGGGGTGGACTTGTTATGACCAAGGCTTCTCGACCTAATCTTTGTTTTGTACCTGGCGTGCATTTTTTAGATTTGGTTGTGATGTTTTAATGTTTGTTTTAGTTTTTTTTGTGTTATTTTTGTTTTTCACTTTGCATGTTAGTTTGTTGTTTCAACACTTAGGGCATGTTTGATTTGAGTTTCCAGTTTTTAATTTTTATTTTTAATTTTTTAGAATTTGTAAAAAAAATGAAAAATTCTGAAAACTGGAATTTGTAATTTTTAGAATTTTCAATTTTTTCTTCACAAATTCTGAAAAACTAAATACATTCGCTGCTTCTCTCTTTTTGAGTCAAGCAATTTATACTTTTTTTCAAAAAAATTAGCTTAAATATAAGGATAACTTGAATATAGTGAAATAAGAATTTGGGAGGTGTCTTCGCAGTGGTGGTTGGATGATGTTGGTGAGTGTGATTTGAAGGTGGTTTTTTCAATGGTTGGTGATCAGGATGGTTATGGTGCTCAAATCGAATACATTTAGCCACATTTTTTGAATATATATCCACACTTTTAAATGTGGCTAATAACCGGTCCATCTTGTACCATGTTTTTCTGGTGCATAGCAAGACCAGCCTCATATGTAATGTCAAGTTATGATGTATAAATGAAATTATAAAAAATTCATTTTGCAGTCATTTTTTGTCTTACTTTATTAAATAAAAATGTATGACACACTCTTCAGAATTAAATCTCACACAATTTTTATTTTTTTATTTGTGACAGCATGTTAACCAATAAATCCCAATTTATGAATACAGGCAACAATACTCTAAAATGAAAGCAATATGGTACATATGCTGACAAGGAACTCACAATGCATGCGAGTATATGGCTTATTGAAGCCCTACGCTCATGATAATAGAATTTTCCGTGGATAAAGTAATAGCTTTTCTACTAATTTGTTGTTTCTAATAAATTGAGGGGACTACCTCTGATTGACCAGTCCACAGTGGGTCGTGAGAGTTTTTCTGTTTGAAACGCAATCGGCTGCATTATTTGAGATGATCGGAATCTTGGAATCCATGGAATTCTTGAACGTATTATTACTTGTGCAACTCAAAAAGCATGAATGTGACCAGTGGATGAATATATATGAATGAGAAATGTATTTTCAACCATTTTCAACCAGTGTTATGAAGATGTGGGAATTTATAACAAAAGTAACGGCTAATGTACATCTATGTGGGACTCAAATTTTCTTTCACTTTAGTTTCTTTATTTAAGTATTTCCTTTTATGTCCTCATTTCATATTCAACCAATAGGACTAGCTAGCTCTTTCATAATAGACAAACACACAAAATAAAGAAAGGAATTTTGGATGCATGTAAGTAAATATATATCTTGATTGTTTGACCAGTTGGATAAGCATGGGAAGTTTTGCTTTTTGCAATTTGGTAGGCCAAGCTAAGTCTCAAACGGTATCTCAGATTTTGATATAACAAATGAGGACATGTTCATCGCTTAGAATTAGTAGCATCAACAAAAGAAAAAAAAAAGTGTCCGGAGAAGTGTTTGAGATGTAATGATGTTAAGTATATTGGGTCCATCAAATCCTATGTGACGGAATCGAGCACAGAAATTTCCTTTGCATGCATGCATAGCGCAAAGGATAAATTTTTCATGAACTAGATTTTTTTTTTGATAACATAAGGTTAGATAAGGAAGTCTAAGTTCTGGAATAAACAATACAACTCCTCTCAAGAGAGCTTCCAAGATTTGAATCCCAAATCTTGCAAGTAAAGCTTCTGTAGGATTCAACCCACTTCCAGCATTGAGTTAACCCCCACTGGGCTTTATGAACTAGATTATATATGATCAGTGATAATAGTGAGTCTGAAAAGATTGTGAGCATGTTGACCTTGTCTCTAACAATTAAAAGCCTTCTGCTCCTTTGAAATGGAAAATAGTATAGGAGGATCAAATGGCTCAAGCATACAACTTGAACTTCATCCTTGAAAATGCTGTGCACCATTAGTATCTATTTCATGTTTTTATAAGAGAAATCATTGTTCCTTCAGCTTAAACTTTAAACACGGAGAGCTAAGAGCTCGAGAATGGAAAAGGTATATATATATAATGAAGAGAAAATCGGACTGGACCGGCCGGTCCGACTACGTTAACTGGGAACCGGTCCGGTTAGCATAAAAAAATTGGGGGAAGTCTAAACCGGTCAAAATCAGGAAAATCGGACCGATTTGACCATTTTTTTTTTTGCAAAAATTTTTTTTTCTAAAACTTAAATATTGATATCTTATGGTAGTCATAGAGCAAAAACAAAAAAAAAATTGGAATCAAAGAAGGATATTAACAAAATTATTAGGTTATTATTCTCCTCTCTCCATTATTTGTAAACTGCTCACCATAAACCTCACTAGTTACTAACAAATATTGTTTTCAAATACTTTGTGATCGTGCTGTGAGGTTGAGACTAGAGAAATTTTATATGGATTATGTTTATTTTTATAGATCTATGAATATTTTTTTTGTTGATTATGTTAATATTAATGATTTAATATATTTATTTATATTCTAATTAATCATATATATATATATATATATATTTTTTTTATTACATTCCGGTTGAACCGATTGAACCTTTAAACTTTTGAACTAGTACCTTAACCGGTTCGATACCCGGTTCGGTTTCTCTTCCTTGATATATATATATAGACACACACACACACCCATGAAATCCTTATATATTAAGAAAATATCCTCTGTAAAACCTGCTCCAATTATTGTTTCTTGCTTAGTTTGCATACATGGGTGGAAATAAGTTAATTAGGCTAGGTTTGCTTGAAGAGGTCTCACATGTATTATCAAAAAGTAGCCTTAGGCCGGGAATATTATCTAATATAGGCTTTTTTCATAGCCTTAGTTAGGTTGACATTCTTGAAATTTTGACATGATCCAAAAGTATATTTAGAGGCCTACTTGATTATAATTTTTTAAAAAAATGTCTACCCTTAAAATAAGTTAAAGAACTTCGAAATATGTCAAAAATATATACATTTAAATTGGCTAAAAGGCTTTTCAAATCATAATATTAATCATAATAATATAATTCGGCCAATCTATTAGGCATAATATGTTATTTTTATTACTTGAAACTTGGCTTGTTTAGTTAAAAAGATTTCTTGAAAAGCTTTAATATAGCGTGTTTACTAATTAAATTAGGCCAAACTATACTGAATATATGGTTGAAGGCCTCTAACAAACTATCTAGTCTACTTGCACACATATTTTCATAGGATTTTCAAGGAGTATGAGATTTCCTAATTTAAAAAATCTATGGTGACAAATTTTAGGAAAATTTGCTCATGTGCTTATGTTGGTATAGGATTGTGATTTTATTTATGACACGTATCATTAGATTTAGGAATATTTGAATTAAAAATAGTAGGATCCTAAAGATTTTGTCTGTTAAAATAGCATATTAACTTCTATGACATGAAAAGTTTGTTTAGGATGAGAATAAGGATTCTCTCGAAAGATAAGGTCCTTGGCTATGAATAAAATCAACAACCCAAAAAAAAGAGAATAAGTGAAAGAAGGATTCTTAGGTTTACGAGTTTGGGTGTAGAAGGAGCGCACAAAGTGATACTCTTTTACAGCTTTTTCTTCTCATAGTGAAGAGTTTATCTTTTGGGGGGATGTAGATATGAGATTTATCAAACCACATAAATTCTTATGTCTTTGTACTTGTGGTCATCTCGATAATTTCTCTCGCTTGATATTTTTTATGGTTTATATTTGATTTACTTGTGTTGGTGGGAATGATTATGCTACTCTTCCCCAACAACAAAGGGGTGTAATTGAATTGGATTGGTTTGGGTTTAAAGGAAAAATGAATATGAATTAATCAATTTTGATCAGTTCAAGTTAGGTTGAGTGCTTTTTCTAACTAAACCTAAACCAATCAATTTGGTTCAATTCGAATATCGCGTTTCTTGATCCCTTTTCTTCTTAATTAGTTAAAGTGCAAAAAAATAAAAAAAAATTGAAAAATCAAATTTATATTTTTTTTAAATTTCATATAAAATACCATCAAAATAACAATAATATAGATAAATAAAGTATGATTTGTTAATACATTTTAATATATAGAGTAATTAATTTTATTTAAAAAAAACAACACATATATGATTTGGTTTGGGTCAGGTCTTCAAGTCATTGGGTCTAATTTTGCAAAATTTGATGCCTAACTCAATCACTCATCGATTCTGCTGGGTTTTACCTAATTAGAAGACTCGAACCAAACACATAGGGTGCATATGGTAGTAGGTTTAAATTTATATTCCTTGGAATACTATTCCCAGGAATATTATTCCTAAGAACGTCATTGCCAGATATAAATTTTTAGAGCATTTGGTAGAAGGATTATGCTTTCATGAATATTATAAAATATACCTAGGAATCAACATTCTTATGTTTGTTGCCATTAATATTCCTATGAATGTTGTACGATTTTTTCAAAATACCCCTGATAATTTTAATGCCAAAAATAATAATTTCAACTCAAAAATTAACTATATTATTGAAAAATTAACAATTTAAACCCACCATTAACTATTTAAATTAAAATTTAACCATTTTTACACAAAAATTAACAATTTTAACTCAAAATTAACTATTCTAGCCACAAATTAACTATCTTAACTCAAAAGTTAACTATTCTAACTAGAAATTAACAATTTTAACTACAAAATTAACTATTCAAATTAAAACCTAACCTTTTTAACTCAAAAATTTACTATTTAAACTAAAAATTAGTTATTTTAAGTTTTTAACACAAATTAACAATTTTAACTCAAAAAATACCTATTTTAACCAAAAATTAACAATTTTAACTATAAAATTAACTATTCAAATTAAAACATAACAATTTTAACTCACAAATTAACTATTTAAATATTACCAACGTCAACTAAAAATTAACTATTTTAACTAAAAAATTAATACACAAATATAATTTGCTCAAATTAAATTCAAACACATTTTTTTTAACAATGCTAAATGTATATAATCCATACATATGCCGAATATACTAAAGTCAAACCCACTATAAGGGCTATCAATTTATACAAAAAGCTTTAATTCAAGTCCCATAATTGTTCTAAAATAAGAAACTATGGCTCATCAAAGATATCCAAGACCAAGTCCAGCCTATCTTTAATTTTCCTAGTTTCTCTTTAATTTCCTAAAATAAGTAACTATGACTCATCAAGGACAACCAATCATGAACAACCCCAGCAAATACGCCGCCTAACACAAACAGCACAAGCAAGTTACCCAGTGGATTCTGCTCAGGACCCTGCAACACCACAAACAACAAAGTAATCAGAAATGGACCAATTTTATAAACTCAAGCTAGAATTATGTTAGCATGTGTCACTATTACACATGTCAAGATCACAGGTTAATATGTTGAAATATAAATCGTTAAATTTAAATAAAATGCATTAGAATTTTGAAAATATATCAAACATTTAATAATTTCTTCTTTTAATAGATGAGTTAATTTAATAAAGATAACAAACGCTACTGAATTTGTGCCTATAATGTGGTACACTTTTAGTAAATAAAAAACCATTCCTTTGACATACACATTATGAATTGTGGTAGGGCAAACTTGCCTTGTAACCTCTTAGTGCCACTGTGAGAACACACACAGTGAGGTATCCATTGGTGAGTCCCAAGAAGGAGGTGAGCAGGATCATCCATCCTTGGTCACCATATTTTACTGTATAATAGAAAACTAGTATCAGCAAGAACCTAGAAAGAACTGCTATCATTATGCCCTTTCTTGATTCCAACTTCAGCCATTTTACAAGGGTAATATATCTCGATATGAGATCCACCACATTATACATTGCAATCATAACAATCGGGTAGAAGATTACAATAACAAAGACCAGATGTCTCATCCAAACCATATACTACAAGACTAGTTGTCAATTCAATTGCAGTATCTCAACACAAGTATTGTAACTACTAGACCAAGAAATAGGTGATATCATAAATAAGATCTCATTCTACATGATCCATACAAGATAAGTTACTCAACAAGCACTTCAGAATGTTTCAAGGCAATCAATGTTCGTAGCTAAAAACAAACAGGGGGAAGTAAGAGGTTAAGAAACAATCAGTGATTTAGTGGAAACTGGAAAGTAATAACATTGCACCCTAAGAAAAAGAAAGTCAGAAACTAGCATTTATTTAATCTCCTTAGTCTACAATATTAATATGGAAGAATACAGAAATTAAAAGGGATGGGTTCTTCTCATCTATTATAGAAACAAGTCAATTACTACATGTGTTTCTCAAATCACAATTCCACAATTTTTTTTCACTAAAAAGAACACACCAATTTTCAGCTTAATCCGAGCTCCACCATTATTAGATAGCACAAAACTTAAGCTGCTCAATTATTGCTAAAAAAGACCAGCATTGCTCAATCAACACAGACAACAGCATCAAACTCATCAATTCATTCTACCATGTTTTCAGCATAACTTTAGATTGGCTAAGCATCTGGCTCAATTAGGCAACATAATTACTACAGAGAAGGCAATTCTTGAGAGAGTTTCTTAGCCGCGACAGAATCGAAGCATTTAAACTCATAACAAAATCTATTAGAGAACCCAAACAACCCAAAAATAAGAAACTAATATGCAAAATATAGGCTCAATTTGAAATTTTTAAATCTCAGATATGACAAGTGAATGAACCACCAACAAAGGATCAACCACTACTCAATCTGAAATTTTAAAATCTCAGATATGATAGGAATGGTTCACATTTAAAGAATCAAGAGAAAGAACTGAAAAACTATGTTATCATTATTCCTTAAACAATGGCCATTTTTTCAATAAGCAAATTAAACACAATCTGTAAGAGTTTGGAATGAAAGTGACCAAAGATGAGAGCAGTGTTAACTACAAAACACAAAATAACACAAACTATAAACTAAACACTAACACAAAAGACACAACAACTAACACATTGAGTCTCATGGCGGTGAGGGCCACAGTATCGCAGTTCCCGATCGACATGGATGCAAGGGGTTGGGCCTGTTGTGGGGAGTGACGGTGATGTCGTTCAGCGCCGTCGACGAGAACAGCCAAGCTCCAGCGTGGTCGTGGTCCTGCTCTCTCTCATTTCGCGGCTATCAACCAGAGGCAATCGATCTCCATAGGGAAGTTCAATCGGAGCAGAGAAGAAGAAAAATCGAAAAGAGCGAGTGTATAAATCCGAAGAAGAAAAGAATCCTAATCGAAACCCTAATTAGAGTAAAAAAGGAACAAAGAGAGAACACTAGTGAAGCATACCTTCTATCCATCCTTGCGGTGGCGGCAACAAGTCTTCGCGGTGGAGACGGTGGTGGCACGAGGTCCTTGTGGTGGCAGCGCGAACTCCTTGCGATGGAAGGGAAAGAGGGAAGGGTCAGAGAGCACTCACAATGTTTCAACCCGTGATGTTATGAGAGGGGTAAATTAGGAATTTTACTTTGTCTGACCACATTTCCTTCCCTGGGAATAAAACATTCCCACCTGAAAGATGGGATAGAAAATGAGATTAATTCTATTCCCAGGAATCAATTTTGCCTGGGAATATTTTTTCAATCTGTTTACCAAACATTGGAATGTTTCATTCCCATGTTAAAATTCCCAGGAATTACAAAAAAAATCGGCTGCCACACATCCCTATAGGTTTGGTTTGGATTGGTCAAGTTGACCTAATCCACTTACATCCCCTACCAACAATAAATCTACTGCTTCTACTAACTTGAATAGACTAGAGTGAAAATAAGACCACATGCAATAAAGAACCTATTTGGTTTGCATTTTTATTTTATGTTTTCATTATCTTTTTTTTATTTTTATAATTTTATGATGGAAATAGTAAAAATAAGAAATAAAAACATGAAATAAAATTTTATTATTTTAATTATTTTTACTATTTTCTTCGCGAAACAAAAGTCATAAAAAATGAAAATAGAAAATAAAAATAGAAACAAAACGTACCCATATCTTCGATTTCGGCCTTCTAAAAAGTCACTTCTCACATGGCGTGGAAATAAGGAAAAGCATGTCAAACTCTGGCTTAAACTACCTAGACAAAATCATATGGGCAGCAAAGATGCTTTCTAGATGCATGTGTGAACTCCCAAATGAATTACTAAAATTGTGTTTATTTGCGGAGTCAAACAAAAACATCAAGAAGGAAAATGTTTTGGAAATGGCCGAGTTTTATGCACGTTTTGGTCAAAGAACTTTTTGTATATTTTTGTAAATGTATTCTTTGTTGACTAAAAACTCATCTTTGTGCTTGTAACAGGGTCTAAAAATGTCATGATACTATGACATGCTCTTGTTGATATATGTGTATAGCATTTCTTTTTGAACATTGAATAAATGGAATGGAAAAACTGTCGATGCCATCTACGCATGTTTTGTTTTATTCTTCATTTGTCCTAAAACTACTACAGTTTTCCTCATTGAAAAGCATTTATTTTTTAACAATGTTATTTCAACTCCATGGCATACAAGACATCAAACATTTAACACAAAAAAATATATGGAATCCACTACTTTATCTTTGGTAACTAAGAAATGCTTAACTCTCAAGGGAAAAAGTTAAAGAGAGCAACTTGTGTTCAGGTAGCATTTGGTAGGAGGACAGGAGGATAGAGACAAAAATATAAGAATAATGGAGACAGTAGAGATGGAGACATAAATAATAAATATATATAAGGGTATTATTCAAAGAAAAAATATTAAATTTATGTCTTTGTATCCTATTCCCACTGTCTCCATTTTGGAGATATAGAAGTTTTGTGTTTCTCTGTCTCGAAGATAGAAAATTTTTCTGTTTCCTGTTCCTATCTCCATCACCAAACAAATTTATATCTCCAGTGTCTCTATATTTTTGTCTCGAAAACAGTAAATAAACACTAGCCAATATAACAAGAATGAAAATGATGAGACTCAACAACCGAGACTAACACTTCGTCTTAGAACGAATACAAAAGCTCCCATTTTTTTTATCAAGGCCATGCCTGATTATGCTGTGCTTCCATCACCCATTGGGCTTCAAAAATGGGCACAGGTCGATGGCTAGTGAAAGGAGGCACAGAGAACTCAACCATGTGTGGACCAACCAAGAGGCAGATATTCTACTGCACCCACTATCTTTCTCATAATGAGAGCGTGGAAAACGAAAAGGCACTTGCACACTCCCCACTACGCGAGTTATTGATAGATTTTATCAACAAAAAATAGAAAATATGAGCAAATTCCTTTTTTTTGGGATTTCGGTCATTACTGATAGATTTCTTATTGGTAATTTGCCGTAACATTCGCACCAAATTGCATGAAATATGGCACGCGAGTTACCAACAAATTTTCTATAAATAATTATTTTTTAAAAAAATTTAAAATTTATCTTATCGATAAAAAATCCATTTATGATTATATGAAAAATTAATTTAAAATTTATTTTACCGACCAAAAATTCACCCGTAACCAATGGCCAATGGAAACCTACTCCGCTATGACCACTGTCCACAGGTCGAAGACATCAAGCCTCCTTTCCAAAACGCACAAAACGCTAACATTCTTGAATCCAAAAAAAAAAAAGCAGAGGAATTCGTCCAAATGAAGTGGCACGTGATAGCTTAAGCCAAGAAAAAATTTAGAATGCAAATATATCTAACATCCAACTCTGCAACAAAGAAGAGGTCATATCCAGCAAAAAATAACCCAAAATCAGCAAAAACGAAGAACCAACAAAGATCTAGTACGAAAAGGCACAAAAGACGAAGCCTTCACTAAAGGCAAAACGACAACATCAAACCTAAACGGTTCCAGTACATCACGACCTCCCCAGCACAGTGACGATGGGATCGAGGGCCTTAAAAGAGAGAGGTTGATATATATGTGGAAATGCCCCTAACCATGACACTGTCGTGAACACAACTCCATCGAAAGGTAAGGATCCTCTAAAGTGAGGATCTTACTAGAGGGTAAAGTAAGATTGTTTTACCTTTAGATTAATAAAATTAAAAATGAGGCTCTCTTTACTTTATTAACTCAAGAGTGATATTACTTACTTTACTCTTTAAAGTGAGATATAGAGAATCCAAATTTCGATCGGAAACCAACCCAACTGGATCAAACAGACCAAATAGCCCCATCTCAGATCACACCCTCTCTATCCTTGATTCCAGAGATCCCAAGCCCTAGCGGCACACATAAAAAACAAAGTTGAGCTCGACTTCATTGCAAAAAAAAAATAATAATAAGGCACGATCTGCATTTTCATCAGGCCACCAAGAAAACCTCATTCTTGCACTGCGAAAGGAGTCGCGCCACCAAATGACCTAATTTATGCATCCTTGCTGAGACACTCAAATATTCCAACTCTCTATCGCTCTTCAACACCCTATCTTTTATCTCTTGGATGTCTAGGTGTCTCCAACAAAATAGGGTTCAAGTATAATTTTTATATACTTTTAGCTACTATAATTTACAGTAAGATCGGTCTCTAATGGATTTTTCCTGATCCGACAAACTACTTCTGATTTACATGACAAGTGTATGCTCCGTGAAGGATATGCTTTTCAATGAAGTCAGTTAATTATCTAATCTATTTACTTTCTTTCTGTCCTGATTTATATTTGGAACAAAACACAGGCTTTCATACATGAGTTAGTGGGGGTCATTTAAATAAATAACAAGAGATCCTATAATTTGGGTTTTAGTTTTGCATTTTTTTAACCATCTGTTTCAAAATTAAGAAAAATGACAGCAACTACCGAATTTTGTTAACGGACAAGGAATAGTCCAAGCCTTATGTGTAAAGGCTTCTTCACATTTCTGTGTTCCTTGCGTGGTGCCATGTGCTTAAATTCCTTGCTCGCTTATATTCTTCATTTGCTTTTTGATGGAAGAACTTTTCCTTTCCACACAATTCTGAATAAAAGATGAGAAATGAATAAGGAAGCTTCAAAAGTTAATCATTTAAAATTTGGTCCCAATTTTTCATTTGGCCCAAAGTGATATTTCCGCTTTTTACACATCCATTGAAGTGAAAACAAGAATTTGGGACCGATCCCAACTTAAAGAAACCAGACTCAATTTTCTCTTTGGCCATTTATCATGTGACACATGGACATGTACTCATGTGGTATAAATTTTCGCATTGACCATTATTTACGTAGAACAAAAGTTGGTCCAAAGAGGAGCCTTAACTTTGAAACGAGTCCCAACTTTTATGACGCATTGTTAAGGTGGAGCGGGTATTTGCGAAATGGACCCCTTTGTAGAGATGCTCGTCCCGCTTCATTTGGATGTGTGTGAAAAAAACAACTTCGACAACTAAACTTATCAATTTCAATTTTTCAAATACATTCTTCAACTTCAAAAAGATTATCCCATAAACTATTCTTGTTTCCTTTTGTTTACTATTTTATACCTAAAACTTGGGAGTCATAAACGTATCGATCTTATGATAGAGTAAGTAATTCTAAACCAAGATTTTAAAATTTAAACATTTTCGTATGAACCCAAGATTGTTTATCAATGTAAGGCAGAGATGTTAAAGAATAGTTTGTCATGAAAGTTAGTTTCTGTTACTAGCTCAGTTGTAATTCTGTTGAGAGTTAGTTACCTTGTGAAGCGTATCAGCATGTGTATAAATAGCCTGCAACACTCGATCATTGAATCAATCAATACAGTCATCACTTTCATCACACTCTGAGTTCTCTGAACTCTCTCTTCTCTCAGATACCTTCTTACCTAAGGCCTGGCCCTGATATGTACAATTGAGATTTGTCGTATTGATTGTTAATTTCAAGATCCAATAGTTAAGACTTTCTTAATTGACTGGTGACATTATGAGTTTAGAGGCCTATTTGCGAATCACTCGAAGTTATGATATGAATTTCAGTACATTAATTTATGTTCATTTGGTTATTAATTACAACTTTTATCTGATTTTTTAACAATATAACTAATGATGAAATGGTAATGTCTCTTGTAAATCCCTGATTCGAAGCCTAGGTCATTTAGCCATGTTATTACATAGTTGATAGTTTTTAATTATACCAATAACATTTGCTTAAAATTACATAACGAAATTTGATCCTGACCTATTTTATTCTATTAAATCATATATTATATATATGTAATACTTATGAAGAATAAATAAGCTGAATAAATATTCAATAACACATGCTAGTTAATCACATAAATGATACCACACATAATTTAGCTATATAATTGTAAGCAAATAAGAGCATTTTACATGACAAAATATATACTTAAGCAATGGGATAAGAGGCATCCATGGCAATGCCACATAAACCTTCCTTGGCTTTAATTCCTCTCTTGATCCTTATGTATCCTTCCTCACCCCATTCAGTGCCCCATGAATTCTTCACTATCCAATACTTGGTGGTGCCATCATCAGCCACACCATAACCAACCACAGCAACACCAAGGTTCAAATCGGTCCCACAAGCTTCCTCAAAAACTCCACCTGAATAAAATTGGAAATCTGCTGATCCTCCATCAATGGCAGCTGACACTGGCTGGCCTGCCACAGCTTTCAACAGTGCCTCTTCGTTATTGGAAGGAACGTTCTCATAGCCCTTAATATGAGCCACAGGAGAGTCTTCCTTCTGTGTGTTACAAGTGCCATTACATATTGTTGAGGGGGGATAGTCTGCTTCACTTGTGATTCCATGCTTTACTATGAATTCATAATATCCATCTTCCGTTAAAACACCCCCACAGTCCAACAGTTCTTGCTCTGAAAGAGGAACCAATTTGCCTGTAGTTATTTCGTAAATACCCTCTGTAGCAGCTACAGTTGCAAACGCCCAGGAATTACCTGATTTTATATAATAGACCATAAACATTGAACCAATAAGTTGTCATTATTGTACCAATGGTTTAAATTTTGCAATGAGCAAGTGTTACAAGCACAAGCTGCTAGAATTTTTTTATTGAAAACAAAAATAGTCATTAGATTAAAAACTAAGAAATATGATCTGGGCTGTACATTTACATATCAATAATAACCATATCACACGATTCCTTTTTTTTTTTTCATGCTTATGAAATTGTAATGATGACAATGAAGTTTGAATCTAATAATTCATACATAATATTTAAAACCTTTGTCACTGGTCCAATTCTTGTGGCCTAACACATGAATATTACATCATTATAACAGTAACTTTCAAGAAAAATTTTAAGTAACATTTTTCTGTTTAGATTAAAATAACTTATTCTAAAACAACTTATAATTGAAAGTTTTATGAATTTTTTTAAATAAAAACTATGAATTTAATAATAACCAAAAATGCCCGAGGTGAATGATTTTGCTCACCACATGCTCCTTGACTCTTGATTGAGGTAACAGCTCCTCTTTTCCTCCAGTCTATAGCAGCAGGAACAGCAGTTACACTTGCAAACCTGAAGGGTGTTTCTGTTGCTGTTCTCAGCCCATTAATCCTCGTGTACCCCTTACGTGAAGCCTTGAATTCCTCGTTGGTTTGGTCAGCGAATTCATTGATGCTGAGCTTGTAAGATTTGTTACCCGCAGCATTAACAGACTCAATCAACTCCACGTTGTTCTTAAATATCTGGAAACGTTTTTGCTTCTCCGCTGCATCCTTATATGTCTTACAATATTTTGCCATCCATTGCTCATGCCTTTCTGACATGGATGGCTCGTTGAGTTTGCGGGGCATTACTTGCGAAGTCCAAACCGTGACAATGAGAAACATCGCTAAAAAGCACTGGTTTCTGCCTATTGAACCCATCTCTTTGTTACTTTATCTCAGTAATAAGTAATAACTATTGGTTCAAGAGAAATAATAATGTACACTGTTATGAATTATGATCCAAAGGCAATAGCTTGGGTGGTTTTATACAGATTTAATGGAAGAGGAGGACCCATGTTTGATTATATTTTTGGTTTCGTCCAATTTACGATGATTTGTGGAGCCTAAAACTAATCGATAATCGCTCTGTCTATCAATTTCGTTCTGAACTATGTTACCATAGAAACAAAAGAGAGGCTTAGACCACGGTGGGGAGAGTTTTTAAAGTTTTCTTTGATATTATTGAAAATTGAAGCCATTTGCCGAAAAAGATTGTACAATTGCACATATATACCAGCAAATAAAAATGCAAAGCAGCCATCAAGAAACTTTCGTAATATGACAAATTAACAGTCGTACAGGGTATTTCAGTGCGGCATATTGAGGGAAACAAAGTTTGTACCACATCAATGCCATCAAATACTCTGTTTTTCTTGATTGAATTTAGTTTCTATGTGTTGATATTATAAAATAATTTTATTCTATCCATCAATATAGATTTAAAATTATGTTAAATTATGATGGGTAATTATTATAGCAGTGTTGGATATTTAGTACTTTTTCCATTTTTAAATAGTTATTTATTTTCAAAAGTTTAGTTGTTCATAAATAATTGTCTATATTAAAAATTTAAGTAGTATTGATTATTTTTTTCAATAATACTTATATTAAATATTATTCACTTATTAGTAAAAGAAAAGAAAGAAATTAATGCAAGATAAAAGAAAAGGTCAAAACATTAAAAGAAAATAAAAATAATTTAATAAATTATTTTTAATTTTTTGAATATTAATATATTTTTAATCATTTCTTTATTTTATTAAATATTTAAAATTAAATTATTATTCAATTACAGAGAGAATAATTCTTAACATTTTGTTGAAGGAGCTTTGCTAATTGTTGGCTCAATAGTTTTTTTGTGCGAATGGTGCGAATGTAACTTGTGGCCTATCTAAATGGAGAAGTAGAGAGAGCAGATAAAGAAGGGGCGAAAATCATGAATAGCTATCCAATCAAAAACCTCAACTGAGAAATTTTGTTTAGTACTAAAACAGATTTCTTTTCTTAAAATTCTATAGATTAACAGTATAAAATTATTTTATATTGTTAGTATATAGAAATTAAATTATTTTTTCTTTTTAACCGTTATGCTTAATATTAATTTGAGTTTAATTTTGATATACTGATTATTTAATTATATATTTTTATTTATATATTTTTTAAATAGTAGGTATAAAAGTCAATTAATATATTTAATATGATAATATATAATTAGATTACTATATAAAAAAAGTTTATATTATCAATTCATAAAAATTAAATATTATTTTTCTTTTCACTTTTTGATGCATAAATAAAGTTACTCGTTTGGTTTTAATAGCTTTCTGCTTCATATATGTCATAAAACTAGCAACAATCGTTGATATCATTAGAAGCATCATGCTTCTTAAAATGACTATGAATAACATATTTATCACATTAGTAGCATCGGAAAATAATTATTTTCTAAAAATAACTTTGCCTTTTTCTTAAGCTAATGGAAACACTGCTAGCTGTTCAGTACCAAAAACTTGTAATGAATTCATGGCGACTGCACATGACATAAGAGAAGAAAAACAACAGTAGAGAGAGAGAGGTTATCGGAGAGAAAGTATAACACTAGAACTATTTGTTCACCATAGACAAATGGTTTCCGTACAAAATATCATTATTCATTGGACAAATATGAAAAAAGTTCACCTTCTTGCCATGATCTTATTTGTTCAGGTACAGTCGAAATTAAATTCAAATTATTTAGCACTTTAATTGAAATTTCCTGAACAATAAATACTCTATATCTTCCAGTTAGAAACACACGAACCAATTATCAGAGAGTACCTATAGCAATTATATTCCATTATTTCCATGGCAATTAGCATGTATGAAAACTAGTAGTAATAGTTAAGCAATAGGATACGAAGCATCCATGGCAATTCCACACAAACCGTGGTTATCATCTATGCCTCGTTTCATCCTCATGTATCCTTCCTCACCCCAATCGGTGCTCCATGAATTCTTCACTGTCCAATACTCAGTTCCATCTTTAGTTTTACCATAACCAACCACTGTCATACCATGGTTTAGGTCAGTTCCACATTTTCCAGTGAAAACCCCACTTGAGTAATACCGAAAATCACGTCCATCTGCATCAACAGAAACTGAAACCGGTTGGTTAGCCACTGCTTTCAGAAGTGATTCCTCGCTATTTTCCGGTACAACCTCATAGCCTTTGATGTGAGCAATTTTGGAGGCTTCCTTTTCTGTGCTGCATGTGCCATCGACTGCCTTGTAAGGATAGTTTGCTTCACTGGTGATTCCTCCGTTTCTTATAATGAATTTAAAGGCTGATTCCATGTAACCACCGTGACATCCTTGGTCTTCACCATTTATGTCACAATCCACCAGTTCTTGCTCAGAGAGGGACACCAATTCCCTTGTAGTTATCTGGTGGATACCCTCAACTGAGGCCACGGTTGAAAATGCCCAACAGCTTCCTGGTTTCGCAAATAAAATTAGGAAAATATATTACAACTAGAAACTACAACAGAATCTCATATCGATGTCTATAATTATTTACCTTTAAATAAATTGATAGATCATACAATTTTATTTTATTTAACAATCACAATAACAACTTTTACCAAAAATTCCATGTATATTTTTTGAGATGTGCAGTATTAACTTATAATTTTGATATATCGATCGTGTAAAATCCTCTCAATCAAATGCTATGAAAGGCAATCGTATTATTTGACAATACAAAATTAGGTATCAATATAAAATTTTTTACATTATGGATGTCCCATGGAATCCATATTTTTATCCCTATATTTATTTGTGATTTGTAAAAACTTTATTTTCCTAATACGCATAAATAACGCAATTGATCCCTCAAAGATGCACGTGATGTCTCACTTTGATTTTGAAAGATTTTTAATATTAATTTAGTCCCAAAAATATACACATAGCATCAGTTTAATCTTTGAAAAATTTTTGACATTAGTTCAGCCTCTTAACAAAAATACGTAGCATCACTTTGATTTCTAAAATATACAAGTAATATCAAATAAATTTTGAAATTTATAGAAAAAAAGGATCAAATAGATATCATATATATTATAAGAGGCTAGGTTGATATAAAAAACTTTTGAGAGACTAAATTGATATCACATGTTTTTCAATTACGTAAGAAATATTTCAGAAATTAAACTGTTATTGAAAGTATTTTTGAGGACTAAATTATTAGTTTAGCCCCCATTGTTTAGTGCCATTGTAACACCGACTCTAGGGGTTATAACAGAGTGCGTAAAGCGTATGGTTAACTTTATTTTCAACGCAGTCTATATATACTATATAGTAACTTTATGTTAAACTCACAACATTATAAACATACACAGATAATATGAATGAAATTAGAAATAATTATATGTATAAGAACCAATTTGTTATAGGAACTAAATGGAAAATGAGTATCACGTAAAGGAATTATTTAAAACATATTTTAACTACAAATTATTCATAGTTGTCTAGTTTTATGCTCTTCTTCATCTCACCACAATGGCCTTGGTACTTGACTGGAGTAACAGCTCCTTTGACCCTCCAATCCATGGTTGCAGGAATGTTAGTTACGTTTTCATACTTGAATGACGTTGTTGTAGATCCAAGCTCATGTGGCCTCTTGAATCCATTTCGGGAAGCATTGAATTCCTCATTGGTTAGGTCAGCAAGGTGGTTAACACTAAGCTTGTAAGGCTTGTTCCCTGCAGCATTAAAGGATTCAATGTACTCCACATTGTCCTTGAATATCAAGAACCGTTTTTCCTTCTCCTCAGCATCCTTATAGACTTTGCCATATCTTGCAATCCATTGCTCATGCCTTTCTCGTAAGGACCCCTCATGGAGCTTACGTGACGTCACTTGGGAAATCCTAAATGCAAGAATAATAGTGAGGAATATAGTCAAAATATGCTGCTTTTGGCCGGTTGAAGCCATGCCTAATCTGCAAGGGGCTAATTAATGTTTAATGTGAATTAGTATGAACCAATGTTGCATGGTTTATATAGACCAGCTAGGTCGCCACTTTTAAATTATGGAATTATTAATTTCATAATGCTGGGGATTGACAGACGTTGCGTTTACATGTACGGAGCATTGTTTATGTGACCATTGATGACCATATAAAACATTTGTTCAAATTATACAAGAATGGAGCATTGTTTGACAATTGACACTATATATTCATCTGGGATTAATCGCATAAGAATAACATTATCCCCTTTTAAGTCCATACGAAGGGCACACTGTGTCCAAATAATTAACGAATACATATTAATGTCCGCTTGCTGTAATAAGAATAACATCATCCGGTCGTAGGGTGCACCACAGCATCCGTCTATGAGAAATTCAATTCCAAGGTAGGATTCTCTTGGAGTTTTCTTCGGATTGTAGAGGTTGACATATATATACATATATACAGTTGTATAAAGCTTGGGCTGATATATCCTACGTTGAAAAAAATGTGGCTAGTACGTAAAATCATTCTTCCGTGCGAAATTTATCTGGCCATGTGAAAGAGAATGATACGAAGATATTAATTCAGGACATTATAATTCTTTAAAAAATCGTAATATTACATATTTTTATGTTTATCTCTTCTCTGACAATCATTATGACGTAATTGGTTAGTCCTTAAAAGATATTGGTTACATAAGTTTAGTCTTAAAAGAATTGACATAAGCAGATGAATAAAAAAAAAAGAAGAAAAAGAAATGACATCAATTTAATTTCTCAATAATAAAAACACAAAAAAAAAACTCACATATGCAATATAAACTTTTTTTTTTTTTTGGTCACACACACAGACACATGGGGGAGGAGGGTTGAGGGACTTATGAGGTTTCTGCCCTGCTATGCAAGTCGAACTTGCATGCCCTCAGTTGTGTGGCTTCCTGGAGGCAATTTGATTGCCACTTGACTATAAGCCTCGGCCATATATAATATAAATTTTTAAACCACACTTAAATACCAATTTTTTGGTAGGGGATCCCTTAACTTTTAAATCCAACCAGACTTTATTTTTCATAAATTAGGCTGAACCCCAAGCAAAAAGGAAAAATAAACTTATAACAGGAAACAAAAGTCAAGCTCAAGGTAATGATTTGCATATTGACCAAAAAGAGCACTAGTCATCTTGAAAACAGACTCGAAGCCCACTTAGGCAAAACCTAACCCAGCATAATTAAAGGAGAAAGTACACTTAATTAGATCCACAGTGAGTTTAAGAGCTTCCTTGCCGTGATAATTGATGACTGTGAATTGTCAAATCACTTGTTTAGGTCCATAGCTATATGCATCCTCAGCTAAAATTCCTTGAAAATGCTCACAACTACACAATATTCACAAATTTTTTGGTTCATCGTCGAATTGTTCACGTATCTGTACATGGTTCTCGTTTCTAAGAAAAAACGTGAACAATTTGACGAAAACAATGTACAGATACCAAGTACCAACGTTTGCTTCCTTAGCTACAATTCCTTCGGAGCATGCTCCCAACAAATATATTTGACATTATTCGCACATTTAAATTATTAATTCATTTTTTAATTCGCTCTGTTACTATTTAGTTCCTTTTTAGGGAAAAAAATGTGAGTAATGATTGACAAAATCAATGTACAGGTACCTGCATTTGATTCGTTTAATTAATTTGTCACTTGTTTGGCTTAAACCAGATCTTGAATTTGAACTTTTATGAATGGAAAAAATGAGCACTGAAAACAATTTACTTCATAATAAATTAACCAAACTCGAGTCAGATTAATTAAAGTTCTAGCGCTGTTTAGATAATGGTAGTTTGAACACAATCAAAAAAAAGTTTTAGATGCAGGGAATAAATATGCTTAACTAAACATGGAATTTTAGATAGAATCAACAATTTCCAGGTTACACTAAGCAGCCATTACATGTATACATCTTCACGGGGATGAAAACTACACATTAGGCCTGATCCCCGTTATATTGACCACAAACAGGCCTGTTTCATCTTAAGAACTAACATTGACACCCCCTGTTTCATTATCTCTACATTTATGTGCTAGTTGGACTTGGATGCAGGAAGCCAAGACCACTTTGCCGCCTGACATGCTCTGGGATGAGTCTATTGATCAGTTCAGGGGATGCTCCAGCTAACTGCAGCGAAATTTTGCACATGTGCAATCATGAAAACCCATGCTAATCATATATCGAATTCAGTAGAAGAAACCAATCAGATACATACTTCCTGTTTAAAGTTGAAAAGCGGCGGCAGTGGACGACCATTAGGTAGTCGAGCATTGGGCTCCCGAAGCTCATCAAAGAAAGGATGTGCACATGCTTCCAGCTGAACAATAAAAGCCGCTAGTGAAAAGTATGCTAATTATATAAATTTTTAAACTAGAAAATAATATATAAACATTGAAAAACAATCATAATGAAATCTAACATGCAAAAATACTTGGCCACTAAATTTAACTATAACCATACTAAAATATGACAGGCCAAAGCATGTTGTCCTAATCTCAAAACAACAAAAATGGGAACTTTTTATGTTAAGGCTGCTGTAATGTAGTAATATCTGTCTTCTTTGGAAGGAAGGAGGAGGTGTTAGGGTTTGTCCTACTAACTGCAGTACATCGAAGACTCGGTGAATACTGGAGAAGCCTTGATGCAAGGTCAATTGCTTCAGGAGGCATTCGCTTGTGAAAAATCTGAAACATGGATAATTACATTAGACATCAATCACCAAACAGAAAATACTCAGAAAGACCACATCATTAAAAAGCAATGAGATAATTGGCATTGAATGGAGTTCACCTTATGCCAAGGATGAGCTTTAATCTGGGGGAATCTAAAATCTGTATAATTAGGGTTCATGCAGCGAATTTCTTCTCGAGTTGGAGTACCAAGAACCTACAAGTAAACATCTAAATAATTCTCACTCTCTAATTAGATTCATGCAGTCCAATGCGAAATCAAAATAGACAAGGCATCACCTTAATAATTTCCACAAGTTGATCCACCTGATTATCTCCTGGGAATAGTGGCTAACAAAACATTTGAAACAGAGAAATCAAGATCATATCTCAAACGAGAAAACAATCATCATGTATGAGCAACATTAGTGGATAGGTTGCCAAAAAGTTACAACCTGGCCAAGAAGAAGTTCTGCAAGGACACAACCAGCTGACCAGATATCAATAGAAGTTGTGTATTCTGTTGCGCCAAATATTAATTCTGGGGCCCGATAGTAACGTGAACATATGTATGAAATGTTTGCTTCACCCTTGACCTGACACAATCAATTATTATAATTAACTTTGCAATCTTGGGCAGATGGAACTTCAAAAGATTGATTATTATAACCATAATGTGCATGTGATTCCAACAAATAACCCTTCTTCCATTTATTGTTACTTGTTATTCTATATGAACAAAGAACAGGCTGCAGTCCAGATTAATAGCATCAGTTACATTTTAATAGCTATTTTACTGAAATGTCATCATCACAAACGAAATAAGAAATTCTGGACTATTCTTGAGGAGCTTTTGTGATTCTATGAAAGCAGCATACAATTTTAGTAGTCCACATTATCATGGTGGTATAGATGCATGACGTAATGATATTCACAAGAAGAATGCAGACCAACATACCAGAACTTTTGCACTCCCAAAATCACAAAGCTTAACTTGGTGAGTAAGAGGATCAACCTAGAGAACAAATTAATACAATAGGTTTAAAATAAATGAACACAACTTGCAGAATAAAATTAACCGAACAAATAACATACCAAAAGATTTTGAGGCTTCACATCTCTGTGGCAAACCCCTGGTACAGTATGGATATATGCAAGTCCCCTGAAGATCTAACATCACATCCCAAGTCATTAGATGATTTCAAAAGAAAAGTGACAGAGCACATCAAACCAAATTGAGAATAGAGAAGTGGTCATACTTGATATGTGTATAATTTCACATAAATTAAGGGCATTCTCTGGTTCATACTACTGTAGTGCTTTAGAACTCGGTACATCGTCTCAGGTACATATTCCATTACCAAGTTCAGGAAAAGTTCATCTTTGCTTGTCGTAGAGAAGAAACAGTGCTTCAGGGAAATTACGTTAGGGTGATCCATCAAGCGCATTAACTGCAGCTCACGATTTTTGTACCGCCTGTCCTGCAAAACCTTCTTTATAGCCACTGCCTCCCCAGTCTCCAAGCACTTTGCCTTTGTTTCAGGTCAAAAAGGAACCCCACCCAGCAATGTGAAGCAATATGAGAAACTTGACAGCAGAGAAAACTTAACAGGAATATTTATACCTAACAGTTTATCACTTCATTTCCTTACCTGGAAAACAATTCCAAATGATCCAGTGCCAACAACACGTTCTGCCATGTAACTGATGGTCTGCAAGAAGTATCGGAGCACAAAGTTATGACGAATAGAGAAATGGAAACCCATGGATATTGCCATCAATTTTAGGTATTCAAGATTACTGAACCATCAAAGCAATACATCAAAATTCTCCGAAACTACACCCTTTATGGCCCAAAAATGTGAAGCTGAAAACAATTAAGAGAGGGAGGTGGGGCTACTAGACTAGATAGGAGCTGAGGAAATAAGCCAATTAATGGGTGACTACCAGTAGTATATTTTTGGATGGATCATTAATAAAAGGTTAACTTATTAACTTTATTAAGCAATCCATAAATGTAGTTCTGCTCTGTCCCAAAACAGAAGTGAATTGTTAATTTGTTACTTCTGGCCACCATACGCAACCACAGATAGCTTAAAGAGGGTACAGAATGAACTACTGAAACCTATAAGTTGACAATGAAGAAGTCTAGAACACGCCCGCACCCGTTTAGGTTCACCATTTTTGCCTCCAATTGTAGTTGAGATTATGTGGCCAGTAACTTCATGATTCCCCTCAATTACAGTGCCTGACATTTCCTGAAATTTACAGGAATACATATATACTTTTAATATGGAAAACAAATTCTCCTAATACAGAAATAGAATCTTAGACCTTTCTCAATACAATACCTGCAATTGTATATTTTTCAAGTAATGTAACCTAGCAGGAATTGTCATCAATGATTCATTTTAAAAACATTCACTTAATATGCATGCACAACTCAGCAAACTCACTAATGGATCAACATGCATATATACATAGCCAATATAGCAGTCAAAATTATGTGCTCATGTTCCTGTGCTGCATCTTAAGATGAGATGTTGCATGTTTAAGTATTGATTTAAGCAAGTGTTCTATGACAATAGAAACACACAGCAATATAACACAATCAGCCGAAATGAGAGGATACCAAAGGAATTCAGCCCCCAGTCAGAATGAGAAGTTGAAGAAAGGTAAAGTGTAAAGAGCTCAACGGGTATATGCACAGATAAAGCTAAATCAGGTTACCACAATTCACAAGAAAGCATCACATGCCAAAGAAAAGCTTTAATAACAATCAACAGACCATACAGAAAGAGAGAGAGAATCTAATGACACCAATCCCCTGAAGCAAACTAAAACAGTTTGAACCACAATCCACAAACAGCCCAAGGAAAACTCATCTTAAGCAAGGAACCCAAGATCTAAAAACAAACTATTCCCAAATCACAGAGCAAATAATGTACAACCAACTCTCTAGAAAATCAACAATACTATTACTGTAGACACTTCAACTTCACTTACAATAGATTATAGACAAAATGAAATTTACCTAGCTTATTATAAGTAACAATAAAAATCAAATAAAATCAAGGAGATAAAGTTTGACACATTCCAACCCCAAAAAAGAAAAATCCAAAGATAACTCGATACTCCGCTAACAACCTAGTCAGAATCTCTCTCTCTCTCTCCCCCTTCTCTCAGAAAATCCAAAATTAAAGAACAGGATTCCACATTTTTCACTTCATTTGATTCCCTTGCTCTTTTCTGTACAACCGAACCAAAAGGTCCACTAGCTTCAATTTTTCAACACAAAGATCTCAAATCCTCAACCATGAAAGCACACAAATAGAAAAAACAAATAAATAATTCGTTCATGCTTACAACTCCTAAAGAAAAATATAAATAAATGAAAAAAAAATCCTTTAAAATCACCCTACAACTTCTCCGACGAGGGAGTTCGCCGGAGAAAACCTCCAGCGAGCTTTCCGAGGCCTCGGAAAGCCGGAAAACCGGTGGATCGCCGGCGGCTAACCTCAAACAGAAGCTCGTTCAACGGATCAAGGACGGTCCACGCGCCGGCAACTTCTGGAGCAAAAACGCTGCGTTGCACACAATGAGAGAGGGCGCGGTTTTCTGAGAGCGTAGAGAAGCATACCTTTTCGGCATCCACGTCGGACCCGCGCCGAGCGGGAAACTTCGGCGCGTCGTTATCGGCTTGCGGCTGTTGAAGCTGCAGCGGTTGCGCCGCCGCCACTTGCGGCGGTTGTTGGTTGTGGTTCGGCCCCAGCGGCATGGAGGCCATGTGAGAAGATGTTACACACACAAACACTCTCTCTCTCTCTCTCGCGTTTCTCTCTGTAATTTTCTCACTCTACTTTCTCTCTCCTCTGTGTCCCGAGGGAATTGATAAAGGAGAGAGAGAAGGCGAGTGTACTCGAGCGGGGTTTTTGCGCGTGTGGTGCACGGTTCGATTGGAGCGGTTCGATTGTGGTTGGACGTTGGTAACCGGCGACCTGGGGGTGTGTGATCCGGTGCGGTAGGGTGCAGCGTGAAAATGGTTTCGGCCGGGCTGCTTGCGTGGAAAATCGAAGAGAGAGAAGGATCGCATGGAAAGTGGACGTATTCAGGGAAATGCTGACACAACGACGAAGACGAAATTACGGGTACCCAAAAAAAAAAAAGATAAATTGAAGTATTTTTTTAGTTGTTTATACGAGGTTTCATATACGCAACTCGCTGATAAAAACAGAGTTGTAACTGCATTGGTTGGTGAGCTTGGCCATATTTTATGTTTGAGCTGTAATAATATTTTTTTTAATGTATAATAAAGTATGTGAAAAAGTTTAAATGGATTTGAAGTTTGGATTTAATTTTAATGTATTGATAGTATAAAAAAAATTTAGACTGTCATCTAATTATATTTTTTCTTTTGTTTGACTTTTTAAATAGTAGGGGTTGAAGTTAATTATATTTGCTGATATGACATTATATGATTGGATGAATGTGTAAAACTTCTCTACAGTGTTAGTATATTCCAATTAAATTCTTAAAGTTTTTCAAAAAGGAAATGTATTTTGCACTCATTATTAGTGAAGAGTTGTGTTATTTATATTCATTATATGTGGGATATCGTGTCGATACACACTTCATTCATCATTGAATGGGGTTCGATCCACACCTTATTTAATGATGGATGAAGTGTGTGTCGATACAATATTCTACACATAATGAGTACGAATAATATTTTTCATTAATGAAAGACCATCCCTATACACTTATATTTATTATTCGATGGGGTATAAATTCCATTTGATTTGAGATTTACATCTTATGTAATGATAAATAAAGTGTGTAAATACGGTATCCTATAAAATATGAGTACAAATAATATTACTTTTTTAAAAATAACAAAAAATAGTTTCTCCCATAACCTGATAAATTTTAAACGTATTAATACCTTTTAATTATTTATGATGGAAAAATGAGTCACATATTTTACTAACTCAAGTTTCTGAAATTTATTAAATTATAACTGTTGATTACATAAGGGTACCATTGCATATCAAGAGATACAAAAGGGAAAACCTTAAAAAAATATATAGATTCAAAAAGTTAATAATATGAGCCGTAAATGATGTTCAAAGAAGAGCATTCAAATAATAACAAATGGGATTATAATTAGCCACGAGACAGTATAGTTAGTAGCTAACTAGACTCCTTAAATATATAGTTATTAGGAATTTGATTATTATTAATGTGTATAAAAAGGATCTCATGATTAAAAGTTTAGCTCATACAAGAGTTTTTAGCTCAAAATAATTAGTCATTATAATCAATGATAGATACCTGGAACATAAAAAAAAAATGGGATTAAAATGACCTTAATTATCGTTACTTTCCTTAAAAGCTCCAAATATAGGATATGCCTTATAAGAGAGAATCTCATATCGAGGGCAATACTCTCAACATTTAAATGATTCAATAATAGTAATTATTTAAGTGCCAATTCAATTTAATATTTATGATTTTTATGCAATCCATATGATATATATTTATGTTACACGTAGACAGATTCTCATATAGATATTTATTATGTTATTTTCAATGTAAAATAATTGCTTATAAAAAAAATTTTCATAATTATTTAAAAATTTAATTTTATTACACTAACAGTATTAAAACTGTGTCAATAATATAGTTGACTTTCTCTTTTATTACTAAAAAAGTAATACAAATTAAATGAAAAATTAATTAGATAACAGTTGACTATGATAATAATATGTTTTGGTGATTTACTTATTCTACACATATCTTGTCATACTAGGTTTTAGTTTCAGTAGTCAATGGATATTGGTAGCCATTGTACAATTAGCGGTTGTAATTTAATAGATTTAAAAAAACTTGAGTTATTAGTGGGACACATAGCTTATTTATAGTCATAAATAATTAAGAGATATTAGTACTTTTAAATTTTATTGGGGTATCCAAAAAACTAGTCAAACTATTGTACACAATAATTTTCATAGCTACTAGACATGAAACAATTGAAAAAGTTGATGAAATTTGTTAAAAAATAAATAAAGTGTAAACATAAACTTTCAAGCCTGGACTTCATTTTCGACCAACTAAACCTACAAAAACTTGACTTTTTAATATCCACTCATTTAATCAAAGTGGTTTTTCTTCGAGATAGAGAACAACTTAATTATCCCTAGTCACAAGGTATTATTTTTTCATAAATGTCAAAACTATGTATCAAAAAATCAAATCTATTTATATATAGATTATACCCTCTCTTTATATATATGGATCTCAATTTAATATACCCTTTATAAATGAATCTATTATATATATGGCTATACTTAAAAGTAGAGCATTTGTATAAAGCATCAAAATTCATCTTAGGTTTCAAAAGCTCTCTAATGAGAATGAAAGTGATATACCAGTGGAAAAGAGGTATTGAATATTATATGGTGAGTGTGAACACCATATTTTGTCCAATTATTTTCTTTTATTTATTTTCATATTTATTTATTTTTTTTATTTTATTATTATTATTATTTTATTTATTTATTTTATTTTTATTCATTTTAATCTGACCAAAATATAAATAAAAATAGGAACATTGGATTCCCATCCTAAATAAAAATAAGAATAAAAAATGAAAGGTGGCATTGGATTCTTTTTGTATTCCCTTCTGACCGTTCGGGGAAGAGGACGGCAAACACCATGATGAACCCTTTCCCCAACGGTGTCATTCCTTCCCTTAGTGATGATCACTGTCAATTGACTACCAACCTCAGAAATTTGTTCAGTAATATTCTCATTTGATCGGGTATGCTATATAGATTCATCAACAACTGAGCATGGGGGATGGAAAAATTCAGACTGAAAATACTTTCCAATCATTCACCAACAAGAAAAAAATAAAAAAAAAAACCAAAAAATACATTCTGACACACTAGTCATCCAGCCAACGAGATCAAATCTAAAGGAAAACCAGCAAGAAATTGACAACAATCCAGCAACAATTCTAGCAAGATCCCAGCAACAATTCTAGCAACAACAAAAGAAGAACAAGGTAAACCCAACAATAACAGTTTCATCGTCAAAAGAAATATAAAAAAATTAAAGAGAGCAAAGGAAGGAGGAGGCCGCCACGCCCACCCCCACTGACCTCCACCCTCACCAAGGCCTCCATGGCTCACATCATCATCACGGATTCCCCTTTAATCTCCTTTGCCACCACCTTACAAGTACCCATCTCCGCCATCGCGATCTCATCCTCCTCTCCCTTACCCATCGCCGTTTCCTTCTTCCTCAACCTCAGCCAGCCACATCCGAAACCACCATGAACACCGCGGCCTCCCATGGCTCTCATCTTCAACCTTCCCTTCCACCACTAACAACCGCCACTGCGTGTCACCACCGGTCTCCACCGTCATCAGCCTAGAGTCCACACATTGCCATCACTGCCGATCTTCTCTCCACCACGATTCCTTCTCACCATTTGTGGTCCAGCTTTTCCTCCGCCGCACTTATCACCATCATCATCGTGAAAATGGCACGCTTCCCCTCCGATCTAATTGTCGCGGTCGCGAATAGCCATCTCTGCACTGCGGAGACTGTGAGCTAGTTACTGGTCCTTCTGATCTGCAACCATCGTCGCACTCCACCTCCCCTTCCATGTCTAGCTGCGCGAACTCCTCTTCCCACCTCAGCCTCACCACGAACAGAGCTTCCTTTCAGCGTCGGGCCACCCGCCAACCGCTAAGCCACCATCCTTGTTCACGTTGTACACGCCGCGGTGCGGTGGTTGATGCTCGGTGACTCACCGCGCTCTTCACTTCCTCTTGACCATGATTCTTCTTTTCCTTCTCTCTCTTTCTCTCAATCTCTCTTTATCTTCATTTGTGTGTGTGTGTGTGTGTGAGAGAGAGAGAGAGATACCGTGTGTGTGTGTGTCGGTGAGAGAGAGATGTGAGTGTGTGAGTGTGTGCCGCGTGTGTGCATGTGTGTGTGTGTAAATTTTTTTTTTTTTAAGTTCTTTTTTGTTTTTGTTGGGGTTAGTTTGTATTGAGTCCATAGGCTAGTTGGGCTTAGAATTAAAAATCTTTTTGTAACTGTTTTTGTTTACAAAACAAGTATCTGATAATAATTTTTTTTTTTGGGGTTAAATTAATTGTATATTTTGTTTTTTAGTTAAATTATTTTATATGCTTGTATGTTTTGTATATTTATGTTTTGTGTTTATTTTTTAGTTAATTATTTCTTGTGTTTATGTACTTGTTAATTATTTTATATTTTGTTTAATTATGATTCACTTTAATTTTTACATATGTTTATGTGCTTTGCTTAAATTGTTTATGTGATTGTGTCTATTTTGTTTTTTTTAATTTAATTATTTTATGTTTGTGTATTTTTGTTAAATTAATTGTATATGTGGTGTCTATGAATTTTATTTTTTAGTTAAATTATTATATGTGTTTATATGTTTTGTTTAAATTAATTGTGAGTTTATATTTATGATTTAATTTTGCTATTTCTAGTTGAAATTAAAACTTGTCAAAAATATGTCCCTTCCATTTAATAATCAATCAATCCATATTTTCATTCGTTTTCAAAAAAAATTAAAATCAATCATCATATTTCTGTTTTAAAACTCTTGTTTCATTTTAAAATCCACGCAACAACTTGTGATATTGATGTATAGCTTGCTATCCTCAAGTTTCATGAGAATGTAAGGATTTATTGTATAGTTCATACTATCCTAAATCTCACAATGCAAAGAGTGGGTTTTAGTTTTTTTGAAAAATTAGTTTCTTTAATAAATCAAGTCAATACACACTTATTTTCTACAGAACTACGTGGCTTTGAGTTCCTCATTGCACCAGAGGATACGTAGGCATAGCCAACAACTATCAAGCCAAAATCCCTTTTTCATAAAATTTATTCTTTATTTCTTGTTTTAATTTTAATTTTATTCCTTTGTAAATATACAATTGTTATAAGTTTTGGAAAAATAAATATTATAAAATTATAATCATTTTGCATAATAAGCTCTAGGGTAACCGTATTTATACGGATGTATTAGGGGTGCAGTGGAATTAAGTTTCCACCCTTCTCTAATCATAATCAGACTCCCGAACCTCAAATCTCTTTTAAAAGACCAGTTTACAAATCAAAAGGTTTTCCAATTTTAACCAGAATTAAAATTGATGGCGACTCCTGTTTTTATTTTAAAAATCTTTAATCATTTCCTGCTCTCCGGCATCGCCAGACAAAGGAGAGATTTTGTTCCACTCGATTTAGCATTCGTTATACTGAAAAGGAAGTTATAGATGCACTGCATTTGGTTGAATAATTAATCCCTTATCCCCACGGTGCTCGCCATAAAATGGATTTCACTTTATGGAATGAAAATGGAACATGAGACTAGTTTATTTACCCTCTCTTTGGGGTTCTCTTGTATGGCGGGGTCAATCGATATTACTTGGGTAGAGTTATTAGCCATTAAAGAAGGATTGTTTTTTGCTCGGAATCATGGGTGGAGAAGAGTGCATTACGAGTCGGATTCTATGGAGGCGCTTGGTTTAATTTCTAGTCCTCAGAGTTTTCGGGCTTCTACGCTACTAAGTCTTCTATATCAGATCAGAGATCTTGTGCACCATGATTGGGTTGTTTCGCTTCATCATATCTTTTGCTCGGCTAATAAGATTACTGACTTGTTAGCAAAGATTGAAGTAGTGGATTGTAATTCTTTGGTTGTTTGGGCTCAACCCCCAAAAGATACTTCAAGCTTCATCATAGCTGATGTTGTGATTAGCTAAATGGCTTCTTGTTTGTTTGTTTTTCTTTCTCCATTTACCAAAAATAACCCTCTCTTTCTCTCTCCATGTATATGCCCAACGCCAACGCTTTGCTTCCAAATAAAGTTGGTTCTCAGTTTGTTGAACAATGGTGCAACTATATGCAAACTAGAAATGGTTGTAAACTTCATACAGATAAAAAAAAAATGGTCTAACAAGTACCAACAAAAGAGAAAGTAGATAAACCCTTTTGTCAAAAAGTGAACATTTAAAATCGTGCCCCAAAACAATTGAGTACTGACCCCTCAACAAAATGAGGTCCAGGTTCAAAGCCCCTTGACAAGAAGGATCTTCTTGTAGCAATACCTTCCTTTTTGCAGTTTAATGGATCCGATTTACCGTAGTATATGTTCCTATTAGCAAATAGAAAAAAAAAGGGAGGGAAAAGATACGGATTAATGTGAGACCCTTTGACTAAATTTGACTTGTAAACCAACAAATTAAAACAGGCATGAAAAACGACATCTCTAATTGTCAATTATAAATTTCTAACTAAAGTATAGATCTTTTTAAATACATTTCAATCAATCTGCTAGAACATAAAATGTTAAGCTAGCATTTAATGGTGCAATTACCTAAGTCACTACACTTAATTCTTGGTTTAAGTAAGTATTTGTGACCAAAAGTAAAACTCACGTCTGTAAACTCTATATCATGAGAGGATTAATCACTGTTACTGCTAGTAGATACGCTTGATTTAATAAAAAAAATATTTATCTTGATAATTTTTGCTTATATATTTTAGGTTTTTATAGTGTCAAAAATTTAGTTTTGTTCCCTAAAATTAATTATTGGTCCTTATAAATTTTATTCTTTTAGATTTTAGCCTCTAAGTTGCTATTTTGTTTAAAGGATCGGTCCCCTTTTTTTGCTATAGAGGATGGATCCCGATGGTCTACATTTTTATCTTGGTCCTCCCAATATCACATCTCAAATAGTTAAAAAACATACAAGTAAACTTGTACAAAAAGAAAAATATTATAGAAACTAAAACCAATATTTAGTGTAATTATAGGGACTAAAATGAACTTTAAATCATAAGTCCTTAAAATTCGAACCAATACTCTATTAAATTAAAATTTACTTAACCTTTTAAATTTACTATATTTACTACGATTTAATTAAGTGAAATTTTGAGAAATCAAATTGTATAATTTAAGTTAGATTAAAACGTGTAATTTAAATAGCCGTAGGTGGGACCCAAAAAAAGTAGCCGTAGTTGTTAAGTTTGACCGGGAGAATCAGAATCTAAATATTAAATAATCGTATAATATAAAGCTTACCCCCATTTTTTATTGATATAAGAATTCCATTTAAGGCAACAAAAGAGAAAAGCACCTGTATTGAAATCATATGAAGTCGAGAATGTACGAACAGAAAACTATTACTTAAGTTATAAAACTTTCGTCGAAACAAACTGTCAAATTGTCAATGCTAATTGTTCCGCTGTACAAAATACAGCAGAAGCCCGCACGATAATGACGTGTAAACTACAAGCAAACCAAGACAGTTTTTCCCCTCCTTTCTTTCTTTTTAATTTTAAGTATATAATAATATCATTCAATATAACATGAACAATATATTTTTTTTATTATTCCATCCATTCATTATTGGTAATTTTTTAGATGTATTAACTTTTTAATGCACCAAATTGACTCAATTTTCCATTACAACTATTAATATGAAATGCAAATAACTATTAATATTTAATTGGAGAAAACAAAGAAATATATTTCATTCCAACAGAAACACCATACTTTGATTCATTTATTAAGTTATTAAGACTTCTCAAACTATTGACTATATAATGAGGAACATATAGATCTAATTGATAAGGATTGTTTTAACTTAATCAGAAATTCTGGATTTGAGAATATAGTTACATTAAAATTAGGAAAGAAGAGTTTTATTTAATAATCGTACTCAGGTAAAATTCTCTTTAACAAAAGAATACACGTGATTTCAACAAGAAAAGAAAAATATCGGTCATAATGAACATTTAGTGAACTAAAATAAGAAGCATTCAAATTTTAATTGACATTAGGAAGGAAAAGCACCAACAATTAATACTGAAGTTGCCAGTATTCGCCACTATTATCAAGATCTGGTCAAACTTTATGACCAAGCCCCTGTAATTAATCAATCGCTGAAAAATCTCTCACACAGCAACATTTATTCAACTGCTCACGTGCCCTCCAATAACTAACACTTATATAATAATACAACAAAATAAAAATTATCCATGATCAGTTCACAACCCTGCAATTCTTCCTGATCTCCCCATTGGTCCCAGTGAGAGGACTAATATTGCTCATCTTCACCATAGCAGCAGCAAAATCTCTGAAGAAAGCAGCACCATTTGCGCTATAAGTCTTAACCAAAGCATCTTGAGACCCCCCATTGAAAAGCACTTGGTCAGAGTGGAGAAGGCCACGGCGAGCCACAAGGTCTCTATAGTAATTGTTGTCAAAACGTGTAGGGGTTAGTGTCTCAAGAGGGGACAAGTTTGTGTCCCCTCCAGATGAAGGGCAATTGGCCCTTCTTGATGTGGCAAAGTTTGTGTCAATGTTGGTCTCATTGTATATGCGGGTCCTGAAGAATTGGCACTCTGCTTGGCCTATGGTGTGGGCACCAGAGAGCACGGTGAGGTCACGTGCGCTTAGACCCTTAGCAGAAAACATGGATGTGAGGGTGTTGAGGTCAGAGAATGGCGACGGGATTTGGTTGTTGGCTGCACTCTGGGTAGCTGTTCTTGCATCTCTTCTTCCAAGAGGTACTGTCCATGAGGGTCCTCCTAGCTACAAAGATTGGAAAAAGGAAGAAAAAAAAATTGAATTATATGATCAATTATTGAGTGTGATAATTGAAATCTAAAATTGGAAAACATAAGAAAACAAAATAGTAATGGGCGATTTTATATTGAGAGAGCTGACATAAGACATGATTGAATATGAACCATATAATTTTTCTCTTGATTATTTTGGTGTGATGATATCATATTATATGCAAGGTGTGTATATTTTGGAGGGCCCCCACTAAATTACGAGAGTTGACATGATGATCAATTACATGTGAGGAAAAGTGAAAACCGAAAGTGGGAGGCATGGTTTGAAAACAAGCCCATGCCAAAAGAAAATGTTGGGAAAAATACAAACATCAAGTAAGCTAGCTACCGGTGAATGACTTGGGGTTTGGAATTGTAAACAGGAATCTGACTGTGAGATTTCAATGCTTTCTCAATAGTCGCGGGAAAAAGCCCTTCTATATAAAGGAAATTTTTTTCTTTAATTTTTTTTTTCTTGTGTAAGACATCTGATTTGTTCTTACTTTGAGCCCAAACAGACATAGTGCATACTCAATAAAAAATTTAAAGCTATTAATCAAAGTTGGAACTGAATAATTTGTACTAAAAAGATATGCACGTGTATTAAAATGAATAATGTCTACAATTTACTAAGGATGTGTAGCCTAGCCTTTTTAGACACTGAAATTGGCTTTCCCATATCATCACATAAAATTTTGACTCCACTTTTTAAGCCTCTTTAACTAGGTGAAAAAACAAAATACATATGTGTGTACTGTACAGTACAATATAGCACAATAATCAATCAATTATAGGAAGATGAAGTAGGCAGGGACAAATTAAAAAGAAATTTCTCATACCAGAGCTATTCCATCTCTTGTGGCAAGTGCTAGAATGTCTGCACAAGAAACCGTGGCACTGCAAGCTGCTTCAACATTGGCTTTGATGGTGTCAATCACTTCGAAACCCCTGGCTGAATTTTTGTTAGGTGCCGCATTTTTCTCACCCACAAAGTTGGCTGTGTCATCCAACAAGATTGAAGCATCGCAGCCCTGCATAATTTATAAAACAGAAATAAAACTGAGATACTTTTCATATTCATATAGCCAATCACTTTCTTCTTTTGTAAATTATACATCAGTTCATTTTTACATCGGGATTTAGTCCTATTTTTGCACAAAATTATTCCTCCTGTTTGCAAGTCCCTCCACAAGGAGTAATTAGTATATATGGTAAATAAATATTATGGAAAAAAAATGGTGCAAAGGATCATATATGATAATAGAAGTTTTTTCATGCAATAAGACACTTCTCTTGCTTTTATTATTTGCCATCGGCCATCAACCTCCTAAAGAATGTATATTAAAGAAATAAAAGAAACTCTCACAATTGATGTGATAATTAATAAATAGATTAGAGTTAGAAAAGCAACAATTTAAGAATTTAAGGATGCCTACAAACTTGCTTTTTAAAAATAAAAGACAGATACTTCCATATTGATGACAGATATATTTTAGTAGTTCACTACTATATATATATATATATATATATATATATATATATATGCATTTCATTTTGGCACCTTCGAAAGTGATAAAACTTGAACTAAAAAAGCTGTGCAAATTTAATTTGTGTATAGAAGTAGCAAAGAGAGAGTGGTCATCATCATACATTTACGAAGCAATCATGGAAGAACAAGCGAAGTATAGAGGCCCCCATCCGGGCTTCCTTATTGATAGCTTGCTTCATTGCATTGGAGACAATGGTCTGAAGATTAGGACAAGTTTTGTCATAGAAGTTTGGAGAAAGTTGTGCATTGGCAGAACAAGCTACTAGAGAAAGAATAATGGATAAGGTAGCAACGAATTTGGTAAAGGGGGCCATATCTATCTATAGCTTATTTCAGCCACAAATAGTGAAGAAGAGATTAAGGGGGGATGTGTGTTAGTTGTGAAGAAACCTTTGGAAAGAGCCATGCAATATATAGAGTAATTTGTAGGCCAGGGGTGACGGTGCATGGAGACAGAGAACAAAGTAAGGTATGGATATCATAAAGAGAGAGAGGAGAACAATAATTTGTATCCCATTTTCAAAATTGTCTGCTCCAAACGCGTTTTACCACTTTTCACTTTTTAATTTTGGGGAACAACTGGGGAAGAGAACCATTGATAAAGATGAAGATCATGGCTCGCATATTAGAGCAGTTGACTTACCCCCAATTCACAAATTAAACTAGGAACAAGCTGCATTATGTATAACTGGTGAAGATCACGAGACATTAAATTAAAAGGGTAGAGGAAAAATTGTAAGCATATGAGAAGAGTACTTATCTGGCTGAGTCAACAATTTAAGTGTAGAAAAAAGGTTTCACTTTCACAGCACAAGACTCCTGCGTGAGATGGCTTGGAGAAGTGTCTGTGTGTCTGTGTATTCGCTGAAATACGTAATTAGTTTAGTCAATTCTCTGGTTTCAATTTAATTATACCCATGTGGTGACTACTTAATTAACGTCAATGAGTATTGAGTGATGTGAAAAAAAAAGAATAAAAATATTTGAAACCCAAAGGATGGAGGACAGCCAAGACAAAAATAGAGAAGATTGTAAAGAGAAAATATTAAAAATAAAAAAAGTATATGATAGATAGTATTTTTATGTTAAGGAGGTTGGGTGCCTAGAAAAAAGAAATGAGGTTCAATAATATTGCCTGAAAAATACTGTGCGACCTCATCCAATCAGAAAATGTTTATTTACTATGTTCTATTCAATATTTAACACCTCAACTTTATAGATTGTTGTCTTTTACTATAATTAAGATACTATTATAACAGCTAAGATGTCAAGTATTGAATAATTTACAGCAAATTTGTTTTAATTCTCAAAATACTTTCTCGATATGATAGGTATCGATATATAGAATAGGATTTTGAGTAAGAAATTCGCGGAAAAGTTTTCAATAAATTTCACAAAAAATTAATCCACGTTTTTCAAATTTAATGCGTTTTTATAAAATATATAAAATTATTAATTGAAAAATTAATTTAAATATATAAGTAATATAAAAAACTAATATTAAAAATCGTTATATGTTGTGGTGTTTAAAGTTAAAAAAATATATATTCAAAAGAATTTAGAGACACCATGAGATAGTTATTAACACTTATAGATATATTATTATTATTATTATTATCATTTTTTATTTTTATTTTTTATTTTCTTCCCTTTTTCCCACTAAATTTGTTTAAAGAATATCATACATAGCAAATGTTTGAATAGTACAATTTTATACGGTTATTTAATTATATTTTTTCATGCTACTAAAATATTTAATTTTATAATATTTTGTTTGTTTTAACCATAAAAGGTAAATATAAGATAAGAAAACGAGTTAAAGAGTTAAAAAAAAAATTTAATCAGATCAGAAGTTCATTGGCAAAACATTTATTTGTGTGCCTGTAGCAAATATTTCCCGCATGATTTCCACTTTCATGGTCTCTTGAACGATTAACGTTAATATCTGCAAGTAGAAATTATATAACATTTTTCTACAGATGAATTCGGACATTTACTTTCAAACTTTTTATCTTTATTTATTTTATTAATATTTATCTAAATGAGAGGAAATGATTGCTGCTACTTTACACGCCAATCCTATTCATAATTTTCATACGTTCTACTGAGCTACTGTAGATATCCGGTGCTGATGCATAATAAATATATATGATAAATTTATATTGAATATTTATAATACTTAGACATGATAAATAAATAGAATATTTTAAAATTATTCATTATATCTACTAATAATAAAATATATAATATAAATTTATTATATAATTTTATTATATTTCAACATGATATTTTTCTAAGGAAAAAGCTCCAATTTAGTCATGTTCACTTAACAAAAGGTTCTTTCAATCGTAACAGTGCCCTATCGAGCGATGATCAGTTTGACCAGCTTTTACTAGTTCTACGCATGTAGAGCAAATGAGCAATTCAGAATCCAACTTGGATGAGATTGAGTTGGTTGAGTCAAACACACATTCGTCTTAAACAGTTGATTTTGTCAAATCAACTTTTTAAAAATAAAGGAAAAATAAAAGTAGCTGCGTCCACCTTTCTTCTGTATAATTCATTTTCTGAAAATTAAATGTTAGGACTTTTGATTGATCTCAGCAAACACGTTGACAAAAGTGTAGATGGAATCACGGAGCATTTAATGATTTGAGAATTATTATGATTTGACAAAGAAATTTGGCCAGCCACTTTCCAGCTTCAATAATCTCACAAAACTACTTGTTATATCAATGCTCTGCCATAAGAGAACAAAATCACCAATATAAAGCACGTAAATAAAAGAGAAATTTGAAAAAAAAAAGGATGAAACGGGATGTGATAAGATGTAAAATAAATATAATAAATATTTTTATATTATAACTCTAACTTTTTTACATCCCTAAAAGTATAACTCTGAAGAAAAAGTTCAATATAACATTGAGTAAATATTTGGTAGTTTATTATTATTATTACGAATTTAATTTTTATATATATAATAATTTTTTACATAACCATTCAAGAAGATATTATCATATATATTAGTCACGATAATTAATTTTATTATCCACTAATAAAAGATTATACAAATGAAAAATTTTAATTGTATACACTATTAATACATCAATATCAAAATTTAACTCTATTATTGTTATTATTTTAAATATTTTTATTATTATTTAGATGTGTTCAGATAACTTGATAAATTCATAAATATAGGTTATGACTAATTGACCAGAAATCGATCTTCTTTCAAAATCTTTTCATTTTCTCATCAAATCTTCAAAAATATAAAACAATCTCAACAATATCAATTAAAAATCTGGATAAACTCAACAACTAGGGCTATGCACCGTTTTTGAGTTTGTTATTTTGCTGATTTAGACTTGTATACTCCGTTATCAACTCAAGAATTGCTACACCGCTTACTCTTTTAGTCAAATAAACATTTTAATATTTTATAGATTATAGCCTTCATTTGTGAAAGTGACATGATGATAACCAAGTTAATTTAATTTCTATACGCAGCCATTATATTGACTAGGATCAGGACGGATACCAATATCTATTAGCTGTCTAATGCTGCAAAGCAATAGTCGAAACATGGATTCTCATTCAAGTGCGTGCTGGAATTATAAATGAGGTTTTGTCATTTGAGAAACTAATTAAGTATTACCCTCTTTAAGTGTTTAATCGAAGGTGTAATAGTCTCCTTCATATTTTTCTCCTTTTGCCATGCATGTCTGTATTGAACTATTGATCATGTTGACTAACAATATCAACCACCATCGGAGACTTATGCCTCAGCCAGCAAGATACAGTGAAAGAATGCAACAAGTCATGCGAGGGGCCACAAAGATGGCGAATCCCCTAGGCGAGTTATTTTTTTTTTCATTTTTTTTCTTCTTTATCTTTTTACAATTATTGAATATTGAGAACCGTAGTGGGTATTATAAGAACCCTGCCACCAATTATTGATCTCAATTATATTATTTTAACATATAAAAGTGGATATCTTATTTGAACATTCATTTTATTATCAGAGATGGTGATTCCCATTTATTCCCATTCATAAATGAAAATTCAACTAAGTTAACCAGGTTTAATCTGTCATAAACTTTAATTGCTAACATCATTAGGTCTGGGGGTTGAATTATTCACAAAACTGAATTTACTCTTGATAGACAATTGTCAAAAGATAAAGCTTGCGAAATCAGTTGTATACCGGGGTGATCCAAATGATGGAGAAGATCATGTAGAGGGGTCTGAAGCATGATCAAGACCATCTTGGTACAAGATTTTGGTACTAGACTTCAACTTAGAAAGTTCACTAACATAACCACCAATAATTGGTATAACTAACATCCAATATTACATAAGGAAAAGCAACGATCATATTGCAGTTGCCTGTATATATATCCAATATCCAGTCAAGCCACCACAACATATTATTTAACTTATTTCAGCAACGTTTTTGAATAAAAGATGTTGTTAAGAATTTTTAGTAATATTTAAATAAGTATATTACTTAAAACATAAAAAGTGTAATTAAAACATTTCAATAAGATTTTTACAAGTGTAATATATAACCTATATTGCTAAAGATTTTTACCAAGAGTCTTAAAATCTATATATTGTGTTGTAGTGAGTTTATGAACCTGTAATCAACTGTGAATCGATTTTGTCCGATCTTTTAACAAAAAAATCTAAAAATTTATATATTTCATTTCAGTTTCATTAAGTTTTTCTTTTGAAACAGAAAAAGAGTTTACAGGTTGATTTTTATTATTATTTCCAAAAAAAAAGTAAAAAAAAAAATTTTTTGCAACCCATTTTACTTCAAATAAAAAAAAAAGAGTCACGGCTCCTCTCTTTAGGCTCCTCTCCTCTCTTTTTCCTGCTAAATTCACAGGTTCCTCTTCTCTTCTTTCCCTGAAATAAGCTCGTGAAGCATAGGGATGAGAGAAAGTATGAAAAATAAAACCAACACAACTATGGTGTCCCTGAAAAAGGTTGATCTCTCTTTCGGTAGAGTTGGGGGAATCCGAAAAAACACGGTATACATATTGAGATCAGAGACCAACGAGGAGAGGGGGAGGTTTCAGTTATCTAAAAATATTTCCATCATCAACAGGCAAAGCTTGCAACTCTCCATTTTCATCATAAACCCATTAGATAATCAATACCATCAGCAAGAAAATTCCAATCAGGTCCGAAGAAAAGTCCAAACACAGAAAAATAATCAGCAGCATCAGAGAGCAATCATCAGCCAAGAGAGAGGGGGGCAGAGAGGCCACGGCCACCTCCCTCCACCGCCGTGGCCTCCTCATCATTATCTCATCTCCACCATGTCCTCAAACTCCAGCTGCTGGCACCTCCGAGAAACCACCATCACCGGCGATTCAGCACCTCTGCCTCCATGACCTCCGCTTTCCCTCACCCCTCAACACAACCATCATCCCATCACCGTGAGCACCACCACAACTACCACTTGAGCTAGCCGCCGCACCCACCACCATTAGCTCCACCACCCTCCTTCCCAAGCGCTCATCAGCCACGCCAAAGCCACCATCACTACGGCATCTGGATCTACCAACTGCAAGCCACCCTCCGCCTTCCACCTCATCCATGATTGCATGTGCTTCACGGACTGTCTTCCTTGGTCAGTTCCCCTGCACCTGGCCGTGCGCCGTGGCCTCCCCTTTCAACCTCTCTCTCCCTCTCCACGTAGCCTCCGCCATTATCTTCATCATCTGAAACCACCACGTGCTCCCCTCCACTGCTGCATCATCATCACAACATCCTTCACCTCAAAAACAAGAAAAGAGCAAACAAATAAACCACAGCCCTTCACCAGAAAGCTCAAGCCAAAAAATACATATTCAAGAACAAAGGATGAAGAAACCATAAACTGAAAAGGGAGAGGAAGATCGGGAACTGCACCGCCCTCCACCACCGGCTCCTCCTCCCTTCCAGATCTCACCTGGCGTTGCCACCGCGCCACCCCTCTTCCTCATTGGAACAGCCGCCACCACCACGCACTCTCTCCGCCACCGATCGGTCTTCCTCTGAGCCGCGTGAACACCGCCGATCCACATCGCCGCCTCCTGCATCCGCGGCTGCCTGGAATAGCGCTTGGCCGATTGAAGAGAAGCATCGCGGCTCCGCCTTGGATCCACGTCCTCCACCATCGCAACCTCCCGATCTGCTCCGCCTTGGCCACCGCGGACTCCTTCCTCGCCCGCGAGTTCAGTCGCCAAACGCGACCTCCGCCGCTTCAGTCTCCTGCCGCCGCGCCATGATCCTCTCACCTTTACCTTGGCCGCGACTTCCCCTCTCGAGCTCTCTCTCCACGCTCCTTCCCTTCCTTTTCGCTGTCTCTCAAATGCCTCTCTGTGTCTGTGTGTGATTATGAGTGAGAGAGCGTTGTGTGTGTGTGTGTGTGAGAGAGAGAAGAGGAGATCTGTGTGTGTGAGTAACAAAGTGAGAGTGTTGTAGTGTATAGGTGATAGTGAGGGTCCGCGTATGAGAGAATGGAATTGTGAGTGTGTGTTGGGGAAGCATAGAATTAGATTAAGAAATTAGGAATTTTTTATTTTGCTCTTTGGGTTTAGGTTATTTGATTGGTTTTAGATCAAATTTTGGTTTGTTTGTTTGGGTTAGAATTTGTGCATCGGGTTAATGTTTATTTTATTTTCGACTTTATTTATTTGGGTTTAGATTAATTTGGGTTTAAAAAAAAGTTAAAAAATATATTTTATGTATTTTGGGTTCAAAATAAATGTTTGAGTTTCTTGTCTTAAAAAAAAGAAGAAGAAAAGTTTAAGGAAATTAATTTAGTAAAATTAGGAATAAGATAATTAAAGAATTTTAGTTTTATTTCTTTTTTTATTTTAAGTTATTGTTATGTTATTTTTGTTAGAATAAACTTTTGAAGTTAGTGCTTGAATTTGAATTTACTTGTTTGGTTAAGTATTTATTTCTTTTTTAGTTTTTTAGGATAGTTTACTTGGTTTTTTTAGTTGTGACAGTTTAATATTTTAAAACTTCTTTTTACAATAAGATTAAACAACACACCAATATTTTCTACAGAACTACGTGACTTTGAGTTTTCTATTGCACCAGGGGATACGTAGGAATAGACGATTTTGATCCCTATCAAGTCAAAATTAACTTTTCATAATTCGTTTTATTTGTGAATAAATTTTCTAATATATTTTCTTTTTATTTATTTTTTTACTTTTAATTTTTTAATGCAAATTTGTTATAAATAATTTTTTCTAATAAATTTTTTCGAAATATTTTATTTAGTTTTCATTTATTTGGGAGATAAAGATGTTAATTTAACTGTGACAGCTTGTTAACTCGATATTTCAGATATTTGAGTTGTGATAGCATAGTGTTCTCTTTTCTTTTTACTTGTAATAAAACAAAAATAAAGATTTCAAAAGGTTATTAATAATTTACACAGATCAATTAAAGGTACCGTCTAAGGACGAGTGTATTAGGGGTGCGTAGGATTAAATTCCTACCATTCCTTATACATAATCGACTCCCGAACTCAAATCTGGTTTCAAATATCATATTTTAAAAATGAATGGGTTTTTCCATATTTTTCGCAAATTTTAATAAACTTGGTGGCAACTCCATAATTTAAAAAAAAGTTCTTTTTCGCCGTTCCCATTGCGATCCCAGTTGCAACATCAACCCATCTCTCAAAAAATCTCCAATGTAACATTGATTCTATTGCTGATTTGCCCTACTGTAATTAGCCCCAAACCCCACAAAAACTATATCACAGCTAATAATATAACTAAGTTGTCTATGATCAGTTCACAACCCTGCAATTCTTTCTGATCTCCCCATCAGTCCCAGTGAGAGGACTAATATAGCTCATCTTCACCATAGCAGCAGCAAAATCTCTGAAGAAAGCAGCATTATTTGCACTATAAGTCCTAACCAATGCATCTTGAGACCCTCCATTGAACAGCACTTGGTCAGAGTGGAGCAGGCCACGGTGAGCCATAAGGTCTCTGTAGTAGTTGTTATCAAAACTAATAGGAGTGAGGGTCTCAAGAGGGGACAAGTTGGTATTCCCTCCAGATGCAGGGCAATTAGCCCTTCTTGATGAGGCAAAGTTGGTGTCAATGTTGGTCTCATTGTATATGCGGGTCCTAAAGAATTGGCACTGTGATAGGCCTATGGTGTGGCCACCAGAGAGCACGGTGAGGTCATGTGCACTTAGACCTTTGGCTGCGAACATGGATTTGAGGGTGGCAAGGTCAAAGAATGGTGAAGGGATTTGGTTGTTCGCTGCAATATGGCTTGCTGTTCTTGCATCTCTTCTTCCAAGAGGTACTGGCCATGATGGTCCTCCTAGCTAGAGAGATTAAAAAAATTGAATTAATGAATAATTGAATTAGTATAGTGATAAACAATGAAGGATAAATTAGCGCAAACGTGCATAGTGCTCTATTCAATAATGAGTTGTATTTCAACTTCAATCAATTGTAAGATTCACATTTTTATTTAAAATGCAATTCCCACATTGGTTAAATCACAATCCACCTAATAACTCTATGACCACATAACTATTTCTCTAAAAACCATTATAAATTGTTACATTATGTCAGTTCAAAATATCTTTGTAAAAACAATGCTAGCTATTAGTGAACCCACCTCATTATACATAGATGAAAATTTTCAGTCCTCAAATGGTGTCCTCTTACATGTCTCTCCAATCATTTATTAACACATGGAAGATATTTATTGAATATTTGGTAACTAATAAATCTTTAAATCTATTTTGGTTCTTATTTTTTGATATAGCAATAAAAGATGAGGGAGACAAGGAAGAAGACACCATTTGGGGAGAAAATTTTCATCCTATTATACACATACCATATGGGTAAGTTAATAAATTGAGTTTTTCAATCTTATCCTATGGTTTCAAATAGGATAAGGTATTAGGTGATGTGATTGCAATATTGTGGTTGAGGACACCTTTGAAATAATTGTGGAAGCATTAACTCACTTTAGTCCCTACATTTCATATATGAGTCATTTTAATCCTTTACTTTTAAAATTAATCAATTTGGTCCCTTATATTTACGACCGTGAATCAATTTAGCCCCCCTGTTAACATCAGTTGAATCACTGTTAGTTTAGCGTAGTGTTTAGTGGGGATGAAACTCGACTGAGAGGAAATAAAACTCACAACCTATAGAAATATAGCTCGGCCAATGAGAAATAGAACTCGGCCAATAGAAAATAGAGTTCCACCTTCTTCCAATCAATATCCTTTATCATCTCTGTCCCCCGCCCCAGGCCTTGACACAGACCGGTCGAGCTCTATTTCCCTTAGGATGAACTTTATCCCCACCAAGCATTTCTATTAATTAATAGTGATTTAACAAATAGTAACAGAGAAACTAAATTGATTTATGTCTGTAAATGAGAGGGACCAAATTAATTCATTTTAAAAGTGATGGACTGAAATGACTCATGCATGAAATGTCAGGGACTAAAATGAGTATTAACTCTAATTGTGGTGTAATTTTTATTCACTTGAATTCGTCGTAGCCCACTCTATTTTAACTTGCAAACACTATAATTTCACTTAGAACAACCGCAATTTAAAACCCAATTCTCATCTGAATCAAGTGTCATAAATGCATGGACAAATTAAACTAGAAATGGCTCACCAGAACTACTCCATCTCTTGAGGCAAGTGCTAGAATGTCCGCACAAGACACAGTGCCACTGCAAGCGGCTTCAACATTGGTTTTAATGGCATCAATCACTTCGAAACCCCTGGATGTATTTTTGTTAGGAGCTGCATTTTTCTCACCCACAAAGGAGGCATTGTCATCCAACAAGATTGATGCGTCGCAGCCCTGCCAATTAACGAAGAAATAAAACCGATATGCTATCCATCTCCATATATATAGTCAATCGCTTTTAATTTTTTTCCGTTTTTCGCAAGATATACATCAATAATCAACAAAAATGTTAGGTGATTCCAATTGTACTGTCTCTAAATGAAAGAGTTCTAAACCCTCTTAATTGGCCTAATACAATTTGTCCGTATGTTGATTTTTTGTCCACCTAAACAGAAAGTAGTTAATACATCTAATTTATATTAAGACCCATTTGACATTTTTTTATTGCAATTTTACCCTAAAACAAAATTAAAATTTTCTATTCCCAAGTATCAAATCAAATTACCTGGCCTATTTTAATTTTCTACAGCTTGTTCTTAGTGTTACTGCATGGGATACTTTGTCTTGGTGTCTTTTACTTCTGTATTGGTGCTGCTGAACATTGTTACACAGTGTTTTTCTTGAGGCTCGCCTCTTCTTTGGGAGTGCTTGAGTATTTTTAATTTGAAAAAAATCAATTGAAATATCATCAACTTCAATTCACTTAAACAATTCTTACATTCATGTACAACACAAATGGGTGATTTCTTGCATTCTTCCATCAGGTAAAACTAATTCTTAACTTCACGTATAAATACAATTTGTGATTTAGGGTAAAAACACAAGTGGTTAACAACTTCAATTCACTTATCTCAATGTTACTCCTATTTATAAAGGGATTGATGTTTATAATTTATTTAGGGTTCTTACAAATTTGGGGATAAAATACTTTTAGGGATTTAGAAATATGGATAATTCATTTTATTTGGTATTTAATTTTTTCAATAGATGCTACTGTAAAATTATATGGAAAAAGTATTAAGTCGGTGTAAGTGTAAATTTTTAAATCACCACTTAAATAATAAAAATTTAACACATGGACTAACTGAATTGGACCAATTGAAGAGGGTTTAAAAATTAAAACTCTTTTATTTAGAGAGGGTATAATAGACGAGTTTAATTTATATATACTGACAGTGTAAAAATATTTTACACTGTTATCCAATCAAATCACCCTATTTGTTTGAAATTTCAAATAGTGGGTAAGAAACTTAACCATTTTTGCTTATCTGTCAACAAATGATTGGATGACAATGTAAAAAATTTTACATTCTCAGTATATACAAATTAAACTTATAATAGAAATCACCAAAATATTATTTGAATATCCAAGGTGTGCCAATTGACAACTTGGCACCTACCAACATGATAAAACTTAACTACAAAACCTGCGCAAATTTTTGTTTTAAGCAACCATATAACTATGAACTAATTAAGTTCAGACAATAGTTTCACTCATACTACCTTATTATATATTAACGATTTAAATAATGAGTATCTCAAGAACACTAATCAAAGAAATAAAAGTGGGAAGTTTTGATTGAAAAGTAAAACTTTTTATTAATGCATTGAATGCATTAAAAACAATTAATTTTCTTTTTCTTGATCCATTAAGTAATACCTTCAAGGCACTCACACAAAATCTTATATTTAATAATCCAAAATTAAGGCTAGCGAGTTTTGAATGCATATTCAGGGTATTGGGTTTGTAAAGCCCATAGTATGAAGGAGCAGGGGCTTAATAAGTTTCTATATGAACGCAACGTAGAACCATAATGTTATTAACTTATTATCTATATAAGGAAGCAGGAAAAAAGGAAATTGTCTTACATTTACGAAGCAATCGTGGAAGAACAGGCGAAGTACAGAGGCACCTAGCCGGGGTTCTTTATCAACAGCAAGTCTCATTGTATTGAGTACAATGGTCTGAAGATTAGGACAAGTTTTATCATAGAAGTCGGGAGACAGCTGTGCACTGCAGGGAGAACAAGCTAGTAGTAGACAAAGAACGGATCCAGTAACAAAGAACTGGGTAAACGGGACCATATCTATGGCTGAACACCACAAATTAAATAGTGATGCCCTTTGTGTTCAATAAAGTGTGTCTGTGAGCTGTGAAGAACAGAGAAGAAGTCAGATATATTGATATCACGGAGAAAAAATAATTTGTACCTCTTTTCAGACTAGCTAGTCTCATCCAAACGCGCTTTTGATTTTTCAGCTGTGGGAAGCAAGAAGAAAATATGTGATAAAGATGAAGATATTTGTGGCTCACCTTTGAGCAGTTGACTTGCTCCCAGTAAGGAACATGGAAAAGTTGCATGTAAAATCGAAAACAATCAAACATGAAAACGGGACAAGAAATAGGAAGTATATGAAACAGTCCTCCTTCAGCTGGCTGAGTCGACGTAACTGTATTAAGTGGAAAAACAAGGCTTCACAACACAAGATTTCTTCGTGAAATGACTTGGAGATGTGTTTCAATTAATATATGTATCAATACATAGTATTGGAATTTTTAATAACAGTATGGTTAAATGCACAGATGTTTTTCAATAAATTTCGCGAATTATTATTATTATTATTATTTATTTTATTTTTCTTTCTTTTTTCCATTCAATAAGTGTACCAACCACCTTGCAAGAATCTGTAATGAAAATATATGAATAAAGAATAACTTTATTTGTACAATTTTTCAAAACAATCTTAAAAAAACACCATCCATATGATGTTTCTTAAATATTGACCAATAGAAAAATAGGAACGCATTCTCAACTAAGACATTTCATAGTATCCTTTTAAAGATGTCCAAAAATAATAATAAATTGACATGCGTAGATTATCGACTAAGGCAGGTATTATTGATTCATTTCAATATACTCGTGATTTGGCACATCGCTTAATCTGGAGACATATTAACATTTCATAGAAAATAGCCTTCACTTGAGATAAGCGACATGTCAACTAAATTAAGGGAAATGATTTTATTTAAAAAAAAACTAAATATCAAAACAAGTCCTTTAGATTTATATTGAGGCCAAGTTAGTCCCTTAAGTTTTGAAAATCCCAAATTGATACTTCATATTTCAAAAAAATGAACAAATTAGTTCTCCATATAGTTCCGTACAGTGTATGGAGAGATCAATTTATCCTCTTTTTAATAGTACGGAACTGTACAAAGGGACCAATTTGTCCTTTTTCTGAAATGTGAGGGCTAATTTGGGATTTTCAAAACCTGAGGGACTAACTTATCTCCCAATATAAACCTGAGGGACCTGTTTAGGTATTTAATCTTTAAAAAAGAAACTAAGTTAACATGTTTTTAATTTTTTTTATGGTCAACTAGTGGAAGCCACATTTTTTCTCTTTTAAATATTAATAAAATATTTAAATATTAATAAAATAAAATAAATTTTACTATATATATATATATTATTTGTAAATGATTTAAGGTGAGATAGTTATATTTTCTCAAAAGAAGGAGTGAGTGAGAAAGGAGAAAATATAGAAAAAATTTGAATTCATGGAATTTAAAATAAAATTAAATAGAATTAATAAATATTAAAAAGTAGCTATAAAAGTGAATCCTCTTTATTACTAGTATAGAAGTATAGATATCATGAATTAAATTTCTATGAGCAGCCATTAAAATGAGTAGTGAGGGTCTGGGCTGACACAAATATGGATCAGCGGTCTCATGCAACAAAGTGTAACGAGTACAAGCGGGCCGAAGCCCAAGTTGCTATAGAAAGAGCGGATTAAAAGGGATCGGATGTGTAAAATTGAGCATAACGAAATGAACCGAAAAACTTACGTTGCGATCGTTGAGGAATGTAAGGATTGTTAACGAATGATCGTTGAGAAATGAACCAGAATGTACAGTGCACTGTGCACTGTTATTTATTTTGGAGACATGTTGATCAATGTGTGGTATTATTTTACCCTTCTCAAGTGAAATTTCTTCTCCTTTCTGTTCCTTCTGGATCTGCACTCTTTCCTTTCTCTTTGATTCAGCTAGTAATTCTTATTTATTGGTCTCAGGTCAATGCTACTTGAGGCGGAAGTAGCTCATTGATTCACAAGGAAGATTACACGCGATTTGAGTTCTGAGTATTGAGTTGTTCACAGATATACATTGAATACCAATTTCTAAATATATAACACAAAGCAATAGATGAAAAATGGATTCTCATTCAAGCTCTAGAATTATTTGACGTAAATAATTGAGAATATGTTTAATCTAAGGTGTTAATACTAGTAGTCTCCTTCAGTGACAAGTTCAAGCAAGCCCAAGCCCAACTAGCTACTGTCCGTACCACATAGCGTTAGGGAAAATTTCTCTTTGGATGATTGAATTGTAAGTTTTGTGCACTTTACCAAAAACTCAGGAAGTTTACAAATATTTTTTTAATTTATGGTTTGGTCATTGTCTTAAACTTTTTGCGTATTGTTGATAAAAACAGGTGCACTCAACTCACCTAAACTTTAGGCATGTCCAACTTCATATTCTACTTGATACTAAAATTATCACAGAATTCCATGAGTTTTATTAAAATTATATTGACTTTTCATATATATACTGGTTTATTAATTTAAGTAATAAAAAAGATAATATAATATATACACAAACATAATTATTAATGATAAAATTATATTTTAATAATATTTAACATATTAATTGAATAAAATACTTTTTCAATCACATAAAAATGAAATTTATAATTATAACTTATAATACAAAGGGCTATTCTAGTCAAATATTATTTAAATATCATGATTTAGTCACTAATAATTATGTATATGTCACATGTTATATTTTTTACTACTTAATTAAATTAATAAATTAATATTTGTAGAAGAGGTCAACATAATTTTACAAAATAAAGGAATATTAAGTATAATTATATTAAATCTCAGAAAATATAAATGGAAATTACTATGAAAAAGTTGATAGAATAGTCAATTTATATAATTAAAAAATGTTAAAAGATCAATCTATACATTTTTGTTTAGTTCTGAGATAAATTACATAAAACATAGTTTATGGGATAATGCAATTTTCCCTTACATTTATTTGTTTATTTATTGTCGTTGTACCTGTGCCCACCCGCTACACAGTCCAAATATAATTAGACATTGACCTCATATAACAGAGGATAATCATTAATCAGCATATAAAGAAATAAATTATTGAATTTAATAAAAAGCATAAGCAGATAATCAAAATAGTGTAGGAGGATTATAGGTACTCTTTCTTGAAGTTTTTTGTGTAGGGAAAACAAAAATTTATTAATAGAAAAATCTAATGGTAGTTACAAAAAACAAATACATTAAATTCAGGTTGAATAAGAATTTTGACATTTGCTTTCACTCTCAACACAGAAATCTGCTCTCACTTCCAGGAGGCAAGCAGCTCTTGCTATTTGGTCCACGCCTCTAAGTGCAGCAGCTTTATTAATTGGAAAGATCCAATTCTCCAGATCTCGTGCAAAGTAATCCATTCTTTTTTGTTGCGGTTGAATGCCTTTGAGACTTTGTGACTAATCTGCATGTCATTTATTGAGCCCAATACTGACTATTAATGGCATATTAGGCCCAACACTGATCACATTAATAATCCTCTAAGTTGCTTGCATGACAAATTGAAGAAATGATTTAGTTGGAAATATTAATATCCTAAATAGATTATGGGTCCGATAACAAGATTTATGACTTTTTAAATTTTTTTATATATGTCCAAAAGTCACATTTTAACTTTATATCATGTTTAGCTCTTTGGTAATTTTTAGTACTTTTTAAGAAGTTAAAATATTTAACTTTTCAAAAATTATTTTTTAAAATACTTAAAATAATATTTATTATTACATATTTAAATATGAAATAACTTATATCTCGTGATAATTTTTAATTTTAAATGATAAAGTATAAAAGTATAAATACTGGGACGCATTAGTTGCATGGATACCATGGTTCATAAAAAAAATAATATAAGTACTTTAAATTATTCTTAATTATTTCTTTTAAATTTACATGAATCCACTTATAGATCTATATGAGTACTTTACGCTTGCGTTGCACAAGCACGAAGGTAGTTGATATTCAAGCTTGGAAAGTGCCTGTGACACATTACGCATTTGCATTAACTTGATATTGAGCCGGGGACAAGTATTCAATTATGTAAGCCCCACCATTTATTCTTGTCACCTTATACTTTAATAGATTAGATCAATTAGGGAGTGTCCATTTTACTATTATTACTCCTCCTTTAATGTTTTTAATTCAATATATCTAGAATACTCTTAATTAAACTGTGTGTCAATAATATGAGTGGGATGGTCACAACCTATAAAATATATAAAATACTTATTAGAATATTCTACATACTGCAGATCAAATATTTTTACTCAAATTATACCAGTGGCACAATCACACCCCTAGAATAGTATATAGTTTTATATAAAATTATAACTCAAATTATATTTTGTCAAATATATAAAATATAAATTATAACTCGAAAGATAGTTTTTGTTAATCAGTGTGTAAAATCATAGCTTAGTATAATATGGAGATAAATTGTATTAAATAAAATTATCAATATGTTTTGTCTAACTTTTTTAATTTTTATTTTATTTAAGAATTATTTAATTTGTTTTATCTTACTTTATTTTAAATATAAATATGCTCAATTTAATTCTTTCATAACTAATAAATTTAAATACTTTCTCTCTTTGTTGAAATTTAATTCACTATTATTTCTGGTCATCGAATTTCTCACTCCTAAACTTTAGAAAATCACAAAATTACCCCTTTGTGTATTTTAATGGGTTCCTTTCCTAAACGTTAAAATAATGCGATCATTTTACATTAACGTGATCATAGTTGATTATTATATTTTTTATGATGTTGTGATTATAATATTGAAATAACATAATTTTATGACTATAATATTAAAAGAACGTGATTATTGAAACATTAAAGTAGTCACTTTATTAAAATTAAAAGAAAATCATAGTTACTCAAACATTTATTGAAATATTAAAATAATGAATTTAATTATTATTTTATATTATAATTAAAAATTAAAATCAATCAAATTATACATTTGATATTAATTAGTGTAATTACTAGATATAATTTGAAACATGAAAATAGTAATAGAAAATTATTAAACATAATATTTACGTAAGGGTATTTTAGGAACATCAAACTAAAAACTTTAAAAGAGGTGTGGAAATAGACAAAAGAGAGTAACTCCCGATAAATTACACTAACTTAAACCAACCGACCTTCCCTTAGATTAATTTAGTAAAATTTACTTGGCTCTCTTTATTTATACCATTTGTTCTTCAAATAAGACATTTGAATTTGTAAATTGAGACATTTGAAATTGTAAATTTATCACACTGACATCTTCAGAGTTTATAAAATCATTAAATCACCCTTCTTGCTATTGCTTGATAAATAGTGTATACAAGAGAAGTCAATATCAACCAAATAGGTAGAGAAAAATAAAGATAAATTTTACTAAATATAAGGAGAAATAGATATAATTTACCCTCAAAAGATTTGATTTCTATGAACTGACAAAATCATAATTCAATCATATATTGTCACATCAATCATAATAACTAACTTTTTTTTATTACTTGAAAAGTTATACAAATAAAAGATTTTAATTAAATAATAGTGTAAAAGACTAAGAGTGTTTTTATACTTTCAGTGAATCAAAATTATTAATCAATATAGATTTAAATTATTCTATTAATAACTTTTAATTTTGAATCAAAAAGTTCAAGGCAGAGATCATTCTTTGGTTAGCACCGTGGAAGGCATCATTTTGCACTGTGCTGTCATTGGGCCCGATGACAACACAGTGCAAAACGATGCAATTTCGTTAAGTGAGCACCCTAACCCCTTTAAAACACCCAAAGTCGAGATTTCTCATCCCAAAACCCGAAACCCTTCTCTCCAACTCCCTCCAAACCATTCCTTACTCAATCCCACTCCATTCTATCTCCTTTCAAGATCAAAGGTAAGAGATTTATGGATTTTTATTGTCTTTTTCCTTCCCTCTTTGTAACCTAGAGTCTGGGTTATTGTTTGTCTCCATTGTTGTTAAGTGTGGGTGCTCCCCAAATGTTATTAGAGTTATGTTTGAGTAATTTAGAGATTGTTGGAGACTAATCTTATATTTTGTGGCTCCAATGGTAGATGTTAGAGCCATTCCTCCTTTCCGGAGCTCTGTTGGAGTTGACGTCACCACTTTTTCCCCTCTAGGTGAGTAGGTTTAGAACCTATGGCCCTTATGTTGGTCATTTAAATTAATTTTCTCAAAATTATAATATGGATGCATGATTTTAGAAAATATTTTAAGAGATTAGAGTTCCCAGTTGGTTGTTATATTGACCAAAATGATGATTTACAATTAGAGCATAAAATAATTGTTTTAATTCAAACTCATGGGACCATTGTTATTAAATGATGTATACCAAAGAGCTAGTGCATAACTATGATTTGGTTTGAGGTTTTATAAAATTACTATGATGATTTCAAGAAAGAAATAATTATGAATTATAGAGATTTTGCCTAGACAAATGCCATGTCAGAGTTTTAGAGAGAATAATATATTCATTGCACTAGAAACTTAATGGTAGCTATAAAGAAATAGACTGTGAGTTAACGACAGTTATTCCATTAATCTTGGTATACCAAGTTGCCCTCAGGGCCAGAGAAATTAGAAACGGGACCTAGTTAGGAGCTCCAGAGATTAGAGACCTTGTTATGCTATGGTTGACATGCATAACCAGAAATTTTGTTATGTCACATGAATTTGGCATAACCAGAGATTCTTGTTTCTTTATTACAGTACTATGGTTTTATAATATTTCCAGAGAATATTGGTTTTGGAACTATTTTGTTTATTCCTATGAATAGGATTTCAAAGTTATTGTATTAACTAGTTTGATGATTATTTATGTTCTTTGGTTGTCCCATGGGAGGGTTATGGGTGAGGACATACTCACTGAGTTTCAGATGAAACTCACCCCTCTCTCTTCCTCCATTACAGATGCTGTAGACGCTGCGGGTTTATCTCTTTCACCTCCTCCCTCGTAATAGAGATTTATCAGTTGGTGAGCTTCACTTAGTGTAAAGTACTCTGTTTTACTTTTTATTAGAGATAAAGTGCTCTAGTTACATAATGAGCATAGTCCCGGACCATAGAGATTGTTTAGCATTGTTTTATCATGACTATTTTGTATTTACATAATGATAGATTTTATATATATTTTGTATAGAGGGAAACTCATATATTTGAACTTCATATGTTTAGAGTTTAAAACGGAAATGGTTGATTTTGTTACTTCGGGTATCTATGTTAAAGTTTGATTATGATTATGTTTTCATGGAACCAATGGTTTTAGAGAGGAAACGATGTTTTATAAACATATTTATATTAAATTATGCATACAGAGAAACTCAGAGGTCATGGGACTTACGTGAGAGTGAGGATTCCTTATGTGCCGGTCACGTGCCCAAATCAGGTTGTGACAGTCATCTCCTTCCTTTCCTTTACATATTCCATGGTTTGAGCTTTGTTGTTTCTCTCACCGTTGTCAAGTGGGAGTGCTCTCTCAATGTTATTAGAGCTAAATTAGAGTTGTTTAGAGATTAACGGAGATTAATCTCTAGTTAATGTTGGTTTGTGACAGTTGTTGGTGCCATTCTATACTTTGGAAGTTAAGTTGGTGGTGCTCACGTACTCACGACTCTAAATGGTAAGTAGGTTCAAACTCATGACCTTAGTTTCATCATTATAGCCATGTTTCATGCATTATATATATATATATATATATATATATATATATATATATATATATATATATATATATATATATATATATATATATATATATATATATATGAAATTTAGAGATGAAAGTATGATTATATAGATGATTTTGCAAATATGGCAAGTTAGACAAAGAGCATAATTTCCAAAGAGCATGAATTATGTGTTGTAGAAAACCATGGGACCTTGATTTGGACTAATGCATGTTATGAAAATGTCGTATATGCAATGAAACGGTTGTTGGAAGAATATATGATTTTATCTAGTTACATTTTATCAAATATGTTTTATGAGTTTAGGACATTATTGTGTTTTCAATATTTAGATTTCAAATTATGTTTTTTTTTTAAATATTCAGTTAAAATAATTATATATGTTAGAGAAATGCGAATATGAGTTATGACATATTTATACTTCAAGATTAGAGATTTCGAAATGTGATTTCAGAATATTAGTTAAAACACTTTGGCAAGAATATCAAGCAGAGATGTTTATATATATTAGAGATTTTATGATTTCAAGGAATGAGAGTAATTATATATGAAAAAGTTTTGATACCCAGATTAGAGTATGTAACAGAGTTTCAGTGCTTTAAGAGATTTTATGGGTGTTCAGATTATATGAACTAAGTACAAACTAGTCTAGATGGTAGCTATAGAGAAACAGACAATGAATTAACGACTGGGAAAAACGATCGTTAACATTGGTACCAAGTTGTCCTTAGGGGCAATCTCACAGAACAGAAAATACGTGTTCTTCCTCGTGCCCGTATCGGGGGAAAAGAACAAAGTCTTAAGGGTGGAGCCCGTGTCTGGCACCCATAGATGATTGGTTATATCATAGTTGATATGTATAATTGGACAGATATCCATGTTTCTCTATTAGAATACTGTTAATTATATTTTCAGAGATTATTGACGTTTTCCTGAGAATATTTGATTTAAGAGATATTATATATATGAAAAATGATTTTCTTGTTGGAGTTAAAACTTAGAGATGTTTTCTTATGAATTTATGAATACAGAGATATATTTTCTATGAGATTATGCATATGAATATCAAATGGTTTATGATTGTTGCATGTACATTATATATATGGTATATTCCTTAGTTGTCCATTGTGGGTGATGGGTGAAAGCTCACCCACTGAGTCCGTCGACTCACCCCTCCCCTTCCTCTTCATAGTTGCAGGTTCAGATGTTGCTCAGCCTCTAGTTTGGCAGACACAGTCATTTTTAGTAGTGAGTCTTACTTTGGAATAAGGCTTAGATTAGAGTCATGTTAGAGTAGGTGCTCTGATAGATAGACAGGCAGGATCTGAGCCATACATTATTTTCAGATCATGTATTTAATTTTAGTATTTGGACAATTATATATATATTTTTAGTTCACAAGTATGGCTTTGAAATTGTAGAGTTTGATTTAAGTTTATGCTATTAACCTGAGATGTATTTATGATCCAGATCATATGTTAAATCGATTTTCAGAGTATGATTAAGATAATTTCAGAGTTTTATATATCAAGTATTTTAGTTTTATATTTCCAGATATGAAATTTAAATAGAGTTTTAAGTGAAGCTATGATTTTAGAATGAAAAGTATCTTATTTTATGCATATAGAGAGACTCAGAGGTCATGAGGCTTACGTGGGGATGAGATTCCTCGTGTATCGGTCATATTTCCTAAGTCAGGTCGTGACAGAGTCGAAGGTCAATACAATTGGTGCAGTTGGCTTTGCCATCCAATGGGAAAACGACATGCGTCTGGACCTACACCCTCTTCCTCTGCAACTCCGGCTGCAACCCTCTCCGTCCTCCAACACCCCACCTGCCCTTTGGCCCCACCAGCCATGCCCTTAGCACGGTTGCCCTTCACAGAACATCGCTGTCACCGTAAACGCCAAACCTCCACCTTGGTTTCTTGTCGCCACCGCACAGGGAACTATGACTCGCAACTCCGGTGCTTCCTCGCTGCCACTACGTCTCTGCCTTTATCTCCAGTACCATTGAAGGCAACTAGAGATGGTTGCCTTGCCCGAGTCGATGATGCCACTGCTCGAGTCTCCTACCGTCGCTAATAGTTGTGGCTGGGTTGATGGTTTGCCATTGTAGTCTACCTCTCCTCTGTAGCTCTCTTCCTCCATTGCAACCAGATTCATCTCCGCTTGTGGATCTGGATTGATTACTTCAAGTGACTATGGATCTGGATATAGATCTGCTTCATGTGATTGCTTTTGTGTTTCAGATGCTTGACTTTGTGTTGATTCTTTTTCTGTTTTCAATTTCATTTGTTGCTTTAAATCCAAGTTTGAATATGGGTTTTCTGAGTTGTTGAACTATTGATGTTCTTGATCTACTATTGCAAGTATTTCCTCATAAAATCTTACCCATTGTAATCTCCAAGCTTGATGCTAGTGTGGTGGAGGCTGGTATTGCAGAAGTGGAGCTTGAGGAGGGAGTGGTGATGGTGATGGCGAAGGAGAAAAAGGGAGGAGAGAGTGTTTAGTAACATGTTTAATTTCAGTTAGCCACATTTATGAAATACGGTTAAAAATAATTGTAGGGTAGGCACCAATGACCGTAGGAGAGTAGTCATCCTTTCTTTAATGTTCATAGGAGGTGCATAATTGGCGAGTAATTGCTCCTCACTGCAACATTATGCTAATCAAATCACTCTCTGGTCCTCAATGTGGCCCAGAGTCACTTCATGGTGATGGGCGTGTCCGCGTCGATGACCGAGGCATTAATAAAAAATCTTACTTCAATATTAATACATCCAAAACGTCCTTGTTTAATGTTTATTAGTACAGTGGTTGCATAATTGCTGAGTAGTTTCTTCTCACAGCAACATTTATGCATAAAAAATGTATCTGCTCATTTGTTGCAGAGCAGGGAAGTAGTTTCTTCTCACAGCAACATTTATCACATGGGTATGTTTGGTTGAGGGTGAGGATAAAATAACACATTATACACATCTATGTAATATAATTTTAAGTAGTGCTTGTTGGCATGATTTTTACTTCATCATATTGTAACGAAGGCAAGATTAACCAAAGATTAGAGGACTTGGTCATAAAATAGGTTCCCTTTTAAAACGCTCGACACTTATGTGTAAATTATGACTCGTACCTCGTTTAACGAATTATAATTCGAATCAAAATGTTTTTTCCTGTAATTTTTATCTTTATTTTCCCCCTTCAATTAAATATGCCTATGAATGGAAAATGTCTCTCTCCTTTGTTGCATAGCGGGAGAATACTAAAAATGTCTGCTCATTTGTCGCAAAGCAGGGGAGGGTCTGCCCATTTGTCGCATAGCAGGGGAGTAACTTCTTTTCCATCCCTTCTTGATTTCTCTAAAGTAGCATTGTCCGTGCTGTTTCTCAGTAGCTTGGTTCACGCGGATCTATGACCCTGGAAGACCTGGAAGACTTAGAAATTTGTAATTCTTCTCAAGTCGTTGGGAAATATTATTCAATAGGGAAGGCAATAATGAATTTGAAAAAGTGGAACACGTTGAGAAATAGTTTATAAAGAGGGATTGGATAGAAATCTTGGAAGTAATAGATTTAATAATTATGGAGAGCACACTGGCACCCAACAGTATAGAAGCTCCCCAGGCCCAAACAGATTATGGTTTGAGTGACAATATCACGCGCATTGATCGTGAGCTTTACAAAGCCGCAGCGGTGGGTAATTTCAACAAATTCGCTCAAGTCCAGAACATTGAATGTTTACTCACCCCTAAGAAAAACACCATCCTTCATGTACACTTGACATCTACAACAACTGAAGCAACTCAAAGTGCTCCACAAACGGCGACAGTTCGTTTTCAGATTTTGAGCAAGCTTGCCGATTTGATGAGGATGAAAAAAAAGGGAAGAGCTGTCTCAGAACATTTCGTGGAACAAATTATACGCGAGTGTGGAGGCCTAGTTCTGCTCCCGAACGCCAAAGGAGAAACAGCCCTTCATTTGGCTGCAAGGTACGGGCACTCAGCCATATCAAAGTTACTGTTAGAGCGTGCCAAAACTTTTCCTCGTGATATTGAGAGTGGAATTGGAGCAGAGATAAAGCTAATCAGAGCCACAACTCGCGAGAGTAAGGAGACTGCATTACACGAGGCAGTGCGCTATCATCGCATTGAAGTAGTGGAGATGTTACTAGATATGGATCCTAGTCTCTCGAGCTCTGCCAATCTTGCCAATGAAACTCCACTTTATATGGCAGCAGAGAGACGATATAAGCTTGTTGTGCGGAAGATACTAGAGAAAGTGGAATCACCAGCATATGCAGGCCACAATGGTCGAACAGCATTGCATGCTGCCGTGATTAACAGGGATATAGGTATTGCATCTACCCTTGATCATGTTCTTTATTTTTGGTTTGATCTATTTTTATCTATGTTACTCTGCGTCTCCACACACAACTTAAAACCATCAGATTGGATTAAAAAATGGTTCACAAATATTTTAAGAGGGGAAAAAAAAAAGATATGTCTTACAATGATGAATTGGACATACGATGATGAATAGGACAGTGTGTCAGGTAAATTACGTCGGATACCAGTAATGGTTTATCGACTAAATTGTGTTTCTGAACTGTAAATTTTGTCCGCTTTGCTGCCAAATTTAAAAAAATGTGCAAATCAAGCTCAATTTTTTCCTCCTAAATATGCATTTTAATCATTTAGTTAAATTTTTGCTCTTGTTATTAATAAAAGTATATACACTTTGTTCCTCAAACTTAAGTTATAATGCAACCCAATACCTTAAACTTTGTTAAGTGCATATGCTATTTCTATTAACAATAGATAAGAAAGTTAGCATAATAATAGATTTGCTTGAAACATTACATGAGCTATTTGCATATTTTTTAAAAAAGGAGTAAAGGACAATTTTCTCTAGTTCATTCTATATAAATGCTATACAAATATATTTATATGTATTTTTTTCCGTTGTAAATTGTGTAATAATTTAATTGACATACTGTCACTTTAGAAAAATTTTATGTATCGCTATATATATAAGCAAAAATATTTGACTTAATTATATATTGTCTTAAAATTTTTATAAATATAAACATATGATTATATAATAAAATAATTTCTTTTTTATACTAAAAATATATCAAAATTAATCTTATTATATAATTTCAAAATTGTTATATTCTATTTTTTTCAAAATGAATACAGTAACTTGCATGTTTTAACCAAAAGATCACATGGAAATCTAATTTAAAGAGTAAAAAAATCATAAATTTATATTAGAAATACAAGTGAATTTTTTTTGGACAGGTGTATAAGGAAAGTCCTACATTACCGAAAAATTAAAAATAAAAGGCCTTTATAAAGCAATCAAACTATAAACTTAATGCCTGATGATTTTGAATGAAGCATTCATTTACTATGTGTTCTTCTTTAAGTCTATTAATTACAAATCTTCCTTTTGTCATGGACTCTATTCTGGTTTCTAATATTTTATTGGACCTAAAATGCAGCATGTCTCTAAATTTTCTTTCTGAAAATAGTGCCAGATCCATGGCATGCATATGGGTTATGATTGGTTTTGGTGAAAATTATGGGTTGTTAGAAAATAAAAAATTCTATCTATTATATTTTTATAAATAATTATAAAAACTAACTTCTGACATATTTTTAGGCTTTCATAATATATATAAGTAGTAACTTTGAAATCATTATTTTGTTAAAAAGTTTGCTTGTTGAAGACTAAAAGGGAAAATATTACATCAAAAGTACTATTTTTAGTTTTTGTTTTCATTTTTATTTTAAATTTTAATTAAAAACAACTTAAATTATATCTAGTATTTTTCTATTATAAAAAATAAAAATAAAAAATTTAAATCAAATAACAAATAAAAAAACAACGTGATATTTTTATATCTAAACTTGAAAAAAAATAAAAAAAACCATACATATCCTTCGAAATTTTTTTTTTGTCATACTTAATTCACTTAAAATTTGTTCTTATCAACAAAATCGTTAAAAGAATCTATTAATGATTAGTTTTAAGAAAAATGATGTTAAAATGATGTGTTGATTTCTCATCTTTTCTTAGAAATGACAAGAGAGTTTCTGAACAATCAACATTTGAGAGCCACCATAAAACATGCAGACAACAAAGGTTGGATTCCTCTTCATTATGCTGCAAAAATCGGGAATAAACATGTGATGAAGCTGCTGCTTAATCAAGATGAAAACACTGCATACATGCAAGATGATGAGGGCAGGACAGCTCTTCACATTGCAGCTCATTGTGGTCATTCAATTATTATGAAAATGATAATAAGATACTATCCAGATTGTACAGAGGTAGTGGACAACAAAGGCTGGAACGTTCTCCATTATGCTCTACATGGGGAAAGACCTAGGCCGGCGAATATCATCATGCAAACTCTATCGTTAAGTAATCTTTACAATGAGAAGGATGTTGATGGAAACACACCTCTCCATCACTACGCAAAATGCCCAAACTATAGTTGGCAACTACTTGATCACAACAGAATTGACAAACAGGTTTTGAACAAAAAGGACCAAACGGCGCTTGATGTTGCCTATGATAGTGTTGAACTTTCGGATATATACAGGCGTGAGGTAATTTTTTTCCCCCCTTCTCCTTGAAACTTAAAGCAACACCTACTATATATTTTGACTAGAAAATCAGTGAAAAATGTAGTCATTTTATACTGGATATCATGTCAACTTATCTGTTATTAAAATTACAATTTTTTTGTTTTAAATTTTTTGTGATCATTTTTAATGATGGATAATAAATGAGAACATGCAATGTTGTCGAAGTAAAATGGGTTTAAATAACATAACTAAAAGGTAATACTTTTGAATTTCTTTCATCAATATACATGGGATTTATATAATTTTGATACATTTTCAGCATAAAAAAACTTATACAGTCATTCAAGCTAAATGCATCGGGTTATATTCTCTAAAACTAGAGATGTAACTAACCATTTTATCAAATGCAGGGCATAATATCACAATTAAGTCTCGCTGGAGTTATACGAAGTCAGCGACCCGATGTAAATTTGAATGTTAGTGGTCCAAGCTTAGCATTTACTAGGGAAGCAAAGGAGTCTCGTCAAATTGTGGCCACTCTCATTGCAACAGTGACTTTTGCAGCTGCATTCACCCTACCGGGTGGTACCTTTCAAGATGGTGAGCAACAGGGTAGGCCTATTCTAGGACATGCAGCATCCTTCAAAGCATTCATGGTATTCGACACTATAGCTCTAGTCATGTCTGCTTCAGCGGTTTTCATACATCTCTTGTCGCCATTGGTGAATAAATCCAAGTGGGTGGACTATTACCTCTCTGAAATAGCCTTTTCATTCATTTCGGTTGCGGTGGCAACAATGATTTTGGCATTTGGCACAGGCACATATGCTGTTTTGGGATCTTCCTCAATTGGTATTACAACTATCATTATTGGATTGTCGTTCTTCTTTGTCTTCAACCAAGTGAAGAACATGACTTTCAGAGGCTCCTTTCTCTTAACATTTATGAAAAACTTAGGAAACATATATTTCTTTTCGGTTAAAGGTGGAAAAAGGGCACGCCAAGCGAGCCTTTCACCTTAAAAGGTCAAGTATGAAGTATAGCACCTCGGCCTGAGCCTTTCTTCATTTATACGGCCTACAAAAGAATCTCCAGAGCAACTCAGATTTTCATTCACTTTTTTTTATTTTTTTTATTTTGACACTTTTTTGATTGGAAACACATCAAAATCTTATATAATATTTGATCTTCCCTTCTATATTATGAGTAAGCAAAAGAATAAAATAGGCAATGTTTTGTATCAATATCAAATCTTGTATGATGATCAAAAGAAATCAAAATCTTTCTGTATTAAATTATCAAAGTCAAAGAATCAATGCATAAATAGTGCGATGTTTTTTGTGAAAATTTCATAGAAAGCTCACTCACATAGACGCACAAGGAGCAGGAAAACATTTCTCTTAACGCCCATTCAAAGACGGTGGCGGTGCAGGCGTTGCGGGCGGTGTCGTGGTGGTGCAGACAGCGTCCTACCGCGACAAGCAGCAGCGATTTGTCACCTGGCTGATACAAATATATATGGATCCGAGTTCTAGTATGTCAAAGCAGTAGATGAAACATGGATTCTCATTCAGCTACTAGAACTATAAATAAGGTAAAATATTTGAGAAGCTGTTAACAGCAATGTCATCTAAATGGGCACTTAATCTTTCGTCAATTTAAAACATTAGCATACACTAATCTAGTCTTGGTAAGCATGTAATTACGCTTCATCTAAATGCTGGTAACGTATATTTGCATTGACTGGATATTGAGCCGGGGACAGTTTAGGAGAATGGAAACTCGAGGAGGTGTGGAAGGAAATAATTATGGAGAGAGCTTGAATATAGAAATGCTACACTAAAAACTAAGACTAAAATCTAAAACTAAGGCTAAAGCTTACATTTTCTTCATTGATTCCTTTCATTCCAATTCTAATTAATTTCATATACAGTGGAGGTAAGCTCAATAGTGGAAGATAAGTAGGGCTGATGGGGCCTGCTGCGCCCCAAGAATTTTTTTATATTATTATTATTATATATATCGTCCTTTTAAAAAATGTATATATATATATAAACATAATTATTGAGGGGAAAAATCCACTCACACATAACAAGTTTAAGTCCTTTTAAGTTAATTTTATTTGCATATTATTATTTGAGTTTAATTTTTAAATATTAATATTGTAAAAAAAATTTATACAACTTTCTAATTAAAATATTTTATTTTTATAACCTTTTAAAATAGTTATATAAGACTCAATTATATGTGCCGATATGATGATACAAATATAAAATATAATTAGATATCAATATAAAAAAAATTTATACTATTAATATATTTAAATTAAATCTATATTATTTTAAATTTTATTTAGTAAATATATTTGCCCATCTTATTTTATGAGCCATCTTTCACCACCAAGTAAGGATATTTTTTATCCTTCCATCTCACGTCTCTTTCTACACATGTATTCCTCAATGTCCTTCCCCGTCAAGGTGCCAACCTTAGAGGTAGACCTGTGAGTCTTAACCAATGGAACCAATGACTGCACCACATCTGCCATGAGTGGCAGATAATCTGCCTCTGGTTGCACACACATTGTAGCAATTGCTGCTACCTGGACAACCTCTCTTTCATTGAGTACTGTCCCTCCAATGCAGGATCCATAATCTTTATAACCTTTTCTCTACCAGTCGAAAGGGGTAAAGCCTAACTACAAATAGCACATCAGGTTTGTTAGAAAGCAATATTCTTCCCAGAAATTGAAATACTGGAGAGTCGACTAATTAATTAGATAACCTTCGCCGAGAACGATAGAGTCAAGACAGAAAACTTGATGGATGAGCCAAAAGGAACTAAGAAACGTACCCAAGAAACAAGAACACTCCTGGAGGTCTCTTTATATCAACTGGCGCTCGGCCAGTGAGCAGCTCCAAAAGTACAACATACCATAACTATACACTCTGATTTTGTTGTTAAATGCCCCGATAGTGCATATCTGCACAATCCACCATTCCAAAATGCGCATAATACACTCACATGAAATGCCCATAATATTTTTTGTTTTCATAGATATATTTGATTATACTTGACCCTTAGTCCCACACACACACACATGTTCTAATAATTGATTAGTGAATGATGTTAAAAGTTTTACTATATTAAAAATTAAATTCTTTGCTTTATCCATTTTAATATAAGATATATTTTATTTTGGTGGGCTAAATTAAATTTCGGTTGAGTGGAACATTTGCCTTGCTCCATGATCAACGCATATTTCTGGGTTGAACAAGTGCTTACAATTTTAGATCGAAAACAAAAAACTATTTATGTGTGTCTATTCAACGTACAACTTATGCTTCAGAAATCAAAGCTCTGATCAAATGACACAAAGAAAATACAATAGTGAAAGGCCCAACCGATAAGACAATCTTCATTTAATATGCTAATGGAGTATAAACTCGAGGTAAGTGAAAATTTAAAGATACAGCGAAATTAGTTATTTTGAGTTACTATCAGTATTAAAGAGTTTATGTGAGATTTTTGAGATAGGTGTAAAAGTCAAACAATTTTAATAGAGTATTAGATGTCGCATGACCATGTAAAATACTTTTCACAGTGATGGAAGATGCACAAAAGTATAACACTATTAAAAGCAAGAGCGTTATGAAAGGAGATGCACAAACGAATATATGAAAATGGATGCAAACCAACCACAGTCAAGAAAAGGATAGAAATCACGGCGGGTAAAAGTTAAAAGAAGTAAAATGTTTTTTCTTTTATATTTGTAGATAAGACTAATGACACCTGGCCTATAAATAAATAAATAAATAAATATATATATATATATATTAAATTTAAATTAAATAAGAAACAAATATATGTTATATTCTGAACTAATCAATGGCTTGTATGACTTTGTTCCTTAATTGTCTGAAAATTATGGATGTCAAAACATATTTCTAAAGTAGATATAACACATATGTATATGTAACACTAGCAATAAAGAAATATCCACCGGGAAAAATCAAAACACACAAAAAGAGGATAAAATGGACGGAGAAAACATCACAGAGATGGCGGAAACAAAAACAAGACAAATTTTAGTTTTCAATTTTTCAGTTTTCAAAATTTTATAAAAGAAAAACTAAAAAGTAAAAATAAAATTGAAAAGTTTTCACAGTTTTTAATATTTCCTGCACAAAATTTATGTAAAACGTATCACCCTCGGACAAGAAAGGAAAGAAAGGCTGAGTGGCAACTCAGAGAATTTGGAACTAAACTTCAGCATGTATTATTGAAGAATTCAAGAATGAATCATTGTGTGTACAATGGCTGAATTATCAGACTTATATAGTCTGTTTTATAACAGAATGTTTAACACAACTACCATTTAATAATGAGCCTAACAAACTTTTTACAAGTTGTTTATCAGTTAATACTATTGGAAACACCCCCCCTCAAGCTGGGAGTGTGAAAATCAAGCATTCCCAGCTTGGACTGAAGTAATGAGAAGGGACCAGGGGCTAGAGCTTTAGTGAGAACATCTGCAATCTGCTAAGAGGTTGGAATTGGTAATAGGTGGATGAGGCCTTCTTGTACTTTGTCCCTTATGACATGACAATCGATTTCAATATGTTTTGTCCTTTCATGAAAAATTGGATTAGCTGCTATATGGAGTGCAGATTGGTTATTGCGGTATAGGTTAATTGGTTTGGAAATTGGTAGCTGCAAATCTTTTAACAAGTAGGATAGCCATTGTCCATCACAAGTTATTTGTGCTAGAACTCGATATTCAGCTTCTGAAGATGATCTAGCTACAGTTGTTTGTTTCTTACTCTTCCAAGACACCAGAGAAGATCCTAGGAAGAAGCAGTAACTTGAGACAGATCTCCTAGTATCTGAGCAGGTTCCTCAATCCGAGTCAGAGTATCCACTTAATGTGAGATCAGAGTTGGCTGGGAAAAAAAACCAGAAGCAGGAGATTATTTGATGTATTTTAGAATCCGATGAGCAGCTTGCATATGTGACAATCCAGGAACTGACTGAGGTGTCCAACAGCAAATGATATGTCGGGTCTTGTGTTGGTCATGTAAACTAGTCTACCAATCAACCTTCTGTAGCTGAAATGATCAGTTAGAGGACTGTCTGTTTCTTTAGAAAGCTTGATGGTGTAATCCATAGGAGTTGTAGAAGGTTTGGCACTTAGTAGGCCAGTGTCTTCCAAAAGATAAAGTGCATATTTTCTTTGATAAAGAGCAATTCCTACTTTGGTTCGAGCCACCTCCATTCCTAAGAAGTATTTGAGGTCTCCAAGATCCTTTATTTTGAATAAGTTGTCCAACAATGTTTTGACCGAATCTATTTCTTTTAGATCATTACCAGCCAAGACTAGGTCATCCACATAAACTAGAATAGCTGTGAAACCTTGTGGAGTTAATTTAGTGAAAAGGGAGTAATCTGATTTTGATTGTTGGAATCCTGTGCCGATGAGAGTGGATGTAAGCTTAGCATTCCATTGCCTACTAGCTTGCTTAAGTCCATATAATGACTTCTGTAACTTACAAACAAGCTTCTTGTCATGAACTTGCAGGCCAGGGGGTAGCTTCATATACACTTCCTCTTCTAACTCGCCGTGTAGAAATGCTGTATTTACGTCAAGTTGTTTGAGAAACCATCCTTTTGCAGCAGCAATGGCCAACAGAACCCTCAAGGTTGTCATTTTTACTACGGGATTGAAGGTGTCATGGTAGTCTATTCCATGGGTTTGAGTGAACTCTTTTGCAACTAATCTAGCTTTATGTCTTTCCACAATCCCATCTGCTTTGTATTTGACCTTAAAGACCCATTTGCACCCAATTGGCTTCTTTCCAGGCGGAAGAGCAATGATAGTCCAAGTGTGATTCTGTTCAAGAGCTTTGAGTTCAGCAGAGATAGTTTCTTTCCAGTGTGTTTGAGTCATAGCCTCTTCATAGTTCTTTGGTTCAGGGCAGGTAGAGATAGCAAGAGAAAAATCTTTGTGTTTGGTTGAAAGATTATTGTAAGATAAGTGATTTGAGAATGGATACCTGCAAGAGGAATTAGTAGAGGCTAAAGCATTGGTTGCTGCCATACAATGGAAGTCCTGTAAATAAGAAGGTTTCTTTGTGATTCTGGTTGATCTTCTAGGTGGATTAGGGTGTGGTACATTGGGAAATTTATGTTGTGTGTGGAGTTCAGTTTCTAATGATGAATCAGATAAAGGTGCAAAGGAATTATGAATTGGTATTGTAGGTTGAATGTTTTCATCATGTGTTCTGTGAGAAATGGAGGATTGAGGTGGGTCAGGTGTGTTTGTGGTGGGGACTATAGAGCTGTGTGCTATGGGTTGTGGGTTGTTGAATGTTGTGATTGGTGAGTGAGGTATGAGGGGTTGTCCAAAAGGATCAAATGCATAGAGAGTGGGAGCTGGTAGGGGAAAGGTTGAAGTTGAATTTGATGGGCTAGCTGATGTAGTTTCAGTTTTGAAAGGAAAATTTAATTCACAAAAGATTACGTTTCTGGAAACGAATAATTCCTTTGACATCATGTCAAATAACACAAAACCTTTGGTACCACTTTTAAATCCAAGAAAGGCACACCTTCTGGATCTGGTATCTAACTTTTTTCTATTAGCCAAAAGTGTTGAACTGAAGGCAAGGCAGCCAAATACTTTTAAATCTGATAAGTCAGGTAATTGGTTGTATAAGACATGAAAAGGTGAGTCATTATTGAGATAAATGCTTGGTAATCTATTTATGAGATGGACAGCATGTGATACTGCAAAATGCCAGAAACATTTTGGTAAATGTGACTGAAAAATTAGAGCTCTAGCCACTCCTAAAATGTGTTGATGCTTCCTCTCAACTACACCATTTTGTTGAGGAGTTTCAACACAAGAGGTGTGGTGAATAATTCCTTTTGATGCATAAAAGTTTTGTAGCTTGAATTCAGGACCATTATCAGTCCTTATGCATTTAATTACTTTGTGAAATTGGGTTTCAATGAGTTGGATGAAGTTTTTCACAAGTTGAGAAGTTTCAAACTTGGTTTTCATGAAAAACAACCATGTGAATCTGCTTTTATCATCTACAATGGTCAAAAAATATCTATGACCTGCTATTGAAAGAATAGAAATGGGACCCCAATTATCAACATGTATTAAATCGAATATTTGTTCAGACTTTGTATTACTAGTGCTGTAAGGTAATCTTTTCTGTTTTGCTAAATGACATGGTTCACAAGGTCCTTCAATCAAAGTACATTTAAGGAAAGGAAAAATTTTCTGTAATGCAAGCAATTTGCTAGGAGATATGTGACCTAATCTAAGGTTGTGATACTCGAGATACATGGGTCAGCAGTAAGGTTCTGTATAGCCTCAAGGATTCCCTGGGAACCACCGTCGGGTCTAAAATTTTACTAAGTCTGGATCCTACACCTCCCTGGAGAGCTATATGATAGAACCATGTTCTTGGGATCAAAAGTCCCGGTAATTGTTCCTTGAGGGAAAACAAGTTGAAGGGTGATTTTTAATGAATTTTATGAAATCTGCAAATGTTTCGTTGCTAGCCCACAAGTTTAGAAAATCTCGAAAATTCCCAGATTTGAACTAAAACCCAAAATTTGGATTCTAATTTGATGGAGTTTTGATTTTTGTGATATTTTATTTGAATCCAAATGGGGGGTATTTCCTTATTTACTAATTTTAAGTTAATGTCCTCATTTATTTTACTCTCCATTAACTTTAAAACATAAATGTAAATAAGTGAGTGTTGGAACAATCCAGATGCTGGAATGACTGAAAAACATAGAAGTTGGGAGTTTTTGGGAGTTGCTGTCACCGCTATGGCGGACTAGGACCGCTATGGCGGACCAGGACCGCTATAGCAGTCACCAGCACTTGTTCAGGCGGTGCAGCGGATTGAGGTACCGTTATAGCGGTCCAAGACCGCTATAGCGGTCATAAGTGACCGTCAGACACTGTTAGACCGCTATAGCGGTCATATACCGCTATAGCGGTGTCAGTGAGAGTTTAAAATCCCCAAATCGTGCAAAAGAACGCAGAAACACGATTCTCTTCCTTCTCCATTTTTTCTCCCTTTCTCTTAAATTCACTCCAATCCATCATTCCAAGCTTCAAGGTAAGTTCATGTTATTAGATTATGTCTTTATTTCTCCATGATTTTAGATTTGGACCGATTTTTTTTCTCATTTTTGTCAAGTGGGGGTGTTTCCCTAATTTTAGTTGAGTTAGAATAGAGCTCTCTAGAGATTTTTAGATGTTAATCTAGAGTTATGGTTGCTCCATGGTAGTTGTTGGTGCCATTCCAAGCTCTTTAGGTCAAGTTGACGGGGCCCACATACTCCCGGCTTTAAACGGTGAGTAGGTTCAAATCCTATGATCCTTATGTTGATCATTAGAGTTAATTTCAGTAAATTATAGCATGAGATATATATATATATATTTTTCTGAAAACTCATGGGACCATTATTGTTAAAGTGATTTTTTATCAAAGAGCTAGAGTATATATTTAAAGATTTATGGAACATTATGATGATTTCCATAGTAGAGAATATGTATATGATAGAGTTTTAAAGAAAATAAGTGTTTTTATGACTCTCAGGAGTATGGAATTCAATATGATTTGTAACAACTGCCAGATACATATTCTGGAGGCTTGAAATCAGAATGCCTACAAATGGGTGATCCTTTGGGCATGATTTCATGGTCACAGTTATGCTAAAGTCAGATTGTTAGAGTTATATGAGACCAGAACTTTTTGAGTTTCGAGAGTTTTCATATTTAAATAATTTTATGAATTTCAGAACTGTTGATTTTTATGCTAGAGCTTGTGAACTCTAGGGTAGAAGACTTATGAGATATAGAGAAATGATTAGATTTCTGATTGGGACAAAGAGCTATAGAGAAGCAGATGTGAGTGAGTTAACGACAGTTATTTCGTTAACCTTGGTATACCAAGTCACCTTAGGGCCAGAGAAATAACAAACGGGACCTGTTTAGGTGCTCTAGAGATTAGAGACTTTGTTATGCTATGCATAACCAGAGATTTGTTATGTCACATGAATTGGGCATAACCAGAGATTCCTGTTTCTTTATTAGCATACTATGGTTTATGATTTCTATAGAGTAATGATTTTAGAACTATTTGTTATTCCTATGAATAATGAACTTGAGAGTTATTGCATTAACTGGTTTGATGAATATATATATATATATATATATATATATATATATATATATATATATTACTATTTATTTCCTTTGACTGTCCCATGAGACGGTTATAGGTGAGGACTTACTCACTGAGTTTTAGATGAAACTCACCCCTCTCCCTTCCTCCATTACAGGTGCAGTAGACTCGCAGTAGAGATTTCCTAGTTGGTAAGCTTCACTTTGTGAGTGAAGTACTTATGGTATTCTGTTTAGAGATAGAGTGCTCCAGTGTGCATGACGGGCAGGGTCCCGGACCATAGAGATAGACTGATATATTTTTATCATAAATATTTTGTATTAAAAGCAACTCGTGTGTTTTGTATCAAAGATATTTACTAGAGCTTGATTATGAAAGTATTTATGATGATTTGTTTTTCAAAGAGTTAGATATATATGTCAGAGATGATTTTATGATTTGGAAAAGGATTTTATATTAAATTATGCATATAGAGGGACTCAGAGATCACGAGGCTTATGTGAGAATGAGGATTTCTCACGTGCCGGTCATGTGCTCAAGTCGGGTCGTGACAAAGGTGCCACAGGGAAGAGGGATGTACAGTTGCATGTTCAAGTGTATTTGGTGCAGGAACTACTGAAGTATGTAGAATGTGTGTAGACTGAGCATTGATTGGGATATGGTTGACAGGTCTTTCCATTATATAGAGGCCACTTCTACATTTAGTTATGCCAATCATCCTCAATAAGGATTGATCCTGCACTTCACAACACTCATTAGTGAATGTAAATTTGCATTGTAGTGCAGCAGTAGCTTTAGAAATTGATAACAAATTAAAGGTAAATGAAGGTATATAAAGCACATTTGTTATGTAAAGATCATTAGAAAAATGAATTGTGCCTAAAATGTGTGCAGTGGTGTGTGATCCATCTGGTAGTTTGATTAAAATAGGTTTGATATGATGATATGTTTGGAAATTATCAAGAGTGAATGTCACATGGTCAGTGGCACCTGTGTCAAACACCCAACAATTTGGTGCAAGAGTGGTGATTGAAAGTAAATGACTAGAAAAAGATAGTAGGTGTGTACCTGATGGATCTACTTTTGAAGAGGGTAAGGTGACAACCTGATTAGCACTATGAGAAGAAGATGATTCAGATTGTTGGAGAAGAGCTAGTATGTTTGTCGTTGCTCATATGTGAGATTCACACTAGAACTTGCATTATTTTCTTCCGGGATAAGCTATAATTGGCCCCCTTGATCATTAACCTCTTCATTAGTGGTCATACAATTGGCATTCCCTAGTTTGTGTTTCAGGTGGTAAGGTACACCTATTTTCTTGTAACAGGTATCAATGAGATGGCCAGTTTTGTTACAAAAAGAACAGACTTTGTTGGTGTAACCTCTTCCTCCTTGACCTCTACCCATTTTATATGTTCTTCCACCCCTTCCTCGGCCTCGACCTCTAGAGTGAGAGATGGAATCCATGGAACTGAGGAGAATCTTGGATGTCAGGCTGCATTTGTCGTTCTTGCTGAGATAGCAATGAGAATGCAGTGTTAATGTCGGGTAGTGGCTTCATGAGCTTGATTTGGGACTTGACTGCAGAGTATTGTTCATTGAGACCCCTCAAGAACTTGACCACATAATCTTCATTTTTATAGCCTCTCACAGTACCTAGGCCACAAAGGCAAAACCCAATGCAGGATACACAACCAGGGATTGGGCGAAAGTTCTCCAATTCTTCCCATATGGACTTCAATTTTGTGAAATAAGAAGTGACGCTGAGATCACCTTGTTTGATAGCATAGAGTTCTTCACTTAATTCAGCCACTCTATATACATCTCCTTGATAATATCGACTTTTGAGATCATTCCAAAGATCACATGCAACGTTGCTCCAAATGACACTTTTGGAGATTTCTTGGCTCAAAGAAAGGTTAAGCCAAGAAACTATGTATATGTTGCATCTATCCCAAGCATCAAAACAAGAATCTGTTCTATCTGGTTTCTTTAAAGAACCATCTATAAAGCCTAATTTGTTCTTGGTTTTTAGTGCTAACCACATTGATCTCGCCTAATGATGATAATTTTGAGTATTCAATACAATAGTAGAAATGGGAGTACCTGGATTTTCTCCTGGATGTAAGTAATAAGGACTAGATGGATCCATCATAGGAATAACATGGCTCCTAGATATTTGAGATTGCAAGCTTGAAAGTTGATGAAGAAGACTTGCAAGAGCCTGAAGATCCGTTGGTGAAGATTGATCTGATTCATCCGAGGATTGATTGAATGCCATTGCACAACAGAGGTCTCTGATACCATGTAAAAGGTATCACCCTCGGACAAGAAAGGAAAGAAAGGCTGAGTGGCAACTCAGAGAATTTGGAACTAAACTTCAGCATGTATTATTGAAGAATTCAAGAATGAATCATTGTGTGTACAATGGCTTAACTATCAGACTTATATAGTCTGTTTTATAATAGAATGTTTAACACAACTAACATTTAATAATGAGCCTAACAAACTTTTTACAAGTTGTTTATCAGTTAATACTATTGGTACCAATCTAAAAAGTTGAAAAATTGAAAATGAAAATTAAAAGTTAGAAATTACCCAAAATCTTTGAAAAATGAAAAGAAAAGAAAAAGTGATAGATATCGCTGCAAAAATAAAAAACAAAAATGACAACTCCCTTAACAATACTCACACAACGGGACGAGAGACAAGAGGAAGAAGAGAGGAAAAAAGTGGCGAGGAATAATTCAATAAAAAAATTGGCGCTATTCGGTATTATTGTTGCAGTAAAAAGCATTTGTATTACGTATATAGTCGTAGCAATTGTTTACGGTTTTGCTAACCATTGCCAAGGGCACCGGTTAAGGATATTAAAAGAGGCAAATTTTAAAATTTTATTGTAGGTCCATTGCTTTGAAGATCTAAATTTTAAATTTTTCAATGCTAACATTTCTATTTTGAGACATTGGCTAGCAAAACTCATTGTTTATTTAGTTTTAGGTTGAGATGATGAGTAGGCAAAGTCTATTAAAATACAGATAAATAACTGTCCCAAAGAAATCCAAAGCAAAGTACTTCTCTATTTTGTAATACAGATAAATATGTCAAACGTTCTTGAGCAATTTATTCTAAGCTAGCCAGATATCTAGTAGAATGCATCTTCAAGAACTCTGCCAAGACATTTATAGAGGCAATCTTCAATAAAATCAAACCACAACATCCGCCAATGAGGGTTGATCCAAAGGATTGCAATGAACGTTAAGACTACTATAACATAAGATGCTGCAAAAGTCCAACAAAATGAGATGAAATCTATGGCAGACTTGTTTTCTCCATCATTCAAGCTAGCTACTACTAATGGCGATGATGATGGTGTTGCAATGTCTCCATTACTTGTATCCCATGAAAGATCTGGATTTCCTCTGTAGCTGCTCTCATCAAAAGTTGCAAATTGTCCCTTATCAGGTACTTCACCTGACAAATTATTGTAGGACACATTGAAAACAGATAAACAGCTCAAGTCCTGCAGTTGAAGAGGGATTGGTCCATTCAATCTGTTGAAAGAAAGGTCCAAACTTTCGATCGTTCTTAACTTTTGGAAGCTTTCTGGAATTGAACCATCCAAATAGTTATGTGATAAGTTGAGTGCATGAAGGGCAATTAGATCTCCTATTTGTTCTGGAATTTTTCCTATTAACTGATTAGATGACAAATCCAATCCTGACATGCAATTAAGAATACTGCCTTTATACGAGAGACTTGAACCTTTTGTGGTAAACTGTAATTCTTCCGGGCTGAAATAAGAAGCACCTTTATCATAGTTTTGAAGATCAAAATAGTGGTAGTGAGAGTTGACATAGAGCAAGTTAAAATCTAGAAATCCAGCTAAGTAAAAATCTCCAAAGTAATTGAATGAAAAATCTTGAAGATTTCCTTCATTACCAAAGGAGATATTATTGAAGCAAGTGGGTATGGACCCAGTGAAATTATTACGGGAAAGATCCAAGAAATTGAGTTCTTTTAGCTCACATATCTGCCTAGGGAGTTGACCTTGTAACTGATTCCCAGCCAATGAAAGTAGTTTCAAATTTGTAAGCATATTAATACTCTTGGGAATACTTCCAGAAAAGTTGTTGTCCCTCAAATCAAGAGAGACCAATCCAGAGTTTACAAATAGTGATTCAGGTATTGTACCAGCAAGACTATTATTCCGCAAGTGAACGAACTGTGAGAACATGCTCAAAGAAGAAGGTATTGCCCCAGAGAATCTGTTATGAGAAAGGCTTACAAATGTAAGTTGAACTGTACCCAACTCTGCAGGTATTGCACCTTCAAAGTTATTCCATGATGCACTCAAGTATACCAGAGCCAAGTTTCCAACCCAACCTGGAAGTTCACCAGATAACCCATTGTTGGAAATATCTAGTACACCTAAATCTTGTAGACTCAACAATCCATCTTGCAGTGTCCCATAGAAGTGGTTATTGTCCATCATTAACACTCCTAGAGATGTCATCTTCAGGGGTGCAGTTAGTATTTGTCCTTGGAACCTATTATGTGATAATCTCAAAGTTCGCAACCTGATGCATCCCCTAAGCATATCATTTGGTAATTCCCCAGAAAAATTATTGTAGGCCAAGTCCAGTGTCTGCAGGATTGACATCTCTCCAATTGAAGCCGGAATATCACCATCAAGGACATTGCTTGAAGCATTTAGATAGTCTAGATATGGAAAAAAGAATCCCAAGTTTTCTGGAAGCTTGTCTTGGATCTTGTTGTGAGAAATATCTAATATGTAGAGATGATCCATGTGTTGGCCTTCATCAGAGGGTAATAGAAAAGATCCATTAAAGGAGTTATAATTTAGGAGCACACTTTCCAACTTTGGATTGTTCACCAATAACCAACTGGGGAAACTACCAACCAGGTTATTGTTTGAGAGATCAAGGTATCTCAGGTCATGTTGGTAGGAAAGGAAGGTAGGAATTGCACTTGTGCCTAAGTTCACTTGGCAATTGGCCAAGTCTAGGTATTGCAATTGAAATGATGAAAACCAAGGGGGTGTTTCAGTTTCCACTTGAAAATTCTGGTTATGCTTTCCTCCAAGTGTTAATACCTTAAGCTCTGAATGATTAGCCAATGAGCTTAATGGGAATGTACCCTCAAAATTGTTTTCTGATAGGATTAGGTACTCAAGAGATGCATAGTGAGCAGCAACAAAAGATGATGGTATGTTTCCACTCAAATAATTTTTCGAAAGATCAAGAGCTTGAAGTGATGTCAAATTTTCAAGGCATGAAAAGGAAGACAGAGTTCCTGTAAGATCATTGTCGCTGAGATCGAGCTCTTGAAGATTCTTAATTTTGCATAAACCTAGAATAGAAATAGAATAAGAGATTTTTAAAATAATAGTTAATACACTTTGGCTTGTTACTTGCTAGCAACATACCATAACCGAACCATAGGCAAAATATTAAGTGACATTTGAGATTTTTTTTCGATAATTAGTAACATTTGAGGTAATACTTAAGAACGGCAAGTGCTCACCTTGGATTGGAACTAGGTGCCCAGTAGAGCGCCTTAGGATAAGTACTTCCAACTTGCTTAGATTAGCAAAAACTTCACAGGGAGAGCGAGGGTTAGAGAGAGATAACATTTAGAACTGAGCAGAGTTTTCTTTTTTTATTTTTGGGATAATTGGTAATCGAGATTTCAACTCCTCGAGGCAATTAGTATTAACGACAAAGCCCGGCATGTCATTTGATCATTTTAAAGTTTACCCGTAAAAATAGATTAGTTTATTCCTAGTTTAATGAACCAAAAAATAAAAAAATTCACACTGGCAAAGACCAATCAAACTAGAATTTTCTAAGGATATTAACTGATGAAAATTATTTAACATTTTTATTAGATGATTTTGATAAACAAAAAAAAAAAACATGTATTCGGTTATTTTTTAATATAATAAATAATTTATTTTTATAATTTTAATTTCATTTCTTTAATTAATATTCTTATCAAATCATTTAGCAAATTCTTAAAAGTATATTTAGCAATAATTAATTTTAATACATTTTCAATCTAAAATATTTTATATTATCAGTTAATGATATCCACCATGACTTTTGATATAATTAATATATAAAATTTAAACATTTTCAAAGAAGTATCAAATTATAATTGAATGGCTGTGTAAAAAAATTTTAAAAATTGGATCAAAATTAAACTATAGCTGATAATATTGCTATAATGATGGGAACATATCAATTAATATTACTATTACGGATTTACTTTTATACATGGTCATTATAAAATATTTATATTTTCTTGACCCGAAAATATTTTATATTGTTAACTAATTAGATATTATCACTTATGTGACTTTTAATATGATTATTATAAAATTAATATGCAAGGAAGAAAAAATCGGATTGGGTATCGAATCGGTCAAAGTTTTGTTTCAGATGTTTAGAGGTCCAACTGGTTCAACCAGAATGTAATAAATATATATATATATATATACACGTATGATTAGTTGGAATATAAATAAATATATTAAATCATTAACATTAACATAATCAATAAAAAAAAATATTCATATATTTATAAAAATAAACATAATCCACATAAAATTTCTCTAGTCTCAGCCTTACAATACGGTCACAAAGCATTTGAAAACAATATTTGTTAGTAACCAGTGAAGTTTATGGTGAATAATCTGTGAATTATGGAAATGTGAGAATAAGAACCCAATAATTTTTGTTAGTGTCTTTCTTTGGTTCCATTTGTTTTTTGTTTTTCTTTATGACTCGCATAAGATATCAGTATTTAAATTTTAAAACAAAAAAAATTTAAAGTTTTGAAAAAAAAAACCGATCAGACCAGTCCGATTCGCCGGTTTTCCTGATTTTGACTTCCTTCGATTTTCAAACATAAGCCAGTAGGTGACCTGGTTCAAGTTAAAGCTGACCAGTATCTATTCGATTTTCTCTTTATTGTTAATATGCCACTTTTAATATAGTTATTACAAAATTAACTTATTTTTAATAGTATAATAATGCATGATTAAATAATTGTGTATATATATATATATATATATATACACACACACACACACACACCAGATTCAGATGGCTAGCTAGAACATACCTTTATCATCTAATTTTCCTCTCATTCCCCAACTATCATACAGGATAAGCGATCTGAGAGCAGGCAAATGTGACAAATATTCAATTGTTCTTTTGTCAATGCGATTGCCACTTAAATCGAGAGTCCATAACTTTGTTAACCTTGACAGAGCCCTGGAATCTGAAAAACTTAAGCCTTAATTGTCAGTGTCATATTTGAATCTTTGCTGCACAATAATAAAAGAAAATATGAACAAATTAGAAAATCTTCTTATTTAATTTTAAAATAGGGATGAAAAGTAATACAATTTAATTTGTTGATTCATTGTTAAAAATATGAATTATAAATATATCAGTCATTGAACATGTTCTATGAGTATTAGCTATCATAGCAATTTACAACATGACAGAAAAAAATATAATAACATCGCTATTGATTATTTTTGGGTGAAATAATGGTAGCCACCATCAGTATAAATGAGTAATCACCTTGAATAGTAGAGCTGATAGACACGAGTTTGACCTCTAGTTATGAGAGATTCTCCATACATATCACCAGAAATTAAATTTATAGGCTATCAACTGTATTAGGCCTCATTGTTTGTTATTGATTATTTAATGATTGAAACAATTCATTAACTAACAATTCATAGTTACCTAGATGAGCCATTAAGATTGGTCTAGTGATGATGAGTTTAAATAATATGTATGAGACACTGGGTTCAAATCTCATTATGATAAATGTAATTTTCAAAGTATCAAAAAAATTCATAGTTATGTATATCAACATAACTAGTTATTGCAGAAAAAACAAAAAATGCATGTGTTATGTCAAATACGATTATAAAGTAACTTTGAATTCAGCTTTAAAGTATTGCCCATGATTTTTTATAACATTACAGTAATTAATGTCAAATCTTTATAAATATTCAACTATATAATAATTACTTTTAAAAGTCATAATGTAATACATATAATTAATTAATTGGTAGTCTAATATATCTTATACTAATAGACCCCGTTTGATATATAGTATAAGGCTTAATAATATTAGCTAATTCTATAAAATAAATTTTTATCACATGTTTGTTATCATATATAATATTATATGATCAAACTATTTTTATGTTATAACTATATAATTAAGTTTTTAGGTCTAAAGAGACATAATAATACCTGATAATATTATTTTTACTGGATTAATCTTAACTTACTCTTATAACTTCAACCCTACCCCTACCCCTACCCATGGTGGGTCCACCCACTAGTCACTACCTGTCTACCACTATTTGCCCTCTGCCACCCACCGGTCTCCCCTTGCCCCACATCAATCGTTCCAATTGCCACTTGCCCACTAGCCAATTGCCCCATGCTCCTTACTGGTCGTCGCCCACCCGCCTGTCACTACCGATCATGTGGCCCATCAAATAATGAATAAGATAAAAACTTACACTAAATTTATCATATTATACTATCAGACCTTATATTATCATGCATAATACTATTAAACTTTATCCTGTACGAAGCACTAATAAGGACCATAATGTCTTGAGCCAAACTTATCCAAATTCGACAAAAAAGGGGTACATTATCAGTTAATGATGCAATCAAAATTAAATGTGCATTGCACACAGCCACTTACCGGCAGTTGTCAATGGGTTTGTGAGTTCATTGTGACTCAGATCTAGCACCTCCAGCTTTTGTAAAAGTGATAACTCTGAACCGTAGAGATATGCACGGCAAAATAAAGAAAGAAAGAACAGTAAAAATATGTCATTGCTGATTTTGAGATGGAAAACACATTTGAGTTTAAACTTTAATTAAATGCTTCTTTGTTATATAATGCGTGTGCATACCGTGGACAGGAAATGGTCCATACATATTGGCAGAACGAAGAGCGAGGTTCTTGAGGGATTTGAAGTCACTCAAGCTTTTGAATATGCTAGTGCTCTTATGTGAAAAGATGTTGTAACTGAGATCTAACTTCTCTAACTTCTTCAATGCTGACATCTTCTTGAAATCTTCAACAATAATACGTTGAGATTAATAAGAGCATTTTTTTTCAGCAGAAATTCATTTTAATATCTGAAATTAATAAAGTATTAATTTAATTTTTAAAATTATAAAAAATAATTTTAATTGATTTTTTTAATAATTCAAATTAGTCCCTAAATACGTATATAATTTTTATATATCACTGCAAAAGTTAAATTGAATTACTTTTTATAATTTTAGTGACTAAATTAATAATTTTTCATTTTAGAAATCAAAGCAAAGCACGTATATAATTTTAAAGATGTAAATGTTTTTACTTGATAACTATTTTTTTTTTAGTTGCAACTGATTATTCTTATTTGGTAGTCAAAATGATATATAATTTCCCATACATTATCAGTTTAGTTAGAAAATCCAATTTGATATGTAATATTTCAAAGTACACAAAAGTTAAAGGTGAAGAAAAACTGCTTCTATTTTCAAAACATAGACAAACCACCTGTTATACACAAGAAAAACAAAGACTCCTGTGATCCATTTTCCTTAAAAAAAAAACAGTAACGCTTTGTTTTCAGGGCAAAGTATTACTGATGAGATAGCCATGATAATTGAAAAGAATTGAAGTGTGGCCGTATAGTTGAGTCCCTTTGTGTTTAGGACTATTATTTGTGACATGGTTAATGTTTTGTTTTTACGACTTTATATTAAATTAATTTTTTATTATATATTTAAGTAAGTTATTTTTAATTTAAAATATAGAGAACATAAAATAATTATGAGTTTTCAAAAATACTTATTATATACAAAAATACTTTTTATGCAAACTTATTTACTGATGAGATGCGATTTTTCGTATCCTCAATTGTAATTTTATAAATAAAAAATGAAAAACTATTTCTATTAACAAAATTTTATAATTATATTCCAATATTAAATTATAAATCAAATATACAAAAGCATGATCATAATATGTAGAAAAAAGGATTCAATAGTTAAGTAGTTATTAAAGTTCATTCCCTTCATATTTTGTATGCTGATATATAAATCTTAATTAATATTGATGAACAAATAAGATGATTTACATATAATTAGAAGCACATTGTTGTTGAAATTTAAAATGTGTCAAAAAGCTAATTAAATTAAATACCTTTATAAAACATAATATATATTATCGTATTACTATAAAATTCCTCACTCATAGTTAATTAAAAATTAAACTATTATCGAAGGGGTTCGGATTGAACTAGTCTAGTGATCTAGATTAGGCCGGATAATTATGTTGGTTTAGAGATTTAGGGCATGTTTTACAATTTTCCAAATTTTATGGAAAAAATATTAAAAATTATAAGATTCAATTTTTAATTTTAATTTTTAATATTTTCTTCATAAAATCTTAAAAACTGAGAAACTAAAAATGAAAATTTGAAAATTAAAACCAAATAGACCCAAACATTTTTTTTTCTTTTTTTAAATGAATTAAAGTTATAGGATTTTTTTTCCTATTTTCTCAAGGTATTTACTGCTAATAATAGTAAATAATTCTTTCGAGACAGAAGCTTTTTTAAGTGAGTAAATCTTAAGTCATATGACTCTTTCTTTATACACTAATAGAAATTAAATCTCTGACTAGATGTTTAATGTTATTAGCTTATTTACAAAAAAAATAAGTATAGCTTAGTTCTTAAAATTAAAATTACAAAATTATGTTATCATGAATTGAGAGATTATCATTTAAATTTTAATTTATTTAATTTCAAATATAACAATTAATATCTGTGTAAAATTAAATTATTTTAAATTAAGTGAATTTTAACGAAAAATTATAATATTATTAAAATAATATAATAGTTGTAAATTAAATTGAACTTTTAATTGTAAAATATAGTGACATATATAATAAAAGTATTAAATACAAAAAATGTGATTAATTTTAATGAATATTTATTTTCCTCTTATTAACTCATTAATTCCCTAAATTTCTCTCTAATTCCTATATACTCAGTATATATATTGCAATCACATAAAATTTAAACTTTAATAATTACTCCTCATCCACCATGATAAAAAGTGATGCTCCCCCAAAAAAGCCTCTTAAGTTTAGGTTTCGTTATTTTTATTTTTTGGTAGGATTAAGTTTCTAGCTATTGCATTTTGTGTACTTGTACGGAATCGATCCATTCAAAATGTCGTCAAAGTTCATACACAAACACACACAATAATATATATATCAAAGAGAATTATTAAAATGATCTTCCAAATTTTCCATCAATAACTAGCTAAAAATTAAACTTGAGTTTAATTTTGATACAGTATTAATATCATCTAATCAAATTATTTTATTGATATGACCTTTTAATTAATGAGGATAAAAATTAACTAATATAACTAATATGATAATACATAATTTGATAACTTATAAAAAACTTGTATACTACTTTTGCAAGCAGGGAAATTAAATCCATTAAAATTATAAAAAATCCGACAAACGCCATGCACTGAACACATATGAACATGCTCAAGCACATACCATGCACTATCGAGAGGCTTTCAAGCATATTGCCGCTTATGTCCAACCGCTCCAAGTTTTGTAACGCTAAGAATTCTGACATAAATTCACATAAATAACACAAATGTTAAAATAGATACCTTTAAATAATTAAATCACTCGACAAATTTTAGGATGCATTTGAACATATTATTAAAAGATATATTTGAGATAAAAATTAGAAATAAAAGTATAAATAGAAGCAATTTCAACATACTTCTTAATAAAAGTTAAAATATTTTTTTAAATAGCATTTGTTGAAAAAAAAATTATCTAAACAAACTTGGAACTTCATTTTTGTCAAAAAATTACAAGCGCGCACTATCAAGGGCAGAGGGTCATGTGTGTGAGGGGTGGCTAAATTTTCACATTAATTCATACATTTATATACATATAGCCACTTTACTTTTAAAATGTTTATATATTGACTAGAAAGATTTATAGTATATTAGTATTTTTAAAAGAAGTTAAATAAGTTTAATATTTCAGATAGTTCAATTTTATCATAAACTCTTATTTTATAAGGACTACAAAATATTTTTTTTCTCACGAAACCAATCTATTTGTCACTATTTTTATTAGAGTTCGGCTCGAGGTTTATTCTTTATATATATATGTATATATATATATATATATATATATATATATATATATATATATATATATATATGTATATATATATAGTGAGACTTTCTTTTTAAATTTTTAGATTAGGTAATATATAAATTAGAAGATATATTATCTTTTTTACTAGCATATTATCTTTTAATACTAAACCCCCCAAAAATATGGGTTAGCCCTGCCCTTGCGCACCATTGATATATAAACTTAATAAGTTTAAATGGAATCTATATTGACTAAAACAAGTCAATTTTCAGGTAAAACAAAAAAAAATATTGATCATCACTGTTAAAATTTGAAATTAATAAATAAAAATAAAATTTAAGGCAAAAAGATTTTAAAATTATATCTATATATGACATTGATTTTAATTTATAAAAAGACTGAAAATTAATCGTATTTATTTTAAAGTTAAAATAAATAAGACGGTGTTATAAAATTATATAATAAAATTTATAATAATAATTATTATGTATATAAAAGTGAGTTTAACTTGAAATGATATTGCGACGAACTACACATAATATATATATATAGAGAGAGAGAGAGAGAGGTTTGTTCTAGATTTTTTTTTTATAAAAAAGTTGTTAATTAAAAAAAATACTTTTTATCAGGAAAATCTAAAACAAACATGCCCATAATTATGGATACGTACCTTGGACAGGAAAGGGCCCGCTCAGGTTGTTATTACGAAGCAGCAGAATCCTGAGAGATGTGAAAGAACTCAACATTTCCATGATACTGAGGCCAAATACACAGTTACTGAGATCTAATGTTTCTAACATCTTCCATGCTGACGTGCCTCCGTAATCTTCAACATAATTTCGAAACACCGTGATTCATGTTCATCAGAAAATAAAAAACAAGGAATATATTATCAGGTCATTTTTTGCAAGATTAATCATTTTGCTAATATAATAGCAAATATACCGGTCAATTATAAAAAGTTATCATCAGAAAATGTTATAAAAACTATTATGATCAAATATACAAATAAATTACCATTGATTTATATCATATTATATAAATTAGGGAGGATCTATATAGAAAAATGTTTGGGACACGTGCAACCAATGGGCAATGGCGGATCTTTATAGGGGCATTGTATGCAACCACCAAAATTTGTGTACTTTATTTTTTTATAAGTGTAATAGTTATAGTCATATATATGGATATTTTGTTACATTGTTTTATTAATTTTGATTACATGCTAAGACAAGGATTATTTGATAATATTGAACTTCTTCCATAATCATTATGTGACATTTTTTCTTAATTTTAAATTTTTAAATCCTTTTAAATTATATTATTATTTAGTCTCTCATTTATTTTATGTTCTTAGAATAATAATAGAGTTATTATGTGGTTTTTTCTTAATTTATTTTAACCACTATTAATATTGCCTCATTAAAGTAAATACAATTGCTTTCCTTGAAAGAAAGAATATTAGAGTTTAAAAAAAAGGAAAATGAAAGGTTTATAAAAATATTTGAAAATAGATTTAATTTAGCTCATGTTAATTTTATAGGGAAGATGAATATATATTACAGAAATAAAAGACAGTGGAGTGTAATAATGTTATATCTCAAATTAGGAGGTTGTATTTTACTTTTTAATTTATATATATCATTCTTATCGTGCATATGATAAAACAATTAGTTAAGTTTTAAGGGTTTTGCTAGGGTATTGGTTAAGGATTTTAAAATTGTAAGTTTTTATTGAAAATACGTGATTTTTTAAATTTCAATGTGAAGGGCTCACTACCGAATCCATATATTTATTTTTCTTGAAAATCTTAACCAGTATCCTCAGATAAACCCAAGTTTAAAATATCTTGTTGAACTGTTTATTTTCTTTGGTTTTGTAACTTAAAATTTCTCGTCCATCACTTTTTGTCATAAAAATGATTTACTTTTGTTATGAAAATTATGTACCTTTGTCACTAATAACGATAGTGCATGTTTGGTTAAAAATTTTAGTGATGCCATGCCTTCGATGGTGGATTGATTATATAGTCTAGCAAGCCAAATCGTGTATACGTACTTTTTTGAGGTTTTTTAAGTAGTACGTGGAAAAGCGGTAAATTTTGGAGCTTTTAATGCGTACAATTTACTGTAAACTTAAATATATCACATTTTGCATTTTATAGGATGTCGGATGAGGAAAAAAATTTAGGTGTTTTTTTGAGCAAGATAAGGAATTTGCTTTATTTGATTTAGTAATTGACGAATTAACTATTGTATTAAAAATATAAGGGAGGTGGAAGACAATAATAACCCATAAAACTTATGTGTCAATTAACAAATAGATCAGAGTAAGTGTTATCTTTTACTCTCGATATACTTAAGTATTTCTCCCCGATAAAAAAGCCTCAATATTATTTGTTTAAGAAATCGTGTATAAGTTAACGCGAGTAGAAAAGACAAATTCGAACGTAGAACTAATTTCGGTGTGTTATTACCTTGAGTCAACACCGAGTCATTGAAACAATTGAAAGACAGATCAAGGCTTCTCAACTTCCTGAAGGGCAGGAACAAGGAGAAGTTCAACCTTAACAAGTTCAAGCATTGATTCTCGTACTTATCCGAAAAGCCGGCGTACGGAGCAGCTCCGTACAAGAAACGAAGGGAGAGACTGGTCACGTGACCAGAAGCAGGATCGCACGTGACACGCTCCCACCCACAGCAGTCACTATTTGGGTCACTGACCCATGAAAACAGAGAAGACTCCGCTGATTTCCCACGATGAGACACGAGAAACTCCTTGTAATTCAACAACGCTGCTTTCTCTTCTTGCAAGCATGCTTTGGTTCCATACAATAGTAGAACCATAATTGTTGCGTAATACAAGAGCAACCTTGAGTTTAGCGGATGCCACTCCATCATTGTAGTAAAATTTGGAAGATTTTCCAATATCACTAGTTTTGAGTAATTATTTGAGCAATTATTTTTCCCACAATTAATGCATATGGGAAGGTTATGATGATTTATAGAGGAAACTTTGGATGGGATTCTACACTTGAGTCAAGGCTATAATATTTGTTTTAATTTTCGTAATAACCAAGGAAGTCACGCTAGGTGCACCCAAGAACACTTCAGTGGCAGCATATAATAAGGTTATTTTTTGACGTAGAAAAAAATGTTATTATTGGCATATAATAATGTTATCATTGGCATAACTGGCAGACATAATTATTGCCAGTATTAATAAAGTAGATGGTTTTGGCGGGTAAAAACTCAAGACTTACAAAATACTTGCGATGGATTTACATGATCGACCGATTGGCTACTGACATTTTTTATACCATTACAGGAAATTGAAATTGCGTCCTTACGAGACAATAGCATGCTCCTTACTAACTAAGCCAATTAATCTCATTGGCTTATATTGTCAGTGTGCTTTTGACTTTCGAGCCCCAAAGTTACAACGAACTTTCGAATTGACCTATTATGTGGTCGACTTTTGCTATGCAGAACAACGACGGGGTACAAATAATAATTAAAAAAAATGCAGCACCCGTTTATCATGTAAGCATGGTCATGATGCAAGATCAACGTCCTTCGCATACGATTTCGTGCAGGAAGGTGTCCTACAATTTCTCATTAACCGTTCGTCGTCAACATTTTGATAACGCGAAGAGACGTTCTATCCTCCTCCAGGAGGAAAAGCGTTCTTCCTCCACGAAATCAGTAGCGGTGCGAATGATATTGGTAAAAAAAAAAAAAGTTTGAAAACAAAATTGTACGTAAAGGTGGATTCTACGGTGCCTATCCATTTTTACTAGGTTTAGTGTCTAACATGGTGTCCAAAAGAGGTTCAACCATGTGTTACACAACTTAAGCAATGTTAGCTTTTATGCTTGACTTGCAGTATTTTTTATTTTTCTTTAAGAACCCAAAAATCAAGGTTTGGACAAAAGTTTCTAGAGAAGTTTTTACGAGCTCTCTAAAATCAAGACAAAAAGGGTCTTTCGCCATTGCCAGGGGCAGAGGTGGTGGTGCTGGCCGCGGGTAATGGCGTAGGTTGGGGCTAAGGAGGAGGGTTTTTCACCCTTAGAGTAAAAAGGGTCTTTATTTACAAAAATACTCAAAATGAGCAATACAAAATATACACACGTTTTGGTTTGTCAGGCCAACGATGTTTGAAATATGATTAGATGTGGCTGAAATCGACAAAAGCTATAACAATTTCAGTGCAAAAATATAACGTGTTATTTGCTAGTCTAGTTAGCTTGTGTTTCGCAAGTAAAGGTTAATGGTTTGAATCTATTAGGACGTGGAGCCTAAGAAGAGATATAAACCAACGAATTAAGTGAGAATATCATACCATTAGGCTAGATGTCATATATTTACCAAAAATCTTAAAGTAATGTTCTATTTTCAATCAATGTAGGTTTTCATCTTTTACACTTAACTCTAATAGAATCCTACCTCTATATGTTTTGCCATTATATTATTATGGGTAGTGCTATTTGAACATCCAAAGGTGAGTGGGATGAGTGGATACTACCATCAAATTCAAAAATGATAAAATGGATGTCTCATTGGAATATTCATTTTTGAATGTTTAGACAATATTTATGATATTATCACATTTCTTTTATTTGTAAATCTTCAAAGGCAATTATGTTATGGTACTACAATTGAATGGTGTGCTGTTCCACTAATTCAAGAGCTAGAATTCAAATATCTTTTTTTCTATTTTTTATTTTTAACAATTATTTTAAATTTTAATAAATAATAAAAATGACCTAGTATAATATTTTGATGTGTAAAATGCTAATAATACAACTAATATTTATTTTTACTGAAATTCGGTTCGATGAGATAAAGTGGTGACACTAGTTTATTGAGAAGGTGATAGTGAATTGTGGGATAGAGATTAAAAAAAAAAAGATAAAATGGACAATATAATTTAAAATAAATCTTAAAATTCGAGCTGGATTAGCTCACTTAGTCAACTTTCTGCTCATGCAGTATCATAATTTGGATTTAATGAGTTTGAAAGCATGCTCTAATACTGGATTGGGATGAGCTTGTCCCTCTATCTACATTTTTTACTTAAAAGAGACAAAATATATATAAAAATATTAATTATCATTGCTTCCCATTTTTTTCCACGAGCCATGTTTTTATGGGTCCACCTCAAATAGGCACTATAAGGTAACATTTTCAAATGGCACCGGAGAACACCAGTTACAAAAGGCTATCCCATTGTCATCATTCTCTCTACATTTTATAACTAACTCATCCATGATTGGTTGTTTTAACTTTTAACCTTTTCACATTGTAACAGGTCGTGACAATTGACAAATAGCAAGGCTGTTTGATAAAATATTTTGAAGATTTTTCACCCCTATTTTTGGTTTTCCCATTTTTTCTCCACGAGCCATATTTTTATGGATCCACCTCAAATAGGCACTATCAGGTGACATTTTCAAATGGCACTGGAGAACACCAGCTATGAAAGGCTATCCCATTGTTATTTTTCTCTATACATTTTATGACTAACTCATCCCTGATTGGTTGTTTTTACTTTCTAGCTTTTTCACATTGTAACAGGTCGTGACAAATAGCATAGCAGTTTGATAAAATATTCTGATGAATTTTCACCCTTTTTTTGGTTTTCCCGTCAATTGTGCTTTGAAAACGTGTAGACTGCACAATCTTTCTAAAGCATAATGGATATTTTACTATTCTCCATTGACATGTCTTCGGCCCTCGTATTTTCTTCCACAGATGCTCAGGAGAATTCGTCCTAGAAGCACTTTATTACAATTTTATCTTGAAACAACTTTATTTCAACCACTCCATTAGTTTATAATGAATTTTACCTGTAATTCAGTGGAATTAACTTTATTTTCCCACTCTCCTATCTCAGTCGCCTTAAAATATCTCTCAATTCTTACTAACCAACTCCCAACTCCCGTGTAAAAATGGGTAACCCCATCTTCGTTCCTCTTTGAGAAAAAATAAATATTTGGTGAATTGACATTGGCCTCTGAGTGAATGAGTTGCAACCCGTTTAAACAGCAGATTGAATCAAACATTTAGGGCACATTGAATAAACCAGATTCATAAGCTCTTATCTGAATAGATATGTGAAAAATCTTAATCCACTAAATTTCAGGTTAAATGAACAGGCTCATCAGCCCCAACCCATTTAGTCATTTGAACACTCAAATGATCCAATACGATCTCGGCGTTCGTTGAAATTCACTTCATCAAAGACAAGGTAGAGTAACAAATTTTTGACCCCAAAAAAAAAAAACCAAAGTAGAGCAACAAATCCTGCTGCCGTTTTACACCAACGTCTTACCATTCACAGTTCTAACACGTCAGTTTAGTTAAGTATCATCCGAATAAAACCTCAAATTAATCCTTCACACTAATAATGAAAAATAAATTAGTTTATTAAATTTTATAAAAAAGGACAAATTAGTTTTTCTGTTAAATTATTGTTTAAACTGTTAACACAGAAATGTCCATGTATTCTGTTATCTTGCCTATATTAGTCCCTCAAATTTCACAAATAAAGACAATTTAATCCCTGAATAAAATTTTCATCTAAGCTATGTCCTTTAACTTACTTATGCATACTGTTAACTTACTTATATGTATTATTAATTTTTCAGTGAGTCCTAACTTACCTTACTTCTCTGTTCTGCAAGGAACAAATGTCAACTTAAAGTCAAAATCTTTCTCTAAGCATAGAATTATGGTGAGATACTATATGAAGAAAAAATATGTTATTGACTTCATTTAGAGGAGTGAAACAAGTTAAGATCCATTATAAAAGTTAACAATATACATAAACAAGTTAACAATATGCATAAATAAGTTAATAGGACACAACTTAGATGACAATTTTACAGAGGGATTAAATTATCTCCATTTAAGAAATTCGAGGAGCTAGTATGATATTTTTCAAATATAAAGGACTAATTTATCCCCTCTTATAAATCTGAGTGACTAATTTGGAATTATAATCCTATTTCTTATTTCAATTTATTTTTAAGCAACAATTGATGTTGAGTTATGACTAATATTACATGACTATTTTCATCTTACTCAAAGACCGTCTTAAAATTTCTTGGTTTTCCACTTCTTTTTTTGTTTTGCAATGTGAGGACGAGAATCCTCTACAGTGAGTTGAAACTTGAAATCGAACAATCAAGAAGAGAGTTAAAGCCATTACTTTTTTGTCTCTCTTAATTTGGCTGATTTCATATTAAATTCATGGGAAGCCAAAGAAACTCTAAGAAACACATCACCTGTGATACAAAATTACAAATCTTGCATCTGTCTGCAAGATCAGTTGGGGTCACATAAATGACCCACTGCCGGAGCTAACATTCTAACACTTATTTCATTAGTTGAAGAAGACATCTGTTTGCTCTGCTTCAAGGAAGTACTTATCAGTAAGCAAAGCAGGCTCCTTAGGGTCAGTCAAGGAACTCTCATTGCCCAACATCACAGCCACATTTGACATACTTGGCCTATCCTCAGGGTGTGTTGCACACACAGAAGGCTGATGTGGATGTAAAGCAACGCTTCTGATATAACACATGAATTCTCCATGCGAGGATCAATCAAGTCTAGAGGCCAGCTTTCTTTCCATAATCTCCATGTCTGAAACATACAAGTAAAGCATCATTTCCCAAGATTTATTACTTGTAACAGGAAAAAAGAAACAAGAAAAAGAAGCTTCTTCTCACTTACATGCCTCCTAAGATTTATAACAGTTGTTAGAATGGGAAAATCCTCTATTCTTCTTATGTTGTGATGTTAACTTACTATATTCCAACCACCATATTTGTATTTCCTTCGGTTTGATCTTCCCCAAAAGTTTTAGTCATGCCAAAATCGGATGTTTTAGGGTTCAACTCCTTGTCAAGTAAGACATTTATTACTTTTAGATCTCTATATATTATCCTCAGCTTAGAATCTTGATGAAGATATAAAAGTCCTTGAGAAACTCCACATATAATGTTGAATTGCTTAGACCAATCTAGAACTCCACCTTTCACATTATCTGGAAAGAGTAACAATGTTATTAACTCATCCACAGAACATATTTAGAACCGAAGAGAGAGGACAGAGATGCGTAACATGAAGGAGGCAATAGGAGGAGTAAATATCTTAAAGAAAATGAAAATTGAATTGTCAAAGATATCGAGAGATCCAAACCAAAGATGAAAGAGTCTAGGCTTTTGTTGGGCATGTATTCATAGAGTAGCATCTTCTCCTCTCCTTGTATGCAACAGCTAAGTTGCTTAGCAAGGTTTCGATGTTGAAGTTTGGCAATCAATATGACTTCATTCTTAAATTCTGTCAACACCTGTCCAGAACTCTATGAGAGCCTCTTGACATCAATTTCTTTTTCATCTGGTTGGGTACCCTACACTTTCTCATTTACATATGCAACGTATAAACATAACTAATGAATGACTTAATGACTTACAAATTCTTCTATTCATCAAACCAGTATGCTGCATAATTACCATGTATACGGTCCCAAATCCACCGTCTCCAAGTTTATAGCTGATTGAGAAGTCATTAGTTGCTTTGACAATTGTAATAAGGTCAAAGACAGGAAGCTCCATTACTCTCCACCACAAGCAAGATGTTGTTTGCTTCCTCAGCTGTAAAGACTCAATAAAATGTGATTCAACAATTTCACCAGCACATTTCTAGGACTAGTCCTTTCGAAAGAGTTTGGACTTTGGATTATATGCTTCTTTATCTGTCTCTGATTGAAAACGACCACAAGCATGGATTGCACTATATTATTCCTAGCAACAGCTTAGCTTTAAAATTTGCAACTGAAAAAGTGAAAAAGGAACAAAGAAAACTATATGTTGCTACGAATATCCATCAATGGATGTCTAAACGTTGGTAAGGCTCTTGAACAGCACTGTTTATAAGAGAGCTTGACTAGTTCAACTTAAACATTGATGTTAGGCTGTAAATGCATTAGGGTGGAACATGGCATATAATGGTTTCAACAACCTGCCCCCAAATAGTAATAATAGCAATTAAAGAGTAAGTATACTCATCAAACTCTTTTAAAGTTCTTGCTCTGTATTTCAGTGGCAATTCCTTACAATGAATTTGAGTCAAATAAAGAAAGCTGTCTCTGAAGCTTATCATTCTCTTGCCAATATAGTACAAAAGCCGAATCAGCACAAGAGCTGAGGCGTGGGCTTATCACTGCCACCTTCGCGTTATGCATTTTTCCACAACTTCATGGTTTATGAAGAAATGAGCAGACGCATTTATGAATCATAAAATATAGAAATTTATGGCAAAAGCAGACCAAATATGGTAGAGTGAAAAAATTAGCTTCCTAAATGAATCAATAAAACGTCAATTAGCTGAGAGACATCAAGACCTTACCTATCTCTTAGATTTTCATTCGGATATAAACATCTTGACCACCACCACCAGAAAACTCTCTGATATCCCTGAGGTCACTGAACCAGATCGAACAGCCACTACCTCAGCTCCTCTAACATCTGAATTTGCATAAGCTTTACAGGGACAGTTCTCTAAGCATTTATCCCTGCATTGATTGAGATTCATACTCTCATTGACCAAAGAATGTCAAAGTATCTGGACATTTCAGCCCGCTAAATTTCAAAAACCCATCTTTGCTCTTATCCATGAAGCTCAATGTCTCACCGAGCAAGTATCCTTGAGCCCAGCCCATCATGTCCTAACTTTCTTGTGATTTTGGCTTAAACCCAGTTAAACACTGGCACACCGGTGAGTCACCTATGATACAATTTGCACTTGGACCACAAAGACTATTGGATTTTTTGGCATTAAGTTTTAAAAACTGTTTTCAGTTTTTAAAAATAAAAGATCAAGAAAGCTTGTTTGGCCACATGTTTTTGTAACATAGATTTTAAAAATCAAAAAACAGATTTGTGATTTTAAAAACAGAAAACACAAAACACTTTGAAGATGTTTTCTTCAACTTTTGTTTTCAAATTGAAGAAAAACACGGTGGCAACTTAGTAAATATTGTGTTTTATTGTGTTGCCACCATTGTGTTTCCTTTCCTGGTTTGTTCCGAAGAGAAGAGAAGAGAGCAACAGTGGAAGGGAGCAGATCCGCCGCCGCCACCACGCGACCTCCGCCGCTGCCGCCACCCGACCTCCGCCTCTGCCACGCATGGGACTAGATGCGCCGGCGCATGCGAACCTAGCCCCCAGCCCCCAGATGTTCCGACCAAGCTTCTTCGCGAAGCTCCTCCGCGAAGCAACGGCTCCGCGACAGCCTTCAAGCAACTCCGGCAACCCAGACCCGCCACCGCGACCTGCTTTCATCGGCACCACCTAGAGCTCCACCGCGACCCACTCACACACGCGACCTCCCCGGCCACCTGCTCCCCTAGCTCTGCCTCGACCGCGACCTGCTCCCCCAGCTACGCCTCCGCCAGCCCCGCCACCCGCGAAGCCGAGATCGGCCGGCCTCACCACCAGCTCTGCCTGTGCCTCCGCCTGTGCACTGAGCAGTGAGAGAGGAGGCAGCGCAAGGGGAAAGGAAGAAGGAGGAAGAAAACGGTTTCCGTTTTTGCTTTCAATTCAATTTTTTTTTTTTGAAATTCTAAATCTATGTTTAATTATCCGTGGATTGGAATTGCATGTAGTGAGATGTATTATTAATGGTGATGATGGTTGATCTGTTGCTGAAAATAGATTATTATTATTTGATTTGTGTTGATTTGAGAAGGGGATATCGGATTGGAATTGTTTGGAAACTAATTTGGTTTGTTGTTGTTATTGTTATGGGATTAGGATTGTTTGGAAACTAGTTTGATTGTTATTGTTGTTGTTATTACTATTAACAAATTGATAAGATATCATAATTAAATTATAAATTGGACGTGGTTATAAAAAAATCATAAATAATTTATGAATGGATTTATAAATATAAATTGATATCAAGTTATGTTAAGACTATTTTCAAAATAAAAAATTATATTAAGATTTTATTTATTAAGTATGTATAGAAAATATATCATCTATAGCCATGTAATTTGTCAAACAATTTTTTATTTTATTAATTTTAAAAAAAAATTAAAAAATTATACAAATAAATTTTCTATTTTTTATTATTATAAAACTATTTTTAAACTTAAATTATCAAATAAGTTTTTTTTATTTTTTTTGTTTTTAAAAATCAAACTTAAAATTGTTTCTTAAAACAATTTTTAAAAATAAAAATAAAAAAATACTTCCCAACACTCCCCGTAGCTCACAATTATCTCTAGGCACAGGTGCATAAATTCAACCCTCCAAGGTTGGGTCTCTTTAATCGACGTGAAGCGCTGACGGGTACCTATGGTTTGGTTCATGCCAACCCTTAAAAAATAATATTATTTATATTTATATTTTATGGCATATCATATTGATACATTTTTATTTATTATTAGATGAAGTATGAATCCCACTTAATTTGGGATCCACATCTCATTTAATTATAGATGAAAAATATATCAACATAATATCCTATAAAATATAATTACAAATAACACCGCTCCTCTTGAGATCACTGACTTGTTTGTACGGTTGTATGTGTAATGCACCTCATCCCCGTTGGAGATGAACTTGTACTGAAAAGTGGATAGGTCTTCAATTCTGGGGACCATTGAAACCAAGTCCATTAATAGCACGGGTGCTAACTAAACAATTTTAGTGAAACCCAGCAGTCTCAAATTTCCAGGGAATTGCGCCAAAAATACTAGATCCTTATGTATTTCCTTTTTGATCAATCACAATCGTAACATTATCACCATATTATTACCATGCCTTTGTTACATTCGGGTTCTTTACAAGTAGGTATAATTACAAGTACTTGTCAAATCAAATGTTTAAAAATAATAAAGAAAACAAAAAGTTGCAACCCCTTTTCTTATGTATCATTCATTGTCTGAAAATTAAATGTTAACACTTTTAATTGATCTAAGCAAATACGTTGACAAAAAGTATAGACGAAACATCTAATGATTTGAGGATTATGTATGATTTGACAGAATTTTTTGGCCAACCAAAAACTATATGGTATACTATGCCTCTCTCTCTCTCCCTCGATATATATATATACACACACTTGATATGAGTCATATGGTTTGTTGTAAGAATAAAATTAGTAATGCAAAGCACATAAATAGAAAAGAAATTTTTAAAGAAAAAAAATGGAGGAAAAAGGATGTGATAAGATATAAAACCAATATAATAAATATTTGCTATAACTCTCAACTTTTTCCACATCCTTAGATTATATTTAATTGGATGATAAAAAAGAAGATCAACATTTTAAATAGTTTTAAATACAAGAGTTTAATCATGAAAAATTTGTCACTATTTTCATTCTCCAACATGACATACCCCCAATAGTATAACTATGGAAGAAAAAAGGTACAATACAGCCTTACAAAGATATTAACGTAGCAAATCGACGAATGGAATCTCCGTACAGTCCACGTTTTAGCAGTTTATTGTTATTGTTGAGATGTGTCCTAACTAAATAAGGTCATAAAGATAGGTTATGACCACAACTCGCATCACATGCCCAGTGGGATGGGTTTAACTATTCAACCGGCAAATTGATAACCTTGAAAACTTGGCTCCGTACGAAGATGAACCATCGAGATCAGAACTATTGCGAAATCAACATCTGGTAATTGTGATTGAGATCAAATATCATCATGCACCTGTAACATATTTTAAGAAGGGGAAGAATTGAATTCCATTTTCCGCTGAACTTCGTAATACATGGGTGTATTTGGTTGATAGACGATTGTCACAAGATAAAGCTTGAGAAACCCATTGTCTAACCGGGTGATCCAAATGATGGAGAAGATATATAGGGGTCTGAAGCATCATTAAGACCAGCATGCTGAGCCATCGTGCAATCAAAGAAGAAAAATCCCTTCAATTTGATGTAGAGAGTCAACAGATTCAGTGGAAAAGAAACCAAGCATCCGTAAGAAAAACAGTGGGAAGCTTGGAGAAGAAGAGAGGATCGCAGCAGAGAAGTGTCTACTCAAGCTTTATGAACAAGACCCTGTAATCAATCAATCACTCAAAAAAGGTCCCATGCAAATTATTACGCCCGGCAAACACTATATGACAGTAATAATATAACAATATCAGAATTACCCATGATCACTTCACACCTCTCAGTTCACAACCCTGCAGTTCTTTCTGATCTCACCATTGGTCCCAGTGAGAGGACTAATACTGCCCATCTTCACCATAGCAGCAGCAAAATCTGTGAAGAAAGCAGCACGATTTTCACTGTAAAACCTAACCAAAGCATCTTGGGACCCTCCATTGAAAAGCACTTGGTCAGAGTGAAGAAGGCCACGGCGAGCCACAAGGTCTCTATAGTAGTTGTTGTCAAAACGGACAGGAGTGAGGATCTCAAGAGGGGACATGTTTGTGTCCCCTCCAGAGGAAGGGCAACTAGACCTTCTTGAGGTGGCAAAGTTTGTGTCAATGTTGGCCTCTATGTATATGCGGGTCCTGAAGGCTTTGCATTGAGCTTGGCCTATGGTGTGCGCACCAGAGAGCACGGTCAGGTCCTGTGCACTTAGACCTTTGGCTTCGAACATGGATATGAGGGTGGCAAGGTCAGACGATGGTGAAGGGATTTGGCTGTTGGCTGCACTCTGACTTGCTGTTCTTGCATCTCTTCTTCCTAGGGGTACTGTCCATGAGGGTCCTCCTAGCTGTAAAGATTGAAAATTGAATTGTATGATGAATAATTAGTAAGAATAGTGATAAACGAAGGAACAATTCTTGCATGGTTTTGCTCAAAAACTTGTGTCTAAGGCATATTCAGTCCATGTTCTGTGTCTATTTGCTCTGCTAGATACCGCATTCTATCACCTGATTAGATCTCAAGTACATAGTTTAAAAGCAAACTTCATATGTACCTTCCTGTTGGGCAGTGGAAGCAAAAACAATACAAGAACAAGCTCTCTCAATAGAGGAAACAACGCAAGAAGAAAAACAATATAGAGTAGACAAAATTTAACGTAGTTTGGCCTTAACTGCCTACATCCACAACCTCTATAAGGAGTTCAAGACCTTTCACTATCTGCAACTTTTGAACGGTTGAAATTGCAAACCATCCTCACAAATATTTCATTACATAGACAACTCCTAAAAGCTACCCATATGGATCACTCCCACTTTTAGAGGATAATAAAACTCAAATAACTAAAACCATATTTATAGGCCAAAATACTAACAATACTTCTATTTCTTACCGATGTGGGACTTTGGATTAAATTCCAACACTTTCAGTATAATATGATATCAAACAATCATTCGTACGCACAACTGAAAGATGCTTACAAATAGTGTAGAGTTTTGACTCGATTAGTTTGTTAGTTGATGAACAATCACAAAGACTGTTATGAAATTTTATGTCATGTCAGTTTGAAATATCTCTGTAAAAGCAATGCCATTTTATTCATAATTATTGGGGGCTTAAAGCCCAACAAAACATAAACTAAAAAGAAATAATGCAGGGACAGTAAATCCCAGTGCCATATGCATGAAAATAAACAGAAACTAAAGGCAGTAAAGCAGAGGGAAAAAAAAAAACAGCTTTACCAGTAGCATGACCATGCCAAGCCAGGGAGTCCACGCACTGGATTGCCTCCCTGAAGACATGGTGGAAACTAGTCAACCAATCATGTTGGATAAGGTCCTTAATGACTCTCACCAAAGAGGTGTTGGAATGAAGATGAGAATCTGAAGATAATGAGGTGCAGGGCACAAGCAGAATCCACTTTGACAATCACTCCAGGCAACTGGAGATCGTAAGCAATCTTCAGGCCAATATAAACTCCCCACAACTCAGCCAAAGTGATCGTTACAGACCCAAGATGGGCACTATAGGCAGCCACAAAATTACCATTATTATCTCTAATGATGCCTCCACAACAAGAAGGCAGGCCACTCAAACAAGAACCATCCAAATAAGTTTGCTACACCCCACAAAAGGAGGGGACCATTTAACATGAGAGACAGAAAAGGTCCTAATAGACTTTCTAACAGCATTGGTTGCTTCCAGTGCCCGGAAAGAATCTCTATCAAAATCAAGAACACTAAACCAACTCAGCAGAAGATCTCCTGCACCCATCAAAAACCAATTCGTTTCTAGCCCTCCAAAGGGAATTGCAAGAGGCAGCAAAAAGGAGGGGCCAAGGAACCCCTCTGACAGAACAAGAGCTAACCTTCAAATTACTTTCCATCCAGTGCCAAAGCGAAGAATGAAAAAAATTAGGCAGGTTATTCCTAGGCCCACTGCTCATCCTCACCTCTCTAGGCATAAGGCAATCATAAGTGTGTGGAGCACTGTTTCATCAAACTGCAGACGAACAGGACACAGAGGAGAGCTAGTCATATTCCTTTTTACAGTGGCTGGCACTAGTAAGAAGAGATTCGTTGGCCATCAACCATAAAAAGGTCTTAGTTCTTTGGGGGACCTCCAACTTCCATACAATGGTAAAATTAAAATTCTGGACAGCAAACTGACCAGAAGTAATCTCTATAGGAAGACTTGATTGAGGAGAACCCTGTGCTGAAGGAAAGCCAAGCCAAAAGCATCATTGCCCAACTCAGCCACAGGGGCTTTCATAGCTCTCACTAAATCACCGCAGTCATGGGGCAGCATCTCACATAACTTACCCCAGTCCAAGTGCTAGCTATTAGAGAACCCACCCCATTATACATATACCATATAAGTTCATCAATGAATTCAATTTTTCAATCTCATAATCCATGGTTTCAAATAGCAGAAGGTAGCAGGGTGATTCAATATTCACTTAAAATGGTCACGACAGACTCTATTTTAACTTGCAAACACTATAATTTCACTTCAGAACAGCCACAATTTAAATCCCAATTCTCATTTGTATCAAGTGAAAAAAAAAAGGACGAATTAAACTAGAAATTGCTCACCAGAGCCACTCCATCTCTTGCAGCAAGTGCTAGGATGTCAGCACAAGAAACCGTGCCACTGCAAGCTGCTTCAACGTTGGCTTTGATGGTATCAATCAATTCGAAACCTCTGGCTGAATTTTTGTTCGGTGCTGCATTTTTCTCACCCACAAAGCTGGCTGTGTCATCCAACAAGATTGATCCATCGCAACCCTGCCAAATAATGCATTTAAAACAATCAATTTTTTTTTTTCTTGATTCATTAACTCATCAGCAAAACAGCAAAACCCTATATTTAATTATCCAAAATTAAGGCCAGCAAGCTTTGAATGCATATAGAGGCTATTCGGATTGTAAACCTCATAGTATGAAGGAGCAGGGTTATAAGTTACTATACGAACATAAAACCATAAGGTTATTATCTATAAAAGGAAGCAGGAAAAAGAAAAGGAAAGAAATTGTCTTACATTGACGAAGCAATCAAGGAAGAACAAGCGAAGAACAGAGGCAGCTAGCCGGGGTTCTTCATTAACGGCTTGTCTCATTGTATTGAGTACAGTGGACTGAAGATTAGGACAAGTTTTATCATAGAAGTCGGGAGAAAGCTGTGCACTGCAGGTAGAACAAGTTAGTAGCAGACAAAGAACGGATACAGTAACAAAAAACTGGATAAACGGGGCCATTATCTATGGCTTTCAGCCACAAACAATGGGTGGCGGCTGTTGCAGAACATAGAAGGGTTTTGGGGGAGGAGGGGGTATATATAGCTAATTTTATGGTACACCATTTTAACTATGGTGTATAGTTGAGGGGAGGGCCACATTCAGGTAATCTATAATGGCCTCGCCTTTCAGAATAATATAATTCATTCATTACCTCTGTTGTGTCAACAAAGGAGGCCCATTCTGTTGAGGAAATTGAAGCTTTGTTAATATCACGAGAGGAGGGGACTTGAAATAGGAATCCATTTTTAGTTTCAGCTTTTATTTTTAATTTTCAGTTTTTAAGATTTTATGATAAAAAATTAAAAGTCAAATTTTATAATTTTCATAATTTTTAATATTTTTTTTATAAAATCTGAAAAAGTAAAATTAAAAATTAAAATGCTTAGACTTTTATATTATGTTCTAGAGGTGATTCTTTGCATTAGACTTTTATAGTCAGCCAAACATTTCTCAATTAATAACTTATTCTATTTTATTTCATTATGTTATTCATTTTGTTTCTTTATTTATATATATATATATATATATATATATATATCTAGCTTAATAATATTAGTATATATAACTAAAGTATAATTTATTAACTAAATATATTATATATAGAAAAAGTAAATAAATATATTATACATAATATATGATTGTGTTGGATCAGTAGATCATCAAATCGAAATTTATAAAATTTGATACATGAATTGATTAGTACTGGGTCTAATTGATTTTTATCTGCTTACCCAAACCAATTTAATTAGTTTGATTTGATTTGTTCAAATACATCGTGCTAATTCGATGCGCTTACTCCCCTACTTTAGGTCAATTTGCACACTTTAAAAGTTAAAAGAGCAAAGCACACAAGGCCTATCCTTCAGAGTTCTGATATTCTTGCAAACTACATTCAATGACCGCGATGTGAACCAAGCAATCTGTATTCACTCGACACACTATGCAATCCATCATGAAAAGACATTTCGTTACATTTGTCATCCAATCTAACGGTTGTGTGTGTCGCAGGGCATTGAATGTACAAGAACCATTTCTCCATCAATAGTAACACGGAGAATAACTTATCAAAAAAAAAATTAGGGAGAATAAAAAATGTTACAGTGTTTCTGCGAGGATGATACTATTTTGAAATAAGAATTGTTATTTCAACACTTAAAAATAGATGTTTAAATGAGATCTATTATATCATTATTAAATGTAATTGATGGGTGAAGATAATAGAAATTATTATCTCATCTAATGATAATAGAAGAGGTGTCTCACTTACACACCCATCTTAATTGTTAAAATTTGAAATATTCAAATAAACTTTAGAGAAACAAATAAGATGGTCAAGGATAAGTAGTAGTACCTATATCACTGACACATGCGATGCCGTTCGGCCATTGTGACCTTGTCTAATATCTTCCGCACAATTAGCTTATTTCGTCTCCCCGCTGTATAAAGTGGAGTTTCAAACTTTCAATAGCAATATTGACAATGCTCGAGAGATCAAGATCCACCTCCAGTAAGATCTCCACTACTTCCATGTGATGTTAGCGCGCTGCATCGTGTGACGCAGTCTCATTCTTCTCGCGAGTCGTGGCTTTGATGAGCTTTATCTCTGCTCCAGCTCCATTGTGAGAGTCACGAGCAAAAGTTATGGCACATTCTAACAGTAATTTTATTATACTGCTGAAGAAAATTAAGCTGTAGAGAAAAACTTCTCTTCCTCTTATCATGAGTGTAGTAGTGCCTTTAATGTAGATGATAAGAGAAAAAATTAAAAGAGTTATGTTTGCTGAGTTAGTGTGGTGAGACATCCTGAGCAAGATTATGTGGATTAGTGATTTCAAATTAGTATCTCAATGTTATTTACAAGATCTCCAAACGTACCTTGCAAACCAAATGAAGGGTGTTTTCCACTTTTGTCGTCGATTAGCACAACAACTCTTCCAAGCATAATTACAAGATGCTCCACCGCCATGTTTTGAAACAGCTTCTGAATTCACGTGCCACCGAAGCTGGTCAACCACCTCGCCCATCCGAAGCAAATCCAAATGCTCGTCCTCTTGGCAGGAGCATTGGCTAGTACTGTGGTCTCCATAAGAATTCTACACGCTTTACCAAATTTCCATCCTGTACCCCCTCTATAAACTATTTCTCGACGCGCATCACTTTGTCCAATGGCATCATTGCCTTTCCCATAAAATAATATTTCCCCAACCACTACATAAAAAAGAAAGAATTTCCCAGCGACTCGCGAAGAATTACTGTATGTACTGCGATGGAGGTGGAAAGAGCTTCGCGGTGAAGCTCTTTTTTCTAGTGTTTAAAATATTAAAATGCTCACCCCAAGGCTGCTTTTAGTTTCCATTAGACTCCTCTTCCTTTGTATATATTTTTTTCACTTTGTCTATTTTTTTAACTTCCTTCAAACGCCAAGCGCTGTTTGTTTGTCTTTTTTGTTGATATCTGGAAAAAAAAAATTCTGATAATAACAACTGTAATAATATTTTTCCGATACAATGTTACATTATCAAAATCAAATCTTAAACTTAATATAAATTTGTATTTATCATGGGTGTATTTATCTTTTTTTAAACGACATTTGGTTTTTTTTGGTTGGTGTAATGAACAACAACATTTGGTGAAAAGCAAAAAAATTGATTTTAGCTTATAATCTATATTATCAAATATACTTTTTGTATTTGGATTGAAAATTCCATTTAACAAGTTTTGGATGTCTTCTCCATGGAGCTCAAGTACAATTGTCACCATATACCGTGGTGGTCGACTAGAAAAGGTTGAACGCTGCTGCTGGATATGTGGTTTGCTTGTGAATGGATTGTAATCACTGGGCTCGCTACGGTGGCTATACTTACGAACTTGGATAAGTGTTACTATTCTTTACTTTAAATGGTTATCAATTGTACTTTTCATTCTCTTTTAAATAATTAATTAATTATATAAAATTCATTTTAAAATTTAAATTATGATTAATTAAGAAACATTTTAATTTTTGACTTAAAATTAAACAACTAATAAAAGCTAATGTTTTTATATACTGTGATGAAAAGCATGCTTAATATATTGAAATATTCAAAAGACTATTTTATCTATGAGTTTTTAATATTGTATGAAAATAAGAAATAATTATTTAAAAATATCAAAACAAATAATATAATAAATAATAAATAATAAAAATCTAATAATCATATACATATATATGATGTTGTGAGCAGATGAACCCATGCGGGCTTATCAAGTTGGCGCATGAAAATATAATAATAATAATAATAATAATAATAATAAAAGAAATAGAGCTTGACCTTGAAACTACCAAAAAAGCTTGCCAAGAGAGCTCACTTTCGTTCTTTTGACGTGCAAAGTGTTTCAGGGTCATCGATCCGCGCGAACAAACCTACTGTCTGAACTGAGAAGTGTTTTAGAAGTATTTTATAGAATAATTTTTAATTTTTAAAAATCAAAAAATATTTATTTTGTTAGTTATTTTTTTTAGATTAATTTTAAAAATAAAAAAATAAATTTTATGTTTTAGAAGTAAAAATTAAAAATAACTAAAAAATATTTTTAAACTTTTATTTTTTTAAGAAAAATATAATGACACATTTATAATTAATTAATTTTATTAATTATTACTTAAAATAATTTTTAAAATATTACTTTTAAAAATATAAAAATAAAAATAATTCCAAACAACTCGTAACCCCCTGATCTATACCACCATACACTAAACAAATTTACATTTCCTTTTCCCACCCGCAGCCGGACTGTGCTGGTCCAACCGGCACTCAAAATTTCTATGAATAAAGTCAACAAACTAATGATCACGCTATTGCAGTTACGGGCCATTAGAAAAAAAGAAAAAACATGAAAGTTTCTGAAAAATCTCCCATTATCTCGCCTCGCCTCTCAAACCCATTTTAAGCGAGCCCATAGGTTATCTAGATGACGAGCCTTTTCCCTGATCCTCAAGCCTCAAATCTGGCCTTAATTTATATGTGAATGATTGATTGATGAAAGAAGCACACTGCTCGAAAAAAGTGTGTTTGGTTAGACGTTTGAAGCATGTAGAGTCGATTTTGAAGGCTCAAAATTGATTGCGAGTGTCTTTTAAAACAAGCCAAATTCCCGTACTACGCACGAATCATACAAAATAAAATAAATACTTAATAATTTATGTTCATACTTTTTAAAAGAACAAACTATAATGTTAAAAATAAATACTAACTGTTCCAATGCATAGGAATATTAATTGGATTATATGTAAAATAAATGATATAATTTAAATAACAATTATTACAATAATATGATAAATACATGAACCATGATCATGTAATTCAACCAAATTATGTTTTAATTTATCTACAGTATTAAGCTTCTTCCATGAAATGTTAACTTCTTATAGAGCTAAAGCCCCATTATAAAAAAAATATTTTTACAATATATATGTTAAGTATCACTTGTTAGATATCAATATCAGTTAAATTATTTTGTGATTAATTTCATTTTTTATATAAAAAAAATGTTAATCTATTTTGAAGGCATAGTCCCATTGTAAAATAATATTTGTGCACTGAAAAAGATATTTCAAATATTCCTAATGAAGACAAAACCAAGTTTTTGGATAGAGAACCCCATTGTAAACCACTATAATTCCATTTCGTTTTGAAGGCAGAGCCCCATTGAAAAATTCCTATTGAATAAAATGAAAAAAAATAAAAATTATTATTTGTACAATGTCTAACACCACTTAATATGTATCAATATTAATAATAAATCATTTAATAAGTAATTTCTTTTGTCATTAAAAAATATTTTAGGGTTACAGCCCCATTGTAAAAAAATATTGAGTTAAATAATTTTTCCTGATATGATAATACTCCTGGTATTTTAGCTTTAACCTCTCACTTGACTTTGTTGATGCCAAATTTGTTTAAAAAATACAAGGAATTAATCATATATTGTAGATGTCTGAAACTGGATATGAAAAGGGGGTTTAATGTTATACTTATAAAAGAACAACTTTAAATAGTTAAAGGGTTAAAAAAAAAATTAATCTCATCCTCTTACGCCATAACTCTTTTCTGTTCATACACGCCATAGCATGTTCATGCAAAAAATAACATCATTCAATTATAAAATAAAAGAAAAGTGAATTAAAAATTTTATGGCCAACAATTCTTTTTGATGTCTTTCCACCCCTTCTACTTATCTTTTCCCTTGCACCGGGATTATTCATATAAGTATATAAAATCACTAATGTTTGAACCTCTACGATCCTCAAGAAGAATCAAAGGTTGCCAATTACGATTCAAATGACTAATTTGATGGAATAATTATTTGGATGGAATAATTAAATTTTTACCTACAAAAACATGAAAAAAAAATAAGCAATTTGATTTACATATTATTGTTGTAATGGCCAATCTTTTAGCTTCAACACATCAAAGCACAAATTTATACATCTGTTCTCTCAATATAATCTTTAAAAAACTTAATGAGTAAAACAGCAGTTGAAGCTTCATGATATGAAAAATTTAAAGTATACATTGATGAATAAGAACCATAAGAAGCACATACTAGTTCAAAGATTGCACTTTCTGAAACATAAATATGGCAATAATAGGTAAGAAATATAAATCTAGTTAACCTTAACAACAGCACTTCTTGAAACACTACTTAATTGATATGTTAGTTTGAAAGTTCTAATTATTAGAACATAATTAATACTCTGTTAGAGCAAATTATAATATTATAATTGAATTCTTTCATAACACAATTTATAGATGATTCTAATGAAAAAATAATCAGAACACAGTATTAATACAGATACAAAAATGTAACTCTGAAATAGTTAGAACAATAATAAGAAATCATGAGCCAATTCTATAAAAGGAAGACATAAAAATAGAACAAACAAAACGTAGCAGATAAAAACTAATTAAATGTAATAAAAAAAACAAAAAATACAATTAAATCATCAAACAAAATAGAATAATAAACCAGTTTGACACAATAACATTCATGAAAATGTGAAACATGGCTTACAGTAACAACAACTAAACACACATAAGACAGCTTATGAGAAGTCATCACAATACGGAATCACATATAGTAATTGATAGCATAGGAATTAAAAGAAAAAATAGATGATTAATAAGAATTATGATTAAACTACCATCCAAGAGGCAAAGCTTTCAAACAGACTATCAATTGCAAACAAACATGAAATGAGAAAGGCAATTTAGTCAAGCTTGCTCCAAAAAATTTCTATTCCATTTTCCTCCAACATCATATATGTTCTTAGTTTCTAGTCTCAACCAAATAGTTAAAAGTCACAAAGGCTGATCCTAGTGAATGACAAAAAACTTGTAAGGAACACCCAAACTTATTCTAAATGGGTAAATGATTGTAGTGTCTTATTACCGCACTACATAAACATGTATTCGCATCTTGTTCAGCAATCAAACAAAATTTCACCAGAAAAAAAGAGGAAAATAAAAGTAATGCTCACCAATAACAAACCTGATCCCCTAGCTAGGCAGAACAAATAAATGCTTCTTCCAGATATCCAAAATCAAAAGCAGTCCTTTGATTGCTAAGAACAAAGAAAATAAAGAAGACATCAAAAGCCAAGTCAAGTTCATATACATAATACACGTATGGAATGGAAAATTAAGTCAAAGGAAAGTTGGAAAAAATAAAGAAACACTACATAACATTTCCTTCTCATGAATTTAGTTATGTTCAATTGAACTTTTCTTTAGTACTAAGAAGCAAGAAGCACAAATAAGAAAATTAGTTTAAAATGTCATGGCTATATCCTGGTAACAAAAAAAAAAAATGTATCAATTTAGGAGATATATACATAAATGACATTTAACAACTTGGCAAACTAGTGAACCAACTTCACCATCAGCTTGCTATTCTCCTTGTGAGTAAACAATATTTGGTTGATACAATTCTAGAACTTTCTGATACGACTCCTTCTCAGGATTGCTCAGAACTTGAACCTACGTCAATAACAATCTAGTCATGCTAGTTCCATAGGGAAAAAAAAGACCTAAGACTAGTACTCTACTCCTAAATTTCAACAACCCCTCTTAAAAAAATAATAATTAAGTGTTTGTTTGGTTTTAAAAAAGGGGGTTTTCAGTTTCTATTTTCTATTTTTAATTACAAAAAAGAGGCAATACTCATAAAAAAAAAGAGTCAAGTGGTGTAGTGAGGATTGTGCCAAAAAAGGAAAACTAACAACCAATGCAGCTAATAATACAGCTAGTAAAATATTAAGAGTAACACAGCTAGTAGCGTAGTAAAAGAATAAAGAATGGCACAATGCAAAAAAGAAAAAGGTTACAAAGGAAACCCAACCTTCAAAACCTCATAACATAAGTAATGACTAATGACTTCAACCAAAAACCCACATGCATCCAGAAACCAGCAAGTCTTCAAACACAAAAAAGATTACTGTGATAGCATGCTTCTCATTGAGATGACCCCATTTCCTTAGCTCTTCATGGAGCTCACCATTATGAGCATACTCAAGAATCAAGAACACACACTCAACATGATGGAACCAAGCACAAGGGCAAAGGATATTTAGGTGCTTGAGGCTAGTTTGTATCACCACCTTTCTCCTTAACTGATAAATCCTATACTTGTCAGTTTGCTCCTTAAAAATAGCCTTTATGCCATAACAGACTTGCTCCGAAAAAATAGCATCATACACTATTAAATAATTAAATAATAAAAAATAAACTTTACATCATTGTTCATAAACCAATTTGTGAGTGAACAACTTGACTTTTCAAACATTTTCAAATTGTTCATCATAATAACCTTCAATGCCTCAACACACTTGTCACAACGTACCCGGAGGGCGCCGCGACGAGGGGATGACGAACCAATTTTAAAAAATAAACTTGAATAAAAATGAGAGTCGCCACCAATTCTAATTATGGATAAAATTGAAAAACCTTTTGATTTACAAAACTGGTCTTTTAAAAGAGATCAAAGGTTCGGAAGTCTAATTATGATTAGGGAATGGTGGAAACTTAATTCCACTGCACCCCTAATATATCCGTATAAATACGATTACCCTAGAGCTTATTATGCAAATTGATTATAATTTTATAATATTTATTTTTCCCCTAAAAGCTATAATTATATAAAAAGAAATAAAAGAAAAGAAAAGAAAGTTAAATTAAAAGAGAACACAGTTCAATGAAAAATTAATTTTGACTTGATAGTTGTTGGCTACGCTAACGTATCCTCTGGTGCAATGAGGAACTCAAAGTCATGTCGTTCTGTAGAAAATGATTCTATGTTGATGGATTTTAATTTTAGTTAAAAGAGAATGAAAATGTGTCGATTTTAATTTTAAAAATAATTTTTTTTGAAGAAATTAAAACTCACTTTGTATAGGATTTAGAATAGTGTGAACTATACAATAAACCCTTGTATTCTTGTAAGACTTGAGGATGATGAATCATACATCAAAATCAGAAGTCGTTGTGTGGATTAAAAAAACAGATCTTAGTTTTGCAAGACATTTTTTATCCCTTTTGAAATATAATAGAAAAAAAAGACAAAACAAAATTAGGAAGGCCTAACCAAACACTTGTTCCTAAGAATTAGCCTTACCCAAGAAAACAAAAGAAAGAAACATTCAGGCCAAAATTTTACCCAAATCCACATATAAAATAAAAAAAACGCAAACCAGGCTGCAGCCCCAAAATAACTTGTCAACCAAAAAAAAAATAAAAACCTTAGCCCAAAGTCCCGTAAACAAATAAAAAGAAAAAAGAAACCCATGGCTAACCAAAAAGAAACGAAATAACAAGCCCAACATCCTAAACTAAGCATCCCAACCCCCAGCCGAAAAAAAGAGACAACAACTAGCAAACAAAAAAAAACTGAATTAAACCTAATAATAAAAAAACCCGAAATCCCATACTAAATTCCCAATTGTTCACAAACTAAAACAAGACCATATCAAAGGGGGAGTCGGCGATTATACTGAGGGAGTTGGGAAGAGAGATCCTGAAAGAGAGTGAGGGCGTGAGCGCGAGGGACAGAGAGTGGAAAGAAGTTTAGCACCACCGCAACCTCACCGCGGCGGTGGCTGGGAGCCAGTGAGAGAGAAAGACATGGTCGGAGGTCCTGGCCACAGCGAAGAAGTTGAGGGGCGCGAGGGGTGGCTGAAGGCGGTTGCGGCTGTTTGGGGGTGAGCAGCCGACGACTACATGCAGAGAAAGAAAGGGATCGCAGCAGCTGAGGGAAGCTGCGGTTTCGCGCTTGAGGAGCGGCAATGGTTTGGGAGCTGGTCGCGGCCATCGCACACGCGGCCAAGGGGAAGGGCAGCGGTTTTGACTGGTTCAAGATGGTTTGGGCGGTGATGGAAGGTGAGATGAGAGGGAAAGGGGGTGAAGGGGTTGATCGAAGATGATCTAAGAGGAGGAGAAAACTGCCGCGCATAGCGGCGAGCGGCGGAGATCCTTGGCGGAGTGATGGTCGAGGCGTAGAGGGGCGGTCCGTGTCGCGGTGGCTGGCATGAAATTCGATGGGATGAGGTCGCGGCCTTGGGATAGTAGGAGAGTGGTGGTTGGTGTTGGTGGTGGCTATGGATGCGGCCTCGGTGGCAGCCGCTGCATGCATGGGCGGAAGGGATGCGCGGCTGTGAAGGGTGGAAGAGGAGAGGAAAAGGGGGCGATGGTGATGCATGGTGGTTTTGGTGATGATGTTGATGATCTGGAGGTCGCGAGTGGTGGTGGGAGGACCGCCGCGGCCTCCTCTCCTTTTCCTCTCTTTGATTTTTTTTTTTTCTTTTGATGATGATGATGATAATACAACCCTTGTTGTTACCTTTGTCTTTCCTTCTTTACTGTTTATTGCTGTGATTTGCTGAATGTTGCTGATTTCTGTTGGAATTGCTGGATTGTTGCTCTCTGAAGAAATTTTTTATTTCTGATGGTCACTGTATGAGTGTGCGTTTGAATTCTTGTGAAGTGTCTGAGAATTTTTTCTGATGATCTCTCAATGTGTATTCTCTCAATATTTCCAATTGCCCCTCTTTTGGTTGCTCTCCTATTGAAAAATCCCCTTGTCCATGAAATTTTGGCCTTATTTAGACGCTTGATTGTTCCTATGCAGGCTACCATTGTTATTGAGCACAGGTTGGCAATTGAAGGAGCCCATCCATTGCAATGAGTACAGGCCAACAGTGGATCGCACTTGTTGCTGATCTGCATCAAGCTTTTCATTTTTTTCATAATTATTTTCCCTTTTTAATCAAATGGTTGTATACTTTCCATCATCACTCTGTGCAGCTTGGTGGAGAACGAGCAAAAGAACTTGTCCCAATTTGACAATGATGATAACGTGATTTTTCAGCCTTTTCATTGTTTTTAATATCCCATGTCAATGCTCCATCACTCTGTTTCAGCTTTTTCATCATTTTTCTTTTTTTTCTTTTTTTTTTTAACAGAAACATCTTGTAACCAAAAACGCAAATGGGCTTGTAACTAAAAAAATGAAATTGGGCTAAAGAAAACAAACTGAACTTAAATGATGAATTAGGTTGTTCTCTTTTTTTCTTTTCTTTTTTTTGGAAATAAACAAAATAAAACAACCAGAAAAACCCCTTTTTTTTCAAAGGAAATGAAAGAACCTAAATGCAGAATTGTAAATCAAATACTCATTTTTGGATTTTCTTGTTAACGGATCAAACAAAATTGGGTGTTCACAGACACTTGCTTTGAAAAATCATCAAACGTAACTATATAAATCAAATAAGAAAAATCAAATTAACTTAACACCATTGATCATAAAGTAATTAGTGAGTGAAAAAATTAAACAACTGTACACCTAAATTCTCAAGTGAAGGGTTTGATGGTGGAGTGTAAAAAGCATAGAATTACAGAGATTCTAAAAAGCATACAACAAACATGGAATACTATAATGAAATAAATTGCAGGCTAAGAGACTCTAAAAAGAGGAGTTATCAAGTAATAGTCTTCTATTGTTTGTTTTATAATATGGAGGACCTTTTACTTACATAATAAAGAAACAACAGAAATTAACATCATCATCATCGCAAACTACAAAAAACATGCCCCATAAAAGGAAAGAAGATTAAAAGAAACTAATTGCAAAGTTTAAACCTTTTTACCAGGGCTAAATAATGGATACCATGGGCTTATCATAGAATGGAAAACCTTATATTTACCTAAGGGCATTGGGAGCAGAAGAGACATCCTCAAACACTACCCAAGCTTGACCCTTTTGCTTGAGTGTCTTCAAAGCCAACACCTCCAGTATCTTCCTGAACTGAGAGAAAACAACATGCAGTGACTTCTTCAACTTTGCATTGAGAAAAAAAAATCGAAATTGAAATGTAAGAAAGAAAATGAAAATGTGAGAAGTGAGAAAGTGCAAAACATAGAAACCGGGTACGATACCGTAAATTTTAATCTTTTCATTGAGGTTGTTGATGTGTAGATGGTATGTTTTGATGAATCTCAGTGCTCGCACTCACTTCAGAAATCCTTTCTTACTCACGATTGGATTTCAAATGGAAGAAAGGAGACAGTGGAATGGAGTAAAACCCTAGCATGTAAAGTCACTGCCAGAGACAGGGTCGAAGCGTCATAATACTGAGCTCAGCAGACCACCGCCATGGACTCTACTGTCACCCATAGGCAGTCTTGCGCTATGCTGTTGCCCTAATGGTGGTAGCGTGTTGCATAGCTTTGTCGGAAATATTGGCTATCGAAGAATTAATAAGATCCAAAGAAGGAGGAGTAGAAAGGAGAATAGAGAAATGGGGGCTTAGTGGAAAATACCAATATTCAAAGTTTGTTTTATTTAGAATCTGTGGTCACGTAAAAGTCTTCTGAAGTTGAAGCTGAAGTTTTCACCAAAATATGTTGCAATCGATTTACTCAAACTGCTGTAAACTTTCTTTATTCCTTTGATTCATGAGAAAGGAAACTTTTGGAGAAAGTTCACAGCTAGCACTTGAGCATAGAGGGAAGCTCCTTGAAAAGGATTTTCACATGCACGATTAGGTCTACAACAAAACAAAATACTTCTCAAAAAAGTTTGACTGGTTTTGATTTTTTTTCCCTTTTCTAAGTTTTTCTTTCTTTTTCAGTGAAGAAGAAAGCGAAGAAAGCTCTGGGAACTGTGCACAATGGTGACAACTAAAAGAAGACATCAGCCACCAGTCATCAACATTTTTTAATTCAAAAAATAGTAGTGGAAGATTGGGACATCCACGTGGCTCTCACAATTAGTGATAGATCTCCCAAAGAATGAAATCCATTTAGTATGGATGTTGGGCGGATCAGGGTTGAGCAACACAAGGAAAAAAGAAAAAAAAAGCCAAAAAAAAAACAAGAATTAAGCATTGGGTGTCAAATGGATGGACAATGCCTACACATGGAGGAGAGATAGGAAATGGTTCTTCCCTAAGTGTAGTCTTGGGTGATGTTTGGAAAAATATTTTTACCCAATTTCAAAAGCAATCCTGATTTCGAATTAATTTCAGTAATAGTGATAAATTATTATTTCTAAATTTTTATTCTATAAATTTTTATCAAAAATTACTTTTTAAATTAAATTATCAAATACAAGTCACTTTATTACAAAATTAGTTCCACAAACTATGGATATACGAGGGATGAGTTGGATCATGTTAGACAAAATTTGAATCCGATTTGATTTTTAGATGGAGTCAATTTTTAAAACTCGAACCCGACCCAATAATGACCCGACTATATCATAGGTCATACTGGATCAACGCAACATTCATATAATATACAATTTAGTATTATACATAATAAAATTATAAAATTTTACAAGTAAAAAATAAAATTTAAGATATATTTTATTATATAGGTTTCAATAAACTATATTAATGTAAAAAAAAATTAAATTATATAAAATATATTAATTAAACTTTAAAATCTTATAATTTTTCATAAATTACTATAAAAATATACATCTTTTAAGAAATTATTTGGTTTCAGTCCTAATCAGACCAACTCAACATATGATCCAAACTAGACCTAAAAAGTATATCGGGTAAAATTTTAAGATCAAAATCCGTCCCAATGAGTTTTAGTCCGGGTCAGATTGATGGGTTGGAACGAGTTCAGATTGATGGGTTGGAACGAGTTAAGATCATCCTTGCTGCAAACGAAAACAAACACATACTATGATGGTATGAGCCTGCTAGGAGGGATGCTTTGAAGGGGGAAAAAAGTAGAGAAGAAAATTTGCTTCCACTTGCACAGTTTCCAAATTCTAGTTTCCTTTTGGCTTCTTCATTTTTTTTCATTCTTTGTCGGACCTTTTCTCTGTATTTTCCATCGCACAAGAAAAAGAGATCATGGCGGAGGCCTGACATAATTGAATACTTGTCGCCGGCTCAATATCCATTTAATAGAATGCGTGGGGATAGGCGAGGGAGTGGAGGACGGCGACGTCGGACTTTACCTTGCCATCGGAAAGGAAGCTGAGGGGAACATGCTCAACCGCCGCAACAGTATCGATTGGGCTCGACAGTGGCCAACAATGGTGACTGTGATGGAAGTGACATGGAAAGGAACTAGTGTGGTAAAGGAAAAGAGTAAAAGAGACATTTACCAATCGTTATTGACCAAACCAAACGAAACATAAACTCCAAAAAAAAAAAACTATAACCGTTGTACATGTTGCTTTTTTTATGTAATATGTGCCACATGCTTCATTGTAAGGGAGCGAAATTGACAATACACAACAAGTTAATGGAAGAGAAACAACAATAAAAAGGAGCACACGAGGATAGACTCGCATGTTGATTTTGTTTTTCCTCTTCCTTCTATTGCCTTTACAACAAATGAATATTAGAACCATAGTGATTAGTAAAGCGCCATGGGACCAATTATGCATCTTATCTAATGGTACACTTACGTATATAGAAATCTTTAAGCAGAACCTTCAATCATAAAACAAAATTTAACCAAGTTTAATTTATCTTTCATAAACTTGAACTATCAGCAATAAAGCCACCTTTTTCTTTCTTCAAAAGGTATCGCTTTGTTCAAGATTACAAAGAAGCCAGAGACTTGCAAGCATACACAAATCTAGGCTTGGTAAGCATGTATTCATCTAATGCCGGTAACATATTTGCATTGGCCTGATATTGAGCGGGGGACAATTTAGGAGAAAGTAAAGTAGAGCAGGTGCCAACCTTAGAGGAAGACCTGTAAGTCTTAACCAATGGAACCAATGACTGCACCACATCTGCCATGAGTGGCCGATAATCTGCCTCTGATTGCGCACATATTGCAGCAATAGCTGCTACCTGGATAACCTCTTTCATTGAGTACTGTCCCTCCAATGCAGGATCCATAATCCTTATAACCTTTTCTCTATCAGTCAAAAGGGGTAAAGCCTAAATACAAACAGCACACCTAGTTTGTTAGAAAGTGCAAGCACTAATGTTTAAAGGTTAATAAAGCAATATTCTTCCCAGAAATTAAAGGTTAAGAAAGTGGAAGGAGATGCAAGGATTGGGGGTAAGCCCCTGGAATCCCTCCTGTGACATACTGGGGCCTCAACCAAGCCCAATGTACAGGTGAGACGGAAATGGGCAACTATGCTTGTGAACAACTTTATTTTGTCGTGTCAATGGGCCAGCTCCACATAAAATAAAACCCGGACTGGAATGAGCTGAAGTTCGCGGGCCCAGCCGCTGGAGGAAAGACAGCATGTTGGGTCATGGAAGGTGGGCTCTATTTTAATCAATGGAATCCAGGAGGCAATTCTAGTTTTGTGCAGCATAAAGAAATAATTACTTTCTTTGACCCAAAAACCAAAAACAAAAAGTGTTTAGAATTTACTGAAATTAGGATTGAAAGTACGTTTGCTTTGCCAACCTTGAGAACAAGGTTGATTTTAAAGGGAGGAGCATTCGTTATAACCTAAACAAAATTATAAATAGGGATAGCCTCATTTGTAACAGAAAGTTTGTGAATTGGTCATTTTGAAATGTATCCAAATTCTCTTTTATTTCATTCTTTAAACTTGATTCGTTAATAGTTAAAGCTCTTTCCTTATTTAGGATAATTCTCTCTATTCCTTCTCAATATTGGAAATCTCCTCTGCAGCAAAATCTATGACTAAAGCTACAAATTATAGCTAATGATTTTTCTTTTTATTTTATTACATTTCAAATGATTGCATATAAAGTGAAAGGTATTCTAGAACCTTCACCTTCGGCTCAACTCTTATCCTAATTATAAAATATTCCTTATGAATATTTTTCCAGAGAGGAACCATTCTCTAAGCATTTATCCTTGCATCGATGGAGATTCGTACTCTCATTGACCATAGTATGTGTAGTCTGTGGAAATTTCAGCTTGCTAAACTTCAAAATCCCATCTCTGTTCTTATCTATGAAGCTCAATTGTTCATTAAGTAAGCATCCTTGAGTCTAATCCAACTAAGGGTGGCAAATGGAGCACAGAGGATTGATTCATTTTGTTATTTGGATTGAAAGTATTAACCCATTGATGGGTTAGTATGGCAAGTCAACCTGTTTTTTGTTATATTTTAGTTATTTTATCAATCTGTCCTGCCCTACGCCGGTTGATCATAAAACGAACAAGATGGGTTGATCAAGCTTTCAACCTGCCCTATCAAAAAATGGGAGGTTGACAAGCGAACCTGATGAGTCCAATCCATTTTATGACCCTAAGGCCAACATGTCTTAACTTTCTGGGGATTTATGCTTAAACCCACTTAAACACTGGCATACTAGTGAGTCACGGTACCTATGGTACAATTTGCATTTGAATCACAAAGACTAGGGTAGTCACTGCTCACAATTATCTCTAGGCACAGATGTATAAGCGCTCCAAGCTTGTAAGAAGCGGTGCCGAGTAGCTATCGCCTAGTTCATGAGAACCCATGAAATCACTGACTTGCTTTAAGGTTATAACTTGTAAATGCAGTACACCTCATCCTTCTTTGTAACGTCGCGCAGATCTGGTGCTCTAAGAAGGTCAAACTCTTAAGTTAGGGAAGTTTGGGTAAGACCTACGAGAGATTAAAAGGATTCAAGAAATAAAAATAATATATTATAATTGTATATTAAAGAGATGAAATAAATAAATAAATAAATATATGACTGAAAATATAAATATCCATTTTAAATTTATATAAAAATAATAAATCAAGAATTTTTAAAAAAATATATAAAATTAACTTAAGCAAATATCAATCCGAAAAAAGAGAAAATAAATTATAAGCTTATAATAATTTTGTAAATGAATCTTTCTTTCATGCGGTATTTGGTTTTTATTTGAATTTTAACTTTTAATCATTTTCGTGCAATATAATACTTGGTATTTAATGTGATATTATCTTTTCTTCTAATTTTGAAAATACTAGTCATTTGACCCGTGTGATACACAAAAAGATAATAAAAAATAATTTATTGATTATTATAAAAAATAAATGATAATTTATTTACATATATCTTATAAAAAATTAAGTATATAAATTTATCTTAAAAGTAAGCTAATAGTTAAATAATTAAATAAGTAGATAAAATATAAATGAGTCATTTTATTTTATATCTTATATTGAATATCATGTTTATAAGGTTGAAAATATCTTGATAGATGACTTGTAACTAATAATAAAAAGCTTATTTTATGAAAATTTTACACATTTTAAAAGTTAAAATTGTTGAATAAAGAAAAAGAATAAATTGATAATTTTACTATATCATGAGTCATTTATAGGGATGACAATGAGTATCAACGAGAACGGGACATGTCTTAAGCCTCCTATCACCGTTTAGAATTTTGTCTTTCATCCCTATCCTCATTTTTTTATAGGTCCCGATTTCTCATTTCCTGTTTTCCGTAGGGATTTTGAATACCCATGGCATTCAAGGGTTTATTAACAAATTTCAAAAATTTAAAAACTTTAAAAATATTTAACAATTTGAAACATAAATATCCATAATAACAAATACTATTAATGCAATATAATCTAAATTAAAATTAAAAATATATACAAAATATGAATATAATAAAAATAATTAAAAAATAAATATGTGTTATCCATATCTCTATCCTGTTTAACAAACAGGGACTTAGCTCCCATAGATCATCTCTATGAAGGCAAAATATGTGTCAATTTCTTTCCTCATTGGGTAATTCTCATGTGTACCTATTTTCAATTTTTTTTATCATCTCTAGTTGTTTATATCTTTTAAATAAATTAAAATATTTAATTTATAAGTATAAAAATATATTTTCTAATTAATAAAAATAATATATAAATTTCAATTATACATCCTTTCCTTGTACACACTTTTAATTATCAATACGTGCCCGGAGGGCACCGCGATGGGAATGACAACCGATTTTTAAAATAAAAAAAAACAAGAGTCGCCACCAATTTTAATTTTGGTTAAAATTGGAAAACCTTTTGATTTGCAAACTAGTCTTTTAAAAGAGATTTGAGGTTCGGGAGTCTGATTATGATTAGAGAAGGGTGGAAACTTAATCCCACTGCACCCCTAATACATCCGTATAAATACGGTTACCTTAGAGCTTATTATGCAAAATGATTATAATTTTGTAATATTTATTTTCCCCAAAACTTATAACAATTGCATATTTACAAAGGAATAAAATTAAAATTAAAATTAAAACAAGAAATAAAGAATAAATTTTATGAAAAAGGGATTTTGGCTTGATAGTTGTCGGCTATGTCTACGTATCCTCTGGTGCAATGACGAACTCAAAACCACGTAGTTCTGTAGAAAATAAGTGTGTATTGAATTGATTTATTAAAGAAACTAATTTTTCAAAAAACTAAAACCCACTCTTGCGCAGGATTTAGGATAATATGAACTATACAATAAATCCTTACATTCTCATGAAACTTGAGGATAGCAAGCTATACATCAATATCACAAGTTGTTGCGTGGATTTTAAAATGAAACTAGAGTTTTAAAACAGAAATATGATGATTGATTTTAATTTTTTTTGAAAACGAATGAAAATATGGATTGATTGATTTTAATTTTTTTGAAAAGGATTATCGATTATTAAATGGAAGGGACATATTTTTGACAAGTTTTAATTTCAACTAGAAATAGCAAAATTAAATCATAAACATAAACTCACAATTAATTTAAACAAAACATATAAACATATAAAATAATTTAACTAAAAAAAAAATTCATAGACACTACATATACAATTAATTTAACAAAAACGCACAAACATAAAATAATTAAATTAAAAAAACAAAATAAACACAATTAGATAAACAATTTAAGCAAAACACATAAACATATATAAAAATTAAAGTGAATCATAATTAAACAAAGTATAAAATAATTAACAAGTACATAAACACAAGAAATAATTAACTAAAAATAAACACAAAACATAAATATACAAAACATACAAGCATATAAATAATTTAACTAAAAAAAAACAAAATATACAATTAATTTAACCCCAAAAAAAAATTATTAACAGATAGTTATTTTGTAAATAAAAACAGTTACAAAAAAAGATTTTTAATTTTAAGCTCAACTAGCCTATAGACCCAATTCGAACTAACCCCAACAAAAACAAAAAAGAACTTAAAAAAAAAATTAAACCCCTCTCTCTCTCCACTCTCACACGGTCACACACACTTAGCACTCTCACACCGACACACACGTGCTCACACACTCTTACGCGTTGACACACACACACGGACACATCTCTCTTCACTCTCACACACGCACGGTCTTTGCCACACACACACACAGAGCACTCTTCCTCTCTCACTCAATCACACATACACTAATACACACACACAGAAAGTCTGGGAGAGAGAGAGAAAAGTCGAGTATGAGAGAAGAGGAGAAAGAAGATCGGCGCGGCAGGGGTGAGATCGATGAAGAGATGAGGGGGGCCGCAACCAAAGGAAAGGAAGGGGGATGCGGTGGTTCATGGCGTTTAGAAAGGGTGGTGCGGCGAAGATCGGAGGTATAGGGAAAGAAAAGGAAGGGCGGCTCAACCACAGCGAGCTCCGCGGTGGTCTCAGGCGGAGGCGCTACACAGGGAGGTGGAACCTGCGATTGGGCACGGTTCTGGCACTGACTCCGCGATGTGCATCCTCGCGGTGGTCTTCCGGCAAAGGGGCGGTGAAGAGGTGCAGATCCACACGGATCTCACGAAGATCGTGACAACGGAGTGTGATCGGTGGTGATGGAGATTCCGGTGATTGTGAAGTACAAGGGAAAGCTGTGATGGTGGTTCCTGGTGGTTATGGTGGTTGTGGATGATGATGATGATATGAGGTCTATGGAGGTTCAAGGTGAGGAAAGGGGTGGAGTTTGATGATGGTTGTGGTGGTTGTGAAATGGAGAGTGAAGATGAAGCCGTGAGGGGGGGGATGCCACGATAATGGTGGAGGTGTGGTGGCTGATGTGCGATAGTGGCCGGCGGCTTGGTGAGTTCGCGGGAAAGGCGAGATCGGCGTCGGCGGTGGGAAGGAGGCGCGGTGGAGGCAAAGGAAGAGGAAGGACCAGTGGCGGTGAAGAGGTGCTGAAGGTTGAAGATGATGATGATGTAATCCATGGAGGCCGCGGCTGGGGTGGAGGCCGCCGCGGCCTCCTCCTTCTTCTCCTCTCTTTTTTTAAAAAAAAAGAAAAATTCTGATGCAAAATTGGTGCTGTTGATGTTGGATTTTACCTTGTCTTTTCTGTCGTTGTTACTGGGCTGTAATACTGGGATAGTTGCTGGATTGATTGAACTGAATTGTTACTAGATTGTCACTGTGTTTCGAATTTCCTTGCAGGTTCCTTCAATTTTTTCGATCCCCCCTCCTTAATTTCCGTTGATGATGGATCTATATGTGGTTTGGTAATCCAACAAAATTATTGCTCTAATCCTATCTTCAGGTTGGCTGGCCAAGGTCCAGCTCATTGCAATCATAAAAGGAAAAAAATGAAAGAAGCATCCAAGGAGGGGCCATCATTATGTCCATTTCTTTTTCCCTCTTTTTTTTAATGGGAATTCGGGGAATCCAACATTCCCTTCTCCCCTTTTTTAATTTTCTTTTTTTTAAAAAAAAATTGAATCAACGGGCCAAAAAAAAAACTAGATAAATTGGGATGGGCCAAAATAGAATTAAAATGGGCTGAATAACAAATTTAAAAGAACTAAATGAAAATACTTATAAAAGAAATTCGTGAATTATGAAATATGCAAATTTTGGCTTTTATGTTTTATGGGCCGGATAAAATCAGGTGTTCACATTAATAAATTAAAATATCAATTTTAAAATATATGTTATAATTAATGTGTAATAATTTGTAAAATATTATTTATAATTCTAATTATATAATCTCAAGTATTAGAGTAGTATATCAATTATAATTTTTTTCAATAAAAAATAATATAATTATTTAATTTTTAAGAATTAATAAATATTTAATATTATTATCAAAGAAGTGTAAATTATAGAATTGATTTTTTTAAATATTTTAGTGTTAAAAAATTGAAGGTAACTTTTTTCAAAAAAATTAGTATGAAAAGATTATGGAATTGATAGATTAGAATGTTTAAGTTGTAAAAAATTAAATAGAATATAGTGATATATATAGTTAGATAATTTTTTATATTATGATTTTTAAAAGTTCTACATTCCCTATTTTTCTTTTCACATGGAGATTTGAATCTCTATTGATATTTATAGGGTTATTAAAAATTTTTAAAGATACTTTGAACTTCAAAATATAAATATCTATAATAATAAATACTATTAATGCAACACAATTATAATAGGTTTATTATCGCTAATACTATAATTATATATATAAAATTTGTATGGTATAATATATTGAATTATAATTTTATTTATGTAATTTTTTATTTTTTATATTGATTTTGTTAATGGTAGATATATATGAATTTATGATTGAAAAAATAAGTGATAATTAGAAAGTAAATTAATTTAGAAACTTACTTTAAGTGTTAAGATTATAAAAAAGGTGGGGTATATTTTTTCTATAAATAACACATGGAAGACTTTTTATGTAATGAGTCTTAAATATTAGTATTATAATGTGTCTTAAATATTTGATTAAGAATAAATTTGGTATAAATTAAATTTTAAATTATTATCATATCAAAATTAATCAATTAGCAATTTGTTACAATTTGACCTACCTGTTTTCTTTTTAAAAAAATATAGATTTTACAGCTTATTTATTTTGAAAATATTTTTTTTGTAATTTTTTATATTATCTTCATAATGTGAGGCTATTAATGGTTCTTAATTTAATTGTAGATCATAATTATATTAACATGGGTTCTCTCTTAGTGTAAATTATAATATTTAATTATTGTAATATTTGATTCTTTAATGATTGTAATATCTAATTTTATTTCATATGAAAAATAATTAATAAGTAAATTATAAATTAAGTTTAAAAAAATTTTAGACATAAAGATTAAGAAAAGTAGAGCCTAAATCACTTTATAAATGACATGTGAAGCCTAAATCAGTATATAAATGACATGTGTAATAGTTTTCATGAAATGAGTCTGAAATATTAGTATAGTAGATTTATACAATCAATAAATTTTATATGGAATCTTACATTAATAACTTCTAATTATAAATAAGATTATGATAAATCTCTATATTTTTTTTAAATCTTCTTCAATTTTTTTAATTCTTTTCAACATTAACTTTTTTTTTTCAAAATTCATTCAAATCTTTTAAAGTATAAAATTATCAAAATTGTCATGAATTGTATGATTGATTTTTTTTTCAAAATTCATTTAAATCTTTTAAAATATATAGTTATCAAAATTATTTGTAAAAGTTCAGAGGTTATTAAAGGTATAATTTTATGGTCATCCCAGGATTTTCATTTTTACCTGCATACATATATAAATTTTTTTTATTGAATTGGCATATTCTTGGTCTTCAAATCATTAAATTAGTCTATATACATAATCAAATAATGTCATCACTAATGACACAAAAAAATATTCTGCCTTTAAATAATTAAATTCATCATAATCTTGTTATTAATAAAAAAGATAAATGATATAACCTAGTGCATATATTTTGTATCTTTCTTATAATTTATATACTTGATTTTATAAATTTAATATAATTAGTATTTAAAAGAAAATCACCAACCACATTAAATATAAAAATTTTAGATGTGAAATTAATACTAAAATTGTGAAATTAATTTATCAGTATAATTCATGATTTTAGCATTGCAATAATTAAAGATATTTAATTAATGTAAAGCAATCCTATTATTAAATATAGATGATTATAAATTACACGTTAATAATATGTAATAATTGTGATTTTATTTTTTTAAAAAAATTAATGAACAACTTCTTAAAAGATGTGGGTCCTAAAATATTCTCATTGCAACACATATAAAACTTTCTCTCAAACAACTTTGAAATATTAGTATTATTATAGATTAAATCATTTAAATCTGTTAGATTCACTATTGTTTATAACAATTATTTATAATAATATTTGTGTCAGTATCATCTAAATATTTGGATTTTTCTTTTCTTTCTTTTTCTAGAAAAACATTAGACTAAAAAGTAAATAAAATGACAAAAAAAGGATTTTAAAAAAGAAAATTGATTAAAAACAAAGACAATCAAATTCGATCTTGGGTTAACTAACTTTTTTGAAACGCCCCGATCAAAATTGGGGGTTCACATTATGATTTGAAAATATTAGATATTACTTATATAACTTGTGCTATTATATATAAAAGTATACATTGATAAATTATTGCTTTATAATTCACTCAATCATCAATTGATCTCTATTTTCAGTAATAAAAGTGATTTTTTAAGGGTTATTTTAGTTAAAAATATGATTTTTTGAGTGTTAAAATAGTGGTTCTACAATTTCAACTTAACATAAAAGGGGTTATTTTGTCAAATATATAATTTTTTGGGACTAAAGTGGTAATTATATTCTACAATGTCAATTTGACATAAAAAAAAATGAGACACAATCACTTATGTTAATGAAAATGGAGATCAGTTGGCGTTTGAGAGAAATTGTTAAACGAGATGGATCTTTGTTGGGTCATGGATAAATATCATTTCTTTTAACAATATGATCTTTCACAGGCTAGAGTAGTAGTTCTCCTAACTTGATTATTAAATTTAATGTAAAAGGCAAATATTGAAATATAAAGTTATGTGATTTTTTTTAAGTAATTACATGACATTTAGATAACCTTTAGACAAAACCTTCAAATTTATCTCTTTTAAATTTTACATTGTACAAATTGGTTTCTCTAAAAGAATTAAGGCAAATGGTCTCTTAAGAAAAAAATACTCAAAGAAGTCCTTACCAATTAAAAATATTAGATAAGTTAGTCCCTCTATCCAAGGACCTAATTTGACCTTTGTTATGATTCTTAAGGATTAATTTGAAAATTTGTTAAGAGATTAATTCGTCTGATAGTTTAAATTGATAGGGACTTATTTGGATTTTTTTCTAAAGAAATCAATTTGTCCTATACAAATTTTGAAAGGAACCAATTTAGATATTTTGTCTAACTTTTAATTCAATACTAAAATTATAAGTCAGATAGAATAAATTGTAAATAGAAATTTTATTTTTAAGTGCCTAACATATTTAGCATATAGTACATTAATGATGGCAATAATAAAATTTATTTGGTATGTTTTAATGGAAAATATTAAATCTTAAATAATAATTTAGGAGTTTAACTTCTGGAACTGTGGGGATAGAAATTAAATGTATAATTTAATTATTGTTTTTCAAAGTTTAAAACTGGCACCATAAAATATTTGCTAACACCAGGCCTGAACTTGCAAGCGCGAGGATGGGAGAGTCATGCGCTTGCAATTGGGATACCGTATCGAATCTGTCGTCTTCATAGATTAATAATAAATATATAAACAATAAAGTAACTGGCCCCCAAAATGTATGGTGTAAGAAGTATATGAACCTCCCCACTTTATGGAAAGTATGGCAGCCCCTTTGCCGTAAATGGGAACACCACGTATATTTTAATAAGAATCAAGCTCCCAACTAGTCCTGTTCACTAACAAAAGGTGCTCTCGATGCTGTGAAGCGAGTCAGAGTCCAACTTTGATTCTATTTAGATTGGTCAAGCACACAATCGTCTTAAGCAACTGATTTCGTCAAATCCAAATTTAAAAAATAAAAAAAGAGCAAAGAGGCTAGTTGAAGAGGAAAGTTGGAGCAAAAAAATAAAGTGATAATTTGTAGCCTAAATTTTATGGAATTCAGATAATATTATGTCTTTTTATTAATTATCATTATTTTTTTTTTATATCTGGACGTATCATTCATTTTCTGAATATTAAATGTTCAGACTTTTAATTGAACCCAGCAAAAGCGTTGACAAAACTATAGAGCCAAAATTTAATGATTTGAGAATTATGTACGATTTTGACAAAGACATTTGGCCACCTACATCACCACAATCTCCGAAAACTCCCCGTTATACTATATGCGGCTTTTTCTTTTTTGCTTTTTTTGTTTACGTAATATTACGCACATGCTTTGAACGCACGGCTTGGACTCATTGGCTCCACGCATATGCAAATGATGAAGAAAAAGACTAGTAGAAAGAGAAGATAGGGAAAATCAATATAGGATGGGACCCCATGATTTTGTGTGTATGAGTCCGGCATGCGTCTGTAAGTGGATGTCAAGACAACGGGCCTCAATATATAAAGCGCCTAAATAAAAGAGAAATTAAAAAAAAATGGAGGAAAAGGACTGTGATAAGATGTAAAATAAATATAATAAATACTTGCTTGTATTATAACCAACTTTTTTACATCCCCAGTATATAACTTTGACAAAAAAATGTACAATATTACCTTAATTATATAAGTGATGTGGGACATTTAAGAAATCACGTGTGGTTGTGATGTCACAAAATATTTTTTATTTTTTATTTTTTAATTTTAAAAAATTGGAAATGAAAGAAATAAAAATTGAAAATTAAATTATGTAGTTTTCACAATTTTTAATATTAAAAACTAAAAAATAGAAAATAAAAATTAAAACTGGTTTCTAAGACTAAATGCATGCTTACTGGAAATAAATATTAGCAGTTCAAATGAAAAATATAACATATTCCATAGGTCCCTGACCTATATTTGTTTATATATATATATATATATGTCAAGTTTTTAATGTAATAGAAGTAAACTTCAATCGACTCTCATACAAAATTCAAATTTTTTAGTCAAATTGCTTAAAAGTCGATTAAAATTGAATTCAATAGATCAAATCAGTCTGTTATCTATATCCTTTGTCTTGTGTCAGGCTCTCTATAAAGTCCATTATAAGCGACTGGGCTTTTTTACGAATATAAAATAAAAAAAAAGATTAATCACGTATTTGTATTGATACTAAGATTATTCATCAATATACACTCATTTAAAGGTAAAAAGAATACGTAAAACAGTATCACGTATTTTTCCATACAATACGCTATTCAGTTTTACGTATTACATTCACATACATTTTCCCACGCCAACTGCATTTGGTAGAGGAGCAACATTAATACGTGAAATCTGGTCACGTATTTGCCATAGATACACTCTATTCGAGATGGACTAAAGACTTTGTATATGTCAGGCCTGCGGTAGGAATACGTGGGAGAGGTTGACGTAATTTATTTTCAATACGTTGCACTTTTACACGTATTGTGGATGCACATATAGCACAAAATACGTGAATGGCAATTACGTATTGTGGATGCCAAACTCTTTATAAGAGAACGGGGACCACAGCCTCACGTATTAAGGACGTGAGTTCACAGAAGGTGAAATTGAGATTTATGGGAAAGAAGAAAGAGGAAACGTAAGAGACCTTGAGAGGAGTTAAATAAATTTCTAGTAGAAGTAAAAATTTGAGAATGGTCGATAACAACAATATTTATCGAAAAGATCAATGCGGACACATTTCAGCAAATTTTGAGACATATGTAAGTTAAGAAATTAAATTTTTTTTCTTTACATTGTTATCATTAAATGATTTAAATTTTTTTGTATTTTATAGCAATAAGTTAGAAAATTTGGTTTAATAAAAATTTGGGTTCATTATTTATTCTTCATAACTGATAGTATAATTAACAATAAAAAAGTTATATTAATATTTAGTTGAATAAAAAATATTAAAAATAAATAAATAATGTTGTGAAGATTTTAATAATTAAGATCTATTTAGTTAGTGTCTCTATTTTGTTAAGTTTATGATTTTATTGCACCTAGTTTAGAGACTCTAGCTTTGTACATGTTAGGATAGAAATTTTTGTTATTTATTCTTTATAACTAATAGTGTAATTAGCACATTGTGTTCATTAAATGATTTAATTTTCTGTATTTTATGGCAATAAGTTAGAAAATTTGGTTTAATAAAAATTTGGGTTTATTATTTATTCTTTATAACCGATAGTATAATTAGTAGTAAAAAAGTTATATTAATATTTAGTTGAATAAAAAATCTTTAAAATAAATAAATAATGTTGTGATGATTTTAATAATTAAGATGTATTTAGTTAGTGTCTCTATTTTGTTAAGTTTATGATTTTATTGCACCTAGTTTAGAGACTCTAGCTTTGTACATGATAGGATAAAAAATTTTGTTATTTATTCTTTATAACTAATAGTGTAATTAGCACATTGTGTTCATTAAATGATTTAATTTTCTGTATTTTATGGCAATAAGTTAGAAAATTTGGTTTAATAAGAATTTGGCTTCATTATTTATTCTTTATAACTAATAGTATAATTAGCAATAAAAAAGTTATATTAATATTTAGTTGAATAAAAAAATCTTTAAAATAAATAAATAATATTGTGAAGATTTTAATAATTAAGATGTATTTAGTTAGTGTCTCTATTTTGTTAAGTTTATGATTTTATTGCACTTAGTTTAGAGACTCTAGCTTTGTACATGTTAGGATAGAAGTTTTTGTTATTTATTCTTTATAACTAATAGTGTAATTAGCAATAAAAATTGTATTAGAAAAGTTATTAAAGTTAAATAAATATTGTGAGAAGTTTAATAATTAAGATCTATCCGTATAGAGTTTCCAATTTGTTTAAGTTTATGATTTTATTCCAATTAGGTTGGAGGATAGCTTTGTACATTGAAAACTCAGGATATAAATAGTTGCTAGGGATTAACTTTAACAAGAAAATCCTGAGTCTTTGAAAATACTTCTTATATTATCAGTTTTTAGAGCTATGGAATTTAGAAAGTGTAGTGCACTTTAGCAAATTTGTTTATGTTGCCCTGATGTAAAATAATTTTGTTTGCTTTATATCCTCTGTGTAGCCTTATAGAGTTCTGCGCGGTAGATCTGACTTTAACCGTGCAGCTCCTGATGTTCGCATTCAGCCATACTTGGTACAAGCAGGGTTTTGGCATGCTTCGCAAATTCCATATTATGAGTATGATAATGCATTGCTATCGGCATTTGTGGAGCGCTGGAGGCCCGAGACGCATACTTTCCACTTGCCTGTGGGTGAGTGCACCATCACTCTACAGGATGTGGCATTCCAGCTAGGACTGCGAGTGGATGGGGGACCCATTAGTGATTGCACGGGCTCATGGGGGCTCCATCATCAGGGAATGGATATATGGGAGCTTTGCGATCAGCTGCTAGGGAGGGTGCCATCAGAGGATTATCGGAAGGTTTATAAGAATACATTCTCCATGGAGTGGCTTAGGAGAGAAGTTCTACCATTGGGCCTCCAGGAGACTGAGGAACGGATCATGCAGTCAGCACGTGCATATATATTGTTGCTGATTGGCAGTGTATTGCTTCCTGACATGTCTTCTTCCAGAGTTCATGTGAGGTATCTCCCGCTACTGCGAGATTTTCAGGAGTGTGGGAGTCTCAGTTGGGGTTACTCATTGTTCTGCATGCTCTACCGTGGTCTTAGCCGGGCTTGTGGCAAGTATGCTGTGGATTTTAGTGGATATCTTTATTTGTTCCAGTCTTGGATTTGGTATAGAGTGCCACAGCTAAGGCCGAGAGTTGATGCTGGTATACTATTTCCACTAACCATGAGGTTTGTCAGATTTCCTTTTCTATTGTAAAAATTTATATTACAAAACTCTCTATATTTATTCTGATAGGTAATGTAAATAATCGAACATTTAATGAATAAAGAAAAACATTGGTGGTCCTCAAATCGGATATGGATATGGCATTGCTTTTCAGGTGGCGCGGATATAGATGTCCGCCGGATGGTACAGGCAATCGATTACAACTGATGAGGATGCAGGTTGATTTACTGTCGCATGATGATGTAAGTATATTGTTTTTTGGATTAAATGTTTTCATTAAGACAATATAACTGCAAAAGATAATGAGTATTTATGTAATTGCAATTCATCTGGACTCTATATGAAACTCAGGAGATACTTATGGCCACACCAGAGTGGGTATATCAGGAGTCACGCCTTTGGACTTCCGTGACGTCCCTTCTATGTTTCCCAACTGTGGAGTGGCACCAGGTGGACCATGTGCTCCGACAGTTTGGCGCACAGCAGCCCATCCCAGGTGAGCCACTAAACATTGATGGGCTGATTGGAAAGGATGCACGTGGGCAATCACCTTGGTGGCCGAACCATTATGGGGTATGGTACAACTTGTGGGCCGTAAGACACGAGAGATGTATCATCATACAGCGTTGGCCCGGGTCAGTTCAGGTGCCATCAGTGGAGTACTTTACATGGTATTGCGATGTTGCGCGTAGGGTTTTAACACCAAGTATTCCACATCATACATACTTGCCTCCTGATGCACCGGTGCATGTCGCCATGGTACATGTTCCACAGAGCCCTGATCATGTTCTAGACAGGCGTCGAGCTGAGAGGTGTGCTCGAGTGGGGACCCACACTGTACGACGACAGCCTCGACAAGAGAGTCCTGATGATGATGTTGATGATGATGATGGTAATGGTGGTGATGATAGGGGCTCTGGCGGGAGTAGAGGCCATGGGAGGGAGCCCGACACTCAGCCTCAGCCTAGTAGGAGTGGCTACCACACTGGTGAGCCCAGTTCTCGGCCCGAGCCTAGTGGGAGTAGCTACCAAACGGGCAAGGGTAGCACTCAGCCTGAGTATCAGTTCCAGCCACAGTTTCAAACCGGTGAGTCTAGCTCACATATAGGGTGACAACAGGTGGCGATCTGCACCTACTCCATCAGGTGGACCCAGGCCTGGACCTGACATGGGCAGACATTTACAGATTGCTAGGGTGGTCGCCTGATCATGTCCCTGGTACTCAGATGGTGGAGGAGCATATGACGCATGAGTTTGATCTAAACGCTCCGCCTAGACAGCCCTCATTATCTCCTGTATATGAGAGTAGCCCCCAGCATGTGGGTGAGATTCCGTCCTTTGATCTTTTAGGCGGAACCCTCCATCGTGGTGCGTCTGGCCAGACTCAGTGCCAAGACCGTCGATCGGAAGACATGAGGAGCGAAAGGTTGGCAGACCTATGCGTGACATTCATCCGCGTCGATGTTATACCGGAGGACACATTGGAGCTCCCATCCGTCGCAGGCGGGACCACTAGACCATGAGGTAATGTTACATTAATTTGTGTATTACATATTCCGCTCATTCTAGATTGGTACATTAATTTTATAATATTATCTTTTGCAAGTGTGACCGACAGACCTATGAGTTTAAGGATTTGGAAAATGAAAAGAATGGAGGACATTTATGTTATTTTGTTTAAAGTTTTATAGATTTCTTATGTACGTAAAATTATAGTTATTTTATTTTTATTAGCTGTAGCGAATCAGTTTGTTCCTGTTTGCTCTCAGTTATATATTACTATATTCTTATATTCTCGCATTGAGTGAATGACATGAAAAAATGACATCAACATAAATACTGACGAAAATTACTCAATTTCCAAAATAAACATACATTTTAGTGCACAATAATACTAGGCTGGATAATGAAAGCACTAAAGCGATAGATAATGGCCACGGTGGCAATAGTTCACTACACTGAGTAAAATAGGAAAATAACTACAATTACTATGAGGCTCTCGCTTGATTAGAGCTAGAGCCTAATACCTGCGAGCAGCGTCGCCTACTATGACCAGGCTGCTTGCATAGCCCGCACCGCTTTCCATGACCAGTCTCAACTTCATCCAATTCATTTCGAATTCTAGATGACACAGGTCGACCCTCTTTCGCCCGTCTGAGCTCAGGATTAGGCCTAAGTCGAGGCCCATTGAATTGAGGCCAAAGTGTTTCATTAGAAGCAGGTTGAAACTCCATCCTATACACGTTGAACACACTCTGCATGCTGTAAACATCATCAACAAACGAAGTCCAATCTAGGTGTACCTCTGGATATCCACAGGCAGCCAGTACATGTCGATAGGGATAATGCAAAGCTTGAAAGTGTCCGCAGTCACACCAATGCTCCCTGAGTCTCACTCTGTAAGTACCATAACCTGAACCACCCATGTGTTGGGTCTCCTGGACAACAAAGGACTCATTGACTCGTGAAAAATTAGTAACAATGAAGTCACCGATCGACTGCCTGTTGATTGCAATCGCTCGCAAAAGGGCTTGTGAAAACCTTGCACCTGATGCAAGTTGTGCCTCAGCTTGCTGCCCTTTTTTAACAAATAGTGCAGCAGGACGGTAGTATGTTGCTTTAACTATGGCAGTTATAGGAAGATTACAGACTCCTTTCAAAACAGCATTAATACACTCGGAGAGATTAGTTGTCATGTGACCATACCTACACCCTTCATCATGAAGCTGAGTCCACTTTGCCAGGGGGATTCTTTTCACCCATGCATCATATTCTGGTTTGAAGCTCTCCACCAACCCATAATAGTGGTCAAACTCTGCCTGAGTCTTTGAATATGCTGCATTGACCAGAGCTCGCTTAGCTTCTTTGTCCTTGAATTTTAGTGCAAAGTTTGAAGCAATATGGCGAATACAATAAGCATGGTAGGCCTGTGGAGGATGCCATCCACTCCCTTCTGCATCTAAAGCGGCTTTTATGGCAGCATGCCTGTCAGAGATTATAAGAACCCCTTGTTGTGGTGTCACATGTTGTTGAAGATTAGTTAGAAAAAATAACCAGGCATCGGTTGTCTCTCCTTCAACCACAGCAAATGCAATTGGTAGAATATTTAAATTTCCATCTTGTGCAATTGCCATAAGCAATGTACCCCCATACTTTCCATACAAATGTGTCCCATCTACTGAAACAAAACGCTTGCAGTATTTAAATGACTCAAAGCAAGGCGGAAATGTCCAAAATACATGATGAAACATCACACATGTGGGATTAACCAAATTTCCTTGATAGTAAGGCAAAGTTGAAATTTCAAACACTGTACCTGAAATTAATTTAAAAGAAATGAAAATTATTAGTATTCAATTATATTGAAAAAATAAATAAAAATTGAACATGCAAAAGTACCTGGCATAAAGAACTGCAAACCAAGTAGCCATTTCGGAAGCTCATTATAAGAATCTTCCCAATCTCCAAAAATCTGAGCAATGGCTTTTTGTTTTGCAAGCCATGTACTGAGGCTTGCAACACTCTGATAGGAACTGTTGGGTCGGCTTCCACTAAAGAAAATATGCAAGAAGTGATTACATCAACATCCAAGTGGGAATTGTATTGTGAAACTCCTCTAGCCAAGCAAGTGTGTTCTCCGTTGTACTTTCGCACCTCCCATACCCCCCTTTTTCGTCTATATGTGACACGGATGCTCCAGTTACACCCATTACCAAAGTGCTTACATTTGCCTTGATATTTTGTTTGATCTGACTCATGGACCTTATACTCAACACCCCTTCGAATGCTATAATTTTTAACTGCAAGCAACACAGATTCTTTATTGGGAAATTGTTGACCCTCTTCTAAGGGGGACTCTCCAGATGATTGCACAGTGTATCCACTAACCACAGTGTCCCTTGTCCCTCCCTCCATGGTCCCTTGAGGTTCTTCCATATTCAAACTTGAATAGTGACCAACTCGTTGACTTTCAGAACACATGAGAGTTTGTGTCAATTGTTGGGTCTGGGTTGGGGGCACTATGTCATCATCATCATCTTGCGGCACTAAAAAATTTCAATTACACTAAATGATCGTAACATTCATTGTAAATAATCAGTTATAATAAATAATAAAGATTAATTTTTCTATAGGTCCAAATGATTTCACTCGGCTTCTACTCTGTCACTCTGTTTTAAAAGTATTTAACTTGTTCCTTATATTGTAGTATTCTAATTTTTTAAAACATTAAATCCTTTATTGAAATATCATACGCCCTATAGCAGCCTATATAAAATTAACTGCATACATCACAGTAAAATAAATAACATAAAACATGAATACCTGATTAAGAAATATTACAAAATAAGTTAACCACATTCTTAAAATAAATATAATACAATAATCCATGGATGAGAATTTGTGAGCTAAAGAGAAAAATTTTACAAAAAGCATTAGTTAAGTTAAAAAATATTTCCTCAATTCAAGAATAAGATTCGAACAAATTAAAAAATATGGTGATTACAAAATCTTAAAAGATATAAAAGCTTTACATTGAAATTAAATCTTACCGTTGTTCGGCTCCTCTTCAGAAATCACTTCATTATAAGGCTCATACCCTGCAATTGGACCATCCAGTTGAAGTTCTCTACCAAACTCGAACACAGGTTCCCTCAATATCGAGCCATTGGCCCCTTCTTCCAAATTTATTTGTCCAATATTTTCATTTAGTGCTGGACTTTGCCTTGAAATTATTATAGGAGGCTAAGCTAATGACATCCCATCAAAAGCTTGAAGGGGATTTGATCCTTCTGAACTTTGCTGTAACTCTCCCACAGCTACAAATACCTCTATAACATGAAGATTGGGAAACTGACTATGGCAATCAAACATCATCATCAAATCGTCATCAGTCTCAATGCTACAACTTCCATACCGCACCACACCTTGATTGATCAATATAGGTAGTCGATACATCATCTGAGTTATTTGTTTTCTTCCTTCTCGTAATTTGTGAAGAATTTTGCTATGCGCCTCGGAAAGACTCGTAGATGAATGCACATTTATAAGTACAGGCTTTTGACCACAAAACTTCACCCCATCTTGTGAATTTTGAATAATTTCACAATCATAATAAACAAGTAAATAATATCTTGTAGACATTTTTTTTTTCAAATTATGAGAAAAAAATAACTTACTCACAGACGGTGTAATCTGAGAGTTGGAGGGTTGGATTTTATAGCTGTGGCGGATCATAACAAGTGCAAGGCGATACATGAAAGTGTAATACGTGAGTGGTGTTCACGTACTGGAGGCTGTGAATGCAAAATGGAATACGTGGGGGAATGTGACGTTAGTGTGCAATACGTTGCTATATGCCACGTATGTTGAATGTTTGGGTTTAAATGGAATACGTGAGACTTGGCCACGTATTCCATAAATAATTCGTCTCCATGTTTCACGTATTCCTTTTAAATCGAACATGAGTGTATATTGGTAAATAATCTCACTATCGATATAAATGCATAATTAATTTTTATTTTATTTTTTATTCGTAAAAAAGCCTAAGCGACTGTCTCGACATGATGAAGTTGATTAAAAACGATTTTGGTGCACTGTTGGTGGCTAATAGAAGTAGGTGATCGTTGACTTTACCACATGCATGCGGGTATGAGCTTAGGCTCTATTTGAATTTTAAGACTTCTAACTTTTTTTTTTACTTTTCGAAAATCAAAAGTTGTACTTTTACATTTTTTTTAACTAAATAATTTATTACTTATTTAAAAATTATTTTAAATATTTTTTGATAAATTAAAATATTTAATTTTTTAAAAAATATTTTTTAAAATACTAAAAATAAATATTTTATTATTATATATTTAATATAAAATAAATTATTTTTTAAAAAATTACTCATATATAAAAATTTAAATAAGTTATTTTTTCACACGGAACCCCAACCCCATTGTTTGCTTCGGCGCTTCATTGGGGTCGTGTCAGAAAAACCTTACCTATAGAAAAACGCCTAAGTGCCTCGGCACACACAGTCATGTAGATATGTGCATGCATTAATTTTGTTGACCACAGCATGCATTAAGTGCCTCCTAGGGCCCACTGATGCTATGCATACCTTTCATTCGAAGTTAATGCCACACAACTCTTAATGGCTAGCGGATCAGCTGGTAGCTAGTGATACCTCCATTTCATTCCAGCGGTTAACTTATGAGATTTTTTATTTTAAAATATTTATTCATTTATTATATTAAAAAATAGTAATTATTTTTTATATACATTATTCTTAATATAGTTAATTATATTCAATTATTTTAATTAGTTATATTTATTTTTAATTAATAGGGACAATTTTATCTATTTATATAATTTTATATTATTATCAAGATTTATTGATTATTTTTTTAATATATGTGTTTATTATATGGGTCTCACTTTAAAGAGTAAAATGAGTAATTTCGCTTTCAGATTACTAAAATGAAAAAACCTCACTTCTAATTGTATTCATCTAAATATAAAATATTCTTACTTTAGTATATAAAATAAGATCATCACTTTAGAATATCTTTACTTGTTTTTTATTGTATAATGAAATGGAAAATAATACTATATTTGACTGAGTTAGTGTTAAAAGAAATTTACTAATCAATGTTATTCAAGATAACGCAAATAATTCTCACAAAAAAAGAGTTTTTGCCTAAAAAGTGGCTACCGTTAACATACTTGATATCACTGCATTTCCATATCGCAAAGAGAACAAGAATAAAGTTTCAGAAAAGGATTATTGGATTAGAGAAAATAAACTAGTACATAAAACTAACTATACAGACCTTAAAGATAATTTATAAATAATTTGTTTGTTAAAAAATTATTAAAGAGTACAGAAAGAGGTAACTTTTTTGTGAACAATAAAACGTAAAATCCATTAGATATCTAAAAATTTCCCCTTGCATACACACCATCACCAATAAGATTTTGGGTAAATTACATTTACTTTCTCTGAGGTTTATGGAAATACAACTCACACCGTCTCTACTTATCAAATTTTAAGTATTTATATTACATTCACATTCTTCATTCACAAAATACTATTAGTAAACTTATCAAAATGACATTTTTGTGATATTAACTGTTTTTAATTAATAAGATTATAAAAATACATTTATCTACTCTATTAAGTTTAAGGGTATTTTATAATTTTATTAATTAGTAACAATTAATATTACAAAAATATCATTTTGTTAAGTTTACTAACGGTGTTCCACGAATAAGAAGTGTAACTGTGATATAAATACTTAAAATTTGACAAGCTGACGGGATGCGAATGCAGGCTGAATAACTGGAGGGGCTGTGAAATGCATTTCCATAAATCTCAGGGAAAGTAAGTGTAATTTACCCTAAGTTTTTTCTGACACAGCCCTAATGAAGCACTTAAGCTTTTCAATGAGATTGAGCCTGTACTTGCATGTTATTAGCGAACTTGTATTTACTGTGGACACAGCACCAAAATCATTTTTAATGCGAATTCAATATTGACAAAAAGTCGATTAAAATTGACTTCACCACTGCAAGAAAGTCACTTATAATCAACTTTTTAAAGAGCCTGACACACGACAAGAGAGCATACTAATTTGATCTACTAAAGTTGATTTTAATCGACTTTCGAAATCGACTTCTATGAAAGTCGATTTAAATTGATTTCTATTATATTAAAACCAGGACATATATGTAAACAGATGCAGGTTAAGGGATCTGTGTAATATGTTATTTTATTTTATTTTATTTCTATAAAAAATCCCTTTCTCATTCAAGTACAAGAATTATGGATGATGTCACACTTTGAGAAACAAAATAGCAAAGAAGAGAAAACCGGACCGGGTATTGAACCGGTTAAGGTACTGGTTCAGAGGTTTAAAGGTCCAATCGGTTCAATCGGAATTCAACTGAAATGTAATAAAAATATATATAAATATATACATATAATTAATTAGAATATAAATAAATATATTAAATCCTTAACATTAATATAATCAACAAAAAATATATTCATAGGTCTATAAAAATAAATATAATTTGTATAAAATTTCTTTAGTCTTAACCTCACAACACGGTCATAAAGCATTTGAAAACAACATTTGTTTGTAACCAGTGAAGTTTATGATAAACATTTCGTGAATATCAGAGATAAGAGAATAACAACCTAACAATTTCTGTTAGTGTCCTTTTTTGATTCCATTTTTTTTCCTCTATGGCTGCCATAAAATATTATTATTTAAGTTTTAGAAAAAAAAAATTAAGTTTTGAAAAAAAAATAGGTCAAACCGGTCCGTTTTCTTGGTTTTCCTGGTTTTTCTCAGTTCTTGATCGGTTTTGACTTTTTCCGATTTTTTTAGCTTAATCGGACAAACCGGTTTGATCCGATTTTCTCTTCATTGTAAAATAGTATCCCCTTTAAGTGTTTGATCAAAGGTGTTTGAGAAACAAAACATGTATATAAGTGTGGCAAGGTTAGAGGATAGTAAAGGGATTTGGTCGTTGGCTGCACTCTGGCTTACTGTTATTGCATATCTTCTTCCTAAGGGTACTGTCCATGAGGGTATATAGATGGTGTATTACATGAGAGAGGTGGCTTATTATGAGTGTGAGAGGAGCAAATCTAGACCATATAACCATACATAGAGAGTCAGAATTGAAAGTTAATTAATGGTAATTAATGCCCATATGCTCATTTAAAAATGTTACATAACTCTATATATTAATCTTGATTATTCATGTAAAATCCAATGGTCAATATTCTCTTTTTTCACTCTCACAATAAATCACTTTTCTCATATAACAGAATGGAACAAGAAAAGCAAGGGGCCACAAAGATGGCGAATCCCCTGTGTTAAGAATAAATTATATCTTAAATTTAGATGTAGTTATTAATTTGATTTATATTGATATTAGTTTGATTTTGTCATTATATTTTGATTTGGTACTAATTTATTGTCTTTATTACTTTGAAAAACGTTAATATAACTCAAGTTTACAATGAATCCTATATGCGATAAAATCTCAATTAGTATTTTTATAATGTTTATATATTTTTATCTTTAAATTATATTTTAAATATTTGATATATTATAACGTCTAAGATTCACCATAAACCCGAGAGTATAGTATCATACTCTATTGCTTCAGACATATAAATAGGCGCGTATATCATATACACACAACCAATATACACATTATCCCTAGGTGTGTTGATTCCAAACCCCCCCCCCCCCAGGGCCATTTTTCTCCTTTATTTTTTTTTTCAATAATTGAATATTGAGAACCATAATGATTATTAAAGTACCATTGCGACCAATTATTCATCTTATGGGGAAACTTACAGTAAGCAATATGGAGATCTTTAAGCAGAATCTCCAATCATGAACAAAAACTTAACCAAGTTCTTTTAGTGAAGTACTCTTAGAAACCAGTTGTATACCAGGGTAGTCCAAATGATGGAGAAGATACATAGGGGTTTGAGGCATCATCAAGACCAGCATGCTGAGACATCGTGCAATCAAAGAAAAAAAATCGCTTCAATTTGATGTAGAGAGTCAACGGACTCGGTAGAAAAGAAACCAAGAAGCCACAAGAAAAATAATGGGAAGCTCGCAGGAGAAGAGAGGATCGCAGCAGAGAAGTGTCTACTCAAGCTTTATGAACAAGACCCTGTAATCAATCAATCGCTCAAAAAACGTCCCATGTAAATTATTAGCCCCGACAAAAACTATATGACATTAACAATATAACAACATTAGAATTACAAATGATCAGTTCACAACCCTGCAATTCTTTCTGATCTCCCCATCGGTCCCAGTGAGAGGACTAATTTTGCTCATCTTCACCATAGCAGCAGCAAAATCATTGAAGAAAGCAGCACGATTTTCACTGTAAAGCCTAACCAAAGCATCTTGAGACCCTCCACTGAAAAGCACTTGGTCAGAGTGGAGAAGGCCACGGTGAGCCACAAGATCTCCATAGTAGTTGTTGTCAAAACGGACAGGAGTGAGGATCTCAAGAGGGGACATGTTTGTGTCCCCTCCGGAGGAAGGGCAACTAGACCTTCTTGAGGTGGCAAAGTTGGTGTCAATGTTGGTCTCATTGTATATGCGGTCCCTGAAGGCTTTGCATTGAGCTTGGCCTATGGTGTGGGCGCCAAAGAGCGCAGTCATGTCGCGTGCACTTAGACCTTTGGCTTCGAACGTGGATATGAGGGGGGCAAGGTTAGAGGATGGAGAAGGGATTTGGTCGTTGGCTGCACTCTGGCTTGCTGTTATCGCATCTCTTCTTCCTAGGGGTACTGTCCATGAGGGTCCTCCTAGCTGTAAAGATTGAAAAAAATTGAATTAAGTGATGAATAATTAAGAGTAGTGATAAATGAAGGAGGAATTCTTGCATGGGTATCTAAGGCAACATTCAGTCCCTGTTCTGTGTTTCTTGGCTATGCTAGATACCAAGTTATCCTGTGATTAGATCTCAATTCTCAAGTACATTATGTACATAGATTAAAAGCAAACTTCATATGTACCTTCCAGTATATAATATGATAATAAGCAGTCATTAATAAGCAACACTGAAAGAATCTTACAAATAGTGTATAGTATTGGCTTGATTAGTTTGCTAGTTGGTTATGCACAATCACAAAGACTGTTATGAACTGTTATGTCTCTCAAGAAAAACAATAGCAGCTATTAGTGAACCCACCTCATTACACATACCATATCAGTAAGTTAATGAATTCAGGTTTACAATTTCATCCATGGTGTCATTTTCGTATAGCAGATGGTATCAAGTGATTCAATTGCTATATTGCGGTTGTAGTAAATTGGTCACAACAGACTCTATGCAAACAGTATAATTTTACTTCAGAATAACAGCAATTTAAAACCAAATTCTCATCTGTGTCGAGTTAAATAAGTAAATTGACACATTAAACTAGAAAATGGCTCACCAGAACTACAGAATCTCGCGCGGCAAGTGCTATAATGTCTGCACAAGACACTGTGCCAGGGCAATCGGTTTCAACTTTGGCTTTGATGGTATCAATCGCATCGAAACCCCTGGCTGAATTTTTGTTAAGTGCCGCATTTTTCTCACCCACAAAGGAGTCTGTGTCATCCAACAAGTTTGATGCATCGCAGCCCTGAGAAATTAACAAAGAAATAAAACTGATATATGCCTATCCATATCCCCACCATATATATAGTCAACCACCCTTGTTGCTAGACACACTTCAATTCGCTTTACATCGGGATTTAGTCCAATTTTGGGACAAAGAGCTGATCACTGATAACAAAAAAGGGACAATTTGGCACCTAAAAGACATATTAATTTGATTCATCAACCAATACCTTCGAGGAAATTTCCAGAAAAGCAAACCATAGCTTCTCTCCATCGGAACAACAGGCCGTTATACTCATTACTAAACTTGTTGAAGAGATCAAACAAAACCAAGATACATAAAGCCTAGCGAGTTTTGAATGCATATAAACGGTATTGGGATTGTGAAACCCATAGTATATGAATCCATGCATAATGTTATCATCTATATATAACGAACCATGAAAAAAAAAAGAAAAAAAAAACTATGTCTTACATCGACAAAGCAATCAAGCTGGTGCAAGCGAAGTACAGAGGGAAGCATCCGGGGATCTTTATAAAAAACTCGTGTCATTTCATTGCGCACAATGTTCTGAACCTTAGAACAACTTTGATCATAGAAGCTGGAAGAAAGGCCTTCGTGCACAGAACCTGCGCTGACAGAAGAAGCTGTTACAGAAACAACGCATAGAGTAACAACTAAAAAAGGGTAGGAAGAGGAGGCCATGTTCAAAGGCTCTCAGTTTAGTCACAAGCTGTTGGGGTGGTGACAGCCTTTCAATAATCGTCCCTGCGCAGTGTTATGAACGGAGAGTCCCACAATATCACGTGTGGTGCCCCACATAACACGTGCAAAACCGCCACTTTCGTTTCCATTTTTCTCTCCCTCTCTCTCTTACCCGTCATTTTTTGTTTTTTTTTTTCCCGGACATATGAGGGAATGGGTGGGGGAACCACGAGGCCAACAAGATTGACCACTACAGCTATCTATGACTCCCTCCTGAGGCTCAGAGCTGTCACTTCCTCGGACCTTGGCCCATCTAACTCACTCAAACAATGGGCGAGCGCCAATGGGCCGTGGGTTGGCCACGGCCCATCTTTCAACCCACGGCCCATCTTCAAAAATTAAACCCTAATTGCTTCACCCTTCATTCAATCAATCGCTCATTCGCTAATCTTCTTCGACTCCACAACTGTGGGCAGTGGCAGCCGCTGTCTCAAATTGGAGCCCCCTGGGTTCTGATTCTCTCTCGCTCAGGTTCGTTCGATTCTCACTTTCTTTTCCCAAATTGGTTTTTTCAGTTTACAATATTTCACTTTTCCGTGAATTGTCGGATTCTCGAAATCGTTAGTTCTGAGACACTCTTTTCGCATTTCCGCGCCGGTAATCTTTCCGCCGTGGTTTCTTCTTCCGTGTCTGGTTGGAATGCAGTGACATGGATTAATATCTTTGGAATCTAGGAAATTACTATAGACTGATTTCTGTTGAAGGAAAATTGAAGAAAAAGAAAAAAAAAAGCAAAAGAAAAATAGTCATTGCTGCATAGCAAGATTCCTCTTTTACTCGTGTTTATGTATTGATTGATTGGCTATTCAATTGATTTTGCATATTTCCTTTTCCATAAGACGGCAACATAAATGATTTGGCTTATTTTATTTGTTTTTTCGGTACATCATCTTATTTTATTATTATATTTTAACAATTGTGATGATTTTTTTTTTCAGGTGCGGTGGAAAAGGTGAAAGATAGAAAACTGAGTTTGGGGATGTTGATTGATGTTAGTAAATATCATTAGCATTATCATTAGACCAAGGTTATCAAGTACAATGGGGATCAAGAAAGCACCATTATAATAAAGCAAATACAAATTAAAATCTTAAGAAATATAACAAATCAATGGTAAGATGTCGAAATAAAAAATAACCTCAATCAATGGGGATAATGTACTTCTGAATCGTATAACTTAAATCAATTGGGATAATATTTACTCCTGAAAAATCAATACTTAAATCAAAATAACTCTATCTCTCACCGATACAATTTTTAAACTTGAAACGTTTAATATTTATTCAGAAAAATGGAGATAATATAGATTGAATTCTAGACTATTTAATTATAAAAACTCTGATATTATATCATTCAAAATACTGAAGTTATTTAGCAGCAACAGTTGAATGATTTTATATCAATAAATCATATCTAGAAGAAATAAATTTTTATGCTTACTCCCTACACCAGTTAATAATCAGAGTAGGTTCGATGCTTATGACGGGCTGCAAACAAAGAGCGGGATGAGGATTAGATAACCTTAATTTTAATGGTGATTCTAAGATTGAGGAAAATTAGATTGGCTTACAAATGACGTCCAGTTCTTTAAATACATGGACATGGAAAGTCTAGAAAGCGAAGTGTCAACTATGACTCCATACAAACATGAGCCGTCAAAATTAGAACAGTGGCCATATCAACATCGGAGAATTGTGATTTTGATCGATATCACCCTGCGCCTGTCATCAGATTTAAAAAATAGAAAGAATTAAACCCCATTTCAGCTGAACTCGATGTACATGCAGTTCACTGAGTTTGAGGGTGTAGAACTGTAGACAGTCGACAGAGGCAAGTCTCATTCATCTCAGTATATACTGTTGAATTGCCACATCGCTTACTCTCGTGGACAAATTAACGCCAGAATATAGCGCCATTTTGGAAAAGCAACATGTTAAATAGGTTAGCATTTCAATTAGAATAGGCAGCCAATGAGTGGCTAGGGTCTTGGCTGATACAAATATGGATCAGAATTCTAATGTGTCAAAGCAATAGATGAAATACGGATTCTCATTCAGGTACTAGAATTATTTAAAGTAAAATATTTGAGAAGCTGTTTCCTGTCTCCTTCAGCCTTTTCTTTTTGCCATGTCTGTATTGAGCCATTGAGCATGCTGATTATCAATGTCAAACACCATCGGACTGTTAGGCCCCAACCAGAAAAACAAATGGGAAGGAAGTCATGCGAGGGTCCACTTCAATGACAAATCCCCTACGCGTGTTGTATTTTTCTTTTGTCCTTTTTTTTTTTTGTCGCCGCCCTACTTTTTCTTCTATTGCATTTCCAATAATCGAATAATTAGTAAAGCACCATGCGACCAATTATTCGTCTTATCTTATGACAGATTATATGGAAATAAGTAAGCAGCACCTTCCATCATAAACTAATATTTAACCGAGCTTAATCTTTCATCAATTTTATCCATTAGCATTAAAGCCACCTTTTTCTTTCTTCAAAAGGTATCGCTTTGTTCAAGATTACAAAGAAGCCAAAGACTTCCTAGCATACACAACTCTAGGCTCGGTAAGTTAAGCATGTATTCATCTAATGCCGGTAACATATTACATATTTGCATTGACTTGATATTGAGCCGGGGACAATTTAGGAGAATGGAAACTAGAGCAGGTGCCAACCTTAGAGGTAGATCTGTGAGTCTTAACCAATGGAACCAATGACTGCACCACATCTGCCATGAGTGGCCGATAATCTGCCTCTGGTTGCACACACATTGCAGCAATTGCTGCTACCTGGATAACCTCTTTCATTGAGTACTGTCCCTCCAACGCAGGATCCATAATCTTTATAACCTTTTCTCTATCAGTCAAAAGGGGTAAAGCCTAAATACAAACAGCACATCGAGTGTGTTAGAAAGTGTACGTACTAATGCTTAAAGGTTAATAAAGTAATATTCTTCCCAGAAATTGAAATAGAGGAGAATCAACAAAGGGTATATTTGTGAGTTTGAATTTTGGATGGTAGGAAAGAAGGAACGGCTTTTAGTATAAGACTTTAGAATTTTACACTACAAACCCTTCCTTCCCTTCCCCTCCCCACAGAATCCAAACTCATAAACATACCCTGATTAAATAACCTTCACTGAGTATTATAGAATCAAGACAGAAAAATTGATGGATGAGCCAAAAAGAACTAAGAAACTTACCCAAGAAACAAGAACACCTTCTCCTGGAGGTCTCTTCATATCAACTGGCACTCGGCCAGTGAGTAGCTCCAAAAGTACAACACCATAACTGTACACATCTGATTTTGTTGTTAAATGCCCTGTTAGTGCATATCTGCACAATCCACCATTCCAAAAACATAAAACAATTTAAGTTTTTCATCGGATGAAATTACTCAGATCAGCTCATGAAATAAAATGCAATAAAGAAAACAATCCAATAGCAAATTATAGGCGATGATTCGTACTCAGGAGCAACATATCCTTGGGTGCCTAAAACCCGAGTTGAAACATGTCCACCAGCTCTATCAGGTCCAAGCTTGGCCAATCCAAAATCAGAAACTTTGGCATGAAATTTTTTATCCAGAAGGATGTTGCTGCTCTTAAAATCTCTGTGAATCACTGGGGGACTGACATGTTCATGAAGATACTCCAAACCCTTGGCAGCTTCAAGTGCTATCCTTAACCGAGTTTCCCAATCCAATTGGACAGGCATAACATTAGAATCTGTAAGAAAACCAACCCATCAAAATCAATTCCAATGCAAAACAGCACAAAACATTGGACAGATGGGGAAAAAAAGGCAACCGTGGGTGCAGCTGCAATGCCTTCAGTTACATACTAACTAACCCATGGTCTTAAAACTTAAAGAGAAAAAAGAAGATGCAGAACAAGATAACGATGATCTTGCAATGTCTGGAACATGAGTCAAGAGACTCGAAAAAGGAACAAACATGCTTAAATATAAACTCCAGAAATACAGAATAAGAAGCATTCTAACACTTTTATTACAAATCATTGCAAAATTTGCTTTTACAGTAATGTGAGAAATATAGAGATCATTGCCCTAAATTCTCATTATAGCTCAAACTGACAAACAAATAATACAGATTAATATAAAACAAGCTTTATGTCATACATTAACCATCAAACATTTCCTCTAATGCCAAAATTCTAAATTTCCAATCCTCAAATATAAGACCTTCTGGAGTTCAAGCGGTAGTGCAGTGCAAAAGGTAAGGCTTATTTTGCATTGGTTCATACTTCATACAATCTGCTTAAGTCATTCAAGTATTACTGAGGCATTAGTCATATTTTTACTTCTAAGTCAATATACATAAAGATCTTGAGGAAATGAATGCGATCTCAATTAAGACTCAACACTCCACAGCCACCCCTATTGTGTAAGATCAATCACAAGTTCAACCCCTAAACTTTCACAAGATATGATCAATTAAATAAGCCAAAAAAGATATTTTTAAGTTTTCACAGAAGGTCAGGTATAAATAACTTATTTGACCTCTACCAGCTTAATATGTTGAATACAGACATCCAAAAAGCATTAGCAAATTGAACATTTACTGTAATTAAATGTTTAAATAACAGGTCATCACTCATCAGATTCTTCAGGGTCGGTCACTGGCCAGACTCTGTAATATGCAAAAAAGAGACAATGCCCTGTACGGTGGGAGAAGAAAAAAACAAGAGAAACATAAAGGAATTTGGCAAAGTTAAATTTTACAGATCAGAACAGAGAAATCTTTTTAAGGAATCAGTTCAAAAGAGTACCAAATGTAACTATTGAACCCAGGCCCATGCTAGATGGACTGTGCTCAATCAACAATTTACATCAATTTAGTTCTGATGCTTAATGCTGCACATCAACAACCATTAATTTCAAGTGGATGTATATGAATTCTTGAATCATCAACTTGGTTCGATAAACAGTAAAAGATTGCATATTGCTCTTGTATTTTCCTGAGTAATTTCCATGTTTCTGCATGAGCTACTACATAGTATGATGATCATAATATCATGAATTAAAGGTCATAATATGTCTCTTTTATCAAATATATTCTCAACAGATCTGAAAGATGTTACCAAAAACAAAAACAGAAAAAGAAAAACAGATGTACTAGTATTTCTCCTTGCTGTGCACCTGAGATGGGCAAGCAGATGAAGAACAGACAAGCAGATTTAAAATTAGAGGCATATCGCATACAGCATTTCTTTCTTTTCCATCTTGAACATCTGGATCACTGACCACCAAGTAAAAAAATTATCACAGCACACCACAGTACAAAACACTTGTCCCATCCATTCATGACACTTCATAGTAGCAAAGAACAAAATATCTGTTTAGTCAACACTTATTTCATTACTTACTGCAGACAGGATAAAGATGTTCCTGCAGGCCACCATTTGCCATAAACTCATACACCAGCAGTTTATGATTACTATCAGAGCAGTACCCAAGCAATGCCAGCAAATATGGAGAATGCAACCGACTTAGCAATTCAACCTACAGTGAGATGTAACCAACCAATTCACAACTCACTTCCAAAAGGAAGAGCCAACCCAAGCCATCAATTGCTATCTAATTCATTGCCATGAGAAATGGTGATTCATAAGCTACAAATTTCACTGTTTTGATTACAAGGGAAAATACATACGCATGAAATGGGGCTGACCATAATGCTCTAAGATGGAACAAACCTCTACTTTGAATTCTTCTTCTCCCTGCTTTCCAGCCTGATCCATGAACTTGATTGCAACTTTCCTGCCATCATTAAGCACTCCCCGGTAAACAAGTCCAAAACCACCATGGCCAATCACATTGGACTTGCTGAAGCCCCCTGTTGCGGAATGTAGCTGCTTGAAAGTGAACACCTTAAGTCCTTTCTCAGCAACAACTTGCAGATTTGCAAAGTCACTTTTCTCATTAAGGCTAGCATCATCAACTAATACAAAACCAAGCACAGTGCTTGAGTGAGTGGGCCATCAAGTTGCTCATGTAAGGTAGGAAGAGAAAATTCAAAAACAAAAAAGTTCAACAGTAAAAGATACTAATGACAAAAAGAAAAGTACAAAACCCTTGAGAGTACATAAAAAGCATTCTTACAGTTCAAAATAATTTATGTTATCGAGAGCATAGAGTGCATCACAGACTCTGTTCCGCTTCTTTTAAGTATAGAGATTAATTTGCAACCATTAACTGAAAGTTAAAACCGAATGTAAAGGAAACATCATAGTTCTATTTGATATCCAAGCTCAAACAGGGCAGGTAGGCAAAGAGAATCGTACATGCAAACTTCATCAAATCTTTAGACAAGAAAGAAGCACATGTTAATAGAACCAACGTCAGTTACAACATAAATCAACTAACCAAATTTCTCACTGCCTTTATATTTCCTCAGCAAATTCAAAATTGCATAAAATTTTAATTACAATGCAGATTTCCAATATTACGGAGATTGGTGAAACTGCATGAAACTTACAATAAAAATCCCAGCCAAAAAAAAAAATTGACATTTTTACTAATTTTTCTGGACCAAAGACTATATTTTTTCGCCAAAATTTTCACAAGGATAAAAAATCCAAAGAAAAAAGAAATACAGAACAATCAAAAGAGCTCCATGCAAAATAAACAAAAAAATAGCAGTCTGGATATACTAATCCTATATCAATGGCGCGCCAAGTAGGTACCTGTAGTTCTTCAATCACTCTCTCTTTTCAGAGGATAAAAAAATGGAGCCTTCAACACTCCATCTTCTCACATTTTCTCAGCAACCAAACACAACCATACACACAAAAACATTAAAAAAAAAAGTGAACCTTTTTGTGTCTTGTGGCGCATGGAGACCTTGCGTCGTATGTAGCAATAGTAAGCAAAGGCAACACAGAGAGCAGCAACGGCGATGGAAGCGAGCACCACCATTCCCAACTCTGCGATCTTCGCCTTCCTTCTGTACCCATCATCATCACCAGAAGCTCCCATTTTTTTTCTTCTCAGAAGCCAAAGGAAAACAAAAAAAGAAAACTTAACCCTAGAAATGGCTAAAGCATAATGCGAGAACCGAGAAGAGGGTGAAAGAGAAGGGAGTGATATTTGCAGCTTCGAAGTTCGAAGACACTGTTCTGAGTCCTGACTCGTTCACTCACTCAGTGAGTCAGTGTCACTCTCTGTCTCTCTCTCTCTATCTCTCTCTCTCTCACACACACACACACTTGTAGAGCTTTTGTTTTGTGGCGCGTAGAATGGACATGCTAACTTTATTTGCACTTTGGTACCATATCTATTGCAATTTGCCATGCCACTGGCTCTCTTTTCAGTATCGTTGTTATTTTTCTTGGTTGTCTTTCCTTATTCTTTTCGTAAATTAGAATATAAGGTAGAAATTTGCCCTCAGTCAAGGTCAAAGAGGTTATGTGTTGCATACAGAGATTTTTAAAAAAATATATATATATAAATAACTTGCAAGCAAATCCATAATACAACTTACCACATAAAGAAAATAAGAACCTAAGGACTAAACTCAAGGTTTTGACAATGTATTAATGAAAGTGAATTAAGTGAGCCAACTTTGATTTATCTGATATGGAAAAATAAACATCAAGGTGAAAGAGTGTGTAATGACTGTTAGCCTTTTACCAAACTTATCATAAAGAAAACGTTGGTCCACCTATAAGGCTGTATTTGTATTTTGTCTTGGAACAAAAAATATAGAGACAATGGAGATAGAAAGATGTTTGATGGTGGAAATATAGTATAAGGATAGAAATTTTTTCATCCTTAAGATAAAAATTTTCTATATTTTTATTCCTCCAAAAAATAAAAATAAGATACGAAGACAAAAATTTAATATTTTTTTCTAATAATACCCCTTAGATAATAATATTTTTATGTCTCCATCTTTATTATCTCTACTATCTCTGTCTCCACTGTTTGGAGATAGTTACTAAATGCTACATAAGAAAATAAAATATTGGTGAAAATACTAAGTTCATTGTTGTTTGTATGTGTTAGAGTAAATATTTAAGATTATCAAAAAAAAAAAAAAGAGTAAATATTTAAAATTTAAAAAACGTTTTTTAACAAACATTACATGTTAACAATTCGTATGTGTTATAATGTATTTAATTTTTTATTCTCAATGCTTCAAACCATCATTTAGGAGTCATCAACATTAGCTTATTCTATGAGTAAGATTCAACTCTGAAATTGATTTTTAATACTTTGTGTAACAAATTATTGATAGACTAGTGAATATGTAATATTTGTTTGTTAAAAAATGTAGTGTTTTTGACAAACCTTTACACATTAAGTTCTCAGTGCAATAATTTTCGTTTCATAATTTTTTTTATTAGAAATTTCTAACTGTACGCACAAAAAAAATATTGCTAAATTAATTTGGCCATGTGGAGATTGTAAGTTAGAAAGAAGTATAAAGATAAGATAGGCCCATTTAGGTTCTTACAAACAACCATGTCCAATCTTTAAATGTTATGATTTTGAGACTAAAATAGCAAAATATGGGAAGGTGAGCGGTATGGTATGCAAAGAAACATTGAGGCCGGCACGTTTGTCAGGCTTGATTGGACGTAGATAGCAGAGAGCAGTGTTATAATATTTCCTGAATCTAAATAGGACAAAACCCTGCCCACTGCTTTATGTCTAGTCTCACCGTGTTAACATGGCCCTCATTAAAACCTTCTTAAGAAACAATCTTTTTGAAAAACCAAATGCACCCACTAAACAATCACCTGGGAAAAAAAAACATTGCAATTTGTATGATAGATAACAGAAGATGATAATGATATCAATATGATTAATTTGAACAGCTTTACTTTTAAACTTCTTTAAGTGAGACACATGTGCAACTATTACCAAACATTAGACATTGATTGTATTCGATCGAATTCTCTTTAATTAATCCGTGTTAAATCATGATTATTTTTTAGAGTATTGCATGACTGAAAAAATGAATTGCTTGGAAATAGTGTTAACGAGACTATACTATTTACATGCAGAAATAGGACCCACTAATTACATGGAGTATAATTAGTCCAGCTTGTAATAAATTCTCCAAAAAATAAATGTATTCATGACTCTTTAAAAAAAATAGAACTGCCGGTATTTTGCTGAATGATGGATGGATGACAGTGATGAAATGAATAGAGCCGCTTGTTGGTGACTGTGGTCGGCGATCTCTTCTCTCTTGGATTTATTGCTTCACAGCCGGTTGGCCAGCAACTCACAAGCATTGAATCTCATTGACAGATAGAGTATAGAAGGACTTCCTTTTTCTTTTTTTTTCAAATGGTTTATCGGATCGGTGCCTCATCTAATCATTACACTGAAAGAAGTTATTCTTTTCCTTTAGAATATTTATTTATTTTTAAAATATTTATCAATTTTATATTTTAATAAAATATTTTTTATTTTAATAATATTTCTGAATAATTAATAATCATTAATATAATATTTTATTTTTACCTATTTGACATGTTTCATAATTAATAACTAATATATTTTTTATTTGATAATTATACAACTTTTCTATAGTACGCATATCAAAAATTGTACCAAAACTTAGAACGATCATTTATTTTTATATGTATAAAATTGGATTATATGACATAACTCAATCAAATAATAATTTTTTCTTTTATTTATATTCAGAAGCATTCGTTTAGTTTCAAACTAATTGATTTTTTACATTACAATACAATTATGTTTGGTAAAATTTTTAAAAAAGTGTTATAGTTATAATATTCAATGTTTTACTTTAGATAGAAAAAAAGGGGATAAGATATATAGCTAATTAATCAAAGAACAATAAGTTTTCATTTACAGAAATACAGAAAAGAGGATATGTCTTTCACATGACCTGTAGCAATGAAAAAAATTATTAATTCTGACTTGAATATGGAAATGGAACAAAAAAAATTCTCTTTTGTAGTTTTTAATGAATAGTTTATTATATTATTATATTATTATATTCTTTATTCTTATTTTTCATTTTTCTTATTTAATTAATTATTAATTATATATATTTTTACCAATTTAGTATTACATTCAAAGAATTTTTTTTTCTTATTCTAAAATAGATATATATGAGTTAATAAAAAATCTGAGTTAATAAATCAATTTTAAATTGAATTGATTAATAAATTTATTAAATATATTAGTTAAATGTACTTATTAATTAATTTATTAAATATAAAAAAATATTTATAAAAAAAGTAATTCAATATTAGAGAATATTCCCTGAGCTAATTTATATTAGTTCAAGGTTTGTATTTGTTATACAAAAATATATTAGTCTATATATTATTATTTTGTATAGAAATACTGTATTTCTATATTATTTATTATTTCTTTTAATATTCATATTTATTCAAATTTAATAGATATTTTATAAGGGAGGAACTAAAAAATGATGTTTTCATCTTGGGAAGGAGAGCATTTATATTTTCAAAGTTAATGACTCACTTAAAATTTTTGAAACATACTCTTCTTGGTATCCTTAATGATTAGTAAAATCCTTTTAAAAATAGTAAATAAATTTATTTTTAAAAAAATTACGCACTTTAAGTTTAATAATGAGTTATGATTACAGTAAAATTTTAAAGTAATTAATTTTGATAAACTATTATTGTAAAAAAGTCTTATACGGTACTCCAATTACAATTTTCTATTAGTAAATTGAGTCAAACCACTATAATTGACCTATCAATAGAATATTTATGTAAATTTTTTGTATATTAACAATGTGTACAAACTAGATTCATATTTTAATATAAAAAGTAAATATTTTATCATTTTTAAAATAAATTCTTATCAGAAAATTCTTGTTTTATAAACTAAATATTTATTTCATCAAGTGAAAGATACGAAGGGTGGAGTTGCACTTTCTTTTTTGGAACGACCAATATTTAATAGTTAATTTTACATTAATAAAATGTGTTATATAATTTTTGTTGTAATTAAAAATTTCAATAACTATATTTATATATAAAAGAAAGAATTTAATTAATACATATTGATAATGTAAATTTTTTTACACAGTTATTTAATCATGTACTACTATTGTAGTCATGATAATTAATTTTTGCTTGCACTACTTGAAAAGTCATTCAAATGAAATATTTTGATTGGATGATAATACAAAACAATTTTATATTACTAGTATATTAAGATTAAATTTTAAAAAATAAACGTTGTACAATCAAAACTAGAGAGAAAACGCGCGCACACACACATGTACAATATTTAAACATCTAGTTAAAAAAAAAAACATAAGAATCAGCCAAATAATATTTCTGAGGTGACCAAATTTTTGAAAAATGTAAACTACATAAAGAAATTAAAATAATTCTGCAACGAGGCTCCACCTCTGAGAGGTACATTAACTCTAACTTAAGAGAGAATTTTTTCCCTCATGAAATAAATTTTAACAACTGATGTCTAGACATATTTATAGTAAAAATAAATCTTATTCTTTTTTATATATACCTACTTGTTTTAAAACTCTACCAACTTTATTTAAATTTATTTAAGTATGAAGTATTAGATTTATATTTTTCATGTAATTTTTCTTGATTATAAGGCTAGGTTAACGTACTTTGTTTAAATATCCCAAAATTTATTTTGTTAAAAACTCCGTTTGAGTCAATATGGTATTTGTCGTAGTTTTTTTTTTAAGAGTAATTACGATTGATCAGCTTGTTAGTGAAGACTAGAAAAAATTTGATATAATACCTTTATATTGAGCTCATTTAGATAAGCTCCTAGGATTGGGGGGAAAAATATTTCTTCTCAATTTTTTTGAAAAAATAATTCTAAAATCTTTTAGTGTGTTTGTTTGTGCTTCTAAAAAAATAAAAAAATAGAAAAAAAATCAATATTTTTGTTTTTTTCCCCCCAAAAGTAAGTCTCTACATGCTTTTCATAGAAGCAATAGAAGAGAGTATTCTTGATTGAATTTTAAAAATTATTTAGATCCCAAATTTATTTACACAAATTTTATGAGAAGATAAAAAATAACCTTCTATTAAATTACGCCCACACCTCACCCTATTTTCACTATTACAACCACAGTAATCTAACCGTTTTGCGTTACATTTTATTTTGTGCATATATTTTTATAATTCAATAAAACATTAATTAATAATAATAAATATACATATAATTAGTTTAATAAGCCCTATTATTACACAATTTAAACAAATATAAAATATTAGAGAATTGATTTTATTTTATTTAAATATTTTTATTAATTATATTTACTTAAAAATAAATAATAAATAGTTTTATATAAAAAAATTTCATGTGCAAAAAAATTAGAAAATCCAAATATCTTTCTTAGGAAGTAACCTTTCACACTCTTAATTGTAATTTTACTCAAAAAAATACTTCTATATCCACTCTATTCAAACAGTTTAATAAATTCTAATTCTAATAAAAAGTATTTCTATAATTACATCCAAGTATATAAAAATTTTCTACTTCTGCTTCTAAAAAATCTAAAGAAATACTTATTCTAGAATTTTAACCAAATGAGCCCGTTACTTTTGAGCATTTTATTTGTTTTTTTTTATAAAGAGCATTTTAAATTTTGATTAGATACGTTTTTAACAAAATTATTGGATGTGTAAAATATATTATATCTATTACGTATATTGGTGAATTAATCAATATTATGTATTAGTTAATCTATTTTAATATGTTATTTTATTAAAATTTGGGCTCTGATTTCATCATTGAGACCCTGGCCTCGTCCACATCCAAGAATCATAACCCACGGCAGAATTTCATTTTGAAGCCTGAAGTTATTTGACGGCAGGACTAAGACGAGCCCAAATAAAGCCATGACCTAATAAAAATAAATAAATAAATAAATAAATAAGATTGTCGGCTTATGAATGCGACGGGTCTTACTACGGCCGCGGCAGTGATACATGTTGATGTACCGTCATGTTGCCTTATTGCACGGATTAATGTCAACCATTGAACAATTGCTAGCACAGTTGTTATGCACAGAGCCATTTCTATGATTAATCATTAAATTGGGTCGTCTGCTTGGCCATTTCCAAGAAAAATATATTATTAGAAAAAATTTTAGATGCTCACAATACAACATAAAAATATTTATTTTACTTTATTTATTAATTAATACGTGAATTATTATATAAAATAATAAAATATAATAATAATTCACAAAACTAATATATAAAATAAATGGGCCAGAGCTCAGCACATTTTGCTTCCAGCGCCCAAGTAGTTCTACTATTACGCTGTATGACCGACATAAAGAGTAATTTATTCACACCAAAAATAAAAAAGAGAAATTTATTTGCACTTTCCTGCATTGTCATGTAAGTGTGCATTTCATCTTTTCGGGGCATAAACTTCTATTAACCAACGCAAAGCACAAGTTACATAAATCCTTTACTTTTCAGTTGCTATCTTTTCAAGCAGTGGGAGATAAAAAAATAATGTAAACTGTTTAAGTTTGCCTTTTATTTTCAAAAGCTAATTACAATGATAAATTTTGGAAACAGACACTAGATGTTCGCAACGAGTGTAAACCATGTTTTGAATATTCGCAATTTTGTTAAGAAGACAACTTTAAGATCCAAATGAACGAAACCATCCATGATCATGGTCGAAGGTAATTTTATCTTGGAAATATAACTTTAAGATAACATGATGTCCGAATCGGGAAACGCCTTCGGTCGCCACACCATACGTCTCTCTTGCATATACACAAAATCAGCATGCAAAACACAACCAAGCCTTTGACAGTGAAAATATAAAACCTAAATAAATACATATACAACCATTAGATTTGATTCCTCATTTCTTGCCGCGTAGTTTGGCACCAAGGGCTCTCTCTAACTTGCCAATTATCTGCTGGTTTGGAATGGCTTTCCCTGACTCGTACTCCTGGATCACTTGAGGCTTCTCATTGATCATCTGCAAGTTAACACTCGTCATCAATGATACCAGAGCATAAATAAATGAGCAAAATAAAAAAAAAAAAAAAATGTGTGGTGGCACAGAGAGAGAGGAGAGAAATACTTGAGCAAGCTGCGCCTGAGTGAGTTTCTTGTCCATCCTTGCTTGCATGATAGCCTTCTTGAGTTCAGTTGGTACACGATCATCTACACTCAAAAGTTCAATCTCATGAGGTGTGTGTGTGTGTGTGTGTGTATAATAGAAAAAGAACTTCCATTAGATAGAAGAAAATGTACAAAAGAGGATGAGACATCCCCAGCTAGATACAAAAATGTTCATCTATGACGTAAAGGGATGAGCCATGTAACAAAGCATGCCAATCCCTTAGAATATCAATTAGAGGAACACCATTGAAAAGACCGTGTGCTGACCACCAAAGAGAAGCCAAAAAGGTGATCCTATCCCAAATATAATCTATAGTGGAGGAGGAATCACTAAAAATCCGGGAATTCCTTTCCAACCAAATCACAGCAAAAACAGCAGATTGAAATAAGTTCTTAGCTTTTCTTTGTGTAAGCCAAAACCTCATAATTTAGTTAGTAAAATTGATGCAAGTCCTCCAGAAAAACCCACAATTCTCCAAAGATACCAAAAAGCCTTATCCAAAGAGATCTCGCTGTAGAGCAATGCAAAAAAGATGAGTCCCCAATTCGGAATCTAAACCACACATTATGCACATGTTAGGGGACAAAGCAATGAAGGGCCTTTCTGGAGCATGTCATTAGTGTTACTCCGATTAAGAACAGCCATCCAAACAAAAGCTTTGACCTTATAGAGAGATTTAGATTTCCCGATAAGTTTATCCAAGAGAAAACTTTCTATGTTAGGAGAAGAAGTTAGGAATTGAGATTATGATTTACATGAGAAAATGCCAGAGGGGTCAAGAGTCCAATCCTAGTGTCTGGGGCATTGGATAGGTGAATGGAATTAAGTAGAGGGAAAAGGGACTCTAATTCATTAACCTCTCTATCACTAAGGTTTCGAAAAAAATTAAAATTCCAAGAAAGATCATCCTGAGAGAGAAATTGACAAACTGGGGCATTATGTAAGGAGGAAAGGCGAAAGAGTCAGGGAAAGGTAGCAGATAAAGGTATGTCACCAACCCAAGTGTCTTCCCAAAACCTAAACGGAAGGACAAGAGAGAACAAAATAATGATGACCCTTGGAAATATACATATCTATACCATATTATAAAGGGGATTAGGTTTGGTAAGTGTTCAAAGGATTAGAACAGAGAAAATGCAAGTACTTTAATTTAAGAAGCTTTTGGATAAGACAGTTTTAGTGTAAAAAACTAAGAACTTATATTACAGGAGTTCTAATGCTGACAATAACTCCTCTATCTTCAAGAATATGCAATTATATGAGTCTTAAGCACAATTAAAACATGAATTGCTGATCACCAGAGCAGAAGTCAAAGACACAGATTGTAGACATCAACAATCAGTTTCATAATTGCAGTGGCAAGATGGCACTGCTTCCTAGGAAGATCTTTGCTTTGGATGAGAGTATTACTGTCATAAAAGATGATCTCATGAGTTTTGAATCTGTCATCATGTCCACAAATCATGAGAGAGTACATTGAACTACATTAAGTACACTTGCATTCCCATCTCCAAGCAAAGGAGACATTTTTTGCATAGTGTTTAGAATAAAGAATTAACATAGACTTCTGTAAAAGTATAACTTAAATTTGAGAGAATAAATCAACAAAGAAAATAAAAATTACATATGTTATATCTACAATAAACTCAAGCAAATAAAGGAATATGAATTTCCCCAGTAATCATGTAAAAGCTACAGATAATTACACTTACAAAACACTTGTTCAGCAGTTAAAACTTTGCGGTGGTAAGTGCATTTACAAGTTATTTCGTCAGCAATAACACAGAACCTTCATTTCAACTCACATTCTTCAACTTAGGATGTGTTTGGTACAAGAGCAAAAATTGGGTATAAATTTTCTTGGACGACATTTATATACTATGTAATTTTACAATTGAATCTCATCCAAGAAACTTTCCACTCTATTTTTACCCCCTAAACAAGCAAACCCTTAGTCTATGATATTTGGCAAAACATCAGAAACATAATCTCATCATAACAGTCATATATATAATGCCAAAAAGAAAGAAAAAAAATCAAAATATGTTCCAGTTAAAAATTCTGCAGCTGAAAACTACTGAATTGGTGTTGGGGGGGGATGAAGCCATTTCAATGGTATAAAATACGGAAAATTGAATAAGTACAAATATGCAAAACTCACGAGCTAGGTTCTCTGTATCTTCATCAAGCCTCTTGGTATTCAGCGAAGTGCTACTAGATGCAGCTTTGTTTGTCCCAGCATGATCTGTACACAACAATTTCTCAATCACCACTCTAAGACCAGCTAAATATTTCAAAACCAAAAAGAAAAAAAAAAACTCATGACTCAATCATACCAATAAAACCCTAAAACTGAACAAAAAAAAACAACTTACAAATTTAGCATTAAAAAAAAATCCAGTCTCAACCCAAATTTAAGCAAGTAATAACAACGATCAACGATAAGAATCAACAACAGAAATTGAAACCCCGCATCCCAAATAAATTATCATGATCATGATTATCATCAGCAACGATTTTGAAATTGTGTGACAAATTTTTCACATGGAACGAAACAATCCGAGTAATCATAGCTTAGGGTTAGGGTATTCGAAACCCGAATCAATGAATGAATCAAAGTGGCAACTGAAAAAGGGAAGAAGGGCGAACATTTCTTGACGGTTTCGACATCGGCGCCGGCGCGGCGGGCGGCGTTGACGGCCTTCTCGTCCTTCTTGGCGGCGGCGGTGGGGGCTTTCTTGCGGATGACCACCGGCTCCCAATCCTGCGAGATGGGTCCCACTCCGGACATCTTATGTCTCTCTCAGAAAGATGTTGCTTCTGCTGTTTTCTTGTTTGTTCGGTCCAGCGGGTAGGGCTTTCGACGCGACGCGATGCGTTTGAGAAATGTGTAATATAGGCGTGTTCGTTCTCGCAATAAACACTCGCCACCAAACTTATACTATATATTTATATTAATTAAAAATTATAAATAAAAATAAAAAGTTATAAATTAATATATAAAAAGTATTACATATTTTTTATAACTTTTTAGATATTAATTTATAATTTTTTATATACTAATTAATAATTTTTACACATTGATTTATAACTTTTAATGTGATATAAATATATGATATAAGTGTAGTGATACTTGTGTATCACTCCTCCTGTAGAAAATTGGAAAAGTAGCTTGAGTTGCAGGTTTGGGGCCCTTTTCCTTTTTTGTGATTTTTTTGTTATTGTTGTTTGCTATGTCTGGGTGGCAAATGGGTCAACCTATCACGACCTGCTTCGACTCAACCAAAAAGAGGGAATGGAATAGATCAGTTCATCTTTTTATTAAAAGTAAATAATCATTTGATCTGCAATGCTGTATTTGGTTTGTGTCATAAGACACAACTATAGGTACAGATTGTCTTTGTATCATGTCTAGTGACAGAGACAAGGTACGGCGATCAGATACAAAAATTGTATGTATTTATGTCCCTTCGAAAAGTGAGGATAGGACACAGAGACAGAAATTTAACCCCTTAGGTAGCAATCTCCTGTGGGGTCCGGTCACCAGCCAACGCCGATCAACTTCCAGCCACTGCTCAACTATCTCTACCATCTCCATCAACCAAACACGATACAAGGATAATATTTTTTATGTCTCCGTCTCCATTGTCACAGTATTTCTGTCTCTGTCCTTATATTTTTGTCATAGGACAGTAACCAAACGCTATGTCACAACTCGACTTAGGAACATGACCGGCACATGAAGAATCTCATCTCCACATAAGCCTTGTGACCTCTGAGTCTCTCTACATGCATAAAATAATATACTTTTCATTTTGAAATCATAACTTCATCTAAATCTCTATTTAAGCTTTATATTTGAAATTTTAAAAAAATCGAAATACTTGGTATATGAAACTCTTGTAAACATCTTAATTATACTCTGAAAATCTATTCAACATGTAAATTGAATTATAATTACATCTCTGACTTATTGCATAAACTCTAATCAAACTCTATAGTTTCAAATCCATACTTATAAACTGAAAATATACATAATTGTCTGATTACTGAAATCAAATATATAGTCTGAAAGTAATGCATGGTTCGGATCCTACCTGCACAACTACTGGAGCACTCTACTCTAACAAGACTCTAGTTTGGCCTTACTTCAAAGTAAGACTCGCCACTGAGAACGGCAATGTTTGCCAAACTGAACACTAAGCAACGTCTGCACCTGTAACTATGAGGAGGAAAGGAGAGGGTGAGTCAACGGACTCAGTGAATGAGCTCTCACCCATCACCCACATGGGACAACCAAGGAAAAATATACATAATGCAATATACATGCAACAGTCATAAACCGTTTAATATTCATATACATAATCTCATAGAAAATATATTTCTGTACTCATATATTCATACAAAAGCATCTCCGAACTCTTACTTCAATAAGAAAATCATTTATCATATACATAATAGCTCATAAATCAAATATTCTCTTAAAACATCAATAATCTCTGAAATTATAATTAACAGCACTCTAATAGAGAAATAAGAATCTCTAATTATGTATTGCATAAGGATACATTCTCTAGCTACGCATGCTAACCATGGCATAGCAAATATCTGATCTCTGGGATCCCTCAATGATCCAATTTGGACACCTAAATAGGTTCCATTATCTGCTCTATGAGATTGTCTTCTCGGGACAACTTAATACTAAGGTTAATGATTGAGGTTCAGCCGTTAACTCGCTATCTGTTTTTCTATAGCTACCGCCTAGTCTCTAATTCAATAAACATACTGTTTTCTCTAAATCTCTATTATATACTCTAATCTGGGTATCAAACTCTTTTATACATAAATACTCTATTCCTTGAAATCATCATAATATTTTCACAAATCTCTAAACATGATGATTCCAATCTCCAGCTCTTTAATCAAATCATTTAAATATAAAAACTCTTGGAACTCTAAAAGCTCTGGACTCATACAACTCTAGCAACCTGACTTTAACATGACTGTAACTGTGAAATCATGCCCAAGGGATCACCTGCCTGCAGGCATTTCAATTTCAAGTTCACAGGATATGTATCTGACAGTCACTACGAATCATACTAAATTCCATATTTTGGAATATTACAAAACTGAATTTCTAAAATCTCATTTCTCAATATAATCTCTAGTATTATAATAAAACACCTCTGCTCTCTATTCTTTACCAAAATATCTTAACTGATACTCTAAAATCATATTTCGAAATCTCTAGTCTTGAAGTATTAGTATGCCATAACTCTTGAAACATATTGGATATGCTAAAAGCTTGTTAAATTGTATATTCGCGTACTAAATCTCTTCATGCATATATATAAAACATTTTCATTGTACTCTATACATCAATCATGGTCCCATGATTTTCTAAATACAAAATTCATGCTTTAAAAAAAAATACTTTTTGTCTAGATTGCCATACTTGCAAAATCTATATACATGATCATAACTTCATCTCTAATGTCATATTTGGCAATCATCATGCATAAAACATAACTATAATGGGGAAACTAAGGTCATAAGATTAAACCCACTCACTGTTTGGGGCCGGGAGTATCTGGGCATCACCAACTTGACCTCCGAAGCATGGAATGGTGCTAACAACTGCCATAGAGCAACATTGACTCAAGATTAGTCTCCGCTAATCTCTAAACAACTTTAATCTAGCTCTAACAGTATTGAGGAGTGAGTGGGCCTTCTCACTGCAGCAAACAAATCTTGCTGCAGTGAGTTTGCTTCTGCAGAACTCGCCAGAACTCTCTCATTGTACAACAATGGAGACAAACCACGGTACCCATACCAAAAATGCGAAGGAAATGAGAGAATAACAATACCCAAACTCTAGGTTATCATATGGAAAGGAAAGGAACAACAAAAACCCATAAATCTCTTACCTTTGATCTTGAAAAGGGATGAGATGATGATGGATTGGGAGAGAAAGGGTTGGAAAACATTTGGGAACCAAGGGTTTCGGTTTCTGTCCCCAAATTCTCGAGCTGGGGGTGTTTTATAGGGGTGGGGATCCTACTTATCAAAACTGCGTCATTTTACACTGTACTGCCATCGGTCCCACTTGCTGCAGTGAGAAAAGCTCGCTGCAGCGAGCCAGCTGAAACTCACACTCGCTGCAGCGAACCTTCTGGCTTTGCTCTCGCTGCAGTGAGACTATCTGCAGAATTCTGTAGCAATAGCATCCCAACTCCATCCCTTGACCCTTCACACTATTGGAGCTTTTCTTGGCAACACGGGAAGGTCTTGGAAGACCTTAGGGCCGTAGTGGGCTTACCCAATGACACATATACCTGGGGTATCACATGTTATCTAATGGATTTAGATCATTTAAAGTGAGGGTGGAGATGTGAATGAGCTATAGCTCACAAGATATCACTTTTGGTTCAAATGATTAAGAGTTTGTTGGTATTGGGTCAGGAGTTTTATCCCCATTTGTCCATCCCTTTCCTCATTTCCCCATAGATCAACTAGGAGCTCTTTAAAACAAAAAAGAAAAAAAAGCAAGGGTGGAGGTCTCACTTTAGAGGTAAAAATGAGTAATTACACCCTTAGATTAATAACATGAATATGACCAAACTTTTAATTTTATTGATCCAAAGATAAAATCTCGTTACTTTATTCTCTAAAATGGAATTTGAATCCTAGTGATGTGTATGAAGAAAGTCATATGGCCAAAGACAATATCACGTATGTGAGCTCTACGTCACGAGGGGATTAGTCGCTGGTATAAATGATAGATACCTTTAGTTTATCTAACAAAAATCAACTTGACCCTATTACCATAAAAATTATTCGGCTTAGAACGCAACGCAAGTGAAATAAGCCATAAACAATTTCAACGCGATCCCAAGAACTGAAGCGATTATTACAAAGAGGGGAATCTCCCCTTTGCCTATGTGTTTTCCAAATGCTAAGTTACAACAAGTTTTAGATAAAGGTAAAAATAGGAATTTTATTAATTAATGAAAGTATGTGTAACATCAAAGCATAGACTAAAAGTTAAAAAGAGAAGTACGGCAAATTCTGCCATGGTCCTCATTGAGTTAATGACCAACTTGGCCCTCCATGAGTTATTGACCAACTAGGTCACCAAATCTTTACCTTTATAATATCATCCAATGGTTTACATGGGTTTTTTGTTGACAAATAAAATAATTAGATAATAACTCATATTTATATTATAATGTTTATTAAAATTTTCACTTACCATTTTATCCTTTCTTCTCCTCCAAAGACCATCGCGACCACACCTGCCCTCACCATCAGCTAGCAACGGATTGGGTATTTTACACACCAAAGGAAGAAGAAACAACAAAATAGAAGCCGCCTATGTTGATGTAAAGATTGATAAAATATTAAATATCCAGAACTTCTCTGCTTCCAAGCCCATAAAACTCTTCTTGTAAATTGAAAAAGAAGCCACCTCTTTTATATTAAAATATTAAATATCAGATCTAGTGACGAAAGAAAAACAATGATGAGCCTTTTGAAAATCATATATCATATCTGTTAAAGTAAGAATAGTGACCTGAGGAAGGAGGGGAGGTTGTGGAGGCGTGAGCAGAGTAATGGTGAAACAGTGGAGTTGTGCGATGGCACCGAGGAAGACGAAATAAAAGGGATAAAAAAGTCAATTTGCAATCTTTTATATTAAAATAATTTTAGAGTTCAAGTTAGTCATTAACTCATGGAGAACCATCACAGAATTGGCCAAACTTCGTGTATGTGGACAAGTTCTTAGGTGGGAAGTTGAGTTTATGATGATACGATCATGGATATTATTGAAATAAGAATAAATATTAAAATTACATTTTTAACCCTTATCACTTTCTCCTCCTCCTCTGGCAAAGCTTCTTCCATCTTTCCCCCGTTCTCTAACAGTGCCACTTCCCCCACTGCTTGCTAGCTCGGTGCTCCATATTAATTGGCCATGGAGTTGAGTCCGCAAGGGTGGCAAGGTGGTGCTTTATGAGTTGCAGAACCTAGAGCTGAGTGAATGGCACATGGAGAGATATATAATTGAGGATGACGCTTCTCTGATTTGGGAACAAATTGACCAGCTCACTGGAACGAGATGACATATATGGAGGTGAAGGGTTGAGTGAAGAAAGGGAGCACTTGTACCTTAGTTATCATCTCCACAGCCAACCAATCTGCCATCATCTCAGCTTTTGTGATCTTCTTTTCTCCCTTTTTTATACTGCAAAAGGGAAGTCCTATACACAATCTTTATCTTGGTTACCACCCATAAGCTATCTTATAATCGTGTAATCCTCCAAGACCCAACAACTTATAATTTCTAAAACTACTGGAATGATTTACCAACGTTGATGGAAGAAAAGCCTTGATAAAATGACAATGGTACGAGATTTTCAGGTTAATATAAAGCTACTGGAAATAATTTTCTATTTATTTATTTACATTTCATTAATCAAGTAATATTTATGTCGGGGAAAATGAAGAAACCAGGTCACTATCAATGGGGGGCCATGAGGTTTGCTGTTTGGGGAAGAAAAGGAGAAATGGGTCATGGCAAGGAAGGTGATGGCGGATGAAGTGAGACAAGAGAAAGAATAGAAGGATAAGATAGATAAATTATTTATAAAATTATTTTTTTTATTAATATTACTATATAAATATATATTTTAATTATATTAATTTTAATGATTATATTCAATTTTAAATAAATAAGATTTAGGGACTATATGGATCTAAACCTATCATCCCAGCTCCATAAACGTTCCCGTTTGGCGAGCTAACCAGGCGTGCTACTCCCAATTTCGCCCCAGCATCTACGACTTACACATCCTTTTTGCAGCTCTTCACACTTCGAGCCCAAACTATAAAACCAATTGGGCCCATTCTAGTGCAGCCCACTCATTTTTTGGGTGGTAACGGGTCCTAATAAGATTTTTTATATCAATTTAATTATTTTGTTGAATTTTTATTTGAATAAAATAATTAACTTGATATCAAAATAAAAAAATATTAAGATTAAATTTATATCTAAGCTAAGAGTATTACTAATATTGATATAAAAAACTATTAATGCTTTATGAGCCTAACGTGAAACATATCTTTTTTGTTAATTTAAATTTTTATTCATAAAAATTATACGATGCAAGAGGCAATATTTATGTGTGATGTAACTTTTTAACAAGGATTACATAATTGTGACAATGGCATTCTAACTCTAATTTCTATTTTCATTTTAAAGTTTCAATCAAATATAAGATATGTTGTTTCTGACCTTTTTAAGAGGAATTATTTATATTATCTTTTACCCAACAATTAAAATTTTCTTAAATAATTTATTTTTAATTTTTCAGCAGAAACTAATATAAATAGTTTATAAAAAACTACTTGAAAAAAAAAATCCGAATCAAAAGCATCCATATAGTGCTGTGAGAAAAATATGCTATTGCGAATAACAAAAGCATTTGTGAATAACAATGGTTCAATGGGAACGCGAAAAAATGCAGTTAAGCAGGGCTGGTTTAGGTGATTAGCTTCAAAACAATTACATCTCTTTTTTCGTGTCACCAATCTTTGTTAGTACATTTGATCAAAATTTAATTTAACAACAAGGATAGAAGTTGATTAGTAATATAGCATGTATAAGTCACTAGAAAAAGACTAGTGGCAAGGAGCTTAAATAATTTGTATACCTCATTATCGTCGATGTATCAAAAAAATAATAGAGTATATATGAAAGTGGCGGCATATATTGTTTATAAAATATTAATAAGAATTAGTTCAAAATGTGTATTCTTAAAAAATGTTTTTGATTGTATAATAAGAAAGCTAATAATAATTTTAATAAATTTAATATTAAGTATTGTTAGTGTAAATTTTTTTGCATTAGCGATCAATTATGTGTGATTATCCCGTGATTGAAAATGATTGGTTTTCATGATCAATTATAAAAAAATCTTTATAAATGTAATAAAATTATTCTTTTAATGATATAAATTTTGTCTTTACATGCATTATCATTATTTAAGGAGCCGCATAAAATTTAGTCACTTTCAAGGCCTCTTTGGTTTGGATTTTTATTTTCTAAGTTTATATTTTCAAAATTTTATGAAAAAAAGTAAAAATAAAAAATAGAAAAATACAGAATAAAAAAAAGAAGAAAATGAAAATTCAAATCAAACCTGGCGTTGGATTTCAATGATGTGAAGGAGAGAATGTGAAAATGGAACTAAACTTTGATATAACAACAAATTACATTAATCCATGAGATTTAGTAAAATTCATTTTGATTTCTTTTTTTAGGTGATAGTGATGTTAGTGTGCATTAGAAAAAAGAATGATGTAATAATTTTACAAATTTATTAAAGATTGATATAATGATTTTATAAATTTAAAAATTTTTTGAGTAAATTTTATAAATAAAAAAGAAACAAGATGTATTTTATAAAACTTCAAGGAAGCATAGCTTAATTTGCTCTTTATATATTTTTCCAGATATTTATTTTGTTGTTTGAAATATAAATAAAAATTGAAAGGCTATTTATAAAATAATTTGTATCTATAATAACTTGATAAATCTCAACTTTTTTTTTTGTGAAAAAAAAACCACCAATCTCAAGTTAAGTTAATTGAAGCTAAACAAACTTCATATACCAGTAATTATGACAAATGATAATTAAAAACAGTTGTGGGTTGATGACGCGTGGAAGATCCTCCTTGGGTCTCATCATTTATTATTATTATTATTACTACTATTACTATAATTATTATTTTCACTTTCACCTTCTCTTCTGAGTTCTTTTCTTCTTCTTCCCCCTTTCTTCCTCACCTTTCTTTTACTTTGCATCGATCCCCTCTCTCTTACTTCAACCACTTCAATCTCCATCATCTACAGTTGTAACCACACTCAAGAACCTTCTTCTCCCTTCAGTTATGGGTTACCCAGGTAATTAACTTCCCTTCTCTCTCTATGCAGCTTCCACCTTTCCCTTCTCTCTCTATGCAGCTTCCACCTCCCCCCGCCTTTTTTTTCCATTTTTTCAGGTGGAATCTCGTGCCCCCATTTCTGGTTTTGATCCAAGACTTCTTCTTTATGCGTTTCCACGCTTTTTCAGCTCACCTCTTTTGTTGGGTCACTTCTGTTTTTTTTGTCTTCCAATTTTATTGGTATAACTGCCGTTCTGCAAGACTTTCCGCTGTTTTTAACAGTGCATACTATGCTCCTATTGTTTTTGGCAAACGAAAAAAAGAGCTCTTTATTCTAGAAATATCACATTCGATTTTGTAGCCTAAAAAAAAATGAAAATATTTGCCATTTTATCTATGAATAGCTTGTGGGGTTAGTTAATTTGCATATAAAAGTGGGCTCCCCCTTTTTTTCTTTTTGTCTTCTATTTTGTGGATGTGTATTTAGAGGTACTATAGAAGAAATGCTATATAAATATTTGAGCTTTTAAATGAATTGTTGGCTACCTAGATGTCTGCATATATGTGTTGTTGCATAGTGATTTGCTGTTAGACTTGTTGTGATGTCTATGCCTGAAGTAAGACTCATCTATTTTTGGCGGTGCTATTCGCTCGTCTTGTTTCAATAGGCCCATAAATTAGATTAGCTGTGAAGGAACATCTACACAGATATTCAGATTCATAACCCGTTGGTTTGATTCTGAGACTAAACTACAGTTATTATCCAATTGTATCCAGTCCATATTGCAATCGATAAGCTGCCTTCGAGGTGTTATCAGCTTGCTGCATTCGGGGCTTTGTTGTGAGTGCATAAGTTGATCACAGCTTTACAACATGCCATATTATGTTCAGAGACTCTATAGGTTATGCCAAGCGTCCTTCTCGCCGGATGGACCTGTCTCAGATGAAGCCATTGAAAAGGTTCGCGAGAAGTTAGGTATGCTGGTTTCTTTCTCTTTTTTTTTCCTATGTCGGTCTTTTGTTGATATTCTCAACTGCATGGTTTTGTTATCTGAGCTTTTTGGGACATTGGGTTTTGATGCTCGTGTAAATAATATGCAATTAGACCTATTCCAAATGAATTCATTGACTGAGCAGTGAGCATCATCTGCTAAAAGTTTGTCGAATATGGTTTGTTTTTTAACTGATAGAATAGGTCTGTTTCCTTCATGAGGTGTGATGTCTATTGGATAGCGTTTGTTTAATGTCTCCGGGACAGAAATAGAGAGACAATGGAGACAAAAAACTTGTTTGGTGGTGGAGCCAAGAACATCCCCGAGACAAAAAAACACAAAATTTCTGTACCTCCAAAATGTGAGGATAGAACACGGAGACAGAAATTTAATATTTTTAATCTTCCATTAATACCCCTATACATATTTATTATTTATGTCTCCATATCCACTATCTCAATTGTCCCTGTATTTCTGTCCCTGTCCTTGTATTTCCTGTTCCAAGACAATAAATAAATGCTACCTTGATGAACAAAAATTGTGAAGCATGTTAGGAGCCTGATTAGGTCCAAGTAATTTGTTGTTCTATAGTATATCAAGAAAGCTGTAAGCCTTTTATCTTTCTCATTCTCACCTCTTTTCCTGCTAGACATTGTCTCTATGCTTCTGCAATGTGTCAAAGCAAGTTTTGGGTTTAAGTCTTTCCACGGGAGTCCTAGGCTCAACGCTAAGTTTCGAGGCTCAGTGAAGACAGTTTCGTCATTAAGCTTGCTTCTGTTCTTCTGAAGAGTCTTGCTTCTATTCTACTTAGGAGTTGACTATGAGTCACAATTTTCCCTTGAAACTTTCAGATGATCTAATCTTCTTCTTTTGACAAGTGGAAGAAGGGTCTCCATTTTCTGTTTAAATTTAAGGATGAATTTAGAGTGAAATAAGCACAAGTTTGTCATGAAACTTTTGTTGCAAACTTCATTTATATTTGTCATTTCTGAATTTGATTTTCTAGATAAATAATATGGTAAAGCATAATGTAAAAGATCAACCTGTGGAAACATGATTTTGAACTGCTCATCTGGTTATGTCCCCAGTTTGTGTCCTATGTGTTATGTCCCGTTCAATCTTCTGGTTACTTTGAAAGATAGCTCCAACTCCAAGATACTTCCTAAACAGTGCAACTTGTGGTATGATGTGGCCCCCAATTCTCATCTCCAAAACATTTCGTAGGCATGCCACTGTTTAATGTTTGAGATTGAGGTTATATACTCTACTCTGGGGTTGTGTGTAAGGGTGCATACATCAGTGTAAATTGTAATTTCATATTTCTGTGAACTTTGGTTCTGTTTTATGAAAGTCTTTTTAGAAACACAAATGCAAACACAGCCCCCAAGAACTGCCCATATTATACTTTTTTTTCCCATATGATATTCTGTTATTTATTGTAATCTCAGATGATCTTGATATTGCCATATAATAATTTTCCTGTCTAACTGAGGCTTATGTACTGACGTTCAACAAAATGTTTCAGAAAAAATCAAGCCATCAGATGTTGGTCTTGAACAGGAAGCACAAGCAGTTCGTAATTGGCCTGGTACAATGCTTGAGCGCAATGGGACCCTTCAACAGTCACCACCAATCAAATACCTGCATTTACATGAATGTGACCGCTTCTCTGTAAGTATCAAATCTCAGAGCTCCACATAAAGTTTCTTCACAATCAGCAATTTTGCAAATATGTAGACCTTCTATTGGGTATCATTACTGAAGTTTGGTTAATAATACCTTTTGCAGATAGGAATTTTCTGCATGGCCCCCTCGTCTGTTATTCCTCTCCATAATCATCCCGGAATGACAGTGTTAAGCAAGATCTTATATGGTTCAATGCATGTTAAATCCTATGACTGGATTGATTCCTCTGGCCCAAGTGACCCATCTGAAGGTCTGTTATCTTTGAGTTTCTATACTCCTGTGTTATTTCATCCAATTTTTAGTCCACTGTACCTGGATGGGAATTCATCAAGTGTTGAGTTTGGTGACTACGTCCTTGTCTTTTCTTGCCAAAGAAAACTAGCAGCATCCTTGTTGTGTCCAAAAGGCAATGGATATCTAACTTCTGTCGATGGGCTACTAATAAAGTACATGATCTCACTTTAAAGTTGAAACTATTAAAAGCACGTGTGACTGTAAAGTGACATATGGGATGTTTTGTAAATGTGAAGTTATGGATAAGGGGAGTCAAAATGGATAATTCTTAGTAACTGTTCTATTCCTTTCTGGTACAAACACTGACTAATCTGAATAAATCCTATTTCTGCTGTCTTAGTTGCTCAAAGAAACTTCTCCCCTCTGACAATTGTCCAGCTATACTGTTTGGGAGATTATATCGAGATTGTTTCCATTTCTCTCTCCTATGCTAAATAAAAGATGCAAATCAACCTTTGTCATGTATCTCCTACAATGGTTGGAGACATAGTCGTTTTGCTTGAATTCTTATCCAGTTTAGGGATGGAATTTTAATTTTATCAGATTCTGTCCTAGGAGGTGGAATGTTCCTCATATCTACCCTCCCACTTCCATAAGTTTCCCCTTCCCATTCAACCCTTAATTTTATATACATTGCTAGGCTGCATCACATTGATACTCTGACATCTTTAATAATACAGCAAAATGTTGTGATTCAATTGCAAGAAATGCTGAGACATATTCTTTGTACTATCCAATAGAGCATGAGATTTCGTTCCTTGCTAGGTAAATTATGAACTGCATAACAACGTATTTAATAAGGCTAATATGGCTCTATTTGCTAGCGACGATCAGTATTTATTTTGTCAATATATTTAGTTGTTTATCCCTCTGAAAAACTCTTTTTTTCTTTTGTTATCTCGGAGATCACATGATCTTTTTCTTTCATGGTAGTTTTCATTTTATAAATTGTCTTTTTTAATGAAATTTAGTCTTTCAACTTTCTGTCTCTTTAACTCATGTAGGAGCTGATAATGATTAATCAGTTTGGTAAGCTTCATTAATGTTTTTTGTTTCTCTTTTGTTCTTGTTTTTGTAAGGAGGATCTCTTCATTCTCTTGTCTTGTCCTCCTATCTCTTTGTATTCTTCTTCTTTTCATCTGAATAAAATTCTTCTTTTCCTAGAAAAAACTGATTAATCAGTTTGGTTTATTGGGCCCCAACAATTTGTTGTTGACAGCTAGACCCGCAAAGATTGTCAAAGATACAGATATGACAGCACCAACTCCAACAACAGTTCTTTACCCTACTCTTGGAGGAAACATACATTGTTTTAGAGCTATTACTCCTTGCGCATTCTTGGACGTGTTATCGCCACCTTACTCTTCAGAACATGGAAGGCACTGCTCTTACTTCCGCGTATCCCATAGGAATGATCTTCCAGGTAATCTGATTTATGTCCAATTATCCATTGCAGGTTCCTAGATTCCTCATAGATTTCATCCGAAGTGATTGATGGTTTCACCATTGTGTTCTTTTAACCATACTGTGTCATTGTCTACATTCATATCGATTGCAGGTGACCTTGAGTTGAATGGAGTTACAGTTTCTGACATCACATGGTTAGAAGAATTTGAACCTCCTGATGACTTTGTGGTACGGCGAGGGCTGTACAAGGGTCCGGTTATTAGAACCTGAATACCTTTCTTGTTTCTGTAATCCACACTAGAGAAAATTGGCTTCTTATCTTTTAGGATACAGCAAGGGAGTTGTGGAGCTGAGTTGTCAAAAAAAAAAAAAAAAGCCAATGCAATAATCCTATTCTTTGGGCGATGTCAGTTAGGCATTTGGCTTGTACATAACAATGCACTTTTGCAGCATATCTATAAGTCATAAGTCACTGGCCTCAGCTTAATCCTGTAGAATAGTTACGGAATTTGAAAACAGACAGACCTCAATCATGATGAGTGTGGCCTTATTAAATTTCGTTTGCTTATTGTTGGGAATAAGAAACCATATCATATAATTTTTGCTATGTCTTAAGCTTGTTTGGCAAATATCAACTTCCCCTACCCAACAACATTGCATGTCAGTTCAGAACGTGCCCAATTGCAGCATAGGCTAACACCATTCGATCGAGTGTGAAGTTCCACAAGGATATCATATTGAAGTTGATTTTGCAGTTGTTGTTAAAACAATTGACAGTGGTTTTACTATCATGTTGTATTATGACTTTTGCTTTTCATCTTGGAAGGGAAGGAGAAAAAAAAAAGGGTTTGAAGAGTAAGGGCTTGTGTAGTTATGGTTATTGAAATCTGTATTTTCTGTCTTCACTATTTACTTTAATGAATCTTAAAAACAAAATACAAAGAAAATGAAACCAGGGAATGAACATAGAACTTATACATACCCTAAAATTCTGAAATCTCTTCCCCCCTTTTTTCTCCGAAATACATTTCACAAACATATCCAAATGGCATGAGTTGATGTACGAGGACATTCTACCTCTGGTGGTGCCCCCTTTCATTACATATGCAAGAGCTATAAGTTTTCTATGCTGTTCAAATTTAAAAAGGTATATAAATGAAACTACAAACTTTAGAATCATGTCTGCGATGTTAGTGTGATCCTTTTTGGTTTTGTTGCGGTCTTGTAAGAATTCTGCTTGCTTTCTTCATTTTATTTCTTGATTATTTCAATCTTAAAAACAATAAATTTGTGGCAGAGTTTACAAATTATGCTCAAGAGTTGGTTATGTGCTTTATTTTATGTTTTGTTTGTAACGTGATAAAGAGGGGGGAAGAAACTAGAAGAGGAGAAAATGGGCAGAAAAGGGTACTTTCTGCTGTTTGGAGGGCAGGAGAAAACTAGCAGGAAAAAAGGAAAAAGCCATGGGATCTAATAAGAAAGTTTTCTTTGCTGAACCAAGAAAAACTTAAGGTTGAGATGTTTATAATGCGTAAGCACTATTTTTGTCTTTTTTTTTTCTCTTACCATATAAGACAATCATTTTAAAACTTATTATTTATATCATTACATTTTTGTTTCTTTTCTTCTCAGCTAAACAATGAGAGAAAAATTATGTACTCTTCTTTTCATTTTCTTCTTGTTTCTTTTTCACTGTTATCTCAAAACACATAAACATAACAGAATATGATTCCTACAATAATAAAAGAGTATAAATTCTACCCACGCTTGGTTGGTTTAAGTAATTTAACATTTGTTTTCCTTTAACGACGTGACAAGTTTCGATTCAGCTGTTATATTAGTTAGGACGTAGTAAATTTTGGGTATTGTTGGTTTAATCAATAAAAAAGAGGAGTCTATTCTACGGAATTTAAGGCCAATTATGAAAAATAGTACTAAGAAGATGCTTGTTTTCTTTTGAAATTGTAGTAGTCATGTCATATAATGTGATTATGGCATATTAGTGGCATTTGCTTTCACCCTTAAATATAACAAAATATATTTCTACAGAAAATATGAATGCTAATATAATATTTCCTATACAAAGTTGGAGCAAAATAAATAAATATATGGTATGTGTGTGTACTACTCAGTTTGCTGCATTTCACCTTTCACCTGTCACTTTTGACATATTTATTAATTAATTTTAAACATAAAATTATTTTTTTCTTATCTATTTTTTTTATTTTACAACGTTGGTTAATAGATCAAGAAGTGTGAAGGTTACTTATGTACAACAAAGAAATGTAAACACTAACACCTGATATATTAAAAAATTTCAAATCTCGTCGTGTAATTTCTTAATTAAATTAAAATAGGCTAGATGTTATTTAGTTGAGACTTTATAATTTGCCAAATCGACAAGAGTAGATCATAGATTGACTCTTGTATGCAAAATTTCTCCATCCCTGATTTCCAAAAATCAAAATATATTATCCTACTACTAGCACATTATTTTTTTCTAGGGAAGGAATTTCTTGAGATGCTGACTTTCAAATAAATAAAGCAGCAAGATCATATATTACAGAGCCAGCATCCATATTCTGAGTACAGCTATAGTTTTTCTTGCCAAATCTGCTAGTAGCCAAAAATGCTTGCAATTGATGTATAAACTCACGACCCTCCGCAAAACATGGGCATGTGATCAAAATTGTGATCTCTCTGGTACAACCACACAGCATGGCATTATTCTCTCTAAATGTGTCTGTGTCTGTGTCTATGTCATATACTACTATAAACTTGTGAGATTATTTTTCTTATGGTGGTTTCTATTTGCGTTGGCAAAAGAGTCGCCGCGAAGACAGGCATTATATGTGCAAACTCATCCACGCGCGAGAGAGAGAAATCACTTGGACCATGAAGTGAATTAGAATCTTTGCATGCATTATTATTTTATGATAATTAATTATTAGTCCCCAATCTCACAGATTACTATAAGATGATGAGTAACAGCCAAAATTCTTAAGACTGTGTAATCGGATACTTGATCGTGAACATGGGAAAGAATGCAGAAAACTAGATAGCTATATTTTCAAAATTCTAATGTACTCTTGGGTCTCTAAAGGTCCATTTGACTATTTCTTATTCACATTAATTTGCTTCGTTTATATCTTTTGATTATATTTGTTTCTCTCCATACGGTGGAGGAATAATCGACCATATATTATTTACACTAGTGGTTGCATTTATATATTTATTAAAATGCATGCACTTTGTTATTGGTTGAATATGCTCTCAATTCCTATTTCCGGAGGTATTTTTCTAGTTTCGTTCTGACTATTGAGCTGAAGGAATTTGAATTCTGTTGGTGGGTCATCAATTTCATACGAGTAATATTATGAAAATAATAAAATTATACAATAAATATACACTGTATATCTTATTACTATTAGATGTGATGAGTAAACAAAATTAGTGGGGATCACTCATCACATTTAATGGTGATAAATATGTGATATATATTTATTGTACAATTTTATTGTTTCCATAACAATACTCATTTTATATTGTGGTGGTTGGGATTAAAGGTTGAGTCAATTTACATACATTCGCGACTATATTAAAGTACACTTAATGCAACCCATCAGTTATATTGAAGGAAAAAATGAACCCTAGTTTGCTAGATGTCTTAAGGAATATTAAAAGTTGGGGCCAATCTTGTATTAACGGGAAGGAAAAAAAAAAAGGAAGAATTTTAGAGCCTAGTGGTGAAGGCCTTTGCTCTCTGTCACGAAGGCATGGGTTGAACCGTTTAGGTCATCCTATAATATTAGTTTGTTATCAAACAAAATCAAAACACTATAATAGCATATTAGCTTGAGTAGCAGTTCAAAAATTCTAGCGGATGCAACATGCTTATATAGACAGATGCAGACAAAATCTGGTAGACAGTGCCATCGAGACGGTTCTTAAATTATTTTTTTTTCTTATCTAATTATACATTTTCTTTCTACCAATTCAATTTTTAGGTACGAATTAATTAATATAAATGTGAAAGTGATGCGCGAATAATATTTTCCCATGTCCTATATATTGAAATTGTGAAGGAAATTGCTAGTGCAGATCATATATATATATGGATTTTATTCAACGTTAGGGTGTTTGATTTTTATTTGATAATAACTACAACTACCTCCAATTCAAATTAAAAAATTACCCCCATAAGAATCAAAGTGGAAAGTGTGAAAGGAAGAAAAAAAGTGTATCATAGTAGCAAAAAAAGATGAAAATGACTTCACTACTAATTATAAATATATTATTTCTTGCATAAAAGTGGCTGCATTATATTAGACCTGGAAAGTTGAATATGAATTATACAAATTCAATAATAATTAAATTAGAAGGAGGTAGACCCTTGCCAACCGGCAAAAGATTTTTATCATATAATTAAGATTGTTATTCTGAGAAAGATTCTTTGCTTCTCTGCAAGTGTTCCTAAAATATACAACATGTCAACTCCCATGCACAGAAAATGACAAACGTGAAAGTTTTTGTAAGCAGCTAGCTAGGTGCGTATGGAGCTAAGAGAATTCCCACACAAGAACCCATTTTCTTCTCTCCGACGTAGCCTCTCTAATCCAATCCCTTTGTTTAATCCTTCGAATATTTGTCTTCATTAATAAGTTTCTCTTTCTCTCCCTCTGAGACCTCCAACGCACATACATAAAATTTGTGTTCACACAAATCTATAATCAAATTTGGGTGTCTTGTAGCCAAAACCTAATCCTTGAAAAATGATTCCTCATTGGGACCTACAAACTCTCTGCAAGTGCAAGGGATTGAGTATCTCAATTGCCTCATGACAAATGGCTTAAATTCTTTCCAAGATGCCCGAGAAAGTAAATCCTTGGACGATTGGGATGACGACAAAGTAAATCCTTGGACGATTGGGATGACGACCCACAAATGAGACAATGTGGGGGAATATCAAATGCCATGACACAATAGTGTCTTATTTACCATGCATGTATCATCATCTTGCTTTTTACTACTACTTTTGGACTCCATCTTTTCACCAGTTTTATCCTTATTCTCCTCAAATATACTTTAAGTATGTGTGTGCCAACAAATTTCGAGAGTTTTATATCACTCGAATGCACATATAATTTAGTTATACACACATATATTACATTTTTTTGGTTCACTTATGTTTTGGTTTCCAGGCTATGCAAGGCGGGATAACTATTGTTTAGAAAAATTGATAGTAAGAACAACGGCCAATGCTTTGTTCACTTACATTCTAGACTTTAACAATTATATTAAAAATATAGGTACAGTGGAAGATAATAATAATCCATAAAGCTAAAAATTAATAAATAGATATGACAATTTTTTTTTCTTGACACCACTTAGTAATCTTTCACATTGACAATATTGAAACATTTTCTTCCCAATTACATATTGGTTGCTATACTGTTGCTTCCTCTGCTTTTGCTTTCCTACCATTTTTTTTCTGTTTTAATTTCTTGAGTATATTCCGCACTCGTTCGATAGGCAAGGAATTAATCAGTGTTGTCATGCATCTAATTGGGAACCCTCAACAACCCTTGCTTTGTTTGCGTACTTAAAAAGACGTTTTTCTTTTGAAAAATCATAGCTATCATCAAATGATCAGCATCTGATAGAAACTAACAAGATTACGTTGAACTTTTCATTGGACGCATAAGCATATAGTACAAATGCTTTTTCCCTGCATTTCTTTACCCTTATCATTACTAATGTCCCTATAATTAGTTAAGACATACTGACATGAAACTTTCGAGGTTAGTATAGATAATATATATATTGGATTATTTTACTCTAGGGATTTGGTGCACATTACATATGAGTATAGGACTCACTACGACCTTTCCTTTTCCCAATTCTAAGAGAGAAAAGAATCGAAAGGGGAAAAAAAAAGGACAAACAAAAGCTATGTTGGTTTAGCCAGACAAATTTTTAAAAAGACTCACTTTTTCGTTTTCAATTGCAGCACTTGATTTGGTTGTCTTCAGCTATGAGCCAATAGAGGATGAATAGCATAATTTTCTGTTAGAGCTTTATTATAACAATCAATATATTGCGTGCATATATGTTCAGCACCGCAAAGAGCTTTCTGCTTATAAATTATGCTTCATTTAGAATTCTTGGGGTGCCTTTGATTTGTTCACCTGCACATCAGAACCACAGGTGTTTATATTTCGTACTGGCTACAATTGAAGGACCAATGAAAAGAGTAATGTTATTTGTTCTACCCAAAATAAAATGTTCATGGACAACAACTCAAATTTAATGATGAAAAAATAGGAACTTTTTACTTTTAAGTGGGGTCCATATAGAATTTAAGGATGGTAGATTTTAAACTATAGTTTCTAATTAAGTATTATATGGAACACACGGTATCAAAAGCTTTTTTAAGAAACCATATATTATTTCAATATCTAAAAATTGGTATATAAATGAGATACCAACTTCATTATCATTTGATGCGAGTGTGGTGGTTTCCATTATCTCTATTCATCTATTACATTCAATGGTGATAAAATAAATATCTCATTTAGATGCTCACTTTTGGATATTGAAATAACATTGTTCTATTGGAATAAAGAATAAAAGCAAAACTATGGGATGGTACTGGATGCAAGAGTAACAATGACGTTGAGAAAGTGACGTGTTTGTGGATTAAAGGGGAGGCAAGAGTTATTAACAAGCTAGAGAAAATCGGATCGGGTATCGAACCGATCAAGGTACTGGTTTGAAGGTTTAGAGGTCTAACCGGTTCAATTAGGATCCAACTGAAATATAATAAAATATATATATATATATATATATGATTAATTAGAATATAAATAAATATATTAAATCATTAATATTAACATAATCAACAAAAAAATATTCATAGGCCTATAAAAATAAACATAATCTTTATAAAATTTCTCTAATATCAACCTCACAATATGATCACAAATCATTTGAAAATAATACTTGTTGGTAACCATTAGGGTTTATGGTGAGTAGTCTCTAAATAATAGAGATAGGAGAACAACAATCCAATAATTTTTGTTAATGTCCTTCTTTAGTTTCATTTTTTTTATTTTTACTCTATGACTGTCATAAAATATCAATATTTAAGTTTTAGAATAAAAAAAATTAAGTTTTGTAAAAAAAAAAAATCCAGTCAAATCGGTCTAATTTTTCCTGGTTTTAACCGATTTTTCACCGGTTTTAACTCCTCCCAGTTTTTTGGATTTAACCGAGGTCGGTGTGGGTTTTAGTCAGCCAGTGAGTCCGATCTAATTTTCTCTTCCTTGGTTATTAATGATGGTCAATATATATACGCCTGCAAATAAATATTACTATGACTAAATTCCAAGGTTAATTAGTTTTGATTATAATTTATATCGACTAAAAGAAGCGGACGCTGTCAGTAACAGAGGTCAACTAAAGATCATCACGGAAAGGTAGGCAAGAAGGAGCTTGGATAGAGAGATAAAGAAGTGAGAGGTAGACAACCTGTCAAAGAAAAATTGGAAAGGTAAAAAAAGGCTAAAAAAATATCACATGATTCTCAATAGTCCAAGATAGGGGTCATGTGTGTCTTTCATATTTTGTATGGTGAGCTCTAGCTTGCTAGCTACAATTGCTAACTCAAATCTTTAGCTTTAAAATGAAAAATGAGAAGCAAAATTAATTTAAAATTGGAAAAACAAGTGGTTTGCCCGACCATCGTCTTCTACATGTAAAATATTTAATGTATCGTACCATATTTGAATATAGTAATGTGTGAGAATATTTGATGTGCGATGACTACTGGTATTTGAAGCTTAATTTTCCATACATTCCAACTAGAAGCCCCACTTGCTAATAATGCACCCAGAACTTCTGATCACACCGAAAGCAACCTTATTACTTAGTAAATCTCTCTTATCTCTCCTCTCCCTCTCTCTCCCCCTAGCTATCTTTCTACTTGTGTGTGCAAGAAGTAGGGTTTCCAGCATCAACAGATTGATCAATATATCAAGTCAACACGAGCGGATTGGGAGTTTTTATTAAGAGTACATAGCCTGCAACACCCGTTATGTCAGCTTGAGTCAACCTCGATCTTCTGCTTTTATTCAGCTGCAAAGATGATTAAGGGGTCTTCAAGAAATTGGCTTAATTAGTTAGATCTTGGAAACAAGAGTTAGTTGGCTTCAATATATCTTGAATCATCTGTGGTTTGGTTGAGTCTTGGAAGGGGCTGAGTTAATAAGGTTGTCATCAAGCTGCATATATATCCTCACCAATGGTTTGTGATTATAGAACTGCATCCCTCTTCTCTCTCTTGATGAGCAATTCTTTCCCATCAACATGTTCTTCAATGTTTTAGATTAATATAATATTGACTTATTTTTGAGGAATAACCAATTCTATTTGATTTCTTGAAGTCGTAATTTTTTTTTTTGGTTTTAGATTTTACCTTTTTAATTATTTCGTTACTAGGTTATAAAATCATTCATTATATTTGTCTCTACATATTAATTTAAGCTTTTGGAAAACTTTGTTCATGGCATTCTCTAATGAAGAGAGAATTTAAAACTTGAAGTTCAATGTAAATCTTATACTATCATGTAGTTCCTATCTTCTGCAGTTCCCCACCCTTATATCCCCTTCCAAATTTTAAAAAAGAAAAAAGCAGCTCCTATTTCAAAGAAAATACTAAATGAAGCTTAAACACAAACACATTTTATTCAGAGGAAGATCCAAAATTATTTCACCTTGCACTTATAGACTGGTACCTTATAGGTTATGCACTCTTCTATACAATACAACTTTCAAATTGTCGGTTATAATATGAGTGTGGAATTCCAAGACCTAGGAACATGCACACGTTTATAATAAATTTATTGTGAAAATATTAAGAGGACACACCTAGAGAGTCCTTCTAAGACATTGTCTTGTCTTCAAAATCGTTACAACTAATTAATTAAAATGCGTTGATTTTTTCCCACACAAGTACTAACATAAAAATCTTGGCGCTATATGTGGCAATAATTATATTAAGCGACACACTTCGCTGGATTCTGAAATTTTAGTGTCTTCTGACCTTCACTCTATACCATATCTAACACAGGAAAAAAGGGGTTATTAGAAGATTGCTTTAACACAAATGGCTGAGAGAATTTTCATAGCTGAAGAGGATAAGAGTGAAGGTAGTGGTGTTCAAGCCAAACCCTCTTCTCTAAGTCCTAAAAAACGTTCATTCTTTGACTTGAATGAAGATGCTGTGGAAGATGGGGATGATTGCATCAGTGATGATCAGATCAGTAACAATGACATGTCATCTCAAGAAGGAAATTTGAGTAGCAACAACTCTTGTGAAGAAGGGAAAGGGAGATCAGAAACTACAGTTAGGCAATATGTGCGGTCCAAAATGCCAAGGCTGCGTTGGACTCCTGATCTCCATCTAGCTTTTGTGCATGCTGTTGAGAGGCTTGGTGGACAAGAAAGTAAGTGTGATTCATCTCTCTTCACGCACCTTATTTTTCCTGTTACATCGAAATTTGAATTTGTAATCTCATCTGCATTATCCAAATCTCTCACCTTGATCACCGGTGGCTTCTCATCATTTCACACTGAATTATTAGAACTTGGTTGTTTAAAAATTAATCACTTCCTTCAAAGTGTTGGAATTTTAATTATTACACTTTATGGTGAAACGGAACAACTAGATTTTTCTTGATTATTTTTTAACCTTTAGTTTTCAATGGTAATGTTGGGTACAGGAGCAACGCCCAAGTTGGTTCTCCAGTTGATGAATGTGAGAGGACTTAGCATTGCACATGTAAAGAGTCACTTGCAGGTATATGTATGTCCACATGTATAGAAGCTCATATATGCAACAATCAATTAGATTTGTTGGCTGCTTGATTCCTTTATGCCTACTATAATTTTTCAATTCTATCTTCTTATAACGGATTAATTGTATTTCTGGAATTCAGATGTACAGAAGTAAAAAGCTTGATGAGTCTGGCCAAGGTAAACTTTTAGAACCTTTATTCCATTATACCATTATATTGTTGGCAAAACCATGTTTTGAATTTGAACTCACTGCACTAGGCATGGCTAATTTGCTATTTCATGTGTTTCCAAAGGTTTAACCACATGCATGATTATTATTATTATTAATATTAATTCACTGTGTTTTTATTTCAGTTTTATCCCAAAATAGGGCAATGCAGGGAAGGCATCAAATTTTGCAGATGTACCAAAGATTTAATAATGCCCAAGGACACTTTGGGGTTGATAATAACCGGAGCTATGTGCCATCATCTCTCCTAATGAAACAACCTTGTGACATCAAAGCTCAGGGTCCTTCAAGGTATAGAAAATTAACAGCCAATGAGGAAATTAAAAGTTTAAAAGTCTATATATATCAAGATTTGGATGAAAAATTGAAATTGGAAAGAATATTATTTGAATACATGATATATGAAATTATACATATTATATCAATGTAAGTGTGAGTGAATATTATATTGAGATACACATATATTGAGATTAAAAAAAAGTATTGCATATATTTATAATTTAATTTCCATGTATTGCCATTGTAATTTTATTTTTTACATTATTCTTGTGTGGTGTTGTATATTCATATAACACTCTCTTTGTAGATGTCACCCGGCTGGGCTTTTCAATAGTCACATGATTACAAGGTCAAGTTCGGTGTGGGACAAAGATTCAAGGTTATATGAGGCAAGCTCACATCTATTTGATGTAAGGGATGCAATAACAAGAAATGAGCCTTTTAGATCTTGCCAGCTACTTGAAGAAATGAAGTGGCCTCCTCGGGCAATGGATGGATCACAAGAAAGCCATGACAAACATGAATTTTTAGGCATTTCCCGGGAAGACAAGTGTAGCGCAAAACCTTCTCCATGGAGCACTTACGCTGGTTGTATCAATAATCAATGTCATAGTTCTTGCAGTCCTATCTTCCCTGGCCACGCGAAGTTTGATGCTAAGGTAACAAAACCTCTCCAATTTACCTTGGTAATTCACATTCTTACTTGCAATATGTAATTGCTACTATTTCATTTGGTTATCAAAATGGTCGCATTAAAAAAAATGATCTTTTACAATTTTAATTTTTCAACAAAACATTCATTTTGAGTCCTCTAAAATTTTAAGTCGGACAAATTAGTCCATATAAAAAAAAAACTCAAATTGGTCCCTGCAGAATTGAATAATTTGAAAAATTAGTCTCTGAAAAATAAATTTCTCAAATTGGTCCCTACAAGATTTCAAATCAGATAAATTGATCCGTACAAAATTGAATAATCAGCCAAATAAATTCCTCTAGTAAGTTAAATAAGGAGAATTAACTTATCTAACAATTCACTTTTGTAAGTACTAATTGGAGAGTTTTTTTAGAAACTAATCTATCCTACTATTCAATTTTTACAGGAACTAATTTGAAAGTTTATTTTTTCTAGAGATCAATTTGTTACTTGAAATGTTGGATGGAGCAAAATGGGTGTTTTGTCTAATTTTTTAAAGTTTGGCTTTGAATGCAATTAGAATGAATTTCATTGAGTGCAAGCTTGATATAAATTTTTTGGTATATATCGTCAAACAAAAAAAATATTAAAAAAATGAGTATTTTCAATTTTTTGAAATATTAAAAGCACCAACAAAATATATTCAAGAAAAGTAATTAATACAACATAATTGTTGAAAATACTTATAACAAACTTAATTTTGACATTTAATAATTAATAAAAACTTATAAGTATATTTAACGGTTACTTTATGTAAAAATTATTTTTCTTGATAATACTTTTATTGATGTTTTAATTATTGAAAATACTCATTTATCTTGTAGTAAAATAACTGGGCTAGTTATGCTTAGATTGATATGAATAACTCTTTTGGGACAGAATTGAGAGTGATTTGATTTCCTTGAAATAAACCATAAAAAGTTATTGATATCTTGTTTCATCAATAGCCAAGCTGATTTTATCCACGTCAATAAATAAAATGATTTTATCTCTGTTTTTTTCGGTCAGTTTGGACATGTATAATAAAATATTTTTACATATTTTAACTTGTAAATCAAAATATTGATAATTTCTACTACTAATTTTATAGTAATAGTATGTGTGCCATTTATAACTCTGGAACCACGCAACTTCATATGATACTATATAAACTGTATATTAGCATTTGGCAGATATACCTACCTTGCATTAAGCTAAGGTAATGATTTCTTTCGTAATGTAGGTTCATGATCTAAAAGACCAAAAGCTAGAATTCACAAACGAGGTTCAAGTGTCGCAGCAAGGCCATGTTAAACCCCAATTAGAAAGGATGAATGAGAAGAAAGGGTCACCAAGTTTCCTAGAGCTAAAGCTAAGCCAAGATTCAGGAACTCCAGAAAGTGAACAAGATATCAATACGAAGCTTTCTCTTTCCATATTCTCTTCCTCATCATCATCAAATGCAAGGCAACGAGCACAACGTAGTGAGAAGCACAAAGACAATGTCCAGAGTGGGAGTTTGTGTTTACAAAATTGCGCACCAAGGAGTCATTTGGGCTGAGTACTTCGGGTATCACCATGTCAAATAGGGCATAGAAGTGAGATCTTTTAAGTACTTGCATCGTACTACAAGAAAAATGAGTATTTTCAACGATTTAATCATTAAAAGTATCATCAAAAGTATTATCAATAAAAGCAATTTTGATAATATTTTTATTAACATTTTAATTGTTAAAAATACTCATTTTTTTTTATAGTATTACAACAAACCACGTATATGCATGCATTGACCTTTTACTCGGTTTAAAAGAAAAAAAAGAAGAAGAAGTAATTTTAGTCATTTGACTCTTGATGTTATTTGCATATGAATTTTAAAAAATCTTAAAAGTGTTCTCCCCAGGAAGAAAAAATCCGTGTTATGTTCGATTTATCCAAACCAAAGAGAAAAAGAAAATCTCCATCTAAAAATTAAAGAACTATAATTAATTTAATTCGAGTGGGATGTAGTCTATATATTATATTATGTGGTAAAACTCTTACCGTAATAATTTTTCTATGAGAATTGAAGTCAAAACCATAATAGAGAGAAATAAATTTCAAACCACTTTGAATATGAAGCATTTGTTATATGAAAAATCTCATATTGTCATGCAAAAGGTGCAAAAAGAATTTTTTTTTTTTTTTGGTTAGAAGTTTATTGGTTAAAATTTCTCACTTCAACCATGTAAATTTTTGTTGGATATGTATTAGACTATTAGTTATATATACCATCCTAACTTTTTCTTTATTAAGACAGTGTTATCTGTATTTTTAAAATTAATATAATATATATACAAAATCTATTCCAAATAATTAAATAATTGTTTAAATATTAATTTTCACATTTAAGATAAACAAAACCCCTATTTAAATTGTGTTTTTGGGTCGCCCGCCCAAGATTAAAAAAAAAATCTTGGTTGATCATCTCCACGAAGAAAGAAAGTAATTTCTCAATAAGGTAAAATTTAGATTAATTAAGATAAAATAAAACAGAGGAACCAATAGTTAACAACAAACATTTATGATGGACTTCGACACCAATGAAGCCCTTCACACGAGTACGAATCTCACGCATCACCAGCAGAAGATGACAAGGGTACGAGACATTGAGTTGACCAAAGAGTTGACCAAGAAACAAAGTTGACAAGATGAATCATATTCAACAATTAATGATACCAGCGAAGTTCAGAGAAAGAGCAAGGTTTTTCTTACTATTTACAAAAATTATTTATCAACCTCTTTTATAAATAAATCATCTGTAATAATTTGAACACCTATCATTTAAAAAAGTTACTTTTCTTGATGGTTTGACAGTTTGTTAAATTTTCTTTGAACGAGTCTCGTATATGTCAAATAAAGTAATCCTTTATTAGATAATATTCAGATTATACAACAACTTATTCTTATCAAATCCTTCTGACAGTAAATTAACACCAAATCAGAAGAGAGACTCCAAAATTAGAACATTACACATGTGATAGCAGATAGCAATTAGTAACGATATTTCTTAACTAAATTATCCTCCAATTTTTAGATCTTATCACTAATTAACAATTTCGTGCACTATATAACGCAAAGCCCTTGTTCAAGGTTTGCAGCATATAAAGAAAAAGAAAAAGGCAAAAAAGTGAGTAAGGAGGCACAAATTATCGACATAATTGTTCAAAAGATGGCGGGTGGTGCTGTTGTTTCTTCAGGAGGAAGATACTATGAGGGCAAAGTCACAGTGTTTGTGTTGGTCACATGTTTTGTGGCTGCAATGGGGGGTCTCCTCTTTGGTTATGATCTTGGAATTACAGGAGGAGTGACTTCTATGGAGCCATTCTTGATCAAGTTCTTCCCTTCTGTATATAAACAGATGAAAGATCAATCGGGTGGTGAGAGCGAGTACTGCAAATTTGACAACCAACTCCTTACATTGTTCACCTCCTCTTTGTACCTTGCAGCACTAGTAGCTTCTTTCTTTGCCTCCACAACTACAAGAATGCTAGGTCGCAAGCCTTCAATGTTTATAGGTGGCTTGTTTTTCCTTGTTGGCGCATTATTGAATGGTTTTGCTATTAATATCGAAATGCTTATCATTGGTCGTCTGTTGCTCGGTTTTGGTGTGGGCTACTGTAATCAGGTAAAAATTAACGTAGCAAGTATGCTTTTCCATATCAATGTTTGGTTTTAGAGGATTCTTTTAGACTTGTGTCATTTGTCCTCCGGGACACCTTGCTGACTCATACTTCATCTATTATTAAATTGGGTATGGACCCAATTTAAATAGTGGACAAGGTGTGAGTCGGCACGATGGGATTCACACCTCATCTAATGATAGATGAAGTGTGAGCCGATATGGTATCTCATATACAATGATTACAATTATCAATTTTCATTCTTTCTTACTAATTGATGATTAATTTTTACCCCTTACGTGTCTTAATAGTCTGTACCAGTGTATTTGTCTGAAATGGCCCCTGCAAAGATTAGAGGAGCATTGAATATTGGATTCCAAATGATGATCACAATTGGCATCTTGGGTGCAAATCTTATTAACTATTGGACATCCAAGCGTGAAAATGGGTGGAGAATTTCTTTAGGTGTTGGAGCCGTCCCAGCAGTTGTGTTATGTTTGGGGTCTCTTTTCTTGGGTGACACACCAAACTCCATGATCGAAAGAGGCCGACATGAAGAAGCTAAGGCAATGCTGAAAAAGATACGTGGCACTGATAACATTGATGAAGAGTACAAAGATCTCGTCGATGCTAGTGAGGCAGCTAAAATGGTGGAACACCCATGGAAGAACATTGTGCAGCCAAAATACAGGCCTCAACTCACTTTCTGCACTTTCATTCCATTCTTTCAGCAACTCACTGGCATCAATGTCATCATGTTTTATGCACCTGTCCTTTTTAAGACTCTGGGCTTTGGTGATGATGCTTCCCTTATGTCTGCGGTTATTTCCGGAGGTGTCAATGTGCTTGCCACATTTGTCTCGGTCTTTACTGTAGACAAGTTTGGACGAAGGATTTTGTTTTTGGAAGGTGGAGCCCAAATGGTTATTTGCCAGGTAAAAATAATTACTCTGATTTTTAAATTTTCATAAAGATAATATACAACTAGAAATACTTAAGCATTTTAAGAGTAAGAGAAAATATTTGAAGGAGAAATATTTTCTCTTATTCCAAAAGCATTTAATAAATAAAGCATAGTAGATATTTTCTTTTACTATGAGAGTATTTAATAATTTTTCTGATATACAACTCAAAATTAAATATACTTCTTCATTTTTAGCATGACAAATTTGAACGGCATAAAATTCATTTGTAGATTGCAGTTGGGGTTATGATTGCTCTGAAGTTTGGCGTGAGCGGTGAAGGGTCCTTTAGCAAAGGAGAAGCCAATCTACTTTTGTTTTTCATTTGTGCATATGTTGCAGCTTTTGCTTGGTCTTGGGGACCATTGGGTTGGTTGGTGCCTAGTGAAATTTGTTCTCTTGAAGTACGATCAGCAGGACAAGCAACCAATGTTGCCGTGAACATGCTCTTCACATTTGGCATTGCTCAAGTTTTCCTTAGCATGCTCTGTCACATGAAATTTGGCCTATTCTTCTTTTTCGCCGGCTTTGTGATCATCATGACCATTTTCGTTTTCTTACTTTTGCCGGAGACAAAGAATGTCCCGATTGAAGAAATGAATAGGGTGTGGAAATCACACTGGTTCTGGACCAAGTTTATTCCTGATGAGGCTGTTATTGGTGGATATGATCGCAAGGCTACTACCCCTTGAAGTTGTTCAAGATCAAATTGTTTAGGAGACAGAATAACCTATTCACAGAACCAAAAAAAAAAATGATAGCAACTATTATCCAAATTTGATTAGTAAGATTCTGCAATTGCTATTTGGGTATGGATAGAGTTGTTATCCTCATTCACCGCATGCCCACACTCATGTGCGACTCTTTCTCCTCTATCTCCATCTCCCAGCCAGCAAGTAAAAGGGACCCTTTTCCCATTGCAAGGTTAATTATGTGTTGGTGGGAGGAAATTTAAGGGGCTTGGAAGTGACTACACTAAGAATGCTTAAAAGCTTCCAGTGCTTAAAAGGGACCCCTGTACCTCAATTATTTGGACCTTGGATTATAGAATTGTCAGTTGTAAATCTCCTTGGACGAAAAACTTGTAATATAAAACGTTTGTTTGTATCTTTTGGGATTTGCAATTGTTTGCTGTTGGTGAGGGTTAATATGTTTTCTGTAATTTCGTTGAAATCAAAACTTACAATTTCGATAACTACTCATCAAACTACATCTTTATGGGCGAAGAATGCAGCCAATTTTTTTTTTCCCCGATAATCCCAATTATTTAAGCCTATATGTATCCTTTAAAAAAAAAAGAAAAAGAAAACTATATTTGTCTGGCTTCACAGACCTTGTATTAAGCGTGGCCCTTACCTATTAAGATAGATAAATCTCCAAACAAGTCCGAACTGATCCTATTGCTAAATATATTTGGTCAGGTCGGACCAAATATAAGTTGGGTCATAGTTCTCTATAACCATATGTAAATACTCGACGAATTCCACCATGGTGAAAAATTAATTCAAGAGTAAATATCCATTTTAATATCTCATTTTTTATTTATAAATTATTTTAGATCTTGATTTTTAAAATAAGTTAAATTAGTCCCTAACATCATAAGATATGAGTCATATTAATCTCATAACCTACTTTTATTTAATATTCTATCAATTAAATGATGATAAATAACCTTAAGTGATACATTAACATACTATATATCATCTGAAATAGAATCAAATTTAAAATGACTCATTTTTTTATTTAAAATTATACAAAATAAGTCATTTAAATATTCATTTTAAATCATAAAATGACTCATTGTGTATAATTTTAAATAGTAAAATAAGTTATTTTAAACTTTATTTTACTGTAGATGACACAGTATGATAAGATATATCTTAACATTACAGTCATCATTTAATTAATAAAGTGTTAAATACAAGTGTAATAAGGGATAAACTTGACTCACATTTTATAATGCTAGAGACTAATTTGACTTATTTTAAAAGTCAGTGACTAAAACAATTCACAAATGAAAAGTCAGGAATTAAAATAAATATTAACTCATAAATCAAATACAACTTGAACATATATATATACGTTTCTTAAAATCAGAAAATTAAGCAATGCAATTACCATCTATACATTGAATGTCATAACCCATTATTTAATTTTAAACATACGAATCTCCTCAAGTGGAAGAAAAAAAATAAAATAAAATGGAGATGGATAAGATACAATGATCGAAACAAGAATAGTGACTCCTACCAAATAATCTCAGTAGTATGCTCTGTATTTATGAATATACATGAGTTAACTCACATTTGATTGCCTCCATTATATTATTCCCTTTGGTCTGTCTAGCCACCGCCGCCGCCACCTCCACATCCGCCGCCCCCACCGCCGCCACCGCCACCTCCACATCTGCCGCCGCCTCCACATCCGCCCCCACCATAACCTCCTCCACTTAGACCGGCTCTTCCTTTTCTATGCCTGCTGCGGGAATCATCAGCACCACAGGAAAATATTACCATTGATATGATCCAAAGAGACACAAAGATCATTCCCAGCATAAACAGGATCCCAGAGTTATGTCTATTTGCTTCATCTCCGTGAAATATTTGAAAGCGTTCTCTGGCCATGTTTTCACCAATGGAAGCTTCGCTTTCAGAATACTCAGGATCTATCCATTAATCTATGAATATGATTAAAAACTCAAATAAGGGTTTTCTAGACTCCTTGATAATCTGAAAGTTAGCTACCATGAACTTGGTCAAAAACTACTTGTAGAAGTTGGTTGAAGGAAATTATTTAATATAAATATATAATAAAGTAAAGCAAGAAAATAGCGATTGAGAATTGAGATCCTAACATGTGGCGGAGAATGTAGCATTGTTTGCAAGGTGTCCGATTGAATGACGTAACTGTTCCAATAATAGCTTCCAGGAATACTTGGGTGATTTTACCTGTTGAAACGATTACAATATGCATGGATCAGGTGAAAATTAATTTGGCATTTATTGGCAAGGTTGAAAATTTTCAATAAATTGAAAAGTTGCATTTATGTTTAATATGGTGCCTTTTTTTCTTTTTCCTTTTCTTTTTATCAAAATTCAGAGCACCCCTTTTCCAAATTACATAAATAAGCTAACAAAAGCTACCAAATGCCATTTGAGTCGTCACATTTGAAAAGTGAATTTGTGGTTTGATACATTGTTTGTCACGCTGCTGTTTTTAATCATTTTAGATTTTCATTGTGAGATGTGATACACAGCCACCATCACACTTATACCACACGCTTATATTAAGTTAAAAATTATAAATTAGTTTGTAAAAAATTATAAATCGGTATGCAAAAAATTATAAACTAATATACAAAAAGTTATAAACAAGTATGTAAAAAAATTTTTATATATTAGTTTACAACTTTTTATATTTTGATTTATAACTTTTTACATATTAGTTTATAACTTTTAACTTGGTATAAGCGTATGGTATAAGTGTGATGATGCAAATTTACCATTTCTCTTTCATTGCGGCTTAAACGTACTCTTGATCAGACCTTGATTTGTACGGCAATTTGCTACATGGTATATAATTAATTTTGCACAATTTTATGTTCAATGAGTTTTATTTCACAAATTACACATTACTCCATTGCAGAAATTTGAGGAGCAGGCCCAGGAGACTCACCATATTAGAAGATCCTTTTTGTGGCATCTTGAATTTGGAAGATACAATTATTTATCTGGAATAAATGATCTTTGGCCTGATACATTCAGCAGATCAACTTACACTAGTGTGTGCCTTTGATGGGTAATGATATTTTGACACTCAAAAAATAAATATCTATTCAGACACCCACTTTATAACCATTGGATGTGATGGTGGTTCCCACTTATACTTAACATCTATCACATCTAGTGGTTATAAAATGGGTGTCTAAATTTTTAAGTGTTAAAATAGCATTACTCATAATTAGCTATAACATAGCAACTTTCCCTAGAGTCTATTGACAGAAGAAATTTTTAGGTGCTCTTAGAATAAAATAAAGTAGTTGTTCTACTTTATTTATTAATTAACAATTCAGCTATTGCATTATAAATGTAAAGAAAATAGAAGATAAAAATGGTCCATAAAACTTATATGTCAATTAATAAATAGATTAGAATAAGTTCCGGCTAATTATTTGATTCGCAGGTGTTGCAAAAAGTGTTTGATGAGCGGAGACGCATGTCTTGAAGTGAAATGAGACAAACCTTTTGCTCATACTTCCGCCTGGCAATTTCATTTCCTCAATCTCAACCACCACACACACCTCCTACTCCACCGTCATCCCCTCCACCACCACCATCACCTCCATCTCTTCTTTTTCGAAGCTTGTTGGAGTTGTCATCACCGCAAGAAAGCAAGACCATTGATATGATCGAGAGCGACATGAGGATCATGCCAAACAAGTACAGGACCCTTAAGCCTAACGTGAGATGGGCCTCTTGATCAGCATGGTCATGATGATCACCATGTATGGTAAAGGACTCTTTACCCATTTTTGGTTATAGCCTCAAGTCACTAGCTGACGTTATATATAGTTGTGATGAGTTATCATTAATTACAGAATTTTGAATATGCATAAGCTTGCTACATATACTCATTCTCTTCGAAGTTCTTAAAAACAAAAATGGTATATGAAGATATTGGATACAAAATCTGAAGTACATCATTAATTACCCTTTATTTTGAATTTAATTTGAACACAAATTATGGTTACATTTCTGAAAATTAGAAACATCCTGGCTCCGCTCTATTTATCACGATCATATTAGTCTCTTTAGACTATTTATTATGCAACAAAAAATAAGGTGGTACAATGATTTTACAAACTTATTAGAGATTAGTGTAATAATTTTACAAACTTAGATATCTTATAAGTAAATTTTATAAATAGAGATAAATTGTACCTCAAATAAAGGGGTTCAGTGTTATTTGTTCATTCAATTTTTTATTCTCTGAAAAATTAGAGGCTAATATGGCATGTAACCTATTTGTGCTCTTAATAAAAAGAACAATTGTGATACATAGGGTACTACTCTTTTTTAAAATGAAAATGCATACGAAGTGAACAATTGAAGCAACGTGTATTGTTATTGTATTTAGAGGTTAGCAAGTCCAGCTTGTAAAACCGATCCTTGGTGCTATCAACAAATGCCACGTAAAATTAGTCTTAATCAATGTGATTTTCACTTAGCGTGAACACATCGTATTGAATAAGGTTGGTCAACTAAACACCAATGATCACATATATCTCGTGTCTGCCATTATCTTTTCCATGATAGCAATTGCCATCTTGATAATTAAGTCATTATTTTAGTTTTTTTTTTTTGAGGATTTTTAATACTTTATTGTTGATCTTTTTGTTCTTTTGGTCTACGGTTACCAGTTTTCCAAGGCAACTTGAGCGTTAATTGTTGCTCTATTATAGTAGTATTGTTTCATTTGTTTGGGCCTCCGTTCCAAGTGATCTTAAGCTTTGAGATTTTTTTTCCCTTTTTATCTGTTTTTTATAATAATTAATAAAGAAGGTTAAAATATCGAGGAGAGTAGCATAAGAGTATATATAATAAGGCCAAACAAGAAAACAAAATTGACATAAAGAGCCAAATCGAGAAACATCCTCGAAATTAAACTAAAGAAAGAACAAATACCAACAAACAAAGACAAGGAACTAAGTTCAGTAGATGGTTCTGATCTCTCATAGTTGTTGCTGGTGTCGCCGTCGTGGACCTGTAGGTCGGGTGTGATTTCCGGTGGGTGCTAGTCGGAGGAAGTGCAAACAATTTCTACTTGTAAAAAAAAAAAAAGACTCTAACCCAACATTAATTTGGTGTTTGGCTGATCATTGTTTCGTCTACTTTGTTTTTGTTCTTTTTGGCCAGCGTTATTCGGTTTACTTGAACTTTGAACTCTTCTTTTTGTTCATGTTACTAGTGAACTTTAAACTTTTAACAATTAAAATTATCAATTTGGGTCTTATCCAATATTTTCTTCGTTCCTTAATAATAATCGTGATAGGATACTGTGTTATTTTGATATATTGAAAAGACAATATATCTGACTATAATTTGTTGCCAATATATTAGTTTTTTAATATACCAAAATGATACGGTATCTCACATGATTATTATTAAGGAATTGATGAGGTAGTATTTAATAGACTAGATAATCAAGCAAGCAAGCAAGACTTCATTTATCAATTTGAAATTGTGAGAATTTGATATACAACCGTTGGAAATGTAAAACAAATGGTCGGAGGAATTGTCATTGAAAAGGAGCTATATTAGCCAATGAAAATTTTAGCTTGATTGGCATTTTTCTTGTTCCATGTGACAACAAGGTTGTTGGTTTTGGATTAAGGTTCTAAACTTTTTTTCATTCCCTTCTCCATTTTTTCTATAGCTTCCTATAACAAAAAGAGAGAGAGAGAGAGAGAGAGAGAGAGAGAAGAGATTATTATGTTCAGAGAATGAGTCTATATGTTGAAATTCATGGTCACAGAGAGATAGATAGAATTGAGAGAGAAAATGAAATGGAAAAGTTTACTAATAATAAGAAGATGACTAATACAAGTGGGGTGTAGCCTTTATATAGACTAATGACTACATCTTATTATCAGCTAACTCCTAACCAATTTCTAACCAAATCAACTAACTTCTAATATCAACCACGCACACTAATACTATAATGATAGAGGTTTTTTTCTTAAGCATACATTAAATATGCTACCATATGTGCATCAATCATGTATCTTTGATTTTAGTGCGATACAGAAATGAGTTGTTGCTCTGGTAAATGTCATTTCACCGTCAAATAACAATCCACCTGGTTTCCTGTAGCTAACAATTGAATTTGTGGTTGTAGGATTCTCATGTGCCAAAAAAAAGAATTTTTTACGGTTATAGAAATGAGGTTTACAATATTTTACTCAATAATTTATAATTTTTTTATGTAAAATTTACAATTTTTTTTTCTATTTGTAATTATTTTTAGAAATATTTTTATTATTCACATAGGTTTATACAGGTTTATAACATTTTACACATAAGTTTATAACTTCTACACTGTGCAGAAAACTCTTCCTTCTGCATCGAGAATTTTCCTCTGTGATTTGATACATTGCTTGTCACGGTACTGTGCTTATTTCAGATCAAACCTTGATTTGTACGGAAATTTACATGTTTAATTATTGATATAATTAATTTTGCACGATTTTTGATGAATTTTATTTTACATATCACACATTACTCCACATAGTTGTCGAGATTTGAGGAGCAGGCTTAAGAGACTCACCATTACAAGAACCTTCTTTGCAGCATCCTAAATTACTTACGCGCATATGGTCTTTGGCCTGATATATTCAGCACCAGATCACCTTAGAGATTGACGTACATTTACTGATGGGTTTATTCGGATAGCATCACTCTTAGAAATCGATAAGATTAACATTCCAGCTCATAACGCCTATAATGGATGCAGTCTCTTTAGCTTGATACGGTTTTAAAAAACTTTAATAAAATAAAGTTATACCTTTGGTAGTAGTTAGAGTTTTTAACCTAAGAAAAACGTTTAATTCGACATTTACAAAAGACTACTATTTTATTGAAACAACTTATTGCATTTACAATATACAAAAGGAAACTATGATTGTTAGTAGTTCCTGAAAGTAAAATTATTATCAATGGTCTTCTCACCAAAAAGTTCAAGCTTCTGGAATTGTTGTTAGTAGTTCCTGAAAAAAAGAATAAAATTGAAGGACTTAAAAAAGCACATATAGTTCCTACATCACTAGTTTCACAAATTAATGATGGGGAGACAAGAAGTTACTGAATTATTACCTTAGGGAGCCGCTGATATCCATGATGTACATTAGAAGATTTAACAATTGTTTCCCACTTTGTGTCCAGTGATGCTGTCTTGTGAGCTTGACTTTGTGCACAAGTGTTTGCAGCAAGGTTTGGCCTTGGATATATGTTGTTCTCTGAGGAAATGGTTCGCAGAGTACGCTTAAGCCATGACTCTGATGGAGCTTTTAGTGAAGGGAGGGAAAGAGGAAGCTGCAAAAAGCTTGTATCAGACGTTTTATGATGGCCTAATTTCATTAGGCATTGGCTTTCTAAGTCAATTTTCCCGTCATCTCCAACTTTCGAGCTAGCAAAAGTGCAAGGATCATGTGTGGAGCCATGAGTACATTCTTGACCAACCATTTTGGCAACTTCAGAATTCTCAGTTAGGCAACCAGAACTTCCTTGAAAGCTAGGGAATTGTTTTATCAAATCCATTATTTTGCGTTCAGCAACTTTTGGACTCGAAACCAAATCCTTGTCCAAGTCACTTCCCTTGTTCATAGGCTTTCTCAATCCTTGCTTTCCTGAGTCTATTTTCTTGTAATGGTTTGTCATTTCCATTTTCATATCAAGAGACTCTAAACTTTTATGTTGCGATGTTGCCTTCTCATGCGCAACATCCAAGCGTTTGCTATTCCTAAGTGAAGACTCATTTGAAGGATTCTTACAAATGCCACTCTCTCCTCTCAAAGCATCAAAACTACCCCCTTTGTGACTGGTTTGGCGTTTCATTTGAGAAGAACATGAACTTGAATGAGACTTGACCTTGTGCACAGAATCTACATATAGAGTTTTCTCAGCAATAGGGCTTTCATGGTTAGATTCATGTCGAGTGCACTCACTGGTTAATAATTTTCTGCAACCTCTATGATGTGGATCAGTGCCATGCTTAGATTTTTCAGAAACACACGGAATATCTTTTTCCTCTCTAAAGCCAGCATGGGAATCTACTGCATTTTTCCTATAAGGAGTTCTAGCATGCTGCAGAATAAGAAAGGTGACAAAATAACACAACCTCTGAAGTGGAAGAATAACAGAATTGAAAGAAAAAGTAGATAGAAACAAATTAATACCTCTTTTGTCGTTTCACTAAGAGAAGCAATTGATTTGGCTTGCATTCCATGAACTGCAGAACTCTGAGCCTTACCCTCCATTCTCAATCCTGGTATTGGATTCAAAAGGCATAACCGAGGAAATAGCCCGCAACCTGTGGCTGTGTAGCTTTCAGCTCCATTGCAGTCATCAGTTTTATCTTGTGCACAATGTGGCACAGTTTTTGGCCTATGCTGATTAAGGGGAAGGGACTTTTCTGCACTCACAGCTTTCTTTACCTGCTTTTGCTGTTCTTGTCTAACAATTGGCTTCCTGAAGGATCCAAATTGATGTGTCTCAGATATCATTGCCTTCGCCGCAGGCAAGAACCGGTCAATTATGAAATCGCGAGCTTGTTGATCGCTTGATGATAAGGTTCCAGCTGGTTGGATATCTTGATCATCCAATCCACTCATACCATTCACACTAGAGCTCATGAAGAATGACTCAGTCCTTGAAAGAGTGTCAAGCGCATCTAGAAAAGTCTCATCATCATCATCAGCATCCGAATCAAAACTCGCTTTTTCCTTATTTTCCACTTTTAAGCTTTCATGCTTTGTGACTCTCTTATCCAGAGATGCAATAATAATGCTTTGAGAGTTGGAAACATTGCTCCCACACCTCATGTCAGTAACTGATGTACCCTTTGAAACTACATCAGAACCTTGCTTTGAAACCCTCCCAGGTGGAAAGTTTGGTGTAATGGGAGGCTGCTCAACAGCTTGTGTATGTGATTTGCTTTGATCTTTGGGTTTTCCAGGAGCCTTCTCCCATACAAAAGGAATACTACCGGCACTCCTCACTGGACCTGACTTTAAGTCTGATTTGTAAGCAGGAAGAGGAGGTGCTTTTGCTGATGAATTGTCTGTTCTCCTTTCAGAGGCCTTTGTTGATGAGAACCGCCTTACTGATAAAAGTGGCTGATTAAGGTTCAACTGCTTTTCTTCCATTAGATCTTTGAGTAACATGTAGTTAGTTTCTGTATAAAACAAAACTAGGCATTTTCACTTTTCAGCAACATGGACCAAATGTCAAGAAAAATGAACAGACATTGTTTTTCAGATACAAGATAAACTGGCATTCTTGGATATGCTAGCTCTGAACTTATTACAGCGAAAAATTGAATTGAATTAGTGAAAGGATGTCATCAAGGCATATTTTGTATCGAATGTGTGGAATAGAACCACTGAACCCAAAATCAACTATATAGAATCCCGCATTGGTAGTTGTTAATTGATGACACAAGCAAATTGAAATATGTGGAGCTGAAAATTGGAAGAAAACCAGTGCAGCAGCGGCCAAATAAACTGCTTAACTGATAGTCAACAATAAAAAAACCAATCACACAACTTTAGCATTGTGCATTTAAAATAAAGACGCGTGTTACCATCTCTTCAATAGTATTACTATAGTGAATTAACAATATAGGAAGTAGGAACAAAAGATAGATAAATAGTCCCAGGAAAAAGAAGCTGAAGAATTTCAAGAATTTAATCTGCAGCATCCTAATTTTGATCTTGCATGAGAATCATATCAAACCAGGCCATCGAAGAAGTGCAAATTCTAGTTATATCAGTTGGAGCTAAAGACCATCATTCATCTAAAGCGCCTCATTGAACAAGAATATGGACCAAGAAAGCGAAATTAAACATTCTCCTTCCAAACAGAGGTATATTTCTTCTTATGTATACATAATAACATGACACAAAAACACGAACATAGAGAGAAAGAGTTCAGGAAAAGGAACCTTTGTGAAAACTAAACTGAAACAAGGAATCAACTCACTTTCTTCCTTTGGAAAGCTGGTGAATGAGGACCCATAAAGCACCCTGACACCATATAGAAGCAGTGGCAATTTTTCGTGTCTTGCACAAGAGCATCAAAAGAAAGAAAGGCAAAGAAAGGAAGAAAGAAAGGAATTGGTGTTGAGAATAAACTATTTTGTACGCTTGTGTTTATTGCTTGGTCTGCACACACAGGTGAATAAATGGTATGGTCCTTCTATTCTATTCTCTTCTCCCTTTAATTTTTTTTCAGCATTGAATTTTTGTATGGAAAAAAATAATAGAATGTTCGTGTGCATTTCTGATTATATACGTTAATGCTCACCAAGATTTTTTAGCATTAATTTAATTAGGTGCCACCTGGGGTGTGAGATCATGTGAAAATGCAGGTGGAGAAACTGGTGTGTGTATATATATATATATATATATTGAGGGTGATCTTGTCCATTACTTTCTTCTTCTTCTTACTTCTATATTTTAATTTTGATCTTCTGTTTAATTTCTTGCAAGTAAAATTAGGAATATATACTAAATCAAAACTTGCGGGATTACTTTTTGTTATGCAAATAACATAAACTATTTCATGTATTAAAAAGATTTTAGATACCTGCTTTGTTACTGACATGATAGTGAAATAAAAGATTTTCCTTCGGTTTCGAAAAAAATTAGTAAGGATTAATTTTCATTGATATTATAAAAGAATTTTATATATCTAATTATATGTTTTTATTTACGAGATTATTAAAGTAATGAGTAGTTCCCAAAAAAATGGGTAATTGAATGAAATATTTTTATTAATGTGATAGTATGTAATTAAATATGTCTGTTTTGACCCCAAAAAAAAATTGAATAACTATGCAGAAAATATTTTCATTGTTCATATATAAAAATATAAATATATATAGGGTGGATCTATTTATACCAGATATAAGTCTTAATATAATTACACATTTCAATAATTTCATTACCTAGTAGATTAAATATGTAAAATTTCTTATAGTTTAAATGATTTAATATATCATCGTACCACTTTATTTTGATGGGTAATATATTTTTAAAAATATTAATAGATATCAATCATTAGAATACATATCTATGGTTATTTGATTTTTCTAAAATTTGACATGCTTTTAATTGTTAATATAATATCACATAATTCAACAATTGTATCGATTAAATTCAATATCCATGAAAAATTATAGAAAGGTTAAGTGTACAAGACTTATATATAGTGTAAACAATCCCCACCTCTGTGTATATATATGTGTGTGTGCGCGCGCAGATGCACGTGTCCGTGTGTTATTATCAAACCTTTATTAACTTTTTTATATAATTTTAGTTCATTTTAAACCTTTAATTTTTTTATTTTCAAAGTATCATCTAGTTCATCATGTAAAAGACTAATCTTTAGGGTATAATTAGAAACCTAAATAGAGACTCCTCCCAACAATATTTTTTTTTTTCATACATATGAATTTTAGATTAAACCCATGACATTATGATGAAGAGAACCGGACCTTTTCACTAGGATCAGTACCTTGTTGGTGCCTTTATTGTTACTGTGATTCTTCAAGAAATAACGCAGATTTACATGGAGAATAATTATGAAATATACCTCTGCAAGGATAATTGTCCGAGCCTTCTCGACGAGAAGGAATAGATTCCTTCTGTTGTTGTAATTAATCAGCCAAAATGAAAAGGAAATATTTTTTCAATCACCCATAAATATTTTGTTGACATTCAATTTATTATTTTTAAATTTTATATAGTTTCTATTTAAAAATATAAATTTTAATTTTTTAACTTTTTAAATATTAAAATAACATTTAACACCACTCAAATGAAAATTACGAGGCTGAGGCTCTACAAAATTAATTTTTTAAAAAAATAAATCAAGGAGTCAATGGGGTATCTGCATCATGCATGTGCATACAGCTCCTACATATTTTATATGCAGTTGGATTTCACTTTCTACAGGTCTCGTCAAATGTAGCACGTTTCCTCACTTGAGATGATACACGTGATAGGTTCACACATAAGTTGTGACTACTCATACACTCCAGCGATTTTAAAAGGTTAAGAATATTTCTAAAATTAGTCGTTTGATCTGTATGACATATGAGATAATAATAAAAATAATTTATTAATTATTATAAAAAATAAATAATTTATGTAAATATATTTTATAGAAAATTAAGTATATAAATTTATTTTAAAAATAAATAAAATAGTTAAATAATTAAATAAATCGATAAAATATAAACGTATCATTCTATTTTATATCTTATTTTAAATATTATCTTTATAAGATTGAAAAAGATCTTGATAAATCACCTATAACAATAAAGAGCCTATTTTATGAAAAATTTTCATATTTTGAAAGTTAAAATTGTTGAATAATAAAAGAGAATAAGTGGATAATTTTATTATGTCATGAGTTATTTATACGGATGGCAATGGGTATCCACTACAAAGAGGACATGTCCCATGCCCCCATCCTCGGCGTCTAGAATTATGTCTCTCATCCTCCATCATCATCACCGTTGTAACACCCCGATTTTTCCCGTATACAAATGACCAAAATGTCCCTGAGGTCATTTTATCAGAAAAATGAGGATCACCGGCCCCGGCCACCCTCCAGGGGATGTTTTGATGTTGAAGGGGGATTATATGTATTATGTGTGCTAATAGAGTAGAAGAATCTCATTTTTTAATTCTGATGCGCAAAATGACCAAAATGCCCCTATGGCTAATTAACACAAAATTAAGTGCCGATTGAGCCCGGACTTCACCCAAAAGTTTGAAATAATGTTTTTAAGTGATGTTTAACATCTGGTTGAGCCCGGATAGTCCCAGGAGGTTTTTGTGAAAAATTACCATTTTGCCCTCGACTAGTGCATTTTGGGCCTAATGATACGATTAACAAAACCTAAGCAATATTAGGCTCTAATTAAAGATTAATAAATTCTAATTACTAATCTATAGTCAAAATAATTAATTGAGAATAATTAGAACCTAAGATTGCTTAGATAAACTCAAAATCCTTTTTTTGATTTAAGACTTTATGTCACATTTTCATAAATAGTAAAATCCCTATTTAATTTCCTTAAATGGAAATGGTCACATGATAAGATTCCTCCCTAATAAAGGTGGATTTGCATTAATCAAGCAAGAACACTCTTTAACCTTATCTTGAGTAGCCTTGATTATTTATTTTCTCACCAAAACACCTAATTTCCAATTCCTAATCAACTACCTAGTCAAACCTAGTCCATAAACCATGTCATAACACAAATGAAATAACAAAATCTCCTCCCTAAAACCCCTTAATGAAACCAGCCACACCCTCCTCCATTCATTCCATCACATGTTGAAATTTACACACTTAAAGAACCATACTTAAGGCCATATCTAGCCATGCCTTGAACCATACCTAGCCATACCTAAAGCCATGCCATGCAAAGAGATATTTTTTCTCTTCCATGCCCTTCAAAAGGCCGCCGGCCACTCCCCCTATTGCACCCCATTGTGTTTCATTTTTCTATAAATAGGCATCAATGGAAGCTTGCAAGAACACTTGCTTATATTTGCAACTTCAAGTTTTCTTTCTTTAAGCTCAAAGAGTTCTTCTTCTCTAATCTTCCAAGAGCCACCACACTCCACCACTTCTCAACCCCCAAACCACCACACAACCACCATAGATGTTCCTTTAAACACATAACCGCTCCACTTCCAAGTTCAAACCAAAGACAGATATTCCTTCTTTTTTCTCCTTCTTGGCCGAAACCACCATTAAAGCACCAAGGAAGATTTGTTCTTCTCATCTCATTTCCAAGACTAAGCTTTCCTCTTTTCAAAGAAAGAATACCTTTGGTAGAGAGTTGTTTTAAAGATTTCTACTCTTTTGTTTTGTTTTACTCTTGGTTTAAGATGTTATAATGTTGATTTTTCCTCCCTCCTTCTCATTTTCGGTTCTTCATTTTCCTTTTCCTTCCTCTTTATTTTCGGCCTTGATGGCCTACATGATGAAGAAACTATGGCCTGATGATGAGAATCTTGGGTATTGGTTGTAAGACCATCATTTATTTGACCTCTAAAGTTTGAAAGTTTCACTTTTAAGAGTTTTTAGCAAATAAATATATTATGTTGTTTTAAAGAGTTAAATGGTGGTCTTGAGCCTAAAACTTAAAGAGATAATAAATTGAGTGCATTCATATTTATATTTCAAGTCCTTGCATCTCATATTTACATTTATGTTATCACCTAAATAATTAATCTTGAAGCCTACCTATTTCAACCTTAAAGTTGATTGTTGATTTAGAGTGAATACTCTAAGGGGCCTAGAGCATTAAAATAAAAAATTGGACTTGCATTCATATTTACATTTCTTGCCTAGCATGTTTACTTTTCAAGTCATCACCTAAACTTAAGGATTAAAAATAGAGCTTGCATTTTCATATTTATATTCAAGCTTTGCATTCATATTTATATTCCCTTGCCATCACCTAAATAATAAACCTCGAAACCTACTTATTTCAACCTTAAAGTTGATTATTGATTTAGAGTGAATACTCTAAGGGGCCTAGAGCATAAAAATAAAGAATTGGACTTTTATTCATATTTACATTTCCTTGCCTAGCATGTTTATTTCTCAAGCTGTCACCTAAACTTAAAGATTAAAACTAGAGTTTGCATCTTCATATTTATATTCAAGCTTTGCATATCACTATTTATGTTTTTCTTGCCACCACCCTATAATGCCAAAGATTAAAAATGAACTTTGCATTGCACATCTAAATTTATGTCATCCCTTAATTAATCTAGTGCTCAAGACTCACCCTTTCAACTCACACGAGAACTTTGACTCATGGAATACATATATATCTTACTAAATGTAAACACCCTTTTTTAAGCTCTGTAATTATGCTACTGATCTAAAGTTATTAATTTTGTTACCATAAGGATAAGAATTGATTATAAGGGCATTCCTTGATCTAGAAATAATTATAAGAAAGACTAGTTACTAGAAATGCTTACTTCACAATTTTGTATACCCTTAGGAAATTAAACTTTGGTTTCGGTTCAAAACTTTCCAGAATTAATGTATGATTTTTGGAGTGCTCTTAACATGAAAAAATTGTTATTAATGGGTATGCTAATCATTGGTGATAGTTAAGGAAAGTTTTAAACTATGGGACTCTTTAAAATGAAAACATACTTTCTGTCCAGCATATGGTACTTCAGTAAAAATGGCATTTAACACTTAGTAAATATATAGGAATCATCCATAATTGGCTTAGAAATTTATTCTAATATCATAGGAAAAATCGGTAATGAAAAAGGATCAAAAACGTGTTTCATAAGAACACCGAAAAGTTTCATTTCGCTTTCATTTCAAATCTGTCTAGATCTGCTTAGTGATGCTCTTAGGTTAATAATAAATGAGAATTCTTGTGTTTGATCCCTTAGATGCATAAGACGAAAAATATCAAAGTTAGGTTTACTCGATTTAGAGGTTAAATCGTTTATGAAGCAAAGAAAGTACTTATCCTATAAAATGTTATGATTTTCCATATGCTTGAAAATTATGTGAAATTGATGCCCTACATGTTTAGTTATTTGATTGTGAAAATTGATATGGCATGCTATGATTTCACTTGAAATGTTTCAAAGTTGCATAAGTTCAATTAATATGAAGAGCATAAGAAAAGTATATCACATGGTTATGTTTTTGCATCTTAACATAGCATGCTAATATAAAGGTGACATAAAACTATGTGGAAATGATCCTCTAGACTCCCTGAATTAAAGGTTATGAGAGGTTATTCAATAAGGAAATGATCCTTTGGACTCCCTGAATTAAAGGTTATGAAAGGTGATCCTATTGCCCCTATCCCATACTCTAAGAGTCAAGTGTAAACTTATTATAGGATCAGATTATGCTAGTGACAATTAGTGAGGTATGAGCTCATGACCTAGAACTCTGAAAATGCGAGAGAAATTGGGTGGCCCTGAATGAGAAAAAGAATAAATCTAAGTCACCTAAAAGATAAATGGAAGAAAGTCATGTTATAATTATTATGATTCATGAGCATCTCTTATGATTGGAATTAGTAGATTGTATCTTGCATTGCCATGCACTCCATGATAAGGTATGTTGCATTCATGACATCTAAGATGCATACTAAAATGAATGGGCCTCAATAAACGATACTTTAGAACCTTGAAATTGAACCTTATGCATGTTCACTTTTTTATAAGGAAACCCGAGATTCCTGATGACGTAGACGATGACACCAAGAGAGGAGAATACCTTACTGAGATTATTTACCAAGTTTCTCACTCCCTCTATCTTTTCTTTCCGTCGCGTCTTCAGAGGACGATGGTAGCCTTCGTGATCTACGTTGATGCACCGACTTGGGAGCTGCATTTTGACGCCACACACCAATCTTATCACTTCGTTGGTCATTGCTCAGTCCGTTTGTTTGTATTTCTAGATCGCCCTTTTGCTCAGCCGATTACTAGCTTCCAATTTTCACTGACCTCACCCTTCACCGATGACTTACTCTTCAAGCGCACACGCCCCTAAGGAGAGCGTATCCGTCATATCCCCCGAAGTACGTCCCCCATTCACCCATGGCTTTTTCTGAGATCAACCCCTCCGAGACAGATATCCTATCCATAGGTTCTTCCCCTACTGTACCCATGGAATTAGGTAGCGAGGCTACTGTGACGCAGCCACTTTGAGGAGGCAGGGTGAGGATGGTATGGAGCACATGCACAGATATCCCATCCATTGGCTTAGTGGGTTGGTTATGTACCTCCTTTTGATGGGCAGGAGTAGGAGCTGACAACTGACTCTAGTGCACACACCCGTACCCATTTATGATAGCCTTCTTTTGCTTTTAGAGGTTATCTGTTTTAGATGCACTATTATAGTTAGGGGATTCAAATGTATTTTCTTTATGTTTCTTTATGTTATGCATGAATGACTATATTAACAGTACTACTACTTGTCTGATGTATGGTATAACTATTTATATATCTGAGTATGATATTGTTTCATTTATGGTTTTATGTTCCTTTTGATATCTCGTGTTTCCCTTTTTAATTATTTGCAAGGCGACAATGTAGTTTACTTTATGCGTGCGTATGGCTCACGTTTTTGTTTTTCATTCCAACAAAAAAAAAGAAAAAAAAATTTCACCCATATTTTCCTAAGTATTTTCTAAAACCAGAATTAAGAACTGAAACAAAAGGGTAATAACTAATAATTAACTTGAATACATCCTAGGTATATTGAGTTAAATATTAAGGTGTTACAACCGTCACAGGTCTTCATTCCCATTTCCCGCAAGGATTTGAATCCCTATGCCATATTCATTGATATATTAAAAGAATTCCAATAAAAATTTAAAAATATTTTGAAATTCGAAATATAAGTATCTATAATAACAAATATTCGTAATGCAACATAATCCAAATTAAAAAATAAAAATTGCATACATAATGCAAATCCAAACTAGATAATTGAAAAAATAAACATATGATATCCTCGTCCATACCCAGTTTAACAAATGAAGACTCCACCCTTATGAAGATAAAATCTATCATCATTCCCATGTCTATTATGGGTAATCTAGTCCCATGTGTACCCACTTCAGTGAGTAGTTTTTTTGGTCATCCCTAGCCATTTATATCTTTTCAATAAGTTAAAATATTTTATTTATAAAAACATAAAAATATATTTCCTAATTAATAAGTTTAATTTATGTAATTTCAATTACACCCTTTTCCATGTATATACTTTTAGTAAATTAAAATATTAATTTTAAAATATATGTTATAATTAATAATTAATGTGTTATGATTAGTAAAAAATCACATATAATCCTAATTTATATCATTCCAATTATTGGAATAGTATATCAATTACACAATTATTTTTAATAAAAAATTATGTAATTTTTAATATTTTAAAATAATTAATAAATAATTAGTATCATTATCAAAGAAGTGTAAATTGTGGGATTTTTAAAAATATTTTGATGTTGAAAAATTGAAGTCTTGTTTTTATAAAAAAAATTAATATGAAACAATTATGGAATTGATAAGTTGGAATGCTTAGGTTGTAAAAAATTAAATATGATACAGTAAGACAGGTAAATATTTTTTTTTTAATGATTTTCAAAAGCTCTACATTTGAAGTTAGAAACTCCCTTTCCCCGACCATCCTCATTTAGAATTTCACTTCTTATTATCATTCTCATCCTCATCACGAGTCTTCATTCCTCATTCCTTATAGAGATTTGAATCCCTTATGATATTCATAAGTTTATTAAAAAGTATTTAAAATGTTAAAAAACTTCAAAATACTTTGAAATTTAAAACACAAATATCAATAATAACAAATATCACTAATACAATATAATTCAAATTAAAAATAAAAATACACATATGATACAAATTAAATCCAATAAAGATGATTAAAAAAATAAAGGTGTGCTAAAATTTTATTATTATCATTAATTATTATAATTATAATAATTTTATTATTATTAATACTATAATTATAATCATTAATTATAATTTTTTTTGTAACGTTATTACAATAGTTTTGTTATCTTTAATACTGTAAGTATATATAAAAAATTTTAATGATATGATACATTCAATTATTATTTTGTTTATATTATTTGTCATTTGTTAAATAATTTTGATTGAACTATTTTGTTAAATAATTTTAATGAAGAGAGATATGAAGGTATGATTGAAAAAATAATTAATAATTAGAAAGTAAATTAAATCTAAAAACTCACTTTAAATATTGAGATTATTAAAATGATGGGGATATAATTTTCTCTATGAATGACGAATGGAAAACTATTCATGTAATGAATCTTAATTATTAATATAATATATAGATTATAGATTATATTAAATCCTTCAAAAATATATTAACTATTATATTAAGTTTTATTAAAAATACCAAAATCAATATAGTATAGTGTGTATTATTATATTTTTATAATCAATATTATTATAGTATAATGTAGCAAATTTTATATATTATAATAATTTTTGATAAATTATATATTATAGTAATTAAATCTCACATGTAAAAATAAAATGATATGTAATTAATGTTATTCCTTAAAATTTTAATTTAAATTTGAGAGTGATTGATTAATTAGAGAGTGACTAATTGATCGTATTTATGTATTAATTTATGATATTAAATTTTTAGTTATAATTTGTTGACCATGATAATATTTGCTTTGATTTTAAAGTTGTCTCAATAATATCAATTTGACATCTCTTCTCTAAATTCATAGACTTATCCAAAGCTAACATAGATTATGATTAAAAGATATATATATCTCATTAATTTTTATAATATATTATTCTATGGATTTAGTTTTAATGCATTGTTAATGTAAAATTATATTTTACACAGTTATTTAATTATATAAAATTAAAGTATTCAACCACTAAGTACCATATTTAAATATAATTTCAATATAACAAAATAAAAAGAATATCATATTTAAATCATATTGAAAACCTTAAAAAACTCATGAATCTCATTTAAAATAAGTGAATAACTTCCATACTTGAAAATTTTGTATTAAAATTATATGATAATAGAGTATATGTAAGTTTATAAAAAGTGCTCAAGGATTAAGCAAAGAAAATCCTCTAAATTTAAGTCAACATAAATATATGATAGTAAATATTTTATATTTTTAAAAAGAAAAATATATTTCAAAAGGTAAACTAAATTATTTAAATCAGTGTTGAATTAATTCCAGAAGATTTTAATTTATTTATCTTGATAGACATGTTTTCAAATATAATATATAATTTTAAAATATCTATCTATTATTTATGATTGATATCATTGTGATAGATTACTTTAATTACAAATTGATAAGTACATATTGATTGAAAAATATCATATAAATTAATTTCAAATTATGCCTTTATTAATAATATTTGTATCACGTGTTCTGTGTAGAATTATAATACATTTGAGAAACCATGACTATATATTAAGTCAAATAATTTTTTGATAAATAAGTCAAATAATATAATCATAAAAAACAATTTGAAATATATTAGAATGAAAAAAATACTATTTCATAAATTTAAAATATAGAATAAAAATTTGTAAAGTCAATCAATAAAAAAAATTTTGCAAAGTGATATTGCAGTATTTGATAATGGATTTTAAAATAAGGTTATAAAGTGGGAGTGAGATTATAATTTATAATTTATATCCATAATTAATAATTAATTATGATTAATGTGATTGATATTTATCAATTAAGTGTAATAAATGTAGATTGAGGATTCAAATTTCAAATAAAAAATGTGAACACTAAATCACTCTAGAAGCGACATTTGCAAAAGTTTTCCTCATAGGAGTCTGAAATATTAATATTATAGATAGATATGCTGCATAATGCACTAGCTGCTGCATGATCAAGCATGTGATAGAGGTTGAAAATATATGCTAAATTATTCATGAGTGAAATAATGTATGAACTATGTTTGATGACGATATTATTTTATGCAATAATAATAATTAAAGAGGATGACTTCTATTTAAGGAAAAGGAAAGATTAAACTTTCAAAGTTAAAACGTAAATTTAACTAGAATTTAATTTTGATATATTGTTAGTATTAAAAAGTTTTACTCAAATATCTAATTATATATTGTAACGGTGGTATTTAATTTCACTACTCACTACTTCAAAACTTTTATAAATAGAATCATACAATTGGATAATGGTATTTGATGAATGCACTATTATCTTATTTTTCTCACATTTATTTGTTAATTAATTAAGATCTTTTTCCTAAATCTTCTAATTTTTTTGGTTAAATTTGGAATATTTTTGCTATTAGTGGGATTATGTTTTGATTTGCATTTAATTGAGTCTTTTTGGATTTAATTGGTAGATATTGTCACAATTTTTATTTTTGCTCTAGAATAGAAAAATAAAATAGTAGTATCAGCTAATAATTTGAATAGAAGATTTTGATAAAGATTTGAAGAGATGAGAAGATTTGGATAAAGATTTAAAAAGATGAGGATTTACCCAAAATCTAGGAGAGACTCATGGAAAATACTAAATTTAGTTTTGCATAATGTTTTCCTTAAATAGATAATTCTTTTAGAGAAAGGGGTAGAGCCAAAGGTTTAGAGAGACATAGGTTAAGGATTGGTGCACATTATAATAGGCATGGCTCCAAGGTTTATTATTTTATTTCCTTCCATTTATTAAGTTTCTTATGTGTTAGTAAGGAGATGGATTATAAAGCAACTAGTTTTGCATCCTTTTTATTGTTGAATTTCCTTTTAATATATTTTTTATTTTCTAGCAATCTTAATAATGTTGTATGGTTTTGTACTGTCAAAATAGATTTCACTTTATAGAATAAGTCAAACTAGAATTTAAAATAGGTTAAAATAGCTAGAGACAGAAGTGCTTATATGTGCGATATCTGGGAATTTTTGTTCTTCATCCTTAAGATAAATTTAAAATAGTATGACAGATCGAATGTCAAGTTTATTTTAAGAGAGTTATAGTAATGCTAGATCGTGTTATAACTATTAATAATGAGAAATTCGATTGGAAATAATATTCTTAGGAAATGAAGATAACAATTAGTTAATACAAAGCCAAGGGAACCTTGATTAAATTGGTCCCTAACATCTTTCTTCACGTCTATTATTTTATTACATTTTATTTTAATTGGTCTAGCTTTTATTTTATTTTTAATTTAAAATCACCTTTTCATTCTAATTATATTTTTATTGTCTAAATAGTTATATACCCAATCAAATTGGTACTTATTTTTAGTCATCATGAGAATGACAATTCCATACTCATTCTCTTATTATTTATGACCCATTATACTTGCTGGAGCTAGCTTTGTAAATTGGCTAACAATATTAAACCCTTTTGCATGTTTTAAAATTAATCTTTTTCAACTATAACAAATGAAAGCATATGATTGTAACTGATGAGATATATATTTAAGTAAAATTTATCTATTATCATTCAATTATGCCAACTACATTTGTATCTTTAATGTTTTATCAAGGTTTTGATTTAGTTCTAAAAACTTTTTTAATTCTATTTATATCCATAATATTTTTAAAATATTTCAATTATGCCCTCACTACCAGAAAAACTACTGTTACCGATGGATTTTTTAAGTTACCAACGGATTTTGCCTTTCGGTAATAACATCGTCGTAAACTATTATTGACGACAAAAATCTGTCAAAAATTATTATTGACGGATTTTTGTAAAAAAATCTGTCGCTAATTTGATTCACGAAATCGTCGGGAAAAAGGTCGATGGAAATATTTACCAACGGATTTTTTTATTTATTACCGATGGAAAATCCGTCGATAATTTGTTAATTAAAATAAAGTTTTTATATAAATTTTTAATTTACTAATGGAAAATCCGTCGGTAATCATAAGTACTAAAATTTTAAGTTTTATTTCTTTTTGATTTTACAGATGGAAAATTTGTCGATAATAATTAATAGTTTAAATTTTTTTCTCTGTATGTTTACCAATGGATTTTCCATTAGTAATATTTTTATTTTTTAGTTTTACCGATCGATTTTCCGTCGGTAATTGTAAATTCCAAAAATTCAAATTTTATTTCTTTTTTATTTTATTGATGGATTTTCCGTCAGTAATATTTTAATTTTAATTTTAATTTTTTAATTTTACCTACGATTTTTCGTCGATAATAATAAATTTTGAAATTTCAAATTTTTTTTTTATTATTTTACCGATGAAAATTCTATCGGTAACTTTTTTGTTTTAAAAAATAAAAATTAGCAATATCTAGATTACCTGATTATTTAAGAGTTGATGTTTTATCTAAGAATAATTATAAATGTATTTAATATTAACAAATTATAAAATAAATACTCAATTAATAAACACAACAAAGTTCAATCATCGTCTACAAACATAAACACAAATGCAACAAAGTCTACAAGTATAAACATAAAGAAGTCAACATATGATAAATAAAGAAAAAATAATAACTCAAATAAGGCGAAGTCAGCAGCATCGTCAGTATCACCATCGCTGCCACCACCATCAGCATCACCATCGCCACCACTACCATCATGATTATCAATGTCTGGTGGTTCGGAAGAGCTTGCCTGCATCTTCTGTCACAAAGACATCATCTCCTTTTTCATTTGCTTTCGTAATCTGATCTTCAAGGCTTTTTCATCGTCTTTAATGTTCTTTTTCACCTCCTCCAACTCTATCTGAGTCGCCGCATCCTTCTCTTGCATATGATGAAGTTCTGCATTGAGCAAGTAAACTTGCTCGCGAACCTCATCATCATCAGCGATGGACCCTGTAGATGCCCAGTGACAGAGCCAGTGGATAAACTACTCGCATAAAACGATCCCATGCCGTATATGCGGTTCTTGTAAAGACCGTCAACTACCTTCTGCGACAACTTGTCTTCATCAAACTGTGGCCAGTCCTCACCAGCTGCGATCCACTGCTCTCGCTGGGTTGTGGCCTCCTGATAGCGTTGTTCATAGGTATGCTATAAAAAAATAAAAGTAATGACAATCATATATATGAAATAATAAATTATATATATATATATAGACACACACACACATATACATATACACACACACAATTAATAAGTGCACAGAACATATATACCCAAATATTCTCTGAGCGAGGATAGACCCACGTCTTCTCTAGCTTGCACGCGTGAGTCTTTCTGAACAACTCACTCTGTGTAGGTGGCCTCTTCAACTCATTGGTCTGCATTTCGAGTGAAATGCGTAAAACATTAATATGATAAAATATAAATTTAACAAGAGAAATTATAGCTAACATCCTAACCGCTAGAGACAACTCCGAGTGTACATACCCTTCTCATAGAGGGGCCCTTACAGCCTCCAATATAGAGAAAAATTTCTCAGCCTCGGCATTAGGAGTCTCAATAGAAGGTTCATAATCTGCATGAATTTGAAGACCAACTGCGTCATAAATCATTTCCTCATATTGTCTAAAGTTATCCTCCCAATTAACATTTCTTGTGACATGCTCACCAATATTAACTCTACTTGAACTACCTATAACATAGGCATTTTCAACACTAGCATGTTCAAAATTTTGTGTGGCAACTTTCCCATGCATAGTCCAAATTCAATAATCTGTCATAAAACCATCCTTATACAGGTGATACCTAATAGTATCCATATCAAAATATTTCTTACTTTTGCACCTAGCACAGGAACACCTAACTTTCAGCTTATTCATAAATTGAACTGTCTAACAAGTCACCCTTATAAATTGTGTAACTCCCGCATAAAATTTAAGTTTGATTCCCCCTCAACTAGGATGCACCTTGTCATACATCCATAGTCTGTTTGTGGGAATCATGGTTCTTGCCTATGTAATTTAACCTAACAAATTTATTTAAAGATTCAGAAATTAAAATTTTAATTAATTATAAATATCTTTCAACAAACCATCTTTTGAAAATAAAAGTTTTTTAAGTAAATGGATTGTGGTCTTTAACTTCACAGAATATCTTCTGTGTGTGAGTCTTTAACTTAACAAAAGATCAGCAAAACCTCCCCTTAAAATAAAATTTCAGTCTTTAGCTTAAAAAAAAAATCGACAGAACCTCCCCTTAAATTAAGACATCCCAAGAAATTGATCTCAATATATATATATATATATATATATATATATATATATATATCTGTGTGTGTGTGTGTATGTATGTATATCAATCCAGTCAAATAAAGTTCACAAACAATCAAACAAATATTTAAGACCCTAAAACCGTTCTAGAGCATACCCCCTTATAACATCAAAACACGCATTTCCTGTAATCTTTACATACACAATCAATTTCCATAGTAAACAATGCAAACAAGTCGGGGAAGGACCTCTTCGCTCTTCCCCCCAGTTATGCAATCCCAATTTCCTATAACTCTAACTTATAAGTCATAAGTCTATATCCTAACAAAAATATAATTAAATAAGGAGAAGAAATAATTACTTACCTCAGAATTGTCGGATGGTCCTCATATATGGCTTAGCTTTTTGAGTGAATTCTTCTCTTATGGCTTAGCTCTTTAAGTGAATTCTTCTCTTTGTGCCTTATAGAAGTAATAACCTTCGAGATTTTCCAACATAAATAATGATTTCAAAAAGTTGCTATATCAACAGTGATACAATAACAAAATTTATTTTTCAATATAAACATCAAAATTCATAAAAATCCCCTATGGTTGTTGGTCATTTTAAAGGTAGGTAAGATTCAAGAATAAATATTTTATCAGTGTCAGAAATAAAATTTAAGAATCTTCAGCATTATCAAGAAATCAGTATCAATAAATGGAGTTCTCTTTTCCTGCAAATATATTCTACTTAATTAACCTTAGTGTTAATGAAAAAACTGAACAAATTAACAAAATATTGCAAGGCACTTCTATACTTGACATGTAAAATAATTTGGAAACATTGCAAGGAAAAGGGGAGACATTCATTATGCAAACCTGAATGAGTGGCGGAGGCTTTCACAACGGTGGCGGGGAGGCGGAGGGGCTGGGTCGCGGGCCTGTGCGAAGGGGCTAGGTCGTGGGGTCTGTGTGGAGGGGCTAAGGTCGCCAGCCAGCCCGAGAAACATCGGCCTTTGATGCTAGATCGTGGCGGCAGGCCGCGCGGAGAAAGGCAGCCGAACTGGGTTGGCATGGACTGGGAAGGGAGGCATGGACTGGGGGGGCTACACTTGCTTTACGGTGTGGAGGGAGGGGCTGCGAGGGCAAACGACAATGGGGCGTAGGTGGTGGAGCTCCGATGAGAGGCACAGGCGGCAGTTGAAGGTCGGTTGTGGCGGTTCCGAGAAGAGAGAGTTGAGAGGAGAGAGAAAGTATTCTTTGAAATGAAAGAGGGAGAAGAATATGTATTTGTATTACTGACGAAAAATCCGTCGGTAATAATTAATTCCAAAACAAATAAAAAATTCTAATTACCAACAGATTTTTCATCATTAATAATTAATTTCAAAAAAAAGTTAAAAATAAAATTACCGATAAATTTTTCTTCAGTAATTTTCAATTTTTATTAATTTATAATTCCTATTAATTATTGACGGGTTTTCCGTCCGTAATAATTAATTTAGAAAAAAATTAAAAAAATAAAATTACTGACAAATTTTCTATCGATAATTTTCAATTTTTATTAATTTATAATTCCTATTAATTACTGACAGGTTTTCCATCGGTAATGTTAAACTCCAATAAATTATTTACATCATTACTGACGAAAAATCTGTCAGTAAAAATAATTTTTGAAAAAAATTTAAAATAAAATTACCGACGGATTTTTCGTCGGTAACTCACGCGCATTACTTCGCACAATATGGGGTGAAATTTACCGGCGGATTACCAATGGAAAATCTGTCGGTAACATCCTCGAAGCAAAACAAAATTTTTTTTTCTCGGATATCTCGTTTTCTGTCTATAAAATCCATCGGTAATCCAAGTATTTCTTGTAGTGCCTTTTGATAGATAACATTCACATTATAAATGAAAAAAAAATTCATGTAGAGGTCAAATTACAATGATTGGAAATTACAAAATATAAAATATCAAACTATAGTGGTAAGGGATCATAACAAAATATAAAATGTCAACTATTCATTAATAATTTGAATGTCATTATCATTTTAAAACGTTAGGGACTTAAAACCAAAAAAAAAAAAACTTTTGGGATCAAATTGAAACTCTGCAAAAATGTATGTGATGTAAATAGAACTTTAATATTTCAATAATTATATTGCAAACTGTATATAATTCATTGACATTATCAAAAACTTTGCACCCAAAATATATTAATTAAACTCATAAATGTAAAAGGCAAAATTATATATGGTATTGATCATACTATAGGAAGTTTTGATATGAAAAAATAATGCCAGACAATCAGAAATTGTGTTTGGATTTTTCTTTTAGAATCATATGTAGCATGATTACCAATCTTTAGATAAATAAATTGGATTACACCATATTATTTCATCTAATAATTATCATAATTTCGATCAAAGTTTCAATAATTACTGATCTCTAGATAAATAACTTTTCACCAAGGGTATTAGAACATTATAGCTATTTGTAATTAAGAGTGTGGCATGTATCCCACTAATCTAGTTTAATAAAATATAGAAAAATAAATATTATCACAATTATTGAAAATGAGAAGGGCATCAAAGTAATAAACTAATTTTTTAAAAAAATGTGCATCATTATTCTTACTCGTGATATTTACATCAACATTCTACACAAGGTGTGGTGAATCTGTTTTTATTTCCGCACGCAATATCAAGAACTCCAAGACTTTGGTTGTTTCGACCTCAGCCATTAATAGATTTGTGGTCATGCAATTCTGCAAACATGGCCAAAATATAAACTCTCTTTTTATTTGCAATTGGACCGCTCTGTGTTGGAAAATAATTGAGTGGGATGATATTGAATGGGGTCGTAGTCCATGTTGTAGAACAACATTCGACTTTCTGTTATTCTTTTCCTCAATTAATACCGCGTGTCATGCATATATGAGTACATTTCAGACCATTGAAGCTATATAGATAAGAAGGATCGCTTTGTTATATCTTTTTTGAACGTGTTCCCTACCGTTTTTGCAAGACTATTTTAGTATCAGGACCAGAGAACGTTGGATGGTTTGGGCTATACCTGGGCTTTGCTTTAAGCCTATGGGATTGAGTGACACCCAATCAGTTATAGTGCTCATGACTAAGACCCAAAGAGAACTAATCTTCATGTGGCTTTGTGGGTTTGGGTGGTAGGACTCATGTCCAAGGAAGTTGGGCTTACACAAGGGTGGTCTCATGGAAAGGTGGGAAGACCCTTTCCTTGGACCAAGAAAGAGATGCCGTGTTCTAGGAGAGTTAAGAGAAGTGGTAGCTATAGTGTAACGACTCATTTTAGGCATCAAAACAAACCATGTACGCGCTCATCATATCCATGGATAATCCTTATATATCAAATTTTTAGTTAGGAAAAGTGAGCTTTGAGAAAACCATCCTGACACACTTCACTCAAAAAGCACAAGTCATTCACATCAATATGTCATTTTAGTATCATGTCTCATAGTATCTTAAGACACGTGTCAGGAAAGCCAATCACATAAATGAGGTCCATAATAAAGATGATGAATGGGTTGAAAAAGGCAACATAGGAAATGAGTAAATAGACACCTAAGGTCTAGGGGACATGGACGATGTTTTTGGATGAGACAAAAGGGGAAAAATTTTTACAAGATCATCCAATTTATTTTCAAGAAGATTGAAATTACTGTTTACAACTAAGTCACTCCAAGGAAAGAATCTGTTACATTGCCCTAAAGATTACCATTTCTCTTAAGTACTACGAATATAGATACTAAAAAACTTTCTGTTCACATTCTTTAGACGGCAACAATACGAAACATGGAATAAGCGGTTTGATAATGATGTGATATAAGTCATTCAAAATTAAAAAAAAAAATGACATATAAATAAATGTTCAAACGTTGCAGTAAATTCATGCGTAATTGAATATACAAAAACTTGTGTTAACAACTACACGTTGACAAATTTGTTGCATTATAGTGAGATTTTTATTTGTTAAACGATGTTTGGCTTAGGAATCTTAAAATTAAACAAAAATTGTCAACGAGCTAGGTTAGTTCATAGCACAGGTTTTAAGACATTAATTTAATAGTGATGCTAATATGATTAAAGGTTCAATTGTCCGTTAAGCCGCTTTTCCTCTTTATTTGTACAAGTATTTTCCCGTGTATGTGAGAGAAATACTTACAAGCACATTTAATGTGTACTCCATAAATATTTATAATCACACATTCTTAATTTTTATATAAATTTTAAATATTTTAAATTAAGATTGAATAGTTATAATTATTTCTGAAATATGAATGAAATGTGCTCGAGGAGCATGTAATTATTTTTGCCCATGTGAAGTTTGACCATAATGTGAAAAGTTGGAGTTAAATATATATTTTTGTCTCTATAAATATAGTTTTTTTCTTGTTTTAAACCATCTAAAATTTTTTTTAGTCCCTTATTTCTTTTGATATTATGTTTTTAGTCTTTACCATTGGTTTGTATTGTTAAGTGGCAATATTTATAAGGATCAAATGAATATTTTGAAGATAATGATAAAAAAACAAAATCTTCAGTATCATATCTATACATAAGGATTAAATGCACATTTTAAAGTACTTATAGGAATCTAAATATAGAGAATAAGGACCAAAAACGTAATATTGGAAAAAATACCAAAAATGAAAAATTTAAAGGGACTAAAATCAAATCATCTATATTTATAGGACTCAAAATATATTAAAAGCCAACAAAAAAAATTATAAAACAAGTATAAAGTCTTGTAAAGAAAATTAACAGCGTATACATCTAACGGTAAAATACAAGTAGATTTGCCGATGAGTAGATCTAATAAAATTTAAAGTTCATACTGTTAAATACATCTATGAGTATAAAATTTCATCAATTTAACTGTTAAATTCAAATTTTATACTTAGTAGATTAAATGTATTTCATACAATTTGAAAATAATTTGATATTTTATCATACCACTTTATTTTGATGGATAATATGTTCTAAAAATTCTAATAAATATTAATTATTATAATACATGCCTATCGTTATCCGACTTTTCTTAAATTTGGCATGTTTGATCGTAAATATAAATTACATACTTCAACGGTTGGATTAATTAAATTTAATTTCTATAAAGAATTATTGAATAATATAATTATACAATATTTATAGCTAATGTAAACGGATATATATATATATTCTTCTATAATATTACTCAGTTTTACAAATCGCACCTGGCCCTGTAACGATGGCCTAAGGAGAACGAATACAATAATAGTATGTGTGCTTTTTGACTAAGGTTGGGTCAGGCTTATTGGGCCAAACCGAACCGTATGATTTTCACTTACGCACTGACAAAAAGCAAACACATGTTTAACCAAAAATACAAAAGTTTGTGACACTATTCCTCTTGAAAATGTCACTTTAACCATCCAAAAGTATTGACAAAATAAAAATTCAAAAATAAATATCTTTTAGGATACATATTATCACTGTGATTATGATTTTCACTTACTTTATCTGTTCATCATATTTAATAACAATAAAATGAGTGTTACGATAAATACTCATATTTGGGATGTTAAAATAATACACAAACAAAACCTTGGACTAAAAAATAGAATATCATACCATTAAGGTTCGAAAATTAAAAGCCCTTATAATGCGACCCGTGAGCAGTGATTTTTTAGAAGTGACGTTGTGCCGTGCTTCTAAATTTAGATGTGAACCTTATTTGCAGTTTTAGTTGGTCAATTTTTTCGTCTGGATTCCCGCAATCTATTATAATCGTTGAAATCTCACTCATCTGGTGTTGGTGTTGGCATAAGTAACGTAGGCCGGTCAAAGTTGCATCATTCAAGTATTTTAAATAATTTGAATGGCGTGAGTTGGGATGTCAATTTGACTTGATAGCCAAGTTACTCGTTTTAATTCATTTATAATATGACTTTGTTTGATAATACACTTTGTCAAACTCAGAAATGACTCCAATTGCCATGTATATGTATGGGGTTACCTAATTGTTGATTGGTGAAATTTAGGACCAAGTCCTTGGCTTCTTGTTAAAAGCACAAGTGGGAAAGATCATTATTCATAGAATTCAACAATAAAGTACATGAGTTGTGCTTCATAATTTCAAAACCAACGCTAATCATAAATGCATATGTGAGAGCATCAAAATGTCATGTCTTTTCATCCCATCAGTACGTGATACAAATCGACCCACGCCATTCCTATCCGTACAAATTGAAATAGGCATAGAGCCAATTTCGTTTTCTGAATCCAGTTTGAAATAATTAAATATAATTTACCTTGACTTTGATCGAAACTGCCTTTGATAATTGATACCCTGATAAATGGTCACTGCAAAAGATGGGATAACAAAGCTATTTTAATCAAATCAATTGAATTGCTCGCGTAATAAAAAAAAATTGAGTTGTTAAATTATATGTTGATTTTTTTTTTATTTTATAAGTCAATTGTTTTGTGACATATATATCGGGATAACATGAAAGTCGGCATTGAATATGAACATTTTATAGATTTCAATGCCATTAAACAACAAATTAATAGGGTACAGTAAGTCAATGGAGATAATATTATATTTTCCCCCTCTTTATATAGAAAAAAAGGCAGAGTCCCGTTCAAGAGAAATTAACAAAATTTCCGCCCTCAATTAATTTGAACTCATCCAATTAATTAACTCAACTTCATCTTTTTAACGCCAACCCTCTTTTCCATCACAGTTCAAACCACCTTGGTAAAATTCTCACCTGCAAGCATTGCTGCAAAACAACGTGTAAGATTCCCCAACACACATTGCTATCATAGAAAGATACACATAACCAAACGAAGGGGGATCAAGTATTGCACTTTACTTTTGCTTAGGTATTCTTAGCACAAACACTATGATTTGGGCCAAAGCTGCCTGCCTAGTTTTGAGGATGAGCTGCTTCAACTTTCTTATCACCAAGGAAAGTGTGGAAGGGCTTTTATTCACATCGAACTTTCCATGTGTAAAAATGGCCTTCACAACCACACACCCCCACAAAAGGATATACTTATTATCTGCTGCATTTTGTTGGCCAAAGTATGGGCACAACAAACCAATTTCCAGTGGCACCTATGCTTGGGAACTCAATTATTACATGCTAAAGTGTTGCTATTGCCCTTTCATATGAATTTATTAAGTCACGAGTCAAAATCTACATGTTAGAAATTGAAAAGGAGAGATTATAAAAAAAGTTAAAAAGTTTATAGCCATATGATATGTCACTCCAGAAAAGATGATAGACTCTTTTTGACATAGTTGCTTTGGAATTTATTCCCTTTCAAAAGTTATAATTGGTATAGCAAACAATTTTTTCATTGTTTGGAGGACAAGTTCAAGAAGAAAAGCTTTTTTCGGAAAAAAATAGTTAACATGTATAAAGGGTTTTGAAAATATTTTGAGTGCTTAAGACACTCACAATACAAGAGAAACTGCCCTGCTAGTAAACCACACAGATCCTAAAATCAACGTTTGTCTGTTTTTTTTTTTTTTTTTTGCTTTTGCTTCTCCAATATATAGCTTTAGTGTTTTAAAAAGTAATTCGAAATTTATTTATTTACCAATAATATAATCAAATACTAAACACGGACAAAATAATATGTTTAAAAAGAATCATCGAAACAAAATGCAAAGCCACATTTATTTTTTGAACAGTCGAACTTATCATGTATATATTTTCATATTATCACATGGAAAGTGTTTTTTAAACCTATGAAATGTAGATATTATATATATTTAAAAAATACTTTAGTGCACAACAACGAGCGTCACTGTTATATATGAATCACATGATTGGTTAGGGCTTTTTTTTTTTCGGCCGGTCAACATTTTATTTTTAACTCGCCCATGTTGTTTTTACCACAAGCGTTCGCACTGTAAGTAATTTCTTATGGTACTCTCTAGCATTGCTCATATATTAATATAGAGTGTTGATAGATGCATAATAAATATGTATAACAAATCTATATTAGATATTTGTAATCATTAGACATGTAAAATGAGTGAGGACCACTTATTACATCTAATGATGATTAAATATGTATTATAAATTTACTATATGATTTTATTGTGCATCAATAATCTTTTATTAATATAAGAGTATATGATTACATGAGTAAAATATATAAAAAAACATGAGTTTAAATAAAAAAAAAATGAAAAAGTACATGAGTATTAAGACTTCCGCACACCGATTATGTTATATTGTTTTTTTGGTGTATTGGAGTTTTTTTTTTTTGTAATGTATAGGATTATATTGTATATATTATGGTTTTCATAAAGGGAAATAAAATCTAAAAAACCCCCCTTTTAACTTTGATTCATGGTCCTGTTATTTTAAAAATATACAAAATGATTCTTAAAGTTTTTTAATTTGTGCATATTAGTACAATTTAATAATAAATGTTCGATTTTTTTACGGAAAGTTGCATGTGTGAGTGATACAATTTTATTAACAAATCTTACATATTAAAAAGTAGTATGTTAAAAGGGCATATAGATAAAAAAAAATAAGAATTTTTTTTCTGGATTTTTTATGTCAAAAAAGAAACTTATATTAGCACAGTATAGTAATGTACATAAATAAAAAATTTAAGGACTATTTTGTATAATTTTTAAATAATAGGATTAAAGTACATCTAAATGAAAGTTAATTGATTGGGGTTTTTGAGATTTTTTCCTTAATAAAATAACGATTATATTGTATATTTATGTAAGAATGATATTATATTTGGTATCACATTAAGATATGCTAACAACGCTTGTCATTTGTGTCATTTAACCGGAAATCCTCGACAAAAAAATCAAGCATATTCTAGCTAATTTACACTCTTGATGGAACATGGCAGAAAGGAATCAAAAGCATATTCCGTACTTTTTTCCTCATTTCCGTTATGGCTATTCGGTTTGCCTTAGATCAATAATTTAACCACGGACTTGTACAAAGGGAATTGTTAATCTCCGTCTAAACTAAAGAATTTGATTAACCTCAATATATATATATATATATATATATATATATATATATATATATGAGGAGGGATCTATTTATTTTAAAATAAGTTTTTGTATGTTTACTTTATTGAATAATATTTTCTAGACATATAATTTCATCAATTCAATCATTGAATTGTAAGTTCATATTAGATAAATTAAGTGAATAAAATTTCAAACTAGCTTGATCAGTTATTATCCATGTTTATTTGGACGTACAACGTAATTTTAAAAATATATATAAATATTGAGTATTAGATATTATATCTATTAATGTGTAATTTTTTTAAATTTGTTATGATTGATCATTAAGATAATATCACCTTATTTAACAATTAAATTAATAAAATATATTATTAATAACAAGATATTCAATAGAATAAATGTAGTATACTTTCTCTCAGACATTATAAACTTAAAATATTTCACACTATTAATTCATCAAAGATCAATATGTATAACTTGGAGATAATTATTATAAAATTTATTATTTTAATGACATGGCAATATGATTGATGGTTATCTAAATGACTAATATGTCAATTTGATCCTTGAATTATTTGTGTAACATCAACTTGGTCAAAAACATGATGAGTGATTTTTTTTTTTTAACTTCAAACAATAACATTTTGTTTTACGAATCTACTATAGTCATTTAATTTAATGTCAAGTAGATAATTATATAATTTAATATCTACATATATTAGAACAATATAAGACTAATTAGTTGGAACTAGAGAAGGGGGTTAATCCCTTACGAAGTAACAAACAACAGTTGAAATTAATTGGACTAGATATCTGCATTTAGTATCTAACTGTATTTCAAATAAGAATAAGATTACCTCTAGGGGAAGATGCATATAAGAAAATGAAAAAAAAAATACAAATATAAGTACATAATCGACGGTTACACTATATTTCTTCGGTGTAAAACTCCCAATGCATAATAATTTTAAAAACATAAGTTGATAATTTTTAAGAGCATTGTTATAAAAATGCCATCATAATTTTTGAGAGAAATTATAATAGTTATTATCAAGGTTCTGAAAACCGGACCGGATATCGAACCGGTCAGGATAAGGGTTTAGAGGTTCAGTGGTTCGACCGGTATATAATAAAACCTATATTTATATAAATATATAAAAATATAAAATGAAATAAATGTCATAGAATAACTAAAAATTAAATTAGATATCAACACAACCTATAGAACATAATACATAACATAACAATAAGTTAATAAGTCACATAACATTAAGTCAAATACAAACATACTCATAAGTCAAAACATAACAATAAGTCAATAATACAAGAAAAACATTAAAGACCTAAAAGTTCATTAATCAAATAGGATCATCAAAATTTGCATTAATTTGTTGAATATCCCCATCATCAATAGCTTCATGTCCATCTTCATCTTCATCATCACCAAATGAAGCATAAGGCATAGTATAATCAAATTGATGAGTCTCATGACTATCATCATCATCATCATCTAGAAACAGTAAAAAGATACAAAATATGTTAAAAATATATAGAAATATCTATAAAAATTAAAAATACATTCTATAACAAAAAAAACTATAAGACTCACTAGTATGATATGAAGGGATAGAATTTTCTTGATATATTAATTCTTGAAGATCATTAGAAAGTTCTGCCTCTTCAACATCTTCCATCATCCAAAAGTCCACTAGATCAATGCTTTCATAATCAACTGGATCATAGGACCTATTCTTTTGTTGTAACCTAGTATACAAATTCAAAATATTAAAATAACTTCTAAAGTTTATTATCCCAAAGTTGCAAAAATAACATAAATCAACAAATATTAGATAGTTTGATAATATAACTCATAATACCTAGATTTAAGGCGCAAGTTATAGGTCACATAAACAAGATCATTTAGTCTTTGATGTCCCAACCTATTTCTTCTCTTAGTATGAATTTGTTCAAAAACACTCCAATTTCGCTCACACCCCGAGGAAGAAGATGTTTGACTAAAAAGACGAATTGCAATCTTTTGTAAAATTGGGGTACTGCCACCAAAATATCTCCACCATTCACCTACAAAAGTTAGATATAAATGGTTTATCATTAACAATCACCATTCATTTCAAAACATTTAAACAAATCAAACTACTAGATACAATTTCTTACTAGGTTGAAGTTCCTTGGTTGCTTGAACAACTTTGGGCCTATCAAAGCTTCCCGTGCGTTCCCGGTATATTTGCAACTCTTTCAAAGCTTTAACTGTGTCACTACAAAGGCTCTTTATATCAAACATATCAAGTAAGCCTCGCATGACTTGATTCTTCTCAATGAATTTCTCATCATAGAAGAAAGAAAGGTTTAGAAAGTAGGCTGCTGCATGAAGACTTCGTTTCAAATGCCTATCCCATCTTGCCTTGATGATTTCAGTGTAAGGTTCATATGATGTCTTCCTATTCCTAAACATCTCCTTGATTGCATTTTTAGCCCTTTGCATACCTTCATATACATATCCCAATGAAGGTTTTTCATCAGAATCTACAATTCTTAACAATATAATCAAAGGGCCTATGAGCTTGCACGTGGTATGACAACCATCCCAAAACTTATTGTCTAACACAATAGCACTAACAGCTTTCCCATTAGCACTCCTACCTAATTTGTGCCCTGTGAAATGTGTGTCAACAACCAAAGCTTGCAAATCTGCCTTGTGTTCATATATATTTTTCAATGTAAGAAAGACAGTTGCAAAACGAGTAGCTCCTGGACGAACAATTTCCTTCCAACTAGGCCTTTTTCTAAGCCAAGACAAAAACACCATATGATTATAAATAAAGACAGTTACCTTTGAAGCTCGGGATGCAAGGCTAGCAATATGGGGCATACTACCTATATATTTCAAAATGAGATTTAAGCAGTGGGCGGCATAGGGAGACCAAAAAATGTTCTCATACTTTTCATGAATGAGTTTCCCAGCCGCTACATAATTGGCCGCATTATCAGTCACCACATGCACAATATTACTAGGCCCTACCCATTCAATAACTTCAGAAAACAAATTATACAATGTAGACGCATTTTTTACCACATCTGAAGCATCAACAGACTTCACAAAGCACATACCAATCGAGCAATACACCAAAAAATTGATCAAAGTTCTTTGTCTTTGATCTGTCCAACCATCAGCCATAAGTATGCAACCATTGTCTTTCCATTTATTCCGATAACTATCCACAAGTAGTTGGCACTCATTCTTAAGGTCTCCTAATAAATGAACCCTCAATGTATCATAAGAAGGACCTTTATAACCGGGTCCAATACCAGCAATACCATCTAGTGCAACTTTAAAGAAAGGTGACTGAATTGCATTAAAAGGAATCCTTACATCAACAAGCCATCTAGCAATTCTCAAGTCAACTTCATGTAATGCCTCCTTGCTTTGAAATGCACTTTTCAAACTTGGTTGGCCTCCCGGAGTTGATCTTGCTGCAAAATAACTACTAACTTTTGCCTTTTGCTTGCCTTTATCTCCAACAACTTGCACTTTAGATGGTGGATGCCTAAGATTAAGCGCTTGTTCCTCTTGTTCAAATACTTCATCAATCTCATCACCAAAGCTCACAAAATCATCTTTACTTTTATTTTTCTTGATTTCTTCTAAACTTGCTAACATTTTCTCTCTCACATCATGAGGAACTTTCATGCATTTGGCTATATTTCCTGTTTTTCTAGCAAGATGTTGCTTCATCCTATTAATCCCTCCACCTTTGTACTGATTTAAACAAAGCAAGCATGTATATAATGGCTTCCCATTTTCAACTATCAAATTAAAATATTTCCATGCCGGATCAGTTTTCCCACGAGTAGAGGCTGAGGAAGATTGGTTGTTAGAATTGGTAGCATTAGGATTGATATCATTATTAATATTAACAGGCATAGCATTGCTATTTACTTCAATAGACTGATTAGGAGTTGGAGCATCCATATCTAAATAAATAAATTCACATAATCAGTTAATCACATAATCAAAATCCAACAAAATAAATAAATAATCCAGTACAATCTATAATGCCACAAATCAAATTAGTACTGAGCAATAATCAACTCCAAAATTTACTTCAAATAAAAATAGCTAAATTGTTAGATGAAACAAATTGGAAGAAAAAGTTAAGCAAAGCATGGCAAAAGCAGAACAGAACAGTTTCAAATTCAACTTTGAACTATCAAGCTTCACAACTATGGTGACTTCAGGCTTCAATCTTTCAAAGCAAAGCAAAGATAGAGGTAGAAGAAGATTTTGATGCTTCATTCTTACCTTCAAGGAAGGCAGCGAAAGAGACAGAAGCAGATGTAGACCAGGATGTAGCCAGAAGAGTTCCCGGCGACTACAAGGTCAAGCAAGACGGCGAGGCACCTGAGGCGACACTCACGGCGGACCCAAGCGGCATCGATGCAGGTTATTGCAGCGTGCATAAATCGACACAGGAAAAAGCAGATCTATGTGTTGACAGCGCCGGCGCAAGGTAGACAGCAGGCGGAGGCGGAACAACGGCGGCGTGGCGGCGGCCGGACGCGACGCGAGACCCAAGCGTATAGATCGACACAGTGTATAACTCGACGCTAGCAGCAGCAGATCCACGCCTTGACAAACGCCAGCTAAGCAAGTGGCGGAGGCGACCGCCATGATGGCGGTGGTGGCGGCGGCTCCTTTGCTTCTCTCCGGAACTGAAAAGGAAGCTAGGCTTTCTTTGGGTTTGCAATGTTTGGCTCTCAAAAAGGAAAGAAAGGGGAACAACGGGGTTGGGTGGGTACTGGCCACTGGGTATTGTGATTTTTTTTTAAAATAAAAAAACTGAAAACGACGCCGTTTTGCGTCAATTTTTTTTTTTTTAAAAAAACCGCCAGACCGCAAGGATCGAGCCGGTTTGCCCGGTTTAGTGGTTCTCGGACGGTTTTGGGCGGTTCGCGAGCGGTTTTCTGGCAAACGGTTTTAAAGTTTAACCCGGACCGGATGGCGGGCCGGTTCCTGGTTCAACCGGTCCGACCGGCCGGTTCGGTCCGGTTTTCAAAACCATGGTTATTATATAAAATAAATAGATGTGACCCATTTATTTATTAATCACAATAAGATTTAAACTTTGAATTTCATGTATACTAGCTACGTCTTCATCACTAGTCTAATCTTAATAGCTTAACACATTTATTCATTTAAAAGTTAATAAATATATGATATAATTCCAACAACTAAATTTGGAAAAAATTTATGATTATTTAAGATTTTTTAATTTAGAATGACTATATCCTAATTACATTCATCATTGCCACAAAATAATATAAGATATCATATATTATATTATTCTAAATTATAAATTAAGATTAACAAAATCTCCAAAATCGCTCATTAGAAAGAAAATATACAATTAAAAATTAGAGCAAATACCCTATTTAGTCCTTAAGACTTTTAAGTTGGAATATCTTATTCGCCAAGAAAATAAACTAATCTCATAGTCTTCGACATCAAAAATAATAGACACATTAGTCCCTCTATTAGTTCTCCTTTAATAAACTTACACATATGACTCAGTGCAGTGATGATGTATCATTAAAATGTTGAATGCAAGTAAAATATTTTGTAGCATATTGCACTTATTTTAGTATTTAAAATTATATAAAATGAGTCATTTTATGACTTGTGATAGAAATTCAATGAATCACTTTGTAAATTTCAACCATAAAAATGTGTAGTTTTAAACTTTATTATATTTTAAATGATACATATGGGTTATTATATAATTTCATTAATGTTTAAAAGATTAAATATACATAGAGGGATTAATATGTCTTATTATTAAAATCTTAATAGATCATAAATATGAAGAATTGAATTGTCTTGTAGAATTTTATTATAGGATTATAGGAGTTATTTACTCTAAAAAAATTAAGAATAGAATATATAAAGGAAGAAAATGTGATAAGAGATCAACAAAAAGAATAAAATACGATAACCGATGTAAAATAATAGCCAAATATGACAACCAAATAAACTTGGTCCTACATTAATTCTCCACGTGCGTGGCAGCTTGATTGATCAAGGTTTGAACTGGCTGGAGTCCATTGACCTTAGGGTCCACCAAGATTGTACCAACCAGTACCAGAACACTAGTCTTTGTTATTATTCACATGTATAATTAATTAATTAGTTTTTACACCGATCGAAATTAAATATTTCCTTAAATGCTCGTAAGATATATTCCCACGTTACCGATAATGTATTTAGAATGCCTAGTTTTGTTAACTTAAAATTTAAACATAAGCAATTAAAATAAAAGGCACCCTTTCAACACCATAGGAACGATTCCGTTGACTTAATCTCGATGAAAATAAAGTTTTTGTTCAGTAGGCATTTTATAGAATGGAATGAATCATTGGTTCATAATAATGTAGACGCAAGATGTAAGAAATGGTAACGTGACGTGAATGCCCATCCGTCATGGTTACTATTGAATAACAGTAATAATGAATAATGACCGACGAAGGAAACCATTTTTATTTGTAGATGATAGCTAATAGATGATATTAAATTAATTATGCAGTCACTCTTTTTTTGGCACATACTATGTCTTCACTTTACTCCCTTTTTAAGTTTGGTCATTTATGAATAACTTAAAATACATCAAATTCATATTGATGTAATATATTTAAAGAGTGATCAATACGAGATGATTTATTATGAAAATGAAATAAATAAATATTGACCGTTAGATTTCATATGAATGGTTAAAATTAAAATATAAAGTTATATAACTTTATTTAAATAAAGTCATTAGCATTAATTATTATCAATTAACTATTAATATTGATCAACCACGTATAGTTATGCGACACACATTTGCTCTCCCCTTCTCATAGTAAATCATCCTTTTAATGTGATACGCCATATTAATATTACTTATAATAAAAATTATTGGGTTATGATCAAATTACACAAATGTAGCTTTAAAAAGAGTTACACCACTTATCATTTTTTATGAAATAAGTTTTTGGTCAATGCAATTGTTGAATATTATTACCTATGAAAGATTATTTGTACCAATTTTTATAAAAATTGAATATCAATAGAAATATAGTCATATAGGTTTTATATATAGGTTTTATTCTTGTTCATTTTAAGCATATATATTTAATTAATTTGGATGCTTATAAAAACTATGTCAAATAATTTTAGATTAATTTAAAATTTTATAAACATGATAAATATGATATGAGTTTCTAATTTAATGGTGAGTTTTATAAAAAATTGTACCAATAAAAAATATTTAATAGTATAACATTTACTTAAAATTACACTAGTATAATTTCATGGTAACCTAAGAGAATTTGTATTGAATTTCAAAACAGCAAAAATGAATATTCATGGCCCATCTTTATTGAATTTAAACTATTGTATAAATATGCTTATTTATTTTGAGTTTATTTTTAATGTGTTATAAATATTTTTTTTTGACAATTATCTAATTATATATTAATATCATCATAAATGTTTAACCATTTTAATAAATATTATACATATTTTGTTATTGATAACTATTATAAAAATTATAAATATAATGAGATGTGATTTTGATTGAAATTGCAATACATTTTAATACTGTATCAAAATTAATATAATTTATTTTAGTTTTTTCATTACATTTTAGTTTTTATTTACTTTGTCTATTAATTTTATAATTGCTCTACAAACATCACAAATAAAAACATTATCACCCTATTACTATATAAATGATTGTATTTATTTGCTCTCATTTAGGCTTTGTTTGATAATACTTTTCAAGGAGTGCACTTATTTATGAAAAATATAAGTCAATTTTCTTATTTGATAAATAAAAAATTAGGTATTTTTGCTACTTGTACTTTTGAGAGCACTTTACAAGGTCATTTTAAAAGCTTATTTATATTTTTAAAAATTTAAAAGACTAATATGATTATATTTTATTTAATAATAATAAAATTACAAATTACTATTTTTAACATCTATATTTATTAATATCATAATTTTATAATATATTTATCAAACATTGTTTTTACAGTTTTTTTTTATTGAAAGTAATTTTTACATTATTTCATCAAATAATACTACAATAACTTCTTAATGGCAGATTTGTAGAGCCCATAAAACTAAATAACTTTCGAAAAACCAAGTCGTTACCAAACCAATCCATAATCAATCCTCCACCAGCTAAAGATATCTCACTCTTTCACTGCTAGTAACGTGAAAATAAAATAAAAAATTATTAAGACTATTAGTATTTAAAGTCCACTAACTTTACTAATCTGAGCTAAAATTTGAAAGATTTCTCTAAGTAGAATATATATTGAACTATTCACACCAACCAGAAACATTTGATTTCGTTCAAATGATCAATCTTAATTATAAAATTATTTGAACGTGAAAAAGGAGAAGAATTAAAGAAAAGAAAAAAAGAAAATTGAAAAGAAAAGAAAGGGAGCCAGCAAGGGGCAAGGAAAGGAGTGATTAGTTTAGACGCGTAAGAAGGTGTGGATGTTGGTGAGCCAACCCCTTTTGCTAGCTGGCTGTCGGGGAGAGGTCCCCAGAGGCCAGATCCCTCTCGCCCTGCACGTGACTCACCACCTCCCCTCTCTCCTCTAATTCTCTCTCACTCTCCTCAAAGCCTCGCACTCTCTCTCTCCCTCAAAAACAAATACAATAACCCCATCGCTTTCTTTTCTTCCTTCCGTCAAAAATCCATAAACCCAAACAAACTTCCCTCTCTCTCTCTCCTCGCTGTTTGTTGTATTGGATTTGGCGCAGCGATGATTCCACTGTCTTCGTAGCCGAAATTCAGATTCAAATGCTATTGCAACCGAAGCCAGATTTCCACTCCAACGCTCCGATCTGCTGGCGGTGAATCAAAATCACTCTCTTTCTCTCTCTCTCTATCTTATTGTTTTCCGTTTCTTTTTTCTTTTGCTTTGATTTTGATTTTCCGTTATCTCTTAGCTTCACGTGTGTTTGATAGCGTTAGCATTCTCCGTTTCAGGCCCTAGCATTGTTTGTTTTTGCTCGCTTTTTTTATTTTTGGATTGATTCGGTTTTTGTTTTGGATTTTTGTGATTTGGAGTGAACGGAAGTAGAGAGTGTGCGTTATGTGAATAGTTGTAGGTTTTTTCTGTTTGATCCGAATGTGCGTTTCGGTGTTATCTGTTTGTTGCGCAGCTCTCGGTTTTTGGAAATTAGAATTAGTGTGAGTTTTGGATTAAGCTTATTCTCAAGCTAAATCAGCTTGTGATTTGAAGTATTTTTTTTTTTTTTAAGAAACAGTTCGGAATAGAGACATTATTTCTCTCTGAAACAATATGTTTCCAAGCATGCTTTTAGAGTCCTTGAACTGGCTGAGCTGAACTTCGAAGTTTTGCACTGTCCGGTTCGGTTGGAATTGGATTTAGGTCTGCGAGAATTTTTCATAGAAATGATTATGATATTAGGTTTTGATTTTTTTTTTCTTTTTTTGTGGTGCTCTTGTGATTGTTGATAATATGAGAATGCTCTTCAATATTAGGCAGTTTCTGTGGACTTATTTCTATTAGAAGTGACTAGTTTTATCGCTATGTTGTTTGCAGTTGTATTGATTGGATTATAGGAATATATTAAGAAATGAATAAAAGGAAATAGTTTGAAATGAAGTCTGGAGCTCTTCCTTTTGTTCTCTCTAAAACTAGTGTAGAAACCATAAAGGGAAAGGACTTTAGGGGAAAAATGAAAGCAAAGTTGACCTTGGGAAGAGAAGTGATTAGACGTGGTCTTGAGTAGGGAATTAGTCACTTAGTTGAGATTGAAAATTGAGGATGGAAATTGTATCACTATAGGTTGAATGAAGATACTTGAAAGGGGAGAATCTTTGGTAATAATAGGTAATTAGATGTACTTTTTGAGACTTCAGTTGATCAGTTGTGTGCCAAGAGTGTGCTTTTGGATGTGCAAAAAATAATATGCTAAAGAATTATAAAGAATAATGACTGTGCCAATGATAAGCCCTATTTTCATGTGATGGTGTTTGATCTTGAGGTTTAGGGTTCCTCCTTGCTTTGGGGGAGCTTGCCTTACTTATTTGCATATAATATTTCCATGTACAAACCATTTTTGGCCAAATGTGAGGCGGCTGAATTGCTGTTTGCCTTGGCACTTTGGACGATTATGTTTTGAGGTAATAATTAAACAAACTTTTAAAATATAATGTGGAAATTAGTTGGTCAAATCTGAGGCGACTGAATTACCATTTTGCCTTGGCACTTTGGAGGATTATGTCATGAGGTACTAAACAATCAAACAGTTTTAAAATAAAATGTAGAAAATATGAGGAGTTCCTATGTGGATGCTGAGGCATTTGGAGTTACAGTTGCAAATATTAAATACATGGAACGGATGTGTTAGCAGCTGTCGGTACATTACGTGCAATGATGTGGAAGTTAGATATTTAACATTCACAATAATGGTTAAGTTATTTGAATATTTCACAGTGCACAGTATAAATTTATTGGCATCTCCAATATTGAAGACAAGTTCTGCCATTTAACCTAGATAATTTGCTTTTCCTTGTATGTGTCTGGATCATTAGTCCATGTCATTGATGTGCTGGGCTGTATCATGGTGATTTCTTTGTGTACATCTTTTGTTAGTGGGAAAGTGATCTGAGTTGGAAATGAGCTGTAGAAGTCCTCAATAGTCAACTTTTAGTCATATAATTTCTTGTGCAGTCTTCCCTTTCCAAAGTGAGGGTAGCTTAAAGCCTTACATGTTTGATATCATATTATGATCCTGTATTTGTAGGTTGTAAATGTCACAACTTGCAATTTACTCTTACTCGTTTTTACAGATGATTTTGACTGAGATTGTTCTTGCTTCCTTACATCTTATGAGTTATGAGCTTCATTTGGTGATAACATCAGCTTTGGAAAATGAAAATTGATCTCCTGTGGTTGCTTTGAGGATTAGTGACTGATCCATTAGTGTCATGCGATTCTAGGGGTGGAAAATGCATGGGTTGGATGGATTTTGTATTAGATTAAAATGATGGGTCAAAAACAAACCATTAATCCATTTATGATTTGTTGAAAGATTATTTAAGAAATGCAATCCATCCATGACCTATTTAATAAATAACTATCTAACGCATCCAGTAACTATTTTTATTTTGATATCTGACCTATTCACTTTTTATGTTTTGAAAATTTGCCTTTTGACTCTTTTTGGAGTAGTGGATCTTGATGGATCATGAGCGATCCATTATCCATTCTATAGATGAATGTATGGATTGGATTTGGTTTTTGTTGGTTGAACTTGATTGGTAATTGGTCCATTTTGCCACCCCCATGAGATTCATGTGTGGATGGGGCTGGGGCAATTCTATGAAATTTGCAAGTTTTTTGTATGGTAATTTATTGGCTTTTAGTTTAGTTGTAAATGATTCAATTTTATGTGCTACGTGATGGTTTCGAAAATTTGCTTCCTTTTATTTGCTGATATTGTTTTCTTATTTTGAAACTTTTGTTATATGTTTCATGCAGGTTGCATGGCCTCCAGCTTGAAAAAGTTGAAGTTACTGAAGTTTGTATTTCAAGGATCTGTATTTTAAGGACTACCTTTAGCTTGGATATGTCTCTTATGGGTTAAGAAGTGTGGCGAAATGGTTTTACATTCCAAATATATAAGAACATGGAGGAGACACGAGAAGATGCAGGGCTGGCTGAGCAGGGGCCATCTAATGTTTCATGGTGGCCGTCTGACTTCGTTGAAAAATTTGGATCTATTTCGTTGGGTTCTCATTATGAAACCTTAAATAATAAAGAACCTCCTAGACATTCTGACAAAGTTGTTTTGTCACATCAAAAAGCATCACAAATTCTCTGGCGCACTGGAATGCTCTCGGAGCCAATACCAAATGGATTTTATTCAGTCATTCCGGTGAGGACTGATCTATAGAATGCCTTCTTTGTGCAGATGACCATTTGCTCTTGCTATAGTTACTAGTTTGTGTACAGTTATTGCTGAAAATTGGGACTTCTAAGTTAGAAGTTTTTCTAACGTATTTATTATCTTTCATGTTAACCATAATATGATTCAGATGAAGGTTCTTGATAGAAGCTGATAATATTTCAACGTATTCTGTTAAATATATCTAATTTGTTGTATGATCACTTAGCTGTGTTAGCCATTTTTATTTAGTGATAGAGTTTGCCTTGTTATTCAATAATCCCTGCTCATTCATGGATTGTGACATGTATTATTGTTTGTTTGTGCTATCCTGGTCCTTGATATGTAACCAAAATGATCTTCTGTCATTAAATGATCTGATAATGTGCAGGATACAAGACTCAAGGAACTTTTTGATAGTATTCCTACTTTGGATGAGCTTCATGCTTTGGGTGGAGAAGGCTTTAAAGCTGATATCGTTCTTGTGGATTCTGAGAAAGACAAGAAGCTGTCCATGTTGAAGCAGCTAATTGTGGCGTTAGTTAAAGGATTAAACTCAAATCCAGCTGCAGTTATTAAGAAGATAGCTGGATTAGTATGTAGTTTTATTGTTACTCTTGTTTTATGTATGAAGTATATCCTAATATATGATTGCTGTGCCATTGTACCTGATAAGTTGTTTTTTCATTTTACAAGAATGTATTTTAATATTTCAATGTATATTATTTCAAGTAGTGCATTTAATTAATTATATTTCCAAATAATTTCTAAATGAGTCATAGTGCAAACTTTTCAAGAAACAGGTTCATTTCAGTTTTATTTGGCTGGGCCATGTTAATATTTTTTTGCTTCTGATTTTAGTCTGCTGCAACTTTGTTTTGGTGAAACCATTGGATAATAATTATGAGTGATAAGTCTGTTGATGAGCATTACATGGATTGGATCAATTATGTTTGGGAAATTTCATTTAGTAGTCTCTCTTTATTAACTGGCTTATTTTCTAAGCATAGTTAAAGATGTTTTGCACTTTTTGATCCATCTCTGCACAGGTTGCTGATTTTTATAAGCGGCCCAATGTGGAAAGTCCAGCAAAAGCTGCACTAGATGAAACTTCCCACATATTTGAGAATCGAGGTGTCCAGATGCTGGGGCAAATAAAGCATGGTTCATGCCGTCCTAGAGCTATATTATTTAAAGTACTAGCTGATACTGTAGGTCTTGAAAGTAGGCTTGTGGTGGTAAGCTTTGATATCTGTTGGCAAGCTCAATTGCTCTCTTGTTGTTTACTAATGTTCAATATAATTATAATACAACAATAACAATAGTTAAGCATTTTCCCACTAGGTGGGGTCATGGATCAAGCAATGTCACTGTTCCTATTATAAATGTTTGTAGACAAGCTATTTAAACCCAAGTCCTTCATAATGACCTTGCCTACAGTTATTCTTAATCTCTTTCTACCACCAACCATTGGGCTATGCTCTATCTGATCTCTCCTTAGTGGAACTTCTACAAGTCTTCTCTTTACATGACCAAAGCATATGAGATTCTATCATATTGTGCACAATTAGTGCTATCTGTCTATCTCGGCTCCCTCTCTCTAATGCAGATGTTCCTAGTCTTATCTTGGCTAGCGTGTTTAGTCAATTTAATTATAATGTCTTCAGCTTTTTAGCAAAATATTGAATGGTGAATCTTCACTATTCAGTGTTGTTTACTAGTTCACTACTCTTTTCACACCTAGGGGTTCTTGTTATTCAATTTTGTTCATCACCATATCTGATTTTTGAAAGATGTGTTTTTGTACTGCCATTCTCTTTATCAGGGCTTGCCAAATGATGGGGCTGTTGAATGTGCAGACTCATACAAGCATATGTCTGTGATAGTGGTACTAAATTCTGTGGAAATGCTGGTTGATCTTATGCGATTTCCAGGCCAGTTGTTACCACGATCAACCAAGGCAGTTTTTATGACTCATATTTCGGCTGCTGGAGAGAGTGATTCGGCAGAAAATGATTCTTGTGATTCACCATTAGAACCTAACAGTCCTTTATATGGAGTGTCAGAGAGGTTAGATCCTAGTTGGTTTGAAAATTGTTGTTATTGTTGCTCGGGTTTAATTTACTTTTTGTTCCCTTCATTTCATTGAAATTTGTATTTGCTACCCCTTATGTTAATTGCAATAATGTTTTCCCTGCGGTGTCCAAATTGCTGCAATTAAGTTCTTTGCCATGATGGGATAAAGGCATGACCATCAGCAGCAACTTAATTGTATCATGTTCCATTTAAAAACTGAGGAAAACATTGTTGCAATTGAAAATATGGGGAGAAAAATTGGAATTTAAGATTAGGAGGCCCAAATCATCATAAAGCATTTTGCTTTTTCACTTTTGATGTCAACTCCTGATTATGCATTTGCCAAATAATTGTGAAGTTGGTCTCAAATGAACATTCAGTCAAATATAACTTTCCTACATGCTAATAATTAGTGAATTGTGTGATTATGGGTACAAAACCTTCTGGCCTCTATCTTCGAATCTGTTGGTTTTCAATTCATTGGTATTGGTTTTCCTGATCTTCTCTGACAGTGCTGAGAAGGAGGAAAACCTCCAATTCCATAGAAGAATTGAAGCCTCTCCAAATGTCTCAGGCCTATCCTTGCGAAATATGATGTTACGATCGAATAGCACTTCGAGGTAATACTTTCCATTGCTTATCCAGAGATGTTTTATGTTCGCCTTTCCAGTTGATTTCATTTGAATTGTAGGTATTTTTTTTTTCTCTTTTCTTCTAGTTTTTCTTTAACTGGGGTCAATTTTTTGTATGATATGTGAAACTTTTTGACTAGAATCCCTAAAAGATGTACACTACCAACTGTTTCTTGTTCAATGGTTCTGTCAATTCCCTCAGTTTGTCTCATAGTGAACCCAACATTGCAACTGCATTTGGTCGGCGTAGTCGGAGGAAAGTCATTGCTGAACAGAGGACAGCTAGTTCAAGGTTATACATGATTTCCTTTTGTTTTCGATTGATATGATATGCCATATGGTAGGTTCAGGCTTACACATGAACTCTATTATTATTCACGATCTTGGTTTTTCTTGCTTTGTTGATCCTGGTGGTTAGAAACTTTTAGGTTTTGTTAGATGATGGCAGTATGGGTATTTCTTGATTCTGTTTTGCTTTCCATCTCTTGGTCTCTGTCAGAATGTGAAGGTCTAGAGTGTTGATGGGCTAGAGCCTAGAGTCTTTGACACTGCAAAGCATTGGGGTGGATGTTGTTGGCTAGAACAATCCCATGGTTGCAAGTGTGAAGCAATAAACAATGAAATTATCCTATTTCTAATATGATAGGATAGATTAGCTTAGCTTGTCACGATTACTCTTTCCAAATAGGCAGTGTTTGTCATATCGTAGAATTTTCACAAAAATCTTAGTCTTGGCTGCTGTTTGTGAGATTTGCTATTGCTGTATCACAATTTCCATCCTTATCTTAAATGGTAAGGTCATGTAAATGGTCTCCGAATTGTATATACCAACTTCAATATTTGAAAAGCCTATGTATATACTAAATGATCTCCAGTCTTTCCTAATCCTTTGTTTGGGACATACCAATTTTCTGTTTCTAATTGGTCTATGTATTTGTTATCATTTTGTGAATATAGAGGCAAGTGTATCTAAACAATCTCCAAATTGCATATACTAACTTCAAAACAATTATGGTCAGTCTTCCTTTTGTGCTTCACATTCCTGTTCAGGATAATGCCAATTTTCTGTTTCCAATTGGTCTATGTATTTGTTATCATGTTGTGAATGTAGTGCCAACTGCTAAGTGTATCTAAAGGATCTCCAAATTGCACAAACTGACTTAGAAATTTAAAAATTTATGTGAGTCTTCTTTTTGCATTTCACATATTTCTGGTTTTGCAGTCCAGAACATCCATCATTTCGGGCACGTGGACGGTCCATGCTTAGTGGTGATAGGACGACATTTAGAGATTTTGCTGATGACCAGGCTACATCAAGGTTATTGTTGTTATGATTCCTTAATATATGCTCATACTGTTATATAGGGCCTTACATGTTTTTGGAAGTCTCATAACATGTGGTTAGCTGCTGAGTACTTACTTTTTTGCTTTTACTTTTTTGTGTTTATGAAACAATTTATTATTGTATGAGCCTGACTTTTATGTGTTTACAAATTTAATGATATCGCATTCACTTAACCAAAATTTGTCATGGAAGATATTTTATGCTCCTTTTTTATTTCTCTTTTCATTCTGCAGCAAGACATGGTGATAGCTGAGTTATTTGTCTGAATAATGTTTTTCCATATTTCTTTATCAAATGGTAGGCTGCTTGAGGTGTAATCAAACTTATTACGTTTGTGTTGAGATTCAATGAAACAAATTTTTGACACGAGAACATTTTTTCTTTTCTTTTGGGTTTTTATGGGATTGCGAATCCACTTGTTAGGACTGAAACTGAATGACACTCTTTATTGGTGAGAACCCTTGGTAAATCCTCAAGAACCCTAGAACAATTACAATGGTGTAAGGAAGAGTGAGAGCTCTGCTACACTCTCAAGAGTCTAAACTCAATTACAAAGATCAAAAACATTCTAACTAATCCTTATTTTCCTTATTTCTAGTCAACTAATCCCCTGACTAACTACTAACTAATGGATCCTAACACCACTTGGGCTATGGAATCTGCAGTGTGCGCTTCCTTGATCACTAGGTTTGTTGAATTGAATAGGATTAAATTGTGTTGGTTGGATTGTTTCATTTACATCTTTTGCACTGAAGTTGTTCGTTGTTTGCTATGAGCATTTGTGGAATGACATTGCATGTTGTTTTTCATGATTTCTTAAAAGATTTTATTTATTAGAGCACTTTATCCATTTTTCAGATCCAGCTATAGGTCAGATGGTGCATCCTCATTGGAAGCTCGTAGGATACGAAGAAGAAGCATCAGCATTACACCAGAGATTGGTGACGATATCGTAAGGTTGATTGTTGTTCCAAGTTGCTTCTGAATTTGTTCTTATTGTGATATGTGCTGTTGTCGGTGCATTGTGGTATCTGCTTTGAAATGCTCAAGTAAATTGCTTGGATATAATGCACGAATTTTTAGTGCAGATATTGGTCTCCTCATCATTTTATGTAAGAGTCTTTGTTTTAGTATGTTGGAGGTGCAGATGCCTGAGTAGGTCATAGGGTAAGGGGGTAGGTGGCCTTGTGAAGCATTGAACCTCGGACATAGTCATCACTCTCAAGTGGGCCTATGCTAATTGAACTTGAAGCTCTTTGGCAAGGGCTTCCTTTATCTGATATGAATGGATTAGCTTCTTTAAGAGGATTTCTTATCATTGTGCCATGTACCCTTTTACATTCCATAAATATTTACTTATATGAAACAAAAATGGATTGGGTCGCTCTTACTTGATCAATTAATCTTTGCTTGTATTCTGACTCAACTTTAAAATGAACTAACTTGATTGGTGGTTGTGATGAGAAGCTTTACTATTTGAACTTGTTTCTGAGTTATGATATATAACTAATGCAGAGTCATGTGTTATTATAAATTTATAATTGTGTAACATATTATCTTTGTGCTGATGTGTAAATTGTTTGATAGCTCAAGATGCGTTCACTGCAGGGCTGTGCGAGCAATGAATGAAACATTGAAGCAAAATCGTCTGATGAGAGAACAAGGGGATGATAACTCATTCTCACATTCTCCAAACAACAGAATTAGTGAAGTAAATCTTCAGAAAAATGTATGTGCGCTTTATTTTGCTGACAGTAGAGTATGCTATTGTTTAGACATTTCTCTGTTGTACATCTTTTGCCATCTTATAAAGACAATGCTTTATGTCTTCCTCCTTCTCAACGCTACCTTTGACCTGTTGTTTAGATAGTCCTGATGCAGTTCCCTTCGTTTTGTTAAGTCAGTCACATTTACCTCCTGAGATTTGGTTCAGGGTCGTCATTGCTGGCAAGTTGTCATCTTAAGAATTTTTTCACTTCTCTGTATGTCATCTTAAGAATTTTTGCTACTCCTGACCGGAAAAAAAAAGAGGGAATTTTTGCTACTCTGTACTAATATTTCTGGATTAGGTTCTGCCTTATCTTTTGCCTTTTTTTTTTTTGGTAATATTTGGGTGTCAATATTGACTTAACAAATATTGTCTGTTCTAAGTAATTCTCCTAAATATTTTACTTGCAATTTCTTATAGATTCCATTTGTTATTTGAGTGATAGAGGCAGGAGAGAAAAACAAATGTTAGGTATGATTAGGTTATTTGGGTGTAGTTAAATGGATTGCGTAGTTTGTGTGACTAAGTTGCCAAATATATATGTATATATACAAGATTTGAAATAGTGCAGTCATTTTTGTGAAAGAAACAAACCAAAAAGTTTTGATGTGGGACAACAAAGGGTGTAGGGTTTAATGGATCTGGATTATCATTTCTGCCAGGTTAAGGATGATCTATTGGTATGAGGCTTAAGGTTAATTTGCCCTTTTGTTTTCGATGGGGGGCAGGGTTATTATTTGTCTTTAAAATGAGGAAGTAATGGGTGTTTTCACCCTTAGATCAATGAAGTGGATAGTTGTCAAAACCCATTAGTGATCTAAGGATGGACCCTTGCTTTCTCAATTTAAATATAAGCTCATTTTAGTGGAGCTTTATCCCCTTAATATCTTCCAAGTTCAACATGTGATTCTGATTCTGAAAAGACAGGTGTCAAATTTCCATCTTGATGGTCATGATGAAAGGGCCACCTTGTATTCTCGTCAGCATGACCAAGTAAATTCGCAAAAGGCAATGTCATTACCATCTTCCCCGCATGATTATCGAGGTCAAGCTTCTGAGAGAGGTGGACCATCAGGATATGGGGTGAATGATGAAATGGAGTCTACTTGGAATAAAGTTCTTGAATCTCCAATGTTCAATAATAAGCCTCTGTTACCATATGAAGAATGGAATATTGATTTCTCAGAATTAAATGTTGGAATTCGCGTAGGGATTGGTAAGTATTCTTAGCTACTGAAACCGTACAATTTCAGATCTTCCTAGTGAAATTCAATATCATTCTTATGGCTTATGATACAAATTGAGTACTAAGTGTTGTGATTGAATTGTGGAGATGATTTTGAATCACTGCTTCTCGCTGAATCACAGGACTTAAATTGTTTAATGGGACTGGATTTCTATATTTCTGTATTGGGTTGTATCAGATCTGTCGGTTTTTTTGTGTTGCGTTGTGACATATCTGATCCAGTTCTATCTAGACTTCTGTATTTGGTTTGTGACGATCTGGATGAAAGGTTTTCGACATAGTATTCTTCTGGTTCTGAGTTCCCCATTCACCACCCACATTGGGTGAAGTGCCATATGATAATTTGTTTTGGGACTATAAAGCTCCTCTAGGATCAAATTTTTTGTAAGGATTTAAATAATCAACTGATTTTTTCTTGGTTGTTGCTGGTTTAAAGTATAAAACATTATCCCTTACAATTACTTTTAGTAGTCCAAAGACTGGTAATAATCTGTTTCTAGACTGCTCTGGTATAAAACATTTGGAACAAGCTCTTTTGTTTGTTTGGTAGCCTATTTAAGTTAGCTTAAAACACTTTTTAGGTTTCTTGAGATACAAGAGGGGAATATCTTGAGATGATTTGCATTATTAGAAAGGAGACGATTTATTTAGTTGGAAGTGTACATCAGTAATGCAATTTTAAGCAGGAGTGCTATTCAACTTCCGAAAAAGTAGAATTCTTTTTTCATCCCACAAATTTAGGGGTTTTGGTCAATGGTTGTGTGAAGGTACTGCTTGACAGATGATCTAGTAAAGAAGAGAAATGATCAATCACACGATTATTTATTAATTTATTTTACAGGAATTGGTTATCAGCGTTCAGATGCTTTTGCATTTTTTTTTTGTGAGTGATGAAATAAAAGAACTGGGTGGCTATATTTGGGATTTCATGAAAACTGATGTAGCAAAGCTCAGTAAACAAATTGTTGCTTGACCACTAATGTAGTTTTCTTTTTCCAGGATTTTTCGGGGAAGTTTTCCGTGGCACATGGAATGGCACAGAAGTTGCAATCAAGGTTTTCTTGGAGCAAGATTTAACTGTTGAAAACATGGAAGACTTCTGCAATGAGATATCCATTCTCAGGTAACTTGTCTTTGATATGCTGTTCGTTGGCTTTTTTCTGGTTTATTCAACATTTTCTGACTCTGTTTCTCTCTCTTTTTATTTTTGGTGCTGTTTCCCTCCAGCCGGCTCCGACATCCTAATGGTATTCTCAAACATCCTAACTAGTTCCTCTTATGATTGTGGCTTTTCAATGATTGATCTTGTGCATGTTTCCTAGATTTGGCCATCATTGCAAGGCAATCTGAATGTTGTCTTTTTATTTTACAACCGGAATAATTGTTTAGTGAATCTTTCTTGCTCGGAAGTATGAGAATAATATTATGCATGCTTTGGTATAAGAATACCCAATGCAGCATCTTTCCTTTTAGTTTAGCTGTTATTTATCTAATGGTGGAATTTTATGCAGTTATCTTATTTCTTGGTGCGTGCACGAAGCCTCCCCGCTTGTCAATGGTTACGGAATATATGGAGATGGGATCATTGTATTACTTGATACATTTGAGCGGTCAAAAGAAAAAGCTTAGCTGGCGGCGAAGACTAAGGATGTTGCGTGACATATGCAGGTAAGAATTGTTGTAACTCGTGCCCTTTAGAAGCCCAGCCTCATTATCATTTATGCTGAATAGGCGTTACACGCATCAATTACTGCTTCGTTATCTTCCAATAAATCATATAAAATTGATGTTCATTTTGGTACATCCAGATATTGGATAGTACCGAAACATAGCATCACATGACAAATTTTTATTGATTCCTTTATTCTTGTCAGCATAAAATCTATATTCAAAATTTATGGATTATATGGATTATTCATTTTTTTAGTTCATTTTATAAACTTAATTTTCATCCATTTTCAGTGTAAAAAAAAAATTATATAGATATCTAATTATGTAATGTCACATCATCAAAAGTGTTTTGATTGCCTATTACCTTAAAAATCTCACTAATAGAAGTATGTCATTGGGTAACAATGCAAATCTTTTACATTTGAGTGGGCCAAAATTAATCTTTTACAACATTATCCCAAAGGTTTTAATAAGAGATTAATTTTGATGTACTGATGGTGTAAAATACTTACATTATTATTCAATTAAAATCTTTTATTTGAATGAGTTTTTAAGTAGTGGAGGGAGAGAGCTAATTATTATGGTTGATGTGACAATATAGGATTAGATGACTTTGTAAAAAAGTTTCACTCCGCTTATACATAGAAATTAAATCATTACAAATACACTAATTTAATCAAGGATTTAATTGCCATGCACTGAAAGTGTAAAATTTTTTTAAAAAAGTCATCAAATCATATATTATCACATAAGTTATGATGGTTGACTTTTATATCCACTACCTGAAAAGTCATTCAAACTAAATATTTTGATTGGATAGCAGTGTAAAATTATTTTACACTCTTAGTACATTAAAATTAAACTCTTTAATCCAATTACTATAATATCACAAAATTCTAATCTATTCCTTCGTCATGGAAGAAGCCGTGTACTTCTTGGGTGTCACTTTTCCAATGTAAGTAACATGGAAATGTGTAGTCTGAAATGTGAATTGTAGCAATGTAGTCTCTTCTCCCTCCCTCCCTCCCTCTCACGTTCATATCAGAAGCAATATAATCTTGAATTTAAATCGTATATACACTATGAACAATTATTTTAACGCAAATATTCAATGATGGATTATCACATCAATAAAAACATGACTTAATTATTTACTATCTTAAAAGTCTTGCAAATATAATCATATGATTAGATCAATATATCAAAATTAAACTTTAGAGTGTGTTTGGAATGAGGAAAAAAATAGGAATGATTTGACTTATTAATCAAGTCATTTGTTTGGAATTGAAAAACATTGAGAAATTATTTGTAATTTCATTAAATTTCATTCTTTTAATTTTTAAATTCTTTGATTTTTCATAGGATTTAGATGGAAATGAATTGATTTTAAAATTCAAATTTAATCAATTCATTTCCTCTTTCAATGATCCCAAACAAAGTCTATTGTATTTCAGACATAAAAATAGATTTCTAACTCAATTCATTTCCTATTCTATTTAGTCATTCAAAATATAAATTTAACTTAAAAATCAAATCAATTCAAATCATTTTAGGTTAAGTCAATTTTTTAATTTTAATAATTCGAAACTCTATCTATGGCCTTTTGAAGACATGGACATTATACCATTTCACCATTGAATTGCCAGGATCCCTCTTGAATGAAATTTTGATTGGAAATGGTAAAATCTGCCATTTCTAATTTGCAGAACATTAGGAATTAGTTTGATCCTAAATTCCAACACCCCACCATAATTGACGACGTTAACGTAAATAACCAACTCCCTTTATTCATCAAAATCCTCAACGAGTTCATTCCCTCTCCCCCTATTTCCTCCTTCATCACTTTTTTTCAAAAAAAATTAGGATTAACACTTACCCCCAATCAAAGCATGTCGAGACAAATTGCATGAAACTGGTCCCTGCCCCCCGGTACTTCTGTTGTCTTTGTTACATTAGTTGAACGCCGTTCATTATGTTCGTCAGTCCTCACCACTGACCCTATTAGGTTTCCCTTCCAAGTACTTTCCGTAGGCAGTGACAAGTGCTGTGCCCCTGAGAATGTCCGTTGTGTAGGGAGGATTGTTTGTCCTTCTCTAAGGTGCTTTCTTTCTGCAAAATCACCAGCACACTTATTATCCTACCATTGGGAACAGGTTTGACGGAGTTGGAGATTGTGATTAAGGGTTGTGGAAATTGAGCATTTCAGATAAATTAGAACTTCAGGATATTTTTAAGAGAGTAATGTTATGTGTAATAAATGCACACCACACATCTTATTACTATTAGATGTGATGAGTGAGTAGAATGAATAGGGACCATTCATCACATCCAATGGTGATAAGGTGTGTGATATACATTTGTTGTGCAATTTTATTATACACATAACATGGTTCTTCTGAAAAGATTCTTAGGGTTATATTGCAAGAGTTTAGTTTGAATACAATGTTGTCTAAAGCTGGTATGAACAAAGAAACAACCAAAATTTTCCACACTATAATATGTTTTGGTACTATCTAAAAGAAGACAACTGGAATATGCCACACTAAGGGCCTGGTTGATTTAAGTTTTCAGTTTTCATTTTCAATTTTTCAGTTTTTCAAAATTGGTGAAGGGAAAACTGAAAATTCTAAAAACTGGAATTTATAGTTTTCAAAATTTTCAATTTTTTCTTCACAAATTCTGGAAAACTGAAAATTAGAAACACAAACTAAATAGACTATAATATTTTTTTATGCTATTTAATTATTAGATGTACAGTAGCAAAAATTTCACTGTTTATTCATCACTCACAAGAAATCGAAATGATTTCTCTGGTTCCATGACCTTTTAAAAAGAATAATATTAAAAAATAAAATTGGCGGAAGACAATCAAGACATTGATAAGATAGTCATCGTTCAATTAACCATGGAATATTATGTCGGAGCCTATATAGTAAATAAGGGAAATATGCTGGTGACCCTGATTAAAGATTATCGGGATTTACTGCTCATTAGCTCTCAGTAGTTGAGCTCTATGTATGTACTAAGACGAAGTTACCAAATGCCACATGAGCTAGCATTTTAGTTAAGCCATTATTTGTTGAAGTGAAATTGTGTTCTGTAAGACTATTGTCAGTGAATTTCATTTATTTCCTTCCTGTGAGGACTAAAGATGTATTATTACCTCAATGTTAACTGTTTGATTACGCTGGGAGGTTAACATTTGATCTGTCAACATTGACGTGAACACCTCGGTTGTGTATAGGGGGTTGATGTGCATACACCGTATGAAGATTGTTCATCGGGATGTTAAAAGTGCAAATTGTCTAGTGAACAAGCATTGGACCGTGAAGATATGCGATTTTGGGCTTTCAAGAATAATGACCGATTCTCCCATGAGAGATTCTTCATCGGCTGGAACTCCAGAATGGATGGCTCCTGAACTCATCCGAAATGAACCATTCACTGAAAAATGTGATATCTTTAGCTTGGGGGTGATAATGTGGGAGCTCTGCACCTTGAACAGACCATGGGAAGGTGTACCACCCGAGAGGGTATGTTGAACAGATTATATATCTATTTTCCATGACGACTTGTATTTCTATATTGAGGAGTTTCCTTTTGAGTCCAAAAGTTGCTAGTATTTATGCCAGAACATTTTTTTTCTCTGCTGATCAGGTGGTTTATTCTGTTGCTAATGAGGGTTCCAGATTGGAGATTCCTGAAGGCCCGCTAGGGAGGCTGATCTCAGGTCTCTGCAACTTTCCTTTTGTATATCACTTGATGGAAGAACTCAGACAGATCTGTTTTTTTTTCTTCTCATGTTTGCGTTTATTTGTGTGTGCAGAGTGTTGGGCAGAGCCACACGAGCGACCAAGTTGTGAGGAAATTCTTTCTCGCTTGGTGGACGTCGAGTACTCATTGTGCTGATGCAATTTTTATAGCTTTTGTACATAGAAAACTTTCGGTAGAGTTGTTACGTTGTGTTATCGGCTGAATGTTGTTGAATATTGTGAATTTTGTCCTTTTTTTCAGAACATGTGAAAATATGGATGCAAGCACTGGTTATGTTGTACCTGTGCTGCAAACTCGTCCATTTTGGGGGGCAATGAGTAAAAAGATGAATTCTATCAAAATCTCTCTTTACTTATTCTTAGTGCAATGCAAAGAACTAAACTATTTAAATTTTGAACTTCCAGTATAGAATGATTTATTCTTGACTCAAAAATTGGACATTAGAGTGTCGTACTGTTACAGATAAAAAAGGGAAGGCGGGTGAGGGAAAAAGAAATAACCCAAGTCGTGGAATGATGTCAGTAGCAAGATGATACATGCACCCTGATTTAACGTTCTCTTTTCTTCGCTAGTCTTCTATGCTACCAATTATTTCCATGGCGATAGCACGAACTACCAGAGTTTTCATTCCTTAATTCGACGCCTATTCAACGCATCTTCAAAGCGGCTGCATGAACCCACCCTCATCTCTGTACTCATGTCACTCTCGGGTGCAGGATAATAATCCTCCCTCAGCTGCACGTCCCTTAGATCTGGTATCTTGAGGAAAAAAAACATAAAATGTTCATGAGCCGTACCATGAATGAAGAGTTTCCTCAGAGTACTACATTCTTGCAGCAATCCAGCAGCTGGGAGCGAGAGACTCCTCTGGTTCACATCTTCATCCTGTGGTGGCCAGTAATCAAGTTCATCCAGACTCAGAGTGCTAATCCCATTCAGGAAGAACCTCTCCCACAGGCTCAAATCCATCTGCCCTGACGGTGCGGTCAGTGCATAGCCCCTTGTGTCACCACAATCCAGCTGCATCTTACATAACTTAGGGTAGCAAGCCAGAATGCTCAGACCAAATTCGCTCTCAGCCGGTTTCGGCTTACCCCTGCAATCTCCTTCCACCCTTATCCGAATCTCCTCCAAATTGGGGCAATCCTCCAACCCCGCCATTGGCAATGGAGTCAGCAGATCACCAACCCCAATCCAAAGCGAAAGATACTTTAGCCTGTCCCAGCTGCTACCCCAGTAACCATTCCCATTGCTCAACATGAACAAGTAATCATCCTCCCGCGGCGACAACGAATAGCTGCACCTCTGTCTCTTCTTCTGGCTTGTACCTCCCCACTCTGAACTCTGAAAGAAACCCCCATTCAGGTCCTCAGCAAAACACTGCTCATCCAAACTATTGAGATCAAAATTCAGGAAACTCTGCCCAAGGCCAACACTTTCCTTCCACACACAATCCACATGAAGCCTCTCAATCCGGTCCCTTATGGGCTCCAGCGCCCTCAGCGTCGCCGCAGCATCAAGGTTCAAGCAGCAAGAGACCTTAACATCAACCAGAGTCTTTCTTAGCAAACAAGTCATCGTCCTCAACCCCTTCTCCGTGATGAGCTTGCAACCCTGCACATGAAACTTGACAAGCCTAGAACACCCTCTAGCAATCTCAATCAACCCCATATCATTCAAATCACCACAGCTGCCAACGCTCAGAGACTGCAAGCCCTGGCAGAGTGCAACCCCATCAAGCTGAGACCCAATAGCCATGCAAATCCCATGGAACTGCCTCAGCCCCAAAACCCTCAATTTGGGACACTTGGAATTCAACACTTCCAAAGCAAAACAACTCTCTCGGACATTTTTACAAACATCTAGCACCAACTCTTCAAGCAACGGCAAACCAGAGAAAAACTCCACCATAGCTGCGACGCTGATCCTAGCGTCCTCATCAATGAACCCCGAATCGAGAGGATCACCCCTCCGATTCGACAGCGATGCCGTGTCACCGAGGTGAAGGAGTGTCAATTTTGGGCAATTTGAAGCTATTGCAGTTAGGGTTTCGTCACCCACGGAACCATGGTCCCTCGGATCGAAGGTGCAAGCTACGAGAAAGTGCTCGAGGTTAGGGCACGAAGCTGTGATCAATTGTATTTGGTGCGATTTGAAACCATCCGTGAACGACGTCGTGAGGAAGTTAAGTCGCCGAAGAGACGCGGCAGTGACGGGATTTGCGGCGAGGACAGGAGGGAGGTCCTCCGGCCAGTGGTAGAACGATGAGAGATCGAGGGACGTGAGTGACCGGCAATGGTGGAAAAGGTCGGCGAAGTCCGATCCCGGCAGCGGCGACGGCGGACGCTGGTGCCACCGGACGAGCTTCACGCGGCGGAGGTCAGGCCAGGGGCGGAGGAGGAGGAGGAGGTGGAGTGTGAAATGGGATCGCGCGTAGAGCGCGAGTGAGGTCACGCGCGGGAACGCGTCGCGGAGGTGGAGGGCGAGGAGGCGCGGGTCGAAGTGCGTCGGCGGCGCCGTGGAGGCGAAGAGCGCGTGGCCCCACGGCGAGAGCAAGGAGACGTCGAGGTCGGTGACGTGGCTGAATGATGTTGGGAGGAGGTGTAGGTCACGCGCGTTGCCGCGGAGCGTGAGGCGCGTGCGCGTTCGCCGCTCCAGCTTGTAGAAGCTCCGGCACACCAGTGACAGCGCGTTGCGTGTGCGCGTGTCCTTCACGGTGGCGAACACGTTAGTGAGTATCTCCTCCGGCAAGTGACTCATCGTGGTTTCGCCGCTTCCGGCCATCGGCAACAACTAACACAGGTGTTTTTTCTCTCGGAACTTTTTCTTCTGCCCCCTTTCTGTTTGTTTTTTTTTTTTTTCAATATGGGTCTTGTGAAAATTGAAAAATTGAGAGAAGATTGGATTTTTAAGCTCTATGAGTAATTGGGCATCATGGGGTTTGTGAAAACTGGGGAAAGGTTGAATTTTTAAGCTCCATGGGTAATTAGGTATCATGGGTTTTGTGAAAACTGAGAAAAGATTGGATTTTTAAGCTCTATGGGTAATTGGGTATCATTGTAAGTTTGTGGGTGGTTTTTCTGGCACTTTGCTAGGATCCAAATCCAGTGAGAGAGAGAGAGAGAGAGATGGAGAGAGAGAAGAGGAGAGAAACGCTGGATAGTTTGAGAATTGAGAGGGTGAAGGGGGTAGAGTGGGGGAGTGTACACTATTATGGTACACTAGTAATAGAGGGGTTGCTATTAATGGGTACTGGTGAGGTTGGCTTTTGTCGGGGCTTGGAGACCCACGTGATTACGATGTGTGTCTCTATTACAGAGAGAGGTTGAGGGTTGAGCTTGAATCACAGAGATTGGGGAAGGTGAGGCTTGAGACTTTTGAGACTTGGCCATGGCTAGAGGGTAGGGTTGTCCTCTTTTCTACTAAGCCTTAGCCACCCCATCCATCAAACTTTTGCTCTCCCATCTTCCCTTCTTCAGTCTTCACTGCACAAAATCAATTCTGTTTGCTAGATGATGGTGATGCCTAGTTTCTCTCTCCATGGGGGTCGATATGGACAGCAGCTAGGATTCATGACCCCAGGTTTTGTCTCGTGTGAGATCTTCAGATCTTCGCTCAGTTCATCAATAGGGTATTATATGTTTGGTTAAGATTATAAAATGGGGCAGAATCTTTTATGGACGGAGTTTAAGGGGAAATGAATTTTAATATTAACATAGGAGAGGTTTAATATCAAAATAGGTTGTTTATGGAGTAATTAGGATGGAGTGGGGAGTGAAATATAATCCGGTAGCGGGTGGGGTGAGACATGAATCATAATCTGCTTCTAGCATATTATATATCAAAATCACAACAAAAATTCAAGGTCCACAATCAGCACCCAATGAATTTCGGCCCCTGACATGTTGAGGCAGGTTGTAACATTACAGGCACACTGGCGTGCTCTTAGTGCAATGTTGTAATTCAAGGTACACGATTCACCCCAGTAAATTCCGTTCCCTAATACACTGACTTTTATTTAAAAAAATTGGTATAGAATCAACTAGTAAGGATTACATTCCTATTTTTTTCTTTGTACAGTATCACCCCAAAATCATCGTATGTATAATATTATTGTAATTGTGTTTGCCAAATTTCATATAAAAAAAATGAGCTGAAGTTTAATGGTATTCTAGGTTGGAAATTAAAAAAAAAATTATAGATGAATTTTATATATAATTTTAAGTATAGAGCCTATTTATAAAAATTTATAGTCTATTTTTATCTCTATAATAAAATATATCCATATAAATTAGATATAAAATTTATTTATAAAAATTTTTATCATATTTTTTAGCCTTCAACTGAATATAAAACTCTATATCATACCTTGGAATTTAAAAGTATAATTGACATTAGCCAATTGCCAAATATTTTTAAGCACTATGTTCAGCATTATAAAATTTTGTGATCATTCTTTTCATCTTTTTGTTTCGATCTTGGGATGAGTTATTCGTCAAACATGATGATGGATTAACAGCTCATAGTCTACGCACAAGTCGAATTATTTTGTTTTTCGTGTTATAACACAATCTCTTTTCGCTTAAATGATACAAATGTCAAAAGTAGGCGGTGGCAGAATTTAGAAGAGTAATACTACACGTTACCGGAAAATAATTAAGGGCCTGTTTGGGAGGATAATGGAAGAAGAACCAACAAGGAAGGGAAGTAACAAATCAAGAAAATAGGTGTTGGGGAGTGGTTTACATAGAGAGAGAAAAATGATTGGGGAGGGATGATCATCTCCATGCCTTTTGTGACAGTGAATCTACTGACCCTCCAAATTAGGAGACAATAGGGACATCTGATGAGTGTGATTTTACTGTTTTTGATTTTTTTACAATCTTTTATATATGAATATATTTTTTATAAAATAAAATAATAGAAGTAAAAAATAAAATTTATATATCATTTTATTTCACTTGTTTATATTATAAATTTTTAAATAATAGGATAATATTATTCTTATCATTTCATTCTATATTTTTTCTATCCTTTTTTATTAATAACCACTCTTTTCTCAATTTTAAATCTTCCATACATAATCTACAGGTTTTTTTGATGAAAATTATAGTAATTGTTAAATAAAATAATATAATATGACTCATTAATCAATTTAAAAACTATAACTATAACACATTATTTTTAATATAAGATTCTGACAAAATTTTTAGTTATCTAACATTTTTCATACGAAATAACCTTGGCTCCCCCTTGGAAAAAGACAAGAAAAGAATATTAATATTTACGCCAAACTTAATACTCACTGCACAAAAGCTCACCTATATTGATATCCAGTCTTCCTTTATTTACCTTCTATTTTATCCCATTTACGCCTGACTTGAATTTTGATCCATAAACACTAGACAGTTTTCTGAACAATGATAAACAGACAACAATATTCGTATGCAAGCAGTAGAGTAGTATTCATGCGTAGCTAATTTGGGGTGAAGAAATCGTCACATTTATTATCCTTCTACTGTTTAATCGAATAAAAATGATAAAAAGGCCAAGAAAAATATATGAAAGAAATAACAAGGAAGTTTTGTTGTAAATTAGGACATAGGAGGATTCTTGTAAGATCGGCTTGGAATTAATTTTTTTTCCCCTTACTTACATTTTGTATTTGTTCTTTTTTATTAGAATAATATTATAAAAATAATAAAATTACATGCATATCACATACCTTATTATCATTAGATGTGATGAGTGATCTTCACTAACCTCACTCACTCATCATATCTAATGGTGATAAGATATATGATATATATTTATTGTGTAATTTTATTATACATATAATATTTCTTTTTTTATTAATGTGAAGTTATGAAGGGCTGGGAGTGCTCCAACGGCACTTGTTTTCCATCTCCCTTTTGACAATCAGCGGGTAATTCAGGTGAAGAGATAAGGATAGAGACTCAAGCTCCAACTTTGGCACATGCTTTGCTCTTATCTTAGTCATAACTGGATAGCAATGGGCATCATATACTTTGACTCTAACCAAAAGTTACCCAGAATTTCAAGGTCAGGTTCATTGTCTTCTGTTCATTGTCGATAGAGGATTGGGGAACATTATTTACACATAAAAAATAGATACAGGTACAGCAGGAAAGAGAAAAACACAAATGTGGTAAATGTTGGAAGAGAGAGGGTAGTGGATACATCATCTTTATATATTTTTCTCTTTTTTATGTTAATATTTTATATATTTTCTAGTTGCAAATAATATTTTTTTAATTTTTTAACAAAATAAAAGCAAAAAATTTGACAATTTCAATATGCCTATTCTTTTTCTTTTATTTGTTTTCTTCCCTTTTTTTCTTGAATCAAGTAAAGGGTTAGGGTGGTACACACTGGTTGACTAATAATCTCATGAATAGTATTATATGTATAATAAATTTCTATAAAAATATTATAAAAACACATATAATATTATTTTCTTTTATAATGAGAGTGAATATTAATACATTATAAGATAAAATAATATTGTAAGGATTGTTATAACTTTGTTGCACAGCAAGTTAAACATTAAACATTATCCTAATCTCATTTCTAGAAGCCACCTTTCATTGGTCAAAATTTTTGAATCAGAAATAATCTTTTATATTCGATACTTTTATCAAATTAGAAAAAGCTTGAGTATAGACTAATTTGAGGCTATTTAATAATTTTTTACATTAATTTAAAATTATTTTAACTAACACATTTTTTTTTACCCTTTCGGTAAAGCCTAGGTTTTCCCTATAAATTTGGCCAGAGAGGAGCCAAATCCCTGTGTTTAACTCTTACTAACTGAACTAAATCTAATAGCTTGAAATTTGAAAGATGAAGTTAGGGTGAGTTTATTTCAAATTTTCAAAAGGTGAGAATATTAAATTTTATATAGAATTAAAAAAATTTAAAATTAATTTCTTTCATAAACCAATATTTTTAATTTCTATAAAAAAAACTGAAAACAAATTTTATTTATATTTTGATAATTCTTAAAAAATTATTTAAACATATGAAAAGTAATATTTTTTGGTGAAATGAGGTAGACCAACTTTTGGTGAGTATCATTTGGGGACAATTGTGAATAGACCAGCCCGTTCAACAAAAACATTAGTTCTTGAAAAAATTATAATTTAAGAAATTATCCTCGTGATGCACTTCTTGATCTCTTACCAAGAACCACAGTTACATAAAATATGGTCCTATTTACAAGTATAATATGAGATGCCAGAAAGTTAGACAATCATTAACCTCTTTGATTACTTAATCATTATTTTTATCCTTTGTAAACATGGCTTTGGAATTTATTCGTTTCAATTCTTTCATGGTTTGAAGATTGGAATAAATGTCATATAGAGTAAACTCCTAGATTCTTTAATCCCTTACTTTATTTTATCCAGTAAGTAGTATATGTTTTTGTTCTTATTTAGTTCATTGGTGGAATCTCCCACTGCTTTAGTGAGTTGAGATGATGGGCTTCGTAAGTGCTATTATGGTCTAAGGTAGAAAGATTTGTGGGGCAGACAAATCCTACCATCTGGTTGTGGATCTATTGTGTTGGCAAGCTAGCCATGCCTTTTCAACTGGTTAGCACAGAAAAAAAGTGAAAAGAAGGTGCTGTCACTCTTCATCGCTCAAAATAGGCGGGGAAAAAGTTCTCATGAGAAAAAATAACAAAAAAAATTGATTTCATGGTGAAGTCTACAAAGGACATAGCTCATAATTAGTTTATCATCCATTGCAATTATGTAAAGTATTCGTGAACAGTAGCTTTATGGAGCATATATATTGTCCTAATAATGCTTTCAAATTGATCAAATCATAAAGGACACAATCGCACAATCAAACAGTGATGGCTATGTATAAAGAAGGGGGCATATAGATGTAGTGTAGCCCAATTGACAAGAACATGTGCTGAGAGGCGCTGGAGGTAGGATTGATTATTACTTATATGTGGTCCACGTCATTTCCAAGGTGAGAAGCCAGGAATTGTGTTGAAACTTTATCCAAATGTGTTCAATTCGTTTTTTTCCCTTTATTTTTGGTAAACGGGAGGGCCACAAGGCCCAAAATGTGTTTTAGTTTGATGGATAGTAATCAATAAAAAGCATATCTCAACAATAAAGCATGCATTTTAATATTTTAAATTCATAGTTTTTTTCAAGAGTAAAGATTCTTTTTGATAGTTAAAATGTGTGCTCCACTTTAGTCTCTACAATTAAAAATATATCAATTTAATCTCTAAAATTATTAAAAAATAATTTAAAATAATTTTTAGATGATTCATGTTGTCCTCATACATCCTACTATAGAAACTAACTTGAATAATTTTTTTATAAATTCATGGACTAAATTGATATTTTATTCATTTCAGGGATAAAAATAAAATACATATAATTTCATGGATCAAAATGGATCTTTGTAACATTTACATTAATATAAATTAATATTTTTATATTTTCTATTATTTAATTATGATTAAATTCATCTCATATTTTACATTGCTGCACTCTAATTTAAATTTTTTTTGATTGTTGCATAAACATGTACTAATATACACTTAATATAAATGTGTACTATGTACGTTCCCGTGGTACCTTGTTCTCAAAGTTGCACCAATCCATCATCGTTTCGTTCTGCACCGTGGTTTTTGAATGGATCCACAAGTTTTTCCTATTCCCGGAGTTCCATCGCAAATTGGAATTTTGTGCTAAGTTGCTACTGGTTGTCCTGCTTTACCTCTTCGTAAAGGCAAAGCACTTAGTGGGCCAGGTCCAGAGCTTCGTGGCACAAGGATTTCAACCCGCATTGCATTCTTCTTACACTTTGACGACAACGCTTTTTGGTCCTTAGCTTATTGTGGGGGGCAATGGGACCCTAAACATAACACAAGTCTCTTAGCATTTTTCTTGTGGAGATCGTCGTCATTTCCATGGCAATTTTCCAAAGGACAATGCAATGTACTACTACTTATATTTCAAACTTAAACTCCAACAAGTGAAAGAAAAAGATACTTGAATAGTAACCCATTGAAAAAACACTTTAATTTGTACAAGAATTCATCCTGTTCGTCCCACAAAGTTCTGGATAATCCAATCGGTCAAGTGCTAAGCTTGTCCGGTTGGCCATCGAACTATGAATGGGCTAAGGTTTCTTAGCATAAGGGTATCAAAACTAAGTTGTCTAACTCTAGGAAGGATACTCTTATAATAGAAGAGGAGTTTCGTAAATGAGATTTATGTGTGATTGTTGATTGGCAATTTCAAGACCATTAAGCTGAAACGACTAATTACTTCAGGTGCTGAGGCTGTTTTGCTCAGAATTCCTTTAGTATGTGTAATGAGGAGGTCAATCAACTACCAATAACATTGTGTTCGGAAAGGTTGGGAATTTAATTCCAACAAGGAAAAAAAATAGCTTAAAAGTTAATCAAACTCAGACTACTCTGATTTGTTACATGGTTTGAATCTAAAAATTGATACACCTAAAATACTCTTATCTGTCTATTCCTTTCTCATTCTCTTACAAAATCATATTCATTAATGAAGGGTAAAATTGTCAAAATAAGAAATTAAATTCATTTTTATAGACATTCCAAACAATATAATTAAATTTACTTATGTATTCACTATTTTATTTCAAATATAGTCATTTAAGATAGAATTATTCAATTCAACTCTAAATAAAATTGAATTCAATTCAATCCACTTAAAACATTTCAAACAGAACCTATAGATGTTGATTCTATTTGACATGAAGGTGTTCGGACATGTTAGAGAATTATATATTTATATTGGTCCAAGTATTATTTTTATATTTTCTATGAAGGGACCATAATAAAACCAAAGATAACAATATTTATGAATAAAAATATGTTAAATCTACAAATTTACAAATATACAATCTATATCTTATTCTCGTTAAAGCACTAAGAATGTGTTGGTGATGAGATGTTTGAATAGTTTACATGACATTATTTAGCTCTAAATCTTGTTATCACCAATGTAGCAAAACTATCTTATTCTAATTGTTTTGCTTCCTATCTTAGATAGATGATCAAATATTTTCCACAACATAGCAGGAAAAAAAAAGAAAAATATTATAGCTTAAAGGATATATTTTATTTCAAACTAAAAGGAATTTTTTTAAAATAAAAAAATTTAATTTATTATGATTTGTTTTCTTTTTGGTATGCGATGATTTGTTTTCTGCTTGGACTTTAGCCGCTTCTTTTTTTCCCTCTTTCTCCCACACTTAATAAACGCTTCACTTTTTGAAAAGAAGAATAAAGAAGAGAGGAATTTATTAATACAATAAAACCAAAAACGAAACAGGGGAAAGGAGGAGTGCTCTCACCGAAAAAATTAGAAATCAATCCTTAAAAACATAAAGCAACGCACTTCCATTACCAAAAAAAAAAAAAAAAGCAACGCACTTCAGAGAAAAGTGCTCTGCAACTTATCCAAATAAGAGAGAATGTTAATTGAAATGGTTTCACAATTCTTTTTAAATAAGTTTCGAGTTCACATTTTATAAGTAAAAATTAATATTTATTAAAATTTAATAAACTTTAGATACCAATAACTTCAAAAAAAATAAGGTGAGAGAGAACAGCACATCATGGTGTGATCATACACAACTAAGTCATACTAGGTGCATCTGTTCAATAATTACATCAATCAGATAATGACAAACAAACAAAAATCAACACCAATACATAATTCGGGTGTGGTCACCAAAAATAGCATATATGCTGAATCCAACAAGGGAATGATAGCCAGTGTTTTTTCAGTTATTGATTTTTTTTTGTTTTTTTGTTTCCTTAACTATAAGTAACTCCTAAGGTAGGGTTTAGTAGCCGATATAAGGACAGAAATACGAAAACATTAGAAATACAAATCTATTTAATTGTGAAAATAAAAATAGGGGGTAGAAAAATTTTCTGATCCCAGGAAAAAAATTTAAAAAATTTCTGTACCGTCAAAAAATAAGGATAATAGAGATAGGATATAGAGATAAAAATTTAATATTTTTTTTCAATGATACTACTATACATATTTATTATTTCCCAATATTTCCTCACAAAGGCGGTGGTGCAGTAGTGATCTGGTAGCGACGGTTCGCGTGGCCGATTGAGGCGGTGGTCCGATGATGGTCTGACTATGGTCTGACAGGGGTACATACATATATCTTTTGCTGTGTGTTTATTGTATTGTCTATGTGTTTCTAAACAAAATACAAAAACAAGTATGATGTCATATACTCCACAACTAAACATAATACAGAGACAATATTTTTTACGTTTCTACTTCACTGTCTCTATTATCCCTATATTTTCTATCATATTCCCGCTACCAAACACAGAGACATTGTCAGAACACAACCACGAAGCCCTCCCTCTAATGAATACCTACATACCACCACCATTGCCGAATCCTAGTGTTATAAAATAAAATCGCTATTCCAAAGTGAATAAGCAAAAATATTTAATTTTGATACACATACAACATGAAAAACTTTTTATGCCATCATTCAATCAAATTATCTTATTTCCATAATCTTTTAAGTAGTAAATGTGAAAACCACTCATAGTAACTAATGTGATGATTAACGATTTTTGGATTTTGTTTACACTTATAAAGTATATTTGGTTAGGGATAAAAGTGGGCATAAAAGTTACATGGATGAAGCTCATCGATATAATTTTTATCTCAATTTTGTCCTTCAATCAAACATGCGCCTGATGTATTAAAACTTGGATTTTATAAACAAACCTATATATTTATCTTTAAATTAATTTACAGAACGCCTTGTTTTTGTTTTGTGCTCATTATTTTTTTTTTGGTCTGGATTCAGTCATTTAATTTAGATGAGGCCTATTTATTATGAAAAGCCCACTAAACCACACCCGCATTCACTGGTAACATGAAATGCTGAGGCTCTCCAAGCAATTCTTGCACCATTACCACAGCTGGATCCCTTCTGTTACAAAAGAGCCCACAAACCAAACAAATCCAAACCTTTGTACTCGCCAACCCAGCATAGGCCCAAAAATAGCTTTCCTTGGTCTCACAAGCCCAAAACTTTCACTTACAAACCCAAACCACCAAAAAACAACACCGTTTTCCCGCACGTTAATCGCCAAAGGTAGAACTTTACAGTGTCCATTGCCAAAGCTTTCCTCAGACCAACCGAACATCACATATCTGCCAACCAAAAACACAACACAACTCATCAAACCGCACCGCGCCACCGTTCTTCACCATGGACGCCTCCGCAGAAGCTCCGCCTCCCGTCGCCGTCTCCGCCGCTGCACCGCCGTCCCGTCCGTCGGCGTTCCCCGGCAGGGAAGACTGCTGGTCGGAGGAGGCCACGTTCACACTCATCGACGCGTGGGGCTCCCGCTACCTCCAACTCAACCGCGGCAACCTTCGCCAGAGCCACTGGCATGAGGTCGCCGCCGCCTTCAACCTCCGCCATGGCCACGACCGCCGCTCTCGCCGCACCGACGTCCAGTGCAAGAACAGAATCGACACCCTCAAGAAGAAGTACAAGCTCGAGAGGGCTAGGGCTCCCGATTCTTCCGTTGCCGGCGACGGAGACGGAGACACCGCCGGTGGAGGTTACTCTGGCGCGTGGCCGTTCTTCCACGCCATCGATTCCCTCATCGGAGACACTCTTCCGGCGAAGAAGCAGTTGCCGCCGCCTGTCACCCGCCGGAAATATGCTCCGGCGGTGAATTCGCCGCCGTGGACGGTGACTCCTGTGGGCCCCCGATCCGGGACGCAGAGGCGGCCGGCGTCGGGTAGTGTGGAGGATTCTTACTTTCGCCGGAGTTTCATGACTTTTGCCAGCGCCGGGGCGGCGGCGGCGGCGGAGAGTGGGGACTTGAAGGGGGGCAGTGAGAGAAGGAAGAGGGGAAGAAAGAGTGATTTTGGAGAAGAAGAATGGGAAATGGGGTATAGGGAATTGGCAGAAGCTATTGAGAGGGTTGGGGAGATATATGAGAGGGTGGAGGGTGCAAAGAGGAGGCAAATGGTTGAGTTGGAGAAGCAAAGGATGCAGTTTGCTAAGGATTTGGAGTGCCAGAGGATGCAGCTCTTCATGGAGACTCAGCTTCACCTCCTCAAAATCAACCGTTCCTCCAAGAGGGATCCTGCTCGTGCTGCTGGTGAGTTACTTTCTTCTGAAACACTTTTTTTGTTGCATGGTTGAGTTCTTTTGTGTTTGTTCATCATCTGTTTTTTGTTTTTCTGGTCTTCTTGTTACTTTTGGTGTTGGTGTGTATGTCTAGACCCCATTACATGTTTGCCTTGAATGATAATTGTTGTGTTTTGAATTGTAATGTTGTAAGTGGTGTGTAATTGTACTGTTTTATGAGGATTGCTATCGTAACTCTCATTTCATCACCATTGGATGTGATGGTAGCTCCCATTATTGGGTGTTAGAATAGCATTTTTGTTTGGTTGGCTGGCTGCTAATTCTGAATCCTTAATTCGGGGCTTGGGGCTTGTGAATCACAGTTAAGTATACATTTTGGTTGTATGGTTGGTTGTTAGGTTGGGAGATTTTATTTTATTTTTTTTCCTCCCATATTGATGGTAGTGTGAGAGTATGGGTAGTTTTGTAGTTCCGACTTCTGAATACAACATGGAGTAGACTGTTTCTTCATTGTCTATATAAATGTTGTTTATAGTTATATCATTATCATTATTAGACTGAGAGAGGGAACTCGATTTGGTTGATATTATTGGTATCTATTTATCACATGGTATGGGTTGATTTAGGATTTGGAACTACCTTTTGTTGTGATGAGGGTGAAACAATATGTCATTTGGGTATCTAATGTCTAAACTATTCATTTTATATGGAAAGTACGTTTACTTAAAGGTAGTATTTTGTTCTGCCGTGTTTTTATGTACACCTCTCCCTTGGGAATTGGGATTGTGATGGAAACAAAATTCGCTTGATTTTCTCTTATATTAAGCATCAGATTGCTGGATGGTGGTTCATATGATTCCCGGTCATATGCTTTATTCAAGAAAAAGAAATCCACTTTTTTTTTTTTTACTTTTTGGGATAGAAAGGCTGCTGGCGTATTATATCTGTCAAAGAATTAAGGCACCAACAAGAAGGAAAAAATGAAGATATAGTGTTGACTGGGTGTGATTTGAAGTAGGAACAGTTTGTATTATGTATGCAGAGGTCAAGCCATCCATATCCCCACTTTTCCTTCTGCCTCAGACCCTCAGCCAAGAAGAGCTCAAAACCTATGTTTGTTTGCCTTTTTTGGGTTGTGGTTTTGGTTGGACCACTGGTCATCTTTCCATGATAGAAGGAAATCAGTGTTCGATACAATTCAGTGCTTAAGATTATTATAATGAGTTTAATCTATATGTATGAATAATTTAAAACTGTTTTAGACTATTAATTAATAGAAATTCAAAAAAGTGTATAATTTGACTCTTTTTTAAAATTTTATTGGTTAAGAGTGTAAAATTATTTTACTCTGTCATAGAAATTAAATCTATTATAATTTATAATTGATTGAGAACACCAAGTATCAAATGCTGTTTATGCAACAAAAAATTAGTCGATGTTGTTGTTTATTCAACAGTTTTTATGCTTATATAATATAATAGGGGAAATGATGAAGGTAAAGTGAAAAGTGATATAATATAAACCAAGTTAGTGGCTTGGCTTGTGCCTTAGTTCTCTCCCTCTCTCTCTCTCTCTCTCTGTTTATGGCTTTATGCATGCATCTCTTTGTGACGCCAGATTTGAGTGGCACGGTACATTGATGTCTTGATTGTTCATTGTCTATAAAATGATGGAAAAATAATAACAATAAATAAATTAGAAATCTTACAAATAATAACAATAAATAAACTAGAAATCTTATTTGTTGTCTCAGAAAATATTGAGGATTTCATACAATAATAATAACTTAACTTTTATTTCAATTACATGTTTAAAAATATGTATAATTGTGTACTCATGTCTTTGCATTATTCACGGGACCAGAATCTCATGGTTATATTTATTTCTCCCCTAACAGGTAGATTCTCATAGCAAGCGGTGATGGAGACCCTATTGGGAAAAATAGATAGATGTTACTCTCTCTTTTCTCTTCTCTCTCCTCTTTTTTTTTCTCGCTCTCCTCCTTTCTCCTCTCTGCTTTTCTCTTATTTTAATGAAGAAAATAGATAAATTTGTATTTTGATAGTGAGGTTCAGGTTTGGTTTATATTTGTTTATAGTCATAATGCAATACTTTCTTTCGTGAAGCAAATTTGCTTTATTTGTCACCTTCACTGGGAATGTTCACATGTTGTTGTTGTTGCTGCTGCTTCTTTTTTTTTTTCAATGCTTTTGTTTTTATTAACGAATTTTACGGTCGCAGTTGCTTTTTATTTTGGGCTGTATTATGATTGCTTATGTATGCAGGCACTCAATCTTTATTTTTGGGTTTAAGATAAGAGGTTAAAGCCCACAGGTGCAACAAAGCCTTAAACAAGATTCGCAAGCAGGTCCACTTGCCTGTCATAAGTTTTTTTTTTTTTGGAAAAAAATAGAGAAATTGCGAAGAGCGAAAAAGAAAGTTTTTGAGAAATGGTGCTTGCTCACATGCAAAGGCATTTTTTGTCTGTAAGTTGAAGATGTATGTTGGACCCATAGTAATGAAAATCAAACCGGACCAGTTGGTTCGAACCTGAAACTAGTGCACCAGTCACTGGTCCGGTTCATCCGGCTGTGCCACCTGTGAATTACTCCAAACCTTCTAACTGGGACTCCTTTGAACCGAATCATGCTGCCCTGAACTTCGCTCCACATGCCCGTCATGCATGCACCTGCTATGAACAAGTGCCTTGTGCCCAAATTGTAATTGCTGCAAAAAATTCAAAAACTCCAACTGGTGGGGATTGAACCTAACCTCTCCTAATAATGAAGAGCTCCACTACCACTAGACTAGGTTGTTCCATTGTTAATAAATAAATAAATATATATATATATATATATATATATATATAGACGCATACACACTATATTTAGTTACACAAATTTTCATATATTAATTAAATCTGGTTTAACTGGTTCAACCAGTGGCTCACAGGTTGAACCAATGACCAGTGATTTGGTACTATGATCGAGTCAATAACTGAATCGAGTTTAATAACTATGGTTGGACCAATGACTAAAGCACATGTGGACTTCAGGGCAGTGAGGGCAAATTAAGGCCAATAGTTCTTATGAACCAATTAATGATCTAATTTAGGTTGTTTAAACAAAAAAGAAAAATGACAAAAAAAAACTTAGAAAAACAATAACCATGGCAGCAGTATCCATCGCCATGAACCCCACAGCCGCGTGATCCACCACTGTGAAATCACTGACTGTCGTCGTTGTGCACAAGCCATGCAATCAAAAAACCATTGCTGCAACAAGCCCGAGCCACCATCGCGAGCCAACCCTTCACCGTTGTCAAACCCGTCGTGTTGTTGTGCTATCGTAGGAGATGTGTTGTGAGGAATTTGTTGTTGCATCTCTCTCTCTCTCACCTAGAGCACTTTCTTTGTCTTCACGTATTCAGATTTGGGATTTCTTTCCTCGCCATCAAAGGAAACAGAACAACAAGAACAATAGAACACATACTCGTGCAAGATCTGCCCATGCAAGATCCATTTTTGCCTCGTATTGGAGAAAACTAAACAATGACAACAATGACGACACCCCTACATCAATTAAGTTCTTTTTTTTTTAAGTACTTCCTTTTAAAACCCAGATGAGCAAATTGTGAGATTTCAATTTCAAGTCCTTTTCATTTTGTTAGAATACTTTTATGTCTTTTGATTGCTCATGTGTTTCACCTTTTCCATATGTTTCAACATGCTTCTCTGAGTTTTGTGCTCCTTGTAAGTGAAGGTGTGGAGATATGGTTGGGTGAGTGTCGCAATGACTAGGTGTGGAAGGGTTTTTTTCGGTTGAAGAGGGTGTTGCAGGTTTTTGTTTATTTATTTATTTTTTAACCATTTAGTCAAGTTATTTTGATTAAACCACTCATGCAAGCTGTCTAACTCACAACAAATTAGAATTTATAAAGTGCTAAGTTGCACCAAAAATATAGTAAAGGGCATAACCTAAGACATCTCTCAATGAGACTTCAATACTTAGTTGGGAAAATTAGGGGTTTGGAAGAATGAAATTATGGTAATTGAAAATTAAAGATAATAGCAACAATAGAGAAAGGCACTAGTGCAAGGTATTCCTAGGATTGGAAATCAATTATCATTGACCAAATATTAAACACATTGATGGCTATTAGTAATAAATTACTGGCAATTCTATTAGTGATCAATCGACCTCTAGAATTTGACCAATGCAAATAACTAATAAACGACAATCACAAATTTATTTAGAAATCACATTGATTTAATGAGCCAATTGCTATAGTTTAATCGCTAATCAGAAAGTTAATTCTAATGTTCTCCCTCAAACATAAACCAATAGATCTACCAATTTATGCCCAAAGGGTTTCCCTAAACGATAATTGCCAATTTAGTTATTCCAATAAAGATTATAGCAATCACCACAATAATTAAAGGAATAGAAACTACAGAACATTAAGAAAATCAATGTATTCAATATAAACAAAGGGTCTCAAATGTCATCTCAATCCATCCGGAAATCCCTACACTAGTAAAGAAATCTACTCCTTCATCTCTGGAGGATTACAACAATGAAGATAAAAGAACCTGAAAATAACAGCAATGATCTTTGCCATGATCTCCAAGAGAAAGCACCTTCACCAATGGAACCCTTAGAGAGAGAAGAGAAAAGGAGAAGAGAGAGATGTAGAGAGAAAGTGGTTGCCTCAAAGTGAGTCCTCAACTGAATGAAAAGCTAGCGTAAAAGTTTATCATAGTTCCTTAAATACTACTCTCTAAAAGTACCCAAAACTAGGGCCCAAAAACAGGTTAAATGAGCTGTTCTGCGTCATCGCACCAGCGTTGCAGCGCTCATGAGAGCTGTGGCGCTCAACAGTGAGCTATGCTGATGAATGTCATTTTTTTGGGTTGCTGTTGAGCGCTATAGCGCTCATAAGTGTTGTAGCACTGGACAGAATTGAATCTGGCCTCGGCACTAGAAATAGTAATTGTAGCCCTTTGAATAAGCTTTCCAACGCCACCAAAATCACCTCAATCGGACATCTATAACTCCAGATATTGTGAAAATACTAACTGGAGGTCAAGTTGGACAGTATCAGAACATCAGCAACCTTTAATCTTCCAACTCGATTTTCACCAAGATACTTTTAGAACTAGGTTTTGAGCTGAACATGAAAGTTGTAAAGGACTTCTTAAGATTTCCAAAACATCTTTATTTGTCTTAATCTGATCCCTTGTTCTTGACAATTGCATTTGATCCAAAGCTCTTGTACTCAAGACCATACTCAAAGAAACAAGTCAAACGCAACAGGACGTAATTACAGATTATCCCATAATCAATGCAAAAGCCATAAATTCTATGAAAATCACACAATGAGGGATAAATCAAAATCCTTATTAATTATGTCAACAATATAGTAAAACTCATGTAAAAAGCTAAGGTTTAAAAGTAAGATAAGTAGCACAAATGCCCCTTATCAACCACCTAAATTAATGCTTAATTGGCCATAAGTGCTATTTACCTTAACTTGCCCCTACTTCCTTGAAGTCTACATGTGCTTTAGACATTGGCCTAACACATATCTTCAGCTTACAGACGAAAAATGCATCTGCATGTAAGCGAGCGCCAAAATAATGGCTTTTGAGAAACCGAATGAAATGTTTTCTAATCAAGTTTTTTTGTGGTATGTAAATCCTTTCTGTATTATTTGTTAGAATTTAATTTTAATATATTTATAATGTAAAATTCTTTATCTTGTTATCTAATAATTTATTATCAAATTAGCAAAATAAATTTCTAATTTTAATCTATTTGTTTATCTAATAATTTATTATCGCATTAGCAAAATAAATTTGATCCTCATTTTACTACTTAAAAAGTCATACATATTAAAAAAATTTATTATATGATTGTATAAAAAAGTTTTATATTGGTAATACATTTGTAATACCCAAGGTATACGTGGTGGCGGATAAGTTTTGTACTGGCTCAGGGTCCTCTGGGACTCACTCATGTGGCCGGGAAGGCCCAAGATGCATCAATGACTCTTGAACTGGGTTTTGTGGTGAATTGTCACCGCTATAGCGGTCACAGTTGGTGGCAGTAGCGTGTTTTGTCCTCTGGGGACCGCTATAGCGGTCGTAAGTGGGGGGTAAACCGCTATAGCGGTGTGAACAGTGCATGAACAGTGCAAAATGTGTCGTTTCGTATAAGTGAGACTCCCAACCCCTTTATAAACCCTCCCCTTCGGATTTCTTCCCCAAAATCCGAATTCTCTTCACTCCCAGACCCTCCTCTCACCTTTTTTCTCAATCCCATTCAAGTTTAGCTCCCCCAAATCATCAAGGTTTGTTTATGTTGATAGATTTTGTCTCCGTTTTTCCCACTCTTTTATGTTCTTGGTTTGGGTTGTTGTTTCTCTCAATTGTTGTCATGTGGGGATGCTCCTCCAATGTTGTTAGAACTAGATTAGAGTTGTTTAAAGATTAGCAGAGACTAATCTTGAGTCTATATTGCTCTATGGCAGTTGTTGATGCCATTCCATGCTTTGAAGGTCAAGTTGGTGGTGCCCACATACTCCCGGCTCCAAACGGTGAATGAGTTTGATCCCATAGCCTTAGTCTTCTCATTATAGCTATGTTTTATGCATGATGGTTGTCAAATATGACATTGGAGATAAAATTATGATTATGTATATGTGATTTTACAAGTATTGCAAAGCTAGACAAAGAGTATGATTTTCAAAGAGCATGAATTATGTATTTAGAAAACCATGGGACCATGATTAATGTATAGAGTGCTATGAAAATGTTTTACATATATTCTTGAAGATATTTAGTGCGAGATTATACAATTTAATAAGTTTTTAGCATATCCAAAATGTTTCACAAGTTATGACATACTTATACCTCAAGACTAGAGATTTTGAAATATGATTTTAGGGAAACAGTTAAGATATTTTGACAAATATGTCAAATAGAGATACTATGTCATAATGTTAGAGGTTTTACGATTTTGAACCTTTCTATATTAAAGTTGATATTAGAGTTATCAAGTTATGAAAAGAGATTTTAGAAATTCAATTTTGTGATATTCCAAAAAAATATGGAATTTAGTATGATTCGTAGCGACTGTCAGATACATACTCTATGAGTTTGAAATTGGAATGCCTGCAAGTAGGTGATCCCTTGGGCATGATTTCACAGTCACAGTTATGCTAAAATCAGGTTGCTAGAGTTGTATGAGTCCAGAGCTTTTAGAATTTTAAGAGTTTTCATATTTAATTAGTTTTATAAAGAGCTAGAGTATAAGTATGATTGTATCTAGAGATTTTATGAATTATTTTGATGATTTCAAGAAATAGAGTAATTATGTATAAAAGAGTTTAATTCCCAGATAAGAGTATGTAAAAGAGATTTAGAGAAAATAATATGTTTATTAAATTAGAGACTAGATAGTAGCTATATAGAAACAGACAGTGAGTTAACAGCTGAACCCTATCATTAACCTTGGTACCAAGTTATCCCAAGAGAATAATCTCGTAGAGCAGAGAATGGAACCTATTTAGGTGTTCGCATCAGAGCTCAATGGATCATAGAGCATAACATTTTCGGTTCTTGAAGAACCATAAAGTAGAGATTCCTGTTTCTCTAGCAGAGTATTGTTGTTTATGTTTTCAGAGAGTATTAATGATTTCCAGAGATTATTGATGTTTTAAGAGAATATTTCATTTAAGAGATATTATATATATGAGAAATCATGGTTTTCTTGTTGAAGTAAGAATTTAGAGATGTTTTTCTATGAATTTATGAATATAGAGATATATTTTCTATTAGATTATATACAAGAATATCAAATGGTTTGTAACAGATTATGATTTTAGAGATGCTTGTTTATGAATTCATGGTATGGAAAGTATTTTGCCGAGAGTAGCTATGTTATGTAAATATTGGAAAAGTTTTTCCAGTGCATGTATATCTATATATGGTTGTTGTTGTCTCATGTGGGTGATGGGTAAGAGCTCACTCATTGAGTCCGTTGACTCACCCCTCTCCCTTCCTCCTCATAGTTGTAGGTGCAGACATTGCTCAGTTTACGATTTGGCAGGCGTTGCCGTTCTCAGTGGTGAGTCTTACTTTGAAGTAAGACCTTGTTAGAGTCTTGTTAGAGTAAAGTACTCCAGTAGACGTGCAAGCAGGAACCGAACCATGCATTATTTTCAGATTATGTATTTGGTTTCAGTATTTGAAAAGTTATATATCTGTTTTCAACTCACAAGTGAGGATTTGAAATTATAGAATTTAATTAGAGTTTATGTAATAAACTAGAGATTTACTTATGATTCAGTTCACACATTGAATGAATTTTCAGAGTATGATTAAGAGGTTTTCAAAGCTTCATATATCAAGTAATTCAATTTTATAATTCCAGATATACAATTTATACAGAGTTTTAGAGAAAGTTATGATTCAGAATGAAAAGTATATTATTTTATGCATATAGAGAGACTCAGAGGTCACGAGACTTACGTGGGAATGAGGATTCCCTACGTGCCGGTCACGGGCCCAGGTCCGATCGTGACAACATTGAAAAAATTAAATTTTATTGATTATTATATTCTCTTGAAATTCCTAATAAAAATAGCTTTTATTGTTTGTGTTGAAATGAAATAATCTTAGACTTCTTATCTTCATCGAAAGTTGAGGATGTTGACGGCTTTATCCCTAAGTTATTTACAAATTTAATATCTAAATTATGGAGGCAATATTATGAAGAAAATAAATAAAAATAAAATAATGATTAAGATTGAATTTAAAACTATAATATTATTTCCTAAGTTGTACATTTAAGAAAAAAAATTTAAATTTTTAAATAATCAATCCTAGTAATGTATAAAATTATTTAGTCCTTGTTATTTACTAGATTTCAATTAATCTAGGTGCTCCAAAACAATCTAGTAATTAAATTGAAATTACGAATGCACGATTAAAAAACTTACCAAAGGAGCTAACTTCCACTTCAGCGCATGAAATGTGAAGCAGTAATAATTCATTTCCCTTCCTATAGCAAAAAGAGTAAATTTAAAATTTAATTATGATTGAGGGTTAATATCGATTTCTTTAGAAGACAAAACTCAGTGGTTAGTGTTTTGGGGTTGCGGCTGGGTGCGTAGCACCGCGTTGTTAACATATGTATGAAATTAATTTAGCCTCTTAAAAACTTTTGAAATTAGATTAGTTCCTAAAAGATAAATGTGATATCATTTTCATCTCTAAAAATTCATATGACATCAATTTTATTTCCTCTTTACATAAATTCATGAATTTATTTGACGTCGCATATATCTTTCAGAAATCAAAGTGATATCATATGTGTTTTTTAAGGATTAAACTGATATTATGGGTATATTTCAAAGACTAATTAAATTGATATTATGTATGTTTTCAGGGCTCAAATTGATATCTTAGTCTAACTTTTTATATGAGCATGCTGCTACAGCATTGAGAATATAATTGCTAATAATAGAATGAGAAAAAAAGAGAGTGAGGAGTGGAGTAAAAAAGAGTGTAACACACTCTTATTTAAATGTTTAACAAGTATGACGAAGGGAGAGAAGAAAATTATGTCTATTTCCTCCTTGATCCTCCCATTAAAGGGTCAAAGGGTTAAAAAAACGAATGAGAGTTTAGGGTGGCTAGCCATTCCATTCCCTTCTACACTCAATTATTTTCAAATATGGGTATATCTAACTCTAGTGGATTCACTCATTGTCACTCCCTTCATTTGCTACCCAAACGTTTGCTTGCCTTAACAAAAATGCCTTACGTTTTATTGAGTTTAAACTTCTTCGTCATATATATGGAAACAGTCCATTGAATGAAATTCAATTTGTCAACCGAACTGCACGTAAGTCATGACAATCGGGAATGAGATTTTAGGTTAAAAGATCTCTAGAACATATTTATCCATCGATTGATCGAAGAGGGAGAGAAGGAAAAAGGCCATAAAAAAAGGATTAGATCATTTGATGTTTAGATTGAACATGGTCATTTCAAATCAAGAAAGAGATAGACATATAAATATTCAACTGAAGCACTACAAATTTTTTAAGAGGATTGACTAAACATTACATGGTTATGTTCAGACACAAACATGAGATGGCCGCATCAACAATGGTAACAAAGAGTCGTGCACAAATTGGTTGGTACAAAATTGGTAAGCATCGATTGTTATTGGTACACTAGCCACAATTTACCAAAATCACTGTAAATTGAATGGTGTAAAAGCAAATAGTGATTACCAAGGTAAGAGTTATTCATTTAGGTAGTGTTTTGGAACGTGAAACAAAATATTCCTACTTTAACATTGATATTTCAGTAATGGCCCTCCATTTGAAAAAAAATGATTTTGATTGTTATAATTCCAAAAATGATAGTCCTTTTATTTGGTACAAAAAGTTTAGGTCGAAGAAAAGTTCACTCTAATTCAATATCAAGGCATGTCTTTAGGTTCATCAAGTGTTTACAAAGATATTTACATATCACCCTTAATAATCGAGTCTAACTCATAACAACTCATAAGCAAAAAGTTGACCAGACGAGTATTTTTGTTGACCCAAAAATAATAGTTCTAAGAACATTTATGTACGAAAACATGTTTAAATTGAATAGTTCTTTTAAAGTGAATCTTTAAATTGGCCGTTGACAAAAGTATTATTAGACAAATTTGTCTTGAGATATCTTAGGAAATTATTATTGTTATTATTATTATTATTATTATTATTAAGAAATATCAAACATATTTATTGTACATAAAGCTGTTAATTAGTTTTCACGTTTACTCTTATCCGAAGAACACTATTATAGATTAGGTTGAAAAAAGAAATATTTCAAATCAAAAAATAAAATCCATATAAGGTTTTCATTTTGTTTAAATTACTATGAGCATACAAAATTTCTTAAGAGTCTAGTTAATTTAGTTTGACACAGGTTGATTAGTTAATTAGAGAATAAAGTTTTCTTTTTTAATTTTGTTAAGGGTATTGGCGAATAGAAATCGATTTTTTGTTTTTTAGGTTTCTAATACATTTAAGGATTTAATTTTAATTTAATATATTAATGGAGTAAAAAAATTTATATAATTATCCAATTATATAATATCACATAAATAAATATAGTTAATTTTCATTCCACTACTTGAGAAGTCTTATAAAAAAAGAGAATTAATTGAATCATAGTGTAATTTTATAAATATGGAACACATATAAAAGTCACTTCATTGTGCTGTCACACCAAAATTAAAAATTAATCCTATTACTTATTCATATATGTTAAATGTATGATAATATTTTTAGCCTTTAAATTTTAAATAATAATAATAATAACTTTAAGATAAACTTTTTTATTTTTAACTATTGACTCAGCAATGCTAGTTGGTTCAAAAAGCATTTTAACGAATCTATACGAAATTGTTTTCCACCAATAAGAGTTTATCTTTGATGGGAAACACGGAGGGTCTGAGAAAGTCATAAAGAAAACTCTCTCGATAAACATTATTTGCCAAAAAAAGTACAAAAACTTTCGCAGCAAATAACGTTTTCCGTTTAGGAAAATACTACTTTCAAGAAAAATTGATAGTATCTTTTCAAAGAAACAAATGTCTAAATTAATTTAGAATTCATCAATGGATGATTATTGCAAGCACTTAAATATTTAATTTTGTTTTATAATATAGATCATCATAAAAATAAAAATGTTTAAGGTTTTGTTAAGGATAGTAAGATACAGGTTAAGGAATGAAAAAAAAAACTTTTAGAGTTTCTAATGTATCTAATACACGTAAATTACTTTGTTGATCCCTTAATCAGTACCCTGAGACATTGGCGGTAAGATAAATCCAAACATCTACCATATAACATAAGCAAAACATTAATTAAAGACATACCTTAATCAAATGAAATTTAAGATATCTACGAAAATGCCCATTCACCCTATTCACATCAGCAATGCCCAAGTTACATTATTCTTCAAGACATATTATATGCTTGTCAAAACAGCCAGGCACAAGGTTATGAAAAAGTAAGGTTATTTATACATGAAAAAAAAATATATCAAGAGTGATCATAGAAAGTGAAACACAAAGTATTTAGTGCAAGAGAATAAACTCAAGACTATGTGTGTTTCTCTACTCATCAGTGTTCACTTTTAATATTTTCTTTTGACATATAAATAACATTATTCATACCTTTGTGTCACTTGCACAAGACACCTAGGCCTACTGATTTCTAGATACAAAAGACGAAACAAATAATATAATAATCTCACTATATTTGGATGAGTGCTGTGTGAACCCAATTTTATCAAATTAAGTACACCTTTCACTTCAATGGAGCCAACCGAAAATTACATGCAAAAGCGAACCAACTACTTACGGGTCACTATTTATGTGTATATATATAACTCAAGTTTGAATGCAAGATAAAAAGAAGGCATATGATCGCTGATCGTTTATATAATGGGTTTTATGTTCCGCTAAGAGCTTACAAATTCCCCAGTAAACAAAGCATAAACTGTAGAAAAATAAAAGGTGGCATGAGATCAAATTATCGAATATATATAGAAACCAAACCTCCCATAGATTGTGCCTTGTGTGAAGAACTCCTCCAATTTGATTATATGCTACAATATTATCCTGCAAATGAGATATAATCATGTTTTAATAGACAGGAAAATCTTTATGATCTTGTAGGCCCTCATACAATGAAAAGGATATAGAATCCTTAAATGGTGATCCAATCAATTAAAATCTTAATTCAATTTTAACATATAATTGGCACTCTCCTTTTTTTTTTTTTTTCAGGATATCCATTGTTAGACGCAAAGATTAATCTCTTTACATATTCAAAACTCATTTAAGAGAGTAGACGTTAGTCATGAGTTTTAAAACTACTTCATTTTCAAGATAAAAATCGAACCTTCGACACTTGATTAAAAAAGGAAAGGACCCTTACCACCTCACATCGACCCCGTGGTTGATGCCCATCTAATTAGAACAAAGAGAGATGTCATTTTAATATAAAAAAGTAGATACCATATATATAGATATAGGAAAGATAAGAGTAAAAATTATTTCAACATTCAAAAGTAGATGTCTAAGTGAGATACTCACTCTATCGCTAATGGATATGATAGATGTATGGAAATAATGAGGATCACCATTCAATAATGATAGAGTAAATGTCCCAGTTAAATATCTTGAAATAACATTTTTGGGAAAGATAAACACCATGTCTTACTTTTCTTTCTTATCTTTCTCAACACCTACAAGAACTTTTGAGTTTTGTACATTTTCTTTTTGATGCCCACTTCCTAATGTTCAAATAACATTCCTGAACAACTATAGTTCATGCATTCTCCTCTTAACTTAGCCCACCACCCCCACTCTCGCCATAAAAAAGTAAAATCTAATGAAACACACACTTTATTATTACTGGATATGATAGTAATTTCTACTCATTTTTAACATCTATTATATCCAATGATTATAAGTTTTTTAAGGGTTAGAAGAACATTACCCCTGAAAAAGTACAATAATGAAAGAAAATAAGAAAAAAAAGAGGAAGGATCATAGGGTTGTATTCTATTACATTAGAGTTACGAACATATATGTCTAAATTAATGCTGCAACACTTAGGACTTAGGACGGTCTCATGGGCCCATAGAAGAGAGATTTTCTTTCTCCATCAACATTGTAAATTAAAGCCTTACAATGCTTTCGTTACTGTATTTTTCTGTCACATAAAAATCTTCTACTTAAAAGGTTTCAAAGTGGATATATATGAACTCAACATGGCCCAGCTTGCTACCTCTGCATTGGAACATGGTACTGTCGTGAAACCTCTTAGGCATGGTGACTTTAATACCATCTGATGAAATCATATCTCTCAATAGTTTAAATTAATAAGTAGAGATATATGAATGATTTTATATCTAATAGGTATAATTACAAATAGCAGTGATTGGTATCTGTTTCTAATTGAATGCGTTGAAAGCCTCTATATATATATATAGTCCATGTTTTCATATAAACAGAAAAGAAAAAAGGGTATAACAAGAATATGCATAATAAGGTACAGAATGTGGCTGCACCAAGTGAAGTAGGTCCAGTACATATGGCACTTTATTCATCTTGGAACCAGGAAGCACAAGTGAAAATGTGTGATTATTACTACATCGTCAAAAATTTCAAGTTCCCATCACAAAAGCTGCCAGCAAATAGGTTTCACATACTTCGATCAGTCATAATACAAACAAGAAAGCCCTAACTTGTTGCCACTGAGCACAGCCTGTGCAGACAATTATCCGTACAAGCTGAATATTCCCTTGATCTTTGCTATAAAATACACATCATCATTTCTGTGTGAATTTTGTATTGTAAATAAGAAGCATTACATATGTTGATATATATTTTATATGCTTAGAGAATCAAATGTGCAGTGAGTTTTGACAAGTTTGGGTGGAATAATCACCTGAAAGCAAGAGCTTATTGTCTTCAGTGATCAATCTATAATCTATTATATTTTGTACCAAGATAAAGGTGTTTCATTCAAATTGCTATTCAAGCTCCCATTGCCGACAAGAAACATGTGAGGAGGAAGCACAAAGCTCAAGCATTTGCTTAACCAAATTAGCAAGTTGGTCCAAATAACTAATTAATAGTTAAGGTACAGTTGAAACCAATACCTTTTTGATGAAAGGAATAAAACTACTGTACCACAGAATCATCAGATGCTGGACAACATCATCTAGCTAGGTAAATGGTAAAAAAGACAAATGAAGAAAAAGAAAACACATGTATATCCATCACCCTTTGCATGGATCTTCTCCACATCAAAGATGGCAACAAGTGGGGCATAATAGACATGAGGATGGAGGTAATTAATTGTTAATGTTAAGGTTAACAATACATTAAATATTTAATTATGACCAAGTTTCTCCAACATCTGTTCTAATAAAGAGATTCCATTCAATCATGACTACTTAGTATTAAATTGTGAATATTAGAAAAGCGATGTAAAAAAGCATTTGTTATCAACAATTTTATATGTTGACAAGTGATTTCAGTGTTACCTAGAACCTTAATCAATGATATGATTTCAATGATTTATTTGTCTGATTTTTCGATACTCATTTACTTAAGAAAAGAAAGTGAATATGCCATCTCCATTTCAAATAAAAAATAGAAAAAACAAATGAATGTTTTCATGGGACACAAAATCTGCAGAATCTTAAAAAGGGAAAAATTAGGGGAAAGCTAACATGCAAATTACAAATATTTAATTGAAGTGACACAAAACAGTGTTTTTGTTACATAATTAATTCCACTTCATGGGGGTAATTAGAGCGTATGTGCGCGTTGAAAGTAATATAATCTTTCCAACCTTAATCACTATGATCAACTGCATTTGCAGCCTAATGAAAACACAACATTGTAAATAATTTTGTGTGCATATATTGACAATAATAATAAGAAGACAATAATAGTAATATACCAAAGACTTTGTTCACAATCTAATTTAAGTCCGTACAAATTAAATTCTTTGATTGGTTGTCTGGTTCAGCGATTTGAAAAACTTCTGTATAAAAGCATTACCGTTAGTCCCAATGCTATACTGATGTTTGATTACAGCGAGTAATTATTGCAATTTAATTATTCATCCATATCTGTGAATTTTTCATTTCTATGTTTCACTTGATCTAGAGTCGATGAAGGTTGGCTCATCTAATCGGTCTATGTTCAGACGCTACTATGGAGTAGGCCTTCTCTTCAATCTAAATTTTTATTTATGATAAGAAAAACATGATCTAGAATCCAAATACCAATTAATAAGCTTCTTCGATTAAGCTAAATCACCTTGATTTAAGTCCATTTACGCTTTACTGCACACACATATATAACTAGTAGTAATTTTTTTAGGTTATTTAAGAATTATGATATAAATTAAAGCAACACAATTGACTGGATCCTACCTAGTATTCAATAAATTGTAACCATCAAGTTACTAAACACATGCAGTAGTGTATGAAAGGTGATGATGAAAGAGATAGATTACCATTACTTGAAGGAAGATCATCACATTCAAGAGAAGTGCATGGAGGAGGCTGCAGATTCATCATCATCATTTCCCTTATTGCCTTGATTTGCGGTGGTGCTGATGATCTTCTTTTTCTTCTTGTAAGGGATGCCTCTTGCCTTAGCTTGGCACTCCCTAACCTCTCTGAGGTACACACGGATGGAGCCACTAGCAAAAGGGTTAGTCTCTGGGGACCCTCCATTTTCCTCATAAGCAGCCCTGAGCCTCCCTATGAGGGCATCAAGGGACCCCCAAGCCTGCCTCAAAGGGCATGTGCAGGGTGCTGGTGGCTCTGGCTGCCCATAGAACATGCACCCTTGAAGATGAACCTTTGTCTTCCCAAACTGGTCAAGGTACCTTAGGAAATCCAACACATGGTTGCAATTGCACTGAGAAAGTGGAACTGGAGGCCTCTGGTTCTTCAGATACTGACCGAAAGTGTTCCAGTCCCTTCTCTTTTGTGACTCATACCTGCTAAGTGTCCCTCCTCCTGAGCCTGGTGAGCTTGATCCTTCTGCCAAGTCCTTTCCACTACCACTTGCAGACATTATTATTATTCTTGCGTGTGTGCTGAATATCCAAGATGGAAGAGAGCTTTTGGCTTTGGTCTTGTGCTTTTCTTTTTTCTAAATAATAATGCTAGAATATGGAGAGGGGAAAAAAGAGTGTGTGGTGAAAGGTGAAATGAATAGGGAGAAGAGAGTGGGGGAAGATGGAGATCACGTCATTGGGCTAATGAGTAGACATTTTATGGGCCATATAAGTGGCTTTCTCTGTTCATCTTTTTTCCTTACTCTTTTTCTTATTTATAGTCCCTTTTTTTAGCGGTATAATGACATTAGCATTTAACTATACGTTTTCCCCCTGCAAGCACACAATTATTGTTTGCCATTTGTCAACACACACTAGCCTTATCGCCTCATTAAAGAAGCCTATTTTTCGCCCTAACCAATATATCAAAAATGTTATTCTAACCGTGTGTAAATAAAATACCCATTTTACTATTATTAAATGTGTTAATGATGATCTTTACTATTTTTACCTATTATATCACTTAGACACTCAATCTTAAATATTAAAATAACATTACTCTAAAAACTAGATTGTAAGAACCTCACTGTTGGTGTCTACGTGTGTGTACCTACTGAAATATATATAGAGGGGTGGTCATTTCACGAGGCTATCACTTAGTAGGGTTCGAAAATGATAGATATATTAGGCAATCTTGCCTCTCTATAAACATAGAGAGAGTATGCATTGACACAATAGTAAAATTATTATTTTTTGATCTAGATATCGTGAATTCGAATCCCTAAAATAGTCTCTTCATTGAAGAAGATAAAGGTATATATACATCTATTTTCTCCAAACTTTATCAGGTGAAACCACATTGAATCTCTACAAATAGAAAAATAGAGAGACTATTTTCAAAATTTTAGCCCAGAGATCACTAGGCATCAATTTATTACCATTGAATCAAGATTCCCATATTTGAAATAATCAATTAGCAGGTTAAATTAAAAGGGTTGAAAGCTGATAGGTAAAAGTTCTTACTTAATGCCAATGTTCTGTTTAGTACAAGGAAAATAAAAATATCACCGAATATAATTTGACAGCACATGTACACACATATGAACAGTACCTCCATCATTAAAATGAATGTAATGTGTTATATATTTCATTCATGACTTATTGCTTAACAATGTAAATAACATGATCTATGTTAAAGAGATCTGCTGTTGACATTTGAGGTCGCTGTTATGGTTGTTGTTATGGTTGTCATTGTCAAAATGAGTGCTGGAATGTGCATACTAGACGCTAGAGTTATGAAAATTATTAGGTGTGAAAACCAAAATATTACATCACCGTAATCCAATATGAATGCACTATATTGCCCATGTATAGCCTTTTTCCAGAACCAGCTTTTATAACAGATTCTTTGGGACACTTCTTTGTAACAATGCATGCCACAAGAAACAAGATACTTGGACGTCTTTCGTACTTCTTTGTAGCATGCAAGACCTTTTCTCATGGACTATATATATATCTTTTTTTCTTAGTATGTAATTAATTTCTTTATATATCTAAATGCTTCCTGCAATTTAGCTTTTTGGTGCACTATCTTGGAAGAAAAGGTACATTAGTTGTCAGCTAAAGAAATGCCTGAATTAGTTTAGCCTTGTTACCCATTTCTGAAATTAGGTAAGGCATGTGATGCAATCTTGGTTGGCACTAATATCATTGTGTGACTTTTTTTAACACATAAAAAATCAACGGATTAATTCTTTCCTTCCATGATTTTGGACAGAAGGAAAATGAGGCACATCAATTTTGTTTTCTAAGGAAAAAAAAATTGTACCCATCAATTTGATGGAGATGACAAACCGACCAATCCTGTGAATTGAGGGCCCCATGCAGATGCCATATATGGCCAACAAGTCTAATATACTAAGACTATATTTCTTTCAATCGATAATTAATTAGATATTATCATTTATCAAGCAGCCTGAAGATGAGTTAATTCAAAATTGGACAGCCATGCCACTGTTTTCATTTTTGTTTTTTTTCACCATGTTTACTATTTCCAAAACGCTTTTTTAGTGTCAATTTCTTTACTAAAGACAAATATTATTTACACTCACAAATTTTGAATATAATGTGGATATACTTTAATTTATTTTTAGATAAAATATGAATCCTACTTAATATGACTCACATATCTTACCCAATAATAAATAAGAATGTGTTGACATAATATTCAACATATTATAAATTCAAATAACATTGGTGATCTTTCTAAAGTAGTTCATTCTAATTGTATGTGTATATATATATATATAGAGAGAGAGAGATCAACACCGAAAAGGAAATGCACATATAAAGAGAGAGAGATGAAAGAAAGAGAGCTCTTCAATATTCCATTGAATGAGAATGATCAAGCCTACACAATTACACTCCGCAAAAGTGTTTTATATTCACAGGTCACATTGACTTGTCATAGCTAGAAGCTATAGGAGTTACAACAAACTTAACAGTTTTAACATTACAAGGTGTCTCCCAACACCCTTGTTGATAGGCAGTTGTAAGTTGTTGCAGCAAATGGTAAAAGAAAGAAAGAAAGTTCAACATTGCAATTAATTTGGGATGAAATTAATCCTTTTCAAGAAAGTGGACCTAAGCATACACATTGGACAGTGCACGGTTTTAGTATCATTTTCCTTTTATGAGTGGAACTCTGCATTTTTCTTCATTTTAAGCCAATTCTCAAATCCAACAAGATTCAAGGAATGCTATTCTTTTCAAAAATTTGAACATGCCATTTACAAATACATAAAGAATATTAAAGAAATTATTGGCAACAAAAATAAAATTGAAGCTTTAATTATAAAATATTTCATGCCTTGTTAGTTTAATTAATTGTTTGAAATACAAAAAAGTTTTGATAATGTTCACGCTGAGATGCATTTTAAACATGCGCAATAATGATCGTGCCATACACTAAAACTTGAACATCTTTGATCTTAAACTAAATAAAATCTTGTAAAATAACACAAAAAACTACACATTAATATTCTTAAAAAATTGGGTCTTAACATACTAGTTCCTCCATGTCTACTATAACTTATATGACACATGACATTTAACCAGCGAAACACATACGCTGACACAGACACGGGACATGATATGGATACGCAGACACACCAAATTCAAAAAATTACAGGACAAAGACACGGCATATATATATATATATATATATATAATTTTATTGTATGATTTTTTTGGTCTTTTATGTCTGAATTTTTTTATCATATTTGTATAATTTTTCATCTATAATTAATTCTTCCTTTTATTTTTTTGTGATCAACCGAAAATTTTTTAAAATGACCCAACAGTTTTTTTTATGTCTAATGCATGTCCGAGTTCAAAAAATTATTTTTTGAATTGAATACGTGTTCAATACAAATCGTGTGAGTGTCGGTATTCGACATATATATGACACATGGATGCACCGGCAAGTCAGTATGTTTGTGTTTCTTAGCATTTAACAGATTAAGTCAATATGTCACATTGATTCATTGTAAGAGTTAACGCATGAAATTTACATATGTGACACGCTTAATTTTTAAGGATTAATGTGTTAGCAAAGCTTTTTAGGAATTATTCCAGATAAAACAATATTTTTTTGTTTAACTTATTATGTAGGTCCCATATACTTCAAAATTTTATAATTAGGTCCCTAAATTTACAAAACGTTTGTAATTAGATCCCTGGACATAATAAAACAAAGTACTTCAGGTGTGATTTTAAATATTATATAATATATAATTAAATTGAAAATTAATGTCAATATATTGCCACTAGATGATTAAAAATCATCAAACGATAATATAATAACAAATTATCTCTAGGGATTCAATTATAAACGTTTTATAAATTCAGGAAACCAATTACAAACTTTTAAAATATATTGACCTAGCTATTTGAATTTTCCAAAAGAAAAAAGATCTACCGATATTTTAAGGACTAATAAAATGTAATAAATTAACTTTATTTGTGGGGCTCCAAATTCATACAGGACTACACATTTACTCCCACACAAAGAAAGACCAAGTCTCCCACGGTTTGTTGGGTGCTGAAATAAACTAATATCTCGTAGACCAAAATCCTTCCTCTCCTGAATCCTGCTGTTTTTCTAACGAGAAAATTAGTTATGAATCTATGCCAAAGTAATACCATTACTATTAAGCAAGAGTTTGGGTTTGATTCTATCATTTTAACTAAAAGGCTCATCTTCGAGCGAGTTTGGAAATGAAGAATCGATGCTAGGAGAGCTACACTCATATAAGATCTTAAATGCTTAGACAAAATGGACTTTAATAAGAAAAATATTAATATAGACTTCAGTTTATGTTGAATCCTACATGTAATATGATCTTAATGAATGTTTTTATAATATTTATATATTTTTAATTTTAAATAAATTAGGGTTCACTATAAATCCGATACTATAGTATTATTACTCTTCTAGTAATAATATATGATGGAAAACAGAAAAATAAAATAAAAAATTGAATACCTATACATTATGGCTATTTGATTAAAATAAAACAAAAAAAAAATATTATCTACGAGAATAAATGGAAAAGAAATTTGGGATAGAAATGAGCGAAAATTATGAGGGCGAATACGCATGAAACTCTTGTGTATCCTGTATGTAGGTGAATACGCAAGAGCTCCATGCGTATTCATGTCAATAATGATTATGCAGAGGTTCAATGCATATTCTCCTTTTTTGCTATACATCTCCATCCTTTATGTATTCAGTTGCCTCCCTATTTAACCTGTTACTCAGTCCATTTAGTACCTTTTTTTGCTATCTTTAGTGTATTTTTGGTGAGAAAATGAGTTAATACTTCATGCTTATTCATTATGATGGCAAAATTGAAGACACCACAAATGAAGGAGTGAGATTTTATAGTAAGAGGCTACTTGATTTGATTGTCAGTCCATCTACATTTTTTTGGAGTTGCAAAACAAAATACTAGAGCAAATAAGTCCTTACAGGAGGATTAGCCAGATGTTTTATAGAGTACTATAGCTTTTGGGGGTGCTGTGATTAAGTATAATTGCTTTCCAGTTTATAGCGACAATGAAATGAGTCTTATGTTATTCAAAACTCAATTATTGGAGGTTCGAATAATGAAATTTTCGTCATTCTAAAATATTGTGATTTGAGCTCTACTAGTTCTGCTCCTCACACATCAGTGAATGAAACACCGGAGTGAAGTAAACATATTAAATTAAACATATTCTCCTAAACTAAACTAATTTAAAATTATCTAAACTAATTCAAGTGACTAAACTAAACTAAATATATTCCCTTAAATTAACCTAACTTAAATTAACTAAACTAATAGACATAATACCTAACAATCAAGTCCCTAAGCTAAACTAAACATATATTAACTAAACTAGCTTTGAATTAAAAAAAGAAACTATAAAAGTATACTAACAAAATGATAAAATATCTGGTTATCAAGCTTGACAGAGATATGAAAATCATCTAAGTGGTAAAGATTGTTTTCCATGGTGAACAAAATCTCTTTGAAGTGAAAGTGAATAGGAAAGAAAATGATGGAAGAGAAGTGAACTAAGGTGGGGCGTATTCTGTGTATATATAGTGATCATGAATACACATGACCCCCCTTGCGTATTCATGTTGTTTCTAACTTCACGGGGAGTCTATGCGTATTCATGTACATTTAATCAGTTTATTTCGGCAATTAAATTTTTTTCCGTTTATTCCCGTAAGTAATCCTTTTTTTGGTTTTAATTGGGTAAAAATTCCTATATATTATCTGGCTTAAAATCAAACTAATTCAATATCAGCAACTAATAGCCACATAATAAACTCAAGTGATTCCTCATTCCTCTATTCAAGTTGCCTGAAATAGCAAAATTCCTCAGTAGAGTGCCACTGATAGTTACAACCACATGGGATAGAGTAACAAACAAATTAACATTTGCTAAATGTATATCAACTAATTTTTCTAAAATATTAAGATCTTCGTGCTTGCAATAAAATATTAATTAAAGATGGGAAAAAAAATCAAACATTTCAAACACATGCCATCTTTTATGTTTAGGTATGGAATTTCAGACATTTAGCAAGCAGACAATCATGAGATGGTAATTAGGTTTTAAATATAATTTTTAGAAAAAAAAATCCAAATGTTTCTGGTTAGTAATAAAATACAAACATGATCAGGAATTTCCTTTGCTCACCTCACTTCCACTTACCAAACATATAATTCGGTACTATTCTGGTAGAAGAACAAACTCTTTTCAGACCAAATTGGGTCACAAAGTCATTGCTTTTGGTGGGAGTTTGCTTTTCCTCTCGTGTATGTTTGGGCTAACTGATGCCGAAATTCAATTGACCTGTATTTCTTTCACTCTTGGTCTTTGCTAACATATATATATATATAAAATTAAAATTATAAATTAAATTGAGAGAGAGTCTCATCTCAATTCAAAAATATGATATATTTCTCTAAATTTATCGAGTGTGAATAAAGTTATTTTTATATTTCTAAATAACGAGAGATCTTAAGAATTAAACTCAATTCATAGCGAAGCAAGAGCATAAGACCGATAGGTTTAACCAATTTCATTGGAGAATCATTATTCATGCCCTTTTAACTAGATGCATGCACTTCCCACTCGTGCTCTTCTTGAACTTGCTTACAATAATGGCTAGCTCTCAAAGATGACACCGAACGTGCACCTTGTCGGTCTACAATTTTAGCCAATTATGTTTCTAAATAATTGACCCCCACCACCCTTTTCCAGTAAAGCCTTTAACTGCATGCATTCATCAAGTGAATATTGTCACATCTAAGAGATGCAAATAGTGACAACTCCAAGAAAGAACCTATATAATTATAGAGAATTATTATCACTTTATGATATATAGTACGGCGTCTTGCACCATTTTCATATTCTGGTTGCGGGATTTGCCCGGTAGCCAAATATGTATTATATAATTTAGTATTTGTTTGACGATTGGAAAAAATGAATGCTGCAAACTCAGCTTTTCGTCTGTTGGACATGGAGAGAGAGTAAATGTTGGAAAAACATTTTAAAATAAATTTCCATTAAAAAAACGAATAATTTCAAGTCTCTTTGTTCTCCAGGCCGTACCTTGAAATTTTAGCTCAAATCTAATTAAATTTTTTGATTGAGTCACCCCACCTCTTCACCTTGATCCTCACTACTCTATAGTTTGCTGCTTGAAGAAATGTTTTTTTTTTTTCTTTTCTTTTCTTGCCGACTAGTTATGCATTTACATATACGAACAAAGCTAAAGATGGGGCCTTGCAATCAGTTCCAAGTCATATCAATGCAATAAGGAAAGAAATGAACGCTAGCTAAAAACAAATAAAAGTACATTTGGCAATAGTATGTTAAATCATATTTGTCAAAAATTTAAGTAAATAAATAGAGATATATAAATAATTTCTAGCATGTCTTTTATTCAAATATTACTTTTTGACTTGAATTGTAAACTATTTTATTGAAATAAAATTTATGATTACTTGATTATAAAGATTCTGATATATTATATTATGAAATCATCTAATAGAACATATACTTATACTAGTTCTTACACACAAATCTTACACAGACATTATATCTGTAGTCACAAAATTTTTATTTATATATAAATTAATCCTTAACTTTTTTTCGGCCATGATTTTAGTCTTGATGAAAGATCTGTAGAATAGTTGTTTGTGTATATATATCATTCTCGTATGACAGAGTAGTCAAAAATCCTCTGTTGACTCTTCTGCTCCATTAAACTTTTTGGGCACAATAACTCAAACTGGCTGTACTTCTTATGCCGTATGCTCTACACATGGCACAACCAAAGCCTGAAAATAGGGAAACTGTCTGTGTAGATATGTAGCCAACAAGCAGTGAGTGGACTTAATTTGACTGTGATTCCCTCAGCAACCAAAATGATTTTGGATACAAAAAATCTAATTCAAAATTGCTTCAAATCGTGTGTTCATATTCTGTTCTATATTTATTCCCCTATCTGTTTCTCAAATAAATAATTTATTTGGCCCTTTCTTTTCATTGCACAGTATAATGGGTTTGGTAAACTTCCTTTCTAATAGAGGTTAGTTATGACAACTGTGATATGAGAGCTGTGATTTCCACATGATTCCATATTTTAAATCAAATCTTCTATCCTCACAGTGTACTTAGGAAATTCATATTTACTATCAGAAGTATTATACCCAACCGCTAAAATTTGATCTATATTGTTGGACTCTTCTCTTTGATTTTACGAGCCATCTTTCATTGCCAAAAAAAAAAAATCTTAATATATAAAACTAAATTAATTTAACGGCATGTATAGTTAATTATGATGTCAAACATACTAAATTTTTAAATAAATTATTGACCGCTTAAAAAAAAGTTAAAAATAATTGTCATAATTTGGTTTTGATTATCAGTTTTTTATTGTTTGTAGGTGATATATAAGTACTTATATAAGCATTGAACAAGTTCGAAGTAATACTTTAATCCTGAATTGTGGTAAGCTTTTTACATTTTTTATCCACGATTAAAAAAAAAGTTAAAAACAAACCCGGTCTTAATTGGCAATTGGCTTCTCTCTTATTTTGTCAACATTTAGTTAAGGATATGGAAGTTTTCAATCCTCCATAACTCCATTATATATTTTGGGTAAGGTCTCAGGGACAAGAATAAATATGTTCTAGCTATAGTAGGTCAACGAGCTACAAGCACCTAAAATAAACTAACTAGCTTTGCATTTTGGCTCAACGGCTCAACTGAAAAACAGAAAAAGTGATGATAGTTTAAATTCGAGCATGTATATCAAGGAGGCCTATGACAAGGTCTTAATTTGCGCCTGTATAGATGCTTGTTTTGTAACTTGCTAGCAGACAGCATATAAACTCAAGTTCCCTCTTGCAGTTCACATCGATTTTCTTTGTTACATTGTTCCATAAACCTATCATTTCTAAAATGAGAGAATCTTACTGAAAGTTTCATGTCAGTTTGGTCGTATTGTTGAACATCACATAGGATTTGACAGAAAAATTGATTCCTGCTGGTTGTTTCCTTGGTTATGGTTGGTGCAAGCACTCTTCTTTTTTTTTGGGGTATATGCAAGCACTCTTATTTTAAGTGTAGCACTTTGTCATTACTTTGGATCTTTTAGAGGCACTAAAGATGCCTTTATTGAGGGAAATGTGGAACTGTTAGGCTATTAGTCCTTTCACACTTCTATAATTAGTTGTTATTCTTTCAAATCAAGGTCAATTCACAAAATTTCTTCCATTCTTTTTCCTTTTTTTGCCTCCTTTATTTTTGGGAGCATAGTTGGAGTTGAGACTGAGATAGATAGATCTCGACTCGTAAGTGGATTAATAACTTGCAAGTTAAACTCTAGCTACCTCTAAAAGTACTTTTAGTTTTTCCAAAAGTTAAAACAAATTACAAGTGTAAAGAGAATAAATATTAGCCATGAGTTCTAACTCAATTGGCAGCTAACTAGCAGGGCTTTTTATACAAATGATCAGGGCTTCAATTATATGAAAATTGTCTCGTCTCCAAAAGACAAAGGAAAGGTGTCAAACTACTTTAATTAACCAAGTGTTAATCCAATTATAGTTTAGGTTGAGAATAAGGCTCTACATCTATTGCAACTCCTAACACTTTTGATACTATGTCAATAACTTTTCTATTTTAAAGTAATTTTAAAAAATATGTACCATAATATATATATATATATATATGAATGAGTGAGGATTCACTTATTCCGAAAACATGTTATGTTATATTTACTTCATTAAATAACTTTTAGATAAGAGATCTCATCAATCTAACTATTGAATTCAAAGTATCTATTAAATATATCAAATTTTATATAACTTGAAAAAGATTTAATACTTTATCATGCCAATTTGTTTTAATAGATAATATATTTTTAAAAATACAAATAAATATTAATCACTAGAATACATGCCTCTGATTTTTTTAAATTTGATATACTTAATCGTTATATTAATATTACTTAATTCAATAGTTAAATCAATCAAATTCAAGTTCTATAAAAAAACATACTTACTCTGAAGTAAATAATATATATATATATATATGTGTGCGCGCGCGCACGCACACACGCATGCGCATACACGAGTCCACATGCCGGCGCGCGCGCGTGTGAAACTACACTCCTATATATAAAAGATATGATTTCAGTGTGATTTACTATATCCATCACTCAAAAATTACTATAATTTCTAGCGTTCTCTTGTAAATTCGTGAGCCATATATCTCAAATCAATAATAAAAAATTACACAACAGTTCTCAGCTTGGTGAAGAAATCAAAGGCTGGAAAAGGATACCCTAAGCAGTAGACCTGTCCACAGATTTCTTCATAGAGAACCAAAACACAATTAATCGTATATAGTCAAGACTAGCCTAAGATGATCAGAGTAGTAGTTATACTTGTGATGCGTTACACATTGACTCGTCATCCTCATCAATTAAAGCAAAGATCGAACATTATGCAGCATTGGTTGTCTCACATTGATTGAAGTCTTTGAAATTCTAGAGTGATAGGAGAGACCTGTTTGCAGTTAGGTGACATCCAAACGTGCATAGATATAATGATAGCTTCTCTTAAGATTCCATTGTATAATTAATTCTGTCTCTTTTTATAGTAAGTGAAGAATGACTACTTTTATAGTCATCCCTCTCTCGGCCCGGGGTCTCTGAATGTTAATTGCCATGGTTTGTGTGGGTTACAAGTGTTGTCTGCATTATCAGTCCCAAAAGGCTGTTCATACAAGGAGAAATTGTTGTACGTTTTAATCATAAGCATGCGAGTACTCTTACTCCACTACATGGATAGCGGTTTTGCCTTATCAATTTTGTGACTTACTTTTTTTCTCTTATCAACACCACTCACCCTTATGAAAAATTCTTGAGGAGTAAGGGAGAAAATCTTTTTTTTTTTTTCTTCCTCGTTGAAACTACTAGTATTTGGATCTATAACTAGGAAGTAGAAACCCAACTACCTTCTTAATCGCCACTAAAATCTTATGATAACCAATCAATGAATGAGAACAAAGAGCAACGATTTACTCCAAAGTACATAAGAACTTCTGCTTTACCAATTCATAGCTGTGTTTGGTTATAAAATAAAAATGGAGTTGAAATTTTTACAAAGCAAAATACTTCATGTCCCAACACTATTCCCGACCAAACAAACGTGGCATCATCTCGTTAATTTTTTCCAACGACCCATGATGAGTTATGCACCTCTTTGCCGATCCACAGCCAATGGACAATTGCCATGTAAGTCAGGCTAGAGCATGTCGGGTACCCCTTTCGGCCACGGTAGCAATATTCTTTTATGAATAAATTTCAAATGAAAAATTACTTATGAAATTTACCCATAAAAATTTTCACTTAATTTCCTTCCTTCAACTTCAACCAAACATAACCCAAATTACTATCAGACGCAATATATATATATATATATATATATATATATATATATATATATATATATATATATATATATATATGACAAGAGGGAATCTAGGTGTATAGGGGTGGAGTCTTTGTCCTAAATTTTGTTAATGATTATATAGATATGCAGAATTTTAATCTCATAATTTTATTGAATTTAACCTTATAATAACTTTAAATGAAATAAAATATTATTAAATCTATTGAATTTATTATTATATTGATAAATAATTTTTACTCTATTATTAAAATTTTTAAGATTTGTGGCTGTCACTGATTATGACATTATTTGATTATATGAAATATATAAATTCCATGTACGCATGTAGCTTTGTGTGAAATATATATATAAAAAAGAGAGTATCACATCAGTAATAATTTTCTATTTCTTAAATGTGAAACAATCCCCTTATCCTTAGTTGAATTCTTCCACTTTATCTTAATGGTGTCAGTAACCCTTACAATAATAGGAGCAATATTAATTTGTTGTGATATATGTGTGTGTCTGTGTCCGTGTCTAGGGTTATGTATATATATATATATATGAATGAATAAACACACATGTTAACGCATTGTCTGACTTGTACCTTCCACCTTACCGACTGATGAGGGAACAGACAAAGCAAAAGCTGTCGTGTTCAATTTTGTTCATTGATTATTTCTCCTGTTTGCACTGGAAGAGGTTGCTGCCGTTAGTCCTCTCACAATATTTTCTCTTGGCTCCAGGCTCGCAAGCTGGTCTAAGATACTGAACCCCACAAATCCCCTTTATCCTTTTTGTTGACAGTGAAGGACGGAATAGGATCCCCCACCCCTCCATATATGCACATACATAGACCCCCCTTTAATATTTTGTATGCAAGGTGATTTGGACCAACATTGGGCTTGTGATGCCATTGCCACTGTTTGTCTCTAATATATATGATCCGTAATCAAGATGATGAGGCACTGGTGCTTCTGGCCCTTTCTCTCCTTTTTCTTCTTTGCCCGCCACATTCCATTGTTTAGCAGGAGCTAGGATGCCTCAAATTATTATTATATTATATTCATATCAATGTAAGGAATCTTGTTGGCGAATTTTTGCCAAGACTAGTTGTGTTATTTTAAAGAATAAAATTGAGTATTTCTGCTTTATTAAATGGGTATGATAGCGATCTTTATTTGCTTTTTTCATCCATTTGAATGATAAAAGATATGACTTAATAGGATATTTACTTTTAAATGTTAAAATAATATTTTATAATATATAAAATAAAATGTTAATTTGGCACAATTTTTTTTTTTATTAAATGATCTATATCCAAAGTCCACATAATCTCAACTCATTTGGCTTCTTTTGACGAAGTCAATATACTATGTATAAAACTCTCTCGTCACTAATTTTTTGAAACCTTATTTAGGAAGAGCAAGGTTTTAAATCAATTTAGTGTTGATTTTTTATACTTTTTTTTCGCAAAGTGTTTTATACCAACCAGGGATCAATTATACTGTTATCTTTTGCATAATTTTTCAAACAATTATGATAAGAGATCAATATTTCGTCAACCTAACATGACAATTTGTGAAAACGTGTAACGTTGCCCAAAATTAAATTCATAAGATAATGTTATGGTACGGTCCCAACAATGAAGTCAAGCTATACATTGAATGGATCTACAAGTAGTCATTCACATCCAGTGTCCTCTTAGCAGTTGTGATGTTTGTGATTTGTATATTACTCTTGATCTTGATCTGATAAATGTAAAATATTGACATATAAGTTTCTTTCAGCAATTATAATATTAATCAGATGACTTTTCTTTGCTGCTTTTCACTAAGAAACACTCTAGTGTCTTAGTCACAAATTCTTTCTAGCTTTTGAATATTAACCGTTTCATAACCAGGTGGGATCTTATCCAAACCTCAAACGAAACAACTATAAGCCTTGTGACAAATGAAGCTAGCTGCGAGTGGAAGGTGCCAAAGGGTATATGATACGCAGACACGTCACCGTAACACTCTAAAATAGAGACACCAAGTGGAATAAACTAATGAATAAATATAAAACGACGAAAAACTGTAATGTTGAATTTTGCCATGTCCATGCATGGAATGCCACTATATTTATTTATTGCAGGGTTTTGTCTCAATGCCACAAGATTTCTTGCGTTTTCCTTCACCTTCATTTCGATTTGATATCTCTTGACGCCATGGTCCTTCTATTATTAGTCTAGAGAACTAGATAGGCTCCCCCTAAGTAATCTTTCTCTTGCTTCCCCTATTTTTATAGCTTTTGGGTGAAAGACTAGCTTATATGTTTTAAATCTTTTTGTGGGTTCGAACTCCTAAAATTGTTGAGGCTCTTCAATTGCTTAACCTTGAAGCATGTTCGATTTTCAATTTGCAGTACTAAGGTTTTTTGTTTATTATTTTTTTTCAAGACATCCATTACTAGGCATAATCCCTTTACATATTATGGCTATCTCCATTCAGAAGTAATAGTCCAACCCTTAACACTGGATTGAAAAAAAAAAGAGTAATTAACATTTCACCTTGGTTATGTGGTTATTTTAATTAATTAGGCTAACATAAAAAATAAAATAACCTAAAAAATAAAATAAAATAAAATAGAAGGTTTTTTTTTTCACTTCTTCTCAACTTACAGCATTAATACCAAAACTTAGCTATGCATAAATTAATATTACATCTAGTCCACTTTATCTAACACTTTACTCATACGTGCAGATATTAAAAATTTAAAACCAAGACTTAACTATAAAATATATTTGTTAACGTGCCCTAACTATTTAATTTTACTGTCTAATTAATTCATTCTAATAATCTCAAGATATATATTTCTTGAGTGATGGTGTAAAGGAAAAATAAAAAATTAATAATAAATGTTGTATTAATATATAAACTTGACAGATAAAATAGACCCAAAAAAAGTAACAGATAAAGTGATCTAAAGAAAGTATATCAGATATACTCAAGTAAAACACATCTTAATTTTTGGTTTCCATGCTATATGATTTAAAGATGAGTTTTTTCTTCTTAATCAATGACCTTGAGTAGTAGAAATTAAGTTTATCAAACATGTTTCATAATATTATCGTCCGTGATGCTTTTCAAGGTCATAATTTTTCCATCTCCTATTACAAATTTTATTTCATGAACTATTGCTTTTAAAAAAATTTATATTAATTATCCTTTCGAAATAAAAAATTAGTGAGGAACATAATATTATTTAATAATTTAGAATATGTAATAACTTTCAAAGATGTATGTATACAAAAGATTTTAATTTTACACTGTAAAAGTATTTTACATTTTCATCTAATTAAATATTATACATCATTTGCTTGATTTTTCAAATAACATGTGTAAAGTGTTAATATATGGTTTGGATAATAATATTAAAAAAAATAGTTTACAGGATTAATACATTTAAATTAAACACATACAAAAACTATTCTTTTTAAAAAGAATTTCATTTTCATATACTAACAATGTAAAATAGCTTTACATTATCAATCAATAGAATTACACTAAAGTATCAAATAATAAAAAATAACTACTCACTATTATAAATACTTTGTCATCTTGTTAAATTTGGTTGGTTGATGATATAAAATTATTTTATATTTTTATCATATAAAATTTTAACTTTTAAAAAAAAAAATCTTTTTTCTCTTTTTTTTTTGGTGTGGCTTTTTCCCTTTTGATCTGCTTTAATTTTTGTCAGAGGATCCCTTTTTATTTATTTTTTCATGGTAATGTCAAACGATTTCTGCATGACATCTTTCTGAGGACACTTTCTTTTTGGGGGGCAGTCCACATGACTTTCAGTCTTTGAGATGTTTTTTCTTTTTGGCGCTGTTTTCTCATGTCATGTTTTTTTTTAATTCTTTTTGGTAGAAGACATTTTGTATTATCTGAATCATATTTTACGGTCATGTTCTCCTCAATTCTGAAAATGGGCGTCATAGCCAATGTGGGCTCCCTCTTGAACATAAAAAGCCCATCAAGGGTCAGAAACCTACATACCATTATTGAGGTCTGTGCAAATTGGGTTGGGCCTTCAGAAGACTGTACTTGCTGAAACTCATTCGTCGGCCAACTTATGTGTAATGGAGTAAATGAAAATTCTGCAAACCATAAAAAAAAGTGAGAAAAAGAATAACATTTATTGCAAATGAAAATTAGGACACACACTTGGCCAACTTATGTGTAATGAAGTAAATAAAATAACCACATGGTACCGTTGTAGTTAATTTGACTCTTTAAATATTTAATTAAGAATTTGATTCTTAATAATGCATATAGCAAGAATCTTATAACTAAAGATTTATTTTTTTAGAAAAGCTTTATGCCTCAAAAGAATAATTATGCTATCTGTTCGGTGATGAAAAATGACTCAAATGAAATATAAGTTTCCAAATTACTTTGCCACGCCTTGCTAGACAAAAGTAGTTCTGATAAATGACAACACAATTCGTGAATGCTGATAGCTTACTGCAAAAACTGAATTGGAAGCCCCTTGTACTAAGGAATTTATGAGGATAATACGTTTAAAAAATTATTTGAAAATGGTATTTAAAATTTAGAGTATTTTTATAACTGGTTTTATTAACAATAATTCTTACATAGATAAATTAATTTTAGAAAACTGATTTTTTTATATTCTAATTTCTAATAATTTGTCTAAAATATTCATGAAAATTTAAGAAATAATATTCATTATTTTTCACAAGATAAATACAAGACTTGATATATTTTTGATTTTTTGTCCCTAGAAAAAATAATTGAGTTTTGGTTTTGGTCCCTAAATTTTTTTCCTATCAAAATATTTCCAAACTATTTGATTCTAATCCTTGCAATTAGTTCACCTCAATTAAATTTTGATCTGACTAATGAAAAACTATGTTATCCAATTATATAAGGCAGTCACAAGTCATATGGTATATCATAATTATGTGTCAAAACTCTATTATAAGATGAATTATTAGGTCCATTTAAATGGTTTAATAATAAGTTTTCTCTAATGAGTTATGGTGAGGATTTTTCTATATATGGTTATAATATGTCACATATTACTGTTGACTAACTTAGAGGATTAGATAATGTTAGTCAACTTAGCATTTAATAGATAAAGAGTAATTGAAAAATTAAAAGTTTTAAAAATATTTGGAACAAAACTATTTTGTTTTTCATAAATTAAAACCAAAATTTACTTCCTTTTTTTTGTACGAAAGTTATATTTAACCTCAATACAAACATACGCACTAAGTTACTAGAGTACAATTTACAAGATTTATTTATATGGGTAATTATTTGTTATAGGTGGGTGTTTTATTGGGTTGGAGTCTTGGAGATAACCCAAAGCAGCATCATTGCATAGATAGCAGCACCGTATCATTGAATGGATGAGAGTATTTTATGTTAAATTTTTATATGATTTTGTTATGTATGATTTTTTTACTATTAATTCTTTTCGCGCTATTAAGTTGAAATGTACTGATATTTAATAATAATAATTATTATTGATGATATAAAAATTTAGTACGGCAGAATCCATTCATCTCCCTGAGATCGACACAGTACTAATTAGCTTCATCAGCACTATCATATATGGGAAATATTGGCATCTGATTATGAAATATTTAAGCGAAGAAATTGACCATTCTTTTTTTTTTCTTTTTTCCTTTTTATTATCTAATATTCCTTCAAAGAGAAGATGCTAAGAATATTATTCCCAATATTTGAATCCCGTGCAACCGTAGCTGCAACTTGGTATATTCCCCTTTTCAAAGTAGAAGGACAAAAAAAAAGTTTCGTGTTAATTAGATGGAAGCTTTTTAATTTTGGTACAATTTCGAAAAGAAGCTGATTCCTCTTAGCGTTTGCTCCCTCTGTCCTTTTTTTTTTTAACCCTTTGATGTCTGCCACTACTAAATGCGCATGCACCTACAAAATATTACTCGATGGTCTGTACCCAAAAAAATCATATTGGGAAACAAAATTAGTATGGATAACGTTGATCACTCTCAAGTTAAGAAGCATAGGTACACCGGCTTTGTAGTATATTCATGTATCGGACACATATCAGACACTGACACCCACTGTAATATCTGACATACACGTGTCTGAGGCACACGTGTCCAAGGCAGATTTTGTACAGCCTCGGGGTCCACCCGAGTAGCCGGATCGGCCCCAGATGCAGAAATCAGGTTACGGCGCCAAGTTCTATAGAATTATACAGAATAGGTGCAAACAGGTGAGCTTGCATGCTCGTGACAGCTAGTGATAGTTTTCCTTAGCTCGCTGTAGCGAGCAATCCATGTCAGGACAGTATCAGTAAAATGATACTGTTTCATTTTTGCCCCTTTCTAAAACCCAATCGGGCTCCCTAGCAAAAATAGAAGAAGCAGGAGCCGAACACACATACACACACCCTATGCTCTCTTTCTCTCTTTTCTTCTCCAATCTAACTCCCCCGAATCATCAAGGTATGTAAATATTGCTAGATTTTATCTCTATTCTCTCCATTCTTTCACATTCTTAGTATGAGTATTGTTATTTCTCTCATTTTTATTAAGTGGAGGTGTTCCCCCAAAGTTGTTGGTATATGTTTAGAGTAATCTAGGGCTTTCCATAGGTTGTTGATGAGTGTTATGGTTTCAATGGCAGACATTAGTATCATCCCTCCTTCCTGGAGTCCTCGCAGTGTTGATACTTCACAGTCTACTCTTTCAGGTGAGTGGGTTTGATCTCATGGCTTTAGTTTGGTTATTATATGATTATTTGCTAACATTGCAGAGTATTTTGAGAATTTGAAAATGGATTCTTATATGATATTACTTTATGTAAAAATATGTTTTACTATAAATGCTCCGTTTGAACTTATGCACGAAATTATGATTTTAGAAATGCATGGGACCTAATTATTCCATAAAAAGTTTGGTATGATTTAATTTATGAATTGATTTGATTGTGGATAATTGGGATTTATTATGATTTACGAAATGATATTTAAGAATTTATATTTGATAGAGTTGAGAAACTTTGAACTAGAAATATAGAACTCCCTTTATGATTTCAGTTGGTTTTAGATTAAAGAGAGTTACTGAGAAGAATAGAACTGTGAGTTAACAACAGTTATTTCGTTAACCTTGGTATATCAAAACCCGCCAATGACAAATCATCCTTGAGTTAGATTAGTCAGCTAGAGACACGGTTCGCCAGGGACTGTTAAGATCACATTAGCTAGGGGCTTTATCACCAGGGACTAAGCACCCTCCCCACAAATGATGAATACTCCGTTCCCTTGTGTAATTCTTAAGAGTTTAAAGATTGTAAATATTATGCAAAGTAAATAGAAATATTTACAAATGTTGCATCATTATTATTATTATTATTATTATTTATTTACAATATTTTCTTGTCTCATGCACGGTTATGAGTAAGGATCCACTCACTGAGTTTTGGAAACTCACCCCTCTCTTCTTCCTTTTTATCATTAGATACAGGTGTAGCTTAGGATCCTCCCCTTCCTCCTTCTCAGCAATAGTATTCTTCAGTTTGGGTGAGTCTCACTTTAACGTAAAGCCTTAGTATTTTGTTTATGGTAGATATGCTACAGTGATGTGACGGGCAGGATCCCAGACCGCATATAGTTTATTTTGCATTTTGGATAGTTATCATGATTCTTTCATATTTAACAATATATCATTTACAGTTATTTTGTAATTGAGTAACTCAGTTGAAATGTATTTTACAACTACAGTTTCATAATTTATTTATGAGAAAGAAGTTTATTCACAATTAGTAAGGACTAGTAGTTAACTTGAATTACGATTAAACCATATTTTACGAATAAAGTAAGCATATAGTGCGGCACAGAACTCACGAGGCTAACGTGGGAATTGGATCCCTCACGTGCCAGTCACAATCCAGTCGAGTCGTGACACCCACACGACATGTGTTGGATGCACATCCATACTTATCCAATTAAAAAAAAAAAAATTGAGCTCGAACATGCAACGGACACAAAAAAATATTTGGGTCATTTTGAAAATTTTTCAGTTGATCAAAAAAAAAGGAGAAAAATTAATTAGATAAAAATATACAAATACAACAAAAAAACAAAAAAATCATGCAACAAAATAAAAAATTATAAACATATATGTCGTATTCATGTCCTATAATTTTTTGAATTTGGTGTGTCTCCATATCCATATCCGTGTTCGTGTCATGTCCCGTATCAATGTCAGTATCTATGTTTCATAGCTTTTAAGACAGGGTTGGTTAACGGTGGAAGGTTACATGATGTAGTCTTATATAACATTGGCATGTTATAATCTTATTAATTGTCAAAACTCTTATTCAATATTATTTTATTTGACCCAATAATCTATTTTATATTAGGTTAGGATGAAGTTACTATATTATTGTAACATTAAGTAATTGCTATCACATTGAATAATTTTTTATTAGCATAATTTTTTTTATAAAATCTACTGTTGGATTAAAAGTACATGCAATATAGATTATGTCTATTAAATTTTAAATGAATTTATCTAAAATTATTTGACATAATTTCTATATATCAAAATCAACATGACATATATAAATGTGTGTATGTGTGCGTGCGTGCACGCGTGTGTTTAAAATGAATAAAAATAAGATTTACATGATTATAATTTTTTATGAAATTTGTGAATATACTTAAGTTATATCAATCTAATTTGATTCTAACCCATTTATAATAAGGTTTTTATGCATAAGATTATGATAAGCTATATATGATGTGGGTTACATATATACTGCAATCACATCAGCATAAGGTGGTGCAGAGTCTGAAACTGGTAAGATTCATAACAAAAACTTCCTATAAAAGAGAAAAAAAAAATCTCAGTGCTAAGAAAAAAAAAAAGAATTTTCTCATCATACATAATTATTAGTTACATATATACTGCAATCACATCAGCATATTAATTCTTAGTTGGCAGGAACAGTAGATTTGATCTTTTGATAAGTGCAGTTGCAGTGTCTGGCTCGTATGTGGCGGCATATCTGTGAGTATTTTCTAACTTTCTTTTCTGGCCTATCATATTCCAATATTGGCATATAGAATTTCATTTTTTGAAAACAATACATCAAAAGACAGCATGCGTATCAGATAAGTTAGGGAGCACAACTTTTTTGAATTTCACTTCTTCCCTTCTTATAGGAAAAAGGTACTGATTGGATTGATGAAATCTTGTACTGTGTCCAACAAGAACAACTGAAAATAATCTTCAGTTTTCAATCGCATTCAGCTACAAATTTCCAACGATAATTCTTTAAATCAAATATACAGAGTACTTTAGCCACAGAAAATTCCATGCCAGATAGTTTAGGCTTTGTTTGTTTAGAGGACATTTATTACTTCATTTTTTGTTAGCAATATCAATTATAAGGGCTTTCCTATATCCTTCTAAAAATCTTCCAATAATTAATACTAAAACAAGTAATAATATAAATGCAACTGATGTATTGAAAACTTAAAAAATGATTAACATGTGCTTTTGTTTAATATATAGAAAGATTTATAAAAATATTTAGTAGGAGGATTTAAAATCATTCTAATTATAAAACTATAATTTTATTTAATCACAATAGCCAAGGTGAGCTCATAAGTGCTTTATCCTTCCTTAACTAGTGTCTCAATAGTTCAATTCTCGCAGTGGAAATGGAATAATTTGAATCATGGTAGTAAATTAGTTTGTGTGTCTAGTAGTGGATGTCTTGAAAAGGCTCAAAATTAAACTGTAATTTTATTTTTATTCTATTTAATATTTTTAGAACTAAGTTTAATCTTAATATATTAGTTGTGTAAAATATTTTATATTGCCAAGAAACCAAATCTTTTCACTTGCATAATCTATCAAATAATAGGTATATTTGTTGATGTGACAATAGCCCTAATATACAATTGAATGGTAATATAAAACTCTTTTACACTTTATATATTAAAATTAAATTTTTTATAATTTTATAAAAGGAAAAACCCTTAATTCTTTGTATAAAAAAAATCCTATATTCTTCTCATCTCCTAATTAATGAAACAAATTAGTTATCTTAATATAAAAAAAAATAATTTCATCTATCCCTGATTTTTTACTCCTCTGGTACTTGAAATCAGATAATGCTATTTTCATACTGAAAAAAAAAAATCACATGCCACTTTTAATTAGTTTAAGCTAAAACAATTGCATAAACAATCTAACGAAAATAATAATTAAAAAAAAACATTATTCAAGGTGTCAACTTTCAAGCATTGCATGTAGAGGAAAATCAGCTTCTCACCATTTCAAGCACACACATTAGTGAATCTGGATTGTTTGTTGTATTCACCAGCAAATACCAAATGCAAATTGCGAATGCAACGGCCATGCTCATCAAATTTGACTCTTCGAGAACTTAAAAGCTGCGTTCAATATCCAATCCAATACAATAAAAGGGAACAAAACTCGTCAATAAAACTTGGCCCTTGAAATGTTGTAAGGACGATAATTCAGTGACATATCTTTTTGGTCCCGGGATGATGTTACTTTCCATTAACCAGCAAATAAGAAAACTTATTCAATTTTTATTACTCTCTGATCTCGAACGTTTCTCTTCGCTCTTCGAACCCTCATATGTGTATACTCTGAAATTGAGAAGGGGAAAATTTGACGTGGATGTTTGAGTGAATTAAAGGATGGTTATGAATTTGTGACTATTACATGTATGAAGCAAGGAAAATATTAGACTTCTGAATCTTTTTCAAGAAATAAATGTCAAAATGATGATGTACTCCGTTTGATTTCAAATAAGTTTCCTCTTCTATTTTTTTTTTTTGATCCAAAATAAGTTCATTTAGAAATATAGGCATAACTAAACTTTTTTGCCTGCTAATACCCCTAATAAATGAGTGAATAAGTGAAGAGGGAGTGTAAATGAAGGAGAGAAAAAGTGGAAAGAGATAATAGACAGGTAAATTTGTACAGTCACTTGAATTTATCAAAAAATCAAGATATTTTTAATTATTTTTTAAATTCATGTGATTAATTAAAGTCGGCACTTATCTGATATCAAATAAAATAATTAATAATTTTTAAATAAATAGATAGATCATATCATTTTATTTAATCTCGCCACCAATCAATATTGGGTTTATCTGATCAGTACCTTATGGTTCCTAATAAAAGTAAATTTATAAACTTAATGATAGACTCTATATTTTGAAACTTACAAAATCACATATTTATCATTCTCTTAACAGGTGTTAGTATTCTCTTTCGTCCTTCAATAATTGTCTATTTTAAAAATAATCATTCATTTCAAAAGTTTAAGTAGTATTAATTATTTTTTTATTAATAATACTCTTATTAAATACTATTAATTTATTGGTGAAGGACGAAATAGGAAGATAGAGCACTAAAAAGAAACAAAAGTAATTTAATAAATTATTTCTAATTTTTACTGATAACTTTTTTAATTTTAGTGAATATTTATAATTGGATAAATATTTAAGATTGGATGAAATAAAGCCCTTATGTATTCAATATAAAATTCTGATTATTTTATAATAATTGTGTAGCATTACTGTTTAATTAATGAGGAAGATTAAGACCCAAATGCGTTAAAAATAGGAAATAGCAAATGGTCAAGTCTTGCGCACGTCCGTACGAAACGGGAGAAAATAATTGCCTTGAAAGTTTGACAAAATTACATCTTCGTTGACAATTATTTCGTGTTTCCTAATCAGAGTTTCTCTCTCTCTCTCTCTCTCTCAAATGAAAAATTGGAAAAATCCCCTGCAATCGGTCAAGCTCATCGTGCTTCCTAGGGCATAGAAAATAGAAATGTTAATTTTTCCAAAATTAAAAAAAAAAGAAAATAAAGTAAAGAGAAAATATCCAAACATCTAGTTAAAATTTGATACAGCTCACATAAAAATATAAAATTTGATGCTAATTTAAAAGTTAATTAAGGAAGTAGCAATTCACACACATGCAGCCCTCATACCCTACAAGTTACATTCAGCATATCAGCCTAGTTCACCGACTAGTATTTAATATTCAGCCAATTTTCACCCACTTAATACTCTATTGAATGAGGATGGCTATTTTAACATCAAAAAATAAGTGTCTAAATAAGATATTTATTCTATCATTATTAGATATCATAGATGGATAAAATAATGAGGATCACCATCCTATCTAATGGTAATTAAGCAGATATCTCACTTAAATATCAACTTTTGAATCCTAAAATAACATTAATGCTATTGAAGATAATAGATATATGATCGAGTACCAAATGTGTTGATTTTTATTACTGATAAAAAAAATATAATTAATGGTTAAAATTAACGTATAAATTGGTTATATTAAAATTTTCACGTGAGAAAACCTGTTTTCATGTGAGTATATCTTCCAATTAAAATTTGAATAGTTTGTCATTCCCTGTTTCCCACCAACTCCAATTATTTGTATTATCCACATTCTGTTTTTTTTTCTCCCAGGCACAGTAAATTGCTGAATCTTGGAGAGACAACCAGTACAGTACGTGGTCGATTAAATCAGTAAAGCAAACAAAAGCCTGCAAATAAAGGTTTTCTAAAATTTGCATGTTTCCTGGCTTCCCGAATTTCAGTTTGTTTTATTTCTCTGCGTCCTCTAGTTTCCCTCCTAATCATTTTTACGGACTATACTCTTTTTGTGATCTTTATAATTCGGGAGCTTTTCAGGTACATTTATAAAATTTAAGAATACTGAAATTTTTTAATTATTAAAATTATGTCACTCATTTTGTTAATTTAATTTGTTAAAATATAGAAAATAGAAAATTCAATTTCAAGCGATGGGAAAAAAAAGATATCAGTATTCATAGGATATAAAAAAAAACTTAAAATTATAAGTAGATTTCACTTTAACATTTGAAATTAATAAATTATCAATTTAATTTTTAAAATTATAAAAAATAATTCAAATTAATTAGTTCCTATATGATAATACTTGCATATATGGACTAATTTGAATTTGTAAAAATATCAATTGGAATCAATTTTTACAATTTTAAAAATTAAATTAATATTTTTATAATTTTAGGGACTATTTTTTTTTCAAATAGGAAAAAATTAACTCTCTAAGAAAGAAGTAAATTTTAGGATTAAAATAAAATACATGTATATTTCAAACCTAAAATCAACTTTTGCTCCATTTTCACTAACACTGGAGTAGAAATCTCAAGTTTTACCTATCATTAGTTATTAACCATCCCAGATTTAATTTATATTTATATGATGTTATCAAATTTTCATTTTAAGTTCAATAAAAGTACAACAGATATGATTGTTCTGTCGTATAAAAATTGAAGACTGTTGGGGTTTAACTACGTTCTATACACGTTGCAACGTCTTGATTTGAATAAGATACATGTAGCACACAAACATTTGATGGCTAGTTCAAAAGAAAGTATGTCAACCTTTTTCATTTTAACCATCATTTCTTTATCTACCTCAGCAGAAGTATATGTTTCGAAGTTTAAATATAATAATAAATTTAATTTTAATACATCTAAAGTATAAAAAAAATTATAGTTATTTAATTACGTACTACTATATATATAAATATAGTTAATTTTCACACACACTACTTATAAATTATATAAATAAAATAATTTGATTCAATGACATGATATTTTTTTATATTATTAATATATATACATATATACCAAAATCAAACTCTATAATAAACTAATAGTTATTTTAAAAAAATGATTTATTGAATAAATTGATATAATATTGAGACAAACTATGCGCCGACCATTCGAAAAACACATACTGTTATTGGTGTTTTGGATAAAAAAGAATATATTGCCGAGTATATACAAATTGTACTACATTATCTCAGCCTAAAAATTTGACGTCCTTTTTCTTTACAATATTTCCCAATTTTGAAAAACTATCAAACGAGGCTTTAGTAGTTTTCTTTGTGCCAAAAAAAAAAAATTACTTGTGAAAAATAGAGGGGCGTGGTTTGGATGGAGGAACCTCTTCAATTTTGTAATCTTGCTTTCGTAGATCTACTCTCTCCTTTCGCAGTTGATTGAATTCCACGATTTGAATGTAAAAAAAAATCAATAATAATTTACTTATACATCAAAAGCTACATTAATTTTCTGTTTCTTTTTCTAAAGGAAAATTATGCCCCTCAATGGCAGTGATAGATGACTAGGATGAGCAATCGAGGTAGAGGAATTCCACAACTTGGGAAAAGTAGAAAAGAGAGCCAAATATTATCAATTTTTTCCCATATGAAAAGTAAGTCATTTCACGTTGAAAAATAAAAGGTAATTATATTCCATTCAAAAGAGAAAAAGATAACATTATTCCGGCTATTGAGTACAAAAAGGGGCAATATTATTCCATTTTAGCTTATGCTTGATGTTTCAGCTCTCAACTTTCGGTTTTCTTATTTCAAATTAAATAAAAATGTATTTTTTCTTCAATTTCTTCAATCGGTATGAAAACAACTGGTAAAAACAGGGACAATATATTGTTCAATTACTTCCAGACTTCCAGTGTTTACTTATTATGACGTTGCCGTGATTTAATTTGAATTGCCGACTGACCACGTATCGACAGAAATTGACAAGTCAATCTAGAATAAAACAGAAGTGTTAGTATACATACTTTGAACTGGAAGAAAATCGTAAATTAAAAATAATAGGTTTTCAACAAAAATCAATTTTAGTAAGTAACAATACTATATGACTAAAGTGTCACATAAAAACTATATTGCCAAAGAATTTTAACAATACTTTTATGTAATTTAATAATATTTTTAAAAAATTACATAATCCTAATTATATTGTAATATGAGTATCTAAGTATAATAACAACTAGTTAAATATGGAACTATTTTTCACCAATGAATTTTTTTTCTTTTGTTTCCCAGGGTATCCACCGTCGACAACCATGAGTAATTCCTTTGATGTGAGAGCTTCCTTACAAGGGTAAATCTCTGACAATAAAACTATTTTCATATACATCGTGAAAAATTAAATATCTGACTAGATATTTAAGGAACCTAGCAAACTATCATCAATGAAATTTAATTAATATTTTCATTTTTTTTGTGAAATTAAAATCAAAAGAATAAAATTGTAAAATAGAAATAATTATGATAATATAAGCAGCAATCCAAAGTTCAGAGAATAATGATTTTAATAATTTTTTGGGTTTAACTTTTTTTTATTAATTGTGGATTTCATTTAATAAATTTTGCTTTATTAAGTAACAATTATATGGTATGTTAAACTTGGGAAATTTGTGGATATAAAATAAAAAAAACAAAGAACTTCATTTTTGTCTTTTTTTCGGAGAAACTCGAAATATGTTCTGATTTAGATTTATGCATAAGTAAATCTTAGGATGGTGCGAATTTAATTTTTGCATATAAGTCGTTCCAAGATACAACGACTTATGTCACAAATTATGCAAGAAACTAATGCATAAGTCGCACAAGGTTTAGGCGACCTGAACAACACATAAGTCGCCTTAGGCTAGGGCGACTTATGTGTTGTTCGCGCCACCTAAACTCAGGCGACTTATGCAAGGCTCGCATAAATATCACTTCCGAAGCTCTTACCAATCATTGAGTTGCTCTGCTTATCTTAGTAACATGGCTGAGAATTGTTGTATTTTAGTTCATTACAATGGTGAGATTTTAAACACTGCCGAGGGAGTCACTTTTACTAGTATTCGACCAATCTGTGTTATTGTTCGTCCGACTATCAACTTTTCGCAGTTGCAATGGAGTATACAACAGCAGTTGGGCCAAGAAAATAACATGCAGATTATCGAGATGTTGTACAGGTTACCCATAGCGATATTACAAGGGGTAATCAAGTATGCAAGTTTTCCAATCTGTAATGACCATGATGTGAGTATGATGTTTACTTTTCAAGCCCGATTTCCTGAGATTCGCATTATGGAGATGTTTATTACTCTGCAAGAAAATCAATTTAGCTCTAGAGGTTCCAATCCTGTTCAATTAGCTGCTGGGCCCTCCTCTTCCCTTAACCAAGCACCTGTCATCAATAACTCTGAAGGCCAAAGAGAAAACGCTGGTGATGTAGTTGCAAGTTCAAGCTTTGCACAACTTCCTGAACCATTGGCCCAAGGTGAGCCTATTGCAGGTTTGGATTATTCAAATTTCATTGAGCATGGGGAAGATATGGACGAAGAGCAATTTGATGGCTCTGTACATAATGAGAGTGATGAAGGATCTGACATAGAGATTGAGGAAAGCAGTCAAGATCAACCCTTTATGTCACAGTCCTTATCGCAGTCACAATCTCAAGGACAGCCTAGTCACTATTCAACACTGAATCTGGAAGGAATGAATCTGAGCAGTGTTGGAAGCGGGCCTGCTGGAGTTATTGGCTCGGATGGAAGAAGAGAGCTAGAAGTCGGACAATTGTTCAGGGAAAAGAAAGCTGTATTATTTGCAATAAAGAATTACAGCATTCGAAGATCAGCTGAGTATAAAGTTTATGAGTCAGACCACATAAAATACCACGGTAAATGTGTGAAATTTGGCAGTGGGTGCAATTGGAGTATTCGGGTTACTTATCGCCGGAAAATGCAAATGTAGGAAGTCCGAAGGTATAATGGACCTCACACATGTGCGTTTGATTCTGCTTTGCAAGGCCATCAACAATTGGATAGTGATGTTATCTGTGCTATTATATTGTCAATGGTGGAGAAAGATCCAACAATATCTATTAAAGTATTGCAAGGGGCCATGGAGTCAAGGTTCAAATTCAAGCCGAAGTATATGAAGGTATGGTATGCAAAACAGAAGGCAATTGGAAAGATTTATGGTGACTGGGAAGATTCCTATAAAGAGCTTCCAAGATGGCTTCTTGGTCTGCAATGTTATATGCCAAGTATTAATATTAAATTCTATTTTATTCGCTTTATCATATTTTAATGCATAAGGTAATGCTCATAAGTGAGTCTTTATTTTTTCAACAGTGAATTTAAATTTACTTGTCATGAGGTAATAGTCCTTATTTTTTCAACAGGTACAATAGTTCATCTATTGACTCAACCATACTATGTGGCTAATATTGTTGATCAGAATCGTGTGATATTTCATCGCTTGTTTTGGACATTCCCTCAATGCATAGAGGCATTCAAATATTGCAAGCCTTTTATTTCAATTGATGGCACGCATTTGTATGGCAAGTATAGTGGAACATTGTTAATGGCAATTGCCCAAGATGGTAACTCTAACATACTGCCTGTTGCAGTTGCATTGGTGGAGGGAGAAACGAAGGAAGGATGGTGTTTTTTCTTGAGTAATCTTCGACAATATGTTACCCCACAAGAAGGTATTCTTGTAATTTCTGACAGGCATGGGTCTATAAAAGCTGCTTTGGATGGGGAGGGTAGTAGGTGGCATCCCCCAATGGCCTATTGTCGCAACCGGGATCGCGACGGGGACGGCGAATTTTGAAAAGAGAATTTTCATTTTTTTTGAAAATTAATGGAGTCGCCACCAAGTTTGTTTAGATTTGGGCAAAAACGTTGGAAAAAACCCGCTTTTCAAAGAATGATCTTTGAAACCAGTTTTGAGTTCGGGAGTCGGTTATGCATAGGGAAGGGTAAGTGTTTCATCTTACGCACCCCTAGTACATCCGTTCTTGGACGGTACCTTTAATTAACTGTGCAAATTAAGCAATATCCCTAGTAAAGACATTTAGTTCATTATAAAAAGGAAAAGAGAACACCAAGTCGTCACGACTCAGGTGTTCTAAAATATTAAGTTAACAAGCCGTCACGGCTAAGTTAACATTCTCATTCAAAATGGAATGGAATAAAATGTCTCTAAAAAAATTGATAAATATTTACGAATAAGGTAAATGTGTTACGAAACAAGGATAACCAATTAATGAGATTTTGAAACATCAAGTTGTCACAACTCAGATATCCAAAATACCGAGTTAATAAGCCGTCTCGGCTAAATTAACGTCTTTATTAAAAATAAAACTTTTAATAAACAAATAATAAATAAAAAAAACAATGGAAATTATAAATATTTACAAATGAGGCAAAAGGAAATTTATTTTGATATTTTTTAGAAAACAAGAAAAGAATATTTATTTATTTTTTTAGAGGAATTTTCAGATCATTAAGCTGTCACAGCTCAAATGTCCAAATTAACAAATTAACAAGCCGTCTCGGCTAAATTAACACTTTGAATCAAAATATTCCTTCATAAAATAAAGAATTGAGTAAAAAATCTAAAAAAAGGAGATTATTTACAATTAATATAAAAAAACTATAACAAAGCTAATTTTTGGCTTGACAAGGCTAGAATCGCCTGCTCCTACGTATCCCCTGGTGCAATGGAGAACTCAAAGTCACGTAGTTCTGTAGAAAACAAGTGTGTGTTGATTGATTAAAAAAAGGAACTTAACACCTTAAAAGAAAATTCGTTTCTTTTTTTTTGTATTTTGGTTTTTTTTTTTTATTATTATTTTTTTTATGTTTTTTTCACATCTATTTCTTATACATCAAAGCCTAAGACTTATTTTTTTGCAAGAGAAACAAATTCAGCCCTAAAAAAAATCTCTAATTCTAAGCCCAATTAAACCCAAAACAAGCTAATCCCAACAAAAATAAAAAAGAACTTAAAAAAAAAAAAAGAAATTTAGAGAGCGGGGCTTGTGGCATTGTGCCCCGTTCCTACCCCACGCACGCACACTACACATGCGCACAATAACACACGCACACGCCTTTTCACACGCACTCACCCACATACACGGTTCCTTTCTTTTTTTTTTCCACACAAACACGTTCTTACACGGACAGAAATGCACAGCAGAGAGGATGGGAGATTAAGAGAGAGAAGGAAGACTAAGAGAGAGAAAGAGTGAAGAGGTAAGGAGGGGAAGGGAGCTGGGAGGAGCTGCCGGCCAAGGAAGGCAGAAAGAGAGCTACCGCCGCGGCTCGCACCAAGCCCCGCGGCGGTCCTCACGGTGGCGGTCGTGGGTGGCGCGGTGGAGGGGTGTATGCAAGAGGGAGATCAGCGCGCTGGGAGGAGGAGACCGAGGTTGACGGTGGCTCACAGGTCCGCCGGCGCCGCGAAGAAGGCTGGGCGATTCACAATCGCGGGCCTGGGTTGGGATGGGGTGCTGGGCTTTGAGGCGGGGGACCGATCAAGAGGCAGAACGGAGGCTGGTCTTGGCTCCGTACGCGGCGGCGGTTCGCGAATCAAGGCGGAGGAACGAAGAGACGCGGTGTGGCGGTGGTGGCTACTCCGGCGGCTTCACGGTGGTTTGTAGTTGGTGATGAAGGGGTTGAGAGGTGGTGATGGTAGCAACGGCGCCGGGGCCTTGCGATGGAGGGAGAGAAGCGGCGGTGGGTTCTGGTGGGTGGTTGGGTTCACGGCGGTGGCTTGCGGCGTGGAAGGGGAAGAGGATGTGGTGGCTGCTGGCGTTTCGTGACCGAAAGGGGAGGAATGACCACGGTGTTCAGCGACGGGGGTGGTGGTGCACGGTGGAGAAAGACCGTGGATGATGATGATGATGGTGTTTCATGGAGGTTAAGGGTGGTGATGGGGGACGAGATGATGATGATGAAGCGTATGGAGGCCGCGGCTAAGGGAAGGAACCGCCGCGGCCTCCTCCCTTCTTTCTTTGCTCTTTTCAGTTTCTAATGATGATTTTTTTTTTTTACCTGTCTCTGTTGTGATGCTGGATTGCTATTGATCCCTCCTTGTATCTGTTGGCTCCGCTGGAAATCTAGCTGAAATGCTGCCGATTTTCTGTTTGGTTATTGTTCTCTGTTTGAGAGGGATCTTGATATCTGATGCTCAGTGTATGTGAGTGTTTGAATGGATGTGCCTGAAAACTTGCTGATACCTCCGAACCCCCTTCATTGTTGCTGTTGGTTCTCTTTTATCCTGAGTTTGCTCTAGTTAATTAATCCAAATTCCCATGCCAAGCCCATGCTTTCTGAATTGCAGGAACCCCAAACGGAATTGCTCCCCACGCCTTCAGCTTCACTCATGATTCCCATTTTAGTGGCTTGACAGAATGCCCATCATTTTGTGCTCTGTTCGTGGGTGTGCAGGATATGGCAAACTGTATGAGGCTAACGTGGGAGTGCCAAAGCATGGCTCCCACGTTTCTGTGTTTTTTTCATTTTTATATTTTGCGTTATTTATTTATTTATTTATTTTTTTTGACAAACGGCAAGGTAAAAACAATAAATGGGCTTGTAAAACGTAACTGGGTTAGACTGAAACACATCTGGACAATACACATGGAAAAAACAAAAAAAAAAAAACTACTTGGGATAACAAACTAAAAGAAATAGACTCACATGATAAATTGGACTTTTTGTATTTGTTTTGGTACAAACAGAAAACTTGTCTTTTTTCACATTTTTCATAAAAGAAATGAATGAAGTAACTGCTACTGAAACATGCAAATTTTTGGATCTTTGTTTAATAAGCCAAACAAAATCGAGTGTTCACAGTTGCCCCTTTTTACTTATTTCTTATAAGAGATTATGAAAAACCTACGTTTTCACATATTATCTTCACAAGGAATAAGTAAAGATATGAACCTAGGTTTTGTTCGGCAATGCATGAAATGCAAAATGTAGGAAAACGAATTCTAACATTGAAAGAACCTAAACCTTCACGAGAAGTCACATGTAATGCTGCGACTCAAGACTAAACTCTATGAACCATGCAAAGGAAAAGAAGCTGACCTGACATAAATTCACAAGAAATGTAAAGACAATTAGATTGACTGGAATTTACAATCCGATTAGACTGACAGGAAAATTAAAATGACAATCTGAGGCCGACAAGAAAATTAAAATGGCAATTTTGATCGACAAGAAAGTAAATTGGCAATATGTGACCGACTGAAAAAGTAAATTGGCAATCTGTGGCCAACAAGGAATGTAAATTGGCAATCTGAGGCCGACTAAAAAGTAAAAATGGTGGCAATCTGAGGCCGACTGAAGGGTAAATTGGCAATCTGAGGCCGACTGGAAAGTAAATTGGCAATCTGAGGCGGATTGAAAAGTAGATTGGCAATCTGAGGCCGACTGAAGGTAAATTGGCAATCTGAGGCCGACTGGAAAAGTAAATTGGCAATCTGAGGCCGACAAGAAAGGTAAATTGGCAAACTGAGGCCGACAAGAAATGTAAACTGGCAATCTGAGGCCGACTGGAAATATAAGTTTGGCAATCTGAGGTCGACAAGAAAGATGAATTGGCAATCTGAGGCCGACTGAGAAGGTAAATTGGCAATCTGAGGCCGACTGAAAGATGAATTGGCAATCTGAGGCCGACAGAAAAAGTAAATTGGCAATCTGAGGCCGACTGGAAAAGTAAATTGGCAATATGAGGCCGACAAGAAGAGCAAATGCTGACTTAGAAAACAACGATTTTTCCATTTTTCAAAGTTATATTCAAAAAGCCTTGAACTTCACATTCTTGAAAAACTAAACGCAACCAAATCGGGCAAACCTCGAGGAAGACTTTAACCGATCAAACTCATAATTCTTCCGTTTGACTTTCCGGCACGACTCAACTTGTCTTGCTCTTGCAACTTTGCTCACTTCCTTCCAATTTCTCCTTCTTCCCTTTTTCAGAATAATGAATACACCTCGGCCCAGCTTAATTGGATTATGACGCTAGTTATTGATGTATTGCTGTAAACATTTGTTAGATTGTATAATTGAAGGTTAAATTTACCCTACTTGAGACATCATAAATGAATATGCATTTAAAAAGAAGGTGAAAGGATTAACTGACTGAACATCTTTATTGTTTGGTGTATTGGATAATAAAAAGTTTGGAAACAAGGCCACAACATAAGAACAAAATACAAAGAAGAAATTCTAAAAGACACAAAATTTTGCCCAGTATAGGTACTCTACAGCTCAATCAATCAACTTCTTTGCAGCAAGTTGAAAATGCTAGCACTGATATCTGATGATATGACTCCGAACCTTTTTCTTTCCAAAAATTTGCCCCAGTTTCAACCTTTGCTCTGCTTGGTTTGCTAGACAAACTCCAAACCAAGAATTGCCCCAGTTTTAGCCTTTGCTTTGCTTGGTTTACTAGACAAACTCCTTGGTTTACTAGACAAACTCCATACCAAAAATTGCCCCAGTTTCAGCCTTTACTTTGCTTGGTTTAACTAGACAAACTCAACACCAAAAATTGCCCCAGTGTAACTATTAGAGACGATGCATATCTTTTTCTGCTCTAACTTTTGCCTAGGCCGCTCCTTCGAGTTTTCAGCCTAGCGAGCTTTATTTTGTCTCATTTTGCCCTAACTTTTGCTTAGGCCGCTCTTTCGAGTTTTCGACCTAACGGGGTTCTTCTCTTTTTTTTTTTGTATCGTTTTAAGCATAGAACTTTTTGACTGTGTCACTATTGACCGGTTTAGGCAATTCCTGGCCCTCCATGTTTTGCAAAATCAATGCTCCACCTGAGAATGCTTGCTTGACAATGTAAGGTCCTTCATAACTCGGAGCCCACTTACCCCGTGCGTCTTCTTGATTGGGGAGAATTTTCTTCAGAACCAAATCTCCTGGACGAAAATCTCTAGGGCGGACTTTCTTATTAAAAGCCTTAGCCATTCTGCTTTGGTACAACTGGCCGTGGCAAATGGCCGCAAGCCTCTTCTCTTCGATCATGTTCAACTGCTCATATCGAACTCTTACCCATTCAGATTCTTCCAGCTCAACCTCCATTAAAATTCTGAGCGAAGGAATTTCAACCTCTATAGGAGATACGGCTTCCATTCCGTAAACCAATGAGAAAGGAGTTGTTCCCGTGCTCGACCGTATGTTGGTACGATGCGCATGCAAAGCATATGGCAGAATTTCATGCCAGTCTTTGTAGTTCACCACCATTTTGGCAATGATTTTCTTGATATTCTTATTCGCAGCCTCCACTGCGTCGTTCATCTGAGGCCTATAAGGAGCTGAGTTATGATGCTTGATCTTGAAAGTCTCAAAGAATTTTTGAACCTCAGCACCATTGAGATTAGGAGCATTGTCTGTGATGATCCTTTCTGGAATTCCGTATCTGCAGATGATGTCCTTTTTGATGAACCTGAGGAACACCTTCTGTGTGATGTTGGTATATGAAGCAGCTTCCACCCATTTAGTGAAATAGTCTATCGCCACCAAGATGAAACGATGACCATTAGATGCCTTGGGATTAATCGGGCCGATGACATCCATGCCCCACATTGAGAAAGGCCAAGGAGATACCATGTTGTGCAATGGAACTGGGGGAGCATTGACTCGGTCTGCATATGCTTGGCATTTGTGGCACTTTCGAACATAATTGATACAGTCATTCTCCATGGTGGACCAGTAATAGCCGCTTCTTAGGATTTTTCGCGCCATCATGTGCCTATTAGCATGAGTCCCACAAATTCCTTCATGAATTTCAGCTATGATTATTCGAGCTTCATGAGCATCCACACATCTGAGGAGAGTCGTGTCATAATTCCTCTTGTAAAGAACTTCTCCATTCAAGAAGAAGGTCATGGCCATTCTTCGAATTGCCTTTTTATCTACCTCATTTGCACCTGTTGGGTACTCCTCTTTTCGAATGTACTGCTTGATGTCATGATACCACGGTTGACCGTCTGGTTCAACCTCTACGTTATCACAATATACTGGCTCGTTTTGCACCTCCACATGGATGGGTTGGACATTTGTGTGGATTTCCAACTTAGTCATTACAGCCAAAGTTGCCAATGCATCCGCAAATTGGTTCTTGTCTCGTGTTAAGTGGGAGAACGATATATCATCAAAGCGCTCAATTAGTCGAGACAAATACTTCTGATAAGGTACCAATTTCAGAGCTTTTGTACGTCATTCTCCATTAACTTGGTAGATTATGAGTGCAGAGTCTCCAAAGACCCTCAATTCTTTGATTCCCAAGTCAATCGCGACCTGCAAACCATTTGCACATGCTTCGTATTCTGCAATGTTGTTTGTACACTCAAAGTCTAGTTTGATAGAAACTGGGTATTGCTTCCCGACTGGTGATACTACAACAGCTCCTATTCCACATCCCCTCATATTGGCAGCTCCATCGAAGTACATCCTCCAACCGTTCTCCTCTTCCTCATCTTCTCTTTCTAATGTCAACACTTCAAAATCAGGGAATTCAAGCATGGTGGATTGAACATCTTTTATAGGGTTTTCGGCTAGATGATCGGCAATCGCACTTCCCTTGATGGACTTTTGAGTAACATATTTGATATCGAATTCAGACAGCATCACTTGCCACTTTGACATTCTCAATGACACGTGAGGACTATCAAATATGTACCTCAACGGATCCATTCGAGAGATTAACCAAGCGGTGTAATACAACATATATTGTCTCAACCTCTTGGAAGCCCATACTAGTGCACAACAGGTCCTCTCAATCACGAGATAATGAGATTCACAATCATTAAACTTCTTGCTCAAATAATAAATGGCCTGTTCTTTCCTTCCAGATTCATCATATTGCCCCAACATTGCCCCAAGTGAAGTGGGTAACACTGTAAGGTACAATATCAAAGGACGACCTGGTGTAAGAGGAATCAAAACTGGAGGCTTCATTAGATAAGTCTTTATTTTGTCACTTGGCATTCTTCATTCCATCCTCCAGGTTGATGCTTTCGCAGCAACTTGAATATAGGTTCACAAGTACTAGTCAGATTAGCGATGAATCGAGCAATGTAGTTGAGCCTCCCGAGGAAACTTCTCACTTCTTTTTCAGTTCGGGGAGCTGGCATTTCTTGTATTGCCTTCACCTTATCTGGATCCACCTTTATCCCTTCTCTGCTGACAATGAATCTGAGTAATTTCCCTGTGGAAGCTCCAAAAACACATTTATTCGGGTTCAGCCGTAACTTGTACTTCCTGAGTCTTTCAAATAGCTTTCGCAAAACGGCCACATGACTTTCTCCCTCTTTAGACTTAGCGACCATGTCATCAACATACACCTCAATCTCCTTGTGCATCATGTCATGAAATAGTGCCACCATAGCACGCTGATAAGTGGTACCAGCATTCTTCAACCCGAATGGCATGACCGTGTAGCAAAATGTTCCCAACGGAGTTATGAATGTAGTTTTTCCTTTGTCATGAACATCCATGGGAATCTGATTGTACCCAGAGTACCCATCCATGAATGAGAATCGGTGATTTTTGGCTGTATTATCGACAAGAACGTCAATGTGAGGGAGTGGAAAATCATCTTTCGGGCTAGCTTTGTTTAAATCTCGATAATCTACACACATTCGTACTTTTCCATCCTTCTTAGGCACGGGAACAATGTTAGCCACCCAATCAGTGTGTCTTGATACTTCCAAAAATCCAGCCTCTAGTTGTTTGGTCACTTCCTCTTTTATTTTTAAAGACATGTCAGGTCGCATTCTTCTCAACTTCTGCTTTTTCGGCTCAGCTTCTGGATACAAAGGGATTTTGTGTGAAGCGATCTCTGGGTCCAATCCTGGCATATCACGGTAGGACCATGCAAAGACATCTAAGTATTCTTCAAACAAGGCGATCATTTCTGTTCGCTCAGGGTTTTCTACTATTTTCAGCTCCTTCTTTTCTTCTTCAGTTCCCATATTAATCACCTCAACCACCTCATTGTCTAAATCAAATCTCTTCTCTATATGCTCCAACAGACTTGCAAACTGCCCAATAGCTTCTTCATCCTCCTCAGATTCAAAGCTATCACAATCAAATGCTGTAAGAGAATCAATTGACTGGTCCCCAGAGTCCCTTTCACGTGGCAAAACATTCATAATATTTAGGTCCCTGGAAAGCATTTGTGGGGGTTGGAATGCTAAAACAAATAGTGAATAAAACGCAAATAATATAGGAAAATGCCCATTAATGGTAATGGTGATAAAGATGAAAAGGAAACAAGAGAATAGAGGTTGAAACAAAGAAAACGGAAGACTCAAAGAAATATAAAAATTACTGGATAATCATGCAAATTTATTCAAATGATGTCTCGAAGTAGCATTCATGAAAGCAAACAATTAATACAATCCCAAATAATTACTTTGAAGCAATGACATCAATCAATGGTTCAACTGTCCAATTCATCAGCATCCCCTCACGGTTGGCAGCATAAGCATTGCTGCTTTCTTCAAGCTTCTCAACGTCCACCATATTGATGGTTGGACAACAGCTAGAGACACCACCTTCCTCAGCCACAATCACCTCAGCTGGGTAGGAAAATGTCTCTTTCAGATGAGGGATTGATTTCTTTTGCTCAAAGGCCATAGTCTCGATCTGTTCCTCCAATGATGCCTCATACCCTAAACCGAATCGGTTTCGTTTCTCCAAAATATGCAGGGGAATTTTGATACCCTGTAATCGTGACCCTAGCCCTCTGCCATGAAGATAACCATTTTTTGTCATGATATGAGCCACTACCTGATTGACGTCTTGCTTTGGAATCTCTCTCTGTTCCTGCTTCAGCCCCACTACTTCCAGACTGTGCCATAAGCTGTTTTCCACTAACTCCACATTTTCAACATATGGAAGTGTGACTGGTTTTGATACAATGATTTCTTTTTCCCCATGAATCGTGATAACTGAACCATTCTCAATATACTTAACTTTTTGGTGCAAGGTTGAAGGAACGGCACCCACATTGTTAATCCATGGTCTTCCCAGCAGCATATTGTAATCAGACTCAATCTCCATCACTTGGAATAAAACCTCGAATCGGCTTGGGCCGATTTCCAATGGCAACACCATTTCCCCAAGGATGTTTTTTTTTGCTCCATCAAAAGCTCTCACAATCATCACTTGCGGTGAAATATCATTTTTGCTCATTGACAAGTAGCTCAAGGTTGACGCTGGCAAGACATTTAATCCTGACCCTCCGTCAATGAGAACCTTGGGCATTATATAGCCCTTGCATTTAAGGGTTATATACAGTGCTCGTGGGTTGGCCTGTGATATGATCTCTTCATTTGAGAAAGTGATCATATTGACACGCTTTACCGGATCCACCATATTTACCACATTCTCCAATGAGACATCCGATTTCACATAAGCGTCCTTTAAGACCTTTAACACCGCCTTCTGATGAGTTTCGGATGACAAAATTAGTGACAACAAGGAGATTCTAGCAGGAGTCTTTTTCAATTGCTCCAATATGTCGTACTCACTTTGCTTCATGATCTTCAGGAACTCCTCTTCTTCATTTTCTTCTCTTCCTTTTCTTTTCGCACCAAAACTCTTTCCCACGTTCTCTTCCTCGATGAGCTTTCCCTTTTCCAGCTCTCCGGGTCCATAAATCCTTCCACTTCTTGTGATTCCTTTTACTTCCAGAACTTCATTCTTTGCCCCACCTACTTGGGCCCTTGAAGTCTCCCCTACTACCTTGGCTTCATAATTCCAGGGCACCGCATGCGTATTCTCGTAACTGAATGGTGTTGGCTTCTTCACGGTGATCACCACTTTCTCTGGTTTCAGAGCTTGGTTCAGTGGAGGGACGCGGAGTACGAAGCGATCAATCACGTTTACCTCTTTAGGGAGATTTGACTTCTTTTTCACCTGAATCACGCCCAGGTCGAGTAATTCTTGTACTCGAGCTTTAAAACCCCAACAACTTTCTATATCATGACCGAAACCTCCAGAGTGGTATATGCAGCTCGACTTTATGTCATCTTTCTCATTTTCCTCCATTGCAAGAGCAGGCACTGTAGTGTTGTAGCCAGCCTTCTTCAAACCGATGAAAATTTTCCCCATGGGTGTTCTGAGACTCAACACCTTCTTAATCAGGGGTTCCTCTATTTCCAAAGCATTTATCCGACTTCCTCCTTCATGGTTTGGAATTGGGTTATTAACAATATCTGGCTTTGAATCTTCCTGAAGGTCTAACCTCCCACAAGCGATTAGTTTCCTCACCGCGGTCTTGAACCCTTCACAATCTTCAAGGGAATGCCCTGCTATGTCCATGTGATATTTACAAGTAAGGTTCGGGTTGTACCAAGCTGGGTATGGTGGGTCTAATGGGCGCACAGGATAGGCTGCAATCAGATGAGCCTCTACTAATCTTTGGAAAAGGTCAGTGTTTGAAATAGATAGCTTCGGGAAAGGTGGAAGGTTAGGGAATCGGTTTCGATTCTGACTCTGGAAATTTGGTCGTGGTATCAGAGTATTTGGGTAAGTCTGGTAGTGTGCGGTAGGATATGTAGGACGTGCTGGTTGGTATGGCCGTATGTGAATGTTGTTAACTTGAGGCTGATAGTATGGGGTAGTGTTTGAGGTAGATGGGTAACGGGGATTAGGGGTTTGGTGTGAAGTCATTTGGGGTTGTGGACGTGTTGATGCATACTTAAGGACAAAGGATTGCTGACCATGGACATAATTCACGTCTGTATCTTTCTTCTTGGGCGGGAAACTTTTTCTTGTGTCTTCATTGTTTGTGGGAAGTTTGCCAGCCTTAGCCAAGCTCTCAATCCTTTCTCCAGCAGTTATTAACTCAGAGAAATCCTTATATGCTGCTCCTGCCATTGCTCCAATATAAGGGGATCCCAAGGTTCCTAAGAAGTAAGAACACATCTCAGTCGGGATAAGCGGGGGTTGAACTTGGGCAGCGAAAGCTCTCCATCTTTGAGCGTATTGCTTAAAGGATTCATCTTTCTTTTTCTGCATGGAGCTTAATTGCTCCCGTGTTGGTGCCACCTCAAGATTAAATTTGTATTGGCTCATGAACAAGTCAGCCAATTCTCCCCAACAGGAAATCTTTGCATGATCTAATTGGATATACCATTCTAGAGCCGGTCCGGTCAGACTCTCGTGGAAAAAGCTAATGAGAAACTTTTCATCCTTGGACCAGATTGACATCTTGGTGCAGTAACTCTTTAAATGGAAGAGTGGGTTGCCAGTTCCGTCATATTTCGAAAAATCCGGAACTTTAAAGTCCTTAGGGACAACCGCGCTAATAGGAGGACAAAGTTGTTCAATCTCCATGTAACCATAATTGTTTGGTCTTTGGATTGCCTTAATTTGTTCCTGGATTTTCTCCATCCACTTTTCTCTCAACTTGTCCTTTTCTGTTTCTGTACGATTGTTCCCCGAGGAAGAAAATTGCCTGGGAATGACAACCGGAGGCTGCTCCCAAATGTGGGTAACCTGCCCATGCCCTTCAGCATTTGTATTCTCCATAGCATGATATCCTTCTCCAATGGGAATAGTAGTTGGTATTGTCGGTGGTGGTTGATCATGGGGATTATCATTCATTCCTTGCGTAACATTCAGAGTTGCATCCGATACCACAGGTATGGTTATCGTTGCAGCACTAGGTTGTACACCTACCGGCATTCCTAACTGATGTTGGTTTTGATGGGCTCTCAACAAATCAATTGACTCCATCATAGCTCGCATCATCTCCTCCATTCTTCCCTGGTTATTTGACAACTCGTTCAGTTTTCCTCTCACTGCGTCAACTTCTGTGCTTAAGTTTCTTCCCGGTTCAGAAGTGACTATAGCTGAGGTGGTTACAGCCGGAATAGTTCTCCCTGATTCAGAAGCGATTACAGACGGGATGGTCCTTCCTGGTTCAGCATTTCCGCCGGCCATCTTGGTTCGAGCTCTAGTGTTGTGAACACGAGTTAGATCGGTATCCTCTTTCCTTGGGCGCCCAATGGTTACGAAGTTTACCTGTAAAAACAACTTTAGTGAAAAGAAGAAACAAAAAGGCATAGCTATTTGTTAGAAGTCGTCAATCGAACTGAGTCTTGATGTAAGCATCTTTGATGATAACCATTCCTCAGAACGTCTTGTTCAAAAGTACTAAGTCATGGATATTGCTATGAGACCAACATAATGTAGAGGAATAAACATTCTTTCATCATGAAGGTTTGTTACAGTCATCCTCTTTCCTACATTCCTTCCCAAAATGACAAAAGAAATACATCATAAGGCCATGTATCACATGCCTCTCTCAACGTCTCTCACTAATTATTTGTTTCATCCTCTCAATTAGGCCTTTGCAATAGTCAATGAAACTGCTAATCTCAATTGGGGTCTTGAAAGGGATTACTCCTTGCTCAGCCAATCTTAAGAACCTTGGAACATCTTCTATAGCTGTGTTAGCCAACCTTGCCAGATTTGAGAAGCAAATCTTTAATTCCTGAATAATATGATTTTGATGTTGCACTTCAAAATCCAAACTCGCAACTTTTTTCTTTTCTTCTCCCAGAGCAACTTGGTATTTCATAACCTCATCATTCATGTGTTGGCTCAATTCTTCAATCTTCCTCTTGTATTCCTTGTTCAATTCTTCCATTTGTTGTTTCATTTGCTCTTTATCTTTTAATGCAGCTTCTTCGACAACTTTGACCTTTCGGAGTAGTCCCTTCAATTGTTGATTTTCAGCCAATGCCTTGTCACGTTCCTGCCTCCTAAGTCCTAGCTCTTTGTTGGCAGCTTTGAGGCATTCCTTGGTCTTCATCATATGCTCATGGCCCATCTTCAACCTCTTACTTGTTCCTTCTATAACTTGATCCTTTTCAATGCTTTCTCGTTTTAAGGTTGCATAGTCATGATAGGCGCTTCTTAGTTCGGCTTCCATTTGCATCTTTTCTTGTTCAACCTTATCTAATTTTTCTTTCGCTTCTCTGATCTCTTCATTTTCATTGGAGTGCCAGGTTGATGCCTCGTCCCGAGGAATAGCAGTTAAGACTTTGAATGGCATCTTGATCTCCTGAGCCCTATTTTGTGCCCATTGATGATAGCTTTCTTTCGCTGCACAACTCCTAATTCCCAGCTCTTTTCCTTTCCGAACAACCTTGTTCCAAGCATATCGGACCTTCTGTAGTAGACCAGTGTCATTGGAGTCTAGGTAATATGAGACAAATGAAGTGAGTGCAGATTCAGAAGGAGGTCCCATCATGGGGTAGCCAAGTTGGCGTAATGCCAATGTAGGATTGTAATTTATGCATCCTCGGGTACCCATAAGGGGTACATTTGGAAAGCTTCCGCACTGATAAACTAAAGTTTGCCCATCCTCCCGCCAAGGGTACCATCGTATCATTTTTTCATTCAATTTGGCCAGGTCTTGAGCCCATTCTTGTCTGCTCTTCTTCTTGATATTATGCATTCGTAGATCTTCGATGGGACAAGGTGCCTTGTAACTTCTTTGGAATATGTGTGCGGTAACCCAGACATACAACATTGGTAAACAGCACAGAATTCTTTTGCCATTCCTCTCGTAGCAAAAGTTTAGGGTGCAATAGACATCTGCTAAGAGAGCTGGAACGGGATTATGACCATGAAATTTGCGTGCAAGAAATACATCAATAGCTGCAAAGTCTACTAAACCTTCAACATTCGGGAATAAGACAGTGCCATAGATGGTGAGGGCCAGTACGTCTGCAAAAGTATCCCAATCTTCTACTTGTGCCAAATGGTGCATATGCTTTTCTAGGTAATCTGTTGAGAATCCATAGGTCCCATTCCTACATTTCTGTACTTCATGCAAAATCTTTACACCTACCCTTAGAACAGTTGATAGGGTATGTAAAGAAGGATAATGACCTTGGTAGTGATAAGGCTTTTCTCCTTCTAGTGGTAACCCCAGAATCTTCTCAAATTCTTCAATGGTTGGTGCTAATTGGAAGTCCTGAAAGGTGAAACATCGGAGCGGAGGATCATAATATTGTGCCAGTGCTGTGATTGCCTCTTCCTGCTCCTCCACTTCTAAAAGATCCAAAATCTTTCCATATTTACTAGCAAGGGAAAGGCGTTGTGGCACCTTCAATAGTTTACCCAAGGATTTCAGGCTTTCTGTGTCGGGTGTCTTGGCTTTAAGACGCAAGGTTCTTTTCAGCTTTTCATCTCTCTGACTGTCGGATCTCATGTTTATTTCCATTTTTCAAAGATACGCACAGTAAGATTTCAGTTCGACCTTCTAACAAACCTGCCATAACAAAAATTTGATTCAACGAAAGAAAGGATAATAAACAAAATATGGAAAGAATTTATACAAAGAACAAATCAGGTGATGACAGAAATTTATATACAAAGAAATGAGTTACAGAAGATATATGCTCTCCTTGTGTCCTATTCAAGGTGAGTTTCTGGAGGTTCACTCTACAATCCTATGGTTGTTCTACTTTGTGGTCATCTTCACCAGGTAAGTCTATACTTTCAGGATTCTATGGCCTCTAGAGTTAAGATTCGTCCCGGAATGTTATCCACAACAGCAGGTGAACCGCTAGGTGCAGGACATTCACGAAAGAGTCACACTCTAGATGAGATTTTCGTGGTAACCAAACAGGATGAACATCCAAAATGGCTACCACTACACAATCTCTTACCTACCTCAAGTTGCACTCAGACCCGGGTATAGGGCCCCACTCGTGTATGATTAATGTGTCAGTGTTGTGTGTGAAGAGAGCATACAAATCTGAAAAACCTAAAACTACCCATGGCCAATACCTACAAAAATCAAAGTACACAACAAATGTACAGAATCCAAAAATAGTCATCTACCCTAAAGTTTTAGCAAATAGAGCATATATTATGAATGAAAGTAAAACAGAACTTTACAAAAGGAAATAAAAGAAAATTATATACAAAACAAAATGAGAGAAAGAAAAATGAAATTCAAAAGGCTATTTTTTAATTTGCACAACTAACTATAACAGGCCTGACTTTCTTGGAAATCCCCAGTGGAGTCGCCATCTGTCGCAACCTGGATCGCGACGGGGACGGCGAATTTTGAAAAGAGAATTTTCATTTTTTTTGAAAATTAATGGAGTCGCCACCAAGTTTGTTTAGATTTGGGCAAAAACGTTGGAAAAAACCCGCTTTTCAAAGAATGATCTTTGAAACCAGTTTTGAGTTCGGGAGTCGGTTATGCATAGGGAAGGGTAAGTGTTTCATCTTACGCACCCCTAGTACATCCGTTCTTGGACGGTACCTTTAATTAACTGTGCAAATTAAGCAATATCCCTAGTAAAGACATTTAGTTCATTATAAAAAGGAAAAGAGAACACCAAGTCGTCACGACTCAGGTGTTCTAAAATATTAAGTTAACAAGCCGTCACGGCTAAGTTAACATTCTCATTCAAAATGGAATGGAATAAAATGTCTCTAAAAAAATTGATAAATATTTACGAATAAGGTAAATGTGTTACGAAACAAGGATAACCAATTAATGAGATTTTGAAACATCAAGTTGTCACAACTCAGATATCCAAAATACCGAGTTAATAAGCCGTCTCGGCTAAATTAACGTCTTTATTAAAAATAAAACTTTTAATAAACAAATAATAAATAAAAAAAACAATGGAAATTATAAATATTTACAAATGAGGCAAAAGGAAATTTATTTTGATATTTTTTAGAAAACAATAAAAGAATATTTATCAATTTTTTTAGAGACATTTTATTCCATTCCATTTTGAATGAGAATGTTAACTTAGCCGTGACGGCTTGTTAACTTAATATTTTAGAACACCTGAGTCGTGACGACTTGGTGTTCTCTTTTCCTTTTTATAATGAACTAAATGTCTTTACTAGGGATATTGCTTAATTTGCACAGTTAATTAAAGGTATCGTCCAAGAACGGATGTACTAGGGGTGCGTAAGATAAAACACTTACCCTTCCCTATGCATAACCGACTCCCGAACTCAAAACTGGTTTCAAAGATCATTCTTTGAAAAACGGGTTTTTTCCAACGTTTTTGCCCAAATCTAAACAAACTTGGTGGCGACTCCATTAATTTTCAAAAAAAATGAAAATTCTCTTTTCAAAATTCGCCGTCCCGGTCGCGATCCCGGTTGCGACACCTATCATGCATATTGTATTCGCCACATATGCTCGAATTTTGCAGTTCGGTTCAAGAATAAAGATGCGAAGAGAATATTGGTGAATGCAGCATATTCAAAGACTCGGCGAGACTTTTTGTATTATTACGGGCTCTTGCAGAATATGAATCCGGAGATGGGTGAATGGGTTGACAGGATCCCGCCTGCACAATGGACGCTTGATGTCATTTGCGAGGGCCGTAGGTTCGGCCATATGACAACCAATCTGTCTGAGTGTATGAATGTTGTCATGAAAGGTACCCGTGATCTTCCAATTACAGCTATAGTAAAGTCGACTTACTTTCGTCTTGCTGAGTTATTTGTGAAGAAGCGTATGGAGGCACAAGCACAAATTGCAGCCGGTAGGAAATGGTCCGAGGCTCTGTTGCGAGCGATTGACCTTAACAGTCAGCAATTGAGCAACATGGATATTGGCCCTCCATTCTCCCAAGAAAATCTGGAGTTCATGGTTAGTGAGGTTGATGCATGAGACAATTTCAGAGTGAACTTAACGGAACGATTTTGTGACTGTGGTTACTTTCAGGCATTGCACTATCCATGTCGTCATGCACTTAAAGCTTGTTGGAAGGCACGAGTTGAGTGGGGTTCTTATACTCATGAAGCATATAGTCTAGACCAGGTATTCAAGGTATACAGAATGGAGTTTACAGCCATTGGAAATGATGATAGTTGGCCTGCATATATTGGACCTGTAATACTACCTAATCCTACACTCAGACGAGGAGACGGGCGTCCAGTGTCTACAAGACGACAAAATGAAATAGATGAAGTAGAACCAAGTCGAATAAAACGATGTGGACTATGTAGGCAACCGGGTCACACTAGACGGTCATGTTCATCCTTAACAACTGTATCATCAAGTCATAATGGTTGAACGGTTTTATGGTTCCTTTTAAGTTTTTTTTTTCCTTTCAGTTTGTCTGTATTTGCATTTAGTGTTGTTCAAGCAAGTTGGATATTGACTTAATGTTATGAAATTAGTTTATTTCGATATGAAGAAAACTAAATATATTTTTCTTATATATTTTGTGATTGAAGTTAATTTCTGCATTCGATTACTAATAAACATGTACAAATACAATACTTTTATAGGAAACAAACTACAAATAAACAAGCAAAAAAAAAACGAAAATAAAAACTAATTTCGCCTAGGTGCTGGAAGCGCGCTACCTGAATGACAATGCCTCGGTCGAACTATACGTGTGGGCCTGCCCCGAAGGGGCTAATGCTGCTCATCCTTGACCTGAGTGGCCTCCTGATGCTCATGCTCATGCTGAGTGGCCTCCTGGTGCTCATGCTCATGCTGGCCTCCTATTGCTGATGCTGCTGTGGTGTGTACTGTGAGAATGCTGAGATCGGAGTTCCCCCAATAAGGTCGAATGAAGGCATACATGGTCGATAGCAATCAAGTGTATCAACTGGAGCTGAGGTAATAGGGGCCCCCATAGGCTGACTAAAATCCGAATAATGCTCATTATGTGGGAATGACAGAAAATTTAGGACATCCGGCGTGGAAATAGACATAAAATTTAGGTCCTGGGTGCTGGTACATGGGTGAGATGAAGAGCCAGGAGCATGCACGTCCTGGTGGCCGCCATAAGGCTGAAATGAAGAGCTAGGGGCATGGATGTCCTGGTGGCTGACAGATGGCTGAAATGAAGAGCTAGGAGCATGCATGTCCTGGTGGCTGACATAAGGCTGAAATGAAGAGCCAGGGGCATGGATGTCCTGGTGGCTAGCTGATGGCTGAGTGTATGCAATACCATGATGACCACCACCACCACCACCACCACCATCATCATCATCATCATAGTAGTCATAGTCTTCAGCCTCCTCATCATCCATATCCTCATTCGCATCCCCTGGATACTGGCGTCTACTAGCACGAGTCCCAACACGAAGCCGACGAGCTGAACTTCTCTGATCCGCGACGTCACGTGGATATGTGATCATCGGAGCTGGCGGCGATGTGGCCGGGACATCACCAGGCAAATCAACTAGCACACGATCAATAGGGACCACTGATAAAAACCTATGCGCTAATACTGAGTACCACTGGAAGTACTCACGTGATGGCCGAGTGTCACCAACCCTATTAACCTCAATACGTCGTTGAAGACGTTGATCCCATAAGTCATGATATGTCCGAAAATGATCAGGCCACCATCGGGCTTGACCGTGCCCCCCACGTCCATCACTGCCATGAAGCCTGTCAATGTTCATCGCATGCGGTGGTATGTGCTGGGCTCCACCAAACTGAGGAAGAACACGGTCCGGAGCATGCCATTCAATGATGGCAAAACATATGAGAGAGGTGACAGAGGTCCAAATAGTAATGTCACCATATACGAAGGCTGGCGTAATCCTCCTAATAGCTGAGTGATTATAAGGCCTCCACCTAAACTGCATTGAAAAACAAAACTATATTAGCATACTAATAAACCCCTTAAATTTACAGTTACAACCCATAGTTATAATTGCTTACCCCCTCAATGCCAACAGTGTCAAGCTGAGCCCTACAAACCACCAATCGACTATTGTGTGTATCAGAAGTACATTTATAGCCCTGGCACCTAAAAGGAATTGAAAACCATTGTAGTTTATATTTTAAAAAAATAATATTTGCCATATAATAAAACCATACTGGGGACCATGCTTTTACCTTGCTGCTAGTGGAAACCTCAGTGGAAATTGACCCGCAGGCTACAGAACACGCATCCTATACCAACCCCAAGACTGTAACAGAGCTCCACAGCCATCTATCTCAACCATTTTGTACCTGCAAGCATGACATAGTGCACAGTACAAAAAGGCCAAAACTGCAGATCCCCAACTGAGTGTCCTACACTGGTGCAAGTCACTAAGAAATGGTAGCCATTTGAGATGAACTCTGGATCTAGACTTGTCTGCAAATAAAAAGCCACTAAGCACCTGCATGATATAGGCCCGACTACAGCGCAAAAGTGTCTCATGATCAGCATTTTCTAGCAGCTGTTCGAAAACTCTAGTAAACCAGGTAAGGTTGACACTATTGCCTTTCATGTGCCCCCTGCCCGGGACGACTCCAAACATATCCTGGCATAATGACATAATATCTCAGCCATGAAATTTCGCCCAGTCATCCATACATCCACTAACAGCTGGGCCATCTACACGTAGCCCCAACTGGAATGCCACATCCTCGAGTGTGATTGTGCACTCCCCGTATGGAAAATGGAACGTGTGTGTTCCTGGACGCCATCGCTCCACAAGGGCACTAATGAGTACTCTGTCATAGTCAAAACATCCTACCTGTGATAAATGCCAAAAACCAGCAATCTCAAGTTAGGGCTGTAGCCGTGGATCAGGTGGTTTAATTGATGTAGAGTTGCGCCTAGTACGAAGGACTTGAGCAGCCTGCAACAGATTAATTAACTTTCGGTAAATCACTAAGTTAACAAAAAGAGCAAAACTAAGTTAAAACTAATAAATTAAAAAAGTTAACCAATTACTTAACTAAACAAATTAAACAAAAAACTATATTGAAGGAGAAGCAATTTGTCACATTGAATTTTCAATTACCAACACTAATCCAAAACAATAAACTAATTTATTATATTAAATTTTAAACTTCCAACACTAATCCAAATAAATAAATTAAATTTAATAGCTCAGGAACAAAACAAATTAAGGGGTATTCAAATTAGCCTAAGATAATTAGCAAATTTATTAAAATACCAACATAAAATAATCCTACAAAACTAAGTGAAATTTTTAAAATATTGAAGCTAAAAATTAACTAACTAATAAACTAAGTAATAACTAACTAAACAAATTGAACTAAGTAAAAAATTAATTAACTAATAAACTGATTAAGTAATAAACTAAGAAAGCATGCTAAACTTCAACTAAACAAATTAACACTAAAAAATACTATATTCAAACTAAACTAAATTATAGTGAATTTTAAACTACCATCACTAATTCAAATAAATAAACTTAATTCAAACTAAACTAAGCAATAAATAAACTACACTAATTAGATGAAATTAAAACTAAGTTAAAACTAATAAATTAAAAAAGTTAACTAATTACTTAACTAAACAAATTAAACAAAAAACTATATTGAAGGAAAAGCAATTTGTCACATTGAATTTTCAATTACCAACACTAATCCAAAACAATAAACTAATTTATTATATTAAATTTTAAACTTCCAACACTAATCCAAATAAATAAATTAAATTTAATAGCTCAGGAACAAAACAAATTAAGGGGTATTCAAATTAGCCTAAGATAATTAGCAAATTTATTAAAATACCAACATAAAATAATCCTACAAAACTAAGTGAAATTTTTAAAATATTAAAGCTAAAAATTAACTAACTAATAAACTAAGTAATAACTAACTAAACAAATTGAACTAAGTAAAAAATTAATTAACTAATAAACTGATTAAGTAATAAACTAAGAAAGCATGCTAAACTTCAACTAAACAAATTAACACTAAAAAATACTATATTCAAACTAAACTAAATTATAGTGCATTTTAAACTACCATCACTAATTCAAATAAATAAACTTAATTCAAACTAAGCAATAAATAAACTAAACTAATTAAATGAAATTCAACTAAAACTTCAACTCAAATTAAATTAAGCAAATTTACCAAAAAAATAAAATAAAATAACTAAATAAATGAAACAGATTAAATAGTTACAAAAATTAACCATGTAATCAAAAAAATAAATTAATTAAAGTAAAAGAATTACCAGTTGTTCTAATTTTACAGCAATATGCCCTTCATCATCACAACGACTGAGATTTTGTCGCTCCATAGCACATAAATCTCTCCGGTACGCACTTTCTTTCCTGGAAACTCTTAAAACTTGGCGACTTGTGTGTATGGGGTGAACCTTGGCCGACTTGTGTGTGAGGGAAGGGGGTTGGGCGACTTCTCCTTATATAGAGGCGGGAGGGAAAATAGCCGTTTATAGCCGTTAGACATAAGTCGCCCAAGGCTGGGTAGACTTACACAGAGCATAAGTCGCGCCGGATCAGTATGCACAACATAAGTCGCCCTAGTCCGACTTATGTGCATACTCGATCCGCGCTGAAGCGATCTCTGTAAATCTACTGGCGACTTACTAGGGCGACTTATGTTGTGCATACTTCGATCCAGGCTGGGGCGACTTATGCTCTGTGTAAGTCTACCCAGCCTTGGGCGACTTATGTCTAACGGCTATAAACGGCTACAAATTTAAATCGTGCAAGATCTTGTGTGACTTATGTGCAGATGATTAAGTCGTGCCACCCTTATGCGACTTATATATAAAAAAAATGACATATTTCGAGTTTTTACTAGAACGGGACAAATTTAAAGTATGTACAAGATTTTATTTTATATTTGCAAAACAGCCTGTTAAACTTAACCATTCGGAATGACGAGGTTGGGCAATTTGGGGTTTTTACTATGAAATCATAAGTTTAAATATTATTGATTTTCACATGAACAAAAAGAATGGTATATTAAACTCGCAAAAAATGATGATATCAAAATATTATTGAAAACACACATAAATAAACCTCTTTTACTTCAATAATTTAGTTGGATATAATTTTGATGTATTATGACTAGAAAATTTATTTATACCCTCACATATCATAGAAAATAGTGACTAAAATTGAAGAGTTTTTCATGATGAAGTTGGAGAATTAATAATTATAAATCCTTTTTGATTTTATATTATTATAAGAATAAATATAAGTAAAAATTTAAAATATATTGTAATTATGTTTAGTAAAAAGAGTTTAATCATTTTATGTTTGTATGGCATCAATTTTTTTTACACTATCATTCAATTTTATATTGTCATTTTAGCAAAGATAATTAAGTTGTACACTAACTGCTTAAAAAATTATTTAAATGAGATAATTTAATTAGATAATATTATAAAAAATTTTATATTGTCGGTGTATCAGAATTAAATTCTTTGATATGAAAAATTAAAAATATTTATAAATAAAAAACAACATAACAAACATTTAATTAGATTTATCTTTAAGGTTTTGTTTGAAATTATTACAAATATTGTAAATTTATCTTTTTAACTTCATATTCATTTAATTATACATAACCATATCATTAAAATTATATGAACGACACTCATCATAACCACCCTAAAAATTATATGAATAAAATAAAATAAGATTGATTAGCGATACATAACATTTTATACCAATATTTCAGTATCAGTTGATAGGCATAGCCAATTAATCTTATACAAATGCCGTACTAAGACTAATATTTTCTTATTGATTTTGAAATAAAATTAATTGAAGTCAATGAAATTCAGATCAAATTATTTATCTTTTTTAGTTATTTGAAACACATTTGAAATCACACAAAAAAGTGATGTGGTTGTTTATGTTTTACCTTTTTCTTTTATCATATTTATCTTCATATTTTGAACGCCTAATAATATATATTTATCGTTAAATTTTATTGTTAGTATTAATAATAAACAATAAACAAATTATATATTATAATATTATCATTTAAAAAAAAATTAAATTTGATTATATTTTGATATATTGATAATATAAAAAAATATAATATCATCATGAAATCTTTTTATTTACATTACTTATAGTACATAAAATTAAATTATAAAATGTTAAATGTACTAATATTTACTTGAAACGGTAAATTTTCAAACATTATATTAATACTTTTTTTAAACCGTAAGCCATGTGTTATTACACTATCAACACACTTTAATAAAACTATCTGAAGAGTTAAACCAATGTAAATGAAAAATCAAACCAAAATCAAACTGTATCTGATCCTCAACAGTAATCATAGCTGATTTTACATTCTAAGCTAAGGTTGTTATCTGAATTCCCCCCTATGATTATGGAAAGTTAGTCAAAATTTTCTCATCTTATCATTGAAAAAAAAAAAAGAAAGGAAAATCAAAGGATTAAAATGGCAAGTTAATTCTTATATTTATAGTGAAGGATAAATTAGTTCTTCAGATTTAGAAATTTCTATATCAGTCTCTCAAATTTTATAAAATGAAATAAGTTAATTCCTTCATTAAATTATTGTATGAATCATTAATAAAAATGTCAACGTATTCTGTTAACTTACTTGCGTATAGTGTTAATTTTCACAGTGAGTCATAAGTTGTCTCACTCCTCTATTCTGCGTAGAATAAATGTCAACTTAAAGTTAAAATCGTTCTTCTGAGCAGAGAGTTATGATGAGATAGCAAATAAAAAAATGTTTAAATAACTTCATTTAGTTATATATAAATAAGTTAATGGTATGCATAAGTAAATTAATAAGATACAACTTAGATAATTATTTTATAGAGGGATTAATTTATTACTTTTTATGAAATATGATGAATTAATATGAAATTTTTTAAACTTAAAAAAAAAAATAATTTGTCTCCCACCGTATATCAGAAGGACTAATTTGCCATTTTAGTCTGCTAATCAAGACATAAACTCCTCAGTGTCCAAGTCAATAAATAGACAGGTCGACTAGAGAAGGGGGCGTTAGTAGTTTCACTCACATGCCGTAACTGACTGTCTCTTGCACACTCTTTCCGTGATCTTAGGCGCTTGTTCCAGTTCAAGCCTTTGATTGGTTTATAAACAATACACTAACCTCCCTTGCATTACCACATGTGTTGTGTCTCACTTTTTCTTTCTATGTACTTTCCCGTGCACTGACCCTTCTAGCTAGCAACTAGGGAGGAACCTAGTAGATCTTCCATCTGGTCTGGGGCGTCACGGGATTTGCTTTGCTCTACCTCTCTTATCTCTATCTAATCTAATCTTAAGATTTACTTTCTTAGATCGGTTCCAACTTCTTTTTTTTTCAATCATCCAGTGAGGTCACTGTATTGTAGTATAACCCCACACAACACACACAAGGTGTTGTCAACAACTACTTTGTGAGTGGTTATTATTATACAGATAGACAGAGAAGGGAGGTTTACTCACACGGTAAGAGGAAGATGGCTACTACAAGGAACATTGAGAAGATGGCTTCGATTGATGCTCAGCTGAGGTTGCTGGCACCAAGGAAGGTCTCTGATGATGACAAGCTGGTTGAGTATGATGCCTTGTTGCTTGACCGCTTCCTTGACATTCTTCAGGATTTGCATGGTGAAGACATCAGGCAAACGGTATGGCAAAATTTCTCTTGCTACTTTTGTTTTGTTTCCATGGGAAAAAGATGCCTTTTTTTTTTTGGGGGGGGGGGGGATGGGTTTCAATGTTGACAGATTTGTCAAACCCCATTTCAACTTCTGTGAAAAGATTAACCCTTTTTTGGTATTGGAACATCGGCCTTTGTAATTGTGTGTCTGCGGTGTGTCTACTGGAATGGGATGGATATGAGAAGTTTTCAGTTTCATGACATTAGTTGATGGTATAGTTTCCAAACTGGTGATTTTGATTGTTATTTTAGATGGGTTATGAGCCCTGAATGTATGTTCTGAGTCTTTATCATGGTTTTAAATTGCTGTTGCTGAGGCAATATTGCTGTATTTCAGCCACATCAGCTGCATTATCATGTAATTCGCTGCAATTGCAGTAATAGCAACGCAATTGTAACCGTGATTTAAAGCCTTGTGTCTGCCCACTTTGATTCTAAGTGTTTTGACGCAGGTTTCGCCCTAAATCTAATTGATTAATTTTGAATTGTGTAAATCAACAGTTTGCACTCAAAAGTAGGGCATTTCCCATTTTTATAGGAACTTCTGTTCCAGAAACGATGGTATCTCCAATTATAGCCCATTTGGGGTGTAAAATGCATTCTTTTCTCGTGATCTCCAGGTTGTATACTCAATTGCAGACAGTTCTGGAACACTTCTTACAGAGGGAAAAATAGTCAATTTTGAAAGAACTAATTGTCAAGCTCTTTCACATCTGAATCTACCTAATTCAGAAGGGAAAACTTGTGTCAATATCTCAATTTTCATTCAAACGTGTATTTGGTCCGCACTGTATGTTTTGTTTTGAGAAATATCTACCTTCTGGAAAGAGGGAAAAAGTGGAGTACTTGTCTTAAAAAAATAAAAATTGCCTTGAGAAAGGGCAGATGTATAGAAATTTTTGACGGGATAGTTTTTTTTTCAACTCTCTACAAGTAAATAGTAAATACACACCCATTCTTAAGTTAATAAAATCAATTCGACTTGGATATTAGCTTTCTTGCACGAAGTCTGCTTCGATTTTTATTTTTCCTTTCTACTATCATATGTGAACTGTGGCTTATAGTTTTAGTGATTTGATGCTTAACAGGTTCAAGATTGTTATGAGCTTTCAGCTGAGTATGAAGGGAAGCATAGGACTGAGAAGTTGGAGGAACTTGGGAATATGCTAACTGGTCTTGATGCTGGGGATTCTATTGTCATTGCCAAATCATTTTCCCACATGCTTAATTTGGCCAACTTGGCAGAAGAGGTTCAAATTGCCTACCGAAGAAGGATTAAGTTATTAAAGAAGGGTGATTTTGCTGATGAGAACTCTGCCATCACTGAATCAGACATTGAAGAGACCTTCAAGAGGCTTGTGACTGAACTGAAGAAGTCCCCCCAAGAAGTCTTTGATGCGTTGAAGAACCAAACTGTAGATTTAGTCCTTACTGCTCATCCTACCCAGTCTGTTCGTAGATCTCTGCTGCAAAAACATGGCAGGTTTGTCCATCACATAAATCAATATTTAGTTCTCAAGACTCAGTGGAGTTATGATAGCCCATTCATTGTGCATTTATCATTTGGCTGCACTGCAATCTGGAAATCATCGGCCTGTATCCTGTTTCTGGCATTTCGATTTTTGACAATTTCTGCATTTGGGCTTAATCTTTCTTCTGTTGGTGATCATTGTCTTCTTTTTCAGGATAAGGAATTGTTTGACACAGTTGTATGCTAAAGACATAACACCAGATGATAAGCAGGAACTTGATGAGGCTTTGCAAAGAGAGGTGCATTCTTGATTCCATGTAAAATATATGATTCATCAATCACATCCACATGATTCTCGGAGTTAGTTTGATACTTTACCAACTCTTGCTGTGTCGATTTGGCTGTGCTATCTGACTTTCCTTTCCTACTTGTTTTCAATTTTCAATTAGAAATTATCTCTTTTTCCATTTTTCATTATGATGTCAACGGGTTTTATGGTTATGAATTTGTGCAATATATATATATATATATATATATGGCAATGTTTATTGTAGAGCAATGGCCCTAATGATGTTTTTCTCATGCACAGATTCAAGCTGCATTTCGCACTGATGAAATTCGAAGGTCTCCTCCTACACCACAAGATGAGATGAGGGCTGGAATGAGCTACTTTCATGAGACAATCTGGAAAGGTGTACCAAAGTTTTTGCGCCGGGTTGACACAGCTCTGAAGAACATTGGAATAAATGAACGGATCCCATACAATGCTCCTCTTATTCAGTTTTCTTCTTGGATGGGAGGAGATCGTGATGGTACCTTTCTTTTTCACAAGAATTTGATCAACAAACTTGTTTCTTATAAACCTGGTTTCTCTTTGTTAAACTTAACTTTGTTTTCCCCCAAGAATTCTTTGCCTCAGATCCACGATGCTTCATATTTAGTTTATTCATTTCACTGTCTACTTTTGGCTCTCTTCTGTCTTGGGCATTGCCTTAGAGGCATGGCTTGTAATATGTATTTATTGTCTTGCAATTTGCCTAATTTCCATTGCAGGTAACCCCCGAGTAACCCCTGAAGTTACAAGGGATGTGTGTTTACTGGCTAGAATGATGGCTGCTAATTTATACTTCTCTCAGATAGAGGATCTCATGTTTGAGGTATCAGATATGCCGGTTATACTGTCTTTATTAATTATATTTTTGAACATTAAGGCCAAGATTCTCACCTTGTTGCTTCTGTCTTCTATGACAGTTGTCTATGTGGCGCTGCAATGATGAGCTTCGTGTTCGTGCTGATGAACTCCATATGTCCTCAAGGAGAGATGCAAAGCATTATATTGGTATGTACCACTTCTGAACTATGCATGCGTATGGATTCATTTAGACTTGAACCTTTTGACAGGTAAGTTTCAATTGCTCTTGAATGTCATTGTAACAATTTCTTCACTACTGCAGAGTTTTGGAAGCAGATTCCTCCAAATGAGCCATATCGTGTTATTCTTGGTGATGTGAGGGACAAACTGTATAACACACGTGAACGTGCTCGTCAGTTATTAGCAAATGGGACCTCTGACATCCCTGAAGAGACAACCTTCACAAATGTTGAGCAGGTATTATCCTCATGACAGCTCAATAAACTGTTAAGAGATGGAGTAGTGAAACCTTTACAGCTTACAGGCAGTTACCTGTTGAGTTGCTTCCTTTTTTGTAGTGTTTTCTAATTTTTTCAACACTTTCAATACCTAGATCATATTCTTGTGGCAATATATAGACTTCATTTGGTGATGCTTATGTTGGTAGTCTTGATTAGGAGAATTCTAACCTATATATTAGGTTTAATTGTCTGATTATGTTTACAGTTTTATCTTGAGCTAGTTAACGGATTTTTCTAAACAAAAATTTGAAAAGATGGTGGCTATCAAACTGCTTAGAGAATTGCATACTGCTAATCACTATGGTAAATAGGTGTTTGTGTTGCAGCAGTTCTTTAAACCATGCATAATTAATTTCTCTCTCAAATTTTGATCAGAAGTAAATCCATGATTCAGAAAAGGCAATCCCTTATGCATGGCATGAGATCATATTTTCCTGAATAATCTTGATATAGTGATTTACATATGATATAGATATGTTAAGACTATATAACCTCCATTTTTGTTTTCCCTTGTAGTTCTTGGAGCCTCTTGAACTCTGCTACAGGTCACTCTGTGCATGTGGTGACCGACCAATAGCAGACGGAAGCCTTCTTGATTTCTTGCGGCAAGTTTCAACATTTGGACTCTCACTTGTAAGGCTTGACATACGCCAAGAGTCAGATAGGCACACTGATGTCATCGATGCAATTACCAAACACTTGGAGATTGGATCATACCGTGAGTGGTCTGAGGAACGCAGGCAGGAATGGCTCCTATCTGAGCTCAGTGGAAAGCGCCCTCTCTTCGGCCCTGATCTTCCCAAAACAGAAGAAATTGCTGATGTTTTGGAAACCTTCCATGTCATTTCAGAGCTTCCCTTAGACAACTTTGGTGCCTACATCATCTCGATGGCAACAGCTCCATCTGATGTGCTTGCTGTTGAGCTTCTACAGCGTGAATGCCATGTGAAGCAGCCACTAAGGGTGGTTCCATTGTTTGAAAAGCTTGCAGATCTTGAGGCTGCTCCAGCTGCAGTAGCGCGGCTTTTCTCTATAGATTGGTACAGGAACCGCATCAATGGGAAGCAAGAAGTTATGATAGGATACTCAGATTCAGGAAAAGATGCTGGCCGTCTTTCTGCAGCCTGGGCACTTTACAAGGCTCAAGAGGAGCTCATAAAGGTTGCAAAGGAGTTTGGTGTCAAGCTGACAATGTTCCATGGCAGAGGAGGGACTGTTGGAAGAGGAGGAGGCCCTACTCACCTGGCTATATTGTCTCAGCCACCAGATACTATTCACGGCTCCCTTCGTGTGACAGTTCAAGGCGAAGTTATTGAACAGTCATTTGGAGAGGAGCACTTGTGCTTTAGAACACTTCAGCGTTTCACTGCTGCAACACTTGAGCATGGAATGCATCCTCCTGTGTCACCAAAACCGGAATGGCGCGCCCTTTTGGATGAGATGGCTGTCATAGCTACAAAGGAGTATCGCTCCATTGTTTTCCAGGAACCCCGCTTTGTGGAATACTTCCGGCGTGTAAGTATTGTTTGCATTCAATCATGAATCATTAGCCTCTAAATAGAAGATACATTTGAAAAGAAATCTAGCAGTTTGGTTGGTATTTTTCAAAGCGATCATAAGTTAGGTAACATGAGTATTCAAAATTTCATTGATAATGTTCATGAGGCATGACATTTACTTCTTTAACATTCATGTTATTGAATTCCCATTATGCGTGCATAATTATCATATGTTTTCTTCCCTGACTATGTTGCTTATACAAATCATTTGACGATTAAGTGAAAGCTATCTTTTCGTTTTTGCCATTTGAAGTCCTAAAATTGATGAAATACTAATGTCTTTGCAATTTCTTTCCTTATTTTTGAATGTTATGAATGGCAGGCAACTCCTGAGTTGGAGTATGGACGAATGAACATTGGAAGCCGTCCATCGAAACGAAAGCCAAGTGGAGGAATCGAATCACTGCGTGCTATTCCTTGGATTTTTGCCTGGACACAAATGAGGTTTCATCTGCCGGTGTGGCTTGGCTTTGGGGCAGCATTTAAGCATGCAATTGAGAAGGATCCAAGGAATCTCCAAATGCTTCAAGACATGTACAATCAATGGCCTTTCTTCAGGGTCACCTTGGACTTGATTGAGATGGTGTTCGCCAAGGGAGACCCAGGGATCGCTGCCCTCTATGACAAACTCCTTGTGTCAGAGGAGTTGTGCCCATTTGGAGAGCGTTTGAGGACTAAATATGAAGAAACCAAGAGCTTTCTCCTCCAGGTAAATCTATTATTGCTTTGTAATTTGATTGTGTCAATATTTGCTTCTTGTCTTGACATCATTGAGGACTAAATACGTACAAAGTTCAACAAGAAACTATTATAATTTTCAATAAAACCTATCATGAAACATCGTTTTCTCATCCGGCTTTGATTTGAGAACAATTTAACATGTTTCCCCAAAGCTGAGGCCCAACTTTTCTCTCCTTATATCATATCAGTTCTTTGTTATTTCTACTTAGAGATTTAGACAACCAAATCGATACGTGATAATCGCACTTCAAATAAGTGTGGATTCCCATAATGAAAGTGTTGAATCGGACACATTGCCTTCACTAACAGCGTGGACATATTCTTAATTAATATCGCGTTTATAGTTTATATAACTGAAATGCAACTTATTTGAACTACGATCACCATCTGTTGATTTGGATATCTATATACTATTTTAAAAAACAACAACAACAATGAAAAAATCTCATCATATCCATGTCTCATGTTATTTACTGCCATAAAGATTGAAACTGAAAAATTAACATTACTACCGAACATTGTTCTTAAAACACAACACATCTTGTTTGCACTGCAGGTTGCTGGTCACAAGGATCTTCTTGAAGGAGACCCTTACTTGAAGCAAAGGCTTCGTCTCCGCGACTCATACATAACAACCCTGAATGTCTTGCAAGCCTATACATTGAAGAGAATCCGTGACCCAGACTACCATGTGAAGTTGAGGCCACACTTGTCAAAGGACTACATGGAATCAAGCAAGCCAGCTGCAGAGCTTGTGAAACTCAACCCAAAAAGTGAGTATGCTCCTGGTCTTGAGGACACCCTTATCTTGACAATGAAGGGCATTGCTGCTGGCATGCAAAACACCGGTTAATTAAGCTGCAAAAGTGGCAATGGTGTTTTTCCTATAATATAATATGGTCTATGTTTGTGTCATCGGCTATATACTACATATAAACATACACTGTATGACCTATGCTATGATCATGTCTTAGTAGAGATTTGGACCGACATCAAATAACACTTACTCTATTATTATTATAATACAATAAAACTTGGTTTTGGTTTGTGCCAAACAAGGTGTAACTTTCTGCCGTTTGATCTATGACGTTTCTTATATTACTTCCATGGTCCTTGATAAGGGTGGAAGTAATGATTATGAATGGAGGTTCAAGGAACATAGGTATTATTAAGAATTGTTAGTGGGTTGTGTGCATTTATTCCAATTTGCTATTCGATTCTCTTCATTAGCTATTCTAAACTCCCGCAAAGTTATGTAAAGATTTGAAGATGGGTTTTTAATACCCTGGCTAACTAGGATTAGCCAAGTGAAATGATTGATTGTGCTGTTCAAGTTGTAACCTGCAAAAAAACATTAAATAGTTTGGGTAAATAGCAAAGATTACCCTTAAGTTTGTTTAAATGACGTCTCATCCCATTCTTTTTGAAAATTGGTGCTCCACTCTATTTTTACAAAGAAAGTAGAGAATAAATAAATAAAATAGAAAATAAAAATTAATGGGAGAATAAATTTTATAAAAGTAACTTTAATTCATTAAGTTTCTTAGTTCTTAAAATTCAAAGTCTTAAATTTTATATCCTCAAATTTGTATATAACTTAAAAGCAAAACTAAATTAATCATTTATTTGAGTTGCTACGTAAGAACAAAATAGATATACTTTAAAAAAAAGAGTAAACTACTAAGTTAATCCTTGATAAAAATAGTGCAGATAAATTAGCCCCTCAAGGAAAAATAAATATTTTTGTGATCCCTTGCAATTAAAAATGTAGAATAAATTAATTATTCTTTAGTATTTTATTGGATTTATTTATTTTATTTATATTTTTATTAGAGGCCAATTTAAATAATTTTATAAATAATTAGGGATTAATTTATACAGTAAAGCTTTTCAGAATAATAATGATGGAATAACTTATCCTATATTTCCTGTTGCCTTTCAATCAAAAGATTCACATATCATTTTATGTAACAACACAACTAATTTAATTTTATTTGTCGTCAAGTTTAGATCTAAGGATATGAAATTTATGATTTGAATTTTAAAAATTAGTTTCGTCTAAGAGACATGTGAAGTTGAAATTATATTTATAAAATTTGTTCTCTTGTTAGTTTTTATTTTCTTAATTAATTTGTTCTTTATTTTTATAATTTATTTATTTTTGGTAAAAAAATTGGATAGAGTGTCAAATTTTTAAGAAAAATAAAATGGAATATCATTTTAGTAAACCTCAAAAGTAATCTTTGTTATTCATCCATATAGTTTTACTCGGTTCGGATTAAGTGAGTTTGCATTTTTTTAACAGTGAAGTAGGTGAATTGTTTAAATTTTAATTTTTTATTCGCCTTAATAAATTAAGTCGATAATAATGACTTAGAAGTTATCATATAATTGATTGACTGATAAATTTTTTATTGTTTTTATAACATGTTTTATATCTTATAATATCTAGCTTATTTTCCATTTTTGTTTCATGATGGACCAACTCGTTTACGCACCAATTCCACATAGGTTGGCATGAGTTAAATAGTTTCAGCCTTTAAAAAAAAAAAGGGCATATCAGCCTACTATTAATGTGGCCCAAGCTTCGTTTTTTCAATCAAAAAGTGAGTTAATCTTGGCTCGTGGTTAGTGGGCCAAGACGAGTCAATACTACTATTTTTTTTTCTTTTTAAATTGTAATAGTTGCAGGTTTAAATTTAAAATTTTGTACATGGTATGCTACACAAATCTCTCAGCACTAAATTAATTGATTGATTCTAATGGTTTCAATATTCTTACTTTAATTAATAATTTATTTATTTATAATTAATAAGTAAATATTAATTTTTCAATAAAAATGATAAATATTAATTTAGATTCACTTCAATAACTTTTTTCATGATGCCATGTTTGTAATCCACATTAGGTGGCACCTAATAATTTTAGAAGTCAGCTTTAATCATATATATATATTAATTAATATGTAATGAATATTTTAATTGCTTTCAACTGATATTTCTTTCCAGTCAAAATCTAATTAATTATGTTCTTATTTTTCTATTGATATTTAATTAAAGATAATTAATAAATTATTATCAAAAAGCAGTTACTTGAGGGTGGCGATAATTACATTTACTAATGCTGTACAAGTTTGGAAAGAGGACTAGAGTCAGTTTTTCTAATATGACACGAATGAAACATGAGGGAGGGAGCGATAAATGATATTCTCCAATTGATTTCTTCTCAATATTGCCGTTAAATTATCACAAACTAAAGAATTCGTTTAATAATTATAACATTTAATTTTAGAAGAATGATTGAGAGCCAAAAAAAATCTGCAAGAATTTTGTCGCCCAAAATTATTTGTCAAATGTTATTGAAGATCTTTAATTTTTTGACCACCTATAATTTCTTGTCAAGCCATTGAAGATTTGCTGTGTTTATGCCAACTGTATTTGGCTTTGACATTCTCTTAAGCTGTCTAGTTGCACTCTTAATTTTAATGCATTCTCATTTAATTACACAAAAAATTTTATGCCATTCATAAACTATCAAAATTAATCTCTATTTAGGATTTGTTTGATTAGAGAGTAAAAATAAGGATGAAAATTTTATAGATTAATTTTATGTATAATTTTATACATAAAACTTATTTATAATTTTTTTAAAATTTTACTGTCCAACCAAACATTTCAAAATGTTAACAATTTATTCACATGCAAGAATTTCTTATGCCAGTCCTTCCTCAACACGCTTTGCCAGAACCACATTTACTCAAAGCCACTCTTTTTTGTAACACGCTTTGCCATCCGTTACACTGCGACAATTTTAATACTTTCACATTTCCCCTTGTTCTAGGAAAAGATTAAAACCCAAACTGAAACCGAGGTCCACCTTGGTTTCACACAACAAAAGATTGGACCAAGAACAAGACATAGTGTTTTTGTCATGGCTTCTAAACTCCTCTTAGCAACAAGCTCTTTGTTGCTTCTCCTCTCTATCATGGCCATATCAAGTGTCGCAATTTTCACAACTCTTGACCTGAAGACCATCATCCGCTACAAGGGCCTCAGCAACAACATTCATCAAGGAGCCACTACTAGTGTTGTTGCTACAAGAAGTGGTGGTGCCAATTACAACATTCAAGGCTTTAGGCACACAATTTTCAACTTACTCCCAAAAGGTAAAAAAATTGCACCTTCTGGTCCTTCACCCATCCATAACGACAATTTGAAGAGTGTTGGGTGTGTGATTTCAGGGGGCTCTTGTGATGATGATGGGGTTTTAAAATTACCACCACCCTTCTAGTGAAAAATTAATTTAAGGTTGATATCTTTCCCCTTTTAACCAGCTTCATATATAAAGTTCGTGTTTAGGATGGAGGGGAAAGAAAATAGAAGGAATGGAAATAGAAAATGAATGTGTTTACGTGATGATGCATGCAATCATGGATCGTTGATTTTCATTCCCTTTATTTTCTTTGGCTCTACCAAAGAAAGATTCAACCGGATGAAATAAAGGAAGGTATTATAGGGAAGCATATAGATATAATTGTATTCTTCTTCTTTGTTTTAAAATTTTTTTGGGTACTATATATAGATAAATGTATTTTATTTGTGTAAGAATTTTGGTTTGAGAACATTCTCAGTTGAGTTCTTCCTCTAGTACCTTTACTTTATAGCCGATTGAGATAATCTTTCAAGGTCGTTCTCATTTTTATTTTATTTTTTTTTTCATCTTCGATTCGGTCCGTTCCTTTTTCTTTGGGTACCTCTTTGACGGGGTTAAGACCCAGATCAGAGAAAGAGAGTGATCATGTAGTTTGTTCAACTTAATTTCAGAAGAAAAAAAAAATTATTTAAATATGCAAGAATAAAAATAGATGTCTCGATATGATACTCATATTTTGAGTGTTTAAAAAAAAAAAAAGAAAGTTTGCTCAACTTAAAACTAACGCTATATTGTACCTTTAAGGTAACGGTTGTCAATTAATGAAGGTTATCTGTACTTCCATCCTCTATTTAATTACTTAGACGCTGTAAATATGCTGGAAATGAAAAGTGGTAAGATAGTGTTGACTGACTTTTTATTTAGAAAAACCCCTCGAATTATTTTCTCTTAAATTTTGCAACGAATAAATTAATTTTTCTAAAAAACAGAATACTTAAAGAAGCTTATATCAATTAAAAACATAGGTTAAACTAATCTCTTTCATAACAAATAAAACAAATTAGTTTTATATATACACACAAATTAGTCCCTTAAAAATTATGAAAAAGTCAAGTTAATCTTTATATGGATAGACTAATTTGTCCAACATTTTTAATTGACATAGATTTGGTTAAGTATTTTTTTCTAGACAGGCCATTTAGTTTATTTTTCTTAGAAAGGCTAATTTACTTGACACAAAACTTACCAGTACCATATTAGATGTTTTGTCTTTTATATATATCTAGGTTATTAAAATTTATATGAATAGTCAAAATTAAAATATAAAATTATATAATATTTTAAAATAATCTCATAATTATTAATTATTATTAATAATTTTTTATCTGATCATTCATTTATAATTATATTTATCCATACACAACATAAAAATAGATATCTCTAGCTTTCTGTAAGATACATTCATTTATTTATAAGCTTTACCAACTTTAACGTGAACTGCATAAAAATGAGATGTCAGATCTATATTTATCCCATAACTTTTCCTCTACTTTAACCTACACTCTCTCTTCCGGGCTTTCGACTAATAGTAAAATGTTGAATATCAGTACACATTTTGAACTTAATCACACACAAAATAAAATAAAATAAAATTAGCAAGCTTTGTTATCATTGAATTCACATTATGTTGTTTGTTTGATTTAAGGTATTTTTGCTTGACTGAAAGGTTGTTTCAACAATTACCTTATTCAAGATTTAAACCGTAGTTTTCTTTTTCAAGTGTGAAGCATATTTATTAGTGTATCCAACTCTAATTAACAAGTTTACATTAAATTTAATTATAAATATTACAGGAGAAAAATTATTTTCAAATTATTAAAGTTTTTTGTTCCAGTTAAAATTAATGTCCAATATTACTGTGAGGCAAAAATATTTACAGCTGGTGCCATGGACTAATATGTCAGTTAACAAAATTAAAGTCTAATTATTGAATATCTCAGTTAAGAAGACGGTGAGTAACACAGCATTTTTTTTTTCATTGTTCATAAAAATTCATTGATTAACAAACATAAGCCTGCTTTGGGGTGTTTGTTCTGTATGCTCTTGAATTGGTGTGGTCTATGCAGTCCCTGTGCTAGAAGTCGACTCCACTTGTGCTATTTAGCTTATTGAGCGACCCTTTGATCATCGCCATCCATGTGCCCTGTGCTCGCCAAGATTCATGCCTTGCTTCAGCGGTCGTGGGTGGTACGGATTTGTCATTTTTTTGAGTAGTAAATTGCGCAGGTTTGAGTCACACTGTTCTTCTTGGGGTTTCCTTTTATTATTCTATTCCTTATGGTGTTAACTTTATTTTTGCTGCTGACCTTGTTGGGGTTGCTTTGCGTCAAGTTATTTAGTGTATTTGCTGTTTTGGTTGGTCGTTGAGCCACACTAACCACAAATAATACAAGCTTGGGGTAAAATGGATATTTGAATACCAGAAGATAAAAATCTTGTTATTGGTTTAATTTGTATCAAGCATATATTTCCAAATAAGTTGAGTGAAGTCTGATTTATTTAGTTTATTAGTTTATATTTTAAAATATTTCAAGATTTATTTTATTTTTATGTTTGTTATGTCCAATTATTAGTGTAGAAATTTGGACCTATTCTAGTAGGATTAGAAGATTAGTTTAACCGGAACAAGAGGTATAAATCCCTTCATACTTGGCAACTACCTTTCCTTAGTTTTTGATTTTGAATGAAATATTCCCTGTTTCTTTTCAGAAATTTTTTTACATACAAGTAAGGTTGAGTGATTCTCTTAGTTTATTGCATCATGAAGCTGAATAGGAGATTACAAGGTAGAGTGATTCCCTTATAATATTTTATTTGATTTTCAATCCTATATTCCATATTAACTGTGTTAGGTTATCAGTTTCAGGTGTTAGATAAATTCTTATTTATCTGTTTTGAGTTTTGATTTATTTCCGTTTTGCTTTAAACGAAAAAAAAATCCTCAAATTTCCTTCGGTTGCGTCTTCATGTTTTTCATTTTTAATTCTCTCTTGTTTTTGTTGCATCAGTCTCTCTTGATCTGTTCGCATTGAATTCCATCTTGCTATTACCGTTGTTTTTTATTTCATGCTGGTTTTTTCTTTTCTTTTCCAATCTTGGTCTATTTTGTTTTTGTTCATTTACTTTTCCAATTTTCTTTTTAAAAAAAGCATCTCGTTGTCCCAGTATTTTGAGTTTTTGTTGATTGTCACTTAGCCTTCAGATCTATTCAGTTTACAAAAAAAAAAGAAAAAACAGAGCAACGCTAAAAAAAAAAAGTTGTGCCAAAAAAACAAATTAAAACATATTCCAGATTCATTTTTCCTTTTTATTTTTTGATCCTTCAAATTTTTATTTCATTTTATCTCTTTTAGGTCATTTTTTTTTCTTTTTTTGAGTTGGTCCCATTATTTCTTTCCAATTCTTTGTGCCATTTAATTGCTGCTTTGATATTTATCTTTTTTGCATTTGTTTGGTTTCTAACGTGCAACATTTACAAGGGATTCAGAATGATAAAAAGCAAAAGTAGTGAGTATAAAAGAGGGTAAAAGCCATGTTGAGTGTAAATATAAGCATACACTTTTTGAGTGAAACACATGAGCAAGTACTTTGTGAGGTTGTCTCTTTTATTACTTTTTAGGTTGTTCAAATGGCTATTAACATATCTAGAAGTGATGAAGATGATGATATAGTGTATGACACCAGGCTCCTGTACAAGACCATTGCACACCAATTTTAGTAAATACAATGCAGATTAGATGATATGAAAGTGCGACTATAAGAGGTGTCCTAATCTAAGTCCAAGGGTAATATCAAGGTTATTCCACGGAATTGACACCGTCACAATGATTCTTATTATGAGCAATTTGAGGAGGAACTTGATGCAGTTAATTTTGTTCGGCATAGAAAAGTTGGGGATAACATGAAGAAGAAGTATCCGAAAACAGTATCTCTAATTCATCTTCTCTTATTGCCACTTCGGGGCATACTAATCTTATGTGCTTTCGTTGCTTGGGATTAGGTCCTTGTGGATATGATTGCCAAATCAAAAGAACTTTGGATGTTAGGAGAGGTGAAGTTGTGTCTGATTCTGATGATGATAATGAGTCTTTTGGTAGCAAAAGTAAGTCATCATTAGATGATTTCTTTGATAAAGATGAACATGTTGACAATGTTGAGCATGGTGACCCTCTTGCTACTAGGTTTGCTTTAGGTTTACAAGTTCATGAGGGGGACACCCTAGAACAAAATGAAAATATTGTTAGGCCATTATCTCCTAATGAGGTATATTTTGATCACACCAAAATTTGGCAATCTTCTCTTAGGAATTTAAAGCATGAGGCACTAGAGAAAAGGGCGAACAGAGGCCATGAGAGAAAAGTATATGGAAAAAAGCTCATGGGTGAGTGCAGTAGAAGAAAAGTCTATGGAAAATGAGCACGGTGATAGAGTTAAGGGGATACAATCTTTATATGCTGTTACAACCCGACTTGAATCGCGACCAGCACGTGAGGAATCCCATCCCTACGTAAGCCTCGTAATTTCTGAGTCTCTCTATATTCATAAAATATATGATATTATACTTAAAATACGATCTTTCTTATAAATTATTATCATTTTCTCTAATTAAAACATAATATTTAAATTTACAAAAAATTGAGATATAATCATGGTCATAAACTAAAAATCAATTTAAATTCTTGAAAGTTGAAGCACTAATACATTTTCTATTCACTACATAAATCCTCAGGCATAGTTTACATTTCAAAATACATACTTGAACCTTGGAAACATATAGGGAAATACATAATTACTAAAAATAAATATAGTATCCTAAAATAGATGCATGATTTGGATCCTGCCTGCACATCTACTGGAGCTCTCTAAAACTCACAGAAGCCTAAACTAAGCCTTACAATAATGTAAAGCTCACAAAGGGATCACTGTGGATACTATGCTGATGAAGAAACTGGATCTACACCTGCAACTATGAGAAGAAGAGAGAAGGGTGAGTCAACGGACTCAGTGAGTAAGCTCTCACCCATCACCCATATAGGACAACCAAGGAATATACCATATATAATGTACATGCGACAATCATAAACCATTTGATATTCATATGCATAATTCTCAAAGAAAATATATCCCTGTATTCATAAGTTCATAAGAAAACATCTATATGTTCTTACTCTAACAAGAAAATCATTTCTCATCTATATAATATATTTTAAATCAAATATTCTCAGAAAAATATCAATAATATCTGAAAATATAATTAACAGTATTCTAATAGAGAAACATGGATATCTGTCTAGTTATGCATATCAACCATGACATATCCAATCCTCTATGGGTGCCAGACACAGGCTCCACCCTCAGTCTCTATTGGGTGCCAGATACAGGCTTTACTCTTAAGACTTTGTTCCTTCCCCCCAGACACGGGCACTGAAGGAATATGTATTTTTTGCTCTATGAAATTGCCCTAAAGGATAACTTGATACCAAGGTTAACAATCGTTTCTCCTAGCTGTTAACTCACTGTTTGTTTTTCTATAGCTACCGTCTAAACTAGTTTGTATTTAGTTCATATAATCTCAAAACTCTCAAAGCACTAAAACTCTATTATATACTCTAATCTGGGTATCAAAACTCTTTCATACATAATTACTCTTGTTCCTTGAAATCATAAAATCTCTAATATATATAAAACATCTCTACCTGATATTCTTGCCAAAATGTTTTAACTGATATTCTAAAATCATATTTCGAAATCTCTAATCTTGAAGTATAAATATGTCATAGCTCTTGTTCACATTTCTCTAACATATGTAATTATCTTAACTGAATATTTCAAAAAAAAACATAGCTTGAAATCTAAATCTTGAAAACATAATTATGTCATAAACTTATAAAACATATTTGAATAAAAAAGCAACCAGATAAAATCATATATTCTTCCAACAATCATTTCATTAGCATATAAAACATTTTCCATACACACAACACAACAATCATGGTCCCATGATTTTGTAAAACTCATTCTATCATGCTATTATCATAAATCATAATTTTTCTAGCTTGGCATAATCATATAAAACCATATTCTATATTTTTTTTCTCGTCTCAAATTTCATATTTCATAAATATCATTAATCAAACATAATCATAATGGTTAACATAAAGTCATGAGTTTGAACCAACTCACCGTTTGGAGCCAGGAGTATGTGGACATCACCAACTTGACTTTGAGAGCTTGGAATAACACCAACAACTGCCTTAGAGTAACATAGACTCAAGATTAATCTCAGTTTATCTCTAGACAACTCTTAAAATAACTCTAACAACATTAGAGGAACACTCTCATTTGATAGCAATGAGAGAAATAACAAAATCCAATCCAAGATTATGAAGGAATGGAGAGAAAGGAGACATAATCTAACAAAATATACATACCTTGATGATTGGGGATGATGGAATGGAGTAGATTTGAGAGAAGGAAGGAAAATGAGTGTTTGAGGGTAGAGCTTTGGTTTCTACCAAGGAAACCCGAATGGGAGGGTTTATATAGAGGTATTAGGTCATTAACCCAAAACTGCAGTGTTTTGCACTGTGTAACATCATATATGTTCGCTGTAGCAAGTAAAGCTCACTGCAGTAAACTTGGAGAAGCAGCAACTCGCTTCAGCGAACATATCTCGCTGTAGCAAGCATTGTGGCCTGCCTGCCTACTCGCTGCAGTGAGCATAACTTGCTGCAGTAAGGCTGTTCTGCAGAATTATGTAGCAATAGGACCCAAAGTGCTTTGGCATCTGGGTTATCTCAGCAGTCACAATTTATTTTACTTTCTATTAACTTTAAAACATAAATGTAAATAAAAAATCTCCCATTTGGATTCAAATAAAATATCATAAAAATCAAAACCCCAACCAATCAAAAACTAAATTTTGGGTTTTAGTTCAAATCCGAGAATTCTTATGATTTTATAAATTTGTGGACTAAAAACGAAATATTTAGAGGTTTCATAAAATCCATTAAAAATCACTCTTTAACTTATTTTCCTTTGGAGAACAATTACCGGGACTTTTGATCCTAAGAATGTGGCTCTAACATATAGCCCTCCAAGGAGGTATAGGGTCCAGACTTAGTGAAATCCAGAACCTGGCAACATGTGTGGATCCCAGTGGACCCTAAGGCCATACGAAACTCATTTAGTGACATGTGTACCTAAGGTATTACATATGCAAAGGAGGGAGGTTTGCAGGGTGTTTTATTCCGCACTCAAGCTTTTGTTCCAATTTGGTTCCAAAAAGTTTCACTCTTTATTATTGCAATCCCTCCAAATTTTCCATGTCATTTTGTCTCTTGGTTCCAAGAATTTGAAGATGTTGTGTTTGACCCTAGACCATGTTTGGTGCTAGCAAGTATAAATAGAAACGCCTACAAGATTCGAGCACGAATCTTTTTTGAGGAAAGAGGGAATGATACGAGCTAAGGAGGGCAAAACGGACATTTCAGCACCAGAAGATAAAAATCTTATTATTGGCTTAATTTGCGTCAAGCATATATTTCCAAATAAGTTGGATCAAGTCTGACTTATTTAGCTTATTAGTTTATATTTTAAAATGTTTCAAGTCTTGTTTTATTTTTATGTTTGTTATGTCCAATTGTTAGTGTAGTAATTTGGGCCTATTCTAGTAGGGTTAAGAAATTAGTTTAACCTAAATAAGAGGTATAAATACCTTCAAACATGGCAGCCATTGTTCCTCAATTTTTGATTTTGAATGAAATTTCCCCAGTTTCTTTTCAGAAACTTTGTACGTACAAGTGAGGTTAAGTGATTCCTTTAACTTGTTGCATCAGGAGGCTGAATAGGAGATTACAAGGTAGAGTGATTCCCTTATAGTATTTTATTTGGTTTTCAATTCTATCTTCCATATCAACTGTGTGTTGGGATTTCTAGGTTTTGATATCCATAGGTTTCCACATCAACAAATATATATAAACCCGATATTGTATCTTGGTATTGGTGAGTAACACGTATATTTCTAGCTGTTTTACCTAGTATTGTGCAGGTTTAAATATATTTTTGTTCCTGAAAAATCAATAATAAATCCTAAATCTTAAACATGATGCGCCACATATAATTACAAGCTACTGTATAGGATTGGATAATGTGACTTTTTATCACCAAGTTCAGTATTTAACAAAAACAGACTAATTTTAAAGATTAAAATTAAATAATTTTTAAAATGTTTGGACTGAAACCAAATAAAAGAATTGTAGGGACCAAAACTAAATGTGTATGTTTATTTTTGGGAAATCAAAAAGATATTTAACTCTATATTTTTTGGGTCAGTATTTAACTCTATTTTGAACATGGCATTGGTACCTGCTCTCACCTGAAGATGGATTGGACCCAGTCTAGAACACTACCATTTAAAGTAAGGTAGTGTGCTAATTAGGACAAAGAAACAAAGAGTAGGCTAGTGAGATGAGGCTTTGCATTATTGATGGAAGTTTGAAACTGCACCCAAAGTTCCTGCAGAGGAGAGCGTAGGTAAAATTACAAGATGGAAAGAAGAATAAAATATTCGCTCCTTAATGATTATTGATTTAAGTGTACCAAAAAAATATCACTTCAAAATTACAAATTGTAAAATCAGTCACAGAATAAGGTTTTCACTTTTGTTTAAGTGAAAATAATCTTGTATCTTCTTTAAAAAAAGCTGTTCTAAAGTTTTTAATTAAGACCACTTTGATTAATGATGATAGAACATCTTAGTAACTAATTTAACTAACGAAAATGTGATATTAAAAATGATATTTTTGGCGCTGAATATATTAACAATAGTTTAGTTACAAAATGAATATCATAAATTTAAAAATAAATTTCTTAAAGTGAAAGAATATTATTTATAACTACCATCTGAAGCTTCAAGAATTGAAGGAAAAATTTACTATCACTTTCCCATAAACTAAGACTGGTGTTTTAGATAAAGTTTTAGAAAAGAAAATATAATATCCGATAAAAATTTAAATGCTTTTGATAAACAAGGTTATTTTCTAATACTCTTAAATAAGTTTTATGTGTAAAATTATATATGAAATTTGTCTATAAAAATTTTCATCTCATTTTTTACCTAAAACCAAACACATCCTACTTTCTTAACAAGAATAAATTAAATATCCAAGTGATCATATTTAACAATCATAAAAGATGTTTACTAGAAAACCAAGTGTAAAAAAATGATTAACGGCTCACAAATAAATCCATCAACGAAAATTTCCGATCCATTTTTACCCTTAAACAAACTCACCCTGAATTTGTTAACAAGAATAAATATCACAACATTTCATAAGTGTGAACTGTACTACTGATATTTAACAATTTTCAGAAGAGAAAAAAATTATCAAAAACATGGTTTTGCAGCTCACAAATTCCATTTATAGTAAGTCACGTCTCTTTCCACTGTGCATGTCATACACTCACAGTCACAGCCTATTCTGAGAAACTAAAAGCTGGACCTTCTTTTTTGATCATCTCTTCTTCTGTTCTCAGTTCTCACCCGTCTTCTAAAAGCACTTTTCCTCTTCATCTTCCTCTTCTGTTCTGGTTTTGCTCTTGAAGGTACCACTTCGGCAACACAACTATTTTTCTTACTTTCACATTCTCATGTTCATTTTCATGCTATATACATTTCTCACTGAGAGAGTAATGTGATGATGGGTTTTCATGTATTCATTTGACCGCATGAATTCTTTAGCTTTGTTTTTTCGGTTCATTGCTAGTAATATAGTACTCATTAGCTCTGTATATAGTTCAATATAAATGTATTTCCTTGGCCTTGTCATTTAAGTTTGCTTTGGAATTTGAATGCCATACTTTGGTATGTTTGTTTCAGCTTCTCTTCCTTAAAAGAATTGACATTTTAATTAAAGAAGTAATTTTAAATAAAAATTGTTGATATTAATTGCTACTGAAAATTAAAAACATTTGCTTTTAAGTTCTATAGGGAAAGTTGAGCATAGTAGCTTCTAGCTTTTTAAAAAAAATCAATTTTTTCTCTTCACTAGAAGGTGGAAGCTGAAAGAAAGGCACCCTTAATCATCGACCCAGAAGTTGCTTAGTGAATTTTTTTTTCCCTCTCTCTCTCTCTTTCTCTCAGGATTTTATGTGATTTACATGCCACCGTCAAGGAAAAATTAAAAGAACAATTCTATCGAACTAGTTTCTGGCTCGCCTTGTTCAAATGGGCAAAGTTGTGGGACACAGAATGGTAACATTGTCCAATGTGGTTAATCTTCTCTAGGTTCCTATCCTGTGAAGTTGCCTATAGCAAGTACAAAATCGCTGTAATCAGGAGATAAAAGCAAGCATCTTTTTTGGAAAAGAAAATGTCGATAGATGTTAAACGTTATTGTGAAGAATCAGAGGATGAGGAGGATACTATTCCATTGAGTGTTAAGTTGAAGATGAAGTCTAACCAAGATAATAAAATAACACGTGCTGCTGTTGCTTCTAAGAAACATTCTGAAGACTATGATGATTATGATGATGAGGATGATATCCCTTTGTCATTACGGTTATTGCGGAATTCTAAGGCGGGGAAATCTATAAGTAATAATGATAACTCTGTACAGAAAAAGGCCATTTCGGAAGTTAGGGAAGAAAACCAAGATGGTTTTGGCATTAGTAACAACCAGGCATGGTCATCTACTATGTTGGTTAAGAAGAGACCGGCAGCAAAGGTTGATTACTTGAACTCTTCAGAAAAGAAGTCAAAAGTATCATATTTAGATGCATCAATCAAAACTGAGTTGGTTTCTGGGAACAGTCAGCAGATCATAGCCAAGAGATCATACTCCAAGGAGAGGATGGGAAATGCATTCAAAGTTAAAAAGGGTGGTTCCCCATCTTTTGTGGAAGAGGCCAAGAAGTTCAAAAGGTCAGGCAATGGTTTAGAATATTCCGTGCTTGCTGCTAAACTGGTTTTGAAAGAGAAAGAACTTGCATCGGTTCGATGTGCTATTGAGGAATGCCAAATGAAGAGACAAGTAGAAGAGCAGAAATTGCACTCCTTAGAGAGAGATATTGAGGAGCTGTCCAAAGAGCTTGAAAACAAGAAAAAAGAGGTTGATTCCATTCAAGTGCAATTGAGTTCTTATTCCAGGGATGCTGAAATGAAAAGGAGAGAATATGAAGCAATCCAAAGGAGCATTAATGAATGCAACAAAGAGTTAGAAGCAAAGGGAGAGCGGCTCAAGTCCTTACAGAAGCTGATCTGTGAATGTGAGGGGCATTTGAGGTTAAAGGAGGAGCAATGTATCAGGGAACTTGAAATGGTGCGGAAGGTGATCAGTGAGCGTGATGAAGTTCACAAGAAAATGCAAAGGGAAATTGAAGAATATGACAAGGTTATTGAATTAAAGGATTTACAGCTCAATTCAAAACACAGAGAATTTCGTCAAGTGCTGGATAAAATGGACATAGACTGTGAAAGGAAGGAAAATGAACTCAATTCTCTTTTAAAGAAAATTGATGAGCATACTAAGGAACTTAAGAACAAAGAGGAAGAGTTTGGTGATATGCGGCAATTAATTGATGGACAAGCTGAAGAACTACAATTAGAAAGGAAGAAGTTGCTGAAGCTAATGTCACTAAGGATAAATCAGCAAGCACAAGTGAAAAAGATTGAGTCAATAAAGGAGCAATTTGAAGGACAAATCAAGGAGCTAGAGTCAAAAGTAAAGCAATTTATAGGACAAACAACAGAGCTTGAGTTAAAGGAGAAGCGCGTTGAAGGACAAGCAAAAGATCTTGAATCAAATCAGAAGCAATTTGAAGAACGAGTGAAGGAACTTGAGTTGAATAAGAAGATATTAGAACATCAACTGAATGAGCTTGAATCAAATGAGAAGGTATTTGAAGGAAAAAGTGAAGGATCTTGAGTCAAAAGAGAAGCTATTTGAAGGCCGGGTGAATGAGGTTGAAACAAAAGAGAAGCAATATGATGGACGAGTGAAGAAACTCAAGTCAGAAGAGAAGCATCTTGAATGCCAAGTGAAGGAGCTCGAGTCAAAAGAGAAGAAATTTGAATGCCAATTGGAGGAGCTTGAATCAAACAAGAAGCATCTTGAGGCCACATTGAAGGAGCTCCAATCAAAGGAGAAGCAATTTGGAGACCATGTGGAGAAGCTTAAGTCAGAAGAGAAGCAACTTGAATGTCGAGTGAAGGAGTTGGAGTCAAAAGAGAAGAAATTTGAAGGCCAAGTGGAGGAGCTTGAATTAAACAAGAAGCACTTTGAAGGCAAATTGAAGGAGCTCCAATCAAAAGAGAAGCATTTTGAAGAAAAAGCTGAGAAGCTTAAGTCAAAAGGGAAGCAACTTGAATGCCAAGTGAAGGAGTTCGAGTCAAAAGAAAAGAAATTTGAAGGCCAATTGGAGGAGCTTGAATCAAACAAGAAGCATTTTGATGGCAAAATGAAGGAGCTCCAATCAAAAGAGAAGCAATATGAAGACCAAGTGGAGAAGCTTAAGTCAAAAGAGAATAAGTTTGAATTACAAGCAAAGGAGCTGGAGTAAAAAGAGAAGCAATTTGAAGGAGAAATGAAGGAGCTCAGGTCAAGACAAAAGCAGTTTGAAGGAGAAGTGAAAGATCTTGAGTCAAAAAAGAATCAATTTGAAGGGCAACTGAAGGAGCTTGAGTTTAAAAAGAAGCACTATGAAGCATTAATAAAATCATTGGAAGATGAAAATGTACAAGGTAATGTGCTTCCATTTTTAGTTTGTTAGAACAATATCATCATTTCAAATGTGATTTTTAGTGATGTCAATATTTCTATTCACATTCATTAAAAATCTCTTTAACCAAGGTAAAGGTACATGCCTTCGCCAAATTGAAAGGCTTCTCTGGTTTTCTTATATATGTAAATAGTCAAACTAACAAGGATTTTATTTTTTGATAACTTGTAAAGCGCTTTGTGTTAAAAGTCTTACATTTTATCCTTGGTTAAGTGGTTCAACATTATGGCACTACAAGAAATATATTAGAATAATAGTATTGTAGTTTCATTGTTTTAAATATTCTGCAATTGGTGTTAGGCTTCCGACTTACAATATTGGCTCAGCATCCTGACAAACCATCGGGGAACTTCCGATTAGCGCAACCGTTTTTCTTGTCCTTTTGTCATTCTTATACCACTTCCAGTGATTCATTTAAAGTGCTATGATGAAGTTCTTTCATCTTATATTCTACGGTTTTTGAATTCCTATTCCTATCTTGATTTATTATGGTTTACTAAATATGAGGGGCACAAATATCTGCTAGCTAAATCGGTTGTTGCACATTACACAGATAATCAATCAAGTCCCACCAATGATGGAAGAAGTTTGCAGTTGCTCTCAAATCAGCAGACAAGTGAACCAGAGTTGCTTGATGATGACATTTTAATTTGTCTCCAATCCTCATCAGATCCAGCAAAACTCATATTGGATATAATAAAGGACCCTATGGTTCCACAATGTGAGAAGGGAGACAAAGTTGTGCCTTTAGATGGTAGCCACATCTTTCTCCTTGAACTGCTGATGGGAATCTCACCACATATTACACCTTATGTTAGAGAAGAGGCGATGGCGCTAGCACTTGATTTGAAAGCTAACATGAAACCAAGTGGTGAAGATTCTTTGGTGGTTCTGGGTTTCCTGCTTATTTTGTCAGTTTACGGATTAGTTTCTTCTTTTGATGAAGATGAAGTATTAAAGCTTTTTGAAATTGCTGCTCTGCACAAGCAAGCAGTAGAGCTGTTTCGGAAGCTTGGTTTTGCTGATAAAATCTCTGGTATGTTGATTGAAAACTATCTTGTTTAGTCACTGATATTCCTTCTCATGTCTTTATTCTTTCCAGAGCTGTTATACTTGTGTTCATCTTAGTCAAAGTTTGTGTTACATGATATGTTCATCAAATGTGTTAATATCCATATATGTTTACTCACTGCCTTTCTCAGCTACAGTCAGGATGGAAGTGTTTATTCATAATCTACTCTGTGCGATAGAGCAGCTAGTTGGGAGAGGACTGCTAGTTTCTTTTCTTTCTATTTTTTTTTTCTTTCTTTTTTGGGTAGGCTTAATGTAGTGGATTTTGTACTTCTTTTGTTCAAAATATATTTAAATGACTTAGAAAAAGTAAATAATATAGATATGCGAATTGTCTAAATCTACGGTTTTCGTTGTTTCTCTTCCCCTAAAATTTCATGGGTCAACATAAACATATTTATGTATATAAAAATAACTAGTAAAAATATTCTAAAGAGATAGGACAATTCATGTAAATCAGATTGTGCCAAACATTTTTGGTTGGTGAGATCACATAATACTGGAGATATACAAATATAGTAAGATTGAGACTAAGGTGGTAGCCACCCCACTAGGAATTTTTAATCTCTTTCGCCCCTTGTGCCTAGTTATGATTTCTAGAAACTGATTTTCTGTCTGTATTCTTTTACGCCTTGAACTTCACTGTGTGACATGTCCGCTTTTGAAGTAATTTCTGGTTCAAGTTTGATGGAGTGGGGGGTATTCTTGTGTACTCAGATTTTGTGGAGATTCTAATTAAAAAGCAGCAGCATATTGAGGCAGTTAGATTCATTTGTGCATATGAGAAGAATGAGCCAGTTGATCTATTGAGAGGACTTGTTCACAAGGCAAAACTGATTTGTGAGAGCAGTTGCAACAAGACCAAGGCAATTGAAACAAAGGTTCTCATTTCATATTCGAGTCCTATTTCATTATTACATTGTTTCACGTAGTTGCATGCTAGTGACATATTGAACTTCAAACACAGCTTAAGGCCAGTGATGAAGAAATTGCTACTCAAGGAACTGTTCTGCAGTGCATTTCAGACAACAACATAGAATGTGAGGATCTAGTTAAGGAGATCCAAGATCGCATCCTTCAACTTAAAAGGCATAAGGCAGAGAGTTTCAGGATCTTCCTCCACCGGCTAAAACTTAAAAGGCATGGTAGTTGATTCATGCTGGTGAAACTAAACTAATTGTAGGTTATATATTTAACTAGTGGGAAACCCGTGCGATGCATTGAGATCTAAGTGTGTGTCGATGTATAAAATTATACATGTGAAATTTAGAGGGTTCTCTCTATTTCTTACTTCTTGATTGGACATGTCTAGATAGAAAAACTGAAAGGATGAAAACTAATGACATGAAATCCACTTGGTAATCTTCATATCTTGTTCACTATTGGTTTTTGTGTTATTTTCCCCCAAGGCTTTAATTTGGTAGGTAGAAGCATTTTATATACAAACTAAGCTTGTTTTTTGGTACACGCCACATACAACACAGCAGGATCAACTTATTCAAAGTGAAAGTAATGTTTTATTATTCGCAACTCATTTGGTTGACAACATAGATTTCAGTTTTTTTTTGGGTAGGGAGTTCAGTTAAGTATCTGAAAACATCTTTTGTCTTTATGTATTAAATAAATTAAATTTTTATTTTAAAAAAAGGGGTAAAAAAGTCGTGGACAACCTCAAGGACATTAAGTTTGGTTACATTAATTTTGGTATGTTCGTTTAACTAAAACGTTGGGGACTCACCTAAAATGTTAAAACAACTAAAATTTATTTCTTTCTTCAATCTATTACTTGAAGTTGAAAGAGATCATCTTGGGGTATCATGTTGGTGGGAATTTGTTACAAAATATGGAATATGGAATTCGACGTCTTGTTGGGGATATGATTTTAAGGGCTTTTTTACCCCGAAAAAAAATTATTATTATTTATGGATATACACATTGTTCATATTATTGACAAACATATACTCATTTTGTTATAAAAATAATACGTGATACAATATCATATATTTAATTATAGTTATGTGCAAAGAATACGTTGTAGTATCCCACGTAAACATTATACGTGACATTGTTCAACGTATTAATTTAAGTATAATACGGCTAATAGGGCCTATAAAAAGCAACCATCCTAAAGCTCTCTCAACTTAGAAGACACAGTCTAAGTGAGTTATCTTTTCTCATCTTTGAATAAAGATGTCTAATAGATATTATTTACTTAATCATTATAATTGTGAAATTATTCAAAATTCACAAGATGAGATCAAGTTTTATGGTCAAAATCCAATACTTATTAATAATGTGCATTCATCTATGAGTCTTTGTGAGATTCACAGTAAATTTTTTCACAAATTACGAAAAGAAAACAAGTAAATAACTTAGATGATATATCGACTACCTATACTTAAATTAAATATAATCCGTTACAAATACTGATTTAAAGTATTAAATGGGCTTACTCAATATGACCCATTATAATGGGTCACATTTGAGACCCATTTTTCCATCTCCACTACCAGCAAACCAAGACTTACATCTAGACCAAAAACAATAAGAAGACTTTCATCTTCACCCTGACTCCCACAAAAAGAAAAAAAGTAGACTTACATGACAATTGGAGCAAGCATAGGAAGGGAATTTATTCTGACCAAATGGACTTCAAAAATTATATTAATTACTATAAGATTTGAATTTAAAACCTCATATATACTACCTAAATTTTTTAACACAAGACTAATTATAATGGCTTTTTTTAACAAGAAATTACTTTAAGGGTACATCACAACTACGAAAGAATTGAAAATTTACAAATCTTATACCGGTGTAGGTAAGGATGATGTGACATATCAAATTAAAAATAAAAGTTGATCTTTCAACAATCAGATTGGCATCACAATTTTTTCCATAATCAAATTGATTTCTTAGAATTCTTTTAGAATCAAATTGAGATTTTACTCATTTTTATTTTATCTTTTAAATATTTTATGAAGAAAATAATGAAAACAAGAATTAAAAATAAGAAATAAGATTTAACTATAAGACCAAGCACAATTGAAAGCTAGTTGGATTTTTTAAGCATTTAGTTAGTGATTCAATTTATAGCTATGTATATAAAAAATGTTTTATAGTCATAGATTTACTATTTAGAAAAACCCTCCTTGAATGGATTAGTTAATACTACCGGCTTGAATACCAGCAAAACAAGAAAAAAGGAAACATGATTTTATTCTCTCATTATTTCCTTCATAAAATTTCAAAAAAAAAAGAAATTGAACATATTATTTTTCTACTATTACTTTCACAAAATTTTAAAATACAGAAAATAAATAAAAAATAATAAAATGAAAATAGAAAACCAATCAAATTCTTAAGTTTACTGCTTGTAGTAAATAATGTATTGGCACATTGCATAGAAATTTTAAAAAAATAAAATGAGGGACATGTTATGTCAATAAGAATGAGCACATTCAAACGCGTTTGCCTATACAAAATATATTTGTAATAAAACTTTATTTATTAAATTGATTTAGCTGTTTGCAGGGATGGATAGTGAAAAACAAGAGAGGGCCAAAATATTTGACCAAAAAAAAAAAAGAGGGCCAAGAAGTAAAGAGTTAAATTAAGGAACAAAAATTATATTATGTGCTAATAAAAAGAATTTCCAGAATATAAAAGTTTATATATGTGATATACTGAAATTGAGCATGACGTTCCTTTAAATTATAAATCTCGTCAATAATAAAATATGAATTAAATTTCTCAGCAATCTTCTATCAATTTAAGAGATAATTAGTAAAAATTAATCTTCCATCTAGTGTTGGGTCAAAGACCTCTCAACAGTGTAACTTAAACAAGAAAAGTCAGTACAAGAAAAATAAAATAATAAAAAATATGATAAATATTTTCCGATTTTTATATTTTTTTAACTTAAAAAATTATATTGATTATAATTGAATTTGAATATAAAATCTCATACGTACTACTCAAATTTCTCACTATTAGATCAATTTGAGTGACTTGTTTTCAGCTGCCTTTAATATAACTCAGAATTTATGGATAATTTATCCAATTCATAATTATTAGGAACATCAAGTTTTTTTGTTGAGGTCGTATTTTAATGAGCGATGGGTAAGTAAGTTTTTTTTTTATTTAATTGTATATAATTATACTTATATAGAAATTATATTATTTGAGGGGCCATGCCCTTGCTTCCCCACCCCAACAAATCCATGGACTCTCCCCCGAGCGAAAATGTGAACAACATTTGTCCGCTTCCAAACAGAAGCATCTACTCTTCTAGTGCTACTACTCCCTTAATTTCAATATCGTTCGCAGATACCCTTGCTCTTGCGACTGCGATGGATACAAGCAACAACCAAGGTGGCCCATCGTTTCAATGGGTGTGTAATTAAGATGTGTTTATCAGCACTGGAGGTCCTTACGCCCGCGACCATTTTGTTGACCATATCTACGGTCATCTCATCAAAAAAAGGTTTTTTGTCTTCAAAGATGACGAGAGGGTGGAGAACGGAAAATCCATTTCATGACATCTTTTACGAGCAATCAAAGATTCACCGATTTAGTTTAGATTATCGGGTTAAGTTAAAAATAATTTTAGAATAAATCTTTAAATTGGTCCTGACAATATTATCAATGGATAAATTAATTTTTGACAAAAATAAATTAGTATTGAGATTCTTGATAATTATAAAAATATGATATCACAAATCTCTGATTCACCTATAAAGTATAAGGAGTTTGGCATATAAGTTAATTACTCATATAGACAGTATTTAATTGATCCATATAGCATTAATGAGTTTTTCAATATTAAAATATTTACAATCTCATCCAAAAATATAAAATATTTGCAGTCTTAATCCAAAAAATTCTTTTTCTCCCTCATTCTTAAACACACCCCCTCAATGTAATTTTCTTTTTTGTTCCTTCTTACAATTGTTATACAAAAAAAAAAGTCATCCTCAAAGTCAACATTCAAACAAATCAATTCAAATATAAGCAATTGAACTAAGAAAATTTCATAATACCACATAGATTAATTAATGACTATCTATGACAGTAATTAACCTATATATCAGACTCTTTACAGGTTATAGATATATTAAGGACTTGCAATGTCCTATTTTTATAATTATTAGGGACCTTAACAGTAATTTATTTTTGTTAAGGACTAATTTATCTATTAATAATATTATCAGGAATCAATTTAAGGATTTATTCATAATTTTATTTTAAGAAATCTATTCTCATTACAAATAATAGTAATGTAAAAATTGGTTATTATATTATATAATTTATAATAATATAAATATATAAATAAATAAATTCTTTAGATCAATGTAAATAAATATAATTGACCAACATTTACTTTTTAAATAAATCTACACTGTATGAAAAGGTTAGTCATTATATTTAGTAATAAGCACCTTCTAAAACAAAACAAAAATCCATATAGTTATGATAAAAGAGACTTTATTATTAAGAATTGAAAGGGTGCAGTACAATGTAAAACTTTTTATATAATCATCTAATTATTCATCCTTACATTGCAAATGGTGGTTGTGATTTGATTTAAATTATCGGATTCCTTACATCAATCTCATCGGCGTACATCTCTCCCCAGACAAGACAAGTCATATCCATTAATGACTTGCTAGTCCACCCACTACTCTCTATCCTCGGCCTTTCTTTTCGTTCCCATCCGTCCATGACATCTCTTCGAAGCTTAGAGCGAAGCTCTCACTTGTGTCTTTTTTAAGCTGAACGCCTGGCTACGCCGCTCTCATCATCATCATCAAGCAATTCATCTCTCATATTCCACTCGGTCCCTACGACTCCCACATCTTTTTCAATTCGCTCCCAAAGTTAAGACTCGATCCCTTCCAGACAGGAGCATCTCCTCATCTGTTACTTCCTTAATTCAATATCGTTCACGGAGATATCCTTACTTTTGCCACAGAGATGGATCCCAACAACAATCAAGGTAGCCCGTCGTTTCCGCGGGTTTGTAAATATGATGTGTTCATCAGCTTCAGGGGTCCTGACACGCGTGGCTGTTTTGTTGATCATCTCTACAATCATCTAATCAGAAAAGGCATTTTTGTCTTCAAAGATGACGAGAGGCTTGAGAAAGGAGAATTCATTTCACCACAACTTGTACAAGCAATCAAAGGCTCACGGATTTCTCTTGTTGTCTTCTCCGAAAGGTATGCTGACTCGAAGTGGTGTTTGGACGAAATGGCCATGATAGCCGAATGCAAGAGAGAATTGGAACAAAAAGTTCTCCCAATTTTTTATCATGTGGATCCATCTCAAGTGCGACATCAAACTGGCGTGTACGGGGATGCTTTTGATTTACATTCTGATGAATTCGAGGAAAATCCTGGCAAGGTTAATCGGTGGAGTAGTGCTATGAAGGAGTTGGCGGATTTGGCTGGTTGCGATATAAGAAGTGGGTAAGTACATAAGCCACTCTTTTCTTAGTTTAATATGGATTCTCATTGAGTGGGTGCTCCATGCTAGTGCGCAACCAAGTGGCATTAAGCTTGCTTAAGCTAACTTTTCATATTTAATTATTTATCAACAAAAGATTTTGTTTTCCCCTTGTTTGCTTGGGGTAATTTAGTGATATTAATTTTTTCTCTCTTTCAGGGAGAGAGAGTATGGCATAATTGCAGGTATTGTACAAAAGGTGATCGATGAATTGCGTCATAAATTCTCAGGGCTTGCAGATGATCTAATTGGAATACAATCTCGTGTTGAAGAATTAGAGAAGCTTCTAAAAGTAAGTCCTGAGGATGATAGTCGTCAGGTCTTAGGGATTTGGGGGATGGGTGGGATAGGAAAGACAACTCATGCTAATGTCTTGTATGATAAAATCTCTTATCAGTTTAGTGCTTGCTGTTCTATTGAGGATGTAAACCAAATTTATAAAATCGGTGGTGCTATAGCTGTACAAAAACAAATTCTTCTTCAAACTCTAGATGAGAAAAACCTTGACACATACAGTCCATCTGAAGTATCTGGGATTACAAGAAACAGGCTACGTAACATCAAGGTTCTTGTAGTTCTGGACAATGTTAATGATTCAGAGCAGTTCACAAAATTGAAGATAGAGCCTGAATTTCTTGGTGCTGGGAGTAGAATAATCATAACAACTAGAGATGAGCATATTTTGAAAGTGTGTGGGGCATGTGAATTTTACAATGTTCCACTATTGAGTAGTAATGATGCTCGTGAACTTTTTTGGAGTAAAGCCTTCAAACGGTTCGGTCCACACAACAATTGTGAGGAGCTGATTCCTGATATATTGAAATATGCTCAATGTCTTCCATTAGCAATTCAAGTATTGGGTTCTTTTTTGGGTCCCCGAGATGATACTCAATGGAGAGAAGCCCTGAAGCGATTGGGGAGAAATGATGCTGACGACAAAATCATGGATGTGCTTCAATTAAGTTACGAGGGATTAAAAAACACAGAGAAAGAAATATTTTTGCATATTGCTTGTTTCTTTATAGGGGAAAGAGTGGACTATGTTGCACGAATTTTAGATTGTTGTGGACTAACTCCAGGTATTGGAATTCGAGTTATCATTGAGAAATCACTTACAACCATTAGAAACGACGAAATCCATATGCATCAAATGTTGGAAGACTTGGGAAAAAGCATTGTCCAGAGACATTTTCCTAGAAAGCCAGGATCGCGGAGTAGATTGTGGCTTTATGAAGATTTTCATCATATCATGATATCACAGACGGTAACAATTTATCTTTTCTAAATTATAAATTTCTTTGCACCATAAAAATTATATATGTCATTATTTTATTGTTTCCTTGAGAAACTATTAATTAATATTTCATTTTTTAAATAAAGATATGTATGATGAATTTTATATTTTTAGCAATAGCAAGTACCCTATCAATTCTAGTAACTTCATTTCCCTCTTGTAATAATATTCTTATATTTTTTTCAGGCAACAAACAATGTTGACGCCATAGTTCTAGATCAGAAAGTTGATGTATCCAAATATAGCGAGTTGAATGCTGAAGAATTTTCAAGAATGATGAATCTTAAATTGCTCATATTAAATCATCAGAACTTTTCAGGAAATCTCAATTTTCTCCCCAATGGTCTGCACTATCTTACGTGGCATGGTTACCCTTTCACTTCTTTGCCATCAAATTTTGAGCCAGATAGACTTGTTGAGTTGAATATGCCTAATAGCAATATCAAACGGCTATGGGAAGGCATCAAGGTACTTTTAGTGGTACTTAATCTTTTCTTTTAACAAATGATTGAAAGTTATTTCATCAACTTTTCCTTTTTTTTTTAAAAAAAAGGTAACAATATATGTTGTTACTCGACGTGGCACGATAATTTTAGAATTATGAAATTGAAAAAATTTTGAACAAAAAGGAGCAATATCTTTTATAAAAATAAAAAAAGAAGCTAAATGAAAAATGTGTTTGAGTGGATTCTTTTTTGTTTAATTCAAAATAAAATTACTTTTCAAAATAAGTAGCATTGGGTAGTGGAGATAAAAGTATGAAAAAACAATATTGCTTAATTTTTTATTCTTTGGTGCGATGATAAAATTTTATGTTAATCAATTAACTGAATAAAAATTGACATATAAATTCATAAACTGACTTATAAAATCTGAGTTGTAAATTGAGTAATAAATCCTACTTGTATTTGTGATATTTAATTTCTTGCTTTGAGTCTTGTCTTTGAATAATTCATATTTCACATAAAAAATTGAGTTATAAATCATAATTTGTTTAAAAACTTGAAAGCATTTCCTTAAAAATAAGAAAGGTTTGTAATGGTTCTTTTTTTATTTTTAGGAAAAAAATTCTTAACTTTAAATTATAAGTCATAATAATACTAGTTAATATGTTTATCAAAACTAATATTAGTTAATATATGAAGTAATAAATTCTGTTGTAATTGAACCTTGAAATAATTATGATCATAGTTAAATTTCTTTGATGATATTTTTGGGATTTAATTTTGATACACTGACAGTATAAAACTATTTTATACTGTCATCTAATCAAAATATTTCGTTTAGATGACTTTTTAAGTAATGAGTATAAAAGCTAACTATCATGGCTTATATGACAATATAGATTGGATGATTGTGTAAAAAAAATTTATACTGCCAGTACATGATAATTAATTATTTTTTTTGGGGTAAGGGAAATTTATTTAATAATAATAATAATAATAATATATAGCAGAGAGGCAATATGCAAGAAAGAATTCTGCCACTAATAAATTGAAGATTATTTTTTTCAATGGTTTTTTCTGCGATATCAAATGAGTATTGGTATCTTCTTATTTTCAATAGTTGTGATTTATTCTTTTATTTTTAAGAAAAAATTTAAATATTTATTTCATGCCAATAATTTGGATAAGTTTGTTGAAGAGAAAAAATCTAGATTAGGCCATATATTCTCCGATGTTTCAACATATTATATTTGATATTTAAATGTAATCTCAACCATTTATTAATCTAATTTTTGAGGATTTCGTTCTCATTTTTTCATATAAGAAATTTATTCACTTATGATATGTTCCCTAAATATACACTAGCGGTAACATTTATTATTATTTATGATAAAAATATGATTCAAAACTCCTAATTAGAAATAATTATTCATTTTTAAAATTTATTTTTTACAAATAACTGTTCATTTATGAATTTTAGACTATAATTATTATTATTTTCCAATTATACCCTCAATTAGTAGGATAGGCAGAATGTATAGAAAGAAACAAATAAAGAAGAGAAACAATTAGTATTACCAAAATTTTATTGATATTGAAACATTTTTAATTGTTTTTTAATTTTTGTTCACATTTAAAATCAGATAGTTATTTCCCATCAAAGTAAGTATAGTTATAAGGGTTTTAATAATCAGTGCTCTGAGAATAAAGGATACTAAAAAAAATTTCAGAAGATTTTTTTTGGTGGGTGGCAGCTTTGAAAACACAAAATTCTCTTTCCCAATATAAAATCTTTCTACTTTTACTCATTAAACAGTATCCTAATAGTATTAATTAGGTAAACCCTAATTGTAATATTAAATGATTAAACTTTGTCATTTATGTATGAGAAATTGAGAATAACTCATTTATTTGGTGATATTGGATATTTAAATTCTACGGCACTAGATGAATTTTTCCTTCAAATTGCAACATATTTATAATTATAATAGAGTGGATTGCAATATTTTTATAAACATAAAGGTGCTTAATGTATATTTGTGAGTTAATTGAAGAATTTTTACTGTTATACTTTTGAAAGATACCAATTTAAGAGTTTCGAATATTAATAAAATAAAATAAAATAAATTCAAGTTTTGATAGGAAACACTGACATGATTGGTAATCAAATCTCTATGACAGCATCTCCCAAATTTGAAAAGGATGGATTTGAGCAACTCCAAATCTCTTGAGGAGACACCGAATTTTGAAATGATGCAAAATCTGGAGCGGCTTGATCTTGCGGGATGCACGAGCCTATTGTTGGTCCACTCATCAATCTCACATCTGCGTCTGCTTGCTTTCCTGAGTTTGCAAAATTGTTGCAGTCTGGTCAGCCTTGATCTGTGCAGATACAGGGCACTCACATTCGACAATAAAGCAAGGAGATTGACACCTTCATGCAAATTGGACTCTGAGAGTTTTACACCTCTCTGGCTGCACGAAGCTTCAAAAGATGCCAGATTTTAGGTGGTTTCCAAATCTTGAGTACCTTGATTTTAAGCAATGTGAAAGTTTATCCTCTGTTGATACATCTATTGGGTTTCTTACAAAGCTGAAATACTTGAGTTTGAGAGGACGTGCAAATCTTGTCCGGTTGCCCCTCCACTATCATAAGTTGACATCTCTTCAAACTCTTGATTTAGTTGGTTGCTCGAATTTGAGAGGTCTTCACCTAGGAGGCTGCACAAATCTTGTCCAGTTGCCCCATAGCATTTATAATTTGACATCTCTTCAAACTCTGAATTTAGATGGTTGCTTGGAATTGAAGCCCCTAGCATATGGTGTCGCCATGCCTTTCTCCAGTCTAGAATGTTTGATAGTTTTGGACCTTGGCTTCTGTAATCTAATTGCCGTCCCTGACGCTATTGGAGAATTGAGGTGTCTAGAAAGACTGAATCTAGAGGGAAACAAGTTTTATACACTACCCAGTGGCATGGCGAAGCTACTCAGCCTCGCATAGCTAAATTTGGCGCACTGCCATGAGCTTAGAACTTTGCCCGTGCTCCCATCACAACATGCTTCATCAGGTGGAAGGTATTTTAAAACAGAATCTGGATCTCGTAATCATAGATCAGGATTGTATATTTTCGATTGCCCCAATTTAGATAATTATCGGGGTTATTCTATTCGGCCTTCGAGTTGCTGGGCACTTTGGAGTAGGTGGGCACTTCCATGGCTACTTAGACTAGTTCAGGTGTGCCATTTATCTCTTTCTCGCTAACACAGAATTCTCTTTCTCCCCTGCTCTAATGCACCTCTCGTGTTTTCTTCCTCTTCTACTAGGCACCCCGCTACTTTCGATGTGGCTTTGACATTGTTGTTCCAGGGGGGACTGTCGTTTCTGAGTGGTTCAATCATCAATTTGAAGGAGATTCAATAATAAGGATAGTGGACTTTGATGCTTTCACTGACAACTGGATTGGCTTTGCCTTTTTTGCATCATTTGAAACAAACCCTCGGCCATCAACTTCAAATGATTCGTCTTCCTTGCTTCTGCCACATCCTTTCTGTCTCTCTTTTGAAACTGAACAAGCAGAAGAAACATTCAGTATGCCACTTCGTTTAGACCTGGCCACTACTTATACGTCGAAGCATCTCTGGCTGATTTATATCTCTCGACCACATTGCCATTTTGTGAAATCAGGAGCGCATATCTCATTTAAAGCGCGCCCAGATTTGAAGATTATGAATTGGGGTTTACGCGTGGTATTCGAGCAAGATTTCCTCATGCATTTGGCAGAGCAAGAAGGCGAAGATGGCGAAATGCACTTGGAAGGGCAAGAAGACGAATTTTACAAAGAATTCCTCATGGATTTGGCAGAGCGAGAAGACAAAGATTTTCTCATGGAACTACAGATTGCGCCGCTGAAACTTGGCGAGGGTAGTCAAATAAACCGCATTTCCTTTAATTATTATGTTCGAGAAAACAGAGGCAGTTCTGTGTCTAAAGTCCAGCTTCCCTATAATTGGCTCGTTACTGATGAAGAGGAACGTGAAAACATAGAAGCCAAGGGCAAAGAAAATAATCTCTCAAATGTGGGTCTTACAACTAGCCACCACCAAGATCACACAGCATCCTCCTCGAGGTAATTACTAATTATCATTATTTAACCGTGCATGATGATTATTATTGTTTTTGATAGTTCAATCATTGTTCAATTGTGTTACCGATGAAGCGAAGTAAAAAGGGACTCGGACCAAAGCAAGCACAACGTACAAAATAAAATATTACTCCTTCTATTTTATTTTAAATGTCTGTTTTCAGTTTTTTTTCCTTTTAATACTCCAGATTAAATGTTGTCTTCGGATTTTCAATGAGTATTTAATAACTTTATTTCTAATATATCTCTCCATTCATTCATGTTTCTATTTTTAATATCTTTGCAAAATGTAAAATTGGAGAGAGAATGAGTAGATATAATTTAATAGAGTGAGAAAAAATGATAATATTGTTGTTTTAAAAAATCAATGAAACCCAATCATTCCATTAATTCGTGTGTAAAACTTAAAAGAGACATTTTAAAGGGAACGGAGGGAGTAAATGATAGTAAAGGACAAAGGACAAATGAGTTTCAAATTATTGGAATGTCCACTGCAAAATATTTGATGGGTGGTATCACTCTGATACCATGCTAAAAATAAATAAATATTTAATGATATTTTCACTATATTTTAAAATATTTTTATATCATATCTTAGATTAATTTAGGTTTATTTGATTATTATGCTTAGACTTTATCTTTTTCTTATAAATATGATTACTTCATTTTATATTGTTCAATACAGCTCATCAATACAATAAATTCAGATTATTTCAAAAAATAAAAATTTCTTTATCCTTGACTTTTTAAGTTCTCATGTTCAGATCTGAATTTATTTTGTTGACGAGTTGCATTGTATGATTTATAATGAGGTAGTCCTATTTATAAGAAAAATAACATCTAAACATAATGATAAAATCATCTTAAATTAATCTAAGATATGATATTAAATATTATAAGACATAAAAGGATATTACTAAATATTTCTCTATCTCTATTGTTAGTGATAACCTGAAAATATTTTCATTTACCGCGTGTTCATACTTCAGCATGTGTTATTTTTTTGTCTATTTGTTTGTCTTCTTTGTTCATACTTTGTTCACATTGTCCTGATATGGCTTCTGATTTTGACTTCAGTTATGTTCCTGTCTGTTTCCTCTAGTTGTGTTCATGAGCGAGCAGTAGTTAATAACAAGATTGAGATGAGTGGAACCTTTGAAACTTCAACTTAGCTTTATTGAAAGGTAAGTACAATTTTGCTTGGTGTTCAGGACATAGGCTTTCTTGATTATGAGTATGAAGCGGGTACTAATCAGATTACCCAATAATGTCGCTTGCTCTAAATTATCTACATCGAGCAGCTCCAAAAGTCATCCATGCGTTTCAACTCCAAAAGCCTCATGTGTTGCTCTTTTTCCTCCACACAATCCTTGAGAACACAATGAATAGTTGAGTCTAAGACAAAAGCAGTTTGAAGGAGAAGTGAAAGATCTTGAGTCAAAAAAGAATCAATTTGAAGGGCAGCTGAAGGAGGTTGAGTTAAAAAAGAAGCAATATGAAGCATTAATAAATTCATTTGAAGATGAAAAAATATCAGGTAATGTGCTTCGGTTTTTAGTTTGTTTCAAACAATATCATCATTTCAACTGTGATTTTTAATGATGTCAGTATTTCTATTCACTTCATCTATCTAATTTGTTAAACATCTCTTTAATCAGTCAAATGAAAGGCTTTTCTGGTTTTCTTATATATGTAAATAGTCAAACTAACAAGGACTTTATTGTTTCCCCCTTTTTGATCACTTGTAAAGCTCTTAGTGTAAAAAGCCTTACATTGTATCCTTGGTTAAGTGGTTCAACATTATGCCACTACGAGAAATATATTAGAATAGTATTGTAGTTTCATTGTTTTAAATATTTTGCAATTGGTGTTAGGCTTATGAATTACAATATTCGTTCAACATCCTGACTATGATGTTGGCGAACTTCCTATTAGTGCAACCCTTTCTCTTGTCCTTTTGTCATTCTTATATAAATTCCAGTGATTCATTTAAAGAGCTACGATGATATCCTTTCATTTAATATTCTATGTTTTTTGAATTCCTGTTCCTATCTTGATTTATTATGCTTTACTAAATATGTGGGGCTTGAATATCTGCTAGCTAAATTGGTTGTTGCACATTAACAGATAATCAACCAAGTACCGCCAATGATGGAAGAAGCTTGCATTTGCTCTCAAATGAGCAAATAAATGTATCTGAGTTGCTTGATGATGAGATTTTAATTTGTCTTCAATCCTCATCAGATCCAGCAAAACTCAAATTGGATATAATAAATGACCCTATGGGTCTACAATGTGAGAAGGGAGACAAAGTTGTGCTTTTAGATGATAGCCACATCGTTCTTCTAGAGCAGCTGATGAGAATCTCACCACATATTAAGCCTCATGTTAGAGAAGAGGCATTGAAGCTAGCAGTTGATTTGAAAGCTAACATGAAACCAAGTGCTGAATATTCTTTGGTGGTTCTGGGTTTCCTGCTTATTTTGTCAATTTATGGATTAGGTTCTTCTTTTGATGAAGATGAAGTACTGAGGCTTTTCGAAATTGCTGCTCGGCACAAGCAAGCTGTTTCAGATGCTTGGTTTTGTAGATAAAATCTCTGGTATGTTGATTGAAAACTACCTTGTTTAGTCACCGATATCACTTCTCATGTCTTTATTCTTTCCAGAGCCGTCTTAGTCAATGTTACATGATACGTTCATCAAATGTGTTAATATCCATTTATATATTCTCACTGCCTTTCTCATCTACACTCAGGATGAAAGCGTTTATTCATAATGAGAGCCTAAAATTGCTACTCTCTGCGATAGAGCAGCTAGTTGGGAGAAGACTGCTAATCTCTTTTCTTTCTATTCTTTTCTCTCTTTTTAGGGTAGGTTTAATGTAGTGGATTTTGTACTTCTTTTGTTCAAAATATATTTAAGTGACTTGGAAAAAGTAAATAATATAGATATGTGAATTTCTAAATCTACGATTTTCCTTGTTTCTCTTCCCCTAAAATTTCATGGGTCAACATAAACATATTTATGTCTATAAAAATAATTAGTGAAAATATTCTGAAGAGATAGGACAATTCATGTAAATTAGACTGTGCCAAACATTTTTGGTTGGTGAGATTACATAATATTGGAGATATACAAATACAGTGAGATTAGGACTAAGGTGGTAGCTACCCCACTAGGAATTTTGAATCTCTTTCGTCCCTTGTGCCTAGTTATGATTACTAGAAACTGATTTCCTGTTTGTATTCTTTTACGCCTTGAACTTCACTGTGTGACATGTCCGGTTTTGAAGTAATAAGGACTTTTCCTGGTTCAAGTTTGATGGAGTGGAGTCTGTTCGTGTGTACTCACAGATTCTGTGGAGATTCTAATTAGAAAGCGGCAGCATATTGAGGCAGTTAGATTCATTTGTGCATATAAGTTGGCTGAGAAGAATCAGCCAGTTGATCTATTAAGAGGACTTGTGCACAAGGCATAACTGATTTGCGAGAGCAGTTGCAACAAAACCAAGTCAATTGAAACAAAGGTTCTCATTTCATATTCAAGTCCTATTTCAATATTATATTGTTTCACATAGTTACATACTGGTGACATATTGAACTTCAAACTAAGGTTGAGGCCAGTGATGAAGAAATTGCTACTCTAGGAACTGTTATGCAGTGCATTTCAGACAACAACATGGAATGTGAGGATCTAGTTAAGGAGATCCAATATCGCATCCTTCAGCTTAAAAGGCATAAGGCAGAGAGTGTCAGGATCTTCCTCCACTGGTTAGAAGGCATGGTAGTTGATTCGTGCTAATGAAACTAAACTAATTGTAGGGATATTTCACTAGTGGGAAACCCTTGCAATGCATTGAGATCTAATCGTGTGTTGATGTATAAAATTATACATGTGAAATTTAGAGGGCTCTCTTTATTTCTTACTTCTTGATTTGGACATGTCTAGATAGATAAACTGAAAGGATGAAAACTAATGATATGAAATCGACTTGGGAATCTTCATATCTTGTTCACTATTGGTTTTCGTGTTATTTTTCCCCAAGGCTTTAATTTGGTATGTAGAAGCATTTTATATACAAACTAAGCTTATTTTTTAGTAAACGCCACATATAGCTCAACAGGATCAACTTATTCAAAGTGAAAGTAATGTTTTATTATTCACAACTCATTTGGTTGACAGCATAGAGTTCAGTTTTTCCTTTTTTGGGTAGGGAGTTCAGTTAAGTATCTGAAAATATATTTTGTTTTTATATACTAAATACATTAAATTTTATTTTTAAAAAAGGGGGAGAAAAGTCATGGACAACCTCCAGGACATTAAGTTTGGTTGCATTAATTTTAGTATGTTCGTTTAACTAAAACATTGGGGACTTACCTATTTATTTCTTTCTTCAATCTATTACTTAAAGTTGAAAGAGATCATTCTGGGGTATCATGTTGGTGGGAATTTGTTACAATTGTAGGATAAGGAATTCAAAGTCTTGTTGAGGATATGATTTTAAGTATTTTTGGAAACTTAGAGCAATTCTAAGTGTGATCTTGGTCTTTGAAGGCACGTGAATAGGTTTCGCTGGTACCTGAGCTCAACAGAGTGTAGTGATACAGATAAAATTCAGTGCGGTTACTGATACATGATGATTACCAGGTTTGCAGGGCTCAAGCTTGAGTAAAATGTTACATCTCAAAAGAAGTAGGGATGGTTATTGTGCAATTCAAATGAATATTCCTGAAGCCATTAGAAACTGTCACAAACACCTGACATGATCTGAGAGTATTAGTTTAGTCTATAAATACCATAGTAATGGCAATGGAAAGGGAGTTGTGTTTGGAAACACTTGTACACCCACAAATTTTTATAGTCACAATGACACCAACAAGGGCATGGGAAATCAAGTAAAATCCTTAGAACTCCCCCTCATTTTATGCCTTTTAATCTTCTTGTAATCTTACTCTGTTTCCTCATCATTGTTCTTTTAGTTTATATAATTGGATTTACTATAGTATCGACAATAATGTTAGTTTAAGTCTTTTCTTTCGGTAATCACGTTATTCTATTTTCCTTCTTTTCCTGTTCTCACCCTTTTTCGAAATTTGTTATTGTCAGTTATCTTTCATTTAGTTTATCAACCAAATTTTCATATAAAAGTCACTGAGATTCATACAAAATCATAAAAAAAAATAAGTACATTCTGCTGACATAATTTTGAAATACGAGATTTTACGAGAGTTGCTGCTTCCACTTCCTGAATTAAGACTTGTAAACCAAAAAGGATTGTCAATTTTCTGTTCTCAACGGAAAGAGCCAAAATCCCCATAAAATATATATAATTTAATTTGAATGTATTGATAATATAAAATTACTTTGTATGGTTACATAATCATATTATGTTTCATAAGCCAAACAAATTTGACTCTCACTCTTCTTCAAAAGTCATTAACATAGGATAATTTGATTTGATGATCATATAAATTTTTTTAATATTATCAGTATAAGTTACACATATTTGTGTGTCTATATATATATATATATAATGTCAAAACAAAAGCATTTTCAAAGACCAAAGTGTAAATTTAGTCTTTATTTAATAAAAAATGTTGTTCAAACATTTATTTTAGAACCATTAGATATGATGTGATACGATGAATAGAGTGTGTAGGATCCATCATTACATCAAATGATTTTAAAGTAGATATCCTAATAAATATTTATTTTTGGGTATTTTAAATAACATTACTCTATTTAATTTCACCCCATCCCTGCAACGCTCTGTGAGCATACTCATTCATATTTTGCACTTTTGTTCTTACCACAATTATGTTTCCTCTTTAATGAATTTAAATCTCTTTAGAAAAATGTTAAACATATAAAATTTCTAACAAACAAATTTTCACATGGCTAACAAACAATTCTTTCATATAAAATTCATTAAGAAAGATTGTGTCATGAAACTATCCATGTTTTGCTAAACTAATCGCTCACATGATTCTTATATTTAAATTTTATGAAGGACTTGAATACCCAAAATTATTATACTACTTGCTTGTCGGTTGTCAACACTATCAATTATTTGGAGCAATAAACGGAAAGAGGAAATTATAAAATAACTAGCTATACTAAGGCAAAGTCAAAACTTCCATGTGAAAAATTATGATCAATAACTTCAGCAGCATTACATGTGATTTTGAGCTAGCTGCTCCATGAATAAAGCAAAACGCTCCCCCAATGCCTTCAAGCTCCAATATCTCTCTCCAAACTCCATAACTAGCAATTAAAAGTCGGTGCAATAAAGCTTGCACACAAACAATATTTTAATTGATGTACTAAATTAAAAATATGAACCCATCTAAGGTACGAGCAAAGATGAGGCACCTAGTCAACGAAGCTCCCCTATATATTGTTGTGGATTAAGCTAGCTAGAGGCAAATTCATTTTATTGTTGTTGCATTTTATAAACGTTCACAAAGAGATACATCAATATTGTTCAAGTGATTCAAGATCAACAAGAACAAAATGACAGTAAGCCACAGCATGCACTCTTTTCTTTCTCTATAATGATTAATTTAAATTGATATAAATTAAAGTTTGTATATCTTTTTACATGATCATTTAGTTATATATTATTGTATGAGTTTATTTTTAATACATTAACAGTGCTGTAAAAGAATTTTGTACTTTCATCTAATCAAATCTCTTTATTTAAATGACTTTTCAAATAATAGGAAGAAAATTAACTATATTTATTGATGTGATATTATATGAATGAATGACTATGCAAATTTTTTTTGTACTATCAATACATTAAAATTAAATATTTTGTTGTATTATTAAACGTGTTTGATTATTATAATTATTATTTCAAATGTACATAAAAAATAGTACGTGGTTAGTTGATAATATTACGAAACACTTATATTAAGATTAAACTTTACAGTTATATATTTACATGAGAATTCAAATTGATCTTTCCTTATGTATCGTAAATAATTTCTTTCAGCTCATAGAAATGAGAGTACACATGGATTGCCCTGGATGTGAAAACAAGGTGAAAAGTGCACTTCAAAAACTGAAAGGTACCCATCAATAAACACATTTTGCTTTGTCATATTTTCTGTTGTTCGTCAATTCAGTCACCACATGGTACAAACACCAATTCACTAGCAACAATACACATAACAATTATTACTTATTCAGTTTATGGATCAGTGGATACTTCATGTATCTAACTTCGTTTTACCCCTTCTTTTTGTGCTCTTTCTATAATTTGTTTAGGTGTGGATAGCATTGAAATAGACATGAGCTTGCAAAAGGTGACAGTGAATGGTTGGGCTGACCAAAAAAAGGTTCTAAAAACGGTTCGAAAAACTGGCCGGAGGGCTGAGCTATGGCAACTTCCTTACACCACAGATTTTCAGAATAATCAATATTTTCAACAGCACCATTTCAATGGCCCAATGAACTACTATGCTTCTCAGCCTTCTTCATCTTATAACTACTACAAGCATGGTTATGATAGTAGTGACCCCCGCTATTATCATTATCCTTCTCAATCTTCTGTCTTTGGCCACCAAACTGGTGCTACTTTTAGTGATGACAATCCCCATGCTTGTTCTATTATGTGATCGATATCATGGTGATATGACACCAAATAAAATAAAGTATACAATATTGTCTTCTTCTTTTTTTGTTTTTGGTGCATACAATATTGTCTTGTTTTTAATATAACGTGTATTAGGCAGTAAACTATAGGCAAAACAATTCTCTTTCCCATGTTAAATATAGTTATTAATTTCATTTTGAGTGACTCTAGCATGTACCGTTTGTTTTCTTCGGAACTATACTATTCATTAATGCATCTGTGCTTCCTTCACAATTAAACCTCAATTGTATACATGTGGGGTGTGGCTTCAACTTGCACGCCTTATGTTAGCCATTAGAATTGATGAATGATGATGATGATGATGCGGAATCCATCATAAATATAAAGTCAACTATTTTTAGTATAATTATTTATCTCCAGAAATTATGAGGATATTTGATAAAATATAAGGATTATATTGATGTTATCTACACTTTCATATCTGATTTTACTTTGTGGTAATTTTTTTTTTTGGATGTTTTTATTTACATAAAATCTAGCAGTCAACGAAATCTAGAAGGATAAGATTTAATTAACGTTGTTATTATTTGTATTTTTCATATTTTGTCATGTTTGCATGGACATCATCGTCATCATCATCATCATCATCATTATTATTATTATTATTATTATTATTATTATTATTGGTGCTATGATTACTTAGCTCTAAAAGTTATAATAATATGTTTTAAGACCTTATAAATATATTTCATTTTGATTTTAGTCCATTTAAACTTAACTTTTGGTTTTTAATCCCTCTTTTTTTCAATATTATATTTTTTGGTCCTTGTACTCTATATTTAGATCCCTAAAAGTAGTTTTTTTTTTTATACTTTGAAAATTATATTGATCACAATAAGATTTAAACCTTGGATCTATGCATGCTACACAAAACCCTCACCACTATATCTATTTTAAAGTAGTATAGAATATGTATTTAATCCTTACAAATATTAAAAATTTTATTTTTAACCCTTGTAAATATCTTCAAAATCTTCCATGAGATCTCAAATAATAATACTTAAATATGATTGTTTCAAGCTGAGAGAAACCAAATAAGTGTCGTCACTTAGTTATACAAATAAATGGTAGGGATCAAAAACATAATACTAGAAAAAGGAGGGACTAACAATTAACAAAAGAATTTAGAAGGGCTAAAATCAAAATGATTTATATTTATAGGGACTAAAAACATATTTAACCATAATAAATAATATTCATTGCTTTACTATATTTTTTGGGCCAAAATCGCGTTGGTTTGAATTGTTTAGTGTTATGCCTATAAAAACAACGCAAATATTTCACAAGGCATAAAGTCCAAAACAAGTCCAAGCCCAAAGCCTCCGAATTTTGTCATGGAGTTACCCAGTTCGTTTTTGTAGTTAAAATTTTGTTTATGCTGGTCCTCTAACTAAAGGTCCACTGGCGATCTTTCTCTTTTCTATCATTTGATTTTTATCTTCTTTTTTTTTAAAAAAAACTTACTCTATAACTAAAATCTTTTCAATTCCAATATCGGTTAAAAAGCATAGGATAAAACGACCCATTTGCTAAGAGATTCTTTCATGATCAGTTCATACATTATTTTATAGATTTTTCTTTTCAAAGTGCCCTTTTCTTCTATATGAATTATGCCACTACGTCTACACCACAATATAATCTTGTCTCTATCTAATTGTAATGGTGTCATTTGTGTCAATGTCATAGTACAAGTGCCACGCACCATGACATAGTTATCATCATTCTTAAAATAAAATATTCTTCACCCTTTTGATTGGTGCAACAAACGAACACACAGATTGCTGACTTGCTCTAAGCTCATATTTCCTCAGTTTTTGCTCCGATAATAGCTTTTGAAACTTTCGGCTAATTTTTAAAAATTCCACTCTTCAATGAAATGCAAGAAAACGTTAAAATTCTTGCATGCTATGATAGAAAACTGAAGCTTAGTAAATGTACCATTTATCTAAATGGAAAGTGAATTAGAAAAGGAGAGATTTCTTTTTTCAACGGTAAAGTGCAATCACAAGAAAAAAGTGACCATGGGTAGACGTTTGTTGCCAAGGAGCAGTACTGCATAGTAGAAAGCAATTTTATGTGAAAAGTTGACAAGGCTAAGGTTGCAGTGCAATGAGTTAAGTATCTTAGAAAAAGAAAATATGAGCTTAAAACAGGCAGGAAATAGAAAACCACTTATATGGAACAAATTAGAGATGCTAAGGTGGGCTAGCCTACCATGTCAAAAGCATGTGAAAAACGAAACAAGACATGTTAGTCCGCTAAAATTAAATAGGTTAAAATAGGCACCTCAACTCATTTTAGAATGGGCTGTTGGGTTGGTTCAAAAAAAAATTGTAAAGAAATTTTTTTAATAGTTTGATTTTTTTTAAAAAAAAAATGCTTTATAAATTTTTTTTAATTGATGCATACTCAAATTTTTCAAATCCATAACAACTATACATCAACTCATTAAATTTAATTATTTATACGAAGAAGATTATAATTTATTACATATAATGTATGCATTTCTTCCTTTTTTGGGTTAAACATGTTAAATTTGGTTTAAGTCTGAAGTCATGTCTCTTTGGCTTGGCTTTTTAGGGCTGTTGCAAAATAAGGACTAATAAATTATGAAATTTTTGTTTTATTTAAAGGAACAAAAAAAAAAAAAGAAAAGGTTTGGTCTGGTCAAGCCCACCCCAATCCACTTAAACCCGCCAGTTAAGCCGGTAGATTAGGTAGGTTGAAACTTTTTAACAAATTTAAATGTTCAGTTCAATAATCCTTTTAAAAAATGACAATTTTGGTTGATCAACTCAATGGGCCAATCGTTCACACATCGCTAGTACAATTTAGCTTTCATATTGAACACCCTTATTTCCTCATAGCACAACATATTTATTCATTCAATATATAAATATACATGTAACTAAAATTATTTTACATTGATATTTTCATAGTCACGAAGAATATATAGATATATATATGACACCCAGTGAATGCTGGAAAATGACATCAATTACTCAAAAATGATAAGTCCCGATACTGTGATCTCAACAAACTATGCCTTAAATATTAAGGATTCAAGGGCGACGGCTGAAGCGTTCAAATCTATCTAGCACCAGCATCAAATACGACAATGATACAATCCGATGCTGATATGGAAATACAATTAAATTCTAAAATTCAGCTAAGTTTTTTTTTTTTATTATTTCTATTTCCATCTTTGTAGTGAAGAATAAATGAAAGATACTTTGGTGACACTTATCATCGGCTAGACAATTGCAGCCTTGAAAGTTGAAACTGAAATTAAATTGAATCCATATATAACCTATTTTGTCTCTTCAGTTACGTGGGCTTAATAGTGTTAAGTATACATTCTGATTACTGGCTCTCGATAAACAATTTCAACTTACAAAACCCCTATTAATAATTGATTCTTAATATATGAAATAATTTGTTTTCAGGGAATACAATTAACAAGTGGTCCAATCTGATCATTTAAAAAAGAATTGCGATCTCGCTTTATAATAGTTAACACGGTAAAAAGTTTTAAGACTTTTGAATAAATTATTGGATTTTGCTACTAATGAAGGAGCTAAAAAATGAAATTTTTTTGTTTAAAAATATATTTTCTAAATTCGCACTAAATACGTTAAAAAAATTTAAATTTTCTTGCTCTTGACTGGTTAACAAAACTTTAAATTATTTGACAATAATATATGAATGAAGTTTATTATGAACATATAATAATCTAAGCAATATCAGTGTGCTTTACTATATACGAAAATCAATTTTTTGGAATGCATTATTAAATTAATGTGGGTCGAGAAACGTCCTTTTAAGATAACCCAAAAAGAGCAGTATCCTTAATTAATGTAAGTGCAACGAGGGTAGAGGAGCCTAAGTCTTCGAAAAGGAAAATGAGAAGAATAAAAGGGTAGGAGTGGTTGGTAATGTAAAACAAAAAGATCCATCATTTTCAGTGACAATATAGGTATACTACTTTGAAAGAAAAACAAAGCAAACGCACCACACAAGGGAAAGAAAAGAAAGCATCATCAGCAGATACATGGAAAGACAACACCGTCCACTCTCAAACAAAGACAAAAATACAAGTCTCTACGAAAATCAGTTCACACGAGGAGATTAAAAAGATACGTGAAATGATATATTGGTACAATGATTTTAGAGTTTAGACACTTTTCTTTTTTCTTGTTGAATTGATTTTAGACACTATTATATGTACATCTTATCTTTTGTTGATAGTGGAAGAGATGAAATGATTAATAATAAAAAATTAACTTTTATCTATTAAACGTATAAAACACTTTTATAATGACGACAATTAAAAATCAAAGGAAACCTCCAAAAAAAAAAATATCAAAGGAGATACCATATCAGTTAATTAAAATCAAGCTAATTACTTAACAACTCCCTTAATTTTTGTTGGTTCACAAGTGTCAAAGCATTTTATATTATCTTTACATAAAAATTAATTTCTAATAATAAATACAGATTTCTTTCTATTTATTTAGCAATTTTGATTTAATAATAAATTTTATATGTCTTAATATCTTGAGTTAGTTAACCAAAATAATATCTTCAGTTGATAGGATATATAACTAATTATTAACTATAACAATTAAATAATATCAATACTTTTAAATTTTATAAGAATAACAAGAAAAGGAAAATTAGTTTTTATATGGCTTTACAGTGAATGATTTGAGGTGTAATTACATCAATATGAAAAATTCAAAATCTCACATTAAGCGAGATTAAAATTAAAAGCCACATAAAAAAAAGGGACCCGTAGAACTTCGTGAATGGAGCTAAAAAGCTGTCACATCCCGCCGGCGCAAATGAAATCACGCATCATGCAAGATTTTATGTGGTTCGACAATAAAACACATGAAAGCTAATTGGGCCTTGAAAAATAAAACACATGTAAGGCCTTCAGCAATATTCATATTCATTGATTTCATTCTTATATAAGCTGACAAGTCAGGCAAAAAAAAAAAAATGCAAAATAAGTGGAAAATTTAGGTTGTTAAATAACGCTACACTGTTACTAGAACATTTATAACTATATTATCATTAAAATATATCATTAATTTATTATTTTTGCACCAATTTTTACACATAACAGACTAATTCTATTATTTCTCTTACTCTACTCTCTCTGTCTCTCCCTCTCTTTTTCAAAGAAGAAACACAAAGCCAACTTATCAAATGAGAAAGAAAAGAAGGAGGGGTTAATTTTTATTTTTTTTTGGTTTTTGCTGTGCTTTCTCTGTTATTTATATTTTTTTAGATACCATTTTTTTTACTCTACCTTTTTTTGACATGTAGATCATATCTCTTTTGTCCACTCTACTATTTTTTTTGTGACACACAGACCACATCCTATTTTTTCTCAACTCAACTCTAATTTTTGGACTAACAGACCACATCTTTTTTCTCTACTCTCTTTCGGTTTGTTTCTACACAGATCACACACATCCTTTTTTTCAGACTACCAACACCAAAATCAAATGGGATGAGTAGGGAGAGAATGAGGTGTTATATAGTTTTTGGTAATCTATTTTTTTTTTTGACACACACAAAGACTACTAGCAACAATAGAAACCAGTAAATAAAAAGAGGAAGGAGAGAGGACTCATTTTCTTAGGACTGAACATTAAAACAATGAATGAGGAGCGGTTATTTACATAGAGAGATGCAATCTTTTATCGATTGTTTAAAAATCTCGCATCGTTCGTCATTTTTTTAATATTTTATTATTATTATTATTTAGAAGTCTCGCATGGTGCAAATTGTAGTTTTAAAATATTAATATTTTATATATATATATATATATATATATATATCTCACATTATGTGAGATTTAAGTACCAAATATTATATTTTTTTCAAAAAAAAATTCTTGCTCAGTGTGAGATTTTAGTTTGAAAAAATTATGTTATTATTTATATTTCTCACTCGGTGTAAGATTTCAGAAATTCCATTCCTCATAAAGACCATATTATTGTATATTTAACACTCAAATACCATATTAAAAAAATGATTTATGAATAAAACTCTCAAATAAATATGAAGTACTTTTTTTGTTAGATTCTAAATAACTAAAAAATTCGATTCATTAACACATAATTTTCACATTCCTTTATAAATAAATTTACCAAAACTACAAGTGAAATCATTAAATAATGATACATCATTCACCGTGTGTTGAAGTGGCATACACAGAAAAATGGCATTCAAATAACGGCACTCCTAAAATAGAAGAATAAATCAGATTTTGATTGGCCATGACTCATGACGTGGCACGATGTGGCATATCCGTGGAGCATCAAAAGGACCGAAAAGATTTAAAAAATAACGAAAAAGTCAAGGGCATATTCGACATTTCCTCCTCCCAATCCTTTTCCCCTACAGAACCTCGAGCAAGAAGAATCGCAGAGAGAGAGAGAGAGAGAGAGAGAGAATTCACAAATTGCGATTTTCGCAGAAACCCTAATTCCGAAGAGATCGGTGATGGCTTCCTCCAAGGAACGCGAGACCTTCGTCTACGTCGCCAAGCTTGCCGAGCAGGCTGAGCGATACGAAGGTTTAGGGTTTCTTCCTTCTCTGCTCGGACACACACTTCGGTGTGCTTGAACATTGATGATGCCTGTTTTTTGCGATTGCTTCTTTTGAACTTGTTTTGAGTAAATTTATGTTCTTTTCTTCGATTTCATGTCAATTTCAGTGTAAAAATTTGATTTTTGGGCTAATTTTGGCTTACTGTGTACTGTTTACTGTCAGTTTGGTTGCAAGGGGAGTACGGAAAAGGGATCGGTTAGGTTTAGGGCCCCTTTCAAAGGAAATATAGTTTTCTATTTAATTTTTCTGTTTTTTAGTTTTTTTTTAGCTTAAATTTTGGGATTTTTTTTTTCTTTAAAAAATTTTGTAAATCGGGTTTTTGAGGGTTTGATGAGCATGTGGATACTTTTTTAATGTTTGGGGCTGCATGTTCAAGTTATGGCATGATCCTTAAGAGTGTTCTGAGTTTTTTCGTTGATTGAAGATGTTATCTCATTCTTCATGTGATCTGATCAAATGAGAAGCTTGGTTCATTATATTTTTGTTTTTTCTTGTGTCTGGTTATGGCAGAGATGGTGGATTCGATGAAGAAGGTTGCGTATCTAGATGTTGAACTCACCGTTGAAGAGCGAAATCTGCTTTCTGTTGGTTATAAGAACGTGATCGGTGCTCGCAGAGCATCTTGGAGGATCCTGTCTTCCATAGAGCAAAAGGAAGAGACAAAAGGAAATGAAGTGAATGCAAAACGGATTAAGGAGTACAGGCAGAAGGTTGAGTTGGAGCTTACGAACATATGTAACGATGTTATGAGAGTGATTGATGAACACCTTATACCTTCGGCTGCAGCTGGTGAATCAACTGTCTTTTATTATAAGATGTGAGCATCAATGTCTCATTCGCCACTGCAGATTTTTGTGCCATATTTTTGTTGTTAACGATTTGATTAGAGGATGTTCAAATATTCTGCTTGCAGGAAAGGAGATTACTATCGCTATCTCGCAGAATTTAAGACTGGCAATGAGAAGAAGGAAGCTGCTGATCAGTCAATGAAGGCATATGAGGTGGATGTTATATATCTTGTTTTTGCTGTTTATATGATACTTGCACCTAGTACTATACTGTAGATGTTTATTTGCTGGGTTGGGTATTCTTTTGCTCTTCCATTTTTTTATGTTGGTAGACATAGTACTTATGATTTATTTATGGTCCTTCATTGAGTATTCTTCTCCTTTCACTGAATTTTTTTATCAGTTGTTTGGGCCGGGATTGATTACTGGCACTGGAGAAATTTGTATATTTACCCCAGTTATGTATGACATGTTGATTGCTTTTGCTATTATTCTTCTCTAAGATGGATTGATGATACCTGCCAATTATTCTTGTATACTTTACGTGACCAAGTTTGTAGTGTTGAAAAAATGGAACTTGAAATTGAAATTGTTCATTTCCTATCACTGGATGAATTTTTCTTCTTCATAAATCATAACCATATAATTTCTTTGGTTATAGTGATGTATATGCTTTGTGTTTGTTTTCTCTTGGAATATCTTTCACATTGTACTTTCTGGAAGACCGGTACATTCTAAGGAGTTTGCTGTTCGGAATGCTTTATCCTTTTATCTATTACAATGATGACTAATATATTTTGTTTATTGCAGTCTGCTACCTATGCAGCAGATGCTGAATTACCCCCTACGCATCCCATCCGATTGGGTCTTGCTTTGAATTTCTCAGTTTTCTATTATGAGATATTGAATTCACCAGAGAGGTTTGTCAATTTGGTTTTCTGATTATGATTGGAGATTGTAGATTGGAATCTTTGTGTTCAATTGGTGATGTATTTTCCTTTTTACAGGGCTTGTCATCTTGCAAAGCAAGCTTTTGATGAAGCTATTTCAGAGCTTGACACCTTGAATGAGGATTCATACAAAGATAGCACCTTGATTATGCAACTTCTCAGGGACAACCTTACCTTGTGGACTTCTGACATTCCTGAAGATGGAGGTAGTTATTACTAGAAACTTATAGTAACTTTTGTTTATTCTTTCTTTAAGTCTTTATTATTATTATTATTATTATTGTTATTTTTTGATAAAATATTTCAGTACATCTATGAAAATGTGTCCTAAGAGATAGGAATAGTTCTGGATTTCAAGGGCAACCTGTTATATACATTGAGGATGGTAACTGATGGGTTTGAAACCGATATTATGAGATGCCAAACAATGCATGAAATCACGGATTAGTATTATCTTTTAAAGTCAGTCAGTAATCTTATTTGGCCAAATATTATGATAGTTATGTCCTTTTTAGTGCTTCTTTCTACAAATGTTTACTGCATTTTTCTCACCTGCTGTTACAGAAGATGCCCAGAAAGTGAATGGCACTGCCAAGCTTGGCGGGGGTGATGATGCTGAGGTGAGTTATTCTCTCGAACTCATTAGCTATGATATTATTTCTTTGTTATTGCTTCAATTTATTCATCTTTTTTATTCTTTTTGCAGTGAGTGGTGGCAACTTCCTTTAGGACTTGATGCATGTACTCGGGAATGAAACATGAGGGCTGATTACTTGTCTGTGTATTAGCTGGAGATAGGGTTCTATTTTTTCCTCTTTCTCTTTGTTTCTTGTTGATTGGCCATACCTCCCAATGAGGAAAAAAAAAAGAAAAAAAAAGAAAAAGAAAAGAACTCCATTTGTGCTATATTATTGTATGTTTTTATTTGTGTGGTGTCTGGAAATGGCCTATTTCATTCCTAAGCCTTTCCTCCTGTCTGTGGGGGGAATAGATTGATGAGGATTTCTTATGGTGTATTTCCTGTTCCAATGAAATACTGCAACTTCTTTATATGGAGGTACTGCTGTAGTCGAGATTGATTTATCGATAACACTCCATTTATTGTCTTCCAATCCTTAGCATTACCAATGTTGTTGCATGTGGAGGTAAGCAAATAAACGGCCAGCTGGGAGAAAGTGGTCTTGCTGTGCTGAGCACTCTTATGTCATGATCAAGAAAATATCATTCTTTTTGGGAGGACAGGAACGTAGCCTTTCCTCCTATTTTCAAGTCTTTACACGATGAACCAGTTTTCTTTAAGGGGAGTATGATTATTTTGACAATAGTTGCTGTGCATGGAGCAGCCATATATGAAACTGAAAGCAAAGAAATTTTTTGGTAAGTAACTTAGCGGAATCATGAATTAAAAGGTAATTAACCGGATAACTCTGTAAGGTTTCAATCTTGTATTACTAGTATGAAAGATTTGGGTCTTAAAATGATGATGTCATAATTTCTCATTGCCATAATAATACCCCTCTCTACATTAGCCTGAGTGTTGAAGATAGCAATGGGTGCGCCCAGTCTATTACCGTAATAGAGTATTTTATATATTATAGTTTTGAGTGTGTTAAATCTGTAATTGTTCTACCTATCCAACTTGGGGGTGGGAAGTTCGTGGTTGTGTATGTTCTCTGATATAATGTTGGAGTTGACCTGCTTCTTTATTAATAAAAGTACTGTCAATGACAAAAAAGGCAAAAAGAATCTATTACTGGAATGATAATTTCTCCTCTCTATTTTTGTGGGGATTAATAATTTTGTAAAGTTATTTACACATAAATTTCGAAACGACATATTCATTTTACACAGACCACTTGGGGGAAGTAGATGGAATAAAACAGAAAAAATAAAGAGGAAACGAAAAAGATGAAAAGTTACGGATTTCACACGTATCAATTGAGGGCAATTGATTGGGAGGAAAAAGAAAGAAAAAGAAGATGAGGGATGGCCTAACAGGATCCATTCCTGTGATGAGATAGGTCGGTGTAAATGACACCCCTCTCAACAAATTATTGGCTACCGTGAGGGCACGTGCAGTTATTTCTTTTATATATGTCCCTAAAATATGAGTTCTTTTGTGATACAAAGTATGAGCTGTCTATTATTAAGGGACTGGATGGAATATCCACAGGATCATGCTCATCTGGTTACGGTTACCAACTATTACTAAGAATTGATGCTTGACTTGATGGAGAAGATAAAGACAAAATCACGCAGCAGCAAACTGTGGTTCTATACCGTAGATTAATCCACAATCCACATGAAGAACCCACAAGGTGATTATATCCATATCCAATTTGCATAATGCTCTCTGGAGCAGAGGACTTATTAGCAATTTAGCGTTAACATTGTGCTAATTAATGTCAAGGAACCAGAACCATACAATTTGTGACATGAAAGTGAATGGAATGGAATTCCATCCGAGTTGTATAGCATCCATTAACACACTGCCCTTATGATCTTTATGGTATTTATTATTGTACTGCCACTCCCAATTCACCCACCTCCTCACATTATTTCCATCAACTACTCATATATACTCAAATTTGGTGTTGCAATGAGCTGCTGCTGTGAATTCAATGGTTGCAGTAAGGAAAACAAGATTTTGGCTGTCATTTTTGACTTAGATGGCACACTTCTGGATACTGGTATGATACTATTCTCCCCTACTACTACCACCACCACCACCACCACCCCTGTTTATTCTCTTCAACCATGTTGCTGGTGGAACTTTGTTTCTTTTTTGGTTCTCCTAAAAAACACTGCATCTATGTTGATGATGGTTGTGGTGCAGAAAGGGCAACAAGGGGAGTTTTGAATGAATTTTTGGCAAAGTATAGGAAGGAATTGGACAGGGAGAAGGAGGACAGGAAGAGGTTGGGGATGACACAGAAGGAGTCAGCTGCTGTAATTGTGAAGGACTATGAACTCCCATTGACACCTGACCAATTCATCAAGGAAATCACTCCTTTCTACAGAGAAAGGTACCACTCTCAACCTAGTTTCTGTAAGATAAAGCTATGACATAAGATTAATTTCTAATATGGAAATGGAAGGTTAAATGGTTCAAAACTGCTGACTTCAGTAGGGACTTGAGGAACAGTTTGATATATGAAACACTAAATAGTTTGGCTAATAAGTTGTTTATAGTAATCGGTAAGAATGTGATTTTCTTAATTTTCTCACTTCTGAGCATGTTTTCAAAGCTTATGCACATTTAGAATTAGAAGTGGTGTTACTATTTTCAATAACTGGAGTCAAAGTAGTTGGATCTGATATTTGGATTGCTGACACAGACATTCAGTGTTCTTATTTTCGAATGTTTAGGTGGGCTGAAGCCAAAGCATTGCCTGGTGCTAATCGCCTTATCAAACATCTCAAGAAAAATGGAGTGCCAATGGCTCTTGCTTCAAACTCCTTGAGAGAGTACATAGATGCAAAAATTTCACACCATGAAGGTTGTTTTCTGCTACTAGCTTGTAGTGATTTATCATTGCCTTTCTAGTTTTAGAAATCAACTTGCCATTCTAATTTTACTTCTGAATCGATTACTAAGTAGTTAAAACCATATGGTGACACACAGGTATGACTGTATGAGTTTCTAAATTAACTGCTGCTGAAGATAATTACTTAGCTTTAATTCCTTTTCATTATTTTTTCCTTAAGATTAGTGATGAATTAAATGATTAGTTCAGTCTCCAATGTCTTTAAAGTTCATTAGCCATAACCCATGGAGATGATGGAATTTGGAGGAATGTTTGACATTTACATAAAACTATGACATGATGCTCTCTGACTGATAAATAATTATTTTCACTCCTTGGCTGTACTTTTTAGAATGAAATGAATATCCAAACTTTGACTTCCAGCATGACTAATTAGTAAAGGAGAAAATTTCATTTGCTTAAAAGTAATTTCCAGCTAAAGGTTCCCTTCTGAGCCATGATATGAAGCTATTCACCTTTTCTTTATGCTTTATTTTGGCTCATGAATGCCTTTTGCTTTGCCTTATTGACATATACTTTCCTGCTTAAACTTCTATGTTTGATTCTTATTAGAATTGGTATTTGTAGGTTGGAAAGAGAGCTTTTCTGTAATTCTAGGAAGTGACCAGGTTAAATCTGGAAAGCCTTGTCCATATTTGTAAGATTCTCTGTTATGAAGCCCTCAATTAGTAATTACCGCTTATAAGTGGACTTCTACACTCTGACCTTTCACATATCTTTTATGGAACATGTGAAACACTAAATACAAATGGATTTAGCAGCAGTGAACAACTATAAAATTTTTTGAGTAGCAAATAAGTCTCGCCATCCCAAGTTTTAGCAGAAGTTCTCATTACAAAGTAAATAATCGATTAACAATGGTCTCAATGCCAAGCAATAATAATCGATTAACAATGGTCTCAATGCCAAGCAATGACATCATATAACTTTTCCTTCAGATCTCTCAACATTTTCCCAGTTTTACTATTTTTTGTTTAGTAGAGATGTTCACTTTTGAGTCACATACTATTTTTTGTTTGGTAGAGATGTTCACTTTTGGGTCACAAGTCGTACTTTTCCAATTTGATCACAGTAGTAAGTCAGTCTAGTTGTTGCAGATTTGAAGAAGCTGCCAAGAAAATGGGTGTAGATGCAGTTAACTGCCTGGTGATTGAGGATTCCTTGTAAGTCTACCAAAGTTTCTGCTGAACTCTATGATTCATTACCTATTGTGCTTTTTATTGAGTTTACTATCAATTGGCTTGGAGTGACTCATGGCTTTACAATATTTTGGTTGCATGACAAATTGATAGTAAATCCTAGTCTTGACCAATGATGGTCTAGCATAACCAGGGTCAGATTGCTGTGCATCATTGTTGTTCATATTTAGGGTCACTGATACTTTATTGAGATCAACAACTTATATTCAAACAAGCATGGCTTGTAGGAGACGCTTTCCCATAAATTCTGCACTACATTATTATCGAACATTCTCATAATGCATAAGACCACCATTCTAGTACTTGCTGCTGTAAATTAATTTTTTGTCAAGTAATCTACCAGTTGTCAAAATAATGTTCAGTGTATATGTCCCTCGAGATTTCTGTGTATGTTGAGTAAACAGCTACTACTAGACATTCATCTGTGGATATTGAGCATATCCCTTTCCCTATTTTGATTCACCATTGGGATATGTCACAGCACATGGTGCCACTTTTTTTGTGCATCTTGTGTAGCCACTCAATTTTCTTTCTTGTAATAATCATAATCCTATGCGTATAGTTTTATGTTCTGCAATGTACTTTACCAGGGTTGGTGTCAAGGCAGCAAATGCTGCAAAAATGAAGGCAGTAGCAATACCATCACGAAAGGAAGCTGATTGTTATCTGCTAGCAGATGTTGTACTTCATTCACTTTTAGAGTTTCAACCTGAGCTATGGGGCCTTCCACCTTTCCATGATTGTAATGCAGTTACTTCTTAGTTCTTAGTTATTTGCTTTGTGTACATACTGTGGTCTCTGATGAGAGTAATCCATCAAACTAATATTGGCAGGGGTAGATAACACATTGCCTATTGAGCCAATTCATGTTAGTGGTTTGTATGTTAATGGAGCTCTACATGAAACCACAGGTTTGTGAAACTGCTACTTTCTTCATTTCATAAAGTTGGTAACATTGAGAGCTTCCATGTTCCTAATTAGATGATGTTATGACATTGTAGTAACAAGTTACCTCCCGAGAACATACTCTTCAAACTGAGTAGTAATGTGATTAATCTTGTATATTCAAAGCAGCTAACATAAACCCTGATCCTCCCTTCAATTTCAGTCTTTTTAACTATTAACATGTCTTTTTAATCAATCTGATGAAATTAAATTCCTTAATCCAGAGAATGCAACATTTGCTCTTCCTGATCAAGTTGTTGGAATTTACTTCGGTTGGGCCAAGGTTGATACAGATAGGAACCTTAAGACATTGGTCAGCATTAATTTGGACCACTTCCCCAGTGATGGCAACAAAAGAATAGTGAGTAGTCATCTAAAACCCAAAAATTTTTTAAGTCCAACATCAAAAACTCTGGTGGATACCTTGTAGTATACTCTTTGGTTGTTGAGTCTACCAAATTCTTATTAGTAAGGTCAGATTTCACATTTATGCTAGCAGTATGCAACATATTGTAATTGTGGACTGATTTAATTGAAATGGAGGCACATGGGTTGGACAAACTACAATGCTTTTCTGCAATCATAGACATTTGGAAAAATTACACTCATCTCTCCTGATATTTATAGAAATGCAACTCACACCCCCTTTACTTGTCCAATTTTAGGTATTTATATTACAGTCACACTCTTCATTCACAGAATACCGTTAGTAAACTTAACAGAATGATATTTTTGTGATATTAACTGTTTTTAATTAATAAAATTACAAAAACATCTTTACCCACTCTGTTAAGTTTAAATGTATTTTTATAATTTTATTAATTAAGAATAGTTAACATCACAAAAATATTATTCTATTAAGTTTATTAACGGTGTTCTATGAATGAGAAGTGTGGTTATAATATAAATATGTAAAATTTGACAGGCAGAGGGATGTGAGTGTAAGTTGGACAATTAGAGGGAGGTATGAGTTGTATTTTCACAAATCTTAGGGAAAATGAGTATAATTTATCCTAGACATTATTATGTACTAATCATTCAGGTTATGCTTATAAGTTTGGCTTTGTAGCATAAACTTTCAAAATTTTACTCTACAAAACCCTTCTCTCTCCTCGTTTCCCCTCCAAAATCAAACTCACGAACACACCTTCAAAATCTATTTGATGCTCTTCTTGATTTACTGATTATGCATTATATGCACTAATGGAGATTATTGGGGCTCATTTTTGCAGTATGTTTCCCTTATGGATGCAAACAATGACCAGAAATCTCAGCAGCCGATGCAAATCCATCTTGTTGGCTATATAAGATCGTTGGACAAGAAGGTAATAATGATCTTTTGATATAATAATCTAGCTAGGGAGCTATGTTTTTGGCAATCCAAAATTCATCAGGTTATTACATCAGTTAGAAGAAATTGCTGGAATTTTATGAAAAAAAAAAGTATGGTCATTGTATAAATGAATTACTTAGATATCAATAAATATGTCAGCATGATTCTGTCAAATAAAATTTAACTAAAAATTTTACACTTGAAAAAGGTATTTAGCTTCAAAAAATAGTTTTCAATTTTCATCTTCTATTCTCGGGATTTTATGAAAAAAATAATTAAAATAAAAAATAAAAACTGAAAATTAGTTTTTGAAATCCAACGGGCTCTAACACTTTTTAATGTCTTACTTGTTTGTACCCATAATTACTCTTTTATTCTAAGTCAAAATTTTGCGTGCATGAACAGGAACTCACGTCAAAGGAATTGGAGAAACTCGAAGAATACAAGTCTATTGCTAGAGCTTCACTTGATTTGCCTTTGTTCACTTATTTTTCCTAGAAAAGCTTCACGTGGAGGAGGCAGTACTCAAGTGAACCTTATAATCGTTGGAGATAATATATTACCGAAAAGGTTAAAATAATAATATAGCACTCAATTCAGCTATTCTCCACCATCCATGTATTTGGAAAAAGGCAAATATATGTACGGTCTATTTGGTTCGCATTTTTCTTTCCATCATTTTCTTACCCCTTTTTGTTTTTAACTTGAGAGCCCTTATAGGAGCTAATAGGGGAGAAGAGAAAAGATAGACAAATCAGAGATCAATCTCTAATCGAAATCACGTAAACTATTTAGTTATAATTATAACAACCAAATAAATGCCACTATTTTATTTTTTTTCCCCAACAAGAAAATCTCACTAGAGTAATTGATCTCCATCAATGTTTCTTTTTTTGACCTTTTTGGTTTACATCTCCATCAAATTTCAAATGGAGCAAATATGAGAGTTGCCTACGGGTTCAATGGGCCTGAAATGAGAGGAAGAATGAAAATGCATTTTCATGAATTTGGTTTCCATTCATAATAGCCTTTGGATTTCATAGAGTTTGTTTTTTGTAAAGGACATAATTTGTATCAAAAATTTTATGTTCATTGTAATCTATTCTTAAACCAAATAATGACATGTATGCATTTTTAGAAAAACGAATGGCTTAAAATCCAAAAGTATAAACTCTTTTTAAGTAAAATGACTATTTATCATTCTTTGATTTGAAAATCAGATATAATGAATGCAAAGAAGTTGGTCTAGTTTTTTTTTTTTTTCCTTTCATAAATAAATTGGTAAACTGAATCAACTTCAATGCTACTTTTTCAGCAAAAAGGTTGAAGAAATGAAATTAGTACCGGAACCAACCCAAACAAAGCTATATTTGTCTATTTTCTGTGTTTTTTGCTTTGGTTTGAAACTGTGAATGTCTTTGTACAAAAATAATATCGTGATTTTCGAATGATTAATGAATAGAGGACTACATGGCATGGTAAATAAAACAAGTGCTGAATTTCCCCTTATTTTTCATTTGGTCTCTTAAGTACTCTGTTTCAATCAAAACTGGTTCAATGACAAAAGTCGCCTTAAACATAAACCAAATATTCTATTCCACTTTCAATTGCATAAACAAACAATCCACCCCCCCCCCCCCCCCCCCCCAAAAAAAAATACTCAGTCTACCGAAAAAAAAAGTTGCATAAGCAAACAAAAACATACTATTGGATACACCTTGGTTTTTCAGATTGGTTTTATGTCATCTAGCACATCTTCCTAATTTAGTCACTATCCCTATTAAGTCAAAACCAAGTCCTACAAGATTCATTCAATTTTCACCATAACAATGTTCACCAAACCGTCCATGACAAGTACATATTGACAAGGTGGTGAAAATGAAACATAACATTGGACGGTACATACAACGAAATTTATACTTCGATCTCCACCAAGCACAAACATTGTCCCTTACCATCTCTATTAGCTCCTTAAGTACAACCTTTATATATAAATGCACATAAGCACACAAAATCTCATCAATCAACTAATTAACATCAAAAAGCAATAGAAAAACACTTAATAAGCATCATTATTATAACAATATGGCAGAGAAGGAAGGGGGGATTCTGAAGAAGGGTCATGAGGAAGGCCTCAAGATGGCAGTTTCACTGCTCCAAGAGTTTGATCTCCCAGAAGGGCTTCTCCCTTTAGCTGATGTGATTGAAGTCGGGTTTGTTAAGGCCACAGGGTACATGTGGATAGTGCAGAAGAAGAAGGTGGAGCATGAGTTCAAGCTCGTAAGCAAGCTTGTTAGCTATGACCCAGAGATCACAGGTTTCATCTCAAAGAAGAAGATCAAGAAGCTCAAGGGTGTGAAGGCTAAAGAGCTCATGCTGTGGCCACCAGTGAGCGAGATCAGTGTTGATGACCCGCCAACTGGGAAGATCCACTTCAAGAGCCTTGCTGGCATCACCAAGACTTTCCCAGTTGAGGCCTTCGCTGCTGGCCAGTAATATAATACAACTTCTTTTTTCTTTTTTCTGTTTTTTTTTTTTTACATGTGTGGATGTGCCTCTAGAGAAGACATGTAAGCCAACAGTACTGCACTGCATGCATGCTTGGCATATATAGAATAAAAGATAATAGCTTGATTTCCCTGCTCTATTTGGTGTAATTGGATTTAGTTCAGCTGTATTACATGAAGGTTTTTATGCCTATCATTTTGGTGATTCGGCATTTCTATGCAAAATGATTGGTTATTTGAGTAAATCATTTTTGGGACTTTATTTCAGTTTATCTTTTTGAATAAAATGGAGTAAGGGGGAGGCACCCCCGATACTAGCAAGTAGGGCGCTAGTGCCCTGAACTAGGGATCCTACCAATAGATAATAGACACTTATTAGACTCAACCCATGGCATTCACGCTCATCCTTCAAACTAAGCTACTCAGAAGACTTATTGATGTTACCCCTGAGCGACAAGGGATTTCCCTGCCAAGAGATTTGAACCCATGACCAAAGAATAGCCACAAATTCAAGTCCTGGAACCTAACAATTTGTGTCAACCTCAATTGATCCAGGGACTTTATACATAGAGAAAAAAATAAAACTAAGAGACTAACGAATCTGACTAAGTAGGTTCCGCTCCCTACGCAGCATATTATTTTTTTACATTAATTTTCTCTATTCACAATTCTTAAATTTAAGATACGGATTAAGAAAAATAAATGCAGAATACTACACCAATCAAGTATCAAGTGTTTTTAACTATACCTGATATATATCTCGAGTTTTTTCTTGCTTTGTTTTGACTTTTGAAACCTCTGCGTACTCACCATTCAAAATCAACACAATTGCTGCCCCTTTAGCCCAAATTATGTTAACATAGAAATCTGGGGGGACCTTTCGATCTTTTTTATTCCCCCTTCTTTTAAAGAATTTGAATGAAAATGGGTAACCGGGTGTCATCAAATGCTCATATAAGAGTAAGTTGGTCCAAATGGTTTATTGACTTTTTGTGAAAAACCATTACTGTCGTATTTGATACATTGAAGAAAGGAAATAGGAAGCAAACTTAGTTGCTTGTACAAAAAGATATACGTACATGATTTCAAAATGCTAACTACGGTCTACCTCTTTGAGCTTTGCCTGCCTAAAACTACTACGAATTTTTTTCGGTTTCTTGTGACGAGCATTGAGAAAAATTGGTATCCATGTGTGTGTATCACAGAGAAACTTGAAATTCCTAATTTGAACTATTGGTGCAATCTTGGAACACCTTCATTTTTCAGTTACATGTGAATACAAATAATAGAGTATGAATTCTAAAATCTAGGGACTATTACTTTTCCTCACTGATTCCTCTAACAACTGGTGGGTTGGCCGGATCATCTCCTTCACCTTCTCTCCATTTTTGTATATTTTAAAAGTTGGAACACTTCTTATGCTTTCAGCTTTTGCTATTGCTGGACACTCCCCCACGTCCACCTTCAATTGAATTTAAACGAAAAATTAGACTAATTATGTTAGAATGTTCATAATAAGTCACTTACATTGCTTACCTTAATAAACTTGACAGATGGATATCTAACACACAATGTATTTACGAATGGAGATATTTCTTGACATAGTTCATTTGATGCCTCTTTGAAATGAACCACTGAAACACCTGAGAAATTCAGATCTTCATTATAAATAAATAACTGAAGCAAGAAAAATGATAAGCCAACATTGTTAATATTTTTAAATATATATATATATATATATGGGGTATTGAAATTACTAGGAGATGCAACAGCTGCTCTGAATTTATCCAATGCAGAAATTTCTTCAACTTCAACTCCAAACTTGGTACCATATACCATTGCACGGGATTTTTCCAATGCAAGTTTAGCCTGATGAAGAGATTCGGCAACTTCTTTGTCTTGTGGGAGCTCGCGTCTTAAAGTCTCGTAATCTTTAACAACTTGTGCCCATCTTTCAAGCTGTAACAAGATCATGCATATTAAAATACTTGAGAGGACAAAATAACAGCAAAGACACTTGCATTGCAACTGGCTTCACCTTAGCATTTGACACGGCTCTACGGAAAAGGGCCTTGGTGTAATTTGGTTGAATGCTGAGAGCTTGGTTGCAATCTTGAACAGACTGTTCCCATAGTCCAAGTTTAGACCAACAAATAGCTCTATTGCAATGTAGAACATAGTTGAGATTGTCATATTTGAGGCCTTCTCCATAAGCAGAACAGGCTTCAGAAAACTTGCCAGAGCTGAAAAGATCATTGCCCCTGGACCGAGCTCTTGCCACCATTTTCACGATATTTACAATCCTAGCAAGTTCAACATTGCTGTAATCCAACAGGCTAGCCTTTTCTGCGGCCATGACCGCATTCTCAAACCTGCAGCATTCCATCATTTGCTTCTCACTCAATCAATCAAGAGCTTTTTATAGTTTTGGATTTGGAGTCTAAGGTGTTTTTTTACCTTCCAAAGGCCATCTCAACCTGTGCAGAAACAAAAGACACATAGGCTTCACCAACCATACCAAAGAACTTGGTTTGAGAGCAGGCTGGAGGACAACCTTCCAACTTGGGAATGTTTGCGAGAGAGGATTCTGCATCCTCAAATTGTTGGAGCTTTAAATAAGATTCCGCTTTACACGCAACGAGCTGCAAGTAGCAAGCTGAGAAGTTAGGAAATAGAAATTGTGCAAATTAATTGGAAATTTGAAATTTTGGGCTCATTTCATTAGTCAAGAGCCTACCTGAGGTGAGAAGTCTGCTCCAGCTGCAATGGCTGCCTCTGATTCCCTAAGTGCTCTCTTCCAATCTCCAATCTTGCGCGCATCTGCACATCGATTCAGATGCTTCTCCAACAATCTCAGCTTCTGGTCTTCAGATTGATCCTCCTGTGGTCCAGAAAGGCAAAGGTGGTGCTGGGAATTTACAACCTGCCCAAAGCTACAGAACTTCCAACTCAGTAGCCTTGAATGAGCCAATGCAAAAATTGACTCGTTGAATTTAAATGTCAACAGTACCAAATGAATAAATACGAAGAGAAACTCCAATCACAACTCTTAGAGGAACAAGTCACAGCAAAATAAAAAATCTTAATTACAGTACCAATGTATATAACAGTATTTTCAACATCTAGATAGAGATTAATGTATAAATAACTTGCAATTTCAGTTACATTTCTGGTGAATGTGATGGATATGAGAGGATAGTTAACAATGGATGTGAAGTTCCATCAGTCACTATTAACACACGTCTCCTTCTATTTTCTCATAAGCACTTTTACTAGTAATGCACCTGAAATCTTGAGTTATTAACACACTGTTCTTCAGGTGTCTTATGTCTCGAAAATTATTATGCCAATGACAGTACTGCATTAGCAAAGGCATGCAAGCAAACAGTATAACTCAATACCCAAAACAAAATCCATATGATAAATACCCGAACACAAAGACCAACAATTCAAAACAAATATATCAAAGCTAACAAGAGAATCAGTTGTCGCTCTTTAACCACATTATCTCAACCGTCATTGCTGTTACACTAACTCTTCATACACTAATAAGACTAATAAGATTCTTAACACTTGCATTTCCCAACAGCTTTGAGCTAAATCTATATAACCATGAAGTTGATTGGTTATCCATCAGGAAAAACAAATCCAACCACAAAAGACAAATAAGCATTATTGATCAAACCAATCAAAACCCATTCCATTGCATTTCATCACCCCCATCACACACACAACAAACGAACAAAACAACAATTATTACTATCATGAAACCATGTAGTTCACGACATAGTATCAAAGTCTCTATGACCAAATGTTGCAGGGTTCGAGTCCCTATTCTGATAAAATTGTTCACACTTCAAGCCCAACCAAAAAAGATATTTGCGCCGGGGGACATGTTAGAATATAAAATCATTTATGTGACTCTATCGAACAGCTTAAGTTCTCGAAGAAGATGGTCCATGACAATTACCGTAGATAAAGAGAAGCAAGCCTCTTGTGTGCCCTGGCATAACCATGATCCAACCTCACAGCCTCATCACACTCCCTCGCCGCCTCCCCAAGCCTTCCCAATGCCGTCAGCGCCGCCGCACGGTTACTCCGGCACGCCGCATTCCGTGGCGAAATCTCCACCGCGCGATCATACAATGCAAGCGCCTCAACGAAATTCCCATTCCTATACAACTCGTTCCCAACCCTCTTCACCTCCTCAGCATCACCACAACCACCCATCATCATAGCACGCTTCACTGCACCGGCACACACCTGATTACCAGTCCCTCCCGATAAGATGTCTTCATTGGTGGTGTTGTTCCCATGCTTCGCGCCTCCACCACCACCGCGCATGATGCTCCCCCGGCCGTAGTTCACGGAACCGGAGCCCAGGACATCGGACCGGGTCGACCCGCGAGATGGGAGGGCCGGTTTCGGGGACTTCCCGGCCCCGGCGGGGAAGATGTTCCCGCCGGGGGATAGGGTCGGGCTGGAAGTTGGTGTTGTTGTTGCTGCTCCGGCGAAGCTTCCGCCGGAGTAGATTAATGGGGCGCCAGCTGAGACGGTTCTCCGGTGACCGGGCTTCGGGTTTCGAGGCGGCGCGGTTGCGGATCGGAGGGTGTCATGGGCGCCGGCAAGGTCACCGGAGAAGTTGGCGGGGTTGGTGGGGCGGGGTGGTGGGTTCTTGGCGGCGGAGAGGGAGCCGGAGGAGGTGGCGGTGGCCGGTTTCAGTGGAGAGACAGGGGAGCCTCGTAGATCGAAGTGTTTGGAATCGGGCTTGTTCTTGGTGTGGTCATTATACAGAGAATAATCGAAACCTTGTTGTTGCTGTTGCTGTTGTTGAATAGGCTTTGACATTATGTGTGTTTGTGTCGTGTGTGTGTTTTGTTGTTTGTTGTGGCGAACCAACAGACGAGAGAATCTAGTTAGTATGAATGTGTGTGTGTGTGTCGCAAATCAAATCTGTCTGTGATTGTGTTGTGAGTGTGCGTTTAAAAGAGGAGAGGGAGGGCAGCGCCAAAGAAGGGATTTTGAGTTTGAGGATGTCACGAGTGAATCAAGTGAGTGTGAGCCGGAGCCGCGGAGGTTGTAATGTAATGTATGTGCTAAATAATAGAGGGACTACGTTTATACATAGCTATCCTCCAAGGCACCCTGCTATCTCGTATTTGATTGCCATCAGATGAGATGCAGATCGTGACCAGCATCGATAGAATGTGGGCTCTAAATAACATTTTTCTGTGACATATCACGGGAGAGAATGATGTTCACATGTTAAAATTTTCATATGGCTTCTGCACGTATAGATTTTTTTATAATTGAAAAAAAAAATCAATATTCATCCAATTTGCACTTATAAATTATTTTAGTCCCTAAATTTTAAAATGAATCAGATTAATTCCTGACATTACAAAATATAAATTGTATTAGTCCTTCAATTTATTTTCAATTAATATTTTATCAATTAAATGACGATAAGTAACTTTAAGTGATATCATGATATACTATTTGCCTTTTGAAGCAAAATGAAATTTAAAATAACTCATTCGGTGTCTAACATTATAAAGAATGAGTCATTTTATAATTTGAAATGAAAATTTAAAAGACTAATTTTGTATAAATTTAGATACCAAAATGAATCATTTTAAATTCTATTATACTTCAAATAATATAAGATATGTCAAGATATCATTTAAAATTATTTATCATCATTTAATTGATAAAATATTAAATAAAAATAAATTAAGAGACTAAAATAACCCACATTTTACAATGTTAAGAACTAAATTGATTCATTTTAAAAATTAAAGACTAAACTAACTCATAAATATATAATCATGGACTAAAATGAGCATTAATTCAAGAAAAGTTGTGGGTCAAGCACCACCCTCTCAGTATATTATAGTTAACCCTATAAATTTACTCAAATTTATCTAGAATTTTCGAATGAGATGATAAATTTTGTGATTCCAAATAATGTTAATTGCGAGTTTTATGAGAATGAAAAACAGTAAATGGTAGGAAAAAAATTAAAAAGGAAGAGAAAAGAATGGTGAGACATTTTATAACTTCATCATTATATTTTTATCTCTAGCTAAACTCTAGCTCTTTCTCTTTTCTTAGGCGTCATGATGAAAATGTAGCACAACTCTGCATGCACACTGCTAATTTCTCTTAAGTGCCCTTTTTATTTAATATTTAATTTAATTTATATTTTATGATCTCTTCCTCCATCCTATCCATTTAATTTGTTGAAATTTATGTTTAGGTTGACAAAAGAATACAAATAATAACAATTAATGACAATAATAATTTTATCCAACAAAAGAACAATAATAGTAGTAAATAATTGTAATCTCCTTGATGGTTAAGAAACCTTATACAATATTTTAAAAAAGGAGATTTATAATTTGAAGTAGAAGAAAAAAACCCAAGATGGGATTTGATTTCATTTTATAGTATGATCACTGCTACTTTTTGCTATTTAGTTAAACAAGTTCTTATTCCAAGATATGATTAAATTTCTTTCTCTTAGAGCAATGTCACTCTGATTTTTTGAAGACCAACTTTTCTTTAAAGACAAATATAATATGAGTTTAATTTTGATAGATTGATCCAATTATATATTTTTATTTGAAATTTTTTTAAGATAGTAGATTATTGAATATAATTTTCTTATTTATGTAACAATATATGATTAGATACTTATGTAATTTTTTTACACTAACAATATATATAAATTAAATTCATATAATATTCTTTTTGTATTTGTATGTCACTCTAATTTTGAATATTTGATTAATTCATCGTGGATTTGGATAGCATACTTGAGATCCCCCTCATTATGACTAACACATTTTCAAAGTACTAAAACAATTAATTCATTGTGTTAATGTCTTGTTATACCCTTTGAATTATTAGTGTATTTAGAATATTGTGAAAGATAGATTTGAAAAGTCAATAATAATTCATCAATAATTCATTCATGTGTAATTAGTAAAATAAAAGTATGCAGTAAAATTATTATTTTTTAAGATACGAAAGAAAATAATATTGATTGTTAAATTTTAAATTAATAATCAAATTAAATCCTTTTAATGAAAGTTACACATAAAATAATTATAATAGAGAGAATGATATTAATGATAATATTAAAGGTTGTAATCCATAGAGTATCCAAACAGCTATTTATAATCAAAGGATGAAAGATACTTATCATATAAAATCACACTAGCATTTACCTAATCTAATCAAATATTGACTGAATTAGCCAAAAAAAAAAAATTCATAACAAAACCACAAACACACACACACATATACATATATAGGTGGGGATCTTTTTACACTTGTATAAGTTTTATTGCACTTTTACCCTTTAATAATTTCTTAGTAATATAAAATTTCATGAATCTAATCATTGAATTCAAATTTTTTATTTAATAGATCAAATATATTAAATTTTATACAATTTGAAAGTAATTTGATATTCATCATACCATTTTATTTTGACAGAAAATATATTTTTAAAAATATTAATAAATTTTAATTATTAAAATATATATATTGTTATCCAATTTTTTTAAAAAAATTTAGCATGCTTGATCTTTAAAATTAAGAAAAGTGTGTATAATATGCGTGTGATTTTCCAATCATTATCTAACATTCAAATAAGTTGTAATATAATTTAAGGCTAAAATATGCCCTGTACTTAAAATCAATTCTCTCATCTAGTATATCCCCTTGTATATAATAGCATTTAAAGGCCAAAATATGGTGCAAATTAAATACTTCCATTGTTTTCTGATATTTGTAAATAAAGATCATATGAATTTAAATAAGTTATAAAGTCAGGTGGACGGTTATATGGTAGCATGATCTATAACTTCATAATTGACATGTCTGAATCAACAACAAAAAAAAAAAGAGGAAAAAAAATCTAGAAAAGAAATAACCTGACATGTCTGAATCAAAGGCACTAAATTGAAGTTGACTGAATTGTCACGATTCTTCCTCTGAAATATACAAACAGCTCCTAAATTAACAAAAATCCTTGCTTCTCATCACGTAGGGGAACAAGCTAGGGATCCCACCCACACCCACTTTAAAACACAAATCATAATAAGATCACTATATTTTTATCATTCGGGTCTATTACTGGTCAAGGCTCGTCGACCAGTCGGTCATGCACAAAAAGAAGACGCAACAGTGACTAATGTCCATGAAATTTTATTATTTATACTTATGATATATTAGATATTATATCAATTTATATTTTATTTATTATTGAATTAGTTGTGAACCATATTTAAAAAAAACTTACATCATATTTAATAACAAATAATACGTGAATTAATACAGTATCTTTTACATATTTTATATATATAAATAACATTTTTCTTATGAAATATGTTGCTATTTCTAAAGTAATGGTTGTGTAATAAGCTGTGAACTTTTTTGTGATGATAGGCACACTCTACAAGGAAGATCTATTTCACTAGGTCATTATTTATAACTACAATTTGCGATGTTAAAAGTATAAGTTATTTTGTCTCCTTAATTTTATTGATAAATATGATTATACTTACATATTATTATTATATTTATTGTAGCCACTTCTTGGCACGTTTTAAAATCCACTAGTCATGAATAGTGTGGTTGTCTTCCTAATTGAAGACATGCTTAGTATTCCTTATTTTTATGCAGAAAAGTTGGCTGGATATGATTATGAAGTGACCTTGTGTCATTTTCCTTTGCGTGAAATGTTTTTGTTAATTTGTCCTTTCACGAACAAATTTTAATCACCCATGGTGAATTACTTGCGAAATTAGCATTCTCTTATTTTATAATAGACGGAGGAAAGGGACACTTTATTACCCTCGAGATTTAAGGGATTCCATCAGGTAAAGAGCGAAGACAGCCTGTGCATCATGAATATTGTTAAATTTAAAAGTTGTTATTCTTTTTTCAAAAAAAGGAATATTTTCTTAACTGTTCACACTTTTATATTTCTTTTCAAATTCAGTAAAAATGTGCTAGAAATGTATAGCAACAGCTTGAGAACACACCTCAGCTCAATTAAATAGTCTTTAAATTCAAGTTCTATATAGATAAGAAAATTAATATGAGAGTTTGATGTCATAATGAGCCGACTAAATGGTTAAAATCAAATGATTTTGAAATCTAAAACATTTTGAATATAGGAGATTTAAACAAAAAAATAATATATAAAATAAATTCACTTATCTTTCTTTTTTTCCCTAAAAAAAATTATATTTGTGAAATAGATAGTTTGGATTTCATATAAAATTGGAGCCAGTAAAATTTTAATTTTAAATTAAATTTCAAGTGAGGGTATTGCAACTAGAGTTTAGTTTTTTATACATGGCCTATATAAAATAATTTTGTATGATCAATTAATAAAATTTTGATAAAATATTCTATTACTGAGGATAGTTATCACAGTCAATACATATAACATAAGAGAAATTTATTATAATGGATTTAATATTTTCTTAAAATTTTAGTGATTAATAATATAAAATTATTTTATATTAATACAATATATAAAAATTAAACTCTTTACAACTATCGATGCAACCATAGTAGTTAGAGATTGTCAGGTACCAACATAAACATTTACATAACACAGTTCAAAAAAGATACGTACAAGGAATAATAAAACCCACATAATATATTGAAAAAGTATTGAAATGAATTAGTTATACATATAATGTAAAACTTGAAAAATAAAAAAAAAATATTATATAGTGAAAAATTTTAATTTTAATAAATTATTAATGTGAAAAATGTGATTTATATATAAATTACTTTTTCTATTGCATCTCAACTATCCACTTTTTAAAAATTCTCATTTCAATTCATATGTCTATTTATTAAATTAAGAAAATATTAATTATTATTTATCAGTTATGCCCTTATTATAATTAAAGGTATCTTATTTATTTTTATTTTTTCAAGAGTATAATAATGCTAAATAGGGACAACTTTATCAATTAATATATTCTATACTATTATTAATATTCATTTATTGTTTTATTAATGTGTGTTTGTTTGTTTTTTTTTAACACTTGAAAGTTGAAATACAACAGAGAGAGAGTATACAACTTAATTATAAAATATGTAATAAACTTGAATAGACAGCACTTATGATAGGTAAACAAAACAACGCTATATTCTCGTACAAATATTTTTATACATTAAATAAAGTAAAATGCAAATACACTTAATGCTTTGAAATTATAAAATGTGATTAATATTTATATTGTTTAGCGTGTAAAAATACTTATAGTAAGAAATTGTAATAAGAAGATTTCGAATTATTCCGGTAAACATAAAATCTTAGCATGAATTTAACAGACGCTCGCTTCACGCACGCAAGGCATTTACTGATCTAATTAAGCAAACTGTTAAAGGTCTTAAAAGCTTATATTTTGAGCCTTAATTTTCTTTGACCTCAGATTTATGCATAACTTACCCATCAAAGTTTAAAGGCAGATTTAGATAGATATTTTTTTTCTTCAGAGACGGGGATAAAAAATTTAACGTCTCACAAAAAAAAAGGGTATAATGTATTTACCATTTTATTTCTGATTTTGAGTAAAAAATATTAAAACAGGTTGAAACAACCCTTATAGGGCGGTACACACTAAAGTGGAAGAAGGGTATTTGTGCAGGTGAGCTGCAGACACAGTGGCAGGTGGGCATGTGCGATCGTGCAGTGGGTAAAGTGCCAGCTGACCCGGCCCCAGCATTTTCTCGAGGCATGCATGACATTGGAGAGAATTCCGTGTAATAAATAAAATGAATTATTATTCCAACCCAAAAAGATAGATATATAATAAAGATATTTATTTTATTATTATGAGAAATAAGTGAAAAAAATTTGAGTCAGAATTATATCTAATGATAATAAAAGGAATATCTAATTTAAATATTTTTTTAGATATTGGAATAATATTTTTGATAAATAAATTATATATAATTGTATATAATACATCTTTGATATTATATTTTTCATTTTTCCCATTTTTCATTTTTTAAGTACAATTAAATTATTAATAAAAATGTTATAGCAACAAATCTTTTGAAATTTGGCAACAAACTTGACTCATCTGATCAATATTTTACTTATATATTATTATGATTTGAATTTAATTTTTTATTTTTTTATTGATGAATTATTATAAATATCTCTATAAATATTTAAGAAATCAAAAAATGTCATGTAACTATATTTTTTTAAAAAATAATAAAATATTAAATAAAAATATATAAATAGTTTGTATCTAATATGTTTTTTATTAGAATATCTTTTTGGATTTAAGGCATAAATAATGAGAGATAATAATAAGAAATTAAATCACTTGATGACATAAATTCTGTTGTTATTTCACTTTGGAACATCTTTCCAAGAAGTTGAAAATAAAGTTAAATGAAGAGAATTATCTCTCGTTGTAAAAAGCCCAGAGAGCTTCCACCAACCAAAAGCCTATGGCCCCCACTCCCTAACATTCTTTGATTATTGAGTGTTTTGGTCAGCCTCAATATTATTAGGACCGGACCGATCAGATCGGTTGAATTAGAAATTGATTTACTGTTTGATTTTGATTGGATTTAAAAATTGACTTGTAAAAAATCGTCCGAGAACCATATAAAAACTGGTAAACCAAGTAAATTGGTCGGCCAAAAAATCGGTCCAACTGTTTTTTTATAAAAAAATATAAAATTATAATATTTTGATTTTTTAAAAAAGATCTAAAATCTCATATTTTTTAATTTTTTTTTCTAATATGAAAAGTAGTAGTTTGAAGGATTTGATCCATATGGATAATATTTATTTTAATTAAAAGATAAATTATGTTATATTTTATGAATTTTATTGATACTTAATTTATTTTTTAATTATTTTATAACATATATTTTATTTTATAATTTTATATATTTATATAAATATATTTTATTATATAAGATTAAACTTTTAAATCTTTAAACTCTTATCCCAATCAATTTAATATCCAATCCAATTTTGAGAACGTTCCTCTGCCTTTGAGTTGCAGTTTGGAGCGTCTCGTGTCAAGCGTATTTCGGCAACCCGCACTGACACCCTGTTTAGACTTTTAGAGATAAAAACAAAAGTAAGAAAAGCTACCGTTCACAGGAATGGGGTGGGAATATGGGTCTTTTGTAACTTTGACCACAACCACAAGATTGCTTGCATGCATGCATGGCTCTATATATGAGTGGTGTTATTTAAAGTAGCATTCGTTAAATGTCTTAAAACAGAAAATATAAAATTATTAATATAAATATATTTAGAGAATAACATATTTATTTTAGAGTTATTAGACGTAATAATAGTCCTTATGCACTTAATTCATCACATTTGAATAGATGCATATTTTTTTAAATATTTAAATAATATTTTTATTATATTATATATATATATATATATATATATATATATATCATAAAAATATTAGTATATGCATTTCTAGTTGTCCAATCCTTGCCCATCCTCGATTGTGACTTTTTCTGCCCATCGTCTTTCTATAATTCCATTTTGCATTTGAACCAAGGAAAGATAACTCCAGTTTGATCTCCAAATTTTAATTTGGTTACATCTTAAACTCTATTGTTGACTTTATCATTTTACTTATGTTAACCTGCAGGCATGGTTTGTATATTTAAATAACCATGCACATTTGGCAATTATAGTTGTTGACAATAGAAAGAGAAAATGGGATACAGCTTACTGTTTCTTAGCTTTGATTTTTTTTTTTAATTAGTAAGTTTATACAAAAAACAATTGAACTCAACTCGAAGCTTGCAAGTGATCATGATGATCAGTTGAAATTAACTTCATATATATATGCATGACCATATTAAGTTTACATGCAACAAGTGCTCTCAGTTACAATGAGACATCTTTTTTGTCTGCACGTAGAACAGATTGTTATCACTCCTCATTCAAGTGTCACCCCTTTTCAAAATTTTCTGCAGCTGATTTTGTTCTCTTTGACTAAAGTCTAACCTTATTTTACAATATAGTAAATAATTATCACTAAAATTATAATTTTAGTTCATAACTACATTGTTAATACTTAATTGAGGCTTATAGCTATCGCCACATATCAGAATAGCTATCTAAGGACAGACCTAAAATCGTTGTCTGGGGACCATGCTGCTTCAAATTTCTTAAAACTTTAGTATTTATTCTTAAATTATTTACCTATTTTTTTAATAAAGTTTTTAGCTTGCCCCTTAATTGTTTTTTTTTTTCAACTCTTTCCGCCGTTTCAGAAAGTGCGCAGCTGGGTCTAACGTCTAAAACCCAATTCCCATCTTTCTTCTGATTGCCATTCCGGAAAAAAAGTTACATAAAATGGACTTAAGAGAGCTAATACTTTCTAATATATATTTGAAACAAGCAGAGACATTTATTTACATGTGTCTCAAAGTTGTTCTAAGTGGATTACACAATTGGTGAAGTTCTCAGAACTTTTTTAGCCGTGATATAGTTCGAATCAAAAAATATCTTTTCAAGCTCATGATTTCAAAAAATTATTAAAATACAGTATTTATTCACATTTTTTTCAAACATTCTAAGTTAGAATAATAAAATAAAATAATTGTATCATTTAAATCAAAATTCTTAATGAAGAGGATCTTTTCTATATTAAACTAAACATAAAATCACCAAGTCAAACCTTCTTAAAAAAATTAAATAAAAACTTTGTTGAATTAATGATAGGTAATTGTAAAAGTCAGAAAAGGAAGGCTTTCTATTTAAGAGAACAAATATGTATCTTTTAAAAATAAATCTCTTACATGAAAGAAGAGAAATAATATTTGATACGATAACGAATTGCGCACTGTCACTGTGCCGTGCTTTTGTCAAACTCTGGTGTTAAAAATTTAATTAACATTTTAATATATATCTATTTTCATGAAGGAATATAATATTGCAGCAAAAAACAGTTAAAATAAATACATAAATGAATGTCAGTGAAGTCGTCGTAAGCGAATCACCTCTCAAAGAAAAGACAAAAATTCAAACTGTAGATAAGACGATTGTTGCAAGAACATACAAGTCACGAATCTACCAAAGGGCAGAAATCCTCGAAAGATCAAACAAAGGATAAATGATAAATTGATAATTGATACAACAACAACAACAACAACAACGTCAATCATAGAGAATCGACATTAAGTGAAACCGAATAGAATTATGAGTAACGATACACATATCTAAAGAAATATACAGAGAATCTTTGATAAAAATTATAATAATTATTAGATAAAATAAAATAAAATAATATATTTTATTAAAAAAAAAGTAATACTATCCATTAATTAATTTAAAAGCTAATAATTATAACATATAATTCTAAAAATAATCAAAAAATTTTATTACATAGCATTTTTTGTACAATAAAAAATTTTGGTTATTTTTAGAATTATGGGTAAAAAAGCCACTGAAAGACTGTAAAAAAGAATATAATAATCCTAATATATGCCAGTTAATTATAATCTAAATGTGAGAAGCGAGGTAATTTGTTTGGTTCCGGGGGCACGTTACAAGCAAAAGCGAGCTTGTAATCATTCCCTTTGCTGATTCTAACGTTGAATATATTTAACAAATTAAAAGATAGTATGCTAATTATATTTATTAATTGCCTTTTTATGCGTCAACTTGCACAAGTTTGTCTCCTTCATTCTCGAGCTATCGATTTTGGAATGAAACAGCTGGTCGTGCATACATCAATCTTCTTCAATCTCAAACAAATATAAAAGAATTAGCTTAAAGTAGGAAGTTGTGCAATCCAACTAATTATTAGCTAGCTAACTTTCATTTCCATTGCCTTTTTTTTACGCAACCAAAGCAAATAAGAGAATTCTTTTCGGTTTCCGCGTTGAAATTTGAATAATTTTCATATAAGCCATAATAATGACTCAATAATATAAAAGTAAGACTGAGATTTCTGGTCTCGATGGCATTGATGTGAACCAAATTATTAATGTGTTACCTTTCGCTACGTTGTACATCTCTTCCTTGAAAATGCTGTTAAAAAGGATTCATAAATTTATGCTTATAGATACCGTGTATAATATATGTATATGAAATGTTAGTGTCACACAAGAGTTTATAAACTATATATGCTGTTCAAACAGTAAACATATTGATCAATATATGCTTCAACTTTAGTTGTAACATTAGTTCTATAATATTAGTTGTAATCATGTTTATAAAAGTCAGGGGGAAGAAACCTCATTTGGGTGAATAGAAAAAACGTCAGGTGACAATAAACAGAGTGGTTTGACCTAAAAGCATATAGTTGTTTTAATAACGAGAAAATATGACACCACCTAAAAGAAAATATGCATTGCATTTCGGGCTTATAGCAACATGATATGGTCCATTGAAATTAATGAGATGCCCTTGATTTGCGAGAAAAAAAAAATCAAGTACATGATTGAGTATGAGTTATGTGATGTCATAATATATATTGCAACATCATTTGACAAAAGAATAAATAAAAAAATCTGTTACACCACACGTAATGATTTCCACCGAAAGAATCCTGCATAATATGCGTCCAACTTTAAGGAGCCAAAAATTGGGTCAAGGCTAGATTGTAGTCTGCAAGGCATACAATATTGCAGTGAATGAGGTCACTGGCCTGGGTTGGATCGGGAGGCTTACTATGAACTCCTTATCTCAAATAGAAAGGGAAACCTGTTTAGTTTGATTTATTGACTACTGTTATCAGTTGTGTGTATAAATGAATAAATAAATAAGAAAAAGTCTTCTCAGCTCAAATGATGCCATGGTTTGTTGGATTGTGTTCGCTTCGCACCAAAGATCATAAAAATCTTGTGATTATGGCATTTTATTTAAGCATTTTCACTGTCTTTTTTCGCTGGCATGTTTCAAAAACAGTGTCAGCATATCATACTCCCTAACAAATTTAGTTAGCGGGCTGATGCAAGAGTACCAGAAGACTTGGCAGGTGATTCTTTATGAAGCTGCACTTAGCCATCAATTTTGTCTTCTGATGATTCATATGGCCCAAGTTGATATGGGGCCATTACTCTGCTGTCTAAGAGTGCAATAGGTTTGTAAAAGTTTTTCCTGTGTTCATTTTTTATTGTCATTTTCTGAAAATAATTTTTATTTTCAAATTTTTAAACTATAAAAAATGCATTAGATTTTGTTTTCAAATAGAGAAAATAATGAAAATACATTTGGTGCATTTACTTTCAAATCAAAATTTTCATAACCAAATCAATTGTTGGTAGTGACAAAGCCAATTGGCCTCTAAGGTTCTGCTTGGTTTAAGTTTTCAATTTTTTAGATTTTGTGAAGGAAATACTAAAAATTTTGAAACCTATTTGGCTTGAGTTTTCAGTTTTTCAGTTTTTTAGAATTTGTAAAAGAAAAACTGAAAATTCTAAAAATAAGTTTTAAGAATTTTCAATTTTTCCTTCACAAATTCTGAAAAATTAGAAAAATGAAAATTAAAAACTGGAAACTCAAACCAAACAAGCCCTGCAATTTTCAGTTTTCAGAATTTTCAGTTTTTCTTTCATAAATTTTAGAAAAATGAAAAACTAAAAACTAGAAAGTCAAACCAAATAGGCTCTACAAATTTCAGTTTTCAATTTTTATTTTCAGTTTTTCCTTGACAAAATCTTAAAAACTAAAAAATAAAAAATAAAAACTAAAAACTCCATCAAACAAGTCCTTTAAGTTTTTTCAAGTTTTAATGTCCAATACGCTTCTTCTTTTTTTTTTTTTTCCTTTTCTTCAACGTGTTTATTATTTTTCAATTGTTGTGTGACAATGATCAGAATGAAGCATTCTCATATTTTTTCCGTTACATTCTGTGTATTTTTCCTTACTTTGTTTCATTCACACTTCAAGGAATGGGCCACCATACATCCTTATCTTGATTACATCTTAATAAACCCACCAAAGAATAAGTCCAAAAACCGAACTTAATGTCACACTTTCAAATTGACTAATTTCATGATGGATACATACACATAAGACTAGATTACATCCATCGATCCCCAAGAAATTGGCAAGGTGAAAAACTGCCACCTGTTTAGGAACTATGGTCAATTCCTGACGTACCTCCACAAAATGAAGACCAACCAGTAATATGACACACGTTAGCATCAACTTGCCACACACCGCCAAATCGCAACACATTAATATAATTCACGAATCTGATACGCTCAAGTACCTTATTATGGGTCATGTGAGTGTGAAAGGAAGGAAAGAAATGTTTAGACGAGAGTGTCTTAAAATTACACTCATGCCACTGCGTTTTCAATCAGGATCTGTTTTCAAAAGAAAAATGCTACAAACAAGGATTTTTATCGTTTCCAAAATCTGACACATTTTCAAAAAGAATTTCCTAATAATATTTCCAAAAAAATTATACCAAACATATTTTTACTTCCATCTTCAATTTTTAGTGAATATAAAAACAAAAAATGTCTATACAAAATGCACTCTATTTTTTTTCGATGTAGGTATGTTGTTATCTATCAAAAATTTGACGGCCGGTAGTTTTCAATAGGATATTAAACACATTTGTAAGTTGGGTGGACCGATAAAAATAGAGGATATTTTATGGATAAATTTTATATGTAATTTTATATATAAAAATTTTTACTCCATGTTTTACCCCAAAGCCCAAACAAAATGGAAAGAGGGTAAAATTTTTCATAAATGGATTAATGAAATAAAATTATACATAAAACTTATCCATAACATTTTTCACCCCATCTTCACCCCCTTACCAACCACACCCTGTTACGAAATCAACAATCAGGAGGTGCTTGCCAAGTACCATACCCAACAAGGTGCCACCGCTACTCACTTTTTTAGTAATTGCGAGTGCTTAAACACCTGAAGGTTCGTAGCTAACTGTAAGCATCATGATAGTAAAATCATTAATCCGTTTCCATCCGTTAAAATTTAAAAATAAGCAACGATAATGCTCATTATCATGAACATAATTTATTGATCATATTTCTGAAAGGACATCAAGCAACATTACTCATTTGCAAAACATCACAACTCATAAGTGCTACTACAAACTACAAAGTAATAGTACAAATTACATAACATACTGGCAGCAAACCACGGAGACAAAACCGCAAAACCCAAAACTAACGAGACGGCTGCTACTTCTCTAAGCATTTTGAAAATGATCTGATGAATAGAAGCTACCGTTGCTTCAAGGTCTAATTGCTGGACTGGCGCAACTCAGGACGAACAAAGTCTGCATCTGGTGGCACAGAAATGTCTACTGTAGGTCTCAGTTCTGCGCAAACTTCAATGGCTCCATGCACTTGATCTGAAAGGAAGTTGCTGATAAGGTCCCCGTTAATAGGCGCGCCATTGTCCACTGCCACCAAGGCCTGCTGGGTTAAGATGTAATCAAATCGTGGAGCCCACTTCCTCGAACCCATCCTTGCTGTGGTTGAACAGTTATCAACCATGAAGGAGACACCACGAGCATGCATGAAAGGATTCAAGGAATCAACAGATTCGATGACACTCTCATTAATGATTTCGGAGTATGAATGCCCTTTCTCCCTCAGGATCTCAATCTGAAAATTTTGCAACCAGAATTAAAACACAAACAGGAAGTTAATTTTATGTCCTACTTCTACACCAGTAAAGATTAAAAGAAGATCCCTTCCTTTGTCACTAGGAGATGACTAGTCGGTCCCAGATTTGAAAGCAAATTAGGACTTGTACAGTTAAAAATAGGGAATATAAGTGCATCCCAATTCCAAAAGGCATGCAAAACAATAGGCTTCAAACAATACCTGGGCCATCATCAATGCCACATAGACACCAGCAGTAAATGGATACAACGGACCTAAATCACCAGCCGGCCTCGTAGATCGAACACGCTCACCAACCTTCCACATGCGGGTTTGGTCAATTTTACCCATGGGAAAAGCAGGTAGACCCTCTTTCTCCTACAAAAGACAAGGATAATTTAAAGCCCTTTACACAAATGCTGATCATTCTAAACGAAAATGAATATGCCCTCACATAAAAGCGACGCCCAGCCAGAACAACGCTGCGAATCTCACTACCACTGGCTACATCCTCGTAGCACTCATACAAAATTTCCATGCAGGGGTAATAAGAAGCACTATATGCTTTCTCAAATTCCCTTTTCCCATCTTCAGATAAAGCATTGTATACAGCCAGCATGCCCTATAAAAAGCCAATTAGTGCAAGAAGTTATGTCAGAAGTCACACATATATATCATTATATCCCTGCACCAGCATATGCTCAGAAGGGGGGGGGGGGGAATTCATCAGGCAAGACTTTAGTGCTAAAAGATGAGCATGAAAATACAACCTTAGTTGATATGGTTCTAGATATAATCCCTGTTATGCACTCAACAGTGTTCTTATAAGCAAGTTCTTCGGACATTCCATTGTCAGTGTATCTCCTAAATAAGGACTCCACAATTCCATGAACAGCACCAAGTAAAATGCCTATAAACCATAAGAGCAGTAGTTATGAAGTAATTTTGACGTAAGTCTTCAAGGACAACAAACAAACCAATGTGGAGAGTTCTTACCTCTCTCTCCAAATATATCACTCCTATATTCTTGCTCTAATGTAGTGGCAAAAGTGAATGGGGAACCAAGGGCAACAGACCATCCCAAAGCAACATCAGTAGCTCTGCCATCCACATCCTGCATGCAAAAGAGTTACCCCAAGCAAAATAATCAATCAACATTGGAGGAGAGTGACAAAGAAAGGAAGCAGAGAGAGGCTGAGAGAGAGTGAAAGAGAGATTACCTGGTGGACAGCAAAACTTGAATTAATTCCAGCACCATTTACTTCTTTTCCTTGCACATAGAGCCTCCTCACAGATGGACCCATCCCCTTTGGGCACACCGCAATTACACTGATGTTCTTTGGAAAATCAAGTCCCATTGACTGCAAATGCCCAAGAAGAAACCCATGGGACAGCCCAAGAATGCTGTTTGGTTTCATATGTGAGAATACTTTCTCATAATTATCCGCCTGCATGATAAGGAAAATATTACCAAGTTATTCATGCGGGAGAAAAGTGAGAAACAGTATACCAACAAAAGGCAAATCACTAACATAGGCAAGTTTCAACCCTACAAGAAGACACATGTGACTTCTGCTTATCTGTTTCTTGCTGAAATTAACCCAACAATAGTTTTTTCTTTTATGAAAAAATGGTAAACTCTTTGAATACTCTATTCGAGTCAACCCCACCTAGTGAAAAAAGGCTTAGATGTTGATGTTGTCATAGGAAAAAGCAAACAATGTATCATCCATATATTACAATCAGGAAAACAAACATGGAGACCAAGTTATTGAAACAAACCAAGAAAGAATAATCATGATTATGACTGAGAAGACCTCACTGTTAGTGTCAAGTAGTTTTGGATTGCATAATAACAATCAGCAATTTTAGCAGCCTGAGAAACACTGAGAAATGAATCATAATATAGAACACAGAGCGCACTAACAAAAAGTTCAAAATTCTAGAGCATAACTAACTAACCTGTGCGGAATCAGAAATTAACAGCAACACAAGATCGCTGCCAGAGACAGTTTCCCATATGTCACCTAGAGTCCCATTCTCCTCAGAAAAACCAGCTGCTCGAGCTTCGTTAAAGGATCGAGAACCTTTCCTCAGCCCAATCTGCGTTCATAGAAAAATAATACAAAACAAGCTTTAACAGCAAGCAACTCAACAATTACACTTGCCATCTCCATATATATACCAATACTAAAACAGAAACCAAACCAACGAAGCAACAAATGAAACCCAAAACCTCACCTTGACAACAATATCAGACTTAGCTTCAGCAAGTGAGTCCCTAAGATTCTGAGCCTGAGCAGGTCCCTGAAAATTCCAATACCAAGTTAACAATCGTATCATCAAAATAAGGGATAGAACAAAACAAATATACCAACACAAAAATAAAAACACATTTTAATTAGGAAAATGTTAATTACAAACTTAAAATAGCCTTTCAAAGCATAACAATTAGAGTTTATGTACACAAGTGCCTAATCATGTGTTGCCACATTAGCAAAATTATTTGACTCAAACACCCACTAACTAGAAAGTCTTACAAACAGAAGCACATAATTGGTTGAAAGATTCAATGCATCAAAATTAAACCGTAAAACTTAAATCTTAGAAGTATGATGCTCTTTATTTAAAAATGAATTTGTCTAAAAAAAAAAGGTGTAATTATAGATAAATTTATCATTTCTCACCTGTGATCCCCAACCGATAACACCAATCTGCTTGATCCCTTTGAAAGCATCTGGCAACAAAGGGAACAAATCCCTACCTCCTCTCACGATATACTGCAACAAGTCAACCAAAAAAAAAAAAGCCAACAACCAACAATCAATAAAAAAAAACTCAACATTTTCACGGCTCAATAAAATGGTCACGAGCTTTTCGAAAGTTCGAAGAAGAAGAAGAAAAAGAGCAAAGCAACAAACCTCGTCGTGTCCAGCGAGGCTGATCTTCTCCTTCTTGAACACGGAGGTGTCGAAATCGAGCAAGGGAGGAGGCTTCATCGCCGGCGCCGACGACACCATGCGAGCTGCGAGTGCTCCGGCGGCGGCGCACCGGTGAAGCTTCAGGGATCCAAAGCGGAGCTTCGACGACGACGACGAAGGTTGTTGGAACGCTAGGTGGCTGTTTTTGGTGGCGGCGAGGGTTCCGGCGGCGGGCTTAACTAGGGTTTCGGAGTTGGGAGAGATTGCGGGTGAAAACGACGTCGTATCAGCCATTGTTATTATTGGAAGCAGTAGCAGCTTTATGAAAAGAAAAGGAAAGAGGCGCACCGAATTTGTTCAGAGTGTCTTTTATAGTGTGGAGAACTGAAGGGGAAGTAAGCTAACGTGCGCCCCGACAGAAAGACCGCACCCTTTTCAGTTTTTACCCTATTTATGGGTTGCTGAATTCGATTGCTAGCAATTCGAAATATTTATTTTATTTTATTTATTAATTAAAAAATTAGTTATTATATTTAAAATATAAGAAAAGTGAGAGATAATAATGATTCATAAAATTTATGTATTAATTAATAAATAAATCAAATCAAATAATTTTTTTTATTCTCAATGCACCTACGTATTTCTCCTTGATTTATTATAAGCCAAATGGGAAGGATATGATGATAACAAAATATAATTACATTTCTACTTGTTTCACTTTATTACTATTAAATATAATGGAAGTTTTCATTTTACTCGCTCATCATATTTAACAAAAAGTGTAGAAATATTATTACATTTTGTTGTCAACTCATTATTTCCCTTAACAAAAAAGACTTAAAGAATATATACCTAAAATGGTCCCAAAAAATATATTGAGAACAAATTAATTTAAAAGATTTATATTGGCCTGTTTATATAGGTCTATATATTAATTTTTTAATTATATGAATTTGTATAAAATGATCAATTTTTTTCTTGTTTGAATTTTGATAAACCAATATAAAACTTTTAAATTTTGATCAACTAAAATAGGTATTTAGTCATATTTCGATGATAAGTATTCGTGAACAAGAAAGCAATAATAGAGTTTAGTTTCTATTAAAATTTTTTTACACTGTTATTTAATCAAATCATTCCATTTGTATAACCTTTTAAATAGTATATGTGAGGCTTAATTTAATTTTTTGTTGTTGATGTGATAATAAATAATTAGATAATAATGTAAATTAATTTTACATTGTTAGCATAGAAATTAAACTCACAACAATATATATAAACTGAAATTTTATAGGTCTTCAATATATTGAAAAAATTGATTTTGATATTTTTTTATGCAAATTGACATTGATGCATTGTAAAAGTAAATTATATTATAATGTGATCCGATCATATCCTTTTTATTTAGTTATACCATTGAAGCATTTACCCACATTAGAAATGTGGTTAAATCCCAGTTCGTATAGTGCAACACCATCTTAGCCCTACTCCTTCACACTGAAGTTTGAAGAATCCGATCTGAAGTGAACAGTCGTGTGCGTAGGATTGCGCGCTCGGGACGTGCAAGGAGTGGGTGAGATCAGACAACAGAGATTTTATGTTGGAAGTATGTGCATATTTAACTAGTGCATATTTATACTTTGTTTGTTTATACTTTGTTGGTTTTCAATTGTATACTAGTCCTTACTTTCTGTCTATTTTGACTTTGTCTTTTCTTTCTGTATTAAGTTAACTTTTTATATGCGATCCCCTAACGGAACACTGCCCACACTAAAATTAAAAAATTATAAGATAGATGAATTTGATATGATATTATATATATATATATATATATATATATATATATATATATATATAAATTTTGAAAAAATAAAATATTATTTTTAGAACCTTTATTTATATTTTTTTATAAACTCAAAATTATATATTATTTTTTTTATACTATTATTTATATTATATTCTTTTATATTAGAATAAGAGAAAATAAATTTTAAATTGAATATATCTAAATATGTGTTATTGATATGTTATGTAAAATTTAATATGATGAGGTAGATACAATATTCAAATGGAGAGCCCGTGCCTAATAGGCGATTACTCTTTGAAAGATAGGCAACGACTTTCTGGGTACAAATACAACAAGCTTGCTGTACTGCAAAATTATTATTAAAATTTGTTAAAATTTATAGAGAGTTATTGAATAATAAATTAAAGAATTAAAGATCACTCATCCCTAAATATTAAAAATAGGACTACATCAATCTAACGGAAAACTTTGATCACAAAATTCTGACCTACTGTATCATCCATTTTTGTTTTCTATTTTTATATTACTGAAGATTTTGTAATTTTCTAATTTCAATTTGATTTTGATATATTTTTTGTCCTTGGTTTTTGGGTCAAATGGCGGGGAGAGACCAGAACCTCAAGCTCTTAACGGACTATTTAATTTCAGTTTTTAATTTTTGATTTTGATTTTTTAATTTTTCAATTTTTAAAATTTTATAAAGAAAAATAAAAAATTGAAAATAAAAACTGAAAATTAATTTTTTTTAAATTTGCATAATTTTTAGTATTCCTTTTATAAAATTTAAAAAACTAAAACCAAACAGACTTTAAATCTCTCTAAGTTCAGTGCATTTTGTAAAGATCTCTTATTATTTGAGCCATGTCTTGCATGCGAACTATTGGTATAGTGGGATGACTGGTCTTAAACCCACTAAGTTTTTTTTTTTTTTGGTGCAATGATCAAGGTATCGACTGTTGAGCACGGTGATTAATCTCATCGCTGGTTTGCTGACACCTCAAAGGGTGGGGCAGTTAGCTTGAGAATTTAATTGGTTGGTCTAACATTTATGAGCTGGCTGGACAAAGATGGATGGAGGGTATCCAAAGGTAAGGATCGAACCCTTGACCTTTAATGAATGATGAATCAGCCCCTATCGCTTGACCACATCCCCCAAGTTAAACCCAGCTAAGCTTCTTATCATAAAAATGAATTCCACAGGTGAGGTCCATAATCTAGCTCTACTCTTCTTGGGCCTACAGGGTGAAACCCAGAGGTAAGATAGAAATTCATAGATAGCAACTAGCTTGTTAATTGTTATTAGATGGTTGGGTCTATGGATTTGACTCTCATCCGTGATATCCTTGGATCCATAGGCTTTACATCTTTGACATTGTCACGCATTGTATGCGCAGACGAACAATCGGCCCGGCCCTTGCGGCCCAGGCCCACACCCATATATTATTATATTACACCAACTTTTCACGATAAACGACAAAAATGCATTGACATAATTGACACTATCGTGTAAAACGAAGAAGAAACTCAAGTAACAATTTTTATAAGGCTTTCCCTATTCTTTTTCTTTTTCTTTTTTTTTTGGATTTTTACACCTTCTTGTGAAACGTATTCTGATTTTCTGTAAAGCGATTGTAGTAACGAGGCAAATGAAGTATCTTCAAGTTCAACCAAAAAATAAAAGATATAACAAACACAAAGAAAACAGTGACCATACGTATATTGGAAGATAGTTGGATCTTGTAAGTGAACAGAACAGGGGATACAAATTGAAGTGAACGGGGAACCACACCACAACACTCTCAGAAATAAATTAATCAAGGTTTTTCTACTTAGAAAAAAGAATACTTAGCATATGTCACTCTATACATTTGGATAGACAATGAAACCTCACAATTTCCACTTTAGGTGGCTTGTAAAGTCAGTCCTTCTGTCTCTTCTCTCTTCAGACAATCTGCAGATGATCCCCGTACCAAGAATGACTTTTCTAGCTCCATAAACATTTATCATGTTCACGTGGTTGCTGTTGTTGACTTGTTGGTGCTTAGAACAGTGGAACTTGCTCTCTCATACGGTAATATATACCTGGCAACCTCTTTTTGGCTTTCAATGTATCATTTCATCAAATCTTCAATCAACCTGATCTTTCCTGTGGTTGATAGAATTACATATGTTGAGATTTTATTTTTAATTTTTTCCATCTAATTTAGAGTATCTCGGAGTCGGTTGATCATGAGTGGTAAATTGTAACTCTAGTGACACCTCTATTCCTTTTGCATGCAAGAGGTCGTTAAATAGCATTGAGCTTAGATTTTTCACATATCCTGCACTTTCATCATTCCTTTAAATACACTAGATTTCCTTGTAATAAGAAAAAAGAGAGGAGAAAATTCAAAAAACTACCTTCACCTTTGTTGGACGTGTCTATTTCTTTAGAAATATGCAAATTGGTTATGGTAAAAAAAATTTTATATGTGCAGATCAAAATATATTGTTAGAAATCTTTAGTTTTTGAATAAAAGAAGGCATCCAATTGAAATGTTTTGATAGTGATTAGTTGGTATATGCCTCTAACATGCCTTTTCAATCCAAAAACTTAACATTTGTTTACAAATAGTAGTGATCCACAGAAATCACAAAAAAAATATGAAGATCAATTTGTACAATTTTAAAGTGATATAATCAAAGTGCAAATTGAGTAAAGTTGAAGAGTGATTTTTGGCAATATTTTTCCCTATAAAAAATTATATCTTAAACTTATTTCGTCTTAATTAACTAATCAATTTGAAACGAATCATTTTATTATAGCATAAAATTCTTCCCGGCATTTAATTTTCTATTCATAACAATTTAACTTGAAATTTTGCTTAAAAAAATACATAATCGTCGAATCACTTAAATCTTTCAAGTTTTGGCATTGAGACTGCTATATGTATGATCATGCAACCTAGCTATTAGATACTTGGGGGCCAGTCACCTGCTGGAAGAGCTAGTATGTGTTGTTCTAGCACACTAGTTCCACGGAATTTTTCACAACAAAATGGGAGTCAATTAGGGGGTTCTTCGGATTAAAAAGAGATAGCAGCAAAGATGCTATTATCTCTTTATTACATACAAATTACTATTGGTGAAAAGGCTATTAATAATTTGTGTGAAGTTTAGCACATTTAAATAAACCTTAACTATTATCTCTTTATTACATACAAATTGCTAGTGTCTAGTAGTTATTCCTTGTTTAAGTGTAAATGAAAGCTAGCTATATTTATCCACTTTTCAACCATAAATAAGTATGAAATAGTTTGTAGCATTGGATTGACATGTACTTAAGAATATATTTAACGTTGATTAGAGTCACGATCAATGATCACCACCACAAACTTATATTTGAGAGCAAGACCTGTGCACATTTTTTCCCCATGTTGATCTGTTGCAATGTAGAAACCTGACGTGCACGGAAAGCTTGAGTGACTTTAGTATACATCAAATACTACCGTATATAAATGTATAAAAGTGGCGTGCACATGAAGAAATAATCAACTATTTTTTTTAAAAAAATTATCCACGAGAACGTAAAATACCTTCCTCTTCGGCGATTGGAAGGGAACCTATCATAAATGTCTCACTTACTTATCTAAAAATAAATAAACATGTTACGTATCTTATTATCCTGACAACTAAAGACAAAATTTCAAACTATCTATTTTTTTTCCCCCAAATATCCGCTATATATACAGATGCAGCTTTTATAAAGAGATAAATCTCTGGTTTCTTTTTTATTATATGATTTTATTGATTTCTCAATCAATATTTAGAATCTACTCGACTATAATTAATAGAGTTCAGATTGGATCAGCTATAATAACTATTGGCATAAAGTTTTATCAATGCTAATTTTTTTCTATTAACAAAAGTCGCCTGATATTTTCCTTAAGGAGGATAAGTGATATATAGTTATTCATGATCATAATTTGGTTTAGTGACAAGATCATTATTCATGATTTGATTCAGTTGAAAATTAATGAGACTAAATAGAACTTTCTTCGGGAATTCAGGCTTAACTAGCACAAAACGTGGGAAATGTGCCAACCACCTTGACATTCATGTTTTCTCTAGTGGAAAGTTGAGGACCACCCAAGGAGAGGATTAAAAACTTAGGTGTGACAAAGAGACCTTAATGGCCATTATAGAGGGGGGAAAAAAAAAAGGTGTGTGAATCTAAGTGGCTGTGTTCAAATAAAGCTGTGATTTGTGTCACCATCAATGACGTGGAAATGGATTACAATTCTAATTGTCAAAGGGAAGTGATAGGGTTGAAGGCACTAATTAGCTAGCTTATTAAAAAAAAGTGATTTAGCCTAAAGGGTGCCATCCAAAAATGGCTTTTGCCTAACTTGAAGCTAACAATTGATAATTAAAAAAATGACCCCAACACGTTCCCCCACGAATCACTGTGCATGATTCCAAAAGAAAATTCAAGACCAGTGTGCGCGGCAGATGCGGAAGAGGCACAAATGCAAATTGGGGCAATTAAGAAAATCAAGTTTGTGATCACAAGAAATCCCAATTACTGCTAATCCACTTCTATATTGGTATGTGCCAATGACCATTTTATTAAATGGGAAAATAATAATACTAATAATCATATTATATGCCTCAAAGATTTTGAAGAACTCTTGGCTTAATCACACAGGATTTGATTCCCTTCAAAATGTGCCAAAATCAGCATTTGTCATTATTCAGTACTCATGCATCTTTATGAATTAACACTCGTGAGGGTCATTTTTCTTTTTTGGGTTATTATGTGTCACAATGTGTGTGTGGACAAACATTGTTCATTTCCAAAAAGGTTAATTTGGGCTGTATCAACTCGGACAAAATTTTCCAACTGTGAATCTTAAGCACTCAGAGCTCGAGAGCTTGTTTGAAATTGAAGACCTTTTTGGAACTTTTCTTGGTGTTCTGGCTTTGCTGCTGGATGAGTGTAAACTAGATTTGAGTTTCTGTCGGATATATTGACCATGTGCTAATTTACAAAGAGAGGGTAAAGTTTTGAAGCATAGATAAAATCTCATCATGGACCACCACTAAGACCACTAAGTTGGACAGAAGTATATGCCATTGCTGTACATACTACCAAATTTTGTGTATTGAATATTTCTATGTGAGATAATGCATGACAGAAAATATTTTTTTAGTATTGAGGGTGATTAGTGAAATTACATTAACCCTAAAAAATGAGTGTAAATTACTCTTAAATTGAAGTTAAAAAAGAGAGAGATAACCGAAACTTTTAAAGATAAACTTAATGTTCAATGTGTTTTATATAAGCCAAATTTATTTTGTTTTTTATGAACCAAATATCTACTGTCGAAAGCAATAATCAATTCTCTTGAGGAGTAAATTAAGCTCACAATTGTAGGGTCTTGTCTTTGGCCATTAAATCATCTTCATATATATTACTAGGAATTAAACTTCTAATTAGATACTTAAAGAATCCAACTTGTTAACAATTATATTAGGCCTTATGGTTGGCCAAATTAATATTTGGTCGTTTGTTTGTAAATTATGAGGTTGAATTGGAATAAGATCAAAATATACATATTAAAACAACTAATGTCCGGCTGCTTTCTACTTTTGATACTTTTTTATTTTAAAAAATGTGAACTCTTAAGTTTGAATTTATTGTTAGATGAAAATAGTTTGAATTGAATATAAGGTGAGTATGGACGAGTTAGATAAAGGTTATATTAACAATATAATTATTTAATCTCATTTTCCAATTTCAATTTTGAAAGACAAGATCTTGCATCATAATTTATACCTATCCTATTTGATTTTAAATCTTTAAAATAGGAGAGTTCAAGACCTGACTTGATAATTCAGTCTAACCCAAAATTTATTGGTTTGGGTTTAGATTGTGCATTTTGATTCGATGTATTTTTTAAGTCAAATTCCAATCATATTTTAAGTTGACCCACCCCAACATGAAATCAACACTTCTTTAAAAGTTATGGATACCAAAAGAATTAGTGATAAATTATAATATTTTTATACTTCAATTAGTGCATCTTACATAACGTAGCATTATTTTCGTGTTAATATAATTTATTTCAATATAAATTATAAAATATCTCTTTTGTTTTACTTCTAAAATTTTATGATTTTACTAATGTCACTCCCCCTCATGCAATATATTTTTTAAGTCTAAAGTGTGAACAATTTTATTATAATTGATGGAGCTCTTGATAATATGTCATGAAAGTCTTTTCTCAAAAGTTTAAACTAACTGATAAATGCATATAAAGTTGAAGCTGATAGATGAATATTTTATACTCTAATAATTATATACAATGCCTAAATTCTAATAAATTATCTACGGCCTCTTTAGATACCCAAAATTTTCCAATTGAGTTAAAAAAGTGGATTGGAAAAAAGTGAAATGATTTGATTGGGTTTTTGTTTATGGGATAAGTGTTTTACTTTGGAAAGATCAGAATTGATTCTAATAAAAGCTAAGGGCATGTTTGGTTTGAGTTTTCAATTTTTCAGAATTTGGAAAGGAAAAACTGAAAATTTTGAAAACTATAAATTTCAGTTTTCAGAATTTTTAATTTTTCCTTCACAAATTTTTGAAAATTGGAAAACTGAAAATTGAAAACTCAAATTAAACAGGAAATGTTTTCAATTTTTCAAATTTTGTAAAAGAAATACTGAAAATTCTAAAAATTATAAATTATAATTTTCAGTTTTCATTTTCAATTTTCAATTTTTCCTTTATAAATTTCTGAAAACTGAAAAATGAGAACTAAAGCCAAACATACCCTAAAACTTTTAGGTTTTATTTTTTCCTTCTCACATTAACTTTTGTAAACTCAGTTTCCTACTATTTTTCTCAAATATAAATCAATTCTTTTAAAATTAATTATTTTAAAATTAATTCTTTCAATATTAACTATTTTAAAAGTAATTTTATCAAAATCTAATCCAAACCAACCCCTAAATGATTTGTTTAAATCCTCATAAACTATGTAGAGCCAATTCGATACCGATTAGATCCAATTATTAACAGAATCATTGTCAAATCAGATTCATTTTTTTCAAAAAAAAAAAAATATTGATCCGATCATCAAGTTCCGATCCAACTTAACTCGACTCAGTCATGCTACTAACATCCCTACTTTAAAAAAAGGAAAAGACAAGAAATTCTGGTCTTTAAAGGTGTGTTGTTGTAGCCCCCCCCACCATTAAGAGGCAATCCATAACAGTAGCAAGTACCATTTTCTCTGGATCTCAGCAGATACATCCATCCATACATCCATCCATCGTGATCATTATCACAATCATACACTGACTACACACACACACACTCACCTCATCCCTTTCAGTTCACACTGCATCTTTCATTCAGTCCAACCCCAAACATGGCAAACACCAAACCTTTGCCATTTCATCATTGAACTTGTCCCAAACAAGAAAGAAACAACCTTTGCCCTTGTTTGTGAACCTTCTGGGAATGAACTACACAACAACATAACACAGCCAAAGCTAAAGCTACACCTTATTCCAAGGTTGTCTTCTTGTCTCTAATAAAAGTGATTTTTTTTTTTTTCTCTTCCTTTGACCCTCTTCCCAACAAGCTTTTTCTGCACACCCTTTTGAGCCTTTGATATGGAAATGGAAGCTTTTGCCCCAGAGAGGGTTAGTGATGGTACTTTTCAAGGGAGTTCCGGTGTGATTGGAAGTGGGTATGGTTCATCTTCTTCTCTGGTTTTGGATAGGGAGAAAGGGGAGCTCGTGGAGGCCCCTGTCAAATTGGAGCGAAAAGGTGTGTCCCCTGAGAGAAGCATTGAAGCTTTGAAGAACCATAGTGATGCTGAGAGGAGAAGGAGAGCAAGAATCAATGCACATCTTGATACCCTTCGCACCGTAATTCCTGGTGCTAAGAAGGTAATTAGTTCAATTTGATGATTTTTCTCATCATCATCATCATCATCATTATTATTATTATTTTATTATTATTTTTAATGTATATTTACAAATAGTCAATGCTGATTCAGCTCGAGCTGAGATCAGTTTGTGTCATCTGTGACAGTTTCATGATTACTATAAATACAATTTTATGATTGGTTCTGGTTTGTGTGGCTCAATTATTGTTGCACATTAAAAAATTTTCAAGGGAAATATGGGGGCTAGCTTATTATTGAATACTCATCCTTTTTTTTAACTTTTAATATTTTCTCCGTTGAGAAATATGCATTTGAATCATTTGGTTAACTTGGGATTGTTGTTGACGTTAGCCAAGTGATTTTGTCGAAAACAAAATGGCAGCCCAAAGGCTGCTGACTGATTAATGTTCACTTTGCCCTCTTTTTATGGTCATTGGAATGAAACCGTAGCTTTGACTACTTATGCATCTTTTCATTGAAGTTTTTGATTGGAAGTGATACCTTGGCAGTTACTGAAGGAAAAAAGGGTTAGGTTCCAGAAGACCGTCCAACTCTGTCTTGGCAGTGGTTAAAAGTTAGTGGTAGCAGTTGTAACTTAGGACTAAATAAGGAGCTTAGTGGACTTAAACAATTAATTTAATTGGCATTCACGTTTGTTTCGTTTACCATCTGGAAATGTAGTGAAAGATTTATTTTATTCTCAAACAATTGGTGTAAACCACCTTGCAAAAGACTATACTTTGCTATCCATATATGTGAGTGAAGCAGTTTAGAAGGGTTTCAAAAAGTTTCTAGTTTTAAATTTTCAAGTACACAATCCCAGTTTTCTTGTTAACTGAGAAGGGATGAGAAGAACTTGAGTGAGGAAATGCTCAAATTGATTCTCAAAAGATATGTGGGATATCAAATTAGTCCTTCAAAGATTTTTGACATTAATTCAATTCTTTGTAGTATAAAATATCCATCAATTTAAGGACCAAATTGGTGTCCAAAATTTTTAGAGGACTAACTTGATGTCGTGTATATCTTTGGAGGATTAATTGGGTGTTTACATGACTTGATATTAAGTTTTTTACTGTGCATCCCAGTCATCCTATCCTATATCAGTACAAATAGACATGTTAAATTATTCATACATAGCTTGAAAATCTGAGTTTTCCCTTTTACACTTTTGAACTCAGATGGACAAAGCATCCTTATTGGCTGAGGTTATTAGACATTTGAAAGAGCTGAAAACAAATGCAGCACAAGCCTGTGAAGGCTTAATGGTACCACAGGACAATGATGAAATCAGAGTTGAAGAACAAGAGGGTGGGTTGAATGGTTTTCCTTATTCAATCAGGGCATCTCTATGCTGTGAATACAAACCTGGCTTATTGTCCGATATAAGACAAGCACTTGATGCACTTCAACTTATGATAATTAGGGCAGAGATTGCAACCTTAGGAGGCAGGATGAACAATGTCTTTGTGATAATTAGCTGCAAAGAACATAACTTTGAAAATGCCGAATACCGTCAGTTCATGGCTGGCTCAGTCCACCAAGCTCTTAGATCTGTATTGGATAGATTTTCGGTTTCTCAGGACATCCTAGGATCCAGAAAGAGAAGGAGAATTTCTATATTCAGTTCATCATCTTTAGGAGATTTTTTGTGAGGACCTTTTTGGGTCAAGGTAATTTAAGTCTCCATATGCATAGCATGGCATATATATGGTTATGATGAGGAAGTAAAGAGTGAGTGATGTTAGCAATTTCATGTGCCATGGGAACTCGGGTAAGGTATAGTGTTGTCCTTCCATTCTTATAATCTGGATTTGTATAATCGAAGATGAACCACCTTATTCTGGGTTGTAAATGTAGTGGGAGCTTTCACATTTAGCTAGGTTGGTGATTGGTTGCATTGCAGCATTTAAATCTTTTGGCCAAAGAGAGAATGAAGTCTTCTATTATATGGTATCTTGCTTGGAGAAGAGTTTCTTCTTCTGTCATGAATTCTCTTCACTTAAGCTATATAATGCAGAACATTTGTAAGCTCTTATTTGGAAAATTGTTAATAAATTGACCTATGTTATGCAGTGCTTTGTACTTAAATTACCACATTTTTCTTATTTTAAAGGCATATCGAAACTCAAATTCTCTTTGATGGAGAAAGGAGAATAAAAAGATAACTATGATTGAAAGCTACTTAAAAACGTTTATGGGGTGTGTGTTGTTGGGAGCGTACTCAAGGGCTAGTTTTGAGCATTTTATATAAATTCTCTTTGATAGAACTTCAGTGATAGTCACGTATTGCATTGTATATCTTGCCTCTATTCTGCATTGTAAAATGAGGCAATTAGGCTCTAAGTCAGATTGGTGCTACGTCAAAGCTGAGCCATTAAAATAGGTGAATGTGACTTACAAAAGGACTTGACAATCAGTGGATTATTTAGCTTTACAGAAAACAGAATATAGAATACTGCAAAGTGGGTACTCAATTAAATACCATTGATTACAAAAAAAATACAAATAAAGAAAAAATTACCATTGATTGTTTGTAGTTGTCTTTTCTTTTTTTTTTTTTGAACCCAAAGTATTCACCGACATTGACTAACCCTCGAGGCATGAGGCTTTTTCGTATATGTATATTCGTTAATTAAGACATGATAAACAAAATAAAAAAAAATTAAAAGTTGAGGAATCAATTGTAATAATATAAACTTAATTAGCTCACATGCAAATTTTATACGAGCGGATTCTCTTCCGAGTACCACAGGTTTTTTAATTTTATATGACTTGCTATGTATTGGTCTAATTGTGGCCCTTTTTTAACTTAACGAAAGCTAATAGGAAAGAATGTCGCTATATTCAGGCCACAATACTGTAATTAGCAGAATGTGGTAGGAGGAGACTAGGAGCTTTATGAAAAGTTTGTGCAAGTTCATGCTATACTTATAAATTATGTATGAATAAATATTCATTAACAAGATTCTAAATGGAAAATCTTTTATCATCTTGTCTGATTCTAGTTCTATCTTTTGTCACATTATGTATTATTATTATTTTTTCGTGATTGGCAGCCAATTAGCCATTTTCAATGAATTTCCATCATATGGCCTAAAAGAGACCAAAAAGGAAAGCTGCCTTAACCTAGCTATTTAATTATAGTTTTGTTAACTCTTAATTGAAATTAATTCATCATAAACGATATCAAATTTATTGTTAGGTCCTTCTTTGAAACTGCCTCCAAGAGAGTATAATGCAATACTACTCGTGGAAAAAGTTACATCCATGGAATTTGATTTGTATACATGGTAAGTGTAAAAAAAATTTACAGATATTAAATCATATATTATTATATAATTAAAAGTGTTTGACTTAACTATGAACTACCTTAAAAGTGTTACAAAGTGATGCATGTAATTGGATAACATTGTTGGTACATTAAAATTAATTCTTAGGTTTTTTTAGTTAAAATATTAGAGAATAAGAGTGAGGATAAAAGTCGAACTCATGATTTCTCATAGGTCATTGAGAGTTTAATGAAGATGTTATTTTATTTTATTTTTAATTAAATAGTCTAATGAAGTTATCATTTTAGTTTTTTTTTTTTAACGTGAAGTTGGCATGTCATTCTTACGGCTATATCATCTACATATACAGACTAACAAGAAGTAAAGAAATTCGTACAATATAAGATCAAATTTTCTACACATTCCTCTTCATTCTGAGTCATCATTCTGAGCCTAATTAACAACTTAATATTGACTATTTATATTTTCCTCCATTTTATCTTTTTGACTTCAAACCAAAGCGGTCACAGTCCCAATCCGCGGGCCCACCAAAACCCTTCCATTTACTACCGTCCGATCCCAAAGGTATTCAAATCAGACGGTGATCACTCGCTCTGACGCAAGACGGTATAGGTGCTGCGTCGTCTCCCTCCAGAGAGAATGAACCAGAGACTCAAACCTCTCTCTCTATCTTTCTAACCCCAATTCTCAAAATTCCCCTAAATTCCTTTCTTTCTCTTTTTGTTATATTTTTTCAGCAGAAACCCTTCTCAACAAAATCAAATTCTCATTCAGACCCAGATCGTTTTTCTTCATCTTCTCGACCCTCTTTCACCAAATTTGCAATCTTTACCGCGTCTCTGAATCATGGAGAAGGAGGAGAAGGAACCCCACATCAAGAATAGTGGTGGAGAAGCCGAAGATACAGAGTCCGTGGAGCTTGTTCTGTTTCAAGTGTCTGAGTGTTACGTCTACATAGTGAGTTGAAGTGACTCTCAGTGATATTTGAGCACATCTTGCTATTTATTTTGATGGCTTTTTGGAAAAATTTGGGATTTTTTTGATGAATTGGTTTGTGCATTGGGTTGTGATGGGTTTGGTTGCGATTCAATTTTGCAATTGAAATGAGGGTGGTGCTGATGATCAAGTTTGGTAGCTGAATTTAAGCTTGTTGAGAAATTTGTTGGCATTGAAATTGAATTGTTTGGTTGAATTTACTGTTGTCAGTGATGAGGTGAATGGATTAGGATTTGCAAACTTTGTGGTTGTGAAGTTAATGGTTTTCTTGCTGCTATTTTGTGCAGATACCTCCGAGAAAGAGTGCAGCTTCTTACAGGTGTGATCAACTTCAAATTATGTCTACTGATCTGTTGTTTGTGCTTGTGATCTGATTATTTAGTTTATCTTTAGCATACTGTTGGAGTTATTAGTGTACTCTAGCTTGGTATAGGAAACTGCACTTCTCAGTGTCCATTAGAGTATGTCTTTGATTAATTAGAGTCTTAGGATCTGTTTAGTACATTTGCTTTACTTGTAGCAATTGTTTTGTGTCTTCCATATCCTTTTGTGGAGCTTTTTCCTTTTGGGAAGTGATTGATTTTCAACATCACCCAATATTTATTATTTGTGAAGTTCATTTCAGGGCTGATGAATGGGATGTCAACAAATGGGCATGGGAAGGAATATTGAAAGTTGTTAGCAAGGGAGAAGAGTGCATCATAAAACTTGAAGATAAAAACACAGGTAAGATCACATTAAATCTGGTTTGATTGGATTATACAGCTGGTTGCTTTTTTTTTTTTGGTTACTACAATGAAATATATTTAACTAGGTGAATTATATGCTCGAGCATTTTTAAGAAATGGAGAGCCGCATCCTGTGGAACCAGTCATTGACAGCAGCAGGTGGTTTTCTAAGACTTGATAGGTTTTAGTTATTATCATGCATTCTTGTACTTCCAGGTGCTCAACCAATTATGACTCATATTCTACAGATACTTTGTTCTTCGCATAGAAGAGGACATAGGTGAGCCACCATATCTACATTTTGCTTTACTTCTTCTTTTCTGCCCCTTAATCATTGTATATTCTTATCATCCAAGTTAGGGGTAGGCAGATAGGAATTGTGAATGAAGGGCATATGACCAAATAAATTGAGAACCTTTTTGGTTGAGTTCCTGAAAGTAAATGTCATTAATCTATAACAATGTTGTGAGCAGTTTCGTTTCTTTTCCTCTCAACAAAAATGAAGAATTTGGCTCGCTCTCAAGTATATAGCAGCAACCTTTAGAGCTATGTACATTGTGCAAGGCATAATTCATACCATGATGTCAAGAATTTGGCTTGTTTGTGAAATTGTTTTTTCAAAAGGGAGAGCTAATGGACGCTCACTTGCAAGTATATATCTGATTAATGTGAGCTGTTGGGCCTTAGTACAGATGTGGTTGTTCAGTAAGTAACACTTGAATTTTCCGAGATAGAAAACCTCGAGAGAACAAAGGTCCTGAAGGACACATCATACTTTTATATTGAAAGACCTAGTTTTTAGTCCTTCTGAATACACAAGTGAACATATTGTTTAACAACCATAAATATTTGTAACTTCAGAATCCTTTAAGTTTTTGCACAAATTGTGTCTAAATGTCATCTCATTGCATGTTAACGAATTTAGCCAGAACTTCCCAAGATCTAAAGAAGCATATAATGGTGGCTATGGTAGAGGAATGGTTTCTTCCTAAGGCAAATATCTACCATTCAATGGCAGGCCTTTCTTTTACCTTGTAGCTTTGCAAAGCGATTTGAATGATTTGACCAGTGACTGCATAGCTAAACACTGTTATCACCATAGCCTTATTTTTTCCCTCTCTTTTCAATCACTAATTCTCACAGGAATAATGTGTATTGGGTAGGACATTCAATCATAGTTAACCGTAAAGTTTTTAAATGTGTTTTGCATTGTCAGTTAGATGTGGAAATCTGCATAAATTTATGGTTGATGAACAATAGTCTTCCTCTGAAGCAGCAATAACAACAACAGCAACAACAACTAAGCCTTACTCTGAAGCAAAATGAAAAATTTTCTTAATTTGAGTGCATTTCTAAATTCTAATTACTCAGAACTAAAACTCCCTTTGATAGTTGGTTCATGCTTAGCACAAAATGGCTTTACTATCTTCCACTGTTCCACTTTATCTGTTTGAAACATTATGATTTCTAATTTTCATCAAATTTAGTCCCCATTTCTCCTGCTGCTGAGCATTGCTTTTTTTTAGCATGAGCAAATTTACTTGTTAGTACTTATTACCTCCTTTTTTTTGTGACATTTCAGCTTGATGAGACTGTTGAGTTTTGAACCCTTATTATTCAATACGCATTTTTCGTTTTGCTGCACTGTCTTTCTTATTAATTGTTAAGTTTGGTCTTTATAACTTGAAAATCATGCAGGTGGCCGCCTTCGACATGCTTTTATTGGGATAGGATTCCGAGAAAGAACAGAGGCTTATGACTTCCAAGCTGCCTTGCATGATCATATGAAGTATCCTTCACCTAGAATATATTGCACTTACTGTTTGAATTGTCTTTTTCACAATCTGCAAAACTTGGTAATCTTTACCATTATTTTTAATTCATGTTGGCATAGAGGACAACCTAAAAGTCTTTATTCTGTTTTTTTTACCCATTGGAAAACATGTCTTTTCCTATTGCGTTGAAGATATCTGAACAAAAAGAAAACTGCAGAAGAGATGGAACAACAATATCAGCAAACTTCCTCGGTTGATTACAGTTTGAAAGAAGGGGAGACTCTTGTGCTGCAACTTAAGAATAATGTAATGACATGTGCATATTCCCATTGTTCATGAGTTCCTTTATTATTATTATTATTCCAACATCATGATTTCTATATTATCCTATCTATTGTGTGCAGAAAAGTGGCCGCAGCGTGAAGTCCAAGTTTTTTGAGCAGGGTCAGAACAGCCCCACAGAAGAGAAGGGTGGAAGAAAAGAATCCTTACCTAGTATTAAGTTACCACCACCTCCTCCAGGACCACTATCACCTGCAGCTACCAAGCAGAACACGCCAACAAACTCACCTCCAAAACTCAACCTGGAGAAAACTTTTAAAGTAGAGAGTGAGACCCCTAAAACAGTTAAAGAAGACACCGAACATCAGAATTCTCCCGAAGATCAAAGCATGCAGGATGTACCTGATGATGATTTTGGCGATTTCCAAGCAGCTGGTTAACCTATCTCATGCCCAGTATTAATCTGGGATGACTAGAAATATGCAGAGTTGGGAACTCATTTTACATCTGGTACATACCACAGAATGCTGATTCGGCTTGGAGATTCAATTATGTCCTTCCACAATGGATAGAGTAAACTCTGTTCATAGCGAACAAAAGAATATCATTGTGAATCAACCTATATGCTTTGTAATTGGTGGTTGTTTCAGTTGTGCACTGGGGGCTGCTACTATGACAATTTTTTACCTCCCACTTATTCACTTTATTTCAGTTGCATGCTTTGTTTATGTTTATGATACACATGTCAAAATGGGTCCATTCTGCCGGGTTGGTATGTCAAAATCACCTTTTTAAGCGGGCTGGGTTGACATTTTGAGCCCGCTTAAAAATTCTAGCCTGCCAAACACGCTCTACTTAACTTGCGGGTTTAGGTGGGTTGGGATGGGTCTAGCCCGTGGGCCAAGTTCTTTTTTTTTAAAATAAAATAAAATTTGATTTTTTTTAGTAAGAGCATGAAAAAAAAATGCCTGTATAATGGACACCATCACAATGAGACAAGTCCAATCCAAAGACCAGGGAAACCACACGAACACAGTATTAGATTTTAGTAAATAGTAAGTATAATAATATATTAGTATTGTTCATGGTGCGAGACTATACGACAATGAGCAAATGCAAAAGCAAAAGCTAAAAGCCCAAAATGTTAAAACGTGAGAAAAAAAAGTTTCTCCAAAAGTCAGTAATTAGAGAGAAAAAGTTTTAAAAAGATTTCCTTTTTGGAAGAAAAAAAAAAAGCAAATCGGTAAGAAGTTTTTTTTTCAATTTTTTAAAATTTCCGGCTAACTCACCAGCTCGCTTTTAAATGGCCTGGATTGGCTATTTTAACCCATTTTATTTCGACGGGCTGACCCGTTTTGACACCTCTAGTTTATGAGAGTTGACATGCATGCCTATATTGCCATTTGATACCATCCTAAGCAAGGGTTCAGGATTTGTTATTTACATAAATGGTGTCATGATCAATGACCCAGATTGAGTGTACAATATAGCCCTTGTTGATTTGTTTCCTTGACTATTAAAGATAGAAGGAAAAACAAAATACAAGAAATAAAAAGGGCACCCAGAAAACAAGATAATATTGGTGTGAGAATAAGGGGAACTAACAAAGGCTTTGGGAAGTGGACAACAACATGCTTTGTTGTGGCCACCCTATCTTGATGGATAACATAACCCAAAAAGCGCTGAAGGCCTTTACTGCCTCACAGAACATTTGCTTTTTTCTCTGAGAAAAAGAAAAAGAGGTCGACCAGAAAAAAAATAAAAGTCTTTGTAATAAATATACCTTATTAATAAATTATTTTCTAATTTTCAAAGGAGTAACTAATATAATAATTTTTAAAAAAAGTTAAGCATAAATATTTTCTTTGTAATAGCTATTTTTTCTCTCGTAACTCAACAAACTTCGTTGTAGAATTATCATGAAATTCGCATCATTTCAAATTTGAAACTAGTTGCATTATCTTGTATTCAACCCAATGACTAATTTCTCTGTCTTTTTTTATCCATTTAAAATACTACAGGCCATGCCAATTTTGAAACAACATATAAATACGCTTATCACCACCCGCAACTACCTTATGTTTTTTGTTTACAAAAAACCGGCTTACAAAAGCTTTTGTTGTTATCATGTATAATGTTTGTGTAAAACGACCATATGATAATAAATTAATAATAATTATTTATGATTTGAAGCTTTGGCACATTCTTTTCACGAACGAATTATAAGCCATTGGCACCGAGAATAAGTGGCATATTCGTTTTAGGATAAACAAATCTATCGTAGATATATGTATGTATCTCTTGAGAATTGAAATAGCAAAATATATAAAGACAAAATACTCATTTAAGTGCAGTTAAGTCTATAGCTTAATAGTTGTAATTGTTTGGTGCACCTCCACATCTTTGAATGGATGGAAAATATACGTTCATGAAAAAAATTGGTCAATCCCTACATTTTGAAAAAAGTATTATGGAGCTATATAGGGAAATTAATCTGTCTAATTTTTTAATTCATAAAAAATAATATGTTTTTTAAATCTCAAACGACTAATTTATTTTTCAATATATGTGTGTGCGTGTAGTTATGATTTTTTTTTATTCATTTGGCCCAAAACATTCATAACTTTCTTAAGAGCGATACACAGAATATTATTTGAGTGCCGTACCTACATATTAGATATGTGTCCATATCAGATTTTATATGATAGGTAGATAACACATGTTTATATATATATATATATATATATATATATATATATATTTATTTTAAAATTTTACATTTTTCTTACTCCAACTTACAAAAACATCATATAAATAAGGTTATAAAAAAGAAATAATGAATAATTTTTGAGCTATATTAAGCTTATATATATAATATTTTAAATAATACATAATTTTTTTAAAATTTTTAATTATGTATATATCATATTTATATCTTATAATTTTTTAATTTTAATGTGTCTATCATATCTGTGACATATCATGTCTCGTATCCTTATCAAAATCTGTGTTCAATAGCCTAAGAGAGATTGTGTGTCTAACCGAGAGAGAGAGAGAGAGAGAGATTGTATGTGTTTTAATGCAGTTTAAGTTTCTCATTCGCTATTTAAAAAATTATGTAAATGAGATCATTTAATTGAGAAAATAATTGAAATATATTGACAATATAAATATACTTTATGCCGTCAACAAGAAAAAAAATGTGGCAACTTATCACTTTGTATAATTTTTAAAAATCAAATCACCTGTGATCTTATAATAGATGCACATAATAATTTTTTATTATATAATAATATAAAGATGATTACATTATCAATACATGATTGAATGACATGTGCATAGAAATTAAATTCATTTAGAAATAGGTATATAAAAAATAATTTAGTAATAATTTAAGTTCTATGCATTAATAGTATAAAATAGTTTTACATTATTAACCCATAAAAATTACAAAATAGTTTAATTTTGATGCATTAACAATATAATTTTTTTTTGGATTTAATTGCTATACACTGATAGTGTAAAATTTTTTTACACTGTCATCCAATCATGTATCACCACATAAGTTATGATAGTTGATTTTTATATCCATTATTTGAAAAGTCATCCAAATTAAATGTTTTGATTGGATGACAGTGTAAAATTATTTTACATTATTCATGCATCAAAATTAAATTTATTTTTTTTACACATTCATTCAATTGCATTCTTTTATTTGTGTGACTTTTCAAGCAATAGATTGAAAGTCATCTATTATAGTTGACGTAGCACTACACGACTAGATAATTATGCTCTTAGAACATAAAATTAATACAATTAAAAAAATATCAATTCATGGTGGATAGTTATTAGAGTTTCATTTATATGAACTAAAAGTATAAAATTCTTTTACATTCTTATTTAATTATATATTATTATATTAATAAAAATAGTTAAGTCTCACAACTATGAGAACTATTACTTAAAAAATTATACAAATAAGATGATTTGATTAGATGACAATATGAAAAACTTTTATACTATCGATATATAAAAATTAAACTCTAATTATTATAAGGAATAATTCCTATTTGATAAGATTTGATATTTCTCTATTGGTTTAAAGTGTAAAATTGTTTTAATAACTATTCTATTTGTAACAACTATTTTTCCGCCCGTAATTCAACAAACTTCGTTGTAGAATTATCAGGAAACTCGCACCATTTCAAATTTGAAACTAGTTGCATTATCTTGCATTCAATCCAATAAGTAATTTTTTTCCCATTTTAAATACTACACAGCATGCCAATTTTGAAACAACATATAAATACGCATATCTCCATCTGCAACTGCCTTATCTTTTTGTTTACAAAAAAGCAACTTACAAAAACGTGTGTTGCCATCATGCATAATGTTTGTGTAAAACGACCATATGATAACAATAAATTAATAACAATCATCCACGATTTAAAACTCTAGCACATTCTTTTCATGAACGAATTATGAGCCATTGGCACCGAGAAAAATTCTCATATTCGTTTTAGGATAAACAAATCTACCGTAGATATACGGATGTATCTCCTGAGATAGCAAAATATATAGAGGAGAGATTCATTTTAAAAATTCAAACTGTATATATGTTTTATTTTAATCTCTAAAATTTAAAAAATATTAAATTAGGTTCTGAATTTATAAAAGTAACTCAAGTTAGTTACTATAAATTTTGGTAAGATACGTAGAGATTAACTTGAATTATAAAAAAAATAATTTAAATCATGTTTTATAATTTCAAAAATTAAATAAAGTACATATATGATTTTAGGAAAAAATAATCTTAACTATAAGATCTAATATAATTAATAATTAGCTTAATTTATTAAATATTTAATCAAGAATTTGATTAAAGAATCTCATGGGGAGGGATTTCCAACTTTAGGTATATATATTAATACTAGTATCATAACGGAAGACCAATGTCACTCCAAAAAAAAAAAACCCGTAACTGAATAAAACAAAAACGAATAGTACTTGAGAATGCAGTGATGGCAGGTGGAAAAAATAATGGCAATGGTTAATGGGCCCCACACACTGGTAAAGCGAACAAACTGCGATCAAAAGTTAGCCTTGGAATCAGAATCCCACATGTCAAACGTAAGGCCCTCCGGAGCTGACTCTATTTCTGTTTCTCTTCTCTTTCCAAGGAGGAGGAGACTCTTCTAACTCGCAAACTTCCTCCAACTTTTGCTACTAGTTGTTACCACTTCTTCAGTTTGGTGTTGTTGGGGGGTGTTGCTGTTGTGCCTTATAACAAGTAAAATCTGTTTTGTGTTGCACCTTTTTTCTTGTTTTTATCACTGCCCTTTTGGTTTATTTGAGTGATATTCAAAGTGGGTTTTGTTTTATGATTACAAGTTTGTTTTTTTCTTTTTCGTTTGCGTATTTGGCTATATGTGTTGTTGTGGTACACTCCTTGTTGTTTGGGTCTCTTTTTTTTTTTTTTTTTGGGGGGGGGGGGGGGCGTGGTTAATTTAACTTTAATCTTTTCCTTGCCAATTGTGTATGGTAATTTTCATCAAGGTAACCTGGAGTTTGCATGTTGTTTGTTTCCTTCTCCTTCTTCTTTTTTTTTTTTGTTGATCTTTTCTTTCCTGTTTAGGAAAAAGCAGTTAAAAATTCTTGATCGTGTGCATTAAATAAAATTATTTCATGATGTGTGTTTTATGGTTTAGGAAATAAAATTATGGACTAATTCTGTTTGTTATAGGTGGAGAGTGAGACTGTGGGAAGCTGGGTTTTAGTTTGCCATTATTATGTCAGAACTTGTTTGATTGATTGTTAAATATAAACGTGTTTTATGTTGGAATTTATCTCCAATCCATTTTATGTCTTTGTGATGACTTTCCTTGATTAATGCACTTTGTCCCTTTAGGCCTATGAAAATGACCACCGTCAATTCTCTTTGTTGATTTTTTCCTTTGATTTCTTGATGATCAGGTAGATCCAAATTTTACCTTCTTCAAATCAGACATAGTGAAGCAGGTCTAATTACTATTCCAGCTAGTGTATTGTGATGACTATGGATGTAAAAGGCATAACTTGGGTTGGAAATATGTACCAGAAATTTGAGAATATGTGCCTGGAGGTGGAAGAAGTGATGCTTGAGGTCTGCCTTTGTCATCATTCAGCCCTTACCCTATCTTATACCTGTTTGAAGTATCAAATGAGGAAAGATAACTCAAATTACGCCATGGACATGCCAATGCTTGTTATGAGTATCAATGAAATCATAATATAATTTTTTCGTTCTTTTGTTGCTACTGGTAGAATTGCAAACTGTTCTTAGTCTTTGACTTGCATGTTCTTAGAATTCTACCTGTAGTTATTGTTAGTATCATTATCACATATATTGCAAGTTGATCGGGAATGCAGCTGTTCTCTTGTGTTTTTCTTGATATTTATGGTAGCCTATGATAAAATTTCTGAAATTCTTCTTTTATATGATGTCAATTGTGTACCACTATGCTGGTTGAACTATTCTTTGGACTGATAGTTCTGTGGCCTGCATTGATTCGCAGTGTTAACAGTCCACTATAATCCTTTTTTACTTTATTTGTTCTTTGGGGATAGGATACTGTTAAATACATAGAGAATCAGATGCAGACTGTTGGGGAAAGTGTTAAAAAGATCTATTCAGAAGTCATGCAGGATTTACTTCCTCCATCTTCATGTGGTTTGGATGAGAAGGTAGCCGCCTTTGAACTGCCTATAGAGAAATATTCTGATAATGGTTTATGTGAGAAGACATTTAAAGGTTCTGAGGAAATAGCTGTTAAGGCTGATACCAAGGAAACAACCGAGGATTCAAGGGTCAATCATGATGTTGATAATGATGCAATCCATGATGAATTTTGTGATGCTGATGCTTTGTTCAAGTCAGCTTCTGGCGATTCTGTCTATGTGAATAATTCTACTTCACATGCAAGACAATTCATTGGGAATACAGATATTGAATCAAACCTTGGTAGCGATGAAAATCAACAAAACCTAAAGATACCTGCATTCACGACAGTCACCAAAATGACTTTATTAGAATCAGATACATGCAGTACATCACAATCATGTGAACTCTCAAATGGAAATCAAAATCAAACAGTTACTGTTTCAAATCCAGCTTCTGCTGAAAGAACAAGGCTTGCTGCTGAAGCATATTGTTGTGAAGAAATTGAGAATGCAAGTACAGAACAAATCTCCAATGGTCTCGTATCGGTTAAATCTGCTGAAGAGACACAGATGAATATGAGTTATTCTTCCTCCAGTATCATATTTGGAGACACAGGTGGTAAGTATTTGAGTGTCTGTTAGATGTAGCTGTATTTTCCTCAATTTTTTCGTTGCTAACTTAAAACTTCTGATAGCTATAACAATTATATTATTTTTCTGGAAGGGTTCTCTATGATCAGAACAATACAGCCCGATGATTGTTCTCATAACACAGTTGTTGTATCTCATCCAGGTATAAATTCAAATCATTCTGAACCCTGAAGTACTTACTGAGTTTAGGTATTAATTCAAATCATTACAAAGTACTTCCTCAGTTTAGGTGTTATAGAAATACTTGCTCAGTTTATTGTATGAACCTCTTTTTGTTGAATTTGAGAGTGCATCTTGGCTGTTTTTGAGAGGTCAGACAGTTATTTGGAGAGGGGGGTCTGATGAAATTTCCATGACATTTGTCTGTTATATAGCCTATTCGCTGTTAATTCTTTCACCAAACGATACTATGTCTATAGAGAATATGTATAGAACTTGTGGCTCATTATGACCCAAAAAATGGTTTCTTATTCATAACCATTTTGATTTAAACTCTGTTTTGAATGCTTTAAACTTTGTGAAGTCTGCATAGGCATATCTAGATGCAGTAAGTCTGAATCCCATATATGTAGTTTGTTTACTAGTGTTAGATGTGAATAACAGTCTTTGAATAACCCCTCTCTCAACAAGCACATGCACCTATGAGCGGATCGGATCAAAGTCATTCGGCTTCATATTATTTTTTCAACTCATGCCAAGTCATTAACTAAACTCTTTCTGATTATTTAAGAAATTCCAGCAGGATGGAGGTTGGATGCAACAATGATTGATACTGTAATAGACCGTAGCCATACAACCATGCAACAAGATGATGAGCTGAAGCTGGAGGAAACTTGTGTTATGGTGACCAGAGATGAACTTCAATTAGTTCCCACGACAGGTGGTAATCTAGGGACTAAGAAGGTAAACACACACACCCCCATCCTTTTTTTTCCTGTTTGTTGGTGCATGTTCAGCTCTAAGTGGAGCCATTTTCAGTGTTTGAAGAAAAAGAGGAGGCAACCATTTTCTTTATCCAAGAAGTCGACAAGGAAGCAAGAGTATGAGGAGCTTGCAATATTGCATGGGAACAATGAAAAAGGAAAGGGTGATAGTGTGGAGAATTTATGTCCAACTTTAGTGGAGGATCAAATTCAAAGCAAATTACTGCTTCCTGATATATCTGAACCTGAGTGGGAGCTTCTCTAAATAAATACCATGATGCGAATTACCCTCTACAGACGTCGCTTCCACTTTTTAGTCCTTTTTTATAAATGGATATTGAGATACCCTTATTGCAGCGAAGATTCAATTTCTTTCAATATCAGTTTATGTTACTAAGAGTACTTTCTTATTTCCTAGCACCAAAATTCCACCCCTCCTCCGTCTCTTTTTCTCTTCAGAAAAAAAAGGCCTTAATTGGGCCATGCAAATGAGAACCTCCAAATAGAGTAGTTTAATTTAGCTTAGTCTATTATATAGAATACTTAATGCGGCTAGTTTACATTGTCATCATTGACAATGATCTTTCTGATTTGACTAAGTTTAGATTGAGTTTAAAACTTGGTCCACCTGTGCTTGATGGCTATTTAGTATATTATGGTTCCAATGTTGCCTCTAGAAGATGCTGGTGTGTGAGCAAGAACTTCACCGGAGCTTTGAGTTTGGATCTTGTGTTGAACATTTGATGTTGATTTGGCAAATATAATATGACAGTAGACTATTAGTAACCAAAGCTTTCATGGACAGATCAAATGATGATGACTGCATCTAAGCTAGAAAAAGGTTTGGTCAAGCACTCAAATGTTTATTATTTATTATTATTATTATTTTTTTTTTGGGGTAGAAAGCACTCAAATGTTTATAAGAACTAGGCAACAGGGGGAGTGGATGTTATCATTTCATTTTGGCTATTGTCACTTTCACTCAACTTATTTTTTAGTTAATTGTCCTAAAATGTCCTTTTTTCTCTTCAAAATTAGTAAACTAATTACGTATTGTTATTCTAGCATTATTCAAAATTATTATTATAAATATTTTTTAAACATTCTGTTAATATTTTATTTGTGCTCGTATATAGCGAAAAAAATATTACACGTTATTTTTCCAGTTTGCAAAAAAAATTACTAGTAACTATGTTTAATTTTTTTTCAATGTTATATTACGTGAAAGACTCCAACTCTTTCAAAATCGAAGAGGAGTGGTTTTATCTTATTGTCTTTCTTGAAAAAAAATATTAAATAATATATAAATCGTAAGTATTTTAATTAATTCATTGCTCCATCAGCCTTAGACATATAATAGTGTGGTGTGCAAGAAGTTAGAGAAGCAAGGTTCGAGTGATTGACGGTCTTCTTACAATATATGAGAACGAAACATAGGTTTCACTTATGTGTTAGTTTAGTTGAATGGAACACAAGTTCACATGTAATTTCTCTTGTTCTTGCATACATAACAATTGATCTCAAACATGACTGAAATTTGAACAACACTCTTCCTTGTAACTTATTAAATAAATGACTAACTTGATATATTATGTTACCTTAATTTTTAAGAAAGAAAATAATAGAGTAAAAATTTGTAATGATGAGAGATTGATATAACGAATACTAGTATAATATTTTTATTTAATATTAGCTAAAACTTTATAAATGTTTGATGGAATAATATTGGGTATATATGATATTGCGCACAGCTACACCAACGTAAATGCTATATATATTATATAAAAAAATCTAATATACTTACTTGTTATGTTAATTAGTGGAAAATGTGCTTCTTACAAAATGGAAGGAGACTTTTCAGGTAAATTTTTTTTTCCCAAAATGAAAAAATATAGAAGTATAAATAATAAAATATTAACCAATTTTTAAAAAATATTTATAATAATAATTTTGAATGATATTAGAATAATAATATATAATTATTTTATTAATTATAAAGAAGAAAAGGATATTTTAAGACCATTACACAAAAAACCAGTTGAGTGAAAGTGGTAATAGTAAAAATGGAGTGACTTACCACTCCCTGGAATAGGATATCGGAAGATGCAGGCCATAATCCTTTTGGGCAAAGAGTAATATGGTGAGGCTTTGTCAGCCTATGTGTCAATGGGCTACGCCATGTATGCCCAAAATTGGCTCTTGAAGATGAAGGTCCCAATGATGTCATTCTACAATGGGTAACTCCACCCTATGTCTAAATACTTGATCCAATGAATTTCTTATTGGGATTTTGATCCTCTGCCACGAGGCTAATTGCAAAGTGAAAAAAAAAAGAAATTTATCACTCTTAGATTGATAATTATTATTGTGTGTGGGTTGTATAAGATGATCTAAAGGTGATTAGAAAAATACTTAAATGAACTGAGACTAAGAGAAAGTATTTGCTTTGATTCATTTATTAATTGACACGTGAATTTTACGGATCATTATTATCTTTTATTTTTTCTATATTTTTAATGTAATAGCTTATATGTCAATCAATAAATAAAATAAAATAAATATTTTATCTTGCTCTAAAAATATTTAAGAAATTCTCAGGTGATTAACTCATCATTTTATCACTTTACAATTATTCTTATTTTAAAGAAGATTTCTCCTTTGAGTTGACCGAAAGGCCAAAACAAAAAAAAGGCGAATTTGCATTGGCCAAAAATAATAGTAGGGAATTTACAAGTGGCTAACCTCTATTGACCTCTAGCAAATGGTTTAACACTAGTTCTTTGGAAATTTCACCGCCAAGCACAAGGTTACAAATGTTTTTAGCAGCAAGCAATTAGGAGGAAATGCCCTACAAGGCAAACAAGCTCTTCTTAACTTGCTGGGGTGTTTTGCTGACATCATATTTTGCTGTTTATGGTTATGCCAATTCTTTCATTGCACCTAACAAGGCTTGAACTTTGTTATCATTTCTGATATGTGGACCATCTATCATCATGTCATTAAAAAACTAACTCTTGCAGCGATTACTTAAAAACCATACTGTTTTTTGTATAACAATGCATGGTTTGGGCACAAAATAAGCATAGCTCCTTATGAAACACGTGTGAAAAAAAATATTGACAAAGATAATTCAGATATAAAACCATTCATGAACCATGTGTTTTACCACCAGTTTAGTCATTTAAGCTTTTTTAAAAAATAATTCATGATATGATATTAGAGTAACATAACTAAGTGATTAGGAATTCAATTTTTCTTATCCCCATTATGAAAAAAAGGGAAAAAAAATTCACCCTTGAGCCCAAAATAAAAATCCATGTATGGAACATTTTAGATATAAAATTATTTATGTATTTTTATCAATCAATTTAAGTTATTTAGAGTGATCATTCATGACAACTCAACTCATTACACTGTTTACGTAGTGTATTAGTGTTACACTGACGGTGCCAATACCTTATATCAAAATTGTAAAAGCCAAATCCAATAAATTATACTTTGAATTTAATATGAAACCCTCATGACTAAGATTAAATGTTAAATAATGGGACCCTCTTGTGTATTACCTCGTGCAATCGTCAATAGGTTCTCATTTTTAATTATTTGTTCGTTAAACAATCAGAGTTTTGATTCGATCGATGAGACTATATTTGGGGGATATAGTTAGCTCAAAATATAATGGCCTTTATTTATAATCAGCCAATTGTTATAAAAATCCAATTGTAACGTGCGAGTTACTTGACAACCTAATCCACCATTCTAGTACTTTATTGGTTGCAGCCATAAAGCACATAACTTTTCCTAAGTAAAGCCACCAAAAACAAATAAAACTTTTCTTAAGTACAAAGTTTGGTTCATCAATGCATCCCACAGGGTAATAATGCCTGCCATTATTGACATATGTATTTAAAGGGCGAGAACAAAGAAACAAAAACATGTTATAAGAAAAAGGCAAGTATATATTTCTAAATTTTCCTCACTTGGCAAGCAACTTGTATTTGAAAACTCCATCAAGATGGGCCAGCTTATTTTGCTGGGCATATGGCCCACAGAGCCAAACTTGGCATAGGCTTTTTCTTGAGCAAAAAACAATTCCACATTCTCTTGTCCACCTTAAGCCAATAGGTTTGCAAGAGAACAAACAGTGCAATGAATTAACTACTTGTTTGGATTATTATCGTCAAATTAACAACTCTTAAAAATTGTTTCAGTGCTTTGGATGGTTTGCTGCTTTGCTCAAAAGAAGATGACAATGCATAAAGGAAAAGGACCTACAAGTAGGTGGTGCATGGTATTGGCTGCCAACAGCTAGAAACCTTATTGTAACGATAATGCTCATAACGTATGGCTTAAGTGGTTTATTTTTTTAAAAAAAAAAAGTATTGCAAGTGGAAGGAAGAATCATATTCTACAAAAGCTATTAGGGATATCTATTTGTGGATAAAATATTAAGATTTCGATGTACATTCGCTGTTTTGATTTTTTATTATAATTATCGGAGTTGATATTTTGGTGCCCATGTAGAAGAGATTTTAACTATGCACTAGACTAGTAAACAGTAGATTAGGTATACGTTTGGTAATAATTTGATTTTAGAAATTAACTATTTTTTCAAAAGCTGTCAAGTTTTTCATCATAAATTGTTTTTAATCTAAAATAATAAGTTCATTCAAAATGTGTGGATGAAATAATTTGACTTATGTGCAAGAGATTTCTCAAGAGTTTTGCCATGCATAATATAAGTCTGAATGATTCGGGATTTTCAAAAAATTTCTTAATGAAAAGCTGCTTATGTGCACCTTTTTTACGTTATATTTATATAAAACTTGAGTGGAAGTATTATCCAAACGTTTGGCCTTCTAAGCATTCTTTTTGTCAGGAAATAAGTGTTAAACATTCTATATACCTGAAAAAACACTAATAATAGTATAAGTCACAAAACCCACTTCCACAATTTTACACGGACACTATATATATATATATATATATATATATATATATAGTAACTTCTACAATTTAGTACATAAATTTATAACTTAAGAATGAATTCCAACGAAATTGATTTAGTTGCTGACTATAAGTGCACGTTGTTTGTCAAACTTTAGATTTGATTCCCACTGCTACATGCTCTCATCTTTCTGCGCGCCTTAACTTGTTGTGGCCAATCCAGGATCAATTTGACCGTCATTTGGCTCATTATTAGGGATAATGGCAAATAATGTTATACTGAATTTGATTAAATGATTGCTGGATTGAAAGATGAGTAAGACTTCCGTCCGAGTAAAATTATAACCTTTATGACGTGTATTACTTAAATAATTAAGCATGCATACACTACTCGGGGTGCGCTTGTTTTATATTTTAATAAAAAGTTATTATAAAATTTAAATTTTGGATGCATATAATACCTGTAATCCATAGCATTCGTCCAATGGTTATAACAGAATTTTTCTCTTTCCCAACACTTTCCCATGTTTCACTCTTCAGTTTCATGCTTAGTTACTTCGTTTATTTCAAAATATAGGTTATTTTTAGAAATTTTTGTTTTGTTTCAAGATACATTTCAATGAATTATTAACTATTTTATTCTCATATTATCATCGTACGAGAGAATATGAAATTGGAGTGAGAACGAATTAAGATGAGTTGTGATTAATGAAGATAATATATGATCAGTGATGACAGAGTAGATATGTTCAAACCATGAAGTATGATATGGTGGCAACTCACCTTGTCCCTCAATCATATGATCAAGTGTTCGATCCTTAACCATGGGAATAGAGCGCATTTCACAGTGAGGGGATTAATCACAGCTATTGGCGATGGATACCTTAATTTTGATAAAAAAAAAGCATATATTTTCATCTCTTTCAGATTTGAATAGTGAACAATTTATTGTAATAGCAAATAACAAGGATCGAACATCTAATAACTTAGTCATAAATGTTCTGATACCATGCTATTATCTCTTTTAAAAGTTTAAGGTGAAGGGTATATGCACATAAAGAATGATTTTATGCTTCATCTAATTAATTATTTTGTTTCGAAATCGAATCTCTCTAACATTATCTAGTATACATTATTGCTAAGTAGGTGTCACTCTCATACACTAAAAATTAAGAAAATTAAATATGAGATGTGGATATGAATGACCAAGTGGAAGGGAGAAGAATGAAATAAACTTGTGACAACGCGTGGATGCCCCTTGAGCCTAAAAGCCGCCAGCAAGTGCAGCTTCCCTGTCAGCTACTTCTCGAGTGTTGACAATGACTTCCGTGATTGCGTTTATGCTTGAGAGTTTAAACGAAGAAATTTATTGCATATCCCTCTACTCATGTTCTCCAATGCTACACAATCATACACTTCACTATACTGCGTACTTATTTTAAAAAGCATATTCAATTTATTAAAAAAAATATTACATCTATATGGCATCATTTAATCTCAAAATAGGGTTAAATTGATAAAAGGAGTTTTTTCTCAGAGCGTACAAGAAGTTTTCTTCATTTGACAAAATAAAGGTCATCTTCGTCTAAACGTACTTGGATTCCTAGCTCTTTCCTTTTTTAAACTTACCCATTACACTGTTGGCCTCCCTCTCTCTCTCTCTCTCTCTCTCTCTCTCTCTGTAAATCATGTGGTATATTATTAAGAATTTTCATTTTTTTTAACACTTATTAAGTATTTATTTTAACAAAACTCTATAAGTTACTTTGTGCTAAAGTTGTAGGTTGATGCCTAAGCTAAAGTCTCATCCAACTTTGAGATCGATCCCACGACATGATGATCTTTTTATTATGCCAAAAGGAACCAAAACACAAAAAAGGAAAGCATGTGTAATGTGTTTTTGAGAAAACTTTCTAGCTAAGAATGCCTCTCGTGGATTTCATTTTTTAATTTCTAGCGTTTAATTTTATCAAATTGTTGTTTTATTATGTCAGAGTGGAAATATAAATGATAGGAATTGCTTTATGATATCCTCTCAGAATAATTAATAATTAATTGAGTATAGTACACGGTAAAAAAAAATATATAAGTGGCAGAATTTTGAGAGAATTGTATCATAATTGAAGATAGATATAGAATAAAACAAAGTAATAATAACTATGTTATTCTATCTTATAAAGGGTGGTTACCCTGACAAAATATTAACCCTTTAAATGGATGTAAGTTCAAATTCTGAAAAAATAAATCATGCATTTAAGTATTTCTCCTCTCATGATCAAAGAACAATTATTCTTATCAGCAACTTAAATGAGCCGAACTTGTGAAAATGCCGTGGTTAAATAAAAATAATAATAACTATATTTCTCTAACAATTTAATATAAGAACAATCATCAAATAAGCTAAAATTATTGAGTCCAAAAAATTGATAAAGAAGTTTTGGGTTTGTTGCATTTTAAACAAACTTACTCTCGTGTCATTCAAAGACAATAGTAGAACAAAAAGAGAAAAAAAAAGAAGAAGAAGCAGGTTTATAATTGAATTAGGTCAGGTCTCTGTCACTTACACGTACAACACTAACTTCCAATGTGTTCCACACAAAGTTTGGAATCGTGACCCCCCTTTCACTTTAACTTTCCTTTCTGGTTTGTGTTTTGGGTAGTGCCACGAAGGAGGAGGAGGAGAGGATATCACATGGAGTCTGGAGCCAGTCTCAACTTGTGGTCGGCCAATTCAAGATCAAATACAAACCTTGCATTAATTACGATTCTCTATGTATCCCAAATCACGATCGTGCCTAAAACTCCAATACTGCACCATAATGAGTAATTAATATATAACGTAAATGTGGTCAAATATGCAATTTTAGTTGACTTAAACGGTCCTTTAGTTGAAATTTTATTTTCTAAAACCAAATTAAGCACATTTTTTTAAGCGATTTCTTTCAGTATCAAGACCTGTTTGAATTCAACATTTTTTATTTAACCAGCCATAAGCTTGATTAATTTTTGTAACTTAAGTTTGTTGGACACATAGTTAGTTCTTGGTCATACATAGGTAAAAGGTGCTTATACCTTTGAATCTTATATAAATAAGAAATCCTCATTTTTTAATATACTTTAATTACCCTTTTTCTTTTGAAAAAAAATTTATTGCCTATAACTCAATTAGAAAGGACTAACTTAATTTTTTAAATAATAAATATAAAGTTAAATATTTTAATAATATATCAAAATCCATAATTTAACGATAATATAAACAATTATAAAAATATTAAATTAGAAGTTACGACGGTTAGACTTCTTAGTTTAAATAATTGAAAACAAACACGAAACTGCAAATCATGGACTCGACAATGGACATGCCTTACGTTGCATTTTAGATTCCATGTGGCTAGCTCTCCATAAAATATGTGATCAACATCCACCGGTAAAAACTCCAACTGTGATTTAAAATTATTCCAATGATATATATATATATATATATGAAACAAATGGATATTGTTGATTTGGTCTGTTGGTCCTACAGTTATGTCTTAATCAATAACTTAATCAAAGGCTGGAGCACTTATACACGACGCGCATCATCATTGGAACAGTGCAAACTGGGCAGTTCCTCACTCAAGTGATCAATTTAATTTCTTCTGCGTGTGAAGATGACTACTAGCTACTACTGCTGCAACAATTTTACACTTCTATAATCACGCCAACATATATAATATGTTACTTTCCATGACCTCACAAGTCACCATTATAATGGATATAATTGTTATAATAATCACAATCATATAGATTTAAATGCATGACAGGAATTGCGACATAAGTGGATCAGCAGATCCGAGGAGAAGTTTCCCTTTTGTCTTAACACTAGCCTAGAAATTTCAAGCAAAAATATAGAACAATATCTCCCTCTATTGTTCTGCTGGAATTGGAATGAAAATTGAAAGGATATAAATGAATGTAAAGAATATAAAGATTTGATTATACATGAAATTAAAAAATAATTCTTGTGATTTTAAAAATTTTGCCCTTAGTGATGGACGACTCACAGTTTGACTCGGTTTGATGGGTACTACTATTGTAGAAGAGTCTAGTTCGGACTTGAATTGGTTAGAGGCTCCGTGGATTGGTTGGAATCATTTGTTCAAAAATTATGTCTCGTTTTATATTCTGTCAATCACTACTTACTACATTGTACTTACTGTATTCTGCCAATCGTTTTATATTATGCCAATTGTGGATGATGCTACTATGATCGTTGGTTTGTTACACTAACATGGAAGATATTCTATTACGCTATATTTTTTTTGGTTTCCACATATTCTTTGGCCCTTGTAGCCTTAATGACAATGTTGAAGGGGTGAAAGCAATTATGAGAGTTGCTTCCTTTCCTCCCGTACATCTTCCTTTTAATAGTTCCATTTTAGTTTAATTATTTTACAGATCTTTATAGTTTAAAAGTTTATAACTAAGTCTCTATATTGTATAAAACTTTTCAATCAAACTTTTATAAGTAATAATAGTTACAAAGAAATAGAATATTCTTAACATATTCCGTTTCCATCTGTCTTCATCTCTTTCTACACCACTTATGTTCCTTCTCCCACCACCCACCACCTAAATCACTATAGCCAATTCACCTAAACCATCAAATAGTGAAAAAATAATAATCAAAAGCACAGTATAATTAACAATACCCATTCTACATAATCAACAAGAAATTATTCCAATACATAATCATAATCAAACCCAAGCAAACACCAAAAACCAAAAGCCAAGAAAATAAACAAATAAACCCATGAGTATGCCCATTAGACACCCCCAAGCATAGACATGTACACACCAAACTAAAAGAACTAGGAAGCTAACAGAGTAACAGCAACTATATTGAATTTGACTTCCACAAAATATCCATCGTCTCACACCGGAAGAAATCTAACTCTTTAAATGGGATGTTTAACCAATCATTAAACCAAAAAAATTAATAATAGTAACCATAAATAAACGGCCAATAAATGCAAACCAATTAAAATCTTCAAAACCCAAATTGATGTAGTAGAACATGCAACTATGGAAGTCCCAAATGAAACAACCCTGAGGTAGCTGGAGATAGCACGAAAAGAGCATGGAATAAAGTGTGATACCCAATGTATACGTGGCAGTGGATAAGTTTCGTTTTGCCCTGGGGTCCCCTGGGACCCACCCGTGTTGTCGGAAAAGCCCCATGATGCTCGGAGGACCCTTAACACAGCTGGTGTATGAACTATCACCGCTATAGCGGTCTAGGGTTATAGACTGCTATAGCGGTCACAGAGGGGTGGAGGTGCATTTTTGGCTCCAGGGAACCGCTATAGCGGTCATGAAGATGTTTTGGGGGTGCTGGAGACCGCTATAGCAGTCTTGGACCATTATAGCGATCGTGTATGGCAGCAGCGTGTTTTCACTCCTGGGAGACCGCTATAACGGTCATAGGTGATGGCAGGACCGCTATAGCGGTCATACACCGCTATAGCGGTGTGAACAGTGCACGAACAGTGCAAAACGTGTCGTTTTGCGTAAATGAGGCCCCCAACCCCTTTATAAACCCTCCCCTTCAGATTTCTTCCCCAAAATCCGAATTCCGTTCACTCCCAAACCCTCCTCTCACCTCTTTTCTCAATCTCATTCAAGTCTAGTTCCCCCAAATCATCAAGGTATGTTTATGTTGATAGATTTTATCTCTGTTCTTCCCATTCTTTTATGTTCTTGGTTTGGGTTATTGTTTTTCTCCATTGTTGTCATGTGGGGATGCTCCCCCAATGTTGTTAAAGCTAGATTAGAGTTGTTTAAAGATTAGCGGAGACTAATCTTGAGTCTATATTGCTCTATGGCAGTTGTTGATGCCATTCCATGCTTCGGAGGTCAAGTTGGTGGTGCTCACATACTCCCGGCCCCAAACGGTGAGTGAGTTTGACCTCATTGCCTTAGTTTTATCATAATGATTATGTTTGATGCATGATATTTGTGAAATATGATATTTGAGATGAGAAAAAAATATAGAATATGACTTTATTGATTATGTCAAGCTAGAAAAATTATGACTTATGATGATAGCATAAAAGAATGAGTTTTTCAAAATCATGGGACCATGATTGCTATGTTGTATGCTTTAGAAAAATATTTTACATAGTTAAGAATGGATTTATTAAGAAAATACATGTTGTAACAACTTTGCTATTTATCAAATATGTTTATGAGTTTACGACACCGTTATGTTTTCAAGATTTAGATTTCAAGCTATGATTTTAGATTACCAAGTATATGAAAAAGATATGATAGTTAAAGATTTGAATTTGGAATTTTTAGTTTTATGGTACCAAGAGGTACGAAATTCAGTATGATTCTTAGCAATTGTCAGATACATATTCTGTGGGCTGGAGATCGGTTCGCCTACAAACGGGTGATCCCTTGGGCACGATTCTCACAGCCACAGTTATACTAAGTCAGGTTGTTAGAGTTATGTGAATCCAGAACTCCCAGTGTACTAAGAAATTAGGGGCTCTGTTCGCCAGGGACTGAGTACCCATTTTTCAGTTATGATTTTATCAAACTAGTTTAGACAGTAGCTATAGAGAAACAAATAGTGAGTTAACGACTGAGAGAAATGATCGTTAATCTTGGTACCAAGTTGTCTTTAGGGACAATCTCACAGAACAGAAAACATGTTCTTTCCTGTGCCCGTGTCTGGGGAAAAGGAACAAAATCTTGAGGGTGGAGCCCGTGTCTGGCACCAATAGAAGATTGGTTATGTCATGGTTGACATGCATAACTGGATAAATATCTATGTTTCTCTATTGGAATACTTTTAATTATATTTTTAGGAATTATCGGTGTTCTTATGAGAATATTTGATTTAAGAGATATTATATATATGAGAAATGATTTTCTTGTTGGAGTAAGAACTTAGAGATGTTTTTTTTTATAAATTTATGAATACGGAGATACATTTTCAATGAGATTATGTATATGAATATCAAATGATTTATAATTGTTGCATGCATGATATTATATGTATCTTCCTTGGTTGTCCCATGTGGGTGATGGGTGAGAGCTCACTCACTGAGTCCGTTGACTCACCCCTCTCCCCTCCTCCTTACAGTTGCAGGTGCAGGTATTGTCCAGTCTCCGACATAGTAGCCGCAGCTATCTTTTGGTGAGCTTTACATTGTTGTAAGGCTTAGAGTAGGCTTGTGTAGTTAGATTGTTCCAGTAGGCTTGCAGGCAGGATTCGAGTCACGCATGTATTTTGAGACATTATAGATATTTTCAAAGTTTATGTATTTCCGCATATGTTACGAGTATTGAAGTATGGACATGATCTACAATTTGATTTGGATTATGTAAAAGACCAGCTAAGTAGTTTGCGATTCAGTTTTCAAAGGTTAAATAGATTTTCATATTAAGATTTATATTATGTGATGAGATAATTATGATTTCGTGATTAGCATAATGGATTAAAAAAGGATTTTCAGACCTTGAATATCAAATACTTCTAGTGTTATGAATTCTAATATTATGTTTTAATTAAAGAAGTTGATATTATTTAGAAGAAAATCTTGTTTGAAGTATTATTTACAATAAAGCATGCATATAGAGAGACACGTCACCCAGGAGGCTTACATGGGGAAGAGATTTCTCACGTGCCGGTCACGTTCCCAAGTTGGGTCATGACATAAAGCCATTGGTTTTGCTAGCAATGTGTTGTTTTTTATGTGAATCACTCCTCATCCCCATAACCAAAGAGCACAAAATACTCACTATCCACAACTACAACAATCACGAAATCTTCAAATTCACTATCAGGAAGTAGCACGATGTAGAACACGAAGGTGAAGAGTAAGTGGAGGAGGAAGGACTGCAATGCGTTAGGTTGGAGACCAAGGGCAGGGAGAGGAGGAGCACAGCACTAGGGCGAAAGCAGTGGAGGGGCTTGAGGTGGCAGATGACGTGAAAGGCGACACTGCGGATGGCAATTGTCACCGAGAAAAAGGTCGCGTTTTGGGGCTTGAATAGGGATGATGGGGATATTAGGAATTGGCGGAGGATTAGGTATTTGGAGAAGGAGAATGTGATTGGTTTATTTTCAGGGGACCATATTAAGAGTGTATATTGATTGTCCATGCTATTTTTAGCCATGGATTTTCATTTTATATAGATTGTATAATTTAGATCAACAAGTTTTATTGTACATCTGACTTCATTAGTTAAACCATAGCTTTGTTGGAAATGTTTTTGTAACAGTAGTTAATGGTAGGGACTCAATTGAAAAATTTTATACAATATAGAGACCTAATAACAAATTTTTAAATTATAGGAATCGAATTAAAAATTGAGTGAAACTATAGAGATGTGTGGTATAATTAAACATTTTATTTTATTTTTGTTCATGCAGTCTTTTTGGTACCTTTTCGGATTTTTAAATTGTAATCTTTACTCACATTCACCTAGATTGTTTGAGCTTTGTTTATTGAAAAAAAATATTACTTACTACCTAAAAGATAAATAATAATATGTATCATAATTATTTTAAAGTTTTTCAATATTATTAAATATTGATCATTTACGTGACAACAAATAATTCTTGAAATAATAAAAGAAATACGATTTGGAGCAAATTATTTTCACCGCTTGAAACAAGATAAAAGGGTCACTTGCTTGCAACTAACAGTCAGGCCCCTCACTCTTGACCTTCTTTTTTATATTTCTTCTGCAATTTTTACCCCATTTCCCATTTTTAGTATGTTAATTATCCAAATTTTCAAGCAAGTCCTTGTTATAGTAGAACGAATAAAAACTAAATTTGCGACTTAAAAAGTTAAAGTCAAGTCTTGAATGGTGGCGTTGCCATCCAGCTTTCATATGTACATTGAATCATGACTGTGGTAGTGGTTTTAAATTTGCATGTTTATTTTATACTTATGAATATGATCAATATAAAAGTTGTCTTCAGTAGGACACCACTAAATGATTGAATTTAGAAATTCCAAGAAAACTTTTAAACAATTAAGGGTAAGAAACATGTCGCTTGGATGCTTTTCAAACGCATAAATATTTTTTTAAAGGAAAAAAAAGGGTTAAAAATGAACGGGATTCTTTCCATAGCGTACTCTGCTATGAACAGTGGAAAATTGCCATCCTCTTGTTGACTATTGGGAAGTACTTGAAACACATGTTAATTTTAGTCAACAATGTTGTCTCTGATCCAATCTTCAATGCCTTAATATTTACTGCTATTATTTATTTCGTCAATTGGGAATGTTGTGCCATTGGAGAGAAATACGAGCACTGTAGCTTCTAGCGAGAAAGTAAGAAGACGTATGTTTTTAAACTTTATAATGGGTCACATCGTTCATCAACTGAAAACTTAAAAATCTCCATTAGTATCAAAATGAAAAAAATATATTGAAGCTTTTGTTATGTATTTTTTTAAAAAATAATATGATATGATTAGATATTATATCTATTCAAATTTTATCTACTATTATATAAATTCTGAATTAATATGATATTCAATACGAAATGGTTTCACATTATTATGAGTTTCTTTTAATCCTATTTCTTCTGACTTTCTCTGTCTAATATCTGTATTAATTATTTTTCTTTATTTTCTCACACATTTGTGTGTGTCCTTTTCTTTTCTTTTACTAGTTGCCGCTAAATAGACATATATTAACTCACCCCAGGCAAAATTTAACAGTTTGCAGTGTGTTTTTTTAGCACAAATTTAGGTACACTTACCAATCATGGGACATCGAATACTCTTTCCATCATTAAATCTTAGCACTTCGGCGGAGAATTTCACGACCATAATATATATTAGAGTAGCTTGTACGTAAGAAAAAAAAAATGAATTTACAATCACTACTCTTGTAGGCAGTCCCAACCTGCCCCTACCCAAAAAAAAAGAAAAGAAAAAAAAATTTAGTTGAGGAGTAAAAATAAAAATAAAATTTAATTAGATGAGTTTCAAGTGTAAAATAATATATTAAACTCATTTAAGTAATTTTTATCCTCATTTTTATTCTACAACCAAACATATCCTAATAATAACTATGGAAACAATAATTTATTGGAAAATTGCCTTCGTGCTTCAATGTATTGGAAAATTTATTGTTTGAGATGAAGTAGCCAGCAATTTGCGCCCATTCCCTTCATTTTCTTTTCACAATTTTTGTATTTATGGATTTTCTTAAACTTGTTTATATTTGTAATATAAAATTTCTTAGGCAACCATTTTATTGTATATTATAATATTAAAAAAAATACTTGACTCTTATAATTATTATCTCAATAATCACATACATAATATATAATAGTATAAATTTTTTTAGAATTAAACTTTGATACACTAACAATGTCATTTGATCAAATATTTTTATTTGTATTGCTGTTCAAGTAATAAATATGAGAACTAGTTATATTTACCAATGTGATAATACATAATAAAATTAGAGACATCAAAATAATGTTATGAATCAAAGTTATTATATTAATTCATCGTGCGCATATTTACATGAAAAATATCACATGGGCAGTTATAAAGGAGTGGACAAGAAACAAAAGTGAGTTACAACAAGTGTCAATAATAACTCATAAAATTAAGGTTAATTTAAATATATTTATGGTTAATATAAATATCGATTATTTTGATTTTGATCTCTTTAAAATAATTTTTTTTATAGAGACTAAAATCAAAATAACCTCTATATATATATATATATATATATATATATATATATGAGGATTTAAAATATATTTAAGCCTAAAATTAACATGTTAAATAAATGAAAGTTATCCCATAAGAATCTCTCAATATATTGTTAGCTAGTATTGTGATTCTCCCCAAATATATACTTAAACTATGTAGCTGCGCAAAGCCCCCCAGTCAACAACTAACACCATTTTGGTAGGACACCTATATCTTTGCATGCTCTAATTAAAGATCCTCAATTTACTATTAATAAGCACACTCCTCAGAACTAAGCTTCAGTCAATCCCTAATTTCTCTGCAACTAAAAAATTAATCACGTGAACGGTGAATTGGCTTGTTTTCTTTTCTACATATGATAAAGAGATTTTTTAAGCAGGACATGGTTTTGTTACATTCTTCCTATTCCTAATTGCTATGAACAAAGCAGCCACATGAAAGAGATGGAACCGATCCATTGGTCAACCCTGCCATGCTCAGTGTTCGTGATCCAAATCCAAATTGATGTTGTGAGATCATCACTTATCAATTGCAGTGGCTGAAGAGTTGCTTGAAGGAGCACAATTGATGCAAAATTGTGAGGGCCTGAAAGTAGTACAATACTTAACACGTATGCAAGCAAAGCAAGACCTGAAAGGTAAGTTTTTGAATCTTAAGAATTGATCTTATTTGAAGTCTGAGCAATGGAATTACCCCCATTCCCTCACCCCTAGTGAACACTCATTTACTACTTTTTTACTAGGCAATTTCAATTCTGTCTTTCTTGGTCAAGGAAAACAATGTTGCCATTATTTTTTGAAGTTATAAAAAAAAATTATAGATGATTCCAAAGAATTTTCAAAGCAAGGAAAAAGGATTAGGATTGGATCCAACCCCACATGCCACTGTTAAAAGAATCCATCCAAAAGTTCCACTGTTTCTGCCTCCAGAATTAAATAAAATAAAACAAATAAGTGAATAGCACCCATTAAAAAATTGAGAGAAAAAGAAAAAATCACTGTATAGTTGGTAATTAATCGAACTTGCATTTAGTCGGATATTGATGATATGTATAGAAAGAGTCTTATAGTAAAAGCTTTACCTTTAGGAGAGCTTATGCCTTGGAGAGATTATTCACGGTTGTTGTTGGCGGCTATGGATATCTGAGGAACTACAAAAGAAAGAAAAAATAAAAACAGATACAGAGTTTTCTGTTTTCACATTCCATGTGGAACCACTTGAACTCCCCCCCTCTCAATCTCTAAGACATTATATAAACCCTTGTTTCAGACACCTTTTATATTCACTCCCTGTCCTTTTTTTATCTTCAACAGAATTCTGGGGTGGGATCAAAACCCGAGGGGAATGGGTTTCCTGTTACCAGCTCTGCTTCTGTCTCTGTTTTTTGCTGTGTTTTCACACCAAGCAAAAGGAGCAGAGGAATTCGACCCTTATAATTATGGTCATAATGCGACCATTGCGAGTGGCAGAAAGCTTGCAGGAAGGTGCAACTGGTTCCGTGGGAAGTGGGTCTATGACCCTTCGTACCCTCTCTATGACCCTTCTACTTGTCCCTTCATAGATCCACAATTCAACTGCCAAAAGTATGGTAGACCTGATAAACTGTACCAGAAGTACAGGTGGCAGCCATTCTCTTGTCCCTTACCAAGGTACCTGCATTCTCTGCTTCTTCTTCTTCTCAGCAAATTTCATGTTTTATATATTGGGTATGGTTTAAGTTTCTACATCTGAGATCATAATTTGGAGAGTATAATTGCTTGAAATTGTTCATCACTTAGATATGTTCTCAAAGTTTGAGTTTCATGAGTGATAAAGATTCAGGGTGTGTTTGATTGGAAGATAGAAGTGAAAGTAAAATTTTTATGAATGAGTTAATTTTATACTTTTAAGTTTATTTATGAAATTTTATCCGTTATTTTTACCGCAACTAAACACATCCTTGGTAGTGAAAACAAGCCTTTATTTCATAGTGCACTGATGAGCTCGAGTTAAATTAGAATATGATTTACAACCAAACACCATCATGTTATGGAGCTGTTGGTGGGGCTAAATTAAAGGGCTATCCTGTTTTTCTGTGTGTATGAGTGCAGGTTCAATGCATTGGATTTCCTAGAGAAATATAGAGGGAAGAAGATTATGTTTGTGGGTGACTCTTTGAGCTTGAACCAGTTCAATTCACTGGCTTGTATGATTCACTCTTGGGTGCCAAACACAAGGACCAGTTTCACAAAGAAAGATGCTCTCTCCATGATCACATTCCAGGTGAGACTTTATAGTTCTCTTGCCTTTTCTTTTTGCTTGCTTTTTTTTTTCCCTCAAAAGAAAAGAAAATTTGGTATTTCCATATTTTGAAACTTTTGCATTTAATGGTAGTGCTGGGAATCATGATTGTTTGGTGCTTGTCCATCCAAGGGATGTCGTTTTCTGTCAAGCTTGCACCTCAAAGTTGAAATCTTTTAAAATACTTTGCCATATTTGAACTCGATTTCTATTCCCCTAAATCTCATCTTTCTCGTATACGGGGGGCATAGCGATCTTTGTGTTGAAAACTTGGTTTTGTGCATAGTGGGTGCGTGTGTTTTTACAAAATTTATTTTTGTGTGTTGCTGTGAGGCGCTGAAGTGTGAACAATAAAGTTTGCTACGTGATTGGTGGGAGGCTTCCCCTTTTGCAGGGGACATTTCCTTTTGTTAATTTAAGGGAATAATTAATGTTGGCGTCTTAATTGTTATAATAAATAACACTTTGAAAGAACTGTTCCTCTTTCTACCAAATCGGAACGTGCCCATAATTTCTTTAGCTACATCCAACGAAAGAGTTTTAAAAAATTTAGACAAATGTACAGACAGACAGTTTTTTTTTATTATTTTAATGACAACATTTTTAATTGATTTCTGAATTGGTGAATGTTTCTGCTTTCTACCCTCAAAATTATGTGCGCATGGGTTAAAAGTGATTTGCCACATTTTCATTTGGTTACGTTTGGGAAGGGGAAACCTTGTTACTGTGGAATTTTCAAACTATACTTAACTACATTTTCTATTCTTTATGTTCCAAAGGAGAAATTCATAGCGTCACATGAATTATTTTATATCCAATAATAAATTGACTCCTAAATTAAAAATAAATAAAATTTAAAAATATGTTTTATTTAAAATGTTATTTTGTTAACGGATATACAGCGTATCCAAGCAATACACTAAGTAAAATTTCTCATTTTCTTTTTTGTTTTTGCATAGGGGCCTTTAAAACTTTTCTATTCCTGATTTGTCAAAACCCACCTGCTTTATATAGTAACTTTGTTACACAAATGTCTCAACTCTCAAATAGCAATGATTAGTTTTGGAGATTTGTTTTTCCTCCAATTGCTAAGAACATCAATCGGCTTGGTATTAGACAGCAACCGAGCAACCATCATTAGTGGTAACTAAATTTTGAGCAAAACATTGACCATGAACATTACTCTGCTGACACATTCTTCTATGCATCATCCATTTCCACAATTGTAATGATTGATAATCTGCCTTTTACTTTTCTTTCCCTCATTGAAGAAAATCTGATTGATATTGCCCTTTATTATGCTAGCCCATAATACATAACCTTCAATCATGCTATGTACATAGTATTGGGAGTATAATTACACATGGGTTCATCGAGATCAATAGACAGAACTGAAAAAATAAAGTTGGAGTTGGTTATTTAATTTAGACATTTCGTGAGTACTTCATTTGATTTATACATTAACACGAATGCAGTTTTATAAAGTATGAACTATGAACTACTAAAAAATTGTCAGTGAAGGTAGCATTCAATCCTCTTTAAGCTTGAGGATATATCTTCTGAAAAATAACAATATAATTAGTAATTCAGCCCTTAATTTTTAACAAATTGGACCACTTGATATTAGTGGCTTGATTCAGACGCTGTTCTCTGCTTGCACGACTTTTCCTTTGTAAATTCGGCAAAACTGCTAAAGTGTCAAAAATTGGGCCACTTCTTTGTGATAAGGAAAGTACCTCCTTTTCCTTCTCGTTATTTTTATTCCATGCTTCATTTTTCTTTCAGTTTAGGGGACCTAGAGTTAGAGACAAGAAAAGACATCACCCGAAGGAAACTCATTTTTTTGACCAGGAAATTCATTTTCTTAAGAAGTAAGCTTACTTTGATATATAGGAGACTTAATATAGTTTAATTTTGATTCACTTATAGTATAAAAAGTGTTTTCTACTATTAATCAATCATGTACTTCTATTTATAAGACTTCTTAAATAATCAAGAGTTGAGTCAAATATTTTTGTAATTCAGTACTATAATTAGATATTTATGTAAAATTATTTTATAGATCAATATATTTAAATTAAACTCTTACTAATAAATGAAAACTTTTCAAAAAAGATAACAAAAGTGAAAAAGAAAATGAAAGTAGCAGTGATGAAAAAAATGAGATGATTGTGGAAGATCTATCACCTCACTTTTTGAGTATACTTAAATTATTATTTAATATTTTTGACGATAAATATACTTTTATCATAATTTCAAAACCTAACCTCGATGGTTTTTTCTATTCAGGACTATGGACTCCAATTGTTTCTATACCGCACAGCATACTTGGTAGACCTTGACCGTGAGAAGGTTGGAACGGTTCTGAAGCTTGACTCGATAAAGAGTGGTGATGCTTGGAGAGGGATGGACGTTCTAGTGTTCAACACGTGGCATTGGTGGACCCACACCGGCAATGCACAGCCGTAGGATCAATAAACCCTTCACTTTCACATCACCATAAAATGTCATAATCAACTTTGTTATTACTACATTAGCTAGGGTGATTATTACTAATTTTGTGTTGCATGGAAAATTCCATTTGCAGGTGGGATTATATTCAAGAGCGTAACAAGTTGTACAAAGACATGAACCGTTTTATTGCATTCTACAAAGGCTTAACAACTTGGGCTAGATGGGTTAACATAAATGTAAACCCAGCCCAAACCAAGGTCTTCTTTTTAGGAATTTCTCCTGTGCATTACGAGTAAGTTTTTTTAGGAATCTTCTTTTTGCATTGTACAAGTATGCTGGTAGCTTTTTTTCTCCTAACTAAGAAGTTGTGGTGATAAGGGGGAGAGATTGGAATCAACCAGCAAAGTCATGCATGAGCCAGACACAACCATTCTTTGGATTGAAGTACCCTGCAGGGACACCAATGGCTTGGGTGGTGGTGAACAAGGTGCTGAGCAGGATAAAGAAGCCTGTCTATTTCCTTGATGTGACCACTCTCTCACAGTACCGCAAGGATGCACACCCTGAAGGCTACAGTGGTGTTATGGCCACAGATTGCAGCCACTGGTGCCTTCCTGGGCTTCCTGACACTTGGAATGTGCTTCTTCATGCAGCCCTCTTTGGTTGAAGCTAAGGGAGTATATTGACTTTGTTCATTAGGTACATTTTTATTAGAGAGGAAAACCATTTGTTTTCTAATATTGTTAGGAAAATATATATTTAATCTGGGATCTTGGTTCTTGTAATTGGGCAATAAAAAAAGGGTTGGTTGGTTGGTTTGATTGATGTTCCAAATTGTAAATGTTGGGAATATTTTGGCAGAAACTTGCCTTGAATTGTACCAAATAGCCTCCCCTCCTCCCTTTGAATATTGAAAAGCATTTGCAATTGACTTTATTTTTGGAATGACTTGCTGATGGATTGTTGTGAATCAAGTACTTGATGAAATTCCATTCCCTTTTTCTGAAGCTTAATTAAGAATGAAAAAGGCAAACAGAGAATCTGATCTCATTTAGCAAACTTGAGTCTTGAGCAATGTCAAGCATCATCAATACTTCCTAAATTACAAGAAACGACGAGGGGGTAATGTAATAATAAGTCATAAAAATTTTGATGAATTTAGATGTTCAAGTTTTAATGATAACTTTGGCCTACTTTAGACGGGCTCATTTCTTCTAAACCTTTCTATTTCAAAGATTTAATAAAAAGAAATTTATTTATTCTTCTTCATTGTCACGATTTTATTATCATTGTCAGTGTGTCACCCACACAAACAGCGGGACCAAAACACAAATTCTTTTACCAAAACACATTAAAGAGTAGTAATAATGGATACGGCCACCCAACGTAAGCAAAAGATGACTCACTCATCGGAGGCTTTCAATGTGATCAAGTTGGGCTCATTTGTTGGAAACGAGAAGGATGGTCGTTATGTTAAGCAAACTTGAATGGTTTAGTCCATTTCTCAAATGGAACCTGAGGAAAACAAGAAAAGGAGGCCTAATGTGCAACCATACGTAACGAACATAGTGGTTTTCAAAAAAAAAAAAATACTTACTCATTGGACCAAAAACACAAAACATTGTTTAATAAACTCTTATGTATGAACTATTAACATGCTAAAGCATAAAAAATAAAATCTATGAACATGTGATTTTTACAATCACATTATCTAATATGTAAATGGAGCATAGCATAGGTGGTTATGAAGTCGACTCATAATGACGTGAATTCCACTCTCACGGGCTATTGTGAAACCTCCATTAGATAGTCATATAAAAATTCGTATAAGCACTCAAAAAGCTCGAGAATGTGCCTTAACTTGGATGGGAAGGCCAGTGTCGAACCCACCACTTAACTTTTATTTATTAAAAGCAAAATATTATCTATTATTTTAGATATATCACTAGTGAGAGATCGGCTCATTGAGTTGGTCTTCCACTCGTATTATTGTAACTTATCTTTGGTTAGTGAAATCACTCAGTGATGAGTGATATACAAATACTTTTATAAATTTATATTTCTAAAAAATATGTCCCAACTTTCTTTTACATAGACCCCTCTTCGACCTAAACTTTTCATAATAAAGAAGAAATAATGTTATATATTGAAAAATAAATATACATAGAATATTGGATGAAATAAATTTGTATAACATATTCCTTTATGTACTTATCAACAACCAAAAGAATACAACTACCAAAAAAGGAATACACTGAAATAATCATTATCAACAAGATTAAAGTGGTTATTTTAACTTAATTGGAAGTGTCAAGTTGGAGCTCTAAATATGCAGCTGCATTAAAACTCGAAAGGACAAACTTTTTTATTATTTTAATGGTCCTATCCAAGTCAAACAGAATTGCCTCCGATAATAGAATATCTATGGGTTAGACCAAGAAAATCCAAGGGCCAGGTGTCTTCCCCTGAATTGTGGTCATACGAGGCAGTCCTCGAAGTCCCCATGTGTCCAAAACATACAAGACCCCCTTTGATCCCACGACCCTAATCTCAATCTGCACAACTGCTGTGTGCGCCCTACCTTAGCTGAGTCACATTAATTAGTCCTGCCACCCTCACACGTTGCCCTAACAGCTAGGGGTGGTACCACATGTCCTTCCCCATGCAAACCCATCCACCCCTACCTCTTCCAACCGCCACCCTCTCCCTACTTTTTAAACTAATCACACACACACACCACACGCGCACACACACTCTTCATATACATCGAGCATTCAAAAGTTTCCAAACACACAGAGCAAAACACAAACACACAGAGAGAATAATAGTACATACCAGTGCTTTTGTTCTTTGGGAGAGACTAGAGTGTAGAGAGAGTATTAGTAATAACAAAAATGGCGTCTGAGCAATTGTCACGTAGAGAAGACACTACCACCGAGAGGGAGATTCACATTGAGAAGAACAGGGTGCCCAAGATGACAACACACTTTGAGCACCTCGCGGAGCAAGTTAAGGATTCTGATGGCGGGAACAAGCAGGAGACTCCGCAGGGAAGCATTGAGGTGTTGCAGGGTGGCGAGATGAACAAGAAGCCTGCTGGGAAGGCCATTGGTGACGTTGGCGGACGTGGGAAAGCAAGGGAGACTCATGAAGTTGGTGCACACTTTGAGTCACTTGCTGATAAAGTGAGGGGTGAAAGAGAAGGCGATGAACATAGGAAGAGTAAAGAGAAGGGTGGTGAAAGAGCTAGAAGTGCAAATATAGTGAGGGACAAAGAAAGTGAAGCTATGATGAGAGAAAGGGAAGGTGGTGCTGGTGTTCGTAACGCGGGGAAGCTTGAGATGCAAGGTGGTGTGGGGAGAGAAGAACTCGAAGGGAGAACAAGAGAGGTAAGGGGAGGGCCTCAAAAGAGTGATGTGGAGAAAGAGAGAGAAAGAGAGAGCGTGGGACAAGTGGTGGCTGAGAAAGGAGGAGGAAGAGGGAGAGAAAGCAAAGACGAAGGCGCAAAAGTGAAGGATCAAGAAGAGAGGTTTGAGGGAAGATATGGTGGTGTTGAAAGAGAAGGTGCAAAAGCAAGGAATGAAGAAGAGAAGTTCAAGAGAAGGGCTAGTGGTGGTGGCGGTGAAAAAGAAGGTGCAACAACTGCAGTTTTAACATGCACACATGAAAGAGGTGGTGGTGATGATGATGTGAAAGCTGAAAGAGAAAGAAAAGAAGCATTGGAAGATAGAGCAGCAACACAACAAGCTAAGAAGAACGCAAATGAGGTGTTCTCAGATGCTCAGAATTGGTTCGAGGGTGCAAAACAATCTGCAAGTGAGACACTTAGCAGCACAGCACAAACCGCACAAGACAAGGCATCACAGGCAAAGGATGCAGCCTTGGAGAAGGGTCAACAAGGACATGCTACCACGAAAGACACCCTTTCGAATGCTGCAAAAAGCGCAGCAGAATACACTGCGCCGGTTGCTGAGAAGGCCAAGGACTATACCCTACAAGCTGCTGAAAAGGCCAAGTCTGCAGGTGGCACAACGGTGAACTACGTTGGAGATAAAGCAGTGCAAGCAAAAGATGTCACGGTTGAGACTGGGAAGAGTGCTGCTGAGTACGCTGGCAAGGTATTGAAAAGTTAGTTATTATTAGAGGAGTTTCAGTTATAATTAGTTAGTTAATTAGTTCTTTTTGCATGTAAAACTATTCGTGTGACATTATTCATCGGCCTAATCTTTTGAAAGGTGGCTGCGGATTTGAAGGACAAGGCGGCAGTGGCGGGGTGGAAGGCGGCACACTTTTCTGCCGAGATGACGGTGGAGGGGACCAAGGCTGCGGCAAATGTGGTGGAGGGGGCTGCTGGTTATGCGGGTCATAAGGCTGCTGAGCTTGCTGCTAAGTCTGTGGATGCTGTGAAGGGGTTGGCTGCATCGGCTGGTGATACTGCCAAGGGGTACACGGCAAGGAAGAAGGAGGAAGCTGAGAGGGAATTGCAGGCCAAGGCAGGACCTCAACAGGTTCTATATATATATATATATATATATATGCGCGATCATTCTATGCTTGTGTTTGTTGTGAAAATGAATAGAATGTGGAGTATTGGGTAAATGATTGGACTGGTCGTGGCTAATAACATGATTAAGATGCCTTAAAAGAATATGGCTTTATAGTATGAGGCTGATGTTCTGCTTTTAAATGAATTTCCATTTTCCAACTATTACAGAACCAAAACAATAAACAGAAAGTCTAATTTCCAGTAAGGTCTTCGCCAATTTACTAGAATGTTTATTTTACTCTCAAGGTTTATGGCTTTATCCTTGTGTGTACTTCAAAGGTTTTGACTTAGAAATTTGATTAATTTAAATTTCACTTGTAAAGTGTGTCTGCTAGGACTTAAGCCATATGCAAGGAAAATGTGCTTTCATTTTGTTGAAGATTCTGTTGGTTAACTTAAAACTGAAAATTGACACACTTGCATTTAGGAAGCATCACAAGGTGTCGGCGAAACTATAGGCCAATATGCACAAAATGTGTTGCCAACTGGCCAAGCACAACGCCAAGAGGGGACAGGAAGCACTGTGTTGTCAGCCATTGGCGAAACAGTGGGGAATGTAGGGGAGAAGATAAAGAAACCATTTGAAAACATCACTGGAAAACAAAGTGAGAGTAGTTACCAAGCTAGTGGAGGAGGGCAACAACAAGTGCAGGGAAAGGGGAGTGAGGCCATGACAAGAGTTGGTGAAACCTTAGGTGATGTTGCACAAAGGGTGAAGCAGCCATTGGACAACATCACCGGCGGCATCACTGGTGGAGGGACTGAGGTGTTGGGAGCAGTAGCTGAAACTGTGGGTGAGATTGGTGAAACCGTGATCAAACCTGCTGAGAGAGTTCAAGAACAAGGCCAAATGGGACAAGGGGATGGTGTGCTGGGTGCCATTGGCGAGACCATTGCAGAGATTGCTCAGACAACTAAGGTCATGGTTGGTGGTGAGGGTGAAAGTGAGTCAAGGAAGAATATTGGGACAGGATCCCTCCCAACTGATCGTGGCAGGCATGAATAAAGGTCCTTTGATGGTCCTGTTTTTGAGTCTAATAAGTGATGTGTTAGTATAATATGTTTAATATTCTGTGACATGTGGATGGCTGTGAGTGTAGCTTCCATGTTTTTTGGGCTTGTTTTGTGGAGTTGCATGTGGTTAGCTGCTGTTGTAATATGTTTAATTTTATCCTTTTTGTGATTCTGAAAACAGTACAAATATCAAAATATGTCTGTCTTGTTGTAAAGAGTACTGTTCGTGTTGTTTCCTACATTATGTTGCAAATATAAATATGATTAGTCTTGTAGTGTTGGTATAGTACTAGCCTCCCCACTTCTTTTGTTCTTTGTTGATGATGAGTACATGAATTATTAGTTCTGTTAAAAATTTGCTTATAAATCCAACAAAAGGGGTTCTGTTTATTTCCATTTTCCAACTACAAGATTCTCTTCAAGAGCAAAAGAAAATGGTGCAACACTCCATAACTTAGACGTGCAACTAATATTTTGCACAAAGGACTGTCATGGTTACCACTTACTACAAATAGAAGTCTTATTCACTTATTTTAAAGAGTTTGCACCAAGTTGAAAAAATTAAAATGAAGGAAATAATTGGAGAGTGATGTGCTATAGGCTTGCATTGTACAACTTTATGTCAATGAACAAGAACAATTATTAGTGTATAACCCTGTTTGATCCAAACAGAGAAGTAAATCAATTAATACTTTGCAATTTGAAATTTAATGTTTTCATGAGTCCCAAATGGGGCCAAATGCAGGGATATTAGCCCTCTTGCATGCTCTAAGGACATCTCTGCTGCCTTCAGGGTTGCTAGTAACAATAACCACTTCAGCATTCCATTTAATAGCACCATCCACACTAATCCCAGCCACATTGGGGCGACCAGAAACTGCTGTGTCATGAACCATCACTTTCTCCTTTGGATACTTGCTCACCAATTCCCTTAACTCCTTTCCGAAGTTCAACTCAATATCCTTAGCCACCCATATCAGGTAAACATCAGCCTTGCATGGCTGCAAAAGGAAAGACAAGAACACACAAATACCTGAGCCTGTGGCCACCAACAACACCCTTTGATACAAATTCACTAGGTAAGGCAAGCCTGCAAAATGCATTGTCCTGACCCAAAGGTGCTTTGGTGGGGTTGAAATCAAGGACTTGGTGAAGTCACCAACTGCGCCAGCAAGCATCATGTGCTCTTTCTTCCCATCAGATATGATTCCAAATGCATGCCATTCTGATAATGGTGATGGGCTAATTCGACCTAGTAAACCTGCTTGAACACCACCTTCAAACTTGATGATTGAAGCATGGCCTGATGGTGCTGATACACTAACTGCTACTCTTCTAACAGTTAACCAAGGAATGATAATGAGAATTGTGATAGCTACAGTGAACCACCATTCTTGGCTCTTGACCACCCTAGAGATGGTAAGCTCATAGGTTTGTGAAGTAGGTTCATAGCTTATAGAGAGAAGAATGAAAAACCATAGAAGGATGAGAGCTAACCATCCTGCAAACCGGTGAGTGCGCTCAAAGAAATTGTGATGAAGGTGGCGAACAAGAGGAAAAGCTGCAAGGGAAGAGAGTGAAATGAGTGAGAGGATGGTGAATGCAACTCCAACAATCTCAGGAGAAGTGTTGTCTTTGTTTTTCGTAGTAAGGACTAGGGAATAGACAAGCCAAGCTATGGAAGAAACACCACATCCACTATGGATTCCTCCAAGGCATTGAAGGAATGAAGTGGTGGATGTTTTGATTCTGAGGGGAACACAAGGCCTCCCAATGGTCTTCACAGCCAACCAGAAAAGAACTCTTAGTGCTGCTTCACTTCTACATAGTGTCAGAGCTAGAATGTTCCCAATGGAGAAAAGTGAAGCTCTTGTCTTGGCATATGGGAAGTGCCCTGAAGCTGAAAGGGCCAATGCACTCAAATTCAGTGTGAAGCAAATAAGGAATAGCCATTTGTACACTGTGAAGCCTTGATCTAGCAGGATTATGGACAGCCTTGAACTACTTGGTGGATCAGTTTTGGGTAGTAGCTTCTGCACCTTGACCCCATTAGCTTTCTTCTCTTGTTTCTCTATATCTTGAACTTCAGCTAGGAACTCTACGTCAACATCATCATCATATGCATCAATGTCAATGTCACAGAAGTGGCTGCTGGCCCTACTCCGAGTTGGACTAATGGTATGAGTCCTAGGAAGGACCTTGAAAGAGCTGGTTCTAGTCCATGGAAGCCAAAGCCAAGTCCCAGCTGCTGGTTCTGGCTTTGTTGGTGACCCTATTGCAAAAGGGTTGCTTCTGCTAGGATTGATCTCAAATGCCACCCCACGACAGCTTGAAAACCTTGCTAACTTAATCTCTTTGCTTTCTTCCATTTGTAAATATAACAATGATTTGATAGGTAGATAACCTCAGAATACATTAAGCTATATATAGTGGAATTCCATATCCAGATTACCTGTTATCTCCTAGACAAGGAAGGCTTATGGGATATATTAAAGAGTAATGCTAAATCCTCATTAAAAAATGAGCCATCATATTCTTCTAATTACAAAGAATATTAAATGAAAAATTACATTCATGAAAAAGTTTTACCTGCTCTCTAAGCAAAATGTTTAACACCTAAGCTTAATAAATCATCAGTGTCTCACTTTTACAATTTTAGTAAAATTATTGAAGTTTCAAGCATATATTGAATGGATCCAAAAACTAACATTTTCTTGCTCTATAAGTATCTAAAAATGTCTCTGAAATCATTTGATAAGAAGGGGGATATATCAATTATTCATGCTATGCTAAAGACCAAGGAGTAAAACCATTTAATAAGGATTAAGCCACAACTAATAAGGAGAGCACTGTCTGCATAGTTAGGTCTCCTATCCGTTATTTACCGAAATAAGCAAAATCCAGTTTTGGTCAATTGGTATTCGAGACTAGCATTAAAAAGGCTAACTGTTATGGAAGGACCTCTCTATTGTAAGGTTGTAGGAATAGTTAGTCAAATGGGACTTGTGTGTAGTTTTAGAAAATGCTATTTATGTCGATATGTATTAGCTCACCTAATTAATTTTCTACTCATATATCACCATAACTTAGATTCAATAGGGTTTTTCTTGTTGGCGGGTGCATACCCTGCTGACCCTATATTGGAAAAAGTTCTCCCTGCCTAAACTTTTTCATCAAAAAAGAAAAAAGAGAATACTTTTCATTTTTATTTTCTGTTTTAATTTTAATTGTAAAAATACCATCTTGTTCTCAATTTGATTTTTATTTCCAGAATATTATAAAGAAAATACTGCATACATGAGAATGTTATTATTTTCACTGTCACATCTAAGAGACTATGTTCCTCTATGAGATATGCTGTCTTAATTGCTTAGATAGTTTGGTTGTCTTAATTATCACTCCTAGTTTAATTTACATTTTGATGAGACTTCGGTTATACCTGCCAAGATATAAGGTATATTTTGTTTGAATAAACAAAGGCACAAGGACTGCACGTTCGAATGTGCCTGGACAAATTAAACCTATTAATAATAGTGCCCACAAAATCTTTGTGATATTGGTGGTGAAGTCTTGAAAATGTTGCATTATTGTCGTTCATATTCAGCATCATAGAAATGCTAGAAGCGTATACATTCTATATGTGACAACATCATATGGATGAGACTTGAAACAATTTATAAAAATGGAACCGAACTGGAAACTGTAGTGGTATGAAGAATCAACAATTGCTATGAAGATGAAAAGAAGTTGTATTTGTTTTCGTTTTCTTTTCTTTCAAAATGAAAGTTCCTCCTCCCTTCATGTACGTAGGTATATACATTCTTAACCAGAATTATGACACAGACTTTTCTTGATACTCAAATTATTGACTTGTAAGTTATATTAATTTAATATTTTCTGGCTTAAACCAACTTCGTTGGTCTATATGATAGGTAGAAATAATGAATGATAATTCATGCTTTGAAGTTAAGCCATATCCATTTTTTTTTTGGTAAAGATATCTTTGCTATGCCCTTGAATTTTTAACAAATGAATATTAAAACTTATGCATTTCTATCACCATGGAAGCTGTGCTCTTCTGTTTTGTTTACAGTAATGAAGTATTTTAGTTAGACCTACACATTACGAAGTCAATTTTCGTACTAACATAAGGCGTATTTGTTTGTCTATTAAAATGGGCCAAATTTGTACCAATTGTCCAATTGGTTTATTTGTGTAAATATTTTTTTCTATTTAATATGGGCAAAATTTCCTTGGAAACTAATCAACAAAAAGTTATACTAAAGAGAGAGGAGAGAGAAAATTCAAAATCCATCAAAACGCAACTTCATTACGTTTGTTTTTCAATTTGGTATGTCGTTTTGGCGACATATGTTTCAAGCCATTTAGCTTTTTCCTCTTAGTCTCGGCACAACTTTGTGTAACCTGAGTGATATCACTTGTAATTATACTATTGTGACTGTGAAAAGAAGTCATCTTACTGGGAGAAAGAGCCAAATCCAGTGACTGTAGTGGGATAAAGAGCCAATTCCAGTGACTTTAGTGGGATGAAAATTTTTGGTAATTGGCGACAAGTTAAATTATTAGTAAAGAATTGGAGGGAAAAAACAAAAAAAACAAGAAAATGGTTGCAAATTGCGATGTCATATTATAATTATAGTTTGCATATGGATTTGACTTAGTCCTTAGGTAGTTTCATATATACAGATTTTCGGTTTATCAAAAAAATATATACAGATTTTCTTTTATCTACTAGTGATTAATTCTCCGGTTTAACAAAGAGAGGGTTTTCTTGCCAAAAAATCATGTTGGTTGGAAATGTGTGTTGGACTGTTTATAATGTTTAAAGGTATGAGAGTGAGAGAAGGAATATATATTAGACTGGTGGTGTGATAATTCTGATATACACATGAATTTCAAGGGGTTATGCAATGATAGCGGCATGATAACTGTGGGAGAACATAGTAGAATTTGAGGGGTTTAATAAACTTTCATCATACTATATGTATAGACAGAGAGACAGATTGGGATTAAGAATCTCAAGACATTCAACTTTGTAATCTCCTTCAGATATTGTTGTTGAAATAATTATCTGTACACATAACCAAGTCTGAACATGACATTGAATCTTGGTGCATGGTATTTTTGAACATCATCATCACCACCCATATTTATCCTTTGTTTTTCTTTTGTTTCTAGTTATTTAATTTGCCATGTGATATAAATTTTTCTTTTGGGTGGGGGCCCCGAGGGGAGGGGCGGGTTCCTCTGCTGGTTGGCTCGAATCCGGGTGCATCTTTCTAGAGGCAGATGATGCTTACCATATGATCCACGCCTCATGTGCGTGATATAAATTCGATGAAGCATTATCTTTATTGGGTCTTTTTTTTAAGCAATCTAGAATCCATTCAAAGAAGAAAACACATTAGACATTGAGGCATCTTCAGCCCAAATAACTATGCCATCTACACTGTGGAAGGGAGAGAATGGCATCCAAAGGTGAAATTTGTTTCCAATCTGATAGGCCTATCTCAGTCATGATCATGGCACAAGTCAGTAAAGAAGCCTAGTTCAATTCCCAGCAAAGGCCAACTTCTCCTTGCAGGCCACTTCTCCTTTATCTCCACTTATATCTATAATAATCCCCACTAGTCATGATTAGTCCACCAAACTCCTTTTGATTCCTTCTTTTTTTTTTTTTAACAAAAAAACACAAATAGTACTGGTTTCTATTATTTACCTCAACTTGTATGTAAAATTTACTCGTTGATAATTTTTTTGCCATGAAAACTATCTATTATTTGGTAACTATCCCATTTTTTTTTTGAGGTAAATTTAAATATACCATGTTTTCCTTATTCCTTTAGTGTATGTTTATTTTCTGAAGATTTAGTTTTAAATGGTGATTTTAAAAGTATAATCACAACTAAAAAGATATGATTACAATTAGAAAAGTTAGGATAACAAAAAAAAATGACAGCATAACTTTGTCACAAATTATAAAATCATTATTTTTTACAACTTATTATATTATTGTAATTGCTAATCATTAATTTAAAAAGAAAATAAGAAATTCTTATGTAATCCTAAAGAGAAAAAAAAAAGCTTCATGTTCTGTACTTCTGTATACAAAATTCCCAAGCCAAGTTTATTCTTTATTGGGTGGCTTATCAAAAGCATAATGCATAACCAAAGACTAAGAGCAAACTCCTGTAGCATCCTACACTGAGTCCCAGTCACTCACTGTTCCTGTAAGAAATGTCCCTCTTTAGCCATTGGAGTAAAAAAGTGGGACAAGAAGAGAGAAAGGGGAGTCTCAGTTTGGAGAGACGTCCCAGTTCCTTTCTTTTTTTTTTTTTGCATCTTTTGATTTTTTCTTTTTACTGTGTAAGAAACAATTATGTTTTAAAAAAAATATTATTTTAAATTTTAAAAATTATATGGAGCTATAATAGAGATCAAAGTTGATCCCATTGGAATAGAGGGAGACACTTTTGAGACATTTTTTTTATGATAAATTGATTATATGATGATAATATAATAACAAATAAAATTACAAATGCAATTAATAGAGAGACACAATTGAATATGCTTTAAAAGCTCGAGCTCATCCATTTACTTTAGTTTATATTTATTTGTTAAACATGAAAAAGCAAAGCAAAGTGCCAAAACCACTAAAAAAGGGATCCAAGACTCGAATTTCTAGATCAAGAGATAATAGTTCAGTTTATGGCACCACTCCGCACGGCACACTATAATGAGTTGTTGACAATGGACTTTGCTGGAAAAGTGGCCAATCTTTTGAATCAATCATGCTACCCTTATGACCCCCAAAAAAAAAACACAAAATCCCCTTTGTACTAATCGATGGAGTCAAATTCATCTGTGGTACTGCTTTTACAGCTTTTTTTTCTCTTCAACTACCAAATGTGTTGCTTTCAGTGCCAATTGTAATCCGTGATGATCAGTAGTACATCAAGATCAGCCAATACAACAATCTCAAATCTCAATTAATTACTGTAATATGCAAATAAAACAACAATCTAACAATAACCGTTTAATTTGCAGAAACCAAATACACACAGATCAACAATAATTCAATTCTATAACGTGAATCCCCAACTCTAAAAGCCTACAAAAAAAAAAACTAAAAAAAGAAGATAATTAAAAGGGGATGAACCAAAACAAACCAAAAACAAATCTAAAAAGTTCTTCTTAGAAACAACAAAAGCAGATATAACAACTAGTAAAACAAAATCCTTCTCAACAGGGAATCAGAGAGGTGAACCACTCCATAACGTGCAGTGGAGCCTTGATCAATTCCAAAGCAAGCTCCACCATAATCGTCACACACAAGCAGCAGGGGCATATGCATGTTAACAACAACCTGCACAATTATGTATACATATGTCATCGTGTAAAGTTTTGATTTTTATAGTGTTTTCATGCAATCAGATCCACACCCATGCCACAGGTGAAGAAATCACACAGACCCATCTCATCAAAATTAAAAAAAAAATTGCATACTAATTTTACATGCTAAATATGTCACAGAAAATTTATCAAAGTGAAGAACATTTGTGTGTGACAGAGAAAGAGAGAGTGATGAATATCTTACCCAACGATCCAGAAAATAACGCCAACGATTGAGACGAGAAGGGAAAGAAAGGCAAAGGGAAGACCCAATAGAAACCCCAAAGGCCTGCACTCACCATCACTGTTGCACATTTTTCTTTTTTTTGGTCTCTACTATGTTGTTTTTTTTCTCGCTATCTTTCTTTTGTCTGTGAAAGAAGATGTTGTCTAGAGGGAGAAGGAGATAAGTAGGTGAAGCTAGACAAGTCTAGTTTTGCTTTAGGAAGGGAAGGGAAGAGAGACACGTTTTTCTGGCTTCAAGCAAAAGCAAAAGCAAATTGATGAATGAACCGGGAAAGGAAAGTGATAAAATTTCCTCGAATTTGTTGTTATCAACTGCAATAGTTTCTGCCTGTGGAAGCTTATGCGGTTTCCCTGTATTAGATAATACAAAATTATATTTATTATTGATATTCATTAATATAACATTTTTTTCATATGGAACATTATCCTTTTTTGTCGTATACTTTGACACGTTTCAATTGATAGCTAGACAAATTGTCTTGGGCAACTCATGTTGTCTTTTAAAAATGATCTTATTCTGGAACTTTTTGGACGAAATCTTTTTCATTCAGTTTAACTGCCAGGGAATGTCCAATTACCTGTGAATTATTTAAGTGCTGATTTGAATCTCTTCCTTTAAAGTCCAAAGTTTAGTGTGTGCTTTCTCTAACTTTATGTAGCCGACTTTGATGTGAAATTCTTGGTGAGTCATCCTCTCATCGTAAAGTATATGTACTAACTACTAACAAAGACCAAGGCCAAGTGCATATACTTGAGTGACACACGGCATTCAATCCAGAAGGCATAGCTATGTTATTCACAAAAAATGTTTCTCTAACAATCATGAACAAATATTTATAGAATTTGTGTATGTACATCACTACATCAGTGTCTAAGGCTCTACGCTAAACAGCTGATGTCATGGAACGTATGCAAAGTAAATAATAACAATCTTGTCTCCTCCTTTTGCTTATGCTCCTCATCGATCATGGACACGTGGTCATCTTGTTACTTGCTAGCATAATTTGGCACTTGTGGTCCAAGTCAAACAATGTTGCTGATGAAAGAATTGCATCACCAAACCTGGTATGAAACTTCATCACCATCAAAGTATATGATACTGTTGCGCTTGTTGACGGTTTAAGTAGATAGTTCCAAAATCAGCTAATATATTTCAAGTTGAAGGTATAAATAACCTCATTATTTCGCACCGAGATCACTCAGGAGGCCTGGTCAAACTTGAATTCTCACTTTCCATAGCAATGACGGAAGCCAGCCTCCCATAAACCTGTAACAATACACCCTTCTGCATCAATATTGAGCCAAAAGAACAGGAATAGCCAAAATGATTGTTACTTACTGCAGAGAGCTTCTTTTTCTTGCCATTTTCATCTTTCTTATCCGGATTGCTAGTAGATGAGGAATCATACCTGAACAGGAGAATATGAGGCAAGCACAATGTTAGAATCATGTGGAAGCACCAAAGCGGTAAGATGGAAAATTTCAGCTATCTATTGTATGCCAAGTAAGCCTGGTATATTGAAGGCATAGTCAAGAAGACCAAACCACATAAAATGTGGAGGTTCTTCTTACCAATCACGGGGAATGCCAGCTTCCTGTCGAACTTTATGATTGAAGGGGCCCTTTAGTTCCACATTGTACTCCTTTAGCAAGTCTGCATAATTATAGGAAAATATGAGGTTGAAGCTTGCATGCTTTCAGTAAAGGTGCAAGTGAGCAGATACAAGCTGACATTGAATAGGCATCTCAACCTTTGAATGTGGAGTCTGGGGCACAATCCAATTTTTGACAGACAGAAACAAACCAGTAGACACCAACTGCTACATGTGCAACTTCCTCATCAGCAATTCTAGCCACAATTTTAGACGTCCTATTATCTCCAAATCCAACTAGTTTTTGCACCAGGCGTGGCCCAGCATCAAGTCCTCTAGCCTCCTATAATTGAATAAATACGTGTATTTATAACATTAGAATCACATAATTCACCACTTTTCTATCTCTGTAGCATATGTGCACGGAGGGAAACCATTTCCAGGCACCTTGCTTGAAACCATTAACCTTCTAAGAAAGGCAACAGCATGTGAAAAAGTCAACAGACAATCGATTGCAAAAAATGGTCATGAACTCATGTCAGTCATCATATTCATAAATTTGTACAGGAAATTGAGTGGATGAACTGAGCCATAAAGAATCAGATTGAATAAAAAAAAGGTCCTCTAGACCAAGGAAAATATTTCTGAACCTCATTTGTCACTAAAACATCTATTTCCGCCCTCATATGAAAATGACAAAGATTATTTGAATTGACAACAATGTCATAACAAGCAGCATGGAAATCATAAAAGTCATGTTCATCACAAACTGCGTAATCTACAATGGACTTTAAACTAGCTTGCGCCAATCTTCTTGTCTCAAATTTTATAATTGAGATACACATACAACAAAAGATACAGACTAGTGAAAACAGCTGCTCTATCAACTTTTAGTAAGCAACTTTTCATCAGATGGCACCAACCATGTGCTGGAAAAGATTTAAATGAGAGTGAGGTTAAGGGTGATGGAAAAAGGTACCTGGACTAACGGGATCACTGCCAAACGTGCGGCAACATTGTCAGATGATTTCTCACATTCCCTCCATAGCAAATTGTGAGCTGGCATATCTCCATATCTAGATACAAATTAGAAGCAGAATATCAGCATAATCAACAAGAATTGGCAACAAAATGAAGTAACAACCACCCCTTACTTAAAACCCAGCTCAGCAAGCCTCTGTGAACACCAAGCGAAGTGACGACTCTCATCATCAGCAACATGAGCAAAGTCAGCAAAGAACCCTTCCCCTAGAATTTCACTATAGGGAGAAAACCGAACAACAGTATCCCAAGCTAAATCAATTGCATTGAGCTCCACATGGGCCAGATTATGAAGCATGTAAGCATTCAGAGGCAAACCTGAGTCTTTTGGAGCAGGAATTTCCTTAGGGGAAACCTGAAATTGAAGAAAACAACTTCATTATGCACACATCATTAAGACAAGGAACAAAACCATGTAGCAAGCTACTCATCAGGAATCCAATTCATCGTTTCATGCTTTACAATCAAAAAGAAAAACAATTGCAAGAAGTTACAACTCAAAGGCTGTGATAATAGTATCAAAGAGACTCTAATCAAAATCTTATTATATGTTTTGTTTACTTCGTTCAGTTTACTCATAGAGTTTATTTCTTAAAAAAAAAGAAAAGTTTAATTTATATGCATTCGCAGTGTGAAAAAATTTAACGCTGTCATTTAATTAAATTATCAAATTTACATGACTTTCAAGTAATCGAAATGAGACTAAACCACTATTGTTGGTGTAATAATATATGATTGGTAAGTGCATAACAACTAAACTTAAGAAGAAGAAAAAAATCCCCAAAAATTAAGGAAATTCTACTATGGGTTTAAATTGCAAAATTTCAGTAGTGAAATAAGTAACACTTACCATGATCAAAGAAAGAACACCCATACACCGACAAAACAAAAAAAGCTTGCAGTAAGTGATTACAGTGCAATTGGAACAGCTGATAACGAAAAGGCGAGACTTCTTTTTAAATAAAAGAACGGAAATGAGGTATTTCTAAACTCGCGTTTAATCAAACAATTTGCAAACGAAAAAGCGGAATTGAAGCAAACACGCAGCATGCGAAACAGAGAAAGAGCGAAAAAATACCAAACGGGGCTTAGGGGGTCGGGCGGGTCGAGGTGGCGGATTGGCATGGCCAAGGGGAAGGTTGCGGCGGCGCCACGTGGAGTAAGCCAAGTGAGAGAGCTTCGACTTGGCGATAGGATCGCTGGTTGAAAGAACAATGGAGCCCATCTCCGCCAACGTAGGCCCAAAGGGGTTGTGATGGAGATGAGTTTCGGGCTCGGGTTGTGGGCCTAGCGGGCCCCATTTGCGGTCGTGGTTGAGAGGGCTCTCCCTCCATGCTTGGAGACCGGACCAAGGCGAGAAATCGAAGGACGAACAAGAACAAGAGAAGGACGCGGGTTTCAAATGAGAGAGGGATGAAAGGTGAGAGCGGTGAAACGGTACTGAGAAATGCATCAGTTGCATGATTCTGAGACGCTGCATCATCACACTCGCTGCTTGCTTTGTGGTCACAATTTAGTTAGTGCCACTCGCTTCTTCAGGCTCGTGCCCAAGCTTTGGTTTGGTCTTTGGATTCACGCTTGAATTTGACTCGATGATGCTGCTTGCTTCTACTTTTATTTTCTATTAAAAATTTCTCTTTTTTTTTAATTGAATATTTGCCATAAACTTCAGTATTTACTTTTAATGCCGAAAATATAAAATATTTCTGTTATTTTTTACAATTTTTCAAGTAATCTCATTTATATTATTTTTCAATTAGCTGTATAAGAAATAATTATCACGATTTATGCGTGATCGTGACATTACATTAGTAGATGGCGGTGAGAATGTGTAAAATGGTTTACATTGTCTTTGCTGAAAATTAAATTCTAAATTCTATTGCCAAACTTATTGGATAAGTGTTCTTCTTTTTCCCTCGCGACAAGCTGTTTCTTTTTCTTTTTTTTGGTAATTTTTGGTTTGAGATTAAGCTTGATTTTTATACTAATAATCTGTAGCAAGAACACGGGAATGCATATCTGTATGATTTTGATGGCTAAGATACGACCGTGGCTCGAAATTCTTAATTGGAGTTCCATGAGATTTGATTTAATTAACATGCCAATAAATTTCCAAGCAGTTCTCAAACTACGCTTGACGATTTACGAATTTTAATTTTGTTGGGCCGTCTGATCGTAATTTTAATATAAAAGAAGTTATTATAATTTAACACCTTTTTCATTCTGAGATCACATACTCACATTGAACAATTAGGATACTGAAAACAGCAACGAAGAAAAAAAATCTGAAAAAGTGCACAAGAAACGAATGCCAAGAATGATTGCATCTACGTCCAAAACAAAGAGTGACTACAGTTCACGCTTTCTGATTTCAGTCCAACAAAACCACAGAGAGTATAGCTCATTAATCTTTTTCTTTTTTTCCATCCGGCTAACCGCTAAACTAAGCAAAGAATGTTGAGCCGATGAATAATCAAACTTTTTTTTTTTTTGGGTCAAAATGAAAAAACATACTTGTAAAATACACAGGTCAAGAATCATTGAGAGCCAGACAAGAAAATCATTGAGAGAATTCACTCACAACGACCAGCGAAAACAGATTCACTCAACCCAGAAAAAAAAATCACTCTAATTGCACGTCATTGAAAGAATTCACTCTAATTGGAAGACGTCATTAAAAGAAACTTCATCATTTTAATCGCATGACCCGAAAAACACTAAAGGCTAAGCATATTCTTGTCTGTACAATTGTGGCAATCTCCCTACCTGTCAATCTGTTAGCCGGGAAAGATAATAACTTATACTCACCACCGAGTTGCTCAGGATCGGATCTCCCAAAACTGGAGGATGAAAGTGAGCTTCCTTAAATGAAAATCTGGCAAAAAGTTTTAACACCCCCTAATGCCCCCATATCATTACTAACCAAAACTGATCCCAAATTCATGTTACCACAAGGAATGAGATTTCATGTGAACCAATAATGACTTCAAGAACTTGGAATTACAGAATATCTTTGTATGACACCAAGAATCCTGAATCTGCCAGCACAAAATAAAGACAAGTCATAAATGGAACTTAATGAGAGTAGCAGTAGTTAGCAATGTACACTGCTATGCGAAACTAACTAGCTAATTATCATCACATTCTACCAAATATTATACAAGAGGTTGTGTCAACACAAATTAAGGCTACGAATAGCAATCGAGCAACAGTTCCAACAAATGTGAGAAAAAGATCCCATACTGCATGCGTAGGATTACAGGCGGCCTTGAGAATGTTTCCTCCATAAACCAACATACTGCATGAGTAGGATTACAGGCGGCCTTGAGAATGTTTCGTCTATAAACCAACAGCTAAATTAAGAACCAGAAATCTGGAAGAACCAACTAGGCAAGCATCGCATCACTACCTAATCTAAATAGCCGAGATCTGCCACGTGAAATAAGACAGCAAATGGGCAAAATCGTTAGAAGCAGTTCACATTATCTATTATTGAAATTGTTAGGAGCAGTAATGATAATTTCTCATTTCATTACTTCATTTTAAATAAATAAAAGAAGTGCATACTAAATGTATTTTACAATGACAATTTAGTAAAATTTTCCCCTTCCTTCCCCTTCCCTCCAAACTCCTCCACCCAAGCACAAAGGCCCCCAACTTAACCTGAAATTCTTTTCCCTCAACTTACAAGGTTAACCAACAATATGATCAGTTGATTTAGTTCAGCAAAGCTAGCAAGAAAATCAACCTGCATCTTTTCTTAACAATACCATAGAAGCTGAAAACATAGCCACTGCTCCAAAAGAATATACAAAAATAAAATAATATATTATAAAAGGAAAGTCTAAGACATAAAAAAAAAAAATGGCAAGAAACAAAACTACATACCAATCCAACTGCTAGAATGTGACATAAAACATGAGCAAACATGTACACTAAGTTAATGCAGTCTTCAAAAGGCATGCTTTTCACTTTGGACAGCTTAAAAGCACGCAATGTAAAAAGGACTGCAATACCACTATCTAACAAGTAACAACTAAGACCTAACTATAGAGAAAGAAAGAGCAAAGGTATCAAATTTTATAGAAAATGGCCTCAAATATGTTTCCTGCTGTTAAGAGTTGAAAAAAAAAATAATGAAAAAAAAAAACAATGTAACAACACCAACCACTGGCCACCACGAACAATTTTGGACAAGCATTCTGTAGCATACCACTGTCTTAAATTTTCAATATGCAGCAGACCTACAGTGGCCACCTAGCTTGAATGGGTACGAAAACATAAACACTAATTATAAGTCAAGGGCAGCAGTAATGCACTCAACCACACATCTGATGGTAAACTAGTATTACTTTACCCATTTGTAAGCTGCACAATCATGACTTACAGTTAACTTTTAAGAGAAAAACCATCTTGAAAGCTGCATGTCCTAAAGCACAGCAAATAGCAGGATAAAACTTTGGAGGCTGTGACTTTACCTAACATAAAAATTCAGGTCCCTTGTGACCCTGCGTCCGACCCAGAAGCAGAGGAACTATCACTATCAGAATCTGCAATGACCACAAAATTGATAAAAGACAATTTTTTAGTAAAATGAAAAGCAGAAGCACGAAAGTATACATTGAATACAAGGAATATAAAGTCGTCAACTAAATAATCAATCAAAGTACCACTTGAAGAAGAGCCCGAATCACTGCTTGAGCTGCCTGAACTACTTGACTTACTCCCATTATCTACCTGAATTTCCCCTTGCACGGGCAAAGATGGGGGGACATTCCTTTCATCTGTTCACAAACAGGCAGACAAGATATTTTAACTAATTCAGATTCAGATTGACAATATTAAATGCCACTTTCGAACACTTACCAGCTTGTGTTTCTTTCGGAACCTTAACCATAACTGGTGCCTGGCTCTACACGAAGCACAAAAAAATGCATTTAGCAATGACAGTTTCAAAAAATAAAACAATGACAATTAGAAGTTGAAAATGAATACTTTACCTTCTGGTGGGCATTTTGCTCGGCCTGTGCTCTAGCTTGCATAGCAAGTTCAGCTTTCCGCTTGTGTTTGCTCAAACTTTTCTTATAGTTGGTCACAAATCTATCAAGCTCCCAAAGAGTCTCAGCATCCACACTATCAATGTCCACTTCAATTTCATCGTCACGTTGGGAAAGTGCAGAATTTCTCTTCTTGATAATCTGTACTATTGCATCTAGCTTCTCAGAAGGAAGACTCTGAAGGTTTATGCTAAGTTTTTGCTTTTCCTCATATGTCATGTCTCTTTTATAAAGATCTTTTGCCTTTGGCTTTTTTGGAGCAGGCGTTCGAGCTGAAGGAGTAATGCTCATGGGTTTTTGAGGATGTGTCATTGATTCTGACCTATCCAAGATTCTTCTCATATCAACAGGTGGTGGACGAAAAGGAGCCTTTCGAGACAAAGGTAAACGGGCAGGGGCAGCAGACCCATAATCTATGCCATACCTCATCTCTTGATTGTAATTTGACTCTATTATAGCCCACCTCTCCTCAAATAACATTGCTAGCTGCTCAGCCATTATATGGACATCTTGTCCTTTAGGATTATACGTCATGGCATTATCAAATGTAAGTCTCACATCCTCTGCAAACTCCTTGGGTGATTTGTACCAATTCTTGTTCAGCCTCGACTTCACAGTACCCAAGTCCATTGGATGTGAGATTATACTAAAGTAATCATGCAAACCAAGACCCTCGACGTCAACTGGAGTATTAAACACCCAAGCAAACTTGTGTTTCATCAATTTTTCTAGCAATGAGCTACAGCTCTTGAGATACTTGGATCCCATCCCAAGACCATGTCCCATTTCTCCCCTGCCATGCTTCTTCCCATTCAATTTTGACTTCTTGTCAGGTGGAAATTTATCTTTTGCAAGCAAGAACTCCGAATTATGATAAAATTGGTTTGCCTTAGGTGTTCTCTTCTCCTTCTCAATAATTTCACTGACCCCTTGACTATTCTCCAACACAGATATGCTTAACTGGTTCAAAGGCCTCGTAGGCTCCCGTGGAACACCAGCAGATGCTACCTCCGAGTGAGTGCACTTCAATCCACCAGATGCCACCTCTGAGTGAGCACGCTTCACTCCACCACCATTAGCAATCCCATGATCCACCAACATATTTGAAATACCATTCCCACCAATCATCCCCTGTTTGTCTTCAATTCTATTCACCAAACTTCTCACCATGCTAAGCTCTCTTTCAAGCTTCCTCCTCAGCTCTCGCATCTCCTGCTTAGACTGCGAAGCCAAGCTGATCTTAACCCGATTCTCCACCGCAGGCTTCACAGTACCATTCCCCAAAGGCTGGTGACCATCATCCTGCTCCAGATTGGACCTCAAAGCTTCATCCTGTCTACGATTCAAGCTGGACGAGTCATCCAAAACCACGCCCAACCTCGAATTCACCTGCTGCTGAGCCAAATTCACATCCTCCAGCACAGTAACCTGCTCTGGCGCCTGAGCAGAACTGTTGTAGCCATTATCCTTGGCCTCATCAGCGCTCCGGTTCTCAACGGTGCTTTTCTCATTATTATTCTCGGTGGTGGTGGTGGTGGTGGTTGTCGTGTTGGTTGTGGCGGCCGCAGTGGAATTATTGTCGCCGTTTTTAGCAGGTGCGGTGGCAGGAACAGCGGCGTTCAAGGCGTTAGCTTTGTTCTTCGGGCCTTTGAACGCTTTCCTCGTATAAACCTTGTTCTCCGTGAATCTCTGCTTCTCTCTAGCTCCATCATCTCCAACTATAGGCCCCGAAGCCATACATCCAAAACCCTAATCCTTTTCGAACACCAATTCCAAACCCTAATATCCCAAAACTAGGGTTTTACACTTCCACGGAACCAGAAACCACCGAAATCAAGCACGAATAGGAACCTAGAACTTCTAACCCTAAAACTCCTGGGGTTTCCACTCAAATCCAAAAAACAAAAATACAACAAAACGAAGCACTAGAAGCAACGAAATTCCAGAGAAAAACGAAACCAAGCGAGCTTCGAGGCTCGCGAAGCACGAAATAGTAGGGTTTTCGAGCGCGTTACCTTGGTTTCGAATCAGATCTAGCGCACTCTCTCTCTCTCTCTCTATTCGTCTCCTTCTTCTTCTCCTTCTCCTCTCTCGGTGTTCGCAGTTTCTCTCTCTAAAACTCTCGGTGTCCTTCACTTTCTCTCTCTAACTATAAATGAGTGTGCTCTTATCGTGTCACAGGTGTACGGCAACCGTGGGTTCGTGGATTGATGCGAGTGGTGACGCGTTTGGGGGTGCACACAAGAGCCGTGACTGGGAAGCATTATAGCACTAAGTTTTGGGGGTGAGGACTCACGCGGAATGATGGGGCGTGATAAGCACGCACCAATGAGGTTGCGGGTGGACAGGGAAGTGTTGGCCACGCGGGGTAGGGAGGGGGAGGGGCTTTTATGGCGCGGAGTTCCGTTGGTGGAAATTTGAAAAGTTTTCGTACGACGAGGCGTGGGGCGTGAGGCGTACTTGCTGGTTCGGACGGCGACTGGTACAGATCGGTGCCCGGAAGGGTTCTGCACTCGCCGGCGTGGCGCGTGAAGTGTATTGATGAAATTTTTGGGCCTGTAATGGGTCATTTCTGGGCTTTTAAGTTGTAGATCAGTCTAAAAGTTGTGTACAAAGTGTGGAGTCCTGACGGACCAAAACAAAAAAAAAATGGTGTGGAGCCCTAACCCACCAAGCCTTTGTTTGGTTTTGCAGTGGCTTTTTGAGAACTGCTAGATCGAGAATCAAATATCATTCACCAAAAACTTTATATTTATCTGATCACAAAAAGAAGAGTGGGGTTCAAATCTATAACCTGTCAAATACAAGACCATGTCATGCTTCACTTGGCAATCCCATGGGAATTCAAAAGCAACTATTAAAAAGTCATAGTAATATTGTTTTGTATAACAACATAGAAGTTGCTTTCAATAAGAAGAAGTCATATTAGTAGTATTTGTTAAATATATTATAAAGTTGCTCTTATAATTCAATATAATTATATGTAGATGTTGAAGAGAGTAATTTTTGTATTTATTGTCATTAAATGGAATAAGGTCATTTAGTCTTTTAAGTTTTAGAGAGCACGAATCATCTCTTAAAAATACCACATGAAGTGCTCCAAAAAACACTCCTAATATTTAAAAATCAGGAGTAAAAACACCTCAGCTCTTGCTTAGAGAGCATTACCAAACCTAGCCCAAAACAAATGTGTGCATGACTTTGACGGAAAAAAAAATACATCCTCTAGTGTCTCCTCGAAAAGTAAGAAAATGAAGGGTTAATTATTATTAAGTCAATAACTTATATTGTGTATGGATTAATACAGTAAAATGTTTATTTTAATCTTTGAAATTGTACAATTGTTTTACTTTAATTTCTAAAATCAATAAATTAAAAAATTAATGATTTAATCCGTTAAATAGTAAAAAAATTATTCAAGTTAGTCTTAAGGTATATTTGGAATGATTAAAATTAGAAAATGATTTGATTAATAATTGAAAGCTTATGTTTGGAGTGATTAAATAAAATAAGAATTGAATTGATTTAGAAATCAATTTTTACATTTAAAATATAATAGATTGTGTTTAAGTTTTAAAATTAAATCAATTCCACTCAAATCCTATCAAATTTGATAGCATTTTGAAAAACAAATATAGCAAAATTCATGGATTTAATAAATGAAATCATTCCTTATTTGTTAAAATATCTAAACACAAGATTTGATTTGCAAATCAAATAATTTTCATCTCCTTTTTTTTATCATTCCAAGCACTTTCTAAATTGAATCGCCATAATTACTAATTTTGATCATTTTTTGTAATTTGAGGGATTAAATTGATAATTTTTAAATTTTATGGACTAAAATGAATCACGCATAATAAATACTTGGTTGTGAGTTAATCACAATTTCAGTCGATACATTTGATTTGCCAAAGCCATTTCTTCAGGAGAAAATTGCAGAGACGGGGAGCAAACCCCATCATGTTGTCAGCCAAGATCAAACTAGTTAACAGGAAGATGAAGAATACAGAAAATAAGAAACTGTTTTGAATGGTAATCAGGAATTTTTGTCTGAGAAAGTTGAAATTAGTGAGAGAAAGGGAGACAAAATTGAAGACTGGCTAAAGGAGAAGAAATTTTAGAAAAAAAGGGTCTCCAGAGACCGAGGAAAAACATGAGAAACTGCAAAGAACTAAAATGAAAAATGAGTTCAACATGAACCCAGTGGGCAATAAAACGAAAAGTTCTCATGATGGGTATAATGGAAGCTTAAATACCATGTTAACAAACATGACGAAAGCCACAAAATTAAAAGAGAAATGAAGATAGTAGAGAAAGCTCTTAAAAGAGAAGTATATGTCAACCTATGTTTGAATTAGTTTATAATAACATCCACAAGCCTTTAGTCATTGGTTAAACAGCTCGACTCATATGTCATATTCTGTTTACCCATATCTTTTCAAATGTGGTAATTAATTTGTTGAGTTTGATTAATTGCATTAGTTGGTACTTAGATCGGTTGGCTTGTTGCTTTAAATGGTTGGATTGTCTGACACTATTGATTAATCTAACGAGTTTTAATTAATTAGCCCTTGGGGCTTATATATATATATATATATATATATATATATATATATATATATATATTTACATATATATATATATATATATATATATATATATATATATATGTATGTATGTATGTATGTATAGGTACACTAGTGTAACTTAAAGCAATATTACATCTTTAATAACTTTTTATAAAATAATTTTAGTATTGATTCAACTGTTGAGTTTTGATTACCTATTATAAAGAATATTTGTGCTACATTTTTTTGATAAAAAAGAACATCAATTTAATCACAAAGCTCTTAGTACCTATTTAGATTGTATAACTTATAACTTTTTTTAACTTTTTGAAAGTTAAAAAAGTTAACTCAAAACAAAGGAGAAAATGACAAACTAACATTTTCTCAAGTGGAAATTCTTAGAATACTTTCTCCCTTACGTTGTTTTGAACGGTCTATTCATACTTCAAAACCCTTTTTGACAACCTTTCCAACTCCAGACTTTTAGCCATCAAGACTATATAGATGCATGGTATAATGCTTTCTTCCTAAGGCCCTATTCACATTCTTGGTTTATTTGGCTCAATAGAAAAATATCCTTGAAAATTTCTCAATTGGTTTATTAATTAGTTTCAATATTTTGGGCCTCACCCTCATATTTTCTTGGATCCATTAATTCCTGTCATCAATAAATTCAAAGACCACACTTTTTCCTTCACATGGTCTAAAAATTTGTGTTTTCCTAGCCATATTTGGAGTCGGCTAGATATTTGCTTGGGATTATACTTGTGCTATGCGAGAAGACAATAGAATAAAATTAAATGGCTATCTAGAGTAGTTATAACAAAATGGTGGGAAAAGTATGATTTAAAATATACTTTGAAAGAAAAACTTCAAGATTAGTTCAGAAGTAATGGTAATACAAAATACTTAAAAGAAGTTCAACAGGATCAAAAAGCAACTTAACTTTTAGCAAAAAATCTCAAATAATGGCCAAACCAGCAACTGCAAGTTCTCCTCAAGAATTCCTCTCTAGCCTTCATGGAGCAATGGACAAAAGTGGACAAACCATTAAGCAAGAAGACGATGGAAGATGTGGATTCCTCATAAAGTTATACCCCATTGAATGAAGATGATTGTTTTGGGGAGCGAATTTTCAAAATTAGATTACTAGAACCATACTCTGTCAACAACTGTAAAGCAAAGATGGTCATTAATCTTCTTTTACAAAAACTTCAGCAACAAGAGGACAAGTCTCAAGAAAAACTCACACCACGTGTCAAAATCCAGTTCACCAAAAGCATTCATCAATAATGTTGCTGACAATGATAAAGTCAAAAAGACTACAGGAAAAGTATTCAATAATGTTGTCAAACAACAAAAGCTCTACAGAACAAGATTGAATCATTCTGCTTGAATCAAGACTATAAGAAGGACCTTGATCTCAAGATGAAGGCATAAATTGGATAACCAAGTTTTCTCTCTCTCTCAGTCTCCCAAAGAACTCATAAATCTCTAAATCATTTTGTATATCTTTAAATTGTAAGCCCTTTGTATAAAGTAATTTATGTATACCACTCTATCAGAAAAAACTTAAACACTAAATCTTAAACCCTATAAATATATATAACCTGTACTGTGTAAAGTGTATCTTTTTCTCTAGGAACCTTTTAGTATTTTATCACCCCACACTCTCCTTTCAATTTTCCCCCTTCTCTGCCATAATTTCGAATAAAGTGGGCGCGATTTAATTATACGATGAGAGCTTTGATTATATTGAACAATCAAATCAAACAGAAACAAGACAGTAGCGTCCCTTGACTCCTAAACTCATGTAACGGTTTTGAGGCCACCTACTCACCTAGCTATATATATATATATATATATTCCTCCTAATTAAATAATGTTTGAAAATTGCAAAGTTTTTTATTCTTTTAGAATGTTGGGGAGACAGATACAAGTACTAATGTATTGAATGGGAGTCCTTTTTCATATGAAAGCGACGGAATGGGGAAACTGGAGATGCGGGAAAGCAACACTGGTAATATGGCTACACAGTCCAAACTTTTTGGGCAAATGGATACGACGGGCGCCTGTCATGCTTGGGGGCGGAAGGATAACAAAAAATTTAAGCTAACGAGCATAGAATAATGATATATTTTCTTAATCATCAGCATAGTAATTACACCCGAACCAAATCGATCAATGTGAACCAAAAATTGGTGAACCGATCATTGGCCGGTCCGATTCTTTGAATGGATCGATTAAACAATTGGTCTAGTTAAACTTAGTCAAACCCATGTGAATTGGCCATGCCACTATCGAACTGCACCACACCCACCAGAGCTGAGCCACACTTGTGAGCCTTTTCTAAACCTCCCATATGATTATGTAATAATAACTCAAAAATACCATGATGAGGATCAAACACTGCTACTCTTGGAAAGGAGGGAGCATCGCTTCCACTAAGTTAGCTTGTCATTTGTTGTATAATGTCCCATGTGTGTGTGTCTATATATATATTAGCTGCATAAATTGTTTTTTTTTAATACTAATTTTATAAAATTTAGTTCAATAAGTGACCCACTGATTGAATCAGTGACTCGATACTTTAGTCGAGTCAATCACCTAGCTGATTTTGATAACTATGCCATCAAGCCAACAATTCTTTTTAATTTAAATTTAGATTTAACTCATACACTGTCATTATAAAAAAAATTCATATAGATGTTCAATTATACATTACTATATCAGTAAAAGAGTTAGATTTAAGATAAAATATTTATTTTAGTCCCTCTAAAATTTCAAGTCAAACAAATTGATTCCTATAAAAAAAAATCTCTCAAATTGATCCCTGCAAAACTAAATAATCCGACAAATTGGTTCTTGAAAAATGAAACTCTCAAATTAGTCACTACAAATTTTTAAACTGGACAAATTGGTCCTTGTAAAATGAATTATTAACCAAATTAGTTCCTCTGATAAGTTAGGCTGAAAGGACTAACTTGTTTGACAATTTACTTTATAGGGACTAATTTGGGAGGCTTTTTTTTGTAGGGACTAATTTGTCTGACTATTCATTTTTATAGAAACTAATATGAAATTTTTTTTATAGAAATCAATTTGTCCGACTTGAAATTTTAGAGGGACTAAATTGGAGATTTTATCTAGATTTAACCATCCACAATCTACAAAGTCTAACAAATAGATGCTTCCGATTGGATTAATTTTATATTATCAGTGTATCGAAATTAAACTTATTAAAATTATACCCACAATGGCATGAGATGTAATTTACATAATATTTAATGATTATTTAATATATGTAAGGTATTTTTTTAATTAAGGGGGTTTTTATGCATGCCAATCAGAAAGATTTATTATTTTTTGGCAAATATATTAACAAATAAATTTTAAAATATTTATATGCAATGAAAAATTTTGATGACAACATAGAAAAAATTTTAGAGAATATTTTTTCTCATAAAATAAAGAGCAAAAAATTCTTGGACTTGATTATATATTAGTGAGTCTTTTTACTCTTCTGCGACAGATATGTTATTTCTCTACTATTCATAATAATTATATACAGTTTAAAAAAAACAACATATATATATATATGAAAAAAAATTGAGGGGCTGCTGCCCCATTTGCCCTAAAGATGTTCCACTAGTGGTCATACTCCTTACAATGTAGGGAGCATCACACAGTTACAACATCATATAATTTCTCCTTTCAAGACCACCTATACACCATCACTTTAATTATTTTTCCCCTCCCCACCACCATACTCCAGCCACCACCCTTCTCCCCTTCCTCATTGCTAGTGAAAATTTTGACCACTTCTCTGACCATAGTATTAGATACTAGATCCTGCTCGTTGCCCTTGCTGTCGAGCTCTCCTCCATCACCGATGCTGACGTGTGCTTCAATGGTGACTGCACAGTGAAGGCAAAATGCTAGCCACAAGAAGATAGGAGGGTTGCGTTAATTGTTTTATGATGGTGATAGGAATAAGGTGAGAAATGGTGTGTGAGTGGTGGTGGTGAGAAGCTTGAAACTAATGGGGTTTGTGCTGCAAAAGAAGTAGGTGGTAAAAACTGGGAAAGTTAGGGTGGTGATGATATTGATTTTGGGGTGTGTGATGATGGTCAGTGGACCGGTCGAACACAGGAGCTCTCCACGAATCCATGCGTACCTGGCTCATACTCTAATAAGTCTCTTCCGTCCTTCAGACCTCGACACTGGAGGGCATGTAGACCGATCGGTCTCTCGAGCTCCATACAAGGATCAATGATGACCCACAAGGAGCCCAACTCACTCTGGCCCACAGTCATCAGGCCATTCCATTGGGGTTGAGCACATCTTGGACCGACCAAGGAACAACCCACACGCTTGGTTGGCCTACACTTGATTTGGGCCTCACAAAACAAGGGGTCTAGACTTGGTGGAACATGAAGGTCACCTCTTGTCCCCTTTTCCTCTGCTGGATGAAATGGCTCCAGGAGGAAGAAAAGACAAGCCATCAAGGCGGAAACGGTCCACACATTAATGAGGGGTAACGGATGCCCGGCTAAGGGAGTATAGGGCGAACCTGCGAAAGGGAATAGGCAGTCAGTTCACTAGGAGAAAGACCCATCAATCATCTCGAGGCTGAGACAGTAACAGTCAAGGTGAGGTTAGAGGAGGAGGACATGAACTCTCGATGGTGTGCGATGGCAGTGGACCATTTTCACCATTAGCGGTGGAGCCATGGAAGCAAATGTCGAAGAGAAAGTGTGATGGAGGCGGGTGATGGATGAAAGAGAGAAGGGTGGTGTGGATTTTAGTGTGCATCATCATTAAAGAGTATAGATGTTGTACACACAATTTCAGCCTACTAGATGTTGTACACACAATTTCAGCCATTAATTTTGGAATGAAAGATTGAGATTTAACGAGTATGACACACACCCAGTTGCAAGGAGTGTTGCAGAATTCTCCATATACAAGAAATTAACTACAACTTTCATTTTGGAGGTTTAACTGCGAAGACATGGCTTGCCCTGTTGCCCATATTCCTTCTCTTCATTTGCGGTACATATTATTAAATTAATTAAGTTTTAGAAAATAATTAAAAAAAATCCGCGCAAGCATTCGTCACATTCGCTCTTGGCCCATTCGAGCCAAATAGGGGTACTGTATCGAAAATCACTCAATATGGTTTTAAAACTCACTGGACTGATGAGTCTTCCTGGTCGCATGTTGCTTTGTTTATAGATAGATTTTTCTTTTTTTGGGTTGAATATGCAAATTATATAGCCCATCTTTAGATACACACAATAAAGTCGGTGAGTTACAGAAATAAGTGATGAGTGTACGTAGTTAGAGTTACATTTTATTATTATCATTATTATTTGGTGAGCTGAGTTACATTTTATTATGATTATGTCTAAATCTAGATATGAAGCAATTATGAGGATGATCCGCGATCGTTATTTGCTTTTAGTTCAGTACTGTTGAACAAAAACTCAATTGATTTAAATAATAAAGTCATTTCAATTTAATTTAGATTGGTTTGGTTCTAATTGAAAAATTGAAATAATTTGATTTTTTATTGAATTTTAGAATCAAGCACTATAAAATTTTTGGCTCTATTTGGTTTTGCCACCTTACATAGATTCAATTAGCTTAATGTTTCGGCCGTAAAGTATATAATGAGTGCAACATCTCTGTGGTAAATGCGAATTTGTAAAACGTTAGAAAAACAAACTTTTAAACTTTTTTTTGATAATTATGTTTACGGCGCTGCAAAGGCGAACTTCAATTAACAATTAGTTTTGGCAGACACATGGATAAATTATTCTCTTTTTCATTATTAATAATCAATTCAGTTGGCACTTGATGGTTTCCTTGATTGCCAGGGAGTCTGAGAAAATTTATTATCAGAAAAAGATAAGTTTATTTTTAATGATAACTTTTTAATTTAATTTAATGTATTGATTGTATCATCCAGCATTATTCCACCATTGAAATATGGATTTAATTGTTATGCACGGACAGCGTAAATTTTTTTTACACAGTTATCCAATCATGTATTGTCATATAAGCCATAATAGTTGACTTTTATATCTATTATGTAAAAAGTTATCTAAACGAAATATTTTGATTGGATGATAGTGTAAAACACTTACACAGTCAGTGTATCAAAATTAAACTCTTGAAATATTTGATACTATATAAATAATAATGTAAAATATTTTATACAGTACATAAAAATTAATCTATTTTTCATATATAAAAATGTCATTACTGTTACGACACAAAACCCACTACCATAGTTAAATTATTACTGTAATTATGAAATGTTAACTAACATGATTGCAATTGCAATCGTAATACGGCCGCTGCTGAAGACCTTCAAATCGTAAATAGTAATGCAATATTGCGGTAATTCAAAACGTTACCCCCATATATATTAGTAAAAGGCCAAAAAAAAAAAAGTGTAGACAAAAGTAAACGTAATGGGGATCGGAAAAGTGGAAGACAAATATCGCACAGCAGAACAAGTTAAAGACCCATAAACAAAATGCTAATGAGAAAACACCTAATCTATGCATCCTCCATAACATAGTTTTATTGGAAATATGCGTGAAATTTAAATTAAATACGGGGAAAAAAATGCAAATCAACCATGGACCTGGTTATTATGCTTAGGATTTGGTCCACCTGGTGAAAGCCTATCCTCACCAGCAATCCGAGTATGTGTATACTTCATTCGATCTAAACCTAAATCATGCAAAAGGCGCTGGCTGTTCACATGCCCTTGCAAACTTCGAGCCTCCAAACTCCTCATGAATGCGGTGGAGAGTATGAATATAATTATTAGGCAGAGTTTGAACACTTGTCCCCTATGTGTATTCGCCATGCAGTGATGGTGATAATGTAAAATGAACAAGGTCAAATAAAATATGAAATCAGAAAAATTCCAATTGAGGCTTGCTATGTTTAGGCGATTTGAGAGTGGTATAGATTAATTCAAGCTCACTATGGGTGCTGATATATATAAGGCCCTAAGCAGAAGAAACATTGACTTTTCTTTTACATTGGAGGAACATTAATAATTAAGACTTAAAGAGGAATGTAAATAAAGTGGAATCAACATAGATTGCCAAAATCCTTGGGGGGTAGATTCTCCAGGAACAAAAATCATCTATCCTTTTTTTATGTCCCACTTTCTGTTCCCTTAATTAAATTTTGTCATACATAAAAATTATGAGTGGTTAAAAAAAATTGATTGAATAAAAAATTATGAATGGTATACCATTAAACATGTGTTAAGTTTTTATTAGGGGATATAGAGTGAAACAGAAGATTGGAAATCAATTGTCTAATACTACATAATGAGGAGACTCTTTCTTGTTTTCTTTTTTCGTTTTCACTTTTTTAATGCGTTTGCTTTTATCCTTTGAGTTGTTTCCCATTGACCTGAAGCACAGTCCTAATTAATTAATTAGCATTGGTTTCTTCTAGGTTTGCCACCATTTAAGGTACCTTTTGGAAGATATGATGTGGTAGTTTTCATCATATATATAAATGTTCCGTGGTATATTTTGGATCACTGTTGGAGAATATTCTTGTTACATAGAGAATGACAATTTTTTTTTTGTCAAGATATCCATTATTGAATATAGTGGCTAATCCCTTTATGGGAATATCAATATTAAATTGACATAAATATAAAATTGGATTTAGATGAATAATACTCACTATTTAGAAATAATTGTCCAAAAATTAATGTAGTTGGCTACAATAGACTTTTGAACAAGAGTAAATTCCCAAATTAGTCCATGATAATTTTAGCATTAACTTAGTCCTTGACAATAATAGAAAAATATCAGTTTGATCCCTGTCAATGCTAGAAATCAAATAGTTAATGGTCCCTAAATGGAAAATGTTAATGGTATGGTCAATGTATTAAAAATCAGACTGGACCGATTGATTTAATTGAAAAACCGGTGAACCGGCCACTTAGCATATCCAGTTCTTTGAATAAATCGGATCCGCACCTGAATTGGTCAACTTTGGTCAATCCCGGAGCAAATCGGGCAGGCCAACATCGAATCGGTGCGAGCCAACCATGCCCAAACCAGACCAAGTATTGATGTGCAATGTTAGATGGAATTTAATCAAAAACTCCATCAACAGGAATCAAACCTGTGCATTGCAGGGTGATAGGCGCTCGGCTGCATGGGCTGTCACTAGGCCACATACTTTTTTGTTTATATATGTCTCACTATATATATATATATATTACATATTAAATTTTATTAAATTATAATTTTGTGTATTATTTTAATTGAATCCGATTCAACCGGTTCAACCAGTAACTCACGACTGGACCAATGATATAGTGTGCTAGTGCCTTGACTGAGTAGATCACTGATCTGGTTTTAAAAACTATAAGTACAACAGTAGTGTACTAAAGCAAAACGATATTGTTTTATTCCTTATTACAAAAAGAAAAAACAATTTCATCCCTCGTCACCTTCCTTCTTTCACTCTCTTTATCCTCCTCACCACTACCACCCCCACCATCAAACAAATCAAATCAAACACAAGTCATTAAACTAAGAAAACCAAATCAAAGCAAAAGGTCACTGTCAACCACCATGACCACTGGATCTGCTCACTCTCCATCATCATCCTCGTCCCCGCTGAACACATGGGCAGTGGTAGATCGGCAAGACAAAGCTCACGGCAACACTGGTATGGATGACACAGAGGAGCTCGCAATGGCGGCATAGTGCCTTCGGTTCTGAATGAGAAGGAGAATGGAGGTTCGCTGGTTTTAGGCTTTGGTTCTCTTCTCTTTATTTTTTATTTTTATCTTTTGTTGTGAGAGACTGATTTTGGGGTTGCTATGATATATATTGTGAGGTTTGGGAATTTTTTTGAATTTTTGGGTTCTCTAATGTTGTGAGGTTTGGGGATTTCTTTGTTATTTTGGTTATGGAGCATCAATAACTGATTTTGAATTTTTTGTGCATTTGGTTACATTGTTGCGGAGGTTGGAGCTGAGGCAGAGGGTCATGAGGAAGGTTAGTGGTGATGGTAGTGGTGTTGAGGATAAAAACGGTGGAAGAAAGATGATGTCGAGGGATGAAGTATTTTTTCTTTTTAAATTTAGACATAGTTTTATTTAAACACACTAACACTGTTAACGTTTTCTATTCAGGGACCATCAAGTATCCGATATTTGATGTTGTCCGGAATAAGTTAACACTTTTCAATTATTAAGGATCAACTTGTCCGATACTGTAATTATCAGAAATCAACTTCTGAGTTTACTTTTAGAACAATTATTTTGGACGGAGGATGTATATTAAAATACCTTAAGCATTGGTTTGTGGAATTCACCGGGCAATTAATGCCAAATTGAACATACCAATTATAACAAAAAAATATTTGTTGTATAATAAAATTGTACAATAAATTCACACATTTTATAATCATTATATATGATGAGTGGTTCCCATTTATTCCACTTATTCATCACATCTAATAGTGATAAAATACGTAGTGTATATTTATTGTATAATTTTATTATTACTAAACCCTAAACCTTAAACCCTAATTTTATTATTCACCTAATATTACTATTTACAGCAATGAGTTAGGAGAGTGGAGCTAGTGTTTTCCATGGCACTTTGTTCTCTATCTTATTTAACTAACTACTTAGGGATTTATTGTGGGGGCCACTCCCACCTGCATGCTCTTAGCTGTGTGTGCTCAGTGCTCACCCTTCCCACCCCTTTCCCTTTCCTCCCGAACTCAATCATGGAATTTCATTTGTCTCCATCATCTTTTCTCCTACGATGATGGCTATATATTCTATTTGCAGTCTTCGACGGCAAAGAGGAAGATCTTCTCAGTCTCGACTCTCGACTAACACGAAGGAATGGGAGAGGGACCCACCGCAACCGAGGTCCTTTACGTAAATGTATTAAATAAATGAACATTATTTAATCATACTACCGGCAGCAACCCCCCCCCAAAATAAAAAATAAAAACAAAAAAACTTTTTTTTTTCCCATGTGTTATCAGGGGATGCATTTTCCGGGAATATAACAAATTTCCATTGGTAATTTTTTTTTCCAGGATGAAATTTGGACAAATCTTTTCAACCATTTACCGTAGGAAATTTACAAAAAATTCGTCGGAAACAGCCGAAAATGCACGGAATTTTTTTTTTCTCTCAATATTAGTTACAAAGGATGTATTACCGTGATGTCTTTTCCCTTGCTAGATCCATCGGCAATTAATTTTTTCTTGATAATTAATTAAAATTATCTATAAATCTATTGATAATAAGCTTATTTCTAGTAATGAATATTTATCTCTATTACAATCATTTTAGAATTTAAGATAAACTTTGTGATAGATTTACCAAACATTATTCTTGTGTTTTTTCTTTACTGGAAGCAATTTTTATATTATTTTATTAAATAATACTATTATAATTTTTTAAGAACAACACTTTTTTTCCTTAATATTATAGTTTTTGTTCCTACCTAGCTAGCTCTGTTCAGTAATAATATTTATAAAGATTAAAAGAAAATTCTTATAATATTCACAAAAACTAAAAATAAAATTTTTAATATTCATATATAATAAATGCAAACTCGAGAATACGTATAAGCATAGTTATCAAAACCGAACCGGTGATCGACTCTACAAGACTGTGTCACTAGATCACCTGCTCAACCTATTGAATTGAATTAATATATAAAATTATAATTTAATGTAAATAGAGATGTAATATATATATTTTTAGAGATATAACATGACAAGAAATCACGTGGCCTAGTGGTAGCCATGCATTGGTTAATGCTCCTCCCCACTATGCTTTACTCTAGTGGCAAGCATGTTGGTATTTTTGGGTCAAAACCAAAAAATTCATTAAATGAGATAACATATATTATTGTTTGCATACAATATATCAATGAGGAAGCTTGGAGCAGTGGAAGAACAGCGCACCTCCCTCACTCCTGGCACAGGTTCGAATCCTATATGAATGCATTTTTGATAAAAATCCATTCGCGCTTGGCGGTCAAAGCTTGGGCGCTTGGTCAACGGTTTCGTGCGTGGGTTGAGCAGGCTCAAAGATAAACTCGCTCGCCTCAGCTTGATCCGGTTTGATCATGTTTGACCTGCTCACATAACCGGTCCAATCAAGAAATCAACCTGCACTGACCTGCTCATCGTTTCCAACCCACTGCCCGATTTTTATAACAACGCATATAAGCACCTAATTTAGAAAATAATGCAAAAAATATAATATTAAAAAAATGAGATATCAAAAGGTGAAAGATTAAAATAAAGAAACTAAAATCAAAACAATCTATATTATAAAGACTACAAAAGAAACTTCCATGAGGGCAAGATCTAAAGTAGAATGGCTAGGAATAACAATTTTAGTTATTACTTGGGAAAAGACTTGACCACCTTCATCTCTAAATTCCCATCTTCAAGTGATTGTTTTAAAATTAGTCAAGCATATTTATTTAATTTGACCTATTCTATTATTAGAGTATAAAATGATACATATGCCTTTGCACAATAGCTGTTTATTTAAGTTTTTAGAAGAGATAGTGCCATGACCGTAAACCATGAACATTGTTTTGGGGCCGGTGATGGTTTTGTCTAAGCTTTTGGGATATTCTGCTCTGCTGTGTGGTTCTCGTTTCTCCTCCTGGACATCTTTTGGAGTCGGTGATGGTTTATCTGGTCATAAGGATGGTGAAGTCTGTGTTGATGGAGGGGGTTTGGTTCCATGACACTAACTCTATTTGACGGGTTAGAGTTTTTTTTTCGCATCAATTCATTATGAGCTATTGTTTCTCCAGCTTGAGTTTTTTTCGATCATTGAAATTGCTTGGGTCTCAAAAGAAAGAAAGAAAGAATGATAACATCAATCATTCAAAAACGACACCACTAAAACAACAACAGTGGGGGAAAGGAAAACGCCACATAACAAAATTATTAAGTTAGTATTAAAGGATCGAAATTTCAAAACACAACGAAAGCTAGCTCATAGAAAAACCAAAGCTAGCTCACAGAAAAACCAAAGCCAAATCAAATCCAAACCCATCAAATGGAGCCTTCTCCACCAACACCGCCTTCACCATACTTATGACCGGATGAACCTTCATTGGCTCCAAAAAATGATATTCAGGAGGAGAAGTTGAACCATTTAAGAGAGGGAAAGCCATGAGAGAAACCAAATCCATTAAAATGATGAGACATAATCTGGCTCAAAAAGGTCACATCCACAAACAAAGAAAATGGGCCATGAGGCCATTGCTAACCCCATGCAAAGAAACTCCGCAGGGAATCATATTGACCCCACTAACACCGCCACAAACAACAACAGAGAAAAAACTGCAAGCCAACAACACCACCACCTCCCCACCTTCACAGGTACAACGGGGAGACTCCGCAAGTAACCGGCCCCAACAGGAAAACACTATGGAGAATGATGGAGGGGGAAGATGGAGAGAGGGAAGAGAGATAGGGATTATTTTATTTTATTTTATTTTTGAGTAATGGTAGGTGAACAATAAAATTACACAATAAATGCATACTACACACTTTATTATCATTAGATGTGATGAGTAAATGGGATGAACAAGGATCACTCATTACATCTAATTATTACAAGGTATGTGATGTATATTTATTATGTAATTTTATTGTATAATAAATATTTTTGAAAGGGAAGAGAAGTAGGGGGGGGGGGGTTGGGGGGGTTGGGTTGGGTACTATGTGGTGGGATGGCCAAGAGATCATAGGTAAGCAATAGTTTTTGAGATTTTGATGCTAGCTTTTTTATTGTGTTTTTTATTTTGTGGTTTTTGTCATTTTAATGTCGCTTGTGCTGTGGATATTATCCTTGCTTATCTCTTTTGAGACACAACCATTTTTAATTATCGAACAAAATGAGTAATTATTATGAGAACAATGCATGTTTTTCGTCAATGTTTTCTTCCCCTTTCATAGAGTTATATCCCTTCAAATTTTTCTCTCTTTTTTTTTTATCATGGTTGCCAAATCCCCTCCCTCTGCGACTTTGATAATGCTGATAACAAAAGATAATAGCTATATTTCATAAATTTTTTCATATTGAAATATAGAACGTGTAATTAAAGGTTCTCAATTAAGTTCATCTAAACATTTTAGATGCCTATCGACAATGAAAATATAACTTCGGATTCATATTCATATAAATAAAAATTATGAAAATTATTGTAGGCAACCACGATCGCAGACAAAGACTCATTTTTCTGGGCGACATATAACCAATTCTGCTGCAGCTTCGTGCTTCTTTTTCATAGAAAAAAATAATGCTGCATCCTTTTGTCACATTCATCAGTACTTATTTTTCACTTTTATTTAGAAAAATATTTACGGTATAATAAAATTATACAATAAATACACACTACATGTCTTATAATCATTAGATTTGATGAATAGTTTCCACTCATCTCACTCACCCATTATATCTAATGATAATAAGATATATATTCTACATTTATTATACAATTATATTGTTTACAAAACATTACCCTTTATTTATTGAAAAAGGCAAGTCAGATCCACCAGAAAACTAGATAACAGGATAAGAATCAGCCCGTTTCATTATAATCATATTTAATTTTTTAAAGGCTCAATGAGTGTAAACGGTTGAGATCTTATGCCATATAATTAATTAAGAAAGAGGAATGTTTTTTCATCCATATTTGGATATATTAAGATGATTTTTCGATTTATAAAGAAATTTTTTTAGATATTTTTAAAAGAATTTACTTTTAATGGATGTATTTTCGATATAAAAATTTAATTATAATTTAATTAAATTTACTTATTTATTTACATATCTTTCATAACTAAGAATCAAACTGGTTTGGGCAGTCTCACTGTCTCAATGGAAAGCAGCAACACTAAATATGAGGGTTAAATATATTTATTAATATTATAATATATGATTAAATGAATATATAGATTTTTTTTATCTTCAGTATATTAAAATTAAGTCTTTTAAAATTAAGAATAGATTGAGGTTTGTTCTGTTTAATTTTTAGCATTTCACTAACTACTTAAAAAATGTACTTATAGTAAAACAAAACAGTAGTGACTTAAAAACTGAAAAAATGTTTAACATTGAAAGACAATTATTTTCTTAGTTTAAGAGCACCTAAGAGTGTCTTAATTGGTAACATTAGTATGGTGATCCATATGTATATCAATATATGAAAACCAAATTCGCTTACTTTTTTATTTTCAAATAATGTGACTCGCCTTATTTTTATTTTTCAAAGATATTAAGGCTAGGAATTTTTTTTTAGAGAATATGGAGATCGAGAGGTGGGGGTCGAGCAAAACACCTCTTATTTGAAGAGGTATAAAAGATAATCACGACCAGTAAGCTATGGACCCAACCACCAATAACATGACTCTTGAAAAGAAACAGATATCATTGATCTATATTGGTAAAATTACAAGACAAAATGCTCACACATACATAGCCTCTTCCTCACTAAACTTCTCTAACACCGGCTGAAAGCAGCAAAATTACAGATCAAATGGGAGGAAAGAACATACCACTACTGCAGACAAAAATAATATAGCAGAGACAACTGATGACAATCCACACACTCAACCTACATATGCCCCAGGAAACTGGGTTTTTTAAGCATGTAGATCTTTTTGAAATTAAAATACGTACTATAAAGTTTAAAAATCTTACGGGGGAGACTGGGAGAGAAAATTGAGGCACTAAAATCAACACTGAACCTGATGATAATTAATAAGCTCATGCCACTCTTGTGACTTGTAAGTTATACGGATGTTTAGATATTAACTCACGTAACTAAGCTACTTGTCGCTTGGTGGAATTGCATTATGATGAGGATTTGGTCCTCCAGGTGAGAGTCTATCCCTTGGAGCACCATTTGCATCAGCATCTCGAATATCGTAATGGACATTATGCTTTGTTGAGACGTAGTGATCGAAACCTAGTTTGTGAAAAAGGTGATAGCTATCTAAGTTTTTGTGACCGAGTGGTTGACCATGACCATGGAGGATGCGAGCCTGTAGCATCATGAAGGAGGTGGAGAAGATAATTAGCCCAAGTAGAGACACTCGTGCTACTCTTGTATTTGCCATGGTATGTGTAAATGAATTGAACAAAGGTTGATGTGTAGTGTGTGAGGTTTAGCTTGGCTAGTAGATTGTGGGGGTTGTGGAGTAGTTTGGAAGCTGAACAAGCACTATACTTATATATTTGCAAAATCTGAGAAGCATTTTTATTTTTATTTTTATTGTTATTATTATATTTTTTTTTAAAAGAAACTTTAGATAAATATAAGTGGAATCGATATGCACGTGGATGGACAAAACTAAATCCTTGAAGCCAAGGTCGCCGAACATTACTTCATAAGGTGAAGTTATTTTTGTGGGGTGTTTATTTATTTATTTTTTTGAATTTGCTTTTATTGAGTTTTCCTTTTGATTGTTGGATTAGTTGATTGGAAGAGCTTCTCCTGATTGATATAGCTAGGGATGCTTTGCTTTGCCACTTTTTAAGGCCATTTACTTTTATGGTAACGCATGTACAGCCGTTGTTGCAACTATATACAGTATTCGGCAAAAGGAATTAATTCTATGGCATTAGAATATGCCAATTGAATGCGCGGTTTCTAGTTTTTCGTTATTTGGGTTACTACTCAATAATAAAGAATACTTGTCGGCACATTTGCATGCGTGGCTTGGGATGTTTGGATGATCCTTGATCCACATGGATTGAGAAAAGTATTAGGGTAATGTTTGGTGTACAACAAGATTATACACACCACACAGTTTATTACTATTAGATGTAATGAGTGAGGATCACACATCATATCTAATGATAATAAGATGTATGGTGTTTATTTGTCATACAATTTTATTTACATAAAACATTATTCAAAGTGTTACAAAGGCCGGTAAGTACGCTTATCTCTATCTTAAGTTTTAATTTTGCGTTCGATAGCTCTCTTGTTTTTGGAAGTCACCCATTTCTACCTTCTTATGTTATTAAAATAAGGAGAGGCGTAGCAATTGTACATAAGCTAGGGATGAAGATATGATTTCTCAAATAAATCAATAATGTGTGGGCGGGAGTAAGAATAATAGTATGGCATTAGATGAATTTCATGCGAATAAAAAAATAAATAAATAGAACGTGTTCAAGAAAGAGGCAAGAAGGAAGGTAATAGCAGTACAATTATGTTTCTCTATTTTCCAAATTATTTGTTGACACGTAGAAGATGTGTATGTATTGTATATTTGGTAACTTATTAATTTTTAAGTTTAATTAATCCGTCATTTCCTATAGTTTATTTTTACATTTTAAAAGTTTTCAATTAGGTCCCTATATTGTATAAAATTTTTTAACTAAATCTTTGCCGTTAACTACCGTTACAAAAATATATCCAACAATTAATTCTATGGTAATGAAGTCAGACGTACCATAAAACTTATTATCTTGTGATACCCGAGGTACACGGGTCAGCAGTAAGGTTCTGTATAGCTTCAAGGATTTTTTGGGGACCACCGTCGGGTCCTGAATTTTACCAAGTTTGGATCCTACACCTCCTTCGAGAGCTATATGATAGAACTATATTCTTGGGATCAAACATCCCGGTAATTGTCCCTTGAGGGAAAACAAGTTGAAGAGTGATTTTTAATGAATTTTATGAAACCTGCAAATATTTCGTTGTTAACCCAAAAGTTTAGAAAATCTCGGAAAGTCCCGGATTTGAACTAAAACTCAAAATTTGGATTCTGATTTGATGGAGTTTTGATTGTTTTGATATTTTATTTGAATCCAAATGGGTGGGTATTTCCTTATTTACATTTATATTTTAAAGTTAATGGAGAGTAAAATAAATAAGGATATTAACTTAAAATTAATAAATGTAAATAAGTGAGTGTTGAAACTACTCAGATGCCAGAATAACTGAAAAACGCAGAATTGGGGGTTGCTGTCACCGCTATAGCGCTCACTAGAAAATGTTCAAGTGGTGCAGCGGTCTGAGATACCGCTACAGTGGTTCAGGACCGCTATAGTGGTCACTAGAGAATGTTCAAGTGGTGTAGCGGTCTGAAGTACCGCTACAGCGGTTCAGGACCGCTATAGAGGTCATAAGTGTATCTGTAAGGACCATGAGACGCAGTTAGACCGCTATAGCGGTGTCAGTGAGACCCTGATCCCTTTAAAAACCCTCAAAACAGGCAGAAGGAAGCAGAAACACGACCCTTTCTCCTTCTCCCTCAAATTTTCTCTTTTTCTCAAATCCTCTCAAATCCATCATTCCAAAACTTCAAGGTAAGTATATGTTGTTAGATTATGTCTTTATTTCTTCATGATCTTGGATTTGGTTCAATTATTTTTCTCATTTTTGTCAAGTGGGGGTGTTTTCCCAATTTTAGTAGAGTTAGAATAGATCTTTAGAGATTTTTAGATATTAATCTAGAGTTATGGTTGCTCCATGACAGTTGTTAGTGCTATTCCAAACTCTTCAGATCAAGTTGGTGGGGCCCACATATTCTTGGCTTTAAACAGTGAATGGGTTCAAATCCTATGATCTTTATGTTGATCATTAGAGTTAATTTCAGTAAATTATAGCATGAGATATATGTTTTTCTGAAAACTCATGGGACCATTATTGTTAAAGCGATTTTTATAAAAGAGCTAGAGTATATATTTAGAGATTTGTTAAACATTGTGATGATTTCCAGAGTAGAGAATGCGTATATGCTAGAGCTTCTGAACTCGAGGGTAGAAGATTTATGAGATATAGAGAAAAGATTTAGATTTCTGATTGAACTGGACAGTAGCTATAGAGAAACAGACTGTGAGTTGACGGCAATTATTCCATTAACCTTGGTATACCAAGTCGCCTTAGGGCTAGAGAAATAATAAACAGGATCTAGTTAGGTGCCCCAGAGATTAGAGACTTTGTTATGCTATGCATAACCAGAGATTTGTTATGTCACATAACTTGGGCATAAACAGAGATTCATGTTTCTTTATTAGCATACTGTGGTTTATGGTTTCTACAAAATACTGATTTTAGAACTATTTGTTTTTCCTATGAATATGAACTTTAGAATTATTGCATTAACTGGTTTGATATATATATATTTTATTTATTTCTCCTAACTGTCCCATGAGAAGGTTATGGGTGAGGACTTACTCACTGAGTTTTAGATGAAACTCACCCCTCTCTCTTCCTCTATTACAGGTGCAGTAGACGCCGCGGGTTCTTTTCTTCCATCTCCTCCCCCGCAGTAGAGATTTCCCAGTTGGTGAGCTTCACTTTGTGAGTGAAGTACTTTTGGTATTCTGTTTAGAGATAGAGTGCTCCAATGTGCATAACGGGCAGGGTCTCAAACCATAGAGATAGACTAACGTATTTTTTTTTATCATGAATATTTTGTATTTTCACGGTTATGAGTTCTATGGTTTATTTTGTATCAAGAGCAACTCATGTGTTTTGTATCAAAGATATGTACTAGAGCTTGATTATAAAAGTATTTATGATTATTTGTTTTTCAAAGAGTTAGACATTTATGTCAGAGATGGATTCATGTTTTGGAAAAGAATTTTATATTAAATTATGCATATAGAGAGACTCAGAGATCACGAAGCTTACATGGGAATCAGGATTCCTCACGAGCCGGTCATATACCCAAGTCGGGTCGTGACATATCTACACCATTAAATATATATAGAATTCATATACCATGTAATATGAAAGATGAGATTTTACAGTATAACCATGCACCCATTTCTATCAAAGCATAATAGAAACTCTCATTTTCTTTTCTTTCACCCCTCTTTACTACCACCGTCAACCCCTTCCCCTCTTCTCTCCCCTTAAAACATGTAAATGAAACCAAGATAAGGGCTGCTCTTAGTCCGAGGATCCATTCTAGAATCAATCAAGTATTGAATTGTCTTTGTAATTTGCCTTATGTCAACACGGCCAGGCATGTAAAAATACTTGTTAAGAAGATTGCCATCTCTATTTTCTTCAGTAGTCCATTGCAGATTGGTTCCCTGCTGACACCGCCACACCACACGAGACAAGAACACACCACCCACCCTCTTCCTCACAATCGGTGTAATGGCTCTAAGGCTGAACCCTATCCCTACCCAAGCCTAAACCCACAGGTTCCTGCCATCATTGTCTTTCGCACTCCCTCAGATGGCTAGCCTCAGATCTCCCAGGTTCCTCATGGCCTCCACCCTCCGCTCCTCCGGTTCCAAAGAGGTTGAAAATTTGAAGAAGCCTTTCATGCCTCCCAGAGAAGTACACGTTCAAGTAACCCACTCTATTTTTGTTGTTGGAAGGCTTGGATTTGTGCTTGATTTTGGTTTGATTTTTTGTTTGTGATTTTGGTTGGATTTGATGTTGCGATTGATTATAGGTGGAAAATTGGTTATTGATAATAATGATAGATGTAGTGCATGGGGCTCCTGTGTGTAGCTTCACCTCTATAGTGGGTGGTGGGGAAGGAAAATGGATGAGGTAAAAGAAGATGGAATAAATGAAGATAGAACATGCTAGGAATATTCCATTTTTTTCGTAATGGAAGTTAATGGCAGGGGCTTAATTGAAAAATTTTATTCAATATAGGAATCCAATTGAAAATTTTTAAAATGTAAGAACCCAATTAAAAATTCGATAAAACTACAAGAACTGGCGGATTAATAATATGTTTTGATTTTTAGTTTTACATGTGACGATAAATGATTGGAGGGGAAGAGAAGGGAGCACAATTTGGAACCAAAGATTTCCATCATGTATTAAGCGGACCTCACACCACTTATTATAGGCCATTTAATGATTTCCCTTCTCTCCGGTCTTTACCACATAATTAAATGCATTTGAAGCAGTACAATAGATATGGAAATCAACATTAAAATAACGTTCAAAACTTTAGCCATATCAAAAGAATTAATTGGACCACCCTAAAAGTTATAATTCATATCACGACTTTCCTTTTACTCTTTAGCTTCCCTTCCTCCTGCATTGTACAAGACGTTCTAGAGTTCAAAGAGGGTAGGAGCCAATATAGGCATGTGGACCATTTGTGTCCCCAAAAATGTCTATACGGGACTCATCAATATACATGGTACAAGTCTCATTCCAAACCCTACCTCCAGTTGAAAGGTTCTTTGGTAGTAGACCATGTAATTCTTCGAGCGTAATTGCCATTGGGATGCTAATAACATTTACAATAGAAAGCGATGTGTCTTCTCTTGTCCTCCATGAATTTAAGCCAATATCATTCGAGGGACAACATTTTTTCATATAACATCAACAAACCAATGCATTTAGTAATGATAATTAACTATCTTTCGCCTCTTTAATAAGCTTGAGTATCCCCTCCAAGACTCTAAGGGCCACGATCTCTCATCATGATACGTGAGATGAAGAATTAATAATTAGGACAAGATTTTAAAATGCAGGTGGCGGCCTCCATTTCTTAGATTTGGATGGAATCGTGCAGGATTAACTTTAATTTCAGCGTTTTAACTTTAACCCGATTAACAAATTCAAATTAAAATAGTATAAAAGGGTGCGGCTCCGCGTAAGCTGGTTCCGTGATTTTCCGATTTTGCCCAGTGAGCTTCACGTGAAATACAATTTCACATGTTTAATGGGAAGATTAACGAATTAAGAATTTTAGAAAAACAGAACCGCCCTTATCAATAGCGAAACTAATATTCCATGTGATGGGGCATGTGCTATATGTTACCTAAAAACCTTACTATACAAACAGCTTGAAACGTAAAGAAACACATGGTCAAGAAGCTGCAGGTGTGATATATTGAAATTATTTGGTTTTCTATCCTATCTGCCTTGCCTTCACATGTCTAAAGTTTATAGGTCAGACAAATACAAGTCAAGATAAATTGGAAGTGTCAGTATAACATGATCTAGCATTTACCAACAAATTATTGAATAAGTGATAAGCATCTTAATTCCCTATAAGGATAATGCACACAATATCTAACGTGAACCGAATTTATATCCATAATTTTTATAAGAGGTATCAAAATATTGTACTATTTACAATTTTTGAAAATTATCCTTACAAAATATTAGACAATATAAACTTTTTTTAAGAGCTATCAATATGATTGATGATCATCAATCACTCTTGGAAAATATCTTAACCAAACAACTAAAACCTTATGTATAGGTCAAACCTCTTGCAAGACTTCTATTCTTTCTTAACTTGGGACTTTAAAACTCAACAATAATTAATCACACACACACATGCCCAAATAGTAAATAACTCTTGGTCAATCCTGGGACAGATGCTATATAAGGGTGGGGGGATCTTGCCCCCACTAAAAGTGGGAAAAAAAAATTAGAAGTGTATAGGTACAATTTATTAATTGCTTCCATTACTTTATCAGGATTTTATGCTATGTTTATGTATTATTTTTATGTTATACAAAATTTTATGTTATGTTTATGTATTATTTTTACGCGTCACCAGTCAAATTCCCACCATTGCTATATATTCCATCTTTCCATGACCAAGCACAATTTGCGAGAGCTCTAAAGCGGTTGACGGGTCAAAAGAAAGTCAATATATCGATTAAATTACTGATACCGTGTTACAGATAAGGAAGCGCTCAAACTACTGAAACCATGTTGCAAAGAGAGCCCAGTGGAAATATAATTGAAAGAGGAAAATTCATATGAATGTGTACTCCGATATTAAATTACAGATATACAAGAGTATCGGAGACACACATTACTTTAACAAACTTGTGCACCTGAGCACACTTGATCCAAGTCTCTAACTGTTGTAACATACATTAACAACTAGTAACCTTTGAAAACTAACTCTAATTAATCCCTATGATTGTGTTCAAGGCATCGAATGCATGCTATAGAATATAATATCTCCATTCCATATTAATAGTCACTCTCGATAAACAGTGTAATTTTGATACATTGAAAACTCAATGTGCTTGATGACTACAAATTTTAACTACCCATATTGACTTTAATTTTCAATGTATTAAAATTGCACAGTTTTTCAAAAGTTGTTATTAATAGAGTAGTATTATATATATATATATATATATATATATATATATATATAAACTTGTATAATAATATTACAACAACACTTACAATATTATTTTGTCTTGTAGTGAAAGTGGATATTAATATACTATAATACAAAATAATATTGTGAGTATTATTATAACTTTGTGGTACAAGTTATATACTAAATATTATTCTTATTAATATGGAATTAAGGAACAAGATTGATTCAGCATTTGAAGTTTGAATTCGAAATATAAAAATTTCTCTTTCGTTCTCTTTCCAGGAATTTTGGAGTCACAAGCGGTAAAAAGTTAATCAGAGTAATATATCTTGTACGCGCGTTATATTCTGCGAACATGGTCCATTCAAAACACACTATTGTATACGTTTAACCCAAAAAATATTAACTAGGGTTGGTAGATACCGTGCATTGTAAGCAAATAAAATTAGTTACTATTTTTTGTTAATTTGTTATATTGGAAGGGTAGCAAAATCTCCATTGGTGCCCATACCTGTCCTTAATTCATAGGGTGTTTGTCATATTTTAATGTGATAAAATTAAATTGAATTCTATCATAAATTAAAATCATAACAAAATTAAAGTCAATTTTTTAATTTGAAATGTGTTTAAAAATAAATTTATTTATTTATTTTTTATTATTTATCATTCATTAATAGATGAAAAATAAAATATTATATTTAAGTAAGATTATCTTGATCATTTTATTTTTTGGAACTCAAATTTGACACCAAATTAAATCCATTTGGATTTGATTTTGTTTATTTTTTGTGTTTTAATAGAATTGAATTCTCTTAAAATTTCAATTATTAAATTTAGTTAAGCTTAGTTTCAAATCAAAGAATTTAATTCTAATTCTTGAGTGAATTCATTTTTCGAGATTTTCAAACACCCTGCAAGCTTATCGGTATGGCCATTGGAAGCCCAATGAGTAAGCAGATTAATGCCCAGCATGTGTATTTTGTAATTTCCTTAATAACCTAGAGTCTGCAAAGCTATATTGCAAAGCCATTCTTTGAATACGGCACCATATGCATACGACCAACTACCAAGTGCGAAGGTGGTATGTCCTGTCTTTTTTCCCGCTCCATCCTCTCTCATGCCATTTTTCGTCAACATAAGAGTGCATGTCTTCTCACTTTGCTTTAAAGACCTCTCTCATGTCTTTAAATCTAAGAGTGCATATCTTCTCACTTTGCTTTAAAGACCTCTGCGGACACTAAAGCTAAAGAAGAAATTTTGAAGAGTCAAGCCTTGCACTTCTATACAATCTGACTCACGAGTAAAGAATTTAAAGAAGATCATCTAAAATGTTCAAAACATGTGTGCATGTGCATGTGCATGTATGGTTGTTTTTGTTGCTACTATTACGGTTGATTATATCTGCTAGCAGTGTTTCAGGAAAGACCTATCATTTGGACTAGCCGAAGAATAATTGCTATTAGAGGATAGGCGAAAGGCCAAAAGCTAGCTAGTTCATAAATCGTAGCAATTATGTTTCTAAAATGGAAAGCAAATTGTATTTACTCATCCAAACCAAGTGTGCTGAGGGAAATACTTAGATGCATTGAGAGTAAGATATAACATTTATTCTAATCTATTTATTAATTGACATATAAGTTTTGTGGGTCATTATTATCTTTCACCTCTCTTACATTTTTAATACAATAATTGATTTATCAATTACTAAATAGACAGAGCAAACTTACTCTAAGAGCAGTTAAGAATTTTTCGCGTGTTGACTTGATCCGGAGCGAAAGCTAGTTCATAAGTCGCAGAAAATGCCTAAATGAAGGATCAGACAATATACGAGTGTGTGTGTCTATATATATATATATATATTTCACCGACACGTCCACAAATAATATCACAGAATGCACATGATCTTTAATTTCTTTAACTCCGACAACTAAAGTTGATAATCTGATAGTACACTCCTTGTACTTCGCAGAAATGCCATATTCGAGGTGATTGATAGATTCTTTTCATAATTTCATGTAAGCATTTTGGCTGATAACAGAAATGCAACAGACAAGAGAACTTTGCCACGAGAAATCCACATGAGAGAAGCAAAACTTATTATACCGAAAAGGCTTATTCATGATTGAATTTACTGGACATACAGAGATGAATGATTAAGGCTTGATTTGGTGTTGTTGTAATTTATTTAGAGCTGTTAAGCTTTTTGAACTCTTCAAAAGTCGTTCTTAAAAGCTACGGTACAATGATTATTTGGTAAAATAATGTAAAAAATATTCTCAATAATGAGAAGCAACCATATATAGTATTTGGTAAATATATTCCAAAATTATTCTTAGAATCTAAAATGATAATAATTAATGGATATATATAAACATTATAGAGGAAAATTTTTACTTTTATTATGTGGCGTCTCGGGTCCACGTATCCCTAAATAAGTTTAGTACGGCCTTAAGATCCATCGGGACCCACTTGTGTTGACTAAAAATACCCCAGATGCTTGAAGGACCCTTAGCATATAGAGCAGGGGTTTTTGACATCGTTGTAGTGGTCCTAAACTACTATAGCAGTGGTAGAAGGCAAGGATGTCGGGCTTGCCTCGTGGGTGACCGCTATAGTGGTCTAGGACGGCTATAGCAAGGTGCATGGGCGTAAAGGGGTTTACAGTCCTTGTCAATTGTTATAGCGGTCATGTGTTGCATGAACGGGCTTTTTGAAATCCCATGACTATTATAACGGTGCCACTCGATGTTAGAATACTACAAAACGATATTTTTTTATTAAGTGGCCCCCTACCCCTATAAATACCCTTTCCTCTCGAGAAACGCCTCCATTTTTGAATCCATCGCCCCCAAATCTCTCTTCCTCCCTCCCTACTCTCAGCCCCACTTAATCTTACCTCCTCCAAGCTTTAAGATAAGAGATTCATGTTAGTTTATGCTCTCTTTCTTCCCATTCCTCTATGTTCTTGAGTTTGGGTTGTTGTTATTCTTAGTTGTTGTTAAGTAGGGGTGCCCCCCAATATTTTTAGAGAATGTTTTAGAGTTGTTAGAGAGTATCCTAGTATATTCATGGGCCTTATGGTTGTTATGATAGACATTGGTGTTATCCCACTCCATGGAGCTTTCTTGGTGTTGACACCGTTAATTCCTCCATTCCAGGTAAGTAGGTTTGAACTCATAGCTTTAGTTTCATCATCATAAGTATGTTTATGCATTATAATTGTTAAATATAAAATTAGATATGTGAATATGATTTTACACATTATGTTGAACTAGCAAAAGCTATGATTTGTGATGATAACATGAAAGAAATATGTTTTAGCAGAACATGGGACCATAATCGATATGTTGTGTGCTATGGAAATGTCTTACATGTTATATATTGTAGCAAGTTGCTATTTTATCAAACATGTTTTTAAGAGTTTATGATATCACTACATATTCAAGATTTGATATTTCAGACTACGTTTTTACAGTGCAAGCTAAGATATATTGAAAGAATGCTTAACAGAGTATGATTTAGCTTCACGAATAAATGTGATTTTGATTTCAGAGTTTTCATGATTATGAACCCTCTTGGTTCTGAAGTATGATATTAGTCCTCCCAAGTTTATTAATTTAGAATTTTAGTTTTCATGACACTCAGAAATATGAAATTTAGTATAATTTGTAGCAACTGCTAGATACATATTTTGTGGACTTAAAATCAGAATTCCTACAAGCAGATAATCCCTCGGGCATGATTTTACAGTCACAGTTATGCTAAATCCAAGTTGTTAGAATTATATGAATCCAAAATTTTCAAAGTTTCAAGAGTTTTCAGATTTAAAAGGATTTTGTTCAAACTAGTTTAGACGGTATAAAAAAAGAAACAGACAATAAGATAATGGTTGTGAGATATCGTTAACCTTGGTATACCAAGTGCCCGCTATGAGCCAGTTATCCTTATTTAGATCAGTTCGCCAGGGACTGTTAAGATACTAGATAGGTGCTCTTGCTCGCCTAGGACTAAGTAACATCTTAAAGATGGTTTTGTGTTTGTACCAATTGGTGGTGGTGGTGTTGCTATTGTTGTTCTTCTTCTTATTATTATTACTACTATTATTATGTCCTATACAGATTGTAGGTGAGAATATGCTCACTAAGTCCATTGACACATTTTTCTTCTTCCTCCTTACAATTGCAGGTCCAATTGTCAAACGATTACCAATTCAATAGGCCACAGCTGTCCAATGGTGAGCTTTATGTTGCAATAAGGCTTGGTTAGGCTTGCTAGAATTAGAGTGCTTTAGTAGATATGTAGGCATGATTTGAACCATGCATTATATTTTGAGTTATTGTATTTATTTTCAGAACTAATAATGTGCCCCTACATGTTTTTAGAATCTAAGTTTGAATTTGAAATGTAACTCGTGGGTAAAATTTATGTAATGTGCCAGACACCTATTCATGATTCAGATTTTAGGTACTAGACCGGTTTGCATATTGTGATTAAGATTATGGAATGAAATAACTATTGTTTTCACAAATAACATATTTGATTAAGACGTTTTCAGAGTTATATATGTTAAATACTTTAGTTTTCAAGAATTCTAATATTATGTTTAATTAGAGAAAATGATAGTGATTTAGAAGGAAATCATATTTTAAATATGAAACTACAATAAATTATGCATTTAAAGAGACACATTACTTACAAGGCTTACTTGGAGATAGGATTCCTTATGTACTGGTCACGTTCCCCAGTCGGGTGGTGGCATATTGTCATTAATTAAAGTGACATTATATTATACTTTTAATTTAATTCTACTTTTCTCTCTTCCTTTGTCTCATGCAAACCCTTCTGTCGCCCAACCTTAGTTCCTCTTGTTGGGAGCCACCGCCCTTTGCTTTAGACAATAAGCCCCCAAATCCCCTCCACCATCCACCTCGGTCTCTGCCTTTTCCCTTGTCGCTGCTTCGATTGTGGACACCTCCAAATAGAGGTTGAGGTTTGTAATGATGCCTCTAGTGATAGTTTGTGAGCGTAGTGTGGCATTGATGCAAAGTGGAAGTGGGCCTCCAAATGGTCGCTTGGAAGCGGATCTAGAGGGAATACGGCTTGAGGTGCATTGTGGTTTTGCCTTTGGCTCCCATCCTTTTCACCTATGGTTATTCTCTGGTCCATTTGAACAACATTATTTTCTTTCCAATTGCTGTAACCATCATCACCTATGCAGATCCTACCTCATCTCCTAGGTGTTGCTTTTGAGCTAATGATTAATCCCTTAGCCTTAAGAATAATGAATACATTGGTGATTTTAGAGAGTTGGCTCTCTCTCATTGTGGGTTCTATGGGTTACTTGTTAACTATTGTGGTGAAAGAAATAGTTTGTTGCATTCAGATAGAGAGAACCCTAGGAGGTTTAGGGTGGACCTTTCTTGTCCTGTGGTTGTGATTCTCTGTTGGTTATGGTAGTCTATGTATGGAGTGAGGCAAAGGTGGGTGCTTTCAAGATTAGACACTAAAAGTTTGAGGTTTTGTGGATCTTTTGAAGGGCCATTTTCATGGCTTTGTATTGTGTTGGTTTGCATGTTGATAAATGAAGTTGAAAAGGTTGTGCTGCCTTGTTTGCCATCGTTGTCTTGTTTTCGCAGCACTGCCTTGGTCATCATTTGTTGTCAACAATTATTTTTGTCGACAGAGGTGCTAAATAGGCTATCCTTTTCCTGTTAGTGGTGTTGCAACCTTGTCTGTTGCGATGGTCGATGGCATATGGGTGGGGAAGTCACTTTGTTTTTTGACTAGAAAGGCTGTGCTACTTCAATTTGAGCGCCCCATCATGGGGAAGGTGGTGGCCTCGCTTTGTGTGCCCTCGTAATGGCTTGCGCTAATGCATTCTAGTAGTGGGATTGTAGTGTACAAGTGGCTTGGGTCCCTTTACTACACACTCCCTTCCCATTAAATGTTGGACGGGCCCCAAGTTGTGAAAGATGTGCATTCTCAATTAGGCCTGAATTTTGTTTTATTTTCGTTTTCATTTTTCCCACTTTCATTTTGTGCAATTAAACACTTGGTGTTCTTTTGTGCTTTTATCATTAAGATTTAATTAAGCTCTTCTAATTATTGAAAATGTAAACCAATTTTGAAAAAGATCCCACCAAGTGCTCTAAAAAGCACCCATATTTTTTTTAAGTTGATAGCAAAAATACCTCAATTTTTTTATTTAATAAACAAAAAATTGGCCAATGTTTTTAATGAATAAGAGCACTGCTTAAAAAACATTATCAAACCACACCTAAAAAATTGGCAAGATTAAATTTATTATTGAATATCTTAAAGTTTGCAACAATATTATAGATCTCGCATTAGATAAACAAGTAAACTCATTAGGATACTTGTATTATTCATAGTATTGTTATTCAGATTCATAATGTATAGGATATTATGCCGATATACTTCTATATATTATTGGATGAGATAAGTGACCCAAATTAAGAAGGGTTTACCTCTTATCTAAGGATAGATGGGAATGTGTCAATATAGTTTCTCATACATTGTATAAATAACATTGAAACTCTTCCACTTGACACGTTGATCTTTTGTGTTAGGATTTCTTTGTCAACTGAAGTAATATTAGCTTGAGACCGATAAAAAAAATAATAAGAGTGAATAACTTGTATAGTCCTTTAAGAAAATTTTGCAAGACTATTTAGTCATTAACAAATTGAAATTAAAATCATAGTCTCTCAAGATTTTAATAATATGACAAATTAGCCCTCTGTGTATATTTGATTATTTAAACACTAATAAAATTACATATTAACCTGCTAGTATGATGTTAAGTGATACATATATCATTTGAAGTAGAATAGAGTTTAGAATGACTCATTTTAATGATTAAAATTCACAAAATGAATCATTTAAATATCTATTATAAATCATAAAGTGACTGATTTTATGTAATTTTAGATATCAAAATGAATGTAATATGTTCCAAAATAAAGTCATTTAGTTTGCATCTAACTTTTTAATGATATGTTATCATTATACTGTACCACGTGTGTAAGTCCATTAATAAAGAGTAATAGAGAAATTAATATGTTCATTATTTTTAATCTTAAGAAACTATAAAATTAATTTTTTTTAAGAATAAAATAATTTGATATAAAAATCTTAAGAGAGTGCACAGAATATTCATTCAAATAATAATAATAATAATAATAGCTTGAGTCATATCAGCATGCAGTAGAGTTCCTCCACTTGCCACCTATAACTAATCACTAGTCAATTCACTTCATCGCTCATCATTTTTTAATCTCAATTATTATTATCAATTTTTTAATCAATAAGCCACATCGTACGGTGGTCAACAATTAAATAATAATAATCACAATAACGACAAATAATTAATGCAACAGAAAAGGAGGCAACGGCAAAGCCAAATGACTTTGCAGCATATAGAACATCGGCACATGAAATGCAGTGAATAACTTGTATAATTTGTATTTATAAATATAAGATATTATACTGACTTATATCTCATTTATTATTATATTGATAATGAATTTTATTTAAGTAAAATTTTTATCTTATTTAATAATAAATAGAATATGAGTTGATACGGTGTCCCACAATTTATAAATATAATTAATATTTCTAATAGGAAATATATATATATATATATATATTCTTTGATATCTACTTACTTTATATCCAACGGATCGCCACGTAAAAAACTTCACTTTCCAGCATAATATAATTAGAAGAGTCACGTTATATTCTATGTTGTCTTTGGTAGGAAAGTGATAAAAATCACAGAAAAGAATCATACTTTTTATTTTTTTTGTAATTTGCTTCATTTATATTTTATCTAATCCTGAAGCTCTCTATAAAATATGAAATTTAGTTCAAGCAATCAACGAAAGACAACAGGACAATGCCAGTGGAAAATAAACTAAATCAGTGTGCTAAACATGCATGATCAATTGTCTTCCACAACAAATTTATATAGTCCAGAAAAGAGGTCCTAGATAGGTTCACTAAACATTTTTAATTCATAATTTAAAAATTTGAATAGAGATATGGAGCTTGGTCTTACTGCTACACCAAAAGACTAACACTAAGGGCTAAGCAGATTATGGCAATGTCCTGTTGTCATAGTATAATAAGTAAATAAGAATAGGGCTGGGGAGCGATCTTTTCTGCACAAGCAAGAGCTTTCATCTAAAGCTGTTTGATTTTTTTAATCTATAGATGTCTATGACATTGGCACCTACGTATCATCTGCCATAAATCCTAGACGTGAAATAGTTCGCTAGCTAGGGGACTCTTTCTAAAGGGAATATGCTCTCTGCATTCAAGAAATTCTATTACTCAGGCTTATACAAGATCAATGTAAGAGAAATTTGAACAAAAAATATGAAACTAAATATGGCAGTAACCACTTTTATGTGATAAGGAAATTGACAATAAGTTTGTATAGCAACTGTGTAGGATTGGAAAATTAAAGACGAAGTAAGTTGTACTACTAAAATAAAAAGGGAATTAAAGTTTGAGTCCTAGAGAAAATGATTATTGGAAAGGGTGTCATAATTACAATCATGCCTGAAAGATTAGTGTCACAAATAATATTGTCTATCAGAATACTCTAGTCAAAGATTAAAAAAAAAAAACCTGACACTCTTATATACAAATCCCACAACCTGATTCATGTGATTACTGACTGGACTTTGAACTCGATGCAGAAGAACCGGCCTTCTCATATGCATGTTGCAACCTTATCAAATGGTTGACAAAGATGCAAAACCAATTCTAGGGAATAAAAAATAATACAAGAGTTATCGATAGATTCTTTTAACCACAAATCCTTTTGCATTTCCTGTGGGATCAAGTGCTTTTCATTAGGTTAAAAGCCATAGTTGTTTGTAAAGGCACAAGCTTATTTCCTTAAAATGTCAGAACTTCATTTAGCTTGAGGGACTGCACCCATTACAGATGTGTGTCAGTCGAGGGATTTAAACCCATGACCTCGCTTTGATACCATTTGTAGGATCAAATGTTTACCACTAAGTCAAAAGCTATAACTATTAGTAACGGCACAATCTTATTTCCTTAAAATGTCAAAACCACATATAGTTTGAAGGACTACAACCATTACGGGCATCACAAGTTGAGATGTTAAGCCTATCAAATTTCAAGGGTGATCCTGGCTAATTAAAACCAACATTTTCTTAATGGGTAGCAAGAGGCAGCAAACTTCTATATTATGCCTGTATAGATATTTTTGTTCTCTTTTTCAGTTTTAATGGTTAGCCCCGTCTATGGGGAGGACACAAACGTACTTTGTTTTCTCAACCTAATGAATAATGATATGATTTTGTTGATTTGGTGGCCTTGAATTTTCAATTATCAACTGTGAGCAACTTTAATGCAGGAAGAATCAAAATCCAATATTTGATTACTTCATTAAGAGCCATCATAGCAACTTGAATTTCAACATTGGAGTGCAATCATATTCTAACTTTACTACGCAAGTTGAATGAGCATTTAATGCTCTTTTGTTTGGATGTATGCACCAAGGGCTATGTACAAAGCATGCTATGGAGCTTCTAAATGAATTCCAAGTCCATTAGCTCCTTTTGGTGTTAGAGAAGTTTTGTTCCTATTTCTTTTGTTACTTCTCATTTGTGTATTTAGCATATACATCGGTGAGAAAATATTATTAGGTATTTTGTATGTATTGGAGACTTAGGTTTAAGTGAAATAAAAACACTTTTGTATCTCAATTATATTTTCATAGTAAAATATTTGGTTGTAACCTTTGCCCATGGACGTAGGCTATTTGCCGAACTATATTAATCGTTTTGTGTCATCTTTGCTTTACGTTTCTGCATGTTTATTTTTGTGCTACTCTATTTGTGCATATTGTAAGCCTGTTATTTCACAACAAATTGGTATAAGAACTCTTGTAATGTTATGGGCAAATTTATTCAAAGATGTCGTCCATAAAATTTGACATTCAATAGTTCGATGGTCACATCGACTTTGAGATGTGGATGGTGCAAATGATGGTTGTTCTTGTATAGCAAGGCTTGAAAATAGCACTTTTTGGCAAAGATCAGAAACCCAAACAATGAAGGGTTCACAGTGAGAAGATATTGATCAAAAAGTCCCTACCACTATTCAGGTATGCATTATAGATGATGTAATGCAAGAGGTCTTTTTGGAGGAATCAGCAACTATGCTGGGGACCAAATTGGAGTCATTATACATGACTAAAATGATAGCCAACCGTCTCAATGTGTTGCAATGTCTATTTATGTTTCGTATAGTAGAAAGGACGTCAATGATCATATGGCTGAGTTCACATTACTTGTGATGGAGTTGAAAAATATGGATGAGACATTCTCTAATGAGTAACAGACAATGATATTGCTTTGTTTTTTTTACCTTGTTTCCACAAGCATTTTTGTGAAACACTCATCTATGGACATGAATGTCTTGATATTGATGAGATCAAGTCCTCACTTTTGTCTCGTGAAAAGATGGAGTATGATAGCGATGATCTTAATGGTGCCATATTTGGCTTGGTAGCTAGAGGTAATTTGAAGGATGTTGGTTCGAATAGTAGCAGAAGGAAAGACAGATGTAGATATTGTAAAAAAGAAGGGCATTGGAAAATAGATTGTCCAAGGCTCAAAAACAAGAAAGAGAAAGATTTAAGTGATGCAGCAAATGTCACTGAAGATGCAGGAAATGTTTTCGCAGTATCAACTAGTTCAATTGGTTATCCTATGTGGATGATGAGTGAGGATTCACTCACTAAGTCCGTTGATTCAACCCTCTCCCTTCCTCCTCATAGTTTTAGGTCCAATATTTGCTCAGCCACCATTCTAGTAATCCGCAACTATTCTAGTGGTGAGTTTTACATTGCAGTAAGACTTAATTTAGGTTTATATTAGATTAGTACATTCCAATAGATGTTCAGACAAGATCTGGATCATGCATCATATTTTAAGATCATGTATTCTTTTTAGAGTTGCCAACATCCTTACATGTTTTTCAGATTTCAAACATTGATTTGAGATGTAAATTGTAATTAGAATGTCTACAATGAGCCAGTGTACTCATAAATTAGTTTTCATGTATTGGATTGATTTTCAGATTTTGACTAAGATCATTAAATAAGACAAGTTCTCGTTTAAATATGTCGAAACAGTTCAATTTTATGAAATTAATTATTATGTTCAAAACAGAGAAATTGATATCGATTTTGAAGAATTCATGTTTTAATTATGAAATTCATGTCAATTTATGTATTCAGTGAGTCACGCTACCTAGAAGACTTATTTGGTTGTCGTTTTTACCCGTGGTCGTAGGCTATTTGGCAAATCAAGTTAATCCTTTTATGTCATGTTTGCTTTATACTTCTGCATATTTATTTTTGTACTACTCTGTTTGTGGCTATTTTAGACCTGCCATTTCTCAACAGATTTATATAATAATATGCTGACATTAGAATTTCTAGCTTTATAAAAAGCACCGAAAGGAGGAAATTTTTGGATATGCATGTTTCAATAAATTACAACGGCCTATTGAAAGACATATATGCGCATGCTCAACTATCTTTCTCTTTAAGAGCTTTTAGGTATGACAAAAATTGAATTAGAGGTGCAAGATTATGGGTGCATTTGTTTTAGATTTTGAAATAAGTAATTATGGAATTTTAATTTTATATTTAATTGGAAAAATTGAAACTAATTTTTTTTAAGATTTTGATTATTTTTTAAAAATTATTTAAATATACAAAAATTGATTTTTTTTCAATGAAGAAAGTGATTATGAGATAAAAAAATCCCAAACAACTGCACCTTAAATGGAGATCATTTATTATGTTGACTTCTCTTACCACAGTGGTGTCAACAAAGAGAAAGAAGTACCTAATGAAATTTATACCTTTTTACCAAGGACAAATTTTTATGTGGTCTTAGATTGCCGTATATGATTACGTTTCTTCCAATCAAATGATTCCATGTAATAATAGATCCACCAAATTAAATTAAATTTCAAATCTTTAACTTTTAACAAGTAAGTGGGGTCAACTATATATTGTTTTCGGGGATTATGCTTGTCCGATGAGGGCCACATTTATATTGTTTCTTCAGGGAAGATTAATTGACCACATGAAGACTACAAGACAATTTTTGAGTGACCAAATTGACCAATCCTGGAATTGTAAGTGATAAAGGGCAAAGATTTCAAATTTGAACATCAAATAGGACACCAACTTTCTAAGAGGTGGGATTGATGAGTAGTGTGACATTATAGTAATAATTATGTCCAGAAAGCATTTAATTTACGCTAGGTAGATCCCATTAATTTGATGTAAAACAAACATTTCTGTTTGAAATATATGGCAATAAGTGCAATCCACGTCAAAAGAATTATAAATGCCATCGGATTTGGACATAAGATCGGGGATGAGAATGACGGAGTTATGTCAAGTTTATATATATATATATATATATATATATATATATATATATATATATATATATATATATATATATATATATATATATATAAAACTGTCTCTTTATCCTCAGATGGTATATAGATTTTAAATAGAGTTTATATCTAATTCAGTGATAAATAAAGTATAAATTAATATACTATTAAAAAATATTTATACTTAACATTTTTCAATGGAAAAATATTTATTAGTGTTTTCAATATTGCCACTCCAATATGTCTATTGTCACTCCTACTTTACTATTATTTATTGTGTTCTTCCTAAAATATCCTTGCTTTCAATTTTTTTATCAACATAGTAATATAACATTGAATAATTATTATCAATTATATTTCTATCCAGATTTGTAATTTTTTAATTAAAAATAATTTATTTTATATTTGATATTATCAAATTTTATTTTCATATATAATTAATTTATTTAACAAAATTTATGTGAATTTAAGTATTAGATTATTTTTAAAATTTTTCTTAGTATAGTAATTATATAAACATTAAAACTATGGGTATTCAAGCAAATACTAAATGAATGAACAATATAGGCAAATTAGTATGATGTAATTTATCATCATATATCCAATGTTTTATTTGAATTTAATATTATTGATATTGAAAAAATTCTTTTAGTGTTTCATTATTTTTGCCTTCGTAATCTATTATATAATTTCATAAAACAATTTATCCTACGTTTTCTTTCATAAAACATGCCAAATTTTTTCATAAAAAAATTAATAAAATTCGTAATTGCAACTGAAATCAAAACATGTTGCTTTTTATATAAAAAAAATAATTTTAGTGTTTGTTATGATATATAGATTAAGGGAAGGATTATTTTAAAAAAATAGATCATAAAATAGAAATATTAAAATTAAAATATGCTTAATATAAGCCTTTTCAGTATTAAAAATATTTATTTAAAATGAAATATTGGATATATGATAGATAATTTATATTATACTATTTTTTTGAGGAATACTCTTTGTTTATTGTTATTGATTTACTTTTTTTAAAAAAAAAGATTTTGAATAATCATAAAAATTATTCAGTGTTATATTACTATATTAATAAAAAAAATGAAAGGAAGGGTATTTTAGAAAGAATATAATAAATAATAGTAAAATGAAAGTGACAATAAATATATAGAAGTTTCAGTAATAAAAAAAAAGGTTCAGGTATCATGATTAACAAAGTTGTGTTGATCAACCCATGGTTTTAAAACGCTTTCTCAATCATGCCTATTACATTGGATAACACTACAAATCCCTTTGAGGTCCTCAATTAATATGGGATAGAAAGAAATGGGGACACCTTTGAGGTTCCAAGCTGTAGTTATTGACATAAGGAGGCCATTCATTCGGGAATACAAGACATTTATCTTATGAGCATTATAATTTTAATATTCAAAAGTAAATATTTAATTAAAATACTCATTTTATTACTATTGGATGTGATAAATTGATGGAAAAAAATGAGTATTAGAATAATATCTTTATTTATCTTGCTTTGATTCATTGTTCTGTTTTCTTCTTCTTTTTTGTTTTTGGTTTGTAAACTCTAGAGATGTGTTTTTTCTTTTGATCATAAAGTTAGAAATGTGTGACATATTTGTATACGTTTTTGCTTTACCCCCCGCAAAATGTGTTTTTTATTTTTTTATTTTTCTCTTGGGTCAACACTAGATGTGTTATATGCGTGCGTATGATAAATAACTACACAACTTATGAGTCAGAAAAAAAAAAAAAAAAAACCAGCCGCACAACTTCGGCCTAGCACACATACTAGTGTACACATTGTGTTTTTTTTTTTTTTTTGGGTCGAGAGTGTTAGCATTGTTGTTAGACTTGATTATGGGCAATTCTAAGTTTTTGGGCCTACAAACAAAAGGACGGGCCATAATACACACTATAATACTCATTCAGTTTTAAAATAAATTTTTTTCTTTCACTTTTTTGGTATATTAATAAATCAATGTATCTAAAATATGTTAATGGAGTAGCTTTCATATGTTTTGGAGTTGAAGAATATTTCTCTCTACTCATTCTTTTTACTCCACTTCTGATTGGTTGTTGACATTTTCACAACGTTCGAATTGGAGGTAATTCGTACCATCAAACATTGCTGTTAAAATCAACCATGACCCAATAAAAAAGAGGGTTGGATGTTTTATTTGATGAAGAGTATTATTAGGATGACAACACAATCCTATAACAATTAGCACCCCTTATGTCGTGAGGTGGAAAATAACAAAGAAGATGGTGAGGCCCAAAGAAAAAAGTGAAGAAATAAAAAATAAGAATGCATTATGATATTATATTGTCCACCAAACTTGACTCTTCAGTGAATTATGTTATATAGTGAAAATCACTGTCAGTTTCCTTATAAGAATAATCATCAGATGAAATAAAATGGAATAGTTCATTAATTATTTATCTAAAAATAAATTTTTATATTATATCATTCTGCCAAATAAATTTCATTTAAAATTATGGTTGTAAAGCATTTTCTTTAATTCCAGAAATATTCCTATAATAAGAATTATTTTCACATAAGAATTATTTTCACTCTTTGTGACTTATGCAATGTATATAGCTCTTTAATGCTATATCATAAAATTTAGGGATAAATACATCTTACCTCCTGAATTTTAAGTCATGTGCAATTTACATTCTGATTTTTCAAAATGTGCATCATGACACCCTGAACTTTCAAAACTATGCAAAACACCCCTTAGTATAATTTTGAAAACTAATAAAGATAAACTTTATGTGCACTTAATTTCCCTGATATTTCTGATTTGTGCAACTCGACATATTTTCAATTAATATTATGTGTAATTAACTCCATGATTTTTTTTATTGTATGCAACCCGACACTCTACTATGACTTAAAGTTTTAGAGTGTTTTTTTACACAGTTTGAAAAGTTCATAGTGTCGTAATATACTATTTGAAAAGTAGAGGGCTTTTTTGCACGGTTTGTAAAATTCATGACATCGTAATGCACATTTTGAGAAGTCAGAGTTTAAATTGCATATAACTCAAAATCCAGAAGATAAAATATATTTAACCCTAAAATGTATTCTAATTTCTGAACCCTTATGATAGGCATTGTTTTGGACTGTGGAAACAAAAAAAAAAAGGAATGAGGACCACCGTGCATCTTAAGTGTTATAGACCACAATAGTTCTCTCTTTTTTTTTTTATTTCTCTCTTCCCCTTCTCCTCACCCACTCTCCCGTAACTCTTATTCTCTCCTCCTTCTTCTTCTCCTTCCTGTTTCTTTCTCTCTTCTCTTCTCCCTCCATTCACTTCTTCTTCTTCCATTCTCTTCACAAAATAACATCACCACTACCTCCATCATCATTCTCCTCCAACTCTTCATCACCTTCCACCATTCTCCCTATAATATCCCAAAAATAAGTGTCATTAGGAAGGTCAGGTTTAAGCTATGAGAATGTTAGATAAAGCATAAGGGAGATTCAAATGCCTTATATATATAGTTCTCAAAAAGAGAAAATAAATCATAAATTTATAATGAATTTTGTACATAAAAGTTTTTATATGCTAATATTCAATTATTATTTGAATTTGATAATTATTCTTTTTATAAAGCTAATATTCAGTTTGTGATATGATGTTTGATTTTAAATTTTAAAGCAATTATCTTATCGAAATAGATTCAATATTATTTATAATAATTGGTACTGTTTAATTTTTAAACTTTGAAAATATTATCTGATCAACTCTATTAGATTCAATATTATTTATAATTATCATTGATATTAATATTTGTATCACCATTGTAGATATTGCTAGAATTAGAAAAGGTATAGCATACTAAATTTTTCTTTTTCACATATGCTCTTCATAAATTAGTTTTTATATCATTTCTAAGATTATGATAGGATTTATTTAGATACATGTCATCCATATTTATGATGTTAAATATAAATTTATATTTGAATATATGTATATGTGGGTGTGTCTGTGTAAGTGAACTGTCAATTTGAGATTGATTTCTACCTTTCATTAGAGATTATAATTATTCTATAAAGATTTAAATATTAGTGTATATATATAGTATTCATAGATACTACTTTAATAATAACGATGTTAGCATAAAGTATTTTATATTGATAATAGATATAATTTTTAAAGTAGTTATAAAATAGTCAGATACTTCAAAAAAATAAATTTATAGAATTAAATGAATATGTTAGAAAAATATGTTTCTGTGTATGCATATCAATTTCATGAAAATTTGGATATAGACAAATCTATAGTTAACAATTTTTAAAATGATTGATAGTTAACCAAAATCATGACCATTGTGATTTGAAAACATTTTTTCAAGCATTGCTAAATTACAACGATACTTACTTAAAGATATTAGATATTATTTATATTTGACATGTATTGTGAAAATAATTTGTTAGATACTATTTTATAAAGAATTATTAGATATTTTCAAGAAGTTATTAATTACTAGAATTGAGTACAAAATTTGTTCATTATGTAAATCATCATCATCATCATCATCATCATTATTATTATTATTGTTGTTGTTGTTGTTCTTGTTGTTATTGTTATCATTATTATTATTTCAAAAGAGAAACAAATACATAATATGAATATACCAAGATAGATGTTATTTGTTTTAGAAACCTTATTGGTGTTTCATTTCAATATATATGTAGATATATTTGTGATACAAAAGATAATTGAGAGATATGTTAGAATAGTTTGAATTCGAATTATCCAAGTAGTTATAAAAGATATGATTAGATTTATTCTTGTTACTATCCTTACTTGATTGTTGTTGAATTTACCCACTTGGTTAGGATATATCTATAAAAGATCTTTAATATAGCTTTGTTCTTGTGCTGTCAAGTACGACCCCTGTTTAGTATTTTACAAATATCTTGAGTTGTAGATATTCGATTGACATGATTTTTGTGGCATTAGAAAGCTAACTCAATTATCTACAAGTTTTATTTCTACCTTAGAGGCCAAATTCTAACCGTAGGGAAAGTTAAATACTTACAAAAAGTCATAACAAAAAAAAGAGAAAAACAAAAAATAGAAATAAAATAAAATTTGTTAGTAATATCTTTCACTTTCTAGTATAAATTTAACACATTATAGTTCTTCTAAACATTCTTTTAAGAACCCTAGCCGTCTAAGGAATTTTTCCTATAAAAAAAGATGCAATTTCTCTCAGTCATTTTTGAATAATCTCTTCCGATTGGTCCTCTCATCCTTATCCTTGTATGGTTATGAGTTTAGCCAATCTTTAGATGATTGTGATATGTTTTCTCTTCCCATTCAATTCCAAGTCATTCCTAATTCTTGTCTATAATTCCATGGTAGTTGAGAGTGTCATTCCAATTCTCCAGTATCATGTAGGCAGTGGTCAGACACTCCCGGCAATGAACAGTAAGTGGGTTTAAGCTCATGACCATACTTTTGGTCATTATTATTATTTTTTCAATATTATATAAATTATTTATAAAGTTTTAGAATGATTTATGTCCAAAAAACATGCTTTCATGGATTTTAGAAATTTTAGAAAAATTATTATTTTTCACGATTATCATAAAAACCTTATTTTAGAAAGCTCATGGGACCATGTTTGATACCTTGCATGTTATGAAATATATTTTTCTAGTTTATGAAATTATAATACCCTAGTTTAATGTTTATAGCAACAATATTGAATATCATGTTTTCAGACTATGGATTTCGTATTAAGATTTTAGAATACCAGATATGATTTATTGAAAGTATTGAACAAAGTATGATTCCTAACAATTGTCAGATACATACTCTGTATGCTTTGGAAATCACTATGTCTACAAGCTGGTGATCCCTTGAGCATGATTTTAGAACCTCAGTTATGCTAAAGTCAGATTGTTAGAATATAACAATTGTCAAATACATACTCTATTGGCTTCTGAAATTACTATGTTTACAAGCTAGTGATTCATTGGGCATGATTTTAGAACCTCAGTTATGCTACAGTCATATTGTTAGAATTATATGAATTCAGAGCTTTCAGATTTATTTAATATTGTTGCAAGTTATTATTATTTTAATAATTAGTGAGAAACAGAACAGTGAGTTAACAGCCGCAAGAATGATTGTTAACCTTGGTACCAAGTAGTCCGCTAGAGGACTAGCTCACCTACAATAAGGAACCTAGTGAGGTGTCCATTTATGGGACCTAGTTAGGTGCCCATCAAATTAGCCATTGCCTCAGATTCAGCTATTCATCTCAGATATTATGTACTGAATAATTCATGTTTCTCTACTAGTTATTGCCATGGATTTAGTTAAATTATTATTTACAGTACAGTTATATGTATTTAAATATTAAAAATATTTTTATGATATGCGTGTATATATCATGTATGTTATTGTTGTCCCATATGGGTTGTAAGTGGAAGCTCGCTCACTGAGTTTTGATGAACTCACCCATCTCTTTTTCCGCCCTTTTACAATTGTAATTGCAGATCCAGTTATTATTCAAACCCAGACTCAATAGCTTTGCAGTTGTTCTAGTGGTGAGCTTCACTTTGTAATGAAGTTTAAATTAGGATCATGTTAGAATAGAGTGCTCCAGTAGTGTGCAGGCAGGGTCCTTGGACATCATTTAGCATGCATGGTTATTTTATGGTTGTATCATTATGCAATTTCTTCTAGAAATATGATTTAAGATTGTCTATTTAAGTTGTGAGTTTTGGAACGATTTAGAAGAATTAAATATTTTATGTATTTTATTAATAAAGTTTGCAAGAAATTTTGAGGAATTTTATTTATTTATTTATTTTATGATTTATTATGAGTATTAATTTAGTAATTTACTATACATGATTGCATAAGATTAGTTCTAGAAGGCTTCCATAAGGGACAATATCCCTTATGTGTCGGTCACGATTTTTGGTTCGTAACACTCCCTCTCCTCTTCCTCCATTTTCTCTCTCTAACCTCTATTAGAGAACTTGGAGCTTTTAGAAGGAATTGGAGCGAATTTCTTCGTCAATTCTACTCTCCAAGTGGTAAATAAGCTTCCTCACTACTTTGTTTAATTTATTGAAATTTTTAGTTAATTTAGGATTAACATTAGTGTTCTTTGAACCCTATATTTTGGGGATTTTAGTGATTTGGAGAAAATTTATGTAAATTGGTGATATTGTTAGCTCACTAATATTAATGTTATCTTGTTCCTAGAGCAATAGAGCAATCCGGCATTAACACTTAAATTGGTGGCATCAGTGGAGTTAGTTTTTGATTCTTTGAACCAGTTTATGAGTAGACATTATGTCTATAATTGTTTTTAATTATGTTAAATTAGCTCCAAATGTATTTTAGTAAATTAGAAATTGAGAAACAATTATTTGGCTATTTGTACAAATTTAATGAAAGTAAGCATATAGTTTATTATTTTAATTGAAAATTTACACATGAGACAATATGACATGATTTGAAAATTGTATAATGAAATATTAAATTTTATAGATTTGAAATTGTTGAAAGTTATTGACCCTTGATATAGATTTGAGAAATGATTTATGGATAATAAGAATGACCCTTTTTGCTTATATGTATAGATTAATTATATATTTTGGGGAGAATCTTTGACAAGATCTGTAGCTAACGACAGTAAGCATTAGCCTTAGTGCACCTTGACTATATTTAACTAGGACCACTTAGTGGATCCTTTTATACTGTGGCTACTTGAATTAGTAGGACCGTTCTGTTTCAGGATCACACGAAAGAATGGCCATCAGAGTGTGAATCCTTTTGTTTATCCTGAATTTGACAATTCCCTATTAATTTATATAAAGATTGTTGTATTCAAAAATTCCTTTTCGTTATAAAAGAATTGGTTGAATTTATGTGAACTAGAAAATTATTATTGTTTTACTTTTGGATTACATATTGTCTCATGTCAGTTATAAATATCATGCCTACCACTGAGTTGCTAAACTCACCTCGTTGTTTCCCTCTATTTTCCAGATACAAGTGCAGCTCCATGTTCCAATCCCGAGGTTCCTTAGTAGCCGATTGTCTAAGTTAGGTGAGCCTTTTTGTAAAGGCCCTTTTTGATAGTCATCTATATTTTATTTTAGCCCGTAATTGTTAGTTGCTCCATATGTCACAGGCAGATTCCTTGGACTTGTATTATGCTTATATTTGAGAACTTATGACTTACTTATATAGAATATGTTATGGAAAAGATTGTAAACTTAATTTGATTTTATGTTGAACTGTATGTGGTATTATGTTTAACAAAGTTTGAAAGTTAATTTGGTATTATGTACTGGAATGGTGCATTTTGAAAATGTTTGATACCCAAGTGTTGTGAAATTTATTGGGTATATTACAGGTTGTATTTTATTTGGGAAATGTCTGAAAAATAAAGAAAATTCTGTCCATTTTTCTATAAAATTTTATATGTTGAGACTTGCGGGGGAACGTGTTCCCTACACGCCAGTCATGACCCAAGTTGGGTCGTGACATGGACATCCATGAATCAATTTATAAATAATTTGGAATTTTAGTTATGTTTATGATAAAACCGAACTTGGATTCTTACTGAGTTGCCACACCACACAAAAAGGCCATCATCAGGTGTAAATAGCTTTATGATATACAATGCTAGGCAGATCGCTAAATTAAAAGAATAAAGCCAAATTAGTTCACCTAAATTCAGGGTATGGATTTTCTAGACACTTTTTCCCTCGTGAATAAGACTGCTACGTACAATCATTGTGCTGCTCACTTCAGTTGCCACAAAACATTGGCACTTTAAGTAACTTGATGTAAATAATATTGTTCTACACAGGGATCGGACTTCATGAAGAGGTTTGTCTGAAATTACTATAGGGAATTCACTAATCTAATTAACCAAATCAAGTTTGCAAAGTGCAAAATTTTTTATATGAACCTCGACAAATTAGTAGACAGTGATTCTTTATGCTTTTCTTTGCCCTCTTCATTTGGATACAAATAATATATCATTAATTCTCTGTTCACCCAAAACTTATATTTAGGATCTATTTGCCAGAGGAATAAAATTGGAGGAAAAATTTTCATGAATGTGATTCAAATATGTAAAATTACATATATATTACATTTATGAAAAAATTTCTCATTTTAATCCCCCAACCAAAAATATTAGTGTCATTCGCTTCTTTGATAGTTGATGTGATGATGACATAATCGTGACATATAATAATTTGCTGAAGATTGATCTTTTTTTTTTCTTGGTCAGGCTGAAGATTGATCTTGTCAACCATTTCTTGGATTCTTCTTTCAAGATTGGGCCTCCTACTCCACCACTGGTTTTTTTATATACCTCCCGGCAATAATTCCTTACTCGAGCATTGCTATTTCAACACCTAAAAGTGGTGTCTAAGTGAGACACTCATTTCATCATCATTTGATATAATGAATGGGTGAAGATAATGCAGACCATCATCCTATTCAATGGTGATAAAATGAATGTTACACTCACTCTTAGGAGTTAAACTAGCATTAATGTTCCTTACTCTCTTGAAAATCCAAGAAACAAGTAAATGTGTGTCAATCCTCTTTCGAAGCTGATTATCACGCCATGAATGCTACTGCATGCAACGTTCAGTGCTACATTGTTATCTCTTGCAAGTTGCAAGACCTTCATGCTCCATTCAAGACGCCTTTCGTCCTTTACTATGACAAACAAGCCCCACCTTATACACTGATGCCAATTCAATCCTCCGTCAATGAATCAAACATATTGAGTTAGATTATCATGTGATTCGCGAAAAAGTTATCAAGCGGCTCATTCATCTCCTTCCTGTTTTCCCCTCGACCCAGACGATTCTGATTTGTGCACCAATGGATTACCTCCTAAGACATTTAGTTCTTTATTTTCCAATCTCTACCTTAAAACACGGAACCAAGTTAGTTTACTGGAATTAGCTTTTAAGTCTATTACTAGTAGTTAGTTTGTTAGTAGAAGTATGCACGTGAATCATATATATTACAGCTAGCTGTTGTAGACAGGAGTGCATACACTGCGTGTTATTCACTTATTCATTCAAACAATTCAAATTCGCTTCTCATCGTGTGTGAAACTCATTTTTACATATGAAACTCGTCCAGATTGTTTTTACCCCCATTTTTATTCTCAAACCAACCACGCCCTCCTTAGTTTTCTCTCAATTCTTTCTCCTCTCGTCCTTCAATATAATTCTCACAAGTTGCATTTGAGTTGATATCAAGAACGTTATTACGAAAAGAGATGATGATGATGTAATGAACATAATTGAAATAGTGCACATTCATTCAGTTATATAGAAAAAATAAGACTCTCGGGTAGCGTTTGGTAGATGTCTCAAGACAATGGAGATAGTAGAAACACAGACATAAAACACATTGTCTATCGTGTTTGGTTATGGAGTACAAGGGATTATAACTGTTTCCATATTTTATTGGGAAACACGGAGATAAAACAACAAATACATAATAAAAGACACTATGTATCGCAGTCGGCTACTTGTAGGACCACCGAACCACCACCTGCTAGTCGCCGAACCACCGTCGACCAGTGACGGGACCACCCATGATTGTGAAGACACATTGGAAAATATTAAATATGTATACGGGTATTATTGGAAAGGAAAAATATTAATTTATATTTTTTGTATCTTGTTCCCACTTTCTGGAGGAATAGAAAATTTTTTTATCTCATATTCCTGTATCCACCACTAAATAGGTTTATATCTTCAGTGTCCTTATATTTCTATCCCAAAAACAGTTACCAAACACCATCTCAAAGTGTGTTTGATTGGAAGGTAAAAGTGGGTATAAATTTTTTATTGATGAGTTTTATGTATAAAATTTACACATAAGACTCCCCAGTGAAAAATTTACCACCACTTTAATCTTCCAACCAAACACACCCTCAATGGTGTCTTGGATCAGGACCTCCAGGACTAAGTCTTTCAGGGTCGTAGTTATTTGGAAATTTGAGGCCTTGTTGGGCAAAACTCGCTTTGAGGAGCTGCGATTTTCGAATCAGTTCCCGGGTATCCTTTGATGATGCGATGGCCTTCTGATCCCTCTCCACCAAAACCTCAAGTGAGCGACTTTCCAACTTGGGAAACAATAGCACCAACGTAATACTTAGGCATGCTAATAACATGTGCTTTGAGTTGGCCATTTATTCTAACTCCCCAATACATATATCAAGTTTGGTGATTCCAAGTGAATATCCAGATGACCTTTATATACATGCTACCCATGCTCCTTTTTATATATTTAATCAAAGCTCAATTATATTAATCATTCTGCTGCTTTTCTTTAATTCTATTGATTAATTACGACAAATGCTATTGAGGATATAATATAGAGTTCGTTTGGATAAAATTATGGAGAAAAAACAAGTACTTTTAATTTTTTAATTTTTTTAATTTTTGAAAAAAACATGTCTAGGATTTAATTGCATGTTTATTTGTGATTTTCAAAAGAAATCGAAGTAGAAAATAATTAAGTTTTCTATTTTTTTATAAGTAAGTAGGGATATACTTTTAGTAGAATCAGAAGCAATAGAAGAGTTTTGTTGATTATTTATTGAAATATATAGAAATACAAATTTATCCTCATAAATTTTATAAAAAAATAAAAAATAACCTTTCATTAAATAATTTTAATCACTTGTCCTATTTAAATTACAAATTAAATTTTTAATTGTAATTTTATTTAAAAAATACTTTTATATCTATTCCATCCAAATAAATTAATAATTTTTTATTATAATAAAAAGTACTTCTATAATTATATCCAAATGTGTATAAATTGTTCGCTTCTGCTTCTGATTTAAAAAAAGTACTTTTATAAGATTTTAATGAAACGAGCTCATATGCAACTATATATATTTGGTAGACAATAAATTATCTAAATACTTATTTTATTATTATTTAGTGTCACGTCAAGAAATCATGCTAATTAGAAAGAAATTCGTTTCATCCAGTTTAGTTGCCACCTATTATTTGCGGAGCCTATCCTAAAAATAACAAAATCAGATGGATTCTGAAACTTTAGGAGTTATAAGAGTATAATTATCATACACCGATAATATAACTATCTTTATACTGTTATGTAATAAAAAATTATTATATATATTTATTATGTGATTATGGATAGTTTAAATTTTAAAAAATCATTCAAAGTGATGAGTTATCAAAGTTTTATTTACTGACAATGTAAAATATTTTTACACTATCATTGTATTTCAATTAATAATACACTGATAGTGTATAATAGTTTTACACTGTCATCCAATTAAAATATTTAGTTTGGATGACTTTTTAGGTAATGGATATAAAAGTCAATTATCATAATTTATGTGGCAATACATGATTGGATAATTGTATAAAAAAAATTTATACCGTAAATACATGATATATATATATATATATATATTGCCAAATGTGTCTCTGTTTATATTTAAAGCTGTGACGTTTAAACACGAAAAAGTTAAGGAATAAAATGACGTGTTGATCCAATTAATGCAAGATTCATATAGTTTTTGCGTACCGAACAAATAGATGCAAAGTGAACTCATTTGAGTACCAAACAGATATAGGGTAAGTGAAGTCATATGGTTCAAATTTGTCATCTAATACTTTCTGTGCTGGCAAATTCTCAATTCATTTCTTTCAAAAAAATGCATCATAATATTGTCCTTGCATGCATGGATATATATAAATTTAGATTTGAGCTGTTCGCGTTCATTGAACATGGAACCTTTCAAAGTTTTGAAGGCTGTATATTCCGATGACGCTTTTCCCTACAGGGGTTCCAAAGGCCGTTCAACAACCTCTTCTTTTTTTTCCCAGATTTTTTTTTTAATTACTAAATCTCAAACGAACTTGTGCAATTTTATCGAAAAGCAATGTGATATTTGCAAAAATTGTTACAATTATAATAGCTCAAATGACTCCATTTTTTATATATAATCAATTGATATTCTTATTAAACTTGTGATCGCATGTTTGCAGTTAAACTCAAAATGCTACATAAATATAATGATGACTAACATGATTCTTTGTTAAGCTTTTATCATATCTTCCAGAACAACTCCATACTTCATTTTTTTTTTTAATTACACATTTTAGGTGAGTACAGAATTGATCCAATTTACTAATTTAGGTTGTGTTAAGTTGGAGAGTAAAAATTGAATGAAAATTTTTATAGTGAGTAATGCTAAACTCTTCAAGAAAGTAACAAGAAGTACATCAATAGTTCAAGTGTAAAACTATATATGACCTTCATAATGAAAACTTTCATCTTATTTTTTACCCTAACCAAATATTATTTTAGGGTCAAACACACTTAGCCTCAAAAGGTATTTTACAAAAAGACATACATATGCACAATTCACTACAAGAGACACCTGAATTCAAACTTAGGCAATGCATTTATCATAAACGGAGGATGATAAGGTGATCAAGTCAATTTTCCTACCGTGGATATAATGAATCAGCATTCTTATCACCATCAATCAAGTAGGAATGTACTGATCAGCACCTAACTAAGAAATTGAACAATTGGCTACAAGAGGGATCCCTGTTTGTAAGTGCATTATTATATCTAAAACTGGCGTTTTCTGAATATGTGGAAGGGGAAAAAACAACAGCATAGTATAAAGAATACAAGGAGACAAATGTGACGCGGGGAAAAAGAGTATATAGTGGGATGATGGAATCTTTCAATGAGGCATGCCTATCTTAATCTACTTTAAAGTTTAAAACCAACTATGGGTTCCATTAACCCAAAAGTAACCAAGCTTTAGGCTATACTAAGATAATACAACTTGTGTAAATTAATTAGTATATGTGTGTGCTTGGTACTGCAAAAGAAGGATTAATAAATGAAACAAGGGTGATTCACTATCATTAATTATATCGTTTATATAAATTTTTCGTATCAAATTTTAATTAGTTGAACATGCGAGAGCCTAAAAGTATGCGGTCTATAATTAATTAATTTGATGTTAAGCGACAATGGATAAATGGATGTAACTGTCGACTTCAATTTTTGACTCGAAGGCTTTCAACGCTTTGTTTAAATAAAAATACTGAGCAAGAGCGACTGAATGTCCATATGTAATAACAATAGAGATATGTGCTTGCTTCGATCGAGTCTTTTTTTATGTTTTTTTTTTGCCGTTTTATTCTTATTGCTTTATACTTCTATGCAAGTTTTTTATGTTTTTGTTATCTTGATTTGCTGCAACATTTGCTCCACTCTAATTTGAGTATTTTGAGCCTTTATTCAATTAACACAAAAAAAGAACTATAAATAAGAATGACTATTATGGTTTGTTCAATTCAAGTGATTTGACACTTATTTACTTCAAACAAAATTTTGAATTTTTATCTTGTAAATAAAAGAAATTAACCGCACCAGAAGAGTTGCAATAGTGAGTTGACCTAGCTTGAGCAATTTACTTTTCTGTTTTAATTTGTTATGATATAGTGGAAACTGTACGCCTATGTCAGCATCATCATCAAGGACTAATTTATGGGAAGGAAAAGCCACGGTGATGACAGATGACAGAACCTACAAGTTTGCATCACATACATCACCACTAAGAACATGCATCCACATCAATAGGGAAAGTTGACAGCACTAACATGGAATCATTGTTGACTTATAATAACTTGTACTTGTCCATTCAAACATTTGGTACAGGATAATGAATATCCCACACTACCTTTAATGCTGATTCGTATACATAGTTTGTTAGTCATGAATAAACCACGCCGAAGAAGATAAATATGTGGTTAATCTTTAGTTATTAATGCCGCAAGTGGCCGGCTAAGCTATACATAGGTCTTATATTCCTCTCATAGTCCTACTGTTATATTATGCATAAATCAATGGGGATTGGTTCACAGATTTTATTTTGCAGCTGGCCGGGTTGTCCTCTGCGCATTTATGTTAATAGCACTTCTAATTCGTCAATGCCGACTTTGACTTCGAGCAATATATTCTCGAGTGCCATAAGCATTAAGGTAAATCAATGTGCAATCTGATGTTGAGCATATGTTCTGTCCACGTACTTGTGCAAGTTAAGTGTGTGCTGCACCTATTAATTTAATTTGCATATCTTGCCTATAGAACCTTTACGCATCTGCCAGCACTTATAAATATAGCTTGATTAGCTCAAGTATGACGTAATTAAGTTGGAAGAGAATTTTGAAGTCAACTCATCCTTTATCAGGCTAGAGATCCATATATATCATTATCTTAAAGTGAAAAACTAAGTGTTCAAAATGTGCACCAATGTTTATAATGGGACTATCCCTTCCCTTCCTTATGGATCATGAATAGAGCAGCATTATGATTTTGAAATGTTTTGAATGCCAACCATCAGTGCGCCTTTTTGCTGGCGCTGATGACAGCTTCTTAATTAGTCAAACAAAAATATATTTGGATCCAATAGTACATGTAGTGGGATTTATTCTTTGATTGTTAGTTATATCTTACCTACCTTAACATGCATGCTTGCAGTAGTTGGCAGCACTTTTTCTTCAAACCATATTCTCTTCTTCTTCTTCCTTTACCTCTTCCTCAATCGCACCTTGAGCACTCAACATGAATAATTAAGAGAGTTATTATATCATATATAGTCTTTATTCAAGCTCACACAGTCATTGAGTAGCTCATTGGTAGAGGCCAGCAAATCCTATGTCTTTAGGTGTTCGGCAGAAATTTTTGCTTCCAATTAATATACAAGTTGGACAAAGCTATAGAGAATTAATAGAAGACACATGAAACAAATTGCAAACTTTAGGCAATATGTGTGTGCGCTTTTGAGGGGGTGGGGGGTGGGGGTTGTGAGAGAGAAGAGATTGTGGAAGCATCATATAAAACTAGCCTTCCTGTCTATTTCTATTTTACACAAGTTGCTTATGTAAGTCAAGCATCATATAAATAAGCTAGGTTATCACTTTCAAACAGCACGGATTATTACTGACTCTTGACTTAGTTGACTCTAATCCCTCGATCAGAAAAGAGTGAGGTAAATGAGGAAACATAATTTGCTCATATGAGGTCGGATACCTTGATTTTATGCATTTATTGTTTTTAATTAAGGTGGGTTGCGAAAGATTCATTTAGCAAGAAAAATCTACTTCAAGTGACACGCAATAATAAAAATATTTAGCCCCATTTTTTGGGACACCTAGACATCTAAAAAAGAAAAAATGAGAGTTGAACAGAGAGAGATTAAAGCGAAAAAATAAAGTTGAGAGTCCCATGTAATTTTGTGTTTTGGATATTGAATCTCTTGAATTTTATAAGGTTTCAAATAACATAATTGTAAAACAAATGTATATGGTAGATGATTTAATTAGGACCTTCTTTGTTGACATGGATAATTCTATTAAAAAATAGTGATGAGTGTCTAATTTGCTAGCATTGTTGTAAGTTGTAAACAAGAGATTGCTTCTCAGGATTGAGTTTCCAACTTTTCATGATTTATATGACTCTGTTAAGTGTCTGTTGGGGTCAGTTTTTCATTTTCGCATGTATTACTTATGCTCAATCAATTTGCTTATACTTTACTTCTTTTGATTATTTTGTTTGGGATTCTGCCATTAAGAAAACTAGCATGGCTATGTTAGTGATAGAAAATGGTTTCCGGTATCTGATCCACAAATAGTTTGCCTTTCAAGCGTTAACGAAGATGATGTCCATTATGTATGTTTTAAAGGGGAGTTGTTGTTGTTAGTAATATCAAGAGTACGGTACATTCCAAGTATAATAAACACTTTATGAATGTGAGCGGAAGCGCGACCAAATTTGTGAAGAGACGGAAAAATGAGGGACAGTGAATAGTATTGCACAGTGGGCCCACAAATCACTATTCATGTAAATGGTACTATGCAGTAGGACCCGCTCACTATTATAAATAGTACTATACAGTGGGACTCATGTTACTATTTGTGAATAGTATCATTACTATTCACACCAACAAAGTAGATCAAGAGAACTGCACACCAATATTTTAACGTGGAAAACCCTCCTATAATTTTGAGGGAAAAACCTCGAGCCAAACTCCGAAAAATACTCCACTATATTTAAAGAATAATTATAATATAGTGTATTCCCAGTGAGACTCTCTTCTACTACAATTTGTAGTATTACAAAGATTTAGACAATAGACCCAAAACCCCCAGTGTATACTCACACTACACTCTTGGAATTTTCTTACACACTCTCTCTATTTTTCTCTCACTTCAAGAAGCTTATACCACTTCTTTCTAAAACAGCTGAGAAATGCATTCAGCTTGGGATGAATTTCCTTCGTTTCCATCCCCTCTATTTATAGAGTTTCGAGGGAGTTATTATGCAAGTGCACAGTAACTTCCCGTGAATAGGTGAGACAGATTAGGTGGAGTTACTATGTAAATTACTATGCATGCATAGTAACTTTGAAAAATCAAAGCCGCCTAACAATTCTCCACCTCGGCTTTGTATTTTGCAACAGCCTTCAACTTCTGCAAATATTGACTAAGTCCAAGCAATTCTTAAACTTGTCAATCGGCAACGGTTTTGTCATCATGTCAGCTGGGTTTTCAGTTGTGGCAATCTTCTGAACTGCAATAGTACCATTATTGATACTTTCTCTGACAAAATGAAGTCTAATATTAATGTGCTTTGTCCTTTCATGATAAACTGGGTTTTTGGCCAAATGAATGGCACTTTGACTATCACAATGTACAACTGGTACTTGTTGATTCAACCCAAAACTATCCAAAAGACCATGCACCCAGATACTCTCTTTAACAGCCTCAGTCAATGCCATATACCCAGCTTCAGTAGTTGACAATACCACTGTAGATTGCAATGTCGCCTTCCAGCTAATAGTACATCCAAAAACTGTAAAGATATAACCTGTCAATGACCTCCTTTTATCCAAATCACCTGCATAATCAGAATCTACATAACCCACAACTCCATGGTTCTTCTGACCTTCAAACACCAAACAGACATCAATGGAACCTCTCAGGTACCGCATAATCCATTTCACAGCTTCCCAGTGTGTCTTTCCAGGTTTGCTCATAAATCTGCTTACCACACTCACTGCATGTGAAATATCTGGTCTAGTACACACCATCGTATACATAAAGCTGCCAACTGCACTAGAATAAGGTATACGAGACATGTGCTCCACCTCCTCCTTAGTTCTCGGACATTCTTTTGAAGATAGCTTAAAATGTGTAGCTAATGGAGTGCCAATTGGTTTGGACTGATCCATATTAAAGCGTTGTAGCACTTTCATAATATAATTTTGTTGCGTCAAGCACAACCTGCCACTATTCCGCTCCCTAAGAATCTCCATTCCCAGAATTTTCCTTGCTACACCCAAGTCCTTCATCTCGAACTCTTTTCCCAATTGCGTTTTTAACATACTAATTTCAGCTTTGTTGCGAGCTGCAATTAGCATATCATCTACATACAATAACAGATAAATCCGCAAACCATCTGGAAGCTCCTTAGAGTAGATGCAATTATCATATTGATTTCTACTATATCCAGTACCAATCATAAATGCATCAAACCTTTTGTACCACTGCCTCGGTGACTGCTTCAAGCCATATAATGACTTCTTCAATAGGCAAACATGGTTCTCCTTTCCAAGAACTAAGAATCCCTCTGGTTGACTCATGTAGATCTACTCTTCTAGCTCACCATGTAAGAACGTCGTCTTCACATCAAGCTGTTCTAGCTCCAAGTTAAATGTACTCACAATAACTAATAGGATCCGAATAGAGCTATGCTTCACCACATGAGAGAATACTTCATGAAAGTCAATACCCTCCTTCTGAGTATAACCCTTTGCTACCAGTCTCGCCTTGAACCTTGGAGGTTCAATACTAGGGATTTCTTCTTTCCTTTTGTAAACCCATTTACAGCCAACTACTCTTTTTCCCTTTGGAAGTTGTACTAGCTCCCACGTCTGATTTTTCTGAAGAGATTCAATCTCCTCATTCATTGCTGTCAGCCACAGTTTCAACTCCTTACTATCTACTGCATTACGATAGGTGCATGGTTCGTCTCCAACTGCACCATCTACCATAGCCAAGGCAAAGGCTATAGACTCTGCATCTAATGAGTCAAGTGCACAGGCAGCAGAATCTAGATATCTTTTTGGTTTCTGAATTTCTCGCCTTTCTCTGCCAGTAGCAATATTGTATGGCTCTACTTCTCTGGTTTGTTCACCAGTATCTTCATGTTCATCTTGTTGTTCTACTTCAGGTTGAGTAATTCCTAAAGTACTTGGCTGATCCATTGCATCGTTTTCTTATTTCACCTTCCCACAGTCAATCTCCAGCTCCATCTGCTTCCTAGCACAATAATTTGTTTCTGCCTCATCTAAATTTGATTCCTTCTTCTGATTTAGCATTGCCGCCTCGTCAAAAGTGACATCTCTGCTGACAATAATTTTGGGTGAACTTGTATTTTCTGTACACCACAGTCTGTAGCCTTTCACCCCTCGTGCATACCCTAGAAATATACACCTTCTCGCCCTCGCCTCAAGTTTACCATCACTCACATGGGCATACGCGGGACAACCAAATATTTTCAAATCAGAATAGTTTACGGGTCGACTGGACCATACCTTTTGTGGAATCTTCAGATCAATAGCAATTGATGGAGATCTGTTTATCAAGTATACAGCCGTATTGACTGCCTCAGCCCAAAATGATTTGGGAAGTACTGCATTAATTCGCATGTATCTTACACGCTCTAGAAGTGTTCTGTTCATCCGTTCTGCAACTCCATTTGCTGTGGTGTTCCTGGTACAGTATAGTGCCTCACTGTACCAGCATTTCTGCAGAACTCTGCAAATTCTTGACTATAAAATTCTCCGCCATTGTCAGTTCTCAGTCTCGTGACTGATCGCCCGGTTTGCTTCTCGACCATGGCCTTCCATTAGTTGAATTTGTCAAACACCTCTTCTTTTTTCTTTAGGAAATAAATCCAGACTTTCCTAGAATAATCATCTATTAGAGTAAAAAAATAGCGAGCTCCACCTATAAAGTTGACAGGGGCTGGACCCCAAACATCCGAGTAGGCATACTCCACTATCCCCTTGCTGTTGTGTTTGCCAGAATTGAACTTAACCCGTTTTTGCTTTCCAAATACACAATTTTCGCAGAAACCAAGTTTACAATTCTTCAGGCTTTTTAGTAAGCCTTTGCCAGCAAGTATGGTCATTCCTTTCTCACTCATTTGACCAAGCTGCATGTGCCACATTCGTGTAACATCATCATTTCTTTCAGAGGATAGAACAGCAGCAGTTCCATCGATTGTGCTTCCCAACAATAGATAGAATCCACCTTGCAATTTTCCTTTCAATACCACTATTGCACCTTTGATCACCTTCAAGAATCCGCCCTCTCCAATGAACTTGTGCCCCCGATTATCTAGGGCACTTAATGAGATCAGGCTCCTACCCAGTCCTGGAACATGCCATGCTTGAAATGTCCTTTTAATACCATCATCCAATTTTACTTGCACATCTCCTTCACCTTCAATTGGAATTATTCTATTATCTCCTAATCTAACTTTTCCATCCCGCTTTTTATAGGATGAGAAAAAACTTCGATTAGGTGTCATATGAAAGGATGCACCAGAATCTAAGATCCATTCATTTCGTGTGTCTCCTGTGAATACTGTCAAGGCTGAACCAGCATCAGCATCACTATCATCAGAACTTTCAATTGTTATGTTGGCAGAATCTCCTGATTTCTATTTTCTCTCTGGGCAATTTCTTTTGATATATCCTATCTAGTGACAATGAAAGCACTTAATAGATTTGTGCCTTTTGGACTTTGATCTGCTCTTACTTTTACTTCCTGATCCTCTCTCTTGACTTCGCCCTCTCGTTACAAACAACCCATCTGCAGGACCTTCGGCACTGGGTCCGGATACTAACTTCTGATGCTCTTTTATCATCAGTGATTCTTTGACATTTTTCACTGAGATATCGGATCTACCATAAAGTATTGTATCACAGAAGTTATCATAAGACGAAGGTAGCGAAGTTAATAAGATCATGGCTTGGTCAACATCTTCTACTTTAATTCCAGCTGCTCCAACATCAGAGATCATTCTGTTGAAGTTATCTATATGCTCTTGCATTGATTTTCCTCCTGAATATTTGAACGTGTACAGTCTCTTTCTTTGATAAAGCTTGTTGGACAAGGTCTTTACAGAGTATTTTTCTTCCAAAGCCTTCCATACTGAATCAGTGGTTTCTTCTTCCATGACTTCTTGCAGAACATTGTTTGCAAGACTCAACTGTATTGTACTCAGTGCTTTGAGCATCATCTCCTCTTTCTTGTCATCAGCTAATGACTCCAGCAATTTTTCTTTGCCTTCCAATGCCTTTGCAAGACCTTACTGATTAAGCAATGCTTGCAGTTTCAGCTTCCATAGTCTGAAGTCGTTGGACCCGTCAAACTTCTCCACTTCAAATTTTGGCACCGACATCTTGGATCTTAGTCAGAACCTTATACTATAACCGTATACTGGAATAGTGCAAATCAACTGTAAACAGTGTACCAAGAGGGTTCCCAGGAAAGAGAAGTGGGTCACAATAGACATGCTTAAATATCAAGTCTTTCCTTAGCCAGAACCTTTCCAAACTGTACTCTCACAGTATTACACTGTCTTCCAGCAACAGTAACCAAGGGTTGATCCTCAAGTACTAGGGAGAAATTCTTTTCTGATGTGGAAGATCACACTAAGCTGCAACCACAAATCATACAAAGAATAAATCCCACTGAACCAAAAAGAGCTCTGATACCACTTGTTAGTAATATTAAGAGTACGGTATATCCCAAGTGTAATAAACACTTTATGGATGTGAGCGGAAGCGCGCCCAAATTTGTGAAGAGACGAAAAAATGAGGCACAGTGAATAGTATTGCACAGTGGGCCCATAAATCACTATTAACATAAATAGTACTATACAGTAGAACCCCTTCACTATTATAAATAGTACTATACAGTGGGACCCATGTCACTATTTGTGAATAGTATCATTACTATTCACACCAACAAAGTAGATCAAGAGAACTGCAAACCAATATTTTAACGTGGAAAACCCTCCTATAATTTTGAGGAAAAAACCACGGGCCAAACTCCGAAAAATACTCCACTATATTTAAAGAGTAATTACAATATAGTGTATTTCCAGTGAGACTCTCTTCTACTACAATTTGTAGTATTACAGAGATCTAAAGAATAGACCCAAAACCCCCAGTGTATACTCATACTACACTCTTGGAATTTTCTTACACACTCTTTCTATTTTTCTCTCACTTCAAGAAGCTTATACCACTTCTTTCTAAAACAGCTGAGAAATGCATTCAGCTTGGGATGGATATCCTTCGTTTCCATCCCCTCTATTTATAGAGTTTCAATGGAGTTACTATGTAAGTGTACAGTAACTTCCCGTGAGTATATGAGACAGATTAGGTGGAGTTATTATGCAAATTACTATGCATACATCGTAATTTTGAAAAATCAAAGCCGCCTAACAGTTGTTCCTATGGAGGTGTCTCATCTTCAACATCAGAGATGGCATGAGGCCAATAAATATGTTTCTAGTTCTCATGATTGCCCACGCATCAAGTAGTATCAGAAGATTGCTTGTGAGAATGATAGTTTTACAACCTCTTATGACAGTGTATTAGTTAGGGCTGTTATCCGATTGTGTGAAGGTGCTGTTGAAGTGCTTCTAACTTTGGCAAGTTAGCTATGATATATTGAGTTAGGGTGTTGATACGTATGTACCAGGATGGAAATTTGTTGTCTTGAAATGGTGTCCCTTCCCAATCCTGCTAATCATATATTGACACATGAAAAGATAAGAATCAAAATAGACTTGAAAATTTATATGTTATCATACATATATTCCATATGTCAATAACTGATTGGGGGGACGGGGAAGAGCACATTATTTGAGGAGAAAAGATTTCCATCCGCATGTAGCTTGGTGTAGACTATTGTTGATTTGGTTGGTGCCTGAGTCCAGCATTCATAAGTCAGGAGAATTTAATTAATTGAGGTGCTTTATTCAATGGATTGCTAGGACAATTCCTTCATTCGCTACTAAACTAACTATAGAATTTTCATCATAACCAAGACAAAGAGTGTGACAATTTCACCTATGTTTCTATGTTTATTTGGAATGAAAATCACTTCTTCCCAAGTTATATTCTCTTCTATGCTTCACAGATTATTTCTTGCCACATGGGTATTTAAAATTTTAAAACAGTTTTTAAATATATATTTTGTAAAATAAGGTTCATAATAACATTCACAATGCAATACTTAGTATTCATTTAGCAAATTTCCTTTTTTTAATAAATAACACAAATCTACTAGTTCAAATGTCCTTGGTGCTTTAATTAAACTTTTCTCGTAAGCTTAATCAAAATTAAAAAATATTTGAATATAAAGGAGCTTCTTTGAGAAGCTTTTTAGTATCTCACTCTTATAGCAATTTATAACAATCATGAGAATTGCAGCAATTAGTATCATCTAATATATATTTATACTCGTAATAAAATAGTGTCCTATTTATGATCCATTATACTGTTTGTAAACTATACCTTTTTTATTTTTTATTTCCTTCTACTTGCTGATATATACCCACGTATCAACATTCATTTATCTGTTTCTTTCTTTTTACAATATATATATATATATATATATATATATATATATATATAAGTATTCAGTATATAAATAAATAAATAATAATGAATTCTTTAAAATAAATAATTTCAGACAAATAATATTACCAATTACACATTGTTTTTAAAATGCAATTATATGTAATAAACTAAAAATTTTAAAAGTTAATTACCATAGAATCAATATTTTAATTATTATATTTTCAAATATATACATAAATTGTTTTTAAAAATAATACTTTATATGCTTTATTTTTATTTTTGTATATTATAATGGAAAGTACAAATAAAATCTATTAACTTGTATAAAAGAAAGAAAATATTATATTCTATAATGTTTATAAAATGTAATTATGTGTAATAAAACAAAAAAAGTTAAAAGTTAAATGTTATAGATCACTATTTAAATTATCATATCTTTTCAAAATTTATATGTAAATTGTTGTTAAAAATATTCCTTCATTTTTAATTTCACATATTATAATAAAAAGTACAAAAAAGTTATTAAGATGTACAAAAGAAAGAAAATGTTATATTCTATCAAATGAATTTTCGCAGTTTTTCACATTATTTTTTACCACATTCGTATATTATTATTATTATTGCCACATCCACATATTGAAAATTTTAAATTTATTTAATTTACTTATTCGCATAATTGGGCAAGTCAAATATTAGTTTCATGTGTATTTGAGTTGTACATTTTTATTACAGTCAGATAGTATTTAAACCAATATTAAAGATTTCTTCCGATGTCATCAAGGACGATTCCTGCAACATCTCCACAACATAATTAATGTTCGTAGAAGCACTCATCATGTTGACTTGATTCCATTATCTGCCTTTATTCCAAATTTGATTTAGTTTGATAATGAATATAGATCTCTCTTTTATGTGACTGTACCATAAGTATATATGATGGAATAGCAACTTAAAAAGAATAAAAATCAAAATAAAAAATTGAAATTGATAGAAAATCATTATTTTTGTTTATTTTATAAGATTAATTTTGATGCATGAAGATGATCTAATCAAATTTTTTCATTTACCTAACTTTTCAAATAATAGATATGAAATTTAACTATATTTATTAATATAACAATGAATGATTAAATAATAGTATAACTATAAATTTAATTTCTATATATAGCAACATATTTTTAAAACTTAGCCCAATAATCAACTCGGCCGAGATACCAGGTCACTGGGTCAATAGTTCAACCGATAAGTCACTGGTTGAACCAGTTGAATCAGATTTAATTAAACAAATATATATAATTATCTACCCATAATAGCACATCAACATGACTAGCCCAGTGGTTGGGAACGCTCATCCTGGTGCTGGGTTTGAGTCCTATAAGCTCTATTTTCTCATTGGGTTTGACTATATTTGACCGGGTTAGATGTATAACTAGTCCACACTATGAACTGGATCGGTCAATAGGCCGGTTTGCTAGTTTGTCGATCGAACTAGCCGGGCCAAACTGGTTTTTAAAACAACAGAAGTAGTAAAGTAGGTTACTTGGGATGATGTCACAATTTAGCTTTCTCCTTCCTCAAATGGCTTCGATGTATGCTGCGATGGGTGGTGGGTACCTGCATGAACGCCATCAAAGGTACGATTAGCAGTTTGAGATTACTGTTAGTGTTTAGGGGATCGTACCTATTATGCCTCTAAGCACCCTTAAATAGGAAGTCAACATACTCGTTACCACTATCCCATATTCAGGACGTGGTTAGTGCCCCTGGAATATGGATCATAATGGGGTGATCATGGGCTGCATGGGTTCCTTGGGTCATATTTTTTAAAACGGACCAGTGATCGACTCGGTCAAGGCATTTGGTCACTAGGTCATTGGTCCAACCGGTGGGTCACTAGTTGAATTGAATTCAATTAAAATAATATATAAAATTACAATTTAATATGTAATATATATATTTAGTGATACGTATATAAAAAAGAAGCATGTGGCCTAATAGCAGCCCAGCGCTTATCATCCTGCAATCTAACATTGCCTTGGTCCGATTCGCGCACAGTTGGCTCACACTGGTTCAATGTTGGCAGGTGCGGATCTGGTTCATTTAAAGAACCGGACCGGCCAGGTAGCTAGTTTTTCAGTTGAACTGACTGGTCCAGTCCGGTTTTTAATACACTACCTTGGGTAGCATTTGCTTACTGTCTCTGAGATAAAAATACAGAGACACTAGAGACACAAACCTGTGTGGTAGTGGAGATAGGAACGGGGGATAGAAAAATTTCTTGTCCTTGGGACAAAAAAAACACAATTTTTGTACCTCTAAAATGTGGGGACAAGATACAGATACAGAAATTTAATATTGTTATCTTCTAATAATACTCCTATAAATATTTATTATTTATATTTTCATCTCCACTGTCTCTGTCCCTATATTTTCTGTCTCAGGACAATAGACAAACACTATCTTGCTTAACGAGGTCGGGATAAGACGGTGCAAAGATCAAGCAGAAAAGCGAGTGCTTCGAATTTCTTTCGATCTCCCATCTGATTGCCTTCATCTTTTGTGACGAGTTCTTACTCAAGACTCTGGGCTACTATCATGGGCCAGCCCAAAAGGGATTTGCCCAAGCCCTTTATGGAAGGTCCATAACATTATACGAAGATAATTAACTTTTTCATCCTATACTTAAAAAATATATAAATAAAAAAGATTTTGATTAAATTACAGTGAAAATATATTTTATAGTGGGATTTAATTACCATATATTGACAATATATAATTTTTTTATACAGTCATTCAATCACATATTATTACATAAATCATGATGGTTGACTTTTATACCCATCACCTGAAAAATCATCTAAACTAAATGTTTTAATTGTATAACACTATCAATACATTAAAATTAAACTGTTTATAGTATATCAAAATTAAATTTAAAAGAAAAATTCAAGACAATTTTTTTTTATTTTATCATTTCTCAATTAAAAATTGTCTGCACCGCAATCAGCCGATAACACTCAAGAACATCAATCAATTAAATCGACGAATCATAATACCCAGAATTTCAATCTGCATCCTCTGAACACTGATATATTTGATTCCGTTAATCATTCATGTTTTCATATTGCTGATATACAATAATAACAATAATAATACATGCATCTATGTATCTACCTATCTGAATCCCATCCTCAATGATTTGGTTTTGGAACCGGGAGCCGCAACCATCGTTCTCTTCTTCCTCGGATTGGAATTCAGCACAACAGAACCAGAATAAGAAGGCACTGCATCAGAAGCGACTCGTCCGTTTGCTTCGTGGGCAGAGTTGCTAAAGAGATGGGTGATGTCAGAAAGAGGGACCCTCTTTTTGTTGGTTTTCCTGTTACCCTTCTTCTTGAAAGATGGGGTCATCATAACAGGAATTGGGTTCTTCTTCTTCTTCTTCATCATCTTCTTCTTCTCTTCCTTAGGAGGGTGGTTCTCTTTGTTGCTGTCAATTTCATTAGCCACGGAAGTGACAGTGACGGAGACAGTGGACTCCATATTGCTGACGTGGGACGACAGCAACACGAGGGTTTGGGAAGAGAGGAAGAGAAGAACCTCGGAGAAGGTTGTGGTGGTTGTGGTTGTGGTGAAGGGCAGAGTGGTGAGGTATATAAGACATTGTTAAGGTTGTTGATGTGAAATGTGGGTGTTTGAAATTGGGATGGAGGAGGGAGAGAGGGACAGAAGGAGGGCGTGAAAATAATTTGAGAAATTTTTTCATTCGACTATATGGTTTTGTTTTTGGAGGAGGGTGTTCTGTAGTTTTTCATTTTAACTTTTGTTTTTTGGTTTTGATTTTGGAACCTGTGATTTGAGATTTGGTGATGGCGGCTCTTGTGTTAATTTGTTTCGGGGAAAACTGGAAAATAGGAGGGAAGGAGGGGTAGAGGACACGAGGGAGATTTCGAAATTTCACGAGGTAGCAAAACGAGGCATGACTGCAGAGAGAGAGAGAGAGAGAGAGAGAGAGAGAGTATATTAATTTACATCTGAAATATCATTAATTAATAATTAAATATTTTAATTTAATTGAAATGTAATTACAGTCTAAATTTTTTTTATATATTCATTCAATCATGTAATGATATATCAGTAAATATGATTATTTTCAACCTTCATTATTTGAAAAATCATATAAAAGAATATATGTGATTGGATAACAGTGTAAAACCCTTTTATATTGTCAATGAACCAAAATTAAACCCTTTTTTAAAACTATTTTACCAATAAAAAAAGCATATGTCATTAATTATTTTATAAATCACTTTATCAAAAATAATTATCTTATGAATTTATAATTTAATTTTGATATATTACCGATATAAATTTTTTTTACTATTATCGAATTATTTAAATTTATTTGTAAAACTTTTTAAGAAGTGGATGATTTAATTTAACTATTTTGCTAAGTTGAATTGAATGCCATATACACTATTTTTGCATTGTTGATATATATAAATTAGATCCAATAATCTATCAATTAATTAATGAGTAATTCCTAACTTTTTGCATGTCCCCTCGTTTTAAATTTACTAAGAGAAAACCCGTAATAAAGTGTTTGTTTCAAGGTTTATAAACTTATTCCAAAGAATAATTACTTAAGGATGATATATATTCTTGAGTATCAATTATTATTCTCTAGAAAGTTATATTATTGTGTTTTAACAAGATTATACTCTCATGGCAGGAATTGAGAATGAAAGATTCTTATTATATGGAAATGAAAAATATTGAATAAAAAATCTTAAATATCTCTCAACTATCTTACTTTTTGTCTCACATTAAACATGTTAGAATATTTTGAGAATTATCATTTATATTTTTAAAAATATATTTCAGAGTCATTTGAGGGAAAGTTTTACACGTGTCATAATGAGAATGTTTTAGGGCTCACATCTTTTAAGAAGTTATTCATTAATTTTTTTGAAAAGAAATAAAACCATAATTATTACATATTATTAGCATCTCATTGATAATTATCTATATTTAATAATAGGATTGCATTCTATTAATTAAATATGTTTAATTATTGCAATGCTAAAATCATGAAGTATATTGATAAATTAATTTTACATCTAAAATTTTTATATTTAATGCAGGTGGTAATTTTCTTTTGAATACTATTATATTAAATTTACAAAATTAAGTATATAAATTATAAGAAAAATATAAAATATATGCACTAGGTTATATCATTTACCTTTTTTATTAACAATAAGATTATGATAAATTTAATTATTTAAAGAAAAAAAAATTTCATGTCAATAGTGATTACTTTATTTGATTATATATATAGACTAAGTTAATAATTTGAAGATCAAGAATATGCCAATTTAATTAAAAAATTTATATATGTATGTAAGTAAAAATGAAAATCCTATGATCACCTAGAATGACCATAAAATTATTCCTTCAATAACTTCTGAGTTCCTACAAATAATTTTGATAATTTTATATTTTGAAAAAGTTGAATGAATTTTAAAAAAATCAATCATATAATTCATCATAATTTTGATAATTTTATACTTTAAAATATTTGAATGAATTTTGAAAAAAAAAGTTGGTGTTGAAAAAAATTAAAAAAATTAGAGAAGATTTAAAAAAAATGATAGAGATTTATCAGGATCTTATTTATAATTAGAAATTATTAATGATTAAGATTCCACATAAAATTTATTAATTGTATAAATCTACTATACTAATATTTCAAACTCATTTCATAAAAACTATTACATATATATACATGTCATTCATACAGTGATTTAGGCCTCACTTTTTTCGATTTTTATGTTAAATATTTTTTAAAACAAAATTTATAATTTACTTATTAATTATTTTTCATATGAAATAAAATTAGATATTACAATCGTTAAAGAATCAAATGTTACAATCATTAAATATTATAATTTACACTAAGAGAGAACCCATGTTAATATAATTATGATCTATAATAAAATTAAGAATAATTAATAGCCTCACATTATGAAGGTAATATAAAAAATTATAAAGAAATTTTTTCAAAATAAATAAGCTTTAAAATCAACATATTTTTTTTAAAAGAAAACGAGTAAGTTAAATTGTTAACGAATTGTTAATTGATTGATTTTGATGTGATAATAATTCAAAATTCAATTTATACCAAATTTATACTTAATCAAATATGATAATAATTAATATAATACTAATATTTAAAATTCATTACATAAAAAGCCTTCCATGTGTTATTTATAGAAAAATTATACCACACTCTTTTCACAATCTTAACACTTAAAGTAAGTTTTTTATTTTAATTTACCTTCTAATTATCAATTATTTTCTTCCAATCATATTTTCATATCTTTCTAGCATTAACAAAATCAATATTAAAAATAAAAAATAACATAAACAAAATTATAATTCAATATATTATACTATAAAAATTTTATATATATAATTATAGTATTAACGATAACAAATCTATTATAATTGTATTGTATGAGCAGTATTTGTTATTATATATATTTATGTTTTGAAGTTCAAAGTATTTTTAAAATTTTTTATTTTAAATTTTTTTAATAAACCCATAAATATTAATAGAGATTTAAATCTTCATATGAAATAAAAAATAGGGACCTGTGACCAGGATGTGTATGAGAATGAAGGTAAAATTCTAAATGAAGATGGGGTTAGGGAAAATTTTCTAAGTTCAAATGTATAACTTTTAAAAATCATAATAAAAAAATTATCTCTCTACATATATTACTATATTCTATTTCATTTTTTATAACTTAAACATTCCAATCTATCAATTCCATATTTTTTCATACTAATTTTTTTGAAAAAAAATACCTTTAATTTTTTAACACTAAAATATTTAAAAAAATCAATTCTATAATTTGTGCTTCTTTAATAATGATATTAAATATTTATTAATTTTTAAAAATTAAATAATTATATTATTTTTTATTTAAAAATTTATAATTGATATACTATTATAATAATTGAGATTATATAAATTAGAATTATAAATAATTTTTTAGTAATTATTATACATTAATTATAACATATATTTTAAAATTGATATTTTAATTCAATAAAAGGATGTATAAGGAAAGGACGTGTAATTGAAATCATATAAATTAAATTTATGTATTATTTTTATCAATTAGAAAATATTTTGTATATTTTTAAATTAAATATTTTAATTCACTAAAAAGATATAAACGGCTAGGAATGATAAAAAAATTAAAAATAGGTACATTTGGGAATTACCCAATAAAAAAGAAATTGGCATATATTTCACCTTTATAGGGATAATCTATGGGAACTAAGTCCCTTTTTATTAAATGAGATAGAGACGGGGATAATGTATCTTTATTTTTTAATTATTTTCATCATATTTATTTTTTGTATATACTTTTAATTTTAATTTGGATCATGTTGTATTAATAGTATTTATTATTATGGATATTTATGTTTCAAATTGTAAAATATTTTAAAGTTTTTCTTTTTTTGAAATTTATTAATAAACCCTTGAATACTATAGGAATTCAAAATCCCCACGGGAAATGGGAAATGGGAAATGGGGACCCATAAGGATAAATGGATGAGGATGGGAATGAAAGATAAAATTCTAAATGGTGACGAGAGGCGTGGTACATGTCCTATTTCTCATGGATACTCATTATCATCCCTATAAATCACTCATGATATAGTAAAATTATCCATTTATTCTCTTTCTTTATTGAACAATTTCAACTTTTGAAATGTGTAAAATTTTTATAAAATAGGCTTTTTATTGTTAGTTATAGGTCATCTATCAAAATATTTTCAACCTTATAAACATGATATTCAATATAAGATACAAAATAGAATGACACTTTTATATTTTATTCACTTATTTAATTAATTATTTAACTATTAACTTACTTTTAAGATAAATATATATACTCAACTTTTTATAAGATATATATAAATAAATTATCATTTATTTTTTATAATAATAAATAAACTATTTTTTATTATTTCTCCCTGCATGGTCAAACAACTAGTTATACAAATTTTTAATTTATTTGAAGAATCATAAAAAAGTTAAAAATCTTTAATGCTAAACAAACCAAATTTTAAGAATTATATTCCTTGAAATGTAAATTCAAACTTTGAAACAAGCATCCTCTAATAGTTGATACATAATTTCCAAGGATCAAAATAGTTTATTTCACTCTCCTATACAAATGTTAAATTTGGAAGGGAAGTTGAAAAAAAAATAATTGAGTGAAAAATGAAAATGTTGGCGGGCCTTTGCTGAATACTCTGAAACTTGGATTAATTAATTCCCGTGAGAGTGGGAACCCTGAAACTTTGGGGGCGCTGAGTTGAAGGAGCCAAAATGATTGGCCAAATCCTGGCCGTAGCGCCCTTCTTTTTCTTTTTCTTTTTTCGTTTTCCTTTACATGTGGATTCAATTTGGAACTTTTGGAAAGTGAGTTTTGATCCTTGTTTAAGAGTTAACTTAATTAACTGATATACATGTTCTCAATTAACTGATTTACATGTTCTCCAATAAGACTAGCAAATCTAATTTAGACATCATTGATAAGGTTTTCTTTAACCTTATAAATGCACAGGTGTTACAGCGGAGTAGAAGTTATTTTTGGTTAACTGAGCTGATCACTTTTAACCCTAATTCAAAGATATAACAAATCGGGCGAAAAAATGCAACAAGGAGGATGTCTAAGGGTGCATTTTTTTTTTAATACTTCAGAAATTACATTGGCCATAATAAGATTTGAATATGAGATATATAATGGACTCTTTTATAAATTTTTTTTCATAAATAATCTTTAATTCTTTAACTATTCCTCAAAAAGTGTTTTTTTTTATAAACATCATCAAAGCAGTCTAAATAAATTTTAAAAAATTATTTTATTTTTTTTATAAAACGCTATTATTCATATAAGAAAGTGCAAACAAAGCCCATCTTAAATTTAATTAAATAATATTTAAATCTCAATTCTTCTTTAATTTTTTGGTGCATTTGAAGACAATTAGATTTGAATCTTTAATCACATTATAAACTATTAAAACTCCTCACCACTAGAGGTGTCAAAACAGGCCGGGCCCGCCCCGCCAAACACCCACCAAAAACGGGACGGGGCAGGGCGGGGCGAGCCAGCCTGCGAAAATAAAATGAGTTAAAACAGTCAGTATGAATTCCAAAAAAAAATGAATTCCATTCCCACATAAGTCTTCTAGGTGACTTATCTCTCTAAATGCATACTTTATCGTAATATAATACTTAAAATATGATTTTCTTCTAAATTAATATCAATTTCTCTAATTAAAACATAATATCCAAATTCATGAAAATTGAAGTGTTCAACATTCAAGTTTCGAAAACCTTTTTTAACCAAATCTACTAATCATGAAATCATAACTTTTTCAACATGTAATATAACTCTTAAATCTAAAAATCTACTCAACACTTGAAAACTAAGTCAAAACACCTCTATGACTTGTTACATAAGCTCAAATCAATTTTACTATTTCAAATCCATACTTGTAAACTGAAAACACATACATAACTTTCAAATTTTAAAATCAAATACAACATCTAAAATAATACATGGCTTGGATCCTACCTGTACATCTACTGGAGCCCTCTATACTAACACGAGCCTATACTAAGCCTTACTCTAAAATAAGGCTCAGCACTGGGAAAAGCTACGTCAACCAAACTGGGCTGAAATTGAACATGTACCTGCAACTATGAGAAGAAGGGACATGGGTGAGTCAACAGACTCAATGAGTGAATTCTCACCCATCACCCATATGGGACAACCAAGGAATACATATATAACATCGTGCATGCAACTACCATAATTCATTTGATATTTAAATACATATATAAGAAAACATTTCTCATTTCATAAATTCATGAACAAATAATTTTAAACCCACAAGTAATATGAAATCTGTCACGACCCAACTTGGGCACGTGACCGACACGTGGGAGAATCCTCATCCCCATGTAAGCCTTGTGACCTCTGCGTTCCTCTATATGCATATTTTAATATAAAACTATTTGCAAAACATCATCTCATCTCTAACAACTCATTTGTCCCATGAAATATAAACATAATCAAACTTTAACGCAAATCTCTGAAGTAATAAAATCAATCATTTCCATTTCAACCTCTAAACATATTACTGAGGTTCAAAATACATGAGTTGCTCTCTATACAAAAATATACATGAAATCTATAATCATGTAGGTACAAAATAATCATGATAAAATAATGCTAATCCATCTCTATGGTCCGGGACCCTGCCCATCATGTAACCAGAGCACTCTATCTCTTAACAAAAAAAAAAAAAACAAAATAGAGTACTTCACACTAAGTGAAGCTCACTAGTCCATAAATCTCTACTGCGGAAGTGGAGGCAGAACAGGAGAACCCGCAACGTCTACAACACCTGTAATGGGAAAAGGAGAGGGGTGAGTTTTATCTAAAACTCAATGAGCAGATCCTTACTCATAACCTTTTCATGGGATGACCAAGAAGATAGATAATCATATACAAATAATTAAATCAGTTGATTCAATAATCTCTGAAAATTATACTAATACACATTTGAAAGTAAAAGCTCTAAATAGAAATTTCTCTGAAATTATAATAACAATACTTTATGAGAGAAACAGGAATCTTCACTCTATGGTTCCTTAAGAACCGAAATATTATTCTCTATGATCCATCGGGGATCTAATGTGGATACCTAAATAGGTTCCGTTCTCTGCTCTATGAGATTGTCCTTTTGGGATAACTTGGTACCAAGGTTAACGATCGGGGTTAGCCGTTAACTCACTGTCTGTTCCTCTATGGCTAACGTTTAGTCTCTAAACCAATGAACATAATATTTTCTCTAAATCTCTATTCTAATGTTTCTCTAAGCACAACTCTATGATTTGTAAATCGTTCATTCAAAATATTATCATGGAAATTTCATGGGAATCTCAATTCAAGAATATAATAGTAATACTCTAGCTCTTGTGATAAAATCATTTAATAATAATAGTCCCATGAGTTTGTAATAAAATAAATATTTCATGCTCTAGTTGGAATTCGCCATTTCAATAATTATAACATATCAACGGAGACTCTAAGCTCTTGAAATCTCTTTAAAACCATGCAATTAATAATAATTTGATGGAAATTAGCTCTAATGACTTACATAGGGTCATGGGTTCCAAACCCACTCACCTAGAGGGAAGGGAATGGTGACGTCAACCCCGACGGAGCTCCGAGGAGAAGGAACGGCACCAATGTCTACCATTGGAGTCACAAAACACAAGATTAGTCTTCGTTAACCTCTAGATTACTCAAACATAACTCTAACAACATTGAGGGAGGACCCCCACTTAACAACAATGGAGACAAATAACAAACCCACACTCTAGGATACAAAGTAAGAAGGATGGAGAGAACAAAACCCATAAATCTCACTTTTAATCTCTTGAAGGAAAAAGGATTGAAGAGGATTTATATGAGGAAGGAGTCAGAGAGAGTTGGGAAGAGAAGGATTTCAGTTTTGGGGAAAAATCCCGAGTTGGAAGGGCTTAAAAAGGGTTGGGGGTCTCACTAACGCGAAACGACATGTTTTGCACTGTATGTGCACTGCTAACACCACTATAGCGGTTCCCAGAGACCAAAACAAGTGCTGCACTACACACTTGACCGCTATAGCGGTCCCCAGAAAACCCAAAACAAGTTGTCACACTTCCATGACCGCTATAGCGGTCCCCTGATGCCCAAAATGCCACGGTTACCACACTGTGACCGCTATAGCAGTGACAGTTCACCACATCAGTTGCACTAAGGGTCCTCTGGGCATCTCAGGGCTTTCCCAGCAACACAGGTGGGTCCCAGGGGACCGTGGGGCAAAACGAAACTTATCCGCTGCCACGTATACGCTGGGTATCACAAAATCATATTTTAACTAAGGTGCGGCAGAGCGTAGGGAAACAGTATTTGCTGAGTTGAATAGATAAATATATAATAACAAAAGTTGTGAAATCAAACAGTCTCTATCGGACAAGCTGTGGATACTTAACCAGGTCCCATTTTCTGTGTATACTGAGGGACGATATTGTCCTTTGACGGACAACTTGATACCAATATTAATAATCTCATAACAGTCATTAACTAACTATCTGTTTCCTGATCTCTACCTTGTAAACTAGTTTGTCAAAACCCATAGCTAAAAAAATGGGTACTCTGTCCCTGGTAAAATAGAGCCCCTAAATTCTTAGTACATTGGGGGTTCTGCATTCATATAACCTTAACAATTTGACTTTAGCATAACTGTGGCTGTGAAAATTGTGCCCAAGGGATCACCCTTTGTATGAAACCCGATCTCAAGCCCATAGAATATGTATCTCGTAGTTGCTAAGAATCATATTGAATTTCGTACCTCTTGGTACCATAAAACTGAAGTTCTAAATTCATATCTTAAGCTAATATATTTTTATATACTTGATAATTCTAAAATCATAGTCCAAAGTACTAGGGTTCTAAATCATGAAAACTCTAAAACCATAATAGTATATTTATTTGTAAAGCTAAGTCATACTTTATTCAACATAACTCAACTTAGCATTTCAATAAAATGCTTTTTGAAATTCCAAGTCTTAAAGCATGGCAATATTATAAATTCATAATATATATTTGACATTTTCATAAACATCTTTAAATCATACATTTTTTCTCAATGATCATTCTAATAACATATAAAGCATTTTCATAACATGCATCAGTCTAATATATGGTTCCATGGTTCTTCTTGAAATATTTCTTCATGCTATAGTCAAAATTATAATATTTTCTAGCTTTACCATAACTCGTAAAATTATAGTCCATACGTAATCTCATCTCCAACTTCATATATAACAAACACAATGCATAAAACTTAGTTATAATGATGAAACTAAGGTCATGAGTTTGAACCCACTCACCGTTTGAAGCCAGTAGTATATGAGCACCACCAACTTGACCTGAAGAGCTTGGAATGACACCAACAATTGCCATAGAGCAACATTGACTCATGATCAAACTATAATAATATCTAGATATCTTTATATTAACTCTGACAATATTAGGAGAGTACCTCCACTTGACAACAATGGAGAATAATAACAACCTATGATGTAGAACATGAAAAGGAAGAGAGAAAGAAAGCATAAACCATCAACCAAACTCACCTTGAAGCTTGGAGAAAGCAAGATTGATAGAGGATGAGAGTGCAGGGAGAGGGGATCACTTGGAGGGGATTAGGGCTTGGATTTCTGCTTCAGATCGCAAAGATAGAGGGTATATATAAGGTAAGGGGCTCATTGAACAAAACTGCATCGTTTTGATACTGTTTCTGTCTCACTGACATTGCTATAGCGGTCAATCCACTATAGTGGTATAGCCGTTTCATGTATCCTCCACTGATACACTTATGGCTGCTATAGCGGTCCCACCAAAGCTACAAAACCCACTCACTGTGACTACTATAACGATCCTAGACCGCTATAGCAGTCACAGTTCACCCAGTCTTTGTATCTTTTAGTTATTTTGACATCTGGGTTGTTTCAACACTTACTTTTTTACAGTTAATGCCCTCATTTATTTTACTCTCCATTAACTTTAAATTATAAATGTAAATAAGGAAATACCTCACATTTAGGTTCAAATAAAATAAAAAAATTAAAATCCCAACAAAATAAAAATAAAAATTTTGAGTTTTAGTTCAAATCCAAGAATCTTCAAGATTTTCTAAACTTGTGGGCTAAAAACAAAACGTTTAAAGGTTTCATAAAATTCATTAAAAATCACTTTTTAACTTATTTTCCTTTTGAGAACAAGCACTGAGACTTTTGATCCAAAAAATGTGGCTCTATCATATAGCCCTTAAAGGACGTTTAAGATTCAGACTTAGTGAAATTCAAGACCCATAATGACAGATGAAGGTAACTAACACCCTTCTTATTAAAAAAAAATTTAACCTTTTTATTTAAAACTAAAGTATTACAGCAATGCACCAAAAGATAATACAAATAATTTATTAATAATTACCAAAATAAATAATAATTTATTGAAATATAACTTATAAAAAATTGAGTATATAAATTTATTTAAAAAATAATTTAATAGTTAAATAATTAAATAAATGAATAAACTATGAATGTGTCATTTTATTTTTTATCGTATGTTGAATATCATGTTTATAAGGCTGAAAAATCTCGGTAAATGACATTCAATTAACAATAAAGAGCTTACTTTATGAAAATTTTACACGTTTAAAAGTTAAAATTGTTGAATAATGAAAGGGAATAATTGGATAATTTTCTATATTATGAGTCATTTATAGGGATAACTAATAAGTGTTTATGAGAATGGGACATGCCCTCATTCTTGTCCCCATTTGGGATTTTGCCTCTCATCCCATTCCTCATCTCTGTCATAGGTCATCATTTTCCATTTCCCACAAAGATTTAAATCCCTACCGATATTCACGGATTTATTAAAAAAATTCTAAAAAGAGAAAAGTTTTAAAAAAACTTTGAAATTCAAAACATAAATATTTATAATAACAAATACTACTAACATAACATAATCCAAAATAAAAATAAAAATACATAATACAAATTCAATAATAATAATAAAAAAATAAAGGTGTGCTAAGGTACACACACATAAGTGGATATCTAAATCATTTATATAAATGAGGAAATGACGAGTTTCATGGGGCAAGGACCTCATTCCCATACCTGCCCAGTTTAACAAATAAGGACTCCGTCCTATCCCCATAAAGAGCAAAACCTATCTCCATTACGAGTAATCCCGACGAGTATCTGCTTCAGTAGTTTTGGTCTGTAATCCTAACCATTTAAATAGTTTCAATAAATTAAAATATTTAATTAATAAAAAATTAAAGCATATATTTTAAATAACAAAAAATAATAAATAAATTCAATTTATGTGACTTCAATTGCACCCCTTCCTTATATGTCCTTTTAGTAAATTAAAATATTGATTTTAAAATATATACTATAATTAATGTGTTATAATTAGTAAAAAAATATAAATAATCCTACTTTATATCATATAAGTTATTGGAGCAATGCATTAATTACACAATTATTTTTAATAAAAAATTAATATAATTATTTAATTTTAAAATATTAATAAATAATTAGTATCATTATATCAAAGAAATGTAAATTATGGAAATGATTTTTTAAAATATCTTAATGTTGAAAAATTAAAGTCTTTTTTTTAAAAAAATTAATATGAAAAAATTATAGAATTAATAAGTTGAAATGTTTAAGTTACAAAAATATCAAACTTGATGTAGTGAGACAAGTGTATATATATATATATATATATATAGAGAGAGAGAGAGAGAGAGAGAGAGAGAGACTTTCAAAAGCCCATTATTTGAAGTTAGAAACTTTCTAGGAAAGAAAAAGGATTGAAAAATAGATTATTGATATAACTGATTAAGAAAGAGACAGATTTAGAAGAAATCTGCACTAATTTGTAAACCAATATGTATATAAAAATTAACTATGCAAAATCAATGAAATAATATTTTCCAAAATTTAAGTTGAGGAATGAATATTAAATTGTTTGTTTGATTTCTTACTTTTATGGTGGTTTCAAAAATTATATTTGTGCAAATGTGATATTTTTTCTTTAAATATATAAATGCATTTATTTTTTCATGCCTACTAATTTATTTTTCCTTTTTCCTAATAATACTAAATGCTATAATACCATAGAATGTAGTGTCAAGCATAAGTTATCAAAAATTTCTATCATAATATTTTAAAGCTTGTAATATGTTGAATGTTTAAAAATTGTGGAACTGATAATTGATATAATATTCAATATAGAGTATGTGTTAATAGAAGAGATATATGAAAGTATAATTAGAAAAAAAATTAATAATTACAATGCAAAAAAAATTTTAAAAAAATATGACTTTAAATAGAAATGTCAAGAAAATAGTGGGGCAAAAGTTCTCACAAAATAACACCTAAAAAAACTTTTCTTGAAATAAGTGTAAATTATTAACAGTATAGATTAGTAGTATAGATTAGCGATAATCATTGCTAAAATTAAGCAAACTAAATTAAAGTGAATAACAAAGATGAAATATAGAAATTGAGAAACATGGTATTAAATAATATATATATATATATATATATATATATATATTTAAATTGATTTGAGATACAGCATGGCATTAAACTTGATGTGTGTGTGTGTGCGCGCGCGCGTGTGGTACCATACTTAAGGTTATTATCAACTTGATTTAAAAATGTTACTTAATTAATATTAATTAGGAAACTTTTGAACCAATATCAGATTAAATTTCAAATAAAAAAATGATTGCAATATAATAATAATGACAAACTAAATCTTTGCTATATAAAATGGCAATTGATATTTAATCAATATGATAGAAATTAACATAACATCAAATGATTGATATCAAATAAGAATGATAGATCAATAGATATTAGTTAAAAAATTTGTGTATTAATCAATAATATATTTTATTATTTTATTTTATTAGAAGTCTGATTTGTTTCTATAAAATGTCTGTTATTCACTATTTAATTTATTTATTGTTAATTTGGAATTTTATATTTCACTCATATTTTATAAAAATTATTGGGTAATTTAATTTTTTACCAAGCAGATTAGATAATTATATTAAAATATAATAAAATGAAGAATATATGTTTGTATAAATTGTAAAAATGTTTTTATTGAATGAAATTAAGTCAAATTTTTAGGTAAATAAGCATTGTCCAATTTTAATAATATAATCTTTTCCCCATTATATTATATATAGAGCATTATCAATTTATTCCTTTTTTAATGTTTATGTGAAAAACATTTTATTCCTATATTTAAAATATAAATGAATATGAATAAATTTTCTAATATTATCAAGACTAAAATATAATTATAATGATTCATTTATCAGTTCATTACATAATCCAAGATAAAAAAAATAATTAATCATGTTGCTCGAAATATTAAAAAATGAAATTTCTAAAAAATATTTTTCAACACTAATTTGATGTACTATCATATAAAATGCACAAAATATAATAAGAATTAAATATGAACTACCATCACAAAAATAAATTTAAAAATTATAAATATATATTTAATCATAGTGGTATTTAATTTTAATGGTAATAGAAACCATATTTTAAAAAGTTAAAATTATACACATAAGAATAATAAATGCAAAATGATCAATATTAAAAAGTTGTAAAAACAAAATAGATTTTCATTTTAGAAATGGAAATATCTATTTAATTGATAATAAAAAAATATAGGAAATAAAACCAAATAATATTATGAATCATATAGTATAAACACTATAATTCAAAATTTGTTACTGCAAAATCAAAAATCAATTCATATTTCACAAAGAAAAAAAGATGAAACAACAAGAGGAAGAAACTGTGAAAATGAAGAAACAAAAGTATGATGACAAAAGATGCAAATATAACAAGAGATCATGATGCTTATCCTTTTATGAAAGTAACTTCTTCCAGAGGATGTTCTTAATTAAATGACTTCATCTTTTGATGAGAAAAAATAGAGAATGTTATCATATTGACAAAACCTCATATATTAACATTCTAGACAATCACAACAATTCAAAAAATGATTAGTTCTTTTACAATTTGATGTCTATAGTCATGACAAAGCATTTGAAAATAGCAACCACCAATAGCAGTAAGATAAGCAAAAACTAAAAAAGATATACAAATGTGAAATCATTTAGTTGCACTTGAAAAATAAAAGAACAAATATCTTTTAAATAAACAGTAAAATTGAATTAAAATGATTACAATAAAAAAGTACATTACACATATATAAATGCAAAAAAAGACTTACAACCGAATAACAATGCAAAAGAGAGATAAAAAAATAGTGAGAAGAATAAAGAGGAAAACTCTAAAAGAAGGTGAGTATAAAGAGAGAGAGATAGAGTGAATGAGAATATGTGGATTTGAAGTTCAAAAAAAAGGAAAAAAGTGAATAAATATTTATTAAAATATTTCAATCATTATTCACCATATCTTGCATTAAAATAGTCTAATATTTATGCAATTAAAATTAGTATTTAATATTTGATAAAAGATATAGAAGTTATATTTTTTTAATATAAATTGGATCAAATTATTACCTTAATTTAGCACATATGAAACCGATTGCAATCATGAAATTAAACAAATATAAAATGTTAACATTTGAATTGTAGAGAAATATCTAAATTAAAAATTCCTCATTCTTTAATTATTACAGTACAATTTTATTATTAAATACTTATAATTTTTAGTGATATTCTAATCATATAATAATTATGGTTATAATTTTTAAAATTATTTATTGTTAAAGTTATAAAACTATGGGTGCTAAATTACTCTAAAAGTACTATATAGCAAAACTTTTCTTAAAATGAATCTAAATTATCAGTAGTATATAGATAGATAGATTGCATATCAAAATTAAAGTTTTTAGTTTAAGAAGAATTCATCATATGATTATTCTTTATTTTACTTTGTTTTTGGTACATTCTTTATTTTACTTTTTAATAAGTTACTACCATCTGCCTATGCTTATCTTCGGGGTTCCAATCATGATCCACCACATTTCATATTTTTGAAAGTATATAACTAACTGTTCACTTAAAAAACATAGCAAAAAAAAAAAAAGACATTCCAAAATATTTTTCGATAAACTATATAATTTTCTAGATATTTAATAGAAAAGACTCAAGCTCTGAATATTTCAGTTAGGGTTGTTTTTTGGTTGAGCTTGACCACATTCCCAGTTTAATATTAACCTAACATTTTTGTCAAGTTATTTTTGTTTTACTTAATTATGACTTTATTAAGAAATAAATTATATTGACTTGGACAATTTTTTTTGAAAAATACATGAAATTAAATATTGTACATAACTAATTTAATTATAAAATTTTATAATAGAACTGAGAAACATTTTACAATGTTTATTTTGAGTATAATATATTAATATTAAAATCTAACTCATAATTTATTTTATTACACCCAACTATCCGGTTGAAATGAGTCATGGCACTCATAATCTTATGACACGCTTAATTTAGTTTTTGAAAACGCCTAAATTATTGTTTAGACAAAATAATGCCTCCTATAACATTTTTCAATATTATTGATTAAGACAATTTTTAGAAGGACCGTTTAATCATGACAATGCCTGAAAGTTCAAGCTTACAATAATGTGTGTATATATATATATATATATACACACTCTTAAAAGTTGGTTCTCCAGAGGGCATGAAAAACTCTAGGGTACGACTAGACGATTAAGTGGGGATTTAAGTTTCTACCACTCTACCAATACTCTCAACTCACATTCTTATATTTAAGGGACCTAAGTCTCTACTACTCATATCAACACCCGATTAATCAAATAATTAATTAATATGAATAATCATGTTGGAATTTCAAAAGTTAAATGTGAATCAGTGTTTCAAATTCAACCCTTAAAATCGCCCGATTTACTTGATGACCAACTAATAAAATAAAAATATTGTATTATATATATATATATAATGGCAACCGCATGAATAGTTCAATGATAAGCTCACTGCCCCTGATCATGAGATATGGATCATTCAAGACATATTACCATTTACGTCTCCTATTCGAACCAGGGTTTGAAACCAAATTTCTTCTAAGGATAATAGATAGGACTTCAATTCTAATGAGATCCAATATAGATCCAACATTGCATTCCCTCATGGGATCTGAGCGGTCAGGGAAACTACCAGGGCTCCTCTCTCCTCGATAACTTTCTCGTTTAAATTTTTTTTTTCTTAATCTATTTCTCTTGGTTATAGCATTTTCATAATCTTTAGCAAGTTTGTCCAATGTGCACATTATATAGTAGCCAAACCCTCATACATATTGCAAGCGTGAATGCTCTGCAATCAAGCAATCACGCCCGGAGATTTCGAGGATTTGGATTAGGATAGGTACTATTGAAAACTCAAAAACACTTTGATAGAAAAATTGAAGGCACAATTTGTTTATTTTGGTATTTTGCACTACATATATTCGATAAACATCGATCGATGTAACATAGCAATCAGAAGCTATTAAATTAAACAAACAAAATGAACCATAAATCCATAAATCCATGTGAAACCCACCCTCAGGGTTTTAGAGCACTGATTCAACCTTGTTTAGTATAATTATATGTGCTTGTTGGTAATATCAGCAAGAGGCTTCCTCTTCAACATTGTTTTGTAATCACTCTGCTTCATAGATTGGGCATTTGGAGGAGCTGGATCTTTCTTGTTTGTGATTGGTGGCACGTTCTCTTTGTCCCTCTTCTCACGTGTGTCAATAGAATCCATTGCGACAAGCTTCGATACACTCACATATGAAGAATTTAATAGCTATTTATAACTCTTGCCTCTTGTGCCGTGTTGGTAATTGACAACGGCTATGTTTCTAGTTCTATTTCCTGGGGATTCAGAATTTTGTTGCTAACGTGTATTTTTAGAGTGTGGTATTTGAAAATTTGAAAATAAAAAAAATTATAAGATGGTGAACACAAATGTTTAATACGTTGAAATATAAAAGGATTTTAATTTTTTTCTGTAAATAATTGAAATAAGTAATAAATATTACTTTATAGTTTTAGAAATTTTTTGTTAGCGTATTACCAAACAAAACCTTAACTCTTTGACCTATTTTCAAATTTAAGTTTGGCGGTTCCTCGATCTATGCTTGAAATGAGAGAAACATTTTTCATTACCCCATTTTTTTCTTAAAAAAATGAAAAGACTGACTTATTAATAAATACGTTGAGTCAGTATTTTAGGGGAGTCAATTCTCATCATTAAAGACATTGAATGCTAAATTCTTCCAAAAAGAAAAAAGAATAGGGAGAGTAAAGATTTCAATATATGAACAATAGAACTAGGGGTTTTCTTCAATATTCCTATAAAATAAAAAGATATTGGTACATTTTATTTATTTGTGATTACAAATGAGTCATGTTTCCCACTAATCTAAGTTTTTGAAATATATCAAATTAAAGATCAAATCATAATCCTTAATTATATAAAGATATATTGGTATCTCATGAATATCGAAGGAAAAGTCATATAAATAAAGCTAAGAAATGTTTATATAAGCTTTTGCAATCTTGAGGCATCTGTTGAATATTCAAACTTTTAATTTGGTTTTTGACAACTCTCAATTGACAAATTTATCTTTGAGAAAAACTCATCTTGAGATCAATAATTGTAAAAAAATACGAGACATGCTAGTCTTTTTATTAACTTGCAACTGTTTAAGGTAATAAATTAAACTTATAAACTTGTTACATTGAAGATCTAAGGTGGAATGTTATATCATTCAAGGTGGCTTGAATCAACAATATGGTTTTGTTTTGCTCAAGGACAAATTTCTTCCTTTATTCAAGGACTATCTCTCATTCATCACACCCTCATTTTTCACCATTCTTCACTTTCACCCTCGAAGACTATTTACCACCTTTATACCCTTTTCCTCCACCACCCCTCATTCACCTGCATCTTCACCGTAACCTTCATTGTTACCCTTCCTTTACCCCCACCTTCCACCATTATCGGCTATCGCTACCCTTCCTTACTCTCAAGTCTCAACTTCCACAACCATCACTTTGTTGGGTATCAGAGATAGTGAAATAGATTAATGCAACTAAAATAGAGTTGAGAAAATAAGAACTGGCACAAAATATTTACGTGGAAAGCTCCCTAATGATGAGGGAAAATCATGGGCAAGATCGAGAAAGATTTTTACTATATGGAAGATAAAATTACACTTCTCTTTAAATATAAGGAGAGAACAATAATACCCTCTCTTATATTAGGAGAATACACCTATCTCTATAAAATAGGAGAAACTCTTAAAAGACACTATGTATATATTTTCACACAAGAGTGGAATATACACACTCTGAATTGTGTGATGAACTAATAGGGGGAGAACTATATTTATAGGCGAGCACCTCCCCCATTCTTGCATTCCTAGCGCATCACGTTTGCACTATTTTAATTTTTCTCCCACCGAAAGTTTGATTGCATTAGTGCTGTCTTCTCCTTTTCCTTTTTTTAATATTATCTTAGGCCACAAAAGTGTCTTTACTCATGTGGAACATGAGTCCACAATTTCCTACTTACAGTCACTTTTGATTTTAAAATCTTTTCTCATCTTGCCAATTCCATGTTGCCACGTTTCTGATAAGTTCAAGGATGATCTACACCATTGAAACTTGTCAGTGTTGATTGGTTTTGTCATGACATCTATTAGGTTATCTTTCGTGTGAATCTTTTGCATATCTACACTCTGATCTTTTACTACTTCTCGAACAAAATGATATTGGATTCCTATGTGCTTCGTCCAGGAATGAAAAACTAGATTTATTGCAATATGTAAGGCACTCTGACTGTCACAATATACAATAATCTTTGATTGCTTGTGCCCAAGTTCCTCCATTAACTTTTGAATCCAAATAGCTTCCTTGCAAGCTTGTGTAACTGCTATATATTCATTTTCTGTAGCAAACAGAGCTACAACAGTTTGTAATTTAGATAACCAGCTCACAGCTCCGCCTATAAGTGTGAACACATAGCTTGTACTCGATTTTCTTTTATCAAGATCACTTGCAAAATCTGAATCAATATATTCTCTAACAATGAATTCTGAGCTTTCAAAACATAGTGCAGCACCTAAGGTTCCTTTCATGTATCTTAGGATCCTCTTTACAACATCCCAATGCTCGTTTCCTGGATCTTCCATAAACCCACTGACCACTCTGACTGCTTGAGTAATATCTGGCCAGGTACAAATCACGGCACATATAAGGCTTCCCACCGCTGATGCATATGGTACTCGAGACATTTTCATCATCTTCGCTTCACTGCTAGGACACATACCTGAGGATAATTTGTAATTCACTGGAAGTAGGGTCGAATTGGCTTACAATCCTGCATGTTGAAGTGCCACAAAATTTTCATCAAATAGTTTTTCTAAGAAAGCCAGATCTTCTTATCTTTTCTGTGTCGGTGAATTTGCATCCCTAAAATCTTGTTTACAGATCCCAAATCCTTCATATCAAACTCCTTAGCTAATTGTGCCTTCAACTCCTGGATTCGATTTTTGTTGGGGCCTACTACTAACATGTCATCCACGTATAATAGCAAAATGATGAAATCGTTATCACCAAACCTCTTGTAGTATTTACAATGATCTGAACTCAGTCTGTTATATTCGAGACAAATTATGAAGGAATCAAATCTCTTGTACCAACATCTTGGCACTTGTTTTAAACCATACAGAGATTTGGTTAACCTGCAAACCAAGTTTTCTTTTCCTTGTTCCTCAAAGCCTTCTAGTTGGAGCATATAAATCTCCTCTTCAAGTTCTCTGTGAAGAAAAGCAGTTTTAACATCTAAGTGCTCAAGATCTAAATCAAATGCAGCACACATAACTAACACTAATCTGACAGTGGTAAGTCTAACAATTGGAGAAAATATCTCATTGGAATCAATATCTTCTTTCCATGCAAATCCTTTTACCACTAGTCTTGCACGATATCATTCTACTCAATCATTGCCATCTCGTTTGATCTTATAGACCCATTTGTTGCCAATGGCTTTTTGACCTTTTGGAAGTGCAACAAGTTCCCATGTTTTATTCCTATGCAAGGCCTCCATTTCTTCCTGCATTGCTGCCATCCACAGAGAAGCATCTGAACTACTCAAAGCCTCTTTGAAAGTTGATGGCTCTCCTTTTTCTGTTAGAAGACAGAATACACCGTGGCTTGTCATAATATAGTTTGAATGTCATGATGGTGGCTGTGTCTGACATGTTGAACGCCTAACTTCTGTGTCATTGGCTACTTCTGGTACTTGTTCACCATGTTCTAGCTCTACTTTAGAATCATTTTCTTCAGTTTTCTCATTTATCTGAACCATAGTTGTTTCCTTAAAAGTGTTGTCATTTCTTTCTTCACTTTGCAGTTTATTTTCTACGAATATAACATCCCTGCTAACAGTAACCTTGCGGGCAGTGGGATCCCACAAGCGATACCCCTTTACACCGTCAGCATAATCCAAGAATATACATTTTCTGAACTTTGGGTCCAACTTTGTTCTTTCTTGGGAGTTGTATATCACATATGCCAAACATCCAAACACATGCAGAGAAGAATAATCCGCTGGCTTGCTATTCCACATCTCTATTGGTATCTTTAAACCAATTGCGGTTGACAGCGACCGATTAATCACATAACAAGCAGTTTTGACTAGTTTTGCCTAGAATGACATAGCTAAACCTGCTATTCTCAACATTGTTCTTGTTCTTTCTAGAAGAGTCCTGTTCATCTGCTTTGCTATACCATTTTACTGAGGTGTATATGCAACTATAAATTGCCTTTGAATACCCTCATGCTTGTAAAACGTTAGAAAATCTCCATCTGCATATTCTCCTCCATTGTTTGTCCTCAAACACTTGATTCTCTTCCCGAATTCAAGTTTCACTCTTGCTTTAAAGTCTTTGAATACTGGAAACACATTCGAATTCTTTTTTATTGGATACACCCATAGTCCCCTAGAGTAATCATCAATGAATTATACAAGATATTTTGCTCCTCTTAAGGACATTTCTAGTGACTCTCACACATCGGAATGAATCAAGTCTAGAATATGCTTACTCCAAGCAATTGATCTATCAAACTTCAACTTATGTTGTTTGCTTGTAACACAATGCTCACAAAACAGTAAGTTTACCGATTAGAGCCCGGGAATGAGATTATGTACCGCAAGAACCTTCAAACCATATTTTGACATATGGCCTAATTTGCGGTGCCACATCATCATCGTTTCTTCTTGACTTGCTGATGCAACTGATGCATCTGCCTCTTGCAACATATCTCCTTGAAGCTTGTATAGATTTGCTGTAGTCTTTTTTGCTTTCATCACTATAAGAGTACCTTTAATGACTGTTAAGATTCCACCTTTAGTATGGATCTTGCACCCGAGGTCATCCAGTTGTCTAATAGACAAGATATTCTTCTTCAAGCCATTCATGTGTTGCACCCCTTGAATTGTTCGAATGGAACCATCAAATATTTTTATTTTGACGTTACCAACACCAACAATTTCTAGAGCATGATCATCTCCCATGAACACAGATCCTTTTGAGATAGGTTTGTAATTGTAAAACCAATTATGGTGGAGTCATGTGCCATGATGCTCCTGAATCAATTATCCAAACATCAAAGACCCATTTATTATCTCTAGAACCAATCCTTACTTGCAACATATCCTTGAGAAGTTGACACTTCTGGAGCTTTATCTGTATTTTTCTTATGATGTAAACAATCTTTCTTCAAGTGTCTTCTCATGCCATAATGTAGCATTTAAAGTTCTTCCTTTTTCTTGACTTTGATCTACTCCGACCATGAATTTTACCGGAGTCACGTTCTATTGACCTTCCTCTAGTCACTAACTATGTAACGCCCAGTGACGAAATTGGAGGGTAATCGCCGGTACAAGAAGGCACGGACAAGGAGCGACTCCTGGCAGACTTCTAAGCGGAGGTGTACATGAATGAATCGATTACACACCCGAATGAGAGGAATCCTGAGACCAAGTAGGTATGGGACTATACAGTTAAGGAGGGTCTATATGAATTGATTTGTACTACCTATACCAATAAGATGCATCTTCTTTTCGGTAGCCCATCATTAAAGAACTCCACAGCTAAGCATGTTTGACTTGGAGTAATTTTGGGACCGGTGACATCCTGGAATGTTTTCCTAAGAAGCGTGTAAGTAAGGAGAAAGCACGCTGAAAAAACCCGTATTGGTTTGTAGGGACAATCGTCAATTCATAAAATAGCAAGGGATGTTACAAACAACACCTCTGCTGATTGTTTTGAGCTCTCCAACCTATCTTCCTTATTCTTATACCTGGACTCTTCTTCAAGAATAACACTATTGACATCATCAAAGGATATATAGTTGATAGTATTATTATTTGTGATGTTAATGATGAGTTGATCATATGAGTCAGGTAGACTTTGACGTAGAAGCTCCACACGTTCATTCTCCACTATTTTATAATTTGATACTGTAAGCTGGGAGAATAATGTGTTCAGATTGTTGATGTTGTTCATCACCGATGTGGACTTGCTCATCCAAAGAGTGTACAACCTCCTCTTTAGAAATATTTTATTGTGAAATGACTTGACCTCATACAATTTCACAAGAGTATCCCAAATCTCCTTTGCTATCTTCTTTTCTGCAATACTTGACAATACTAAATCTGCCATTGCAAGATGCAGATTAGCAATAGCATTATCATCTATCTCCTTCCACTTGTCATCAGCTATTTTGGCAAGTCTGTCTTCAATTGCTGGTAGGCAATTGTCCTTCCTCAAGATTGCCTTCATCTTCAATTTCCATAGGAAAAAATTATTCTCATTGAACTTCTCAATCTCAAATTTTGCTGCCGTGGTATTTATCGGTATCTGTTTCTTTACTAGATCGATTCTCACTTTTTCACCGTGAACAGTACCGTATATTTACATTATATATAGAACAAATCCAATATATGTTAACAATACTGTAAAAGTATACAACTACACATATGAACAGTGACCGTGAATAGTAACTCGTAGCGTGAACTATAACCAATGGTTCTAATAGGCACCAGGGAGAAATTCTTTTTTGATGTAAAAGATCAGATTAAGCTGCAACTACAGAGCATACTAAGAATAAATCTCACCGAACCAAAGCTCTAATACCACTGTTGGGTACCAGAGTTAATGAAACAGATTAACACAACCAAAATAGAGTTGAGAAAAATAGGAACTGACAGAATATTTACGTGGAAAGCTTCCTAATGATGAGGGAAAAATCACGGGCAAGACCGAGAAAGATTTTCACTGTATGGAAGACAAAATTACACCTCTCTCTAAATATAAGGAGAGAATAATAACACTGTCTCTTATACTAGAAGAATACACCTCTCTCTATAAAATAGGAGAAACTCTCAGAAGACACTATGTGTAAATTTTCACACTCAGGAATGGAATATACACACTCTGAATTGTGTGATGAATTGATCTGGGGAGAGCTCTATTTATAGGCAATTTGCGTTCCTCGCGCATCACGTTTGCACTATTTTAATTTTTCTCCCATTGAAAGTTTGATTGCATTAGTACTATCTTCCCCTTTTCCTTTTTTCAATATTATCTTAGGTCACAAAAGTGGCTTTACTCACGTGAATCCGCACACTCTCATAAGAAGGAGCCATGCACCGGTAGATGAAGAAAGTTTTAATTTAATTTGATTAAATTCTCAAATTAATCTCTAACAATATTATTTATATACAGATTGTTTCCTAGTAAAAGGTGACAATTGCAAAATATGGACACTTTAAATTAACTGATAACCATGATCACTAACCTCACCTTCACCTTCACCCTACTATCACCTTACTCGTCTTCTTGATCTTCACTTTTGATCTCACCCGGCCACCTCATATGTCCATCTCCATCCTCATTTCTTACCCCCCCTCTCTCCTTCCCACTCCGAACATCCAAAATCTTCCCAAAGTTTTTTCTTTTGAGTCGAGACCAAAAGTTTTGTTTGGGTTTTCATTTTTTACCTCAAGTTGAGCCTAAAATCTATCTGCTTCACAAATCAAGCACAGGAGGATCGATCATCAGTTTACCCTTGACAACCGAGAAGATCAACCAGTTAAGGAGAGTGAGACAATCCCAAAAGCTATGTCATTCCAAAGAAATACTGATTCTAGCGAGTATCAGCAACCTTTCGCAGCACATACCTTCTCACGAGCCCGTTTACAAACACTATGGAAGGCCTAGATTGACAATACTGGGAGACATTAGATTTCAGAATTTTGTGAGTTTAATTCCTTTATTTGGGTTATGCCTTCAATAGCTAAAAGTGCTTCAGTGGAAAACAAGAAGATGCTCATGAGATTATGAGTTTTTCCATTGATGCTATGCAATCTATTTGCTTTCATGCATGTGGAGTTAATGGATGAAATATTGCGAAATACATGATAGGAAAAGTACAAATTTCAAAAGTTTCTACTAAAGCAATGAACAAGATGTTATTACAATTGACCATATATTGGCATTCATTCCAGAAAAGAAAATAATTATTTTTCATTCTTAAGAAGACGAGTTGAAAATGAAATTACTAGATTTGGCTCACATAATCTCTTTATAAATATTTTCATAAGTTTTAACTCACGTCCATGTATAAGAATTACTAATCTGTATTCTAGACATATAAGTAAAGGGCAAGCTTAGACGCAGACATTAGAAATATAATAAAGAATTTTAAATTCAATTATGGTTATAGGGTTTTACTATTTTAACACCCCATTTTTTCAAATACCCAAATACTCTACTCACAATACACATGGGTCCCACCACTTACTTTTTTTCTCAACTTATTCTCTATCCATCATTCCTCTCACATTACATGAGATCCACACGGGTATCTACACCTATGTGGGTGTCAAAATATCATTTCTATAAAGAATTGGTATAGAATCCCAAATTTTATATCTAAGTTTTCATAAAAAAATTTAAAATGAAATCTTATTATAATTTAATTATAGTAATATAGTTTTATTATATAAAAGTATGACTTAAAAATTTAAAATCAATAAAAATATTAACTCAATAGCATTTTTATAACACTATAGTAATAAGTTTTATAGTAAATTTTTTTTACATAAAATAATAAATTAGAATCCATAGAGTTTCTTATATTATTATATTCTATCTAAAATATATTAAATTAAAATAAATGCAGTTGGTACTAAATAAATGAAAAGGAGAAATAATCACGGACTTTCTTAAGGAAGAAGATATTTAATTTTTAAGTTTTTGAGTTCATGATGCTTAAAGAATATATCAAGCCTTAAAAAAAAATCCATCTTCATTGTATTTCAATTTCACAGAACTAATTTATAGAATTATAAGTTTGATTCATTATGTTATTTTAAGCATAAAATTTAAAATTAAGAACAATTAATTTTAATTCTAAAACCCTTTTTTTGGATGAATCCAGATTATTCACTTCTGAAACTATTGACTAAGCCTCTTGAGAGGCAATACGTAGATTTTACCCCTGGTTACGAGATTTCTCCACATATACACTGTTAATTATTTTTATGAAGACATTGCTAGAAATCAAACCCGAGTAGTTCTGTCTCATCAATTCCTTGTGCCAAAGTCCAAACCGAACGTTTGCAATATTTTTTATTCCCATGTTTGAAATCAACAATTTTTACATAGTATCACTTAATCTTTCCTTTTTGGACGTAGTAGTACTCAATCCTGGATGTGGATTAAGGACATGATGGGCTTTGGGTATTGTTCAACAATACAGCCCAAAAAAAAAGATAACTTGCACCTAGGGATCTTAAAATCGATTGTAGAGTTGGCGTTTGACAAAAATGGAACATGGACAATCTGTTTTTTGGTTTTCAGAAGTCTGTTATGCACAACTCATGAAGTGACAAAGTTCATGACCCATGAAGTTTAACGTAGTTGGGCCTTCGAGAACCTCAGCCCACCTTAAGTTGGGTGGATCAAGCATGGTAGTGAAGATATGACCAAAAAAAAAATAAAATCATGGTGGTGTGAAGCTATTGGTCCAAAAAGAATAAAAGTAAATATTACGAAAATTAATTCATAAATTGTCTAGTGTCTACAAATAATTTCATTTGTATAATTTATTTTTATAAATTATTTTTTTAAGAGTATTAATATCTGAAGTTCATTAAACTTCAGTTAATTCAGCGCTAGTCGAGTTAACTTATAATGAAGGAAAAGTTTTCTTGATGCTATTTTATTTATTTATTAACAAGACTGATTCCTAACTCATAAATAAGAAAAATATGTCAAATCACGCAAATGAACTAAGTAATTTTTTTTTATATGTAAATTATAATATATCCCTTCTTCGTTTCTTACTTGATTTTCACTTTATTTCCACTCAAGTAATGTCACCTATATATATTTGTATAAGGCCTTCTTTTTGGATATAAGAGTGAGACACAAAAGTCACAACATTTTTTTCTTCTCTGAATAAAATTGATTGGCCAAAAAATCCACTCGACAAGGGTTTCAATGCGCCGACCAAATAGCGAAGAACAAAAAGAGAGAGGATTTTTTATTTGTTTATTTACGTAGTTATTTGAAAATTAGGAAGAAGAGGTCACTATATTTTTGTTAAGCATGATATGGATGGGAGATGTCGGCAACTGTCGTCAAATCTATCCTTATCATAAAGTGGAAATCTCTGTCTCTCTGAATAATCAAGAATATACAATATTAAAATGCAAAATACGCCAACACAACTATATTTTGTTCATATTTATATTTTTGAAGGGCAAAGAAAAAACAACAACAAATTGAACATAAATCCATATGAACATTGGTTATTAATTTTTTTTGTTACACGTGACTAAATTGTCAATTATAACAAACAAGTTGTTGGATGCATAAGCAGCTTAATCTTCAATAAGAATAAAAACACAAATTCGAATTCCGAAAAATGCTCTTGTTGGGAGGGGGAAGTAACTGTAAATATTCCATTATAGAGTAATCACACAATTTTACCAAAAATATAAAATTGTCAATTATCTACTTTTTTGTTATCGTAATATAGCTTAAAAATAGAGTCATTCGTTTAATATCATGTGTGAAAAGTTATAAACAAATGTGTCTGAATTAATTTAACTCTTTTGATTAAAGATAAAATAGGCCTCCCATTAATTAGTCAAGCTCAGTCAATTCTATGTTTGTCAATTTGTTATTCAATTCTTTTGTGTTGGACCATTCTAATTCTTAGCTATAGAAAGTAGGTGGAGAATAACTTAGTCCCTCAATATTGTTGGCACTTTACATGAACCGGGAAAAGATTGCAAATTGACCTTGCACTACATTAATTCCAATTTAATAAATTTTTATCTGATCCTTTCATTCTTTCCAGTCCACCCCTTATCATCCCATGATACCCTTTTATTTCTCCAATAATCGGACAAGCAATCTGATACGCAAAGATTGAAGAAGAACTCACTCAACCTTAGCTGTTGTCACCTCACCCACTGGCCACCTCTAACTTCGATATGTTGCTGACTCGTGGTAACCCATAACCACTGCACAACAACGAAATTGCTATACTGCATAAACCACTTGTCTTTCTCTGCTAACCTCTGCTGTATCACGCGACGTAACCACCGCTCAGAGCCGACGTTCGCTCATTGACCATCATTCCTTGATCCTCATTGCGAGGTAGAAGAGGAGTTCTATCTGTTCGACATTCAACATCAACCCTTTGAGTGTGCAAGTGTGTTGCAAAGTAGATTTTCCCTGATTCCCAATAATTGTTGTGGTGTGTGTTCTTCATTAATTGGTTCGCTGCAACAAGGGGCATACGAAAGAAAGAAAGAAATTGTTCATACTCAAGAATCATCAATGCCTATATGTCAATTTAGTCTTTTAGCACCTACCTCCCACTCCTCTTGTTCAAACAATGATTTTTTAAAAAAACTCAGAAGCATCGTCATGTGCAATATTCAACTGATTGGTTCATTGTTTATCTACAAGGACAACGAAATGTGATTCGAACGAGCGGAAATGTTGGAGAACAAATAATTCTCCAGTTAACACATGCTCAGAATGAAAAGCACATTCGAGATAGAATAATATGCAATTGAATTATGTTTTCATTTTGAGATTTGCATAGCATTTCTATTTGCATTCTTAACAAGAACATGAAAAAACAATGAGAATGAATTTGTAGAATTGAGAAGGGATGCTCACCTATGAATAAGAGAATGAAGAATCTATCTTCACTGCTGCTCATTGATCTCCTCTTATCTACTTCATTCGAAATAACCAGATGGGTTTCATAGCAAAAATAAAATATTTTATGAATTGAATGCCAATTTTGAAATTTCAAAGAAATGGGCTACATGCCAACCTTTAGATTCCACTAAAATCAAATCTAATAGCTCAAAAAAGCAGATCATGTAATGGTTGGACTAAATTATCCTCCACCTAGAAAGTAGTAGAAACATGGGTCATATTACTGTAGTCCAACATATCTTTTGGACCATAATATGGTCCTCTTTTAGTTTCTATAAAATTACTATACTAGCCCTCTTTTAAATTTAAATTTTCACTTTCAATCATTCACCCCTTGACCAATTCACTATCAGTATTGATGTGTTTCTAACAGCCATCCTTCCTCTCCAACCATCAAGAACAATTGAAGGAACACTCAAACCACCATTGCCATGGATGCTCAACTCAACCTTCCACCTGCTATTGCAGTCCATTTTCTGCTCCCACCACATTTCCCACCTACCATTTTTGACCAACTCAAAAAATTAACAAGGATAGCCCACATCATTATTAAGGTAAAATGTAAATCCCATGGCACTCTTATTCACAACTCACTCACGATCCACTACAATCATTCCATGAAACTTGATCTCATGAACTAAAACTTCATTCCCTTTTTAATTTTTTTCTTTTTGTTTGTCTTGTTCCCTGCACAAACACAATAAAGGACTAACTTTTTTGCTCAATGCGATTATAGTTTTTAGTTGTTAACATTTGATTTTTCAAATTATTAGAATTTGGGGTGTGTGGTTGAAGCTAGTAGCTTCAAAAAACATGCGCACAAACTCAATGTGAAGAAGAGAGCATGATTCCCCAACTTTTCAATTTCATTCATTCCAAGTTTATCGAAAAAATTCATAAAACAAAAGTTATATATATTTCTATTCATATGTTAGCCATCTTTGCCAGAACATGCCCAATGGGTGGAAAGATAAAGCGGCAACCATAAAGGCAGTAACAGCAACCAGATGCTATTGCCTACTACAATGAGACACTAAGAATTGGAAGAGAGAGATGGAAGGATAATTTGGTCTTTTGAAAAGCATTAATCTTAACTTTTAAAATTATTATTTATTTTATAATATTATATAATTATTGTATCTTCAAATCTCAACCATCCAAATAAAATGTAATAATATATATGAGTAGATTATGTAATAGTCCAAAAGATAGGGTGGACCTTCTTAACCCCAGACACAGAGCAAGAAAGAGAGGGGGCATCTTAACCTTTTTGCGCGGTTCTTTAGTACCTAAACTTTTTTCGTCGTCCTTAAAGTATAGCACCCTTTTCCAACTAAATGTAAGTCGTTATAATTGAAGGCTCCAACTAAATGTAAGTCGTTATAATTGAAGGCTGTTCCTTTGGCGGTAAAGGATTTTCATACGAGATCCTTCTCAGCCAACTAGAGCTAACATTTTCTATGTCTCCCCACAAATAATGCATTACAACAGCTGGCTACTTTGATAACACTAATGTTGTCCATTTTGTCATTTTATATTTCACCTTCATTATTAATTTTTTTTTTTGGTACTGATTGTTGCTATCTAATTAAAGGTAAAAAAGGTAGGCTAAAGATGAAGCTTCCAGAATCCCCTTTTCCATGGGGTATATATAGCTAGTGCATTAGTGAGGGGAGCTATGATTGGGGGCATAGATCAAGGGATTAGGGATTAGGGTTTGAAGGTCGACCTAGGGTGTAAGGGCAAAAGGACTTAGGCTGGCCAACCAATCCACAAGCCTGATCTAGCCTTGAGCTTAGGTGGGAGTGAAGAGATTAAGGGGCAAGTTGGTCAGGGACTGATCAACAAACTCTCCAGCCTTGAGTTCAAGTTGGAGCAAAGAGGTTGTAGTTGGCTTGCTGACCAGTTCACTAACATATTTGGAAAAGATCAATAATTCGAGTATATAACTCTATATTTCATCATAATTTTTTTATATTTTATTTTTCATAAAAGAATTATTTTCTTTCATTTCAATAGTAGCAAATGGGAAAATGGATTCCCTACATATTTTAGAAAATTGTAGAAAATCCCAAGAATAAAATATTAATTTGTTGTTGACTTGTGGTAAAAATATATATATATATAATGTTGCAATGAATCCTAGATGTAAAAGTAGGAACTGCAGTTTTTGCAATTATTTTCATAACCACATGACTAAAACTATCAAAATGGGTCAAACTCATCATAATAACCTATTTATCTATTGAAATTAAGTGGACTAGACTTAAAAAATAGACTAAATATCCAATTCAGTCCCTCAGATTTATAGTGGAGGATAAATAATTTTTTATATTTGAAAAATCTCATATTAGTCCCTTAGATTTCACAAACAGGGACAAGTTAGTCTTTGTACTGTTAATTTTTACTATGGGTCCTAATTTACCTTACTCCTTTGTTTTGCGCAGAACAAAACACAACTTAAAGTTAAAATATTTCTTCTGAGTAGAGAGGTATTGCAAGAGAGAAGATGAAAAAGAAAGTCTAAACAACTTCGTTTAGTGGAGTGAAACAAGGTAAGACCACTATGAAAATTAATAGTAAACATAAACATGTTTATAATACACATAAGTAAGTTAATAGGACACAGTTCAGATAATAATTTTACAGAGGGACTAACTTGTCCTATTTGTGAAATTTGAGATATTAGAATAAAAATTTTCAAATCTGAAAATTTAAGTTGGAGTTTTGATCTAAAAAATATTGATTGGCTTGAATTGACTCACTTCAATCCGGCCTATATAATTTGTGAGTTAGAGGACCACTACACCTATCTTGTAGAGTTAATTCATTCACCTATTTATTTATTTTGAAAAATTAAGTCTTGCCACTGCAAATTATAATATTTAAACATAATATCTACTTTTTCTATTTATTTTTACCTCTTTTATTTTTTACTGAAAAATTTGAAAGATCATCCTTTTTATTTTTTTGTTGGTCTGTAGGTTATCCTATTTAAGCTCGCAAGCCAACCTTAAATGGATTAAGCCCCTTAAATAGTGAGTTGGCCCCATTTAAACCCATTTAATTCGTGGGCTTAAATAATGGATTAGATTGATTTGTTTGGCAATTGTATGCAAATGATATACTATGACAAATTGATAACTATATATATATATTTTTTATTGGCCTTTTACTTATACAGAGCTATGAGATGAGTTTCATTTTGGTCGATAATCTATAAATATATTTGTGACTATTCGATCGGTAGAATACAAATCTTATCTAAATGAGAACAACCGAACCCATCAACTTTATCTTTTGAAAGACCAAAAAAACAAAAATGTGTTTTGAGTACGGTTGAACTTAGTAATTAGACTTTAACGTCATGTGTCTCAATTTTCTCATCTTTCACATCATGTGTACGAAACATAGTTTTCTCATTCATTCGTATATATAGTCTGTCTTTTTTTGTCTCACTAACAAAACGAAAACAGAAAAATAGTAAAAAAAAACATTTTCAACTATACGGAATTGTGAACATTTCCCCCCAAATATAAGGGTTTTCTATCTTAACATCCAATTTTTTTAAATATCTAATTTTCTTAAACACCCAAATACTTCATTCATAATATATATGGATCTCACCAATTACTTTTTTTCTTACTTATTCTCTCTCTATTATTTCTCTCATATTGCATGGGACCCACATAAATATTTATATGAGTCAAAATATTATTTTCCTAACCATAAATTCAGAGAGGGAAATTTGGGAGCATTGCTGTAAAGTGTTTCTGGTAAAGTCATATATAAACTAATAAAAGGGAAATTGGACTAGGTGAATTTATCCATATAATAAATTAACTTGGGCTGGCATGTGTTTGATCGAGTTAGATTGTTTGTCTTATCTCACTGTTATCACACATACAGCCTCATGGATGTTGATAGATAGAGATAGAAAGATGGGTGGGGATCCATTTTCATTTATCACATATAACTTTCACAATCTCATCAACAATTTTTTTTTTAAAAAAAAATCATACTAAGTGGATGCCGTGATGATGGTCTAAGCAGTGACCTCAATCAAAAATGGGGACAAAGCAATTATATTGTGATGTGAAACAATCTAGCAGACAAGGAAAGTCGAGGCATACTCCTAATTGTCACATAATCATCAAGCTGCCGTTTCTTTCCTTCCATGACTTGCCAATAGTTTAATTTGTTTGTGATTCGCTTTTCCGAAAGTTTTGCAACCTTGCAAAATAGTAGGTGTCAAAAGGGCCTGTGTGTGCTTATTTTATTTTCAAAGTAACTAATTAAAAGAATGTTGGAAAAGTATAGTTACCCCCCAAACAGATAAAGTACTAAACCAATTTCATGGTTGAGATTCTTGAAAGTGACACGCTCTTTTGCTCAACTTGCCAAAAGTCATAATCACTAGTTAAAGCCTTAAAGGAAAAGATGTCACTGGACCCACCCTTAGAATGATTGGGAGCTTCACAAAAAAAAAAGGTAAAAATTAAAAGTATTACACTAATGAACCAAAATTCATGCTGTTGAAATGTGGAAAAGAATATCAATCTGTTAGGGCTTCAAAGTTCTCCAATAATGATTTTGTTTTTTTTACTTTTTTTTTTCATTTTTCTTATTATACTTGTGATTCTTTTCCTTTTACAGTGTTAATTTTCTGCAACAGTACTTACTGCTCACTGCCTCTGTGGAACAATCTTGCTGCCCTTGTCCCAGTTATATTTAACCAGCTCCACATTTCTTTCTCAACCAGCTGCTGTGTTCTGTTTCCCAGGAAAAGCCAAGAGCATTTTTGTACCTTAATTTTAAAGGAATGGGTGGACCATGTGTTGTACGATTTAAATTTGATTCAGGTCATCATCAGTTTTCAAATAATATATACAAATTGCTTTCAAATGCAGCTATGTATGGTATGCTGACAATGGCTAAAGGTGAAATACATGGATGAATGTTGGGCTCAAGTGAAGGTCACGTTGCAATCTTGCTTCCCAGGATCAAGATATGGACTTTATAAATAGTGAAGGATTTATATATAAAATCTAGCTCAGTACTACTAATTTACATGTTATGGACATGTAACAAAAGGCAAAAGTATTTTGCTTCTGAACAATTTCTTGTGGGCATTGTCACATTTCCAAGTGGGACAGCATATAGGAAAGCATTTGATTGGCCTCTGAAACCATGCGCAATCAATTAATTATCCCTTAGGGTACACCTCATTTTAGTGTTGGAAGAAGGAAAATCGTTAGCACATGCGTGCTCTTTATATCATCAGGGTACAGATCTTTTGATTTGGAAGTGGTTTAGTTGTTTCGCCAGTTTAGGTTGAAAGAAGATTCGGTTCCGTTTAGAGTTAAAACATGCCTCCAAACTACTCATTTAACATTTATAAAATTACTTACAAATCACATGCTAATGAGAGAACCTAAAAAGTGAGCCTAAATCACGAAGACGTACGAGCGGAAGGCCAATGAGATGGGTTAAGTTAGCTTCCATAGGCATGATGAGGTCCATATCTCGGGGAACAGGGATTATTTCAGTGAATTTTGATTCTGCCCTAGTTGGACTTTTCTTTGTGCTCCGATTCATTCTCATGTGGCGGTGGTAAAAAAAGTAGCAATTCTGACATAGATCAAGTGTCAAACATGCATTTCCTATCAGAAAGTCTCTAGCTTTTGAATAGGTGCATAAAATCATAGAGTTATATTATTTTGATACCTAAAAAATGGATGTCTATTCAGACACTCACTTTATAATTATTGAATGTGATAAATATTAACGATAAGTGGGGATCATCATCATATTCAATGATTATAAAGTAGATGTCTGAATAGATATCTATTTTTTGAGTATCAAAATAATATTATCCAAAATCATGACATGATAATCAAAATCCAAAACCCTAATTTGGTTAGATATATCTTTTCTTGGGTAAATAATAAATATTATTCTTGAAGTTTGGTCAAATGTTATACCACCCCATTCTTAAAAAAAAAAAAATAGAGAACAAATAAATAAAATAGAAAAATAAGAACTAGTAAGAGAAAATAAATTTTATCCTTATGAGAGGTGCAATTAATCTTTTCACACGAACAGATACATGTCATAACGTGAGTGTTTGTGATACGTGATACGTCCGAGTCAGTTTGTGCAATAAAATTACTTGAATGTGAAAATTCAAAGTTTGCAACGAAAACTTGGCCCCTTCTTGTGAAGAAAGGCCTCGTCATAAATTGCATTCAAACAGTGTTCCTTTCTCACTCTATTTGTCTCTATCTCTTTGTAAGAGAGGCACACACGTTGTTGTGCAGCGTAGTAGAATATCAGCTGCAGAGGGCCATTAAATCTTATCTTGGATCACGCGCTTCTGTGGTTGGTTTCCTTGTTTTTTATCCACAAGATATTGTTATAAGAAATTTTTGAAACAAAAAAAAAAATTCTTGATATTTATTTAATGTTCAAAACAGTTCAATTAAATACAAAATATAAGGTGAAGAACAAAAATTAATCACTTATTGAAGTTGATGAATATGGATTTTTTTTTATATAGAATTTGGGTGGTGTATTTACATTAATATGGTGTTTTGAAAAGAATTTACATAATATGGTATTTTTAGTATAAAATCCGCCAAAGGCGGATTTAACACTGAATCTGCCATTGGCGGATTCAATAAAAAAATATTTTTACATTCAATAAAAAAATATTTTTTTCAGAATTCGCGTCAAAAGTCAGATTCAATAACACAGAATTTGTCACTGGCTGATTCTAAACACCATATACAAGTAAATTTATCCATTTTCTCATATCTATGTAAATCACCTATAGAAACATTATATATAAATTATTTTTCCTGATGAATATTGTGTACATAACCAATTCTTCTAGAAATTTAAACCATTAGACATATACCTATATATATAATTTTATATTTAATATGTCTTTTCACTTTTACCCGAATACGTCTTTTGAATTTAAATGTGTCTATTAGAATGAGAAATAACAAAAAATAAATCAAACTGCTTGACGATGAAAACGTTGATATCATGTTATTTACTGACAAATATAAAATAAAAAAAAATTATTCTAAAAATACCTTAAAAGTTCTCTAGTATTATTTATTTGAGTTATAGTAACAGTATGGTGAGGTTAAGGCTCAGCCTCTGCCTCCTATCTATCACTGCCATTGTCCTTTTCTAGGACTGCACCATAGTTCTGTACTTTTGTCTCTAACAACAGCATGCATGCAGCACGCCCCCTTCTCACAGCCAACCTATCTCTATCTCTCTCCAGCTTTCCCATCTTCTGTGAAATAGCTTTCACACAGCCCTAATAAAAACAATTACCCGGAGTGGAAGATGTGCACTGTGCAGCTTAATCTAGTTGAGGAAATTGCCTCCAGCATATGAGTTACCTCCATATATGGCCCTATGGATCAGTAGTAATTGAATGTTTACTTTGATGTCAAGGAAGCCTAAAATATGGTTTAAAGAGTGTAAATTGAGTATAATTTATTTCAATATAGTTAATAAAATCATATTAATTAAGTTATATTTAACAAGACCTTTAAATTCAAATCATTCTTTTTTTGGCATATTTGATAAAATTACGTCAAATTAATTATATTTCAATGTGACTGTTAACTTCAAATTATAATTTGAACAGAAGCGGAAAAAAAAATACTTTTTGGTTAAACCAAACTTTGATTTAAAAACTCTAAATTAAAGACTCTACCAGCCTATTTCGATACCCAATATTTTTTTGGTTGAGTTGGGAAAAAGTGAGATAGAAAAAATTGAAATGACTTGGATTGAATTGAATTTTCAATTTTGGAAGCTGAAGTGTATCACTTTAACAAAAGTTTATTTGATTAAAAACTGAAAATATGAATTTTTATCTTTTGAATCTCATACTAATTCTTCTAAACTCATTTTTTCCCCTTAATTCTTTAATTATTTCAACAGTAATTTTATCAAAATCCCCTAGTTAACCTATATTAATAAGTAATAGCTAATTACAAGCACACCTAACTTAGTAGAATTTTTTAGATGTGTATAATTAATCTTGTCTGCAGGATTTCATCTGTTTGAGAATGATGAAAGGGAAGTAACATTTTTTTTTCTTTTTTCTTTTTAAAAAAAGTAGGAGTAAGTGAATAAAATCGAAAACAAGCTAGTATTTTACTCCAAACAACTGTATCATTTCAAAAGTGCCGTCACCGGGTTTGGCAAGTTGCGAAGTTGATTTTAGACTAGCGTGTTGCATGCGTGGGAGTGACTTGGTTTTGGAAAGAGAGAGAAGAAGGAAATGGAGCTTGTTAGATATAAATAGCGGTGGCGGTCAGGTTCATTAGGTTATTTAGGTGTCCCGGTCCAGCAAAGCAAATTAAAGCAAGGCGCCATTTATTAATTTAATTGCAGCCTTTTAGAATTACCACCTATGGCCGTGCTATTGCCCATATGTTAAAATGGCCTTCTGTCAATATTAATGACCATTCAAGTTAAAAGCCAGCAGGATTAGAGACTGCGAATAAAAGATGCCAATTTTGCTTATAGATGCATCTGTCCTTTTTATTAATTAATGTTGTAAAAAGGAAAAAAAGAAGAAGGTTAAGACGGGTTAAAACTATTTTATCTCGCAGGTGGAGTAAGCTGTGTGTATAGAAGAAGAATCCTATGACGTGGAGATTACACATGATCATGTCATGTGCACATCTTTATCATTGATTTTTTATTTATTTATTTATTTTTAAGATAACTCAATCAATAGGGAAGATGTAAACACAAGAAGATCCTGCATAATATCGATCTCCTCCTTAGAGGATTCTCTCTCATACATATCTTGTGTAAACTATCTAAATTTGAATGCGGGGTGTAATAATGTAAATGTAATTTCAAAATCCTTTTAACAATGACGCTTCAATCAATTCAAAATTTATTGTTTTTAGGTAAGGAATTGGATTGAAATTTTGTAAATTAAAAAAAATAATAACAACAATATTTTTTGCTGAATGGAAGATATACACTATTAGAAACAATAATTAATTACTTTGAAATGCAGAGTTCACATATTTATATTTCCCCTCTGTTTATGGAATAGGAGAGCTTTACTTTCGAAGTGTAAGCAAATATATATATTAGTTTTGGTATGAAAACAAAACTCAATTTTCAAGTTTTGTTTGAATTTTAAATTCCTTTTTCTTTGAAGTTGAAAGTTGAAGGTAGAGTTTGTACGACATTGGTTTTTAGTTCTTGCCTTACGCTACCCACAACGTTAGGGCTCTGTCAAACTATGAAATAGATATTTTTGACGTCGTGGGATGGACACTTTAATTTCGGTCAACAGATTTGAGTAACGTGCAAGTGATTGTAAATCTTTAAATAAAGTATCTGTACAAACCGAACGAAAAGATGGATATTATTATGATCAGTGAAATTCAATGCAACAAAAATAACAATGAAATTTGACATCACAGCAATTTGTTAGTGGCATAAAGACATTTGAGAGAGAGAGAGAGAGGAGTCAAACAAAGGAGGCGTTTCACAATAGTTGCTCTGCAAGTTATTATACATGCACAGTAATTTTATATATGAATTTTGAATTCATGAGGAGTTACTGTGTAACCAATGCACTTCAACTCCTAAAGCCTCTATAAATAGAGGAGCTCGGTAGTGGTTTCAGTATCACAAATTCGGAGAGCATTCATTTAGTGTCTTTTAAAAGTTTCTCCTATTTTATAAAGAGAGGTGTACTCTCCTAGTATAAGAAAGAGTGTTATTATTCTCTCCTTATATTTTAGACAGAGGTATAATTTTATCTTCCACATAATGAAAATCTTTCTTGATTTTTGTCCGTGGTTTTTCCCTCATCATTAGGGGGTTTTCCATGTAAATATTTTGTGTCAGTTCCTATTCCCTCAACTCTAAATTTAGCTGCATTGATCTGTTTCATTACTCTGGTACCCAATAGTAATATCAGTGCTTTGATTCTGTGGGATTTATTCTTAGTATACTCTGTAATTGTAGTTTAGTCTAATCTTTCACATCATAAAAGAATTTTTCCTAGAGATTATCACAGCCACTGGTTATAGTCTGCTGCTGGTTAATACTTTCGGTCACTATTTATATGTGTAGTTGTATACTTTTACAATATTATTAACGTATACTGGATCTGTTCCATATATGGTATAAATATACGGTATTGTTCACATAAGTACTATTCATATATATGGTACTATTCACATATACGGTACTATTTATAGTAAAAAAAAGTGACCAGTCTAATAGAGAAACCGATCTCGGTAAACATAATGGCAACGAAATTTGAGATTAAGAAGTTCAATGGGAATAATTTTTCTCTGTAAAAATTGAAGATGAAGGCAATCTTGAGAAAAGACAATTGCTTACCAGCAATTGAAGATAGAGCTACTGATATTACTAATGAAAAATGGAAGGAGATGGATGATAATGTTGTTGCCAATCTGTATCTTGCAATGGCAGATTTAGTATTGTCCAGTGTTGCAGAAAAGAAGACAGCAAAGGAAACCTGGGATACTCTTATCAAACTGTACGAAGTCAAGTCATTTCACAATAGAATATTTTTAAAGAGGAGGCTATATACTCTTCGGATGAGTGAGTCCACATCAGTAACGGACCACATCAACAATCTGAACACCTTATTCTCTCAGCTCACAGCATCAAATTATAAAATAATGGAGAATGAACGTGCGGAGCTTCTACTTCAAAGTCTACCTGATTCATATGATCAACTCATCATTACCATCACAAATAATAATACTATCAACTATCTATCCTTTGATGATGTCGCCGGTACTATTCTTGAAGAAAAGTCTAGGCATAAGAATAAGGAAAATAGATTGGAAAGCTCAAAGCAAGCAGAGGCATTGTTGGTGATGAGAGGGAGATCAATGGAGCGTGACTCCAATAGGAGTCATGATCGGAGTAGATCAAAGTCAAGAAGAAGGAAGAAATTCAAATGCTACCAATGTGGCATGAGAGGGCACTTGAAGAGAGATTCATAGAATAATAAGAAGAATGCAGATAAAGCTCCAGAGGCATCAACCTCTCAAGGATGTGTTGCAAATACCTTTGAGGATAGAGAAATCCTGTGCAGCGAAGCAGCAATTAGTTCTAAAGGCGGTAAACTGCTCACTAATATTTGGATCATGGATTTAGGAGTAACATGGCACATAACTCCACACCGTGACTGGTTTTACAGCTATGAACCTGTTTCGGAAGAATCTGTGTTCATGGGAGATGATCATGCCTTAGAAATTGCTGGTGTTGGTACTGTCAAAATAAAAATGTTTGATGGTGTCATTCTTACAATTCAGGGAGTGCGACACGTGAAGGACTTGAAGAAGAATATGTTGTCTATTGGGCAACTGAATGACCTCGGGTGCAAAACCCATGTTGAAGGTGGGATCTTGAAAGTTGTTAAAGGTGCTCTTGTGGTGATGAAAGCAGAAAAGACCACGGCAAATCTATACAAGCTTCAAGGAGGTATGTTGCAGGAGACAAATGCATCAGTTGCATCCGCAAGTCAAGAAGAAACGACGATGATGTGGCACCGCAAATTAGGCCACATGTTGGAATGTGGTTTGAAGGTTCTTGCAGAATGTAATCTCATTCCCGGACTCAAATTGGTGAACTTACCATTTTGTGAGCATTGTGTTAGAAGCAAGCAGTATAGATTGAAATTTAGCAGATCAATTGCTCAGAGTAAGCACATTCTAGACTTGATTTATTCTGATGTATAGGAGTCACTAGAAATGTCCTTAGGAGGGGCAAAATATTTTGCATCCTTCTTGATGATTACTCCAAGAGACTATAGGTGTACCCAATCAAGAAGAAATCAGATATGTTTCAAATATTCAAAGACTTCAAAGCAAGAGTGGAACTTGAATCTGGAAAGAGGATCAAGTGTTTGAGGAGAGACAATGGAGGAGAATATACAGATGGAGATTTTCCAGTATTTTGCAAGCATGAAGGCATTCATAGACAATTCACAGTTGCAAATACACCTCAGCAAAATGGTGTAGCAGAGCGGATGAACAGGACTCTCTTAGAAAGAACAAGAGCAATTCTGAGAACAATAGGTTCATCTAAGTCTTTCTAGGCTGAAGCAGTCAAAACTGCATGCTATGTGATTAATCGGTCGCCATTAATCTCAGTTGGTTTAAAGACACCAATGGAGATGTGGAATGGCAAGCTGGCAGATTATTCTTCTCTGCACATGTTTGGATGTCTAGCATATGTGATGTATAACACCTATGGCATGCTATGTGGAATGGCAGGCTGGCAGATTATTCCAGTATCGCTTATGGGATCCCACTGCCCGCAAGGTTGTTGTCAGCAGGGATGTTATATCTGCAGAAAATGAACTGCAAAGTGAGGAAAGAAATGACAGCACTGTCAATGAGGCAACTACAGTTCAAATAGATGAGAAATTTAGAGAAAAAGATTCTGAAGCAGAACCAGAGAATGATGAACAAGTACTGAATGTGGCCAATGATCTAGTAGTTAGGCGATCAACACACCAGACACAACCACCATCATGGCATTCAGACTATGTTATGGCAAGCCATGGTGCATTCTGTCTTCTAACAGAAAAAGGAGAGCCATCAACTTTCAAAGAGGCTTTGAGTAGTCCAAATGCATCTCTATGGATGGCAACAATGCAGGAATAAATGGAAGCCTTGCATAGGAACAAAACATAAGAACTTGTTGCACTTCTAGAAGGTCGGAAAGCCATTGGTAATAAATAGGTCTATAAAATCAAACAAGATGGCAATGATCAGGTGGAACGATATCGTGCAAAACTGGTGGTAAAAGGATTTGCTCAGAAATAATGTATCGATTTTAATGAGATATTTTCTCTAGTTGTCAGACTTACCACTATTAGAGCTGTAACATCCCCTGCTGCTTTATGGATTGACGACTGTCCCCACAAACCAACACGGGTCTTTTCAGCGTGCTTTGTCCTCACTCGCACGCTTCCTAGGAAAACTTCCCAGGTGGTCACCCATCCCAAAATTGCTCCAAGTCAAGCACGCTTAACTGTGGAGTTCTTTCAGTTTGGGCTACCGAAAAGAAGATGCATCTTGTTGGTATAGGTAGTACAAATCAATTCATATAAGCCCTCCTTAATCAGATAGTCCCATACCTATATCTTAGGATCCTCTCATTCGTGTGTAATCGGTTCATTCATGTACCCTCCGCTGTTCGAAAGCCGAGCCGCTCCTTGTCCGTGCCTCTTTGCACCGGCGATCACTCCCCGACTTCGCAATCCCCGGGCGTTACAAGAGCAGTGCTGGCTATGTGTGCTGCATTTGATTTATATTTTGAGCAGTTAGATGTGAAAATTGCTTTTCTTCACGGAGAACTTGAAGAGGAAATTTATATGCTCTAACCAGAAGGTTTTGAGGAAAAAGGAAAAGAAAACTTGGTTTGTAGGTTGACCAAATCTCTGTACAGTCTAAAGCAGGTGCCAAGGTGTTGGTATAGGAGATTTGATTTCTTCATAATTTGCCTCGGATACAATAGACTGAGTTCAGACCATTGTACATATTACAAGAGGTTTGATAACAATGTTTTCATCATTCTGTTGTTGTACGTGGATGACATGTTGGTGGTAGGCCCCAACAAAGATCGAATCCAGGAATTGAAGGCACAGTTGGCTAAGGAGTTTGATATGAAGGACTTGGGGCCTGCAAACAAGATTTTAGGAATGCAAATTCATCGAGACAAAAAGAACAGGAAGATCTGGCTATCTCAGAAGAATTATTTAATGAAAATCTTGTGACGTTTCAATATGCAAGATTGTAAGCTAGTTTCAACCCCACTTTCTATTAATTACAAATTATCCTCAGGTATGTGTCCTAGTAGTGAAGCGGAGAGGATGAAAATGTCTCGAGTACTATATGCATCAGTGGTGGGAAGCCTTATGTACGCCATGATTTGTACTAGGCCTGATATTGCTCAAGCAGTTGGTGTGGTCAGTTAGTTTATGGCAAATCCAGGAAACGAGCATTGGAATGCTGTGAAGAGGATCCTGAGATACATTAAAGGAACCTCAGGTGCTGCACTATGTTTTGGAGGATCAGAGTTCATTGTCAGAGAATACGTTGATTCAGATTTTGCAAGTGATCTTGATAAAAGAAAATTTACTACAGGCTATGTGTTCGCACTTGCAAGTAGAGTTGTGAGCTAGTTATCCAAGTTACAGACTGTTATAGCTCTGTCTACTACATAAGCTGAATATATGGCAGCTACACAAGCTTGCAAGGAAGCGATTTGGATTCAAAGGTTAATGGAGGAACTCGGGCATAAACAGTCAAAGATTATTGTGTATTGTGACAGTCAGAGTGCCTTGCACATTGCAAAGAATCCAGCCTTTTATTACAGGACAAAGCACATAGGAGTTTAATATCATTTTGCTCGAGAAGTAGTAAAAGAAGGGAATGTGAATGTGCAAAAGATTCATATCAAAGACAACCTAGCAAATGTCATGACAAAGTCAATCAACACTGACAAGTTTTAATGGTGTCGATCTTCCTATAGCCTATCAGAGACGTAAGTAGCAGAGAACTAGTAAGATGAGAAAAGGTTTTGAAAGCTCACCAAAAGTGGATTTAAGTGGGAGATTGTTAGTGGCATAAAGCCATTTGTGAGAGAGAGTGAAAGAAAAGGAACAAAAAAGAGTCAAACAAAGGAGGCGTTTCACAAGAGTTACTGTGCAAGTTACTATGCATGCACAATAACTTTGCATGTGGACTTTGAATTCATGAGAAGTTACTGTGCAACCAATACACAGTAACTCCCAAAGCCTCTATAAATAGAGGAGCTTGACAGTAGTTTCAACATCACAAATTTGGAGAGCATTCATTTGGTGTCTTCTGAAAGTTTCTCCTATTTTATAGAGAGAGTTATACTCTCCTAGTATAAGAGAGAGTGTTATTGTTCTCTCCTTATATTTTAGAGAGAGGTGTAACTTTATCTTTCACATAATGAAAATCTTTCTCGGCTCTTATCCGTGATTTTTCCCTCATTATTAGAAGGTTTTCCACGTAAATATTTTATGTCAGTTTCTATTCCCTCAACTCTAAATTTAGCTGCATTGATCCGTTTCATTACTCTGGTACCCAACAGAATTTTATTAAAAAAATAGTGAAAAATAATAAATAAAGAATAAAAATAAAATTTTATTATTTTTACTATTTTATATATTTTTCTCTTTTATAAAAATCTGAAAATAGAATAGAAAACACACAAAATGAAAATGGTAATCAAACAGATCCTATATTGTTGTTAATATAAGAGAAAATATTACTTAAACATAAAGTCAGCTATGCCACAAATTTTGATAAGAACTTAAAGATCAACCAATATAATAAGAGAATTCACTAGCAGGAAAAAAAAAACAATGTGTAAAAATTTAGATTGAGGAAACTCAATTTAGGAACGTGATATATATATACTCTTTAAGTGCCCATATAAGTATTTACAAATCATTACTAACTATCAAAAGTAACCCGAGAATCAAACTTAAGTTATAACAATATAAATATTTAAAAATGGACTAGATTAACCAACTTCCCATTGCCGCTAGCTGCAAAAAATGAAACATGCATCAAATTAAAGGGAAAGTGTTTCAATTGCTATAGTGTTTTTTTTTCCTTTATTAATGACTACCTTTCTCTGTATGTACACAATAGTAATGAATTTGTTTAGAAAAATCCACTTTTACTTTTATCTAATTAACAATGTAAATTTGTAAGTTTGTCAAGTTTATCACTAAAGTTCACATCCGATCGACTAGCAAATAAAGAGTAAAAGAATAATTAAAGCAAAAAGTAAAGGGTTCATATTATCCTTGGCCTCCAATCGCTTGCAAAAGAAGAAGAAACACATCGTGTGTTGCTTTCATGTTTTCTAGCAGATGCGTGCCTCATTACCTTTTGTCTCATTTTTATGATGCTTGTTTGACTTTATGAGCATGATATACAAGATTCAATTCCAGCTTTCATATGCACATGATGATCTGGTGTATAGACCTAGCTATAATAAACAGGTATATATTCACCTTTTTATCGTCGGGTAATTCTGATGAATATCTAAAGATAAATTAGTTTGGTAAAGTAGAATTAGTACACATATATATAGTACATATATTTAATGAGTGAATAGAATGGGTAAGCACAGACATCATATTTAATAGTAATAAGATTTATAGTATGTATTCATTGTATAATTTTATTATATACCAAATATTATATATATAATATTTAATGAGTGAATATAATGAGTAAGAACCACACATCATATTTAATAATAATAAGATGTGTCGTATATATTTATTAAGTAGTAGTAATATAGTACGTTGATGTACAAGAGTATGAATATATCATTTGAGTTTTATTACAAGAGTGAGTCAAGAGTAAATCTGAGTCATATGTATGGATGATTAAAATGAAAGTTTAATAATCATATGATCACGTAGAAAGTCATCGATCTTTATTTGGTCATGCATAAATTGTCATTCATGTGTGATAATTATCACTATATGAGTAGTGTTGTTAATTTCAATATTGAAAAAGTTAATGTTCATTAGGAGACCTACTTTATAATTATTGAATATATTAGATGGATGGATGAGTAATTATTACTATATGAGTTGTGTTATTAATTTGAATATTGAAAAGTTAATGTTCATTAGGAGACTTACTTTATAATTATTAAATGTGTTAAATGGATGAATAAATGAAAATTACTATCATATTTAAGAATGATAAAATAGATAATAAAATAAATATCCTAATAAATATTATTTTTTAGGTGTTTAAATAATATTTTTTATATTATTGTTGGTGGTTTACCGTAATTTACATATAACACAACCTTTTTTATGTTGACCTGGGAAAAAGTTATACGTGTCATATCAGAAAGATTTGGGCGGTTGGTCACTACATATCCACATGTACCTTAGAGGCACATAATCAAATTGCACAAATAATTTACGATACCTGAAAAGCATTTGTGGGCATATCCACCGCATTTCGGCCATCTAATAATAAGCCCTGCATGCAGCTCCTTTTATCGCTTATTACTATCTCACCCAACTTGGTCTAAAATAAGCTGGAATATTGGAAGGATGGCGCAACTTGCTTCTTTTATTTGGAGGAAGATAATTGAAATTAGCCAATACAATTTGTGCACTGTAAACCGCATGCATGCGTGTTACGTTTATATATGCTTTCAAGCTCCTTAATTCGAATATGATCAACACAAGGGTCATTAACGAAATTTAAAACTGGAGCGTACTTGGATGCTTAAGATTGGGTGATAGTATGATGATGAATTATAAATGGGCAAAAATACTCAAGCCATATGAATTTCTAATATGTGCTCTCACATTTTTTTTTTTTTATGATTTACCCGACAAAATTTAAATATAGATGTGCAAAAAAAGAAGGTGAACCTAGTTACAATTAAGATTTTTTAATTTTTAACAAAAAAAAAAAGAAAGGAAAGTTTTTGAATCTTTCAATACATAAAACCTCACAAATAAATGTAAATATTTTTTTATTTTCTTATTATTTGATAGCACTAATTAGAACAACCCAATAATTATAAATTTGTGTTGATGTGAAGTGATGTAACTGTACCTGCACATTGCACATAGTTGTAATGAGGGGAGTCAAATAGGAGTAGGGGGATCTTCTTATATGCCACCGCCCCTGGGATCAGGGACAAATTTAGGGGGACCATAGCCCCCACCTTCCTCACCATTATGTAATATGTAAGAGATTTCATGAAGAAGCCTTTTAAAATTCTTTACGACAATATTATTAATTTTAAAAAAATTATAGTGGGGCTAAAGTTATAGTACGAGATGCAAGTTGAGTTTTGGGTACAGTGAATTATTATAAAGTGATTGTATTTTTGCCTAAATTAAAAGAATTAGGACTACCCAAATCACATACCAAGTTAGACCCAGGACAAAAGAAATATTTCATTCAACCATTGAACTTTGAGTAATGTTATTAGTAGATATCATGCTAACACATTCTCATCTACCATTAAATAGGATGTGAGATCCGTAGTAGATGGGGTATCTACTCTATTCAATGATAGATAAAAATGTATTAGTACAATGTTTCATAATTTGTGAGTATAAATAAAATTACTCTTGAAGTTTTGAGGAAATTAATAGTAACAATAAACATACAAAATCCCCCTAAATGTGGTAATAATAAAGACAACAAAAGATTTTTTTCTAACCATAATTGTAACAAAAGGTTATCTCTATCATCTTTTCTAAGTTTATAACTTTGACCCCCTATTATTATGGCTCTTGCATCGTCCCTACCTAGGATATTGAGAGGCGACCAACCGAGGGTAAAGGGTTGTGTGAATTAGGGGTGTTTATAATTCGTCTTGGTCCACCAACCCAGCCCGACTCAAAGTTTATTGGGACGAGTTCAGGTCTTAAAATTTGATTAGATATACATTTTGGACCAAGTTTAGATCATACGTCAGATTGACCCGACCTAATTCAAAGTCAAATAATTCCTTAAGAGATATACATATATATTATAATAAATTTTGAAAAATTATAAGATTTTAAAGTTCAATTAATATATTTTACATAATTTGATATTATTTATAAATTTATATATTTTATTTTGAAACTATATCGTAAAATATCTCTAAAATTTGTTTCTTACTTGTAAAATTTTATAACTTTACTATACATAATATCCAAATTCTCGTATATTGTTCGAAATCGGATTGACCCAATATAACCTGGTACACAGTTGGGTCATTATTAGATCTGTTTCGAGTTTTAAAAATTGACCTAGTCTTAAAATAGGGCCAGGTTCAAGTTTTGTTAAACTCGGCCCAACCCATCCCCTGTACACTCCTAGTGTAAATGACCAAGCACATATATGAGACTCCAGTTGGTCTCACACCCTTGTTCGAGCTTAGGGAGTAAGATGAGTTGAAGTTTGTGGATCGTATTTACTTAGATTTACACTGATAGTACTTTTGCTCATGAGATTGCACCCCAATATATATAGTAAGTCAAATGAAAAGCACAAGGTTAAAAATGGAGCGCTTTTATTTCAACACCTAAATTTCTAGTTATGAGGAAGAAAAATAATTGTAAAAGAAAGCAAGAAAGGTAAAATTTTGTTGTAGAGAGAGAAAAGATTAGAGCAGTGTTGGAGGTGTCTAAGGTATTAGGGTTAAAAACAAATTTATATTATGAAAGATATAATTTTTTTTTTTTGAAAGAGTGCTGATATTTGTGCCAAATTTAGATACTTTAGACACACTTTTACAACTTTTTAGAAATTTGAAAAAGAAAAAGTCATTCTTCGATTTCATTATTTTGTTTCACTTATTTATTTCTATAAAATTTTATGATTTTCCCAATTAATTATAAATAAAGAATTATTAGCACTTATTCATTTCATTCAAAGTCCTCCTCTATCAAAGAGAAAAAAAATCCAAAAAATGATTGTAATGATAATTAAATTGAACAGAGGTTTGACACAAACAATAACAGAAAATTCATTAAGGTTAAATTCATAACTTAATGAAGAAATTAAAACTACGCTTTCAAATGTATGATGAAATGTTAATTGTACGTTAGAAACTTGACATACCACTCACACGCATCAGCTATGTTTAAAATGGAAAGAAAAACAATAAAAAAAGAAAAAACAAGTGCAGGTATTCTTTTCACTTTGTATTTCATAAAAGCATGGTTGGATCATGTTAAAATTGTTTACACAAATAATATGACTCAAATGTAGCCTTTCTTTTTAAGGTATGTTATTTGTACATATCCCCCTTTGATTTCCATCTTTACTTAACACCCTCAAAATATAAACTAAAGTCAAGAGTGTGTCCAGGATTGAATGCACAAAAAAGTATTTCTTTTCTTTCTTTGTTTACTAGCAATTAGTGAAAGATAATCAAACAAAAAACCAGTTGGAGATCAAGTTGAGACTTCAAAGAATGTTTGCATAGCACGCTGATTTGGTTGGACGCTTCGTACCTTCTCCACATTAATTAATTTCTAATGAATGACTACCTCCCCACCACCACTAGTCTTTTCTTCTTAACAAGCGGCTTTTCATGTTTATCATAATTCTAACCCATATGGTGGTGTTTTAGGGCTTCCATATGGGGTTTTGGGATTCACACCTTAATCAACTTCTAGAATAGTAATAAAACTGTGAGAAAATCACATGTCTACTTTAGCAGATAAAAGGCTGTTAAATGTTATTTTAATGTAAGCACTTCCATGATAATCTAGTTTATGCTCAAAGTTCTCGTTTACCCAGCAAAAAGGAAGAATGAAAAAATGCGTTACTCAAGTCATCACACATATATCCAACAGGTTTGGTTAAGGTGATAAGAAGGTTTAACTTCTTTTGACAGCTTCGAATCTTAAATAATAAGCAAATTTTATAAGAAATTAGTTTAACTTTTGTGCTTTTACTATTTACTAAGTAAGAATTAGTCTATTGAGTTATTTAAATCACCAAAGCTTATAAATTTTTTCACTTTTTAATTTCTTCATTAGTGCTCTGGAGGTGGTGGAAAAAAAATTCTCGAGTATTTATACATACAAAGTATACGTAACATAAACATAACAAGAGAGGAAAAAAAAAAAGGCACAAAAGTGATGCATGTCAAAAGGAATAAAAAAACAAAATTCACTATTTTCGTGTCTATTTCTCTTATTATGTTCACACATTTATGTTTGAATAAACATTTTTCATGTAAAAATATATGAATATAAGAGCAAAGTACATTGACTTCAAATAATATTTGCTAAAATTTATCCCGCCTCCCATTTATTTATAAAATTTATTTAAAAAATTTATGAATTTGTAAAATCATTACACTAGTTCCTTTTGAATTTACAAAATCATTATACTGTCTTCCCTTCTATTACATAATAAATAATACATCTAGAGAAAATTATTGTTACTGAGATAAATAGAGGAAAGTCAGGGTAAATCTTATAAAATCTCTTTAAGAGGTCAGTTGCACTTATTATAAATGTGTGCAGTATTATTTAAGGAAAAAAAAATCGGAAAATATTCATTGGAGGCGGTATGCTAGGAGCCCAGCAGCACCGTCTTAAAGTTTTGCATTAAATTGCTTGTCAATTAATTCACGGAACACAAGTATCCATAACTGGCTAAAATTTCAGAAAATCAACCAGGCTCGTTAATGCATGCTGCACCCCTTTGTTCTAGTTAAGCAGAATTTCCCCTCTCTTTTCAGTGTCTCAGGAAGGGGCATGAATGATTTTAGCTAGCTACTAATAATAAAAGATAAAAGAAAAAGTGTAGTAGTAGCAAGCATCGTAATGTGGATGCACAGTAATGGGGTGTGTATGTTGTTTTTGTTGTTGTTTCTTTTAGCGGAAATCACACATTTTCTTATTAATACTACTGTACAGTGTGAGAGACCCCCCCTCAAACTACAGATAGGAAAGAAACCAAAAAAAGCTGTTAGATGTCATTATCAAAGCCTTCAAAAGGCGTGGGTAGAAGAGGAGAGAATGGTCATTGAGAGTTACCTCTCTATCATCCCCCATGGCCTTAATCATACCTCATCACAATACCAACTAGACTCACCAAAACAAACTCTCTCTCAACACTTACATATTAGAGGAGTGTGAGAGAAAAAAGTTTTGAAGGGAATGGTTGGTTAAACTCTTATAAGACATGAGACTCAAAGAAAAAGAGTTGGGGTTCGTGACAAGCTCTTATACTTAACATTTTGCTTTTGTGGGGCTAAAAAACGACCAAAAGATCTTTAATCTCTTTCCCCTCAGCACACTTCTGCCGCACTTTGCAGAAGCATCAAAGAGCTCTCATAGGCTTAAAGGTACCGTTTTATTTTTATTTATATTTTGTTTTTTTTTTCGTTTATCACTCCCTCCCTCATCACTTTGCATCTCTTGCAAGGCTTCTGAACCCATGTGACTTCTTTCAAAGTTGGATCACACAGAGTTCAATGTCCTTATATTGTAGTTTGTGTTTTTACCCTTCCCAGTTACTACTAGTACAAACCAGTTTCAAGGCTTGGAAGTTGGAGAAACTCTGCATATTCACTCAGAAAAATTTTGAGTGCCCACGTAGAGAACTCCAACCATATACTGATTTACTATGTCCTTTTTACTCTCTTGTTGTAGCTGTAGTTGTAGACATGTGAGTCACTTTTACAAAACCCATAAAAGAAGCATGGAGTAAATTAACTTTTGTTTGTTGTGTATTTTCATTATTCACATGGTTTTTGGTAGTGGTAATGGTAGTGTTAGTGGATAGGGAATCTTGAGATATTGCAATTGCAGGTTTTCATTTGGTTTTTTGGGATCAACAGCAGTGGCAGAATTATCAGAATTCAGGCAGCAGCAGCAGATGAAGCTCAACAAGCAACACCAAGTAAGAGTGACAGAAAGCAAATCCAAAGAGTGCCACTGTTAAGAAAAACCTATAAGCAAACCCAAAAACCCATTACAAGAGCTAAAGCAGCAACCCCAGAGGTAAACAAGAAAAAAAAAAATACAAAAGAAAGAATCTGTATTTTCATTACCCTTTTACAATACAACATGATGGCCAAATTTTGAGCATAAGCATTCACTATTTAGTATCCTTATTAGCAACTTGTCCAAAGCCAACCCCCATATGCAATAGGCAAAAACACAATAGAAGAACCTCATCAAGAAACTTCTTTGAACAACACAAAGGAGTTATGGGAATGAAGAGCACTGGGGGAGAGATAGTTCAAGTCCAAGGGGGCCACATTGTTCGATCCACAGGTAGAAAAGATCGCCACAGCAAGGTCTACACTGCGAAAGGACCGCGTGATCGAAGGGTTAGGCTCTCAGCACACACAGCAATTCAATTCTATGATGTTCAAGACAGGCTTGGCTATGACAGGCCAAGCAAGGCTGTGGACTGGCTCATCAAGAAGGCGAAATCCGCCATCGACAAGCTTGCTGAGCTCCCTCCATGCCATCCTACACCCCAAACAAATGAAGCACAGGAAGTGGAGGAGCAGAACAATGATGCTGCAGGCTCAACTGAGAATATGGCAATTGGAGAACAATCGGAGTCTTCTGGTTACAACAACTTTCAGCTCCAAAGGCAGCTTGGTGAGGACCCTGAAAACCACCACCACCACCACTCAGCATTCATTCCATCACCTATTGACACTGATGGCATAGCATTCTTTCCCACGACTTCTGCTGCTTCATCCATCAATTTCCAATCCTACCCTCCTGACATAATCTCAAGAACCAACAACAACTCAGAAGACCTTGGCCTTTCCCTTCATTCTTTCCAAGACCCTGGCCTAATTCAGTCTCAAGGAGGTGGAAATCAAAATCAAACACCTTCTAGTGATCACCAAACCCTCTTTGCTGGCTCAAGTGTTGGGTTTGAGGCCAATTATCAAAGGATTGTGGCTTGGAACAATGATGCTGCAGCCACCGATATGAACCGTGCCAGGTTCATGTTGAATTCACCTGGTTTTCTAGGCCAAGGTGGTGATTCTTCTGCTTTTTCTCAAAGGGGTACCCTTCAGTCCAGTTTCTCACCATCACTTCGCCCTTGGAATGAGATTCCAATCGCTTCCTCTGAGCATCACAAGTCTCAGCCAATGCACCAAGCTTCCATCTTTGGCAGCAGGTTCCTTTCTGATGCATTGCCAGGGTTCTGCATTCCTGCTAGGATTCAAGGTGAGGATGAAAGCCATGGAATCGGTTCTGACAGGCCATCATCCTCTGCCTCACCTAATTCCCATCACTGACAGCAAACATTGCACTGCACAATGATGAAGCTTCCTTATCTATCAGGTACTACTTCACTGAATGCCCGTTTTTTCATTTTCTTGGACCATTGATGGGAAACAATTTCAAAGTAAGGGAAAGGGACCACTTCATGAGATTTGAGCAAAGATGTCATCTTTTGTTGTTTATTTTAATGGAAGGAATAATGAAAACTCGTCCAAGCAATTTCTCATGTAATGCTGGAAATTAAGTAACATGAGTTATTATTGTCCACACTGACTACTCCTTTATTTTTCAGAAAAATTCTCTCTCATGAATCTTGTCATGCAGGAGCATTGTGATTGTGCCATTGTCTACTAGATTTGCAACAGTGGGAGGATTATGATGGATTGAACACATTCTGATGATCTACAAACATTTTATATTTGTCTGGTTGGATCCAACTTTTTTTTATGGCTTTCTTTTCCCTCCTTATTTCAGGCCAATTATATTGGTACGTGCCTTTGAATTTCTTTCTTTTTATAATGAAAAGTGGGTTCCCCCGAATGAAAGCCGCTGGATAAATTTATGTTATTAAATCTTTTATGGTTCTTTGCTCAATTAATGTATGGCTTTGAGCTGGATTCCTTGGTTATAGGCCCTCATTGTTTTGTCAATCTCGAGAATAGCACAGTTCATCCGGTATCTAAGTGAACAGCCGAGGCTATACGTGTCTATTCTTGGTGAACGCCACTTCAAAAGAAAAACAGAATCTAGTTTGGTTTTGATTTATTCAGTTATTCTCTCCTGCAGTAGAAAGAGATTTTGGTTTCCTTTTTCCTTGTCCCTCCACGTACAACGTTTTTACAGGAGCACTTTAGAAGTTGCAGACTTTCTTGAACAATTTGGCTATGTATTTTTTCTGTGTCCTTCCAGTTCAACCAACACTGGCAACGAAGATGTGCAGATAGATGGCTCTGTAATTTCTAATGTTAGAGGATTGACATTCCATTGCATTTTGCATGTCACTTAGCCTTGTGGTGGGGTAGTTACATTGGTTTCAGGAAATTCATTAGTTTTCTGTTTTTTTTTTAATTTAATTGACATGTGATTGCTGATGCAGTAGAATCAATAGTAAACTATACGTAGATTTCAAGAGCATCATAGTCAAACCATGTAACATCTAACCAGATACAAATATGAAAACAGTATGCTAGTGAAATAAATTAAAGATCAGGCATTTCAGAATTAGAGTTGCTATGCATTGTTCCGGTTTGTAATTCGTCCCCTTCATACCCCAAAAAGTAAGAAATTGACTCATAGGACCGTGAGATTTGGATGTTGATCTTACCTTGCTGAAATTTTGGTTATGCTGAGTTGCTATATCAAAATTCACAATGCTTAGGCTCCGTGATTTTTTTAATAGGATGGCAGAGGACGTGTTTGGTCAGTAAATAAAAATGGAGAGAAAATTTTATGATGAGTTCTATGTCTGATGACACATATGGAATTCATCTATGAATTTTTTTTTTCTCTATTTGGCCATTCTATTTTTTGCTCCAGTAGCATTAGATAATTCACAAACTCTTGCGAAATTAGCAACGCTTTTGTCAATTAGAGTTGAACTAAAATCTTTTGGTTTCATTTTTAGAGATCTCCAAAGTCCAAACCAGATTTTAAGTAAAAGCCTTTTTTCTATAGCTTTTGCTTAAATCATGATTTTGAAGTCGGGAAAGAAAATTCAAGCGCGTGCATTCAACTTAGTGTCCGATTCCCTATGGTCTGCAGTTTATCCACAAGGCTTAAAAGGGCATATTTATGATTTGTGGAAAAAAAAAACCGAAACTAGCACTAGCAAATAGAGAACCAGCATGAATGTTATAATTCGCATACCTCGCAGGATTTTTGTATTCACTTAGGTTTTTTCCTTCAATGCCTAGGGCGTACTAATACCCTTCTTATTTTTAATGGTTCTGATTGAATTAATGTTTTCTATATTTTAATAAATTGAATAGTCGAATACATGACACAATCTTAGTTATAACAAATTGTAAGGTAATGGTATCCTTAAATTTTATGAGGGTAGCGGAGAAACCCTCACTTATCAAAATGATGTTGAATTGGAAGTATCATTAAAACCAAAAGTTCTTTCTTATATTAGTCTGTGTTTGACAGCTAAACCAAATATTGCTTAAGGTTGCCATTAAAAAACTACTGTGATATTCAAGGTTATTGGCCTCCGTTGATCAAGGTTGATATGAGTGATTTCCTTAATGCATGTTCGGATTATAAAAACAAAAATATGTTTTATATGAACTTGATTCAAGATGTAGATGTGCATACTTCATACATAGACAGGCTCTTGGATGTTTTATGAAAGTATAAAATTATAGTTTGTGTGTCTGAGTGGCAATTGAAAATATAAAATAACCGGAAACTGTATAGGAGAAATGCAACGTTATAAAAAGTAATTAACTTTCCAAGATGTAAGGTCCACGCGACTGAATCTCTTCAATTCTTTAATGGGTCATCTTTTATCTAGTGATTTTGTAAATTTTTGAAAGTGTTGTGAGCTCAATTCCTGCTTGGTTGGGGTATTTCATGTATTCAAGTAACACAGTCCTTTCTTGGTATGTGATAACATGTGAACGAGGCAAGGAACGAGAAGATAACACGTGAGTGATTGAGTGTGTGAGCTTTGGTTTTTGTATTTGGCTTGGATATTCATTAGATAGTGAAAACTCTCACCTCTGCTGGGGACCGAATGTACACTTCCTATTGGAGATCGAACCAACATAAATCATTGGTGCAATCCTCTTATCCTTACTCTTTTATTTTAATATTCTGATTATAAATTCAGTCTTTAATAGTCTCTGAGTCAATGTAATAGATTATATAAACTAATCTGACTACGAGAAGCTAAACTGCTACGTTTTATGTATTTGTCTCATAGCGCATTAGGAGACATTCGAACAAACATCTCCTAAATATACATAAGACATTGCGTGAACTTTCTGATTTGTTCATTGAGTGTGTGGGAGTTAAAAAGGCACTTGATTGAACCCCCTGTGCTCTGATATCATCACAATAATCCAATTGGATTCTTCTATAAAGTAGGGATTTCTTTCCCTGAATATAAAAAACTAATAAAATTTATTCGTACGGCTAGTTTATTTAGTTAGATGATATGTTGAACCAGCTACAATACAGTATGGAAGAAACAGTATTTATTTATTTGGGTCAATCACTTGTTATTAATTTTGAACATTGATATGGTACTTCTCCCAAAAGGATGAGTTTGTAAACGATTTTTAAAGGCAATGTCATAGGCTGAATTTACAGCTGTGTATGAAAAGGATTTATTGGAAGAGACAATACCCACTTCAACGATCCCTATGCCAGGCAGAGCATTGGTCAGTGCTGTAAGCCTGTAATGGTAAGTTGGCCCTGAGACCCGACATCTTCTTCTTTTTTTTGGGTCAAAGCCCGTTATCTTCTTTAAGTTGTATTTTTGGGCTTGACTGCTGGAGGCCAGTTATATGTTATATTCTCTATTTGTATTTTGGGCTTCAGGCCCGTTATCAGTCCATGTTTTTCCAAGGCCCATGGCTCCAAAGGGTGTTGTTTAAAACGACCAGAATCGCGAGTGATGGCAAGTTGAAAAGCCTCTTAACAATGCACATGAGACAGTGATAAGGACCGCGAGTTCGATCCGTGGAGTCAGAGACGCCAAGTCCCCAAACCCCCCCAACCTGACCAAAAAAAAAAAACGACCAGAATCAGTCTTGATGGAAAAATGAAGAAAGTTCATCGAAGGGAGATTCATTGGCAAGAAGTGGCTTAGTCAACTAGTGCCTGGGGGCGCTGGTGGCTCCGTCATTCTTCTGGTTCAGAATATTCAAAGCAAATGTTATGTCAACTGTTTTCCGTAGCGCTTTCATCACCTTCTTTGCCGAAGCAAGACTTAATGTTACATCAGCTAGGAAAAAGTCTGAAAATGAACTAAATGAATTACACAATAGTGGATTGTTAGTTGATTTTTAAAAATCAATACAAGTAAATAATATTACTGGATTTATTTTAAAATCCTGTTATTATTTGATAATCATTTAAGGCTTAGCAGTTTTTCTTTTTCTTTCATTATTTTTCTACAAAAATCCTAAAAATAATGTGATACTTTTTTAATTAAAACTGAAAATAGAAAAATAAAAAAAATATAAAATCAATTGTTTAATTTCTATATATTGAAAGTGTGAAATTTTTTTACATTATTATTCAATCAAATAATCTTATTTGTATGACTTTTCAATATGATAACTAACCACATTTATTGATAGAACATTATATGATTAAATGACAGATAGTGAGTAAAAATTAAACTCTAAAATAAAACACATCAAACAACCAAATTCACTTATATTATAACTCACCTCAAACAACCAAAATTAAAATAGTTTATATAAACCATAACTGCTGTTATGATTGACTAAGGAACCTAGGTGCAGGTGCCCTGCAATGCAAAATTGACAAGAGTAGGAGGCTAACTTCTGTTTACCAGATATTGTCTTCTTTCAAGTGTAGTTATATGTCTTTGTTTTTGGAGCGTCATGTCACGACCTTGGACACACTCCAACGCTACCATGCCGGCACTTGAACTTACTCAACCTCTTGACCTAAGCACCAAGTCAGCCTCACTCAAAATGACTCGCAACGGAAGTTAAGAGCACAAGAGAACGTTAGAAGCTTTGGTGGAAGAACTCTCTCAGACACACAATGGAATACTTACAAATGACTTCAATGTCTTGGATGGTTTGGCCAAGAATGACCACCCCCTATATATAGCCTTCCACCTCCTTAACGGACGGTGGAGATTGATTTTAATGGATGGTCCAGATTTTCTATCCAGAACCTTTCTATATTTCACACATCTCCACATGTTTCTAGAACCTCCTATACATATCTACTAAGGACATTCTAGATAGCTCCTACATACCTCTACAAGCTTCTAGATACTTCCTCATGTCTCTTCATCCTTCTAGAAAGTTCTACATGATTCTACACAGTTCTACATGGTTCCAGAAGTATTTAGAACTCTCTAGAACTATCTACACAATTCTTCAAGTTTCTGGAACATTCTAGAGCACTCTACACTGTTCCACCATATTCTATATTTTCATACAGTCTTTCAGAATTTCTCCAATTTTTCATCTATTAACCCCTCAAGAAAGACCGTTCGTGACAGTTAGCAATTTTAACAACATTGCAGAAATGGGCATGCCCTTTGCCACATAATTCACGTCTACAAAAAGGCACATAAAGTGACGATGCACCAATAAAAGAATGTACACAAAGTGGTGAACCGGTGTTGCTTTGCTCTTCAAGTTTGCGGTTTCCCAAACGGATAAAGAGAGAAAGATAAGTGTTGCTTACGAATTATTACGGATAATAATAACTTGCTAGCTATTTGCTTAAAATGTTGTTCACCATAACTTAAACGGAATTCTCAATTCAATTCTACAATAACTTACACTCCAAAACTCTAAACCCAACTATAAAATAAAATTAAAAAATATTGTACAACAACAACAGAAAAAAAAATGATTTTCTAGAAATATGAAGGTATTTGGAGAATGTTTTTCTAAATGAAAATGTCCCACAATGTTTTTTTTTTTAAAAAAAAGTCAAACCTCTTGAGTATTCGAAAGGGTTAAATCATACACGGTGTCATTTCTTTGGGTTGGAGTAAATTAACTTACAAACAAGATTTTTTTTTTTGATTTTTTGTGCTAGAACTTGGACAATAAGTTAATTGACCTAATTGATCTACCTCCTATACAAAGTCATAAATTAATTATTCAACTCGTAGTAACGTGGAAATCCATCCTTTGACTATAATTTCAAGTTTGGAAGTCAAGGCATGACGAGTTCCCTCTCCCACTTTCCCGTCATGCATCGATTGCAATCTGCTTTTAATATGAGATTTGGTTGTTTGAATAATAATAGAAGTAATTGTACCATGCATGAGACCAACCCCTATCCTAATTATGCAATGGAAAACCCAACTTCAAGGCTTGCTTAATTTCCTCCATATATCATTTTCAAAGACTTTTATTCGAGTGACTCAGACGGGGTTGTTGGTAGTAACCTGAATTTCTGATGCCATACGCATGGAAAGCCACGGAGAGGAGAGATTATTATACATGACCACAAATTTATCGCCTCATTTTTACACATATTCTATAGATTCTATTAATTTTATTTAAGATAAACTAAATTATTTATGAGACCTATCAATTTTACTGTAAATATGTGTAAAGATAAGATAATAAACTTGTGTTTATCCAATAATTTTTTGACAAAAAGTTTGACCAAATCAAAGGTATAGTTTTGCAAATCGATTTTCAATCAATAATGCCGTATTTGAATATACTGTTAAAATTTAAGAAATTAAATCAGTTTATAAAAAATATTCCAACGTGGAATATTTAAGTTGTTTAGGGGGATCAAGCATTCAAAGCAAGGAAAAATTGATGTGAGCTATAATTCTACAAAGAAAAGCTTGAGACAAAGTAGATTTTCAAGGAAGAAAATTAGTAACATATAGAACTAGAAATTTTTTTTAAAGAAAAAAGCACGCGATTATTCTGAGCACAAAAGAGATCATTTAGAAAAGTAAAGACTTTTAAAAGTTTTTAATTAATAAATTTCAAAGATGGCAATGCCTATTTTTTTACCTTCATTTTTTTTCTTGGAAGTCGAATTTGATGTTTGTCTGTGTGAAAGATGTTTGTATAGATTTCATAATTCAAAACAAAAGAAATGTTTGTTACTTTGAAAGCTAGTAGCTACCTTGTGTTCACACCTTGTCGGCTTCAATCGGCTGGGTCATATCTCCGATATTCATTGCATTTATGTTCAATTTTTTTTTTCTAAATTTGCGGCAGGGTCATTTGCACTTGCAAGTAGCGAGACACGAAAGTAAACGTCTTAAATACTTACATTTGATTAAATATATTCGGAAGGATAAAAGTAAAACCATTTTTTCTTGTCTTTTTTTTTTCCTAACGGGAATTCATTCTCTTGTTAAAAGGTCATAAAAAAATTAGTTAAATAGCAAAAATAAAATCTGACGTGAATAATGAGACCAAAGATTCATTAAAGTATATTTATGAGTGGAGATTTTGGAAGAAAGAGAATAAGAAGAAAGAATTTGTAATATAATTTTATATTATAAACTTTTCATTCCTCTCTCATTAACTTTAAAATCTTAACTCACAAACATACTTTAAGTTTCATATCGATGATGAGTCGAAAGTCAACAACTATGTATCCTCATGTCATGTGTGCCGCATTGCCGTACATTCTAGTAGTCCTATAGGTCTAATTCTCTTTCTTTTTTCTAAGGACAAGTGTTGTATGCAAGGGTAAATTTAGATCCTGATAAATGTAAGGTGCCTACTTCCATGAATAGATTGGTCAGTGGCTCCCATTCCTGTGAGATGTATATAGTCCAGGAGTATGACACATTGTGATTTGCTATTTTGAGTGATTAATTATATGTAAAAAGTAATTTAAGATTTATAAAGGGTAATTTAGGCTTTTTGTTTGGTGTTTTTTTGTTAAAGCAATTGAAAAAATGATATTAAAAAGAAAAAAGTTTTTTTGTTAAAAGAAAATGTTAATATGTTGGAATAACTTGTAGGTGTAGTGAATAGTGGTCATCCCTTTTTGTTTTTGATTTTTTTTTTTATATATGATTGAGGTTTGTGAAGTTTATTTTTATTTTTGCATTCTTCTTACTTTTTTAGTTTCTTTTAATTGTAATAATTTTTTTAAATTTAATTATTTTTAATATTAGGGTATCAATTTTGTTTATTTTTATTTAATTTTTTTTGCTGAATTCAGGTTGTTTGTGAACAGTGCATTTTTTATTTTTCCTTTATTTTTATTTTTTGTGACAAATTTCTTTATTTTTTAATTTAATGTTTATATTTTTTGATTGTAATTTTGTAAAGAATTCGGGTGATCTGAACTCTAGCAATTGTACAGTACTTTTTATTTTATATTCCCTTTTCCTATTTTTTATTTTGTTATTTTTCCATATTTTTAATATTCATTTTTTATTTAATTTATAAAGAATTCAATTTGTCTGAACTCTATATAGTGTAAAGTACTATTTTGTATTTTTATTATTTTTTTTATGTAGTTAATTTTAATAGTTTTTAATATTTATTTTTTGTAATTTTTTAGATTTTGGTTTGTCCGAAATGTGTGTTGGGAACAGTGCACTTTTTTTAAAAAAAAAAAAATTCAGATTGTCCTGGATTTTTAAATTTTATATTTTTATTGTCTTTAATATGTATGTTGTCATATTTTGTATTTGTAGTGAACAGTATTCATCCATTTTCACGTTTTTTTTTTATGAATGAGGTTTCTCAAATTTATTTTTATTTTTGCCTTTATCTTACTTTTTCATGTGATGCCCAATGTATACGTGACAGTGGATAAGTTCCGTACTACCCTAGGGTCCCCTAAAACCCACCCGTGTTGCCAGGAAGGCCCCGGGATGCTTGGAGAACCCTTTGTACAGCAAACATGGTGTTGGTGGCAGCGTGAGTTTCGGGCTTCTAGGGATCGTTATAGCAGTCTAGGTCATAAGTGGTGAGCGCGGTCAGGCATGACTGCTATAGTGGTGTCATCGATCCAGAAACAGTGCAAAACGCAGCGTTTCGTGTAAGTGAGCTCCCCAAACCCTTTTAAACACTCCAAACTTGGGATTTTTTCTCCCTATCCGAACCCTACACTCTCCAACTCCCTCTCCCACTCCTTTCTCATAAATCCACTCCATTTATTTTCCTCCCAAAAGATCAAATGTAAGATTTATGGGCTTTTGTTGTTCTTTTCCTTCCCCTTTCATATCTTGGTGTTTGGGTTGTTGTTTGTCTTCATTGTTGTTAAGTGGGGGTGCTCCCTCAATGTTGTTAGAGTTATGTTTGAGTAATCTAGAGGTTTACATAGACTAATCTAGAGTTTTGTGGTTTCAATCGCAGACGTTGGTGCCATTCCTCCTCCCCGGAGTCCTCGCAGAGTTGGCAGTTCACAGTCTATCCCTCCAGGTGAGTGGGTTTGATCTCATGGCCTTAATTTGGTCATTATATGATTATTTGTTAACATTGCGGAGTGTTTTGCGGATTTAGAATGAGTTCTTGCATGATATAGCTTTAAGTGAAAAAAATACATTTTACTAAAAATGCTCCATTTAAACTTGTGCATGAAAACATTATTTTAGAAATGCATAGGACCATATTTGTTTGATGAAAAGTTTTGTATGATTTTAAATTCGTAAATTGAATTGATTAGAGACAAATGAGGGTTTCTATGAATTTTATGTTGAGGTTTAAGATTTTATATTTGGATGAGAATTGAGAAGTGTTGGATTAGAAACATAGAATTCCCCTTTTATGACTTCAGTGATTTAAGACTAAAGAGAGTTACTGAGAAGAACAGAACTGTGAGTTAACGGCAGTTATACCGTTAATCTTGGTATACCAAGACCCGCCAGGGGTAATTCATCCTTGAGTTAGATTTGTCTGCCAAGGACACGGTTTGTTAGGGACTGAAGAGATCACATTAGCCAGAGACTTTGTCTGCCAGGGACTTAGCACCCTCCCTACAGTTGATGAATACTCTGTTCTCTTGTGTAATTCTTGAGATCATAAAGATTATAATTAATATGTAAAGTAAATAGAACTGTTTATAAATGTTGTATTTTACCATTATATATATATATATATATATATATATATATATTATGTTTTCCTGTCCCATGTACGGTTATGAGTGAGGATCCACTCACCGAGTTTTGGTTTCAAAACTCACCCCTCTCTTCTATTTTTTTCCCACAGATACAGACGTAGCTCAGGACCCCCCTCTTCCACCTCCTCAGCAGTAGTTTTCTTCAGTTTGGGTTGAGCTTCACAATGGCGTGAAGCCGTGTTATTTTTGTTCATGGTAGATGTGCTCCAGTGATGTGACGGGCAGGGTCCCGGATCGCATTTAGTCATTTCATTTTGCATTCTGATATTTCATAGCATATCACCATAGATATTTTGTATATGAGTAATTCAGTCGAGATGCATTTTGTAGCTACAGTTATGAAATTTATCTATAAAGAGGATGCTATTTCTAAATTAGCAAGGTTTATTTATTAAGTTGACTTATGATTGAAATCATGTTTTATGAATGAAAGTAGCTATATAGTACGGTACAGAGGTCACAAGGCTTATGTGGGGATTAGATTCCTCACGTGCCAGTCACGATCCAAGTCAGGTCGTGACATTTCATTAGTTTTAATTTTAATTATTTTTTGCAATTAATAATTATTTTAAATATATTATTTCAATTTTTTTATTTTTTCATTGTAATCAATTTGTCCAAATTGTAATTTTTTAATTTTAATTCTTTATAATATATAAATTGCTTATTTTATAAATTTTTATTTATGTTTTATTTTGTCTTACTGTGACGGCCTTTACACCTGATTTAACAGGATGGTTAATTTTTTCCAGGTCCACTAATATAAAATAATTTTTCAAAATTTGTTTCAATGGTTCCTAATTATATTGTCAGACTAATTTGAATATTCTACAATTTCATGCCAGATGTGCACATGTTTCTTCAAACATTTTACTTTAATTTTGCTTAATTCTATTTTTTTCACTTGCCTCTAATATTTTTTTCGCCATAATTATTTTACTATTTTAGTGGATGTAATATTGTCTTTTCTGCCTTTATTCTTGCCAACAATTACACTTCAGTCCCATCTGCTTAGCAAACCGAATCATGGTCCATCTTGCCACGTGTCAGCTCCTTATTTGCTGGCTCCATCAACTGTAGCGTAGACATTGACTGTCAATTACATCTGAGAATCCTCTGGCTATTAATTAGCTACGTTTTCATATGTCGTTTTTGCACGAATATTTTCAGCCATTTAGTACTTTTTATTTTATTATAAGATTATCGATTTAATGTGTTGTGTGTGTTTTTTGGTTGAGTGTCAAAATAACAAGTTAAAAACAGATTAATGTGTTTCTCTTTTTGAATGGTTAGAAGATTACAGGAGAATTAATTCCTTACGAACTGATTTATCTCCAGTAAAAATGAAGTTATTTTTGTCCCAAAAACATATAGTCAACATGCACTATAGTCTTTAATTATACAACTTTTGATACGTTGAGCACATCTCTATCTATAAATTGATATGATGCATGGTGTGTTTTCTTCTTTTTCTTAGCTGCGTCTTCTCATGGTATTAATTCCAAGCAATGTAGCTGTATCTTCAAACAAGGAACAATCCTCAACATCCCCATTCCCATTGTTTGCACGACAAAGAGAGAGAAAATGGAGAGAGTACAAGGGTCAATTTTCAACAGTCAAAACTCTTGAAAAAAAGGGCAGTTTCTTGTTAGTTCAGACCATAGACTTTTTATACCCACACTAATATATGATATTGAGAGAAGGAAAAAAAATATATATATAATGCAAAAACCAGAAGACCATAGACTTTGGCTCTTATTTTTCACACTCTCGCAAGCCTTACACGTAGAATCCACACCACCACCAACTTACCCAAAGTCATAAAACTCATAACCAGAGCAAAAACCAAAACCCATCTTCTTCATCAAACTCACAAACACACCAAACATAACTAAATAGTAAACACCCTCTGTTTCACTCTCTCATAGAAACCAAACCATGAGCAGTAATAATGGTTTCTATTTTGATGACCACAACAACCATGACCCATTCTTCAGTTTCCACAACCCACCATCAGAACACAGCGACTGGAACAGGAGGATCTTGTACATGGCCATAGTTTCCTTAACAGCGGTCTTGTTTTTGGTGTTTGCACTTCACATCTACGCAAGGTATGTTCTTCGACGCCAAGCTCGCCGCCGTGTCGCCATTCACCAGCTCAGCCTCACGGTGGCGCAATCAATGCAATCATCAGACGACAACAACAACAACAACAACAACACTGGCCTCGACCCCAACATCATAGCCACTCTTCCCACCTTCATCTTCAAAACAAAGAGGCCCCAAAAGAAGCACGAAGAAGGAGAGGAACACGATGATGATCATGTCGATGTTGATGCCTCTATTGCGGAGTGTGCAGTGTGTTTGAGTGCTCTAGAGGATGAAGAAACGGTGAGGATGCTACCAAATTGCAAGCACACTTTCCATGTTGGTTGCATAGATACGTGGTTGGCTTCGCACTCCACGTGTCCCATTTGTCGAACCAAGGTTGAGCCAATAATATTAAGGCTTCTTGAGCCTCAGCCACGTGAGGGTCCTATTGGTCTTCTTGATGGCGCTGCACCACCTGCAACTTTGTTTGAACCAATTGAAGGCACATCTGATGGTAATAATAGTAATAATAATAATGGTGCTAATAGTGCTATTGTGGGGTCACCAAAAATCAGTGGCTCGGTTTCAAGGTTGAGCTCCTTTAGGAGGATTCTTAGTAGGGAGAGATCGTCTAGGAGGATCCAACCTTCTAACCATGATGTTGATGACGTTGAGCATGATTTAGAGAGGCAGTGATTAATTAATTGTTGATGAGGCCAGGTACCATACCATGATATGTCTGGATTTTAATTACCACTGTTTATTTTTCTCATTATACTGAGGAATATTGATGCACATAGAAAGAGCTTCCAGAATGAAAAAGAAAGGTTGCCGGAAGGTGATTATGATTTTGAAATTTTTTGTACATGTTAGACTAATTTGAGAGATTTTGTGTTGAAATATTATTATACTTTCTGAAAAGGATTTGGTGTTTGGTAAACCTAAGCATATTACTACTAGTGACCACCGGTGATATAATATGGGCGGATTAGGTGGTTGTTATTGCATGTGAGCTTAGCAAATTAATTATCAAATTTCATTTATTTTGGGCTATATTTTGTGGTTTGTTTTTGGTTTTAGCGCCTTGGCATAAGTTTTAGGGGGAAGTGAAGAATCAAGATCCTTATGTTTAGGATTCATGTTGACTAATTGCTTGTATTAAAATCAATGTATTACCGAGTTCCGAATCTCTGATGGTGTGGCACAATAAAATAGGGAAATAATTTTTCAACACTCAAATGGAAATGTTGTGAAAGGAGTGGGAGGAGTGATACAAAGAGAACCAACTGGGAGAAAAAGTAAGTGATAAATCTTATATATTTTATAAATAGGTTATTTAAGTATTTGAGATAAATGGATATTGAAATAATATTTTTAATAAAATATAGATATATGCTCCAAATGTGGGATTTTATTGTATAGTCACTACTTAGAAGAGGGAGATATTAATGCAGGTAATCCATATCCTCTCATGATTAATTTTCGATTTATTTTGAAATGATAATGTCTTTGCAAAGAGATAAATAGACACAAAAATATTATATTGAAACAGGGTTCAGTTCATGAACATAGCAAAACACCGATTTGAGTCTCTTTCTCTCTTCTCCCTGCATTATTTCAGCTGCCAAGTCTGTCAAATATGCACCATCAATTCCACTCACTTGGTTGTTTTCTTCCTCATTAAGTCAATTACTATAGCTGTCACTAGGTGGGCAATTTTAAAGTATTATACTATTATTCATGTGGCTAGCAAACAATAATTGAACACAATTTGTGTTTAACTTTAAAGAGGACTCACTTAACCTTTCCCTTTTAGTTAAACGCAGATACACAGTCATATGTATAATTCTTTTACTGTAATTCAGCAGGACTCCCCACCCTGCACCCTCTTTTCTTGAATGTGTAAGTAACCAGGTTCCTCTTCAGTATATGATTTTCTGTTGTGGTCCATCAGCAATATATCATTTGATGAAAATTATTATCTTTTTATGTGGTAATCCGAATAAAGTTTTGGATTACTTAACGAGACATTATCATGTTCAAAATACCTATGGATAATACTATGCGGAACCATTCGATTGCTATTGACTCCTATTTGAATTAAGTCTACACACTATTCAAGACGTGAGTCGTCATAATATATATATATATATATATATATATATATATATATATAACTTTTTTTTTAACGTGACTATGCATAAAATAAGTCTTACAATGCAGGAAAAATGCAACTTTTAAGAAGAATCATGATGGCATTTTGAAAGCCCATACCCAAGACGTGAAGTACGTTATCAGTTTAATTTGACGTAACACTTTGACAAAGTTATAGAAAATTTTTATCCCAGTGCTTGATTTCAAGGTTGTAGCTAATCTCTGACTCATAAACTCAACAACTCTTCATAGACTATTTGGCTAAATCTTAAAAAGTACAAGATTCTTCTTGAAGATCTGGATCCATTTAAGGCAAGCACGGCGAAGTTTGTGGTTGCATTTTATATTAATCTGGTACATACAAATTGTGTGCACTAAGCCAATAAACATTAAATAATTTTATGAAATTTTACCTAGACACAAATTTTAGATCTTGAAGTAATAATGTCACATTTTGTCGATTGGTTTGGTACGGTATTATCCTCTTTTAATTTCGCTGACACAGTTGGCACTCATTTAATTAAGCATACCTGCTGTAGCTTACAGTCCCTTTCGTTGGGAGGAATTTGAGAGGAAGGGAAGGGGAAGGAAGAAAATTGGAGGGAGAGACTAAAATTTCCATCCTTTGGTTGGGATGAAAATTGAGAAGAGAAAGTTTAAACAGTAAAAGGTGATATGGGACCCACTGACAAATTTTTCCACCCTGTGGATGGAAATTGGAAGAAGAAGTTGCAACATTTTTACATTTCTAACAATACCTCTAATGCAACAAGTACTGTGATCTCCCTGGTGTAAAGCTGGTCCAATAATGGAGGCCAGCATCCAAATTAAACCTCACAGGACCCCAACTTCTCCATCTCCATGAAGGAGTTGCTGGTCTCCATCATAAATAAAAATTAAATAAAATACTAAATTCTTAAAACTAACCTACGCTAAAAAAGACGTGTAGATGATAGATTTGAATAAATTATTTTATTCAGATTAGACTTTTATTTTAAACTTGTTAAATTAAAATAGTTGACATTTCTATTTGATATTAATTAAAAATTTAAATTGAGTCTAGTTATTCGTATTTTATAAAACTAAAACTTAAAAGGTCAAAAAAAAAGATGAGTTACTTAAATGCGTTTCATTCTGTTATTTGAGTTTGGTTGTTTGTATTTTAAAAATAAAAAATTTGTGAGTTATTTAAATATGTACGATACTTATTATTTGTGGTTTGATTTAATTGGTGAATAGGATTTTAAATTTGTTAAATTAAAAATAGTTAACTTTTCTATTTGATATTAATTATAATGACATAAGGGTAAAATTGTCATTTGGATTCTTTATTCTTTTTATCCTTTCATTTTTCAACCCAAATAAATAAAAGAAAATAATCATTCCTTTACTTCCTTTCCTTTTATTATCCTTTCAACCATGAAAAATAAAAATTCATCCAATTTCTTTCCATCCAGTTTCTTTTCTTTTAATTTCTTTCCACTCAATTTCTTTCCTTTGCCAAACAAACCCTTAGTGTTGATCCATCTCACTAAAAGGATTAATTAAGGGCGACTCTGATTGGCGCTCAATGGTCAACATCAAGTATACATAGCCACATGAAATGGATTACATTTGTATTATTCCTGATACACCAAACAAAAGTGAGTCCAAATGTGTCAAAATTCTTTTGCTGAGCCTGAGAAGCTGTTAGAGAGGAGAGATTCTTGCAAGTATGCCACTTTTATTACCTTATATCAAGTCAAGTTCTGTAATAAGAACGTGTTCCAACGACTTTGTTCTGAAAGAAATTGTATCCATAACATGGCAAAGTGATATAGTAGACATATTTGGCAAGAGAAAGATACATGATAGGAATTGTTGGGAGAGAGAAAGTACGTGGATTCCACCGCCTTTTGTTTCTTGCATGTCCAGAGCAAGTTATCTTTGTTGTGTTCAAATTTGTAAATGAGTGATGCTGAACGGCTCAAATGGAAGGAAATCAACGAATTATGCAGTGTGAAATTAACGGCTCAAAACATGGCCTTACTTGATGAGAGGCAGATAATAATCCAGAACCTTTGCATACAAAAAGAATTAATCGAGATGAATCAAATGGGGAGCACAATTGAATGCTCCATGTGCTTCTTATTAATTGAGGAAAGCTGTAACTAAAGAGTCTAAGCCATTCCAATAACATAATTAAGAATATACACCAACAGTAGAGACAAAGGATAGAGTGCATAGGCAGGAAGACACAGCCATAGAGGGAAGGTAGTGCGGAAGCTGGAAACCAAGCCCATTAATATGCAAACAATCAGAATCACAAGCACCTCAGCGGAGAAATTCCATGTCAGGTTCCTGAAGTAAACCAGACCCAAGAAAACTGATAGGGAAAGGATGTTGCTCATTGTCACCGATCCATATATCTACACAAGAGAATAAAATCAAACAAGTGTTACAAGTATAATCTGAAATAAGTTGTGTGTTACTAATTCCATTGTCCACAAAATGAGAAGGGATGCAATGCAAACCTCAGAATATGTCAGTGACGCTGTTCTGATCTTTTTCCGGCTAGCGAAAATAAGAGCCGAGACAATCTCGCTGGAGCTAGCGAAAGGAAGGATGACAAATGAAACAAAGAAAGAAGGAATACTTGTGGCTGTTGAGAAGTTGTCCACAGCATCAACAAGGGGATCAGCAAATACAGCAGCTGCAGCAGTTCCCATTAGCAGCATCACCGCCGCTTTGAATATGTTCCACCTTGGATGTTTGACACTTTCCACAGTTTCATCGCCATGATCACTCCACAGGTCTTGTTCTGCCCTCATTCTCTGTTTGTCATTAAGGATGTCATTACACTGTCTAGTGTGACTAGCGTGTATTATTGTGTCAACAACGTATGTACCTGATGGAAATTGTTTAGAAGTTTAGGTGTTGTGGGACTATGGCCATTCGTCTGTGTTGTAGAACGCGTAGCTTTCTGAAGCCATCTTGTTATTCCTCTCACAAACTCTTCCATGTCAATTCTGGAGTCATGTGACTTGTCAAAATCCAGCATGATTCTTTCAACTGCATCGTCAATGTCCATATCTACCTCCTCAAAGTGCATTCCTATTATGAGGGCTCTTAAGTCTTTGGCTGTTATGTACCCTTCAGAATTTTTGAGTGACTCAAACAACCTGTCAATTTACAAATACAATGTGGGTTGCATAATCAGTTTTGATGAGTAATATCATGTTTTCCACTGAGGTCAATTTGAACTTGGATATTATATTTGTTTGTATGTTTCCATACTTCATGTAATTTATATCAGAGAGACTGCACATTGGAACAAAAATTAGAATAAGTTTAGGCTCACTTTTGTATGACCTCAATGTGAGGTTCACCGTTGTCTTTGAGGAAACGGCCCCTTGTCTGTGTTTTTAATTGTTCTAGAAAGCCTGACATTAAGTTCTTGTACTTGACATATGCAAGTCTTCTGCTCTGAATCCTTGGCTGAAAAATCTTTATTATTGATACAAGGAAATTAGTCAGAATCTGTCGTATGAAACAAGTAGGCTTGCTATCTAAAAAATCATCGTTTGGTTGCTAAAGAAATTTCATATTATTAAGTGACCAGCAGTTTGAATATGGGGTCATATATAATTATAGCTACCTGATAAAGGGTATAAATGAGCAATAAACAAATGGAGACAATGAGTGAAAAGAGAACTGCTGCACGACTTTGAGGAGTTCCATGAATGATTTGAGGTATTTGTACAATAACAAATGGAATGGCGGATATTATCATAATCCTTGCAGCATAGCTGGTCCAGATATCAGTGCTTACACCAGATCCTGTGAGGGATAAAGAGAATATGATTTGCCAAAAGGAAAAAGAACAAAATGAAAGATAATTAACTGTCTCGATTAAACAACCTCAATTTGATGCGAGTAATTGAATAATTGAGATATCATATAATTAAGTCCCTTGCTTAGTTTTCAGGTTCTCCCCACAGCCCCTACCACTGGGAAAATCTAGTTGCCATAGTCCCATAGATCATAATCTCAATGTTCCATTCACCTCACTCTCTGTTATTGCCTGGAGGGTGCATACAATGGGGACAAGAATAACATAACATGTTATTGGTAAGTGAACACTCGATAATTATCTTCATGTGATAGAAGTTACATTCACAGTAATAAGCATTGCATCATCTAAGATGACAGATAAATTAAGGTATTGGGGACATACCGGCTACGTTAAATCCCTTTGTGTCTTTCTGATCTATTGCAACTGAATTTTCAAGGTCACACCTTCCAACTATAAGACAAGATCCCCATAGTATAGTCAGGAGCATTACAGTTGATCCAGCTAGCAGGCCCATTCCTACAGAAACCTGGCTTTGAGCTGTTTCTTTGCTCCCAGATAGTCCAGATGCTAATCAAGCAACATAAAGTATACCCTTTTAAGAACTCAATTTTGACACTACAATTTCAATAAGTTACAGACAAGAAAATAGGTAACTGCAAAGCAATTGCGCTGAAGCATAGGCAATTGAAAATTACACGCATTAGCCCATTTCATTTTAAAAAGATAGGGAGGAAAAAAAAAAAGTATAACACAAATTAAAGCTAGCTTCTGGGATGGGGTGACAATGCTGCATATGCCTGAAATTTAACAAACAACTAGAACTGCAATTTCTTGCTTGATGCCTGATGAGCTATATTAGCATATGAGCTGCAATCAATTCTTTCACGACGGAAAATGGTGTTTGCATATAGCTTTTTTGAGTGTCTATCACATAGAGGAATGCATGTATTAATGGCGATTTCACTTTCATTAATGGGGAATAGGATGAATTCGATGATAAGTAAAAATGTGATCATCTTGATTCTCCGATCATGCTTGTTAAATTCCCTTCTTATTTACACATGAATCTATCTCAGCAAATAACATCATTATCAGTTACTACTGCAGATTGCAGTCCCCCCCGATTCCTTACCAATCAATGTGAAATTCCCACTATTAACACATGTATCATTCCTCTATGTCTATAGACATAATCAGTGTCCAAATAGCACAACACTTTCATGATTGTCACACTTGCTTAGAGTTTTCTTTTCTAAAGATTGATCCTATAATGTGGGAATACCCTACTGAATGATCATCAGAGATCAAAAAGAAGCCTACCTAGAATAATTGTTGCATCAGGAAGAGAGCTCAGTACAGGAAGGAAGAGGCCACCAATAATACCAGGTCCAAGAATTTGAAGCAAAATCTCACTGCCAGCTGATAGGGACTTGGCTGCCAAGAACATCAAGTAACCATAGACTACAATAAGAAAGACATTGCCTAGAACATTAGTGGTACATGGCAAAAACCCGTAAGCTTCTGTGCAGGTATCTGATGAACTTAGCCGGTTCATCAGGTAAGTAAGAGATGGTTCACCATGATCATGGACTCCATCAGAAACCATCACAAATGATTCCTGTTCTGTGATAGGTCGGCCATAATTAGACTTTGGTAATAATATGAGCAAGAAGATGACAAGGTAAAGGAATGAAAACTTGTGTCTCATGGTTCTTGGATTGGCTAACTTTACCACTTCATAGAATGCTTGTAAACTGAAGGCAACTGTGTTGTGTTCTCCCCTCTCTCTATATATATATCCTATGATATATTCATGTTTGAGGCTATGTCCTTTTTAATTTGTACGCGTGGCAAGGAAGACATGGTCTTGAAGCATAGAAAAAGTTTGAACAAGATCAAAAGTTGAGGAAACATATTGGAAGTTGTAGTTTTTTTTTTTTAGCAGAGCCTTTGCTTAGCGTGTGCACTATGATATGAGCAATTAATATCTTAATTACAATGTGATGGTTTCGTGGTGATGGCATGGCATGCCTATCAAATTGGTTTTCAAATTTCAATTTGATGGGGCAGCTTACTTTACTGGCCTTTTTTGTCTTGGCTAGTCCAAAAATCCAATCGATTAATTGTTTAATAAACAAGATGGTTCTGAATGGAATGCAAAGACTTCTAATAAGTTGTTTACCTTGTGAGAAGTCATGACGTTTTCTTTTGCTTTATTATCTTCATATGACGCGTTCTCGAGAATCCAGTACACAAGAATATTGTGGTGCAAAATCTTTGAAGTTTTCTTATTATATTCAAGGCAGTTGTCTAGTAAAAACAAAAAAAAAAATTATTCATTTGACACATAGCTAGTTTAATCTCTAACATTCGGAGTAAAACGCTGATAATTTTCTCCTTTCGCTTTTTATCACGTATCATATCATTTCCTCTTGCTTGATACCCCGTGTCACATATAAATGATTTTTATATTATAAAATGCTTCTGATGTAAATATCCCTTTTAGACTTAAAAACGTAAATTGTACATCTCAGAGATAATAAAGATTGATTTTAATGATTAAAATTTTAATATCATATTATAAAATTATTTTCCCTAAAAATTTAAACCGATAGATAAAGGTAAGTATATAATTTTTATACTCTAACACATTCTTACTTAATATCAGAGAGGATATAGGCCCCCGTCGAGATGCAGGACTAAAGTTTGCTTAGTATGTAACTATGTTTGCAAGGATCTGTGTTTACAGTACTGTTTACATAATAATTTAGATAAGATAAATGATGGTTAATATTTAAAAGTGAGTGTTCAATTGAAACACTCATTTTATTATTATTGAATGTGATAATAATTTTTATTTTTTTTATCATATATAATAATAATAAAATAAATATTATAATTAAATATTTACATTTAGATATACCTGTTCAGATCTTTATTTAAATATTTACTAGGAAGAAGGAATCTAGCAGTCAACGTACTTTCTTGTGTTTCAAGCATGTACAAAGGTGTCACTGGCACTTTGGGCATTGACGTCTTCAGCTAGCTATCCTTCCCATGCTTAGCAAAGACTTGTACGGAATGACTTGACCTCAAGCACCAAGCATCTCATTCTAATCTATATCCGTTTTATGGGCCAGTTTGGAAGCCATTATTTTGATTTTTTTAAAAAAAATCTTTTTCATTGATTAAAAACATTTATGTGTTTTCAGTAGGATTATTTACACCGAGGTCCTTTAAAAATTGGTGAAATTTATTTTGATTCTTATTTATTTATCTAGATGATATTGACCTTTTTTAAATGTTTTGTGCAATGTTTAATAGAAGGAAGGATGATGTAACCATAAGACCGAGGTAAGGTGGTACAAGCCTTCTCCATTTTTAACCTGTGTTGAGGGTTCGATTCTCATCTTAAAAATAAAGGAGCTTTACAATTTGTAGTTAGGGTCTACCCGTTAAGTGGGCCTATATTATGTAAAATGATGAATTATTATTTTCGGTGAAGGATACCCTGAAAAACTAAAAAAAATAGAGATCGATGTAATGATATCATAAACTCAAGGACTTCCTAAACAAATATTATAATTAGAGGGGAGATGAAATAAATTTTATTAAACTTCGAGAGAGGTAGACATACATTTCCCATTTTAGTATGTTTGGGAAAAAAAATTTAAGTAAAAACAAAACTATTAGAAAAAGTTAATTTTTTTATGAGAGAATATAATTTCTCTATTTTAAAAAAAGATATTTTGCATAACATAAAAAAAGTTGATAATAAATAAAGATCTTTCAACATTATATTCAAATATAAATTAATATTACATTCAAATATAAATAATCTTTTACTTCTTCAAAAGATCTTATTTTAAAAAAAGATATTTTAGTAAAAGATCTTGAAATCAATCATATGTTAATAATCTAGTTGATCTTGATCAAAATGGTTCAACCTCTAGCTTTAAATTGTACAAGAAAATTTTCGCCAAAACTTTTTATTTCGAGATTCTCGATTACATAAATTGATTTTTGACAAAATTATCAAATTTATTCCTCTAAAATTTTGCATCGATTAAATTTGTCAATGTAAAAAAAATTCTCAAATTGGTCCCTATAAAAACTTCAAATCAAATAAATTGGTCTCTATAAAATTAAATAATAAGTCAAATTAGTCCTTCTGATAAGTTAGGTAAGAAGGATTAACTTATTTGATAATTAACTTTTGTAGAGATTAATTTGAGAATTTTTTTGTAGGGACTAATTTGTCCAACTATTCAATTTTGTAGGGACCAATTTGAGAGTTTTTTTTTTATAGGGAACCATTTGGTTGATATGAAATTTTAAAAGAATGAATTTGGTAGTTTTATCTTGATTTTTTTAGGTGGATTAACTAAATTTTTTAACTCGTTTAAAGTTGAGCTAATAATTAAAAAATAATGCCCAAAGGCGCAGAATGATTTCATACCAAATTACCAATTATTACGAAATTACTGAAGAAATAAAATTTTTTAAATTGTCATCTAATTGTATATTGATACATCAGTAATAGTGATTAAGTGTCATATTTACTATTTAAAAAGTTATACAAATAAAATAATTTAGTTGAATGATAGTATAAAACTCAGTATATAAAAATTAAACTCCTACTAAATGGCAAGTTTTAAGTGGACAAGAGAACAAAAATATTTAAAATTTACTACTCGTTTTGACAAAAAATAGTATGAGTGGATGATTAGATTTGTTTGCCATATTATTTCACACTTTATCTCGTACCAATAATCAATTTTCAATTTTCTAATTTAAAAGATGTTCTAAGTTATCTCTTAAATATCAATGGCCATAAAATTAGGACCCCTATTCAATCAATATTTAAAAAATATATAAAGGCATTACTTTACTTAATATACGATTTTAAAAGTGGTAATGGATGCTAACAATTTTTATATACTATGATTATAAAATAATTTTACATATATCTCCGATCATATATTATCAATAAACATAAATGTCCGACCAAACTATCCATTTTGTCTTACAAAAGGAAAAAAAATAAAAAATACAACTAAATAATATTATAAAAATCTTTTATATCAATAATACCTTCATTTTTCTCATAAATAATTAACTATTGATTTAAAACAATCAATTTTCAATTCATTTATTTATTTACATTTTGGCGGGAATGAGTAACGAGAAATTGAAACGGTCCGGAAATCTCTCTCTCTCTGTAACGTCATACCCTCCGCCGTGAGTAATCGGAACCAAATCCAATCCCTCCGATTCGGGGCACCCACCCAAAACCCCTTCCTATGCTATATATATCACTTCATTTAACACCATCTTATTTATTTATTTATCCCCAAAACCCTAATCCCTAATCAATCAACACCCGCAGCAGCAACATTCATTCTCCAATGGACAACCACATCCATTATTCTCCCCACGACGACTACACAGAGAACATGTTTCCGAACCGAACCGCTCAGGAATCCAAGATCCGAATCCTGACCAGAACCCTGAAACCCGTCCCTTTCAGACCCACCGAAAAGGCCCTCGATTTCGCGAGACACGAGACGCTCCTTCGTCGAATCGGCCTCTGGGAATTCGCGCACCTCGAATTCGATCGCACTAACATTCGAGTTGATCTCCTGGCGCAGCTCATAGCGAGCTACGCTCCTTCCCTGCGTTGCGGTTACGTCAAAGGGGTTAGGGTTTTGGCGAACGGGGCCCAATTGGGCCGGGCCCTGAGGCTGCCCCTGGAGAAGAAAGGTGAGGCCTTGGACGGAGGAGGTGTGTTGGAAGGTTTGGACTTTGCTGAATCTGTTGAATTTGTTGAGGAGTTTGTGAGGAAATGGATGGTTTTGCATGATGACCATGATGATGATGCATGTGACAAGATGATGATGGGTTTGCCTGGCGAGGTTTTGGAGGGTGTGAGGTTGATTAGGGAAGGGTGTTTGGAGAAGGTTGATTGGGATGGGTTGGTGTGGAGCATGGTGGAGAGGGAGATGAGGGATCCTGGGTTAGTCAAGTGTTACTATGCTTCCCATTTGCAGCTTCTGATTAGGATGCAGCGTGAGGAGTTGTTGAGGGAAGTGCCGGTGGTGGTGGTTGAGGATGAGGAGGATAGGGGTGGTGCTGATTCTGATGTGAGAATGATCGGGGTTGATGAGCTTGAGGGGCATGGCACTGAATTGAGTTTGGAGAATGGTGATTTTGGGAAGGTCGAATTGCAAAGTGAGGTTGTTGAAGGGGAGAAAAAAATGGATTTTGATCACGAGTATAAGGAAGAGGCTGTTTTTGATTTGGAGAACAGTGTGGATGTGCTCTTTCTGCGGCAATGTGATGTTATTATGAATGGTTTGGTGTATGCGGAAGATAAAGATGAACAAGGAGAAGAAGGGCAAGAACCAGGTGATGATGATGATGATGATGATGTTAATGAGGAGGAGGAGGAAGAAGAAGAAGATAAGCATGAGGATATTCCGTTGGAGGGGATGTCTTCTGGGAATGAGGATCGCCATCATGCAATGCAAGCAGACACACTGGAAGTGGAAATGCCTTCTCGTACTATGATTGATCTCAATGATGATTCTTTAGGAGATTTTATCCCTTCTCGAGATGATCCTCAGATGATTTCTGGAAGTTCATTCTTCGGCAATGGTCACACTCACAAGAGAGACATTGGCCAGGATTATCATGAAACATATCATTCTCTGAATGGCAGTAACAAGCGGTTTAGACTTGATAACCCAAGGAATGCTGAGCCGGTTGACTTTCGTATCTGTATGGACCAGATACAACATTGGATGGGGAAGGCTAGATTGATGCATGCCACAAAAGTTCAGTCCTGTGAAGAATCTACAGTGAATGAACAACTCTTGCTCAATGAGATTCAGAATAGGAACAATATGATAGAGCATTTTCACAAAGAATTGCTGGATGAAAAACAGAAGGGAGAGATGAAAGTTTATAGGCTTGAGAAGGAACTTTATATGATGGGAAAGCTTGTGGAGGGATACAGAGAGGCCATGAGGGAAACACAGAAGGCTTTTGATGAATATAGAGCGCATTGTCCACAAGCTGATGAGCCCTTCTACAAGGATGTTCCTGGTTCTAAGGGCCTTGTATTGAGTGTAATGGAACTGGAAAAGGAACAACTGAAACAACGAGAAGAAGAAAGGATGAAGCAGTTGGCCTTTGAAAAGCACTTGAGAGATTTTGAAGGAAGTTGGATGGGCAAACTGGAAGTTCAGCTGAGTAGAATTCAATCCCTTGCTAACAGATTGATGTCTGTTGAGGATCAAGTAAAACTTTTGCATGAAAGGAAGGTTAAACTCAATCATGTTTTCAGATCCCCCTAAAGTTTCTCCTCCAACTGGTTAGGACTTAGTGAGGGTTTAGTATTTCTTTATTTCTTTGATGTTCAAGGCCACAGGTTGTCGATTGTTATAATGTACCAAGTTTAGCTGTCATACTGAGGACATGAAGTCACAGATTATGGTAATTCTCACCTAGAATTTTATGAGATCAAATTACAAATTATAGAAATTTATTTTCTCTGCTTTGCCTGTTTATGGACACATTTATTCTTCTTATCCAACATCTATATAACTATATTTGTGCTTTGTGGCATATTCTGTGTGTGTGTAGAGGCTGGAAACACTGTTGTTTGACTTTGCATATATAAGTTGAGCCTATTTCCTGTCAGTGCCTTATCTTTCAATTATAACAAGCGGTATCTTTATTTGAGCTAACACAACAAGGGGATGATTATCATCCATGAATGGAGTGATGAAAATTTTAGTCCAATTCATAATATGACAAATGCTATAATCGAGATTAGGTGTTTAAAATTACCTGGAATGGTCGAGGTTGATGAGTCCATGACTGGGTTCTTCCTTTTGCTGTGAGAAAAGCAACTGCAGAGAGAAATCCAGAGAGAGAGCTCCTCCTATCACCCTTTCAGTTACCAGAAGTTTTGTGCGCTGTCTCAATGAGGCAACAGCCACTCTGATAAGGGTTAGGAGCAGGGGCCTCTGCAGATTAGTAATAAAATGGGCCAAGCCTGCCCATTATGGCTAAGCCCAATAATAATAACCAAACAATACCATATCCACTAATAACGAAATAGAATCAAGCCCAATAACAAAATTAACTATAAAATTGGGCTAAACAATATGGTCAAATATATTTTAGCATCTAATTAATCTGGGATCAAATTAAAATTAAATTATAACAAAATGATTTATGCTAGTCCACACATAGAATATTCAACATTCTCCCACTTGGACAACATAAATCAAAATATTATGATATACCAGACTAATTAACTATATGTGGCCATCAAGATGCCAAAATAAGTGATGATAAACCACGAAAGGTCCAAATGGAACTACAAGTATCTCAACAATGCAGAAAATCATACTCGAAGGAATAGTGATATCATACATTGCAAGACACTTATATCCTGTGACCCAACAACAAGGTGGAATATGGATAAATGGGAAAGCACAACAAAATGGCATGCCAAAGTTTGAACAAGGTGCTATTTCCCAACAAAATGGCCCAAGCATCTGCCCAAGATACCATATAAGATTCAATGAATCTTATCATAATAACAAGATTGAGACTGGGTCCAAAATGTCTCCACAATATGCCATCACAATATATAAATATACAATAATGGTTATAATAATTAAACTGCGCAGAATATTCATATGGCAATAACAATAGCAACAAAAATCGTTATTTGAACAATGTCTCAAATATTATTCAATATGAGGTCATAACAAAACATAAACATAAACTCCCACTAATCCAAAACATCAAAAGACCTGACTACACCCATACGGGTTACATGATCAACAAAAACCTTAACAGTTATGCCTTTTGTGAGGGGATCAGCAACATTAAGCTCTGTAGGGATATGCTCGACACGAGTTTTAAACTCCTGAATCTTCTCTTTCACAAACATAAACTTTGTCTCAAAGTGCTTTGTCCGCTTTGAGCTCTTATTATTAAGAGAGAAACTCACTACAGCAGAGTTGTCACAATATATGGTTAGAGGCCTAGAGATACTCTCCACAAAATCAAACTCAGCAATAAAGTTCTTTAACCATATCGCTTGACGTGTAGCCTCATAACAAGCTATATACTCCGCTTCCATGGTTGATGTAGCTGTAAGAGTCCTGCTTGACACTCTTCCAACAGATAGGTCCTCCTGCTAACATGAATACATAACCTGATGTGGACTTATGATCATCTGGACAACCACCATAATCAGAATCACAATAACATGTTACCTCAAGATGATCTGACCTCCTATATGTAAGCATATAATCTTTGGTACCTTTCAGATACCTCAAAACACGTTTTGCACTGCCAATGTGCCACACCAGGTTTACTCAAGTACCTCCCAAGTACACCAACAACAAAAGCAAGATCAGGACGTGTACAAACTTGAGTATACATAAGGCTGCCAACAACAGAAGAATAAGGAATTTTCTTCATATCTGCCATTTCACTTTCAATTTGAGGACATTGGGCATTAGAAAGCTTCTCACCCTTTTGAATAGGTGCAACACAGGGCTTACAAAATTGCATATTGAATCGGTTCAGGATTCTATCAATATATCCTTGTTGAGACAAACCAAGGATACCGCGAGATCTATCACGGTGAATCTCAATGCCCAAGACAAAAGATGCATCACCAAGATCCTTCATATCAAAATGAGTTGTAAGCATCTGTCTGGTCTCATCCAGAAAACCCACATCATTACTGGCCAAAAGGATGTCATCAACATAAAGAACAAGAATAATAAATTTTCTCCCACTATTCTTTAGATAAATGCACTGATCAACTGCATTTTCCTTAAAGCCAAAAGAGCTTACAACGTGATCAAACTTCAAGTACACTGTCTAGAAGCTTGCTTTAAACCATAAATGGATCTTTTCAATTTGCAAACCATGTGTTCCTTGCCATTTTCAACAAAACCATCAGGTTGATCCATATAAACATCCTCAAATAGATCACCATTCAAGAATGCTGTCTTAACATCCATCTGATGAAGCTCTAGGTCAAAATGAGCAACCAAGGCCATCACAATGCGAAAAGAGTCTTTAGTAGAGACAGGAGAGAATGTCTCTTTATAGTCTATGCCTTCCCTCTGGTTGTACCCTTTAGCAACAAGTCTGGCTTTGTACCTTTCTATCTCTCCTCTAGCACCACGTTTGGTCTTAAAGACCCATTTGCAACCAACAGGTTTACAACCTTCGGGCAATTCCACCAAATCCCAAACATCATTCCTACGCATAGAAGCTAGTTCATCCTCCATAGCAACCAGCCATTGTGAACTATGATGATCGGAAATAAGCTTCATGAAAGGTAACGGGATCAGAATCCTCAACAGAAGCATACTCATGTTCCTGCAAATAAACAACATAATCCCTGAATCTAGTAGACTCAGTAGATGTAGGAACACGCTCCGATCGCCTCAATTGAGGCACAACAATATCTAGATTCTGAACATCATAATCAACTTGTGGATCAACATCAGCACCAACAATGGGATCAATGGCTTCATCATGAGTGACATCAGTCGGCATAGACTCGGGCAAAAAAGTAATGGGTACAGGAATAGTGACATGCTCTTCTCTGAAGCTAACAACACGCGGCTCTTGAGTTACAACATGTTCTGAGTCATTTTCAAAATAGACAGCACGATCAGATTCAACAACTCTAGTTGTATGAGTAGGGCAATAAAATCTAGAACCTCTGGAGCCCACACAATATCCAACAAAGAAACCACTAATTGTTTTAGGATCAAGCTTCTTTATTTCTGGATTGTAGAGCCTGACTTCTGCCTTACATCCCCAAATACGAAAATGCTTCAGAGTAGGCTTTCTCCCTGTCATAAGTTCATATGGAGTCTTTGGAACTGACTTACTTGGCACATGATTTAAAATATAAGCTGCTGTCTTCAAGGCTTCTCCCCATAGAAAATCAGGAAGAGTTGAATGGCTAAGCATACACCTAACCATCTCCATGAGAGTACGATTTCGCCTTTCAGCGACATCATTTTGCTGCGGAGTTCCAGGCATAGTATATTGTGCCTCAATGCCACAATCCTGCAAAAACCTTGCAAAAGGACCAGGATTCCTGCCAGTTTCATCATACCTTCCATAAAATTCACCACCTCTATCAGATCTAACACACTTAACTTGTGTGTCAAATTTCAACTCAGCAGCAGCTTTAAAAGTCTTAAAAGCATCTAAAGAGTCTGATTTCTCACGTAACAAATCAACCCAGCCAAATCTTGAGAAATCATCAATAAAGGTGATGAAATATCTAAATCCTCCCAAAGCAATGGGAGTAATCGGCCCACAGATATCTGTATGAATCAACTGCAAAATGCCTTTACTCCTACCAACTCTTTTCTTCCTGACTCCAGCAGTGAGCTTCCCTTTCAAACAATCAATACAGGTATCAAAATCTGAGAAGTCCACACTATGAAGAATGTTCTCCTTGATCAATCTCTCCATCCTTTCTCGGGATATATGTCCCAACCTCTTATGCCACAACATAGAAGAATTCTCAACAGCTTTTCCACGCTTTTGCCCAACAACATTATTAACATTGGAATGTCATTGATCAAGAGAGAGAGGATCAAGATCCAACATATACATGCCATTCAATTTAACACCATGGCCAACAACAGTAGATTCATAATATAAAATAACTTTATTAGATCCAAAATGGAAAGAGTAGCCATATTCATCCAAAACTGAAACTGAAATCAAGTTCCTTCTCATAGAAGGTACACAAACAGTGTCTCGTAAAATCAACTCATGTCCACTACTTAATTTCAAAGCAACTACTCCTATATGTTCTACTTTGACATTCATCCCATTTCCAACTGCAACAGACACTTCCCCTTCATTTGGCCTTCTCCTGGTTTTGAGCTCCTGCATAGATTTTGCAATATGAATGGTTGTTCCAGAATCTAACCACCAAGTATGAGAAGGGACATCAACAAGATTAGATTCAAAACACACTAGAGCTAGATGAATACCTTGCTTTTTCTTCTCTAGCCACTTCTTAAACTTAAAACAATCAGATTGTTTGTGCCCGAATACATCACAAAACTTGCAAGTGCCATTAAATCTCTTTTTCACACCAGATGGTTCACCATCTTCATGAACTGAAGGAGGTCCAGACTTATCACTCCACTTCTTCTTGAATTGAGGCTTGCTACTCTTTCCCTTAAAATGCTTCTTCTTCTTGTCATGACTCTTATGGGAAACCAACTGAACAACTTGAGATTTACCCTTCTTCATAGTTTGCTCCTCCTGAGTAAGGATGGCTATGAGCTCATCAATAGACCACTCTTCCTTTTGTGCATTATAAGAAGTCTTCAAAACATCAAATTGAAGGAAGAGAGTCCAACACCGCCAAACCGTAAAATCACTTCCCAGTTCCACCTTCATAGACTTCAACTTATTGTACCGGTTGGTGAGCTTCATAGCATGCTCACAAACACGGACACACCATCATATCTTGTCTTTGTCAAAGAATGAAAGATAGTAAGCCTTCTCCGTCTTATCAAATTTCTTGAATTTCTTGCCCACAGCCTCAAGAAACTCCTTAGCACTATTCGTCTCAGGAACATTATCTTTGATGGTCTTGTCCATAGTAAACTTCATGGTCATCAGACAAACTCTATTAGAATGAGCCCACTTATCATGTTTTGCTATAAGAGCAGCGGAAGAATCAGGTGTGGGAATTTCAGGCTCATTCTCAGTAAGGGCAGATCAATATAAGAAATAACAAGGAACAACTTAATAGAATCAGCCCAGTCCTCATAATTTGTCCCATTCAGCTTTGGTAAAGAGTTCATATTCATAGGCAAAGCTGAAATTTGTACATTAATGAGAGATTTTTATCAAGCATATCCAATAAAAGAAATAGAGCTTATGACCATAATAAAGTTATCTTATGCAAATGCAATCCCGCCGAAGGGTCCCGAATTACAATGCACAAGTTAACTCCCACATTACAAAAATAATTATATTCTTAAAGCTAATATCGAGAGGATATCAAAACTTTAAAATATAATTACCAATCATCAAGAATTATATCAATAAAGACAAACCGATAGGGTAGGTGTATTATTAAAATAATTCCTAATGCCACATTAGTAACAATAGTTTTCCAACAATAGTATTTTATCATAATCCGTCCCCATGGCTGAGCTCACAACTATGAAAAATACCCAATAACAATACAAAATGGTCTAAAACAAAGATAACTCGTAATTATATATCACAAAATTTTATAATAGCAATAAAACATAATCTCAATAATTAATAATATGCATATAATAAAGCATAAAATTATTTAATTTATCAAATGATACCAAAACTGAGAACATGCTGAACATAATGTGCTAAACAGTGTTAGAAATGTGCACAAATTTTTTTTTTTTTTAGACCAAAATTTGGAGAGTATCAAATACTTTTAAACAATATATGTAGTGAGAAATTAATAATAATTATTTTCATTGCCCAAAAAAATAATTAAAAATTACCAATAATTCTAAAAAATTAAAAAACCCAAAATCAAAAAAAAATTGGGCCAAAACGGGCCCCGGATGGGCCCGCACGCGCTGCACGCTCCTAGGCTTGCGCGTGGGGTACTGTTCACGCTTACTATTCATCATCTTCAACCTCCGTACGGTCTGTGATGGGTTATGCGACCGCTTTACACCTAAACGGGTTGAACACCATATCTCTCTCAATTCTCAACGAAATTGAGTGATTTTGGTGTCTATGGATTCGTCTTTCAACGCTCTACAAAACCCATATAATATTGTTTCGAATAATATCCTATATAATTTCAGAAAAATCCGCGAAGAGTTAAGCGGGTAGCCTCGGGTTTTTCACAATTTCGCTCTCAATACTCGATGAAAATTCATGATTTTGGTGTCAATGGGTTCGAAATTTCATCCTCTACAAAAGCCCTAAGGTAATTGAAACAATTTCACACAAGTATGGGTTTAGGTTCGTCAAATTGAAATCGGGTTCTATTCTAGGGCTCTAATTTTCAAAGATAAAATTCTCTCTATACACTCAACCATTTTACACAATCTTTATGTCGATTTGTTCAGAAAATTATTAGCAACAATAACCCTCAATCAATTTCGAGATTAATCGGTCAAATCATAAAATCCCAAATTAGATCTTTGGGGTTCATATCATATACTAAAATACATTATTAACACCTAATTTGAAAGCAGTAAATCAACTGTCATATCGAGTGGATTGGCTCTGATACCACTTGATGAAAATTTTAGTCCAATTCATAATATGACAAATGCTATAACCGAGATTAGGTGTTTAAAATTACCTCGTACGGTCGAGGTTGATGACTCCATGACTGGGTTCTTCCTTTTCTTTGTGAGAAAAGCAAGCAGAGAGAAATCCAGAGAGAGCTCCTCCTATCACCCTTTCGCTACTGTAAGTTTTGTCTTATTTGTCTCAATGAAGCAATGACCACTCGATAAGGAGTTAGGAGAGTGGCTCTAGATTAGTAATAAAATGGCTGCTCGCCATTATACAAGCCAATAATAATAACCAAACAATACCATATCCACTAATAACGAAATAGAATCAAGCCCAATAACAAAATTAACTATAAAATTGGGCTAAACAATATGGTCAAATATATTTTAGCATCTAATTAATCTGGGATCAAATTAAAATTAAATTATAACAAAATGATTTATGCTAGTCCACACATAGAATATTCAACATGGAGAAGTAATTTCTGCTGGGGGTTTTCCCTTTACTTGCTTTCTTTGGATAGGTTAACATATTGTATTCACATGCTACAATGTTAGGATGAATTAATAAAGTAGTAAAGTACTAACATACGCAACTAAGGCTTAACAATGTAGTGCTGCCTCTATTGTTGACACAAGCAATGGACAAAATCACTGTTATTTCCAGGTTCCTCTCTCCTGAACTCCGTGTCTCACATTGGGGCACTCGCAGGATCTTGCAATGGATCAAATTAAACTTAAAATCACATCTCGATCAGACCAGAGACTCATCAAACTCACAAACCAGGACCACCAGCCTTTATTTGACCTCTATATGTTAAAGGAACAGTACTGTAAGTTATGTTCAGTTGCAAGTGAAACTACACGTGGAAAAGTATAGGGAGTAGAGTGGTAAAAACTCAGGATTTCAATTATTTTAGTGATGAATGGGTGAAATGATTTTTCATCTATGATGATCCACTGAAAATGTGACTAAAATTCACATTTATTGATACATAATTTTTCAATTTTCAGACAAGTCAATAAAACTTGGTATGAACATAATAAAAAAAGAGACATCTATGATATTCAATCATGTACTAAAAATTGTGGTCGTGTTTTTACCAAAACATGGTCAATTAAAAATTTAGAATGGTAAATCCTCCTTTCTTTAACCAGTGGTTTCAAATTTGAGTTCTGAGTGTACCGGGAGAGCTATATTTCCTATGAAATCTCTAATAATGTTCAATCAAGGTTACCTTCCATGAAAGGATACATGGGGGAAAAAATGTGATGGTGTCAGTGATGGTTCCACTTAGTTCAACACTAATAGTTGGAGGAGGATCGGGGTTCGTGAGCTAAATTGACCACTCAATCCTTTTGCAGATGCATATTGTGCTTGATTATTGCGTATGAATTGACGATGCCCATTGTTCCACAGGCAAAGGGACCGCATACATTTTGGATCATGGCAGACATTATTATCTACAAGAACTACTTCTACCAATTTGTATAATATCACTTTGACTGTAGCAAATTACACAGATATGCTTTGCATTTTGCAGATATCACACAAACATGAAACACCCTCTCTTCTCTAAATATAAATACCTCATTGGCTATTCAGTTTTCAAATGCTTGACTATGAGTAAGAGGGAATATATATAGGGGAATTCAAAATAAGAAAATAATGTAATTTTTAAAATAAGATATAAAGGTGTGAGGTTCAGTATTTAACAAACAGTATAGCTGTAAATTCTTTTAGTGATTAGTTGCAGTAAAAGTGAACTGTGATTGCAAGTCTCACTCCAAAATAGAAAATGTTAGTTACATCACTCTTACTTTTCTGTTGACTAAATGTCTTTTCTAATCTTCTGCCAACTTTTTGCTTTCGAAAGTAAACTGCGCATTAATATATTAACGATAAAATATAATAGTAGTGATTATGTGTGTGACTCGAGAACCACCTAATACAATTCTGCCAGACAAAGAATTACAATTACAAAATTTAATTTCAAGGAAAATGAAGGTACAACTGAGAGTGGAGATTTTTGAGTTGGAAGTCAAGATTTAAAAATGTCAAAGTTGTACCAAGAACTTGGTATATTGAGATTGCCAGAGAATAATTCTCCAATAGCTATTGTCTTGTTGAAGTTGTTCTGTGAATTGTGGAATCCATGCCACTGTTCTATGCATAAGGCACCACAGTATAATCCTCCGCTATAACAGAAAGCCGAAGAAGAAAATGATGAAAGATGAAACAGTATTGTGGTCTGTGGAGCTCGAAGAGTAACATTGGTTGAGAAAGCTGGCAGCCACATAACTTTACCGAAAATTCTGAGTGTCTTTTAGGTAAAATGCACATTGACCATGTAAAATGCACATTAGGTAATAAAATGATACTAAAAGATTAAACAGTTAGTCCATGCAATTCAATTCAGTGGACTGGACCATCAGTAAATGTCATGACTCATGACAACCAAAAGGTCCTATTCATGCCAGTGTAAATGTCATAACAGCCACCAAACTGCAATGCATACAAACTTTACATTAAAATAAAAGAAAAAATAGTCAATGCAATTTCACATAAATGTATATTGAATCCACTTCAAGGGAAGACAATGAGTACACTTACTTTTGGATCGGACTCCACATCAAGTCCCCCTATATGGCTGTCATTGCTTTCCCGTTCCGGCAAAAGAATGTCCTACATCAAATAATCTAAGATTTCACTCAGGATCAACTAATGGTATTATCAAAGATGTTATTCGTGGGTGTTTATTGAAATATCTGTTCAATAATCATTTAATGTGATAGATAGAGTGTGTGAAATTTACCATCATATTCAATAATTGTTAAGTACTATCTCAATAGACATTCACTTTTTGGGTGTGTGAATAATACCATTCATGCTATTAGGTAGTATTTGGTAACTGTCTCTGGACAGTGAATACAGAAACAACAAAGATGTAGACATAAAAAAATATTACTGCATAAGGGGTATTATTGAAAAAAAAATTAAATTTTTATCTCCATATTCTGACCCAAATTTTTTGAAAGAACAAAAATATAAAAAAAAATTTCTCGAAGTCCTCGTACCCTATATCCAGCACCAGATATTCTTCTGTCCCCATTATCTTTGTATTTCCTGTTCCAGGATAATAACCAAACGCAACCTTATAGATTTCAGTTCCTATAACTACATATTGGTCATTTTATATCTCTTATTTTTTCGTTAATTCCACTTGACTACTTAAAAATTACTGTTGGTCATTGGCATCTGCATTTAATTACCATGGATTATGATCAGTAGAGAGGAAATATTGTCTATATTTCTTCAATATCCTTTGGCATGAATAGTGAGAAATAAGTTTTGGACATTATTCCTGTCCATATTTTATTATTTCTGGACACCCTTAAATATCCTTGAATTTGGTATATGATAGAAAAATAAAAAATTTAAAAGAATAATAACTGTTTCAATTATATGTTTAAATAGCACTCTTTTTAAATATTACCACTACATTAATTTTCTAGCGTCATTGACAAAAAAAATAGTTTAATATTTAAGAATGAACCATGCATATCCAATTTAGTTATATCTCCGTAATATTTGGGAAACAATGCACACAATACAGTAGCTGCATTTTAATTCTTCAATTATCAGTAAATCCAGAAAAAAAAAGGAAGGTTAACCCTTTGCCATTATTCCTTGTGTTCTTTTAACCTACAATGTAGTTTAAATCATAATCTCTGTTGGACTTTCCCCCTTTGGCTGTAGCCTGTGGGAAGCTATATGGTCAGTCCATAACACACAAAAATTCGACCAAACAGCAAAAAATTTCAATCTATATACAGCGAGAGTTGGGTCAGCAGAACTATTTACACTTTGGTCTTTCAATTGATTGTCAAATTAATATGATTACATAATATAAAGTACATCAAACCCCATAAAATCCAAGTCCTCATCACTGACATATCCCTTCCCTTTCATTCATCCGTCCCTACACAAGCCCGCCAGTCTTTGTTTTCCAACTTGAATTGAAAAACACCAAACAGAATAGAGAAAAAAGAATCAAAGTAACAACAAATAATAACGAATAACTGAAAGAATCCATGCACATATACATATAAAATAAAAAATATGTTATTTATACTCACAATACATAGGATACTGTGCTGATTCACATTTCTTTTTTCATTGGATGATGTATGGACCATATTTAAATGAGATACATACCTATCCAATGATAAATAAAATGCGAGCCATACAATATTCTAAACATTATAAGTATAAATAATATATATAACTCATATTCCTTCACACCCCTTAGCTAGCTATCAAGTTAAAGCAGACACTACTGTTTCTTCCACCACCCTTTCTCTCTCTCTTTCTCTTTGATGCTTACTGGTGCACATGTTTTACCTGCATCTCCAATCATGCAAGCTTTGAGTGGTCCCCTTCTCACAAAGCAAAACATATCACGTGCCTGCGCAGTTTTGATAGCAGAAAAGCCTAGTTACCACCAAACCATATGGCCTCACCACCCCCAAGAACGTGACCTCTTCTCAGTGAACTGAAACATATATTGACCCTCTTCATCAATTGGCTAATAAAAATTCTCACCATCTCAGCGACCCCAACAGTACGTGACCCCATTCAATACACATTACAACCACAGATATACAGAAGAACAATACTCTGCTTCTTTTTTTCCCTTTCCTTTTTTTTTTCATCCCTCTCATCCAAAAATTCTGCAACTTCTTCGATAAAAATTATAAAGAATATCACAGTGTCATCAGGTAAACTATAGCTATAGCTATTTTATCGTGCTTGCTAAGCCTTGTGAAGTTTTTCCTTTTTATTTTCTCAGACATTGAGAAGCTGTTCCTTTTCAATCTGAGCATCACATCTCGGCTTAGGTGATGGGGATGGTGATGGTGGTGGCCCTGCAGCATTTTCCATCTTCTTGATGTTCTGTTGATGATACACTTGCCTTAGTCTCTCTATCTCCCTCTTCAGTGCCTCCTGATGAGCTGCATGTAAAAAAAAGAAGGATGGATTTAATTTTCAAACATTATACACTGTACATTATCACCATAAAAATTATCTAATAATGTATGTCATATTAATCATAATAATTAACTTTTTTATTTATTATCTAAAGAATCAAGCAAATAAAATTTTTTATTAAATGATTGCATCCATGTATTAAAATTAAACTAGAAGGGATTGTAATTATAATAATTGAAGCTTATTAGCTACTGTACTAAAAACAATCTTAACTACCATGGAGACAGGGCACATGATCGTACACAGACTTAAATACGCGTGCATGCAAACCTCTTTCACTAAAATCAATATAAGCCTGTCCAGTTTCATAATGGGCCATGTTTCTCCCTTCTAAATAATGAAATAATTATATAATACTCTCTCAATTCTATATTAATAATTATTCTTTAAAAATTATATAATCTTAATATATTAAAAAATTAATATATTTAACTATAATTTATAATAAAATATATCGACGTTTCAATATATTAAAATTATATAATTTTCTAAGAGTATCTAGCAATATTAAATAGAAAGAGTAGTACGTATATATAAAATATTATAAAGTATTATTATATATATGCAAGTTTCACTAGAAAAAGCCAATAGGACTGCAATTTTGTTAGCATCTCTTCGTTCCATTTTGGCTAATGTTTAGTTTTATTAATCCCTCTCTGGAGAATACTTAACCAACTTGGAAGAGCTGCTAGCTTAGTGGTGCAATTTTTTTTTTTTTATCATTTTGTCATTTCCCGTTTTGTCATGGTCTCAATGACATAGCGGCACTGTGTCTATTGAGAAGGTACAGTTTCTTTTGCTTATCCTTATATACTATGCTGTCCTCTTTTTTATAATTTTTGCTAAGAGCCAATCTAAAACCATACAAATTAACCACCCAAGGGTTGTTAATTATATAGTATGCAAAGATGCCTGCATCCAGATTTCGTCATTTAATCTTGTTGCACTTCAAATTTCACAAGAAAGAAACTTGAACGTCCCATTTAAAGTTTCCTATACATCGAGAAATTATTTCGGTACTCCTATATCATTCCATTTATTAGTGACATTTTAGCTAGACCACCACTACTTCACATATTTGTTATTTTTATTTATTTCAATTTGATTAGTAGAATAGAAAAAATGTGTGAGTTATTGGTAAATTCTATCATCAACTGAGGTCTAATTGTAACATGTGGTTAGAGTGAATACAGTCTTACATGGTGCTCAATAATTTCTCCTATGAAGCCTTTTAAGCTATGAAATGTATACAAACCACATGTACATACAAGTAGAAAGATAAATGGGATGTATCTACTATATCTACTGGGCTATAAAAGTACTGGAGCATTCAGTCACCACATATCTTTCTAGCATGTTTAATTATATCACAACTTTTAGCTCTAAATTTAATGCACATAGGTCTACTGCATGCTTCTCCGGTAACAATATTGTTAATTAAGACAATAGTATTAGCTTCTATGCTAGCTAAGGGGAATTAATGTAAATGACAGTATAGTTCAAAATAGCAGAATAATGATTGAAGAAATTACCATCTTTAAATATCTTGTCTTGGGCTAGGGCGGCGATTCTTTGCTTGAGAGCACTGTTGTCAACATTTAGAAGTAAGCGTTGATGATCTAAGAATGCAACCCGTGGAGACAGCACCGAAACTTCGGCCTTCATTTTGGTCAACACAATATGGAAATAAAAATCAATATTATTATTATTACAGATCAAATTATATTTCAAAATAGTACAGAATAAAGAAATTTGCATGTAAATTACCAAGAGATTTATTGCAGTCACACCTAAAAAAAAACCCAAAGATTTATTATAGTCACATCACGTTACATCACCGACCTGTAACGAAGTTACACTTCTCTCTAGCTCGGATATGTATTGCAGCTTCCTCACTCGCGATCTTTGCGCCGATTGTCTATTTGCCAAGATTCTAATGCAAAACAAAAATATATAAGAGGCATCATTAACTCAAATTTATATATACAAAAAGGTTTTCGGCGTGGCTAATTTTCAGTTGCAGCAGAAAAATCATAAAAAAAGAAAATAAAACAATTTGCAGAAACTACGAGGGAAAAATTATCAGTTGTGTCATATATTACTGAGGAACTAGTTCTCAATTATTATTTATAAAAACCAATTAACCGTTATCATATTAAGACTCTTAAAAGCATTATCCAATTTTGCATCATATGGTGGCCAATGCTTATATTATACGATGAAATGCATTAGTACATTAGTACGACATGAATTATGCTTGATGATTAATTTACCTTTTGACTCTCTTTGGGTCAGTAATTCTGTCATTGGAAGAACCATTATTCGTGTTATTTGGAGCTTGTGCAATTTCCTCCTGCTTGCATTCGCTTTCAACCTCATCTGGTTCATTCTTCAATTGCTTTTGTTGTTGTTGTTGCTCCTCTTCCTCCTCGTCCTCCTCCTCCTGCTTGTGCTCCTCCACCTCCTTCTCCTTCTTCTCGTTCTGGTAACTCGTTTCTTTCTCATCATTGATGAAGTTCTGATCCGAAGGACTAGAGGCGTTCGAGGAGGACAAGGTTGGTGGCATGGGGACACCCCCGGAAATCTCGTCCGTGAACATGGACATGAATTGATCATCATCAAACTTGTCGAACTCGCTGTCGTTCCCTGGCCTATGATGCGCCATGTTGGAGCTGCCACGGCAATCCTCCAGCATTGGCGTCTCCAGGAAGGCTATGGAGTCGCTCACCGACCGGCGGTGAGCGCCCCTCCTGGCAGAAGAGAAGTCTAGGAACTCGTCCACCCAAGAAGGGTTCTGATAATGGTTGTTGTTGTTGTTGTTATTGGTTGTGGCAGCATTGGGTGTTGAAGAGAAGCTTCCAACGGATGATGGCATCTTCAGGTGGGAAGATAAGTCTGGCCAACTTGGTGACATGTTTGGGATCTTAGGAGGCAATTGTGCCATTTTGAGAAATACACAACACAACACAAACCACCACTCACAAGACAATTAAAAGAAGAAGAAGATCAAGGAGAAGATTAAAGAGGAGGTTTTGCAAAAACCTAAGATGTTGTTGTGGTTGTTGTTGTTATTGCAATGTCCTTAACAAACATTGTCCAAGAACATTGCGTAATGTCTATATATATGCACAACACGGATATATAGGTGGCAATGAGAGAGCAGAAAAAAGAAACCAAATGAGCCCTGTAACACAGCTTTTTCTTCTTTTATAAAAATATGTATATATAGCCCCAGCAATTAACCACAGTAGAGGGAAGAAAGCCACAAGAAGAACAACAACATATATAATATAATCACAAACTTTCTTTATTTTTCTTTCTTCTTCATTTTTTTAAGAAAAGACATAATAATGTGTGTAGAAGTTTTTAATTTGTTACTATTGTAGTTTATTAGGCCTTAAAATCCCAGAAAAATCTTTGGGGGTATCTGCATCAATGTGTGTTGTGCAGTGGGGTCACATGGGGATTATGGGGAGGGAATGGACAGCTATGAACAGCTGGGAGGAGGGGTTGGGTCTCAACGGTATTACTGGAAAGTCGCCAGTAGATTAATAGCTAGTGGGAATCAGCCACCACGTGCCCTTGTGACCGTCTCTTTAGTGACATGCCCTTATAATAGTCCCTTATTCAATTCTTATCACAACTTTGGTCACAAATCCCATGAGAACATTCGTTTCCCCTCTATATACGCTTGCCCTTATTCCCATTTTAACTACCCCTTGCACCGCGAACCAATTTTAACCATTCTATCATGACGAGAATAACAATTTTTTTTTTTTGGCTTTTGTGTATTTGTTGTGCATTGCAAGATGAAAAACTCAAGTTCGATTATTAGGGAAAGAGAAGAGAGAGTCAAACAAAGGTCCAAGTCATAATTTACCAACTTAGCTATATTTGAAGTGGCAAGAGGAAAAATCTCTATAGTTGGATTGTTTGTCCCGTATAATTAGAAGTTAAAAGTGGAGGGGAAAAAATGGAAAAAGATGTCTTAGTTGCCAAAATTAAGAGAGATAAATACAGAATTAGGTAACTGATTTGATTCCAATGAATAGAGGCCACGTTCTTGATGAAATTCTAAAGACTGCCTCCAAGACAAAAGGTAAGACAAGACAACCCCACTTGAAGGGGTTAGTGATTGGTGAAATCATGTGGGATGTGATCTTTATCTCTGAGGAGAACAAAAACCATGTGCATAGGATTTTATAAGGTTTTAGTACTGTAGTAGTGGTGGCTATGCACGGGTGAGAGAACAAAAATCAACTATTCTCGATTCATATATTATCTTTGGGGTAAAAATAGGTTGGAATAGATTATGTTTTAACTTAAATAGGTCTAACATGTATTCATAAAAATAACTTGAATCTGAGTCTATTATTTGATATAGGTCTTTGCATTAGCCTGATTTTCTTAAAAATTTGACTTAATCTGAAACTTTATTTAAAAGTCTGTTTAGTTATAATTTTGTTAAAAAAAATTAGAACACCCACTCATAAATAAGTCAAATGATTTTTAAATATATATAAAAAATATATTTTTAAATAGACTAAAATAATAATAATAATAATAATAATAATATAATTAAGTAGGCTAGATAACCTATTAAGCTTAATAGACTATTAATTTCATTACCTAGAGTATATTCAGTTTAGTTAAAAAGACTTTTTGAAAAGTCTTAAACTAGCTTATTTACTATGTAGGCTAGACTAAGGGTCTCGATTAGCCGTTTAGTCTACTTCTACCCTTAACTATATTTTCTATTCTACCAATTATTTTTTATAACTGGAAATTAAAATCATTATTAAATAAATATTATTTATTTTCTGTATGATAAGAGGTGCTTAATAGAATAATAATAAAAAAACATAATTTAGAGACAAATAATTTCAATCTAAAAGGAAGAGAGTGTTTCATTAATCATTTCATTTAAAAGCTAGATAGTTGCAGTAATTAAGATGTAAGTTGAATTGTGTGGACTCGTGGGATTTGGGGCATGAGCTGTGAAAGAGAGGAAAAAGAGAGGCCTTGTTGTGAAGGATCATGTTATGCACCCATGTGAATTGTTTGCGCGCACTATGCTTTCTTCGCTTTGTCCCCCAAACCATTCCCACATGTAGGGTATATGCTCTCTCTCTCTCTCTGGATGTGCATATCTGCGTGTCCCTGTGTTTCTAGGTCCCTTCTTCCCCCATCTTATCTTTAATTGCTATCAATGCATATTTTTCTAAGGACAAAAGAGTTTGACAAAGCTCCATATCATGATTAAGTGCATGAGATGTGTATATATTATATTCCCACTATAAATCAAGGAAGTGCCTGCCAATAGAGCATCTTCATGGACGGACTTCATATAATAATTAATGGCTATCGTCTATCTTATTGTAGCTCTCGCGATCCCCTCCTACCCTTCTAGCCCTATGCTTCTGATGAATACTTATATACTATTGAAATGTATCAATGCTTACTACTACCTGCAAGTTATAAATAAATAAATTATACTATGATTCAGAATATATTCTCATGTGCTTAACTAGCCGATATAGATGGAAATTATTTCTCCTCAAGCTATGTTTCCTTATTTATTCTATCACTAATTTATTGACACGTAGAATATAAGTATTATATATTTAGTAATCGTTGTTTCAAATTCTTAAATCTCTTTTGATTTTTATATTTCATGTGACAATAAATAATTAAGAGTGTATGAAAGAAAATATGATCTGGATATAAGCGATTTCTGTCCTATTGATATATGATATTAAATGAAGGGTGGGAAAAAAATGAAAAATTTGATACGGAGAAGAATTTACTTTAAGATTACCAATGTGGATTTCAGCTAGTTTGATAAAATGGGGTTTAAAAATAACTATAAGGCCTAACACATTTAGTAACTAGCTGAGTTTTTTAAATATTTAGTCAATGGTTTGATTTTTTATGGTGTATATAGAGAAATCTTGTGGACAGAGGTAAAAACCAAGTCTGTGAGTTTTACACTTAAAGGAGATTAGTCACTATTTTCAACGATAGATATCATGGGTTCATATAAAAAATGGGGTTTAAGAGTAATATTGATAATTAAATCTAAATGGAACCATTTGGTCAAATTTATATAATTACAAATATAGAGCTATGCAAGTAACATCAAATACTGAGAGATGCGCGACCAAGGAAAAAATTGAAAAAATGGAGGCATGGACAGAGAGTTGTAGTCCGTAAGTTAAAGCCATATTAGCCATACAAGCAATAGAATAAGCGGAAGATAAATTTTATTCCCTTAATTTTCCTTATCACTTAATTTCGTAATTCTTTGGTCAATTGCGATTTTTCATTACGAGTAAATTACACCAACTTTCTATAAACTTTAGAAAATTATTTCTCTCCCTCATATTGTGAAGGACAATATTATTTGTAGGTAAACGTTTAGACAATGCTTTTTACATTTTTAGATTAATTAATGTACAAAAAACTGAGAATTTCAATCCCACTTCTGCTAATTGAAATTCTCCCCCTGTACAATTGAATTTTCTAGTCCCTCTATCCTTAAATAATTGTCAATTTTAAAATTTTACTTTATCTATAAATAATTATTCATTTTAAAAGTTTAAATATATTAATTATTTTTTATAATAATATCCATATTAAATACTATTAATTGAGCCATTAGTGAAAGTTGAGAGAGGAAGGTGGAACATTAAAAAAAATAAGAATAATTTAGTAAATTACTCATAACTTTTATTAACATTGATATTTTACTAATCATTTTCTTAATTCCAACAAGCATCAATTATTCAAAGCCAGGTGAGTATTTATTTGTTCATGATTCCACTCTGTTTTGATTGTTTGCTTATTCACAATTTTCAATGAGTTAATAAATCAATCATTCATCATCCGCAATCATGTCGCTCCCATAGGGAATTCTGGTTTTTCATTATTGTGAAGATAAAAAGAGCGTAGATATGTTCACTGGACTAACAGAAGATCATCCTAACCAATCTCAAAAGTGAAGAATCACAACTAACTCAGAAAAGAAGAATCCCAACTAATCCCGAAAAGAAGAATCACAAATACATTATGCATTTTCCTTCATAAAATCCAAAAGATGGCCTTAGGCAACTGTAAGCTAATTCTTTAACTCATCACTCATTGTACATTGATGGCTTGAACGAACAATGTGGATTGTGGAGTATAGCCATGTTTATGGCTCTCAAATACTGGTATTAAGAATCCACAATGACATCAATTTAATTTCTAATGTGGGTTTCCTTTCCATTTTCCCTTTTTCCTCTTCCATAATTTCTCAAGCCTCAACCCTTTCGCTCTCTTTTGATAGAGGAATGATTTTGAAATCTTAATGGAAACAAAGTTGGATGATTTTTTTCTTTGGGCTGGAATCTTACCCGCATGACACACATTATATATATATATATATATTTTTTCAAATTTTTCAAACATACTTGCTATACAGCTTCACGAACATCACGTGGGTGAGCGAGAAATAAATAAAATAACTAAGTTATATAATTTGTCATGTACAAATTTTTATCCTTAATTAAACTCACTAATAAATTTCAAACTTGGCCCTACTTTGTTATAGAGCATTCATTCCCTCAAAATAACACATCTCATTATCTTAATCTTTGGCTCTCCCCTTCCTGCACAGCTCGAACGATCTGAGATGTTAATAAATGTAGCGTTAACCCGTGTGCCACAGGCTTCCGCATGAAGTTAACGTGGTGAGACAGCTATTCCTCGATCATAACCCTGGTTCTTCCATGTATAATCTTCTAAATTCAAATAATATAACGACTATCTTTTTTGGTGAACCCAGGATACCACCGTCAGTAGCCACGGGTGGAGCTTCATTGGGGCAATAGGGGCCATGGATCCCCCAAATTGTGTATATATATAAAAGAAAACAAATTTAAATTTTGATATAATGAAAATGGAAAAAAAAAAACTTATATGACGTAATCCAATTATATCTTCCTATATATATAATTTTTCATGTAGTTGGTGTGAGAGGTAAATATGAAGGATAAATAAAAATTCTAATATGTTATCTTATACAGCTGCTGATGTTATTCTATATAAATAGGTTTTTTCCAACTTAAATTCCATTAACTTATCTTTTAATTAAAAAGAAAAAGATCACATTATAATTAAGCATTGTTTTAGTGTTTTTTTTAACATTAGAGAAGCAATTATAAGACCAGATTAAATATAGACAATGGATAATATGAATTTATTTTGTGTTCTACTTTCATTCTTAGGCATGCTTATAAGATTTTTGACATTATTAGATGTATATTTGAGAATATAATGTAAAAAGAAAAAAAATTTCATCTAAATCTGAAATGATTTTACATGTATGTTTGGGTGTAAAAAAAAAACTAAATTTAATTCTAAAACTCACTTATAAGTGAAAGCCAAAATAAACTATTTTAGCATTTTAATATTTTTATTAAAATGATCCTAAGTTGCAAATATTATAAAATATAAAAAATCATTCAATACATTTTTTAGTAATTTATCATATAAAAGTAATTATTTTTATATAATCCAAAAAAAAAACACCACTTAAAATTCACTTTTGAGCTAGTACAACCAAACAAAAAATTGATTTTAAATAATCAATTATAAACACATTCAATTATTGAAATAATTTTAATCTCACAATTAATTGAAATATGCATTAGTATTTATCATGTTGGTTATTTGCTATAGAGTTTATATGTAGATATACAGTTAATTTTAATTTAATTTAATTCTTGCAATTGACCCCCCCCCCCCAAACTTTTTCTCCAATTTACACCACTGTGGTGGCACCAACTGATCCCCTCAAAGCATAGAGTTCATAAATATGAGCTTTGCATATGGCTAAAAGAATCTTTTCACGCACTGGCAAGAATCAAACTCCTAACTAAATATTTAAGAAGCCCAACTTGCTACCAATTATGCCGAGCCTCTGGGTAGACAATAACTATCTGCCTCTAGACTACAGTAAAAATAAATAAACAAATAAGATTTAGATAGGCTTGTTACTGTAATCTCCCATTCGATTTGAATTTATTCAACTTTGGGTATCACGTCCAAGCTAACAAACTTTCCACACCAATGAAAGAAGTGTCTCAATTGAAGAAAATACCTATCAAACGTTCAAAGGTGTCAGAACTCAGTTGTTTTGGGCAGGTGTCCATTACGCAAGTTCAAGAACTTTACGTCTTAGTTATGGTCATGCGGAGAAAATGATACACAGAATCCAGCCTTGTTAAAATTTGCAGGCACGAAAGACATGGGAGACAAGAAGATAAATGTGCAGCCGAAACGCCTCTAAACAGAATTGAACATGCAATGCCATCGGTAAACAAAACAAACCTTAAGCAAGTGTTAGCCTCCATATCATTCAAGAATATAAAACCTTATTGTTCATAGTGATATCAATGCACGCTCTCATTCTCCATATGCACTGAGAAACTAGCCATGAAGACAACTAAAACATCCAGCAATGCAATCCTCTATGTTCTTGTTGCGTGCAGTCTATGGATAACTGCGAGTGCATGTCCTGAAACGTGCAAAAATAATTCATCCGAGGTAAATAATGTCATGAGAAGAAGGTATGAAAGTTGGCTGAAACGCCATGGCCGAAAACACAGGAATAAAGAAGAATGGGAAATCCGTTTCGCCATTTACCAAGCAAATGTCAAGTTCATAGAGTTGGTCAACTCTCAAAACCATTCTTACAAGCTCACAGACAACAAGTTTGCAGATCTTACCAATGATGAGTTTAGAAGCAGACATCTTGGTTATCGACGTCAGTCGCCTCCGCAGACAGGATTCAGGTATCAAGAACATGAGGATCCACATGGTGAGCTGCCAAAAAGCATAGATTGGAGGGAGAAAGGTGCAGTAACTCACATCAAAGATCAGGGCGAATGTGGTAAAGACTCTTGAATTAAAACAATTTCTCAGATATTGCTGCTATATATATATATCATTTGGAGCGGTTAATATATTTATTTTGGACCATGATCAGGTATCTAAGATCCTTCAAAAATGAAAAACTAAAAATAAGGGCAATATAGCTCTAAGCCTAACCTTCTTTTATTTTTTTGAAAAAAAGGAAAAGTAGCATTTTCATAGATAGTAAGGAACGTCCTTAAAATCAAATGCATATACAGTCTTCTAATACTTATCTAAAGCTATGTTAGTTTGTTAAAAAGGTGAAGTTTTCACTTCTTTCTAAGTTATGTCTTGAGTTGATGTTATGGCACCAAACTCTCGATAGGAAGCTGTTGGGCATTCTCAGCAGTGGCAGCTGTGGAAGGCATCCACCAAATAAAAACAGGAAAGTTAGTTACTCTTTCTGAACAAGAACTGATTGATTGTGATATAAGTAATGGGAATGAAGGCTGCAATGGTGGCGACATGGAAACTGCATTTGCATTCATCAGAAAGCAGGGTGGTCTCGCCACCGAAAAAGACTATCCTTATCAAGGATCAGATGATATCTGTAACAGGGTCAAGGCTAGAAAACATGCTGTCAGCATAAGTGGATTTGAAAATGTACCTGCTCGCAAAGAGAATTTGCTGAAAGCTGCAGTAGCACGTCAACCTGTCTCCGTTGCAATTGATGCAGGAGGTTATGCATTTCAACTTTATTCTAGAGGTGTCTTCTCTGGAAGTTGTGGAAAGGACCTCAATCATGGCGTGACTATAGTTGGCTATGGAGAAGAAAAAGGTAACAAGTTCTGGCTGGTGAAGAATTCATGGGCAATTGATTGGGGTGAATCTGGTTATATTAGGATGAAGCGTGATACTCGGGATAAAGATGGGGCTTGCGGCATTGCCATGGATGCTAGCTATCCTGTCAAGCATTAATAAATGTAACTGCCGTGGTTGCAGAAGAAAGATATCAGCTTAAAAGGATAATTTATATTATACTTTTATGAAAGGCTTAAGTATGGCACTGTAACTACTGTATCAACTTGAGTAATATGCAGGAAGACTAGAAAATTTTTTATGGACCACACATATGGGAGAAAATGGGAAAAAAATAAGTTAGTACCATATCATAATCTTATCAGAAGGATCGAAATAATATTTCTTCAGATGGAAAAGAATGATGAACCAATTCCAGTCACCCCACTTATGAGATAAACTTAAGAGAATTGTTAATGACAATAAAACTCCAGTGAAAAGGTAAAAAAATATGACAGATCCATGAATTCTATATGAATTACAAATATAATCCACTGTACAAGATAACTAATACCATTGAAGTCAGGCTACAAAGTTCCACAGCTCAAATAAAACCCAGTTCCACTGTATATGCTCACTCATTTTTCCATGCTTTAACTTCAGAGATTATAGCCCAAAACATTTTGAAAATCTAGGATCCTAGTACAGCATTACTCTCACTCAAAGCATGAAATAATCTCACATTATGTCATCCTACCATTGAGAAGAGAACAATGATACCGCAATGCTGAAATCACAAGTCTTCACAATGTGCAATTGCCCCTCCAGCTTTAGAAGTTGTACTTCAACCACTCTAAATAATTTAAGAGCTAAGATTTAAGTGATGCAAATCTTTGTCTCACAGCACAACCGATCTTCCACTCGCCGATGCTGGCCAAGCCTTCAATTATCTTCTGCCTGACCTTGATATATGGTATAAAACCTTTGTCTGTCATCCCCATTGCAACCTTTCCAGCCAAAACATACTCGCGTTTCTCCAAGCACCCTTCAATCACCGCCTCATAACTCTCAAATCCAACCAATTGGCCCTCCTTCTCCAAGAATTCAATCATCTTAACAGCTTTCCATATCTCCCTGTTTGCCCTTAATGCTGCAAACAATTTCAGCAGTGTTCCCTGGCCTGGTGTCAACCCATATTTCACCAACATCTGCTTCATCAACTCCTCTGCCTCAGCAGTCTTTCTGACTCTGCTCATTGCACCAATTACAATTCCATAGCTATTAAAATCAGGAATACATCCTGCTCCACCCATGCCCTTCAGGACTTTAACTGCCTCTGCCAATTGATCAACAGCACAAAGAGATGATAGTAGATAATTACAAGTCCCACAGTCAGGATGATATCCAATTGATTGCATCTCAAGCAAGATATCAGCTACAGAGTAAGACAGACGACGGCGATCCAAAAAAGCAGTTGAGAGGAGAACGTGGGTTTGAGGAACCGGAACGCAGCCAGAACGCAGGGATCGTTGTAGGACAGCAAGTGCAATAGGCAGGGGATGGGAGCTTTGGAGGGTGTAAGAAAGCAGGGAGGAATAGGCCAGCTTAGGCTTAGAGCGAGGTCTGATAGGTATAAAAGATTGCAACATTTCATCAATTACTTGCCCTTGTAAGGTCTGGGGAAATGAAGAAAAGAAAGAAAATGGATTGGGATTGGAACTTTTGCAGGACTCCAAGGGGATGAGAAGGTCAGGGATTTTAGCATAGTTTTTGGCTTCTACTTCAGCTCTAACATCCTCCTCAATCTTTCGCAGTGATGACACTGAACGAACTGAAGTGCATTGATTCAAAATAGGGCGGAAATGAAGAAGATACCCATGGCGCATTATTGCTGCAATCATCATCCTTGATGAAATAAAATAGGGGCAAAAGAATAGCAGAATTTATGACCGTTTGGCCTGAGCCCGGCCCATAGCCCGTTATAGGCTTTTTTTTTTTTTTTAGTCTGAGCCTGACCTGTTCAAAAGTCTGGTATGACCTGAAGCATGTTTACAATGCCTGTAGTTCTAAAAATTTTGAATAGGCTGACACATGCTTTTATTCACAAAATTTCCTATACAGATAATTTTCCAGAACCTCCTTGTAAAATGCAAATTATAGCTCCATAACAAGTCTTTAATCTTAATCTCGAGCCCAGAAAAATTCCCTATGCAAATAATGTTACAGAACCTCAATAAAAAAATAATACACACATGGGCAGACGATGCATTGGTGTTTTTTACATGTAATCATAGGAACACACAAAAAGAATATAGGTTGAGCACAAGACCATCCATAAGCACAGTAAAAAGGAAAAGAGTAATTGAAGCTAAGGAAATTAAACCCTAAACAATACAGATCGAACTCACTATCTTAACAGTAATTATGCGGTTTAGAACTTTGAACCCAGAGGTTGAAGCGATACGAAAGAGCCCGAGACTGAAGAAGCGACGAGGCACTCGCCGGCGGTGCTATGGTTCGTGAATCGTGACTAACGATTTGATGTGGAGGTGGACGCGATGGTGGTTGATAGGTGTTGCGCGGCGGCGGCGGCGGTGGCTATGTTCGCGGATGAATAAATTAGATTCTGGAGCTGCCAAAATGACCGAAACAGTGCTGCGCTGAACAGAACCAATACCGATCCAACCTATGACTGGTTCTCTTTTTTGTTCCCTTGTCAATTCCTTTTGTTTCAACTCGTGTTTGAATTTTTTTTTTTGACTAATACTAATGTCCGAATTTGTGTAGCAATTAGACAAATATAAACGGAAAACTGGAAATGGGTTTACGTATTGGGCTCTACAGATTGCCGAATGGGCTTTAATATATTTGAGTGTTGTTGTGCTCTACTTGAACCCAATCTCTGACCCAAAAACAAAACCCAGAAAATTGCTTTTTCGATGTTGCAGGTGGCCCCAAAAAATTATTTGATGGAATAGATCAATAAAAAAATGAAATTATAAAAAGTAAAATTTAATACCCAGTATAGTACTCGACATTGAATTGAGGAAGACGGGAGAAGTGTTCTGTATTCAAGACAAATCAATGAAAAATAAACACGAATCTTGTGACAGTAACAGCTGACTCGTGTAAAAAAAAAAAAAAACCGACTTTATTGATATATTATTGAAATAGATTTGTAAAAAGATAAAATAATTTTTGTTAGCGAGCCAAAGCTAATTGGTTTAACTTCCTTGCGAGATTGAAGGTTCACTTCTCATCCTGAAAATTGAAGAGTTTTAAAACTTGTGATTAGTGTCTATCCTCTTAGATAAATCTATAATATATAAATGGATTAATCAATGCATTTAACAGTGAATGCTAAAATTTAAAAAAAAAAAAGTTCCTTCAGAATGAATATTGGGATCGGGACAATCTCGAGAAAAACACAGGTAAATAATTATTTGATATGTTATAATCCTGTTTGAGTAAATAATTTATTTAAACATTTATAGAAAAGTAATTTATAAATAAGTTATTTTATATTTAAATATATAATAATAAAAATATTTATTTTTTATATTTTAAAAAGTGCTTATTAAGAAATTAGATATTTTAACTTCTTAAAAAGCACTAAAAATAACTTTTAGAGAAGTAATGAGTTGTTTAGCCAAACAGGATAAAAAATAAAAATATGACTTTTGACTTCCAAAAAGTTAAAAAAAGTTATAAGTTACGTTATCCAGACCCATATGTCGAGAAGAAAAAAAAGTAACTTTATTGACATTATGAATTTAGATTCTCTGAAGTGAAAATGTGAGATTCTCACTTTAAATAATAAAATGAAGAGTTTCACTCTTTTATCAATAAAAAAAACTTTATTTCTAAATTTATTGATTAAAAAGTAAAATCTTCTTACTGGTTGCTTTATTAGAGGATTTGGCATCTTAATGATCAATCGAAACAATATTTTTCTGTTCACTTGTCAAGCGTTTTGTCAGTTATTAAAATTACTATTTCACGTTTGATCATCATTGTTATTGCGATAAATTAATATAATCCGCACAGTTAATCATCATTAGTGGCAGCCCGAATGATACTAGGGTCAGCTATATTAGTGTTGTTTATGTCACCTTATGTCTTGGATGTAATCATCAAGGCATGCTCTTGAAGTGAGAAAAATAAGCCAATTTCATCAATTATTTGTCGTTATCACTTCTTAGATTATGCATAATGGGGTGATTGTATTAATTTTTAGTATGGGTTAAATTACAAAAGCTGATCTCACCAAAAAAAAAAAAATTACAAAGACTGAACAAGAGATTACAGACTTGATTAATTTACATGAAATTATAAATACAAATTGCACTTTCTTACACCCCAAAAAAAAATATTATGAACTAACATTGTTGTTGCTTATTCACACTAACTCAACATGTGAATGCAAATTCCAAAATAAATGAATTACTGATAGTACTGTTAGACTTATCATACTGTTCTAAGATCCGAATCATATAATAACTCTGATTTTCATAAAATAAAACCTTTTTTATTTTCGGATGACACCTTATTTTTATACCATTCAATGTCTTCAAACTTATTGAAAGTTGGAGACTTGTGTTAAAAGATACATTAATAAAGGACTATGTTCGGCTGTTCACTCATAAACAGTATATTTATTGTTATAAGGAAGGGGCGTATTACGAGATTGAACTTGCAAGTTAATTTGTATATACAATGTAGTGATTAATAATAACCCCAAATTGCTTTACAGATAGCATAAATTTTCAGTTGGGACATGATTTATGTCTCTTTATTAAAGCAGATATGGGCTTAGTTTGGGTGTCAAGAGATATTTTCAAAAGAATTATAATTAACTTGCAAAACTGTGTTGAACTAGACTTTTTCATCGCAAATCATCATTGTAAAGCCATTGTTATTGGGGTTGTTGTCTAGCTTAAGGTAACTCTTCACTCGTATGATGATGCATTGAACATGTTAAAGCTAACTTTTAGTGAGCTGGCCGGGGGCGCATGGGACAGAAGAAGAGCAAAATCAGACTCCAATAACAGGATATATTGAAGCTATGAAAGAAGCCACAAAAAGAAAAAAGAGTGGCACAATAGTATAATAATATTTGCGCTTTAGTGTACTAATGAATTTTACAATTAACTTGTAAATCGTATAGAAAATAGCTTAGATGTGACCATTCGAATTCAGTTCTCTTTCTTCCATGAATTCAAATCTTAATTCTCCTTTTAAAAGGACAAGCTGAAGAATGCTGTGCTGCTCCCTACGCACCAAAAAGTAAGGGTCACTACACACATTGTTATTGAATAGATAATATCAGAGAATTTATCGATACGCCAATTATTTATGATATGTTGTATTAATTCTTCAATTTTGGTCAGACAGATGGATTGTGATTAACTTAATTTTAAAAATAACCAAAATCCATATGTGTGATCTTGAGACATTGCAGACAAAATTTATTCAATTTACGATCACACAGATACAATGCATTATATGTATTTTAAAAGTCATCAAAATTTGTCTTTATGATTCTGAAATATTACTACAAAGTTTCGTTTAATTTTAAGATTATATGATAAATCTACTTAATTTCAGATCATGTATATATATATATATATATATAGATATACACACACACACCACATCCTGTCCACTAGATTTCGGGTGTCCCTTGCAATTGAGATGCACCTGAGCCCGTGCCCGAAAAACAAAGGACAAAATATGATACATAATCCTAGTTGCTTACAAATTAGTGAAATTACAGTTGACGCTCAAGAACGTTGTACGGTTACCTATTATTAATGCTAATATAAAATCATTATATGCCGAAAAGTTTGCTTTACAGATCAGAATGAAACCACATTAGTGGGTCTTCAGTAGCACTAACCACCCAACAAAGATAGGGATAGAATCCACTAAGGCCGAGAACAGAATGTTGATGCATCATTTTGGCAGAGATATGGTGACTCGGAAATGAATAATTTTTCATTTTTTTTCCAATAATTGAGTGTCAAATTCACTCACCCACTTCTTATTGCTCCAATGCCAATGCAACTTGATTAGTATCATGCTTTGTTTGGTAATTGGTAATGTCCAAACTTCCCAATTTTTACCATCTTGTGTAAATTAATGATTCTTATTTCTAGCATTAGCTCTTGGGTAGCCATTACCCCCATCAATGTTTACACTGTTTATATTCTAAATACTAATTATTCACTCTCTCCCTTGTACAATACTTAACCAACTAACACCACTACAGCACCAAACAGCCTCCTTTGGTGATCTAAAGCTCTGGCCTTCCCCTTAAAGAAACAGAAAGCCAAGTGCAATAATGGTCAAAATAAAAGAATCACACTAAAGTTGGTGCTGATGGCCATGGCCTTTTTAAATACTGCTCTCACCCTCCATTTCTATTCAAAATTCAAATTGACCCTTCTGGGCTTCTCCGCCCCTTCTTTCTAAATACCATACACTTCTTCTCTCCTTTGTACCATTTTTGGTTCAAATATTTTCAAGTGATATAGCAGTAGAAAAGCTTCCAATGATGGAAGCAATAAGATGGTAGAAACTAGCAAAAGCTTTGCTTTTGAGGTGAGGAAGAAATCAGTGGAAGGAGCCTGAAAAATGAGCACAGCAAGGTTCATTAAGTGTGTCACTGTTGGAGATGGAGCTGTGGGAAAGACCTGCATGCTCATCTCTTACACCAGCAACACATTCCCCACGGTACAATAATACTAAATTTACTTGTGTTTTTTTTTTTTTTGGGCCATTAAAAGAAATTTCACTTGTTCTAATCTTAAAAATGAAACAGGATTATGTTCCCACAGTTTTTGACAACTTCAGTGCAAATGTGGTGGTTGATGGCAGCACAGTTAACCTCGGATTATGGGACACTGCTGGTAAGTACTTTCCTCCGGGGGTAAAGTTTTTTGCTGCTAATGTATTGTTATGTGCAAATTAGTGAATAAGGCTTCTATCATCAAAACTGGATAAACTTGAATTTTGTCTCCTTAATTCCCTCATATAGTAACTACTATTTAAATATATCATATTGTACTAATTTATTGTAGCTTCATCATGAATTCAGGACAGGAGGATTATAACAGGCTTAGGCCTTTGAGCTACAGAGGAGCAGATGTATTCTTGTTGGCATTTTCCCTTCTCAGCAGAGCCAGCTATGAAAATATCTCTAAAAAGGTTCTTATGCAAATCGCCAATATATACACCTTACTATATCTCAAAGCACATTTAGACCTATTAATATTATTCCAACATAAACTTTGTATATTCATCTATGATATGGTGTAATTCCACCCAACAAAATCTGACATTAGGCCAATGTTATACATGCAGTGGATTCCTGAACTGAGACATTATGCCCCAACTGTGCCAATTGTGCTTGTGGGAACAAAACTTGGTACCAGCTAACTAAAGCTGTTAAAATTACTTGAAAATTTGGTATCACTTGAACTAGAAGTTTATCAACAGTGTAGTTCAATAGATTATGGAATCTTCATTGTAATTGGCTGCAGATTTGCGGGAAGACAGGAATTATTTGATTGATCATCCTGGAGCCACACCTATAACTACTGCCCAGGCAAGTCACCTTCTAAACAAACACGGTTTTCTTGTTGGAGGCATAGAATAGTATAATTCTTTGGTTCTGCTTCGGTGTGCAACTAAATCCTCTAAAATACTGGGTAGGGAGAAGAGCTGAAGAAGGCAATTGGTGCTGCTGTATACATGGAATGCAGCTCAAAGACTCAACAGGTTCATATTCATACATATATTTTTAATGCATATACTAAAGAAATTGTTATAGCAGAATATGGTGCAATAAAAATTGCAATATTAACTGCATTCGCTTGGTAAAGTATTTATCAAATATATCATGACTAAATATCTAAATTGGTCTCTTAGAAATGTATTGAGGAAAAATTAGTGCTTCTAATTTTGAAAATCTTAAATTGATTCCTTTACATTTTAAAAAAGGAACAATTATTTGGTTTATCCATACAAATCCATACAATAAAAATGAAAAATACTAGAGGTCAATTTGAGACTTTCAAATTATTTGTCCTCCAATATATTTCTAAGGGATCAATTTGGGTATTTTATTATGTATTATATATGTAAGAAACATATACAATAAAAGCGTTTTGTCAACACACAAGATATTTTTACATGCACTCAGAGCGTCACATGAATATGCTATATCCAATAATAAAGTGACACTTCAACTAAAAGTAAAAGTTACATATATGTCATAATTGAAATATCACTTTATTAATAGATATAAAGAATCATGTAGTCCACAATTGTAAAGCCAATGCATTTTAGTCAATTCTTCAAGACAACGAATATGGCATATGAAGTTATAACTATGATATAGCATTATTGTCATCATTTTAAAAATGTATTGGAACATCATACAAAAGAGACATTGATTTTGTACCACAAACTTGAGAATAAATTAGACTTTGTAGCATCAGCCTAATTTTGAGTTTTTGTTGCATTGTTTCAGAATGTGAAGGCTGTATTTGATGCTGCAATCAAGGTTGTTTTGCAGCCACCAAAGCCAAAGAAAAAACGAAAGAAGAGTTCTAGATCATGTATCTTTCTTTGATTGGTGTTCATGTTTGATTCTCTATCATGTAAAATTCAGAACTTTCTTTTCCATTTCTCCTTTTTATTGTTTGATTGCATTACTCATTTTGAACATATGTATTACAGACTCTGCCCTCTTTTCAGGACAATTTTATTATAAGAAAAGTATAATAGCACTAATCATCACTTGTATGTTGCTCAATATATATTTTAGTTTATCTTAGGTACTAGTTTTAAAATAATGATTTTAATTCTTGACACAATTGTTTATCATTAATCATGATTTAGATTCTTTGCAAGCTGCAAATAAGTTTGTCGTTTGTGCTTAACAAGACTCACAAGATGATAGCATTATTTATGGATGCTTTGATATCAGGACAAGTTGACTCGTTTGTGGCGTTTATCATTATTTATGTTGCATCTCTTAATGATAGTAAAGTTCAATTTAAAAAAAAATCTTTTAATGATAAAAAGAAGGGAAAATCGTTTCCATTTATTGGAAGTTGATAAGATGAATGATAAAGTGAGATTGCCCATCATCCATCAGATTAACGCCACTAATAATACCTAGGGTTGAACAAAGTTTAAAATTTTTAGGATTTTTCTAATGAGTGACGCTTATTAAAGAATGAAAAATTGTAAGTTTTGTATTGAAAAAATGAAAATTTCAAATTGTTAGGATAGTAGATGCATTAAAAACTTCTTAAAAGTACTACTTTAGATTTCTTAATTAGTGCTCTAATTATACCCGTTATATTAGATCACTCGCTATAAAACTCTAAATTTTTCTTAGCTCTACTAATATTCAAACCTCTTTTTCCATTCAGACTTCAATCTGTTGGATTGTCCAAGCCTCCTTGGTCCATGCTCATTCTTTGATCTCCACCGTTTAATTAGTTAACAAATAACATTGTTGTTGTTTCCATAAGTAGATGTGTTGTCCTTTTTTCCGGTTCAAAAGAGATGTTTATTGAAAAGAACAATGTCCATACTTAACTGCATAAAGGGAGATAATAAAAAACTAAGATGCAAAGTCCCTTAATTGGAAAAGATTATAGCCCATAACAAACATGACCCGTCCTCAAACAAATTTTAGCATAACACTAGTCTATAATAAAAACTATATGCCTACAAAAGCCTCCTAAACAATGTAACTTCTTTCTCGGTTAAAATACATATACAGACAATGTAAGCTTGAAATGCACTTGCACCCAAATATCCAACAACTTTGTCATTTGGCGTATGCATTTAAAATATCTTTCATGAACTACACAATAGTCAATAGCAATGGAAACAATTATAATATTAAACTTTTCTTGTTAAGGCCAAGGATTCAAACCTCAAAATTATCACTTTGAAACGAGTTTTACCAAACTACATCATTGTCTCGAAAATGCATCACCAATTGCTAACAAAGCAAAAAATTATTGCATATATGGCTACATGTATGTGTGTGACAGTGTAAGAGTATCACTTCTCAATAGACAACAATTAATGATATGAAGCATTATACTATCTCCATTTTACAATAACTGTCAAAAAGTAAACAATACACATATTAAGAAAAATAAAATCATGACATTATGTTTTGCTCGGTTTGGAACCTCTTTTCTGATGGTGCTGTGAAGTTTACAATGAGGTTAAACATTACTGGTTTGACTACAATCTGCTTGGAATATGCGGTCAATTAAAGCTGGAGTCTTAAGCATAGAATTTTATTTTCTTGCTGCCATTTCAGTAGGAAACTTGGTTTTTAGTCGATGATGAGATTGAATGTGTCTGATCTCAAGTGGAGGGTCAGCATGCATATGATAAAGAAAGGAGTCAGCATTGGATCATTATGTTGAGGTTGCTGCGCCGTTAAACAGGAGCTGTTGAGTAAGGCACTCGGAGTTTGCTGTTCACCTTGGAGAGAAGTTCTCGAATCACCTTTTGTTTAATGCCTCCTGATTGATCCCTTTTATTTGTAATGCTTTTGTAGCCTGTTACTTCTGTCTTGATAGTTGTTACCACTCCTCTTGTGGGATTTGACCCTCTCATTTACTTATAAAATAAAAACTAAAAACATCTTAATAATTATAGATAGCTGTATGAGTTGATAAAACTATAATTGTATAGCAATTATTACTCATATAGATAAATGTGTTAACTACTTAACTAATATATTTATACTAAAGGTATAAATAAAAGAAAAAAACTAGGGTATAAATGAAAGAAGAAAAAGAATGTTATGTTAAATAGTTTAAATGAATAAATATTCTAAAATATCAAAAATCAATAATCAATAATCATTATGAAACGAATAAAGTAATGGAGAAAGATGTGAGTAATAATGATGCATTTAACATGATTCTTCGTTGAACTCCAATAGGTTGAATCCTTAAAAGAAAAAAAACCTATTATTTCATTCTACACCATCGCTATCCACATCCAAATATAAAACCAAGAAATGAATATTTGGAAATTTGCTTTAAATGTAAATAATAATAAAAAATTTACTTCTCATTGCAAATAGGCGCCTGTAGCTCAGTGGATAGAGCGTCTGTTTCCTAAGCAGAAAGTCGTAGGTTCGACCCCTACCTGGCGCGTTTTGTAATAAATTATGACAAACGATTATTTTGTCTATCGGCGGCGTAGTTCTGGCTTCCGTTGGCAAATCATTAATTTTACAAACCATTATTTTATAACTTGATTCTGAATTAAACATGGGGTGCAAATTCTTCAACAATGGGCGCCTGTTTGCCGAACAAAAAAAATGAAAGAGATTTCAGTTGGACTAATAAGCAGATAGATTGTTCACGTCTTAGAACAGTCTTTGGCTTAATTGCAAACCTGTTAAAGCGATGGCGGCGAACTTGGACCGCTAGTTGCAAGTAGCTTCGTGGTAGTACAGAGCAATGAAGAGAAAACCGTATTGGGCATTAAATTGCTTGAGATACTAATTCAATGGTTTAGAGATCAAATTGGGATTCAATATAAATATATATTAAATCATTGATATTAATATAATCAATTAAAAAAATATTTATGGGTATATAAAAATAAACATAATTTATATAAAATTTTTCTATTCTCAGCCTCACAATATGATCGTAAAAGTAGTTAAAAATAATATTTGTTGGTAATTAGTGAGGTTTATGGTAAGCAATCCATTTTGCGAATAACAAAGAGAAAAAAAAATAACTCAACAATTTTTATTAGTGTCATTCTTTGATTCCATTTTGTTTCGTTTTTACTCTGAAGCTATATTAGTATTTCAAACTGGTCCAGTTTACTGGTTTTGACTTTTCTCAATTTTTTGAGTGTAATCAGACCAATCAGGTGATGGGTTCCTGATTGGACCAGTGAAACCGATTTTCTCTTCCATGATATATACTAATATATCAAGGAGTTGGCCTTTCTTTTCCATCTAGACTCCACAGTGTGAAACTGAATAATCATACCATAAATTAATATTGAATAGTAGTATTTGGATTCAAGCTTTAGGCCAAGTAATATAAAGAAAGGTATAGTTGTATTATTATTATACCTAGAGGTGGTTGAACTTTCTCCTTATACCCAAATCGAAATCATAAGTAAAGAAAATGATATGTAACTATGGTCCTGAAATGCTAACTCGCCTGCGTGTAACTTTGAAACACGGATACGTTGTGCAAAAATTGAATTATCTTATTTCTCTAATGTTGCGCTTTTAGTCTTCATGTGGGTTTTATTTGGTCAGTAGTATCTCTATAATTTGATGAGTTTAATATTCTAGCTCATGGTGCCTATAATGGTTGCAATCCCTCAAAGTTGATGTGATTTTGAGAGGAAATAAAATTATACCCTTGCTAACAACTATAATTTTTTATAAAAGCTTAATCCATCACTTTCGTTAAATGGATTTTTAGAAATAATTATACTTTTAACATAAAATAGACACATTTTACGTGAATAAAAGAAAGAGTAAATTACACTAACCTCCCCTGAGGTTCAATGTTATTACAATGGCCTCCCCTCTAGTTTACCACATTACAATAACCTCCCTTCTGTCAAATGTATCTTAACGGTGTTAGTGATAAATGTAAATTGTTCACAATACCCTCGCCCATCAGCCCACCGACACACACACATTCTCATCTCCCAATCCCTCTCATTGACATCAACAAGGACACACCAGCACCAGCCCTCCATCGCAAGTGATACTGAAACCCAGCCCAAATCGCAACCTCCAGTTGCAACGGCGACCGGACAAGACATGACCTCCACTTGCAGCGGTGACCAGACAGGCGGCGCTGTGCAACCAGAACCAGGGCGACAAGACCGGCGGAGCCCGATCAGCGATGGAGCATGCGAAGGAAGGCCAGACCCGAGGCGACTAGACCCGAGGCGGAGGCGACTAGGACCGGCGAAGGAAGGCCAGACCCGAGGCGGAGGCAACCGGCGAAGGAAGGCCAAACCCAATCTCCGGTCAACGTGCCAGACCCGATCTGTGGCAAAGGATGACCCGATCTCCAATCAGCGATGGAGCATGGCAGACCCGATCTCCGGTCATCATACCAGGCCCGATCAATGGCAGAGCGTGACCGACGGAGGCGGTGGCGGCACAACAGTCACCAAGGTAATTGTTTGGTCAGAAATTGGTTATGATGCTGTGATTGTAATTTTTTGGTCAGAAATTGGTTCTAATCCTTTCAAAAATTGGTTAGAAATTCGTTGTGATGCTCAGAAATTAGTATGTTATCTGATGCTGATGAGGTTGGAGCAATTTCTCCAGGGAAGGTAATTTGCACTGATTATTGGCATATAGATCAATGTGAATCTTTGCTCCTCCAGCTATCTTTAAACTTCTTGAACTATGATAGTATGATGTAGTTGATTTGTTCAAAGCTGGGATTTGGATCTTGGACATGCTTTAAATTTGTGATTCTGTAATTGTGCAAACTATTTTAGTTGAACCAACAACTGGAAACACAGGACTAGGCATTGCTTTTGTTGCAGCGATGAAGGGGTACAAACTTATAGTCATCATGCCTGCTTCCATAAATCTTGAGAGGAGAGTCCTTTTGCGTGCATTCGGTGCGAAGATTGTTTTGACTGATGCAGAGAAGGGACTGAAAGGTGCAGTTGACAAAGCTGAAGAAATTGTTCACCACACTCTGAATGCTTACATGTTTCGACAGTTTGATAACATGACTAATTCAAAGGTTAAGCCTAATCCATCTCATATGAGGCTTTCACTTGATTAGCTACTGTTTTAAATTATATGGTGCATGTGTGAAAATAGAAATTACAACATTAATTAAGATACATGTAATTATGATTTATATGCACAAATTACAAATCCACTTCAAAACTACAGGGTCAGATATATGGGAGGATACCATGGGGTCCTGAATTTCGATTTCATAATCTGCATTCTCTTTGTACTGAATGAAATTTTATGCAAATTGTTATTGAATTGGTATGATGATTGATGAAAACTGGTGCGTTATCACTCTCACGTTCTAATACCCTCGGGACTTGGAGATTGCCTGGGTTGCCATGCATTCATGCTTTAAAGATACATGTGGGTTCATGTTGCTTTAAGGTGTTAGATTAGTGTTAGCAAGTAACCAATTACTAATTGTCTGACATAAATTGGTCTAACATCATTCTATCCATGCAGAGACAAAGGATAGAGGAACGCGATGTAGCAATTGAAAAAATAAGTCAGCTAACAATCACAAGTAGTCTCAACCAAGGTGGCCAACAAAAAAGGGGCACATATAATTGCTACTGCATAAGGAGTTTATGGGATGAACAGTTTTTTTTTTTTTTATGAACACTTGAGCTTCTATATTCTGTATTTTGGTTGTATGGGTGTACAACTTGAGTTTCTGTATTTTGGTTGTCCAGGTGTTTGGTTGTATGGGTGTACAATTTGAGTTCTTGAGCTTCTATATACGTTAAGGGTGTTTTAGTCTTTTTATATGATAAATTCTTCTCATTAATTACAAATTTGCTATTAAAAAACATGTGTCATGCACATAATTTAACTTCTGTTTGAACAATTAACAGAATGTTAACTTCGGGGGTGGTTAATGTAAAGTTTAATAAAGTTCAAGGGAGGTCAGTGTAAGATTTACAAACTAAAGGGGAGTTCATTGTAATATCGCTGAATCTCGGGGGAGGTCAGTGTAATTTGCTCTAAAAGAAATGAAGCAACTTAAAGAGGAATATTAAGTACTAGGTGAGATATTAACAAAGAGGGGATTCAAATTGTTTGAAAATACTAAGCTTTATTACAAGCATAATGTTATTATATGCTGGAGCTTATAAATCGCTAACATTCATTCTGTTTGATTTAAAATAAAGTTTACAATGAGATTTGTACTATGTTGAAAAATAGATTATGAAAAAAATGTAGCTGTTGTAAGCCTGACCGCATAAACGTTCAAACGTTCTATTAATAGGTCTCTTACCAAAATAGTGGAGTCAATATGCATTGGTATATAATTTTTTTTCAAATTGTGGCTTTTTGATTTCTCAAATGTTCTCCTCTCTCGTTTATTTTCCTTCCTTGGATTTGGCGGGACACCCTACGGCTCCACTTTATGGTGGGATCTCTCCTAAATTAATAAAACAAATCTCTTTTTTATTACATTTTTAAAGCACACCCGTAAAAAAAGAAAAAAGAGGGGGAAAAGGAAAGAGAGAGGGGGGAATTAATTAGCAATCTTTTATCAAAGCGTTTTCATTTTCGGCTTTCCCTTTTTGAGTTATTTTTGCTCTTTTCCCTTTATTTGATCAATTGAGCAAGATAGCCTTGATCCCTTGAATCTTGATGTTGAAGAAAAATACAATAAGCCAACGAACAAATACGAACCCCACCTTATTATTAATGTCAATAATTTAATGCATTGATAGTTTTACACTATAAATTTTTTATCAAAATGATAAATTATAATGGAGAATGTGATAATAGGTAATTATTTTTCCATGATTTCTAATTTTGGTGGAGTTCTATTCATTACCAGTATAATTATTTAATATTAGTAATGCACAGAAATTAATTTTAGAGTGAACATTAACTCAAATAAACTTTTTGTTTTCAATATTTTCCATTTGATATCAATTTTATTTTCATAAAAAATTTAATATTAATTTAACCACTTTCTTAGATTTTGACATCAACATGTTTTAACGATTTCTGTTTTAGAGTTCAATATCAATTTTGATTTCCATTTGGATAATAATTTAGTCCAAAAATATTTGATTTTGATATTGATTTAGTCACTTTGTTATATTTTTATTTTGATTAAATAACTAAGTTGATACTAAAGTAAAAAGAATCGGATCGAATTAATGTTAAAGTTAAATTGATGTTAAATATTTTTTAGAATTAAATTGATATTAAAAATATTATTAGAATTTTTTTTCTTTTTTCGGTAGGGTGTTAGGAATTAATATCAAATTGAAAATATCACAAAAAAAATTGTTTTATGAAGGTAGTAGACGGCAAGTGGTAGAAGAGATCACCATTTGAGCTTTGAAAGCTTCTCCCTCCTTCAATACGCGCCTCCCCTTCCTTCCCTGGACACGCTACACGCCTCTCTCTCTCTCTCTCTCTCTCTCTCTCCCCGTGTCGTTTACAAGTACAAATTTTGCTCAAAGTTGCGAGCTTTAAACCCAGTCATCACCAACTAGTAAGGCCTTTCACAAACAACTAAACAACCCCATCATCATCTACTCATTTTCATTGTGATCAAACGGAAACAAAAAAACACATCACCACAAAAGCCCATTTTTCCAATCTTGATTTGGTTCAGTTTGGGAAAAAAAAATGGGTTCCACATACAGAGCTGAGGAAGATTATGATTACTTGTACAAGTTGGTGCTGATCGGAGACTCTGGTGTTGGCAAGTCCAACCTCTTGTCGAGGTTCACAAGGAACGAGTTCAACTTGGATTCCAAGTCCACCATTGGTGTAGAATTCGCAACACGTACTGTCCATGTTCATGACAAGGTTGTCAAGGCTCAGATTTGGGACACTGCTGGCCAAGAAAGGTCCTTTTTTTTGTCGCTTCTTTCTTTTATTCCATTGATCTCATCTCATTCCTTGTTGGGTTTGTTTGTTTCTCTTTCCAATTCTTGGGGTTTGTTTCTTTTTTTAAGGTTAATGTATGTATGTTGGATTTGATTCCCCAATGATGAGTTGAATTGTGAAAAATGAAAAAATTGGTTGATCTTTTTTGTTTTGTGGATTTGTTGGTTTTGATCTTGATGATCACGACTCTGGATCACTGATTGATCAATCAATGGTCTTTTGAAACAGGGGATTTTGTGTGTGAGAATTTGTTGTGGGATATAGAATTGAGCAAGCGTTTTTTTCTTTCTAGTTTTTTCTAGCGGTAGGATTGATAGAAGTGCCAGTAATGTAGCTATTCCTTAATCTTTATGAGTTATGACATTTTTTTTAATGGATCATGGATGTGTAGAGCAAGTTGGATAATTGATCCCCTTCATTGATATGTAAATAGTAGATGGGTTTACAAATGCTTGAAATGCTAGTTACTCTCCTTGATGATTGTTTTGGTGGGGGGGTTGCTTTCAAGTTCAGAACCTTGGATCTGGTGGGTGGGTGGGTGGGATGCAAATTCTTGTGTATTATATGATTGCTGCATGTGGAAGATATTCAAGAAACAGTAACCTGATCATTGTTTATTTCTTTCACATCCATTGACTTTTGTAAAAACTGCAATTTGATGTCATTATGTTAAGGTGTTTCAATGAGGTGGCGTGTGGTTCCAGAAATGTTCTGGGAAGAATATACAGATCATATCATAATTAAATACCTATGTAGCTCTGAGAAGTTGATTACATGACTTCTCAAAAGATTTTCTTGTTTTGTTCTGTCCATACTTCTGGCACTTATTTGAAATGAATTGAGGCAGAGCTTAGTGACAAGTCAATCCTAGAGAATGACCCTTCCAATTTTCTGATCAATACTTAATGAATTGGACTGCTAGCTCGTGTGATTTTTCTGATCTATACTTTATGTGATGCTTCTGTTCATTTTATCTGCCGATGATGATGTTACACACATTATGAGAGTGGGAGGGAAGGTAGAAAGTGTGAGCTATATCAACTATCTAGTATATAAAATAAGAGGGAAAGTGAATTCAAGGAAGAAAAAATGCCTTTTATAATGGCTATTTATTCATATTCGCCATCTACACTTATAAATTTGCAATTCTTTTTCATCCACAACCTGTCAACATGATACTCACTGATCAGACCTACATATATGCATTATTATGCTGATTCCTGAATGCTATATTTTGTCTGTCTCACTCTTGGTATTTACCACAGATATCGTGCAATCACAAGTGCTTATTATCGAGGAGCTGTTGGTGCATTGGTTGTGTATGATGTTAGCAGACATGTTACCTTTGAAAATGTGGAGAGATGGCTGAAGGAGCTTAGGGATCACACAGACACCAACATTGTGATCATGCTTGTGGGGAACAAGGCAGATCTCCGGAACCTGCGCGCCGTGTCCACCGACGAAGCCAAGGAGTTTGCGGAGAGAGAGCACACATATTTCATGGAAACCTCTGCACTTGAGTCCTTGAATGTGGACAATGCCTTCACAGAAGTGCTAACTCAGATATACAATGTTTTAAGTAGGAAGACAATTGAGGTTGGGAATGACCCCGCAGCCTTGCCAAAGGGGCAGACTATCAACCTTGGCAGTAAAGATGATGTCTCAGCTGTTAGAAAATCTGGGTGCTGCTCGGCATAGTATGAGAGATGAAAAGGAGAGGAAGGTCATAGACAGTGAAATAGTAGTATACTATGAGATTTTGGGATCCGTATGAAATGTTTGAAACCAACTATTTTTGTTTTTAACATTTTTCCCACTTATTTTGGGGAGTTTATTATTTTATCATCTTCTATTGACTGGTGGTATGTGTGCATGTGCTTGGATGGCATTTTTGGCTTTCAAAATCCAAATTAGGCAAAATCACCAAATTTGTCCCTCTAAAATTTCACATCGACCAAATCAATCCCTGTAAAAACAAACTCTTAAATTGGTCCATGCAAAATTGAATAGTTGGTCAAATTAGTTTCCAAAAAATAAATCTTTCCAATTGGTCCCTGTAAAAACTCTAAATCAAACAAATTGCTCCCTACAAAATTGACTAACTGGCCAAATTAGTTCATCTGATAAGTTAGGCAAGTAGGACTAACTTGTCTAATAATTTATTTTTACAATGACTCATTTGAGAGATTTTTTTGATAGGGACTAATTTGTCCAACTATTCAATTTAGTGAGGACCAATTTGAGAGTTTTTTTTTTTTTATTTTATAGGAACCAATTTGGTCGACTCAAAATTTTAGAGAGACAAATTTGGTAGTTTTATCTTCAAATTAATAAATAAGGAATAGGTAAAGAGCATTAACATTTCATAATTTCATTCGTTTAAAGCGAGGCTTGTAAAGTGAGAAAATGATGAGTTATTCATCCTTAAATTATTTAGTGAAATTTACACATAATAAAAATTATTAATCTAATAGTTATTAAACCCTCACTTTACAAACTTTGTCAATTTAGAGGGGCTCAATCCAAGTTTTCAAGTGGGACATTAGCAATAATTTTCATGTATGCAATTTTCACAAATTTAAACTGTATTTTACATTAAAAATTTCATATGATGATCTGAATTTTATGTTTTCAAATTGACTTTATATTTGATACAGTAAAAGTGTGAAATTTGTTCACACAATCATCTAATCGTGCATAAATGCATAGGGGTATCTTACATTTATTTAATTTTTAATTTGTTAAAGTGAAGATCTAATAAAACAACTAAACTGCTAACAAAAATGAAAACGTTATGCTTAAATTAATATTAAAAATTTTATTAGGACTAAATTAATATCAAATTGAAAATATTAAAACCAAAAAGATTGTTTACTCATTTTTCTTCTACATTATCCACCAAAAAAAAATTCCTTCTATTTTGTGTGAAAAAGAATATGCAAGAAAATCTATCACCAAGTAAAGAAAAAATCTATTGTAAATTTGTAACTCAATGTGTTCAGATAAATTCTTAATTGCTCTAAAAGTAAGAGAAAATAGTTGTTCTGCTTTATTTATTTTTTCTCCCTTTAACCCTATTTATTCAAAAACCAAAAAAATAAATATTAAGAAAATAAGGAATGATCCTAAATAGAGGTGAAAAATTTGTGTACGTGGGTAAAATTGTAATAAATGAACATTGATTATGATGTTCTTGAAAAATAAAAGTAAGTAATGACATAATTAATTATTCTAAAGGCCTATTTTGAAAAAAACAAATAATGCTTCTTTGATATTACAGATGGACTTATCTTTTAAACTAAAAAGTAAAAAAATTTGACAAATAAAATGAAAAGAAGGGAATAATTAACAAGGTTCTGAAAATTGGATCGGATCGGCCGGTCGAACCGGTTAAACCGGGAATTGATTTGCTATCTAGTTCAGATTATGCCTAAAAATCGTACCTTCAAGAACCGACTGAGAACTGGTACGAACCGGCCGAGAATCGCCAAACCAGCTTGGATAAACGGGCCGGACAGTTTTTTTAAAAAAGAAAAACCTAAAATCTCATTTTTCCTGATTCCTTTTCTTTTCTAATATGGGAAGTAGTAACTTGAGAAATTTAATCCACATAGATAATGTTTATTTTGATTAAGAAATGAATCATGTTATATTCTATGGATTTTGTTGATACCCAATTTAATTTTTAGTTATTTTATGGTATATATTTTATTTTATATTTTTATATAAATACAGGTTTTATTATATACCAGTTATATTATGGTTGGACTCCCGATTAAACCGGTTGAACTTTTGAACCCCTACCCTAACCGGTTTGATATCCGATCTGGTTTTCAGAACCTTGATAATTAACACATTTAGCTTTGTGAAATATTATTATCTCCATATATCTTTCATTTTGCCTTTATTCCTAATACAATAATTAATATATTAATTAATAAATGAAATAGAATAAATATTTTATTTTTATCTCACATCACCAAAGTCTTCTTTTTTGTTTTCTTCTTTGATGTGTGATAAATTACTTTGCTATTTTAACATCTCAAATTTTTAAACACCCAAATACTCTACTCACAAAATATTTAAATTTCACAATTTACTATTTTTTGTAACTCATTTTCTCTCCATCACTCTGCTCACACTGGTGCAGTTTCTTCGAACCAGGCGCCATTACGACAAGTAGCTTTGCTATGACTGAGTTGGGCCACGGAAGTATTGTATGCCATTCTGCAGATTAACTTTTAAAGAGCCCACCTGACGTTTTATGAGCCCACTGAACCAAGAAATGCTTCGGAGCACTTATAATAATCTCTCTTTGCGTTGCTTATCACTTTTAATAATTCTTTCCACACTAATATTTTCAGAGGTCCGAGGAATTGAAACAGTAACTACTTATGATTCAAACAGGGGAGAATTTGTCATCAATACTGCATGTGAATAAGGCCAGAAGTATTGGATTGGTGGTGCAGCAAACGTAAGGACTCTTAAAAGTTCTGGGACTATCTACGTTCTCAAACAAGTGTCAATTTTGACAAAATGGTTAGTTTAAAAATGTTAAAATATCCGACTATATCAGCTTGTCCAAATAGACATTTTTCTGAGAACATAGTTTGTATAACTCTATCCTTGCTATATTTGCAAGATGTGAAAAGATTGTTTCAGTGCTTACCTCCTTGCTCCTACTCCAGCTTTGCATATTAGTAAGTATATTTCTTCTATTGAGGATGCAACACACACCATAGTTTTTTCCCAACTCAACATAAATGGAACCTATCAAGGGGTCCATGCATTTATCGTTCAAATCAGGGGTTCTGATGGAAACACCTGTGATATTCCCAAACATCAGAATAGCTGATTGTGGTAATAAAGTTGGTTTAAATGGAGTCGTTAATGGCCGTATCTGGTAATAACAATAACACACTTCCAACAAATTAAATGAATTTTATCTAGATAGTGATTAAACTCAAAGATTCTGGACGTGTGTGCGCTTTCAGGTTTGACAATTTGAGAATACCCGGGGAGAATTTGTTGAATTCAGTGGCCGACGTTTCACCAAGTGGAGAATATTTGAGTACAATTAAAAATGCTGATCGGGCTAGTACTTTTCTAAGAGGAAAAATGCTAGACATCAAGAAATTTTGTCATGATTTTATATCCAGGATGATATGTCATACTTGTCGGTTTTTAGATAAAATTGTCGATCATGGCACTTTGTTCCGTTCTACAATCACTATGATTTTTGGGTAAGAAGGTGTATATATTTTTCTGGAGGCGTAGGTAGCATTACTCTTTCTGAGAGATTATATTCTCTTAGTCTTTGGTATATATGTTTTTAATTTGCTCTTTATTTGTAAGCCTGCTCAATTTTTTATTGTGTCATTCTTTTTTTTTCCCAGAGATTTGCAGCATCCTTGGCCCCTTTGAGTGACTATTGCCGCAACTGCTGTTAACACCTCCAAGGTAAAATATATTTTCCATTTAATTGGAAAAATGCTTTGTTGATGTTGCGGTTTTTTATTGACTCAATCACACTTGCCTCTTCTTTTTCTTTGTAATCAACAAACTCCTTGTACCAAACTTAGCATCTTACTTTTTTTTTTAGTATTTTGAAAATTACATTAGAAGCAATGAGATTTGAATCTAGAACATCCTGCGTACTACACCACTAAACCAATTCTAGTGGATTAGCATCTTACATTTTACTTCATTCATTATTGTTGTTGTTGTGAGATTAGCTTAGCCATTGCTATAAGATATGCATTGACAAGGAGGGCATTTTCTATCGATTTCACCAAATGGGCCTGAGTTTACTGCTTGATTACCCAAGTCATCAGCAGCGTCATTAACATTTACCTGCTAAAGCGTAAGTTGTCTTATGGTGAATCTCATCTAAATATTGTTATTCACGTGACTCTATCCAATGGCTTTAGGCTTTTTGAAGAGATGATTTCATGATATTATAGTTCGACCTATGTTGTCAGTTTTTCCCGAACTGGGGTTTGATAAAAGATCACTGTCCTAATTTGACTATCGCCATATTTAATGGCCTGAGATAATACCTGTTTGTGTTCATTTTTTCACCTCTCTTTTGCAGTTCTGCAATGAATGACTTCAAAATGATGTATGTGAAAAGAACGCCAGAGTCAAACAAATCCCTCCATATTGTCTCTTGTGCATACAAGGCTACTTATACATGGGAAATATGCGAATTAACTATTCAGGTAACTATGTATTGCTACGATAGTTGGGCCTGAATGTGATAGTTTGTGGGCTAGTGGCGTCACTAAAGTTCTTTTCTTGTGTGAACAAGGAATATCGTGAAGCCTGTGGAGGACAAGCTTGCGTGAACAAGGAATGTCGTGAAGCCTGTGGAGGACAAGGCTTTAAAACTGAAAATCGTATTGGCCATCTGAAGGGTGAATTGTATGCGCAGTAAACTTTTGATGGGGACAACAGTGTTCTGATGCAGCAGGTAGGATGGTGTGCTCTGTTAATCATAGAATTTGAATTGTGCTTGATTATTTAAATCTAGCCTAGGAGATGTTTGATATGCTGATGAGAATGCGATAGTTAAAATCTTTAAGCATGGCCTAAGAATAATTTTATATACATCACATTATTTAAATTTGACATTTTGGTGTGAGTGATAGTAAATGGTTTACGGTGTAGGGGAGTTTTAACTAGTGAAATAAACTTGTTGGAGGAGACAAAATCTATGCTAAGCCTCCACCTTCTTGGATAGACACAAATTTAACACATCACATTTACACACAGTCATAATAAAAGTAGATACTTATTTTATGAAAGATGCAGTCATTTGTTTTTCGATCCCATCAATTTTATTATGAGTGTGTATAAATACGAAGTGTTAAACTTGTTCTCTTCCAAGAATTCTTCCAAGTATGAACTTTTCGGTTGATTTGTTTCTTGAGATACTATTTGTGCCTTATTGGAGTAGTCAATAGTTCAGTCGCGATGACTTAGGGCAGTGCTCTTTTTGTTTAGCGTCCAAATATGCTCACATTTTGAGCAAACAAAACCGGAATTGTGTTCTCTCTTTGACTTCACTACCAACCAAGTAGTTCATGATCTTTTACTAATCCACTTGAAGTGGTATGGGATTATTCATGTAATAATTTAAGAATCAATTCGCTCTTCTTTGTTCAATATGAAATGATAAAATTCATGGTTCTACATTTCAACTCAGGCTAAAAGCAAGCAATTTAAGGCTTTGGGATTGGAACATATGAACAATCCCTGGCCTGTCATTCCATCGCAGCTAATGAATCCAATCATTAGAGTAAGATTGTGAGTTTGGATTTTGGAAGGGAAGGAAGAGAAGGGAAAAGATTTTAGTGTAAGATTTTAAAATTCTACACTATAAACCCTTCTCTCCCCTCACTTCTTCAACAAATTACAAACTCACAAATATACTCTTAGGAGCAATGAATTTCAGGTAATATCATGGTATTACAAATACCTTTTGATAATGACCAAGGTTTTAAATTGCCAATGGCAATTGTGATATGATATATTTTCACATAAATTGATCGCAACGCAACTGCATCAGGATAACAACAAGTAGCAACGGGCCGCAATGGGCTCCTTTTCAATTTGAAAAAATGCAAAAATTTCATATTGCATCAGCCGCAATTTGTATTGCAACAGCCGCATTTTTTGCAACCATAGCAATTGTAACCGCAATCGTATCTACTACCGAAACCACAATTTAAAACACTGGGAATGACTGTAGAGGAGCTGTTATTTTTTGCTTATCTCTCATTTATGCAAACTGATCTGTTTCGCAGAAAGGAGCAAAATCTATTGAGATGTTTTGTTGCCACGGTATCACAATATCAAACTTAAGGAGAAAGCAAGCAGTCTGCCTTCCTTCTTGTGAGGTTTCTACTTGGTTTTGTTTATGAAGCACAGACACCGAACACGACACAGACATGAGGGATATACCAAAATTGAAAAATTATAGGATATGGACACTATATATATATATAAAATAAAAATTTAATGAAAATTATACATTGTTCTATATATCATTTTATAAGTTTCACTTGTATTTTATATTCTTATAAATTCAAAAAGTTATGTATTATAGAAGTTGAGTCAAATATGTGTCATTGGTGTGTCATATAAGATTCAATATGAACACGTATCCGACACATAGACACAACACCCAATTGGTGTGTCCATGCTTCATTGGGTTTTGTTAATTATTTGTACATCTTTCCTTTTGTTGTCTCAGAGTTGGATACCCTTCTCTCTACCAGAGTTATCAGCTCGCAAAGGATTTGAGCAGAGCTTTTTCGGAGCGAGCTATGTTGCAAAGTTTCATAGAAGTTGAGTCAACTTTACCGGCTGGATCACTAGAAGTAAGTCTTAGCATAGCTTATTGAATGTTATTCATGCTATCATGTCTAGATCTTAGGTATATATGCACAAGTCCCATTGCATTGTGTGTTTGCTGGTTTGTTTTCCAATCTTACATATACATAGTTTAAATTTGTTATCTACTTATTTTTATAAATCATATAATCACCCATCATCATATTATCAAAAAAGAATTTAACTATGATTACAACTGCTTGAGAGGTCAGATTTTTGTAACGATGCAAATCATAAGTAAAAACACATTAAACAAAGTTTCTTTTATTTTATTTTTAAAGCTTGCACCACGGCTTATGTGTTGCATATTTGTTCACAAAGTTTTCTTATTACTGGGATGAAGTGAAACAAATTTATTTGCTGATATTTTCCATCTGCCTCCTATGTAGAATGTGTTAGGTCTGTTGCGATCATTGTATGCCTGGCTATTTGTCAACAGAGAATGCTTCTGTAGTGAGGAAAGAAGTGCCAAAACTCTCTGCTGAACTAAGACCACATGCACTTGCCTTGGTCAGTTGCTTTGGAATTGCTGATTCTTTTCTCAGCCCTATTGCATTTAACTGAGTCGATTCAAATTCTTGGTCTACTATTCAACATCAATAGCTCATTACAGTTTACTTGGCATTTGTATTGTCATCTAGCTTTTCATGTCAATAAAGAAATGTGAATAGTATTATCTTGGCAAACCCCTCAGAGACTCTAAGAGTATGTTTATGAGTTTAAATTTTGGAGAAAACGGGATAAGAGGAAAGAATTTATAATATAATTTCACACCACAAATCCTCTTCTCTCCTCCAAAATTCAAACTCAAACATACGTTCATGTATAATAGTGATTGTGTGGTATATTGAAAAACTATTGCTCAATGCTACTCTTATTCTAATGTTAGGTGGAGACTTGCCTCCTTCACCCAATAGTCTGAAACCAATAGAGACAAAGTTGTTCGATTTGCACCTAACAATAGGAAGTACTGCACAATTTGCTTAATTTTAAATTGAGAAAAGAGTAAACAAATGACCTGTACTATGCACGTTCTCCCGGGAGAAACTCCTAATGATTAATGGATTTAGTATAAGTTGAATACACGATTATGCTGCTCCACTAATGCTAGAATTGGTTGTGTTTGTACAACCCCTCTCACTTTGACTGAAAAAAAAGACCAATGATGTCTCATTCAACAGAAGGCAGCAAACGTCATGCATGTTTTAAGAGCACACATGATCCGCAGAGAAAATCAATTTTGCATTTACCATTCAAAAGCAGTGCTGAAACTTGCTATAAACAGAAGACTAACACATGCAACTTAAATGGTTCTATATATTGAGAATAACCAGAATATGTCAGAAATTTGGGTGCTTGACCACAAAAGAGAGCTCCGATTGATCCCTCGAAAGTATGCAGAATGTTCCTTAAAGAATGGATCTAACTTTGAGTGCCGCATAGACTTCACAGAATAACAAAGGCAACATATAATGTTAAATTCAATACAAACTTGTAATTTGGACAACATCTACAGCAAGGAACTGTATTTCTTTGACCAGGAAATGTTAGAAGTTTCCCCATGCTGTCACCCATATGTACATGTTAGTAAGTCATTTGGTAAAATGAAAATCACCCTGGAGATCCACCATTCTCAGACTTGGCCTTTATTTGTCCGCTAACAGGGCCTCCATCCTCTACCGGAACATCAGCAGTTAGTTTTCCCATCTTGCTTTGTAAATCAGCAAGAGATTCCTTCGTCAATTTCACTTTAGGACTTTTCTTTTTATCAACAAGCTTTAATTCCAGCCGATACAATGCTAAGCTATCCTGGTTATTGATCTCATACTCATACAAATGCCACTCAAGATAGCTTAGAGGCTGGGGGTCCATATAATAGGACCTCTTTTGTCCCCCATGTTCCTTCATCACCTGCTTCCTTGATTCATGCCAACCACGCCCATTGTAATCTGGAAGCGATCTCTGTTTTCTATTTCCACTCACAAATGCCCTTCTAGGCTGGTCAAAGAAGAGCCACTCCCTCAAAGCTTCCCCCTCAAGAAAAGAAAGATCAAATAACTCTGCAACAACGAAAGACAGATCATTAAAATTTGAACAATATACCACTACTAAGCCTTGCTCAACCAGTGCGGGCAGCTACATGGATCAAATGAATAATATGGGAAACTCTGACTGCATACACTTCCAACCATGTACAGACTCAGATGACATGTAGTAAGCATCAGTAAACCAATTTTTAAACAACACAAAACGTCAAATTAGTAAATTAAATAATAAAATGATTAAAAAGTAACAAACTTCAAGCATACTCACCAGGAGCATTCCAAGGGGATTTAGTTGAAGCAGCGCCTTCACATTTAGGGATGCCCACTTCCCTTCCCTGTGTCTTTGCAAGAAGTGCAGCAAACAAAGGACCATCTTTTAACCCAATGCCTCCAGGCCGCAAAATTGGGGTCATGCCAGGAAGACCCTCATTAGTTGCCAAAAGCTCATGACCACTGCTGCAGTAGTCCTGGCAACATTTTAACCCTTGAGCCGGTCTGAAACAATCCCACAGAGAACATTTTGGGCCTAAAAATGCAGAAGGTGGAGGACGGATATTTGGAAGAATGTTAGGCATAGTATCCTCTCCACACTGCTTGGCCTCATCATTTTCAAAAAATTGGCTACAATCGAAGCCTTCTTCAATAACAAATGGCTGGCAGTCCAACTGAGTAATCATATCTGAGTTATTAAAAGCATCATTGTGTAGAGTTGAAGCGGAGCCAACAAATTGATCGAAGCCATCAAAGGTATGGTCTAGTAGCTGATTATCATCAAAACACTTCTGCATAATAGCAAGTACCCATTAATTATCTACCACATCAAAGATTAATCAGTGAGTGCACAAAATACAATAAGATACACTACAAATATTCTGGCTCATACTCATTCTATTTTCCAAATTACATTGTGCAGCAGCATTTTTCTTCTTTTAACCTTAACCTAACAATCTATGAAATCGATAACAAGTCGAGATTAATCTAGACAGGAAAATTAGAACAAGGTTGCATGGCCTTCCCAAATTTTTCAATAACTTGAATGTATTAACCTATGGTTTTGCCAGAGTAAGCTGAAAGTACGCACAGGTGAAAGGCATCAACATTCTTCCCTCATGCTATTCTAGATAACTTAGTGAAGTTTTAGGGATTAATGGAATGGAAGATGAAAAAGAAATGACATTCACCAATTAGACTCAGTGTTTCGTGACACTAAACTTACATACTTATTTCTACTAATCTCTCTGTCTCTGTCTCTCTCTCTTTCTATATATATACACACACTATTGTTCCCACAAAAATAGTACCCAAACTATAAAGTCAATAATGCTTTGAATAAAGCTAATGAATCATGCCCTGTTTTTTGGTTTTTTTAATCCCAAAACTATAGTCAATTTTGAACCGAACCCTCTTTTGACATGTTATGTCAAAAACAGTTAAACATTTGATTTAAGCTTTCAAAATTTTACACATGTTAAACGCCAATAGATTACTGAAAAACATTATACCATCCATATTTAGGAAATTCTAGCAGACAACTAAGAAGCATATTAACTGAAAATAATACAGATAAATTGCTGCATCGAAGTAACAGCCAGAACAAGCGAGAAAAACTTACTTCATGGAAAGATGAATAATTTATATCATTGACATTGTGGGGATGCAGCTCAGTCTTCAATGGGTCAAGGTTTTTTAATGGACTAATTGCATCATCCTTCTCCTCAAGTTCTTGCAGAAGTTGAGCTAGTTCCCCAGGAAATGAACCAAGGCTTCCATCCTATAAAAAAACCAGAATATATTTTGATTAGCACGACAACCAACAACAACAACAACAACCAAGTCTTGTCTCACTAGATAAAGTCAGCTACATGGATTAGATGACAATGCCATATCATACTATGGTAAACCATGTTTACAATCACATCATCAAAATCTAAAAGACACATATACCTATCAGCCAAAAAAATCATCTTGAGATGTAAAATATAAACATATCCTTAATCAACTATGTCTATAATTAAAAACATACAGCTAAGGAGGTAGCTGGAGACTCCAGTTCTGCTTTCCACTCCCGCAGAAGCTGATGCATCTGCTCCTCAAATACCACAATGTCATGAGCCCTATTTTCCTTCCTAGCAGACTGAAGACCGGTGAAAATTGTTTGAATTTTATCAACTTGGTGTTTTTCCTTTTCCTTCATGGATTGATGCGAAGAAGACCCGCATTTGACCTTGGACTTGTCTTTCATCATAACAATATTTTATCAAAACAGATTATCTGCAAATCATCACCATCAAGCTTCAGGCTTTAAACAATGGGTAACTAAATTTATAACAGAATCAGGTCATTAAAAAAAAATTTTAATAATAATTTGCAGCATAATTAGTTGGAGGAACGAAGCAAAGGGTCGTTTTGATTATAAAGAAACAGAACCCTAACCCTAATTGGGGGAAGGGTAAAGTTCCGATTTTGGGAGTGAAATTGAACTCATCAATTCCCCATCTTCCGAATTGAATTGCAAAAAATTAGAATATAATACCAATTGAGTAGTATTGTTGAAAAGTTTGAAACTTGAATGAGACCCAACAACGTAGAAACGAGGATTACCTGGAAGAACGGCACAAGAGCTTCGACAGTCCCAATTGGAATGAGATCTCCGCGTCTTGTTCCTTTCTGAATGCAACATTAACACCAAACTTCACAATACTTTCCACTGCTGTACATATATGCTAGGGACTAGGGAATTGGGATTATTATTATTATTATTATTATTATATTAATTTAATTTATATTCACAGTCAATTTAAAAAAATTATATAAATATTTTTTTTGGTTAAGTAATATTTAATAATATAATGTCACGCGAAATTAGTTAACTTGTTCTTTCACTATTTTACGAGTTTTATAAATAGAAAAATATAATAGGATAAATTAATCTTTTAATTTTATACAAATATAGTTTTGTTTCATTATTGAATAATGGTTCGGACTCCTTATTATTAATCAAAAGTTTGACTCTTTCAAGAAATTTTTATTGAAATATTATATTATATTTTTTATGACAGTATAAAATTCTATATCTTAAAAGTATGTTCAAAATAATCTCGTTATGTTAATAATATATATTAAATACACATACAACAATAATATATGTTAAATAAATTTAATCTTGATGTATTACTTTTTTTTTTTGCAATATTCACCTATAATTAATTTTAACAATCATTTACTTTAATTACCTGTAATTATGCCATTAAATTTATTTAAATTTTATTATAACTACTTTAAAAATGTTTGAAAAGTCATTTAATTAATAATGAAAACAGTTTACTTTCATGATTTATTAAAATTAAGTTATTAATAACATGAGAATGGTCAAAAAATTTATTACTATTATTATTGTTATTATTATTTTAATTTTTTTAGGTTTAATGCAATTACATTTGATAGACTTTGTTACAAATTTGTCACTAGAATCCCTGAACTTTATTAAAATTATGTTGACTTCCCCTATAATTATGGATTTCTTAAATTAAATGATAACATGAAACACACACATACACACACACACACACACATATATATATATATATATATATTATTGATAATAAAATTATAATATTTTAATAATATATATACCGACTAGAAGTGCAATTCATTTTGACTTGTTTCCTATTATAATAGTTCGAAGTGGGCCAATTTGGATGAACTTTTTCCAGGACTATACCTTCTGCACTAGCAAGATGTTGCACATAAGATACATTTGGGGGTTGATCACAGTGATCAATGAGAGAAAGAGGATGGCTAGATAGGCATGATAAAATCTCTCTTATTTAGCTATTCATAGGTCATATAGTCTTTTTCTCTTTCTTTCCAAAAACCATTAGGCTGATTTCATTAACCTGCAACGATTATATATTTATTAGAGAAATTGATCTCCGCTCCTACAAAATAAGAAAATAAAAGAGATGTTTGTTAAGACTGAGGCATGCTATATACTGCCCTTAAAGATTATTCTCACATCCGCATGAAATTTTTCAGATACTGATGAACTCTTACAGTATTGTAATACCCAAACAGATACGTGTGATGAATAAGTTCCGCTTTCTGCAGGTCGCTGGGACCTACCCGTGTTGCTAGGAAAGTCTCGAAATGCTCGGAGGACCTTTAGTACAGCTGATGTGGTGAGCTGTCACCGCTATAGCGGTCACAATAGGTTGACCGTGGCATTTTGGGCATCAGGAGACCGCTATAGCGGTCATAGAAAGTGTGAAGATATTTTTTGAGCAGGACCGCTATAATGCGATCACGTGAATGATGCGACATATTTTTAGCCTCTGGGGACCGCTATAGTAGTCGTAAGTTGGGGGTGGCCGTATAGCGCAAGTCGCAGTATGCAAATAATTAAAGCGCGTCGTTTCGCGTTAGTGAGCCCCTCCACCCCATTTTAAACCCCAAACTCGGGAATTAATCCCCATTTCCGAAACCCTTGATTCCCAAATGTTCTCCAACCCTTTCTCTCTCAATCCAACATCAAATCCTCTTCCTTCAAGATCCAAGGTAAGTGATTGTTGTTGGTTTATGTTAGTTTCCTTTGTGTTCTTCCTTCCTCTTGTTATGGGTCATTGTTTTCTCCATTGTTGTCAAGTGGAGGTACTCCCCCAATGTTGTTAGAGCTAGATTAGAGTTGTTTAAAGATTAGCGGAGACTAATCTTGAGTCTATATTGCTCTATGGCAATTGTCGATGCCATTCCATGCTTCGGAGGTCAAGTTGGTGGTGCCCACATATTCCCGGCTCCAAATGGTGAGTGAGTTCATACTCATGGCCTTATTTTAGCCATTATATCTATGTTTGATGCATGATATTTGTGAAATATGAAATTTGAGATGAGAGAAAGTATGGAATATGATTTTATGATTATGTCAAGCTAGAAAAATTATGATTTATGATGATAGCATAAAAGAAAAAGTTTTACAAAACCATGGGACCATGAGTAATTATAAAGTGTTATGAAAAAGGTTTTATACATATTTATGAAGAGATTTCTTGCAAGAGCATATGATGTAATAAGTTGACATTTTATCAAATATGTTTTAAGAGTTTATGATACCCTTATGATTCAAGACTAGAGACTTTGAAATATGATTTCAGAGTAACAGTTAAGATATTTTGGCAAATATGCCAAATAGAGATGCTATGTTATAACGTTAGAGAATTTACGATTTGAACCTTTCCATTTTAATCTATGTTATTAGAGTTATTAATTTATAAAAGAAGTTATCTTGAGAAAAGAGACTTTTAGAAAATCCAGTTTTGTGATATTCCAAAAGTATAGAATTCAGTATTATTCGTAGTGACTGCCAGATACATATTTTGTGAGCTTGAAATCGGAATGCCTGCAAGCGGGTGATCTCTTGGGCATGATTTCATAGTCACAGTTATGCTAAAGTTAAATTGTTGACTTATATGAGTCCAGAGCTTTTAGAATTTCAAGAATTTTCAAATTTAAACAGTTTTATAAAGAGTTAAAGTATGAGTATGATTATATCTAGAGGTTTTATGAATTTCTTGATGATTTCAAGAAATAAAGTAATTATGTATGAAAGAGTTTGATTCCCAGATTAGAGTATATAACAGAGATTTAGAGAAAATAATATGTTTATTGAATTAGAGACCAGACGGTAGCTATAGAACGGTTGAACCTGATTGTTAACCTTGGTACCAAGTTGTTCCGAGAGGACAATCTCATAGAGCAGAGAATGGAATCTATTTAGGTGTCCGTATTAGATCCCTGATGGATCATAGAGCATAACATTTTCGGTTCTTGAAAAACCATAGAGTAGAGATCACTGTTTCTCTAGTAGAGTACCGTTGTTTATGTTTTCAAAGAGTATTAATGATTTTCAAAGATTATTGATGTTTTACGAGAATATTTGACTTAAGAGATACTATACATATGAGACATGATTTTCTTGTTGAAGTACGAATTTAGAGATATTTTTCCGAGTTTATGAATACAAAGATATATTTTCTATTAGATTATATACAAGAATATCAAATGGTTTGTAACAGATTATGATTTAGAGATGCTCGTTTATGAATTCATGGCATGGAAAGTGTTTTCCCCGAGAGTAGCTATGCTATGTAAATATTGGAAATATTTTTCCAATGCATGTATATATATATATATATATAGTTGTTGTCCCATGCGGGTGATGGGTGAGAGCTCACTTATTGAGTCTGTTGACTCACCCCTCTCCCTTCCTCCTCATAGTTGCAGTCTTGAACATTGCTCACCTTACGGTTTGTGACGTTGCCATTCTCAGTGGTGAGTCTTACTTTGAAGTAAGGCCTAGTTAGAGTCTTGTTAGAGTAGAGTGCTCCAGTAGATGTGCAGACATGATTCGACTCACGCATTATTTTCAGATTATGTATTTGGTTCCAGTATTTGAAAAGTTATGTATCTGTTTTCAATTCACAAGTGAGGATTTGAAATTTGTAGAATTTAATTAGAGTTCATGTAATAAACTAGAGATTTACTTATGATTCAGTTCACACGTTGAATGGATTTTCAGAATATGATTAAGAGGTTTTCAAAGCTTCATATATTAAGTAATTTAGTTTTATAATTTCATATATACAATTTATACAGAGTTTTAGAGAAAGTTATGATTCAGAATGAAAAGTATATTATTTTATGCATATAGAAACTAGTGATCACTTAGACTTACGTGAGAATGAGGATTTTACGTGTCGATTCTGGCTAAGTTTCAGTCGTGACAAGTATTTTCTAGGAACTCAAGAATTACAATGGAAATATGTTGTGATATACAGCCCATGATAAGAATAATAGTGTAATTGTGTAATTAGAAACTATCACTTTTTTCTACTCTATCATAAACCCATGTTTTTCTATATATATTGCCAGAGCAAATCTTTTTCAACGTGAAAAAGTTGAGCCCCTCAGCCTTGTTGCTGCAACGTTGGTAATTAATAATGGGAAATGCAAGACTTTTTCAACGGTATAGTGTTAAAGAATATTTAAAATACTGAGGTTAGAAAACAGTCAATTCACTTGATCAGTTTTGATTTTAAAAGGAATCAATTGCTATAAAAACTAATACATTGCCATATTTAAGAGATTTCAGACTAGTAAAGATAAAGGCCATTTTTAATTTTAATGGTGATGAATATTTTTATTCATTCTCAATTTAAAACATGTTTCTAAACAATTCCAATATTAGTTTATTAATAAATTAAACCTTTTGAAATATATTTACATTTTTAAAATACAACAATATCAAGTCCATCATTGGACCTCACCGCACTAGTTCCAAGATTATTGGATCCGTGTAGGGTAACAAATGAATTAAAAACTCAGTACATGATACTCTTGTCATCGTACAATTTAGATGTATATACAACCTTAAGTCTTAACTGAGATGAAGTGTGTAATTGAACTATGTGACCATTATTGACCAAAAAAAAAAAAACTGTGTGACCACTAGAACACAAGCTAGCAACGTGACCATTGTACAAGATTCACAGAAGTAGCCAAGGAATTGCATAAGAAAAAACTACATGGGGAAAAGGCACTGTTAGATCGCTAGCATAATTTTTGTCACATCAAATAATTTGTTCTTGGGCAAACAATTATTGGAAGTGTTGTTTATATATATATATATATAAAACTTATTTTTACCTCTTTAATCTTATCCTCGTCATGTCATTTATCATATTTTATTCGATTTGCAAGCTCTCCATATTTCACGATTTAAAAACCATGTTTCAAATCAAATCATAATTGAGGTAAAATTAAGTATAATAACAAAAATCCTTGTAAAAAGCTTAACAATTGCTGGTTTGAATCAATTATTTGGATTTCAACTGTCTCTCTACATTGCTCTGAGTGTATATGATGGTAAGAAGCAGAATAACAATAAATGTTACAACTCTTTCCACCTCTCAAAGCTTTTTTGCGAAAAAACCTACCCCACTTAGTTTAATCTGAAAGCTAGACTTGCTTACCGACCAACTGTTATGATTCAAATGACTGAAAGTCGTACAAAATGTTTATTTGAGAATTGAAAATTTGTGATAATCAATTGGATTTTGGTTTTCCACATAGATCTAAAAGGGTGTCCAGTATCACAAGAATATAAGCCCCTTTCACTAGTTCTTTCATCTCGTCAAGCATTTGTTCCAGTTCATCTTGATGTGGTGCAAGTTCAGCTTTCTTCGGTGAATGAAGTTGAAGTTGCTTTCCTCCATGAAGTTCAAACTGCTTTTGTGTACGAAGTTCAGCCAACTCCATCACAATTGCCTACAAAGGAATAAAAAGGCCAGCACGTGTATCAATTTAACATCTCCACCACTAACAGCTTTTAGATAAAAAAAATAGATGCGCATCATGTTAAAGGAACCAACTATACTTTGTTTTCAAGAACTTCCTCCAAAATAAATACTCGTAATGGACACAAAATCCACAATTGAGAGAAGAGACAAGGACAATACCTCTAGCTCCCCTTTTAGTCTCTCTTTCCTCGATGCTGAAACATGACTCTGCACCCCAAGGATGACGGTAACTCCTACCGCCTGTATACAAATAAATCAAATTTATTATAATATGCTATAACTTTCTTTAAGAATAGAATGAAAATATCAATTGTAGGAAGCACTTCTATACGCTATATTATCACCAAATGTTTACCGTGTATAAGGATAGTTCTGCAAGAAGAAGTGATCCTGCTTTGACAGCCCTCTTCTCATCCAACAAGTGTATTGGAGTATCATTTGCAAAGTCATACAAACATCTTTCCATTCTTGTGGTTATCTTATGACTGGTCTGATACATCATCATGTAAAATCCAAAGTCTATGTTGTGAAACTTACATAAAATATGCTAACATGCGTTCTTCTTTAATGCTCAAATGAAAAACAACAAACAAAACAAATCTTAATAATATTTCAACCTTAAAGTAGATTACAAATCCTAAAAGTGAGAAAGAGAGGACCTGGCCAAGGTTGATAACAGATTGACGTAGTTTCGGAGGACAATTGGCCTCCTTCTTCACGACATTGGCGATAGTATTACCGAAGGTTGTTATTGCCACTGTTCTCAACTGCTTTGCTAAGGAAAACAACATCATTTTCTTGTTAATATATGAATTCTTTTTTCCTCGAAGAAAAATAATACAAGACTCCTATTAACCTTATTGAATTTGATGAGTTTTTGATCACCTCTTGGTGAACTTATATAGTGTTGTCCACCAACAACTGTTATTATCGAATTTTGTCACGATTAAAGATGGGTATTGGATAATTCTAGCTAGGCATGGAATCATCGTCCTTATCTAGAAGGTAGAAATAATATTACTATACCAATTATTCTATTTAAAATTTCCAAAACAACAATTTTGATTATTTAGCATCTTTTGAAAAATAATAATTTGAAAAGGAAGCATCATGGTTGTATATATACATTTAATTTTTATTAATAAGATTATTTTCTATTTTAATTCTTCGACAAATAATGCTATTAAAGTATAATGAGACAATACATAAAAATTATTAATATTGGTAAATGTATTTGGTCTTATACTATATTCAATTTAGGATTTTTCAAGTAATTATTTCCTATAATTGTTTATTGATTGATCACATAATTAATAAGGGATATACACAATAGTTATATATATATATATATATATATATATATAGAAAAATATAATAATAATTATTAAAAATATACTGATAATGTAAAATTAGTCAATGATAAATTAAAAATATAATATTAATTTAAAAACACAAAAATAGAAGTTAAATTATTATGAGATATGAATTATTTTATGTATTTTCAATGTAAATTCAGGTTAACTCTTTTAATTAGTTAAAAGATATATTAATTTTTTTTTTGTTCAGTGTATCTATCACTAATAACAATGACTAATCTTTTCAAAATAAGAATTTCATGAGTAAATTTTTGGTCATAGAACATTTTCTATATACATCGTAAAATATTTTTTGAATTGTCAAATATCAATACATTTTTTTTTCATTTAATAGCTTATTGTTCTATGTAATAAAAAAATTGTAGTCCCACGTGTTAAATAAATATTTTGTACCACTACGATACTAAATAAAATTAATTTTATTTAATATTTTTTATGTTAAGTAATCATAAGCGGGTCAGGAAAATTAGAAAAATTTACCATTACTCTCCAAAAAATCTTACTAGTTCTTCGAAACAAAAGTATTAGCTAGAGAATTTTCCTCAGGACATATTGCAACATCAAAATAAAATTATTAGAATGAAAAGGCACAAGTATTTCATTTCTTTAATATACACGTAAAGCCACATTTTAATAAAACCAATAAAAACAGTAGTAAATAATCCCATATTTTTCTAATTACTCTTTGTACTTTAAATATTATTACGTTTGATTATTATGAAAACAAATAAATTAAATAACATTAGTTAGAGAAATATAATTGGTTTAAATATGATAGTAAATTCCAGTTTTGGTTTTTATAAAAAAAAAAATTGCCTTTGATTAATCAGAATTTTTTAAGAAAAATATATTTGATTTTAGCTCCAATTGCTTTAAATTTGGTCCCTATTAACATTGTACATGACTCTTTTCTCCAATGAAAATGATCAACTTTAATTCTAGTTAACTTTGCTCCCACAAGAAAAATATTAGTCATTTAAAAGAATTGCATCTTTCACGTATCACATTTTTATTAGTTGAGATCAAAATGGAATTAGCCCCCCAACTAGTTAGCATAAGTCCCAATTCAATTTTTTACTCCAATAGTGCGATGGGAGTCCCAATTCCAATTCGCGGGACTCAGAGAGCAAATGAGACTCTAATTTGAGTCATTGGAATTGCTTAATTAATAGACAAAAACTATATCTTCGAGGGTACAAAATTCAGGATGAGTTATGATGTATATAAGGATGCTAGCTTTGAACAAACTAAACTTGGTCTATTGACTTAAAATTTTGATTTGACCAAACTTTTGCATTATTCAATTGTGCTTCTGATCATGTTTTGATTAATAATTAGGTTGCAATTGAGTTTATAGCTGACATTTGATAAAATTTATAAATTTAAACTTTGTACATAGTTAATTTGTAACATTTTAAAGTAAGATTAATATATATATATATATATATATATATATATGTATATATATATATATATATATATATATATATAAACAAATATATCGATCAAATAATATTTGCTTAAAACAACTATTTGAGCTAAAGTAAGCAGAGCTCATAGAATGGATAGAAGAAAGACAAATAGATATGTGTGTCAATACTAAAGTAATATGAGTTAGGAGGTTATCAATTTATCATCAATAGTAGTTTATTCAAACATATGCAACTACCAATAAAGTGTCCCTTAAACATGAGATTTTGATTTTAATCCCAGAATTTATGTCTATAGGAAAAAATATATAATTGAGAGAGATCCTGTTTAAGCATTAAACTATATATTTTCTAGGAAATTAGTCCCTCACCCAAGAATAAAACCAAAAAAGTCAAACATATGCAAGGATCTAGAATAACAGTTGATAAGTACACCAAATATATAGAACAACTTTTACTAATAAGAAAATCATATGTCTTCCAAAAGCAACATTAAATTAAAATTAAGCATGATTATAAAATTGTACATAATATTGATAACATTAGATCATCAAACATAATTCAAGAAAATCAACTTGCTACATCCCCTAAAATATCTTTATATTGACTAAACAATCAAACAAAATTAATATGCCCAAACAAAATAAACTATATCATCATCAACAATACTTACAAAGGAAAAACAATTGGAAAGGCAAAGGAGCAAGCTAGTTGACACAAGGAAAAGTATCGTTCACTCACCTTGTTGTACCAAGCATTGGATGTTGATGGGAATGGAGTGGCTTTGGGTGGACAACAGGCAGGTGGTGATAAAATTGATAGAGGAGACAAGATTCAACAAATATAATTACCTAGGTTGAAAGGAAGGATGTGGTAAAGAAGGAGCGGCAGCTAGGGCTCCTTCAATGCAAATGGGGAGACGGTGTGAGGATTGGGAATAAAATAAGCTTATATAGCGACTCAAATCGCAGTTTTTTAATTAGTAATTTTGTATATGTGTGCGTGGTCATATAAGCATGCATACATGAATGCGAGTGTGTTCACACACGTGCGCATGTGTATAAATTAAATTTGATTTGATTTAATTTTCAAGATAATATCATGTGCTTCTACAGTTAAATCGATAAATTCAATATCTAAAAAAAAATTTAGAGTAATAAATTTTTAAATAGCTGGATTCCTCACTATATAAAGATTTACTAATTTAATTTTCTTGAAAAATTCTTTGTAAATTTAGTTCCTGAATATGTTGTTCTTTTGTTAGATAATGTTTGACTCCTAATGCCATTACTATACACAATGAGGTGAAGAGAAGCATAGAATCTCGAGATTTCTTCTTTATTAAAATCTTAACAACTAATAGTAAAAATATTTACAGATTTAAGTGCCCATAAAGATTTTCCGGATTCCATTTAAACCTTTTTTTTTCTCTCGATAATATAAGAAATTCAACTAATATGAACCCATGCAAAGGACCATTGAGTCAAAAGACATTACAATACAATGCATAAAGAACAAAGGAAGGGGAGGATATATCCATTCAATAGGACATGATTCAACACCTCCCCTCCGCAAGAAAAACAAAAAAAAAAAAAAAATGGATAAGGACACGAATCATGTAAGAGCATCATCAACGGGTGCTTATTCTCGTTCTAGTTACGATGGGACGTCAATTCCACTTTGCTTTGCTGCCGGAAGCAATTATTGGGACAATGCGAGAGGGCATGTCATCTAGGGTGTTCAAATCTAATACAATTCAATCTAAATTGCTAAACCAATTCAATTCAAATCGAAAATTGATCAAAAGCACAAAAATTTGGATTGGATTGGATATGATTTTTTACAAACCACTTGGATTGAATTGGATTTTGAATCTAATTTTCAAAATCCATCTGATCCAATCCAAACCGCATAATGTTATATACATACATACATATATATATATATATATATATATATATATATATATATATATGTATATGTATATATATATATATGTGTGTGTGTGTGTGTGTTAATATTTTATAAAATAAAATTTATTCTGTCTATCCCCTTTGAATGGGTTGCTTTCTATTTTTTTTAATTTATTTTATTAACTTAAGTAAAAAGTTTATTTTGTCAAAAACGGCAAACTGATCATATCCAAACTGATAAAAATTGGATTGGATTCAAAATTAAAATTAAATCGATCTAATTCAAACCATAATAAATTATATTTTTTATTGGATTTAGTTTTCACTCAATGCCGATCCAAATCGCATCATGAACCTTTTGAAGTGGGATGTCCCATTTGATAAATTTTGTGATTAAAAATATTATTGTATTCCTTTTTCAATTCTATAATCATATATTAGTCTCTTCCAATTTCATTCTTCACGAGTCCTTTTAATCATTTCCAACATTTTGTAAATTTTATTCACACAAATTTATTTTCCATAAACAATGGATCTAAATTAATTTAATTTGAATTCTTCTATCAATCACTTACAAAATTCTATTCTTTCAGTTGCAAAAATATTTGTTTAAATTTTTTACATTTTAAATTTATTAAAAACATTTGTTTTAATTTATTAAAAATTTATTTTAAATTTGTATCCAAAACAAAAATAAAATTGCATAATACAATAAATTAAAATAAAGTATTTCATAAATATGTTAAATTTTACATTTCTTTTAATTTGGAAAACTATTTGGGACCACAATGGGAATCAAAGTTGGCTGTGTTGATTGAGTGGAGCATGATAAGGTCTCGTATTTGACAGATTACAAATTTGAATCTTCACTCATGTTCTTAGAACGAGGTAAATGTAAATTCCTTTATAAGTGTTCTTTGAGCCCAAAGGTTTTTTCTGTCATGTACTAAGGTGTCATCCTCTAACTATAAATTTTTCGTTACCAAAAAACATTTGACCTCTTCCATTGGAAATGAAAAAAAGAATCTTGGTCCTCATTTACTTTTTATGACACAAGTATGATGTGATTATCAATGTGACAATAATGGGGCCAAAAGAGAGACTCTATGTAGTCTCACCATCTATGCTCAAATAATCCATGCTTTCCCCTCCACTACTTAATTATCTATGCTCATATAACGCTAATTTATATTTGGATGTAATATTAAAATATTTTTATTTATTATCAAACATATTTTTTATGTTATACAAAAGATTTTTTTTTCAAAAGATGAAAATTCTAAATTTTCGAAAAAGACATTTTTCTAGTGATTATGGTTTTACTTAAAAATTTACCCAAAATACTAAAAAAATGAAAGGACCTATTTTTTTAATAAAAATATATCTTTCCTTACTAAAATAATGACATGGTCGAATTGGTTGAGACCCCCATTCTGACGAAGGAATATGAACAATGAAGACTTGTTATCGACTAACTTTGTCCCCGACAATATATAAATCTAGCTCAAAGAGTTTTGTTCTACTTGTAACAAAAATAGCACTATCCCTTTTCTCATCAATCATATATTGTTATGAATATCTGAGTGTTGCGTGTACAGACAATATTTCCCAACCGAAAGCCATGCACAATACTTGATGATTATGCATGTTTCCACAATCAATTTGATCTTTATTTTCCATCTTCGTTGCATGAGAGCGCATCAAGTTTTTTCGCATTATGATTAAACTCTTCCAGCATTCCCCCCTTGAGAACACCTCTTCTAGTTCCGTGCTAGCCCCACTCCCTTTCGTGCAAGTTCAACTTGTTTTCATGCATGAAATTCCACTTGCTTCAGTGCATGAAATTCGAATTGCTTTGTTGAGTCAAATTCGCATGAAACTGTCTTTATTGCCTACACAAAGTAATTAGTAGAGCATGAGCTCATCATTGATGAGATTTATTAAAATAATTTGGGCCCCAGCGACTCCTTCCACCACTTCTGGAAAAATATTATTTGTGCTCATAATTTGTAAAATATCGTGTCAGCACACTCTCATATTGTCACGACCCGATCTAGGAATGTAACCGGCACGTGAGAAATCCCCCTTCTCGTGCAAGCCTCATGATCTGTTAACAGTTTCATATGCATATTCTATTCATAAAACCATTTAAGTTAGAAATTCTCTTTTCTACGTATATTTCACCGATTCTTTTTTTAAACAGAAACTATAAACAGTCATAGCTAGTGTCTCATAATTTATCTCAAAGTCTGTGTGTCTTCATACAATATGTACATTATATATTTACTCAGTTTTCAAATAACTATGAAGCTAATACAAATAAGCTATAGGAACAAAATACAAAACATGCTCTATGGTCGGGATCTTGTCTGCATCTGCACTGGAGCACTCTAAAGCAAAATGATCGCAAGACTCACTCATTGAAGCCTAGTGCTGCTGGGAGAAAGGGGGTTGAGATGAGTCCACAGCAGCCGCTTTATCTGTAAAAATAGAAGAAAAAGAGAAGGATAAGTTTTGTTACCAAAACTCAGTGAGTGAGCCCTCACCCGAATCCCCTTCCATGGGACATCAAAACTATGCATAAAATCAGAACATCACCAGTAACACTTAAAGTCTTATATAATCAAGTATGCATAGATATAATCATGTATATGTATATGTTCAAGTCAACATTTCTAAGCTTAAAACAATTTTCTTCTCCCACCTTCTTACCTGAAATCATGTCAATTCATAATGTAGTAGCCCTAGAGAAACAGAAATCTCTACTCTGTGGGTACCCAGTTCCTCGTGAACAAGGACCCCTAATTAAGATCTTAACGGTTTCTTGTAAACCGCGTCCCTCGTGGACTGATCCATTATGTATCTAAATTGCCCCTCGTGGGCCTTGGTACCAAGGTTAATGTTTGGTTCCAGCCATTAACTCGCTAGCTGTTTCTCTATAGCTACTATTAGAACTAACTAAATAAATCCATATAAATCTAAGAATCTTTAAAACCTTTTAGTTGATTGCCTAAATCATCTCTTAACTGTTAGGCTTGTCGTAGGCTAGAAAAACTCAATACTATATGCAATAACTAGTTCCAGAAGTTTAGTCAAACAATTATATAGGTTTCTAACAATCACATATTTCATCAGTTCTATATCAAATCAACATAACAAATATAGTCCCAATGGGTTTTGTCAAAAACCAGTTTCATGCTTTACAACTAGGTGTTCAAAAACATATAAACTAACAAAAATCTCTAAAACCAAGCAGTAAATGATTTCTTTATGAAATTAACTCTAATACATAATATAGAGATCACAGATGCGAACCCACTCACCTAGAGGCATAAACGATGAAGACTTTACACCAACAGGACACCTAGAGCTAGGATTGACAGCAGTATCTGATATAGAAGCAATATAGCGCTAGATTAACCTCTAAAACCTCCAAATATCGAAGAATCCACCTTTAACAAGGTGGAAAGCTTCTTCCTCTTGAGAAGCATGGAGAGCCACCTTCAAAGAAGGAAAACTTGAAGAAAATGAAGCAAACCTAACAAGATAACATACCTTTAAGCTTGAAGGAGCGAAAATTATAGGTTAAACTTGAAGAAATTGGAAGAAAATGGGGTTTAGAGGGTGAAAACCACGTTTTCTGGTGGGAGCTGGTGTTTTGGAGGGTGTTGGGTGTGTCTGGAATAGTCTGGACCTCAAAATGGAGGTTTTTATAGTTCTGTTGACCGATGCAGCGCTCACCAGAGAGCATTAAATTGCCTCTTACACCGCCTTACTGTTCTGCTGACTGCTGCAGCGGTCTCCAGAATACTCCAGAATGCACTTATTTACATTTACTAATTTTAAGTTAATAAGAAAATACCCCCCATTTGGATTCAAATAAAATATAAAAAAAAATCAAAATCCTAACAATTCAAAATCCAATTTTTGGGTTTTAGTTCAAATTCGAGAATTCTCACGATTTTTATAAACTTTTAAGCCAAAAACGAAATGCTTTAAGGTTTCATAAAATTCATTAAAAATTACTCTTCAACTCATTTTTCTCTAGGGAGCTATTATCGGGACTTTTGATCCCAAGATTATGACTGTATCATAGAGCTCTCCAAGGACGTATAGGGTCCAGACTTGGTGAAATTCAGGACCCGAATGACAGGTAAATATAACTGACACTATTTTTAATTCAAAAAATTTTGTAATCCTTTTATTTAAAAACCCGGGGTATTACATGTATACTCTTGAATGAAATATGGACCTCATTCAATTTGGATCCTATATCTCACCGATGTTAAATGAGAGTATCTGTATGGTATCTTACACACTGTGAATCCAATTAACACTACTACTTCCCTTCCTATATATGAAAAAAATATATGTATAAAGAAATAAGGCTCCTTTTCATATATAATACAAAGTCTGATAGTATTGATCAATACTATAAGGCTCCATTTGATACATAGTATAACACATGATAATATTAGCCAATATTATAAGGGTTTATTTAACTAGTGCTCTTAAGGAATCAAATAGAGAAGCTCTTCTCTTAGGAAGATGTAGTTTTATGTTTTCAAGGTGTAGGATGTATCCAATGATAACTTAGTTTTTCTAGTATTTTTATCAAACGTTTGAGGTCACATATGATAATATAATATTATAAAATCAAACAATTTGTATCCTATAACTATAGGATTATGTTATCTGGTTCGAAGAGACCTAATAGTATTATTTTTACAAGCAAATCCCAAATTAACCTTAACTTATTCTTCTATGTCAATGCCCACCCCCATCGCCGATAGTAGCTCGCCACCCACTAGTCACCACCCATCCACCACTAATCATTGCTCGCTCGCCTTTGCTAGCTTCCTGTCCCATCGCTGCTCAGCCATTGTTGCTTGTCCTCTACCACCTGCCTGCCATGGCTCTTTGATTAAAATAAAAAAAAAACATTATCTACGAAAATAAACGGAAAAGAAATTTGGTACAGAAATGGGTGAAAATTATTCGCACGAATACGCAAAGGGCCCTTGCGTAACTGGTTTGCACATGAATATGCATAGGCCCTTGTGTATTCATATTAATTTTGAATATGCAGGGGGCCCCACCTGCATATTCATGTGCAAACTGATTACGCAAGGGCCTTTTGCATATTCATGCTTATATTATTTTTTGTTTTTATGGAGCATGTGGAATTGACTGCATGCACTGGTACTGTCGCATGACATGATCCAGCTGATGTCACTCCATAATCTCGAAGCAAATGAGTGCAATAACCAAAGCCTAAATTCCAACACCTCCATACACATGGGTCGGTGTGAGAGCAACGATACCTACATCCTCATATGGTGACCACTAAAACTATAATGATTGACAATTTAAGTTAAACTTTCTGCACAACCATGGAATATGGAATTTAAATAATTAAATCACATTGTCTTACTTACCCCATCAATGGGTATAGCATCAAGACGTGCCCTAAAGTCCACCAAACAACGGGCATCACCGTCTGATGGAATCCTCAATCCAGCCCACCTAAAATAAAAAAACCATTTAGTAAATTAATGGCATTCAAATATACAAATGTCAAAGCGAATATACAGGTAACTGATTGGCATCATAAAATGTATACCTCGAGGCCAGTGGAAATATAAGGCCCTGATTGTGTCCGAGATATAGTGAAGGGATCCGATAATATGCCTATGATAGCAATGCCACATCCTGCAGAGTGATAGTACACTCTCTATATGAAAAATGGAATGTGTGTCTCTGAATGCCATCTCTCTACCAGTGCACTGATGAATGCTGAGTTGTAGTAGAAGTTGCCAAAGTTGGCAACCTCCCAAAACCTTGCCTGCCGTAGATAATACTTCATGCGAGCATGGAGTGCCAGTGCGCCGCAGTGCCTCAACTACAATACTTGATGCGGTTGCATCAATAAAATAAATATGTTACCAAATATCAATTCATAATTAAAGAAACATTAAAAAATTAGTCATCAATATTAATTTTAAACACAAACTATCTTAAATTAATTAAACATATAGATTTTGGAGGTTTAAATTTTACCATAATAAACCCTAAACTAAATAATTTTTAATTAAAAGTTCACTAGTGGTTTGATATTAAACTTATAAATTAAATAAAATAAAAAGAAAAAAAAACTATCATTGTCCGCAAAACATCCACTATTAACATGAATACGCATGGGCTCTCAGCGTATTCCAAATGAACATGAATATGCATGGAGCCCTTGTTTATTCACTTTAAACATGAATACGCAAGGGTCTCATGCGTATTCATGTACATTTAGAATAGTTCATATCCATAATTAATATTTTTTCCTGTCTGTCACCCACCGGTCACCACCAGTTCATTTACCAAACAACAAATGATATTAAAACTTATACAATGAATTCCTTATATGATACTATCAGACCTTGTATTATCATGTTTAATACTATCAGGTCTTATCCTATATGGTACACCAAGCAAAGCCTAAAGTCAATTTTTATCATATGTTTGGTGTCACATATGATAATAAAATGTTATATGGTCAAATCATTTTTATCCTATGATTATAGATTAAGTTTTCAAGGCCCAAGAGAAGTGATTATTTTTACTAGCCAATCTTAAATTAACCTTAATCAACTCTTCTACGTCAATGCCTAACCTTTATCTACCACTAGTTGTAAGTTCGTAAATTGCCACCCACCGGCCATTGTCGATCCATGGCTAGTCACTGCTCACCATCCATCCGCCAGTTGCCATGTTAGCCAATTTAGAAAACTAGCTCCAGCAACTATATTGAGTCACGAGTGATATGAGAATGAGTATAGGATTGTCATTCCTACAAGAATTAAGAACAAGTACCAATTCGTTTTGGTATGTCACTATTTAGGCACTAAAATTGTAATTAAAATGGAAAAGTGATTTGAATTAAAAATAAATTAAAAAAGTGAAACAATGGAGATAAAGATAAATGTTAGGGGGTTGATTTCACCAAAGTTCCCTGGCTTTACACTGCTTAATCGTTACCTTCCTTTACTAATAATAATATTTCCGATCAAATTATTCATTATTAATAGTTATAGCATGATCTCTCACTGCTATAACCCTTTTAGATAGTTGATATCTCATATTATTTTAAATATATCTTAAAGATGGAGAACAAGAATTTTGAAAGATCACACAGATAAGCACTTCTATCTCTAACTACTTTAACCTATGTTAAATTCTAATTTGGCTTATTTTATAAAGTGAAATCTCATTTGACAGTATCAAATCATACATCAGTTAATGAGTGATCAAGCCAAAAGCAACATTTAGATTGGTAGAAAATAAGAAATATATTAAAAAGAAATTCAATAACAAAGAGGATGTAAAATCAGTTCCCTAAGAATCCATCTCTTTAACACATAAGAAACTTAGCAAATAAAAGAAAACAAAATGATAAACCTTGGAGTCATGCCCATTGGAATGAACACCAATCCTTAATGTATGTCTTATACCTCTGGCTCCCTCTCTTTCTCTTAAAGAATAATCTATTTACAATGATTTTAGGCAAATCTTTATCTATTCAACTTTCTATCCAAATCTTCTATTCAAATTATTAACTGATATTGCTATTGCTCTGTAACAAAATAAAAATTTTGAGAATATCTATCAATTAAATCCAAAAAACTCAAATTAAATACAAATCAAAATATAATCTCACTAATAACAAAAATATCTGAATTAATCTTATCCTATAATAATACAATTACGAATCCATTTTTGGGAAGTTTTTCCACATAGTGAATTCTCCTTCAGTTAGAATTTTGAATGCAATTATTTTTTTAATTCTAAATACCATATCAATTTATTGTTGTATTGTATGAATCCTTTAATTACAGAATTATAATTAATAAATCAAATCAAATAATTAAAATAACAAAAAATTATAATTAGATAAATCATCAAAAGATACAATTATTTTGCTGTGGTTGATTTGGCATCCATTCCTTTGTCATTATATAAATTTACTTGTGGAATGCATCCAATTAGTATTAGTATTTTCTTTCGATTTATTATTGCAATTATCGGCTCAAATTCATTATGGCATGATAATTTTATTTTTCATCATGTTTTTCTGTTAATTGTGTCCTTGCATTTTATAACAATTGTTTTTTATTTTATAGTTTTCAATTTAATATGACATCTATGTCTAAATCATTTACTAGAATAAAGCATTGTCTATTGTTCCATATGTTGCTAGATTCAAATCCAAGAGAGAATGCTTTATCCCTTCCACTTTTGTTTCTTTCTTTTTCTTTTTTACTTTTTTATATTATATCTTATCCTATTATCTCATTTTATTCTTATTTGATGATAAGGTTATCGACAATATCTGATTAATATGAGTTTTTCATTCATAGTTTTATTTTGTTCTAATATATATCAGCTCTCTTTATCTTATTCACTCTAATCTTTATTAGTTTCAGGTAAATGTTATCTTTCATTATCTTATCAGTGCTAATAAATAGTGCAATTCAGACTAGGATGAGTGAAGGAATAAACTTTTGTTTAGGATTCTCCCATCAATTGTTGCAATAAATGGAATTATGTTATTTTACTATAATGATTTCCTTATTAGGAAATTCTCTTCGAACAATGTATCTATAACCTTTTAGGTTTAGGTATTTTTATTATTTCTAACACAAATAATTTGCATTGACATTGTAATGGTATTTCTATAAGGCAAATGCAATGAAAGAATTGTAATTATTTTTTCAATAATATTACAAATTGCATTTACATTATCTTGAAGTTTATCTATTGCCCATTCATCATTTTTCCAAATAATGATGATTACTAAAATTTAACTCAAAATCAAAATGGTTCATAGTAATCACTTAAATAAAATTTGAAAAAAAAAATGAAGAATAAATATAATCATTCTTTGAGTAACTTCGAGCAAATCATATCATAGATATTAATATAATTTAGATATTGATATTGATACAATTAATAAAATTTAGAATATATAACTCAAAAAATTAATATATGATTATTTTTTACTTTAGTTCTTAAATATTTCTATCTCGTGATTTCTTATAATTACTATATTAACCATTAGATGATATTTTAAAATTTTTTTCTCTATACTTTCTATGTTATAATCCAAATTTTATTCAAGTTAATAATGCATATTTATTCATATGATAATTATACACACACACACACACACACACACACACACACACACACACACACACACACACATATATATATATATATATATATATTGATTTATTACCTTCATATCTTTTAGTAAGATAATTTCTATATGTATGCTCAGTTACATCCTATTTTATATTTGAAATCTAAATTTTAATTTTAGTAAATATAATTTGATTCAAAAAAATAATAAATGGTTCAAAAAAGTAATATATAGATTTTTAATAATTATCATATTCACTATTAAACAATTAACATTTTAAAATTTTCTCTTTTATACTTTATATGCTATTGCTCCTTTTTTATGGGGATCATCCATATTTTTTTAAAGTCAATATTGTACGCATTTATTCATATGATAATATATATTACTATACTGAAAGAAACAAAATTAATAAACAAATATATACATATAATTTGATTCCAAAAATTAATCTATAATTTAGTAGCTATTTAGAATATATGTATAAATTAAATTTAAAATATACTATTTGAAAAATAAATGTACAATTTTTTACTTAATTGTTAAATGTTTGTCTTTATTGATTTTCAATAATAATTACCATGTTAACTATAAAATGATATTTTAAATAGGATAAATTATACTAACCTCCCCCTGAGATTTGGTGAAATTCAATCCACATTCCCTCTATTTGTAAAATTCACTCAAGAAATTGTTGAGTTTGTGAAATCATTACATCAACCTCTCTTGAATTTGTAAAATCATTACTCTAACCTCCCCTTTATCGCAAAATGAAAAATATTTTAAGAGAGGACAATGTTATCTGGATAAATAAAGGGAAACTAAGGTGAAGTTCATCAAATCTCAAAAGAGACCAGTGTAATTAGCCTTTTTAAATATTTATCTTTTATAATTTCTATGGTGTCATTAAAATTTATTTTATGGGGATAATCCAAGTTTTATTCAACATTTAGAAACCTATTTTAGGAAAAGTTTAGGCATATGACAATTTATCCTTCAATGAAAATTTAAAACATGATTATTTAAAAATATATATAGAAAGATTCTATCAATGCATTATAACGTTTTATCAAATAATTTTAGTTGCATTTTTTTAAGTATATATATTATTGCACTAATTTACTACATATATGATCATATTTTTCATAATTTTATAGACAAATCAGGTATGATTTGCTCATTATTTTATCCTATCATATTATACATATATATTATCAATTAGGCTTAAATTTGACCCAATTTTGTCAATCATCGCTGTTATTATTAGATTTAATTTGTATATTGTATTGACTTTAAATTAAATCACCACTAAAGGTTCATCTCTATATAAAACTATGATTTGACCTTTGCACTATTTGCTATTGATAACTATTTCGTTAACCTCTTATTTAGTTGGAAATATAGATAATCTTTTGTGTGTTGTATTTAATTTTCTAACAAATTTTTCCAAACTTTCTAATTGTTTTGATTATTATTCTATGATAGATTTCATTGAGATATTTATCAGTGTTAATATTAAAAGAGAACTTGAAAGAGACGAAAAGAACACAAAGTTGAATATTATCAAAATTTATAAGAACAGGTATTTTCTTTATTCCCTATGTCATTATAAGATTGAATTAAATATTCAAACTAACACATATTTTGTAGCTTTTATATACATAAAAAATATATGCTCTAATTAGGACTTGTGGAGTTTCTTTATACCGAAATGTGTCAATGACAGTCATCATTATTTAGTTTTAAATTTATATCTTATTTTGCTCAAAAAATTTTAATAGATCATATGCAGTTTATACTTTTTAAAATATGCATTGTGATACTCTAAACTTTTCAAACAGTGTAAAACACATATTTCTGTTAAGTTTACATCCATTTCTATCGTTAAGTAGTTATGTGCATGTCATGTGTATAATGAAATGGATAAAAATACCCTTTCTTTTATATATTAAGTCTTCCTATATATATTAAAATGTGGAGAAATAATTTCAGCAAAAATCAACAGCCTATATGGGGAGTGCGGATTGGAAACACTTGGCCATATATAAAATTGTAATATGTATATATTAAGTATTCCTATATATATTAAAATGTAAAATTACTCAATGCTAAATTTACACCTTTTTGCAATCATTGTATAGAGACAAAAATAATTGACTAATAGAATAGGAGTAATGCCATAACTTCATCATAGATCCTTCTAGAGTCTCCTAATAATTAGTTAAAACATTAATTAGTAATTCAAAAATTAATAATATTTAGAATCATCAAACTGGAAGATATTCTTCCTAATTAGTTCAAGAAGAAAATATCACATTCTTTTTAAGTTTTGAATATATTGAATATTTGCTTTCCATTTTTTTTTATTTCCTAAGGTATAAATATGCTCAATTCCTATCTGTATAAGGAAGGAGAGAACTTTTATTACTTTATCTCAACTAGTGGTTAAAAGAATATGTGAGGATTTGTAATTAATACAATTCCTTAAAAAACCTTCTACATCCAAGTAATTACTTAAAACACAAAATATTAAATAAATCTTAATAAATTATCTTACATTATCCTAATTGCTTAAAAATTAAGTTATATTAAATGAAACAAATGCACTTAATAATACCTTAGAAACTTAAAGAGTAAAAATATTTAGAGTTTAATTTTGATACACTTATCATTTAAAGAGTTTTACATAGTCATATTCACCCATCTAAAATGAAGAAGATATATAAAATAGATCTTGGTCAGTATCCTCTTAGAAAGAATAATTATAGTTTGTCCTAATAAGTCCATCAATAATATTACTTTGTATTACATTTCAAAAAAAAATTATTAAAGGAGAAAATTCTAAGTGGGCATTTATTTGTTCCTTGAGTTATAATTACCTAGGCCCACAATATTGGGTTAGATGATATTACTAACAATCCAAATTATCAAAGTAATCTGTATTGCTACCATGGTAATGTGGATTATTGCCTCTGTAATGAGCATCTATGTGGATTGTGGATTAGTCCCTAGAATAATGCAGTCCTTCCAATGTTGTTGTTGTTGTGACTAATAATTAATAATAATGAGTAATAATTTTAATAATAATTATGAATTATTATTAATTTATATTATTAATAATTATTTAATATTATTAATTAATTTTATTTATAATTGTTAATTCATATTAATAATTATTATATAATAAATATAGTATTCTATAATATTTTTAATTGTTATCATGATAATTAATAATAAATATTAATAATATTAAATGTTAATACAAATAATAATTATTTCTATTATAATTAATGTTATGAATCAATATTTATTATAATTATTAATTGATATTATTATTTAATTTTATATGATAATTAATGTTATTATTTTTAATATAAATTCTTATAATAATAAATTATTATTAATATAATAATAATAATTAATATTATTAATTATTGTTAATTAATATGACAAATGATAATTATAATAATTGATAATGCTAATTTATTATTATTATATTAGTAAAAAAAATATCTTAATCAATAATCTTTTTATGTATCAAACAAGAACTGCCAATTAGATTACATGTGTATACCAAATACCGTATTGTGAGATTACCAATAATTTAAAATGTGACAATGTTTTAAAATATGGTAATCTAGATTGCCAGTAATTTTGCTAGAATGGCAATCTAGGCTACCAGTAATATTGCAAGATAATGTGCCAAATGTCATCTAAACATTTTACAAAAAATAATAATTAATTAATTTTTCATTTACATTTTTATCTTGAGTAGTTTAGATGAAGTAGAAGAATTTGATGGAAGGACATTACTCTCTTAATAAATCTACCGTGTCTAATCTCACGAGTGCTCTCAAGGAAGCCACCAGTTAAGACATGGATTTTATGCATTAAAAATACTGAAATAGTCTTGCCGATGCCTGTGGAATAATTAGTGATAACAAACGTCAGATAAGAATCAATCAAAGTTCAAATTCACTTGTAAGTTTTATGTTATTTCAAAGCTTTCAATTATATTTTCATATATTAAAAGTGTATAAATATGTCCTTACGGTTTATTCTCTATATACCTTAAAAATTTGTAACTGTACGTACATAGAGATAAATTTGTTGGTTCCTTATAAGTTCAAATTTTGTAAATATCTTGATGAATCCAACTTATCACGATAGTAAGTTTCATTATTATCATTATAGGCGCCTGACTGTAATTTGTAAATCTTAGTGTAAGAACCTAAAAGATCAATATTGCAACAAATTAAGTATGCAAGATAAAAATAAAAACTCAAACCAATCTTTGAAGGAAACGCCTTTATTAAAATTTCTTTATACAAAAATAGCTGATAAGTGCAATGAATAAAACTAAAGCAGTGCATTTCCAATTGCTGGGTTGAAAATAAAAAAGCCACCGGTGTTCTCCCTTCTCGTTGATTTTGGTGTTTGTGCAGAGAGTTCTAATTCCGACGCGGCCCATTGAGAATGAAACATGCAGGGAAGATCATAATCTTTGTAAATCTGTGATCGAGGTCCGAACAACATGCAATGGTTCTCCTGAAAAAAAAAAAAAAAAACGGTTATCGATCACATGATGGATTAGGTTCAGTCCAATTTTTCCATTAACAAACCAAGAAATGGCTATAGTTTCAAATGAATTTAAAGAATACCTAAAAGGAAAGCTGCAACACTCACTTGACTTTCTATATATCTTCATTGCCATGATGAATGTGCTTTATGTTATAATTATAAAGATTATAGTTGGTTGTTTGAGGCTGTTTTTGCGCTTTGAATTCAGCTGCAAGAGCTGCTTGCTGAGCCGCAATCTGCTCTAGCTTTTTTGCAATTTCAGCTGCATTGTCTTCTTGCTTTTTGGCATTGTGTTCTTGCTTTCGCGCGAATTCAGCAAATTCAGCTGCATTGTGCTCTTCCTTTTCTGCAATGTGTTCCAGCTTTCGTCCGAATTCAGCTGCAATGTGTTCTTCCTTTTCTGCAATGTGTTCCAGCTTTCGTCCGAATTCAGCTGCAATGTGTTCTTCCTTTTCTGCAATGTGTTCCAGCTTTCGTCCGAATTCAGCTGCAATGTGTTCTTCCTTTTCTGCAATGTGTTCCAGCTTTCGTCCGAATTCAGCTGCATTGTGTTCTTGCTTTTCCACAATGTGTTCCAGCTTTTGTGCGGATTCAGCTGCAACAGCTGCAATGTGTTCTTGCTTTTCTGCAATGCGTTCTAGCAAATTCAGCAGAACACTGGCCAACTCTGTCTTTGCTGCCTATAAAATAATAAAGAAGTGAGTATATCCTTAATTAAGATTAAAATTTAGAAAAATTAGCTTGTACCTAATTACATTGCTTCCACTGAATGTGACGTGTCAAGGATATAAACTCCGTGAAGAGCCTTAATATATTAGATTGAAACTTACAATGGTTTATATTTTAACATGCCCACCTTTTATGCTTGAAACTCAGAACAGTACATTCCAAATTCGTTACCTTGTTGAAAATTAACTTTTATTTACGAGAATGAGTGTGATAAGGAATGATTGCATTCATGATCTAGTCACAGAGTTTCTAATTACCATGTCAAGGTAGCAATAAAATAAAACAAAAATGAAATAAGCAGGTAAAACTAAGCCTACATGAATAAAACAAAAAACTCATGTATTATTATCAATTGGAAATAGCATTCAGAGAAAAATGGTGTATATTAATTATATCCGTTTCAAGTTGATCAAGGATACTTTGTTTCCTTGAAATTCCTTCATAATAATAATCCACCCTCTCACAATGCATAATATCCACAACTAAACAGAAAGGCCAAAAGACAACCTGTAACTCCTCTCTGTGTCTATCTTCTTTCATTTTGGATTTTGTTATGGAACTTTGGGCCTCACAGATGATGACAGATCCAGCAGCCTACACAAAAGGTTATCATATTATTAATTTATGTTATAATATAAGTCTCTTCCGGAAGACCATTGCATGAAAACTGATAGATAAGCAGTACAAAGAAAAATTTAATAGTCTGAAATTACTCTGATAACAAAGAACTGAAAATAAAATGGATTCGAACACATCAGCCAATGAATCAATGACACTGGTTAGAAGCAACCTTAACCCAAACCTGTTTGTTAATACATTGCATAGCTACTGATACAAGTATCCGATACGACACCAGTATAATGTAGAGACATGGTATAAATTAAACTAAAAACATGTAAAATATAACTAGATATCTAGAAATATCGATAAAGTATTGAATACAATACATATCCGATATGAGTATATCGACTATTTTGAAGTATCTATGCATCATATAGATTAATTCAATCCTCAGAGCTATCTATACGCATATATATTGCAGTGCTACTTGACACCTTGCAATTTTTGTGAGGAATATATATGATATACGGATTCTTCAAAATAGCCAACACACTCGTATCAGATACATACTGTATCGTATACTTTACCAATATATTTTACATTTTTTAATTTGATTTACAATATATTTCCGTACTATACTTGTCGTATCGAATATTTATACTGGGATTAGGCAACACAGAATATATATATATATATTATATACACACGACATGTATCAAAGTTGAGGACCGAAATTTAAGTCACCTGGATAGCCATTGCGACATGTCATAAATATATAAAATATTTATGAGATGCCACAAATGATTTTAGAAAAACTCATCAGCAATTCACGAAAAAAACTTTATATAAGTCAGTGCATAACAACTCGAGCTTAATGATATTATTTGTGTATGCAGATCAGAGTATTACTGTGAACGCAAGGATCTCTGCCACAAGAGCAGCTGCGGATTTAACGGCCTCCTCCTCGTCTAGAGGCCGTAGTACTAGTTCAGTATTGATACGACCATATATCTGTCTTTGCATGTTCACTGCAACTTTGTGGTTCATCTGATACAGAATCATCAAAAAGAAAATCGTTAGGTCAGTGTAAAATTCACATATAATGAACTAATTAAGGTTTGTTTGGTTTCAGAAAACCGTTTTTAATCTTCATCTCCAGTTTTCAGATAGTTTCTTGTTTTTCAGAATTTTATGAAAGAAGCCATGAAAACTACAAATTCTTCCAGTTGTCAGCTTTCAACGTTTCCTTCGCTAAATCCTGAAACACAGGAAACTAACTGAAAGCAAAACAATGAAAAACTGAAAACAGTTTTCTCAGACCGTAGTTCTTGAAATCCTTGGACACTGAGTTGAGAAAGGACCTGCCCAAGATTAATAATGTATTGCCGGAACAATGGGTGGCAGCTAGCCTCCCTCGTGAGGCAATTTGCAATTGGTTTGCTAAACGTCTTTACTGCTAGCGTTCCTAGCTTGACAGCAAAACCAAACATCATCATCATTTCTGAATAGTTTTACTATCGCTTCTCACCCTTGCTTCAGTGTTGAGTGTTTATGTCTGCTATGAAGATGTGCGCGTCTTTCGTATAGAACCCATATTGTATATATAGGTGGCTGCTAGTACTATATGGCATTGCTTAGAATATGTTGTTTTCAATCACAAGTGACAAGAACACTGCAATATTCTTTGAACTGTCAGGAGTTAAATCTTATTCCATATGGGAATTATCCCCATTAACAATATTTAGCAAAATTTTTTTGTAATTAATCTAATACTCTTTATAGTTCTACCAGATTTTCAATTAGATGGTTATAGTTTAAAAATTTATAATTAATCAAGTTCCTTTAGTGAATAAAATTTCATAATAATCAATTATTTGAACCTGACATCTGTTACAAATGTGAGATTAATTGGTATATTTCTAGATTCATATATTTTCAAGTCTACATGGCTTGACTTGAACCCTTTAAAAATTAAAAAAATATCAATATGAAATTATTGCATGCTCTTTCTTTCTGTGTACACTCACATAAGAAAGAATAAAAGAATATTGTGTTTAATATTAGATTTTGTAATCGTAATTAGGTTCAAGAATATATCTACAACTTTTTAATCATTTTAATGACATAATTACAATTTTTAAATCTATTTAATTTATTTAAAATTAAAAAATATTTCACTTTAATTTATTTGTTCAATGTATCATTTTTAATGCAACAACATTATTTTAATATAACTAATATATGCCTTTTATTTTTAATACTTTTAATAATTTGATTTTTTTTCCTAACATGCATTTTCATGTTCACTTCATATATTTTTTGTCAAATATATTAATTAATTATTATAGATAATGAGGTAACTAATTAATTATTAATTATTTTAATTAGCATAATAGTTTTATAAAATCTAAAGTTAGTATTATATCTAATAAATTTGGTATGTATTATTTATTCAAAATGACTTGGTATGTATTTAATGTATATTGTAAGTAATATAACCAAAAAAATTAATGTTTTATTATCTCTATTTTAAAATAAATATTGTTACAGACAATATTAAAGAGGGATTCTAACCCCAGAAACTAGCCCATCTCGAAAGGCCCAACATGGAGGCCCAATATTTTGGAACCCAAGGGGCTAATCCACTCGCTAACTTGAGTGCACGAACACGGCACACATGACGGCGATTACCGAGCTTGTCCACCCATCTCCCCATTCACTCAATCACCACAAACGTGAAGACGGAGGAATAAGGGTGCGAATGATCTCCTAATTCCAAGTAACTGTCCCTAAGCAGCTTCTATAAATACCTCCATGGGCTCCAGGTACACTTTCATGTTCTATTTTTAATGTGCCATTAAAAACTACCAAAATCCTTGCTCATTGCTTGGTAGAGTCCTTGCAGGTACATCCCTCATTTCACGTCACTTAAGCTCGCAAAGACTAGGAAGGAAAAGATCAAATCATGTCTCCGACTCTTCACCCTTAGCCAAGTATGTTACTCTGAACTCCCTTTCGTTACATCGGCGCTGACTGTGGGGACTCATTATTGACTTTCTTTCTTGATTCGTTGTTGGTGAGGAACATGTCCACATCAAGAAGGATCTCCTCTGAAGTATACCATAGAGGGAACCACGTCCTTGACAACAACTTCCACGAGGTTGTGGTGCACACCACTTTGGAGTTTGCTTCACAAGTAAACACATGCCCAAATCGAGATGAACCCTTGGGGCGGAACATAGTCACGTTAACATCAATAGAGCCAACAATGCTGACACTGGAGAGGCAAACTCTCCCCTTGTGACTGAACTGCTCAAAGTTATGAGAGAGTAGGCCATGACTATTCAAGACTTACAACGAGATGTCGATGCCATGAAGGCGATAGAAGAAGATCGCCAGAAGCGGGAAGAAGACTGTTGTGCTGAAGAAATAAGAAAAAGAGAAAAAGATTTGGCTCGAGAAATATACCAAAAGGAGAGAGAAGGGAAGCTCTTCGGCAATACTCTCACAGGAGGTGTCTGTCCGGTGAATGTGGCTATGTGGATGCGCCTCGAAGGCAATCTATGAATTTGGTTCAAAGAAATCTCGGACATCGCAAAAGCAGAACCAGCTGTCATAATCATGACCTTGACCCGCATAATCCACACACTCGATCCCAACCATGAGACCGAGAACTAGGCAGCAACAATCATAGAAGACAATCGTTAAACTAAAGTTCTCACCAAGTGCGAGATCCTGAAATGACTTCCTGTGAAACCTGGTCAGCAGAGTCAACTAATTCCAACTCAGCAAGAAGCTATTTAGAAAGCAGGAAGGGAAAGATAGTAATTTGACCTGTGATGAAGAGGATAATTCTCATTCTTTGAACACATTATCAGCCTAAGACTACCTTGTGATTTTAAGCTTTCTACTATGATAGAAGGATATGAAGGCACAACGGACCCCCAGGAACTTCTTGACATGTTAAAGTCAAGGATGTACTTGGTCGGAGTCTCAGACGCAGTAAAGTGTCGTGCTTTCCTTATTACTTTAAGGAAATGGCACACAAATGGTTTTACAATTTGCCACCGAGATTGATCCATTGACATGTTTTCTGAACTGGCATCAAAGTTTATGGCTCATTTCACAACAGGCAATTTCAAGCCTAAATTAGCATTGAGTCTGCTCGATTTTTTTCAGCAGCAAAAAGAGCCCCTTCGACATTATTTGGAGCACTTTAATAAAGTGACCTTGCTTTGTGAAGAGCTGTCACGACCTGACTGGGGAACGTGACCGGCAAGTGAGGAATCCCATCTCACATAAGCCTCATGGCCTCCAAGTCTTTATATATGCATAAAATAAAGTACTTTTCATTCTAAAATCATAACTTCATCTAAAACTCTATTTAAACTTTATATCTGGAAATATAAAACTGAAACACTTAATATATGAAACTCTGAAATTATCTTTATCATACTCTGAAAATCAATTTATGATCTGGATCATAAATACATTTCTGGTTTATTGCATAAACTCTCATCAAACTCTATAATTTGAAATCCATACTTGTGAACTAAAAATATATACATAACCGTCCAAACACTGAAATCAAATACATAATATGAAAATAATGCATAGCTCGGATCCTACCTGCACATCTACTGGAGCATTGTACTCTAACAAGACTCTAAACTAAGCCTTACTTCAAAGTAAGACTCACCACTGAACAATTGCGTCTGCCAAAATTGAGGCTGTGCAACATCTGTACCTGTATCTATGAGGAGGAAAGGATGGGGGTGAGTCAACAGACTCAGTGAGTGAGCTCTCACCCATCACCCACATGGGACAACCAAGGAATATACCATAATACAATATACATGCAACAATCATAAACCATTTAATATTCATGTACATAATCTCATAGGAAAATATATCTCTGTATTCATAAATTCCTAGGAAAACATCTCTAAATTCTTACTCTAATAAGAAAATCATTTCTCACATATATAATATATCTTAAATCGAATATCCTCTGAAAAACATCCATAATCTTCGAAAATATAATCAACAGTGCTCTAATAAAGAAGCAGAAATCTCTGGTTATGCCCAATTCATGTGACATAACAAAATCTCTGGTTATGCATGTCAACCATGGCATAACAAAGTCTCTAATTTCTGGGGCACCTAACTAGGTCCCATTCTTGATTTCTCTAGCCCATGGGTGATTTGTATACCAAGGTTAACCGGATAACTGTCGTTAACTCAGTCTATTTCTCTATAGCTACCATATGTTCTCTTGGTCATTAGAATCTTACTTCTCTAAAACTCTCTCAAAGCACTGAAACTCTGAAACTTTGTTATATACTCTAATCTGGGTATCAAACTCTTTCATACATAAATATTCTATTCTTTGAAATCATCAAAATAGTTCATAAAATCTCTAGATACAATCATACTTATACTCTAGCTCTTTGTAAAACTGTTTAAATATGAAAACTCTTCAAACTCTAAAAGCTCTGGACTCAAATAACTCTAACAGCCTGACTTTAGCATAACTATGACTATGAAATCATGCCCAAGGGATCACTCGCTTGCAGGCATTTCGATTTCAAGCCCACAAGATATGCATCTGGCAGTTGTTACAAATCATACTGAATTTCATACTTTTGAGTATCATAAAAACTGGATTTCCAAAATCTCATTTCTCAATCTAATAACTTTTTCATAACTTAATAATTATAATATCATACTTTGAATTGGAAGGATTCAGAGTCATAAAAACTTTGGCATTATAATAACATCTCCACTCATGAAACTAAGTCATTCTCTGTTTGACATTTTGTTAAAATATCTTAACATCTCTAATTCGAAATCTCTAGTCTTGAAGTATAAAGATATCATAAACTCTTGAAACATGGTTGATAAAATAACAACTTGTTTTGTCATATATTCTTGTAAGAAATCTCTTAGGCTTGCACATAAAACATTTTTGTATCATACAATATGTCAATTATAGTCCTATGGTTTTGGTAAAACTCATTCTTTCATGCTATCATCATAAATTATAATTTTTCTAGCTTGACATAATTATATAAAATTTTATTCTACACTTTTCCTCATCTCAAATTTCGTAATTCACAAATATCATGCATCAAATATAGTTATAATGGCTAAAATAAGGTCATGAGTTTGAACCCACCAACCATTTAGAGCCGGGAGCATGTAGACACTACCAACTTGACCTTCGAAGCATAGAATGACACCAACAACTGCCATAGAACAACATTGACTCAAGATTAATCTTTGTTAATCTCTAAACAACTCTAATTTAGCTCTAAAAATATTGGGGAAGCATCCCTACTTGACAACAATGGGAGACAATAATAACCCAAACCATAAAACATGAAAGGAAGGGGAAAAAGGAAGCACAAACCAACAGCCAAACTCACCTTGAAGCTTAAAGGAGCTGGATTTGATAGAGGATGAGACTGAAGAGGAAGAAAAGCTCCTTGGCAAGGTTAGGCTCAGGTTTCTACTTCTAGGAGGAGAAAAACCCGAGTTGGGGTATATATAGGGCTCATCAAATAAAGTACGTCATTTTGCATTGTGCTGTCATTGGGTCCACTTGCTGCAGCGAGCTTTACTCGCTACAGCAAGCCTACTGATGATCACACTCTCTGCAGCGAGCCTGCTCTATAGAATTTTGTAGTAATAGCACCCCAACTCCATCCCTTGGCCCTTCACACCATCGGGGCTTTTCCGGCAGCACGGGTGGATCCTAGGGGACCTTGGGCTCGTAATGCACTTGTCTAAGAACACGTGTACCTGAGGTACAAGAGCTCAACACCTAGACAGCATTGGTCATTCTAATTAACAAACTACAAAATGGATTATTTGTAAAGTCCTTCACCAAAAAACCTCCTAAAGCATTAGAAGAAATTCAAATACGAGTTGAGAAATACATACATTTGGAGGAGACCATGCAAGTCAGGTCAGACATGCAAAAAGGTATAGGCCTGCAACACCAAAATGGTAGCTGAAAAATGGAAGAGAAAGATAAGCACGAAGGGAAGTCAGCCCAAGGCCTAAGATATACCAAATATACCCCTTGGCCGTTTCCATCACAAACATATAAAAGAAATTTGCAATACTGAGGTGCTACCAAAACTAAGGGCATGGGGTTGGCAGTGACTGGCCCAGAGCAGGCAGCAATCAATGCTGGGCAGTGCACAGCAAACGAGTAATGTTGGTGACAGACAATCGACAATTGGCAGTGGATGGCTGATGGCGGGTTGGCAAGCAAGTGGTCAATGGTGAGTAAGTAGGAGTTCATAAATGATAGTAGACTCGCGCAAGTGAGAGTTATGAGACCGAAGTGAGATGGAATTTGAAATCCACTCTTTTTACGTTTTGGCAATATTTCAACAAAATACTTGGAATTTTGACTTCCCTTTGTGTTAATATCCAAATAAGAAATTTCATGTCAAGTTATTTGAAATGCTTTTAAAAAAAATATATTATGAATTTATGTAATTCCCAAACGTTATGCAAAATGATAAGCTAGAAAACTGTAACTCTCACTTCGATCTTGACTTTTTACCTTCATATTGGCATGAATGTGCTTTAAAAATGATAAAAAAAATGTTTGAAGTTGTCTTTGCTCTTTGAATTCAGCTGCAAGCCATTGTCAAAGTTGAGCTACAATTAACTCGACTACAGGCAGCACCACCGTGTTGAATGGTTCTACTATTACACCTTTCTCTCATTTCTTAATTGAGTGTTTACTATATGTTATGCTTTAGCATGCTATAAACATCTGCATGACTTTCTCACATACTACTAGAAACACATCATTATTTTATCAATGGATTTTTTCCCATAGTATTAATAGAGGATTTACTAATGGAATAGAGCATACAAAATTTTAAAAAATAAATAAACAAATAAAATTGGTAAGGATCTTACTTGATGATTTCCACCAATCATGTTTGTGCGATATGTTACTCACATTACTATTGATAAATCTGCCATTAACATGGAGCAAAAATTAGTGTTCAGGTTACTAACAGATATTAATTGAAAAAATAAAAAATTATTAAGGTATCTAAATTGCCAGTGGATTTGTTGCTAATTAGGCATTAGGATACAAATTTTTCAAATATAGTTAAAACATTACCGGCAAATTAGCCAACAATAAAAATTAGATAATTTTTAAAAAGATTAATATAGTTAAAAAATTATCGACAGAATATCCACCAATATTGAAATTTTAATCTTTGCCGCCTTTTGACCTTTGACTGTTACTGTAATATTTGGTGTACACGTGTCAGTAGATTATCTTTTTCGTATAGCCTCAGGGTCCCCGGGACCCACCCATGTTACCGGGTCCTGAATTTTGCTAAATCCGGATCCGATACCTCCTTGAAAGGCTATATGATAGACCAACATTCTTGGGATCAAAAGTCCCTGTAATTGTTCCCAAAAGGAAAACAAGTTAAAGAGTAATTTTTAATGAATGTTATGAAGCCCTTAAACGTTTCATTTTTAGCCTACAAGTTTAGAAAATCTTGAAGTTTCCCAGATTTGAACTAAAACAAAAAATTTGGATTTTGATTGGTTGGATTTTTTTTGATATTTTATTTGAATCCAAATGGGGGGTATTTTCTTATTTACATCTATATTTTAAAGTTAATGGAGAATAAAATAAATAAGGACAGCGATTTTATTGTCACTGCTATAGTGGTCCAAGACCACTATAGCAGTCACAGTATGGGAACCAGGGGAGTTTTTGTCACGACCCGATTTGGGCACATGACCGGCACGTGAGGAATCTTCATTCCCACGTAATCCTCATGATCTCTGAGTCCCTCTATATGCATAATTTAATATAAAATCCTTTTCCAAAACATAAATTCATCTCTGATACAAAACACACGAGTTGCTCTTAATACAAAATAAATCATAGAACTCGCAATCATGAAAATACAAAATATCTATGGGTGATAAGCTGTGAAATACAAGAAATCATGGTATAAAATCACAATGCAAAATAAACTATATGCAGTCCGGGATCCTGTCCGTCACATCACTAGAGAACATCTACCATGAACAAAAGTACTAATACTTCACGTTAAAGCGAAACTCCCCCAAACTGAAGAAAACTACTGCTGAGGAGGTGGAAGAGGAGGATCATGTGCTATACCTGAATCTGGAGGAAAAAGGAGAAGAGAGGGGTGAGTTTTGAAAATCAAAACTCAGTGAGTGGATTCTCACTCATAACCGTACATGGGACAGGAAAACACGATATATAAATAACGGTAAAATGCAATATTTATAAATAGTTCTATTTACTTTACATATTAATTATAATCATTAAAATTTCAAGAATTTCACAAGAGAACAGAGTGCCCATCAATTATAGGGAGGGTGCGAAGTCCCTGGCGGACAAGCCCCTAACTAATGTGATCTCTTCGGTCCCTGGCGAACCATGTCCCTGGCGAACAGATATAACTCAAGATGAATTGCCCCTGGCGGGCCTTGGTATACCAAGGTTAACGGAATAACTACCGTTAACTCACAGTTCTGTTCCTCTCAGTAACTCTCTCTATACTAAAAGCTCTGAATATCAAAAGGAGAGTTCTATGTTTCTAGTTCAATACTTACCATTTCTAGCATTTGTAAATTCTTAAATTTCAACTCGTAAATCATGGCAATTCTTATCTATTTACAATCGAATCAATTTTACGAATTTAATCATATGCAGCTTTTTATAAAATAAATATGGTCCCATGCGGTTCTAAAATCATATTTTTATACATAAGTTCAAACAGAGCTTTTCTAGCAAAATATATATATTTTTCATGAAGTCATATTGCACTAAAATCCATTTTAAATCCTCTAAATACTCCGTAATGCTAGAAAATATTAATATAATGACCAAACTAAGGCCATGAGCTCAAACCCACTCACCTGGAGGGGTAGAATGCGAACTGCCAACTCCGCAGGGACTCCGGAGAGGAGGAATGACACCAACGTCTACCATTAAAGCCATAAAACTCTAAATTAGTCTCCGTTAACCTCTAGATTACTCAAACACAACTCTAACAATATTGGGGGAGTACCCCCACATAACAAAAATGGAGACAAACCATAAACCCAAACTCTAGAATACAAAGTGAGAAGGATGGAGACAACAAAACCCATAAATCTCACCTTTAATCTCTTGGAGGAAGAAGGATTGAAGAGGATTTGTGTGAGGAAGGAGTGGGAGAGAGTTGGGAAGAGAGGGGTTTCGGTTTTGGGGAAGAAATCCCGAGTTTGAAGGGTTTAAAAAGGGTTGGGGGCCTCACTAACGCGAAACGACGCGTTTTGGGCTGTTTGGGTACTGCTGACACCGCTATAGCGGTCTACCCCCCACTTACGACCGTTATGCGGTCCTGAACCGCTATAGCAGTCCCCAGAAGACCAAAATGCTCGCTGCACACTCATATGACCGCTATAGCGGTCCTGGACCACTATAGCGGTCCCCTGGACGCTAAAAACGCATTATCACCCCTCTATGACCGCTATAGCGGTCCTAAAGCGGTGACAGTTCACATATCAGCTATGTTAAGGGTCCTCCGGGCATCCCGGGGCTTTTCCGACAACACGGGTGGGTCCCAGGGGACCCCAGGGCAAAATGGAACTTATCCACTGCCACGTATATACTGGGTATCACAGTTTTGCAATTGTTTTGGGGTCTGAGGACCTCTATAGTGGTCCAAGACCGCTATAGCGGTCGTAAGTGTATCTGTATAGGGAGCACGAGCGTGCTTGACCGCTATAGCAGTCATACACTGCTATAGCAGTGTCAGTAGACTAGAAACAATACAGAATGACGTCGTTCCATTTACTGAGAGCTCCTAACATTATAAATCCTTCCTCACTCTCTTCCTCCCCCATTTTCATGACCAGAACCCTCTTCTTTCTATTTTCATCATTTTTCTCTCATTCTCTCCAACCTAGCTCCCCCAAATCATCAAGGAATGTATATGTTATTAGGTTATGTCTCCATTCTCTCCATTCCTTCATTATCTTGTATTAGATTTTGTTATTTCTCTTGTTATTATCAAGTAGGGGTGCTTCCCCAATATTGTTGAAGCTGTGTTAGGATAATTTAGACATATCCATAGTGTATTCATGAGTTTATTGGTGCTAATGGTAGTTGTTGGTGCCATCCAAGCTCTCCAGGTCAAGTTGGTGTAGCCCATTTACTCCCGGCTCTAAATGGTGAGTGGGTTCAAACTCATGACCTTATTTTAGCTATTATGATTATGTTTGATGCATGATAATTGTGAAATATGAAATTTGAGATATGCAAAAGTATATAATATGATTTTACATGATTACGTTGAGCTAGAACAATATTATGTTCTATGATGATAGCATGAAAGAATGAGTTTTACAAAACCATGGGACTATGATTGTTGTGTTGTGTGAATGGAAATTGGTTTATATGCTAATGAAATGATTGTTAGAAGAATATATGATTTTATCTACTTGCTATTTTAACAAACATGTTTTAAGAGTTATGATATCTTATGTATATAATCTACACTTTGGATTTCAGAAAAGTTTTAGAATATTAAGTTGAGTCGTGTTGAATAAAGCATGATTAGTTTTATGAAGAAATATGTTATTATGGTTTTGGAGTTTCCATGATTTAGAACCCTAGTGTTTAAATCTATGATTTTAGATTTATCAAGTATATAAAAATATGTTAGCAATTGTCAGATACATATTCTGTGAGCTTGAGATCGGGTTGCCTATAAATGGGTGATCCCTTGAGCACAATTCTCATAGTCACAGTTATGCTAAAGTCAGATTGTTAGAGTTATATAAATCCAGAACTCCCAGTGTATTGAGAATTTAAGGGCTCTGTTCGCCAGGGATAGAGTACCCATTTTTCAACTATGAATTTTGTCAAACTAGTTTAGACGCTAGAGATAAAAAAAACAAACAGTTAGTTAACGGCTGTATAGGATCGTTAACTTTGGTACCAAGTTGTCCATCAGAAGACAATATCACCCTATAGTAGATATAGAAAATGGGACCTAGTTAGTTACCCACAGCTTGTCTGACAGGGACTATTTGATTTTACAGCTTTTGGTTATTATATATGTATTCATTCAACTCAGCAGATACTGTTTCCCTAGGCTCTGCCGCACTTTAGTTAAAATGATTTCATGTTGCTGGTGAATTTACAATTGCTTGTTCATGAATTTATGGAATGAGAAATATTTTCTTTTATAGCTATGTATTTAAATATCAAATGATTATGATTGTTGCATGTATGGTATTATATGTATATTCCTTGATTGTCCCATGTGAGTGATTGGTGAGAGCTCACTCATTGAGTCCGTTGACTCACCCTCTCCCTTCCTCTCATAGTTGCAGGTGCGGATCCAGTTTCTTCATCAGTCCAGTAGCCACAGTGATCCCTTGGTGAGCTTTACATTGTTGTAAGGCTTAGTTTAGGCTTCTGTTAGTTTTAGAGGGCTCCAGTAGATGTGTAAGCAGGATCCAAGCCATGCATTTATTTTGAGATACTGTATTTATTTTCAAAGATTATGTATTTCCCTATATGTTTTCAAGGTTCAAGTATGTATTTTGAAATGTAGACTATGCCTAAGGATTTATGTAGTGGATCGAAAATGTATTAGTGTTTCAACTTTCAAGAATTTAAATTGATTTCTAGTTTATAACCATGATTATACCTTAGTTTGTATGAATTTAAATATTATATTTTAATTAGAAAAAATGATAATAATTTATAAGAAAGATCATATTTTAAGTATAATATCATATATTTTATGCATATAAAAAGACTCAGAGGTCAGTAGGCTTACATGAGGATAAGATTCCTTACATGCCGGTCACATTCCCAGGTCAGATCGTGACAGTTATGATTATCGGCAAATTTGGAAAGGACATGTGGCACACATTTAGGGGACATGCTTTTTTAGGGCATTAGTTACCAATGATAATTGGTTCAGTAAAATAATACATTTCATACTTATGTGACCAAGGAACAAGAACCCCAGTGGCTAATTAAGGCCAACCTGGACTTTTGTGGCAATATGGCACGTTATCACTTCCAAGAAAAGTATCTGAAGGTTAAGGCCAGCAGAGCCTCACACATTGGTGGCTAGGTCCACTGGGTAGTTCTACTACCGTCGAGTCTACTAATTTATGGATGATTAGTCATTATTCTAAACATTTATAAATTCCTTTTGTAAAATTTATTTTTTATATTTATTAATATTTTGTGTTTTAGTTGAATTGCAAACCAAGAATCTAAAGAGGCCACCCACACAAAGTGAGCTTTTCAGATAGACTCACGCATAATGAGGATAAGTCTGTGTGGGTCGATGCTCGCTCTAAGAAGAATTGGGTATGTTATGAACATTAATTATTTGTATATATTTGATTCATTATTTCATTTATTTCATACAACTTTAATTGATTTTATTTTGTTTTAGCATGAGTACAAGCAGCACCTTAAGGAGGCCAGGACCAAGCAACAGTAAAGCACCAAGGGTGGTGAGCTCGTTGGCTGTGCCCAATTGATGAGAACAGGTGATGGCAAGAGCTAGTTATCAATCTTAACAAGAACCACATCTACGACATGTATGGACATTCTATGTAGCTAGTTTGTCCCCTGACTTTATCATTGGAGCATCCACAGGCACTGGGCCCGCTAGCGATGACGGTGAGGCCAACAAGTGAGTTCACTTGCTTAATGCAGAACTTTAGCGTATGTAGGAGAAGGACCTAGAGCATCGGCACATGCTCTAGGAAGTGGTAGAGTAGCAGTCTTTCCTACAAACAGGATAAAGATTGTGGAGAATGAGGGCCCAAAGAAGGAGAAGATGGAAAAGAAAATCAAGACGCAGGTCAGGAAAGAGATGATGTCCCTATGGGAGAAGATGAGTGCAGGCAACTCTGCATCGCCACAATCCAATGATAGCCTAGATGATGATGATGATGATGCCGCTGACTTCTCTTGATTTGTGTTGTTTTTATTTGTTATTTATAGACTTTGTTATGATTTTTGTCCACTTTTTATGACATTTGCATTTATGTCTATTGTTCAATGTTAATTCAATGTTTATGATTTATTTGTTATCTTTTTTCTAAATTAATTAAAAATTAGGAATAATTAGCTTTTAATAACAAGATAATACATAAAAATAATAAATTTCAAAATATAAGTAGTACTGGTAGATTTTTTGACTAATAATCATATATGAATTTTTTTTATGTTTTTAAAATTCTTTTGCCAAGCACATTTCCATGAAATAATCTACCGGTAAACTTTTTTTTTTTTCCAAATTATGAATTCTTAACCAATTTTTTCACCATATTTTTTAGGAATTTTTAATAAAATTCATTGATAATTCCTTTGATAATATTACCAGCAGATTTTTTTCTGCTAGTAAGTGTTATCGAGTAATCATTACTAATTAATGTTCTGAAAACCGGACCGGACCGGGTGGTTGGACCTGTTGAACCGAGAATCGGCCTACTATCTGGTCCGAGTTATACCTGAAAATTGCTCTAGAAAGAACCAGCTAAGAACCGCTCGAGAACCGGTAAATTAGGCAAATCGGCCCCACCAAACTGGTCCGACAGTTTTTTTTTATCAACAACCTAAATTGATGACTATCTTCAAATAATTTTTAAAATTTATAAAAAGTTGAATATTATTCTTATTGTAACTGGGATCCGGCTAATTAAGAAGATACGATATATTAATATTTATACACATCGTAAGAATGTTTTAATAACCGAACCGAGTATCATCGGATTAGACTTGTTAAATTATGAATCCGAGGACATCACGTAGTTTACCCGAAGTCATATGTTTAATATTTTAATAAATAAAAGGAATGTCTTAAAGGTTACTAATTATACCATGTCATTTTGGATATAAAATTTTGGATAGTAAGTTTCTGGTTGTGTATCATTTTTCTTTGTCAAATATACTGAGTAATCATAATGATTGATTAGATTTAATAAGTTTTAGACTTTTCAATTTTTTTAATTTTCTTCTATAAATAACCTAATGTGAATTCTATTTGCGGTTCATTTTTTGTAGGTGTTTAATTCGTTGAAAATGCTTATAGTAAAAAAAAATTACATTTACTATTTCAAGAATAAAAAATACTTTAATTTATTATTTTTATAATTAAGAGATTATTATGAAAGTATATATTAAAATAATTTAAAACTTTTTGAATCAATCTCCTAATGCATTTACAATTGCTAAGTGGAGAAAGTAGTTTAATACTGTCATATTTCGTTTAAATTGAATGTATTTATTTTTAAATTTTCTATTAAATGTTATTATTTATTTAATTTTTATAACTATTTATTATTTCAATAAATTATATAAATATAAAATATAGGCTATTATATATTTTACTATTTTCTATTTTTATCATAATTATTTGATTTTAATTTAAAATAAATATTAAATTAAAATAGTTTTTTATTATTAATGCTTACTTTTATATATTTCATGCTATTTATTATTTATTTATTTATTTGTATTATTAGTTTATAATCTGTACTTTTTATATTAGATGTTATTTATTATTTATTAGTTATAATTATTTCATTTTTATTATATATAACTAAATTAATACTATATATTATTTTTTAACAATATTTATTTATTGTAAAATAATTTTATTAATAATTATTTTATTTAATAAAATATTTAAAAATAAAAGTGATTTTATATGTTAAAAGCTAATCAGAGCTTGATTTAGCTTCCGTATACTAGATTAAGTTATACAATGTTTTAACGTATAAGGAGTTATGATGGATAAGTTTATACATATAATATCCACACCAAACAACAAATAAGGTCATAATGTACAGTATTAGCTTATCCTATTATGTCTAATATACTATATCAAATATGTCCTAAATAATAAATAAAGTCATTATATATTATATTAATTTATCCTATCATAGCTTTTATGTTGTGTCAAATGGACCTAAAGTAATATTTATATGTAGTTGATTTGGTATTTGGTATGCATTCAATGATATATCATTTTATCAAAACCTTGTTCATCCCCCTGAGTTAAAGAAAAATTATTGATTAAAGTAAATGTATTTCAACAATTTGGAAATCAAATTAAAATTTTTTTACTGTATTTTAATCAAATAATTAAGAGAATTCGTTAGGAGAAATTAATTTGTTCTTTCTCCCTAGGATAGACACCGATTGAGCCCGTATCCTCTTTGACAAGTTAAAGAAAAATATATATTTAATATTTTGAAATTTAGAAGGAATTGATTATGTTTTTAACTAGTTAAGATAATTATTCAGAGAATTTACTGGATACATGATAACATAGAAAATAATATCCAGATCCAAAGGATTTAATTAAAAACTTAAAGAAGACGTTCATAAATAGTTTTGATTTCATGATATTAAAGATATTTATTTTTTGAATAATAATTTATGTTCTACCTAATTAGGAGATCTAGAAGGATCTATCATGACAATGTATGTGGCATTGCTCTGCTATATAAGTTCCTCTAATGGTGGCATAAATTCATCAAATCCAATCACTCAAAACTCGTTAATTGAAGCATTATACTATTGATTAAGAAATGCGGTTTGTGTCATTAGCAGTGAAGTTGGCTAAGAATGTCAGAGCCGCTGGTGGTCCTGTCATTGCTAAGGGGTTAGAGAGCCCTGCTTGTCCTGCTAAGATTCGTCAATCGGTTGTAGACTTTGCTCAGGTCATCCCTCTCTTGATCATAGGATTTGTTATCTACTTTAAATTCTGAAAAATGCTTTAAGATTTGCTCTGTTTTTGTTTGAGCACTGAAATTAAGAATACATGTTATTGAAGTTTAATTTGTGTGAGTAATTCACATATTGACACTGAATCTTACATGATTATGCATGTGTTAGGCCCATCATCGAATGCATACAACGGTTCACAGGCGTTTGTCTGGTTGTGCAAATGATGTTGTGGTAGACCCTCTGGAATATGAGTATGCTATCAAAGCGGGTGCAGGTCATGTAGCCGAATTATCTGCGATGGCGGTAAGAGTCCTACAATTCTTAGATTGTCTAGAACTTCTAGGTGTCTATTATCTAGATATGTATGGTTTTATTCCCTCAAAGTTTGTAACTAACCATGATACAAGACTAATCTACTAATTGAACTTGTTGATATCCACTACATGATCACTGACATATTGGATAATGTGATCGAATAGGTTTCATTTTCAGCTACTTGTCTCGAGTATTATTATAAAAGTTTAATTTTAATACACTGATGTGTAAAATGATTTTACACTAATCGAATCAAATTATTTCATTTGAATAATTATATCCTTTTCTATTTAGGCTGCAGGAGTTGCAACCATCTATGGAATTCAAAGCTTGAAACAATATTGGAGAAAGAAAATAGACGAGCGTATTGATAAACAGTTGCTGGTAGACTTTTGACCTTTTTGCCATTGTAGATTATGTTTTGTGAAGATGGATTGTGGAGGGTTATAACTAAATCCTATAAAATGAACTCATATACGTGTTTTTTTTTTCTCCAATTGATAATGTGCATGAAGCTTTTGTTACTCTCATGTAGACCTAGCTTGACCTTTTATTTTTGTTAATTTTCAGCACAAGATGATAATAAACTTATATACTGTTTTAGTTTCAATCACAAAGATGTTTTTGCATATGAGATGACGTGTTATATAAAAAAAAAATTCAATCATAAGCATTTATTAATATAATATAAACTTTTAAGAGAGTTGATTCTTAACGCATGAGATTGGGCGGAAAAAGTTGGTAGAAGCCATTTTTTTTAATATAATCTTAATAAAGGATTTGCTCACCATTTTTCTAACTTCTTTTTTTTCGGGCAGGAAACAACTAACGCAAATCTGATTAGTGAAATAAGAGTTCTTTCAGCAATGATATTAAAACTTGTTCAGCAAGGACATTTGAATGAAACCTACAAGAAGCAACCGGAGTTCTTACCAAAACGGAAGAACAATAATTTGCGACTTACGACCCTTTAATGGAAGAAGTGGCTCTAAAAGAACAACAACTTGCTGTCGAACGTGCAGCTCAACTTACAGCTGAACTCAAAAGGCAAAGAGAAATTACAATGATTTCCATCATTGTTAACGCACAATCAAGCAAGTGAAAGCCAGGATCCATATGAGTGTTGCAGTTTGTCAAGAATAATTTTGCATGAGTTTCGTACATTCTTTTGAGCCATCTCTCTTGGTTTCAAGAGAAATTGTAATGAATACTCGTGCAAAATTTCGAATAAAATTATAATTTATTTTCCCTTTATAGTTTAGTTAAAGTTCTTATTTATGTTTTGTGAACTTCATTGATTGTTGATTTGATCTTTAGATTTCTATAATAAAGATGGCAAATTGCAACGAGGCTCCAATGTTTCATGAAAAAATTTAATCGCTATTCTATTATACTACCGTTAAAGATTTAGAATGGTTAGTTGAATTTGAGGTCTCTGTAAAAATTTGAAATTATAAGCTGATTTCTCTAAAGCAACAGAGTTATTGTCCTCATCATGAGATATTATGTTGAGCTATATGAATTAGTATAGCTTATCTTAATTTTCTTAAGGAAAAGAAATGTATGTTTTAGAAATATATGGCAGAGAGTGTTGTATTTTATTCAATAACATAAGCTTAAACTTTAAACCAGTTCTTTAAGTTTTATAAAATTATTCAATCATATATTATCATATCAATAAATATTATTGACTATTATGCTCATTATTTCAAATTTTATGCAAATAAAAAGATTTAACTCTGTCAATGTACTAAAATTAGACTAATGATTGCCGATATTTTTCATCTATTTATCTCCTCTTATATTTTCTTTTTTTAAAAAATTTTAATACCCTGACTTGGTTTTAAAGTTAATATATACTTTTTTTCCGTAAAAAAAAAAAACTAACATATGCTTTTTATATCATTGTTTATCTCGTATATTACTTGTACTTTAATTTTTTCTACATAATAAGACATGATAATAATTTTTAAACTATAATAATGTTATAATTAAATTTTTATAGAAATAAAAAATAAATTTATTTTCAAATCATCTTCTATTTTCAAAAGCTATCAAAATTTACACTCTAAATTATTTAAAAAATATATATTTCAAATGTACAGATACTTATTTAAAATGAAATAATATTATATTAATTATTAAAAAAATTTAATTTCAATGCCAATAAAATGAAAAAAACTTTATATTCCCATCTAATTAAATTATTTAATTTGAATAACTTTTTAAATAGTGAATATAAATTTTAATTATATTTACTAATATGACAATACATGATTAAATAAAGTGCATCAAAATTAAAACCATAACATTTATCAATGCAAAAGATAATACTACATTCAATCATGTATTTATATTTATAAGAATTTTAAAATAATAGGTGAATAAGTCAAATATTGACAATCATAATTGAATGTCTATATAAAACATTTTTATAATGACATTATATTAAAATTAGATTTATTTTATAATCACTTAACTAAAGACGTCTATACAAGATTAATTAAAGTATGATAGTGTACTTAAAATACGCCGAAGTTCTATGTCAAGTATGTGGGAGCAGTTATTGCCACTCCCACTTAACCATCATTTTTTTCAGTTTCTCTAAAATGCCTTTTCTTTTATTTGTCAATTAATATACTAATCTATTATTAAATATTTATTATAATTTATGAGTTAATTTGAATTTTTCAAAATAATTTTTTTATCATTAATTTCATCAATTTATCATTTTTATATAAAACTAACGTACCAACACAATTATGGATTTAAATATTGATTTATCTTTTCAAATTTTATTCATAAAATAATTATCCAAATAATAAAATAATGAAATACTAAAAAATAGCAAGATAATGTTAATAAAATTAAAAAATAATATATTATAAAATACAAAACATAAATTCATTGCTTTGTTTTAAGTGAATATTTAAAATAGGACACATATATCTAATATTTATATGGTACATATAAAATACAATACATTTATAATTATTTAACACAATTTTCTTACATTAAAATATAAATTAAATTCTGTAGTCCTTTCTACATATAACAATTATATAAGTAGTATATATAATAGTGAGTTCTTTTAAAGAAACAACGACTAAAAATAATAAAAAAAATTAATATATGATAATGCATTATCTAGTATACCATTAAAATAAATATTTTAATATTTTTCATAAACTTCTCAAGACATTCTATTATTTCAACTTGTGTACCTGTAGTTTTTCAATTTTTTGTGAAAAATTAATCCTTCACTTATTCTCTCTTTTTCAATCAAATATGCTAAATATAAATTTCTCATAAAAGTGAGAAGTTTTCATTTGAATCAATAAAATATTTTCTAAATTATTTTTAAAAAATGTATATTTAGTGATTTCTATGAAAAAAATAAATGAATCTTAAAATTTTAAAATTAAATTTAAAATATTAGATCACAAAGAAAAAAATTAAAATATATTTTTATATTGAAAAAATTAAAATTAAACAAAAAAAAATTGGATACATGCATTAACAATAATAAAACTAATTTGCATTTATTGTTATTTACTTCCAAACATTATTTTTTAAAATAATCGGCATCTTATTTTATTATGAAAATAACTATTATATTATGAAATATATGAAAAAATAATTAATTTTAAAATTAAAATAATTGTGTCTAATACATTAATTGTATGTAAAAAATAAACAATTAAGAATGTGTAAGACAAAATATAAATATTTAATTGAAATAAAATAATAAATTTACATAATTCATAATAATAATTATTTAATATTAGGTTGTTATTATGATTCTCTGTGGATGAGAAATTGTCATTATAATTAACATATAAAAAGAGGGGTATTTTAATGAAAGTGAAAAAATGGTAATTAAGTGAGAATAATAATAGCCATCTAAAAGTGATAGTAGCCACTCCTCACTTCTCAAGTTTGTAATTAAAATCAAATCCATAAAAAAAAAAAATCAAAAGGACACATAGAAATCATTGAAAAACATTGAGCTGTCCTCTTCTAATGCAAAGACAAGTATTCGGGAATCTCAAAGAGCACCTTCGTTGACAAGGATTTAAAATGGCCATGAAGATGGCAGACAACTGGCCGGTTACGAAACATATGAAGAAGACAATTCGCCCCGGACATTTCAAAATAAAATAAAAATTGGGATGACATACGCAAGAAACAAATGACATAAAGAAACAATTAACAGGTTTTGCACGTGAGAAGTTGGATCGATCATTTCTCCCAGCTTTTGATTCTATCGTGAGGAATGCTTTTCTCTGAATTCAGCAATAGTGTCGGCATGATCTTAGGATTCTTGGCCTTACTGGGTTTCCTCTCTGAATTTTATAATTTCCACGATTTTTAGTGTTTTTTTTCCTATAAAATTCTGAAAATATAAAAATTAAAATAAGAATCGAAATCTATTTTTCAAAACCAAAAACAAACTGCAAGAAGCAAAATTCAACAAATGGGATCGGATCTCCTCTCAAACGACACATGATATGATCAAATTATAAAAGACATGCCCTTCAAAGTTCAAACAATCAAAAACAGTTTAGCTGGGAATAAAAAAATCGCGTGTTGATTCTACAGTCTTCTATTGGCACGTGGTAAATGAGGGCCAAACACAAGCTAACAGGATAACTCCGGGGTGTTAAGGCAATTCCTCGGCACAACAAATTCAGTTACAAACTCCGACGTTTGGGTGTTGAAAAGCAGCCACCAGGTCAGGTTTTGTCTCCAACGAGTTGAGATTCCAGATTGTGAAAATTGACGTCAATTCCAGGGGGACAAAGGAGATGTTACATCATGCAGTGAATTGGCAGAGAGAGCCCATCTGTGTAGCAAGATGCGTTTATCTTCGTCCTCAGGAAAGAATCTGAAATCATAACCGGTCTGTGTACAAGGACATTATGTCAAAGTCATGCACATGCTGAGTAAAATAGCCTTTATTTTTCAATAATAGAAAGAATTTAACAAGGAAAGAAATTCAAAAGCCAAATGTCAAGCACATATTTGAATTAGTCTGTTTTTTCATATATTGGATACAGTCATACAGAAAATGCAATGCAATAGAAAGTTCAACACGGCATATTACCAATATACATTGAGAAGATGCATCCAACTAGCTGTTTCATTCTTTCAAGTAAATTTAAGATATGGAAAAGTTTTATGATTAGTAGCAAGTTATGTGATCAAAGTTCACCATGATCCTATTGGTTATTATTAAGTTTCTATGCGCATATAGATAGAAGCATATAGCTCATAACAATATGCCTGATATTAGTACAGTAAGGGTTATTAAGAAGTTATCAAGCAAATGCCTGAATAACTAATTAACTATGCCACAACAAAAATGGCAAATTCTTAATAACTCCGTCCCTGCACTTATTCAAAAATTCTCCTAAGCCAAACTAGAGCAGTAGATGCAGGATCAAACAATAAAAGTTTACTGGCTCTCATCTATCTGATTTAAGGAAAGTACCAGTCCCCCCTTACTGCCATGGATTTTGAATGACAAATAAAGTAAAATTTTATACCGGTTTCTTTACTATGATTTGGAACCAGGTACTACAGCTTCCATTTATCCGTACAATAAAACTCCAAAGTCGATCATTTTCGCAGAATAGTTAGAGCTGGATCACTGGATACAAATTGATCAGGCTAGTTTGGCTAACCTAATCTATCCTGAACAGCAGCAAACTGGAGAAACATGATGCACAAACAACATGGGGGCTTTCTATGGCAGATCATTGTCCTAGGACCACAATATGATTATGATTTATATACTCTTCTTCTAAAGACTAAAAGCATGAAACTATATGACTATATCAACCAAGTCCCCAAATTCATTGCCAAATGATAACCCTTCTCTTATTTGTTTAATTAAAATAGCTACATATCCAGACTCCCGAAGGCCATGTAATTTATTTAACTCCACACAACCAAAGTGGAAAACACAATAGATATAGACATAGACATAGACATAGACACTCATTGTTTTCAAAAATAGTGAAAGGAATTATGAACAGTTACATTAATTCAGCAGTACTCCTACACAATGAAATGTTGCAACTCGAATCTACCTAACAACTAGGAACCATAAATTGACAACAAGCCATGCAATTAAAACAACCTAAGTAAAATCTTCCAGAGACGCATGATAATTTATTTATTATCAGAAGATCAACAACCCAATTGCTAATAAAATTCACATCAACCAACAAACAAATCAAAATCATAACTCACATGACCAAGACATATTGCATACAACCACAGGTGTTGGCTTGTTGCTACCTAGTACCTACCAGCATCACGTTATCAATGAAACGACAAACCCACAAAACGGAAGACAAATAATAATAATAATAATAATAATACACTTAAAGTGTCAACGCCACTAAAGGAACAATAATTGGCCAAACAATCCACAAATCCACATAGACATTAGTATTGAAAAAAAAAAAGAACTAAAATAGTAACATACCATCCACTCGAACTCGGTCGGCTCCCACTCGATCTCGGGCGACCCATAATTCCCATATCCGACCCGACACCCGGCCCACCTCTCCTCATCCTCTCGTACCCACCCGACTTGGGCCGCCCGTCTTCCCCGTAAGGACCCGGGGACCCGACATGTCCAGCCCGCCTATGGCCCGAATCCCTGCCGCGGCCCACATCCGGCCCAGGTGGCACCTCCTCCCTCGGAACGTACCCGGGCCGAAGGTGCGGCGGCACGAACTTGTCGGGCTTCGGAGATATCAGCGGAGGTGCTGGCAAGTCCGTCCGGTCTTTCTCGTGGGCCGCAACGGTTGGGCCCGGGAGGACAGGCCCAGCTCCTGTTCGGCCCAAAGGGCGGAGCGAGATCGAGTCGGATCCTGGTTCGGAGCGGGGTTGGTCTTGGTGAGTTTGGATCGGGTTAGGGTGGGGCTGTTTGGAGGGTGATGGAGCAGTGGGTGGGGTAACGGGCTTGGGAGTGGGTCGGGTCAGGACGAGGATGCGGCCATGGGGTTTGTTGGGGGCGGATACGGCGGAGTAGGAGGCGGAGGAAGGGGAAAGAGAGGAGAGAGATGTCTGGTTGGTGGTTTTGGGTGTGGTGGTGTTGTTGGAGGAGGAGGAGGTGGTTTTGTCGTATATGTGGTTGAAGTTGATGGAGGTATACTTGTTGTTTTTTGCCATCCACCACCAACTGAGATTCTTGAGAGAGGGATACGAGGGTGTTGCCGCTGCAGGGATCGAGAGAGTTCGAAGGATCGAAAAAATGGCTTCGAGGAGTTGGATGAATGAGCTTGTGAAATGATTATTGTGATTTACTTGGTGTAAAAGGATGGAGAAGAAGGACACTTGAAATTGGGCCTTCACATTTGTAATGGGCTTGAAAGGAAGTTTATTCTTCATGAGAGACCAAATGTCAAGTTTTTAATGTCCATTTTATGGGCCTAGGCTATATCCATCCGAAACCAATTACCCTCATACGTACTTATTATTTGGTGCTTTCAGTCAAGGATCCATTTTTCGTATGCCCCGCATTAATTTATTTTGTGCTTTCAGTCCAGGGTCCATTTGTTTTGTGCTTATGCTCTGCAATTCTGCATGATAACTGCCCTTGTTGTGGGGACATACATAGCTGCAAGTCATGAATTATCAAACTCAAAGGAACTCTACACCACATGTGAGGCCAGGTAATTACGATTTCTAGTTTTGTCGACCTGAATGCCGTCTTCATTTGTTATTCCAATTCATTCTTTTCCAGTTAGAGGCTGTCCAAAACATACTGCATGCTTGAATGAAATTCGATAATAATAGCAGTTGAAATTAATTCGATAGAATTAATTTGCAACAAAAGATGTTGGAAATTATTGCAGGATTCATTTGAACTGCTATTATTATTCCCTTGGACATAACCAAGAATATAATTGAAAGCCAATGTCTTGTATTTTTGCTATAGAACTAGTTTACTTTATTGCTTGTCTCGGGCAAAGCCAATACAAGTAAAATAAAACTCCAGCATATATAATTTAATTAAAAAGGATCCAGTAGCTCTTTGGTCCAATCATGCATCCATGTTTGCATTTTATATATAGGGTAACCACGAATTGATTGGGGACTGGTAATTTGAGAATTATGTTCCTATTATCCTATATGGATTCTAACATGTATTCGGACAGTGTTTGGGACCCATACCACTATGTGATGTACCTGGGACGGAATGCATCTGGGTGGCTGATGTTTTCTTTTCTTCATGATTTGCTCCAATTTACACAGGACGTGTCAATGGCCCTCATTTACTCCATCTTCCAGCAAGAAAATGACAGCTTATGCTAATTCATCACAAGTTCAGATCGAAGAATTTCGACCACATTATACTAATGACTCTTCAACTACTAAAATCTGAATTGATGTGTATAATACTTACCATAAGAAAACAATGTAGGTGGGGACATATATGACCCCGTCATATATATGGGCCTAAGCTAACAGCTTAATCTGACAGCATTTGTGACAACGCAATTAGAGAACATTCATAATCCGCAACAGCATATAAATATATAAAATCGCAAATTACTATTTAGTGGTTTATGATATCCCACATGTTATGTATACATATGCCAGGCTGCCAACCACTAGATTTTACACCAATATTGTCTGTCCAAACTCCCAACTTCTACATTTATATAATGTATTGTTTCAATGGTCCTCGGCTTAATCATACAAATGAAGAGAATTTGATCCCTTAGACAAATTAAACTGTAAAAAGTAGAACTGCATGTGTACATTTATATAAAGAATTTTTTTCCGATGCCATACGCCACCTACTATATATATGTGTATATTTATTTTATGTGAGCTGGTACGACCTAATTATTTATTGAGAATATCAGGCAAGCAACCTTCTATTTACCAAGACAGAATGACAATAAAAAAAAAAAAAAGAAAGAGAAACTTCCGGTAAATGTGAATTGTAGAAGGTTTGACTTGATCTGATAGCTTTTAATTTCTCTGACTTTCTGCTTGCTTTAGCGCAGCACAACGTTTTCCTATGACTGCAGCCAATGCTCTAATTTACATCTAACCAGATAGTAATTAAGCGCTTAAACTTTCAGTGTTAAATTATTCTTAATTTCATGGATGATTAATTTTCTATTGTCTTCATCTGTTTCTATGTCTTATTATATTTCATAAGTCATATAAGTATGATATTTGCAAGCCTTGAGCCAGCTCATGCCAACAAAGTCTCAACAAACTTCTAATCCAATAAAGCCCCCCCTAGCTCCCTACAATTCTCTCCACACCCAACGATCTAATCATCGTCATCATCACCCTCTCTTCCACTCCACATCCCACTCACTCTCTAACATGGCCTCCACACCTCTTCCACTCATTCTTCTCACCCTCACTCCCTTCCTCTTCCTTCTCCTCACTCCTCAAGCCCAAGCCCAAGCCCCAGCCCCATCTCCCTCAGGCCCACTCAACCTCACTGCAATCCTTGAGAAAGGTGGCCAATACACCACCCTCATCCGTCTCCTCAAGGACACCCAACAACTCACCCAAATCCAAAGCCAACTCAAGTCAAACTCTCAGGGCTTCACTATCTTTGCCCCCACAGACAATGCCTTCCAGAACCTTCCATCCGGGGCACTCAATGGCCTCTCAGATGAGGAGAAAGTGCAGCTCATCCTCTACCACATAACCCCAAAGTACTACTCACTCTCTGATTTCCTCACAGTGAGCAACCCTGTGAGGACACAAGCTTCTGGGAGCGATGGTTCATGGGGGCTTAACTTCACCGGCCAAGGGAACCAGCAGGTGAATGTGTCCACTGGTGTGGTGGAGACACCTATCAACAATGCATTGAGGCAGCAGTTCCCTCTGGCTGTTTACCAAGTGGACAAGGTATTGTTGCCATCGGAACTCTTTGGTGCAAAGTCTCCATCATCAGCTCCATCTCCCAAGGCTTCTTCCAAGGGTCCCTCTGAGATCCCAGGCACTGCAAAGGATAATGGTGGATCTCCATCACCTTCTTCTAGCCAGAAGGATAACAGTGGTGTAGCTGCGAGGAATGTGGGTTTGGGAGTGGTCGTTGGGCTTGGGTTGATTTGCATGGCAGTTCTTTCTTGATGAGGCAAACAATTATGATGACGATGATGATGAGAAATTTGTGTTTCATGTAATTCTATCTTTATCCTTTTCTCTTTCATTTCTCCTTCTTTATTTGTTCTTCTTTGTCCTTTTTTTGTCTGGCAAAGCACAAGGAATTGTGTTGGGTTTGATATGTGCCTTATTCTTTTGTTGTATTTAATGCTTTATAATCTTTTACTTTGAATCACATGAGTTTGTTTAGATGAAAATATAATTCAACTTGAAGAAAATTTCAACTCATATTTTGGGATATCAAGTTGACAAAAAATTCTTATATATGAGTATAAGTATAAGAATTATTTTTTAGATACACTTACAAAAAAAAAAGGTATGATAAAACTCATAAATAAGTGAATATATGTTTAATAAAGTTAATGAGATATACTTTTATTATAAGTGTGCATAAATATAATATACTAGACCTGCATCTACAAAATAATCTCCCTTAAGAGAACACTTATAATGGGTTTTAAGAAAAGAAGAAAGTCATATGAATAGAAAAATATTTTATATAAATTATGATAATCATAAGATAAAATAAATATAATATATTTATTTATCAAAAATTCAATAATCATCTCACATCTTCCATAAGGCTAGCGATGTGGTCCACCGAGCTAACTATAGCGCACCACACAAGTTATATACATGATAGAAGTTTTTTTTTTTTTTTGTTCCAAATACATAATAGAAGTTTAAGTTATATATTTTTGAGTTAAAAGTTTAAAAAAAAAAAATTGGTGGAGAAGTTGTATTATGCCAAAAAAACGTGTCTGTAAATAAGATGAAACTGCATTATTATTTTCTCTATTGTACGTCAATTTTATTTGAAGGACTTTTCATTTTACAAGATTTTTTTTTCTTATCATGAATTCTATTTTAAAGAGGTTCCTTGTTGTCGCAACCGGGATCACGACGGGGACGGCGAAAAAAGAGACATTATTGTTGAAAATTATTGGAGTCGCCACCAAGTTTATTTAAAATTAAAACGCTTAAAACCCATTTTTAGAGAATAGTCTTTGAAAACGGTTTGGGTTAAAGTCGATTATGTATAGGGAAGAAATTTAATCCCACGCACTCCTAAGACACCCGTCCTTTGCACTTTTAATTAATAATTAAATAAATAACCTTTTTCTAACGTTTATTTTCTGTTTCAAGACAATTAAAAGGAATTTATTTTTCTTAAAAAAGAAATAGAATTTTTAGTGCACCGAATCATTCACAATTCGGGATGCTTCTAAAAATGAGCTTAACTAATCGTCACATTTAAGTTAACCTTATTATTTAATTAAGAAATTTATTAAATAAATGAGCAAAAAAAAATTGAAAATAAATACATAAATTGTAAATATTTACAAATAAGAGAAAAAGAAGAAAATCAATAAAAAATATAAAAGAGAACAAACATTTTTGAGGAAATTTTCGAATCATTAAGCTGTCACCACTTAAATGTTCGAAATATCGAGTTAACAAAAATCACTATTAAACTAACTCTTTATCTACAATAACAAAAGTTTAATAAAATATTTTGAAATAAAATTTAGGAAAAAGAAATTTATAAATAAAACAAAATACACAAATAGTATAGGAAAATGTTAGAAAAATTATTTACAAATAAATTAAGTGGTGAAAAGTTAATTTTGAAAGAGAATTTTAGAATATTAGTTCGTCAGCATTTAAAATAATCTAAAACATAAAGTTAACAAACCGTCGCGGTTAAATTAACTCTATTTTTTATACAATTCATCAATTTATTAACCAAGTAAAATCTTAATAAGCCCAAATGTTAAAATGAAACAACCCTAATCCAACAAGTGAATAAAAATCTAAATAAACGAACCCACATTCTATTCTAATAAACAATTCTACCCAAACTGAAATCTTAAACCACTGAAATAAATAAAAAAATAAATAAAATAATTAAATAAAAAATCATAGAAACGCAATTGATTTGAACAAACTAAATAAATATATACATAAGACAATTGAATTAACAAGAAAACTTATTTATAACAAAAACACAATTAGCTTAAATAAAACATATAAAATACCAAACAATTAAACTAAAAAAAACATAGAACAAATAAACTAAAAATCAAATTATAAACACAAATGTAAACAAGTTAAGCACAACACATAAATATATAAATAATTACATTGAACGAAATAAGATTATACAATAAATTTAAGCAAAACACACATAAAAAAAATAAATTTGTTCAAACAAATCAACAAATAATAATTATGATAATAATAGCGATTACAATTAACTTATAAACCCCGTTATCTATTTAATTTCAACAAAACGTATAAACATATAATAATAAAACTAAACAGAACTAATTTAAGCAAAACGCATAAGCATAAAATAGCTAAACTAAATAGAAACAAAACTAACACATAAATATAAACATGCAATTAAATCGAAAATAAGAAGAACTGAACTAAAAAGGAAATAAATGTCAACTAAACAAGCAATCCTTAAAAATTTAAATTTAAATCAAGTGAACAAAAAACAAAAAAAAAAAATAAATAAATAATTAAACAAAACATATAAAAATAAAAAAGGTCGTAATTATTATTTTCTCTTTTTAATGATTTTAAAAAAAAAAGCATTTAATTCATTCAAAATGAAAGAAATAAGCGAATTACTCCCCTTTTTTTTATTCAAATAATCTGAAATTACTACAAAAACATAACACAAAACAAAAAAAAAATTCTTTTTAAAAAAAAACAACTCGTGTCAATATTTCTTTTGAACTAAATTAAACAGAATCTCCTTTTAGATCATAACAAACCCAGATCCAACAAACAAAATTTAAAGACTTTGAGCAAACACTAATCGAATAAATACAACCCATATCTAAATCTAAAATCTAATCTATCAAAGAAATAATAATAATACTAATAATAATAAAACACACAACTTTCCCCTCTCTTACTCTCAGACACATACAACCACTCATTCAAAACTCTCTCTTTCTCACTCACGACAGTCACATACCCCACACACCTAAACAAAACTTCCTTCTCGTTCTCCTTTTCATATTCACGGACGCACACACACACCCGTCTTTCTCTTTCTTTTCTTTCTCATTCAAACGTAATTCTCTCTCTCTCTCTTCACATGCACACACGGTCACAAAGAGAAGCAGAAGGAAAGCATGAAAAGAAGAGTGAGTGAAGGGCAGAGGAGTGGAAAGCCGCAGAGGGGGGACCAAGGTGGTGGTTGAGTGTAGGGGAGCGGTTTGGTGGAAGCTGAGGAAGGAGGAGGAGGGACCGGTGGTGGAAGGGAAGGCTGGCTGGGTTTCAGGTGCACGCGAAGGAGGGAGGGCCGCGAGCTTCACTTCGCTCGATGGTCTTGGTGAGCTCCGCAACGGAATGGGCAAAGACGGAACGGATCTGCCCGATGACGGGTTGCGCCACGAGCAGATCGGCGGCGCCATCAGTGGGGGAGTAGCGAAGCGAGGAAGCAGAGGGGTGGCAAGGCACGACTTCACCATGGTCGCTGCTTCTTCCACGACCTCCTTCAAGTTCAACTGCAGCAGCCTCGGGTTCCAGTTGCTGGTGGTGTTAGAGAGGAGGGGAGGGGGCTGTGATGATGGTGATGGGCTGGTGACACCATGAGTGATGCCGATCCGTTCGCGGCTTGAAGGCGGAGGCTGGTTGCGGTGGGTTGAAGGTTCAAGAAGAGGGGTTGAAGGTTGTCATTTTATGATGATGGGAGGCCGAAGGGGAAGGAAAGAAAACCGGCGGTGTGAGGAGGTGGTGGCTGTTGGTGTTGATGAGTTGAAAGGTGATGAAGCATGGAAGGTTGGTGTTTGAGGCTGGTCATGGTGCTCCAGTAGGTGAAGGTGATGATGATGGGTTGAAGGGTAGTTGTATGGCCGAGGAAGGTGAGGGGTGGAGGGAAGATCATGGCGGTTGTGGTTGGTTCGGCCATGATGGATGATGATGAGGGTGGGTTTCTGTTCGTTGAGGGTGGCGAAGATGATGAGGTTGAAGGTGAGGAGAGGGTGGCCATGTTGGTTGATGATGTTGAAGCATGGAGGGATGATGATGGAGGTTTGTGATGATGATGTTGAAGTATGGAGGGAGAGGAGGGGGCTGTGATGATGTATGGTGGTTCATGATGGAGGTTGTGGTGGTTAGAGGGGATGAGGTTGATGATGTTAAAAGGGGATGAGGGAAGAGTTGAATGGGGAGGAAGATGATGAAGATTGGCTGAAGGGAAGAAGGGGAGGAAGATGTTGGTGATGGGCATGGAGGCCGCGGCTGGTGGTGGAGGCTGCCACGGCCTCCTCCTTCTTTTTTCTCTTTTTTTTAAATTTTTTTTGTTTATATTTGATGATGATGATATTGCTGATGATGATGATATTACCTTGATTTTTTTCTTGATTTCTTGGTTGTATTCTGGACTTGTTGCTGGATGCTTCTTTTTCAGGTTCTCCAAAATTGGTATTCTGATGTTTTTTTAGTTCTCCCCCCTCCCCTTGTGATGATGATGAGCTTATTTATTTTTTTTTTTTAACTCCTTGTTAACCATTGCAGGTTATTCCAATTCATCACCGAAAGAAGCTTCAACGTTTTGCCCGTAGTGGAGAGAGACATCATCATGATGTTCTCCACTTTTTTTTGAAAAAAACTTGTCTATATGTGTCACATGCGCATCTTCGGAGGAAGAAAAGGAGAGGAGCCCGTGACTCCTCTTTTTTTTTATTTTTTATTTTTGAAATAAATTAAAATTAAAAACAACTAATAATTAATTAGCTTTTATATATATATTTTTTAGAAAGTAATTAAAGAAATTGTAAATAAAATAAAAGAGGTAAACTAGATGGAAATTTTTGGATTTTATTGTTAAAAGATTGAACAAAATCAAGTGTTCACAGTTGCCCCTCTTTATTCATTTTTTATGAAAGAATATGAAAACTTAAGTTTCATATTTTCTTCATAAGGAATGAATAAAGACATGAACATCGATTTTGTTCGACAAATGCATGAAATATAAACAATCGAAATCTAAACAGCAAAGCATATGCACATACGAGAAAGTGAAATACAAATGCACGAGCTAGCAAGAATTTGAAGCAGACGATGCTGACCGAAACTTAAAACCAACAAAGGGGCTGACTGGAAATGTCAATCTGAGGCCGATTGAAAATGTAAACTGGCAACTGAGGCCGACTTGAAATGTAAATTGGCAACTGAGACCGACTGAAAACGTAAATTGGCATCTGAGGCCGACTGAAAATGTAAAATTGGCATCTGAGGCCGAGTGAAATGTAAATTGGCAACTGAGGCCGACTGAAATGTAAAATTGGCATCTGAGGCCGACTGAAATATAAATTGGCAGCTGAGGCCGACTAAAAATCGTAAATTGGCATCTGAGGTCGATTGAAAACGTAAACTGGCAGCTGAGGCCGACTGGAAATGTAAATTAGCATCTGAGGCCGACAGAAATGTAAATTGGCAACTGAGGCCGACTGAAATGTAAAATTGGCATCTGAGGCCGACTGAAATGTAAATTGGCAGCTGAGGCCGACTAAAAATCGTAAATTGGCATCTGAGGCCGATTGAAAACGTAAACTGGCAGCTGAGGCCGACTGGAAATGTAAATTTGCCATCTGAGGCCGACTGGAAATGTAAATTGGCATCTGAGGTCAACTGGAAACTAAAAATGGCATCTGAGGCCGATTGAAAGTGTAAATTGGCAGCTGAGGCCGACTAAAAATCGTAAATTGGCATCTGAGGCCGATTGAAAACGTAAACTGGCAGCTGAGGCCGACTGGAAATGTAAACTGGCATTTGAGGTCGACAGAAATGTAAATTTGGCAGCTGAAGCCGACTGAAATGTAAATTGGCAGCTGAGGCCGACTAAAAACGTAAATTGGCAGCTGAGGCCGACTTGAAATGTAAATTGAAAAAGAAAACAGTCTTTTTTATTTTTCAAATCATATGCACAAAGCCTTGAATTATCCACCTTCAGTTTAGTTCAAATATTGAAAGACTGACCGTAACTCGATTGAGCAAGCCTCGAGGAGAACTTTAATCGATCGAACTCATAATCTTAACATTGGACCTTCTGGCACAACCAAGACTTTGCTTTCTTCTGTGACCTTGCTCATTTTATTCTTCTCCCATTTCCTTTTCAGAAAGTTGATTACTTTTCTGTCAAGCTTAGCTGCAATTTCTGGATCGGGATGCTAATCATTGATGTATTGCTGTAAACATTGTTAGATTACGCAATTGAAGCTTAAATTTATCCTACTTGAGACATTATGAATAAACATGCATTCAAAGGGAAGGTAGAGGGATCAACTGAATGGGCATTTCATTGTTTGCTGTATTAGATGACAAAATGCTTTGAATAACAAAAATGCGAAAGATAAAATTTTGGGAGACACAAAATTTTTGCCCCAGTTTAGGTTTTTAGTGGCTCAATCAATTGACTTCTTAAAGCAAGTTGAACACCATAGCCATGATATCTGACGATATGTCTTCAAATTCTTTTTCAAAATTGCCCCAGTTTCAGTCCTTTTCTGCTTGATTCAGCTGGACTATCAAAAATTGCCCCAGTTTCAGTTGCCAGCGAAGATGCTTATCTTTTCCTGCTCTAACTTTTGCCTAGGCCGCTTTTTCAAGTTTCCAGCCTAGCGAGCTCTTTTGTTTTGCTGTTTTGCCCTAATTTTTTGCTTAAGCCGCTCTTTCGAGTTTTCGACCTAACGGGCTTTTTCTCGCTTTGCTAACTCTCGCTTAGGTCGCTCTTTCGAGTTTTCGACCTAACGGGCTTTTTAAGCATCTTTTCAGGCATAAAATCTTTTGACCGCATCACTGTTGATTGGTTTAGGCAATTCTTGTCCCTCCATGTTTTGCAAAATCAACGCTCCACCTGAGAATGCATGCTTGACAATGTAAGGACCCTCATAACTTGGAGCCCACTTTCCCCGTGTGTCCTCTTGATTAGGGAGAATTTTCTTCAGAACCAAATCTCCTGGATGAAAATCTCTAGGGCGAACTTTCTTATTAAAAGCTCTAGCCATTCTACTTTGATACAACTGGCCGTGGCAAATGGCTGCAAGCCTCTTCTCTTCGATCATGTTCAATTGCTCATATCGAGCTTTCACCCATTCAGATTCTTCCAGCTCAGCCTCCATTAAAACTCTGAGCGAGGGGATTTCAACCTCTATAGGAGATACGGCTTCCATTCCATATACCAATGAAAAAGGAGTTGCCCCTGTGCTTGATCGTATGTTGGTACGATACGCGTGCAGAGCATACGGCAGCATTTCATGCCAATCTTTGTAGTTCACAACCATTTTGGCGATGATTTTCTTGATATTTTTATTTGCAGCTTCAACCGCACCATTCATTTGAGGTCTATAAGGAGCTGAGTTGTGATGCTTGATCTTGAAAGTCTCAAAGAACTTCTGAACTTCGGCACCATTGAGGTTAGGAGCATTGTCTGTAATGATCCTTTCTGGAATTCCATATCTGCAGATAATATCTCTCTTGATGAATCTAAGAAACACCTTCTGTGTAATATTGGCATATGAAACAGCTTCCACCCATTTAGTGAAATAATCTATCGCCACCAAGATGAAACGGTGACCATTAGATGCTTTGGGATTAATCGGGCCGATAACATCCATGCCCCACATCGAGAAAGGCCAAGGAGACACCATGCTATGCAACTGAACTGGGGGAGCATTGACTCGATCTGCATATATTTGGCATTTGTGGCACTTCCGAACATAACTGATACAGTCATTCTCCATAGTGGACCAGTAATAACCACTTCTTAAGATTTTGCGAGCCATCATATGTCCATTGGCATGAGTTCCGCAGATCCCTTCATGAACTTCAATCATGATTATTCGAGCTTCATGAGCATCTACACATCTGAGGAGAGTCGTGTCATAGTTCCTCTTGTAGAGGACTTCACCATTCAGGAAGAAAGCCATGGCCAGTCTTCGAATTGTCTTTTTATCCGCCTCATTTGCACTTGCTGGATATTCTCCTCTTTGAATATACTGCTTGATATCATAATACCATGGTTGGCCGTCTGGCTCAATCTCCACATTGCCACAATACACCGGTTCACTTTGCATTTCTACATGGATGGGTTGAACATTAGCATGGACCTCCAAGTTAGTCATCACGGCCAAAGTTGCTAAAGCATCCGCAAACTGGTTCTTGTCCCGAGTTAAATGGGAGAACGATATGTCATCAAAACGCTCAATTAACTGAGACAAATGCTTCTGATAAGGTACCAATTTCGGATCTTTTGTGCGCCATTCTCCATTAACTTGATAGATTATGAGCGCGGAGTCTCCAAAAACCTTTAGTTCTTTGATTCCCAAGTCAATCGCAACTTGTAAACCATTTGCACATGCTTCATATTCTGCCATGTTGTTGGTACATTCAAAGTCTAATTTGATAGAAATCGGGCATCGCTTCGGTGGTGAGACAACTACTGACTCGATTGCACATGCATTCATATTGGCTGCTCCATCAAAGTACATCTTCCACACATTCCCCTCTTCTTCATCTTCTCTTTCTAGTGTCAACACTTCGTCATCAGGGAATTCAAGCATAGTGGGTTGTGCACTCTCCAGAGGGTTTTCAGCTAGATGATCAGCAATTGCACTTCCTTTGATGGACTTTTGAGTGACATATTTGATATCAAATTCAGACAGCATCACTTGCCATTTTGACATTCTCAATGACACATGAGGACTATCAAATATATACTTTAACGGATCCATTCGAGAAATCAGCCAAGTTGTGTAGTATAACATGTACTGCCTCAACCTCTTGGAAGCCCACACTAATGCACAACAAGTCCTTTCAATTGCCAGATAACGGGATTCGCATTCATTAAACTTCTTGCTCAAATAGTAAATGGCCTGTTCTTTTTTTCCGGATTCATCATATTGCCCCAACATTGCCCCGAGTGAAGTAGGTAACACTGTAAGATACAGTATTAAAGGACGGCCTGGCGTAGGAGGAATCAAAACTGGAGGTTTCATTAAATAAGCCTTTATTTTGTCGAAGGCTTCTTGGCATTCTTCATTCCATTCTCCAGGTTGATGTTTTCGTAGCAACTTGAATATAGGCTCACAAGTACTGGTCAAATTGGCGATGAATCTAGCTATGTAGTTAAGTCTTCCCAGAAAACTTCTCACTTCCTTTTCACCGGGAGCCGCATTTCTTGTATTGCTTTCACCTTGTCCGATCCACTTTTATCCCTTCTCTCACGACAATGAATCCCGCAATTTCCCTGTGGAAGCTCCAAAGATGCATTTATTCGGATTCAATCGCAACTTGTATCTTCTGAGCCTTTCAAACAGCTTTCGCAAGACTGCCACATGACTTTCTCCCTCTTTAGACTTAGCGACCATGTCATCAACATATACTTCAATTTCTTTGTGCATCATGTCATGGAACAATGCAACCATAGCACGTTGGTAAGTGGCACCAGCATTCTTCAACCCGAACGGCATGATCTGTAGCAAAATGTTCCCCACGGAGTTATGAACGTAGTTTTTCCTTTGTCATGAACGTCCATGAGAATCTGATTGTACCCGGAGTATCCGTCCATAAATGAAAATCGATGATTCTTGGCCGTATTATCAACAAGGACATCAATGTGAGGGAGTGGGAAGTCATCTTTCGGGCTAGCTTTATTCAGGTCCCGATAATCAACACACATCCTAACCTTCCCATCCTTTTTAGGCACAGGCACGACGTTGGCCACCCAATCTGTATGTCTTGACACCTCTAGAAACCCGGCCTCTAGCTGTTTAGTCACCTCTTCTTTTATCTTTAACGACATGTCAGGCCGCATTCTTCTCAACTTTTGCTTTTTCGCCAAACGGGTACAAAGGGATCTTGTGTGAAGCAATCTCTGGATCCAGTCCTGGCATATCATGATAAGACCATGCGAAAATATCCAGGTATTCTTCAAACAAAGCGGTCATTTCTGTTCGCTCAGGATTCTCCACTATTTTCAGCTCTTTCCTCTCTTCTTCGGTGCCCATGTTAATTACTTCGACCGCCTCATTGTCTAAGTCAAATCCTTTTTCCATGTGTTCTAATAACCCTGAAAATTTCTCAACAGCTTCTTCATCTTCTTCAGATTCATAGCTATTGCAATCAAGTGCAGTAAGAGAATCAATTGATTGACCTTCAAAATCCCTTTCCCGTGGCAAAATATTCATAGCATTTAGGTCCCTGGAAAACATTTATGGGGGTTGGAATGCCAAGACACATAATGGGTAAAACACGAATAAAAGGGAGCAAATTAATGGTTCGAGGAAATAATGATAAAGAAAAGAATAGCAGATGGAAAAGAGAAAAATTGTTGGATGAACATGCAAGTTTATTCAAATGATGTCTCAAAGTAGCATACATAAAAGCAAATACAATTAATACAATCCCACATGATTACTTTGAAGTAATAACATCAATCACTGGTTCGGCTTCCCAATTCATCAGCATCATATCGTGGTTGACAGCATGAGCATTGTTGTATTCTTCAGGCTTCTCAACATCCACCATATTGACGATTGGACAACAGCTAGGGACACATCCCTCTTCAACCATAATCACTTCAGTCGGATAAGGAAAGGTCTCTCTCAGATGAGGGATCTGCTTCATCTTCTCTTTTGGTTTCTTTTGTTCAAGAGCCATGGTCTTGATCTGCTCCTCCAATGACGCCTCATATCCTAAACCAAATCGGTTAGGTTTCCCTGAGATAGATAGAGGTGTTTTGATACCCTGCAACCGTGGTCCCAGCCCCTTGCCGCGCAAATAACCATTTTTGATCATGATATGAGCCACCACCTGATTGACCTCTTGCCTTGGGAACTCATTCTGTTCTTGCTTCAGTCCTACTACCTCCATATTGTGCCATAAACTGCTTTCTACTAGCTCAACATTTTCAACATAAGGTAATGAGACAGGTTTAGATACGATGATCTCCTTTTCTCCATGGATTGTAATGATCAATCCTTTTCAATGTATTTAACCTTTTGATGCAAGGTTGAGGGAACAGCACCAACATTGTTAATCCATGGTCTTCCCAAAGAAAGATATTGTAATCGATTCAATCTCCATCACTTGAATAGAACCTCAAATCGGCTCGGCCGATTTCCAACAACAAAGACTATTTCCCCAGGATGTTTTTCTTCGCTCCATCAAAAGCTCTTACAATCATCATTTGTGGTGAAAGGTCGGCCTTGCTTATTGACAAGTAACACAAGTTCGACCCCGGCAAAACATTTAATCCTGACCCGCCATCAATGAGGACCTTAGGCACTATATAGCCTTTGCATTTTAGGGTTATATACAGTGCTCGTGGGTTGGCCTGTGATACGATCTCTTCATTTGAGAAACTGATCATATTAACACGCTTTACCGGATCTACCATATTCACCATATTCTCCAATGAGACATCCGGTTTCACATAAGCATCCTTCAAGACCTTTAAGATCGCTTTGATGAGATTCAGATGACAAAATCAGTGATAACAGGGAGATTCTGGCAGGAGTCTTTTTCAATTGCTCCAGTATGTCGTACTCACTTTGTTTCATGATCTTCAGGAACTCATCTTCTTCATTCTCTTCTCTTTCTTTTCTGCGCACTGTAACCCTTTCCCGAGTTCTCTTCTTCGACAAACTTTCCTTTTTCCACTCTCCCCATAAATTCTTCCACTTCTTGTTATTCCTTTTACCTCCGCTACCACTTCACCCGTTTGGGCTTTCGAGGTTTCTCCTATGTCTCCGATTATCTCCACATCAGTTTCATAGTTCCAAGGGACAGCATGTGTGTCCTCGTAACTGAATGGTGCTGGTCTCCTCACGGTGATCACCACTTTCTCTGGTTTCGGAGCTCGATTCAGTGGAGGGACACGGAGTACGAAGCGATCGATCACATTCACCTCTTCAGGAAAATTTGACCTCTTTTTTGCTTGAATCACGCCTAGGTCGAGTAATTCTTGTACTCGAGCTTTGAAATCCCAACAACTTTCTATACCATGACCAAAACCTCCAGAGTGGTATATGCAGCTCGACCTTATGTCACTTTTCTCATTCTCTTTCATCATGGATGCAGATGCTGTGATATGATACCCAGCCTCCTTCAAGCCATTGAACACTTCCTCCATTGGTGTTCGAAGATTGTAACTTTCTTAACTAGAGGTTCTTCCACCTCCAAGGCATTCACACGACTTCCTCCTTCGTGTTTTGGGATCGGGTTGTTAACAATATCCGGCTTTGAATCTTCTTGAAAGTCTAGCTTCCATAAGCAATTAGTTTCCTCATCGCGGTCTTGAACCCTTCACAATCTTCAATGGAATGTCTGCTATGTCCATGTGGTATTTACAAGTAAGGTTCTGTTGTACCAAGTTGGGTATGGTGGGTCTAATGGGCGTCTGAGATAGGCTGCAATCAGATGGGTATCAACTAATCTTTGGAAGAGGTCGGTGTTTGAAATGGACACTTGGGAAAGGTGGAAGGTTAGGGAATCGGTTTCGATTTTGACTTTGGAAATTTGGTCGGGTGTCGGAGTATTTGGGTAAGCCTGGTAGTGTATGGTAGGATATGTGGGACGTCTTTGGCTGGTATGGCCGTATGTGAAGGTTATTAACTTGAGGTCGATGGTATGGGGTAGTGTTTGAGGTAGATGGGTAACGGAGGACAGGGTTTGGTGTGAAGTCATCCGGGTTGTGGACGGGTTGACGATATCTCGGGACGAAAGATTGCGGACCATGGATATAATTCACATCCGCTCTTTCTTCTTGGGCGAAACTTTTTCTTGTGTCTTCATTGTTCATGGGAAGTTTGCCACCTTAGCCAAGCTTTCAATCCTTTCTCCAGCCAGCTATTAACCTCGTAGAAGTCTTTGTATGCGCTCCGCCATTGCTCCAATGTATGGGGATCCCAGGGTTCCCAAGAAATAAGAACACATTTCAGTTGGGATGAGTGGCGGTTGAACTTGGGCAGCCAAGGCTCACCACCTTTGTGCGTATTGCTTGAATGATTCATCTCTCTTCTTCTGGATAGACCTTAACTGCTCCCGTGTAGGTGCCACCTCAAGATTGAACTTGTATTGGCTCATGAACAGATCTGCCAATTCTCTCCAGCTAGAAATCTTTGAGTGGTCTAGTTGAATATACCATTCCAGAGCAGGTCGCGTCACGCTTTCATGGAAGAAATTGATGAGGAATTTTTCATCCTTTGACCATATCGCCATCTTAGTACAATAACTCTTCAAGTGAAACAGAGGATTACCTGCTCCATCATACTTTGAGAAGTCGTGAACCTTAAAGTCCCTAGGGATTACTACATCAGTAGAAGGACAGAGTTGTTCAACCTCCACATACCCATAGGGGCTAGGTCCTTGAATAGCCCGAATTTGTTCTTGAATCTTCTCCATCCATTCCTCTTTGAACTTTCCTTTTTCTGCTTCTGCACGACTATTCTCTGAGGAAGATGGCTGCTTCTGGATGACCACACGAGGTTGCTCCCAGACAGGGGTAATATGCCCATGCTCATGAGTTTGCACATTTTCCAAGGAATGATAACCTTCTCCAATAGGGATTACCAATGGTATCGCGGATGGTGGTTGCCCATGGGGGTTATTCGGGATTTCACCCATATCATTCATCCCTACAGTGACATTTAGAGCTGCACTCGGTACCACAGGCATACCCACCGTCGTGGTATTTGGTTGCACATTTGCTGAATGAGCTCCCAATAGGTTAAGTGATTCTTGTATGGCCCGCATCATATCCTCCAATCTTCCTTGGTTGTTTGACAGTTCATTGAGTTTTCCTCTCACCGCATCAACTTCATCGCTCAGATTTCTTCCTACTCCAGAAGTAGTTGTGATTGGGATACTCCTTTCTGCGTCACCATTCCCTCCAGCCATTTTGGTCCGGGCTCTGGTATTGTGAACTCGAGTTTGATCGGTATCGGTTTTCCTTGGGCGCCCAATTGTGATGGATTTTTACCTTCAAAAACAAACTTTAGTGAAAAGAAAAAGACAAAAACGTAGCTATTTGTTAGAAATCATCCGTTGAGCTGAATCTTGATGTGAGTATCTTTGATGATGACCGTTCCTCAGAACGTCTCGTTCAAAAGTACTAAGTCATGGACATTGCTATGAGATCAACACAATGCAGAGAAACGAAGATTTTTATTCATCAAGGGGTATTATAACTGTCATCCCCTTTTTGTTTTACATCCACTTCCAAAACAAGAAAAGAAATACATCATAAAGCCATAAAGGCCTTTCTCAACATCTCTCAGCAATTATTTGTTTCATTCTCCCAATCAAGTCTTCTGATGAGTCAACAAAGCGCTAATCTCAATCGGGGTCTTGAAAGGGATTATTCCTTGCTCTGCCAATCCTAAGTATCTTGGAACATCTTCAATGGCCGCATTAGCCAATCCTGCCAAGTTTGAGAAGCGAGTCTTCAGCTCATGAATAATGTGGTTCTGATGTTGTATTTCGGAATCCAAATTTGCAACTCTTTCCTTTTCTTCTTCCAGTGCAACTTGATATTCCATGATCTCATCATTCATGTGTTGACTTAGCTCTTCAATCTTCCTTTGGTATTCATTGTTCAATTCTTCCATTTGTTGTTTTATTTGTTCTTCACCTCTTAGCGCAGTTTCTTCAGCAATTTTAGCCTTTCGAAGTAGATCCTTCAGCTGTTGATTTTCGGCTAGCGCTTTGTCACGCTCTTGCCTCCGAAGTCCAAGCTCTTTGTTGGCAGCTTTGAGGCATTCCTTGGTCTTCATCATGTGTTCATGCCCCATCTTCAGCTTCTTGCTTGTTCCGTCTAGAGCTTGATCCTTCTCAGTGCTTTCTCGTTTCAACTTCATGTAGTTATGGTGGACACTTTTCAACTCAGCTTCTACTTGCATTTTTTCTTGTTCGACCTTGTCTAGTTTCTTCTTCACTTCTTTGATTTCTTCATTTCCATGGAAATCCCAGGTTGATACATTATCCAGAGGAGTAACAGTTATGACCTTGAAGGGCAGCTTGATCTCTTGAGCCCTATTTTTCACCCATTGATGATAATTTTCTTTCACAGCACAACTTCTAACTCCCAGTTCTTTTCCCTTCTTGACAACCTTGTTCCAGGCGGACCGGATCTTCTGGAATAGGTCAATGTCTTTGGAGTCTTGATAATATGAGACGAACGGAGTAACTGCAGCTTCAGAAGGAGGTCCCATCATGGGATAGCCGAGTTGGCGTAATACCAAGACAGGATTGTAGTTTATGCATCCTCGGGTACCCATGAGAGGTACATTTGGAAAGCTTCGACCTTGATAAATCAGAGTTTGACCATCATCCCTCCAAGGATACCATCGTATCATCTTTTCATCCAATCTGGCCAGGTCTTGAGCCCACTCTTGTCCATTCTTCTTCTTGATGTTATGCATTCGTAGGTCTTCAATCGGACAAGGCGCCTTGTAATTCCTTTGGAATATGTGCGAAGTAACCCACACATATAGCATCGGTAAACAGCACAGAATTCTCTTACCATTTCTCTCATGGCAAAAGTTCAGAGTACAATAAACATCTGCCAGGAGAGCTGGAACGGGATTATGACCATGGAACTTGCGAGCAAGGAACACGTCAATAGCCGCAAAGTCTACAAGGCCTTCAATGTTCTAAACAAGATGCAGTCATGTAGATGGTGAGGGCCAGTATATCTGCAAAAGTATCCCAATCTTCTGCTTGTGCCAAATGGTGCATGTGCTCTTCCAGGTAATCTCTTGAGAATCCATAAGTCCCATTCCTACATTTCTGTGCTTCATGCAGGTTCTTTACGCTTACCCTTAGGACAGTTGATAGGGTTTGTAAAGAAGGATAATGGCCTTGGTAGTGATAGGGCTTTTCTCCTTCTAGTGGTAACCCCAGGATCTTCTCAAATTCTTCAATGGTTGGTGCTAATCGAAATCTTGAAAAGTGAAACATCTGAGCGGAGGATCATAAATCTTGTGCGATCTTTGTGATTGCTTCTTCTTGTTCTTCCACTTCTAAGAGGTTCAAAACCTTTCCATACTTTCTGGTGAGAGACAGACGTTGTGGTAATTTTAGTAATTGACCCAAAGATCTCAGACTTTTAGTGTCAGGTGTCTTGGCTTTGAGACGTAGAGTTCTTTTCAACTTTTCACCTTTCTGACTGTCTGGTCTCATATTCGTTTCCATTTTACAAAGATACTCACAATAAGATTTCAGTTCAACTTTCTAACCTGCCATAATAGAAAGAAAAATTAGGTTTAAATGAAAGAAGGAAAAGTAAACAATTTAGGAAATGAACAGAAAATATGCATAAAGAACGATGATAGGAAATTATGTACAAGGAAAGGAGTTAAGGAAGATGCACGCTCTCTTTGTGTCCTATATGAGGTAAATATTGGAGGATAATGCTATGGTCCTATGGTCGTTCTACCTTGTGAACACTTTCACTGGGTGGGTCTACATTCTCAGAGTTCTACGGCCTCTAGAGTTAAGATTCATTTCAGAATGTTACCCACAACAGCAGGTGAACCGCTAGATGTAGGGTATTCATGAAAGAATCACACTCTAGATGAGATTTTCGCGATAACCAAACAGGATGAACATCCAAAATGGCTACTGCTACACAATCTCTTACCTATCTCAAGTTACACTCAGACCCGGGTATAGGGCCCCGCTCGTGTGTGATTAACGTGTAAGTGTTGTGTGTGAAGAGAGCATACAAACCTGAAATCTTAAACCTACCTATGACTAATACCTGCAAAACGACACAAACAACATGTACAGCATCCAATAACAGTCATCTACCCTAAGGTTTTAACAAATAAAGCCACCAAACACATGAAATGTAAAATTCTATAAAGAGACAACGTATAAAGAAAGAAATATTAAACAAAGTAAACTAAGAAAAGGAAAACAAACATCAAAAGGCTATATTTAATTTGCACAACTAATTAAAACAGGCCTGACTCTCTTGGAAATCCCCAGTGGAGTCGCCATCTGTCGCAACCGGGATCACGACGGGGACGGCGAAAAAAGAGACATTATTGTTGAAAATTATTGGAGTCGCCACCAAGTTTATTTAAAATTGGGAAAACGTTGGAAAAACCCATTTTTTAGAGAATAGTCTTTGAAACCAGTTTGGGTTCGGGAGTCGGTTATGTATAGGGAAGGGCAGAAATTTAATCCCACGCACCCTAGTACACCCGCCCTGACTGCACTTTAATTAACTGTGCAAATTAAATAAATAACCTTTTTCTAACGTTTATTTTCTGTTTCAAGACAATTAAAAGGAATTTATTTTTCTTAAAAAAGAAATAGAATTTTTAGTGCACCGAACTGTCACAATTCAGATGCCCTAAAAATGAGTTAACTAATCGTCACGACTAAGTTAACCTTATTATTTAATTAAGAAATTTATTAAATAAATGAGCAAAAAAAAATTGAAAATAAATACATAAATTGTAAATATTTACAAATAAGAGAAAAAGAAGAAAATCAATAAAAAATATAAAAGAGAACAAACATTTTTGAGGAAATTTTCGAATCATTAAGCTGTCACCACTTAAATGTTCGAAATATCGAGTTAACAAACCGTCACGGCTAAACTAACTCTTTATCTACAATAACAAAAGTTTAATAAAATATTTTGAAATAAAATTTAGGAAAAAAAGAAATTTATAAATAAAACAAAATACACAAATAGTATAGGAAAATGTTAGAAAAAATTATTTACAAATAAATTAAGTGGTGAAAAGTTAATTTTGAAAGAGAATTTTAGAATATTAAGCTGTCGCAGCTAAAATAATCTAAAACATAAAGTTAACAAACCGTCGCGGTTAAATTAACTCTATTTTTTATACAATTCATCAATTTATTAACCAAGTAAAATCTTAATAAGCCCAAATGTTAAAATGAAACAACCCTAATCCAACAAGTGAATAAAAATCTAAATAAACGAACCCACATTCTATTCTAATAAACAATTCTACCCAAACTGAAATCTTAAACCACTGAAATAAATAAAAAAATAAATAAAATAATTAAATAAAAAATCATAGAAACGCAATTGATTTGAACAAACTAAATAAATATATACATAAGACAATTGAATTAACAAGAAAACTTATTTATAACAAAAACACAATTAGCTTAAATAAAACATATAAAATACCAAACAATTAAACTAAAAAAAACATAGAACAAATAAACTAAAAATCAAATTATAAACACAAATGTAAACAAGTTAAGCACAACACATAAATATATAAATAATTACATTGAACGAAATAAGATTATACAATAAATTTAAGCAAAACACACATAAAAAAAATAAATTTGTTCAAACAAATCAACAAATAATAATTATGATAATAATAGCGATTACAATTAACTTATAAACCCTGCTATCTATTTAATTTCAACAAAACGATAAACATATAATAATAAAACTAAATGTAACTAATTTAAGCAAAGCATAAGCATAAAATAGTTAAACTAAATAGAAACAAAACTAACACATAAATATAAACATGCAATTAAATCGAAAATAAGAAGAACTGAACTAAAAAGGAAATAAATGTCAACTAAACAAGCAATCCTTAAAAATTTAAATTTAAATCAAGTGAACAAAAAACAAAAAATAAAAAATAAATAAATAATTAAACAAAACATATAAAAATAAAATGGTGGTAATTATTATTTTCTCTTTTTAATGATTTTAAAAAACATTAGCATTTAATTCATTCAAAATGAAAGAAATAAGCGAATTACTCCCTTTTTTATTCAAATAATCTGAAATTACTACAAAAACATAACACAAAACAAAAAAAAAAATTCCTTTTTTAAAAAAAAAAAAACAACTCGTGTCAGTATTTCTTTTGAACTAAATTAAACAGAATCTCCTTTTAGATCATAACAAACCCAGATCCAACAAACAAAATTTCAAGACTTTGAGCAAACACTAATCGAATAAATACAACCCATATCTAAATCTAAAATCTAATCTATCAAAGAAATAATAATAATACTAATAATAATAAAACACATAACTTTCCCCTCTCTTACTCTCAGACACATACAACCACTCATTCAAAACTCTCTCTTTCTCACTCACGACAATACATACCGCACACACCTAAACAAAACTTCCTTCTCGTTCTCCTTTTCATATTCACGGACGCACACACACACCCGTCTTTCTCTTTCTTTTCTTTCTCATTCAAACGTAATTCTCTCTCTCTCTCTTCACATGCACACACTACACAAAGAGAAGCGGATGAAAGCATGAAAAGAAGAGTGAGTGAAGGCGGAGGAGTGGAAAGTCGCAGAGGGGGACCAAGGTGGTGGTTGAGTGTAGGGAGCCGGTTTGGTGGAAGTCGAGGAAGGAGGAGGAGGGACCGGTGGTGGAAGGAAGGTGGTGGGTTTCAGGTGCACGCGAAGGAGGGAGGGCCGCGAGCTTCACGGTTCGATGGTCTTGGTGAGCTCCGCAACGGTGGAATGGGCAGCATCGGGAACGGATCTGCAGTACGGGTTGCGCCACGAGCAGATCGGCGGCGTCATCAGTGGGGGAGTAGCGAAGCGAGGAAGCAGAGGGGTGGCAAGGCACGACTTCACCATGGCTGTCGTTTCTTCCACGACCTCCTTCAAGTTCAACTGCAGCAGCCTCGGGTTCCAGTTGCTGGTGGTGTTAGAGAGGAGGGGAGGGGGCTGTGATGATGGTGATGGGCTGGTGACACCATGAGTGATGCCGATCCGTTCGCGCTGAAGGCGGAGGTCGGTTGCGGTGGGTTGAAGGTTCAAGAAGAGGGTTGAAGGTTGTCATTTTATGATGATGGGAGGTCAAGGAAGGAAAGAAAACCGGTGTGAGGAGGTGGTGGTCGTTGGTGTTGATGAGTTGAAAGGTGATGAAGCATGGAAGGTTGGTGTTTGAGGTCGGGTCATGGTGCTCCAAAGAGGTGAAGGTGATGATGATGGGTTGAAGGGTAGTTGTATGGCCGAGGAAGGTGAGGGGTGGAGGGAAGATCATGGCGGTTGTGGTTGGTTCGGCCATGATGGATGATGATGAGGGTGGGTTTCTGTTCGTTGAGGGTGGCGAAGATGATGAGGTTGAAGGTGAGGAGAGGGTGGCCATGTTGGTTGATGATGTTGAAGCATGGAGGGATGATGATGGAGGTTTGTGATGATGAGGTGGAGGTATGGAGGGAGGGGAGGGGTCTGTGATGATGTATGGTGGTTCATGATGGAGGTTGTGGTGGTTAGAGGGGATGAGGTTGATGATGTTAAAAGGGGATGAGGGAAGAGTTGAATGGGGAGGAAGATGATGAAGATTGGCTGAAGGGAAGAAGGGGAGGAAGATGTTGGTGATGGGCATGGAGGTCAAGGTCGGGTGGTGGAGGTCGCCACGGCCTCCTCCTTCTGTTTTCTCTTTTTTAAATTTTTTTTTGTTTATATTTGATGATGATGATATTGCTGATGATGATGATATTACCTTGATTTTTTTTCTTGATTTCTTGGTTGTATTCTGGACTTGTTGCTGGATGCTTCTTTTTCAGGTTCTCCAAAATTGGTATTCTGATGTTTTTTTAGTTCTCCCCCCTCCCCTTGTGATGATGATGAGCTTATTTATTTTTTTTTTTTAACTCCTTGTTAACCATTGCAGGTTATTCCAATTCATCACCGAAAGAAGCTTCAACGTTTTGCCCGTAGTGGAGAGAGACATCATCATGATGTTCTCCACTTTTTTTTGAAAAAAACTTGTCTATATGTGTCACATGCGCATCTTCGGAGGAAGAAAAGGAGAGGAGCCCGTGACTCCTCTTTTTTTTTATTTTTTATTTTTGAAATAAATTAAAATTAAAAACAACTAATAATTAATTAGCTTTTATATATATATTTTTTAGAAAGTAATTAAAGAAATTGTAAATAAAATAAAAGAGGTAAACTAGATGGAAATTTTTGGATTTTATTGTTAAAAGATTGAACAAAATCAGGTGTTCACACTTGTATTCCAGAGTTGTTTTTCTGTCTTATAAAATTCAAATCATCTGCTAGAAGGATAATTATCATGTTTCACTGATCCTTACTTTTCTTTTTTCTATTTTTTTAACTTAAAAGAAGCTAAATTTTATTTATGTACTTAACAGGCCAACTATTCACCAAATAAAATATTAGAAGCTTAAGAATGGGACATAGTTGATTGAGATACAATGGTCAAACAAAACCATTACATATTAAGTGACTTAGGAACACTAGTAACTTAATGAGAGGCATTATGTGGTCCACCATTAGCTTCTCTATAAGTTTCATCTAATGCCTTCAATTAGTTTGGAGAAAAAATGTACACAAGTAAACCTCTCTATAAAAACTCTCTAGTTTTTCTGCGGTTAATATTTTATTGTACTTGAATTAGATCAACAACATTCCTTCTAATTTTACGGAAAGCTTGAACACACACAAATCAACTGGTGAACTCATCAAATCTCTAATCTAAATCTAATACCAGCTCCGTGCTCAATCTGTCTATGAATGGAAGATGCAGCTTGATATCTTTGCTGAAGGCATCAATTAAACATTACACCCATTGATTTAAATATTTCAAAAGGAAAAACAGATTTCTTTAATTAGACACATATATCCTTGATTAGTAGTTACAAGCGTCGCATTTTTCATTGTCGATAGAGCCAATGAGTGTGAAAAAAACACACCAATGCCAAACAAAAACAACAAAATCCTTACCCATCAACCATCGAAGAATGTTGAGTTATTAACGGTACAAAATGCAGTCCTCCAACACTGTATGCACAAACGATAATCGCGAGAAAACAAACAAAGCTAGCTATTACATATCATTTTTCAAGACTTGAGCATAGCTACTTTAAAAGAGACATGTAAGATAGAAAAATCACACAAATCACCTTTCAACAAGTACGTGGGACAAACAAAACAAAGAAAAGAAACTAAAAAAAAAAAAGAGGGGTTCGGACCACTCTAGATGCGGGGAGCCCCTCCATTCCTTATTTTTCACCTTTTTTTTTCCAAGCCAACGAATAAATGGGTAGTAAACATCAAAAGGTGATTTACCCAGCCCCAGTACCCCACCTCAGATTGGTTTTTGTCTCGGGAGGCTGTCTTGACTTAAGAAAAGGAAGGGCGACATCCAATTAGATGGTTGAAAGAATGCATTGTTTTCCTAAGTTGTTGAACTCACCCATGACATGAAAGTATACTCCCGAAAAAATTATGTACCCTTTTCAAACTGCAAGAGGAATGTACACTTCTTACCACTGATTGGTTATAATTTTTTTTTTTATTTGATAAACTACTGATTGGTTGTAATGACTGATGAGGAGCTGCAAACTTTACTAAATCTAAGTTACTTAACTAACAATTGTGTTTATAGCGATGCCCACATGTGAGTATACCCACTCAAAAATTAAATATAATAAAATATACTGAGGCTAGTTCTTCGATAGTCAAATGCTGACAAGAAGAGGTTGGTATATGGCCTGTCTCACGTGAAGCTAAAAGATGTATTGACTGCCTTGCCAAACAAGCCGCAACAAAACAGACTCAACTTTGCATCTTGTATGCGAGGGGTTAGTCTATTGCTTCCTTAGTTGTTTTCTTTCTCTTCTTTTCCAATTGTATGAAAAGGAAAAGGTGAATCTTGTACAAATAGCTAATTGATACGAAGTAAAAATTAAAACAAAAGGGCGAATGGAATGTGTTAGAACAAAAGTATACATCTGTATTTGCCGATTCTTTTCTTTTTCTTTTTCTTCTTTTTTTCCCCTTAGCTAACTGCGTTTTTTTTTTTATTAACCTTTTAGCTAACTGTAGCCAGGCACAAGTCATCAGGTGAAAAATCTAGATACCATACATAAAATTCTGTTGACCTAGAATATTAATCAATAATAACTATACAGTCGAGGCCAAATTTACAAAAATATACAACCATGCTAATAAAGCTAAATTGCGACCTACAAGATCCTCATCAATGTTTATTGGACCTTGGGCCCATCAGGATCCACATAACAAAAGACCCAACCCAATTCTCTCTCTCTCTCTCTCTCTCTCTCGTCCCCGGAGAAGTAGAACCCTTGGGTTTTCTTGTTGGAAAAGTTTAAACCCTACCCGAAAAGCTGCATAAACCCTTCTTCTCATAGGCGTCCATCGCAATTCTGAAGGTATATTCCCCCTCAAATCCTCATTTTCTTTTTCTTTCTCAGGAAAATCTCTCAGGTTCGAAATTCTAACTAGTTCGGTTCCTTTCTCGATCAACGATATTTTTTTTTTCAATTGCTGGTTTTTCTAATCGTTGAGAAAAATTTGAAAAATCGATTACCATTTCCCTCCCTTGACCTCTCTATTCTAATTTTCCTATTTACCTTTTCCTTTTGCATTTTCATCGGAGTGTGTATATCTTTTGTTTTTGGCTATCAAATATTAAATATGTAACCTTTTTTTTTCCTTTTTCTGATGCCATTTGAATTTTCAGGGGGTGGAACCTGACTACCTGAGATCTTGACTTGTTTTTGCGATTAAACTGGTTGCTGAACGTTTGATTTCGATTTGTGTGTGTGTGTTGTTGAGTGAGGGAAAAATGAATCTGAAGAACATGAAAGTTCCGAACGTTCCTGGCGGTGGCGGCTCTGCCTCTGCGCTGCTGAAGCTGGGGATCGTTGGTGGGATTGGGTTGTACGCAGCTGCCAACAGTCTGTACAATGTTGAAGGAGGTCACCGAGCTATTGTTTTCAACCGTCTAGTTGGTGTCAAAGACAAGGTCATTCATTGTTAGCATATCATTGTTTGTTGCATAGAAATTAATTGCGAATCGTTTGCCCATTACATACTGAATTACGGTGCTTCTGATGGTTGTTGTTAGTTAGTTAACGTAGATGTGATTGTTGCACAACTCCTTTTTATTATCGGTGTAGTTTGATGTCTTTGAAAATAACTACCTTATTTTCTCCGTTGAGTTGTTATGAGTTCGGTAATGATTTATTTTCTGCTTTGTGTTGATTTGGGTTTTTGTAATGTTGCTGGCAACAAAATTGATGTCCTGGTTAATGCGCAGGTCTATCCTGAAGGGACTCACTTTATAATTCCATGGTTTGAGAGGCCGGTCATCTATGATGTCCGTGCACGACCCCATCTGGTTGAGAGTACGTCAGGAAGTCATGATCTGCAGATGGTAAATAAATGTAAATTTTGCTAAGACTCGCATGTTGTCGTGAAGATTGATATCAGATTCTTAGGAAAGTTCTCCTTCCCACATCTTATATAAACAAATTCAATTGTAGTTACATTGTACTCATGGAAATGAAATTGAAGTGGCTTTCTGTGTATTTGTCGCTTCCTTCGCAATTTACAGAAGGGCTTTCCTATTACCAGCTGTTTTTGGCATCAGACCATATCCTATATTCCTAATTTCCTATTGTTACATGCATCATTCTTACTGGAATACACTGTAGTTGGTATAATATTCTCCATCCTGAGATTTGTTGCATTATGTTTAACCATGGGCATAATTGCCATGAATGTGAAGCAGAATTGCATTCAGATTGTAAAAGGCGGATTCATATATCAATATATGTTCCTTTTGACCTTTTCTGAACATGTGCTATTTTATATAACTAGGAATATTTATACCAATGTTCACCTCAATCTGGATTGCTGAAGCAATATTTAAGCTTTTGCATGGCTGTATTTCTTACCTCTATCCATAAAGTGGAAATTTGGTTCTTTTATCTAGCTTTATTTATTCCAATCCATAGCTCCTAGCTTTGGGACCCTGACTTAGGCACTCAGCTATTAGAGTACTGATGATAATCATCTACCTTCATTTCATATCAAGTTAGTTAGCCCTAGAACTTGACAAGTGCTCCTTAAAGACTATTTCAAATCCCAAATGTTGTAAACGAATTTTCATCGCCTCCCATGTGTTGTTTTAAAATGATTTCTTTCTGAATTTCTGGTGCTTTGACATCTGATGAATATTTTTGAAGTCTGGATGTCTTATTCCAAATACATCAGTATCCCTTTTCAAAGCTCCAATTTGGCTTCTCAAGTTTTGCTTCTGCATCAGAAGGATGATTGAATTTGCATCCACGTGCCCCCCTCACTATCTTCATGGTGTCCTTTTCTCCTATTTTCATGCTGCATTATCTTAGCTCTGCTAAATTCATTTAATGATAGAGTGTTTTCCTGGGTGGAAAATGTTTTTGGCTTTGAGAGACTGATTATAAACATTCAATGTTTTTGGTGATTCAAGCTTGTGAAATGTTGACCTTTTCGAATTGCATATTCATGTTATACAGGTGAAAATTGGGCTTCGAGTGCTTACCCGTCCATTGCCAAGTCAATTACCTACCATTTATCGGACACTTGGTGAGAATTTTAATGAAAGGGTTTTGCCTTCAATTATACATGAAACTTTGAAAGCTGTTGTTGCCCAGTACAATGCCAGCCAGCTTATTACTCAGCGAGAGGTAAGCAGCAAAGCTTGTGTGTATGATGTATGAAAGCTCAAGTAACTATTTCAACAAGGTTGTTGGTTGCTGAAATGTATTTTATCCTGTTGCAGTTTTCAAAACCTTAAATAATTTTTCTTACTATGCTCGTTATTAGATGTACAATGGTCACATACAGGTGACCCATCCTTGAAAACATTCTGCAGAATCAATTTGTCATTACCCACTAGCCCAATATGTTTTATGTCATCAAAATCAAATCATGAGATTTATTGTTGTATGAACTAGTGAAGTATTATTGGTTAGTTTGTTTTGTTCACATCCCTCTAAATTTCTTGCAGTTTCATTCAATGTTTCTCTTGTCAAGTTGTAAGATTCAGTTCTATTGCAAAGGAAGTATGTTTTAATTGGCATTATTATTTGTAGTCTGTTAGTAGGGAAATCCGGAAGATTCTGGCTGAAAGGGCAGCTAACTTCAATATTGCCCTTGATGATGTGTCAATTACCACTCTGACCTTTGGCAAGGAGTTTACTGTTGCAATTGAAGCGAAGCAGGTGGCTGCGCAAGAAGCTGAGAGGGCTAAATTTGTTGTGGAAAAAGCTGAACAAGACAAGAGAAGTGCTGTAATTAGAGCGCAGGTGAGAATAAATGATTATTAATGCTTGGATACATTTACTAAAATGGTGCTTGATAAAAATTGCTGCATTTTTTTTTTCCTTTTAATGGGGCTTATTTTCAAGGGAAAAGGTCTCACTTGCTCAGTTAGACTATATTGGCTTCATTCTAACTAGTTCTTCTGAAAATCCAAAGGACTCATGTTAAAAATGGTGATTTTGTTGGTCCCTTGATCAAGATGTTGAGTTCTATTTTTCTTTTTGGGTGAATATGTTTGGTTCTTTGTTAATCACTAGTAATCGACCTTGTTCGTGAATGTTCCTATTGATTTCAGTGTGGAACTTTAAATCAAGTAGCATGTATAGTTTGCTGGTTGCAGTTTTTTATAGCAGACCACGTTGCTTCCTAAATGTATAGTTTCCCTGACCTTTGTTGCACCTGCTTTACTCTCAACAGGGTGAGGCAAAAAGTGCCCAACTGATCGGTCAAGCAATTTCAAACAATCCAGCTTTTATCACACTGAGGAAGATAGAAGCTGCAAGAGAGATTGCACATACTATATCAAATGCAGCAAACAAGGTTTACCTGAATTCGGATGATCTGTTGCTCAATCTTCAGGAGATGAATTTGGAGCCAAGCAGAAAGTGATTGGTTAACGTGCTTGTGATAATCCTCGTGATTCTCTCTAGTTTTAAAATACGAAACCATTCAATTTCAGGATGTATTTATCTTGAAAAGATTTCGCCAAACTGGGATGTAGTTGGCTTAACCAGACAGCTGAATGGTGTAAGCCCTTTTGGATCTTTGGCAAAGGGATTATTTGAGATCCTAATGCTTCTCATTACATAAAATGATATGGTTCAAACTAGAGCCTGACGTCCTAGTTCTATTTGGTGCCTCTAGTGTGTCTGACATTCTTTTGGGTTTTGCTAACCATGGTTAAGGCTATTAAAGAGGATAAGTTCTAAAATTTTTTGTGGATCTCATATTTTAAAAATATAAATTTTCTTCTTTTCAAGGATAACATTTTTATTTTTAACTCTTCAACCAGTGAACGGTTAGAAAAATTATTTTTTGTTATTATCATGGTGATTTTTTTCAATTTTTGTTTTGAGTTAGACAAAATTTTTCCAATGAAAAATGAGCAGCTTAGAAGGGTTAGACAAAATTCCTTTACCCATAATAATTTGGTTATTATAAGCTGCTAGCGAACTGCAGGCCATGTTTCAAGCCTCTATTAAGTTATATTTGTCTTAAGATTTGTTCAGATTCTAAATGCTAAATACCACTGGCACTGCCATTAACCCGGGTCCGATCCACGGTTTTTGACTCGTTTACTTCCTTATTTATATATGAGAAATTCTATATATAGTTGTGGGACATGGGGAATTCTTTTGCATATCTCTTGCTATCTTTTTTATGGGACCATGCTATTATCAATTAACCCAAGCTTATTTGCCGATAACGATGAGATTACAAAAGGCTACCTTGAGACTTGAGACTTGAGATTTGAATATGATCATGATTTTATTTTATTGAAAAATATTGTTGTATTGCGCTCGGACTGTGTAGAATTGTCCTTTTTTTATTTTTTCATAAAACAGTATGATCTCCTCTCACAATCACATTTCTATAAATAATTAAATATGCATAAATGTGCGGCTCCACCATATTTGCTACATGATATAGTTGGTAGCCGATACAGAATCGTTTCATTAAGATTATGATCAGAAACAGTATATATAAAAATATTGAAAAACCTGATGCCGCTTCTTGTTTTGTTTGGTTCATTGCATACTCGACCTAAATGTCATATAAGAGGTTTTTTTTTAAATTTTGAATATGGTTGTTATTTAGATGAGTTTTATATTGAAATATGATATTATAAAAGAATTCACGGAAATATGATGTGCAGTTAAATTTAACAACGTCGAATACTCAATTTTATTATTATGTTAATTTTTTTATTAAACTTCACACTGTCGAATTCATTTTGAAAAATAGTATTTTAATTAAAACTGGATGTTGTCGAGTTCTGAATCTCATATACTGACAAAGTTTTAAAAAAACATCATATCTTAAGAACTACACATCCCAAATATTATATAGAAATTGGCAATTCCTTCGATGTACTAGATAATTGCGCCGAGTCACGCTTTGACGTATTAAATTTTATTTGATTCACGTTATATTATATTATATACGCCATGAGGACTTCAGGTATACATTTCATTTCTATAACCTAGCGTAAAAATAACTGCTCCTTGATTAGTTTAAATGTTTAATGAGTTGAGGGTACCCCGGTACAGCGTATTTGCTATCGTAACGAAAAGGAATTTAATACGATTTGTGATGATATCTGACATTTCATCTTGGAACATTGGATGCACAATATATTTAATCGAGTGCTTGTCTTTGTCATCTTACAAGATTTCATCGCATCATCCGAGTGTGAATTTTATCCCAGTTCGTGTGTTGAGCAGCCTCAAAAATTGAAGAAAAGCGAATATTAATTGAAATTCTATTTTGTGCAAAACTTCGATGCTATTATTATTATTATTATTATTATTATTATTATTATTATTATTATTAAAAATGATTAATTGTATTGAAAGTTGATTGCGAGTCAGATGATGTAATAGGATTAGAATTTTAGGATCATCACTAAAAAATGCTTTTAGCTATATCTGTTGAATTTCACGATGATTAGAGATAAGAGAGTAAGGATTGAGAAAATAATGAAATAAAAATTTTACAAATGATAGAAAAATGTTAGGTAATATAAGTATCTTTATATAAAGAAAGGAGAATAACAAGTTTCCAACTAATATTTTATAAACTAAATCAATTCCAACTAATTTTTAATATCACTTACTCTAATACTCTCCTCACCCTTAAATAATTATTCATTTTAAAAAAATTATTTAAAAATAATTATTTATTTTAAAAATTTAACTAGTATTAACTATTTTTTTCAATAATATCTCTATTAAATACTATTAAAAAAAGAGAGATAAAGTGGGGGAAGGGAAAGAACATTGGATTATTAAAATGAAATAAGAGTAATTTAGTAAATTATTTTTAAATTTTTCTAACTTTGATATTTTTTCAATCTTTTCCTTAATTCTAATACACATTTATAGTTGGATAATTATTCAAGGACAGACGAGTAATAACTATTATTTTGAATTAAAATTGCATGATCAACTTTTAGTGTATATATATATAAAGTTAGATATGCATTGGAATGTGATTGATCAATACTATGAAATATTTTGTATTGATGATGTTTTAAAATTAATCTCTTCTTAAAAATAAAAAAAACTTCCACGTTATTATCTAGGCACAATATTAATTCCAAGAAAAATGTTAATCATGCAAATAATAAATGGACACCCTATTGACATCTTTATTGTGATTTTATTTTATTTATTTATTCCTCAAAATCAAAGGTTTCCTCTTACTAGAGGCTTTTCCTCCTAAGTTTTAGCACCGCTACATACTAGGGTTCGAACTCCCATCAAGGAAAACAATATGCGCTCTTCGATCCTTACTGTTTCACTTTGAAATAGATAATATATCCAAAGGTAACTGTATAAACAACACACCGCCAATTAAATTCAGACCAGATACGCTTTGTCTTTTGAAGAGTAAAAAGTTAATGGCTAGGAACGGATTTTACGTTAAAGGAAAAAAAAAAAAATACACACATTCACACAAATCACGTTGTTGTTCATTTGGGAATTAGAATAGTAGCAAATAAATAATGGTTAGAAGATGATTGATTTTAACCTTTCCTGTTTCTTTTCTCCAAGTTCACTTTAAAGTGAGCATGTGGAACGAATCTTTCATCGCTAACTGCCCCTTAGCTGCCAATAAAGTGGGGCACGTCCTTTAAATAAGTTCCAACGCAGCCATGACGCAATCACTAACGTGGCACAACACGACAGGGCCCTGTGAATTGGTCCGACCTGCTGACGTCACGAATTACATGGGCATGATCTCTGCCACGTGGATGGCCACTGTGCAATGAGCATTGCAGACGTCATACTTGCTCTTAGTTCCAATCGCCCCATTCGTCCGTCAACGACTCGACGTGTGTCTCTTGCATTTCTTTCAGTGATTGTCATGGTTCCTTCTTCTGAACACAATTTTGTACTCTTCTTCCTTCCTTCCGTGAGTGAAATTAGATATTGGTGGTTCTGTTCGACTACCCGAAAATATCTAGTTTTGTATAATTTTTGTTGGTATTTCTTGAATTACATTGCTCATGATGAAATTTGAACTTAAACTTTTCTCGCATATTATTTAAACTTTTCACCACTAAAAGAATTCTATTTGCTCTAGTTATTTACAATTAAATTGAGGTGGGATACATTACGCATCACAAAATTTGTTTAAAAAAAAAATAGTTTATGTCAATTTTCGATATTGTCTATTTGGTTCCAATAAAAACAGTAGTCCGCGTAGGATAAGTTATGCTTTTCTAAAAGGTGGTGCGTATTTGTTTCGATTTGAAACAATCTTGCGATATGGATCATGCTTGGGAGCTTGTTTTATCTTTTGAGTGTCACAATGGCATGGGGAACTTGAAAAGAAAGCTCAAAAAGAAGTGCATCACTATGTGTGGATTAGAGGGCTTAGTCCAATCAATTCCGAGTGTATAAGTCCTCCGCTCCTCTTTTTTTTTGTATGTTATCCACTTTCAAAATCTTGTGTGTTCATCAACCAAACATTTGATTTATACTTAGACTTTTTCTTTTGATTACGGATTTGTACGTAGAATACCAGCAACCTTATTAAGGGGCTTTGAAATTATTCATTTATTTATTTTTATATATAAGGGGGTTTGAAATTACTCTACCATGCTTTAATTACATTACAAAATGTTCATTACTAAATGAAAAAGGCTCATTCTAGAAGACCAAAAGCTTTTCTCATTTTTGACGCCACTAGAAGAACTAAAGTTGATTGCAGACCACATAGTGCTATTAGAGAACTCTAATTTTTTTTTATTTTTTTTGAGAAAAGGGAATAAAAACAGTTAGAGAGGCATGATTCTGGCCACGTGTATCATAATACATGAAAATGACATAGATAAATATCCCATTGCCTTTTAACATTACATAAAGAGCTTGGAATTCTGAGCAGCAATTGGATAGAATTTAGGAATAGAAAAAGCATTTTATATATGTTTCTGGATTAAACATGGAGCAAAACAAGTTGGGCGCCGTCCAAACCAATACGTACACAAGATGCAAAGCAGTGAGAACAAGTGACACAACCTAAAACGTCAGCCACAACAAGGATGACCAAACACACCATACCGCGTAATGTCTACAAGGAAAAACTTTGGGAAAAAAAAAGAAAAGAAAAAATGGCCTAATTTGCCGTTGACGTAATAATGAGCATTGAGCAATGACCCTTTCAAATCATACCCCTCACCACCTCATCCCTCCATTTATATTCCTCTACCCTCTTACCAAATTCCATAAACCATAACCATATAGACATAAACCAAAACCTACCCAATTCAGAACCACACACATATCTGCTTTTTTTTTCTCTATCTCTAGCATTTACTCAAATTAAACCCCATCATCATGCATCAAGCAATTCCATACAGGTCATGGCGTCTTGATCTCCACAACCCCACCACCCACCACTTCTTCACCACACAGCCATTAAATACCCAGTCCCACGGCATTGACATTAATAACAGCAACGACAACAACAATAGTGACAATAAGAATAAGAACTTCCTTTCACCAGTTTCACCCATCAGAAAAAGCCTTGCTAGTGATAATAATAAGGGAATGGTGCTCAACATGGTTTCAGAGAACGCGGTGATAGTGTTTGGGAAGCGAGGGTGCTGCATGAGCCACGTGGTGAAGCGTTTGCTTCTGGGTCTTGGTGTCAACCCTGCGGTTTACGAGGTTGATGAGAAAGATGAGGAAGGTGTTGCCAGAGAATTAGAAGCAATAGTTGTTGCTGACAACAACAACAACAACAACAAAAACAACATTGGCAATAATAAGATGCAGTTCCCTGCGGTTTTCATAGGTGGCAAATTGTTTGGAGGGTTGGATCGTCTTATGGCTACTCATATTTCTGGTGAATTGGTTCCCATGCTCAAAGAAGCTGGAGCTTTATGGCTGTGATATGATCAAATACATATGACTCTCCATATTATAATTATTTTTCTATTTTTTATCTTCTTTTTCTTCATCATAGCTTGCTGCTTCTTTTTGTAATATAATTTGCAAAATGTTGATTAAAATAGCTTTCTTGAGCCTTCAATTCGGCTAATTATGTAGTTATGTGCAATTGTCATTTAACCAAAGCAGAGAATGTTATACATAAAGTGAATATGTACCATTCAACTCACGGTGTCCGATTATGGAATCAAAATTCGGATAGGTTTGTTTTGTAGACATACGCTATAACTTCTTTCGCTCGTTATGTCTTGGGCCTCTTTTTGTGTGGGAAAACAAAATGGATATATAAACGTTTGTCCATTTCATTGGGCAAATTCAACTTGCTAATGGTGAGCTCATAATTTGAAGAGCAAAAAAATTAATCTTATGATCCGTTAAGATTGAAAATGATGGATATATTAGTCTCTCTACAATAATAACATGCTATTAAAACGTTAGAGGGAAATTAAATGAAGCTATTTTGAAATGTATTACACTCATTTTAGTATTTAAAATTGTACAAAATAAATTATTTTATGATTTATAATAGTGATTTAAATGACTTATTTTATAAATTTCAACCACTAAAATGAGTCATTTTAAACTCTATTCCATTTCAAATGATATATACATCACTTAATATCATGTTAACAGATAAATATATAATACTATTAGTATTTAAAGAATCAAATACATAAAAAAAAATTAATATATTTTATTATTAAAATCTTAAAGTACTAAATAGCCTTATAAAAAATTTTCGAAAAATTAGGTGACTTATTTTCCCTCATTTGAAAGTTAGGCTACATCTCTAACTTGGGCGCGTTCAGTTGCGTGTCAGCTTTTTTCTTAACTTTGTTCATCGCCGACAAAGGAAAACGAAGACATTCCCACGTACTGCGATGCAAATACACCAGACAACTTTGCTATTTTTTATTTTAATTTCGATATACAATAAATATTAAATATTTAATTTTACATTGTTGACCTGTTTGTATATTGCTATATCGAAGAGAATATCTAATTTTCACAACTATTGCCTCAAAAATCTTTTATATTACACAGGATAAAGTCTTTTATCTCGAGACTCTCCTCTTTCCTAGTTCACAACTCACGTACTATCACTTGCAAAAAATGTTTTTTGATATCTTACATTATCTCCATATAAGTGAAAGACAATCTTTTAGGATATGATCACGAAGTATAAATTTCAGGACTGAACTTAAGATTATATGTTTAAGAGACTGAAGTCTCTATTCTTACCAACACCTTGTTGATCGCTTGCAAAAAATATCCTTAATTAACATTATTGGTAAAATAAAATGTTTTAAGCTTTAAATTTTTTTAAAATATTTATATTCCAAAATAATTTCATTTTTTAACCAAAAAAACTCTATCTATAAAATCGTATAAATTGATTATTAATTTAATTAGAATAATACTACGAAGATCACAAAAAAAAAAAGGACAATACTACGAATACAATTTTGTTTTGTAAGTGTGTATTAATTGTATCGAGTTAGCCCGTGTCACTGGATAGAATGCGATGCCGTGACAGACGCAGAAGAAAACAGAAACTGTTGTATCAAGTTAGGTTATCAATGAAAAAACTAGATTTCTATTTTCAAATTGTTTAGTGATTTAAAAATTAAATAATTTACCATAATAAATAAACATATTTTTCTGAATCATATAACTTATTTAGTCAATTTTTCACCATAATTTTGATCTATTTCCTAGGTTCCTCATTGATAAATATGTAAATACCTTTCTAAATGTTCAATAATCCCAAAGGATGCCCAACCTTATACAAGTGGAGCTTTTCAGTCAATCTATATTTTTATTAGCAAGAGAAACAATAAATTATATTTAATTATATATAAACTACCTTTTATATATATATATATATATATATATATATATATATATATATATATATATATATATATATTAACTAACAAGGAGACAGAAGCTTGAAGTCTTTGGTCATCTTATTTATTTTTTTAACTTGCAGCATGCCAAACAACTAATAAGTTAAGCCCTAAACCTACACCAAGTAATAAGCCCACAAAATATAAGACTTTAAAACAAACAATGCAAGGCTTAATGTAGTTTTGGTATGCATTCCTCTGGTGACTCGTTAAAACACATTTGTTTTGTCATTTTGATCATTCCATTCCTAAGCAACAATTCTATCTTCTTTCCATTTTTCCTGAAGAGTTTCTCTTTCAAAATTGTTGTTGACTCTTATAGTAGCGTTCTAACTTTATTAAACTCATATATTGACTTTGCGTGTACAAGTTTTCACTTCATCTCCTGAATTTGACTGGACCTCCATGACAGCTACTGCAACATAGACAGTGTTATTTGTTCAACTCATACAGATAAAATTTTCTATTTTCAGTTACTAGTATCAATTTCAAGTTGTGTTCTCCAAGGGCAACCCCTGCTAAAGCTAGAAAGAGTAATTTCATTTGCATGACATGCTTTTTCCTAGAACAATTTTATAAGACCAGCAGCAGGAATCGAATACTGCAATCAATAAACATTAACAAGTGGTACAAAATTTACATAATCAAATTGTATCGAACCATGAGTCAAAATCATCTGACACTTTGGACTTGCTTCCACTTTGCATGCTGTGGAGGACATTCTTTTCTTCATGTGGTCTCAATAAAACATTTTGATTCAACAAAGTGGATGTTTCCTCTAGCAAGCCATCAAGTGCGTCATCTAGACTGGCAGCAATTGATGCAGTTTTGGATGAAACCGCTTCCTTATTTGAAATCTGAGGAGGAACCACAGAAGTAACTCCCACTGAAACAGACAGAGAACTACTGGACTTGAAGCCAGGAGAATCTAGATTCTTGGTCTCACCAAAAGAATCTAGAAGCATATCCAATTCGTCTTCAGCAGTAGCTGCCTCAAATGTCAAGTGTTTCGTTTTTGCATCGTGTGTAGAAAGTAAACGAGCTTTGTTTCCATCAGAATTTCCATGGTGGGTAAATCTAACATCATCATGGTTCTCTGGAATGTGAACATTGTTGGACAATGTAAATGCGGAAGCAGTATAGCTATTGCAACAAGAAGTAGATGTGAGCTGATTAGCAGTCTTAAAATCTGCAGCAAAATCATCTAAAATTAATTTTTCAGACATCCTATTTACTAGTAGTTCACTGTCCTCTGTAGAGGGCAACTTGTCAGGTTCTTCATTGCTGCCAACGGCTGAGCCATCCGTACACTGTAAATAAAACAAACCACTGCAGTGTTCAATGTGATGTATATGAAGTTTGCTGAAAAAATGAGTTACAATTCATTCTCTAAGTTATTCACAGCATTCAAAGGGGCGATTCTTGGATTAGTAATTTACTCTCAAACTTCCAGTTCTCAAGCAAGATAATGCTTGTGCTTCATCCACGTTATTGTAAATTAAAACATTTCACTTCAAGGACATAGAAATTGGTCAACTTTATAAACTTTCATCACTTACCAAAATTGGTTTTGAATATATATGTGTATGAAATGTGATTTATAATTTCATTGTTAAGAGATTTACAAAAAGAGAGTACCACATAATTTTCAAGATATTATTAGAGATTAAACATACCAGCTCAGGTGGTAACAGATCTGGCTCAATGAATAATCTCTTTGACAAGTTGATCTTTTCAAGATTTTCAGCTAGAGCGTGCAAGTTCAAGGAAAGAAATGATGCCTGCATTAAAACCCAACTCATGTTGAATAAGGCAACAACCACAACACTAAAAATTGAAAGACAAGATGTAAGCTAAAGGATTAAGATGATAAAGTGTTGCATGGGCAAGACATCATAAGAATTCTCACAAAAACATCAAAGAGAAACACAGATACCACTGTCATTTACATGGAAGAATAATAACATATTAACACCCAATAGTAATCTTTAGCAGAATAAATTAGGGCATATACAACAAGTTTAGTTGATAAATGATCCAGTAACTGAATATGCAATCAAGTCTTATTTGAAGTAGGAGGAAACATGAGTATGCATAGAAACACGCCAATGCAGATAATCATTCACATTGGTGAAGTATCACACACTCAGACATCACAAGACAGAGATATAGAGTCTATCAGCTATTCTAAACATACAAGAAAAACCATTTGTCGAGAACAGATCCCAAATGATTGGAAGAAACTACAAAAATACTAACAGTAATCACAGGGCCAGGAAGTTTGATTCTCAACTTTTGCTTCATATTTGGTTCAATAAAAGTAGTAAACATAAACAAAAAATATGCTTATGAAACATTTCTAACATTAACACCATGGTCTATTGACCGCATTCACACTGAATTGCGAAACCTACGTACTGATCTTACAACCATACTAACATGAGTTAAGCGAGTGAATAAAATACCTGGTGAGTCATCCCTGTCTTATCCTCCACCACAAAATTTTCATCTCCAATCCATGAGAGAATGCCCTCTCCCCTGACCGCAAGCATAGAGCTCAAACCCAAATTAAAATCCCCTGCAGTTAAATTTCCCATTATAGAAACAACCAAAATCAAGATAACAACACAACAACATTTCTAGATAACAAAGAGTACCTGCAAGAACATCACTCTTGGTATATACATACAAGGTCAGTGTAAAACTTTTACACTGTCATTCAATCAAATCTCTCTATTTGCATAACTTTTCAAATAGTAAGAATAAAAGTTAACCATATTTTCTGATTTGTCACTATATGATGAATGATTGTATAAAAAATTTTACAATGACAGCGCATCCAAATTAAATTCCATATATATAACCTCAAACATTTACGGAAATGTTGTTGCCACCCATGAAATAATCAGTGTCAAAAGCACATGACAGATAACCAGAAGAAAGAAAGAAAAAAAATACCAGGAAGAACATCATCAAAAGCCAATGTTGTGTTTGCTTGAGAGTGAGCTTCAGAAAGGAGATGACGAAAATCGGCTCCTTTACTCTTGGGCAAAACAACATCAGCCTCAGCAAGAGAGAGAGACACTCCTTCAGACCCAGACTCCAATTCCTCCTCCTCATAACGGCTCCAATTGGAGGGAAGCCCAGATGATTGATGCGTTTTCTCTTTCGATTGCTTCTTTGCGGTGCCAGCAGCGTCATTTGAAGGAGACGCTGATTGGGCTCTGAGTTTCTGGTTCGGATTGTGAGGCCTCTTACTGTGATGCTGTGAATGAGCTCTCTTCGATTTCGCCAATGCCTTCGCATCCATCGCTTGCAATTTTCGCCTAACCGCACCTCTTACTGTTCACTGGAATTTCAATTCGCTGATATTTCCCTCAATTAAAAGGATCAGAGATCAAGGCGTATTTGGAATTAAGCTTTACTCGTTAGAAATTAAGACATTCTGCACGGTGGTTTTAGGGTTAGGGTTATGATTTGGATTCTAATTTGGGTCTCGGTTTACGTCGAGAAAATCTACGAGCTGAGCATAGTTGCAGAGAGTGTAGAGAACACGACGGGGGGAGCGGGAGAGTGAAGCGGCGTCGTTTCGACATCGCTCTAACACCTCGGCCATTCGCCATTTTAAAACGACGCCGTAAGACGTGAAAACTGCTGGGCCTCTGCCTCGTGGGCCCTTCTTAACTATCAAGTCAGGGCTTAATTTGCAGGCCTATTGGAGACCCAAAAGGCGTGTGCGTCTATTTGCGTCACAATTGTATACACTCATAGTTCCTTGGCAAAAATGAATAAAAAAACAAAAAACTCATAGTTCGATTTCCATGCCAAGGGAGAAAAGAGAAAAATGGATGAGGATGAGGCTATGCGTTGTCTTGATCAAAAAGGGCAAATAATAATAGTAATAATCTGTTGTCAGATTTTCACATTTTTGTCACCTATACTCTTTTATTATTAATTCTCTTTATGTGATATATCTTGTTTAAGTATCATTTTTCAAATCATAATGAGAAATAATGCATAACAAAATAAATTTAATTTTAATATATTAACAGTTCATTCATTAATTTTTTTAAATTTATATGATTTTTTAAATAACAAGTGAAATAACCAGGTGTTATGATTGATCTAATTGATCATACATGATTGAATAATTATATAAATAATTTTATATTGTCAATATAATAAAATTAAATCCCAATAAAATCACGTAAAATTTGACATAAGAGAATCTATTCTCCATAATATCACATGTAGTCATGTGAGGGGTAAATCTCCATCTCATCCCTCTTCCTAATCATCCAAATATCCTCCTTCTCCAACTAAAAAAAAGAAATAAATAAATAAGAAATGAGAATTTTTGAAAGCCAAGTGAAGGTTGATTAACATAGTTTTATTTGAAAACTCTTAATCATCAAAATGACATGACAAACAAGTCTATACCACTTTAATTTATTCCACTCAATAGTCTTTTTTTATAACAAAAAATTCCTTTTCTTACTATGTAGAATTTTGATTTTTTTATTGAATTTAATTTCTATGTACTAATAGTATAAAATAACTTTACAATATTAAGTGTTAACTAATAGAATTTCATTAAAGTGCCAAATCATAGAAAATAACTACCTATATACTATCACAAGTATATATTATGATTTGTCATTTTAATAAAATTATATTAGTTGATAGTGTAAATATGAAGCAAATACACTGACACAGACATAGAACACGACATGGACATGGACACAGAGACATATCAAACTCAAAAAATTACAAGACACGAACACGGAAAATATATATATAAATTTTTTTATTTTGTCGTATGATTTTTTTTGTCTTTTTTTGTCTGAATTTTATATTTATTATGTTTGTATAATTTTTTTTTATCTAATTAATTATTCTTTTTGTTTTTTGTGATAACCAAAGAATTTTCAAAACGACTCAATTAGTTTTTTTATGTCTGGTACGTGTCTGATTGCAAAAAAATTATTTTTTAAACTGGACGCGTGTCTAACACGTATCGTGTAGATATTGGTGTTCGACACATGTGCAATACACAGGCACATCATCGTTGTTTCTTAGGAAAAACTAATTTATACTATACATCAGTGCGTAGAAATTTAACTTTATTTTTTTCGTTATTAGGACTTTTACTGTTACAAATATTCTCTGTCTATGCAAACACATCATTTGCAACTAACATATCTCTTTCTGCCTTGCAGTAACCTTAAAGTATTTTTTGTGCTCCAATAATTTATTAGAGGCCACCATGGATTCAGACATTAGGGTAGATAACAAAGATCACTTTTTATACACTTATACTTTTATTCCTTGGGGACCAATGCTACGTACCCAGCGTGATTAATTATATCAATGGTGGGAGTGGAGGCTGGGCCTCCTTGTCTTTGAATTCCTACAAGGAAGGGAGTCTTAAAAATCTGTCTTTTTGCCAATCCGAATTTGCCAATAATTCAATTAGAACAAAAAGAAGGACAATATATCCCATTTGATTTCCTCTCGTATTATAACATTGTTCCTTTTTCTTTCTTTCTTTCTTTTTTTCCATGGTGCGACTTCGCTAGTGCTCACATAATTCTTGATGGTGACTTTCCCTGCAAGCACATCACAGAGAGAAGACAGATAGTGACCATTTTGTTTACCATAATAATACAGCGTGCCTTGATTTTCATGACTAAATAATTTCAGGTTTGGGCATTATTTGGTCTCTCTCTACATACAGTTGGTCCCTACCTCTTCTCTATTAAAAGGGAATATATAATTGATTAATAACTAAGGCCTGCTTGATTCACTTTGAAAATCAAAGAGGGAAAGAATATTAGTGCAGTGGTTGCTTTAGTTTTACTTTTAGCTAAGGAAAAGAATCCTTCTAATCTTGTTATGTTACATGGCAAATATTATCATATTCGTTTGATTGGGGTTATAGTGGTGGTCAATTCCATATCCATGAGCACAAAGTGCTTGCCTCTTCAGCCCCTAAGCGCGTTTCAGAAACACAAATCAATCCCATATGGATTAACTTCTGTTCATGAACTAATTCATTTTTCCCCCTACTTGGTGGAGCAGGGGCAGCCTATCTAGTTGTCGAGAAAAATGATAAATAATTATCACCAAACTTATATTATACATTTATGCTAAATTAAAAATTATAAACTACTGATTTAATTATAACTTTTTACGTAGTGATTTATAACTTTTAATATGATGTAATTGTATAATATAAATTTAGTGATAATTGTGTATCACTCCTCTAGTTGACAACATGTATTGGAGATTCAATTTCCATCAAATTGCGCTTAACATTCTTAGCCTTGTTGATATTTTTAAAATGGCACATTGCAAGACCTGCCATTCATCAAACTCATCTTATTACACGCGTAGAAAAACTTCTGTCTTTAATCTCGTCATGAACTTCTCGTTCCAACTCCCTATTTCCATGCGTTGAAATCTATCCACATTGATGACACTCACTAAAATATTTCTTAGCAAGTACAGTTTTGACTCCTCTAAAATAAAAAAATTTGTAAAGTGAAATAGCAAAAGATTAATTATTTTTAAATCAATAAATTTTACTATTAAATAATCCAACAATAATTAATTTATTATTTTCTCATTTTATAGATCTTCTCATTTTGAGGAGTGAAATATAGAAAATAATAACCAACAAAAATTTACTGTTTACCCAATGACTACAAACACCCCCTCTTACTAGAAAGCTCCCTTCATTCTTCATCTAATTAGCTTTCTACCACCAGATCTCACTCTTTAGATAGAGACCGGAACAACTTGTGTCCAGTAAGCGATAGCTACTTCATTTTATATTGATCTATAAACTACATGCTTTTCTCAATTTTGACCAAAAAGTTATCAATAATAAGGAGCCCACCTCACGCCTCAGCACTCAGCATCAACAGCGGGTAGAAAGGAAAAGACTAGTACCGCGTGATTATTTCACTGTACACCCAATCAATTTAATTAGACTTGAAATCTTATACAATGATTATATTTCATAAATTATCATTGTTTTTCAATTGTGTTCAATTGATTCAAACTTTCATATCCTTTTAATTATTAAAATTTTATAAGTCATGATGTAGTAAATTTGACATAACATGATTATTTTTACATAATTTGGAAAAACGGTTTTTAAAACCTTATAAAAGATTACGAAGTGGAATCAAACATAGACATCACACACACCTAAAATGTCATATGAAATATGAGAATCCAATCTAGTGGGGTGTTCAAAATGAGTGAGAGAATCTGACAGAAAATAAAGAAGAATGGTGAATTTTGCATGTTTTGATGATAAGTGTATTTTTTGACAAAAAAAAACTCAATCGTCAGAAACTATCTCAATATACCCATTATGGATGTTCGATTATGATTTTTTTTTTCATTAAAATACAATAGACTAATTCAAATACACAACAAAATAACATCCACATGTGAAATAAGAAGAAAAAGAATTACGAGAAGTCGAATAACAATTAATTATAATTGCATAGCCAAATATAAAATTACTTCGTGTTTCTGGTCATCAACTTTAAGTTTTTGACAAAAATGATTTTATGACAGCCAGCAGCAACATCATGTTGCCCAGCTAAGCTGCGCTCTCCATTGCCTATTCACATAATCTCAGTGAACGGTCAAACACTACATTGATAGTATTTAGAGGAAAAAGAATGTTCAATTCGACTAACACTTTGTTAGATCGGTTTCAAAGCTTCTTCACTTTTTGTTCTTAACGCTTCCATCGATGCCTGAATGCGTTGCAAAGGGCATGCATATGATGACAATGAATTGTTCCAATTAGCAAATAGTATTAATACACAGTGTTGCTCATGCACTTTATGGAACTATAACAAATCTAAGACAAGATATAGTGGCTGAGTTGTTTTGCTTTTACTGAAACTTTGTTATTACTTTCCTCACATCTTCGTTCGATAAGAAATAAAATGACGAAACTTCACTATGTTTTCATTCTGATAAATTGATGATGAAACATCATGCATACTGTTGTAGTCATGCATGATAAAGCAACCGTGCATATCCATGAAAAAGTGAAGTATACAAATTGCAAATCCAATTGAGAATATTCATGTCAAGTGCTGTTTTTCCGTGTGTCCATAAAAGTTCGTTTGGCCAAAATGCAACAGGCACTATTATTATTTTCAACATTATCCTGTAGGCAATTAGGGTATGTCCGATGTTATTCCTAATTTCAATCCCATTTCTACCCTGTTTTGTGCCATATTAGCACTATTTAAATAATGTTTCATAAAATTTGAGATTTTTCTAGAATTAAAATTCTTCTTCCCATCAGAAAGAAAGGATCAACTTTAGTCCTGACTCCAAACCCTTTATCTCTCTATATATTTTTATTACCAATGTACAAATGACACTATATTACCCAAGAGAAAAGTAGTTTTTATGTCAATTTCATGAAACTTCTATAAAATATTACTCCAATGGACATAGCCAAATTGGGACCCTTCCCACATGATTCCCATTAGTTATGTCAATACAAATATGAAATAACTGAGTTCCGATTTCATTATTGGTGAACTTACATGCGACAAAATATGAGAAATTTTATGTTAATAATTAAATAATTAAGAGTTTTAACACCAAAAAATATATAATTGGGAATTTCAATTATCTTACCCGATTTCTCACAATTATTAGAAACATAATTCAAATTCTCAATTATTACTCATTGATTTCTTATGTATAAAATAGTTTCTAAATCATATCTTCATAAAACATTTCTCAATGCAACATTTTGTAGCATCATGCCATTTGTACAGATAATGACCATTTTTAATTTTTTCCCCAAAAAAAGAAGAAGAAGGAAACAGCATATCATATTAAAGAAGCGAATTGTTAATTAATGCTTTATATATCTTAAAAGACACATTCTCCAGCTTTAGATAATCACAAGCATGTGGGTTTCTGTAATGGAATCCTGGCCCAGATCTAAATCTGTTCTACTTTTGGGCAATTATTCCAATTTAATTATGCTACATCTACTTGTCGGAAATTTGAAATTTTGGACTTTAAAAGATTACCCTTTCTAGTAATTTGAGCTTAACTTGTCAAGCTGCATTTGTTTAGAAATTCAAAACATAGACATATGCACTAATTTTTGCACACGATGTTAGCAACGTAGCAATCAAGTTGCATACACGACCAAAGTAAAATTTGCCAAGACCCGTAATAGAGCTATAATTATTTGAGATCCCTTCGGATGGAGAAATTGACAGAGTCAGCTGCAACCAATATTATTGTACAAGTCTTGATATTACGGGAATAATTTTCTTGTTATAGTTAAATTTGCACAAATGAGTTCTAAAATAACGTGGTCAATTTCCCTTTTATTTTTGTCGAAAAGAGATCAAAGAAAGAAACGAACATACCCTTGGTGACAACAATTTGCGTTTTCCTAAACTCTTACATGTTTTCAAATGGGTAGCTACTGTTTTCTAACTATGTCAAGCTAGAGAGAGAAAGAAAGAAGAGGGTGAGCAGTGTCAATTAAGGGCCTTGTATGTGGAGTTTGAATAGGAATCTCACAAGGCCTTGAAAGTTGAAGCCTTTGGAGGGTGTGATGGAGAGGAAAGAATATTCTAAGGCCATTAGAGTTCAACAGCTAAACTCCAAAAGTTTATATTAAACAATGCTAGAAAGGGAGAACATAATTAGATTATGATTAAGGATTAGCAATTTTGCAGGAAAAGTCAGCCCAGAAGGAGACGACTACTCACACTTCCAAAAATTCACTGCCTTTGTCAGCTGGCTGTCTTTTAACATATATATTCTCTTTCATTATACTATATAATCTTAGTATTTTACTCCAACTTGTTAATTAACAGCGCTATATGCCAGGATTAAACATATTTCATAAGCAAGAGCCTTAGAAGAGAGAGTAATGTTATATATATAATAAGATTGCTTAATAAATATACATCACATATTTTATCATCATTAGATATGATGAATGAGTAGAATGAGTAGGAACTACTTATCATATTTAATAATAATAAAGTATATATGTAATATATATTTATTATATAATTTTATTATACATGCAATATTATTCCTACAGAAAATATACTATTACAACCTACTAAACACAACCATAGCGTTGAGGTTAAGCAAACTTTTTCACTTCTTTTTCTCCTTTCTTTTTTTTTTTTTTTTTGCTTTTTTGGAATATGTGGATGATGGTGATGAAGATTCTGCCTTCATTCTCCGAATACAATAGTATATGCTTTACACATACTGCATATAATTATACTAGACAACCATTGTTTCTCGGCAGTTTAAACATTTTGATCGAGAATTCGAGATTAAATCTTTATTTAATTAAAAGAAAAAGAACCTGTACAAATGCTGAAGAAGCTATAAAGTAAATAAACTACCTATCATCCAAAAATTAACAAGATAATGCATGGTAACAAAGTTCACAATATATCTACCACCACTCAAAATATATAATTAACCACCCCAATAATTAGGGTCTTCAAAGACCTTCAACTCGTGCTAAGAGAAAACCCAATTAAGATTTACTTGACTGCTGGTTACATCATGGTCAGATGTGATGATAGTAACAAGATATATATTAATATATATATATATATATATATATATATATATTAATAATAATAGTAAGAACAAGAAACAACAGGTAGTTTGATAGATGCATATAAAAGCCAAGTGGGCTAGAAATCCAGTCAAATGCGAGGCATGGTCTTGTTGTCACCCGGACGATTATTCCCTTTTCTATGTATTTTGGTCGTTTCCTTTGGATTTTACCTTCCTTGACAGTTTGTTGAGTGTGTGGGCACACGTGCATGGCTGTTTTCCAATGAGAGTTGCCTTGCCACACAGCAGTAGTATTGACAAGTAGCTTGCTCGAGACAACTGATGATATATCTTTATAATGGCATCCTCTTTCCTTTCAATCCATTATATGGCGGGCATGCTATTGCAAGCATTTTGCAACATACATTTTGGCATCTATCAATCTTCTTTGGGAAATGACCTGCACTTTCACTTTGACTACGTTCGAAAGACTCGAAAGGTTTTGCTTTTTGTAGAAAATGAAAACATTAAAGAAGGTGTCTCTGATTTGGCTAGGCTTCTCTTCTTTCTTTCTTTCTTTTTATTTTTTCCCCCCAGTAGTCACACTCACACATGAGACACAGTGATTTTCACTTTTTTGACAGAAACAGCGTTTGCTTTGATTTTCAGATGGCTGGTAGCTAGTGCGAGTAATTTAAGTTGAAATAATATATAATCTAGTAAAAGGACTAATTCTGCAGTAGATATACGTATATAATAAGCTATATACGTAAGACCAAGTGCAAAATTATATACCATCAGCTAGAGAAATTTTTTTTTCATTTCAGTTCATATATATGGACAATCTATACATACATATTTAAGGGAAACAAAAAAAATACCTGAAATTTGTTAGGCCAAGACTGAAAGGAAAATTAAATTACAGAAGACAGAATATATATAAAATCCAATAATGATTTGGATGGAATGGGCAGAATGCTATGTATGATTAAGAGTTTGAAATGCTATGATATATTTGCATCGACAATTTGTTTCTTCTTTCTGATTGAGCGTTATATTACTGCTCTGCAGGATAAACATAAGTTTATACATTTGAAAACATAGTGGGGTTGATGATCCTTATTATTTAATTGCAAAATAATTAGAGAAAAAGGATCAATGAAGGAGAAAGGATTTGAAAAATGAGGAAACAAAAAGCTACAAATTATGGGATAATCATTCCAAATGGAGATTAACTTTCCTCCGACCTCATCATATGTGTCATCATACACCTTTGCTTCATCTCTTCTCTTTTCTCTCACTCTATATTTCCCTCTCTTTCTCTCCCTCTCTCTCCTCTTTAGCTTTTCACCGCCTCCCACAGCATCTTAGTTTTTTATTCCACCTAAAAAGTAGATAATTAAATTGACTGCAACATATGAGAGAGAAAGAGAGGGGACAGAGAGATCCCATCTGCCATATATCAGCTCGTGTTGTTTAGGGTTGGAAACCATACAATTAAGAAGCCTATATCATCTGCCCCATTCTCTCTTGTTTTTCTCCTAATTAAAACACTAATATACTCTCCTTGCTCCCACCTTAGTCAGCTTTAACTCTGAGTTTCTTTCTCATAAAGTGACTCAAACTTGCGTTTGAAGAAACACCCTAGAAAAGATGGATGATGGAGAAGTTTCAAACGGTTTTCCTCATCAGAACCAAATTGGTTCATCTAACAATCCTCCTGTCTTGAAAAGGAAGAGAAACCTACCTGGAAACCCAGGTAAGCTTAGTTCTTCTTTCATATAAGGCTATGTTATTCTCAGATTCTATGTTCTTTCTTTTTCTGTCGTCTCTCTACCTTTTTTTGCATCATAACTCACACATAAGTATATTCAAAGATAATTGCCTTTTCTCATTAAGAATAAAACAATGGTTTATTATGTGAATCTTTCATATAAGCATAGATCCTGAAGCAGAAGTCATAGCCTTATCACCAAAGACCCTCATGGCCACAAACAGGTTCGTTTGTGAAATTTGCCTGAAGGGTTTCCAAAGGGATCAAAATCTTCAGCTCCATCGACGTGGACACAACCTTCCCTGGAAGCTCAAGCAGAGGACAAGCAAAGAACCAAGGAAGCGTGTTTATGTGTGCCCAGAAAAGACCTGTGTCCACCACCACCCTTCAAGGGCTCTTGGGGACTTAACTGGAATAAAGAAGCACTTTTGCAGGAAACACGGTGAGAAGAAGTGGAAGTGCGAGAAGTGCTCAAAGCGTTATGCTGTGCAGTCAGATTGGAAAGCACACTCAAAGACCTGTGGCACCAGAGAATACAAATGTGACTGTGGAACCATCTTTTCAAGGTAGTTATAATATATATCTCATCTTGTGCACATCAGATTCAGAACTGTTATCATCAATCTGCTGATAGTAATCAAATTTTATGCAAAAAGTGGTAACTTGTCTAGTGGTGTGAAAAAAAAAAATTATATGTATAAAAAAGAAACTGAATTGGAACAGGTAAATTACTATCCTTATCTTTTGTGACAAAGATAAAGGGCATCGTTTTCTTCATGCAGTAGTGATAATATCAAAAGCCAAAAAGATAGAGAAAAAATTGGATCATGAAGGTGATGTTAGTGGCTGTAATGTTATATATCTTTGTCTTTGACTCTGGTGCATGTGGGTTTTGCGCGTGGTGCCTCAGTGTATCTGCGTGCCGGCTGTTTATTTGGCTTTTAGGAGCAAAAGGTGAATGGGGTCTTAGCGCAGTTAAAAGAGCTTAAAAGAACCCACACTAGCTTTCATACACCTTTTTGCAATTATCTGAAATGTGATTATCAGAAGTTCTATAGTAGTTTGGAATTATCTTAATTAACCTTTCCTTATGTGGTGATTACTACTAGTTCTGTTTTGCTTTGAACAATTTGTATATGGTTAATGACCTCTATAAGCTACTAACAGGTCAAAATGCTGCAGTGTTGCTAACAGAGATTCCTAGTAGTTCCCAGATCGAAAAAATGAAACAGAAAAACTTTTATTTTGTAGCATTTAATTTTTGTTTGCCACCTTACTTATGTCTCCTGTTTTATTTACATTTTTAATGTTGTAACTGAATTGGTGCAAACTACAAAGTGAATATTATACAGCAAGAGATTTCATTTCGTACCATAGCCTAAAAATTTCTTGACTTAATTTCAAATCATGTTTCTTTCATTTGGACTTTATCTGACTTGATATATTAGCCTTCTAAGATGCCTGTTTTTTTAAAAATAAAATAAAATAAAATATTAATTTGTTGCTTATATATTATCAATTTTGGTGGAGCAGGAGGGATAGCTTCATCACTCACAGGGCCTTCTGTGATGCCTTAGCAGAAGAAACAGCTAGGGTAAACGCGGCATCACACATAAGCAACACACTAGGGGGTAACATGGGTTACAGCCTCATGCAAACTTCCTTGGGGCCTAACATGGCAACCAATTTTTCTTCAATTTTCAAGCCAATTTCAAGCATTGAGGAAACAAGTAATAACCAGACATCAAGGGGCCTATCCCTTTGGATGGGTCAAGCATCTCAGGCTCATGAGACAATGACTAATGGTAACAATAATTTGCATGAAATTTCTCCACTTGGGTCAGCTACAACCCCAGCAGCAGCAATATATGGTGGGAACCCACTTGTTTCATGCTCAAATCCTCCACCCTCTAATTATCAGCTTAATTGGGTGTTTGGAAATAAGCTCTCATCAAATAATGGAAATCAAGAGCTAATTACTAGCAATGCTTCACTTCCACTAGTGAATATTGTTAAGGAAACTGCAAACCAGCTTATCAGTGTTCCTTCCTTGTATAGCTCCCAACACCAATCCCACCAAACAAATTCAGCAAACATGTCAGCAACAGCTTTGTTGCAAAAAGCTGCTCAGATTGGAGCAACTTCAAATGACCCATCATTCCTTGGGAACTTGGGTTTGAAATGCAGTAGCAACCAAGGTCAAGATGGAAACAAATTTTGTGGCATGTACAGTTCAAGTTCACTACTCACAAGTCTTGGGAGTGAGCCAGAGAGCTCTACAGGTGATTTGACACAAATGCCCCCTCCAAAAAGAATGCACGTAGTACAAAATGAAGAGAGTGCAGGGGGACAAACAAGGGATTTTCTTGGTGTTGGCGTGCAAACTATTTGCCACCCTTCATCAATTAGTGGGTGGATTTGATCTGGTCATGTATCCAAATGTGAAGCACTTTTTTTTTTTTCGTTGTCCCCTTTTTTCCTTTTTTTCTCAATGGAAGGGAAAAGATGATAATAAACATGAATTAAAATGGTGAATGGAGTTGGAGTTATTAGCGGTATAGCCGTATAGAACTTAAAACCTTTGCAGGGAGGAAAAGGTGGGAAATTGAGTGCTTGATGAAGGCTGAAAAGTTTATTGTTATAAAACTATTTGAAGAGCTTAAAGAAGAGAGAGATCCATGCATATTCCTTTGAATCCTGAAAGCTGACTCCTTTTAAAAAATGGTGGCTTTAATTTTTGAAAAAGCGGAAGGGGGGGATTTATATGGAGTTGTGGGGGCAAAGGATATAGGATCGCTTTTGGACTCCATTAGTGCTTGGTTTCATTTCTGTTGTGGCTGTTGCCTGTCAAAACTGGACTCAAAAGAGAATTCCCAATATCACCAAAAAAGCATGATTCTAGTGCAAATAGGCTTTTAGCCTATTGATTAAAATCAACTAATGTACCCTTTCATTACTCCAACAATGCATACAAATAGTACATATTACGTGACTAGCTATCTTTTTCTATTTATATGGAGAAGAAATAGACACTAAGGAGAGGCACATTAGGATTTTATCCACTTAGTGATCATATTTTCCTTCATCTCTTTTGGCTTTTCTTCCTTTAGTCAATCCCTTTTCTTTTCATGTAGTATTATTAGCTGGGAAACTTGCAGTAATCTAAAAGTTTTTCACTGCCTTTAGCTTTGGCCGTGGTTTAAATTCACTCGTCCAGGGCCAAAACTATACTCTCAAGGACCTTGAAACTTTTTTTTTTCCCGTGATTATGATGTGTAAATTTCTACTCTAGCCTCCTCAAATTAACGATATCTAGTAAGTGTATATTTTGTAACCCCCACCTAAACTTTTGTAGTTCTACTTACGAATTCAACATCAAGGTTGTACTAGTATGTGAAAATAAGGAAATGAATCCATGAGAGAAGTGCTAATAAGATCGAATAGCAATAGTTAGGAATCAGCATTGTGCAACTAAGGGAGCTAATCCATGTGATTGATTTATGGCTTATGCATTGTTATGACTTAGTTAGTTTTGACTTTTAGATTCTCCAACTAATGAGAGATCTATAAGTCTATAACTATATCTTGTAAGCTCGTTGGGAGACTTGACTGAAGTGTGTCTTCCCCTCAATTCAAACTTTATGCCAAAACAAATAGAAAGGGTTGGTGCAGGTGATCTCCTTTGAGCCGGAAATATTGCTTCTTCGCTCAAGTCAGTGTGTGTTATAATCATTGTATATACATCAGATAGAGATAACTGGGGGCCTAGAGCCATATATATATATATATATAATGGTGATGCAAATTAGAATATTTATGGTGTAATTGATGAGATTACCTCAGCATTTTCCTTAATTAAGAGTCAAATTGATCAAGATTAATGTGAATTAATGACAATGTGACAGTATGAATTTTCATTAAGTTATGCACAAATCCCTTAAAATGACGACGATCAACCTACGTGACATGAAATCAAACTATAGAATCGCTACGGCAAGATATAAAACCATATGTTTATTCTAATACATATAGCATGCACCATAAAATTAAATTAGCTAAATATGAGCTTCCTCAGTTTTGACGACAAATAATTTGGTATTTTATAAACTCACTTGTTCTTTGCTTTACCATTTTGTCTTTTATATATGGATTCTCTGCTACACTGAGCTACCCTTTGGTTTTAGAGAAGTTGAGCTAACAGAAAATATCGGGGACAGAAAATGCTTTGGGATCAGAGTTCTCTCCGTTTGATTCAAGCATAAATTAAGAGAGAAGAGAAAATTTTAGATGAGACACACATCTAATATTTCTAATATTTCTGCCTCTTTAATGTCAAGAAAACTTGAGTGATAATTGTGTCATTTTAATTCAAGACCCATATTTGATATTTATTTTTTCAATAACAATGTATATTATTTTAATACAACTCTTAGTTTTTTCCTCTCATCATTTTGTCTTCTCTTCATTTTTTTGCTTCTCATTTTTTCTTCTTCTTATCACAAATGGAATACAAGTATTTGACATCTTCACTGTTTAGCATGAGAGTTAGCAATTCGGTTGCATCACATCGATAAAAAGGTAAAGAAAACATATGGATCAAAAGAGAAAAAAAAAACAGTAAAAGAGTCAATTATTCGGTTTTGACTGCCGCACTCCCGCATTATTATTTTGTTTATACTTTCGGTTACATAATGGCGTGGTGGATGGGACAGCTTATCAAATTGTTGCTCACGATTATGCCAATTTTTGACTGTAAATATAGCAGAAGTTTAAAGATTTGACAGCCTTTGATAGATGATAAAGTTTATGTATAGGATATGTCACCGCATAATTGGAATGCATGAAGTGATCGAATCGTAAAAGCATGTCACCGCATAATTGCAATGCATGAAGTTGTCAAGTCGTAAAAGCTTTTCATGGCATGTATCGCACTGTAATTTGTCCTGTGATCTGACAGCAGAAGTGTGAATTAGGTCTACACGAACATTAGAGTTGAGTCACTAGGCACGTTTATTTAATAGTCCATAAATATCGAGTAAATTACATTTGTTATTATTAACAAAACTTTGAACTAAAGAATTTTTACGTTAATTATTTAAAAAGTATTATCACTCAAACTATATACGGAGGCCTAAAACAACAGAAAGTTTAATAATATGACTAATTATGTCACGTGCACGTGTTTGATCATCATTGGATTTTAATTATGCAGAAAATCGTTAATAGGAAAAGGCCATTGTTGGTACTCGATCATTTTGTCGAACTTTATATTGCAAAGCAACTTATTTTTAAAAAGTTAGCTTTGGACACGTAATTTATAACTTTCTTACAAAAATTGTTAAATTTTACACAAATTTAATCATTAAAATATATGATATTATGCTGATATTTTTTTACCAATCACAATTTATATATAGTTAATCTAATAATTGATATTCATAAATATTTGAAATAAAAAATCAAATGCACATAAAATTTCATTAGAAGCGCTTATGGTAAAGAAAGGTTGTTAGAACCTCAGCTAAAGAAAATAAAACTAACAATCTTTTATACAATATGAACATAAATTTTTTTTTTTTTTTTGTCTTTTCAAAAATCTAATTGGTTCTCCTAGAAATTGATACACGGCAAACTCTTTAGGAGCCACGACTAAAGTCATGAACAAGAATCAATAGTTATAAACAATGATTTCTTTTTTGTTCAACAAATAATACTTGTGTTTCTTTTTCTGGTCAACAAATAGTAATTGTATTTTCCTTTTTATCGTTTTTTTTTTTTTTGAGTCATATTTGGTCTGTAAAGGGTGATGGCGATAACTCCTTTTTGGCCGAAGTAATAACTATTTTGTTAAGCGTTATGGCCTGTCATGTTTGGGCGCAGTCTCAATCCTTCAAATTCCAACCCAAGCCCATAAATGCAGCCCACACAGGTAGAACACTCAAGAGCCCAATTCCACCTTCACGGCCCATTCCTTCACCATCAACCTTGGATCAAAAGCTTTCCAGAAACAGAAAACAGACACACACACAGACACACAGAGAGACTTCACCCTCAACCTTGGAACAAAAAATTTACAGAAACGAAAAACAACGAGAGAGAGAGAGAGAGAGCATGAAGTTCACAGACTCGCCGGTGATCGAGCTCCCCGTGGGCAACGCCGTCCTCTCTCTCCAACAAGACAACGGCTCCATGCACGTCGGCACCTCCGTCTGGCCCTGTTCCCTCGTCCTCGTCAAATTCGCCGATCGCTGGTCTCCACTTACCGCCACCACAAACCCTAACCCTTACTCCGACCTCCTCGACTTCCGATCCAAACGCGCCGTCGAGCTCGGCACCGGTTGCGGCGTTGCCGGCATGGGCCTCTTCCTCCTTGGCCTCTCCGACATCATCCTCACCGACATCTCCCCAGTGATGCCGGCGCTCAAGCGCAACCTCAAGGTGAACAAGCCCGTGCTCGGCAAGAATCTAAAGCACTCCGTTCTGTACTGGAACAACAATGACCAGATCCGCGCGCTGAACCCGCCGTTCGATCTGGTGGTGGCGACGGACGTCGTTTACATCGAGGAGTCGGTGCCGCAGCTTGTTTCGGCCATGGAGGCGCTGGTGGCGGACGACGGCGTCGTTTTGCTCGGATACCAGTTGAGGTCCCCCGAGGCGCACAAGCGGTTCTGGGAGATGTGCGCTGAGGTTTTCGATGTTGAGAAGGCCCCTCGCGAGCATTTGCATCCAGAATATGCGTACGAGGAGACCGATGTTTATCTCTTGAGGAAGAAGAAGAAGAAGCAGTGACATCACTCATCGGTAATGTTTTGATGTTGTTGAGAATTGTGATGTTAGTTTTTTTTTTTTTTCTGGTAAGTGCTGTGATGTTAGTTTTGTAACTCATGTGAAATCCGAATAAACTGTGGAGCTTGGGTAATGTATGGGAAATTTACACAAATAAAATGAAAAAAAGAGAGATGTTACACACTTGTTCTGTTTTGTAGTTGATTACATATATGCCCCTTTTTTTAAATCAACTTCCCTTCCGTTGCAATTTTTTTGGCCAAAATTACACTGAAGTCAACTAGAACCGACTTCTGTTATGCCAACATGTTAGTCTCATGTCATGTAAAGTCGAATCATGTCGGATGTACCAAAAATGCACTAAAGTCGATTAAAATTGACTTCATAGGTAATGTTAGCTTTTCTCATAATATGTCAGTACTTAATCGATTGCAATCGACTTCTGTTCTAAACATAAATCTATTCAAATCGATTTCTATGTAGTACAAAAGTCGATTGCAATTGACTTAGTACTATATCTGACACATTCTGACAACTTTTCAGAAAATGATTTTAGTCGATTTCACTTGATTTTGAGCTACCGATCCGTAGACTCAATAAAGACACACGTGTGCCATCCATTTAGCTTATGCAATTCCCACAAATGCAATTTCTAGCAAAATGTGATGTGTATACTCCAATTATTGTCAATATCAAACTTGGTACATTTGCAATAAAAATTTTATATGATCAGACTCATAAACTTTGTACTACACGCTTCTTCGAATAGTCTAATGTTTAATTGCAAACAAGACTTCTTCCTTACTGTGAAACACTTGGCCAACTGCCAACTCATTCTGTCCTGCCATTCTCAAACTTGAAACAGACCTACTCATGTCAAACCACATTGCACATAAATCCACAGCTAAATAGTGACTAGGATATTGTCGAGATTGAGACTGTGATACGAACTGTTCACCCAAATTTTGTATATGAAATAACTGGTGCTCTTCTTCATCATCATCTGCTGCATGACCAAGCTCCTCCTCTTCATCATTTTCAACATCCTAGTGCTCCACAATAAAATCAAAATCCCCAAGCGACCCGACTTTTGCTACTGGCTGTGGATTTAGCAACAATGGCTCTTCTACCTGCCTCACAAGCTATGCAAAGCTTAGAGAAGTCATGTCATCATCTGCTAAATATGACCTTTAGACATGATCATGCGGAACTTCAAGGGACGCGGATGCATTAGATCCGGCAACAAATTCTGGACTTGAAGCTGAACCTCCAGAGCTTAAAGAACCATATTGGAGTTTGACAAATAGATCTATTTTAAGAACTTCAGCAAATGCGTGAAAATAAGCAAACATGTGATTGATGTGCTCGTCCTTCCGAATTCAAAACTTTCTATATCGGATTCCATTTGGCCTAATATCAATCGACATTCGATAAAATATGTTTGCTATTTACTTGTTTTTCCCCTCATACTCTTCTAATATTCTGCTCTACAACTCCAACAAATTAATAGGTGGACGGACAACTAACCAAGTTTGATTATCACTAATGAATGTCTCGTCTTCAATTGTGTTTATAATCTCACCATCATAATAGACAAGAATATAAATATAACTCTCTATCATATTCTCACCAAAATTTGTATAGTAACTCACTAAATTTTTTCGGTATGCAAGCAAAGTTAGGAGCTGTATCTATAAAGTGGAGTAGCTCAAAATTGGATGAAATCGACTAAAATCGTTTTCTGAAAAGTTGTCAGAATGTGTCAGGTACAGTGCTAAGTTGATTGCAATCGACTTCTGTACATAGAAATCGATTTGAATAGATTTCTGTGTAATATGGAAGTCAATTGCAATCGACTTAGTACTGCACCTGACACATTCTAAGAAAAGCTGAAATTACCTATGAAGTCGATTTTAATCGACTTTAGTGCATTTTTGGCACACCCGACATGATTCTACTTGACATGACATGAGATTGTCATGTTGGCATAACAGAAGTCGGTTCTAGTCGACTTCAATGTAATTTTGGCCAAAAACATTGCAATGGAAGAGAAGTCGATTTGAATCGACTTCCATTAAGGAAAAAAAAAAGCACATATATGTAACCAACTGTAAAACAGAACAAGTGTGTAACATCTCTCTGTTTTCATTTTATTTATGTAAATTTTCTGGTAATGTATAGGTTTGCATGTATAATTTCATTATTATAGTAAGAATTTGATTTGAATTGAACAAGAGATGAATTATTTGTCAGAATTATTGTCGGAATTTGTCAAAATTTTGAATGCAATGAATGAGGGCTGTTGCATAAGTTAAAGGAGTGAAGATTTTGCTCATCTGTCCAAATGCTAAAAGTTTGAAATAATGTCATATGATTTAATAGCTGAACTGTGACAAATTGGAGACTGTAAACGTGAAGAGAATTATTTGAGTTAATATCGTAAAAAAAGATGTGAAGATGTGAGGTGATGTGAGTGAACATCGTTTGATGGAAAAATTCTTGTATCCACTGGGAGGAAGCCTCTACAATGATTTGTGACCATGAAATGGTTAGGTGGGACATATTTGTAAGTACAAAATTCAGAAAGCATGTGATGTGTGTAGTTGGTGGAGGAAGATGACTGTTTTCATTGTCCTTATTATAGTGGCATTTGAACAAGAGAAATGCTAAATACATTAATATTGGAGATGTTTGTCTTGCATTGATTTACGTCGCAGATTCAGAGCGTACGTGTGCAAAAAGCGGCGTGAGTTATCAAGTGGTAAAAATTGTGCATATGTATAGGAATGTTGTCTGAACAGTGTAGGTTGTTTAATGCTGTTTTGATGTTTGTTTGTTTTAATGCTTTATAATGATCTCAATAATCTATTGGTTTTAGCTTACTCCATTGACAGTTTACAATCACCAGAAAAGCTTAAGGGCATGTTTGTTTTGCATGTTCATTTTCTGTGTTTTCTGTTTTAAGGATTATGTGGTGGAAATAGTGAAAACAGGAAACAAGATTTTATTCATTTACTGTTTTCACTGTTTCCTTCATAGAATACTAAACAGAACACAACGGAAATGAAAATGGAAAATGAAAATAAAAACCAAAAAGACCTTTAGTTCGGCATTGCGTCCTGCTTGAGTGTGCATTTTGATTGATCATTTAATTGCTAGGTAGGTCCTACATGCAAACTTATGTATATGTTCATTCTTGTTTTCATATAACAAGTAGAGCGGTAAAAGCGTGAAAAGAACTCTGGGAGATGGCTAGTGGTAGATCATAGGGTCCTAGATGTGATGAAAGATGCCATAGTCTTGTAATCTACTCTTGGAATTATCTGAGAATTGACTTGTAAACAACTTGCATGTGAAATTCTAGATGACAGTCTCTACTCTTGGAATTATCTTTGAGAATTGACTTGTAAACAACTTGCAAGTGAAATTCTAGATGAGAGTCTCGAGTGTTTTTATGCAAATATTCTTCTTGTTCCTGCTAGTTTGCATATTCCTTGGGATGATGACCTTGACCTTGTGAAACTAATTGTGGAGACATTATTGTTAACAGGGTAACACAGGTGTGTTCATGCTGGTGTTCATGTATGTATTTCCTTCAAATGATCCTTGAAGACTTTAGAGGCTTGTGCTTCCCAAGGCTTGCTGCTGTCTTAGCTTTGAGCTTAGCATAGGCCCCCTTGGCCCTTGTGGTCTGTAGGAAGCGTTTTTTTACACAAATTGTCGTGTCTACGAAATTAAGGTGCAAAATGTATGTATGTATATATATTTTTCAAGTCCAATCCATGAAAACAAATATTGTGGAGAGGCAATAAATATGCAAATGGATAGGCAAATACAATTTTATTAGATGGAAGGTTGATGGCTGTGCGTCATAGGTACCGTATTGGACTCTCTGGCGCTTCTTGAAGATGATTGACTTGGTTGCCCTACATGTAAACTACACCACCTGTATTGACTAAATATTCGACTATTTCAGTACGAAGTGCAAACAAACTACCCTAGAAAAACAGATGATGGACGTCGAGGATTCTGCCACCGATATAATTAATACTTTCTGCTAAATAGTTACGTATGTACATAATCTACTCGTTCTATTTAGATATATGCAATAGTGAAAACTTTCATTTCTTGCATCGTTTAGTATAGAACTTAGTCGATTTAAAGTCCTTCTGTAAATGAAAAATAGGCTGTATTACTATTAGCCGGCGTCTCTGTTAGGATCCCAAAAGTCTAAGACTTCCTCACAAGGTGCGTGCTCAGATAAATTTTTGGTTTGCAGGCTAAAGATATGTGCTGGCCCAATAAATGCACTGCACATGGCCTTTAACGTAAATGGGAAAAGTCTTGGTCAAAAATAATTATTATTTTGACTAATAACTTATCTCCTTTATTTATAGTCAACTAACTACCTATCTTCTAATTAATGGGATCCTCACACTCTCATTTCTATTACTTTTAGTTTGGTACTTTTTACCTGTAGTTGTTAACCTTCATTTTTCATGATTGAGTACAGTAATATTCTGTCGTGGTAGAGTTTTATTGATCACATTTCATAGAGATGTAGTGAAATTAGTGAATAGTTACCCTGATTTGTTGCTTTGGTCATGCTACGGTTATTATAGCATTCACTTCTTTTTAGATAGCGAAATTCCAGTCAGTGACAACACATTGAAGCATTCCAGCCAATAAGAAAATGACACATATACAGCCAAAACCCAGAGGAAAAAGGCACAGGTAGAATATGTAGTTCAGTATTGCTTCACGTAAAGTCATGTTTGTACAGATTGATGGTTAGTATATATCCAAGTAAGGACATGAAGCCTTTGACGTATATGTTTTTGTGCCACAGTACAAAGCATGATAGAAGCTACGTACCATTCAAAACTTCTGAAACAGAAAGAAAGAAAGAAAGAAAAGAGTTACAGCCAAGTCTTTTCTTCTTCTTTTCGCCGCCCACTTCTTCTTACTCAATTGAAGTATCTGACCACTAGTTCTCCGATGGAGCAGTTTCTCCTTATTCTTTCCCACCTTTTTCCTTTCCTAACTGTAGTTGGCACCCCTTATTATTAGTCATTAGATTATTATTATTTTTGTTAAATAATTTAATCTAATAACTAATAATAGGGGACCATAATGAACCCAAAGATAAGAGTTTCACTATAAAACTCAACTGTAGTTGGTTATTAAATTATTTTTTCATTGCAGAGCACAGTTGTAATATAATGCCTCAGAATTGTAAGTCCTATTTAACATTTTGTCCATCCCCTTCTCATGGCCTCTTTCAAGGAATGAAAGGAGCTCCATCATGTACGGGAAAATTGGAAATCATTTGTGCATTGCTAGACCTATGTTGGTCCCCTTGTTCAAAGGATATGAAAGATGTATTGTAGTACTCAACAAATCCATTGTTCTTATGATTGGTTACCTCATGCACGCCTTGATGATCCTTTAGTTTTGCAGGAAACGAGTCTTTCATCAGTGAACCACATTGTCTAGGCTGTGTTTGATAGAAAACTTTGGACACAACTAATTCCCCCTCCTTCTCCTCTTCATTATTGCCAAGGTGGTACTGGTGCATCACCCAATTTGTTTTCTCAGGCTTTCTTTGCTTTTTGTAGTTAGTGTATAGCACAAGAATTTTCTTGTACCCTTTCAGCTTGCCACTGATGTAGACTGGCCTAGTCTTACCTGTTTTGTGCCACCTGGTCTCACTGCCATCTGCATCTGTGTGCACCTTTCTCCTTTTCCTTGTTCCTGTTGTGTATGCTTTGGAAGGCCGGTGAAAGAAATGTCGGATCAAGCCATCCTTACTAACTCCTGCAGTAAAATTTGTTGAAGCAATTAGATGTTGATTTATATCAAGAGAAGATAAATAAAACTATTAACATGTTACAAAATGAAGATTTTATTGTGCCGGATCATTAAGAAATGCATGTGAAAACACCAAATTGACTTGAAGGACAAGGCTTAGTTTAAGGGTTCCCTCTTCTCTGATGAAATGCATACAAAATATCATAGTTAATCAATAAGAATAAACCTCATATAACATGGATTTGCACCAAAAAAAGGGGGAAAAACAGAAGATGTTGTGTAACATGGACTGCTCAATTTATATTGTTGTAAATTTCACATCATCAGCAAATGAAGTGTGACTTCAAGAAAACTGACGCTTCATTCAAGTTGCTGAAGTCTTAAGGAAACAAATGGCAATATTTTTTGCAGGAGTCATGTATATTATATTGGTAACCAATATATATTTATATATATATATATATATATATAATATGACAATGACAGTAAAAATCTTACTCATCGGACATAATTAAGACACTTATTCATGAATTATAAAAGAATTTGATTTTGATGTGCTAAAAATATAAAAAAAATTTATACTATTTGTATGATTTTTTAAATAATGAAGGATTGAAAGTAATCTGTTGATGTGACATTATATGAGTGGATGAATACGTAAAATATTTTTACATTACACGTGTATTCCAATTAAATCCATTATAAAATACATTATATAGAAATGATAATCAATCGCAAGGATTTGGTAGCTTGTATGGAATAGACCTGGCAACTTTTCTGGATGAGTACAGCAGATTCCATTCTCGCCTTCAAGAGTAGGGATGAACTCATCAATTAAGGGGTGAAGCTTGTGGATATCAGAGCGCACCTTCGCTTCCAAATGTTCAAGAATCTCTTGATCAGTTGGATCAAACTTCACTCCAGCAGGCAGCCCAGGTAAGTCGTGAATTCCAGCAGCCTATAATCAATGCCACAATATTTTATATTTATTCATTAGCACCACAAAGTAATTAGTTGTAAAAATAAACAAACACTAAATAAGATCATTACTTTCATCATACAAGAATAGAAAAAGAAGAACAATAATAAAATATTCATTACCTAAGGATTTGTATATATAATATGAATTACCTGCTCTTGACATTTGATATGATGACCACATGCAGGACAAGTTCTAACTAAGCTATCTTTGCGCCTCTCCACAATGGTGCTATGATTGTTTTCAGGGTAGTTGCACTGAGTCATTTCCTCCTGTTATCCTATTTTTTCACTCCGTCATTCCATTTCAGGATATCTTCTTTCCCTTGTTCTCACTTCCGCTGCTATATGAAATAAAGGAACTGTAACTAAAAGAAATGGACCAAGGGGAGAGACTGAGAGGTAGGTTGAGTCAAGAGATGAATTTAAAGTGATAATGAACAAGAAGGGTAAAAGAAAAACTTGTCTCTTCTAAAGGGTGCTCCCCTCATGCCATTTCTTGTTGAGGGGTGGGAAGGAATTAAATTCTCCCTCACTTTTTTTTGTGCTTTCTTTTGCATGAGTGAATATTGCACTCCTTCCCAACCTCCTCTTGCACTTACGAGAAAGAAGAGGAGAGAGAGATATACCTGAAACTTCTAAATAGAGAATGAAACCTACCAATTAGAGATAGGGTTAGTTGCACAGCCAGCGAAGAATAAAAGAAAAAAAAATTATATATATAAGATTGCTTTGATCTCAAGTTTTGTTTTGCTTTGTAAATTGTTGTATGAAAGCTTGTAGAAGAATAAATGCTGGTTTTTGTCCTTTCTACTCTGACTAAAGGTAGCTTTAATTAAAATCTAAATTAGACCAATTTTAATTCGGAGAAAACAATTAAACATGTGGATACAAGAGTTGAGTGGGAATGAGGCAACCTAATGTGTAAGCACAAGGAGCAAGAACTTAGGTCCGATGTCAACCTGGAGTGTAGATAAAGCTAAAAATATACAAATACCAGAAGAAAAAAAACTAATTAGGAGAAAAATGCAAATTGAGAATATTTTTTCAGCCAACCATAACTTCATTATTCCTTCACGTAGACTTCTCATGCATAGCAAGAAACCGCTCTCTCTCTCAACATCAATGATGGTTGCAGCACACTATCTGTTGCCATATGGCAAAAGTAAAAGCTACTATGTGTCAACCATATATACCAGCCACTATAGCTGAAGGAAAGGAATAATAAAATATTGGAAAATTGTTTCTGGTTCAATTTTTAGGGCTAAGGTCCCTACTTCTCAACTCCGTTCTACACAGTTTATTCTTCTATAAAGAGCAGAAAGATTTTGTAAAATAATGAGTTTTGCCCAAACTGGAAGTACTGTCCCTACATATAGTTAATTATGTGCTGGCGGTTATTGGAATCAATTGGACGACCGAGTTTGTGCCTAAGAAGGTGGAAACAATAATGTTATTTGAACATTCATAAGATTGTGATTCGTACTCAACCCTGCTCATCTATCTTCTCTACCCTTAGCTTTGATAGGTGTCAAATGGACGCCCACTTTTAAATGTCTACATATTATTATTAAGGTGAAAATCATGGTTTTAAATAGCAGTTGCATATACGGTTGCGTAGCGATGTAGAAAATTGCAAGAAGATGTTGATTTAATGGCCGCAATTGCTATTACAATGCGATTGTTGAGGCTACTACAACAGCAATATTGTGGTCACAATTGTGATTGCGGATGACAATTTGAAATTATAATGGAAATTATTGGTTTCCTCTGCCTAGTATATCAAAATTAAAATCATAAAATAAGAAAGGTATGCATTATATATTCGTTTTCTTAAAACAAAAAAGAGCAAATGGTAATGATAATTAAGTGAAAATCGAAAACATGTTCTATTCTTTTTTGGTGAAAAAACATTTTCTATCCTGAACAGGCTTGCACACTACACCGTCACTAGAAATGGGACCCATGCACATAGTACAAGAGGAATTTTTTTTTTTTTTTTAGTGGCCAAAGTTTGTGATCGTTCATTCCTTCTTGCTAAGAATAGAGAGTGTGTTATGCATGAATAAAAGCTTTAGCTTCCAGGCTGTCTGGGAGGCCATATATGTTACAAAGATACATCATTATCATCAAGTGCAAAGAGTAAAAGGCGAACAATAATTAAGAATAGTCTTTAAGATGAGGCCTTTTCGGTTGTGTCCCAATGTTCTTTTAATTTGTTTTCTCTCCTTTACTTACTTTCTTGTCTTAGTTTCAAGTGAGATGAGATCTCAGTTTTTAGCAGTTCATTGCATTTTTGTTCCCTTTCTCTTTTCGGCTCTTGCATAATATAATGCGAACTCCTTAAGATACTTCAAATTAGATTCTTTTTATTTATACATTCTATTCCAAATTGAATCTGAGTGACCCTAATAAGCCTAAAGATACTTGCATGCATGGCAACAGAAGATTTTGTAGAAGCGCCAGCATATATTGAATAACTTTGATAATTAAAGATGACAAAATGGAGAATATATTTACAGGGTGTTGTGACGTCCTGTGCAAGTTATTGGATTCTATAGCATTCCACGTACATATAGCAATTTCACTTATTTCTTAATTACGATTTCATCCCTTAAAAGGGTCATTATTTAGTCTGCGAAAGAAAAATTTATTCCCGTTTGATCGTCTATTAACCTTATATTAGACGTCTGCATTATGGGTCATACAATACTATTATTTACCATTTTGTTTAAAATAGTATTTTGGTAGAGAGCGCTAATGGATAATAAATATTAATTAGGTAAAATAAAAATTAGAGTAATAATTAATGTGAGTAAAATAAAATTATAAAATTGTCTAATATTGTAAATAGTTCAAGATAGAGACCAAATACTCTGTATATAAATTTTTATTTTATTTTTCTCCGTTTTGAAAATATAATTTTTTTTTTGAAAAAAACGAGGCTACCATTTTCTATTTTAATCGTAAGAATTTGATACAAGTTTATAATTGTATAACTTTTAGCTAACGAAGAAGTGTACAATTGCTGTGAACCCAAAAGTTCTGTGGGCGAACAATAGAATTGGATGGTCTATGTATAAATTGTGTTTGAATTTACACATTTAGTTATGTGATAATGAGATAAAATCACAGTGAAGAAAAAAGGAGAAATGCTAATATGGTAATAAATAAGTTTTAGAATTGATTGATGGCATATCACCACCATTTTCAACTACTTTGGTGTCGCATTTCTTAATGTGGACAGAACGCACTCTACAACGCTTAACTTCGAAGAAAAATGACAGTTAAACTGAAATGTTCCATTGTCGAAACATTGGACTGTCAGAAGACAGAAACACAATGCCATGAGACCGAGAGGGATGGCCCATTAATTCAAACCCCAATCCTAAGCTATCCAGACCAAAACAATCCTAAGAGCTGTGGGTTAAGCCCAACATCAATTACATTTCCTCTTCCCCTGAGTCCTGACCCAAAAACTGTCCCTCTACCCCCTGTTCACCAAAAAATTGATAATTCCCTCCCCTCGAGACCCAAATAAAAAAAGCTTTTAAAGATGTGTTTAGTTAGGAGTAAAAATGAGATAAAAATTTTTATAGATGAGTTTCATGTATTAAATACATATAAAGTTCATCCATAAAAATTTCACCTCATTTTTATCCCCTAACCAAATAGAGACCCTAAGTAAATTTTGATTTTAATTGCTAATTTTAGTCGGTCTCTATTAAATGCTATGCTACGTAATGAAAAACCATGTTTTTTATTCCTATATAGTAACCAAAAGGGATATGTGACATATTAAGTTCAATAAAATAGGTTAATGGGTTAAGTCTAATAGATTATTAGATAAATAATGTAATTTTTCATTAGCCATCTACTCAACTAAAGATCTAATAGAAATAAACTAAATAATTTTAAAAATATTTGAACCAAAATCAAAATTTCCTTATTCTTCAAAAGACTAAAGATATATTTAGAAAGAAAATCCCTGGGCCCTTCAATATATAAAAAAATATGCTTATATTAGTAAATTGTCCCCACAAAAAGCAATTGATAAATTATTTAAAAAGTAAATGATGGAAACTTGCTCCAGCCAAACTAATCAACGTCTTCCTCCAAGCACAAAATTGAGATTCGAGTTGAAATTACGTCAACTTGGGTGGACGATGTAGATTAAAAAGTTACTCCGATTTTAAATTATTTTATCTAAAAAGATCTCAATCAACCACATCAACAATCATGAACAGCTCACGACAAAAAGAACATAATAATTAATCAACACTCCTCGAATATGTATCTAACTCACTGCACTTCTGTTTGTGTGACGCCATTTTTCTTATGGCCATGATGCGTGACACACCTTCAAATCACATTATAATATTCCTATTTTCCGTCGCAAGATATTAGCATCAGAAACTGGGTTCACCAACCATAAATAGGTATAGGAGGACTCCATTCCTAAAATGACTAGTGGCTGGTGAACGTGGTACTGATAAAGAGAACAACAGAAGTGGGTAAGTACACAATACAGTGCGAGAAGATATGGACGGCAAAGACGAGATAGACACTTGCAAATAGCGATTTCCTTTAGGAATATTTTTTAATGCGAAGTATATTATTCTGTTGGCATTTATATTATACCACTTTCATATTGATAATAACAGATACAATGGCCCGATTGAAATTGGAAAGTTGCTCTTACTATTTCTTACAATTGCTGCTCCAAGTACCAATTCATAATGTTACCGAAAAAAAGTACTAGATTATTATAGATACCATATAGTTGTAGTGAAAATTGAAGGTAATGATGCTATTTTAAAGCAGCTAGCTCAAACCATGCTTCCCTGATGTTCATTATCAGAGGCCTCTTCTTGATAATAAGGGGAGAATTTTCCACTTCTGGATTTGGGAACTGCAGTTATTTCTTGCAGCATTTTCACCACTCTACGCATTGAAGGGCGGCTTATGGGAAGAGGGCTAGTGCAAAGAAGCCCTATGCTGAGTACCTTGCTGATTTCTTCCTTGTATTTAACATGCAGGGTTGGATCAATCACTTGATCCGGTCCAGTTTGTTCCAATGTAGAGGAAACCCATTTCACCAGATCCTTTTCACCATACTCTGGATCAAGAGGGGGTCTACCAGTTACCAACTCCAAAATGACCACCCCAAAGCTATAAATGTCACTCTTTTCGTTCACTCGAAGAGTGTAAGCATATTCTGCAGCACATTAAACCAGAAAATCCAATTAGATTTTGGACATGTTTATTCTTAATCTTACATGAGAATTCATAAATATTCTGTAATCTATATGCTTGGACTACCATAAATAAACATATATGAAAACATACATAGCCTACAAGCTAATTGATTGGCCTACCATACGATGCAGATTGAGGTTTCTATAAAATTGGATGAATTTATTATTTATCAAGTGAAAGAATTCCAAAGAGAAATTGAGAATTCAACTTTATGGTAAATACCTGGTGCAATGTATCCATAAGATCCGGCAATTATAGACATGGGTTCTGCCCCTTGGCTGACTCTCTCAACAACTTTGGCAACTCCAAAATCTGCAACTTTTGCTCCAAACTTTTCGTCTAGCAATATATTGTTAGATTTTACATCCCTGTGAACAATAGGAGGAGCACAATCGTGATGCAAATAAGAAATCCCCTCAGCAGCATCAATAGCAATTCTATATCTAGTTGGCCAATCCAACAAGCTTTTCTTGCTGCTGTGCAGCAAATCAGCCAGGCTCCCATTTGGCATATATTCATAAACCAGGAGCTTGCTATCCCCAGTGTTACAACAACACCACAACCTCACAATATTCTTGTGCCTAATCTTTCCCAATGTTTCGACTTCGGCTTCAAACCCATCCTTTTCAGAATCAACACTTTCATTTTCCATCTTAGTTGCTCCCCACAATTTCTTCACTGCCACGACCTCACCATTACTCAGCACCACCTTGTAAACCTTCCCAGAAGCTCCACTCCCTATGACACTATCCTCACTCAGAAACTTAACAACTTCAAACTCACTGAACCCCAGCTTATGGAAAGACCTCCACTTTAACATGTCAGGTCTCTTTTTCATCTTTCTAAAGCTCTGGAACTTGAGGCAAAACCATGCCACCCCAACAAGAAGCACAATACCAGCAAGCACAAAAATGAACGCAAAAACCCACTCATTGCTCCGGTTCTTACCCTCACCAAAGCTTTGGCAAAGTCCGGTGATATCATCACAGAGCCCTGGATTTCCTAGAAAGCTGTTCCTATAATTCTCATTGTCATAAAGTTCAGGGATACCCCCTGAAAGCTGATTATTCGACAAATTCAGCAAATTAAGCTTCAAATTCTGCAGCTCATTTGGAATACCACCAGAAAGGTGATTCCCAGAAAGATCAAGATAATTTAGCACCGGCAAGGTTCCTAATTCATTTGGAATATTACCATCAAGCCTATTATTCGACAAATCAAGCTCATTGAGATTCTTCCAACTACCAACTCCGTTAGGAATTTCACCAGAAAGTTCATTGTTACCTAGAACAAGGGTGCCCAACTGGCTCAACTTCACCAAACCAGTCGGAATCCGACCAGAAAGCCTATTGTGGCTGGCAACAAACTCAAGAAGGTTGTCCAAGTTCCCAATTGCCTCAGGAATCGCCCCAGAAAACATGTTCCTCGAAAGCACCAAACTTGACATGTTGCGGGCACCGGAAATCGAATTAGAAACCGACCCAGAAAGGGAATTCTCAGCAAGCTCAAAAAAATACACATGGGGCAAACCCCACATAGCATCAGGAACAGTTCCATTAAGGATATTGTTCCTAAGCCGAACCCTCATCAAGCTCTTGCAATTACCAAGACTCTCGGGGATTCTCCCCGAGAACGAATTGTAAATCAGCAACAGCTCCTGCAACTTTCCACGGCGGCACAGACCCGCCGGAATCTCGCCGGAAAATCGGTTATACGAAAGGTCGAGGATCTGCAGCGGCGAGTTACTCCCGAGTCCACTCGGTAACGAGCCGGTGAGCGAGTTGTTGAACAATTTGAGCTCGTACAATCTCTCAGACTTTACTATACTCTCCGGCAAGAAACCTTCAAGCTTGTTATTGAACAAGTTGAGAGACCCGAGTTTCTTCAACCCGCACAACTCGCTCGGAATCGTCCCAGTCAACTCGTTCCCGGACGCGTCGAACGACTCCAACTCGGTCATGTTCCCGATCACGCCACGTGGCAGGTCCCCAGAGAGGGAATTGCCGAAGAGCTCGATCTGAACAACACTCTTCAACCCGGAGAACAGTGTCTCCGGTATGGTTCCGCGGAGCATGTTCTGCGACAAGTCAAGGTTCTGAAGCTTCGAAAGCCTTCCTAGAGAACCAGGGATGGAACCAACGAGGTTGCAACTCGCGAGCCATATGACCTCGAGGTTCGAAAGGTTCCCAAACTCCGAAGGTAAGCGACCAGGGGTGAAGGGGTTGTAACCTAAGTGAAGCTCCTTAAGGGTGGAGATGTTAGAAAGGGAAGAAGGGATTGTTCCGTTGAGGAGGTTGCTGGTGAGGTTCAGAGATTGGAGTTTGGGGAATTGAGAGAAGGAAGGTGGGATGTCGCCGGAGAAGTTGTTGAAGGAGAGGTCGAGGTGGATGAGGGAGGGGAAGAGGGAGGGGAAGGAGGAAGGGATGGGGCCGGTGAGGAGGTTTTCGGAGAGGTCAAGGTGGAGGAGGGAGGAGCATGGTGGTGGGGAGAGGGAGAGAGAGGAGAGGGAGTTGTTGGCGAGGGAGAGAGAGGAGAGGGAGGGGAGGCGGCAGAGGGAGGAAGGGAAGGGGCCGGAGAGGGGGAGGTTGGAGAGGGAGAGGGCTGTGACGGCGTGGGTGTGGGGGTGGCACGTGACGGCGGTCCAGTTGCATGGGGTGGCGTCGCGGGGGTTCCAGTCGGAGAGGATGGTGGAGGAGTCGTTGGGGTTGGAGAGTTGGTTCTTGGCTTCGAGGAGGATGAGGCCGTCTTGGGTTAGAGAGAGAGTGGAGGGAAGTGGAGAGAGGATGAGGACGAAGAGGATGATGACATGCATGGCTGGATATTCGGTGCTATGCCGTCGTGGTGGTGGTGGCGTTGAGGGTGGAGTATTTGAACGCGGGAGAGTGAGAGGGAAACAGGTGTAAGTGTAAGGAATGCATGGGGAAGTGTACTTTACTTGTAACAGAGCTGACCCATACAGTTCTGTCCTGAATAAATGCTGTGCACTACTGGCGATAAGATTGAAGCAGAAGTAGAACACATAAAATGCACTAGCAAAAAATAAATAGAGCTCTAGAAGAAAAAATATATATATTTATGAAAATTATAATAATTATTTGATAAAATAAAATTATATTAATTAATTAAATGGCTAATGTTATGACATAATATTTTGGATATGAAATTCTCGATGAATTCTGGTTTTCTAACATTTTTTAAATAAATAAATAAAATCTAATTTTTATGTATTGAATATTTATAGCGTATTTGATTTTGCTTTTGTAGAATTGATTATGAATAAAATTGATTCTAAGATAAGGTAATTTATGTTTGATTGTTTAATATGAGAAGTAATTTTGACTAAAATTGCAAAAGTAAAATTCTAGAAGTGATATATTATCACTTCCACTCGAGTCAATTTTAAGCCCTATAATTGATTGTCTAATTGTGTGTAGCAAGTAAACCAAAGATCATTTTTATTTTAAGTAATCGATTCCCTTCGTTGGAATCAATTGTGCAGGCTCACTGCCACAAATCCAAACATATTGTTAGTAATAATCTTTGTAATCCTAATATTTTTAATCTGATATCAATTTTATCTTAATAAGGTTTTTAAAATCAATTTAGTTCTAATATTTTCAATTTTTATATCAATTTGATTTTAATAAAATATTTTTGCATCAATTTGGCATTAATATTTTTAATTTTGACATCAGTTTAGTCTTAATATTTTTTATTTGATATCAATTTAATTATTTATTTAAAGTTAAAATCCAATAAATTTACCAAATTTATGTCAAAATTTAAAATATTAAAGCTAAATTGATGTCAAAATTTTATTAGGATCAAATTGATATCAAATTAAAAATGCTAAGATTAAAGATGTTATTTACTCTTCAACTAAATTCTTATAGTTGTATAATTTCTCCGGTAGCAAGAATGATAATTAATTACCCACTAGCATGATTAATATGATAAGACATAATTAAATGGTCATAAGAAAAACTTTTATATTATCAATTCATAGAAATTAAAGCACAAAAAAAATTAATAGAAATTAAGTCTGTAAAATGAAGTAATATAAACATCAATTCGTTACTACTTACCAATCAAAAGATAACCTTTCACATATTAATTTATGGAAGATAAGAAATTTCAAAATAATTATATAAAATATTTTTTTGATACATTGACTCTAATTAAATCATCACATTTATATATAACTTCTAAATAATGTAATGAGAATCAAGTATGTGTTGCTGATATGACAATATATGATTATATAAATGTATTAAAAAAATTTACACACCAGTGCATTGAAATCAACTTATTGCATAAAATTAAAAAAATCAACTAGAGTTATGCGCTAACAATAATAATTTTGCATTCTTAGCATGTAGAATTTCACCAATATAAGCGTGTTAGATGGTTATGGCAACAATTAGTTACTTTCGGCATTTTGTCACTTCAATGAAATTATATTGGTTGACAATATATATAAAACAATAAATTAAATTCTATCTATTTTACTATTTTTCAGATAAATTATATTAAGGTTTAGGGTGCATTGGTGGTATGAGATAAAAACAGTAGAAAAAAATTTCATAAACGACATTCATATATAATTTTATTTACAAAATTCAGCAATAAAAAATTTCTCCCTTATTTTTATCTTTAGACCAAATACATCCTAAAAATTTTGATTTCATGCAAAGTGTAAACTATTTAAATCTCTTACTATTAGCCTCTCCTATTCAGTTATCAATTTGCTTTTCTATAGATTATAATTTAATTTTTATATATTGACAACCAATATAACTATTCCAAAATCCCTTATGATTTGTCATTGTGGTTTAATTCTATTGGTTTATATCATCAATACATAAAAATTGAATTTATTAACTAATGTGTTCTACATAAAAAAGAATTGTCAATTAAAAATTGATTTATCCAGGGTATTTATATTGAAATTTTCTATTTTTTTCAAAATTTTAATATATTCTCTCGAGATAAATTTTCGTGTTTACTCAAAATTAAAATAAAATAACATTGTTTGACCGGAGTAAATGAACACAAATTAACAATTGACTTTTTTATATAAAGAAAAATCTAAGGATGATGGAGAGATTTTTTAACTCTAAATTCTGATTATATATGTAAATGCCAGTTATGGGATAACTACACAAATCAAGCAGCAGTTTGTTTTTTAACTCCAGGCGATCAGAGTCCTATTCAATTATGCTGGCCAATGTTAAAGAATAACAGTACATCTCTATCCTGGTATGTGGAAACATTGAACTTTACAACCACGCACATTTGACTGAATTAAGCTAGTAGACGACCATCAATGCACAAAAGTTAAAAACGGAGCTTCAATTATTGCATAAGATCGAATAGAAGTTGTGACAGGAATTGATTCTAATTTCTAACAGCAGTAGTATGGCCAGAGACCGTATAGTACAAGTAAGATTTTGGACCCCAGCCATAAAAAAGATATCCGTGCAATTACTTTTACCCACCCATAGAATTTTATCATGCAGAAACGGAGGAAGGTGACATTTGATATCCGAAATTTGTAAATATCCTTTACTTTAATCTTTAAAATTATATTTCATATATTAATTTAGTCTTTAGTTAAATAATTACCAATTAAACATTATATTTTACTAATATGATATATTAAATCTTAAATGATACATGGTATTTAGATAATATGTGTCATTTAATATATCATATTAGTAAAATATAATATTTAATTGTCAATTGTTTAATTATGAATTAAAATGACCTATAAAATATAATTTTTTAATGACTAAAATATTAGTACCAAAATTTTAATTGTTAAACTAAAGTATGCTTATAATTTTAAGATTAAAGCACATTTTACTCTGCAGAAGGGACTGAAACCTTTTATTTTCTAGCACGAAAGAAGATTGAGTTTTTGTCAACCATGGTTACAACAGTATTGTTGAGAATATATCATAAAAGGGATGAATTTAATTATTTTATCGAAAATTGATGCGACATAGGGTGTGCGTCCACTCTTGGGTCAATTTAGATGAGAAAAGAGACAAAGGAGTTGTTTACATAACGATGAAGATTGAATATCAATTCTTCAGAAAGTGATTGAAGTAAATTTTTGAAGTCTGAACTCAGCATAATGGAAGTTGGAAAGTTTGACGAATAAAGACAGCTTAGAAAATTGTCGGAGTAGCTTTCGAAATACCGTGTCCCGAAACCAGAAAACCACTATTAAATTTAACAACTTTCTACTTGCTTTTATTGACTCTTAAGGCCTACTAATTTAAATTACGTCCCCAGTTTGCAGTGAATTATATATTTGTTACTTTTTCAATTGGATAAAACTCCTTCAATATCTACATTGAAGATACTCTATTTATTATAACAAGATGAGAGGCTCCAACCTGAGAAAGGAAGGCAGTTTAGTAAGTGCCGGTTATTAAAATTTTTAATTAATTTTTAGGTGACAATAGAAAGTGGAATGTGTTTATATATACTAGTATCTTATTCCCTTTTTGAGAATATCCGTAAATTTTTAGATAAAGTTATCTTTTAAAATATTTATTAATTTTATGTTTTAATAAAATATAATATTTCATTTTCAGTTATTTGATGTGCTCTATAATTAATAACTATTAGAATATATTAGTCCATAAATCAAAATTTTACAAAATACTTTATCATCATATTATTTATCATCTTTCTTAATATTCAAATTTATTCAGATCTGATAGAAATTTTGGAAGGGAGGAGTAACATAGATATTTCTAACATTATGTTGTTGCCAATTTTTTCTGTGGAGTATATTGTTTGAATCCAAGTTTACTTCACACGAATATTTTTTTTGGAAAAGCTTTTCTTTTTTTGGCGTGTTTCATGGTAAAATTTATGTAATTAACGATGTGCCGATGATGTTATTCAATAAGTAATTAGGCCATTTGGCTACGGAGTTGCATGCTTTGTCGGGGTGTGGTTGTATTGCTAAATTGCTAGGAGTGGCCACGCTAAAACCTTGTAGGTTTGTAGGAGTTTAATTTCGAGACGTCTTCATAAGATAACAGTTAATCATGTATGTACACTGCCAAAGGTGTGTTCTTCATGTTTAGATTTCCTTTTCACACACAATAAAACAAAAATATGTTTGCTTATACAAATTATAGAATAAAGATGCAGCAAAATTATGGAGAGCGCGACTTATATATATATATATATATATAAACATAATACTACTAAATGAATAGGCGTTATTTCTTCCATACTTTAGATATGATAAGATTGAAACTATGAGAAGTAGTGACGCTGTGGTGGTGGTGCTTCCTGGGGGGACAACGGATGTTGAATTGAATGGCATTGACAAAAACACACTATTTTTCAATGGATGATTGTTATTGATGGACCAATAAGCATCGCAAACGAATTTCTAAATGCTATTAGTGAGTTACGCTCTTCTTTTTGACCCGACTTTTGGTGCCTAAAACCATCGCGGTCTTGAAAATTACAGCTTGGAATTCTGCATGTGATGCCTTTAACATGGACGCTTTCATGATGTGTGTAATGCATGTCACAACTCGCAAAACTACCATCACTGTAGAATCCTGATGAAAAATAGTGACACTATCAAAGTGACAGAATGAATATTCAGTTCAGATTCGCAAATAATTATTATAAGCCTCGTTTCAAATAGTTAATCTCTTTTTTTTTCCGCTAACACTCAACATAAGCGCAACTTAAATTCAATAGAAGCAAGAAACTCATGCCTATTTTTTTTTCCCCCACGAAATTGAATAAATGTGCCAATTAAAGAGCAAAAGAAGAATATCTGAACATGGACATGAATCTTATGCGACTCTCTAAATTATTTCTCAATTCTGTTGGGGTAAACATATTTAGAAATTAAATTAAAAGCATTTCCTGTCATGATCCAGTTCAACATCTTTCGAAATATACGGATGAGTGTGTTTTAGGTTTATGAAGAGCTTTATGAATTTAGACAGGGAACTGTGTAGAATGAAACAAAATGCCATCGAATCACTAGTGTTTTATGTTGGTGTACCTAAAAACTAATGTTGTCCGTATGCTGGCAAACGAGTGCTAAAATCAATCTCTGCACATGGGTAAAAGAGCTATCTTCTGCCTAACTAAGTCATTGATTTTTTAAGACCTTTTATATGTGTTATGCAATGGCGCTTTCTTTTTTCTTTTTTCCTTGTCAACATAAGATAAGCGTTTTTCTTTTGCCATCTTGCACTATTTTTGTAACATTTCCCGGCCAATAGCCCCAAAAAAGCACCATTCCATTCATACATCCGCAGCTGAGAATAAGCCTATTTAGGCCCATCTCTGCATGGATTCCTTACTTCCTTCCTTGAGGGGATGGCTTATTCCAATTACCTCCCCACTCTCCACTAAGAAGAGCAAGCCTATCTTCCTCGTGTTTTAATTACCCAGTTACGCATGAACTCCAATACGGTAGCTAGCCACTATTTACTATTCGACTTCTGCAACATATATGGAAAGGTCTGTGAACATAAAAAAAGGCAAAGCGGAATTTAAAGGACGTAATCAGCAAATTAGCAGCTCATTTTAGAGTAAACCCAAAATGATTCTTATCAATTTTTTGTTGTACAAATTAGCCACTAAAAGAAAATAATATTTGGTATTTTAGTCCCTAACATTTTCAAGCATATATAAGACAATTTACAAATTGTTTGGTTTTCAGCTGGGACCACCTAGAATTGATTTCGAGGGCTCGAAATCAATTATGTCAAATTTTTATGTTATTTGGATTCTAGACATTAGAATCGACTGTGGCCTTTAGAATTGATTTTGGGATAAGTAAAAAAAATTTACTTTCTATCAGAATTAATTTTGGAGAAATTGTCAAATATAAATCACTTCATTTTAAAATCAATTTTAACTAAATCAATTCTACCAAGAATCAATTTTCCCATTGAACATCATGGCATGACCTTGTTAAGCCGTTGACATCACATCGTTATTTTTTACTTTGTCATCTTAGTCATTCTTATTATTAAACATGGTTTTTTCGAGTTTAGAATGCATTTATATATAGTGAACTTTATGAATAAAATTGGTCTTTTGAGCATGAAAATGGAATTCGAAAATAACATCATTTTATTAATTGGAGCGGCTAGGAATCTAGCATGATGAGATAAAAAATAACAGTGTCAAATTAACTACTTAATGGCCCACGTCACCATATTTTAACGGAAAGATTTGATGAAAAGACAAAATTGTTGTATATTTTAAAAATTAGGGACCAAATTATTAACATTTTTTATGGACCACTTTATTCGACACAAAAATTAATAAAGACTATTTTAGGGTTTACTCGATATTATTTCATCTATTCCTTATTAATAATCGCTCTTGAAAAACCATGTCATTTTAATATATTAATTTGCAATACAATATTTATAGTCAAATATATTAATTTTTTAATGTATCAAAATATTATAATTCTTATTATGGTCAAATATATTAACTTTTTTAATGTACTAAAATGATGCGATTTTTCTATAGCTACAAATGGAGAGAATATATATTCAAGGCAAGAAAGATAGGATTTAAAATCCATCCCCTGGTGCAGTATGACAGTATTACGAGGCTGCGGTTTGTCTCAGCTGCCTCTCTGCTTCCATAGTTTTATTTGTGACTCAGGTCTATGCTCCCACAGTTGAACAGGCATTAGTTTTATGGACGCCTCTAATGGGCTGAATTTACCAAGATATACTGAGTTACAAAAGAAAATGCTATTGAGTAATACAATGTTCTTGTATTAAATGTCATACAAACTCACGTGTATTATCGATGTACTTGTTATGGTCATGCAGTTCGTTGCCAAATAGAGGTGCTATTTTAAGAATTAAAAGTGGGCCTAAATTGACGACATGGATCAATAAATTGACGAAAAGAAGGCTTGACAAACGACAGTTGGGCTACAAAGCACAGACACACCTATACGTCCAACTCAAATTCCGAATTTCAGGACCCACAAAAAGAAAAAAAAAATTCTGCATTTGAATCCTCGAAGGGTGAATAAGCATGCCAAATCCTGAATTTGCTAGCACATATTTTGTAACTCAAAATCTGCACGATCATTTTCACACAAAAATAATCTCCCTTGTGCCCCTCTTCAAAGTAAATACCAGAGAGCAGTCAAGAGAATGAAATCACTACCCATTGCCCAAAGCTTCACCTCTAATATGAACCCTAGAAGCAAGTGCATCTCTCCTCACGGGTGATACCCATTGTTAACAATCTAGCCATCAGTTAAGTCATAATAATGGCTAACCACTGCAATATGCAAGACTCAATTTAAACTCATTAACTTACCAGTCACACAAAAGGCAAGTATCTAACCAAAATTTCAATAACTACACTAAGTTTCAAATTGGCAAATTCCAATATATATATATATATGTATATATATATATATGAAAGCAACCAAACTTGTCCCATTCGCCATCCGTCAAGATTGCTGTAATCTAATGTACATTTTAATAAATCAGAGCCACTAGATTGCCAAGTAATATATACTTCAGGCAGCCAGGAGTTTCTTGATTCCTGCCTTCTGGTCGGAAGTGAGCCGAGTTGGGAACTTGATGTTGAACTTAATCCTCAGGTTTCCTTTCTTTGATGGATCCTTTGGAAGTGGCATTCCTTCCCTTGAGACAACCTCCTCATAATCAGGATGAATAACATTGTTGATTGGTATGGTTAAGTTTCTTCCATCCAGTGCAGTGAGGTTCACCGTATAGCCAGTTAAAGCCTCCACAAGAGAAATCTTCTGGGTGACAATGAGATCATTTCCATCGCGAGTGAAGACGCTGTGTGGTTTTTCATCAATAATGAAAACAAGGTCTGCAGGTGTCATATTTGGCTGTTCGTTTCCCTTCTGTGGGAAGGTGATCTTTGTTCCCTTCTTCCAACCAGGCTTGACATTAATTGTCAAGATCTCCTCCACTGGCATGGTTTTGCTGCACCCACAAGGAAAGAAAAGTCGTGAAGAATCAGTTGAATATAATGAAGTAAGATTGCAAAAAACCACTAACAGAACAAAAAAGGAAACCAAAAGTACAATCTACAATAAGATGCTCCAATATTATGATTGAATCATGAAAAAATTGAGAAGTGAAAGTTTCAGCTCCTTTTCGTTTGTTGTTATTCCCAGAACAACTGAAGTTCTGAATAGACCCTAAAATAATATTTGAACTTCACATGTTCATTAGAGTGGTTAAGGAGTGAGGGTATTTGGAAGGTCATAGTTCAAGTTATGATAACAACTTCGGCATAGATGAAAACTTCCATTAAAGGCTAAAGCAGATAATGTCATAAAAATATTCACGAAACATGATTCTTAAAAGTAAACTTCTGATATGATATATCTGACAACATTCAAACGCGTTATTACATTTGACTCAGCATCATTGTTGTTGATCTGTTTAGTGCCCTCAAACTATTGCAGCAATTAACAAGAACAAGATAAAACATCATCACATCAGCCGTCATCAAAACATCACATCCAGTGTGTAAACCCAAACAGTTAATAAGTAAAATTTTGTTCATTTAAAACCTAGAAAATCTTTTATGCAGAGAACCTCAGGCTGAAGCATCATGTAATTTAAAAATAGAATCACTTCTGGACCACCAGTGCATTACAAGAGAGGAAGGATAAAATGTGATAAGATCCAAAGTACACAGCATCTCTTGCTCACATTGCCATTTAAATGTTCACTAGAAAGGTCTAGGTTGTCCAATGTCACACACACGACAGTTATGCATCAGCCCAAACTACAAAGTCTTACTACATATCATATCCCAGATTCCTAAGTCATCTAACTAAAAAACCTAGCAAAGAAGCTCAAGCATTGCATACAAAAAGACAAACAAATAGATAAATAAATACGTGATAAAGGATACCATTTCCACACAAATGAACCAATCAGCATTTTTTACACAAAGTAATACTACAAAATCAAATACAAACAGAAATCACAAGTGCATCTTGGTGAAGAATCAAATTAAAACGAGCAAGCAAACCAGCCAGTTATGCTATAAGATCAATCAATTTCTTCTTCAGCTGATCTCAGAGTTCAAATCCAAGAAGCTCAATAGTCAATACTAATGTCTACTACTATCCAACAAACTAACAGTTCAGTATTGACCCATACAAATCATCCAATCGAACAAAAACGTCAGCACTAAATATGCATATATCATTAGAAACAGCAAGAACAACTCACCCACTGGCATCAACAATCTCCCTAGAGATCTTCATCTTCTTGGTGGTCCCTTTGTATATCTCCTCTAGAGTGCAGGGTAACCTGTTCTCAATAGGGGCAGCCTTGCGTGGACCAGCTGAACTCATGTGCACTCCTCCACCTTCCCCAAAAGATCCAAACACATCATCACCAAACATCCCATTAGAGAACCTCGATCTCATGCCGCCACCACCACCACTACTCCGTCCCATCCCTCCCATGCCCCCAAAGGGACTCGAGAACCCAAAAAACTCAGCAAAGATATCATCAGCGTTTCGGGGATTGAACCTAAACGACGCCGGAATGTCCCCAGTTGAAAAGTAGGTGGCTCCACCACCACCAGAAGCAGCATCAGGTGGTGGCACCTGACCCTTCAAACCCTCTTCCCCACATTGATCATAGATAGCTCTCTTTTGAGGATCACTCAGCACCTATAACAACCCAACAAAAACTATTCACTACCCAGATGAAAAAATTTTTATTTCTTTTAATTGGGATCAAATGAATTGATGCCAAAAATTGAGATTTTTGAGATACCCTTTATGAGAAAGCTTACCTCGTATGCTTCTGAGATTTGTTTGAACTTGGATTCCGCTTCTTTCTTGTTGTTGGGGTTCTTGTCGGGGTGCCATTTCATGGCGAGCTTCCTGTAGGCCTTCTTCAAGTCATCCTCTTTGGCACTCTTATCGACCTGCAAGACCTTGTAATAGTCCACGCCCATGTTTATTGGTGTTTTTTTTTGTTGTTGTTGTTGTTGTTCTCTCTTTCTCTTCTGCAGTTTCTCTCTTTGTTTTTTGTTGTTATTTATTTATTTTTTTCCTGTGTTGGGATTCAGACAACTTTGGAGTTTGGAATCGGTGGATTGTTCAGGGAGGGGGTTTATCGGTGTGGCATTCACGGTCTCTCTGGAGGTTGCTCGTGAAGATGTTTTGATGGTTTGAGAATGGTGTGGAATGTTCCAGAAATTCAACTAGTTGTTAGTTGTTACTGTTGAATTTTCAGGCCGGGTTACATTCGAGTCATACCTCAATGGGTTTCGCAGTAATACAACTTTTTCTCGGTGGGTGGTATTGGTTTTTCAACTTGAATATTGCAGGTTATTTTCAACTTTGATTTGTTTATTATAGTTTTCATATTTAATTGTTTAAAGTATATTTTTTCTTTTAATATTGTGAATTCAATTGAGTGGAGATTTTTAAAATATTCAAAAGTCAATTCTACAATTAAATGATAATATTAAAAATAATAATAATCATTAAATTCAAATTAAAAGCATATTATTATATCATTGTAAGTTTTATTGTCAATAAAATGGCGTAAGGTACTTGAACTATAAATGGATTTTGCATTTGTCCCATTTAAATACTCAATTTATTCCTTAATAATAATTATGGTGGGAAATATTGTCATTTTAATTATATTTTTAAATTTTCTTTTTAAAATATTATTGATGAAAAAAATTACATATATATCCAATTATGTATTATTACATTAGTGTAAATGATTAACTCGACTATTAGTTTCATTAACAGTACATTAAAATTAATTTTATGTTTTTATAAAAAACTAGCTCATTTTTTTAACTTAAGAAAGATAACCATCAATTAATTTAAGCAATAAGAACAAACAATATTTGAATCGAAATCTAAAAAAATTATAAATCACATATCATTTTTGATTGCATTAAAATAGAAATAAGTAAATATTTATTATTGATATTTGAATTGTCCTTTGATTAGAAGAAATTATATGTTATTTTATTCTTTATTTGTTTTACATTTTTGAGTTAAATACACTTACACTCTCTTTCCTCATTAGTTATTACATTAAATTGTTCTCTCTTTTCATTAAACTTAATTATATTATTCTCTTTCTTCGTTAAATTGTTTCATTTAAAACCATTTAAATAAACATTTATGAAGCATAGAATGATTAACCTTAATTATTATTTTGGTATTTAAAACTAGTTACTTGCAAACTTACAATAAAAGTGAATGTATGTGAGCTCATGTAAACTTTGGCTACAATCTCAAGAGTCTAATTTTAAAGCTTAAATATATTTTTGATCTAAATATATATCATTGTGATTTTAGTCCCTCTAAAATTTTTTATTTGGTTTTAGTCCTTTATTTTTTTAATATTATATTTTTGGCCCCTGCCATTAATTTATATTGTTAAGTGGTAATATTGATAAGAATCAAATAAAGATTTTTAAGATATTTATAAGGGAAAAAAAGATAAAATTTTCAATATTTTTAGTATTATATGCATATTTTAAATTACTTTTAGTGTCCATTTGGCAGGAAGAACTAAGTATAGAATTGGAGCTTAGAATTAGAATCGAACGGTCAGATTCTAAATTTTATGTTTTGTAGGCCTTTCAGAATTAAAATCATAATTTTATATAACAATTTTATATAATTAAAAGCTAATTGACCCAAGTATTTTCTAATTCTTAACTCATACCTAAAAAATTGTCAATTTCATATTTAATAATTTTTATTATTCTCCAATTGTGACCACTTATTATCATTGCCCCTCACTGATGGTTGCTTGCCTACCACTGTTAATGCCCAACCAACTGCTGGCCGCTAGTGACCAACCGCCTAAAGCTCTCCTACCTTTGGTGGCTAACCTCCATTGCTAGTTGGCAACCATTGCCGCCAGTTGGCAACTGCCCACTGCCGACATCAATTGTCGATGTCTTATGACCCATTAGTGGGTGTTCGCCTGCCACAAACTTAATATGATGAAAATATTTTGAAATTATAGATTACATATCCAAACAATAGAAATTGCAATTAAATTTATAATTTTAATTCTAAATCATAATTTTCTATAAGAGCCAAATATAAAATTTCAGATTTTGAGGTAATTCCAATTTTAATAGAATTGGAATAGAATTTAAAATTCTAAACTTCAATTATAATTTCAAGTGCTAAACGGACCCTTAAAGATCTAAAAATAGAGTGCAAGAACCAAAAACATAATATTAGAAAAAAGAGGAATCAAAAGCAAAAAAAAAAATAGAGGGATTGAAGCCAAAATAGCATATATTTATAAGGATCAAAAACATATTTAAGCCAAATTTTAAAGTAATGAACTTTTAGGAAGATGTAACTATTATTTTGACTCAAAAGTAATTAAATGAGTATTTTATAATATCAAAAATATTATTACAGTAAATATAATAAAAATGTTATTATTTATTATGATATTTTATTTGTTTGTGTATGATGTTTTAAAAATTAAACGAATAATACAAGCTAGCTAAGAGTATTTAAATAGATATATCTAGCAAATAGAATAATTATTTTAAGATGACCCGAGTTATTGATTAATATTATATTGTGAAAAAAAAATCAAACACGTATAAGTTAGTATCAGCCAGCTCTTCTTTTTTTCTCCCGAGCACTTACCAGCTAATTTTGGATAACAACTAGAGAGAACTACATATAATCTAACTTTTTTTTTTCAATATATTACATCCTTTATAATTTCTACTTGAAACAATGCCATATATACGATTTAATCTTATGCAGTTTCTATCATTTTACTACACTTTTTTCCGTTTCATTATTTTTTACACACTACTCTCTTAAACTTGATTATGCTATATATCTCAATATATTGAGAAAATGAGTGAAAAATAAAGTGCATTTTCCTGGCTCCTAGATTATAGCTCTCAAATGATGTGTAGAAATATCCTTTAATAAATATATGAAGTCTTCCCTACCTTATAATTTTTTTTCTTTTTCATATTTTAAAAAATACATTTTTATTTTGTCAAAAAAGAAAAACTTTCATTGTGTGTTTGGTTGTGTAAATGAATATATTCGCATATATTCATGCACGTGTTAGTGCACGGATCAACTCCACAAAGTGTTATGATGATTCAGTATTTTGTTACTAAGAAAGTAATGTAAAGCGTACTCAACATGCTGGCACTCCTTTGTATAAGCCCTAAGAGCTCATTTTCGTCTATTACACAACTCAGAAATTGCCTTTTAATTTCTCTCAAATTCTCTCAACATTTACTTTCTTTTTATGGTATAATGAGTGGATACGGTCTTGATGTGGTGTTCTCACCATTGAGGGTCATGGAGTTCCTCCCAACTTGCTCCCACACCTCTCACACCTCTGCAATATACCGTCAACAAAATATGCAAAATCCAGCTTTTGCGATTCATCATCAAGATCTGCAGCATTCAATTCCTGCAATGCTTCACTCTAATTTGTCAAATCAAACTTCTAACTCCAATCAAGGTTATGTCACCTTCAACTCTAACATTTCAATTAAGCTCACTAATAAGAACTATTTGATTTGGAGCAGCAACTAACATTTGCTATTTGAGGCAGTACACGAATCAGTTTCAAAAATTGTTACGATAACTTGGGATTATGTTATTAAGCTAGAAAAGTCATTATCTAGCTAGTACCCACTCAATGTAAAGTGTGCTCGCAAAGCTAGCACTCCTTTTTTATATAAGCTCTAAGAGCTCATTTTCATCAATTACACAATTCAGAAGTTTTTTTTTTTTTTCTATGAAATTCTCTAAGCATTTAGTTTCTCTTTTAGGTTGGAGGGTAGTAATGGGATAACCTCCAACCAAACACAACTTTAGTTATTTCTTTTTTCACCTGAATTTCAGTTCTATTATTCAAGGTATATAGGTGATCTGATTTAGTTTATTCTTTTTTTTACCTAAATTTCAGCTCTATTATTCAAGGTATATATGTGTGATTTGATTCAGTTTTTTCTTTATGAAAGAAAAAATGATTTTTTTAAATTGTCAGAATATCAATATATCAAAATTAAATTCTATATACAATTATATAATTACATAATTAAATAATTATATAATTTTTTTATATTATCAGAGAATATTAGTGTATTAAAATTAAATTTTATTGTCATATCAACTTCTACAAAAAGTTATTTTAATTTTGTTTATAGAAATTGGCATGAATAGCTTTCATAAAAAGTATTTTATGGTTGAAAAATTACTTGTTCATATATAAAGAAAAAATTAAAATAAATGTACGTTTAAGTTCTTTATTATCCCTTCTCTTTATAGGCTAACCAACCTACCCTCCCTCAAGCCATGGCAAGGGAATAAGAAGGTAAATGTATCGTTAGTCAATAACTTTATTATTACATCTCTAGCTAATAAGACTCTTCAAGAAAGAGTCATCTAAATTTGAGGGAAACATAGTATGTATGCTCATTTTATTGTGTTAATTACTTGAACATAGTTGCTGTAAAACAACGAATAACAATGTTAAATATCTAACACAATGCCGACAAGGAAATGCTATTGGCTTGAAAAGTATATATAGCTTGAATCAAGCACAATCACCCTACCCTTTTCCTTGCATTTTTATTCTTTTTAACTTGTCTTTTTCACCTCAATTTGATCATCACTAGCTTTCTACATTTTCAGCCGATACAATCCCAATTGTGAATGTCTGGGTTAGTTTTACTTTTTTTATTTAATCACCGTTATATTCAATAGAATGAAAAATATATAAAACAGTGAGTCAATGGTTGTTCTGAATGTGTCCAACAAACAGGTTAATGCTCCAATGTCCTAGCTGTAACCTATCGTATACTATATCCATTAGAAAAAATTAAAGGAAGGAGAGAGAGAGAGAGAGAGGGAATAGCATAAATCAGGAAACTGCCTTCTATTTCATTTTACATGACAAGAAAGAATCAACTGTAAGAGATTGAAGATCAGATCATAATCAGTCAAAGTAATCATAAATCAGGCCAAACCTGAAAAAGACGAGAAAAAATAATCCAAGAATTGCTACAACCAAGTCAATCTTATACTGCTAAGGAAAAAGGTGGGGTAGGTGAAAATATTGTCTAACAAGGAATTTGATGAATGAACCATCTAAGAATTCGAACCGGTAGCTTTACAAGACTCACAGCCAAATTGGCCAATCCAGTGCAGCAGATGCAACATGGGCACAAGCAACTCAGTACAGACCTGTATTAAATGTCATCACAACTTTCAGAATCTTAGGAAGAAAAAAAAACCAAAAATAGTTAATAAAGGGAAGAACAATCACAAAAGAAAGAAAAAGAAAAGAAACTCATTGTGTGCAACACTATACTAAATGACTTAACGAATATTATAAGAAAAAGAAAACTGAAAGATTAAACAGAGCAACCCAGATAATAAAATTGAATTTTTTAAAAAAAGATAGAAATTTGAAGAGAAATTACGTACCCAAGAACCCATATAACTGCACCCACAAGAGATAAAATCAAGGCCAAGAGAGCAAAGGGTAATCCAATTAAGAAACCCAGTGGCCTGCATTCGCATCCATCTCCATCATCTCCCATATTGGTCTTTCTTATTGTCTCTGTCTCTGAAGTCTCTGCGTGCAATTGGGTTTATGAATATGAAGAAGAATAAGAGAAGGTTGGTTTCTCTTATATAAGCGACAAAGCGTGTTGTGTTGATTTTTTTTTTTTGGGGTTCAAAAAGTTGTGACGATTTTTCTAATTAACTATGATGAAAACCACCACCGTAACGCGGACACCACGTACAATAACGAGTGGCGTCTACGGACATTCGCTTGTGTAGACTGAAATGCCCTTAATAAATCTCATAAGTCATAATTCACGGGTAACTAGAGTCTAGTTTGATGGCTGAGTATGTTGCGGGGGTTAATATTGGAACTTCATCTCTCCGGAAGTTTCCTTCTGTGTTTCATTGAGCTCAATGGTAGTTGGCCACCGGCTGAGAAGTTGACTTCTTTTTGTTTCGTTTTCTCGCCTTCGATCAACATACTTTTTAACCTTTTTTTTTTTTAATCTTATTGTATTGACCTTGTCATAATCAGTCCTAGATGGTGTGAAAAGGTTGTAGTTGGCCTAATAAATACCATTAATTTCCAATTTCGAATGAGTATTATCACGTTATTTATTAAAATTAAAATTAAACACCCCCAACTCTTTTTTCTTCTATTTTTAGTTGGTTTTATCATTAAATTGAATTGTGATAAAGTAATGTCATTTAGCAAAATTTGGACAGATTACAACATCATTTTTTTTTTCTCTTGAAAAAAAAAATTGGGATGCATGTTAACGTGGCCGGAATGTCTCCCCTTCATATTTTATTTTCCAACAAAGTTTTATTAAGTAAACATCAAAGGCAAAAACGTGTTTACAATAGAGGAACTTGTATTCACGTATCTGATAAAACATAAACTACGCTTAAGATTATAAATAATGAAAATTATACAACTTTAAATAACATATCCAAAAATATAGATGATTTTGCATCATACCAAATGTATACATGATTATAAAGAAGAGTTTGTCATATTTTTAATCTTATTTTATAGGGACTTTTAAGAGCTCAACTATAAACTAAAATCTTATTTAAATATTCTAGGAAACCAAAACACTGAGTATGACGGCATCTTGCATATTGAATAAAAGGTCATGACTTTGAATAGAGTTGTTAAAACGGGTCAAACCCCTAGGGCCAACTAATTTACCCGCAAAAAATAGACGGATCGAATCTTGAAATTTTGATCCATTTAATAAAAACTCATTTTCAGCCCAGTCCACATGGATAGACAGGCAACTCTTTTACCCTTCTTTTTTTTGTAGCTTACAATTTAGACATTTAGTGAATTCAAAAGCTTAAGTTTACAATCCACCAAGGTCCAAATCCACAAACAAAAACACTCCATGACAATTGAAACCCATATCTAACCCCCTAAAAAAAATTTAAACCACAAACACAAAGGTGTCTATCAAACAATTTTATTTTATCACTAAAGAAGAAGAACCCCCCCCCCCATACACACACAAAGGCTATCAAAACTCAAACATATAGGGTTTTTGTAACTGTGAAAGAAAGAAGAGAGTTAGGGTTTCTAGGTTACGACCCGACTTGGGCACATGACCGGCACGTGGGGAATCCTCATTCCCACGTAAACCTCATAACCTCTGAGTTTCTCTATATGCATACTTTACTATAAAACCATTTGCAAAACATCATTTCATCTCTAATAAATCATTGTTTCTATGAAAACATAATCATAATAAACTCTAGTGTAAATCTCTGAAGTCAAAAATCGAGTCATTTTAAATTCATTTCTAAACTCTGAACATATCTCTGAGGTTCAAATATATGAGTTGCTCTCTATACAAAATATATATGAAACCTGTAATCATGTAAATATAAAATAATCATGATAAACAATGCTAATCAATCTCTACGGTCCGAGACCCTGCCCGTCATGTAACTGGAGCACTCTATATCTAACAAAAAGCAAACTAGAGTATTTCACACTGAGTGAAGCTCACCAATCAATAAATCTCTACTGCGGGGGTGGAGGTGGAACAGGAGAACCCGCAGCGTCTAGAACACCTGTAATGGGAAAAGGAGAGGGGTAAGTTTCATCTAAAACTCAGTGAGCAGATCCTCATCTATAACCCTCTCATGGGACAACCAAGGAGTAGATAATCATATACAAATAATTTAAAATCAGTTGATGCAATAATCTCTGGAATCATACTAATACACATGTGAAAGTGAAAGCTCTAAATAGAAATTTCTCTGAAATTATAATAACAATACTCTATGAGAGAAACAATAATCTTTACTCTATGGTTCCTTAAGGATCGAAGTATTATTCTCTATGATCCATCGGGGATCTAATGTGGACACCTAAATAGGTTCCGTTCTCTGCTCTATGAGATTGTCCTCTCGGAACAACTTGGTACCAAGGTTAACTATCGGGGTCAGCCGTTAACTCACTGTCTGTTTCTCTATAGCTAACGCATAGTCTCTAAACCAATGAACATAATATTTTTCTCTAAATCTCTATTCTAATGTTTCTCTAGGCACAACTCTATGATTCGTAAATCGTTCGTTCAAAATATTATCATGGAAATTTTATGGAAATCTCAATTCAAGAATATAATAGTAATACTCTAGCTCTTGTGATAAAATCATTTAACAATAATGGTCCCATGAGTTGCAATAAAACAAATATTTCATGCTCTGATTGGAATTCGTAATTTTAATAATTATAATGAATCAACGGGAACTCTAGTCTCTTGAAATCCTTTCTAAAAAAACATGTCATCGAATATAAATTTATGAAATTAACTCTAGTGACCAACATAAGGGCCATAGGTTCCAAACCCACTCACTTGGAGGGGAGGGAATGGTAACGTCAACTCCAACGGAGCTCCGGGGAGAAAGAACGGCACCAACGTCTGCCATTGGAGTCACAAAACACAAGATTAGTCTCCGTTACCCTCTAGATTACTCAAACATAACTCTAACAACATTGGGCGAGCACCCCCATTTAACAACAATAGAGACGAACAATAAACCCAAACTCTAGAATACAAAGTGAGAAGGATGGAGACAACAAAACCCATAAATCTCACCTTTAATCTCTTGGAGGAAGAAGGATTGAAGAGGATTTATGTGAGGAAGGAGTGGGAGAGAGTTGGGAAGAGAGGGATTTCGAATTTTAGGGTGAGATCCCGAGTTTGAAGGGTTTAAAAAGGGTTGGGGGTCTCACTAACGCGAAACGACGCGTTTTGGACAGTTTGAGTACTGCTGACACCGCTATAGTAGTCTATGACCGCTATAGCGGTCCACCCCCCACTTACGACCGCTATAACGGTCTCCAGAGGCCAAAAATACGTGCTGCACCACCCACATGACCGCTATAGTGGTCCTAGACCGTTATAGCGGTCCCCAGAAGCCAAAAATACGCTGCCACACTACCTATGACCGCTATAGCGGTCCCCTAATGCCCAAAATGGCACGGTCACCCCACTGCGACCGCTATAGCGGTCCTGGACTGCTATAGTGGTGATAGTTCACCACATCAGTTGCATTAAGGGTCCTCCGGCCATTCCGGGGCTTTCCCAACAATACGGGTGGGTCCCAGGGGACCCTGGGGCAGAATGAAATTTATCCACTGCCACGTATACACTAGGTACCACACTGACTGCTGCCACTACTACCTTCTCCTTTCTTGCCAAGTCGCAGTCACGCCGCCACGCCTTGCTCGCCATCATGCCATGATCGACATCGCACCGTCGTGCTGCACTTGCCTTTGTACAGCCATGCTGCTTTGTTTCACTTTCATTCTTTTAAGTATGACTCGAACCGACCTGAAAAATGCACCGAGTTAAATTTCAAGACTCAAACTCATCGAAATAAGCTTCAAGCTGGGCCAGTTGGCAGATTAGGCCGGGTTATGAACACTCCTACTTCTTTTTTGGTCGTGAATAGGAATTTCATTGCTAAGGAAACAGGCTAGACCCAACTTTATAATAGGGAGAACAAATACAAGAAAAAACTTATAGCCCGCAAGTTGGATAATGTAGAGCAATTAGAGATACAATACACTTAACCTGTATATACATCCTTAGCAAAAGGAAATCTTGCTGTCTTATAAAGATACTTGACAATAAACACTGGCTAAACAAATATGTCCATAGAGGCAAGTTTTCCAAACAATGAGACTCTTTTGTACTAAAGAATCTAATCAAAATAGAAAATTACATAGATTGACTGCTTTGCAGGAACTCTCTGAGTTCTTTCCATGATCAAACTTCTCTTCTCCTTTTGGATTAGAACAAAGACACTCCCAAGCTTATTGCTGTAACTCCATAGATTGGTAAAGACAAGCATAAACCTAGAGAAACTGACCAAAAACCAGAGAAAACTCATCTGACCACCACTAGCAGAAATTGTTGATTATTTGCCTAGCATAAGTGCAGTACTCCAATGCTACCATAATGTGAACCACCTCAAAAGCAGTAAGTATGAGGTATCTCACTATTTTTTTGGGATCCAAACGCTGTCACAATTAAAAGATATATACTAGAAGAGAGATCAAACAGATAATCTACAATGAGGAGATGGAACAAAACATAATCAGAAGGAAAAAAAGGGGAGGCGAAGAGGAGTGGGGAACCCTACTTCAAATACCACCAAATAAATGGGCTAGCACCAAGGACAATTCTTCGTTTTTGGTCAATGAAATTCATTCACGAAACGGGGAGGACAACAATAATATGTTTATTTTATGGTCGAAACGCTAATATTTCTATGTATAACGTGAGGGCATTATGTCCCTGGATTTCAAACTTCAATTGGTAATGGGTCTACAGCAACATATTGGCCCAAAATTATGTTTCTTTTTCTCATGGCAACGAAATCATATTGATCTACAATAAAGGCATCGTGGGCCGATCACAGTGACAAGAACAAAATTTCTTTTAGCTTTCTCATCGGGAAAAATATTTGTGCTACTTGAGGTTGAAGGTTTTCTGTCCAGAAAAGAAAACTTGAAACTTTTGCTTCCGAATCACTGTGACAAAAAGAATCCCAAAATCCTTCGACCCAAAAAAAAAAAATCATTCAACAAATAGTTTCAACACCATCTCTCCTTACCCTTGTCATTTTAGTCATTGGGTTTTAATCTTTCTTTTTCACATCCTGAATAATTTTGCCAAAAGAAAATGCGGAGTTGAAATATATATATATATTGGAAGAGTAATAAAACAAAAAAATATATAAATTTATAGAGAAAATTTAAACAAATTCCTATATTTTAAGAAATTATATGTGAATTTCTAAATTTGAAAAATATTTATAATTGGTCCATTGGACACGATAAAACAAAATATTCTAATACGTCATGCGTCAAGTGTATTATTGAATTGGAGGATGATGTCAACATATTACCATTAGATCAGAAAGCATTAGCAAATGATAATATGAGAGCAGATTCAAAGCGTTTAAAGACCGAATCACAAATATTTTACAAGCCCATTACAAACTTTCAAAATAAAAGGACTTTTTAAAATTTTCTCAAAAAAATTTCAAAGACCACCAGATTAATTTGACCTAAATTAATGTTCCCCGTCTTCTGAGCAAATATAATAAGCTGAATATGAATATTCGGTTTCACCGTATGCGCATTATTTGTCCAAAGCTAAATAGAACCTCACTGATCTTTCGTGTACCTGTCTGCAATTTGACCTTCTTTAATTTTCGTACATGTAGTGCAATTTGACCTACTAACATAGTGCACATGGAGTGTTATTTTCGCGTCTTTAGTCATATGAAGTGTCAAGGTTCCGATATCATCAACATTATTATTATTAGTTTTCACTAAAGTTTCTAGGCCCCAGCATTCCCTTACGTACAGATCGGCAAGCACTTGCGAGTTCCATTTAATTTGCTTATTTAAGTAGCAATAAAGGGTCCACTCCATACAGCTGAATGTTGGTGGCTGTGCTTGTGATGTAACTCTCTGACTATGAGAACACCAGACACTTTTTCTTTTTGAGGTACAAGAGCACTGAACAATCTTATCCATAAAATTAACCCAAAGAAAAAATAATTTATATATAGTATTTTGATTGATAATTTATATTTATATAAGATAATGGATAAATTTATTTGTATATAGTATTTATAGAATCTGTCTGTGATGAATTTTGTGTTATTTTTATTTTTTTAAATATGTTTTTGGTGGATTCTAATATTAACTTTTATTTTATATTAAATCTGACTTTAATAAAATATCTTTGAATTCGATAAATTCTATACTGAAAAAAAATTATATCGTGTAATTTTTTTTTTAAAACACTACATTGATATAAATATCCGATTCAAATTTCATATAAAAAAAAAGACCCCCAGAAGACCAAGGTAAAAAATGGTAAAATTAACCACTCCACCATTCTCCGGATGAATGTGATTTGTCACGAGTCCATTTTAGGCAACGCGATGCATGAACTTTTATTGACCATGCTGATTTTTTTCTCTTGTGTTGAAAAATTTATTATGTGAACATGTGGCATAAATAACGAGGAATTAAACCATCATAAGTGATGATGGGATACATTTGGAAAGGAAAATATAGTAATGTTACTTGTAGATTAAACCTTTTTTTTTGGGTACAAATTTGCAGACTAAACTTGAATCTTTTTATTTTCAATGTAAATTATAGAAAGAGAAAAAAACACACAACATTTGATAATAATAAATTACTCTCAAACTTTATATTTTTTTCTTCTATATATTGTCTATAAAAAAATGTGTCTATCTTTAAATGTCACAAGACAACTTTTAGTTTATCAAACTAAAATTTTAAATTTGCAATCAATTCAGCAACTTAAATTTCGTAACATAATACAATATCATCACAAAATTGTTAAAATGCCCTCAGGGCAGGAGTCTCCATAGGACAAAGCCTATTCTGAAACTAATCACGACTTTTGTCCCCATCCTTGCCATTGCATGGACAATTCTTTGGAGACGGGAATTCTCTTGAATATCCCTGCGAATTGCCGGGTTGCCACCTCTAGGTCCAACTGATCACCCTCTAATGGAAAATAAGATGTTATTTTGCAGTAATATGACACTCTTTTCGATTCATAATATAAGTTATTTTTATATTTTAAGAAAGTATTAATTATCTTTTATTCATTTTATTTTACTCTATTTATAATGAATGAGGATATAAGTATGATTATTTAATTAAGAGATAATTTATAATGAATGAAAAAGAATATGTTTATCTTTTATTTTTATTTTTTTTAAAAGATCAACGAAATTTGATTATCATCTTAATTGATGTATATAATCTTAAATCATTTATATTATGAATGGGAGAGAGTAATATCTTACCTTGGACAATCGCGAGATCCATGACTGGGAAAGAGCTCTAACAATCATTAATTTCGTAATGATTAAAACATCAATTCTTGGAACATCAATAGTTGACTCTAGTTTAAACTAAGGTGTGGTTGGAGTGTTGTGAATTAAAAAATTTAATAAAAAACTTTATTTTTTATTTTAAATTAATTATATATTAAATCAAATTAACTTCTATAATCTAGAGTCTAGAATCTTAAGTCGTCACACTCTTTATTCCCTTTGCTTTTTTAGGTACCAATTGATAATTTTGATATATATTGAACCAAATTGTATCCATTTTCATGTTCCACCAATTATTTATTGTTATGTATGAGATAAATATTATATATTTAATAATTACTTTTTATTTTTATTTTTTAAAATTCTTATCTTACATATGGTAATAAATAATTAGTGAGATAAGAAAAGAAGATATGAAGGATCAAAGAAAAGAAGACATGATTTAGATATAGATGATTTCTATGTGGCATATATCATGATTATATTCAACTATTATATAGATATCAACTGTCTTGCATTAAGATGCAATCTTATCGATTAGTAATCTTGTAATTAGATACATTCACTTTTCAATGTATTAAAATTATATAATTTTTCAAAAATGACTATTAATATAAAATGAAGAAAGTAATTTATAGGAGCCCCTCGTAATTGTGTTTATTAATTTTATGTTCCTAAACGTTGGAAGTTGGCTTCAACTTCAACTTGTGACACTTGCCAAGAAGGTGATTTTCAGTTTTAGACTAACAATTAATTAAGGGTTTTGTTCATCAGCACCCTCAGGTCAATGGTTAACCATATGCAAAATAGGAAGTTCTGAAAATGTGGTGGATCCATTGCATTGAAAATATGAGAACTCATCTTTTTAACATAAAAATTTTCTTTTACTTTCTTAATCATTACCCTTAAGACACTACTTAGCAAATAATTAATTAATCTTGTCAAAAACCTTGCAGATAATACTAGTTTCTTCTTCTGAAGACACCAAGTGACCATAATCCCAGGAAAAATTGTGACTCGTGTGTCGTCTTTTCGTGCCCCACAAATAAACAGGGACCGTGGCTACATAAACGGTGATGGTGCCACATTATGTCGTTCTTCTTCCATACACAAGATTTATAATTTATACGGATATATATATATATATATATATATGAAAATTCTATTTTAACACCCATATAGATGTAGACACTAGACACCCATGTGGGTGTGAGATGAGTGATGGAGAGAGAAAAATTGAGAGAAAAAATAAGCGGTGAGACTCATATATTTTATAAGTAAGGTGCTTAAATATTTAAAAAAGTTGAATGTTAAAATAGCATAGTTGAATATATATATATATATATATATATATATATATATATATATATGATTTCTTTAAACGGATCTAATAACCAAACAAAACATTCGTCACCACAAAACTTCCCCAGAATACTTACAAGCAAGCAAGACAAAATGTTCTTCTCCACATATACCTCTTGGTGCTTCTGGGCCAGGTCTTAAAATATCATTTCCGAGTCACCTACGTATAAATCCAATATGCCACGCCCCTGTGCCTCCTGCATATCGTTTTCAGTCCGTTTTCAAATAATTGTTACTCCACATATACATTCAATTGATCTAGCTCTATCTCTCAGGATTTGAATCTTCAATTATTTCAGTGCATGGTAAAATCTGTTTTTAATTTTTTACACTCGATATGGGTTTGTCTATAATCAATATGTACATAGTACAAAAGTGCTTAATTAGCTTGAGGGTAACTGGATTTCAATATATTAGCTTATATATGAATCTTCATTGCATGCGTCAATTTTGTGTAGCCGGCCAAGCAAGCAACAACACAATTTTGTCGCAAAGATGATGACTTAGCTTTTCTTTTTTGCCTTTTTGGTAACGAGAGTTTAATTAGAGTGAGAGAATGATGCATTAATTCAAGGTAGGAAAAATCTTTAGACTCAAAAAATATTTATAGATGGATTTATATTTACCTCCAAAGAGACAAGTGAAGTTCAAACCTACGACTTATTAGATGTGAGCTCCTACTCCAGTTGATCAAGATAATAAGTTTGCAAATAAAGGAAAGATAGTTATATATATTATACAAAGTATGTGTTAGATGTAAAAGCTTTTATTTTATGTGCGTGTACTCATCAGTTTAAACGTTTGGGAGATATTTATTTTCATAGTAGTATGGAATGCTAAAAACATGAGTGCCTTAAGATAATTTAAGATTTAGAATACCCCCTTCTAGATGGCAAGTATGAATGTGTTTTTATTTTTGTATTTATTTTTTAATTAAGATTTGTGCACGTACTTTTGAGCCTCACGCAATTTTAAGTGATGATTAAGTATATATTTCTCTGAAGTAACTATTTAAAGATTTAAATCTCTTATATTGTTGGAAATTAAAATTCGTATGAAATCATCATGATTTTTTTATTTTTTTATTTTACCGCGATCAACCCCTTCTTGTTCGCAAATGTTAGTTTGAACTTTGAACTATAATTTGGGTTATGTTTCTATTTAATTAAAAATATGTAGGTATTTATCGCAAATGTGGAACTCGGACATTAATAAATGCTATTGAGAGTGATCATTGAAGAAATGCAAAGTGTGTTCACTGTTCACTATACTCTAATAATTGTTTATTAGAGATGACATGTAATATATAGTCACTCCTCCTTAAATAATTATCTATTTTAAAAATACACTTTGTCTAGAAATAACTATTCATTTCACAAACTTAGATTATATTAATTTTTTTCTTCATAAATGACCTTATTAAATAAGAAAAGAGAATGAGTAGAGAGAAATTAGTGGTAAAAGAGAGAGAAAAATTAAGTAGAAAAATAAAATAATAATTTAATAAATTACTTTAAACTTTTTCAAATATTAATATCCTTTTAATTATTATCTTAATTTTAATATGTATTTATAACTGGATTATTATTTAGTAGAGAGGGAGTATAGTATCGGAGGAGCACTATCAATAAATATATAGTTCTAATAAATGCAAGCAAAGCACGATTTCCTTCCGCCGTGCATCTATGAGGAGAAAAATTCAAGTGTCTTGAATCTTGATAATAAGGTACACTCTCCCGTCCATATTATATATTCCCTTTATTTTCTTTTAAATGTCTTTTTTGAGTTTTTCTTATGTTCCAAATTAAATGCCATTTTTGGATTTTGAATGAGCATTTAATAACTTTATTTCCAATATACCCCTCCACTTATTTAGGTTTCTATTTCCAATGTCTTTGTAAAATATGAATATTGGAAAGAGAGAGAGAGTAAAATTGGAGAGAAAATGACTAGTGGATATAATTTAATAGAGTGAGAAAAATTAATAAAAGTATATTTTAGTCTATTATTATTTCATAAAATTAATGAAATCCAATCATCACATTAATTCATGTACAAAACTCAAAAATGACATTTAAAAAGGAACAGAGGGAGTAAGTTGTTTAAGATTATATATGTAAATTAAAATGATGATTGGATTATATTTATTTTTTAAAAATATAAAAATAAAAGATAAAAATATTCTTTTTCACTCATAATAAATTACCTTTCTATTAAATAATTATACTCATATTTATTCATTTTCCTCATTCATCATAAATATAGGGATAAAATTAACAAAAAATAATTAATTTTTTCTTAAAATGTGAAAATAATTTATATTTTGGATCAGATAAAAAAAATCAAAAAAGAACTTATACTATGAATCAGAACGAGTATTACAGTAATTGGAGAGTGAACAATTAGGGTAACATGCATGTGGGCGTGGCTATCTCAGAAATATCATTGGATCATTCAAAATTGAAAAGGGGAACGGTTCATAAATAATGCCTTAATACATTTCCTGAATGCAGGGAAATTGTTTGTGTTATTCATGACTTAAGAGTATGTAATAGCTTTCCGAGATGAATTATTGAGGGTGGGTCCATGTCAGTGCCGCGGCTTTGGATTGTTTAAGTGGGTGAGAAAATCTGGGGGCCTCTTTGAGAATGACACCCATTGATAGAGGAAAGATTTACAACAACATAAGTATAATTATTGCTATTTTGAGGACCTTTCAGAAAAGGAAAAAAAAATTCAAGCATTTATGTCCACGTTCATCATTAGGAATTTAGGACCATCACTAAAGACAGTTGTGTCTTTTTTGTTGTACTAATTAAGAAGGTATGCCAGTTAACTTAGAAAAATAAATGGTTCCCCCCACTATGGTCCCTCCATCCACATGGATTGAGTTTGACTTGAAAGGCCCATCACTTAAATTCCAATGCGATTAAGACACCAGCTATAAATCATAAATGGATATATATGGACATTTCCGGTAAAAAGCTTGAATATTTAATCGGTCGATCATAATTTATTAATAAATCTCATCATGATATAAGTGCATTCTAAATAAGTTTAGTAGCGATTGAATAAACATGTGCTTATAAAAAACGAAATTTTGGATAGTTTGTTGAAGATATATATGTTTAAATGGATGGAGAGTTGATACTAATGGAATAGGACGGCAAAAGTGAATTAGCGATTGTTTAGGAGTTTTATCATTAACCAAGTGGACTTGGTTTACGAGATTCAGGAGCTCAAATCACTTTGTACTTCTCAAATCTTGACAACAACACCACCCCCCAGCATGCTCGTAAAACATATTTCAATTAGGATCTAGACCGGTTACTTTGGTCGATCCATCCACTAAATCCCTTAGATAGTGTTTGAGATCTGTCCTGGGACAGTAGAGACAGAGATAATAAAAATAGTAGAGATGATAATATAAAAAAATATTATCTCTGTATCATATTTGATTATGAAGTACAAACCATCATAATTGTCTTCATACATTGTTTAGAAAGACAGAAACAATATAACAAATACATGATAAAAAATATTATATACCCCCATTAAACTGCTACTAGACCACCGTCAAACCATCCCTTGCCGACCGTCAGACCACCCCTGCAGTTCTTAGAAAATAATAAATATATATGAGTATTATTGGAGAAAAAATATTAAATTTTTATCTTCATATCCTATCTTTACTTCTTAGAGCTACAGAAATTTTATGTATTTCTATTTTGGGATAGTTCTTGTTTTCATCACCAAATATCTTTCTATCTTTATTATTCTGATATTTTGTGTCTTATCTCCACTATCTTAGTCCTTTCCCTCTAAGCAGAGTTTTGGACCGGAGGCCCTATGGATGTCAAAATTTGAGGCCAAAAAGATGAAGAGAAAATATTTTTTGAGAAAAAAAATTAGAAAAATATTATTTTAATTTATAAGGAATATTTAAAATAAAAATTAAGGAAAGATAATAGTTATTTAGAAAAATGATTTTAATTTTTTGTATGGATTTTTTAAAAATTAATATTATTAAAAATCATGTTTATTTATCTAATAAAGAGTAAAATTTTAAAATTTTATTATAGACCCTCTTTTTTTCGCCCTCTCCTCACTTATATATATGCTCGTGAATGAGAGTATAAGGTAAACCCTATAAACTCCTTCTTTGCCTTGTCATTCCTTCTCCTTTGATATCTTTGATTTCCTCACTCTATACATATAATATCAGTTTAGTTCTAATATCAGTTTAATTCTTAAAAAACATTAATGCAATGACATCAATTTAGGAGTTGAATATATTCTACCTGATGGATTATAGCTCATGTGTAATTTATATCATAACTTTTTAAAATATACATCGTAACTTTTTAAAATATATATCGTAACACTCTGAAGTTACCAAATAGTGCAAAACACTTATTCTATTAAGTTGATATCTATTTTCATCGTCTATTTTGTACAATGTGACACCTTGGATGCTTCTGTTGTGTGCACTTAATTCCCTGAAGTTTATATTTTATGCGATCTGAGATCTTGCTTGTTTTAAAGGAAATGGATATCAACTTAATAGAAGGGTTGTTTTGTACTATTGGGAACTTCAAGTTGACGTGATTCATATTTTAAAAAGTCAGAGTATAAATTTCACACGAACTAAAGTTTAAATAGATAAAATGCATCTAACCCTTAATTCAATCTATAAAATATTTTTATATCAGTTTAGTTACTAAGAAAACACATCATCATATTTCCAAACATATTCCAGATGTTAGGTTCTCTGTTCCGAAACTCCACTTCCGAACATAAGCTTTGTACCCTTCATACTAAAAGCAACTAACACGATGATAAACAATAATATTTCAAATATTTCAATAAGAAAAAATTCAATTAAATAAATTTAGAGTTTAATTTTAATACACTAACAATATAAAATTTTTTACACTTCAATCAAATTATCTTATTTTATTAACTTTTCAAATAAAAGGTTTGAGACTCAACTATATATACTAATGTGCCAATCTATGATTAAATGTCAGTATAATAATATGAACTCATAGATTTATTTGTGCAATTAATCAGTATAACTTATTATTTGTAACCATTTCAAACGATAGAGACTCTAACCCACGCGATATACATGGACTGGGGAGGCACCGGATGCCATTTGCAATTTGGCTGATTTGAATATAATCTTGGCTCTCGGGTCCATCACTCCCTCGATGTTGCTCCTTTTCCACTAAAAAAGAAAAGAAAAGAAAAGATAGAGATAAGAAGGAACAAACGGAGTGAAAATAGAATAAAGACAAATATTTAAATAATAATAATATTCCATCCATTCAATTTTCCTTTTTAAGGAAATATTTTTTTATATAGATTTAATTTTAATATATTGATAATATAAAGTGAATGTCTATCTGGACACCCACTTTGATAGACACCCACTTTATAACTATTGGATGTAATAGATGATAAGAATAAATAAGGATAACCATCACATCCAATAATTATAAAATGGATATCTAAATAGACACCTATTTTTTAGGTATTAAAATATCATTACCCATTCCTATTTATGTCTCTTGGTCATAAGTATACATGCATCCAAATAATATGCGGTGATTATATATCCAACTGGTGCGTCTAGTGTGTTAGTATATTACATTTAGACTAAATTAACATTTTGGTTATTTAAAATCACGTGATGTCAATTTAGTTGCTAAGATTTTTTTCTGTCAATTTAATCCATAAAAAATATACATGACATCAATTTAATCTCTGATTTTTTTTTTTACTTGGGTTCAAGCAATACCATCATGCCCCAACTCGAAGGTTAAACAAGATGAGCCAACACTGTTTATTTTTTATGGATTAAAACTATCATCCTACTTTACAAAAAGAATAATGTTATGTATATATAAAATTACACCATAAATACACACCACACATCTTATCATTATTATATCTGATGAGTGGTCCTTACTCATTCCACTCACTCATTACATCTAATGATGATAAAATATGTGATATGTATTTATTGAGTAATTTTATTGTACACACAATATTACTCTTACAACAAATTGACAAATTTGGCTGGGTTAACCCAATAAATTTGACCTGTTTCATCCCCTAATACACGTTAACTACAATTCCAAGTAGATGTTACTTGTGATGTTGAAAGTTAGAATCCTAAAATATCCAAAAACCTTTATCTACCGTTGTGAGATGTGAGTCACTTGACTCATCTGCCTTTCCTTTAGCCATGCCCTCATCGTAAGTTGTAATATCCTAGGTATACTGTTACCTAGGAAAACTTAGAGCTGTACACGTGTCGTTAGACAAATCTAGGTCCTGAATTTCACTAAGTCTAGATCCTACACGTCTTTGGAGGGCTATGAATAGAATCACATTCTTGGGATCAAAAGTCTCAGTAATTTTTCCCAAGAGGAAAATAAGTTGAAGAATGATTTTTAAAGAATTTTATGAAACTATTAAACACTTCGTTTTTAGCCCATAAGCTTAGAAAATCTCGAAGATTCCCGAATTTGAACTAACATCCAAAATTTGGATTTGGATTTGTTGAAATTTTGATTTTCTGATATTTTATTTGAATCTAAATGGGGGGTACTTCCTTATTTACATTTATGTTTTAAAGTTAATAAAGAGTAAAATAAATGGGGACATTTTTAAAGTTAATGAAGAGTAAAATAAATGAGGACGTTATAAAGTTAATAAAGAGTAAAATAAATGAGGACATTAACTAAATATAAATAAGTGCATTCCGGATAGTATTCTGGAGAGTGCTGCAGTGCTCATGCAGCGGTTGGGAATTAGTAAGTCGATGTGGCAGGGTGAGCGCTATAGCGCTGCAGCAGTTAGCAAAATCATAAAAACCCCATTTTCGGGTTCCCAGATCAGTGTCTACACCCTTTAACCCCAAAATTCAAAGAACTTCGCCTCTCAACCCTATTCTCACCCCAAAACCTCATTTTCTCTCAATCTAACTCCAATCTTTCACTTATAAGACTTAAAAGTAAGAGATTTTACTTGTTTTGATTTCTATTCTCTTTAATCTCTCCTTGTTCTTAGGGTAAAGGGTGGTTCTCATGTTGTTAGAGGGAATGAAGTTCTCTTGGTATGTTAAGCATAGATTTGAGCTCTTTAGGGATCATTAGAGGTTAATCTAGTGTATTATGGCTATTATGTCAGATACTGGTGCTATTTTTGTCTCCCAAGCTCTTGTTGCTGTCAATCCTGTTTATTCTACCACTCTAGGTGAGTGGGTTCTAACCTATGATCTCTATGTTGAGCATTAGAGTTATTTTCATAAAAATATGTTTTATGATATGATTTTAGGAATTTCTGCAAAGAAATTAAAGATTTCTATTGATTTATTAAGTTTATGAGAATGTAGTTTTCAAATGGCATGAACTACATGATTTATAAAAACCATGGGACCATTGTTGTTGAAATGTGTTTATAAAGAGTTGGATTCTGACTACTTGTGTTCATAAACGTTAAAATAATGATATGATTTCTAGAATGATATGTTGTATATGATGGAGTTTTGAATCTTAGGTTAGAAGCCTTTATGAAATATAGAGAAAGGAATGAGGTTTTGGTTGAGTTGACGATAGCTATAGAGAAACAGACTATGAGTTAATGGCAGTTATTCCGTTAACATTGGTATATCAAGTCACCCCCAGGGCCAGAGAAATTAGAAATGGAACCTAGTTAGGTGCCCCAGAGTTTAGAGATTTTGTTATGCCATGGTTGACATGCATAACCAGAGATTTTATCATGCCACATGAATTGAGCATGACCAAAGATCACTGTTTCTTTATTAGATTACTGTGGTTTATTATTTACAAAGAATATCGGTTTTAGAGCTGTTTTGTTTATTCTTATGAATATGATTTCGGAGTTATCGCATTAACCAGTTTGATGATTATTTATATATGATCATTTATCTCCGTTGTTGTCGCATGAGAAGGTTATGAGTGAGAGCCTGCTCACTGAGTTTTAGATGAAACTCACCCTCTCCCTTCCTCCATTACACATACTGTAGACACTGCCGGGTTCTTACCAGCCTCCTACCTCCTAGAGGCAATAGAGATTTAGTTGGTGAGCTTCACTTGAGTGAAACAATCTTAATTCAGTTTAGAGTGCTCCAGTGTCATTGCAGGCAGGAGTCTTGAATCATATAGAGACTATCTTGCATTTGCATATTTTAATCGTATTATGGTTTTGTATTTAAAGGATTTGGTTATTTTTGAGCAAGTTGGATATAAGTAGTTTGATACTTTGGTATTTCATATATGATGATGCTATGACTACAAACTTTAGATATTGATTATGAAATTTCAAATATCTTGGTTTCAGAGAACAGGTAATTTGTATATTGAAATTCTGTTTTAAACGGATCTTTTCTATTAAAATATGCATATAGAATAGTACACAGGTCATAAGGATTACGTAAGGATGAGATTTCTCATGTCTCGGTCACGTGCCCAGATCGGGTCATGACATAAGTTCACCAGCAAATTAGCACCTTTATCTTCCTTGTCGATGTGCCAACTGAGCAGTCCTCAACTTCACCTTATTGCTGTCGTCGCTCAGCTCATCTTGTTAGTTGCTCCAATCTCGTGCAACTCCTCAAGACTGCAATAGAGTGCTAGAGGTTGTAGTTAGTGGTAGATGGTCTTCTTGAGGATGGCTGACAACGCTGTTGTTGTTGCGGATGGCAACATAACTAGAGTTGCTTTTTGGCCATTGGAGTGCTACACGTATGGTAGAATGCTTAAGGTTGTGGACAGTAGTGGAGTGCTCAAGGTTATGGTCAGCGATTGTGCTGATATCATTGTGGATGATGGGAGATTACATCTTGAAAAGGAGGAACTGTTTTAGGAAAACTCCTTGGATTTATCGTATTGTGTGTCCGAGTTGTGTGATTGAGGTCAGAGAGGAAAAAGAACCCATAAATAGAGAAGCCAAAGAGTTGAATTCAAGGGGAAACCAATGGGTCTCTTGTGGATTATCAAACAACCTAAATGATTGCTAACTCTGTTGCTTGCTTGTTTGAGGTGGTTTCCTCTGGCTATTGTCTCGATTCGTGTTTGTCATGTGTGCTACAACCTTTCTCGCTCGTGGTGGATCATCATCCACCTTTGGTCTTGGTTGAGTGAAGATGTGGCTAGGGATGATCATGCAGGGGTGTCACAACGTGCCCGGAAGGCACCGCGACGGGGATGACAACCGATTTTAAAATAAAACAGGAGTTGCCACCAATTTTAATTCTGGTTAAAATTGGAAAACCTTTTGATTTGCAAACTGGTCTTTTAAATGAGATTCGAATTCGGGAGTCTGATTATGATTAGGGAAGGGTGGAAACTTAATCCCACTGCAGCCCTAATACATCCGTGTAAATACGGTTACCCTAGAGCTTATTATGCAAATTGATTATAATTTTATAATATTTATTTTCCCCAGAAACTCATGACAATTGCATATTTACGAAGAAATAAAGCGAAAATTAAAACAAGAAATAAAGAACAAATTTCATAAAAAAAAGTTTTGGCTTGATAGTTGTTGGCTACGCCTACGTATCCTCTAGTACAATGAGGAACTCAAAGCCACGTAGTTTTGTAGAAAACAAGTGTATGTTAATTGATTTTAATTAGGGAAAGAAAAAAGTTAATTGATTTTAATTTTAAAAAAACTTAACACATTAAAAGAAAAAAAATCATTTTTTTAATATATTTTGGTTTTTTTATATTTTGTTGTTCTGTTTCCTCTTTTTTGATTTTTTGTTATCACATGTATTTTTTACACAAAAAAACAGTCCCAAACAAAAACATAAAAAAAAAACAAGAAAATAAGATCTCTAATTCTAAGCCCGGCCAGCTCATAGACCCAAAACGAACCAACTCAAACAAAAACAAAAAAGAAATTAAAAAAAACACACACACACATACACACACACAAACACATCACACACACACACCCACACTTACACTCTCTCTCTCACCGACACCTACACGCGCTCTGACTTCTCTCTCTCTTTTTCATTAACACACACACAGACACACCCACACATAATATTACATTTCATAGGAAAAAAGGGGTAAAGAGTAAGGAGAGAAATCAAGATAGAGACGCGGAATCGGCAGCAACTGGGAGAGCTACCGGCGGTCATGCAGGTGAGGATGGGTTCAGTGATCAGTGGCTGGGAAATGGAGGAGGTGGCAGCGTCGGTGGTGTGGCGGTTCTATGAGGGAGGGGTGGCCAGTCGATAGCTGGTCTTCGCATCGGGTTCGATTCGTGGGAGGCTATGGGAGGTCACGGCTGGCGTTGTGGTGGTGGATCGGTTCAGGTGGAGGTGCGAACGGGAAGGTAGTGAAAGAGGAGGGGAACCAGTGATAATGATGATGGCGATGAAGGGAGGAGCTCACGGTGGTGAACTGCGAGCTCATAGAGGTATTGGTCTTGCGCGACTGGGTTTCCACGGTGTTTCGCGGTGGATCTTCTGCGGCAGAGAGAAGGGTCGCAATTCTGATGCAGAAGGTGCCGACGATGGAAGATGATGGGGTAGTGGTGATTGGAAGGAGATGACCGGTGAAGGTGATGGATCTGGCGGTTTGGAGAAGGGAATGTGGTCAGATGCGGCTGTGAAATGGGAAATAGCGGTCCGCAAGCTTCGAAGGACCGATCTGCCATGGAGGAAGGTTCGGTCAGTGGCTGAAAGGAGGAGTGGTGTATGGGTTCGATATATGGTGGCTGGTGAAAGTGGAAGGCCGAGATCGGGGAGATGAGAGGTGTTGGAGGGCCGCAATCTTCATGGTGGTTTCGGAGGTTGAAGATGATGATGACTGTGACCTATGGAGGCCGCGACTGGGGTGGAGGCCGTCGCGGTCTCCTCCTCCTTCTCCTTTCTTTTTTTTTTTTAAAAAAAATTTCTGATACAAAATTGGTGCTGTTGAGGTTGGATTTTACCTTGTCTTTTCTGTTGTTGTTACTGGACTGTAATACTGGGATAGTTGCTGGATTGATTGAACTGAATTGTTGCTGGATTGTCACTGTGTTTTGAATTTCCTTGCAGGTTGATTCAAAATTTTTTCGATCCCCTTTCCCGGTTGTTGATGGATGATTATATGATGTTGCTTGGTCAAACGAAATTATTGTTCTAATCCCTTTTTACGGTTGGCTGGACCTGTTATCATGAAAGGAAAAAAGAATCATGGAGTGGGGGAAGCACCTATGATGGTGTCGACCATCCCCTTCCATTTGCTTCTTTTGAGGAACGGGAACCCAACGTTCCCTTTACTCTCTCCCTTTTTTTTTTGAAAGGAATGGGAATCCAACGTTCCCTTCTTCTTTTTTTATTTTTTTTTGAAAGAACAGGCTAAAAAAGGGTACACAAACAAGGATGGGCTGAAAATAAAATAAAAATGAAGTGGGCTGAGAAGGAATCAAAATAGGCTGTTTGCAAGATTTTTTTTTACATAAACAATAAATATGAAAATAAATAAAAATTTGGACAAAATATGGTGTTCACAAGGGGATTGGCAAGAGACCATCAAAGGTTGGATTGTTCTGAAAATGATGGTGACTAGCGGAAGCTATAAAGTTGCAAGGCATAGGTTGGGTTGAAGATTTAATTTGACAATGGGTAATGCACTTCGTGTTGATGTATGATACCCGAGGTACGCGGGCCAGCAATAAGGTTCTGTATAGCCTCAAGGATTCACTGGGAACCACCATCGGGTCCTGAATTTTACTAAGTCTGGATCCTACACCTCCTTGGAGGGCTATATGATAGAACCATATTCTTGGGATCAAAAGTCCCGGTAATTGTTCCTTGAGGAAAAACAAGTTGAAGAGTGATTTTTAATAAATTTTATGAAACCTGCAAATGTTTCATTGTTAACCCACAAGTTTAGAAAATCTCAGAAATTCTCGGATTTGAATTAAAACCCAAAATTTGGATTCTGATTTGATGGAGTTTTGATTTTTTTGATATTTTATTTGAATCCAAAATTTTATGATGATTTATTTTTCAAAGAGTTAGATATATATGTCAGAGATGAATTTATGTTTTGGAAAATGACTTTATATTAAATTATGCATAGAGTGAATTTCAGAGATCGTGAGAACTGCACGTGGGAATGAGGATTCTCACGTCTTCGTGTCTTTGAAATGGTCATGACATGATGTTTCGAGGATGTCATGTTTTGTGTTATGATTAGTGTGGTTATGAATTACTCCAATCTTTTTAGAATATCTATACACTTTTAAGCAATTTCATATTTCAAAATATCTGTCAATTTCGTATTTGAATAAAATATTAATTTTCTTTTAATACAATTCGTAATTAATCTCATATTTTCAAAGCATTCCATTTAATGTAAGAACATTATGCTATATAAATTAATATGTAAGGATATATTAGTTCATTCATCGTGTTTTATTCAATTATCAATATCATTTGCTATCTTTTTAAATATTTGTGTTTATTTTAAATTGACAAATATTTTGAAAGAGTAACAGCAATATATAGTGTTTTGTTGTCACCTGAGTTGTGTATTTTGTGAAAATAGCTCCTAGTGTTTTGTGACTCATCTAAAGATGCATATGTATACATGTACCTGTTGCTTATTATTTTAGGAGTTGAGCCCTATTTATCCATGGGGAAAAAATTATTAGTATCCGACCCTCAGTTATATTAAGTTACGAAAGTTGTCTATTTTTCCGAAAGAAAAAAAAAATGTTATCATCTAAACTCACTCGGCACATTTGTAGTAGGATATGAAAGTAAGTTTTGGGATACTCATCATTTCCAAACAACCATCAAGTGACAGCGAAAGTGCAATGGGCCTAGCTAGCTAATTTGAGAAACGATATGATTAACGAGCAGCAGCTTTTACTAGAGCGTTCCATTAATGTAATTCTCTTGAATACAAAATACACGTTATCCCATATCTGTTATGTGGGGAGGGAAAGTACAGCGGTCAATTCATCCACCAACATCGACTAACACGGCATACGTGCCTTTCGTTTTCCACTGTACTGTTACATGACAGAGTGACAGAACTAGTTTCAAATTCATCATAAATTGTTAACTAAATTGCCAAAAAGTCCATGAGCGGATTGAATTGTCAAAAATCTAATCAAGACCGAAAAAGACCATCCACAAATTCCAAAAAAAAATATATATATATATGGGATAAATTTATACGTAAATACAAATCTAATTAAGAACCTGTAGAAATATTAGATTTACATTTATAAATCAATTTTGTATATAGGAAATGTTTCAAATCGATATGTCGTTATTGCAACATTATTAAATTAATATATTAATATTTATATCAATTCAACAATTGCACAGCTAATTGAAATTTGTTTAAATTGTGAGGATTGTCACTTATTTATCGAAAATGTTATTTATACATATAATTTATGAAAAATCATACCGATATATTTTTATTAATTATTGAATAAGATGTAAGACATAAATTAAAAAGAAATATTTACATGCTCCTGAAGGACATTTAATACGTGCTCTAAGAATATTCACAACCACATACTTTTAAGTTTTAATTTTTATATATTTTTTAAGTATTTTTAAATCAATATTGAATAATTGTGATTATTCCTGAAGCACATATTAAATGTGCTCTATAAACATACAAGTATTTCTCCAAATTAAATGGATTTCATACTTCATCCTATAAAGATTGAAAGCATATGGACTCGGTGTTCTACAACTTAAATATACAAATATAATTGCTCCTTTTCTCCCTTTTTCAAATACAATAATGCTATTCTTACTCTCAATTTTCTTAAACACCTTATTCATAAAATACATGGTTCTCATCACTTATCTTTAGTTCCAACTTATTTTCTATCTATCACTCCTTTCACACATGAGTGTCTACATAGAAGATGAGATGTGGGGGTTTAAATTACATTTTCCTTTCGAATAATGGATATGTCTTGATATAACCAGAAGCACAGACCTGCACATGCAAGTAGCACACGCCCAAACAAAAACATATATAAAATCAATTCTCTTTTGATTCTCGACCTAAGTTGTGGTTGAGAGAGATCCCAAGCCTTTCTCCAGACTCACCCTCGCCGCTTCCTAAAAGGCAACATAACATTACCATTTTCAAACCCCATCAACCTCCAGCAATCATCATATCATACCTCTAGTTAGCTCTTCCTCCTCACTCAGATTCATCACTTGGTGCAAAACTGCAACTCAAATTCCCAACTTCTATCACATATTCTCTCACTATTATTGTTCACCTAGCATCTGATAACACTGCTTGTATAGATACCTTGGTTTTTCGTTTCAGTTGCTGTTTATTCAAAGGGTTGTTGGTTGGTGTTTGTACTTGGAGCACTGGGAATATCTAGAGGATTGATGCTTGCGGTGTCACCTTTGAGGAGCAACAGAGATGAAAGCCAAGGAGAGATGGATAACTTGTCGATTGGCGCCGAAGACTTTGCTGAATTATCCGAAGGGAACTTGCTGGAAAGCATCAACTTCGATGATCTCTTCGCGGGAATCAACGATGGAGACGTGTTGCCGGGTCTGGAAATGGACCCTGAAATGTTTGCTGAGTTCTCACTCAGTAGTGGAGGTGAGGAATCTGAGTTGACCTCATCAATTTCAGTGGTGAATAGCAAACCTGGTGATCATGATGGTAGTGGTGGTGCAAGCAATAGTAGTAAACCTGTTGAAGGTAATAAATCAGCTTCTTCTTCAGATTCGGGTGCGAATTCTGGGTCAAGTAAAGGGGAGGAGATAGTGAGCAAAAGAGATGAGTCCGTGGTGCTGAATCCATCACCTAATAAGGAAAGTGAGAAAGGAAGAAAATCATCATCATCAGCTCAATCAAAGAAGAATCCTCAAGGAAAGAAAAAGGTCAAGAAGGTTAGTTCCTAACTATAAATGATAAATCTATAAACATTACCTTGTGTACTATTATAATTTATTAATAAAAATGTTAAAATCTAGAATTTTATTCTTGGAATTTTTTCATCAATCGGTAATATAACATTACCTGGTTTGATAATTGACTGTTTTGCAATCCTTATAGGTGTTGAATTTGTTAGCTAGTTTTAAGCTCTCTTGTTGAGTCTCGTTGTCTTATTTCAATGGTTAAAAACTCATTCTTCTTTTCATCTTCTTTCCCTGAGAATTAAGCCATGAGAATTAAGCAATTTTAATTATCGAAAAAAATGACATTGTAATGATTCGAACAAATAATTTTCACTACCTACCGCTATGTTCCTTATCAATTAGGTTTTAGTGAAGTACATATAATCCAGCTGAGCTGACCTTTTGAGGTTATGTCTCTATCTCAATTATGGGTATTCCGGAAATTAAGTTACTAAGCATCAAAGAATTCACGGGGTACCGTGAGTTGAAGAGAGAGTGATACAATAAGCAGAAGAGTGTGTTGCAAAAGATTAAAGCATCTGTTCATTGTATTGCGGATTTTGGTTTTTGTACTAACGAGTTGTTGTTTTCCCTTGGGTTGCGTAAAAGGTGGATTGGACCCCGGAATTGCACAGGCGATTCGTGCAAGCAGTGGAGCAGCTGGGAGTAGATAAGGCAGTGCCTTCAAGGATTTTGGAGGTTATGGGAATTGACTGTCTCACCCGCCATAACATTGCTAGCCACCTTCAAGTATAACATCCCTCAACTTCCTCCTCTCTTGTATACATATTGATACTCAAATCTCACGTGAATTTCAACCACCAAGGTTCTAAAATGCAAAAGCAGAATAGGGTTATGCTTATATCATTGTAACTACTTTTTGCAATAAAATAGTTTGAGCTAGGAGTAAGGGTTTCGTTAGCTTATCATCATGAGTTCATAGATTCAAACTTTATGCGTGTATATATAAGAAAAATTGAACTACATATTATGCGTGCAATGGAAAAAAGAAAAAAAACGTCCAGGTGATAATTTGCTTTGATTTTATGTTTGTCTTTATGCTTGCAATGGTTAATTAGGTTTCGGATAAAAACCAAATCAAGTTTATAATTTTGGGGGAGAATTCTCAAACATGGAATTTTTTGTGTCCAGAAATATCGATCGCATAGGAAACATTTGCTAGCGCGAGAAGCTGAGGCAGCAAGCTGGAGTCAACGGAGGCAATTGTTTGGTGCAGCAAGTAGAGGGGGAGGGGGCGGGGGAGCGAAGAGAGACGCGAGCCCTTGGCTTGCACCATCCATTGGATTCCCTCCGATGACACCAATGTCCCATTTTAGACCCTTACACGTGTGGGGGCACCCAATGATGGACCAATCCTTTATTCACGTGTGGCCTAAACCTTCACAACCACCACCACCAGCTTGGGCTGCTGCTCCTTCTCCACCACCTAATTCAGACCCCTCATATTGGCACCATGCTCAGCACCAAAGGGTCAACTCTTCTGTCTTTGAAACTCAATTTAATTTGAATGTGTTCGTTCTATTTCATGCATGCAGGAGTAGGACATGCCAAAAGTAATTACAGTATCGCTAAATTAGAGATTTTCATTCGAACATAATCCTAACTCCTCATATTTAAAGATATTTATAATAAAGTAAATTTTATCTATTTTATTTAACATATACTCATTTATTTTAAAGTTTCACTCATTTTTTAATTAATTTTATTGTGAATGTACTTAAATATAAAAAAAGTACATAGAGCTATGTTTTCCTAAGAAGTTTTGTATTAATTATGTAGGGTTCACTCGTATTCTGTCTACTTTATATGTACAAATGATCATCATTGAATGAATAATTGACAATGTCAATTAAAATTTCTGAAAACAACGGATCCTATAATCCCCAATTTCTTCTTTTATCTAAGATGGCATATTCGTTTTTGATGCAGGCTCCAAACACGCTAACCCCAGGAACACCGTGTTTTCCACGACCTCTGACAAGAACGGTAACTATTCACCATATTATTAGCCTTACTCTTTTGGAGCCACTCTAGTTGTCTTCTCCTTTGAAAATCTGGATCCTTTTGCCAAAACAAAATCACCGTATAGAATACAAACATTGTCACATTTAACTCAAGTTTAAATTTTGGCTCACTCACTATAGAGGAAATACAATAACATGCAGAGATTTGGGTCTCCGACTGTCCCGGGTATCCCAACACCTCCACCACCACCCCATGCCCTGTACAAAGTAGATCCAGGCATTGGCGTCCCCGCTGGGCAACCTGGTCCCCGGCCCCTCTTTGACTTCCTTCCGGTAAATTCTCTTCACTCTCTTCTCCCCTTGTATTTTGAATTTGAGTTTAACTGCTTTACACCACAAGAGTATCCAATCAACGACTGCCATGTAAGTAAGTAAAAGTAGTTTCTTTCCAAGTTAATAAATATGAGAGTCAACAATTTTTGCTTGTTTATTAGGGCTTACTGATTAGCTGCGAGTGTAAAATTACTTTACGCGAATACTGCATGAAAATTAAACTCTCAATAAAAGTATGAATCACCTATACACAATCTAACTAAAAATATAATTTTGCTTCTTACACGCGTCATTGATTTTGAATTTAATCCCTACATTTGTAGTTATTTATAAACAAGTTTCTAATGCCAATTGAAGCCATACCTATACATAGCTCCATCACAATTTCACTTCTAATTTAATTTATCAAAGTTTAGTATGAGAGAAAAATAATTCCTCCTTAGATGACAATACAGATTTAATCCAGATAACATAGAACCATGTAATTATAATTTGAAAAATATTTTGTGTACAATATAAATTTATAAAATAATTATACTATGTACAAGAAGGCAAATAATATTATGGTGTAAGCATTTCTCTTTCTCCTAGGCTCCACAATTTTATTGTCTTGTTGTATATAGTATAAGAATATTATAGATTTGTTCCATACACAAAACATTTCTCTTATAACTTTCTATGACTGCAAGAACTAACTAATCTACAATCGATTGTATGATTCTTTTAAGCAGATTAAATTCAAGATAAGTTTGATATATATATATATATCGCTATTAAAATTATATTTTAACCTATGATCTATCTATCACGAGAAGTCCTTTATTACGAATACATGTTATCCCTTTTTAAAGTTTAATCTTAATAGTTAAACAAATCCGCATCATGGCATCGTCTCATTTTCTTCCTTTAGTTGCGGACAGACATTCAAAGATGTTTTCATCTGCACAATAAAATTATGGGATTTGGCAAATTTACTACGTGGCCCCTTTCTTCTCTCGGGTCATTTTCTTTTCTTCTCTCTCTTTTCTGTATACACGCGTCATTGTTCGTCTGTGACTCTCTGTCAATAAAAACAAAGCTCCGTTTGTTGGATTCCCGTCGTTCTCATGGACAGTTAATAATATCAATTCATGTTCTATTTCATCGTTTAGCTAAGAAAAATATTTATTGTATAATAAAATTATATGATAATATTACACCACTCACAATATGTTTTTTTGTATTTTAGTGTATCTAAAACCACTCTTACTAAATGATAAATAACATGGTGAATATTTATGAATGTGATGTAATATTACTGTACAACTTTATTATACACGTAACATTACTTTTTAGCTATATTAAATACAAGAAACTGACGATTCGTATGAAGAGCGTGCATAGTTATAACATTGGATATTTAAATTTAACTAATAATCGTGTTTGTGTGTGTTGTGTTGTGTAACAGTCAAAGGAAAGTGTAGATGCTGCCATTGGTGATGTTTTATCAAAGCCATGGCTGCCACTGCCTCTTGGCCTTAAAGCTCCAGGGCTTGAAAGTGTGATGGGTGAGTTACAGAGACAAGGAATTCCAAAAGTCCCACCCTCTTGTGCTTGAATGCCAATCCTACAGGGAAAGGGTTTTTTCCCCCTTTCATGCGGTGTGCTTTGGAGGCCACAAAACCCTAATTCGACGACTTCTCAGTTCTTTTGTTTTCCTCTTTTAATTTTCTTCTGTTTCCTTGTTCAGCAGGAAGAGTGGACGAAAATAGCTTATCTACCTCTAGTCATTTTGTGTATGTGCGATTATAAAGACTCTTAAGTTTTGTAATAGTGATCATATATGAGACTAATTAAGGTGATTAATCTCAATAAAAGTTCTTTAGCAAAACATTGCCTTAACCTCAATAAAGTACTTTAGCATAAGTATAAATATCAATTATCATTTAACATCAGATTTACAAAAAAGAAACAAAAGCATAATGATGGAAAAAAGAGGGATCAAAACCAAAACAAAAATTTCAGAGATACCAAAATAAAAATGGCTCATATTTATGACGATTAAAAAGAAAATAAGATGATTTGAAGGTGTAGAATTTAGAATTTAAGAGTTTACACTTTTTCTTTTTTGGTCAAAGAGTTTATGAATTTTAAAAGCTAAACAAAGTATGCCACGTGTTTTATTCGACTTTGGGCCAATTTTACTCTAGAGCGGCCACAATCGACACAAACGGGTATGGTCCAGCAACAAGTATTGGGCTTATATTATGAAGGAGAATATCACACAAGTAGCCCTCGGGTTTTAATCTATGTCCATGTATAGAACTTCTATCATGCGAATTCAGGGAACGGGCCAAAGCTCAATGACCCAAAAAACAAAAAGAATGGGTAAAAGCCTTGTTTGTGAATCCTTGGCAATTGACCCATTAGTTTAACTGCCAAATCTGGCTTCCATGTTTTACCGATCACTCATTAATTGAGAACTTAAAAATTGAACCTAGGGTATGATAGTACATAAATGGAAGCAGGGGCGTAACTAACGTAAGAATATATCTATATCTTATAATTTTTCCTCTTGTGTAAAAATTTAAATAAGTGACACTATATACAAGAAAATAAATATTTTACAATATTAAAACTTAAGAGAGATACATAAATATGCATAATATTCTATGTACTATAATCTTTAAATATCTAATTAAAAAAAGAATTCATGAGAGCTAACCAAACAAAAATTTTAGAAGGTCCAAATAAAAAAAAATACTAAAGAAATAACAATTTTAGGAGGGATTATTGCCCCCATTAACAATATGAGGAGCTGTTCCTTAAAATTGCCGATGGGGTGAGTCAATTCCTGAGATCATGTGATACTCATGATGATAAAAGACATGAAAAAATTTACTCCAAACATTATCACACATTAATATACCAATATTTAAGTTTGACATGATTCTTTATGCATAAGTAACAAAAACTTGAACATATTTATCTGATATATTTCGCACTGTAATTCGAGGGAGTCCCTTTAACTTTACCCAATAAAATTTGATGTGCTTCCAAAATCTCACCTTATTTTGTGGAGCAAACTTCAAATCTAAACTTCAAATCTAAAGTCAAAATGTTCAACCACCAATACCAAAGGCCATGTTCATTGCCTATGTTCACAACTATTTTTCAATTGTCCCCGCTGATGGCGCCACATAATCCAAAGCAAACTGATCCTTCAACATCACTCCAAAATATATCGAATATCAAAAGTGAAAAACCTGCCTTTAACTAATCATACTGGCCATTAAGCTAACTTTAGCAATTTTCCTTTCAAAAAACAAGCATCGGTTTCTGTACTATTACTTCTTTAATTGATGAGCTAGAAGCATAGAACCATATATCATCATGGGCCATGTTGATTATCTTTTAGGCAAAATGTCCCTAGTTCAACTTGCATGTTTTTTGGCCCCTTAAAGCAGGTGAATAAGCCTTTCAGAATCAGTGGTTAATTACTTGCCCACTCAGTGTCTGGCTTGGAAACTAAGTTTGCTAGATTGGAGCCCGCATTGCATTTGTATTTTAACCTGTAGTGCTTTGCATGAATGTAGGCCATCATCAAAATAAGTCGTGTGTGCTAAACAACTATAATGAACTTGCAACTATTTCCTTACTAGTACTACTATTTGCTAGAAATGGAAAAAAGACACCTCGTGAATGAGGCTCCTATCTGTTGGTGTTTGACCTCCAAATCACGAGACAGTAACCTTTGCATTGTGTCGAGACTCATCCTCTTTAACTGATCAGAAATGCAACGATAAAAAATATAATGTCTTTACCGGAATAAGTTTTTTATAGAAGTTTATTTATAACATAATGTTTGTACGATCAAACGAGTTGTAATTTCATTGTTATCGACTTGCAGTCATTCTTCACATAGTTTACACTTTAGAGTATGTTTGTAAATTTGGATTTTGGAAGGAAATGGAAAGGAGAGGAGGACTCATAGTGTAAAATTATATTACAAGTCCTCCCCTGCCTTTCCTTCCCCTCTAAAATCCAAGCTCACAAACATTCCCTACGAAAAAATAGTGCTAGTAGCGGTGAGCATAGTGACGGTGCAATGTGGCTTCTTAGTGTCCAAGTTTCAAACTCCCACTTAAAATTGTGTATTTTTGTTTTTTCGACCTTCATTTTCATTTTAGTTGCCTAACAAACTAGGACAAGGGATTGCAGTAGGCCCGCCAATCAATTTATGAATTCATATAGCGAAGGAGCGGTTCATCTCAGTATGGCTAAACTAAAGGTCAAAAAAAGAAAGACAAAAAAAAAAAGAAGAAAAAAATTGCCACTTTTTGACTTAGACTAGTGCGCTGTCCCTGCACTATGTATCTTTGTGTTTCCCATGCTGACATTCCCTAACCTTGCACATGCATCATGGTCTATAATTCATTATAATCATACCCCACAACCACTCTTCATTCCACAATCCCCGCATAATTCCATGGCCTTTGATGGTTTAGAAGCAAAAGGATCTCTCTATAAAATGAGCCTAACAGGCTGATTCTGTTAGCAGTCATCTCTCATTGTCTGTTCATCACCATGGCTTCTCATGGATTCCATCTCTCTTTCTTCCTGCTCTTGGTGCTTGTTCTCTCCCCACAAATTCAAGCCAGAGAGGGCAAGGTCCTCAGCTTGTTCACCCATTTCAGATTCACCCACAACGTCAAAGATCACCAAGATTTGCCCGAGAAACCCAAAGCTGAGTCCCCAGCACCATCGCCAGCACCAATAACAGCACCAACACCGGCACCAATCACAGCGCCAACTCCAGCACCAACAGAATCAGCGCCATCACCAGGGCCTGATTTTGTTGACATGGGGAATGGCTATGGCCTTTATGGCACTGAGTCTTCTAGCTACCAATATTCTCCTAACAAGGAGACCCCCACAACCACAACTTTTGAAAATGAGATTCTCAATGAAGAGTTCACTCTCAATACCAACTTGTACAAGAACTACAATGCCAACAACTACAACAACGAAGTGGACAAAAACAACAATAACAACAATGAAGAGTACAGGAGCAATTACAACAATGGCTACAACAAGAACTATGTAGATAATAGCTACTCCAACAACAATTACAATGAGAGGTACTCCAACAACAACTATAATGACAAAGAATACAACAACTACAACAACTATAACGGCAAAAGCCATGAGGTGAAGAGAGAAGGAATGAGTGACACAAGGTTCATGGAGAATGGCAGGTACTATTATCCTTCTGTGAAGACTAACAATGAGAATTATAACCTTAACGAGTACGAGTCAGTGAGGGGAAGCACTGAAAATGAAGGTTACTATGACAAAACTCGGTATCCGAATGAGTTTGACACCATGGAAGAGTATGAGAAGCAGCAAGCAAGCCAAGGGTACACACCATGAGTGTTTTTTTATTGTTTTTTTCCTCTTTTTTTTAATATATGATTAGACAAGAGAGTGACACACAATGCATACAAATTGGAAAGGGAGTGCTAAGTTATGTGAGAATTGTGATGTTTTATTTTCTAGTTACATCAGTGATCTTGCACAGTTTCTGGGTTGTTATCATTTGTGCAGTGTGGGGTTCTGTACGTTTCTTTGGTGATTTTCCAATTGAAAAACTTTACATTTTGTGTTCATGTCACAATCAGAAGGGATATGGCTTCTTATACTATAACGGCATAAAATTTCTGCTTCTTCGTTCTTGTCCTCCTTCACAATAATTGGAATTTGTCAAACAAAAACAACAGGGTGTTAGGAGGGGATGCGTATCTTTTTCTTCTCTGTGTCGCCATAATTAAGCCAAAATCATACCTATATGTTAAATGATGTGTCCTCTTTATAGTTGGCGTTATCTTTTGTTAATTAATTGTGACATTTTTTTTTTGGTAATTAATTAATTGTGACATTTGATTTGTGTAGACGGAATAAAAGATTGAAAAATGAGACAGAAGAATTAAATTAAATGCCCTGAAATGGATCGCGAAGAAACATGATTTATGTGTGTTGTCTGGAATTATTATTAACACTCATGATGCTTGTAAGTTACGTCTTGGGCAGAAGGCAGTGTACTGAAATGTTTATTTTAACTACTAATATCTTGGATACTACATCAATATCTAATATATTATTCTTAATGTGTTTCCTATTTAAAAATATAAATTTTAATTTTTTATTTTTAAATTTGATTGGGTGTCTATAAACATTTATTTTTATGTGTTGAAATAACACCACTCCTAGAACATCAATGAATGACGCGTCCACGGTGGTCTAAGGGCAATGTCTTACTATAGCTTAACTTTATGGAGGGTAGACATTTACCAAATCAACAAAACAATGTCACTATGTTCTTCTAATGACGAAATTAAAGAGTGGTGTTTGTGGTACCCTCTTGATATTTTTCCTTTATTCATTGATCCGTGGATGCTGGTAGTACGATAGAACCTTTCACTTTTTCTTTTTCTTTCTCCCCCTTTTCTTGTTTCCTTTTTATTTGACTTCTACTTCTTAGGCTGTATACGAAGGAAACTCTGATGGGAAAATATAAGATTCTATGAATTCATTATATTTTAGTATAGCACAATCTATTGTGCACGCTACGCTGCTATAACAGAGGGAAGCCACGTAATTTACCACCCAAGTGAAGTGACTCACACCTACAACTCACATTAATTGCTGCAGGGTTTCTCCAAAAATTCATGACTTACGTAGTGTTGACACATTGTTAATGCAAACAAATTTTTTTCACACCATCAATTAACTATATGTTATCAAAGTTTTTGTAGAAATAATTTTTTATCGTTGACACAAGGCATAATTAATTGAGCACCAAATTTTTACGTTAACAATATATTTAAGTTTTATATTTTAATGTTACCAATATATATAAATCAACATAATTGAATTCTATTACCCATGAAGTGACTCAAGTGAAAAGAGTACTACTTTATTATGAGAAGAGTATATCTTATCATTAAATCTTATACAAACAATTGTAATTAAAGAATAAAATTACATTACTTTTTTAAATGATCATATTATTAAATAATTTTTAATCCTCATTATTCATATAAAATTATATAGTTCAGATTTATTTCTCTCACCATTATAATAAATCATTCATTTCATTTGAGTCACTCCTTGCACATGTATGTATAGATACAAAAATTGTGATGACATGCAAATTGAGCAAGTGAATTGCTGGTTCATGCATGCGCGCACACAAATCACACATCAAGCAAACAAGGCCACTTCGTTGGCCCAATAAGCTGATCCGATTTTAACTAAATAAAATTAATTATCACGAGAAACAAAGGCATAAGCGAAAAGATTGCGAGAAGAAACAAAGAACAACATAGCAGTGCCAATGGCAACATATCCAACCTAGAATTTCAGACAGGGTTAACCTAACAGTTAGATCCTTGCACTTTTCAATGATATACATCCACAATCTTCCATATTTAATCATGTCTGTAGAAAATTTTCCATATTAAACAACTCAATTGAGTATGAAATTCTGGTTAAGCCCGTCTTTTTCTGTCATCTTCCTCGTCATCATCAGAATCACCACTCTCACGAAATCGTGGATTTTTTTCCTGCCACATCAGAGTAAGTAATTGTTTGAGACAAATCAAATCAAAAAAAACTATTGAAACATGTGCTTGAAATAAACATATGGACTAAAACATTCAGCATGAGGAATACAACCAAAACCATCACGCTTTGAATTGAAAATACAAGTCCCCTAGCCTATGTGACACAATAGGTATGGCGATTGAAATAACTGCAAAATAACTGATCAATCAACCTGAAGAAGCACTAGGATTTGTAGAGCTTACCGGTCTAGACTCATGGTCAGCGTCTCTCTGAGATTCATGATCTGATGATCTTTTTGAGGGCTCACGGGTGTGGCGGTCATCATCTCTGTGTCTCTTTCTATAGTAATCTATGGTCAATTCAAAGGCAAATTAGTAACAGGAACCTTATAAGTGCTTTCAAAAAATCCAAATCCAAATTGCTGGACAAAAGAGATTGTCATGAGATGAAACTACCTCTACCATGCCGATGGGAACCACCTTGATGACCATGGCTTCCACCATGTCTACCATCTGCAGGAGTAAAATTGCTGAACAGTTTAATTTGCGAGGAAGATAAACTCAAACCAAGTCCGAAAGAAATACTATGAACTTAATACAAAAGAAAGTTAAATAGCAAAAATAGCAACCAAACAAACAATGGGGGACATCACTATGGGGGCAACACATGTTGGTGCTATGACCTGTCATACAGTATTAAGATTTAACTTATATTTCGATTCTAATAAACTAAATCCGATATTGAATTGAATGCTGAACAGAAAAGAAACCTACACCACAAGATTCAGAATATAATGATCAGCAAGGAAACTTGCAAAAATCATTGCAATTTTTTAATTCAAGTTCTTCAAAGATGCATTGTTTCAAGATCCAACTTAGTTATCCACAATGGCATTTACATTACACTAAAACAAACTTCAAAAAATAAATTTATTGGACAAACATTTTGAACTTAAGACTTGGATAACTGTGAACTTTAATCAACAGGAAGATAAACGAATCAGATGTCATTGGCTTTTGAAGACATCACTTTGTGCCAATTCCTAATACTGCACATAAATAGGATGCAGGGTCCAAGCTGCACCCTAAACCCAAATCTAAATGAATGCATATAGTTGGAGGCTGCCTCGTGTTGCATATTTACACAGACCCCAACAAGCAACTTTAGAGGTATGGCATAGTTAGTCATATTGTGTCAGTGACTTTAGTCCAGAATTTGATGGTCCCTTCCAGTCAGTGGCTCCGTCACTATATCTTACAAGCAAGTTATCAAACTCAAGAATTTTAATAAACTCGTTGTTGCGTAATAAGATCATAAAATCGTAAGAGTTTAAGAGTTAATTCCAGAGTTTAATTACCATGCTTACAAATCCAGTAGAATTTTGAAATTTTAAAAACAAAAGAAGATACTTCAGCCAAATTTTTAGCAATTTCAAAACTAGTGAAATATTGAGTCAGAGTCACTCATAGCAGCTGAAGATATGTGCAAAATAAAGTTCGGATTTACTTACAGGAAGGTGCAAGAACTGGTGGAAAAGAGCCCAAAGAACCAGCACCATAATCTACAAGCTGCCTTTGTACTTCTAACTCTTTCTGAACCAACTTCCCATAACCACCTCTACGTATGAGGAATTAAGGAAACCAAAAGGAGACTGGTATAATAACTTGTCAATGATCTGATCAATCAAATGGATAAATCCAAATACATAGAAACTGGTGTATCTCATTCTTCCAGAATAATGCAGTAAAATTCCTGGCTTTAGATCAATGAAAGGTATGAGTTTTCATATTTCATCATCAATTAGAACATGGCAGAACCTCAGCCAAAGTAAGACTTTCTATATTTTGAATAGGCGTGGACATAATCAAAAGCAAAGTCCATCTTGAATGTCAAGAAACATGCTCAGTGAACACATTTACAGAAATTATGAGTGCTTACCAAGGCAAAACAAAGTTACATATATTTATTGTAGAGATTAATCACTAATGAATCATATTAGTTATAAATTTATAACATTCTGAACTTCTAAGAATTGCAACATTCATGCAGCTGCACTCTATAACAACAATATTATTTTCATTTTCCTGTAAAGGAGAAAATAATTCAAATCAGGAAGCAAAAATTGGAGACAATTTTATTTTAAACGGTTAAAAGGATATCAGGGTCATAATCAGTGCGATATTCGTCTCGGACCTGCACATAATAAGTGATATGGGGAAAAACAATAAGACTTTTACATTGGCCAAGAACAAAAATAGGAATAGGGAACAAAGGCACAACAGTTCACCTGACCACCACTACGACCACGACCCCATTGTCTGCCGTCCTGGAACCCCCAGTCAAAATCAACACGAATGGGGCGATCATCAAGTATTGTCCCACTTATGTATTTGCAAGCATCCTCAGTATCTTCACGTGAGTAATATCTAGTAAGAAATGAATAGATTTATCAATCAATAATGAATCATTTTTTCATTGGCTAATGAATCACTGCAATTCACAGAACAAAATCATCAACATTTAACCAATTGGAATTCTTGACACAAGGGTCCAGTAAAGGTACGTTTCCAACCTTATTCAACAATTAATTCAATGATTGAACAACTGGGAGCAATTTCCTGAACATACCTAGCTGACATTCTAATGACAAATATTCCTTGCTCATTATCACGCAATCACTTATTCAAAAACCACGCGTGAGGCTAAAAGTTTTCATTCCCCATCTCATAGGAAACCCTTCTTGTTCGGCTTAGACTTACCCTGGGGTTATTCTATTGATAGGTTCTATAGGAATTGGACAATTCTATTTGGTCGAACACACTGTGACAAACTCCAATGTTCCTTTCATTAAAGTATTCCACCACAATTAATTCACTGATTGAACAAGCGGGAGCAATTTACTGAACGTACTCAGTTGACATTCATAAAAAGTATCTAATGACAAAAATTCCTTGCTCATTTATCATGCAATCACTTGCTCACAAATCTTGTGTGGGGGAAAAGTTTTCATTTCCCATCTCATAGGAAGCCCTTTTCGCTCAACTCAGACCTCCCCTCAGGGTAATTTAGTGATAGGCGCTAAGGAACTGGACAATTCTACTTGGGCGAATACCCTGTGACAAACTCCTCCGTTCCTCTCATTAAAGCATTTCACCACAATTACACGACCCCGATAATATTCCTAGAAATTAATCACTGGTCACTAGACTATACACGCATGCTGATACCTAAAGAGATAACAAAAAAAGGGGAATTACAACTAGGTTTTCCAATAAGAGCAGTTTAACATTGTATTCATTTTCATCCTGCAAATCCAACTTAAATTCCCTTACAATACGAAACAGAAGCCGCAGGGCGTTTTCGTGTTCTTATCCAAGCCCATGATGATCTTCTTGATCTCGCCAGCTCGGGAAAACAGCTCGTAAACTTGCTCCTCCGTCGTGTAGAAGGACATGTTCCCAACATAAACAGTTGTTGATGCCTGGAGCGCATGCTCAAACTCCTCTTGAGTTCCAGTAAATCTTCTATCTCGGTACGCTGAAAGCTTAGACGGATCCTACGAAACGAAAAAGAACAATGATAATATTTTATTGAGCTACACAATATTTAATTAAAAATTCTTCAAGCTAATTGGATCGTTTTTTTTTTTTAACATTACAAATTGGCAAAGAGAGTAGTGTACCTTAAATAACGAAGCCATGTGTAAATTTTCAATTCAGCAGCGACAATTCATCAAAAGGAAGAAACGAATACAGAGGTAGAGGAAGAAGAAGAGGCAGAAACAACCTCAACGAGTTCCAAAATTTCCAACGGCTTAGGGCAAGGAAACCACAACCACACAGACACGAAGAACTGAAGAAGAAAGACTCGCTCAACCGGGTTTCGAAATGATCCCGAATTAACCCGCTCGGTTCGACCCGAAATATCCATCACGTCTGGCCTAAAAAATTGGATGGGTATGAAGTATGGGCCTAGGCCTAAATACTCAAAGCCCATTGGATATTTTGAAGCCCATCAACCGCCACTTGCAACACTGGCGCAGGGTTTTAGGAGCACAAGTGCAGCCAGTGAGAGTGTGGAACCCTAAACCCTGTTTTCCGATCATTTCCGATAGTTACAGGACATGGCATCCACCGCCGGCGCCGCCGCGAGATCGGTTTTCCGATCATGCTCCGCTCGACGCGCCGCCTTCCGTGTCGGTGCGGAAGCTAAGGCAGCTCGTTCTCCGTTCCGTCTCGGCACAAACAAGCCTCTCTCCCAATCCGCACTCAGGTAACTATAACTTGCATGCCGCGCAGATTCGTGAATTGCGTAGCACATTGCAAGAATTTGGTGAATTATTTGTGGATTTGAGCTTGGTTTACTGTGCTACTTCAATCTCTGTGTTTGTTTGAGGGTGATATTGTTTTGTATTAGGTTTCCTGTGGAATTGGATTTAAGCATGGCTTATTTGTGCTGGATTTTGGTTTTTGTGTTGAGAATAATGCATGTGTGGTTGAATTCATTGGTGGAAATGATTTTTGTGTGAGAAGGTGTCGTGCGGAATTGAGCTTCTGTGTGGAATCCATGCTGCCTTACCACACGGTCACTGCTTCAGCATTGATGACTTCCATGCTGTCCGTCACCCGCCGCAGCTATGGTTGGCTTCCTGAAGGTATTTTACTTTGCTAATGCAATGCGCTGTATCATTTGTTACAACTAAGTGTTTCAATTTGTTTAGTTAAATCTTGAATGGTTTTGGTTCAGTAGCATTGTTTTTGAAGATTTCGTTTTGCACCTCATAACTTAATTAGCATGATAGCATTCCTTCCGTTTATGTGCATATTTTGTTTTTGGGGCTATCACAAATTGCAGTGTTTGCGAATGGCCTACAAAACTTTGTTCTTTTTCCCGTCTGTTTGTTATATACTTAGCAATAGCATTGATGCCCTTGCTAGTTGGAAGTTGGTACATTACTGCGGTTTGAAAGAGGAGAGGGGATTTAGAAGATATTTTGCAGTTTGTGTAGGGAAAAGATTTGGACTAGAAAGAGTATTATGTTATGTGGTCAGTGGTCCCACTATTTGGGTCACCTGGTCGGTGTTCATTTTAATTGCCTGACGATTGTATTTTACTTTTGAATTAGGTAGCTAAACATCTGTGTGATTCCTTGTGTTCTTTCTTCAATTTAATTTTCGGGTAAGTTAGTGTTTTTCATTTCAAATTCTTGGGTTTAACTAAGTAGGGTCTTTGAGATTTTATATAGTGCATGCAAAATATATACGTAATATAATATAGAAATATAGGCATATTCAGGGGAAAACGTGGTTCATCTATCTGATGCTTGACTGAATGCTTGATAACTATTAATCGTGGGCCTGAGATTGATGGATTAAGTTATTCCCTGAATCTTCTGCTTTCCCCACTCATACAACTAAATATAGTAGTAAGCAGTACACACTCCTTTTGTTTGTAGGCCATGAGAAGACTATTTGAAGATCAAGAAGCAAAGTTGGGATGACATGGAGTCTTTATTAGGAACAATTTCTAGATATCTATCACCAATTATTTAACATTATATGGAGCGATTTGTCAGCTCTCGGAATGTTTGTTTAGTTTGGGATGATGAGTGTCATTATGCTGGATTCTTCTTTATATCAATGTTTAGAAAATAATTACTTGCCTTATGTTGTTTAAAGTTCGTGAGTACAATTGTCACGAATAAATATGAACAGCAGGCATAATTTTCTTGTTTGGTCTGATTTGGAATATTATACACGTGTCTTGTTTGACTGTGCTGCTGAAATTCTTTCGTTAAAACCATACTTGGTGCATTTTTTTGGGCATAATTCTCGGGTAAATTTAAAATTAAGTTGTATACTGATCTTTTTTGTTTAATCAGATTGCAATGATGATGTGTGATAAGTGTTCTGAAGATGCAAGCAATCTTTTATGTACAAATCTGCTTCGTGAGACAGTGTCTTGACTGAGCCATCTGTACTTCTTTCTATTTCAGATGCATAGAAAGGCTGCTACTTTATCCAGCTTGATTTTTAGTGTCTGAAGCCAAATAAGCTGAAAATGTATTGCGCCTTGTTGGATAAAGTTTTGACTTGTTTGTCCGTGTTATTTAGAAACTTCATATTGATTCAGCTAGGAGGTTAATGAATGTTAGACGTGGAGTATGTAGCAAATGTTTTTTATTCCAATTTGACTCCTTTATGGTTGATCTAAATTCACCTAGTATACGCTTTCTCCAATTCTCCTATTCAGTTACTTATACGGAATGAGTATGTTGTCCTCTTGGCTGGGTAAACCGTGAACCGTCAATCACACTGATATTTTTGGACTAAAATTTTATTGGCTTGTAAGCTACTTTTACTTTGCTGATAATTTGGTTGTCTCTGGATTCTTACCTTTCTGTATACAGGGTAGTCGGTGATGTTTTCTTATTATTTTATTTTTTTAACTTTCAGAAGGAGAGGGATCATGATGTGATAACCACAAAATGCAAAACAGAATGTGCTCAAAATTTACATCGTAGGTATCAAAGTTGGATTGTTTGGTAGTTCACTTCTTAGAATACTGGCTTTGGATATTTGAACGCTACGTTAGACGGTCAACTTCTGATTCTATTTCGCATGTTTTGCTCTGTGACCTCCGCTAGAAGTAGAAGCAACTTTGGATTGGAGAAATGTGCTTTCCCAACTGATATAATTTCCAAAATGGGTACGGTTATTGCATCTCAATTTTGCAATATATATATATATATATATATTTGCTCGGCTTAGTGTGCGAAATCTATGGATTGCCCAGTATTTTATATTTTCAAACAACCTGAGTTTGGTGACTCGCTAGTTGCCCATCGTTTGGAATGCAATTAATCCAATCACGAAGTCGCATGTTAGTTCCAGCGCTATCCAATTTCCAACAAGCTTGGACGTTGTTAATTTCGCTACTAGTAGCGTTGGAAATCAGCCAGTGGTTTCCAATATCCAGTTCTGTTCCACAATGATAGCCGAAAAAGGGACACTAGAGAGAAGCTTCAGTGATCGGCAAATTGAAAATTTGATTCCTTGAAAATGAGGAAATTTATAAAGTAAGAATTGAGAAGTTAATCACCCTCTGATTATTGAGTGATGCCAAGGAGCCCAAAACTTCTTCCCAGAAAATATGTTGGACACAATTCACATACATGTGGCAAATTATAGCAGCTCGATGGAGATTGTGGACGATTGAAAAATTCGTTTTATTCTCATCATAAGTTGCCACTTAATTCAGATAACCACTTTCAAGCAAAAATTTCTAGTTGACAGCTACTTTTCTTGATTATTTGGTGAAACCTACATACAATGAAAAACATGATCTAAAGATAATTAATCATTCACTTTTTTACTTTAGAATCCTCTAACTTCTCACTTTAGAAGAGCTCACTCTACAAATAAAAATGTTCAATCTTGCAAGCAATACGCTGATTACCACGGTTATTATAATTGGTTAGCAAGGTTAATGACGCCACACATACATGCTGCTGTTATTAGCCTCATTTCACACGTATGGGCAATTTAGATTATAATAGCACGGGCAAGTAATGCATTTCTGTTTGGGATATTGTACTGAGAAAAACACAATCGTTAACCTCATTTCAATTCCATGGGCAGTTAGATTCTAACAGCGTGGAGTTTGGCTCTGCTTATTGCACTTGATTCTACCAAAAAAGAGGTTGGCATTTACAGAACGGCAATCTGCACCTTAGGGTTCAGAATTACATTTGCATGAAATATAACTGAATAAACTATTAAATTCAGGAAATGTATAAGAATATTCACTCTTGCGTGTTAAGCGCACATCATTTTTCAAAACTGACCTGCCGAATAATTTCGTGCACTAACCACGTCAATTTGAAGGCTAATATAAGCAAAAAGGCTGTACCACATGAAAACTGCACCGTAGTCAATTTGTTCAATGGCCAAAATAAAAATCAGAACCTCAAAATCACTCTTCCACAACATTGACTAGTTCATATTCAACTAATGAAAGATTGTTGTCCTCTTTAACCTCAAAATTTGCAGGTTCAGGTTCGGAGACCTCGATACGCCCCCATTTATCAACTGCTAGCCTCATGGATCCCTTGAACATGTCAATCTTCGCATTTCGCAGAATCAGAGTTGAGTTTGGCTTCATGAGCTCCACTGTACAAAAAATAAACCAATTAATCACCGCTGTACTAAATTCAAACCAAACAGACACCACACTCAGCAATGACCGGAAAGGATACACGGTAGAAAAATAGACATATGAAAATACATCAGTTTGGTGGAAAATAAATTATGAGCACTGCATGGGCTCCAAAATTCATTTTGTTTTTACAGAGTCTATTGCATACTCCACATTGTTCAGCTTAGTTGGGCAAACATCTCGATTACAGCCCAGACTATTTCTAACATTGGCAAACACCCCACAAAACATGATTAATACTAGCAAGAAAAATTGTTAGTTGTGTGGAACATCACGAAGACTTACCCCCCATCCAAGGGTGAATGAGTTGTATTATTTGTAACACCATGTCGACTCACATCTCATCCATTATTAGATAGGGAGTGGATCCCATTCAAGTAGGGTTCACACCCTATTCAATGGTGGATCCCACAATCTATGAGTACAATTAACATTTCTCATGATGAATATAATATGAGTCAGCACGAGTTAGGTTATTTGTATTGCTCTCATATTACATGGGTACATGCAGACTCACATCTCATATGCGATTAGATGGGGCGTGAATCAAATCTCATCCAATGATAGATGAGATTGGAGTCAGGACACGGTGTCGCAAATGCATACAGATAACATTTTTATTTCGTTAAATTCTCTATGCAGTAAAGTAAAATCAAACAAAACATAACTACTTTTCACAATAGAACTGTTACACTATCAGCACAAAAAAAAAAAAAAAACAGACACAGAAGGTTATCAAATTCGAAAGTTTAGATAATCTCAATTTTATATGGTAACATCGTAAACTTACAAGAGTTTTAAGAGTTAACTCGAGAATGTAATATCCGTACACACAAAAATATATGCAACTTTCAAAGAAACACGAGGAACATCATCGTACCCTGTTCGTTGCGGGCGGTGAAGACAATGGTTCCGGTTTCGTCGCCTACGACGCACTCAGCAATGCGCGAGGGGCGAGCAGACCGGCTGCCCCGGTTGCTAACGGTCTTCACGGGGTTCAAGCTAACCACCTTAACCGTCAGCGTGTGACCGGTTGTACCCGGTTTCAGCTGTTCTACCTTCACAAAGACCGGTTTTCGCTTCGCCGTCTGTGTTGCCATCGAATCACAGTTCGCGTTTTTCCAAATTTGTTGAGCGAGCGAGCGAGAGAGAGAATCTTCTATCGATTCGCAGAAATCAATCGAGCTTTAAACCCTAATCCCAGCGTCTATTTCCAGCTTTCGGAATTGTAATAGTTGGTGGGCCTCATTCATTTTGCAAGCAGCCCATATTTTCGGTCCGTGTTAGGCCTCGTGGTTTGGCCCAAAACACTTTTTCAGCATTACCGGAGTTACTTCTTTTGGAACGTGAGGCTGTTAATTGTTTAAAGGACAAAAAAAAAAAAATACTATTTAAACACTCAGTTATTTACTTAATAATTATTAAATATAATGATATATTTTATATACTTCATTTATCACATCACATCTAATAAGTATTTAAAGATATCCCAATAAACATTCAGTTTTCTTATGATTAAATAGTATCACTCTCAAAGATTGTTAATCGTTTAAAGATAGGCTATAGCTCCAGACCTAGAAAAAAGAAATGATAGCCTATAGCCGGGGTTTTTTTTATTCTTTCTAATTTTATCTTTTCTTATCTCATATTTTGATACGTTTTATTCCTGTTTTCAATTTTTCAATTTTTAATTTTTAATTTTTTAAAATTTTATAAAAAAAATTATAAAAATTATAAGATTTATTTTTTAATTTTTATTTCTAATTTTCTGTATTTCCTTCATAAAATTCTAGAAATAGAAAAATTAAAACCAGATAATGCACCCAACCTTTCATTATTTTCATCCCAAGATTTTCTCTTTCGCAGTGCAGCAACCCCTCACCCTGGCCCCAAAGCCCTTTGTAAAACACAGCTGGGGGAACCGGCCTCATGTAAAACAAATTTTTGCTTCAATTTCTACTAATGCTTTTATTTTTCTTTCTAGAAAATACATCTTTTAGAAGTTTAACTAAATGAACTCAAAATTTCCATATGATTTAAAACTCAAATTTTATTAAGCCAATATATATATATATATATAACAAGAAGTTTTCTTTACTAAAGGGCTAATTTTACGCTTATTTAGTATCCCCATTCAGTTTGAGTCATTGAATTTGGAACTCAAAAATGTTAGTTGTTTCAAGAAAGCCTTTTTTCTTTCTTTCTAATATTATCCTTTGTTATCTCGTATTATTACAGCCTTTCATTATTTTCATCTCAAGATTTTTTTTTCTGTGTTAGAAAACGTAAATAAATAAATAAAACTTATGAAGACTTAAGACCCGAGAAAGTGCTTGGTTATGTTTTGGACAACTGTTACTTATACAGTTCACTTTATGGGTCTCATCGTGGCATTGACCTTTGTCACTAATGCCATGATAGGTTCATTAGGTTGTCATTTCACATATCAGCGCGCCTAATTTTATAGCATTGCTAATTGAAAAATGGTAAATGTCAATCATTATATTTATATTATATACTAATATTAAATTATAAATTATAAATTAATATGTAAAAGTTATAAATCAAGATATAAAAAATTATAAATAAGTATATATTTTGTATATTTATTTATAATTTTTTATATATTAATTTATAATTTTTTGTGTATTAATTTATTATATTTTATACACTAATTTATAACTTTTAACTTGATATAAATATATGGTGTAAGTATGATGGTAATTATATATCATTCCTCTTGCTAATTTCATGCACGGTTAATTACGTCTTAAATGATTACTATAACAATGAGGGCATCCTCCCAAAAAGCAAATCAAGTTGATTAGACTGAAGTATCAACCCAATTATTCTCCACATTCCTTTTTGGATACACAATTATTCCTCAATTCTATATCAAAGGAAACGACAATGGCAATTTCAAGGGCACTGTTGGTTATGTTCCTTGGAACTCTCCTAGTTTGCTCCCTTCTACCCCACAACGTTGAGGCCACTGATATTGGAAATGGGAAAATGAGTCCAAAGAATCCCTCAGGATGCAATTTGCCAAAGGCTAATCCATATAAAAGAGGCTGTGAGCCACAGTTTGGTCGTCGCGGCAACCCACCTGCAGAAGCATAATTAATCGATGAGTGGAGGCAAAAGGAGCATAAACAAATCTTTATAGGTTTGTTGCTCATCTTTTGATTAAGGATATAAAGAATACCCAAAAATAAATACGTAAGTGTCTTTTGAAATTCGTACCATTGTGCACTTTTCATCTCGCATTTTGTTTCTTTGCATGTGTGTTGTTGAAAAATTCCCAATATTTCTATAAATGACAATGTTAACTAAACACGTAAACGAACGTCTTGTATGAGAATGTGGTTCTCGAGAATAAAATTTTCAATAATGTTATTTCGTGAATGAAAAATTAATCTGTCTACTAAACGCCCTGTTAAGGATAGTGTGCGAAACCCCATTCTCAACATCATGTCTAGAATCATATTAACCTAAAAAGTTTCCAAACATATTGGCATCACATAGGACAAGTGTGTTCGCATTCCTAGCTTGTTCGCTTATCAAGCTTCGTCTAAACAGGACAAGTGTGCAATGCACATGTTTAAATTGATATGTATATAAAAAGTATTTAATGATATGTACGAATCAAAATGTCGAAGCATTCAAAATTTCGTAATAGCATGATCAAACAAAAGATAAATTAATTACCAAAAAAAAAACAAAAGATAAATTACGTTTAAAATATAATATTATTAAAGTATCCATGATAATATTAGTTCTTCGAAGAAATTGAATCATCACATATATGCAAAAGTTGAACTCCAAAATGAAAATAGAAAAAAAAAATATTTAATTACCGCACCACATATAAAGAAATATTGAATTATAGAAATTTTATGATAACGAAACACAATAGAATTATTACACACGTGTAACTTGCTTCGAATTCATTGAATAAAGTGTGTGTTTGAAATAAATATTTCCCGAATGATAAAACATATTGTAAAAAATTGCTTCATCAGCATAGAAATACAATTTTGGGATCTTTCCTTTACAAAAGAACAAAAGATGACACCATAGTAATGGTTGTTTTCATTATTGCAACTATTTACAACAGTTTATATCTATCTTTTATAGAAGATTGAATGACTGCTGCAAGATTATAATATTCTATTGCGTCATTTAAAGGCAATGCATATATATAACACATGTCTTTAAAAATAATATATTTAATTTGTGAATATGAGTCATATATGTCAGGATTTAAATCTGATCATCTTAATTTTTTTTCACATAACAATATCCTTTTGTAATTTGATATCAAATTTAATAATAGAATGTACTTTCATAATCAACATAAATATTCAAATCAGATCATTATAATGCAAGAGACCTCTTTTAATTAAATCAAATTATATTAAATTTCCATATAGTTTAAAAAGCCCTGTTACCATACATATTGAATCCTGCAAGAGGATTTTTCACGGAAGGGCTAATTTGAAATGGCTAATTTTACATTAATTAAGTTGCGCGATTTTGTTTGAATTCCTGAATTTCGCACCACGAAAATGTTGTTTAAAGATAACCTACAGCTGGTGGAGGTTTTTATTTTCCATCATTTTAGTTAGCCTTTCTTGTTTTACTCTTCCATTATTTTCGTCTCAAAATTTGTTTTTTATTGGAAAGCAAAAACTATCTGTGACGACCGAGAAAGTGCCTTGTATAATTTCTGGGTGCTGGCTAGGATAGATCTTTCTCCATCATTCGGTTTTAACACATAACAACACACCTAATATTTATAGCATTGCTAATTTAGGGCATGGCTAATCATAGAGAAGAAAAACGTCTTACTAAAATGCATGAGTACTATAAAAATAAGTGCATCCTCCCAGTGCAAATCTAAGTTGATTCAATTTTATCAATTTGGTTATTCTCAATTTCTATATCAAAGGGAAATTGAGGCAATGGCAATGCCAAAGGCAATGATGGTTTTGTTCCTTGGAGCCCTTCTGTTTTGCTCACTCCTCCCCAACAATGCAAAGGCAACAGAAATAGGTTATGGGGCAATGCAAAGGGACACAAACCCAGGATGCAGCCCAAAAAATCCGACAAACTGCCATTTGCCAGTCGCTAATCCATATAGAAGAGGCTGTGAGCCTGATACCCATTGTCGCCAGCAAGGTTAATTTAGCACAGCAAACCCTAAATAAACAAACATACATATGCTGTGTGTATAGACTTCCTAAAAAAATATATACGGAAGTGCCTTTGAAATAAGTACTATTGTATAATCTAAATCATATGTTATGTGCCTTTTGGCTCTTGTAGTGACTTCATAAAATAAATACAAAAGTGTTTTATGCAATTAGCGCCCTTATCAAAATCTCACACCATTTTCCTTTTACAAACAAGTTGTTGGACGAGTTGTTACAGACAACCTAGTTAGTCATCCTTCCATTGAATAAGAATATAAGTTCGACTCCTAACAAACACGCTTATTTGAAAGAAGGATAATTATGAATATGAATATTCAGTCTCTTATAATAAGAGAGCAATGCGGCCCAACAAGTCTAATATAGGTGCATTTAAATAAAAATTATTTCATTTGTTGAATACATTTGTTTCACTTTAGACTTAATTATGTGGTTGTTGTCAAAGATAAAAATACATCCCATCATGAAGTTGCTCCAGGGGCGCGGATGCATATTGTAGAGGGTGAGCCCCCACAGGAATTTGAATTTTTTAAAATAATTATACTGAATATATTTTTGCCTCCATTATTTTATGAAATTTACCACATTAACTATAATTAAGATAAAATAATAAGATATAACATATTTTATTTTTTATTTTGCTTACATATTATATTTACCTATTATCAAAACTTTTTGGATCTATCACTAAGTTGCTCAACATAGGCATTACCATAAGATCTTGCATGGTCCAAGTCAGGTTGTGGATGTTCTTAGGCGTCACAGGTCGCGCTTGCTTAAGTTTATCGTCGTCGGTCACATTTTCTTCTTGTCGCTGTCATGTTAGGTTTGGAGCACTGAAAATACTGTTGTTATTGGATCAAAAATAGCGAGGAGTGTTGATAGGATTGATGAAGCTCGAGCTAAATATATTTTTTTTATTTTTCTACTTTCAATTTTTTTAAAATTCATATCATAGTAGTGAAAAACATTGTCATTTGTCATCTTTTATTTTTCGGTTGGGGGAGGATAGGGGAGGGAAAGAGTTCCTAATCGTTGTTAAAATTCTGTTGGCTTGAACTCGGCTGCACTTTTGATGAGATGCATAAAATTAGAAATGTCAAAATGAGTTCAATTTATCCGATTAGAGTGTTTAAATCGTCAATTTTGAGGGATTGGGCTACCTTTTATAACTTGCATAAAATTTCAGCCCACATAATCCACAGATTTTGGTGGGTTGAGACTGGCTTAGTTTATGAGCTAATTTTTTTTCTTTTTTTTTTTAAAAAAAATAATGGTATTACTTTGAGACTTTGTATATTGATATCGACTTCTAAAGCCGAATTATTATTTTATTGTTATCATTGCTCATGTTGAATTTTTTCTGCTATTATAATCGTGTTATTGTTGATATTTTTTTTAACTTTTTGGTGAATTGGCTCTCTAAAAATGGGCTGAACTCATTATTTAAGCTTATTTTATTTGGGTGGATTTTTGGGAGACTTTTGATGGGAGGGGTTGACCAGCCTTAACACCTCTATACAAAACCCTCCATTTATCCGCCGCCTCAAGTCATTCGAATTCTTGATTACACGCGAAAAATTTAGACACCATGTTAAACGTCATGTCAACACTAAGCATAATAATAAACAACTAACCTAGACCAAATAGGAGTGAAAACCTCTTCCAAGGTACTAAACCATTTTATTTATTTTAAAATAAATATCTCTTTTATTTTTTAAGTATATTCATAAATCAATGTATTTTGATATAAAATTGTGTGTATATCTATATATTAAAAAAAGGAGACCAATACTAATTGTAAAATGCATGACATTTTTTGGACAAAAACATAAATCAATCTCTCACATCATCAATTAAATGCATTATTAGAGAACCAATAGTAATTGTAAAATGCATGACATTTTTTGGACAAAAACATAAATCAACCTCTCACATTATCAATTAAATGCATTATTAGAGAATATCAATATTTCAACCGAAAAAAACAAGAGAATACCAGTATGCATATGTTTGCACTGTTTACAATTTTGTGCAGTGTGTTTTTCTTGATGGAGAGACATATTTACACGTTAGTACTGTGAGTCGTCATTAATTTTTAGGTAAAATAGATTTTTTTATTTTTTTATCTTCATTTAATTGTTCAATTTGGTCTTGTATCTTATATTGATTTACAATTTGATCCTTTATGTTTTAAATTGGCATCAAATCCCAGGCTTCTCACATAATTAATGGAAAATGTCATCCTCACTCCTTTATTTTTTTTTGGTTGATATCCTCTCTCTTTCACTCCACCCAAAACTAGAGCTGGTAAAATAGGTTGGATCCTCCATGTTGTCTAGCCAATTCGTTATTTTTTTTATAACACGAGTTGGCATTTCCAACTCAAATGGCAAAAATAGCTTAAATTATAATAAAAATTGGGTTGACCCGTCGGATGAACACTTTAAATTCAAATAATTAAAATGTGTTAATCCGCCTTGCCCACCCCACGTGCCTTTGCCACCCCTCCCAAAGCAAATTAGAAAGCATGCCAAGTTGTCAAGGTAATTTGGGTTGACTACACTAATACATTCCAATATTGGGTGGGCTTGCATGTTGACCCGTCAAAAGAAAAACAAAAATTAAGAAAAAGATAAAAAAAAATAATTGTGTTTCAATATTTTTAATGAGTTATTTTTTAAAGAAATTAAATATAAAGAAGGTTTCACTTAAAAATAATGAGATAATATTTACACAAACTTCCAATCAAAAAAGAAATATTCATACAAACCTGCATACGAATTCAAATATAATAGTTTAATAATAAAAATCAGTAACTATACAATAATGAGATATAATAGTTTATACAATAATGAACATATTTACATCCCCCGTTTTAATTGAACATGGTGCTGATATGGGGGAAAAAATAATGGAGGCAGGAATTCATAAATAAAAATATTATTCGAACACCTAAAAATTAGATATTTATTAAAATATCTATTTTATAAATTATAACTATTGAATGTAATAGTAATTCCTACACCCCCTATCCATTCATCATGTCCAATAAACATTCATCTTTTCATGTGTTCAAATAACACTACTCTTTAGATTATCTGAGCAGCAAAGTACATTTGATTTTGATAAACAATAACGTTAATAAGTGCTCGTAAAGAATTCAGTAACAAAAAGTACTGTTCCATTCACTAAAGAATTCAGTGATTGTACAGAAACAATGGAAGTTTCTTACCACTGAATACTGGAAGTCAATCTTACATGCTGAATTTGCAAGCCAGTTTGTGCACCAACCAGTGCATTACTGCATTTAACTTGGATCACTTTATGCATCTTTCTGACTATAGAATCAATAGGGTGCCTCTTGATTTGTTGAGCTAATGCAGAATATAAGCAAGCACAATTTTTATTTTTCACCTAGTTTCACCACACCCTTGTAACCTTGTTCCCTAACCAATGCCTCCTGTGGTTCCTTTTACTCTATTGTTCCAGCCACCATTGATGCCTGCTGCAGTTCTTTTTCCTCTGCTCCTGCCACTACCAATGCCGGCGACTGTTCCTTCTCGGTTACTTGAGTTTGTTCTTCTCCCTCCTCTAATTGTTGCACCACATGTTGCTTTAAATATCTGAATAGGACGAGTAATATAAAAGCTGCAAGGAGAAGTTATATCATAAAAATCAATCAACTATCACAAACTCGCCATATCCTTATGCAAATTTAGGGCATATTTGATTTGAGATTTCAATTTTCAGTTTTCCAGATTTTGTGAAGGAAATACTGAAAATTCTAAAAACTACGGACCTGTTTGATTTGAGTTTCTAATTTTCAGTTCTCCAGATTTTGTGAAGAAAATACTTCAAATTCTGAAAACTACAAATTTCAATTTTCATTTCCACTATCTCATTCACAAAATCCTGAAAACTAAAAATGAAAACTGAAAATTGAAATCAAATAGGCCCTAATAGGGTTCAAAAAATAGTTTTCAATTTTCATTTTTAGTTTTCACTTTTCAGTCAATTTCCTAGTTTTCATGATTTTGTGAAGAAAATAATGAAAACTACAAATTTCAGTTTTCACAAATTTCAGATTTTGTGAAGGAAATACTGAAAATTCTAAAAACTACAGGCCTGTTTGATTTGAGTTTCTAATTTTCAATTTTTCAGAATTTATAAAGGAAATACTTGAAATTCTGAAAATTACAAATTTCAGTTTTCACTTCCAATATCTCTTTCACAGAATCCTGAAAACTGAAAAACTGAAAATAAAAACTGAAAATTGAAACCAAATAGGCCCTAATAGGGTTTCAAAAAATAGTTTTCAATTTTTATTTTTGGTTTTCACTTTTCAGTCAATTTCCTATTTTTCATGATTTTATGAAGAAAATAATGAAAATTACAAATTTCAGTTTCAATTTTTATTTACAATCCTTCATCATTGTTTCCTTCACAAATTCTTGAAAAGCAGGAAATAGAAAATAAAAATTAAAAATTGAATTTTGAAACCAAATGCACCCTTATCTGTCTGGTGCATGCCAATGAAATATCCATGACTACTAGTACACTTTCGCATAAAGCAGTTAAGTATAAATGGTCTGAGCTCATTTTAAAATTGCTAAAACAAGTATATATGGTCTGAGCTCATGTGTAAATTGATTAAACAAGTCTTATTCTGGCAAATTATAGTGCATGAAACAAATTGGAATCAAATCACTTAGTAAGGACTTAACCTGTGTAGATTCGAGTTTTGATTGAAGAAAGATTCCAGAAGGCCACAAGTGCCGATGCTACCAGTTTCTTCTTGTGAGTGCAAGCACACCATGCGTCCAGCAACCAGAGTGTCAAGCATTCAGCTGCACAACAAAACCTTTCCGCTATTAAGCATAATAAAAATGTGGACAAACCTACAAATTTTCTTGCAAGGGTAGGTGGAGTCATACCTCCCCGGTTTATCTGACTAGTGTAGCAAGAATAAAGCTTTGGAGCACTGAAGCTCAGAAAAAATCCTGTTTACATATGAACATTTAAGCAATTCAGCAAGACATGTATGAACCTAGTAGAAAAGGTCGATGGAGTGTAAAAGGTTATGGAGTTCATGGTGTCCTCACCAATGGCACACAGCCTCCAAATTGTAATACAGTGGCCATATTCTGCACCTAGTAGAAGGAAAGGAGCTACCTGCAACCAGGGAAAAAAAAAAAAGTCTAGCTGAAGATTTAAGCAGTTGTAAGCAATTATGAAAATGATAATAAAAAACATAATAAAAAAGGGACAGCCAGTGCACGAGGCTTCCACCATAACAAAAAACATAATAATAATAATAATGGTTCTGGCTTCTAGGGGGGTATTTACTTTGAGGGTCGTGGATGGTTCTCCTGAGAATAGCTCTGTTGTCTTTGAAATTGCAAGATTCAAAGCAGGTAGAATCATTTTTGCAAGGCACAAAATGTCATCTTCTTTCAGCTTTACCTCGCGCTTCTTCTCGACTCGGTTCCTGAAACACAAACATGAAGTTCTTAGAAAACTTCAATTACACTTAAGACAAGGAGAGTTCTTAGCATCATAATTCATAATAGCAATATATATAGGACGCGGTAAAACTGTACCTTTGAGAAATTGAGTTTGAGACAAAAGAAACACCCAGAAAGACAATAGCCAATTGTGATATAGCCGAGAAAATGCTGGAGAATCAACAAGTATGAATGAATGTCTCAGATTTAAAATAACTTAAAATTAGAGAAGAGATTAGCATATCAGTATGTGGAGAGAGGAGAGAAGTTAAGTTTCAGACCTAAAGTTGAGTCCATGGGAAAAGCATGAAGATAAGAAACAGAGAGAGCCAAAACCAAACCAAAGGGTAGATTTTGACACGTCTTTCCACATAATCAGATCACTCAACGCCTCCCCAACACGCTCCAAATCACCTCCTCCATTCTCTTCTTCTCCATCTTCTTCTAAAACAAAAATCAATAGTCCATTGCCATAAGCTTTTCAACAAAAGCACTTTCAAAATAATACTCAAGCAGAAACTGAACAGCTACTTAACTAGTTTTCTATTTTCATTTCACGCTTTCAGTTAATCTACCTTTTTATTTTCAGGATTTTATGAAGAAAACAGTAAAGACTATAAAATTCAATAAAAAGATATTCATTCTCAATCGTTACTATTCCCTTCATATAATCCGAAAAACATAAATAAAATCAAATCGAATTGAAAACAAAATGAAAACACCAATGTTTTCAATAAAAAAAAATGAAGACTATAAAATTCGAATATCCATTCTCAGTCTTTACTATTCCCTTCACAGATTCCTAAAAACAAGAATCAGATTGAAAACAAAATGAAAACACCAACTTTTCTATCAGCGCAATAATACTCTGAAATGGCGCATACTTGGAGAAGAGATTGAAGGAGGCACAACCAAGTTCGATTTTTCCTTCTTGGATCGCACGGTGTGTCTTCTCTTTCTGGGTTTTCCAACCTCTTCCACCAACAACACAGCATCCTTCTCTTCCCGAACCTCAGCCTCCGAGCGCCTCCTCGGCCTCCGAGCGTTCCTTGGGGAAGCCGCCGCAGCAGCAGCACCAGCCTGGGCTCCTCTGGCCGCCCTGCATCTCCGCCGTGGCCCGGCGGGGGGGTCCGGGGGGTCCTCGGCTGCCGCAGATTCGAGGCGGTCGGCTAGGCGGGTCCTGGATCTGCGGAGGGGAGAAGGGGAGTGAAGGAGGGAAAGGGGAGGCGGCGGTGAGGAAGGGGTGGTGGCGAGGATGATGGGTTCGATAGACATGGGAAGAGGGTTTTGTTGTTGGGTTTGTGGTGTGCAAGAAGAATCCATTAATTGAATGGAATGGAAATGGCTTTTGGAGAAGGGATTTGATTGCAAGAGTTTTTTGTGTGCGAGAGAGAGTAGAGTGAGGAGCTTGTTGACTCACTGCTGAGTGGCGCTTGAGTGTTTGAATGGGGAGGTTTTCGGTAAGAAGAAGTAGCCGTTACGGATTGAGGGAGGGAGAGTGGATAGATGCGGCGCGCATTGCACGTCTGGTTGTAAGGTGCTTCCACTGAATTGGGCCAACCCACTTCTGTTTTCATCAATGTTCCGAGAACTTGACTGTACCGGCCGGCCGGACCGGTTAAATTGAAAATTGGTCTGCTATTCAATCTGAGTTGGACCTAAAAATTACACTGTAAAGAATCATTCAAGAATCGTTGAGAACTGACCGGAAACTAGAAAATCGGGCAAACTGACCCAACCAAAAAGTCGGTCCAACCATTATTTTTTGTAAAAAATATAAAATTACATCATTTTGAGGTTTTTTTTTTAAAAAAATGCCTAAAATCTCACATTTCCTAATTTTTTTCTTTTTTAATATGGGAAGTAATAACTTGAGAGATTTGATCTATATGGATAATATTTATTTTGATTAAGAAATGAATTATGTTATATTCTATGGATTTTGTTGATACTTAATTTAATTTTTAATTATTTTATGACATATATTTTATTATATACCTAAGTATATTCCTATTAATTTCGATTATGGGTTGAACTCTTCCTAATCCTTGTCCCGACTGATTTAATATCCGGTCCGATTTTCAGAATCTTAGTTTTCATAATCATTAGGTTGACTATTGAATTAACAGTGCCACATTTTTAATATTTTTATAATTTCTTTCAATTTTTTAACTTATTTCATTTATTTTTATAACTTTCTCCAATTCTCTATACATCAAGGATATTTTAGGAAATATGAGTTTTGGACACTAAAGGTACTATTTCCTTTATATACAATATAGATATAATATAAAAGTCAATTTTTTTTCACCAACAAAAAAAAAGTTAAATTTAAATATATTTTTAATCTCATTAATCAAATTTAAATTAAGATTTAATTCTATAATATAATTTTAAAGTACTAACAATATACAAAAAAATTTACATTATTATTTAGTTATGTATTGATATATTAGTTAATGTGATTTATACTCATATAATACTAGAAAAGTAATGCAAATAAAAAAAATTGTTTAATTTGATAACTATGCAAACATTTTTTACATTGTGAATATATCAAATTTAAACTATTTAAGTCATTTTTTGGATTAATTATGTGATATTATAAGGCTTGTAAGTTTTCATAATTAATAATAAATAATCACTTTTAGTACAAATTAGTATTTTATATGTATTATGTTAATATTATTTATTAAGAATTTAATTTTTATGCATTGATAATATATATTTATCAAATCAAGTATTGTGACATCAGTCATAATAGTTTATTCTCTTATCCAGTATTTAAAAAGTCATACAAATTAAATACTTCGATTGGATTTTTTATGTCATTGGTGTATAAAAATCAAAATATTTTATTAATATAATACATTTCCAAATATATATGAATTAAAAAATACTCACAATATAAAATAATAATACATTGTCTTTAAATTATCTATTATCACGTCATTGAACATAGTTAATTTTCATATTCATCACTCAAAATAGTAATACAAATCAAAGATGTTAATTGGATTATAATGCAAAATTAAACTAAAATTGTATGGTTTACAACTACAATTACATTGTTATACAATCAAAATATTTGTTCAAACACACTCTCAAAATAATGTGCCAATGCTGCAAGATGGAAAAGTGAAAATGATAAAAATAAGGATAAAGAGAATATGACTTATCCACCCTACGAATAGTGCTAAGTAGTTTGTACGCGGTCACCATAGCATTTTTTCGTTTTACAATATTTTTGCACTGGCCATTGATATCCAATTAACCAATCAAGACGGGAATAGAGGTCTAACTAGTAACTAGTAACTAGTATTAGACCATCAAGGGTCCCGGTGAACTAGTTTGAATCCCACTGTTAGGATCCAATAATCTTTTAAGGATCCAATCAACAACACTCATGTATTCCTCAAGCAAGAACTTCTAACTGCATAAAACAAATGTCACAAATTGGGCAAAATTAAAACCAACATTCAAGGATAATAATGCAGAATAGCTACAAACAACTAAGGAACCAAATCAGGCTAGCTAACCTCTTTATTGATAACAATAAATGAACTACTATTGCAAACCAGCAATAGTCGAATAGCCATAATTCACACATCAAATCATGCACTAATATGCCATTACTAGATCTGGCAAATAAATGGTCTTCAACGTGACATAACACACCAAATGAATCAGAGAGCCATGCCCCCCAACCACAACCCTTCGTGCAATGATTTTATGGCATCTTTGCATGCCGAAGGCTGAATGCTTTTATCCTCCTAAGGCCTTCTTCAAGTGCAGAACGGTCAACAGCAAAACTAATCCGAAGCCAATTCTTTAATCCAACAGTAACACCTACAGGGAATATTATTGATCAACGAAGTGAAATTATTATCAAGACTTTAATTTATTTTATTCAAGAAATTGATGATATATTCTGGTGATTAGAGAGAAAATCTTACCAGGAAGAAGAAGTACTGATTCCTCTTTGGCCAGCTTGATACAGAAGTCCATGTCATCAATAATGCCCTCAACTTGTGAAAAGTTAATCTGCACCTGCTCCATTCAGGTTACAATTAATTAATATTCTTTAAAGCTTATATATATATAGCATGATGAAAACACTGAAACTCTTAATTATCTAGTGCTACTTACCATCACAGACATGGCTCCTTCTGGTTTGTGTGGACATGTCAAGCAAGGGATCTCCTTACACCCTTCATATAATATGTTTGCAGCCTCTCTCATTATATCAAGAGGTTTTGAATAGAAATCATCTTTTGTTCTCTCAAGTATTTCAGGTATTGCTGCCTGTAAACATAACTGGTCACTTTCATGTTTTTAAGGGAAAATAAGATAGGAAACAAAATGAAATATATGGGTATTCAAAGTACAACCATGTAGTTAGTTCATGCTAGTTTCCATCAGTTACCTGTATGAAAGTTGGAGGGTCAGTAGTGATCTCCAGATAGTTCTTGACATTTGTCAGAACCTGATAAAGAATTAAAACAATTGCATAATTTATATAATATATAGTCAGTTAAATATCATTATGCCTAAGATAAGATAAAACATCTGTTCCACTATCATTTTAAAGAAAAATATATTTGTTCCACTCAATCTTTAAAATAAGAAATATAAAAAGCATAAACTAACCCCAGTTTTTTGAAAAATTCCATGGGGGTCACACGTGGCTATCCAACCAAATCTCCAACCAGGAAGAAACCATCTTTTGGATATGGAGCCAATTGTGAGAACGGGCACTATGGATGAAAATACTCCCATGGGCACAAAAGGGTTGCTTCCGAAAGCTATGTGGCCATAAACTTCATCAGAAATCACAAAGATCCCGAGCTTCCTAGCTGTTTCTGCAACCTACAACAGTCCTGAAAAATGATCACATTTTGATTCCCACTCTAAAACAATGCAATTTCAGGAATACGACAATGTCTTTTTAACACAACGTTTAAACACATTAATCCACATGTGGTGAACTACATGCAAATAAGTGTGAATTTCGATAGTTATGTAAGTGTTGAATGTGATGTTAAGTAATAATGGATAAGAGGTGTTATTAAAGACATTATATCGATTGAACACTTGTATAACTGAAATCTACACTGATTTGCACACACTTCATTGAGATGTCCAAATAACACATCAACTATAATATATACCCTTTTTAAATGTTGGTAGGTGAACACATTCCCACATGGATTGCTAGGACTAATGAGGACCATGGCCACTGTGTTCTCGTCTGCTTGAGCTTCAAGAGAATCGAGGTCAACCTCCCATCCTCTCTCAGGCAGAAGGTCAAAGTGGCGAAATTCAAGGCGACAACAAGTGGCACGTGATTCATATTGAGGGTACCCTGGTCTTGGAAGGAGAATGTTGGCACCGGGGCGTGCAAGGACAGGTAAGATTATATCTATAGCTTGTGTAGCACCAACAGTGAGAAAAATGTTGTCTGGTGATAACTTGTTCGGAAGATCAGCAGAGAGATAATCTGCAACAGCCCTGTTTTTGGGAATTGTAGTAGCATCACCAAATCAGCATAAACTTAGTAATCTTTGGCCCACCAAATTAGTACATGTGAATATCCATTAGTCAATTGTCGGATTGCTATTAGCAATCACCCTTGCTTTTTGCAAAGGTTCATGATATCTCCGATTATCAGTTAACACGGTGTATGTACTGCTTAACAACTTAATAACATGTTTTCACAGAGTAAATAGAAGCTGAAAACTGCTAAATTAATTAAACTACCCAATTAATTGTTAAGTGAATCATCATTTACAGTTACAAAAATGGTGTAAGACTAAATTCCCCCTGAAAATAACTACGCATTGACCCTTAATATAACAACAGCACAATAGCACACAGTTCATTTTGGTTCCTGAAATTACGTGTGTGTTTCAGTTTAGAAACTGAAATTAATAAAGTATCAAGTTATTCTCTAAAATTATAAAAAATTATTCAAATTAATACTGTAGCAATATTAATAGGATTAACTCGAATCACGAAAAAACTAATTTAAATCACAATTTTCAATTTCATGGATTAGATTGTCATTTTCTTAATTTCCAGTAGTAAAATGAAATATACATACAACCCAAATAACATTTACTCAATATTATTAGTATTTAGTACTTACTATGTCAGCATGTGATAATTTATAGCACAAGACAAGTCTGAACAAACCTCGTAGCCTGAGGTAAGCCAACGGTGGGAGGGTAACCGTTGAAGTTGAAGGAGTAAGCGGCGCTAGCGACGGCATCAGGAGCAACTGGGGAAGTCCGAAACAGTGGGTTTTCGGTGGGATCTACACGACAAAGACGAACCACGTGTCTCGTATCATCTTCATGCTTATTGATGTTCTCCATCAGCATGTTAAACACCTGTCTTACGGACACCGATGAGCCAGTCAGGCCTTCGTTCCCGTGAAAGTTCCACTCCTTCTCGCTTCCCTTCTCCATTCTCCTTCCCTGGTGGATATGTATTCGGATTAGTTGATGAACTAAGAGAAGCTAATTGTATGAGGACGAAGCTAGTGCCAACATATATAAAATAATATTATAGTTGTCAAAGACAAAGCGCACTTGTGTTCTACCTACACACGGTGGGCTCCATTTCTCCTGTTTTTGTATTTATAAATGCACTTTTGATATTGCTGATAGGAGTATAAGACAGGTAACCGAATTGAATAAAATTTGAATCCCACTCTATTTTGATATCGGGTTAATTTTTAAAACCCAAACTTCACTTAATAATGGCCAGATTATAAGTCTTACTAGGTTTGTATAGGAATTGTATGGGAATTTAAATATTTTAGATAGTAAAATTTTACACTGTATAGCACGTGAAGGGAGCCTGTGAGTCATTGGCTCAACTTCCGAAAGGCGACACGTGTAGCAACGCGATTGGCAACATAAAAGTTCGCATGGTGCGAGATTTACCCGTTGCAGGTGATGCAGGCCACGCGTTTCCATGCTGCATGGGCTCCACGCATCAGCTCTCCCATGGGCGCAGCAGCCTTCCCTCCTTCATGGCTTCCATGCGACAGCTCCCCCTTGCAGTGCAGCGTCCCCACTGTCCACGCGTCAGCGGCCCCTGCGTTGCGCGAGATTTTTACCTGTCCTGTCTGCCTGCACGCGAGAATCTTGTGTGAACTGGGGGCAGCTTGCTCGCACTATTATTGTGTTTTGCTCGCTTATAAAAGAGGGTATGCTGGAGGATGTGAAGCAGAAGAGTGAAAGAGGAGTTTCTCAGTTGTGAGGCGTTTTGTAACGTTGTGGTATCGAGTGAAGGGAGGGTGTATTCCAGAGTTTAGTGAGATAAGACGGTGTTTAAAAAAATAGTGAAGAGAAAAAATGCCCATTGATAACATAGCCGTTCCTAGTAAGCATGTATCAGTGAAAATTCACTAAAATATCGTAAGTTAATTTTTATTTTTTTGTCATAATGTTTTTATGATTTGTATCAGTCATTTTTATGCTTTTTACGTGATTTTTGTTTTGAAATTTTTATTTCATATATATAGAAATGTACTGGAACTCGCTCTTTTCCCTGTGTTATAATTTTTTCAATTAAAAAAATAATTTTAGTTTAAGATTTTATTAGCCTCATGCTGTTATTATATGGATAGATATTGAAAAAATTATTATTTGTTACCGGAGATGAGCCGTTGAGGCCCGGTCATTTATTCATGAAACCACCCATGGTGCATAGACATTAGCATCTACACCAAATTGATTTTCTCCGGGTTATATGGATTTGTCAAATGGGGATTAATAAATATCTTATAAATACATTAGTTGAAAAATGGATGTCAAAAATACACACATTTCACTTTTCTTGTGGAGAGTGTTTAATTACACTAGAGGATGTCGCAGCTGTGTTTGAGCTTCGTATTAAAGGTTTAATAGTTATTGGAAGCACTAACGACAACTCAAAAGTAATTAAAAATGTGTTAGCAACTACTCGATGGTCAGTTGGCACCAACCGATGTTGTTGCTGGTGAAATAAAATTTGATTGGCTTACAATTTATTTAAATTCGCTTACATATGATGTTGGAAAGTAGATAGCGTGTAATGCCCTAGCTATATCTTATCTATGCTAGGTCATTTCTTAATTCCGAATAAAAGCATAAACATGATGCATGGAAAGTTCCACTGCTTAAAAATTTGGAATATGTTAGGTTGTATAGTTAGGGCTCATTATTGTTACTACTTTCATATTCCTCATTATTTTCTTCTCATTCTATACCGCATTTTAACTCTAAAAATGACATAGTATATGAAATAAAAAAATAATTTTCACAATTAAATGTGACCTCAACACTCGAATTCGTAACAATATTATCATTAAAATATACTATTATATTTACATTGGTAACCATTTTTACCTTTTTTCCCTTATAAAAATTAATGATCAAAAGAAGAGGAAGAATAAGGGCTAGTCAGACCACAAAAAAAAAGGAAAAACTCATTTTTTCCTTACTTCTTCACCTAGTTCTCCTTTTGTTTAAAACAAACAGACAACTTTTCCCTAAGTCATTAATACAAGATCAATTGATTAAGTAAGGAATAAGATAGAAAAAATTAGTCAGAAAGAGAAAAAAAAAGATTACTCTAATATTTTTCTTGCTGAATATATAAAGAAAAGATAAAGAATAAAAATATAAACTTATGATAAAAGTGAAATGAAGGGAGCGCTCCTTTTATTTTCTCCTCACTGCTCTCTGTGTTGTGAACGAACAATATCCAAGCATAACATACAAACGATGCCAGGTGAACTGAGCACAACTTTATATAGATAGACGATATAAAATTTTTAATATTTTTTTTTCCAATTCTCGCACTATGGGAAATTTTTTTAATCAAAATCTCACACCAAGCGACTTTCTTATTTTCGAAAAAAAAAAAGAAGAATTTTCATCATTTCTCGCACCATGCGAGATTTATAACCCACATCTCCGTATTTACAATTTCAACACTCCACATTAGGATAACTGACCCCCGCAGGGACGTCTAACAATTTCTTATTTTATGCACGGAAGCAGAGATTATGCACAGCCCAAAGGCGCCTCGTGCCCCTAGGAAACAGGGAAATCGTGGCGTACACATTGGTCGAGTTCGTTTGTTGGGCCCCCACTATGCTCCCCTATTCCCCCCAATTTTTATGTGAAGTGTCCTTGTTTCTTGGGACAAGCCCCTTTCTTTGTCTCTATGAACTAATCACTAGCCTCTTTCACTGGCCACTAACCAAACAGGAATTGTTTTGGCAGAATACATAATGGGCTTTCTGGCCCGATTAGTAGAACAGCAAGCCTAGCAACTTAGGGGCCCAAATGGAGGCTCCTCGTTCAAATAAAGTATCAACCTTGCACGCCAATCCCCCCCCCCCCCCAAACAAAACAAGAAAAGCCAGTAGGGCCGCCGCCGCACCCCTCATTCTCTTCCTTTTTTTTTTTGTTTTTTTGTTGTTTTTTCGTTTTCTCCACTTCCTGCTCACGTGACTTTTAATAATTAAATTATTTTTAATTTAATTTAATTAAATTAAATAAATCTTGTTATTATTATAGTAACTAATAAACAATCAATATCAATTATGTATCAATTTCATTTGATTATTCTCTTTAGATAATGTGAAGTTAAAAAAGTCAAATTAAATAGAGAATTGCGCTGATATTCTATGATGTAAATATATTTGTCAATAACATTTAAAACCAGACATTATATAATAATCATTACATATATTAATTTTATTTAATTAAAATAGAATAAGAATAACTTAGTGAAATTAAATAATAATCATCCAAATGAGAGAGATAGATAATAATCATTTAGGAGCAGTAATAACCGCTTCCTCTTTTTTTGTGTAAGGTAAGATTGTAATTTCACTGAGCATTCGCTAGACTAGAAAATGCGAGGAAATTTCCTTCCCGTAATCTATGTTGCCTTCCTGAATACCAACAGGCAATGACACTTTCAGCTGGGTCTCTTTCTGTTTAGGCGCATAATCTTAGCGTGACTACGATCTGCGCTTAAACAATTAGGACTGTCCAGTATCCCTGTCACGCGCCATGCGCGCCCTTCACGTTCACTCTCCCCTTCATCCCAAAGTCAAAAAGTGCAGCTCAGCTGACGCGTGAAGTTCACGCACTATATCTGGGACATTGAAGAAGTTGTCACGAAAAACTCATCGCGCGCGCCCGCAACACCAGTTTGCTGTTTACGAGAAAAGCGGGGAAGAAGAGAGACGGAGACGCGCTTGGGTGGTGGGAATGGATGGCACCGAAACAAATAATGAATGAATGAGGTAAAGTGAGAGGCCTGAGTTTGAAGGACGCGTCGAGTGCAAGGCAAAGAAACGCGTGCGTGTCAATATCTCACTGCTCGAACCCACAGTGGCACTGTGGAGAACGATTCAAAGGTCAAAAGTCACAAGTCACAGTGAAAAACCATGAGAGAGAGATGGTCACGTACCCGGAGGATACTGACAAGTGTTAGAATCGGTCATCACTGTATTATCCATAACATGTGTTTTTTTTTTTAAAGGCATATTTGATTCACTTTTCTCAGTTTTCTGAATTTATAAAGAAAAAAATTAAAAAATAAAAATTTTAATTTTTAATTTTTTTAATTTTTCTTTTACAAATCTAAAAAATTAAAAACTATTTATAACAAATCAAACAAATATTAGCTTCTACCATCCATGCCAGCGCCTACTGCCGCCTTTTTTTCATGATGAATTTGGCTCATAAAATGTACTATAATTTTTCTTTTATTTTATTTTTCTGTCACATCAACATTTTTAAAAACAACTAAAAACTTTACGTATGTCGGTGTGTTACTCAAATTTCTTCTTATTAGTTTAAGCCTATCTATGCCATTTTCGTGCCATTATTTTTATGGATAGTAAAGATTATATATTTTATATTAGAATTTAATTAAAATATATTGATAGTATAAAAAAATTTTATATATTCATCTAATTATATAATAATAATATATTATTAAATATGATTAAAAAATATGATTAAATGATAGTATAAAACTCTTTTATACTATTAATATATTAAAATTAAATCCTTTATATTATAAGAGTACATTTTAGAAGAGTCAAACTCTCTCGATAAATTCGTAAAGATGAGTTTCTTGGGTAAATTGTGTTAATGTTTTAAAAAAGTCTTAATAAACAAAGCTTGATTTATACTTTCATGTGATATCCTGAAAGATTTTATTTTGTCTCAAAATATTTTTTAATATATGAATTTCAAAAATAAAAATATAACTTGTTAAATCCCAACTTTTGCCTTTCTTCTATGCTTTACTAAAAAAATGTTAACAAATATAAAATACATATTTTATCTGAAAGATGTTGTTTTAATTAAATTTAAAACAACACGTTCAAACAAGACAACATAAACTTTTCTAAACTTTTCCTTTGCCTCTGAAATTTTTTTTATTGAATCCTATTTATTTCAATATAAATAAATAGAAAAAATCCATTGAATATTAATATTAAGAATATCTTTTATATGAAAGAAGAAAATAAAGAAGATTTTAATTTATTTTTGTTCACAGTGTAAGTTTTTTAATACTATAATTAGATCAAATCATTTCATATATACGTCTTTTAAAATAGCAAAATAAAAGTTAAATTTATTTTCTATTATAAAATATATTATTATTTATCACTGTTAATATATCAACATCAAACTAAAAAATCATCAACAGAGAAAAATATTTTCTATCATTTTCATTTCATAAAAGGGCACAATTTTTCCTAATAAATAAAGATGTACTACTTACTACTAGGGATGGCAATGGGGCAGGTTGGAGCGGGTTATTGCTCAACCCAATCACATCCTGTAGCAAGTAATTTGAGTTTCAACCCACTCAGTTCCTATCCACGGATTTTATAAGTTTAAACTCGCACCTGCCCTGTGGGTACCCGCCCCGCCCCATTATTTTTAAAAAAACTTATAAAAGTATTTCAAAATCTAAAAATTCAAATACAAAAAAAAGTATAAAATACAATCAATGACAATGTTAATATTTCTAGAGTAGTAATCATTGGTACCAAAAAAATAACAGAATAGAAAAAACAACTAAGTTCCAAATAAGTTTAACGTGTATCAAATTTATTAATAAATCAATTAACATTATTTGAATATTAATATCTTTGAAATAAAAGAATTAGATGAAGCATATGAAAAATTTATCATTGCCTCCCATAAGTTGCCCACAACCAATTTTGAGAACACATCAAAGCTTATATTGTGCCTTCATTTAGATTACCATGATTAGGACTAATCAAACGATCACTAGCACTAAATCGGATTCAAAAGTAACACTAGACACAGGGATAGAAAATATATCTCCAACAATTTTTTGAAGAGTTGGATACTTGGCTCCATTCACTTTCCACAAAACTAAAATCTCAAAATCAAGAGTTATTGAAATAACATCTTCCTCAATATAAAAATCAAATTCAGTTTTCACAAGTGAGTCATTTGCTTTCTTCAACCTTCTAAGATACAACTTATAAGCAATATCATCATCTTGATCTTCTGAAAGAGCATGGTTTTGAGCAAAAAATTATAGGGGGGGAGCCCAGTGGCTCCCTATAGGTGGGTAGACTAGGTTTTTTTTCTTCTCCTTTTTTTTTGAAAAGAAAAAGAAATTTGTTTGTGTGCAAGTGTGTGTACTGTAATGTGAGTGAGTGAGGGAATGGGGGTTTTGGGTTTCTTCCACTTAGTTATAAGAGTGTGGGTGAGTGAGGGGGTGTTAGTGTAATAGGTCACGCTAGTTTAGGAATTTCACATATAAAACCATTTTATATAAAACATCCAATAAATATACACATTTAATTAACTCATCAAATACAACTATTACCAAATTAATTAATGATGATTAAAGTCAGTCATCACCTTGCACTCAACTAATCACTTTAAGGGCACAAAGACAATTAGCATAATCAGAAATCTGGATGTTACAAGTGGTGAACAAATGGAAACTTGGCAAATAACAGCGGTGGTTGAAGAGGAAAGGTGGGATGTAGAGGACTCGAAGATCCGCCGCAAACAAAAGGAAGCTTGGCAAACAAGGAGTCGAGGATGCCATAGAGGATGACAAGGGACTCAAAGGTTCCATTGGTTGAAGAGGACAAGGAGGGACACCGTAGATTATGCAATGTGGGTAGGTGACCAAAAATATGTGTAAAATGTAAAATGTGAAATGTGGGTGGATGAGTGAATTTGAAATGGACTCATTAATGTATTAGGTAATTTTATTTTAAGAAAAACATAATTATATAATAATATTATAAATATTAAAATATTTATATATAAATATACACACACATACACACTATAAATTAATAATTATGTTATTTAAAATATATATGAGGTGCGGGACGAGTCCACCGTAAATCCACACTCGTCCCAACTCGCAGACAAAACCAACCCCACATCAATCCGATCCATACAGGATGGGTTTAAAACCCAACCCATACAGAGCAGATAATGCAAATATCCTATAGATCGGGTTGAAATTGTCATCCTTACTTACTACACGCGTTTGGATAAGAGGGTGAGACGAAATAATGGCCCGTTAAAGCTAGAGGCCGGCGAAGAATAGAAAAGAAAGGCGTAGGCGCTTGTCTCGAAATTGCCGCTTGCCACGTAACCCGCCTAACACCGTTATCCTCTGGGCGGCGGCTCTCTCCCCACAGTCAAACCCCTTCTTTCACTCTCCCAAACCAAACCGTATCCTCAAACCGCACATACTTTTAAAACTTTTATTTTATCTTTCTTTTTCCTTTTTCTTTTTTTACATATGCGAACTCGGCTTCTCGTACACTATTTATACACGCCCCAACACAGCCCCGAAGGAACTACGCTACGCACGCACGCACGTTAGTGTTTGTTTCTCTTTGTGGGGTGCGTTTGGATTTTTGGATATGCGAAGCCCGTTATCATCCTCAATGGCGGTGAAGGAGAAACTGAGCGCGAAGAACAAGGACCCAAACAACAATGCCAAGGAGGTTCACTACAGGGGCGTGAGGAAGAGACCATGGGGCCGTTACGCGGCCGAGATCCGAGATCCTGGCAAGAAGAGCCGCGTCTGGCTCGGGACCTTCGATACCGCCGAGGAAGCCGCCATGGCCTACGACGCCGCCGCCAGGCAGTTCCGCGGCCCGAAGGCCAAGACCAACTTCCCTTCCCCTCTCGACGAAAACGACGTCGTCGCAGCAGGCCACAACATCATAGAGTCCTCAGGAGCCAACGCGCCGGAGAGTAAGGTCACGCGCCCTGTGGACGCGGGTCCGGTCGCGGTGGATGGGTTGTTGTTCCCGTTTCTTCCCTACCGTGGTGCTGAGGGCGTGGTTGCACCGGTGCGCCCGGTATTGTTGAGTGAACCGGCTGGGAGAGTTGAGTTAGTTGGAGAGCGTTGTCCTTTCCGGTTCGAGCCGGTACCGATTGGGTTTAATGAGCGGTGCAGCGATGGTGGGGCCCACAGCGACTCTGATTCATCTTCCGCCGTTGATTGTAAACCGAAAAGAGTGCTTAACCTTGATCTAAACCTCGCTCTGCCCATTGATGCTTAACCTTTAATTTGCAGGCTCTTTTACAGTACCTAGCAGAAGCAAAAGCTTTATATTTTTATTTTTATTTTTGCTCCTCCTTTTATTTTGAGGATGAGAAGTTGTTGGATCTTTTAATTTGATGTAGATAAGTTAGTTTCTTTTTTTTTTGTGTGTTGGTAATTGTTATTATTATTGACCAGCTAAAGAAAATGATCCAAATTTCTGTGGATCTCTCATAATTTCCTGTAAACTCTGATCTGGATTTTTAGCTAATGTTAACTTTTTGTAATTTGATTATCATTATTTCATTTTGCAAGCTTCGTATAATATTTTGGCAATTTTATTTTATTTTTGTGGATGTTAATGTTAAAAGCCATGCAAGTAATTCTGACCAAAAAAAAAATCAGTTTTCATTTTACTGAAAAAATTTAAGACTGAAAGCTGATGTAACTTTTTGGAAAAAAAAAACAGTTTTCATTTTAACGTTAAGAACCATGCAAGTAATTCCGGAAAAAATAAAAGAGCTAATCAGTTTTCATTTTATTTTTAAAAAAGATAAGATTGAAAGCTGAATAACTTGAAAGCATTTAGGGCATGTTTAGTCTGGATTTTTAGTTTTTAATTTTTATATTTAAATTTTATAAAAGAAATATTGAAAATTTTAAAAATAATGGATCTATTTAGTTTAAATTTTTATTTTTCAATTTTTTATATTTTAGGAAGAAAATATTAAAAATTTTAAAAATTATAAACTTTAGGTCTCAATTTTCATTTATATTTTTTATTACTTCCTTCCTAAAATTTTAAAAATTAAAAAAAAATTGAAAATTAAAATTTATTTTTTTCTTATTGTTCCCAGTGAGTTTTGATCGACCAAGACCGAAAAATGTGAAATTAATTAATTTTAACAAAAAGACCAAGGTTATAAGATGGGTCATATTTTATCTGAAAAATAAGGAGCCATACTCATACCCAACGATAAAGTTGAAATTGTACGAGTCCTGCTCATCACGCGTCCATACTTGAATAGTTATAGGTTTAGGTTTTCTGATGGTCATATAATAACTTTTATTGTTTTAACGAAGTTGAAGTTGAAAAGTGCAACAGATCGAATCTCGTAGTTGATGGTGTTATTCCATGCAAGCAATTAGCCTTTTGTTTTTAATAAAATGTGAATAGAACACATAGATCAAACAGGAATAATGGGATACAATCATGTGTTTGTGCCATTTTTAGAGTGTAACGTTATACTTCCTGGGATTGTTGCAGCACGTACCATTTATAAGCTAGCATGATGCGATTTCACATTGAAACTTGGTTTGAATGCACAAAGTAAATAAATAAATGACTGGCCAAAAATAAAAGAGAAAAATGTAATAGTATATAAATAATTTTTATGTTTACTCTCTTTCATGAAAAAAATAAAAATTGTATGGATAAAATGATAAACATATTGCACAAAGTCATCATCTTTCCATTTTCTTTACATTAAAGATATATTTATTTTCACGACAAACTCCTAACTTTTAATTTTCTCGTTTTTAATTTGAATAAGAAAATTATTTTGTCACTCATTTTTTCCTTTACCTTTTTATTCTTATTTTCTATTAATCCAAATTCAGGATTAGAACGGTTAATTTAGTTAATTTCTTTTGTTCATATAATTATTAATTAAAGATAATATTAGATAATTGAATGATAGAATAGATATTTTGCTCCCGTTGCAAAATTAAATCAAATTAATTTGCTGCTACTGCATATATGTATACCAAACATTGTACGGAATGCGCAAGGCTCCACTTGTTAACACGAACGAGTCAAGAAAAGAAGCGGGAGATACCAGTTGAACATGCGGCTGCGGAGTGTTGACACATACTGCAGCATAGCATGATAAATTGAGATTGGGTTAGCTCCGCTGCTACTCCTTAGAGTGGATGAACATAGAGCATATAACAAATGTACATTAAATTAATTTAGTTAAAATTATATTATTTATACTGATATTATATTAATTTATATTTTATTTATTATTAAATAGATATAGATTTTATTTAAATAAAATTTATACTTTATCTAATAATAAAAAAATATGAATTAATATTGTGTTACGTAAAAAATTGAGTACAACTAATATTTTGTTTTTAATTAATGAGTTATAGCGTGGTGTTGGTACACCGACGGCGAATTAATGAAAGGAAAAATGAGTGACCCCACAGAAAGAGGTGCGTGTAGAGGAGGGTAGCCAGCGCCTAGTAAGGGTAGTGTGGAGGCATAGAGTGGAAGCCAGGTGTGCCTTTCTTGCCGTCCAAATAAATAAGCGTTGTTGTCATGTTAAGTGTTGTTGTGATGGGGCTTGGTTGATTAGTTTAGTTTCGGAAGGGAAGAGAGAAAGAGAAAGGACATGGGATTGATTGATTGAATGAATGGAGGTAGAGAACTTTGAATTTTTTTTTTGATTAGAGAGAACTTTGAATTTTGAGTGGTGCCGTCATCCGCCGCTTTCGGTGGGTCCCCTGCCGCTGTGTGCGTCGGCGCGACCAAAGACGGAATCTGTGGATGGGAGAGAGCATTTCGCTTTCTCCGCCTCGCATTTCGAACAAATTCTTGATCTTTTTAAAATGGGATCTAATTAAATGAATAGGAAATGTAATAAAAGACTTTCACATTTACGTCTAGTTACATATTATTATATAATTAAAAATATTTAATTTAATTATTAATCATTTTAAAAATTTTATAAATAAAAATATGTGATTAAATAATTATATAAAATTATTTTATATTATTAATATATTAAAGATGATATTTTTAACAAGAATATACGAAATTAATGAGTTTTTATATACTTCTGTATATTGTAAAAATATTGATTTTTATATGGATAATGTAATAGAATCTGACATTGTCATCCGTAAATTTCTCAAATAGTAGATGTTATATTAAGTGTTTTATTGAATTAGCAAAAATAGAATTAGATGCCAGAGTAAAGCATTATTACATTCTTTTATAAAAATACCAATATATTGTCTTTCAATAATTGGTGATTGGGATTTAATCAATTTAAAATATTTCTTACATTTTTATATTTTAAAAATTAAACATATGATACAATAATAACTATTGATTAATAAGATATATCGATATTCTTATAAATTTTATTGGAAAACTCCCAAAGCTTTATGTTATTTTTTGATTATTTAATATTTTACAAATTTAATCTATTTGAAGTAGTTTATTAGATTAACTTTACTTAGTTATTACATGAATATAAATATTGTACACTATTACGGTATAAAAAAATTTATACAATAATTACTTTCGTATAATTCGCATTCACATTTTCTTCTTGCGTGTTAAATTTTACTCATCACATTAATAAATTCTGTAAGTGTATTTTATATCATTTTTAACTAAATATATTAGTTATTATATTAAAAACTAGGAAAGAAACTTTTCGGCCTTTTCGTGGATGTTCCTCCCCTCCCTTCCTTGGTGTTTCTTTTGTCCACGCATGCATTTTGTCATTTATTGAAAATTCATTGGCAAAGTGCTTTGCTCCTTTCGTCACGATAGTACCTTACCTTTTGACCCATGTACGCATTGCCATGCATAGGACACGCGCGCGGGAGTGGGATCTCCTGCGAACGGCGCATTGAAGCCGCTACGGAAATGACGTGTTTAAAGGAGCAGACAGCATTAACGCAAAAACAAAAAAAAAAAAAAAAGAAGAAGAAGAAGAAGAAAAGCAGACATCAGAGTCCTGTCGTCGCAATTAAATAAGTGGGATCCATCACCATGCGTCTTTAGATGCCACGTGGCTCGGTGTTGTGAGACGTCTGAGACTACAACCGGCGGCTTAAAAAAACACATAGGCGGCTTGTGCTCCATAATAATTACTCCCACTGTTTTTTATTTGTTTTTTTCTTCTTAGGGTGTGTCAGGCGGGTTAGGGCCTCAGGAGATAAAACAAAAATATTGTTATGATATTTAAAGTCTATTTCTATTTTATTATTATTGAATACAACGGTGATTATATTATATCTACTCATTCATTTTTAATAGTAAAAAAGTAAGTATTTTAATTAAATATTCACTTCTGAATATTGAATAACACTACTTGGGATAAAAATGAGAGGAGAATTATTATAGATGAATTTTATGTATAAAATTTCATATAAACTCATTAATTAAAATTAATTCCTCAATTTAACATGTATTTAGAGTTTAATTTTTATATCATGATAATGTAAAAATTTTTTACATAATTATCCAATTATATATTGATACAACACAAAAATAATTGAGTCTCACACCATTTACTAGAAAAGTCACTAAATAAGATGATTTGATCAGATAATAAGATAAAAAAATTTTATATTATTAATACATTAAAATTAAATTTTTTTTTTGAACTGGCTTTTCATAATTCTTTTTTTTCAATAGTATTTATTATTTGAGAATTTTAAGAAAATATTAATTATATTTTCTTACTTTTGTCATTGTGCATATTCTCTCTCACTCACTAATTTCTTATAGTAATAATTATTGCACACTTTTTTAAGAAGTCAATTTTAGTAAGAGTTTATCTAAGCTTTAAAAGTATTATTTAAAGAATCCAAAAAGAAAACTTTGATATTTGAAAAATGAGTTTTTATGTTTTTAAAACATGAGAAGTAAAAAGTTTTAGAATTGTTTCGATATCATTAACTAGTGCCGTTTAAAAAACACCTCTGTCAATACAGGTCGTCTTCGCATGTGTTTTGTGCATTTTGAATTATTTATTAATCTATGTAGCAAACCCTTAAAAGAGATTTCACAAAACGGAGGGAGTATATCGTCAAAATGGGCTAACTCGTCTAATTAATTTATTTATCCATCAAAGTTAACTAAGTTGACTAAAAAAACATTGATTCATTTAAGTACTTTGCTTTTAGCCCGGTATGTTTAGCGTCCATTTGGGTGAGGCTTTTAGCTGTCAAACTCACTTTTTTTATTCAAAAATTATTTTTTATATATTTGAATAATATTTTTAAATAATTAAATTTTTACAAAATTAATTTTCAGTTTTTTTGTGAAAATTAAAAATAGTAACTTTTGAAAAAAAAATCTTTTAGTTTTTTTAGTTATATATAAAATTTAAGTTTTATAATAATTTGTTTAAATCTGAAGCAAACGGACCCTTAATTTGTGAGTAAAACGGATAAGATCAATCTAACTTGTCAAACTTGTTCATTTACTGATTTATTTATTCATTCATTTTAATAAATCAGTATTGTTATTTTATAAAGTATGAAGAATAACACTTTATATTCCTTTAGTTACGGACTATGTGCACCTTATTTACAATTTTTGTTCAAAACTGAAACCTTACTGGAACTGTCCAATTCATCATTTGGATCATATCTCATCCCGAATCTAATGGGAAAAAAAATGAAATGAGACAATATTTTAAGATTTTAAAAACATGTAAATCAAGTCATAACATTTTTTAATAGTGCAAATGAAACTTTCCGTTATCTTTTTAATCTATTGTTAACAAAAATAGCGCATGATCAAAAAAAAATTTGGTGTTGAGTTGTGCATTGTCTCTTAATTTAGGGTTTAAGGGATGAAAATTTAACAGAGAACTAAAGCATAATATTGGGCGTCAAAATTGTTTCGAGGGCACGCGTCCTATAATAATATATAGGTACTTGAAAAAGTAAAAGTGCATACAAAAAGTATGTGTCAACAGATTAGTGGGGAATAAGTAAGAGAATGACCCATATATAAGATAGGCAACAATGTCAAAATAAGGATTTGGGTGTTATTTTGCAAAACGCTATGAGATATTGAGACTAAAAGTTATGATAGAGCGAATAAATAAAGATAAAATATACCTGAAAAATAAGAAGCATGGTTAATAAGATCATGGATTAATGGAGAATAAACGAGTAAGGGAGAGAAGCAAGCACGTTAGACCAATTAGAGAGAAGAATTGTAGGTAGTTAGTAAAATTTTAGGATAAAATTAGTTTATGAATAAGAATCTTGGGCTCAGTTGTAACACACTCAATTCGACACTCACACTAAACTTTAGTATCTAAGTCACTCAACACATATGGAGCTACAAACTCTAGTTTACGAGTGGGGATTGTTTCATTTCGTTTTCTTTTAATCAATTTACTTTATTTATTATTGTCAAAATTTACTTTTGAGTTGTTCGTTTTCTTTTACTTATTTTACAATTGCAATTATTTTGAAACTTCAATTTTGGTTTCCCACTTTTGTGTCAAGAATCTTCACACACTTCATACAAACACAGTATCGATTATTTGAAAGGAAGTGATTCCTTCCTTGAATTGAAATTTAGAATCAAAAGTGTTGTGCTTAGCACATTGTGATAGAGGTCACTAAGAAACATAGCAAACACATATATTTAGAAAAGTTTTATACGTGGACTGTAATTTCAAAGAGTAAAATGAAATAAAATGTTTCCTATAAATACAACATATATATGATACAGGTATGGAGCATGCATAATCCATCCCTTACGACTCCTCAAGTTTGTAAGGGACGTTGCGGCTAAGTCATTAGCTACCTTATTCTCTCCCTTCCACGAATACATGATCACGAGAGAAATGTGCATAAAAACTAATTAGCTAGCTAGATCCAAACCACTCCATCTGTTCAAGAAAAATCGTCCCTTTTTTTCACATTTTCATATTTACAAATATTTATTTATTTATAATATTTGAATAGCATTACTTTTTTCTTCTATTTGTACTTTTCGTGTAAATATGTAGTTACATAATTAACATTTATGAAGATAACTAATAATGATTATATAAGGATAGTTTTATTAACTCATATAATTTTTTACATCTATCAAGATTTTTTTTATTTTCTTTAATATGTGTGTTGTTTAATTTTTAAAAATTGTTCTGAAATGAACGGAATAATAAACACTCATTGCAGTCAGTCCAAATTATACGTGATGCATTGTTAGAGAAGTTTTGATCATGCATCTGGAGACATTCCAGGGTGTTTATTATTTCAACTGGAAAATAGTTTTTTTTTTCTCTTAATAATGTATATAAATTATATAATTTTAGTTAAATGAACTTATAATAATAAACTTAATCAAGAGAACAATTTTTTAAAATAATAAAAGTAATTAATTTCAAAGAAATAATAAAATCCAAACATCTCAGAAGTGCCAGTTGCAGCCATTTAATTCCTAATCAAGTCCAATAGCTTCCGGTTATCAAGTTTACAACAATCCCAGAGCACATTTTATGATCAAGAACAGACGCCTTGGCTGGACTCATAGCCTTGGGGCGGAGCTAAAATGTTTCATCGGGGAGGTTAATACTAAACAATTAATTTCACATTCAAAATATATATGTTAGTAGTTTTAATTTTATTTAAAAATTAAATAAATATCACCATATATAAAATAAATAAATATTTTACGATCAAGACTCAAGAGAAACATACATATTGATATCAGTGGGACATTATAACTACACTCTTGATATTTTTCTTTACATAAACACTCTTGCGTACACAAAACAGGGAACAAAAGAAAGCTCTAAATATTCTTAACTCTTTATTCATACTTTTGCAATACAAGTCGTAGCCTTTTATAAGCTTTTACAAACTAATATAATATTATATTTAGGAAACCCATTTGTGAAGAAACGTGAAAGTTGATCCAGCAATTGGCTTTGTCCATTTCAATTTGTGGACTACAATTAACGATGCCTGCAATTTCAATTTCCGAGATTTTTTAGGTGAGGCTACGTAGAATCAAGTGATTATCGGTGGTGTAGCAGTGCGGCTTTGCAGGCGCCTACAGTGTTGATTTACTTAATTCAGAGATCATCTGTAACATCCTAATATTTAACTCAACACGTCTTAAGATACATTTAAGTTAATTATTAGTTAATACTCTTTTATTCCAGATCTTAATTCAAACTTCTTGAAAATACTTTAGTGAAAATATGGGTAAATTTTTTTTTGAACTTAAATACCAAAACATGAGTCGCACTTTCTAAGTATCTAACGTCATTCATTTTGTCTGTGTAAGAGATGTTAGAGACAAATAACAGTTAAATACATAATACAATCATAACATAAACTCGAATAATACATTAATAACAATATCATAATAGTGATGTCCTCTAAACGTAAGAACATTAATGTATATCCATTAATAGAATACAAACTGATAAATACGATACGATCACTTTAAATATCCAAACTATCTCCGTAGCTCCTCGTCCAGTCTTAGGGTAAATCACGAACTACCCCATCATTCCTGTCTGGAGACGACACGGAAAAAGAAAAGGGATGAGAAACTTATACAAAAATCTCAGTAGGGCTTCCCAACTCTAACACAAGTGTCATCGCTATCGCCCCTATGAACCTCGGGTTTAATTATGAAAATGGTGAACATATATATAAGGTTCATTTATTAAGTTCTAAATATCATTAGCCGAGACCCGTATCTTTTAGCATGAATCTTAATGTCATGAATGCAACATATTAATCATGGATGCATGTCAATATCATATACATAATATCATAAAATTCATAAAACAATGCATATGATATAAAGAACATCATGATCATCATTCTTACAGGTGACTTAAACTTCTTTATTCTCTTTTCCTTGAAGTCACTCTATAATTCTCTCTTTCTCGAGAGTTCTAGGTTATGAGCTCATACCTCACTAGTCGTCAATAAGCGCAATCTTATCCCTTTGATAAGTTAAATTCCGACTCTTAAGGTGCGGGATAGAGGCATTAGGATCACCTTTCATAACCTTTAATTCTGAGTCTAAAGGATCATTTCCTATTTGGATCACCTCTCATAACCTTTAATTCTGAAGTCTGAGAATCATTTCCATGTGTCTTATGTCACCTTTAACCTTGGCATGTTATATAGAGATGCAAATATGAATAACTCATCATTTCAACATTTCATGCTCATAAACTTCATGGAATCATGCATCTCAATTTATCAAGCATAATTATAACATACCATAACTTAAACTACATAAACATGCATCATACTTCATTGCATATATCCATAAGCCATATAAGTTTCAACACATGAATATAGCCTTCACAAGATATCAACCGCATTCATGCCATCAAATTTATCAACATTTACGCTTAAGCCCCAAAGGGTCAAATCACAATTTCTCAAAGGTTACGGGTCAAAATGCAAATACCCCTTTGTAACACCTTCTCACAAACTAGAGATCTTTAACATTAACCAATACTTTTAATAGACATATAACTATTAGAAACCGTTATAAACTCATCATAAAAAAAACCTTTTAAGGCCAGAAACCAAATTTCAATACATTTTAGGGGTCAAAGTACAAAATCGCTTGTTTTTAATATTTAACGACGACCGAAATTTCTAAAACTTTATATAAACTTCATAAATGGTATTTTGGACTCATGGACACATTCAACATCATTAGTAGCTTTAAATAAAATCATTTGGCTGAAATAACATAGTTGATAGTTCAAAACACAACTTTCTGCATTTTGTAAAACGGCCCAAACTAAACTTGTAACTACCCTTTTATGCATCTATGGTACCAAAAATAATTTTTACAATAACTATTAGCGATTTAAACTCATCAAAACATCCTAAATCAGTAACCTTTCCAGTTCTAAAGGATTAGATCAGAATACTACAATTTTAGCATTTAAAATCATAAGAAAAATCGTATTCTTAATCCTTTATAATTTCTAGGTCTTTCAAGATTTCTTTGTACAAATTTAAAGACAAGATCATACCTAAAAATAAAGTATATCAAGCTTTAAATCAGAATTATATAAGTGCCAAAAATAAATAGATGAGAAGTGTCCATGATCAAAGTTGTCATTGAAAATAAAACAAGTAAATCTTGAACTTTAGGATTTAAATGATAACTAGAATCATAAACTTGTCTTGTAACCTTATTATTATCATTATAAGGTGATAACTTGGAAATATAAATATGAAATGCAAGGCTTAAAATATAAATATAAAGATGCAAATTCATTCTTAGGTATTTATGATTTAGGTGACAACTTGAAAGTAAATATGAATATGCAAGTTCATATTATTATCTTCAAGAATTAAAGTGATAACTTGGAATATAAATATGATTATGAAAAGCTTGAAATATAAATATGATATGCAAGAACTTAAAACATAAATATGGATGCAAGTTCATTTTTATGTCTTATTAAGCTTAAAACTCAAGACTTAGTAACTCCTTTAGAAATCTTTTGTCATCAAGAATTAAATCTTGGGCTTTAGAGGACATTTAAATGATGGATTCACAACCACCACCATGATTCCTCATCATCAAGCCATGGTCATTATCAAATCATAAAAATCGAAAATATAAAGGAAGAACAAAAGAAAGAACATGAAATAAAATCCCTACCAAGTTATTTCTTTGTTAATTAAAGCAAGAGTTTGATCTTGTATGAGATATCAACGACAAAAATCTGATCTTAGTGATGGTATATATTTGGCCAAGTGAAGATGAAATGGTGGGAGGATTTTTGTTGTGTTCTTGTGTTTGGATATGGAAAGTTTAGGTGCTTAGGGGTTGGTTTATGGTATGTATGTGTTTGTTTGAGCTTGGGAACTTGGATGGATATCAAGAATGGAGTCTCTTGGAGGTGGAGAAGGAAGAAGAAGAAAGCTTTGTATTTAGAGAGAGAAGAGAGGATTTTTGGCTAATTTTTGTGAGCAAGACTACAACCAAAAATGCAAATGGTAAGAATGAATGTTTGTGTGTGAATTAGGCTTGGAAAAACACATATTTATAGGGATTTTGGGGGGTGAGGCAGCTGCATTAATGGCTATAATGGGGAGTTTTTTTTTCAATTTTTGTGAGTGGTAGTGTAACATCCTAATTTTTAACCCAATACTCTAGAACATATTTAGGTTAATCATTAGTCTGTTACTTCATAGTTCTCATTTAACTTTGAATTACTCAGCGGAAAATACGGGTAATTTTTTTTTGAAATAAAAGTGAGAGCCGCGTGATGCGATAGGCGGTACACCATGTAAGGTGAAACAATTATCTCACAACATCATAACATGAGGGACAACATGAACATCACTGGATATCATCTCATATATATATATTATTTGCCCACTTATAAGTGTGGGACTTAGTTTAGTACAAGGAAAGTACAGGAAAGGAAATACAACATAAACATAAACATAATCTACTCCCCTACCCGAGTGCACCTAATAGGATCACCTCTAAACAAAAGAAGGTTTATCCCCAACTAAGTGGTGTATGCTCTAACCGGGTACTCCATCGGTCGATCGTCACCTCCTACTAACGTCCGTCTCGTGAACGAGGCAAGTATCCGGGAAACTGTGCGAGCTCCTCGGGCGTAAAGAGGCGGAACGGGGATCGAGAGTGACCCCCGCGGTGTGGCCGCATCTCCGGTCGTCGTGCAAGTCGGGGCTGAGTCACGGTATCCTCACCGCCTCCCTCATCAATGGTGGAGAGGGGGCAGAGCTCTCGCTATACGGATGAGTAGGCGGGTCCTCGGACGGGTCGGTCTCTGAGAAGTAGGTCCGGGGCACGTAATCGGAATAGTCTCGCATGGCTAAGGCGGCGGTGTGCATGCGGAGCACTCTCTCGTCATATGTACGCGCACGCTCAAAAACCCGCTCGTCGTCGCCATAGGGTGCAGTCAGGGAGAAGCGATGGGTGTGCACGGGATGAGCGAAGGAGCGTCCTACGAACATGAAAACCCGCACCGTGCACTGTCCCTCAAAATAGTATGACCCGTGAGTCGGGTCATAGTGCACCTCCCATGTCGGGGTGTCCACGAACACTACGAACGTCGCCATCTGAAGACGTGACGGAAAGAAAGAGATAGAGGGAGTGAGAATCTTGCTAAAGAATCTCAGTAGGGCCTCCTACTACCTAGGTGTCATCATCTACGTCCTCAGGAACCTTGGGTTTATTTATGCAAAATGACTGAGCATGTATTAGATTCATTTTAAACTTTAAAATATATTTTAGCCAAGGTCCATTCATTTTAGGATGATCTTAATGTCATGGATGCAACATAATAGAAAATGTATGCATGACACTATCTAATGCACATACATGAAACATAACATCAAGCATCATCATTCTTGGTGGCATAAAGTGGCAATAGTAACATTCATATGGGACAAAACTTAGTGACATAATCATAATCATGAAACTTCTCTTCCTCATGGGCCACCCTAAAAGACAATCGAACTGGGGGTGCTCGGCCGAACCGGTGTCACCCAGAACGTGTCATACATCTAGGTTATGAGCTCATACCTTAACTAGTCGTCACTAGTTCTTACTTACCACTTAACGATAAGCGTATCATAAATCATAAATCCCGACTATCTGAGTACGGGTTAAGGGGCAAAACTCTTAGGGGTGCTCGGCCGAACCAGTGTCACCTAAGAGTGTAAAATGGTACCGATGTCACATGAGTTCTATGGAGGTGCTCGGCCGAACCGGTGTCATCCTAGAACCCATCTAAGTACCTTAATTTTCAAAATATCTTTAAGTCCCCAAATTTGTCGAAAATTCGGCGGCCCAACAGTCATTACACCGAATTTTCTTCCAAATTTGCTTTATGCCACATAAACATATAGTCTCATAAATTCCTCATATGAATAACATCATCATCATTAGCATACTTCATGCATCATCATAAAACATCCAAACGCTTACCCTTACAGTAGCTTATGCTTTGACCCTTACGGGTCTTAATCTTGAGATATAGTTTTCTACATCTGTCGCTCATATCTTTATGCACCTAAGGGCTCATATTTAATCATCATTCCTAATCCTCATGTTCATACTTAAATCTGAAAAGCATAGGGCAGAATTTCTAACTTGTATTTACGGGGTTCTAGAACCTACGTTTTAGACCCTTTCTCGGTTCTGTTTTCGCCGAAGGCGCTATATATTAGATCTAAATCAATTATGAGGCATTCCTATGCTTAAGGACTAATTATTAATCACATTTATCATGTTGTAAGGGTGCTGGACAGAATCTAGAAAATTAAATGTTCTAAGAGTTTTACATTTGCATTTTTACGGTTTTCTAGTTACTAGTTTCCCCGTAGGTGCTAGAATTCAATTCTAACTCAAATGATACCAAGTTTTTCATGTCTAAACAATCTAAATCTGATTATGTCCCCATTAAAACAGTTTGGAAAAGTTCCATAAACAAATGGGTCAACACTATGTTAAATTCTAGCTTTACGGTATTTCTAGTTAGCTAGTTTCTTACCTATCATGCATAGGATCGCTTCTACATCATCACATGATATTTTCACACATTCAAACACATCAAAACATCATCATACAGCATCACACTCATCATATCAGAACCGAAAACATTTAACTTAAATGAGAGAGTTAAATTGACATTTCTAGGTACATAAGTTAACTAGTTTCTCTTGGAACCAATCTAGAACTTCTAAAACTCTTTGCAAAACATTTTAATTCATCAAGAGGCTAAGTGAAGCCTTAGGTCACTGACCAAAACATATTCCATCCCCTAAAAGATAATAAAATCACAACTTGTGATGACATAACCTTATAAAGATTTGTAAAGTTTTAAGGAAAACTTAAAACATAGACTATTGATCCTAGTAGCTAGATGAAAACTCATTGCAAGTCCATCATCACTACTTGGCCGAAATTATGCATTCAAGGAATACATTCACATTTAACTTTATCTTGGAATGAAATGGGCAAGTCTTTGAGCTCTAGGTTCTTGAGTTACGACATAAACTAAACGTGCTCATGCTTTTCATTTTTAATCTTGCTTACAAAGTAAAGTGATGACTTGAATTTAAATATGCAAGGCATAACTTAAACGTGCAAGCTTGAAAGTAAATATGCGAGGCATAAACTTAAACGTGCAAGTTTGAAGGTAAATATGCATGGTTCAATTCTTTATTTTAGTGCTCTTGGCCCAACAACAATCGGCTTTAAGGCCGAAATAGATAGGCATTCGAGAAATTAATTAGGTGATAATGCAAGTTCAATTCTTTATTTTAGTGCTCTAGACCCAACAACAATCGACTTTAAGGCCGAAATAGAAAGGCTTCGAGAATTAAGTTAAGTGATGATACAAGTTTCATTTTAATCTTTATGTTCTTAGGTGATAGCTAGAAGGTAAAGATGCATAGCAAGAATGCAAATATGAATGCAAGCATAAAATAAATTATGCAAGTTCATTTCATCTTTCTAGAGCTCTTAACAAGACTTTAAAGAAATTTAAACCATAACCCAAACTCATCCAAACAAGGTAAAGTCAAGCTTAGAGTTCTTTAAAACTTAACATAATATTTTTAGGAAATCAAACCATGAATCTTAGAAAATTTAAGGAAATGGCCGAAATCATCAAGAAGAAAAAGGAACATTTTAAAACTTTAGAGTTCATGATCTTGATGATATATTAACATCAACATCATGAGTCCTCATCATTGAGTTCATAGAGCCATTTTAAAACATCATTAAAGCTAAAGTTCTCAAGAGTTCAAGAAAGGAAAAACTAAAAACATTTTTGCTCAAGAACAAAGATCAAGCTCTAAAGTTTGTTTCAAGTGATGAACATCATCATGAAACTCTAATCATCAAGCTCTCATTCCTTTGTTCTCCAAGGCCTATGGCCGAAAATGAAAAGGAAAGAGGAGTGGAAATGAAGTTCTAAAGAGAAACAAGAGAAACTACGAACATCAAGCTTGAAACAAGAACTTTAAAGAAAAGAATACATGAAAGAAAATCCCTACTTGGTGTGATGAACTTGAAAATGGAAGAAGAAGATGAAGATGGTGAAGAACTTTGAAGAGCTTGAAGAACTTGAAGAACACTAGAACTTTGAGAGAAAAGAAAAGCTTTGAGTGTTTCCTAAACTTAGCAAATGATCTAAAAGTGGTGCAAGCTCCTCAAGGCATTCTATTTATAGAGAAATGAAACAAATGGAGGGAGCTCATGGGTGAAGAGGTTTCGGCCATGAGGGTGCAGATTGGAGGCTTTCCATGAGTTCCATGAGGTGAGATAATGTGTTCTTGAGGTATGGTTCAAAGTATGGTGAGGTATGGCTCAAGGTATGGCTCAAGCATGGTTCTTTGAGTGAGAAAACAATTTAATATGTGTGGTAATTGGAGAGAGATGGCCGAATATGCATCAGCCCATGGGGGAGGTTTCTTTGCATTTTAATTGTGGTTTAGAGTTGTGTTTAGGTGTATATTTGATTATGCTTAAGATTAGGAATTTGTAAGAAAGTGTTTAGGTAAGGTAAATGGGTAATTAAGTTGGTCTAGACATAATTAAGGAGTGGTCTTGCACCATTAGTGAGTTAAATCCTCAATTTAGAGTCTAAACAACTCTAGACACATTTCCTTGATTTAAGGAATTGGAGAGAGAAAACACTATTCAAGATTCCAAGACTAGGAGTCTTGAGTTCTAAAAAGGGATTTAAGTTTAATCTAAGCAATTTTAGGTTCTAATTAACTTTAATAAATTATTTTGACTCTAGATTAATTAGGGAAATAAATTAATCTTCATTTAGAGCCTAATATTGCTTAGGTTTGCTTAATTACGTCATTAAGCTCAAAAGCACTATTCTAGGGGCAAAATCGTAATTTTGCACTAAACCAGCACCACCGGGACTTGAACAGAGACCTCTAGACACATGAAAACATGTTTTTAAACCTCTGGGGAAAGTTCCGGGCTCAAACGGCACATTTACCCGCGTAAAAACGCTATAGGGGTATTTTGGTCATTTTGACCCGAAACTGCGGAAAACGAAATTTTCGCTTCCGAAAGCATTCAAAGGCCATTCAATCCCCTTCAAACATTGAGTTGACCCTTCGAGGATGACCGAGTTGGTTACCCTCGAGTTCGGGTCAGGAAATAACCTTAGGGGCATTTTGGTCATTTCCCTCGGACAGAGAAATCGGGGTGTTACAGGCAGGACATATATTTGATGGGTATTTAATTTGTAATGGTTTAGAAATGATAAATTAGTGTAAGTGGCTTAACCATCAAGAGTTTAAAATTCCTCAAGACAAGATTAAATGGCCAACACTTATAGTGGAAATTTTAGTGCTAATAATCTGAAGTAATAAAATAAAAATAAATCTAAAATATATTTTATTTTTGAGAAAAAGAAATTGTTAGTGGAAAAGAAATTGATAAACTAAAGTAAGTGCTTAATAATCAAATATTTAAGGTGCTCCACTACAAAATTAAAAGGCCAACATATGTAGTGGAATTTTTAGTGCAAATAATCTGAAGTAATAAAAAAATAAATAAATCTAAAATATATTTTATTTTTAAGAAAAAGAAATTTAATACACTAATTTCCTATTATGTGTCTTAAGAACCCCTTTTTAATTAAGAAAGAAAAACAATCTTTTCTAAAATAATCTTATACTTTAAAATTACCTCAAATAATTATTTTGACTCAAGATAAATAAATAAAATTAATTTATCTTTAATTAGAGCCTAATATTGCCAATATTTATTTGATTACGTAAATAAGCTCATTTATTGTTAATTAGGGGCAAAATGGTAATTTCACACAAAAACTCCCCGAAACCACCCGAACATTTTCAAATATCAAATTACACGTGTAATAAATATTTTGAACTCCCGGGCAATGACTAGGTTCAGAAATTACTTAATCTCATGTTAAATTACCACAGGGGTATTTTGGTAATTTCACTTGCGGTAAAAAAATTGAAGTTGATATTTTCACATCTACAACACACATAATCCCCTTCAAGCATAAAACTAACCCCTTGAGGATAGCCTGGACTGGCCGTCCTTGATTTCGGGGCAAAAATGACCTTAAGGAAATTTTGTTCATTTGTACATTGAAAAATTGAAAATCGCGATTTTTGCACATATTGCTATTTAATCACCATATAATGTTATTCTAATATCAAAATATCCTATTGAAGATGGCTTGGACTATTTTGGCCTCAAATCTTGTCTAGAAATGACCTAGGGGTATTTTGGTCATTTTGCATAGCAGAAAAAATCGAGGCGTTACATCATCTCCCTTAAATTAAGCTCGTAGAATTTATTATTCCAAGTATGTTCTTCAATTTGTAAAACAGTTTAAACTTCAAGGACCTTATCAATGACTTTATAAAAATCTTCACAACTTGATCTCCAATAGAACAATAATCAATCAGTATGGCACTAGATTTTTACAAAGTGCAATTGCTGACTTGTTGTCACGGAATATCATTGTGGGAGAGCTTTGCCTCTGGTTCAACACTTCAAGAATTTTCCTCAGCCATATTGCTAGTGTAGCACAACTTGCGACTGTTATGTATTTTGCTTCTGCTGTAGAAAGTGCAACAATAGGTTGTTTCTTTGATGACCATGACACAACACTTGACCCAAAATGGAAAATATACCCTGAAGTGCTTTTTCTTGTCTCTATGTCACCTGTCCAATCACTATCTGTATATCCAACAAAATTCACATCATCAATATATTCATAAAATATTCCATCATTGAGGGTACCTTTAGTATATCGAAGAATCCATTTTGCTGCTTGCAGTTGACAGGCTCGTGGCTCCTCCATAAATTGGCTGAATAAACTAACTCCAAAGACTATGTCTGGTCTAGTTGTTGTGAAGTATCTAAGGCTTCCAATCAAGCTCTTGAAATAAGTAGGATTGATAGTTCTTCCTTTATCTTCTTCCATCAGCTTCGATTTTTCTTCAACTCGTGTAGTAACTGGCTTTGAATTTTACATTTGGAATTTTCTCAAAATATCATTAGTATATTTCTTTTGAGAAATAAAAATTCCATCCTCCTTTTGAATCATTTCAATACCAAGAAAATATGACATCAGGCCTAAATCAGTCATTTCAAAATGTTTCTCCATAGCCTCCTTAAATTCTGTAATCATCTTCAAATTATTACCAGTGAAAATTAAATCATCAACATAAAGACATACGATAAGAATATCTCCAAACTCAACTGATTTAATGTACAAAGCATGTTCAAAAGGACATCTCTAAAAACCATTTTCAATGAAATATGAGTCAATCTTCTTATACCATGCTCTTGGTGCTTGCTTCAAACCATACAAAACTTTCTTCAACCTGTAAACTTTATCTTTTTCTCCAGAGATCTCATAACCTGAAGACTGCTCAATATACACATCATCTTCTAAAGTGCCATTCAGAAATGCAGACTTAACATCTATTTGATATATCTTCCACTTATTCTGAGCAGAAAGTGAAACAATCATTCGAATTGTGTCGAATCTAAGAACAGGAGCAAATACTTCAAAGTAATCAGCACCTGGCTTTTATCTGTACCCTTTTGCAACCAATCTAGCTTTAAAATGATTAATCTCACCATTGGGATTGTACTTAGTCTTGTACACCCACTTGACTCCAATTGGCCTTTTATCTGCAGGTAAATCAGTTAGTTCCCATGTATCATTCTTTTCAATTGCGTGAATCTCCTCATTCATAGCTTTTCTCCAATTCTTATTATTAGAAGCTTCTTCATAACTCACTGGCTCATAATCTGCAAATAGAACAAAATTGACAATTTCTTCATCAGACAAGTCATTATCATTACCCACAACATAGTCCTTTAATTTGGCTGGTGGCTGAAAATTTCTTTGAGGTCGGCTAGATGATTCCGGTTGAATTGGTGTTTCTGGTTGTTCATCTTCTTCTACATAACTGTTAGGAAGTGTCATGGGCTGGCTAACTAGTCCCATGTTCCTTTCTCATCAAATGTCACATCTCAGCTGATAATTATCTTCTCTGTCACTGGATTGTAAAACACGTACGCCTTTGAGTTGGTGCCGTAATCAATGAAGATGCACTTCTTTCCTTTATCATCAAGCTTCTTTCTGAGTTGATCTGGTACATGGGCATATGCTATACATCCAAAAACTTTGAGATGTCGGATTGAGGGCCTCCTTCCACTTCAAGCTTCTTCTGGTGTTTTATTACAAACACTCTTTGTTGGACACCTGTTTAAAATATACATAGCAGTAGTAATTGCTTTTGTCCAAAATTCTCTAGGCAATTGTTTGCCTTTCAACATGCATCTCACCATATCAATAATTGTCCTATTCTTCCTTTCTGCTACTCCATTCTGCTGAAGAGTATATTTGGTTGTCAACTGATGTTGAATTCCATGTTGCTCAAAGAAATCTGTACAGGCAAGATATTCATGTCCTCTATCTGTTCTGAGAATCTTGATTATGCAGCCATTTTGTTTCTCCACAAATGCCTTAAATGACTTAAAGGCATCACAAGCTTCTGATTTCTGTCTCAAAAAATATACCCATACTTTCCTACTAAAATCATCAATAAAGGTGATAAAATACCTGTTGCCACAATGAGTTGGTACTTCGACAGTGCACAAATCTGAATGCACGATCTCCAATGACTTCTTTACTCTCCTGGATTTTCCAACAAGAAATGAATCTCTGTATTTCTTTCCCAATTGACAAGTCTCATGGATGCAATTAGGAATTTCAACAATTGGCAAACTAGAAATAAGTTCTTTTCTTGACAAATAATTTAATCTAGAAAAGTGAAAGTGCTCGAATTGCATAGGCATAGCCAATTATCATCAGGTATAATAGAACTCAAGCAGGAAAATTTTTCATGCTGTATTTCCAATGGAAAAAGTCTATTTGAAGTCATTTTCACCTTTGCAATAAACCTTCCATCTTTATCAAATATCATGCAATAACCTTGATAGATCTGTATGTTATAGCCTTTCTTTGACAACTGTCTAATACTCAACAGATTGTGATAAAGTCCAGGAGTATAAAACACATCAGAAATGAAATTGTGAAAACCATCTTTCAATTTGATTTCTATATGACTTTTTCCCAAAATAGGAATAATTGTATTGTTGCCAAATACAATAGATGACTTAACTGACTCATCAAGTGAAGAAAATAATTCCTTTTTGCCACATATATGATTGCTACAACCAATATCCAAATACCATGTATTTTCATCTTCTGAAAAAGAATTGCTTGTCAGAAAAAGACTTTGTGGATTAGAAATCTCACCAATTTCTTGGCATTGGCTTTCAGCAACATTGGTTTGATTGTTGAAATTATTCTAACTCATCTGCTTGAATCTATAATCAGTAGTTTTGTGACCAAATTTCCCGCAGTGGAAGTAGTTGAAATTTGTTCTCTCCTAGTAATAGTTACCTCTTCCTCGACTAGCAGACCCAAAATTGTTTCCACCTTTTCCTTGGGTAGGTGGTTTGAAATTGTTGCCTCTTCCTTGATAATAGTTACTGCCACGACCTCTTCCTCTGAAACCTCCTTTGCCTCTGCCTCTATTATTGTAGCCTCGACCTCTTGCTTCTCCATCATGGCTTGATTCAGTATCATTGTTTAGATTCACCCGACTCTTCAAGGCTTCTTCGGTTATTTTTTCTGTCTTCTCCATAATTCTGCTGACATGGCTTTCTATGCTACCTTGCAATTCTGTAATTGTCATTTTATCTGTATCATGAGACTCTAATATTGTAGTCACTACATGATCAAATTTCATCAGTATGGTGCGTAGAATTTTCTCTACCACCATACTATCTGAAATCTTATGGTGCGTAGAATTTTCTCTACCACCATACTATCTGAAATCTTCTCTCCATAGACTCTCATCTTATTAACAAGATCAGTAACATGAGAAAAATATTGTTCAACAGTTTCTGAGCTAGACATTTCATACCTCTCATATTTTCTGTGCAAGGATTGCAATTTTGATTTTTCTGCCTTCTCTACACTTTTATAAGACAACTTCAGAATGTCCCAAGCTTCTTTGGTGGTTTTGGCATTAGCAATTTTGCCAAATACTGAATAATCTACTCCTTGATGAATTTGTGACAGCGCCAATTGATCTCTCTTTTGGGCAGCTTCATCAACTCCTTCTTATAAACCTGGATCAACAATACTTTAAATATTGTGAGCTTTTAAGTGAGTTGCTATCAAAATTTTTCAATAATTGTAATCCAATTTTCCATCTAATTTGGGACTTGACCAAATAATATTGTAATTGTTTACCATAATGACACTAATTGTTTGAGAACACCCTTAATCCTTACATATTCTTTAAAAAATTGATGCTAAATTTAACCTGCTCTGATACTAATTTGATATCAGTGGGGCATTATAACTACACTCTTGATATTTTTCTTTACATAAACACTCTTGCGTACACAAAACAGAGAACAAAAAAAACCTCTGAATATTCTTAACTCTTCATTCATACTTTTGCAATGCAAGCTGTAGCCTTTTACAGGCTTTTACAAACTAATATAATATTATATTTAGGAAACCCATTTGTGGAAAAACGTGAAAGTTGATCCAGCAATTGGCTTTGTCCATTGTGGACTACAATTAACGGTGCCTGCAATTTCAATTTCCGAGATATTTCAGGTGAGGCTATGTAGAATCAAGTGATTATGGGTTGTGTAGCAGGGCGGCTTTGTAGGCTGAAGTGATTATTGGTGGTGCAGAAGTGTGGTTTTATAGGCGCCTACAATCTTAATTTACTTAATTCTGACACATATTTACATGACATATTATCTGTGATAATATTTAAATTATCTAATTAAATAAAATATTTAATAAAAATTAGATGAATGAATTTTTTTCTCGAGAGGTGGAAAATTAAGAACGATGAGTCATTTTTCAAAGAAATTGAAACTTTAGGGGGGCCACTGCCCCCTTGAGATGTACAGCCCTCCGCGCCTGGTTGCAGCTCTTTAGGATCAGCCGATGGGCTGAAATTAAACTTGATTTGCCACATAATGAAATCTTGTGCGCACAATAAGGTCAAAAATCTTAATTTTGCTTTGTCTCTAGCATTGAAGAGCCGAAATCGTGTTCGACTAAATATGCAACCACCTGATATATCGAAATCGTGTTCATTTAGTGTTTCATGATGGTCAGAATACATTGGATAAATGAACATTTCTATATCTATATATAATTTATAATATATATAATTACAGATTAGATAAACTTAATGCCATGTCTTGTGTCATTCTCTTGTGCATTCTCCATATAATTATAATATCCATATTATCTATGAACACATTTTTTAGATGCGATCCAATTATGAAAAAGTTATTATAGTTGAAGGATTTGAATATCTATATTAATTGTAAAATGTTGCTATCAAATATCAAATTATATTGTTCAACTCTTAGTCATTTCACTTTTTATTTATAATTTTTTTTATTTTATAATGATGAAAGTATATTTTATGTTTCTTCTTCATCTTTTTCATTTTTCTAAGAAATTAGTGTGAGCTTCATTGTCATTAATTTTATCCGATAATAGAGCATCTCTGGGAAGTTAGATAAAGAGGTTTATCATCTTGGATGCCAAAAACAAAAAATGTCCAAAAGAATAAGGGAAGAAAATATAAAGAAGAAGAATGATTCTCAACTAGGGGTGGAAGTAGGCCAGGTTGCTTGCAAAGGCCTTCGATCCGGTCTATTCAATAAATAAGTTAGACTAAGATTTTTTAAAAAGATTTTTAGATAATCAGGTCAAGTTCTAAGTAGTAAAAAGTATCATTTTAGTTAGTAATAACAGGGTGGCCTACTTATATCACCACCACTACTACTATTATTATTATTTAAATATATAATAATAATCGAAATATTTTAATATATTTTAAAATATATTTTTGAACTTAAGTTTTTTAGTCTATATAAAAATATATTTTTGATTTATTTAGTAGTATTTTGGCTTAATTAAAAGTGGGCATTTTGTTTTTCTCAAAATATTTTATAACCAAATAAAATTATATATGCACTTTCAGGCTATGCTAGGTTTTTAGGAAGGTCGAGCTAAGGCCATAAAAATGACATATATTAGGTAATAGGCTCAAACTTTGACTTCTAGTGGGTGACTGTTACGAAATATTATGTGATATAGATATGGATGCCATTGTCTTGGACTTATTAAGTTAAAATTTGATTTGATTAAATAAAATCTATTACGATTTAATTTCATCTTATATCTCTCACCTTAAACTATAAATAACCCTTTTGTTTGCTCTATGTAGGATATATTTGGGATTATCAATTATCAATAATAATATTCTCTTCAATTCTTCGTTATTATTTCCTCTATTATTATTATTTTACAATATATTATCAATACAAAAGCTCTATATCACAGGGAAGAATAAGGCTCAACACGAAAGCTCTATCATCATATGGAAGAAGAAGACCTTAGGTAAGGCACTCTAACTATGTCAAAACTTTCAATCTTGATTTTGTTGGGAAAAAATTATTTGTCTTGGATTATCAATGTTAAAATCCATCTAGATTCAGTGGGCCTTAGATACACTATTGGACAAGGAAACATGCACAAAAGCAATGATTTTTCTTTGTTGACACCTCCATGAGGGACTGAAATATGAATTTCTTACCCCTAAAAGATCCTACAGAAATTTGAAAGAGTCTAAAAGACATATGTGGTTATTGAAAAAATGTGATGCTTCCAAAAGTCTGACATGATTGGATACATTTGTGGTCATAAGAGTTTAAATTTATAAGTGAATACAATTCCACAATGTTTAGAATAATCTCACAATTGAAATTATATGGGGAGAATATCATTGGAAATATTTTGTAAAGCCGTTTTTCTAGATATCGATGCTATCTGATACATTGGAAGCATGAATGCTACAGAATGCAATGTTTGCTATAACATATTGTTTCTAGTGATATTCTCCTCACATAATTTCAATTGTGAGGCAGTTCTAAATATTGTGAAATTGTATTCATTGATAGATTTAAAACTTGTAACCGCAATTGTATCCAATCGTCTTAGGCATTTGGACTTTTCATTGTTCTTATTATGATCATATCTATCTTTTAGGATAAGATTGTTAGATTTTAACCTTTTATTACTTTTGCGTGATCCTTCAAAGATGTGTGTTTCCTTGTCTAATGTTATCTTCAAGATCCATTGAATCTGGATTGACTTCAGGATTGAAAATACAATAAAGATAAGGGCGTGTTTGGTTTAGTGATTTTCAGTTTTCATTTTCATTGAAAATGAAAAAGAGAGATGAAAATATGTTTACTTGATTTTGTTAAAAATATTTCTTGAGAATATTTCTTGATTTCCTTGAAAAGTTGAAAACGTCAAATTCACGTTTTCATTATTTCCAACCATATTTCAGTACATTGAATGAAAATTTTTTCAAGTGAAAACGCGGTGGCTATTTTGTAATTATCATGAACTTTGAACAGTGTTCACACAGATGAAGCACAAATCGTGTCCCCTCCCAGCAACCAACCATCATAAAGGACACACCAGAAGACAAGGGGGAAGAGCCACAGAGGATATGCTTTAACCAAGCAGCCACGGTCGTGTCTCTGCACTGTTGTGTCACGGCCGGTGTCAACGTCAGAGAGAAGGGCAGCGTCGGGGAGGTAGACAAGGGATGAAAGCTCTTTGCATCACCACCGCCGTTCATGCCTCGGCCTCGTCAGAGTAGGAGCTCTCCACCACAGTGAGTAGTGGCCCTCCAGCCATGGCCATCGCGGCCCCCTCGCAGTCTCTATAATTCAACCTCCACCCACGCCGATCACACACCTCTGTTACCACCGCCACTGCAAACCCGTACTGGTTAAGCAGGTGAGGATGAGGGAACGAGTGTGGGCACCGCTACCACCATGGAACTTCAATAGCACCGCCGTATCTGATGTTCGCTCTAAGTCAATAATTGTGGATTTTAACTCCCATGATAAACATATGACCCTGTCGGTGGTTTTAAGTCCCAGATGTTGGTCAAATTGTTTGGTATAAGATCAGTTTACAAGCAACTTTATTTGGGAATCTTCTAAAGATCAAATACTGTTTGTGGAGTCCATATATGGGGATCTCAACAAAACTTGTATGTGTAGCTCTATATTTAAGCAACTTTATTCTTGAATTTAATTCTAAAAATATATTTTGAAATTGAACAAACCAAACATAATTTTATTATTTTCACTTTTTGAGAATAGAATATGCTTTTATAAACTAAACGCATTTCTTGATTTTAAAAATTTGAAAATGAAAATGCTTTTCAAAAAATAAAAACAGGAAATAAAAATAGGAAATATTTTCACAAACTAAACACCCCCATAATCTTTTCCCGAGATATCAAGGCCAACAAAATCAAGATAGAAGAGTTTTGATGTAGTTAGAATGCCTTAATCCAAGGCCTTATTCTTCCCTAAAGATGATAGATAGGTAAAGTATGTGCCATCTTGCTTGCTTTACACCGTTTAATTACATAGGTACCATTGAAATAAAAAAAAACCGGCTCAAAATAAAGGCAGGAACATATGAAAAATGTAGTTGAGCATTGTTTTTCTTTCTTTTGATTTCTTCTCACTTTTTTATTTTTTTTAATTTTTGGTCTTCCCCTCTTAAGTTTATTTTTGGTCCGACCTTTTAAGTTTTTGTGAACCACTTAAAAGAAAAACCAAAGCCCATCAAAGGATAGACTGGCCGGTTAAACATGGATGCACCCTCTTAATCCCTTCTCTGCTTTGGATAAAATACATAAGACCAAAAAGTGTTGGCCCATAGAAAATTCGATCAGGCCCATAAAGTGGTATTCGAATATTCGAACAAGAAAAAAAAAAGAAAAAAAAAATGAAGAATAGAAGGGTAGGTACAAGCAGAACATCGGAAAGACGCGTATTGGATTGAAGGTACCAGAACTGAACGAACCGAACCCATAGTCAATGGTGGGAACGATCGCACTCTAGCATTTCTCGATCATCTTCATCTTCTACGACGAACGATCGCATTCACTCGTACAATACTCTCTCTCTGTGTTCCTTCAATTAATGTCGATATAAGCGATTGGATAGTTTAACAACTTCGATCGCGTTCGGTTTTCCTAGATTCTTAGCTGATTGGTGTGTTTATGATGAGCATAATTAGTTAATTATTTCACTGTTGATTTCATTTAATTTCATTTCTATTCGTATTAGGACTTTTTTGAATTGCGTAATTAGCTGAGCTGAGGTGAGCACCGGAAAATGTTCATATATTACATAATATTGTTGTTACTTGAGATGATATTTTTAACTGCTCTTTTACATGTGATTGCTCTTAGTAACCGAGTTAAATTGTTAAAAAATAATCGTCATTTTTATGATTTGTGCAGAAGCAGAACCAGGTTTAGTTTAATTTTCATGTTTTGAATGATGAATATGTTTGTATAGACTTAAGTTAATAGTTTCTGACTCTGTTCCGTGAGCACATGAGTTTTTCAGCCTAGTGTGAATTTCTTCCTCAGGGACACAGTGTTGTCAGGATGAAAATTGGAAATATTTGCTCTTTCGCAATTGGAATATGGAAAAGTCCTTGTTTATTTGCCGTAGGAGATTGAGAGGTTTACCTGGTATTCAGCTGATTATAAGATTATTTGGCACTTTTGTGTGTAAAGTTGCCCTCTTACTTTCAGTGAAACTCATAATGCAGTTGGGTTTGGGTCTAATTTGCTTAAGGTATTACAGATATGACACAACACATCTTAAGTGGTATGCTGAATAGTTTGTAGCATTATATTAGGTATGTGACTGACTAGGATGGTGTTTATTATGCTGATGTGACCTCCATATTGTTGTGCTCAGTTTATTTTTGTGAATTAGAGAAAATCTGTTTTGATGTTTGTTTCAATCCTTTAATCTTGTTATCTTTTGTTGGGTGATATCCTTCCCTGTTTATATTTTTCATGAGAACAGATTTTATGTACAACTCTGATTTTTTTTTTTTCCCTCTCCTTGTCGCTTGCAGATTATGACTGTTTGAGATATTTTCAAAATTGTTCTCTGAGCATTGCAATGAAGCTGTAGAAAATATTTATAGTATACACAAGCAGATGCTCAGAATTTAACAATGAAGCGATATGTTTACATCAATGATGATGAATCATCGCATGATTTGTACTGTGATAATCGAATATCAAACAGAAAATATACTGTATTGAACTTTATTCCAAAAAATCTATGGGAACAGTTCAGGTAATCTTTCTACTTATGCTGCTTGTTACTCTATTTTTTATTGCTAGTGCCATAACATCGATGCACCTACGTGTGTACTTTGCACTCCTCCATGCTTTTTAGAATGATCTCCTTTCTTATCCTCTTTGATATTGAATAACAAACGTTTGATTGCGTGGAGGGACAAGTCATTTTATTAAATATGCCATGTGTATTTTTTCCGTTTTTGAGAATCCTAAAGATTAGAGAAGAATGCAGCATCATATATAAAAAATTAGCTTTATTATGTTGATGTCAAATTGTCGATAATCCCAAACATTTTTGAATAAGCATTCATGTAACTAATCCTAGATTCTAAGGATTCAGCCTTGGTTTTTTTTTTTTTTTTTTAATATTGCTCAAGCTTCCTCAAGTGTTAGGATAAGGCACAGAATTTTGTTTAACAAAGTGAGTTTTCTTGGATTGATTTTTCTTTTTCTTTTTTAATTATAATGAATATGAATATTTAATATGACTTCTTTCTATAATTTATTTAATGGAGCCTGATCCCTTTCTGTATTCCTCCTGATTTTGCCCCTTTTTCCAGCCGGTTCATGAATCAGTACTTTTTGCTGATAGCTTGCCTGCAGCTATGGCCTCTCATTACTCCAGTAAATCCTGCCAGTACATGGGGTCCACTTATCTTTATTTTTGCAGTCTCTGCAACAAAAGAGGCATGGGATGATTACCATAGATACCTGTCAGACAAGAAGGCAAATGAGAAGAAAGTCTGGGTTGTCAGAGAGGGCATCAAGAAACTAGTATGAAATATGTTAATTTTTCTTAAAAGTATATTTGTTCAGTGCTTCGCATGAGTTTAGAACAAATCAATCAAACGGTATAGAATGTAAGAAAAGACTTAGCCTGCAGTTCCAGCAATTGATCATCATATTCAATAACTGTATCTCATTTTGACTTTTGTAAAGGAGTCTAATCCTGCTGATATTTTCACGATATTGATACTCTTTCATGTCAGTATGTGATTTTGACTTTAATCCAAATTCTAGTAGGTATCTGTTAGGGTTTTTGAAATATTGAAATAATAAATTATTTGTGGGTATTTCCCCTTATATTATTTATTGGTTTAGTTTTGTGTATATCTGCATTATTTCCATTGCTCAAATAATCTGCATCCTATGTATTCGACTATTTTTTCTAACTTTATTTTCTCCCCTTTTTTTGTATGTTTTTTTCTTTGGCTATTCCCAATTTTGTTGTTTAAAAAGCAGAGACTGTTGCATATTTCATACTTCATTGGTCCCTTCTTATGATGAATAATTGTATGTTAACTTTTTCTTCTGTTTTTATAAGTATGGAGATATACTGCAAAATGACACTTAACTTTTATTTTTTCCGAAAAATAACTAGAACTAAGAAGGTCTAATGAAAAGAGTGGTTTAACATTAATACTGGATGCTGATGCTTACTGTTGTTTCTTCATTCTAATGAGTGAGGTCAACAACAATGATTGAGTAGCTGCATAATTGGCAATATGCACCTGTTTTCTGGTTGCTATCCTGGTGAAATTCATTACCTAAATATCAATTTATATCAATTCATATGACATTGTGATCCTAAGTAGGAATATAGTCAAACATCTGCTTGTGCCTGTTAAATGAATTAGACTTCAAGCTTCATCTTCTTTATTCACATTCAACATAGTCTGCATTCCATGCTGGAAGTGAGAGTTACATGAGCTATATTGTTTGAAATTATATTGCATGTTCTTTTATGTCTTTAAATCTAATGTTCTATATTGTTGTTTCTTTTACTGGGATGCTTGCATTGGTGGTGTTGTAGATCCCAGCCCAGGATATTCATGTAGGTAATATAGTATGGCTACGTGAAAATGATGAAGTGCCTTGTGACCTTGTTTTGATTGGCTCCTCTGATCCACAGGGACTTTGCTATGTAGAGGTAATTATGTCATGAAACACACACCCCCACTATTCTCCTTTCTCTCCCTTCCCCTTTTTTTGAAAGAAGAACATGATTCAGTATATGCATTTCAAAAGGCTTATGATATGACATATGACATGTTGTTCAGACTTCTGCGATGGATGGTGAAACTGATCTGAAGACAAGGGTCATACCTTCTGCTTGCATGGGAATTGATGTTGAATTATTGCACAAAATTAAGGCATGATTTTATCTAAAGTAACTAGTTGGAAGTTTACTGTCAAAAGTAATTATACAGCACAACTAATTAATTACTTTCTTCGCGCGCGTGTGTGTGTGTCCAGGGTGTAATTGAGTGTCCCAATCCAGATAAAGACATCAGAAGATTTGATGCTAACATGCGGTTGTTCCCCCCATTTATTGATAATGATCTATGCCCTTTAACCATTAAAAACACAGTTCTTCAGTCATGTTACTTGCGGAACACTGAGTGGGCATGTGGAGTGGCTGTGTATACAGGCAAGTCCATGTATAACATGTATTAAACTCTTGAAACTGTATACTTCTTTGGCAATTGTTTAAAATTTTGTAATGGGCACATGATATTTCTTTAGGCAACGAAACCAAATTGGGCATGAGTAGAGGTATCCCAGAGCCAAAGCTCACTGCCATGGATGCCATGATCGACAAGTTGACTGGTGCTATATTTGTATTCCAAATTGTTGTTGTTATGGTTCTTGGCATAGCGGGCAATGTTTGGAAGGACACAGAAGCAAAGAAAGTATGCTACAATCACTGAACTCAAGTTTCTAATACACTTAAAATAGTACTGAATTTCATGAGTCAATGTTTTCTGTGCATTGCTGTATTGTCCTTTGTCTACCTTTGTTTCCTTGGAGAGAGCTTGACAGCCAGTTTTATTTTGTTTCTAAATCAAGTTGATTGGCTTGGTTTGTTGCTTCCTTTGTTTTCCATGTTGACTATTAGTAGAAATTTGTACACTCTATGAAGAAGGCCTTCGGTTTATTCAAGGGGATAGTTCCTGTAATCTTTTAGTCCTTGTTTCAATGGATGCCAGGGGGCAACCTGGTTTCTCTTCATGGTGGACACTGAATTTGTACTTTCCTTGTCATTATGCCTTTCTATCCTTCAAGAATTGTCTTTTAAGTCTTTCTTCTGTTTTAAGCTTTTGCCATGTTTTAATTCCTTATTTGCAATTATTCTCTTTAAGCTTCCATGTTTTGACATGTTATCCTCTAGATGCATGTTGGTGGATCCTAATTTTTTGTCTGTTAATTTTTGTAGCAATGGTATGTTCTTTACCCTGATGAAAGTCCGTGGTATGAACTGTTGATCATCCCTTTGCGGTTTGAGCTTCTTTGTTCTATCATGATCCCCATTTCAATTAAGGTGAGCTGGTGATATAGGTTTTGGCATTGTAATACATTATATGTTCAGCATGGTTGCCATTTCTGTTGTCATTAAAAATCAACTCCAGTATTGAAAGCAAAGCTATGGTCTTTTGAGGGAAAGCATTGATGATGTCACAAACAAAATGGAGGGACATCATTAAAACTAAAGCTCTTAAAAGATTTTGATGTTGGATTGATTTTCATGGGGCTTATACCAATTATTATTTGATTCTAGATTATTTCAAGCCTGTGTAAATATTTTGAGGGTGACCATTTCAAAGCTGATGCAACCGACTATCACATCTCTTGTAGGTATCTCTGGATTTGGTGAAGAGCTTGTATGCAAAGTTTATTGATTGGGACCATCAGATGATTGACCTAGAGACTAGTATTCCATCCAATGCTACAAAGTGAGTGGGTGAAAGATCCTGATTACTAACTTCTTTCAAGAACTATAGCACATTTATTTTTTATGAATTGTGTTTGTTGTATGTGGCAGTACAGCGATAAGTGAGGACCTGGGACAGGTTGAGTACATATTGACTGACAAGACAGGCACCCTGACTGAGAATAAGATGATATTTAGAAGATGTTGTATTAGTGGTGTTTTCTATGGAAATGAGAATGGCAATGCATTGAAAGGTATCGTATTGTTGTTTTGTGGAACCTCTTTCTTCTTGTCTTATTATCATGATATAGCTGTATTTGAACTTTCTATTATCTGGAAGGTGTATTGGATTAGACAACATTGCATCATTTGAATTTCTGGCTTAGTGTATTGAAAATTTCCTGAATAAATAAGTTGCCTTCTGCCTTTGAGAATTTATTGTATCTTATCTTAGACACTTTGTTCTAGCATAACATAGTTGTGTTTAATGGTTTATGCCAAAACCTTAACTAGTGCAGCCTCCTCTGATACTTATATTCTGATGGACTTTGGCATTAACTTTTCCAATAGTCTCTGTAATTCAGCAGGATCTAGAAGTCTTAATTTTCTTATTTAAGGCATTGATGATTATGTATCAAAAGCAAAAACTCAAGTTTTTCAACTAATAGGCATTAATAGCATTTCATGTTCATTTAAAATTTAAAGATTTGTCTAAATTAGTAGATCAAGAGGTTAAAATGATTCATATTTGTTTATGAACACGGGGGATCCACTTTTGTTCCTTCTTTCACCCTTTACTGGTTATGCATATAGTTATAAAAACCGGACCGAATTGGCCGGTTCGGACCGGAAACCGGTGAACCGGTACTGGTCCGGTTCGGTTCTTTGATTGGACCGGTTCTGCATGTGAACCGGTCAAACATAGTCAAATCGGGGGCGAACCGGTGAGTTTATGCTGAACTGGCCAGCTCAATCCGCGCATTAAACCGTTGACCAAGCACCCCCAGCTTTGACCGCCAAGCATGAACGATTTTTTATCAAAAATGCCTTCATGCAGGGTTCAAACCCGTGCCAGGAAGGGGAGAGGTGCGTTGCTTCTCCACTATGCCAAGCTTCCTCTTGGTATAGTATATGCAAACAATAATATATGTTATCTCACTCAATGAACTTCTTTGACCCAAAAATACCAACATACATGCCATTGGATTTGAACGCTATATAGCATAGTGGGTAGGAGCATTAAGCAATACGTGGCTACCACTTGGCCACATGATTTCTTGTTATATCACTGAAAAATATATATATATTACATCTCTATTTACATTAAATTATAATTTTATATGTTAATTCAATTTAACCGGCTGAACCAGTGACCCACCGGTTGAACCAGTGACTCGGTACCTTGGCCGAGTCGATCACTGGTTCGGTTTTGATAACTATGCTTATGCATGCACTTGCTGACTGTTTTGCTGAATCACTGAGTATGTTCTTGTGATCTGCAGATGTTGACCTTCTCAATGCTGTTTCCAGTGGTTCACCAGACGTTGTACGGTTTCTTACAATTATGGCAATATGTAATACCGTCATACCAACACGAAGGTGATTCTACCTTTATCGTTGCTAGGACATGGATGTGACAACTCTGAATACCGACATATTCTTAGTTAGGAATTTACGATATTTTTAGTAACGTCTTACTAATTTTGTACTTGTTTTCTTGTTCTCCTTAGCAAGAGTGGAGATATCTTGTATAAGGCACAGTCTCAGGATGAGGATGCTCTTGTTCATGCTGCTGCCTGGTTGCATATGGTGTTCTTCAGTAAGAATGGAAACATTCTCGGTACATGTCACTTGCTATTTCTTTTGGAAGCATGAGTGATTAGTTGGCTACTTGGTCTCATGTAAACATTTTCTTTGATATATTTCAGAAGTGAAGTTTAACTCTTCAATACTTCAGTATGAAGTCCTGGAAACCTTAGAGTTTACCTCTGATAGAAAAAGAATGTCAGTAGTGTTGAAAGATTACCAAAATGGAAAAATCCTTCTTTTGACAAAAGGAGCAGATGAGGCTATTCTTCCTTATGCTCGTGCTGGTAGGATTATTTACATTTCCTTTTCCTTTTTTAATTTTTGGACAATCAAATATTATTTAATTAGGGGTTTTCTTTCAATTCATGCTTTTCATTTCATTGACCACGTGATGCCTTCATTTGTTTGGAATTCGATTTAGTTGTATGATTGACACCATTTCTTACTGCAGGGCAGCAAACTCGAAACTACATTGAAGCTGTGGAGCAATATGCTCACTTGGGACTACGAACACTATGTTTGGCTTGGCGTGAGTTAAAGGAAGATGAATATCGAGAATGGTCCTTAATGTTTAAGGAGGCCAGTAGCACTTTGGTTGATAGGGAGGTAAAAGGAATTCTTATTACTGATTTTATATACAGTAACTCTAAGAAATTGCTTTCTCAATTTAGTTTCTTTCACAGTGGAGAGTGGCTGAGGTCTGCCAAAGAATAGAGCATAATTTGGAAGTTCTTGGTGTCACAGCAATAGAGGATCGATTACAGGTGAGTATTTGCTGTAATTGCACACAGATCTAATTTTTATAAATAGTATTCTTAAATCCCTACAATTTTGCTGAATTGCTGGGTACATTAGATGATTGAAGGAATTTTTGTTTTTTTGTTTTTTTTGGGGGGGGGGGGGTGCGAGTTTTTTATGACCACCATTATTATTTCTTTTGTGCTTGATATTTTTCAGGATGGAGTTCCTGAAACAATAGAAACACTTAGAAAAGCTGGAATAAATTTCTGGATGCTAACAGGAGACAAGCAGAACACTGCAATACAAATTGCCCTGTCATGTAATTTTATTTCACCAGGTAGTTCAGATCTGAGATCATGGAGAATTTTGTTGTTTTTTCATAACTGCTGTGTAATAATACACTTATTGCATTCATTTGAGTCTGTCTGAAGATTAAAGTGTCTTGATATGATCCTTGGTTGCTCTCCCATTCTTTATTTTATGTGGAGACTAATAATCATATCTGTATGTTTATCCCACATTGCCGTTCGGTATGTCTCATTTTTTGGGGACTGACCATATAAGTACTGGAGTCTGCACCAATTCCTCAAAAGGAGAACATGAGGTGGTTGCTCTCAAAGCACAACTGTGCTAATAGGTTATGGCATGAATCATCTCTCCTAAAAGTATAAGCATATTAAGCAATAGACACGTGGATGGTTTTTGTTCTCCCTCACCCAAGAGCCATTTGTGCTTGAAGCGCATATAATACATAGGTGCACCTAACTTGTACTAAAATTCAAACTTTGTTAATCCTAATTAGATGAATGACGATATCAAGAATCGAGCTCTAGACCACTTGATCATAAAGGTTCTAATATCATTTTATAAACGATCTCTCTTAGAAGCTGGAACATTAGTGCATGTTTGTTTGGTTTTGATTAACTTTCAGAGAAAAAGTTGCTTTCTTTTTTTCAAAGCTTTCTCTGTAATTCTTTTAGTAAGATTTTTTGAACACAAAATTGACAGATCCAAACACTAAATTGTAGGATTAAAGCCATAATAACACGACGATAATATTAATTCCAAACTATAGCCAGGAAAAGCATTGATCTGTACCCTCTGCTCAAACTAATACTTTGCAATTGGAAAAGACATAAAAGCTTAAAATAAGGAAATATCTAGAATACCTTGAGTTTTAAAATATCTCAAGTCCTAGTCAGGGTGCTTCAAAAACTGAAGCTTCCGGTTCTCTGCATGGGCTACCAACGCAGATAAACAACAAAACTGTTCCAACTTGAATTTCCCTACCTGTTGTGCCCATAGTCCATTTTTTAAGAGGTTGTCTATGTTTTTGTGGTCATTATTTGCTTTAATTTTATTCTTTCATTAGTGCTTTGTTGCCTATGCATCCTTCTTTGGTGGATTTTGAATTCATGATGGCAGTACTTAAGAGGCTTTATTCTTTCAATTCCCTCCTCCCAAACTGATAGAACCGAAGGGCCAGCTTCTATCAATTGATGGAAAAACAGAGGATGAGGTTCGTAGAAGTTTAGAGAGAGTGCTTCTTACAATGCGGACAACTACCTCAGAACCTAAGGTACTGCTGATACATCTCTGATAAAGTTCTTCTGTTATCTGAAAAATCATAGTCTGCTTGTATACATGTATTGGATGTTTGGACTAGGACATTCCTTTTAGCGAACATGTATTGACTTCGTTGTTCTGCTTTCACAAACAGGATGTGGCTTTTGTTATTGATGGCTGGGCCCTAGAGATTGCACTTAGTCACTATCGTAGAGCTTTTACCGAGCTGGCAATATTGTCGAGGACTGCAATATGTTGTCGTGTGACACCATCACAAAAAGCACAGGTTTTATTTTTGAAAACTTGATATACGTATGCCTTGTGTTGTTTGAAGAACATGTGCTTTACATTATTGGTCATTTTAATTTTAATTAATTTATCAAAATAATGAGGGAGAGGTAAGGCTGACACCTTAGATTTTCCTCGGAGGGGAAGAAATTGCTGTTTTCATTGTTTCTGTTTTTAGTTTTGCAGAAAATAATGACACTGGTTTGCCCTGTATACCATTATTTGTTGCAGCTTGTGCAGATCTTAAAATCATGTGATTATAGAACATTGGCAATTGGTGATGGTGGGAATGATGTGAGGATGATACAACAAGCTGATATTGGTGTGGGCATTAGTGGCAGAGAAGGATTGCAGGCAGCTAGAGCTGCTGATTACAGTATTGGAAGTAAGGATTTTTATACCTTTCACGGTGCAGTCATGATGTGTATATTAGTTATTTATCACTGTTTGCCAAGTCTCTTTTTCTTTTTTTTTTCTCTCTTTTCTCCCATATGAAATGCTAGCAGACGTTTCCAACGTATTGTTCAACTTCTGTTGCTTTTTCCATTGGGTCTTCATCAATGATTTGGCCTAACAATCTTCTGACAGTTTTTATTTTTAGTAGTTGGAAATTACCAGCCAGATTCTTATTATTTGCATACGACCACTAGATTTCATCTCTAATGCTATAATTGTTCTGTTACTTTGCAGAATTTAGATTCCTGATAAGATTAATTCTGGTCCATGGCCGGTACTCTTACAACCGCACAGCATTTCTTTCTCAATATTCATTCTACAAGTCCCTGCTGATATGTTTTATCCAAATCTTGTGAGTTTCTACCACTCCTTTTTGTTTCTTTTCCTTTCCTCACACAAGCAGCAGATTATTTTGAAAATAGATGCTTCTGCAAGACTGTTTTCCCTTCTCTACATTCTTTCGTGGTCATTCTTATTAATTATGAATTTTGCATTGAAGTAATTCCATTTTCTTTCTATTCTAAAAATTTCAAAGCACTGATGATTGCATTTTCAGTTTTTCGTTTATTTCAGGTGTCTCTGGAACCAGCCTCTTCAATTCTGTTAGCTTGATGGCTTATAATGTTTTCTACACAAGTGTTCCTGTTCTAGTCAGTGTGCTTGACAAAGATCTTAGTGAGGAAACTGTCATGCAGCATCCTCAAATTTTATTTTATTGCCAAGCGGGAAGGTTCACCATTTAGCTGCTTTTTGCCTCACTGTTCTGTGCAACAATCCCCCCCCCCTTTTTCTCTCTCCTCTCTCTCTCTCTCTTTATTGGTTTGATAGCTACTTTTTATTACAGAACTATCACAATTTGATGCAACTCAATAACCTTAGCCACAAACCAAAGTGGAACTAAATTGTGTAACTTGCACTGAATAACCACTTTATTGGTAATCATTAAATTGACTGTAAATATTTGAACAGGCTTCTAAATCCTAGTACATTTGCTGGATGGTTCGGGCGATCTCTCTTCCATGTGAGTGTTGTTTGTGAACATATTTTTTATCCAAGTTTGTTTTGCTCTAACGAAAACCAGTTATTTACTTTCAGTAACTTTTTATGCCAGTTAATTTCTCATTGGTATTGATTGTGCCTTGCAGGCAGTAGTTGTATTCATAATAAGCATACATACATATGCCTATGATAAAAGTGAAATGGAGGAGGTTTCAATGGTTGCTCTCTCCGGTTGTATATGGTTGCAGGCTTTTGTAGTAACAATGGAGACAAAGTAAGCTTTAATATCAGTTGCTATTTGACACCATTGCTTATGATAATTTGACAATGCTTTGCTGTTAGTATTGAATCGAGACCAAACTAGCAATTTGGTCCCTTAAAGATACACATATCATCAATGTAGTTCCTGAAGGATTTTTGACTTCAGTTTAGTCCTTGAAAAATACATGTGCCATGAGTTTAGTCCCTAAAAGGTTTTTTATTTCAGTTTTGTTCCTAAAAAATACACGTGACATCATTTTAGTCCTTGAAAAATGCATTTAACATCTATTTGATCCCCCTTTTCTATAAATTCATGGATTTATTTAACGTCATATGTATTTTTCATAAACTAAAGTGATGTCACATGTATTTTTGAGGGACTAAACTAATATAAAAAATCCTTCAAGACCACACTAATATCATATGTATCTTTTAGAGACCTAATTGATGTTAAAAATCTTTTAAGGGCTAAATTGATGTCATGTGTATGCTTGAAGGACCACATTACTAGCTTAGTCTTGAATTGAAAGAATTAGTTGGTGAGCATAGTTTCCATTGTCAATTAGCAAGAGATTTGGGGGGAGGGGGAATTATTTTTTCACTTGGGCATGGTTTGCAATAATTACTTGGTCGGTGCAGCAATTTGGGGAAAGAATTATTTTATTGCTTTCACCAGCTGGAAAAGTTTCTCTGGTTTGATTTCCTGTCTCATGTTTGATTCCTGCAGTTCCTTTACAATATTACAACATCTTGCTATATGGGGTAATTTGGCTGCCTTTTATGCCATCAACTGGATCTTCAGTGCTCTTCCTTCATCAGGGATGTACACAATTATGTTCCGATTGTGTCGACAACCATCATATTGGATATCGATTTTTGTAAGTATCTTTGTACACATCTTTTTGCACCCAATGGAAAGGTCTTCACGCTTTTTCCCCTCCTTTAGGGACACCTATCTTTCCCTGCTTCTCCTTTCCTGTTTGTTAATGGGATTTCATATTCTACTGAATCTTGTCCCAAAATTTTACACTCGATCCCATATTCCCATATACATTGAGTTCCTTTTTCCTAATAAAATTCAAATCTCTTTTTCTTTGCCAAATATGGAATAAATTAGCATAGATCATATGGCCATAGAGAGAGGCCGAACTCATTTACTCTTCACATTTTCGTTTTGCTGCCCATTTTATTTACGGATTGCATTGATTATGTTATGATGGAAACTGTCGATTCCATACAGCTCATGACTGCAGCTGGGATGGGTCCAATTCTAGCCATCAAGTACTTCCGATATACATATAGACCGAGCAAAATCAACACGCTTCAGCAGGCTGAACGTCTCGGTGGACCTATTTTGTCTCTTGGGACCATCGAGCCTCCGCCCCGAAATATTATAGAGAAAGATGTTTCTACCTTGTCAATAACACAACCCAAAAACAGAAATCCGGTGTATGAACCTCTGTTATCTGATTCTCCAAATTCCACCAGAAGATCTTTTGGAGCAGGAACGCCATTTGATTTTTTTCAGTCACAGTCAAGATTATCACTATCTAGCTACTCAAGAAATTGCAAGGATAACTGAAATCAACAAGCAGTTGGAAGAGCTCTAGGTGCCACACCCACAACCTAGTTGTATATCCTTTTTGATCTAAACTAACGTAGAATATTGTTAGTTCCTAGTTGACTGTATCCCAAGAAATATTTATTGTTTTTGTTAAATGTATTTGTATTCAATTTCTCTCTCTTAACCTTGATTTATTTACTCCAAATTGTGTTTTATTTCGTCTCCTATGTTTGGGAATTTTCATACTTTGAGCTGTTTTTGTGAATAGGATTCCTGTGTAGTGCCATTAAATAATTGTTGATATGAAGTCAGGGGAAGTGTATTGTCACAAATATATTAAATATTAATATAGACTACACTTCGATTGGCTTGACGACATGATTTGTTTTTCCATTTGTTTTCCAGCGGCCAACATTTGACATATTTTGCTGCTGCAGGCAGGAAAGACTTGGTCAAGTTTTTCCAGTTCCACGTCTGCAAAATATAGTGTTTTCTTTCCTTTTGCAAAAATAATTAACTTTCAGCTAAGAATGATTATCTACTGGGATTATGTTGCGCTTATTGGGAAATAATACAACTCATGGCCTTTCAAGAACAACGCAATGGTTATGGGTGACCCAAGGCAAATGACATACAAAATTCGTGTTAGTTTTCTTCTGTGGAAGTATCTGGAATGTGGTAATTTTGTGCAGAGGCGTCACATACAAAATCTAAAGATGAATGTGAATTTAATGACCATTTGAAATTAAACTTGCATGCTGCCCAAGGAATGAGAAAACTGACTTGAACTACAAGGTGCGTGACAAATTACCATTGATTGAAATATACGTGTATCAGTCAACCTGCATGCCATGCCGAGCATTGGGAATCTGTCCGTGGCAATGTTGCATTCTGCGCGCATATAATAAATTGGCCTATCACCAAAAACGTACCCATTCCCAGGTGTCGGCAATTCCTTTGGCAGCAACTGGTTAATACCTATATGTGGGAGACTCCATTAGGTTTTTTAGTTTTTTCTTTCCTTGAAAAAAGACAATTTACATCATCCAAGCTGAAGAGGGGGAACAAATGCATATATCTTATGAATGCATATATATAAAAAAAAAAATAGAGGGAACAAATGCATATATCTTATGAAGCTAACAATGTGTCGAACGCAAGGTCACCTCACTCTGTGACCATGTCAAATCAAATAATGTCCAGTACAAATTATTCCTCCCTACCCAATTAGACCACCCCTATCAAAGAAAGTATCAGCCTTTGCCCTTGTCGGTGGAAAATATGGTTGGACAATTCAAATAAATAAAAATACTTGCTCTATTAAGGCAACTAAATTGCTCTCACCATGACATATTATATGTATGTTTTACTGCTTCATTTCTGTTGGGCTGTTAATATGTCAAGTCAAACTTAAATTCGTGAAAACTTATCCGGTCCACTCCAAAACTGTTAAACATAGAACTAAACAAATGAGTTGTGACCGCGACTAACTTCTTATCCCTTGAACTGACAACGTTTACAGGTTTTTTTTATGGAAATATTGTCGTTTAATATTACAATTGATGGAATGAAATGATTTCATTATTCACCTTGATTATTATAGATTCGACCAATTATCCTTTGCATGTCTAATAGAGACTTAAATTTTGGCTCTTCATTGTATGGCCAATTTTATAAACATTATCATATTAAAAAGAATGAAGATGTTTCAATTTTTTACAGTTAAAAAGATATTTTTCACACTCCTTGGTCATCCTGAATATCATTTTCATATCACTTCACAAATTAATAAGCCGTGATCCCAAGCTCATGCTTAATATAAAAAAAAAATGTCAACGCTTACGAAAATATTCCATATTTTAATGTAAAATGAAATATTCAATATGCTATAAAAGTTTTCGAGATTATCTATTACCCAAAACGAGAACCAAAAAAAAAAAAAAAATCTAGGATAATCTTTTGTCTATGTGTAGCCACGAGAAACCATGCATGCTTGCCATGTGTACAAATTTCCTTTTTCTTCTTGCAAAGCTAACAGAATACCAAAATATCATGATTTCTTAACCCACAGATTTAGAATTTAGGGGAGGTTCACCACGAATTAGTTAATACCGCGACTGATTAGGCAGATAAGGCCAATGAAAAATTCAAACGTCAAAAAAAAAAAAAAGGGAAAACTAAAGAAGCATATTACAAATCAAAATATTCCCTTATACATAATTAAAACCAGATAAAATTAGTCCAAATGCACAAATTACAGGAATCGTCACAAACTTAACATCAAATTCAGAAAAAGCAATGAACTTGAAACAATAATTAAACAATTAATAGACTCCATAGTATTTACACTTGTAATTGGGAATCAAGCATCATCCATAGCCATGCATCATTGCACCATAGCCATAAATCATGTTCATACTCTTCTACATCAGCAGCTCATTCACCCACCTAAGATCCGGGGCAGGACAATTCGAACCATGAACATCATCAGCAGCATTAGCAACACCCTCATAATCGTTGCTAAAGAACCTCGCATATTTCCCATCGTCATCGTAGCTTGTTGGTGTCATCATCATCATAGTATTATTAGAAGGCGAAAAAACAAACTCTTGCTGATCCTCACGGTTCAGATTAGAGACATCAACCCAAGGCAAACCCGTTGCTTTAGCAGCGGAAACACCAAAACCGTCGCTAAAACTCAAACCCTCCATAGAACTCATCAACTCATTCACCACATCCTTGTAACTCACGTTATTACTAGTACTATTACTCACCCCACCACCACGGCATGCACTGTAGCGAGAAACCGGCGAGACCATTTTCACCGGAGACACCGGCTGCGACGCTGCGGAGGAAGACGGCGACATAGGTGGAGAACAACGTGACATACATAAAAGGGTTGAAGTTGGAGAATTAGCAGCACCATCACCACAGTGGTGGCAAAACAAACAACAATTGAGCTTGTTCGTCTTGCATGAGGATATGTCATTTGAAGAATTCATTGTGACTGGCAGGATCCTGAGTTGTTTCGGTGTGTGCGCGAAGAAGCACACTTTTCTCTTGCAGTACTTGCCGTCTTTGCATGCTTCGGTTCTGTACCTCGCGGGATGCAGCCAGCATTCAAAGACGCCGTGAGCGAACTCACAGTTATCACCGCGGCTACATGAGCCGCGGCGATACTCCGGACACACGGTTCCAGAGTAGTGGAACCGCCGCGGGTCACGGCGGCGTGCCTTCTCGCCCGGATGGGCGAAGGGGCAGTCAGTCCAGTCGTGGCTCCGGCTGCGAGTGCACCGGCGGACCTTGAACTCATACATCCGGAAGTGGTCGGAGGAGTAAGGGTCGTCGGTATCAGAGCCGGAGTCCGAGTCAGCTGAAGGGTTGTTGTAAGGGAGCAATTTCTGGAAAAGGTAGTCGTCGGAAAACATGTCGGCACCACGGCCCACGGCGGAGGATTGGGCGGAGCGACGGGTTAGGAGCTTCCTTGGTGGGATGTCAATGTCTCTTAGGGACTTTCTGGGAGAGAGGAGTTGTTGGGAAGGGTGGAACTTGTGGTGGTGCTGATCAGAATTACAAACACTGCTCATTATGCGTGTATTTTTTGGGAGTTTTGATAAAGAATAATGAGAAGGGGTAGTGAGGTTTGTGTGTGTTGGTTGATGTGCAGGGAAACAAGGGGTTGAGTTATATAGGGTGGTTGAGGGGAGAGATTATTATGGAGTGTGAGAATTGAAGGGTGACAAGGATGGGGTGCGGGGATGGAGGGTGGGGGTGCGTGGCTTTATAGCATTTGAGATGAGCATGCAAAAGAGGGTATGTGGCACTTTGACAATTCATTGTAGGCACTGGTTTTGGTTATGTGTAATTGTCCTGCAAGCTCTCTCTCTGGGGGGAATGTGGAAATATCCCTTTGGGGGGTGTTTTTGGTATCTTGCTTTTTGGGGTGATAGATGTTGGCATCACAGGTAGCATGAGAATTCTAGATCACATGCGGGTGTACCCAAGAGGGCTCCATCTAAGAGACTTTCTTCAATTTGACAACAACTTCGATAGTTAGTTTCATCGCGTCTATATTTCACTTTATCTCTTTTTATTTTATTCTCTTTCTCTTCCTTGACTGAAAAGGAGTGTTCATAAATTTTTCTTTTGACTGATGGTCCTTGGTTAAAAACTTAGGGAATTTGTTTCCCTTCTTAGCTTTTTTGGTACTGTTATGATAATGCAATATATGAAGGCATGGCTATGAGCATGGAAAAATGACAAAAAGATTGACAAAAATATAATATATTCTGTTGTTTATAAAATAATGGTTCAACTACTGAAGAAGTAGTGAAGTGGTTGAAACTTAAATAAGATGTGATCGTATATGGCGGGTGAGAAATCATGAATTATGCTGGTTAGGCCTTGTGTAACTTAATTGCAGTAATTGATAAATGTTTTTATTTTCATTTTAGACAAGAGATACAGTATGTCCGCAATTGAGATATGAATCATGGACTAAATTATCATCAGTTTTATTTTTCTTTTCTGATTGAAGCAAAGGCTGTGATCCTTCATCCTAGACCACTGGCCAAATCTTACCTTAACTATAATAGAAATAACATTGCTAAATGGGAGAACCATGTATGTAGTACTGAGAAATTGGCTGTAAATTCCTCAGGAAAAAACTCAGGGCATCTAGAACTCACCTGAAAAGGAAATGGTAAATAACTACAGATTTTTTAGGCATTAACTTTTCTGAAATCAAGATTATGTGTGCCACTGTTGACCTGTTAATATTTATAAAGCCATTTGTCTTTGTTTCCATCCGCATATTGATATCAGTTTCAAGGTCATCTAGCAGGTAAGTCCAAGCCCTTGATTTCATTGAATGCAAATAACGTCAGGCCCATTAATACCCAGAGGGAACCAGACAGTTACAAATAGAATTACTGAATCAGAGAAAACCCCGGACCAAGCTTTAATTAAGGACCATCACTGCTTGGAAAGCTACGTAACTGAAACTTTCTTTCCCTAGAAAGAATATTCAATCAACATGATGGAGGGGAAACCATAACTGACACAAGCTGAAGGTTAGGCAATTGCATGCAAAGGAATAGCAGAAAGTGAGAAGCTTTTGATTATCGAAAAATTATTAGAGTATATTTAATGTGTGTTCCGTAGTAATCTATAATAATTCATTTTAGAATTTTTATATAACTTATAAACACTACAAATTAAAATGAGTGATTATAGATGTTTATAAAATATACGCTAAATATGCTCATGAAATATTCAAAAATTTCTCTCAATTATCCCATAACCAAACACAAAACTCACTTCCAACAGGGGATAATTCAATTAATTTATAACGCAATCAATATTTGGCAAAATTTCAGTAAAAGCCAATTAAGGTTAGCACTTTGATTCACTTAATGGCTATATTTATTGGCATTACTATACATATATGTAGAAATCAACAGTTTTGTTAGTAGGGTATTTTTTTCCTTTGAATATGGGATTTGAGTGGTGTATTTATATCAATATGGTGTTTTGAGAAAAAATACACAACATGACTTTTTAATATAGAATTCACCAAAAATAGATTTAAAAGCAAAGAAAAAAATCAATAAGAAATTTGTCAAAGGCAAATTCAAAGTAAAAAGAAATAACACTGAATCCATTAAAAGTAGATTCAACGACAAAAAATTTAACACAAAATCCACCAAGGCAGATTTAGAATTGGCCAAAGACAGATTCAAAATAAAATAAAAATAACACAAAATTTGTCACAAGTAAATTCTATAAACATCGTCTACAAATAAATTTTGTCCATTATCTCATATCAATATAAATCATCCATCAAAACATTATATATAAATTATTTTTTCATTGTTAGTATGCTAGTATACCATAAAGTATTTCATTATCATTTATATGTACAATCAATTCTTGTGAATTTCTAGAAACATTCAGCATAGAAGACATGATGTTCATCTGATAATTAACGACGCGTCAGTTGCAATTAATTTCCTTAACTTCGGAGAAAATTGCTCCGACTTATCCATAAGAACGTCAATGGAACTTGACAACTATGCAGGATACGTCAAATCCTTAATTACTTCATTGAAATAGCCTCTTCGATCAAGTGCTTTATCGAACATCCTTTAATTTTTTGTCTAGTACGGTCCACTGCTTCTTGGTTTGACTTGACATATATAGCCTGTGACCGTATTAGGAAAAAAACCTTTCAGTCATTGTTGCAGTCACTGAGTCACTCATAAATTTGGAGCCTTAAAATTGATCAGAATGCTCACTTCAACAAAGAAAAAGAAAAACAATTCAACTCCTTGTTGCTGACCGATGTACCTGAATTACATTGATTGGCTAGATTGCTTCAAAGACTGCATATTTTTCATAAGGTTGTTTGGGATGTATTTCATTCAAAATGCATTGAACTTGTATCACCTTCACTGCAGATTTTAATTAGTTTAAATAATGTCAAAATGATTGGATTTCAGTTTCGTAGCTAACATATGGTGTCAGAAATTGGGAGAAGCTGCTTTGATGTATTGACTGGTACCACACAAAATTTCTGTTGCAGTTTTGGCGAACCTCATCCAAACCCAGGTTGCAACATTTTATATGGAGTTATATTATTCGAACTCGTTTCATTTCATTTGTGACATTATGCTGATTAATTCATCATTCATTATTGAAAATGATAACAAGAATTTTTAAACGAAATAATTATCTGCTCAAAATGGTGACTAATAAATAAGTCAATAAGGTGTTTCACGTGAAATGTTAGTAATGTTAAAATTTATCTTTTATTACATGCGACTCTAAGCTTACTAGAATTGCCACTACAAATTTAATTTCAAGTTTTCAATCGAGTCTATTTGCCTGTAGTTCTACTATATGGCGCATTGGACAGCGCTTGCCTTCCAATCTTTTTTCCAAAAGAACAATCTCAGTAGTGTGCAGATTTCTTTAATTATTTTGCGTATTTGAGACTGAATATTCCTTCCTGATGAATCATTCGCGTTCTCTCATTAATAGTCTTGCGTTCATATATATACGACAGCGATTAGACATAACAATAGTTGTTTTCTATCTTCCCATAATTTAAAAGATCATTAGACAAATGAGTATCACATGTGGATAACCAGACAAGGATATTTCGACGTCAATTTAGTTTTTTTTTTCTTTATTTTAGTGAATTATTTTTTGGGTAATTGGAGGTGAATATCTCCCTTCATCTGACATGAATAATGAAAAGTAACTGTTTTGGCCTTTATTCTAGGTGGTCAACAGCAAACAGCTCCCATGGGTTCCAAGGTAACAAAATGTGAGAGATAGATAAGACAGATATATTAACTTTTGAACAGCTATTTTTTAGTCATACTGGAATATACCATTTGTCATATGGTTGGATGAGTAACAAGTAATTTAATCTCCATCAAGATAAAGACACATATCCATTCAGAAAAATGTACTTATTATTGAAAGAGGGAGCAATTGTTTCATGTCCCCGTAATTGTGAGAACGGTGTCACCAATAATTTTCATATGAAAAGAAGTGAGCATTGCCATACCAATGTAGAATTGACATTTGATATCAGACTAATAATAGGGGAGCCGATTAATTGTGTAGATAGAAAGTGAGAGGTCCAACGTTTTGAAATAAAAAATTTACTTCACACCAGCTTGATACAATAAAAACTTGAGTTACAAAAATAAAATGCAGTAATGTACTTCATTTTGACTGTTGCTTGAGAACCGTTTTCAGCCTGCCCTTTTATTTTCGACCACCCACTCAAGCACACCACCTAGTTTCCCCACTCAGTCCTGAATCCTGCAGAAAGACAAGAAGACCTCATTGTATCTGCTGCATATATAACAATAGATTTATCATAACACAGGATATGTAGTATGTTGGAATAGAAAATTTATTACATGGAGCAATTCAAGTCATTAGAAATGGGGAAAGTGATTGGTGTGTGACATTTATGTGGGAGAGCTTCAATGCGAGCTACATCAAATTGGATGCCTGTACTCTTTGCCAGGTTCTCAATACATTGACAAATAGCTTGTGTGTGTTGCTTTGCTTCCTGGTTGAGCTCGGATATAGATTCACAGCAGTGCTTTGTGGGGTCAGATTCATAGCCTGCAAGGTACCTGAGGCAAGTTGCAAAGTCCCAATTCACATGATTACAAGCTGTGGATGAAGTTGGAGGAGACATTTCTGATCTGCATATTATCAGGAGAAAAAAGGTAACAAAAGCCACAAGGCGAGCCATTGCTATAATATTGTTTTGCTATAGTTGAATACTTGAGTTATAATACAATTCTTTTGAATGTGTATATATATAAAATCAAGCACGTAATGTAGATATTGTTTTCTCTTTGAACCTAAGGAATGTGTGCAAGGATCATGACCCCTGAATTGCGGAAAGTTGTTACAGAGTTTTTCTGGTCTTCCCAAATATAAAGAAAAGCTCCTAGCTAGCACATAAATTAGGTAAAGAGAATAGTTAGAAAGTAGAGAAATGGAACTAATTGATATCACAATTAGTTGATTAAATTTACCGATTTTATATGTTGTGAAAATCCAACATCACGTATTTATTCTTGACAAGTTGGAATATATATATAAGAGAGATCAGAGAGCAAATGAACACCGTACTCTAATAAGGTGTGTCGTGTACTAAGTGCTAATTCAAAATCGAAATGAAAGGGAGCTCACTTTCTATATACTAAAGCATCTCCAAAACTTCAAAGAGTAGTGCTACTAATTACTACTTAAATTGGCATTGAAATTTTGAGAGCTCTTAAATCATCTAAAAATATATTACTTAAAAAGTCATATAAATTGAATGATTTACACTATAAATGTATCAAATTAAACTTTTGTTATATAATAAGAAAAATGCTTTTAATTTTTCATTGAACATGAGCAATTGTTGATGCAGCGTTACTATATGAAATGAACAAAATATAACAAAGCAAATGACATGTTCAGCGACAAATAAGGGATAAAACCACAACTTAGTGATAAAACTGCCTTATAATAACACATCTAAGGGTTTGATTTTCATCCTTTTCTCTCGTCCTCAAATATCTCTCTTCTCTAACTTGCACACACAAAAATACTTGAAATTCATGGATAGGTAAAAAAAAAATACAACCTTATATATGACATTTTTTTTTTTCATTGTGTGTTGTTTTACGGAAATGTTGTACAAAGCATTTCTCTAGTTAAATATAATAAAGTGATAAAAAAACTTTTTTCTGAAAATCAATGAATATATTTGTATTATTCTGGAAAAAATAAATATATAAAATATATGGTTTTTGCTTTAGTACCTCAAGGGTACTGGTATCCTTTTAAATCCAAGGGTTGTGATTTAATCATGAGTATTTAAAATATTAATTAATTTAGTTAGTGAGATACGTGATAAACTTTCAATCACAAGTTATCTAAGAGGTATCGGTACCCATAAATTTTATAAGGTACCAGAGCATTCCCCAAAATATATTCTAAGAAATCAATCTCATCCCGTCAAAGAGGAAAAAAAAATATACTCGGCGAAAAAAGGTGGTACAATCAAAGTAAGTTGACGATAATAAAATGGTAAATGATATTTTGACATCCAAAAAGTGGGAGTCTACTCAGATACCCACTTTATAATCACTAGATGTGATGGTGATCCTCACTTATACTTAACATCTATCATATTCAATGATTATAAAATGGATGTCTGACCCACTTTTTAGGTGTTAAAATAATATTACTCTAATAAAATGGATGCCATTAGTCTTAATCTCAGTTGAAAACGACAGCGTTTGAAGGCGTGTATGTTCATGGAGCGTGACGACAGAGAGCCGTTAGAGGTTGAACTTAAGACAGTTATGTCTGAATTCATTTGTTCGAAGTTACAAAGCCAAAGCGTTGTTACCGTTGGGAAATTCCAAACACTCGTTCTCTCCCTCTCCTTGCAGGGCACATTGTCCGTCAAAAACACAACTTCAATTCTCAAAAAAAGAAAAAAAAGGGTTATTTTAAAAATTTTATTTTCATTAATTAATTGAAGCAGTGACACTGAACCCAAAAATGGCGGCGGTAGCGGAAGAAACCGGCGGCGCCACCATCACGGCCACCACTTCCCGTACTTTTCTCTCTCTTTTTCTTCTTCGTCCTCTCACTTTCCGCAATGGGGTATCGTTTTTCTGCTACTTTTTTTTTGTGGGGTGTGTGTGTGTGTGTGTGTTTCTTTTTTTTTTTTTTAGACAGAGGGAGAAGGGAGGGGGGGGGGGGGAGGAGTACAGTTTACTATTGTAGGACACAACCAAAAAAGCAGTGAAAATGCATGTAAATTTAGACGTGATTTTAATATATGTGGAAATTTGGCCATTTGCGTGGATTGCAGACAAACAAGTTTTTTTTTTTCTCTAAATTTTCTTGCTTAATTTTAATTTTGATTGTAAACTATTTTGAATATAAAACAAGTTAACTTTAACAAACGCGTAATATCACAAAGTACAATTTTAGTTAGTTTTGTTAGCTACTTGGATTGAATCGACTATAATCTGCATATAGTATTGTGCTTATGAAGTTAATTTTGTGTTGTTATTTTTATTTTTGGTTCTGTTGTGTTAGGTTGTAAAATAAGTTAAGCGTTTAGCTAAGTTGTAATCTGCATACGTTTTTACGTTATTACTTTCAAGTATTCTATTTGGAGACTGAGAATGTTTAAGTAGGGTGGGGTGGCTTTGTTTTGAATGCGGAATTTGAAAACTTTCCTTCATTGGATCTTTTAGTCCATGTGGTTCTATGCCGTTTGCTTGCTGAAGTGTTTCTGATAGTGCTTGGGCTTTGTCCCCATATACTTCATGTAAATTCAATTCATATTTTGCAATATGAAGTTATAATTTTTTCAAGCAGAAAGTGTATTCTACATTTCATGTTAGTGAACTTCATTGGTCCTCAAGAGTCTAATTTTCGATCGAGACCCAGTTGTGAATATTGTTGTATATATCTTCTACGAAAGAATTACTTGGTTGATCTCTCTGGGGGTATTAAATTTTTACAGCACTCATGCCTAGAAACAAGACTGGTAGATTGATTACTGTGAGGAGTGTGTGTGATTTGAATGAAGCTGAAGAAATGCACAGGGTACTATACTGTGACTTCAATTTTGAATAATATAGTATACTTTTAAATTTGATTAACTTAACATCACTGATTATCTATTGTTTTACTAGAAAGATGATGCAACCTATAGACAACCACAGTGCATGACTTCCAAGATGAAGGAAGATGATGCACCTTGCAGTGAAGCCAGAGAAAAAAACGATACAAATGCTTCTCATTGGGTAACTAGTGCTGTATCTTTTGAATCTTGTAGCTGTATGTTTCTATTACTTATTGCAATCTTCTCATAAATCATAACCTATTTTCAGGTTTCTGGTGATGTGAAAAGAAGTGACACTGATAATAAAGGGGAGACTCCTCACTTGGTCCAAGAGAATCAAGCTATTAAGAGGCAAAAGTTGGAAGGAGGAAAAACTAGACAGGTAGTTGTCTCTATTTTTTGACACTCTTCAACTGGCTTTATTCCTGTGTGTCCTAGCTGAAACATATATCCTTGAATTTTATTTTTTTTTCAAAAAAAATCCAGATTCTGCAGATCAAACCTCAAATTTTGCCTCACAAGTCAAAATTGGGTTTAACCACTAGGAACACAAACATCTCTTCAAACACTAATCAAATGCACAAAGATGATAAAAAGGTTTGTTTTTGTTCATGTAACCATCCTTTTCCTTTCCCTCACTCCCTCCTCTTCTTTTCTTGCACCATGGCAGTGGATGTTCATATAGTTTTGACTTGTTATTCAGGGTGATGCTTCTCAGATCCAGATGACACCAAAACACAAATTGATCAAGCCTATGGAAAATCCAAGGAAGCCTTATCTTTCAGAGTCCAAAACACCCGTATTCCAAACATCAATACGTGCCCGCCCACCAAAGAAAAACTCAGTAGAATTAGAGCTAGAGGAGCTTGAAAAGATACCCAAGTTTAAGGCAAGGCCTCTAAATAAGAAGGTTAGGAAGAGGGCACCAACTGAGAATGTTATCTACTTCATTACTCTTCATTTTATCCCTTAGAACTAAACGAATCTCATTACTTTTTCCTTAGATCTTTGAAAGTAAAGGGGACATTGGAGTGTTCTGTAATGCCAAGAAACAGGTCACTGAACCTAAAGAATTTCATTTTGCAACACATGAGAGGATCCCACCGCCGGCCATGGCTGATTTCTTTGACCTTGACAAGGTAACCTTGAATGAAATCGAACAATATGCTCCCGAATCTTTAGCTAAATCTTGAAAATACATGAGACACCATCATTTGTTTTCTTGTCTTGCAGCTTTCTTTGAAGTCTGAATGCACACGTAAAAAGAAACCGATTCCAAGAAACACAATTCCAAAGCCATTTCATTTCCACACTAAGGTTCAGTATTTATTTCCCTATGCTTGGAATGATCAATGCTGTGATTTGGTTCTGCCATATTACCTACATGCTTTCTTTTTGTTTAGGAAAGAGGAGCTCAGAAAGAGAAGAAGCTTGTTATGGAACTTCAGCACAAGCAGCTGGAAGAGGAAATATCCAGGATTCCCAAGGCTAATCCATGGCCTTATGCCACCACTGACTATCCTCATGTACGAAATCTTGTCAGTTTGGTGGCTCCATATATCTCTAGTCACAAATGATGACTAGTACTAAAATTATTGATATCATCATATGCAGGTACCCCAAAAACCAGAATCCAAGCAGTGCGCAAAAGCAGAACCGTTCCAATTGGAGTCTCTAGTAAGACATGAGGAAGAAATGAAACGGCAAATGGAAGAGCGACTCATAGTGAAGCGAGACGGGGTCCAGATGAGTGTGTTCAAGGCACAACCAACCTTGAAAGAGTGAGCAACAATAAAGACTTGTTTAGGGGGCATAAAACTGCATATAAAACAAATATTACTTTCTTCGAGTGAATCATATGCTCATATCATGGATGTAAGTACTTGCAGGGACCCGATCCTAGTTACAGATAAGGTTCGTAAACCCCTTACCCAAGTTCAAGAGTTCAATATCCATGCCGACAGTAGGGCTGTGGCCAGAGCACAATTTGATGAAAAGGTTAATCCCCTCTTCCTAACTAGATTCAGTTTTAACAAAAAGTACGAATAATTCAAAAAAACTAGAAACTGTTTTATTTTTCGTTGTTTTCGTGCATGATATCCTTCGCGCTATATAGCATCTCTGCTATATGAAATAATCATGATCGTAAGCATAGTTACTAGTTTGCTGTTTCATGTGCTCCAAAAACAAAATCAGTTTAATGTTTCATACTCAAACTTCTACTGGTTAAGGAGAAAGAAATGGTATATAAGAGATTCAGAGGAGAGTGAATGAACAAGAACGGTTATGTTAGTGTTTTTTTTTTCCCTTCATACACCATTTGATAGTGATCTAACATAGTAATAAATGATATATATATAAGCTTGATAGTGATATGATGTACATAAACGATGCAGGTAAAGGAAGAGAAGGCACTGAAACAGCTGAGAAGGACAATGATTCCTCCTGTTAGAGCGGCTCCTAAACTTGACCATCCTCTCTGTCCCAAAAAGTATGCATAAAACTTCTCATTAACTTCACTTTTAGTTACCAGTTTTTCAGACACCTAATACTGAATTGTGTTGTATGATGCAACAGGCCTGCTAGGCATACAACAAATCCCAAGTCACCAAACCTTCATGTTGCCAAAAGGAAAGAGAGAGGAAAGATATCCAACATTGTGATATCGAGTCCAGCTGCTCGTATGAGATGATTAGGAGTATTCCAACTTGTGATCAGTGTGTTCAATAGATCCTAAGAATTGATGTAATTTCTTCTTAAGACAAAGTTGATGGCACCTGTGTTATTAGAGACTCGTGATATATCTTTCATTAATATTTACAAAAACAAAACTAAACCTTATAATTAAAATAGTTTATTCATTTTTCAACAATGAAGCTGATGGAATTTGACTCCTCTATGATAAGTAACTTCCACTATGTGTGGACTCTACTAAATAATCTAACAATGCTTAACCCCTCACTTTTCGAATCTCCTTATTTTAAAAGAGTCAAACACAAGATAATAAGTCTACCATAATCAGTGCACATGGCAATTGCTACAATCATGACAATAGATTTGATACCATCCTAACAAATGAAAATTAAATATAATCCTTACCAAATGAATCTGTAATATTTTATCTAAAGCTTATTTAAGACATTATCAGCTTTGCATAAATATAACCTTTTCGGAGGTTCATATAATGTAGTAGTATATGATGCTATAGTATAGTTTGGGAGGGGGTAGTTGAGGATGCATCCAGAGAAAACAACTCAATTTGTCCTTTCTATGTACAAATGAAAAAAGTTTATGGCACTGTCACAGCATGCCTATCAAAGCATAACTATAGTGCCTCCTTCCGCCTGTATGCCAGAACCTGAAACAGCAGAAAAAGGGGGTAAATTAGTAGTTACCTATAATAATATTACTTGTAATGATATTGGGGGGAATAGACACATTAAACACATAAATACGCACCAAATGCTCCCTTTTAGATATGCATTTGGAACTAAGCCCTGCTAGAGATTCATCACCCTGCAAAATTTCCAATTCATCTTTGGATGGATCGATAACCAGCGTTGTTAGCTCATCACATATCAAGGATGAAGTCTCATCAGCTGACTTGTCACAATTTGCGCTACAACATCCTTTAACTGCCAATATCTCAACTTCTTCAACTGGCAATGGAGTTTGGCGAGCAACATACTATGCAGAAATAATATATAAAAATATCAGACAATGATCATAAGGAAAGTAAATTAACATTGTCTGATTAGCTAAGGTATATTATGCAGTCATTTTCACCACCAAGAGAAGAGAGAAAATAACAAAGCCGATACTGATAAGAGATTAATTTTGATACACTATCCGTGTGACTTTTAAGGAAGTTATTATAAAAGTAAAGACTTTCTATGATATGGTAATTCATGATTGAATAACCATGTATAAAAAAAGTTTTTACACTAAGGATGTGTTTGGTTGAGGTGTACAATCGAAGGGAAATTTTCCATAGATGAGTTATGTGTTAAATTACATATAAAGCCGATTCATGAAATTTCTTCCCCCATTTTTATCCCCTAACCAAACACACCATAATAGTGTATCAATATTACAACTTGATGCAAACAATACTATGCCTTCTGGTAGAAGCATAGACAAATTTAAATCGATTAAGCAAAACAATCACTGTCAGAAACAAGCAATAAAAAACACAGGAACTCACTTCGCATAGGTGCTTGACAGACAAAGTTGGGCGACAGCAAAGGTGTGGCTGCTGCAATGGGGTACTTTGTTTGTCCAGAGAAAAAAGCATGAGATGGACATCTAACTGCAAATTTAAATATACTATCTTTCAATTAAACTGAACTGAAATAAAAATATAATCACATTAAAGTAGCACTGTACACTAACATTTGTCACCCATGGATCTGTTAATGGGGGAGGTCATACCTCATTGGTGTTTTCATCCAAATTTCGAAGATAATCAACCAGCTTAGACACTCGGCTGCGAGAACTTTTGCTATTGCTACCACCACCACTGCCATGCCGTGTGTGACTTCTAAAACCACCCCTTCCCCAGGTAAGCTTCCGAGGTTTTGACTCCTGCCTTGAAATTCCTCGATTATCTCTATTGATATCCAAGTCACTTTCTACACCTCCACCATCAGGACTTGCCATTGATGATGAGGGCTGAGAGGGACGAACTCTGGTCCATCTCTTTCGCCTTCTTTGTCGGAGCTCTGTACCCCGCTCATCGGCAGAAGATGAGTCCTTTTCATTATTGTCATTTTCCTCCTCATTATCTTCAGATCCTTGAATATCAATCACTTGGTTTTGTCTCCTAGAATGAACATTTCGTTGATTACGCTGTGATCTTGTCCCAAATCCACTTGGTGAATCTTTACGTCTCTTAACCAGTGCTTCAGACTGCCGTTGAACAACTTTTGCAATTGAAGCCTGAATCTGTCGCAAAAAGAAGGTACTATTGAGAATGCTAAGAATTGTTAATTGAGATTTGAGATAATCTTGACTAGTGACCAGTAAGATTCAATATTAAATAAACTTGTACAATAAATGAATAGAAACTTGCTATAATATGTATTTAGGAGTTGCTATGCAGTGGCAACCACGCACATTGTCAATACCTCAAAGCCAATCAATAACAAAAAGTGGTATCACTAGTGTAAATTAGAGTGCACACATCTGAAAGCTGAAACATGCTTAAATATGTTGATACGCACCCAAGACAAGTGGGGAACCCACCCTCAAAAGCTAGCTGTTGAGGAGGGAGAACCACTCTCCTTAAATACGACACTACGCAGCCCATACTACTCGAAGTGGGACTTTGGGCATCCCATACTATCCAAGTCCCTATCAATACACCGCCCCTGGACAGCCAACATCTCGGCAGTTGCAATCTGTGGTACTTGGCCTTCTGCTAGTTAGAAGCCTCCACTGGTCAGAACCCTCTGCAAGTAGGCTTCTCCATGCCGCCACCACAAGCTTTGCTACCATTGATAAGCACCCAAGGAAAGTGGGGAACCCACCCTCCAAAGCTAGTTGTTAAGGGGAGAGAACCACTCTCCTTAAATACAACACCAAGCAGCCCAAAGTACCCAGGGTATATTTGATTGGGAGGTAAAAATAGGACGTAAATTTTCATAAATGAGCTCTATGTGTAAGTCCACATCCATGAAAATTTACACCCCATTTTTAACCCTTCCCCTAAACTAGGCATGCACTCCATGTGGGATTTTGGGCATCCCATACTACCTAGGTCCCTATCATATGTTTACTCAAAAAATACTCACCTGCTTATTCCGGTTCTTTTCCTCTTCACGAAATTCAAGCTCCTGCAATGGGACAGTGAGCGGTAGCACTATCTGAATTTTGTGAAAGTTTTATATGTAAACACAGTCAAATATATAGTAAACAGGTCAACTTATACCTCTTCCTCATACTTCTCAATATCTGGATACAAAGCAGCAATAAGGGCATCATATTTCGGATCATCTCTCAAAGAACGGCGACTGGCACAATGTGTTCGGCAAGCAGGGCATTCATTGTTCCTGAGATGATACATAAACAATAAATCTGGGTGCAAACAGATATTACAGCTTTTGTTTTCTGATAAGCATAAGGGAGGCAAGAAGGACTTAGATTGTATGTCTTGGTAGCATATTAAACAAACAAAAAGCCTGGAATGGCTTCACATGACCTACCCAAGTCGCATTGACTTATCAATGCATTCCCTGCAGAACCGGTGCAAACATTCCATAACAGTTCTTGTTTTCTTAATAATGCCTGTTCAAGCACAAAATATTGGGTTAGTTCTTCAGCAAATAGGATATGTTTGCCATCATTCGAGCGTGAAGTGAGCCGCAGGTTTAAAAATTTTCCTTCATAGTGAAATCCAAAACCACCTGGTAAACCCCAAATTAAGACTCTGAAAAAGGGCGGCCCAACACAAGGCTCGGTCCTTACCTTGCAAGCATAGAGATTATTTCCAAGATTTGAACCGTGATCTTTGGGTTACAAGACAACAACCTTACTATTGCATCAAGGCTCACCCTCTTTCAACCACAACTAAGACTATAGGTTTCATAAACAATAGATGATTACATTATTGCTAACATTTAAATACCACGTCTATAGCAAATAAAATATATGAAATTTCCTTTGTTAATTAAACAAGTATGCCCCATTAATAGAAATGAGTTTACATTTTTAACCTTTCTAGTCAATGTTGAGGATTTGAATCTTCAGGATTTTTCCTTTTAAAAACAAAACTTAAACACAACATGTTTGCCTCAGAACCAGTGTAAGCACGATTAAGAGCTCAAAGAATCAATCAGAAACCAGAGCAGCTATAAAGATAAGCATTTTTTTATGCACTAAAACTTGAGTTTCTTGCCTCAAGACTGGCAATTGACACTTGATCAAACATCAATAACATGCACACATATCAAACTCACTAACTCAACTGCTTAAGTCATTTACTAGACTCACCAAAATACATGAAAGCATTCCTCTGTTATAATATCTAGACTATAAAGTTGTTTTAAAAACCTGACTATGATCCCTTTTAAGCATTCTCAAAAAATATAATTCAACAATTCAGCTTACTTCAGAAAATTGACAGTTTGGTGCTCTTAAGTGAAAGAAGCTAAAATGATATCAATTTCTCCCATATGATCAAATTTCTAAATGTGAAGTAATAGTATCAGCAGGAGTAGAGAATAAGAAACCACCAAGAATTGGTAATAGTTTCATAATCACCCAGTCACCCACTAAAGATCACTAACAATTCTAGAGGTATCAATAAAAAGTAACATATATCATTCCGTCTCCTCTCCTTCTAACAAAACATATAAGCAGCATTAGCATACAAGACTTTCCATCACACATTGTGTTCTTGAAATAAACAGTAACTACTTGCCATTTTACATCATTCTGCACATATAATTGACAAGTGGCAGGTAGTATATCCTAACCTACAGCTCTGGGCGCATCTTGACTATAGCAAAAAGTCAAATCATATATAATTTAACTGCACACTTGATCCATCCAAAGAGGTCAAACAATAACATACCAAGGCAAATTGGACATTGAACATCTTTACGAATTTCCAGAAGTTCTACAAACACAAATCTGCGAACAGAACTAGAGAGCATTAGCATATATTAATATAAAACTGATAGAAAGAACATTTTAATATGGTATTTATGACAAATACGCACCAATTGGGTTGTTAGAAAAAGCCTCGAGTCTCTAGAAAGCTGATGAAATAATAAATTTAGCATCTTTTTGATAGTTAAGACTTAAGACACAGTTAATGCTATACAACAGGCATTGCCTACCTCAATCATCTAAATTCTCTAAGCTGTGGTAATGAAGAAATTTCACACTCAGTCGCCACTTTATGCAAAACAGTAATAACATCAAAAGTCGCAGCTATCTAACTTCCTAATAGTTATGCTAAATGGGTAAAACAGTAACAATGTTAAAAGAACAGTTGTTGACAACAAGCAGCTTAGGGAATATAAAAAATTAAAGCAAAATATTCAAATATTATGGGTGTTTTCTTCTTTTTCTAATGTTAAGCCATTCTGCAGATGAGACGTGCACATTTTGGCCTCTCTTGCCTTAAGGCATGCAACCCTCCACGCCTTTCACCTTTGACAGCTTTCATCAAAGAAATTCAGAGGACAAGCATGTTCTATCATTGTAAACTTGAACAGATAACTATAACATGGAAAAGCAATTTAAGCAACAGCACAGATTATATACTGCAGCATTACAGGGAAGCTTGATAAGCTATAAGGAGTTTGTTTGAATCACACCCCAAACCCGTCATATTCAGGTGTTGACTGCATCTACCATGGCAAATGATAGATGAAATGACAATACTTAAAAGAAAAAAATGGTGTCATAGTTCAAACCTTTGCCACACAAATCAACACAACTATTAGAGTTCAAAAATCACTACTTAGAACATTCCAATGCACACCACCTGAACTCCACCCACAATATGAAGAATATTAAGTTCGTAAGTTGCAACCTCAGCATTACACAAAGTAAAGAAAAAATACGCATCCACCTCCCCATGAATGAAGATCCTAGGTGCTGATTGAAGCTCAATCCCACCATATGCAAAAAAACAACATTGCAAATCCATATATTGGACTAAGTAACAAAAAATCTACGCCAAAATAATAACTTTCTTTGATTATGCGACGAAAGGACGAGCTTCAAGCACAAACAAGACGAGAATCCAAACATGCAGACGAACTATGATGAATCAAAAGGGATAGATTGGGAAAACACACACATCCCAGCTCAAATGACACTCAAAACCCACCATATACCATAGATCATGCCCTTCAACAGTGAGGGAGACCCAACTAAAACCCACAACAGAAGCGTTGAAATTCAAAGGAAGAATAACACAAACCCCGAAATTCACACCAACCCGCCACCCCAAAACAGAGAACACAATGATCAACAACATGAATCTGGAAAAAAAAAAGAGAAAAAAAAAACGAAGCAAAACAAAAAATGCGGAAAGCACAAGTTTTGAAGCAATGCGTGAGAAAGAGAAGGTTCCTACTCGGGTTTTCCTTCAGAACCAGAAGATGGGGTGTCGTCAGAATCTGAAACCACGAAGAACAACAAACCAATAAATAAATAAATGAACTTGAGAAAAACCCAGTAGAAAAACCAATTAAGAGGCACGTAATCACGAAGCAGCAGCAGAAGGGTATCTTTAAAAAAAAACAAAAAAAAAAGGTGACACGCAACCATCTGGTTTATCCTTGTCGTGGCTCTGTTGCTGCTCTGCTTCTTCTTCTTCATCTTCTTCTTCATCTTCTTCATCTTCATCTTCATCTTCTTCTTCATCTTCTTCTTCTGCTTCTTCTTCTTCTTCTTCTTCTTGTTGTTCATCTTCTTCTACATCTCCATGCTCTTGCTTTTGCTCCTCCTCTTCCTCGTGCTGGTCCTCAACAACATCATCGTCCTTTTCTTCTTCGAGGGGTTTGAGGTTTCGGTGGTGGTGCTTGCTGGGGTGGCGGTGAGGGAAGAGGTGGGAGGAGTCCCCATCGTCGAGAGGTTCGGGGAAGGAACGCTTCTGGGCAGGCATTGCTCAATGCTCTCTCTTTGCTCTTCTTCGATGTTGCACAAGACAAGACAAGATGTGAAAACGCGCACAGAGAGAGAGTAAGAAGAGGAACAAGAGAGAGGAGACGAAGCAGAACAATAAGAAGAAGAATGAGATGGGAGATTTGGGTATGCTATGATTATTATACTGCTGTATTTGCGTCTCTGTGTTTTTTTTTGGGGGGGTTCATATTATAATTATAAAATAATATTAATAATCAAATTTAATGAATAACAATTTTAATCTGCATACATTATACACTTAAAAATAAGGGTAAATTCGAATGCATTCACGGTATAAAAAAATTTTACACATTCATTTAATTATGTAAAAACATATTAATCAATATAGTTACTTTCTATTTCATTACTTAAAAAGTCATACAAAATAAGAGACTTCATTGAACGATAGTATAAAACTCTTTTTTATGCATCAAAATTAAACTCTTAAAATAAAAAAGCTTAATTTCTATTCACTAATATCACAAAACTTCTTGTGATCCAAATCACTAATCTCATTTGTGTGATTTTCGAATGAGTGAGTGTGGGACTTAATCAATTTTATTAATGTAATAATACATGATTGGATAATAGAATAAATTCAATACATAAAAATTAAACTCAAAATAAAATGAAAAAAATTATTTATAAAGGATTTAATTTAGATGTAATGTATTTGTAAAACAATTTTATTTAGATACCTAACTATGCATTATCACAATAGTACAAATGATTGACTCAAATACTTACTACTCTAAAAGTATTGCAAATATAAATATATAATTTGATAAGACAGATAAAAGTGTTTATATTAATATAACATCAAAATTAATCTCTTTATAAATATATTATAAAATTTAATTATAATACATTTTATATTATGAGTCAATAAGATTTTAATAAAACATATAATTTTATCTGTTAATAATATAAAATTATTTTATAATGTTAATATATAGAAATCGAACTCTATATACTATTATTAAATAAATTTATTATTTATAGTTATTTTAAAAATTACACGATATAATTAATTATTAATGTGAAATATTTAATATGAATAGGGTATTAAAACTAATTTGATAATAAAATGATGAGAAAGAGCTGTGTGTTTTTCTGCTGTGTTTGGCAGGTGAAAGAAGGAAAGGGAGCACATGGTGGTGGCTTGGTGGGCATGGATGATATCCGGCCCTTTTTCGTCATTTCACAACATATGTCCTCTTCTTTCTTCTTGCGTTTGTGCTGTGTTTTGTCTTGTTTTATGCCCTCTAATCTTCTGCTTCTTTTTCTCCTTTTTCTAATTAACGCACGCCATATTACTCTGCTCTTTTACTTCTTCTAAGGTCTTCTCTTTGGCCTCTTTTTCATTTGTAAATTTCATTTGCCTTTATAGATTGAGATTTAGGACGTAGAATTTTGGTCTCTTGCTTTAGAAAAGAGTAATGTGTGATCTTTTATTCAGTAACAAGTGTTGTTTGATTATTTATTTCATTATAAAAACATATGACTCAAAAGTAATATTTAGATTCAAAAGATTCAAATTTTAACTCACAAAGAATTACCTAAGATTAAGGTTAAGTAAAATAAATTTTGTTTTAGACATTTCACATGTGATTTTATATTAATGGTGGTGGTTTTGGAAAATTCTTTCTAAACTGGTAACTCCAAATTTTTTAATATTGCAAATAAAATTTGTCTTTTTTTCTTTTACGGAAAAGAAGAAGTTTAGTTAATAAAAAAAATGTCTAATGGCACTTACAAATTGAAACAGGTACATTATATACAAATTAAATAAGAAATAAATGTCTTTTACACTCTAGACTAACAATCGAAAGATAATTTTACTCCTTAACTAAAGACTATCGATATTTAAGTATCTTTTAAGTCAAAGACCATCACAACAAATGGTGCAACTTATAAAAAGTATAATGCTTTTTTTAATATAGATATGAATATCTCTGTATTTATAAGACCATAGAAAAAATACCCACAAAGAGAAAGTAAAATATTCATAAAAAAGGAAATTAAAACAACCACAAAGCATAATAATAAAACACCACAAAGGGAATAACAAAACAAAATATACAACACAGAAAGAGAAGGAAATGATGATAAGGCTTCCATCAAAGAATAATTTCTTTGAGGATATTATTCACTTACTTTTGTTAAAATCCATCACTCTTGGATGGAGTAAAATAAATAAATTAAGACCAAACAAAATTGAACTTAATACAAAAATATTAAAATAATTTGAAACCAGTTTCAGTGCATGTTTCGAAAACTGTCCCTTTTTTTTTCAAAAATGATTTTTTCTTCAAAAATATGTTTTTCAATATTATTTGATATGTTTGATAAATCATAGTATTGATTATAATATTTACATTATTTTATTCATATTATAAACCATTTTAAAAAACATTTTAACTACAAGCAAAAAAAAAACATTTTGAAGTTCTGATATTTTTATTGTATTAATAATTTTAAGTCTTAAATATTATATAAATATACACAAATCATTTTATATATAAGTTTCAATAATTTACATCATATAAGCAATTTTTCACACAATTCAAACAAAATATCTTCCTTATCATCTCTCTTTTTATTTTTCAAAGTATACCCTCACCAGGCAAACAAGAGACTAATCTCATGGATTATAGTCAAACACCTAAGTGGGGACCCCTCCAATAATATTTCTCTATGCAAACGAATAATATCGACATTATATTGAATCCAAAATTTCATGTTTAAAGGATTCGAGTCCTTTCACTTAGACTAACATCTACCTTAAAATCATTTTTAAATCAATACATTCAAACATAAAATTAGTTTTATTATAATGAATTATATGAAAAAAACACGTCTACATATAATCAGTTATTGAAACAATGCTAACTTTTCAACCAAACATATTCAATTAAAATTTTATAGTTTTTATTTTTTTGGTTCACGAAGTTTTTAGTTAAATAGTCCTAATGAGCCATTGTCATGTTGGATTTTATGACATACTTAGGCTTGGTTTGATATTGTTGTGATTCATAAAAAACTAGTAAGTTCATTGAACTCTTAAAAAGTCACTTTCAAATAGTTATAGTAGCATTATTTGATAAAATAATATAAAAATTACTCTCAATAAATAGGAGCTATTAAAATAGTATTTAGTAAATATATTATAAAATTACTTTTAAAATATAAAATAACTATAATGTATATAAATATTTGTAAACAAAATAAAAACCTTAATTAATGGAAGGATAATGTTGGTTTTTTATTAAAATTCACAGGTTATATTAGTCTTTTAATTTTTTCAAATTTCATATAGCAGAAGTTGGCTCTGAAAAGCACCCTATAAAGTGCTCTCAAAACCATCCCTAGTTTTTAAAAGCCTGGAGCAAAAGCACCGATTTTTTTATTTACCAAACAAAAAATTGGCTTATATTTTGTATAAGTTATAGCACCCTGCAGAAGATCATTACTAAACACCCACCCTTAGTTGCGCACTTGCAGTGTGCAGTATGAAGGATTAACTATTAAATTAAAATTATTTTTATGACATAATATTACATTTTATTGATATAATTCATTTTTAAATATGCATCATAAAATATTTCTTAAATTCTTATTTGTAAAATTTATGATTTACTGTACATAATATTTAAATCAATATATATTATCTAAATATTAAATTGACCCGATCTCAACCAATTAATTTTGTGGTCCTTATTAAATAGATTCTTAATTTAATGAAATAATCCGATAAAAAAAAATTGAGCCGATTTTAGATTGGGTTAAACTTGGCCCTACTCATCCTTTATCACGGTGCATTATGAGAACTAAGAGATGGTGGTGAGTGAGATATGAGAACGACTTGGACGCTAATTAATGCTACAACTTCCTGGAGAAAAGGCTTTTGCCATTGTTGGAACGAGAAAGAGTGTTGATTGATTTTATAATTTTTGTACTCTACTAAATCATCAAGGATTAACTTTGTCGATGGTTCAAAATGGCTGATCCGATGACGTGAAAACAATTCATGATCTCATTTGGAAAAAAAAAAAAAAAACTTTAAACCTCAAGCTCTTCGCAGCATTGTTCTTTATCAAATCTTAGTTATTTTATTTGCTATTGAAAGAACTTGAGGTGTTATATTTAATAGAGTAATGATACTTATATGGATTAGTAGCTTTTGTAAGTTCTAAAATAAGTCCATTTAAATAATTTTAAAAGGTATAATGAATTTAATATATCGATCACTTACTTAGACGAGAGTTAGTTAAATAAAAAATTGCAAAGATAGAGTTTATATATATTAATATCCTGGTCATTTGACCCATGCGATACACAGGGAGATAATAAAAATATTTTGTTGATTATTATAAAAAATAAATGATAATTTATTTACATATATTTTATAGAAAATTGAGTATATAAATTTATTTTAAAAGTAAATTAATAGTTCAATAATTAAATAAGTGGACAAAATATAAATGTGTCATTCTATTTTATATCTTATATTAAATATCATGTTTATAAGGTTGAAAATATCTTGATAGATGACCTATAACTAACAATAAAGAACCTATTTTATGAAAATTTTGCACATTTCAAAAGTTGAAATTATTGAATTAAGAAAGAGAATAAATAGATAATTTTACTATACCATAAGTCATTCATAGGGATGACAATGAGTATCAATGAGAAAGGGAACATATCTCACGCCTCCTATCACTATTTAGAATTTTGTCTCTAATCCCTATCCTCATCCCCCTTATGGTTCCCCATTTCCTATTTCTCGTTTCCCGTGTAGATTTTGCATTCTTATAGTATTCAAGAGTTCATTAATAAATTTTAAAAAAAGAAAAACTTTAAAAGTATTTTACAATTTAAAACATAAATATCAATAATAACAAATACTATTAATGCAACATAATCCAAATGAAAATTAAAAAAATATACAAAATGTAAATATAATAAAAATAATTAAAAAATAAAAATGTATTATCATTGCCCCTATTTCATTTAACAAACAGAGACTTAACCTCCATAGATCATCTCTATAAAAATGAAATATGTGACAACTCCTTCCCTATTAGATAATTCCTGTGTGTACCCATTTTTAATTTTTTTATCATCCCTAGCCATTTATATCTTTTTAGTAAATTAAAATATATAATTTAAAAATATAAAATTATATTTTTTAATTAATAAAAATAATACATAAATTTAATTTATATAATTTTAATTACACATTTTTTCCTTGTATATCCTTTTAATAAATTAAAATATCAATTTTAAAATATATGTTATAATTAATGTGTAATAATTAGTAAAAAATTATTTATAACTCTAATTTATATCATCTCAATTATTAGAGCAGTATATCAATTATAATTTTTTTCAATAAAAAATAATATAATTGTTTAATATCATTATTAAAGAAGTGTAAATTATAGAATTAATTTTTTAAAATATTTTAGTGTTAAAAAATTGAAGATATTTTTTTTCAAAACAATTAGTATGAAAAATTATGGAATTGATAGATTGAAATGTTTAAGTTGTAAAAAATTAAATAGAATATAGTTATACATATAGATAGATAATTTTTTTATTATAATTTTTAAAATTTTATATTTGAAATTAGAAAATTTTCCCTAATCACATCTTCATTTAGAATTTTGTCTCTATTCTCATGCACATCCCCATCACGGGTCCCTATTTTTCATTTCGCATGGAGATTTGAATCTTTATTAAAATTTATAGGTTTATTAAAAAAATTTAAAATGAAATTTTTTTAAAATATTTTCAACTTCAAAACATAAATATCTATAATATATAACAAATACTACTAATGCAATACAATCATAATAGATTTGTTATCGTTAATACTATAATTATATATATATATATATAAATTTTATGGTATAATATATTAAATTATAATTTTGTTTATGCTTTTTTTTATATTGATTTTGTTAATGGTGGAGAGCTATGAACGTATGATTGGAAAAAATAATCAATAATTAGAAGGTAAATTAAATTCAAAAACTTACTTTAAGTGTTAAGATTATGAAAAAGGTGGGGTATAATTTTTCTATAAATAACACATAGAAGACTTTTTATGTAATGAGTCTTAAATATTAGTATTATACCAATTATTATCATATTTGATTAAGAATAAATTTGTTATAAATTGACTTTTAAATTATTATCATGTCAAAATTAATTAATTAGCAATTCATTAACAATTTGACCTACCCGTTTTCTTTTTAAAAAAAATAAGTTGATTTTAAAGCTTATTTATGTTGAAAATATTTTCTTCATAATTTTTATATTACCTTTTTAATGTAAGACTATTAATAGTTCTTAATTTAATTGTAGATCATAATTAAATTAACATGAGTTCTCTCTTAGTACAAATTATAATATTTAATAATTGTAATATTTATTTTTTTTAATAATTCTAATATCTAATTTCATTTCATATGAAAGATAATTAATAAATAAATTATAAATTAAATTTTAAAAAATTTTTAGACATAAATATTGAGAAAAGTGGGGCATAAATCACAATATGAATGACATGTGAAGCCTAAATTACTATATGAATGACATGTGTAATAAGTTTTATGAAATGAGTTTGAAATATTAGTATAGTAAATTTATACAATCAATAAATTTCATATGAAATTTTAATCATTAATAACTTCTAATTATGAATAAGATTCTGATAAATCTCCATCATTTTTTTCTTTTTAAAATCTTCTCCAATTTTTTTAGTTTTTTTCAATACTAACTTTTTTTTTCAAAATTCATTCAAATCTTTAAAATATAAAATTATCAAAATTATCATGAATTATATGATTAATTTTTTTTTTCAAAATTCATTCAAATATTTTAAAATATAAAATTATTAAAACTATTTGTAAAAACTCAGAGTTATTGAAGGTATAATTTTATAGTCATCCCAGGTGATTCCAAGATTTTCATTTTCAGCTGCATAGATACATAATTTTTTTTATCGAATTGACATATTCTTGGTTTTCAAATAATTAAATTAGTCTATATATATAATCAAATAATGTCATCACTAATAACATGAAATTTTTTTTATCTTTAAACAATTAAATTCTTCATAATCTTATTATTAATAAAAAGGTAAATGATATAACCTAGCGCATATATTTTACATCTTTCTTATAATTTATATACTTAATTTTATAAATTTAATATAATAGTATTCAAAAGAAAATCACATCAAATATAAAAATTTTAGATGTGAAATTAATATTATAATTGTGAAATTAATTTATCAATATAATTCATGATTCCAGCATCATAATAATTAAAGATATTTAATCAATGTAATGCAATCATATTATTAAATACAGATGATTATCAATGATATGCTAATAATATATAATAATTGTGATTTTATTTTTTTAAAAAAATTAATGAATAATTTTTTAAAAGATGTGGATCTTAAAATATTCTTATTATGACACGTGTAAAATTTTTTCTCAAATGACTCTGAAATATTAATATTATAGATATACATTCAAATTCCGTAGTTTAAAAATTAAAATCACCATACGGATTAGAAAAATTCTGTTTGCCTGACGGTCTTAACTAGTGTCTCTTGCGGACTCATCAATTTTGAGAAATTATTTTTTCTAGAAACAAACACAACCGATATGTTGATAAATCTCCGACTTATTAAGATACGATTTGTCATGAAACTCCAACTCCATTGACGTAATGACGTGTGTGTTAAAGATATAATAAAGTTCAGGTCCGAAATTAAAAAAGCTGAAATAAAGTGATTCATCAACTTTTACATGATATATGGTTTGAGATTAATGTCTATTCTAGTCATTCTTATTTTTTAAATGGAGTTAAACTTCAATATGATGACAATTAAGGATTCAGTCATTATTGTTACTTCATTTTGCAAGTGAAAGCTGAATTTAAGCGGTTGAAACTCATATGAAGCAAAGTTGGGAGTCTGTTCAGAGCTGAGAAGCACGGACACTGACATTCACATGACTCGTGGGATATGTATCCATACATATCCAATTAAAAAATAATTGTTTTGAGCTTGGACATGCATTAGATATTAAAAAACTAGTTGGGTCATTTTGAATTTTCGGTTGATAACAAAAAAATGAAAGAAGAATTAATTAAATAAATAAATTATATAAACACAATAAAAAAACTCAAAGAAAAAAGACAAAAAAAAATATACAACAAAATAAAAAAAAATTATATATATATATATATATATATACCGTGTCCTGTAATTTTTTGAGTTTGATATGTCTCTGTATTCATGTCTGCATCATGTCCCGTGACTATATCAGTGTTCGTGCTTCATAGGTCGATACAATTCTGTTCTCCACAGTTGGCTTAACTCGGCTAAACAGATCAAGTCCAAATCAAATCATTTCGGATTATTCTCCCATTTAGATCAAAGGCAAAACCGCTTCTTAGCCATATTCACAAATAAATGCGGCAAAGTATTACCTGAGAGTCTGTTAATCTAGTTCAAAGGGACGGTTACATGCATGCTAATTGGCTTCTAAGATTGGTTGATGAATTGACACATTCTTACAATGATCAAACACTCGAAGAACCAAAGAGAGGAAGGTTTATATGGAAGTTGACAAATGTTCCGGGGAACCTAAGAAGTACGGACACACTGATTTAGTAGTATATCTGTATATTGGATGGACACGTATCGGATACCGCTACCCACATGACACTCACACGACATATGTTAGACGCGAATTCGTATGCATTTAATTAAAAAAATAATTTTTTTGAGCTCGAATACACACCAAACATGATTGGATACTGCTCTAATTCACTGTGGATATGATTTGTACACAAAGAATAAAAAGAAGAATTAATTAGATAAAAACAATTATACAAACACCACAAAAAAAAGACCAAAAAAGACAAAAAATCATACAACAAAATAAGAGAAAAATTATATATATATATATATATATATATATATATATATATATATGTTGTCTATGCACTGTAATTTTTTGAATCTGATGTATTTTTGTATCCATATTAATGTCGTATTTTCTGTCCATGTTAGTGTCTTTGCTTCGTAGCTTGCTTTGTAGCGTTGAACTATGGCTGCAGCAAGACAATTAATTAAGCATACGGTCTCAAGCCACCTGCTAGGCATTCGGGACGAGGGGGAAAATGGGAAATCCCTCGCACTGGTGGATTATCAAAGTTTTTAATGTTTCATACAGTGATAGACTAATCTAATTAAAAATACAACATGTAAAATAAATAAATAAATATGGAACGTCAGGTTTTCTTTTAAATTTGGAAGACCCTAATTAATTTGACTTGAATCGAGTCAACTCCATATTAAAACAAAAGGCCTTTATCAACTTATTTTTCCAATAAAATACGTTTTATCAGGTTCATGTAGAACTGTAAAAATATGTTTGGATACAATTTTATAAAAATAATTTTAGAACATAAGCTAACGTAGAACTCTTCATTTTCTTTTAAAAAATTTAAAACTAGCTTTTCCATTTCAATTTCCAGAAAAACTTATTTAAACCAGTTATTACACACATTTCAAACATATTTTTATTAAAAAGGCACTCCTTTAAGGAAAAAAAAAACCACAAACACAGAGAAAAGATTTTAATTTGTATATACTGAAAATATAAAATTTTTTTACACTGTTGTCCAATCAAATCACTCAATTTGCATGTTTTTCAATTAGTAGGTTTGAGACTTAACTACTTTTATTGATGTGCAACAAATGATTAGATGACTGTCAGTGCATACAAATTAAACAACACAAAAAAGACACTCTAATCTAATCTAATAAAAAAGAAAAAAGACACACTAATTGTGAATGAAATTTGAGTTTTAAAGCCTTGGTCCATGCTTCATTTATTAGAACCCCGGTTGACCATATACTAACCAATGAAGGTTGTTGACTCAGTCATTGGCCTATAATTATTGTTGTCCACTTCTATTCTAGCGTGTAACAGTTTTGTGTCAAAAGGAATCCAGCAATGAGAAGAAAAAGAAAATTATTCTATAATAATGCCATCTTTTTTGCCCTTTTGTTCTCCCAGCATGTAAAGGCGAGTTGCTTTATTCTGCGTTTCGTGCATATCTTATCCCATGGCAACTTGGCAAAACTGGATTCCTATAGCCAACTTGACCCTTGGAGTTTTTCACTAGTTATACTAATTCAAATTCAAATAGGTCTATACACAAATATGCTATATGGAACATGCCTACCACATCCAACATCTCTATAGAACAAAGGCATAATATGAAGGTGGGAGTATACATGTAGCTTGGCACTTAGCAGTTGCCAGGGATCGAAACAATTTAGCAAACCAGATGGCTGCATTTTAGTTCACACATGCTAAGAAACCAAGTTAGTTAGTAGTACGAATTACAACTATAGCACGAGGGTCTCACCTTATGGGAATTGAAGAGTATAGATATACAAAGTCTTATTCTAGTAAATAGAAAAACTATTTATAAGATTTAAACCAATGGCCTCAAAGTCATAAAATAGCAACATTATTGTGGTATCAAGATTTGCCCTCTATGAATGATTTATAAATATAGCCAAAATGTTGTTGAGAATAAATTGGCTAACTTGCCACTAAGCTATCCAAAAATATGTGGCTAAAGGTCCACTCTCAAATCTCTGTCCAATATATCCACTAGTCAACTTTAATTATGTAGCATAAATATCAAGCATAATGGTGGCAAAGAAAAGGAATAACAACATAAGCATATAACGACTAAGCATAATGGCAGAAGAAGATCACAATCTCTACTGAAACACCACAAAATAGAGGTCGCCCTGTTTCTTATGTTAATTATTTTAATTACCAAAATGCATATGTTCACCAAAAATGTGACATAGGAAAAAACTAAACAAGATATCCCCAAGATGACAGAAGAGAGAGAGCAACCTTCAAGGATCAAAGCAGATCCTCCTCATCTTATCTGGAAATGTTTGTAAGCTGCATTTTCTTGTATTGTTATCTGAATTCTGCCCCTGTCATCCCCACAAGCAATGTCCTTCAACTGAGGGCCTGTTCCTTTGCGGGTTGACCCTTCTGCTAGAGACTCGGTGTTCTTTCTTCGCCTTTCGTTGTGTCCAGCCAAACGCCTGCGGCAACTTCTTTTTGTGTCATCAAATTCAGCTAACTCGTGGAACCTACAGCACAATTGTTAGTTTAGATACATGAACAGAATAGTATAAGCGAACAACTCTTTTTTTTTTTTTTGGTGTAATAGTCCAATACATGACTTAGTCGCCAAATTTGAGTCTGATAAATCAAAGAGCAAGAGAGCATGGCTAAGATGCGACTAAATCCAGATAGTAGAATTATCCTTTGAAAAATGATAAATCCTAAGTGGTGTGCCTAATAATCCTTCTAATTTAAAATCTCACTCTTATACATTGAATAGTCCTTGGATATCTTGTAAATTACAACTTATGTCAAGTGAGATTTTAAATTAAGAGGAAGTTGTACCAATATTCTTGTCCTTTTACTTTGGGTGAAAGAGGCAGAGGCAGATTTTGATTGCACTAAATAGTTAACATATCACCTTCACATATACAAAAATCTAATATCAGCTTCAATACACAGTGAATTACATGAAAGAACATTTTTTTTCCTTTTTTTGGTTCATGATGAAACAACATTTCAAAAAGACTGTATAATTGTATACTGATTATGGACCCATGCAAAACCATTCTTAGGTAGATAGTGGTATGACAAGTTTGATTAGAATTACATCAAATTAGAATCAAACTAGTATCTTGATAGGACGTCTTGAATAAATTCAACAGTATTGAAGGTAAAAAAAAGGCGCGTGAATTAATAATATTATATTTCTTGCCTAGTGTGGAAACTCAACAGTAGGTTCACAACCATCAATTAAAATATCCTGCAATATATTTCCTAAAGTTCATGAAACAACAGGGAAGTGGTATATATGTTGAATTGAATATACAAACTCACAACTAGATCAACTACTCAAATCCATTTTAACAACCAATTTAAGTCAAGCTCAAGTTGCATTCAATCCCTCCAATTCTAAACAACAGAAATATCGATTCAATTTCAAAGCAACCAGGTTTAGCAAGAACAAGAAAAACCTATTAAAAGCAACGTTTGGTTGGTTCAAATGGTCTCACACTTGTTCTCCAAAGGCAACGTTGCGATTTTGAGTCTTGCGGAAGATAAAGAAACAAAAGATTAAGGCCTAAGAACACAAACGTGGACAAGTTGATACAACAACCACAAAATGTCAATTAAGCACGGGCCAAACCTGCTGCATTGCTGACAAAAGCGTTGTCGCATGCCAGCAACAAGCACGACCTGAGCCTTGGCGTGGAACTCACACACCTTGTGTCTCCTGTGATACTGCTTGGCATCGTGAAGATCAGCGTTGCACTTCTCCGCTTGACAACACCGCAGCATGCCACCACCACCACCAGAACCTTTCTTCCCTGCAGACACACCAACACATGCCACCTTCTTCTTCTGATCTCCCTCATCCACCATAGCCTCCCTCTTCACCTGCACCGCCATCTTTGTCTCCAACCCCTCCATGACAGCACAAACAAACAAAAAAAGTAGTGAGCTATATATGAAGAATAATGGGTTGTTGTGACTTTGAAGCTAGTTTGAGTACTCTTTGAGAAGTGAAGTGAAGTGAAGGAATTATAAGAGGAGAAAAAGTAGGGAAAAAAGAGAGAGTACTTGTACTAATGAGTGTATGAGGACCACAAGCGAAGCTGCTCATTTTTTCTCTACATTTTTTTTTGGTGTGTTTTTTTTGTAGAGATTTATGATGTTACTTGATCCATATAGTTGGACCCACTTAGTTGGACCCACTTAGTTGGACAACTTATAGTAGCTGTTGTTGTAGTGTGTTTTTGATTTGCGGTGGTGTTGTGGTACATGCATGATGGAGTAGGGGAGGCGGTGAGGGATATGGTTTGAAAGTGAGACTGAAAGCAAAGGACTATGTACAGGGTTGAAATCAAGAGAGGATCGGAATAATTCAATGAGGGAGTTGGACTAGGAGCATGCGCTGCTGGTTACAAATTAAAGTGGTGGTGGGACCTTGGGAAAGGCTTTTAATTTTGTTGTGACTTGAGAGGCCAGGAGAAGGGGAAGATCACATGCACATGTACATGTACTTGTTGAGTGTGTGGGGTTGGTTGAGGTTGAGCAGTAGCCGGTAGGTAGCTTGTGCAATGCAATCGTTCGTATATATCAAGCTATTCACGCGACGGGTGGGGATCCTGTGGTGTTTGGTGTGTGTGGCAGCACGAACTGAGATTTAGTAGTTGTTACTCGCCTCATTTATCCATTTTATATTCAATGGTGATAAAATGAGCATCTAATGAAATATTATTTTTGAATGTACAAGTAATGTTATTGCACCAAGAACCTTATTTTACATAGTTACGGAAAGAACCCTGAGATAAAACCCCAAGCCAAATTAAAGGACCCGGCCTCAACCCTGATCCAGCATCACGAGGATAACCACACTACGCGAATTGACCAGAATTAGCCACCTATTCAAGAAGCCAAAGCAATCCCACATTGGAGGGAGTGTAGAATCTCGAGCTCAACGAGAACTTTCTAGAAGGAAGGTGACTCATCCTAATAGTTTTCCAAAAATTGCGAAGGAGATAGATTTGCTAGAAGGACTCAGCTCGCTAAGTATTAGAGTGACCTATTTGGGTAAGCCCAGGGAAGTATATATAGAGCATGGGAACATTATTAATGGCATGTTATCTTTTCTACATATACTATTTGCTTGGATCGTTGCTCACTTAGGCATCAGAGTCCTTATAAACCACCTCTTGGAACATTAGGATGTTCACTAAAGCTGTAAAGGAAACCAGGAGAATTCCATGGCTACCTTTTTGGGGCGAAGAGCACCAAAGTCTCATTATCCTAAGGTAACCTCTGAAACATTTACAATGTAATGCTACAACACTTACTCTATTATCATGTGATGAGATTGTGGCCCTCGCTTACCCCACTTTGGATTTCAATTGATTCAATATCAATTCTAGTAAAATCTAAATTAAAGGCAACTTTGCATGCAAGGCTACTAAGGTTACAAATTTTCATACGAGTACTATCCACTAACATCTTGTTGGGCCTTTTGTTGCCTTAGATTGTGTTTTTTAAGCTCATTGGAAGGAAAAGAAAAATAAGGTATTGGTGTTTTGATTTCACTTTGTGCTGCACATGACTTTACAGGTTTTGTTATAAAAAGGCTTGTCCATCTCCTTATTGCTGTGTGTGCGCCACAACAACATAGAAATTAAAAAGAAATTGAGTATGTGCCATTTTGGTGAGAAAGTGTGTTTTATTTGGGTGAGTTTATGTTAGGTGCAGAAATTATATTGTGAGATTGGGTGCATTAGGGTTTTGGATTTGTAAGAGATTGTTAGATTGGTGATTTTATATTTTTCACAGGAAATTAGTGGATTGCTTTGTGGAGTTGTTGACATGGGCATTGTTGCCCTAACCATATTAACTTCTTGTGCTCCTTTTACTCTATTTATTTGCTTAACTTGTGTGAATTTGGGATTTTTTTCCCTACAACTAATATCATAGTGGGTTTTGATCCCATTTCTATTTTTTTTTTATGGTAAGGATGCAAGGTTCAATAAGCAAAATTGAGGTGGAGTTTTTTTATGAAAAAACCTAATTTCAGTCTATGGCAGAGTAAAATTAAAGATATTCTAGTACAGTGGGGGCTAGTTAAAGCTTTGAATGGGAAGGAAAAAAAGCCTAAAATGATATCAGATAAAGAATTAGAAGAGGTTGAGATGAAAACTATCAGTATAATTCCCTTGTGTCTAGTACTTAAAGTAAAATACAATGTTTTGAATGAAACTTCTGCTATCAATTTGTGGAAGAAGTTAGAAAATATGTATATGTCAAAGTCTCTTACAAATAGTTTATTTTTAAAGAAAGACTTATATCAATTAAAGATGAAAGTTGGTGTTCACATTAGAGATCATGTGAATCATTTTACAAAATTTATTACATAGTTATCTGGTATTGGTGTGAAAATTGATGATAAAGATAAAATAATATTGTTATTATCATCTCTTCTAAATAATTATGATAGTTTAATCACTATATTGCTAGTCAGAAAAGATACTTTGAAAATTGATGATGTAATTGTTGAGTTATTGGAGGATGAAAAATTGAAAAGATCAAGTGGTGAATTAGAAGAAAGTGTCTTTGTTGCTAGAACTAGCCGTGGTAGAAGGATGTCTTGTAATGAAAATTTTAATAGGGATATCTCAAGATCTTTGTAATCAAGGTCGAACTATAAAGACAAATAATGCTATTATTGTCATGACATATGTCATACTAAATTTTATCACGGGAAATTGAAAGTAGATATGGAAGAATTTGAAAGGAGTAAAGGAAAAGGAAAAAAGAAGTTTGAAGATGCTACTGCAGTTGAGGAAGAATACTCAAATTATGAAACCGAAGTGTTAATAATTGAAGAAGAGAAAAATGTTAATAATAATGGTTGGCTTTTAAATTTTGGTTATTCTAATCATGTTTGTTGCAAAAAATAATGGCTTGACACTTACGATGCTTGTAGTGATAGGGTTCTTAGATTGACTAATGATGAATGCTTTGATGTTGTTGGAAATGACATTGCTAAAATTAAAATGCATAATGGTTGTGTGTAGAAACTTGGTGATGTGAGGTGTGTATCTACACTTGGAAATTTTTTTTGATTTTTTTGGGCAAACTTGATGGGTTGGGCTATGGATATTCTACAAAAAGATTGAGTAATGCAAGTTAGTCGAGGTTCTTTCAAATAATGAAGGGTAAGAAGACTTGTAGTAACTTGCATGAGTTGATAGGGGTCACTATTCAATAAAGACAATGATAGAGTATATAGGAATATAAAAAATACAGAGTATGTGTATGTGTTAAATAAAAAGGTAACATTTGCTAGTACTTTGATCAAACCTTTTAATAGTTGCTGCCGACATGTCCGGTTTGTTCCAATTACCAAACAAAGTAGAGATTTGTAGGACCTTTTATTGCCTTGGATTGTGTTTTTAAAACCCATTGGAAGAAAAAGAAAAATAATGTATTGTTTTTTTTATTTCACTTGTGTGGGACGTGACTTCATAGGTCTTGTTATAAAAGGCTTGTCCATCTCCTTATTGCTATGTGCATGTTGCAACAACATAGAAAAAAGAAAATTGAATATGTGTCATTTTGGTGAGAGGGTATGTTTTGTTTGAGTGAATATTGGTTAAGTGGAGAAATTATTTTGTGAGATTAAGTGCATTGAGGTTTTGAGTTTATAAGAGATTGTTAAATTGATGATTATATTTTTCAAAGAAAATTAATAAATTGTTTTGTGGAATTGTGAATATAGGTATTATTATTCTAACCCCATTAAATTCCTATTTGTTTTTTAACTCTATTTAGTTTTTGGTTTCCATGGGTTTAGTTTTTTTTTTTTTCTAACACAACTAATAATCTTTTTGACCTTTTTAACTATTAAATTGCTATTTGGCAGATACAAATGTATTCAAAAGAAAAAACAAAAATTGTACGGTGGCTGCCTCAACAGCAAAGAATTTCATGAGTTTGTGGTAAAGTGTTGGATTTGGTTGGAGTTTTGCAGTTTGATCAAATGAGAAATCGAAACGTGGCGTACGGTACTACGTGGATTTTCTCATTTGGTACCAACGACCAGTCTGTGTCCCCTTACCAGGCCGCACACTAGTACGATTCCCATTAATTAAACAGTGGCTGGGAAGGCCGTTTTGGAACTAATTTGAAAGGAGTATAATTAGTCTGTATTAACTGTACAATCATCTTTATATTATTATATAATAAAAAATTATCATATATATTTATTATGTGATTATAAAAAATTTAAATTTAAAAAAATTATTTAAAATAATAAATTGTTAATATTTTATTCATTAATGATATAAAATATCTCTATATTGTCAATGTATTTTAATTAATCTATTTAAAAGTATTAAAATTTAAAATATATAATACTCTGTTTCTTTTAATGTTTAAATACTTTTACTTTTCTTTTTCATACATTATATTAAAATAATGTTTTTTATTAGTAATTTAAATTTGATGAGAGAGAATGCAATTTATGTACAAGAATGTGATGGAATGTAATTTAATCAAACCTCAGCAATAATCAGTGCAGTTTATCCTATTTTTCAATACTACTTTTACTTTAACCGTGATTATATTAATGACTCAATAGAACTAGAAAAATAATATTAATGAATTTAATAATTTTTTATAAATTAATTTAATAATTTAAGACATGTGAATAACTTTATCATTTACTTTATATAGTGATTGAAATCATTTATTATTTTTCAAAATCTATGTGTAAATTTAAATTCACAGATAAACTCATTGAGGGAATATCGTAACCGTTGGTAGAAATTGCGGCTAATCAAGTTTGCTGTGGCCAAATAAAAGGTCCTTGCCTACGTTAACGAACAAGAAATACTGGATGTCGCGGGGTAATGCTCTAGTCTAGGAAAATGTTGTTTTAACATTTATATGGACATAGACACCCATCATTTTCTGATTACAAGTAGACATTTATTATGATGTGAAAAGAGTAATGTAAGAAAAATAAATTGAAAGAAAAAATAAATAAAGAGACTTAAGTATTTTATAAATAAGATGTTTGGGTGTTTAAAAAGTTAGATGTTAGAATAATAATATTGATTATTTTATGGGAAATTCCAAAATAAGATGGAACATGTGTGGTAAAAGCTGCACTTCGTTTGGCTTTGAATTTTGTTGCTTGTAGAAGAGGAGCATTTTTTTGTTAAGAAATGAAATAATATTGCTTATTATAATTCAATCTCCAAGTCTCATTTTATTAAATGCGAAGTTACATAGCATCATTGTGCGTTAATACTTAATATCACCTTGCTTAATTATTGCTAGGATCACTTAGTACATTCATAAACGGTATTTTCGTCAGCTCATGAAGGAAGGTTAAGCGCTTATTCAAATCGAATAAAAAAAATAAAAAATAAAATCCATTCAAAATCAAATATATTGGTTTCAATTGATTTTATTTTATGAAAATCAATCGACTCAGTTCAATTTTAAGTTACTATTTTTAAAATCAAACTGAACTAATAATATAATACCTTAATAATAATATGTATTAATTAGATATTATACTTATTAAATTATTTATATATATACACATAAATATAGTCTATAGTATTTTAATACCAAATTACTTAAATATTTATATCATATATTAACCCATTATTTTAAATTTTCAATTATTAGTTAATTCTTTTAATTTAATTAACATGTTTTTTGTTCAAATCTTCTACTGTTTGTTTAACTTATTAATTTTTTAAAAAACATATTAACATAACTTGTGAAAAAATATTTCAAATTTTATAATTATATAGTTTTGTAATAATAATTAGTCTTGTTAAAGTACTCATAGGTAATGTATTTAGGAACGGTTTATACATTAATTTTTATTTTTTTTAATAATTAATTTGAACAAAACGACAAGCCTCTGAAAATATTTGATGGCAGGTCACGTCTACGGGTTAGATGCGCAATATTACCAGCTTTTATATATTTGCCGTGTGGATGGCTTGTCTGTGATTTGCCTAAAACAATCGAAAGTTAAGTAACACATCCATAATAATAATAATAATAATAATAGAACATGAAAATTTAAACGGTATTCTAATAATTTTTTTGGTCATTTCCCATTTTATTTTCTACCTGGATCATTTTTTATTTTTATTTTGGATCTACGGTGTTGAACCAAAACAGGTCCGCACGAGCCAAACCCAAATCAAGCAATGGTCATTTCTGGATAAGACTCAATAATCTCAGTAAGTAACTCCAAGCATTGATAACATGGTGAATCAGGTCCAAAAAAAAAAAAACAAATTGGTGAATTTCCTCTGAAAAAAGAAGAAGAAGAAGAAAGGATTGGCCAATTTCCCGTACCAAAAAAGATATTGCCGAATTTGCTTCGCATCTCAAGTGACCAGTCTTCCATTTTCACAGTTTCTAGCATGGTCAAAGGCTGCGTCTGAATTCTTGTCTTTTTTGTGTGAATGACCTTTTTTTTTTTTGGTCAACATGAAGAATAATACATTTTCTTTATTTTCTGGGGTCTAGATGATGAATCATATGGTAAATATTCAAATGCCTCGAGATATCTCTCATGGTCAAATCGTCACAGGGCCTAATGCTATAGATGTCTCTGATGGACCAATCTATTTACGGCATTTTTGTAAATTATTTTATATGCCAACAAATAAATGCTATAGATGCATTTTTGTTAATTTTTCTGTCCAAAAGTTTGGTAAACAAAGAGAAATGAAAATAAATCAAACGGGTGAATGATCACACTAAGACCATATAGGGGCTCATACACAATGTGAATCATTCATCAAATGATAATTAATTTCTCATTTTTATATTTTATTAATTTTTTTATTTTAATGGAGTCAAATTTCCTCAGAAAAAAATCATTAATTATTACTACTCATTTTTTAATCAACAAATTGCGTTTAGATTGACTTTTAAAAAAATTATTCTTTTTTACTTAACTTTTTTCAATAGAGTTGTTTTTTTTAGAAAAAGCTATTTTATATTTGAATAGATAATTGGACAAGTATTTTTAATTATTAAAAGTACTTATAAATATGATTGAATAAACAAAATAAAAGCACTTTTTAAAACAAAATTACATAAAAAGACAAGAATAAAAGTTAATAGCATAAAAATACTCATGACATATTTTGTTGGTAATTGATCTCTTATACAATTCTTTAATTCTTTCATCATAGAAAGTCAATACATTAATGCTTATATATATATATCATTTCTATTGTTGAAAGGTGTTTGTTTTCAACAGTTACATGGATAGTTATATGAGTATCATTTATGGCCGCAATACACAATCGCTAAAATGAGATTAATATTATTCTTCCTCCCTAGTTAGCGACATCTCTAAATAAAATAAATAAAAGCAAGTGTATCTTAAAAAAATAATGAAGTAAAAAATAGATAGAGTTATAATTATAAATTATACTAAAAAATAGTTTTGATATATAATTTTATTAAAAATCACTTATGTTTCTACTTTGTTTAGAAGTTGGGTATCATTATCTTTTTTAAAAAAAGTGGTTCTATCACTATTTTAATTTGAAGTTTTTCCTAAAAGGCCAATCTAAAAACACGCTAAAAAATATATTGAACCGCTTTTTTTTTTTAAAAAAAGTTAACTACTTTATTTTGGAAAAAAAAATGCCGATCAAAACACACTCATTATCTTGTTAACAAATACTCTCCCCATTTCTTAATACAAATCATATCATTTTTATTTATTAAAAAATTAATATATTTAATACAAATAATATACTCCTTTTATTCATTATTAATAATTAAGATGAGAAATTATATTATTTTGATATATTAAAAAACTAATATATCTAGTTATAATTTGTGACCCAATATATTAGCATTTTAATATATTAAAATCATATGATTTTCTTCCCAATTATTAATAAAGAATAGAGTGCGTATACTAGTATTAAGATTAAGGAGTAAATTAACTTCCTTGTCGGCCTCCACAATTTTATTGTGGGTGTGGGCTTGGCTTTGGCGGCTTGGCGCTTGGGCGTGTTAGGCAAATGGGTAAAATGGGAATTGTAAATGAAGAGAGAATGAAGGGGCAAAATGGTCATTGAAGTAAAACCCTAGTCTTGGTGGCTCCGGTTCTCCAATTTATACGGCGTGAGCATCACCAAGTTCCCCTTCCCGCACGATCTGAGGAGGACACGAAACTTCTTTCGGCGCCCTTTTCGGGTATCTCTCTCTCTCGTTCCCTTCTTCCTAATAACGCTGCTTCGTTTCTTTTTTTTTCCTTTTTTAATGTTTTCGTTTTTTTGCAAGATCTGAATCAATATTCCTTGGATCTAGTGCTAGCTTCTGCTAATGCCGTTATGATCTTAGTTAGTTAGTTAATGTCTGTTTTTTAAAATTATTATTATTAATCATCGATTTTCAATTTTGATGGTGTTTGACTTGATTTGAAGTATCTGAGTGAAGCCAAAATGTGGAACTGTAATTTGATTGTCCCAGATCGACTGTTCTGGAATTTCTTACTGCTAGTTACTTTTATTGATTCTTCAAAATTCTTGCATTCTGATTAGGTTTAGTTAATCATTGATGCAGAATTTATGAATAATAATACATGCATAAATAAATAAGATATTGAGTTGTACCTCTATAGTGGATTGAATTGGCTTAAACCAAATTAGTTGGGACTATTAGACTTGTAATACTGGTGATTTAGAATAAAAAGTGTCTGTGTGTGTGTGTTTTTAAGTAAATACCTAAATTGGTCTCCCATAAATGTATAAGGGGATAAATTAGTCCCTTCAGATTTCGAAAGTTTCAAATTGGTCCTTCATATTTCAAAAAAAGGTACAATTTGGTCTCTCCATACAGGTCCCTATGATTAAAAAAAAAATTGTATTGAACTATATGGAGGGATTAATTTGTCCCATTTTTTGAAATGTGCGGGACTAATCTGTCCCCCATACATTTCTCATAGACCAATTTGGGTATTTTGTCTTTTTTTTTTAATTATTATTGTTTTTGGTTTTGTTGTGTCACAATTGCTATGGGCATGACTCATGGTCATATTGTTGACAGGTCACAGTGTATAAACTGCAATCATGGCAGATCAACCGCATACGCGGTATCCATCGGTAGTTCAGAAGTTAGGTGGACAATCTTATCTTGTGTCCAGGCTCGCTCCTGGTCTTCACTCCAGAAACTATTCTACTACTGGGAGTTACTTCAATGGGGGCATGCAGTCTCCCGGCTTGGCAGTTGTTGCACCTGTATCTCCGATTACGGTGCATGCTCCTGCAGAGAAAGGAGGGTCTGCCTTTTTGGTGGATTTTCTGATGGGAGGAGTGTCTGCTGCTGTATCTAAGACAGCTGCGGCCCCAATTGAACGAGTTAAATTACTTATTCAAAATCAGGATGAAATGATAAAAAATGGTCGGTTGTCTGAACCTTACAAGGGAATTGGTGATTGTTTTGCTCGAACTATTAAGGATGAAGGAATGATTGCCCTTTGGAGAGGAAATACTGCTAATGTTATCAGATACTTCCCTACTCAGGTGGTTTATCTTTCCTCTTCACTTTTGAAATGTAACCTAAATTGTCTGATGTGGTTTGAACATGTGACATCTTATTTTATTGTTTTAATTGTCACTTTGTTGACAATGCTTGATTATGTACTTCTGCCCAGTGTTGTTGTTTTGATTATTATTTGCATAAATGATAAATCTGCATGGAACCCACTTCCTCTGCTCAATTTTTTCTCATGTCTTTTTAAAGTTTTGTTCATATAGCATTCTTCTATTTTTGGAGTTGCTAATATTTTGTGAGGAGAAGGATTTTAGATGATATATAGTCATAGCTCTCTTATATTTGTAGCTCTCAACAGAGACAGCTGCACCCTTCTGTTTGATTGTGATTTGGTGAATGTTAACTTGTACTATGTGGTTGGCTGTTTCATATGCAGTTTCTTTATGTTATTTCTGTAACATAATTTTGTACTTTTTTTTCTTTCCAGGCACTGAACTTTGCTTTTAAGGATTATTTCAAGAGGCTCTTCAACTTTAAGAAAGATAGAGATGGCTACTGGAAGTGGTTTGCTGGGAATTTGGCATCTGGAGGGGCTGCTGGTGCTTCCTCCCTTTTATTTGTCTATTCTTTGGACTATGCCCGAACACGTTTAGCAAATGATGCCAAGGCTGCAAAGAAGGGTGGTGAAAGGCAGTTCAATGGCTTGATTGATGTTTACAAGAAAACCGTTAAATCTGATGGTGTTGCTGGTCTTTATCGTGGATTCAGCATCTCCTGTGTCGGAATTATTGTGTACCGTGGCCTTTACTTTGGAATGTATGATTCTCTGAAACCAGTGGTTTTGGTTGGTGGATTGCAGGTATGAGCAAAATTTGAATTTGAGATTTGGGCTGTTGTATTCCATGGATACCACTGCTCATCTTCATCTTACTTTCTGCAGGATTGATATAAATAATTTAGCTAAATATATTTGCGACATGAATGCTTGTGATTTTGTAGCTCTTGTTGATATTTATTAATGGGCCTAACTAAATTTTAGTTTAAGCACGTAGTTTTAAAATTCTGACTGTTATCCACTCTGGCTAGACTACCAAACATAATGGGTTTGGGTTCTAAATTTTTTCCTCTTGTCCCCTTTTTAATTTTATCATGATCTGTTTTCAGGTTTTCTTACTTTAGTTACTCTTCGTTTTAACAGGATAGTTTCCTAGCTAGTTTCCTTTTGGGATGGGGGATCACAATAGGTGCTGGCTTGGCATCTTACCCCATCGATACTGTGCGTAGAAGAATGATGATGACATCGGGAGAAGCCGTAAAATACAATAGCTCTATGGATGCATTCAAACAGATCATTGCAAAAGAGGGCGCCAAGTCACTCTTCAAAGGTGCTGGTGCAAACATATTACGTGCTGTTGCAGGTGCTGGAGTGCTTTCTGGTTATGATAAGCTACAGCTTCTCTTGTTCGGAAAGAAGTATGGTTCTGGTGGAGGTTAAGATACAGATAATGATGACGACAACTTTATGGGGCAATTATGTTGATTCTCATTTCATTTGCATTGAATAATTTGGATGAACAATAGTGGTTGAGGTTTCCAGTTGTTTACGGAGTCAAGATATTTAGAAACCATAGTTTTTTGTAAACTTTGATTTGAATTGTTTGTTACATGTCTGGATCATTTGATCCGTGTAGTTTTGTCGGCCATTTTGGTTGAAATAATTATAGACTACTGTTTTACATGATGTTTGCGTGGAATGCGTTACTGTCTAATGAAAGCTGCCTTTCATTTTTCCTTGTTCAATTTTGTATTTTCTGAATCCCCAAATTTTGGTTTCTCTGCACGTGAGGTGTGTTGGATGAGATTTTAATTTGTTTGCCCCGTACTTTACATTCGTGCAGGTTATCTCATTTTTTATTGAATTAATACGGAGAAATCTTTCGTAGTTATTTTCCTTTGCATTTGGAGTATTAAAGCTTGTTTATTGAGTTTTTAATTTTGAGTTTTTTAAATTTTATAAAAGAGGTATTGAAAATTTTAAAAGCTATAAAATTTAATTTTTAATTTTTATTTTTAATTTTCAGTTTTTCTTTTATAAAATTCTAAAAATTCAAACTGACCGGGTCTTAAATTTCCTCGAGTGAAGGCAAAACACAATATTCAATGTTCGTTCAGCATGATAGGATCTCAACTACATATGAACGTTGCTGTCCAGACTAGATAGGCACAGGTTTTCATTAGAACCGGCCGTTTCAAATCCAGCGTAAGATAACTGACACCTTTTATTAAGCCTAAGTCAATTTTATTAAAAATTGTAAACTTACACAAAATTGAGTTAAAATCATGTTGACAATTACCTTTGGAGTCACAAAAATAAGGCAACAAACCATGGAAAAAGAAACGACTGACGGATGTTTATTTCAATTTTTGGACCAAAAAAAAGGGAAAAGAATATGATTACATTTCGTATTCAAGGAAAATTACAATTGTGTTCGTCGCCTTTCCAAATTATTTACAGAAACCGTACTCACAGCATTTGGAATACGGCGGAAAAATCAAATTACAAAATTTCTATGAGAAGAAACCTCCGGTCCCCAACCGTCAGAAGAAAAGGTTAACCACCAAAACACGTGTGATATCACTTTTATCTCCTAAAAATATTAAACACAAAGACAAAGTAAAACTTGGAATGCCACTAAGCATATTACCAAAAGTATCAAGTTTAGCAGGGTCAGTTAATCCTAATGACATAAATCACAAAGATCTCTCTAGGCAGGCGGTAGAGGGCGCCGGCAAGTCGGGCACTCCATCTTTATATCCATCCATCTTTGCAAACAACCAGAATGAAAGAAATGATCACAAGGTGTCACCTGTATCAGTAGAGTCTCTGCATTAGACTTAATCCAGATTATGAAATTCAACCCAAATATACAAAGGTCGTATTTATATTCACACACCATGCAGTCATTAGACCGCTGACTAAGATCAATGCCTGTCATGCAAATCACACAGTCTGTAGCGTGTCTCGCATCTTGATCGAACCTCCTATAATAGCTGTACTTCTCAGGCAGTATCTGCAAATCATGAAGATAGACTTAGATTGGCTGAGAAGCATTGATTATGATTTCAGTTCAGTTAAGAGAACTGGAGGCAGTGATCCACGGCTCAGAAATCCTAAACAAGGATTAGGTTATTCCATCTTGGCCTCAAAGCCATGCTCGTGATAAAGTGATCAGAAAAAAGGCGATCAATACTACGGAGCATGATTACCAAGGACGAGTATGGAGCCAATACATGTAGGATCGGATGTATAGGAGACACTTAGAGGAACCTCAGTTACAAGTATAAAATATAATCACTAAAAATCAAATTCGAACCTAGGGAAGTCATCTGAATGTGCAAGTGGTTACAAAGTATAATCACTAAAAATCAAATTCGACCGTAGGGAAGTCAACTGAATGTGCAAGGGGCTACAAAGTAACTAGAAGACAGTCAGGGCTAACCTGGCGAGGGATGAACCAACGTGACCCGAGGTAATGCTGGAGTAGAAGAATTGTAGCTTGAAGCCCAATAAATACAGTCAGCCAAGCACACCAACTTTTGTCTGGCTCTATGCGCATGAAGTTGTTAGGGCAACCAAAAATATATAATGGGATTGCTAACCGAGTAACAGTGACCCCTATGATATAATGAGGATGCAATGGTTTGCGTGAATCGCGAATAACATTGGAGATTATCTGAGGTATCCAAAACAAGTACATGAGAAGAAAAATAGGTCTCAAATAGTGATGAAACTCGTACATGAGTAGAATGCCTCCCAACAGGATTCCATCTGCCACAAAAAAAAAAAAAGAGACACAGTTAAATTTGAGCCATTCTTTGTCATACAAGGAATTCTTTCCACTAGTTGAAACCATAGGAAACATAATTCTTCAGCATGCTTCAGCAGTGGAGTGTATCAGAAAATATTTGGATATTAAAACTTCAAAGAATCCAATGAAAGAAACAGGACTGGCTGATATGAAAACAGATAACTACACTATAAGATATTGCCATTGCAGCTCTTACTGCCAACATTTTAAACATGGTGTCCCTTGGCTAATGCATGCTGTAAGTTCACAGGTTTATATTCGCCCAAGAAGAAAGTGTAGGCAGCATCATGTAAAATTCATAGCTAATATAACAGCATTTAAAAGAGCTATTCAAATGTCGACAATAAACATGCTGGTATTATCGTTTAACTAATCGCCATAATAATTGTGCAAGCAACATAGCTTTGATTTAAAGATAACAGATAAAGTTAACACCTGAAATTGAGTCCTGATGAGTAGAACAGCAAGGGAAGTTACTTAACTTAGGAAATAGCATAAATTGATCATGAATCCTATAGATCCAATGACTCCAAAGCAAACCCATGTTAATATGATCACACAAAATCAGTTAGCAGACAGAATATTTTATTCTAAATGAGTACTTACAGAAACGGCTATACAAAACTGAAAGTTCTCGCCTCATTGTCTCCCAACCTTCCCCACTACTCAAAGGCCTACTTGCCTTCCAGATGGCAAGGAGATATCTCATCTCGAATATTGAGAAGACAACAAACTTGAAAAATGCAGCAGTTGCAAAAGCATTAAACAAGGATTCTGCATGGCAGGAAAGAACAACAATTATTCAGCTAACAATATGACTACTACTACTACTAAAGAATATAATCAAGCATTCAAGCCCAATGTATTGTAACAACTAACAATGACAATGACATATTACAATCAATATGAAAACATGACATTGCCTTTTCAACACACACACACACACACACACACACACATATATATATAAAATCTTCACTTATTATGAGACCCAAAAAAAAGACTAATTGAAATGTGCAAATGTGGTATTAAAAGCATAGACAGATCATCTGGGTTCTGACTTCTGACCATCCAAATTCAAATTCCCATAAGCCATTGGGTCCCAATGTTAAGACTGATATCTTACATTTGTTAAAACCTGCTGGCTTAATCAACAAAATTAAGGGCATGGAAAATCCTGAAGGCCCTTTATTTCCAAATAAAAAGGACCATCTGATATCGTTCTCACCCCAAAACTGTTACATTAAAATAAAATAACAGGTGTGTGTTTGGGAAGGGAGATAGAGAACTGTCAGCAGAGAAATCTCAAGTTGTGAAAATCTCCAACTTACCAACTAATATTCCAGCAGTCAGATGCAAAAGGCAAAAATAAGCATCCATTATTGCTTGCTGACCAATCATTAATATTGAAACCTTAGCAGCTCCCTGCAAAGGTATATCCAAATCATATTCATTTTATTTGTAAATTATTACGAAATTATGAACTAATATTTGATACATTCATCCAAATTGAAAGATTACATATTAATTCCATTCAATAAATCTGTAATGTGTGAAATTTCAAATAAAACTCAAAAGTAAATTCTTACAGATTGAGTGCTACTATGCTCCATTTGACGAATCAATAGAAGAACTTGCAAGAAAGAGATCTGGTATATGCACATTAAGGAGCTAACAAGGTAGTGAAAAATAACAGTGCCATAAAGCTGTAAGGATATCCATGACCAAGAAGAAAAAAAAACTGTAAGAATATCCATGATTGAAGGATACAAAAGTAACCATCAAGGTATAGTTCACTGCTTTGTTATAGTAGACCTCAATGTTTACAGAAGTTGTATTTAACAATAAAGGTGAGAAGCAGTCCCCATCATCCTCTACAGAGGGACTCTCCATTAAGCCTTCTATGCGAAAACGATCATGTTCTCCTTCTATAGGAAAAAATAATAACTTGGTATAGGGACAGAAATATAATATTTTCTCATCAACACAAAGAATGATCTCAGTGAATAAAAAAAATAATGAAAACTCATTGTGTAATGTACATATAATTCTTCTACAGTTAATACACATATAATATAATATCAACAATTAGCAATATTAAATTTGATCAGAACCTTCATGGTGGCATTGCACCAAGGACATTTTTAAAAAAAAAAAAGTTATAAAAGAAGTTGTTTTATTAGACAAAAAGGGAGGTAGCATAAGAAGAGAGTAGGGCATGCAATCCTTCCAAACAAGAAGATAAAATAATACAGAAAAAGAGAAAAATCATGTGTGCAGAAGAGCTCTCCGTTCCTTGTTCATGTCTGATAGCAACTCCCCTTTACAGAATGGAAGAGCACCAAAAGGAAGACATAGGAAATTTCCACATTTTCATTGTAGAGAAAATCGGAAAGGAACAGAAAGTATTCTTATGCTGAGAGAATACAGGTACCATTTTTTGTTGATGGCAAGCGTGAAATCTGTGCAGCAATTTCAATATTACAATGTTTCTCCATGTTATGCATTGGAGCTGCAGTAAGGGAAAGAAGTAGAAAGTCAATATTACAAAATAAAATGTAGGGGAAAATTCCTTCGAAGTGTACTAGTCAGAGAGACAAATTACAATGTTGTCTTCTCCATATCTTATCTCTCGAAGAATCTTGCAGTACCTGAGATGAGAAAACTCCAAGCTGTGTACAATATATGTAGCCCCATAAGTACTCTAAATTCTCACTTTTTGTTTGTTACAAAAGAAGAAATTTGTTGTGAGTTGAGACAGAGAATATCCCACAAACTTTGGTAGGCATCTATTATAACATATATTGTCTTCAAGCTTCAAATATTTTACGTAAAGTAGGATTATGCAAGCAAAGCAAAGATCAACATTCACTGGCTAGCATATGACACTAAACAAAATCAAGCCTGTGAAAATGATTAATAAATTTGGATTGAAGAAGCTATCATTCTAACTGAAATCTTGACCTCAGAAATATCAATTATACAGAGTAAACATATTTATACAACATGAACAAAAATTGACCACAATCAGATGTGTTCTTAAGATTATTGTATGCTAAATAACCAGGATATAAAATGTAAAACACAAGGATAAATCAAGACAGATGGTTACAGCTTACCAGATGATATGGATTAGATAAAATATAGTCTTCATCCTGAATCAACTCTCCCTCTTTTCCACTGCAGTCAGAGGAAAAAGAACTCTTCACCACATTCAGATAACAGGCTTTACTCTAAGGACTTACAAGTATTTCATTGCAAATACAACAGAGTTAAAAAATTTAAACAAGCATGATAATATATGCCAACTTGAGCTGCATGTTTGATATTTATGAAATTCACCTGCTGGCTACCATTCGAAGCTGTCTAAAAGGCCATATGTATACACCTTCTACTCTGATTTGAGCACCACCAACGTTATATTCATTGTCAAAAACGTCATGGAATATAACTACCCCCTGACAAAAATTCATTAAAAAAAAGTGATAAATTAGCTATATGGCATATGGCACGTGATAGAACATAGAAACTACATGACATATGAAAGTTGAATTCCTCTGAAATTAGCTGTATAGTTCAACATCTCACCTGGACATAATGTACTCCAGTTATCTTTGTGGGGGTAGTAACTAATTCGATTACTGAATTACCATTTGTTTTTCTGATGTCAGGAAATCTGGAAGAGCCATTTGTGGTATTTGAAAACTTCCAAGTCCCTGCATTAAAGAGGTCAAAATACAAACATGCTCAAACTCTGACAAACAACCAAACAAACTCATTCCACAATAAATTAATGAACCAAGAAAGTTTATTCAAACATAACACTCAAAGTGAAGAACAAAACCTTCTAAAATTACATGCTCTATCCAAAGGCCTTAAGTTCATTTAGTTAATTCATGGAAGCACCTACTCTACACCTAGATGCTGCCCCCCTTGCCATTATATTATCTGTCCAATGATAGTCAATAAAAAATGTAAAAAACTTAAGCAGAAATGTAAGAAGCATAGCACATAGCATTTAACAACATGTTTTCCCCTCATAAAAAGACAATTTAATCCATTAAGGCATTAGCTCATTCCAAAAATCAAGCCATCGCACAAAAGCAATACTTCAACTATGCAAATGGATATATATTAAACATTTCGACAACAGACAATGCAAGGATAAATGCAAACCACAAATAAACTCAAGTGCATTAAAAATACAAACCTCTGTATGTTCCTGATATGTTCCATTGTGAAAATGGACCAATGTCGCTCTCATCTTTTCTTGCAAATAGCCACTGTGAAAAGCAACATCAAAAGCATGCAAATTGATGAGTTCTCCTTCATTCAGATTTTGTCTCAATCATAAAAATCATAATTTATCAACTAAAATAATTTCTAATTATTTGGACAAAAGGAAATAAGTCTGCCAAATGCCCATTGCCAGCTATGATTGCTTGTTTGTGTAAAAGCTTAATTCAACAGATCTACAATACCATATAACCTCATTAAGAAAGTAACAATCAGAATTCAGGATGATGGGACCTGAGAAAATAGTAACCATGTAATTCACTAAAATATAAGTAAAGATGATTTTGACATATAATTCTGATGGAGAACACATACGTGCCACTTCGATGCAGTTTCATCCTTACTCTGCTCAGACGTGGGTTTCCTCCAATTCTCTCATTAAAGAAATTAAGGACTGATTTGACTCTACTTACCTATGCTCAAATATAACTCTTTGCCCAAACCACATTGCTCCATCATTATTATCACAGGAACACAATTAAACTTCAAATTTCATATTTCTTTTTTTTTGGGGTGAAATTTAATAATTTTTTTTTCCATAATTCATATTTCTAGTTTCTACTTTCACAACAGCAGAAAGCAATACCAGCTGTAGCAACCCCTCACACCCTAACTAATCACAACTAAAATCAAAACACAAAATGGTCAACACCACAAATTACATAACCAAAAAAAAAATTATGATCAAATTTACTATATGCTTCCTCAATCACCACAGAGTCAAGAGAAAGAAAGAAAAATAATTAAAGAGAAGTTCTTAACCAAAGTGAAGTAGCAAGGTGAAATAGCAAACCTCATCACCCCAAGAGCGAGTTCTGTCCCTCAAGGGTCTAAGACCAGCCACAGGGCGAAGAAGCAGTAGAACAACCCACCACCCAAGTGCAATTCTTAACAAAAGCTCCAATCTTTCAGTAGCAACCATGTCAAATCTCAACCCCATCATGTCATAAAATAAAAATTCAACTCAAATTCAACGACCCAGTTCTCAGTTGAAGCTGATTAGAGGGAATCAAGGGGAATAACCCATTAATACCCACCACCATAGCAATTAGCTTAAGGAATACCAAAACCATCAAACAAACAAACAAACAAACAGAAGGGGTTGCTTGAGATGGAGTCAAAGCAATAACCAACGGGTAAGAGAGCTTGATCAGATACAGAAAGTGAAAGGCCAACGACTTAAATAGGTCATCAAATATTGCAATTTTGGTATTGGAAGCAAAGAAAAAAAAAATGGTGACTTCACCAGCATAGTTTGGAACCAAATGTAGCTTCCGTTGTACTAATCAATAATCAAATAGAAACGAAAGCGAAAGATTACGGGATTTGTGTGTGTGTGTGTGTGTGTGTGTTTTGTGTGAGTTATTGTAGCGAAGGTAGTTGAGCTGTGCCGTGGCTTTTGGTAAACGGAGGTCACACTGTGGGAAAGGAGGGACAAGTTAAGGACTTAATTAGTATTCATGATGTCCTCAAAATTGTAGTGCTTATTTAAGTTCCTAGAAGTTTCTCTCAGTTTATTATTTAAGTATACATTATTAAAAAATAAGAGTACTATGAAAAAAACAATTATACTTTTATTGTACTAGAATTAAATTCTTAATTTTATATGGCAGCTTATGATATTTTACATCTACTGAACTTTTTTCTGATATTCTTCAAATTATAAATTTGTTATTATTTATCATTTCTTTTTTTTTTTGGGAAAACCATATCACTTTAATTGAGTTGTAATTTCTTTATGCAATTTTTTGAGTGAATTATAATTATAACTCATTTTCATATCATTTTTAATATTTTCTTCAATAACACAGGTCAAAATCAAATGATCTAAAAATATAATTTTCATGTTCCCAAAAAATTTAAGAGACTCCCTCACATTACATGAGGGACTGATTATTGTGTCAACGTATATGCTTTAAGTTTTAGACTTTTAGTTCGTTAGCAAAAGAAAAAAAAGTTGGCGTGTGTATTGTTTTCCCTACAGCTATGACGACATTGCTAAGCATGCCAACAATTTTGTAGTGTTATTTATATATAATAAACAAAATCCCTATGGTTTTGGGAACTGAGTGCATGTTTGAATAACATGGTTTATGACATTTTTTTTAAGATCTAAAAATCACATTTTAATTTTTTATCTCATTTGGCTATATAACTTGTTATTTCTTGATAAGTTATTTTTAGTATTTTTTTTATAGGTTAAAATATAGGACTTCTCAAAAAATATTTTTTAAAACATTCAAAACAAATATTTTTTACTATTATGTTGATATAATAATACATAATTAAAAGATAGTGTAAAAAAATTATATTATTAATGTAAAAAATTAAACTCATATTTAAATAAAAATAGTTTATTTATAAATTATTTTTCAAAAATTTATTCCAAATAAACATTTTTCCACCCTTAATCTTTAAAGTAGGGATGTTTATAACTCGTTATGACCTGCCAACCCGGCCCACCTTGAAACTTATTAGGACAAGTCCGAGTCTTAAAATTTAACCTGGTATACTTTTTGGTCTGGGTTCGAGTCATATATTGGGTTGGCTCGACCTAACCCAAAGTCAAATAACTCCTTAAGAGATATATATTTTTATAATAATTTATGAAAAATTATAAGATTTTAAAGTTCAATTAATATATTTTACATAACTTAATGTTATTTCTATATTGATATGGTTTATTTTGAAACCTATATCGTAAAATATCTCTAAATTTTTGTTTCTTTCTTGTAAAATTTTATAACTTTATTATGTACAATATTTAAACTCTTGTATATTATTCAAATGTCGGGTTGACCTAGTATAACCTAGAACATAGTCTAGTCATTATCGGATTGGATTAGGATTTCAAAAATTGACCTAATCTAAAAATTAGGTCGGATCTGAATTTTATCCAATCCAAGTCAACTTATCCCTTGTACACCCTTACTTTAAAGCATGCTAGCATGTGGTAATAAAAAAAAAGAAAAAAAAAAAAGAGAGCTGGTATGTACTCAAATATCCGAGCACAAAAGCCCACATAATGAAGCAATCATCGTACCAGCATCTGTCGAATTGGCTTTGGGCCTGAACTTTATTGTATACGTTTTGGGCCTTCTCCTTAGTATCTTCACTCCCTTGTTAGGTGAACTTTATTTACCGACCCATAAAATTAAAAAAAAAAAACCTTCTTAGAGAGTAAGAAAACGGGAAATCTGGTAGAGCACCAATCGCCGGGTAAATATCACTTTGATTTCTAAAATTATAAACGTATTTTATTTTAATCTTTAAAATTTTAAAATTAATTATTTAGTTTCTAAAATTACATTCTGTAGAACATGTTAGTCCCTGGTTAAATAACTATTATATTTTACTAATGTGGCACGTTAAGTGACACGTGATTATGTAAAAACCTTTTACATATTGATTTATAATTTTTTGTATACTAACTTATAAATTTTTACATATTGATTTATAACTTTTAATTTAGTATAAATATATAGTGTAAGTTTAATAGTGATGGTTTATCATTTCTTTTGTTATTATACTATTGGTCAGTAAGTTGTGTCACTTTCAATTTTCAATTAAAAAATACAATATTAATTGATTAGTTAATTAACGCATTACATGGGACCTCCAATATTTACTCTTCTACGCAAATGGTGCATCTGGTTGGCAACAAAAGAAGACACAGCCACCATTGCAAATGAGTAGGCAGCGATAATCACAAGGCTCAACAACACCACCATTGTAGATGTATTAGTTTTTGGACATTTTACAGTTTATATACTCTGTTTTCCAGAAGTTGAAAAAATGGCCGGTGATTGAAAATCTAATTTATTTTTTTTCATTTGCTTTGTTTAAGCTCAGATACATGGAAATGTTCTTTTTTTTAAGGCACATAATCATGAGAAGACCAAGATTCAATTTTGATGGAAGTTCAAAGCCCTAATATAGCCATTTTTATAAACAACCTCAATTTGTTTTGTCATCAATAGCAGAACCAATCTGCACAATATTCAAACACCATAAACAAACATTACACCTTTCAAACACTCTTGATTGGGAGAAAAAAAATCCAGCACTCATTAGAAAAAGAAAAAGAACATGCGTTGTTGATTGTAAGATTGTATCATATACTCAATGTTGTTATTATTATTATTATTTTTTTAAGGACGATACATTTCAGGAACAAAATGAAGTGGGTAAGAAGAATTTATAGTGTGGAAAAGTCTCTAGGTAAAGAGGTAGAAGAAACGATTCTATGGAGGAAATGAAATGTTGGGTGGAGAAATGAAAAGAAACGGTCCTGTGGAGAAAAGAAATGGTTCTCCTGAGAAAACGATAAATCCTTTTGTTGAGGGAAAAAGAGGATTTTGATTTCAAAATAATAAAACCAAAAACTGACGATTGTACAGCACAATTCACTAGCCTCCTAGATCGGCTTCAGGCACATTATCGGATGAATTTTGCTATCTTAACACCTAATTTTCTCAAACACCTAAATAACTCATTTATAATATATATGAGTCTCATCACTTATTTTTTTTCTAATTTATTCTCTCCATCACTTCTCTCACATTGCATGGGATCCACATGGTATCGGACCGAATAGATTCCTTTTGGGTCATCTAATTAAATTATTTTATTTGAATAATTTTTTAAATATTAAATATATAAAATTTAAATATTTTTTATTAATGTGATATAATATGATTAGATAATTGGATAAATAAGTTTTATAATGTAAACATATCAAAATTAGGGTCTTTTTCTATTTATAGAATTTGAGTGGTTTATTTACGTTAATATGATATTTTTTTTAAAAAATCACGCAATATGATTTATTTCAGTATAGAATCCATCTTTAGCATATTCAAAGGTAATCAGTCAAAGTCAAATTCAATATAAAATAAAAATTAATACAGAATCTATTAAAGATAAATTCAGAATCTGTCTATAAAATAAAAATAACATATAATCCACCTATATACAAATAAATATACCTATTATCCCATATAAATATAAATCACTTACCAAAATCCTATATACAAATTATTTTTCCTCAAAATTAAACTCTTTTAAATATAAGAATTGATTGCTAAATCAAGTCAATTCATATTCTCTCTAATCCTTATACATATATAAAATTTAACTTCTAAATCAAATCAATTTAAATTATTTCAGATTAAATCAAATCAAATCAAATCCCTTCCTAATTTTCATCCTCCCAGGCTTTACCTCGACTCCTATCGCATAGAGTCAAAATTAAGTTCTCGTAAACTTTTGGGGGATTTCGCTTGAGCTGTTGACTGTTCTGTGTGTCTGATAAATTGTTAAGGAAAAAAAAAATTTGTAATTGAAGAAGAAGGGAAGGGGCAAAAAGGTCATTAAATAAAACCCTAGTCTGGCATGCTCTCACTATGCTTCTCCAATTTATGCGGCGCGAGTCTCACTCGGTTCCCCGTCCCGTTCCGTCCCTCACTGACGATCTGACTGAGGAGGACACGAAACCTTCTCCTCTGGGCGCCCTTTTCGGGTATCAATGTCCCCTCTCTTCCAACATTTTTCCCTCCTCTTCAAGATCTGCATTTATTTTAATCCCTTGCTTGGATCTAGTGCACATTCTGCTGCTGCTGCAGCAGCAGTTACCGTGTCACTGTCTTTTGTTTCCGTTGCTTCTGAGTTAGTTAGCTAGGTAGCTCGTGTTTGATTTTTACTAGGATTCTAACTGAGGCACTCGTAGATTGATTATCGTTTTGATGTGTGACTTCGTTTGTAGCAGCAGGTGCTGAGAGAGTGAAGCTATATCGGAAACTGCAATTTGTGAATTTTGCGAAACACTGGTTGCTTACCGATTCGTTGCAATTCTCGCATTGTGCTGCATTTTCTTTGAGTTGTGATGCGGAATTTGTGTATAGCGTATGCATAGTGTGCGTTTCTTTCAGATTTTTTAAAACAGTGATTATGATATTTAATTAAAAAATAAATAAATAATGATTTATTTATTTAAAAATTATCGAAATGCACGACAAGTGGCTTTTTTGGGTGAGAAAAATGATTTTCTAAGACAAAAAAAAAAATCCTTCCAAACGAGGCCTAAGCCTGCTTAGTGCATTAAGGGGAATTAATATTTAATATATGCATATGCTAAGTGTGTGAAGCATGGAACTTTGCAAGGCTAGTAGAAAGAATTTTTTTTTTTTTGAAGGCTTTGGTTTTGCTGTCACCATTCCTGTGAGGATGACTTATGGTTAAATGATTCATAGGTCACCGTGTAAACTGCAATTATGGCGGAGAAACCGCAAACACAGTATCCATCAATTGTTCAGAAGCTAGGTGGACAATCTTATCTTGTGTCCAGGCTCAGCCCCAGTTTTCACTCCAGAAACTATTCTAACACTGGGAGTTACTTCAATGGGGGCATGCAGTCCCCCGGCTTGGCGGCCGTCACTGCATATGCTCCTGCAGAGAAAGGAGCTACTGGCTTTTTAGTGGATTTTCTCATGGGAGGAGTGTCTGCTGCCGTATCTAAGACGGCTGCTGCCCCCATTGAACGAGTTAAGTTGCTTATTCAAAATCAGGATGAAATGATTAAAACTGGTCGATTGTCCGAACCGTACAAGGGAATTGGTGATTGTTTTGCACGGACTATTAAGGATGAAGGAATTATTGCCCTTTGGAGAGGAAATACTGCCAATGTTATAAGATACTTCCCTACTCAGGTGGGTTTTCTTTCCTCTGAACTTTGAAATATGGCATAACATGTCTAATGTGGTTTAAACATGTGATTTGGGATTTTATTGTTTTAATTTTCACTTTGTTTTATGATGCAGCATGTGTACTTCTGCTTTTTCTCTTTAATTTTTTCTTGTATGTCACATATGCAAAGCTCACACCTATTTCTGTATTAATATATTTGCTGTGCGCTTGAGCATTGTTGTGTTATTATTACTTGCATAAATAATATATCCACTTGCATCCTAGAGTCTTTGCTCATTTGTTGTTGTGTCCTCCTTTTTAGTGTTGTTCCTATAGCATTCTTATATTTTCAGAGTTGTTTATATTTTTTGGGGAAAGGATTTTATATGACATATTGTCGTAGCTGTCTTCTATTTGCACATCTCTGCAGATGCTGCCTTTTATTTGATGCATGTGTTTGTGTTTCTTTTTTCGGATAAGCTTATAAAAAAATAGAACAATCAGAACATAATCACTTTTCTATGTTTTTGAAAAGCAGTCAGGGAACTGCTTGTGCTTCTGGGTATTATCTTAAAAGTAATCTTTTTATAAGCTTACAAATGCAACCATTTGCTATTTGGCTGTTTGGTCTGCTGTTTCATTATGTTATTTCTGTTACTTAAATTTCTTATCTTTTCTTTACAGGCGCTGAACTTTGCTTTTAAGGATTATTTCAAGAGGCTCTTCAACTTCAAAAAAGATAGAGATGGCTACTGGAAGTGGTTTGCTGGGAATTTGGCATCTGGTGGCGCTGCTGGTGCCTCCTCCCTCTTATTTGTCTATTCTTTGGACTATGCCCGAACACGTTTAGCAAATGATGCAAAGGCTGCAAAAAAGGGCGGTGAGAGGCAGTTCAATGGCTTGATTGATGTCTACAAGAAAACCATTAAATCTGATGGTATTGCTGGTCTTTATCGTGGATTCAACATCTCCTGTGTTGGAATTATAGTGTACCGTGGCCTTTACTTTGGAATGTATGATTCTCTGAAACCTGTGGTTCTGGTTGGGGGATTGCAGGTATGTGCAAAATTTGAATTTGATATACTCATCTTCATCTCAGTTCCCAATGGATTGATTTTCTAATGTTTATTTTGTGTGGTCTAATTTAGTTAAATATATTTGCTATGTGAATTCCTGTGATTTTTCGGCTCTCACTGATACTTATTGATGGGCCTGCCCAAATTTTGTTTGAACACGTTTTAAAAATTCTGTTATTCATAATGACTTCCAAACTTAATTGAAATTGGGACTCCAAAAATTTTTCTTTTGCCCTTTTTAATTTGATCATGATGCATGTCGGAAAAAAAGTTGATCATGATCTGTATCTTTTTGTTCACTAACTTCTGTTACTCTTCTTGTTAACAGGATAGTTTCCTTGCAAGTTTCCTTTTAGGATGGGGGATCACAATAGGTGCTGGCTTGGCTTCTTACCCCATTGACACCGTGCGTAGAAGAATGATGATGACTTCTGGAGAAGCTGTAAAATACAATAGCTCTTTGGATGCATTCAAACAGATCGTTGCAAAAGAGGGTACTAAGTCACTCTTCAAAGGCGCCGGTGCAAATATATTACGTGCTGTTGCAGGTGCTGGAGTGCTTGCTGGTTATGATAAGCTGCAGCTTATATTGTTCGGAAAGAAATATGGTTCTGGTGGGGGAGGTTAAGATACAGATAATGATGAAAAAAACTAAATGGGGCAATTATGTTGGTTCCCCGTTGCATTGAATAAATTGGATGGAGATTCGTGGTTGAGGTTTCCCCGAGTTTAGGTACTCAATATTTTGAAGTCATAGTTTTGCAAGCTTTTGAGTTTTTATTGGTTGATATATTTTGGAGCCTCTAATTTAATCCGTGTAGTTTTTTTGGACCGTTCGGTTGAACTAATTAAAGACTACTGTTTTACTTTATGATGTTTGGTTGGATTGTGTGGCTTTCTATTGAAGAATACTTTTCTTTTTCCTGTTAAAATTTGTATTATCTGTCGGCAATTTTGTTTTCTCCAGATTGAGAGTTGTATGCGAGATCTTATGAAATTGTTGGCCCCATAATTTGAAGCTTGCAGGGCAGGCAGGCTCATTTTAAGCAGCTAAATTCGAGCATACGTGGTATAGTCACCGCGGGGTGTTTGTTTTTAACATAACCCTTGAGAGATGGAACATACCGTTTGTTTGATGACCAACCCTTTGATTTAATTCCATGAAAATATCTTGACCCGTTTCTTCTAGTTGTTTTTGAGGCTTTCTATCAAAGAAGACGCGTCCAAATAAATACGGTATTGTGCAGCATATAGCAAGGGGTTAGAAGGAAAACCATCCTAAGTTGTCATATTAGAAGTGCTGCATAAGTGCAATTATACTGAAAGAATTCTATCCAATTTGACACTCTAAATTCAATTTTATTTAAAATGCAAGCCAATCACAAAATATTTGAATCACGTAGACAGTTGCTACCGGACTCGGGATAAGGCAGCAGAGTTTTGTTCTTTTACAAAAATGAAAAACTAACTAAATTTAATTTCAATTTTGTATAGTCGAAGATAACAAATACAACGGCCACAATTGTGATTTAAGGTTTATTTTTCCATGGACAGAATTCAATTTAAATATAATAACAGTGTAAGTTTTTTTTTAAAACAACATCATTCAATCAAATGTTTCCACCAGCATGATTTTTGATATAGTAGAATAAAAATAAAACTTATTTATGTAATAATATAGAATTGGATGATTATCTAAAAAAATTTACATCATTAGTCCATCAACATTAATCAACTTAGATTGCATAAAATGCATCAGTCAACTTATTTTCCATCGGCTAGGATGCATAAAATGCATCAATCGGCTCTATATTGTCCTATGGCATGTTACTTTCGAATTTTAGACAATCAAAAGGAGAAAAGAATAGAACTATAGAAGTACATTTCCTATGTGGGGAAAAAAATTACAATTGCGTTCTTTTCCTTCCCAAATTATGTACAGAAACCATACTCAACATCTAGAATAGGTGGAAAAATCAAATTACAATGTTTCTTTGAGAAGAAGAAAGCCCCGCTCTCCCTAAACCCGTGTGATTTCATTTTCTCTCTTGTAATATATTAAAAATAAAACAAAACAATGTAAATGTCATTTAATCATATTACCAAAATGATCAAGATGAGCAGGGACAGCTGATTCTACTAACATAAACAGCCAAAATCTTTCTAGGCAGGTGGTAGAGGGCGCCGGCAAGTCGGGCACTCCATCTTTATATCCATCCATCTTTGCAAACAACCAGAATGAAAGAAATGATCACAAGGTGTCACCTGTATTAGTAGAGTCTCTGCTTTAGACTTAAGCCAGATTATGAAATTTGATTCAAATATACAAAAGCTGTATTTATATTCACATACCATGCAGTCATTTGACCGCTGAGTGAGATCAATGCCTGTCATGCAAATTACACAGTCTGTAGCATGTCTCGTATCTTGATCAAACCTCCTATAATAGCTGTATTTCTCGGGTAGTATCTGCAAATCATGAAGATAAACTTAAAATGAGAGAAAAGTGAAGCATGTGCAACAGTTGTGTTACACGGATACCATACAAGGATTTGGTACACCATGAGTACATTACGATACATGAATACGGTATAAATCTAATTAAAAACATATAAAATATAATTAATATCATCAAAAGGTATCGATAAAGTATCCGATACAATACGTGTCCGATACGGATATGTCAACTATTTTGAAGTATCTGTCCTTCATAATTTTGCGCCAATTCAAAATCAAATTCAATTAAAAAGTAGCATGAAGTCATATGAAATGTACAGACGGCAATAAAATAACAAGAAAAAAGACAGCATGGCCTAACCTGGCGAGGAATGAACCAACGCGACCCGAGATAATGCTGAAGTAGAAGAACCGTGGCTTGAAGCCCAATGAATACAGTCAGCCAAACACACCAGCTCTTGTCTGATTCTATGCGCATGAAATTGTTAGGGCAACCAAAAATATATAATGGAATTGCTAGCCGAGTGACACTTATCCCTAAGATATAATGAGGATGCAATGGTTTGCGCGAATCACGAATCACATTGCTGATTATTTGAGGTATCCAAAAGGAGTACATCAGAAGAAGAATAGGTCTTAAATAACGATGGAACTCATACATGAGTAGAATGCCTCCCAACAGGATTCCATCTGCAAAAGAAATCAAAACAGTAGAATTTCAGCCACTCTTCTTCATACAAGGAATTCTTTCTGGCTGAAACAACACGAAACATATAGCTAGAGTTTTCCAGCATGCTTCAAAATGTAGTGTATCAGAAAATATATGGATATGGAAACTTTAAGAATGCTGTACAAAACAGGACTAGCTCAAGTGAGACCAGATAGTTATAACGGTATACACTATGAGATTGACAACATGTCTAACACGGTGACCTTCAGCTGAAGCATGTAAGTTCACAGGTTTATGATGTCCCCAAAGAAAATTTAGTCAACAGTGTGTGAAATTCATAGCTTACATAACAACATTTTGAGGAGCTATTCAAACGACAACATTAACACGCAAGTATGTTACTTTTACTTATCCCTGGAATATATTCAAGCAAGCAACATAGTTTGCTTTCCCGACAACAAAAATGAACTTTGAAACAGCTGGAGTTGAGTCTAGATCAGTAGAACAGAATAGCTCGGGAAATAACAACTTGATAATGAGTACACTCCAAGGAAAACACACATTTAAGAAATCACACAAAGTCAGATAGTGCACACGAAATTTTATTCAAAATAAGTACTTACAGAAACGACTGTATAACACTGAAAGTTCACGCCTCATTGTCTCCCAACCTTCCCCATTACTCAAAGGCCTACTTGCTTTCCAGATGGCTAGGAGATATCTCATCTCAAATATTGAGAAGACAACGAACTTGAAAAAAGCAGCAGTTGCAAAAGCATTAAACAAGGATTCTGCATGTCAGGAAGTGACAACAATTGTTCAGCGAAGAATCTATTTGTTTGGGGGGTTTGGAATAGAGTGCAATCTCAAACCAGCAGCAAGCTAATGGGATGAATCTGACCAAACCATCAGTGCTGCAGTAGTAGCAAAATCTGATTATTATTACCAAAGATAACCAATAACTCAAGTCCAATCTATTGCAACAGATAATGCCAAATGCTACAACTAATGTGAAAAGCTAGCACTGCATTTTCAACTCATAGTTATAACGTTCTTAACCTATTATGAAATGGAGAAAAAAAGAAAAAACACATTGGTCTTTTAACATGGATCATGATTTTAAAAAATGAATATTATAACTTTCTGGTGTACTCCAGTGATTAGATGTTAAAGATTGAGAGGTTTAGCATAGAGAGATTGAATTACAGGCAGCAAGATTTGGTATTAAAAAGTGTAAACAGAGCATACAGGTTCTAACCACTGAAGTATAAATTTCCATTAGTGAATGGGTTCTTATCATGGACCATGCATAGGCGTCTCTGTGTGGGAAAGCTTATATCAATGTGTATTCACAAGCAAAGTAAATTACTGTTAAAACGTGCACGTTAAATCAACAAAATTTATGGGCCAAGAAAAAACATGAGGCCCATTTTTCCAATTAGTAAGGACTATCTGATATATTTTGCACCCCAAAATTGGTACCATAAAGTCTAAAAACACAAGAAAGATACGTTTGGGAAGGGGGAGAGAGAGAAAGAGGGAGCACCATCTGTAGAGCAATCTCGAATTGTTTGAACTTACCAACTAGTATTCCTGCAGTCAGGTGTAAAAGGCAAAGATATGCATCCATTATCGCTTGCTGGCCAATCATTAATATTGAAACCTTAGCAGCCCCCTGTAAAGGTATATCTGAATCATATTCTTTTGCTATAATCATATTTTACAAAATTATGAAAACATGGAATAAATAATGTTCGGTGGACAGGTACATTCAACAACATACTGGGAAGTTTTATATTACTTTCATTCATTAAATCTATGACATCAAATAAAAATAAAATTCTTACCGATTGAGTGCTGCTATGCTCCATTTGACGAATCAATAGAAGAACTTGCAAGAAAGAGACCTGTATATGTACCTTAAGGAGCCCAAAGGGTAATGGAAAATAATAACACTGTCATATCATAAAGCTATAAGACATTCATGATTGAAGGATACAAAAGTAACCATCAAGGTATAGTTCACTGCTTTGTTATAGTAGACCTCAATATTAACAGAAGTTGCATTTAACATTAAAGGTGAGAAGCAGTTCCCATCATCATCCACAGAGGGACTCTCCATTAACCCTTCAAGGTGAAAACGATCACGCTCTCCTTCTATAGGAAATAATAGAACAACTTAGTAAACCATTGGGGCAAAACATATACAAAAGCATACAATGAATATAAAAATGATGAAAAATCATTGTGTGCTGTGCATATAATTCTTTTACAACTGATATACATGTAATATAAGCAACTGGTAATATGAAATGTGATCAGAAGTTCAATACTGGCATGGCAAAGTGAACACTCAAAAAAATTATAAAATAACTCATTTTATTAGATAGAAAAGGGAAAGTGTGCAAGATAGAAGGACAAGAAATCTTCTAAGTAACAAGAAAAAAAAAGAACACAGAGAGAGATAGAAAGAAAAAATCATCAGTGCAGAAGAGTGCTCCAATCCTTCTTCGTATTTGTCAGAGACTCCTTTATATAATGGAAAGAGCACCGAAAAGAAGACGTACAAACTTTCAGCATTTTCATTGAAGTATAGAAAAACAAAAAGGAACAAGTAGTCTTATGCTCTGACTACACAAGTACCATTTTTTGATGATGGCAAGCGTGAAATCTGTGCAGCAATTTCAATATTACAATGTTTCTCCATGTCATGCATCAGAGCTGTAGTAAGGGGAAAAAAAGAAAGTCAATAGTACAACATAAATTAAAAACGGGGAAATTCCTTCGAAGTAGAGTAGAGTGACAGAAACATTACAGTGTTTTCTTCTCCACATCCTATCTCGCGAAGAATCTTGCAGTACCTGCGATGAGAAAACTCCAAGCTGTGTACAATAGATGTAGCAAGTGAGTACTCTGAATTTTATGAAGAAGAATTTGTTAAGACAAGAAAGAAGAAAGTACAAGGAATATTTAGGGTATGCAATCCTCTACAGAGAGAGAGAGAGTATAATAACAGAGAAAAAGAGAAAACATCAATGAAACAAAGCAGCCGACTCTGTTTGCATATTCATTGAGTAAAACACTGGTAAAAGATCATATTTCTTTATAATTACACAATCATAATGAGGACCTGCAATCTGCTACTCTCCTCAAATGGATTTGTTTGAATATGGTCACTTAAAAAGATTTAAATTTTAACGCTGCAAGATAACACTTCAAATAATGAGAATTTTATTAGAGAACATCCTGCAAGCCGTAGTTGGCATGTATTACAACTTAGATTGTCTTCCAGCATCAAATATTTTAGAGACAGTGATTAAGCCAGAAAAGCAAAGATCGACATCAACTAACAAGCTTATGACACTAAAAATAAAATGTGGTCCATGAAGACAACAACAAACAAGCCTTTCCCATTAGGTAGGGTTGGCTCAATGGATCATATGATATCATTGCATCCTATCATAAACCATGTCTATGCACAAGCAATTAAAATATAGGTCCTTGTGCAATTAAAATATAGGTCCTTCTTAATAGTTTCATCTATAGTCTTTCTTATTCTCCCTCTAACTTTACCAATTGAGCTACCCTAAATATGATCTACTCTTCTTATTGAAGCTTCTACAACTCTTTTCTTCACATGACCAAACCACCCAAGGTGAGATTCTATCATATTTTTAACAATAAGTGTCTCCCAGTTTTTTCTCTAATTCCTTCATTCCTAATCCTATATTGTCTAGTATGTCCATTCATCCCACACAATATCCTTATCAAGATACTCCTCTATTTCATCCACCTAGCTTGAATCCTGCAATTTACATCTCCTATTTCCCCACTATTTTGAATGATGTAACAAAGATACTTAAACCACTTAAGTTGTGGAATGGTATGTAAAGGATCCAGTATAAATCAAGAAAGATGATTACCAGATGATATGGGTTAGATAAAATATAATCTTCATCTTGATTCGACTCCCCCTCTTTTCCACTGCAATAGGAGGAAAAGAAACTCTTCAGCACATTCAGATTTCAGATATTTCAGGTTTACTCTAACGAAGTACCAGTTTTCATTGTAAATGCAACAGAGCATTAGAAAACTGATTTAAAATGAATCCTGCATTCAGAGGTTAAGAAATATAAAAATCTAAACAAGCACAATAACATGTGTAAACTAGAGGTCAATATAACTTGACCTACACATTTGATATATACGAACTTTACCTGTTGGCTACCATTCGAAGCTGTCGGAAAGGCCATATATATACACCTTCTACTTTGATTTGAGCACCACCAACATCATATTCATTCTCAAAAACATCATGGAATATAATTACCCCCTGACAAAAAAAAAAGTACGACAGAAGAGTAATAAAGCATCTATATGAAGTAGGACACATGGTAGAACAAATAAGAAACCATATGACATATGAAAGCAGAATTCCTCTAGAATTATCTGCATAGTTCAACATCTCACCTGGACATAATGTACTCCAGTTATCTTTGTAGGCGTACTAACTAATTCAAGTACAGAATTACCATTTGTTTTTCTGGTGTCTGGAAATCTGGAAGAGCCATTTGTGGTATCTAAAAACTTCCAAGTCCCTGCATTCAATAGGTCAACACACAAACATCCCCATACTCTGAAAAACTAACAAACTCATTCTTCAATAAATAAATGAATGAAGCAAGTTTATTCAAACATAACACACACCACTTCAAAGTGAACCCTTTAAATTCCATGATCTGATGATAAAATGTCTTAAGTTCATTCACTTAATTCATTGAAGGGTCCTAGTCTACACCTAGATGTTGCCCCCTTTGCCATTATATTCTCTGTCCAATGGTAGTCAATTAAGATAAAGTTTAAGCAAAAGGGTAATAAGCATTCTCAGGTGCATAAAGAAGACAAACCTCTGTAAGTTCCTGTTATGTTCCATTGTGAAAATGGACCAATGTCACCCTCGTCTTTTCTTGTAAATAGCCACTGAGAGAAGCAATATCAATAACATGAAAATCAGTGAGTTCTCCTTAGGTCAGATTTTGCCTCAATCATAAAATCCACAATTTATCAATTAAAATAATTTCCGGTCACAAGCCAGAGCTTAGGACAGAAATATCAATAAAATCACGAGACTAATAGTCTCATGATCAAGTAAAACTCCTTCAATGTACTAACAAATCAGTAAAAAGTCACATGACAAAATCATTTAGTCCTTTACAATAAACTTAATTACAAATGATCTAACTTGTTTTCCATTTGAAGACTAAATGTGCTTGGCACAAAACACATTGTTAAAAATACCTACGTTCAAATACCTTTATCCCTTTACCCAGACCATATTGTTCCATCATATTTATCACAAGAACACTAAACTCCAAATTTTGTGTTTCTAGTTTCTACTTTCACAATAGAAAGCAATAACAACTATAGCAACCTCTTTGCTAAACTTATAATAAATAAAATTGAAGCAAAAAATGATAAAAACTACAACTAAAAAAAAAAAAAAATTATGTTCAAATACCATATGCATCCTCAGTTGCCATAATCAAGAGGGAAAAAAATGAAATTAAAGACAACTACCTCATCACCCCAAGAGTGTGTGCTATCTCTTAAGGGTCTGAGAGCAGCCACAGGGCGAAGAAACAGTAGAACAACCCACGACCCAAAGGCAATTCTTAACAAAAGCTCCAATCTTTCAGCAGCAACCATGTCCAATCTCAACAACCCCATCATGTCACAAAGAAAATTCAACTCAAATTCAACGACCCACTTCTCAGTTGAAGCTGATTAGAAGGAATCAAAGGGAATAACCCAATGATACCCACCATAGCAATTAGCTTAAGAAACACAAAAACCAGAAGATAAAAAAATAAAAAAAAGGGTTGCTTAAGAAAGAGTCAAAAGCAATGACCAAAATGGTGAGGGAGCTTGATCAGATACAGAAAGTGAAAGGCCAACAACTTAATTTGGTCACCAAAAATTGCAATTCTGGAAGCAAAAACCAAAAGGGTGCCTTCAAAATTGCATATAGTTTTGCAAACGAACGTAGCTTACGTTGTACTAATAAAAAAGAATCTGAAAGAAACGAGAGAGAAAGATTATTGTGTTGGTTTTGGAGGAGGAATTTTTGTGTGAGTTATATGGTTTTAGTTTAGCAAAGGTTGTTGACGAGTTCGCTCGCTGCGTTGTGGTTTATTGGTAAACGAAGGTCACTTTGGCTCTTTCTATGCTCTCTCCCTTTCTCGAATGAGAAGAGAAACACCTGGGCTAGTTGATCACGCTTCATTGAGGAGGTTCATTGCACGCTCCCAAATATGAAATAATAATAATAATAATAATAATAATAATAATATACTAATAATATAAAATAATATTATACAATCAACTCATAGAATTTTAAAAAGTAACTATCGCCTATAATAATTATTCATCAAGATTTAATAATTGCTTAATAATTTCTATTTATTAATGATATAAAATTATTTTATATGATACTGTTTACAAATAGTAGTTAACTAAGTTCCTTCTCTAATCAGGGATTCAATTCCTAACTGTGTATATAGAAAATGTATTGTGACTAGACATATGACCCACATACATAAGCTGTAAGTCTCGAGAGGATTAATTGTGCAATAGATACTCTAAGTTCACTAGAAAAATAGTAATCAATATAATAAAATTTTAAAAGAAAATTGCATTTTACTTCTAAAACTTTAGATCGTGTGCATGTTAAACCATAAACTTTAATATGCAGTTGGACTCCTCAAACTTTATTGAATGTGTAAATTTACCCTTCCATTAATTTTTCATCAACTATTAACAAAAAATGACAAATTTAAAAAATTTTCAAGTACCCTTGAACTAAAAGAAAGTTAAGAGGATCAATTTGTACATGTTCTAAAATCCAAATACTTACTTTAGCCAAAATATATATTTGTAAAAGTTTAGAGTTGATTTGCTCATTTTTAAAAATGTAGGGGCTAAAATACATATGACATGTAGTTTAAGAGATAAAATATAATTTTTTAAAATTTAATTTTAATTTACTATCAACATAATTTTTTATACTATTACCTAATTATATATTAACATATTAATCATAATATTTAATTTTTATATTTATTATTTGAAAAGTTATGGATATAAAAGGATTTAATTAATTGAGAACATAAAAGCGCTTTTATACTATTGGTGTCGAAATCAAAATGTAATAATAATAGTAACAACAATAATAAATATTAGCTATTTGTATTTGATGTTTTAAAATTGCAACTCTCTAGTATTGACCCTAATGATGAATTAAGGAGCAGTTAGTTTGTATTATAGATGCCACGATCTATAATAAAAGGATTTGAAATTTTGAGCCAAATTAAATCACCCTATTATTGTGCAAGACTCTATTTTATATTTACCGTATGGTAACTTAAAATATTACTTAAAAAAAATAATAGGTATTTATCATCCTATGATATTTTATGTCTAGAATACTTTTTAGAAACTTTGTAAGTATGAAGGTATTGAATTATTTAATTCAATGCACAATACTTTATTTATGAAAATTATGATCATCTTCTTTTTTTAAATAATATTTTTAATACTATTATTATTATTTTTTATGAACTAAGGGCATCACCGTCAAAAACAGCAACTAATTTTATTGAGACATAGAACTCACATATGTAAGTCTTACTTCTAATCACAAAACCTTTTCTATATACATTGTCACGAATCAAACTGTTGACTAAATATTTAAATAACCCAACTAGCTATCAATTATAATAGATCTCGTGATTTTTTTAATACTATCACTGAATATATTAAATAATGTAAAATAAAAAATTTCGTTGTTTCTAAAATTATTTGAGAATCTCTCCTAACACTATTATTGGCATTGATGATCTTTAGAGATTACTATGCTTCCATACGCAAAATCAACGGACGTAATTTTCAAAAGTTTGAGTATCGTGTTAGCGTATTGTATTAATATACACAACCAAAAATAATATTGTTAAGCATGTCAACAATGTTTTATGTTATTTATATATTGAAAAGATTCTGTGGCGTCCGAGTATGGACCTTTCTACTAGCATGCCAACTAACTTGCCAATAGATGGTTACGATGTAATCGGTGCTACATTAAGTGTTAGTTGTCACATTTTTGTTTGAAAAGAAAAATGGAACGGACAAATGTTTCTTTCTGGGTATTAAGTGTTAAAAGATATTTTTTTTCGGCATTAAGTATCAAACCACCCTAACTAACGTAGGTTGCAATGTTTTTCAATTCAAGGCTTCATACTTAATTGTTTTGTTCGGAGGTAGGTAATATATATATTGTTGTTTGATACTGTTAAATAAGAGAGATATATTTGCACTGTGAATTTTAAATTTTTGTTTAAACACATGAGAAACCCTTTTCCATTCTTTTAATTGAATTAAGTTAATGATGTTGAATCCATCAAAAAAAAAAGTTAATGATGTCGAAATTGAAAATTGGGGATGATAAATTTAAATAGTATGCATCAGATTATTGGTTGAAATCTTATTATCATTGATTATCAAAAGTCAAATGAAGTTGATTTATTGCGATGAGACTCCTCTTAACAAATTCGAACCCATCTTTAAGAGAAAAATAGAAAATAGATAAATATTATAACAAGACTAGAAGCCTACAAAAAATTAATAACATACTTTTTTTTTTTCAGAAGATCCATTTTCATATATTAAAAAATCACGAACCTAAGGCACACAGAGCAATAACTACTGCTTATGGATTTCATTACTAATGTTCAATCTGGGAATTTGAGAGAAATTAATATATTAAAAAGAAAAAAAATGTTAGCTCTAAAGGATTATAATTTGTATATGGTGTTTTGGTAGGTGATTTATACTTATATGAGATAACAAATAAATTTATTTGTATATGGTATTTATAGAATCTGTCACAGATAGATTCTATGTTATTTTTATTTTGTAGACAAATTCTAAATCTGTCTTTGATAAATCCTGTATTAATTTTCTTTTTATATTGAATCTGACTTTGACAGATTACCGAAGACAGATTTTATACTGCTAAAAATCATATTACGTAATTTTTTTAAGACACTATATTGATATAAATACACAGTCTAGATTTCATGTAGAAAAAAAAAACCTCAACTTGAGTGTGACAAGAATATTATTTAAAAAAATGACAAAAGCCAAAAGCTAGTACTATTACTTGAGGGTATGGTTCCAGACGGTGGTAAAGGAAGGAAGGGCGAGGCAGGGTAGGGACAATTGCCTCGAACATTGTTTATAATGGGTTTATGGGGAGAGAGAGGAATGGCCAAAGACAGCCGTAAAGCCCCTCTTTACTATCACACACAGTGAAAGTCATGACCCCCATACCGGTATGGATTAGAGACCGGCGGGACTGTTGTCCTTTCCTTGCTTTCCTCAACTTCTAAAGATGGCTTTTCCATCCACTCTACTCCTGATATTTCTTCTCTATTCTGTTAATGACATTTTCCTTCTACCCTCTATAAAACTCTCAAACATAGTTTTATGTATGTCATGGTTTGATTTAAGGAGAAAAGAACTTTGTTTCACTTTTACTTGAATCATAATCTAAGGTTAGAAGTAATATAAAGTATGATTTAATGTGATTTTGTCAAGCATATTTATTAAAATTCTGTTAGTACACTTCAGTGAGTTAGACTCTTTTAACGCCAAAATAGAGTACGGTCACTTTTCTGATGGAAGATACTTGTATGGTTCATTTGGATGCTAGAATTAAAATTCTAAAGTATAATTATAGTTTCAATTGATTTAGAATCTTAAATTTGTATTTGAGTTTGTTATAAAATTGTAACATGATTGTTAAAAAAATTAGTAATAAAGAGAGAATATATATATATATATATATAGAGAGAGAGAGAGAGAGAGAGAGAGATTTTAATGAGAATATAGATATTTAATAATTTTTGGAATTAATAATCCATAAGATATAAGTTAGGAAATTAAAAGAGTTTATTTTATTTGTTTTTGAATTCTCACTTTACTTTTATGTTTCAAAAAATTTTACCAGTATTTTCGCCAAGTATTTTAAAGTAACAAAGAAGCTATGAAGTAACAAACTAATGATTAACCTAATTATGTTCTAGAGTATTGGGTTAAAAATTAGGATGTTACATATATTATTTGTATTATGTTAATGTGATATAATTAAATACATAAAATCAGTTTATCATTTTGAAATGGATGAATTTCAAATATAATGTACATGCATAAATCAAATCTATTCATATAAAATTTTACACATGTCGTAACAAAATAAATTGTATATTAAATGCATTCATTTGAAAAGAAAATATAGAAACAAAAGTTTTTTAAAAAAAGATAAAAATTAATCCTTTTATTTATATTTTTAACAAACCACCATAAAAATAATGAATTAAACCAAAATTTTAAAATCTATTTCTCAATTTAAATCTTTGAGCAGTTTCTTTAAATGTTACTTATAAAAATTATTTATTTTGCTTAATTCAATTTTATCGTTTAAAATTCCTTCAAAAAATTGGTATTTGAAAACTAATTATTTTAACAACTTCCACGACAACATTCAATGCATGTTTTTTCGCAATCTTCCATAACAAATAAGGATAATTTGTCAAGATTTTGTAGAAGATATCTAAATTAAAACTAGAACAATTAAAATTATTTTAAAAAACTATTAACACATATATTATAGTGTAGAATTGTTTTTTGGAAATTTTTCGCCAGATGTCGCACAATTAAAAGAATCTTAAAAAGAAATAAAAAATTACTATATTTAAAAGGACTAATTTCAACTTTTTAGTTTCAAATAAAGATTTGATTTTATAATTTTAACAATTGAGTGATGATAGATGATATCTAATTAGTGGGATAATTAATGCTTAAAATTTAAATTAAATAATTAGAATCAATTACTTCATTCTTCTATTTTTATATGCATAATAATACCAAAATTTTAATTTAACCAATGAAAAAAATTCTATGTTCTTGCTAATAAGATTTTTATATCTCTCTTCTCTCTATGTCTATATTTCATTCTCATTGGTATCATTTTTTTTTCTTCGACGTTTCATGCTACTAAGATAAATCATTGTGATGAGTTTTAGTTTTACCTTTTTTTTAATAGTTTTTCTTTACAAATTTGACCAAGCTAGTTTTATGCCTGTAAGTGCTTTTGTTTTCTTGATTCTTTTGATTTGTATAAAGAGGGAACAATAAGTGGGAAGATTAAATAATTTGTGTTGAGCATGAATAGAGAATAGGAGTGTTACATAGTTTGAATGGAGAGGTAACCAGGACCACAAATGAAAAATTCAATAACTTGTTATTGATTTTATATTAAAATTGTTAATTTAGCAAACATTATTTATATATTCTTAAATTCAATAATTAGTATCAATTAAAATAATTTTTAAAGATATATATAATAAAATCTAAACAATTTTAATTGTTATTGTTAATTATTTTTCAATCGTATGTCACTTAAAAGATACACAACATAGTACTTATTTTAGAAAATAATCATATTTATATATGATAAAAAATAATAATTTAATAATTTAAAGCAACAAATGATGATGACTTAGAAAAAGGCAACAAATGATGAGTATTTTTTTGAAAATATTTTGATAATTATAAAATAATATTAAATTGATTCAATACATTTATCATCTTTATATTTAACTTATTTAATTGATTTGTGCGATGCATGGGTTACTACACAAGTTCACATACAATTGAGTAAATTCCAGTTAATTGAAAAAAAAAAATACTCTCTCTCTCTCTCTCACTTTATCCGTCTAAATAAAAAAAGCACATAGATTAAAAACATAAATAAATCTTGATAATGGTAAAAAATTATGTAAGTGCACCACAAATTGCTCCTCCTAAGAAAAATTAAGTCATGAAAATTAATTATTCATTTCATTTTATGATAAATATCTCTTTCACTTTTTTAATATATTCATAAATAAATATATTTGGACACATTGAAAAAATAAATTTAATATTTTCTTGAAATAACAACTGGAAAATTATTTTAAAATAGGAAAAATTGATAGACATACCGAAAGTGAAGGAGTAATAATAAATAAGTTTTTTATCGAATAATTGATAAAATATATAGAATTTAATTTTGATACAATGAATCATATATTTGTATTTGTAAGGCTTTCAAAGTAGTTAACAGTTGAATCCCACTTTTTTCTTATGTGCCAATTACATTATTGAATGCATGTGTAATTTTTTTTTTTACACCAACAATATATATAAAATAAGTAAATTCAAATATATAACTGTAAAACTTAATTTAATTATTTGGTTGTGGACCAAATTTGAAATCACTCAACTATTAATGTCTTTTTCATTTTTATTCTTCCATTAATAGAAAGAAGCTAAAATATCAAATATGAAAATAAAAGGGTATCTATTTCTTAAAAAAAGTGATTAAAAATAAAATATTGAAAAAACTATTTGTCTTTTTTTTAATATCCAGTCTTATTTTTTTAATTAAAAGCATAGCTCTTGATAAACCACTAAGATTGATCTAGTGGTGAGGGTTTAAGTAGTATGCACGAGGTTTTAGGTTCAAACCTCATTGTGAGTAATGCAATTCCATAAGTACGAAAAATAAAAATTAAAAACCTTAGGACCTGTTTAGAACATATTTTGTGTTTTTATATTTTAAAACTATTTTGAAAAATCAAGTTTAGAAACAATTTTTTAATAGTAAAAAAAATAAAAGAAATTGTTTTGGATAATCTTTTTTAAAAACAAGTTTTAAAAGTAACAAAATAAATACTTGTTTAGCAAAAAGAATAGCATTTGACCCAGATTAAAAGGAAACCCTAATTCCCAATTTCCCCAAAATTACTATAACACACTAAAGAAAAGGAACAAAGAGCTGAGACTATGAGGCAGTATTGGCACACAAAACGCGACAACGGGAAGAGTGTCACCGTGATGGGCTCTTGGGCAGCAGTCCGCGCTAGCCACGGGACTGAAGGCGTGGTCCACTACTCTTATTGGGCGAAAAGGGGCAAGGTTTCACGACTAAGGCGGTTCAAAGAGAATGCGCGACAGGTCCTGTGTGGGGCTGCTAGCGATGGCGCTGATGCTGGGTGGATCACGATGCCAGTGCCGAGAGTTTACAACAGAAAGAAGACAAGAGAAATGAAACAAGGTTTTGTTATGGTGAGTTGGTGAGGAAGGAGATTGAGAGAAGAGTTATTAAAACAATATCAACATATATTTACAAAGTTGTCACTGCTTGTTTTGTAAAATATCTTCAAGTTGTTTTTTGTTTTTAAAACTCAAACTCAGTTTTCTAATTTTAAAAATTAATGTATAAAAAATCTTTCAAACATGTTTTTTTGTTTTTAAATTTTTTAAATAGCCATTAGCTTTTTTGAAGTAAAAACAAAAACAATATATTGCAAAAGAATATTTTTTAAATTATGTCCTTGTAAAATCTCAAATATTTAAGACAAAATTACCAAATTTATCCCTCTAAAATTTCACATCGATCAAATTGGTCCTTTAAAAAAAAATTAAATTGGTCCTTGCAAAATTGAATAGTCAGACAAATTAATCCGGATAAAAAAAAACTCTTAAGTTAGCCTATGAAAAAATGAATTATCAGATAAGTTACTCCTCTTTGCCAAACTTATCAGAGGGATTAATTTGTTCGATCATTCAATTTTGTAGGGTTTAATTTGTCCGATTTGAAATTTTTACAGGGAACAATTTGATAGATTTATTTTTCAGGTACCAATTTCATAGTTTTTTTTTTCACAAGGTTTAATTTGATCAAGGTAAAATTTTAGAGGGACAAATTTAGTAGTTTTGTCAATATTTAAAGAAGATTGTCTTTGAAAACAAAGAAAAACAGTGCATGAAAAGTTTTTTATTTTTTGAAAAAATTTAAACAAGCGCCTTCTAAATTTCTCTAGGTGAGGATGCATTTTTGCATTTTTTTTCCCTTGTTATAGGTGAGGATGCATTTTTTCATAAATAATTGTCTATTTAAAAATCTTAAATCAAATTTATTATTTTTTTCATTTATACTCTTTATTAAAGAAAATAGAGAGTAAACATGAAGAAAAATTTAAAGAAGAGAGATAAGTAATATCAAGGGTAGTATTGTAAAATAAATCTAAAAGAAGTTTATATTGAGACATTCTAAAATTGGACATTTATTTTCAACCTAGTGAAATATTAATTCCTATTAGATTTTGAAATTATTTATGTTATGAATTGAAGAAAAGCTTTATTATAGACAACTAATAATAGTTATAATTAACCTTGATATATATATATATATATATATATATATATATATATATATATGTCCATCTTTTTTGTGTTTTTTTTTTTGGGGGGGGGGGGGGGTGTAGGCAAGGGGGCCGAGGCCCAATATATGCATGCATATACTAAGCAGCTTCATTCTCTGTTGATTAATTTAATCAAATTTTAATAGCATTTTTTTTGGTTATGGAAAAAATGTGATTCATTGAGCAATTGACTACAATAATTGACATTTACACCATCATAATTGTGTCAAAACGTATTATAACCCTCGACTAGTTATTGACTATTTTGAAATGTGATCAATGTATTTTGAACTAGTGCTTCATTGGATGCATTATTTCGATTAATGGTGTCTTTTTAGTATGTTTGGCTAAATTTTTTAAGTAAAAGTACATGAAATTTCTTCGGTACCTTATAAAATTCATGGATATTAGTACCTTTTCGATAACTTGTGGTTAAAAATGTGTTACGTGTCTCACTAATTAACTAAATTTATCAATATTTTAAATATTAATTATTAAATCATAACCATTGAATTCAAAAGGATACTGATTTTTTTAGAGTATCATAGTAAAAACTAAAAGTATAATTACTAGAAAAAGTGTAAAAAAAATCTTTTTTGAGAAATCATAATTTCTACTTCTAGAGAAAAATATTTTTTATAATATAAAAAAAAATTTAGTAATAAATAAAAGCTTTTTAATATTACGTCGGTGAACACCGTAAACTTAAGTTAATGTTACATCCAAACATAAAACATCTTTTACTTTTATATATAAGATCTTTTTAAAACAGATCATTTTAAAAAAAGATTTTTTTATAAGGAATCCAAACAGACCCTTATCTTCTCAAAGAGAATATTGCCGTTGATAAGTGCCCTTGTGAAATATACCCAAAAAAAAAAAAAATTCACACTCTAATCCCCACTATATATAGACCATTACTCTCCCATATCACCATTCAATCTTCTCTAATCTCTCTGCCTCTCTCTCTCTCTCTCTCTCTCTCTCTCAATATCAATATTTAGGTTTCTGTATCTGTTACGATTTTCTCCAATGGCAATTGGGTCTAATCATGGTTATCTAGGCCTTGTGCTTTCGATTTTAGCGATGTTGATTTCATCATCATCAGCATTCACATTCAAGGTTGGTGGCAAAGATGGCTGGGTGGTCAAGCCTTCCGAAGACTACGGTCACTGGGCTCAGAGAAACAGGTTCCAAGTCAACGACACACTCCGTAAGTCCAACACATTCAATTATTAGCACCCTTTCTTTTTCTATTTTTTTCCCCTTAATGAATAAATCCTACACCGTTTCAATTCGTATTCAATTCCCATCCAGGTTTGTGTTTGATTTGATGATAAAAATAGCAGAAATTCTCATGAATATATTATACACATGAAAATTTTCACCTTATTTTTTATGCTCTATCAAACACGTCCTCAACAAAAATTATCAACCTTGTAAATTCCATCTTTCTTTAAGTCACTTCACTAACCACTAGGATTGATTCAGTAAAGATTTTGGGCAGCTTGAATCTGTTTTCATTTTGTTTCTTTTATGTGAAAAATTTCACGATTCTTGTAAGTATTTTTTATTGAGTTTAGTTTTGAAGCTAAATGTCTAGTTTTTTTTTTATATATATATTGATATCTAACCAAATCTATATAATTTATTCAATTTATTTAATTTATTTAATATGCATGCAGATTTCAGGTACAAGAGAGGGACTGATTCAGTTTTGGTGGTGACAAAAGAAGACTACGATTCATGCAACACCAAGAAACCCTTGCACAGGTTCAGGGGTGGAGGCTCAACCATTAAACTGCACAAGTCTGGTCCGTTTTTCTTCATCAGTGGAAAAGTTGAGAACTGCAAGCAAGGCCAAAAGGTCATCGTTGTAGTCATGGCTGTTAGGCACCACAACGTTCAGTCACCTCCTCCATCTACACCACCATCAATAGCTCCTTCAACAACACCACCACCATCAAAGGCTCCTTCTAACCCACCATCCGCAGCACCAGCTCCTCATGTGTCTCCAGCTACACCACCTACCGGTTTGAATGCTCCGGCACCGGCTCCGGCAAAAAATTCGGGTTCTAGAGAGTCTTTTGGTGCGGCTTTGGGAATTAGCTTTATGGTGGTGTTGTTCTTCAGCAGCTTTGTTTAGTTTTGATTTTTTTAGTTGGTTAAAGGGCATTTGTGATTATGATGAACCGTTTCGTTTTCTGGTGATATTTTGTGTGCGCATTTAAACTTTGGTTAGCAGTTTGTTCCTTTATTTTTGGTGTGTTTAATTTGTGCTTTTATTGTTTAATTTTCTGTTTTAGTGTAGGATTATGATGCCCTTTAAACTGGCCGTTCATATCTTCATTGTTGATTTGAATTTGAATGGAATACAATTTGTTTTCAACTTTGCTTCCAATTTTGTTCTTATGATCATTGATCTAAATTGTAATAATGCTATTTCAATTTTTAACTTTCTCAAATAATTAAATATCTTATTTAAAAAATATATGATTCTCACCACTTACTTTTTCGCTAAATTATTCCCTATTTATCACTCATCTCATACCATTACAAATGTCTATATATTTTATGTAAGTATTGAAATAATATTTTTCTTTAAATTGTGTCCTTCAGAAGAAGGGCGAGATCAAGCGACACCTGTGAGTCAAATTCGCAGAATTAATATGAGAGTCAAAGACCTGAGGGGAGAATTCCAAAACATGCATTGCATTCCCGCTCGATACTACTTGTGCTGGGTTCAGCTGCTAATACCAAAAAGCACGCAACGTTAATGTTATTTGGTTATCTTTAAATCGTGTACCTTCAAGATTAAAGGAAAAAAAAAATCTCACTTTTGAAAATTTCAAATTCAAAACCTTGTTAAGACCCACTATTCAATTTTCTTGATATGAATCACTATAATTTGTTTGGAAATAACTACTCTGATATTATCCTTATTTTATCATTATCAAAATAGCATTTACCTGAATCTTTTATTTTAAACATTTTTTAATGATTTCCTCTAATGTCTTTCTCACGTCTTATTAATGATCACGTTGAAATTTGAATGTATTAATACAATAAGAAATTAATTAATGCTTATATATATATATCGAATTTGACTCAAAACTATTTTTCAAGTTAATATTCGCACCTCTTAATAGTGCATAAGAAACTATTAATACTTAACTATATAAGATTTTATTTTTTTGGTACAATTTACTTTTTTTTTGGTACAGTTATCTATATAAGAATTTGAGTCAAATCTAATTTATTTTTTATTTAGTTAATAGTTTAAGACTTTAAGAAACCTTCTCAAAATGTTGATATATGCAAAGATATAGCATATCCTAATACAACTCACTTTGGTAGTGTTTGTTTTCAACGCAAAGATAAACTTCTTATTTTTTTGTACCTCCAAAAATGGGAACAGTGGGGCATAATTTAGAGATAAAAATTTTATATTTTTTTTTCAATAATATTCCTATACATATTTAATATTTCACAATGTGTCCTCAAACCCAAGGGTGGTGCCGGTCGCCAAACTACCATGCCACCAGATTGCTGTCGCCAGTTGGTCGCTAGATCGACGGCCAACGGCAGTCCGGCAATGATCCGACGAGGATACATATGCCTTTTATCATGTATTTGTCGGCTTGCCTTGTGTTTCCAAACAAAATACGCATAAAGACAATTATCATGTCTTGTATTCCACAACTAAACATGATACAGAGATAGTGTTTTTTATATCTTTGTCTCCAATGTCTCTGTCTTTCACTGTCTAGAGAGAGGAAACAAATGCTAACTCTGACTTATATTTTGTGGGATACTGTGTCGATACACTCTCATCAATTTTTGGATTGGATGTGGATCCTACTTAGTTTGGGTCCCGCACCACATTTATTGGTGGATGTGAGTGTAACGGTACAATGTCCTACAAAATATGAGTCAAAATAATATTTCTCTTAAGTATGAGGGGGAGTGTTGAAGTGGGTGATAAAGGTAGTGTGATAAAATATACACTTAAACTTATTTAATCTTAAATTCATCTAATCATTTGCTTAATATATTTGCATAAGTGAAGATAGACACTTATTAGAGAATGAAAGCGGTATTGTATCTTGACTTCCTCAAGAATCACATTCACTACTTGAAACTTGCGGAACACAGATGAATTTTTTTCCATCTCTGATATAGACGGATTTATAGATGGATAAATGAAAATGTGGAAAAAAATTGTTTTTTGGCAAAATCTATAAATCCGTCTGGAAATGTTGGTACAAAACCATTACAAACTGATAACGAAATAATTCTTTTTGTTTTTGCACAAAATATACAGACAGATTTTTATTTAAATGATTAATTTAAAATAAATCCAATATATTACAGACAGAAAAATCCGCCTGTTCTTTGAAATTAAAAAAAGTGTGTATTTGATGTAGGCATTATAGACCGAAAAATCCGTCTGTAATTTGAAATTTAAGGCACGTATCTAATGCTTGCATTACATACGGATTTTCCTGTCTATAAATCCATTTGTAATTTGAAACTCAAGATTACAGATAGAAAAATCTGCCTATAATGTCAGAAATTAAAAAGGTACATATTTAATGAGCATCTTACAGATGAAAAAATCCATCTGTAATGCCTTTAACAAAAGTGTTTCATTATATGCATTATAGATGAATTTTCTCGGCCTGTCTGTAATACTTTTAATGAAACGATGTGTTTCATTAAAGGAATTATAGATGGATTTTCCTGTCTGTAATGTCAGAATTGAGGCTACAAATGTGGTGCCACCTTCTTCCCCATTTCTCATTTCACTTCTTTTTCTTCCTTCTCTTTCTCTTTCTATGTTAGAAACTGGCGACAGCCACTACCGCTGCCGCCCTTCTTTGAGTCACTGCCAGTCATTAGAGCCTCAATTTTGCAAATGGTTTGCGTCATTGTGTTCGTGGTAATGTTCTCTAACTTTAAATCGGTGTAGTTTTTTCATTTTTGCCTTTTTTGTTATTAGTTTCATTGAGTTGTTATTTTTTAATGTATAGGAACATTGGTGTTTTGTTTCCTTTAGGGGTGGCACGGTAGAGGACATAGTGGCATGGTGGAGCACACGATAGATGTGGTTGTCGGTTTGAAAAGATTTGGGTTTGTTTAGGGTGGCATTGGGAAAAGGATTTTTCAAAAAAATGGATGATTCGTGGTGGCGATAGCGGTGGAGGTAAATTTTTTTTATTATGTTTTCTTTATTATAGATGGAATGAGCTAATTTTACAAGCTTTTTTTTTTCAGCCGATTATAGACAAAAATTTGTCTGTAAATGTATAAACAGGCGAATTCATCTATAAATCTGTTTGTAATATTTATAGATGTGAAAATAATAGACAATATGCTTCCTTATATAAATCCGTCTGTAATTGAAAAATCCATCTGTAATTCCATCTGTGTTCTGTGAAAATCTTGTAGTGATTAATTAAAAAGTTATGATATGCTGACAAGGGTACAATGAAGGAGATAAATAATTGCAATTAAAAAAGGCAAAGATAAAAACAATACAAAATGATTAATTCTTTGTTACAATTTTAAAATGAAAAAAAATATATGGAATAGAATTTTTTTTCCTTAAAATGGTTATTATTGTAAATTCCTTTTGTATTTTAGGGTATCACTCACCTAACAAGCGTTAATTCCTGACTACGACTACACATCCAAACAATGACTTTTCCTAATAGGATGCTTGGAAACCTTTAATAAGATGAAATTGAATTGAATTCTTATGTTTGGAAGTAGGCAGTAAATTAAAGAATTGAATTGAATTCATTGATTTGAAATGGGTCTAAAAATGAACTAATTTAGTTATTTTTACTACTTTATCCTTCATTAATAGGTTATGAAAGAAACATTATATTCAAGTAAGATTATTTTTATATTTTTATATGTAGGAATTCAATTTCCACATCAAATCACACCTATTTGAGTCTGATTTCAATTTCTTAATTTTGTTGGATTTCAATTTCCATAGGATTTCAATTACTTCACTTAAGTTGCTTTCAAAGTATGGAATTCAATTCAATTTCTCGATAGAATTGATTTCTAGGGGTTTTCAAATGTCTTGTAATAGTATGTGTTTCACTCCAAGCGACATTGCTATTATTTTTTAATGAAAGAATATTTTTAAACTTATACTAATCATCCAACTTATGTAGACCTAGCACAATTAATAGTTAGCCGTGCTCCTTAATTATCCAATTAGAAGTTTGATTCGTGACAATATGAAAAGGGTTTTGTGGCTGTAAATAAAACTCATGTTTGTGAGGTATACACCTCGAGAGGATTAGTAATGTTTTTTTGTCAATGGATATGCTAGATTCACCCAAGAAATCCTCTAACTTATGTTGTTGGCACCACTTAATTCAGCTTGCTAAATTGAAGGGTTCACTTGTTTAAAGGTATACTAATCTATTTTTGGAATAATCTAAATTGAGGGGTTCATGTTTGTTACAAATTTTGTAAAAATTACTCTCAAATATAATATTTTTCAGAAAAGATGTATTCTTATGTTTTAGTGAGATTTTATTCCTATGATGAAGGGTGAGAGTAAAATATTCTCGTATCTTAGAAATAATAATTATTGAGCGCAAATATAAAAATACCTCTCAATTACTTCCTCTCACATATCAACTATTAACATAGTTGCTATTTTGTTTAGCATTTTGGTTAATTATTAGATTTGAATGAGATGAACAAATTTCTATAAAGTTGATTATTAAGTGATATTTCTGAGTTTATAATTGTTTATTTTTTACTTTTTTTGAAAGTGTAAATTTTTATTTTGGATGATGATGATGATGATGATGATATTAGTAAATGTATTAGAGATATTTTAAAAATTATGACATATTTCAAGAATATGTATTATAAACTTAAATTTATTTATAAGAATTTCAATAAATAATTACATGCATGTTTAATACTAAATAAATAATTTTTTAAAAAATCTAAGAATAACATTCACATGAAGATCATTCTTGAAAATATAATTATCTAGAATAATAATTTTAAATTCTAAACCCTAAACCCTTAACTAATAATGTGCCAATCACGAAACAATCTATCACCCAAACGTCTTCTTTTTTTTTTTCCTTTTTTTTTGTTTAACTAACCCTTTTTCTCCAAGAAAATGTTTTCTTAAAAAAAAAGAAAAAAAAACTAGTATTTCTGTAACAGAACATAAAACAGAATCCCTATTTCTGAGATGATTTAGGTCCCATCTCAGCATAAGAATTTGACTATAGGACCAGGAAAAAAAAAAAAGCCCTAAGCAATTTTCCCAACTATGATGTATCATATTCAAGCTATCTCCCCATCAAGGAAAGGGAAATAAGGAGCAATAAACGGTACATGATATCACACACGTCACACCAACCTTAAAACAAGCTAGATCACAAAAGAATCATACTAACTAATTAATAAACCCCACTGGTCCATCATCACCTCCTTCCCCCTCTCTCAAAACCTCATGAGCTCATCCTTCTTCTTCTTCTTCAGTTTCATGGGCAATCTCCTCTTGATAATCTTCCTTGCATTGGCCATGACCATTGCTAATAAGCCCTCAGAATCATACACCATGTTGCAAACCAAGCAATTCTCAATTGAGACCGCGCCGCAGGTGTGTAATAAAGGCTTGCTAGGAGAGTGTCAGAATGAAGAAGAAATGGCAAATTTGGTTGATACAAGAAGAAGAAGAAGCCTAGCTCAAAGAAAAAGGTACATAGGCTATGATGCTTTGAAAAAAGATAGCGCCCCTTGTAAGCGCCGTGGAAGATCTTACTATGGTTGTGGAAGATCAGGGAAGGCTAATCCTTATCGCCGGGGCTGCAGTGTCATTACACATTGTGCTAGATCTACAGGTTGAATAGAACAATGACAATGTATGTGCACCATAGTGGTGGTTTTGGTACTTGTCTTGGTTACGAATATACATGTAGTACAGAAACACTGGTTAATTTTTTTGTTTTGATTCCTCGGTGGCGGTTTAGTTTTCACTTGACTTAGATGATGAGAGGGTACCTATATTTTTGTGATAATAAGTGTCCTTATTTTTGTGGTATCGGGTTAAAATTGGAGGTCAAAAAATTGATTGATTAGTTTTCTTGTAAAATTGTATTAATTAAAAACTCATACATGAATTCTTTTCATTCCCATGAATAATTGTATGCCTTTTTTGACATACAAAAGTGTGTCTTCTCAATTCTCATCCGCTTACCGAGCATTACTATATTTCGCTTCGTCCCTTTTAGAACTTCCACGCTTCTTGTTGCGGAGGAACCTCAGGATTCCCCATGCATCAATTATGGATAATTTCCCCTTAATTCTATACAATTATATATAGGATCGTCATAATTTTGTTTCATGCGTGGTTGCTTCATTTGGCGAGAATGCTTGACTCTTGTTTTGAAAAGGGGATTAGAAAGAATGGCTGGCATTTTGTTGTTGTTGTTGTTTTTTTTTTTTTTTGGGGGGGGGGGGGGGAGGGTTAGAATTGATCCCCCCAAAAAAAATATTGATTCCAGTAATTTTTAATCTTGTTTGGTTTCTAAAGTTGAAAAATCAAATCTGGCTTCTAAAATTGATTTCAGAAGAGATGAAAATTTCTTACTTTCAGAATCACTTTTAGAGAAATTATTGAATATAAACCACTTCACTTTAAAATTAAATAAAATTAATTTTATAAACATAGAACTAAACGCATATATTCTTGCTTTTTTCATATGGGTATATGTTTTTGTGAATAACCATGTAAAGTCGTCCTATTATCAACCCTGATTTATGTTTAACTTGCAGATGCTGAGAGTGTTCCAAACTTAGAGTGCTTGCGTCTGTTTTGACTAAGCTTTAAGTCTCACATTACTTAGGATGAGCTCCATAGTAACTTTACATGTAAAGATGCTTCATAAGTAAATAAGGTAAAATACAATTTTTTTCTATATTTTAGATCATATATAATTTATACTCTAAATTTTCAAAATGGAGATTGACACCTTAAACTTTTCACACAAAGCAAAACATTTCTCCACATAATTGTGGTAACCCTTGAAAATATGATTTATGTGCACTTAATTCTTTGACTTTTTAATTTGTGCAACCTAACGTTTTGTTTGTGAATTCCTATGCGTACATACTTAACCCTATGATTTTTTTATTGTGTGTAATCTGACGTCCTTTTTATAAATTAAAATTTTATACTGTTTGAAAAGTTCAAGCTATCGCGATACATGTCTTGAAGAGTGACTTAAACTTCATGAGGGTAAATTTTACCTTAAGTAAATATCTTCTGTTGTGATATTGAGGTGGCAATATAGGTTTAAGCCTAACCTAAATTAACATACATGTGTGTATCCTTTTAGCGTGATTAAATGATCAATAGTTCTCCACTGTTCAAGGATTAATTATTGTAACAACTTTCTGTTCCATGTATTTCAAACTCTGTTTTGATCCTCTTGTGCACATTAGAGAGTGTACAGCTATTGTAAATTCTAATGCAGCAAATTAATATCAGTTTCAAATTCTTTATAGTATCCAGAGCCTCTTTGCTTAACTAGCCTTTTTTTGGATCCAACTGTGGCCTCTTCCACTGCTGTGACCTCACCTCCTCCTTCTTCCTTTAATCCCAAAGATTTGGTTGAGTTCAACACTGGTGTTCATCTTCCTATAAAACTTAACAAAGACAATTATCCAGCCTGGTTTCAACAATTAGACCCCTTATTTTGCTGCTCATGCCCTTCAAGGCTATGTCACTAGCTCTAATCCTTGCCCCTCTACTACTATATATGTCTGATGCGGGAAGAACGCCTTTCTCCTACTCCTACTCTTCCCACTGTGGCAAATCATGTTCGTCATCATTCACAATCACAAGGCCGTAGCTGCTTTGTCTACTCTGTTCTCCCATTTGTGCGCACGATATATACAGGATATAATTTGTTGGTCAAAAGTCATTCTACTTAGTATTGTTCCCCTATTCAGAAAGGTATTTATTTGCTTCTTCATATTCTCTTTTTGGATCATGGCTTTTTCTTTTCTGTGCAATATTCTTCAAAGTCTCTCTTTAGAAGAAAGAACAAATTCTTTTGATTTAAGCAATACAATCCAAACTAAAAGAACAAGTTACTGTTAAAATGATTCTGCAAAACCAACAACAGCTTTTTCAAGGAGATGAGGGTGAGCTTTGAATATTTGTCCCAGCAAGAAACATCACGGAAGTATATATAGTGCCATTGTAACACTTTTTCCCAGTCCAACTTCAATAGCAAGGGCATTATGCCTGGTTGAACCAAGTTGCTCTACTGAAGGCTACTGGTTCCTATTTTTTCTTTTCCATCACTCCAATTTAAGCGTTTGGAAACTCCTCAAATTTAATTTTACGCTGGAATTCAATTATATTTAAATTGAATTTCATGCTTTGAAAGAAACTTAAGTAAATGAATTGAAATCACATAGAGATTGAAATCTAACAAAATTAAGAAATTGAAATCAGACCCAAATGAGTATGATTTAAAGTGGAAATTAAATTTTAATAAATAAAAATATCAAAATAACCTTACTTGAAAATAATATTTTATTCATAATCTATTAATAAAGGACAAAATAGTAAAAAGAATTAAATTAATTTATTTTTAGACTTATTTCAAATTAAGAAACTGAATTCAATTCTTTAATTTACTGATTTATTCTAAATATAATAATTCAATTTAATTTCTAATGGAATTCAATTTCTAGTGAAATTCCATTTAATTTCATTTTATTAAAGATTTCCAAATACAGTTGTTTAAGTAAGCATATTTATTTATTTATTTATTAACTTTGGGGGAAGAAGGGTGGTTGTGAAATATATTAACAACTATTGGACTGAATATGACATAATACTGTAGATTATAAATGTATCTGTTACTATCTTTTGATGTGCCTTCTTAACTGAAAAATAAAGAAAGACATGCTTTTGCCCGTAAGTAATTGGCAACCTGAAGACCAGTAGAATGTAGTAGTGACAATAAGATTTCACGGACTTCAATCCTCACGAAGTTGTTGATTTCTCAGACTTGTTAGTGTTCTAGCTAGTACCTCAAAGGGTAGTGAGATAGTCTCCGAATATTTTTCAAGATTAGTATATATAATCTTCAATTTGCTTCATTGTTGTGTAATGGCGTCTGATGTTGCTTATCACTTTATCATTTGATGCTTAAATATTTTTTCTTTATCACTCACTGGCTGGTTTGTTTGTCACAACCTTTTATTGGAAAGTAAATATGACGAGGAGGCCTAATTGTAAAAGAACCTCAACAAAAAAACAGAGCAGATAATTATCTATGTTATATTTCATATGGCAATTATTGTGTACTTTTTTTACACGAGATATTTCAATATTTATAATAAATTAATAAAATTTATTATTTATTCAACCCCTTTTGGCCTACACTTTGTGGGATGAAGGAATGCATGACATTTATATATATATATATATATACACACATATACATACACACACACAACAAAGTTAGATAAAGTCCTAGATTTTATGCTCTTTGCTTTTCTCTCTGTGTTTATTGTATGTGGATATTTGGAGGATTCAAATAAGAATTATTTCTTTCTTTGATAAATCTGTAGTTGGTGATAGCATCTTTTGGCTGTTTTGGTAGATTTAGAACAACTTAATATAGAGTTTAGGGATTAGAAAAAGTTCAAACTAAAGGTACATCAAGAATGGATTAAATGCAATTTTTTTCTGGATTGAAAAATGTTAAGTGGACAATATTTTTTTACAATAAATTTTATCTTTACGTGCCTTTATATATTATAGGTGTAAATTTGTTGTAAAAAAATACTGCACATTGTATATGTCATTTCTCTTTTGGATTAGAACAACTTTAATTAGGTGTTTAAATTGGTAACACTTATCAATTATACAGCCAATCTAAATTTTTGAGTGCAAATTAGAATCTAAGTCAATCAATTTTAATTGACTCAGGTTTGGGGATTAATTAGCTTGGTTTGGTTTGAGTCATCAGATTATCCATTTGTTATTTTTTTTTATTCAAGTCAATTAAAATATAAAAAGCTCCTAAAGAAATTGAAAAACCCACAAATTTAAAGTCTCCTTTGTTTGATTTCATGTAAAAATACATGTTCAATAGCATTAATATATATAACTAATTAGAGTATGACTTATTAATCATATAGATTATACATATCCAATTTTTTCTTAAAAAAATTATATTATATGTATGTTGCATGGGGTTATTGAGTTCAAATTTGTGAAATTTGATAACCAAATCAATTGCCAACAGGTTTAATTGGTTTTTATTTGATGTAACCCAATGACTAGAATCAACTTAAACCAATTTAATTGATTCAATCCCGGGTAATTGGGTTTGTCGAGTTGACCCAATCAACTTATATTTTTAGTTATTTGTAAGTCAAAAGTAAATATAAAAAAAATGAATGACATGAGAAATTCTTATTATGTGTTACGTATGAGCAAGTTATTGCTCTTGTGAATAACTTCAGTTTTTTTTTTCCCACTTTTTGCTTTCTCACTAAGTAAATATTCTAAATTCTATTGACCATCATTATGTTACCAGCCAGTTGCAAGCCTATTGTATTTAGCAACAGGAGAAGGTATTTATCATGCCTGATGAAGGTTGCATAAAGGGTAGGGTCGCTGGGGAAGGTTGTTTGGTCTCCGGAATGGAGAAGGAGGGGTGAGTTCGACCACCAAATTTGTTAATCATAAATCTATTAATAAGCAACAAATCTCTGTTTTAATTCAATCATGGACAGAAACGAAATTCAAGAAATTTAAATCTTAATATTTAGCAGGTAATATTTATATTTGTAATTCTAAAGACTTTCAAAAACATCTAATCTCAACTATTAAATTATTTTTTCAATGACTCAGATTTTTTTTTTTTTGGTTGCCTTTTTTCTTGTTCTGTCAGAAAGATCAAAAAGGCAATGACTCCCAAATCATTGTCCTCATGTGAGAATTCGCCTCGTACATTGTAGTAAAAAAATTGTTTGAGCTGATTTATCTGAGTGACAAAAAATGGATTTTAGTACCAAAAAAAAAAATGTTTTTATTCCTTGTTAAACGTTTGCAAAAGTCTCCTTCTCGCTCTCGCTCTCACTCTCACTCTCACTCTCATGTAATGTAACACACACACCTAACCACGTTGCTAGCTCTATGTCTCTATTTTTTGGACTTCATTATTTTTTCAAGTTATGCTTACTTTCACTTGTGTATACTAAAAAATTATTGATTAAATTTAAAATAGAAAGAATTTTGAAAAGAAACAAAATGATAAATTTTGCTGATTCTGTTTTCTATGAGTAATTATCAATTGCTTATTTTTCAATGGGGTTTCTACTCTATCTCCATCTTGCTTCTGACCCTGCCATAGTTCCATAATTGTTCCACAGTACTCAGAGCGCGCTACGAAGAATATGGCAACCGATTTTAAAATAAAACAGGAGTCACCACCATTTTAATTCTGGTTAAAACTGAACAACCTTTTGATTTGTAAACTGGTCTTTTAAAGAGATTTGAAATTCAGGAGTCTGATTATGATTAGGGAAGAATGGAAACTTAATCCCATTGCACCCCTAATACATCCGTATAAATACGGTTACCTTAGAGATCATTATGCAAATTATAATTTTGATAATATTTATTTTTTCCCAAGAATCATAATAATTACATATTTACAAAGAAATAAAACTAAAATTAAAACAAGAAACAAAGGACACATTTTATGAAAAAGGATTTTGGCTTGATAGTTGTTGACTACGGTTACGTATCCTCTGGTACAATGAGGAACTCAAAGCCACGTAGATCTGTAAAAAATAATTGTGTGTTGGGTTGATTTTATTAGAGAAACCAATTTTAAGAAATTAAAACCCACTCTTGCACAAGATTTAGGATAGTATAAACTATATAATACACCCTTCATTCTTATGAAACTTGAGGATGGTAAGCCATACATCAATACCATAAGTCGTTGCGGGGATTTTAAAATAAAAAAGAAAAGTACAGTGTGTTGGTTGATTTTAGTCTTTTGAAAAGGATTTTTGATTATTAAAGGAAAAAAAATTTCGACAAGCTTTAATTTTAACGAGAATTGACAAAATTATATCATAAATACTATTATTCAATTAATTTAAACAAAATACCTAAACACATAAGATAATTAAACTAAAACAAGAAAATAAACACAATTACACAATTAATATAAATGAAACACATAAACATGTAAAATGATTAATACTAAACAAAAACAAAACTAATTCATAAACCTAAAGACACAATTAGAAAAAACACAAAAAAAAGTTATCCTAATTACTATTTTTTCTTCCTTTTTTTTAGTTAAAAGAAACATTAATATTAAATTCACTCAAAATTAAAGAAACAATTAAATTGCTTTTTTTATTTTTTTGCATGATTAAATCGCTAAAAAAAGAACACAAATTCTTTCTTTTTTTATATTATTTTAAAACAAACTCAGCTAAATGAAAATAAAATTTCAATAAAACGTAACCAGCCTAAACACTTCCATATTTAATTCCCTTTTTATTTTAAGAAAACCAAAATAAAATAAATAACAAAAGTGACCCAACAATAAGTATTTTTTTTAACTTAGAATTTTGACAAAAAAAAAAGGAAAGCTGCACTCCAACAAATGAATAAAAAAAAAACAAAGAAAGAAAAGAAAAATCAAAAGTAAAGAAGAACAAAGGGGATGGGGTTACTGCATACACACTAACACATGCACTTTCACTCTGATTAACACATACACGTGCGCACCTCTCATCCTCACATACACAAACACATCCCTCACCAATACTAATACACACACACACACGCACACACTTTAACTAAAAGGAAAAAAGAAAAACAGAGATATGACACGGAGAGTTAAAGAAAGAGAGATTGGAAAAGAGAGAGAAAACAGAGAAAGAGGGAGACAAAGGAAGAGGTGGTGACACGAGAGGAAGAGTGAGAGAGATCACGGTGGTGCGGGGGTTGCGCCGCAGCAGCTCCGTGAAAGGTTCCCTAAGGCTGGCCTCACGATACGATTGTGCATGGCATGGAGCTTCATGGTCGAGGCGAGGAGGAAGAGAGGAGTACCGCCACAGAAGTGCATCGCGCTGGGTGGAGTCCGATCTAGCACAGCCCGTATGCGATGGTTTTCTGTGTTGGTAGTTTGATGTTGAACAGGGGAGCCTCGCGGGACGCCGCGGTGGCTAGCAAATCGGCTTCGCGACAACGGAGGCAATGATGAGAGACTTGGATAGTGGCTGTTGGTAGTGGTTGGGAGGCCGAGGAGGATGTCGTGATGAGTTGGGACCGGGAGTGGCTGTGGAGAATAGAGAAGGAAGAGGAAGATGATCAGCGGAGCTACGCGAGGAGGGGAAGGAGCTCACTACGTGATGGTTCTCGATCGGAGAAGGAGGTCGCGGACTTGGTGCTGGAGGTTTGTGGCTTGGTTGGAAGGCCGAGGGAGAACCTGGATATAGATGATGGTGCTGGAAGGAAAAGGGGGCCGGCGATGGAGGTGATACCGCCGGCTCCCTTTGCTTCCTCTGCTTCTTTTTTTTTTGAGAAATTTGAAATTTTTGTTTTGTTTTGATCTGGGACTGAGATTTTTGTGAGTTTGAAATGAACTGTTGATGAACTGATGAATAATATGGATTGTGTGAATGCTATTTTGTAGGTTTTGATGATGAAAATGAATTGACAAAGAATAGAAGCAAATGATATAGACCTCATGAAGGTGAAAGCGCAAATGATCAAGTCCTTTGGTTAGGATATTTTTAGAACTTAGATTATTTGTTAAAAGGTTTCTCTTTAAGGTTACTTGGCCATTTTAAATATAATCATGTTTTGATCTATAGAGAATTTGTTTTGATTTGTGAAAATACAAGTTTGTTTTGAAAGGAAATATTTCAAAGATGTTTTTGAAATTGTCTAAGAATGACCCGAAGTGTGTTAAACTTTCAATTCTCAAGTTCTGGAATTTATGTAATCGATTACAAAATAGTGTAATCGATTACAATGTCGTTCTAGACCCCGTAACCTGAATTTTCACACGTGTAATCGATTACAACCACAATGTAATCGACACAGAGTCCAAATGTGACCAGCTTCAAAATCTATACATGTGTAATCGATTACTCATCAATTGTAATCGATTACGTAAGGTGACCGTTGCCTATTTTGAAAATTTGAATCTGTAATCGATTACCAATATATGTAATCGATTACAGACTCAAAAATGCACCGTAAGGTGTGTTTTGAAGAGATACATCTCTTGGGGTTAATCCTTAACGGTCCACATGAACTGTGTTCTATAAATATCATTGTTTAACATCTTTTAACACACAGAAAACATATTACAAAGATCATTTTGTACAATTATTCTTTTCATCAATCTTCTTGATTAATACTTGGCCAAAATTGTCTTATTCTTGAGAAACCTCATAGGGCTTCAATTTGTAACATCAACTCTATTCAGAGTGATTTCTTGTAATACTTTTGTAAAGTTGTGCAAAAGGGTGAGGTATCCCTTTGTAAGAACAAGAGTGAGGCATCTCTTGGTTCTTAGAGACTCAAACACAAGGGTGAGGGATCCCAAGGTGTAGGAGTACTCTTGGTTGTAAAGGTTAAAGTAATAGTGGAACTCTCAAGTGGGTTACTTGAGAGAACTGGATGTAGGCCACAAGAGGTGACCGAACCAGTATAAACGAAGTTTGCAATCCTTCTTCCCTTATCCTTTTAAGTTTGTTGCAAATTTACTGTTCATTATCTTGTCAAATCCTGTTCATAGACATCATTGATTTCTCATATCTCTTGCATCTGTATACATCAAATTAAGTTTTAAGCAAGTTCTTCAAAATTAATTGAAAATTTAATTAGAGTGTGAAATTAAAGAAAAAGTTTTTGAACTCAATTCACCCCCCCTCTTGAGTTCATTGAGGCCACTTGGATAACAGATTGAGATGAAAATTTGGTATCTAGATTTTTCTGTGTTTGCTTTTGGTTTAATGATGAAGGTGATGCATGGTTGCTGGTGTTGTGCTAAAAGGGGTAGTGAAGGCTGTCTTGGGAGTGATTCTCCCCTTCCCCTGTCCGTTGATGATGGATGTATTGTATATGTCTGGTCAAATGAAATCATTGTTGATTTTATTTTTCCGTTTGACTAATAGGAACATGTAATCATAAAAGCGAAAAAAAAACAGGAATACTTTGGGGGAGGAGCAACCATGATGATGTTCGCCACTTCTTCCACTTTGCTTTGAAGAACTGAGGATCCAACGTCCCTTTCCATTATTTCTTTTTTTTGTTGGACCAAAGCGGGGGCTTCAAAGAAATAAAACATGCTAGACAAATGGGATGGACCAAAATGAAAATAAAACAAAGTGGACTACAACAAAAAATAAAAATGGGCTAAAATAGATTGGACAACTGAAATGGATTACCATAAAATAAAATAGGCCGACTCTTTTATTATGCAAACAAAAATACAAAAAATAAAAAATAAATAAATGGACAAAATATGGTGTTTACAGTTGCCCCTCTTTACTTGTTTCTTATTGAAACATATAAAGTCCATGACTTTCATATTTCGCTATAAGAGACAAGTAAAGATATAAACACATATTTTGTCCAAGTATAAGCTGAGAATGCAGTGATGATGAGTGTGTGATGACACGATGATAATGATAGCAATGAATGTGTGACAAAAAATGATGAATGCCTAGTGACAATATGAAAAGTTCTAATGGGTACAGTTAGATGTACAGTGACAATGAATGCATAATAACAATGTTGATGAATGTATGATGAGGATGCATGACTTTTGCATAGAGGGATTGAAGTAGAAAAACAGATGGTATGAGAGACAATTGAAATGACGATGAAAACTTGTGACTCAATTATTGCAATATGACAACATGATGATGGGTGAAGAATGATGATTATGATAAAAGATCTGATGGTTGCTGATGATTTTTTTTTTTATGATAATAAGATAATGATGCATGCATAATGGTAGAAATGAACATGCATGGTGATAATGTAAAATGTTCTGATGAATGATGCTAAATGACCCATGTATGACAATAACGAATACATGATGACAATGCGAAATGGTCTATTGAATGATGCTAGATGATTCCATGAAGAGTATGGATGATGATGACATTATCCTAATGAGTGCACACTGCTAATATCAAATGGGGAATGCATGTAAAATTTAAAAGTATGTAGGAAAGCATGTGAAATGTAAAGCATATGAAAATTAGAAATGTGGATATGAAACCTGCATGTGAAAGTGAAATGTGAATGGGAACTTGTGGAAGTAAACAGATGTGAAAGTAAATTTGAAAACAGTAAGCACATGTGAAAATAAAAGTGAAAGCAGTAAAAACATGTGAAAGTAAACGTGAAAGCAGTAAAGGCATGTGAAAATAAACGTAAAAGTGATAAAGGCTTGTGAAAATAAACGTGAAAGCAGTAAAGGCATGTGAAAATAAATGTGAAAGTGATAGAGGCTTATGAAAATAAATGTAAAAGTGGTAAAAACTTGTGAAAATAAATGTGAAGGCAACAAAGGTTTGTGAAAGTAAATGTGAAAGTGGTAAAGGCATGTGAAAATAAACGTGAAAGCAATAAAGGCGTGTGAAAATTAATGTGAAAGTGATAAAGGCATATGAAAATAAACGTGAAAGCAGTAAAGACTTGTGAAAATAAACGTGAAAGCGATAAAAGTTTGTGAAAGTAAACGTGAAAGAGGTAAAGACATGTGAAAATAAACGTGAAAACAGTAAAGGCATGTGAAAATAAACGTGAAAGCGATAAAAATTTGTGAAAATAAATGTGAAATTAGTAAAGGAATATGAAAATAAACGTGAAAGCGATAAAAGTTTGTGAAAGTAAACGTGAAAGAGGTAAAGACATGTGAAAATAAACGTGAAAACAGTAAAGGTATGTGAAAATAAACGTGAAAGCGATAAAAATTTGTGAAAATAAATGTGAAATTAGTAAAGGAATATGAAAATAAACGTGAAAGTGATAAAGGTTTGTGAAAATAAACGTGAAAGCAGTAAAGACTTGTGAAAATAAACGTGAAAGCAGTAAAGACATGTGAAAATAAGCGTGAAAGCGATAAAAGTTTATGAAAATAAACGTGAAAGCAGTAAAGGCACGTAAAAATAAACGTGAAAGCAGTAAAGACATGTGAAAATAAGCGTGAAAGCGATAAAAGTTTATGAAAATAAACGTGAAAGCAGTAAAGGCACGTAAAAATAAACGTGAAAACGGTAAAGGCTTGTGAAAGCGGTAAAGACATTTGAAAATAAACGTGAAAGTGATAAAGACTTGTGAAAATAAATGTGAAAGCGGTAAAAGCATGTAAAAATAAACGTAAAAGCGGTAAAGGTTTGTGAAAATAAATGTGAATGCAGTAAAGGCATGTGAAAATAAACATTAAAGCGGTAAAGACTTGTGAAAATAAACGTGAAAGCAATAAATGTTTGTGAAAGTAAACATGAAAGCAGTAAAGACATGTTAAAATAAACGTGAAAGTAGTAAACACTTGTGAAAGTAAACGTGAAAGGAATAAATGTGAAAGCAATTTAAAAGACTTATGAAATGTAAAAGACTGTGAAAACAAAATTGTGAAGGCATGTGAAATGTATGTGAATACAAATGCAAGCAAAAGGGTTAGCAATTTTGATGAAATGATGACACGAAAATGATGTGATGATGATATGAATGATACAAAATTAATGCAATAATGATATGGTGAGTTATGCAAAATTGGTATGGAGATGACATAATGAATGAATTGATGCAAAACTGATGTAGTAATGATGAAAATGGCTCTTAAAAACAAATTTGCCCTGGTTTGAGGTATCTTCACAATGTCCTTCAAGAAAGCTTTTGTCTATCCCAGAATGAGCCATCTCTTTAGATGAAAATCTCTTCATATTTTGCCTGGTGTTACTTCAGCATCTTCTTCTTGCCCCAGTTCTCTTATTGTTCTCACTTTTTGCCTTGATCACTCGCCTCATTTCTTTTGTGATTTAATCTTGATCTACAAACCCCTTACTCGACTTATCAATCATGAGCTTTGTTAGGCAATTAGTCCCTTAGTTATATTTCAATTATAATATCATGATTATGCATGGTTTTGAAAGAGAATATAAAGATCTTGGTAGAAATGAAAGATAAACAAGACACAAAGGGAAAGAACGACAATTTTATTGGATTTCAAACTGAAAAGTATTTACAGTATTTCAACACTTGTTAAGAGATAGGGAATGAAGAAAGAAAAGACTGGTAGTGTTGCTTTCATGTGATCGACCCATTTCACTGATTTATTGGTTACACCAGACTCAATCTATGATGGCGAGTGCAATCCTTCATTATGTTTCCAACAAAATCATGATCGAATTGCCCCAGTCTCGATGTTCTGCATAGCTTCTTGATCACTAGTTTAACTCTTCACCATCACATAGGCTGCCTTTTCAGGTTTTCAACTTGGCAATTAGGACTCACTATTTTCTTTTGATTTGCTTTTTGTGCTCTAATTTTTGCCTAGGTTGGCTTCTAGGTTTTCAACCTAGCAAGCCGCCTTTTTTTTTTTAAGCAAAGTACTTCTTAACGGCATTTGAATTGATTGGTTTAGCGAGTATGTTGCCTCCATGTCAACCAAGATCAATGCTCCTCCAGAAAATGTATCTTTGACGATATAAGGGCCTTCATGTGTGGGCGCCCACTTGCCTCGATTATCCTCTTGATTCGGCAAGACTTTCTTCAGGACAAGATCACCTAGTTGGAATGTTTGAAGTTGAACATTTTTATTAAATGCTTTGGCCATCCTTTCCTGGTACAGCTGGCTATGGCTGATTGCGTTGAGCTGTTTTTCTTCAATTATATTCAATTGCTCATACCTTATTTTGACCCACTCAGCTTCTTCCAATTTAGCTTCCACCAAGACCCTTAAAGATGGTATTTCCACCTCTATGGGTGTTACTGCCTCCATTCCATATACAGCGAATACGGAGTTGCCCCAGTTGAGGATCTGACAGAAGTTCGGTAGGCGTATAATGCATAAAGCAACATATTACTCCAATCCTTGTAGGTGACCACCATCTTCCCTAAGATCTTCTTGATGTTCTTGTTTGCTACTTCCACAGCCCCATTCATCTTTGGTCGGTAAGGAGTCGAGTTGTGATACTTGATCTTGAATTGCTCACACAGTTTCTATACATCTGCATTGTTGAAATTAGTGGCATTATCTGTGATGAGCCTCTCTGGCAACCCGTATCTACAAATGATGTTGTTCTTCAGAAACTTTACTACCACTTTTCATGTCACATTAGCAAAGGAAGTAGCTTCTGGTCATTTGGTAAAGTAATCAATAGCTACCAGAATGAATCAATGCCCATTAGAGGCTTTGGGGTTGATTGGCCCTATGACATCTATGCCCCCACAATGCAAACGGCCAAGGCGATGTAAGAGTATGCAATGGCACAGGAGGAGAATGGATTCGATCAGCATAGATTTGACATTTGTGACATTTTCTAATAAACTCTATGCAATCTTTCTCTATTGTGAGCCAATAGTATCCTTGCTTGAGGATCTGTCGGGATAGTGTGTACCCATTAGCATGAGTTCTACAAATGCCTTCATGCACTTCCGCTACGATGGAGTTGGCCTCCCTAGCATCGACGCATCTTAACAAAACTCCGTCATAGCTCCTTTTATACAATACTTCCCCTGAGAGGAAAAATGACATGCATAGCCATCTGGGTGTCTTCCTGTCATTCTCATTTGTCGCTGCAGGATATTCTCTCTCCTTAATAAACCTTTTGATATCATCGAACCATGGTTGGCCGTTTGGCCCTTCTTCAATGTTAGCACAGTATGCTGGTTCTCTTCTAATAACCACTTGCAAAGGCCTTACTTTCACTTCTAGATCGAGCTTAATCATCACAGCCAAGGTAGCTAAAGCATCTGCAAACTGATTCTGATCACGAGGCAGGTAATGGAAACTAATATCCTTGAACTCATCTTTCAGGCTCATAAGATGCTCAAAGTATGACAGTAACCTCTACTATTTAACTCGCCATTCTCCGTTGACCTGGAAAATGATTAGGGCAGAGTCTCCGTCAACCTCCAAGTATTGCGCTCCAAAGGATATTGCTGCTTTCAGGCCTGTTATGCATGCTTCATATTTAGTCATGTTGTTTGTACAATCAAATGCCAATTTCACAACAATTGAAAATTGTTTGCCGTCAGGGGATATTAAGACTACTCCAACCCCATTTCCTCGGATATTAACTGCACCGTCGAAGTACATTTTCCACACCAAATCATCTTCCTGATCTTCACTGTCTTCATCTACGACTGCTAGGACATCTTCATCAGGGAATTCAAGCTCCATACACCAGTAATCTTCAAGTGGGTTTTCGGCCAGGTGTTCAGCTATCACACTCCTTTTTATAAATTTCCTGGTCACATACTTGATGTCAAATTCTGCTAAAGCTACTTGTCATTTGGACATCCTCAGGGAGATATGTGGGCTTTCAAGGATGCATTTCATAGGATCTATCCAAGATATGAGCAAAGTTGTATAGTAGAGCATGTACTGTCGCAATCTTTTTGTCGTCTATACTAGTGAACAACAAGTCTTCTCAATAGCCAAATACCTGGACTCGCAGTCATTGAACTTCTTGCTCAAGTAGTAAATGGCTTGCTCCTTTCGACCAGACTCATCATGTTGACCCAATACTGCCCCCATAGACCCATTCAATACCGTGAGGTATAGTATGAGTGCTTGCCCTAATGTTGGTGGAACTAAGAGAGGTGGATTTGAAAAGTAATTCTTGATCTTGTCAAAGGCCTCTTGACACTCATCATCCCATTTGATTAAATGACTTTTCTTCAATAGCTTGAAAATTGGTTCGCAAGTGTGTGTCAAATTGGAGATGAATCTCGCTATGTAATTCAGCCGGCCTAAGAAACCTCAAACTTCCTTCTCTGTCTTGGATGCTAGCATGTTTTGGATGGCTTTAATTTTGTCTGGGTCTACTTTAATACCCTTTTTGCTGACAATGAACCCCAACAATTTTCCTGTTGATGCTCCAAAGATGCATTTTGCTGGATTCAGTCGAAGCTCGTAAATCCTCAATCGTTCAAATAGTTTTCTGAGCACTGCAACATGACTTTCTCTTCCTTGTGACTTTGCTACCATGTCATCCACATACACCTCTAGATCCTTGTGAATCATGTCATGGAAAAGTGTCACCATTGCTCGTTGGTAGGTTGCCTCAGCATTTTTTAGTCCAAATGGCATAACCCTATAGCAAAATACTCCTCACTGAGTGACAAATGATGTTTTATCCTTATCTTCTTCTGTCATCAAGATCTGATTGTAACTTGAATAATCATCCATGAAAGAGAACCGATGACCTCTAGCTATGTTATCAACCAGAACATCTATATGTGGGAGAGGAAAATTATCTTTTGGGCTTGCTTTATTTAGGTCTCGATAGTCCACGCACATTCTGACTTTTCCATCTTTCTTTGGCACAGGTACTATATTGGCTCTCCATTTCGGGTAGAATGGAACCTCCAAGAAACCCGTATCAAGTTGCTTTTTGACTTCATCCTCAATTTTGAGTGACATTTTTGGACTCATCCTCTGTAACTTTTGTTGCTTAGGTTCCATTCCCTTAATCAATGGGATGCTATGAGCCACTATCTCTAGGTCCAAGCCAGGCATATCTCTGTAAGACCAGGCAAAAGTATCCATAAATTCACATAATAATGCAATTATCTCTTCCCTTTCTGGATTGTCGACTATTTTCACTTCTTTTTTGTCTTCATCAGTGCCCAAATTCATAGTTTCAACAACCTCATCATGTGGATTTATCCCTTTTTCCATTGAATTTATGATTTTGGCAAATTGTTGGTACAACTTGGGATTTTCATCTTGTTCATTTTCATTTAAGTCTGTTGTAACACAATAATCAGTTAATGGGTTTTCACAGTCATTTGCACGATATGAAGTTTCTAAAAGAGATGAGTCCTTGGAATTAAGATAAGATCAAAAATAAATAAAAGAAAAAAGATAAACAAGGAAACGAGAATTGGAAAAGAGAAACCACGCATAATCGTTTTATTATTCAATTGCAATACAAACAAAGGTGACTAAGCATCCATTACTCAAGGAAAGATAAATCACTCAGGGGAGTAGATTCCCAATTGCTTAGCGGTTCGAAGCTAGGATATATCAGTTGAGGCATTTCCCTAGCTCCTTCGAGAGTATTAATGATTTCAACTCCTTCTACCACCATTACTGCTGCGGGCGCAGGAAATGTGTCCCTAATATGTAGGATATTTTTCTTGGAGAGCTCAAAAGACTGCTGGTCATTTGCGGCTTCATATTCGAAGCCAAATTTCCCTGGATTGTCAGGAAACGAGATCAGATTCTTGATTCCTTATAGCTGACTCCCTAATCCATTTCCTTCCTTGAATCCATTTTTGCGTATTATTTGAGCAGCTACTTGATGCACATCACCTTTTGGTTCCACTGGTTTAGCTATCTCAAGGTTTTGAAATGATACCTCAAGAATATCTTTAGCACAATCGATATATGGCATTGCCAACCAGTTTAGTCACCAACAATTTTTCTTCTCCTTTGACCGTTATAAGTTTCCTATCATTTATGAACTTCACCCTTTGATGAAGCGTAGAGAGGCAGGCACCTGCCTCATGAATCCAGGGTCTTCTTAACAACATCGTATACCCTGGTTCAATGTTCATTACTTGAAATCTAGTCACGAAAATAATTAGCCCAATTTATAGCTGAAGGTCAATGGCTCCCATGATCTCCCTCAAAGATCCATCAAATGCCTTGACGATTGTCTCACCTGGTTCAATTGTGGAAGGATCAATTGGGAGCTATTGCAGTGTGGAATAAGGAAGTACATTGAAGGCCAATCCTCTATCAACCAATACTTTTGCAATACTGCAGGCTTGGCATTTCAGGGTGATGTGGAGTGCCTTCGGGTGTCCTGCTGGATGAGAGAAGCCTTCATTTTTTATGAAGATGATAGCATTAGCTGTTTTGATAGCACCTACAATCCTTTCAACCTTATCAGGGGTAATGTCTTTGGACACATATGCTTGATCCAACACCTTCTTGATTGCGCTACGATAAGCCTTCGAAGATAAGATCAAGGAATAAAGTGAGATTTTTGCTGGTGTTTTCTTCGAATGATCCACTACATCATACCCACTTTGTTTCATTATCTTTAGAAATTCTTTTTCTTCTTCTTCTTGGCTCTTTCTTTTGCTCTCCTTTACATGTACTACTTAAGGGTCCTTTAATAACTTCTTGGAAGTATAACACCTGCTACTCTGAGTAATTCCCCCTATTCCTGTAACATTTGTTATAGACTTCAATGTGGAGGGTTCTGAATAAGCTTCATTGCCAGATTCTCCAATTGTTTTTGACTTATCAGACTTTGCAATTGTGACAAGATAAGAAAGCAATCTAGACACTTTGAAGACAGGTACTACTCTTTGACAGGAAGATGTCATTCCAAACATTGACGAATGAGGCTCCACTAGAGTTTCATATCTCCATGGGATTGCACGGTCGCTCTCATAAGGAAATGGCTTGGCCACTTTGAAAACAAATGCTGACTCTTGACTATATACTTTAAAAATTGGGGGGGGGGGAGGCGCACGATGAATCATATTGATGCTTTGTTTGATATTTCTTGGTATCTTAAGTACCCCTAGCTTAATCATCCTTTCAATGTAGAGCTTCAACTTTGGACATTCCTCCATGTGGTGTTTTATTCCTGAACACTCATAGAATAGATCATTTTCATCACCTTTCATCATCCTTTTACCCTTCCCTCCTTCAACTTCCATCTCGTAACCCGCCCTCTTTAATGCTTCCAAGATCTCCTTCATCGAGAGCTTGGCATTCTCAACTCCTTGACTTGTAATCTTCCACAGTAGATAGAATTCACCTGTCCTCCACCGTGATTAGGGAACGGGTTGTTCCTTATGTGCAGTCTTGATTCTTCCTCCAACTTAATGGCGCCACGGTCAATTAGACGCTACACCGCACTTCTAAACCCTTAACAATCTTCGACTAAGTGTCCCGGGGAATTGGAATGGTAATCACATGTCTGGTTTGGATTGTGCCACCCAGGATATGGTGGCATAAAGGTCCTCCCAGGACGTGGGCCTCGTAAGTTGTCCCTACATAAGTGCTTAAATAGCTTAGCATGACTCATGTAGAAATCGGGTAAGGGTCGGTTCTCCATTGGAGATTTGCGGGTTTTGTTGGTATTGAATGGTGGAGGAGTTGTAGAAAGGTCATTTGTCTGATGGGCTCGGGGTGGTGCTTGGTGAGGTCTAGTTATTGTTGGTATGTATGGTCGTGGATAGGAGACATGGTTGATTTGGTGGGGGTTTATATGGTATTTATAGTGAAATGATTCTTGGGGATGAATATTGTTGGTGCGGATAAGATGGGTATTGGGTTTGTGGGTAGGTTGGATAACGGTGTAGTTGAGGTGTGGGTTGTTGAAGATGGATGTAGTTGACAGTATTCTCTTTCTTCTTAAAATGGGAACCTTTCTTAGATTGAGACTCACTTGCTTCCACCGTAACTAGCTCTATCCTTCCTTCTTGGATATTAGTCTTAATTCTTTCTCTGATTTCAACCAAATCGACAAACTCTTTGACATAGGTCCCCAGCATATTCTTGAAAAAGGACCTTCCAGTGTACAGATGAAATAAAAGCACATTTCTTGCTCTAATATTACTGTAACAAACCTTCCAGCCATGGCCCTCCATCTCTAGGCGTATTCGTTGAAAGACTCATTTTTCTTCTTCCTCATTCCTTTCAGTTGATCTCTGGTGGGTGCAGCATTCAGGTTAAACTTATATTGGTTGGTGAAAGCCTGAGCCAGATCTTCCCAACACCTGATCTGCACTCGATTCATCTGCATATACCATTCCCATGCAGCTCCTTCCAAGCTCTCCGGGAAAAACTGATCAAAAAGTTCTCTTCTTTGGATCATATTCCCATCTTTGTGCAATACATTCGCAGATGCATAATAGGATTGGTGCTACCATTGAACTTGATGAGCTCAAAATCTTGAAGTCTTTGGGAATAACCACACTGGGAGCTAAACACAAATCGCTAATACTCATTGAGCCATAAGGATTAGGCCCACGTAGCATTCGACACTGCTCCTGCATGCTCTCTTGTAGCTCTTGTTTTAGCTTTTGTCGTTCTAACTCCCTTGTAGTTTCATTGGCAGAGCCAATTCCCTCATCATTGTCATATCCTGGCTGTTCTTCGTGCTCAAGATTTTCATCATTTTCCTTAGCCATATTCACTGTATCAATAATGAATTTCTTAAATTTCGGTCCAAACATGGACTTCATCATATATTTGAGGTGGTCAATTTCTTGACTTAGATTCCTTCCTTCTGTAGCCATAACCTTTTCCTTGCCTTTACTCTTTTCAGCTTTCTTCTCAACTTTCTCTTTCTCAACTCTTCATAGTTCGTATGGCTCTCTAGCCGATACACTGGTATTTGACAAAGCTTTTTCTGAAGTCCCAATGTTTGATACCCTGAAAGAAAGAAAAGAAGGAACATGGTTTCAGTTTTTTTTTTACCTTTTTTTTGGTGCAAGAGTTGTCATCAGCCCTTTATGACAAACAGAGATCCCCTTCACTTGTTATTACGAGTACCTTTCCCTGTAACGTTAAGTGTAGTTGATAGCACATTGAGGGAACATTTGCTCCTCAATAAAGACCATCTAAGAGACACTAGCAATGCAATTTTGACTTGGAACTAAAATGTAATTGATCTTCATTCTAAGGGAGTATTCCTCCTCTACAGAATGCTTTCTTGGGTGAATTCTGAAAATTTTATTCCAATGGAATACGATTCAGTACATCATGAATTTGTGGGTCTAATACATTAAAAGTTTTGTTTTTCTCTTTTTCAATCTCTTAGAATATCCTTCACACGTCTTCATAAACTCGGTTACTCCTTGGGGTAGATCGAGCAATGGTGCCTCTTCAATCTCTTCTTTAGCTTTTTCAAAGGTTTGTGAAATTATTGAGCTATGGTGCTCAATCTCGTTGACCATTCAGGCATATTTTCTCTTCCATCCTTCCAATTCTTTAACACGATCTAGGGCTTCATCCTTCCAAAATTGTCGATGTTTAGTAGCTGTAATATAAAGGTGTTTGAAAGGAAAAGACTTTGAAATAGTGGAAAAGAAAATAAGAATGTGCGGATAAAAGGTGGAAGATAGTGTATTGGAAGAAACATGCATAATCATTTCATCATTTCAAACGATTAGACATAATTTGAGGTGATAAAAGCCGAAAATTCATTGATCAAATTCAAGTCAAGTCATGATTCTTATTCTTATTTCTGAATGTCACTTCCTCAAAAGGAAAACCACTTCATATCTTGCAAAACTCTGTTTAACTCATCAACGTCAAGCTTCAAGGCCAGGGATGACTTATTCATGTATGCTCTTTAGGAGTTCCTCAGATCACTTCCCCGCTTTCTTACTCTCTTTAGCCATAGCTTCCCTCTTTCCTTTTTTTTTTCTTATCTCTTCCTCTTTCTTTTTATTCTCTTTTTTCATTTTTTGACTGGCTCATTACTCTCAAATACAAACTCTTGGATCAAACAAAATTTCCTTGGATGAGCAAAGTCTAAAGACGAAATGATGCATTTATTATTATTATTATTATTATTTTAAAAAAATGAAATACTACTCTATGATGCATGACTGACGCATATTGGATGAAGTTTTTTTTTTTTGGTTCTTATGTATGCTATGTCTATTGATTTGAGAAGAAAAGTTTTTTTTAAAAGTTTATTGATGCATGCTATCATGTGTGGGAAAAAGAATGCACGACGCAAACTAGGAAATGGATAAATGGGATATGGGAATGCATGTTCGATTTTTTTTGTATGGATGTAATTATAATATGTGAAAAGAAAGCATGAATGCATGTCAAATGATTTTTTTATTTTTTATTTTTGATTGCTAACTAAAGATGAAAAAGAATGAGAAAGAAGATGTGTGCATGAATGCATGCCTTTTCTATATAGACCATGAATGGATGCCAATTTTTCTTATGGAAGTGGATATGCATGAAGGAAAATATATGAATGCCAAATGTATCCCTTCTTTCTTTATGCACTGGATGTGGACTATATATGAAATAAAATATATGAATGTGTACCAAATGTGTTTTTTTTTTATGGATGTAGACTGAGCATGAATGCAACCCTTTTTTTTGTGGAAGTGGATTATGTCCGAAAGAAATGTATGCATGAATGTATGCTAAGTGTTTTCTTTTATGGGAACTATGCATGAAAAGGATGTCGTGAATGTATGCCCTTTTGCATGAAAATGAATGTCAAACAAATTCTCTCTTCTCTTTTTCTTTTTCTTTTTTTTTTGGTGGATGATATCAATGTGATGAGAATGTATGCATAGATAAGTGATAAGAGTGAGTTATGCATGTTGTGCATGAGTAATGTGAGAGAGGAATGCATGCCATGTATGTATGTGGTAAAATGTATGTGAAATGAGATTTTTTTTAACAATGAATGTATAAGATATGACATGTTCACAAGAAAGTTTTTTATTTTTATAAGCAAAATGTATGCATGTATGTTGGAGGTATATACAATGAATGAGTCATGCATTAATTTTTGAATGGATGAAATGAAATTATTATTTTTTTTGGCATCATGCATGATGCTTCTATCCTAAAAAAGGGCTTATGCATGGTATGTATGCATAGGAAGAAGGCATGCATGAGATTTTTTTTTTTTTGGTGCAATGGATGGCCTATGAATGCTTATGAATAATATGCTTATAAAAAGATTTTTTTTCCAGAGAAAAGGAAAAAAGCACATGCATGTATATTGGAGATATGAATGAGTCATGTATTAATTTTTTGAATGCATGCAATGATATGAAATGATTTGTTTTTTTTTACCATACATGACACCTAAAGATGGGTATTTTGCATGTTAGATATGCATAGGAGGAGTGCATATATGAGATTTTTTATTTTTTGTACAATAGATGCCCTTATGAATGCTTATGAATGAAATGTTTATAAAAAGACTTGTTTTTTTTAGAGAAGAGGAAGAAAATACATGCAAATTTTTTTTTGGTGGATGGGGTTGTGCGTGAAAGAAAGTGTATAAATGACTGCATGCTATTTTTGAATGCATGTAAAATGATTTTTTTTTATTTTGCATATGGATATGGTCAATGTAATATGAGTATGTATGAATTAGCAATAAAGACGAGCTATGTATGAAATATTTACAAGAAAGATTTTTTTTTTCAAAAGGAAGATGTGCATGCATGTATGTTGAGATATGTACAATGAATGAGTGAGACTAGAAATCGGGTGCCCCTCTGCGTCCTGAAAGGGTGAATTATGCTTGTTGTGCATGAATAATGTAAGAAAGGAATGCATGCCATGTATGCATGAGAGAAGCATAAGTAATGCATGCATGAGAGGAAAAAATATGCATGTATACAGGCTGAATTTTTTTTTTTTTAGGTAAATGCAATGAATGAGTGATGTATTAAGGAAAAGTTTTTTTTTTTGGACACACCTAATGAAATGAAAAGATGAATTTTGTGCATGCAATGAATGGACTATGAAGAGATTTTTATATGCAATGGATGAGCTATGCAAGATTTTTTGTGTGTAATGAATGGGCATGCAAGATGATGCAAGCCATGGATTTTTAATGCAATGAATGAGTTATGCATGATGATTTAATTTTTTTTCAATAAAAAATTTATGCGATGAATGAGTTATTTAGGACGAGTTTATTTTTAATGCAATGAATGAATTATGCAAGATGATTTTTATATGCAAGCCATATAAGAGGAGGATGTAGATGGATGCTACTGTGTCCTAATTGGGTCAAATCTAGAAGACGGATGTTCAACCGCTAGGTTCATTCTATTAGTGCTTTGGGACGGGTCTATACTTCTAAAGGCCTTGGTTCTCATATTGCCCCTATCCATAAGACAGAGATCCAACTCACAAAAGGATCACAAGTAGGGATGAACCCTCTCAATATGACCATTCCATGATACTAGTAACAATCTAAGTGAAGTCCTCTATATGTCAAGTAAGCATGAAGCCCCTTAATGACAATGTTAGGACCCCTCCTATTCCTTGGGTTGCACAAGCTCGGGTATAGAGCTAAAATTGTGTGTGAGATAGTGATTGTGCACCGTGTGTGAGGAGCATAGAAACCTTGCGATCTTGAAACTACCCTTTCCTGAAAAGGAAAACAACAAAACAATATGTATTCAAGAAACAAATTTGACTATCCTAAGATTCCAAGAAAGAATAAAATAAAAAGATTCCAAGAAAGAATAAAATAAAGTCTTCTATTCTAAGATTCCAAATACATACAATAAAGATCTCTATCCTAAGGTTTGCATGGAAAATTGCATGTGACATAACTAAGTGCAATGAAAATGTGATTGTTATTTATTATGAAAAAAATAAATAAATAAACACACTTGATGAAAAGAATGCATGTGCTATGCATGATTACAATATGCACTATTATGCAAAAAAAAGAACAATGCATGTTTATATTGAATGTTACATGATACATGATACATGATAAAAGAGGAAAAAAAATGCTCCCTTGTATCCTAACATGGCAAGACCTAATGCTTGGTGGTTTTAGGGAAACCCTATTTAAGGTAGCCAATTATGGTCATCCTAGTAGTGCATGGCTTTTGAATGGATCTAGACCCCTAAAACTGATATGGTTCCCAGGTTGCCTTTACCAATAAGATAAAGATCTAGTTCCATGAGTAAGACTACAAGGACATGAAAGTCACAATATGGCAACCTATAGTTCTAGTAACAACCTGAGCGGGTGAGTCAATGATTGTCAGGGAAAGATAAACCTCACAATAACAATGTCAAAACCCCTTCTTGCCCTATGGTTTTCTAAGGCTCGGGTATAAAGCCCAAATAATGTACGAGGACAGTGATAGTGAAAGTGTGTGTAGAAAACATACAAACCTTCTAAGCCTTATATATTATTCACATCCCTGCAAGACAAAGCCAAAACATCATATATATACAAAAGTCATCTACCCTAAGGTTTCAAGAAATATAAAACAAAGTCTTCCACCATAAAGTTTCAAATATATACAAAAATAAAAATTTTATCCTAAGATTTGAATGACAAATATTTACAGATAAAATAAATAAATATTTACAAAAGAAAGATAATTATTTACCAAAATAAAAAGAGTTATGATGGGGAAATATAAATATTATAAAGTTATAATTATTTGCATAATTAACTCTAATAGGCTTGACTCTCCATTTTTCCTCAGTGGAGTCGCCAAAGTATCACAGCGTACTCGGAAGGTGCCGTGACGATGACAACCGATTTGAAAATAAAACAGAGTCGCCACCAATTTTAATTCTGGTTAAAATTGAAAAAACTTTTGATTTGCAAACTGTTCTTTTAAAGAGATTTGAAGTTCGGGAGTCTGATTATGAGTAGGGAAGGGTGGAAACTTAATCCTACTGCACCCCTAATACATCCGTATAAATATGGCTACCCTAGAGCTCATTATGCAAATTATAATTTTGATAATATTTATTTTTTCCCAAGAATTATAACAATTACATATTTACAAAGAAATAAAGCTAAAATTAAAACAAGAAACAAAGGACACATTTTATGAAAAAGGATTTTGGCTTGATAGTTGTTGACTACGCCTATGTATCCTCTGGTGCAATGAGGAACCCAAAGTCACGTAGTTCTGTAAAAAATAATTGTGTGTTAGGTTGATTTTATTAAAGAAACCAATTTCAAGAAATTAAAATCCACTCTTGCACAGGATTTAGGATAGTATAAACTATATAATAAACCCTTCATTCTTATGAAACTTGAGGATAATAAGCCATACATCAATACCATAAGTCGTTGCGTGGATTTTAAAATAAAAAAGAAAAGTACAGTATGTTGGTTGATTTTAGTCTTTTGAAAAGGATTTTTGATTATTAAAGGAAAAAAAATTTCGACAAGCTCTAATTTTAACGAGAATTGACAAAATTATATCATAAATACTATTATTCAATTAATTTAAACAAAATACCTAAACACATAAGATAATTAATCTAAAACAAGAAAATAAACACAATTACATAATTAATTTAAATGAAACACATAAACATGTAAAATAATTAATACTAAACAAAAACAAAACTAATTCATAAACCTAAAGACACAATTAGACAAAACACAAAAAAAAGTTATCCTAATTACTATTTTTTCTTCCTTTTTTTTAGTTAAAAGAAACATTAATATTAAATTCACTCAAAATCAAAGAAACAATTAAATTGCTTTTTTTTTTGCATGATTAAATCGCTAAAAAAAGAACACAAATTCTTTCTTTTTTATATTATTTTAAAACAAACTCAGCTAAATGAAAATAAAATTTCAATAAAACGTAACCAGCCCAAACACTTCCACATTTAATTCCCTTTTTATTTTAAGAAAATCAAAATAAAATAAATAACAAAAGTGACCTAACAATAAGTATTTTTTTTAACTTAGAATTTTGACCAAAAAAAAAGTAAAGCTACACTCCAACAAATGAATAAAAAAAACAAAGAAAGAAAAGAAAAATCAAAAGTAAAGAAGAACAATGGGGATAGGGTTACTATATACACACTAACACGCATACATACTAACACACGCACTCTTAGTCCGATTAACACATACACGTGCGCACCTCTCATCCTTACATACACAAACACATCCCTCACCAACACACACACATACACACACACACATACACACTTTAACTAAAAGGAAAAGAGAAAAACAGAGAGATGACACAGAGAGTTAAAGAAAGAGATATGGGAAAAGAGAGAGAAAACAGAGAAAGAGGGAGACGAAGGAAGAGGTGGTGACACAAGAGGAAGAGTGAGAGAGATCATGATGGTGCAGGGGTTGCGCCGCGGCAGCTCCACAGAAGGTTCCCCAAGGTTGGCCTCACGACGTGGCTGTGCATGGGGTGGAGCTTCACAGCCGAGGTAAGGAGGAAGAGAGGTGTACTGCCACGGAAGTACATTGAGCTGGGTAGAGTCCGATCTAGCGCGGCCCGCGTGCGATGGTTAGCTGTGTTGGCAGTTTGATGCTGAACAGGGGGGCCTCACGGGACGCCACGGTGGCTGGCTGATCGGCTTCGACGACGGAGGCAACGATGAGAGACTTGGATAGGGGCTGTTGGTGGTGGTCGGGAAGCCGAGGAGGATGCCATGGTGGCTTGGGACCGGGAGTGGCTATGGAGAACGAAGAAGGAAGATAAGGATGATTGGCACAGCTGTGCGAGGAGGGGAAGGAGCTCGCTGCGTGGTGGTTCTTGATAAAAGAAGGAGGTCTCAGACTTGGTGCCGGCAGTTTGCGGCTTGGTTGGAAGGCCGAAGGAGAACTCGGATGGAGATGATGGTGCTGGAAGGGAAAGGGGGCCGGCGGTGGAGGTGATATCGCTGGCTCCCCTTGCAGCCTCTGCCTCTTTTTGTTTTTGTTTTTTTTTTTAGAAATTTGAAATTATTGTTTTGTTCTGATCTGGGACTAAGATTTTTGTGAGTTTGAAATGAACTGTTAATGAACTAATGAATAATATGGATTGAGATGAAAATTTGGTATCTGGATTTTTCTTTGTTTGCTTTTGGTTTAATGACGAAGGTGATGCATGGTTGCTGGTGTTGTGCTAAAAGGGGTGGTGAAGGTTGTCTTGGGAGTGATTCTCCCTCTCCCCAGTCCGTTGATGATGGATGTATTGTATATGTTTGGTCAAATGAAATCATTGTTGATTTTATTTTCCCATTTGACTGGTGGGAACATGTAATCATAAAAGCAAAAAAAAAGAAAAAGAATACTTTAGGGGAAGAGCGGCCATGATGATGTCCGCCACCCCTTCCGCTTTGCTTTGAAGAACCGAGGATCCAATGTCCCTTTCCATTATTTCTTTTTTTGGACCAAAAGCAGGGGCCTCAAAAAATAAAACAGGTTAGACAAATGGGATGGACCAAAATGAAAATAAAACAAAGTGGACTACAACAAAAAAAAAGGGGCTAAAATAGATTGGACAACTAAAATGGGTTACCATAAAATAAAATAGGCTGACTCTTTTATTATGCAAACAAAAATACAAAATAAATAAATAAATGGACAAAATATGATATTCACAGCAGTACAATGTGATTATCCAAGAGCAATATCAAGAGCTTATCACCTTGCTTTAGAGCACAAAATGTCACTCCTCAAATCATGTTTCTAGTTCAGCAACCTTAAATCCTTCTACAGGTCTCAATGTATCAAATACTTTTGATCCCCTTGCTCTAGGTATCATGATTAACACTTTATCAAGAATACATCATTTGGCATCTGTAAACAATGTAGCACATATGAATCACTAGATCCTAGACTCTGGGGCCACTGATCACATTTGCTTTCAATCACACATGTTTTCTACTTACAAGAGAATTAAACCAGTACATGTTAGATTGCCTAGTAGCAAATTAATAACTGCTGAATTTTCTGGAACAATTCACTTTTTTGAATGTTTTTATCTAATAGATGTACTATGTACCTGAATTCACTTGCAATTTAATCTCTATGAGCAAACTGATCAAAACTCTAAATTGCAAAGTGGTTTTTGATCCTAATAATCATTGTCTTATATAGGATGCTCATACATAGATGAGGATTGGATTAGCTAGGCTATGGGGAGGATTATACCTTTTGACAGAACCTGCCATTCTTGAAGAAAGAAAAGTGGTTTACTGCAACTCTTGTCAAACTAAAAATTTTGATCTTTGACACTTTAGACTAGGGCACTTGTCCAATGATGTACACAACATAATCCATAATTGTAATCCCGAAGTTTCTTTCAATAAACTGGATGTTTGTGAAACATGCCATTTTGCAAAACAAGGAAAATTATCTTTTCCAGTCAGTAGTTCTAAATTTGCTTTCCTTTTTCAACTTATACATGTTGACATTTGGGGACCCTTTGGGACTCCCTCTTTGCATGGCTATAAATACTTCCTCTCTATTGTAGATGATTTCACTAGAAATACTTGGATTTTATTCATGAGAAGCAAAAGTGAAACACAACAACACCTAGTTAACTTTTACCAATTGATCTCTACACAGTTTAATTGCAAAATTAAAACCTTGAGATCTGATAATGGTGTAGAATTTAAAATGCCAAACTTCTATGCAGAAAGAGGCATTATACACCAAACTACATGTGTTGAAACACCACAACAAAATGGTGTTGTGGAAAGAAAACATTAACACCTTTTAAATGTTGCTAGAAGTCTCATGTTTCATGCTAAACTACCCAAAATTTTATGGTCTTTTGCCATTGGACATGCTGTTTATATCATTAACAGATTACCTACACCAGTTTTGGCTGATTCTTCATCTTTTGAGAAGCTATATAACAAAGCACCTAATTTCACTAACCTAAAGGTATTTGGATGTCTTTGTTTTGCTTCCACTATCCTTGCTAATAGACACAAATTCGACCCTAGAGCCAGAAAACCTATTTTTTTAGGATTCAATCCAGGCACTAAGGGATACCAGTTGTATGATCTTAACAATAGAGAATTATTCTATTCAAGGAATGTTTTATTTCATGAATCCATTTTTCCTTTTCAAACAGAACAGCTACAATTCTCTATTCCTAACAACACCATTATTCCCTTTGTGTCTAGCAATGATTTCGATTGTACACATAACAATGGAACTATAAAATTGCCACAAAATGACACACCTAATGCTGCTGAAGATCTAACACATATTACTATCATTGTTGAGGAACAACCAGCACCACAAAAATCCAATAGACAGAGGTAGAAACGACTATATTTAGAAGACTACCATTGCAACCTCTCCATTGCAGCTAATCATCTCCTCTCTTCTACTGTCAAGTACCTTTTATCTGATGTTCTCTGTTATTCTAACCTATCTCCTTCACATAGAGCATATAGCATATCTATCTCATCATATGTTGAACCTAAGAATTATCAAGAGGCTGTCAAACATCAATGCTGGAGAAAAGCTATGAACAATGAATTGCAAGCTCTCAAAAACACAAAAACATAGACCATCATATCCCTTCTTGCCGAAAAAACCCCAATTGGATGCAAATAGGTCTACAAAATTAAACATAAAATTGATGGCTCCATATAAAGATACAAAGCAAGACTTGTAGCAAAAGGATATACACAACAAGAAGGAATAGATAACTACTATAAGGATTCTCATAGCCATAGCAGCCTCCTTTAATTAGCACTTACATCAATTAGATGTCAACAATGCCTTCCTACATGGAGTCCTACATGAAGAAGTATACATGACCTTACCTCAAGGTCTCACTTCCACTCATCCTAATCAGGTTTGCAAATTAGAAAAATCTCTCTGTAGCTTGAAACAAGCTAGTAGACAATGGAATGCAAAATTAACATCATCCTTTCTTTTTTATGGATATACACAATCAGAGAATTGGAAACTCTTTTACAGCATTGTTAGCATATGTGGATGATGTGATTTTGGTAGGAAATGACATCATAGAGATCAACAAAATTAAAAAGTCTTTGGATGATAGTTTTAAAATTAAAGACCTTGGACCACTACAATTTTTCTTTGGCCTAGAAATTGCCTGATCCTCTAAAGGGATCAATCCATGCCAAAGAAAATATAGCTGCAAATTACAACAAGATCAGGGAACCACTTACCATGATGTTGCTGCATATTTAAGATTAGTAGGAAGACTTCTTTATTTAACTACTTCTAGACCTGATCTCACTTATTTAGTTTAGCAACTAAGCCAATTCATAGCTAAACCAATGGATAGTCATTATCAAGCTGCCATGAGAGTACTCAGATACCTCAAAGCTGCTCTAGGAAAAGGGTTGTTCTTTATTGCCTAGAAATCCCTTGTCCTGACAGAATTTTCTGACTCTGACTGGGTCGGTTGTAGAGACTCTCAAAAGTCCATCACTGGATATTGTACTTTTCTCGGATCAGCATTAGTTTCTTGGAAGTGCAAGAAACAAAACACAATAGCAAGATTATCATCTGAAGTCGAATATAGGGAGGGCCTTAGCATCCCTCACCTGTGAAGTCCAATGGCTCATTTACTAACTCAAGGACCTATTCCTACTCTTGTCTCCATATATTGTGACAACCTTTCAGCCATACACATAACAAATAGCCCAGTTTTCCATGAAAGAACCAAACATACCGAAATTGACTGCCATATTGTTAGAGAAAAACTCTACTCTGGCATTGTCCATCTTTTACCCGTTAGTTGCTTTAACCAAACAACTGATATATATATCTTCACCATACCTCTTCCCCTCAGCCTCTTTTAGCATCGCCATTCCAAGTTGGGAATGCTTGACATCCATTCCTCAGTTTGGGGGGGGGGGGGTGGTATTGGAGGTTACATAATGAACTCTGTTATAACTACTTACTAATGGTAACAACCTTCCCTTGTATTACCTACTGTTAGTAACAACCTTCCCTTGTATATAAATAAGTACCGATACTCATATGAAACACACGTTGTATTCTTTAATCAATAACTTTCAATGTTAATTCCACTCAAATGTTCTCTCCCATCTCTCTCAATTTCTTTCTGTTATGTTATTCTAGGTTTACCAAGAAAACCATCCACCATCAACTGCCACTACCATTTGTCATTCAATCCAGCTTGTAGATCGATGCTGCCAGCACCACAAACAGTCCTGCCTTCTCCACTCTTCCCCCAATGCTGCGTCACCTTTGTCCGAACCTTTTATTGCTTCCCTCCCCAGTTAATGGAGTACAAAGTCCAAATAGCCCTCTTTCTTGATTTTGCCACACTCCATCATTATCGAACTTCATAATCTTTTTATTATTATTATTATTTTTTCAACTTGCCGTTATTGGTTTCAAAAAAACTTATACTTGTTGAAAGTTTTGGCTTTTATTAATGTTATTGATTATCGATGCTTGAGAGAAAGACTTGATTCCTGGAAAATAAGTTGGTCAATGAGTATAATGCTTTAAGTTGTTTTTTATATTTATTTTTGAATGTGTTTGCCGTGAAAACTATGAACAAATTAGAGAAAAGACAATTTTTTATGGGCGGTGCTCGCCCAATGAAGAGAAGAGCTGATGATGGTTGTGATGTTGGATAGAACGTTGTTTCATGAATGAGTGATTTTTTAGGGTTAGAGAATGCTTTTTGGAGGATGTACACAATGTGAGAAACATTGAGGTGAAGATGGTGGTGAAACTGGAAGTTGGAAATGGAGTCACCAGTCAATTGGGATTGAAAAGGGTAGTTTTGTATTTTAAAAATTATTTTTATTATCTTTACAAATTATTTTCTTATTTTTATTTTTATATAACTTTATATCTTTAAATTTCAACCATTAAAATAAAATCTAATGGTAAAAAATAGGCAATCATATAATGGTCCAAAACAATAGAGGACCAAATTATTAGTCACCGTATAATTATCAGAGAAAGTACAGGTTGTTATCCGTTGAACTACGGATAATTGTAAATACATTGATTGATGATGGCTGAGATGAACGCTCGATGGTCTCTCATTTGGTTAGGGAAAGAAATGAATTGCTTTCAACATTTATGGCATTTACATTCAATAATTAGTAATCAATACAGAAAATTTTAGTAATAGAGATAAAGATCCTAATAGTTCTTCCAAGATAATATATTAACATAAAAAGAGGTGGGATGCATTGTACAAGAACAAATTAAACTAAATCATGTAATTCAATGGAAAAAAAAAACTCAATCATGTAATAAGGACAAACTCAATTTGGACAAAAATGTACTACACTCATATAATTATTATTAAAAATTAATTTCTATACATTAAAAATATAAATTTATTTTATATTATCATTCAATAATGTATTTCACATCAATAAAAATGACTAAGTCTTGCACTTATTACTTAAAAGTTATGTAAATAGAATAATATAATTGGATGAAAAAGTGAAATGTTTTTACACTATTAGTGTATTAAAATTAAGCTAAAAAAAGATTAAACCAAATTTGTGTTAACCTCAATCGGTGACTGATTATAACCCGGAAGAAAGGAAAAGAACGAGGCAGACTCTTATTTTGGTGTTTTCATAATTTTGTAATTATTTTATATAAAATATATTTTGGCTCCTGCTATTGCAAAAGCAAAACATTGCTTGATTTTTCGATCAGTTTCTTACGCCTGTCTATGCATAGTTGCCGTCGCTGCCAGGTTACAAATACATAATCGCAAGAGTAATGTTATGTATACAATAAAATTATACAATAAATATACGCCATATATCTTATTCTCATTAAGGATTTCGTGATGTTTGAGGGTATATTTTGACCGGTTAAGCATGGTAGAGTGAAATAGAAGGATTGAAATTTTTTCAAGGTCCATTGTCTATATTAGATAATTTTGAGTGGAGTGGAAAGGGGATGGATAGAGTTTTTCCCACCCCATTTTCATATCTTTTGTCCCCCAAATTAAGAGATGAGATAGAATACAGTGTTTTTTAAAATAAAATTATTAGTGGTTTACGGTCATTACTAATATTACTATATTTTAGTTTAAAGATATTATAGGAATAAAAAAAATATATTCTTCAATCCATCCCATTAAGTTGTTGACAAATCCAAAAATTGAAATTAGTACGGATACATGCATATGTACACACATCTATATATGTACACTCTTAAATTATAGTGGGGCCATTATGTATTTTTTTTTCCTATTACCTAAATTTATCTGTATATCTTGTTATGCTTATGTATTTTTTTTTTCATTATCTAAATTTTCTAGATCCATTATCTAATACTTTTTGTCATATAAATGGATCATAAAATTGAACCTACGTGATCACATGGTTAAGGGACTGTGAATCCCTTTCACTTGATTATTGGTCCACTCCAACATAAATTTCCCACCATGACACAGTTACTCATCAAAGCAGCCCAAAAAAGGAAACATAAAAATCTCTCTTATGTGTTGGGACACAAGAGTTATTGAAATAGAATAACGCAACTTAAATAAAACTGAAAAAATTAAAACTGACATAAAATTACACATATTTTTAAATATAAAAAGAGAATAATAATATCTTCTCTTATATTAGGAGAACACACATATTTCTTTATAAAAATAGACAAAACTCTCATATCATAAGACAATATATATATATAGGGTTAGAATCAAGTTATACCAGTGTAACTTCAAGCAAAGTTACACCACTTATAATTTTCAATAAATTAAATTTTTTACCTATCCAACTGATGAATTACAATTACCTATCATAAAAAGTATTCGTACCAAATTTCATAAAAATTGAATATCAATACCAATGCAATCATATGGCTCTTATTTTTATTTATTTTAAGTATATATATATATATATATATATATATATTATGTCAATTTTGATATATATAAAAACTATGTCAAATGACTTTTTGCTTAATTTGAAATTTCACAGAGTTAATCTATATGGTGTGAGCTTCTAATCCAATAGTAAATTTTGTAAAAATTTACACCAATAAAAAGTTATTCAATGGTGTAATATTTTTTTAAAGTTACACTAATATAACTTGATCTATATATATATATATATATAAAGGCCACTGAAAGCACAAATCATGTGAAGCTACTGTGCATCATGCATAGTAATTTCACATGAAACACATGCACAATAATTTTACATGAAACACAGTTATGAATAGAGAGGACGTAAAAGAAGCATTCCATCCCAAGCTGAAAGTATTTTTCAGCTGTTTAAGAAGAGGCAAAGTAAGCTTTTTGTAGTGAGAGAAAAATAGAGAGTGTGTGTAAAAAAATTTCAAGAGTTGGTGAGTATACACAGGAGATTTTGGGTATATTCCCTAGATCTCTGTAATACTATTAATTGTAGTAGAAGAGAGTCTCATTGATTGTAATTACTCTTTAAATATAGTAAAATATTCAAAATTTAGCTCGTGGTTTTTCTCTCAAAATTACAGGAGGATTTTTCACGTTTAAAATTTGATGTACAATTCTCTTGATATATTTTATTAGTGCGAATAGTAATGAAGTACTATTCATAAATAGTGATGTGGATTCCACTGTATAGTACTATTTATAAATAGTGACATGGGTCCCACTAGAGTAATATTTATGCGATTTTACTGTGAAGTACTATTCACATTAATACTGATGCATGGATCCCACTGCAAATTACTGTTCATCATGTTTCATTTATCCATTACTCTTCATAAAGTTGAACGTGCTTACACTCACATCTATAAAGTGTATATTATAATTAGAGTATATCTAACTCTAACTCTGGTATTCCCTAACATGCTCTCCTTTTTTTTTATTGTGCTTCAACTGATTGCATGTGGCCTGTATCTATAAAGGATTTCATCCGGATGGAAAATTTTTTTTTGACAACGCATGCTATGCATTTATAGCATACTATGATTTGCTTCGCCCAAAAATATGAAGGAAATCCATCTGCTTCATATTTCTCATTTTTTCCAACCGCTCCACCCACCATCATTTAATTTCTTTGACCAAAAGAAGCCAAATCGTGCACAATTTCCTACTTAAGTTGCTTTTGTGAATTTTCAAAATCTTTTTTCATCTTGTCAATTTAATATTGCCTACCTTTTTTGTAGGCCATAGAAGGATTTAACCATTAAAACTTGTCGGTGTTAATTGGTTTTATTGTCATTACATGTGCTAAATTATCTTTAATGAAAATATTCTGCGTATCTATATTTCCTTCTGCTTTTTAATATATTTCTGCCTATTATGTTCTAGTTTCTGCTTTTTAATATATTTCCACCGACCAGTATTTAATTTCTTTGTATTGAAGAAGCCAAATTGTGGTTTAGTATTCAAATTATGAATGAATGAGGTTCACATTAGGGTAATGTTCCGCTCAGCACAACAATAAAAAAAATGTGATAATAGCAATGACGGTGATGACGGTGATGGTGACGATGATGATGCAACTCATCATGACGTGAAAAATCAAATCGTCAACTGGTTGGGTAGCAACATGTTCTTCACTCCGACGCTATAAAAGAGCACGAGCTAACCACGAGCTGAAGCAATAAAGAGGGAGGGAACAGGAGAGAAGTCTTGGCAAGCAAAAGAGAAGAGAAAAAAGTGAGAGTATAATCTAACCTCCCTGTCCACCGCTTGTTTTGCGTTTATATTGTGCAATATGATACGCTATTTAGGTTCATATATATGTTATTTAGAGGCTTTTATTTATTTATTTTTTAGCTTTTGACAGTCTCGCTTATGTTTATGTTTATATTGTGCTTATTTCATAGGGTGCATTGTATGTGACTCTAATCTCTCTCTCTCTCTATATATATATATAGCATAACCTTTCACATGCAAATAAACATATACCACATCTTAACAAATTAAGGCTGATTAAATTGTCATCACCAATTTAGTACCACATGAAAAAGAACAAATTAAAGCTTAATTAAAATTGGGCAGATAAAAAATTATCCTTTTCTACGTTAATTGGTTTTACTTTTGTACAAAATGTTTTTCACATTAAAAAAAAAACATGTTTTCTGAAAAAGGCTAATGTTTTGGTTTAAGTTTAATAGCAATCAGGTGGGATCAATGCTAAGCTTAGTCATCATGCATTTATTTTCGTTTTGTATTAAAATGATATTTGTTTTTTTGTCCTCCTATAAGCGGAGACGCATCCCGGAACTCTTCTCAATATACAGGTCTTTGCCGTCCGTATACCTACGAGACGAAGTATCTTCAAAATAATTGAAAGAAATGAATGACTTTGAGAAAGACGTTCCAATGCCAGTGAGTCCTATGGCGCATTACTTCAACAGCTCTGTGTTAAGTGTATTCGTTCTTGGTGTTTTTGAGTCTGAGATTCCAATAGATGACTCAAGAGTTGTGCACAAGTTTGAAGAGATGCTTCTTCCCCTCAACACACGCTTCTCTTCAATCATGGTACGTAAAATCTAACATTTCTAGCTACAACCTCAGCGTTAGAAAAAATTTAAAAGGGCAGTTAGACTAAGAGAATTAAGCTAATTAAGAAATTAAGGCTAAAGCTAAAACTTTGACTACTGATTTTTCTTATTTCATTTCAAATGGTTATGTACCTAAAATTAGGTTTTTAAGCGAGGACCACCATCATATTCAATAGTGATAGAGTGAGTATCTCACTTAAATACCTATTTTTAGATGTTAAAATAACAGTACTCGTTACATGTATAGAGGATAGAAGGTATTCTAAAACCTTCATCTCCAACTCAACCCTTATTGTTATTATAAAATATTTCTAATGAATTTTCTTCCCTAACACTCAATGATCATATTATTCTTCAATTCAGATAAAAAAAAAATGAAGCATAATATCGGGGAAAAAGATTTATATCATTTAAAACGAGTCTGTCATAAAAGTAAAGGTGTACATTTAGCCTCAAATCAATAAAATACATCGTAGTATTATAATCTATTACATGATCTAAGAATGAATACAGTCCTATTTTTTCACTTTATAGACAAAATTATTTGAAGCGAGTTTTTTAAATTGAAAAAAAAATGTCTTTGTATAAATTTGAACAGATCGATGGCCAAAAAGGGAAGAAACAATGGAAGCAAGTGGATGTGTGTTTCAAGGAACACATCAAGATTCCCATGTTTCCATCCAACAAGTCATATGGTGATCATTTTGAGGAATATATGTCAAAAATAGCCGAGGAACAGTTACCACAAGATAAGCCACTTTGGGAAATGCATATAATTAAGTATCCAACAAGCAATGCTGCTGGCACTTTTCTTTTCAAGTTTCACCATGCTCTTGGAGACGGCTACACCCTCATGGCCACAGCACTTTCATGCGTGCAAAGTGCATATGATCCTTCAAAGCCTGTAGCGTTTCCTTCAAGCCGAAAATCACTGGAGTCAAAAACCACTAGCAAATCCATACCTCAAACTATCTCTTCGGTATTTAAAGGTGCATCTGATTCTATGTGGAGCGTATTAAAAGGTAGCTTGATTGCTGACCATCAGACACCAATTAGGCCAGAGCACGAAGACTTGGGGTTTAGACCTATGGCTATCTCAAGTCTCTCTCTCCCTTTGGATAGCATCAAAGAAGTAAAAAATAAGCTGAAAGTGGTAAGTTTTATGTGAGAGTGTTGAATGCACGTGGTTTTTCTATTATTTATTTGAATTATCCATTTGAATACATTTTCTTTTATTTAAATTTCTTAATTCAATAAAGCTATTTGAACATTTTAAACCGGGTATCCTAATTTGAGACATCCACCAATTATCTTTGAATGTGACGATGTCCACCACCCACCACACTCATCAATCACGTCCAAATATAATTATTTGGGTTCCAAATGTTCAAATAACATTTTCTTCTTTATCTCCTTTTTCTCTTTAACCAAGCAATGGATACATAATTATTGGAAGAATGGTGATATGATTTCCTTTTACAAGCCTTTTTCCTTAAACAATATAATTAATCAATCACCAAAAAAGTTCATTCTCTTAACTTTCCACATGTCCTAGGAACACTATATATATATAAAAAAAATAAAGATAATTCATTTTTGTAATTACTTTTTAGTATTTTCTAATTCTGTTTAATTTTATTTTGAAGTATATTCAATTCAAATCTTTCTCATATTTTTTTCCTTTCCCACTCACTTCTTCTTTTGAAAAATAACTACTTCATTTTAAGTCATTTACAAACAAAAAAAATATTTAATTTTATTAATATTTAAAAGATAAAAAATATGGCCAAGCCGCTAGTGTGTGTGTATATATATATATATATTAAGCTATACCTTGATAGCATATACTTATTTCATGTTTTAATTCCTCTTATTTAGGTTCGATATCCAGTGATGCAAATAATACTAATCAACTAATAATTAGGTTACTGAACTCCCTTTTAATGTGTGAGGTTATGTTAATTGAACCATGTTTTTGGTCTAAAAAATGGTTAAACATGCTAATTGATTATTTCGTTAATGTTGCCTCTATTCGTTAACTGTAGAGCGTAAATGATGCCATGGTCGGCATAATTTTCCTTGGCATTCGATTATACATGGAATCAAAGAATCATGAGTCAAGCAAAACACAGACCACAGCATTGGTGCTGCTCAACACTAGAAAAATTAGAGCTTACAAGCCAGTCAAGGAGATGCTTGCTAGCAATTCCGAGGCTCCATGGGGGAATCGATTTCACTTTATGCACATTCCAATTCCCGAATTAAATGATACCAATTCATCAAACCCACTTGAATTTGTGTTGAAAGCCAACAAAACTATCAATAGGAAGAGATATTCTTTGGCTGTACCACTCACCGGTGTGCTTCTAGGCTTGCTGGAGAAGATAAATGGCCCAGAGGTTGGTAGCTAGGCTCAAGTTCTGCATTTCTTTAAATTTTAACTAATAAACTGTTTAATACTTTTTTTTTCCCCTCTAGTTCACGGTATTTTCATCATCGTGAGTTTTTAACTTATTTAATGTTATCTCAGAGATATTAATGAGTAGTTAATGATAATTGGTTCAGTTGGTTAGGAATTTAATTATAGATCAGATACACTCGTGCGTTTCCTATATAAAACTGTATTTTTTTTGTACCGTATCACTTTTACTCTCGAAAAATATTTAATTTACGACATTTCTTAACAACTTTATACCTTTAGTGTATAAAGTCGCATGAAGATAAAAGATGTAGGGCTCGTATATCTCTATATACTAAAGGTATAAATTATTGTTATAAATAAATATTGTATGACAAACATTTATCCTTACCCTCGTTAGTAAAATTCAGATTTAGTTTTCTCTCAACTCTTTCTGTCTCTTTTCTCAATATCATGGATTTCAAGATGTTGCTTGGTGTTTTAGGCTGCAGCTAGATACCTGTACAAGACATTGAAAAAATCAAGTCTTAGCATCTCACACATGATTGGGCCAGTGGAAAAAGTGGCTTTCGAAAATCATCCCATCAAAGGATTATACTTTATGACTGTTGGCTTATCTCAGGTGTGTGCATATCTCACTGATGCTGCACAATCATTTTTAATCCCTCATTTTGTTATTATTATTATTATCTATATATAGGAAACCTGATTGATCCCTCATTGTTATTAAGCACTTGCATACTAAAATATATAAGGCGCTCTAGCTAAAATTTAATATCCATGTACTAATTGGAAGAAAGCATCCTTTAACGTATGTTGTACAGTCTCTGACCGTGACAATAACAAGTTACATGGGGCATATTCGAGTTGGATTTGGAGTGGAAAAAGGCTTGATCGATGAACACCAATTGATGTCATGTTTTGAAGCTGCTAAGGAGATGATTCTGAGCGCAGCAAGGAAATAATGCAACTAAAATTGAGGAGATCAATTCCATATTGAATAAGATCGATCGATCACCTTTGATACTATGTCTTGTTAAGGTGTAGTTTAATTATGCAAGTTAATTACTTGATATGTGAAACATGTTTAGCCAGTACTGTTCTAGTTTTGTATAGACGTTGTGCATTTGCTCCCTCCTGTTGCCGGGTTTGAGCTTTCTTTGTGTAATTTATCAAAAAATAAAAAAAGATGGAATGGGAAGATATACATCGCCATGGTACGTAATGCATTTGAAGATACTTGGAATTCGGAAAGCATGATGAAGACTTACGTGCTGTGCTATAATATCGGAAAATGAAATGGGAAGATTTGAATCTATGCTTCTTGTGTGAATGCTGTGAAACTAAGGACAAAGTGCATTTGTGATATTATGTTAAAATATTGGATGAAGTTTTTGAGACATTGTAGTTTTTTCTTGGACATTTTGAAAGATCAGTTTCTTTTTTTTCTTTCTTTTTTTCAATAGTTGAAAATATGTGCTGAAGGACTCTACCACATGTGGCATCAAGCCACCTTCATATACCTTGCAAAATCATCAAGTTAAAAGTATAATCACGCAGTACGATATATATATTTTCCATCTATTTTTTTCCCTCATCACATTTATCCTCAAAAATAAATAAAATTGACTTTTTAAGGATTAAAATAATCTTCTACAAGTCTTCTTAAAATTTATAGGGTCGAGTATATGATTATCATATATATAATCATATAATATGATATCATAAAAAAAAATCATCTCATAATGTAATACATTAAAAGGCTAGGTTACGTTTTCTTTACAAAAAAAATAATATTTAAATTGAATTAAAATAAAAATGAATGTTTTAAAAAATAAATTAATATCATAAATTATCTTTTTAAGTATTAAATTGATGACATACGACTCTTTCAACAACCAATTTAAAATTTCACTCAAAATATTTTGTTCCGGATTAAAAATATATTGAGAAATTGTGCATAACTAAAATTATAATTATTGGCAGTGACTCTTTCCATAAAGTGAAGAATCTTTTGCTACAAGTGAATCAGAAGTTAGGTCCATAAGTTTAAGATTTTCTCCCAAACTCATAATTGTCGCTCTTGATCAATGTCGTGTGAAGATATGAAAAACACAATCTTCAAATCAAATGTACTGTGATTTAGAAGCAACAACCAAAACAAAGCCAAGCCCCTGCCGGCGGTGTCAGAGTTGCCACCGTGCCGGAAAACCTGCCATCTAGTGGTGAGATGGGGCTGATGCTGATTTTTTTTTTTTCAGGCGACGAATCTTCTTTGCCAGTGCCAACAGGGAGAGCGCGGAGCTGGTGCCTGGTGGTGGCAGCGATGCTGGCGTGACAACCTTGAGAAGGAGCAAGCTTGGTACAAAATTTTGCACTTTTTTTCCTCCTTTAATCTTGAACTAAAAATAAATTAATATAAAGAGGAAGTTAACAAGTCGGTAATGTTTTAATTTGTAATCTAGTGTTTAATAATATATGGTTAACCAATAGAATTTAATCAAAATAAGAAACCATAGGAAATAAGTAGCTCAATAATTTGTCATTTGATCAAATTCTATTAACGTATTTTATAAAATCAATGTCTTACAATTAAATTCTTTAAAATAACTTAAATTACTGTTGTTGAATACTAATGATTGGATAGTGTAAGTGATTTAGGATTGACATCGGGTATTGTGAATAAAAAGTGAAAAATTAGAGAGCTTTTATGCGCCGATGATATAAAATTTTATTCCAAGGTCATTCAATTAAATCATCCTATTTGCATGACTTTTCAAGTAGTGGGTATAAGACTTAATCATGTTTGTTGATATGGCAATACATGATTAGATTATAGTATAAAAAAATTTTACATAATTTTTTTTATGTTAGTGTATAGAAATTAAATTCAAAATCAAAAGTTTAATTTCTATGCACTGAGAAATGAGAATGTAAAACTTTTTGACAATGTCATCAAATCATATATTATTACATGAATAAAAGTTATTGAGACTCATCTACTATTTAAAAAATCATCAAAATAGGATGATTTGATTAGATAACAATCTAATCATACATAAATTGAACTCAAATTAAAATACTAGGGCCTATTTAGTTTGAAGTTCTATGGGGCGTTTGGTTTGACCATTTCTTATTTTTATTTTCAGTAAAAACAGGAAATGGAGGTGAAAATATGTTTGGTTCACATTGTTTCAAAATGCTTTCAGGAAATATTTTTAAAAAGTGTGAAAATTTGAAAATGGCAAATCCTCATTTCCACTATTTCCGTTGAAAATGTTGAAAATGAAAATGGAGTGAAAATACAGTGGCACTTTTGCAATTATAATCAAATCCACCTTTTACCTGCTTCGCCGCGCCCTCGTCTCCATCGCTAGCGACGACCCAGAAGGAAAACTGAAGGAAGGGCAGAAGCAGCAGTAGTGAACCAAAAGCGACAGGGACAACGACAACGGCAGCGGAGAGGGAGGACAACTCCGATGCCGATCTGGTCAACGATAACTCAGAGAGAGAGCGATGGTGGTGACTTCACTATGGGCTATGGCAGGGGTCCAGGAGCACGATCTCACGGCCCACAGGGGAGGTTAGGTGGTTGTTGCGGAAGTGCGTGGCTCGGTTCTGGGGTGCTACTCGCACGAAGGTACTGGCCGATTTACTGGGGGAAGCTGAACGGAGCTTCGCGGTTCCGTGGTGGTGCAGGCTGATGAGAAGGGAGGCTAACCAGCGGCTTATTCGCGGAGTGGAAGGTTAATGCAGTGGTGGTCGTGGGTCTTGCGGCTGCTGCTGTTGGTGATGCAACGGTCTTCCAGCTGTGCACCGGTGAGTGTGCATAGTGGTGATGAAGCTTCTACCTGTTTCCCTTTCTGTTTCTGCTTGCTCTTTTCATTTTATTGAAAGCTTTAGATCTCTATTAGGTTTTGGTTTGGAATGATGTGGTTATGATGTTTATTTCTGTTAGTCCTTTGATTGTGATTTTGTTTATGATTGAAAGGGAATGAGATTTGCTATGATTTTTTTTTTGTGGTTTTGGGGATTTTTGGTTGGGTTGCTGATGGTGATGATAGTGGTGGTTGTCAGTGATGGTATGGTGACAATTGGAGACAAAATGGGCTTCCTTTTGCCCCACTGGTAAATTCTATTCGTGACCTCCTGAATCAAGATTGCACTTTCAGATTTGCCCATGTCTTCAAAGAAGCAAATGGCTGTGCTAACCATCTAGCCAATTTTGGGCATTCAATTATCAAAAGGGATGTAGTTTTCCTCTCTAATCTTCCCAGTTTTCTTTCTATTATGTCACGACCCGACTTAGGCCATGACCGGCGCATGGGAACACTTTTCCCAGCAAGCCTTAGAACACTAAATTTTCTAGAAAAACGGACAGAGTTTCCTCTATTTTTTGAACATTTCCCAAATAATTACATAACCTGCAATGTTTCCAATAAATTCACAGCATTTGGGCATCAAGCATTCTCAGAATGCGCCCTTCCAGTACATAATAATATTTCAGCATATCCCAGTCATAGTGCCAACACAGTTCAACATAAAACCAAATTAAGTTTACAAATCTTTTCCAAACATAACATATATAGCTAAGTCATAAGTTTTCAAATACAAATACAACACAAGTCCAAGGAACCTGCCTGTGACATATGGAGCAACTGACATCTATAGGCTAAACCACATATGGATGAAAACTAAAAAGGCCTTTACAAAAAGGCTCACCAACTTAAGAGTTTATTAAGATTGTGCCGGAGGAACACCAGAACTAGCACTAGCACCTGTATCTGAAAAGGGTGGAAATACAACGGGGTGAGTTTTGCAACTCAATGAGAGATAGGGTATCCATAGTTTACTAAATACAAGCATAAAATAATATAAACATAATAATGTATATATACTCATAAAATAGGATTTACATACTCATATGAATTCAAATACATTGGGGAATTATCCAAAGCAGAACGATAACAAGTCCAGACATGACCCAAGGCCATGTGCGGGTTAGCACCACACCTGCTAACTAGAGTTGGCCCGTAGCCATATACAAGTCCAGACATAGCTGCAGCTATGTGCGGGTTACCACGTCTCCTGCTAACTAGAGTTTCTCATCGTGCACCGAGGGTAACGTTCTGCCAGATTAACTACACGTTCTAACTATAGAATTTTCCCCAATTTAACTCAAAATCATGCACATTACATAATATAAAATTAACATAATATGTTCTCAAATTCAATATTCATTACAGTTCAACTCAAAATATTTAAATAAGCATAATAATTATATTATGGCCTCTAAATAAAAGTTTATCATTTCAAACATACAGCGACATTTTCAATAAATAAATTATTTTCTTCTATATCAACATACTTTCAACTCTTTATATCATTTTATATTGTTTATCATGCATAAAGTAACCTACAGATATACTATCTACTCACAGCTATTGGTTCAAAGAACCGAAGATTAATGCCTTTGATGCCACCTATTCAAGTGTTGATGCCCGATTGCTCTATCGCTCTAGGAACAAGATAATATTAATTTTTGTGAGCTGACATTATCACAAAATTATATAAATTAGCCCCAATTCAATAAAAGCCCCAAATTCTAAAATTCAATAAACCTAACAATATTCCTAAAATAATCACAAATTTCAATAATTTAAACGAAGTAGTTTAGGAGCTAATTTACCACTTGGAGTATAGAATTAGTGAAGAAAATCACTCCAATTCTTACTAAACTTCAAACTCTCTCAAATGGAGTTAGAGAGAGAAAGTGGAGGTGTGAGGAGAGAGAGAGCAGTTATGACGGAGAGGATGTGGAGGAGATGATGATAATGGAGGTGGTAGTGATAATTGTTGATGATGGAAGCAAAGATGATGATGAAGAATGGAGATGAGGGAGAAAGAAAGAAAGAAGTGAAGAGGAAGAAGGGAGGAGGGGGGTTACGGGCGGAAGAAAGAAAGGGAAGAGAGAATTATGGGGAAGAGGGGAAGAAGAGAAGATAAAAAAAGAGAGAAGTATATAGTGGTCTATACCACTTAAGGTGCACGATGGTCCTCACTTAATTTTTTTTTTTTTACGGTCATCACATATTGCTTTTTTGGCCGACGCTTCTGGTACTGTCTGTGCCCATTTTGTAGGTAGCTATGTTTAGCCCTATATTCAATCAAAAAAAGAATAACAAAGATAATATTATTATATTAAATTTAATTTTGAAAATATATTTTGAACTTAAATAAATCAAATATATTTTCATTGTTTTCGTTTTTTAAAAATAGGATTTTCCTTTATAAACCAAACGCATTCCTGAATTTTAAAAATCTGAAAATGAAAATGATTTTTAGAAATGAAAATAGAAAATATTTTCACAAACCAAATGCAAGTTTTCAGTTTTTATTTTCAGTTTTCTAGATTTTATGAAGGAATACTGAAATTCTAAAATCGAATAAATTTCAGTTTTCAATATTTCCTCCATAACATTCTGAAAAACTGATAATAAAAACTAAAGATTGAAACCAAACATGCTTAAACTACCAATAATTTTCAATTTTGATCATGATAATAGACCATCTATCCAACAAGAAATTTTGACTATATTATATATATGGATCATTTCTCTACAAAAAGTCTATTTTAATTTTGAATCGTGAACATTTTGCTAGAATTGGGTAACAAAGATCAACCCATGCACATTTGATCATGGAGCTTCTCATACAATGTTATGTTATATGCTATTTCTCCCAAATGTTTAAGCCAATGGCAGAGACAAGTGAAGGGTTGTATACCTAATACACCGCAATTTTGTTCTAGTTGTGTATTATTTCTCTTAAAAAATTTAGACACGGGGAGACTTAGTGCCTTACCCATAATGGGCAAACGCGCCTTCGTTCGTGTATTTTTCGCAGACCATGCTTTCGTACCACGGACAATTTTCCACTGTATGTTATATATAGAATCCCAGAAAAAAAAGTTTTCCCTCCTAGAGGCCGTTGAGCCACTAGAGCCTAAAGCATGATTCACAACTCCGCGTTTTGCACAGGCCGGTCAATTCAGGTCAACACCATGATGTTTCTTCAGAATTTGGTGTAATGTTTCACTTTTCTTCAGTGAAAAGTGACGCACTGGCACGCGTATATAGTATTAAGATTTATAATAGATTCATCTTATTTGGACATGGCATTTTGGGTGAGGAACTGAAGATATATATAAGGAATCCTATTACATAACTGCGGAATCAAGGGACCGCGGTAGCAAGTGATGATGCTGTCATCCAACCCCCCACTAGTGTAAATTCTCTATTTCTGTGCACGTCAAACTCCTATGATCAATTGACATCTAAAAAGTTATGCCAAAACAAGTTTTTGACTAAATACTCGTTTTGATCTCTCAAAAATAAGGGGACAAATTGATTCCTCCATACCGAGTTCTTTAATTGCACGAAAGTGAGGGTTTACTCTTGAGTTTTTCTTATAAATAAGGACAGTTTGTTTGGATTTAGAAAGCATGAGCAATAGTGTACAAAACAATTAAGAACCAGCAAAATGGGTAGCATAGGGAAGGGGCCACTCTTGTTTTATTTTGATATCCTAGTTCTTCTTCTATTCATGTCATTCCAAGTGCTGATATGCTATGAATCTGATAGCATATCCCCAGGTCAGACACTGTCAGGTCACCAGACCATTTCTTCCCCAGGGGAAGACTTTGAAATGGGCTTGTTTTCACCAGGTAACACCGGTAGCTACTACTTGGGCATATGGTACAAGGCTCTTCCACTACCAGAAAAAACAGTGGTTTGGGTAGCCAATAGGGACCAACCTTTCTCTGAACCAAACTCTTCGTTCTTGGAGTTTTCCCATGGTGGCAACTTAGTCCTTAACACTTCAAATGGACTAATTTGGTCCACAAATTTGACCACCGTCACGCCTCATTCATTTGGTGTACTTGGTGACGATGGAAATTTCATTATATACAGTGATCCCTCTTCTTACAAAGTAGTATGGCAGAGTTTTGATCATCCAAGTGATACATGGCTGCCGGGGGCTCAATTTCGATATGGCAGTGTGCTCAGATCATGGAAAGATAAGCATAACCCAGCACCAGGGCTCTCTTATGCTGAGATAGATATTCCAGCTCAAATGCTGTTAAGGAATGGCTCCACATCCTATTGGATTGATCCCAATGAATTTGAAAGCATACACACCACAGTGGAATACTTTCCAGTGAATTCCTCATATGGTTTCTTTAAGTATTCGGTGGTGTACTTATCTGGTCTTGTTAGATATGTGCTGGATGTGGATGGCCATCTCAAGCAGTTTGTATGGTGGGATGACTTCCATAGATGGAACTTGATTTGGAGACTACCACCCCATAAATGTGACTCGGCATGTGGTGATTTTAGCATATGTGATGGTAAGAGTCTGCCTAGCTGTCGTTGCATAAAAGGGTTCAAACCCAAAATACAAAAGTATTGGAACATGGGGGTTTACACTAATGGATGTGTTAGGGATGATGATCTTATGCTGTGTGATGACAGCAGACCAGACACATTCTTTGTTTTACACAATACACGCTATCCACATAGCCCGGAATCTTTTGCCGTGGAGAGTTCCAGTGAGTGCCTCTTGGAATGCTTAGAAAATTGTTACTGTTCTGCTTATGCGTATTATGATAACAGATGCCTCATTTGGACGGACACGGGCTCAATGGAAACGTTGAGGGAAGTTTCATCGGATGAGGAGATTGGAGGAGATTTGTATGTCCGAGCTGCAGCACCCAAGACGAAGAAGGGACATAAGTTGCCTTTGAATTGGATTCTTCTGGCACTAGCAGCAGGCATTGCTTGCCTCTTTGGCATTGTTATTGTGCTGGACACAAGAAGGAGGGAAGTGCCTAGTGGTGGTAGCTCTTTCGAGGCAACAGGCCATACAGTAATGCGTTTCAAGCACCAAGTCTTGCGAAAGGCAACAAAAAATTTCGCAAAGAAACTTGGGCAGGGTGGTTTTGGCACTGTTTATAAAGGGAAATTGCCCAATTCAACTTTCATTGCAGTAAAGGAACTTAGTGGCCTAATGCAGAGAGAGAAGCAGTTTAGAGCAGAAATGAGCACAATTGGAGTGATCCAGCACAAAAATCTTGTCAGGATATGTGGCTATTGTGTACATGATTCAAAAAAGTTCATAGTTTATGAATATGTACCAAATGGTTCTTTAGAATCTCTTCTTTTCCACAGGGATTGTAATGTGTTGGATTGGAAAAGACGATACAATATTGCTCTTGGGACTGCCCAAGGCTTGGCCTACCTACACGAGGAGTGTAGAGACTGCATCATACACTGTGACATCAAGCCGGAGAACATTTTGTTGGATGCAGAGTATAACTCCAAAGTCGCTGATTTTGGCCTTGCAAAGATTTTGAGCCGAAACTTCAGCCGGGTTCTTACCACCATGAGGGGAACTAGAGGCTATCTGGCACCGGAATGGTTTTCAGGTGAAGCTGTCACGGCAAAGGTTGATGTATACAGTTATGGACAAGTACTTTTCGAGATTATTTCTGGCCGAAGAAACATGGACCTGTTAAATAATGAACTAGGCAACTATTTTCCAGCAGTTGTTTTCAACACACTGAAAAGTGGAGCAGATGTTCTGGTCCTTGTTGATCCCAAGTTAGATGGCAAAGTCGATGTGGAAGAGATAACAAGGGCTTGCAAGGCTGCATGTTGGTGCTCTCAAGAGAATGAGAAAGACAGACCAACCATGAGACAGGTTGTTCAAATTTTGCAAGGAATTCTAGATGTAAGTGTCCCTCCAATTCCAAGGTTTCTGCAGTCCCTCGCAGAAACTTCATTGCGAGAAACTGATATCAAGAGAATTGAGGCTGACATTACATCAAGTTCACCATCAACAAGTTTCACCTTTCATGAACCTTGTGAGTATTTTCAACACTTCCTTAGAATACATGTGACTAGTTATGATGAGTGTTCATACTTCCATGCCAGTTGATGATGTCTTGGGTCAAATTTATTGCTGTGAAGAAGGAGACTTCTCCCGTTTCTTATTTTTATTCACAATTCATATTAGATGCTAAATTGTTTCCTGTACTTGCAGCATTTTCGGCATACACAGGCAACGCATTATGCTGATGAACATATACGGCAAAGCATGGGCAAAAGCCGGAGTCTTTCCAGCAGCTTCAAGGCAATCAAGGAGAGCCAGTTGGCTTCAACTAGGGCGTCAATACTTTCTCCACTTCTATGCACACCCTTCAACCAATTATCCTTTATCACATGAAACCTTCCGAGCCAAAAGCTGTTCATTTGAATTGTGGACTATGCATTTATTGTTCTGTTATGACAGAAAATACTAAATTTTAAATCAGACCTCTCCAGTGATATATTAAAAGATTGGTCTAGTAAATAAAAGTATATGTCATATCATAATAACCCGTAACTAAGAAGACCTTAGTTTCCAAGTTGTAACGTATAATTTTACTACTCCTTTCAATGAATGAAGAATAACCGAGTTTAAATAAAATATGAGCTCACAAAAAAAAAAATCTAATTAGTGTGCAGAATGAATTGTTAAATTTGTGTGCAGTCTTGACCATGCTTATGAGGAAGAAGTTGAACTTCGAATCTCAAACCTCCTCTTTCACTGTTAGGGACCAGTTTGTTCCTAGATCCAATTTAGTTTTGAAAGGACATTTATTTTGTGCTTGAAAGTTTATAGGGATGTTGAGCTCACATTCAATTATAACATGTAAAAAAAACAACAATAAAAAGGACACTGCATGATTTATTCTTGCAACTTTTTAACTCTTTGGCTAGAACATTTAGAAAAGCACAACATTGCATGATTTATTCAGCTAGTCTTCTACGCCCGTCTCTTCTTAGCTGCCTTCTATCTAATGATTGTAGGACCTTCTTCTCATAATCTTCTCGGAATGCTTTGTTAGTGTTCCACCCCAGCATAAATTTGCCAACCTAACACGTCAAAGCAACCAACAACAAGAAACAGAAAGAAAACCTCTTATCAAACTTAGCTTGTTTGAATGAACTACACTTAAGCTAGCTATTAACTGTAACAAGGTCATAAACTACCAACCTCAGAATGGGACAATTCATCAAGTGCTGCTATATCTTTCTCTTCGGCCAGTTGATGGACTTTGTTTATGAGTGAACAATACTTGTAATAGTTTGTAATCTGAAATTTACTAGGTGAAATGTTAAGTATATTTAATAAATTTCAGCTAGTTCAAGTATATGAGCTCAAGAAAGCAAACTCTTTGGATAGAATATTGAGTTCAATTTGGTTTTACATAAACCTAGCTAAGATTTGTGTTAAGAAATTGATTTTGAATCTTTATGTAAAGTACTTTACGATTTACACTGTCAACCAACAACATTTTTTCTTTTATGGGACTTTTCAAATAGTTCCGAATAAAATCAAACTCTTTTAATGATGTGACTGAACATAATATACTCTTTCACAGATAATACTAGTTCTCTACCTATAGTCTTCCCTGTATCTAGTGGTCTTCTGTAGTCATCATCATAGTTGAATAGAACTGACATAAAATTCTAATCAGAACCATGGATTGCTTTTCTCCCTTCGGCCTAATCATGTGATTACATATAAAATCACATTCCTACATATAAAATGGTTAAATTATGTCGAATACAAAGCCATGTGGAAATTATTACAAGAGAATAAAGGGATAGATTGTGTCCATCAATATCATACCTCCTCATCATACAACTCTTGCAATTTAAAAATGGAGTCATATGCTTCATCCCTTTTCTGCTGGCTCTCTGCCAACTTTGTTCTCAAAGAATGCAATTCTTTGTTTTTGGCCTGTAATGCTTTCTCTGAACGTCTAATACTTTTCCGATGTGCTATCCCTTGGCTTCCATATTCCAAAGATTCATCGCAGAAAAACTAGAATGAATATAAAATATCTTGTCTCAGAAGTAATACCTTCATGATATGAATATGCTGCTTTCCAGTCAATGCCATAAATTACCTTGATTTGGTCCTTTACAGCTTTTTCCAAGGATTCATAGTTCGGAATTTTCTCCTTCACAGAAGCACCATCGTCAGCTCTTTCCCTTTGGGTTTGAAATTGTTCAATTTCTCTCTGGAGCTTCTGGCAATGCTTATTATAATAACTCGACTGGATCTGTTTCCATTTTTCAACATTCCAAGAAAACAATAAGTACTAGTATTAGGAAGGAAGAAAGAAGTCCAAACTTGAATGCTTATATTCACTACGGTGCTAAATGAAGGGAAAAAAATATTAGGTTCTTAAGTTAAAGTTTTCTTGAGCACTTCTAGTGACTGAAATGATGCAACATCTCTCTGTTGAGTATTTATATGCCTCAGAATTTTCTTTTCCCCGCCAAACTTTTGCTCCCACGTTTCATCAGAGCATTCAGATTCTACACATTGTTATCATACGAACGTCAAGGGTATAAAACCAGATATGAGAAGATGCAATCACAATTCACAATAAACAATTAAATGGATTCAATTGTTCTTACATGGTTATCAAGCTCTCCTCTGAACCTTGCCTTATCATCAGATCTTCTCTTTGGTGCATTGTTTATGAAACACAATTCATCAAGAGCCGCATACAAGTTGTTCAGTATCTCCCCTTTTGTGGCCGCAAGGCTTCTATCATCCATTTGCCAGCAGTCTACGGTTCCCAACCCAAAGTCCTTGCTGTCCCTTTCTAACTGTAATAAAATAGAAACAGAACTGACCCTTGTGGTTGAAAGTAGAACACATGTAACCATCAGGAATACTAATTCCTACTTACCATTTTCTCATTGATCTTATCATTGATTTGGCGAATATCTTGGGTCATTTTCTCAACCATGCTCTCTTCTTTCTTGATTTGAGACACTGAATCCAGGTTTGTTGGCCAAAGCTTAACAAAATAGAACTGATGAACTGGCTTGGGAACATGCCCTGAAATGTCAATGACCTGCGTTGTTCCATCAAGTTCTGTTCCCACCTTCTGCACTTCAAACCCAATACTTGGGGAGAAATCATCATTTCCTTCTAGTGATGGATTTGATGGTGACATAGATTCCTTGTCCCCCATAATGTTACTATCCGACTTTGACTTTTATGCAATGTAATAAAGGTCATATAAGGAATACTCCTAGTAAATCCAAAGGAAAATTAAACATTGGAAAAGTAGTAGTGTTTGACTTATCTGTCCTAGACAAAATAGTTTGAGTAAGAGATTAAACAAAATGTATGATTGAAATTTTAAGCACATGGGTGTAGAGTTAAGGAAGAACAAGTAAGCAACATCAATTAGAAGAGAAATACTCACCTCCGGTGATTGGGCACTCGCTTGATAGTGTTAGGCGTGGCTTGTTTTTTTTGCTGCCCACGTTTTTTTGAACAGTGAGTACCTGTAGGTTTTACGGCGCGCGAATTGTCAGCAAAGGGAGGAAGAAATTTTAACTCCCTGATAACAAATACTCCACCAAAAGTAAAATATTTATCATTGGAGGATATATGTTGCATTTATTGCAACATGTCTTGGGCTCTCTACAAATAGAGCCAGAAACCAAACGGTTGATCCTCTACAAAAGCTGAAGCAGTTCCAGATTTAGGAGGAAGCAGTGTGGGCTTCTTGGGGGCAGAGAGAAAAATATACAATAGGCGGTAAATTTTAAGAGGGTAATGTGAGTATATGCTAACTGACAACTATACGTACATATTCAAGGTTTATGGAATATTATAAATTATAGGTGAAGAGAGTTTTATTAGGATAAATAATATTGTAATTATTATTAAATATAATAGAATATTTTTAGAGTTTTACATGTGATTTTTTCCTTGTTGTTGGAGATAGTTTTCTGCATTAAAATTTAGTATACAATTCTTTTGATTTATTTTTGTTGGTGTGAATGATGATAAGTGGATCTCACTGTGAAGTATTTCTTCACATGCTTTATTTATTCGTTACTCTCTATAAATTTCGACATACTTCTGATTCATATCTATAAAGTATTTACTACATTTGGGGTGTATCTAACTCTTAATACTTCTTTTTTTTTTAAAATATCTATCCACTTTTAGATAAAATTATCTTTCAAGATATCTATTAATTTCATATTCTAATAAAGTAGAATTCTCTTTATTCCAATAATACTCCAAAGTAATTAATAACCATTAATGTAACATTTTATTTCCAATCATTTGATATGCTTTACAATTAATGACCGATATATATATATATATATATATATATATATATATATATTATCATATTATTTATTATTTTTTTAAATATCTGTATGTATCTGAATTTAATAAATATTTTATCAAAAAATAGATAAATGTGAACGAGAGAATGTCGGACGTTTTTGGATACAAAAGCCTAACTAGTAACGGCACTCCATGTCCTACAATTATTATTATTATTTTTGTTTGTCGTGCTAGCTTTTTAGGTGCGAACAAATGGACATGGATATGGTCAAGCTCTTGCACCGCAAGCCAAGAAAGTCAAATTAGAAAGTCAGATTTCCAATTCTTTCTTTTATTCCTTCTAGCTTTTAAGACAAAGGGGGAAAAAGTCTATTAAGCCCTTGCTTTTAGCCAGGGTAGAGAACTGTGCGACCCTTTGAATAATAGATAATGCACGTATCAGATATTTGAATGTGAAACATCCTATGATATTTTATATATATATATATATATAGACTATAATATTTTGATTTTTGTTCGCAACCTTAATCTTTATTGACTATAATATTCTGACTTTTGTCATTCTTTTTACATTTTGTTTGTTTTTGGCCCTTGCTGTTGTAAATTTTTATCTCAATAAATATTTTTAAATATGTGTTTAGTTATTATAAATATTAAAATTTTTATTTTTATCCTTTAAATATTTCAAGAATCTTATTTTCATCCTTATAAATTTCATCATTTAATATCGATTTTACATAAAAAGGGTAAAAAATATAATGATCGATGAAAAAGGAGGGGCAAGAACTAAATAAAAAAATTTTGATTTACCAAAACTAAAATGATTAATATTGGTGATGTCTAAAAGCATATCTAAGGCAAAATATTATACATCTTACATTATCCTACTCCTGATTAACTTGGCCGTAAAGAGTGCGATGAATTCCACTTGTTTCTCTTTACTGCTCTCAAAGAATAAAGCATTGATAATAAGTAACGAGTTTGATCTAAATAGAATCAAAATGGAATAAAGTTCTTGCATGCCATTTGGCAATGGATGCTCTCAAGGTACGTAACACTTGATTACAACATCAAGCAGCAACACAAAGGTGGGGTTGCACCTGCAAGATATTCCAACATTCAAATCTCAGCATATGTACCAAGAGATAGCAAGTGTGTGTGAATAGAATGTATACCTGAATAATATGGATACCAGGGAAAAAGGAGATAGTCCATTGAAGGACATGGCAGGGTTCTTTAGCACTTCTATCTGCGGTCTAAATATAATCCGTGAAATTTTGACCATCTTTGCATTACTCAGCAAAAGTATCATAGCCTTATCCCAATACCTTTTGATTAGCTTTTTAATGGTACAAAACCTCAGCTTGAGGGGTTCAGAAGAGGCTTCTGTGGCTGTGTCACTAATGATCATCATTCATCAAGATGTATATTGTAATGATTAATTTGAACATACATTTAGTTTTTCTGGTACATTTGAAAGACATAGGATTTGAATCTATAAACTTATGACAAACCATCCAAACCTCTCATCATTACTAGTCAAATTTTACTGGCTTATATATATATATATGTATGTATGTATAGTTTGATTGTTCAAGATTTGAACCAAATATATATATTGTTTACAACAAAGATGAGCCTGGGCAGAAGCTAAACCAATGAGCATCTATTATTGTATTGTATGGGAAAGTCTTATACAACAACAAAGCCAATTCTTATCCCAATGGAATTGACTATATGAATCAGACGACTCATAGTATTGTATCGTATATATATTAAACTTATATTTAAATCATTTATATTAATTTTGATATAAGATGGGGCTTTCTTTGTTTCAGACGATTGTAGATGCGCCTGGAAATCATGGTCAAGACAAGGAAAGGTATATGTGCAATGTACCTAGTCCATATGCCATGTTTTGGTGCTATATATTCATATATGGCTCAAGTTTTATATATCCTTGCAAACCAAATACTTTATTATTCTTAACTACAATCAGTAACAAGCTGCAGATATTAATTTATTATCTGCTTTACAAAGGATTAGGAACCCTTGCTTGCTAAAAGATCTGAAAGCTCCCACATCTCATTCTCGATTTCAAAATCCGACAACTCTAGCTCCACATCATCACTGAAGGATCCGTTCATAAACCGTTTCAATCTATCACTTACTTTGGTGGCTCCAAACTGATTGCTACACTGCGGAATCTACATTAATCCATGATAAGAAGAAAGCGAATTAAAATGGTTACAAATTGAAGGGCCAGTTAATCTCTTTGCAAAACAGCCACATTTAAGGAAAAGAATATTGCTAGATGGTTGGACGTTTCGTCTCATCAATTTATGCTTCTTTATTTTATGCAAAAATAACCATAATTTTTCTCAAAAATTCTGAGAATAGTTATATGGATATGTAATACACATACCTGTGCATGTACAACGTTAATAATTGAATCTCCAGCCATTGAAGAATTGGCACTAATGACCTCAATGTTCTCTTCATGTAGTATGCGAATAATTTCATTGAAAACGAACTGGTTATCAAACTCACACGTCAAAATCACTTCTAGCGAGGAACCCACTTCATGAATCTCGAGTTTTGGAGATTTAAGGCTTCGTTTTGTCTCAAAAGCACTTGAACTGCTACCCCGAGATCTCTTCCTTGCCATTAATAATAACCCTTCTTTCTTCTCCTTGGCGGTCTTCACCTTTGTCTCCAGGCTCTTGATGTAGTTGATGGCCTCGTCTATTTGATCAGGCAAAGGTAACATTGCCTGCATTAAATGAAAAGCTACATTAATCAGCAAATATCATGATTTTAAATTGCAGTCCGCAGCTATAACTGGGTCGCAATATTATTGTTGCGGTGCCCCTCTACAGCCACATCATTGCGATAATTGCGGCCATGTTGACATTATTTTCCCACACTTGTGTAACTCAAATTGCAATCTACAGGTGTATAAGAAAAAAGAAGACACCCACAATTTTGATTCCTTTGAATAAATCCACGAGAGAAAGAGAAAGAGAGGAGACAACCCTGGGGTTATAGTCAGGGAGGAGAGAGCTAAGTCTGGAATAGAGGTCCTTCATATTTTGTCTCCTGTTTCTCTCTGTGATCTTTCTTTCAACTTTGGTTGAAGCAGAAGGTTCAGTTCCTTGCTGGCGATGATGATCCATGGATACTAGTGACGATCTTCTAAGATTTGCCTACGACCAACTTGATTATTAAGATCTAAGATCCTGAATAGATGGTTTGGTTATATTGTATACTTTTATATATATAAGCATATAGTATAAAATATGAGCTAGTGTTGTGACTGGTCACATTCATTCACTCGCACAACATTGAGGATACCTGTGCGTGGGGCTAAAAGCAAGTGCGAAAACGTCACTCCGGGAGACGCCAGCACTTTGGATGTGCATTATGTGTTAGCTAGTACTCACCATTTTGCGGCCTATGTTGAAAATTTCAAATTCGTTCACACGTGACTTTCATTTCGGTGTTCAGTTCACTTTCTATTCAATTTGCACTTATGCCACTTTGCCCTTTTTTAAGTAATAATGAGATTGTGCAGATAGGGAAATAATTTTTTCATGATTTTTCACATAATCTTTATATGAGTAATTTTTTATTATTAATTTAAAAGTGAGATTTAAACATAACATGTAAGACAACAGAGATATGGTGAGTGTGAGGTCCATTCTCATAGATATTCTTGTATGCCCTTAAGACGGGAAGGTAAATTATGTTTTATGTAATAGTATTAATAGAGTAATTTTTAATTTTAATGAGTGGCAGAACTCATTTATATTTTTATTTCAAATGTTAAGTTATTCTTAAACAGAGCATAATTTTTTAAAAAATTATAAATATAATTGAACCCAAGACTTTTGGTTAAATTATTACCATCATTGTCAGTTGATAATAATCCATAGAGTGTCAATACTCCATGACGATGATGCAATAACTTACCTACAATTGCATAGTAGGGGTGTTTAATTTTAGCCGCATTAATATTGATGTATGTTTTACTTTACTGTTCAAAGATCAGACCCTCAGGCCGCCTTAAAAATGAAAGCCAATAAGTCAAGCAATTGAAAGCACTACGTCACGTTTTATAATTTAGGTAACTATTATATGACTTTTTTTTTCATGCAACTATTATATAACTTTTAAATGCAGCGAATTGCTCTTCAATTTGGCATATCAACTTTCTTCATCCAAATAGGAGTTACTATACATTGAATCAAATGTTGACTAGATTTCTTCAGTTAAAAGGAAAATATATGATACTACATTTTTTCTGTCAATGCATCCAAACATCGCACAAACTAAAAACTTATAAGAATCTTTAACACAAGTCAAAATCAGTCTTATTTTTAATATCACTGACACAGGACAAAGCTCTTTTAAATCATTATTTAATTATATTATATAATATCAATAAATATAGTTAATTCTTATATCTACTACTTAAAAAATTATACACACCAATAGAATAATTTGATTTGATTAGATATCAATATAAAACTCTATATCTACTTTAAGGTGACACAACGTCGATATCATCCACGGTCAACAGAATATTTACAATTTTGAGCATGGAAGAGCAAATCGGACCAGACCGGCCGATCCTACCAATCTCACTTGGAATCGGTCACGTAACCAGTCCGGCTAAGCTCCAAAAATCAAGAAGTCAAGACCGGTTAAAACGTAGGAAAACCCAAAAAATCAACGAACCAGATCGGTTTGAAACTTGTGCTTTTTTTTAAAGCTTAAATACTAATATCTCGTGGCAGCAAAAATGAAAAAAGGGGGCCAAAGAAGGGCATTGATAAAGATTATTGGGTTGTTATTCTTTTCTTTCCGTCATTCACTTACCATAAACCTCGCTAGTCACCAACAAATATTGTTTTCAAACGCTTTGTGTCAGTGTTATGAGGCTGAGACTAGATAAATTTTATATAGATTATGTTTATTTTTATAGACCTATAAATATATATATATATATATATATATATATATATATTGTATTGATTATATTAATTTTAATAATTTAATATTTTTTTATATTTTAATTAATTATATATATATTTTATTATATTTCAGTTGTACATCTAAATCTTTAAACTAATATATTAATCGGTTCGATATTTAGTTAAATTTTCTCTTTCTTCGTTTTGAGAGTCAAGGAATAATATTTTCCTTTAAATTTAAATATGTTTTTGCCCTTACTAAATAAAGTTTGAGTCTTAATAGGGGGTGTGATGCTTTGTTGAATTGATTCTTGCGCTTTCTCCAGGTAGATTCCTGGATAAGCAGCGGGCGACATTTACACGTGACTCTTGACTCTGGTTTCGTCACATTTAATTTACACATGACCATCTTCCCGTCTTTCGGTGAGAACAAGAACGAAGAAATATCTAATTTCCCTGTAGCAATTGAAGAAATATCTAGTTCTCCTGTAGCAATCGTGGCTTAATAAAGCCAATTGGCATGCCATGATGTGCTTTCCGTATCTTGATGCAGCAAATACGTACGATGCTGCCACGCCCCATTTTGTTTGTTTGTTTGTCTTTTACGTCCTTTACGTAGCACAACACTTCGTCATTCTCTGGTCATGCCACGAATATGATTGGTTATTTCCTTCACCTTGCCTCGAAATTGCTCTGCCATACCATGCAATAGTTAAAGAATGCAAAATAGTATATTTTTTATTTTTTTAATTTATCTAATTTATTGAAAACATAAAAGAATTTACTAATTTTCATATAAAACTTGCCACTTTTGCTTTCTTAATAGACACTCGTTAGAAAAAATTTTTAGATATTAAACTTGGTTTTAATAAAAATTAGCATGTACGTTAATTCTGCTGAATTTGTAAAAAAAAATGCCGCAATAAGTTAACAATAAATGAATAATTAATAAAGGATTAATATGTTTTTATTCTTGAAAAATAAGTAAATTTTAGTTTTAACTCAAAAAATTTGGTTTGGATCCAAACATTTTTAAAATAGTTTAATTTTAATCCCTGCCGATTAATTACCAATAATTAGTATTCTTTAAATGTCGAGCTAACTAATGAAATAGTGTATCATTTAATTATATACAACAACCAGTAATCTTAGGTAACACATCATAATCATATGTTGTGTCAAAATTCTACTATGTAAAATGGGTTATCGGGTGGATCAAGTAATCAAGATTAGTTATTGTTGGGTATAATAGGTTGTTAGCTAGGTGAGAGTTTTGACAGAAAATTATAACATGTCACGTAAAGTTACTGAATGTCCTATAAGATCAGATGTGGCATTTCATTAACATTTTAAGAGGTACAGTTTGATAAATAGTTCAAAATTAAAGGACTAACAAAGGTAGAGTTTGATAAACAGTTTAAAAGAACCAACTACTACATTTTAGCAGATAGTTTCTCAATAAGAGATAGAATAGTAAAAAAAAAAAATTCTCAATCAGAGATAGAGTAGTAAAAAATCTCATCTTACGGAATTTGCCCATTCTCAATGGTATTTTCATATAATAAGTACTTTCATAGCTGGTAATAGAAGTACGTACGTTGTTTTTAATTCTCTTAACATAATTAATGATAAACAATTTTTTTGACCTAATTAATGGCAAATAATTAATTGACAGAATGAAAGAAAATACTATCACTTTAATTTCCTTGAGTTCAACATGCATCACAAAAAGATGTCACTAACTCGGATCAAAGGTTATACAGAGGTAGTCAACAATGCAGTAATTGTTACGTACCAACTTGTCATTTCCTCGCCAATTTGAAGATTACACTTGAACAAACCCCATTGAAGTATGATATGCTAGTTGGTAGAAGAAGGTGACTTTCCTAGAAGGAATAGCATGCGTGACTTCATTATTATAGCATAGAATTCTGCTACTGGCTAGGTAAGCATTAAAGAAGCAAGGAGATTGCAATTCTGTTGAATAAGGGGAAGGTGGGTCAACCAATTAAGAGTGAGTTGATTAGGGTCATCGGGCATGGCTCATGTATGGGGGACTGGGAAATTGCATTCGCCATTATAGTGTCATATTCCACTGCGGCCAGTTAGTGCCCAAGAGGGGGCACTCTCTTCCATTTTCACCCACTCAGGGAAAAACAAAAACGCATACAAATTTCTATACAACTTATACCAATGGCTAAAAATATGTTATCTTAAACCCTATTAAGGGATAATGTTTGTTAAGAATATTCTAGAGTTAGTGGTACATATTGTTAATGATAAAAAGAAATATTTTTTAGGAATATTCTATGATTAGGATAAGAGTTGTGTAAGAGGTGAACGTTCTAGAATATATTCCTCCTACTATGTATGTTATCATTTGGAATGAAATGAAGGAAGAAAGAAAAACTATTACCTGTAGTTTTTAGCTTTAGCCATAGTTATTAGCTTAGTTTTTTCGATCCTTTAGTTTTTGATTAATTTTTCATAACAGATTGTCAGTTGATTGTAAATTATGTAATTGTAAAGAAAAATGATATGTATACAACACTTTTGTACAACATTACTAAAATATAGCGAAAAAACAAATAAGGTAGTGACCCATTTCAATTTTTTATTTACGTGCACCCACCACCTTATTATTTTTTTTTACCTATATTATAAGAATATTGCACAAAAATGTTGTACACATATCATATCTCAATTGTAAAACCAAAATGCAAATAAAACCAGAAGAAGTAATATTGTTGGTGAATAATGAATAATCAACTTTGGATTGAGAATAACCGGATCCAATTAGAGTTGAAGTAAGCTTAGCATTCCATTGATGGCTAGCTTGATTCAAGCCATATAAGGATTTTTGAAGCCTGCATACCATGTTTTCAAGAGCATATAAAGCATGAGGCAATTGCATCTATACTTCTTCATTCAAGTCTCCATGAAGAAATGTTGTATTGACATCTAGTTGTTGAACATGCCACAAGGTTGAAGGTCTCAAGGAAGTCAATTCCATGAATTTAGGTGAAACCTTTGGCCACTAGGCTGGCATTATGCCCTTCAACAGTTCCATTTGGCTTAAACTTAACCTAAACACCCATTTACAACCCACAACCTTCTAACCATTGTTTTTAAATTGTGGATCTGTGATACTTGAGGTACGCAGGTCAGCAATAAGGTTCTGTATAGCCTCAAGGATTCCCTGGGAACCACCGTCGGGTCCTAAATTTTACTAAGTCTGGATCTTACACCTTCTTGGAGGGCTATATGATAGAACTATATTATTGGGATCAAAAATCCCGGTAATTGTTCCTTGGGGGAAAACAAGTTGAAGAGTGATTTTTAATGAATTTTATGAAACCTGCAAATGTTTCATTGTTAGCCCACAAGTTTAGAAAATCTCAGAAATTCCCGGATTTGAACTAAAACCCAAAATTTGGATTCTGATTTGATGGAGTTTTGATTTTTGTGATATTTTATTTGAATTCAAATGGGGGTATTTCCTTATTTACATTTAAATGAGGACATTAACTTAAAATTAATAAATGTAAATAAGTGAGTGTTGAAACAACCCAGATGCTGGAATGACAGAAAAACACTGAAGTTGGGAGTTGTTGGGAGTTGCTGTCACTGCTATAGCGGTCCAAGATCGCTATAGCGGTCACCAGAAAATATTCAAGTGGTGCAACGGTCTGAGGTACCGCTATAGTGGTCCAGGCCCGCTATAGCGGTCACAATGTGCAGCAGGGTAATTTTGGGGTCTGGGTACCGCTATAGCAGTCATATACCGCTATAGCGGTGTCGAGATCGTAAACAAGATGCGAGCAGCGTCGTTTCACTTCCTGAGAGTATAAATCCTTCCCCACTCTCTTCTTCCCCCAATTTCGACGATCAGAAGCCCTTCCCCTCCATTTTTCTCTCTTTCTCTCAAATTCACTCCAATCTATCATTCCAAGCTTCAAGGTAAGTTCATATTATTAGATTATGTCTTTATTTCTTCATAATCTTGGCTTTGAACCGATTGTTTTTCTCATTTTTGTCAAGTGGGGGTGTTTTTCCAATTTTAGTAGAGTTAGAGTAGAGCTCTCTAGAGATTTTTAGATGTTAATCTAGAGTTATGATTGCTCCATGGCAGTTGTTGGTGTCATTCCAAACTCTTCAGGTCAAGTTGGTGGGGCTCACATACTCCCGACTTTAAACGGTGAGTGGGTTCAAATCCTATGATCCTTATGTTGATCATTAGAGTTAATTTCAATAAATTATTAGCATGAGATATATGTTTTTCTAAAAACGCATGGGACCATTATTGTTAACGTGATTTTTTATCAAAGAGCTAGAGTATATATTTAGAGATTTGTTAAATACTGTGATGATTTCCAGAATAGAGAATATGTATATGCTAGAGCTTGTGAATTCTAGGGTAGAAGATTTATGAGATATAGAGAAAAGATTTAGATTTCTGATTGAACTGGACAGTAGCTATAGAGAAACAGACTGTGAGTTAACGGCAGTTATTCAGTTAACGTTGGTATATCAAGTCGCCTTAGGGCCAGAGAAGTACTTATGGTATTCTGTTTAGAGATAGAGTGCTCCAGTGTGCATGACGGGCAGGGTTCTAGACCATAGAGATAGACTGACATATTTTTATCATGAATATTTTGTATTTTCATGATTACGAGTTCTATGATTTATTTTGTATTAAGATCAACTCGTGTGTTTTGTATCAGAGATGAATTTATGTTTTGGAAAAGGATCTTATATTAAATTATGCATATAGAGGGACTCAGAGATCATGAGGCTTATGTGAGAATGAGGATTCCTCACATGTCGATCATGTGCCCAAGTCGGGTCATGACAGGATCGCATCACGTGATTTGGCCGCAATGTTGCAATTGCAGTCCACAGTGAAACCATATCAGACCGCAATTTGTGGTGTGATACATCTTCACATAATTTGATTGCAATGTGACCACAACATAGCCGCATCGAGATCGAAACAAGCCGCAACACACCTCATCAGGGCTGTAATGGATGAAACAAGCCACAATAGGTTCCTTTTCAATCTGTAGATACCAAAGTTTCATGCTTTAGCTGCAATACGTGTCGTGATGACTGCACTATCTGCAACTAATTGCACCCGCAATTTAAAACATTGCTTCCAACCATTAGGAAGCTTAGTGACAAACCAGGTCTTATGGTCTTCTAAAGCAGCAAGCTCAACATCAATTGTCTTTTCAATTTCCAATAGTCTTGAGTCACAATATCTTCATATGTTTTAGGTTTAGGGTTGGTTGAGATATCTAGGGGTTATCGGCTAGTGTAATATAATAACATACGGGTGCTGGTGTGTGAGTGAGAAAATTATTATATGCTATTGTAAAGGGACTTTTGAATTGTGTAAAAGGAGGAGTATGTGAGGAATCTATGGGATGTGAATTACATACTTAATTAGTACTAGAAAATGGAAATATGTCTTCATAGAATGTAACATTTCTTGAAATTTTAAATTACTTTGGCATTTAAATCAAACATGGTGTAGCCTTTAGTGCATGCTTAAATCATAAGAATGCACACTCTTTAGCTCTAGGGTCCAGTTTCTTCCTATGACAAACCAATGTTGAAGCAAAACTTAAGGATCTAAATACCCAAAAATATGCCAGGTCAGGTATCCAAAATATGGATTCAAGTTTATAATGGGATTCAATGAAAAGTATTAATAAAGGATTGAGTAAATGACAAGAGTACATCAAGGAGATCCCTACTCTCTCTAGGAATCTCTGTTAGCTCTCGTTAGATTAGTCAAATTTCTAATAATAAGATTTGAATATCGGCAAGTTTATCTAGGAACTAAAAAAAATACATATTGAAGATGGGCATTATTATTGAAAAAAAAAAGACACACCTTTTGGTGGATAGAAAAATTGTAAAAAGCAATTCCCTCTTGATGTCTGGAAATATGTGATCATATAACTTTCCTAAAAAATATATTGCTTGTTTTAAATATAGCAGAGGTAAAAAGAAACTGCAGAAGGGAAGGGAAGTATCTCTCTCTGTCGCACTTAGGCCGTCAACGCACAACAACAACAATTTACCCACTTTGCTATCTCCAAAGAGATGCATGCTCTTTCTTAGTTGTATACTTGTATGTGTTTAATTTCAAACCCCCTCAAATTGTTCTTTCTTACAGATATAGCTCCATATTTTATCAGCGACCTAATGGATTTCCACCAACCATTATAAAACCGTAGTCATGTGAAGTATATATATAACACTAACAAAGGCATTTATAGATCCATTATCCTCATAAGAACATTGGAAGGACAAATTCATGCATCTTACATTGCCTTAACACTACCAAAATTTTATTTAATTTTTCTTACAAAGAATTCATTGTTTATGATATGATGATATATGACATGAAAAATACAATAAAACTTGTTGTGGAAGGGGTCCCAAATGTGTAAAACTTTGAATGCCAGCTCCATGTATAATTTTACATGTGAAGCTGATTCATAAAAATTTATCCCCCCATTTGTACTTCTAACTACACATGTCCTTAGTTAAAATTAGTTACATGCTGTAGACACCAATTTCTGCTTTCAAAAGAATTTGGGAAACCCATGATTACTGCAAGATTTAGAAACCCCCCTCTGACATATTTTAAAATCTCACAATTCGGGCTTAATTTCTTCTTTACTGACAGGTATGTCCACACATCACAAAATTAGAGATATGTAATTGACCAAATAATTTGCAAGATAAATGATGTTAAATAAATTCTTCAAACTTTACTAACCAAGTTCTGCAACCTATGTTAAACAATAAAGACCTTTGTTATTCTTCCATTATATTCTGATTCTATCTTCTGCATTTCATCAAACCCAAAAGGAATCATCCCCTTCTTCACCTTTTACTAGTGATGGATTTGATGGTGACATAGTTTCCTTTTCCACCATAATGTTATGTTATATCTGTCTTTTATGTGATAAAGGTCATATAAGGAACACTAGTTATAGTTAATCCTAAGAAAAATTAAACATGGCAAACAGTGCATGTGCAGAATAAAATTAAAGTAGTGATTGATTTTGGCAGTTTTATACGATTGTGATCAAAATTATTTTTGCACCTGTCAAAACTTATCTGTACTAAACAAAATAGTTTCGAGTAAGAGATTGAATTAACTGTATGGTTGAATTTTTAAGATGTCTAGAGTTAATATAAGGAGAAATACTCAAAAGCAAGTAAGCAACATTACTTAGAAGAGAAACACTCACCACAGGTGATTGGGCACTCACTTGAGAGGACTTCCAATGGATAAATAAAAATGAGTCCCAAGAGGAATATTTAATTATTTTATGGATACACCATGTCCTAGCTGTTTAAGCATTAGGCTTGAACTGTCCAGCGTCCAAGTGCTTCATCACCGGGGATAGTTCCAATATATAATTTTTTCGACATACAGTTCCGTATTTTATCAACAATCTTGCATAATTTTCATTAACTATTATATTATCACACAAATGTAAATATATGGAACTTTTAAGACCGTCACAAAAGAGAAATCACTAGCAAGTCTATGCTATCATCATAAAGAAAAAATCTTTTTCATCCTAATTTAACTTTGGCCAAAAAGAATGATGAATTCCACTCGCTTCTCTTCACTGCTATATATTAAAGAATATAATAAATCGTGTTATGGACCATCTTCCAAAAGTTATGTTGAAAGATAGAGAGAAACCTGAATAATTTTGTATCTAATAGCAACAACACAAAGTGAAGTGTACTTGCAGGACAAGCATATTTACCAAGAGATAACAAATGTGTGGGGAGAATGATGTGTACCTGAATATTAAGATGTATGAACATATAAATAAAGGCAAGAGGGCATGCTGAGATGGTGGCTTGGCTCTTCAAGCCAATGGATACAAATCCACAAGTGCTGCAAATCAATACAAGCATTCATGCATTATAAATGGACGAAGGCAATTGTCAGATGGTTAGGGAGGAAGCACTGAAACCATTTATTGATGATTGAATTTTCGGCTTCTTCGGCACCACCACAACTGGTGGTAATTCCAAGTTCATTCTTATTGTAATAATCTTTGGCTATGTATTGGGAGTATACACGGCGAACAAATATTCTGAGATATTTTAACTTTATTTGAGACTTGGTATTGAATATTAGTATCACCACTATTTGAGTATGATTACTTTTGTCCTCTCTATAATATTTTATAAATCAAGCTATTTGATTGTTGCCTTTATTCATCGACCTATGCTATTTGCCAAATCACTCTAAATTTTATTTGATTTGTTCTCATGTTCCTACGTATTTATTTTGTGCTACTATGTTTTTATCTTCTGGACCTGTCATTTAACATCAAGGCATCTCACTTCGGTTGAAGGAGTGACGGGGGATGGGATTCACATCCCCTAACTGAATACCGGCTCAACTTCTTCTGTAATTAGTTAGTAACTAATTTTGTTTGTACAGCTGTAGTTAAGTCTGTAAGTCAGTGTATAGTGACTTATCTAGTTGTATTACAATCAGTTGCATAACACAGAGATCATCCTTTTTCTCTCTTCATCTCTTACTTTTTCATTTCTCCTAACCTTCTCTGATACCTTTCATGGTATCAAATCAAAGCAAGGCGATCCATGGAGAATTCTACTACCTCTTCGGCTAGAACTATGAGTAGGACTAAACCATTCCCTCCGAAGAAGTTTTCAAGCCCAGTTTCAATCAAATTAGATGATGAAAATTTCAGCTTGTGGCACCATCAAGCGTATTCAACAATTAGGGTACACAAGTTGCTCAATCACCTCAACAGAGAGAAGATACCTGAGGAATTTGCCTCTGAAGATGATCGATAGGCAAAGAGTGCAAGCCAAGAATACTTGAACTGGGAATCACATGATCAACATCTTGTCGCTTGGCTACTACCTTCAGTGGGATCAGAATTTGGCAACAGAGTGGTAGGCTGTGAATTTGCCTACAAAATATGGGCCAAGATAGAAAAATGCTTTGCTACCAAGACAAAGGCAAAGGTTAGACAACTCAGGATCAAGGTGAAAGCCTTGAAGAAGCAAGAACCTTCCTCAGAGTACCAGCTGAAGATCGAGAAAGTGGTGGATACTTTGACTACTGTAGGAGCGCCTATTACTGAGCAGGAGCGTATAGAAGTAATTCTTGAGGGTTTAAGTGAAGAATCTTGTATCTTTGTAACCTCTGTAATCACCAGAATAGAGTCATACTCGGTGTATGAATTGGAAGCCCAACTCCTAGCTCAAGAAGAGTGGATTGAAAAATTTAAGAGACCAGAGGTTAGTCTTGTTCAAGCTTGTCTTGCAAACACCTCCATCTCCTCTCAAGATTCCAGAAGATCTTTTGATCAAGGGGGCACGTTTGTTGGCTCTGGTAGAAGAGGCAAAGGTCAAAATTTTAGGGGTGGAAGGACCAATTGGCACAACAGCTGGTGACCACAGTGACAATTGTGTAGAGGATGGGGACATGTGGTGATGCAATGCTTGTATAGATTTGGCCTCAATTTCTCGAGCTCCAGTAGAAGCTTTCAACATAATCCACCTCCTCTTTCCTCCTTCAACAACCCTAACTCTGCTCCACGAGCCTACTTGGCTACTCCTTCTACAGTTTCTGATCCCAATTGGCATCCAGACTCTGATGCTTCTCATCATCACCTTACGTTCGATCAAGGAAATGTGGTGCAAAGCAATGAGCACGAAGGATCTGATCGGGTTCGAGTGGGAAACGGCCAGGGTGTGCATGTCAAACACTTAGGGCATTCTATCATTACTTCATTGTCATCACGTTCTACTTTTCGTTCGAAACATCTTATGCATGTGCCTGGAATATGACAAAATTTGGTGAGTGTTTCATAATTTTGCAAGAGACTACCATTGATTCTTTGAGTTTCACCTTGACTTCCTTTTTGTTAAATCTCAAGCTAATCGACGACAACTTCTCCTTCAACAGCTTATTAAGAATGGTCTCTGTAAGTTTGTTAGTGGTTGGTGGCTTACAATATGCCACCATCATAGACTAGCTCTTGCCTTTGCTACGAACAAAGTGTCACAGTTCATGCAAAATTCATTATATTGGCCAAGGCTCATTGGAATCCTGTTAAAAGAATATTGAGATACCTGTCGAGCACCATCTCTTATGGATTAGTGTTTAAATCCTGCTTCTGATTTCAGAATTATGGCCCCTTGTGACTCCATTTATGGGCATCGAATGTTGTCGATCGGAAATCCACAAGCGGCTTAAGTGTATACTTGGGTTCCAATCCAATTTGCTGGTCCAGTAGGAAGCAAATCCATGTACTGTGATAATCAGAGTGCAGTACTCCTGGCAGCAAATCCAATCTTGCATAGTCGCACTAAACACTTCGAATCTATATTATGCTAGAGATCAAGTGGTTGCTAAGAAGGTTTTTGTTAGTCGCATACCAGCCACTTCTCAAGTTGATTCTCACCAAGAGTGTTTCTAGTGCTTTATTTCTAGAGTTTCAAAACAAACTCAGGGTGTCTGATACATCCACCCTTAGTTTGAGGTGGGATGAAGAGGGATAGGATTCACATCTCCTAAATAAATATTTGTCGCTTCGAAATATTTTCCTATGGTATGTATGTGGTTTTTTTTTCTCAGTTGAGGCCAAAACAAAATGCGATATATTTGCAACTTTGAATTTCAAACCATTCATCTTAACACACAAGAACCTGGAGGTTCAGCTTTGGGAACCAGGACAGAGTACAAAGGCAAAAGGAGATAATAATCCACTAAAGGACGTAGTAGGGTTATTCAGGACTTCTATTTTGCAGTCTAATCCATTGAATTTGGACCATATTTGCATTAATCGGTGAAGGTTTGTCGCAGCCTTACCTTGTACCGACACCTTTTGTTTTGCTTGTGCACGATATGAAACCTCATCTTCATTGAGGGCGTCAGAAGAGGCTTCTATGTCACTGCTCATCGTCATCATTCATCAGGGTTGATTGGAATAATGATTGGTGCATACATATCGTTTGCTTGTTCAACGGTAATTTGAGCCAAATATGCGTAGTTTATTAGAAAGTTGAGATTAGTGACATTATCAGCCACGGACGTAGAAACTGAACCAATAGGCATCCAATGTATAGGCTGAGACAGACCCAATTAATACCCCAGATCCGGTCCATAAGTCGCTTGTGGATTTTTTTTGTTTAGCCTAACATATAAGCCATTTTCACGTTTTTTAAAAAATATTAATTATATTTTACTATTTTATTCGTATATTTATGATGAGTGAGAATGGATGGATGTGAATATGATTATTTAATGAAGAGATAATTTATAATAAGTAATAAAGAATATTTTTATCTTTCATTTTTATGTTTTTAAAAGATCAATAAAATCCAACTATAACCTTAATTAATGTTGATAACCTTAAACGACTTATATTATGGATCAAAAGAAGTATTAATTTTAATTTCAGGTGGGCTTTTTAGGTTCCCAATTAATATTAATTAAAGTTGAACTAGACGGTATTCATGCACTGCAAAAAAAAAATTTAAAATTATATAGATATATTTAATACTTTATTTTACTACCTATTAAAATAACTTTCATAATTTTAATTTTAAAAGTATATTGACTATAATATAGAATGAAAATTGGGTAAATTAAATATTTTTTCTCTCCTAATAGAAATTTTTATTATATAATCATCTTTTCTATTTTCAAAACGTACACCTCAAATATGTTATAACATATATTCAGCCAAAAAATTCAAGTTTTAAAAAAATTAAAGGCAACTTATAAAAAAAAGTTATATAAATTTGGCTAATTCATTTAGTATGAAATATTAAATTAATTTTTAGAATTTTATTTTTAAAATATTAATTAATATAGAATAAAATTGAGTAAATGAAAAAAAATTATTCTAATAGACTTCTTTACTATTACATAATTAATCATCTCAATTTCAAAGCATACACCTCAAATATTTTATAAAATATATTTGGCTAATGAATTCAAGTTTCAATAAATGAAATGTAATTTATATAGAAATTTGATTAACTATATATTTTTTAAAAAATAAAAAATGCAATAAAATAATAAATTATGAAATGATAATATATATATATATATATATATATATATATATAAAGAATCTAAAACTAATTAAATTAAAATTTAGATATTGTCTTTGGCTAAATTTAACATACATATATTGTACTCAAAAAATATTTTGGAAAGACATGGAGCAATGAAAAATTAAAATGGGAAAAAAATGCTATTAATTAATGGATGGAAAAGTCTAAAATTGGTGGCATAGTTATTTAGCACAAGAATGAATACATATATATATATATATATATATATATATATATATATATTAAACTGACACTTTCGCATTTATAATATAAAAAGTCATATAATATATGATATGATACTTTATTTGATGAAATATTAAATCAATTTTTATAATTTTATATATATATATATATATATATAATTAGTTAATATAACGTAATAATGAGTAATGATAAGAAAAGATTGTGTGATATTATGAGAGATATAGATATGGGATGTTGCTCGTAATCAAGGTTCTGAAAATCGGACCAGACATCGAATCGGTTGAGACAAGGGTTCAGAGATTCAGAGGTTCAACTGGTTTAATCGGGGGTCCAACCAGAATATAATCGGTATATAATAAAACATGTATCTTTATAAATATATAAAAATATAAAATAAGATATATGTTATAAAATAACTAAAAATTAAATTAGGCATCAATAAAACTCATAGAATATAATATAATTCATCTCTTAATCAAAATAAACATTATCCATATGGATCAAATCTCTCAAGTTATAAGTTCTCACATTAAAAAAGGAAAAAAAATTAAGAACTATGAGATTTTAGACTTTTTTTTAAAAAAAAAATCCAAAATGATGCAGTTTTATATTTTTTTAAAAAAAGAAAAAACTGTTGGATCGGTTTTTTGGCCATGCTGGTTTGCCTGATTCTCGGGTAGTTCTTTGCAAAGCGATTTTCAGGTCTAATCCGGACCAGACAGCAGGCCGATTCCCGATTCAACTGATCCGGTCCAGTTCTTAGAACATTGCTCATAATCCTTTCACAATGTGATTAAACCCTAAACTATATAAAAACATGCATGCCTAAATCATGTAGATCAAATTATCAAAAATTTCATTTAAATAAAAGATATTATACTTTATTGAGCAAAAATATTAAGAAACAGAAATATTTTCACATGAAATATTTTAATAAATATAATTTTCAATGAAATAAAAAATTCAATGTGAAAATATTTAATTTTTAATATTATTTTTGTTGAATGCGTGAGTATTTCTTAACTGAAATTCATAAGTTTTAATTTATTTTACTAAATATTCTGTTACTTTAATAATTCTTTCATTTTCTAGTTGATTATATTTTATAAGTAATTGCAAAAAGACTTGAGTGTAATAAAAATACTATTTATGTAATAATTATTTATGCAAAATATTTCATATTAAAGTGTATAATAAATATCTATAGGTATATGATACTAAAATTACCCATACCTTATATGACACTAAAATTAAAGTTATTAGCAAGGTAACAATTGAAAAACGTACGTAAATAATTTTTATATATATCAAGTATAAATTAACATAAACACATATTTTTCTAATAATTTAATAATGACTATATATTGATTATATTGCATAAATCAAATATACGATAATTTTACTGTGCTCGAGATAAATAATATGGATGTTTAAATTTCAATATAGATCGTACATAATATATAAATATATGAAAATAAACGCGCGATTGCTCAACTTTCTTTATGTGAACTCAACATTAGTTGCGGAATATGTAGAGGTAATAACTAAGGCTAATAAATATTTTTTGGAAGAAAATAAAGGTTGAGATATTGTACCATTAGTCAAGAAACAATTCCAAAATCTGACGCGTTAATTAACGCCTAAGGTGTTTGAAATATAGGACTAATTAATAAGAGGGATAGGATATTGTTGATACCATTTCACATTTCAAATTATGGTCAAGAGAGGTAAGGTGCATATGCAATGTACCGAGTCCATGATATGTTTTGTTTTGGTGTTATTGATATAGAGTTTATTCCAAGAAAAATAATTCTATGTGGCCAATAAATTGGTTCCTCTGTAAAATCTATGGACTTGTATTTATACAATTGCATATTGTGCTATTATAAAGTTTGGTCCAAATTAAAGTAATCTGATAAGGATAAGTTAATGGGTCCAAATCATCTCATTAAGTGTGGACTTATTATGTGTAGATACCATGATTACCTAGTTATTAATTTTATGATGGGCTGAATTAGAAACTAAGGTTAACAGAGATATAAAAGGTTATGGTCCTCAAGTTATACGTACGCATCTTTTCCTGAAATTCTATCATCAGAGAAGAGAGCCATCATCTTCAGCATACATATCAACTTGGAAGGTCAAGAACCACAGACCCAAACTTCAGTCGTTTCCTATAGATGCAAATACGCTTCTGCTATTAGCCTATTTGTTTTCTTGATGATTTAACATGGATGATCTTGGGATTATAAAGACCTTATTTTCTATCAAGTGGTATTAGAGTCATCCATGGTTGAATCATCGGGAATAACTGATCTGTTGAAGTTTGGCTTTTTGTTTGGACTTAAAAAAGGATTCAGTGGAATGACTTTTATTTGGCATATGTGTTGCACCCTTGTTTGGCTTTTCTTTTGGCGTGATGATGGATTCAGTAGATTTAATTATTTGTTCATTTACAAATAAGGATTTGTCTTGTTGATATTTGGAATACTAGATACATACATACATATATATATATATATGGAGAGAGAGAGAGAGAGAGAGAGAGAGAATATGTACATTCCATTTTCTTTTATTATAATGGTATTAAAAACATATGCATTTCAGTTCTTGTTACATAGAGAATTTTGGTAACAATTCTAAGGGTTTTGAAATAAATTGACTAAAGTAACATGCTGTCAAAGTAGCCTCTCTTGTCTAAATCAATTTATTTTGAAACATAAGGATAATTGTGAGCATGAAATTCTGCGAGTATTGATCGACCCAAAGGAAAGTCTGTATTTGGCTAAATTTCATACACTCACGTGTGGTAATAAATATGTGATGATTGTCAGGTTCCATGTGAATGATAAGTCGATCCAAAGATAGACTTATAACTTGAAAGGATTTATCGTCAGTGTTTGATTACTATACCAAAAGTACCATTTACAAATTAATATTTCTGTCCAAAGACTAAATATTAATGTTGTGCTAGGTATCTTGTGATGGGCCCTACCATTATTTAAATTTATCTATATAATTTGGAACTTGTGTGATCATGTTATTTTGTTCTATTTTTCAGTTAATGCATCTACTTCTATAGTATATGCCAACATCAACTCTATTCCCATATTAAATGGGAGTAACTTTAAGGACTGGAAAGAGAACATAATGATCGTTCTTGGCTGCATGGATCTAGACCTTGCATTAAGGATTGAACAACCCACTGCTTCTACGGATAAAAGTTCCATTGAGGAAAAACGGGATTTTGAGAAGTAGGATCGTTCAAATCGCATAAGTCTCATGATCATGAAGCGTGGTGTTCCAGAAGCATTCAGGGGCGTTGTGTCCGAAAAGGTAACCACTGCCAAGGAATTTCTTGAGGAAATTGAAAAGCGCTTTGCCAAAAGCGATAAGGCTGAAACAAGTACAATTTTATTGAGCTTAATTTTAATAAAGTATACAGGAAAATGAAATATAAGGGAGTACATCATGAAGATGTCTCATCTTGCTTCCAAACTAAAGGCACTAAAGTTAGAGCTATTTGATGATTTGCTTGTGCATTTGGTTTTAATTTCTCTTCCCATATAATCCAATCAATTTAAAGTCAGTTATAACTGCTAAAAGAACAAATGGTCTCTTAATGAGCTTATTTCTCACTGTGTGCAAGAAGAAGAAAGACTGAAGCAAGAAAAGATTGAAATTGTTCACTTGGCAAGCACCTCTAAGGACAAGAATATGAAAAGAAAGAAGTATAAAGAAGTTACAAATGCTCAACCTCAGAAGAAACAACAGCAGAAACAAAATGAGGAATTTGGCTGTTTTTTCTATAAGAGTGCAGGACATATGAAGAAAAACTGTGCCAAATATCACGCTTGGCATGCAAAGAAAGGTATATTTTTTCATTGTTTGTCCTGAGATTAATTTGGTTTCAGTACCAAACACACTTAACGGATAGATTCTGGTGCTACTACTCATGTAGGTGTGTCCATGCAGGATTGCCTGAATTGTCAAAAGCCAAATGATACTGAAAGACTCATCTATATGGGCGAAGGCAAATCAATGGAAGTCGAGGCTATAGGGACTTTTAGGTTATTGTTAAAGACTGGATTTTATTTGGATTTGAAAGAGACATTTGTTGTACCGTCATTTAGACGGAATTTGGTTTCTGTTTCTGTTTTGGACAAATCTGGTTATTGTTGTTTATTTGGAAACAAGCGGTTTAGTCTTTTTTAGAGTTCAAATATTTTTGGTACAGGTTCTCTGATCTTTTACGATAACCTGTACTTGCTTGATTCTGTTGCTTCTTCCAATGAAACCTTGTGTGTGAGTTCACGTGGTATTAAACGCAAATCAATCAATGAGAATTCTGCTTCATCTTGGCACAAGCGTTTGGAGCATATATCTAACCAAAGAATTGAAAGACTTGTGTTAGATGGAATTCTTGATTCCCTTGATTTGACAGACTTTCAAGTTTGTATTGAGTGTATTAAAGGGAAATAGACAAACAAAAGGAGGTTAGGTGCCAACATATCTTCAGACGTCTTAGAACTCATACATACAGATATTTGTGGACCTTTCCCTATGGCTTTATGGAATGGTCAATGATATTTCATTATGTTCATAGATGATTATTCACGTTATTGCTACCTTTACCTCACACATGAGAAATCTCAGTCATTGGACGTGTTTATGGCATTTAAGGTCGAGGTTGGAAACCAACTTGGAAAAGTATTAAGGCCATCAGATCAGACCGTGGTGGTGAATACTATGGATGATATGATGGATCAGGTGAACAACGTCCATGACCGTTTGCCAACTTCCTAGAGGAATGTGATATCGTCCCACAATATACCATGCCAGGTACTCCTAGCATGAATGGTGTTGCTGAGAGACGAAATAGAATATTGAAGGATATGGTAAGAAGTATGATCAGTCATTCTATCTTGCCAGAATCACTCTGGGGAGAGGCATTAAAAGCTGCAGCCTATATCCTTAATAGAGTTCCAACTAAAGCAGTGGCCAAAACTCCTTATGAATTATGGACTAGTAAAAAGCCTAGCATAAAACATTTATATATTTGGGGTTGTCCAGTTGAGGCAAGGCTTAATAGGCCAAATGAGAAGAAACTGGACTCAAAAATGGTCAGTTGCTACTTTGTTGGATATTCTGAACGATCTCGGGGGTATAAATTTTATGATCCCACTTCTAGATCAATTTTTGAGACGGGAAATGCCTGTTTCTTTGAGGATATTGAGTTTGGGGGGAGAAAAAAGGTTAGAGACATTGTCTTTGAAAAGGAATCTGTTCCATTTCCTATGATTGTTAATGACAACGATCAAGTACCTATTCCTAATGTTGTTCAAGAAGCAATATCAGACCTACAAGACAATGTTGAAAATCTCCCCAATCAAGATCATTACATTATTCCAGAACAACAAACTCAACAGCCTCAAGAACAAGTGCCATTAAGGAGATCCACTAGAGAAAGGAAAAGTACAATTTCTAATGACTATATCACCTTTCTCCAAGAACATGAGGATGACAACGGACTAGTAGAAAATGATCCAATCAACTTTCATCAAGCTGTGGAAAGTGTTAATTCTCAAAAGTGGATCAATGCCATGAACGAAGAAATTAAGTCAATGAAAGGCAATAATGTTTAGGAACTTGTCCCATTGCCTGAAGGTAAGAAACCCATTGGTTGCAAATGGATATTTAAAACCAAAAGGGATTCAAAGGGTAATGTGGAAAGGTATAAAGAACGTCTTGTTGCAAAAGGCTTCACTCAAATAAAAGGTATTGATTATAAAGAGACTTTCTCTCCGATTTCATCGAAAGACTCCTTTAAGACAATTATGGCATTAGTGGCAAATTTTGATTTAGAGCTAAACCAGATGGATGTAAAGACTACGTTTCTCAATGGTGACATTGATGAGACAATTTATATGGTGCAGCCAGAAATTGTGTCTGCAAATACAGAGAATATGGTTTGCAAATTTAAAAAATCCATCTATGGGTTAAAACAAGCTTCCCGTCAACGGTATTATAAATTTCATCAGGTTATTATTTCATTGGGATTTGAGATAAATATGGTTGATGATTGCATATACCACAAGTTTAGCGGGAGTAAACATATTTTCCAGATTTTATATGTCAATGGCATACTGCTTGCCAGCAATGACGTAGGTTTATTGCAAGAAACCAAGAAATTTCTATCATCACAATTTGAAATGAAAGATCTTGGGGAACCTTCTTTTGTATTAGGGATTCTTAGATTATCACAAAAGGGCTACATTGAAAAGGTACTTAAAAGGTTTGGCATGCAGAACTGCAAACTAGGAGACATCTCTGTTGCTAAAGGAGACAAGTTTAGTCTCAACCAACACCCTAAGAATGATTTTGAAACTAAAGAAATGCAAAAGATTCCTTATGCCTTAGCAGTGGGAAGTCTAATGTATGCCCAGGTTTGTACGCCTCCAAACACTGCGTATATTATTGGGGTGCTAGGGATGTATTTAAGCAATCCGAGAATAAATCATTGGGTAGCAGCCAAACGGGTTTTTCGATATCTCTAGAGAACAAAGTATTACATGCTCACATACAGAAAGTCGGATAAGTTAGAGATCAATGGGTATTCAGACTCTGACTTTGTAGGATGCCAAGACAGTCGTAGATCCACTTTAGGCTATATTTACATGCTTGCTGGAGGAGCAATCTCTTGGAAAAGTGCTAAGCAGACACTTATTGCTTCTTCCACCATGGCAGCTGAATTTATAGCTTGTTATGAAGCATCCAATCATGCAATATGGCTGCGAAATTTTTTCATAGCGCTGCGAATTGTGGATGGAATTGAAAAACCTCTTAAGCTATTTTGTGATAATAAGTTTGCAGTCTTGTATTCTAACAACAACAGGAGCTCAACAAAGTCCAAGCATATAGACGTCAAGTTCCTAGTTGTTAAAGAAAGAACTCAGAGTGGTCAAGTTTTTATAGAGCATATTGGCATAAATTCCATGACTGTGGATCCGCTCACAAAAGGTTTACCGCCCAAGGTCTTTCATGAGCACACTGCTAATATGGGTGTGATATCATTTGATGATATGTTGTACTCGTGGGAGTATGCTTTTAAGTGTTCATTCAGTAGGAATATGAATTTAAATCCTCATTTAGTTATGTGAAAGACTCTATATTTATGGATTTCTTTTCTGCACAAATAAGATATTCAATTTTAATTACCTTTACTCTGACTCATTGTATGATCTCATAAAGAATTAGGTTGGACCAGTTGGAAATAGACATGTTAGATCACATTACATGTAATTTCTATGTTGCACATCCATACTTGATCTATGTCATTTGGTTGTGTTAATACATGTGACCATGGATGGACTTAGGCACGATAGTCACGATACATGTAACGAAAGTCGCCTTGATCCTATATTGACATAATTGATGGACGAGATTGTTGGGAGATGTTTTGATCATAATAACAAATTTAGCGCTCAAAAGGTACAGTTTAATATACAATTTGTGTATATATACGTACGTCCAAGCGGGAGATTGTAAAATCTATGGACTTGTATATATATAATTGTATATTGTGCTATTATAAAGTTTGACCCAAATTAAAGTGATCTGATAAGGATAAGTTAATGAGACCAAATTATCTCATTAATTGTGGGCTTATTATGTGTAGGGTTAACAGAGATATAAAAGGTTATGGTCTCTAAGTTATATGTATGCATCTTTTCCTAACGTCCCATCATCAGAGAAGAGAGCCACCATCTTCAGCATACATATCAACATCATCAGAGAAGAGAGCCGTCATCTCCAGCATACGTATCAACTTGGAAGCCCAAAAACCACAGACCCAAACTTTAGTCGTTTCCTATGGATTCAAGTACGCTTCCGCTATTAGTCTATTTATTTTCTTGATGATAATTTAATATGAATAATCTTGGGATTATAAAGACCTTATTTTCTATCATCCTCTTCTACTTGCCGACATGCAATTCAGTGCCTTCACATATCTTGAGTAGTATTCTACAATGGAGGACCATTTTAGCTTCCTTCAATTCCTTCAATGTTCGAGAGGACTAAACCATAAATTGAAAAACAAAAAAAGAAACAACTGGTCGACTTCACATTCTTTCACTACAGAATTGCATATAAAAGAGGGGGGGGGGGGGATGATGCTGGGTTTAGAGTTGTTGAATATATGTTGTACATCTTTTTTTATTTTTATCTTTTAACATATGCTGCACATCTTTGATTCTTTTTAAATCTATATATATAATCACCATTGCCACCTTCAATTGTCTCACCAAAATCCTCCGAAACCCAGAAAGGATTTTAAGTCATCTATCACAAAAGATTATGATAGCTTTACGAAAACAAAAAATCAATCTTTGATGAATCCATCAACCAATTTGAGCTCCACTCTCAAAATAATCAAAGCAAACCCACAAGCTCCGCAGAGGAAGTGAAGGTTCTTGGATCCAAATCTCTCTCCAATTTGACGCATTAGTTTCTATCGTGGACTTCAAATGAGACAAAGGAAGATAGGATTCAGTCAGAGTGAGGACAACATGGGTGGTGGGGGTGGTTTGGTGACAATGGGTGAGGAAGGAGTGAATAGCTAGAAGAGGAATTGAAAATTAAATATGGGTTAATCTAGTAATTTTGTTGTTGCCAAGTGCAAACCATGTGAAGGTTCAAAGCAGTGGAGGACCAATTTATTGGCCACCGTAATTCTAAACCCTCTGACTAAATACATTTACAAACTTTTATATGCTAAATAAAGTAATTATTGCCCATTTTTAAAATTTTAATTACATTAATTGTATTTATTCTTTTACTTATTTTAGTATTGGAAGATTAATAGGAGGATATAACACAAAACTCTTCTAACAATTATTTCGTTTGCATATTTTTTCAAATAATTAGTGTAAAAGTTAACCACTAATGATTGGCAATGTAAAAGGAGTATTAGAATATCAAAATTAATTCGACGACACATATAAATTAAATACCTTATTATTTTTACAATTTGTAACAAGCTGCAGATATGAGTTTATAAAAGATTCGGAAAACCCTTGCTTACTACAAGATCTGGAAGATACCACATCTCATTGTTGATTTCAAAATCCGGCAACTCTGGTGTTTCCACATCACTGACGTTTTAGTTCACAAAACTTTTCAATCTGTCACTTATTTTGGTGGTTCCGAATTGATAGAAAGACGGGGGAATCTACATTAAGCCACAAAGAGAGCAAATTATAATGATTACAAATTCAAGGGCTAATTAAATTAATCTCTTTGCAATATATTAGTGGGAGGATCGGATTAAAGATTTGACTCTTCTAAAATGAGTAATTTAATAAAGTATAAAAGTAAGGAATTAATCACCCTTTAATTATTTAATGAAATCCATACATGATGCATACATAATGGAAATTATTAACTAAAAGATGATTAGCTTCTTATTTTTATATTTTATCAACTTTCTCATTTAAAGGAGCCAAATCTCATATTAACAGTAATGAATAAATGGTTAATCAAAAAAAAAATGAATGAATGATGCTAATTGGAATGAAAATGGATCTTCTCGTGTCAAACTTCACATGGTTAGGTGCGATTTGAAAATTTCACATGAAATGATCAATTCGAATGAATAAAATAATTAATAATTTAATATGCACAGACCTCTGCATGCACAACATTAATCATTGAATCTCCGGCCAGTGAAGAATTGACTCTGAGGACCTCTATATTCTCTTCATGCAGTATGCGAATAATTTCATTGAAAATGAACTGGTTATCAAACCCACACGTCAAAACCACTTCTAGCGAGGAACCCAATTCATGAATCTTGATTTTTGGAGATTTCAGGCTTCCTTTTGCCTCAAAAGCACCGGAACTGCAACCACGAGATCTCTTCCTTAATAGGCCTTGTTTCTTTTCCTTGGCCATCGTCACCTTTGTCTCTAGGCTCTTGATGTAGTTGATGGCCTCGTCTGCTATTTGACCAGGCTGTGGTATTAACATTTTCCGCATTACATGAAAAGTTGCATTAATCAATAATCAATAAGATGCTTCTATCTGTAGTGAATGGGTAGATTAAATGTTTTTACTAGTGTGACAATATATGATTGAATATATGTATAAATCATGTATATATATATATATATATATAGCTACGATTATAAAAAAATCCTATTAGCACCCCCGTAGGGATGCACTTGCAGAGGTATTGCAGTACAATATTGTGGTTGTAATTGCTGTTTAAAATCCATGATACCACTTGCACCAAAAAGAAATCATATACCAATGTAAGAAAAAGAAGAACAGACAATTTGGATTTGTTTGAGACTTTGAGTTAATCTAGGAGAGAAAGAGAGAAGACCCTGGGATTATAGTTTGGGATGAGAGAGTTGAGTTTGGAAAAGAGTTCCTTCATCTGGTTTCTCCTGTTTCTCTCTATGATCCTTCTATCGACTTTGGCTGAAGCAGAAGGTTGACGTCCCCGCCGGCGATGGTGATCCATGGACGAAAGTGGTGAATTTCCAATATTGGCCTCCGACCAACTTGATTATTAGGATCTAAGATTCCGAATAGATTGTTTTATGAGTTCTTGTATATTATTTTATATAGAAAGACGTATATATAGATTATAGTATGATTATTTAGCGAGGCTAAGGTTGTCTGATGCTAATAGAAGAAAGTGCGTGAGCGTGACCAACATGAAACGTCACTTCGGAGGCCGGAGGCGTCATTGTTTTGAATATGTGGTGACATAATTAATGCTCATCAACTTGCGGGCTGGGTAGAAAATTTCAAATTCACACGTGCCTTTCATTTTGGGTTTCATGGTTACCATCTATCGTGTTGCCACATATTGGCTATTGCCCCTTCCGAACTCATTAGCACGCAGATTGCAGGAGTGCTTGATTTCAAGCCGCGGCAATAACTGCGTTTTATACTGTAGCGGTGCTTATATAGTTGCAATACACGTTTTATCAATATGATTTGCCTCCTCTAAATTGACGAGATTGATAAAACATACAACAGATAAGTAAATCACTTTTGGATCATTTAAAAGAATCTACACATAGTAAAAATTATTGATCTAAGAATTAACCATTCACTTTTACACTTTATCAATTTCTCTATTTCAGAGAAGCCAAATCTCATATAAAAATAACTGACTCTTGTAACATCCATCTAGAATAGTAACAAGAGCCCTAACCATTATCAATGTATTTAGATTCATATTAAAAAAGCATTTATTTTAAGTGTTTTGTAAATTAAGTTCTTATTAAGAAGTTATATGTTTTTAACTTTTTAAAAAATACTAAAAATAACTTTTTGATAAGTAATTAGCTGTATAATTAATTTTTTTATTTTTTAATAATTATAAAAGCTAAGCTCTCAAAAAAGAGCAACAAAGGTCCATCAAACTCTAAAGAAAAAACATAGAATAGAAAAACACCACAATTCAAAACATGCCACCAAAAACACGGAAAAGTACAAATAACGCATGATTTGATACCGAAAAAAAAATGCCAAACTCATCAAATCATGAAACTGAAACCTGCCTCACATGAATCTCAACACAAGAAGAACCTTTCACTATAAAAGCATGCAAGTTATTGACAAATTTATTCCATTGGTTTTACCAACGGAAAACATGAAGTCCAAAAATGAAAATTTGTTTTTTAGGTTTCAGTCATTATCGACGGATTTTTCATCAATAATCCGTCGATAAACTGCGATCCAGATGGCGTAGAATATGGTGTGCACATTACTGACATAATTTTTCATTGATAACTATTTTGAATTATTTTTTAAAAAACTTACTTTTACTAACAGATTTTTTCGTCAATAATTTTTTAGAAAATATTTCAAAATTTATTTTATCGACAGATTTTCCTCCAATAATTTTCTAAGAAAAATTTTTACAAAATAATAATGTTACCGATGGATTTTTTCCATCAATAATTAAAAATTCTAAAAGTTAATTAATAATTTTAGTTAATTTTACACACACACTCACTCACTCACTCACTCTCTCTCTCTCTCTCTCTCTCTCTCTCTCTCTCTCTCTCTCTCTGTAAAAGGCTGCGTTGTGCTGCCCACTCCCTCGGCCAATGCCGCTGGCCACCCAAAGGTCTCTCCCGCCTAATGCCACCACTGGTCCAAAGCGACCGCTTGCACTACACTGCTTTCTCCATCTTCAAGCCCACATTGTCAGCCCAACATGGAGGAATTCGCGCCGCTGCTCTCTCCTCCTTCGAGCCCCTATCGCTGCACCCAACATGGAGGAAGTTGCGGCCCTACTCCGTTACTCTCTCCTCCTTCAGGCCCACATCATCACGCCCAACGCCGAGGAAGTCGCGCAATTGCTCCTCCTCCTTTGAGCCCCCATTGCCATGCCCAACGTCGAGGGCCAAGGCCCATCATCGCGCCTCCGCTCTCTCCTTCTTTGAGCCCCCATCGCCTCCTCGGATCTGAAGTTTCGAGGTACTCCATGTCGCGTCGCGCTGCTCAAGAGGAAGTCCAACTTGTGGTCTTTCCCTTTACACCAACACCATCTCCCTCTTAGTCTCAAGTATACCTCCCTCTTTGTCATTTGATCAATGTTCTTCCTAAGATCTTCTATGATTAAGCTGCCTACCTCATTGTTTTTGTTTGGGAATTTTTGAAACAATTGATTTTCCCATCTTTAATAATTTATACTAGTGTTTTCGTAGCTTAAGTTTCCCCAAACCTTGAAAAAGCTCATTTGGTTCGTTCATTTTTTTTTCTTAACTTATCTTTGATTCTTAAGTTATTATTGCATTTGTGCTTTTATTTGTAAGTAATTCTTAACATCACATCTGAGCTTAGGAGCTTTCATTTTATTTATTTTTTTTAAAAAAAATGTTTTCATTTCACATGCTTTGAACAAAGTCCATTCTAGATTGGAAAATCAAGTTCTACATCTGTAGAATCAATGTTTTGTTGCAAAAAAATAAAAAAATTTGGGGACCCAATTCAAGTATGCTCCTCTTAATCTATGATAAGAGATATATGCTGTGATTTTTATTTGTTTTATCCCTCTTTGGCCTCTCCTATTTATGTTTTCATCATCCCATTTGTTGTGGACTATTAAGGGATATCTACTCATACATATAATGTATTAGAGATGTAGGTTATATTTGAGGGATTTTTTTATTGATTGATTTATTAATTTAAATAATTAATTTTGTTAGAGAACGTCGAAATCGGTTGGAATATTTCTTGTGGCGGAGCATATAAATCTTTTGTCTCTCTTAAAGTAAGTAATTGTTTATTCTCCTTATTTAATTACATTTTTGTTAGCATAGAGACTTATGATTTTCTAAGACAGAGTTGTAAGAATTTGGGATTGCATAATTAGGAGGAAAGACATAGAGGATTCCTCGACTTGTTTGCATTGTTTACTGTAGAGATTGCAGGATATGCATATTGTGATGTTATAGGAGGTGTGCTTTAGAATGATTTTCAGATCTTTAAATATTTGTTTGATTATATTGTGAATTTTAATTTGACTGGATTGATATATGTATATCATGAAATCTATTTCTTGGGATTTCTTAGTTTAAGGAGAGGTGCTACTGATTTTTTTTTTTTTTTAAATTTAAAGAGTTGAATCTTAATTTAAAGGGAGGTTTTGCTGATGAAGGCTATGCAGAAGGAAATAAGAAAGCAGATGAAGGAGAAGGAGACGAGATTAAGAAAGCAAATGAAGAAAGAGATGTTCTTTTTGTGGAAGAAAATGCAGGTAGGCTCCTCTGTACTGCCAGACACTAATGATGATGATGATGATGGCAGCAATGGTGATGCTGACAATGATGATGATGCTGCTGATTTCTCCTGATTTGAGTTATTATTTTTTACTTTTTTTGTTGTATGTTGAATTTTTTATATTTATGTCTGTATACTTTCTGATATTTTTATTTATTTTACATTTTAAACTTAAATTCGTTGTGCTTATTATTTATTAAGAATTGTTTTATAATTTTTCATTATTAAATATATTTATATATTTATAATTAGTGTTAAATAAAAAATAAACTCTTAAATGATCAAGTAACACACAAATAATAGTATATTTATGCCAAAAAAATTAATTACTAAATGGATTTTTTCTTTGGTAAAATAAAAAAGAAAAAAATTTAATAATTACCGATGGACTTTTTCGTCAATAATACAAATACAAAAAATAAATACAATTTAAAATTATCAACGGAAAAATCCATCGATAAACTAAAATCAAAAAATAAAAATTATAAAATTCAATAGTTATTGATGGATTATTCCTTCAGTAATATAAAATATTAAAAAATTGTAAAATTCAAAATCCATCGGTAAAATTAGGATATTAAAAAAATAACATATTAAATTAAAAAATTGCTGATGGAAAAATTCGTTGGCAATAAAAATCCACCAGTAGTTATTAATTCCTGACAAATTTTTCGGTGAATTATCACGGCGCATTACTGACCGATTTTTGTTATTTTCCACCAATATTGATTTTCAACTACATTATTATCATTTGACACAGCCCATCAAAAAAATCCATTGAAAATGAAATTTTCCATTGGTCAAAAAATTCGTTGATAAAATTCATGGGCATGGCAGGATTCACCAACGTTTGACCCACCCAATGAGAAATGCACCTAACACCGGCAACAAGAGCACCAATAGGAACCTGCAGTCAACGGCGTCAAAAACACCGAATCATCGAAAGCAACTAAGTTGAGCAACTGAAAACCGACAACAACCATGAGCAGAAGAAAAAAAAAAAGGTCACAACCTCAAGCAAAACTAGAGCATCCTGTAAAACCGATTTTAGATGTGGAAACCAAGGAATCGAAAGAAATCCAGATCTAAACTTGACACTGCATGAGCCAAACGCTAATTGGATCAGATCAGTTCCTTAGCCTCTGATTTGAATTGAAGTAGGAACCAAGTCTGAGAGTACCAACACAGCCCATAAAGAGCAAATCCATATCATTGGGGAACACAGACCCCCGAAGAACCACGCTAAGAACAGAGCTACGGAGAGGCACGATAGGGGGGCCACAGTAGCAAGAGAAGACAACCTGAGACCCAAGCTCTTTGGAAGCGAGAGCCACATCAGGGAAACGCAAACACCAAACTGCATTAGAAAAAAAAAAAAAAAAACCCTACGAAGCAAGAGACATGCCGGGAACACGAGCCACGCCAGCACTGCCAACCACCCAGTATCCCACAACCACGTCAGCGAATACGAGCCACATCGGACAGAGACCCGGATTTGAAAATCTCAAACCAAAATCATCGATGACGGCACAAATCGGATATAGAGGCAAAACAATGGTCATGGCCGACTAACACCGCCTTTAACTTTAAGAACTGAAAGCTAATAAGTCAACTAACTCAGATTCAATGTGCTAAGTCGCGTTTCTTAATTTAAGTACTACCTTCGTCCACTTTTATTAGTTGCTTTGGAAAAGAGCGACAATTTGATACATTTGAAAATTAATATATCTGTGATCAAATGAGTCCAATTACATTGTGGTCGGAAGGAGTAACTATTATGACTTAAATGCGATGAATTGCATGGTTACTTTTTTTCTTTTCAATACATGATAAAAGCTATAGACTCCACAATGTGGAGGAGCAAAAAGTCAAGGACAGGGACCAAGAAACATAACGCTTACGCGTGACAATTGAGACCATCCCAAGCGATACCACGAAAACACCAAGACGCGTAGCTGTCACGAATTAGTGATATCACTCCAATGGATGTCTTCGAATATTGCCCCAAACCTCTTGCAGAGATAGATCAGCATCTTAAAAGACAATCCTATTGCATGACCCCAAAAAAAAAAAACAAAGGGCAATCCTATTGCAGGGTTAGTTTAATTTAGGCATAACACTATGTTCTACAAATAGGAGTTACTACACATTAAACAAAAGGTTGAGTTGATCTCTTCGGCCTTTTTGTCATTATAATCATAAAAAATATTGGTAGTGATTCAATTGAGAGTGAAGTGAGTTAATATGAACCGTATAGATATACATAAATGATTATAATTAATTAAAATCTCACATCATCTAGAGATAGACCTTGATATAGCCTTTATAAGTTTTGGATAACATTTATCCTTTGAACTAGTTTTCAGGTTAAATTAGACTCACTAACTTCAAACAATCAAAATTTAATTAATGGTTATTAATGATTATTTAATCACTTAAAATTGAAAAAATCATTTAATTTTATATTTTAATCTTAACTATTTATATAAAATCCAACTATTAATATTCGTCTCTCTTACTTGAGTCATCTTTCAAATTAGTCACCCTTTATAAACTATTTGTTAAAATGCTTCCTTTTTGTCCAAGGTATTTTTGATTTGTTTGGCATGACATACACAGAAGGCGCTAGATCTTGGGTTTGATTTTGATATTGTGTGTATATAAAAAAAATATTATTGAGAAGGGTTCTTTCATTAATATCTGATTAGATCCAAGATATTAGTTTCCTACATGTCAAATGAGAAATACTCTACAAAACAAAGAATTGATAAAATTACAGTATTAAAAAAAATTACTACAAATGTAAAAAATATATGTATTGTTAGAACTCTTAGTCTTGTATTCAGGTTATATTATTATTTAAAGAGTTTTAACAATAATTTTTATAGTTTTGCAATATTATTTTTAAATTTCATCTCTCCTCAGACCACCTATCTCACACCCTCCAAGGTGCCTAAAAGCCAATGCGGAGATTAATCACTATGATTGATAGTGGATATCTTTGCTGTGGAACCAAAAAAAATCCAGTTCATCTCAAACTATTATTGTAGAAAAAGGCGTGTTCAATAATTCAGGATCACAGCACAAAAAAAATAATTCGGGGTCAGATTTCGGCTTATTAGTTTCAATGTTAGTCATTTGACTATATATATATATTGAAAACATGGCTCAAACAACTCTCTACATATAGAGAGAGCAGCTAAAGACTACATCTCTACAATTTAAGTGAAACATGAAGAAATCATATACGTGAGGATTAACTAAACATAACATACATACACTATATAAACCATAATAAACATAAATGGACAGCCACTGTCTCATCCGAGCATTCAACCAGACCATAGTCGTAATTCTATATATCAAAAAAAGATCATGGTCATAATTATCCCTCTCCTTTAATTACGCCTCTAGTGACACGTCAACATCACTTTGGAGTAATTTAAGATTGCCACCATCTTGTATGTTGATTTGCTCCTATATGTCACATATCTGTGGTATATATGCTCATCAATTAGTCCACCTGGTTCAAAATAATTAAGAGCATTCAATCTCATTATAGTCTTCAAAAAGTGCCAGAATTCTAGCCACACATGTATCTGCAGGAAGGAAAAATTTTCTGCCAATTAGCCATCCATCATGCAGATTAATAACTTTGTTCCTTTATTCACGCCTCATTGATTATTGTTTGTCGGCATAGTATGGGTGACTTGTTACTTGATTTCTAGTGGTGCCAACTCCAACCAACAGAAGAACTATACACATACTATTGGGACGAGTTTTAAAAGGATGAATTTGATTAGAAATTATTAGAAGCTCAAGATCCATTGAAATTCGAAAGCAATTAGCTAGGAATACATCATAGGGGAAGAACTAAAACATTAATTTAGATCAGCCCATTCAAATATGATGACCGGGCTTAATTAATTACAATAAAATTTAAAATCGGTATTTATATAAAGCTATAAATATATATATATGGATTCAATTTTAATACAATGAGAATGTAAAATTTTTTTACACAATTATTAAATCATGTATTTTCATATATATTAACAAATATAATTACTTCTCACTCCAATGCTGATAATTATGTGAATAAATAAATTTAATTTAATAATAATGTAAAACTCTTATACAGTGTTAGCATATCAAATTAATTAAACCCAATATATATTAGCTAAATGTGAAAAGTCAACAAATCATGTGCAAGTACTGGAGCAACAAGACGAAGGACATGCAAATTCAAAACTATCAACGTATTTTTTTCAAAAAAAATTATAGATCTCTTTTCTTTTTGGTCAGGATTGTTTACACACCTTAATCATAGCTTTAGATACTGAAATTGTTCTTGTAGGTAGAGTAGGATAAACTCAGTTAGTTAGATATTGTTAGAGGTTTGTTAGATTCAGTTAGCAGAAGAGCTCTGCACACACTTGTATAAATATTGTGTAACATAGCTCAGTGACAACAATCAAAGTCACTCATCATTCTCTCTCTCTCTCTCTCTCTCTCTCTATTATCTTCTTCAAACTTGCTGCTGATACCTTCATGGTATCAGAGAAGGTTGATACCATGGGATCTCAAGATTCAATACAAACCTCACAAGGTTCAACACAAGTTCGCTGCAGACATTTTCAAGTCCAATTTTGCTGAAGCTGGACGAAGAGATTTATTTGCCACAGAAGGAGTAGAGTAGGCAGAAGCTAGCAACGATAGAGCGCTCTGATATGTTAGATCACTTTCTTGGAAAATCAACTTCGAACATATATACAATTCAGCAAGATCAAGATAATGGCACATTGAGTTATGAACATCAGAAATGGAAGAAACAAGAGAGGTGTTGTTGAAATCTCGGCTGCTACCATCAATATCCAAACCATTCACTACTTGTTGGATGTGAACTCTCTCACCACATTTGGAAAAGGTCAGAAACCTTCTTCTCTCAAAATCACTGCAAAGATAAGACAATGAAGATAGGAAATATCAAGAAAGCATGTTCTGCTAGTGACTATCTACTTGAAATTAAATGAGTTATGGATGCTTTGATTTATGTTGGTGCATCAATGAGTGATGGGGATCAAATTGAGGCAATCTTGAATGGCTTACTTGAAGAGTATTTACCTTTTATCACTACGATCATATCAAGACAGAACCAGTATCAGTAGGTGAGCTCTACATGGCTCCTGATCCTCAGAATCTGATGGACAAATCCGAATACTCAGGCTCAGAGAAAGTCATTGTAGGTAATGGATTGGGTTTGTCCATTCAGCATGTTGAAAATTCTCGTTTTACTTTAGGTTTGAATAATTTCAGTTTTCTCTTCTTTAACCTTGCTACTGATGATACCTTCAGTATCTCTTGTAAGTTTTCTTCTTTTTTTTTTAGACTAGAAATTCTTGAAAACATAGCTTAAAACCAATCACTTGAATTATCTCTTTATGGACAGTGTTATACATGCATATAGGTCATTTATGACAACATAATGAAATGCAGCAGTAGTTTTAGAAGGTTAATTCTATAGACAAGAAGAAATTATGCACAAACTTCAAGGGAACCTTGGAAGTTTCACGCACTTAAAAGAATTGTAGAGAAACAAATGTCAGGATTTTGGGTTTGATTTTGTGGCCCAGTGTCAATAATTGTTATTTGCAGATTTTACATTTGTGATAAATCAATAATGGAGGGTTGAGGTATTTACTCCATGTGCAAAATATCCACTGAATATGATTTCATGGTTGGATAGATGAATATCCATTTATTGCCCATTGCTTTTGAGGGTCTTTAGCTACAGGCAAAAACCAAATGACTGATGTATATCCCAAGCTAAAGCAGTCCAACTTTAGAAAAGTAGTAAGAGAAAAATAGAGTGTAAGTGACGAGTTTTATGGGTGTGGTATGCAAGTATACATTGGAGATCAGGTATATTCTCTAGATCTCTATATAATGCTACAAACTATGGTTGAAGAGAGTCTCATTGAGAACACTATATTGTACTTATTCTTAAATATAGTGAAATATTTTCTGAGATTTGACCCCTAGTTTTTTCTTCATCGTTATTGGAGAGAGTTTTTTACATTAAAATTTGATGTGCAATTCTTTTGATATATTTTATTGATGTGAATAATGACAAATGAATCCCACTATAAAATACTATTCGCATATCTTGTTTTATCTTTTACTTTCATATAAATTTGGGCGCACTTCTACTTATATCTATAAAGTGTTTATTACACTTGGCTATATCAAACTCTGATATTCCATAATAACAAATTGTATGCTAGAATATTTTAGCTGTTTAGTTTAATTGACTTATGCATGCCTAAAAAATAGGACCTCGTGTCCTTATGTGCATTAAGTTGAGAGCTCAAGTGAGAAGTCTAGTGTACATAACCATGAGTTGTTGGGTTTTTATGTGTACGGATTGCATAGGAGACTAAAATTTTGGAAAAACCCAAAATTGAATCCATGTGAATTAATCAATTTGAAGACAACGATCGAATTATGTACCTGAGAGTGTGTTTTATAGATCCCAATTCTCGTGTTTGGACTGTAGGCACTGCTCAATAAACAATTGCGCTCTATCAATACCTACATGCAAATGGTCATGAATAGTTATTGAGTGCTAGCTCAATGCAACTCCAAATCACAATGTTAAGGTTTTGCTTCAATTTATTTTTGACTTCTAAATTTGAATTGTGTTATGCATAACCGAGATCCTATTTATAGAGAGATACATTATCCTAACTAATTAGGAAAATGATATTCAATTTTAAAAAAATCTTTTAGAGTTTGAAAATAAATCTTTTCAAATCTGTTTCGATAATATCCAATATATTTATTATCAGATTTCAAATTTATATTATCTGATAATATAAAACAGAATCACGGATTTAATCTAAAGATAATATATCTCATATATATTCATACATTTAAAATTCGAATTCTTAAACAATCTCAATTCTTTTGATATATTTTTAGTGTGTGACCCAATAGGTTTATATTACATTGGCAATAGCTCCAATACTACTATTACGTCCACAAATCATAAGTGATCTTTAGTAAGATATTATGACTGACCTAAGTAATAATAACTTAAAGGTCCATATTAAATTAACCAATAGAATATGTTATAATTCTTTTGTCATACGATATCTAATTTGAATATAAAACATGAACAATGTCATCCTTATATTGTTTAAATATAATTTCTCGATCTCCAAGTAGATTGATAAATCAAATGACATTGATAACTTTTTCAGTTCATTTGAGCACAGCTATGAATTTTTCAGTCTTAATTATCAAGGGACCTCGTAGATATCTCTCTAAAAAAAGAAGGATAAATTCCATCTTGTTTGGTCACAATCCTCTCCATAAATTGCAATATTCAGCCACAATCTTTACAATTATCCAGTTATTAAAGATAACATTTGATTATATTAAAAAATAATGTTCTTTATATAGAAAACTGTTAGGAGATTAAGACACTTTCCCTCCTTGAGAATCACCCCAAACAGAGAAATAAAATAGGAACACAACCACAACACAAGAATTTAACATGGAAAACTCCAAAACCGGAGAAAAACCACGGCCGCTGTCAAAAGACATCCAGAGAATCTCACTATGTGAAAATTATTACAACACACAGACTTCTCTCTTACCGCACCCCAGTACACCCACACTCTCACAAAGCAAATATTTGAACTATACCTCACAACACTTTAAAACAAGAGTACAGAGGAAGAAAATCAGATACAAACTTAAAGTGTTTCTGACTGGTGCACTTGAAATGGAAAACTTAGACTTCTATATATAACCTTGGCAATCCCCTTCCATCCCAATTCTAAGCAATGTGGGACTTCTATCCCAATACTATTTCAATCAAATCTTAACAAAAACTTTGTAAACTCATGTATGAGAATTTTTTACATAACTATTACGAGAATCACCTATGACATTACTCCATACAATGATCTCATAACGGGTCTATCCAGTATCTTGTATCTCTAACAAATATCCATAAACTTAATTTTGTACCATACACAATTATCTTATAATTATCAATTAAGCTCATGCTAGTCTTATATCATAATATTAATAATTAACTAAGGATATATTTACTATTATACATAACATGCAAATATAATAATACAAAAAATAAATAAAACATCTTTTTATCAATGAAAATATAACTATTTAAAAAGTCCAATAAACAGCCTAGGGCACAATCACTAACACGAGTGTGCGCTGAGAGCAACACGAGTGAGTGCTTCGTGTGTGCAGAGTGCAAGTAAGATGTAGTAAAGTCTTGTGTCATTGTAATTTATGAACAACCTCGCACGTATAATTCTCATTAACTATATCATATTATAAGAAAAATGTATACGAAGCTTTTAAGACGGACATAAACAAGGAAACATTACAAGTCTATTCTATCTTCCTAAAGAAAAAACCATTTATCTTACGTCAACTTTGGCCAAAAAGACCGATGAATTCTACTCTCTTTTTTTTCGGTCTTTCTTTGCTGCTTTATATCAAAGAATAAATCGTTGACAATAAGTAAACAATTTGTTTGAAATCCAAATGGGTGTGGCAATGGATGCTCTCAAGGCAGCACTTGATTGCAGCACCAAGCTGCAGCAACACAAAATTAGGGTCTATTTGCAAGAGATTCTGGTCTTCAATAAGCATATTTACCAAGACGTAACAAATGCATACCTGAATATTATGATGTGTGTACATATAAATAGAGGCAATAGGACATATTAATTTGGTTGAAGGAGTAGATGAGATCTCTGAGAGCAAGGAGATCTTGCAATTTAGAACTTCAAAGTAGAAACTAGTGATAAGCTAGCCGTTTGAGTTGATTGACCATGGTTGACGGAATCTTTGACATTCCGCCCACAGCAAAATTCATGAAAAGAAGCTGAAGCCCATTGAATTAATTAACTCATATTTTATGATTAAATAAAGGGAAATGCTATATGACTAGAACTTTGTCGTTCCAATATAATTTCCTGTGGTACATGACTTTGTTTTTGTTAGAGTATGAAATTATTTGTGTGTCTTTGCCTATCAGCTTGCTTGATAAATTTTGAAAGATTTTTTTCATGCCATTTTCTTATAATTGAGGATAAAACAAAATGCTAGATGTTTCCATCTTTGAATTTCAAACGTTTCATCTTAACACACAAAAAGCTGGAGGCTTTGGGAACCAGGAAAGAAGTAGAAAGGCAAAAGGAGATAATATTCCACTGAAGGACACAGTAAGGGTCCTCAGTACTTCTTTTGGCAGTAGATCCATTAGATTTTGGCCAAATTTGCATTACTCCACCGGTAAAGTTTTGTCCCAGCCTTATACCAATACCAGTGTTTTAAACTACAGACCACGTCATATTTTTGTCCTAGCCTTATGTCAATAGTGTTTTAAATTGCAGACCGCATCATGTGATCCGGTCGCAATATTACGATTATAAACAGCAGAGCAACCACATCAGATCGCAATTATGGTGTGATGTATTTTCACATAAATTGACTGTAACTTAACTACAACAAGACATATCAAAACTGAATCGGGCCGCATCGGGACTACATCAAGCCGCAACAGTTCGCATTACAACTACAACATGCTATAGCGGGTTCCTTTTCAAGTTGCAGACATGCAAAAATTTTCACGTCGCATTAGTCACAATACGCGTCGCAACGGCCGCATTATTCGCAACCTGCAACAACTATATCTACGACCACAACCGCAATTTAAAATATTGAGCAATACTTTTTGATTTCGTTGTACATGATATAAAACATCATCTTGAGGGCTTCGGAGAAGTCTTCTATGTCAATAATGCTAATCATCATCATTTATCAGGACGGATTGCAATGATTAGAGCATGCGTACATATCGTTCGTCTTTTGATTGTTCAAGGTTAATTTGAGCAAAAAATATACAGTTTCTGAAAAAGATCACATTAGTGACATTATTAGCCACGGCCAAAGAAACTGAATCAAGAGAAATATCCATCAAGAGTAAGAAAAAATATTTGTTCTGATCTATTTATTAATTAACATATAAATTTTGTAAATCATTATTATCTCACACTTCTATTACGTTTTTAATATAACATATAATGTGTCAATTAACAATAAAACATAGCTAATATTTTATTTTGCTCAAAGAATGTTGAAAAATTTCTGCTGAATCAATGACCATTAATGTATAGGCTGAGAGTTCAATTAATATTAATTTTAATTTCAGGTGGGGCTGTTTTAAGGTTCTCAATTAATATTAATTAAAGTTGAATATTCTAACACAATCAGAAAGGGGATTGGAAGTTCCATAGGTCAAAACAATCCCAAAATTTGACGCCGGTTATAGTTAAATAACGCTAAACTTGTTTGAATTATTATAGGACTAATAAGTGGGATAAGATATTGTTGATACCATTTCACGTGGAAATCATGGTCAAGACAGGTAAGGCGCATATGCAATGGACCTCGTCCATACAATGTTTTGGTGTGATTTGTATAGTGTTTAATTTTGATACACTAACAATCACTCAATTACTGGTTTATCTTGTAAGTAATTGTTAGTGCATCAAAACTAAGTCAATTATTCTTACAAATCAAATACCTTATTATTCTTACAATTCATAACAAGCTGCAGATATTAATTAATTTATCTGGCTTTACAAATTAAAGAATTGGAAAACCCTTGCTTACTACAAGATCTGGAAGATTCCACATCTCATTGTTGATTCCAGAATCCGACAACTCTGGCTGTGTTCCTACATCACTGACGGATTCGTGCACAAAACTTTTCAATCTGTCACTTACTTTGGTGGTTCCGAATTGATAGAAAGACGGGGGAATCTACATTAATCCACGAAGAGCAAATTAAAATGATTACTAATTCGAGGGGTAATTAAATTAATCTCTTTGCAATATAGCGTTGAGAGGATCAGATTAACAAGCATGAATATGACGCTCGGAAATCGAATGATGAAAGGGAAACTTCTATAAAATTTTCATATGACATATTCATGTGAGATTTAAAAATTTCACATGGAACAGGTCCATTTTAATGAATAAGTAAATTAGTAATTTAATATATATGCACATACCTTCGCATGCACAAAATTAATCATCGAGTCTCCGGCCAGTGAAGAATTGACTTTGACGACCTCTATATTCTCCTCATTTAGTATGCGAATAATTTCGTTGAAAATGAACTGATTATCAAACCCACACGTCAAAACCACTTCTAGCGAGGAACCCAATTCATGAATCTCGATTTTGGGAGATATCAGGCTTCGTTTTGTTTTCAAAGCACTGGAACTGAAACTGCAACCACGAGATCTCTTCCTTAATAAGCCTTGTTTCTTTTCCTTGGTCATCTTCACCTCTGTCTCTAGGCTCTTGATGTAGTTGATGGCCTTGTCTATTTGATCAGGCAGTGGTAACACTTCCTGCATTACATGGTAAGTTGCGTTAATCAATATAAACAATACATATAAGATTAATTTTAATACATCGATTGCTATTCAATTACATGTTTTTATTTGTAGAACTTCTAAGATACCACATCGTTAGGTCAAATATTTCGATTGACATAGTAATAACACTATGAAACATCTTAACACTATCAGAGAACATAAAATTGTCATGTAATTATTTATCAATTGTTTGCTGAGTAATTGACAATATAAAAATATTTTATATTATCAATATATAATTAAACTAAAAAGCAAATTCAATTTCTATTAATTGGTGGTGTAAAACATACACTATAAATATATAGAAATTAAATACTTAACATAATTACGAAAAACTATTATCGACACGGCCACCCTTGTCATTGTCATGCGGTTGCAAAGGCAACACGATACAATATTGCCGCCGTAATTGCTTCAAAACCATGATATCACTATATAACAAAAAAGAGCACAAAATTTGGATTTGTTTGAGTTAATCCAGGAGAGAGAGAGAAGACCCTGGGGTTGTAGTTTGGGATAAGAGAGTTGAGTTTGGAAAAGAGTTCCTTCATCTGGTTTCTCCTGTTCCTCTCTATGATCCTTCTTTCAACTTTGGTAGAAGAAGGTTGACGTCCCCGCCGGCGCCGTTGATCCATGGATTGTGATGAATTTCTAAGATTTGCCTCACACCAACTTGATTATTAGGATCTAAGATTCCAAATAGATTGTTTGGTTTCTTGTGTATTATTTTATTTTATATTGACACACGTATATATATACATACATACATACATACATATCCCGCTTGCTCGAAGGTCAATGGCAGTTAAGGTTGTCCGATGCTAGAAGCACGTGCGAGGGTGAGACGACCAACGTGAAAACGTCACTTCGGAGGCGTCATTGTTTTGAATATGCGGTGATGTGATTGATGCTCATCAAGTTGCGGATTGGGTTAGAAAATTTCAAATTCATATGTGCCTTTCATTTCTGGGTTCACGCTCACTTTCTATCGAGCTGCCACGTATCGGCTTCGGCTAGTGACCCTTCCGAGCACATTAGATTGTAAGAGTGCTCGATTTCAACGGCAGCAATAACTACATGTCTTATAATTAATCTCTGTTCAAAGATGAGACGCCCAGGCCGCCTCAAGAAGTGAAAGCTGATACATCAACGAACTCCGATTAGAAGCTGTAAGGTGATATTTGTCTACTGTTTCGAGAGGTAGAGAAATATAAAATTTTTATTCCTTTAAAATGTCAGGATGTTAGGAACTGGATATATAGATAGAAACTTAATATTTTTATCTTTTAATAATATTCTTATATATATTTATTATTTATGTCTCTGTCTCAATTGTCCCTGTATTTTTATCGATATCCCTGTATTTCTGTCTCAAGACAGTAAACATACTCTACCTACATGACGTTTTCTAATTTAAGTACCTATTAGAGTAAGGGCATGTTTGGTTTGAGTTTTCAGTTTTTCAATTTTTTAGATTTTATAAAGGAAACATACTGAAAATTCTGAAAATTACAAATTCTAATTTTCAATTTTCATTTTCAATTTTTAGTATTTCCTTCACAAAATCTGGAAAACTGAAAATTGGAAACTCAAACCAAACAAGCCTTAAATAACTCATGAAGTCCCTCAAGAAAATTTTACAAAACTATTTAGTCCCTTAAAAATTGAAATTAAATCTATGATCCCTCAAGAATTTTAATAATAGGACATATTAATTTCTCTGTATATATTTAATTATTTAAACACTAATAGAATTGTACATGACCTGTTAATATGATATTAAGTGATGTATATATATCATTTGAAGTAGAATAAAATTTAAAATGACTCATTTTGGTGGTTGAAATTCACAAAATAAGTCATTTAAATCTTTATCATAAGTCATAAAATTACTCATTTTGTGCAAGTTTAGACACTAAAATAAGTGCAATATATTTCAAAATTACTTCATTTAGCTTGCTTATAATATTTTAATAGTACATTATTATTATATTGTTCACATATATATGTCCACTAATGAAGAACTAACAGAGGAACTGATGTATCCATCATTTTCAATCTTGAGGAAAAATTAATTTCTTTTCTTGAAAAATGAAATAATCTGTCGTAAAATTTTTAAGAGACCAAATAAGGTATTCACTCTATCTATTATAAATGCTATGAATTGCACGGTTGGTTTAATTTAAGCATAATATACAACACCATGTTCATCAAATCGGAGTTACAATACATTGAACAAAATGTTGATTTGATTTCTTCGGCTTGTGTATCATTCTGTCAGTGTTGTTATAACTATATATTGAGTGACTTAATTGAGATGAATAATTTATTATGAAAATAAAATGAATAAATCTATGAATCATATAACCGTATATAAATAGTCATGATTGAAAGTTATAATAATCACAAAACCACTTAAAATATCATATTATTTTATATTTTAATCTTAACCATTTATATCAGATCCAATTGTTAATATTTGTTCTTCTCACGCTTATAATAAGTCACTACTCTTACTCGAATCATCCCTCGTAACCTTAATTTGTTAAAGATTAACAAAACCCTACACTTTTTAAAACATAACACTTTTTATAGGGTTGCTAGATAAGGTATGACCAGTTGTCTGAGATAATATTTTTAACAGAAAATGCGTGCGATGTTTTTTAGAAATCAAAGAGAATATTTATCACGTATTCCTAAAAATAATTGTTGTTTTAGGCCTAAAAATATTGTAATGAAAGTTCAAGATCATTTAATTTGAAAGCAATTTCTGACCCCACAAAAAAAAAAGAGAAAAGAAATTCGAAAGCACTTAGCTAAGAATGAATCAGAGGGGAAGAACTAAAATATTAATTTAGATCAGCTTCGAATATTAAGATCGGGCTTAATTCCAATAAAATTTAAAATTGGTATTTATATAAAGCTGGAAATACATATTATCTAAATTTGAAACTGTACAGATCATGTGCGAGTAATAGGCCAACGATGAAAGACATGCAAATTTAGATTTTGCTACGACTCAACTTAGGCAATGCTTGTTAAAAAGGTTGCCCGGGAAGGTGGTCAATACCCGTGAAAATTCAAGACTAGCAATGCATATGTCGTATTGGTTTTTTTTTTTTTTTAATGTATTGATCTCTGATCTTTTGTGATTTGCATAAGAATTAAGTAGCTCAAAAAAAGAACAAAATTTCATATTAAATATGGTTTCTTTTGTCATTTGCATAAGAATTAAGATAATGCTCTACCTGTTTCATATTAATTGTTGATTTTTAATTTTTTATATTTTAGAATATCTGTTTACTTATAATATTTATATAATATTAATTTATTTCTTCTATTTATACTTTTAATACAAATATGCTAGTTAAGTAATCAAAACATATATCAAGATAAATAATAATAACCGTAGAAAATAATTTTATCAACTCATATAATTTTATATATTTATCAAGATATTTTTTTGTTTTCCTTAATATCTGTATCACTTGATTTTTTTATAGTTATTATGAAATGGATGGAATAGTTAAATCTCATTGATCTTTTGAAAAAATAAAAGTAAAAGATATAAATAACTGTACAATTTTTTCTCTATTAAATTATATTCACTCATTCTTTCTCCAAGAGGGGTAAAATGGCATAAAGTAATTAAAGATTCATTGAAAAACAAAAAATGACAATTAATTTTAAAAAATAAAACAATACTTAATATGACATGGATGGAGTAGTTAGATGGCAACATGGTATCACAACTAATATGTATTGTAATATGATACTATCTCATGTCTCTAATAAATGTCCATTTTCACTTGTGCATGTAGAGTAAGGAAATAATTGAATGAGTTTAGATGTTTGGAAATTTTAGGTATATTTTACAAAATTATCCTTATCATTCTCTATCATACTTAATCCCTCCATTTACTCCTTACTATTTAATAATAAAGGTATAAAAGGTAAAAATAATTAGTATTATCTAAATTTCATAAAATGATATATAATTATAGAAAAATAAAATTTTGAAAATAAATGCTTTATTAGAGAAGCAGGAAAAAATACTTTTTATTAGAGAACGAAGGTATTAGGTTCCTAGCTAAGATAAAAATAGAATAGGAAAAAAAAAAGATTTTTGAGTGTCCTTTTGACACTTGTTAAAGTTCCAAAAGTGAAGGTTTTTACTTGAAAATCAAAATGTTTAAATCTTCAATGCATTTAATCATTAAAAAAAAATCGTAAATCCATCTGCTTTTGAAACCTTTATGCACTTATTAGAAAAACTAAAAAAATAAATATGTGAAAATGTCCGAGCAAAAGATATATTAAGAATTAATTTAATTTAGTTTATAGTTAGTGTCTAAAGAGACAATCAAATATTTCATTGAAGAGATATATAATAAAAAAAAATATTATTTATACTTATATGATATGAGACACCAAGTCACTAGGATCAATCTAGTGATGAGAGGTTTAGGTACTACGCATACAATTTTAGGTTCAAATCTCACTGCGATTATTATAATTTCAAAAGTATAAAAAAATTGTAAATACCATGTCGACTTATCATATTCCATTCATCTATAAATATAAATAATACAACTCTAATAAAATATTAAAAGGTAGTTACATATAAACTTAAACGACGATCCCAAAAGATTAATTTATTGAATGAAAGTATATTTATAGTTAAGTACTACATTTACATGAGGACTTGCAATATTTCAACTTTATTTAAAGTGGCTTAGCTTTGACCTAACTAACTAGCTCTTTCTTATGTACCTGTTTTTTCAAACTGCCCCCTCCACGTTGACATAATAATCGAGAACAAGAATGTGAGATGTATGATGCTTTGAGGCATGGACCAGGCGGAAGTATTTTACCATAGTACATGAAAGAAGAATTTTCTTCCTACACCACAAATTTAATTTTCTGAACCATGTGCTTGCCAATGAATTAATCCACACATACAGCATTTCATGCTTGCAACTTGCAAGTCCACAAAGCATAAAAATGTTTCGCAACATGCCTCTAGGGCTGCAGTGCACCTGTCACATCAAGCCTCCACGAGGCAAGAACTCCTTCACAGCCTTAACTGAAACACAACTGGAAAAAAAAGTATTTTAAGAAATACTTAAATCTCAAATATTCTCTCAACTTCTAACGTTTATTTAATTGATTTCGTTAATGTTTCTTTATATTTTTCAATTATTATTGTGTTTAGAATATAATAAAAATAACTTTAAATAATTATAAATACTTTATTGATATGTAAAAAATAAGGAATGGAAGGAATATATAAAGAAAAACTAGATAATTTCTTTTTCTAGGATGCGTATAGATGACGGAAATGATCATATAATAAGTAGAAAACTAAAATCGTTATCAATCTAGAAGATTGGTCTGCGAATTGAAAACAAAAATCGTTATCAATCTTAGAGCAACAGTACAGACACAAAAGAACCTTTTTGACTTGCATACTTTTTCCCAGTTAGATGATATATATAATACACATATATAGGTTGTTTAAAACAAGCTAAAATCTGACGGAAAAAAAATTGTTTTAGTGTTTTTTATAATTTAAAAGAATGGTGTTTGAGGAAGAAAAATAAAAAAGGTTATACCATAAAATACTTGTTATTCTAAGCTCACATATAAATTTCTTCTGATTGCTAAGCTTATTATATATAAATACAACTTTAAAAAATTTATTTTCTTAGCCAATAAAACCATTGCTTCTGCCGTTTGTGACCCGGCAGAGGAAATTGAAGCCTCAACAGGAGTACTGCGATGTTTCGTTGAATTATCGGTGATGGATTGAAATTCTTCCTCTTTCACTAGGTAGCTTCCTGGATAAACAGTGGCAGACATTTGCACATGACACTTAATGTTTTTCCTTTGTTTGGGTTGCAGTTTGACTTGATCAACAAGACTGAAGGATGCCCAATTTTGTAGCAATTGCGGCTTAATTAACCTCATTGACATGTCGTAATGTATTGTCCTTGTCTTGGCCCAACGGACATTTAAACTGACGCTGCCATGCCGCGTTTTTTTTTATTGGTTAAATCCTTTTTTAATTTTTTATGTTTACTCCATTTTTATTTGTAAATGTAATAAAGGTTTGAAATTATCTGTGTAACATTTTAGTTTTTAAATTTAAAAATTAATAATTTCATTTTTGAGATTATAAAAAATTGTTTAGATCTGATTTTTTTAGTAAATCGAATTAATTCCTATAAACATAATCAAAGACCAAAACAGACCTTTTCTCGCGAACACATGGAGGAGTTGATAGCTCTGAACTTACGTGTTGAGCAAAAACAGTGTTTTGAAAGAAATGTGATCCGGATTGAATGAGTAATCTTCCAAGTGAGAGAGTGTAGGGGCGTTCGAATGAGATCTTATATAGTCACTTTTTTTTAATAATTTTTTTATATATTTAAATAATTTTTGAAAAATAACCAGCATCTAAAATAATTTCAATTTCAGCCTTTTTCTAAAAAAAAGAATAACTTTTAAAAAAATAATTTTAACTTTTTCAGTAATGTATATAATTTAAATTTCATAATCATTTAAATTTAAAAACGTCAAAACTGATTTATCCCATATAATAACACCGAATAAGATGTTATGCTTAGCTTTATAATCTATAATGTTATTATTTATTTAAAAATTATTTTAATATTATAAGTAAATATTTAAATATAGCTTTCAAATATTACATTTATGTAAATATTTATCAATCAAAATTTTATTTTATTATTTATTTCATTTTTTATAACTATTTATTATTCCAATAAATTATATAGATATAAAGTATAATTTTAAATATTTTTATTTTCTATTTTAGTCAAAATTTTTTAAATTTTAATTAAAAATAAATTCAACCGAAATATTTTTATTATATTTTTATATATTACATATTATTTATTATTTATTTAAAATATTTATTATTTATCAATTATAATTTTTCATTATATATAACTAAATTGATATATGTTCTAACACTAAGAATTTTGCGGGATATCTACGGATTTGATTTTTACCTATGGACGCTGGTTGGCGGTTTTTGGCTTGTCGGAAGAATGTTACTGACGGGTCATTTTACTCATTGATAAATATTACAGGCAAACCCAAATGAGTAAAGATAAAAAAAATAAAAAAAAAATCAGTCGGTAAACATGTATTAAAAGTGTCAATGTGCTTGTTAGAAGAATAATATTATTGACGGGTTTTGTATTTCACCAACAGGTTTTAGAAATAAAATTTTTTACTTATTTATTATTGACAGGTTTTTTATTTGAACCGATGAGTTTTGAAAATTAAATAAATATTTTATTTGTATTTACTGACATGTATATCAATGAGTATTTAATATTTATTTTTTCTATTTTAAAAAATAAATTTATTTTTTATGGGTATACCGATCAATAGCTTTTTCTTTTTGGAGACAGATCACATTGTCGTATGTAAATAATTTATATAACCTATCTAATTGTTTGACATTAATTCATTTATTTTATTTATATAATGATTTAATTATCATTTAAAATAAAATGTAAAAAGGAAGTAACGAAATGGTAATTAATTAAACAAAGTAATAGAGTAATGGAATTAATAAACAAACTATCATAATAAAATAAATACAAAGTGCAATAAATATAAAAATCCAAAATCTAATAAAAATAGCTAAAAAAAGATTAGCTAAATTCCTCCTCCTCCTTGTCATTGCTATTATCTTACCCGTCAGAGTCGTCGCCACCATCAGACGAGAAGGCCTTAATAACAGATGGAAGTGGCATCTGGGATAGCTTCTTGTGAGAGGATCATGAGGCCTTCATGTTGTTGAAGAACCTCATCACACCAGTTGTAATCTTTTTATGTATTTTCTTGAATTTACCTTTTTTCTTCCTTGACCTTCTGTTGTTACTGCTACTCCATCGACATCTTCAGCCGTCAAATCTCTCTAAGGTCCTCCTCAACCACTGTTTAGCTCTTTGCCTGCTCCCAGAGCTGCTGGAGAAGTTGTGCCTACTATTTCTGTTGCTACTAGATAAGTTGTGCTACTGCTACTAGATAAGTTGTGCTATTGCAGCTCCTGATTTAGACCATGTACATGCCCTCACAAGGCATCATCCCCAATAACTGACCTAGTGGCGGAGGATGGAAACTTACTATCAGGACAATACCTCATCCCATACAGACAACCCTTGTAAGGGCCACCAACCATCTTGGCCCAAATATCCTCCTCATTTAGACAAGGGATGTACGCATCGGCCTTAGCCTCCAGTGCCCGGGCCTGGTATTGGGTTAGTGCCTACTCTTACGGCTCTATATATTCACACTACAAAGAAAAATGTAAAATACATTGAAAGTAATAATTATGATATAAATAAAGAAGTAATAAAAATTAAATACTAAGAGATTTGAATTTAGAGTTATGTATTCATCTTGAAACGAGGGTCGGCCACACTATTCCTGTCTACACTTCTTGCCCTTTCGGGTGTAAGTCTCTTGGAACAACTCACCTGGGTTGAAGGGCAGTTTAACTCCCTAGCCTGCATGGAAATGTGTAACATCCCCTGCTGCTTTATGGATTGATGACTGCTCCCACAAACCAACACGGGTCTTAAAGCAGTTGGGGACAGTTATCAATCCATAAAGCAGTAGGGGATGTTACAAAATGTACATTAAAATCATAATAACATATACTGTTTAATATAATTCAAATATAGTAAGTTAATAATATATTAAATCTAAAAAGATTAAAGTTACTAACCATTTTTGGGTCCCCTTCTAGGTGCTTAACCCACTAGTATGTAATGACTCGCATTTCACTAAGGCCCGATTTGTCCTATCCTTTTGGGACTTGTCCTTGAAAGTCAGGTCGAATGCCTAACAGGACTACAACTTGCGGAGGGTGGCATCATTTAGCCAAGAGCTGCTCATGTGCCCTTTTCGGACATGATGGAACATGTCCTGCAAGCACTTGAAGGACTTAATTTTTCAAGCCCTCTCGATGGAAGCCTCATGCGCTGGTAGGATGTAAAAGGACCTCTACATATACAAAGCACAACATATAAATATTCAAAAACATATACATAAAATAAATATGATTTTAACATAATTGAATAAATTATAGCATTACCTACCATTCCTGCCACAACATCTCCTTAACATCCTTCAGGATGTCAGTCCAGGTAGGACATAGGTGGCTTTACCTGCTCTGCATAACCTCTATAATCTGGTGGTTGCCATCACTAAAGGGATCAAAGTTGTTACATAAATAAAATAAATTATACACAATGACAATATTTTGAACACCATATACAATCTAAAATTAAAAAAATGTAATAGAAAACATGTTTCAACTTACCTATCTTTACGTCTAGCCTAATTTGACTGAGCGGCTTACGTCTGGGTCTTGTGCCTTGTGTCGGTGACCCACCTAAGGAAGTAAAGGTCCGATGAGATACGGGACCACAGTCGTGCCAATGGTAAGGCTGGGGTTAGAGTCACTGTTATGGAGGAGCTATGATTCGAAATAGGGCAGAGATGAAAGGCCAACATACCGCCAACTGGGCTTCAGGCAAGAAAGGGTGGTGATAGGAAGGGTGATGAAGGTGTTGGCAGGGACGATGGTGGAGACGGTGGTAAGTAAATCGACCTTCCTAGGTTGACCTCTGCCTCTACCAATCATATTGAAACAATTACAAAGTCCACACAAAAAATAATAATATATATAAATTTTGAGTTATTTTAAAACATTGTTACATATAATATTTATCACCTCGACTAATCTAAAAGTTGAGGGCTATTTTGATCATTGCTTTGTTGTTGATCATGATCATCAAGAAGATTATCTGCATTAACATCACTAGTATAATTTATTTTATCTTCGTGATTTTTCATTGGGTGGTGACTTCTGCATTCAATTATGTCAACTTTCCTAATAGTCAAAGGAAGAGGATTTCCAGAATTATTTGTATCCATTACTGCCCTTGAAGGAGATGAATAATCCACTTGATAAGTGTCTTCAATAGCATCTTTCTTTTCTTCAACTACCTCTTGCTTTTGTTTTGTTTATAACCCTCCAGTTTGATATACTTTTCCCAGCATAAGTCATATAATGAACTCGTCTAGCATTTTGGGCAATACTAAATGGATCATAACTTACATATATTCTGATGTAATTCATTTCAATGATTTTATAATTATTATGTTGTCGTATCCCAATTAGCCATGAAGGATCATGTCATTCACATTTGAATAGCACATATCTTTTATGGGTTCACTAGCACAATCAAACTCAAGAATTTCTTTACCATACTAGTTATATTCTCTATCCCTAGCATCACCTTTTACACAAAGAGCCATGCTCTTGATTTTTTTCCTGTGCCCTAAACGGCTATGTGGAACTTGTACCAATTAACATGGTATATAGGCTAACTTATGGCTTTATTTTTAGGGCCCCATGCTAAATTAAACAAATAGGGACATGTTTCATGATTATTTTTGTCATGTACCTGCGTAGATGAAATTTCAAATATCAAATTGACTTCTATCAAGCAAAGTTAACTAACAAAAACGTATTGGGCTACATAATTTAGCAAAATGGAGACTTACATATAATATGAACTAGTCCAGAAATCATGGAAGAAAATCTTAACCATACAGTTGTTTAAAGTATTTGTTATTGAAAATTTCTTTTAGATCATTTTTAGAATGCATAACATCATAAAATTTTATGTAGAAAAAGGGTTAGTGACTTATATTCTAAATGGTTATGCTTCATCACAATTGATCAAAATATGTAAGAGTGCAAAATTCCACTTCGTAGAGCTCAATCATTAGGGCTAGCTCTTTCCAACAGCACGATCAGGTTGGTTGAAAATGAATAATGTTCGTGGAATAGAGCATTCCCCTCCATTGTCATTACGACTAATCCGGGTTCTTTTAGATTGAAGATGTGGTTGAAAGTAAAATGAATAAAAATTTTCAAGTCTCTTTTGATAGATATACCTGACATATCAATCCTTCTACTGAGGCCTATTTTTCGCTGTTCTTTTAAACTCTCATATTTCTTTTTCAAACAGATACATCCACCAGTACTGAATCGCTCCACACACTCATGCCTTATATACCAAATATATGGGCAAGTATTTTATTGAGTCAAAAAACATATAAGGAAATATTCTCTGTTATTTGCATAGAATAAAGGAAATTTTTTTCCATAATAAGCAGATCATCAACTCTAAGAGTAGAAGAGCATAAACCCTTTGATTACTAACTCATCTTGGTTAGGGACTTCCAAAGAGCATCATGTAGCACTCTGAATTCAATAGGAAGCAAACACTCCATGAAGATGTGAGAATTGTGACTTTTTATGCCAATAAGCTTACCTTGCCCAACATTGATATACTACCTAAGTTAGAAGCATAAGTATTGGGCATTCTTATCTTGTAAAGAACCGATAATAGCATGTTCTTAAGTGGAATTCAAAACATATTTGGCCTTTAGTTTATAGAAACAACCATCACTTAATTGTTGTAAATGCAAATCAAGCTATGTGGAATACTCAGCTAGATCATGCCTTGCCTTGTCATTATCTTTTGTTCGATATGTCTCTTTTACAATGTTCATAATATTATCAAACACTTTTTTCACAATATGCATGACATCTAGATAATGATGCACCCTCAAATACGACAACTATCAAAAGATACTTTGCTTGGTCTAATTATGCCCAACCCAATAGCTTAGCAATCGCAGTACCTTTTCAATTTTTGTTATTTTTGAGAAATCCTTAACTCGATCTCACATTAGGTGACCACTTAATTTAACTAGAGGCTCATCATATTTAACATAATTACTTTTAAAGCCATATCTACTTTGCCTATATGGATGATCAACTTCTAAAAACCTCCAATGATAATTAAACCAAGAGATTTTTACTCCGTATTTCAAAGCAAAGGCCTTAGTATCCTCCATGCAAATTGGGTATGCTAATTTGCCATATGTTATCCATCCAGACAATATTCGATAAGCTGAAAAGTCATTGATGATCCATATTAATGGTGTCCTTATCGTTAGCTTTTGCTTTATTGAAATGTCATAAGTAAGAACACCCTCACACCATAACTTTTTCAATTCATCAATGAGGGGTTGAAGATTCACATCAATCTTAGCTTTTGAATTACCATGGATAAGGGTTATACAGGTTAAGAACATGTAAGGATCTTTCATGTACATTTCAGAAAAGAGATTATATGGCAGAGAAAGTATGGGCCAACATGATTAGAGTTTGATAAATTGGTTATTTAGGGTAAATCCATCTAAACAGAATCTCAATCTAACATTTTGAGAGTCAAAGACAAACTCAGGATATGTTCGATCAAAATATTTCCACCCCTCACTATACAACAGATGAGTTGTCACACCATCACCCATATGATTTTTACTGTACCACCTCATATGAGAAACCGAGCTCATTGATGCATAGATTCTCTTGAGTCTAGGGATTAAGGGCAGATAGAATGTTCTTTTCTAATGAACATCCTTATACCTCTCACTTTCATGTTTCTTAGGTTTAAACCTATGCTCGTGGCAAAACTTACACTCGGTCAATGCAATATCATCTTTGTAATAAAGCATGCAGTCTTTTAAATAGTAGGCAATCTTTATTTTTTCAACCAAAGTTTATAAGCTAATTTTTTAGTTTGATAAATATTTTTTAGAATTACATCAGGATTTGGACTTTGGTCAGTGACAAGTGTAGCCTGCTAATCAAAAAAACTTTGGCTTTGGTTTCTTTTAGACTTAATAGTCAATATTCGAATTGCTAATGACAACTCGAAGTACACATAATCCTCCCATAAAGGTTGATTTGCAACCTCTAATAGGCTATAAAATTTAGCGGCATCTTGGTTGGGCTGTTCACCTGAAAGCTAGAATAATGCATTGCAGATTCAAAACCAGTAGCATCAAAACCATCTCCTAATGTTAACACAGATTATCTTCCCGCGACACATTACCTACATCTTACTGAACTACGTGGACTCCACCAGTACCACTTCCAATTGAAAACATTCCCACTTGATTCCTTGTATTAACTATATCCCTATGCTCGGTCCAAATCTAATAGTCAGACATGAATCCTCACTTGTACAAATGAACCCTTATGGTTTCATTATTTTAATACTTCCTACATTTGTAATTATTACATGGATACCTAACTTTTGTCTCATCAATAAATTGTTGTGTTTGACTTGGTACCCTCATAAATTTTTCAATACCATTATAGAATTTTGATTTAATCCCTATAAGGATGCAATTTATCACACATCCATGACCGGTTTGAAGTAAATATTGCGTGTATGAGTAACCCTAAACCCTATAATTTTTTTAAAACAACTCATTATTAATTATAAACACATTCAATTTGTCTTTAAATATTTTTAATTCAATTACTTTTAATTTTATTTAGCTAATAAAAACTTTACAAAATTTGGGCTGCATCTCCACTTGAATTAGGAGCTTCTGTCATCAATTAATCAATGCATTTAACAACAAGAGATATTATTACATGACAACAACATAATAGGCATATTTAAACGATTATAACTAAACAATCATATACTTCACATAATCCTGGAAACTATTCTAGAGCACATCTCTTATAACTCCACAACATGTATTTTCTTCAATCTTCCTAAATACAAACAATCCCCACAACAAATAGTACAAACAAATCAGGGAAGCACCTCTACATCTTTCTCCCTAGTCATACAATTCCTATTCCCAACAATTCTATCCTAGAAATCACAAGTCTTTATCCTGCATACATATTAAAGCATATAATAACAAAGATTTTGTTACCAATCCATATAGCAATGCACAAACAAAGAATCAAAAGCTCCTAGCATGTAACTAAATCCAATCCTGAAAATTCAAAATGAACAAATATTTAATTTTTTATAACTGTAAAAATTGAAAAAGAAAATATACAATAAAAATAGGAAAAAATCAAACCAAAGATTCCACAATCAACATTGATAGCACTTCCTTCAATAGAACTCCCGTATTAACAAAATAGCAACAACAGTTACTCTCCAATGCGTTAAAAAACAACACTTTAGGCAATAAAAAAGAACAAAAAAACTAAGACAAATAAAAAAAAATTACACTGATTAAAATATCACCAATGTACTTAGATTGCAATTGTAACATTGGTTTGTGAATGAAGCTCCGGCGACAGCAAAAGGTTGCGAGGAATGGTGGCAGCGGCAGAGAGAGAAGGGGAAGAGAGAGAGGGGGGAGGGAGAGATAGATAGATAGATAGAAGTTACAGAAATGCAGAAGAATAGGCGTTGTGTTTCACCTTATGCACAGGCTACCAACCGGTATAGGGAATCCCAATAAACGCGCTCTAACATCCCAAAAATTCAAAAAACTCATCGGTAATTAATAATAAAAAATAAAATTAGGTTACTTAGAACCCATTAGTAATGCGATTTAAGAAAATAAAATCTAACTAATTTGACACCCGTTGGTAATTAATAAAAATAAAAAGTTAAAATTAATTTGATTAAAACTCGTTGATATACCAGTCAGAGATTGTAATTAAAAAATAAAAAATAAACACATCGGTATACCTGTTGATATGTTAAATTTAAAAAATAATAAAAAACAAAACAAATATACCTTTTGGTATACCACATGCTATATACTGACGGGCGTGGAATAAATATCCACTCCGCCGATAGACCAGTCAGGGTTTTGGTGCATGAAGGTGCCAAGCACTACCAAAGGGTTTGTTAACGGGTTGTCGTCTATTATTTTTAATGAAAATGTAATTTATAGAAAACATGTATACCCATTGGATGCTTTGTCAGTATCCCATGGCAATCTAGTAGTGTGACCTGCTTCCCAATGTAGAGTCCTCAGTTGATCCTAGCAACGATTGATGGTTCTTCGAGCTCCCAATGCTAGGGCTGGGGGACTTGCGAGAACTCAGATGATCAAGTCAAAAGAGGTCTAACTCAAGAAAGTGATAATTGAGATATTACTTACTTGATTATGAGCTATAGTTATTCTTGTATAGAAGGGTTTGTTGAAATTTCATCCCTTAGTCTTAGGGTAATAGATTATCTCTTTGGATATCTTAGGAGAAGATCTCTTCTTTGACTATAACTGAATTATCTTTTCAGATCCCTTAATTCTACAAGGTCTAACTGTCATGTATTTGTGATCTGAGCTATGGGTTCTTACTCATAAGCTTAGCTAGATCTTGGGTTGGGCCTTATGTCTCTGTTAGACCTCTCCACTTAGGAGCCCCCAGTTGGTGTGAATGTCAACCTATAGATCACTTGAGAGACTACTTAGTTCACAGTCCCCAGTCTTGGATTATTATCATAAATAATTTTTCAACAGTATTTATTTATTATGAAATAATTTTATTAGAAATTATTTTTATTTATATAATTTTATTATTATTATTTATTTAAGAATAATTTTATTTTAATTAAATATGAAAAAAATGAAAGTGGCCTAATCAGGCCTAATATAGTCTCCTGTGTTGGATTTAGTTATATAACATTTTGATATATAGGGAGTTATGATGAATAAACTTATACAATACATTATCTGTATCAAACAATGAATAATGGCATAACATACTATATTAGCTTACCATATCATGCCTAATACATTATCCCTAACATACCCTAAAACTAGAAAGATTTTGAAGTTTTGAATGTATTCAATGTATTAAAAACCTTAGAATCCACTTTGAAATTCTTAAAGAATGCTCTTAAGACACTTATTAGAAATACACAATTTATTTTATTGGTGTGATATTGTATAGTAATTAAATAATAATATAAAAATTATTGTGTCAAAATTAAACTCTAAATTATAATGTTATGCAATATTTTATGATTACCTGATAATTTGTCGGATGATTATGAGCATGCCTCATCCCCATATATGGGGGATTGGGAAATTGCGTTTCGCTTCAAGGTGTCATATTCCACATTTCCACTGCGACCGGTCAATGCCAAAAAGGGGAGCACTCAATTCCATTTTCAAGGTAGAGAGAAAGGCATGCAAATTTATCATAGAACTTGAACCAATGCCATTGATTTATACTCAGCAGCCGAAAGTGCAACCAGCTTTTACCTTCTCACCCTTATAGTATTATGTAACGTTAGTTACGTCACATTACCTTGCTCGCAATTATTGTTGCTTTGGTTGCTTTGTATGTCGAGTTGGCAGACAATGGATTGCTTTTTCCCTATAGTAAACTTTGAGTTAATCTTCGTTCCTTTAGTCTCCATGAAATTGCATGAATCGGTCATTTTGGTTTTTAAATTTTAAAAACTTATTTTTACAATTTTAAATCACATTAATACTTGACAATATAAATATTTTATATTAATCTCTTAAATATAAATTATTAAATCAAATTATTCCCTATAAGTTATAATTGACTCGTACTAATTTAGTAATAATTTGTCCATTAAAAACAAAAGCGATTCACAATTACAAAATCAGAAATTAATTAATCAGATTTTAAACTTTAAAAACTATAATAACTCATAAATATAATTTTAGGAATTGAAATAAGCATAACTAACTCAAGGCATAGGCTTATATAGGCAACTATGAAACAATAATCTATGGTGAATTTCTTTTTTGGTAGATAAAATTGTCGAAGATATCGGATTCACAATTTCAGAAATGGAATATTTACTGTTATTTTTCCTTGTGACAAGTGTGGTTCATGGAAATTGAACTTGTGATGTCATTCTTATAATGAATCAAGTTGTTTACCATTCATCTAATAACTTATTAATTTCAATGGTGAATTTCTTATTGCTGCACTGAACTAGAATGATATGAATAATTACTCAACACCGATAGCAAGACAACCAGATTTGTTTCTAGGAAAACAAGGAAAAGAAAAGGAAGTTACTTTTGTTTGTGGTCAACGGACTTCATTAAACAGTAAGACAGAACATAGAACGTTTTACTCTGTTGCTCTTTGGTCAAAGGCTCAAAGCCTACAAATTTTGTTCTTTCGGCGGGCGGAATGCAGGGACAATGACCCATAACAGAGTCAAACTCAAGGAGTGCCTTTGATGAAAGAAAAAAAAAACACTCAAGAAGTGTGTGTTATCCTAAGAAGCACAGCACATCAATTCGATGATGTGTCCATGTGTCTGATACCGATACTCATATGGTATTCACACGATACATGTTGGACACGTATTTATACATGTCTAATTAAAAAAATAATTTTTTTGAGCTTGGATATGGCTGGACACTGCTCTAACATGTGTCCAAGATTAATCCTAGTTATTTAGTTGGACCTTTATTGTTAGATCATGTTATTTTGAAAATTCTTCAGTTGATCACAAAAATATAAAAGGAAGAATTAATCAAAAATTATACAAATATGATAAAAAAAATTCAGACAAAAAAATTATACAATAAAATTAAAAAATTATATATATATGCCGTGTCCATGTCTTGTAATTTTTTAAGCTTAGTATGTCTTCATATCTATGTCAGTGTCTGTACTTTATAGGTGTTATCCTTGAAACATTGCCTCCTGCCCTTACACACGACACAAACAAGTTCAGAACCAATTTGACTTTTCACTTATTTTTGAGATTTTATTTCTATAAAATTCAAGAATATCAATCATTTTTAATTATTTATAGTTGAGAATGAGTCACATGTTGCACCAACTTAAGTTTTTTATATTTATCAAAATAAATATCAAATTACAATCACTATTATAAAAGAGTACTAGTACCTCGTAGGTATAGAAGGAAAATCCTCCATTTTATGTTTTTTCTTCTTTTTTAAATTTTCTAAATAAAATAATAAAATTTCACTTCTTTTTATTATTTTTATTATTGGGTTTAATTTCTATGCATTGATAATATAAAAAAAAATTTACAATCATCTAATCATATATTACCATATCATTTATGATAGTTGATATTTTCACTCACTATTAAAAAAGTTACACTGACAAAAGTTTTTCATTAGATAACAATGTAAAATAATACATCAAAATTAAAATATCTATTATTTGTCATAGAATCTTAAAAAGGCAAAATTAATTATTCATCCTCTAATTTATTTTTTGTTTTTAAATTCACCCTCTAAGTAATAAACATTTTAAATTTGTCCCTCAACTTTTAAAAATTGAAGACATTTATTTTCTTCATAAATGTTGTTTGTTGTACTAAAAGGTAGATTTGAAAATAAAACATTTTACTAAAAATGTAATATATAATATTTTTACCAACTCATTATGTGCTAAATATGATTTTTTCAGTCAATATATAATTAGTATTATTTATAAAAAGTATAAACACATTCAATTTTTAAAAGTTAGATCCTAAATTTGAAACATATATTAATTTAGAGAAAATTTGGAAACAAAAAATAAGCTAGGAGATGAATTAATTAAATTTTCCCTTAAAAAATACAAGAAAAGAAAAATGAATGAAACATGCCCTTTCAAATGTAGAGTAGGAGAACACAAAAAAAAAAGAAAGAAAAAACGAAAAAAGTGTAGAGTAGGAACAATGAAAGTAAGTATTTCTCTTTTTCTCTTTACATTTTTAGTCAACAAAACCCTTTTCATTTGCCTTCCCCCAAAACAAAAGGTAATTAAACGCAAGTGTAGAGTCTTGAACCCTCTCACCAAACAAAGGAGTATTTTTCATGAAATCTTGAAACTTAAAAAATACAAGAAAAAAATGAATGAAACATATTTTTAAAGTGTAGAATAGGAGTACACAAGAAAGAAAAAAAGTGTATAGTAGGAACTAGGAAATGTGGCGTTTCTGTTTTCCTCTTTTCAGTTTTTGGTCAACAAAATCCTTTTCATTTGCCTTGCCCAAAATAAAGGGCAATTAAATGTAAGTATAGAGTATTGAACCCTAGCCTCCTCACCAAAACGAAAGATTATTTTTTTATAAAATCTTGAAAAAAATACAAGAAAAAAAAATGAAATATCTTTAAAATGTAGGGTAAGAGCACACACACGAAAAAACTAGGAAAGGTGACTTTTCTTTTTTTTTTTTCTTGTTTTGGTTTTTTGTCAACAAAACCCTTTTCATTGGCCTTGCCCAAAAACAGGGCAATTAAATACAAGTACAGAGCATTGAACCCCCAGCCCCTCACCAAAACAAAAGAGTATTTTTCGTAAAAGCTTGAAAAGAAAAATAATGAAACATACCTTTAAAGTGCAGAGTAGTAGCACCCACGAAAAAGAGAAAGAAAAAGTGTAGAGTAGGAAACAGAAGAGATGGTACTTTTCTTTTCCACTCTTTATTTTTGGTCATCAAAACCCCTTTCATTTGCCTTGCCCAAAACAAAAAGGCAATTAAATGCAAGTGTAAAGTATTGTTGACCCACCCTCTCAATATACATAGGTGATTTATGTAACCGTACAAAAACAGTGGAGTTTACTTTTTTTTTTTTTCCAAACCTTTTGCGTCTTAGTCAATGTAGCCTTTTCGTTTGCCTTTGCGCCAAGATAGCAATCCTTTTTCGATCAAAAAGATAATAATCGCTCCAATCCTTAATGTAAGTCTTTTTATGATTTGATCTTTATGATATTTCAAAAAAATAAAAGTAAAAAATAAAAATATCTTTTATTATTCATTATAAATTATCTTTCTACTAAATAATCATAAATACATATCTTTTTCTTTTCACTCATTATAAATATAGGGATGAAATAGATAAAAAATAATTAATATATTTTTAAAAATATAAAAATGACCTATCTTTTAAACAAAAAAAAATTCCAAAAAATGACTTGAAGTCTTGAACAGAGGGAGTATCCTTTTACTTATGCCACGAAACATTGGGCTAAAAGGTTAAAAGAGAAAAACATAAACTTGGGTTAGCATTCAGACCAAAAAAAGCTCGGGCTAGCATGGGCACCGCTAGGCCTTACATCATTTTCATTTGTCCATGAAAAAAAGACTTGCTTTTTGACCAAAAAGATTAAAACAACTTGATCCATTGACGAAAAAAAAACAAGGACCACTTACCCCTGTCATTCGGATTTAAATTCTTTATTTCTTTTAGAGAAAAGAAATTTTAATTTCAATTCATTTGCCTTTTAGTAAAATAAAAATATGAATTGCTTTTTAATTTTATCTTTAGCTCTTAATTAGTATTTATACTAAGCAAAAAAAAAAGCATTAAAGAGAAAGTATTCTAAGTAATTTAATGAAAAGATGATTTTCTATTCATCTTAAGAACTGGTCACATAATTTCACACTTGGCATGTTAGTTTTAGTTTTTTAAGTCCTTGTTGTTTTTCATTTATTTTGCATCTTCAATGCAAGATTCGATGCGTCAATTAATAAATGGTATAAAACAAATGATGTTTCTTATTTTCAGAACATATAAGAATTATTGTCTTGATTTATGTGAATGATATTCACTTCGCAGGAAGCTCACTACTCTTACCAAGTCTCTAGATGGAAACTCTGCTCTCAAGGATGTTGGTTCTCTTCATTATTTTGTTGGGGATCAAAGTCACAGCCTCCACCGATGGTGGTTTAATTCTCTCTCAGGACTAGTATATTGGTGATCTTCTTAAGCGAGTTAACGTGTCTTAAGCTTGTCCACGAGCATGCTTCAATTCTGGTGTCGTCCCTTCCCTTATGCTCACCACAAAGAAGCTCTAATCGTTTTCATAATGTCCAACTTTATAACTTATTTATATTTGTGGTTGGTGCTCTACAGTATGCACTTCAATACGCTATCATAATCTTACCTAGTTAACCCCAACTCACTAAAGGCCAATAGCAAGCATGAAAGCCCACTCTGAAGCCCAATATATATGCAGCTCAACATCAACGTATTTTCTGCTATTTTTTATATGAATAATGTTATACGTACAATAAGATTACACAACAAATGTACAACCATTAGATGTGATGAGTGAGTGGAATGAGTAAAGATTACTCATCATATCTAATGGTAATAAAATGTGTAATGTACATTTGTTATATAATTTTATTATACATATAATATTATTCTTTTTGTATATATTAAGTTTTACCTTCTCATGTAACTTTTATTTCTAGACTTGAAGAGTCCAGAAGTAGTGCTGAGTCATTTTATTCCCTCTGCTAGAATTAGAGTTTGTTACGATGATGAACGGATAGGGATTCTATTAGAATCTTTTGTGATATTTTTGGATTTGCTGAGCTGTGTTTTGATTATAGTAGAACTAGTCTTGTGTATAAATTAGCAGTTTTATAGAATGATGAATAACACAGAAAAGAATTCTTCATTTGTCCTACTTCTACACTATCACTGGGAAACATATCTTACATTACCCCAAAACCCAAGTTAGCATTGGTCCAAAATCCAAACGAATGCTGTGAATATAAATATTCTAACAAATTCTATTCTTTTTTTTTTTCTTCTTTACGAAGAATTAATTGTTGATAACAAGTCATATATGCATGAAAAAGACGTTGATGCTGTTGGGGTCCAAGATGTACAAAGTTTAGAACGGCAGCCCTTCACGTCGATAACAAAGCTTGACCAGCATTTTCATCCATTTACTCAGCATTTGCTTCATGCATCGTGATAGCTTTTCAAGAAATCTGTAAAAGGCTGTCCTGAACTGATGATATATTTCGTTGCTTGAGCGAAATATCTCTCTGTACCTTATGACAAAGATGAGATTATTAACAAGGCTTTGTGTTGTGAAACAGTAGGCCCAAATACACAAATAAAGTAACACAAAATAGATCACAATGAATTAACCTTGTTACACTAATAGTCTATGTTCATGGATGAAGGTGATAACAAAATATTTCATTAAAGAAATATACTGACCAATACAGAATAGTAATCACACTTTACTTAAGATTTAAATTTCAAATATATTTAAAATACCTCGATATTTTCTCAAACGTGTATCCTCTCAACACTTGGAGAAGCATATAAAAAAAATGTATATTATCAAGTGTAGAAGAAAGAGTTTTCTGCACGTGCAGAAATAAGGTTTACAATATTTTACTTAATGGTTTATAATATTTTAGTCAGTGATTTACTACTTTCTCATGCAAAGTTTATAATTTTTTTTTGTAATCACTTTTAGGAATATTTCTATTGTTCACATAGGTTTATAACTTCTGCATTGTGCAGAAAACTCTTCCTTCTACATCGGAGAATTCCTCATAAGAAAAAAAGCAACAAATTCTTTTCTACGATCAAATGATTGGAAACAAAGTTGAGGAGTTGCTGGATTGAGACTTTATATAAGCTTCAGAACAACAAATGGTGCCAAACAAAATTAATTGCAACGGTATAAGCAAGTGTTGCAAGAGTGCTTGGAGATTTTGTCCGATTTCATCTGACAAATGGCTTGAAAAGTAATCCACAGTTTGCATATTGGCATTGAAGTTCATATGAAGATCTTGTATATTGGCTAAGAGACTCCTATATCAAATATTAATTTCATGTGGACATTTTTTGTTCTGATCAGTATTCACGGTAAAAATCTTGGCAAATACAAATTAAAAAGAATCGGTACGTAGTTAAGTACCAGGTCTAAGATAAACTTTCTAAATCTGGCGCCAATCATTATTGTTAATAGGATCTAAGGCAGTTGTTGTTGATGCCCTTTTTTCACGGCGAAATCATTGATTGCTGCAACTCTTACCTGAAATTAGTTACTAGCTATAGATATTAATTTATGCTTTACAAAGAGTTTGGGAAACCCTTGATTACTGTAAGATTTAGAAGCCCCTGTCCCATGCTCCCATATATTTCAAAATGTCATAATCCAGGCTCTATTTCTTCTTCACTCACGGATCTCCAAATATTCTGCAAGAGAAATGGTGTTGAATAATAAATTCTTCAAACTTGACTAACCAAAAAGGATTAAGGTGTTAACTAAATATTCTTTATATAGCTGATCATTATAAAAACTTTAAGCTTGGAAGATTAGATAATTGGAACATCCAAAACTAAACTGCATGTCTAGATGAGACCTTAAAAAGTTTGTCAATCAAAACTCTCAGAGAAGTGTCTCAAAGTTGTGTCAATGCTTAGGGTTTTTTACATGAATAAAATAAAAATGGTGAGAGATTACATGATTCCCCGATTTTCAATTAGGTTACATAAATGTCCTCTTTTTACTTAATGGAAGTCGATTGAAGTAGACTTCCTTGCATTTGAAATTTTTCAGCTAAAAATTGAACTGAAGTCGGCTTAACTCGACTTCAATGGACAACTTTATTAGAGCAAGGTCAAATCCAGTCCAATCAAGTCGAATCATGTCAGGTGGGGCAGAAAACACCCCAAAGTCGACTTGAATCAACTTCACAAATGACATGTCAGCCATTGCCACTGTGTGTCAAGAGCACCAGTGAGTCGGCTACAATCGACTTCTGTAGAACACAGAAGTCGATTGTTCTACAGAAGTCGATTGTAGCCGACTCACTGGTGCTCCTGACACACAGTGGCAGCGGCTGACATGTCGATTTTAATCGACTTTTGAAGGTTGATCGAGGGCAACAGAAGCGATGTGGACTGTGGAGGGGAGTAGGTCACACCAGACGATCATGCCCACATGCTCCATCCTCTAGCCAGGGTCACTAATTTATTGAGTTCTTATTGCTCCTTACGCATTATGTTTTCTTTCATACAGTCAGCTTATTATTGATTCTACTTATGTGTTCACTAGTTGGTGTAATATTGCTATTTTAATTCTGTTGTGGTGTACTTGTGGTCTATTGGTTAATGTATGTCTTCATGTGGCCTCTACTTTGTTAATGAAAATATGTTATTTACTTTCTTTTAATTTATATGGCATATGTAAAATGATTAATAGAAACCAGAAAATTCCAATTATATATAAACACTATATAACAGAATGTCTCACCCTCTTGTGTGTTTATAATCTCACTATCATAATGGATAAGAATATTAACATAATATTCTGCCATATTCTCACCAAAATGTGTAAACTGAGCTGCGAACTTCGCAAACTTTCCAAATTTAAACAATAACTCACCTCAATTTCTCTGGTTTACAAACTGAGCCGCGAGTTCTCATTTATAAAGGTGAAGCAGTGGAAAAATGGGTTAAATCAACTCCAAAAGTTGATTAAAATTGACATGTTAGCCGTTGTTGTCGGTGTGTGTAAGAGTAAGATGTTGTTCAATGAATTGTATTTGAATATGTGAGAAGTTTGTAAGTGTCAAGGGTAAGCCCTGGGGTGAAGCACTTGTGTGCGGGCAGTTAGTTTAGTTAGGAGCTGTTAGTAATGAGCTGGAACTTTAATGGGCATTGAGTTTATCTCTAAACTTGAGATTAAGGAACAAAATAACATCACAATCACTAATACAAGAATATCGAAGTAAATGACCGCCGTAGGAACTTATTAGGATGCGTAGGCCCCCCACTATGCCCCTTGAAAGTCTTGCCATTGTCCGTTCACAAACCTTTTCAATCTCTCGCTCACTTGAGCAGCTCCTGATTGATCGAGTTGTCGAATCTGCATAAGACCAGAAACACACAAAAAAAAAAAAGGGGTTATAAGTTGTCTTATATTGAGGGAGTAATTTAGTTCTTGCAAAAGAAATCTCTGTGCTGATTAAGAGGGAACACATGAATGTTATAGTTTTAAATTGCAGTGCAACAGCAATTGCAGCCATCATATTACATTACTTGTTTAAAATCACATAATAACTTGTTTGTGGCCGTATTTGTTATGAAATCATTTATTCAACAAACTTAATCTTATAAGTAGAGTTACATGAATGATTTTATATCTAACAATATTATGAGCTCCACAATAATGCAATGTAATTGCAATCGTGACTACAATCGCAAATTAATTTCAAGCATAAAATTAAAGAGAATCATATACATGCCTCCGCGTGGACAACATGAAGCATTGAATCTCCGTCCAGTGAAGAATTTGCACAAATGACCTCAACGTTCTCTTCATGCAGTATGCGAATAATTTCATTGAAAACGAACTGGTTATCTAACCCACAAGTCAGAACTACTTCTAGCCTGGAACCCAATTCATGAACCTTGACAGTTGGCCGTGTTAGGCTTCCATTTGTCTCAAAAGCACTGGAACTGCAACCACGAGATCTCTTCCTTCCAGTTAATAAGCTTTCTTTCTTCTCCTTGGCCATCTTCACCCTTGCCTCTAGGCTTTCAATGTATTTGATGGCTTCATCTATTCGTTCAACACGCGGTACTGTTTCCTGCATTAAATAAAAAGTTACATCAAATCAATATATACCATCTTAAAAGAGAAATACTTAGTGATATTTAAGTAGGAGATTTTTCTTGGATATATTTGATTGGAGAGTAAAAGTAACAATAAAATTTATATATATAAACTTTATCTATAAAATTACACATAAAATTTATTCATAAAATTACACATAAAATTTACTTTTGTGGTTATCCTCCAACCAAACACACTCTAACATGATTGATTCCTTATAGTCTTATCCATTGGTTATAGTTGCTACTTGCTACATTAACTTACATAAGCAAATAATGATAATTGACAAGATAGGAATAGCTCACGAAACTAGTAGCAGCATATCTAATGGTTGGTCGGAAGAGAAATTTCTTACTCTTAACATCATATAAGAATTTCTCATTTTTAAACACACAGTAATTTGATCTCTTGAATGAATCCATGCATGCAATATGGTACAGTACAGAGATAGACAGAGAAAGAGAGAACAGACCCTGGGGTTAGGATTAGGGAGAAGAGAGTTGAGCTTGAAACAAAGGTCCTTCATATGGTTTCTCCTGTTTTTCTCTATGATCTTTCTTTCGATTTTGGTTGCAGGAGGTTGACCTTTCTGCTGAGTATCCATTGATGCCCGTGAATTCGATGATTCTAAGATTTGTTTACAGCGAACTTGATTAGGATTTGGGACTATGGTGTAGGGATTGTGTTTATAGAATTTAGTGAGCAGAACAGTGAGATGCGTGAGTTACGTTGGGTTGACATGACACTCACTAGGAAGTACGGAGGGTGTATGTGAATGGAGTGAAATACCAAGCACAAGCAGTATATATGTAGTGATTGGCAACTCGGTCCTGATTAATTGCAACAAAAATGCTTTTCCAACTCAGGTTATGAATGTTATTCAAACATCTATTTTATCATTATTAGATATAATAATAACTCTAAATAATTTTCTCTACTCATCTATCACATCTAAAAATAATAAAATAGATATTCTAATTAGACATCAATTTTTAAATATTAAAATAGTAATCACCATGATTATAGCACCCTTAAATGAGACCAAAGTGGAAACGTCGATTCTATGACGTTCCCTACCCTTTTCTGAATCTGCATGATGTGCGAGTCATTTTACAAATGTCGGCGAAGTAGGAGGTTCAAATTCACATGGACGTTGCTGATAATATAATAATAATACGTACAATAGAATAGAATACAAATATAATAATATAATATATACATTTCAAATTTAGTAATGGCGTTACTTCATTTCTTTTAAAAGCGTAAAATAATAATAATATATTTATTATTTTAAATTTTAAAATTTTATTGTCAGTATAAACTATGTGAAATGTGCATTTTCTTTTAGAATAAACTCCACTTTGGTCTTTAATTTGTGATGCCTCATAATTAAATAGCAATTTTATTTTAACACTTAATAGTGGGTGTTCGATTCGGATACTCACTTTATTATTATTAGATATGATGAATTGATGAGATAAATAAGTACCACTATCACATCTAACGGTAATAAATTGAGCCACTCTTGGATATTAAAATAATATTTTTATAATTAAAAATATAGTAGAAGTTAGTCCATACCTGGTCTTTTTAAAGGATTTACATACAAATTAATCTTTAATGATTAATAAAATAGTTGAAATTGATTGCTAATAAGAACATAAATAGGACAAATATGTTAGTCCATACTTAGTTTTTTTTCAAAAGATTTATATGACAAATTAATCTTTAATAATTTATAAAATAGTTGAAATTGATTACTAACAAGAATATAAATAGGATAAATATATCTATTAATATCAATACAGACTAATTTATCTTCTATTTTATATTGTAAGAAACCATGAAATGTATTTTTTTCTCTCAAGGGGCCAATTTTCCCATGCTAGCTAGTATTTTTGTTAATTAGATGCCAACTTGTTTATCTTTCTTTTTTCCTTTTTTATCTTATGTCTTTCTTTTTAGCTTTTAGGTTAAGTAAAGATTAAGAGATATATATAATTATTTTGTATATGTATATTATTTTTCAGTATTGGTCCTCTAAGAAAAGGTCTTTCCTGCATATAGAATTTGTCGATGGAATTTATTTGTCCTTTTTTTTTTTTACCTCTAATGAAATTCAAAGCTTAATTTTAATACATTATCAGTGTATAAAGGTCATTCAATCACATTATTTTATTGGTATAAGCCTTTGAATAATAATTATACTTAATTAGATGTTTTAAATATTTAATGTATTAAAATTACATATTCTTTTAGGAAAATATAATATCAGATGACCAGAAACTTACTTAAAATTTTGTATCTAAAATGATATGCCATAATTATTAGTCTTTAGATGAATTGGTGAATTATATAACTTTATTTTATCCTTATAATTATCATAATTTCTGTTAAAAATTCGATGCATATTTTTTTGAATATGTAGCATTACTCATTCTTTTACAGTGTTACTCTTAATTAATTAATGTTCAGATAACTCTTCTTGTATATATTCCGTGGAACCTAAACTCGCCAAAATCCAGATAATGTTCCTCTTCGTTTGGCTTCTGTTGGCAGCGAGGACCTAGATCGAGACAAAAGAGGTACACGTGTCACAGGCTGTGGAGTTATGGTTCAATTTTATTGTTCAACATTTTCAGATCTTAATGTGAGGAGAGTGGAATAATTCCACAGCAATATTGCGGCTCCACGTTGGGCAATATAATTTGGCATGTATGCCACGATGCAATGTTCCGCTTTGAACTGACTCACTAAACTACCTGCCACCGCATGCGACGCGGTGCTTCTTCTTCGCACTCTTGTTGTTTTAATTTGGAACTAGTAATTGTTGAACCTACCATGAGGATTTGAAATATGTATCATTTTAAAATTAAAAGTTTGTTCCTTCTTCTTGGGTGGTGGTTACACCATAAATAGAAAAAAAAAAAGAAAATTGAGTGCGTGCCATTTTGTGTAAGTGTGAGTGTTTTGTTTGAGTGAGGTTTTAGTAGGTGGAGAAACTATTTTGTGAGATTGGATGTATTGAGATTTTGAGTTTGTGAGAGATTGCTAAATTGGTGATTGTATTTTTCCAAAAAAGAAATTAATGAATTGATTTATTAAGTTATGGACGTAGGCATTATTTGTCAAACCACGTTAAATATTTTGTGTAATTTGTTTACTTTTGCTTCTGCTGCCCCAACAGTGTTATCCTGCTGCTAGTATTTTTTATGGCAAGGATGCAAGGTTCAATGGGAAAATTTGAGGTGGAGCTCTTTGATGAAAAAAATAATTTTAGTGTGTGGTAGAATAATGTTAAAGATATTCTAGTACAACATGGATTGGTTAAAGCTTTGAGTAGGAGGAGAAAAAGCCTGATAAGATGACAGATGAAGAATGGGAAGAGATAGAGATGAAAGCTGTCAGTACGATTCGCCTATACCTAGCTTCTGAGATAAAATTTAATGTTCTGAATGAAACTTCTACTGTTGACTTATGGAAGAAATTAGAGAACATGTACATATCAAAATCCCTTACCAACCGCCTATTTTTAAAGAAAAAATTATATCAGTTGAAGATGGATATTGGTACTGACATTAGAGATCATGTGAATTATTTTACAAGATTGGTTACACAGTTAGCTAGTATTGGTGTAAAAATTGATGATGAAGATAAAGCATTGTTGCTATTATCATCTCTTCCAAATAATTATGACAGTGTAATAACCACATTGCTAGTTGGAAAAGATGCTTTGAAAGTTGATGATGTGATTGTTGTGTTATTAGATAATGAAAAATTGAAAAGATCGAATGATCAACCCCAAGAAAGTGTCCTTGTTGCTAGAACTAGCCGTGGTAGAAGCATGTCTCGTGGCAGTAATTTTGATAAAGATAATTCAAGATCAGATTCCTTGTCAAAACCAAACTATAAAGACAAACAATGTTATTATTGTCATGAGATTGGTCATACTAAATTTTATTGCTGCAAATTGAAAGCGGATATGGAAGAATTTAAAAGGAATAAAGGAAAAGGAAAAGAGAAGTTTGAATATGCTAAGACAGCTGTCGAAGATTATGCCAATTATGAAACCGATGTGATGATGGTTGAAGAGGAGAAAGCTATTTATAGTGATTGCTGGCTCTTAGATTCTGCTTGTTCTAATCATATTTGTTACAAGAAGGAATGGTTTGATACTTATGATGCTTGTGATGATGAGGTTGTGAGATTGGGTAATGAGGATTGCCTTGATATTATCAGAAAGGGTACTGTAAAAATTAAAATGCATAATAGTTGTGTGCGAATACTTGGTGATATGAGGTACGTACCTGCACTTGGAAGAAATTTGATTTCTTTGGATAGATTTGATAGTTTGGGCTATGGACATTCTGTAAAAGATAGAGTAATGCAAGTTATTAGAGGAACTTTGAAGATAATGAAGGGTAAGAAGACTCTTGGTTACTTGTATAAATTGATAGGGGAGACAGTTGTGAATAAAGACAATGACCAAGTATACAAGAATGTGGAAAAGGCAAAGCGTGCGCTAAAGAAAAAAGTAACATTTGCTAGTCCTTGGACAAGACCTTCTGGCTCTTGTTACTGACATATACAATTTGTCCCCATCACAAGGCAAGATGGAGATTTGTTGGGTTTATTACCTTGGATTATTTTAAGCCAATTTGAAAAAAAAAATCAATAATAATTAAGGCCCCTTTGTTACTGGATGTGACCATGAGGATTTGAAATTTATATCACTTTAAAATCAAAAGTTTATTCTTTCTTCTTGGGTGGTTGTTGCGTCATAATAGAAAAAAAAAAAGAAAATTGAGTGTGTGCCATTTTGTGTAAGTGTGAGTGTTTTGTTTGAGTGAGTTTTTAGTAGGTGGAGAAACTATTTTGTGAGATTGGATGTATTGAGATTTTGGATTTGTGAGAGATTGCTAGATTGGTGATTGTATTTTTTCAAAAAAGAAATTAATAAATTGATTTGTTGAGTTATGAATGTAGGCATTATTTACCGAACCACGTTAAATATTTTATATAGTTTGTTTACTTTTACTTCTACCAGTAATTAATGCCCAAATGGCTCGATTCAATGGCGGACGTACATGAGAAGAATTTTGGGAGCAAATATTTGATTTATTTTCAACAACGTGTTTCATCACTCCTTAGAAGGAAAAATGAAAAATCTGAGTAATTCAAGATGATCTTCTCTTATGGAGTTGAATTTGGTGATATGGTGTCCGATGAGTAATTCTCACACATGTCTGCCATATGCCAGTACGGGTGTAATGGGTTGTCGCATTTATTTTGGCTTTGACTGGTCATGGTGCTGTAAACTTTGCCATCCACACAATCCTGTTTGGGATCATTGTGTGTGATTATATACTTATCTTAAACAAAAAAACCCAAGACATTGAAATAAATATATGTTAATTAATGGTAATTTAGAAATACAGAATTAATATAAGGAAAATGTTAATGCATATTGAATTGAGTTTATAATGAATTCTATGCGCATCACGATCTCAGTGAGTATTTTTATAATATTTATGCATGCCACCTCAAATTATGTTTTGAAGGGTAGATATATTGTTACATGTAAAGTATAACGTAAATCCGAGGTTATACTATATCTTTATTATTTTATCCATCCACTTTTATTTGTAATAAATTTAGCCATTTTCCAATTAGATAGATAAAAATGCACAGAGCTAGTATATATATATATATATATTCAAAAATTAAAACGAACACGTCAATACATACACACCAATTCACTTTTGTATCTCCCATGACTCTTTACTTGCAACGTGACTTGCAAGACTTCATGGCTTACATGGTCGTGAACTAACTTTGAGCACCTACGTCTAGGGGAACGCGCTATGGTTCGGTGGAATTTAATACTAGTACGGTCACATTAATCATCATTTTTCTCTTCCAAAGAAACAAGGAAACTTCGTTGGCAGATCATAGACGAACGAAATCCAAGGAAAAGGATCTACTTCTCAAGAAGTGACCTCCGAACGAGGAAGAAAGTAAGTTAGGTTAGATTAGATTTTGATTTAAATAAAGTTGATGTTCAAAAGATAGACTGATACTAGACAGTGACAAATCCAGATATTTTAAATAACCTGGGCAAAGATAATTCATAAACATAATAAGAAGTTTTACATCATTTTTATCTTCATATGAGAACATATGTAATAAAATAATGGGGCAAATTATATATTTATTTATATGTCTTTAAAAAAATTTTTAACTTTAGTGGGGGCACAAGCCCCCCATAATTTAGGAATGGAGCGTTCTATTATCTGATATAGATCTTATTTATAGTCTTAATTTGACCTTCTTAAATACCTATATTAAGGCCTATTTAATTTAATTTTTTTGAAAAAAATGTAGTCTTAAATAAGTTAAGTAGATTAAATAAAGTCTGAGATTAGTTGTCAAATTGATTCTTCCACTTTTTCTTGGTAGCCTCCTGGGCCAATATTTACACATTGAGACTCTAGTTTGGTCGCCTTTGCATATGACCATTTTTCCCGTGTTTAGGTGAGAACAAGAATGAAGAAATGTCCAATTTTCGGGTCGCAATTCCGGCTTAACTAAGCTCATTGCCATGCCATGATGTGCTGTCCTTATCTTGACGTAACTAGATATCTACGATGCGGCCACGCCGCACTTTTTTGTTTGCCTTTTAAGTCCTTTACGTAGCACGACACTTCATCATTCTGCTGAATTTGTAAAAATTAAAAAAATGCTGCAATAAATTAACAATAAATAAATAATTAATAAAGGATTAATATGTTTTTATTCTAGAAAAATAAGTAAATTTTAGTTTTAACTCAAAAAATTTGGTTTGGATACAAACATTTTTAAAATAGTTTAGTTTTAGTCTCTATCAATTGTCAATAGCTAGTATTCCTTAAATGTCGAGTTAACTAACGAAGGGGTGTGTCCTTCAATTATACAGAGCAACCAATAATTCTAAGTGACACATCATAATCATATGTTGTGTCAAAATTCTACTATGTAAAATAGTTTATTGGCTCGATTGAGTAATTAAGATTAGTTACTATTGGGTATAATAGGTTATTAGCTAGGTGAGAGTATTGAGTATTGACACATAAAATCATAATATGTCACGAAAAGTTACTAATATCATGTACGATCAGTGTGGCATTGCTTTAGCATTTTAAAAGGTATAGTTTGATAAATAGTTAAAAAGGACTAAAAAGGTAAACAGTTTAAAAGGACTAACAATTACATTTTAGTAGACAGTTTCTCAATAAGAGATAGAATGGTAACAAAAAATTTTCTCAATCAGAGATAGAATAGTGAAAAATCCCATCTTACAGAATTAGCCCATTCTCAATGGTACTTTCATATAAGTACTTTCATAGCTGTTTAATAGAAGTACGTAGCTTGTTTTTAATTCTCTTAACATAATTAATGATAAAGAATTTTTTGACGTAATTAATGACAAATAATTAATTAACAGAATGAAAGAAAATATTACTCCCTTCATTCCTTAATTATAGACATTTAAGAGTTTAAATTTTGAAGGAAAATGGAAGGGATAAGAGAATTTATAAGGTAAAATTATATTACAAGTTCTCCCTTTCTCTCCCTTTCTCTCTGAAATCTAAATTCACAAATATACCCTTAAGGTTTTAGTACAAATATTAAGAAGATGCATAAATGCTATTGATTTTAGAAAAAAATATATTTAAATTATTAAATTATCCTATATATACTCCACTAATTTTTTTCGTCTTTTCGCTTTTCAACTATCAATGAAGGATAAAATTAATATAAAATAATTAATTTTTTATTAGAATGTTAAAATGATAATCAATATGAAATAAAGTATCTTTTTTGAAAATGACTATAATTAAGGATTGGATAGGGAAATTTTCAACCCAAATGTGTGATTGTGCAGGCACGACTAGGAGATCGAGGTAGCGTTACTTGTAACATCCTCTGCTACTTTATGGATTGACGACTGACCCTACAAATTAACACGGGTCTTTTCAGCGTGCTTTGTCCTCACTCACACTCTTCCTGGGAAAACTTCCTAGGAGGTCATCCATCCCAAAATTACTCCAAGTCAAGCACGTTTAACTGTAGAGTTCTTTAGTGATAAACTACCGAAAAGAAGATGCATCTAGTTCGTATAGGTAGTATAAGTCAATTCATATAAGCCCTCCTCAACTATATAGTCTCATACCTACATAGTCTTCAGGATCCTTCTCATTCAGGTGTGTAATCGGTTCATTCATATACCCTTCCGCTTGGAAGTCTGCCAGGAGCAGCTCATTGTCCGTGCCTTCTTGCACTGGCAATCACTCCCCGACTTCATCCCTGGGCGTTACAAGCCCATCAGCTTCCGCTTGGTTCATCCCCGAACCACACCGTACTGGGAGAGTTGCAGGCTCTAATACCAACTGCTTCTAGCATGTAAGTAGCAAAAGCCGCTTTCTGAATCTCAGTGCAAGGAAGAACTGAGAAAATCTTCTCCATGGCTTTACTCCATTCTTCTGCTTTACCCGGATTGAAAGCTCCTTGAAATGGTGGAGGGTTTGCCTTCCTGAACTCGGTATATTTTTAATATTCTACATCCACCTCGTTCCCTCCAGGGTTACTAGCCGGGTTCTATTCCTCAGTACAGCCCAATCTTTCCATCATTTGATTAGCAACCGCTGCTTGTTCCTTTTCTCTCTCTGCTAGTTTCAAACGTCTTCTTCTTGGTAGCCTATCACTAAAGAACTCCACAGTTAAGCGTGCTTGACTTGGAGCAATTTTGGGATGAGTGACCTCCTGGGATTTTTTCCAGGAAGTGTGTGTGTGAGGACAAAGCATGCTAAAAAGACCCGTGTTGATTTGTGAAGCCAGTCGTCAATCCATAAAGCAGCAGGGAATGTAAGGGTTTATTATATAGTTCATACTATCTTAAATCCTGTGCAAGATTGGATTTTAGCTTCTTTAAAATTAGTTTCTTTAATAAAATCAATTCAACACACAATCATTTTCCACAAAACGACGTGGCTTTGAGTTCCTCATTGTACTAGAGGATACGTCAGCATAGCCAATTACTATTAAGCTAAAATCCTTTTTCATAAAATTTGTTCTTTATTTCTTGTTTTAATTTTAGCTTTATTTCTTTGTAAATACATAATTGTCATACTTTTTAGGGAAAAATAAATATTATAAAATCATAATCAAATTGCATAATAAGGTCTAGGGTAACCGTATTTGAACGGATGTATTAGGGGTGCAGTGAGATTAAGTTTTCACCATTTCCTAATCATAATCAGACTCCCAAATCTCAAATCTCTTTCAAAATACCACTTTACAAATCAAAAAGGCTTTCCAATTTTAACCAAAATTAAAGTTAGTGGTGACTCCTATTTTATTTTAAAATCGGTTGTCATCCTCGTCGCGGCGTCCTTTGGGTACGTTGTGACAAATATGTATAAAAAAGAAATATGTTAATTAACATTGAATTGACATTCACACACACAAAAGGTCACATGCTATGTAAGTGCATCACACACACACACACACACAAGGTTACATGCTATGTAAATGCATTGCTTACCATATGAAGTAATGTTTTTAAATATTTCTCTATAGACCACAACAATTGAAATAGTATACTTATCTGCTGATTGAAATGATATATTGCAAGATATTTCTATGCATAAAACCATTATATTAACTTGTTATTCTCATTATAAATTGCAATCGTAATTACAATGTTTAACCCCTAAACACGAATAAAGTTGCTGGACTGAAATACTAATATTAGCAAAACTCAAAATCAACAACAACAAATCAAAGCAACCTAGAATTAATGCTAAGAATTACACAATAGTTTTCAACTTGCAGATCTTTCTATAGCAAAGCTTCTATGAGGACATCTTTGATGCTATATAAATCTTGGATAAAGAATGGTAGACATGATTCAGATTAGCAAACCGTCAAATCATTAAGAAAAAATTACCATTTGGTCACATATAAACAAAAAATTATCTTGATTTGGGCATATAGAAAAGGTTGTAAGGAATATTACCTCAATGAATGGCAATTTATCAAAATTATGGTAAAAGCTATAAAACGAAAGACCATCTTGAGCTATTCATGATTTTATAAAAAAAATTCACCACTTGTAATAAAACTTATATATTGTGTACTGCATTTGCAACTCCTATTTTGCAGTTTTCTAAGCAACTGATTTACATCCTTAAATGAAAAAAAGACCATCTTTAAAAAGGCTTGAATCCAATTTTGAATCTGTAATGAAACCATTGAAACAACATATGTTATACCATATTTCACTTGCATTTATTTGTAAAGAGACCAACTATACTATCATAAATCTTAATTTGTAAATAGGAAGGAATTTGTCATCAACTTGGGCTGTTAAAACAAAGAAGATGGACTTTAAGAGATAAACATTAGCAGTATTGATCCATATGTGCCATAGAGTTAATTAACAATTGATATCATTTCATGGGAATTAACAATCTGCATAGGACAAAAATTTTAATCCTTGTGTATCACTGCAATCTACTTATGACTCACATATACAAAATTAAACCACATATACTTCCAAAACTAGAGCTTGCTAATTAAATGTCATAAATCAAAACCACAAATCAATGAAGAACCAAAATCCATAATCATGTTGAAATAAACTCAAAAGCAGCATAAAATGAAACATATAAAGAATAAAATACATCCCATAAATAAGATACTTTAGAAAGAACTATGTGGTATATAATAGTATAATTTAGGTGATTCTATCCAGCTTCAAGTGAAATTGAATTAAAAAAAACTACTGATAGGCTTTGGATTAATTATTCCTCTAGGGAATGCCATAGACTATTGAAGAATTGGCACAGGAGAATATGAACAAGTTGTAGGGGAAACTCCAAAAAAATTGATATGTCATAAACTTTGTTATTAGTGCTCTTGTGATTGTAAAGATTGATTCACCAGCTCAAAGGCTGTACATTCAGTGAATGGAAGAATAATGACATCACATAAATGAAGCAATCAGGAATTAAATTTGAATGTCTTGCAAGAATATACACTTTTCCATATCCATAAAATGGCAAGGCAAAGAATATGCATTCTTCCATATCAATAAAATGGAAAGGCAAACCTATATCGTTTAGACACATAAAGCATTTAATTTAGAATATCACCATATTAATAGGAAATATCTTTCCTATCATTAGAAGATAAGAAACAACAAAAATATACCTTTTATATTAATCAATCTTAGCTTTTTCATCTCGTTTTCATTGCTGTCCTACAAAAAAATAAAGAAACAAAAAAAAAAAAAGATCATTAGAAGGTGAGATAATTTTTTTGGAACAGAATTCTCCTTTCCCATTAGATTAAAAACCCTCACTTAAAAAAGACATACACAAAAAAGCAAGCAAAAATGATACCAAAGAGGCATAAATCTTATCTTTACATGGATTGGAGTTGAAGCCTTAAACCGACCATTGCTCATCTGTAACATAAAGAGAAGAGAAAAGGAGCCAAAAAATAAACAAATAAAAACAGTTCTTATATCAAATAAGAGAGAAATTGCTTACAGATAGAAGAGAAAATTAACACAGTCATTCAATTCAGCAATACCCAATCTCATCCCACCCCAGATCACAAACAACCCACAAATTACAGCCAAAATTAGAAATCAACCAATAAACAAACACAGAGAATCCATACAATCCACATGTTCATCAACAGTCCATCTTAACAAAAAATTCTCAATTCCAAAAGTCAATCATAGTTCCCAATTTCTCAAAACCAAAAAATGAAAATAGAGAAGCACAAACAGTAAGGGAAGTCGATAGTGCCACCGCCTTCCCCACGCCTCCACTGCTCCTCTGCACCCTCTTCACCGCCGTGACCTTTCTCCATCTTCCACTACCGCGAGCCAACTTTCTTTCCACCACGGCCCCTCCCCTTGCATAGCCAAACAACTGTGGCCTCCCTCATTCTTCATGTCGCTGTGGCGGATCGGCCTCGAGCCTAGCGACTGCGCGCTTCTTCGCCCCTGACCGCCACCGCCGCTCAACCTCCACGGTCTCTGCGGATCCTTCCTCCGCCTGACAGCGTCGTGTCGCGCATCACACCCTATCCACATGTAGATCGCGGCCATCTCGCCACCTCCACCTTCCAGCCGGCCACCATCACCTCACCGCATGACCGCTGTGAGGTTGGCCACCGCCGCTTCCTCCTCTGTCCGACGCAATGACCACTGCCGGTCCCCCCTCTCTCTCTCCCCCCTCCCTTCTGTAGCACTCTCTCTATTGCCTTCTCTATCTCTTTCTTGCATGTATGTGTGTTGTGTGTTTGAGTGTAATGTGTAACGCCCCGATTTTCTGTCTGAGTGAAAAATGACCGAAATGCCCCTGAGGTCATTTTCGGCCCGAAATTCGAGGATGGCCGACCAGCGATCCTCGACGGGCCAAGTCAATGTTTGAAGGGGATTGAATGACCCTTGAGTGGTTCCAGAGGCGAAAGTCTCATTTTCCATGATTTCGGTCAAAATGACCAAAATACCCCTATAGTATTTTACGCGGGTAAAGGTGCCGTTTGAGCCCGAAACTTTCCCCAGAGGTTTAAAACCATGTTTTTACATGTTTCAAAACATCTGTTTGAGTCCCGGTGGTTTCAGGCAGTTTTAGTGCAAAATTACGATTTTGCCCCTAGAATAGTGTTTTTGAGCTTAATAACGTAATTAAGCAAACCTAAGTAATATTAGGCTCTAAACGAAGATTAATTAATTTTCCTAATTAATCTAGAGTCAAAATAAATTATTAAAATTAATTAGAACCTAAGATTGCTTAGATTAGATTTAAATCCCTTTTCTAAAACTCAAGATTTCACTCTTAGAATCTTGAATAGTGTTTTCTCTCTCCAATTCCTTAAATCAAGGAATTGTGTCTAGAATTGTTTATACACTAAAATGAGTTTATAACTCACTAATGATGCAAGAACACTCCTTAATTATGTCTTGACAACCTTGATTACCCATTTTCTCACCTAAACACTTTTTTACAAATTCCTAATCTTAATCCTAATCAAAGATACACCTAAACACAACTCTAAACTACAATTAAAATGCAAGAAAACCCTCCCCATGGCTGATGCAATTTCAGCCCTCTCTCTTTCATTTACAACACATGTTGAATTATTTCTCACTCAAAGAACCATGCTTGAAGCCATACCTTGAACCATACCTCACCATGCTTTGAACCATACCTCACCATGCTTCAAGACCACAACATCTCACCTCATGGAACTCATGGGCTGCACTCCCCTTGGCCGAAAACACATCAACCCCTCACCCCCTCCATTTGCTTCATTTCTCTATAAATAGAATGTCTTGAGGAGCTTGCACCACTTTTAGATCATTTGCTAAGTTTAGGAACACTCAAAGCTTTTCTTTTTCTCTCAAAGCTCTTGTGTTCTTCAAGTTCTTGGAGTTCTTCATCATCTTCATCTTCTTCTTCCATCTTCAAGTTCATCACACCAAGTAGGGATTTTCTTTCAAGTATTCCTTTCTTTAAAGTTCTTGTTCTAAGCTTTATGTTCATAGTTTCTCTTGATTCTTTTTAGAACTTCTTTTCTTCTCCTTTTTCTTTCTCATTTTCGGCCATGGGCCTTGAAGTTCAAAGAAATGAGAGCTTGATGATGAGAGTTTCATGATGATGTTCATCACTTGAAACAAACTCTAGAGCTTGATCTTTGTTCTTGAGCAAAAATGTTTCTAGCTTTCCTTTCTTAAACTCTTGAGAACCTTAGTTTTGATGGTGATTTAAAATGGTTCTAAGGACTCAATGATGAGGTCTCATGATGTTGGTGTTAATATATCATCAAGATCATAGACTCTAGAGTTTCAAAATGTTTTTTTTGTTCCTTGAAATTTTGGCCATTTCCTTTTCTTTTACATGCAAAATGTTTTGATTTCTAAAAATGTTATGTTGAGTTCTAAGAACTCTAGACTTTACTTTATCTTGGTTTGATGAGTTTGGGTTGAGGTTTATACTCCTTTAAAGTCTTGTTAAGAGCTCTAGAAAGATAAAATGAACTTGCATAATTTATTTTATGCTTGCATTTATATTTACATTCTTGCTATGCACCTTTACTTTCAAGCTATCACCTAAGAACATAAAGATTAAAATGGAACTTGTATCATCACTTAATTTAATTCTCAAAGCCTTTCTATTTCGGCCTTAAAGTCGATTGTTGTTGGGCCTAGAGCACTAAAATAAAGAATTGAACTTGCATTATCACCTAATTAATCTCTCAAATGCCTATCTATTTCGACCTTAAAGTCGATTGTTGTTGGACCAAGAGCACTAAAATAAAGAATTGAACCTTGCATATTTACTTTCAAACTTGCACGTTTAAGTTTATGCCTCGCATATTTACTTTCAAGCTTGCACGTTTAAATTTATGCCTTGCATATTTGTTTTACGTCATCACTCTATTTTGTAAGCAAGATTAAAAATGAAAAGCATGAGCACGTTTATTTTATGTCGTAACATAAGAACCTAGAGCTCAAAGACTTACCCATTTCATTTCAAGTTAAAGTTTAATATGAATGCATTCTTTGAATGCATGTTTTCGGCCAAGTAGTGATGATACTTGCAATGAGTTTTCATCTAGCTACAAGGACTAATAGTCTATGTTCTAAGTTTTTCTTAAAAGCTTTACAAATCTTTACATGGTTATGTTATCATGATATATGACTTTATTCCCTTTTAGAAGATGAAATATATTTTGGTCACTGACCTAAGGCTTCTCTTAGCCTCTTGATGAATTAAAATGATTTGCAAAGAGTTTTAGAAATTCTAAATTGATTCCAAGAGAAACTAGTTAACTGATGTACCTAGAAATGTCAATTTAGTTCTCTTATTGAGGATAAATGTTTTCGGTACTGTCATGATGAGATTATGGCTGTATGATGATGTTTTGATGTGTTAGAATGTGTGAAAATATCACATGATGATGTAGAAACGATTCTATGCGTGATAAGCAAGAAACTAGCTAACTAGAAATACCGTAAAGCTAGAATTTAACATCGTTTAGACCCATTTGTTTTTGGAACTTATCCAAACTATTTTAATGGGAACATAATCAGATTAGGATTGTTTAGACATGAAAAACTTGGTGACATTTGGACTAGAATTGAATTTTAGCACCTATAGGGAAACTAGTAACTAGAAAACCGTAAAAATGCAAATGTAGAACTCTTAGAACATTTAGTTTTCTGGATTCTGTCCAGCAACATTACAACATAATAAATGTGATTTATAATTAGTTCTTAAGCATAGGAATGTCTCATAATTGATTTAGATTTAATTTATAGCACCTTAGGCGAAGATGGAACCGAGAAAGGGTCTAAAACGTAAGTTCTAGAGCCCCGTAACCACAAGTTAGAAATTCTGCCCTATGCTTTTCAGATTTGAGTATGAACATAAGGATTAGGAATGATGATTAATTATGAGCCCTTAGGTGCATAACATATGAACGACGAATGATAGAGAACTATATCTCAAGATTAAGACTCGTAAGGCTCAAAGCATAAGCTACCGTAAGGGTAAGCGTTTGAATGTCCTATAATTCATTACGAGAATGATTTGATGTCTTCTGATGATGATGAATGGTTGTGCATGTCCTACAAGTTCCGTGGCATAAAGCAAGTTTGAAGGAAATCCGGTGAACACCGTTATGCTGCCGAATTTCCCATCAAACTTGAGAAATTGAGAAAATTTTGTGAAAACTCCTGGGTGACACCGGTTCGGCCGAGCACCCCCAGGAAAGGTTCTGGGTTGCACCGGTTCGGCCGAGCACCCCCAGAACAGATGTGACATAACACTGAGACGCATTTCTCCCGCTACGGTGGGGAGGAAACAAATCCGTGAGGGTATTGACATTGAGCTTGCCAAAGCGGACAATTCGCTGTGTACTAGATACCAGTAGAGCGTTTCAAAGAAGGAAATGATCCTAAGATAGGTGATCCAAGAAAGTTATGTATACCCCCTCTATTAGCCCATATTAAATCTAGTGACGACTAGTTAGGATTGAGCTCATTCCTAGGCGATAGGTGAGATGTAGTTTGGTGACCAGATTATCGCCGGGTCGGTGAATCGGTTGGATTTTTGGTGGATATGTTAAGAGGGTGGTCTTTAAGAAAAAGAACTTAAGAGTTTTATTTATAAGAAAGATATCACATGAAAATTACTATGCCTCTTTATGCCACATATATGATTCTTGTTTCTTTATGATGTGCCCAAGTATTACGATTTTCGTGTTAATGTGCATATGGTATTGTCATGCATTCATCAAATATCTGTTGCATTCATGTCATTAAGACACATACTAAAAGACACCCACTTCGGATAAATAGATTTGTAAAGACTAAAACCAATCCTTATGCATGTACACCTTTTTCATAAATAAAACCGAGGTGGCTGGGGACGACGACGATGACACTAGTGTTAGAGTCGGGAATCCCTACTGAGAATCTCGAATGAGTTTCTCATCCTTTCCTTTTCTTCCGTGTCGTCTCTAGAGGAGGATTACAACGAGGTTCGTGACTTCTTTTGAGGTGCGCGCTTAAGGGACACACTAGCAGACGGAGCAGAGGGTCGCTGCGGAGGCATAGATAGCTTAGCTTTTGGGTTGATGCTTATCTAACCTCATAGGTGGATAAGGATGACTTCACATATATGGGCATGTTTTGATGTAAATGATGGTACAATGATGTTAATAGTCTATGTATCTATGAAGATGTGATGATATTATGGTTGTTATGTATAATACTATGTTTCATGATTATCAATGGCGTGGTTACTTTTCTTGCATGTGATGGCTATGACGAACGTTAGGTTAGTGCGCGGCTCATGTTTCGCTTTCAAATCTTAGAACGAAAAATTTATTCGTATTTTCCGCTAAGTATTTTAATGAAAGGTTGTAAGGATTGAGACTAAAAGAGTAATAGACTAATGATTAACCTAAATATGTTCTAGAGTATTGGGTTAAAAATTAGGATGTTACATAATGCCTCGATTTTTCCTCTGTGGTGCACATGCATGACTTTTATGCAACAAAATATCAGGTTTTATTTCAACATTTGAAGTCTAACAATATTTTGTTTTCTATATAGTATACAAAATATGGAATGGGAACATGACTATAAAGAATAAATATTCAGGAGGATAAGTACAAATAACCAATTTCATTTGATCATAATAGCATAATGTGTGGCCACAGAGTCCAACAGGGAACGGCCGACATTCACTAATTGTCTCCCGGCCACCGAACGCATTGAATATTCACTTCATTTCTTATTTATAGCCATTTTAATATTTTAATAGAAAATTATTTATTTTATACCAATTTTATTTCTTATCGGTATAGTTGAAAAATAAAAAGAAAATATTAATGAAGTGCATATAGAATAATTTAATAATTTAAATATATTTTTTGCTAAAATCAATATCATTTATATTTCTTCTTAATATTCACACTGAAATCTTAAATGACGATAATTAAAAAATAATTGGAGTATTCAATAAATAGTTTTTGTGCACGAGGAAGTACACATTATTAATTGTGCACAGAAAAGAAAGAACCATATTCTTTAAAATAAATAATTCAAAAAGTAAAGTTCTAAGCACAGTGGCAAGCTCGCAAAAGAAATGGGATGATACTAATTTGACATCTAAAAAGTGGGTGTCTGTTCAGACACCCACTTTATAATCATTAGATGTGATGAATGTTAAGAATAAGTAGAGGCTACCATCATATCCAATAATTATAAAATGAGTGTCTAAACAGACACCTATTTTTTAAGTATCAAAATATCATCATCCTTATCGCTCTAATATATAACAAAAGTTATTTATGTAGGGTCCGCCGTTTGAAAAGCAAAAAGCCACGAGACATTTTCATTTATTCCAGTTGGAAGAAGAAATTAAGCATGAGGCATTTTTTTTCATGGCCAAATATAGGTAGGTGGAGAGGCGGAAGAAATTTCGCCTCCCAGTGTCGATATTTTGGAAAAACTCCTCAATTATTGAGATAAAGTCAGTTAAACATTTTTGATTGATGTATTTATTGAGATGAGAAATTCTTGTATGCAGTGAGAGCAAAACTCTCTTTTGTACTCATCCAATAAATCTTCTCCACGTTAATGTTGTGGGACCAACATCATTACATTAAATTAAATTTTAAATAAATGCTAAAAAGAAGCTAACTATGGTTAACTCATTACCAAAACACCTATCGTTAAGTTAAATAACGTAAATTGTAAATGTTTCATTTGTTGTCATTTTCACTTTTTCGTTTCAGTTTCAAATTCCTTCCATATATCTTACTAGTCACTCAATTCCTCCATTTCTTGTCTTCTATGATGTTTAGATTATGAGTTTCTGACTATGAAGAATTAGGTAGAAGACTTATTGTCTATTTCTTTTTTTTTTTTGGGATAATGGGTGGAAGTCTAGAGGATGATGAGGGAACTAATTAAACACAGTATAAGATTCAAGTCAAGAAATGAGAATAAATCTGGCATTTCTTTCACCTGACAGCAACATGAAAAATTCTAGTACTGTATAAAAAAAGGAAGGAAAATACAAAAAAGCAAAAATCTCAATTAAAAAATGGATAAGGAATGGGCAAAATTTCTCTTCATTGAGCTGAAAAGTCATTGATGATTCATATTAATGGTGTCCTTATCGTTAACTTTTGCTTTATTGAAATGTCATAAGTAAGAACACCCTCGTACCATAACTTATTCAATTCATCAATCAGGGGTTGAAGATACACATCAATCTTAGCTTTTGAATTACCATGGATAGGGGTTATACAGGTTAAGAACATGTAAGGATCTTTCATGTATATTTCAGGAAAGAGATTATATGGCAGAGCAAGTATGGGCCAACATGATTAGAGTTTGCTAAATTGGTTATTCAGGGTAAATCCATCTAAATAGAATCTCAATCTAACATTTTGAGAGTCAAAGAAAAACTCAGGATATGTTCGATCAAAATATTTCCACCCCTCACTATACAACAGATGAGCTATCACACCATCATCCATCTGATTTTCACTGTACCACCTCATATGAGAAACCGAGCTCATTGATGCATAGATTCTCTTGAGTCTAGGGATTAAGGGCAGGTAGAATGTTCTTTTCTAAGGAACATCCTTATACCTCTCACTTCCATGTCTCTTAGGTTTAAACCTATGCTTGTGGCAGAACTTACATTCAGTCAATGCAATATCATCTTTGTAATAAAGCATGCAGTCTTTTAAATAGTAGTCAATCTTTATTTTTTCAACCAAATTTTATAAACTAATTTTTTAGTTTGATAAATATCTTTTAGAATTACATCAGGATTTGGACTTTGGTCAGTGACAAGTGTAGCCTACTAATCAAAAGAACTTTGGCTTTGGTTCCTTTTAGACTTAATAGTCAATATTTGAACTGCTAATGACAACTCGAAGTACACATAATCCTCTCATAAAGGTTGATTTGCAACCTCTAATAGGCTATAAAATTTAGCGGCATCTTGGTTGGGCTGTTCACCTGAAAGCTAGAATAATGCACTGCACATTCAAAACCAGTAGCATTAAAACCATTTCCTAATGTTAACACAGATTGTCTTCCCGCGACACATTACCTACATCTTGCTAAATTATGTGGACTCCACCAATACTACTTCCAATCGAAAACATTCCCACTTGATTCCTTGTATTAACTATATCCCCATGCTTGGTCCAAATCTAATAGCCAGACGTGAATCCTCACTTGTACAAATGAACCTTTATGGTGTCGTTATTTTAATACTTCTTGTATTTATAATTATTACATGGACGCCTAACTTTTGTCTCATCAATAAATTGTTGTGTTTGACTTGGTATCCTCATAAATTTTTCAACACCATTATAGAATTTCGATTTAATCCCCTATAAGGATGCAATCTATCGCACATCCATGACCGGTTTGAAGTAAATATTACGTGTATGAGTAACCCTAAACCCTATAATTTTTTTAAAACAACTCATTATTAATTATAAACACATTCAATTTGTCTTTAAATGTTTTTAATTCAATTACTTTTAATTTTATTTAGCTAATAAAAACTTTACAAAATTTGGGCAGCATCTCCACTTGAATTAGGAGCTTCTGTCATCAATTAATCAATGCATTTAACAACAAGAGACATTATTACATGACAACAGCATAATAGGCGTATTTAAACGATCACAACTAAACAATCATATACTTCACATAATCCTGGAAACTATTCTAGAGCACATCTCTTATAACTTCACAACATGTATTTTCTTCAATCTTTGCAAATACAAACAATCTCCATAGCAAATAGTACAAACAAATCAGGGAAGCACCTCTACATCCTTCTCCCTAGTCATACAATTCCTCTTTTCAACAATTCTATCCTAGAAATCGCAAGTCTTTATCCTGCATACATATTAAAGCATATAATAACAAAGATTTTATTACTAACCCATATAGCAGTGCACAAACAAAGAATCAAAAGCTCCTAGTATGTAACTAAATCCAATCCTGAAAATTCAAAATGAACAAATATTTAATTTTGTATAACTATAAAAATTGAAAAAGAAAATATACAATAAAAATAGAAAAAAATCAAATCACAGTTTCCACAGTTAACATTGTCTGCGCTCCCTTTAATAGAACTCATGTACTAACAAAACAGCAACAACAGTTACTCTCCAATGCGTTAAAAAATAACACTTTAGGCAATAAAAAAGAACAAAAAACTAAGACAAATAAAAAAAATTACACTAATTAAAATATCACCAATGTACTTAGATTGCAATAGTGGCATTGGTTTTGTGAATGAAGCTCTAGCGACAGCAAAAGGTGGTGAGGAATGGTGGCGGCGGCGGAGAGAGAAAGGGAAAAGAGAGAGAGAGAGAGGGAGGGGGGAAGGAGAGATAGATAGATATATAGATAGAAGTTACATAAATGCGGAAGAATAGGCGTTGTGTTTCACCTTATGCATGGGCTACCAACCAGTATAGGGAATCCTAATAGACGCGCTCTAACATCCCAAAAATTCAAAAACTCATCAGTAATTAATAATAAAAAATAAAATTAGGTAACTTAGAACCCATTAGTAATGTGATTTAAAAAAATAAAACCTAACTAATTTGACACCCGTCGGTATACCCATTGGTAATTAATAAAAATAAAAAATTAAAATTAATTTGATTAAAACTCATCGATATACCAGTCAGAGATTGTAATTAAAAAATAAAAAATAAACACGTTGGTATGCCTGTTGATCCGTTAAATTTAAAAAAATAATAAAAAACAAAACAAATATGCCAAGCACTACCAAAGGGTTTGCTGACGGGTTGTCGTCTATTTTTTTTAATGAAAATGTAATTTATAGAAAACATGCATACCCATTGGTTGCTTCATCGGTATCCCACAGCAATCTAGTAGTGTGACCTGCTTCCCAATGTAGAGTCCTCGGTTGATCCTAGCAGCGATTGATGGTTCTTCGAGCTCCCAACGCTGGGGGTGGGGGACCTGCAGGAACTTAGATGATCAAGTCAAAAGAGGTCTAACTTGAGAAAGTGATAGTGGAGATATTACTTACTTGATTATGAGCTATAGTTATTCTTGTATAGAAGGGTTTGTTGAAATTTCTTCCCCTAGTCTTAGGGTAATAGATTATCTCTTTGGATATCTTAGGAGGAGATATCTTCTTTGGCTGTAACTGAATTATTTTCTTAGATCCCTTAATTCGAGGAGGTCTAATTGTCATGTATTTGTGATCTGAGCTATGGGTTCTTACTCATAAGCTCAGCTAGATCTTGGGTTGGGCCTTATGTCTTTGTTGGACCTCTCCACTTAAGAGTCCCCAGTTGGTGTGAATGTCAACCTATAGATCACCCGAGAAACTACTTAGTTCACAGTCCCCAGTCTTGGATTATTATCATATATAATTTTTTAACAGTATTTATTTATTATGAAATAATTTTATTAGAAATTATTTTTATTTATATAATTTTTGTTATTATTATTTATTTAAGAATAATTTTATTTTAATTAAATATAAAAAATGAAAGTGACCTAATCAGGCCTAATATAGTCTCCTATGCTGGATTTAGTTATATAACATTTTGATATATAAGGAATTATGATGGATAAATTTATACAATATGTTGTCTGTATCAAATAATAGATAATGACATAACATACTGTATTAGCTTACCATATCATGCCTAATACATTATCCCTAACATACCCTAAAACTGGAAAGATTTGGAAGTTTTGAATGTATTCAATGTATTGAAAACCTTAAAATCCATTTTGAAATTCTTAAAGAATGCTCTTAAGACACTTATTAGAAATACACAATTTATTTTATTGGTGTGACATCGTATGGTAATTAAATAATAATGTAAAAATTACTGTGTTAAAATTAAACTCTAAATTATAATGTTATGCAATATTTTATGATTACCCGATAATTTCTCGGATGATAATGGGCATGCCTCATCCTCATATATGGGGGATTGGGAAATTGCATTTCGCTTTAAGGTGTCATATTCCACATTTCCACTGCGGCTGGTCAGTGCCAAAAAGGGGAGCACTCAATTCCATTTTCAAGGTAGAGAGAAAGGCATGCAAATTTATCATAGAACTTGAGCCAATGCCATTGATTTATACTCATTAGCTGAAAGTGCAACCAGCTTTCACCTTCTCGCCCTTATAGTATTACGGAACGTTAGTTACGTCACATACCCCGCTCGCAATTATTGTTACTTTGGTTGCTTTGTATGTCGAGTTGAGAGACAATGAATTGCTTTTTCCCTATAGTAAACTTTGAGTTAATCTTCGTTCCTTTAGTCTCCATGAAATTGCATGAATCGGTCATTTTGGTTTTTAAATTTTAAAAACTTATTTTTACAATTTTAAATCACGTTAATCCTTGACAATATAAATATTTTATATTAATCTCTTAAATATAAATTATTAAATCAAATTATTCCCTATAAGTTATAATTGACTCGTACTAATTTAGTAATAATTTGTCCATTAAAAACAAAAGCGATTCACAATTACAAAATCAGAAATTAATTAATCAGATTTTAAACTTTAAAACCTATAATAACTCATAAATATAATTTTAGGAATTGAAATAAGCATAACTAACTCAAGGCATAGGCTTATATAGGCAACCGTGGAACAATAATCTATGGTGAATTTCTTTTTTGGTGGATAAAATTGTGGAAGATATTGGATTCACAATTTCGGAAATGGAATATTTACTGTTATTTTTCCTTGTGACAAGTGTGGTTCATGGAAATCGAACTTGTGATCTCATTTTTATAATGGATCAAGTTGTTTACCATCCATCTAATAACTTGTTAATTTCAATGGTGAATTTCTTATTGCTGCACTGAACTAGAATGATATGAATAATTACTCAACACCAATAGCAAGGGAACCGGATTTGTTTATAGGAAAAAAAGGAAAAGAAAAGGAAGTTATTTTTTGTTTGTGGTCAATGGAATTCATTAAACAATAAGAAAGAACATAGAACGTTTTACTCTGTTGCTCTTTGGTCAAAGGCTCAAAGCCTGCAAATTTTTGTTCTTTCGGCGGGCGGAATGCGAGGCAATGACCCATAACAGAGTCAAACTCAAGGAGTGACTTTGACGAAAGAAAAAAAAACACTCAAGAAGTGTGCGTTGTCCTAAGAAGAGAAGCACGACACATCAATTCGATGGTGTGTCCATATGTCAGACATCGATACTCATACGACACTTATACGATACATGTTGGACACATATTCATATGCGTCCAATTAAAAAAAAAATAATTTTTTGATCTCGGATATGACTGGACACTGCTCTAATTTATTGTGGACACGGCTTGGATACGCCACGGATATACTTGAGTTGATTTTTTTTCTAATTTTTAATACTAACATGAGTCCAAAATTAACCCTAGTTATTTAGTTGGATCTTTATTGTTAGATCATTTTATTTTAAAAATTCTTTAATTGATTACAAAAAAATAAAAGGAAGAATTAATCAAAAATTATACAAACATGACAAAAAAATTAAGACAAAAAAATCATACAACAAAATTAAAAAATTATATATATATATATATATGTCATGTCCATGTCCTATAATTCTTTAAGCTTAGTATGTCTTCATGTCTATATCAGTGTCTGTGCTTTATAGGTGTTATCCTTGAAACATTGCCTCCTCCCTTCACACACGACACAAACAAGTTCAGAACCAATTTGAATTTTCACCTATTTTTGAGATTTTATTTCTATAAAATTCAAGGATATCAATCATTTTTAATTATTTATAGTTGAGAATGAGTCACATGTCACACTAATCTAAGTTTTTTATATTTATCAAAATAAAGATCAAATTACAATCACTATTATAAAAGAGTACTAGCACCTCATAGGTATAGAAGGAAAATCCTCCATTTTATGTTTTTTCTTCTTTTTAAAGTTTTCTAAATAAAATAATAAAATTTCACTTCTTTTTATTATTTTTATTATTGGGTTTAATTTCTATGCATTAATAATATAAAAAAATTTACAATCATCTGATTATATATTACCGTATCATTTATGATAGTTGATATTTTCACTCACTATTAAAAAAGTTATACTGATAAAAGTTTTCCATTAGATAACAATGTAAAATAATACATCAAAATTAAAATATCTATTATTTGTCATAAAATCTTAAAAATAAAAAAGGCAAAATTAATTATTCATCCTCCAATTTATTTTTTGTTTTTAAATTCACCCTCTAAGTAATAAACATTTTAAATTTGTCCCTCAACTTTTAAAAATTAAACACATTTATTTTCTTCATGAATGCTGTTTGTTGTATTAAAAAGTAGATTTGAAAATAAAACATGTCACAAAAAATGTAATATATAATATTTTTACCAACTCATCATGTGCTAAATATGATTTTTTTTTAGTCAATATATAATTAGTATTATTTATAAAAAGTATAAACATATTCAATTTTTAAAAGTTAGATCGCAAATTTGAAACATATATTAATTTAGAGAAAATTTGGAAACAAAAAATAAGTTAGGAGATGAATTAATTAAATTTTCCCCTAAAAAAATACAAGAAAAGAAAAATGAATGAAAAATGCCCTTTCAAATGTAGAGTAGGAACAAAAGAAAAAGCAAGAAAAAAAGAAAAAAGTGTAGAGTAAGAACAATGAAAGCTGGTATTTCTCTTTTTCTCTTTACATTTTTAGTCAACAAAACCCTTTTCATTTGCCTTCCCCAAAACAAAGGGCAATTAAACGCAAGTGTAGAGTCTTGAACCCTCTCACCAAACAAAGGAGTATTTTTCATGAAATCTTGAAACTTAAAAAATACAAGAAAAAAATGAATGAAACATATCTTTTAAAGTGTAGAATAGGAGTACACAAGAAAGAAAAAAAGTGTATAGTAGGAACTAGGAAATGTGACATTTTTGTTTTCCTCTTTTCAGTTTTTGGTCAACAAAATCCTTTTCATTTGCCTTGCCCAAAATAGAGGGCAATTAAATGTAAGTATAGAATAGTGAACCCGAGCCTCCTCACCAAAATGAAAGATTAATTTTTTATAAAATCTTGAAAAAAAATACAACAAAAAAAAAAAATATCTTTGAAATGTAGGGTAGGAGCACACACACGAAAGAACAGGAAAGGTGACTTTTTTTTTCTTGTTTTGGTTTTTTGTCAACAAAACCCTTTTCATTTGCTTGCCCAAAAACAAAGCAATTAAATACATGTACAGAGCATTGAACCCCCGGCTCCTCATCAAAAGAAAAGAGTATTTTTTGTAAAAGCTTGAAAAGAAAAATAATGAAACATGGTGCAGGATTAGTTGGTCCGCCCCGAGTTGCGGACCAACGTTACTCTCACTCGAAAATTATAAAATAGTCCCTCCGTATGTTTCCCAAAGAGGGTCTATTCTGTGTTATTTTGCAAATAAGACCTTGTGCCATCCTCACTCAACAATGCTACCTCACCTTGCCTGAGAACCAAACCCCAAATTTCCCCTTCATTCTCCCTTTTCTCCTCGCAAGTCCAACAACAGCGAGGCGCCGAGGAAGCGGTTGGCGATAAAGACCACCAAAAAGCCCAGTTGGGCGACTAGTGGAGTGAAGAAGCTGCACCACCTACATCCTGCACTGTGGTGCAGAGCGAGACCAGGAAGTACCAAAAGGATACCAAGCTTTTGATCCGTAAACTTCCCTTCCAGCGGCTCGTTCGTGAGATTGTGTAGGACTTCAAGATTGGTCTCCGGTTCCAGAGCAATGCCATCGCGGCCCTCCAGGATTCCCCTAATTCTTTTTTTCAAATCTTTTTGAGCAAAACCTTTTCAACAAAATCTAATTCTTATTCACCTACAAATCCAATTCGCAAGTACAAGAAACATCGAAGTGATGAGAGAGGTCCCTATCCGGAGAACAAAATCCCTTTTTTCATTATTCTATTTTTTTGGCTAAAGTTCATAGTTATTTTTTATGTTTCATGTCAACATTGTACAGGTTTATTCTGTTGGTGATAGTGACCAATTCCTCATTGGCAATGAGGAGATTCCCACTGGGGCCTTCATATGGATTCCATACTTGCTGACACATTGCCCTTGAAATATGTAGCATTTTCTCATTGCTTCCATACTGAGGCAGGTGCTGCGGCACTTCAAGGTAATTAATTATTAGCTAATTTGGCCATTTGAAGTTCCTAGCTATTGATTTGATCCTAAATTTTAAATCTTCAATAATGTTCAACCTTTTAATATAATGAGAAGTTTGAAAAATCAAATTACTTCTGCTTTTGTTGCCAATGTTGTACACATGCCCGTGTTAATGTTTAGAAAATGTTTGGTTCTTCTAATTTTTCTATGAAACGTGCATATTAGTGACGAAAATCATCAGTTTGCAGCTGCTGCACAGTCCCTTAGTGCTAGTGCTCTGTTGATAAATCCATGGAAAATCACAGGGGTTGCTACTTCTATTGGTTATGCTTTGAAGATGCCATCTGATGAAAGAGAAAACGACACCAGGTTAACCTCTAGCATGTGACAACTCACATCACAAAAATGGGCTGCAACTTTTGTGAGCTTTTAATCCATTTTATTCTTCTTAAATCAATTCTCTTTTGTTATTTATTTATTTTTTTGTAAACCCACTTACCTGCAATAGGAAGGATGCATTGTAACAGTGACAAATGCCAATTTTTGATGCCTTGAGATTGCTAATAGCCTGTTTTCCACTACACTGTTCGACAAGGACTACAATCTATTGCATTGGAATATCATCATATATGTTTAATGTTGAAGTGGATGAGTGAAAGCTATTAGTAGCTCCTTTCTTTTTCTATTTTAATGTTGTTTTCAACATTTCAATTTAGAGTAGTTAGTTGACTACGTAGTTGATCAATCAATGTCAGTGGAAAAATGAAAATTCTATCTTTGAGATAACAAAATTGGTGGTTGGCCTGTTGCTCTATTTTTTTTACCTGACCTAGTATTCAATGCCACTTCTAATGGTCCACTTGTCTTTTGTGAACAAGTGAGAAGGGTCGCCTGTGATTTTCCTTGTTTGATATCATTTTGGTTCCTTCTTTTTCTTTAGCATGTCATTTTAAAAGAACTTTTGCATTAAAATATCACTTGCCTACATAATTCTAATTCTACACAACTGAAGTCACATGGAGCTCGTTGTCATTTTTGTAACTTCAATTTCTTTAAATGGGATAATCTACATGTTACCTGTTTTGAAATGGAACATATTTTGAGTGGGATTGAAAATATTTAATCAAGTTCTTGTATTTCATCGACGTTATACCATTTTGCTACTACTGCACTGCAAGGTTTTAATGCCAGTTTGGCTGAACTAGTGGATGCCCTTGGAAGGGGTGGTCAAATTAGAGAATTGAAACTTAAATTGCACCCAAATCTGAAGGAAGCTTTAAAGAAATTACCCAATGATCCCAAGAAAAGGGAGATTCTAGAAGGCATAAGCATTAAGATATTAGTTCTACTAAGGAAACAGATCCTGTTGCTTGCTCCTCATAAAGCTGCACTATCGTCAAGGAAGGGCAAAGGGACAACGAAAATGTTGAGATTATGGTTAACTTTGATTCTTTGTATTTAAGCTTTCAGATTCAATGAAATTCATCTGTTTACTTAGAGACAAATCTTAACCTTGTTGTTCAGTCTTTTTTTTTTCATTATTTTGCTAAGATCAACTGTAACTAAGGTATCTGAATCCTACGAAATTTACAAACATTTGTTCTGGCAGCACAAGAAGCAATCCTTTTGAACAAACTCGCAATGGTGACAACCATCATTGTTGAAACAATTTATCAGATTCAACTTATCTATCATGGTCTGATAGATCGCATTTGTCACCATGGGAGATTTATGTTAGGAGCCAAGAAAACAAACACATATGATCGTGAGTTCGAATTACTCGTAGCGTGTCTTTTTCCATGGGTGAATTATAGGCTTGATTGAAATATGCTTATTTTTATTAAAGATATCTTTCTTTTTTTATAAAGTCATCTCAAAGAAGCATTTGATTTTTTACCCAAAAAAAAAAATTAATATTCTATCTTATTTGATAAGCACTTCTATTTTAACACATCATCGTCTTTCACTTTAACAAAATTTCTAATGCAATTGCTCAAGTGTCGTATATTGAATGATATATATCACTTTTTCTTAGTCTAAAATGGCACAAAAATATCTCTTGTAAGTGACTTTGGATCACTAAGTAATTTATTTTTCTATCTTTTTTGTTGAAAATATGTTTTCCTTTTGGCCTTTGTGATCACCTACAATGTAATCAATAATCATTGTTCCCGACTTTCTTTGTCCTAAATAACTGAATTTTATCATACCTCATGCAAAACATTGCAAAGATAAAGCTGAAAATCGAATACATTGCAAGCATAAAAAGTAAGCAAACCATTAATTAAGATAGTACCATGTAACAATTAGTCACAAGCAAAGCAAAAAAAAAAAAAAAAAATCCCCAATGTAATATACCTACATCCAAGAAGACCAAAATCCTTTATGGATGGAAGACTTCAAAAATTGGTAAAATAGTTGGTGAATATCCTGCTTATACATTTGAAAAAGTTTATGATAACCCAGCATTCCCAAGGTCGAAATCTAGTCCCTAATTGTTCTTCATTGAGCATCTAGCATAAACACCATGATAAGCCTCAACATCATAGTGTGCAAAATGAATTTGGTAAAAATGGAGACAAAATAAAGTCTGGGGTCACTCGAAATGTCCTTTGATTTAGCCAATTCCTGAAAAGGAAAAATTGAATATTGATTGTGTAACTATAAGGTCAATTATAATTAAAATGTACATTGCCAAAAGGTAAAAACACTTACTTGGTCATGTCACTAAGATGATCATCAAAATCACCGTCATTCCATTTCTCGGATGGAATATAGTCCAATAAGACCAGATTTGCTGATGGCTTTGAAAGAAAATTGACTGATCCAATGTGACTGAACCAACTTTCAGTTCTTAGATGCATCCCTAACATAAAGCTTAACCACAAAAAAAAGGCAATCTTGGTTAATGTAACCAAAAAAAAAAACGCAATGGCTCTATATAATATGGCTAAAACCATATATACAACAAATAAGAGTATAAACACTTAGAACCACACATACATTAAGATATGGTTGATAAGTTTCTTATTTTATAAAAAGAAAGTGCCTAATGAATGCACCGTAAGTTCCATGCAACTAAGAAACATATAGCATGGAATCCTTCTTATTTGTGCAAATGTTGTATGAAGCCTTATAGTGCTTGAAGTCTACAACCTGTATGATCAATCAAAACATGCAAATAACACAACACAATTATTTCATTCCCCTACTCTTCAAATTAGGTAGATCAACATGCTGCAACATGGAGCAAATCAAACAACGAACTCTCTTTTGACTTCTGCTAAAAACAGAAAGGGAGGTACAACAAATGCAGATTGCAACATATTATATGGAGAAGAACCTGAAGGAACATCATATTTATAGATGACCACCAAATTCATTTTACAAAATAACTAAATCTGCAGCCTAAAAATATAACTTTGTTGTTTTAAAGGATATTTTATTCAATATACAACAAAGACTAAACTCCTATTTCTTGGTTATAGATGGCTCCTTGTATAAATCCATTTAAAGCTAATTATGTCCTCCTTTAATATTCGTCACACCTGAAAAGTGGTAAAATTACCTGTATGTTGCTGCATTCAGCAAGTTTGACTGCAATGTCATAATAAGACATCCTCAACATGTAATCAACAACAAGATTTCCCCCATTAGCAGATTCCAAGTGATCGCCTATACACGATACTTCTGTGTTTGCAAAAGCTCTATTCCACCTTCTTCCTCCAACTAAACACGTTTCATAAATGGTGATCAACAGAAACTTAAAGAAAAAAGGGGGATATAAATTTCCAATTATGTAACAGGAAACAACGAATACAACCAAAATCACTTGAAGAAAAACTTAGAAAAGGAATGTAGAGCAAAATTCAGCACAAAGCAAGCAAGCAAGCTAAAAATCAGAAACTAGTCACATGTACTACATACAACAAAGTTAGTCAATTTCATGATGCATAAAACTATTTACCAAATTTCAATTCACACCACGTAAATTACGCATTCATTTATCACAAAGCATAGCCATTTGACACTACAATCAAAATTGAACAAATGGAAACTCCAAAACTCAAATAATTTCCAATACCGAAACCATTAGAATCATGTGAAAAAGGAGAAATATTTGCTACAAAAAAAGCTAAATCATCCGAAGTCAATTAAAATCAGGAATTTAGGGTTCAGAAGTAACCTTACTTTTGAGGCCTTGACAGTGGGAGACGAGGGAGTTGAGGTTGCTGACGGTGTCTTCAGGGGAGAGGTCAGAAAATGCGGCGTCAGTGGCGCCGGAGATGGCAGTGGACATCTCCTTCTCGACGGTGCAGTGGCGCGAATGGCCTTCTTGTGTTCGAGAGGGACCTTTTGGTAAAAGCGGTTGAAGTTCAAGTAGAAGACATAGTTGCTGTTCATGAGACAGTCGGTATAGCCATCTGACAGCTGAAGGCTCTTGTCGTCGTAGGCAGACGGGTAGAAGCGGGAGTCGGAGTAAATGGCCAGATCGGAGAAGCCTTGCTCGTGGCTTTCATGGTTCTGCAGAGAACAACGGGGACAAGTGCAAATAATGTAAATTGTAGTGACTTATTAACAAATTCACTACAAAATCAGCGTTTTTCAAATTGAACCGTTCGATCAGAAATTGAGGATATCATACGATTGACGACCATTTAGAAGGAGGGGACTAACGTTGGCGCCCAACATGGGGCGGACCAACTTATCCTTAGCCATGAAACATACCTTTAAAGTGTAGGGTAGTAGTATCCACCAAAAAGAGAAAGAAAAAGTGTAGAGTAGGAAACAGAAGAGGTGGTACTTTTCTTTTCCACTCTTTATTTTTGGTCATCAAAACCCTTTTCATTTGCCTTGCCCAAAACAAAAAGGCAATTAAATGCAAGTGCAAAGTATTGTTGACCCACCCTCTCAATATATATAGGTGATTTATGTAACCGTAAAAAAACAGTGGAGTTTAATTTTTTTTTTTCCAACCTTTTGCGTCTTAGTCAATATAGCCTTTTCGTTTGCCTTTGCGCCAAGATAACAATCCTTTTTCGATCAAAAAGATAATAATCGCTACAATCCTTAATGTAAGTCTTTTTATGACTAGATCTTTATGATATTTCAAAAAAATAAACATAAAAAATAAAAATATTTTTTATCATTCATTATAAATTATCTTTCTACTAAATAATCATAAATACATATCTTTTTATTTTCACTCATTATAAATATAGAAATGAAATAGATAAAAAATAATTAATATACTTTTAAAAATATAAAAATGATCTATCTTTTAAACAAAAAAAAATTTCCAAAAAATGACTTGAAGTCTTGAACAGAGGGAGTATCCTTTTACTTATGTCACGAAACATTGGGCTAAAGGTTAAAAGAGAAAAACATTAACTTGGGCTAGCATTCAGACCCAAAAAACTCGGGCTAGCATGGGCACCGCTAGGCGCTACGCCTTACATCATTTTCATTTGTCCATGAAAAAAAGACTTGCTCTTTGACCAAAAAGATTAAAACAACTTGATCTATTGGCCAAAAAAAAAAAGACCACTTACCCCTGTCATTCGGATTTAAATTCTTTATTTCTTTTAGAGAAAAGAAATTTTAATTTTAATTTCAATTCATTTGCCTTTTAGTAAAATAAAAATATGAATTGCTTTTTAATTTTATCTTTAGCTCTTAATTACTATTTGTACTAAGTAAGAAAAAAAAAGCATTAAAGAGAAAGTATTCTAAGTAATTTAATGAAAAGATAATTTTCTATTCATCTTAAGAATTGGTCACATAATTTCACACTTGACATATTAGTTTTAGTTTTTTAAGTCCTTGTTGTTTTTCATTTATTTTGCATCTTCAATGCAAGATTCGATGCGTCAATTAATAAATGATATAAAACAAATGATGTTTCTTATTCTCACAGAACATATAAGAATTATTGTCTTGATTTATGAGAATGATATTCACTTCGCAGGAAGCTCACTACTCTTACCAAGTCTCTAGATGGAAACTCTGCTCTCAAGGATGTTTGGTTCTCTTCATTATTTTGTTGGGGATCAAAGTCACAGCCTCCTCCGATGGTGGTTTAATTCTCTCTCAGGACTAGTATATTGGTGATCTTCTTAAGCGAGTTAACGTGTCTTAAGCTTGTCCACGAGCATGCTTCAATTCTGGTGTCGTCCCTTCCCTTATGCTCACCACAAAGAAGCTCTAATCGTTTTCATAATGTCCAACTTTATAACTTATTTATATTTGTGGTTGGTGCTCTACAGTACGCACTATAATACGCTATCATAAGCTTACCTAGTTAAGCCCAACTCAGTAAAGGCCAATAGCAAGTACGAAAGCCCACTTTGAAGCCCAATATATATGCAGCTCAACATCAACCTATTTTTTGCTATTTTTTATATGAATAATATTACATGCACAATAAGATTACACAACAAATATACAATCATTATATGTGATGAGTGAATAGAATGAGTAGAGATTACTTATCATATCTAATGGTGATAAAGTGTGTAATCTACATTTGTTATATAATTTTATTGTACACATAATATTATTCTTTTTATATATATTAAGTTTTACCTTCTCATGTAACTTTTATTTCTAGACTTGAAGAGTCCAGAAGTAGTGCTGAGTCATTTTATTCCCTCTGCTAGAATTAGAGTTTGTTACGATGATGAACGGATAGGAATTCTATTAGAATCTTTTGTGATATTTTTGGATTTGCTGAGCTGTGTTTTGATTATAGTAGAACCAGTCTTGTGTATAAATTAGCAGTTTTATAGAATGATGAATAACACAGAAAAGAATTCTTCATTTGTCCTACTTCTAAACTATCATTGGGAAACATATCTTACATTACCCCAAAACCCAGGTTAGCATTGGTCCAAAATCCAAACGAATGCTGTGAATATAAATATTCTAACAAATTCTATTCCTTTTTTTTTCTTCTTTACGAAGAATTAATTGTTGATAACAAGTCATATATGCATGAAAAAGACGTTGGTGCTGTTGGGGTCCAAGATGTATAAAGTTTTGAACGGCAGCCCTTCACGTCGATAACAAAGCTTGACCAGCATTTTCTGTAGGAACTATTAGATTTATGCGGAAGCGATTTAAAAACCTAGTACATTGGTATGCTTACCGAATCATCATTGTTTCATAAACACAGAAGAAATATTACCTCTCAGAGTGTTTTCCTTGTAGTCGGTTGATGGCAGACCTTCCAGACTATCTCTCAAGGAGGAAGGAGATGGTGTGTGAGCACTTTCTCTCTATCAGGAGATGACCTTGCCTCTACGGCTATGACTACTCTCCTTTTTTTTTTTTTACAGGGAGGGTTAAGTGTAGTATATATATGGGTTCTAAGAAACCTAACCCTTAGATGAAACGGGCTCTAGGTTTCTTGGGCTCTTCTTACACACTAGCCCCTATTGGGTTTTAGTGAAAGAGCAAAAACCCAACAATCTCCCACTTGCTCTTGAGTACAAACTTGAGCCTAAAGCCCAAGACCATGTAACTCACTAGTCGTCATCAACTGAAATTTCCCCATCTCTTATCTTGAGCTAGCATGGGGATTTACCAGCTGTTGCTAATCAAGACTCCTGATAATCAACAAATGATTATCTAATTCGGTGCTACTCCACTAAAAGCCCGAACTTGAACTCCAAGATTAATAACATATATAACATGTATATATATCACCCCTTTGTAGAACGTCTATAATTGATTGACTAGTTTTCTGTAATCCAATCAATTATTTATTCCCTTGACTATGATAGTTTCTCTAATGGATTACATGCACTGGCCAGTGTCTTCAATATCCAAGTACCGAAACATATCAAGGGGACATTTCCTACAAATTTCATATTGTTTATCTCATAAATACTGATAATCAAACAATCTCACTCCCAAAATACCGAGTTATTGGCTATCAATGGATCGCACCTCACCCGTTGGTAAATCAAAGAATGAAAACTATTTGATTACCTATTTATAATAAACTCAAAATTAAAAGCAATCTTATAACTACAGTTATCTGGAGATTTGATACCTTATGACAGAAAAACACCCTTAATCAAATCTCTCCTTGATCCTTTCAATGTGAATGTTAATTCACACCAATATTTTACAATGATTCAGACAAAACCATTTCATAAAATATTGTATCATAAATAAAGTGCCCAACTTTATTTAACAGCTATGAATCTGTTCATCAATTATGAGAACCTATGATCATGTCTTCCATGAACGTATCCATATGATCATATACTTCACAATTGATCCGGACCTTAGTGTTTGTAAATAGTGTGTGGAATAAAAGAATAATACCTCATTTATAACATTCAGAAAAAAATATAATGTCATAATGTCTTGCTCAAAAGGCACAAAACAACAAAGTGAAATAACAACTTCCTAAAGCTATAGCAAATCTGGACTCCTCCTAAGACCCATAGATGTAACATGCCTCTCGAACACACGTTCAGGCAAACTCTTAGTAAAAGGGTCAGCAAGGTTCTCGTCCGATGCTATCTTGACTACCACTGTATCTCCTCTTTGAATTATATCTCGGATCAAGTGGTACTTCCTCTCTATGTGCTTTTGTCTTTTGTGACACCTTGGTTCCTTGGACTGTACTCTTGCTCTAATCGCATAATGTATATCTAGTCCGGTGCACAAAGATAGCATACATAAGGCTACCTACTGCTGAAGCGTAAGGTATCCTACTCATGCGTTCTCTCTGCTCAGGAGTTTTAGGAGAATGCTCCTTAGAGAGATGAATCCCATGCCTAAAGGGTATAATTCCCTTCTTGGAATTCTCCATGCTGAACCTGGCAAGTATTTTGTCGATGTAATTAGCCTGAGATAATGCCAATACCCTGTTCTTCCGGTTTCACAAGAGTTTAATACCAAGAATATAATTGGCTTCCCCTAGGTCCTTCATATCAAAATGCTTGCTTAGCCAGGTCTTTATGCCTAACAATACCTCCGTATCATTTCCGATAAGGAGTATATCATCCATATAAAGTACAAGAAAAGATACTGCGTTACCTTGGATCCTTTTATACACACACGGTTCATCAGGACTTTTCTCAAAACCAAAAGACTTAATGGCTTGATCAAACCTGATGTTCCATGATCTAGACGCTTGCTTAAGTCCATAAATGGATCTTTGCAACTTGCATACCATGTTTTCTTGCCCTTTGACTATGAACCCTTTTGGTTGCTGCATGTAGATATCCTCTTCCAAATTTCCATTTAGAAAAGCAGTTTTGACATCCATTTGCCAAATCTCAATCAAGATTTGTCATAATAAATAAGAAAATCCGGATGGACTTGAGCATGGCAACCGGCGAAAAGGTTTCTTCATAATCCACACCTTCTATTTGTATGTATCCTTTCGCCACCAATCTAGCTTTAAAGGTTTCAACCTTCCCGTCCAATCCTCTCTTTCTCTTGTAGATCCATTTACATCCAATGGGTCTTACCCTTTTTGGTGCATCTACAAGAGACCAAACTGAGTTGGAATATAAAGAATTCATTTCACGATTCATAGCCTCAAGCCATTCCTGAGCATCAACATCTCCTAGTGCCTCTTCATAACTCGTGGGATCGTCATCTTCTTCAATGATGACATCCTGAGACGATTTGCCCAACAAGAGAAATCTTGCAGGTTTACGAATCAATCTCCTACTACGAGTTTACCGCATTTGTTGTTGTGCATCTACAGGGGGATCCAATTCTAGATGAGGACCCTCGTTAAGTGGATTAACCAATTCATGATTTTGTTGTTCTTCCTCAAGCAGTAACTGCACCTCTACAGGTTCCACTTGTTGATCATGATGCTGAACTTCTGGTTCTATTTCTGGTTTCTGTGTGTGTTCAACATCAGGTATATTTTCCCCTCTTTGAACAACCATAGGAACAAAAGCTGGAACCGCCTGAGGTTGAGGTAAAACTTGATCTGAGACTAGCTCATCAAGAATAACCTTACTCCTTGGCTTATAATTTGCCATATAGTCCTCCTCTAAGAAAGTCACGTGTGTACTCACTATGACCTTCTTTTCTTTTGGACTATAAAACAACCAACCTCTGGTTCCTTTAGGATAGCCTATAAACATGCATACTTACAGACGTGAGTCCATCTTATCTGGTTTCTTTTGTAAGACATGTGCTGGAGCACCCCAAATCCGAATATGATTCAAGGAGGGCTTACACCCTTTCCATAATTCTATTGGTGTCTTTGAAACCGACTTGGATGGAGCTAAGTTCAATAGGTACATAGCAGTTTCTAAGGCATATCCCCAGAATGAATCAGAAAGAGATGAATAACTGAGCATAGATCTTGCCATTTCTAAAAGGGTTCTATTTCTCCTTTCAGCAACTCCATTCTGCTGGGGTGTCCCTGGAGAAGACAATTGTGAAACTATCCCCTCTTTGGTCAGGTAAGACCTGAACTCTCCAGATAGGTATTCACCCCCTCGGTCAGATCGAAGAGTCTTAATTTAAACACCAAGATGCTTTTCTGCCTCAGCCTTGAACTCCTGGAATTTTCCAAAAGCTTTAGACTTGTGACGCATCAAGTACACATGTCCAAATCTAGAGTAATCATCAGTAAATGTGATAAAATACTGATACCCTCATCTGGCCTAGACATTCATTGGTCCACATACATCAGTATGTACCAATTCCAGCTGAAGTATGGCACGATTTCCCTTGGCCTTGAAAGATCTCTTAGTCATTTTACCTTCTAAACAAGATTCACAAACTGGTATTGGTTCAAAGTTCAGGGATTTTAAAATTCCACTATTGACCAAACCTTGTATCCTGTTAGAATTAATATGACCCAATCTCAAATGCCAAAGATAAGTTTCATTGGAAACTTTTCTTTTCTTTGATGAATGAACATGCTCAACATCTCCTATTTCAACATGATTAACTTCACAGGGCACAGGACTAAGGAAATAAAGACCATTAAACATTACACCAGAACAAATAAAAGAAGATGAACTTCTTATTGAAACTGAGGAATTAAACTGAACTGTCAAACCATGTTTAACCAAATAACTAACAGAAATTAAATTCGTCTTAAAATCCAGAATAAATAAACAGTCTTCTAAAACCAAAGTTCTACAATTATCAAAAGATAAAACAACTTGTCCCACTGCTAGTGCAGACACAAGCTCCCCATTTCCAAGCTTCAAAACTCGTTGTCCTTCACTTAAAGGCAAGCTATGTTTGAACCACTGCAAAGAGTAACAAACATGGTTAGTGGCTCCTGAATCAATGATCCATTTATCATTGTAATTCTCCACTAAACAAGCCTCAATCACATGTAAATTACCCATACCTGGTTTTTTCATATGTGGGCAATTTTTCTTCCAATGCCCCTTTTGTCCGCACTTGAAGCACTTGCCTTTTGGCTGCTTCATTGCAACTGGTTTGGCAATTGGAACACCTGATTTCTTTTTCTTATTTTTGTTCCTTCCCTTGGGTTTCCCCTTAGGTTTCACAGAACTCTCACCAGCAAAAAATGCACTCGCCTGCTTGACTAGAGATCGCTCAAAGACTCTCAAGCTCGTGCATCAGCTGAGTTAGGTCAAGATTCATCTTATTCATATTATAATTCATCTTGAACTGATTGAAGTATTCAGGAAGTGATTGCAAGAGAAGGTCAACTTTTACTTCTTGTTCAAATTTGACCCCATGGTCTTCAGCCTTCTTGAAGTTTGCTATCATTGTCAGACAATGATCCCGCACACTTCCTCCAGACATGACTGTCTTGGTGACTGCATTCAGCGCATTTTGCCTAGCAGAGCTGCTAGACGTAGCAAACATGCCATCAAGAGTCTGGAGCATCTTTGCTCCACTCTCAATCATGCTCACTTGCTTCTGAAGGTGATCAAGCGAGATCAAGCTAAAATATAGCAGCGAACTGCCACATTTGCCTTTTCCCATCTTTCCTTTTCCTACTGAAAACGTGTCTTTGTTGCCTCAGGCGCATCTTCAGCAGTCTACTGCATAGGGGTAGTCAGAACAAAGTTGAGTTTTTCATATTGAAGAACAATATCCAAATTGATTTTCCATTGTTTGTAGTTTGTACCATCCATAGGTTTTTGGCTCAAGATAGTAGCTAAAGGATTGAATGAAGACATTTTTTTCTCTGAAAACAAGGAAAAAACACACTATTTACAAACAAGAATAACAACAAACGGAAATAGCGCTAGTAGATTCTAATAACTACTACTCGTTTATAGTTCAACAATCCATTAGTTATCTTTACAAGACTTACGATGGGCAAGATACTTGTAAAACTAATCTTGTTTATTTTGGGCCTTCAGTTCCATTGCCAGAGCCTCGATGGGAGGGTTAACAACTTTACCAAAGTTGAATGTATTTAACCATTGTTTACTTTCAAAATTATCTTTAGTGTCTAAGTGTTGCCGACGATGGGCCGCACAAAACTTTACTAAAATTTTGAAAATATTAAGGTTTAATCTAGCGAAATCCGATTATCCTTATCCGATGGGGCTTTAGCGATAACCATTTCACTAATAAACCCACAATTGGAGCCCGTAGGTTTTAAATTAATTACTTAATTAAAAACCTTCACCCATTCAATATTTTAAAATTAGAATTTTTCAATTTCCAAAAATTGTTTAAATTCGAGTATTCTTTGTTTGTTTTCAAAAACTATGTAAGCACCCACAAGCCGATGAACGTGCAAGCTTAGCTTATCGGAATTTTGAAAACATTAAGGTCCTAAAATCCGGTCATGATAGGCAGCGTGTGCTCCACACAATCATGATACATGATTATGGTATGCAGCGTGTGTTGACAAATGACCATTTTAGAATACCCACAAAATACTCGCAATGTAAACAATTCTTTTAGGAATTTGTCTTGATTTGTCTTGATTTTTTTTTAATTCAATAATAACTATCATACTAGTCGCGGAATGACAAAATAGCTATTATGCTCATGTAATTATCAAGTTATGCAACAATATGGCACCTCCTATTCTATATGACATGTTATCACAATAAGCATGTTATCAATCATATAATTCATCCATTCATAAAATGAAGTAATTTAAATAAAATAGACTTTAATCCATGGTTTCCTAGAGAAAAAAAACATAAAAAAAGATAAAAATAACCAAAAAATATTCCAGCCCTTCTTGTCCTTCCTTTTAGCCCATAGGTATTTATCTCAAGCCTTTTTATGGTAACCATGGGTCCAATAGCCCAAAATACCAAATTTTGGCAAGAAAACCTAAGACAACTTCAAGGAACCCTAACTGTTTCGTCCATTGCGCCGTCACCTGAACTCGGATCAGCACGACATTTTTTTTGTTAGGACCGCCATGAAGAGACGAAGCCAACGCCACTGGAATCATCCAATTTGGATGTTCGACGCGCCCTCACTCTCTCCATCTTCACAGGCGCATAGAAACCAGTCTCAGCCGCTTGTATCGGCGCGTGGAGGCGCGTGTAGGCTCCCCTGGCCGCGATCTACCCACCATTTTGTTCGTCTTTCCGTCCTCTTTCCAACGATATATGATATGTCCAAATCTGAGATCCAGAGGTCCACGAACATGTCCAAACAGTGACGAACGTCCTTCTTTGTGTATCTTCTTGATCTTCTTTTATTACAATTTTTGTATACAATCAAAAAAAAAATATCTATATATACAAGAATTGAAATAAAAAATCAAGGAGGAAACCTAATCATATGGGATTAGCCTCCTTGTTACAACCCAAGAAAATACATTCAAATCTCTACCATGGATTAAAGTTGAAAAACAAATAAAGAATTATAAAGATAAACATACAACACATATGATCAACAAATATAGAATCCTAGGTGCCATGTTTCATGAAGCAAACTAATTACATGAATAGTAAAACTAGATTCACATACCAATGTACAGCCAGGCTCTGATACAAATTGTAGGAACTATTGGATTTATGCGGAAGCGATTTAAGGACCTAGTACATTGGTATGCTTATCGAATCATCATTGTTTCATAAACACAGAAGAAATATTACCTCTCAGAGTGTTTTCCTTGTAGTCGGTTGATGGCAGACCTTCCAGACTATCTCTCAAGGAGGAAGGAGATGGTGTGTGGGCACTTTCTCTCTATCGGGAGATGACCTTGCCTCTACGGCTGTGACTACTCTCCTTTTGTTTTTTTTACGGGGAGGGTTAAGTGTAGTATATATATGGGTTCCAAGAAACCTAACCCTTAGATGAAACAGGCTCTAGGTTTCTTGGGCTCTTCTTACACACTAGCCCCTATTGGGCTTTAGTGAAAGAGCAAAAACCCAACATTTTCATCCATTTACTCAGCATTTGCTTCATGCATCGTGATAGCTTTTCAAGAAATCTGTAAAAGGCTGTCCTGAACTGTTGACATATTCCGTTGCTTGAGCCAAATATCTCTCTGTACCTTATGACAAAGATGAGATTATTAAGAAGGCTTTGTGTTGTGAAATAGTAGGCCCAAATACACAAATAAAGTATCACAAAATATATCACAATGAATTAACCTTATTACACTAATAGTCTATGTTCATGGATGAAGGTGATAACAAAATAGTAATCACACTTTACTTAAAATTTAAATTCCAAATATATTTAAAATACCTTGATATTTTCTCAAATGTGTATCCTCTCAACACTTGGAGAAGAATATAAAAAAAATGTGCATTCTCAGGTGCAGAAGAAAGAGTTTTCTGTATTTGCAGAAATAAAGTTTATAATATTTTACTTAGTGGTTTACAACTTTCTCATGCAAGGTTTACAATTTTTTTTTGTAATCACTTTTAGGAATATTTCTATTGTTCATATAAGTTTACATAGGTTTACAATATTAACATATAAGTTTACAATATTTTACATATAGGTTTATAACTTATGTACCATACAGAAAATTCTTCTTTCTGCACCTGAAAATTTCCCATAAAAAAAAGCAACAAATTCTTTTCTACGATCAAATGATTGGAAACAAAGTTGAGGAGTTGCTGGATTGAGACTTTATATAAGCTTCAGAGCAAAAAATGGTGCCAAACAAAAGTAATTGCAACGGTATAAGCAAGTGTTGCAAGAGTGCTTGGAGATTTTGTCGATTTCATCTGACAAATGGCTTGAAAAGTAATCCACAGTTTGCATATTGGCATTGAAGTTCAAATGAAGATCTTGTATATTGGCCAAGAGACTCCTATATCAAATATTAATTTCATGTGGACATTTTTTGTTCTGATCAGTATTCACGGTAAAAATCTTGGCAAATACAAATTAAAAAGAATCGGTACGTAGTTAAGTACTAGGTCTAAGATAAACTTTCTAAATCTGGCGCCAATCATTATTGTTAATTAGGTCTAAGGCAGTTGTTGTTGATGCCGTTTTTTCACGAAATCATTGATTGCTACAACTCTTACCTGAAATTAGTTACTAGCTATAGATATTAATTTGGTTTACAAAGAGTTTGGGAAACCCTTGATTACTGTAAGATTTAGAAGCCCCCTGTCCCATACTCCCATATATTCCAAAATGTCATAATTCAGGCTCTATTTCTTCTTCACTGACGGATCTCCAAATATTCTGCAAGAGAAATGGTGTTGAATAATAAATTCTTCAAACTTGACTAACCAAAAAGGATTAAGGTGTTAACTAAATATTCTTTATATAGCTGATCATTATAAAAACTTTAAGCTTGGAAGATTAGGTAATTGGAACATCCAAAACTAAACTGCATGTCTAGATGAGACCTTAAAAAGTTTGTCAATCAAAACTCTCAGAGAAGTGTCTCAAAGTTGTGTCAATGCTTAGGATTTTTTACATGAATAAAATAAAAATGGAGAGAGATTACATGGCTCCCCGATTTTCAATTAGGTTACGTAAATGTCCTCTTTTTACTTAATGAAAGTCGATTGAAGTCGACTTCCTTGTATTTGAAATTTTTCAGTTGAAAATTGAACAGAAGTCGGCTTCACTTGACTTCAATGGATAACTTTATCAGAGCAAGGTCAAATCCAGTTCAATCAAGTCGAATCATGTCAGGTGGGGCAGAAAACACACCAAAGTCAACCTGAATCAACTTCACAAACGACATGTCTGCCGCTGCCAGTGTGTGTCAGGAGCAACAGTGAGTCGGCTACAATCGGCTTCTGTTCAACACGATTGTAGCCGACTCAACTGCTGTTCTCGACACACACCGGCAAATGACATATCGATTTTAATCGACTTTTGGAGGTTGATCCAGGACAATAGAAGCAATGCTAACTGTGGAGGGGAGTAGGTCACACCAGGCGATCATGCCCACACGCTCCATCCTCTAGCCAGGGTCACTGATTTATTGAGTTCTTATTGCTCCTTACGCATTATGTTTTCTTTCATGTAGTTAGCTTATTATTGATTCTACTTATGTGTTCACTAGTTGGTGTAATATTGTTATTTTAATTCTGTTGTGGTGTACTTGTGGTCTTTTGGTTAATGTAAGTCTTCATGTGGCCTCTACTTTGTTAATGAAAATCTGTTATTTACTCTCTTTTAATTTATATGGCATATATAAAATGATTAATAGAAACCAGAAAATTCCAATTATATAAACACTACATAATAGAATGTCTCACCCTCTTGTGTGTTTATAATCTCACTATCATAATGGACAAGAATATTAACATAATATGCTGCCATATTTTCATCAAAATGTGTAAACTGAGCCGCAAACTTCACAAACTCTTTAAATTTGAACACTAACTCACCTCAACTTCTCTGGTTTACAAACTGAGCCGCGAGTTCTCATTTATAAAGGTGAGGCAATGGGAAAACGGGTTAAATCAACTCCAAAAGTCGATTAAAATCAACATGTTAGCCGTTGCCCGTGTGTGTCAAGAGTAAGATGTTGTTCAATGAATTGTATTTGAATATGTGAGAAGTTTGTAACTGTCAAGGGTAAGCCCTCGGGTGACACACTTGTGTGCGGGCAGTTAGTTTAGTTAGGAGCTGTTAGTAATGAGCTGGAACTTTAATTTGTTATGAAGTGGTGGGCATTGAGTTTATAAACTTGAGATTAAGGAACAAAATAACATCACAATCACTAATACAAGAATATTGAAGTATATGACCGCCGTAGGAACTTATTAGGATGCGCAGGCCCCCCACTATGCCCCTTGAAAGTCTTGCCAATGTCCGTTCACAAACCTTTTCAATCTCTCGCTCACTTGAGTAGCTCCTGATTGATAGAATTGTCGAATCTGCATATGACCAGAAACACAAAAAAAAAAAGGGTTATAAGTTGTCTTATATTGAAGGAGTAATTTAGTTCTTGCAAAAGAAATCTCTGTGCTGATTAAGAGGGAACACATGAATGCTATAGTTTTAAATTGCAGTGCAATAGCAATTGTAGCCACCATATTACATTACTTGTTTACAATCACATCATTACTTGTTTGTGGCCGTATTTGTTATGAAATCATTTATTTAAAAAACTTAATCTTATAGGTAGAGTTACATAAATGATTTTATATCTAATAATATTATGAGCTCCACAATAATGCAATGTAATTGCAATCGTGACTACAATCGCAAATTAATTTCAAGCATAAAATTAAAGAGAATCATATACATGCCTCCGCGTGGACAACATGAAGCATTGAATCTCCGTCCAGTGAAGAATTTGCACAAATGACCTCAACGTTCTCTTCATGCAGTATGCGAATAATTTCATTGAAAACGAACTGGTTATCTAACCCACAAGTCAGAACTACTTCTAGCCTGGAACCCAATTCATGAACCTTGACAGTTGGCCGTGTTAGGCTTCCATTTGTCTCAAAAGCACTGGAACTGCAACCACGAGATCTCTTCCTTCCAGTTAATAAGCTTTCTTTCTTCTCCTTGGCCATCTTCACCCTTGCCTCTAGGCTTTCAATGTATTTGATGGCTTCATCTATTCGTTCAACACGCGGTACTGTTTCCTGCATTAAATAAAAAGTTACATCAAATCAATATATACCATCTTAAAAGAGAAATACTTAGTGATATTTAAGTAGGAGATTTTTCTTGGATATATTTGATTGGAGAGTAAAAGTAACAATAAAATTTATATATATAAACTTTATCTATAAAATTACACATAAAATTTATTCATAAAATTACACATAAAATTTACTTTTGTGATTATCCTCCAACCAAACACACTCTAACATTATTGATTCCTTATAGTCTTATCCATTGGTTATAGTTGCTACTTGCTACATTAACTTACATAAGCAAATAATGATAATTGACAAGATAGGAATAGCTCACGAAACTAGTAGCAGCATATCTAATGGTTGGTCGGAAGAGAAATTTCTTACTCTTAACATCATATAAGAATTTCTCATTTTTAAACACACAGTAATTTGATCTCTTGAATGAATCCATGCATGCAATATGGTACAGTACAGAGATAGACAGAGAAAGAGAGAACAGACCCTGGGGTTAGGATTAGGGAGAAGAGAGTTGAGCTTGAAACAAAGGTCCTTCATATGGTTTCTCCTGTTTTTCTCTATGATCTTTCTTTCGATTTTGGTTGCAGGAGGTTGACCTTTCTGCTGAGTATCCATTGATGCCCGTGAATTCGATGATTCTAAGATTTGTTTACAGCGAACTTGATTAGGATTTGGGACTATGGTGTAGGGATTGTGTTTATAGAATTTAGTGAGCAGAACAGTGAGATGCGTGAGTTACGTTGGGTTGACATGACACTCACTAGGAAGTACGGAGGGTGTATGTGAATGGAGTGAAATATCAAGCACAAGCAGTATACATGTAGTGATTAGCAACTCGGTCATGATTAATTGCAACAAAAATGCTATTTCAACTCAAGTTATGATTACAATAAAAATATTATTCAAACACCCATTTCACCACTATTTGATATAATAGTGGTCCCAAACAATTTTTTTTATTCATCTATCACATCTAAAAATAATAGAATAGGCGTTCCAATTAAATATTAATTTTTAAATGTTAGAATAATAATCTTAATGATTATAGAACCGTCGGGAGGCCAAAGTGGAAACGCCGCTTCTTAGACGTTCCCTTCCCTTTTCTGAATCTGCATGATGTGCGAATCATTTTACATATGTCGGCGAAGTAGGAGGTTCAAATTCACATGGACGTTGCTGATAATATAGTAATAATACATATAATGGAATAGAATACAAATATAATAATATAATATATACATTTCAAATTTAGTAATGGCATTACTTCATTTCTTTTAAAAGCGTAAAATAATAATAATATATTTATTATTTTAAAATTTAAAATTTTATTGTCAGTATAAACTATGTGAAATGTGCATTTTCTTTTAGAATAAACTCCACTTTGGTCTTTAATTTTCGATCCCTCATAATTAAATAGTAGTTTTATTTTAACACTTAATAGTGGGTGTTTGATTCAGATACTCACTTTATTATTATTAGATATGATGAATTGGTAAAATATGTAGGTACCATTATCACATCTAACAGTAATAAATTGAGCCACTCTTGAATATTAAAATAATATTTTTATAATTAAAAATATAGTAGAAGTTAGTCCATACTTGGTCTTTTCAAAAGATTTACATGATAAATTAATCTTTAATGATTAATAAAATAGTTGAAATTGATTGCTAATAAGAACATAAATGGGACAAATATGTTAGTCCATACTTAGTTTTTTTTAAAAGATTTATATGGCAAATTAATCTTTAATAATTTATAAAATAGTTGAAATTGATTGCTAACAAGAATATAAACAGGATAAATATATCTATCAATATCAATACAGACTAATTTATCTTCTATTTTATATTGTAAGAAACCGTGAAATGTATTTTTTTTCTCACAAGGGGCCAATTTCCCCATGCTATCTAGTATTTTTGTTAATTAGATGCCAACTTGTTTATCTTTCTTTTTTCCTTTTTTATATTATGTCTTTCTTTTTAGCTCTTAGGTTAAGTAAAGATTAAGAGATATATATAATTATTTTGTATATGTATATTATTTTTCAGTATTGGTCCTCTAAAAAAAGGTCTGCCCTGCATATAGAATTTGTCGATGGAATTTATTTGTCCATTTTTTTTACCTCTAACGAAATTCAAAACTTAATTTTAATATATTATGAGTGCATAAAGGTCATTCAATCACATTATTTTATTGGTATAAGCCTTTAAATAATAATGATACTTAATTAGATGTTTTAAATATTTAATGTATTAAAATTACATATTCTTTTAGGAAAATATAATATCAAATGACCAGAAACTTACTTAAAATTTTATATCTAGAATGATATGCCATAATTATTAGTCTTTAGATGAATTGGTGAATCATATAACTTTATTTTATCCTTATAATTATCATAATTTCTGTTAAAAATTCTATACATATTTTTTTGAATATGCAGCACTAGTCATTCTTTTACAGTGTTACTCTTAATTAATTAATGTTCAGATAACTCTTCTTGTATATATTCCGTGGAAAATAAACTCGCCAAAATCCAGATAATGTTTCTCTTCGTTTGGCTTCTGTTGGCAGCGAGGACCTAGATCGAGACAAAACAGGTATACGTGTCACAGGCTGTGGAGTTATGGTTCAATTTTATTGTTCAGCATTTTCAGATCTTAATGTGAGAAGAGTGGAATAATTCCACAGCAATATTGGGGCTCTACGTTGGGCAATATAATTTGGCATGTATGCCACGATGCAATATTCCCCTCTGAACTGACTCACTAACCTACCTGCCACTGCATGCGACGCGACGTTTCTTCTTCGCAGTCATGTTGTTTTAATTTGGAACTAGTAATTAATGCCCAAATAACTCGATTCAATGGCGGACGTGCATGAGAAGAATTTTGGGAGCAAATGATTGATTTATTTTCAACAACGTGTTTCATCACTCCTTAGAAGGAAAAATGAAAAACCTGAGTAATTCAAGATGATCTTCTCTTATGGAGCTGAATTTGGTGATATGGTGTCTGATGAGTAATTCTCACCCATGTCTGCCATATGCCAGCCAGTACGGGTGTATTGGGTTGTCGTATTTATTTTGGCTTTGATTGGTCATGGTGCTGTAAACTTTGCCATCCACACAATCCTGTTTGGGATCCTTGTGTGTGGTTATACTTATCTTAAACAAAAAAACCCAAGACATTAAAATAAATATATGTTAATTAATGGTAATTTAGAAATACAGAATTAATATAAGGAAAATGTTAATGCATATTGAATTGAGTTTATAATGAATCCTATGCGTATTACGATCTCAGTAAGTACTTTTATAATATTTATACATGCCACCTCAAATTATATTTTGAAGAGTAAATATATTGTTGTATGTAAAGTATAATGTAAATCCGAGCTTATAATATATCTTTATTACTTTATCCATCCACTTTTAATTTTAGTAAATTTAGCTATTTTCCAATTAGATAGATAAAAATGCACAGAGCTAGTATAAAGATATATATATATATATATATATATATATATATATATATTCAAAAATTAAAACGACTATATACATACACACCAATTCACTTTTGTATCTCCTATGACTCTTTACTTGCAACGTGACTTGCAAGAATTCATGGTCGTGAACTAACTTGGAGCACCTACGTGTCGGGGAACGCGCTATGGTTCGGTAGAATCTAATGCTAGTACGGTCACATTAATCATCTTTTTTCTCTTCCAAAGAAACAAGGAAACTTCGTTGGCAGATCATAGACGAATGAAATCCAAGGAAAAGGATCTACTTCTCGAGAAGTGACCTCCGGACGAGGAAGAAAGTAAGTTAGGTTAGATTAGATTTTGATTTAAATAAAGTTGACATTCAAAAGATAGACTGATACTAGACAGTGACAAATCCAGATATTTTAAATAATCGAGGCAAAGATAATTCATAAACATAATAAGAAGTTTTCCATCATTTTTATCTTCATATGAGAACATATGTAATAAAACAATGGGGGTAAATTATATATTTATTTATATGTCTTTAAAAAAAAATTTAACTTTAGTGGGGGCACAAGCCCTAGTAATTTAGGAATGGAGCCGTCCCTGATCCTAGATCTATTATGTGATATAGATCTTATTTATGGTCTCAATTTGACCATCTTAAAAATCTATATTAAGGCCTATTTAATTTAATTTTTTTGAAAAAAATCAAAATATGTAATCTTAAATAAGTCAAGTAGATTAAATAAAGTCTGAGATTAGTTGTCAAATTGATTCTTCCGCTTTTTCTTGGTAGCCTCCTGGCCAATATTTACACATGACTATTGAGACTCTGGTTTGGTCGCCTTTACACATGACCATTTTTCCCGTATTTAGGTGAGAACAAGAATGAAGAAATGTCTAATTTTTGGGTCGCAATTGTGGCTTAACTAAGCTCATTGCCATGCCATGATTGCTGTCCTTATCTTGACGTAACTAGATACGTACGATGCTGCCACGCCGCACTTTTTGTTTGCCTTTTAAGTCCTTTACGTAGCACGACACTTCGTCATTCTGCTGAATTTGTAAAACTTCAAAAAATGCTGCAATAAGTTAACAATAAATAAATAATTAATAAAGGGTTAATATGTTTTTATTCTAGAAAAATAAGTAAATTTTAGTTTTAACTCAAAAAAATTTGATTTGGATTCAAACATTTTTAAAATAGTTTAGTTTTACTCTCTATCAATTGTCAATAGTTAGTATTCCTTAAATGCCGAGTTAACTAGCGAAGGGGTGTGTCCTTTAATTATATAGAGCAACCAGTAATCCTAGATGATACATCATAATCATATGTTGTGTCAAAATTCTACTATGTAAAATGGGTTATTGGGTCGATTGAGTAATTAAGATTAGTTAGTGTTGGGTATAATAAGTTATTAGCTAGGTGAGAGTATTGAGTATTGACACATAAAATCATAATATGTCACGTAAAGTTACTAATATCATGTACGATCAGATGTGGCATTTCATTAGCATTTTAAAAGGTATAGTTTGATAAATAGTTCAAAAGGACTAAAAAGGTAAACAGTTTAAAAGGACTAACAACTACATTTTAGTAGACAGTTTCTCAATAAGAGATAGAATGGTAAAAAAAAATTTTCTCAATCAGAGATAGAATAGTGAAAAATCCCATCTTACGGAATTAGCCCATTCTCATTGGTACTTTCACATAAGTACTTTCATAGCTGTTTAATAGAAGTACGTAGGTTGTTTTTAATTCTCTTAACATAATTAATGATAAACAATTTTTTGACGTAATTAATGACAAATAATTAATTAACAGAATGAAAGAAAATATTACTCCCTTCATTCCTTAATTATAGTCATTTAAGGTATATTTGAGAGTTTAAATTTTGAAGGAAAATGAAGGGAATAAGAGAATTTATAAGGTAAAATTATATTACAAGTTCTCTCATTCTCTCCCTTTCTCTCCGAAATCTAAATTCATAAATATACCCTTAAGGTTTTAGTACAAATATTAAGAAGATGCATAAATGCTATTGATTTTAGAAAAAAATATATTTAAATTATTAAATTATCCTATATATACTCCACTAATTTTTTCCTTTTTTCCCTTTTCAACTATTAATGAAGGATAAAATTAATATAAAATAATTAATTTTTTATTAGAATGTTAAAATGATAATCAATATGAAATAAAGTGTCTTTTTTGAAAATGACTATAATTAAGGATTGGATGGGGAAATTTTCAACCCAAATGTGTGATTGTGCGGGCACAACTAGGAGATCGAGGTAGCTCTACTTGTAACATCCCCTGCTACTTTATGAATTGATGACTGGCCCTAGAAACCAACACAGGTCTTTTCAGCATACTTTGTCCTCATTCACACGCTTCCTAGGAAGTTTTCAGAAGGTTACTCATCCCAAAATTACTCCATGTCAAGCATGCTTAATTGTGGAGTTCTTTAGTGATAAGCTACCGAAAAGAAGATGTATCTTGTTCGTATAGGTAGTACAAATTAATTCATATAAGCCCTCCTCAACTATATAGTCCCATACCTACATAGTCTTCAGGATCCTTCTTATTCGGGTGTGTAATCAATTCATTCATGTACCTTTCCGTTTGGAAGTTTGCTAGGAGCCGCTCATTGTCCGTGCCTTCTTGCACTGGCGATCACTCCTCGACTTCGTCCTCAGGCGTTATACGCCCACCAGCTTCCGCTTGGTTCATCCCCGAACCACACCGTACTGGGAGAGGTATAGGGCTCTGATACCAACTGCTTCTAGCATGTAAGTAGCAAAAGCCCTTTTCTGGATCTCAGTGCAAGGAAGAACTGAGAAAATCTTCTCCATGGCTTTAATCCATTCTTCTGCTTTACCTGGATTGAAAGCTCCTCGAAATAGTAGAGGGTTTGCCTTCCTGAACTCGGCAAATTTTTGATATTCTACATCCACCTCGTTCCCTCCAGGGTTACTAGCCGAGTTCTGTTCCTCATTACAGCCCAACCTTTCTATCATTCGATTAGCAATCGCTGTTTGTTCCCTTTCTCTCTCTGCTAGTTTTTAACATCTTCTTCTTGGTAGCCTATCACTAAAGAACTCCACAGTTAAGCATGCTTGACTTGGAGCAATTTTGGGATAGGTGACCTCCTGGGAAGTTTCTCCAAGAAGCGTGTGAGTGAGGACAAAGCACGCTAAAAAGACCTGTGTTGGTTTGTGGGGCTAGTCGTCAATCCATAAAAAGGCAGGGGATGTTACACTACTTCTGGCCAAAAAAGATTTTATCAAACGCTCCATGAACATCATGTTTTAAAACATGATAGTTGTGGTTTGCTCAGATACACATCCGTAGTGGATAGTAAATAGTGGCTGATTTTAAGTTTGTTTAATAAATAAAGAAAACTAGTATAGTAACACGTGCGATGCACGGGTATGCTCATTACATTTCATGCATAATAATGGATATGATTTCAGCAATATCAATAATAATAATATTTTATAAACATATACTTCAATATTTTATTATATTGTAATTATGATTTAAATTGTGGATAACATAAACTGAAAATAGTTTTTTTTCCAAAGTGAACGTAAATTAAAAAATATATATGAAAGATCACAAAATAAAAGTGTACTAAGAAAAATATGATATGAACATGACAAATGAAAATCAAGAAGCTCCCATTGCATTTGAATATTGTGAACATCATATTTTGTCCAATCTTTTCCTTCTTTTTTTATTTATTTGCATAAAAGAGTTCAGCCCATTTTAATTTGTCCAAGTCCATTGTTTTTTTTTTCATTACAACCCACACTTAGTTAATTAAAAAAAACACAAAAATAAAACTTTTTTTTATTATCCATTTTAGCCCATTCCCGTGTCTGACCAAAAAATGAAAAAAAAAAATCAATTCATTGGATTCTTCTTTTATGTTTCTTTTCTTCTGACCATTTAGGGGGGAAAAGAAACGGACAGCATGATGAATTCTTCTCTCCAATGGCATTATTCCTTCCCTTTGTGATGACTACAGGTTTACCGATGAGCTATAAATGGAATCAAGGCAATAATTTTGTTTGACCAAAGAATATCATATAATCATCCATTAACAACCAGGGGAGGAGGAAAAGAAAATTTGAGTTCACCCGTAGTTTTGAGATCAAAAAATTTTCCAGATCAGCCAGAATTTTCAACCAACTATCAATAATCAAACCAAAAAAAAAATCAAAAACACGTCCAGATACATCAACAAGCCAACGGGAATCCTGCAAAACAGAGAACAAGAAACCGACAACAATCCCAGCACTACAGTCCAGTAGCAACAGAAAAGAAATAACAAGGTAAATCCAGTAACAGTATCATCAGCACCATCAGAAATTAAAAACAAGAAAAGAGGAACAGAGGAGAGAGGCCACGGCGGTTTCCTCTCCCTAGCTGCGGCCTTTGTGAAGCATCATCATCATCACATCTCCCTCATCCCTGAGCCCATGCCTCCTCTTCCATAACTCACATCATCATCATCTTCAACCACTAGCCATCCCTTCATTTCTCTTCCCCGGCCGGCCGTACCTCCCTTTCACCATCATGATCCGCACATCACCGCCACCACCGTGACCTCCCAATCTCATATTGCAATCACCCCTCTTCTCGGCCACCAACCGCGCCTCCCTGCATGGCAGATCGGTTCTTTGAAGCTTGAAGACAGCCATCTCCCGTTCCCCTCTGCTCCAATCTGCTCTTCACGCCGGTGACCAGATCCACCAAGCTTGCAAACCCATCGGCCATGACCTCGCTTCAGCCGCGGCCTCCACTGAAATCCCTCAGCCGTGAAACACCATCGTAACACCTCTACTGGCAGGGACGCGCTTGGCTTCCATTGCTGCGATGGTTCCCCCTGTCAGCCTCTCTCCACGGCTGCGATGGCCATTCCTTTGCCACACCCTTTACATGCCTGCACCAGCCCTTCGCGCCGCCACTGAGGGAGACCCAGATCGGAGTCGCGGTTCACCCCCTTGCTTCTTCTTCTCCTATCTCATCCCTTTCCCCTTTGATCTCGTGCTCACTCTCTCCGTTTCCTCTTTTTTCTTCTTTTCTCTCAGCCTCTCACTCTCGCTTTCTCATTCTCTCTCTTGGTGTCTTAGTGTCTTTCTTTCTCTGTGTCCGTGTGTGCTTATGTTTTGTTTAGTAGATGTGTGCGTGGGTGGGTGTTAGTTAGAGTGAGAGATGGATGTGTGCGTGTGTGCATGTGATATTGTGTGTGCGCGCGTGTTAATGTGTGTATTCACTAACCCATCCCTTATGTTCCTTTTTTTATCTAGATTTATTTCTCTTTGTTTTTATTTGTTCATTTATTCGAGTGCTGCTTCACTTCTTTTTGTTAAAATTTTAAGTTAAAAATACTTGCTATTGGCCGCTTTTGTCATTTGTGTTATCTTGGTTTTCTTAAAATAAAAGGACAATTAAACATGAAAGTGTTTAGCCCGGTTGTGTTTTATTGAAATTTGTTTTTATTTGGTTGATGTTATTTTAAAATAAAAAAGAAAGTTTATGATATGTTTTCGTAGCAAATATTTTAAATCATTTGAGTGGAATTAAATCAGTTTCAAAAGTGATTTAATTATATAAAAATAAAATTTGAAAAAAATTGATTTTATTTTTTATTTTGAGTGAGTTTTTGCGTGAATATTTTTTTAATTAAAAAGGGAAAAGGTAAAAAAATAATAATAGCAATTAGAACCCTTTTTTTTAGTTTAATTATTTTATACGTCTATGTGCTCTGTTTAAATTAATTATGTAATTGTGTTTGTAAATTAATTTTGCTTTTAGTTTAATTATTTTATGTGTTCATGTGTTTGCTTAAATTAGTTGTGTAATTGTGTTTATGATTTTTTTTATTTCTTTTTTCTTTCGTCAATTCTCGTTAAAATTAGAACTTGCCAAAATATTTTCATTCTATTTAATAATCAAAAACTATTTTCTTTTCAAAAATTAAAATCAACCAACACATTTCTCATTTCATTCTAAAATCCATGCAATAACTTGTGATATTGATGTATAGCTTGCTATCCTCAAGTTTCATGAGAATGTAAGGGTTTATTATATAGTTCATACTATCCTAAATCCTATATTATCCTAAATCCTGTACAAGAGTGGATTTTAGCTCCTTTAAAATTAGTTTCTTTAATAAAATCAATTCAACACACAATCATTTTCCACAAAATGACGTGGCTTTGAGTTCCTCATTGCACCAGAGGATACGTCAACGTAGCCAATTACTATCAAGCCAAAATCCTTTTTCATAAAATTTGTTCTTTATTTCTTGTTTTAATTTTAGCTTTATTTCTTTGTAAATACATAATTGCCATACTTTTTGGGGAAAAATAAATATTATAAAATTATAATCAAATTGCATAATAAGCTATAGGATAACCGTATTTGAATGGATGTATTAGGGGTGCAGTGAGATTAAGTTTTCACCCTTCCCTAATCATAATCAGACTCCCGAATCTCAAATCTCTTTTAAAAGACTAGTTTACAAATCAAAAAGGTTTTCCAATTTTAACCAAAATTAAAGTTGGTGGCGACTCCTATTTTATTTTAAAATCGATTGTCATCCTCGTCGCGGCGTCCCCTGGGTACGTTGTGACAAATATGTATAAAAAAGAAATATGTTAATTAATATTGAATTGACATTGACACACACATACACACAAAAGGTCACATGCTATGTAAGTGCATCACATACATACACACACACACACACACACACAAGGTCACATGCTATGTAAATGCATTGCTTACCATATGAAGTAATGTTTTCAAATATTTCTCTATAGACCACAACAATTGAAATAGTATACTTATTTGCTGATTGGAATGATATATTGCAAGATATTGCTATGCATAAAACCATTATATTAACCTGTTATTCTCATTATAAATTGTAATCGTAATTACAATGTTTAACCCCTAAACACGAATAAAGTTGCTGGACTGAAATACTAATATTAGCAAAACTCAAAATCAACAACAACAAATCAAAGCAACCTAGAATTAATGCTAAGAATTACACAGTAGTTTTCAACTTGCAGATCTTTCTATAGCAAAGCTTCTATGAGGAGATCTTTGATATGGTATAAATCTTGGATAAAGAATGGTAGACATGATTCAGATTAGCAAAGCTTCAAATCAATAAGAAAAAATTACCATTTGGTCACATATAAACAAAAAATAATCTTGATTTGGACATATAGAAAAGGTTGTAAGGAATATTACCTCAATGAATGGAAATTTATCAAAATTATGGTAAAAGCTATAAAATGAAAGACCATCTTGAGCTATTCAGGATTTTATAAAAAAATTCACCACTTGTAATGAAACTTATATATTGTGTACTGCATTTGCAACTCCTATTTTGCAGTTTTCTAGGCAACTGATTTATATCCTTAAATGAAAAAAAGACCATCTTTAAAAAGGCTTGAATCCAATTTTGAATCTGTAATGAAGCCATTGAAACAACATATGTTATACTATATTTCACTTGCATTTATTAGTAAAAAGACCAACTATAATATCATAAATCTTAATTTGTAAATAGGAAGGAATTTGTCATCAAGTTGAGCTGTTAAAACAAAGAAGATAGACTTTAAGAGGTAAACATTAATAGTATTGATCCATATGTGCCATAGAGCTAACTAACAATTGATATCATTTCATGGGAATTAACAATCTCCATAGGACACAAATTTTAATCCTTGTGTGTCACTGTAATCTACTTATGACTCGCATATACAAAATTAAACCACATATACTTCCACAACTAGAGCTTGCTAATTAAATGTCATAAATCAAAACCACAAATCAATGAAGAACCAAAATCCATAATCATGTTGAAATCAAACTCAGAAGCAGCATAAAATAAAACATATGAAGAATAAAATACATCCCATAAATAAAATACTTTAGAAAGAACTATGTGGTATATAATAGTATAATTTAGGTGATTCTATCCAACTTCAAGTGAAATTGAATTAAAAAAAACTACTGATAGGCTTTGGATTAATTATTCCTCTAGGGAATGCCATAGACTATTGAAGAATTGGCACCGGAGAATACGAAGAAGTTGTAAGGGAAACTCCAAAAAAATTGATATGTCATAAACTTTGTTATGAGTGCTCTTGTGATTGTAAAGATTGATTCACCAGCTCAAAGGCTGTACATTCAGTGAATGGAGGAATAATGACATTACATAAATGAAACAATCAGGAATTAAATTTGAATGTCTTGCAAGAATATACACTTTTCCATATCCATAAAATGGCAAGGCAAAGAATGTGCACTCTTCCATATCAATAAAATAGAAAGGCAAACCTATATCGTTTAGACACATAAAGCATTTAATTTAGAGTATCACCATATTAATAGGAAATATCTTTCCTATCATTAGAAGATAAGAAACAACAAAAATATACCTTTTATATTAATTAATCTTAGCTTTTTCATCTCATTTTCATTACTATCTTGCAAAAAAATAAAGAAACCAAAAAAAAAGATCATTAGAAGGTGAGATAATTTTTTTGGAACAAAACTCTCCTTTCCCATTAGATAAAAAACCCTCACTAAAAAAAGGCTTACACAAAAAAGCAAGCAAAAATGATACCTAAAAGGCATAAATCTTATCTTTACATAGATTGGAGTTGAAGCCTTAAACCAACCATTACTCATCTATAACATAAAGAGAAGAGAAAATGAGCCAAAAAATGAACAAAAAAAGAGAGGAGAGATGACCTAATTCCTTGTGATGAGAGCCTTGAGTTTGAGAAAAGCCTCATTGCAAATGAAAATATTTAAAGAATGTTCTTTACCTGAATCAAATAAAAATAGTTCTTATATCAAATAAGAGAGAAATTGCTTACAGATAGAAAAGAAAATTAACATAGCCATTCAATTCAGCAATACCCAATCTCACCCCACCCCAAATCACAAACAACCCACAAATTACAACCAAAATTAGAAATCAATCAATAAACAAACACAGAGAATCCATACAATCCACAATTTCATCAACAGTCCATCTCAACAAAAAATTCTCAATTCCAAAAGTCAATCGTAGTTCCTAATTTCACAAAACCAAAAAACAAAAATAGAGAAGCACAAACAGTGAGGGAAGCTGACAGTGCCACAGCCTTCCTCGCGCTTCCACTGCTCCTCTGTACCCTCTTCACCATCGTGACCTTTCTCCATCTTCCACCACCGCGAGCCACCTTTCTTCCAACCGCGGCCCCTCCCTTGCACAACCAAACAATTGTGGCCTCCCTTATTCTTCCTGTCGCTACGGTGGATCGGCCTTGAGCTTAGCGGCCGTGCGCTTCTTCGCCCCTGACTGCCAGTGCCGCTCAACCTCCACGGTCTCTGTGGATCCTTCCTCCGCCTGGCCGCGTCGTGTCGTGCATTACACTCCATCCACATGTAGATCGCGGCCATCTCGCCACCTCCACCTTCCAGCCAGCCACCATCACCTCACCGCGTGACCGCTGCGAGGCTGGCCACCGCGGCTTCCTTTTCTATCCGGCACAATGACCGCTGTCGGACCTCTCTCTCTCTCTCTCTCTCCCCTCCCTTCTGCTGCTCTCTCTCTATTGCCTTCTCTATCTCTTTCTTGCATGTGTGTGTGTTGTGTGTCTGAGTGTAACACCTCGGTTTTTCCCCTGTGGTGTGCATGCATGACTTTTATGCAATGAAATATCAGGTTTTATTTCAACATTTGAAGTCTAACAATATTTTGTTTTCTATATAGTATACATATTATGGAATGGGAACATGACTATAAAGAATAAATACTTAGGAGGATAAGTACAAACAACCAATTTCATTTGATCATAATAGCATAATGTGTGGACACAGACCAACAGGGAACAGCTAACATTCACTAAGGGCCTATTTGATTTACTTTTTTCAGTTTTCAGTTTTCAGTTTTCCAGATTTGTGAAGGAAAAACTGAAAAAACTGAAAACTGAAATTTTCAGTTTCAATTTTTTCTTCATAAATTTAGAAAACTGAAAACTGTTTTCAGCAAACCAAACAGGCCCTAATTGTCTCCTGGCCGCCGAACGTATTGAATACTCACTTCATTTCTTAATTATAGCCATTTTAACATTTTAATAGAAAATTATTTGTTTTATACCAATTTTATTTCTTATTGGTAGTCGAAAAATTTAAAAAAAATTAATGGAGTACATATAGAATAATTTAAATATATTTTTTCCTAAAATCAATATCATTTATATTTCTTCTTAATATCCACACTAAAATCTTAAATGACTATAATTAAAAAATAATTGGAGTATTCAGTAAACAGTTTTTGTGCACGAGGAACTACACATTATTAATTGTGCACAAAAAAGAAAGAACCATATTCTTTAAAATGAATAATACAAAAAGTAAAGTTCTAAGTACAGTGGCAAGCTCGCAAAAGAAATGTAATGGGTTGCCCAATAGTTAAAGCTAATTAAAACCGTGCTTGATAGCCAAAAGCCATGCCCTTGAATCATTGCCCATAATAATAATAATAATAATAATAATAATCAATGGATGCCACTTTTTGGTGACAGTGTGAGTTCGTACATGTTTGGTAACATTTGAACTCCTTTATAAGATGATTAAAATCTTAATTATCGCTCTAATATATAACAAAAGTTATTTATGTAGGGTCCGCCGTTTGAAAAGCAAAAAGCCATGAGACATTATCATTTATTCCAGTTGGAAGAAGAAATTAAGCATGAGGCATTTTTTTCATGGCCAAATATAGGTCGGTGGAGATGCGGAAGAAATTTTGCCTTCCAGTGCTGATATTTTGGAAAAACTCCTCAATTATTGAGATAAAGTCAGTTAAACTTTTTTGATTGATGTATTTAGTGGGATGAGAAATTCTTGTATGCACTGAGAGCAAAGCTCTCTTTTGGACTCATCCAATAAATCTTCCCCACGTTAATGTTGTGGGACCAACCATCGTTACATTAAATTAAATTTTAAATAAATGCTAAAAAGAAGCTAACTATGGTTAACTCATTACAAAAATACCTATCGTTAAGTTAAATAACGTAAAATTTAAATGTTTCATTTGTTGTCATTTTCACTTTTTCGTTTCAGTTCCCAATTCCTTCCATATATCTTACTAGTCACTCAATTCCTCCATTTCTTGTCTTCTATGATGTTTACATTATGAGTTTCTGACTATGAAGAATTAGTAGAAGACTTATTGTCTATTTCTTTTCTCTTTTTTTTGGGAATAATGGGTGGAAGTCTGGAAGATGATGGGAACTAATTAAACACAGTATAAGATTCAAGTCCAGAAATGAGAATAAATCTGGCATTTCTTTCACTTGACAGCAACATGAAAAATTCTAGTACTGTATAAAAAGAAGAAAGGAAGGAAAATATAAAAAAGCAAAAATCTCAATTAAAAAATGGATAAGGAATGGGCAAAATTTCTCCTCATTGAGCATAAGAATATATTTTAATAAAGACAGACATGTTTTTCGAAAGGTGACTACTCAAGTGTCATAGGCAGTCAATACCTGTGGTGCCTAGTAGATGTATGCAATATTTGTCAGGTGTGGGGTTGGTATTATTGGTGAAAAGGGGATTATATTAGTATGAGAAAAGTTAATAACGGAGGATTACGATATATTTAAATAGCAGACTAAAATACATTAAGTCGACATTGTTTATGGTATAAAGTAAAATACTTACTCTTTCTATTTTAAATTAAATGTCTATTTGCACTTTCTTTTTATTTTGAAAACAATTGTCTTAACTCAAGAAAGTATTAATTAATTTCTACCAGTTTTCACCGTAGTATAAAATTGAGTAACTTATTTCTCTTTTTTCATATTTTTTATAAATTTATCATAACTCTTTTACTGTCAATTTGCTTTTTTAAATTAACGTTTTGGAAAAATTACAATTTACTCCTTCAATTTTAACTCCTAAACTTTAAAAAAAAATGCTAATTAACCTTATCAAATTTAATAAGTATATAAATTACTACCCTGTATTTTATTACATTTTTGTTATTTTTATTAATCACTGATGCAAAATTTAGCAATAAGGTTAATTTGTAATTTTCAGAAATTTAGATATACATTAAATTAAATGAATGTTTGAATTTTATATTTTCTTCTTACCACTGCTAAGTTTTTCTTCCTTATTTTTCCTTAATAACAATAGGCTGCATTTATCCCAACATTCAGATTTTTTTTCAAATTTTTTCACTGAATTTGGAAATTCCAAATTAAATCTTCCACACTCCTAATTTTTTTCAAACTTTTCTTTCACTGAATTCAAAATGTCCAAATTCAGTTTTGTGATTTTTTGTCTTTTTTCTTTTTCTTTTCTCTCTAGCGTACTTCGCATTTTGTTCCTTCTAGTACCTAAATTGTGATCACACAGCCTTGTTTCAGTTCCTGTTTTTAAAAGCCCACTAATTTCTCTGTATTTCATATCTACAGTGAAAATTCAAAAACATTTTTCTTACTGTTAAGACAATTGTTTTCAAAGTAAAAAGAAAGTGCAAACAAACATTTAATTTAAAATGGAAAGAGTAAGTATTTTACTTTCTACCATAAACAATGTCGGCTTAATGTATGCTAGTTTGCTATTTATAAAAGAGAAATGATAAATCTTGTCAAATAATGATTTGATAATGTTTTTTACTTGAAATATGTCTCCGAGGTCTATTAAATAGTCATTGAATATTTATAAGTCATATTATTATGAGTAAAAAATTAGGAAAACTATTAGGATGATATGTTATCTATCCATATTTTGATTGATGCATATCATTATTACTGTATACAAAATATATATAGAATATGAAAATATAAATACATGGTTATATCTTCAAATATTTGTTATAATATTATTGTTTTCTTTCCTCATTTTTCTTTTTCTGTGAAATTTTGCCTTTTTTATTAGTTTTGATCATATCGCAGTCTTCCGTTATCAACTTTTGCCAGCTAATATAATCCCTTTTTCACCAATAACACCGACCCCATACCCAGACAGATGTTGCATACCTATTTAACCACGTCTACTTGCGTACTATAGGAATTGACTGCCTATGGCATCAGAGTAGTCACCTTTTTGAAATGGTTAAACAGTGAATTCTCTGGAACATGGGATGTGGCTTGGGTTCAAAAACCAAAGAGAAAAAAAGTTGTGCATTAATGGCAAGGTTGAATGGCATTGACTCTAGCAGCTTTGTGGTGGCGGTATGTGCGAAACTTCCAGGTGGTGAGAGGCAGAGCCTCATGATGCACTTATTGACCATGAGGGAGAGCGATGTCTTCTCAGACAAAGACGGTGGTCACGACAGGTTCAAAAGGGCTTCATGTTGGCATTGTGGTGTTTGGTGACGGCAACAACAACTACAAGAATGAGGTCGAGGCTGCTTATGGATTTGAGTTGGAAGCAATGAGTGCAAGATTTGTTTTTCTCTAGAAAATTAGGGATAGTTACCTTTTAACTAGAGGGATGATATTTGAATGCACTAAAAAGGTGAGTCCATCGACTTACTGAGAAGGTGATGAGATAGAAAAAATAAGAAAAAGAAAAGAAAAGAGAAAAAATCAAAAGAGAGAGAGGAAGTAATATGGAGGAGTCGGATGTGTGCGTCGATACTATGCGTCCAAAGTTCATTTCCCTTTAACTATGGTTAGTTTGTTTTTCATTAATTTAAACAATTTCAAATAAGGCTGTGACCCACACTTCTTACGCGGCTGAAAGTGAGTAGAATAGAGTAAGACAAATGTTTTGCTCTCAGTGCATACAAGAATTTCTCTTAGGGATAGGATTCTCACTGCTCAAAGTCGATAGAAAAGCTGTGCGGACAAACGGTGAAAGCCGCTAGAATTTCAGGAGGGAGAACACGTATTCCTTAGGATCACCCATACCACAGGTATAAGTCGAGCCATGAGAATCAAGAAATTAAGCCCCAGATTCCTTGGCCCCTTCGAAATCCTTAATTGAGTTAGAACCATAGCATACTGTATAGCCCTACCTCCTAACCTATCCAACCTCCACGATGTTTTCCATGTCTCTCAGTTAAGAAAATACTAGTCTGACCTAAGCCTTGTGTTAGAGCCAAAGCAAGTACAATTAAGGGAAGGCCTGATGTTTAACCTACCCCCTACGAGAATCATAGACAGAGGAATCAAATAACTAAGAAACAAGGCGGTACCTCTAGTCAAAGTAGCATTGGGATAGGGAAGAGCAGAAGAATTCACATGGGAGCTAGAGTCGAATATGAAGATGCTTTCTCCCAAGCTTTTCTCAGGTAATGAATTTTGAGGGTGAAATTCTTTTTAAGGAAGGGAGTAATGTAACACCATGGTTTTTCTCCTGTGTACAAAATGACCAAAATACCCCTGGGGTCATTTTTATTCGGGAATCGAGGAAAGGTGATCTAGGCAAACCTCGAGTGGATGTTTTGGTGATAAATGGGGATTATGTGTGTTATGTGTGCTAAGCTCAAAATGACAAGTTCCGTTTAGCCTTAGGCTCCCCTGAAACTCACCCATGCTGTCGGGTCCTGGATTTCACTAAGTTTGGATCATACACCTCATTGGAGGGCTATATGTTAGAGTCACATTCTTGGAATCACAAGTCCTGGTCATTGTTCCTTGAAGGAAAATAAGTTAAAGTGCGATTTTTAATGGATTTTATGAAGCCCTTAAACGTTTTGTTTTAATTCCCCAAGTTTGAAAAATTGTAAGTTTTCCCGAATTTGAACTAAAACCCAAAATTTGGATTTTGATTGGTTGGAATTTTGATTTTGATTATATTTTATTTGAATCTAAATGAGAAGTAGTTCTTTATTTACATTTATGTTTTAAAGTTAATAGAGAGTAAAATAAATGAGGACATGTAAATGTAAATAAGTGAGTAGTGAAACAATCCAGATGCCAGGAGCACCCAGAGATACTGACAGTAAGCTGAACTAGTTTTACTGTCACTGCTATAGCGATCCAAGACCGCTATAGCGGTCACAATGTGCGAAACAGTGTAGTTTTGGGGTCTGAGGACCACTATAGCGGTCATAAGTGTGTTTGAGGGGGGAGCACGGGCGTGCTTGATTGCTATAGCGGTCACTGCTATAGCAATGTCAGTGTGGCAGATACAGTGTCAAACGATGCTGTTTCACTTAAGTGATCCCCGACCTCCTTTATATACCCCCAAACTCGGGTTTTACTCCCCATTTCCGAACCCTCCTCTTCTTCCATCAATTTTTTTTCTTCTCTCAAATCTACTCCATTCCATCATCCCTAATCATCAAGGTATGTTTATATTAATAGATTTTGTCTCCATTGTCTCCTTTCCTTCATAATCTTGGATTGGGTTTTGTTATTTCTCTCATTATTTTTAAGTGGGGGTGCTCCTCCAATGTTGTGAGGGTTATATTTGAGCTATCTAGAGGTCATTAGAAATTAATCTAGAATAATGGTTCCTCTATGGCAATTGTTGGTGCCATTCCAAGCTCTCCAGGCCAAGTTGAGGGTGCCCACACACTCCTGGCTTCAAACAGTGAGTGGGTTTGACCTCATTGCCTTAGTTTTACCATTATGATTATGTTTGATGCATGACAATTGCGAAATATGAAATTTAAAATGAGCAAAAGTATATAATATGATTTTACATGATTATGTTAAGCTAGAAAATTCTATTTTATGACGATAGCATAAAATAATGAGTTTTATAAAACTATGGGACCATGATTATTGTGTTGTATGTACGGAAAAATGCTTTGTATGCTAATGAAATCCTTGTTGGAAGAATATATGATTTTATCTAGTTGCTATTTTGACAAATATGTTTTAAAAGTAATGATGTCATTATGTATGTACTGTGGACTTTGGATTTCAGAAGGCTTTTAGAATATTAAGTCGAGCTTTGTTGAATAAAGTATGATTTAGCTTTATGAAGGAACATGTTATTATGATTCTGGAGTTTCCATGATTTAGAACCCCAGTGTTTTAAGCTATGATTTTAGATTATCAAGTATATGAAAAAGATATGATAGTTAAAGATTTGAATTTAGAATTTCAGTTTTAAGGTACTAAGAGGTATGGAATTCAGTATGGTTCTTAGCAACTGTCAAATACATATTCCGTGGGCTTGAGATCGGGTTACCAACAAACGGTTGATTCCTTGGGCACAATTCTCACAGTCACAGTTATGCTAAAGTTAAATTGTTAGAGTTATATGAATCCAGAACTCCAAGTGTACTAAGAATTTATGGGCTCTGTTCGCAGGGACAAAGTACCCATTTTTCAGCTATGGATTTTGTTAATGGCTATATGAGATCGTTAACCTTGGTACCAAGTTGTCTGTCAGAGGACAATATCACCCCACAGCAGATACAGATAACGGGACCTAGTTAGGTATCCACAGCTCGTCCGCCATGGACTATTTGACTTTATAGCTTCAGTTATTATATATGTATTTATTCAGCTCAGCAGATACTGTTTCCCTACGTTCTGTCGCACTTTAGTTAAAATGATTTCAAGTTGCTTGTAAGTTTACAATTGTTTGTTCATGAATTTATGAAATGAGAAATGTTTTCCTATATAGCTATATATATAAATATCAAGTGATTGTGGTTGTTGCATGCATAGTATTATATACATATTCCTTGGATGTCCCATGTGGGTGATGGGTGAGAGCTCACTCACTGAGTCGGTTGACTCACCCCTCTCCCTTCTTCTTGTAGTTGCAGGTATAGGTTCAGTTTCAGCTCAGTTTAGTTAACTCAACTCTTTCTTAGTGGTGAGCCTTATTTTGGAGTAAGGCTTAGTATAGGTTTATGTTAGTATTAGCAGGCTCCAGTAGATTTGTAGGGAGGATTCGAGCCACGCGTGTATTTTGAGACATTGTAGTTAATCTCAAAATTTATGTATTTCTGCATATATTACTAGAATCAAAGTATGAATTTCAATCAATGGTTTATATTTATATTATGTAATAGATTGGCTAAGTATTTATAATCCATTTTTTTTAAAAGATTGAGCAGGATTTCATATTTATATCATATGATAACACAGTTTATGATTTCATGATCAACGATTTTGGCCCAGAAGTTCTCTAAGTTTAGATATCACTTTTAGTTTTATGAATTCAAGTATTATGTTTAATTAGAGAAATTGATATTGATTTAGAAGAAAATTTTATTTGAAGTATTATTTTACAATAAAGTATGCATATAGAGAGACACGTCACCCAGAAGACTTACGTGGAGATGAGATTCCTCACGTGTCGGTCACATTCAAGTCGGTCATGACAGAGTGGTATCAGACCCTTAGGTTTCCCTGTATGGTACTGGAGCAAGTGTCTGCAAATAGCGTGACGTTTATGTGAATGGAACTGTGGCCATTTGCACTAACGTGATTGTGATACCCGGTGTATACGTGACAGTGGATAAGTTTCGTTTTGCCCCAGGGTCCCCTAGGATCCACCCGTGTTGCTGGGAAAGTCCCGGAATGCCCGGGGGCCTTAGTGCAACTGATGTGATGAACCGTCACCACTATAGTGGTCACAGTGGGGTGACCGTGGGATTTTGGGTATTAGGGGACTGCTATAGCGGTCATGGGAGTGTGGCATCGTGTTTTGGGTGTTCTGGGGACCGCTATAGCGGTCGTGTGAGAGTGTGTTTTGGTCTTTTGGGGACCGCTATAGCTGTCCTGGACCGCTATAGCGGTCGTAAGTAGGGGGCAGATCGCTATAGCGGTCATAGATGGCTATAGCGGTGTCAACAGTGCACAAACAATGCAAAACGCGTCGTTTCGCGTTAGTGAAACCCCTTACCCCTTTTTAAATCCTCCAAACTCGGGATTTTACCTCAAAACCAAAATCCCTCTCTTCCCAACTCTCTCCCACTCCTTCTTCACATAAATCCTCTTCAATCCTTCTTCCTCCAAGAGATTAAAGGTGAGATTTATGGGTTTTGTTGTCTCCATCCTTCTTACTTTGCTTCCTAGAGTTTGGGTTTATTGTTTGTCTCCATTGTTGTTAAGTGGGGGTGCTTTCCCAATGATGTTAGAGTTAGATTTGAGTAATCTAAAGGTTAACGGAGACTAATCTTGTGTTTTGTGGCTCCAATGGCAAACGTTGGTGCTGTTCTTTCTCCCGGGAGCTCCGTTGGAGTTGACGTCACCATTCCCTCCCCTCCAAATAAGTGGGTTTGGAACCTATGACCCCTATGTTGGTCATTGAGCTAATTTCCATCAAATTATTATTAATTGCATGGTTTTAAAGAGATTTCAAGAGCTTAGAGTCTCTGTTAATATGTCATAATTATTGAAATGGCGAATTCCAACTAGAGCATGAAATATTTGTTTTATTACAAACTCATGGGACCATTATTGTTAAATGATTTTAGCACAAGAGCTAGAGTATTACTATTATATTTTTGAATTGAGATTTCCATGAAATTTTCATGATAATATTTTGAACGAATGATTTACGAATCATAGAGTTGTGTTTAGAGAAATATTAGAATAGAGATTTAGAGAAAATATTATGTTTATTGGTTTAGATACTATACGTTAGCTATAGAGAAATAGACAGTGAGTTAACGGCTGACCCCGATCGTTAACCTTAGTACCAAGTTGTCCCGAGAGGACAATCTCATAGAGCAAAGAACGAAACCTATTTAAGTGTCCACATTAGATCCCCGATGGATCATAAAGAATAATATTTTGGTTCTTGAGGAACCATAGAGTAAAGATTTCTGTTTCGTTCATAGAGTATTGTTATTATAATTTCGGAGAAATTTCTATTTAGAGCTTTTATTTTGACATATGTATTAGTATGATTCCAAAGATTATTGCATCAACTGATTTTAATTATTTGTATATGATTATCTACCTTCTTGCTCGTCCCATGAGAGGGTTATGGGTGGGGACCTGCTCACTGAGTTTTAGATGAAACTTACCCCTCTCTCTTTCCTATTACAGGTGTTGTAGACACTACGGGTTCTCCTGTTCCACCTCCACCCCTGCAGTAGAGCTTTATTGTTCGGTGAGCTTGACTTGGTGTGAAGTACTCTATTTTGTTTTTCTTGTTAGAGAAAAAGTACTTCAGTTACATGACGGGCAGGGTCCCAGACCATAGAGATATATTAACATTGTTTTATCATGATTATTTTGTATCTACATGATTATAGTTTTCATGTATATTTTGTATATAGAGCAACTCATGTATTTTGAACCTCAGTAATATGTTTAGCAGTTGAAATGGAAATGATTGATTTTATTACTCCAGAGATTTGTGTTAAAGTTTGTTTATGTTTTTGTTTCATGGGATCAATGAGTTATTAGAGATGAAATAATGTTTTCTAAACGATTTTATATTAAAATATGCATATAGAGAAACACAGAGGTCACGAGGCTTATGTGGGAATGAGGATTCCCCACGTACCAGTCACGTGCCCAAGTCGGGTTGTGACAGTGATATTATTTGAGGCCTATAGGGAGAGTCAGTCATGTCCAGGTTCAGTTAGCATCCCTGTCATTCTTTGGAATTCTTGATTTGATCCTATGTTTTCCCTTCTTCCCAGTGTTGAGCTATGCCACCTTTGAACTGTCGTCGCCATTGTCACCGCAGTAGCCCTATGTCGGCAAATGCCCGTTATATCCAACGCCTTGAGGAAGCCATTCTGAGCTTCGCAGGAGTGGTTAGTAAGCATCTCAGAGCTAGAGTGCATTAGTCGGAGATACAGTTAGGCATGACCATCCTAATCAGGGGTCAGCAACAGGCATCATTGGTCAGGGCCACCTCCTTAGCACCCTCTCTGATACGCCCTGTCGCTGCCCGAGCTAGGAGTCAAGGAAATGACCAACTAGAAGGGCTGAGTTCAGCACAGGCTGATTGGCCACTTCTATCCTATCAAATGTGTAGGAAACGCTACCAGGGCCAGTGCCTAAGGGGCTTATCCGCATGCTATGTTTGCGGTCAGGAGGGGCACCTAAAGAAGAATTGCCCACTACTTCAGGAAGCAGTTAGTCAGAGGCTGGAGCAATCTGGTACCCCAGTACAGCTTCTTCACCCTGTAGTTGGGGGTGATGCAGCCACCCTAGTTGATGGAGATTCCCGTACGAGTGACTCAGAGCTAGCAGGTAGAATCACGATAAACTGTGAATCATGCATGTAGACATCTAGTAGGAATGATGATTGGTTGTGGCAAATTGGACTATTTTAAGCGACTTGATGCTGTTGATTTTATGCATGATTTTGTTTTAAGAGTGCCTTACTCATGATTTATTTCTAGAGTTATGTTTTAGGCCAAATATGAATGTAGTATGCATGAAGAATATGTTAGTAAGCATAATGTGAACAACTAGACTAGTTTGCATGTCTTTTGCGATGTTGCATGATATGAGTATGATATGCATGCCTAGTATGTGAACAACATGGTATGAAATGCTAGTTTAGTTTTGGACATTTATCTGAATCATTATGCTTATTAGTTGCATTGATTATTTTGGCTGCTGCTTGTGAATTCTCTTTAAATTATATGCATGAACTGAAGTGTATGAAAGATACATCTACATTAGTTAACCCATGGATTCATGCATGGCATGTTCATTTTATCATCCCTTCTAGCATAAAGAGTAAAATAGCTCCCCTTGATGCATCTATAACCTTATAAGCCCATGTTGATGAGCATCGAGATTCCCTAAAGTGTTGTTATGTTGCTATGTTTATAAGCTTGACATGTGATTAGGTGTTGGTGTTATATGTTTGCAAAAGCAGTTTTATGAACACTTAAGTTTTTCCTTTTGGTAAACGTTTTGCAAGATTCTAGATGGAAAGTTTTTCTCAAAGAAGTTTTACTAGTATCATACTATCATGATCAGTTCTTAAAATGGAATGGAAGAATTTAGAAACATGTTTTACTAGTGTACAATTTAAGATATTCGAATACAAGTATCTTAAAATGTTGTCTCATGCTCATAGAAAACGATTAAATGTTTTAACCAATTGTGCTCTTGGGGAATGTTTCCTTTTTTCATGTGTGAAAAGTGCTATTACTTTAAGGTTAGGTGATACTACATGCATGTATGGTAGTTTTACTTGAGTTGGCATTGTAGAAACATGATTAGGGTAACTTAAGGAAGCTCATATGTATAGAATGCATGTTTTCTTTCCCAAACCTATGCATGTAAGATAGGTGGAAGGAGTTTAAATGAAATTATCAAGTTAAGTTGCAGTTTAATAACACAATGGTAAGGAGTTAATCGACAAGAAGCATATTGTTTACCTCCATCACATAACCTTGTATTTAGTGTAAACATGACTGAATGTTTGATTGCATGCTTTTATGTGTGAAGAAGTTTGGTTAAGGATTAGGAAGTCTCAAGGCAAGAAGAGTAGTTCATGAGAACCAATAATGCATGTCAACATGATAGGATGTTTTATGGGATCATAGAGCAAGTTTTGTTTGATTGATTGATCTATTTAGGGAATGTGATTGATGTATTGCATATATGCATGCTAGAAGTATAGGCATGAGAACACTTAGCATGACGCTCACGTAGAGAATCAAGGAGTTCAGAAACCAAGGACTAGGAATCCCTATCGTATCAGTATATGTCAAACACAAGAGAAAGAGAATCATAGCAAGGATGAAAATGACATTTATCCCCCTTTCCTCGAAAGCTTGCATGCGCATGAAGCGGTGGAGCATAGGTGCTTATCCAAGACTTGCACTGTAGAAAGGGATATCCTTAGAGGTGGAGCCGCTCAGTGTAAGTGCCATGATAGGAGCCTTTGTTACCTTGAGGGGAAAGGGCTGCCCTTAGAGGCGAAGCCACCCTAGGCATGACATTTGGCATCCTCAACTAGAGTATAGTGGCCTTCAGTAATGGCACTATCGCCTACAGTATCAGCTTATATGTTATTATATCTTGTCAGTATGTTCTGGGCATTTAGGCCCATCCTTGAAACCCCGAGCAGGTTAGGTTTTTCGTCTCTTTGATCTTCGAGATATGCAAGTTTAGATTTGGGGAACAAATCTTTTTAAGGAGGGAAGATTGTGATACCCTAGGTACACGTGTCAGTGGACAAGTTCCGTATAGCCTTAGGGTCCCTCGGGACCCACCCATGCTGTCGAGTCCTAGATTTCGCTAAGTCTGGATCCCACACCTCCTTGGAGGACTATATGTTAGAGCCACATTTTTGGGATCAAAAGTCTCAGTAATTGTTCCTTGAGGGAAAATAGGTTAAAAAGTGATTTTTAATAGATTTTATGAAGCCCTTAAACGTTTTGGTTTTAGTCCACAAGTTTGAAAAATCATAAGTTTTCCCGAATTTGAACTAAAACCCAAAATTTAGATTTTGATTAGTTGGGATTTTGATTTTTATTATATTTTATTTGAATCTAAATGTGGGGTATTTCCTTATTTACATTTATGTTTTAAAGTTAATGGAGAGTAAAATAAATGAGAACATTAACTTAAAGTTAAGAAAAATAAGTGAGTAGTGAAACAACTCAGATGCCAGGAGCACCCAGGGATGCTGACAGTAATCTGAACCAGTTTTGTTATCACCGCTATAGTGGTACAGGACTGCTATAGCGGTCACAGTATGCAAGACAGTGCAGTTTTAGGGTCTGAAGACCATTATAGCGGTCATAAGTGTGTCTGAAGGGGAGCACAGGCGTGTTTGACTGCTATAGTTATCATGCGGTGTCAGTGTAGTAGATACAGTGTCAAACGACACCTTTTCACTTAAGTGATCTCCTCCCTCCTTTATATAACCCTAAACTCGGGTTTCACTCCCCATTTCCAAACTGTCCTCTTCTTCCATTACTTTTTCTCTCCTTCTCTCAAATCTACTCTATTCCATTATCCCCAATCATCAAGGTATGTTTATGTTAATAGATTTTATCTGTATTCTCTCTATTCCTTCATAATCTTGGATTGAATTTTATTATTTCTCTCATTGTTATCACGTGGGGGTGCTCCCTCAATGTTATTAGGGTTATATTTGAGCTATCTAGAGGTCATTAGAAATTAATCTAGAGTGATGGTTTCTCTATGGCAGTTGTTGGTGCTATTCCAAGCTCTCCAGGTTAAGTTGGCAGTGCCCACACATTCCCGGCTTCAAATGGTGAGTGGATTTCACCTCATTGCCCTAGTTTTACCATTATGATTATGTTTGATGCATGACAATTGCAAAATGTGAAATTTGATATGAGCAAAAGTATATAATATGATTTTACATGATTATGTTAAGCTAGAAAATTCTATTTTATGATGATAGCATGAAAGAATGAGTTTAATAAAACTATGGATTGTGTTGTATGTATAGAAAAATGTTTTGTATGCTAATGAAATGATTGTTGGAAGAATGTATGATTTTATCTAGTTGCTATTTTGACAAATATGTTTTAAAATTTATGATGTCGTTATGTATGTACTGTGGACTTTAGATTTCAGAAAGCTTTTAGAATGTTAAGTTGAGATTTGTTGAATAAAGTATGATTTAGCTTTATGAAGGAACATGTTATTATGATTCTGGAGTTTCCATGATTTAGAACCCCAGTGTTTTAAGCTATGATTTTAGATTATCAAGTATATGAAAAAGAGATTATAGTTAAAGATTTGAATTTAGAATTTCAATTTTAAGGTACCAAGAGGTACGAAATTCAGTATGGTTCTTAGCAATTGTCAGATACATATTCTGTGGGCTTGAGACCGGGTTGCCTACAAACAGGTGATCCCTTGGGCACGATTCTCACAGTCACAGTTATGCTAAAGTTAGATTCTTAGAGTTATATGAATCCAGAATTCCCAGTGTACTAAGAATTTAGGGGCTCCGTTCGTCAAGGACAGAGTACCCATTTTTCAGTTATGGATTTTGTCAAACTAGTTTAGACGGTAGAGATCAGGAAACAGATAGTTAGTTAACGACTGTATGAGATCGTTAACCTTGGTATCAATTTGTCTGTTAGAGGACAATATCGCCTCATAGTAGATACAGATAACGGGACCTAGTTAGGTATCCACAGCTCGTCTGCCATGGACTATTTGACTTTATAGCTTCAGTTATTATATATGTATTTATTCAAATTTCAACAGACATCAAGCTTCCCTACGTTCTGTCGCACTTTAGTTAAAATGATTTCAAGTTGCTTGTAAGTTTACAATTGTTTGTTCATGAATTTATGAAATGAGAAATGTTTTCCTATATAGCTGTATATATAAATATCAAGTGATGGTGGTTGTTGCATGCATAGTATTATATACATATTCCTTGGATATTCCATGTGGGTGATGGGTGAAAGTTCTCACTCACTGAGTTCGTTGACTCACCCCTCTCCCTTCTTCTTGTAGTTGTAGGTATAGGTTCAGTTTCAGCTCAGTTTGGTTGACTCAGCTATTTCCCAGTTGTGAGCCTTATTTTGGAATAAGGCTTAGTATAGGTTTATGTTAGTATTAGTAGGCACCAGTAGATTTACAGGCAGGATTCGAGCCATGCATGTATTTTGAGACATTGTAGTTAATTACAAAATTTATGTATTTCTGCATATATTACTAGAATCGAAGTTTGGATTTCAATCACTGCTTTATTTTTATATTATGTAATGAATTGGCTAAGTAGTTATAATCCAATTTTTTTAAAAAAGATTAAACTGGATTTCATATTTATATCATATGATAACACGGTTTATGATTTCATGATCAACGATTTTGGCCCAGAAGTTCTCTAAGTTTGGATATCACTTTTAGTTTTATGAATTCAATTATTATGTTTAATTAGAGAAATTGATATTGATTTAGAAGAAAATTTTATTTGAAGTATTATTTTACAATAAAGTATGCATATAGAGATACACGTCACCCAGAAGGCTTACGTAGGGATGAGATTCCTCACGGGTCGATCACGTTCCCAAGTCAGGTCGTGACATAAGCCATCACCTAAATCTTGAAGATTAAAAACGAAACTTGCATTCTTATGTTTACTTTCAAGCCTCGCATATCATATTTATATTTCCTTGCCATCAATCACCTTATAATGCTAAGATTAAAATAAGGCTTGCATTAGGATGATTATGTTAATGCGATCATCTAAATGTCTAAAGCTCAAGACTTCCCCTTTCAACTTACATAGTGATCTTGAATCCATGGGCATTTACCTGTACAAAGATGTTTTGGTTACAAAGTAACAGTTGGAATAAGGTTCAAAATGGTTTTAGAAGGAAGGAATAGCTTAGAAGATGTTTTAAACTTGAATTTTCGCATTTTGAATATACTGGTAATCGATTACCAAGCCTATGTAATCGATTACCACAGAGCTTTTCCATACTCAGAAATGAAATTTTATCCTTAGTAATCGATTACACGATGTTCTGGAAAAACCAGAAGTGTTCCTGAGCTCTAGTAATCGATTACCTTATCATGTAATTGATTACTCAAATGTTCTTGAAACCCAGAACTATTTCTGGACTCTATGTAATCGATTACCTTATCATGTAATCGATTATGCAGATGTTCTTCAGGCCCATAATACCTTTTAACAATGGTAATCGATTACAAGGCTCATGTAATCGATTACAAGGCTCATGTACTCGATTACCAGAGCCTAAAAAGTCTAAATGAATGATTCTCTATTGAAATGCCATGAATTGACAATCTTATACGCTTAACCTTGGATTATAATCACGTTTATTAAATTGAGACTTGTCTTATGATGTATGCAATGAGTGTTGAGCATGATTACATGATTTATTGAGATAAATGGTTATGTGCAAGACGTGTTGAGAACTTATGTGATAACATTATATTTGCATACTTCTTTTAGAATCATTTCAAGACTTATTACGGCATGTAGGATTACATTTGAAATGTTGTGGAGATACGTGTGCTACACTGATATGAAAGGATGATATGTCCTTTGTTATGTTGAGTTTTTGCATCTTCACATGACATGTTAAAGTAAAGATGACAAGAAAACATGTGGATATGATCCTCTAGACTTCCCGAATTAAAGGTTATGAGAGGTGATCAATAAAGAAGTGATTCTTTGGACTCCCCGAATTAAAGGTTATGAAAGGTGATCCTAATGCCCCCTATCCCGTACCATAAGAGTCGGGAATTTAACTTATCAAAAAGGATAAGATTACGCTAGTCACAACTAGTGAAGTATGAGCTCATAACCTAAAACTCTCAGAAAGGAGAGTAATAGGGTGGCCCCAAGGAAAGTGAAAGAACAGTTTAAGTCACCTAAAAGATAAGACACAGTAATTCATGATATGTTTGCTAAGTTTCATGAACATCATTATGTTGTATATATTATGTTACCCCTCACATTGACATGCATTTCATGATGAGGTATGACGCATTCATAACATTTAGAAAGCATGTTAAAATGAACGGGTCTCGGTAAATGATGTTTTTAGAACTTAATAATTGAACCCTTTTGTGTACTCACTATGTTATAATGAATCCCAAGATTCCTGAAGACGTAGATGATAACACTAGGATAGAAGGACACCCTACTGAGATTATTTAGAAAGTTTCTTACTCCCTCTATCTTTTCTTTCCATTGCATCTTCAGAGGACGATGGCAGCCTTCGTGATCTACATTGATGCACCAACTTGGAAGCTGCAATTTGATGCCATGCACCAGTCCTATCATTTCATAGGTCATTGTTTAGTCTGCATGTTCATATTCCTGGAGCTCCTCTTTTCTCAGCCAGTTACTAGCTTCCAATTCTCGCCGACCACGCCTTTCGCTGATGACCTACTTTTCGAGCGCATACGCCCTCAAGGAGAGCGTATCCGTCGTAACCCCGCTGCAACCTCTGCCGCTGGAGACTTCCCGGAGTATGTTCCTCGTTCACCCATGGCCTTTTCTGAGACCGACCCCTTCGAGATGGACATCCCATCCATAGGTTCCTCCCCCACCGTACCCATGGAGATAGGTAGCGAGGCTACTGTGACACCGCCACTTCGAGGAGGCAGGGTGAGGATGGTACCTCGTCGAGGAGCACATGCCCGACCCTCTCACCACTTGGCCACCTCGGCCGAGTTGGCTCAGTGGGTTGGTTATATACCCTTTTTTATGAGCAGAAGTAGGAGCTGGCAGCTGACCCATAGTGCATACACGCGTACACAATTAGGATAGCCTTCTTTTGCTTTTAAAGGTTATCTATTTTAGATGCACTTTTGTAGTTAGGGGATCCAAATTTATTTTCTTTATGTTTCTTCATAGATGACTGTATTAACACTACTGTTACTTGTCTGGTGTATAGTATAACTACTTATATATCTAATTTATGATGTTGTTTCATTTATGGTATTATGTTCCTTTTGATATGTCGTGTTTCCCCTCTTGATTACTTGCAAGACAACGATGTAGTTTACTTTACGCGTGCACATAGCTCACGTTTTGTTTTTCTTTACAAAAAGAAAAATTTTACCCATATTTTTCTAAGTATTTTCTAAAACCAGGATAAAGAACTGAAAACAAAAGAGTAATAACTAATAGTTAATTTGAATGCATTCTATGTGTATTGAGTTAAATATTATGGTGTTACACTGAGAGAAAGAGAGCCTGTGTATATGTGTGTGGATGTGTGTGTTTAGAATAATCACTATTCAAATACTTCACCTTTCATACTCCTAATATCAGCCAGCTCTTCCCAACGTAAAACACCTCTTCATTTGACCAATGAAATAAAATACTTTTTTGGAATGCATAAAACCTTGCTTTGATTCACCGTGGCACTATTAAGTTTTTCTTGGAATGCCTAATTATCAGATTTAGCGGGAAATGAAAATTTCCTGGATAAGACACATCAACATTGGATCTTTTTACATTGATTGTTTTTATATTATATTATCAGATTCTTTTTTTTGTTTTTTAATTAGTTAAAAAATTCGGAAATATTTTTTTATGGCACAAAATAATAATCTTATAATAACTATGGTTTCACTAAACTAATCAACTATAGGTTACTCCGTATTAAAACTAAGGGAAAATTAATTAATTATACCTTAAAAAATAAATAATTTGAAATGGGCCCCCGGGGGGGGGGGGGGGGTGAGCGCATACAGTCACTGAAAAACTGCCATTTCCGTTAGATTAATGTTTTTTTTCTCCCAATCAAATCTTTATTATATATTAGTCGTATAAATCTATAAATTATTGATAATATCCTAATAGCTTTGGCTTGAGTAAATTGTAGCGATCGATTTTTTTTTCCTTTCACTTGCTTTTGAATCTTGATATAGTTAATTCATTATTTTTTCTGTGATTTTACCTTGTTGGTATTCACAAGTGAATTGAAAGATGTCAAGATATTCTGATTATTACACTACCAAATTCTGAATGGCAGATATTGTCATCAGTTGTAGCATCCTAGCATGTGAAAGATCTCGACCATATGCATTGACGCTAACCTCGTGGTGCACATGCATGACTTTTATGCAACGAAATATCAGGTTTTATTTCAACATTTGATGTCTAACAATATTTTGTTTTCTATACAGTATACAGAATATGGAACGGGAACATGACTATAAAGAATAAATATTCAGCAGGATAAGTACAAACAACCAATTTCATTTGATCATAATAGCATAATGTGTGGCCACAGAGTCCAACAGGGAACAGCCGACATTCACTAATTGTCTCCCGACCGCCGAACGTATTGAATACTCACTTCATTTCTTAATTATAGCCATTTAAATATTTTAATAGAAAATTATTTATTTTATACCAATTTTATTTCTTATCGGTAGTTGAAAAATAAAAAGAAAAAAATTAATGAAGTGCATATAGAATAATTTAATAATTTAAATATATTATTTGCTAAAATCAATATCATTTATATTTCTTCTTAATATCCACACTGAAACCTTAAATGACTATAATTAAAAAAAAAATTGGAGTATTCAATAAACAGTTTTTGTGCACGAGGAACTACACGTTATTAATTGTGCACAGAAAAGAAAGAACCATATTCTTTAAAATGAATAATACAAAAAGTAAAGTTCTAAGTACAGTGGCAAGCTCGCAAAAGAAATGTAATGGGTTGCCCCATATAGTTAAAGCTAATTAAAACCGTGCTTGATAGCCAAAAGCCGTGCCCTTGAATCATTGCCCATAATAATAATAATAATCAATGATGCCACTTTTTAGAGACAGTGTGAGTTCTTCCATGTTTGGTAACATTTGAACTCCTTTATAAGATGATTAAAATCTTAATTATCGCTCTAATATATAACAAAAGTTATTTATGTAGGGTCCGCCGTTTGAAAAGCAAAAAGCCATGAGACATTATCATTTATTCCAGTTGGAAGAAGAAATTAAGCATGAGGCATTTTTTTCATGGCCAAATATAGGTCGGTGGAGATGCGGAAGAAATTTTGCCTTCCAGTGCTGATATTTTGAAAAAACTCCTCAATTATTGAGATAAAGTCGGTTAAACTTTTTTGATTGATGGATTTAGTGGGATGAGAAATTCTTGTACAGTGAGAGCAAAACTCTCTTTTGTACTCATCCAATAAATCTTCTCCACGTTAATGTTGTGGGACCAACATCATTACATTAAATTAAATTTTAAATAAATGCTAAAAAGAAGCTAACTATGGTTAACTCGTTACAAAAATACCTATGGTTAAGTTAAATAACGTAAATTGTAAATGTTTCATTTGTTGCCATTTTCACTTTTTCGTTTCAGTTCCAAATTCCTGCCATATATCTTACTAGTCACTTAATTCCTCCATTTCTTGTCTTCTATGATGTTTAGATTATGAGTTTCTTACTATGAAGAATTAGGTAGAAGACTTGTTGTCTATTTCTTTTTTTTTTTTTTGGAATAATGGGTGGAAGTCTGGAAGATGATGAGGGAACTAATTAAACACAGTATAAGATTCAAGTCTAGAAATGAGAATAAATCTGGCATTTCTTTCACTTGACAGCAACATGAAAAATTCTAGTACTGTATAAAAAAAAGAAAGGAAGAAAAATATAAACAAGCAAAAATCTCAATTAAAAAATGGATAAGGAATGGGCAAAATTTCTCCTCATTGAGCAGAAGAATATATTTTAATAAAGACAGGCATGTTTTTCGAAATGGTCAAACAACGAGTTCTCTGGAACATGGGATGTGGCTTGGGTTCAAAAACCAAAGAGAACAAAAGTTGCGCATTAATGGCAAGGTTGAATGGCATCGACTCCAGCGGCATCGTGGTGGCGGTATGTGCGAAGCTTCCAGGTGGTGAGAGGCAGAGCGTCACGATGCACTTGTTGACCATGAGGGAGAGCGATGTCTTCTCAGACAAAGACGGTGGTCGCGGCAGGTTCAGAAGGGCTTCATGTCGGCGTTGTGGTGTTTGGTGATGGCGACAGCAACTACAAGAACGAGGTCGAGGCTACTTAGGGATTTGAGTTCGAAGCAATCAGTGCAAGATCTGTTATTCTCTAGCAAATCAGGGATAGTTACCTTTTAACTATGGTTAGTTTGTTTTTCATTAATTTAAACAATTTCAAATAAGGCCGTGACCCACACTTCTTACGCAGCTGAAAGTGAGTGAAACAGAGTGACGGATGTTTTGCTCTAAGCGCAGACAAGAATTTCTCTATGTGAGGTGTTGATTTTATTGGAATTTATGTGCTATTAACACTACAAAAAAATATGTCAATTAGCCACATTCGATATACATTTAACCATATTTTTAGAGTGTGGCTAAATGAACATCAACACCTGCAGCCTTGGTTGTTGCATGCGTGGGAAAACATCTTGTTTAGCCACATCTCCACTTATTGTTTAGGCACACAACTTCACAGCTCAAAAATGTGGCTAATTTCATTTTTTTATACAAAAAATACAAAATAACTGTCAATTAGCCTACAAATAATTGATTGCCAGGCCATAATCATTAAAGATCAAAACAAGAAATAACTGCAAAATAGTAAAATCTACTACTCCATGGTTAAGGCCTTGCATTTGATGTTCAATTTGCTTTAAAACGAGGAATTCTAAATTTTCCTTGAAGAAAGTAATGGTGAGCTCAGCCTACAAATCATCAGACAGTAATGGAGACACAATCTTGTGTATTTCAACTAGTATCATATCCATTCAAAAAGACTATTTATTATTTGCTAGGAATGTAAGTGTCATACAACAAGGTATTAAATTGTGAATGTAACATTTGCTGACTCCTCTGTATTCATATAAGTATGCTTTTCAAGTATTATACGTAAAGAGTTCAAGAATAGAAATAGCTACTAAAAATGTTAAAAATCATCATCATCATCATCATTTGCAGAGAAATATTCATTGCATGGATGAGGTAGGAACATCTTGGAGGAATTGAGACACAACATTATGAAATTCAAGTCTATGTTTAGTCTCTCTTTCCAATCACGCTTCCAAATCTACAATTTTCTATTGCATATGAGCAATAGAACCTTTGGTTGAGGAAGAACTAGAGCCTTGCCTCTTATGACTTTGCCTTTGGATCCCAAATACTTGGGAAGGACAAGGTCCTAAACCCAAACCTCTAACTTTGGATTACTTCACTCTCTACTTGAATAATGATGTAATGGCATAAGGAGAGTACTACCGAACTGTAAACACAAAGAAGCTATATATTGATTCTTGCTAGCAATGAACTCAAACTAATGAAAATAATGATGTAATGCATAAGGAGAGTATTATAGAACTGTGAAGACTTGTATAATTTATTTAAACCATGTAGAACTGAAGATTAGAAGAAAGATAAAAAGTCCCTGGACGTTTTAAAGCAAATAAACCATGTGACCACTTAAAAAAAAATAAGTAAAATAAAAATAAAACCAAATACCAGTAGCATAAATTGCTAGAGTAAAATAAAGATGAAAACAAATCAGATCAATTGGCCGAGGAACACAAGCCACAATTCATTGTTTTTAATTATCTTAAAATGACTACAATCTCTGGTTAAATCCCACACAGAGCAGTGAAAAGGGTAAATAATTATATATTGCAAATGATCAGCCCAATCTCCATGATTCCATAAACGTCTAACATAAATTCGATAGTATAAGTAGCAGTGGACAAAGTCTCCACCTGAAAATGCCCAATTGTGGATTTAACAAGCCTAATTCAACTAGAAGTCATAGAAGGCATTCCTTTTTTGCACTTCCAGCACCCAAATTCGGCCCTTGAAAAAGCAATTCAATGCATTAGGATTTTGAATGCAAAAACTGCTAACATGTTCTGATTCATTTCAATCCTTTTCAGGAACAAATGTGCACAATTGTTAAAGACTACCTTGAGTCTTTGACCAATATTTAGCATTACATAAATTATTGTGATTTTGTGATTATATTCAAGGGCATAGTATTACATAGAATTAATGGCCTATGTCTTTTATTTTTTTCTTTCCCCTATGGTGACAAGAACAACTGCAATGTTCAAGGGGAAACACAAGGGTATTGGACAGCTCAAAACACAGAGGAAGCACAGACTCGTTACATATTGGCTGGTTCAAAATTAAATCATTTAATTTTCTTTATATAGTTATAAGAGCAACAACATTTAGATTCTACGGGAAGATGTATGAACTGCATTAGAGCATGAAAATTAATAGTGAAGGATTGACTAGTGATGATGTCTCTGTTGCACAAAACAACTACGAAAAGGTTAAAAATAATCTACTTCAAAAAAATGTTAATGAAGGAGAAGAAGAAAAACAAAATGATTCAGTGTCTCGGGAGAGGGTATACCCTCGCTAAGGCGAATTAATTTGCAGAAAAAATCCTGCATCAATAATTAGAAGATAAAAGATATGGATCTTGATCTAATGATCTGAACTTGTTTCCCACAAAAACTTTATTAATCCCCAAAGTTATCCTTGGAAGTACACTCTCAACTACTAGCGGTGAGTGGCTAGTTGCTCATAACTATATTTTATCCATTAAAATTATTTTAAAAAAAGATTATTATCACTATTATCATAAAAATCATATTTTAAAAAATTCATGGAACCATTACTTGTTGCATAGTTGTTGAAAAGCATCTTCAATTAAAGTTATATTATATCTTAGAAATATGATATTTTATTTAGCATGATATGAATCTTCTCATTAGTAAACAATTGACAATTATCATGATTTTACAACTAAAAGTATTATTTAATTATTAGACACAAACAGCAGGCAAAACATCATAGGACAACTTACATAAATTTTAGAAAATATTATAATTATTATCTATTTAGTATTATATGACCTAGCTAGTTACCAAAAATAATCAAGATGATGAAACCATTTATAACTAGTTGATATTTACCATACAAATAGAAATCAAAATAGTAAGGACAGTCGGCCTAATATTAGAACTCAGTTAAACAACTAGCACAATGCTCAATTAAAAATTAACGATTAGTAATGTTTTGCATGATAAAATTCTACCAGTTGTTGGAGAGAGTAGTTAACAGCTGAGTTATAGAAATACATTAGTACATACTTATTTATTATAACAACTAGAATAATAAGAATGGTCTAAGTAATAGTTAAATTTTAATTATCTTTAGCTTCTAGGATTAATTTATTTAAATAGTATGAGAGAGCCTAATCCATTGACATTAATAAAGCATATAAGTAATTATTAGAGATTACAGATAAATCATTGTTATTAATAGTATTATCATTACAAATGGGTTAGCAGACAATCTAGCATGAACAACCTCTATGACATAATCTTCAAATTGTAATCATGTAAGGAGAAAACAAGATACGAAGCATAAGATTTAATGTTTTGAATTTATTGTCTACTCAGTTGAATTATATATGTTTGGGATTAGTCTGAGAAGAGTTTATGTATAAGTATCATTAGTTTATGCTTTTAATTTATTTAATAAGCATTTCAAGATCTAGCCTCTTAGCAGATAATGATCAGACTTGCACTCAGTTTCAAGTGAGTTGAAAATTTAATTGTTAATATATGGGAAGCAGATTGAGTCTCATAAATATATTTCGATATTGTTGATTTTATTTCTTGTTTAGTTAAGTTATATGCTATGAGGCTTATTAAACCAGAGTTATGATTCATATTTAGAAAGTCGTTAACCACGCTATATCTAATTGCCAAGGAGACAGTATACCAAGTGGTCATGGAGGCAGTCTTATGAGATGTTAACCTTGGTATGCCTAGCCGTCAAGGAGGCAGTATACCAAGCGGCCATGAAGGCAATCTTATAATTTGTTAACATTGGCATATCTAGCTGCCATAGAGGCGGTATGCCAAGCAGCCATGGAGGCAGGGTTTTATGATCCAGATATATCACAGAATGCGGTCACTACTTGGGCAACCTCATAAATATATGTTCATAATATAAGTGAATGCTTATTAAATATGAATTCAATTTTAAATTAATTTCCTTAAGTCTAGCCTTGGTTAGTTAAGACAATAACTTGAATTGCACACATCTGAATAGTATTATTATATAATGACTTGCATGTCCATGTTGTATATATTATTAATATATATAGTTTCTTGTTGTCCCATCTGAGCTATGGGTAGTTATTTGCTCATTGAGTTTTAATGAACTCATCTTTCTCTTTTTCCTCCCGTATAGATACAGTTATAGGTTCAGTTCCACCATGGAATTCTCCTTAGTAGTGTTGCAGCTTCTTTTGGTAAACTTCGCTTTGGAGTAAGGCTTACTATAGGTTCATGTTGGATTAGTACTACTCTAGTAATTGCATAGGCAGAATCTTGGACATGCATATTATTATGTTTAGTTATTTTTAACTTTCAGTTATTTAATTAAAGATGTTTGGTTTCGACCAGCAAGTTATTGTTATTACACAATTTGATATTCAGGATTATGAACTTGGTTAAACTTCAATTATTTGCAATATATATTTGATATTTATGCATATTAGTTAGTCACTTTACCAGAAACTTCCATGAGGATCCAATCCTTCACGTGCATACCAGTCATATTCCCTAGTTGGGTCGTGACATTCGAAGAGGCTTGTTCATTACACCTAATAATATTATTTTTCGAGTCAATTCAAAATTAACTCTAGCTTACTGTCAACACCTACCCTGGCCTGCCATCGATTGCACTATTGAAAACTCACAAAGCACAAACAGATTTTATAGACAGTTTGTTTTCATCTCTAATATGGACATATTTACAGGCAGGAAAATGAAAATGTGGAAAAAATCTTTTTTATTGTCAAACTTACATATTCTGTCTGTGATTTCATCTATAATTGTTGGTGCAAAGTCACGCAACATGGCGTGTAATTATTTCAAATGGAGTTTAAAGATAGAAAATAAAAGAGAAATTTTATTTTAGAAAAAATACTGACAAATTATTAAAGAGTAGGCTCATTTTCCTGTCATTAATAGGTGAAATAAAAACAGCATTTCGTTTAATGCATTATTTACAGAAAAATCCGTCTGTAATCCCTTAAATGAAATGCATCGTTTCAATCATGATTGATACAGATGGATTATTTTTCCTTCTATAACGTGTTAAATGAAACGCTGCATTTCCTTAAATGCATTACAAATGGAAAAATCCATCCATAAAGCGTGTGATAGGGTTTTAACTGCAGCGCCCCTCTTTTTTCTTCCGCATCTTCCATCTGCCTTTGTCTCTCATCTCTTTCTAGCACGAACCACCCTGCCGCCACTGTTTTGGCCACCATCGGTGGTTGCAGCCTCTATTTTGCAAATAGTTTGTGTCATTGTGTTTGTGGTAATGTTCTTTACCTTTTAATTGGTTTATTTTTTTTTCCACCTTTTTTGTGCTTTCCATTGCTCAATGTTATTAGTTTTTAGTGTTACTAATTGAAAGAAATGTCAGTTAATAGGATTTTGCAGCACATTTGGAGCATTAGATATTGGAACAATTTGGAGCACATTTAGTTTGTGGGTTTATGGAGTATTGGTAAATTTTTATGTTTGATATTTTTTTTTCTTTATGGTGCTTAAAGAATTAAAAAATGTTAGTGAATTTACGTCTGTCTCAATTATCAAATTAGGTTATAGATCTAGTCAATTTATTTGTGCCTCAATTGTCACACTAGGATTTAAAAATTGTTAGTGATTTTTTCTGAGTTTAGTATGAATTAAAAAGTGTGTATTTCTAATTAAATGTGTTTGTTAATTTTGGATTTTCAAGGTTTGATTGGACATGTGTTGTGACCATTGATTCTTTATCATGCAATGTCATATAGATTAGTAATAAAATCTTTATTATTTATATGCTTTAATGTATGTATGATAGAGACTTATGATTTTTGGGATATAATTGCAGGATTAGTGTGTAAATGTTGATTAATTATTTTTTTGTGTAATTAATTGTTTGTGTAATTATAATGAAATTATGGCTTGTTAATTGATTGTTGAAGAGATATTTTATGAGATAGTCTTAAATTAGGGGAGACACTGTCAAAAATTTTCAAAATATATTTTTTTTAATTTGAATATAATTATGATCAACGTAAAGGAATGTTCATATATTAGGGGAGACTCTATTAATATTTACAATAGAAATTCGTGTAATTTAAAATAAAAGAGGTTCATAAAGTGTTGTGTTCAATTTTTATGTTGATATAGTTCTTAATCAAGATATTTCTTGGAGACCGTTCATGTATGTATGATAAATTGCACCCAAATCATGGGAAATAAAACCAAAATTCTATGAGAGTGTTGAGGAATCATATGTTCAGCTTGCAACTCATAACTATTCATTACTGACCAAAAAGTTAGGTATCCATGTTTTAAGTGTAAGTGTAGGGAGTTCTTAGATATTGATTCAATCAGATAAAGATAGAGTGCTCCAATGTCATTGTGGGTAGGATCCCAAACTATAAAGATGTTTTGCATTTTATTTTACCATGATCCAGTTTATATTATATTTACATAATTATAGTTTTCACGGTTTTATTCATATAGAGCAACTCATTATGTTTTGTAGTACAGAGACAGATTTAGAGTTTGTTCATGAAATTATTTATGATGAATTTTGTAACATCCTCCCAAGTACAACATTATCCTTAAGTTATGACATCAGACTCGAGAGTTGTTCCATCCAAATTATTGGACCTTTCTTAAATAACTATAGCAAATGCGAAAAGATCGTGTAATAACTAGCGTAATTCGATTAATATGTGTAACAAAGATACAAGTCAATTACATAAGGAAGCTCTATTGTGAGCTTGAATACATATATAATCTCTATTACATTCACCTACACATATACCTACAACTATATACCACATAAGAAAAACATCAACTATTAAACTACTGCAATCCCAAGTTCTTCCATGTAATAGCTCCATAGTCCACTGGATCAACCTGGAGACGACACGGGAACAGAAATACATAGGGGTGAGAATTCTAAAATTCTTAGTAGGGCATCCCCAAAACATATACTAAAATATCTGTCATCGTCATCATCCCAGCCACTTCTGTTTATTGGAAAGGAGTGGTCATGCACTTTATAACATTGGTTCATTTTTAGAGTTCCAAATCGTACTTCCGAGGTGGGTAGCTTTTAATGATCAATCACTTAATGCACACATATCATAAAGCCAAACATATAGTTAATAATCCTACTCAAGAAATTAAATATGATATGAGTATGCATATGCTAAATATAGTGAATTTATCTCAAAGTGACCTGGTTTTACTTGTGGTTATAGAACTCAACTCGATGCATTTTTCTCTTTTCATCGACATAGGAAAGACTTAATGTATACTCGACGGGTATTTACTATGGATAACTCCACAATGAACAGTTTATACCACATGGTATTTATAGTGGTTCACACCACATAAGGGAAATAGACTGCTTATCAGGACTGAGCTCATTCCTATACATAATCATTGGATTTACTTTCTCCAATTCTCACACAGATCTATTCCTAGCCGATACGTCTACCGACTCACATTATCTCTAGGGAAGTTCATCTTTTTGCCTTCCTTTTTATCTCTAGGGAAGTTCCTCTTTTTGCCTCCCCCTTTATCTTTAGGGAAGTTCCTCTTTTGCCTTCCTCTCATTCCACATAAGTCTTGTTTCTGTTTTCTCCATATGTCAGAATATGCACGAGTGAATTTTATACATTCTCTTTTCTCATATAATTGCATCATGTACTTTCTTTTCTCAAATGCATGTATAAGCCACATGTAGGCTTTCGATCACAATTAATTCTCATTTTTGCCTCATAAATCAATCTATAAATTGTCTAGCATGCATTCATACTCATCATACTTAAATCAAGAGTCATTATATCATCAACTCAATACTTAAATTCATTTCAGCACAAATACAGCAGGTTGGCAGAATTCATGCCAAAGGAGTACAATTTGTTCTGTCCATCAAACACCCATTGCAAGGGCTATAAAAATTCTTCAAGACACCTCAATGTGTCTACAAGGCCCTGTAAAAATTTAAGAAAGAAAATCCTTCCCTAACTTGTTTAACAAAATTAGACAATCTTTGTGGTCAGAAACCACTCAGCCTCAGCTCAGAACCAAAATTTCATAATTTTTAACCCTAGCAAATGATTGAATCAATTCAAGATAAAAATCATGGTTATACTTCAATATGTTATCAACTCCCTGTAAAAAATTCAAAGGAAGAATCAATCATTTGCTATGGTAACAAAATTAGAAAAATTCACAGCTTCAGAGTCAACATCTCAGGCAGCATAGTTATAACTTCGGTTCATAATTTTTTAAACATAGCAAAAGTGACCAGAATACCTCAAAATTTTTATTGAAGATGCCTTAACATGTTAACTACATCATATAAAATTTTCAGCTCAATATAAAGCCTCTAACTAGGTCAGAAAATTCGTGAACAAAAGCTACCCTGTTGAAATCCGAAAATCCAGCAGCATGTGTCAAATTCTCTTTTGACAAAAATGATTTTTTACAACATCAAACCACTCCACCAAAATTCATACATCAATATCTAGCTATCATCAATCAATATATCCAGAAAATTCCAGCCAATTCAATCAGAAACAATCAGAGCAAAATTGAAAAGAAAAGTAAACAAATAAAACCCTACTTTGGTGGCTTTAGGGATCTTGACTTCAAAGGATGCTCCAAGGATGATTCCCTTCACTTCAAAGCCTTCAAACCAGCATCAAACCCTCCATTAGGCAGTAGTATATGAGGTATCAAGGTGAGAAATGGTGAGGAAATGAAATTCCAATCGGTTAGAATTGAAGGTTTTGATGTGTAGAACAAGTTTGGTGAAGGAAGTTTGTGGTTTTATCAATTTTAGGCTAGTGATTTTGGCATTTGAAATAAGCTTGGAGCTCATGGATATGAAGCTTTCTCCTTGCTGCTGGTGCTGTCCGTGAATGAAAAATGGAGTAATGAAGAAGATTTGTCTTGCATGTATCTTGTAGAATAAGCTTGAATATTATATAATATGTTTAGATAAATCCTAATCTAAAAAGGTGAATTGGATGGCTATGATTCAATCTTGTAATTCAAGATTGAATCTTAGCCATTCATTTAGTTTAAAGAGATAAGGTCATTCTTTTTGTAGAGATCCAATTAGTTTTCGGTATTAAAAATTACACACCGAAATTTTACCAAACGGGTAAAACAGTGTACTCGGGAAATCAAACATTGCCCGAAAAATATTTTTGGGTATAAAATCTTTAATTCTACCTATTTCTAACCATAATCATAAAATTTCTCAATTTTGGGCATCTCCGGAGCCCAATTCTAGGATTTTGATTGTCCCAATGGGACTGCGGGGCCCGCAAATCACTATTCACATTTTTTTTTTTTACAAAACCGTTGGACCGTCCTCATCATTGTTAAAACTGTCAGATTTTTGAAATTATGACTAATAAAACTCAAATTAATTTTTAAATAATTTTTCAGGGTGTTACAAATTTGCTTTCCAAGAGAAAGAGATTTATTTCAGAGATGACATTATGTTCTGGAAATGTATTTTATGATTAAAATATGCATATAGAAAGAATCCAAGGTTATGAGGCTTACGTGAGAATGACATTCTTTATGTGCCGGTCATATTCCCAAGTTAAGTCGTGACAACCCAAAATGAGGAGCTGTAAAAGCAAAATGAAGAGATGTGGAAGAACAAGGAGGCCACATCAGAGAATAAGCGAGCCAAGAAGATGGAGAAGAAGGTTAAGAAAAAGGTGGCATTAAGGATGTAGAGGGAGGTGTTGTAGTAGATGCGATAACAGTATATGTAGATGCAAGCATATTTTGAGTTGATGAGAGGGAGTAGCTCCACGCTTCTTCCTCCTACCCCACCAGCTCTAGCTCCACTTGTTTTTGGGGCGATGCGGGATTCCTCCTGCTCTAATGATGATGACGATGGTACTAGTGATGATAGGGAGCCAAATATTCATGACACTGAGTACTTGTGATCATTTATATGTCCTGCACCACATGTTGTTATTTTATGTTTGATATTATTATCATGAAATTTTACTTTGTTTATTGCTGTGTATTATTTATTAATTAGTATTTAGAAATTCAAATTTTTATTTCATAAATTTCCCTATGTTTATTAATTGTTATCATAATTAGTAACAATAAGCCCTAATTATTAATAATTTAGGTCTACAACCTTAAAAAAAAGACATAGATGGATTCTTAGATGGACAATAATGCAATTTTACACCATTTATAATTTCACATATAGTAAAATATGCCTGTAATGGTCAAGTTATTGCACCATTTTTCTTTACAATTATAGACAAATTTTATTGTTTATAATTTCATAGATGGTAAAATCCACCTGTATTGGGCTAATTTTGAACAATTTTCTTCATCCAATTACAGATGGAGAAATCTATCTATAAATTACTAGCATACTTTTCTATTATTTATAGACATGAAAACCTATAAAATAAAAATATGTCTGTAATGAATAAAAAATCTGTCTATGTTTCGTGAATTTCTTGTAGTCCGCCTACCCACCCACTAGTCTGCCCACAATATCGTTGCAAGTTGCCGCCAGCCCATGCACCCACTTGTTCAATTCCTTATTTCATACTATTAAACTTTATCCTATATGAGTGCCATAGTTTCGTTATCTTATCACTAACTAATATTTTATAAATGGGTGAAAGTGTTATATATTTAATCAACTATTTAGTTTTATTCAATAGCTCTTTTCTTTCTTATGGAATTATATTTTGAAATGTGAAGAGAAAATCATCATTCCATGTTTTAATTCCTTTCTTACTTTAGAGTTCTTTGATATTTTTATTCTCATTCTTTTCTCCTCGAGCTTCTAACCATGCATATCTTATTTTTGTTAGAGTTGGCACTTGCAATATCGAGAGATAGAATTCAATATGGGTTGCAAAACATTTAAAAAATATAAACACAAAAATAAAAGATTTCCTATATACATAAGCATAACAAGTGAAAGAAATAATTTATTATGAGAGTGAAAGTAAATCTGAATCATTTAGTTATACATCAGATTAATAGCAACCTGTGGTCACTTCAAATATATTATTATATTTTATTTTTATCAAGTAGACTTAAAAATTTTCAAGGTGATGTAGTAAGCGTTTTCTTAGAGAACTGTTGATTCTAACCCCCAAAAAAGTGGTTTTTGGTCAACTGACATATGAGCGTAAGTTGTTATCGTACAATACTACGAACATATTTAAAATTATCTACTGCGACGGGGTTTGCCTATGCCATTCCAAACATTATTTTAATAATGAACACAGAAAAGCCTATCAACAAAGAAGGACTCAAGTGCATAGCAATCCTTCAGCCATAAAACATGCTTGACCACATCCTTAATTGAACTCCTTAATTATAGCATACCTGCTTTTTTTTCTTTTTTCTGTGCATATATTAAATATTAAACTATTAGTATGTCATAACAGTCTAAGTTTTTGAAATAAATAATTTTATAACATGGTATCAGAACCTTCATGATGATTATGATTAAAGAATAATATATAATTTGCTGGAATTTCTCATCATCAAACAGTACGCTGGACTAATAACAATTTCCTCTTTAATTATCTCCCATCGCAATTTCAAATAATGCAAAATCACATCCGCCAAATTAAATTAATTAACACTCACTGCTCTTCACAACAAAATTTGACACAGCATATACATGATTAATACTATATACTATGACATGAAAACCTACAAATTAGCGTCGCAAATTCCTTGCTCTAGACTCCAATCACACAACCTCAACAGCAGCACGGTGCATGCTAGGAATATTTTCTAGTAAATCATATGTGAGCATTGAAGCCTTAGGTTTATGTGATCGGGCAGAATGAACCGTTGGCAGTGGTGCCGATCTGAATCCATCGCTCTTGCCAAGCCACTTAGCTTGCATGTACTTGTGTTTCCTCCAAGGCCCCATGTGCATATTCTTTTCTTTCATGCACCTCTTAGCAGCTGAGCACATAATCTTAATTAAGACCCTCAACCTCTCTGCTTTTCCAACATAAACTTCGGGCAACCGGCTAATTAATTTATTGTATTCTTGGCTAGCCCGTGCCATCTCAAACTCCGCTCGAAAATTCAATTCAATTACTACGATTACTTCTCCTCTTTTAGTGTTTGATTTATCCACCACTTCCAGATAAGTGTGCTCCCCTGAAATAATTTCATATCAAAGATCAAGAAAAAAATTACAAGGAACTAAGAACCACTTGATCATTTCATAAATAAGTTTGTTTTGCTAGCTACGTAGCTAGGTGAAATGAGTTATTTTGCTGAAGCGTAATAACGTTATTGGCTAACCTAAAGATAAGCCCCACCTATACATGAGAGAATTATATGCCCTCTGAATAAAATAATACTACTTCATATAAAGTCACAACTGCATAGATAAAGTAATCACAACTTGCAAATAATAACATCAGTCATGCTTGCCTCATGTAAGTTCACTAGATGAAATTACTAAATTATATTATAATGAAAGCTTTTGTAGATCACAGCTGAGGAAGGTTGTTGAAAGAAAAAGAACTGTGGATGAGGTTGAAAAAAAATAGTTATTAATAATTTGATTTATAATTAATCATTTGTAAGCGCTCATTGATGACCTACGGATAAGAATGAATATTTCCCTCAACCTAAATTTTTACACAATAAAAAAGAAAAATCGGAATCATGGGTTGGATTTAATTTTGAAAATATGTATATACCTGATGGGATCTCTGATGAACTACTCCACTTAGATTTGCAAATGGCACAACTGTAGCCAAGGTTCACAAGGCGATCACGCACTTCTCTCCGCAAGCAATTCCGGCAGCTGTTAGCCACCACAGCTGGCCGCCGGCAAAAGCACTGCAGCACATCCGACGCATTCAACTCTCTTAGAGCCTCCTTGGTAGCTTGCCTTAGTCTTGTCTCAATCGAGCTAGTCCTTTGTAAAGTTGCCTACAAAAATAAGCAAATAAAAAAGGGAACAAAAGATTATGAGTTATATTTTCAATATTATGTATATTGAATACCATGATCAGATAGAAATTTTTAAGTAGGAAGGGCCTATCATAGTTCCATTGACATTCATCTATTAAAATATATAAATATATTTATGGTGATTAATATCCATTTTTATGATCAACCACATATACAACGTTACACCTTTTTAATATCAAATATATAGTGCCTATAATAGTTAGCTCTAACTAAAAATAACTTCATTCAAAAGCAAATTGAGTTTCACTGCATCAATATGAATTTAAATCAGTTAACGGTTATCTAATTTGCTGTACATAAACTGAGAAGATTCCTTGTTGTGTTTGATATTTTACCTCCAGAAGCTGGTCCTGTTCTTCCCAGAAAGATTTATTCTTTTCTAAAGAGCAAAGACTCTCATCCTCCACCTTTTCATCTTCGTCATCACCACCACCATCTTCTAGAGAGTCACCAGAGTTAGATGAATTTTCCGGTGGGGTCTTGACGTCCTCCCAAAACCCAAAAACGGTATCGGCAAACGTCACCGCTGTGTCACCGTGTTTGTCCATCTCGTTGGAGCTCCGGCCAGCAACCGGAAGCATGTGGAATTTTCTGCCCATGTGGTTGCGCCAATTGGTACTGTGTGTGCGTCTAATGCACATGCAGTGAATGTATATTTGGTTTGAGGGCTTGAGTGATGGGTAAACAGAGAAACCTGGTACTTCAATTTATACAGGTTGATGTGTGGGGACCCACTTATCCTAGGTGGACGAACGAGACGCCGCGATTGAGTGTCCGATGTTGTGGACAGCTGGGTTATTCGATGTCAGCTTGGAATATAATTTGAATGTTAGGATATGCTCAAGCATTAGAATAAGTGTAAAGTGTAATGGTACACTCATTTAGTTATATTTTAGTTTCGATGTAATTATAACTAGTGTTAAGTATCTTTAATAAGGTAACTATATATAATTAAATAATTGAAAGGGATTTATGTGTATTGTTCTGAAAAGGGTCACATAGCTATATGTTTATTCTTTTAAAAGAGCTTTCATTATCTCAAATGATTAGTGATTATTGCTGCCTATGAATATCACAAGAAATAAAATAAAATGTATTTTTGGTTTTAACAAAATCATATCTATTGTAAGTGTATTTGATTTGATTATATGATTAAATACATTTTATTCTCTGAATTTTTTGTCATATGCAATTTACATCATGACTTTTTAAAATATATATTGTGACACCTTGAATTTTTCCAAAAGTGCAAAAAAATCCCTAATTTTTCAAATGGTAAAAAACTTTAAATCATAACAGGGTGTCGAGTTACACACAATAAAAAATCAAAAGGGTTAAGTGCATATGAGAATTCACAAACAATATATCAAGTTACATAAGTTAGAAACATCACGGGGTTAAGTGTATATAAATCATGTCTTCATCAGTTACTAAAATTATGTGGAGGCGTGTTTTGCATTATTTAAAAAGTTTAGGGTGTCGCGATACAAGTTTTGAAAAATCAAATATAAATTGCATATGACCTAAAGTTCAAAAGGTTAAAATACATTTTACTTTTAAGTATATACTATTTTAAAATTCTTATAAAAAGAAATATATAATTTGATGATAGTATAAAACTCTTTACTAATTGTGTATCAAAATTAATCTTTAAATAATTATAAAAATATACCAAGACGAGCTGCATGTATAAATAAAGAACAAAAATTAAATTCTAAGAGAAAAACAATTGTTAAGAAAATCTCTTGATTGAGACTGTACCTAAAGATAAAAATACCTTAAAAGTATAAACAATCAATTGTATATAAAAATTTACATGTCGATAATGTATACAATTAAACTCTAAAATTAAATCCAATTTCGCTCACTCGATGATGATATGAGCTGATATGGATCGATAAAATGTGACTTAGATACAGACAAACGCACTTTTATTTATAATATTTAAGAACTAATGATTAAATACTAAAGTGGAGGTTTATCACATAACTTAAGGAGTTGGTAGTGACGATTCGTATCATTTGATATAGTATATGTAGGGACCACAGATGTTGTCATGTTGATTATACTTGTTTTCAAAATCTTAAAAGTTTTATATTTAGTTATATTTAACATTTTTTTAATTGAATTCTTTCAGAAAATAAATCGAGATAGTAAATAATTTCCATCACTTAAAATAAGAACATAAATCACCAAAAAAATTAATTTAAATCTCATAAAATAATTTTTATAATTAAAAATTGTATAATTTTCTTATTTCTCTTTTTTTGCATAAAAAATGTGAATTTATTCAAAAATAAGATCCTGAAGTATATACAAGCTCGCCAATATAATTTCCGTATTTCTGTAATGAAAAATTAATCGCTTTAAAAATATTTCTTAAGTTCACCAAAATAAAATCAAATTCAAACACATAAGTATGTTCTCTAAAGACGAGTTATATATCAGATCAAATAAGGTAGAAAGTCCAATTATATAAGGCATAATTTACGAATAATATGTACACAACGATAATTTTCAAAATTTGGAAGGAGAATACATTCAAGGCAGTAATTTCTAATTTATCTTAACAAATTTCCACGTGTCCACAGCTTTGATCCATGGATGGGAAGGGATTATGATCCAAAATGTCAAATGTGTGGGACACTTTTTATGTTTGGTTTGGAAACGTGTAGGACACTAAGAATCATCTGGGACCTGCTGTCTGCGCACAACTTACCATATTCAGTTGTTATAATTAACTTAAAACGCATATTCGATCATTGTGCCATATTTGTCCTTGAAGATAATAGAGGATTACTCTATCATTCATCAGGATATGGCGAAAGTACCCCTCAATAATTTAATGGCATCTGGGGGAGATATCCTCAGCATTTAAAAGGGTGCCAAACTATGGCAGTAGTGTCGGCTTCCCAGCACGATGGTCTGCTGGTTTTGTGTTTTTTCAAACGCTTTGTTTTTTCGGTAGTTGAAGTTGAAGGATTCGGAAAAAAGTCATCTAAAATTTCAAATAGAGATTTTCATATAAATGGGGCTCACTATTTTTTCGTTTTTCGATCAAGATAGGGGCTGAGTTTAACTTATACTATGTTAAATTAAATCCGAATTGGATAAACAATTTATTTAAATATTTATATAAAAATAATTTTTTTAAAAATAATTTATAAATTAATATTTTATATTTAAATATATAAAAATAAAAATGCTCATTTTAGTGTCTTAAAAAATACTTCTTAAAAATTTAGATATTAATTATAACTTCTCAAAAAATATTGAGAATAATTTTTAGAGAAATAATAAATTATTTAATCAAATAAGATAAAAAGTAAAAATATGACTTTTGATATTCAGAAAGTTAAAAAAGAGTAATAAATTGTACCCTATAAATGGACCTTAGGGTGTGTTTAGTATGCTATATTAGGCATAATACTATAAACTTATACTATACGTTATGCTCTTATATGTTGTTTGGTACAAATAACATATTTTATATGTTTATACATCACAAGCTCTTATACGTTAAAATGCTGTATAACTTAATACAGTATAAAAAGATCATATTAAGCCTGATTAACTTTTACCGTATAAGATTATTTTTATTTTTAATATTTTATTAAAATAAAATAATTCTTAAATAAATAGTAATAAGTAAAAATTTATAAATAAAATTTTTTCAGGATAAATAAATATTGTTAACAAATAATATATGATATCAATCTAGTCATACAAAATAAAAATAAAAAAGTAATTATAATTAATGAATATTAAATAAATAAAATATTAATATTTAAAATGAATAATAAATAATATTTAATATATAAAAGGAAGGATTAATAATAAAAATATTTTGATTTAATATTTATTTTAAAATTTAAATTTAATTAATTATAATTATAGAAGAAAATATTAAAAAAATATAAAAAATTTATTTAATCTTTATATAATTTATTGAAATAATAAATAATTATAAAGTATTGAAATAAATAATAATATTAAATTTTAATTAATAAATATTTACATAATATGATATTTTAAAATTATATGCAAATCATTAATAAAAAATTTTATTTTATTTAATATTAAATTAAAATATTAGAATTATTTGTAAATAAATAATAATATTATAAAATATAAAATATAATATCTTATATAGTGTTACATCAAACACTGCATAGTATTAAATATTTATCAGATCTTATACTGTTAAGCCTTATCCTATCAAATCTTATACTATCAGCTCTTATCCTATCCAACATACCAAATGGACCCTTAATGTTTTAATTGAGTTTAGTTTTTCGGTTCCAACTTATAATGAATGAGACCAAGTCAATCTAATATTTTGAAAAGGATACGAGTGTATTTAATCTCTTGCTTTTTGACATTATAACTCTCCTTATTGTAGAGTATCCTTATTCTTTTCTAACTAGTGCCCTTAAAAAATGAAAAATAGTAAGCTTTTAGATTTTTAAAAGCATTCGGTGCATTGGAAATTGGAAGGAAAAAAATCCTCATTTTTTCAAGAGAAATGTTTGATGTTTAATATTTCTTTATAACAACTTTATACTTCTAGTATATAGAGCCACACATGAAAACAAAACAAAGATAAAGTTGCTGTAAATAAATATTATATAGTAAACATTTCTCTTTTTCAATATAAAACTTACCACTTATAACTCTTTAATGAGTGTCTTTACGGCACTCATTAGAAGAAAGATCCTTTTAAATATTTATGTATTTCAAATAAGATTTGTCTCCTCCAAAATAAGAAAATCTTGAAGTGACACAAGAAGAGTTATCACTCTCAAATTATTTAGTGGGATTCACTAGTAAAAATTACTGATATGAAGTAATTAATCCCTAATTTTTTTCACTTTACAAACTTTTCACATTAGAAAAGTCAAATCCATTCTAGATTCTATATGCAATTAAAATATAAAATTTAAGCATCAAAGAAACCAAAATAAAAAATGTTGCACAATATAACATTAAAAATGAATTTATTTTTTATTTATTAACAACATAACATATTATACTAATAATTTACATTTTAAAATTATCAACCAATCAATTTCTTTGATGAGCATGACTTTTACAGTAGTGAGATAAAAGTTAAATATATTTTGTTAATGTGATAATATGTGATTAATAAATATGTAAAAAAGTTTTACATTGTCATTGCATGACAAATTAAACTCTTTAAAAATAAATTATATCTATATAAATATTTATCATTTTCTATAAATATATTAATTATTAATTTAAGTTAAACATTTTTATTATTTATTATTAATTATACAAAAATTATAACTTTAAAATATTATATTAATATGGATTATCCTAAAATGTGACATGAACATGAACCTAAAAATATTATATACCCCCATTAAAAAAAAACACTCATGCAAATTAATTTCTGGCCAGGATAAATTGTTGAGTCATGTTGGTCTTCAATAGCACACTACAAGAAATTTAGCCTAAAACAATACTTATTTTTTGAAACATATGAAAAGTATTATTTTTATACACGTAGGTAACACTTTTTTTAAATGTATTATCTTTGATATCTAAAAATATTGTTTTCTCTACTTAAAAATATTGTCTTAAATAATCGACCACACTTAACACTATGAAAAGTAATGTATTAGCTTAAAAATGTACCTTTTTATTAAAAAGTGTTACCTTTAACAATTGGCCACATGTGATGTAACAACTCTTCAAAAAGTAATATCTTAACTTAAAAAAGTGTAGCTTTTACTATATTGAAAATAACACATTTAGAAAAAATGTTGTCATGTGCGTATAAACAATACTTTTTACTTGTATCTAAAACTAAGTGTTTTTTTAAGTATAAATTTTTTGTAATGACACATACACAAAGCTAATATATTACAAACAATTTTTTTACTGACATTATACAATCTTAACCTTGCTCATAAAAAAAAAATTTAAAAAAGAAGTGGAAAACACACATATTATGATACGAATGCATTTCTTTCTTTTATAGGACATACGACTAGAGTCATAAGTCATAAATCATGGTTAATAGGACTAGATAGTGTTCCATTTCACCTGCTGAAAAACTCTCATTTATGTTGTGATATTGATGTGACTACCGGTTTGTTTCATACATAGATGTGTAGTTATTAGTTTATTTCATAAGAATTCATATTCTACATTGATTGTGGACAGAAACATGTTTTAATATGCTTTGTGACTAAAGAGACTTGTGTTATTAGCCAGTTGTTTAATTATGAAAGTAGAAAACCAATTTATCCGATTAACTTTATTATTTGTGAGGTCTAAATACCAAAATAATAATTCTATTATATAATAGTTGAATTTTTTTTTTCAAAATTTTTTCGTTTATATTGGCGAAATGGGCCCCTTAATTTACCTACAAAATTAAAGTGATGTGTACGCCTGGATTTGGAATTTTGAAGTTATCCAAGCAAATGTCTCGTACCCTCTGATCTAGATACTGTTTTGGGAGTCAAATCGATCAAACGTAAGATTTGGTTAATCAGTTCTCCTTATCTTAATCAGTTCTCTTTATCTTAGAATAAAATAAAATTTCTTGATATTATGGTATTGAAACTAAGTTTCAAATATGTGCTTCCTAATCAATTTTCTTTGCTTTTATAAAATCTGATTGAGAGTTAAAGAAGTGAATGTCGAATAAGTCATAAAATCTTCTAAATGTATCATTTACACAATTAAAGTAATGTTTCATAATGATAATGCTGACCAAATAATTAGAGAACCAACCCCTATTCAAATGACGATTATAGGTAAAAAGACTTATGGACTTTCACAAACATTATGTAATAAAATATATCAGCAAAACTTAGTTGTAATAGTATGAACACTACATAAATAATATGTAATAAAATATATCAGCAACAGTTAGTTTTAATAGTATGAACACTACATAAATCATAAAAAAATAATTAAACTTTAAGATAAGTAATTGAGAAGAAAAGCGACAAATAATCAAATATTTGACACGCTAACTGTGGATAGGATTTATTTATATTATTTTTCACATGAAAAGATTAATATTTTAAGAATACCCTATAAACAAAGTACATAAATTATAGTGTTCATACTATTACGACTTTCATATACAAAATATTATAAATACTTTGTTTTACTGACGTCTGATTCATATATCCACTGCCTGGAAAAATGATAGTTTATATATGATGGAGAAGAGATGTTTATATAATTAAAACTACAACTTTCTTAATTTTTTAATAAAATGAGATTAGAAAAATGACCTCAGCTAAACTAAACTCTTGAGCCTTGTCAAGGGGCATGCATCCAACTTGTCATTCGAAAAGGTGAACAAAGAAATCGAAATAACATATCCCCACAGGAACACACAACACAAACATAAGATGATCAGATTAGTTGTTATGAGATTTAGGATGACATAGGGGATCTCCAATCCGCATATGTAGAATATCCTAATTAATTTCGTTTATGATATTGGCTGACGACAAACAATTAAATTATTTTTCACTTATAATTTACCTACATTCAAATCCTTTAATTTTCGGCATTCTTTTTATTTTTCCTTCGGTTATATATGCTTGTGAAATTTCGTTGTTTGGTTAGAAGAGTTCAGATTTGGAGGGAAAGAAGTGAGAGTATTTTTTTACTTTACAAAGGGATAACTTAAAGATTACCCTATAACTATTTTATTATTCCTTATTTAATTTGTTTTTGCAATCATTTTATGATGTTCCTAATTTGAAGTAGAAAAAAAATTGCGCTGCTTATTCTCCCGCAGCTGCAAGTCAATAATAAATCTTAAAAAGTCCCATGTTTTGCGAAACCTCCCGGAGTTAGAGATAAGGTCATATTTATTTTATTATACACAAGTGAAGATTAAAGAAAATGCAAATGTAAGTTGAAACAAGCTGAAGCTTGATAGAAAAAGTGAAGCATACTAATTATTATACAAGTTTCCCGTAGAGAAGACAAAAACGTTAATACAAGTTGCACGGCCCACCGACTTGGCAAACACATTGTAACTTTACAATTTAAAACTCGAGTAAATTCCAAAATCATCTCTAATAATTTTTGTGTTGGATAAATTAACCTCTAAATCTTAAATCCTAAACCCTAAATAAATTAATCCCTTAAAAAACTGGCAATTTGGTTTCTCATCTTTTAAACAAGACAATGACTTCTTTATAAAGTTTCTTCATCAAATACAATGACACGATACCGTTAAGAAGTTGATATCACATTGTTATTTTCCACCTTATCACCTAGCTACTCTACTCATTAATAAAGCAATATATTTTTTGGGTTTAGAGTACATTTATAGTGAAATTTGTGGATAAAATAGGCCTTTTGAGTATTAAAATGAGACTAAAAAACAAGGTTAGTTTGTTAATTAAAGTGAATAAGAACATAGAATGATGAGACTAAGGATAATAATGTCACATTAACTTTAATTTTTCTTAGAGATTAATTTGTTCGACTCAAAAATCGTTAGGGACCATTTTGAGAGTTTACTCTCAAAATTAAACTCCAAATACAAAAGTAAATAGAGGAAGATAGGAATGAGGATAAAACGATTCCAATAAGAGTCAGATCCATCGATAAATGAGCAATTATCATTTAGCTGTAATATTCTCTGAGAGTAAAAATAATTTAAAAAGATTAAAAAAAATAAAGAAATGAATAGCACACATTAAAAAAATTTATATTGTTGTTTTTTATTTTAGAGTATTGTAGTGTATATGATATAAAATTCAAGGAGCATAGTACACTTATTTTCTATTAATAATAAACAAAAAGCCATAGAAAAATTAAAGTGCTTATTCAAAAAACTTTAAGAGTCAATATATACATTTTTGAAATTTTGGGAGTAAAGTGCACATTACTACAATTTAGGGAGGTAAAGTGTATTTTTTTTCTATAACAAAACAAAGCTACTATGTGTGTGTGAATATATATATATATATATATATATATATATATATATATATATAGTTACTGAAAGCTTTATTACTAGCTAATTAGTTATGGATATACTGTACGTACTTTCTCGAATGCATTCATTCTTAATCCTATCTTATCTAGGATATTCACTCATCCAACAAAATGTTTTTATCTCTATAATATTTTGATAATTCTTTGGTTGACTTTAATTTTTGCCTATCAATATTCAATCTCATACAACATTATTAGCTTTAGGGTTATATGGTAAGCTTTTTCCTTAATGTTAGGTAATACTTTTCTTTTTTAGTCACAAATAACACGAAAAAAAAAACACTCCTCCATTTCATCCATTAATCAGCTTGAGTCCTATGAATTACATCTCCCTCTCTATTACTCCTCTATTTCATTGTGACTTATGCTTCTAAAGCTTGTTTTCACAACGTAACATTTTAGTTATTTCCTATCTCAATTCCCCATATAACACTATATATATCACCTGCAAATAGTATATATGTACTCTAGAACTTGTTCTTCAATATGTTTTTGTAGCCACATGCAAGATAGATAGTGACTCAACCTTACTTACTGATGCAGTCATGTTGTTATAAACTTTACGCCTCGAGGAGACTAGTTACTGGTTTCATGTAGTGAGTCTCTATATTAATCTCCGCTTAATTACTCTTTTTTGTGTAGTTTTTATATCACCAATATGCTTATATCTTCTGTAATTTGTAAAATTTGTATGTCTTCTTTATTTTTCTATGCAATAGTAAAAGTACTAGGCAAGAAAGTCTATAATGAATAGATGAACTTGCATTTCCAAAAAATAATCACATCTCAAAAGAAATGACAACTATATATAGGAAGAATATCATTTAGGAAAAAATAGATGTTACTCAACCAACATATATAATTCATATTAACAAGAGTAAAGCATAATAAACAACATATTGGAGGAAATAAATATTTACGCACATGTTGAATTAAGTCGGTTGGATTAGTTAACTGTTTTGTTAAGTCTGTTTAGCTTAAGCTTATCACACTAACCTTCAATCTTTTCCCTCTCTGTTAAGCTTGTATATAAGTCTGAATATTGATGACCTTCTGCAATCATGCCCTATGCAGTCCCTTCAAGGGCATCTCAGCATATCATTGTTTAGTGGGACAACTCTTATACCTCACTAACACAAGAAGATATATGCCATCCCATCACTCTTCATAGTCAGTTCCTATCATGCCCTATGCAGTCCCATTATCAGGCAGCTATGCACATTCTTAGATACTTGAAGAATTCTCCTAGTAAAGGAGTACTCTTCTTCCCTTCCTCCAATGAGCTTCATCAAAAGGGGTTTAGTGATTCGGATTGGGTCGCATGCCTTGATACTTGACGTTCCTTCATGGGCTATTGCATTGTAATACCTCAAGTACACAAGTCCCTAAACAGGTCCCTGTACGGCCTTAGGGTCCCTCAAGACCCACCATGTTGCCAAGAAGGCCCCAAATATGGAAATTGGTGTTGCTGCTGAAATCTATAAAATTATTCAAAATAGTCTCACTAGATTGAAAAATCCTTACTGCAGTGAGTGGGCAGTTTAACAGGCTCGCTGCAGCAAGTCTAGCTTGCTGTAATGAGGAACCCCAATGTCAGTACACTATCAAAATGATACAGATTTGTTAAGTGATCTCCTAAGTCTTTAAAAGCCCCCATCTTCAGGTTCTCCACACAGAAACCAAAACCCTTACTTTCAAAAGTCCATTTTCTTTCATTTTCTCCCAATTTCATTCCAATCTTCCTCCTCCAAGCTCAATGGTAACGGATTTTGTTGGTTTTGCCATTTCTTTCTTCTCTATTTCATCTTCTAGGATATGGATTGTTCATATTATCTTATTGTTGTTATGTGGAGGAGTGCTCGCCTAATTTTATTAGAGTTAGTTTAGAGTTAACTAGAGATAAACCATAGACTATTTATGAGTTTTATGGTTGTTATGGTAGACATTTGTGTTATCCATACTCTTCGGAGCTCTCTTGGTGTTTATCTTTCACATTCCATCTCTGTTTATGAGCGAGTTTGATTTCATGGCCTTATGTTGTCATTATATCACTATTTTCTAGCATTATAAAGCATTTAGAGGTTAGAACTTGAGCTTTTCACGTGGTATGGATTTTACAAAAAAATGTGCGAGGATTGGAAAATGTATTTCTTTGAATTGCATGAAAATATATGATTATCAAAATGCATGGGACTATATTTGAAATGTAATTGCTATTATATGATTTATTCCATGATTTTAAACCCGATTCATTTGACGAGTAATAGTTATGGATGATGAAAGGGGAAGTGAAATGTTATGTTATTTTATGAGAATAAAGAGTTGTTGAACTTAGAATCGTAGAACCCCCACTTTAAGGCTATAGTATAATTGTAGAGTGAGGAATTTTTGAGAGGAACAGAGCTGTGAGTTAACAACAATTTAAATTGTTAACCTTGATATATCAAGTGCTCGTTAGGGGCAAATTTATCCTTATTTAGATCAGTCCGTGAGAGACGCAGTTTGCGAGGGACTGTTAACATTTCAATTAGGTGCCCATGTTCTCGAGGGACTGAGCACCACCCTACAGTTGATGAATAGTCTGTTCTTTTTTATAATTCCTTGGGAAACAATATGATTTTATGTTTCCAGCAAATTTTATGATTTCATAGATATTATGTAATAAACTGGAAATATTTTGAGATATTGCATTATTACATATGTACCTTTTTCTTGTCTCATGTATGGTTATGGGTGAAGATCTACTCACTGAATTTTAAGATAAAACTCACATCTCTTTCCTTTTTTCCTTATAGATAAAGTTGCAGTATCAGATCCTCCACCATATCCCCCTCAGCAGTGGTATATCTCCAGTTTGGGTGAGTTTCACCTTAGCATAAAGCAGCTACTATTTTGTAGAGTACTCTAGTGGCAATGCAAGCAGGGTCTCAGTCTATATTGACATATTTTATACATTTTGATTTTCATGATTCTTTTTGTACTTAAAATGTTATAGTTTTCATGATTTTGTAATGGAGCAACTCAGTTTATTTGAATTACAACTACGGTGTTATGGTTGATTTATTCAAAATTATTCTTGTAATTTGAAATTGCGAGTTGAAGTATATTTAGAAATGGACTTATATGCATATAGTACAACTCAGCGAATATGAGGCTTATATGAGAATGAGATTCTTCACATGTTAGTCATGTTCCTAATTCGGGTCGTGACATGCATCTGCCTTGGTAATTTCTTGATCTCATAGAAATCGAAGAAGCAACATACAGTTTCTCGCTCATCTTCTGAAGTTGAATATAGAGCCATGGCAGCAGCTACTTGTGAGATACAATGGTTGACATACCTGCTTTGAGCTTTCACAGTTCCTTTCATAGCTAGCACCAACCCTTTTATATTGTGACAATCAATCAGCTCGATACCTTGCTACCAACCCTGTTTTCCAAGAGCAAACAAAACACATAGAGTTGGATTGCCATGTTGTTCAGGAGAAGATTAAGACAGGCCTCCTTCATGTTCTTCCTATTCGGTCACTATCTCAGCTAGTTGACTTGTGCACCAAAGCTTTACCTCTAGAACCATCTTAGGAGCTCACTTCCAAGCTTGGCATAGTTGATATCCATGTTCCCGCTTGAGAGGGGGTATTGGAGGAAATAAACATTTATGCACATGTTAAATTAAGTCAGTTAGATTAGCTAACTATTTTGTTAGGTCTATTACTAGCTTAAGCTTGTTAATAGCACAGTTACCTTATATCTTTTTCCACTCTATTAAGCTTGTATATAAGTCAGAATACTGACCTTCTGTAATCATGTTGTTCATAATTCAAGTTCAAGATCATCATTGATCTACTCTTTCTAGCTCCTTCCTCTTTTTGCTTCTCTTTATTGTTTGTGCACCCTTACTTGCTTTTGCTTCAGCTATGACATTTTCTATTATAACAAATTATCCTTATAAAAAAATAAACAACAAATTGTGGATTTCCAATTCTTCACAGAAGTTTTTTTCATAGAAGATAATAAAAATAAGTTGATAAACATCCATCTAGACTATAAGCTTTAACTTATGTTACAGAATGGGCAGCAAACATTAGAAAATTTCAAACCAAGTAATTTTCCGAGACTCAATAATTGAGGGCTTTCAGTTTGTTTACACAAGGGAGCGAATAACAGTGACTTCGACAGATCAGAAAACTAATACAAGAAAAAATAGATTTATTAACTCATAATAGATTAGCACTCTGTGATGCGAGCTGTCGTTATCCACAACAAATTAAAAAGTGTTTTAATTACTGAGTTACACTAAAAATGCAGTTATGGTGTAATCCAGGTTATCTCACAAAAAAGTGTTCTAATTAATTCAAGAGATTTGGGGGGCATTTTTGAAATTATTGAAAGCAAAATTAGATTCAGAAAATATTATAGGAAGAATCACCTGCACAAGGAGTTCTTCGAATTAAGAATTGTTCAATCATCAATTCAAAAGATAAATTCATGGCAGTGGTTACTTTCATTAGTTATGGTATCACACAACAATGATGCAATTCTACTTAGCGGTCATATAATCGCACTCCCACTAAGGGTTTAGTTAACATATGAACTAGTAATTCACAATCGTGATTCCATAAACCTATGCCAGTTTGATTGCCAATTACAGCAACCTAATTCCTAACGGAGTTAATTTTAATCTCTTACCAATTGGATGTAATTAAATCAATCGACCCAATACCCCAACGGTATCTAGATTATGCATGCAAATGAATACACAACCAAACAACTCGTAAAAACACAATTACAATAATCATCACAATTGATATCAAAAGAGAAAGCAAACAAGGAAGAAAAACCAACCATAAATTGCAATTAAAATAATAAGAACCTCAAGAACAATCTCAATCTTCAATTATCCTTACACATAGTAAAGAGATTACTCCTTTATAGGGGAGTGTCACAATCATTGTTGAGAGAAAGTTGTAAATTACAATTCCGAACAGGAGCCAAAACAAATATTGGGAACTCCCAAAACCTAGAGAGAGGGGGGGAGAGTGTTCTACAACTAAAACTAAAACTCAAAAACCCGGTTCTGATTTCTCCTGCATCATTACTATTCATCCAAGAAAAAGGGCCCAAAATGGATCAGCACGTTAATACAAGGTAATTGCGTGAGTGCTGCAGTGCTCATCAGAATGGGTCACTCCAAGGTTCTACAAGTCTAGTCTCTGTTGAGCACTGCATCGTTCACCCGAATAGTGGCTTTTGCATCTTTTTCTTCCTTTCAATCCCATTTCTTTCCAAAGAGTCCCCAATCTTTCCTTTGACATTTTGCACACAATCTAATGCTCCTGTATACAAAAAATCATACTTCGAAGAGATGAGTTAATTACAACAAGGTTCACTTTTCTAATTATTCCCAAAAATAGTGCAATAGTCACTAATTCCTTAAAATTATGCAATGAGGTGCAAGATAAGAATCACTATTATTTTCCCCAATAACATATCAACAACTCATGCAAAAAGTCAAGGTTTAGAAGTCATATAAGTGGCATAAATGCCGCTTATCAAACTTCCCTACACTTAAGCTATTGCATGTCCTCATGCAAGAGACTTAGATGGATACAACAAAGCGACTGGACTCCTAACTCTGCTAACTCTAAGAATGCATGATGCATGGAAAATAACAATACACCAATCCAATTGATCTAGAGATACAAGCACTAAGCAATCACACCAACAATCAAAAGAATTGTAACAAGCAAGGCATAAACAAGAACAAAGCACACAGAGTAGAATTCATATATGATGCATGGATTAAGTACAAAAATTCTCCCATGGTTAGTGTTTGCCTCTTATTCACTCAAGTATTTTGAGATAAGATGTACATTCAAATCACCTCAAAAGAAAATGCATTACCATAGGCTTGTCAAAGGCTTCATTCTCCATTCGTCACATTTACATGCACACTAAATCAAGAGGACTTACTTTTGGTTATGATGGGACTAAGGTGAAGGTGGGAAAATATAAAGGCCAGTGGAGCTAAACTTCTAGTTAAAGGAGAACAAATGCATACACCAAGAGCACAAGTGCCTAAGGGTACACTTTATCCAATTTAACTATTCATTAGCCCTTAATTTGTAATATGACACACCTTCATCCAAAATTTTGCAATTTTTTTTTTGTGTGCCACTTGCTTAATTATTATTTTTTTTTTTGGCCATTCACAAATACATATTGCCTCCGCCACACTTAGACGGGGATATGTTCTCATGCTCTCCTCCATACTTATGCTCAAAACACGCAATTATATAACAATTGCACAATTGCCCTTTTAAGCCTAAAAGGTTAGGAATTTTTGTGATTTTTCGCTTTTGGCTAGGAATGACCTAAAACAAGATAAGGGGCAATAAGTCTCAAAAGGGGCTAAACAATGGTAATATGCAAAGGTTGGCTTTATAGTCAAGTGGCTAAAAATAAGAAAAATGCCTCAATCATCTTCAAGTATGGACATAGAAACATATTTTCAAATAAGACCCTAGACAAGTTCTAGAATGCAAATCCAGTGAAGGAAACACACATGAACAAACACGGAGGACACATGATAGTCCATAACAACAAAGAAGCTTAAAATCTCACAAGTAAAAGTACATGTACTCAATCCAAACAATACAATAAATCCACCAAGCATGCAATACAACATAAAGTCAATGCCAAGCATGTCAATATAGTACAAGTGTTGTGAGCCTATGCATGTAACCTTTAAGGTGCCAAAAGGATGGTGAAAAAATGCAAATAAAAATAATATGATGCAAAACTCAAAACTAACACGAAAATAAATAAAATGCAGAAAATAAAAGAGAAGGTAAGGAAAAATCTCACGGTGGGTTGTCTCCCACTCAGCACTTTGCTTTAACATCTCTAAATTGGATGGTCAGAGCCCTCATGGAGGCTTATGCTTGAATTGATCCAAGAATTTCTACCAAGGCTTATATCTTTTCACTTCACCTGGATCCCATAGAATACAGGTTATGCCATGGGCTTTGAAATTATTAGGCTTCCTGGGCCCAAGTGTTGAAGAGGATGATACATTCTTGGAAGCCTTAAAGCTTCTCCCAAGCTTCACATTCACAAAGGAACCAACTTCCAATGGGAATGGATGTGTTTTCTCAGAAGAAGTCTTCCATTATGACATGCTGCCACTAAGTTCCCCAAAAGTTCTAGCCACCTCACCATACAGTGCACATAAAGCTTGAAGCTGGACATCAGTTTCCAGAATAGCATACTCATTTCACTCTAGAAAGTGCTCAGGAAGGGGAAGTTCCAATTTCAATAAAAGTGGGTGGCCCTTAAAAGGTGATGGTCAGGTACATGGCCCTTAAAAGTGGAATCTTCCCTTGCAGTATCAACAGTATTGTGAACATCAACACTGTCTATATCTTCACCAAAATCATGGTCATTAGAACTGACAAGTGGAATGCAAGGAATATCAAATGTATCATCAACCAATTCTTCTTATGGTGTTTCATCCATATGAATTGTGTCTTGTTAGGATGTATCACTGCCTTGCTCAAAACTCGATAGCATATCTGGAATCTGATATGAGCACAATTGTTGGGACCATGGGTTCTGCAACTTAATTATGTCATTCTTCATCTCCAGCAAAGCATCACTGGTTCTCTTTTGACTCTCCATTATTGTTCTCATCATTTCTTGCCATGAAGGTTCAGAGATACTAGCAGGAACAAGCAATGCTGGAGGCTGCTGATACTGTATGTCATAGGTCTCTTGTTGTTGGGGGTGATTGCAAATTTTGCTGATGGAATAGAGGTGGTGGCTAGAATTGCTGCTAGAAATAACAAGTGTTGAGATGACTCAACACCCCCATATCCCTGATCCATACAATCATACCAATCTGATAGGGACATGCTAGAGTAAGCATCATATCCATTTTGTGATGGCTGAGCATGGCTTATCGTGGCATATTGCTCCAATATAAACTGCATCTCATCCAACCGACACTCCATTCTTTGGCATGAGTTATCATCATCAACCTGTGTACCTACAACACTATAAGAACCATATGTCTGGGAACTAAAATGTGCATTAGTAAACATGAAAAATCAAGTGAAAGAAAAAAATAAAATAAAATAAATAAAATAAATTCTTTTTTTTAAGGAAATAAAGGCAGAAATTAATAAACAAAAGAAAAACAAAATAAGATAAAAATGAAAATAAATAAAAAAATTAATTGCAACAAGAAAAAGAATCAATTGGTATAACTTCCCCGACAACAGCACCAAAATTTAATGCGAGCTGTCACTACCCGCAACAAATTAAAAAGTGTTTTAATTACTGAGTTACACAAAAAATGCAATTAGGGTGCAATCCAGGTCATCTCACAAGGAAATGTTCTAATTAATTCAAGAGATTTGGGGGGGGGGGGGTTGGAATTATTGAGAGCAAAATTAGATTGAGAAAATATTATAGGAAGAATTACTTGCATAAGGAGTTCTCGAATTAAGAATTGTTCAATCATCGGTTCAAAAGATAAATTGATGGCAGTGGTTACTTTCATTAATTATGGCATCACACACCAATGATGCAATTCTACTTAGCAGTCATACAATCATACTCCCACTAAGGGTTTGGCTAATATATGACCTAGTAATTTACAATCGTGATTCTATAAACTTATGCCAGTTTGATTGCCAATTACAGCAATCTAATTCCTAACGAAGTTAATTTCAATCCCTCATCAATTGGATGTAGCTAAATCAATCGACCCAATACCCCAATGGTATCTAGATTATGCATGCAAACGAATGCACAACCAAACAACTCTTAAGAACACAATTACAATAATCATCGCAATTGATATCAAAATAGAAAGCAAACGAGGAAGAAAAACCAACCATAAATTGCAATTTAAAATAATAAGAACCTCAAGAATAATCTCAATCTTCAATTATCCTTGCACACGATAAAGAGATTACTCCACCATAGGGGGAGTGTCACAATTGTTGTTGAGAGAAAGCTGTAAATTAAAATTCCGAACGGGAGGCAAAACAAAGATTAGGAACTCCTAAAACCTAGAAAGAGAGAAGGGGGGAGAGAGAGTGTTCTCTAACTAAAACTAAAACTCAAAAACTAGATTCTGATTTCTCCAGCGTCGTTACTATTCATCCAAGAAAAAGGGCCCAAAACCGATCAGCACGTTAATACAAGGTAATCGCATGAGCGTTGCACCGCTCATGAGTGTTGCAGCATTCATCAAAATGGGTCACTCCAAGGTTCTACAAGTATGGTCTCTGTTGAGCGCTAAAGTGCTAATGAGTGTTGTAGCGCTCACCCGAATGGTGGCTTCTGCATCTTTTTCTTCCTTTCAGTCCATTTCTTTCCAAAGAGTTTCCAATCTTTCCTTTGACATTTTGCACACAATCGAATGCTCCTGTATACAAAAAACCATACTTTGAAGAGATGAGTTAATTGCAACAAAGTTCACTTTTCTAATTATTCCCAAAAATGGTGCAATAATCACTGGTTCCTTAAAATTGTGCAATGAGGTGCAAGATAAAAATCACTATTATTTTCCTCAATAACATATCAACAACTCATGCAAAAAGTCAAGGTTTAGAAATTAAATGAGTGGCATAAATGCTACTTATCACTCTGGTAGCTAGAAAGTCAGATATCTAATACATAATTAAGTTGGTGGATGACCAAACAAATTGATACTTAATATTCCTAATGGTGAAGTACGAAATACGATGTCAAGCATCAACTAGACATACAGGAAAAGCCCACAATAAGCGCAGATCACTTGTAAATTATGGTTACCATGGAGCTAAAATAGGATAATTAAACTAGCCGATGTTCCATCCACAACATGGCAGGCCAATTCATGGTATATGATCAACATGTATAATCCAATTAAGGTTTACGTCATATTTTCCAGTGAATGATGTTGCCAGAGTATGAATTCAGGGGCTCATTGGTATGTAAACCACAAACGCATACAACAACAAAGGTACATATTGTGATGCCAGATTTAATATACATCCGAGTCTGCTGCTAGACATTCTGCAAATTTTGTATGCCCCCAGATTAATTCCTGCTTTACCAAGATCGCAATTACACCGATACCACTTTTATCTCACGTGGGAATTAGTCCTTGCATTCACTTAAAAATTGCCACATGAATTTTAGAATACAGTAACATTTTCAGTTTTTCCCTTGTCCTTTTTTTAATTTTGCGGCTTAATTTCAAAACAGATATGTACATTTGAATCGTGTGGCCTTGAATTAATGTCCTGCACCTAATATATTGAGAGAATAGAAATGACCTCACAAATTGGCAAGCCTTGGCTTCCCATCTTAACAACAATATCTGACAACAAAGCTGAGTATACTTGAAACGTAGAAACATAAAATTATGTCCACTATCCAAAAGTCATATATCCATATACTCAAAACAAGTTCAAAAAGGATTGTGCGGTGAGCGTGGATCGAACACGCGACCTTCAGATCTTCAGTCTGACGCTCTCCCAACTGAGCTATCCCCGCGAAGAGCTGCTGCTGCACCAGCCGGGAATCGAACCCGGGTCTGTACCGTGGCAGGGTACTATTCTACCACTAGACCACTGGTGCTGTTACTTTCCTTTCGCATTTTAAAACAACCTACTGTACAAGTTTCTTTTGGGCCGTATTTTTGCGTTGTATTTGGGTCAAACCTGTTCTTCAAATGGCCCAATGTCTATGACCTCCCAAAAAAATGGGTCCAATGTAGTCTTCAATTTCGCTTTTCAGCAGTGCCCTGGATATATATATATATATATGTATATATTTTATAATCAAAGTGAATGGAAATGCATACGAGTTTAGAAATAAATCTTCTCATGCTAAATTTTACATGATAAGGTTATGTATAATCTTTTATTATTAATTTAAAAGGTAGAGTTCAGATGAAGCATATGACATAAGAGAATTAAGAACAAAATAATACGCATAGTGATGTCGTGCAAAAATTTAATATAATAAGACCCATTCCCATACAAATCCTAGCTAATTAAAATGTCCTAGTTAAGGGGAAATATATAATTGAAGAGCGAAAAAAATAAAAGGACTTCAAGAGAGGAAGAAGGAACACAAAATCACAGGCTGAAAAATGGCAAAAGCATTAGTGGTCTGGTGGTGCCAATATTAAAAATGGCATCTGAACCCTAAGGAAAGAAAAAGCACAATCAATCATTCACTTTATGACTCCATATAGAGACCAATCTGGCATAGTTTGTCAAGACTACCACTGGCACAAAAGCTTAATAATGAAGCCATCCATCAGCCTTGGTCAATTTTAAGAAGCATTGCACAGGTATAGATGCAAGTAAACTTCAAAAGTTTGGTTCATTTCATGTACTTCCGCCACAGACATGTGCTTGGCTCTTTGAGAAGGGAAGAAACACTAGCAGTTTGGGAGAAAGCATAGAGCTAGCTTATGCCAGCGTGCTTGTATGTGTTGAGGGAAACGATCGAGGAGGTGGCGAAATAAAATATTACAAAAAGAGAAAAGCTAACAAAGAAAAAGAACCCTAGGACTACATATATACACGTGACTAGGAGAAAAAAAATATTTGTGTTAATAATTTATTTTGAAAAGCTGTTACAAAGAGAGAAAAGTGTAAAAAAAAAAAAAAAGGGGACAAAAACCGTATAAAGAAAAATGTGATTCGACTTTTGTGACTTGACCAGTGCTAGTATGCTATACCGTCGCTGGGTACATAAAGCTTTTATGGTATCAATCAAGCACCGGTTTTGTGGTTGAAAACGTGAAGTGTGTGGCTCATACTTACGAGAGTACCCAATCAACAATTAAACCCCACAAAAATAAATAAACAAAGAAAAACGAAAGACTAGAGAATTTTCTTGATTCTCGAATTGTTTATAATTGTAGGTTTTGATTTTTGAATAAACACGGCTAAAAGAATTGTGGTTGGACCACACCACTATAGCCAAAAACTAAAAAGTGTTTTGGCTGGATTATGTTTACTCCTTTTTATTCAAAATTTATGAAAATTTTTAAAACTAATATTATCGTATTTCCTTTAATTTTTTTCAGTTACCCAAATCATTGTGGTATGCATGTGAGACCCGAATTCCAATCACCTTCAAATCTACCTCGAACTGACAGTTATTGGGCTGTAGGCCCAGCCCGAAACTGATACGTGGCAAGTGGCAATAAGTTCTATAAATAGAGGGAGATTGATGCAAACAAGAAATGAGAAGAAAGATACAGAACGAAAAAAGAAAAGTTAGAAAAGTGATGAATCATAAATTCGTAGTAGAGACCAAAGTGAATCGTATTAGCTGTGTCTTTGGATCCAAGCCACTTTCTCCGAAGCCAGGAGTTGTTGGACAGCGGGTCCAGACCACTTTCTCCGAAGGTGTGAACCACTCATACGGAAAAATCAGAGGGCTGGGATTTTTAGTCTGGCCGAATAAACCATGTAATCGTCGACAAAAAAGAAAAAAGAAAACTTTATAATTATTAATTAAATAATAAATTATCTTATTAGTAGGACTTCAATACAATATGATAGAATATCCATTATTTTGGAGAATGAATAAAGTTTTAATTTTGAAGAAGATAAGCATCAAGAGAGCCCTACTTACGACAATGCCTAATTAATAGTTAGTTTACAGTAGCAATATTTATAAAACTATTCTGGTTAATGATTAAAAAAAAAAGAATCAGTAGCTAATAAAATGTTTTATAATATACATCAGATACGAATATCACACACGCATTTTATACGTGTGTTTTCTTACCACATTTGATACAATGACTAAAAATAATATTTATTATTTTTCTAATTCGGTTCAATTATTTAAAAAGAAACAAAATGGGTTTTTATTTATTAATCATATCCTGAGAAGTAATAATAACATATCAACAATAAACAATCCGGTAATCCCACCATCTTCCATTTCCATATTTTATGCCATCATTACAACGTGGCTTATGGACCCAAAGAGATAGAAACAAAACATTCCAACCTCACCAACGCACACTGCCTGACGTACATAGAACGAATTATGTGATAGCAATTTGCTAGTGTTGGTCCCTTCTTATCATCTTCTTTCATATGTTGATTATTAAATTTTTCGGTGAGCTTAGCGGGGCCAATGTCAAGACCGTAGAAAATTAAAATATAACGGGGATGGAAAACCCACTCAAAATTATCATTAACAGTATAGAAATACATTCTTTAGGAGGAGGGTACTAAAATTTTGCAAGCCACCAGTCTGCTGTGGGAATGATTAGCCAACTAGTTAAATCATCAACTTTGTTGTCCTCTTGGTGAAAACAATAATCATTGGCTTAATTTTGGTAGAAAAATGCAGAGATAAATAACTTAATTTAGGCATAAAAAACATTTTTAAAGAACTATTTAACTTGACATTTAAACTTCATTTATAAATAACTTCATTGGTTTTCTAGTTCTTTTTTCATTTTTGCACAACTCAGGCCAAACAACGTCCTTTAGTCCTAATGGAGAAATATGGAAACTTTCGAATCTTGAATACCCAATTTGTCCCCCAAATTATTTATAAGGACCAACCTGGAGATTTAGTTTCATTTTAATTAATAAAATGAATTGAAAAATAAAATGCTCATAATCTTGAACCTTCTACGAAACCAAAGAAATAATGTATTAATATCTTCTTTGAAGAAAATAATAAAAAAGATCAATTAATATAAAACTATCAGCTAATTACGTAAACCGAAAAAAAAAAGAGATGATTAGTAAGGGATAACTCAAAATCTTTTACACAAGAGATAGGGGCTGAAAATCCGATTCATGGTTGAGAGGGTTTTCTTCATATTATTATTTGATAAATATATTCACAAAAAGTTTATTGTCCTATATAACAGTTGTGACATAAATTTTTCTGATGTAATAGTTGATTGAATTAAATGAAAATATAGAAAGAATAATCAAGTCCCTTTAACTAACCCACTTTATCTTTCATGTATCACTTCATGGGTCGGTCGTTGCTGGACCTTTAATTTGTCGCAAGAAAATATTTGAACCATATGTTCATTCCCTTTGGTATACTATCTGAAATTAATTGACTATTATAATAGGCTCAGATCTAAGTAGCCACTAATTTTGGTTTTACTTTTATTTGCTTACTTTAATATGGTGAATGTTGCCACTCCTAAGTTTCCACAAGGTCAACTCAGTTTATTTGTTCGCCGCCTGCTATACCAACCAGAACCATGCTTCTGGTAAAATCTAACAAGAAAATATGCACTTGTTTTTCTGGTTAAGTGCTTCTGCATAAACCAATCTTAAGCACTATCAAACTGAGACACAAGGAACCATTTTTCTTATCTCATTTCTCTTGCTAGCTATGATGCCTCATGGTACCTTGTTCTTCATTCTAAGTCTTAACACAACTCTAGTTTTTCTGAGTTGTGTGTCAGCAACTGAATTTGCGTATAACAGGAACTTCAGCAACACAAATATCAAGCTCTACGGGAATGCCACCATCCAAAACTCGATTCTTACACTTACTAACCAAACTTTCTTCTCCATAGGCCGTGCCTTTTACCCTTTTAAGATACCAATGAAAGGTGCAAACTCTTCCACCCCTCTACCTTTTGCAACCTCTTTCATATTCTCCATTGCTCCTTGCAAGAACTTCCCTACTGCTCATGGCTTTGCTCTCATGTTCTCACCAGTGATGGCCATCAATGGAGCACTCTCGGGGAACTATTTGGGACTCTTTAACAGGTCCAGTGCAGGTAACTCCTCCAACCATGTCTTTGCCATTGAGTTTGATGATTTTAGGAATGAGGAGTTCAATGAAAAGAATGATAACCATGTTGGTGTTGATGTGAATTCAATGATATCTGAGAATTCTGAACCTGCTGGGTTCTGGGGTGGAAGAGAGGGTGAAACAATGGAGGAGTTGAAGCTGGCTAGTGGTCAAAACTATCAGGTTTGGATAGAGTTTGAGGGTTCACAACTCAATGTTACTATGGCCCCAGCAGGGTATAGGAAGCCTCAAAGGCCTTTGATTAGTAAGCCTGTTAACCTTTCTGGGGTTTTGCTGGATGAGATGTATGTGGGGTTTTCTGGGGCAACTGGGAGAATGGTGGATATGTGTAGAATCTTGGCTTGGAGTTTTAGCAATTCAAATTTTTCAATTGGTGATGCTTTGCAGACCAAACACTTGCCCTTGTTTGTGCATCCAAGGGCATTGGTGTATAGATCAAAAGCTTTCATTGTTGGTGTCATGTTTGGTGTACTGTTTGTTAGTGCCTGCTGCACTTTGGTGTTTATCAGCTTATCAAGAACCAGAAGAAGGGAAGAGAAAGATAAAACATTTGAAGATTGGGAATTGGAGTATTGGCCACATAGGATTAGCTATGAAGAGATTTGTGCAGCAACAAACAGATTCTCCGAGGAGAAAGTGATTGGGAAGGGAACAAGTGGGAAAGTGTACAAGGGGGTCCTGAAAGGAGTGGAAGTGGCAGTGAAGAGATTCAATCATGACACCCAGCATGAGATGAGAGAGTTTCTGGCAGAGATCTCAAGCCTAGGAAGAATGAAACACAGAAACTTGGTGGGTTTCAGAGGTTGGAGTAAAAGAAAAGGAGGAAAATTGATACTGGTTTACGATTACATGGGGAATGAGAGCTTGGACAAGAGGATTTTTGAGTGTGATGATACCATGTTATTGAGCTGGGAACTGAGAATTAATGTACTACAAAACGTAGCTACTGGAATTTTGTACCTGCATGAGGGTTGGGAAGTTGAGGTCTTGCATAGAGACATCAAATCAAGTAATGTACTACTTGACAAGGACATGAATGCTAGATTGGGAGATTTTGGGCTAGCCAGGCTGCATCAAAAGGAACATGTGGTTGACACAACAAGAGTAATAGGGACTCTAGGGTATATGGCCCCAGAACTAGTCCGAATCGGTCAACCATCAACTGCAACTGACGTGTATAGTTTTGGAATATTGGTCTTAGAAATGATATGTGGGAGAAGGCCAATTGTGGTAGGTAAGCCAGCACTAGTTGATTGGGTATTTTCCCTGATGGAGAAAGGGCAATTGAGGTGTGCAATTGATGAGAGGTTGAGGGCTCAAAGTGGATTCAACTCTGAGGAAGCTGAGAGAGTGCTTCATTTGGCTTTGTTGTGTGCAAGTGCAGACCCTGGTGTTAGGCCAACAATGAGGCAGGTCGTGAAAGTGTTGGAGGGGATAAGATGCAATGAGTTTAATGATGAATGCATCCATATGAGCCTGCTTGGGAAAATAAACTCAGCAGCATCATGGTCTAGGAGTTCCACAAGTTATGCCAATGTAAATTATCCTACTTTTGATGAAATTTTGCAGACCAAATTTTATTCCACAGCATCTTTAAGTGCCTCTTATCCTAGCCTACAGCCAGAGTCAGATTTAATCTCAGAAGGACGGTGAGAACTGAAATTGATTCTATGACCCTGTTGATATTCAGAGAGGCTTGGCTTCTGTTGTGATGTGGCTAACACTTACTATTTATACAGTGCAAAGCACTTGTTGCTGCAGGAGTCTTTTGTTTCTGTTTCACTAGTATAGTTAGTTCAAGTGTTCAACCACTAAAGGGGTGCTTCTTTTCCATTTTCTGCTCCATAAAAAAAATTCAGTTTCTTTCTTCTTGTTCTTTGTTCTTTGGATAGTGTTTCTGTTCATAGTTATTTTGGGATAAATCTGAATGCAATATTAAAATTAATATGATTCTTGGAATCTTAGTTTGCATTCTTTGTATGAACTTGTTTGATTTGATTTTGATGTATTCTGCTCTATGATTACAGTGTACAACGTATATTTTTTGTTGACTTTTATTTCAGAGAAGGAATTTTCTTAACGACAGAGACATTGTAACATTTTAATGATATTCATGTGTTGTTACTAGTATAGCATATGAGAGAAATGAAGCTTTTGGAGCCCACTTCCGAAATGATTCATTCAAATTCTTCATTTATATTCCCTACCCTTTTCTCCTTCATTTTCTTTACCTCTTTATCTTGCTCCAAAACAAAGCTCTTGTGTTCGAAGCCTGCTTGGTTCTGGGTGGAAGAGATTGGAAAACAAGGGAATAGTTGAAGCTGGCTAGTGGTCAGAACTATCAATGTTTGAACTTGAAAAATGCTTGGCAGCTAAAATTTTTTCACAATAGTTGGCATACTTGTTGACTCTATAAGTGATGCATACCACTTGTGTGCCTTAAAAAATAAGTGGTTATCTAATACAATAACCACGTTCAAGATATAGCCGCATTATGTCAAAATTTTTATAAGTTTCCATGTAACAAATACTATTTTATTGCATTTTTGGTTTAAATAACTACTGTTTAGAATTTAAAGGACTTCAACTAATCTGACTTGAGTCGAGTCAGTTTACAGAGATTAAAACTCTCAAGTACTATTTTTTCTTTTTATTATCCATAAGACTAGAATTCAAAACTTTATTTAAAGAAAATAAATGTCGAATTACTTAAACCAATGAAATGTTGTTCAATCTTATTATATATGCATGTAAGCATATTACAATCTCGAGCTCTTCGTTTCGTTTATCATTCTATTTTAGTTGTCACCCAAGCACACCTAAATTTCACATCTATACCATAAATGCCGCTGTGGGGACTAATGATGCGTGCGTTTGCCTCGGAGGTTGTCCCTTGTTGGAAGTGAATGGGAATTGCCAAATCACGTTGTAATTGAATTGATGGATTGACCTGCAATGACTTGTGCAGGCTGGCACGTACTTTTCAAAGAAGTAAATACTTTGGCTCCACCGTTTATCTTTCTTCCTCCTTGCTCCTTGGAGGCTTCACAAGCGATTACAATCATATATGCATTCAGCAACCGATTTCAATTTAATTTTGGAAAGTTTTCCTACCATTCTCTTTTCTCAGTGCCATGCTAATGTTTCCACTTCACCACCTTGTTATCCTTCTTCAAACTTTAACCACTCTGATGAGTTCAGCTTCAACTACTGAATTTGTCTACAACACAAACTTCAACTCCAAAAACATCATGCTGTATGGAAATGCCACAATTCAATCCTCTATTCTGACCCTTACTAATCAGACTTTCTACTCCACAGGCCGTGCTTTTTATCCTCATAAAATACCTACCAAACCAGCCAACTCTTCCACCCTTCTCCCCTTTGCAACCTCATTCATCTTCTCTGTTGCCCCTATCAATAACTTTGTTATTACTGGTCATGGCTTTGCTTTCATATTCACACAATCGAGAGTTATAACCAGCTCAATCTCAGCTCAGTATCTCGGTCTTTTCAACCTCAGCAATGGAGGTGATCCTCGGAACCATGTTTTTGGCGTCGAGTTTGATACAATTAGAAATGTAGAATTCGATGATATAAGCAATAATCATGTTGGTGTTGACATAAATTCGCTTAATTCCTCAACTTCACATGAAGCTGGCTATTGGGGTGGGAAAGAAGAAAAGGAATTCAAGGTGTTAAGGATAAGCAATGGAGAGAATTATCAGGTATGGATTGAATTCATGCATTCACAGCTTAATGTTACTATGGCTACGGCAGGACATAAGAGGCCTAGAGTGCCTCTTATCAGTAGGAATCTTAATCTTTCTGGGGTTTTCATGGATGAAATGTATGTTGGTTTCAGTGCGGCAACAGGGACTATATTAGACAGTGCTAAGATTCTTGCTTGGAGTTTTAGCAATTCAAACTTTTCAATTGGTGATGCTTTAGTGACAGTCAACTTGCCTTCATTTGTCCTTCATAAAGGGAGGTTTTCCAGATCAAAAGCTTTAGTAATTGGAGTCACAAGTGTTGTCTGCGTGGTAATCATTGCTTGTGGATCTGTGGTGTTATGCATTCTCTGTAGAGGAAACAAGGCAAATGAAGAATTTGAAGACTGGGAATTGGAGTACTGGCCCCATAGGATTAGTTTCCATGAGATTGATGCAGCAACAAGGGGGTTCTCTGAAGAGAACGTGGTTGCTATTGGAGGTAATGGGAAGGTATATAAAGGGGTCTTGCAAGGTGAAGAAGTTGCAGTGAAGAAAATCCCTCAAGAAAGAGAAGAAGGGATGAGAGAGTTTTTGGCTGAGGTCTCAAGCCTAGGAAGAATGAGGCACAAAAACTTAGTAGCATTGAGGGGTTGGTGCAAAAAAGAAAAGGGGAACTTGATTCTTGTTTACGAATTCATGAGCAACGGAAGTTTAGACAAGAGGGTCTTTGAGTGTGAAGAGAGCCAGATGTTAGGTTGGGAAGAGAGGATAGAGGTCTTGAAAAATGTAGCTGCAGGGATCCTCTACCTGCATGAGGGTTGGGAAGTTAAGGTGTTGCATAGGGACATCAAAGCAAGCAATGTTCTTCTCGACAAAGACATGAATGCAAGGTTGGGGGATTTCGGATTGGCTCGCATGCATGATCACCATGGACAAGTAGCCACCACAACTAAAGTATTAGGCACAATAGGATACATAGCTCCTGAAGTAATTAAAACAGGAAGAGCATCAACTCAATCTGATGTGTTTGGTTTTGGAATCTTGGTGTTGGAAGTGCTTTGTGGGAGAAGGCCTATTGAAGAACACAAGCCAGTGCTACTTGAATGGTTGATGTCCCTAGTGGTGAATGGACAGTTGCACAGTGCTGTTGATGAGAGGTTGAAGGCCAAGGGGGGATACACCATTGAGGAAGCCGAGAGAATGCTTCATTTAGGTTTGCTGTGTTCAAGTTCAGACCCTAGTATGAGACCAATGTTGAGGCAGGTTGTGAAGATGCTGGAAGGGGAAACGGAAGGAGTTGAGTCTGATGAAGAAAGTATGGAGATGGGTTTGCTTGGAAAAATTAAATTAGCAGCAACGTGGTCTAAAACTGAGTGCACTTTTCCATGTTACCCTACTTTGGATGAAATTAGGATGTTCAGTTCTAGTTCTATGGTGTCTACAAGTGGCTTAGGTACCAATCCAGAATCTGATTCTGATATCATCAGAGAAGGCAGGTGAATTTTAGGTTTTCAGTTGTTGCAATTTTTAGGTTATCCAGAATCCACCATGTTGTATTGAATAAAGAAAATTCAAAGATCAAGGTCTAGCTTATTTGGAACTTGTGAAAACTACCAAGGAAAAAAGGAAGTCAAGGCTTTGCAAAACTTTCAATGCATGTGATCAGATGACGTCCAAAAGAGGACGTCTATAGTCCTAATGTAACCAGATCAAATATAAACCAAAGAAATTGGAATTGACTTTAATCAAATCTTAATTGACTTGGATCTGAGTTTGGGTGATGGATTCTTCTAGCTAAGCAGCACTGAATAAAGTAAATTTTTTTTTGTTCAGTCGTTTTCCAATGCTTCTTATTCATTCCCAAGAATCACAAGTAAAAGTGTAAAAGACAAACTTTTTGAGTATGGATTTTTCAGATTTTGTTCTCGTATTGTAAATGGGTCCATAACATTACTTCAAAAGCAGAAAATTGCTGCAGTGACAATGTAGCTTGAAACAGGTACGGATTTCTCAAAATTTATATATATATTATTTAGTTAATGTATAGTATAATATTGTGCAATATGTGAAAAATGTCAGGAGAAAGTTTTCTAATGTTCTTTATGATTCTTTTTGAGGGATGTGGACCAACAATGCAATATTATTAACTTAAGAGAAATTATGACGGAATCAAAGTTAAAGACTGATATACAAGTTGAGTCATTGGCTGCTATAAGTTGTTATAAAGTGATTGTACTTTTTTCTGAAAGAACTAGGACTCTCTAACTAAGTCCAAATTTTCCCAGGACAACAGAAATATCTCATTCAACCATCAAAGCTTTCACGAACTCAAGTAGTGTAGGAGCTCTCTAAATGCCAAAGGTCAAAGAAGACATTTTTCTAACTGTAGTTGTAAAAAATGGGTTATTTTCACTCATCTTTTCTATGTTTTATAGTTTTGGCCCCTTCATTAGTTGACTCCGGATCCGTCCGAGGGACTAATATGCCCCCACAAGATAATTTGGTAAGTTATGGCTTGTAGTTTTAGTGATTTAAATTTTCCACATTTAGATTGCTCATATATAAGGGTAAAACATGAAGAGCGTAAGGAACATCAATCAAATTCTTCTTATAAAAGGCTGCAACTTACATCATTTATATAATTACAAAACATGATATACTGTTTCTCTCCCTCCCTATCCCCCTATCCTCTCTCTATAATGTTGAAAGACAAATAATGTTGTCATAAAATATGTATCTAACTACAGTAAGCAGAAACAAGTATGTCATTGACTAATCATCCTACTTTCTTTCCCCATGCGTGACCTTTCTCACCTTTAGACTTGTCAACTCGTGCTCGTCTTGAAAATTCCTGGATCTTTCTATCATGCTCTTTGAGGATCTGATCCACATTGTTTGATGAAACCATTAAGGGACCAGAGAGATAGATCTTGTTTCCCCTGGATCCATCCTGAAATAGTGACATAAATTTTCAGCAAAAGCCAGGAGAAATATCATATTTATACAAAATTGTGACAAATTTGAGACATGGAAAGAACACCATTTTGGCATCGTAATTGTTGATGGCTAGCAAAGAGTTCGCTAGCAAATAATGACATCTAGTAAAGCAAAAAAATGAGAATAAGTATTGATGCAATGGTAAGACAACAACCTTGCGACCTAGAGATCACGGGTTCAAATCTTGCAAACAATCTCTCTGTTCGCAAGGATAAGACTATGCACATTTACCTTTGTCAGGCTGGGAGAGTTTGGGGACTAGGCCACCCTCTAGTCAAGCAAAAAATACACTAACACTCAAGGTAACAATAATAATTGAAAAAAACTAACCTGAACTAAATTTTCAGTTGAGACTTTTCCTTCTTCTAATTGACTGAGATCGATTCTCTGAGACAAGCGTGTTTTATCATTCCTCCGCCTTCTTGGTTCTGCTCCATTAGTTGAAACAAAAGATTGTTGCACATGACTTGTTTTTCTAGGCTTCAAGGAAACTGGTTTTCCTTCCTGATCTTCAGGCAATGAAGTCCTAGATGCCACTAACCCAGATAGTTTTGATAGATTGGCTTTGTTTGAAATAGGAGGCTGCTCAGCAGCTTCCTTTGCAGCCTTTTCCCAGGCAAAAACTGGAACCAATGGACCTGAATGTGAAGGCTTCCTATAGAGAGGTCCTGAGAAATAATTTTCCACTTCTTTAACATCATCTGATTGCTTGTGCGGAAAAACAAAATATCCAGAGACAGGTTCTCCATGAGGGTTTAACAATCCACTCCGGCTATTTGAGTTCAACAGATATTGCTGTTGCTGTATCAAAATAAACTTGTGATATATTAAGGTGAATAGCGACAGAATGCCCTCATGCAGGGCAGTAGAAAAGGCAAACGGAAACGAAAAATAATAAAAATAATATACGGACGCTTTAATTAGATAGGAATTTCAACTAATTATTACAATTTTAAGAGTATGTATAGGGTCTCATTTTATCAGACTTTAGTTAGCTAAGTAAGCAGTTAAACTGAAACTTAGAAAATATAATTTCTCCTAGAAATTGTCATCCTATGAAGAACAGCCTTCAGAAAGCCAGAGCATAAATATCAAATAAAGAAAATTTTCCAGACAAAAGATTCATCAAAATAATTACATATAGTTTCTTTGTTTTACGATTAAACCTATCATTGATGCGCCTAACCTCTTCAAACTCATGGATTCTCTTCTAACCCTCATAATTAAATGAGGAGAGGAGCCATTTGACTCAAAAATCAGTTGAACACAACTGCCAGTGGTTTTTACTCATAGCTGGTAAGGAAAGGCTTTAAACCTTTACAATCCAATTTGTTCATATTTCTTAATCATCTAATCTCAACTCAAATTAATGAGCTGGTGTGAATAAAAACTCAGTCCAATGCATAAAATTCTTAAATCATTTTCCTCTTCTTTTCCCCCAGTTTGATGGTCATTACATGTATATAACACCATTCCTGGAGGTACCCAACAGAAAAAGGCCATACAATTTGATTTCAACTCAGAACATTAACTGGAAGAAACTATGATTTAAACCTTGTTTGGATTACCTGCATTGGTATGCGTGCATCGACTTTGCCTTTTGATGAGACAAAGGCCCGTGATACTTTCTGCTTTTGGTCCTTTCTCCCAGAAGCTCCTCGCCTAAGATGATAAACAAAAGGCATATTCATTAACGATATTCTTGGGTAACAAGTAACGCTCCCATATATATACCACAAATGGATGAATCATGTGGAGCAACAGCAAAGTCTATTTTCAGCATGAAACACAGTTGCAGACTGCAGTTGATTGAATTGCTAAAAAGCTATAAGAGGGAATATATTACAATATTTTCATAATTCAAACACCAATAATATGCATATCTATGTGTTTCAAGTATTTGAGTGACCAACGATGTTGCTTATGTTCATGTCAAATATCTCAATAGTAAAATTAACAACCAACATGGAATCAATTCCTAGTGACAATTTATGTTCTAAAGATCGAAGCTATTATTTCAATGATAGTTATTAAACAAAATGCATCTCAAATGGTCTTCCCTTCAGCTTAAAATAATAATAACAGTAATAATAATCTTAGAGGAGGTACCTTCTTGTTGCTTCATCCCGCATTTTAGTGTCAATCTCTTTGCTAGGAGGATATTTTGGTAAACTTGATGGATCACAAGCACGGGGTTCCAATGAAAAGAACTGTTGATAAAGGGGGGGAAATATCAAAATGGTGAACTAATGCCTCCCAGAGACTTAGAAAGGAGAGAATGTTCCTCCAATATATCTTGCAATACAGCATTGCATGCATTACTATCTTCCACTTATTAACGTATGTTAAGGGGAGGACACAACAAAAGAGCTTCATTATCACTGTTACACACATTAGACATGACAAATGGATGAAGCTCAATCTCAACCAGATCACACAACTACGGAACTAGCTGAAAACATAAACCCACTTACATCACTCTTCAGAGCAGAAGCTGCTGTTCCTCGCCGTGCAGGATCTACAGAAAGTAGGGTCTCTATAAGCCTCACAGCTGCAGATGGACATTCCTTAAACGTTTCTGCAACACATCGCCTATAATGGTGTGGAAGCCTGAATACTGTTGAATGTGGCGACCGCAATTTACGCCAATACTCCTCAGATGGCGAGCCACAAAGTTTGAAAATCCTATGTAATTGCTCAACCTACAAGAAACTAAAATTAGACTTCAGGCACCAAGCTCTAATAATACAAGAATATCAATTTGAGAATTCAGATGACTGTCTAAACTGTGCTATATATTACTTTGTTAATTGAAATAGTGCAAATGGCAACAGAGATCACTTCAGAAAGCTGATTGACAGACAGTGAAGACATTTGTGGTTAGTATCTGCTGGAATCTATATTCCAAAACATCATACCTCTGTTTTTCCAGGCAATATGGGCCTGCCAGAATATAATTCCCCCAATATGCAACCAGTGCTCCACAAATCCACTGCAACTCCATAACGAGAAGCTCCAAGTAGAAGTTCTGGTGGTCTATACCAGAGTGTTACTACACGGCTGGTCAATGGAACACTGCCACGGGGGTCTATAAAATTTGCCAAGCCAAAATCTGCAATCTTTAAGATGCCATTATTGTCAATGAGAAGATTTGAGCCCTTTATGTCCCGATGGAGGACACCACGACTATGACAATGATCCAGTCCACTTAGAAGCTGCTGCATGTAGCACTTAACCTGAAATATAAGAAACATTCCTCAGATTATGCATCTAAGCAGTTACTTCAATAAAAAAGTTCAAATAACAACAATGCTTCCAATCATTATATATTACATACATATGTAGAATTAACAATAAGCAACTACCCCAAAAGTTTTTGTTGAGGTTGAGGCTCGAATGATATTTTAGCATCTCTAATATGAAGAATCTCAACTCCAAGTAAAACAGGAGACTATGAGACTGAATAGATATCATCATTACCTGTGGTTCAGAAAACTTAATGCCAGGACTGGATGCTAGTCCAGTAAGATCATGTTCCATATATTCGAAAACAAGGTACAAGCTGCGAGATGACTGCGATGTTATCAAGCCCTCCAACTTTATTACATTCGGATGGTCGAGCCTGCGCAGAACAAGAATTTCCCTTGCCATAAACTTGACACTCTCAGGATCAAGATCATCAAAGCGTACCCTCTTCAATGCAACGATCTTTTGGTGAGTCACATCACGTGCTTTATAAACATTACTGTAAGTTCCTTGCCCAATCTGCATGAGAAAATTCCATCACATGAATCATTTAGAAAGTGCGAGAGAGGAATATTATCAATGATACAAGAATATAAGAAGACAATAAGACACCTTTCTCCAGCAAAATAAGAAGTTCATACTCACAAAACAAGACAAAGTTAAACCATCTTAACTGGCATTTTTCCTTTTCTTTTCCGACCAAATAATGAAGTGATCCAATCTTGAACTTCAACTCATTATATACACACAAAATCCCAAATGAATTGCATTCACAAGACAGTATTGATAATTAGTTAATCACACAACAGTTGAACCATAGTGCAACCATGCACTGATCAGACACCAAGTCACCAAGAAGGTTGTGTGTAGTGGTAATTGAGTTGTACTCAGAGAGAGGACCAAGGTTCAAACTCTGGAATAGACAATCACTAAGAGTGCCTCTTAGTTGCACTCACATCACATGGAGAAGACAATTATTGAGATACTTAAAAGACCAACAAAAAATGAATAAAGTGAGCAGACAGACAAGGTAGCAACTTACTTTATGAAACTTCTCGAAAGTATTTGCACTCCGAGGTATCCACCCCTTGATAGCTTCACCAGCAACAGAAGAAAGCCAAGTGGGCCACCCTGCTGCAACTTGCTCTCCTTCTGAAGCCTTTGGAACCCTTCCAAGACCAGGATGATGATGATCAACAACAAAACTCAATTCAGGTCCCTCCATTTTCTTCTTGCTCTTCTCATTCTGATCATCATCATTATCATCATGCAACTTCACTGAACCACTGGCTTTCTTATCAATCAATGAAACTCTCATATCAACACCATCAACCCTTTTAGAGGAATTCAACCTTGAAACATTCATATGATCTGACATAGTCCTTTTGCTGGATGATGTCAATTTCCTTGGCAAACCTTCCTTGCTGTCATCCACAGCTGAACTCTTTGAAGTTATGCAACCCATGTTGAAGACAAAAAATAAAGCTAATATGCAACAATTTTCAACAATTATAATAATACTGTTATCCTTGAATAACCAGGATCACCAATACCCTCCAGCTAAAAGTATCATCAACTCCTTCATATAAATTCATGCATGCCACCAACTAAATTGAATCGTTTTTTTCCTTTTTCTCAAACTAAAATGAAAGATTGAAACTTCCGCTCATAGGCTCATACCCATTTGGCCATTTCCGTCTTATAACCGTTCTTCAATCAAAGTAGAACCAAGCCAAGAATCCACCCAAAATAATAATAATAATAATAATTAAAAAAAATAAAATTGATGCTTTCAGTGTGGCTTTGAATATGTCAGACTGACCAATTGGCCAATTCTAAAGTCAGCTACTTCAATCAACTACGCAACGATTCGGAACAATCCACTAATGTCGCGCAATTAAATAATTGTCAAATTTCAAAAAGGAGGCGTTTTTCTAACAACAAAGAGATGGGAAAGGGAATGCAACAAAAAAATAAGTAAAAGGGTGCTCTGGGGTAGTTATATGATCATAAAACTTTAACACTCTAAATTACAGAATTAAATAAAAAAATTATGGGAAAAAAATATATGTTTGTGGAGCTATATAAAATTAAAATGGGATTATGGGTGGAGTGGATGGTAAGTTTTTTCCTTTCTTTTTTTTTTTTGTTTTTTGTTAAGTGGATGATATATGCTTAATGAGAAAGAAAGTGTTTGGTTGGTATGGTAAGATTTAAAGTTGAACGCGTATTCATAAATTCATAAACTAAAAATACGCGTATTCGGTCAAAGACTCTACACCGTGACTTAATCTTTTCCTCTGTCTTCCCCATCCCATGGCTGTGACCATAGACCAAACAGCCCATTGAAACGAATATAGATAGCTTGGATTTAATTCAACCTGAGACCATTATACATGGGAATTCTCAGGTGGCGCAGAAGGAAGAATTTTTTGGATAGCGCAGAAGCTATAAATTCAGGTGTGAAATATTATAAATTTATGCGTTAATATTATAAATCTATGTAAACTTATATGAACAATAGAAATACTTGTAAAGGTGATTATAAAAAAAAATTTATAAATCTTGCATGAAAAAATTATAAATTATTGAGTAAAATATTATAAGTTTCATTTCTATAGGTACAAAAAACTCTTTCTTTTATATCTGAGAATGCACGATACATACATAATTTATTACATTTTGAATTGTTGACTTTTTATCAATATTTTATATTGTGTATTTTATTCTATATATATATAATAAAAAAATTGTGCATTCATATTTTCGAGAAGCAAAAATAAAAATATTTTTGTAATGTTTTCTTTTCTTTTTCTTTTTTCTTGGTTTGGTTTTATTATGTGTTACGTGTCGTCGTGTCGAGTTCGGGGTGAATATGGGTACGTCGCAATCAAATTCAAATCACGAACCGAAATCGGTGGATTTTGTCAAATGTAAATCCCAAGGCCAACAGGCCTCAAGAGGTCGAATATCTCTCTGGAAGACGTTGAAGTTCAACTTCAAGAGCAAAATCACGTAACCATTTATCCAAAAACAAAGGGCAACGTAACCAGTCACTTTCTTTTTTTTTTTTTTTGATTAACGTAACCAGTCACTTTCTTCGAACCTGTCAAGAGCCGCCAATGACATCAACTGATGAACCTAATTCCCTATCCTCTCGAACACCACCCACCAGGTTCAGTTAGATCACTTACGAAAAAAAAAAGAAGGTATTATTAACTTTATTTAAGAAGTTTCATAATTTTTATTATAAGAGTGTATGAATATAAATTGTCAGATTTGAATATATACAACAAAATTTCAATGAGAAAACTTGTTATGCTTTTTTAAATTTAATTTTAATATACTCTTTGTAAATCTTTTCCTTATTATCTAGTTATACATTTCATAGATTTGATTGTCATTTTATTGTATCAAAAGTCATGCCGAGATTGGGGTTTGATAGAATTTTTTTTTTTTTTTCGTTAAGCCTGAGGGTACTATTGCAAAATGTGTTTCTTTGGGTCGAGTATTGGGTCAGTATTTTTTTGTCAAGGCCCCCGGTCTCTTTTTAATAAGTCTTCAATGGTCTGTAGGCCTATTGTTCCTGCCTAGTTAATTCGCGGGCCATTGTGGTGCAATGTTTAACGGGCCATTTTGAAGTACAAATAATGGGTCAGATCCAATTCTGACATTTTTCTGACAAGAAACAATTGTGATCCTTTATTGACTACACCTTTTTTTGACCCAAAAAAGTTACACTTTTTCCATTGTATAATTTTTTCTTTTTAGCTAAGATCCTAGCGAATAGGAGGAAGGAACGGGAGTTAAACTCGAGATCTTAACTCATTATAAGATAATATCACTAGACTGAAGGCTTACTTGTGTTTTTTCCTTATATAGTTGGTTGTGGATTTTGACACTATGATAAGAGTCTGTTTGCCATACTTAATTTGATAAATTCTGATAGTATAACACTTAATAGGATAAAGCTTAATAAATTTTTAATACTATATAATATTTGGTATGATATTATATAAGATATATTTTACATTATATAATATTATAATTTATTTATAGATAACTCTAATTATATATAAATACTAAATAAAAAGTAAAATAATAATTTTTATTAAATATTTAAATGTATTAAAATTATATAATACTATCATTTATTTAAAAATAATCCTAACTATAAATAAATATTAAATTAATAGTTTTCTAGTAATTTTATTATAATTATTTAAATTTTAATGATAAATATTAAATTAAATTTTGTATTATTAATCTTTAATTTAATATACCACATATTATTTATTATTTATTTATATATCTTAATAGTATATAATTTAAAAATTATTTTTACACTGAATATAATTTATTATTTATTGAAATATTTATTAATTATGGAATAGTTTATTATTTTATTTATTTAAAATATCTATTATATTATTTTATTTATTTTATATATTTATGGTTTCATTTATTTTTCTATTTTTATATAATTATTTAAAATAATTTATTATTTTTAATTAAATATTAATAAGGAAAATAAAACCTTATACATGAAAAACTAATCAGACCTTATTCTTATTTATAATTAAGTTATTCATTGTTTTAACATAGAACGGAAGATTTGATAGATAAGCTTATATAATATATTGGTTACACCAAATAATATATAAACTCATTATGTATTATATTAGTTTATCTTATTATGCCGTATATAATATGATAAATGGGACCTAAGTTTCTCTTTCGGGAGGCAAAAAAAATATACACTTTTGTTCGTTTGGTTTGATTTAATGACCACTCTGGGCAACTAAAACAATGGAAATGACTAATCCCCCAATGTCCTTCTCCCCCATGCCCAAATTTAAAAAAAAAAAAAAGAGAAAACTAATATGCCTTAGACTTTAATTTGCCTTAGACTTTGATTTATCCAATAGAATCTAAAATGATTACTTTAATTTGTCCCTAGGCTAGGTATCTTTGATCAAAGAAAAGCTCATGCCTCCTTGTAATGACCTGAGGCACCATATTTCTTTTGCTGCGTACTTTTGTAGGAGAATCAAACAATGCCAAAATAAAATAAATAAATATTACTTGTAGGCACCGGGTAACATGATCAGGTATAGTTTGGGTCCTTGGGACCATGGCACGGTCCTGGTAAAAAATTACAACAATGTCACTGCATACATCCATTTAACTATTTGATATTTTGATGATATTACAATTTGGGTCTCTTTCTTTGCTACTTTGCTCTTCTACCTCTTACACACTGCTACAAAAACACACACACTCTCTCTCTCTCTCTCCCAAACACATTAGTTACACAAACCAACGGAAAAAAAAATTCAAAGATTGAAATTCCAATGGAAACCTTATTAAAGTAATTAAAAAGGGAAATTCAAAGGAAATTTGAGGTGAATTCCACTTGAAGTCTTGCAACGATGGTGGTAGGGTTGGAATTGTTGCGGTTGCAATAAATCTTGTGTCTGGACTCCTCGTCGATGACCTGGGAGCCTTTCTCGGTTTCGAGATTGACGACGATCTTATTGGGACCATGAATCTTTGTTGGGCAGCGGAAGCAAACAAATACAAGAATAAATTCTCTCTCAATAGAGGAAACAATGCAAGAAAAAAAATAACATAAAGGAGACAAAATTTAACGTGGTTCGGCCTTAACTGCCTATATCCATGACCCCTATAAGAAGTTCCAAATCTTTCACTATCTGCAACTTTTGAACGGCTGAAGTTGCAAATCATCCTTACAAATATTTCATCATGTAGATAATTCCTAAAAGCTACTCCTATAGATCACTCTCACTTTTGGAGGATAACAAAACTCAAATAACTAAAGTCATATTTATCGGCCAAAATACTAGCAATACTTCTATTATTTACCGATGTGGAACTTTGGGTTAAATCCTAACAAATTCTCCCCTTAATCCAAAGTCTTATCAAAAAGCTGATTGCAACAACTACCTCCATAAACATTCTTCTTGCAAAACTTATATTTCACGAGTATTTAATGGTGTAAACAAGAGTCATACCTGCTCTATTAATTTGTACCGCCGCTGCACACTAAACATGCCGCTTGGCTTCCACATTGCCAATAAGACTTTTGACACAAGGTCTCTTCACTTGCATCGTTGCTACTCTACGGGACATGCCACCTGACCTCTGTATTGCCAAGAAGACTTTCGATATAAGGGACCTCATAGATTCAAAAACTACCATTCTAATCAACACTCAACCAAGTCCAACTAATCGGAGCCACAGGCTCTAATACCACTTGTTGGGCAATAAAAGCAAACAAATACAAGAACAAACTCTCTTTCAATAGAGGAAACAATGTAAGAAGAAAAATAATATAAAGAAGATAAAATTTAACGCGATTTGACCTTAACTGCTTACATCCACGACCCTTATAAGGAGTTCCAAATTTTTTACTATCTGCAACTATTGAACGGCTGAAATTGCAAACTATTCTTACAAATATTTCATCACATAAATAACTCCTAAAAGCTACCCATATGGATCACTCCCACTTTTGGAGGATAAAAAAACTCAAATAATTAAAGCTATATTTATAGGCCAAAATACTAGCAAGACTTCTATTCCTTACTGATGTAGTATTTTGGGTTAAATCCCAACAATCTAGTTGTTGGAGAGAACGGTCTTGGACACGAACCACGGAGGCTTCCATACTTTTGCCTAGTTCACCCACTTGCACAACATTTTGGAGATTTTGTTCCCAATGAGGTCGCTGATCTTCATGATCACGATAATCGCCTCCACCGGTGCCATCTGCTTCGACTGCTGCAATTGGCTCCCCTGCCCATGCTCACCATTCACACTGCCAGCGGAGTGGTTGCTGACGTGAATGTGATTGTGGCTATAATGTAGAGCTGAGTCAAATCAAACGACGGCAACAAGGATATGAGGCATGGAAAAGTCAGGGAAGGGAGCTGCACAGGGTTTGACGGGGGATGAGGATCGGTCGGAGTAACGTGGAGAGGCAGTTGAAACTTGAAAGGAGAATCTCATATGAACCGATGTGCAAATTAGAAAAGAAGGAGACCCAAATTGTAAAATCATCAAATAGTTAAATGAATGCATGCGGTGGCATGGTCGGTAGCATGGTTGCAATTTTGTATACTAGGACCATGCCATTTACCGTGTTTAGTTTTGCACTTTTATAATTGATTTTAAGTCTATTATAATTAATTTAATTGGTAGTTATTTTAGAAGTAACTCTAACATAAAGAACTAAACTTTTACTTATAAGATCTAGAATCCAAATATCATTAAAAAAAAACTTGCAAATTCAATTTGGGGGTCCAAATCAATTTTGACCCACCAAAACAAAAATCCAAACACACTAGTATTCGGTCATTCAGTCATGGTTAGCTGCAATAATTTATGTTCAATTAAGAAAATTGTTGATAAATATATTTGTTGAAAAAAGATTTTTAGAGTGAGTATATGTCTAAAATAAAAGTGTTAAAGTATAAATCATTAAATTATAATCACATTACACTTTATTATTATTATTACTATATATATATATATAAAAGTGAGAATTTGTTCATTCAAAAAGTAAGTCTTGACATATTTACTTAATCTAATAATTTTTTTTGGACATAAAATTATATCAATTCAACTATTATGTTTAAAATTCCTAGTAAGTAGATCAAATATATAAAATTTTATATAATTTAAAAATAATTTATAGTTTATTATTTTATTTTAATAGATAAAATATTTTTAAAAATACAAGAATATATATATATATATATATATAAAAGTACTTGAGATCTATGGTTCTTGTCGTCAAACAGTCACACCGACACGTTTTACTCCCTGTGTTTGATGAGAATAAAAGTGGAAAGAGGGAATACTATTTTTTCTCGCTTGGATTGGTTGAAAAATGGAAAATGAAAGAAAATTATTTGTGGAACCCATCTCGCTAATTTTTTCTTCCTATCAGTGTAGAAGATGAAAAACAGAAAGAAAATGAACTAACCCCCCAAAATATTTTAAAATTAATAAAATTTAAGAAAGTATATACTGTTGTTATTTTCATTCAAACATAAATTTTAAAATAAATCTTATAAATCAATTTTTAATTATAAAATTTTATTGAGATCATCATAAATTATTTATTCATTTAATTTGTAAAAATACCAAGAAATTAAAATAAAATAGTTGTTATCATTTTTTTTTACAGTATGGTTATATGTATCATTTTAATTCAACCCTCATTATATTTTCCTTATTTTCTCTCTATTTTATTTTTTCCTAGAAATATATATGAAAAAATATTTGTTTTCCTACATTTTCTTTCATTTTATTTTCTTTCTTATCATTATTTCTTTCCATCCAAACAAACAATTAATGTATGTTTACAGTTGCATATTTTTAGCCAATAATAGCTCGTTTAAATAATGAATTTTCCTTTGTTATGTGACCCAAAAACGAAAAAGCAACAAGGGAACTCACTCCTTCTCTAGGAGCGTGGAAGCACGCACCAACCAAGTTCTATGAAACACTTAAGTGGCGCAACAGTGTAGAAAATGCACTCCACGCGCGACCATGTGCGAATAAGACTTAGTTACCGAATGTTGTCGCCAGATACCTATCTACATTTTTCATCGGGTAAGCTAAGAACCGAGACATCGCGCAGCAGAGAGAGGTACCTAGATTCCAGAAATCAAACCAAAACGCGCAAAACCAAAAAAAAACACACACACACAGTTTTCAACTTGATTGACAAAAACACACGAACCCAAAAAAAGAGAAAAAGAAAAGAAAGCAAAAACAGTGTTGTGTTCTTCCAAAGTTGTGTCAATGGAAAAAGTGGAAGAGAAACACGAAGCCACACCCACTTCACCTTCACCTTCTTACAATTTGCTGCTAAGAATCATGAGCAAAAGGAGAACATGGGCATGCATCTTTGTGCTTGTTTATGGTTTGCTCTTGACATCTTCATGGAACTTCATCAAATCAATGGTTTCGTGGTACAACTTACAGCAATCATCATCGACAACTTCGTCAGGGTGGCCTGCCCTTTATGCCTCGGTGCTGTTTTTGGGCTGATTTCGATGGTTGCGGCCATGGTGGTGGTGGTGGTGGTGCCTGCGGTTGTTGTCACGTGGATCGCTATTGTTGTGTTGCTTGCCTTCTTTGGTAAGCCTAGGAGGGATTTGGTTGAGGAAGGGAGGAAGATCACAAGGGAGATTTTCAGTTTTGTGATGAGGGTTTTGTTGAAGGAAGGGAATGTTGTGGCTGCGGTTTGTGCTCTTTTGGGGTATTTTGTTCTTGTGAGAAGGAGCGGGGAACGTAGTGGTGTCGATTGAATTTTGGTGATTGATGGGTTTTGGGGGTTGATTTTGATGAATCGAAGTCGTGGTTGGATTTAATTTGTGGGATTTGGAAGATTGTGGTGGTGGGTGGGATTTGGTGAAGTGTCTAAGTATCTTTTTTGGGTCCTTGTTTAGAGAGAATGGGAGTTAGATCAATTAGGTGGGTGAGATTTTTTTTTTTTAACCTAATGATCTGTGTAGCTGGTTAACAATCTCAGTGTTTGATGTTCATGATTCTTTGATTTTATAAGCCCTTTTGTCTTTTGCCATTTCTCAAGATTAAATAATAATATTTCAACTATATATTGCTTTAGAATGTGTTGTTCTTTATCTGCTGACTGAAATTAGCAATCGTACCTAATGTAATAATATATCAGTCTTTAGAAGTCAAGCCAATAAGCGTAAGTTTGTTTGTATCAAATAAATGATAAATTATTCCGAAACAGTTCCCATTGTAAGCGAAGTTTTGGTTGCGACATTAGCAATATCCTTTAAAAGCAAAGTTGATCATCGAACTGCTGCCAAATCACTCGATGGTAGCAGATCTATATATGCTACTCATAGTCATGAATTTACCAATGTTATGATCAAATTACTCATTACCAGTGGCAATAACTGAATATTTAAGCTCGTTGGTTATATGTGTCAATGCTTAGGAAAATGGAATCCTCTAATATTCTTATTTGTAAACAGAAGAACTTTGTTTATTATTGGACATAAAACATTGTTTGATGAGGTAATTAGGACACCAAACACATGTAAATTATGAGAATTCGTGTGAAAGCACAATATGAATGCGTTTCTGGTATCATTGAGTTTCCAGCTGACCAAATTGCCAATTAGCCGTGTTTTGATTTCATTGGCTTGTTCTACAAGCAAGACAGACCAGCAACTACAACTCTCAACAAGTGAAGACAGATCTTGATGTGGAGATATATACCTTGCTTACAAGGACAGTAGCACAGAACAGTGGCCTCAGCGCGTGCGTATATACCATAGGGGAGCAGGTAAACTTGAGCATGGATCGTAGCTCCACCCAAACCAACATGATGCCCTTTTTCCACCTGCAATTTTCCTCCTTGGGTCCATTGGTTTGAGTTGATGAAGACCAAGTGCATTGGAGTTTCGAAAAGTGCTATCATAATTAATAAGAGGAGTGATATATATCTATCACCATATTTACGTCATACATTTATACCAAGTTAAAAGTTATAAATCAGTATACAAAAAGTTATAAATCAATATGCAAAAAAATTTTACATATTAATTTACAACTTTTTGCATCTGGATTTACAACTTTTTACATATTCATTTATAACTTTAACTTGATATATGTGTGATGGTGGACATTTATCATTTCTCGATTAATAAATACAAATTGGTCATTTTCTTTTCCATTTAATATAATGTCCTCTGACATTAGCTAGAGAAACAATAATTAAGGAAAATTAGATTATGTAAATAGCTTTTAAATTAACAGAAGTATCATTACAAGAAAAGTGAATACCTTTACCAATTAAACTATCAATAAAACTTACCAAAAAATATGTCAATAAATATATTATCAAGACAAATAATTTTGATATAAAGTAGTCATTAAAAATACTTATAAATTTTTATTAATAATAATGTCAATCGAAACTTACGAGTATTTTCAATTACCATTTTACTACAAAAACAACTTTTTGTTTACAATACTTTTATTAATGTTTTAATTGTTAAAAATACTATTTTTTTTGTTTGTAACGTATATTATGGTACTATCACACATGGTCCCAAGTTTGAGTCCCAGGTTTGAAGTAAATGGTGTTGAGAGAGTTATTCTTATGCCCCCTTATAAAATGTTACTTGTTCAGACAAAATTGTTCTTCTTAGAAAGATCCATATACAAAAGACAACAACATATATTATGGCAACATGGTGGCTCATCAACTTTTCCCTCATGCACTGTGATGAGTTGATTTTATCATCAAGTTTCTTTTGCGGTGAATAGCACAAAATACTTAAGCAAATACTTATGTAACTGCTCGATAAATTTAATGGCGTCACTAATAAAAAATTAAGATATATTACATTATTCTTACTTCATTAATCTTTTGATTTGAAGTGAATTTTTTTGTTTTACAACCATTATATTCATAATTGCTCCTTGGTCGTTATTTTCATCACAATAATTTGTTCATTTTTTATGTGGCTGAACTCAGAAAGTGCCCAGCGAATCATACACACATTGGAGAGAGAATTGTTGAGATTTAACCCAAAATCCCATATCGGTAAGAAATAAAAGTATTACTAATATTTTAACCTATAAATATGGCTTTAATTATTTGAGTTTTTTCGTCCTCCAAAAGTGGAAATGATCCATATAGGTAGCTTTTAGGAGTTGTTTATGTGAAGAAGTATCTGTAAGAATGGTTTGCAACTTTAGCCGTTCAAAAGTTGTGAATACTGAAAGATTTGGAACTCCTTTGGGGTCGTGGATGTAGGCAGTTAAGGCCGAACCACGTTAAATTTTATCTCCTTTATATTATTTTTTTCTTACATTATTTCCTCTATTGAAAAAGAATTTGTTCTTGTATATGTTTGCTTCTACTGTCCAACAAAGTGGTATCAGAGCCTATGGTTCGAGTCAGTTGGGCTTGATTGAGTATTGGTTAGAATGGTGGTTTTTGGATCTATGAGGTCCCTTGTGTCGAAAGTTTTCCTGACAATACGAAGGACGGTTCAAGTGAAGAGAGCTTGTGTCGAAAGTTTTCTTAGCAATGTGGAAGCCAAGCGGCGTGTTTCGTATGCAGCGGCGGTGCAAATTAATAGAGCAGGTATGACTCTTATTTACATCATTGAATACTTGTGAAATATAAGTTTTGCAAGAAGAATATTTGTAGAGACAGTTGTTGCAGTTAGCTTTTTGGCAGGACTTTAGATTAAGGGGAGGATTTATTGAAATTTAACCCAAAGTCCCACGTCGGTAAGAAATAGAAATATTACTAGTATTTTGGTCTATAAATATGGCTTTAATTATTTGAGTTTTTTTCATCCTCTAAAAGTGGGAGCTATCCATATGAATAGCTTTTAAGAGTTGTCTATGTGAAGAAGTATTTGTAAGGATGATTTGCAACTTTAGCCTTCAAAAGTTGTGAATAGTGAAAGATTTGAAACTCCTTAAGGGTGATGGATGTAGGCAGTTAAGACCGAACCACTTTATATTGTTTTCTTCTTGCTTTATTTCCTCTATTGAAAGAGAATTTATTCCTGTATTTGTTTGCTGCCGAATAAGAATTCCGTACCCCATTCCTACATTATTAAACAGTGTTTGGTTCCTTTGAAGTAGGAGTTTCTTTGATAGTCCAGAGATTAACCGAAAGACCCGCAGTGGTCAAACGTTGTCTCCAGCAAGCTAAACCAAATGAAAGGGGCTGCAAAGAGTAACATGCGGTGAGAGTACTATGATTGCGGAACAAATACAAAAGAGAAAGGCCATCCAATTCTTGTTGTGTTGTGCTTGACTGAAATGAAAAAGCATACCGGTCAAAAACAAGCCATATGCCTTAAACATGACTGCTGAGCTCATTTCTTCATCTGTAGAAGGAATATAAAAAAAAAAGGAAAGAAATTTGCTTCATTTTTTATTGAATTTTCCTATTCCTTATTGGAGATAATTATATTTGAGCATTTAAGACCTCATTATAAACTCTTTTTTTTTTCTTCCAATCTTGTAAAAGGAAATTCTCATGTCCTTTGTAATAATAATAAGAAATCTTAAATCTTATTGTTTATTTATCAGTTGATGTATCAAATATTATATTAACAGCATAAAAGAGTCAAAGATAATAATAATTTGCAAAATTGATATGTTAAATGATAAATTGTATAAAATAGTTTTTTTCATGAGAAGATCTGAAAATTTCTCTATTGTAATTTGCTAACATTTATGTGAACTTAAATCTTCCCCAGCCTACTGTTAAATGAAAGAAGAAAAAAACTAAAAAGAATGGATAATCCTCAATGATAGTAAAAATTGTCACACATTAGAAATACACATATACATCAACCCATGAGTATCGAACCCAAGTTTAAACTAATGCATCCAGCAAATTACTTTTCCGCTTCACTTTAGACTAACACGTGACGATTTTTTTTTAAATATATGCTTTTATGGTTATACACGCAACAACTATTTTCCAAATATATATACATTTAAAACCAAAAATTGTAATCTCTAATCTATACAACTACACTTTTGATGCAGTTTATTTGTCACAATTAAGATGGTTGAGCTCCTTCTCATATCACCTAATACTGGCTTAAGGAAATTGTAGCAAGCAAAGACGAATTTCTGTGAATAATGCAAAATGGCAGATCGATTTGGCTTCCCCACCGTCAAAAGGTGTCAGAAAAATCCGCACGGCAAGATTATTGGTAACAACATTAAAAAGTCTTTGATTTTCAATTTAAGCTGCCACTTTAATTTCAACCTGTTGAGAGGCTTTTCAAATTTCAACCAATGCTAAAAAAACAAACCATCATTTACTCAAACACAAACCCCATCATAAGTACTAAATGGAAATCTTAATCATGCAGATATAAGTGCATGCACCATGCATGTAATATTGATGCGAAGAAGGTAGATTCTATATATATGATTAATTCTCTAGCTTCAACATAGATACAAGAAAAGTTAGAATCATTCTTTTGATACATAAGTTAGAATCATTCTCCTTTTGGTCAGTGCAAAATGATTTCTAAATGTTTTTGACTTTTTGATTGCTGATTGGAAAGACATTAATTAATTATTAACTAAATCCACCTATAGCATTAATAAACAGGTGATTAATAGTAATCAGATATGTTTATGATGCAAAAGCGTGCCTTTATTTCCACAAATCTCAAACTCAAAATAATATCACTGATAATAAAATAAACCTAAACAAACAACAGAGATTGAGAGCGATTCCTGGCTTCCCATATAAGACCCCCTTACGATAATGTTCTTTTTCTAATAAATGGTTCATATAACTTCCCATTTTAGTTTGTGTGGTCAAGTTTCTTTTTCATTATCTCCTTTCAGGAAAAGGATAAGATGCGTCAAAAAAGAAAAAAAGGATAAGAGCTCAAGTTAAGCATTGGTAATATACTACAGCGTAATCATGATTCCAAAATGATTAATTTGTTTAATAAGAAAATGATTGAATTGAAGGTTAATATTATTTTATAATGGGAGTTAGATGATTTATTTTGTCGGTTACTTGCAAATTTGGAAGGAACATAATTCCGAATCAACAAAGATAGTGATGCGGGACCAAGGCTTGGACAATTGGTTTGGAAACAAGTTGAGAAGTATGATGGGTTATGGAGCATAATTCCCAGTATCAACTTTTGGTTGGTGTGCATGCTATCAAAGCAAGCTTTCGGAGTGTCAATGCATCGGTTCAACCTAAACATCCTCATAGATCTGAACCAAATTGATTAAATTGATTTGGGCCGTCGAATTAATCAGGCAAAATTTGATTGGAGCCGATCAATATTTTATTTGGTCATCGGATTTAGAGGCATTAAAGCTGGTCGTGACCCAAACCAAACATTTCCCTCTTGTATATACTCCCAATTTTATACATAAAACTCGTCTAGATAAATTTTAGCTTCAATTTTACTTTTTAACCCAACACATTCCTAGAGTTATCTAGTTCACCTAGACTCAAACCTTCAGCCTGTTTTTCTAACTAACACACAATCCGAAGAGAACCAACTTAATTGGTTCGATTTGATTTGGATTTTATCAATACTTCATGAATCCACATCAAACCAATTAAAAGTTGATTTGTTCAAATTTATTTTCCCCAAAAATTTAATCTAGACCAACCCATCTACACCTCTAATTAACTAGTTCGAATTGCTTATTTATGAAAATAAATTTTTTGTTAAAAAATTTATTTTCTTTGTTTGATAAAAGAAAACATAACAACAGAAACTATATTTTGATGTCATTGATCAGTATCATATTATCTACGCATAAAAATTAAATTTTTTATTTATTATTATCTAAATAAATTGATTTAATTTTCTATTACCTTAAAAGTCTTGTACATAAAAGAATGTGATTAAACATGAGTGAAAGTTTTTTTTTTCAAGTAGTGTTAGAATTACAGTTTAATTATGATATATTGATAGTGTAAAATTATTTTTACACAACCATTCAAATATATTTAACTACATCGGTAAAACATAATTGATTTTCATCTCACTACTTCAAAAATCATATACATAATAGAATTTAATTAGATAATAATGTGAAAATTTTTACACTATCCGACCATATAAATTAAATTCTTAATAGAGAATTTGAAAACTGTAACACCCTAAAAATTATCTAAAAATTAATTTGGGCTTTACTAGTCATAATTTTAAAAATCTGACAGTTTTAGTAATGATGAGGATGGGTGACCTCCTGGAAGTTTTCCCAAGAAGCGTGTGAGTGAGGACAAAACACGCTGAAAGAACTCGTATTGGTTTGTGGGGATAGTTATCAATCCACAAAGCAGCAGGAGATGTTACAAAACCCCCTAGAATTTAATTCTACTGAGGAATTGAATTGAATTCTATATTTTAGAAGCAACTTAAATAAAAGAATTGAAATCCAACAAAACTAAAGAATTAAAATCAAACCCAAATGGGTGTGATTTGATATGGGAATTGAATTTTAATAAATGAAAATATCAAAACAACCTTACCTGAATATAATATTTTATTCTTAACCTATTAATAAAGAATAAAATAGTAAAAATAATTGAATTAATTAATTTTTAGACTCATTCTAAATAAAAGAATTAAATTAAATTTAATTATTTAATATATTAATTTATTTTAAATATAATAATTCAATTTATAAATTTAATTTTTAATAAAATTTAATTCAATTCAATCTGAAATGGGTTGTAAAATCATTCTTCTATTTACTGAATCTATTAATCTATTAACGTGGTAAAAGATTGAGTGAGAGAGGATGGGAGGATGATGATCCACAGATTACACGCGGCATCGACACAGAGTACAATAGTGGCGTTTTTGTTCCTTGGAATAAAGGCCGCTACTGCGACAAGTTGGTACAGTGGGACATAACAGTTGAGTTTTCCACTTTTCCCATTCCCATTACCCTTTCCCCAGATCTAAGTAACCAGTCAGAAATTACACACATGACACCAACATTTCACCACCAGCTCTCACCATCATGCCCCCTTTTACTTTACACCCATTTCTCAACCCTTTTCCATCATCTCTTATTTTTGACTTGTTTTCAAGATAGATAGATAGATAGGCTTCATAGCATACAGACATGTGATGTGATCCTCTTTCTCAGTTCCTTTGGTTCCTTCTATGGGTTGTTGGAAGCTGCAACCATAAGCGTTCCCTGCTCATCCCATCATACATATATATCCCCAAAATTACACAAACTCACAGTACCTGTCAACATTTTCTCAATGCATTATTATTATTATTGTTGGGGTCACCGAATTTTTCTTTTTGGCAACTTATTAAAGTTAATGCCCTTTTAAGTCCATACATACTATTCTCACTGCCCAGAGAGAGATCCACACACTCTAACCATTTGGCGTGTCAAAAAACACCAAATTCACTTCTGGGTCTGAACTCACTCGTTCAAAAATCGTCAACAAAAACGTGACTAAATAGTCTAGATTTTCTACCTTTATGAACAAAGGGCCAAAAGGGTATCCGACAATCCCCACAATTCGTCGAATTTCGCTCGTTTCAAATCTCAGAATAATGGCGTCAGGAAACGGTGTTTTTTACCCTATTCTGGGTTTTGGAACCTTGGTGCTCTTCATTTACATGTCATTCGGAGGGTTAAGGTTCACTATGGAGGAAGGGAAAACGCTGTCTTTTGTGGAGAGGAATGGGACGCAGTTTGTGTTGGATGGGAAAGCTTTGTACGTAAATGGGTGGAACTCTTACTGGTTAATGGGGCAATCGGTGGAGTTGTATACGAGGCCAAGGGTGCGTGAAATGTTGAGAAACGGTGCCAAGATGGGTCTCACTCTTTGTAGAACTTGGGCCTTCAATGATGGTGGCTACAATGCCCTTCAAACTTCCCCCAGTCATTTTGATGAGCAAGCTTTCAAGGTATTGCTGTTGCATACTTGCATGTAGATCGTGATTTTTCGGAATTTTGTATTATATTGTATATTGTTTTTGTTAGAATTTTATCATAATTGTGTTTTGGCCTTTTGGTGTGTCTGTTCCGTGTTTCACGCCGGCACCGACATATTTTTTCCATCTTTTTCAACGGTCTAATAGTGATATATATATATATATATATATATATATATATATATATTTGGGGTATGATTTTCCCTTTATTTTTATTTTTAAAAAAATTTGGCCTTGTCAGTTTTTGTTCTGTTTTTCTGAAATTGTGTTTTTAATTGCATCCGTCGGCGCTTGTAAAATTGGTCATGCGGCGTGGGTAATCACGCTTCTTGGTTATAATAGTTGAAATCATGCTGGGTTGCTAGGGACCAAACTATGCATGTGGAAGTTTTGAAATACCACATGACGAATGACATACTTGTCTGTTCAAAGCTGAATGTTTTGAGGTTAATGGAGAAAAGATACCGTGGTTCCTGGGTATGTTTGGTTGGAAGATGAAAATGTGAGTAAAATTGATGGTTTCATGTATTATTTTACACATAAAATTTATTCATATAATTTTTATCATCACTTTTGCCCCTTTAAACAAACACAGCCTTAGAGTGATAGAATACAGAATAAAATGATAAGCTGAGTATCTGAGTGGTTGGAATCGTTATAGAATTGATTTGAATTATTTTTTTATGGAAAATACTTTTCACCTAGAAAGATTGCCAGAAATCTATTACCAGAATTATCTGTCAACAAAATAGAATGCACACCTCATATTCTTTAACCACTCATGTTTTGTTACGTGTGCGAACTGTTTTTGGCAGAAATTTTCGGGCAACTAACTCGGGCCTTGTTTCGTTATTCTTTTATCAATGCTTCTAAAGTCGTATATAGTGGCTAGATGATTCAACGTAAAATATGCTGGACTAGTGTTGTTTCTTGTTCCACTTTTGCCATCCCTAATCAATTTATCCCCTTTGAAATTTTCCCAAAATTAGTGTGGGTATTCTTACCTCTTGCTAAGATCAGTTTGACTGACATGCTGAGAAGTTTTATGAAAGAAGCAGTGTCTGCTTTAATTTTATAAATCTCCAAGACATACCTTTCAATTCAAAAGTTGTTGATGATTTCCTTACAGAGATTTGTGTCTAGTGAATCTGTCCTTTTTGTTATGCCTGATTAAATAAAAATGCTTCTGGTGATTCTTTTTGCCTATGCAGTAAGTAAGTTGTTTACAGTTTAACATTATTTTTAATAAATGGAAACCATGCTGAGGATTGGTGGTTTGCAGGCCTTGGATTATGTCGTAGCAGAAGCAAGGCAAAATGGAATAAGGCTGCTTCTTAGCTTAGTGAATAACTTGCAAGCTTATGGTGGGAAGACTCAGTATGTCAAATGGGCATGGCAAGAAGGGGTAGGGCTAAGCTCATCTAACGATTCTTTCTTCTTTGATCCATCAATTCGGAGTTATTTCAAGAACTACATCAAGGTATGACCTGTTTACCTTTCTATTTTGTTTCTTATTCATTTTCTCCCTACCAGCTGTTCCGGTTGAGTCGGCATTATTCTTACTTGCCTTCATTAAAAAAATGTGAGAATTTCATGATTTTCTTTTTTGGCTTAAGTAACCCTGTGATGTACACAATAATAACACAGTAATATTATTGCCTTTACAACTGCCATTATTTGTCATCTGGCAATCTTAGTGATAATACTTTATGACTGGTGCGTCTTTTATGATGCATAAGCTAGTAGCAAAAATTTGTATGATTTCTTTCTTAATAATTGTATACAGCAAGACAAGTAGGTGGCATATTTGTCCCTACTGACTAGACCTGTTGATTGGTATTTGAGGGGCATTCCTGGTCTTCACCTTTTTTCTGAAATTGAATCACATATCACCAAGCATTTTGAAAATAAGCCTGGGAATGGTATCTTGACAAGCAGATGTTCTACCATTGCACTAAGTCTTCAACTGACTAATTTCTCCCCACAAAGGAGTAGACCACTGGGCTGAATCATGATGCAACACATCAACTGCCTTTCTGTTTTATTAAAACAAACAAAAAGGAATCTTATTTCTCAATCTGCATTGAATACTCTCTGCTTTCAGTTTCCTTATGCATACCAAATTTAAAACATATGAATGATTTACACCTCTCTAGACGATGGTTCATGAAGAATTAATGAAGAAATGAAATTATCTTATTGAAGCATTATCACCTTAAGATCTAGCCAATACTCAAGATGCTTATCACCTTAAGTTTTAATAATTTTTTCATGAAGCATTAATGAAGAAATGAAATTATCTTAAATTAATAGTTTCCTGTGAATTTCCTTGCAGACTGTTTTGACAAGGAAAAACACTATCACCAGAATCGAATATAGAAATGACCCCACCATTTTTGGTTGGGAATTGATTAATGAACCCCGTTGCATGTCTGATCCTTCTGGTGACACTCTTCAAGTAAGTCCTGGTCCTTTGCTTTAAGCTCTCCAAATATTTGAGGTAAAAGTACTAGCAATATCAATTACTATTTCAAAGTTGGAATAATTATTCCAACTTCCTTTCATTTTTGTTTTGCTTCATGTTGCTTGAGCCTACAGGAGATTAAAATGTTCAAATTTCTTTTTACTTTCTTGGATTTTCTTTGTTCGTTAAACTATAATGATCTCTGATGAACTGTATGCGGTTTTGGCTGTTCCCTCCACACCATAGAAGTCTGCCAATTTTCCACTAGTGCTTTGCTGAATTTGTTGTTTGGGGTTACTCAATATTCAACATATAGCCAGTTTTCTAATACTCGATTGTGATACTGCAATTTTTTATTCCTTGTTGGGAAATGCATATGAAGTAGAGGAAATGCTTGAAACCTTTCAATTCGAGTAATTAAAATGTGAAAAGATGTTTGCTTTGTCTGATTCATGTAAATTCAAAGAAAAGGAAGAAGGGGAAAATGTGGGGCAGTTTTTGTTCCATTTTAACTGTGGGTTTGGAAGCAGGAGAAAAGGATAGTGGTGTTATTGCTTCTTATATAGGTAAGATATCTGAGTATACACTTTACTTAATTGGCATAGAATTGCAGGAGTGGATAGAAGAAATGTCAAGTTTTGTGAAATCGATTGACAAGAACCATCTGGTGACTATTGGTCTTGAAGGCTTTTATGGTCCTAATGACCCAAAAGATTCAACTGTTAACCCTGAGTATTGGGCATCCAAACTTGGATCTGATTTTATTCGGAACTCCAATACCTCAAATATTGATTTCACCTCTGTTCATATCTATCCTGACCATTGGTAAGCATAGCATGAATGCTCTATCTGTAGTTTTAGATTTGATTAGACGTGATTCTTTTAAATCCAATAAAATCTAGCTTCCGATTTATATGCAGAAGTAACGTCCAAAATGTAAACATGATTTATAACAATGGCATCATCTAATTCATTGCCAACCTCAACTAATGAGAGAAGGCTTAGATGTTGTTGGTCTTACATAACTATTTCTTTTGTACTTTGTCCTATATTTATTTATTCATTTTTGCATAGGTTTCATGATCAATCATTTGAAGATCAACTGGAATTTGTCTCCAAGTGGATGCTTTCTCACATTGACGATGGTGACAAATTGTTGAAGAAGCCCATCATGTTCTCCGAATATGGACTATCAGACATGAACAGGAACTTCTCATTTTCTAACCGAGAAAAGATGTACAGAAGAATTCTAGACATAATCTACAAATCTGCAAAGAAAAACAGGTCTGGGGCAGGGGCTTTGGTTTGGCAATTCTTAGTTGGAGGAATGCAGGAGTTTTCTGATGAATATGGTATGGTCCCATGGGAAAGTTCATCATCAACCCATTCACTATTTATTGAGCAATCATGCAGAATAGCCAAAGTCAGAGGATGGACTCTTAAGGATGCAAGTTTGAAAGAACTTTGTTAGTAAAAATGGTGGTAAAGAAAGTTTTCATGAAGGAACAGGAATCGGAATAAGACATGGATTTTTTCTTTCGTAAGGGGCCGACAGGGATCATGTACAACAATATCCCTCAGTTTTCAACTTTTCATCACCAATATTACAGTGGAAAGTGATTAGTTGAGTATTGAATTTTCTGGTGTAATTGCGTATTGGTGCATTTAATGCAGTTTACCTCACCAAAAAAACCTATACTTGCTTCAAGAAAAAAGGAAAGTTTTCTCAGTTATACTTCTGTGAGGTAAACTGCACCTATACACATATATGCAACTACACCGTAGTAATCACCTAGTTGAGTATATAGTGTGGTCAGCATAATCATAGGTTAGAGATTCTTATAAAACCATTGTATCATTCTAAAGTTTGCCATACTCAAACAAAATGTACAAGGATAAAGTTTATGTAATGAATCTTATGTCATCAAACCCAATTTATATTTGATCATCTGCTCCTGCTCTCTCTCATGTATGTACCTCTCTGGATAATATTGCACCTTGAAACCTTTTTGCAGGAAAACAACAATTGAATGAACTTTAATCTTATTGGTCACAATTTCGAAATTAAGCAAAAAATGCACAAATGAGGCAGAAAACAAAAAATCTCATCCAAGACTTTTGTACTAGAATCATTAGCAATATCCTTTTCACAGATTAAAGCAGATTCAACAACACAAATGCTGAAAACAAAAACAAAAAAAAAAGAAAAAGAAAAAGGCACTGCCCCTGTACCCTATGAAACCCTAGCAAGCTTTAGCACAAAGAAAATGAACACACTGCAGCTAATTACAAGCCCTAATTGGACCTACTCTTTGCCAACCTAGGCGAAGTTCTAACTCCATTTCTCTTCTCACCTTCACCGATCTTCTTCTCCTTGATATTTGTTTTCTTTACTTCATCAATCACCTTCCTCACAGTATCACCAACCTTCACCAACCTCCGACTCTTCCTAGTCCTCACCGCCATCGAATCCGTTCCATCACCGGAACCAGCTTTCAGATCCACATCACTCCCTTCGTTCTCCGAAGCAACGCGATCGAAATCGTCGCCAAGCTTCTTCACCAACCGTCTCCGAACACCGCGATTCGTAACCCTAACCTTAACCTCTTCTTCTTCTTCTTCATCTTCTTTGTCTTCTTCCTCCTCGATTAGTGCCACGAGCCTTCGGCGCTTCGACGCGACGGGAGCGGGTGGCGGCGGAGGGGAATCGGGAGCGGGCCTTTTGGATCCGCGGAGATTGGGCCGGGAGTGGGGGATTGGGCTTTGGGCTTGGGCGTTGGCTTGGGCTTCGCGCTGGGAACGGAGCTTGTTGACGTTGCCTTCGATTTTGCCCTGGAGGCGGAGGCGCTTGAAGCTGAGGCCACCCATGGCCCAGTGGGCTTCTTGGGCCCAGGACATTAATGGGTCGGTGACTGGGAGGGGTGGGTCGACGCGGTGGTCGTTGAACTTGACGTCAGTGTAGAAGCGTGGGCGGGGGAGGCTGCTGCCGTAGAAGTTGCTAGGGCACTGAGTCTGAGGCACTACCATTGTAATTTGGCGAATAACACCTGAAAGGTGATGATAACAGAGAGGGAGGGAGGGAGGGAGATGTGAAACACTGAAATGGAGAGCGGGTATTGGTGGGGACTGGGGATTGAGTTTGTTGTTTTATAGCGATGTGAAAAAAGAATGAGGTTGTCATGGCGGGAACGTTACCCTGGCGGGACGAGTTGGCGCCCCGCTAAAAAATGCTGTGAAATTTTGGCGGTTTTTCATTTGTTTCTTATGGGCCTGTTTTCGGCTTTGTTGAATTCGATTCGGGGAAGCTTCGATTAGCTAGGTGAATGAAAGAAAGATAGGCCGACTGGTTAAACATTGTCATAACCCATTTGTTTATTTGTTTTTTGGGGTCATCGAACCCATTTAATTTATGAATTTAGTTATATATTGTCATATTTCAATTAGTCTAATTATGTATTGTCATATTAATAAAAATATTTAGCCCAATAAAAATTAGTTAAGGGAACAAATTAAATGGGGAAAGAATGTTTTTGGTTTAAAAATCAAACCCTAAATCTGCCCTAAATCCCTATCCCAATGAGTTAAGCGGAATATATTAAAAAATTAAATTTGATGTATTGATAATATAAAATAATTATATCATTTTTCAGTCATATATTTCCATCTGTAAAATTTTCTTGATATTCAAATATTCTTAATAATGTGATAAGATATGATTTGATGCTTGTAAATTTTTTTTTTATAGTTGACAGCTTATATAAATTAAGCACCTTTTTAACTTATAAAAGTACAAAAGTATTTTTTTTCCAAATTAATAAAGTCATATTCAAATATCAACCACTACATAAGTAAAGATGAGCATGAGTGTATTTACTGTGTAACTTTATTGAATTATTCCTAATCTTAGACCACTTATTTTGCTGTGATCTAAATTCCCGGAGGAAATACCATTCCAATTCCTCTTTCATCTCTTGGGAAGATTCTACAAAACTTACTTTGAAAAATGAACTTTTGAATGTTCACCCGCTTTTTACTATACATAAAGAGAAATTAAGAACCAGACAGTTAACAATGGTTTTGGTGGTAAAATTTGGTACTTCAATGTATGCTACTGCATCGACCCAAAAAAAAAAAAAGGAAAATAACTTTTCTACTGTTAATCATCTCTCAAATTTTATAACGAAAAATTTACCCTACAATGTTTTTCACCAAATTTTAAGGGAATATAAAACTAACTCCGGGTGTAAAAGAATTCTGATTCCATGGTGCTTGGCTTTGAGGTCCACAAATGGTCAAATGCTATGCTACTTTGTAGTTGAATAACAGAATAACACAAGCATTCCCTTCTCATCTAGAAAACCAAACTACTAGTACATTAATGGACCAAAAGAGAAATACCAACTGTATGCACAACCACCACACAGTGTTTGGAGTACAAAACTAAAAAATACAAAAACTCAGGCAGGATTAAAATAAAATGAAATAAATAATGGTTGGTGCTACAATACACAAACAAAATATGACAGATTTTTCACCTAAAAAAAAGGGACAGATTTCTAACAGACTGGTGAAAAATGGGCCTGCTACTTCATGACTTAATCCAAATTCAGCACAAGCTCGTCGAAGCATTATCACGTGCTCTTCCCAGGAATAATTAAGGATACTGTAACATTTGGCCTCACACGCAAATTACCGGGGATCTGAATAAGCTTCGCATCTGTTCCCCTGTGGATCCTGAGCGGGATCTATCAAATAGCATCATAACACCTGGGAGATACAGCACACACAAGATCTGTATAAACTTCACAGGGGGGGAAAAAAGTGGGCTCCTCTGCGCATCCTGCAACAATATCAAGGTGCAGATTCGCATTTATTCAAGATACTACATAGGCATTGTTCTATAACCTGAATTAATACAAGGAATCTCAACAAAATCACAGGATTCCTGGAGTTAAAAAACAAGGTGGTTATGTAACTTGAGATTAAAGTATAACTATCAATATCATCACGACCTTTTGAATGATCATAGCAGAGGTTGCACATGCAGGACTAAAGAAAGTATAAAGATTTCATCAGTAACCAGGATTGTCGCAATTTGCCATCAAACTAGCAGGTTTTTTAATTTGCCATCAAACTAGCAGGTCTTTTAATCCTTTCTTCCCTCTTTTTTTTTTTAACTTCTTATTCGATTTTGCTCAAGCAAGAAAGAAGCATGGTCAACTTTAGTTTCCAAATACATAATTCCGCTCATAAAGCTGTACATGTGGTAAGCTGTTCCTATCTCAGCTCGTAGAGCGGGAATCTCACAGCTAGAGGCCACTAGGGAGACCTTTGCCAAGGAGTCAAACGGTGGAGCTCGGCAGAAAAAGGCTGAGGAAGAGGTTTGCTACTTAGGGGAGAGTGAATAGTAAAGAAGGTAAAGGTAAACGATACTTTTTTGTCTTACGTCATGTGTAAAGGGATTAGACCTAAAGCTGGTATCACACCGTTCTAAGATGTGCAGCTGCTTCACTTTGTAAACTCCATGCTTGGTGCAGTAACGTATTTCAGCTTTCAAAACATGTTTGTAGCAGGCAATTTTACTAGAACAGTATTGAGAAAATGAAAAAACCAAGAAAGATGAGCATACTCCTACAGAGACAACAAATCTAAATAATATAAAACTACTTTCATGATCCAAAAACACAAACCGAGGATGGTGAGTTATACTAGAGAACCATAACACAAGATCCTATCAATTGTACGTTGCATTCAGTTAGAGGACAAAAAGCTAGTAATAAATTATTTCCTGGCAATGGAATTGATGTCTATGAATATTTGAGAAGTTTGATTATTATACCTGGAAAAGGATTTTTATCAGTGTTATGAATTGGAAGGCTGTGTTTGACACAACTCAGAACTCAACATATGATGAAGAAGAGCATCAACCCTCTGGCTTCGTGATTTTGTGCTGCAGCAAACCAATATTGTTAAGAGGTATAAAAAACAGTTCATATATTTTCAACTAACAACTCAAGCTTTTAGATTAAGTTGGTGTTAGACAAGACATCAAAGCATGACTAGTTGAGTTCAATCACTACCATTCCATTTCTCGTAATTAATTTACAGAACAAGATAAAGTAAGCTTGTGCATTGTCTACACTTGAAGCCCAAAAACCCCTTGCATGGAACATCATGTTAAAGATATAAACTATTCCTGTGCAATCACCTAACAACTAAAGCTTTTTAGGATGAATTGGTCTTACAAATATAAAAGAAGCAGTTCATCATCTGCAAATAAAAAAAGTGGGCATCCACATAAATATCGTCAGCTTACCCAACAGATCGTCTTCGATATTTATCTCCTTCAACTTTCTGGATTGAGATGCCAAATACAGGGGTTAGATTTTGAACAAGATTAAAGCTACATATTAAATTGACAAACGATTTATAATGTATGATGCACTAATGGCACTAGGAACAATCAGAAATAGGTGAAGCTGATAGCAAAGAGCCACTATTACAGTTATAATAATAATGTCACAAAAATCTCTTTGGAGCACTGAAAGTGTGTCATATGGATAGTTTATAGTATAATCAAGGAACAAGTGGCTTCCACGTAAGGAGAAATATATTCCAGGTCCGTATTGAAATTTCTATGATGCCAATTAGTTGAAAAATTTAAAAAAACTTCTCTTCACACAGCGATCAATAATATTAATATACCGCTTGCTGCATACATTGAGGTGTGAGAGTAATCACCGCTATTCAGAAAAAGTTACAGTGGAGTGCAGTGTGTTTTCATGTGGCTTAAGGAGTCCGGGAGCATGTCTATTGATAGTTATCAGAGCTTTTTGTGGTCACAAGTAACAATAATGATAAGTTCACTATTTAAGTAGCAACTAATTTAAAACTTGGTTCCAATTAAGGGGGTTACATATCAAAATTGGTGCAACTGTTAAAAAATTAATTTTCTACTGAACTACATATCACTTAGCTACAGAGGAAAAGCACGGGAACTTAGGCCGCATTTGGTACCTGTTTTGCGACAGAAAGGATGGAGATAGTGAGACGGTTGAGACAGAAATGATATTGGAGACCAAGACGGAACTGTGTTTAGTAGTGGTATACACGACATATGATTGATGAAAAGACGAAGAAAATTAGGTTATGATTTGATGAAAAATTAAAAAGTGAGAAGGGCGAAGATTGAAAATGGAATGTTTAGAAAGATATTCTTTGGGAAAAAATAATTTAAATTTATGTCCTAAGGACGTGTCTCCAATGTTCCTCCTTACAGAAATTGGATCAAATTTTAAGGTTTTTGTCTCTGTTCCTTTCTCCAAACACATTTCTGTCCTCAATGTCTTTGTATTTCTTATTCCGGGACATTTTCCAAACGCTACCTTAGAGTCCATTATTGACAAGAATTCAATTTTAAATACAAACCTCCTCGTCATGTTCATCATAGGAACCCGACTCGAGCTCCATTTCAGCAAAGAATGCCTCCAAGACAAAAGCAACAACCTGAAATACAGGAAAGACATATAATCATTTCTGACTCGATAAACATAAGCAGCTCGTTAAGACGAGAACAATTTGAGCATAGTATCAAAATTCATTCTGGTTCGTTTCACTATGACAAGTCATAAAAAATACCAACACAATTTCATATAACTGTTTCTCTCTAGAAATTGTAACTACATGGTAAGCTTGAAATTGTAAAAAGAATTAGTATGTGTGCATGTCAGTTTTGGAAAATTGCAAATCTCACTCCCGAAATATAAATTATGTATTCCACATTTATGCCAGTGGATTTATAAGGTATTAAATAAGCACAAAGTAAACCGTACCAAGTTCAAAAGCAGCAAAACAGTGATTAAGTAGAAGCTAATGAAGTATACATAAGACCAAGATGTCCCAGTTAATTCCTTGTAGCTCTGAAATGGAAAACCATATAAACTGTGGGGTAAGCAAGCACATATTAAGGTCATAATTTGAAAACAATATAAATAGAATTCAGGCAACAATTATTTGCAATTGCTAACTGATTTGAATAAAAATTAAAATCTGACATTAGTCACACGCATCAAGAAATTTGTGCATATTTTAGATTTATCATTTATTAGTTTGAATAACATTGCAACACCGCCAACCTATGATTTGATGTTACTCGCTTTACTTTTGCATTAGCCATAACATTACCCAAGTAACATCAAATTGCACTGTTCATTTCTAGTCAGATATACGACAATAACAAAGCCTTTCACATTCCATTAGGTGAGGCTGGCCACATGGGTCAAACAATGTAATTGTGTCCTATCTTAAACCATTTTATAGACATTCCATTTAAATCCTAGTTGTTCTTTTTCTTTTTCTTTTTTGACTTGGAAAATTCCAGTATTTCCTAATGGTATCATATAATATAGCTTTTATTGGTCTATTTCTATCTCTAACTCTCACAGACTAACCTTCATCCTATATATTCTTCTCATTGAAGCTTCTACAAGTCTTTTCTCCCCATAACCAAATCATATAAGGCAAAATTCAAACAAATTTCCCACAAGGTTCTTTGATCCATGAGAAAAAGGTATTTGGGTCAATTTATATGCCACATACCATTTTGACTAAAGCATAATTTTTTATCACATGATAATGAACTTATAATTTATAAAATCTATATGTCAAATATTGTCAAAGTATTACAATTTTGTTGTTAATAATCATATGTATGTCTATGTCACATATTGTCTTATTGTCTTTTTTTCACTTAAATTAACGAATCAATAATTGCATGGGAGGCCATTGTAATTTTGGCAAAACCTCAAGGATCTTTAGTGACAATTTTACAATAAAGGGTGTCGAATCTAATTGCACTAAAAAGAGTTCAGTGTAATTTACCTATAAAAATACCATTGGGACCAGAACAGGAATCTAATTGTCAAAAGAAATAAGAACATACAAATAGATATCACATAGAAACAGGGAAACAACTGTGACTAACAAACAACAGGAAACTAATTGTCAAAAGTGACATGGATTGGTGACACTACTCATACCTGCATCCATACTTGCCAGTTCCCCATGACTACTAAATTGAAAAGTGTCACCATTCCATTAGGATAATCATTGAAATTAAAAAGCAAATAGCTATTTTCTGTTAAGAAAAATACTCTGAGAACAACTTTTATCGCAGGCAGCAATAATTCAATTTCAGAAGCAATAAATCATCCAGTATTAAAATTCAGGTCGGATTGCTAACCCAAACATCACCACCACCTTCTAGGAAAACGTCATGTTTAATAAAGCATGATGAAACTACCAGAGTTTGAAATTTTTGGGGATTCTTTGAAGGAAAATATGTGGCTATCATGGGAACAAATCAACTGCTACAGGATTAAAGGAGACAGATTTATAGATGAACAAAGGATACTCATTATCAGCAAGATCTGTTACTTCCAATTTGAGGTTTCCAGCATTAACAAGTCCACCAAAAATCTAAGAATTCAAAGATAAATGGAAAGTTACTGTATTGATAACAGTAAAAATTAGAAAAAGAAAATAGGATAAATGCAATAGGAAAGAGAATTTGAATCTGTAATTTAACTTATTAATCTGAATAGAAATAAAGAAAAAAGATCAACCAAAACAATCATTTTTTTACCTGTACACCAACTGAGCAATATATACATAAGACACAAAATATGATCCCGAAGTATGGCATCAAACTTGGTATAAGAGTTAAGAAAGTTGCAACAAAGCCTCGGAACCGGTGGACATACATTAGGAGCCTTATCAACCTCAACATTCTTGCCAGAAGAAGGTAGCGAATCCTATAAAGAGGATAGGAGGAGAAATGTGTCATTGCATCCTCAAAGAAATGCTACAGTGCCAATGATACAAAACTTCCAATCTTCAAATGAACATACTGTAGTCTGGTAACAAAATGTAATTTTTTTAATGTTCAAAAACTGTAACTTCTACAAGAACTGTTGCATCTTGCTTTGGAAGTAAGGAAACTAGATCTGGCATGCAGAAGACATAAAAACGCAAGCACAACTTAGCTCCTGCAATCAATGAGGGTCTTCCAAATGGCTGGCTTAACCAATTCATCTCTGATCTCACGGTTACTGACATTTCATCTACTAAGGTCTAAAAGATATAGGTGTTACACAAACTCCTTTGCATGAACTTGGACATTAATTTACTAACCCTTCACGTCTTCACCCATTAATAAGTATGTGAATTCACACATTTAGTTGCTTTGACATTGGCATACCATTTGCAAATTTGTACTATTGCCAAGTGGAAAAAATGATGTATCCAGTTTTATATGGTATTAATAGAGAAGTACAAAACTTCAATTTTAGGAAATGATCCATGGATAATAATACATCTCTGAACATTAATATAATAATTCAACAGTACAGCAGATATGAAAAAGACCACTAATGTGATTTGAGTGTTTGGTAAAAATAAATCCCAAAATCGGGACCACAAATATTTATGTCCATGGAGTGATTTGGAATTATGAACCCCACCTCCCCCAACCAAAAAAAAAAATCAAAAAGGAACTATGGAATACACAAACATTCAGAGCAAAAGGTTCATGTTTCATACCACTCTCCATTTGAGAAGAAGGACTGATCATCAGGCGTAGCAAAAGTTATAGTCTCTCCAATGACTGCAAAAGATTGAGTCATTAGTCAGAACATCATGACATTGCCTTGAAAACTGTTCCCGCATAGCATACAAAGAGAAATTATATGGCACGAACATATTTTCTTACTTTTAGCGCGAAACAGTGTTCACTTCAATGTTCTATCCTGATTTATTTCTCTTTCTCCCATGACTTTCCCACAACTGACTAATTTCATTGGATGCAATTTATTTCATGCATGTTTGCGTATTTGGTTTTCGCACCAAATAGCACAGCTCATACAAATTCAGGGCCTCAAAAAGAATAAAATGCATTATATTCATAAAACAGCTGATTATAGATACCTATGGTAATCACAAATGTCATGAGAAAAGGTTAAAAGGAAACTGCATTCATTCAACCAGATATCACTTAAAGGATAGAAACTACTGGCAGTAGAAATCAGTTACCAATTATCCATGTGATGATAAAATCAAAGCGATTTTGACCATCCTGCCAATAGTTCTCAAATCCATATGAATAAACCTTTAGAGCCATTTCGATTACATATATCCACCCTGTAAAACAGAAACGAATGATCAGCAATGCAAATATTATCAAAATTGTAACACTTGGTGCATAACAACCGTTAAAAATAAGGAAATATTTAGTAATATCTCCATTATATCTTAAGAATATTTCACATCATATCTTAAATTAATTTAGATTTATTTAGGTTGATTTTATCATTATGTTTAGATTTTATCTTTACTTTATAAATAGGATTATCTCAGTGTATCACATCACCACAATATATCAATATATTTTCATATTAGCTAGAGTTGTTATTCTCTGTCTTTTCCTTCTCCACAATCTAAAATTCTCAATTTCAACATAGTATCACAGTGGTATCATCCACCATGACCTGTGTCCATCATTCTGATACAGAGATTCCAGTAATTTGGAACTCACTTGTACTATATCTCCGACTATCCCACCATTGCTCAGTGTGCCAAGCCCTTCAATTTTGTTAAAGGATTGACACTGATCTTGGTTTCCAGAAATTTTCAAGCATAAAACCACTACTGTTTCTGCTTTCGATGACCTTTCCACTAAGAAGCACGGATACTCCAAAAATCTTGCCCCACCCGTATCGGACACGTTTGCGACACCGACATTTTGACGACACTCAGGACACCCATATCTAAGAAGTGTTCTACTGTGCTGCTTCATATCTTGGTCTCGAGAGCCCTTGATATGGCATTGAATATAGCAATAAACTCCATTTTTATTATATAAATATTTGTTCATTATTTTTTATGGATAAAAACTTATGTAGATTTTTTAATTCTAGTAATTTTTTTGGTCAGTTCTTGGTTATGGGATATTTTTTAACCATAAAAGTGCTTAGATTTGGTTTTTCTCATCATAACATGGTATTTTTATGTTTTATTATACAACGCATCTTAACCATGTCGTTTCCTATATTTCGTAAAAATCGTCGTGTTCCTGTATCTGTGTCGTGTCGTATCCATATGCGTGTCATATCAATGCTTCCTTGCCTTTCCATTATTCGTCCCAGCTATGTCAACCCCTCTCGCAGTGTGCCACTTCCAGTAGTAAGAAAACCACCCTTCACTGCCGGCAAGCTTTTCTGGCACTGTTTCTGACCGTAGACAACCACGCCAGAAACCGCATCCTCCTCCGCGGCCCACCCTTGCCAACAGCATCCGCAGAAACTGTCACGCACCCACACTCTCCATCTCCCATGTTCTGGAGCACAGACACCCGCCGCTGCTTCTTGCAGCGCGTGGCGAAGCGTCCGGCAACGTCATTGGCCGCCTCACCCACTTTCGTACTCGCGCCACTGTCCACTTTCCAGATCCGTGCTTGGTTTCATAATCGTGCACTTCATCAACTTCAGCTTTTTCTTATTTCTGATTCTACCCCCACTTGTGACCCATGGTTGTGACCTGAGTGATAATATTAAGTTGTGCTCCCTATCAACCTCCTATTGTGAATCATAGCAATTGTGATATTTGTCTTTCACTCAGTCACGCCAGTGATATACTCTTCCAACTTTGGATCTCCAACCTTTCAACTATTCAAGGTTTCCATATATTGTTCTTGCGATATATTATTGGATGTATAGGAAATTTTCGCTGCCTTCATTGCATCTCTTTCAACGCTGATAGCTGTGTCTCTTCTTTTCAGTCATGCAATTATCCAACAAGCTATTCAAGCTAATGTTCATTCCAACTGCCTTGTTGTGTTATCTTTTTTGAACATATCCAACATCCCCGAGTTGTCTTGCTAGTTTTTAATGGAGATCATTTTTATATTTTAAGGCTTTAATTGTAACAAGCTTAAAACTTAGTAAGCTTTAACTTGAGGGGGAGTGTTAGAAATAAGGAAATATTTAGTAATATCTCCATTATATCTTAGAATATTTCACATCATATCTTAGATTGATTTAAGTTAATTCAATCATTATGTTTATATTTTATCTTTGCTTTATAAATAGGATTATCTCAGTGTATCACAACAACACAATATATCCAATATACTTTTATATTATTGAGTCTTTGCTTTCTTTTTTCTTCCTCCACTATCTAATTCCCTTAATTTCAACAACAGACTGAAAAGCACAGAGAGAAAATAAGGAATCACCAACTATTCAGCATTATTGGGGATTCTTACAGACAAAACAAGGATGGAGTGAAATAAACAAGCAGTTGACTTACACATTCTCATAATTGATTTTAACATGCTGTAAGATAGCAATTATCAGTTGCCAAAATCCAGATGTAGACAAAAAATTTTGAGGTGCAATCATTTTTTGCGCACAACCACAAAAGTATTTCTGAAACCAGGCATTAACCCCTTTACTTCTATGTTCTAACTTCCCTCACCTTAGCACACATATCTTATTTCTAAATGAACAATAGTGTTGTTAAAATAAAGCATGTGACTAAATGTATTGAGTCATGTGACTGGTAATAAATTGGAAAGGATAGAAGGCAAGACATTGTAATAATAGTAGACATAGGAAATAGTTTAAGTCTTTTGTTATTGTTTTTATGAAAATGTAAACTATTTTGTATTGCACTATATATAGTGTTGATGGGCATCCATCCTATAGTGAGCATTGAACCTAGGTATTTCTGCCACATTGTTCCAACTTCCACTCCTCTTTTCCTTTTTACTTTCCTGCCAATTCAACAAATATTACCTCGTACAACTCATTCTGTGTCAGAAAGCATAATCATTTGGTATGCCAAACTAATAAAACGAGCTCATAGCTATCTAGCTCCAAAATCTGGAATTCTCTATTCTCCCACATCTGTCTTATATTCTTAACTCCATTGAACTACACTCTCTTCAATTACTGCCATTTTGAAGAAGGTCAAGCAAAATGCAATGAAAGCTCTGGCTCTGCAGTATCTTTTAACCCTAAAACTAAAACTTGTAATGTAAATATTTGAAATGACACAATCTTATATTAAAAACAAAAAATGCCACTGCATATAAGAATACTGAAGCAAAGGAGTCAGAGAGCTTGGTGATTCAATTCAACTGTCTGAAAAGAACTTTTGTTGTAGAAGATTACATCCTCTAAACCAGGCAACAATTTTTACATTACTAAAAAATAATTCACATACTGAATATCAAGATATCAGATTGATTTGGACATCCTTACCAAAAACGAACTCAACCACTTGCCACACCTTTTGAGCAGAATTGTTTTGTATATCAAGCTGCAATTTTAAATTAATACAAAGATATCAACATCTGGACATGCCTTGTAACAAAAGGAAAAAAAAAAAAAAAACTAGAACCAGCAACACCATACAAAGCAAGATCTAACCAGATGAGGCCTTAACATAAAAATTCTAGTAACTCTCAGTTATAAACAAAAATATTGTGTTTCAAAATCACATCACTGATGTGCATTTTGTATTGCTATTAAGAGTGTCACTATCTTTCATAAATATACTTAGACAAGATTTTCTAAGGTTATTTAACCAGCCCATAAATAGAATATATGATATGGAGAGAAATGGTATGATAGTTTAATTGCATTTGCCAGAGCTTACAACAGCTGCCAGCAGATTATCAAACATTAAAGCTGGAAAACGTACGATAGATTTCAGGTTGTCAGTAGAAGTGTAAAACTATTAACCTTTTGAACTGTTCCTATAGTTAAATAAATAATGCATAATGAATTCATTAAACACTACTATAAATAATTTTTACAACAAATAGCACTGAGACCACCAAATTATTGATAAATGCAAATATATCTCACTTACGGTCACATTAAGCACCATTTGAATCTATATTTTAATTTCAAAACATGTCATACCGTTGTCTCAATAATAACAGCAACCAGGTTGAGTACAAGAATGAAGGAGACTAGGTAACCAAACATGGGGCTCTTCACAAATGCTTTCAATTTCTTTGAGGTGGATGAATGGTAGAATGCTAAATACTCAAAGTAAGATGGCTGCAACCAAATAGGAGAGTATTAAAGATGCTAAAAATCTTTACCTTCCTCATTTCAGTACTTTCCAATGAACTTCCAAATGATTTAAATTTGGAGTATTTGAACTTACAGTATCCTCCTTCTGGAATTTTAAAGCAATGGCATGGCAAATATCAGCAAATTCATCCTTATTGATCTTGAAAAAAGAAAAAAAAGATGTTACATGAAGGATTAAAGGCACAAATACTTTGGGCAAACCACAATTACTTGTAATATAAGCACTAGCATAAAAGATAATCAAGACATATAAGAACAAATATTACCTTTACATCTCGACTATCATCGAGCTCATCAAATATCAACTCAAATTCTTCCCTTGGGATCTTCGGCAAAGTCCTACAGAATACATAAAATTCACAAATGCCAAAACATCTTCCCTTTTCTAAAATTATTATGAGCAACAAATAATAACAAGATAAATCTGATAGCACAACTAACATAAGGTTATACCTGTACTTGTTCAACTCCTCAAAAAGCCTAATGCATTGATCTTTGTTAAGATATCCAACATTCTGTGGGCACAAAATGGAATCTTTATCAGCTTTAGAATTGACGCTAACAAGTTGTATTCAGTCACAAAAGAAACCCATATCACAGCATTGGAATCAAGAGATATAGTCATAATTTCAAAACAAAAGAAGACTATATTAAGAACAATTGCATCATCACAACACTTGGGGCCTGTTTGCTTTGCCTGTTTTCAGTTTTCAGTTTTGTGAAGGAAAAACTGAAAAAACTGAAAACTGAAAATTTCAGTTTTCAGTTTTTTCAGTTTTTCCTTTACAAATCTGAAAACTGAAAACTGGAAAATGCAAAGCAAACAGGCCCTTAGTTTTTTCTATTAAAAACTATATAAATGTAAGATATTATATACAATCATACCTGTATAATACATACACACACATACAAGAAATTAATTGGGCAGATTACATTGACCTCTCCTAAAGTTTGGTGAAATTCGCTTCGGCTCCCTTCTATTTGTCCGGGTGACACTGACCTCTCCCAAATGAATTGTTTATTATGCGATAGAGGGGAGAGGAATATAATGACTATACAAATTCAAGAGAGGTTGGTGTAATGTTTTCACAAACTCAAGGATATCCTGAGCAAACTTTATAAATAGAGAGAAGGCGTGATAAATTTAACCAAACCTCAGGGGAAAAAAGTGTAAATTACCTAAATTAATTTACTCTTTAACTATGAATCTAGAACACGCCAGCTAAAATTTATTAAATTTAATTTTCATATTGACTATATATTAAATTAAGTTATTTTTAATTACAAATTAAAATGAAAAATATAAATCAGCTATGAATATTTTTGCTAATGTAAAAAAATACAGTTTTTTCTCTAATATTTCTATGGAAGTATTTTTTATATCGTCAAGTAATTTTATGAGAAAAAATTACTTTATATTTGTCATATCCAAATAACTAAACAACATTTCATTATCACACAAGTTAGTTTTACAATTACATCTAAACATAAATCAATTTTTTCCTTTAATGCTTTTGTTTTTACTTTTGAGAAAGCACTTCTTTTAAAAGCTTACCCAAATGGACCATAGCAACAACAGAATCTGAAAAAAACCCTTTAATAAACTGTGTTGATACAGAATAATAGAAAAATTTACTGGATATTTTCTCTACAATTTATACTTATAGGTTGCATGGGTCTTTGACAAGCAGGAAAAAGTAAATGTCAACTTAATTATTCACTCATCAGACATAATATAAACCAAATTTACTCCTCTAGATAATGACGAACCTAACTAAAAGTCCAAAGTTTTGAATCACTTGAAGATTATCTCTCTCTCACAATTGAAGTTTTCATTTAGGAATAAGGTAATTTACACTCAATTCTCCTAAGGTTTGGTGATTGTAAAATTTACCCAGAAGGTCCTTGAATTTGTGAAATCATTACACCACCCTCCTCTCTATTGTACAAAGAACGGTGCATATAGGGGAGGTCAATGTCACCCGTACAAATAGAGGGCAGAGGGAGTGAATTTCCCCGAGCCTCAAAGGAGGTCAATGTAATTAGCCCTTAGGAATATGTAATGTCCACCTAGCAAGAGCATTTTAATGAAGCTGGGAGCAACTTGTCACCAACTCTTTTGGGCTTTTGGTTAACACCTCATTAACCCAATGGTTAATATGTAACCAGCACTGCCAACACGACCAACACACCAAGAATTATCAATCAATCATATTAGCAAACATGGAAACACCATTCTAAATTTCACGTGACGTTTAAAAGATTCTTATCACTTACAAGTTGGGCAAAGACCATTGATATGTAACTATTTTTAGATATAAGTTTTTGAGAGAGATGATTCATGAATAGTTTTATATCTAACATCTACATCCTAATGCACATTGAGAGGCTGTAGATGCCTTCACAAAAAGAGAAACTTACTGAAGCCTTCTGTTTTATCAGTTATTATACATAGAAATAACATCTTTAAGTCTTATGAGGCAGAAAAAGTGGTGTTAGGTACAATAGTTTGGATTGTTGAAAATAAGATGCAATGAAATGAACCTCTATTCCATTCCATCCCATACCATGTCATTCCATCACACTCCATTCCATTCATCATTAAATATCCAAACATGATTCAGTAAGTTCTCATTATGTTATTAACCGTTATCAATGCTTTCATTATAGTGAATAATTTCTGTCTTTTTCTCCGTTATTTTTTAAACCCTCGCTGACACACTTCTTAGTTATTGCCTATCCTAAATAGTAAATACACAGTTTGGTCCAACTCAGTAGAAACATTATAAATTATGCGATTCTAATTAAAGAGGGAGAAGAAAAGGACCTTAATTTCACAAATCTATTTTAAATGCCAATGAATTTTGAAAGAAGTGAGCTTTATAAAGTATCATGAAAGGAGAGTTTTCAAGTTCGCAATATAATGAAAGCTGAAAAGTTCTACTTTTCAATTAGAACTATCCCTTTCTTTATTCCACAACCACAAAAACTGGGGAAAAAAAAAGGAAAAAAACTATGATATTGTCTCCTCTTTTAAAGTTGAAGTAAAACAGACTTTCTATTCAGTCAAGATAATATCAAAAAGGACAAAGTGCCAGAAGAAAGAAGGGTAGCAAAAAATTATATTAATGTATGCTGGTACTTGGCAACGGCTAATTGCATATCAAATCAATAAGAGAAAAAGGAAATGAAACAATAGTTGTTTAAATCAGCAGGTCAGCTTTATTAGACAGTGGATCAATAAACTAAAACAGAGAAAAATCACACTTACACGTGCATCTAAGAGATTGAAAGCTTTCTCCAACATTCTCCTTTTCATATGATCCATCTCGGAAACTTGTTTTACAAGCTACAATAAAAGAATATTCAGGCATCGTTATCAACTTATTATTTGTTTTAATATCCATCCAACAGTATATAATATACAATCAAAATCTTTCTAATGTATTCCCGGTTCTATAGCTAAATAGTAGATGACTAATACACATGTAATCCTTTCAAGTTTCACGTATGGCATAAAGAAAAGCAATGGCATGGCAAAATTTACCTCACTCTTGAAACTATCATAGACAACAGCAAGGACCAAGTTTGTCACAAAGTAAACCCCCAAGAGCACAAACAGAATAAAATAGAGGCAATACCAACGCGAAACCCTTAAAAGCCAACAAAAACATGAGTGATGATTAATGATAATATATCTCAAATTGAAAGGACAAAGTCATCTACCTAGGCAGATTCAAACTGTAAAATTAAAAGTTAAAACACTTACTTGTATGCAGGAACCCAAACATCCGGATTATTGGATGTGGTAAATAAAACAAATATCTGATACAACGTAGTACCATAAGAAGTGAATACTGTTTTTCCTTGTATTGTATCTTCAAACATCACATAAGCCACCCAACTTGCAAAAAGAAGAAACAGAAGCCCCAAAGCCTGCAAATCATGATTATTAGACAAGCACACAATATCCAGTAAGAAACCATTGAATAAATTGAAACAATCCTAATTTATCATTCAAGCAAAACCCAATAGATATTGAATCTTAAAATGACATACACATTGTTAAAAAGTTGAAAATAGGAACAGCAAAGAGCAAGGAGAAACAGAATGAAGGTGAACTAACCAAGACATTTAAGTATGTTCCCAGCATTCCACTCAAGATGACGATGGTTTCTCGTAGCTCCCTAACATATAAAAATGCGGAGTTACACTACCTGAAAATTATGATAAAAAGGATTTTCCTTCTAGCTGAATATAAATGACTTTCTAAATTGTAAGGCATGTAGAACCATGAACTATGAATAGCGCCTACTGTCAAGTAAGAACCAATGACCTCTAAAGCTTAAAAATTAGAGTTTTCCAACCAAAGTATTGAATAAGGAATCAAAAAAGGGAAGTTTTGAAGCTTCTGAAGCATTTAATGTATTGAAAATTTCAAAGTTCTAAATTTTAGTCAACAATTGTCCTTTCTCTAATTCCTTAATCAGTGCTCTACCAGAACTTGTTAGCAAAACCCTAAATATTAGTATCAAAAGAAGTTCTTTGTCCTAGAAATTTTATTTTCCTATCATTCCACTCAATTAGTTAATGACTCCAGCTGTCCAGCTTTGGGAATAACACTGACACTGATTTACCTACAAAAACAAAATTCTAAAATAAAACATTAAGAAAATATTCCATTACCCAATATCCATGAATATCATCAAAAACAGTCCATGTTCACCGATGTAGATTATACAAAATATGTTGTACTCTCCCTAATGAAGATATGTTGTGCAAATAATAACTTCAATTAAAATCTAAATTTGAAGCACCGCAATGTTGATCCTAAAATTTTCAAGCAGAGGTTCAAAAGTTACAATCTGCGACGGTATGTTTACCTAAAGTAAATGAAAAATAGAGATTGATCAATCAATACCTAATATTCAGAACGAAAAGAATAACCCTGATATAAGGTGCAACTCTGAAAGGTAGGAAATTAAACGCAACTGGAGACAAATAGATAGCATAAACCACCATATCAGCTACAAGGACTAATAGACAGAAGACCTGGAAATACCAAAAAAATTAACTTATTAGCAGACTACATATATTTTAATAATGGATTTTAAAAGTCAGGACAAATGAAATTGATATGATTGTTCCCTCCACTATATCAAACAATCCCCATCTTCTCTGATACAAGCACCTTATGTGGATGTTAATTCATTAAATGATATTTCAACACAAGATCAGATGATAGTGTTAAAACCTTTTCTAAACCCAAGGCTCTAGTTCAACAACAATTTCACATGAATTTTGAATGATTTAAATGCTTCTAATCATAGCAGAATTAACATTAGAAACAGGGATCTTGTCCAAAAATCACTATTATTGAGGAGCTGTTTATTCCCCAGCTTCCATTATTTCACAATTCCCTCTCTCTCTCAATTTTCCTCATTTCTTTCTTGTAACTTTTACCTGTATATTAACATGATGCAGAGACACCTGCATTCTGCTTTACCTTCTTTTCTAAATCCATAGCCACATGATACCATATATTTTCTAAAACCACCCCATTACTCAATGATGCAAAATCAAAATATTATTACACTTGAGAGACATTGATTCCACAAACCAAGATACTTCTTTACAGGAGAGAGCAATATACTGCATGTAGGAGCTTTTCCAGAAATATGCAACGTTATAAATTATATTCACTATTACGTACTTGACACAACATACCTTCAATAGATTAATAGCATTTTTCCAATATATATGAGCCCCTTCGTATGATATTGGGAAGAAAGTATGTATGATTATCACAACAAGAGCTAATCCCTGAATTGCACAAAAAAAACAGTCATGTGAGCCAAAATACCTCACAAATGGGCAAGAAATGACTACAAGGCACTTCAACAATCCCACGGATCAAGCAAGATCCCCATACCATAGGGAACTCACCTCACAGTGTAAGACACTCCCAATTAGAATGCATATCTTTTTGGTGGGTGGGGTTTTTTTTTTTTTTCTTTTTCGGTTTTGGACAAGTAAGATTTAACAAAATTTTTGCATGTCACTAAAGAAAATTCTATTGAAATGACTGAGCAAAATACCAAAGAACAAAGGCACTCACAGTCAATATGCATAAATGGCAAAAGAAAAAGGTATAAGTGGTCAACTGAGTTAGTGTGCACTATTTACACAGAGAAAGGATAATTTGGAGTGTGTACTTTATCAATTTGAAATGTTTACTTAACACTTACAAATTCCAAAGAATTTGAACGAGACAATTGGAAAATGAGATAATGACAGAATCAGGTAGTGTAAGCTATTTCGTGTAAATTTGAAAATGTATTCAAAATAACAAACTTAATATCAAAGTGAACATGTAAGAACTGGTATCAGAATGGATAAACAAGTACTGGAACCGAGAAGGAGAAAATCAAAGAGGAACAATACCAATGTAGTATTAGCTTCTCCCTTTGCTGTATGTATTATGATGACAGAAAAGAAATAAGAAAAATAGTATTTCAACTGCTAGGTATTTGAGAGACCTAGTACTCTCCCAATTCTATTCCTTTCCAACTGTCTGAGTGCCCCCCTCAGCACTCTCCCTCTTCCCATATATTCCCCCTTCTCCCCGTAACAGAATTAGTGTGTAACCATCCTACCCCACTAGCTGTGCCAGCTTGGCAAAGTTAGTTACAAAAAGAGTCACTCATGTTTTCCCTCTCAACTCTCATTTAATAATTACAATAAAGCCCAATGTCACTGACTCGGTCCCTAACAATACTCCCCCCCTAAAAGAATCACCTTGTCCTCAAGGTGATGTGTGGAAAGGAAAACATTAAGTGCTGAAGAAGAACTCCCCCCTGGATCCCATATCTTGAAAAAGAAAGGGAGTGAGCTTGCATTGTTGAGTTTTCTTCCTGGGTCCCATGGATTTGACGCTAGTTTCAACCAGAGAGGTCTTATGCCCTGATTGACAGCAATTCCCAATGTCACAATTGTAGAATAATGGCGATGAGGAACAAGTTGAGGGACTTCCCTTGCATAACACTCGCAATCTGTTTCCATGTACACTTCTTCTAGAAAGTTTCTCATAAATTTTGCTGCATCATCATTCATCCTCCTCTGAAATAAGCCAACATAACTTGCCCATGACTGCCCCTGGCTTGATCCTTCCCCACTGAAAATGTGTCTAAGGTCACCCTTTTTACATTCAAATCCCTCAACTAGAAAGATGATTCCTCCCTTATCAATAGCAAGATCCGTAAGTGTTGTAGAGCCCCAAGGATCACTATCAAGTAACCAACTAACTCTTGGAATTGTTTCCTTTGAGGAATGACAGCTTCCCATGAAATTATGGGACCAAAGATGACCCACATTAGTAATATCACAACCAGCCACTATCAGCAACAATAGCCCCAAATATGAACCTACCATGTGCAGCTCTGGGAAAAGCGTTTTCCATCTGTACATCTTCCTTGCCAGCTGATGAGCAGTCCATTTACTGGCAACCATGCTACTCAAAAGATGAAAACCAACAACCTTCCTGTCACTAGAGGCTACCTGGTAATTACCTATGTTTTGCATGGAGATTTCTGCATCAGTTTCAGAGATATCAAAAACAAGATAACAAACACCTTGCTCCCTCAAGTAAGCCAACAATTCCCTAGAACCTCCTTCCTCATTAATGCCATTAGACCAGCTAGAAGCATCTTCCATTTCTGCAATAACAACTTTGTAATCCTTCTTTGTGATTTCCCCTGCATTTGATAATCCGCAATTGACCCTGACCAGAAACACCTTCCCTGTGCTTGCACCACAAAACCCGATTTGGGTCCCTCCCAGCTTGGTGAGTTTACATTGTCCCATATCCAACCTTCTCCATAATTGTGGGCGAATGATGTTCTGATAAGATTTCCAAGACCCAATAGTAAAGCCCATATACTCTTATGGTGAAATTCTAGAGTTATAATGTGAATCTTACTAACTTGGGCTTGGGCCATATGGTTTAGCATTTGACTCAACTTCTGCCATGCCACGTTTGCTCCATTGTTGATATTAAGTTCTATTATTGCAGCACCCTTTTCCTGGGCCTCCTTCCAATTTGAACCTGTTCTCTTCTTAAGGAGTTGGGCCTGGCCCATTAAATCAAAACCTTGACCCAGCAGCTGAGAGCAAGACCCGCTTGTCCCTTCTCCCTTCTTCCTTGGTATGCCACTGAAGTTCGAGGAAAGCCCCATCTCAGATACGATAGCCGCCACTGGTATTGAGTCCGGCGGCACCAGAGGTGGTCGTGGATTTCTCGAGCTTCTGGGAACTCGAAACTTCGCTGCAGGCATGCATTTCCCTCTGTTCTGTTTCTTCCTTCTAGCGTCGGCAGTCTCCGCCGTTGTAACAGTCGACGTGGCCACTAGATCTGGCGGTTTGGGTGGTTCCGGCGGTGGCAGCTCGGTCAGCATGATCGGGAGCCCCATCCCAGTCGCAGATCGCGACTTCTCCATCTCTTTCTGTGACGTCGGTTTCGGTGGCGTGGGTGGCGGCTGTGGTGGTGCATGCGGTTTCGCCGACACCGGCAACGCCCGCCGCAATAGCTTGGCTGATTTTCTCGGGACCCAGAGATTGCCAACAATCGTGAACTGGCCTCCCTTCTGTTGCTCACGCGCGAGACTCCATTGCGCGACCCACTTTTCCTTTTGTTCGACCAACTCCACGTGATTCCCGGAGTGTGCATCCTCCCTTCTGTGCTCTTCTTCCGTCCGCCGCTTCATGAGGTTCCACTCCGAGGTAGATTTCGTCCCCTTCATCTCAGCGGCTTCCTGAGAAAGGGGACCAAAAGCCACGCCTCCCATTTGCTCTTCTTCCATGGAATCCTCCATCTCAATCGAACCTGAGCTTAGAAACTGTTTATCAATCGCCACTTGCTCCTGTTCAACGTCGTCCTGCTTGCTTTCTTCCTCTTCCTTAACGTCTTCATCATGTTCCTCCCCTTCATCTGGCTGGCTCTGAAAGAAAGCACGAACGTTAGGAGGCCAATCGTTCATGGAGGATCTCCTTCTTCTCCTCCACCACCGATCTTCATCATCCTCCCAAACGGGTAGTCGACGACGCCCGAGGTACTTCTCACGCACTTGCTTTTTAATGTTCTGTGGATTTTGCTTCACCCGCTTCTTCTGCTTCATCTTCCTCATCTGTTTCATCTGATCAGTCAAGTTCGTCGTCAGCTTCGCCATGGCTCGGGCTCTCTCCGCCTGCATCTCCTGCATCTCCACTAGTCTCCGTTCCATTTCCCCCAACCTAGCCTCCATTGCAGCGCGCGTGGTTACCATACACAGAGCTCCCAAGATCGAGAGCTCGATACCGCTTGTAAGGCGGTATCGTAATGGATAAACAAATCTTTGGAACCGAGAAGGAGAAAATCAAAGAGGAACAATACCAATGTAGTATTAGCTTCTCCCTTTGCTGTATGTATTATGATGACAGAAAAGAAATAAGAAAAATAGTATTTCAACTGCTAGGTATTTGAGAGACCTAGTACTCTCCCAATTCTATTCCTTTCCAACTGTCTGAGTGCCCCCCTCAGCACTCTCCCTCTTCCCATATATTCCCCCTTCTCCCCGTAACAGAATTAGTGTGTAACCATCCTACCCCACTAGCTGTGCCAGCTTGGCAAAGTTAGTTACAAAAAGAGTCACTCATGTTTTCCCTCTCAACTCTCATTTAATAATTACAATAAAGCCCAATGTCACTGACTCGGTCCCTAACAGAACATGACAAAAATATAATCATAGGTGATTGCAATTTTCAAAGTGACAACAACTAAAAGGCTCATTAGAAATTTACCCAATAAAAATAAACAGTGTCCAAAAGTACTGTCTCTTACCTCATAAACAAGACATTCTGCAGCAGTTAGATAGGGCAATTGTCCCAAAAAGAAATACTCTCTATCACTGCAAGAACGTGCAGTATAATTTTTACACCATAGTGGTTCCTGTGCCAAGTAAAGCAAGCCATGAACAATCTTATTTTTATTTTATTTTCATCTCTCTTTAGCATAAACACCACAGATACAATTAAAAGGAACTAAAGTTCAAGACAAGCTTACTGCTGACCTCCAGGAAATTCAGGACTATCAAACCAACATAACCAAGTGACCAGATGATATTGAATTTAGTGAAAATAAAATAAAATCTTGAGGAACTTTGAAAGCTTGATGAATCAAGGATTTGCTCAGGGAGACCAACGCCATCTTCAGCCTGCACAGAAGACAAGAAATTAACTGACGAAAGTACATGCATACATACATATGCATGGTAAGAGGGAAACAAAAAGAATAAACATGTCAAATATTCTAACAAACCATTTCACCAGACACAACAATAATCGAAGAACAATTGGATTTCTTTTTCGAAGGGAAAAAAATGCTTTATCAACTTCCCCCTAGGCAAACACTCAAAAGGGCTAACAAAATATGCAGAATCCAATAAAAAAATAAAGAAGAAAAATAACAAAGACATTAATAGAAAGAATCCTCGCCTGATACAAAAGAAACTGCAGATAAGTCAGAACCATCCTAATCCTACTCGTAACAGATTTACAAGGGAAAATTACCAAAAAAATTAAAAAATCCTGCATGATAAATATTTTATCCAAAGTTCATTTCTTCTGGTAATTTTCAAAATTAAAACGGCTAAAGTCTTACTAAAATTGGAATTACAACCCATATAAACCGTTAAAAAAATTTTACATTTCATCATAACACTTAAGCCAAAACATTACAAATATTAATATCAATTTCGGATTAAAAATGGAATAAAATTGCTTTCCTCTTCTTAATGCCAGTTGTCAACAAGGGAACCAAAACTCTTATTTCAGTTTTTACTTCATCTGCCAATAAACGAGAGCAAACATGCACATTTCTCTCACAGTCTCACTTACCATTATCCTCTCCATTTTCATCTCCAACTTCTACTTTTGCTCCTCCCCCGAAAACCAAAAAAAGGCTTCGCAATTTTGCATCTCGTGCATTAAAAACAACAATAACAACAATGATATGCAGACTTCAAACACACAGACCCACTTCCCATATAATTGATATGTTTTACTCTTTTTTCCCGACGCAGACGAACTTGAAAGAAGAACACCAAAAGCAAATCGCATTTCAACTTCGAAAATATAGTTGAAAACAGTTGTCGTCGCAACAGAATCAATTCACAATCTAGCTCAACGGCCAATACACGTGTGATAATGAGTTTGTAAAAGCAATTTGTACTAGGTTTCAATTGTAATGCACAGTACAGTACCAAACCACCGATGATAATATCTAATCTACCTATATATCTAACCTCCAAGAACTGATCCTACAGAACAATGGCTAATACGAAGCTCGCTCTCCAAGCTATATCTAAAAGCTCAATTTAAAGCATAAAAATGAAATAGAATCGAAGAGACACTGTGAGCGTGAGTTCAGTGAAATAAATAAGTTCCGAAGGAAGAAACGAAGTAATGAACGAACCAGATCGACGAGTGCAGCAGCTTTCTCGTAGTTGGAGCCGTAGGCGATGGCGTCGGAGCGGCGGAATATCCCCCGCGGCCGCTCGCTCCGGCCACTACTGCCTTCGCCTCCAAGCAGAGGCTCCATCCTCTGAGAATGCGAGTGAGGGAGAGAGAGAGAGAGAGCAGTGAAAAGTAACGAAGGAGAAGTGGTGAGAAGAATTACACTACTAGTTCTGAATCCCGAGTGGTGAAGGTGAATGATATGAGATCACGCACGCGGAGAGAACGCGGCGAGAGAGAGAGAGAGAGAGAGAGAGCGTGCTCGGTTAGGAAACTGACAATTGACATAAAGAGGAAGGAAGGGATGGGCCCAACGAATTAACGACTGTTGTACTACTACTAGTACTACCGTGTGGAGTGCGATGGAAGGAAGACACATGCATTGTTCATTTTGGGTGTTTCGGGAACTGATGACGTGTCCACTCCGACCCAAGGGATCTTCTGCTTGGATTGGATCTAACTAATACGAGCTGGTCAATTTCGACCCCAAAAGGAATGATCCGAATTATCCAATTTTTCCATTACTTTTTTCTTTTTTTTTTATTTCGTTGTTATGTTATTAATGTTATTATTATTATAAGGGACGCGCACGTTACACGTGCCCGCATCAACTTGGATACAGACACACAGAACGATACAAAGTCAAGAGCTAGCATCTACAACGCCACCTTGTCTTCCATTGATTCAGTGTTCACATTTTCGTTGTCATCATTAGAGTGGAAAAAGGCTTGCCGACAAGCGAGTGGTGTTGTTTATCTAATTTGCCTAATATCACTTTTTATTTATTATTTATTTATATAGTATTCATAGATTATCTTTAATAAAAAATTTATTTTATATTTATTTAGTTAATTTATATTTTTATAGCTAAACAAAATTTTATGTGATAGAGTCTTTATTATTTATTATCATTTTTTATTTATTATTTTTATTGTGATATTTTTTAACTTTTTATTAAAAACTTATTTTACATTTATAATGTATTACTGTTGTGATATTTTATTTTATTTTTTAGATAAAAAAAATAACACTAGCTTGATAGTATAAAACAAACTTTAGCCTACTTTTTTGGTATTGTATAATAAATTTTTGTTTTTAGTTAGAAGCGAACAAAAATTCTTAGTATGAATATTTTTTCTGTTCTATTGATAATTTTATTATAAATAAATTCTATGAATCATAATTCTATTTTAATTATATTTTTAATAGAGTAGTCAATATATCAAAAAGTAAATGGTGTAGAGAGTTTTTTTTTTTATAGAGCAACTAAAAAATTTTCACAGTAAAATTAGTGTGATTTTGTGACCATAAACTTAGGTCTACTTGCGTAAATAATATAACATATTTTACCATCATATTTAGTATTAATTATTATAATTATTAAATATAAATTTAAAATATGAGAGTAATAATACATAAGAAATATAAAAAAAAAATTAATTAAGTCATTTACCGGTGTAATGAATAAAAATAATGAATAAAGAATAATAATAGATAATGGAGATTCTATCATATAAAATTTAGTTTAGTTTTAAAAACACAAATTAGCTAAATAAGTATAAAACAAGCTTTATATTGAGGGCATTTTAGAAATATTATACACAATGACAATAAATAAAGAATAATATTAGACAAATAGGAGTGGCAATAGCCTCTTCCTATATAATTAAGAATGTGTTCAAAAATACTTTTAAATAGAGATTAACTTCATGCGTTGTACGGGTTCTTTAATATTTTTTAAAATTATTTTAATAAGTATATTTTTAAAAGAAATATATGTTAGTAGTTAAAAATTAGATATGATAATAATATATTTAATTTTTTACATAATATTAATCATAATTTTAACTTGTATCCACCTTAATGTCACACAAATTATTGCCCAATTAAATGCACCATAATCTTTATTTGATTAATAATTTAAGAATAAAAATATTTTATTTGTTTACTTTTAAAATAATTTCAAGCTTACATATTTGAAAGTTTTTTATCAATTTTTTGAAAAAACTTAAAACACAAAATTTATGTTTTCATAAGCTAGTAGATTAATGTAATATTCAAATTTCAACTTCATAAAATTCAAAGATAAATTATTATCATTATTGTTAAGTGAAATTAAGTGAAATGTAATATGAAACTAATGTTTCCGGAAAATGTTAAGGATATTTCTTTTTTAAAACTTGATTTTAATCAAATTAATTATAAAAATTTAAAATCACAAAAAAATTATATATTATCATAAGCTAATAGATTATTGTAATAATTTAAATTTCAAATTTATTAAATTTTTAGATAAATTTTTAATATTGTTATGTGCAATTAAATTAAATTTCATGTGATAAAACTTTTTCTTGAAAATGTTAAAGTTATTTCTTTCTTTAAACTTGATGATATAATTTTTTTTACGAAAAAAGTCTTATATTTGTTTGCTTTAAATTAATTTTTATATTTTTTAATACGATCAAGTAAAATAATTCTTAAAATTAAAATAACAAAACTTATGTTTTCATATGCCGAAAAAATAAAATAAGTATTTAAATTTTAAACTAATTATATTAAAGATAAAAGATTCATCGTTGATGCTTGAATGGTGTGTAATAGTTACAAATTAGAGTATTATTTTTTCTCTATAAAAATTAGAATAAATGTAAATTGCATCTAAACATTACATTACTATTTGAATCATAAAATATTTGCAAATTAGAATGAGTTTTAACTTAGCTAGATTAATAAAATCACAAAGTTATGTTACGATGAATAAACAAATTACAATGATTATTCAAATTTTAATATAATTATATTTGAATATAAAATATTAGTGTTGTTATTACTTGAATGATATAACAGTTGAAAATTAGAGAATTTTTTTATAGTGAAAATTATAATGAATTTTAGTTGTAAATTGCATTACTATATCATCATATAACAAATTAGAGTTAAGTTTAACTACAAATTAAAGTGAAATTTCAATAATAAAATATAATGAGCTATGCAATAACTACAATTAGTATTAGAATTAATTGCATATGAAGTAAATTTTACACACACCCAATAAATATATATTCTTTTGAAAATATGTTGCATGCTGCTTCTTGTCCTTTGTTGCAATTTCACAAGTAAATATTTTTTAATATATAAATTAGAGTTTATGGTAACTATATTTTTTTAACATTTATTAATAATATTAATATATAAGAATGCGACTTAAGTTTTTTTAAACTAATTTTTGTATAATTAATCAAGCTTGAAGAAAAGTTTATCAAGTAGCATCTGTATTATTAATCAGATGCACAAACTATCATGTTTTATCATTTGGTTTGATAGTAGTAACAAAAGCAAATTTAATTTAAGTGAAGAAATATTGGAAATGATTTTTAATATTTACGATCATATTTAAACAATAAATTAAAATATAATACATTATATGTAATGTATAAAATATTCAGTAAAATTTAAATGAATTGAAAATTAATTTTAACTTAACAAACTACAAAACCAATAAAAATATAAAATGATCACTGATAATCTATCATCACTAATTTTTTATTTTAATAAAAATAAAAATAAAAATATATGATAACGTGAAAATAAAAAAACAATAAAATATAAAATGAAGAACTAAAAGCCAATAAATAACCTTTTAGTTTTTGATAATAGATAAAAAAAAATGAAGAAGAGTATCCCAACCTCTAACATTCATATTAGACCACATGCTAGATTATAGCAAAAGGATGCAAGCCATGACACTAAAGACCTCTAACATTCAGATTATAACAAATATGAATAGTTAAAATTGAATATCATATTATTTATCAGAAAGTATAAATATAGAAAACCTATTACATATATAGCTTCCTTTTCTCCAATAACCAATATATAGTTTATTATGCCAAGTGAGGCTCTCTCACTACTACTGCATACCATAACTTCTAGTAAAGACAATTTTGTATTATTAAGGCTAAGGTATAAGATTAATCATAATATAAAATAAAAAAATTAAATAGATAAAACATGTTAATTGACATTTAATTGGTCTTTTATAAATTTACTAGAACATAGATGTACTTGAATGATTAAAATAGTCACGTCATACCAAATGATTATAATAATTATAACACACTAAACACACACAACTTAACTTAGGAGGGGGGTGAATGAGGTATGATGTGGGAAAATAAAGGTATGAATGAGGTGATAAAGACAAAGAAAAATTTATTGGCTCAAAACGTATATATAGAAATGAATGATGATCTAAAAATATAAAAAGTCTCATTTAATTTCAACATAAGAAAATTTCTGAAGGAAAAGCTAATTGAAAAAAATAGTTATTGGCGTACGTGATTGTGATTTATGGTTAATTCGAAAATTGTAATGACTAATAATTTTTTGGGTTGAAGAAAAATAATATAAATTAATAAGTTAATTTTTATTATGACACATTTAATTGTAAAATTATTTAATATTTTCATAAAATGAAAGGTTTAGTACAAACGTTAGCTTGCTAGCTTTTGTGTACTAATTGCATAATAGAATTTATTTTATATACACACATATATTGTTTTAATAAAATCAATGAAAGTATTATTAATTACACAAAAAAGAAGGCTAAATTAAATAACATAATTCATATAAGAATATAAATCATTTAAACATGATATTATTCAAGTGAAAGAATAAATTTTAAAAGTTAAAACATGTATATTTATTATCTGCATTAAAAATATTATATATATTGTGTAAAATAAATAGATTTTATTTCTAAAAAATAATTATTGACCATTGAGTTGCCCCTATATATGCAAAAATAACATTACAAATTGTATAATACAAATATAATACATTTTTTTTTTATAAATACACTTTAAAAGATCTTCAGTTTAAAGTTTAAGGTTATAAAATATGTATAACATATCTATTAAAAAAAAGTGTTATAACGTTGTAACGTTTTTTTTTAATAAATTTAAATATAGGTTGTGGTTAATTTTACACACACACACATATATATATATATCAATTTATTTTTAAAATTTTAAGTAGATTAAATCTAAAATTTAAAATTAAAAAATTATATTATCATGAGTTAATATATCAATAAAAATTATATTATATAAAGTTTCATCTATTTAAATTTAGAAATAAAATTATTTACATATAGAACTAAAGTATCACAAATTAGAGTGTTTAAACTATAAATAGTATTATCTGAGAATCACCTAATACTTGCAAATCAAAATATATTTTAATTACAAAATATAGATAAGCATGCCTTAATTGTGGTGTAAGCATTAAATGTGAAATGTAGTGAAGTTTACTATATGTGCAAAACCAATGCGTTACAAATATAATTACTATGAAAGTGCTTAACAATGACCCAATTATTATTAAAAATTGTAACTCCATGGTTCTAAACATTCGATAATGGGTAATCCAAGTAATCTAAATAAATACAATAGTAAACAATTCCATTTGAATTTATGCTTTTATAAGGTTTTTTCAGTAGATTAATTCATTGCGTTTCAGTTTTAAAATAATAAATCAGTCTTATAATCAGTCTTGCTGCTTCTTTGTATCCCACATCACTTGCTAGCTATTTCTTATATATGTTGATTGGTATTAAAAAAAATAGCTGTTAGTATATTATTTTAGATTTTCACAATAGCCATAAATTATCAATCGAATGAAATCTTAAAAAATATAATAAAAAATATCTCTGATTAATTTATAATGACAAAATTTATTAGGCCTCTAAACAAAAGTGTTTATTGATATTAAAATATAGCTGTTAGTGTATTATTTTAGATGTTCACAATAGCCATAAATTATCAATGAAACGAAATCTTAAAAAAATAATAAAAAATATCTCTGATTAATTTATAATGACAAAAAATTTACTAGGCCTCTAAACAAAAGTGTTTATTGATATTAAAATATAGCTGTTAGTATATTATTTTATATTTTAAAAATGACCATAAATTATCAAATCTGTACAATATAATTCTAACACAAACATGTAGCAGAAGCATGAACACCAATATGCAAATTAATTTGTTTCATTACAACACATTAAACTTCATAATAATTTAATAAATTTGATAAAATGAAGGGCTTATTGTAAATATTCATTGGCCTGTTTTTTTATCAAGTGTAATTTATTTAACTAATTAAACCAAAATTGCAAATAAATAATAATAGGAAAGGAAAATCAATAGAGTACAAAAGGAAAAGTGGTAAAAAAGAAAAGAAACTACCTTATTCACATGGTGAATGAGAAGAAAATAGCTACTGCCTTTCTATTTCCTATGCTCTTTTCCCTAAAAAAAAATGAATTGCATAGTTAGTCATGAGAAGATATTTTGTTTTGGATAATGTGAGAAAAAAAAATTGACCAGTGATATATTACACCAGTGCTGCCCTCAACCCAAGTGCTCCAATTTGGCCATGACATTAGCATAGCAATTTCCTTCCCTATCTTTAATAATGATGCACTCACATTTTACAGATTTAGTTTAACCTTTCACCAACCTTTGTTGACAGTTTGGGCAGTCTTGACATGCAAGGGCTTCTCCCTTCTTCACTATTTCAGAGCAGACGCTGTGCAAAAAAAAACACTAAGAATCATTATACAGAACATGCACATTGAATATATGTTTGACGCATATGGATGGAACTGAAACCTACCAAAAGATGTAGATCTCAATGTTTTTGCTTTGATTCTATTGGCATTGGGAAGGAAATGATATATACTAGATAAAATTTAGATGAATGGGAACATAACACAAAAAAAATTGCTAAACTAGTGAAATTGTGTCTCCATTGTTAATAGATCTGAAGGGATCAATATGCAGGATGGTTTTGAAGCGATTGAGTGCAAAAAATGAATTCAAAAACCTGAAACTGAAATTCTAGTTCAAATCGAAGGAGGTAAGCTATTTTGATATCAAAGTAGCTCAAGGTATATATATATATTTCGTTTTCAAATACAGTTACTTTAAGAGTGCAAAATCAACACCTTATTTTGAAAAAAATCAATAAATATAATTATTATGTAACTGCTTAATAATAACTTACTTATTATTAAATTGCAAGACCAAATCTGTACACGGGAGTAACCCAAACAGCCTACCATACTGCTAGTGTAATAATTTTAATAATTTAATTATTGAAAACGATAACTAAAAAATTCTATATGATCAAATAATTCAAATTCTTTTGGTTTTGTCAGTTACAAATAGGAATTGAAATTACATTTAACTGCCAAACACATTATTACCATTGTATTCCTTTATGAAGGCTTATAAAAGAAATCATCATTATATTTCATTACAATTATATTGTACATGTATTATATTTTGAAAGAAATTCTATCGTAGTTATGGTAGACAATCATTAGATAGTAACCGGTTTCAATCACGCATTATCATTAGTAGATAATTATTAATTTTTCAATAGATAATATTTCATATTATGTAATATAAATATATAGATATATTTTTTCTTTGATTATTACATATTGCAATAAAAGCAAAAATGCAAACGTATAATATATATATGTATATATATATATATATATATATATATATATATATATATATATATATATATTCAGTGAGTAAACATTTAATTGCTACCAAATGACAGTTTCAAGACTATTACTAAACATAAATTGTGAATTATAACAATTTCATATTCATAAATTGTAAATTGCAGTCTATTTTACATGTCTATTTTTTCTTTTTTTTTTATGTGTAATAAATGCAAAGCAGAATGCAGTGACATATATATTGATTGATTAAGTGAATTGTAATAGTTTCTTATATGTAATTGCAAATTACAATATGTTTTACGTATCTAGCTTTTTTTTTTTTTTGGTGTCATAAATGCAAAATGCAGTGAAGAATACATACATATATATATATATATATATATTAATTTTTAAATTTTGTCTAAATTATAATTTATGTGACTCTGAGTCAAATTAATATTCAAATTGATTATTATGAAAATTTATCAACACTCGTATTGGTTGTAATGAGGTGTGTTTTGTAGGCGGAGTACTTTTATTTTTGTGGCTATTATATGGATGTTGTTATTGGGATGTCTTCGAGTATTAGAATTGCCAGCGTCATTTTCATAGTGGTTGGGAATTGAAGGCTGAAGATATTTTAGAAGCAAATTAGTTGGGCATTGAATGCACCTTATTTGACTGTCGTGGATAGTATAACTTCGGGTTCGAGTGCGTGTGCTATTTGAAAGCAGATTCACATGTAATGATGTAAGTCACACTATATTTATCATGGATCTATTCAGCAGCGCAAAAATGCAAGATGAAAATTAAATTTATCTTATGGATCTATTCAGCAGTGTAGATTGAAAGATCAAAGTTTGTGATAGTATTATGAACGCCCATGAGCACGAACAATAAGCAGCCATGCCATCAAATTAAGCCTTCGGTTTTCACTAAAATCAAATAAACAACCTTATGGGAATCACAATATTGATGCAGTATAGTGGTAGCAACTGATATGAGTTCTGACTTGCCCTTCATTCAGCTAGCACACTATTTTCAACATGTTGAATGATTTCTAGATTGATCAACTGATCAGTTCAATTTTCTTAGCTGAAAAGTCTTAAAGTGAAACTGTTTCCCATTAGAGGACCTATGATTTTGTCACGACTCAGGATAAACATCATAGATTGGTGGAGAATAATTCCAATCTGCATTGATTTAATTTCATGCTCTAGACTGTCTTCCGGAATGCCTATAGCATTTTAAGGGTGCCTTGAATTGATACCCCAAAGCTAGCTCCCACATGATGATGCTGTTGCTTCATAACATTTATTGCTCATGATCATCACAAATCTTCAAGCAATTCATCCTCATGTATCACTCATTGACTGCAATTCATTCAACAGCAGAAAAGAAGGTCTATGATTAGATCATCATGCACTGTTAAGAACAGACAATTACGCCAAAGAAAATCCAGTACAACATATTGAACAAAATTAAATTTACCTTGAATCACAATCAACTTGCGGATTTTTTCCCTATAACAAGCTGGAGTATCTGGAGGCCCCTACTGAATGCTTCATTGAAGAGGATTCTGGTTTGCATAGGCTGAAACCCGGGCAACCATGATAGTAATGCCATAGGAGCCATTACAATGACTCCAAATAATATATCATATAAACGAGCCAAGGAAACAACACCATTCCAAATTATGGTACGCTGCAAAAATGGCCTGAATACTTGTGCTATCAATATCAGGCCCCAGCCTGTGGGAATGAATGCCAACAGGCTAGTAAAGCCGTCGACGATTCTGAATCTAGTGAATTGTAGCAAAGCAAGTATGACGAGTATAGCAACAACTACTACAAGGGACTGGACCAACCGAAAATAGATATGGTCATTTGTTTCAAATTTGTTCTGGTAATATGCTACCACCACATAAATCCCAAATAGAGCAAACACATAAATCCAAGATAGCAAGTAAACAGCAATACTTGTATTTCCAGCAGCTATACCTAGCTGATAGACAATTCCATACTGGAAAACGAAGAACCTAAGGTCTAAAATTATCTCAAAGAGCTTTCCCCAGAAGCCAGTTACCTTTAGATGATCCTGTTCTTCATACCACCACTTTTCCCAGCTCTGTTCAGCTTTGGCAAACAACCTTGCCCGGAACCAAATCCAGTCCATGAAATCCCCAAAATCGTGGACAGTTTTTAACCAATCAAATCCAGAAGGGTTGAACACAAATGGTGCCAAGATCCATGATGCTACTAAGAACCAACTAGATATGGTCATGGCAACGTAAACAAATGTGCCAGTGGCAACAGGACTTTTTTGTGCATAAATTATAAGTATTAGCCCCAATTCAATTGCTTTCACAAAATGGCTGCGAGCATAGAGTCTGTAGTTTTCTGCAAAGCTCTTGTGCTCTACCACAAAACCGCGACCGGTAGCTCGGTATTTTGCCCCACCATGAAGTATAGTCCGGCCAAAGAAATGGCTACGCGTACCCATGGAGAATGTATAGAAAACCGATGAAAGCTGGAGCTGCATTGTTATGAAATCCCAGAGAGCTTGAAGGAAGCCTCGCTCAAGCGAATTCTCCACAACCATTGGAAGGGCAGTGAAGAGTCCAAGTTGGACAATGAACTGCTGGTTCAAGATGGTACCAAATGCGTTATTGTTACTGGTGTTCTTTGCCATAGCAGCTTCAACACCACTAAGAGCAAGAAATAGTCGACCCCATAAAAATGCATATACTGTAAGAACCACTACCATTGTGTTGAAAAAGAATCCTACCGTAGTGTAGTAGAATGACAGCATTCTGAAAAAATCAAGCCTATGACCCAATCTATACACATCTCTGCTTAGAACTTGCTCCCCATTTCCACTAGCAACCTTTGCTTCAAACATTGATATTTGATTCAACCCAACATCCCTTCCCTTTCCTACCTGAATGTATTCATGATGGGTAACATTGCCTCCACGGAGGGTGCAATTAAAGCCTGCAAAAATGTCCTCGCTTATGTTGATCACTCTGGAAGCTTTGCTGATACCACCTCGAGTCATGAACCAAAACCTGTCAAACACATCAGGGTGGCCATAATGCATCCTGATCTTCAGAGGGTTTGCCAGAACCCTCTGTCCCAAGGTGACAAAACTCGTTTCTTGAGCTGACATGAACCATGCAAGAGAGGAAACAGAACCAGTGAAAATGTGCTCCCTCACTCCCAAAATTGTTGGCTTCCGAATACCATGGTAGTAACTGAATTCTTCCAAGAGATTCCTGATCTTAAGTGCCTCCTCAAAGTAATTGTCCTGGTTCATGTCAATAGTCTGAACTGCATCGCCTCGAGTGAAGATGATTGCATGGTTTTGATTCTCTGGCTTTCCTTCTCCTAGTTTCAATGGACCTGGCAACTTCACACGGTAAATCTCCACCTCCCTCTGCAATTGTTGATCGTACTTAACAAGAACAGAATAGTACTCCATCTCATCTTTCCGAGTTGGAACCTCATCAACATATGCAACTCGAAGGGCTTCATTGTTCTTCATTAGATACAAGATTTCATCAGCATGCGGGTCCTTTCTTGCCTTCTGAGCCCCATATATCTGGCAAGCAATCACATATGTGAATTTCATTGAAGCAGTCCCATAGTCATGGCCTTTGAATGGCAGATTTGTTGAACTGCTAGCTCTGCTTAGACTAACAGAGAAAGGTGATCTTTCTGCGTTCAAACCGTCTTCGCTCTCTTGCTTCATCGAATCAAGTTCACGTGAGCCTTCCCAAATATCCACTTCTGATGCAGAATCTAAAAAAGCCAAAAGCTTGAGGGCCTTATAGTAATACATCATTCCTCTAACAGTCCGAGACAGTGTCTGGCCCCTGTAGGATGCCCAGAACCTCAAGTCTCTAAGCTTGTCAGTCCACATATCACTGTCATTCTTCATCCCCTGCCGCCGCATCCTCTCCATAAAATTCTTCCACTCATCATCAAATATGGTCTGCAAGTAGTACAGGATTGAAATCCCATCTTCATTCTCAGTTCTGAGCTGCTCTTTGTTGTACACTACTTCTTCACTATAGTAAGGTGTTAGAACACTGAAAGCTATCATTTTCTCAACTTGGGGAGCATGGGGCATGTTCATAAAAAGTGAGTTAGTGAAGAAAGCAATCCTTCTTCTAGCTTCTAGATTAACCGGGATGTTTTGCATCGAATCCCTGGAGGTAAGAATAGTGTGCAGGCGCCGAAGCTGCCGGTGAAAGTTCCCCCTAGTGGTTTCAGGCAACTGAACCGCATTCTCAAAAAGTAGAGACTCGGAGGAATCAGGATTCGGTAGAGCCAAACCATCCTCCCTTAGCTGTTCAATGGATCTCTTCTCCTTGAAAAGATCTCTGGTAGCAATCTCATAGATGGCCTGAAGCGTATTCACCAGTTGGATAGGATCTGTAGTATTGGTCTTGCTCAATAACCCAACGAGTTTTATCAACTTGCTGTGGAGTTGGGGAAGTGCAGTAGTTTTGAACACTTTAGTGAACTTCCCAATCTCAATGGAGTGATCAATTTCTTGAAACAGAACCGTCATAATGGAATGCTCATCAGTATCAGGCTTAATGATAGTCTCAAGAAGCAAATGCTTTATGCAATCATATGTTTCAATGACAGCACATCTCCTGAACTCATGCTTGCAGATCTTCCTCCAAAGCCTCTTATCAGTGGCAGCAACCAGTTCCTTGGCCTGACTAAGTGCCAGAAGTAACTCATTGCAGAGAAGAAAACATGGCCACCTTATAACCCTGACATTCCAAGAGTTCTTTGGCAGCTCTAGAACCTCAACCTCTCTGTCAGAGATGATATCCTCCTCCCTGAAAGACAGTATTATCTCATTCCATATCAACGCAAACTTGTTGGCTTCAGCCTGATTAGACTCAAGCTTCCTGTATGGTTGACCAAACCCATACCTAAGCTTCATCCTTCGGATAGCATCCATCAACTTGCTTCCAATTGTTCCCCTTGCATTCAGCAACTGCTCCTCCGGCATGAGATTAAAAAGAACCGCACTAGCAAAGAACTGGAACCTCAACTTCAGCTGTTGCATGCTCCTAATCTCACCCAAATGCGCAAACAACCCCACAGATGCCCCAGCCAAAGACGAATATATGGAATACCAAATCTGAACATCCATCAGGTAAATCAAAACAACAGGAAGCCACAGCAAGCCAACAGCAATTCGGTTGCTCACTTTACTACCAATTTCATACCATTGATAGTCAACATCAAGGTCCAACATTGCCCTCGTCGGAGCAATCATGGGTTTGATCTGCAAGAAATAGCTGAAAAAAAACTTGGTGGCAAGAACCACAACCCAGAACAATGTATACTTAATGTTATCAATAAGACCTTCTCTCAACCCACGACCAACAAAGGTTCTAATCTGAAACCACCACAAGAACAGTTGAATAACCTTCCAGTCCAATTTCTCAAAGAAGTTCCTAACCCAAGGAAGCACAAAGAATGCCAAAGACAACATCTCCGGAATCAAAAAAACTAAAGCAGCCTTACAGAAATTCATCAATTTTCTATTTGCTTCATCAGACCAGTTTTGATCGCTGTTCCTCTGAGACCAAATCTGCCTGTAAAAGACATCAAACATAACCATCCACCCCGCGGCAACGACAAGTTTCAGAAGCATCCTCACTCCAAGCCAAATGTTGTTCCTAGAAACCAATTTTCCTTGCATCACAGCATCAAGCAGAGCCTGCAAAAGCCTCAAACCGCTCCACGTGAAGAAAATGGTTAAGGTTCGAACCTGCACGTCACGATCCTTCAAAGCTTGCCAAGGGTAAGTCTCGCCTTCCCAAGCAACGATCACACCAGCTTGCATGAACAGAATCAGCGTCACCCAAAGCCTATCGAAGCTTCTGAAAAGGTTCCAGAACGATCTTCTCTCCACGAACCCTGTCTTCACCACGCGCTTCAAGAAGAACCCGCTCCCTCCAACATCAATGGGCCACTTCAGCTTCTCGAAGCAACTTTTGCTCCAAAAGAACTCGTTCACGTCGTCGTAGTTCATCCACGCCCCGTGGGGCGCTGTTCCGTCTTTGCTACTCTCCACCTCCATCTTCACAATGCCGTAAATAGGCTTTACCACTCGGTCCAGGAACGTGTTCTCCCCTGAAAAGGAGGGCATTAAGGGGTTTTCGCCATCGTAACCCTCGAGAATCCTGTCACCAAGACGGTAATTAGAGAATAACAAACTAACTTGCCATGGCCACGAACACATGAATGATTTTATATCCAACATGCATGTTAGTTACAGAAACTCTGATACCTGTCATGAACCAACTCTTTAAGAAATACTATGTGGATAGCGTATGAATGATTTTATGTTTAACAGTAATGGTACCTATTGAGGTCCATGGCCATGTGGTGGAAGATGTAGCAGATGCATTCGGGAATGAAGCGGAGGTTGGCGGCCTCGCCCCAGATAAGGAGGTAGAGGGAGACGTAGAGGAGTTCGCGGCGGTGGTCGGAGGAGGAGGCGTCGGCGCGGCGGTTGGAGACCCAGAGGTTTGGTTTCTGACCGACGTAGGAGCACCAGGAGGTGTAGTTGGTAAGGAGCTTGCGGCGGAAGGAGCGGAGGACGGAGGGGTGGAGGAGGTGGATGGAGTCAGTGGAAGGGGAGAAGCGCATCTGGGCGTTGGCGAGGTGGAGGAGGAGGTGCTCGCGCTGGTTGCGGACGTTGTCGTGTTGGAAGCCGAAGAAGAGGGAGAGCCAGTCGAGGAGGTCCATGTTTGGGTGCCATCCATCAGGTGGGAGGTGGAGGTCGCCGACGGAGCGGAGGGCGGAGGTGGCGGCTCGGACTTCCGGGTAGCGGAGGGAGGGGTGGTCGGAGGAGGAGAGGTTGTTGTCGAGGGGGATGATGTTGTGGGCTTCGTCATTGTTGTGGCCGCCAGCGAGAGGCATGAGGAGGTCATAGATAGATAGTGTTACAGCATTGGGAATGAATGAATGATTGAATGGGAATAGGATTCAGCGAGAGAGGGAGAGAGAGAGAGACAGAGGAGAGAGGGAGGGGGCGAGAGTACGAGGTAGGAGAGAGGAGAAGGCTGCGCTGATTTTGTGTGGTTAGTTACATCTGACATCTTGCATGGTCTCGTTTCCTTGTGTCGCGTCGTGTCGTGTTGAGCTGTTCCTGCTGGGTAACGGTCACAGCGGGCACTGGGAGGGAGGGAAAAACCGAAATGGCGCTAGTTAGTTTGTTAGTTAGAGCCTTGGATGCTTACTTATTTTGTTTTTTCCTTTTATTTTGTCTTAATCAAAGCAAAAATCTTTAACCATGGGATTGAAGGGATAAAAGTTTTCTCCTTTCTTAATCAAGTGTTAAGAGTTTGATTCTATCTTTGTAATAAAATAGCTTTAAAACTCGTGGGTAATGTTTCCTTATTAAATAGGCATATAATAAAAATTAGTCACTGCATCTAGTGGTAGATATCTCAAAAAATAGAAAATAAAATAAAAATCAACCTTGTAATTTTTTTTCTCCTAATATTTGTGTTGTTCATATTCTTGGACAGGGAGAATTTCCTAAGGTCCTATTTATTCTATGGTTAAAAAAGAAATTAAAAATTAAAGAAAAGGAAACTTGCAATAGGTTTGTGTAGTCAAGAGAACTTAAAATAAACCCCATGGAAGAGAAAAGCGGACCGGCCAGTCCGATTAAGCTCTAAAAACTAAAAAAGTCAAAATCAGTGAAGAACTAGGAAAAACTGTGAAAAACCAGGAAAAAAAGAGAAAATTGACAAACAGACCGGTTCCGTTGGTTCGAAACTTTTATTTTTTTTTCTTTTTTCAAAGATTAAATACTAATATCTTCTGGTAGCCACAAAGTAAAAATGAAAAAAAATAAAATCAAAGAAGGGCACTAACAAAAATTATTGGGTTGTTTTTCTTCTTTCTCCGTCATTTGCAAACTGCTCACCATAAATCTCACTGATCACTAATAAATATTGTTTTAAAATACTTTGTGATCGTATTGTGAGACTAAGACTAAAGAAATTTTATATGAATTATTTTTATTTTTATAAACATATATATATATATATACATTATTCCAGTTGAACCGGTTGGGCCCTATACCTTTAAATCAATACCTTAATCGATTCGATACCCACTCCAGTTTTCTCTTCCTTGATAAACCCTCGTTATTTACCACTTTAGATTGTATCAGAATCACTAGTACATATATGACATGCTTATGTACATGAGTAATACTATTTTGAAACCCAAAAAGTGGGTATTTATTCAGACACCCACTTTGTAATCACCGGATGTGATAGATGTTAAGTATAAGTGAAAACCACCATCACATTTAATAGATATATTTTTAGGTGTCAAAATATCATTACCCTATATATATTAGCAGAGTTCAAATTTGATTTAACTCCATTCAAGCGTCGCATTTTTACAAGGTGATTTCACATTATTCTCATTTCTAATTTCTTTTACATAAATGACAACATGCCTGCAGCTGCGTCATCGAAATATACCTTACATATAATAACTCTCATATCTAAAACATCATACAAACGATAATACCGTACATATCACATCAAAATGTTTATTCCATGCATAATAAAAACATGCTATGACAACGGGGTCCTGGACAACATTGTTCCAAACGGGGGACATCATTGCTGAAACAAGACATGCCGTACAAGCCCTTTACCCTGACCATCCCCTCTGGGGACCCACTGAACTATGCACATTCAACCGGTCAAGTAGAGAGTTGAAATCTATAGGCTGCCCACTTTCCTCCATCCTCTGGATCATGCTTGCCACATGATCGCCTCTGAATCCCATGCTCACAAACTTCTCGATCAATTCATTGCAGGGATGGCTGCGAATAAATTGTGACTGGCTAGGATTCCGGACCACAAGATTCTGTGCTGGAGGATTCTGAAGGGAAGCACTTGTTGGAGGGTACCCACCTTGCGCAAAATGAGGAGGCTGCGTTGGAGGATGTGCTCTACCTCCCTCACCATCATACCCCATGTATGCGCTAGTAGGAGGAAGCGTGGCGTGTGTCCCACTACTTCCATATGGATCGCCTGGTTGCACTTGATAAGAGCCTTTGATTTGTGCCGCCAGAGGCTGCTGCACAACTGTTCTACCAGCTCCACCGTATCCATAGGGCATGGCATCACTGCGGTTTGATCCTGGGGGTGGCATCCCAGAATATGGCATTTGCATTGGCATGCTGTTCGGCAGGGTTCCTGTAAGAGATGGATTTGTAGCTTGGCTTGGCAGGTATGGAGTGTAAACATTGGTTGAGGGGGGCCTCATTTGAGACTGCATTGGGGGTGGTTGCGGAGCTTGCATCTGCTGGGGCCACCGTTGCTGCGGTGGCTGTGGCTGCTGATACTGGGAATATTGTTGCACAGGTGGGGACTGGGTTAGTTGAGATGATGTTGGCTGTGGAGTTCTATACTGTGGATCGGAAGGCAAATATTGATTCTGAGGAAGCTGCGCCACAGACGGTGGATTGGGCAAAGGAGTGGGTGGCATGTAATAAGGAGGTTGTTGATTGGATTGGACGACACTTGGGGCTGGGGCTTGAGTCGGGGGTGCGACATGCTGTTGCTGTGGGGCAACTTGATGAGGTAAGGCAAGAGCTAACTGCTGGTTATGTGTTTCAAATGTATCAGTTCTTTTTGGATCCATGGTCAAAGCCGATGATTTCTCTTCATTGGACTGCGAATGGCTGGGGGAAGATGATTCTTTCTGAACAAGTTGAAGCTTGGCTATTTCTTTCTGAGTCTCAGCTAGCTGTTGCTTGTCTCTTAAAATTTGCACAGACCTGTGTACCTACAAAGCAACATAAGAAAAATAAACACAGGGCAAATTGATGTCTACTGGTTAAAGTATATGTTCCAACCAAAAAGTGAATAGCTGAGCGCAATCCTTATAAATGAGCCAACTCCCCCTACCTGAACAACATGGTTTCAATGTTGGTTGGATGAGCCGAAAGGAATGACAAATTATTCTAACAAAGGCATTCTTAATCGGGCAACTAAAATGAATAAAATTATCATGTTTGCAATCAACAACCTTGAAGTACAAAGCACATTAATCTTGGAAAGATTTGCATGTCAAGATGATGGTTCGGTCAACTTATTAAAGAGGATATTTAACAATCGAATGGAAAAAAAGAACTTCCAGTACTGCCAAAAATTTTCCCAGCATGCACGTGTAGTTGTCTACAGGACTTCATCTTAATTGTCAAATGTTAACATAAAACACGGGAACATGATGTACCGGCTATTCATCCATCAGAAAGATACTTCTTATTTTATGCTAAAGCAATTTATTAAGCACGTCAAAACAGGAGAAATCAAAGGTAGCTAGAATGCATCTGCAGATTCCATCAATTAAAGAGATGAAACTTACTTCTTGAAGGTGTTTCTCAAGAGATTTGAGCTTTGAATCAGCTTCCCCATGATCACTATTCAAATCAGATCGCATTTCTCCAATTGATTTGTCAACATTGTAACAATATAATTCCAACTGTGATAGCCTTGAACTGATTCCTTCAAGAAACCGCATGAGGTTGTCAGCATATTTCTTCATACTCTTCTCCACAGCTGCAGTCATGTCTTGACGTAAAGAATCTTCAGGTGAACTATAGGCAGTATCAGGAAATATTGATGTCCTTGCCATCCTTGATTTGTGAAAATCCTGTGAAAAGATAGATTTTGTGGATTTGAGATTCAGAACCACTTGATAGGCATATGAAGTACATATTATCCCTATTCGTTACAAGAATATAAATACCCTAAGAAATTGTCAGAGTGATTCAGAATAAAGCTAGTATAACAGTTCTAAATTGAAACACTAATAAGTAAAAACCCACAATAATTACTTGAACATAATGAGCCTGCATCGGTTTCCTTTTCTCAATTAAAACAAGCAACCTGCCAATCCTTGCTGAAGAAGTGCATCTGCTTTAAACACACTAACATAATTATGTTGATAACTTGATATAAGTCTCCATCCTCCTATACTTAATTTTTCATTTTTTTTTTCCAAATAGCTTTGCTTGATACAATGAAGTTTTACTGACCTACTATTAACATTCACATAAGTCAACAATATATTATACTTACTAGTTTTGTTAGTGACGACTGATCAATCAATATTGAATATTTGGGAAAAAATCAGAGTCCCTATATGTAGCAAACAGAGTATTTATCCTCAATAGCCAAGAGATTCCTCACTGCTCAAAGTCAGTATGCATTTGGCAATTGGCTCAACCAGTTGGGTTGGGCAGTGTTGACAAAAAAGTCTTGGGTTCAATTCCTACTGTGGAACTTCATTGCTAACCGCGAAACAGGAGCAACTCCCCTCCCATAAACTTTTGAATGGGAGCCTTGGTGTAACAGTAACGTAGGAAAATCCAACACTTCCAAAGGTTCAATTGCAGAATCTGCCTCTCACAAGTGCAAGATTAGGCTGCCTACCCTAAACCCACATCATAGTTGGTCCGACCCTTCCCTAGACCCCGCACACAGCGGTGTGCGGAGCTTTATAAAACCAGGGTGCCCTTTTTCACCCTTGCACACAATTACTCTTGCGTTCTTCCCACCGTCACCCAAATTAGCCTCATCAATCTTGCATTACTCTTCATAAAAATTTACAGAGAAACTCCACCAAAGACCAAATGTACTGTGAACATCGAAAATTCAACAGTTCCAAACTCGCGGTACAAATGCAATTAGACACATTGTGGACTTAATTCTCAGCCAACCAGTAGATATATTTCTTCTCTTTGTGACCAGCTCATGCATTCAAGCATATAACCCGGCCAATTAACTCTGAAACTACTAGACAAAAATAAGACCTTCAGATCATTAATACACTAGAATATAAAACGCAACACAGATTTCTGTTGCATATGTCAGAGAGTGCATCGATTCTGAGAACCCAACATTTTAAGGCTTTTTATCAAAAAAAAAAAAAAAACAGAGATTCACCCAGAACCAAATTGTCCATCGTAAAACCTTCATGTAATGATAAAAACACTCGAATAAGAATACAACAACTCAAATCTACAACAATTTAAGCCTGTGAAAGGAACGCACACACACACACACGCACACGCACGCACACACACATATATAGCTGAAAAAGAAAATTTTAAGCCTAAGAAAGCAATACACAGATATATATATTATAGCTAAAAATGAAAAAAAATTCTAAAACCCTATTCAATTCATGACCCCTAGAACGAGACCCAGTTTGGGAAATTGCAGTAAAGGGGCGAAAAACGTGAAGTCAACTATGGAGGGGTGAATGGTGGGTGGGTAATGGGGTACCTTGGAGGGGTCGTCGTGAGTGCCATTAGAAGAATCATGGTTGTCGGGAAAGTCATCGTAGGAGCAAAGGATGTCGTCGGAGCCAAAATCGAAGCCCTTGGAGCCGCGACCGGACGATCCTGACGCCATGGCTGGAAGCTAGAACTTGGGGCTGAGGATGATGCCCTCAGAGAAGGAAAAGTTGGGTGGTAGATACGTGAGAATCTGTGTGGATGGAGTGGGAAAACAGATTTTGATATGTTGAATTGTTATGTTACTTGGCTTCTATGCAAATACGAAACTTCGTTTTTATTTGCAAAATAAGATTAGAAATTGGGGCATAAGGACTTTCTTCCTTAAATTGTTCTCAATCCGTTCCCATCAATTTTTGGGTGAACCCGGCTATTCCAGCCGTCATAACACTCAGCGCGTCGAGTTCGTAGACGTGATTTTTGTTGCTAGTCGCGAGACCCCCTTTGTAGTTACCCTCTGAAATCAAATCTCAACTAAATACTTACTACGAAACTATCTACTGTGAGACGTCGTAATATGTTGCTATTATAAGTACAAAAGTAATTATTGTCACTCTCAATTGTTTAATATTATTTCTTATTAATTATATATATTTATTTAGTTCTTGAAGTATCCTCAAAGTATTATTGATGATTAACATTTCTTATTTTATTTTAAAAATTAAGAATTTGAGAGAGAGAAGAAGACCACCAACACTAAATCAATTCCCCTCCTCCTCCAAATCTCATCCACAACAATCCCTTCCAAGGGAGAAGAGACACAGAGATTATTTTGAAAGTGGATTCACGGTTCAAAAATTTAACTATGTTAATATGATCATAAAACTTAATTGACCCAGAAAGGATCTATTTGCCATTCTCAGTAGCATTTTCGAGCTACTATATCATTTATATGACCTTTTGATCCAAGTATATAAAAGAAAACTTAAAAAAAAATTAAAAAAATTCCTTCTCCTATTCATTTGATGAATATACGAAAAGGTCTAATGTGATGTTTAAAGTATGCTTACATCTCCCATCTAATATAGCATTTGACAATCATAAAATATCTAATACCATATTCAACATTTTATTTTTGAAGAAAAATGCTAAAATTTGAAGAATCAAAGTATTTTCTTATTCGGTTCACTCAGATCAAATTTTGATAGTAATCAACCTCAAGTTTAGACAATAAATTATATGATTTGCACAAATCATTCAAAGCACAATGATTTTATGATTCACGGTGTGATGCATCCTCTATAAGAATTTAAAAATATTGATATTGTGATGGAGGAGGAAGAAAGGCTGATATTGGAAAATTCTTAGAACTCTTAATTTTGAAAATAAAACCCAAAAAGGCTAATGTAAAATTACTTTGAAGATATTTTAGGAATTTGGTAAATTTGAGATATTTTTGTCGTGCTGGGTTTGGAGTGGAAGATAAGGAAGAGATCAACCGACCATGCATTTTAGGCTTTAGCTGACGTGATCTTGTTATTTGTGGTCGGCATTTCCTATTTTATCTGTTAGAATTTTAAGATTTAGTACTATATAAATGACATTTAGTTTCTGCATAATGCTTGATTTTTCAAACCAAAACAAAAAAAAAAACCCAAGGCTTTGGTATTGTTTAAGCTTGGGTGACTGTAGTATTAAATTTTAAAACTGCTATACATGAATTTTTTATCTTTATGTAATGTCTAATGTAATGTGTGTCTCCCTGATTCAGTGTCTAATGTAATGTGTGTGTCCTTCAACTACCAACTTAATTCGTATAAATAAAATTGTGTAAATATATTACAATATATAATTCAATGATGATATGAAAGAGAATGTGAGAGTGACATAGAAATCATTGTTTATTAATTTAACTATTCTTTTCCTCGCACGAGATTATATGGTTAGTTTTTAGCTCGTATACGATCTACGTGTCTGAAGCTTCTTGCCTCGTAAACTAGTCGTAGAAGACAAGCCAAGTGTACTCGTAAATCGTAATAGTCAAACGGATTTGAGGTTGCATCCCCAAATACGAACACCTGTTTCACATGTTCGTTTCTGTTTTGGCAGCCTTGCCGCCAAATAACTACTCTACATTACCTTTGTTAAACGTGATGTGCCATTAGCACTTATTATAACTACCGGCAATAGTTTTTGACCATTGAATGCCAAAATTTGGAATTTGTTTTTATGTCTAGATGGATGATATATTTGTATTTACTAATTTTATTTTATTTTATTGTACAACATTTGGATTTTTAGGGATAATTAAGAATCTCAACTATATTTTTATTGAATTTAGTAAATATAATCAGATAATTAGTAGTAATTCCGGACCAAAAAAGATAATTATTAATTGATGTAAATTCTTTTATTGTGTTTATCAATAATTAATAAAATTAGCAGCTATTAATATATAATTTCTCATAAATAAACTCAATAGAAACAATATACAACTACAATAATTAATTATTTATATGTGATCAGCCACGTATTTAAATGAGTAATAATAGTACCGTCTCAAATTTATTGTAAATCCTACGCGTGATAATATATTAGCTATTTAAAATCTAATTTAAAGTTAAAAATATATAAATACTATAAAAATACTCGTTAAGAATGTGTCACATGTTGCATTTAACATAAACTTAAGTCTATATTAACATTTTTCTTTAAATATTGCTCCCAATAAGGTGTTCTAAATTCTAATGAAATTACTATGCATCTTACACTTTTATTTGCCAATATTGGCATGAAAATGACTGATGAAAGCTTATTGAAAGAGCTAAAGGAGCCACAGTCTACCAGTAGATTCTGTACATCTCAATAAGCTCATAGTTAAAAAACAAATGTGTCGCCGAAAATGCCCGTAACCTTCACAGAAGCTCTTAGATCCTACTAGTCTTTCTGCATTTTTTTATTTTGTATTCATCCTGAGGATTTTTTTTATTTTTTTGGTCATAAAAGATTTGGAGCATTTCTCAATTTGTGAGTGTTATCCTTGTGCAGGGTCATGCTAATCTTCTCTGTATCATTCCAATTTTATCATGATCACACCCATGATATGGACCTCAGGGGCAAACTTCTTTACGACTATGCCTCAGGCCTCAACCACGATCCTACTAGTCCTCAGCTCTTTTTTTTGGAATTTCTCTGTATAATTAAACTAGGCCTGGACCCAAATAGAACAAAGGATCACGTGTCTCAAGTCAGAACCTTCTTAGCCCATCAGAATCTTGACCCCAGACCGACAAAAAAAGACCTTGACCAAAACAATGGTGCCCTTTTTTTTGGGGGTCAGAATGGTGCCCCAGTTGGAACATCACTCAAAGATGCTATGTTTTTCCACGATGAAAAAAAAATAAAAATCAAAGACGCTGCTAGAGCTTCGTCGGAGAAGCCACCTTTGAAGATTATAGTAATACTAATATCTGATATCTGAGATTACTTTTGAGCTTGACGAGTTCACTGTTGTGATTGCTTTTACAAGCTCTTTGCATATAATGTAGCAGTTATCCTGTTGTTGACTCTCACACTTTGCTCTTTGGAAAGCAAAAAACTTTGTATACATGAACTTTATTTTTTTTTTTCAACTCAATTGGTTTATAATTAAGATGATGAAATATGTGGAAGTTCTGCATATATGAGCAGCCTCAATTTCCGTTAGTTACCATGCTCTTACTCGTATAATTTTCTTGGCAGTACTTGCCCTTGTGTTGGTAGGATATTTTAGGCAACCATAAAAACTGGATGCTACGTGTAATCTGTCGTAATCTTGGGATTAAGGTAATTTATAATCTGCTGTGTGTTTCTGTGCATATAGTTCCTTAATGTGTCATAAACCTTATAGTTTAATGTAATTGAGTGAATACACATTTAGAAACTACGTGATTTAGACAGCCATTAGCATTTTAATTAATTTTGATTTTTGGTTTTCAAGTATATTGCAGATCTAGAGTTGACATGTGATTGTCAGTACTGATTCTCCTTAATCTGTGTGCCTTTTATAAAAGCAACAAGGAGAACCCTCAGACTCGGATGATAAACTTACCTTGTTCAACGAGTTTTCACCCTTTCATATAATTAATTAATCATTCATTTATACAATAAATCGCACTCTCCCCCAATATAATTGACCACGAATGATGAATCAGTATACGGAATAATTGCTCTTGGCAATTCAGCATAATGGTATGTATATTCAAGAAGTTCCATGCATTACCTGATAAATGCTCATGTCAGTTCAACATAGCTTGTGCACTTGAACATCTGGCATCATCCGAGTTCAATAATTGGTTCTGGTTAAACTTTAACTAGTTCAATTTCACTTCCTCAGATTCTTTAGCACGTTACCAGTGCCATAATTGGTAAACGATGACATAATGTGCTCCGTACATATACAAATAACAAAGTACACTTGTATGAATAAAATATGTTGATCAATAGTAACAAGATATTGGATTATTATTATTTCTTGTTTAAGGTAACCAATTCACCGTCTCATCGTAAATAGCACGATATTCCTTTGCAGCTTGACCCTTTATTGAACAATATTTTGTACTCAGAAAACGCAAATTATTGCATGTTTGGTGTATCTTAAATTCATATATATAAAATAAACCGACACCGACCATCACCAAAACATGTATAGGGGCAGGGCCACAGCAAGCAATCCATAATGCAGTTGTTCAGGGATCATTAATGTCACATTCTGCTGTGCATAATAACCACCAAACAGCCAATTATAGATGGCAAGAAAGGGAAAAGGAAGATAAATGAAATATAAAATTAAATTTTCCTCACGTGAAGATCATCAAAATAGAGTCTTAATTTGATTTTATATTTTCTATCAACCTTCCCTGTAACCAATCATTCACTGTTTTTTTTTTAAAAAAAAGTTTCATTCATTAATAAAAAAAGCCTAAGCCTAAGAACCAGGTAATATAATACGTTTAATTCTCTTGACAACAAAAGTCTAAACCTAAAAAATTAACCAATAATAACTATTGCATCACACTACAAATTAACCAATAATTTTAATAGAATACCCAGATGCTATTGCATCAGACTACAAATACTCATAATCAATTATTTACCTCCATTGTTCAATTATTGGCAAAGAATATCCAACAAAAGGCCCAATTGAATATGATGAATGTTAAATTATTGGACCAAAAGGGGATATTTTCGCTGGGATATAGATTACTCCGTGTGACTGCCAATAGCCATACCTCTTGCCGTGTGACACAAGTTCACGGTCCCCTCCCCTCCCTTATGTATTGCCCACTCAATTCAGGAAACTATGGAAAGCTTTGTATCTAGCTGGATCTGCAAATCTGAAAAGCAATCATCTGATGCAAGCAACATTTTAATTTTAATTTTAATTTTCGGATTATACTACAGACACGTATAGATTTATTTATTTATTTTTTCAATCTAACAGATACATATAGTTTTGCTTTCGTAGAGGGCAAGTGTTTAATTAATTCAACGGTTTCGAGGAATTTAAGGAACATAAATGTGGCATGAAATTAATTAAGTATCTACAGTTATAGCTAGCAATTCAATATATGGTCTAGTTATAAATTTTAAAACCCCATTAAGCATTAACCTCGTGCATCCAATCCACAATGGCTCAAAGTACTAGCATTGTGAGCATCCTAGTACTAACATCGTCTCTGGTTTGTGTGTTACATGTGACTGAGGCAACAGAACTAGTGCAGCATGCTGCATTCTCTTCTGCTTGTGAGCGTATATTTGAATACTTCCCCAATTGCTTGGGGTTCCTGGTGGGGTCTCCAAATTATGGTAGGCCCTCAAATAGGTGCTGCCAACACGTGGACAAGCTTAACATATTGGCCAAACGCAGGACAGGACCCAGGACCATTTGCTGGTGCATTCAGGTCATGGTCAGGGGGGTCACACCAGCATTGATACCATCCCGGATACAAAATCTTCCTATGATGTGCAATACCACCCTCAGTTTTCCCATTTCTGATAGCATGGATTGCTCCAGGTAAGGAAATACATACATATATACACACACACGAAATGAATTTTGATGTAAAGTGTTGTTTTATACTATATATTTTAGTCAATTATATAATGTCAAGTTATTAAAAAAGTTTGACTATTATGATATCACTTGAAAGTTATACTCTTTAAAATATATCAAAATGTAATTGATATTAAAATAAGTATATGTATGCAAATTAATCTGTGTGCATATGAATATATTGGTGGTAAATGCAGATCATCTTATCATCTTAAGAGAAAAGAGAAAGGAAAATGTTTATATATATATATATATATATATATATATATATATATATGATTGACTGATTGGCATGGATTCCATTCTTTTGCAGGATTTAAGGCATACGCTCGATGATGTACGCATGTCGCAAGGGAGCTTTGAGTGGGTAGAAATTTGGGACAGAAATTTGGAACAAGTAAAAGTATAAAACTACGTTACGTTGGTCATCAAATCTGATTTGGACTTAGGTTTGTTAGAGACTTGCCTTAACACGGAAATGTAATGGAATAAATCAATTAATTATTAAGTAGAATTTCATCTGAATCCTTTATATTTTAGAATAAATCAATTTAAATAGTTAGCTCATCAAACGAAACTAATCGAAACTTGATTGTTTAGTAAATAGTGTTGTATTGTAGTTTGTAGGGACAACCTTTTTAACACTAGCTAGAAGGATCAGTGCGGTGTTTTAAGTGATGGTTGGATCATCTCACCCTCTTCTAAATATACTCGCTCGGGTTCTCAACATATGGCATTTTTGGTTTTTTTTTTTCAATAATGCTATTTTAATACCTATCTTTTAATGTCTCATTCAAACACTCACCCTATTACCGTTGAATGACATAAATGAGTGAAGATGATTGTAGATCACAATATCATCTAGTGGCAATAAAATGGGTATCTTAATGGGACACCCAATAATGAGTGTTGAAATAGCATTATTATTATTTTTTAGTCTCAAATATAGGTCATTTTTCACATTTTAATGACTCACTGATTATTTTATACATGTTTTATCCCTCTATTTAATTAGAGAGAGTGAGTGGAGGTGAGTTTATTAGAGTATTTAGTTAAAAAATATTATTTATATTCATAGAATGTAGAATATCAAACTGACTCACAACTCATCTACCATTGAATAAGATGTATTTCATCCAATGATGGATGAAGTGTGAATCGGTATGGTATCTACACCTCATGAGTATAAATAACTCTATTTAGTTAGAGGGAGAATGAGAGGAGATTGAATGATATAAGGGTATTTGTATTTTTTATTTTTATTCTTTGGAAGATCAATAAAATCCAATCATTATTTTAATTCTTATGCATAGTTCTAAAACAACCAATATAAAGGACTGAAGAAAGTATTTTTAAGCATTTTTTAATAACTGAAATGTACTAGAAGTTGTTAAAATGAAATTAAAGAAGAAGGTCGATATACAAACAAGCACATAAGCAAACACATTGGACGCCAAAATTTAGGGTTTGTTTGATTAGAAGTGGGAATCAATTTTGGCCAATTGAAAAATTTCTCCTCTCACAAAAAGTGCATTGAGAAGTCACATATGAGCATTAAGAAGTTGCATCTATAATAACCAAATAAACTATATTAGAAGTTGTTTTATTATTAGGGTATGCTCCCTCCGTCCATAAATAACTGTTTTTGTGTTCAATATTATCTATCATTTGATAATTTCAATGAAGTATTAATTGTTTATTTTCACTTTTTTCCCACAAATGTTCTCTTTACACACAAACTTTTCTTGCAATAATTATTGCATAATTTCCTATAAGGATAATTGTGTAAATATTAACTATTTTTCATGTGTGTTTGTGTATTTTGAATGGTTTCTTAATCAATGTGTTAAAACCTTAAAAGATATGTATATTCATAGATAGAGGGAGTATGTGCTATTAGAAGTTGGTTGATTTGGTTACAACTTGGTTAGGAGGTACTTGGTAATTAATTGTAGTCATTAGCCTATATAGGGGCTACATCCCACTTTGTAGTAGTCACATTCTAATCATTATTTTACTTTTCTCATCACAATGAAATTCAAAATCTAAGTCTAGAGGAATGATATTTATCCTTAGGATTTTATACATTATTTGGATTTTTAGGGATTCATACATAAATAATTAATTGTAACTATATTTTTATTGAATTTAGTAAATACAAAAAGATAATTAGTAATTCCGGGCCCCAAAAAAAAACCGATAATTAGTAATTGATGCAAATTCTTTTACTAGATTTATCAATAATTATCAAATTAAAATAAGCTGCCACTAATATATAATTTCTCATAAGTAAACTCAAGAGAAATAGCACAACTAAAATAATTAATTATTTATACGTGATTTGCCAGATATTTAAATATTGCTCCCAAGAAAGTGTTCTAATGATATAACTACGATGGTTTACTCTTATAGTGGTGTATCAGCAAATGAATAGAAGTAATACACAGTGCACACCACACTTTGTTTTTAATTTATTTATTGGGTCAAGGTTTTTCTTTTGTTTTTGGGTCATGAAGGTTTTTATTTTTCAACATTGGCATGAAAATGACGGATGAAGGCCTGGTGAAAGAGTTGCCGTAAAGGCCTAGAACCTTCTCTTTATTTATTTTTTTGTTTTGGGGATTTTGCAGTGTAAATAAACTCGGCCTGGACCAGGGTAGAACCAAGTATCATGTGTTACCAGCATCAGAACCTTCTTAGCCCATATCACTGCATCAAAATGAGATTAGGGAGCCTATCAGATCCAAGCAATCTTGAAAAGAATGAGCTAATTAATGATTGAGCTATTATAAACATAATTACAGGATCTCAGCTCCCGCAAAAAATTACCTGCAAGAATAAATTAATATATTATTATGAGTTTTGATCATGGTCTTTTTTTCATGTGCCTGCCTCACTTTATCAAAGACTTTGGCCATTATTACTGTATCTTGCTAGTTAACGGTGCCACGATTGGAATTTCAATCGAAAATGCTACTTGGGCTTTGGAGATTATAGTGGTATGTGACATCTGAGATTATTGCGTTTGAGCTTGATGAGTACATGCACTGTTGTGATTGCTTTGACTAGTTCTTTGCATATATTGTAGTTATCGTGTTGTGAACTATATATATCACATTTTACTCTTTGGAAAGCGAACAAATTTGTATACAGTGGGGAACTTTTCTTTTTCCTGTTTTTAGTTTCATTGGTTTATAATTAAGATGATGAAATAGACGGAAGTTCTCTATATATGAGCAGCCTCAACATCCATTAGTTACCATGTTCTTACACGCATAATTTTCTTGGGAGTATTTGTCCTTGTGTTGGTAGGAGATTTTAGGCAAGCATAAAATTGGATGCTATTGCTACATGTAAACTGTGGTAATCTTGGGACTAAGGTAATGGACAATCTGTTGTGTGTTCTGTGCATATACTTCCTTAATGTGCCATAAACTTTATATAGTATATATAAGTGAGTGAATATACATTGAGTCACTAAGTGATTTAGACCGCTGTTGGTTTATGTATCCTAACGATGATGACAAAACACTGTGGTTAACTATATAAATTTTAATAACCTGTGATTAATTTAATTCTTACTAAAATTTCTGATTAAATTATTAAGTGTTTCATATATATATTGTTTGAACTTGGTTGACCTGTTATGCTAACTATGTCCTTGAGCAAACCGAGACAATAAGCTGGTACCTTAGTATTCTTATGCTAAAGACAACAAAAGGAAACAGAGTGCAGAAATGATGTATGCCAAAAATGGAAAAACTTGATATTCACGTGACATTGCTTGTTGGAATGGACAAGAAAAATGTGCTGATGGGATATCATTTATGTCAAAGCTAACAAGTCAAGGAGACTCTCTCTCACATGCACCAATGGATATTTCCCTTCTTGTTTCACTCTGCTACTGCACAAGAACAAAGGTAAAAGGAGAAGCAGCTCATTTCATCAGAAAAGAAAAGCTAGAGCAGAAAGTGATGTGCCACAGCTCTCAAAGCTTCACCAACGGACATACTCTCACCCTCCTATATAAGGTGACTTTGGAAGACACTCAAGATTAAGAGGAAAAGAATCAGAAACCGAGATACACCTCTCCAACATTCAAAGTTCAAATCCAAAACCAATATTCCTCTTTTCTCAATTTTATTCATTATTCATATACTATTATTGAGAGCAAATAGATAGCTATTGTATTGAGAGCATTATTTCCTTGAGTGAAAACAGCAAATATTTTTGTTAGAAACTATCTTTGTAAAGCTTTATCTTGAAAGATAAAAGCTAGAGGATTGAGCTTTGAGAGACTCATTGAAAAAACTATTTGGTTGTGAGCTTGGAGAAGCTTGGGAAAAGAATACTCAGTGATTGTACTGGTTGTACAAGAGATTATAGTGGATACACTCACTTGGAGGATGGGGACTAGATGTAAGATCTGAGTTATAGATCTAAACTAGTATAAATACTTGTGTTAGATTCCCTACTCTTAACTCACCATATATGCATATCTGTCAATTATCTCGGCATATTATCAAACTAAAGCTAAAAACTTAATCATCATTGTTTCAGCTCTGATATAACTGATATATCTGAATTTGTTCTTATATCTGCATTCCTTCAAATCCCAAGTTTTTGTCAAAATTCTTTTAAAAATCTGTCAAGCAAGATTACCTCAGTATTATCCTTGATAAAACAGCTTTTGATTTATACATAAGTGTCAAATACACACATTACTCTGTACTTGTTAAATTTATTGAAAAATCTGTGACAAAAATCTCCTGTGATAGTAGAAAACATTCAATTGAACTTTCTAACATGTGTGTTGAAGTGTGTAGAAAAATTTTAAAGAATATTTAATTCAACCTCCCTTCATAGATATTCTGATACCATCAATAGCTATTAGCATGCATTTTAATTTTAATTTTTGGATCTCGAGTATATTGCAGGGAATCTAGAGTTGATATGTAAATGTGAGCCTTACATAAAGCAGCAATAGGAGAACCTCAGACCCGGATGATGAACTTACCCTGTTCAATGAGTTTTCACCCTTTCATATAATTAATCATTCATTTTATATAATTAATCACTCTCTTCTCCAATTGACTATGAATGATGTAACGAATACCGAATAGTTGCTCCTGGCAATTAATGATATATTCCAGAAGTTCCATCCATCACCCGATAATTTCTCGGCAATTCAGCATATATACCTTGTGCAGTACTTGAACATCTTGCATCATCCGAGTTCAATAATTGGATCTGGTTTAACTTTAACTTGTTTAATTTCACTTCCTCATGTATATTCTTTAGCACGTTACCAGTGCCATAAGTGGCAAAGGAAGTGACATAATGTGCTGCGTACATGTACAAATAGCAGTACACTTGCATGAATAAAATATGTTGATCAATAGTACCAACATATTGGATTAGTTCCTTTTTCACCATCTTATCGTAAATAGCACGATAATTCTTTGCAACTTGACCGGTAACTGAGAAAACGCAAATTATTGCATGTTTGGTGTATCTAAAATTCATACATAAATAAACCGTATGCCGACAGGGCTATAGCAATCCATAATGCAGTTGTTAAGGGGTTATTGATGTCTCATTCTCCTGTGCCCAATAACCACTAAACAACCAATTATAGATGGCCAGAAAGGGGAAAAGAAGAAACGGAATATAAAATATTTATTCCCCATGTGAATTCATCAAAATATAGTCTTAATTTGATTCGATATTTTCTATTAGCCTTCCCTGGAGCCAATCAGTCACTCTTGACTGGTGAACCTATGAACCGGCTCCTCCACCATCAAATTAAAATATGCAGCATATTGTGTTAAATATGTCGAGAATAATATATGGTAAATATCTATTTGAATTGCATTATAAAGTTTAATTTTTTGATACACTAATAGTGTAAAATAATTTTATACTGTCATCTAAATAATACATAATTAAATAATTATGTAAAAAAAATTTACATAATCAAATAATTATGTAAAAAAATTTTACATAATCAGAGAGCATGACAATTAAATTTTACATTATATTTCTATGTAGCTATGGAATTAAATCTGATTTCATTAATCAGTGATTCAGTTATCTTGATTGAATCGATTATCGAGAATTTAATAATTACAGTGTTCAGGCTCAATTATTGCTAAAGAATGTTGAACACAAGGCCCAATTGGATATGAATGTTAAATTATTGGTCAAAAATAAATGTCCCGCGGATGTTTTTGCTGGGATACAGATTACTCCATTTGTTTGCCGCACCCTTTGCCGTGTGACACAAGTCCATGGTCCCCTCCCATCCCTTATTTATTATTGCTCACCCAATTCAGGAAATTATGGAAAGCTTTGTAGCTAGCTGGATCTCCAAATCTGAAAAGCAATCATGAATCATCCGATGCAAGCAATTCTTTTATTTTAATTTCAATTTTTGGCTATTATACTAAGATACGTATAGTTTTGCTTTCGTAGAGCGCAAGTGTTTAATTCAACGGATTTGAGGAATTTAAGGAACACAAATGTGGCATGAAATTAATTAAATATCTATTCTAGCTTGCTGGCAATTTTATATATATATATATATATATATATATATATATATTTTAAAACCCCATTTAAGCATTAACCTCGTGCATCCAATCCACAATATGACTCAAAGTACTAGCATTTTGAGCATCCTGGTACTAGCATTGTCTCTGGTTTATGTGTTACACATGGCTGAGGCAACAGAAGTGATGCCTTCTCCATTCTCTTTTGTCTGTGACCGTATAATTGAATACCTTCGCGATTGCATAGGGTTCCTGGTGGGGTCGACTCGGCATGATTATAGTAGGCCCTCAAGAAGGTGCTGCCAACACGTGGACAAGCTTAACATATTGGCCAAACACAGGATAGGCCCCACGACCATTTGCTGGTGCATTGAGCTCTGGAGCAAGGGGCAGCACTGATCCCATCCCGGCCGGATACAAAATCTTCCTATTATGTGCAATACCACCCTCAGTTTTCCCATTTCTGATAGCATGGATTGCTCCAAGTGAGGAAATACATACATATATACGCACACATGAATTCAATTTTGATGTAAAATGTTTGTTTTATAATACTCAATTCTATAATGTATGTCAAGTTATTAACAAAAGGTTTGACTATTGTGATGTTATTTAGAGGATGAGTCTCGGTGTAATGGTAAAGTTGATTTCTTGTGATTTGAAATGTTCAAATCTTAAAAATAGCTTGTGGGGAGCCTCATATACTCGGTCATCATTTTTATTGTGATGTCACTTGAAATTTATAATCTTTAAAACATGTCAAAATGAAATTGATATAAAATTAAGTATATGTATACAAATTGATCACCTAAAATTTGTTATATGACTGACTGATTGGTAGAGATTCCATTCTTTTGGAGGGCTTGAGGCACACGATGATGTACGCATGTCGCACGGGAGCTTTGAAAATGGGTAGAAATTTGGAACATGTAAACGTATACAACTATATGTTGGTCATCAAATCTGATTTGGACTTTAATTCGTTGGAGGCTGTTAGAGGCCAGCCTTTACATGTAAATATAATGGAATGTCAAGTCAAAATAAAAATACTCGTCATGTCGGATAATAAAATGTACGAGAAAGATAAGCTTTGCAAATACGTTAATAAGGTTAATTATCAGAGAGTGACCTCAACACATTGAACCTGAACCACCCCCTCCCCACTCTAAAAACCAAAAAAAATAAAAAAAATTAATCGACTTCTTAAGGAAACTTCATCTGAATCTTTCATATTTTAGAATATATCAATTTAAAATATTAAATAGTATTATTTGTACTCACATATTATGAGACACAATATTAATATACTCTCATATATCATTGAATGAGATGTGGATTTCAAACTAAATGAGCTGCACATCCTATCTAATGAAAAATAAGAGTATGTTGATACAATATTTCATAAATGGTGAATATAAATAATATTTATCTAAAGTATTAGCTCCTTTGACTAAACTAAACGAAACTTGATTGTATAGAAAATAGTGTTGTATTGTAGGGACAACTTAGCTTTTTTATCACTGGCTAGAAGATCAGTGATCATCAGTGCGCGCGGTGTTTTGAGTGATGGTTGGATCATCTCACCCTTAATTTTCTAAAATACTTACTGTTTAAGCATTTTCTAATAACTGGATGTATTAGAAGTTATTAAAAAGAAATTAAAGAAAAGGGTTGATTAACAAAGCGCAGGAACGCACGAGAAACAAAGCAGAACATAAGGAACATGTTTCATGCACAATAAAAGAACAATGGGATTACAGATGCTTCGTGAATCATGACAAAAGTGCCTTTAAAAAAATCTCATTGTTTGTGGCTTCGTGCGAGGAATTAAGATTGCGCGTGCTTCTTGATGTTGACTTGGAAATTGGCATTGAGTGGTTCCAGAGGAGAGAGAATCGTCCACCCATTTTGGGTGCTAAACGACTGGCCCGAGAGCACGAACCTTCACATTCGAATTCTTATTTTTAACTCTCGATTCAATTCTGTATATTATTATATGCAGTATTCAAATTGTTACACATACATGTGTGTGTTTATAGCCCTTCAGCATATTTCAAGTATAGAATCCGGTAATAACGAGCATCTTGAAAACTTAAAGAATTACAATAAAAAATGTTTAAGAAATCAAGTGTATAATCCGATGATAACGAGCATCTTGAAAACTTAAAGAATTACAATAAAAAATGTTTAAGAAATCAAGTGTATAATCCGATGATAACGAGCATCTTGAAAACTTAAAAAATTACAATAAAAATGTTTAAAATATAAAGTATTTAATATGTTTAAATTTTAAGAAACATTAAATAAGTTTTTATATCAATAATTTTAAATTGATAAAATAATTTTAAGTTCTTAACCTTATGTTTGAAGTTACTTTCACGCATGCGTGGAGTTGCTGGTTTCCAGTTTTCGCTAGTCCTACTATATAATTACATGCCTCCACTTGTTTACTTAGAGTATTTGGATTTGTGGATTATGATAGAGTAGAGTGGAGTGAAATAGAATAAGTGAAGTAGAGCAAAGTAAAAACAAAATGGAATAATTGATATGCTTCATTATTTAGACAATTTTTACTTCATCTCATTCCTCTTAATTTAAAGGAAACAAATTATAAAGAATTGATGAAATTGAATAAAATAAAATCCATCTATTTCTACTCTATTTCATTTAAATTTAATAATTCCAAATAAAAGAATAAATTAAAATACTACTCTATTATACTTTATCCATCTCTGCCAATCCAGACTCATTGTTAAAGTTTTAAATTGTCACCACGTATACAATGGCAAAGGGAACTTCACGTTAACAAGGGATACTTCCAAATAAATCAGTTTCGGTCACCAGAGTTATAACTGATCAATTAATTATAAGAGGGCATATTAAAGCAACCAAATAGAAACTGCTTATACATATATCGTACATAATGATCAAGTATATAAAATGCTTGATAAAGAGAATCTTTTGGACATACGTGTCTAGAGCCTAGTCAGGTATAGTAACTAGCTATCAAGATTTCTAGTTAGCCTTGACAACATTAAAGTTTATGTTGTGTTTGATACATTACGCATGAGATTTCAACTAACTTTAGAGTTTTATTACTCAGTGTCCTTAGAATATTGATAATTAAGGATAATAAATAAAGTAAGACTTAAATTTTAAAGTGGATCTATAATTTAAAAATATTAAAATTTATCTCTTCAACAGTAAAATTTCTATTTTAGCATTTTAAATCAGTGAGTTAGATAAATTCTTAAACTTTTAATCAATAATAGGGAGCTATCAAAAAGATTTCCAATTAGCCTTGATGTTAGGGTGAAGTGATGTTGTGTTTGGCTTTTGGCATGGCAGGTTGTAAGTTTCTTCCCATTAGTTATAGGAAATTGATGCTTACCTTACCTAGTTACATGTAGGATTAAACTGCAATCAGCAATTTAAGGGAAGGTGGAAATTTGGCTAAGTATCATGATGTGATAAGGCTCTCCACCCGTCCCATTCTCTCTATTATCTCTCAGCCACGTGCCATGCCATTGCCATCAGTTCAGTACCGTAAAAAAAATACTAAAAGGGGGGCTCACAAAACAACTTTCGAAAATGAACTTGTGACGACGGTGATGCCTCGTTTGCCTCGTCGGTGCCACCCACTTTTCGACTGCTGATTGGTTGGGCCCTCATAAAAATCATCCAATGAGGACAACATTCAATGTAAGGTCTATTCCACAAGAGAAGAAAGATCAACGTCGACGAGCCGCGCAAAGCCTCTCAACAATTGTATTTCTCTTACCAAATTACCCTCCGCCAATTCACGGCCGAGTTTTATAGAAGAAACATGTTTCTCTTGCAATTGCAGGAGCAACAGTGCAGCATATCGATTTTTATTTGACTTTAATTTCTGTGAACGGTAATTATCTAATTAAACTGTCTCATTTTGATTGAAATTTAATTCTTATTTGTCTTATTGACCCTTCTAAGTTTCATGAATACATATCAATTTTAGAAAGCCTCTTGATTTTGGGATGATGTTAGTTTAGCTTAAAAATCTCATATAATTAACTAATTACATAATTCTATGGATTTGATTTTTATATATTGATAACGTAAAAAAATTTATATAATCATTTGATTATGTATTTTCACATCAGTAAGGTAGCTAACTATCATCTACTATTTAAAAAATATTTAAATAAAAAATTTTAATTGAATAATAATATAAAATAATGTATAAAAAGGAAATTCTATTATCATACAGTTCACTTTAACTAATAGGAGCTGAGTTCAGCAGAATATATTAGTTATCCACTTCATTGTATGGTTTCCAATCAGGATAGACGCTTTTATACATAGTGTCCCGCCATGCCTTAGATAAAATTGCCTTAAAAATAGACATAATAATGTATAAATGATATGTGATAACCTTTTTCATTTTTAATTTATTAAATTCAGATTATTCAAAAATCTATATCTTACATTCATTTAAATAATGTAAAAATCTGATAATTTACTAATAAAGTATCTTAACAAGATTTTAAATCTTTAAAATTATTCCATGTATGTATAATAAAATTAAGAAAAGGGTGAGGGGATTAAGCCCGACATTGCCTTCTAAATGCCTAAATGGTGGGCGGAGGAATTTTACTATTATTAATTAATTTATTATTTGGTATTTGTTTTGATATCTCTTGATATTAGTACCCTTTTAAATTTAATAGTTATGATTTAATTATAAATTTTTAAAATATTAATAATACAGTTAATAGGGCACATAATAAAATTTTAATCACAAATTCAATAAAGAGTACCTATACCCTTGAACTCTATAGAGATATTGAGAAATTTCCTTATTATTTTATTTGATTTGTATAAAAATTTGGTGAAAATGAGAGGATAGTTTGGTAAACTCAACCTTCATTGAGTGGCGAGAATTTGGCCGGGGAGAGAGAAAATGGAGGAGGGGTAAATTGGTGATTTGGAAGATGAACGAAAACAAAGAATATTTGCCGCGTAAGTTTTTCACTTGTTACCGCCACGACGTCGACATCAACTTCAAGAATAGCAGTAAAAGCTGGCATTTCGTATTTTATTTGGAATTTGATTCACATATATTTTAATTCTGATATATTAGTTTTTATTTAATTGAATTATTTTTATTTTTATATATATATATTTTTAAAAAATTTATATTATCAACTAATTAAATTTATTTTTTATATAATTTTTTAATTAGTAAAATTAAAAATAATTATATTTATTAATATATCATTAATGATTGAATAGATATATAAATATAAAATCAATTTTCAGTCTTTTTAATTATAGGGATTATTTCGGTATCCTATCAAATTCATGGGTATCGGTACCTTTTAAATAACTTATGACTGAAAGTTTGCCACGTGTTCCACTAATAAATCAATTAATATTTTAAATACTCATGATTAAATCACAATCCTTGGATTTAAAAGGATACCAATATTCTTGGGTATCAAAGTAAAAACCTTTAATTATATATAAAATTTAATTTTTATAATTATTTTTTAATTTAAAACAGTAATGGTTGTAATCAAACGTTTTAAAACTGGTTTTTTTTTTATCATTACTTCAAAATGAATCTGGCTTGAGAATTTTCGACAGCGAAAAACAATTGAAAATTTCTGCTATCAACCCCTCAGAAAAAAAAAGTGATTCATAGCCTCTGTTACATTTATATAACACATTTATATCAAATTAAAAGTTATAAATCTATATATAAAAAATTATAAATTAACATATAAAAAATTATAAACTTATAACTTTTAATTTGATATAAATGTATTATATAAATAAAATGGTGGAGATTTGTTATTTCTCCTCCTCAAATATACATAGAGAACACCTCCTATATATATGCCGTCAAAGCCTCCATCAAGTTCCGCAAACCAAGCAACCTCTTTCTCTCTCTCTCTCTCTCTTCCGAGGCCACGTTTTTTAGGAACACCGAACACACTGCAGGATCTGCAGCCACACTCTTGGAATCGCGCAACTGCTTCTTCTTCTTCCTCTCACAAGAACCAAACCGAAGATGAAGAAGTCCGGCCTCCTTGCCGCCTCCGTCGCTGCAGCCACCGCCGTCTCCGTCTCCTCTTCCACCCATAACAATTCCCACCACCACCACCAGGTATCATCATTCCCTTCGACCCCCACTTTGAAATTTCTTCACTTCAAAAATGTTGACCCTTTTCTGCAATTTGTCTTTAGTTTCTGTGACCAAAACGTTGGGATCTGAGATTTACCCAAAGTTCTCATTTTTAATTTTGGGAATTCTTTTTTTTTTTTGCAGGACGGTACGGCAGAGAGAGGCCGCCAGGGTTCATCGCCGGCGACTTCTTCGTCGGAGAAATTCGCTCCGAGATTCGACGGCTTGCGCTTCATTGAGACCCTCGTAACTGCCCACAGATGAAAAAATCCGGAGCTGCTTTTTCTTCTTCATCTTTTGGTGGTGCTTTTTAGACCAGAATTATTGGTCTATGGGAAAATATTTCAACCTTTTTACTGTTTTATTTCCCGTAGTAGGAGGACTTGATTATTAATTAGTAGACTTTTCTATTTTTATTTGAGATCGGGGCAAAAAAAAAAAGGGAGAAAAATGTATAATTGTACTAACGTTTACCGGATTCTAAGGTGCCTTCGTGGTGATATTCTGACCTCATTTGTGTTTTGAGTCCTTCCTGTCTAATGTTTGAAAGCATATATCATAAATGATGAGAAGAAATTTCAAATTTGTGGTTATTTCTTTCGGAGGAATTAATGCCTGCTTCTCTGTGGTTGGTTTCGTTTCCAAGTTCCATTTTGGGGATAGCAATCAAGGCATGTTGGGGACCGGTAACCGGTAGCAGGTATATTGTTAGGGGATAGTACTTATGTTAGTGTGGTGACCACATGTGTAGGACCTATGGTGTATGTTGTTGACAATAGATGGATCGAAGATTGATTATCTCTCCATGTTGCTATAATTTGCAAACCAACATAATGTGGGAAAAAAACCTATTGGCCTTGCAATATCTCTACGTTATGTTGTATAATTTCATCAAGAGGGAGTTTTAGACAATATTTGGTCGATCTCTTGCAAGCTAAGAAGCACGCACATATTAAGGTGTGTCTGTGTATTGCACATCGACATCCACACAACATATCTGTACGTGTCCAATTGAAAAAATTATTTTTCTAAGCTCGGATATGACTGGACATGCGTCGAACACGACTAAACACACGTCAAACATGACTCTAGTTTACTGTGGATATATTTGAGTTAATTTCTATATTTTTTTAAAATTTTTAATACCTACATGAGTTAAAAATTAACTCTAGTTATTTAGTTGGATCTATACTGTTGGATCATTTTATTTTAAAAACTCTTCAATTGATTATAAAAAATAAAAATTAATTAGATAAAAAAATTATATAAATATGACTTAAAAAATCCAACAAACAAAGAATCATATACAAAATAAAAAATTACATATATATATATATATATGTCGTGTCCGTATCCTGTAATTTTTTTAGTTTGGTGTGTCTCTTTATTTATATCATGTCTTATATTTGTGTCAATGTCTGAGCTTCCTAGAGTGAATTATGAGTTTTTATGATTGTTTGACTAGAATAAAAATTAGAAGGAGTGTACATGAAAGTGAAGATAAAGGTGGATTCAATTATTTAAATGTGCTGGCACTTTTGTTGCAGAGAGTGAGGGAGGGGCTACTTTCAAGTTCTAACTTATTGGATTCAATAGTAATCAAATCTTGTCGCTTGGTTTTTTGGGGGAAAAAAATTAACAGTAACTTACGAGGTGGCATATAAATGAGTTTGATTTCACTTGAAACTATTTCCAAGTACTTTTGTTGAATGAAGTTATATGAAAAAAAAAAAATCATTTTCACAATGATAAAGAGAAGTGTTACTTAAACGTGCTTTTTGAGATATAGAACACGTACACTGGGTTAGGAAAAAACAAATAATTAGAGGATTTTTTTTTCATTCTTTTAAAGAGAGATTCTTAGGTAATTGTGTACAAAATTTTTAGAATGTTAAGACAAAATATTTATTTTATGATTAAAAAATTAACTATTGTATTAAAAATATAAGGAATGTGGGAGACAATAATAATTCATAAAATTTATATATCAATTAATAAATAGATTAGAACAAGTATAATCTCTGGGTTTTAGTGTACCTAAATAATTCTCCTTTTAAACCGGAGAGGAATCAAACAATGTCGAATTTTTAATGTCAAATGACATTCCTCATAAAAAAAATTCACTTACACATAGGCTAACCTTGAGTTGGTGTGAACATAATATGAACACCCAGGATTCATCAAATCAGTGCCAAGGCATTTGGCCGCCGATAAAAATCCAAGACAAGTTCCTTCTCCGGTCAAACACCTTTTAATTCGATCCAATTAAATGCGAATTCTCCACTAGCAAAAAAGAAAACATAATTGAAATATGGAACAAGCATCGGGGCATACAGCATTATTCACCACTATCCTTTAGACCAAATACAAAACTTGACCTTATCAGTGTGTGGGATCATATCCCCACATACACATGTTGCGTGAAGGCACCGAAAATTGTGTTTCGAACTTGACGAAATTTTCCTGCCCCTTCAACTTTTCCAGGCCATTGTGATGCCGGGCTATACTTTCCTTTTTCTTTCGGTGGGCCGAATTTCCTGAATCCCCCTTTCATACATTTTCCTGTTTACAACTTTATAGAATATCACTTGTATTATATTGTTGTTCTGTCTAATCACTTAAAGCATATATATATATATATACATACATATATATATATATAATGAATAATGGTGCTCCAAATTATTCCCAATTGTTGACTCCACAAAAAGGTCGTGATCATACGCATATTTAGCATGGAATATGCGAAACTTCCTAATAGGGTGAAACACGCGAGCTGGTTAAAGTTTGGACAAAGTAACACAAACGTCACTCCATGTGCAATAGATGACTCCTCCCTCAGGACGAGTTAGTTTTTAGGTTCTTTGTTTCAATGTTTGAAATCTCATAAATCTCATAAATGACATTTATATTATTAGTAAGTGGAACTTTGATTATATGAGTTATCATTAATTTTATGTTAATATGTTAATATATTATATTTTTGCTGACACAATTAAAGTATTGTACACTAGATAATGTATAAAAATGATTTCATTAAAAACAGAAGCAGGGATACACGGTAATTGTGATAAATGGCATGGGTTGCTCAATAATTAGCTGTCCGAAAGGTAAGGTGGTTGTACCAATTATTCAGCACCATTAAAATTGATTAATTATGACCATAAGCGGAACAATGTGGTGCCCGTTCCAAGAGCTAATCACACGGTGGTTAGCCAATTGCAATCAAGGATCAATAACAACATGCTTTAGTACGGATGGAAATCATCATTTTCCAAACTACTTTCTTCATTTTATATTTATAATCACTTTTAAAAAATTGTACAATTTTAATACATTAAAAAATAAATATATCTTATTACAATTTATACCAAAATTATAATTATTGTAGTCAGATACATTCAATTTTTAATTACTAAAATTGTACGGGTCCCAATAATGACTATTAGTATAGAATGAACGGAATATTTTCAAACTATATTCCGTACTTATCTCATCAATAATTTATCATCACATAAAAAATAAATAATATGTATTTAATAGTTATTTTGAAATTTTAAGCGTTATTAAATGTTCATATTATACATAGTAAGAAGTGATTTATGAGACCATGAAATTACACATTATTTAGGGACCGGTAATTTTCATCTGTATTCATATTAGCTATTTTTATGTTGATTTTTTTTAAAAAGAAATACATCTTATGGAATAACTCAAGATATTTTACACCATTTTCTCTTAGATATTTCAAACTTGAAAAAACTGTTTTCACTAAGAAGCATATAAATATTACTCTATCTATTCTTAAATAATTATCTATTTTAAAAAAAAATTCTAAAATTAATTTTTCATTTTAAAAATTTAAGTTGCATTAATTATATTTTTTAATAATACTTTATTAAATACTATTAAATAAGTAGAGAGATATATTGGAGTAGGAAAGAAAAAGTTGGAATATTAAAAAAAAAATAGCAGTTTTTATTTTTTTTCTAACTTTGATATTTTTTAATCATTTCTTTAATTTCAATATATATTTATATCTGAATAGTTATTCGGAGGGAGTAATCTAATTATTCTTTTTAAAAAAGATATAGATAGACTCCAGAGTATAGTTAGAAAGTCTTATGCTTCAACTTAAAGGTCAGCTCTAATTTCTATTTAAATATGTATGCAGACCTTATGCAATTTACAGATTTCCTCCAAAATTGAGAAAAAAAAATTAGAGCCAATTACTTAGCCACTTACAAAATTACGAATGTGCATAGGTGTAAAATACACCAGCTGCAGTCATCTCTATCAGTAACCGAAAAGTAGGATTATGTCAAGCCCCCATTTATCAGTCATCACCATGTGATCCACACACAACAGTACCTAACTCAACAATTTGTTTCTTCTAGTTGCTCTTTGTCACCTTTTCTATTATTTTATTTGGTCAATCACTTATTAATTTATTTTATTTCATGCTTTAGTCAATCATTGAATTAATTTGTACTTGCAACTTGCTTCACCTATATCGATCGTGCGAGAGAGGAAATTTAATATTGTGATTTGGTCATATTGGAAGAAGATAAACATGAGAGTGAGATAAATGTTCCAAACCATGAAAATTTCACAGTGCTAACCCCACTCTCTTAATTTGCATTCTCGGAGTCCGGTATGCTAATGTCAGCAAATCGTCAAGTCAGAACCCCCACCTCAGATAATCATCACATAAGAAAAAAGATTTAAAGGTAATATTATTAATATTCACACAGCAACAAATTACAAATTGTTAATTCAATACTTTTCTCTGAAATTCCTGGTGAGTTATTAGTAATTGTAGCATGAGATTTATTTATTTTTTGGATGGATTTTGTAGCATGAGAATTGATAGTTGATATACTTGCCATTCTAAAGTACATCTGAAATGTGAACTGCAATTTAGCAAGAGCATTAAGCGAAATTAAATTCCAGGAAAAATCTCCTAAAAACTTTAATGTGAATATTACATAGGCTTAAAGCCATGCATGCCAGCCAGCGGTCAAGCAATAATCCAGAAAAAAAAGTAGGAACTATAATAATATAATTTCCAGGGCAATCTTGATTAGAAAATATCTAATTCAGCACAAAAGGAGAGCTAGATCCTCACTCAAACATGCTTTGGAATTCTAGTTCTAGAACTAGAAAAGTGATTCAATTAATACAAAAGACTTTTCACATTTTCACATTTTGAGCTTTTCAAAACAAATGGAATAAGAAGCCTAGGAAACCAGCACTTATCATTAGCAATATACAATGAGAAGAAGCCACTTGAGCACTGCTAGAAGAAGAAGCAGAAGTATTATTGGCTGCCTTTACTTGGCTACAGTCAAGGCCTTCCTTCCCTTCTTTGCATTGATTAGCAAACAGGCCAGGAGGGTATTTGCCATAGATGTTTATGTAGCTAAACATAACTGAAGCACAATCTGTTGTCATGTCATTGATCTGGTCCACAGAGGGGCAAGCAAATTGCTTGAAAGCCTCACAGCAAACCTTGGGTGGGTACTGGGGTCCCTTGCATTGGCTTGTCAGGATAGTGTAGTTCTGGTTCTCAAAGTCAACTCCACAAGCTGCATTATTTGATAGAGGGGCAAAAAAGTTTCAATGATTATAAAAAAACAAGAATCCAGAGGTTTGACAATGGAAAAAGAAAAACAAATGAATTATTTCACTTTTACATAGGCTCTCATATTCACCTTTTCCTAGTCAATACTTTGATACATAGGCTCTCATATTCACTCTTTTCCTAGTCAATACTTTGATGCCACCCTTATATTAGATTGTGCTTCACGTACAGAAAATGTACAAGTAGCATATGCAATAAATGAAGGATGATATTTGAACACTTCTTTATCGACATATATCAGAAGACACCCTATTCACATGGGTTGAAAAAAAAAAAAAAACTCCAAAAGATTTCTTTTCATTATTTTTTCATTCATTTCTCACCCCACTAGTCATATTGTATCCCTAAGGATGTTCAGCATAGATGTTCGGATAACATTTTTCTAAGACAAGAACCTATTTAATTTATTCCTTAACAGAAAATTGATCTGCATTTGGCAAAAGCAATATATATCACAAGGTTCTCAAGAGGAAGGAGGAGGCGTAGGTGTTCACCTTTCTTAGCCTGAAGGAGGGAACGGCCAGTTGATACCTCTGACCCAAATATGTCATCTGCCAACGTTCCAAAAGCAAATGAGGAGGATGTGACACATTCCATGATTGACCAAATGAGCCAAAAGCACACCAACCATAATTAACCAAAAAATGAATGTGACACATTCCATGATTGGAAATAATGTTACAACTATGGAAGAAAAGAATGTACCCGAAAGGAAAGGGGAAGCGGAGGCCAAGGTGATGAGGAAGAAACATAAAAGGCAAGAGAATAAGGCATTTGATGAAGCCATTTTTCTCCTTGGCTGAAGAATAAGCGTGTGGTGGAAGGGCCGCTATTGCTTTTTCAGCCCACCTTTCAAGAAGGGTCTGATTCTCTGAGGAAGAAGGAAGAGGAAGAATGAGACATTGCAGAAACTATGAGATGGTGTGAGGGAAGAAGCGTGTTGTCAGGGTTGGTGGCAAAAGTTCCAATGGCTCTCCTTGGCCATGGTAGTTATTTCAGTTTCAAGGCAAACAAAAATTATTTATTTTAGTCGATTTGTTGGCATGTTGCCTGAACTCTTTAACTATCTTTTTTGATAGATTTTTTAACTATCTTAATCTCACACCAAATTCAATTGATTTATTTCATCAGTCGAATTGAAAAAAATCATTTATATTTAAAAGAATCATTTATATTACTAGTAGATAGATTCACATTTTACTGGTGAACAGAATAACAAGCAGTTTATATGTAACATATTAATTTGCATAATGAAATCTTTTTAAGGTTGTTTCTTTCTTATGAGTTATGACCCAATAATGATATTAAAATTAGTATTTTTGGAAACAAGGTGTTTCTATTTATGTCAGGTAGGATCATTATATCAAACCAACGAATGCAACCCAATATAATATTTGAAACCTGAAGTAAACAATACATTTCATTTTTGCGATTTTTTCTAGTGAGATAAAAAAGAATCTAAAAATTGTTCCTTTTTGAACCAATCATAAATTAATTTTCGATTGACCAAGGGCACATAAAAATCTTGATTTCTCCTCACAAAAGCTGTTTTCTTGGCATTCAAACTTGTGTCCTCGTTCTGTGGAATCATGGTTACTTCACTAGCCATATCAATCAATTCTTTATTAGTTTTCAATATACTTCTATTAATTATTTAGACAACCCTATTTTTATTCACCATAGATAAAGTCTAAAATCAAATAGAAACTCCTCAAGGAGTGCGGCAATCGGAATATATATATATATATATATATATATATATAAAGGCAATAGAAGTCCTGAAATCAATTTACCCAAGACTGGTACATTCCATGGACTACTGAGTTGCATTATTGCTACACTTACAAGTAATATCCAAATGTTTTAAATGGAATGAATAATCTAAAATCCATCTTTTGAACTGAAATTTAAGTCTTAGAACCTTTATGAAACATTAATGTAATGTGAAGAAGCTGGAATATTCCTGTCTGCATAACCTTCGCCACCATTTCCGCTATGTCCTCTCATTGAACCTACATGTACAGGGTTCAGAATTTCTTCATTTCAAAAAACGGCAAGAGGCTTTCTGCATAAGTTGTCAGAACAAAAACTTGGGTCAGATCTCTAGCGGATATTGGTATGCCTCACTTTCCGTGTTATGGACCTTCCCATTCGAATGCGGCGAGTTGTGAGGGCTCCTAACAGGACTGTTAAAGCATGTTCTACTGCATCTGCCTGTTTATCCAATTCAATGGAGCTAAACTGTGAAAGAAGTTGGAGCTCTGACAGCAGGCCAACAGCTGCTGCTGCGGTACATGTGCGATCCCATGATGGTTGGGGCCTGCCCTAGAAGTGCCATAGATTACATTAAACTCACCAGCAAGCAAGTCCATGGCAAAGATAAGAGAGCAAGAAGGGGAAAACAAAGCAGCCACACTACCATAGAAATCCCACACCAAAAGTTTCAGTTGATTTCGCTTTTCACTCACCTAAGTTTATGCATGGCAGAGGCCCCAGGATTTAGGGATATACAAGCAAGGTCCTCATCTCCCCAAACTGACTTTGCTTGATCCTGTCGAAAACAAAACATAAATTAGTAGCAAGCAAATTAACACAAAAAAATGGTAAATGTTGCTTAAGCACAAATTAATTCATTCCCTTGACATAGAGATCTTAAATGCTACCTCTTTGGGAAGGTACAATGGAGATGAAATAAAATATAAACCAATGACCTATTAGCTCTTCAACAACATGACAATATTACGTTTTTCTCTTTATGACTATATCCCAGACAAAATCTCTCCGCAAGCAGTGTTAGTCTGTTGAATCCATAAAAACGTCAAGCCTTTCTAGAAATACCATCTCATGTGCAATTGTTGTACAGTCAGCTATATAGACATCCTCATCCTACGGTGAAAAGGCATGATAAAACAAAATATTAACTAGCATCATCTAGATCTCCATTGTAAACACAGAAAAAATGAAAGTGCTTTATTATATCAATGCACTGGGGGTAATATTTTCCCTGGTTGATAAAATTCTAATACCACAATTGCTGCATTTTTCTCAGCAGAAGCATATATGTATCATAAACAGGGGTTTGAGCCTACACCACGATAATGGCATTCATCTGCTTTTTTAATCAACAGCTCGAACTTTTTAATAGAAAACTTATACAGAGCACTTAAAATGGGCCTACACTACGACAATGGCATTATATAGAACACTTTAGTTGACCCTAAAGAACAACATTGACAGCAGTTTGTGCAGACCCCTCTAACTTACATTTGGCAGTATTTTGCCATATGTAAGAGGACTGGAACATCTTACATCGGAACATAGAATAGAACATAAAGTAGAACAAGATTTTACTCTACTTTAGCATCTAACAATCATTGGTTTGAAGGGAGGTGCTCCCCTCCCCCTACAACTGTTTGTATACTCATAGTAGTTTATATTTTTTATTATTTTTCATTTTCTTAAAGCTAGCAACCATCACAATTTGTCAGTTCATCCAAGACTAGCTCTGCCACTGAGGGAATCATCATGTGAAAATTTACAACTATAAAATGAAGAAAGGGAAGATGAAAGCTTCCCAGGAGTTACCTGAAGACGCCTAAACATAGCTGCTGAATTGCTCCATGTCCCATCAATCAAAATAAAATGCAGAGTTTCGTTGACTTTTAATTCCTTCAAAATCAAAAGAAGACTGTTTATCTTATCGCATGACATATAAAACAGGGAACTCTAATCAAAATGTTGAAGCAACATGAATAAATATTTAAGTTACAAGTAGCATTGATTTAAAATAGGAAAAAAATTCTCTGTACATAGGAAGGCCACTTGAAGTTGTCACTGCATATCATCGACATTAATACAGAAACAGGGAAGTAATTTGACCAAACTCAAATAATGAATATTGCTTCCCGCTTCATTCACAAACCCCATTCTTCAGCACAGGCATAACTGTAGTACTATTCGTAAATCAACCAAAGAAAAATAAAAACAGTAATCATTATAATGTTAAACTAAAAACCTTTGCTGGCATGCCTTCATAGTTTGTGACTGGTTCCAGGCCAAATGCATCTTGAACTGACTTTAAAGCTGCACTCCTGTTGGGATAAAGGCACCAGACCTTACTTTTTCCTGAATTAAGGTAAATAACAGCCAAAGCAACTGAATGTAAATCATCAGGTTTGTATATTAAGAGCCATAGAGGTTGTAGATCCAACATAACAAGAAGAATGACCAAATTAAATCATGCACTAATGTCTAAATTGATAATAAGAATCCAGTTTAGACATACTACCATAATAAGGAGCTATTTGAAGCATCGGAACATAACCATCTATCCCTGTCCATATTTCATATAGAACATTTTATTTCTTAAAGTATTTTTTAAGCAGCAAGAGTTAATGGTATTAGACTCTCAAAGAAACATTACACAAAAGAAATTGTAGAAATAATAATGCTACAAAAAAATTCCAAGATTGACATCTGACTATATCAATAGATAGAAACCATAGGCACTGCAAATTTACATAAATTGAGTGACCTGCCAGTTTAAAGGAATTCCACATAATTTCTTCATGTTCAGTTATCCCATAAAGGCACAAAGTTGCTGCTTCAACACCAAATACTTGCCACAACAGCTTTCCAGTGTTGTTCTGCCGTAAGAAATCCTGCACATGATGATGAAAAAATAAATGTTTAATGTGGAAATGGATAGAACGCAAAAGCAAAGTGTGAAAAAAACAATGGCAATTTATATCTAAACCTTGGGATGCATATACAACCAAAATCTCATTCCAGGCCAGAGCAAGCAGGATGTGATTTTTGAACACATGCAATCCCCCTTCATAGGAAGCCAGCACTACAAATTTTAAACAATAATCCGTAAGATCAAAACGCACAAAAATGACGCACCGCCATCACTGGGCTAAATCTTGCTCAAACAAATTTAAATTAAACCTTCTGACAAAGGTAACCCCTGCTTCCAAGCACACGACAAGCTATTTGTCTGGCTGCATAAAATTGGAGCTTTTTCTCCGAATCGCCTAATGCCTGATAAGTCGCTCGATGTTTCTTATCTTCTTGTATCCTAAAATCCCCCTGAATCAGAACAGGGCATAAAAACCCTATAAGGAGTCAACACTAAAATCGAAGCAACATCAATCGGTGGGTGAGAACAAAAATGCACCAAGGGGAACCGATATTTCCTTGGGCAAAATAGAAATAAAAGGATATTTGTACCGCAAAATTACACCAGTAATCAGATTGTGATCATCATGTGTTATGTGACTGTTGAAAGAAAGCAATTGGTTATTTCTGCGTGGCGATCAACGTATTATTTGATGATTAGCATGTGTTATATATGGCAATTGGTCTAAAAATAGTGTTAAGAAAAGCATTGTGTGAACAGCAAAACTGCATTTTTCTGCACTCTAGTTATTGCTATTCTCAAAGGGTATTGTATTGTATTGTATTCCTTCAGGCATCGCACTGAAGTACTAAAAAGAACCTGAAGCTTTCCACCATTGCCACCGAAGCTCATGTGGGCATCGGAGTGTTTCTCCAAAACCTTCAAATCCTCGACGATTTGGGAAACCATGGTTGGGATCGGGGACGTGGTGCCCCAGCCCTGCCATTCCTGCAAGGAGATAGCTTCAGCAGCAGAAGCAGCAGCGTCCCCATCCATGTTGTGGAAATGGCGCGTGGAGGGCACGTGGGTCCTATTCCAAAACGGAGGCTGCAGCTTCAGGTTTGGGACAAGACATTTACATAGGAAGAAGGCCTTAGTTGTTGTGCTTGTACTTGTAGTAGCCAATGATGGCATCATCGCTATAGCGTCGTGGTAATCTGTTCATTTGTCGGATTGTTTGTTCCCCAGCCCCAGCCTGGCTCTATCACCATACCAAATTATCAATCCGTTTTATTTTTTTTATATTATTCTTATCGTTGGAGTTTGTTTTCTTGACCAAAAATACAATGAGGGCTCAGAGTAGTACTGTGTTTTGTTATCCCACAATGCATTATGGATCTGCAATGGCAACATGGGTCAACGGATGGCAACATGGGTCAACGGCCCAATATTGTCTATCTTCCACATCTTGAGAGTATCGCCCATATTTAATTGGTGGTGTTTGGTCAATGACCCATGAAGCACCGGATGCCTCTCATTAATAATTAGGTTATTAGCATTACTTTGACCCTTAGCATATATTGGTTTTATTTGGTCATTGTGCCTCGGTCAATTGTTGGTTGTCGTTAAATTTGTAATGGTTTATTATGCACATAATTCATCTGGTAAGTGAATGAATATATCAATCTTTTATGACCAAGAAAAATGTAAAAACATAAAAGATAATTAATAAAATTTAATTTTAATATATTAATAGTATAAAATAAGTTTTACACTACCACCTAATTAAACTTTTTTCATTTTATATGATTTTTTAAATAGTAGGAATGAAAATTAATCATATTCACTGATATTATTATATGATCAAATAACGATATAAAACTTTTTATACCGTAACTATATTTAAATTAAATCCTAATAAATAATAAATAGATAGATAGATGATATTTTTAGGAAATTTTGAAGGAAACAATTTTAGTTTAATTGTAATTAGAAGTTGTTATGTGACACTCAAAACTAATTCATTTAGTTATAAATAAAAAGTACTAAACCCAGACAGTTTCTCCGAAACACCATCATTAGGGATTTCATCAATTTTTATCTTGCCCCCTTGCTGCATAGATCTTGCTCGAGCGCGTCGACGTCTACGTCTTCGTTGTCGTTGTCATTGTCATCGATGTTGCCATCAGAATATTCGAGTCTGTTGAGTTCCTCCGGTGATTCTTGGTGGTCGTTGACGGTGCTGGAGGTGCAGCGAAGGGCAGCAGAGTAGGGAAGCTGCCCGGCGAGGAAGGGAGAGAAATTTGAGCTCCAAGGCATGTCTCCAATGGCAACAGTAGGTGAAGATGGACAGGTGCAAGACTGAAAAAACAAAAGTTTAATTAATATTTGTAGTCAAATTATAGAAAGGATTAACTATTGGGTTTTAAATAAATGTTTAACCATTTGTTGATGATGTGGCGTCAAATAAACAACTGTTTCAATTTGATTGGTATTAACCTGAATGAATTTCTATACCCTTTGAATTACAGGGTTACCATAATAACCACCTAAATGAATCTTTTGAATATACAAAAATAGTCATACACTTAATTTGAAATATACATGTCTAGTAGAATACTTAGTGCAACAATTTGCAATGCATAATTCAGAAGAAGAAACAGTATGAGGCAAATAGTTTTGTTGTTTAGAAGAAAACAACAACTTGATAACGATGCTAACTTACAAGTCAAATGTTGACCTTGCTTCTTTAGGTGCAATGGATTAATATTTGAGTAAAGCGTTGCTTTCATCTTATTTATTTACTGTATTTGGAATAGGAATACGGAAATATTGAAGACATAAACCTATTTGGTGGTAGAGACAGAAATAAAGAATAGAAAATTTTTCTGTTCCCGAGATAAAAAAACACAAAATTTCTATACCTTCAAAATATGAAGATAGTGGGAACAGGATATGGAGGCATAAATTTAATATTTTTATCTTCTAATAATACCCCTATATATATTTGTTATTTATATCTCTGTCTCCACTGTTTCTGTATTCTTGTCCTTGTCCCTGTATTCCTGTCTTAGGAAAGTAAACAAATACTATCTAAAATTATAAGCGTACTTCACTTTAATTTCTCAAGTTTTAAAATTAACTCTTTAATATCTGAAATTGCATTCCATATGTTGCTTTAGTCTCTGCTCAAACAACCGTCAATCAATGGTCACTTAATGTGCCATGTCAGTAAAATGTAACAATTGACTGACGATTGTTTGATCAAAAACTAAAATGACCTATAAAATATAATTTCAAGAATTAAAGAATTAATTTTAAAATTTCAAGGATTAAAGACACACTTTACTCATAATACTTGTGACTCAATTTAAGGTAAACTTCCATCAAATTAACAGTTAGTCCCATCTCCATGCATGATAAAATTTCATTTGTTTGGAATGCAATTTCGTGGCTTATGTATGCTGTGTTACCTTATTATTACCTTATTGTACTTTTGGATGAACTTATTACATTCATATTTTGAAAAATTGCATTACAATTAACTTATTTTTAGTTTATAAAAGGATTTATAATATTTTAAAAAATAGAAACTTGGACACTCTTATTTGGCTGCAAAATGCTTGAGCATTTTTTAGCTATTTTTTTATTTTTTAACAAGTGTCTTAAGGCATTCTTTTAAAAGCCCTATTTTAAATATTCAAATATCCTTATTAATGCTCAATAATCATCATCAAATACAAAAAAATAATTCCTTACTTTTTTCGTTCTTAAATAATTATCCAATTTTAAATGCACACTGAAATTAATAAAATAATTGAAAAAAATTAATGTTAAAAAAAGTTAAGAGTAATTTACTAAATTGCGCTTGTTATTCTCTTCTCCTTCATTAATTTCTCTTTTCATCTATTATGCTTCCCTTATTCTCCAATAGTATTTAATAGATATATTTTTAAATAAAAATAATTAGTACTATATAAATTTTTAATTAAATAATTATTTTTAAATAAAATAATTTTCAAAATAAATAATTATTACACTATGGAAAAAAGGGACTTTGGCTTTGCTTCTAACCTAAGAAGCACGGACACACGACTTAGTGGTGTGTTTGTGTGTCGGATACGTGTCAGTGTTTGACACTCACACGATACGTGTTGGATACGCGTCTAATTAAAAAAAATAATTTTTTTGAGTTTGGATACACACCAAATAAGATTGGACACTGTTCTAATTCACTGTGAACGCAGCTTGACGCCCCCACAAACACGTCTGAGTTAGTTTCTTTATTTATATTCAAATTTTAATATCACGTGAGCCTAAAATCAACCCTAATTATTTAATTAATCATATACTATTTGATCATTTTATTTTATTATATAATAAAATAAAAGATTTTATATATATATATATATATATATATGCATTGTGTCTATATTCTATAATTTTGTAAGTTTGATATATTTACATATTCATATAATATCGTATTCCGTGTCATGCTTTATAGCTTCTAACAAAAGCAGCCGGTAGACACGTATTCTGGTTTGAGGGGATAGAAACCAGCCAAAAGTAAGACACGTATTCGTTTACTTTGTGAAAGCCAAGTTTTTTATTACCATCCGAAGCACGTGTGCAGACGCTCAGTGTTCAACTTTCAACTTTCAATTTTTGGTTTTTATTTTTAATTTTTAAAATTTTATAAAATAAATATTAAAAATTGAAAAATTAAAAAATAAGGGCTTTCATTTTTCTACAAAAATAATATTTCCTTCCTCTTGAGATAGTTATTCATTATTCATTTGAATAAACTTATATATGAAAAAATGAATATATTTTTCTGTAATGTTTTTAAGCATTGGTGGGGTATACCCCGAAGCCTACAAGGTAGAACCGTCCCGGCCATATTAAAAATATGGTACAATGACTTGTGGAGGTCGTCTAGACAACATAAGAGCTAGAGAGGTGTTGGGCTGACATGAAGCTAATCCGCGTATGTTACGTTCCATAATAAACACGATTTCAAATAGTCATCCAAGCCGGCCATGTTATTAGTTTACTGTTTTAACTTTTAGGTGCGTGTCTCATGTCAACTTGTTGGACAAAATATCTAAATTAATTTATTTTAATTGAATCGGGAGATAAATTAGTTCCTCAAATTTTAAAAATTTCAAATTGATTCCTCATATTTTTAAAAAAAGATAAATTAATTTTTCATATAGTGTATAAAAGAATCAATTTATTTCCTTTTAAATGAAGAATCAATTTATCTTTTTTAAAAATATAAAAAATTAATTTAAAATTTTTAAAATATAAGAAAATAATTTATCTTTCTATATAAATATGAAGTATCAGTTTAAAGTTTTAGTCGGATTTCATTTCCCGGCCATCAAGTTTTCCTTTTCATTAATTATTTATGGTTGAGTAAGGATACTTAACTTGTAGGACAATAATTATTAGTATAACATTTATAATTAGCATCACATTATGCTTTACCACAATCAATTATTTTCGAGTCCTAGCCATCTAGTCAGTGCCTATATAGTCCCCCTCCTTCCCTCCCTCTATTTACGTTAGAAGTACTTTATTTATCTAAATACTAGGTCTGCTTTGGTGTTATCACTTTTATAGGGTGACGTGTCGGTGCCCTTTATTTTATTTTGAAATCATCTTCTCTCCATTTTCATCAATTTACTGCAACAACAAAACCGGTGATCGCGAATCCAGGCTAAACTACTTAGGATATTTCATTCTCGAGTCACATATATTATTCAATTAGGTGAATGCTAATCGCTAGGATTGAAAATATACGTTGAGATTTTCTACCTAATTTAAAATATAAGTCATTTTTTCATATTTGAAGAAAATATTAATTAATTTTTATCCATTTTATCTTGACATTTATAATGATTATAAATGAGTGAATATGAATATAATTATTTAATAAAAAAATAATTTATGATAAATGATAAAAGTGTTTTTTCATCTTTTACCTTTAGCTTTTTAAAAGAGAATATTCAATCATCATCTTAATTTATGTATATAACTTTGAAAAACCTATATTATAGATTACAGTATTATGCTACCATAAAGTCGTTGGTCAATGTTTTTCCCACAATCACCTAGGTGAAAGTGTATAGGCATGGCAATGTCTCATAAATTGACCTGTGTATAATCATATTTCATAAATGTAGTTAAACATAATTAAATATATACCTAAATACCAACAAATCCTCAATCGTTCTCTCGGTCTCCTTCCTTTCCTTCCATCCTCACTCTGCCGCCCCTCCTTCCTCGAACAATCTCTGCAACCAAACACACACGAATCCTCCATTCGCCTCCTAACTTGACACTGACAAACTTTCCTCATCCTTCCCATAACATGTGGAAGGGCATTTCCGCACACATTGCCAAAAAACATCTTCCCGACGGCCACACCTTTTGAAAAGTTGAAATCACCCCAGCACTCTTCTCCCCATTGGACTTTTCATTGCCAAAGTCCAACTATTCAAGTTCACTGCAAAACACAGACACAAACCAACACACATCACATTTTCTCAATATTCTCATTCATTCTTTCATTATTATTATTATTATTATTATTATTATTATTATTATTATTATATAGGTCCTTATAATTTTACTCAATTTTTAATTAGGTTAATATAGTTTAAGAATTTTTAATTAGATCTTTATATTATATAAAATTTTTAATTGAGTCCCTGTAATTAACAACTGTTATAAAAAATAGAATATTTTAAGTATATATTGAGAATATTCAAAGAATATACTATATAAAAATAAAATATACTCAAAATATTCTATTTTTTGTAACAATTATTACATAGAGAAACTTAATTGAAAATTTTATATAATATAGAGACCTAATTAAAAAATTTTAAACTATAGAGACCTGATTGGAAATTAAGTGAAATTATAAAGATTTAGAGAGTAATCAAACCTATTATTATTTATTCACCTAATAAATTTTCTTTTCAAAATTACTTCCAGTCCAATATAATGAAGCCAACAATCAAGTTTCCGCTTCACACTCGTATAAAAGAATCAAATCACGGGGAGAGAGAATGGAACCGGCGATGATGTTTTATGGGCAGAAGGAGTTTGGAGGACGAAGAGGATTGTGATCATGGAGTCACGGAGGTAGTTTAGAAATAAAACTCAACATTAAAAATGCAAGTGATGAGTTTGAATAATTACCCTTAATTCTTAAAATTTAGAAATCAACCTTTAGTTTATGAAGTTTTAAAACGTGAGTCTAGTTAATTTCTAAATCCATGCAACTAATGCAAGCGAGTAATATTAATCACCAATAATTTACTCGCAAGTATGCATGGAAATAGTTTACTAATAATCTAAGGAAAAGTAAATAGTTACCTATAATTACCAAGTAATGCAAGTTAGTTTCTATTTAAAGAAAAGAGAATAATTACAAGTAATTTACTCGCAAGTATGCACGCATGCAAAACGTTAGATACGTAGTTGAAAACGTTAGATACGTAGTTGAAGTATAACTTGCGGTAAATGTTCGGTTTCGATGTTGGCTTGAGGTTTATAATATGATTTCCCTGGTTTCCTATTGATTGCTTGGGTCGCGATGAATATTGAACTTTGTAAAGGAGACTTGAAAGGCAAGAAGCTGCGGCGCCACGCATATTATATGATTCTTTATCATCAGCCTCCTTTAATTTTACGTACAGTTTACATAAATTTCTTTTAATTAATTCATTAATTAAGAACAAATGGTGAAAGAGAGAGAAATATATATGACGAATATAGAGTTAATTACATTTGAAACAAAATATTTCACATATTTTTTTTAAAAAATTGTAACGTACATAACCACTACGGCATAATTGACATTATCAGAAGCATTTGAAAAATATTATTTAATCATATAAAAGTGTTGATAATTAAAGATATTTAATAACAATAGTCTATACAATATATTTGTAAAAATATTACTAAATAATTTGACAATATTTTTAACATTTTTAGTGACGCTTTTTAAATATTCTGAAATGTTTTTAACAACACTTTTTATTAATAAATGTTGTTCAAAGTCAAGTATAATGCAGTGATCTTCTTAATTTATAAATTTATAACATTTTCATTAGAATAATTTTTATTAAATTTGACTTAATTTTTTATTCAGATAATTTTTTAAAGTATTTTGTCATATATAACAAATATGTTATAATTTTTTAAATATTTTATCATATATAAAAAATATATTTTTAATTCGAATATACGTCTTGAGAATTAATTTTTCATATCTTAAATTGTAATTTTATAAAAAGATTTTTTTTTATATCTATCACATCTATAAACAATTTAATAATTTATAATTATAATAAAAATATTTTTATGATTACATGCAAACAGTAAAATACAATTCCTTGGTTCTAATATTTGATTCTACGTTTTAAAAGAGTACTTTATCAAAAGTTTATTTAAATGGAAGCAATATGTTTAGGAAAAATATTTAAAATCAACTTATTTTCAAAGTAAATAAATAAAACCAAGTTGTTTTGAAATTAAGTTTTGAGTTAAGAAAATGATATGCTTTAAATGATTTTTGAAAGGAATAGTATTTTGATCATGAAAATCTTATTGCATTGCTTTGTAGTTAAGCTTCCTATCACTTATTTAGGTATGCCCCTTGGAGCTAATCCCTGGAGGGTAGAAACATGGAGACCCATAATTGAAAAAAAATAGAGAAGAAGCTGGCAATGTGGAAGGCAAGCTTGTTTTCGAGAGCTGGGAGGTTGGTGTTCATTAAATCTATTCTAAAAGTCTTCCTCTATACTACTTGAGCATCTTTAGGACCCGAAAAATAGTGTCATCTAAAATTATTAGTTTGTAGAGGAGTTTCTTCTGGTCGTCAAGTCTGAAGGGGATCCTATTAATTTCTTGTGATGTTTTACAGAAGCCCAAGGAAATGGGTGGTTTGGGAGTTAGGATCTAGTCATTCGCAATGCTGCTGTATTATTTAAATTGTGGTGGCAATTTTCGGATAGGTCTTGTCTCCTGTGGAAGAGAGTTATATGTTCTACTCATAATATGTCACAACAGTTAGCACTTATTAGACCAGTTAATATAGAGCTTGTAAATGGCAGTGTCTGGGGGAAAATCATGAACTTAAATAGCTTTGGGGATGATATTAAGAAGATTATCTAGAGTGGTTTGAAAAAGAAAGTGGGTGATGGATGTATACGTTATTTTGGCAAGACCTATTGGTGGAGGATAGGCCTCTCAAAGAATAATTCTCAAAACTACACCAAATATCAACACAACAAGGTGATGTTATTGCCCATATGGGTCATTGGGAGGACTGGGTGTGGAATTGGAACTTGTCATGGAGGAGAAGTCTATTTGCCTGGTGCTATCTGACCTTCTTCAAACCATTAATTATGATAACTTAGTTGAGGGTGTAGGAGATAGAGATAGGCGTTTATGGAATTTTTGTGCATCTGGTGTGTTCTCCGATTCTTCTTTTCCTTTGTATGTTTTAAAGGAGATAACCAGGTCCTCATTTGATTGGTGTTGCAAAAACATGGAAAGGTTTGACCAACTCTTGATGTGGTTTATCCTTTAGGGTCGTCTTAAATCTAAGGATTGCTTCTGTATGTATTGCTGCAAATGATGTGTACTGCCCTTTCAACGGAGCTAGCTTTGAAACATTTTTTCACTTGATCAAGATCGACGTCTTCATGGTACAAATGTTTGGAATCATGAAACCTGTTGTCCTACCTTCCATGATCTAGTGAAATTTCATGATGCATGGTGTGGTGCGCCTTTCAAGGGTTGTGATAATAAAAAGATGTGGGTGTGCCTTCTATTTGTTGTATGTTGGTGTTGTGGCGGACAAGAAATAGAATTGTTTTTGAAAGTTATAAATTTGGGAGGAAATATTTTGATGAGACTGGGTTTTTAGACCAAAGCTTAGTGTGATACTTTTTCATTTGAGCCAAACATCAAGGATACAATTCTTCAATAGGTGAGATATTGACATCCATAATTCCTTTTAATCACAATTGACATTTTTTTTTTGTTTTAGGTGGAGGTCGATATTTCTTGCAATTTGAGTTAGGAACTTATTGGTAAGGATGAATTTTGGATGTTTTCAAGATGGTTCTGAGAGTATACTTTATGGATTCACTCATGCTTTACTTGTGCTTATGGTTTCTTTGGTCCATGACAATGGCAAGGTTTGCTATCATGGATTTCATTCTTGTTAGAATTTATGAGATTGAAATTTTTTTTTATTGTACTCTCCATTTAGAGAATGCTCTGTTCATCTTAATGGCATGCCGAATGTTTTAATGTAGCTTTTTCTTATCCAAAAAAAAATCTTAATTTTTTAAGAAGACATTTAATAATTATCAATGAAAATTTATAAATATTTTTAATAGTTAATTTATGTTAAAATTATTTTTCTTCACAATACTTTTATTGAAACTTTCATTGTCTGAAATTATTAAAAGTACTCTTTTTTTGTTGTGCCATTTTTTTAACACAGTTTCGTCTTATGATTGAGTTTTCTAGTTTAGGCCATTTTCTATTTGAATTTATATAAAATGTCTCTTCCTTTATATATTTTTTTGGATAAATATCCTTTTATGTATTAAATATAATAGATTTTCTGTCAAAAAAAATTATCAAGATTTCGTTTGATATGATACGTTGAATTCACCTTTAAGCATCTTGTATGTTTTTTGTTTCACTTATCCTCTGCCATTATTAGAGTCATCACAAAAGGTAGGAACCATCAGAAATATATAGAGAAGATATTGGAAAGCGTCCATACTTGGAAATCAGGATTCGGCTTGTCTACCACCATCCCCAAATGGATGGCTACCTTCTAACATCCTGCAAATTTAAATTTTAAACACAAGCAGGCTTTATAAAAGAACAAAAAAAAATATACAGCACTTTGCACTTTTATATTTCAGTAGTGCGTACTAATAATAATCAAGAACTTGCTTTAAATTTTTATCAAAGGCGAGGAAGACAAGCTCAATTATTTGTCCCTCGGTTAGCTATCTTTAAATTTTTTTTCAGAAATTAAATTTGAGTAGTATATTAATAGCATAAAAAATAAAAAAAAATAAATTTGAGTAGTTTAAGAGAGAGGATGGATATAGGTGGAATAAAAGAATTATCTAGTTCCGCTGGAATCTTCAACGCGAAGAACATAGTTTATATGACGTCTTAAACGAAAAAGTAATAATAATAACTGCCTGGTTCTTATTTAAGGGTATTTAATTGGAAAATAAAAATAGGATAAAAATTTTATATACCCTTAAAAATAGGAAATTCGCTCCACAGAGAGAAGGCAACGGAGCGTCGCCCAAGAAAAGAAACAACGAAAACACAATATTTGGCAGGAGAAACGTCCATGAATGTAATTTAACTTTATTTTTGTCTAAAGAATTGTTTTCACAATTTTAGGTCAGGAGTAATGGTTAGACGACGTCTTTTATAAAGTGACAATTTTAAGATTTAGTGTTTGTTTGGTTTGCACTTGGAAGTACCCAAGCTTAATTCCTATCACCTGGAAATGAATATGAAAAATGATTGAGGTGTTTGCGTTATGATCAATTATGATGAACTACTTTTGCGTTCTATAAATGTATTTGTTGAATAGTATAGCGTCATAAAGGTTGGGAAGTCATTGTATTATTATTACAAGCTCATTTTTACATAAATGAGAAAAAGAGGGATTAATATTACTTTGTATGATTTTTTTAATCAGAATTTAATTTATATGTATTTACAGTGTAATATAATATTATATTATCAACTAATAAAATTTAATTAAAGCCTTAAAATTATGGTATTTCTCCGATACCTTTATAAAATTCAAGAGTAACAATATCTTATAGTTAGTTGTAACTAAAATTGTTCTATTAATCCAATTTATTAAAATATAAAAAAAATAAATATTCAATCACAATAATTAAAAAAAGAAGGGTACCAACACTCATAGAGGACCAAAGAAAAACCTCAAAGTATATATTAATTTATAGATACATCAAAATTTGAACCCAGATTAATTATCAATAAGAAAAATGATAAAATAAATAAACAGATATAATATAATTACATCTGCATTTTCCCTCTCCTTTATTTCTTTATCTCCATAAGCAACCTTATTTTGTCTCCACAACCACCCTTGTCCCTCTATGGCTCTATCCCTTTATTCTTTATACCGACCTAATGCTGTCCCTTATTTTAGCAACCTTTTTCCTAAACCTCTCTTCTTTTTCCATAAATTAACAACTCTGTCTCATCCCTTTTCTTTTTTTTTCCCAATTCGTGGGGGACTCGTACAAAACCTACGCCACCAACTTCATTCATCACTCTCCAGTCTCCATTCTCTATATATTCATATTTTTTTCTTAATTTCTTTTTACGAAAAAAATATTTTTTCTTAGTTTCTCACTCATTCTTTCCCTTTTTTCTTGAATTTTTTGAGTTTTCTTATTTTAGAGCTCAAACTGTCATGCTAGCTAATGGAGTGAATATAAACTTCCGTACAAGTTTCTTTGCAGTTTTTTTTTTATATCAGTTCCCTGGAAGGTAAATTGCTTTTATTGATGAGCTTATGCTTTCACTGCATATTTGAGGTTTCGTGATTCATCATGCACACAACACTGCCACTCACACACAATTCATATGCAAAAAATCCAAAGAAATAAAAAGAGCTAGGAATCCAAACCTAAATATAAAACACACAACTTATTAATAGCCATAACCAAAACCAACCTCCATACAATATATACATCAAGTGATCAACACCCGTCTACCTTTTACCCACAAATGGAAGCAAAACATCATAGGAAGTCTTTAAAAAGGAAAAGGAAAAAAGAGTACGTAGTAATAAAAAACCAGACAATCCCTGCATAACTAGATTCAATTCAATTTGGATAAGGTGAAATATTTTATAATTATTTAATCATCTATTACTTCGCTCTTATAATTAATAAATATATGTAAAACTCACAAATATAATGAAATCTAATTAATTAGTGGTGTAAAATATTTTACATTAACAATATACCAAAACCAATCTTATAATCGTTATTCATAAATAAAAGGCTTTAGGTTTAATACGCTGTTATATTGCTATATCAATAAATATGATTTTATATTTATTACTTGAAATTTCATATAAATTTTTGAGGGATTTGTTTGTATTGCGTGTAAAATTTATTCACATCATCAATGTATCAAAATTAAGCATATTTTAAAAATCCTAAATATTTTATTTATTTTCAATTTTTATTGAAAAATTACACTTTATCCCTTAAATTATAGGTTATATGTATTTTAACATTTAAACTTTAAAAATATATAAATTGACCCTTAAACTTAAATAAATATGTATTTTAACTAAAGTACGTATATTTTACCTCTTTGAATTTTGAAACATGTATAAAACAACCCCCGGAGCTTTCTTAAACATGCAATTCAATAATCTAAAATTTCTTACATTTGTGGTAATGTATGATATTTTTGTCAATAGTTGATGGAAAATTAATGGATTAATCAATTTACACATTTAAGAAAGTTCGGGGATTAAATTGTACATTTTTAAAGTTTAAGGTCTAAAGTATACCTAATCTATAATTCAAGGGATAAAGTCCAATTTTTCCTTTCTATTTTAACTTGACAAGGTGGAAAGAAAATTTTTTTCTCTTTTCATTAGTTGAGTAAGTAACACAATTAAGCTAAATTTTGTCTCATTTTTTATTAACTATCTATTTAAAAAGTGGTATTAATTATATTATTTCAACAATACTCTTATCAAATATTACTGACCCATTAAATAATATTAGTGGAGAATGAGAGAGAAAGTTAGAGTATTAGAAAGATACAAAAATAATTTAGAAAAATTATTCTTAGGTTTTTTTTAGCGTTGATGTTCTTTCAATCATTTCCTTAATTCTAATAAACATTTAAAACTATACAATTATTAACTAATCAAGGGAGTAAGATTATTCATAGAATTTAATTTCTATGTAATGAGAATATAAAAGTATTATATACAATCATTTAATTATATATTGACACGTTAGTCATGATAGTTGATTCTTCTATCAAATACTTTGAAAATAATGTAAATGAAAGATTTTAATTGAATTAGTGAAATGATAACAAAAGTTGTCGACAATTTCATCGAAAAATAACATTGATGTCAATTTTTTAGAAGAGCACTCCTCCTTGGCTCGAACTTATCTTCGTCATGAGGATAGGAACCATTTACAGCCAATAGATGGATGGTTTTGAATGTAGCTGGTGGTGGGATAAAATATCCAAACTTCCAAAACGCGAAATGTATCAGTGTCTTCTGTGCATTCACATGCCGTTTCACGAAAATGGTTGTGCACCAAAAAGAATTTCTGTTTTGAAAAACATCAAAATTAAATTAATGTTCTAAGAATAAATTAATATTAAGTCCAAAAATGCTGGAATTGAAGGCATGTAAATGGTTATGAGCATCGATATTCCATCATTCCATTATGCCCATTATATAGGATGTATCATGTCTCATACTGGCACCGATACTTTAAAATATATCAATGTTATTTTTTGATTTTACAAATTGACTTTTCCACAAAATCGTGATACAAAGTGATTGGATGAAACCAACTAACAAGCACAAACTTAATGGGGTGGTTTATATTGGAAATTTTATGAATTTTAAAAGAGTTTAATTTTAATATACTAATAGTGTAAAATCTAATCAAATCTTTTATTTTATATAACTTTTCAAATAGCGAGAGTTTGAAAATAAACTGTATTTACTGATATGACATTACATTATTAAATAATTATATAAAAAAATTTTAAATTGACAATGCATTCCGATTAAATTCATTTCAAAAATTAGAAAAATAATATTTTACATTATAATTATATATTAATTCCAACTAAAAATTATCATTGATACATATTTTTAATATTTCTTCTTAAAATAATTATGACAATTTTTAAATTTTATAGTTTTACCATCTTTCCAAGTCTCGGATCAAATCAATATTGCAATTTGTCTCATGTTTTATAGTTGAATGGTGTTTGGTACATAATAAAATTATATAATAATATTGATAATGTTACGTACCTTTTAATACATTAATATTTATTTTTATTTAAAAATAAAATAATATTATAAGTGTTATTATAAATTTATTATATAATTTTATGACACAGCTACACTCCTAGTAGATGGCTATGCTAAATTGCACATGCCATGCCAAGTGCGGCTGTGTCTTGAATGAAAGAAAAAGGATGCAGCATGGGGGCGTGTAAGTTGTGACGTGTGGCGCGAGTCTAGGTTAATGTCAGGAAACGAAGGAAGCAACAGTGGAAGTTTCTTCTCCGACTCCTTTCCGAGGCTGTATTGAATTGTACCTTGTTACTGTTACCACTCTGTGACTCTGTGTGCCCTCTCTCTCTCTATTTGTCGTATTCCAATTCCTATTGTCAAAGTGTCTACAAAATCATAACCCATCATTCCTTTCTCTTTCTCTTCCTCTCTTTCTCCATTCTTCTTAACCTTCCAAACCAAATCCCACCTTTTTTCTCATTCATACTCATAATAATATCATATATACCTTCCTCCACTTCCACCCTTCCCTCCTTATCTTTATCTCTGTAAGTATTCGAATACTTCTCCCTCCCTCTCTCTCTCTCTCTCTCTCTCTATTTTCTGTCTCTATTTCTTTCCTATGACATAGACAGGGTGTAATGCAATTTTTTTTTTTGAATTTTCTTTTGTTAATTTGTTTGTTTGCTTAGGCTCTTGCTGGGCTTTCATCTGGGTGTTGAAATTTCCAATCAATTTATCTTCTTGGTTAGAATTGAGAAGATACTATGATTTCTGTGATGAAACAACAATTGATCCTATGTTCAATCACTACTGTTTATTTGAGGGCTCATCATCTCAACAGAAAGCTGGTGTTCATGGCTCAAACCAAACTTGTCACTTTCCTCTCTTCTTTTTCTTTCCTTCCCCGTTTATTAATTTCAATTACTTTTCGACTAGTTAGTTCATCGAATTTCAGACTTTTTTTTTGAAAAAAAAATTGAAATTTGAATGTTTCCGTTCTGTTTTTTTTTTTTTTTTTTCTGGTTTTGTTTATGAGATTTGATTGCTCTTGGATATAATCAAAATTTCCTCAAAATTGATTTAGTTGATGAATGGTTTATATGTTGCAAATTGCTTTATGTTATCCCTGAGATTTTTCAGATCAGTTTATCTGCCATTCCAAAACTACCTTTCTCCTTAGAAGGTTGGCATGAACTTGACTTATTGATCTTCTCTTCCTCTCATAAATTTCTCCCATAAAGCAATTGTCGAATAATTCAATTCTAGAGTTACGAAAATTTTATTGGCTACAGTTACTCTTCTCGGCTTCTTCCTAGAAATTTCAAATTAGTCTTGTGATTTTTGTTAAGCGTTAGGTAGGAAAATATGACTAGCTAACTAACCCATTAGTCTTTGGTCGGAAGGCTCTATTTTTTATTCTTGATTTTTTTAAAACAAATTTTTATATGAGAGATTGAAACTGATCCGTTATTTCAAACTCCTCCGAAGAAAATTAAACATTTTTGTCAATTTGCGCTCTTCCTGAGTGCTGAATAGGCTGGTTGTTTCACGATAATGAACCACATAATCTTTGTGTTAAAATAACTACAAAAGTGGTTAGGTAAGCTCATGTTTACCTGCACTTTACATACCTAATTTGGTTCTGCTCTCTTCATCACTTTAAGAAAATAAGAGAATGCTTTTTATTATCAGAAAGTTGCTGGAGAGGTTCTTGTTTCCCCATCAGGATTAGTGGATTTAGCAAATGGACATGCTAGATCAAAATTCATACTGATTATCTAGTGGTGTTGTATGAAGTTTTGTTGAGAAAAAGACATGAATTGTCTTGTTCTGAATGCAATCTTAAATTTGTTTAAACTTCCCTTTCCAATTAATTTTTCCTTAGCTGTTATGGTGTTAACTAAACTTCACTAGTGGAGGATGAATTATCTGTTGGCAGACATTCATAATTCTTACATTTGTGATTTTCCTTTTCAGATTAAGGCACCAGTAGGAGAACACATTGTAAAACAAGAGGAAAAAAAATGGACTTGCATCAGTATTTTGATGAGGCTATGCCCCAAATGGATTCCTTTGAAGATAAATCATCTCTGGAAATGTGGAAATGTGCTAGTGATGGCATTGCTGATTCTGATAGACATGCCTCCTTTGACTGCAACATCTGCCTGGAGTGTGTGCAAGATCCTGTGGTCACTCTTTGTGGTCATCTTTACTGCTGGCCCTGCATATACAAGTGGCTTAATTTCCAAAGCACCTCTTCTGAAAATGGAGAGAAGCAGAAGTCACAATGTCCAGTTTGCAAGTCAGAAATTTCTCAATCCTCCCTTGTTCCATTATATGGCCGTGGCCAATCCACTTCATCATCAGAAGACAAGTCTCACAATGTAGCCATGGTCATACCACGAAGACCCCTTGGTCCAAGATCATCTAGCACTGCAACTGTTCCCCAACCTACTACTCATGTCTATCATTCCCACTATCCGGATCGTCCGCAACAATTCAACTCGATTCCAGGCAGTTACACATCGCCGATGCTTAACACAGGTGGTTCACAAGCAAATGCATTCAATACAACATATGGAGTCTTTGGTGAGGCCATATATGCAAGGGTATTTGGAAACCAGGTGACAAACGTATACACATATCCAAATTCATATCATCTTTCAGGGAACACTAATCCAAGGACCAGAAGACGTCTAATGGAAGCTGATAAGTCACTCAGCAGAATATGTTTTTTCCTCCTTTGTTGTGCAGTTTTGTGTCTTCTCTCATTCTGACTGCTGTTCCATATTTTTTTGCCCTATACATGCCCTGTATAGAATAAAAGCCGTATGCGGGTTCAGCCAGACGTATCATAAACTAGAGAGGCTTGCATATTCAGCCCTGGGATGTGTAATTTATAACTATTACCATGCAATAAAAGTTTGCTTAAGTTTGCATGTGTATTTGATTTTGGCATTCAGCTTGTTATGAACAGAACTATCTTATAATTTCAGTAGTTGTACATAAGAGGAAAGTTATGTCTGTCGCTTGCATAGTTTACTTGTGCTTCAGGATAGAGTGGCTTTGCTCGTAGGCAAGGGGAGGCACAGGATGTTCTCTGTCACCAGTGTTGAATAAAGAAAGGTTTCTCAAAATCGAAATATATAATAATAACAAGTTGCATATAGAATAAATATTGACGATGACATAATACTTGTTTTGTTTTTCTTCCCTGACTCTGGACTTAGTGTAGTTATCTTTGTAAGGGGATGATAACTTCTTATCTTTTTTTTTTGGATAAACAATAGAGGAAAGAGGTAAAACTACTATGGGAAACAGTGAATGAGTTCATTCAGCAAGTAAACTATAAAGAACTGAGAAAGAGGATGTTTGCAAACGCAAATAAATTTTCTTTTTTAACACCTTCACGAGAATGACTTGAGAACAGCATTGCAATTGGAAATTGTGTTGATGACAGAAAAAGATATATTATCTCAAATTGTCCTGTCAGTGAAAAAGATATCTTTTGTTGAAGTCTTGCCACAATTAACATGATTCTTACACATGAAAATGAAGTGAGAGGTATTATGGTGTGTGGCGGCATGACTTATGGAGATAACAAACGATTGCTTCCTACCAGTTTAATTACATGAAAGTGATTTCTTAGCTTTATTACTTATTATTTTTGTGGTTGAAGCATATCTTCAATGTTACAGAAAGTGAAGTCTACTTTCACGTCAATTTGCATGGCTTCAATTGGAGGGAACAGGTCGCGGGAGGAGATTTTTCACGTTAGTTAACTATTTTCTAGAAAGTTAATAGAACTCAAGGGAAACATGTTATTTTCAAACCTTTGCTTTTAAGCTACGTATCACACACAATATGCATTGTGGAATATAGAAGAAAATAGTGGTTAGTGGACGCGGCGTGGCCATCTCAGGCATATCGTTTTTTGCGTTGTGTTCTCAAGCATATCTAAAAGACCACTTGGACATCGTTTATGGGTTTCATATGCTAGATTTTGTAACGCAACTCGTGCTTCTTTTGAGTTTTCCTACTCTTCAGTGTTTATGATCATATCATTCATTGCTTTCAGCTAAAATTGATTCTGTCAAAATTATTTTAGGATGTGTTTGTTTTAGATTTTAAAAAATGATTATAAAATTAAAATTTTGGGTGCATTTATTCTAGATTTTAAAAAATATAATTATAAATCTTGAATTTTATATTTAACTGAAACTAATTTTTTTAGAAGGTATTTTTTTAGCTTTTACCAAAAAAAAAATTGAAAACTAATTTTTTGATATTCTGATTTTTTAAAAAAAACTATACAAATATACAAAAATTGATTTTTTTTTAGTGAAAAAGTAATACTGAGCTGAAAAAAGCTCAAACAAACACATCCTATATATAACTAAAAAAATTAAAAACTGATTTTTTCAGAAATTACTCATTTTAGCTTTTATGAAAAAACTGAACTAATTTTTTTAATTCTAATTATTTTTTAAAAATTATTCAAATATACGAAAATTGATTCTTTTGATTGAAAACAAGTGAGTGAGACCAAAAATCCCATCCAAACACACTCTTAGTTAGAATTGATTTTAAAATAAAGTGATTTATGTTTGATAATTCTTCTAAAAATGATTTTGACAGAAAACAAGAATTTTCACTTCTCTCAAATTAATTCCAAAGTTGATTTTGATATCTAGTTCACCAAATAACATTAAAAACCTCAATTTTGGTCCTCCAAAATCAATTCCAAAGCTCCCGGAAATCCAAACATGTTGATAGTATTTTGTTGATTAATGGCGGTAACATCATATAAATAACAATTTACTCGACTGAATATTATCAAATTTTTTTCAACTATAATGTGTGTTTAGATATCCCACGAGATAGGCAGATAGCTTTTGAAAATGCCCCGAAAATTAAGCAATACTATACATGCAGATTTATGCGGTCTGACACAAAAGCATCTCTCAAGAAGCCAATAAGTATAATCGTCCAACCAACCATAATGGATGCGTTTGCTAGCAATTATATAATCTAAATTGTCTAAATGGAAACAAATATGACAGTGAATGAATCATGATGCTAATTTAAAGGGACATGATGATGAAAGTTGCAACTTTAGTCACTAGTGCACAAACGAAATGGTGGAGAAAAAGTAATCAGTGTAGTCAGCTATGGCTGCATAATTTACTCAAAAATGATTGTCACATGTTTTGCATGTAATTCAGTTCCACCAACCAACTTTTAGGTTCAACCATCAGTTCCCTCCACATCCACAAGTTGAATGTCTTCATCTAATTGTAATTTAAAATCCACTTTAACCAGATCAAGGGCTTTGGTGTCCGGGATTTCACCATGAACATAACTTACTAGTCTATCATAGGTATCAATTGAGATATGACCACCTTCTCTACATAACTGCAGAATCTCAAGGGCTAATTCCAAATCTTTTTCTTTCAGGTGCTCTAAACATGCAGCAAAAGTAAAGCCGTTAAGCCTCCTTGTTGGTTGATTTACAACAGCTTTCTTCAATGTTTGAACTGCTTTCTCCATATCATCATCCATGCAATAGCCACCCGCCAAACGGTCCCATGAACTTCCATCTAGTTGCTTGCCACTATCCAAAAGCCTCCTAATGTAGGCCTCAGCCTTATCCAACATACCCCATTTACAATAAGCAGTGATCATCAAATTCGGAATCCTGGAGTCAAAAGTTTTACATTCAGATTCCCATTCTTCCAAAATCTTCTCAGCTCCAGAAATGTCACCTAGCTTTACTAGTGAGCTTAGCATACTGATGTAACTTGAGTTCTTGCAAATTTTCATGGCTTTCCACCTATTCCAAATTCGATAAACCTCTTCCTTATTCCCAATAGCAGCATACATAGTTTGAAGAGATTCATTGGCAAGCCTAATTGTCCTGCTTCTCACTAACTTCTCTGATTTCTTCAATGTTGTAAAGGCCTTTTCGAAATTGCCAGCCTTCAGATAACCATTTGCTGCAGTAATGTACGTACACCAATCCACAGTTGCCAGGGGATCAGCTTCCATTCCCATTAGCAACTTCTCCATACCTTCTATGTCCGCAGCAGCCACATAGGCATTCAACCGAATAGTAAATGTAGCACCGTTGCAGGCATCCTTCTCTCTCATTTCTTGCATGAGACTATCCAATTTCTCATATTTACCCAACTGCGCATAGAGTTTCAACATCGTATTGTAACACACTGTCATGTGTGCGGGGCGGTACTCCTTAATTTTCTTCATGACAACCTCTGCTTTCTCCAAAGATTTATGTTCTGCATAGCATCTCAGAAGAGCAGCATAGATCTTGAATCCAATTTCAGTATCAGGAATGCCTCTGAAAAAGCTCTCCGCTTGCTCTAGGCCATGAACTTTTGATATCAGGTTGATCCGTTTAGCAAAGTCCCCCGGTGTCATGCGATGTTTCCTTTCATTGCTCATCCATTCTGATACCTAACAAAAGCAGAGTTTCCTTAATTCTTCATTTAACGTGTAAAGTGTACCAACATTACAAACAACAATCTCAAGAACTGAACTAGAGATTAGACCAGCAAATTCTCCAATCATCAGTAGATTGGGTTTAACGAAACAAACAGTCATTGAACTGTTGGTAAATCAGAAACATATTCAAATCAGAGGCGCAGCTGATTTCGAGTCTAGCCGAACCAATTTTTAAAGGGTAATTTACACTGGCCTTCCCTGAGGATTGGTGAGATTCACCTCGCCTCCTCTCTATTTGTAAAATTTGCTTAGGAGGTCCTTGAGTTTGTGAAATCATTACACCAACCTTTCCTGAATCTGTAAAATCGTTACACCATCCTCCTCTCTATCGTACAATGATTCAATGAACAGTGTATATAGGGGAGGTCAATGTCAATTGGACAAATAGAGAGGAGTTGTGGCGAATTTCACCAAATCTCAGGAGAGATCAATACAATTTATCCATTTTTAAAACATTGATTATAAACTAACTATGCACGCAAGGATTCGATAAACTTTGAATACTATCCAAATATAACTTGGTTTTCCAATTGCACAAATGCAGCCTAAATAAATGAACAGAACAATGATCCAATTGCATTATAAGGGAGCCAAGCTGCAAATAATCTTCTTAGTGTCACCACAAAAAGAACATCAATCAATCACCAAACATTTTCATTCACAAACTTGCCACAAAGGGTACCACTGAATCAGCTACTCCACATATCCAAAACCCATATAAAAAAAAAGTGAAAGATTGGAACTTTAAATGGAAAAATGAGGTATAGAGAGAAGGGTACCTGAAGGGCATGCGTGAAGCGACGATGGAAAGAGAGGCGCGTGATAAGGTGTTGGAGCTCGTGATGGGTGGCGTCAGCGCCTTGTTGAAGCCATTGGTTCAGAATAGGAGCCATTGGGTTTCTGGGGTCCCCATTCGTCATAATTTGATCTTCAAGTGCTGAGAATGAAGAAAGAACCAGGGCTTCCGTGGAGTAGTAGTATAAAGGAGACCCATAAACGCGAGAATAAGCATTATTGAAAAGGTTGCAACTTGAGCGAAACAGCATCATTGTTCAGCGTTCATAACTCTCAATTGTCAAGTCCGAAGTAGAAGGAAAGGAAGCTTCGAAATTGAAAATTGAGAATTGGCTGCGTTTCAACTTTCTGGAGGAGGGTGGGCGAGTGAAATGGAAGAGGAGGCTGTGTAACCAAAACAATTAAAGTAAAAATGAAGAGTGGGTGAAAAGGCCCAACAACTTGTTTGAGCAAATGAGGAAATGGGCTGCAGGGCCATAGCGCGGTTTTTTTTAAGAAAGAAAAAATTCCAAAAAGGTTTAAAAGAGTCAGAATTTTTTCATAAAAAGAGTCAGACTTTTTGTTATAATTTATTTGTTCCTTCGTTAAAGTACAAATTTGGATATGAGTTTAATTTTAATGTACCATAGTATGAAAATATTATACACTATTATTCAGTCAAATATAAGTAGTGGGTGTAAAAGTCAACTCAGATCAATTCTGAAAGCGTTTGAAAAGCAATATTTGTTAATGTAGGTGAGGTTTATGGTGGCTTCTGAATAATAGAGAGAGGAAAATAACAACCCAATAATTTTGATTAATGTCCTTCTTTGGTTCCATTTTTTTTTGCTCTATGACTACCATAAGATATCAATATTTAAGTTTTTTAAAAAAAAAACAGGTCCGACCGGTCCGGTTTTCCCGGTTTTGATTTCTCCCGATTTTTTATTCTAACCGGATCGGTCATCGAACCGGTTCCCAGTTAACCAGGTTGGACCGGCCGGTCCGGTCCGGTTTTCTTAACTATGATTAATCCATGTAACACCCACTAATCCCAATCAATACTTACTAAAACACACCATTTTATTCTTATTTTTTACAAATTCCTTTGCAAATTTTCTAATATTTCACCATACCTATTTTTTTAAAAAAAACCCATGACCCCAAGCTTGTCATTTTAAGAAACGATTCAGATTTGGAATCGAATTTCTTGTGCTTTGTCACTACCCTAATTTGAGGCACTATGGTATGATATCAAAAATTCATAATCGTTTCCGCAAAATAGCTACCTGCTAGAGTATGATGATTGTATATTACAAATCAACACAATACCACTGTTCTTAGAATGAAATGCTCTATTAAATTTTCGAATATTTAGAGAGGTTTCATTTTAACAAATTGATGATGATTGGAATTAGTGAATACCACATAAATTAATAATTAAAATCAACCTCAACATTTAGTGGGTTGTAATTGAGTGAATGACCAATAATGTCTTTTTTTACAATTTTAAGAGACTTCAATACTTTTTTTAGGGATTAATTTGTTTATCAACAAAATTATCGGGGACCTATAGTGTCCTATTTTTATAATTGTAATGGACCTTAACATTGATATTTTTTATAGGGACCAATTTGTCTACCAATGAAATTATCAAGGACCTATAATGTCCTTTTTTTGTAATTGTGAGAGATCTCAATACTAATATTTTTTTGTCAAGGATCAATTTGTTCATCAGTAAAATTATGAAAATCTAATTTAGGTGTTTACTTTATAAATAAATTTTATATTATGAAATTAAATCATTTGGTTATTTTGTTGTACAATTGACAATATTGTATCAAGAAATTATTAATTGCGTTTATAGTGAGGCTTAGAAGTCATTACATTAAAAAATGCAGAGAGAATGAGCTTTTATGGTTAAAATTTTAGGAGAAGTAGTTTTTCAAATTCTTTAGAAGCTAAATCAGAAGCAGAGGTAAAAAATTTTATACGTTTGGATGTAATTGTATAAATATTTTTTATTAGAATTAGAAGTTGTTAAATTGTTAGAATAAAGTAGATATATAAATACTTTTTTTAGTAAAATTATAATTAAGAATATGAAATATTGCTTCCTAAGAAAGTTGTTTGGATTTTCTAATATTTTTTGCACATGAAAATTTTTTACGTATAAAACTATTTTTTTCATTTATTTTTAACTGAATATAATTAATAAAAAATATTTAAATAAAATAAACCAATTATTTAATATTTTATATTTGTTTATGTTATGTTATATTTATTAGGCTTATTAAACTAATTATATATATTTATTATTATTGAGTTATATTTTATTGAATTATAAAATAATACGCACAAAATATAATATAACACAAAACAATTAAATTATTGTGGTTGTGAGAGTGAAAATAGGGTGAGGGGTGAGAGTGATTTAATGGATGATTATCCTTTTGCCTTTTTATAAAACTTATGAGGATAAATTTGAAATCTAAATAATTTTAAAAATCAATCAATAACATTCTCTCCCTTCTATTATTTCTACTAGAAATATATAGGGACCTGCATCCAAAAAAAATAAAAAAAATTGATTATTTTCTGCTTTTTTTTTTGTTAGAAGTATAAACAAACATACCAAAAAAATTTAGAAATACTTTTTTCGAAAATAAATCCGAAAAGAAATATTTTTTTCCTTCCAGATGCTTATTAAAATGAGCTCAATATGATACAATGATACCTTACAAAATTTACATGTCAAGCGTTGAATGTTATAGAACAAAACTTTTTGTCTTGCTACAACTAAGAATTTGTCGAATAATTGATAGTCATTGCAGATTTCTTACCCAATTGTATCAACTTTAACAATTTAACAAAAATGAATGAAACACATATAAAAAAAAAAAAAAGCCCAAAAATGTGGTTTTGTTGTGGTTGTGGTGGTGGTGGGACAGACCCTTTCGGAAGCAAAGCTCCAAGCGTCCCCAGTCTTTTCATTTGGTGTACCCGGATACCTTTTCCTCCGGTGATGGACCCTCCTCCTATTACTTGATTTTCAATGTGGTAAAGTCGCCGTCCTTGTGCCATCCTAATTTCCACGACAAGAACCACGATCAACACAAAGTACATTAACATTTTGCTTTGGTGCCTATAATATGCCATTCTTTGTGTGCGTTGAGTGCTGTTTTTGCATGAGCTTAAGTAAAGAGGATCGCTTATACAGTGAATCTTGGAACAGACAGATAATTGACGATGCCGGCGGCCTTGTGAATTGAACTGGGATTTGTTTCAGATAATGCTTTGTTCAACATGCCGGCACATAATTCAACCGCAGCTGTTATATGCTTTTAAGTCAATACAGTTGTGAAATTCTCAATCCGCCGGCTTTGCCATTTGTTTGATACAGAGAAGCATCATTGACTTCATTGTGATTTGTGATTTCTTTTATTTGATTTTTTTTTTTAAAGAGCCCATTATCCTTTTTTTTTGGGTCTGTTTCTCTCCATGGTTTTAAATGGTAATTCCACGAGGGCGTTGTGATTCAGATGCACCATTGAGATGCTTTACTACTAGCATCTATAGTTTATACTAGTTCTACGATCAAATCTTACCCGGAAAATCGTTCTTCACATTCCAGTTTGGATAATTCAAGTTGTGGGACGAAGAATCATTCTCGATAGAAATTATGTCATCTTAATCATGGAAGGAAACAAATTTCTGGTTCATGCGAAGGAAAATGAATAGTGATATGTGGGATCTCCATGTCCTGTAAAATTGTTAAAACAAGCGTTAGATCGGTCAAATGTCTAACATATCTCCCCTCAGCCTTAGCAGATCAATGCTTCACTGTTTGAGAAAAATATTCGAAAAAGGCTGTAATTTTAGTGATAAATAAATTAACGATCAACTTTTTTTGAAAAATAATAATAACAAGGATTAACTTTGAACACTATTCGATGACTTAAATTTAATTAAAAATTAAGAATTTTGTCTTTAATATAAAAAATTAATAATATTTATTATTAAAAATAAGGATTTAATTGTCATGTACTAACAATGTATAACTTTTTTACATAGTTATCCAATCATATATTGCTATATAAGTTATGATGGTTGACGTTTATATCTATTATTTGAAAAGTTATCTAAACTAAATATTTTGATTGATTGGATGACTGTCAGTGCATCAAAATTAAACTCTAAAAATAAAGTGTTATATGCATATCCAATGTTTATCTAATCTAAAAAAAAATACTTTTACTTAAAAAAGATATTATTGAGTCATTACTCTCAAACCAAAATTATGTGAATAATTACTAAAAAGATGTAAAAGTTGAACTTAGCTCTAGATTAGATAGCTATGCACAAACCACATTAAAAGTATAAACATGGTATATACACGTCACCTAAGATTTTTTTTTGCCATGCAGAGCGTAAATTCTACCTTTAACCCCGCTATTTATTAAAATTTCACCTTTCATCCAAACATGTAAATAACGCAATGTTAGGATACAAATAGCAAGGAAACACAGAACGAAAAGTTATGAGAAGATAAGCAAGTCATCTAAAGAGCTCAAAATTCCATTGCCATCTCATTAATTTTGTTAAAAATGTTAAATCCTCCTAAAGTATTCTCTTAATTTAAATTTCCCCTATTTTAAAATAGCTGTCATTTTGGACAAAATAATATATTAAAAAATTAATGTATCTTTAGTGTTCAGATACATTAATCATTTAATATACCACTTAATCCAAAACGATAATTATTTTAAAATAAATGGAGTAACTAAGACAAGTGTTAAATGCCTTTTATGTTAAAAATATTAGATATGTTATCTTTTCTGTTTAATACCTTCTTTAGTGAGTATTAAGAAGATATATATATATATATATATAGCAAAACTCAAATTTTATTTTGAAACATCCGGTAAGTAACCTTTTTTTTTTTTTTTTGAAGTGGTGGCATAGAAATTAGAACCTAATACTTAACCATTATTTATTGTAATAAAAACCAGAACCTCCAGCTTGCAATCCGTTGGCTTGGTTAACAATAACTAAATGCAAAATTGCCAAATAAACCGGAAATAAGAAGTAAAGGGAGCAATGATTTTACTATCAAATGATGATATCAGCCCGTACTTTACATTGTCCACATGTCAGCAATGTACACTCATACCAGCACTCTTATTAACAACATGTATGCACATTCTTTAATCAGGTCCCTAACTATTATCTACGAGGTTATATGACCCAGCCTACCAACCTACCCCTTAACCTTGAAAAATTTACGCATGGTTCTTACGAACAGGTAAAAACAATGTGCCCAGATATACAACTATTAATAGACTATATGAAGAAGATCATCTAAAAATTACTTTGGAGAATGAAGCGCAAGGTAATCACAATGCTTATGGCCCACTCTGAACATCATCAGCGCGATAGAAACGCAGGAGCTTTATGGGTTCCACTTTTTCCTACAATCGCAGCAATGACAATATGTTACTAGAAGATGAAAAAATCATCATCATTTAAATTTAGATGACACAAAATGCAGATATTTTAAGCACCTGAATCATATCTTCAGACTCTGGAGGGAAGTGAAACCCAATTGAGCAATTCAGCAGCACTTCAGGACTCGTGATCCAATTATTGCGTCCATCAACTGCCTTCATTCTGAGACTGAACATCTACAAAAGTTCCAAATAAACTTGATTTTAAATCCAGAACAAATATTTACCCAAAACAAATATTCATGCTTAAAAACAGAGCTAGTTAAAGCAAGTTTTAGATAATAAGATAGACGGTTAAGAAAGGACTATCCGTGTAATGACCAAACCTCAGACAATGAAAAGGGTGGATACTCGACTGTAGCTTCATCGGTGACCATACCAGTCCCCTGGCACTCTGGGCAGAATACAGATTTAATGTCTGGTTTAGCTGCTTCCATGTCATTTCCTTTTCCAATTTTTCTGCCGCTATCTACAGTCTTCCTCTTCACTCCTTTGACTTTCGGAAGAACTAATCGATTTGTGATCATGCTAGATTCACATATGAGTATCCAGTGTAAAGCACAGGACATATGAAACACGTGAAATGCCTGCGTATAAATGTCAATTTAACTTTCATATTTTGGTAATGAAACACAAATGTAACCCTTTCCCCGAATTTAACGCTTGTGTTGAGGTGTAGTTTCACATTCACTATCACTTGCTTCTTTATCAATTTTATTACCAAGAAACAATAAAGTAAAACACAATCAGAACATTAACAAAATGTCCTTACCCCAGTTTCATTCCGAGTATTGCATACTAGTCTTCCAGTCTTCAAATTCAACAGTGCTGCTACATCTTTACCAGGAAGCATTTTTTGCTGACATATGTTACACATTTTCTCTGCTGCTAAACGCTTTTGCCGTCTCAATTCTTTCCTTGCTGCCTTGTTCGCAATTAACCTAGTGAGAAGATGCTGATCATCGTATTGATCCAGCGCCAATCTAGAGGTGGCATCTTTTGAACTTAAGGGTCCTTTTGGAGATGAATCTTTCTGATTTCTCATAGAGTAGCCAACATCCGCATGGTCAGACAATGATTTCTTTCTTTTTCGGCTATTGTCTCCCTCACTTTCTGGCTCTGTCAGATAAGCAGGTGGCGGCAATGACTTGACTTCTTCTTCAAATAACCGACCCAAATCGCAATTATAAGAGAAAATAACAAGAGCAAAGTCATGCTCTGGGACCTTAACATCATCTTGTTGAACATTATTCTTTTTTCCTAACCATTCACACCATATTCTTCTGATCCCACTGAGCACGTCACCCTTCTCGATGAACTTTGCTGCAATCTTTCCCAAGCCTGCATCCCGAACTTTTACATCAAGAGTTTCCTCCCCAATCATCAGATGTGGAATAACCAAAGCACAATCATCATCTGGTGTATTATCAGCCGAACTTGGTTGAACATTCATCGGAACTGCTTCATCAACCCTCACAATAGCAAGATTGCTGCCACTGTCACTAAGCTTCAACAACCTGCTTCGGTTAGCATCTCTAGTTTCTAATCCTTTATCATTTTCAGTTGAAGCATCAAAGAAAACAAGACCATCATTAAAAGGCCATGGGTTCGGTCTCAACAGAGTAATCTCAGCAGTAGACAGTCTCTTCCTATGAAAACTACCATTTAAGTGTTGAAACAGAACATCATCACCGTAACATGACTTGAGACAGAGAGTGCAGAAATATACGAAGTTTCTTCCATTCTCACGTAGCTCAACATAGGGATGCCCCTGAGATCTAACATTTCTCAGTATCTTCCTCGCCGCTTGTTCTTTCAGATCGGAAATACTAGTCTTCGGAAAAGCTAACTCCATCTTCTCAGCCATTTGACTTTTCCGCTAACAAATGCAAGGACAAACTCCAAGAACCAGTACAAACTCAAATACAACAAGAATTGCTCTGAAATTCCAAAAACAAGAAGCTCCTAACGCTATTTTCCAGATCAAGATTTCACAGGCACTTACATGCAAGGTGTGTTCCAAACCCTAGGGAGTTCAATTTTCCACAAAGAACCTAACAGAAAGATTCCTCATACTTAACTAAAACCTTCGTTAGACAACGAAATACACTAACAGCAAGAATTCGACGCCATGCTTAGAAATCGCCAGTCAACTATCCTAATCTTGGAATTTCAGCTAAACAGCAAAAGAAGAAAAAGAACGAGAAATCGACGAAAGTAAGATCTGCGAAATTCGAAGAGAAATGACGAGTGACCTTTTTCAAAACGGCGTCGTAAAGGCATATATTCGTTGCGTTAGAGGTATAGAAGAACTGTTCGGTAACCGCGGAGATCGTGCGTGTCGGAGGAAGGCATCGAGAAGCATGGAGAGAACCTCACAGAAGCGCGAACCCTGCTCCATTGGCATCATCTCCATCTTCCGCAGAGAAGCGGGGAATCGGAGGGAGGGTGTTTGGAGGGAGGGAAAGCGCGAGAAAGTGAGGGAAAATGAGAAAGGAGAATGGCAAGAAAGAAAGAACGCAGAGAGAGAGAGATAGAGAGGAAAAAGGAGAAACTAATTCTTAACAGAAATTTAAGATTTGAAAAAGAAAAGAAAAGTGTGTTTTGTTAATGAGAAGGAGATTATAATGATGGGGCACGAATCTCGTGGTTCTCTTAAATAATGTACCCAACATCGGTGGGTGTGAGAAGTGTGGCGATCGAGCGGAGGAGGATTGATTTCGTGCCCGTTAATTCTTTATGATGAACGGTGATGGAGCGGGATTGAAGTTATTTGGATAAGGGGGAGTCGCAGGCTCTCGCGGGCTAGATATTGGGCAGATTCGAATTTTGAACGGAGATGCCTTCCTCTTTCATTTTTCCATAATTGCATAATTTATTATTTTTAGTAATAATAATTTAATTTGAAATAATTGTCAGCAGTCATCAGTGAAGTTAAGCCGGGAGGAACAAGGCAATTCGTTTAATGATAAACGAGGATTCATTCAAAGAGCTAGAGGCATTATTTGTGTTTTTTAATACGTAACTTAGTTATTGCATGTGATCGAATGTTGAATAATTGAGTATAAACAGATATATTTAAAATGGTCGTATAACTTTCATTTATATCGTAAGATATAGAATAACTCATACAAATCTAATCTAATGAATATATATGTGTGTGTGCGTGTGTGTGTGTGTTTATTGTAGTTTGGGTATATACTAATCATTCTGTATTTTGTATTTTTTCATTCTATTTTTTTTGATAAATTACATAGCATGCCTAACACATGAATGAAATGGAATCATCATTGCCATGCCATGTTAATCATATCAAACAAAGCATAAGAAGAGTGATTATTGCATTTCATTTTCACCTTTGTTCACATTCCATGAAAAATAGTAAACTCTGAAATAGTTATTGACAACATCACTTATAAACAAATTGGCTTATAACGAAATGAAATCAATCTTGAGATTTTTGACAATTGTAAAATATGGATACTTCATATTTTTAATCACCTACAATTGATTGTTGGTTTATCATCTTCATCCTCCCTTTATACTCATCTCGTTCAACTTCTTGATTTTCACTCATGAGCCTACTCAATCCCCGTCTCCATCTTGCTCGCTGCCATTGCTAGTTCCCCCTATAATGTAAAAAATGTTTCCTTACTCTTGTGAGTTTGTTACTTTAAATCTTGTGTTTTTAATTTTTTTTTGTATACATCATCATGCTATGCTGATTACTTGATTTTTTTTTTCACTTTATTCTTTACATAAAGGCTTGAATTGTCCATATTTTGCAATTGCCAAGGATTTTAGGGCTAATTGCTTTTTTCAACTATCAATCTATTAAACAATATTGTCTGTGACTAATTTAAGATTTTACTCCATCAAAAATTATTCGAACAAACATACATGTCTTATAGGATATCTATAAATATTCTGATTTGCACTTTTGCATGGCTCTTGTGAGTTGAGACAATTTAATGATTTTTCCCCAAATATTAATACTTAACAAAAAAAAAACATTTTAGGTTAATTTATGTCTATTGGTATCAATTATTAATCCCTTTGTAAATCAAAATTACTTGGTTGATTTTTCATTTTTTCATTGTTCCGTACACAAAGGCGTGAATTATCCATATTTTGCAATTGCCATGTATTTTAGGGCTAATTGCTTTTTGTTAGCGATTAATTTGTTAAACAATATTATCAGAGACTAATTTGAAAGTTTATTCCATTAAAAACTATTTAATCAAGCATATATGACCTACAAGAGAACTATAAATATTTTGATTTGCGCTTTTGCATGGATCTTGTGAGTTGAGAAAATTTGATGATTTTTCCCCAAACATTAATCCTTAACAAAAAAAATAAAAATAAAATAATTTTAGGTTAATTTTTCTGTCTATTGGTATCAACTAATCCCTTTGTAAATCAAAATTATTTTTTTCACCTAAAACAAATTTTTTTTTGTATATTTCAATAACTTTTAAAAAATAATCAGAATCTAAAAAAATTATTTTTCTATTTTTTAAGAGATATATATATATATATATATAATTTAAATTTTATAATCATTTTTTTAAATCTAAAATAAATGCGCACTAAATTTTCATGTTACCTTAATGTATTTAAGATAGCCAAGATTCAAAACTGAGTAGTAAAAACATCTATGTCCTTGACAATAAATAAAAATTACATCATAGGTAGATTATTTCTGACTGCTCCAAACTCCCTAAGAAATCAAAGACACAATTGGAAAACTACATCCTAAAATTCTAGAGTCTTATTGATTTTAAAAATCGTACTTCTTTTATCTTTTAAATTAAACCAAATATCCAATAAAAAATATGTGGATTGCGTTTAAAACCCCCCAACTTAATATATTCGAGTGCAGCGGTGGGTTTTGAGAATTTAATGTACCTATGAAGATAAAAAAATTTATATTTACGCAAGAAAGTTTCCACTGAGGTTAACAAGTATAGAAGACAAAATAGGCTCAATCTATTGGATTAATTCAACAAATTCACAAAACATGACAAATTGGGTTGAAATTTGAATCAGCAAATGTTTTCAACTTGCTTGACTCGCTCCACCTAACTAGTGGGCTGCAGCTAGTTTGGGTGAGCTTGATCGGTGCGCCAATGCTTTTTTTTTCCAAAAAAAATTGAGATATTTTATAGATTATCATGGTTAATTTATAAAAATTTATTATTCGTATATTATGAATATAATTTATGAAAAGTATATGAAATAATAATTTAGAAAAATTTTTGAGTACTCTGAGAATAAACAAATATGTTTATTCTGTTCTACTAAATAAATAATATATCAACTATTAAATTAAATATATAAAAATATTAATATATTATTTATTAAATGAATCAGAATAGATCCATTAACTTACTCTCAATATTTAAAAGTATTTCTCAATAATTTATTTCTTTTTTGTGATTCATCTGTATTATTAAACTATTGGTTTTTCTTTGAACGAAAAATTTAAAATGAGAAGATGACAAACTAATTCAGAGTAGGAAAAGCCTCTGAGATCAAAAACCTTGAAGGAACTTACATTCATGTTATTCCAATGAGACGAGTTAGAACTTGAACTTGCAAACGGGATCCTATCTTGCTTTGTTCTACTAGCTCCCATAAATGAGCAATTTTATTTGTAAAGTGTCACATAATTATAAGACGAAAAGGGAGGAAAAAAAATTCCCCCTAGCTCCACCTTCGTTATGTCAAATCCATTAAGCAGTACTGGTGGTGTAATCTAACAAACAGTTCAACCCCAAAACAAAGGGAATAGTAGAGCTAAACCACAAATGGAGTATTACTGTTTATATCAAGAGCGACATAATTTAAATCCTTTATTCATAGCATAGAAGACATAAGTCTACAACTATTCAAATAAAGAAAAAAAAAAGATGGAACTCCCTCTATAATCTGTACTCAATTGCAAGTACCTTAACACAAAAAGTAAATGGGAAACTGCATCCGAGTCCCTCAAACATTTTATTCTGCTCGTTAAATAAACAAGATATGAGGGACAAAATATGAATCACACGAATTAAGTCAACAGAACCAGCAAGATCCTTGAACTTAGGTCGCCATGAACACTATTACACAAGTAAACAGACAGACAGTTAGTTGGAATTAGTTAAATTATCGGTAGTTAGTAGCAAAGCTGTTAGTATTGTTACATTTTACTCACTGTAGATATGCCTGATCAACTCATGGTGATCGATACTAACTTCTCAACTCATTCACGCAATAATAAACAACGTTAAACATTAATACAGAGCAAAAAAAAATATATATATAACAACAAACCTTCATAGGAATGAAAAAAGGGGGTTAAAAAGAGCAGACACCCAAAATTATATTCCCAATAGGGTAGAGAAACAACCAAAATTAAACAATGAGAGACTCAGATTTTCACATTAAAATTAATCTACGAAGAGAATACTACTTAACAAAATAATGACCAAAATCGACACAAGTCTCTGATATAGGCCATGTATATTATGGCTTACAAATCATCAGCGTTTCATGTGCTTGACTTTGTCCCACCCCTTCTTGCATGAGTCTCCCACAATCTTTACTCCCTTCTTGAACAGGACCTTGAGCTCCTTGGCTCTCTCCTTCACCTGCTGTTCAAACCTAGCCATACTCACAAGGCGCTAGAAAGATGGATAACTGAAAGAGACAGAGGTTTCTAACAGAAAGAAATCGAAAGAAGCTTGCAGCTTTAAAACTAGAAGGTGCCAGAAAGAGGGGTATGTGGTGGTGACTCCGTGAATTCCATATAGAAAACCCTTTAAAACAAGGAAGCCTCGTGGGATCCAACGCAGCAATGACACGTGGTGTGATACAATTGTGCCACGTCCTCTAAATTTGTTCACATTCATCTCCTTGTTGAAAAACTAGCATTAGCCAGTTATTTATGTTTCACGGATATTGATACCATTATTAGTACAAAAAGAGTATTTGGATGTGATACAAATTAAATTTAAAATATATAAAATATAATTAAAAATATAAAAAAATATGGTATATTAATTATTCTCTGTCTATTGTAGCCGGTTAGTTTAGGGAACAATGGAAAGCGTGGTGAGCCTAGCTGGCCTTCCACTGAGCACAGCTAGCTTGGCAGGGACCACTTTCGGCCCAAATTACGCTGGAGTCGATGATATAATAAGAGACTAAGGCATGTGCATGATTTGCTTAATTGCTTTGAGTCTTTGACTGCTTGTCGCCAGTTTGAGATTTACGAGTGTATCTTTTATTTATTTTAATTAATGCTCATTGGAAAACTCTATTTCCATATTACAAATGTTTTTATTTTCACATATTAATTTGGAGTTGAATCTTAAAGCCTGTTCTAAAAAGCCAACTGTTGGCAAAAGTGTCAAGAGAAAGGGTAAAGGGGGTGTCCAGGTCTATATTTACCAGCTGGAATGATAGTGAAGAAATGTTTTCTGAATGAGTCATGAGTGCATATAAAGTAAGCATGTCATCAATGCGGAGGATAGAATAAAGCAGAAAAATTCTTTGTTCCTACCGAACATTCGTATGAAATTGAGTAAGCAAACAGGGAAATAAAGTTTATACATCTGTCACCATCCTTCGTACTAACTTTAGAAAAATATGAGAATCATCTTTATGTCATATTATCATGTATATGCATGTCGACCTAACTTTCATGGAAATATTAGAACACACAAATGTAAGGATGACAATTGTTAGCATCCTAATAATTACGCAATTTAAGAAGTAATGAGACGGTGAATATTTCTATTTTAAATTTAATATAGATTTTTCTGTCGCTTTTCCTTGTCGCCCTTTCCCTGCTTCTTCACTCAAGAATTGACATCTCTACATTTATGTGACACCACTCAAATTTTCTTGCAAAGGGGAGGCCTCATAAATGTTAAACGATGATGACAGAAACTTTAATCCCTTGTGTAGAAATAATTGTGTTTCCACAAAAAAATTTGAATCACCATGGCGGTATTGCTCTTGTCGAAAGCTCATTTTCATTTTCTGGCAAACAACACAACATACAGTCCTATTCCGAGCTTTGAATTGAACATAGTATAGTCATTTAATATATTTATTACTTGGTTTTGTTTTGCTGCTGTGAAGGTTGGCTGGGCTGAAAGCATAGCATGGACTGTGTTTTTGCTTTTGTAAAATCCGATACCAGCTAGCACTAGACATTTTGTCAAATCTGATAATCAAGGTACTCTGATTCAGAATCTTTTCTAAATTCTTATATTACATAAAAATAAAACTCTTATATCATATATGTCAGTCCAAAACTAAAAAAGAACTATGTTGCTGCCCAGGATCGAACTGGGGACCTTTAGTGTGTAAGACTAACGTGATAACCACTACACCACAGCAACTAATGTTGAGCCGTTTGTCTCCTTAATAATCAATTACTTATTTTTCTCGTTTGGGGGCTCACAAGCAGTGACACAGTTAGCAACCCAGCCACCAGCCCACCATGAACACATCGGCCCAAATTGAAACAAGCACTGCTAAACTGGGCAGAATTCTGTACGGGCCAGTTCATTGCTTCTAAAAAATATTAAGCTAGATCCAAAAATATATTTTTTGGTCAATAACAATCTAAACCAGATTCCAATCCTTTAATTGATAAAGATTTTTCATTGAAGGTCTTTCTTTCTAACATTTTTCTAACTATTTATAACGGTATTTGGCTAAAAATAACCGCTAAAAACTATAAGGTACTGATATACTCTTGCATTTTTGTATGGTACCAAACAAAGTATCACTGTTATTTACTGTTTCGTCGGTTAAGATAAACATATATAATATTAGGACAAATTACAATAGCTTTCCAAGATTAATTTGATTAATTAAATTTGTCCATTCTTGTTTATTTGGGTGACATTAACCTCTCATAGATGACCTGTGAGACGTCAATGGAGAGGAGGACAATATGATAATTTTATGAACACTCATTAATGCAATAATTTTACAAATTTAAGGACTTCTTAAATAAATCTTACAAATAGATCAGGAGAGTTAGAATGAATTTCACTAAACCTTCTCATAGGCCAGTGTAATTTATCCATAATATTATTAAATTGGCTCATAAAGAAAATGTTTATAAATATCGGTTTTTCCAATACATATATATAGTGGTTAGAAATGATTCACATGGAGTCCAAAGTATTTTCACCAGGGCAAGGCAGCATGAACAAGTACCTTTCTAGACACTTGCGTCTTACACCCAACTCATAAGACAAGAGTTATCTGTAGTATTATGCATTACATGATTATGATTATGATCATGTTGTGCATAAAACCCAGTTACATGCATGTTCTCTATAAAACAAAAATTTCCTTGCATTTTCTACGCAGTATCTCAGGAAGCTGGATGAGTAGGTATGAATAAATATTCTTTGGATTATCGTTACGAGCTCTTCATTCATTCCTTGTGGATAACAAGCGAAGATTAGGACGTATGCTTGGTGCATCCGCACCAAAGACTTTGATTATTTTATTTTATCACTTTTTTCTCTAGGAATCGAAGACTTTTTGAGCGCAGATTAAATTTATTTCGTCACCTAATCCCACGGTACCGGAAAAATAATTTTTTTTAATGTGTAAATCTCGCCTTAAATTAGATTCGTCTCTCCTCATATCTGTAAAAAATTTAAACCAACACATTCGTCCTTGTTTTCATTTTTTCGATGGACCAAGAGCAACTAGACCATCTTTTAGGGATTTTGAGTATTATAATAAGCACAAACCGGTTAATAATCCATTTGTTTTCCCTTTCTTTTTTGTTCTAACTTGATTAGCAAAGTTACTGAGAAGAAACGAAAAAAAAAAGTGAATAGTGCCAAATTATTCGAAGATGAAAGAGAATTTGAATAAATAACATTTTTTAGAATAAAATTATTTATGGATATAGGGACATAAGGTGAAAATTAATATAGCAACAACACGTAGGGTTTAATTATGTTGACAGATTTCAAAATATTAACATAGCAATTGAGTGGCGGTAGGCTGGCATTTGTTATTAGACTACTATAAATTCACGGTGCGTGTTTAAATTTCCGTATGAAACTCCAAATTCAAGACTTGGAAAAAAGAAATTATATCGGAGGAACTTCTCTCCAAGTCATTGTAGAAGTTTCCTCAATAAAAAATAAAAAAAAACCTGCTAATAGAGAAGTAGTATGAAACAAAAGAATCAAGTAGCATATATTATCCTATATGCTGCATATAATTGCGATAGTTTATTACATGTGGTGACCTCATTTTGTTCTTAAGCGGAATTAGAGAGATTATTTATCATTCCGGACCACAGTGCTGACCAACTCGGTTGAAAATCAAGCTAATCAACTGCATCCTACCACGTGGTTTGAAATTTTGGACAACCCGTAAAGTCTATTGGTACAGCTTCCAACTTCCAATGCCTCACGCTAACAAATTTTGGACGAGAGAAAAAGGGGAAAAAAAGATCACTAGCATTTGTTCCCTTGCTCGATCTTTTCCATTTCCCTTCCGATTTAATTTTGCTTTTTCTGAAAGCATGGTTCTGGTTCAGTTGCTCACATGTTTTGGAGCCCTATATAAAGAATGCTTCAAGTCTTTAACTACCACTTAATCATGCTTTATTAAACGTGGCCAGAACCACCTTCTGAATTAGTTGCATTAAGATAATTCAGCTGCGTGATTCATGGCATTTGTATTTTATATATTATTAGGTCGATAGGTCTTAAAAAAAAGAAAGAAAGAAATTGATGCACTTTTTGTTTGAAATCTCAATATTACAAGTGAGAACCCTTTGATTTTTGTTCATCATGGATCAACACCGGGAGGCAAAACAGACCAAACGGGAAGACTGCATTAAATTTATGATCCGTTAAACTCCTGATTTTTTTGTAGTTTATACCGGTGCTTAGGACCAAAATTAATTAATGTAGTTAATAAGAACTAACAGACATGGGAACAAATTAAAGGATGAAGCCCTCTGATGAAGGGAGTTAGAGTGGATAATGCTCAGTCTGAAAAGGACCTTCAACAAAGGGATTTGTCTTCCTTTGGAAACTACACGGGCTGGGTGAATTGGTAGGATTTGATGTACAAGCGTGGCCTGAGAGAAAACTGTTGCATCCCAAGAGACGTTGTTGGAGGCTCATGGAGAAGCGAAAAAGTCTCCTGACAAGACGGTCAATGGTCAATGGACAGGACGTTGGTTGGTTGTTTCCCCAAACCCAACAAACCCATTACTATGATACACGAAATAGGAAAGACGCCCTTATAACTTGTTAGATTAGTAGTGCTAGTTTGACACTTAAAAATTAAGTGTTTATTCATACATTTATTTTATAATTATTAGATGTAATGAATGTTAAATATAAGTAGGGATCACCATCACATCTAATGATTATAGAATATATATTTGAACAAATAACTACTTTTTTAGTGTTAAAATATCATTACTCTAGTTAGACCACCACTTCTCTTTCCCTCATTTGAATCACAACAAAATTTATGCAGCCAGACCATAGACACATCCCTTTTGCCTCATTTAATGATTTTGTCCTACCCCCTTGGCTGGAACACTATGTAACGCAGCAAGCATCAACGGTAGGTGCAAGCTTGCTCAAACCGAAAAGAGCCTTGATTACTAGCAAAATACCTTAGCCTTCCTGAGCATCTTGCTTCAAGGAGAAGAGTTTGAGCTTCTTCATCCCTGAGAGCTTCTAGTGGTGATTGTACCTGTTCACCGCCAAAACCCGCTCGGACGCGTGAGTCCTGATTCTCGTTATTCCACAAATCCTCTAAGTTTACGAACTCACAAATCAACTAAACTTAGTTGTACTTGCAGCTCAGAACAACTACACTCTCATCAAATATAGTAGCAAATGGATATATCAAGATGACTCTAAAATGAAAAAAACAACAATGAGAATAAAAATAACAAGTATCGACTCCAAAACAAATCACAAAACGAAATACAAAGACTCAAAACTATAACGTAAACATCGACATGATGTAAAGAGAAAAAAGGTCCTAACACAACATAATCCACAAAGCTCAACCATATATGCTACCCGAAACCCAAATTTTGGGTATTAGCCAAAGCGACGATAACCTCATCCCCACCCATCGTGAAAACTGGATAGACCTAGGCATTTATCCAATTCCCATGTACGATGTGCCTTAACAAATCCATTTGGGCCATCTTCATCGTGCACAACATCATCATACTCGGGATCAGGTTGAGAGATCCTATTCCAAAACTTGTTTCTTTATTCATAACAACAGCCAAATAAATTTTAATTAGTCGGATTAAATTTCGGTATAAATTAAAATCCTTTTTTTTAAAAGCATTTCAATCTATGTGAAGGTTTCAAATTGCGAACCGCATTAGGTGATACGACCGCAGTATTGCGGTTGCGGTCTGCAGCGCAATTGTATTAGACTGCGATCGCGGTGTGATGTATTTTCACACAAGTTAACCGCAACGGGCCCGCATCAGACCACATCAGGCTCGCATCGGGCCGCAGTGGGTTCTTTCTTCAAATTGCAGACGTGTAAAAATTTCACATCGCATCAGCTGCAACGCGCATTGCGACGACCGCATTATCCGCAACCGTGACAATCACAATCGTGACCGCATCCGCGACCACAATTTAAAACACTGATCCATATCTTTGCTTGATTTGATGCTTTGTTTCTAAAAGCTTCACATTACACTTGATATCATCCCATTCATACTTGATACTCGGATAATTAAGCAATACATCACTATGGACTTTATTTGTCACAACTCACAACAATAGATATATAACTATCACCAGTTGCAGTCACTTTATCAATATTCAAGATATTCACTATTAACACTAATTTATACATGCTGATGATATTGGTAGCGCGAGTGAAATTAAATAGGCACCATCGTTTCAAAATGTTCGAATATATGTATGTGTGGAGTTGATCTCAGAAAGGTTGTGAGCCTGCCGGTAACTTGTCCCATGTGCTTCTGTTCAGGCTTGTTGACAATTGCGAAATATTCTGATGCACAAGTCACGTAGCCCTCTCAGACTATATTTTGTTAAGTTACTTGTTTTTCTTATTTTATTTTATTAATTTACCTGTGTCATTATCTTGCTGTACCATGCTATAGTCGGCACCAACATTCAGAATTGCTGATCTTGGAGGCTTGGCCCAATCACAACGTATGAAGCCAACATTGCACGGATTTACTTGAACAAATAAGAACTGTGTCTGATTTTAGGAACAATAACTAATGATGTCTCTCATGATAAGTTAACCACAACCAAGACAAGACAAGATAGTAAAAAAGAAAAACAATAATTTCGACATTAGTGCTGACTAGTAACTAACTAAAAACTACCTCTTCCCTTGCGTTGCCCTTAAGAAACAAGAAAAGTGAAGTTGCTCAAACAGACTTACATTGTTCCAATGAGCTGGTGTAACAAATTACTGAACTTTGCATTATGGCGCTTAATGGCCTCGTATGTCATATATTACCAACATTTTACATAAGCAGAATTTATATATGATTTCATTTGTTTGTAGACTATATTAATGGAGTATAGCCGGTCCACCATTGTGGATATATAACAGAAACAAAGAAAATGACAGTATATAGTTGCCCAATATTAATAAGGCCACAAATTAAGGCCAATAATCATTCTCAAACCTGCTCGCACTTTTCTCAACCGGAGACGTGGAGTCCATTATATCAAATTTCGCAACCTCATATCATCAAAAATATATACCAAGCAAATATCCAATAATTTGTCATATTAACTATTTTTTGGTTATAAACGAAAACTAACAACGAATGCTAATCATGCAAATATCCACTTTCTAATATATCCTTATTTGTTTAACTATAACCATGGATTACTGACCCAAAATTGAAGGAATTAATAAAAAGCAACCATATTTGTCAAAAAGGATAGAAGAAGAAATGTTGATAACTAAACTGTCATACTTGACCATTTTATTTTATTTTATTTCTGCACGTTTTTATTTTGTCTTTTGCATCAAAGCCATTCAACAAATCCAATAATGCAATAAATTATCCAATGTTAATATTTAATTAGTAAATCAAAACCAGCTAATCACAGTTTCCCATACTCGCAAATAGGTCAAGATAATCCACTCAGACTTTCACACCGACAATCACATACTCTTCTGCTAATACTAATTCTGGGAGGACACCGTTTTCGCGAAGACAGCAACTTTGGTGGCCAAAATAACGTCGTTTTCTGGGAGCGTAACAACCTCACTCTCTCTCCCTTCGCTCGACCGTTTAGTTTGCTAAATTAAAGCTCAATAAACAAACGAGATTAACGGCAGCAAAAGATTACTAAAAAGGAGAGAAAATCCATTTCTTATATGAAATGACCAATACGCCCATCCGGCATATACCTAAGGACACATGCGAGCGCACATGCGGAATTAACGCCTTAACCGATGGTGGGACCCAGAAAAATGGCATCTTCTGTAAATAAAGTTCAAACATATGGGCACAAAGTGAGAAAAAAAGAGCGGTGTTGTTAAAATACTAAAAAATAATATATATTGAAATATTTATTTAATAATTATTAGATATAATATGATAGATGAAATTTATGAGATTTATTATTATATCTAATAATTATTAAATAAATATTTTAATATATATTTATTTTTTGGACGTTGAAATAATATTTTTAAGGGGGAAAAAATAGAGTTTTTCGGTTGTGGAGTAATGTTATTTAGACCGATTAAAATGAAGCAGTCATCTACACCTACCCAAACTCAATGATAAAAAAAAGAAGAAGAAGGTTTTTACTTTATGTAAGACGTTCCTAAAATGTAAGTGATAAATTGCGTGTTTAGGTGGCATGAGAAGCATGGGAAGTTAAAACCAAAAATAAAAATAAAAAATATTCTCTTCTGTTGAGGTTGACCCCACCGATTTGTTGTGCTATTAAAGGAACCCAGAAGCTGTTAACGGTCTCATACGAACCAAAGCACAAAAAACAACAACCTCTGCACTCTGCAGTCATCGAGAACTGTCGGCGACGCTTCCAAAACCACTGTTGCAGCCCGCAATTTTTTCTCAACAGTTTCTTTCTCGGGCTCCGAGGTCGCTGGAGCTGACATTAGCTGCCGCGCGTCTACCAGTTTCGCCGTCGCCAACAATAATGCAGCTCCACCGTGTCTCCGCCGTGTTATTTTCAAGCTTCTTCTTTGGTGGCCTTGTGCTGGGGGTGTGCGGGCAGGGACAGCCCCAACACGGTGTCATCGACCTACATTGGTATCCTGGCACCGCCACCTGGTACGGCGACCCCGAAGGAGACGGTAGCACTGGTAAGCACTCACTCACTGAGTTAATGTGCTGACTCACTTGGTTCTCACTTTGCAAAATCGAGTTTCGATCGTGCAATTCTTTTTCTTATTTTAATCAAAATATATCTTCACATTGAAAAATTAAATTTTAGTGTACTGAGAATCAGCATATTTTCTTATCCAGTGTAAAAACTTTTAAGAATCTAAAAGTAATCTTATTAAACATGCGCGAGCATGATTTTAGATTGTGAGATTGGTGGTTAAAGCTAACAAAAATGAAAAAAAAGGTGCACAATGTCAAATTTGAACATTAATGTTGGATGAATTAATTACAGTTTACACGTAGAAAATAACTATGTATGCTGTGAGACCTGTGAGATTTTTTTTATTGTTAATGGGTGTTGCTGTTTGTGATTGTGAAGGAGGGGCGTGTGGATACGGTACGTTGGTGGACGTGAAGCCGTTTAGGGCGAGGGTGGGTGCGGTGGGGCCAGTGCTGTACAAGAACGGTGAAGGGTGCGGGGCTTGCTACAAGGTGAAGTGCATGGACCCAGCGATATGCTCGAAGAGAGCTGTGACGGTTATAATAACGGATGAGTGCCCAGGCTGCCCTTCCGACCAAACCCACTTCGACCTCAGTGGCGCAGCCTTTGGCCACATGGCTATTGCTGGCGAGAATGGTCAACTCAGAAACCGAGGTCAAATCCCAGTCATGTACAGAAGGTAATAATAAAGAGCTTAACTTGTATGTTGAAGGAGCAATATTATTTGAACTAGATGAATCTTTGAATATGAAAATGGATGAGGTTTGTGCACATCACCATTATATATACTCATAACATTTTTTATATGCTAAAAGTATAAAGCTGATTTAGTCTGTTGGTATTTTCCTAAATTTTTATTGGTTTACGATATAAAATAATTATAAGTTCTGTCAATAGAATTTTAACTCAATATCAGTAGGCGTCACAGTTCATATGTACCATGCAGGTTCTTAATTTAACCCTTTGTTTTTTTGTACTGGAAGATAGAACCGTCACGTGTTGACAAAAGGACACTGTCTGCTTTGTCTTTTTGGTTACAACTTGGGAGTTTTTTTTTATCAAGTTCGTGAGTTTTTGACGATGACACTTTTTTCTTTTCACTGCGTTCAGTGAATTGACTGTAAATATATAGGTCTTTTTATATGTGTCATCATGCAGTATATAGAGACAGTTTTGTATGCTTCTAAAGTAAGAAAAAACTTGCTGTGATGTGATTCAATCGAAGTTGAACAGCAATTGCCAAAGCATGTTGAAGCTAACCTTTAGTTTTTGTGGATTAAAGGAGAGGAAAAGAATTATTCTGAATGACCTTTGTCCTCTTTATGTGATTGTATTATTTCGCAGAACACCTTGTAAATATCCCGGCAAGAATATTGCCTTCCATGTGAATGAAGGTTCCACACCTTTTTGGCTGTCACTTCTAGTGGAGTTTGAGGATGGAGATGGGGACATCAGCTCCATGCATATACAACAAGTATGTATTTTCACTCTCTTGTTGATATTTATCTGCATAATTCTTTACCAGAAATCTTCAACATTCCTTAAATATCCTAAACTCCCAATTTATTATATATATATAAAAGAATAGTTGAATAATGAAAGATAGGAGAAGCATAGCAGTGAGTGAGACGAATTATATCCTAAACTTCTTAAGTGATGATATTTTTAATATTACCCTTGGTTTATTTAATTCATGGCAACTAGTAAATACTTTGCATTTGCGGAACAAAGTTCTGAAACGTGATGCCAATTGGACATGAAAGCAACTGCCTAAACGTGCACTAATAAAGCATTTCAGTCATTAACTTTTTTTGCTACCAATTAAAAAGCAAATAATAGCATGGCTGGGTTCCAAGTGTTGTGGATGTGTCACCCAAGATCACGTGCCAATGCCTTTTCCAGCAGTTCCATATCTTTTCTTTTGAATTTTAGATTGGACCCTTTCTATCCCTATTAAAAATTCTATCCAGAGTGTTATCCTCATATAATGATGCCTACTGGAAGCCAGTGGAGTATTCATTCATTCTTGTGGTGCCATTTTCCTATATCTTCCGAACCCAAAGCATGTGATATGGGACCTCTAAAGACTATTGCATATCCTCATCGCTTTTCCCCCTCAATACATAATATCTTTTATGTGGGTCGGGGTGATCAAACACAATTAATTAGTGTTTAATTATTATTTGCAAATTTAACAAATAAAATAATGACTTAATGAGACACTGATTTTCCTTTATTTAATTTGTGAATTTGTGATTGGATGATGTTGGCAGGCAGGGTCTAGTGAGTGGCTACAAATGAATCATCTATGGGGTGCAAATTGGTGCATTATTGGGGGACCTTTAAGAGGGCCTTTCTCTGTGAAAGTAAGCACATCCTCGGGGAAGAGCCTCGTAGCAAGGAGTGTTATTCCAAGCAATTGGTCTCCAAAAGCCACTTATACCTCTAGCTTAAATTTCTACCCTTAGCACATGCTTTGCAACTTTACAAGCACCACTTCCCAAAGGGAGTAATTAAAAAAGTACTTTTTGCCCAGTTAAATTTGGTCAAGTTTCCACATGGCACAAACATAGTGATCTTCGTGGCCTTTCAACTCTGCTTTCACTAGGTTACTATGTAGATGTTGACAGTGTTACCCTTTCTTATTTTTCTGTATTTTTTTTTATAGAAAGTAGCCGTTGAATGCACGTGTTATACAATGGCATTTTCTATTCTTATTAATTTCTGTTTTGGTTTTGTTTGTATGCATCCTTTCGCGGTGTGCATCTGTTTGTACCAAATGATATGTAGCCATCTCCGAAGAGGAGAGAGAGCGTGTAGTATATAGTGTCGTTGAGTATTGTGTGTAGTGCTACTGGCCAGTTGGGCATTAAATAAAATTAATAAATGTATAATTCGGGACCCTTGAGTATTTATTTACTTACTTGATGACTAAAGAATAGAAAAGTTACCTTTCACTAGTTCGCATTGCTATACATGAAGCCATATATGCATTGTGGTCCTCACGATTTCTTTCCTTTCAACTTCCATTTTCAATTTTTTCATATCACCAATAAATAATTAAAAGATTTTGTTTTGGTATCAGGGTATCGATATTCTTTTAAATTTAAAGATTGTGATTTAATTATAAATATTTAAAATATTAATAAATTTAATTAGCAGGACACATGATAAATTTTTGATTATAAACTATCTAAAAAATATTAGTACCCATAAATTTTATATGGCACTGAAAAAATTTTTATAATTAAATATTACAACAATTAATGAAAGTTATTTTTTTAGCTAATTTTGGATTGGTACAGTACTGTTAAAGGTAATAAACCCAAAAACAACATTTGATAATTTAGATTTGATGTGATCATATCAACTGTAACACAGCAGCTTTTGTACACTAATCATACAATTGAAATGACACAGGCTAATTACGTAGAGAAAGTAAGCTATATTTCACTCCCAAGATAGCTGTAAATCTCTCTTATTGGATAGTACGTGCTAGAAAAAGGCTGAACATGTGTATGCTCGAGCTTGTGCAATGGCCAAAAGCCAATACACATCACCAATCTAATATTTCAAAGAGTACTGCGCGTGACCTACACAAAAGAGGAAAAACAAAAACAAAGCTGTGTTCCAGCTTTCCCCATCACAACCCTCTCTCATTGTATAAGATGGTGGTTTATAAAGGAACTGTAGGATTTGACGGTGACTTTAGGTAAACCATTAATTCGATGACATAACCATAAGTCTATAACTAATTGTCTTCCTTTCTATAGAAAATGATTGATATTTGATGCTTTCAATTAAATAAAATATTAATTACACTTCAATTTTCATAATTATTACCGGCAAATATAGTTCATGGGATTCCTCCTATACCTGCATATATATATGGTTAAGACATAAGACGAAACAAAGAAAAAGAGAAGCACTGAGCCGTTGGCAAAAATTGATAGGGAATTCTATGTATGTATTGTGGATGGAGACAATGTTGTTGAGGAATTTATGACCGTTGTCCTTGAGCTCCCTGCGAAAAAGGAACTCCATGGATTGGTATGTCAGTCACCGAAGACTGTAAAATAAGTACATGATGAATTAATTGATGATGATGGCGCTTGGTCTCATCAGAACTGTTGACCACATGCATCATCAAGCTCAATCACATGGGGAAGTTGTCTGAGCTTTGAAAAATATCCAAAATGAATCAAAAGTTGTGGTGACACGTACACCTGTGAGTACCACACGTGGGAAGAGTGTATGGGGTGGCCATGTATGCTTCATGCTTGATTCTGGCCACTTTGGAAATGGCTTTATACCTACTAATATCTCACATGGGAAATCAGTAATCATATCCGGGATGATCTAGACTTAAGGGTATATATTTCAATATCCCACACAACATACATTAGGAAAAGGAATCAGGATTTGGTTATCCTGGTTAATTGGCACATAAACTCTTGAGATGGGATAGGAAATAAGACAGCTAACATTCGCTTGTTTGGTCATGGGGTGTAGATAACAGAATCAATATTTGCTCTTCATTTTTAGCTCCCAAATGCACTATAGTTGCTCAATGATTTTTTATGATTCCTCTTTTGTTGCAGTATGGATCTTATTTTATAATATGTTGCCCCGCATTCGTTACGGTTAACGATGCAAAGAGTTTGGTCCAATAGGCTAGATTTTTGGCCCTTGCCTATAATCATCTCTATCCTTACTGTTTCAGAGTAGGCTCATATTCACTGAAAAGTGAGAGTAAATGGGTGTTGGGAGGAAGAACTTAGAAAGACAGAGAGGTAAAAGAAGAGGAAGAGACATGTCTTTTCTTACATTCTGATGTCATTCTATTCTATAGTAATAGTCACCAAACTATATTGGTTTCTCTTCATTTTCTACCATGACTATTATTATAAGATGGAGAGAGTAGCCCGAAAAATATAATGTCTTTCTTTCTCATTTTCACAAGAAACCGCTGCTTTTTATACATGTACTGCTTAGATTAAACCCATGCTCACTAAATTTCACTCAGAAATACTTACCCATATCTCTTTTGTGATACAAACTGTTTCAGTGATGCACATTGTCAAGGCATAGTCTTATTTTTCCTCATCTTCCTTTTCCTTTGTAATGCTGACATACATATAGTTGCATAAATAAATAACATTGTTTGTCACTCGCAAACTATTTTTGTAGTATAAATTTGAATGTAATTTAAAGTTCTGCATGAAAAAGTTGATCAAATTTTATTGAAAAAATTAAAAGAAGCTAGTAAACCTACCAAGTTTTGCGTTTCTAATTACAAGAACTTAGGAAATCCCAGAAAATAGGGAGAAGAAAAAATAAAATAAAAAAAGAATCGTCTAAACACTGCACGTCCTTTGAAACAAAATGATTGATCTTTGTCAGTCAAGTTTTCACACTGAACTGAAGGGTCCTGTGTTTGGCATAACTCAGTGTGCAGAGCTTTTTCAGCTTTGTGTCTGCCACCACGCAACACAAATCCTCAGACCCTTCTCTCTAAATGCATCCACATTGCATTGCAGGCTCTAAAAAGAAGAGACCGTTGAAAAAATGACCTAAAGCAAACAAAAGAACACGCCCCTTGGAACATGCAACAAACACCCCATATCCTAGCTTAGCTGAATTATGTCCCCACAGTTTGAAACTAAGCAAAAGAGATAAACAACATTTGTAGTGAGGAAAAAAGAGAAGGCCTTTTTGCATTGTAAGCAAGTGTTTTTCTTCTTCTTATTCTTCTTGTTTTGCATTGTTTTTCCTCTCTTAGGCTCAGCCTCAAAGACGATGAAAAGAGAATACACTCAGACTTAATGACAAGATGGCTGCTCTGCAATCTACACTTCTCTACCTGGTTTTATTACTGTCATGCAAGATTGCTGCCTATTGGGATGAAGAATGGAAGTCTGCCACTGCAACATACATCAAAGATATGGAGGGGTCCCTCTTTACAGGTACTTCTCTTGCTCCTTGTGGTCTCGTCTTAAATTCATGATATACTCAGTTTTGAGTTTTGACAATGTGGTTGCATTGTGTGTGCATGTACTGCAGAAGGAGCTTGTGGCTATGGAGACCTCCACAAAGTTGACTATGGGAAATATAGTGCTGGTTTGAGCACCATCTTGTTCAGTAGAGGGAGTACTTGTGGGTCATGCTATGAGATCAGGTGTGTTGACCACATCTTAATGTGCTTGCAGGGAAGCCCTTCTGTGGTTGTTACTGCTACAGATTTCTGTGCTCCAAATTATGGACTTTCTTCTGATTATGGTGGCTGGTGCAATTTTCCAAGAGAACATTTTGAGATGTCAGAATCTGCATTTGCTGAAATTGCCAAGAGAAAATCTGATGTAGTGCCAGTTCAATATAGAAGGTAAAGATTGTTTTTTATGAGACAGACTGTCTATAAACCATTTGATTAATGTTTAGGCATGTTGCTGATATTAGGGAAGTTTTGTTGATGCAAATGTTTGTGCAGAGTTAAATGTCAAAGAAGTGGTGGCCTGAAATTCACAATGAGTGGAAGTTATCACTTCTTTCAAGTTCTGATTGCCAATGTAGGGTTGGATGGTGAAGTGGTTGCTGTGAAGGTGAAGGGAACTAGAACAGGATGGATTCCCATGGCAAGGAACTGGGGACAAAACTGGCATTGCAATGCGAACCTTCAAAGACAGCCTTTGTCTTTTGAGGTGACCATCAGCAGTAGAAAAACACTCACCTCTTACAATGTAGCCCCTGTAAACTGGCAATTTAGACAGACATTTGAAGGAAAACAGTTCTAGCATGGGAAGATTCAAGAGTTAGTTCTTGATGCTAGGAGCTAAGTTTTAGGCGACCTGAACTTTTGAAATTCTAAGTGAGAAACATGAAGTAGATAACAAGAGGACAAAATTTTTTGTATATTTTCTCATGATTCATGATCAAACGTGATTCCATGTCTGTGGTTTAAAAAAGATGAAATGTAGAACCTTTTCTGATATAAGGCTGAGTTGTGAGCAATGATGTTGTATGTAACGCAATATGAAATCATTAGAAGAAAAGTGTCAAATGAATTCAACGATTTTTGGTTTCATTTCCATCTTGCAATTCATGGCTATATCCTAAGCCCCCATATTGACTCCATGACTGTGTGCTCTAAGATCAGATCCTTCACCAATTGAACCAAATGGAACTTTTAGCTAAATGTTTTATATCTGTAAATTAAAATTTTGTAAGTTAAGAGGACAACTTCAAGGTTGAAATTTTGATGGGTTGAAATTTTGATATAGTTATTGCTGGGTTGAAAATCAAATATCATCTAAACAAAGCTGAACCAAAAAACTTGGCGAATGAATATATGTTGAGAAATATTGCAAAAGCCAGAGTTAAGTTAGAATTGGGAGAAAATGATAATATGATAGCTCAAATTTACTGGATGTGTGTAAGTGCTTAATACAGAAGCCAGCAAATTAGGTTAGTTTTTATCTTAATTCAATTTGAAAACAAAAAAGATCGCGTAATCAGCCTAGCAGTTTAGGTTTGGCACCTTAGTCATATATTTCAAGGTTGATTTGAGCAAAGCAAGACCTTCTGAACTAACAAAAGCAGAGTCAGGTACTTGTAGCTAAGTGGAAAGCAGCATTTAAATATAATAGTGCAGAAAAATTGTAATTTGACAAGGAATTCCAAAATAAGATGAACAGAAAAATGATTTGCAACTAAAGCCTACAAATCTAGGACAATAGTTTGGACTGGTTCTCTCCACAGGTCATACTGCAAAGCCTAAAGTATCTTCATAGAGGCATCACTTATTCTCCATGAAAGTAGGAACAACATGTAGCAAGATTAAAAAGAATTATATATATATATATAAAGAATCACTAACAAAAAACAAAATTTTCTTCATCACTGAGCAGCTGCGGGTTCAGAACTGGCCACTTGCTCACTCTCAACTGCAGCAGGAGCCTGTGGTTCACCACTAGCAGCAGCTCCTTTTGCTGGGGAAGAAGCAGGTTTATCTCCTGAATCTGCTTTTGGCGTTGAGCTCTTCCCACCCTTATCATCCTTCCCTTCCTTTGCATCTTTGCCATCTTTCCCTTTTCCATCTTTGTCTTCTTTGGGTGGGGAAGGCATCATATGAGGTGGAGGGTTCTGCTTAAGCTTCAAAATCATTTGGCGCATTCTCGAAAGATCGGTAGGCTTCCCTGGCTTTGGACCCTGAATAACATTGATTGAAGGCTGGTTATTCTCAGCTTCCTTCTTCCCTCTCCTCTTCTCAATGTTAGGAACCTCGCGTGGAATGATCTCAGCTATTGCTTTCCAGTAATGTTTGTTAGCTTCTTTGTGGAACTTCTCTTGGTTGGCCAAGAATATCTGCACATACACTAACTCATTTCATATGCATTCTTTGTGAAACTTTTGATAGTAAGTTGTTTTGAACTCGAAATTTACTTATCCAAACACAAGTATTTGCATGGTGCAGAGAAGGGGAAGAGGGAATTAGGTAATAGTGGCAAATGGGAATTAACTTTGCTATTCCTAGCCACCTTTTCTCTTTCTCTGTTGTTAGCTTTGTTTGTCTCACAATTGAGTTTCCTTTTCTCATAGAATGCTTCCTTGTATTCTTCAGCTTCCTTTATAATCTGATTCCGCATCTCCTTCTCTTTTTTCTCCTTTTCCTCAAGATGAATAGCATTTTGACTGCATCGGTGGATACCGTGAAAATTATACAATCAGAAAAGCAAATGTCAAGCCTTGAGATTATAAATACTTTCTACTTTCTTCATTACCAAACAAATTGAATTCCGTCAGACACTCTAAAAGGCATAGTATATATAATAATTGAGCTACATTTGATGCAAGCACACAACAATCCAGAACTAGAACCATAAGTTTGTTTGGCTCTGGACCACGTAACAAGCAAGATCACTAAATTTTAATCCACGAATATAATGCAGTTGGCAGAACAATTCAGCATTTACATCACAAGATACCTGTCCATGAGATGAGGAAAACACAATAAAACATTGACAGAAATAATCTTTTTTCTTTTCATTATTATTGGACACTTTTTTTTTTTAAAATAATATCAAGTGAGTAAAGTGAAAAACAAATAAAAATGAAAAATTTGTAAAAAAAAATAAAATTGTCCAAGGTCTTTTAACATACAAGCTCTATGATCTCCTCACATTAATGTCCAATTTAGCTATTCAAATAACACATCTCAAAAATTATCATAACAGCACTTGCCATTAATTCATCAATGAGACCAGAAAAAAAAAAATCCCATGCATGACATTAAAAATTCTAAAACAACATAATAATGTAACAAATCATAAATGGAAAACCATTTCACACAACACACATAATATGCATTGGTTTTGAATTGCAGTTGTGGTGTTGTGCTGTCATGCGAGAAATTGTGGAAAAACGTTGTCAGCCACAATTTCCTCTGCGATTGCGATTGCGGAGTTCACCGCAACAGCAATATTGTGGTTGCAGACGACGCTTTAAAACCTTATTATTACAATATATGGAATGAAAGGGAAAGAAGGGGTGATGAGATGGAAGTAAAGAAATAAATCGAATCTGACCGCCGCCATTCGCGCCTTGCGAAGCCTTCCTCCTGCATGTGGGAATGGTCAGGGAGCAAGGGTCCTCCTCCGGCAGCACCACCGGACGAAGTGAAGGTTCCATCATCGTCGTCGTCAGCGTCCACGAAGGGTGACACGTAATCAGGGTTAGGGGTCGAAACGCCGAACCCATAAACTGGAGGAGAATGCGGATTCATATCGTTGCTGTTGCTGTTTATGTTCGTATGACCGGTGAGGTTGCTGTTGTTGTGGTCATGGTCTTGATGAGAGTGAGCAAAAGGGGATCCGTAATGATGGGAAGAATTGTGGTCGTAGCCCATGTTGTTGTCGGTGTCATCGTCGAAGGGTCCCCTCCTTGGGGATTGATGAGGAGGGTGGTGATCTTCCTCAAAGGACTCGAACGACGACGCCATTTTTGGTTTCGTTTTGTTTGGTGTCTCTCTCAGCAGCTCAATGGATGGATCAGCTCTCCAACGTTGCTTTCGGATCACGAGAATGTGTGTCTTTGTGTGTCTCTCTCACCGATGAATGAGTATCCGAGTGAGACAATTTTGGAGGTTGGAATGCATCTTGTTATACTATATTAGTAGAAAGTTTATTGTATGTACCACGTCTAACAAGTTCTCATGTGATTCCAACTTCCAAACATTGTGTGTCCCAAAAAAACTGAGAGAAAATGAAAGAGAAGAGGGGGACAAAAAAAAAAAGTGGGACACATTATCCCATTCTATGTATAGATTAGCATGGAATATGTTTAAAGATTTGCCATTAATTAATGGTTTTGTTTTAATATATAGTCCAATTAATTTTTGTATTTGTACAATTTTTTAAGTATTAATGTAAGAGTTAATGTTAGATAGAAAACAATACATGTGTCTCTATCATCAACTTGAACTTTTAGAATATATTGTTTCATGACATAATATTAATACATTTATCAGTCTGTGACCAAAGTGGTCAAGAATTCTATTATTGTTATATCTCATTATGAATTACAAAAAAAATCACACTCAAAATGCATAAGAGGACATGCTAGATATAAAATTATTTATGTATCTCTGTCTATTAGTTTAAGCTTTTGAGAAAGACGAATTCATAAAAGTCGATCATATTTGTTAAAAAAAATGAATATTCCAAAAGCAAGTAATTCTAGCATGATATTATTTAAATTTATGACCTTTTAAAAAATTCTCAAATTCAATAAAAAAGTTTGAGTTTAATTTTGATACATTAACGGTATAAATTTTTTTTATACTATCATTTAATCATATGTTTCTATTTAAAAAACTTTAAAGATAATAGGTAGTTGAGTCCAACTCTTTTGCTAATGTGACAGTATATGATTACATATGTATGTAAAATATTTTTTACATAGGCGCTATGTATAAATGCAATCAAAAGCTTATTCATCCTTAAAATACTAAAATTCACAACACAAGTTATTATTTTGTAAAGTCAGTTGGTAACTAGCTAGTTATGTTCCTTAAGCATCTAGTCAGAGGTTTGATTATTGGTGGTGTGTATGGAAAGGTCTCTTGGCCAAAGATTGGCCTCTTTAGAGAGCTTTCACTTTAAAGAAATTAGTAATCACTACTGTTAGATGTGGATACTCTGGAAAATAAAAAAAATATTATTTTGTAAAATAAATGTTAAAATTAATAAGTTAATCAATTCAACATTAAAAAAAAAGTAAATTACATTGCTCTCCCTTCAATTTCGATGAAATTTATAGTAGCTCCCTCTATTTGTTCGATGGCACTAACCTCTCCAAACTGCGTTATTTATTATGCAGTAAAAGGGAGGTGTTTGTAATAATTTTATAAAATCAGAGGAGATCGGTGTAATAATTTTAGAAACTCAAAGATATAGGAAGCAAATTTTATAAATAGAGAGGATAAATTGAGTTTTACTAAACTTTACGTAAGGTCATCGTAATTTGCCAAAAAAAAAAAAAGAGGCATTGCCAAAGAATAGCCTTCTGCTCCGTTTTTAATTTTATGATTTATTTGTCAAACCTTTTGTTCAGTTTAAAACCCATTTTCATTTGGGTTTGAATTTGACCCAATAGTTCCAAACCAATACATAGTCAGTTAGATTGGCCCAACAGATTTGATGAAAGTCGGTTTCTGACAATGGCATCACTCTTTGACCAAACAAAAAAGACAATGCATCACTCTGAACCACCACAAAAAAATAAATAAATAAATAAAATCACTCTGCTATTGTTCCAGACCTCAGTTCCCAATTTACACTTGAAGCTTCGAAATCCATCGCCGTCTCCCTTCTTCCCTCTTTCAAAATCCTTCTTAACCAATTTTGCACGCAAAATTTCCCAAACCCAAAGGTCTCACACCCCAAATCCCTAACCCTAACCATGGTGTTCATCGTGCCACCCAACCAGAGAACCCTATCCCTCCACATAAACCCTAACACCGCCACCCTCAGCCACCTCAAGCTCGCCATCGAAGAGAATTACAGCATCCCCCTCTCTCACCAGCGCTTATTCCTCTCTCATAGCCTCCAATTGCTCGGAGACAACGATGGAACCTTCCTCTCCGACCTCGGCGTCGGTCCTTACTCAACCCTGACCCTCCACGTCCCCTTCCATGGCGGCACGCAGCCGCCGGCGGTCCCGAAGCCCAGATTCGACTTCCTCAACTCGAAGCCGCCGCCCAACTACGTCGCCGGTCTCGGCCGTGGCGCCACCGGGTTCACCACTCGGTCCGATATTGGTCCAGCACGCGCCGCCCCAGACCTCCCTGACAGATCCGCCACCTCAATCGGCGGCGCCGCCCCCGGCCCCGCAGCCGGAAGAGGAAGAGGGAAAGGCGGCGAGGATGAAGAAGAAGACGAAGGAGAAGACAAAGGCTACGACGAGAATCAGAAATTCGACGAGTTCGAAGGTAATGATGTTGGTCTCTTCGCTTCTGCGGAGTATGATGAGGATGATAAGGAAGCTGATGCTGTTTGGGAAGCCATTGATAAGAGGATGGATTCGAGGAGGAAGGATCGGAGGGAAGCAAGGTTGAAGCAGGAGATTGAGAAGTACAGAGCTTCGAACCCTAAGATCACTGAGCAATTCGCTGATTTGAAGAGGAAGTTGTATACCTTATCTGCTGATGAATGGGATAATATACCCGAAATTGGTGATTATTCCTTGAGGAACAAGAAAAAGAGGTTTGAAAGCTTTGTCCCTGTTCCTGATACATTGCTTGAGAAAGCTAGACAGGAGCAGGAGCATGTGACGGCGCTGGATCCCAAGAGCAGGTCCGCTGGAGGCACCGAGACGCCGTGGTCGCAGACCCCGGTAACAGACTTGACTGCTGTTGGTGAGGGCAGGGGTACTGTGTTGTCTTTGAAGTTGGATAGGTTGTCTGATTCTGTGTCTGGTTTGACCAATGTGGATCCTAAAGGGTATTTGACTACTTTGAAGAGTATGAAGATTACTAGTGATGCTGAGATTTCGGATATTAAGAAGGCTAGGTTGTTGCTCAAGAGTGTTACTCAGACGAATCCTAAGCACCCTCCTGGTTGGATAGCAGCCGCGAGGTTGGAGGAGTTGGCGGGGAAGATTCAGGCGGCGAGGCAGTTGATACAGAGAGGGTGTGAGGAGTGTCCCAAGAATGAGGATGTGTGGCTGGAGGCTTGTAGGCTTGCGAATCCTGAGGAGGCGAAGGCTGTGATTGCGCGGGGTGTTAAGTCGATCCCCACTTCGGTGAAGTTGTGGCTGCAGGCTGCAAAATTGGAGCAGGATGATGGGAACAAGAGCAGGGTGTTGAGGAAAGGGTTGGAGCACATTCCGGATTCTGTTAGGCTGTGGAAGGCTGTTGTGGAGCTTGCTAATGAAGATGATGCTAGGCTTTTGCTTCACAGGGCTGTGGAGTGTTGTCCTTTGCATGTTGAGCTGTGGCTCGCGCTTGCGAGGTTGGAAAGTTATGACAATGCTAAGAAGGTTCTTAATAGGGCGAGGGAGAGGCTGCCCAAGGAGCCAGCCATTTGGATTACAGCTGCCAAGTTGGAAGAGGCTAATGGGAATACTTCCATGGTTGGCAAGATTATTGAAAGAGGTATAAGGGCTCTGCAGAGAGAAGGTGTGGTGGTTGATAGAGAAGCTTGGATGAAGGAAGCTGAGGCGGCTGAACGCGCTGGGTCGGTCGTTACTTGCCAAGCAATAATCCATAATACAATTGGAATCGGAGTGGAAGAAGAAGATAGGAAGAGGACATGGGTTGCCGATGCAGAGGAATGCAAGAAGAGAGGTTCTATCGAGACAGCCAGAGCTATATATGCTCATGCTTTGACTGTCTTCTTAACTAAGAAGAGCATATGGCTCAAAGCAGCACAACTTGAAAAGAGTCATGGAACTAGGGAATCTCTGGATGCATTACTTCGCAAAGCGGTTACCTACAGACCACAGGCTGAAGTTCTCTGGCTTATGGGTGCCAAAGAGAAGTGGCTTGCTGGTGATGTGCCTGCAGCTCGTGCTATCCTCCAGGAAGCTTATGCTGCCATTCCCAATTCCGAGGAAATATGGCTTGCGGCTTTCAAGCTAGAATTTGAAAACAATGAACCTGAGAGAGCTAGGATGTTGTTGGCTAAAGCCAGAGAGAGAGGAGGTACAGAAAGAGTCTGGATGAAATCAGCAATTGTTGAGAGAGAACTGGGAAACATTGAAGAGGAGAGGAAATTGTTAGATGAAGGGCTGAAGCAGTTCCCTTCATTCTTCAAACTGTGGTTGATGCTTGGCCAGCTTGAGGAGCGGCTTGCTGAGAATGCAAAGCGTCTTGATCAACCTGAAAAGCGTCTTGATCATATGAGGGAAGCTAAGAAGGTCTATGAATCTGGACTGAAGAACTGTCCTAATTGTGTGCCTCTTTGGCTCTCTCTTGCCAATCTTGAAGAGGAGATGAATGGACTGAGTAAAGCTCGGGCAATTCTCACAATGGCTCGAAAGAAGAATCCTCAAAACCCTGAACTCTGGCTAGCTGCTGTAAGAGCAGAACTGAAGCATGGATATAGGAGAGAGGCTGATATTTTGATGGCAAAAGCATTGCAAGAGTGTCCCAACAGTGGTATTCTTTGGGCAGCATCGATTGAGATGGTTCCTCGTCCCCAGCGAAAAACTAAGAGTATGGATGCCCTCAAGAAATGTGATCATGATCCCCATGTGATTGCCGCTGTGGCCAAATTATTCTGGCACGATAGGAAGGTGGACAAGGCTAGGACTTGGTTGAATAGGGCAGTGACATTAGCACCTGACATTGGTGATTTCTGGGCATTGTGCTACAAATTTGAACTGCAGCATGGAACTGAAGAGAGCCAAAAGGATGTATTGAAGAGGTGTGTTGCTGCGGAACCAAAACATGGAGAGAAATGGCAAGCTATCTCAAAGGCAGTTGAGAACTCTCACCAACCTATGGAAGCCATATTGAAGAAAGCGGTGGTTGCACTTGGGAAGGAGGAGAATGCAGCTGAGAATAATAAACATTGATGTGGCATAATTGGAGCATCTTTTCTGTTGGTAGATTTACGTTTTGAATGGTTAGTTTTGAAGAGAAATTTGATTATTTATGAATAACTCAATAGTAATGTCTCATGTAGATCTATGAAGGAACTTATGTATAATGTATTAGATCTGATCCATGTTCATCTTTTCGTTATCTTCTTGAAATATACAAGTTTTTGTTCTATTGTATTGATTTATTTGTTGCTGACATTCAAGGACTCGGTACGCACAGTAACGTTTCACCCATAAGTTGTTATAGTTTATGATTGAAGCTTATGAAAATAAAAGTTAGCACACTGAGAAAGTAGTAGTTGTTGTTATAATATATTTGGTGATTAAATTAATCTTAATGCATCACCAAATTTAATTCTTAAACAAGTGATTCTTACGGTATATTTGGTTAAGGGGTAAAATTAGGAAGTAAATTTTCATGGATGAGTTTTATGTGTAAAATTACACATAAATCTCGTTTATGAAAATTTTATCTCTATTTTTACTCTCGAATCAAATATACCCTTATAATGTTCATCATGATGCGGATAAACAACTTATCCAAACAAGAGGCAGCTTAAAAATCACACTTGACTACAGAATTACTTGTTATGCAACATTTGGCATCATACTCTAGCCCTCATAACAGACAATCAGATACTTTGTTTGCCAGGGAACTCGATGATGAGCTGGTTCACCTCCTCTGGAAATTGTTTATGCCCAAAATGGCTTCCTTCTGGTGTATATATGATTTCCAAGTCTGGCACAAAATGTTTTACCGCCCCCTTTCGGACGTATTCCTCTATGCCAGGAAACTTCAAGACATAATCTCTCTTACCCATTATCAGCAGTGCTGGAATGGGGACTTTAGGATCACTTAATGCCACAATCCAGTGCAAGAGTCCTGCATGGAACAAAAAATATTCTTTCAAAGGAATAGCCTTGGTTCTGAACAAATGTTTTTGGAGTTTGCATTTCACGCCAATAGCAATACAGAAATATGAAAGACAGATAGATCCCTACAGATGGAGTGGGACTGTGAAAGTCTGATTACCTGTAAGGAATTTGCTTTAGATTTCTCATACAGTGATGCATAGGTTGCAAGGTCTTCCTCAGTGAACCATGGTGGCAGGGGAATAGATGGGTTAAACAAGTCCATGGTTTCCTGATCATCACCTGCTACTGGCAACTCACTTCCAGAGAAGAGAATGTGTATGTTCCTTATAACTGACTTACCACCAAAGCGGCCAAAATCTGCTTTGCCCTCCCAGGCTCCTGCAATTAGTTAATCATTATATATAGTTCATTGTTAACACATACAGGGAGGAAGATACAAGTGGTGATGACACAGAATTTGCACCTGCCACCTAGTAACATAGAAGCCTTTTGGGAGAAGGTGGTTGGGGACAGCTGAGGGACGGGGAAGCATGAAAGGAACGCCCAAAGTTATGACAGAAGCTACTCTTTCTGGATGAACAACAGCTACAAATTATGCTGGGAAGGCACCAAAGTCTTTACCAACAAGGAAAGCATGGTACAAAGAAATGAAATTGCAGTCGCAATTAGACAAGTTTTCACCTTGATCAAAAGGGTCTTTGTTTTCTTTCCGCTTCCTCTCCCACTCTTTTCTTGCTCTGACTGAAAGCTTACATTAATATTAGAGCCACAAAAGAACATGAGATAAACCAGCCCATGGTTTCTGTTTTCTCTCTTGCTCTCTCTCTTACTGCGTCTATTTCTGCTTATGTCTAAAGTTCATAATTTGGAAATAACCAGTTTGGTGATGAAACTTCAGAATTGTTCATGAACATATAATTAATGTATCCAGCTTGAGCAGAATTGCCTCTAACAGAAAAATATTTGTGGTTTCTTGAAAAACAAAAAAAATACTCATGCAGCTTGAAAGAATATATATATATATATTTATGAGACAGAAACATATGTCTTGCTTCTTACCTTGTTGATGGGTAAAGAATCTAAAACACCCACGACATCATCAAGAAGGTCAACCAAAGTTGCTTTTTCGGTCTCCGCTGGATGTTCAGAAAGTCCACAGCCTATGAAATCAGAGGAATAGCCCGGTAGCCAGCATTTGCCACAGCAATCATCTGGTGCCTCCATGTATACCATATTTCTGGGAATCCATGTAAGAAAACTACTGACTTTTGGCCTGCAGGAACAAAAAAAATATAACTGAATTGAAGTAGGAGGATCAACAATATTGTCATAGGGGTGTTAAAAGGAGATCCCACTTCCATTCTCAGCCACATGCAGCTTCAGTCCCTTCACTTCCACATGACTGTGCTTGATGTTCTCCATTATAGAATGATGCAGGTGTTTACTGTAGAGTGAAGTGTATGCTTGTGTGTGAGAACAGGGATGGTTGAGAGAGAGTGTGTGGGTGTGTGTGTGAGAGAGAGAGAGAGAGAGGAAATTACAAGGAGGACAAAAGAAAACAGGATAGGTAACAGATAAATGAGGAACCTAGCCTATGTTGTACGTGTGCAGATACAAGTAAATGAAATCTGCAACTGATATTCTCTGCTGCTTTCCTACAGAGTTATGTTATTTGTATTCACCATACATGGGATACCGTGCTGATTCATATCTTACAAGTGGGATCCACATCAAATTCAATGGTGAATGAGATGTGAGTCGACACGGTGTCACATACATAGTGAGTACAAATAATATTTTTCTTTCTTACATATAGTAAAAAGTAGGTGCTCATTTAATAAGAATATGGTAAAGTCAGTTTTGATTGCTAAATGGACAAAAAAATTCAAGTTGAATTTAACTTCCTCTCCTGCTTCATTGGGTTTAGGGTTTACTGGCATGTATTAGCTGGAAACAAGTTGTTCTCTTTGATTTATTGTTAAGAATTTAATACCACCAAGCATTATAAACCTGTGGTGGTGCCATTGTCTTGTGTTATGCACCAAAATCTGAGAGGGGAAGTTAGATAGTTTTGAATGACTGTTTTTGGGACAAAAAAATAGAGGTCTCTCATATGTATATTTCTAGTGTGTTTGTGCCAATGTTTTATCTTTATATTTTGAGGGGATGTAAATTTTCAGTTACATTGTTTTTGGTATTGGGGCAAAAAAAGGGTGAAATTTTTGTGGATACATTTCATCTTTGAAAAATTTCATGAATAAGTTCCATGTATCATGAAATTTTCACGTTATTTTCCTATTTTTAACTCCATACTAAACACACCTTTAGTAATCATAAATCTCTTCCATTTTTGCCAGAGGTGTTTGTGTTCGTTCCATATTTTTCAACCTTTAGTTGTGTTATTAAGTTGCATAAGTCTTTTATCTAAAAGAAACTATGAGGAGGAAAAAGAAACACTTGAGGTAACGGACAAATGAAGAACCTAGCCCATGTTGTGAATGTGCAGATACAAACAAGTGAAATCTTCAAGTTATTATTTGATGCATTCTTATAAACATATGGAGTAGTAAAGAGTATGTGCTCATTTATAATGCATATATTTATTATTTTCATTAGTAATCTTATTTATTATAATATAGTAATTACCTTCTGATATTGAGTATCTCAAATTTCATTGTAAATAAGCAGAAAAGATTGACAATCGTATTAATTTACATCCCAACTTGGGATTTAAAATCATGGACAATGATTCGCAATTGCTAATGCCTTCCTACGTGAAATTCTTAGATGTACCTGAAGCGTCACGTGAATATACTTCATATCTACTAATAAAGTGATACTTCAATTAAAAAATGAATATTAAAGGTGGATCCTAACTAAAATATTGTTTTGATAGTGGATATGGAGCATATTCACATGGCACTCTAGGTGCATATAAGAATTTCTTTTACTCTCCATGCCACTCTAAGCCACCAACCACATCTGAAGTGGAAATTTTAAGAGGAAAGTGGACTTTTTGTAGCCTTTGCGTGACTTCGAAACCCCTTAAAAAAAATCAGGAGGAGTCAACATAAGACGTGAGCATTTCAATTTAACTTGTTAAAATGGTTTTGTTCTGCACAAGTTGTTCAACATCTCCTAGCTCCATTTCAATTACCTGCCTCTCATGTTCATTTTGAAACACGAGCTCTATCTGCTCCAGTGACTTTGATTTCAGGAACTAGCATGCAGACAAGCACAATGGCAAGAGCATATGCCACAATACAACCAATTTTCATTCATTTTTTATCAAGTATATATGAAATTACAGGGCAACTTTGGTGTTTCTACACATCAAGAATATGTTGATAAGGACTAATTCCTTGTTTTTAACTACTTTCTACATTTTTTTTCAGCTAAATTCGTAACTAGAGCTTCTGTTATCAAAAGTGATTGTTTTATGCAGACTGTCAAGTAAAAAAGCAAAAGCATAAATTCTTGGCTGGTAAACCAATGCAAGTTGTTCCTTCTTGCTGTTGTAGTGATATATAAAGCAGGTTTCTATTTGCTGGTTGTTCATGTGTACATGTTGACATACCCATATTACTATTGCTAAAACTTAAGTTCTTGAGGAAGCGAAAATAACTACTAACCCTTCAAGTTAATGAAGCAGTTTATATTTAAACGGTTTATATTTAAAAGATAATGAGTCCTTGTAAATGTGATTTCATAAGGTAGATTATGAATCTTGAAGAGATATATATATATTATAAATTTCGGTGTTTGAAGCATAGTATTGTCAAATCTCACAAGCAGCACGTTGTGGGAACGCCACAAAATGGTATGTGGACACCTCGTAGGAGAAAAAACAAAAACATTTGGATTGTTCATACATCACCAGTAATCAGCAAAGAAAAGGTAGATGTGTATTCTTCCCATATTAATTGCTGATAGTAAAAAACAATCATTGCAATGTTACTTGGATGAACGTCAAAGAATTTTTGGTGTGAGATCTAAAGACAATCTCATCTGAAATGGATAATTCAAAATTTAATATGCCAGTACAATGCAAATGCTTCATATATGCTTCCCCTACTCTCCTTTTTGGCCCTTCTTTGTTTTCTTGGCACTCCTTCTTGAGAGCAGTGAACTTTGCAGCTATGTCATCATAGTCTGGCAACTTAGGATGAACATCATTAGGATGCTGAGGAGGACATGAATATGTCCCTATCTTCTTTTATCAAGATGGTCTTGCTCTGCACAAGTTGTTCAACATCTCCTAGCCGCATTTCACTTCCTTGCCCCTCATGTTCATTCTGAAATATCAGCTCTATCTGCTCCAATGTCTTCCCCTTGGTTTCAGGAACTACCACGTAGACAAACACAATGGCGAGAGCAGAAATAGCAGCAAAAAGAAAGAATGCTCCACCAACTGTAATTGCACGGGCAACAGAAAGGAAAGACATGGCCACAAGGCCACTGCAGACCCTATTGCCAACGAACCCAAGCGAAGATGCTTGAGCTCGCACCCTTAAAGGGAAGATTTCAGATGTTAAAACCCAGCATATAGGTCCCAATCCAATTGAAAAGAAAGCTACATTCCCATAAACAAACAGAATTGCCAATGCAATCGCAAATGACCCTTGTCCAAATATAGTAAGTGCAGCCCCTATGCTGAACAAACAAACTGTCATCCCAATTGTGCTTATGTAGAGAAGAGGCTTCCTACCTAGTTTGTCAACAAGCACTATGGCTACCAATATGAAAATGGTCTTTGATACACCTACACCAACAGTAGCAGCCAGAAGTTTTGAATTGTCCTCAATCCCAGCTGCTTCGAAAATCTCAGGGCTGTAATACACAGCAGCATCAATTCCAGAAATCTGCTGAAAGCATTGAATCCCGATTCCGGTAATTAGCATCCGGCGAAGGGAAGGAGAAGGGGACAGCAGCTCGTGCCACACCGGTTTCTCCTCATACTTGTCGGGATTGGTAAGACCAGCAGCCTGCTGTATTTCTGCTAGTCTCTCATCCACTTCTTTCTCATTGTCAATTGTTTTCAAAAGCACTGATCTTGCTTCTTCAACCCGGTTCTGCATCACCAACCACCTTGGTGACTCAGGAATAACGAAAAGAGCAAAGCCGATGAATACCGATGGCAAAATTCCCACAGCAAGCATTATCCTCCAATTAATGTGTGGTGAAAAGCCTGAAAAGGCATAGTTTGATACATAACCAAGCAAAATTCCTAGATTTATAAAAATTTCTGGGAAGGAAGTAAGAGTGCCTCTGTTGATGTTTGGTGATATCTCTGCAATATATATAGGGGCAACAACGACTCCAAATCCTATTCCAACCCCAGCTAAGAGTCTTCCTATCATTAGTACTGCAAAAGAAGGAGCAAGAGTCATTATGAGTGCACCAACCTGAAAGACCACTGCTGCTACAGCCATGGTCCATTTTCTACCAATAATATCTGACGTTCTTCCACCACCTAGACTTCCCAATAGAGAAACTATGCTCAGAATACCAACCAGAAATTCTTCCTTCACCTCAGATATCTTCAGATCTTCTTTGATAAATATAACTGCTCCACTCATGACACCAACATCTGCGAGTTCAGAAAAATAAATGAAGTCAACGTTTTCAATCATTCTAAAGGGGGCACCAAAATTAGAACTTAAGGATCTCAAAGTCTAAAGTTGACAACCCAGATTTTGGAAGTTATTCTTTCATGAATATTTGGAATGCAAAGATAAATCACACAAAGTAAGATAATAGAGGAATAAAGCATACCATAGCCGAGAAGGACATTGTTGAGAGAAGCAAAGATGGCACATGCTAGAACATATTTCCTGGTACTGTTCGTCCTATCCTGCCGGTGCTCTTGGTGCAAGACATCATCATAATTCTCTGGAAGCTCGGAGTTCATCCTCTTGTACTTGTTCTTTGCTCCCAATGGGATTGCAGACAACCCCATCTCCCCATTGCCATGTTCCTGGAACCTCATCTCTGTGCCTTCTTTCCTGTTGGATTGAAGGATTTGTTTGCCTTTTGTTGTTCAAAGTATCTATGTGACCTTTTTAGTTACCTTTGAGTGTGATGGGTGTTTTGTGTCTGGTTGGGACCATCCTGTGACAGTTCTGAGACAACTAGAATCATAACATTTATGGTTTTGGATCTGAAAAAAATGAAGATTGACCTTGTACAAGGAGAAGACAGACTCAGCAACTAGATGGGCCCTTTTTGTCACGCAAGCAAAACCAACCCCACTTGTTTGATAGAAAAGAATGATATTTTGTAGGTAATATGGATAGCATGGTATGCCGACTCACACTGAATCTATTATTTGATAGGAGGGTATGAATTCTATTTGAATAGGATGTACGCCCTATCCAATGATGGATATAAGGTAAATTAGGACAGCATTTCATGCTTGTTATATATAAATAACACAAGTCTATTTAATATTACTTAACACACATGTCACATACATATATGCCTGCATGTACCACGGGGAAGCATCTGAGAGATTTGACCTCTCACTTTAAATGGCGCTTTCAAGACAACAACTGCGGTGTGCCATTTGCTTGAAAATCATTAATTACAATGCTCTTGTACTAAGTCTTGGCTTCAAGCTTAACCAATCTGTTATATATAATATGTTATTATAAATAAAATATGAAAACCATAATTCGATCAAAGTACACTTGTAGAGGACAGAGTGAAGGATCCATTATTTTTCAGGTTGAAGACTTCTAGCTTGTCACTTAGCAATCGTTTGTGTTATTTTTGTTTGGTTCAAGGTACGTAAATTATTAGTTTGATGTTGATGTGTTCATTATATATTTTGATGATGAGCTTTTAGTACAAATTGAACATACATACATTTAAATATTTAATAGCATCCGATTTTTCAAATGGGAACTTAGTATTTGAATATTTGTATATCATCACCTTTTTTTTTTTCACTGGTTGATTGTCTTGACAATTTTCATTTTTAAGTATTGTGCGCCCTCCCTTTAAGTTTTGTGCCGTTGATGATTTATCCACCTTACAATCCAAGCAATTTCCAATTATTCTTCTTCCCCAAATTATCTTCCCGTGCCACGATGTGCAACATGCTCACAAGAGCAACATATTAAAGGTTGGGCTTTCATCCTTTCGTTGATTCATCAACTTTCAAAAACATCATTGATTTCATTTGCAATCTTTCCTTCGTGATTGATAGCACTATCGGGAATTAATTTCCTTCCTTTTTTGTACTTCATATGATTGAAAAATATTCTGCACATGTATATATATTCCAAATATCAAGTGCACACATTAATACACATCCCAAAGTAATATCCCTGAGGGAATGGCTATTCATTAGATTGGCAAGCTATCATTCTCTCTGCCAAAGTAGCTAGACATCATCTCAATGCTTCGACGAATTCCCTGACAAAAGCATTGACATATTTCTTCATAGGAGGCTAACGTTGCTTTCACAAAACAAATGATCAACTTCAAATATCCAAACCAGGGCAGTATGATTATAGTGAGCAAGACAGCAACAAGAGCTCCCATTAGCACAGTGAAGCGTTTGATGATTGAAATGAAACTGCATTTGTGAACCTCGAGTTTGAATTCACCAATCAACATCATGGCATAAAGGGATAGCGCCACAGAAATTGCCCACATAATATTGTAGTGTTCTTCAAATGGGGTCGTGTTCTTTGATTGGTATTGAACTTGGAAGAAGACACCTAACGTAGTTATGACAAAGATCACAACGCCGTTCAAAGGGGATGGAAAACTACTCGGCCCTTGAGAAGTTGAGCTGTCTCGACTAGAAAACAGAGATAGATAAATCGGGTTGTTAGATGGTAATTGAGTAGCTAGTTTAGTCATAAGAAGCACAATGTTTTATGTACGACAATCTTTGCAGGACAAAAGTGACATGTTATACGAGGAACAAACATCTTGAGTTCATCAAGAAAAGTTGTGTAAGGTTGCAAAGTGATCAAGTTTTGAAGAGCATGACTAACCGTTCAACTGATTCTGACCTCGTTTGCATTCCCTTCTTCCTCTCCTATTCTTCTCGCTGAAAGTGAGTTTTCTGTATTTCTTTATAGCTTTTGCGTATGATCGTGGACCTTCTTGTTTTGGTTTTTTGTGTTGGGTTACAAAATTATGTAGGGAAACAAGGAAACTGAAAAGGGCCAATTGCTCCGCGGCAAAATGTATTCGAGGAAAATGCAGATGAGGGAAGCCAAAAAAGAGCTGTCTTTTTCGGTCGAGAATGTTTCACTTCAAGCTAAACCAAGGATTCGGGTTTGAAATCCTCACAACAAAGTGGAAAGGCCCCTTTTAAAATCCTACATATATATAAAAAAGTGAAGATTCTTAATCACTTGCACCAAAGAATATAATCTTACTTAACAGCAAAGCGATAGAATGTTACTTACACAAAGTCTTACTTGCATATATTACTTGCACCAAAGAAACTTACGTTATTACATTATTCGCTTTAAAAATTATTAGAAAATATAAATGAAGATAGGAATTAATAAATAGCATAAACTTGGAAAATCAATAAATAAATGAGGATTAATCTTATAAATAATTTAAATAATCAAACATATAAAGGTAACTCAAAATTTATCACGGGAGGAGGTCCATTGAAAAAGAGAAAACAAACTAATTAAATCTGTCACAAACTCCACTACTTAAAAAGGGAAAATGGTGCTATGTAAAGAATATATTCAAAAACATTCGCTACTATAAATATTAAATAAAATTTAATTTTTAATGAATTATATAATCAATTTTGATAATTTACTTGTGTTATTTTTTATATCATCATTTAATCCTATATAATCACGTCATTAAACTTATTTAAATCATCGGTCTTATAAAATAGATGTGATTGATTTATGTGTAAGACAATTTATATTGTCTTAAAATTAATATCTAAAATTAAAATATTATAAATTCTGAAATAAAATTATTATAGCAAACATTAATGAAATGCATTTTAATATGGTGTAAAGTGTTTTTGGTTTGTTAATTAATTATACTTCATTTTTATATAAATTTTAAAATGATTTTGGCAGGAGTCAAAAAACTCTTTTAAGGATATATATATATATATATATATATATAATTGTGTAAATATGTACAAATGTTTTACAATGATATTATATTAAAATTAAATACTAATGCATGCAAAATGTAACTGATGTTTTGTGTGCTTATTATTATATGATTATCCTGATTCAAGTAATCAATTAATTAATAAATCACCTGACAGTGACAGCAAGTAAAAATAAATTATTAATTACATATCACCTCAATTTTTTGGTGAAATAAAATCGTATGAATTATTACTAAAAAGTTTTTAAAAATTAACCGGTAGGAATTCATTAAAAATCTCTTCCATTTGTTATTCAGTTAATTTCAAGCCCGTAGATGACTACATGACCATTCTATCGCCCTGAGGAAAAAAATTTAGAACTTAGAAGAACAAAAATCTTAAAATAGAACATTACCAATAAAGGATATTTTTGAAATATTGCCAATAAAGACAATAAATATGGAGTGGTGATAGACAAATATAACCACTCTCTTGGTTTTAATCTTGTTTACTAGAACAATTTTTTACTATTCTCACTGGAACAAATTTTCAAAGCAAACCCACATTCAAAATTTCTTCCAAACATATTCTTTAAGCCCTTTTTTGGTTTTCCTCTGTTTTCAAGACAAAACAATTATAATTTATATTAATTTAAAATTGATATTAGGGTTCAAAATGAAAAGCTTATCAAATATTAGCACCATGATAAATTCAATTTGAGGTGGAATATTAAATTCCTACAAAGTCATTGTTGTAATGATGGATTCCCTAATATGTCAAGCAAGGATGGCAATTACTATATGCCCTGCCCGTGGGACACCCACCTTACCCAACTCGCTTAGGCCGGATAAGACTTAGAAGAACCACTCCGCACCCCATATAACTATATGTATAAATATATAAATGTAAAGTTTGTGTGTGAGTATAGTTGCAACCCTAATACCTTGATCGTATATACTTCATTCCTTCTTCTTCAGTTATTCTTGCCACCACAACCTCCTTCTTGGTTTGTTGGTTTTTTGCCACTGTTGTAGTTCATGTAGTGGATAAATATTGACATTTGTTGTATTTTAATTGATTGTTTTTTGTTTATTTAATTTCTTGTTTGTTATTTTCTCGAAACTTTACTTCTCCTATATTTATTAGGTTTTATAATAATTTTATAGATATTTGGAAAAAATAGTGGATTGGGAACATATACCTGCAAATAGGGTGCGAGTTTTAATTTGTAGAATATGTAGATAGGAGTGGGCGATGCATGTTGAGACTAATATTAATAAGTTGCAGGATGGGTCAGGTTGAGCTAAAATATACCCCAATGTCATCCCTAATATTGTTATTGTTTGATATCATCACGGTATGTTTTGTTTTGTTGTTTGTACTAGACATATTAGGTAATCCACCATCACAATCACCACCTAGTAAATCGACTTGGACCGGTCAATTGGACCGATGTACCAATCAACAAGCCAGTCCTAGTGATCTAATCAATTAGAGCAGCAACCTGCTGTATATCTGCTAGTCTCTCGTCCACTTCTTTCTCATTGTCAATTGTTTTCAAAAGCACTGATCTTGCTCCTGTTCTGCATCACCAACCACCTTGGTGACTCAGGAATAACGAAAAGAGCAAAGCCAATGAATACCGATGGCAAAATTCCCACAGCAATCATTATCATCCAATTAATGTGCGGTGAAAAGCCTGAAAAGGCATAGTTTGATACATGACCAACCAAAATTCCTAGGTTTATAAAAATTTCTGGGAAGGAGGTAAGATTACCTCTGTTGATGTTTGGTGATATCTCTGCAATATATACAGGGGCAACAACGATTCCAAATCCTATTCCAACCCCAGCTAAGAGTCTTCCTATCATTAGTACTGCAAAAGAACGAGCAAGAGTAATTATGAGTGCACCAACCTGAAAGGCCACTGCTGCTACAGCCATGGTCCATTTTCTACCAATAATATCTGACGTTCTTCCACCACCTAGACTTCCCAATAGAGAAACTATGCTCAGAATACCAACCAGAAATTCTTCCTTCACTTCAGATATCTTCAGATCTTCTTTGATAAATATAACTGCTCCACTCGACACCAACATCTGCGAGTTCAGAAAAATAAATGAAGTCAACGTTTTCAATCATTCTAAAGAGGTGCATTCTCAGGTGCAAAAGAAAGAGTTTTATACACTTGCAGAAATAAGATTTACAACATTTTACTTGGTGGTTTATAATATTTTAAGAATGTTTTTATTATTCACATAGGTTTATAACATTTTATACATAAGTTTATAATTTCTGCACCGTGCAAAAAATTCTTCCTTTTGCACATGAGAATTCCCCGGGCACCAAAATTAGAACTTAAGGATCTCAAAGTCTAAAGTTGACAACCCAAATTTTGGAAGTTATTCTTTCATGAATATTTGGAATGCAAAGATAAATCACACAAGTAAGATAATAGAGGAATAAAGCATACCATAGCCAAGAAGGACATTGTTGAGAGAAGCAAAGATGGCACTTGCTAGAACATATTTCCTGGTACTGTTCCTCCTATCTTGCTGGTGCTCTTGGTGCAAGACTTCATCATAATCCTCTGGAAGCTCGGAGTTCATGCTCTTGTACTTGTTCTTTGCTCCCAATGGGACTCCAGACAATCCCATCTCCCCATTGCCATGTTCCTGGAACCTCATCTCTGTGCCTTGTTTCCTATTGGATTGAAAGAGTTACTTGCTTTTTATTGTTCAAAGTATCTATGTGACCTTTTTAGTTACCTTTGAGTGTGATGGGGTGTTTTGTGTCTGATTGGGACCATCCTGTGACAGTTCTGAGACTACTAGAATCATAACATTTATGTTTTGGATCTGAAAAAAATGAAGATTGACCTTGTACAAGGAGAGGACAGACTCTGCAAGTAGATGGGCCTTTTTGTCACGCAAGCAAAACCAATCACACTTGTTTAATAGAAAAGAATGATACTTTATAGGTAATATGCATAACATGTTATGTCGACTCACGTTGGATCTATTATTTGGCTGGAGGGTATGAATCCTACTTGAATGAGATCCACACTTCATCTGATAATAGATGAAGTATAAATTAGAATAGTATTTCATGTTTGTTATGTACAAATAATACAAGTCTATTTAATATTACTTAACACACATGTCACATCCATATATGCTTGCATGTACTATGGGGAAGCATTTGAGAGATTTGACCTCTCACTTTAAATGGCGCTTTCATGACAACAGCAGCGGTGTGCTATTTGCTTGAAAATCATTAATTACAATGCTCTTGTACTAAGTCTTGGCTTCAGGCTTAACCAATCTGTTATATATAATAAGTTATTATAAATAAAATATGAAAACCATAATTCGATCAAAGTACACTTGTAGAGGACAGAGTGAAGGATCCATTATTTTTCAGGTTGAAGACTTCTAGCTTGTCACTTAGCAATCGTTGGTGTTATTTTTGTTTGGTTCAAGGTACGTAAATTATTAGTTTGATGTTGATGTGTTCATCATATACTTTGATGATGAGCTTTTAGTACAAATTGAACATACATACATTTAAATATTTAATAGCATCCGGTTTTTCAAATGGGAACTTAGCATTTGAATATTTGTATATCATCACCTTTTTTTTTCACTGGTTGATTGTTTTAGTTTCTGATTCTAGTTTATTTCGTTTTTTTTAAGGTTTTCAAAACTCTTTTGAGGGTAGTGATTTTATATTGCGAGTCAAAGTTATGCATTAAATGTAGCCTCTAAGACAATAAATAAAGAGAGACTTCTATGAAAAAAAACGTGTTTCGATAAGGAGATAGACACAAAAATTTTAAAATTGTCTCTGCTTCGTAATAGAGCCAATTTTCGTAATTTCAAAAAGGAGAGATACTAAAGACGTGTTTCTTACACACTAATTTAAAATATTTCTTTAAATATTTTATATTTTATTTTTATCCTTGTATCTTTTTAATTTTTCGTCAAATTATAATTTAGTCTTTTCCATCTTTTCATCAATTATCATGACCTATATATCAATATCAAACACAATTCCGTCTTCATCTCTTATATTATCTCCGTCTTTATTGTCTCACTATTTCTATCCTTTCTATCTCGAGACAGATACCAAATGTATCCTTAGTGTTGTAGGAGTTCTTGCTTTAGTTATTTTTTTAAAGGAATTAAAAGCAAGAGAAAAAAAGAGGTTATCTGCGTTATAAGTTTTTCATTTTACATTTTGGATAGGCAAACAAAAGTAATAATAAAAATTAGAGAAGATGAAAGGAAAAAAAGAAAAAATGCTTCGCTTGTTTGAAATGAGTGTGTGAATTATTTCATAACCTTGTTGGAAATTTTTCTTCATTTTGTTTTGGAAATTATAAAATCTTTTCATCGGCACAATGATCATTGAGGGTTGTTCAGTAGCCAATGCTACCTTTATTGCTCCTTGAATCACAATGCTAACTTGAACTTTGTGTAAAAGTGAATTTTATTCTAGATTGAATTGATTCTTTTAAAAATAATTAATTAATTAACACACTACTATTTTTCAGAAGAGTACATTATTTTGATTTCCATATTCAAATAGAGGATATGTAGAGCATATATTCCATGTCTAGTCAAATTAAATTACTTTGAATTTTGTTTATTTCTTTCTTTTGTAAATATGTTTTAGGCCTTAAGTTGCTTTTAGGAAAAAAATGTTAAAGTTATTAGTTGTAATACTCGATGTACATGTATCAATGGACAAATTCCATATGGCCTTAGCGACCCCAGGACCCACCCATGTTGTCGGGTTCTAAATTTCGCTAAGTCTGGACCCTACATTTCCTTGGAGGACTATATATTAGAACCATGTTCTTGGGATCAAAAGTCCCGGTGATCATTCCTTGAAGAAAAATGACTTAAAGAGTGATTTTTAATAGATTTTATGAAGGCCTTAAATGTTTTGTTTTGAGCCCACAAGTTTAGGAAATCTTGACGATTCTTGGATTTGAATTAAAACCCAAAATTCGGATTCTGATTTGTTAGGATTTTGTTTTTGATAATATTTTATTTGAATCCAAATGGTGGGTATTTTCTTATTTACATTTATATTTTAAAGTTAATGAAGAGTAAAATACATGAGGACATTAACTTAAAATTAACAAATGTATAAGTGAGTGTAGCAGTTTGGGTGTTGTTGCTGCATAGTTCTACAGAACAGGCTCGCTGCAGCGAGTTTTGTTCACTGCAGCGAGTGTGAGCTTCAGAAGGTTCACTGCAGCGAGTACTTGATGACAGCACAATATCAGAAAAAATGACGCCGTTTCATTTTGAACTCTTTTAAAACTCCAATTGGGGCTCCCACTCCACACAGAAGCAGAACGAAGCAAAAATCCTTCTCCCCCAACTTTTCATCTCTTTTTCTCTCATTTTCTCTAATGTAGCTTCCCTAAATCACCAAGGTATGTATTTGTTGTTAGATTTTGTCTCCATTCTCTCCGTTCATTCATAATCTTGAGTTGGGCTTGGTTTGTTCTCTCATTGTTATCAAGTGAGGGTGCTCCCCCATTGTTGCTAGAGTTATTTTAGAGTTATCTAGAGGTTAATAGAGTTTGATCTTGAATTTTATGCTTGTTATAGTAGACTTTGGTGTTCTCCCGGCTCCTCGGAGCTCAGTTGGTGGTGGCGCCATCTCTTCCTCCCCTCCAGGTGATTGAGTTCAATCCTGTGACCTTTATTTTGGTCATTAGAGTTATTTTTCTTCATATTAGCATAATGTATAATGTTAAAGTATATTGCAAAGAGATTTTTTTTATAATTATTGATTATGTTGAGTTTACGAAATCATAGTTTTCAGTTATCATGAAATGTATTATTTGAGACTATTTTGGAAAGGATTAGACGTTAGTGATGATTTTGTTAAGTTGATAAAATTGTGATTTTCAAAGAGCATGAAACTATATTTTTAGAAACTCATGGGACCATTGTTGCTAAAATGGCTTTTATAAGTAGTCAAAGCATGATTATGATTTTTAAGAGTAGGATAATTATATGATAAAGTTTACACAGAAAAGAGCCTAGTACACAGTTTTGGAATATATATATGTATATGCGAGGTATGATTTAGCCCATGAATAAAAAAATGTTATATGATTTATGAGTAGTACAATTATAAACCCCAATGTTTGAGCTGCGATTTTAGAATATCAAGTTTTAACGTAAGGTATGGATTTAGAACTTCCATTTTATAGTACCTAGAAGTACCGAACTCAATATGATTCTCAGCAACTGCCGGCTACATATTCTATGGGTTTGAGATCGCGTTGTCTACAAATGGGTGATCCCTTGGGCACGATTTTCACAGTCACAGTTATGCTAAAGTCAGATTGTTATAATTATATAAGTCCAGAACTCTCAGAGTACCAAGAATATAGGGGTTCTTGTTCGCCAGGGACAGAGCACCTACTCTTTAGTTATAGAATTTTCTATATTGTTGATTTTATTTATTTCTGTTGAATTAAGAATGATGAGATTTATTAAACAGCCATGGAGGCAATAGTAGTTAACCTTGGTACATCTAGCTGCCAAGAAGGCGATGAACCAAGCAGCCATGGAGGCAATCCCCTTAAACAGCCATGGTGGTATACACAGAAAATGGGACATGGTTAGATGCCCACAGTTTGTTTGACAGGGACTATTATGATTTCAATAGGTGTTTTTGTTCGCTAGGGACTGAGCATCATTTCCGATTTTATAGTTTTTGTTATTATATATAAATATGAAGAAGGTTTTGGAGCTTATTGTATGCTTAAGTATGAGATTACTAATAAAATTTTAAAATTGTTTCATTATTGTTAATAATATTGTTATTAGTATTATCATGATTTTGTTATTGCTATGCATCTTGGTTGTTGTCCCATGAAAGGGGTTACAGATGAAGATTCACTCACTAAGTTTTGTAATAAAACTCACCCCACCTTTCTTCCTTTTTTCACTGATACAAGTGTAACTCAGGATCCTTCTTCCCCTCAGCAATAGCCTATATCAGTCGGTGAGCTTCACGTTACCATGAAGTATTTTGGATTCTTTTTGGTAGATTACTCCAGTGATATGATGGGCAAAGTCCCGGCTCACATGAGTAGCTTTATGTTCATGCTTTGCATTTTGTATACCATGGTTCTATGCATTACAATGATTAAATGTTCATAGTGTATTTTGTAAATGTACAACTCAGTATGATTTATATTATTACAGCTACTGTTTTGGATTTTACTTATGAAAATGAATTATACAGATTTGTTACGAGTTTAGTATAAGCATTGATTTATGATTTAAAATATCTTTTACGAATAAAGTATGCATATAATAAAGTGCAGTGCTCACGAGAGTTACGTGGAGATGGGATTCCTCACGTGTCGATCACGATCCAAGTCGGGTCATGACATTATTTGAGTTGCACAACAAACTTTGGATAATCATCACAAGACGGATGCATTAAGGGTGCAGTAGATTAAGTTTTCACCATTTTCTCATTATAATTAGACTTTCAAACCAAATCTCAAACTTTTTTAAAAACCAGTGTTGTCAAATTAAAGGTTTTCCCATGTTTGTCCTTAAAAAATTATCATTGGAGACTCCATTGAATTTTAATTATTTTAAATAATTTTTTTCGTTGTGATGACCCTTCGAGTATATTGTAACATTTACGAACCTTACTTTTAGTTATAATGGTCTTGGAGGATGAAGTTGCACAGCTAAAGTTGCAAATCAACCTTATAAAATATTAAACCACATGAACAACTTCTAAAAGTGTCACAACCCAACCTGAGATGTGACCGGCACTGTAATACCCCAAGTTTTAAATAAAAAGATCAGAAAATTTTTTCGAACTAGAAACAGTGCCAGTCACCTTTATCAGTCGTTCGGGTCCCGGATTTTACTAAGTCTGGACCCTACATGTCCTTGGAGGACTCTATGATAGAGTCATAATCTTGGGATCGAAAGTCTTGGTAATGGTTCCCTAGAGAAAAATGAGTTGAAGAGTGATTTTTAATGAATTTTATGGAACCCTTAAATAATTCATTTTTAGCTTAAGAGTATATAAAATTGTAAAAATTCTTGAATTTGGACTAAAACCCAAAATTTGGATTCTGAATTGTTGGGATTTTGATTTTTTTGATATTTTATTTGAATCCAAATGGGGGGTATTTCCTTATTTACATTTGTGTTTTAAAGTTAATAGAGAGTAAAATGAGGACATTAACTTAAAATTAGTAAATATAAGTAAGTGCATTCTAGAGAGTATTCTGGAGCATTTTGGAGACTGCTGTAGCGGTCAACAGAATAGTAAGGCAGTACAAGGAACGATTTTTGGGCTCTTGGGTGAGCATTGCAGCGCTCATTGAGCATTGCAGCGGTCAACAGAATTATAAAAACCCCCACTTCGGGGTCCAAAACACTCAACACACCCATTCTCACCCCCAACCTCGAGATCTCACCTAGAAAACGTGGTATTTGCCCGAAAAACTCCATTTTCTTCCAATTTCTTCAAGTATAGCTTGGAATCTTTCACTCCTAAGGCTTTAAGGTATGTTGTTTCCTTGGTTTTGCTCCTTTTTCCTTGATTCTCCAAGGTTCTTAGGTGTTTCCATGGGTTTTATGTTATGAAGTCCCTTCACCAAGAATAAGGTGAGGATAACCTATCTAGAGGATGATTTAGAGTTCTAGTGTGTCTATGTTAGATATTGCTATCATTTCTGCTTCCAAGTGTCCTGTTGATGTTGTTCCTATGGATGCTATCCTTCCAGGTGAGTAGGTTCACATCTGTGATCTCTATGTTATGCATTAAAGTTATTTTCATAAGGATATCATTTACTGCTTGATTTTAGAAATTTCTACAAAGAAGTTTGAGATTTCTATTGGTTTATGTCCTAGAACTCCTAGTTTTAGAGCATGAAACTGATTTTTGATAAAACTCATGGGACCATATTTGTTATACTGATTTTATGTAGAATTGAAGATATATGGGATTGTTAGAGGCTTTTATGATTGTTTTAATGGATTATGAAATTGGTGTATATATGTGAAATGGTTTTATACCTAGATAAAATGTAAAGAAGAAAACAGAATTATGATCACAAGCTTTGCTATTTTGAAGCATGATATTGAGTTTCCTAAATATGAAAAGCTTGATAGTTGAGAAATGATTGAAACTCAGACATAAAGATCTTCACAAGAGTCAGAACAGTTGACAGCTACATACTCTGTGGAGGCTCTCAATCACAATGTCCACAAGGAGTGACCATTTGGACATGACTTCATAGCCATTAGTATGCTAAGGTCAAACTGTTAGAATCGGATAGATTCAGAGCTCACAGAGAATTTAAGAGATTTAAAGATTATCAGATATAAACGGATTTGTTTACTTAGTTTAGACAGTAGCTATAGAGAAACAGCCAGCGAGATAATGGCTGGAATTGATCGTTAACCTTGGTACCAAGTTGTCCTTAGAGGCAATCTCACAGAACAGAAAATACGTGTTCTTCCCCATGCCCATGTCTAGGGGGGAAGAAACAAAGCCTTGAGGGTGGAGCCCGATTTTGGCACCCATAGAGGCTGAGGATGGAGCCTGTGTTTGGCACCCAAAGAGGACAATATCAGCTTTCAGTATGGTGAGGCCCGTGTTTGGTGCCCACTAAAACAAAACCTTGAGCCCCCAGTGAAGCCTGTGTCTGGCACTGGTGAAGCATACAAGATTGTACCAGAGCAGATATTACTGTTTCTCTAGAAGCTATAGTAGTATGAACTTGTATGATTTCAAGTATGAAAGTAAGATTAGAAAATTGTTTTTGAAATTATAACATGATGATTGAAAGATACAACTAAATATGCATGCATGTTTGACCATGAATACTTTTAAGTATTAATGATGTATTATGATTTTATGCATTATTCTTTAGTGTCCCATGGAAGGAGGTTTCAGGTGAGAATTCACTCACTGAGTTCTGGTCATCAAAACTCACCTCTCTCTCTCTCTCTTCTATTTTTACAGATAGAGCTGTTGCTACGGGTTCTTTTCAACCCCCTTTTCCCAGCGGCACTAGACCTTAGTTGGTGAGTCTCTGTCAATTTAGTTTAGAGTGCTCCAGTGTAGATGCAGGCAGGATCCCGGACCTCAAATCATATTTTGCATTTAGCGTACTATGATGGTATACTCATATTTTGTAAATAAAGACATATTTGTATTAATTTCACGAACATTTTGAAACAGAGCTAGTTTTATATTGTATTATGAGTTGAGACCTCAAAGACATATTATGAAATAGCAGAAATGGTTATTTCAATCATTTTATTGTTTTGAATATAAGATGATTTATATATAGAAAAAGAGAAACTTTTGGTTTTTATGGTTTTTATGAACAGAGCATGCATGTAGAAATAGTTAACAGGTCACGAGACTTACGTGAGAACGAGACTTCTCACGTGCTGGTCACGTTCCCAGATCAGGTCGTGAAAAGTACGTGAGGAATCTCATCCGTACGAAAGTATATTAGGTAACATGTCTCTCTAAATGCATAAAATATAATAATATTATACTTAATTTACATCCAAAAACATAAACCGTTTCATCACTTAACCTAATTTTTAACTGCATATGCCCAATAGCAGGCTAAGCAACATCTATACCTGCAACTATGAGAAGAAAGGAGAGAGTTGAGTCAACGAACTCAGTGAATGAGTTCTCACCAATCACTCACATGGGACAATCATGAGAATACATAAAGCGATATACATGCATCAATCATAAACAATTTGATATTTACATACATAGCTATATAAGAAACATTTCTCATTCCATAGATTCATGAACAAACAATTGTAGATTCACAAGCAATATGAAATTATTTTAACTAAGATGCGGCAGAGACTAAGGAAACAACATTTGCTGAGCCGAATAAATACATATATAATAACAAAGCTGTAAAATCAAATAGTCCTTATCGGATAAGCTGTGGGAACCTAACCAGGTCTTGTTCTCTGTGTATGCTATGGGTGATATTGTCCTTTAGTGGATAACTTGGTACCAAGGTTAACGATCTCATACACCCATTAACTAACTGTCTGTTTCCTGATCTCTACCATCTAAACTAGTTTAACAAAACCCATAGCTGAAAAAATGGATACTCTGTCCTTAGCGAAGCAAGGCCCCTAAATTCTTAGTACACTAAGAGTTCTTGATTCATATAACTCTATTAATCTGACTTTAGCATAACTGTAACTGTAAAATCATGCCCAAGGGATCACCCATTTGTAGGCAACCCAATTTCAAGCACATAAAATATGTATCTGGCAGTTGCTAAGAATTATATTGAATTCCGTACCTCTTGATACTATAAAACAGAAGTTTTAGGTTCAAATCTTAAGCTAACATAACTTTATTTTTGTTTGATAAATCTAAAATCATAGCTCAAAATACTGGGGTTCCTAATCATAAAACTTGAAAATCATATAACATATTTATCCGTAAAGCTGGGTCATACACTTGTTTGACATTTCTCCATTATATATAAATATTTTAACTGAATATTCTAGGAACATAGCTTGAAATCTTGAAACTTGAAATCGTAGTGATATCAAAGAAATCTATAAATACATATTCGATAAAATAGTCATCTTGCTATGATACACATTTTCTAAATAAATCAATTTTCAAACATGTAAAACATTTTCTATAGTATACAACATAGCAATTATGGTCCCATGATTTTGTAAAACTCATTCTTTCATACTATCATCATAAATCATAATTTTTATGACTTGACATAATCATGTAAAATCGTATTCTATACTTTTTCTTATCTTAAATGTTATATTTCACAAATACCATGCATCAAACAAGTCATAATGGCTAAAATAGGGTCATGAATTTGAACCCACTTGTTGTTGGGAGCAGAGAATATGTGGGTACCACCAACTTAACCTTGAAATGGCACCAACAACTGGCATAGAGCAACCATAAACTCTAGATTAATTTCTAATATAACCCTAACAATATTGGGGAAGCACCCCAACTTGACAACAATGAGAGAAAAACAACACCTAAACTTAGAATATAAAGGAATAGGAAGAAATGAGGTAAAATCTATTAACAAACACATACCTTGATGATTTGGGGGAGCTAGACTTGAGTGGAATTGAGGAAAAGGAAAGAAATGTGTTTAGGAGAGAGGGTTTGGTTCTGATCGTGAAAAAAGGGGGGGAGTAAGGAAGGGTTTATAACATTAGGTGTAACGCCTCGATTTTTATTGCTATGCAAAATGACCAAAATACCCCTAGGTCATTTCTACACAAGATGAGGCCAAAATGGTCCAGGCCATCTTCAATAGGATATTTTGATATTAGAATAACATTATATGGTGATTAAATAGCAATATGTGCAAAAATCGCGATTTTCAATTTTTCAATGTACAAATGACCAAAATGCCCCTAAGGTCATTTTTGCCCCGAAATCAAGGACGGCCAGGCTATCCTCAAGGGGTTAGTTTTATGCTTGAAGGGGATTATGTGTGTTGTAGATGTGAAAATATTAACTTCAATTTTTACATAAGTGAAATTACCTAAATACGCCTGTGGTAATTTAACACGAGATTAAGTAATTTCTGAACCTAGTCATCGCCCGGGAGTTCAAAATGTTTATTACATGTGTAATTTGATATTTGAAAATGTTCAGGTGGTTTCGGGGAGTTTTTGTGTGAAATTACCATTTTGCCCCTAATTAACAATAAATGAGCTTATTTACGTAATCAAATAAATATAGGCAATATTAGGCTCTAATTAAAGATAAATTAATTTTATTTATTTATCTTGAGTCAAAATAATTATTTGAGGTAATTTTAAAGCATAAGATTAGTTTAGAAAAGATTATTTTTCTTTCTTAATTAAAAAGGGGTTCTTAAGACACATAATAGGAAATTAGTGTATTAAATTTCTTTTCTTAAAAATAAAATATATTTTATATTTATTTATTTTTATTACTTCAGATTATTTGCACTAAAAATTTCACTACATATGTTGGCCATTTAATTTTGTAGTGGAGCACCTTAAATATTTGATTATTAAGCACTTACTTTAGTTTATCAATTTCTTTTCCACTAACAATTTCTTTTTCTCAAAAATAAAATATATTTTAGATTTATTTTTATTTTATTACTTCAGATTATTAGCACTAAAATTTCCACTATAAGTGTTGGCCATTTAATCTTGTCTTGAGGAATTTTAAACTCTTGATGGTTAAGCCACTTACACTAATTTATCATTTCTAAACCATTACAAATTAAATACCCATCAAATATATGTCCTACCACTCACAAAAATTGAAAAAAATACTCCCCATTATAGCCATTAATGCAGCTGCCTCACCCCCCAAAATCCCTATAAATATGTGTTTTCCAAGCGTAATTCACACACAAACATTCATTCTTACCATTTGTATTTTTTGTTGTAGTCTTGCTCACAAAAATTAGCCAAAAATCCTCTCTTCTCTCTCTAAATACAAAGCTCTCTTCTTCTTCCTTCTCCACCTCCAAGAGACTCCATTCTTGATATCCATCCAAGTTTCCAAGCTCAAACAAACACATACATACCGTAAACCAACCCCTAAGCACCTAAACTTTCCATATCCAAACACAAGAACACAACAAAAATCCTCCCACCATTTCATCTTCACTTGGCCAAATATATACCATCACTAAAATCAGATTTTTATCGTTGATATCTCATACAAGATCAAGCTCTTGCTCTAATTAACAAAGAAACAACTTGATAGGGATTTTATTTCATGTTCTTTCTTTTGTTCTTCCTTTATATTTTCGATTTTTATGATTTGATAATGACCATGGCTTGATGATGAGGAATCATGGTGGTGGTTGTGAATCCATCATTTAAATGTCCTCTAAAGCCCAAGATTTAATTCTTGATGACAAAAGATTTCTAAAGGTGTTACTAAGTCTTGAGTTTTAAGCTTAATAAGACATAAAAATGAACTTGCATCCATATTTATGTTATAAGTTCTTGCATATCATATTTATATTTCAAGCTTTTCATAATCATATTTATATTCCAAGTTATCACTTTAATTCTTGAAGATAATAATATGAACTTGCATATTCATATTTACTTTCAAGTTGTCACCTAAATCATAAATACCTAAGAATGAATTTGTATCTTTATATTTATATCTCAAGCCTTGCATTTCATATTTATCTTTCCAAGTTATCACCTCATAATGATAATAATAAGGTTACAAGACAAGTTTATGATTCTAGTTATCATTTAAATCCTAAAGTTCAAGATTTACTTGTTTTATTTTAAATGACAACTTTGATCATGGACACTTCTCATCTATTTATTTTTGGCACTTATATAATTCTGATTTAAATCTTGATATACTTTATTTTTAGGTATGATCTTGTCTTTAAATTTGTACAAAGAAATTTTGAAAGACCTACAAATTATAAAGGATTAAGAATACGGTTTTTCTCATGATTTTAAATGCTAAAATTTTAGTATTCTGATCTAATCCTTTAGAACTGAAAAGGTTACTAATTTAGGATGTTTAGATGAGTTTAAATCGCTAATAGTTATTGTAAAAATTATTTTTGGTACCATAGATGCATAAAAGGGTAGTTACAAGTGTTAGTTTGGGCCGTTTTGCAAAATGCAGAAAGTTGTGTTTTGAACTATCAATTATGTTATTTCAGCCAAATGATTTTATTTAAAGCTACTAATGATGTTGAATGTGTCCATGAGTCCAAAATACCATTTATGAAGTTTATATAAAGATTTAGAAATTCGGTCGTCGTTAAATATTAAAAACAAGCGATTTTGCACTTTGACCCCTAAAATGTATTGAAATTTGGTTTATGGCCTTAAAAAGTTTTTACGATGAGTTTATAACGGTTTCTAATAGTTATATGTCTATTAAAAGTATTGGTTAATGTTAAAAATCTCTAGTTTGTGAGAAGGTGTTACAAAAGGGTATTTGCATTTTGACCCGTAACCTTTGAGAAATTGTGATTTGACCCTTTGGGGCTTAAGCGTAAATGTTGATAAATTTGATGGCATGAATGCGGTTGATATCTTGTGAAGGCTATATTCATGTGTTGAAACTTATATGGCTTATGGATATATGCAATGAAGTATGATGCATGTTTATGTAGTTTAAGTTATGGTATGTTATAATTATGCTTGATAAATTGAGATGCATGATTCCATGAAGTTTATGAGCATGAAATGTTGAAATGATGAGTTATTCATATTTACATCTCTATATAACATGCCAAGGTTAAAGGTGACATAAGACACATGGAAATGATCCTCTAGACTCCCCGAATTAAAGGTTATGAGAGGTGATTCAAATAGGAAATGATCCTTTAGACTCCCTGAATTAAAGGTTATGAAAGGTGATGCTAATGCCCCCTATCCGGAACCTTAAGAGTCGGGAATTTATCTTATCAAAAGGGATAAGAATACGCTAGTGACGACTAGTGAGGTATGAGCTCATAACCTAGAACTCTCGAGAAAAGAGAGAATTATAGGGCGGCCCCCAAGGAAAAGAGAAAAAAGAAGTTTAAGTCACTTGTAAGAATGATGATCATGATGTTCTTTATATCATATGCATTGTTTTATGAATTTTATGATATTATGTATATGATATTGACATGCATCCATGATTAATATGTTGCATTCATGACATTAAGATTCATGCTAAAAGATACGGGTCTCGGCTAATGATATTTAGAACTTAATAAATGAACCTTATGTATATGTTCACCATTTTCATAATCAAACCCGAGATTCCTGGGGACGATGACGATGACACTTGTGTTATAGTCGGGAAGCCCTACTGAGATTCTTGTATAAGTTTCTCATCCCTTTTCTTTTCCGTGTCGTCTCCAGACATGAATGAAGGTGTAGTTCGTGATTTGTCTTGAGAGTGGGCGTGGGGCTACGGAGATAACTTCCTTTTGGATATTTTTCCCTTAGAGTAATTGTATCTCAGTTATCAGTTTGTATATTATTGATGGATATATATTGATGTCCTTAAGATTACAAGACATCACTATTATGATACAGTTATTGATATGTCATCATTATTTGAGTTATGTTATGTTATGGTTGTATTCTGTATTTACCTGATATTCGTTTCTAACATCTCTCTTACGCAGGTAAGGTAATGACGTTAGGTATTTAGTATGCGCGGCTCACGATTTGGTATTTAAGTTCAAAAAAAAAAATTTACCCATATTTTTACTAAAGTATTTTAAAGAAGTTTGAGTTAAAAACTGGAACAAAAGAGTAATGACTAATAATTAACTTAAATGCGTCTTAGGCGTGTTGAGTTAAATATTAGGGTGTTACATTAGGGGCTCTCAATAAGTAGGACGACTCTGCTTGGCACTGTTCACGCCCTATCGACACCGTTATAGCAGTCTAGTCATTCCCTATGCCTCCTGTTAACACACTTATGACTGCTATAGTGGTCCACAGACCACCAAAATTGCAGAACTCTCTCACTGTGATTGCTATAGTGGTTCCAGACTGCTACAGTGGTAACAGTTCACTCAGTCTCTGCATCTTTCTGTCATTCTGGTATCTGGGTTGTCTCAACACTTATTTATCCATTAACTTTAAAATATAAATGTAGATAAAGAAATACTTCCCATTTGGATTCAAATAAAATATCATAAAAATCAAAATCCTAGCAAATTAAAATTCAAATTTTGGGTTTAGTTCATATCTGAAAATCTTCAAGATTTTATAAATTTTTGGGTTACAAACAAAACATTTAAAGATTTCATAAAATTCATTAAAAATCTCTCTTTAACTTATTTTCCTTCTAGGAACAATTGTCGAGACTTTTGATCCCAAGAATGTGGCTCTATCATATAACCCTCCAAGAAGGTATAGAATCCAAATGTAGTGAAATTCAGGACTCGAAACGACAAATAAGGTAACTAGAACCCTTCCTATAAAAAAAATTTTCCAACCTTTTATTTAAAACTAGGGTATTACTAATGCTACAGCCCATAAAATATTTTGACAATCTTTGATAGAAATCACATGATAGTTGTTGGATCAAATAAAGTGATATGATTAAACGATTTATCTAATAGCTAACAATTATGGCATATTATTCTAGATACAAAATTTTGAACTAATTTCTTATTTTTCAGCATTTTCCCTCCTTACAATACATCAAGCCAAAATACTTGTAAAGCTTCTATTTCTTCTTCATGTTAGACTTTAGGTTAATTCCCAACAAATCCCCCCTTAAGCCAAAGTTTTGTAAAAGATGGTTGCATCTGTCTCTACAAGCATTCTTCTTATAAAATTCTTGTATATCTTGATGAGCGTTCAATAGTGTAAACATGAGTCATAACAGCTCTATTCACTTAATTAAGTTGCCATTGCACATAAAATATGCCATTTGACCTTCATACACTACTATAAACATGCAACAAATTAATGGAAATAATGAAAACTCAACAAAAGTTTTCCTTACTAATATCATCGATGTTCACGAAATACCATCTAATCTCCACATTGCTAAGAAGACCTTTTATACAAGGGACAAAACACATGGATCTAAAAGCAACAATTATCTCCAATACTTAGCAAGCCCAACTGGCCCGAACTGTTAGCTCTGATACCATTTGTTGGGCAAAAAGTAAAAGAAATATAAAAATAAACACTTTTTTCTAAAGGTAATAACACAAGTAAAACAATATTAATGAGACAACATGCACAAAATTTAATGTGGTTGGCCTCAACTGGATACATCATTTACCCTTATGACGAGTTTTGAAATCTTTTATTATTCACAACTTTTGCATGGTTGAATGTTGCTGGTCGTCCTTACAAAATAATATATCACATTAACAACTCTTAAAACTACTTATACAATGAATCACTTTCACTTTTGAAGGATATCTAAACCAAACAACCAAAGGTTGTATTTATAGGACAAAACAGTTACAAGTCTTCTATTTCTTATTTATTGGGCAGTGAGAGAAAAAGAAATACAAATACATACTCTTTCTCACTAAAGGAAATAATATAAGAAGAAAAACTAAGAAAAACTACACAAAAAAGACAAAATTTAATGTAGTTTTGCGTTAACTACCTATATCCACAACCACAATAAGGAGTTTCAAAATTTTTCACTATCTGCAATTCTTGAATGTCCGAAATTACAAACCATCCTTATAAATATTTCATCACATTGATAGTTCTAAAAAGTTGCCCATATAGATCACTCCTACTATTGGAGGATGTTTAAATCAAGCAATTAAAGGCCTTATTTATAAGCCAAAACACTTGCAAGACTTTCAGTTCTACTTGATATAACACTCTGGCTAAATCTAAACAAATCCTCCACTTAAACCAAAGTCCTGCCAAGAGTTAGCTATTATAACTATCTACACAAATATTCTTCTTGCAAAAACTTATATTTCTAGAGTATTAAATGGCGTAAAGAAAAGTCATAACTACTCTATTCACTTGTACCACTGCTACACACAAAACACACCACTTGGGCTCCACATTACCTAGAAGACTTTCGAAACAACTTTTCTTCACTTGCATCGTCACCGCTCATGGGACATGCCGCCTATTTTCCCATTCCCAAGAAGACTTTCGACACAAGTTTTCTTCACTTGCATGTCACTACTCATGGGACATGTCGCTTGGACTCCGCATTAACTAGAAGAAGACGAAGGACAAAAAACCACGGGACCAAGTCTAGAAAATTCTCCACTAACACTTGCATTGCCTAACAAATGACATGGCTAACACTCAACACTTTATCTTACTTGATCTCACTACACTTTTAGCAACTATTACATGCAGAGTAATGTTATTTGTACTCATACTTTGTGTGACATCATGTTGACATACTCCTATCTATTAGTGGGTAAGATGTAAGTCTCAAACAAATTAAGTAGGCTTTATATCTCATTCAATAGTAGATAGAAGTATGTCAGCATAGTATTTCTATAATATCCGAGGTACATGTTTCCGTAGGCAGGTTCTGTACTATCCTAGGGTCTCTCGGGGCCTACCCGAGTAGCCAAATCGGCCTCAGATGCAGAAACCATGTTGCAGCCTCAGGTTCTACAAGATTCTGCAAAACATGTTCGCTGCAGCGAGTATGCTTCACTGCAGCAAACCAATGAGCCTTTCTGTGCCTATTGGGTGGCACAGACTCACTATAATGAATGTCGATATTTCCAAGAGCGCTGCAATGAACACCCTGTATCAATACAGTATCAGAAAAATGACCCCATTTCATTTATGACTCAAATAAAAACCCCATCAGGGTCTTCTTCTCCACACAGAAGCAGAAATTGAAGCACCCCCTAAACCCTCATTTTCTCTCATTCTCTCCAATCTAGCTCCCCTAAATCATCAAGGTGTGTATATGTTGTTAGTTTATGTCTCCATTCTTTCATGATCTTAAGTTGGATCTTGCTATTTCTCTCATTATTGTCAAGTGGGGGTGCTCCTCCAAAGTTTATGAGTTTTTTTGTTTCAATGGCAAACATTGGTGTCAGCCCTCCTTTCCCAAACCCCCATGGTATTGATACTTCACAGTCTACCCCTCTAGGTGACTGGGTTTGATCTCATGGCCTTATTTTAGTCATCCTACAAATTAATTCTAGTATCATAAAATGGTTAGAGAATACATGCTTGAGTTTTCTCATGAACCAAAATATTTAATTATATTTTAGCAAGGATTTGATAAAGTGTTTGTGAATCTTGGCATGAAAATTTACATTTTAGAAAAGGCATGGGACTATACTTGTTTTATGAAGAGTTTATATGATTTAATTCATGAGTTGATTTGATTATTAAAATACGAAATTTGCTATAGTTGAAAAAATGTTAAACTTATAAATATAGAATTCCCCTTTTATGATTGAAGTTGAATTAGATTAAAAAGAGTTACTGAGAGACATAGAACTGTCAGTTAATGACAGTTATTCTATTAACTTTGGTGTATCAAAACCTACCAAGAGCAAGTTATTTTTGAGTTAGATCAGTCTGTTAGGGACGTGGTTCGCTAGGATCTATTAAGATCTCATTAGTTAGGGGCTCTTGTCTAGTTTTTAGTTTTTAGTTTTCAATTTTCAATATTTACTTTACAAAATCCTGAAAATAAAAAAAAAACTAAAAGTGAAAACAAAAATCTGTTTTCTCAAACCAAACAAACCCTTAATTTTCTCTTTATTTCTCCACACATAAGCTTTAACAATAAAAGCAAGGTGATCACAGTTCACCATAACATTGGCGGTAGGCAAGTGATTGAATGAAGAAGAAAGGAACCAAAAAGCAGAGAGTACTGATGAAACTTGATCAATTGACATGCAGTTACATCTTTTGATATCACAGACTCATAGAGAAAACTCTCCATTCTTTTTTCTCTTACGAAAAAGGCACAACACAAAGAATATACAAAGAGAATCTATTCCATTCACTAAAACTCGACGATTTTTTACACGGCAGTGAGGTTTACCTTTTATAGGCAAGTTGCATGAATAAAAAAATATAAAATATTATTTAATCAAAAAGGAAAAAAAAATTAGCTTCTAGGGAAATAAATCGTAACAAATCAGTTTCTCAGAATTCGAAAGTTTCAAATTGATTATTTACAATTCAAAATATGTGACAACTAGGTTTATCCATACAAATTTGTATGTGTTTTTCTAATTGTATGAACTTGCACAAATAAACCAATAACCAATTTAAAACTTTCAAATTTTGGCAATTAATTTAAGGGACTAAAATTGATATTCATTATATTGGCAGCAACCTACCATTTTCTCTGCCAAAATAGCTGGACATCATCTCAATGCTTCGACGAATTCCCTGACAAAAGCATTGACATATTTCTTCATAGGAAGCTAATATTGCTTTCACAAAACAAATGATCCAAAGGATCAACTTCAAATACCCAAACCAGGGCAGTACGATTATAGTGAGCAAGACAGCAACAAGAGCTCCTATTAGCACAGTGAAGCGTTTGATGATTGAAATGAAGCTGCATTTATGAACCTCGAGTTTGAATTCACCAATCAACATCATGGCATAAAGGGATAGCGCCACAGAAACTGCCCACATAGTATTGTAGTGTTCTTCAAATGGGGTCATGTTCTTTGATTGGTACTGAACTTGGAAGAAGACTCCTAACGTAGTTATGACAAAGATCACAACGCCGTTCAAAGGCGATGGAAAACTACTCGGCCCTTGAGAAGTTGAGCTGTCTCGACTAGAAAACAGAGATACATAAATCATGTTGTTAGATAGTAATTGAGTAGTTTAGTCAAACCTTGAAATGTTTCAATATAATGCAATAAAAGCACAATGTTTTATAGAAGGCAATCTTTGCAGGACGAGTGACATGCTATGCGAAGCACAAACCTCTTAAGTTCATCGAGAGATTTTGTGTGAGGTTGTAAAATGATCAAGTTTTGAAGAGCATGACTAAGGCACTAACCTTTCAACTGATTCTGAACTCGTTTGCATCCCCTTCTTCCTCTCCTATTCTTCTCGTTGACAGTGAGTTTTCTATATTTCTTTATAGCTTTTGCGTACGATCGTGGACTTTGTTGTTTTGGTTCTTGGTGTTAGTTTACGAATTATGTATATGCGAGTATTTATCCTGGAGCTTTAATATGCGAGTAAGAAAAGCTGAAGATGCTCCTCGTAAGTTAATGAAAGTCAAAATTAAAGCAAGAAAAGATATGCATAAAAGGTGAGGTTGCAGTGGATGGGTTTCGTGAACGGGAAAGCAAGAATGTTTGTGCACCAAAGCTAAACCAGGGTTTGAAGTGAGATTGGAATCTTGCGGCGGCGGTGGACTTCCATGACCATACTAATCTTTTGGTTTTCATCTTGTTTACTGGTGGCTTCTTAGCTCTGAAGCACAAGCATACGCAAAAACTGGATTCTCTTCATATATGTTCCGACTTTTTGTTCCGTGCATTATACGGGTTACACAATACTAATAAATTTAAGATGTTAAAGCTTTGAGTCGGTTTATTGGTTCAATTGGCCGGTTAGCCCCAAGTTTTACAAATATACACCAGCTTATATCCCCAAAAAAAAAAAGTAAAGAAATAGTTTGTCAGCCTAGTCATGAGAATCAAGTGTGGCGTTTGTGCTGGCCTCCTGTGTTATTATTTTTTGTTTTCATGTTTTTGTCTTAATTTTAGCCGGATTGCAGAATTGGTCTCAGTTTTTTATCTTTTTTTTGGGTCGTGATTGGTCCCAGTGTTTTATATGGTTAGTAGTTGCAATTGGGCTTTCAGATCAATGGCACGCCCATATTGAAGGACCTTTTTTACATATTCAATATTCCGAATTTTTGTCAATACTTTCTTAGGTTGAGCTTTAAGTTCTGTGTAAAAAAGAAACCCATATAACAGCCCTATCATCCACTTTAATATCTAGGCTGAAATCTTTGTTTTTTTACCAGGGTAGACCAAAATAGGCCCAACGTTGCCCTGTAATAATTGAGTCCGGTTTGTATATTAAAAATAAATTAAAATTATTTTGTATTGTATTTCTTCTATATTTTCAATTGATTTCAATCCAATATTACATAATATTTTAAAATTTATAAGTGTTTGAAAAAAAAACTGTAGATATATTATAAAAGTTGTCAACTTATTAATTTGGTTAGCTTTAAAATTTTATTATGATATTTTTTTAATTTTCCTTCAATACCCTTAAGTATCGATACCCATTGTATTAAATGACTATGATTTAATAATAAATTTTATATATCTTAATAACTTGATTTATTGAAACATATGACTAATTCCTAATAAAAAAAAACTAAAAAAATTTAGTATTCATAAAATTTATAAGAATGTTGGAGAAACTCTCAATTTCTCAAATCTACATACTTATTCAAATATCAATTAAAATAATTTTAAAATCAATTATCAACTAATGTATTTAGTTCATAATTATATATTGTTTTTAACCTGAATCACACGGTTATTGTAATAGTTTTTGCACAGTATTTTAATCATTGTTTGTCTCTTATTTAATAAAATTTAATTGAATTACAATATAAGATTCTTTAAACTGATAATATATGAAATTTAATTTATGTTTATATTATGAACTCCATCATATATAATTAGTGCTTCAACGGCCACACAAAATATACTATACTAGGAAGAAAAATGTAACTTAAATTTCCTGTATGATTTAAACATTGCTTTTAATGAAGAAAAATGCTGATAGCAGCCCCAATCTAATTGACATCAAAAGATTGGGTTTGGTTTGGAGGAAGATCAGCAGAAAACTTACTTAACTATGGCTACGTCACTGTGTTTAGCATCATACTAGATGTTTTGTTTATAGTTAATTATTACTTCAACATGTTTAGCATCGTAATCATGTTGTTTAATTAACCACATGATTTTGGATCAAAGTCATTCTTAATTTGTGTTGAAACTCATCGTTATCGTGCCGTCGCGAGTAAGATATTTAGATGATCTCATGGGCCGGTGACAGGGCCCACGTATGGCCATAATAATCAATCACTCTTTGAAAATAAAATATTAGGTGCAATAATTAATGTGGAAAGGCCGTGTTATCTTGCTGATAGAAGAGACAATTCCGAACAACCATGTTTTGATGGGATTCATATTCGAGAACATAAAAATAGTAGTTCACTATGATTAGCCTTATAACCATTATTTTTACTCAGGATAACGTATCCAAATTTATTGAATCTGAGGTTGATATATACTTGATAAACTTACCGTGGTTAAATAAATTAAAATATATGAGTTTTTATTTAGAGATCAAATTTTATTTACTAATATTATTTGTAGGACTTTTCGAATAGTATATATAAGAGCCAATTATATTAACTAATATATAATAATATATTATTAGATGATTATCAGTGCATCAAAATTAATTTTTTTTTCATTTACACTAAATAAAAATTCTTTCATTTATCCATGGTGCATTCATCGTTTTTTTACTAATTATACATATATAAATAATGGAATAAATATATCTCTAACTGAAATTTTAACAAGATTATTTATTTTGACAATATATTCCAAATTTTGGTCATGCAGTATGAACAGAGAACACTCATGACTTATTCCATCCTGATAACTCTTTCCTACATGTTAAGTAAAACTTGTTTTTCATGGAACTCTTCCTTATACGTTAGGCAATATTATTTAATTCCTATGGCATCTAAGCTAGTACTAACTTTATCTTTTGAAAGAGTCCTGATCTTGTAATATTATTGGGTGCATGAATACATGTGGCTAATCTGATCAAAATTCGCTCTACATTGAATTCTTTGTTCTATGTGAAATTTGGGAAATGGATGCTGATTTTCTAATAAAATATAGGGATCAATTGCACGAGGATCAACATTTGTATCACTTCAGGAATGTCCAACACGGTCGCTCTTCGTACATTTCAATCCTCGTGCTTAGTTTGGTACAGATATATATACCCTCACAAATGAAGGTGAAATTTTTAGATAACACTTTTATATGAAAAAATCATCCTTAAAATGTGCACCCCGTCTTTAAGCATGCAACAAACTTACTTTTAATCTAGTGTTTTGAAAGAAATTTAAATTATCGTGCGAAAAAGTTGTTTAGATCTCAAATTTCATGAATAAGGATTTGGGTATCTTAACAAGCTTGACGAAATTAATACATTTTACAATAAACCGTGTAAAATTAAAAGAGAATGCATATCATCATAACGGCTATCATGATCACTAACGAGGAATTATATTGCTAACACTTTTTATACACAAATGGCATCATATTCTTGTAACTTGTTGTAAGATGTGCTCACCAACAAGTATAACAAACCAGAAGAAAACACAATAGATTATTTACATATGTGCGCTTGCTCAAATGATGAATGGGATATTTTCAGACTAATTCCTTGTATTCTTCTGTTTTCATGAAGAAAAAAAATATTTTTCTTAGAATCTTCTTAATTGGTCAAGGGCAAGAGATGTGCATGTGCTTGTGTCATTTTGGTTACACAAAAGGTTCTAATTGAAACAGTAAGCGAGGAAAAAAAAAAAGGCACGATGGTAAACAGAATAATAATATGCACAATAATCTTGAAGACCAGACTGGTGCCATGCCAGTTATTTATCTTATCGTTGGCAACTCATTTATTCTAGTTCTCACTGCTCAAATTACCCCACGCTAAAATCAAAGATTATGCCATTGCGTGCTTTACACAAAACGTCAATAAATAAATAAATAAGTAATGAAAAAAATTATTTAGTGGTCAAGCATACATGGGAACTAGAAATTCTTAGTGTTTCACAAAGACGGTGGTGACTGGTGATCTAGGTAAGGTATATTAGATTCCTGTTATATAGTCAACATTATCTGCTTTGAATATGTGTCTAGTTAGCGCTCTGATATTTTCATTCTGAAAGGCAAAAAACGATACAAATCTTTTCCTTCTTTTTCGTTTTTCAAAATTTTTGGTTTGCTCTTTCCTATAGAAATACAAAACTATGATATTTGGGCAAACACGTAAAAATGTTAGTGAGACAGAAGTTTTATCAGACTTTTATTTTCAAAATAAAATAAAATGGCATGATTGTTAATCTTTATATTAATAAATATGTCATATTATTGCTTTGTTTCATCCGATAATCATCTTGAATTTTATAAAAGATTGTGTTAAATATTTTTGGGACGTGTAATATTACTCTAAATTTATCAACGAAAAACTAAAGATGCTATTGGATGTAAGTTGCAACTTGAGAGCTTATGACAGCCGGCCACGAAACAATTGAAAGGTGAAAGATGGACTAAAAGCGAAGTATGACAATCAATGATACATAATGCTGCGATGCAACAAAGTGCTCGATATTTAATTCAACAACTAGAAAGGATACATAACAGGACAGGGACAGAGGTAGTAGGAACTTGACAATGTACAAAAAACTAGTAAGCTACAAATGAAGATAAGTCCACCGTTGTAGCCTGAAAAACATGGCTCATAACAGATGGACCTACTGAGAAGGAAATCACAAAACCGTCTCCTTCTTCCATGTTCATGCGCTAATTAAGCCCTACCACTACCACATCATGATAGAAACAATATAGTGCAAAAGAAATAAGCCAAAATTAAAAAAAAAAGAAATAAAATGAAAAATGAAGAGATATTACTAGGAACTGGAGGAAAAAAGGTAAGAGTAAGACTCATGTAGCATGAGCTGGATGCTGTGAAAGGCCCAGAAAAACATGCAGCCTTATTGAGTTCATAGATAGAGAGTTGGAAGAAAATGAATTTGCTACTTCAAAGATTGTCAAGGAATAATCAATGACCCAAGGTTTCACAGGTTGTTTTGGTGAAAATATCTGCAACCAGTGAGTGAGGACAAAAGAAAGGTGGGGCAGTGGAAGAAGTAATCACCAAATTGTCCTAACATAAAATAAATATCTTAAGAAGTGAAACCGGGGCCAGGAGGGGGAAAAAGAAGCAAACTAGGATTGATGTGGAAGATCTCAATCCTGATCCTTCCAGAAGAAAGGCCTAAAAGAGGAAGTGGAAGAACCTGGTCCAGTGTTATTATGATGATTTTCTTGCCTCTGCGCATCAGAATCATCATTGGACTCATGTTGTTGCTGATTTGGGTTTACAAATGGAATCTGTGACTGCAACAGAAGATTATTGGTGGTGTCCAAATCATCCCACACAGGGCTACCTGGACCCCAACCTGCAGGAATAGCATTGAACCATGCAGACATTTCACCCCAAACAAGTTCCTGAGACTGAGAAACCCCTTCACCAACACCACCACCTTCCCCACCTTCAGTCACAGTGGCATCACTAGACCCTATTCCTGAGTCATTCTCATTAGCCTCTTCTATTGGACCTTGCTCCACATGCACATTATTACCTTCAGGAACCGCTTCAGGCTCCTTTGTTATTGCCGTTGTTGTTGTTGTGATAGTAGAAGATGCAGATGAAGTAGTAGGACTAGGAGCATTATTAGAAGGTGCTTTATCCTTGTTGAGAAAGAGTTCAGGGAAATTGAGCCTTGCATTCTCCCCTCTAAGCTTGAAGGCCTCCCGGTCATAGGCCATGGCAGCATCTTCTGCAGTGTCAAATGTGCCAAGCCAGAGGCGAGTCCTGTTGCGAGGTAAGCGAATCTCAGCGACCCACTTCCCCCAATGGCGTTGCCTCACACCCCTATAGAGCTTTGTTGTGTTTAATGGCTGTGTTGTTGGTGGCCTCAACAACGGTCTTCCATCTGGTCCCAACCTGTTCATCATCATCATTCTCCCTCTTGGACTTAGATTCAATGCCTCACTCCAATACTGAAGAAGCTGCTGGTGATGCTGTGGTTGCTGCTGTTGTTGTTGGAGTTGTAGCATTTGTGGATACACCATGTTGCGTTGTTGTTGTTGGGGATGTGAACCGAAAGATATCATGTGTTGTTGTTGATGATGATGTTGGTTTTGTGTTGTTGGGTGAAAAGGTGGAGGCAAAAAAGGCGAGTTTGTGGTTGTTGTTCCATATTGGTGATGGAACTGGTGCATTTGTATGGGGTGTAGAGCGCCATCAATTGCAAAAGGGAACATGATCCTTGAAGAGGATGAAGTTGGTGTTGTGGAAGATGGAGGAGGAACAGAAGGAGGAGGAGGAGAGTTAAGAGGTTGTTGATGAAGCTGAAGGGAAGAAGAAGAAGAAGAAGGAGAACATTCAGGGCTACGAATCTTCTTGAGAGGCCTGTTATATGACATGGAAGCGCCATCAAAAACTGGCTTCCATTGACGCCTCTGAAAGCTTAGATCAACAACACCCTTTTCTTCTCCCTTTTCAATGCCCTTCAAGTCTTGGCTTTCATCCACACCCTTGTTGCTGAATTTGCCAATGTTCTTAGCTTCATCCATCACCAATTGTTCACCAATAAGTGTATAACCCTCTCCGCTCGCTCTCTCACAGCTCAAAAAATTTGAGCCTTTTTATGACAAGGGTCTGTGTCAAAGAAAGAAGACGAAAAAAAATTATTGGAATAAAAATGAACCAAATTACCGAGATTCAGATTTGGTCAGAGAATAAGAGAAAGACCGATTTTTTTTGGAGCCTAGGGGGTTGTGTTATGGGGAGTTGATCCGATCAAAATCAAAAACAGAATCGGATGATAAAGCTATTCGCTTTGGAGCTACCCATCTCAAAATTTCATGTGTCAATGAAAGCACAAAATCTAGTGTGAAATACAGAGAGAGAGAGAGCGAGCGGGAATTGAATCAGAGCTCACAGTCACAGGTTCTTCAACGATATTCTATGATTTTGTGAGGAGGGTTCTTTTGTGAGCTCGGAAACTTGGGTGGTGAAAGCAGGGGAGATAGATACTTGTCGAGGGGCAAAAGGGTGTTTGGGGAGAATTTATATGAGAGAGCAGAAAGTGGTTTAAATAATTAAAATCAAACTTTTTTTGTTTTTCTAATTTATTAATTAAAGTAGTTTTTGAAAGACTTGGAAGTCTCTTAATTGGCAGGCTACAATGGGGCCCACGCGCCTCTGTCTTTGCTTCAACACCAATCTCCTTTCTTTCAAGCTCAACCACCTTCGGTCTCAATTTTTTTGATAATGTCACTGATCACTGACTTTGAGATTCATGTGGCCTTTCCAGATGTTGCAGCTAGATTGCCACAATGTGTGAACTCACTAGGGAAAAATAGATATGTCCGTACCAATTGTGTGTTAAACAAGGATTGGTGGCATCATCATTGGCATAAGATATTTTCTCACAGTTCTCCAATGCCCTCACAGTGACTGTGCTGTGCACAGTCCGTGTGGTGCGGTGTGGTGAACACAAAATCAATGCAGCCACTACTGTACTAGGTTACATTTTCTTTCCTAAAATACCATGTGGCGGTTCATGAAGAACAAGGAAAATGAATAGAAATTGAAAAGATAGTACTATTTTTGGTGGAATATATCTCAGGTATATATATGCTGAAATTGAAGTGTTTTTAATTTCAGAGAAAGACAGATACTAGAGATTATTCTAGCAGCAGCTAAAGGAAATTTCGTCTGAACCATGGCGTGCTCCTACTTAACCTTAAAGATACAATAATTAAACTACTCTTACCGAATCCTATTAATTTAATCGATGGGACCTTAAGCACAAGTGCTTGTCAAGTGTTTTTTTTTTTTTTGTCAAATTGCCTGTAGCTAGCGAATTAAATACAGTAGTGCTTTCATAATTTTGTTAAAAAAGCTAATCCAATAGTATGGTTTATAATTTTTAGTCTTTCCATCGTTATCAACAGGACTATAAAAGTTATATGGAGCATAACAACATTTACATTAAATCAAATCTATTCTCTAAAATATTTATCAACATTGGTTAATGACATTGTTAGTTGCATATATATGATGCGTGCTGGATCTACTCTCCTCTCCTGAACCCCATGCCCTCACAACCAAATAAAAAGGTCTTTTGCCTACTGTTAATATATGGTGTCATTACCGTATGCGAATGTGGGATGCTACAAGAACACATGATCGATATCATATATTTCATTGCCTTCTTTCCTGATATTTATCTTTATGGTTCACTAGGGGTCTTAAAAGCTCGGTAGACAAGAGAACACAGATCGAATTGTTGGGTCGGATAAAGCTGTGTTGATCAGCCTTTTTAGGTCGGAATATGCATGACTAATTTTTAGTAGGGGTGTAGAAAGGACGGGTTGGGTCGAGTTGGAATAAACCTGAACCTAACTCAATTTTTAGATCGGATCAATTTCTATAACTTGAATCCAATCCGATAATAACCTGACTAGTGATTGGGTCAATCTGATATATAAATAATGTATAAGAATTTGGACATTATACATAGTAAAGATATAAAATTTTACAAATAAGAACTAGAATTTAAGATATATTTTGCTATATATATTTCAAAACAAATCATATCAATAAAAAAATAATATCAAATTATATAAAACATATTAATTGAACCATAAAATTTCACTAATTATTAAAAAAATCTTCAAAGGAAATATTTGACTTCAAACTGGGTCAACCCACCCCAAAATATAACTCGAATCCGGCCCAAAAAGTTCGATAAGTCAAAATTTAAAACCCAAACCCAACCCATTAAGTTTTGAGCCAATATGACAGCTCCGGCCAAAACACCCCTAATTTCTAGTATGAATGTTTCTTTTTGTACAAATTATGTAGATGTTCAAATTGGCATGATTAGTATTTAGTGAATAAAATAATTGTATAATTCAGTTCTGTATATACATTATATTGCTGAAGATAAAATATATCGACTCTATACTTATATAAATTAATATGTACTAATTACTTAATTCATGATCATCATATATCCGATTTTAATATTTAAATCACTGCATTCAAATAATGAAATTATTATTATAGCATATAAACAATATTTGATCTGTTGATGTTGGGCATTTTACAACAAATTTATAGACCATAAACTTTGTCATATGCTCATTGAGGCTTATGTATTAAGGTACTTGAACAATGCTCGATCAGACAGCACAAGGGAGGCTTCCTAATTGTAAAAAGATAGCGTGTCAGTTTATCGAGGTCAAATTTGCTTCAGAATTCAGCTAAATTTTAGGAAAAGCTACTTCCTAGACAAGCAAATACTAATTAGGGTCACAAAAGACAGAAATTTTCGTCCTCCAATGAGAAATCCGTGTTTAGATATGATTCTTAACTTGTAGCAAATAAAGGTATTATTCTTAACACGTGTGTAATCACAGATTATTCTTTTTTTGTGGTAATTACAGATTATTCTTACCATATGTTAACTTTTTTGTAATTATTAGATCAGTCTTTTTTACTTATTAGTTACGACATGTTAACTTATTGAAGAGAAATATTATCCTATATTATATATGACCACATCAAATTTCTTTTATTATGCAATTTTATAAATGTTACAATTGTATCACTTGCGTGCAGTATTCACGTTCAAGGGTAATAATGCTCGTGAGTGATGAGTCAGGACACAAAATAACGAAAAAAGTCACGCATGACACGGCAGTGATTAGACGATTAACAATCTATCTTTTATTTATTAAAAGCTTCACCTTTCTCTTAATTGTGTCTTTAATTCCATACCACCAAAACCTACCAAAAGCTCATGGAGGCATGCATTTCAGTCAAAAAAGAGATCAATCAAAGGATTATAGGTGCTGTGAACTGGTCAGCAATCACAATATCTTCACTGCCCGCGATATCAAAATTGCTGCTCTTGGTTCTTCCAGCTAGGCATTAGCAAAAGAAAATGGAAGTTTTAAGTTAAATGCCAAGGGGATCAATTTCTTAAAGAGAGTAGCGTTGCATGTGGGTAAAGATCAATTGATGGGTGAAGTAGCGCAAGTTCATGTGTCAGGCAAATGATCCACGTGTTGCTCCCTCAATTTCACTTTCGGTGGAACAATGCCAAGGATTCAAACATCAAAACCACTTGTCGTTGCAAAGTCAACACCATAAACGTTGTTTTTTCCCAACAGGTCGGTGAAAATCGGCACGTGTCGGTGGTCCACATTGGACCTCCATCATCATGCTGTTCTCCTAATACAATAATGCTATTGGTGCACTGTTCAATGTACATATGTTTATATTTATTTATTAATTTTGTCAAAGTCTTACAAGATATAAAAAGTTTGTCAACTATGTCCACAAAATATCTAAGCTTATGCTCAAGAGTAAATTTCATTATCGCTTTGCACTAAAATATTGAGAGTTTAATTTGTATACGTTATATTATATTATCATTTAATTAAATTATTTTATTTACATAATTTTTTAGATAATAGGCATAAGAATTAATAATTTTATATATGTAATAATACATAATTAAATGATAATATAAAAAAAATTTATACTACTTGTATAGAAATTACTAAACTAAAGTTTAATTTTGATATCCAACTTTGCAAGCAAATAGTTATTAGTTCAAATGAGTATTACACTATTTTCAGCTGAAATTTATCCGACGTGGATTTAACTTTGTCTCAATGTTCATGTATGATCGATGTGCTAACTACTATGTATTTTATGTACCCAGACATTTGTGCTTGTTAATTAGTCACTGTTTAATTTTTCAGATTCCGTATGGTTTCGAGCAGATGGGACAAAGTTAACTCAAGAACAAGTGACGGCTACAAAGGTTCCAATAGAACAAATGCCACTGAAAGGAGAGAGATCACTATGAAGGCTCAAACTGGGGCAATAACAAAACGCATTGTCATTCAACGGACACGTGGCGTCAGTTCCTACATTATAGGTTCAATTATATCTGCTACTATGTGGAAGCTTCGAAGATGTGTTTTTCATCTTCATATTATACCATCCACTGTAATTGGATGAATTTTGGGGCCTCTTACTTTGACCGAACAAAGCAACGCGATTCACCTACCCCTCTCCCCAATTTAGTAACACGTGCATGATGACCACGTTGCGGAACCAAACGTGCGCACTTTGATATGTCTAACATTTTTCACAAATAGAAAACATGCACATATGCACATAGTGCTATAATAAATATTTAGACATAATTTAAATTTGTTCGAATGGTGTTCTAATTCAAATAAGCACTATCACATATATCCATCATCAATCAAAATGTTAAAAAAAGAATAAACTTCCAAATTAGTGTTCGACAATTTCCTCAATGAATAAATTAGTCTCTGATAAAAATAAATTAACATCAAAATCCCTCATAATTACAAAAACTAGAACATTACAAGTTTCTGGTTTACTTGCAACCTGATAGGGGTATGATATGTCAGTTAAATGCTGACATGGACGGTCTTTGTGGCACCCCTATTCCCAATCATCATTGAGTATTAAAACACATCATTTTATTCTTGCAAATTCTTCCCGAAGTATTCTAATTATTTTTAGTTCAACCCCAAATTTCCAAAACCTTCTTACCCACCTGCAGAACATATCCCTTGCCCCCACAACTTTCTTCTTCTCCCTTCTTCTTGCAAGTATTCCCTCCCCATAACCTTCTTTGTTCGCTCAAACTTTACTATTGCTTAACCACGCTCACAGGCACACACATATAAATATACATACACACAAATACACTTATACATCGTAACCGTTGACAAAGGCACCTAGCACAGCGCATCCTGAGAATCAAGAAGAGAGAGAAAATGGAGAAAAGGATTTTGGTGGTATGCACCGTTGTGGGCTTCTTAGGGCTATTATCTACTGCTACTAGTTTCATTGCCAAGGCTACTAGGATTAAGGTAAAGCAAAGTGCCTTTCTCTGTTTCCCTTTTTTTTTCATGAACTTTTTCAAAAAGACTACGCGACAAAACCAGTGGTACCTAGAGTGGTAAACTCTTGAATAGAGCTTTATAGGATTCGGTTTCCCCTTACATGCCCTGGGATTTTGCCATGAATTGAGTTCCGTACTGCTAAGCTTTCTTCTTCTTTTTTTATTATTTTCCGTAACTAGTAGTTTGCAATTTGTGCAGGGTTGTCAAGTTCAATTTGTTTCTCCCATTCAATGCACGTATCGTGAGCTCCAGCATTGCCTCTTGGTTTAATTTCATCGATGGCTCCAGCTAGCATTAACTGTTTGCAAGTATAGGGTTGCGCTCAGTCTATGGAAGTGATTGGGAAGAATTCAAATGTTCCTTTTCATGCTGATGCTGCCAAGGCTTTAGGGAAAATTCCTATTGATGGGTGCGGGATGCTTGCAAGAAGAAGGGAGAAGAAGAAAGTTGTTGTTGGGGGAGGGGGGCAAAGTAGATGTTTTGTGGGTGGGTTTGAAAAGGTTTTGGGGATTTGGGGTTGATTAGTAAATAACAAGAATGTTTAGGAAGAATTTGCAAAAATAAAATGATGTGTTTTAATACTCAATGATGACTTTGTAGAAACCAACAAAAAAAAACAATTTAAGTGACGACCACCCATACACCTTAAGTGATATGACCACCATAGTTTTCTCTTTCTATATATCTTCTTCTTCTCCCTTACTCTCTTGTAGCTCACTCCTATAACCCCCTCCTCTCTTTTTCCCTTTTTCATTCTTTCTGTCTTCTCTTATCCCTTCTTTCTTCTTCTTCTTCTTCTTCTTCACAAAATATCACCACCACCTCTATCATCATCATCTCCTCCTCTTCATCATCTTCCACCGTTCTCTCTCTCCTCTGCCTCCATTTTCTTTCTTTAAACTCTATTAAAGAGCTTGAAGCTTTTAGAAGGAATTAAAGTGATTTTATTTACCAATTCTATTCTTCAAGTGATAAATAAGCTTTTTCACTACTCTGTTTAATTTATTTAAGTTCCTAGTTAAGTTAGGATTAATATTAGTGTTTCTTTGAACCCTATAAATTGGGATATCAGTGATTTGGGGCTAATTTATGTAAATTGGTGACATTGTTAACTCACAAATATTAATGTTGTCTTGTTCCTAAAACAATAGAGCAATTAGATATCAACATTTGAATTGGCGGCCTTAGTAGAGTTATTCTTCGGTTATTTGAATTAATCACTAGTTGTGAGTAGATAATATATTTGTAAGTTACTTTATGTATGATAAATTTTGATTATAAAAATTAAATTATATGAAGAGTTGAAAGTAAGTTGATATATGAGAAAATAGTTTATTTATCGAAAATGAGGCATTATGTTTGAAATGAAAATTTTCATTTGGAGGCCAAAATGTGATTATTATGCTTATTTAAATATTTTTAGTCAAACTGTAATGAATGTTGATTTTAGAACACTTTATGTTAATTATTAAATTTGAGTTTATTTTATGTCCACTATACTCATATAACATGAGGATGGATTTTATGTTGTAAAAATATCATGGAAGTGAAATGTGCATGATTTTGAATTAAGTTCGGAAAATTCTATAGTTAGAACATGTAGTTAGCGATAATGACGTTAGCCTCAGTGCATCGTGAGAAACTCCAGTTAGCAAGTGAGATGCTAACCGCGATATAAATAGCTATGTCCTGACTGTAGATATGGCTACGGGCCAACTCCAGTTAGCAGGTGTGATGCTAATCTACAAATGAATTTTCATCATGTTTGGACTTGTATATGGCTATGGGCCAACTCCAGTTAGCAGGGTGGTGCTAACTCGCACATGGCCTTGGGCCATGTCTGGACTTGTCATCGTTCTACTTTAGATATATAATTCCCCAGTGTGTTTGGATTTACAGGATTATGTAAAGCTATGTTATCAAGAAATCTCATGTTATAACTAAAATCGTATTTTCTGAGTACATATATATTATTATGTTTATATTATTTTACACTTGCATTTAGTAAACTATGGATATCTCATCTCTCACTGAGTTGCAAAACTCACCCCGTTGTATTTCCACCATTTTCTTATACAAGTGTTGGTGTTGGTTCTATTCTTTTGACACAATCTTAATAAATTCTAAGTTGATGAGCCTTTTCGTGAAGGCCTTTCTGTTGGAATCCATATTTTATTTTAACCTACAGTTGTCAGTTGCTCCATATGTCATTGGCAGGGTCCTTGAATTTATATTATGATTATGTTTGAGAACTTATGACTTAGTTGTGTAGATTATGTTAGAGAAATGATTTGTAAACTTAATTTGGTTTTATATTTGAACTATATGTGGTATTACATTTAATAGAGTTTGAAAATTAATTTAGTATTATGGCTGGTATATGCTGAGATATTGTTATATACTGGAATAGTATATTCTGTGAATGCTTGATACCCAAGTGTTATGAACTTATTGGAAAATATTACAGGTTATATTTTATTTGGGAAATATATGAAAAACGGAGGAAACTCTGTCCGTTTTCCTAGAAAATTGGTGTGTTAAGACTTGCTGGGGGAGGTATTCCCCTGCGCCGATCATGGCCTAAGTTGAGTCGTGACAGATTGGGAATTAGTGGTACCCTAAGAAGCACAAATACTCCAAAAACCTTGTCGCACCCATGTCGGACACTTTTGCAACATCGATACTTTGACGACACTCGAATACCCGTGTCCAAGGGTTGTTCTGCTATGCCGCTTCATCTCGAGAGCTCCTGACATGGCACTAAACATGGCAACAACTCCATTATTATTCTGCAAATATTTGTTCATTATTGTTTATGAATAAAAACTTGTGTAGATTTTTTAATTCTTGTAATTTTTTGGATCAGTTATTGGTTATAGGGTGTTTTTTAGCCATAAGAATGCTTGGATTTGATTTTTCTTATTATAGGATGTTATTTTTATGTTTTATTATACAACATATTCTAACCATATCGCATCCTATATTTTGTAAAAATCGTCGTGTCCCAGTGTCCATGTCGTTTTGTATCCTTATTAAGTGTTGTATCGGTGTTTCCTTGGTGATGCCACATAGATAGTCCATGTCAACATTTAACTGATACATCACACCTCTGCAAGTTACAAGTAAATCAGGGACCTGTAGTGTCCTATTTTTGTAATTGTCAACGTTAATTTATTTTTGTTGAGGAAATTTGTCTATTGAAAAAATTGTCAGTGACCAATTTGAGAGTTTCTTCGTTAAAAAAAATAACAATGGAAAAAACAATTTGATTTTCTAATTTTTGTTTTAAACTTAAATATGTACGCTTAAAGTCAAAATCATTAGAGCTCTAAGCAAGTCTTTCGAAATTATATATAATAATTAGTGACATACTATTTCATATCATTTGAGGATCCAAGATGAATTGGGGGCGTGTCAAATCCTATGGTGGCTACTAGCCTACTAGTTAGATTAAGGGTTTGTTCTGGTTATTCGGATGAAAATAGTTTTGGGTGCTATTAGGATGAAAATGAATTGTTTAAAAAACTTATTGAACTCGAATTTTGAACTCAGTAAATATATGTTGAAAACAAAAACAAAATTATGTTTGGCCTAACATAATTTATTAGAGATATTTAAAAATGAAAAAAATAAAAACAACTACTCATATATGACTGGTTATTATAAAAATCAACGAACTAAATTAAAGGACTAAAAACGATTCTCACCAACTTTTTTTTTCGGTCGTGCATCAACTGTTCAAAATTTAAAATAAACAAGCATCCACCAATAATTTGTTTGGTTGTCTTAAATTATTAAATACGAATTGGCAAGACTAACTTCTTCATCCTGGATACATGTGTTTAGAAATAATAGGTAGAATCAGGAGTTACCTAAGCAGGTTGGGATGACATAGTTAGCACGGAATTGTTGCTCTAGATTGTCTCGAAGGTGGTGTATCTGCAAAGGTTTAGACATTCAACTTAGGGAGTGTTATAAAGGTTTTCAGTGACCAAGGAAACGCACCTTTCCTCAGGGAAAGATTTCCCTTTTATTTTTCACGAAATTTGAATTGTCTCGTTGAACCAAACCCCTAAATTACGGAACTTAATTAGGGTTTGATTTTGGGAATTGCAGAATTGTTCTGTGCTCAATACCCATGTCCCTGAGAAGATCAACTTCACCAATGCTTCGTGCATTGTGTCACACATCGGATTGAGCTAGGTTGGGAGGGACTTCGAGCTTGAGACTTACTTGGGCCCTTGGAATTTTATGGGACCCCCAGTATCTGGGCCAGGTCTCTGGCCCGTGACAATCTACACTAACAAATGTATAGGACCTAAGAAAAGGCATGGTAAAACCGGAATGATGAGATAAGTAATTGCTTTTCTGAAATACTCGAATTTTATTGAGCACCCATTTTCATCTCTTGTATCTTTTACCATAAGAAAATGCTATTGTATTAAAAGTAGATATCAAAAGTGAAGATTACAGAGAGACTTTAAGTCTTGACCCCATTTATCACGTTCTGTGAAATACTTCGCGTCTCTCTCAATAATGTCACCATTATCGGTTTTCATTTTGAGTTTAATTTTGATTAGTGTAAAATAGTTTTACACTGTCATCTAATTAAAATATTTAGTTTGGATGACTTTTCAGATAGTAGATATAAAAGTCAGCTATCATAGCTTTTGTGGCAATATATGATTGGATGACTGTGTAAAAAAGTTTTATAGTGCATATGAATTAAATCCTTTCATTTTTCACATATAAATAATTATGTTACTTTTTTTATATTAATAGTAATGGTGGAGTGGTTTCTCCCCCTTCTTTGACTTTTTTAATGTCTTGATTACTAAGAAGCTGAAAGTTTTATTGGTGATCATGTGATTCGTGCATCATTTACCATGATATTTCTTACCAGATAGCATCACCCTCTTGATATTTCATAACTACAGTGCATGGAGATATTAGAAGCTCATGGCAGGCACAATGCACAATGACTTCCCTTAAAAGCGTAACTGGGGAAGAAAACGGCAGAGTGGACTTTGATTCATATATATATTGGAGGTCACATCCTAATTGGTCGTTTATTTCAATCTACTGGAAAGTCATCGCCATTAGTGGCCACATAGAATACAAAAAAGTGTTCAAGTCAACGCGCTCATGGATATTGGAAGTGCTCCCAATATGGCGCATATTGAAAATAAATACAAGGAGTTTCGGTGTTCAAGGTTTTAAATAACAACTATCATGAAGAATAGTTTTGAGTTAAATTGGTTATATTATGTAATCAAAGTACAATATAATGATACATTAATTTATCACATATTTAAAATTATCCATCTACTTCACATCTTGTCCTCTTTCTTTCAGATTTGTTATTGTTATACATATCTTATGATTGCTAATATGAAAACTTGAGTGGCAAGCACAAAAAACAAGCCACTTCGGAGCATCTTGTTCTATGAAAACTTGGAGTCAGGTTCATGCCAAAGACAATATTATCTCATTTTGACCAATGTGGCTCAAGCACGTGTGGCGGTTGTCAAGGTAGTTGCGTTACCAACCAACAACTCTGATTACTTTATCAATGTGCTCAGTGAAGCAATGCAATGCCCGAAACCTTCACTGGCGGGTGTGAAGCTGCCATTGGCACAAAGAAAACATAGCTATCCTCGAAGAACAACGTTATTGTGAAACAGTGCAAGATTATAATTTTGGAAGGATCTCTATTTCAAGATCACAATAATTGGATGAAGGATATATATGTGTGCGTTTATAATAAAAACATTGTTCTTACTAATCATTGCTAGCCCATTTGGGTATATTAATGGTTTCCAATATCAATTGCTTTCCACTCTCAAGGTCTATATTAGCACTAATAATTAGACACCCTTTTGGTGGTGCACTAATTACAAGGATTTTTATTGTTGTATGAATGAAAAATTTCTTTTCTGCTTTGGGGAACTAGGGTCTAAGAGATCAAAGGCGCAGTAATATAAGGTAGTACAAAGTTCCTCTATGCTAAAGTTTTTATCTTTTATAAAATTAAAGCAGATTTAATTTTCTCTGTTTTAGAGCAGTACCAGAATTATTTTCGTGAATTGCTGTTGTTTTATGAAATTTCTTCATATATTTTCTGAGATGATGATCCCGTTAAACAAATCAAAATATCTAAGATCCCCACTGCAATACTATATGCCAAGAAGTGCCTGATAATGAAGTAATATGCGAGTGTTGCAGTGGAATATTCACTGATTAAATAATTCAAAACTTGTTTATCAAGTATTAGCTGGAAATTATTACTTATGATTCACATATGCATAGGGTAGGGTGTGCTTTCAGATATTTTGTTTCAATATTTATTTCCCTTCTCTGACTTTTTGTTAACTCAATCTCGGAGGAAAAATTGACATCACATCCCTATCCATTTGGTTAAGGATTTGGAGGAAGACAATTTTTGTGTATGCAACGGTGCATAATAGAGAAATTCTTAGGTGTCTTGGGGGAAAAAAAATATATTTTTGTTTAATTTGTTAATCAATACATTAATTATTGTATTAAAGAGAGAATGTTAAAGACTACTATGAATCCTGTATCAAGTAATAAATTATACAGAACAAACATATTTTAGATTTTATATCAAATATATGAAACTAAAGGACATCTTAGTGTTCTGATACATCAGAAATGCGATGATAAAGACTAAATCCTAGCCATTGACAAAGCTCTACGTTTTTCCACCTAAAATTCGTAACTAGAGCTTCTGCTACCCTACCAACAGTCAAAATGCACTAAAAAAGTGATTGTTATATGCAGACTGTCAAGTGCAAATTAGTGAATTAGTGCTAAGTCAAAAAGCAAAAGCACTTAATAGGGTTAGCATGTTAACTCCATTCAACCTTTCTCCCTCAGGCTTTTAGGCTTGTCATGGGTTACAATTGACATCACTAATACATTGACAATAATAGATTCACACGCCATAGCAGTGCCAGTGGGCAAGGACCAACTCTGAAATTCGGAGAGCTAACATATAGTGACAGTATAACAGTCAGCAGAACTCAATTAAAAGATAGGCGGGTGAATAGTTATTGGTTATGTCTTTTATTCTTCTTTTTCCCTCTTTCGTTTATCTTCCAAATGATTATGATCAATCAGACAATGAAGACAATAAAATAGCAAATTGAGAAGAGCAATACTACTAAGAAATTAAGTTGTCTTTGGTTTTAGAAAAAGAAAAGTTTTAATTTTCATTTCTTGTTTTCAAAAATTTCGATTGCGTGTTTTTTTTTAGCAGGACTTTGTGAAGGAAACATATAATGAAAATTACAAAATACAATTTTCAGTTTTTATTATTTTTTTCATAAAAATCCTAAATAATAGGAGACAGATTGAAAATAAAAAATAAAAATTGAAAAGTATTTTCTAAAATTAAATGCATCTAAGGTGTAATTAATGGGTTAAGTGAGAGTACCATAATACTGGACCGAACGCCACATCTTAACCCAAAACCTTAAGGCAATAAATCATGGATCCTCCCATATTATATACTACTCACTTAGTCCATTTTCAACCAATATGAAATTTCACCTCTCACACTTAATCCCAAAACACACTATACTCTCTTTTTTTTCTTTTTTTTAATAAATAAAAACTAAGAAACTAAAAAGGAAGAAGAGTGATAAACACCCAGACCACAAAGACAAGCAAGAAAATAAAAGTTTTAACAACTCATACTAACAGAGCAAGTTGATTTATAACCTATTAGAAGTGCAGTATTCTGAAGCTACAAAAGTCGGAGCAACCATGAGCACCTCTACAATGTCAATTAGTTTTTCCCTGTCTCCCAATTCAAAAACTGCAACTATCAAGACATATTTATCAAAAGAAAAATCAAGAAAAACCTCATGTAGAGAGATAGTGAGACACACATAAACACACTTAAAAAAAAAAAAAAGAAAAAGGAAGAGGGGCTTACCAAACCCAACATGGAGGGGATGAGTCCCTCCATAGGGTGGCATCTCTCCTTTCTTTTCCCATTTGTTTTTCGGGTCAAAGTTCTCTCCACTGTCTTTTGGCTTTTTTCTTTTTTTTTTTTTCCTTCTCGGGTCGTGTCTCCACTTTCTTTAGTGATGTTAAAACATTTTGGTACTCTCAGCCACTATTTAGTGAGCCCGCAAGGGGTAGATACAAACTGCAAGCAAGGCGACCTGTAGTTAGCTTTTGTCAATAGGCCCAACACGACCTTAACTGGGCCGGCCTGCAAGTTCATCTCTCTTGCAGTCCAACTCTTTAAGCTCACCTTGACAAAAATAAAAAAAAATCTTTAACTTCGCAGTTCACTCACTCGGGACCCGACCACAAGGGGGGGGGGGGGGGAAGACCCCTCCTTTAACTTCAGTTACTATATCAGTTTAAACTCGCAAACGTGGGGATGTAGCTCAAATGGTAGAGCGCCCGCTTTGCATGCGGGAGGTACAGGGTTCGATCCCCTGCATCTCCAAATCTTTATTTTGTCATGACCCAAAACAATAATAATGACAATAACAATTTTGATTTTAGTTTTGAGGGAGGGAATACTCATCCCCTCTTTCAAGTTTCAACTTTCAAGTCAACACCAACATCATATAGATTGTAAATCTAATAAATTCTTGGCTGGTGAACGAACCAATGCAAGTTTTTCTTTCCTTTCTAATTTCGCTTTCATTTGTGATGATAATAAATAAAGCAGGTTTATATTTGCTGGTTGTTTTATGTTTACATGTTGAGACATCCAACGTCACTATAGCCAAAACTTTGAAGCACAATCCTGATTAAGGGAAAGTAACTATTTATCCTTCGAGTCAATGATGCAGTTTATTTATGAATGACATTCAGTCCACGTAAAAGCGATTTCCTAGGGTACGTTATGAGCCTTGAAAATATATTTTTTCTTTTATAAATTTCAGTATTTGAAGCATAGTATTTTCAAATCTCAAATGAAGCACCTTCTGTGTACACATACAAAGGGGTGTGTCACCTCATAGAAGAAAAAAGAAAACATTTGAATTCTTCATGCAGCAAGAGTAATCAGCAAAAAAAAGGACAGATGTGTATTCTTCCCATATCAATTGCTCCTAAAGAAAAAAAAAAAAATCGATCATTGCAATCTTAGATAGAAGAATGTCAAAAGAATATTTAGTGTGATATCTGAAGACAGTCTCATCAAATGGATAATTCAAAACTTAATATGCATGCCACCAGTACTATACTAATGCTGTATACATGCTCCCTCTACTTTCTTTGTTGGTCCCTACTGTGGTCCTTGTTTTCTTGGCACTCTTTCTTGAGAGCAGTGAACTTAGCAGCTAAGTCATCATAGTCTGGCAACTTAGGATGAACATGATTAGGATGTTGAGGAGGACATGAATATGTCCTTAGCATCTTATCTTTGCTTTTACTGTGCCGCTCTTGGGGCATTGTCATGGCCCTAGTGTAGGGAGCTACTGTTTCAACTCTTTTCAAGGAACCAGAAGTACTTGGATTGGAAACATTGGCGGAAGCATAACTTCCTATTGAAGCAGGTGTCACTGCTTCCATTTCATTGTTTCCATTACCAGCCTGGAAATCTGAGTAGATGTTTACATGATGCTGAGTTACACAACTGTAACACTTTCTATTTGGTCTCTGAGGGATGTTAACAAATTCCATTCCCTGGTTTAACTCGTCATCCATAAAGGTTCGGCAATGACAACATTCATCAAGCAGAAGTTGATGAATATGTGTAGCTTTAATCAATCTCTTTGGCTCAACTGATAAAGCTTCCAAGCTGTCGTTATCATCATCAAGGCACAAATAACAAGGCTTGTTCAAGCTGCAGCCACTCACTTTGATGTTAAAACATTTTCTCCTTGTGCTGTCTTCGCTCCGAGGTGGCTGTAAAATTTGTTCCTTCTCTGAGAAACTTTGTTGCATCAGTCTCTTCTGGGAATAACTTGATTGAGAAATTCCTTCCAGTGAAGGCTTCTGGTGCTTTCTGAGGTGATGAGTACCATGCTTATGAGCTGAGGGACTTCTGCATGGCTTGTGATAGTATATCATGTATCCAATATCCATTATGCCTAGGCTTTCAAGAGATGCTGATCTCCTTCTTGATCTTTTCTCCGGTGCCCTTTTGCTTCTTCTAGAGGTCCTTATGCTTGATTTCTCACTAGCTGATTCATCTTGATCTGTGTCATTTTCATCAGAACCAAATTGAGCTTTTTCTCTCCTTGATAGGCCAGAGGTTCTGAACTTAAATAGCATTTGGTCCTGGCAGCCACCATCTTTTGATACAGAAAATTGGCATTGCTCAATGTCATCAACATAATCTGCCATCTCTTCAGGATATGGAGGGGAACTAACTTTGTATGAAGGCGATGGTAAAGCCATTCTTTGCACCTTGTTTTGCAGACCAGAAGTTGTGTGTGAAAGTAACTCAGGAAAGCTTACTACTCTCTTTTGCAAAGGACAGCTCAGGATATATGGGGGATACTGTTGAACAGTAGGCACCAATGCAGAAGAATCAATCAAGGTAGATTTGGGCAAGGAACAAGAGTCACTTGGTTTGGATATAGATGAGTTAACACATGTGACATCTCTTTTGATTTCTTCAACCTCTGATGAAGGATGCACTTTGGATCCTGCCATTGTGATTTGGGCATCATTGTCCACTTGTTGATACCCTTTGTTTTCTTTCACCTGTACAAAAATGTACATAATCTGCTACCAGTTAATAAGATAGACTATAAATTCATTAGTCTTACATACATTGACCATGGTACGGAAGAGTGACCTGCTTTTGTTGCCAATCGGGGTAGTACTGGATGGCTAAAACCTGCTGTTGGGGGCAGTTATCCCTCACTATTTCATCAATCATTCTATTCCTCAGATCATCTGAATCTGGCTTTCCTGACAGGTTCTCTTTTAACTGTCGTTTTGAAATTTCATGAATATATATATTTATACAATCATATATACATAACATTAATTCAAACTTAAAGTTGTCACACTTTTTGATGGAAAAAAATGTACCTGTTTGTTCACAAGATTCCCAGGAAATAGCTCCAAAGCTGTGGTAACAAACTTCTCGCCATAACGCTCTCCAAATAGCTTTCTGATGACACAGAGCTCAGGAAGTTCCCCACATCTTGCAGAAGCAAATATAAGACTAGAAACTGCTTCGTTGATGTCATTTGGAAAGTCCCTGATATTGGAAAGTTGAACCATCAAAAAATTTTTGAGTAGTGTGAGGGTTGGCAGTTGCATTTTGATTTAGATATGTAGACAGCAAGTAATACTTTTGCCTTCGGATATAGGGGAGTTGGGTAAGAACAAATTCACAGTAATTATCTAGCAATTCATATGCAGCTGTTAGGCTTTCATCTTCAATGAGCTGCTCCATCTGAAATTTTGTGAGAATTTATTGGTAAGATTGGTGAAAAGGATCAGAGTTAGGCAATGATTAGCTTAGTTACCAAAATTATAATACCCTGTGATGATTTGTATTTTCATAGCTATAGCATACAGAGTTTCAGGCTTCAATTAAAATTTAGTTCCAGACCTCAATTAAATTTTGTGACTTGCAAACTGTTAATTACTATTGCCTTGGATGAAGTCACTAAAACTTGGCCAAGTTTTAACTGCTGTGGACGAATTATAGAGGCTGAAGTGGTCATATATCATTTGTTAATCATCATGAGCAATATTTTCAGTACCATGAGTGATTAAGTATAGATATAACAATCATATTCCATACAAGTGCCACCTCAATACCAATGCCAACAAGGCTTTGAATTAAAGACAAACTTTTCAAGTTAATTTGATATATACATATATACAGAGAGTATCAGTAGATTGATATTTACAAGGTGCTCAAACTGTGAAAGTTTGGAAAACCATCCTCCAATACTAACTTGTTTAATGAAGAGATCACCAAAGTCACAAACCCCGCTCTCATATTAAAACCAAAAACAGGATATGAAGGGAGATATATAACTATGCAGGCAAGGCAAGCACTGTTTAATAAATGAGTAAACAATATTGTTTTTGATGCAGTGGTGGAAGAATCATTAACAAACCCGGTTGAGAGCAGTTTCTTCATGGCCACTCTGTATAAGCTCAGCCAAGTCTTTTCTCAATTGCCTGGCTATTGCCTCCCTCTTGTTCTTGAGTAGCTTGAGCCTGCACCTGGCTCTTTTGATCACCCTCTTACTGCAACCCAACAAAGCCAAAAACAAAAACATGGATTGAACTTTGAAGTCAAACATGATCATTAAATTGAGAGAATCTCATGTTTCTCAACTAACATATATAGTACAGTGATACCAACTTACCATTTTGAAGCTTTGGACCAACCAAACAAGATGTCAAACATATCTAAAATTTGATGGCAGCTTCAGGGTTCATTTGAAGAGCATAGATGATTAAAGCCAAAGAGTATAAAACTGAAAATGGAAAGCTCTAGAAGCTAAACATGATGAAGATGCAGGTGAGTAGAAGTTAAAGGAAGATCATGGAAGAGCAACTGAACCACAGCACTTAGAATAACTTTGTGGATATAGTCTAGAGGTGAGTGGGTTGAACCGGAAGCAGCCTATAAGAAATTAGTGGGACAAGGAGAGAAAGAAGAAGAAGGTGACAGTTTTGGTCTACCTGGAAAAAAAACTGCTCCACTCCACACACATCGGCAGTTTTGGGGACACTTTGTCTATGCCAATAATAAACCACTCTGTGTGAAAAGGGGGGAAATTGGTCCTAATGTTCTCCTAGTTCATTTTCATGATAGCCACAACACCTTAATCAATTATTATTGCAAGCTCATCTGGTATCACGCATACCAAGTTTCAACTGTTACTACTGGTATTTAAAATGATTAATCTTTTTTAATTAGTTCTTGTTACTTCACAATACAAATTATTAGTAGTATTCTGATGAATACTAGGATTAATTTTTATGTCACGTCAATAAAACATAAAAAAGACATAAACCCGTAGCTGTCTACTTGTTAATTAAAAATGTATGTAATATAGAAATTTGATATACAAAATGAAATTGTTAATAGAATGTATATGCGAAGCTATACAGTATGAAAACTAAAAAAATATACGCCATGTACAACAAGTCAATTATATCAAGTGTCCTAATTCTTATGGTTTGGTATCGAATAATTCCCTTGTCGTCGCTAAAGCAAAAATGCAACATGTTAATTTCCGCACCTACGATGTCTTTGATTTAGAAATGTGGTCACCACAAGAACAAGTCCTAATAACTGATTGCATAGAAGTTTAACGAGTAAGGTGTAATTTTAATTCCTGAAATTATATGCGTATTTCACTTTAATTCTTGAAATTTTAAAATTAACTCTTTAGTCCCTAAAAATTTTTTTAGTAAATTATTTTAGTCCCGGATCAAATAAAAGTTAATCACATTACTTTTTACTGATATAACACGTTAAGTGACATATAACATGTCACGTAGAATAATGACGTGGCACCAAATTAAAACAAATTCAGATTAATCCCTAAAATTTCTAAATATGTTAAAATAATCCTTAAAATTTTCTAAAATGTGTCAAAAAAAGTTTCCAATCCCAAAATTTCTCCTATATTATTTCAGTAAAATTTAAATCCTCAATATTTCTTAAAACAATATTTTTTTCTTGTTTTCACACCCTACTTAAACAAATATATCTCTAATATAGAATAACAATAAGAAAAGAATATATAACCAACAATAAGGTCTCAAATAGGCCATTGATGAAGTCCGTCTACTCTTAATAATATAATGTTTCTCTTGCGTCCTATTTTTTATATTTTAAAATCTAATTTATTTCAAGAAATGTAATTTAATAGCTAATAAATTAATTATACTAGCTAAGCATAAAGAGTATCAGATTTAGGCTAATTAAGCTCTTAATTGTATTCAAGATATTTTAAAATGTGAGCTATTTAAATAGGGTGTGAAAATAAAAGAGAAATAAACGAATTTAAAAATTATTAAGGATTTAGATTTTATGAACGAAAAAAACAAAATTTGGGATTAAGGATTTTTTGATATGTTTTAAAAAATTCAGGGTCTATTTTGATACATTTGAAAATTTCAGGGACCAAATTGAACATCTTTTGATTTGGTATCATATAGTATGGCACATGGAATCAACATGACATGACATCGACGTATAATATACTACATGTCATTTAACTTGTCACATTAGTAAAAAGTAATAATTAATTAACATTTATTTGATCAGCTACTAAAGTGATTTATGAAATAAAATTTTAAAGACTAAATAGTTGATTTTAAAATTTTAAATATAAAAATGAAGTTAAAAATATAGTTTGATGAACTAAAATGACATTTTGCTCGAAGGTTAACTGATAAGAAGAATTGGAGGGGGGGAGCGAGTTCATTGATGAAATGAAACACACATTTCCTCGGAAAAACAAAGTAGGCACGCGCATCAAACACCCTGGAGAGGCACAGGGCAAGCAAGAGAGTGATATCATTGTAGTGAAGCTTAACAAACACGCACTGACAAATATAACCTTATTGTTTTTTTCTCGATGACACGACAAAGAGGGTGACTTTTTGTGCGCATTCTTTGTCGAAAAGTAGTATAAATAAGAGATTAAGTTGGATAAGAAATCAATTGAGTTTAATTTTCACACAATTTATTAAAAAATGTATATTATTAATTAATTGTATTAGATCTTTTATACATTCTCCGTTATATATAATAAGTACTATTTTTTTATTTTTTGATATTTTAGAATATATGTCCATTTATAATATATAGATAGCATTAATTTTTTGTTTTCCTTAATATATATATATATATATATATATTGTTTAATTTTTTACGGTTATTATGATATGAAGTGAAATGAGTAACCTTTATAAGATAATTATAATATAGGATTTAGTTTTTATTCATTTATATTATCATTTAATCATGTATTGCTCCATCAACATGAAAATATTTTTATACTGCATTTAAAATTAAACTTTATGACACAAGGTTGAACATTTTTATGTCATATCTGTATCTAACAAAATGACCATATAAAAAATAACATACTATTATGAATGGAAGTTAAATTTGTAAAAGTATTTTGGGAAAACAACCTGGAGCTTGAAGAAACTAATTAATATGTGGTCTGCGTGGTTGTTAGCGATTGTGTCAAAGCAAAATAGGTAACCAATTCAACCCACTTCAGTTGCAGTCCCTGTAATACGTTATCGTGGGACGCTCACCAACTCACGTTACCGCATGCAAAGGGTGCACCACCAAAGTGGGGTCCTCCTTAATTGCTTAGGCGTGACCGTGTAGAGAAGCTTGGCATATAGAAAAAATAAAAGACGAAACCACAAAGGATGATCATTATCAAACGCTCCAAACTTCAATTATTGAGTGGCATACTTCATTGAAAACTGAAAACGTACAATTATTAGTTAACATTGTCCAGCCACTGTTAATAGAAGTTTAATAATACAATTAATTTAACAATGACTGGACAATTATTCATTAGTAAGGGCGATGTGCCTTTTTCTTTTTTAATCCTAGGGAGCTTCTCATTCATGCATGGTGCACGAATGAAGTTCTAAAGATGCACTTTGGGTGATGGTGGTTGTTAGGCGTGTGAGAATCGTATACTATTCGTGTTTTGTTGGACTATCTTGTTTTCTTCGTAGATTGCAATTTAGGATTGAACAATTGGATAAGGAATAAGGTTCGGTTAAGTTTATTGGGTAAAATTCCAATTTTTTTAATTTAAACGTGAGAGGGCTTTTTTATTTTTTTACTTTATTATATGGTATTATACGGACGTTTAAACCTACGATCTTTTGTCGTAACCAAAAAAAAGCCTATGATCTTTTGTAAAGAATTCTTCAGTGCAAGTCCACTTCTAATCATTTTGTGAGAGGGATTTTGCGCATCTAGGTAACTAGATAAATTAGTCATAAAACTTTTCAGAGAACATATTTATTCCTTTAAATTGACTAAATTAATATGGGGTGTAAGCACTTCGTTTTGAATGGGATTGACACAAATTGTTCTGAAAATACTTGCGGATAAGGAGAATATGATGCGTAGTTGCGTACATTTCCATCTAAGAATTGTAAGTAGAGGTAACATAGAAAATTGGGAAAAAATAGTTTCATAGATAGGCGTAGGGGAGTTGAGACAGACAATTCATCTTTTTTATCCATAGGATGATGCTGGTTGGTACTAATACAGCATACCCATTTATTCTTCATCCAATAATTCCTTGAAATGTGGCCTTGTATCACCCTTTTGGCTTTTTTTTTTTTAAAAAAAAAATTTACGATAATGTGGAACTAAATATGGGATTAAAGATGGACTTCTCCATTAGAGAGAAAAGTCTCAACTTCAACTCATCTCTGTTTTTTATGATGTTCTTATTATATGGTACTAATGTGGCAAACAGTGGAGTTGAAAGTGGGATTTAAAAATGGACTTGTGCTAGAGATGCTCAGCAGATGCTATGAGCATGTTCAATCAGCTAAAATGTGTAAGCAATTGAGCATGGAAGTGGATGATATACAAGTGAAACTTGATAAGGTTATTCATGTTTTTTCTTTTTAGACATAGAATTCCTACTTTGCTTCTCCTCTCAAACCTGGGTATAATAATTAGTGAATAATGCAGCCTTTGTGTTCTATATGAATGTAAAAAAGACATTTTGCTCATCTCTATTTGCACATCAGCATCCCTTCCCTTCCTCAAAGAGCTTTCTCAGTGTTAGTGCTTCTGCACCGGGTTGAGCTGAAGTCTCTTTCATTATTTGTGGATCATTTGTATGATCTATGACATGTGCATGCAACAATATACAGAGCTCAAAGCATTAAACAAATGAAGAGTCAGAGTAACATGCTAACATGTAATGATGAAAGCAAGGCACAATGTATGTAAAGTAGAATATTTTGATCATGCATCCACCCGGATATGATCCAACAAAGATTATTCAGGATCAAGTTATTGTTAGTTGATCAATTTACTGCTACCATTTAGTTGGTAACATTGAGCTCTTGCAGGCATAAGAAGAACCATTTTAGCAGGCAAAATTGTTGGATGAAGCACGTTTAATGCATGCTACAGAATAAATCTCAGCCATTATTTTCAAATAAATCTCTTTTCCCGTCTTTTATCAGGAAGGAAACTATACCATTGAAATTCCTTTCCCAATTACTTTCATGCAGGTTCTAGGTTGCAGTGTATGAATTTTGCTTCTAAATGGCTTAGTATACTCAAAAACCACACTGTTGATATAACTAGTTATGCTGGGATTGGTAATCTTATTCGTAACTACCTGGTTAAGGCATGATACGTACTTATACTTTAGTTTCTTAATCAGGCTGGAGAACAGGAATAGGTCGGATGATGGTGGTCATTTTGGTGGATTGTTGTGATTAGTAGTAACATACTTGCAATTGCAAGTTAGCCATTATCAAGTTCTGCCAAGAGTTCAGGAACCTTAGAGAACTTATGATAAAGAAATCAAAATCTTAATGCGAACTTTGTTCAATAAAAATCTTAATGAGAACCAAACCGAATTCTACATGTAGATGATTAAGGAATTTGATTGTGTATATAATATATCTGTCTGTCTGCACAGGTTTCCCATTTAACTGTAACAAAGTTCATATATGTCTCAAATAATATGACACTTTGAGATCACTTCATGCTTTAAAATGCCACCAAAGGATTCTCATCATCCATCATTCAAAGAATACCTCAATGAGAAACATCTACTTCTGTGATAACTGTACTCTCTGTGTGATATGCCTTCTCTTTAAGACTGAATTATATTACACCAAGGAAATAGAGCAGAAACTCTAAATATAAATCCCCATAACCAAAGTCAAAGTCAAAGCCAAGCCACGCCATCACCAATTTTCATCCATTGCCTAATTTCTTTACTTCCATAGCCCACACCCATATTTTACAAGGTCAACAAAGACTTCATGTGATAAAACAAACAAACCAATCAGAATCGAATATCATAATCGAATTCTCTCTTCAAAATATTAGGCTTCTTGTTTGGCTCAAAGTGATCAATATCCACAGAACAATTCGCATCAACCACAACTTTCTTGAGGCGAAACATTTGACTTATCACAAGCCTCAAAGGAACCTGGACTCTTATTAGCAAAGGTATTCTCCCTGTCTGGTTCTGCTGCAGAAGCTTTTGTAGCATCTCGGGGCCAAACTCTCCTGCGCCTCTCATTACCATATTGATCATGGTTGTGTTCTTACCAGGCTGCAAGAAAGGAGTGAAATCCCCTGAGCAAAGTTGGGACCCTGAATACATCAGGGTAATATTGTTGTCTCCATAATCTATTGCAACCCCTTTGTTTGGATTCTCAGCCTTCACAACAAGGGCAATTTCAGAATAGAGCTTGCTGTCATTTCCGATGTCAAAAGCGGTTATGTTAAGACTCTCAACGCTGTAGGCTGGTATCTGGGGCTTAAAGAAGACATAAAGTGCTGTAGCAATGGCCATCGCGATGAAAATGATGCCCAACAAGAAGCAAAGGCAAAAGCCCCAGCAACTAAAGCAGCAACAACACAACCTGCTTAGGAATCCTCCACCGCCGGAACGCGGCGGCATTGCTTGGTTCTCTATGGAGACATATCTTCTAGACATGGCAGATGGATATATGGTTGGGGCACTTGTATATAAATGTCTCTCAGCAGAGGACAAGAGGAATTAAGGAGGAAAAAGAGATCCTATCTCTTGTTCCTCTCCTTGTCCAAAATTCCTTTGGACAGAAGGAGGTTTAAGTTTTTATGTGTTCTGTGTTTGTTTGGAGAACCTTCCATTGGTTAAGGATTTTTGTTACGTATGTATGGACACGGTTCTCTAGGCTGGTATTTTGGGTGATATGTCATGAAACAGGTTTCTACATTTGCCTTTTTGCCTAAATTTAGGCGGTGGTTAATTAATTAAGGTTGCATTTGGTTTCCTGATCTTAAATTATGATCGATTGAGCCTAATAAATTTGTTTGTCCACTAATGGTGCAAACTAATAGCGTGTTTGTTTTACATTCCGCGTTTGACAGTACTCAACGAAAAAGTACGTTTCTAAACAAGTTGGTCAGACCTACGTTTGACCTTTCAACAAGGTAAAACAAACATGCCATAAATATTGTGTGTACGTTTCATTGCAGTTTTATGTTTTTCAGTTGGACTTACCTTGAATCAAGGATTAAATTAGGTTCATAGATATTAAAGAACACTAATTATAATCATGAAGTTCTTCAAATTTGACAATGCACGGTACCCGTTTCCCTGCTTCTGTTATCCGGACGAGAAATTTTTCTTCTGGATATAAAATGACAACATCAAATTAAATAATGAAGAGACGCTTTGGAGCAAGAATCAGAGATTTTTGGACATACTATGTTTTGATCAATTATCATATCACTGAACTTCATTCGTGTTTTGATAGTAGGTGCATGCCCCATTTAATTATGTCACAAAATGGATTCAAATTACATGACTCTACATATCAAGAAACACAAGAAGTAGCGAAACCGCATGCTTATTGGTCTTCCCAACAGTGTAGTACATCAAAGAAAGCCAGAAAGGAACTGATTGATAAGGACATGACTCATGAATAAGCAAGAAACTCATCCTATGGAAAAAAACACAGGACACAAGAAGCAAAGCAGGCTTAGTTAAAGTCTTCTAGAACATGCAGTTTGCATGGACTTCAAGACGGAGACTACAATTTTCTTGAGCTTGAGAGCTACCTGCAGCTTGTTCAGCTTAGGTGGTGGTGATTTGGGGACATCATCAGCAAGAGAATGATGTATGGAGGATAACTTGTAGGTTGTGAGGAAGATTCTCCTTTGCTTGGCTCTTTTGCGTCTGTAGCTAATGGATTTGAGAACGACGTTGTTGTCTTTGGCAGCAAGTGATGCTTCATAATCATATTCACATCTGTATCGGCGGCTCCAGGAGAGGGGGCTGTTGCGGACAAGTGTTCTCATGCTTAGTGCTTACAATCTCAGAGAGACTCGGGGTGTGCTTCAAGTATAGGATGTGAAAATATATTCTTCTCTCTATGTGATCAGCTTAAACTTTACTAGATTTTAATATATGTATTTTTTGGTATAGATACATGAAAGTTTGTGTGACAAAAATGAATGTAAAACTATTTGAACCAACTAATTATTATTAAATACTAACATATTGCATGTAACTAACATGTCTTCTCAACAATTAATTATCTTCATAATTTGAAATTTATTAATCTTCTTTTTAAGAGTGTAACTTAGTTATCAGTGCATTCAACTCTTGAGGGTAAATAATATGTCAATATCTGATATAACTATAAAATAACTTCTCATGACTGGAAATCAAAATGTATATTAAAATTAAAACATCGTTTTATCAAATAGGTTAAGAGGACTTGAAACCAATGTTTTGAAAATCGATTGCACCAAAAACTGGACGCACAGTCGGTCTGGTCAGAATACAACAAAAAGAAAAATAAAAATTGGTCAAAATCAATGAACGGTTAAAAACCAATTGAACCAGTCAAATTTTTTAAAAAATGGAAATTTCATTTTTTTCAAATTCAATAACCTTTCTGTGATGAAAAATAGAAAACATACACATTGATTACCTGACTCGAAAATTATTGAACCTCTAAATCTTTTAAAAAGAGCCTGAGATAAGCATAAAGTAATATAATTGATTAATATTAGGTTAAATTATACTTACCTCCTCTGAGGTTTATAGAAATACAACTCGTACCCTCTGATTGTCAAATTTTAAATATTTATATTACACTCACATTCCCTCTACTTGTCAAATTTTAAATATTTATATTACACTCACACTCCTAATTCACAAAATACTATTAGTAAACTTAACAGAATAATATTTTTCTTATATTAACTGTTCAGAATTAATAAAATTATAAAAATACCCCTAAACTTAACGGAATGGTAAAATGTATTTTTATATTTTTATTAATTAAAAATAATTAATATCACAAAAATATCATTCTATTAAGTTTACTAACGGTATTTTGTGAATGAGGAGTGCGTCTGTAATATAAATACTTAAAATTTAACAAGTAGAGGAAGTGTGAATTACGTTTTCACAAACTTTAGAAGAGGTGAGTGTAATTTACCTTTAATATTATTTATAATTGTTCTAAGAACAAAGACTTCCTACTTTAAGCAATATAGGATTTGAGTTGTTTATAATTGTCTTAAGAGTAAAACATTTATAATTTAAACAATATAGGACTTGAATGCTCTAAATTTCAACTCTCTCTTTTATATTTGAGTTTAATTTTAATTTATTGACAATTATACTACCACCCAATCAAATTTCTTCATTTGAATGATTTAATTTGTAGTGAAAATGAGAATTGATTATATTTGTTAATGTGTCATTTTATGATTGAATAATTGTGTAAAACTTTTTACATTGTTAAAATATCAAAATTAGATCCTTTATATTTGTAATATGTTCATCTATTTTATAATATATAATTAATTATATGTGTATACATTTATATATATTTAATATAAGTTTTTATTATAAGCTAATTGAACCTCGAATGCTATCTCGGTTCGAATTCAATTACTAGTCCGATTTTCAAAAACTTGATTAAAGCTCAGTTTCTTCAAACGTAGTTTGAGGCGCGTATTAAATCATACGATTCTTTTGCTCTCAATTGTTACAAAATACAACTTCATGATGAGAGCTTATGATCGCCATCATTGTTTAGTGTTTCTTTATTTCAGATGGTCCCCAACTCGGCCAAAACCTTTTTGGGATTGTTGGCTGTACCCTTTTCTAAAAGGCCGTTGACCCTCACTTCTTTTTTTTTTTTTGTTGGTTTTTTTTTTTTAAAAAACAAATGGATTATAGCTAGAAATTCTTCCAAAGATTAGGAAAAGGAAGGTGAAATTGGAACATGAGACCTCCCATTTAAAAAATATAAGAGATAATTATAACTACTAAACTGTAGACTCAACCATATTACCCTCACTTTATTCCCTTTTTTTTGTGAATAATTTTTCTTTTATCTCGCAATGTGTGTGTGTTTGTATTTTATACATAATGAGTCTAATATATATATTAGACTCATTAAGTATAAAATGAAATATTATCATATCAACTCATTTTATTTATCATTGAATGAGGTGTAGACTTTATTTGAATGAAGTTTATACTTTATCTAATGGGGTCCCCACCTCATCTAATAACATCTTATATACTATGAGTATGAATAACACAATTCATATATACACACATGTTATTTTAATACTCAAAAAGTATGCGTCGATTGAGACACCTTTTTAAGCATTGAATGTGATAAATAAATAGAATGAGTGAGATCATCATCACATTTAATAGTTAAAAAGTGAGTATTTCAATAGACACTTATTTTTGGGGGTTAACATAACATTTTTGGTATATGTACTCACCAAAGACCGAAGCTTTCGTATATAAATTTTAGTATTTAGGGTGTTCGGACAATCCAAACAACCTAATCACTTTCATGTATGGTTCGGTTCATTGATAGGCGTGGGGGAGTTGAGAAACAATCTGATTACCTGAACCGAATCAACTCAATTTTAATCGGTTTGATTGTTCGGATTTGATCACAAAAAATCTGTGAACCCACAATAATGAAACTGATCAAACTACACGCTAACAAATCAAGAATAAAACCGCTTCATGGGATAGGTTGACTACCATAAAATAATAATAGTTTTTTAATATGGGTTTTTCTAATAAGGATATAAAAAGGGACTGACTATTGCCACTATTTTGGCTATTTTCACTCCCTTTTTAATACATTTTAATTTAATATTTCTAAACTGCCTGTACTTAAATATTGTGTTAAATTAATTCATATTGTTACTTTTACATTTCAAATTATATTTAGTAATTACACTAATTAATATGTCAATCGCGACATTAAATAAGGAAGCGTTTTTCAGATTACCTAATATTTAGTAATCACGTTGACATATCACCCTAATTAATAGCTTTTAAGTCAATAGCATGCATTGATTTTATATTATTTTTCATTAGAATTTTAAATAACTGTATATGTCACGTATTTTTTTCATTAGATTTATTTTCCGTAAAACTCTTATAATCATTAAACTCAACTAGCTATAGGCCATGCTAAATATAAGATATAAATTATAACTAAAAATATAGTTTTATGTATAAAATTTGTTAATCAGTGCGTAAATTTATAGTTCGGTATAATACAGGAATCAATTATATATTATTACTTTTATTAAATAAAAATATTAATATGCTTTCTCCAAATTTTGATTTTTTTAATTTTACTTAGAAATTCTCTAATTTGTTCTACTTTTTCTTATTTTAAATATAATTATGTTCAATTTATTTCTTCAACAATTAATAAATTTAAATATTTTCTCTTTTAGTTGAAATTTAATTTACTGAAAACTTTTGTTATTGAATTTGTAACATTCTCTGCTGCTTTATAGATTGACGACTATTCTCACAAACCAATACGGGTCTTTTCAGCGTATTTTGTCACCACTCACATGCCTCCTAAGAAAACTTTCCAGAAGGTCACTCATTCCAAAATTGCTCCAAGTCAAGTCCGCTTAACTGTGAAATTATTTAGTGATGAGCTACCGAAAAGAAGATGCATCTTGTTGGAATAGGTAGTACAAATCAATTCATATATAGACCCTCCTTAATTGTATAGTACCATACCTACACAGTCTCAGGATTCCTCTCATTTAGATATGTAATTGGTTCATTCATGTACCCCTCCACTTAGAAGTCGGTCAGAAGCCGCTTCTTGTCCGTATCTTTTTTGCACCGATAATCACTCCCCGACTTCGTCATTGGAAGTTACTTGCTCAATTTTAAACATAAAAAACCACAAAGTTACTTCTCAACTTGTGTGTGTTAAAGGGGAAAGGAACATTGATTTTTTTCCGTAATGCTAAAATGTTCAAACACTAAAATTGATTCATTTTATTTTAAAATTGAAAATTAAAGTTAGTCAAATTATATATTGAATATTAATTAGTGTAATTACTAAATATAATTTGAAATATATGAGTAGGAATAGAAAATAATTTAATACAACATTTAATTAAGAGCATTTTAGGAACGTTAAACTAAATGCATTAAAAGGAGGAGTTGCAATGGAAAAAGGGAGCCCTTTAAAAAATAGTAAATCATAAATTTTTTTAGTGAATCTTATGTATTGAAGACACAAAATCCCATCTTCCCAATGTCAAAGTCTTCTTTTCAATGCTTTTAGGCATACTAGTTAGATAAACTCTTTTAGGTTCCGTTTGGGTAAATAACTGATTTAAATTCTTATATAGAAGTGATTTTTGAAAAATAACTTATGAATAAATTATTTTATACTCAAATAAATAATAATAAAGTACTTATTTTTAGTGTTTTAGAAAATATTTTTTAAGAAACTAGATATTTTAACTTATCAAAAAATGTTAAAAATAACTTTTAGAAAAGTAATAAGCTGCTTAGCCAAATAAAATAAAAAGATAAATATATGATTTTTAACTTTTAAAAAATTAGAAAAATAAAAAATTGTAATATCCAAATGGACCGATAGTGTTTATTGTGTAAACCATAATTAATGTTATTGTGAGTCAAATTTTAAATTAAAATGCTAGTTTGGAATTAATTGTTAGAGGGTATAAGTGCTCCCATATACCGAGCTAAGCAAGGTGAGAAGGGTCCCAAAGAAAATCTTATTAAGCCCATAAATACATGCAAGGTATTGATGGCAGTCACATCGGGGCCACGGTACCAATTTATTAGCCGAACTAGATGGCACACTTGCACCAAAAAACAAAGAAAAGAACTAGATAGCACACACATGGACATTAATTAAATTGGAAAATATAATAGTAGTGGATGGATAGGAATAGCAAAGCAAATGGAAGAGCGATATATCAACGAAGAAAGGGTGCATTTATGGCACCTATCGATACGTGTGCTCATGTGGCAAGCCTCATTCACTACTCACGTAAAAGAAGCACTTTTAACTCTTGCGTTTTAAATTCTTACAGCCTCACCCTTCTTCCATGGAAACAAGTAACAAAAGCTCGAGTGATCATCCTGTGACTAAGTATGAGCAACCCTTGCGCATCCTCTTTCATGTGACCTCCCTCCTCATATGATTATTATCACACTCTCCCTTTGCCTGTGAACTGCTTCAATATATTATGAGAGCCATGATATCTATCTATCTATCTATCTCTTTTCTACACCCCTTATTGTGTATGTATATATACGTACGTCTGCTCCTCAGCTTCGCCATTCACCACTACCTCAAGCTAGGTTTAATTATACCTCAAATATTATTAGTCCATTTCAGAACACAGGGGAGTCAAATCAGATAAGAAAGATCGAAGCAATAATAATGAGGAGGAGCTATTTCTATGCTGCTACTTTCGCCCTTCTTATTATGCTGTATGTTCCAACAATCATCTCTGCAAGGCACTTAAGCCGGTCAATTTCGCGTAAGTCACCAATTCCAATCCTAACATTCAATAATCGGTAAAAATATATATTACCCTTTGAAATAATGTATAGTATATGGATATCATGTTTGTAGTCTTAAATATGTATGTTTAGGTAGCACTTTCTAATTTTTGTCTTTAATTTAAAATATTTAGTCCGTTAATTATTTTTTAAAAGTGAACAAACATGAGTTATTTATCTACTCGCTTATTTTCTGAAAATGAGAGACTTAAAACAAAATTATTTGAAAGATCAGAAGTAGAAATTGAACTACTATATATATATATTTTTGCATGAATGAAAAATATAATAATCATGTCCTTTTTTAAGTAGGCACTTAATTAACCATCCATGTACCTTCACCTTTAATTATCATTAAAACCGTGAAAAATGTAGCTTAAACTAAATTGGCTAATTATATTAATTCAATAAGCACTGCACATCCAAAAAATATATGTGCAATATCTTCAATAGGAATCATAGTGATTATTAGATGAAATAAAATCATATAACTAGTAATTATTTTAGAAGACAAAAACCATCAAACATCATTCTGAATATGAAACCCTGAAAAAAAAAATAGCGATCAACTATCATTAATTAAAAGTGATTTTTCATGTTAATTACTATAGTAGGTGATGGCAATCCCGACCCTCATCATGTCTTGCCAAGCACAAAAGATGGGGACAAAGTGGGAAAGGAGAGCTTGCACGGGGAAGGTGGAAGGCAAATAACAACAACAAAACGAACAAGAGGACCGGACACGTTACAAGTGGCAGGGTCGAGGTTGCCGGATTGCTCTCGTGCGTGTGGGTCGTGCTCTCCATGCAGGTTGGTGATGGTCAGCTTCGTTTGTTCATCCCTTGAAGAGGCCGAGACATGTCCAATGGCTTACAAGTGCATGTGTCATAACAAATCCTACCCTGTCCCATAGATCGAATACATATACTTGTAGACAGACTATAATAGAATGCTAGTTCCACTTTAATTTCTAACCCCTTGTAACATCCATATGATAGTGTTAAATTTTGCGTTCTCTCTTTGTTCTCTTGTTCTCTCGTTCTCTCATTTTTTAGATTACCCTTTTTCCTTTCTAGTCATCTGTTGTTCAATGTGGTGTGGTGTTTTGTGTTGTGGGCATGGTTTTTGGCACAGTGGAGAAAGATTTTCACTTGCTAAGAAAGTTATCGTTGATGCCCCTGATTGTGATTTGTGAGCCTCATCTATATCTTGGACACCGTAAAAAAAACCCTTTTTCAAAAGGAAGATTTTTTAATTAGTTCCTAGTGAATAATATATATATCACCTAAATAATTTTATTGACAAAAGTAAATAATGAAAGCGCTTAGCATTGTCTCTAAGAATTAAATATATATGTCAAATAAATTCTTTTAAATATTAATATATTTGATGAAAAATTAGTTTTTAAGTATTAATTTGAGTTACATTTTTAATTTTCAAAAACTATACTAAGGATGTGTTTGATTTTAGGAAACAGTTTTTAATTTTTCATTTCTTGTTTTTAGTTGGTTTCTTTATTTTTAGAATTTTATCTGAAGGAAGTAGTGAAAACTATAAAATTCAATTTTAATTTTTGGTTTTTACTATTTACTTCATAAAATCTTAAAAAAATGATAAATAAATAGAAAATAAAAACTAAAATCTATTTTCTAAAACAAAACACACCCTTAAGAGTTTAAGAGTTTTCATTTCTTAGGAATAATTTGATTAGGTGATATTTTCATAAGGGACTAATTTAATATTTCACTAAAAAAAAAAAAAAATCATAGCAACTACTATGTAGCAGCAATTTGGTTTAGCAGTTCATGATCCAATGAGCAATGGGAGAGTACTAGAATGTTATACAAAATAATAATTAACTCAAAACTCCGAAGGTAAAAAGGTTCACAAGTAGAAGTCCGCAAACGGGAGGGGTCAACGACCTACGGGCTTGGCATTATATTATGGGCCCAATAATTTGTGACATGCAAACTTGGCCCAACATGATGCTGCGAGTCAAATAAGTTGACCTCACTGGTGGACTGATTGTGACGATGTGCAAACAAGCTAGCCATCATTTTCGACAAAAAAAAAAAAAAAAGAAGAGAGAACTAAGCCCTCCAAAAATTTTGGACTAAGATCGACAAAAACAATTATTAAGATTTCGCTTTCTCTTTTTAATCCAAAACTAATCACTTTAACCCAAAACTAAGATTTAGTTTAAATTTAAATATAGAGAGTTAATAGTTGAAGGGTCACTCAACCCAACTCACCCGGCCAGCATCTTGTGTATTGGATATTACATGGACTGAGTTTGATCAAGTACGAACCCGATCCAATTTTTAGATTGAATCAAATTTTAGAACACAAATCCAATCCAATAATAACCTAACTAGTAATCAAGTCAAACAGAGTCAACCTGACTTTCAAAAAGCATATGAGAATTTGAATATTATACATATTAAAGTTATAAAATTTTACAAGTAAAAAATAAAATTTAAGATATATTTTATTACATATATTTAAAAATAAATTATATTAATATAAAAATAACATTAAATTATATAAAATGTATTAATTAAACTATAAAATCTTATAATTTATCATTAATTTATAAAAAAATATCTCTATAAAATTTATTTGACTTTGAGTTGGATCAGATTAATATGAAATATGACATGAATCCAGTCTGGAAAGTGTAATAGGTCAAATTTTAAGATCCAAATTGATTCAAATAAATTTCGAGTTAGATGGACTTATTTGTGAACACCCCCATTGAATAAGGACTAGATTAAAAATCACGAGTTCACAATTTGACAACCCGACAATATATACAACACAATTAGGGGTGCATTATTAAAATAATTTGACTCAAAATTAAAACTCTATGTTACAAGCCACGAACCAGATGATTAATACAACCCTGCTTACTCTCCTTTGCATAGGGCATGCTAGTGACACGATGATCCTATCCAGAGATATTATATGGTGAACTAGGGGCCACCAGCTCCAGCATGGTGGAAGAAGAAATTGAACCCCAAACCAAACCAAAACTGAAATGAAATGTAGGTGATTATTCAAAGTTTGATATTGACACCCTCGCCTAAAACTAGCACATCAATCGCTATGTATGAAAGCCTTACGGGTGCCGAGCCGTACTAATTTTTTGTGGTGCATATGGATCATGGATGCCATTCTTGTCCTTTATCTGCAGGTTTAGCCAAGTAACATTATTGCATTATATAGGAACGAATGAGCTTACCCTGCATTAGCTAGTTTAATTAGCATTTAATATAAACCGCTTAATAATGGGGACTCAAATCAAACAATTTTAAAAATGTTGAGATTGAAACTGAAAAAGATTTTAATGATCAGAATCAAAATAATTCGCTTATGAGAAAATTTACATTTAAATCAAAATTCCTGTTAACTGGATTTAATTTTACATATTTTCCTAGTATATGAACTCCCTTGTTTTCTTGTTTTGTTCTGTTATTTTGGACAGGGGGTGGCACTGGAGGGTTCTGAACTTTAATAGATGTATTTTTCTTGCTCGTACTTCACGATTAGGTTTCTTCTTGCGTTGCAGAATCGTTGATTTTGTTTTTGTTCAAGGGTAAATGGGCCATTCTGGGTTTCTTGATAGGTGACACTCTTGGCTGTCTTAGGTATATATTGATATCCGATGTCTTGAGTCACAGCTTTATGCTGTGCATTTATCCCTTCACGAACGATCCAAAACCTAGCTGCCAAGGTCAGTAACCAGTGGATTGCCTATTTTATCCCTGAAGCCAATCAAGTGGGCTATCCACTTTGTCTTTTCAACCTGGTTGGTTTGACATTTATTAGATACCGCAAATAATGAACCTTGTAGTCCATCGCACTTTACATTTCTTCACATTTATATGAACAGGCCACACACTTAAGTATAGATATGGGTAGAAGTTTTGAAAGGATTGCATAACATATAGTATAAAGTGCATTACGAATAAGAGACATAAATAAAAGTTCGTGTGTAATAAAAATTACTTCATGGAAGAATAATATAAATAATTTTGATACATAAAAAAGGTTTTACATCTGATATAATCTTATATTGCCACACTAAAGTATTTGACTTTTACATTTATACTATCTTCAAAATCTTAGACATGATAGCATATAATTAAATAATCATATAGAATTATTTTCATAGACAAGGTATCAAAAGTAATTTTACGTAGAAATAATTATACACGAGATGATCATGTGTACCATTTTATCATCATTCAAATCATATAAGAACACGAACAATTTAAAAAATGTAGAAAATCAATAATTAAAAAGAAAACACATGATTGGATTTGATTTTGTGCAATGAGTTAAATTTATAAGGTTTTGCTAATTAGTGCCTTAAGAACAATGATTAAATTTTTTTTAAAAAAAGTCTTAAAAGTTATGAGTGGGTCTTATGAATTGAAAATTTTAAACTCACCTTTCTAATGCAAAATTTTACATTCTTAATTCTTTAACTAGTACCCTTTAAATAAACCATGATTTCTATACAATTAGGGTATCTTTGATTAGGGTTGTAAATCTTTAATTAGGGGTATAAATCTTTATGAATGAGCTATATATATAAAATTACACATGAATCTCATCTATAAAAAATTTACTCTTTTTTTTACTCCCTGATTAAACATATTCTTACAATATAAATTTTTTTTAGATTTGACTCCTCTAAATTGAAGAGGTTAGTAAAGTGGGAAAGTAAAGGATTAATTATTTATGAATTATTTACTAGGATTCACACATTATATACATATAATGGAAGTTAATGATTCAAAAGTGATTAAACTCTTATTTTTGTATTTTATCAACTTCATCACTTTAAAAGAGTCAAATTTAATTTTATGTGATTATCTATCATGTTTTGTTACCTTGATAAAACTAGTTAAATTTTACATTTACTATTTAAAAAATCAATTAAACATAATAATTTAATTGCATAATAATATAAAAAAATATTTGTATTAACACTACATTAAAATTAAACTGTTGTGTAATTTAATTTGAAAGAGGATCCATATACTTTCTTTCTCAATACGAAGAACTATTTAAGTCGTAACCCTGGCCCTCGACGCGTGAATGTGAAGCCCATGAGTGATGATGATGAGCAAGGACAAATTAATGTTGAAGATATCTTATCCTGTCGTACGAAGTCGACACGTCGGATTCTTTTGCAACTTGACAACGCATGCTGGCGTGGATCTTACTATGAAAATTAATGAAAGCTGCATATTTATGCATGTATCTATGTGCCATATTCACGTTACATTACAGCTGGATTGAACTAACCTGTGCTGCCATCTATCTAAGCAACTTGACAGATCAGTTTGTTTAATTTATGGGCCGCAGTAAATTCAATTCCTCAATTGTGATGCTCTCCAAATATATCCCATTTCGTGCATTATCGGCATACCTCACTTGCCCTCCATTCGTTAAGAGTAATATTTTATTATAATAACTTGAATGTGTTAAGTGTGAGTAATGTGCAACTTTAATTTCTACTCCTTCGCTTTGTGATTTGCTACTGCTGGATGTGGCAATCTTCATCTGGCGGTTCATGTGGTCGATGAAGACTTGCAAGCCAGATCTTCAACTTTGTTTAATTCTGGTAACCTACTACTCCTTTTTTTAAAATTTAGATTTATTCTTATTATTTTGGTGTGGAAGGTACTAGTCTCGTATATACTTGCACTTCACACACAGCTGGCTTAATAGTGCTGTAAATTTCTTTTATATGGTCACCAAATTAAGTTTCCAGAAAAGGAACGGTTTCTCTGAATATGGTTGCAGCTTTAGCAATCTTATTAGGCCGTTTCTTTGGATGATCTAGAATAAACAAACCAGATAGCTATCCTACCCAGTATAGTTTAATTTCTAAGAGAAGGCTAGATGTCCAGCTTCGAATCTTGCAACATGCTGGAATATTATGCCAGTCTTTGCAATCAATTTCTGTAGATCAAGGAAGAAACGGGATGTGATAATTATATATATGGTGCATGTTGATTAGTCTTTGTTATTAATTATTCTTTTTTTAAGTCTTTGTTAATTAGTCTTTTAATATGGACTATATGGTGTATCCATGTTGGTGGCAGCAGACCTGCTGAAAGGGTGGTACCTTTTGCTGGTGAACCAATGAAGGCAACAAGGAGCGAGTTTGTTTGGTTACAAGTCCACTGAAGGTGAGCATAAGTTTTACTAGTGATTCTTCCAGTGTTTTATCATGATTGATTTTTGTTTACTCTCTATTCTGAAACTCGTCACTTTGGTTTTATATGATGTTGATTGCAGTGTGTGTACATCATTTTTCATGCTGTCATGGCATGGTAGTTGAGTCTGTGACCCTTCTGGACTTTGAAAGGATTTTCATTTTATTGGTTCATTTTCTTGTAAGAGTGGATGGAAGAGGTAGACGAATTCCTATGTAATAATTTTTTTTTTTTTTTAGGGTAGTGGGGTGTTGGGGTTTTTGAATTTTGTTCCTAATGAAAAATTACAAGACACTTTCTACGGTTCCTTATGAGATCATCACTGAAACAATCATCTTCCTTTGTGCTGCTGCCAACTCATTTTCCTAATTCAATTTAGTTCCTTCAAGTCACTTTCTTCTTTCATCTAATTGGTTAAGCCATGGTAGCTTCTTTATTCTCTTTGGTACACAGATTTCTTGTCCTAGTTGTATACTTTTCTGCAGATCTATGAAGTATTTTGAGATTCTACTTTCTGCAAAGTTTTCTTTACGTCTGCTTCATGTGTAGAAACGCTAATTTCACCCTTCCTCCACACTCTCTAAACTATAATACACGCATATGGCATAGAATGACTTTGTTTAGCTAGATCTAATTGATGCTAATTAGAATTATTATTTGAACATCAATTTTTGTAGTACTATTTTGAGAGGTACATAGAGAGTCGCAAATAAATAAATTGAAATTTCAATTACCTTATTACTTATTTGATAATTTGTCTGCAAAAATGTAAGAAAGTATATGTTAATAAACAAAGATTTTAATTGTCTGACTTCTAAATCTGTTGAAAGGATTTAATATCTATTATTAATTATTTTCTATATATTCAATAGAATTTAGTTTTTTAAGGTTTTTTTATTTTTTATTTTTTTGTGTGTTGGGGTCGAATTCAATATTCGTGTGAAAGCAGGTACTGAGACCCTGTTACTCTGCCGTTGTTTTAATGTTTGTTTTTTTTTCAGATGTAAATGTTGCATTAAATGGATTGGGCAACATTGCAAGGGAAGAAATGGGCTAGGCTGGACTAGAATGGGCAGGGCTGGGCTGATCCTATCCTAACCCATCAACTGGTTGCGGGTACGTTCTTTTTTGTACAAGTGCTTCCGTCCAAAAATAAGATATTAGCTATAATCATGACCGAAAACACAAAGAGTGATAGTTGAAAACCCAAAAAAAAGAGAGAGAGAGAGAGAGAGAGAGACAGAGACTAGTTATAACTAGTTTACATAATTGATTAAACCGAAAAAAATCTTGACCCAAAAAAAAAAACGAAAAAGAAAATGTTTACATAATTGATTGATAGTTTCACTATTTTTGGGTTTGCGTACATGCATACACGTGTGTGAGGGAGAGAGAAAAATCAAAGGCAAGGTCATGAATAGCGGGTTTCGTCATTTTCCACTGGGCTCAATAATATCACATGAGCTGTGGCTAAAATTCAAGATCATGAAAGCTACTCTTCATGATTCGTGTCTCCTTGCACTACCAAACAATCCATGTTGATGTGATGGGGAGATGATTGTTACTACGTGGACTCCTCTTAAGTTTTATATATGTTCAACCTTTTGCATAAACGTTACATGTTCAATTACTCTGAATATAAATTAACGGTCTGTCAACGTTTAATTTGCTTTGGCTAATATTTTTCAGTCCTGATTTGTCCGCTTCTCATCTTGAACGCCATGTGTTAGGTTTAGAATTCAATGAACTCGAAAGATCTTTTATGGGTTTAGTTAACCTTGTATTGAATTATGTGAGAAAACTTGCAGTCACTGGATTTTGTATAATTAATAGTTAAGTGAGCTACTTAAGTATTTAGTTAAGAATTTGATTATTAATTATATGTACGGAGAATGTCTCGTAACCAGAGATAAAACTTATATCCGTAAGCTCTATAATGACTAGAGGCAATTAATCACTATTTTGACAATGAATACCCTAAATTCAAAGAAAAATTAAAAAGTGAGAAAACACACAGTAGATTTAATGTCACGTATTTACCGCCCAAACACTTAAGTACAACGTTCATTAGTCCATTCACTTCTATGATTCTCACAATTTTTTTTCCCTCTGCTTGACGTAAAACGTCTTTTCACTCATATCCTAATGATCTTTCCACACTAGGCTCTCCATCACCAAGTTAAATCCCGTTTTACTTGTTTAATTTGGATTTTTTTACGGTATTGGGCCATTTTTTTTCCACATAGTGCAATTTCAATAATCATATGAATATTCAAGGTTTGTTTTTAGTCAGAATTTGATTCTTGACAGTGTGTATAGAGAGGATCTTGTGACTATATAAACTCTATATTTTGAGGATATTAATCATTGCTTCTTATAGTACATATCCTGGGTTAAAAAAATATTGTGGTTTTAAGAAAGACTTTCTTCCGGCATATTCATCATGCCTTGTGGTTATTATGTGACACAAAAGGCTTACACTGTGTCTATTTAATGAGAGAAAGGGAGAGAAAAAGATTAATCATAGGAAGGATTTAGAGAATTCTTGCAAAAAAGAATTTGTTCTGTGCGATTCTCTCTCTTTGGATTGATTAGATTTTTGTTGTTGCATGGATACTAATATGAATATCTGGTACAATACGGGTATAATACAAAAATATGTTATAAATTAAACTAAAAATATGGTAAAATCCAACTAAAAGCATTTAAAAGTATCGTATCAGTATTAGACACAATGCATATCTAATTCGGGTATTTAAACTGTTTTAAAGTATCTATACATTATAGAAATTTTGATATAAATAAAGTTTATAAAGACCAAAACTTAGGTTACATTTGGATAAAGTATTTTCAAATTTCAAGAAATTTAAAATGCAACGAATTCTAATTGCATAAATTGAATCCCCTTAAATTCTTGTTTGAATAAGGTAATTAGATGATTTTATTTATAAAATACTCTGTTTGCATCATGAAATTATATCGCATTCTCTCTATGGATGATATGCAATGACAAGCAAGTGGTCGTTGGTGGTGCGCAGTGGGCGACGATTGATGACATGTGGGCAACGATGGGCTAGTGGTGAAGAAGCAGTGGCTGATGAATGGTAGTAAACTTGTAGAAGTAAAAGCTATGACACAAAGATGAGAGAGAATTTCAAAATTCTCTTTATATAGAGAAAATTTGAAATCCACTCTCTGCAAATGTTGAGAATATCTTATAAAAATACTTGGAATTTTGATATTTTTTTGTCTTAATATTTAAACAAGGAATTTCATACTAAGTCTTTTGAAATCATCTAAAAAAATAGGTTACCCTTTAGAAATACTCTATCCACAGATACTATTACAGTTATCAAGTTTATTAGTATGCTAGTGTGTTAAAATCTTGGGTTATGTTTTGGATAGAGTTGTTATTAAGCTAGTTTGTCTAACTATATATCAAATTTGAGATGTCGTTATTCTTCTGTAGGTTCCCACTATAATAGATTGTGATACCCTATTTATGTTATGGAATGAAATTAATGTGCCTAAAAAAGAAATACTCTCTATCAGTACTGACCGAAAAACAAAAATACTCTATCAATGGGAGGACCATTGTGAGAGCAATAAACATATATAACCTCATCTTTGATATTCTTCTAATCCGAATGATCAGTTCTTTTACGTCGCGGGGTTTAGGAGAAGCTAAAACAATTGAGAGAATTTCTATCCATGGGCTTAGAGAGCTTGCTAGTTGTATTTTTGGATAAATGAAAATTTTCATAGTGAATCTAACACTAGATTAAGATTTTGATCCAAAACTTTAATATTATATTTGAATGACAAGTATTAGGAGCAGGATGGAGCTAGGCATTTTTGTTAGAAGGGACCAATACTTAACCGTTAATCTTTTTATAAAAAATTTATATCATATAATTTTTGCCTTTTTTTTGTAAAAAGGTCAAAAATATATATAAAAAGAAAAAGAAAATAAATATTTTGGATAAATTATATTGACCTCTTCTATGGTATAGTGGAATTCATATTGTTTCTTCTCTATTTATAAAATTTGCTCATAAGATCCTTAAATTTATGAAATCATGATACTAACCTCTTTTGAATGATTGTAAATTTAGTACACTAATTTCTCTGCTATTGCATAATGAACAATATATTTAGGAGAGATCAGTGTCATTTAGACAAATAGAGGAGCTAAGATAAATTTTACTAAATCTCAGAAAAGATAAGTGTAATTTACCTATATATTTTTTATTAATAAAAAATAAATTTTTACAAATCAAATTTAATTGATATATATGTATATATATGAATAATATAAATTGCTTTTTTTGTGGTTCATAATTTATATTGCTTATTATTGTATTTAAATATCTAATTATATAAAAAATTCATAAAAATTAACCTTACAGAAACTCTAAAAAGGGACCAAATAAAATAATATAAAAATTTCAAAAAAAAAAAGGGTAGAACGGAAGCTGGGGCGACCGCCTTGACACATTGACACGGAAAGGATGCCGACCTTGATTTGGGAGAATAGAGAGAGAACGATGGGGAAGAGAACTTTCACTCTCTTGTAAGAAAATTTTTATAGTAATTCCGTACTTAGGTAATACTTATAGAAAATAAAAAATAATTAATAAAATATAAATATGAGTAAAAACTAGGAACAGTTCCTTAAATTGTTTTATTTATTTTTACTATTAGATTTAATTGGAATACACTGACAATATAAAGATGTTTTATACATTCATTCAATCCTGTGATGATATATAAACAAATGTGATTACTTTTAACCTTGATTATTTAAAATGTCATATAAAAAAAAGATGTGATTAGATTACTGTATAAAACTCTTTTACACTGTCAGTATATTAAAATTAAACTCTTTAATATTTTAAATTTCTCTTTTTTTCTTTATTAATAAGTTAATAGTATTTAATAAGAGTACTATTGATAAAAAATAATTAATTTTACTTAAATTTTTTATATAAATAATTATCTCTAGACAAAATAGATTTTTAAATAGATAATTATTCAGTGAGCAAAATAATAGATAGAAACATAAACGACTCAGGATAATAGTTCTGCTTTAGAAGCCAATTATGTTTCTCTCAAAATTAAGGTAGAACGAGATAAACAAAAAATTTTAAAAAATAATAACTATAAATGTCTTTTTTTGTTACCGTAAAACTTCTAAATATGATTAATGAATTTCAGTTTCATCCCTTGGTTAATCTTTCAATCAAACACATGAAGGTAATTTGAATCACTTCTTTTCCTTGCCTTTCCAATTTCTGTCCATTCTGTTAACGAATAAAATTTCCAAACACACTCTAAGCTATTAGATTTAGAGAAATTGTTAAGTTCACTATGAGTAAGATATGTTTTCTGCTTCAACTCATTTGTTGGTTTAGTTTTGTGGGTGATTGAGAAAGAAGTTAGTGAGTGGTTAATATTAATAAATGATAAGTAAGGGTAGCTCTGATCTGATTTATTAGCAAACACTAGATGGATTAGAGCATATGAGAACTGTATTACTCCCGGAGCAACTCTTTCAAGAGGTATGATTTCTTCAACTCACACCTTAGTTAATTCTAATATGGTATATAAAACAAAAGCATACCTTTCTCCTATAACTATTCACTCAATTTGGTGACAGAAGACTTTATCACCAACGTGTATGAGAATTATGGGAGGCAAGATGAAGCCAGAACATGTCACGACAACAAACGAAGAAGATTGTAACCAATTAATGGTTGTTTGGCATTTTTTTTTTCATTAAAATATGGTGCGATTTAATTATGACTGGTTTCTGTTTGCATTGGATTCCATCACTTTCCACTGAATTCAATAATACCATATGCAGATGACACGAATTCTGGCTCATATTCATGAAAATTGCTCTTCATAATTCATATCCTGTAGTACCATGATTATTTGTTGCACAAGAAAAGCACGACACATAAAAAGTGGTTTCTGATATCAGCAGCCACACACTTCACATTTTACTTAACCATATCTTCTCAATAATGCAGGTGCACATGCAAGCAAATCCTTGTGTTGTGACATTCAGCCAATCACTGCATGCAACGTATCACCCCAATCAATTCATGCTTCACACGTCTCAATCTACCTCACCATCTTTATTAACCACTCATTTGCCACCACTCCAGCCACCACCATTGTAGTAACTAGCTGGAAACGTTGCTGTAAGTAAAGAGAGGAAAAAAGGCTTCTGCCCCTTATAGCAGGAAGCTGAGATATTTCTGGTTTCTTTGTATTTTCTTCAGAACATGGAGACTGTTATTTCGAACCACTCACCACCAACTGGCTTCAAGGTATAGAGTCAGAGAACAATGCATAGTTAACTTCCAGAATTAAATCTTACTATAAGCATAATTTGTCTTAGTAATGAGTTCTGCATCTCAATTAATTTATCTGGTTTTATACTTTTGCAGAGAATTCTTTATGGTATCTCTTTTAATATTACAATATTTGAAATATATCTGGATATGGGTTTTAATATGAGGTTCCAAACGGTTTCGAGTTTTATTGTTAAGTCACTTGCATAAATTAGTACCAAATGGTCATAGTAGCAATTCTTTTGGGGGATCTCTACCAGTTTATTATTATGAAGTTGAAAGTTATTGGTTATCTTTGTATCAGTTTGATTTTGGTCTAGATCACCCTTATGTGCACAAAGAAATTGCAAACAAGATTAGGAAAGATTAGTGTTTGTCCTTGTGGGAAATTCTCAGTATTTAAACAATAATATTAGTGGGTTTCATATGTAGGAGACGATGGAAGTTCCTTTTGACATTTTTATTAGCACTTACAGGAAAAAGTAAATCCAAATGAAAGCCATAAAGCATTATGCATGTATCTATTTTTTAAAATTCTACTTTGTTAAAAGGGAAAAAATAGTCATTTTGATAAGATTGAGTGTTGGGTAACTTACTGTTCAAGGTATGTCAAATTCAAGGAGCCATCTTTCCTTAAATTGTGAGCGACTCTTTTTTAGGCTCTTTGCATGCTAGTTTTTTAACTTATTTAGTATCATGACATGGAATAGAAATTTTGTTATGTGATCTAGAGAATGAATCTTATATCACCCCCTCTTCTTATGTTGTTATTATTATGAGGTTTTATTACTCTTATTCCAGTATCATTTTGTGACCACTGGACTTATACTAGCCAGCCTTCCCTGTTTGGATGGTGTTGGACTTCAAGTCTCTCGCTAGCCAGCATTTGAAGTTCGTGTTAGATAAAAATCATTAAAGTGATTTTACCCATCAGCTTAGCTTGGGAGAGATGATTTTATGTATTTAAGTTATATATTTTGACTTCTTTATGTAAATGACAATGGTATAATCAGCTCAGAACGAAATTTTGTGTGAAACCGCTTATGTTTATGCAGAGAAGTGGTTTTCTTGTGGATAGCACCGCTCAGGCGCTCATACGAATTCTAAATTTTACCAGGAAAAAAAAATTGATTTTGATTTTTTCAACGATAGTTGTTCTTGTTGATGACCCAGAGGGAACACTATTGAAAACAGCAAAAGGTATAGCAACAACGACTAATAATAATGTAACTACAACATTCTACTACTGATATTGGAAGATTTTTCTTTGAAAAAGAATTGAGTTTATGGGATATGCTCATAATTATTATTTGAAAATGTTTGGACCTCCTAATATTACATTTAGCTCTTTCCTTGTAAGTTTTGAGATTCATTTTTGAGATTATTAATATAAAATATTTTATATTACCAATCAATTTGATACATATTATTGTATGTGACTTTTAAGGTAATTATTTTAAGAGTTGACCACTTTTAATGATATATATATATATATATATAAAATTGAATAGACATGGAAAATTATTTTACATTAAAATAAAATCATTTAAGTTTTACCTCTTACATATTAGTGTATATACTGTTGTTAGAATTTGATTTCTATTTAGAAAGTTTTACGTGTATATGTAGTCATATATTATCGAACTTTTTTTCCTTCAGTTCAAGTTTACAAGGATGCGATTTTACTGTGAATCAGATGGTCAATATATATATATATATATTGGTATAAAACCTAGATAAACTTTATTGAGGGCAACAATTTCTGCAAGAAAAATTGACATTTTCAACTGTTCTCAATAATAAAAGTATTAATAAAAATATTGTCAAGAAAATTAATTTTAACATAAAGTAATTGTTAAAAATAATTATAAATTTTTATCGACAACTAGTATATATTAAAAATAGTATTTTCGATATATACTAATTGTCATTAAAAATTTATAAGTATTTTTCAACAATTACTTATATAAAAATTATTTTTTAATAATATTTTTATTGATATTTTAATTATCTAGAATTGTTGAAAATATCAATTTTTCTTTTTAGTATGCATTGTCACGCAGTTAATATATATTATTTTCTAAAACCAACCTAAAGAGTGCTTTGAAGCTTTTGCTCTTACAGTTTTCTTGAAATTAAATATCCTATAAATTGTAGAAGGAAGTAACACTTAGTTTGGTTTTCCAAAATTCCGAAAGAAAAATGTCAATAATTTGATGTTTTAATAATATAAATACTTTAAAATGATGATTATCCAATATGAATTTGGGTGGACATCACATCAGTTCTTTAGAGACGTGCGGTTTGAATATTTCAATTGGACGAGATAAAATAAGGTTTGTATATTAAATTTATTTAACTTTCATATACGATAACATAATTAAATAATTTTATATTTTACCAATGTAAATTTTAAGAAGTTTACAATAGATAATTGTCATAGTAAATAATTATTTAGTATGATTTAATATTTTTAAAATTTTTATTAGTTAAATTCAATACATATAAATTAATCTCATATTAAAAAAATACTTACAACTTTTCTTTGTCTTTTTTTATTATTTGTTTATCACCTCACTCACATGATGTCACGAAAAATGTTCCTAGTTATTTAATATTATCTTTTCCCATCAAATTCGTCTTGGATTCTGTTGAAATATTTGTAATTAAAGCATCAATTTGATGACACTTAACCCCTATTAACAATATAGTATTATGATTAAGAGATTGTCGTCATATGGAAACCTCTTTCATTAAAAAATTAGTACCTTAAGTGTAGTGCTTTCCCTTTATTACGGTACTAATGTCATTTTCCCTTGAACAAAGGTTACTTGAAGAATGACGAATGCGGCAATATATACATAATAATGTCAAAATCGCAGAAAGAAGATAAATGAAAAGCAAACAAACTAATTTGAGTTTTGATTGATGGTGTGGGCTTTATAATTGTGGTCAATAGACAATAAAATACTACTTTCATCCTATAGCTAAGGTTGAGATGAGTTTATGTACATCTCAATAGTCAATATTACTATATTTTTTATGTAAGTAAAGTTAATTCATATAAAATTTAGTTTTCTAATGATTTGCATTCACATCTAATAAAGTCTCAATGAAGTCTAGAAACATAAAAACATTGCATGTTTACATTTTTTCTATTTTTCCTACATATATTAAGTCAGCAAATGATACAAACTTTCAACATTCATTTAATCTACCTATATCAGACTAATACACATTAACTTTTACTCTCAACCTCTATCTTTACATAGATTATTAATGCTAAATTAGTTTATGTTTGTGTAGTTCTAGTCAAGAGTCAATATCTCACACACACACATTTATATTGGTTTGACTATACTAGTCTCATATATGTGTGTGTGAGTGTGTGTGTGTGTGTGTATATATATATATGTTCTTTCCTAGCCAAATTATACGAATCATCAATTACATGTGACATTGTATTCCATTAATTTATTGTCATGTTTTTCACACAGGGTTTGAAGGACAAAGAGGAGGAGGAATCACTGCTTGGGCAAGCTGAGATATGGAAATACATGACAAGCTTCACAGACTCAGTGGCCTTGAAATGTGCCGTGGAGCTTCGCATAGCTGACATCATAGACTGCTATGGCCAACCACTTACCCTTTCAAAAATCATAGACAACATCGAAGATGCACCTTCCCCTGACCCTTCCTTGCTCCACCGTGTCATGAGAGTGCTTGTCCGAAGAAAGATCTTCTCTGCCGAGAAATCACCAGAGAATGGAGAGACCCTTTATGGCTTGACACGTGCATCTAAATGGATCCTACGTGACACAAAGATGACACTTGCACCAATGCTATTGCTGGAGAACCACCCTTTGCACTTGAACCCAACACACTTCATCAGTGACATCATAAGGGAAGGAACCGAGAAGGGTACTGCTTTTTTCAGGTGCCATGGTCATGAGCAATTTGATTTAACAGGTTTAGACCCTGAGTACAATAGGTTGTTCAATGAGGGCATGGTGTGCACTGCTAGGACCGTGTCCAAGGCCGTCATATCTGGCTACAAAGAAGGGTTCAACAAGATTCAGTCCTTGGTTGATGTTGGTGGTGGCATTGGAGGGTCACTCTCTGAGATTGTTAGAGCCTACCCGCATATCAAAGGTATTAACTTCGACTTGCCCCATGTTGTTGCCACGGCACCTAACTACGATGGAATCACACATGTTGGAGGTGACATGTTTGTGTCCATTCCTAAGGCTGATGCTGTTTACATGAAGGTATATATATCATTCTTATCTTTGACTTTATCTCTAATGCAAAACCTCAAAGTCTTCTCGAATTACATTGGCCCTTTTATTAGGGGTTTCGATTCGTATGAAATGTGAGACACACTTTAGAAGATAAATGCATAATGTAAATTCTTGATAAAAAAAACAAATAACTCTTTCTGTCTGGGAATAACTCACACTCTAGACAAACTGATGCATTAAAAAGTTAATGCATCTTGCTACTAGAAGGAGGTAGTAATCGTTTGGACATTTGACATATCACAAACTTGTTTTTTTTAATGTAGTGGATTCTGCATGACTGGAGTGACCAACACTGTGTGAAGATCTTGAAGAACTGTAGGAAGGCAATACCAGAGACAGGGAAGGTGATCATCGTGGACCATGTTCTACAGCCAGATGGGAACGGGCTATTTGATGACACTGGCTTTGCATTTGACATGATGTTGCTTGCACACAACGCTGGAGGGAAAGAAAGGACAGAGGAGAATTGGAAGTGGCTCTTTGCAGAAACTGGATTCCCTCGTTACAACATCATCAAGATCAATGCCCTTCCATCCATCATTGAAGCTTTCCCAATATGAAGTGATTAATTAAGCCACATACTGTGTTGTTGCTACTTGCTTTGTTTGTGTGATTGATTAACAGCGATGAGTTTTGCATTGTGTTAGGCAAATGCCCTTGTTGTAGTGTATCAAAATATGAATAAAACACCCATCAAGCTTGAGCTAGGATTTTGTATATGGGCTATGACCCACTAAGTCAATAGGAAGCTTAGTGGTATGTGTGAAATGTGAAGATTCTATTGCTGTTAATGAATAACGATTTGTGTGCAATCTTTTTTCTCCCTCTATCATTCTATTTCCACCCAATAATCACTTGCTGAGTTTTGGTGAGAATAATCCTTTGCCAATTCAAGTTCCAAAAACTTATAACATTGGGGTCAATGAATCAATCATCAACCATGATGAAATTCTCTTAACTATCTTATGAAATTCAATTAATTTAATTTGAACTCGATTGGTCTACAATTGGGATATAATTCTCCAAAGGATATATATGACATTTTCTATTTACAAGATTCAAACATGAGGATTTGTTTAACAAAAATAATTGTTCAACCATCTTACATCAATACAGTACTTGGGATCTTTTAGGTTAGCCAATTGAATAAAAATTGAGCATACCCTATAGTATGCTTTAATGCAACGAACCTACATTCCACTTAAGCTATTTTACTATAAGAAGTGATGTAAGAAGATAATAAGCCCTTCAACATCAGTTTTTTGATACCGCAAAAGTCAAAAATATAACCATCAAGTGCAAACACGATAAAGGAAGCATCTAGTCAATGGCTCCCTTTTTCATATTTATGTTCTTGATGGACTTTTATTTGGTATAAGTTTTTGGTGAATGAAACACATAATTAAAGAAAACAAACGAGCCCAATTTAGTCGCAACGTACAAAGGTTTTGTACAAACAACCTGAAAATTTTAGACAAAAAGGTTAAAATGGCCTACAATGTTGACCCAAAAAAAGCATCTTCCAAAGTTTGACCAAAACACTACAAATTGTAATGTGCTCATCAATCACTTTTTGTGTTCAACAACAAAATTAAAGCCCAATAGTTGACACCATATGCTTTTGAAAAAAAAAAAGACATCAATAAGGTGTGCATTTCTTAACCTTGTATTGTGATTTACCTATGGGTTATGGTCCATGGATATTCCAATGCCCTATCTCGTTTATAAAACATTTTGTCTTATACAAGGAAAAAAAAACGTCGTCTGTCACACATTTTTTTATTTAGCACTTCTAAAGGGTTATGTATCTTTTATAAAGTAAAATATGAAATTTCAACCATGAGTAGAAACAATAACCACATATATTACCACACATAGATGATCTATAATACAGGTGTTTATATTTTCTAAAATTTTGAACTATTAGTTTACATGAAAACGTTTTCAATTTGCACTTTAAGCATTTTGAAAGAGCCAAATCAACTAATATTTTGAAATGGGGATATCGTCATTCTACTTGAGAGTTTTAGCATATAATGTAGCATCTCATTATATGCCCAATGGATTTGACAAAGATTCCCTCACATCCTTAATAACTGCTCGAAGGAACTTTACAGAATGGGAATGCAGATATCATGGTTGATCCCGTTCATCAACTAGCAAACTAGCATGCACTTTTTGGAAATGGTATGCTTGCAGCTTTAAAGCATGAGACTGAAAAGCTCCACAAATCATTATGGCATGGCACAATGAGCAAGTGGGAAAATAGGTGAAAAAAGCCAAACAAAAAAAAAATCATTTCTTGAATATGTGGGGGCTGCTTTACTTGCTTATAAGCATTAAAATCTCACATTTTTTGTCCCATTCAGGCCGTTATATGCTCTTCCTTTATTTTGGTCCTTGTATTCCTCAAAAGAAAAATGAAATAATTATAGATTGATTGAAATAAAAGGAAGGAAATAAGTTAGAAAAGGAACCTGCCTTTTCTTGCTTTTTTCTTAAAAATATTAAAAAATAAACAAAGTTTCACTCACTCCACCAAAATTTTGGCCCTTGATAAGAAGAATATGATACATGAATAAAATGATATACATATGTGGCAAGGAAAAGATAAAGGGAGTAGGAGTTAATTGAAAAGCAAGATAAAATAGTACGATGACATCATTAAGCAAAAACATGCAAAATAGGTTTTTTTTTCACTTTTAAAATAAAATTTAATTTTGATGCACCGAAAATGTAAAATAGTTTTACATTATCATCAAATTAAAACATTTACTTTTGATGACTTTTCAAGAAGTGGATATAAAAATTATTGACCTGAACCGTTGACTACCGTCGGCCAGTCGTCGGACTATGTGATACCCGAGGTATACGTGGCGGCGGATAAGTTCCGTACTGGTCCAGGGTCCCCTAGAATCCACTCATGTGGCCGGGAAGGCCCAAGATGCATGAATGACCCTTGAAATAGGTTTTATGGTGAACTATCACCGCTATAGCGGTCACAGTATGTGGCAGCACGGATTTTGGGTCTCTGGAGACCACTATAGCTGTCATAAGTGGGCAGGACCGCTATAGCAGTGTCAGCAGTACAACAACGGCGCAAAACGCGGCGTTTCGCGTAAATGAGCCCCTCACCCCTTTTTAAACACCCCCAACTTGGATTTTTACCCCCAAACCCGAAACCCTATGCTCTCCAACCCTTTCTCTCCCAATCCATCATCAATCATTCTCCTTCCAAGATCAAAGGTAAGTGATTGTTGTTGATTTATGTTAGTTTTCCTTATGTTCTTCCTTCCCCATGTCATGGGCTATTGTTTCTCTCCTTTGTTGTCAAGTAGAGGTGCTCCCCTAATATTGTTAGAGCTAGATTAGAGTTGTTTAGAGATTAGCGGAGACTAATTTTGAGGCAATGTTGCTCTATGGCAGTTGTTGGTGCCATTTCATGCCTCAGAGGTCAAGTTGGTGGTGCCCATATACTCCCGGCTCTAAACGGTGAGTGGATTTGATCCCATAACCTTAGTTTTCCCATTATAGCTATGTTTTATGCATGATGGTTGTCAAATATGATATGAAAGATAAAATTATGATTATGTATATGTGAATTTACAAGTATTGCAAAGCTAGACAAAGAGCATGATTTTCAAAGAGCATGGATTATGTGTTTAGAAAACCATGGGACCATGATTGATGTATAGAGTGCCATGAAAAAGGTTTTATAATATTAATGAAAAGCTTTCTTACAAGATCAGATGATTTTATAAGTTGTTAGTTTATCCAACTTATTTCAAGAGTTCATGATATATTTACGCTTCAAGACTAGAGATTTCGAAATGTGATTTTAGCATATCCGTTATGATATTTCGACAAAGTGTCAAACAGAGAATGATTTAGCTTCATGAATAGAGATGTTATTATAACGCCAAAGTTTTCATGATTACGAACCCTTTTCCATTTCAAAGTTGATATTAGAGTTATTAAGCTATAAAATAGGTTATCTTGAGAAATGAGATTTTAGAAATTCAGTCTTTGTGATATTCCAAAACCATGGAATTCAGTATAATTCATAGTGATTGTCAGATACATATTTTGTGAGCTTGAAATCGGGATGCCTGCAAGCAGGTGATCCCTTAGGCATGATTTCACGGTTACAATTATGCTAAAGTCAGGTTGCTAGAGTTATATGAGTTCAGAGCTTTTAGAATTTCAAGAGTTTTCATATTTAAATGGTTTTACAAAGAGCTAGAGTACGATTATGATTGTATCTAAAGATTTTATGAGTTATCTTGATGATTTCAAGGAATAGAGTATTTATGCATGAAAGAGTTTGATACCCAGATTAGAGTATGTAATAGAGATTTAGAGAAAATAATATGTTTATTGAATTAGAGACTAGACGGTAGCTATAGAGAAACAGGCAGTGAGTTAACGGCTGAACCCCGATCGTTAATCTTGGTACCAAGTTGTCCTGAGAGAACAATCTCATAAAGCAGAGAATGGAACCTATTTAAGTGTCCGCATTTGATCCCAATGGATCATAGAGCATAACATTTTCGGTTTTTGAAAGACCATAGAGCAGAGATTCCTGTTTCTCTAGTAGAGTACTATTATTTATGTTTTCAGAGGGTATTAATGATTTTCAGAGATTATCGATGTTTTAAGAGAATATTTGACTTAAGAGATATTATACATATTAGAAATGATTTTCTTGTTGAAGTAAGAATTTAGAAATGCTTGTTTATGAATTCATGGCATGGAAAGTGTTTTCCCGAGAATAGCTATGTTATGTAAATATTGGAAATATTTTTCCAGTGCATGTATATCTATATATGGTTGTTGTTGTCCTATATGGGTGATGGGTGAGAGCTCACTCACTGAGTCCGTTGACTCACCCCTCTCCCTTCCACCTCATAGTTGCAGGTGCAGACGTTGCTCAGCTTACGATTTGGCAGACGTTGCCATTCTCAGTGGTGAGTCTTATTTTGAAGTAAGACCTAGTTAGAGTCTTGTTAGAGTAGAGTGCTCCAGTAGATGTGCAAGTAGGATCCGAACCATACATTATTTTTAGACTGTGTATTTAATTTTAAGTATATGAACTATTATGTATACTTTCGGTTCGTAATTATGGAATTGAAATTGTAGAGTATGATTAGAGCTTATGTAATAAACCAGAGATGTATTTATGATTTAGTTCATGTGATTAATTGGTTTTAAAGTATGATTAAGATAATTTCAGAGTTTCTTATATCAAATATTTTAGTTTTATATTTTCAGATATAAGGTTTAAATAGAGTTCTAAATGAAAATATGATTTCAAAATGAAAAGCATATTATTTTATGCATATAGCGAGACTCAGAGGTCAAGAGACTTGCGTGGAAATGAGGATTCCCCACGTGTCGGTCACAGGCCCAGGTCGGGTCATGACAGACCACCTTGCACCACCGCCTTTGGTGAAGACATATTGGGAAATAACAAATATGTATAAGGGTATTATTGAAAAAATAATATCAAATTTCTGTCTTTGTATCCTATTCTCACTTTTTGGAGATACAAATATTTTGTATTTTCTTGTCCTGAAAACAAAAAAATTTTCTATTCCATATTTGTGTTTCAACCACCGAATATGTTTGTGTTTTCAGTGTCTCTCTATTTTTATTCCAGTATCTCTAATTAATGGCTACAATACTATAGGCACATAGTCATTGACCACTTCAGGCAGCTAAAAAACACCCATTATTTTTATGTGACTTTTAAGGTAATTATTTCAAGAGTTGACCACCCTTAATAATACATATATAATTTAATGGTTATGTAAAAATTATTTTATATTGATAGAATTAAAATTAAATCATTAAGTTTTACCTATCTTTGTTTGAAAGTTTTACCTCTTACATATTAGTATATATATTGTAGTTAGAATTTGATTTCTATTAAAAGAGTTTTACATCTATACGTAGTCATAACTTTTATATTTATTAGACTCATCAAACTAACTTTTAGAAGGAAAATGAATTTGAAAAACATGTGTTAGAGGTGCTTACAATGTGTCAACTTTTTTTTCTTGAGCATGTAAGTTTGCATCGATGTGATTTTACTGTGAATCTGATGGTCAATATATATTGTTTTTGGGTAAAAAACCTAAATAAACTTTATTGTGGGCAACACTCGCTACAAGAAAAATGAGCATTTTCAACGGTTCTCGACAACTAAAGTATCAGTAAAAGTGTTGTCAAGAAAAGTAATTTCAACATAAAGTAACAATTGAAAATACCTATAAACTTTTATCGATAACTAGTACATGTCAAAAATACATATTTTGGGTATTTTCGATATACATTAATTGTTAATAAAAGTTTATAAGTGTTTTAAATGACCACTTTATGTCGAAATTATTTTTCTTAACAACATTTTTACGGATACTTTAATTATCGAGAACCATTGAAAATACCAATTTTTCTTTGTAGTGTGCACTATCACACAATTAATATATATTGTTTCTAAAACCAACCTAAAGAGTGCTTTGGAGCATTTGATCTTACAATTGAAAATTAAATATCATTTACATTGTAGAAGTAGGTAACACTTGGTTTGGTTCTTCAAAATTCCAAAAGAAAAATGTCGATAATTTGACGTTTCAATAATATAAATACATCCTTATACAAAAAATTATATAAATACATCAAAATGATGTTGCCCAAAATGAATTTGCTCGGACATCACACCAGTTCTTTGGATATGTGTTGTTTGAATATTTCAATTGGATATCAATAGGAGATAAAATAAGATTTGTATATTAAATTAATTTAATTTTCACATACCAATAACATAATTAAATAATTTTATATTTTACCAATATAAATTTTAAAAATGTCTACAATAGATAATTGTCATAGTAAACAATTATTTAATATGAATTGATATTTTTAAAATTTTTATTAGTTAAATTCAGTACATATAAATTAATCTCATATTAAAAACATACTAACAACTTTTCTTTTTCCTATTTTTATTTGTTTATCACCTCACTCAAATAATGTCACGAAAAATGTTCCTAGTTCATTAATGTTATCTTTTTCCATCAAATTGGTCTTGAATTCAATTGAAATATTTGTAATTAAAGCATCAATTTGATGACACTTACCCCCTGTTAATAATATAGTTTTATGATTAAGAGATTGTCATCATATGAAAACCTCTTTCATTAAATAATTAGTACCTTAAGTGCAGTACTTACCCTTTATTATGGTACTGATGTCATTTTCCCTTTAACAAAGGTTACTTGAAGAATGACGAAGGCGGCAATGTATATATATATATATATAATAATGTCAAAATTGTAGAAAAAATATAAATGAAAGGGAAACAAACTAATTTAAGCTTTGATCGATGGTGTGTGCTTGATAATTGTGGTCAATAGACAATGAAATACTACTTTCATCCTATAGCTAAGGTTGAGATGAGTTTATGTACATCCCAATAGACAATATTACTATATTTTTTATCTAAGTAAAGTTAATTCATATAAAATTCAGTTTTCTAATGATTCACATTCACATCCAAAGAAGTCTCTTTGAAGTCTAGAAACATTGCATGTGTACATTTTTTTTCTGTTTTTCTTGCATATGTCAAGTCAACAAATGATACAAACTTTCACATTCATTTACTCCACTTGTATCAGACTAATACACATTAACTTTTATTCCCAACCCTTTTATTTAGTTAGATTATTAATGCTAAATTAGTTTATGTTTGTATAGTTATAGTCAAGAGTCAATATCCCTGTCATACACATTCATATTGTTTTGACTATACTAGTCTCATATACATATATATACATTGGTCAGACTAATACATTTTAACATTCACTTTCAATCTCTGTCTTTGGTTAGAATATTAATGCTAATTTAGTTTATGTTTTTATAGTTCTAGTCAAGAGTCAATATCTCTTACACACACATTTATTTTGGTTTGACTACACTAGTCTCATATACATACATAAATGTGTGTGTATATATATATATATATATGTCTATTCTTCCTTAGCCAAATTATACAAATCATCAATTACATGTGACATTGTATTCCATTAATTTATTGTCATGTCTCTCACACAGGGTTTGAAGGACAAAGAGGAAGAGGAATCACTGCTTGGGCAAGCAGAGATATGGAAATACATGACAAGCTTCACGGACTCAGTGGCCTTGAAATGTGCCGTGGAGCTTCGCATAGCTGACATCATAGACCGCTATGGCCAACCACTTACCCTCTCAAAAATCATAGACAACATCGAAGATGCACCTTCCCCTGACCCTTCCTTGCTCCATCGTGTCATGACAGTGCTTGTCCGAAGAAAGATCTTCTCTGCCGAGAAATCACCAGAGAATGGAGAGACCCTTTATGGCTTGACACGTGCATCTAAATGGATCCTACGTGACACAAAGATGACACTTGCACCAATGCTATTGCTGGAGAACCACCCTTTGCACTTGAACCCAACACACTTCATCAGTGACATCATAAGGGAAGGAACCGAGAAGGGCACTGCTTTTTTCAGGTGCCATGGTCATGAGCAATTTGATTTAACAGGTTTAGACCCTGAGTACAACAGGTTGTTCAATGAGGGCATGGTGTGCACTGCTAGGACCGTGTCCAAGGCCGTCATATCTGGCTACAAAGAAGGGTTCAACAAGATTCAGTCCTTGGTTGATGTTGGTGGTGGCATTGGAGGGTCACTCTCTGAGATTGTTAGAGCCTACCCGCATATCAAAGGCATTAACTTCGACTTGCCCCATGTTGTTGCCACAGCACCTGACTATGATGGAATCACACATGTTGGAGGTGACATGTTTGTGTCTATTCCTAAGGCTGATGTTGTTTACATGAAGGTATATATATCACTCTTATCTTTGACTTTATCTTTAATGGAAAACCTCAAAGTCTTCTCGAATTACTTTGGCTATTTTAGTAGGGGTTTCGATTCATGTGAAATGTGAGATACACTTTACATTCGAATTACTTTGGCTATTACTACTAGAAGGAGGTAGTATTAGTTTGGAAATTTGACATATCACAAACTTTTTTTTTTTAATGCAGTGGATTCTGCATGACTGGAGTGACCAACATTGTGTGAAGATCTTGAAGAACTGCAGGAAAGCAATACCAGAGACAGGGAAAGTAATAATTGTGGACCATGTTCTACAGCCAGATGGGAATGGGCTATTTGATGACACTGGCTTTGCATTTGACGTGATGTTGCTTGCACACAATGCTGGAGGGAAAGAAAGGACAGAGGAGAATTGGAAGTGGCTCTTTGCAGAAACTGGATTCCCTCGTTACAACATCATCAAGATCAATGCCCTTCCATCCATCATTGAAGCCTTCCCAATATGAAGTGATTAATTAGGCCACATACTGTGCCATTGCAACGTGCTTTGTTTGTGTGATTGATTAACAGCAATGAGCTTTGCATTGTGTTAGGCAAATGCCCTTATTGCAATGTATCAAAATATGAATAAAACACCCATCAAGCTTGAGCTAGGATTTTGTATATGGGCTATGACCCATTAAGTTAACGAGAGCTTAGTGGTGTGTGTGAAATGTGAAGATTCTATTGCTGTTAATGATTAACTATTTTTGTGCAATGTTTTTCTCCCTCTATCATCCTGTTTCCACCTAATAATCGCTTGCTAAGTTTTGGTGAGAATAATCATTTGCCAATTCAAGTTCCAAAAACTTTCAACATTGGGGTCAATGAATTAATCATCAACCATGATAAAATTCTCTTAACTACCTTGTGATATTCACTGGACTTCAATTAATTTAATTTGAACTCGATTGGTCCACGATTGGGATATAATTCTCCTAAGGATATCTATGACATTTTCTATTTACAAGATTCAAACATGTGAATTTGTTTAAGAAAAATAATTGTTCAACCATCTTACATCAATACAGTAGTTGGGATCTTTTAGGTTAGCCAATTGAAAAGAAATTGAGCATGCCTTATAGTGTGCTTTAATACAAGGAACCTACATTCCAGTTAAGCTGTTTTACTATAATAAGAGATGTAAGAAGAAAATAGTCCCTTCAACATCACGTTTTTGATACCTCAAAAGTCAAAACTATATAATCATCAAGTCCAAACACGATAAAGGCATCATTTAGTCAATTGCTCACTTTTTCATTTTTATGTTCTTGGTGGACTTTTTTTTTATCTAAGTTTTTGGCGAATAAAACAGATAATCAAAGAAAACAAACAGGCCCAATTTAGCCGCAATGTACAATGGTTTTGCACAAACATTACATGAAACACGTGAGTTACTAATGGATTTCTCCGTTGGTTTTTCCAATGGATTTATTGATAGAAAATGAGAAATCCAATCAAATTTTTTTAAAAAAAAACTTCAGTCATTACATACTGATTTTTCCGTTGGTATAATTTGCGCCAACATTAGTTGAATATGGCATGCACATTACGGACAGATTTTTCTATCGATAAGTATTATCAATTATTTTTTGTTCAAAAATTTATTTTAACGACGAAATTTTTTGTCAGTAATTATTTAAAAATTTTTTATAAAATTAATTTTACCTACGGAAAAATCCATCGATTATTATTCTTAAATATTTTTTCAAAAATTAATTTTATCGGTAGATTTTTTCATCGGTAAAATTAATTTTGGAATAATTATCGACGAAAAAATCCGTAAAGAAATTTTTTTGGGAAAAAATAAAACCTATGCGTTATGTGTAGTTATCAACGGATTTTTTCCATCAAAAATTTAAAAATCCGCCGGTAATGTTATTACTGATAATGACTAGTTTATTCTCCCCAAGCTCATTATGTTCTTGACTCTCTCTCTCTCTCTCTCTCTCTGTGTCATGACCCGCCCCTAGCTTATCGCACCCGGGCCAAAGCTAGTTCTCCCCCCACCATCGGCGCCCTGCCATCGATCACTGCATCCCCAACTCTAGCCTAATGCTAATGCCACTATGAACGTTAGCCAACACTGCACGTCGTGCCACGTCGAGATCTGAGGTAGCCTAAGGTCTCCTCGCCATTGCCGGATCTAGAAGAAGCCGAAGGTTGTCATGCCACCGCTGCACCGTTTCTCTCTCTCTAGCGTTTTGTTCATGATCTCCGCCCACCCAGCACGGTGGCCAAGGAGGAATCTGCCATTGCTTAAGGAATTGCGTTTTGTTCGCGATCTACATCCGTGTCACAACCTGCCTATAGACGTGACTGGCACGTGAGGAATTGGATCCCCATAGGAGCATCTAATAACGTTATTGGCTAATATGCATAAATAAATTGAATATATCCAAAATATCTCAAACTCGATTAAGTTTCATAATTCTGAAAATGTTTCCAATCGTAAATACTGAACATAAAACTACATAAAATTCATAACTTGGGTCAAAGCCAAACATAATTAATTAACTGACTGAAATTCTGAAAATAGTCAAAACAATATAATACATTTCCAGGATCCTACCTACACAATTATTAGAGCACTACTAAACTGACATGACCAACCATAAGCTCCACTACAAAGCGAAGCTCCCCAAAAGAAGCTGCAATACTACTGGGGAAGATCTTGAGGTACAACTGAACCTGCAGCTATATCTGTAAGGTGGGAAAAGAGAGGGGTAAATTTGGGATGATAGGGAGGAAAAATGTTGAGAGAAAATCATGCTTGACCTTCCCCCTTTAAATAATATATTGTTTTTAGGTAAAAAAAACCTAGATAATTAAACTTATTGTGGGCAACACTCGCTGCAAGGAAAATGAGAATTTTCAACAGTTCTTGACAATCAAAGTATGAATAAAAGTGTTGTTAAGAAAAGTAATTTCGATATAAGATGGCCGTTGAAAATACCTATAAACTTTTGTCGACAACTAGTACATGTCGAAAATACATATTTTGGATGTTTTCGATATATATTAACTGTCAATAAAAGTTTATAAGTATTTTCAATGATCACTTTTTGTCGAAATTACTTTTCTTGATAATATTTTTATTGACACTTTAATTATTGAGAACTGTTGAAAATACCAATTTTTCTTTGTAGTGTGCACTGTCACACAATTAATATATATTGTTTTCTAAAACCAACCTAAAGAGTGCTTTGGAGCATTTGCTCTTACAGTTTTCTTGAAAATTAAATACCTTTTACATTGTAGAAGGAAGTAACACTTGGTTTGGTTCTTCAAAATTTCAAAAGAAAAATGTCAATAATTTGGTGTTTCAATAATATAAATACATCTTTATTGATATATATATATATATATATATATATATATATATATATACACACACACACACACACACATCAAAATGATGATTACCCAATATGAATTTGTGCAGACATCACATCAATTCTATAGAGATGTGCTGTTTGAATATTTCAATTGGTCATCAATAGGAGATAAAATAAGATTTGTATATTAAGTTAATTTAATTTTCACACACCAATAACATAATTATATAATTTTATATTTTACCAATATAAATTTTAAAAATGTCTACAATAGATAATTGTCATAGTAAATAATTATTTAATTTGAATTGATATTTTTAAAATTTTTATTAGTTAAATTCAGTACATATAAATTAATCTCATATTAAAACATACTAACAACTTTTCTTTTTCTTTATTTTATTTGTTTATCACCTCACTCACATGATGTCACGAAAAAATGTTCCTAGTTCTTTAATGTTATCTTTTTCCATCAAAATGGTCTTGAATTCAATTTAAATTTTGGTAATTAAAGCATCAATTTGATGACACTTACCCCCTGTTAACAATATAGTATTATGATTAAGATATTGTTGTCATATGGAAACCTCGTTTATTAAAGTATTAGTACCTTAAGTGCAATACTTTCCCTTTATTATGGTACTAATGCCATTTTCCCTTTAACAAAGGTTACTCGAAGAATGACGAAGGTGACAATATTATATATATATATATATATATATATATATATATATATATATATGTCAAAATCGTAGAAAAAGGATAAATGAAAGGGAAACAAACTAATTTGAGTTTTGGTCGATAGTGTATGCTTGATAATTGTGGTCAATAGACAATGAAATACTACTCTCATCCTATAGCTAAAGTTGAGATGAGTTTATATACATCTCAATAGAAAATATTACTATATTTTTTATGTAAGTAAAGTTAATTCATATAAAATTCAGTTTTCTAATGATTCGCATTCACATCTAGTGAAGTCTCTTTGAAGTCTAGAAACATTACATATGTACATTTTTTCTGTTTTTCCTAGATATATTAAGTCAACAAATGATACAAACTTTCAACATTCATTTATTCTACTTTTGTATTTGGTTAGATTATTAATGCTAAATTAGTTTATGTTTGTATAATTCTAGTCAAGAGTCAATATCTCTCACACATACATTTATATTGGTTTGACTATACTAGTCTCATATACATATATATACATTGGTCAGACTAATACACCTTAGCTTTTATTCTCAACCTCTGTCTTTGGTTAGATTATTAATGCTAATTTGTTTATGCTTGTACAGTTCTAGTCAAGAGTCAATATCTCTCACACAAACATTTATATTGGTTTGACTACATTAGTCTCATATACATACATACATACATATATATATATATATATATTCTTCTTTAGCCACATTATACTAATCATCAATTACATGTGACATTGTATTCCATTAATTTATTGTCATGTCTCTCACACAGGGTTTGAAGGACAAAGAGGAGGAGGAATCACTGCTTAGGCAAGCTGAGATATGGAAATACATGACAAGCTTCACGGACTTAGTGGCCTTGAAATGTGCCGTGGAGCTTCGCATAGCTGACATCATAAACTGCTATGGCTAACCACTTACCCTTTCAAAAATCATAGACAACATCGAAGATGCATCTTCTCTTGACCCTTCCTTGCTCCACCGTGTCATGAGAGTGCTTGTCCGAAGAAAGATCTTTTCTTTTGAGAAATCACCGGAGAATCGAGAAACCTTTTATGGCTTTACACGTGCATCTAAGTGGATCCTGCGTGACATAAATATGACACTTGTACCAATGTTGCTGCTGGAGAACCACCCTATGCACTTGAACCCAGCACACTTCATCAATGACATCATAAGGGAAGGAACCAAGAAGGGCACTGCTTTTTTTAGGTGCCATGGTCATGAGCAATTTGATTTGGGAGGTTTGGACCTTGAGTACAATAGGTTGTTCAATGAGGGCATGGGGTGCACTGTTAGGACCGTGTCCAAGGCCATTATATCTAGCTAGAAAGAAGGGTTCAGCAAGATTTAGTCCTTGGTTGATGTTGGTGGTGGCATTGGAGGGTCACTCTCTGAGATTGTTAGAGCCTACCCACATATCAAAGGCATTAACTTCGACTTGCCCCATGTTATTGCCACAGCACCTAAGTACAATGAAATCATACATGTTGGAGGTGACATGTTTGTGTCCATTCCTAAGGCTGATGCTGTTTACGTGAAGGTATATTTACCACTCTTATCTTTGACTTTATCTCTAATGTAAAACCTCAAAGTCTTCTCGAATTAATTTGACCATTTTATTAGGGGTTTCAACTAGTATGAAATGTGAGATGCACTTTGGAAGATAAATGCATAATGTAAATTCTTGATCCAAGACTAATAACTCTTTCCATTTAGGAATAACTCGCACTCTGGACAAACTGATGCATTGAAAAGTCAATGTATCTTGCTACTAGAAGGAGGTAGTAATAGTTTGGACATTTGACATACCACAAACTTGTTTTTTTTAATGTAGTGGATTCTGCATGACTAGAGTGACCAACACTGCGTAAAGATCTTGAAGAACTGCATGAAGGCAATACTAGAGACAGGGAAGGTGACAATTGTGGACCATGTTCTACAGCTAGAAAGGAACGGGCTATTTGATGACATTGGCTTTGCATTTGACATGATGCTACTTGCACACAATGCTGGAGGGAAAGAAAGGGCTAAGAAGAATTGGAAGTAGCTCTTTGTAAAAACTGGATTCCCTCGTTACAACATCATCAAGATCAATGCCCTTCCATCCATCGTTAAGGTCTTCCCAATATGAAGTGATTAATTAAGCCACATATTATGCCGTTACTACTTCCTTTGTTTGTGTGATTAATTAACAGTGATGAGTTTTGCATTGTGTTAAGCAAATGCCCTTGTTATAATGTATCAAAATTTGAATAAAAGCACTCATCAAGCTTGAGCTAGGATTTTGTATTGGACTATGACCCATTAAGTCAACAAGGAGCTTATTGGTGTGTATGAAATGTGAAGATTCTATTGCTGTTAATGAATAACGATTTGTGTGCAACGTTTTTCTCCCTCTTTCATTCTGTTTCCACCCAATAATCACTTGCTAAGTTTTGGTGAGAATAATCCTTTGCTAGTTCAAGTTGCAAAAACTTTCAACATAATTAATCATCAACCAAGATGAAATTCTCTTAAATATCTTATGAAACACATTGGACTTCAATTAATTTAATTTGAACTCGATTGATCCGCAATTCAGATATAATTCTCCTAAGGCTATAATGACATTTTCTATTTACAAGATTCAAACATGAAAATTCGTTTAAGAAAAATAATTGTTCAACCATCTTACATCAATATAGTAGTTGGGATCTTTTAGGTTAGCCAATTGAATAGAAATTGAGTATGCCCCATAGTGTGCTTTATTGCAATTAACATACATTCCACTTAAGCTGTTTTACTATAAGAAGCGATGTAAGAAAAAAAATTCCCTTCAACGTCAATTTTTTGATAGAGCAATATTTAGTATACAATAAAATTACATAACAAATATACACCATACACTTTATCACCACTGGGTGTAATGAGTGATAGGATGAATGGGGCCACATATCACATCTAATGATGATAAGATGTGTGGCATGCATTTATTATACAATTTTATTGTATACTAAATATTACTCTTTTTGATACCTCAAAACTATATAATCATCAAGTCCAAACACGATAAAGGAAGCATTTAGTCAATTGCTTACTTTTTTATTTTTATGTTTTCGGTGGACCATTTTTGGTGGATGAAACACATTATCAAAGAAAATAAACAGGCCCAATTTAGCTGCAATGTACAAAGGTTGTGCACAAGCAACCTGAAAATTTCAAACCAAAAATATAAAATCGCCTACAAAGTTGGCCCCAAAAAAAAGTGCAAAGTTGGACCAAAACACTGCAAGGCGTAATGTGCTCATCAATTACGTTTGTGCTCAACAACAAAATTAAAGCCCAATAGTTAACACCATATATTTTTGAGAAAAATATATCAATAAGGTATGTATCTCTGAGCCTTGTGTTGTGACGTGACCTATGGGCTATGGCCCATGCATATTCCAATGTCCTATTCTGTTTATAAAACATTTTGTCATTGTCTTAAACAAGAATGAAAATAAAATCGTCGTCTGCCACACATTTTTTTATTAAGTTCTTCTAAAGTGTTATGAGTCTTTTATAAAGTAAAATATAAAATTTCAACCATTAGTAGAAACAATAACCACATATACTATATCACATATATGATCTACAATACAGGTGTTTATATTTTGTAAAATTTTGAACTATTAGTTTACATGAAAAGGGTTACAATTTGCACTTTATTCTAAGCATTTTGAAGGAGCCAAATCAACTAAAATTTTGAAGTGGGAATAGCAGCATTCTACTTAAAAGTTATGGCATATAGTGTAGCATCTTATTATATGCCCAATGGATTTGACAAAGACTCCCTCACATCCTTGATAACTGCTCGAAGAAACTTTACAGATTGGGAACACATATATCATGGTTGATCCCATTCATCAACTAGAAAACCAGCGTGCACTTTTTGGATATGGTACGCTTGTAGCTTTAAGGTATGAGATTGAAAGCCTCTACAAATCATTACGGCATGGCACAATGAGCAAGTGGGGAAATGGGGGGGAAAAGAAAAAGGGGAAAAATCATTTCTTGAATAGGTGGGGGCTGCTTTTCCTTTATTTTGGTCCTTGTATTCCTCAAAAGGAAAGTGAACTAATTATAGACCGATTGGAAAAAAAAAATGAAAGGAAATAAGTTAGAAAAGGAACCCGCCTTTTCTTCCTTTTTTCTAAAAATATTAAAAAAGAAACAAAATAAAATTACATCATACTTAAGTTCCTCTCACCCCACCAAAATTGAGGCCTTTGATAAAAAATAATACGATACATAAATAGAATGATATACATGTGTGGCAAGGAAAAGATAAAAGGAGTAGGAGTTAATTGAAGAGCAAGATAAAACGTTAGTCTTTTCTTTTTGTTTTGGTCTGAACGTTGTGGTGACTTCATCGCGCACAAAAATGCAAAATAGGTGTTTTTGTTCCTTTTAAAATAGAGGAAGTGAAATACGAAGATCAGATTTTCTGGCGGCATTATGGAACGGGCCCCAATAATTTTCTTGTTAGGCTTTCTTTTTATGGTGTTCTTTTCAGGCCTAACCCACTAGGATTTCGATGGTGACGTCATATAAGCCCATTAATAATCTCCGGAAAGCCTCCAAGAGACAATCATCCAATATCGTAGTGGCATATATTCATTAACCGATTATTTTCCGTGAGTGATAAACATAACACATTGTATTAAATATTAATTAAGAGAAAATGATAAACATTAAATAGCATGAGGAAAAAAAACGCAATACAAATCCATTACGAAAACACTCATGATTTTTGTCAATAATTTCTGCCACATTCTCTATCTTACTATTTTATAATAATTTCGTTTTCTTTTATTACTTGATTTAATTCACTAAAATGCATCCAAATCATTGGTAATGAATTCATATGAAAATTTTTCACATATCCATAATCTATAATCTATCGATAATACTAATATTCCAGACTCATTCTAAAAAAATTTTCACAGGTGTCGCTTATAGAGCAACTTATGATCCATGATTTTTATCACCTTGATTATTAATTATTTTGTTATAAAAATTACTGCTATATCTATTTCATTAATACAAATATTTAACATTAAATATTAGATTTCCAACCATTGAAATTCTTAATGTAAATGATATAACGGATCAAATATACCAATCTAAATTATTTAACATTAAAAATAGATATTCATGTGATACATATATTCTTCTATTTTTTTATAATCATTTTTATTTTTTCAATTAAATAAGTATTTTTTCATATTAATTACAACATTTTAAATTTTGAATTCACCTTGATGTTTTGAATTTTAGATTCAATAGACTACTTAATTTCTATATCACAATAAATCAGAATCCAATCATATTAATGCAAAAATAAAATTGGAAACAAAAACTATTGCTATCAAGAAAGGTCCACTATAATCAAAGTATAAATCCATTAAATTACCCCTAGAATCTATAACATATTCATTGCTATAAAAGATGACCACTTATACTAATTGAAATAAAAACTCTTAACTTCTTTTAGAATATGCAATATCAGTTTGTTACGCAGATCTCTATTACCTAAAGCTTTAGATTGAAATCCTAACACCTCATTTCATTTCTCCTCTATATTCCACAACTTTCTTTTCTCTTCCATTCTTCCTCTCATCTATTATTTTAATATCTGAGAGTCATTTCAAAGACACTATTACACATATAGAGCTTTAGTGTCCACGTGTCATTCATATAGTGATTTAGCATCCAATTTTCTCAACATCTATGTCTACAATTTTTTTAACTTAATTTGTAATTTAATTATTAATTATCAATAAAATCAAATATTATAATTATCAAAAAATTACTTGAATCAATAAAATTTAAATCATTAAGATATATTCACGGGATTAAGAATCATTAAAATTACAATATACAATCAAAATTAAGAATCATTAAGAATGAAAAAAAATATAGTATTAAGAATCATTGAAAAATGGATTAGATATAAATGTAATTGGGTGATAAAAATATTAATGGTACCCATTACAATAAAAACTCATGTGATATGAAAAAAATTAAAAAGTGGAATGCCTTAATCAGATCAATCAAAAATGAAACTATTTGCAGAGAACAAAAAAAGAAGATGAAGAATAAAAATAATAAGAAAAATGAAAGTTTATAAATCTTACTCTTGATTTTTTCTGTTGCACATTGGATAGTGAACGTAAAAAAAAGATGGCAATTGCAATAAGATTATCTGAAATGGTCGAAAAAATACACCTTCAATAATCTCTGAGCTCTTACAAATAATTTTGCTAATTTTATATTTTAAAATATTTGAATGAATTTTAAAAAAAAGTTACTATTGAAAAAATTAAAAAATTGAAGATTTGAAAAAGAAAAAAATATATATAATAGAGATTTATCAGAATCTTAATTATAATTAGAAGTTATTAATGATTAAGATTTCATATAAAATTTACTGCTTGTATAAATCTACTATCAACTATACTAATATTTTAGACTCATTTCATAGAAAGTATTACACGTGTCATTTATATAGTGATTTAGGTTTCATGTGTCATTCATACAGTGATTTAGGTCCTAATTTTTTTCATATTTATGTCTAAAGATTTTTTTAAACTTAATTTATAATTTACTTATTAATTATTTTTTATATGAAATAAAATCAAATATTACAATCATTAAAAATTATAATTTATACTAAAAGAAAACTCATGTTAATATAATTATGATCTAAAATTAAATTAAAAATCATTAATAACCTCACATCATGAAGGTAATATAAAAAATTATAAAGAAAATATTTTTAAAATAAATCAGTTTTAAAATCATGTATTTTTTTTAAAGAAAATGGATAGGTTAAATTGTTAACGAATTGCTAATTGATTGATTTTGATATGATAATAATTTAAAATTCAATTTCTATCAAATTTATTTTTAATCAAATATTTAAGACTTATTATAATACTAATGTTTAAAACTCATTACATAAAAACTCTTCTGTGTGTTTTTTATAGAAAAATTATACCCATCATTTTCATAATCTTAACATTTAGAGTAAGTTTTTGAATTTAATTTACCTTCTAATTATCAATTATTTTTTTCAATCATACCTTCATATATCTCTACCATTAACAAAAGCAATATAAAAAATAAAAAAAATAGCATAAACAAAATTATAATTCAATATATTATACTATTAAAATTTTATATATATACATAATTATAGTATTAATGATAACAAACCTATTATAATTGTATTGCATTAGTAGTATTTGTTATTATGGATATTTATGTTTTGAAGTTCAAAGTATTTTAAATTTGTCCTTTTTGAAATTTTTTAATAAACCTATAAATATCAATAGAGATTGAAATTTCCAAGTGAAATGAAAAATTGGGACCCGTAATAGAGATGTGGATGAGAATGGAGGTAAAATTTTAAATGAAGGTCAAATTAGGGGAAAACTTGTTAATTTCAAATCTAGAACTTTTGAAAAACATAGTAAAAAATTATTTATCTGCCTTTATCACTATATCTTATTTAATTTTTTATAAGTTGAACATTCCAATCTATCAATTCTATAATTTTTTTATACTAATTTTTTTGAAAAAATACCTTCAATTTTTTAACACTAAAATATTTAAAAAAATCAATTTCAGAATTTACACTTCTTTGATAATGATATTAAATATTTATTAATTTTTAAAAAATAAATAATTATATTATTTTTCATTAAAAATAATATTATAATTGATATACTAATCTAATAATTGAGATTATATAAATTATAATTATATATGATTTTTTACTAGTTATTACACATTAATAGGAAATGGTATGTAATTGAAATCAGATAAATTAAATTTATATATTATTTTTGTTAATTAGAAAATATATTTTTATAAACTAAATATTTTAATTAATTAAAGAGATATAAATGACTAGGAATGATTAAAATAGGTACACGTGAAAATTACCCATAATAAAAAAAGGAATTAGGATATATTTTGTCTTCATAAAGTTGATTAATAGGGGCTTAGTCCTTATTTATTAAATCGAATAAGGATAGGGATAGTACACCTTTATGTTTTTAAGGTTTAATTACTCTGTATATTTCTTTAATTTTACTCGATTTTTAATTAAGTTCATATAGTTTAAAAGTTTCTAAGTAGGTCTCTATAGTGTATAAGATTTTTCAAACAAGTCCCTGTTGTTATAAAAAATAGAATATTCTATGAAATATAGAATATTCCACTTTTATGTCCCTCTTCACATTATGGCATGGACCTGATTGAAAATTCTCATACACTATCGGAACTTACTTAAAAACAGGGATCTAATTGAAATTATATGAAACTATAGAGACTTAAAGAAAAATTAAACTTTCAAAATATGTATTTGTCTTTCAACTGATGTCTCAGTTTTAAGAGAGGTGCAATTTTAGTTTCTTGGTGGAGTATAAATTTTTATTGCATATTTTACATTACTTTTGATATTGGATCTGCTTGTCCCTCTATGCATTGAGTTTTAAAAATTATTATTCTACCATTCTCTAAGTTTGTAATATTATTACATTGTCATTTCTTTCATTAACCATAAAACAAATAAATTCCACAAGAGGTTACTCAAGGAAAATATAGTACCTTCAAAATCTAAATTTCAATGGGTTAATAAAAGAAAAAACTTCAAACAATATAATCTTTATAATGTATCAAATTCTTAAGGAAACCCTACACAATATACATAATAAATAGACAACATAACTTATCACTACAAAGAAGGACTAAGTTGTAAGAAAATAATGAAAATGACTGAAATTTAATAATATAAACCTTAACTAATTTTAATTTAATAGTAAGGGGAAAGATAGTAGACACATAGGAAAAGATTGAGTGATATGGGAGGACACTAGCATAATATAACCTCAAAATTGCAAAGATAATCATTAGAATGTGATTCGATATTTACTAAAATTAAAAAAATATAATAAAACTGAAAACATAATTCTAGAGGAAAAAAAAATCTAATACCAAAAGTAATGTAAAATATATAATAAAAAATTTGTACTCCACCAAGAAACTAAAATTATACCTCTCTTGAAATTGAGGCATCAGTTGAAAAACAAATGCATATTTTGGAGGTTTAATTATTTTTGAGGTCCCCATAGGTCCTATAACTTCACTCAATTTTCAATTAGGTCCCTGTTTTTAAGTAAGCCTATAGAATGTATGAGAATTTTCAATCAGATCCTTGCTGCCATGTGAAGAGGGAGATTGAAATGGAATAGAATGCTTTTGTTTTTTTTATAATGGCAAGAACCTGATTGAAAATTCTCATACACTATAGGGACCTAATTAAAAATTGAGTGAAACTATAGGGACCTATAGAGTAATTAAACTTTTTAAATTATTTTTATTGTATTTGTATTACATATATATTTTTAACTTTAATTTGGATTATGTTGCATTAATAATATTTGTTATTATGGATATTTATGTTTTAAATTGTAAAATATTTTAAATTTTTTTCTCTTTTTGAAATTTGTTAATAAACCCTTGATTATCATAAGGATTCAAAATCCCCACGAGAAATGAGAAATGAGGACCTGTAAAGGGGATGAGGATAAGGATGAGAGATAAAATTCTAAATAGCGACAAGAGGCATGAGACATGTCCCTTTTCTCATGGATACTCATTGTCATCCTTATAAATGACTCATAATATAGTAAAATTATCCATTTATTCTCTTTCTTTATTCAACAATTTTGACTTTTAAAATATGTAAATTTTTCATCAAATAGGCTCTTTATTATTAGTTGTAGGTCGTCTATCGAGATATTTTCAACCTTATAAACATAATATTCAATATAAGATATAAAATAGAATTACACATTTATATTTTATCCACTTATTTAATTATTTAACCATTAACTTACTTTTAAGATATATATATTCAATTTTATATAAGATATATTTAAATAAATTATTATTTATTTTTTATAATAATTAATAAATTATTTTTTATTATCTCCCTGTGCATCGCACGGGTCAAATGACTAGTAATTATATATATAGCTATATTCATTAAATATTTGCTAGAAAAAACAACAGTACTCGATCTAGGATTGCGCTCCATCCGATATAAGTAGGTTAGAGTATGATATCGAGATGAATTAGATATATTCATTTAAGCTCGTTTCACATGGCTTGAGTTATAACTTAAATTTTACCCAAAAAACTATAATTTAAGTAGTATGATATCATTAAATTTCATACTCATTTAAATTATACATAGATTCTTGACACATCTTTTTCAAATTGTTAGGTTATATGTATTTAAGATATTAAATTATTATTATTATTATTACTATGTACATTAAATGTTAAAATATTCCTTAAGCATTTGATAAAAAAATCTAACTAGTGTCTCAAGGACACAAATTAAGGAAGTAAAAGAGAAAATTTTTACCTTGGAAAGATAAAATTTTGTGTTTTCCCTACTTACAAGTTAGAACCCATCATAAAATTTAAAAATTTACCTTTTTGAGTATATTTAACCATAAATATACTTATTAGAAAGATTCTAAAAAAAAAATGTATGCAAAAGAGAGTCCAAATACTAGTATTTTCTTGGCGGCAGAGTATGGAGGGGAGTGAGAGATTGAGCTACATCCCCCTACTATCCGCACTTTTGTTATGCCTATAAATCACCCTAGTCTAAAATTTACCATGCACTAAATAATTAGCATTGAATTGCACTATATGACACGTGGCATCCCATCCTAAGTCGGATTAGGACAAGCCGAAGTGCTAACAGCTAATCTGATCTTGAAGCATTGACTTGGAGGACCATAACCTCCATGTGTGTCTGTCACCGCAAAGGGCATGGATTTGTAGGTATGTGCACACTCCACTTTGATCAGCTGATGACTTGTTTCCCCTTGTCTTACGAACTGATAGCTTTGTCACAATAACATTTATGGTTGGTGGCTGGTAGCAAATTTGGGATAGTATTGTTATTTCAACACCTAAAAATGAGTATCTAATTAGAATATATACTCTCTTACCATTAAATGTACCAGATTGGTGGAAAAAGTGGAGAAAATCATCATATCCAATGTTGATGAAATGAGTATTCCAGTTGGACACCCACTTGAAAGCGTTACAAATAACATTTGCCTTTTGGGATCAGCTTATTGTGATGGCCATCTCTCAATAGTATTTTCAAATATTAAGATCACAGTGGTATTGCATAACAACCCTTTTGCTTGTGTTCACTGAAAATGGTGGATTTCTCCTCTAATGTCAAAAAAAGAAAGCCGCCACTACATTTTATTTATATAGGATGAGGCTCATCAATAGCGTCCAAAAATTGTACACTAGAACTATATGTTAGCTATATGCCATGACGCTTATTTAATGGATACGACTTGTCACCATATTATTAATACCTCAAGCTAGGCTCGGTTTTAAGAAGGAGAATTGCACGGCATGGGGAGCTTAGATTGCTTAATGGATTTGAAGATAACCACGTTTCATGAAATTGGAGGCATGACGTAAGTATGTTACCATACGGGAGAATTAACCTCATAGGTATGTTTGATTATGGAATAAAAATTGGGATAAATTTTCTATAGATGAGTTGTGTGATTTAACCCGTTTATATTCTTTAACCAAACACACCCCCAAGTTAAAATGACTAGTTATTAAATATTAAGTCGTACTCTTTTGAGTTATGCTATCCCAAGTGTGGGAAATATTGTGAAATGCACTTGACGTACCTGTATGTGACAAGCTACAAGTGGTTTCACAAAAATTATGGATGGTTACAATATCTTGGTATAATTCCAGTAACTGTTTTATGGAATATTGGGAAGTATTTTCCCATCAATTTGGCAACAAAACTAGTAGCTATCTAGCATAGAAGTTATTTTTAGTTGAAACCACATGTAGTTTCTTCCTGGTCGATTTTACCTGAGCTAAATATAGGACTACTAGGATCGAAAAGTTTTATCCTTTCAAAGTTTTAACGAAACCACAGTTGATCTACACGCTTGTTGGTGCAAGAAACTTCGGTTGATGACTCTGCAATTTAAGGACAATTTTTTTTTAAGATAATTGATAATTATAGTAAAAATATGAATAAAAAGACTAAAATTAGACATATCAACTACTAAAGTGCATAACCTAAGTAGACATAGTCATGAAACATGAAAAAGCCCTAGATTACTAATTAAATTGTAAATTGTGTACTAACCACACCATTGTTTTCTATAATAGCTAGCCGAGTTCAATCATGCCAAATAAATAATAATCATGTTCTTTGAAATCAACATATATCACATTTAAATTCAAAACTATTGCATTGCTCATATATGAAAACATCTATGATATAATCTAACTGCAAATTGTAATATTTGAATAATTGCATTGTGATAAATACTAATTTTATGTCTCTCTAAAATTCATGAAAAACTTGTTACTAAAATTTATATAATGTATCAGACACAAACTAACATACAATCAACAACAATGGTCCTATGTATTTTCTAAAAACAATTAATTTCATAATAACAGGATAAACAGTAAACATTCTCTTGAGTTTTCTAATATCATAAATCATATAGCAATAATATATAATTTTTAAAATAATTTTAATGAGCAAATTATAATTTATTTTTATGAGCAGATACACACTTGCCATACTTTGCTAGAAACATATTGTCATTGCTACACAATTCTGGGGAAATAGAACGGTGTTCCCAATTGATATAGAATAAGTAAAGATCGATTAGACGTGATATGGAATGGAATGGGAATGGGAATGGGAAGGGGAAAGTTACACCTTACCGTATTAATGCCAAAGAGCCACTAAACTCATAACCCACTAATTAAGAATAGTGAAAAAAAGCTTCTTGAAGGTGGAAGATGGAGAAGGTGAAAACTTATCCATTTTCTTGAGAGAAACTGATGATATGGGTCAGGTAATGTTCTTGAAAAAATATTTGGGGTGTTATGATATGTTATATTTATAATTTGGGAAAGATAAAAGGCCTCTGACGTGAAAACTATCATGTTTGCAATGTGAGCGTGCTATATCCTAGGCTTGGGTGGCGTTATAGTATGCTTGAGCGAAGAACGCGTTGTTGTGCTGAGGCACGACTGGTCGTGCTGAAACTCACCTATTTTTGTTCTAACTTATCCCAAAGTTCTCTGAACCTTTCCTAGGCTTAACCCAAACTTAATTCCTAGCTTAGAGTTGACCTTTCTAAAGGTGTCTCATCCTAGAATATTACACCAACACTCATTGTTTGCCCTCTTACAAAAGAAAAGGTGATATAGTTTTATCATATATATTCAAATAAAATATTTTGCAAATAATGTAATATAATTATCTTATTCAAACAAAAATTTAGAAATGAAGAGAATTTAGTTCAATCATTCAAATCTTCCTGCATTTTAACTTTATTTAAATTTAAAAAATACTTCATTCAAACATACTTTTAATATTTACTATTTATTTATTAATTTTTTAAAAATTAAAATTTAACATTTTAGTTTATAAAATGTATTGAATTAATTTTTTGTGTTAGATTTTTTCTAAAAAAAATTATCTAAGCATTTTGAATTTATTATATGTTTCTGCCAATTAAAAATACTTTTCCATAAAAAAATTACACAAACAGGTCCTTACTTTTCCATGATACCACTTTATTAAAGAACACACAATGCATACGATCATTCCTTTTCCCATTGAAGAAAATTGATATGGTTGATTCCTAATGCCTCATGTTTCCTTAAAATTTCAGTGGGCAAAACGTTGGCTTCTCACATATTTTCCATTGAAAAAAAAAAATCTTTGATTTATGGCCGGATTTGATAAGAGTAAATTGGTAGGAAAAATGACAGATTTTCTCCTAGAGGTTAGAGACATTGCTAATGGAAAAGCATCATACATTCCTCACCCTTAACTTAGATCCAACAATCCACCAAAACAATAGCATAAGAAAAAAAGAGAGTAATAATAGTGGGACAACTATCAAAATAAGTCAGCAAAATTACCTTTTGTAAACTCGTTACATTAACATCATTCATTTACTCTAGAGACAAAATTACCTCCAAAATCTAGGTAAGGATCTTTTTCTCTGCCTTATTTCACAACCACTTCTATTTTCGGGTAAGCTCATCCATATGCCATGCATGACAGCATTAGCCATATTCAGTTTGGATGCGCCCGGAAACAATCCAATATGCATGTATATATACCCATCAAAACAAGCTAGCCAATCCATCCCTTTCTCATGAATCCCTCTATAGTTGCGTTCTTCCTTTTTTTTCTTTTTTCTTTTTCTATATTAAATGAGTGCGTACCAAAACAAAACCAATGATGAAATACATTGGTCCTATGGGATTTATACTTAAACTATTGCATGCAATAGCTAGTGAGAACTAGGAAAATTGGCACATGAAGAAAATTGGAAAAATGTGCAAGATGCTTCCAAATCACTCATCCGATTCATTAACCATTGCATGGTCAATAGCAAGTGATACACAATCAAAGTTCTATAGTCTAACTTCTGTGCCTCTGACCTCCTCACCTATCTCTGTACATGGAAATACCTCTTCAAAGGAGGCTGTTAAAAGGGGTCAATTCATCAGCCACCCTTTTCTTTGGAATATCACAAGAAAGGCAGTTATTTGTGCACCATGTTATGGACATGTTAATGGACGCCTCACTCATAGTATAAAACATATTTAAAATTTTACTTTTTATTTTTTTTAATCTATTTTTCACATGGTGTCCTTTAGGAATGTCCAACACGGATGCACAAATAATATTTTCTATGATCTATCACAAGGGCGGGCTTGTCCTAAAATACTCCCTCAAGGGTTAAAAAGTTGAAACCTCAATTCATACAAATCCTCTTTTCTCATCACCCACTCAAACCAAAAAATAGAAAAGCGCAATTAATGGTCCATGAAAGTGCATAAAAAACTAAAATATCCAAAAGAAGGAGGATTTTTTTTTTCAGCTATCAATTTTTGCTTTGCAAGTGCCCAAGTCTTTGCAGCTAGAGTAGTAGTGGATTAATCCCCCTTTTTTTTCAGCCATGCCGAATACCATTGAAGTAATTAAAGTCATGATGCTGGACCCTTAGTTGCTTCAACCATGAATCTGCCACGCTCAATAGTGACACTAGCCTCTCTTGGTCCCTACCACAATTGCCTGAGACCCACACGTTCCCCCCTTGCATCTTGTAAGTTGCCAAACCAAATGCTGGCAGCGAGATGCCTTCCCCTTCCTTTTTCTTCCCATGTCCACCCTCAATATCATCATCAAGGTCCATACCTATACAAATGTGAAAACAAAATTAAAGACCCATCATTCAAGGGCATATTAGTAATAATCTCACAAATTTAAAGTTCTCTCAAGTGAGATCTTTTTATGGTGCAACAAAATTAAGTAGATTTTAGTGGGCCCTTCCTTCACCAATCAAAAATTGGATAAAGTGATAGTACATAATCATCGAAGTGAATCATAAATATAGCTAGAGAGTACTACCTTGAAATGAAGATGAAAGTGTGTGGTAAGTGAGGAAGCATGTGGAGAGCTCTTTAATTGTTCTTCCCATTGGGATATGATAAATTGGGTACCTGAAGAATAGAACAAGTTAAGCATGAGTGGAAAATTTATTCATCAATAAATCATATCATAAATGCTCATGATACTAGAAAGCCTAATGTGAAGGAAATATATATGCTGGGATCAATTTCAAATGTATTTTACTACTTAACCATTCAGGCTATATTTTGTTTGCCATTTTTGGTGGCAAAGTCAAGTAGAGAAGGAAAGAGGAAAAAGTAGATCATGGTCAAGTAGCAGTCACAGGTAGGAGGGTAAATTAATTAGTAATTACCAAGCAACTGCCATCCAACTTGCTGGCGAAAGGTCTACGCTTCTTAATGACATCAACCTTGGATATCTTTGTGCTAATCCAGTAATCTGAAAAAGAGGAAACATCCCACCAAGTCAACAATGGAATCTATCTCTATACTTTCTATAGCTGTTATGCTAGAAGAATTTTTAGTTGCTTCACAACAATCACTATAATCCAAACAATGAAAACTACATACATTAAGGGGGTATAATTCCAAAACGTGAAAAAGGAAAAAAAAAAAAAGAGAGAGACAAGAACATATGCTAAATAAGCATAACTACCATATTGAAAAGAAATAAAGAAAGGGGAATATAAATGTATGATTTCGATTTCCGCTTGAGAGAGAGAGAGAGAGAGAGAAATAGAGAAAAAAGAAAAAACAAACAAACAAAAAACATTGAAATATCAATATGCAGAGGGAAATGAGTCTCTTGATTCAAATTGACAAGTCAAAAGTCTCAAGTTTATCTTTTGGTTTCTACGGATGCCTATCATGAAAGGCATTTGGCTTGTTAGAGCACTTAAAAGTATTTTCCCCAAATTCCATGCCTAATCAATCGGTTCCTACCTCATTAAGGATATAAAAAGCAGAACATAGATAATTAGATATAGATGAAGTGCCATTCAAGGCACTAATAAACAAAATAAGAAGATGCTTGGGTAAGAGATTATGTTCTAACTTTTTTTACCTTATCCATTAGAGGAACTCTCCCATATGGAGTTGACCTTTCGAAATACTGGTAATAGAGGTGGCCTAATCTATCATTCAAATGCCAGAGACAATCTTGCTCAATCCCTCCCTCTTCTGAAGAGCTTCCATCCCACCTCCACAACTTGTCACACTCACTCTCATCGCTGTAGGTATCACTGTAGGAATCTCTTGTCTCACAGTCACCAGACTCGGCCTCTTCCCTGAAAATACATACTCATTCAAAATTATTCAGTCCAAGGTGAATTATGCTATATCAAATCACCAAGCTAACAACTGTGTGCACATAATTCCCAAAATCACTTCAAGTAATTAAGGTTAGAACAAATAAAGGAAAAAAAAATCTTGAATAATCCCATCTGTATTTTCAAAAGCACCGTCAATATAACGCGTGGAAGTTTGACCATAATAAGGAACATTAATATTATTACAGGGGAGGTGCATGTTGGTCAGCAAATATCAATGAACAAGGGTTCCTTGTCCGGTGGGGTTGATTGATTTCAGTTCTAAAAAAGTCTTCCTGATTACGAGACACATTTGGGACACCACTTGAAAACAAAAGCTAGCTTCCAACGAAGTTTTAAAATAGTGAAATATCATGAAACGAATACGTCTCAATTTGGTCAAAACTGCAATGAATCAATAATCAATTAATCCCCACCACACCACATAGACATAGCTACAGATAGATAGGTATTTGATAGCATATATGATATTATATACCTGAAACTATTGCTAGTGAAAATCTGAATTGCAGAAAGGTAAGGGACATAGTACTGAACAAGTGTCTCCACATTGGACAAGGTGATGGGAACACCAGCACCATAGGCACTCCATTCATCATAGCAGTTCCATAGATCCCCCAAGGTGAAATATTCCACCGTTTCTCTCTCCCAAGGGTGCCACAAACGGTTCAGACCTGTAATCTCAGACTTTCATAGACAAAAAGAAAAGACAACATTAAAAACAAAATGGAAAAAAGACAAAACATAAATTTAAGATAAATATACCACGATCTATCATCAAATGAAAAGAATAGAGAAAAAAAACGAGGAATGAATACCTTTGGAAGAAACTGGGAATGAACCACAGGGGTGGTACGTCTGAGGAAGCAGTCAAGGTTGGAAGAATGCATTGACCCTTTATCAAAAATCATGGCTTTTGGATAGACAGAGAGAGACGAATGTCAGAGAGAAAAGAGAGAGATAAGGGAGAGAAGGGAAGGTTTCAGCTTCTCTCCCAACCCTGAAACCAGAGGCAACTCAGATGGGGTTGAAAACCAAAAAACCGAAAAAAAAAAAATGGGAAAACAGGGAGATGAGAGAGAGAGAGAGAGAGAGATTGTCGGGATTGCAAAATTTGTGTGTTTCCAAAAGGGTGAGATTATGAGATGCGAAAAGGTTTGAAATGCAAGAAACGAAAAGCAATGGAGACTTCTATTTTTCGACGCCTTGGACACCGACTTCCCCTCAAAATCTCACACTCTATTTATGTTTCTTCTCTTTTTCTGTGTTTTCTCTCTTTATGTTCTCACAGAGACAATGACCTCACCAGCAACCTCGTAAATTCAATGCAGATTCTCATATGTAAACAATGGTAACATTTTCCTCTTCTCTTTCTCTTTCTCTTTCAATATCTCGCTGTTAGACCAAACCTTGAAGAAAACTCAAACCAACCCTGCTTTGTGTTCAACGTTTTAAGAAACACACTTCCCCGCAGGACAACAATAGCACGCTCACGCTTTAACCTTAAAACCTTGACACCGAATCAAACCAACATCACAAAGTCACGCGAAAATTGAAACACGCGAGAACCAGGCACAGACCCGGTGTTAAAAACCAGAACCGAAGGAGGGGAAAAAAAAGAGCTTTTCCCGAAGAGAAACCACGAAGTTTGTTTTTTCCTCTGTTGTTTTTTTTCTGATGTCTTCTAGCATAAAACTATGTCCCTTTAAGATTAGTCTAAGCGAAAGCGTTACAAGGGGAGGAATAATGGGGTGGTGTTTCTCTCAAGAAAACGGAAAAGCAGCACGATTTCGCGGGGGAAAACAAATGAAGCTAACCGAACGAGAGAATTAACTGTTGTGTGACAAAAGTGAGACGGAGATTTAATGTATGAAGGAAAAATCCAAAAGAGCTATAACAAAAGAGGGAGAAGAGGTTTCTGACTTTCTGGCTTTGCAGAGAAGCTGCGAATCGTGAATGAATGAAGTGTGAGAACAGAGAGAGAGAGAGAGGGGGGCAATGGATTGGATACAACACAGCAAGAACTGTGGCATTTGATTGCGAAAATTTATACATTTATGAGAATCATCCGTCTCTCTCTCAATGGCCAATGGTATCATCCTATCGAATAATAATTCAATAATAATTTAAGGAGTTTCTTCTCTATTTTTATAAAATTCAATATACTAATACTTTAATATTATTTATGATTAAGATGGTAACATGTGTTCCAATGACTTAATTTATTAAAATATAGAAAAATAAAAATGTAATCACAATCACAATCATTGAAGCAAAAGCCATGATTTAATAATAATTTTGTAAATTCATTATATTATACTCTCTCCTCCATTGCATATTAATCCGTACACTTAGAGGAGATCAGTGTCATTCAAATAAATAAAAAAAAATTAAATAAATTTCAACAAATTTCAAAAAAATTGGTGTTATTCGTCTTAATACTTTATATGATATGGTATAAATTACACGAAGATTTAATTTTGATACATAATTTATGAGAATTTTTATATTATTATTGAGTTATTATATACAATCGCATAAGTTATAATAATTGACTCTAATGTATATCTACAATTTAAAATATCATTTAAATAAAAAATGAGTAAATGATAATATATAGGATTTAATTTTTATACATTAAAAATTTCATCTAATCATATATTATCATGTAAGTAAAAATAATTAAGTTTTACATTTATTATCTAAAAAATTCTACAAATGAAAAATGGTTTGTTTTGATGACAATCAATATATAAAAATTAAACTCGAATATAAAACCATGTCTGTATATAAAAAAAGTAAACTCATTACAATACTAATACAATACTAGAATATGTTCCTTTTTGTTCCTTTAGAACAAGGTTTTTTACCATACCACAGGCACCGTAGCTATCATCTTTGAAATTTTCGTTGGTTTTGATCGGGGATTTAAATTTAACAGCTATACTCTTTGTTAGAGAAACAAAGCAGTAAGGTTGTATATTTTTCATTTAAATATCAGAATACGGCAGATTCCGGTTTTTGTGAAAAAAAATCTGGGGTCAAAGAATAGAAAAGTATGACCAGTGACCACAACAAAAAAAAACCAGAAAAATAGACAAGAATGGAGAAAGGAAGCAAAAAAATGGTATGAGAATTGACTAAACTCTGTTTTACTATATTTTTGTACGTATATGCCCTATATGAAATTAGAGTGATTAGTTGGTTCGCACAACTGAATTAAAAAAAAAAAATCTTGAGAACTGCCAAGCTTATCTTATGATTTTTTTTTTCTTAAATGTCTATAACTATAACCGACTGAGTTGCAGGTCATGATGCTAAGAGTGACTCCAAAGCAAGTTCTTAATTAAAACTGATTGAAAGTTTACATTCAACTCAAGATTTATTTATAGGACAATTCCAATTAATTTAAGTTATAAACTGCAACAAAAAAAAAGGGGGCGTTCTATTTATTCGTAATCACGTTATATAATAAAAATACTCATGTAATAAGCTGATAAATGGCCTGATGTTTAATCTCACTTGTAATCATTCACTTCTTACCTTATAGACGTTGAAAGAGAATACACTAATTTTAATGATAATAATTAATATCCTTTTTCCCACCTCATTAGTTGATGTTAGTTCCTTCTTTTGGAAAATACAATTTCAACGAGTAGAACTAATTATAATTTTCACATAGCCGTTGTCTTTGCCCAAAACCACTAAGTTTTTCAATAATGATCTAAATCTCTTTAGTCTTACCGAAAGAAAAAAAAAAAACTATCGAGAATTGAAAGCGAAATTAATCCTTGTGCGCAAACTTGCAACCAATCTCTCATCCATTAACAACTAAATTCGACTGCCTTTAAAATTTTGTTGGCTAGCTAGCATATAAAATGAGCAGTGCTATTTTAACATATAAAAATAGATGTCTAAATGAGACATCCATTTTATTATTATTAAATGTAATAAATAGATAAAAATAGTAGGAATTACTATCCCATCCAATAATAATAGAGTGGATATTTCACTTAAACACCTATTTTTTTAATATTAAAATAGTATTAATATATAAAAATTGCCTGCGGCTAGCAAAAGAAAAGCACATTTATATATAATTGTGTTGCGTAGCATCTTTCTTCCTGGTTCTAATTTGTAGTCTGCCTCCTAATTAAATACCAGGGTAGCGATAAAGCGAGCTAGGCACCGAACTGACCGACGTAGGGGAAACCGCGTTAACGTGGGTGCAAGTATGCTCGTACTAATTAATATACTATTATTAATATTAATACAGTAATACTGCGCTCCTATAACTAAGCGTAAAAGTTCAAAATATAACAATCTATATTTTATGTAATTTTAAATTATTTTATCTTATCTTCAACCGTAAATTCATCTTTTAATTTAATTTATGCTATATCATTATTTATGAAATTAATTATTTTTTAACTATTGTTATGGATTAAATTATTCTCGTAATATTGACATGCCTTCATTCAAGAGATCTTCCAACTTAACAGGGAGTAGGAGGTAGTGAGAGATAAATGAAAATAGGAGGAAAAAATGGTCGCTGTATAACACAAAGCAAACGAAACGATCCTGCTAGCTAGAATCATTTAACACGCCTGGATTACCCTGCACGGCATGGCATTGGCATTGGCATGCATGTAAGTATGTAACCCTTTGAACAAACACGAAAACTGTTCAAACAAAACAAATGATGTGAGGTGATCCCGGCACAATCACATTGTGACTTTGGTTATTTTATTTGATTTGTATAGTTTAATTTGTTCCTGTCATTCAAACCAGAGGAAACAAAGTTAGAAAAGGGAAAGAAGATGTCATGAATAAAACGAGATGCATAATTTCTTTGTGGGCCCTCTTGTTTAAGAAGGCGAGTTAAAATAATTTCTAAGGGCCTAACAGCTTGAATGAGTTCAATATATATATAGTTAGAGATGATAACTATGTTTATTTCTTTATATTGCTGTGCGTTATAGAAAAGGTGAATAACCAAAATTTGGGATTGAGATAGGTTAGATGGTTCACGGTAACCCTGAATCTTCTATTTTTGCCCCCACTATTCCTATATATAGCAATGCTGAGTTATTTTGGAAATCTCATATTAAGATCGCAATCATGCCCAAACAGTATTCACCTAAGATATGATCACCGCTTATGAATTTAAATAATCATGCGGGAGAATGTTTTAGTTAATGATAATACACTGCACATGTTAAGATTGGTTTGGTGACTTTTTCAAAAGATCTACTTTTAAAATGTCATAGTAATATTATTTAATAAAAAACATATAACTTGTTCTCAATAAGTAGAAGTCACAATAATAGTAAATAATAATATGCTTCAAAAATCCAAAATAACAATAATGAACATAAATATTAAAAAAGATTCAATTTTATTTTCAATAATTATAGTAAGACTATATTAGTCTTTTAAATTTCAGAGAACAGAAATCAATTCTAAAAAATACATTATGAAATACTCTCAAAATCATCCATAACTTTTAAAAATTAAGAGCACAAGCACCCAAGAACATAAAAAAATAGCTTATATTTCACCTGTGTAGAGCCTTTGTTTCCAACCTTTTGTTGATCTAAATGGGAACATGACTAACCATATCGTGTATAAATACAGTTAATTAATTATGAAAATTTAATTTAGGGAAAAATTCATTTTAGCTTTTGAGTTATAGATTATGCGTACTTTGCCCACAAATTTTTAAAGAAAATGTAAATCAACTCTTGAATTTTTTTGAATTTGCATTTTAGTTCTTTTTTAGAATTAGAATTAACAATTAAGTATTAAACCCTCAAAGAGAGATGTAAAGGAGAACACCAAGTGTTAATTAGTACAAGGGTAATAACAAAACAGAAAACAAAATGAGACTTCGACAGAAAGTCTAAATCTAACCCCCAGACATGTCACAAGAGCACAAGGCACAGCAAAAACTCTTTCCCGACAGGAACTAAGAAATAAAAACGGATAACAAAACTGAATCTAGTATTGTAATAGTGCCTTTTACATTTTGGGAAATTTGAGCCTTTGTCGAGGCTAAAACAAAACAAAACCACATGAAGTTAGCCGTGGTCACATTATTAATGGAAAACAAGTGCATTATTCCCCCTAAAGTTTGGGTCATGTGCAATCCAATATCCTAAATGAAAAAAAATAGTGTGTATATTGATATTATATACTTTCTTAAACGTTTTCTATTTTGGTTAATTATAGATAAAAAAAAAGTTAATATAATTGTCGATTTACACACCTAGAAAACATTAGGGATTTAATTGCATGTTTCAAAATGTTAGAATTAAAATGCATACAGGACTTATAATTCAAAAGAGTAAAATGCTTCTCTTTAATTTATGACCTATTGTTCATGTTGCAACTCAATCACAAGTTACTGTTGCTACCTTGACAATGACATTCATATGCAAATTGCTTATATTAATAGCTTATGTAAACATTCTATTCATGTTTTGTCACGTTATTTTTCATCACTAATTTTAGTTATGTTATGCCTTTGAACATCTGAAAGGCCTTGATTATAAGTTTGTCACATTTACCTCTTCAACGAGAGGGGAGACGATCATTGCATTCAATTTCAATGTGAGTAGCGTACCATGCTCTTACAATTTTATATTGAAAATATTATTTAAATACTTAAAAAGTGAGTATTTATTAAAACTCTCATTTTAAAATTATTAGATGTATGTGATGATATATTGTTCCCACCATAGAAGAGAAAACTGAACCGGACCGACCAGCTCGACCAAGAACCGGTAAACTGGTTGGTCTAATTAAGCTCAAAAAATTGAGAGAAGTTAAAACTGGTTAAGAACCAGTTAAAACTGGGAAAACTGGGCAAGACTGATGAACCAGACTGGTTTGGAATTTTTTTTCTTTTTTTCAAAACTTAATTACTGATATCTTGTGATAGTCACAGAGTAAAAACAAAAAAAAGGAACCAAAGAAAGACAGTAACAAAGATTGTTAAGTTGTTATTCTTCTCTCTCCATTATTCATAGATTGCTCACCATAAATCTCGCGGGTCACCAATAAATATTATTTTCAAATACTTTATGACCGTGTTGTGAGGCTGAGACTAGATAAATTTTATATAGATTATGTTTATTTTTATAGACTTATGAATATTTTTTTATATACTAATTAATCATATGTGTATATATATATATATATTCCTGTCGAACCGGTTAGGCTTCTAAACTTTTAAACCAGTATCTTGAGTGGTTCGATACCACGTCCGATCTTCTCTTCCTTGGTTCCTACACATTCTATCTATTACATCATATTCAATAATTCTAAAATAGATATCAATTAGGACACCCACTTTTTTATGTTTAAATAATACCACTCATTTTATATTTATGGGTTATTGTGCAGTATATGTTTTCTGTTAAGTGGCTTGAGTATTGGACGATGAAAAAAAATCCCGAAAAAGAGAAAAGCAAATTAAATGTTTTGAAAAAAATCAAATGTTAGAAGAAGGAAAAAGTAACCCATATAGAGTGTTTCAAGAAAATAGGACAAAATGATTCTAAAATTGCAAGAGTTGCGATTAAATTCTGGCTGAATAACAATACTTATAATTTCTTTAAATTTTGTAGAATTCAAATTAAAAGTCACATTTTCCAATTTTTATTCTATTTAATTATACATTTTATTATTTTTAAAACATTTTAAATATATTTAGAAAAATTAAAAGTGAATTTATCAAAAAGCACTTGATGAAATATTCAAAATAAATATTTTTATTATTACATATTTAAATATAAAATAAATTATTCATAAATTATTTTTTAAAAATTAATTTTATATAAATATTTAAATAAAAAAATTTTATCAAAGAAAATCCCGACCCATTCACGTGAAACTCGAGGAAAAGAAAACCGAGTCCTTTGTCCACTCTCATCAATCATCAATTCTCAATCCAGGACACTTCCGTAAAGATGATAATCTATCATTTTAAAATACGCTTAATTACTCTGTAAGTTTATATCAATTTTTAATTAGATTTTATAATTTAAAAATTTTTAATTAAATTTTTATATTATATAAAAAATTTTAATTGAATGATTGTGAATAATAATTGTTATAAAAAATAAAATATTTCTAATATGTACCAAAAATATACTAGATAGAGATAAAATATACTGAAAATATTTTAATTTTTATAATGGTTATTATTTATAGGGACTTAACTAAAAAATTTTATAAAATATAGAGATTTAATTAAAAATTTTTAAATTATAGGGACCTAATTAAAAATTGAATAAAATTATAGGGGTTTACAGAGTAATTAAACCTTTAAGATATCCATCAATTTAACAAAAACACATATATTAAAAAATAAATAATATTAACAATTAAATAAAATATAATAAATAGATTAATATATTTTATATATTAATTAATACAACACATATTTAAGATTAATATTAAATAAAATATTTTAAAAATATAAAATTAATTGTGAATGGTATTAAAAGAAAAAATTAATCCTCTATTGAAATATAAAATTGATAAATATTTTAAAATATAAAATTATTAAAGTGGACAACTATTTAAAAAAATGGAATAGTATTTTACTCTAACAATTCTCATCATTATTAACGTGTAGTTGGTTTTAATAGTTCCTTAATTTTTATTTTCATAAAATAAAGCCTTGTATAAGTTTGAATCGAATATATGAATAAAAAAATAAAAATATGTTTTCCTATCTAGTACTACACAGACCAACTCAGTTTAAATTAAATTAAATTAGTTAAATTTTATTAAACTTCAAAACTCAATATATATAATTTAGAAAAAAAAAATCAATTCTCATAACTTTTGTCATAAGTAGTTACCCAATATCTACGTACTTAAAAAATAATTTAACAGTAAGAATGTGAATAATTAACCATTTATGCGTTTTCCAAGACTTTCATAGTTCATCAAAGGGCCAAAGTTATGATACATTTGGTAGAATTTAATGTATCACATATGAGGATGGATCCTCTCATTTGTAAAGTACATATAAGAGGGCATATTTCAATTCAATTCGTTTAATTGTTTAAGCATATATTTTCAATATATTTTAAAATAAAAAATAAAGGATATTAATTAAAATATGACATCCTCATGTATTAATGATACAAGGGGGAATCCACACCCATCACATGCTAAATATTTAGTCACATTTACAAGTACACGAGCAGTGGATAAATACATTTTGAATAAATTTAGGCGCAGATTTCGATAATTGTGGGTCAATACTCCAACACACCATGCTTCATCTGACAGGTCGTAAACAAAATCGTAAAAATGCTAGTTCTCCTGGCTTATCTTCAATTAATCCCTGCCCCTGTTACCGGTTAGTACTTATTAGGTACATTTGACGTTGATATTAAGTTTGCCGTATGCGTCCCCAATATCAATTAATTTAATAACAATATTATTTGAATCTCTTTAAATTAAAGTCATCCAATATTTAAGAGACAAAAATACAAGCAATTTATCATCTTTTTAATTTAATTTCTTTCTCTAACTCCCATTCTTTTCTCTCTCTTGAGTGTTTAGAATCTCAGAAGATTAAAAACAAAAAACAAATATCTTTATTGATAATCTAAAGCAGTTTTGGAACGACTTGAATTTAAAGTGCAGAGTGCAGAGGGCCTACCGCGAATGCCCTCTCATTTGTTAATGCAAGTTTCACTGCTAGCGGTAGGGAAAGCTGTGACGTTGCCCCTTTTGCTGTTTATGGTGGACACAAACAGGGCTCAATGATACTGATGTTTCACTTTCAGCTCTACGTTAACAGGCATGTGCGTCAAATGGAAAAAAAAAAAAAGGAAAAAGTTGACCAAAATCATTAACCTTGTAGTAGGGGAGAAAAACGTAACTTCCATACAAGAGAAATTTTACGTGCTCGAGCAGGGAAAAAATGTATATTTTATCTCTATTATTAATTAATTGGCATGCATATTTTATAGATCATAATTATCTCTAACTTTTTTGTAATTTTAATATAATATTTAATATGTCAATTAATAAATAAAATAAAATAATTTTTTATTTTTAAATACTTAATTAAAATATTATTTTATTATTAAATATGAAACATATCTATGTACCGTAAAAGTGTGAAAAAATTTCTCATATAACAGTAGGTGCAAGCATTAACTTATCATGTGCCTGCGCACACAATAATTATATTTCTTTCCATTTAAAATATAAGTTATTTTTATATTTTTTGTTTGGTTTAAAATATAAGTCATTTTCATATTTTAAGAAAATATTAATTATTTTTTTATCTATTTTATCCTAATATTTATAATGAGTGAGAATGAGTAAATATAAATATATGATTATTTATTAAATATATAGTTTGTAATGAGCAATAAATAGTTTTTTGATTTTTTATTTTTTTAAAAAGATTAAAAAGACTCAATTATTACTTTTAATTTTCATGTATAACTTTAAAAGATTTATATCTGTGAACCGATGGAAGTTTATGGAGATATTCTCTAATTAGTAAGGTGAGATTATATCTATGACTGTTTGAAACCCGATGGAGTGATGATATTTATGTTCACAATCACAAATGTGTAGGATATAGTTTCAGAAAAAATAGTAAACAAATGATTATTTTTTTGAGCAATACACTCTCTCTCTCTCTCTCTATATATATATATATAAAATTATTTTTTAACATCGTGTCATGTATAAAATTTATTACAAACTTGAGTCTATATGAATACTCTTCTTATTTTTTTATGTTAATAACGTGATACTCAAATTAGAGGATGAAAAATAGGTTTAGTTCATCAGGTAATGGGTATAGCAGAACACCGACAAAATCAAAATACAATGCCATAAAATTAAAAGGAAATTATTTTATTATCATTGTTGATCATTTGGCAACACTAACGTGATGTGTGAGATGTGGTGACCACTATATTGATTGTGATATGGTGATGTGATCTCTTGCTATTGGGCCAGCGCGAGCTAATAATTATTTTATTATTATATTTTTGTTATGGTATTTTAAAAATATTAATACCCCTTGAATCTAAGAGTTGTAATATAATTATAAGTATTTAAAATATTAATAAATTTAATTAGTGTAATATATAATAAATTTTTAATCATAAATTACCTAAAAAATATTAGTATCATAAATTTTATGGAATACCAGAGAAATCCCGCTAATTATTATTGTTGATTTCCCGGTTCGGTTTATCTTTCAATGTACTTTTGACAGTATTACTTTAAAAAAAGTTAAATTATAAAAAATTTATTTGTATTTGATTTTTATATTTTAGAAATAAGTTAAAGATAATGATTTTTGTGTGGAAAGAATAAAATGAAGCTACTTTTAGAAATATAATTACTAAAAAAAGGTTTCATTCTATTCGAAATAGGAGAATGAAAAGTAACTTAGAATAATGGTAGATATATAAAAAGTAAGTTATCAATAAAGAGAGATGTTTAAAAGTAAATTTAATTACTCTGTAAATTTTTGTAATTTCACTCAATTTTTAATCAGGTGTCTATAGTTTAAAATTTTTTAATTGGGTCCATATACTTTATAGAATTTTCAATTGAGTCTTTATGAGTAATAAATATTATAAAAAAATAAAATATTTTTTATATATATCAGGAATATTCTAGGAATATATTATATGGAGATAGAATATATTAAGAATATTCTATTTTTTTAATAGGTATTACTCATAATGACTCAATTGAAAATTTTATAAAATATAAGGATCTAATTAAAAAAATTTAAACTATAAGAACTTAATTGAAAATTGAGTGAAATTATAGGGTTTATAAAATAATTAAACCTTAAAAGTATATCTCATTCTAATAGAACAAGAATAAAAAATAAGTTAGATCTCTTTCTATCACAATTACTTTTCATCAACTTAATTGAAAGTAATTTTCATCTTACCAATTGAATACTCAAACATATTTAAACTTCTCATTCTCATGTTAAGGTGAATAAAAGTAGTTTTGGGCTTACCATTTTGCAAACCAAATAAGCACATAACTATTTTCTTTTGTTTTCATGAAAGAGGTAACATGATTAGGATTTTACTAACAAATATTTTAAGAGTACTATTAAAAAAATAAAAGATTTTTAATTAAAAAAAACTTTTAAGCTTTTAACATAATTAATGCATTGGAAATTTTAAATTTTTTTAATTGTTTACTCATTAATTAGTGCTCTGGAGGTTGTTGTCAGCAAAATCCAAATAGCTATTAGTGCTACTTTAGTACTTCACCCTTTGCATATTCTTCCACAATTTAGATGTATTGATGTAGAGCAAAAAAGATAATGACTATATATTTCATTTATATCATAACCTAGAAAAATTAATAAAAGTGGCTGGCATTTATATGAAGAAAAAGAAAATTTAATAGTTGCATCAAACTTTCATATTTCATCTGAAATTTAAATTTAGCTAAGCCACATGTGAATAACCTTTTAAAAGATAAATAATTTTAAAGTTAAAAAATGTGTACATTTATCTCGAATAAAATGTTTACCTGTCATCATTTAATTTAAAAATTAGATGGAATAAATATAAGAAATTTGCTATTTTCCTTTTTCGAAAAATAAAAACTAAACTCTTCTATCATGTTTCAAGTGTCCCTTCAAACTTCCTTGAAATAATCAGTTCCTTGGACATTTTTCAAAACTTTATATCGATTCACAACAGGGACGACAAAATAATTTATGAGCCTACTGTTTATTCAGTTCAAGCAGGTATAAACTTACTTCATTATATTTACTAGTATATTAGTTTTAATATAGTAAATCTATCAAATTTAATGCATGTATTCAATAAATAATAAATTATTAAGATTTACTATTTTAAAAACATAAATGACAACATCTTGAAATGTATTTTCAAAAAATAAATGTGTTAGATATTCATATATAAAAATAAGAGATTATTTTGATTTACAGTTAATTTTTTTATACTATCATCCAATCATATGTTTTTATTTATGAAACGCAGTGAATACTTAAGATTATTACTTTTGCTCATTTATCAATATATGAGTGAATGTCTATTGAAGGTTTTTTACACTAGCAATGTATCAAAATTAAATTCTTAAAGTAATTAATAAATACATTAACTAATTATTTATTAAATAAGTTATGAATAATTTTTTATCAAATTATAAATATATATATATAAATATATATGTGTGTGTTAATATTTTACTTTTTACACATGCATTTAAATTCATCCTAAAATTCATGCAACCCATTTATTAACCGCCCTAAATTCGAGTGTCTAATAAAGACGGGAGTCGGCAGAGTGTCTCCCAGCATCAATCCATATTGGGCACATCTAGTATCCACAGGGAAGAGGGCCCAAGTTCTGACTGCACGTGACAATTATCTTTTCCTATCTTCTTCTTTTTTTTTTTTTATTTGGTCTCTACAATGCTGAGTATTAGTGAATGAACTTAACAAAGGAGATCGAAAACAAAAAAGGGAAAAAATAACAAAGGAGCAAAGCCAAGTGTATGATGATGCCAAATATGTTTGGAGTATGTTTCCGATAAAGTTGATTTCCGACTAACAAGCTAATAAAATTGGATATGAGACACGTTAAGGGCTGAATGTTCTATGTTAATTAAGTCGTAACATGTCCTGCCTAATTCCAAATATGATTCTTATAAGAACTGTCCATTAGCAGTTCTAAGAACATTAAGACATAGCAAAACCGCTCTTTTATGATTATTTAATGAGTTTTATTGTTTCAATGAGAAAGTTATTCACATACCAATAGAGGTATGTAATTCTATTGGGCTTAATAAACCGATCAAAAAGACCATATCAGTTCAAAGTATATAATATTTATATGTAAAAAATGTGTTCTATGATATGTATGGAACCATTTGTTAACGAGTTAAGAAATTAATCAAAATCTATACACATTGCGAGATAAATGAACCGACTCATGGATCGTGACCCCTCTACTCAACTCTATTTTGCGATTGGCCGGATAGTTTGTCCCACTTTGACAAAAAGAAAGAGAAATGAAAAATGAAAAGACAGTTTGTCCCACTTATAAATGTTTGCCGGAAACTCTGAAATTTAGTGTCGCAAGTTCATACCATGGGCTTTGGCACTCAACTGACTACTGGTCCAAGTACATTCATTTGCTCTCTTATAAGCGAAAATTTTTAGATGGGTGGTTTTTTATTTTTATATTTCTCTATTTTTTTTTGACAAAATCAAAATATTTTCACAAACCTTATTATAAGACTATTTTGTTAAAAATTTTAAAATATTATATACTCTACATTAATGTTTTTTGGTAAGTTCTACATTAATGTTTTTCATTTTATGCAATCAGGAGATACAAGACAATTTATCAAAAATAATAAAGGATTACTTGTTGTCAATCAACTCGACCGTTTATTTCCTGTTCTAGGCCCAGCACAAGCCCTAAACAACAACTGACTAACAGTAGTAGTATTTGTTTGATGTTTCTCCTCTTCTCTCTCGATTAGCACGGTGATTGGTTTATTTATATTTAAACTTGAATTCAAAATGAAAGTGGAATGCGTATACCTCTTCATAGTCACATTGAAGAGAAAATTTAAATTGATTCAAAGGATTTACAGCCTGTTTGGGTACCACAAAATCTTCGTGGTGGTGAGTAAAAGTGGGTTAAAAGGAAACGATTTTATTTGTTTTGGTTTTTGACTTTTAAAAAAACTATCTCATATTGGATAAAAGTAATTTTTAGTAGAAGTTTTTTTTTTCCATATTTATTAAGACACTCAACACCCTCAAAGAACAGAGTAGAGTAATATACAGATAAAGACAAAGTCAAAGAAATAAAAAGATCATCCAGACCCCATCTACATAATTGAAACAAAACACCTATCTAAATATAAATCAATTCTTTAACAGCATTCTTAAATATAGATCAATTCTTTTAAACTCAATTATATCAAAATCAATCATTTTAACATCAGTTATTTTAAAAATAATTCTACAAAAATTTAAACCAAATGGACCCTTAATTAGATGCTATGGTGCTGTTACAGAATTTAGAGTTTTCAAATGGAATGGTTGGTTTAGGTGTTAAACAGCACAAAACCTATGCCACATCCTTTCAAGATCGTTTAATCCAAGAAGGTCTAATGTAGAGAGAGAGAGAATATAATAAAAAGAAAAGATAGAAAAAAACTAAAAAAAGGTCACGCCCTTATTTGGGTGTAGACTGTCACATATGACCGATTAGGAATAATTAATGATGAATATAGTTACTATATGCAAAACATCAAGCACAATATGCTACGTTGCGTGGAATATATTTATGAAACAAGGGTTTGTAATTAATGCCAGCACTACCCATATGACATGTTGCATCAGATAACCAACCATGAAGATCTGGCTACGATTTGAAGGTCTAACATCAAAAGTTGGGTATCAATTATCAATGGGGATGACTTGCAACCACGGGAAAAAAATAAATAACTGCTTAGGTAAGATTAGCAATATCGATCGATAACTAGATGTCGATATTATATGCATTAAACTACTTATAAGGTGTATCAAACAAGAAGTGGTTGAATACTTGAAAAAACAACACAATCATCCCACTTAATGTGATGTGAAGTTTATTTGTAAGTGCTCGTTCCTCGAGACCAAACCCCTTCCTTTTTCTCTGAGGCGGCCATTTATAGAAGCTTTCTACTTAAATTATCGAATAAAAATAGATGGAGTTCATTGCCAAGGGAGCTATATAAAGGTGGTTAGCCAGCATCCTATCTTATCAAGATTTAGATGTAGTTGGAGTTAGATCAAACCATGACAAATGGAAATAGACTTAAAATAAAAAGAGTTGCACTCTGATAAATAGCTATAGTTTATGACGTAGTTATAAGTGCTCGATCCAATATGTGGTATCTGATCCAAGGTTATGAGTTCGATTTCTGAAAAGATGCAGATTACCCTCAGGTTCAAGGAGGGGAATTGTTAGTTGTCAACTGGCATCCTATTTTGGCAAGGCCCAAATCTTGTTAGGGCCAAATTGGACGAGCAATAGAATAAACAATAACTATATATCTAGCCAATCCTTCTAGGTCTGCATTTCTACTCTTAATTTAGGATGCTTCAACTCAAAAAATATTTGATTATTAATTGATAACTACTCGACAACTTTGTTTTAGTTTAAGCAAATTGGATCAAATCTCCCCAGAAACTAGGACCTCAATTTGGGATCAAGAATTTTAAAATGGAAGCTCTCAAAGGATTGGTTCTCATATACATAATATATAGGGACCAAGTAGGGAGTTGATTCGAGATGATAGAATTTTATATATGCCACCCCATTGATTTAATCAAGCTGCACATTTAGTTATATCTGCTTTAGATATTTGTTAGGTAATATAATATGGGGACTAATCATGAGGTATGGCATGGTGGCAACTCACCTTATTCCTTAACCATGTGATTGAGGGTTCGATCCTCATTCATAGAAATGGAGCACATTTTATGGCCAATCGTTTGTTTTTTCGAAAGAGCTCCAATAGTGAAGGAATTAGTCACTGCTGTCAGCGATGGATATATATATATATATATGTGGACTGACTCAATGTCATAAACGTGCTGCTCCAGTCTTCCAATATCCACGCCCCACACAATAAATATGTCAAAATAGTAATCCTGGTTTTAATTATTCTTCTCATCACTAGCTAAAGCCAAGTCCTGTGTAGTGCGGAGTGTGGAGTCTGTGTACCACTGTACAGGTATATTCCAAGCATGATTAGTGATGATTCAAAGATTCAACCATTGTAAATCCCAAGTTTCTGAAGAGTGCAAGCACCAAGTGTTTTATAAGGTCAGCGCATTTAACAATGTGGGGGACAAATTATTATTAGTGGCATACTTAATTCATACAATATGATTTGCCCCGTGTGGGGATATATATGTCAATTGCATATCTAGATTTCCTTTAACTAGATCATAGGCGCATAATTTCACAACTACTTATGGAAAGTCCAAAGATACTTATGGATTGAAGATCAGAATTGCTGACAAGGCCACGATGTACGTTAGTAGATAAGTCAATCATGAGTTATCTTAATAAATTTCCACCTGCCCATGGTGTTGGACTCTGCTGCTCAGTAGTAACTCTGGAACATTTGGATCAAGTGGCATACGTGTATCATTATATAAGAGCATATATATATATATATCTCTAGGCCATGTTCTTCGGCGGTAATTTGGCAGCATCATGATTTTACAATCCTGGTTAATGGCTACAAGCAGCATCAAGGTTTGAGAAAATGACTCGTCTCACCCGCTGATATAGGCGGGCGAAAAAAAAATTAGTAATTAGTCTTTTTTCAGGCAAACGCTTTCTTTCTTTTTGACTATCTTCCAAGACGTTTCTCCAAACATTTCGGTTTTAAACTGAACTAGTTGAACACATAGACTCGTTTTATCATAGGTTGTTTATCATCTTATTTGTTTTTTTAGTTAATGTCCATTTTAATCCTTGACATTTCATGCATGAGTCATTTTAGTCCCTCACTTCTAAAATGAATCAATTTGATCCCTCACATTTATAAATATAAATTAATTTAATCCCTCTGTTATGTCACCGTTAGTTAAACAGTGCCCGTGTGGGATAGAGCGCATTATGAGGGTGATAGAGCTCAACCACGAGAAAATAGAGCTCGGCCAATATGAAATAGAGCTCAATCAATAGGAAATAGAGTTTGTCCAATATTATTTTTCAATTGCCGAATTCTGTCCTATTGACCGATCTATATTTCTTGTAGGCTGAGCTCTATTTTCTCTCAGACGAGCTCTATTTCCTTTCGGTCGAGTTCTGTCTCCCTCAAGACGAGCTCTTAAGTAACGGTGATTTAACATATATTAACAGAGAGACTGAATTGGTTCACGTTTATAAATGTGAGGGATCATATTGATTCATTTTAAAAGTGAAGGGCTAAAATGACTCATTCATAAAATATCAGGAACTAAAGTGGATATTAACTCTTTTTTTTCCTACACAGTGGGGAAAGCTTCCTCAGCTTAAACAGTCCCAAAGAGCTTTTAAATCCAAACCATATCTATCGAAATTGAAATTACCGCATTGCTTTTGAGACTCCAGAAAATGTGGCGGCCCAAAACTGTAATCAGCGACGATCATGGCCAAAAGTGGGAACTTAAACAGTTATTATTAGTAAGTTTTTCCTTTTCCCTTTGATCGTATTGGAATCTAGAATTGGAAACCTACCAATCAGGGTTGACTAATTAAACTGGTTGGATTAATTGAAAGACGACTAAATGATCTTATATTTGATTCTTAAATTCTAACTTATAATAAAGGCTTATTATGACATGCTTCAATCTAAGAATAGGACAATAATCTCTCCCCCCAAACTTCTTTTTTGGACCAAAAAAAAAAAAGAACAGAAAGTATATAATATCATCAATTACATAAATGCATTTACAAATATAATATACACGATATGTTGTATAGAATTTGAATTGTTCAAGAAAGGTAACTCACAAAAAATATATGAAGAAGAATACGCGATTGTAGCTTTGTAAGGCACATGGTAGGGGCTGCTGCGACCATAGGGATAGAATGAATGGTGTTGCCTAACACGTAACTAGTTATTTAACCTGTTTTAATCCAACCTTTAATGACCAGAGGATTTCAATCCTAACTCCTAAATATGACCATGGGCTCATTATCTAGCGACTTACGTAAACAACGTGCCACTGATTACGGGTGCGGCAAGGTTGTGCAGCCCTACACCTAACAGCAACACTTTTTTTTTTTAGCTGCTTAACAGCATGACTTTAAGCTAGACATATTTTTTTCCCAGACCAAAACAGAAAAACCGAACTATATATATATACACACAGCATATTTATAACTACAATTATGGGCGTGGTTTTTTTTTAAGGTCTCAGTGATGGGCGTAATGAAAGTATACAAGAAACCTCATGCATGCAAGCTAAGATTAAAATTGCCCAGCAACAGTTGGGTTTGGGTTACTAGTTTCGTTGGGGCGGTACCCTTTGATCCAGTGTTCGATTGATGTGTGGTGGCGGCGTATGAAGCACGGGCATGATTGAACAAAAACAAAAAAGCGGATTTTGCACGTAGATTAGGCCCAAGTGGGTAAATTGTTGCCTTGGATCATCAAGGTTTTAAGACCCAAAAAAAAAACATCAAGGGTTTTTTGTTTTTTTTGGGGTCTAATACATCAAGTTCAAGTTTTCAAACCCATCTCCTCCCCCTCCCAAGAGCCACAGCATACTATATTTGGACAAAAAATTGTTATTTGTACTAATTATATAGGACACTGTGTCAACTCATATCCTATCTAGCATTGGAAAGGGCATGGACCTTACTTGAATGGAGTCTACACCTCATCTAATGGTAGATAATGTGTAAGTCGACATGATACCCCACATATAATGAGTACAAATAACACAGTATAAGATAGGATGCAAGTCAATAAAGTATCTTACATTCTATAAATATAAATGACGCAACTCTATTTGGACGGATCAAATTGAGTTGTTTACGAAATGAACGAACTCTTATTCCACACTAGCTATAACCATAAATTCATGACCAAAAAAAGAAGCTATAACCATAAATTGTGACATAAGGTTTTGATTTGTAAAAGAGACATATACTTCCCGTGTAAAAAATAAAATGAATAAGAATAAACAAATGAGCTGGTTAGCCCGTTAACCCACTGATTTAGTCCATGTATGAAGCGGAATAGGCCAAAAGCATTTGAATTAACGGGATTAAGAGAATACTTGGTCTTAACCTTTGCGAATTGTGGTTAAACCAACCAACTTGTGGATCGCAACCCATAACCAGCTTTATCTCTCGTCCAATATCTTCCTTCCCCCGTTATAACAACCCCCAAGTGCAGGCGCAAAAACGTAGAATGAAAGTAGGGATGAAAATAGGTCAAGTGGTCTATCAAGGGGGCTCCGGCCTAAACTTTTTTAATAAATAAGCCATGCTCAAGTATTTTAAAAAGCTTATTTAAATAAAGTGGTTAGGCCTACTCTCTAAGAAGCCTATTTGACCTGGTAACTTAATGTGGTTATGTTTATACTTAAATATATGTAATATAAAAACATAAGTTTCATAGTAAAAGAAGAGAAATAGTAATTTAAAAGTCAAAGTTATTGTAAACATAATTATTACAGAGATCTCATCTATAGAATTATCCTCGTCCATGTTAAACTTGAATCTCGATCCAATTCTTAATATGTGGATGCAAAAATTGAAGCAGGCCCAGTTGAGCCATGTAAAAGGAAGCAGTATTATCAATTTTGAGCTTCATTTTAGTTGAGTAAATGAAAAGTAGACTGGATAAAAAAAATAAAATATGGTAAAATCAAATGCTGTTATAGGCAATTTTGTTTACCGTCGGGAAAGTGGTAGTTATACGGCAAATCCTGAAATAATACATATACATTCCAATACACACATCACCTTATATTTATCTCTATTTTTCTCATCTACTTATATGTTAATTCTATCATCTAAACGATGTGAAATAATTTTCTGGAAGGTACCAGGGTATCATACTTAACATTTACTAAAAATTTTATACTGCCGAAGAATAATAGATCATTACAATGCCAACCAAAAGGAAATTTTCAAAGAGAAAGCGTAGTAGCCATATGAAATAGGACTAATAATATGAACATAATTGTCAATATGGTTGGATTTTACCAGGGCCTTCATGTCAACAGAACACGCCCCCACCCATCATTTCTGCACTGACTCCATATTCCTCTTCCCCCCTCTGAATCAACAGAGAAAGTAATGAAACCTCTTACAGTAATTAGAGTACAATAATACAAAAAAAGGGGCTTAACAAACAAGGAAAAATTAAAAGATCAAAAGAATCTAAACAAAGGGAAATATAAAAGGAAGAAAAAAAATGTCCCCCTCCTGAATCTCATCTTCCCCTCTTGAGTGCGTTCTCCGCAGTGTCCATCTCTTCCAAAATCCTAGCCTTTCGCTTCGCAGGGATAGGTGCGGTTGGTCCAAAACTAATGTAGTGCCCCGAAACCGCATTGAGTGCAGAGTACATGTCCCTAAAGGAAGGCCTTCCGAGAAGCTCTTTCTCCCTTCTGTACTTGGCAACCCACGTGTTGGAGGAGTCTCTTAGGTCAGCAACAGCGGCAGCAACGTTAGGGTCGTTCTTGTCCAATGTTATGGTCGTCCTCACCTTGCTGATAACCTCCATTGTCTCCTTCACGTATTCCTCGTCCGAAGCAGCAAGTGCTGGAGGGGACAAAGGAACAAGCCACGCGCACCATGATGAGAAGACAATTGATGATGAGGCACTTATGGACAAGAATTCACGGCGCCTGGTTGGTTGTGTCTGCGATGTGAGGGTGGCTGAAATGGTGGTGGTGGCGGTGGTGGATTTGGGCTTGATGGGTGGGAGTGATGATTTGGGTGTGGATGTTGGAGTTATCAGTGTTGGGGAAGCCATTGGTGGTGTGTGTCTTGTTTTGGGGCAAGTGATGGGGAGGTGTGTTGTTTGTTGTTGTTGTTGTAAGGAGGAGGAGGAAGCTTACTGGGTTTTTGCCACGTCGGCTTATCGTCTTATCTTTGGTTTTGGCTTTTGGATGAGAAAGCAACCAATGATTTGTAAGCTATAGATCCACCGTCCTCACGTGTCCTCAGGAGAAATTCCAACTAAGGAAAAGGAAAGCTGAAAATCTCAAATACAGTGGAAATTAATATAACATCAAATTTGAAAATGAAAATACTCAGATAACATTAAATTGATTTCTGTGATATTATAATGTCATACGTAAGAGGAATAAAGAACAAATGTTATAAGCCACTCAAAATAGTATACAAGAATATCAAATAAATGTCAATTGCTAGTGTTATGGACTAAGGCAGGGGTGCAATACTAATTGGGTTGGATGATGGCATTGAGGCCCATTACCACTCTCCTACCTCTATATAAAGCAAAGGATAACCCTAAATCAACTATGCATAATATCCTATTCGATCTTACACCTCTTGAGTATTCTCTGACTTGAGCGTCAGAATCCTTGCAGGTACTCCACCTCGACAGGTCATGGAACTTGGAGGAGAAGGAGGGAGATCAACAATGCATTCATGCTCCGCATACCAGCTATACTCAATCCCTATCGCGGCGTCCTAGACCAACCCCTTTTCTTTAGCTTCTTGGGTTGTCTTTGTAACCCGAGGATTAATTTCAACACAATGGTCATTTTATATTTCATTGGACCTAAATGATTGGCTAGGCTTTTTTAATTTAGGGCATTTCTCTTGTACCCGATGTTTTTATAGCGTATTGATATCCACATGTTTTCAACAACTTTTACTTTAATCGGTTAAAATTGTTTTACATATATATTGGTTAAAAATATTACTTTCAAAAGTTTCAAATTTTTTATCAAATTTTTGTATATTTTATTGAAGTCCCAAATAACTTTTATCATCCATGAACACCTTAGAAAGCTTCTCTCTCATTCATCTATGGAGAAAGTGTATGAATAAATCAAATTGTAATGAAGCTCCAGACAGTTTCCACAACAATATTATCTATTTTAGCAATCTAGTATAAAATAAACAAAGGTCACACCACAATTAAGAATCATACTCCTAAAACCGTAGTGTGTGGCTTATTTATATCCGAAGATTGAATGTCGAAACAAAACAAAATTAATCACCTACCCTTTTCCCATTACAAACAATTTCTAGATAACCTAAATTAAAAACCATATAAAAGGGCTTAGAAAAAAGCAATGTTTGAAAAATCGAACCAGACTAGGACGTCGGGTTGAACTGGGAACCATTGCCATCATCCTCAGGGTTGTACTGAAAATCTTCTTGCAAAAATCCAATTGCCCGGGAACCGATAAACTGGGCAAACCAGCTCGGCTAAAAAACCAGTCCAACCATTTTTTTGGGTAAAAAAAATTACAAAATTGCATTATTTTGGGTTTTTTTTAAAAAAAAACCTAAAATCTCATATTTCTTAATTTTTTTTCCTTTTCTAATATGGGAAATGTTAACTTGAGAGATTTGATCCATATGGATAATGTTTATTTTGATTAAGAGATGAATTATGTTATGTTCTATAGGTTTTGTTGATGCCTAATTTAATTTTTAGTTATTTTATGACATATTTTATTTTATATTTTTATATATTTATATAAATACATGTTTTATTATATACCAATTATATTTCGGATGGATCCCCGATTGAATCGGTTAAACCTCTGCACCCCTGTCTCGACCTATTCAATGTCCGGTTTGGTTTTCAAAACCTTGGAAAAAAGTGCACAATAAGATCAACAATGAAGATTTGAAAATAAGTCTTCAAATTGGAAATTAAACAAGGGGCGTCCAAAAAAATATTATGGGGGAAAAGTAGGGAAGACATAAGAATAACAAACCATTCACCAATAAGAAGAAGCTTGATAAGGTAATCATAATCTGCACATGCCTTTTGGTGGTGGTGCCGCCATTATGTTCTGAAATAGGGAGGAAATTACAATGAAGAAATAAAAATGGGTTCTTTTCAAAATAGAAGAATCTATGGGAACAATAACATAATTTCAACCAAATACATGCAATTTATCTGTTTAATAAGTTACTGATTATTAGAATAATTTATATTAAAATTAAAGTATAAATGTGCCACGACTCGATTTGGGCACATGACCGACACGTGAGAAATCTCATTCCCACATAAGCCTCATGACCTATATTTTTCTATAAGAACAATGATTATAAAACCATTTGAAATATAGTTTCATTTTGTACATACAAATCACCTGCTCTATCAAATAGTAATAGTCAAAACGAAAATCTCTAAATCTGTATTTAAAGTCTGAATTCATAATGCCAGAAAACATATGAAGTCTAGTATATACAAGCAACCATAAGTGGACAAGTCACATAAATACATCCCAAATTAATATCATAATATCCATGACATTAAATATGCTCCATAGTCTGGGATTCTGCCTGTATCTACACTAGAGCACATCTAGAGCAAAACATCAAACATTTTATCTAGTAAAGCTCACCAATTGGGAAGAAGATGGTTGGAAAGAATCTGCAGTAGCTGCTGTATCTGTCAAGGGGAGAAGGAAGAGATGGATGAGTTTTGTTATAAAAGTCAGTGAGTGAGTCCTCACCTGGAACCCCCTTCATGGGAAACTAAGGAAGAAATGCATAAAATTATAATAATAATACCAATAATGCTCAAAACATTTCATATTAACATATATGTAAGCATATTCAAAACATTCCTTTATAACTCAACTCAACAGTATCCTAATAGAGAAACAGAAGTCTTTGGTTATGCGCAGAACTTGTGACATAAATAAATCTCTGGTTATGCTTGGAAACCATGGCATAACAAAAAATTTATGGTCTCTTGTTTTCTCTAGCCCGGGCAACTTAGTACCAAAGTTAACGGGATAATTGTCATTAACACACAGCTAGTTTCTCTATAGCTACTGTCCAGTTTAACCAGAGAACTAAATCTTTTCTCTAAATTCTACAAAAAAGCTTCTATCCTAAGGTTTAAGACTTTCTCATATAACAGTATTCAGTACTACTAATCGTATAGTCATCATAACAGCTATACACAGTTAAAATCACAATATAGTTCTCTTATAAGTTCATTTTGTTAATAATGGTCCCATGAATTTGTTCAAAATACAATTTATGCTATTTTGAAAATCATAAATTCACAATTCAGCATAAATCTCAATTATTCTTAACAAAAACTCTAAAATCATGTATTGTTTCATGTTTTGATGGAAAATAGCTATAATGGTTAACATAGAGATTACAAATCTGAACCCACTCACCTGAAAGAGTGGAATCTACAGGATTAACGCCAGCAAGACTCTATGAAGCAGGATTTGAGAAAATGAAAGATTGAAGTTAAATTTAAAAAAATGGAACAAAAATAGAGTTTGGGGGGGTGAAAAACCACATTTTCTAGGTGAGACTCGCGTTTGGGGGTAAAATCTCAAATGTTCTCATTTGAACCCCAAAATGGGGGTTTTATTAAAACTCTGAGCATTGTCGCATTCACCAGAGCACCACATTTTCTGGTTTTGCACTGCCTTACTATTCTGCAACACTCTCTAAAGTAGTTTTTCTCAAATCTTTAAGTTATAATTCAAGTGGGACCTACCCATAACACGAGTGCGTCCCTGAGAACCCTATGGATCTCGAATTTGCTTAGGGACACATATATCTGAAGTATTACAAAATGAACCAATCATTGACTAACACATTGACAAAGGTACGGTACCCTTTTTTTGTTGTAGGTAGTTGAAGGAAGAGCCTTTGATTTGTTTTGCTTTGGTCTCAAGGTCAGTTTCATTTGGGTCCTTCAATTATGGGCAAGCCTTTTTACTGGGTTGCCAATAAGGCAATAAGGGCAAGTCTTCGTAGATGTTCCTTGCCCAACCTGTTATGGGAGGGGGGGATATTAAACGCTATAGAGGCTTTGAGCAAAACAAACAAATTCCTAGAGGCTGAAGGTCCATTGGCCCAACATAGTCACAGGCTTAAGGTGCTTCTTCCTGAAACTTGCTGGGTCCATTCTGGAAGCACCACGCTAGAACCATGAACATTCCTTGACCTAAAATAAAAACTATCAATACTGACCAAAAAAAGGAAAAAGAAAGGCCAACGTAATTACAGGTTGGATGAGCTATGCTAACTTCGACCATAGAAAAGATAAAAAGCTATTCCAACCAATCCAAAAAACAAAAAATGATAAAAAGGCTGCGGAGAAGGAGAAACCATGTGAGAAAAACTTCGATTGAAGTAAGGGATGAAAAAAAATATATCGATGATGACTTTGATGACAGCAATATTTACAAATAGATAAACTACCCAGATCTCTTTGAAATATATTAGGAGACAAACTCAAATTTTAGAAATCTCAAATTAATCTCTTACATTTTAAAAAATGAGACAATTTCATCATTCGTTCAAGCCTGTATGATTAAAAGGTCAGACTAATTTGCACCATCATATATTTTTTAAAAATCAATTTGGATATTTACTTTTATAAAAAGGTTAGATTACTGAACAAATTACCTCCATGGTAGTTTCCACTTGTGCACGGTACTTAAAGGTTGGTATATGCTGTCTCTTAGTTTCCATTTAAAGGATCTTAATCAGATTAAGGCCACAGACACTTTATACCATATTTGGTTTGCGCTCTGCCTTCTCAGAATCTCTCAAACCAGACTAACAGAAAAACAAAACAAAAAAAAGGCTCAAACCATAATTTAGGGGTTTTTGAAAGCTATTGAAATTAAAGTGAGATTTAACCATAATTTAGGGGTTTCGAAAGCTATTGAAAGTGAGATTCTGTTTGTGTTTGTCACCTGGGTCTGCCCCCAAATAAATTAGAATGATGCAGACTATTTTGTTCAAATTCTAATTTGATAGTTTCTTATATATATATTCGTCTTTCTTCATTTATAATTGCTTCTACCTAACCTAGGCTCTTGATGATATCTGTGAATTTGTTTTCAAAATAAAACGGCAAAAGAACATATTTAGGGTTTCATGATTGTGATTGACCCATCTTAACTGCGGGTTTTATTCCCGTGTCTACAATGAATAAAATTATGTAGGATGCACACGGCTCCCACCTATAGTATCAATCAATCATGATGGGTGGATTCATTCTTCATTAAGAAGCTAAGGTATTAATTATAATCATGTTATATGTTGCACTCCCTCTTTTTTTGTCCTCAAACTTCGTAATAAACAATGAAAAAATGCAGTCCGTGTCACTTATTATTTCTCTTACATAACCAGATTAAAATGTAAAAAATCCCTCCATAATATACAAACAAGTGTATTTTTCAAAATATAGAGGGGAATTTAAAGAAATAAATTACTAAGGAAAAAAAATAGAATGTGCATAATATAATTTGCGATGAAAAATATTGTCAAAGTTGGATAACTGTGGCTAATTAAGACAGTACATATATAAGGTGTTTGATGTCAATCAAACAAAAGTTTACCTTTTATCCTTTAAACATTAAATATTTGTTTGTGCATGTCATTCAATTGGTGATGAACATAATCAAGAATCATGGCCAAATAATCATTCGCAGAATATAATATGAGTAGACAGGACCAAAAGTAGCACTATATGAACTATAATATGCAGATATGTGCCTAGAAAGCAAGATAGCAAAGTGAAGAAAAGGGCCTACATTTTAGACAATTTGTTGTAAAGATAAAGAGCATAAGGCAAGTCATGAGAAAAGGGTGTAGAAAAAGACCGAGGATTCTAGCTGTCCAACCTAGCAATGAAAATAACAGTAACAATAATTTTTATCTTTTTTTAAAAAGAGAAATTCACCAACTTGTTACAGTTGGATATTTAATAAAAAAAAATATAAAAGCGAAAACAAAACCACAATGAATAAAAGGAGGTGGATATATCGTGATTTTTGTTCAACTTTAAACAAGAGGCTGTTTTGCATAAATGAATCCTCAACTAAATTATGTACCTTATTTTAGCGTGAATGATCTAATAAATCAGAGCAGTAAATTATTTGAAATACAAATTTTAACTCAGGAAGAGATAAAAAGATGTTAACTCGGATATTGTTGTTGGACCATATTTGTTAAAAAGACTCATTAATCAAAGTAACAGAAGTTAAGTTAAATTCCGAATCAAGGCTATAGTTCAATATTGTGTAAGTTAGAACTTAAAAGTGTATTATTCTGGAGAAAGAACTTCAAAAGCCAACTAATGTTTGAGTGTCATAGTTTCTCATTTAACTCTAAGTTGTGTGTGGATTGCTGAAATTGCCACATTCTTAAACAAGAAACGCACCGTTAATTAGAAGTGATATATATTAGGGAATGTCACTTATTTTTTACCCCTAGTGTGGAACATCGGGGCACACGCCCAACAAGGAGTGTCGATTATAAACAAATGGAAAATAATTATTTTATGGTGGATTTAATTCGGTCTTAAAATTTGTTTAGCTTATGATTATGAACTGATTTGCTTTGTTATGGGATTTTCACGGTGAAGTGGTGACAGTGCGGCTCCATGTTTTGGTCTGCATTGAGCCAGCCCCAACTTCACAACGCCGCGTGTTCGAACATAAGTTATCTCAGTCTTTCTCTGCTTGAGGGATTCAGTTCATCACTTCATCTACGTTGAGGTATTGTTAACATGACACTAACTATTTTCGTACTTCTAATATTTCTCCCTATCAACATTTTTTTTATAATTAAATATGCATGTCTTAACCAACACATGATAAAATAGGTTGGAGTGGCTAAATGCTCCTTTTACTTAACTAGTGATTTCGAGTTCAAGCCTGAGTACGAGAAAATTGGTGTCGGGAGAGTCATGCCCCTATGAAATATTAAATACTTGAACAAAATTAACTCTGATAGAAGTAATTAAATGTATGTTTGTTTCCATATGTTGCCACATCTTCAGCAGCTTCAAGTAATTAAAACAAATTTACACAAACAAAAGGGAACTTTTAACAATTTCGAGCCTAAGAACTTCCATAATTAAAATAATCTGATCTCCTAGAAAAGAGAAGAAATTCAAACTTCTGTTTTCTTCATCTAACTAGCATTATTAGTATGACACTATGACTTAGCGAACGTGTACCCATCGTGCCACTCTCTCCTACTAAAAAGCAAAATGCACAAAAAACAAGTGGACAATAAATACAATGCTCTCCTTATGGAAACCCATGTTTTCTTCAATTCCCCTCTTTTGGGGCCACTCAAAAATATTTAAAGAGCAGAGAGAGAGGGTGGATGAGATGAAGTTGACGGAATTAATTAAAGGTGCAGCTGAGATGGCACGCTAGCTTTTGTGAAAGGATTATGAACATGTTGTCTACTTATTAGGCCCTTTTCCCATGCACACTAATTAAGTGGAATTTTGGCTTAGAAGTTTCGCATATGAAAATAAATTAAATTAAGCCATGTATGAACCAGCGTGTGCGTGACCAACTAGATTGTATACTTGCACATTGAAATTGAAATCATATATAAACTGGTGGTCTCCAATAAAACCAGTGGTCCTAGCTATTCCAACGGTTCCCACTTGCGCCGGTTGTTACAATATCTGCGTTACTTTAATTACTTAGCTTCTCAATATGGCTTGTTCCTGTGCGCAGAATTTAATCAACAGACGCAAGAGGGAAAGACAAACGGATAGCTCGTCACAAAACTTAATCCGCAGGGTGGCAGGCAGTATAAGTTGGTTTTAATTTGCAGGCCTTTAAGCCAACATTCCTTTGCTAATTAGTTGTTAGCTATATCTTTTCTTTAATTAGCTTTTTAATTTGTTGTGTTAAAGATGTAATTTCTTTTCGTATATAATAATTTTAGGATTAGGATAAGAGAAAGATTCACCCTTAAAATCAGGGCACACTTATAAAACATTTACAAATGATCCAAAATGATCCATATTAAGAAGAAAAAAAAACACTTATCAATGATTACATCTAATTTGGGGCCTTGTATGAACAAAACATGGACCAAGTGAGTTCATCGATCTCATTGATTGTCAACGATAGAAATTAATAATAAAAATAATAATAATGTGTCATGTGATAACTATATAATTATTTATCTATATCCTATAAATTTGTGTACAGGGCCTATTTTAAAAGAACTGACTGTAAAACGTTGGATAGTTAATGTTAGCGTTTATTATATTCAATATCATTTTTTATTTAACATATTTTTGTTAGGTTTTTGAATGAAATTGATTTGGGAAAGAAGTCATACATTATTAAGAATTGGGATAGAGGAGGATTGCTAAGACTATATATATGAGTCTAAGTTTTCCATTTCAATTTACACCAGTTGAAAACACTTTAAACTTGTATATAACTTTTCTTTTTTCCTCTGTCTTTGCTTTTGTGAAGTCTTTGTCATAGTCTGATATTTGTTTTGGAGAGTGTGGGTGTATTGGGGTATGGTATTTAAGAGAAAAGTCTATATGTTATAATAATTTTCACATAGTGATATTCTCTGATTGTCGTTTAACAGCAGCCGTGGTTTTTCTCCGATTTTGGAGTTTTCTACATTAAATTCTTATATTGTGGTTGTGTTGTTGTGAACACTCGATTTTGTTTGGCCTATTAAACAAAAATTCAAAAATTTGCATCTAATTTTCAATTTCTTCATTATAGTTACTTCATCATTTCCTTGTGAGAAAAATGTGAAAAAAAAGAGAGAGAGTTCAACCCATGTATTGTAGCCCATTTCTTTTTGTAGCTTATTTGTGTTATTGTCCAGATGTGTTTCAACCCAATTTTACTAGTTTGTTACCCAAAACCCTTTTTGTCCATTTATTTGTCAACCTAAACCCAGCTCGTTTTTGTTTCGGTTTTGTCCAAGCCCAATTTGCCTCTGTCCAACAAAAAAAGAAAAAATACAGAATATATAAAAAAGAAGAAAACCCAGAAACGTGGGAGGCACGTTTTGGCACTCCCACTTCAGCTTCCTGCCTCCTGGAGTTCTGCCATCCACGAAGGGAACGCAAAATGATGGGCAAGCAAGCAGGAATGTTAATTGCAATTAAAAATAACAAATGGAATGATCAACAACTGAAGGCGTGGGGAACAATATTGTTTTGAGTGCTTCTACATTTTAGAAGGTATGGAAAAAGTAGTTAATTAATCAGAGACCATCTCAATATAAAGGGAAACACTCACAAGGAGGGGGGAGAATCATCGGCAACATCATCAAAAATTTTCAGACCAAAACACTCATAAAAGGGTATCAGATCAAAAAAAAGATAGAGAGACATCAAAGAGCGATCATCAGTCATCAAAATTTCCAATTTCAATCCAGCAACAACAAAAAAAAAGGTAATTGCAACGGCAATAATATCTAAACATCGAAAAGAAGGAGAAGGGGAAGGAGGCCGCGGCCTCCCCTGCCATAGCCGCGGCCTCTTCTTGTTCTTCCACCACAGTTAGCTCCTCTTGCAACAACCACCTCACCGCCACTAGCCCAGCTTCTTCACCACGTCCCCGCGACCGTCCTCCATCATCTTAAACCCCAAGCTCCACCATTCACATCATCCACCTCGAACGGCGACTCCTCTCCTTAAGACTGCCGCGAACGCAGAGCCACCTTTCTTCCTTCGAACCAATCACGGCCTCCCCATCTGCGATCGGCCCCCGCGAACCCAGCCTCTTCTTCTTCGTCGCGATGCACAAAGAACCCGCGCCATCATCACAGTTAAATCGCGCGCCCCATCTCCGCCCTTTCCCCCACTTCATCGATCCATCATCACCGCCGCTGCCTGCAACACCACCACGGTCTCCCTGTTTCGGCCGACGCCGTTCCCTTCTTCTCCCCCTGCTCCCCTCGCAGCTTCTCGGCCCTGTGATGGCCGTGACTTACTCGATCGCGAGCCCTCCCCTCTTTCTCTCAATCTTTCACTCTTCCTCTCTCTGCGCTGGCATTCCTCTGTGTTGTGATGAGTGTTAGTGAGGGTGTGTGTGGTATGCCGTGTGTGAGAGTGCGTGAGTGGCGTGTGTATGTGCGTGTGTGCTGGTGTGAGTGCGCGTGAGCGTGAGAGATAGAAAAAAAGATGTGAATAAGTGTGTGTGGTAAATAAAGTTAATTTAAGGAATAAAATTAGATTAGTGAAAAATAATAATAAATAAATAAAGTTTTCAAATTCATTTTAGTTGGAATTAGTGTTAGAAGGAGTTTTTTTTTTTTGAATCGTTTGGGTTAAGATTTGAGTTTTATTTTTATTTTTATTTTTTTTATATATTTTTTTATTTTATTGAAGATTTGTTTGTTTAGGAATTTGTTCAGTTTGAGTTTTATGATAAAAAAGGAGAGGGTTTTGTTTTCTTTAGAATAGAATTAAATAATTTAGAGTGATTATTTGTTTATTTGATGTTTTGGTTCATTCTGTGCTATATAAAATAAATGAAAAGAAAATGTTAGCTAGAACTTTGATTTGTTTTTGTTATTTTGTTAGTTTATATTTGAAATAAGTGTTTATTAAAATACAAAATATGTTTTTTTTTAAATAAAACAAATAAAATAAAAAAATCTTTTCGGTTTTGTTGTAACCCGCGCAATGATCAATGATGGTAATTAAGTAACAAATGTTATCTTTATTATTATTGAATCATAAGGGTTGATTGAGTAGCTAAATGCTAACTTAAATCCTGTGCGAGAACGGGTTCTGTTTTCTAAAGGATTTACCTCTCCATAAAAGTCTTTTAATCCGTGCAATGATCAATAACGATGATTGAGTAACAGATGTTACCTTCATTGTTATTTAAATCATGGGAATTCATTGAGTGACCTAATGTTAACTTGGATTCTGTGCAATAACGGATTTTCTTTTTATGAATTCCTTTTTTCATAAATAAAATTTATCAACCCACAATCATTTTTACAGAACTACGTGACTTTGAGTTCCCTATTGCACCAGGGGATACGTAGGAGCAGGTGATCCCTGTCAAGCCAAAATTAAATTTTCATAAATTGTTCATTTGATTGTAAATATTTTGCATAGTTTTTTTTTCTTTATTTAAATAGGGATTTTGAAGGCTATTAATTAATTTGCACAATTTTCTAAGGTACCGTCTAAGGACGGGTGTACTAGGGGTGCGTAAGATTAATTTCATACCCTTCCCTATGCATAACCGACTCCCGAACTCATAATCTGGTTTCAAAGATCATCTTTCAAAATAAATGGGTTTTTTCCAACGTTTTCCCAATTTTAATAAACTTGGTGGCGACTCCATTAATTTTCAAAAATGAAAATTCTCTTTTCTTAAATTACTGTCCCGTCAGCGATCCCTTGCCATGGCTTGTTATTTTATTTCTCTGTTTAGGGTGGTTCTCAAGGAGGAGAAGTGACATTTTTTCCCAACTAGGATCAGAGCTTTGATTTGGTGAGATTTATTCTTAGTATGCTCTGTGGTTGCAACTTAATCTGATCTTCCACATCATAAAAGAATTTATCCCTGGTGTTTGAGAATCATCCTTGATTGTTGTTGCTGGGAGGCAGTATGATACTGTGAGAGTGCAGTTTGGAAATGTTCTGGCTAAAGAAAGACTTGGTATTTAAGTATGTCCATTGTGACCCATCTCTCTTTCCTGGGAACCCTCCTGGTGCACAGTTTACAGTTAATTTACACTATTTCAATATACTGTTGCAACAATGTCAAGTTTTTCAAGTACTGTGAAGTTTGACATAGAGAAATTTGATAGAAGAATCAGTTTCAGCTTATGGCAAATACAAGTCAAGGATGTGTTGATACAATCATATTTGCACAAGGCATTGAAAGGGAAGATTGCCGATATGGACAATGAAAACTGGGAGGAATTAGATTTGAGAGCAACAAGTACAATTCGTCTATGTTTGGCTAAGAATGTTCTTGCAAATGTGCAAGGAATATCAACAGCCAAGGAACTTTTGGAGAAACTCGAAGGGTTATATCAGACAAATGGCATATCAAATTGGTTGTTGTTCAAGAAGTAGTTTCATAATCTAAGCATGGATGATAGCGTGAAAGTCTCCGACCATCTTAGTGCTATCCATGGTATTGTCTCTGAATTAGATACTATTGGAGTGAAGATTGCTGATGAAGATAAGGCACTAAGGCTTATATTGTCTCTTCGGTCTTCCTATGGGCATATCAAACCTGTTTTGATGTATGAGAAAGGAACTTTGAATTTTGAAGAAGTTGCCAATAAAGTCATTGCTGAAGAAAGAAGAATGAAAAATGAGAGTAACACTTCATCAAATTCATTGTTGGTAGGTAGAAGTGACACTTATAGGAAAAGGAATAGTGAAAGGGGTGCGACATGCTAGAAATGCAGAAAGACTGAACATGTGAAGAAAAATTATCCAAGTGGTGCGGTGTTGGAAAGAGACTCTTAATCTGATGCTTGCAACGTTACTCTCCTAGGAGGAGAGAATGATCTTTACTAGAGGGTAAGAAGTGTATCATCATGGTATTACTACATTGCCATGGAAAATGACAAGTTTTTGCTAGTGGATTCACAATTGCACACGGGCATTGGTTGGTATTGAGATGCATGGTGTGTGGTGGGGTTATGTCAATTGCTGAAGAACTTCCAGGAAAAGCCAACCTGAAAGTTGGATCATAACTTTTCAGTGTGGTTTCTACATGTGCTGAGATGAAATACTTGGAGTAGTCTAATTCCAAGTGAGCATACTCTTTATGGTGGAGTATAATAGTTTTTTGAACTATTATTGTCGGATATAATGACAGAAAGGGATTGTTGATATTGATAACGAAAGCTGAAATTGTGTTTATTTCAATCAAGGTAGATATTGTTAAGTTTTTTTTATTGAAATTGATTTGGGAAAGAAGCCTCACATTGCTAAGAATTGGGATAAAGGGAGATTGCCAAGGCTATATATATGAACCTAAGTTTTCCACTTCAATTTGCACCAGTCGAAAACACTTTAAACTTGTATTAGACTTTTCTTTCTTCCACTCTTGTTTTAGAATGTTGTGAGGTATAGTTCAAATATTTGCTTTAGAGAGTGTGGCTGTACTGGGGGTGTGGATATTTAAGAGAGAATCTTTGTGTTGTAATAATTTTCACAAAACAATATTCTCTGGTTTTCATTTGACAGCAGCCGTGTTTTTTCTCCAATTTTGGTGTTTTCACATTGAATTTTTGTATTGTGGATATCTTTTTATTTTATCTTTTGGTTTCGAGTGGTTCTCAACGAGGGAAAGTGTCATTTTTTCCCAACAATTTTATCTATCCATCTTACTTTATGATTCATAAAAAAGGGTGAATCATATGCAAGGACTATGAATTGCAGTCCCTTCGGGGACAAAATTGGAAGGATCATGAACTATACATTTTACTAACTAAACTATGATTCAATCCGCTCTAATTGGTAAGGCTAACCTGCGGGATACACTCATCAATCCACACTAGTTTCTCAAGTTTTGTAGAACATCCAAGCATTGTTTTATAGTTGGGATTTGATGAAAGTATGTTGAATACATCACCATTTACGTCATTACATTCTAAATATAATACTATGACTCTATTAGTGTTTGGTTGACTTCCCTTTTCAACCATAAGCAGTTAAAATATATAATTAATTAAGACATGATTTGTCTGATATGGAACACTAACTGGATAAGGATTGTGATCAAGCAATGACACACTCAAGCTTCCTTTCATTAAATGTTCACCGCTCAATCTACAAGAGCATATCTCACATTTTCATATTTCCTATACTTCTTTTTTAATGTTTTGATACCTGAACAAAGTCAATATTTTCTTTTCTGTTAAGAGTATCTAAGAATAGTATCACTGAAATTTTGTTTTATTATTACTCATTATTATATGCTTATCCACTAGTATAGAATGCCGAATTGAAGTTTCAATTAGGATAAGAAAGCTTGAAAATATGTATGTTCAAGAAGAATGATAAGAATCCAAGTCCACCGAAATCTTCTAAATTGATTACTTTCTATTTCATTTTTATTTTAAAAATAATATATTATCGATCGGGAGATTGAGTCAAATAAATAACCGGTATTGAGTCAAAAATAAATATTTAACATGAAGTATTGAAAGAAATTACTTTTACAAAATATGTAACTTTTGTACTCTTGCAATTAAACGAAAATTGATTACATAATAAGTGATTCACTGATTCATGCTTATCAAAATAACCCATTGTTCTATATAAAAAAATTAATACTTATTGTTTTCAATATTTTTAAATTTATAAACATTATTTCTATGCATTTGAAGTGAGTTGTTAAGTATTTATTCATCACAAATAAATTTATTATTCAATAATAACATGATGTTCCATCTATTCGATGAGATTTTGTGAGTTTTAAGTCATTAAAATCCATTTTAATTGATGCTTTGATGAATGTTTTTGTTTGATTTTTAATAGTTTATGTTTTTGCAAGTTTCTAGCTTTTTAAGATATATTTAGGTTTAAGAGTAAAGTTTGATTGATATAACATAAAAGAATTATTTAACACATATTAATGAAATTTGATTTGAACCTAAGATCTTATGCATACTATCTATATCATTATTGTTAGACTTATCCTAATGACTTAATCTCTTGAATAAAAAAACTCAAAGGATACAAAATAGTGAAAGTGTTGTAAATTTTATTCAATATTAGTACACAAAAGCAAATTCAAATAACATATGTGCAGGTCCATCTCCAAGACAAAAAAGATACGTAGAATTTCATTTGTTTTTATTTTTGGAAAAGAGCATTTATACCCCTTAAAACTTTCATCTAGTTACAGTTACCTTTAACTTTCAAATTAAAATTTTCAATTGAATGCTTAAATTAAAATAATTCTCAAAATTAATCCTTTTATTTAATTTTGAGTTTAGTTTGCTAGTGTGGCAAAAAGATACGTGGAATTTCTTTTTTTTTGTTTGGGGAAATTAAAAAGGCAATTATACCCCGCTAAACTTTCATCCAGTTATAAATAGTTACCTCTAAGTTTTAAATTTTCAATTAGATCCTTAAATTAAAACAATTAAATTAATTGGAATGCAGAAATAGTGTAAAAAAAAATTATACATTCATCTAATCATATGATGATACATAAATAAATATGGTTGTTTTCAACCCTCAAAACTTGAAAAATTATACAAAATGAGATATTTAATTGAATGATAGTATAAAACTTTTTTCTACATTTCTATGTGCAATTTCATTATATAAACTCTTTTATACTATTAGTGCATTACAATTAAACTCAATCAATTCTCAAAATTATTCCTTGTATTCAACTTTGAGTTTAGTTTTCAGGGGTAGCAAAAATATCTTATGCATTCAAGGAGGGTAAAAATGGTTTTAAAAAATTGGATAGAAAAAGTAATTAATTCAAGGAGAATTTCTTTTATTATATTACTGGTGAATTGACAGGCACTCGGATGCCTATCAATCTATATTTTTTTATTTTTCTAATTTCTTTCAATTTTTTAACTTCTTTTATTTATTTTTGTAATTTCCTCAAATTCCCTATGCATTAAGAGTATTTTGGAAAATAGGAATTTTGGACATAAAAAATAGTTAAAAGGGACTATTCACTTTATATATAGTATAGACTATATTTACATTTCTAGACATAAATATAAATTTATTAAAAAAAATTAAATTAAATCCTAATAAAATCAATTCACATTCCTTCCATAAAAACAGTTCATGTTCTTGCTGGTGGGTAACAGCTCAGACCCCTGACATGCAGATATTGTTCGCTTTGGGACTTCGGCCCCTCACGGATTTGTTCTTCCCTCCTCGGAGAGAAAACGCATCTACAAAGGGGAGTGACTGGCCTCTCCCCAGTCTCTCTCCCTAAGTCTCCCTCCAGGACTGGCTCTGATACCATGTAACAGCCCAGACCCCCAGCATGTAGATATTGTCCTCTTTGGGACCTCGGCCCCTCACGGATTTATTCTTCACCTCTCGAAGGGAAAACGCATCTACCAGGTATCAGAGTACGCAGTGGCATATATTATCCACTAAGCGATGATTGGTAGCCCCCAGTCTCTCCCTCAGGGTTTTGTTTTGGTATGGTGACTGGCATCCTAGTCACTCCCCTTTGTAGACGCTTTTGGGCAGAGAAACTAGGATGCCAGTCACCTTACTAGAACAAAACCCTGAGGGAAAGACTGGGGGTTGCCAGTCACCGCTCAATGGACAATATCTGCCATTGCATACTCTGATACCAGGTAGACGGGTTTTTCCTCCGAGGGGGAAGAACAAATCGTGAAGCCGAGGTCCCAAACAATATCTGCAGAGTGTCCGCTGTTACATGGTATCGAGCGCCTCAAGGGAGATCTGGGGAGAGAGACTAGGGAGGGGCCAGTCACTCCCCCTTGTAGATGCATTTTCCCTCCGAGGGGGAAGAACAAATCCGTGAAGGCCGAGATCCCAAAGCAGACAATATCTACATGCCGAGGGTCTGGGCTGTTACATGGTATCAGAGCTGGTCCTGGGGGGAGACCTGGGGAGGGGCCAGTCACTCCCCTTTGCAGACACATTTTCCCTCTAAGGGGGGAAGAACATATCCGTGAGGGGCCGAGGTCCCAAAGCGGACAATATCTGCATGCCGAGAGTCTGGGCTGTTATATGGTATCAGAGCCGGTCTCGGAGGAAGACTTGGGGAGAGAGATTGGGGAGGGGCCAGTCACTCCCCCTTGCAGACGCGTTTCCCTCCAAGGGGGGAAGAACAGATCCGTGAGGGGTCGAGGTCCCAAGGTAGATAATATCTACATACCAGGGGTCTGAGCTATTACATGGTAACAAATAATTAAAATCTCCACCAGCAGACAGATTATATAGTATTCACTTGAACTGTGTTAGTTCATGTTTCCTTTTGGTCATGACATTTAAGGCGAGTTCTATGGTGGGGAATGATGAGTTTGGTACCATATGATCTCTAATATTGTTATAATAAAAATGAGTATTAAAATTATAAGCTTATCATTTTTCTCAACTCTCTCTCTCTCTCTCTCTCTCTCTCGCGCATTTGTATGAGTAGGAGTCAGAGTGGTCGTACTAACTAACGTACATGGCCTTTGATCCATCTCAGAGAAACAAGTTCTCATCCACGTTTCAAGAGGCTGCAAGTCATGGCGTTAACATAGCCAGGACTTGGGCTTTCAGTGGTGGTGGATATAGACCCCTATATTTCTCTCCTGGATCCTACAGTGAGCAAATGTTTCAGGTATTAATTGATTAATTAGTCTTTAATCATTGATTTATTATGTTTAGAGGTAAGTAGCAAAGCTTCATCATGTTTGTTCACTATGTTTTTCTAGGATTTAAATTAAAAAGGGGCTAAACTTCGTAATATTGGAAGCCAGAATATATAGGATAAAGCTGGTGTTGAGTTTGGTGGATAACTATGAGAACTTTGAAGGGAAGAAGCAATAAGTGAAGTGGGCAAGGAAACGGAGAGGACGTCCTTGGTGTGGCCAATGAAGTGGCAGGTAGTGGTACCAGTGGCAAGGTCCCAGAGTCCCAGGAGTCGGAGAGGGCGAACTGACCGTCGGAGGAGAGGATGACATCCTGGATGAAGTGAGAATGGCCAGTGAGGCGACGACGGGAGTGTGAGAGGTTTGGCAGAGGTGTAGAGGGAGAAGAAGGTGGAGGTATTCAGAGGAGAATAGATAAAGGCATAAAATAGATAATGTGATTTTTAATAAATAATAAAATATGAATATATTATATTATATAATTATTTTTTGTGATAAAAATCTTTAATCTCAATTGATGAATGATATTTTAATAGTTAAAATTGAAAGACCATACGGTCCCAGACACATCCTTCGCCACTATAGAACTCGCTGACATTTCATTCAAGACGCTGGTGTTTCTTTCTCTGCAATGCCGAGAAGAACCAACGAAGGAATGGGAAAAAATCAGTGATTTTATTGCTTTTCTATTAGCATGTGTTTTAAAATACACTAGTTTTGTGACCGTGGATTGCACGGGACTCGATGTTTAGAAATTCAAAAATATTGATAGGAAAATATATATTGAAATTTAAATTGAATTTGATTATATTAATCTCTTTATTATTGGTTCTCCAAAATCATTTTTTAAGATGTAAATAATTTTATGAAACAAATATATATCTAATACAGCTATCCATACAATACCTGTAAACTATATATTTGCATTACCCGTGCAATTCATATGTTTAAATCACCCGTTTAATTCATATGTTTTAATTATTATTGCTGATTGCAATTCATATGTTTGCATCACCTGTAAATTGATGGTATTTTTTAAATTAGTTGTATATATTTTGTGAATTAAATAAATCAATTTTTTTGAAAACCAAAACTGATAGATTGAATCATAATTATTTGATTAATTGCAATTTGAATCAAGTTATTATTTGTTTGTCCAGATTTGTTGATTGATTTAATTAGGCTTCCATAGATAATATTAATTATTAATATTTTATTATCAAATTTTAAAAATTATTTATCATTATATTAAAAATATGGCTTATTCATTGGATAGAAATATAAATGAACTAAGTGATTTTTTTTAAAGTGATGATTAATCTAATTTGAATTAACAGAAAAAAGAGTGGAAATAGTATCATTGATTGACATGAAAGCAAATACAGCTAATCAAGATTGAAAAATAGATGAAGATGACTAGAAGAATGAAAGTGAAAATAAATAAATGAAGAGTTGGTTGAATGGATGTGCCTTTTGCTGGGAAAAAAAAAAGTTCACACTTTTAGTTGAATGAGCTTGTGCCATCCGGTGGAAAAAAGATTGCTTGTAAAATGAATGGCAAAGAAATAAATTTGTAGCTAGTATATGAATTATTTTAAAAGATATATATTTTGAATTTTAAAAAAGCTTATGATGAAAGCTAATTAAAGCATCAAATGACATTTGACCTAATGAATTTGAGTCATTTGCTAAAAAGAGAAATATAGGGGCTGTTTGAGAAGTATTTTATAGAATAATTTTTAATTTTTAAAAATAAAAAATGAAAAAAAATTTGTTTGGTTGGTTATTCTTTTCAGGTTGATTTTAAAAATAAAAAATAAATTTTTCATTTTAAAAGTAAAAATTAGAAAACAACTTAAAGATATTTTTGAAATTTTATTTTTTAAAACAAAAAAAATATGGTAGTGCATTTATAATTAGTTAGTTTTATTAATTACTCTCCAAAATAGTTTTTAAAATATTATTTTTAAAATAATTTTAAAAATATGAAAATTCAAACAATTCCAAAAAGCCCTATAGTGAACAAACGCCAAGTGTTGTATGATAAATGTTCCTGCTAATCGTATTTTATAATATTAAATAATTAGATAGATTAAATGTAATAAGAGAAAAAAATAAAAAAAAATTGTGATATGTGCTGGGCCATTTGATATTTTTAACCATGCCAGCAAATTAAACTCAAAATTGTATAGATGGATTAATTTTGAGGATTGTTGTAGATTTGAGAATCTAATCAGAAGATTTAAAAGTTAGAAGAGTTAAAGGGATATAAATAATCTTTATTTTTTATTATTATAATTTATTAACTAAATATTCAAATAGATTGATGGCCGCCTACAAAAGTGGATAAAATACCACAAGTGCACGGGTTGTTCAAGTAATGTAATATGAGTAAAAGAGTATCGTATCCACAGGGATTGAATAGAGTATGCTAACGATTAACAAAACTACCATATTCAGACTTAAACAAAATCGATTTCAATGAGAATTAAGACTAATAGCAAAAGAACAAGTAAATAGAAACAATAATCACAATTAAAAGCTAGAGACAACAAAGGTTAAAAGGCCCAGGGGACCTTTTTCACCCTCTACTTCACTTGGATAAGCAACTTACTTAAATGAACATCAACTAGTTGGTTTTATTAGCATGCCAATTATAGTTAAAAGCCTATGTCTAGGTCAATTAACCGTGTCTCATTCACCTAAATACTAAGTGTTCTTGTGAATTAGTGTGAAATCAACCTATTGAGAACTAACATCAAGCATCTACTATGCAAGGCTAATGGGTATGTTTCCATCCCATTGATTAATCCTCACACCTTAGCCAATTAAGTATAAAAGAACAAGCATTACCCATAACCAAGGTCCAAAATCTCTATTCCTATGTCTAGATCAAGAGAATCTCCCTAATCTACTTAAATGGTGGCCAAGCATATAAGAGCATTAAGTTTAGAAATGAGAAACCAAGACCAACATCATTAACATTCAAATAAGTAAAACTACAATCATCCAAGATTCATAGAGGGATCCAAAGAATCCCCTAGCTACAAGTTTAGCTATCCATAATAGTAAACAACACCAAAACTAGTTCAGGATACATAATGAGCTTCAAAGACAATAAAAGGGGAATGAAGAGATAAACAGAGTTGAGGCTTCAATCTTCTCCTAAGCCCTTAGTCTTCAATCTCCAAGATGAGTCTTTCTCTAGTGTTAGCTTTTCTCCAAACCTCCATTTTTCTCCCTGAAAACTATGCTAGAAACGAGCCGAAAAACAGGCTGTGCAGCTGCTGCCCTAAGACTAGTTTAAAACATTACTAAAAATGGGCTGAGGCCGCGTCGGGTTGCAATCCAGCAGAAACATCAGGTCACGACCAAACTTAAAAAATGATCATATGCTGTATGCGCCCAGTAGGTTGCAACCTAGCGAATTTTCAGGTCACGACTCAGCACCAAAACTTCATTTTCTTCATTCCTTACTTCCTTTCTTTTTAGCTTTCATTTAAATTCTCTTCAAGCTCCAAAAGTCTACACTTTCCTCTATTAAAAGTTACCAAATGAGAATTAAATTTGAACTTAGCAATTCACCTCAATAATTATGATTTATGACATTGAATTTTCAATAAAAGTTATCAGACAAAAAGTAAGCCAATCTTCTTGTTTTAAAATGTTTCACTAGGAAAATTAAGGATAAAATATGCAATTTCAAGCCAAATTAGAATCTAAATAACTCTATAAACTGGAGTTATCACAGATCTTTTAGATTTGTATTGGGACAACCTTTAAGTTTTGAAAATTATAAATTGATTCATTACATTTTAGAAAAAGAAAATAAATTGATTCTTTGTATAATTAAAAAAGGATAAATTAACTCCTTCATATATTATACAAAGAATCAATTTATTTTATTTTTTAAAATATAAAAAGTTAATTTTAAATTTTTAAAATTTAAAAGATTAATTTATTTCTCAGACGTATTTAGGTATTTATTCTATTTTATTTTGTTGCTGTTAGCTGCCCCAGTGTGTTTTCTCTTGTTTATGCTGTGTACTGTATCTGCATTTGCAATTAATAACTTCACACTATCACCACACCATCCACCATCCACCATCCAAGCCACCTTCTCTCTTCTCCTTATTACTCTCGACTTTCTTAACCCTTTTCCATCACTCCCCTCGCTCTCTCTTCCTCCTCCCACTCTGCTGCTCTCATCACCAACCTCTATTCCTCACTATAACAAAGCAAAGATGATGAATCAATGAACTTAACTGTCTTCTACTTCTACACTTCTATTCGTTTCCATCTCCTCCTTAATTTTTCCACACTTGAAACATCACATTAATATTGTTGTCTTTCCTAGGTTGTGTTGTGCATGCTTCATTGTACTGTTGTAGGTAACTGACTTCATCTAACACTCACTGTGTTATGTCTTTGTTTGCTTCCCTTCCAGTCAAATGCAGGATCTGCATGTTGAGTTTCTTTGGAGACAATTTAAAAGTTCTTTTTTTTTTTCCCTTTTATTTGGTTATGTGCTGTTCAGTTTTGATGATTACTCTGTCTCATTATGTTCTGAATGTTTCTATTTCCACTAATAAGTTCATCTACTTGGAGTTTCTTAAAAAAGCTTCATTTGATTTTTTTTGTTTTTTCCTTGCATTCTTTTGGCAACACAAATTTGCTAGATCAAAATCAGTTTTCACCCCAGAAAAAAAAAATCAATTTTGTTTTTTTAACTTTGTCTTTTTGCTTCCTATTTTTGGGTTGGCCTCCTCATAGTTCTATTGATCTCTTCTCCAATGTTGTTTTTCTTTTTCCTTACCTTTTCTTTTTGGGGTGGTTTGATGCTCATTTTATTGTTCACCTTATTGGCGCAATTACTTAGTCACTTCCTTGTTCCACTGTTCCTACTTTTGTCGTTTTTTTGCTTGTTATGATAATTACGTGATACTCACTTGATTGATCTTCAATGCTCTCTTTGTTGAAGGCACCATATCTTGCCCATCTTTCGTCTTTTTCTGCTTTTGCATTTTCTCAGTGTTTCTCTGTAGCGGGAAACCGCAGTTTTCTAGCTTTTTCCTGCTTTATACCCTCTCTCTCTCTCTCAGAACTTTTCATTTACCAAACTTCTGCTTTACCTGTTTGCAGAGGCAAAACCAGAAAAAAGGGCAAAGAAAATCAGTGTTTGTAACTGAATGCTTTTTGATCATGAGCTTTCACTCCATTTCGGATTTCAATCTCTTTCATGTTCTTGTTAATTCAAGTGTAATGTTATTATTAGTTCTATATGCTTGTATTTTTCTCATTTCTGCATTTTATACCTATAGATGTTCTTTTTTCTTTGGATGTTTAGGCCCAAAAAGATTTTTTTTTTCTTAAGAGAAACAATAAATATCCTCTATTATTCTTGTTCTTCCTCCTCTTTGCAAGTGAAGGGTAGAGAGAAGCTCTTCAGATGCTGTTGTGAGGAAACTTGAACACTGTCAGCGAGTGGTGTTTGGTGATGTGCTATTGGAGATTCCATGGCCTTGCCATCTATGTGATCTTCTATTCTATGAAGATCTATGTTCTTTGAAGTGGAAAGGCACATAAGTTTGGTTTTAAACCCGTTTGAAAATTGAAGATAGGACACATTCTCGTGTGTTTTTTGCTTGAGTTCAGTTTTCAATGCATAGCTTCTGGATTTAATTATAATTTCAAAGCCTCAATTTGATGTTGTCAACGTGATTCCTGATGAAGGGACCAATGATCTTACATATTTTTAGTATATTCTATGACTTGTTCACATGTTTGTATTTTTATATTCATGTAGCTCGATTAATTAGCCTTTTTTTAAAAATTTTTACATGCTGCAATGGCTTGATTCTTTCAATCCGACCATATGCTAACACTATTAAAAATCATCTGTCTTTTTCTGTTTAGCTGGTTTTGCTACCCAATCACATAGCTTCCGGCAGATTCTGCATTTGACCAAGTACTAAAGAAAGTCTCTAGTTTTCAATAGTAAGGAGTATATTATCAAATACTTCTACTACATGAGGAGAATCTTGGGCATCAATAATGTACGTTGGTTGACTATTGTTGCAAACCTCAGTTTCATGTCAGATCTAGAATGAAGAAGCAAAGAATTTGACATTATTTTCCATCTGATGTGTTGGTTGTGGAACTGAGCAAATGGGGTGTTGTGTCTCAACAAGCAGTAGGAGTACTTGTAGTAGCAGGAGCAATGGAGACACAGTCTCTCCATCTTGTCTAGAAATTGGATTCTGTCGTCAAAAGAGAACAAGGAGAACATTCTCTGATCATGTTATCTCTTTGCATCAGTTAACATCCTTACCCAACAGAATTTTCACTAATGGAAAGAGTCGGTCTTCTTGCATATTTACGCAGCAGGGTCGCAAGGGTGTTAATCAGGATGCCATGCTTGTATGGGAAGTAAGTATGTTCGTATGTCATGTATGATTTTCATTGAATAAAGAGACTTAGTTAATTTTAGTAATTGACATCATAGTAATCTTTGTTTCTGAAGGATTTCATGTCAGAAGATGTGATCTTTTGTGGTGTCTTTGATGGTCATGGTCCTCATGGTCACCTTGTTGCACGCAAGGTTAGGGATGCCTTGCCAGTAAAACTGCTCTCTTATTTGCATCCTTGTGAATCGAGTCGAAATGGGCCGGGTCAAGCTTGTTTCAAAGGGAACATAAAGCTTGAGAGTGGGGAACCTGAGAAGGATTGCTCTGATGAGGATAAACTGAATTCTATGTGGAGAGAAGCTTTCTTGAAGGCATACAAGGCAATGGACAAAGAGCTGAGGTCTCATCCAAATTTGGACTGCTTCTGTAGTGGGAGCACAGCTGTAACTATAGTGAAGCAGGTAGCTTGATGAGCAGCACATTGCAGCATACTCTATTGCTTTTCTTTCTTTTAGGCATTTCTTATTTTCTCTACTTTCCAGGGATCAAATTTGTTCGTGAGCAACATTGGGGATTCCCGAGCAATCATGGGATCCAAGGACAGCAATGACTCCATGGTGGCAATTCAGTTGACTGTTGATTTGAAGCCTGATTTGCCAAGTGTGTCACGACTTCGTGATTCATATTCTATCTATGAAATTTATGTTTTTTGCTTGAAGTTAATTTATTCAAATTTGTCTGTAAATTCTTATAGGAGAAGCAGAAAGAATTAAACGGTGCAAGGGTAGGGTGTTTGCTTTGCAAGATGAGCCCGAAGTTCCTAGGGTATGGTTGCCTTATGATGATGCACCTGGATTAGCAATGGCTAGAGCATTTGGAGACTTTTGCTTGAAGGAGTATGGTGTTATTTCTATACCTGAATTTTCTCACCGGCTTCTTACAGACAAAGATGAGTTCATTGTACTTGCCTCAGATGGGGTAAGAACTTTCAGTCACATACCTATTCTTATTTATTAATTCAATCTCATTTTTGCCACAATAAAGTAGCAATTATAACCAAAGTGTTGGGAGATGGCCTATGTTCTTTCCAACTCTTTTATAGCTGTCATAGTTGTTTCTTGTTTACGTCTATGTGAAAGGCATCAAAATTGTCAATAATTTGGTTTAAGGCTTTAAGCTATGTATACCCTATTATGGGATTTTTTTTTTTTTTTCTCTGCATAGTTAGTAATTCTGTTTCTTTTAACAGCAAAAGCATATAGTAATTATCATTGCAATAATCAATCTATAAACATCCAGCAGAGGCACTATAGCCAACCTATAGAAATAAGGAAAGTGGACCCTCTGCATTGTGCCAAACATGGTAAAAGATGAAAATTTACAGCATCCTTGCCAATTTTGGTGAGAAAACATATATGCATTGCTAAAGTGGAAGTTGTGAAAACTCCATGGTGACCCACAAAATAGTCCATCACATCACCTGTATTATATTACTTTCCTCCACCACTGGACAAAATTGTACATAAGGTTGTTGGAATTACTTTTATTTGATTTCCCCATCATCCCTGTGTATGTTGACTTTTCTACACGAACTGACATATAATGATTGATGATTATGAATACAATTTGAAAAAGTTTCGGTTTCCTTGTATGCTACTCCTCTTGATGCTAACATCTTGTGCAGGTCTGGGATGTGTTAAGCAATGAAGAGGTGGTTGATATAGTATCTTCAGCACCAACTCGAGCATCAGCTGCAAGGATTCTGGTGGATTCTGCGGCCCGAGAGTGGAAACTTAAATATCCGACTTCAAAGATGGATGATTGTGCTGTTGTGTGCTTATTTTTGGATGGGAAGATGGACTCAGAATCTGATTGTGATGAGCAATGCTTTTCTTCTGCAACCATCCTAAGCAACCATTCAGGTAATCCGGTTGAGTCTGATGATGGTCAAAAGTCTGAGCCATCTTTGCAAAGGAACTTTACTGTGAGATCCTCGGAAGAAAGTGAGACATACGGAGGAATATCTGTTGATGTTGAGGATGGAACAACATCAGCTGAAGATCAAAACTGGTCAGGTCTGGAGGGTGTCACCCGAGTAAACTCACTAGTCCAACTTCCTAGATTTTCTGAGGAAAGACCCACCTCATGAATTTTGTTGGTTCAGTGGCACAAAACAGGGAATTCAAGAAAGAAAAGAAAATCTTTCTTTGGTTTTGATGCTCCTTATTCAGTTAATTACTTGTATGAAACTAGGCTCAATCAAGGTCACTAAATGAAATGAATTTAGCATAATGCAAGGCTTTAATTACATTCAACTAGCAAAGAAGCATTGCTATTCTTGCTCCAAGATTGCTCAATCTAAGATTGCTATTGTTGCCTATTCTTGGTTGAATGTGGCATCCTGCTTTATATAGAAATAATAAGCTACTATTGTCCGGTGTGGAAATGAGAGACAAAAATTGAGCATTGTGAATTAACTATTGAATCAATCATTCATCGGGGTATGTTGAAAGCTACACGAACTAAATCAATCAACAACAACCAAGATTTGTTCACTAGGTAGTGTTCACCAATTGAATCTAATGACCCAATAATAATAGGCCACAGAATTGAGAGCTGTATTGAATTCGCAACTCCAAGAAAGTACAGTGCTTAATAGTACTCTTATTCAATTTCTGCACAATTGCACAAGTGATTTGCAAGTGGAACTGAGTGTGTACAAGAATGAGGTGGTAAATATGTGCTCATCAAGAATTTTCCATGAGTGTGATTAGCGTAGCATAAGTTTGGGGGGTAACAAGGACATGAGAGTGCAACAACTCTTAGTTCAAGTGATATCCGGATTCAGATTCTGCCATTGAGTTTGGAGTGAATGTGTATTTATTAAGTCTATGATTTACAAAATCCCTGATAATTTATTAACACCTCAACCTACATCATTTGTACACTATCTTTCACACATGCACATTTGATTTATATCTTTAGAATGAGTGACAAGAATGAAATAAGCAATTACAAGTTTTGTTGATCTGGCGGTGTGTAACTCGGCCATGTGAAGGCTCCACATTTAGTGGCCGCTATGACACTGGTGAAATGTCTTCCACAAATAGCAGGGTAATAAAGGTGAAGACAAATTACACTTACCATTTTAACGAAAAAGTGTCCTGCATTTCACTAAGCCACACAATGATCAACCACCAAAAGAGGCTCCATGCATCCGAGTCATTGCCAATGCCCTCTGCCACCGGCATTTGTGCAAGAAACACTTAACTCACCGCCACAGCTACACCCAACTCACTAGAACCTTTGAACTATAAAAAGCAGCCACTCCTTCCCAGCTTCAACACAAAACACAGCATCAATCAAAATCCTCTCTGATAATGGCTTTCAAAGCTTCATCTCTCCTTGCACTTGTTCTCGTCTCCAACATCCTGCTTGCCACTACTTGGCAAGCACTTGCTGCACGCAACATTATTTCAAAGAACTCCAACACCAATGACAAGAAAGAGCCTCAGTTTTTGTTCAAGTCTGATGGTGTGTATATTCCAGGCATCGGCCGTGTAGGGTTGCCGCCTGTGTCTGGTTTTATACCTCAAAACCCAATCCCAGGTGGCAGTGGCGGAACAGGATCAGGACCGGCAGGAGGCAGTTATGTTCCAGGAGGTGATGACACATTTGTCCCAAACCCTGGTTTTGAGGTTCCAAATCCTGGCAGTGGGGGTGGAGTTCCAGTTCCAGTTCATCCATGAGCCTAAATCGCTTATGAGCCATCATGCATGATTGCACAAGCTAGGCTTAAATAAACGTGCTTAATTCTGCTACTATTTGACTTCTTTAGTCTCTTTCCGTGTTTAAGATCAATTTAGTAAGCTGTTAGTTTTATTGTTGAATCGTTTGCAAACCCTCATTGTTATGAAAGTAGTTGCTTATTGTATCGTCTGCACTCTGTCATAAATTCAATTTCAATACCAAGTAGTACCTACTCTATGCACCACAAGATTTTAACTGGGTAAAAAGCGGTTAAAGTAAGAGATAACAATAACTTGCAATGCTAAAGTATTCCGCATTGAATGGTGCAAAACAATTAGCTTTTCTTAGTCTAAGAACGTCCAAAAATGTATTTATGAACATTGGATTTTGGCGGCACCTTGATAATACTCTTCCTGTTGCACTAATATTCAACAGAATTTGTTAAGGTAAAATCATTCACCATAACTCCACAGGTCATTGCAAGAATAAGGCTTTAAATGGCAAAGAATTCATGTAGGCTTGTAGAAAAAATAAATTGAATACGGAAACTATAGCATCCTTCCTAAGACTCGAAAGATGCCAATCATGAAGTATAGATTCCAATAATACAGAGCGAACCCTTGAATATCACACTCTCAACTGCCCTTCGATTCATATGAATAGAGAAATATGTTATTTGTACTTATAATTTGTGGGACACCGTGCCAACTCACCCTATTCATCATTGGATGAAATGTGGACCATACTTAAACAGGATTCACACCCTATCCAATAATGAATGAGTTGTGAGTCAACACAGTGTTCCATACAAAATAAGTACAAATAACACAACTCCATGAACAAATCCATAAGTTTTCCTCAACATCTCGCATCATAATGAACGATAGTAATTGCACATAAATGGCAGTTGTGCTATCAAGAAGCAAGGACCACGCCAAATCACTACAAGCCTATCACACATGCAAAATAGTATTAGTTTCTGATCTTCATTTCTTCTGCCCCCACCCCAAGCCCCAACCCACCAACCCGAAAATAGAAGAGTAACACATAGCAGTCTACATTCCCTAGTCTCTCCAGAGAAAAGGCATTTTTTTAGCATGTTTGATTTCTCATTTGGAAACCCCAAAACCATAATTTTGACAAAAGCCGTCTCCTATAGCTTTTGCCCAAACCATGGTTTCAGGCTCCGAACAGAAAACCAAACAAGCTATTCATCCAAAGAAACAGTTGACAAAAGAAAAAAAGGGAAAAATTGTATCACTTTATAATCTCACAATGTATGTAGAACATCAATTAGCTGTCATCGTTCTTTAACATATTGAAGGAAAAAGGCATTTAGGTAGAAAAGGATATGTGAAGGAAAGATAAATGCAACACACAAGAAATATATAAAAGACAATAGATAAGGGAAAATAAATAGCTCAATTTTTTGGGATTCAAGAGAAAATGATTCTCAGCACAAAGAAAGATGGTATGTTTATGAATTACATCATAAGGTAGGAATAGGATTTGATCAAAAGTTCGTTGCCACTACCTTCGAGCTTGGTACTAGATCTGTCATGGAAGCCTAGCTATGTCAGATGAGTATCCTGTCAAGACAAGTTAAAGTAAATATCAAGGTTTGGAGAGAAGTTAAATTTACAGAGAAGAAAAAAAGGGAAATAAAAATACATCTTTTGTGTAGAATTATTAAAGTTCACATGAATTTGCGTTAGAAGCATAAAGAAAGCTGAAGTACCAGCAGACACACACACCTACATTCAAACTCTTTAACTTGTGCTGAGATTGAGTAACAAATAACAATATTAAAAGAAATCAAAGTCTTCCATAAAACTACAAAGTATTGAGAAAACTTATATTACTTCTTGAATAGCCTCATCTTTCTAAACCATAAACATGGATATCCAATACTAGCACTACTTAGCACATTCTTCACCGTGTACTACTTAAGTCATGCATGAGCCTTTCAAGGGTGGTTCTATCATCCATGGTTCAAACACACAAGCATAACAATTGCAGTATCAGAAAATCGACAAGAACAACAACAACAACAACTAAGCCTTGACCCACTCAGTAGGTTGGCTACATGGATCAAGTGACGCCATATAGCTCTAGCAACAAAAACATGGATTCAATAAAATTATGGTTAAAATTATGGTTGACTTCCAACGATGGAAAACTTGAAACTTTTTCCATATAATTTATCAAAAGTCGTTCTATTTTTTGCCATTCATTCTGACAAGTCAAATGTTATAGAACAAAAGTCAACAAACCCCATTTTTATCATTATTGAAAATTTTATAACAACAATTAAAACAAGAGGTGAAACCAAAGAAAACAATGCTATTACACAGTAACAAAATAATGTAGAAGCCTCTGAACATAACATCATAATAGGTTTTGCGTCTTTCCAATTAAACTTAGGTGAGTTTTTCATCTTGCTGTTCAGGAATAATAATTAACATCGTTTAAATGTTTAATTAGCAAAAATAAAATGTTGATTGGCACAATTAACAACAATTAATTTAAAAGAAAATAAAAAGAAGAAGAAGAAGAAGATACCTAGTTGAGAAACAAAATGGTTTTTTTTTTGGTGGGGGGGGGGGGGGATGAGATGAGAGGAATTCAAATGCCGAGAAACTTGAAAAGGATGAAGCAGAGGAAGCATAAGAAGATGAAGATGAAAAGGTAATCAACGAAGACGAAGAAATTGGTTGACCCATGATTCCTGTTCTTCTTTCCATTCACCGTTTTCGCTGCCGGGTCGTCCTGCAGCTCATCGATCTTCGCCATTCGATGATTCAGAAGAGAATGAATCAATGAATGGGATCTTCTTCTTCTTCTTCTTCGCAGCAATGGCGGAGACAAAGAGAGCTGCAATTCCCTTTTTTTTCTTTTGGCAGAAAATGTAGAAGCTTGATCGTGAATAAGAAGATTAGAATTAGAATTAAGAATCCAAAAATAATACTAACCCAACAGTTGCCGTTGACGTGGTTTCGGAAATTCGGAATTGGAAAATTGGAGTCTCACAAAAAGTTTCTTCTTTTTTAGGTTCTCATTGACTATAATTGATTTTATTCAGCTCTTCCAATTTGGCAATTTCCCAAAACATTTCAGAGTAATTATTCGTTAATTTTTTTTTCTAAATAATTCATGATTGTAATGGCCGATAGAGAACAAATTTTATTTTATGCAATGATAACATCAATATATATAGAATTATGGTGAGTAGTTATAATATTCCCTCTGTTTAATCCCTTTGTCAAAAAAAAACAAAACAAAACAAAACACATACAATAAGAAAATAATAAATGAATCTTAATAACAGTATAAAATTATGTAAAGACAAAAATATCCCTCTTGAAAAACAAAAATATGTAAATACAATTAATACTTTTTTGATATGATAACAGATACTACTGAAAACAAAAATATTCAAAAATTTATGGAGTGAAACGATGGAATAATAAATAGTTATTTATCATAATGTAATATTTTTGTCAAATTTTATTGATCAACTGTGTCAATGGATAAAAATCCTTACTTTTATCCATTTTTCAGGGCATATCTCATATTTTATTTTACAAAATTACTAAGACAAATCATCAGTCTCAAAAATCGACAGCAATTTTTTTTCATATGAATTCAATGCGACTGACTTGTATCAGTTGCGTGGAACATGAGCCATAAGGTATTCTGCATTCGTTAACCTTGTTTTTAATTGGACCTTAGAACTTAACTGGATCCCAGGATAACTCATACAATAATACCGAACAATTATTTATGAGGGTAAAATAATTGTGTGCAACTGTGCACGGCATGTCTAGATAGATTGTTGCAGGATACAACCCATTGCTCAATGATCATCAGTGAAGTTCACAAAGGCCAAAGGGTGTTACCCTCATTCAAACAATCAGGAGAAAGAAAAGAGATAAGGGAACTGGCTTATACTTCCTGAACAATATTAAGTCAATGTTACAAATACATTAATTAACAATAGCTACTGATGATGCACGTAGAAGGCTAAAGACACAAACAAATGAAACTCTACAGGGAATGTAGTATAAGTTTATTTTGAGTAAAAGTGTTTTTTCACATTTTCAGCACTAGCTTAAATGAAATGAAATGTTCTTTATATGGATATATCATACACGCAAGGCAATAATAGAATACACCCCAAGTAGAAGAGCATGATTTACTTGAGCTGTGAGTATATTTTTATCATACAACAATCATCTATACATCAGATCACAGCAACCTGAATAGTTTGTGGCAGCCAGCCGAAGGATGCACCGCCTTGTATAATTGTATCCGGTATGGGCAACAGATCACAACCTCACGTTTCTAAGGTCGCTCTATTGGACCTTCAAGTGATAGATCCTTCTAATTATGTCAAGACATTAGGAGCTTTCGCAAGGTTGGTTGACTCCTATAACTTTCATGAATCTGGATTTTCCATTTTTCCCCGGGATTTTCAACTTGTTTATTGCTGGCAATACACAAGATAAAATAGACAAAAGCAGTCATTAGCAGAATTCTGATTCTATGATGCAAGACAATGATGGAAGATTCATCTAAGACATGGTACAGTATGTTGTATCTAATGGATCTCTAGTTGAATGAATGATTTACCAAATATTGCCCAGCAATAAATAATCAAAGGCATGCTACATATATATATATATATATTATATCAGCAAGGGTAATCATTAAGGTTAAAATGTGCTGAATAGTTTTTCTCTGATGACCTTCATGATCAAGATCATAGCCATTGAGCCCAGGCGATGGAACCTTAGAATTTCTTACCTTAGAATTATGGCTTGAAATAGCTGACTTTTCTTTTGATGCCACCTCAGATATTCTGGCTTCTGAATTCTCATTTGAATAACTAAATACAAAACAAGATCGTATAAGAATCAATTCAATGATTCTATGTAAGACAATTTTAATGCTATATATAGTATACATCCGTGCATGAAATTGGCACAACCATTAAATGGGCATTAGTCACATGAAAGTATGAGACAATTAAACATCCAAAAGGACATTACTGCTGCTCGTGGAATTAGAAGTTTAATACCTCAACATGACAAGCACGATATGATAAAATAATAAAAGAAAACCTACGTTGAAAGTATTGTGACCCAGATGAGCTCCACACAGTCCACCCAAAGAAGCCTTTGTTCCACGGGAATCAAACCATACGTAATCAGATGGGCAAAAGGCCAAAGTTTCCACCCTGCCTGTGAAGCAAATAACAGCTGTGTCAAGTTCTTTTCATCATCACACAACAGAGTGAAATTTTACTCATCCAAACAAAAGAAATTTTGCTAATCAAACAGTTGTTAGGTTATTAGAATATACAATTAATTCATCACAGTAATTTTCACCCTTCAATTATTTATTGTGTAAACATTTAAAGAATTCATCATTGACCCCTTTGTTCTTTCAGTTTTCTCCTTTTCCTTTTTCCAATGCAAAATAGGAAGGATGAATCTGTAACAAGGACATTCCTACAGCAGACATTGCCTCTCAGATCCTATTTATTTGCTTCATCATTTGCAAGTATAGACATTAGATCATTATCATTTGCTTTTGCTATGCCGGCTTTGGTTTGCCACAGATATAACAATTATGGCTGAGCACATTTCACGGAAACAATCAGGACAAGATTCAAACATGGCTGCAGTACTACTAAGGTCATGAGCAGGCATGTACACTGCATATTGCGGTGACACTTGAAACAATGACATGCAAAAAATAAGGCAAGGTTTGAGATTTCGAGCGTTAGTTCCAAACCAACTCGACTAACTCATGTTTAGGAGCAAGATGCAGTATACCCAATCTCAGAATGAAGATAGCATAGTGCTATCGCAAAAGAAGAATCCTATCCTCAATTTAATTCCAAAATACATTTGGAAGACTCCATAATTTTGTTGGGATGGATAAGAGGCGAAAAGTGATGAGCAAAAGCTCTTGTCAAGAACATAAGGAAAAGAGATCAGCAAAAGCTCCCCAACCCAATACTATATCACACGGGTTATAAAATACTCCAAGTCAATATTAACTACGTATTTTGCACGGCAAATTTGTTGGCATACTTTTGATGTCTCTCCATGATTTTGCAACGACTTTATAGCCATGCGAACAAAGAGACAATATATTACAGATGAAATCTAAAGTTGGCATAAAGAAACAAATAAAGCTACTACTTACAGTAAGCATGGGCCAAAATGTTGCCTTCAGTTCACTATATATGTTATCCAGAGATTCAAAACGCAACAAGCCCAAAACCACAAAGTAGATGCTGTTCCAAATTGCTGCCCACACAGTTTGATCAAAAGCAACTTTAGCAGGGACAACCCACCATTCTTGGAAAGGAAAAAGAGCCTGTAAATTGCAAAATAACGTAAACAGTTTCAGCCATGGACAGAATATCATTCAGTAGTTTCAACCCAAACAGGAACAATAATCACCTCACAGAGTTGGTAGTAATAGTGAGAAAGAGATCCATGGAGAGTAAACCCAACAAGACCTGATCTGAATAATCGTGACCGATCAAACTCAAAAAGAGGCTTCCCTTCATAGCACTGTATATTTTGGTTAGAAGTAGCCAAAGAGCTGATAAAAACTATATGCCCAAGATGAGCATTTCACATTTTTTGTGTCTCTAAAACATACCTGAGCAATCCAGTCTCCAATTGAGTAGACAACTCCACTTATTGCCATCTTAGCTAAAACGGGGTTTGCTTTCAGAGCTTGCTCATAGGCAATCCAATTGTGTTCAGGTGCATACCTCAGTATCTCATAAAGGGTCCAACCCTGAACATAAGACCCTAATCAGTTTTCATATACATATATATAATGCACATAAATGACACAGCAACTTTCTCTCTTAGATACTCCAGTTATAACCATCTTCCTCATCATGCTTTCAAGCTCGGAACTATCTATTACTTAAGTCACTAACTTTTGGTTTTGCTAGTCCATGGTACTAACTACTTAGTACATTCAGTCAATTTTCATTATATACTACTACGCTTTAATCTCAGAAAAAGGGTCCTCTAATAACATACCCATTATAGATATCTAAGAAAACCAAGCAGAGTCAGATTACAAGTTCAGCAAAATAGAACACTCATATTTAACTATCTAAGTTTGTAGCCACAATAAAATGCACACAGTTTTGTTCGATAGGCTTGATCATCTCATTGGTCACAACTCAGAAGCGAAAAGCAACAATTCCCAAAATAATAATAAATAAATAAGCAAATTTTGTAGTGAAGTTGAAGACAGATACTGACATGCCAGTAATCATGGTCGATAGTGAGCAATTTGGAGACAGCAAAGGTTCCAAACCCCAAAACGATGGCGGCATTGATGGCTCTGCTTGTGAGCCGATCAGAATCATCAGCAGCAGCAACCTCTGTGTCCGCCTTGGAAGCTGAAAGCCCCTCAACATTTTCATTCAAGCGCGCTCCTTTTTCTTCTGATTTGCTGTTCTTCACAGTAACTACCTCTCGATCATTAGCAACGGAACTGATGAAACGACGCCGTTTCTGGAGTCGGTAAGCGAGTGAAGGAGCTTCGAAGAGGTGGGGCTTCGGGAAGTGCGAGAAGGTTGGGGTGGCGGGAAGGACACGTGGAGCATAAACGGTGCAGAGAGCGGAAGCCATGGATGGGAGAGACAGGTTCGTAGGATTATTGTGTTAGTGTCGTGCGGGGCAGTGTTGTGTTATGGAGAGAGAAAGCACGCGAATAGCGTGGGAGTCAAAGATTGAGGATTGGATTGGTTTTGGTTTTGGTGGTGGCACCGGTTTCATGCTACACCGGCCGTGTGAAGTGAAACTACCTGCGATGCGATCAGTGGGAACTGGGAAGAACACAACCCACCCTTTTCCAACGTGGCACTGTGCTGGATGGAGTGTTCCCGACTTCTCGTCCTATTCCCCACTTCGATTGCAATGTCACACGTTGAAATTGTACAACCAAGAGAATTGGAAAATTCTAAATTATGTGATGGATGTAATTTGAACACGTTTTAGTGTGATTCCTAAAATTAAGGTGTTAATAAAAAAAAGCATGATTTTTTTTTATGGCTAACTGGGTTTTATTTTAAGGTTTTCCGATAGGCGATGTATAAGTACTTTTGTAAGCTTTTGTTGAGTATGGTGTTAATAAAAGAAATTACTTTTACTTTGGTAAATTTTTTTTAATAAGAAAAGCATGATTTTTTATGGCTAATTGCGCTTTATTTTAAGGCTTTTCAGATTGGTGGGTAACATATAAGTACTTCTATAAACTCTTGATGGTCTCAGAGCTATGTCTAACACTAGATTGAGGTGAGTTTTCTTTCCAATCTAAACTTATGTATACAAAAATGAAATTCACTATCAAGTTTGATGATCTGATATTAATATGTTCGGATTAATTTATTTTGAACTCAAATTAGCATATTAATTAATAGTTACTTTTCATCCATCAAAAGTAAAATAATTTTTATGCTATTAACCAATAGAAATTTAAGAAAGTATCAAATTATATTGAGTAATTATTATAGGAGATAGTTATCTAGAAATTAGTTAACACTTTGTTGACTTTTGTTGATAGATATGGATCCAGTATCAAAATAAATCCAAAGTAACTATTATATTTAGGATTAAATGTATTTTATCCTTTGTACTTTAGACAATGTGCGATTTAGATCCTAACCTTTTAAAATATGCAATTCAATCTCCTATAATTTTCCAATCATCACAAAAGCGCTCTTCTATTAAATTCTCATCCATTTGCATCATCAATTTCTCATGTGCTTATAACATGACATATTTTATGGGCAAAAATATCCTTATCTTTAAATAAATTTCCTAACCCTAAAACCCATCATTCCCCCATTCATCAAAACCTATACCACGCCCACCTCTCTTTGTTTCACCGTCACCTTCGAATCCCTAACCCAAATCTAAGAAATATCAAATGCACATTCACCCCTCTCCCTCTCTATCTCTAACAAATTGAAAGCAAATTTCTAGCAAAACAAACCCTGGCCTGTGGAACTTTTCCCACCGAGGCATGTGGATAAAATTCCACAAATCCATCCTGCTCATTTTTTCCGATCAATTTCTCTTCCCTTTTAGCCTTTATTTGTTTATTACCCTTCTTCATCTAGGCCCAGCCATTTTGAGAACTCTTTCTTTTCTTCAACGAATTGGGGGCTGGCCTATTAGGTCAAAAGCTGGAAGAGTTCAAATCTGCTCTTGCATTAGTTGCCCATCTTTCTTTATCTTTCCCGCCTTGAGGGAACTTCAACGGCCACCATCGTCGACAGCATCTTCCCCATGAAGGTTGCGACGTCCTCAAAATCTCGTGGTGGTAGCTTTGACGGACACTACCTTCATATCAATCACGAACACCACCCCAATCCAAAACTATTTTTCTAATGACGCTATCATTTTAATTCACTCTATCTAACCATCTAGGTTCCTCCACTCTTTTATTTCGATAACTCCCAACTTCAAACTATCTTCTTTTCCCCCTTTCATTCAATTCTGAATTATTTCCCTTCAAATTCCAACTTCATTTAATTCAATCGAAAACATCCACTATTTTGTTTTTCCAAGTTTTTTCAGTAATTACTATGTTCCCACACTCACTACCATTTATGGCTGCCTAGTAGTGTCGTTTTAGAAAAAATGACAGTGAGATTCGCAATAGTGAGGAGCATCGCAGGGAAATGGATATCATCAAAAGGTGGATGCACCGTTAAGTTGGATTGGGGTAGATGTGCATTTGGTATGTCTCAAATTTGGGTTAAGGATTCGAAGGTAAAGAGAAGCGGGGAGAGAGAGAGAGAGAGAGAGAGAGAGGGAGGTAGTTGGACTTTTGATGAGTGGAGCACGGAAGGGTTTAGAGTTGAAAATTTTGCTTAAAAAAAGGATATTTTTGTCCATAAAATATATCATATGATAAGCACATAATAACTTAAGGATGCAACAGGATTTGAATTTAACATGCCATGTAGAAACCATAGGAGTTGAATTGCACAATTTTCTTAAAATGGTCGTTTAAATTATACATTATCTAAAATATAGTAGGAGTAAAATGTATTCAACTCTTATATTTAACTCTCTTTAAATGTCCTACACCGTGATGTAACCTTGTGATTTATTTTGATATAATATTAACCTTCTGATATAGGGAGCGTTAATAACGGAACAAGATATTCTCACAAGTGAAGCATTTCAAGTTTTCGGGTCCAACTAGTGAAGCAGTTGATGATGAGTAAAATCAGTGGAAGTATGTAGAAGGACACCAGGCAGAAGGTGCCTAAAGTAAATCTGCTTTTAGTTTTTGTTTTGGTCTGAAACAAAGTCAATCTTTTGAACCACCTATTTAGGCCATGGACTCATTTGAGTTCTTCAACATGGTTTCGGCCCAATCCTTTCTCGTTCTTGCTCCCACGGTGTCAACTTCTTTGAAAGTCCATTAAACAACCAAGTGAAAAATTAGTCCAAAGTCCAAACCCAATAATGAGCAAAACCACTTTTGTAGCTGGAGCCTTGTTACGAAAAAATTCTTAGGTGAACACACAAGTCTAACATCTTATTTCTACACATACTCAAAATACACACACACATATACATAAGTGAATATATTAACCTGGGACGTGATCGAGTGGTAAAGATTCATTTCCCTTAACTAAATATCAGAGGTTGAGGAATACCCTGACTTCGATTAAAAAAAATAAAAGTAAATATGTCTTAAATAAATTTAATAAAACTTATGAACACAAGTAAATACGAGGTGTTAAATATGTGTGTATTCTCTTATTACGCTTGCCTTTAAGCATTGGCTGCATCGCAATTTATATTTGAAAGGTCAACCTAGTCCTGTTGACCCAAAAGAGGAAGGTAAGGTCAACTTCATCCATGACGTCTGAAAAAAATAAAATAAAATAGCAGTGTTATATGGCGCAAAAAAAACCAGTGTGAAACTTGACGAACGGATATAAACTGTTATCATTGGAGGTGCAGTGCGGATATTTTTGAAATCAGAAGGGTGAAAAAGTAAAACCATAGTGATATAGTTTGTTGACAATGTTCGTCGGTTTTTGCACAAATAACTTTCGAGGCACAAAGTATTTCTAATGAAAAACAATCATCTAATGATGGTTTCGAGAGATTATTGCACGCTTATGAAATACAATGAAAAAATGTGCTTATTTTTATTTATATATAGATATATAAGTCATGAATAATAATAAAATTTATCACTTGCTTTTATTTTAAAAGTTGTTATTGTTTCCAATTAATTTCAGTTAAAGACTTACAAGTATTATCTATATATATGGTAAAATTCACTCCATTTGAATTCAATGCTCACACTAAATGCAATAATTATGTGATTTATCTTATTTTATAATTAAAATTCATTTTAATTTATAACTATCATAAATAATAATATAATTTGTAGTAAAAATTTATTCTAATTTCTAATAATTTATAACTATATGATTATTCACTAATATTTATTTTTAAAACAATTAAATAAAAACTTATATATATATATATATTAAAATTTGCTCCATTCACATTCAATGCTCACACTAACTTACAATAATTATATGATTTACTATATTTTATAATTAAAATTCATTTTAATTTATAACTATCATAAATAATAATATGTCACTATATAATTAAATATTTTTCAGTGAAAATTAATTCTAATTTCTAATAATTTACAACTATATGATTATTCATTCATATTTATTTTTGAAACAATTAAATAAAAACTTTAATAATCACATTGAATTTTAACTCATGGAAACACAATTTTTCAAAATTAAAATATGAGAATTAATCTATTTAACATTTTAAAAATTAATTTGATTTTATTCTTAAATCATTTTTCTTAAATGGCCAAGTTTAAAGGAAGTGACAATAACATCTTAAAAAAAATAAAAACTACAATAATTACATTGAATTTTAACTCATGGAAATACAAATTTTGTAATTTTAATTTTGAGAATTAATCTATTTAATATTTTAAAAATTAATTTGATTTTATTCTTAAATCATTTTCCTTAAATGGCCAAGTTTAAAGGAAGTGACCATAACACCTTAAAAAAAAGCCTTTAATAATTACATTGAATTTTAACCCATCGAAACACAATTTTTGTCATTTTAATTTTGAGAATTAATCTATTTAACATTTTTAAAATTAATTTGATTTTATTCTTAAATTATTTTTCTTAAATGATCAACTTTAGAGGAAGTGACCATAACATCTTAAAAAAAATAAATTTCATGCAATATTTTATTTAGTTTCATATATTGATTTTAAAAGTTAAAGTATCTATCTATATTTATATATATGGTAAAATTCACTACATTTGAATTCAATGCTCACACTAATATGCAATAATTATGTGATTTACTATATTTTATAATTAAAATTCATTTTAATTTACAACTATCATAAATAATAATATAATTTGTAGTGAAAATTTATTCTATTTTCTAATAATTTACAACTATATGATTATTTATTAATATTTATTTTTGAAATAATTAAATAAAAACTTATATATATATATATATATATATATATATATATATTAAAATTCGCTCCATTTACGTTCAATGCTCATACTAACTTGTAATAATTATATGATTTACTATATTTTATAATTAAAATTCATTTTAATTTATAACTATCATAAATAATAATATATTTTGTACTGAAAACTTATTCATTAATATTTATTTTTAAAATAATTATATAAAAAATTTAATAATTACATTGAATTTTAACTCATGGAAACACAATTTTTGTAATTTTTTAATTTTGAGAATTAATCTATTTAACATTTTAAAAATTAATTTTATTTTATTCTTAAATCATTTTTCTTAAATGACAAACTTTAAAGGAAGTGACCATAACATCTTAAAAAATAAATAAATTTCATGCAACATTTTATTTAATTTCATATATAAATAAATTCATGCAATGCACAGGGTTGACCTCTAGTTATATATATAAGTATTCTTATTGTTTCTTATTATTTAACTCAAGAATTAAAATAAGCGATAAATTTTATTACTATTCTTTAAGATTAAAATATCAAAATATATAGAATGAATACAGTCCTACCACTTCCTTTTGTATCACAAAACTAATTCAGGGAAATCAACAACCATTTAAATAAGTAATAATGGGAATCTTTTATGCATTTGGAAATTTTTTTTTTTTCCATTCATTAGATGACATTTCAGTTCAAGTCACTAACATATAGATTATTGATAAATCTCACTATCAACTAAAGTTAAGATGTCATTCAATGAAAAACAGATTAATGTGGATGCAGTACTCGTAGAGAATGCAATAATTTGTCATGACAAGGGATAGTTGAAAGTCAAACATCATTGTAGGGAAAATGTTGTATTAACACTCATCCATAGCTGTAGACACTCATTATTATGTTGTAAGAGAAGTGATATAAAAAAAAAAATTGAGAGTAAAAATAAATAATAGGGTCCCATATATTTTATGAATAAGGTGTTTGAATATTTGACATTGTTGAGTGTTGAAATAAGGTAGCTATTAAGTTGGTCCCCATGTGTTTGGTAATATTAAATGGTGCTTTAAAATTTAGTATTAAAATACAAAATTATCCTTTTTTAAACTTTTGATTTTCCTCTTCAACCACTCTTTTATTCCACCACTACCTATTACCTTTACCAGTCACACCTCTTCCACTTCATCACAGTGGCTCGCGAAATCATTTTGGATCTTTTTCTCCCAGCCAGCATCATTGTTTTCTTCTAATTTTTTTTACATGAAAAAGGAGTGAAAGATTTTTATCTAGTAGCACAATTTTAGCCACACATCAAATGATGAAGAACTTCCTTCAATTCCTTCTTCCACGCCCTCCATTGCCATTGTGAATCTACTCATGACACTGGGATGATAAAATGAAGATATGTGGACTTATCTCTCTCTTGCAAAAGAAAATCTTCAACAACCACAATCCAAGAAAAAGAAAGAAGGCCATCAAATTAAACTGAAAATAACACGAGGATAAAAAATGCTCACTTTGAGTCAATTAAACGATGAATAAAACCTAGAGGGTGTAGGCTTATTAATAGCAACAACAAACCTCAAGTGGCCTTCACAAAGCATAAGTTGCAAACCTTGTGGGCGTTATCTTGGCTTGAACCCATGTAGCTCCTAAATGGAATGCACATAATTGTTGTTGTTGGTTGGGGCTGAGGGTAGTGCAACCATGGATCTTCCAGGTTGGAACGTACTTGTGGGTTGTCGGGCTTGCTTCCTCATCCTATTTGTCTTTGCCGCCATCTCCACAAGTGAAGGTTTGAGCAGCTGAGGCATAAAAAATGCCAACAGGAAAGCATCCCTGCATTTTCCATGGCAAAACTCCTTTTTTTCTTATAAGGGTGATCTTGTAACTTTAAAAATATAATTTATTACTTAATAAATATATATATATTATATCTTCAATTATCCTTAATCATTGATTGACTTTTATTAAAAATCAAAAGGTAAAAAAAGGGAATGACCATGAGATGACCCAAAAGATGGGAGGGTCATTTTATCCCTCACCTTGAAATAGTATTAGTGTCTTGTAGTCGGATTTTACTTGTAGCCATGGTCCCTAATAAGCTGGACCACTTTATTTGCTTCATAATGCCCCAGTCCTCTGATTTTAACAGCACGTAGAATAATAATGCATTTGCCCATAGATTAAAAAAGAAAAAATCACATTCAGTGCTTTGTAGAAAATATACTTTAATATATATATTTTTTGTTTTATAAAAGCAAATGAATGTTTGAATGATACATCAAAAACATATATAACATTATTCTTTTTGATATATATATATATATCATTATTCTTTTCCTTAGCATATGGCACTGCTTTTTTTAAATTTCTATTATATCCTCTATTTAAAAATAAATATCTTTTTATTTTTAAATTAATTAATAAAATAATATATCTGAACATAATTTGTAATGAAACTTAAAAATTAAAAAGATATTTATTTTGAAACGGAGATAGTATATATTACATTAATTACGCATAATATATACGAGTGTTAAATGTTAATACAGCATTTTGTAGCCGTTTCCAAGTTGACAAATTGGGAAACAAGAATGATATTCTTATTCTACTTTTTCTAAAATAAGGTAATTTATATAACAAAGATGGATAGAATTGATGTACAATAGTCAATTTTTGCTTCTGGAGAACATGGAATTGCAATATGCATTTTGTGATTTGTTTTTAATTTCGAATGTAATTATGTGACTGACAGACACAAAAGGCAAGCTATAAACCATTTGGAATTATACGTCGCCGAAATTTCGTGGATTTATTTAAAGAGTAGTGTAACGTGAGTAATAAAATTACATAATAAATATCACACTATACACTTTATTATCACTAAATATGATAAAGTCATTTTCACTCATCTCACTTATTTATCATATCCAATAATAATAAAATGTTTAACGTATGTTTATTATGTAATTTTATTATTCCTATAATAATATACTTATTTAAACACATTACTCAAGAAAAATCTTTTGAGTGTCTTCTTCGCTATGGCCCAACGGTATCCTTCTTCAAAGATTTCTGATCTTCAAAGATCCTAAATTTAGAGAAATCACTTGCAAAGCAACCAATCAATTACTCTCTCAATACCTTAGTTATAGTCACTTTATTAAAAAAAAAAAAGTATTCCATATTGACTGTCATTTTAGCATTTCAATACAAAGTTAATTATTTTATATCAATTTTATCCCTCATTAATAATAAAAAAGCAGAAAGAAAAAAATTAGTTGAGTGCATGTATATATATATAGGATAATTTAATAATTTAAATATATTTTTTCTTAAAATCAATAGCATCTATATATTTTTTAATACCTGTGCCGAAAGTTTAAATGACTATAATTAAAAAATGAAAGAAGGATTGCTCCTGAAACTAAATAACTTTTTATAATGATGTTATCTTGGGTGGAGGAAAGCAAAATCTTTTATTTTTATATACCTGACCTTTAATCAATATTAAACCCATAGTTTCTTTTATTCTTCACTCCTACATGTCCAACGGCGTTAAAGCTGTCATTTTTTTGAAGAATCGTACCGCAATATTTTATTTTTTGGGAACAAATAATATATCATGTAAATGAATTTGGCTAATTAAGTACATTAATTACTCATACTCATAATTATTTAAGTGGGTTCAGTTGTCTGTTTAGGCTGGTAGGGGAAAAATTGAATATTTACTACTACCTTTAAGGAATAAGTGAGCTTATAATCCAGGCTTCTATATGTCTTATATACAGTTTATTTAGATAATATAATTTATAATTTTTTTAATTTTTTAAAAATTAAAAGTCATATTTTTATTTTTTATTCTGCTTGGCTAAACATGTTATCACTTTTCTAAAAGTTACTTTTAATACTTTTTGAGAAGTTAAAATATCTAATTTTTTAATAAATATTTTCTAAAACACTAAAAATAAATATTTTTTGATGGTATCAGATCACTTAAGAAAGGGGGTTTGAATCAAGTGATCTTTTAAAAAATTTTCTACACACTTAATAAACAGTTAAAAAATTTACTCAGATGTCTCCTATAAATGCAGGAGATATTCGTGTAATAGTGTGTGTATTTTTGAGTGAACTATGGATATAATATTTTATATGCTGTTTTCTTTTCAATGTAATATAAATATATTTCAGTTATAATGATCAAAAGCTTGTTGGAAATTAAGTAAATAGAAAAGGATAGAGTTGAAGAAGATGCATCAAGAATTTTTATACGGGTTTAACTTCAATGTGAAGTCTACTTCAGTTTTCACCAATATTGATGAGAGTTCTAATGATTTTCAAATCCAAATACAAGACAAAGCTTACTACTCAACACAAGTGTAAGCTAAACCAAAACAAAGTCTTCCAAGCTACAAACAAAAGTAGTCTTTAGCAAGAGCCTCTCCAAACTCACCCCAAGAGTAGTGTTTGATAATAGCCTCTCCAAGCTCAAGATTTCAAACAAAGACCAAGACAAATATTCATATAATGAGCTCTAACTTTCTCACAAAATATTATTCACAGGTTATTACTTAAGAGCTAAACTCAGGAATATTGCTTTTCTTGATGTGTCTTGGTGGTTTGAATAAGGTTCTTCTTGAAGCATATATAGGCAGCACCTTTGCAAGGCAACACAAGAGAGAAGGATATAACAAATCTGAATGAGGCTTGTTGTAACATTTCTCTTGCAGCAAGCAGAACGAGCTTCAAGACATGGGAGAATGAACATTTCTGTTTTGGATGATAAGCTTGAGGTTCTTTCTTTATTTGTGGAAATGCTTTAGCAAGGAGGTTGCCAAGTTAAGCAAAGGATTTGATCGTTTAAAATAAAGCTTTAGCACCTTTTCCACTATCATTGTTTGCAGTGTTATTTTCTTTTTTGATGACAAATAATGGGTGTTCCTTTTTTTTGTGCAGAAATGGTTTCAACAAAGGATGCCAAGTTGGATAAATGTTTTGACTATTTGAAAACCCTCTTTGCAATGCCTTTTCTACTGTCCTTTTTCTGTATGCTGTCATTGTGGTAGAAGTAAGGCTTTTGTCCTTTTTTATTGTCCCCATGTTATGTATCTTGTTAAACACACTTTCTCCATCTCTCTTATACTTTGGGATGTGGACTTTCCTTACTTTATAGAGTTCCACAAGCTGTTAAAAAATACTTTATTTACTGATGCAATACTGTTTGATTTCAGTTTCTGTCAGTATTTCGTATATAGTGCTATGAAGTTTATAATGCTTTCAGCCATGCCACGGATGTCTCCTATGAATACAAGAGATATTTGCTGTTTGATATAAATCTGAAACATTTAGCAAATATATTAGAGAGAAATATAATTATGTTTGTCATCATTTAAAGGTTCTCAAGCTAACACTTTTATTATTATATATTTGAATATAAAATAACATATTCAAAAGCTACTTTTCAAAATTAAAGTTACTTTTCTGTAAGTGCTTAAATAAGTTGTTTATCTAAATCTGACTTAAATAGATGAAAATATTGTGTCCCCCAAACGGTGATTCGTCCTTATCTTTCTAATTATTTACTGACATGTGAAAAATACAGATTGTATATTTAGTAACTTATAAATTTTTAAATTTATTTTAATTCTTATATTTCTATATGGTAATAAATAATTGAGAGGATAGGAAATAAGACATCATTTGACGACAATTATGGAAGGTATTAGTTAAACTCTCATCCCATCCTATATCTCCTTATATCTTAGCTAAAAGAGGTAAGAAAAGCAATCCAATTTAAATTGATTTGGATTGTTTTACGTTGGATTAGTTTTGTAATTTGAAGCAAATTAAATAAATAAATGAAAAGATAACATAAGAAATATCCAATGGATTATGAATCATTTTGTAATAATGGGAAAGAAAAGATACGCGGAGAAATAATTAAAACATCTGCTAAAGCTCCTATCAGTCCTTGCCTCACATCACAAGATTTTCTTCTTCATCTGAAGAAAAAGGAGTGCAAAACTTTTGAAAACAATGAAAACAAAGAGTGTGACAATATATCTTTCTACTACATCTAGTTACGAATTCTTCTACGTATTAAATGTAATATGTTTGATCTCACCTTAAGTTTCAAAACATGATTTTTTTTTTAATTTATTTAATACGTAGAAAGATTTATAAGACGATCTATCATTACTTGAAAAAAAATGATGCATTGAATTTATGGTTGGGTTGAATAAGCAGTGCTGTAAAACGTCTTAATGGTGCATGCATGAAGGATTTTGAGGAGGACCAAGTTGTTGGTGCACCTAGGCGTCTTGAACTGGCCCAATGTTGCCCCATTTGCCACAAAGTAGTCCAAGATCTTCTTGAAGGTGCCTCTCTCCACAACGCAAAGCATCAATGGCCCTATTGAACATGCTTTCCTTGACACCACATAGCCATAGTCAACAAAAGCTGCATCCATTTCCCTGCAACACTCCTCAAGCACCTTGTCCTCTGCCTCCCCTTTGATCTCCCAGAAAATGACATAGCACCCCGGTTGGTTTGAGACATCCGCATAGCTAGTGAAATCAACAACCTCAGCATTGGCCTGGTTCTGTAGGAGTTGTGACCCTTTCTCTACTACTATTTGAATGTCCCTCTCTGTGTTCTTGTCTATGTTTATTGTTAGAATTAGTTTTCTTCTGAATACGAATTTCAGTTTTGGGGTCCCATTGTGAAAACCAGCCACTTCCACCACATCTCCCAATCTATACCTGTATAGCCCTGAAAATAAACGAAAAATATTAATTTATTTAGTTAATATAATAAAAATATTAATTTTATTCAATTGCGAATAAATTTATCCATCCACAGAGATAAAATTACTTAAATTTACCCTTGTCGGACTAGGTGAGAAATACTAAATAAATAAATAGATATATAAATAAATAAATGTACCTATATTTTTGGAAGGATTGCAATTTGAATTTTGGAATTTTGAAAAGGACAATTACTGACAAAGTCATGGTAAATCCTTGTCAGAAAGCACTGGAATGACAGGTACATACATCATGGAAAATAACCAAAAAGCCACGGGTCACACCACATCAAAAATAAAAATAATATTCAAAAATATAAAAATAAATATTCAATTGGAATTCGATTACCATTAAATGTAATAATGACCTTAATTTTCTTCATCCATTTATCATATTCAAAGATAATTGAATAAATATTTTAATTAGACATTTACTTTTAGGTATCAGAATAGCAAAGTTGCATGAAAAAAACCTGCGGGAATTTGTGGCCGGTGGCTAAACAACCCAGCCAAGTAACCAAATTATGCCCAACATAAGCAAGAATTTCTCAAGTCATCAATCCCTCTAAAGTCTGATTGGAACAATGTTTCAATTATTTCACCAAACAAGAGACGTGCTTTCAAGTTTCAACGCTGGTGCATCTAGATATACACCTCTGAACCAAGTTTGGTAGAGTTTTGTGATAGTCTAATTAAGTCTAGCCACCATGTAAATACAACAGAGAAAATAAAAGAGATTAGATTCAGCCAAGATTTTTTGGGTTGCCTGCAACTAGCTAGTAAACAGTTTCCTATTCATGTCTAACAAAGGCGAATTTTACTATTTTAACATTTTAAAAGTGAGTGTTTATTGAGACACTCACTTTATTACTACTAGATATGATGAGTAAATCAAATAAGTGGGGATCACCATTATATTTAATAATAATAAAATGATTATTTATTCACTTTTGAAGTATTGAAATAGTAAAACTCATAAGATAGCCATAGTTGCATATGGCCCATTAGGGTATTGCTCCTTAGGTTTATGAACCATCGTTCCATGCTGACATTATTTTATGTGAGGACAATGGTTAATTCAGATCAGCTCATCCAAACCCCGGTACCCAGATATTTCTTTTAAATCGGTAGTTAATAGCTTTTTAAATAGTAGTATTTTGACTAAAAATTAAATAAATTATTCAACCAAAAAAAGTCAAAAGATTCATCTGGTATAATCTAAATCACACAAGTGATATGTGTATATTAGAAGGAAGATAATGTTCAAATATCAATGGATCATATACAGTTCATATGAGAAAGGAAGTATGTTGAAGATAATAAGCCTCAATTGAAGGATACATTTGTAGATGGAAAGATGCTATCAAATTAAGAAGTATATACATTTTAACATTATAAATATAGCAAATTGTTTTCTTTCTTTCATGTTATTTTATGTGAGTTTATGATGTATGAATATGTTAAAATAATCAACTTATCCGTGCCGAATATTTTACCAATATTCTTAAATACATCTAGTTATATTTTATATATTTTTAGTTCAACTTATATCGTATCTCTCAATCATACTCGTATTCTAACCGATATTACCCGTGTATGTGTGCAAAATAGATGTGAGTATTTAAATATTTCTGCTATTGAGGAGAAGAAGAATGATTATCACCTGTGAACGTTGTGAGGACTATTTCGTACTCTTGTCCAACTTTAACCTGGGATAGTGGGATTGGCTTATCTTCCACAAAATCATCAGCACCAACTGAACTGCAATCTTTTTTCTGTCTGTAAAGTGGTATGAACTCAAAGTAGGAGTAAGTTGGCACAACAGCAAATGTTGCACTCTCTGGTGGCAAACGAGGATCCACATTGACCCCTATCCAGCTCTCAGTTGAGCCATAGTCAGCACTTACTAATGGCAACCCATTTGCATAATGCCTAAGCTTCTTCAAGTACGGTAGCATAGAGCCTGTCATTATGGAATACACGTACTTGGCATTTGGCCAAAGCCTTGGAATCAAACCAAACCAATCCACAAGCTCCAGCTCCTTGCAAGTGGCTTCTATCTTTGAAGCCAAACATGGGTTTGGAGATATGATAGCCAGAACAGCCTCTCTTATCTTGGGGACCTTGATTCTTGAGCTCAGAGTGCCATGTCTAATGTCATTGCATATCTCTCTCCAAAGCTCTTCGAGGCTGTGAAAGGCTTGCACTATTGCATAGACAAAAGTTGAGGTGATGAACTCTATGTGGTTAGAGAAGAAGAGGCCAAGAAGGAGGTGGCAGTATGTGGATTGTTTATAGTCTCCACCAGAGATAACTTCGTAGGGGCTGCAAGTGAATGACTTTGTTTTCTCTTGTTTGATCTTGAACTCCTCACTTGCAAAGTAGTGTGCTGTGGCGGTTCCAACTGTTAACCCTCCTTTTGTTTTGAAATGTTTGCTGCTATATATGAATTCAAGAATCCTACCTCCTTCCCTTATGGGATAAGCCCTACAAACAGTGAAGAAAAGATTGTGAACTTAATTAAAAATATTATTATTCTTATTGTTATTACTACTATTACTATTATTATTATGTAATATGTATCTAATTTATATAGCTATGTTTAGTGCCATTAATCATTATTGATGAAAGAAATTATATTAGATTAGGGAACAACAATATTGTAATGAGAATTGTAAGGCACACCTTGATATATGGGCTGCTGATAAAGTTGAAGTTTGAAGGGTGGTTTGTGCACTTTGGTGGGTAAAAGGTACAAATTTCTGCCTTCCTTCTGTGGTTCCAGAACTGAAAAACCATCACCACAAGAATATTATTATTATTATTATTTTACAACAAAAAAAATGGAAAGATTATTAGAAAATGGATGGTGATCTGCCATTCAAGGACAGAAAAACCAATATCATCACATGACACATTTCAAGTTCTGTGATCAACTTGAATGATAAGGGTGTCCTGTTAATTATCTCTCATGGGCAAAATTATCAATAGATCTTACCAGAGAAAGAGAGAGAGAGAGAGAGATCAGAGAGTGAATAATAAAAAAAAAGGAGAGAATATAAATAACCATACAAGGCCTATATTTTATATTCCTACGTTCTGATTCCTAAGAATGTGAGCACACGTCCATAAAATTAAAGTAAACTCGGTACTAAAGTGAATCCCAATTTTTCCCTCAACAAAAAGAGGCAAGAAATGAAGTAATAAAGCAAGGCAATAAAATGGTAAACATAATAATGGCACCTTAAGGAAAGAGTGGTAATGGGGTGTTGAGTGAGTATAGGACCTGTGTCCCCATCAGCAATCTTTTGGATAAATGGCTCAAAATCCTCATGTGATGCAAGGGGAACCGCAGAAGTGAAAAGAGATTCCAGTGCACATGCATCCATCTCTAGGATATTGTGGTTCCCCAACCATTTCCTGAGATATTCCACACCAAAGTTCTGCTTCAGGATCCGGCATAGCACCTGAGTCTGGACAGAACCGGCGTTGGAAGACACATCCTCGAACCACCTAATGATGTGATCATTGCCATTGTTGTAACTGGGAACAAGAAGAGCTGGTTCCATTGGAGTGGAGTGGGATAGTAGTAGTGGTGCGGTGGTGGTGCTTATGGAGCATATATAATGAACTGAAGAAGGTGTTGCACTAAAAGATAAATTATCATCTTTTGGTGTTTGTGGGGTTCGGCTTGATGGTTTGTGTACAGGGTAAAGATATTTTGCACCCACTCTCTAAATGTAAAGGCGATCCTTATTTATTCTTAATATGCATCACATTCAATTATAAAGTGGATATTTAAATAGATATTTATTTTTTAAATGTTAAAATATCATTACTTTTGTATACAAGAGAACTATAGGGAGAAAAATGCCAAGGAGGTGAGGGAGCCCACCATGATATGTAGCTATAGCCTTTGTGTGTCCCATCTTCAAAACGGCATAACAAGCCTAAATATTGCAGGAGCTTCGCATCGAAGGAAGAAAATAAAGGGCACGATAAGTTGTAGGCCACACGAAATGGCATTATCATTTTTAGAAAGAGGGATTCCTCAATGTCTTGTAAGAATGACATGGGGACTAATAGGGAGAAGTTCCTTCTTGATGGCAATTCTATTATCTTATCTTTATACACACTTATCATAAAAGTATGATTCATCAACTGTATTTATAATACTCATTTATTTATGGATCTCATCAACTTTGTTATAAGAGTACTTGTAAACATGAGTAATTAGAATAATTGAATTAATTTTGAGAAATACTTAAGTATTTATAGAGTAAGAGAAAATATTTACTTCATTCTATTTATCGATTGATACATCAATTATTACATTAAAAATATATGAAAAATATGAAATAATAATAGTCCACAAAACTAATATGTATATTAATAAATAAAATAAAGTTAATGTTTTTTCTTAACTTAAGAGCACTTAAAAATTTTCATTAATTTTTCACTAGGAAGAACCAAAACCCACCACCAGTGATGACAAGTGAATACTTTCCCTCCAAATTTATTGTTACCAACCATTTTTAGAAATGATCAACCATATTTTCTTAGTGTATATCCTGCATACTTGTGATCAATATATAATTAAATCACACATATCATCAAATATACATAACAGATCAAATATATATCTGTTACTTTTAATTTTACTTACTTTTCTATTTTGCACGGGCCTACTAAACTATAGTATAAGTGAGTTGTAAGAGAATATGGATTGAAATAGGGACCATGGCATGTTCTGGTCCCCTTCAATTCCCTCCGCTCCTGTGGTATGATTGTTCTAATAATCCCGTTAGGTTTACACGGTGAGCCAGCTTAATTCCATTGAAGAGCTTTGAGACATTTTATTGTTAAAGCACTTGTCTCTTTATCTGTCTCGTTCATACGATCTTTCTACCTTCCTTCACATGTACATGCACGTGAATTTGGCAAAGTACACAAGATCATGCATACAACCCATGTGCTGCAATGAAGAAATGACTACTCACCTCTAATTATTTTTGCAAATTGTTGTTGTTGAATTGTGAAGTGAGTACCTACTAATTAGAGTTTTATTAAATAAAGGACAAAATCTTATTCTACTTTTGAGTAGATTATATGTATTGAAAACATAATAACTCAATTTTTAAAACTTTATTTTTTTTTATTTCTTAAGAACTAATAAGTAGATCGATCTTCCTTTTTATTTTTTTTCTATAAATATTCCGTACAGATATATGCTTTTTTTCTGGTTTGGCCGTACAGATATATTCATATATCATGAATCAATCATGACTGTATTCTCCTGCTTCATTGGACTGGCATGTTGTCCAACCTGAGCTTCCTTCTTCCCCTCATTGGAATTACTTACTTGCATATGCTAGCTAGCACTGCATTGTCAACATCTGAAAAAATGGATAGAAGGGTAATTTTCTTGATAATCAAGTCATTCTTTCTTCTTTTGTTGGCTTTGGAAGATTTTTTTGTTGAGTCACAAATCACTGGTAGCAAACGTGCATGCCATGTGGCGAATTTGAAAATTTGTGCAACATATACATTATTGATATGTCGTTGTTTTTTTTTTCCCTATTTTTTGACAGGATTGATATGTCATTGTTGAGTGGATGGCTCTGGAAGCCGTGGCTGTAAACATCATTTGATTAATTACTTTTTCCTTTTGTAGATGTAATTAACTGACATTTATCAGCAAATTTATTGAGTGCTGCGCCTTTTATAGCTCTTTTCTGGAAAATTAAAAAACAATTGTATGTATTTAAAATATAATTATATAAAACGCAAGGCATAGCTAGTTCCTTGAAAGTGCCATGTTGAAACCATCGTACCACACCCATAGCTTTTAAACCGTAACTGGATCGGCTGTGAGTTAAACCTGATCAAAACCAGTTGAGTAGTGCACGAATCAGCTACCAATGAACCAGCCTTGAACCGCATGCAAACATAAAAGTTAAAGAATAAATTCCTTCTTATGTGGTTCAAACCCAATCCTACCAACCACTGGGCTAGCCACATTATTGTGACACAATATCTCAAAAATTATATTTATTACATATCTAATATATTTTTTATATGTTTATTTAATTAAATCTAGTTCAATGAGTAATTAATTAGAAGTTAAATCACTGATCCAACCGATAGCACGGGCGAGTCAAGCACCGTCTGCGTTTTAAAACTATGACCACACCCCTATTAGGCCCCATCGAGCATTAACAGCACTGTCGTTGTGGGAGAGCAATTACGCTGAATGGGACCCCTATATATGGACCTCACATAAGGATAATTTTTCCTGCCAAATTAGAAATTATTGCATGCTCGTAAAATATTTTTCACATGATTATATATATATATTTCATTTATTACAGCTGGATAGTTTGTTTCATTCATGCACTTGTATTTGACAAAATTTAAAGCATTGCAACCCATCAAAGAAATTAAAGCATAATAAACTATCAATCCTGCGCTTCATTTTTGTAAAATGGTAATTTGCATTGCATTCCACAGTTTTAAATCCTTTGGCAGTTGCCACTGATAGCGACGACTTATTCTCATCGTTACCCCTTTAATTTTGCTTTGTTATTGGTCAATATTCTGTCGATCATGTTGCTCGGTCAGGATTAGTTTAGTGGTTTGTTTGTTTATGAAGATGAGGCCCACTTATGACCCGGCCCCTACAGACATCTTATCTCAAGTAACATGTCAACGAGGGTCCGAGAATCGCAACTTGACTGAAAGGAATCGAATTGGGCCCAAACGCGGGCAATTGCATTGATGGAAAAAAATCCATATCTGTCTGACCACAAAGAGAGAGAGAGAGAGAAAGGAGAGAGGACGTCGAACAAAAACAAAAGCATCTGACCAAAAAAGCGATTTCTGTGCGTGTGATTACTGTCTCATTGAATTGAACAAGATAACCCATTATACTCCAGTTCATTCCTTAGATCATTACTTATTCATTTTCATCATTTTTATTTCATGATCTATATATGGTTTATTTATTTATTTAGTTGATCTATCTTATTATAAATTCATAATGAGAATTTAACTACTAAGAAATCTTGTTGATAGTATGAAATTGCTTAAACATATTCAATGAAGGTTAGCTCAATAAAAATGGGTTGAGTCTTGGATGAACTTTACCTGTAAAATCGAGGTTCAAAACCTGGAGAGGAGTCGTGCCACTGACCATGTCAGATCCTAGTTGGGGTTTAGACTTTCCCGCCTAACCTTTTTATAATAAAACATTATAGAAATTGCTTAAACATAAAGACATAATTGGCATCCTTAAGCCCTAATCTTAACCCTTTTATCTAACAAAATAACACTTTATTCTTATCTGCTCCCGCAATTATCATCATCCACCCGTGGTTACCATCCTATATAGTTGACATTTACAACTACCACTCTCCTAAACACATTCTTCTTATAATAATCACTACCTTAAATTTATATTGTGGGATAAGGTTATTTTGATTCAAGTAAATAATAGGTTATATCCTGTAGTAAACTAGCTAATTATACACCAAATAACAATAATAACTGGCAAAAAAAAAGTATACAGCAGAGTTTGTCATATTCTATATTCAATTTCATTGAACCGTGGGTTTTGTGATTTTATTGTGCTGAATCATGCTGTAATCCCTGTTATTGTATTATGTTTGGAATTGATTTCTGCTAGCTTCACATTAATTCAAGGATATGAAAAAGTCATAGAAGAGAACATGATTAAGCAAATTTCCATAACTCTATGTATAATTTTATACATAAAACTTAATCATAAAAAATTTGTCCTCGTTTTCATCCTCTAACCAAACATATCCTAAAAAATGGTTAACAACAGGCAACATCCACGGGAGGAAGTATAACCCCGAATAATGCAGTGTTTTTTTTTTCAATATAATCCAAACTAGTTTCATTTCACAAAGTTAAGAATAAAAAAGGTTTTCTGAGATTTCTTTTCATTGAAATATTTGATCATATCATATCAATTGACAATAATGTTTAAGTTTAAGCAATATTATATTGCACCTAATTCGTAACCAAAAAAAATTTAGCACCTAATTCACTATCTCTTTGAAGACTGAATTCTACTTCCAAACGAGGTTAGTGGTGAATCGTAATACGGCTCCTTACTTAATTTGTGAAGAAGTGTGATTACTGTATCATCAGACTTTGCTCCAATTGACTTTGTGTCTTTGATTATGGCCAGTCCTGTATATATGCTGATTGCTAACCCTTTATTGCCCATCTAGGCATTGTTCAAGCACGGGTGGAATATGATGATGTGTACCAATCTGACCCTACTTTGTACAATTATACTAGTGATCTAGTGCTCTAATTTGACAACGCATGTTTGCATTTTGTGCAGATGTCATGAGTCATGGTGTAATACATTAGTTTCATGTAGCAGCCACTTCTGTATATATGCTGACCGAGTCCCTAGTCCATAGTCATCAGCTAATTCCCCTTTGCTATGTCATATGTTTAACTACTAAATTTCTAATGCAGTGATGGAATGGTAAATGTTAAGATCCATCGCAGAGCAGAGAAAATGATAGAATATAGCACTGAGGAATTAGTAGTATATTTTTATTAGGTGTTGCATATTTTACAAAGAGGTGTGCTTATTTATAGGTCAAAGATAAAATTAAACCATAAAGATAAAATCATTTTAATATCAACCTGAATCAATTCAAAATATAATTAAAATAATATCAATCAATCCAAAATATAAGAAGATATTATTTTATTTCTATTGGTAGATATGCACATGGCAGAGCTCATAGGGATATGCTTATATTTTTATGTGAATGCTCTGTGATATCCTCACATCAAAATGATGACAACTCCATGCAGATTTAGAATTATTCAAACTACTAACAAATAACTTAGAATATGAGGGTTCATCCTCTTGATATGTTGCAGCAATCAAGCATATGATTTATAGCTTATTTGAGGTCCTAACATCCTCAGGTTTCATTAACAAAACGAAGTAAGAGAAAGCCCAACATGGACAAAAAGCTATGTCCTACAAAAAGAGAAAGCCCAACAAAAAGCTACCACCCGTTCGAATGCAGCCTCATGGTGGCGTGAAAAGAATCAAAGCTATGCCAATACATTGGTCATCCATCTCACAACCAAAAAATACAATTCATTGCTCATCCATCTAACCATCTTTGAATTCTGTAGCTCAAACATGAAAAGGAAACGGTAAAAAATAAAATAAAATGAATGAAGCCTCAACAATGACTTAGAAAATTTGGTTGTGTACAAGGTTGTCACCAATTTTGGTCCTCCTAATTGGGATCCTCAATCCTGTTATTCATTTTTTCCCCATGCCTAGTTAGTGGTTGATTGGTTCGACCTAAGGAAGTTTTTTTTTTTTATAAGGATTTATCTAATCAATATTCTTAGAGTATTGATTAACAAAAACTTTTTGTATAATTGACCAAAAGAGTACGAATATATATACTCATTCTTTTAGACTCACTGCCTAACACACACAATTGTGGGATTAACCTTTGAGCAAAGTACAAAACTCTTTTTGCCGAACTAGAAGGATATAAAGTCCAATCTTCTAACGCATAAGGGATTAACAAGATCATAGGAAGTTACATTTCAACATAACTTATAGTCTCAAATAATAATTCTGATTCAAGTGAAAAAAAATTACTTTCACTAAATTGCATCATAATTTACAAACTACTTATAAATCTACAAATCTACGCTAGTCCCATGAAGCATATATAGCAGTACACGCTTGCTTACAGATAGAAGACAATACACACCATTCACCAACAGCAAGAAACAAAAGAAGACTGTCTTCCCAACAATACCTGGAAAACAAAAGAAGCTTCAGCTTTCTCCATCTCCACCCCACCCCTTTCCCAGCCTCCTTCCAAAATAAAGAAAAAGGAAGATGCCCAACTTCGAGGACCATTTCCATTGCTCAATACCATATCACAAACGAATTCCCCATCCCTAGATTGGAGACAAGACAAGAAATAAAGCAAGAGAAAAGAAAAATCTTTAAAAATGTATCATGAATATTTACAGAAGCAATTTGTGAGCAAGTAGCCCCACAAGGACAAACAAACAGTCAATCAATCAATCAGGTTCCACTTCAACGTTCTAACAAGCACTTCGAGTCATTACATTACCAGAGTGTAACATTTTTTCATATATATATTCTCATCTAATATTAGATAAGATATAGACTCATTTTATTTGAGTTCAACGATGGCAGATAATAAGAGTGTATAATGTCCAAAAAGAATGATTGCCACTTGAAATCAAAAGGCATGTGTGGGAGGAATTTTTCTGGAAATAATTGGTTCTCGAGAAAATGTGAAAAATCCCTTTTTTTTTTAATTTTGGGGTCGTGTGTGAAAAATCTTTTAGGCTATTTTAAACCTAAAACAAACAAACACACACACAGACACTGCAAACCGATGCCAAAACTCGCTTTAAGAAAACAAAGCCTTGAAAATAAACGTGCTTTCCGAGCCTCCCAAGAAAGAAAAAAAAAATAATAAGAGAAATATTGTTTTGACTTATATTTTATGGAATACTGTATTAACACATATATCTATTATTAAATGGAGTATAGGACATAAACTAAATAGGATTCATATATAATTGAATGATAAATGTAAGTGTGTCAACATGATATCCCATCCCATAAAATGTGAGCAAAATAACATTACTCAAACGACAAACGTGCTTCCAAAATCTAAAGAAAAATAAAGCACTCCAACGAAACGTGTGGGTTCTCAAGTGACTCCTCACGCGGAACGACGTCGTTTTCCGCCCTAACTCTCTCGCTCACACCGTTCTCCTTGTCCGCACGTTTCACCGGCGGCAATGGCCGACCGAAGATTTCCGGCGATTTGACCTGACTCCGGCCATTGCCGGCGCCAGCCCTCCCGGAAGCTGACGGCGACCTCGACCGACGGCGGGGACCCTCGCCGGCATCACGGGGGACCTGACCACATTCCCTCCGACGAGCTGGCCGTGAACTCGCCTGAATCTTGTTCTCCGGCGGATACGCCGGCGTCCTCGCCGGAGATTCAGGCCTTCGTTCTCTGCCGCCGATTCTATTTCCATTAATGGCGTGAGAACGCTTCGATTGGGAACGGTAACGGTACTGATGATTTCCCTCTCTGGTGCTTCTCTTGCTCGTGGCTTCGTCTTCTCTCCTTTCCTTCACGGTGGTGACGGTGCTGGCGGCGGTGGCCGTCGTGGTGGTGGTGGAGAAGCTCTCGCTAATGCTGCATGTTTCTGTAATCTGAGACACTTCCTCGGAGACCGGTTCCTCTTCTTTTTCGAAAATGGGGGACTTTGGGTATTGGATTTTGGGCAACTGGGTCTTCGTTTTTGCCGTCAAAATTGAAACTTGGGGTTTGGAAATGGGTGTTTCGGAGAGGACCTCTTTCACGGTTTCTTCTTCAATGGGTGTTGGTGGTGTGGATGGTGCAGCTCTTTGGTTTAGTCCATGGGTTGCATTTGATTTGGGTGTTGGGGATCTGAGATGGGGTTGATGGGTATTTCGGTAATTTTGGTGTTGCTTGGAGTTTGGGGTGTTGATGCTGAAGCAGCAACCCATTTTGGATAATGTGTGTTGTGTTCTCTAAAGAGAAGTTTCAGAATGTGGCAATGATGTATAGTATCTTGGTTTCAGCTTAGAAATCTCTAAACAATGCTTTGCACAAAAGTATATTGTAATTTTTGCTGAAACTATGATATTGAAGATTTAAACAGAAATTCAAGCATGCACTAAGATGATGGAAGAGGACAGTGGTTTTGTAGAAAATTGCATGGCTGGAGGTAGAAAATTTTGGTGAGAAGAGTTACTGCTATTGAAATGTAGGTGGTTTTGGGAAGTCAGAAACAAACAAGGTTGTGTTATTGTAAGGAGAGGTGAAGTGAATGGAGGGCAACACAGAGAAAGAACCTGCTGAGGTGAATAAGGATTTGTAGGCATGCCAACCAAGAACATGTTGGACTTGTTTAAATAGCTTTGATCTTGGTCGTGATGAAGGATAAATCAGTATACAATACTACACCATTGACATCATTGAAACATTCTGTATTTATGTACATAACCTGCTACCAAAAAAAAAAATGTACATAACCTACGTAAACATGATTTATAACATGTAAATTACTCGTTTGCACTTTCACTGAAAAATACTCGTTTGCTCCACATTTGAAACAAGTAATTTTCTTTTTTTGATTTTTCTGACATAAAAAGAAAATTTTATTGACATAGAAGCCAGATGACACTTACAAATAAAAAAAGATAACCAATGTGGCCGGAAAACTATTGATAATATGTAAATTTCCATTATTTTTTTCTTTAATTTCTCATAATATCCCGGCACCTCGTAGCCTCGTAGATGAGAGACTAATTTATTAGAATACAGTCAAGTATTTAAGTGGAGACCCTTTCTAACGTAATTTTTTTTCATACATATGAACCTTAGTATTTTATGCAGGATTCGAACCCTTTTCACTCCGACAACACTTCATTGATTGTAAATTTTCAATTCAATTCCTTGAAATATATATTATGAATCTAATCCAAAATGAGTAAGAATTTGCCTATGGGACTATACAATTGGCATGACTCCATTTGAAAATATGAAATGTAGTACTTAAATATTTTGTATATGAAACTAATAATGTTATATACACTTATCAATTAGCAAGACTGTTCCAAGACTTCAGGGATTTATACGCAATTACATTTTTTTATCATGGGGTATATGCAATTTCAATTGAGAAGTAATAGTTACGTCAAACCTTTTTAAAGCAGCAATTTTAAAATTCAAACCAATAACATTACAAGTAAATTCCTTCGATATTGTAATAATCTAGTTCTTCAATGATCAATCACTGGTGGATACCGATCCATGATATTTATAAAAGATGCATAATTTTTTTACTGGGTCAAAAATAGAAAATTTGAAAAATAATTATGATGCAAGCGTGAAACACTGCATTGTATTTTTTTTTCCCCTCCAATAATACATAGATGTTTATAAAATGTCGCCAAAAGAAGTATTTTGTATTAGCTTCATAACTTGCATAGTTGTTCATCGCAATGTTTACATATAAAAGTAGCTTTTATTTGTATTTCACGTTGAGAGGAAGACTCCTACCTTCTTGTCTTGCTCATTTTTTATATTAAATTATTTGGTTTAATTCTAGAATGAAAGCCACAAATTGTTATACAGAAGGAATGAGTTCAATCTCATAAGTTTGAAAGGCAGGGCTTGAATTTACAATCATTTATTATTATGAATTTAATTTTTATGTACATTTTCTAGAATCAAAATAATTGTTTTCTTTAATATTCACCACATGTCTTAGCTTAAAAAATGTTATTTATTTCTCGTAAACTTTTGTAGCCGAATAAAGAAATATAAGAAAATAAAAGGTAATCAATCACATGTTATGTTGCTATGGCAACCGTTAGCATTTGAATTCATTTTGTGGCAACTTTTTCATGGCTCAGCATTTTACTTTAGTTTGTGCTGCAATTATGTTTATGAAAGTCTATATAAATGCGGTTGGGCATTTAAAAAGAAGGAAAATATAGTTTGATTTGATTTTTTTTTTATCAAAAATTTTTTTTAGTCAAAATATTTTCAATTTAACATCAATTTTATCCTAATTTTGAACCAATTTAATTTTAACATTTATAATTTTCATGTCAATTCAGTCACAATACTTTTTATTTTGATATCAATTTACTTATTATATTAAAATGAAAATCCAACAAAACTAGTTAAATTGATATTGAAATAAAAAAATATTAGGACTAAATTAATGTTGAAGATTTTGTTAGAATAAAATTAATATCAAATTGAAAATATTATGACGTAAAATGTTATTTACTCTTTTTTTAATCCCTCATTTTGGTTACAATTTTTTTTCCATCCTTTAACAGGGAAGAATTCAAATTCCAAAATTTTATTCGACATGAACGCATGACATGAGCTGAAATAAAGTGAATCAGATCTGTCTCCACTACTATTCAGCAATGCCATTCACTCTAATTAAAATTATATGTTTTTCACGATTCTGTATGCTATTGGATAAATAATTACATTATATTTAACGTTGTTTTTAAATGGTTGAAGTCCTAACAGATTTTCTTAAATGATTGCGTAGCAATTATCTTCCTCAATTTCTCTTTGGTCTTCTCAATATCTTTTCTTTTCTTTTTATTAATTTTAGAATGAGAAATGTTTCCTGCATTAATTTTTCAAATTATCATCTAGTAATTTATTCCGGCGGCAAACATTATGAGATGTTTTGCTAGAAAACGGAAAAGATTAATTCAAAAGTGGACTCTGAAATTGTACGCAAGGAACTGGAAAAGGTGAATTCAAAAGTGAGTTCTGAAAATTTTGTGCAAGAAATGGGAAAGGATTACTCAAAAGGGAAACATGATGGACAAGTGGGTCGATGTAAAGCAGAAAGAAGAAAGACATTTGCCTTTCGAATTGTCAATTATGAAATGCGATAACATTTTCAACCAATAAAATGAACAAATTGAGAAAGCCATAAGTTCACCAAGTCAAGAAAAAAATTTGCGTCGCATTTCGAAAAGAATTTGGAAGATTTAGAATTCTTTAATGCTTTGTATATAAGAAAAATCCACATTTTAATAACGTTAGGTTTAAGGTTATATCTATATCATGTCAAATAAAAATCCTCCAAAAAAACTACATAATTTAAAATGTACACATTATTATAATTTCTTTTATCACCTTAAGCTTTAAGGGTGTTTTTAGCAGCAATAATGAGCTAAAATTTTGTTTCCCATTTATACTACTATACCAAAGACACCCCAAATGTTGTGTATATAATATCGTCCTAGGAGACAACGCATACTGGCATAGCCCCGTAATACAAAATGGTCCATCAAATTTTAAATGCTTGACCAATGTACTGTATGGGTGACAATAAACAAGAGAAGAAAAGTAAAGATAAGTGTTGTAGCCGAAAAAGAATTGCTCAAGTATTCCCAGCTTTGAAGAGTTTCAGCACCAGTCCCCACAGGATGCTGAAAGATAGACACTAAACAGCCTGTCTTAAGTCATAGCCCAAAAAAGAAGACCTCACAGCTCCTCCGGGCTACCATCTCATGATTGTAACGGTAACACTAAACATGGCTTCAGGTAAATCTGTCAGCAGAATTATATGTGCGCTTGCAAGTACAATGCTATCAAGTAGTCCCCAAAAACTCTAGTTTAAATTTTGGGCCAGTGAAATGAGCTAGGATGCCAGCTACCAAATAAAACCCAAATCGAGTAGCACTTTTGAAAATGAACACCTCAACCATATTAAAATCAGTAGCTTTAATAAATAATTTCTCAAATAAGATCTAAAAGCTAGTGTTTGGATAGAATATTTTTAAATTTAAAATGTTAAGAAATTAAAATACTTCAATTATTTTTTTAAATTTTTAATTTTCTTATTTAGATAGATAATTATATTTTCTTTATTTGTAAAATGTTTTGTTTGAATGAGGTAATCACATTACTTTGATTTTAACATGTTTTATTTGAAAAACATAATGCATTTTTTAAAATATATTTTTTTATTAATAATCAAAGTTCAATCGATCTAAAATCAATTATAATGAGTTCCTATTTTATAAATTATCTTAAATTTCATTCATAAAATATTTAAAATTTAAATTATAACATTTAATTGTTACGTAAATAAAATGAAATGATACGTAAACATAATATCATGTACTATAAATTGAATATTAAAAAATTCAAAATATAACTAAATGAATTAAAAATAACATTAAATAAAAATCTCATAAATATAAAAAAATTGTAATAAAATATAATAAAAATGAGACTTATCAAAATGAGAAAAATATATATTTGTACATGCATAGATTTCCAAAATTTCCTCTGTGGGTGAAAATTAAAACCCTCTATTTTAGACAAATAAAATCCCTTGATTCTACAATTTCTTTTAAATGAATATCCAAACAGGACATTTTATCATGATGAATTTTAGATCTTTTCAAAAATTATATTTCCTCCTATAATTGCTCGATCCAAATGCACACTAAATACCTTATATATATATATATAGTAATTAGTACAAATAGCACAGGGAGAAAAATTAGCTAATATTGAATCAACCTTTGAAACGGGAAGGAAAAATTGCATTTTATGAATAAATCAGAACCAGTCCACTCGCTCAGAGTTGGGTTAAAAAATTGCAGATAGCTTAGCCACTTACAGCATTTTAATGATATATTACATGTGGCATGAACATCAACAGCATGAAGTAAGCCAGTTCTTCTTGTATATAATTGCACAGACAATAGTGTAAAAATAATCATAGTAATAAAAGAGAGAGAGAGAGAGGTTCAAGAAGCAGTCAGCTTTGAGGGAGATGCAGCCCGATCTGATTCAATCATGGACTTAATGTAGAACTCACCTGCCTTGTATGATGACCTCACCATGGGGCCAGATGCCACATACCGAAATCCCTATCACATACAAAGTAAGATTAATCCATCATTCACAACACATGATCAAGTTATAATATGCACTACGAAAGAGTATTCCCACACATCAACATGGGGTCACATGCAACAATTAAAAGGAGAGTGCCATGATTACATTCGCATGGTCATCAAGCATAGAATGCCATATGCAATGTTAGGATTCCTATTTGCAAGGCCACCAGGGTGTGTTAACTGCTGACAAGGTTGAATTTACCATGGATTGGCAACGTACAGATTATTTTACAGACTGTATATGCAACAACAACAATGATGCCGCAAGAGTTTGTCAGCCTCAACTTTCGAATATGTATAAATAGTGGCAAGGAGCCCACATGTTTTAAGTTGTATGCTTTGACTAAAATATCTACTCAAGCTATGAGAACACGGCAAATATCCACCACAAGGTTTTAGTGAATATACAGAACTGAGATTAAGATAATGGGAATAGCAACAGAGAGTATTAGTAGTTTACTTTTTGTCCAATTAGTGTAACACGTTAACATTCCTTTTATTTATAGGAACGTAACTTACAATTGATCAGAACCACTGCACAAATGCTAGAGACTTACCATTTTCATACCAAGAGTCTGATACTTCTCAAAGGCTTCAGGTGTAATGTACTCAGATACTGGCATATGGCGCTTTGATGGTCTCATATACTGACCAAATGTCATCACGTCAACACCAGCTGTTCTCACCTTCTCCATTGTCTTCACAACCTGGTCAGGTGTTTCCCCACAGCCTAGCATTATTGAGGTCTTGGTGAGGGTTCCAGCAGGTGCATAATCCTTGGCCATCATTAGAACATCCAAAGACTGCTTAAAATTAGCACGATGATCCCTCACAACACTTTGAAGCTCTTCAACTGTCTCAATATTATGTGCAAAGACATCTAATCCTGATTTGGCAACCTTCTCTACACAGCCAGCATCTCCTCGAAAATCAGGAACTGTTAACACAAACACAGTGTAACAAAAATCACTCAAAGAAATTCCCAAATTGTATTTAAAGAGGCACCCTTGATAATAAATCATCTCAACAAATATAAACTCAGACAGAACCCTATAATAAAAATATGTAAACAGGAATCAATTCTTCAATTTTTTCCCCCTTTTCCCCCATCAATAATTTTATTTAGCATTCTCATTAAAAGCTGTGCTGTCAAGACAGCAACAGCTCAATAAGAAACCAAGTGACTAACTATGCCTATGAAATTCATCAACAGAAATTGCATTGGGAATTGGCTTTCTAGGTATTGCCTAATTCACTTTGCTACCTAGTAGACTAAAGTGGAAACAGAAGCTCAAAAGATCATCCTTCCTTTTATATCCATTATTGATTACCTACTATACTTGCAATCCAGATAGGAGCTCAGGTGAGATACGGCGAGGTTGTTGTTTGTTATTTGTTATTTGACCGAACTCGATCAAACAAATAACCACATCAATCTATTTTCGGGAGCAGAAATATTCAAAATGCATACCTAAGGCTTCTATCAACATATTAGGCTTCAGTATCTTCAATTTCTGTACTGTTTCAGCAAAATGACCACTCCCTTGATCAGACAAATCATCACGGTCAACACTTGTTATAACCACATAATCCAAGCCCCACGATGCAATTGCCTCAGCCACATTGGTGGGCTCATCAGGGTCAGGTGGTGGAGGAGTCCTTGACGTCTTGACATTGCAAAATCTGAAAATTAAGATATAATACCTAAATGGAAGAGTTCTAGTATGCAACAATTATGACACGAGTATGGCATGAAGATACAGTATAAATCAAACACGAGTATCGCTGCATCATAGCTCCATAGTCCATAGCACATTTTGCAGTCCCACTGTCATATCTACTCACCTATCAATAATCGCTCTCCATTATCAACGATTTTGTCTACTTAATTTTGTAAGCTAGAGCTCTCATTTCCTAATCCAATAATCCACAAATTCAACAACAACATCATTTCCTCAAAGACCACCTTCTAACTACAACTAATCCACACCAAACACCAAATGCACCAATCATTTCATATAAATTTCAACAAATGACGAATTCAAAATATATATATATATATATATATCGACGACATTTATATAACCTGCAACCTCGAGTACAAGTGTCACCGAGAATCATGATTGTGGCGGTGGCGGTGCCGGTTTCGCCGCCGGACCAGCACTCCCCTAAATTAGGGCACTTTGCCTCCTCGCACACCGTGTGCAGCTTCAATTCTCGAAGCTTCTTCTTGATCTGAACGTACTTCTCACCTCCGGGGATCGATTCCTTCATCCACCTCGGCTTCGGCAACGGCTTCTTCTTCGTCCCGACCTCCACCGAGTACGCGTCACCTGACTTCAGCGCGATGAAGTCCGACAGCGACGGCGAGTCCTCCGCCAGCCGAGCACGCAGCCCCGCCAGAGTCTGCGGGGACGGATGCGGAGGCGCGCACGGCGGAGTTATGATGGAAGAGGAAGAGAAGGGCTTTGCGGCGGATTTTAGGTTCCGAGCGACGGTTCGAAAACGAGAATACATCATCATGGTTTTTTTTTTCACACACACACTCTCTCCCGATTCGTAATCGGAGATGGAGTTTGCGCAGAAGATGAGGATGGTGTCTCTGCTTGTGGTTTCGAACGGTTCCGAGAGTTGATCGATGGATGCCATTGTCGCATTCCAACCACCATACTCGTTATGGGCATCGTTTGGGCTGGGCTAGCTAATAGGCCTAGTTTTTGTCTATTAATGGGCCTGATGGATAAGCACTGTGTGGACTTGCAAGTTGAAATGTAATATTGGCCCAACAAAAACGCCAAGAGAAATTTAGACTAGGACAAGAAATGAAGAGATAGTTTCTACCCCCAAAAAAATCAAAAGAGAAAATAGATAGTCCTAATTAACATGGCAATTTTCTTGGCAATATATATATATATATGGCAATTATGAGAACGAGTTGTTGAATCAATTCTTACCATTAGCAAATGAAAAAAATAATTTGTCAATAAAAAAATATTAATTTTGATATACTGACATTATAAATTAACAAATCTTAATCCTTAAATTTCATTTAATCATATACTTTTATTTAATCGTACATTTTTATTTGTAACACCTTTAAAATAATGTGTGATTAAGTCAAATACTTGGGGTAATGTGTGGCAATATCTAATTGGGAAGGGAAAAAAAAAACTAATCATTAACCTATAGGATGTAATTAATTATAAGTCAGGACCCCATTATTGTTAGGTAAATCCATTATTAATACATATGATGGTTCGACCTAATTTTGAGACTATTTGTATCTTGTCAAGGTATTAGTCCACAACAAATAAAAGTAATCAAAATCAGTGCAGGTGTTGTTATAAGCTTATATAAGCTTTTCGTACTATAAACCATTCGAAAAAAGAAAAACATCCATCAGTATTCATGATCTTGATGTAATGGCGGTCATAAAAAGTAGATAATCATAGTTAGGTTTAGGTTTAGAAAATTCAAAAGACGATTGCATTTAGTAGGTGTTATTTGAAATTTTGATGTGCCATCATGATCACTAATTACCAGCTGTTGGACGTTTTTATTATCGTTTAATCAAAGTTATCTATGTTTGAGTTACGGGAAGAATATTTACTGTAGGAAGCCACCATCAAAATTACACCATTTCCTTGCTTTAAACTAAAGTGCTCTAACATTTTTACTTGAATTAAGTGATTCGTAACCTAATTAGTAATTTTAAGCAAGTTCTTCATTTTTAATCTAAAAAAAAAAGTTATGAAAACTTTACATCTATAATAAATCGATCTTACTCAAGTCAAATTTATTAATTATAATTCAGCAAATTTAATTCATTTGAGAAACAAAATCATGCGCTTTTCCTTTCACGCTTTATAGCACCCAATATACAAAATATCGGCCAGTCATCTTCAAAATCTGTAGAAGTTTTGAGCTAGGGTGATAATGAACTGCTAATTAACATTATTATCTAATTTATTATTAATTATTATTGGTGTTGTTGCATTTCATTGTGAAATGAACGAGAGGTTTGTCAATAAACTCTGGCCAGCAATAACCAGCCACCATCATATGCCAACAAATTTGTTATTCTTTCAAGTATATGCTAGTGTCTCTGTCTTCCAAGTTCCAACCGTTGCCAACTTATTTTTAATATATTTGGATTTCGTCTAGAAAATGGCATCATATAACAAGCAAAGACCGATGACAGGGACACGAGAGACACGAAATTTGCCCTCTATAAATTAAAAGATATTAAGTTATACCCCCCACATTGTTTATACTTTGAACCATGATCAATAATATAAATAAGCTGGAGTATCAAACCATGAAATATGACGTGGTAGTAGTTCACTTTATCTCTAAATCATGTGTTGGGGGTTCAATTCTCACCTATAGAAATAGATCTCTTGGGAGAGTTGTCGGCAGTGGATACCCTGATTTTAATATAAAAAAAAGAGAAATGTTATTTATATTCATTATTTGCCGACATACTCCTATCTTTTATTAGATGGGGTGTGAATCCTACTTAGTTTGAGACTCACAGATCATTCAATGATAAATAAAGGCGTGTCGATACTGTATCTCATAAAATATGAGTATAAATAACACTACTAATAAAAAACAACATCATGCTAGTCTCTATTAGAGGACATTACCCCCGATCGGTTATTTTTATAAAGAGAAGTGACCGACCAATTCTACATCGTCCTATCTACCGAAGGGAACCACAAAAAAAAAGGTTGTGTCTTTGATAGGTGTGCATTGCCCTACCAAGCACCAGCTATACCCACTGGAATTGGAAATGATTTGGGGTTCCTATTTCTCATCAGTGTAAACGCAGAGAAATTAAGACAAGCTAGGTTGCAAATTGTTAATCATTGTTTTCTTTAGTGGGCCTCTTCGTCCTTGGAGGAGATTGAAATCTCACATGGGCATTAGTAGCGACGGATTCGGAAAAATTAAGCTGCGTGGACAAAAATAATATATACACACAATATTAAATTTTAGACAATTTTGATATTAATGTGAGTCAAATCCAATAAATTATAGGGGTAGAATATATACATGTCTATATATTACTAAACAAAATTATAAATATTTTGTAGGGGATAAACCCCCAATACATCATTAATAAATTCATCATTAGGTGTTTGGTTTTAAAAAATAGTTTTTGGTTTTTCTGTTGTTAAGATTTTATGAAGTAAATACTAAAAATTAAAAAGTAAAAAATAAAAATTAAAAATTATTTTTTGAAATTAAACGCATCAATAATTTGTTTGATTTTAGAAGATAATTTTTAATTTTTATTTTCTATTTTGTTAATTTTCTATTTTTCAAGATTCTATGAAGAATTAAAAATTATAATATTAAATTATTTTAGTAATTTTTCATAAAGTTAAAAAGGAAAATTTAAAATTATTTTATGAAACTAAACACATCCTAAAATTTTCCTGTAATGTATAGAGAAAATTAAGAAGTGAAATATGGTTCACATAAATATATGATTTTTCATCTGTTTATTAGAATAAAATATAGTTCACAATGGGAGTCAATTATTAATTGTATTAATAGAAGTAGATAAGGACAATTTCATCTACTTATATTCTTTTATATTATTATGAAAACTAATTAATTATTTTCTTGATATATATTTTTTTGTTTTTTAATGATAAATTAAAATGGATAGAAAACTTTATAACTAGAATATTCGTCACACATCTTGTCGTTAGAATTATGTGATAAGATAATGTGATAGGAGCATTTTAAAATTCTCAATCAGTCATGATTTTTGTCCAACCATTCAATATTTATCACGTGTGTGTCGACTGTATCTCCCTTATTATATTTGGTGAGTTAACTTGCGCTGAATATCATTGTTCCTCAATTTTTCCTCATTCTAATTTAGAATGATTAAATTTTTTTTTGGTAGTTGTGTGATAATGAATACATGTTTTGGTTTTAGCACGTCCATGAGCGTAATGGTAACTGATAACGGATAAGTATAAATTGTGGTCATCAAGTTTATTCCTTATGGCTAATGCTCAACGTTGCCTAGACATTAAAGCCTGTACGTAGAAGGTGCGCCCAAAAGCAAATAATTAATTAGAACAAAATAGAGGTGGCGATAATTTTTAATAATGAATTGAAAGACTCGTTTAGACATACAAGACACATTATTTAAGTAAGATCTATTAAAAACTTTTAATTGAAAAAATAAAATCTTAAAACAATAAAATTATCATTTTTTTAATATTCTGTGCTAGACTTTGTAGTTAATAATTAATATTTTCAATATACTTATTAGCAGAATTGTTTTTTTCAATATCTCAAGATAAGATTATAAAGGTGTATTTATGCTAACTATCAGCTATGTCAGACCTCGTGATTAATAACTAGTATTTTTATTTAAATAACTAATATCTTTAATATACTTGTTAGCAGAAATTTTTTTTTCTTCAATAGCTCGAGATAAGATTTCAAAGGTGTATTTAAATTTATTTGAACATTTTTTTTTCCCCTCAAATATAGAGTAGCAGCAGAGACAACAAAGCAGCGGCACGTTTGGATTGGTCATTGATTTGTCCTGTTGTGTAGGGGACACTCATATGCGTCACAGCCAACACCGATATGGCATTGTCAAAGTTGCCCAATTGCCTATTGGCATTCATCGGATACTTTAAAAAGTACTATCAAAGTTCGCAAGCTTGTATTTTTGTTACCTTCAATCCACTTTCCTAATCGCTTTATCTCATTGTGAGAATGACGGCTTACTTTTTATGAAAATATTATATTTTCACTACGGAGATCCAAGATCGATCTTGTTGGTGAAGAAAACATACGTAAATATGAATTCAATCGAGACAAGGCCAAAAGCATTGGCTATATATGACAAATACTAGTTTAGTAGACCTGAAGTGAAAATTTCTCCAAAATATGACAAATAAGACCAAAAAGGTCTGTAAAATTATTCATATATTTACATGTCTATAACAGAAGGATCCTTTCATCAGTCAAATTCAAACACCTATTTCTGTAAAGGTTTCTACTTGTAGTATATTATAACTAATATATATATTATATCCGAGGATATTAGGGTTTAGATTTTAAGCGGAAAAAATAGGTCTACTTTTTAGGAAAAAAGTTTTCTCTTCTATTTTTAGGAGAAAATTTAAATTAGAAATTTCATATCCATTATTTTGAAGGAACTTTTTTTTAATTTTACTCTTTTATTGTTAAAAAAATCTTCCTAGTTTTTTAATATTTTCAATTTTTTGGTCTTATATTATTTTTCGAGTACTTTTAATCATGTGAATGATAATTTTGCTTTAAAATTTAAATGAACTACAAATGCCAAACTATTAGATTGGATATTCAACTTATATTTTTAAGTTATATTTTTATATATCACTCTTAGTCTTGTGTTGTATTGCGATGGTTGAGTTAATGATTTGTTTTTCTCAAAAATTTTATTAATTCAACTGGGAGTTAATCATATTTTTTGGTGTCATATTATGAGAAAGACATAAATTTACTAAGATTAGATTTTGTTGATTCAACTGCAACATGTTATTGAGTCTTTTAGAAGAAAATAAGTTTATTTATGATTTTGTTTTTTATTTTCTATTATTCATCATGTTCAACATTTCTCTTTAAAGATATTTGATTATTTGATTGTCTTTTAAGATTAATTTGTGAAGACTATTTTAACTTATAACTAAATATCTTGAGTTTAAGTTCTGAATATAGTTGCGTTAAAACTTTGAAAGGAGTGGTTTGCCATCTTATTAATCCTATTCAACTTGAATAGAATGATTTTTATCACAGTTAAAAAACACAAATGTGCTTTCGATTGAAAAAATGGAGTAGGACGTGCAGTTGGAGGAACCACTTCTAAATTTACTGATGTTATACAAGTTATGCCATTTTTTTTTTTGGTTAAGAAAATTTTTATGGGGTTAAGTGTTGAGATCCTATCTAATTCAAGAAGACTCTCAATTTATTCAAGAATTTATAAGAGAGATCACATATCACTCTATAAAACTGAAATTCTCACATCGGACAACAAGATTTGAACATATCTCAATGTAGAGTATGAGTGGAACTTTAATCAACTGCGTCCACTCTAGCAGCGTTAACTTGTGATAGCTGTGAGTCATCCAATCAAATCATAATTAGGAGTGAAAATTTTCTTACACGAAAAAACAAGCAGAAATTTACTAAAATTCAGTGGGCTTTTAAATGAGATGACACGAAGCCCATTACAATCATGCGGTAGAACACGTGAGGCCCATACGCCAACTGGCGGCTCTTACACAAATTACATAAAATTGCCACTTCCTTGTTCTTTTCTTTTTTTCCCTTGAGTGATTGCCACTTCCTTCTTTTTTGTTTTCTCCTTACAAGAAATTGCGACTTCTATTATTCCATCCGGATATCCCACGCACGCGCAGCCAACTGCACGTGAAGAACACTCTCCACGACCATGATTAAGAGCACCCCATCAATCATAGCACAATCACAGAAAAAACAGTAAGTTGATGCTAATCAACCAATTCATGGCTAATTCCTGAGAAATGCTTTTTTCTAATTACGCAATTTTTCTTTTGTTCCTTCCAATTCTAGTTACACACTGGTTGAGCCTACTATAATATAGTATATTTTATATATTATGAGACGATATTATAATAATAATCAGCTGGTATTAAATCATGAGATGTATTGTCGTGGAAGTTCACTTTATTCTTTAATTATATGATTGAGGGTCGGATCTTAATAGAATGCATTTCTTGGCTAGTTATATATTTATTTGGAAGAGCTTTCATTGGTAATGAATCATGTGCTCTAAGAGAAGTATGCCAAATCAACGCTAAACCTTTTAATAATGTTTTATGTTCAAAATTTGCTTCCTCAATTATTAATTAATTATTGTCGACATATTTTATATAATGGCAAGTGGTAACATGTAACAAGACACGATGAACAGTGACAACAATTCCCATCATCGCGAGTCATTGTCACAATGCATATGATGGCTGATTATTATTGTTGATGCAAGAGTATATTCTAGTTTGACAAATAACTGACTCGTTGCAACGCAGAGAGATGACAAAGCACACCAACATATGGAAGCTCATCATTAAAAAAAAGAAGGATAATATTTATTATTTGTACACAATTTGTGTCGGACACCCTGCATACTCACGTTCTATTGCTGAATGATTAGATGAATGCGTGTGCATAAAATAGAGTGTGACTCGTATTTGACACAAATTGTGGAGGAGACATGAAACATGGGCAAGCATGGCAGAGAAAAACCGTACGCGTCTAAGAGGGAGCGTGGTATCGGTAACTATTCTAAGACACTACAGTACGCAAAGAAGATATGTATGACTTGAACACACACACACACACACTCATCTCGCCTGTGTTTCTGAGAGAACCTGTTCTCTGTTCTGTTCAGCTTTCCATATGCCTTTGCCTTTTCCATTGTATTCAGCTTTCTATTCCAAAGGCTATGGTTTTACTGCAATATATTTAATCACTTACAATAAGTTAAAAGTTGTTATTATTATTATAATGGTAAAAGACTAATAAAAGCTTGGCAATGCAGTGTGCTTTTGCTTACGCTTACCCCACTAAAATTTTCCTCTCTGAATCTTAGCAGCGAAGTTTATCTAGAACACGCTCCACCTCGCTAGCCTTTTCAGTTTTCTCTCTTTTCCCAGGCTTAGTTTTCATCTCCAGATTTTCTTGCATTGCCTCTAAAAACTTGCTCACTTTCTCTCGTAAGTAAGATCATTTCCTTTCTTAAATTTCATCCCTCATGCTTATGTACAATAAATACACTAAGTGAAACTTTTATGTGCTGTTTTTGTACTTTTAGAATAATGGATTTGTTTGGTTTTTGTCTGTTTTCGGTTTTAGCTTCATTGGATTTTTCAGAGTCCTTGGTGGTGATTTTTCAGCTGGGAGGGTTGATGGGTAGGTGACTGGGTTATAGGAAGAGGAGTAAGGTGAAGATTAAGGTTGAGGTTGAGATCAATGGGTGAGAAGAGATCTGCTTCAGAGTACAAGAGAGTGAAGAAGATCCATGGACAAGTTCTTTTGGGATTTTTGTTGATCTGCACAGTCCAATTTTCATTTGCTGACACTAATCCCACTGATGGTAATGTTTCTCTCACTTTTTAGCCTTTCCCCTTTTTCCTAGTCCCCCAACTCTGAGGATTTTTCGCATATTTTATAATGATGCTTTGCTTTGATAATCTATCTCCCCTTCAATACTCAACCAACAAATTTATGCTCTTGTGCCTCTTCTATTAACTAATAATATGCAAAAAAAACCTTCTATGAACTCATGCCATGGCCACTTTGTTCAACTATCCTGCCTCAAGACCAATGTGTCCAGGGCTATTGAATTTTGTAGCTGAGTTATGAACTAGAATGGAGTATTTATGACTTTGCTACTTTCAACATATTCTTGATTGTTTTGATGTAGCTGTGGACTGTGGCCTATTTTAAGAGTTCTAAAATTCTCTAATTGTATATCAGTTGCTGCAATCAATAGCTTATATACTGCATTGGGAAGCCCTGCTCTCCCTGGGTGGGTTTCAAGTGGTGGAGACCCGTGCGGACAAGGATGGCAAGGCGTTCAATGTAACGGTTCATTCATACAAGAAATGTGTGTAATGTTATCCCTTTTCTTGATTCTTCGTATTGATTGATGTCTAGCAAAATATTATGACTATTAGCTCTCTTATCATCATTTTAATGTATGACAGCATTATGAATGGTGCAAACTTCGGAGGAGAACTGGGTGATAGCTTGGGATCGTTTGTTTCTATCAGAGCAATGTAAATGGCACTCTCTTTCTTTTCCACTCTTGCTGCTTTCTTTTCATCTTTCTTTCTGTCCCCTGACATATGCAAGGCATGAGCAAGTGCACATGTGCATGTGTTAGTGCGTTGCATTTCACAAGTTCATGAATTTCAGAACTCAGAAATCATCCTTCTTATATGTTTCTTATACATCACCTTTACTGTTTACTGCATATTTTTTTGGGGCAGAGTTCTAAACAACAACCACATTGGGGGAAGTATACCATCCAGTTTGCCAGTCACCTTGCAAAACCTGTATGTGGTACCTACTTATGCAATACTATCTGTTCCAACAGATTGTGCAAAATGACATGGTGGTTTGTACTGTTGCAGTTTTCTTTCAGACAACCAGTTCACTGGAAGTATTCCACCCTCTTTATCCACATTGACAGAACTGACTGACATGTGAGTTTACAGCTTCTTCTATTCTTATGATAAATTCTAACAATGTTAACTGTTATGCAAGTTTATCTAAATGAGATTGAATTGTCTCTTTTCAGGTCTCTAAATGACAATCAGTTGACTGGAGAAATACCAGATGCTTTTCAGTCACTTCAGAAATTGATCAATCTGTAGGGCCTAAAATTTTATGTATATATTCTGGCAGTTTGAATTGAATGAGGATTCTTTTAACTTCATTGTACATAAATACATATTTGATGTGCATCAAACTGCTATGCAGAGATTTATCTAATAATAATTTGAGTGGGGAACTGCCTCCATCTCTGGAGAATTTATCAGCTCTGACCTCACTGTGAGTAATTTGTCTTAGCAAGGTGATATTTATGAACTTTGTTTTATTCTCTGTCAGTTAGTCTGACTATTTCCTTGTTGGCAGACATCTACAGAACAATAAACTATCAGGGACTCTTGATGTTTTACAAGACCTTCCACTGCAAGATTTGTACTTCTCTTAACCATGTTTCGGATAAATATTGCGTGATATTCCTTCAATTTCTTATTAATAGTCATGGTGGGAAACCGTACCAATTTGTTATATTAAAAAGTTAATGTATTTGACTACAAACTGTGGCCAGATACATTAACTTTTTAATGTATCAAATTGACATAATTTCCCACCATGACTATCAATAACGAATGGAGGGAGTATATTAGTTTGGACTTTGGAGAGCTTTTGGAATGCATATAGGAATTAACATCATCATTTTAGTTTGTCAATTACCTTCATTCTCTCTCTAAATTTGTGCTTATTCTTCCATTTCTGAGCAGGAATATCGAGAACAACCAGTTTGCTGGACCAATACCTCAAAAGTTGTTAAGCATCCCTAGCTTCAGGTGAAAGCCTTAAATCATCAAGTACTTGCATAGTTCCATCTTTATGCTTAATGGGATGATTTCCTCGCTTATAAAATGTGAAGATGGACATGGAATTTTGGACTACCTTCTTGAAAAATCTCCGTGATCTTGTTAATTTCAAAAATGTGCGGTGTTGTAATTAAGCATAAAGTGGGAAATTGGGAATTTTGCATAATTTTAGTGGCACACTATAGCTCTGAAAATCAAGCAATTAGATGCTGCTACAATTTATACAGCCAAGCAATGCAGTAGAAACTACACATGTTTTTAATGTTAGATAAGAAAGTGGTCACCGGACTATTGGCGTATTGGACCAATAGCAGGACTCTAAGTTGGTTACATCATCATCATTATTGTTGTTGTTGTTGTAACTATCTTGTATCTGTATTTGGGAAATGAGGTGTTCATTCCTTTATTGAAGTTTTTTCCACTTACTGTTCCTTTGTTAATTTCTGTCATATCAGAAATTTAAGTGATGTATACCATATTACATAGTTGTTATATTGTGGCTTCAATAACGCATGGTGGTATTCATTATGCAGAAAAGATGGAAACCCGTTTAATATTAATTCTACTGTAGCTCCAGCACCTCCACCTCTACCTCCACCTCGTTCTCAAGGGACAGCACCACCTTCAGGAACTGTGGTTTCTGGGGTGCCATCTTCTGGACGCGTACCTACTAAACAGGCTGATGGACCAACTGCAGCAAAGGAATCAAATTCCAGGAAGTCAAAAAAGAACACCAAAAGGGTGGTTTGGATATCTATTGCTGCTATACTAGGATTTGTTATTTTGGCACTTGGACTCGTTCTCTTTATTCCACACTGTCGCCGAAGGGAAGAACAAGTTGACAGAACTTCCAAACAACATCAAATTGGTGCTTATGGAGGTGAAGCACAGAATCCTAGAGATTATCGGGCTTTAGTCCAACCACCTAGTCAAACTGAGAAATGTAAATAAACAAGTAGTTTGGTCTATGATTATCTTATATTAAATTTTTTCCTTGTAAGGATTTTACAAGTTTGAACCACTTCACATTCTAAATGTAGTTTTTAAATTTTGTTTAATAGCACCAAAAGGAGCTGCTACGAGGCCAAAAGAGGATCACCCTGCAGAGGCCAGGAGAATGGGGCCAATTCCCAAGTCACCACATGAGCAAAAGAAGGATGTGCAGAGAATGGAAACAATTCCAAAGCTGCTGGTAGATCATGAGATAGATATGACTATGAGTTCAGTAGATTCATATTCAACGCCTCCTCCGCCACCTCCACCTCCACCTCCACCAGCTCCTTCTGAGAGGGTGATTGTTGAGCCCGCTATATTCCACAGAGGGGATAAGACCAATCCTTCCAAAAAAAATGCAGCTCCTCCCACTTTTGCAAAATCTTTCACCATTGCATCCCTTCAACAGTATACAAATAGCTTTTCGCAAGAGAATCTCATAGGATTAGGCATGCTGGGGAGTGTGTACAGGGCAGAGCTTCCTGATGGGAAGGTAGGATTGTTGCTTATCAGTTGCATTGATTTCTATAAAATGTTCTGATGAAATAAAACTACACACACTGGCTTTAGTTTGTTGGCCTGTCTACTTCATTTTTATGACCTGTTGTCCTGGACTTTAGTCACCTTTAGATGGTGAGTAATGATCACATTAGTGAGATTTTTAATTTGTTCTTTCTGTAATGTTCTTTTATCTGGACAGATGATATTCATTTTAATCTGTTAGGTGAAACATAGCGTAGAAAGCTTGATGGTTTTTATTCATTTGGGTTGTGGTTTGTCTCAATGATGGGTCGTTCTAGCATGATAACATTAGTATTCCATAATTTTCTGTTACAAGTATTTCCCACCCATAGAGGCTCCCCTCTTTGTGCAAACCCAACTGTTAAGGTCTTTACTATTTTTGTGATTCTTGAATGACTCAAAAAAATTTAATGGAAAATTGTTTATTCATGATTCTGGTTTTCTAGGTGTCTTTGCCTACTCTCTTTTTATCTCAGTATTTCGCCAAGACATTTCCTGAATAATATGTTAATTGGCTCAATGTAAATATTGGTCCGTCACATGTTCAACTACTGATATATTTGTGAATCCGGTTTTGATTCAACTTTTAGCTATTTCTCTTTCCGTTGTTGAAACAGTCTTGTGGGATCGTATGTAGGCCCTGATTGGATTCAAATTTTGACACTTGATCTTTCTGTATCAATTGTAAGGTACTTGCTGTGAAGAAACTAGACAAGAGAGCTTCTGATCACCAAAAGGATGATGAGTTTCTTGAATTGGTAAACAGTATTGACAGAATCCGGCATGCAAATATTGTGGAGCTTATTGGGTACTGTGCAGAGCATGGTCAAAGGCTTTTGATCTATGAGTACTGCAGTAATGGGTCGCTGCAGGATGCACTCCATTCAGACGATGAATTCAAAATGAGATTGTCATGGAATACTCGCATTCGGATAGCACTAGGAGCAGCTAGAGCCTTAGAGTAAGTCAAGTAACCATTGACATGAAGAAAATTTTTTTTGCCACGGGTTGTTGATTTGTAGCTCATAATGGGTTCAAAGTTTCCATGCTCCAATTATAGTTTGTCCTGCCTGAATTTTTAACTATGCTTCAATGGATTAATTTAATGCTGTATTTTGCTAAAAACTTAGGACTAACAAGGTATATATAGACCATTCTGAAGTTTAAGTTGCCAAAACATAATAGCTACCTTAATGCTTCTTGATGTGGAACTTTTTGAATCTTATACTTAATGTTTGTTGCCCTCTGACAAGGTATTTGCATGAGCAATGTCAGCCAGCTGTTGTACACAGAAATTTCAAGTCTGCTAACATTCTCCTTGATGAAGATCTAACCGTGCGTGTATCTGACTGTGGTTTGGCTCCATTGATAACTTCAGGTGCTGTAAGTCAGGTAAGAGATTATTAAATACTGTAAAAATTATGTTTCCGCATTATGGGGAAAATGGTGAAAGAAGTTATGCAAGAAAAAACATGAAATTCTGTGTGGATTACCTCCGTGATAGCCAATTTTGATTGTAATTTCCTGTTATGTAGAATTAAGCCATGTTGTAAGTATCCCTATCAATCAATCACTCTGCTTTTGATTAGCATAGGCATGAAAATATTAACTACTTTCAGCCAAAAGATTGATAATTATACTCGAGTTCTAAATCCTCCTAGTGAACTTTCATTTTGTGAAATGCAGAATTTTCAAACTAAAAAGTGTAAAATTTATCACTAGTGTTGGATTTTTTTCATCTGAAGTAGTTGGTGCAACTAGAGTCATTTAATGTTGAATTGGTTTAATTTGCATCATAACATTCCATGCATTTGCAGCTCTCAGGACAACTGCTAACAGCTTATGGCTATGGGGCTCCAGAATTTGAGTCAGGAATTTACACATACCAGAGTGATGTGTACAGCTTTGGAGTGGTTATGTTAGAACTTTTGACCGGTCGGCAGTCCTATGACAGGTGAGAAGCCATAACCAATGTACTAATAATGTACTAATAATCTAGCATCTATTCCCGGCCTTCAATGGACTTGATATTCATGTGTTCTGAACACCTTGGACAGGACACGCCCTCGAGGGGAGCAGCTTCTGGTGAGATGGGCAATTCCTCAACTTCATGACATTGATGCATTATCAAGGATGGTTGATCCCTCTCTAAATGGAGACCACCCTGCCAAATCATTGTCAAATTTCGCGGACATTATTTCTCGATGTGTTCAGGTATGCTTTTTTCAGTCTAAACATCAATTTCAGTGTTGATTAGCCTATTAATTCCTGTGCCACAGTATTCATCTCTTTAGAATTTGATGTTATGCAATGCAGTCAGAGCCAGAATTTAGGCCAGCAATGTCAGAGGTTGTCTTGTACTTGCTAAATATGATAAGGAGGGAATCTCAGCAAATTGAATCAAATGAAAATTGAGAATGGCAGTCATTATTGGTGATGAATGGATGTGCAAAGATTTACCTGCTGATTGCTGAATATCATCGACTGGAAGAGATATTCATGCCAAGTTTTCTGCGCAGGAGCCCTGTCCAAAAGGCTTCAGAGAATTGTAGTCAGCAACACACTCCTTGCATTCTTTACTAATATTTATAAATATATATATCTATATATAATTTTGATAGTTCATTAGACAATGCCATGTTGTAATGTTGGTAGTGCCCTACTAGTTAGCCCAATTGTTAGGTGATTGCTTCCATATTCTTGAATAGTGAAATGTAATTATGTTGTGCTTCCTAGTGATCTATGTTCAACTATGATAATGAAATTTTGATAAGCCTTGCACCAATTTACATCCAAGCATTGTAATTTAGTAATTTTGATTTTCTTTGTAAACTGGAAAAGCCTATTGTCGTTTTATTGTCAGAGAAGATGAACGAGTATTTGTGTGGGTGTGATGGGAGCTTTGATAATTTCGTTTTATTTCCAAGCTATTGGTAGGAGCAAGCACGGTTGTGTGAACAATTTAGATAGCAAAGTAGGTATATATGGAATTCTAGACCATTTGCTCATGGAAGCAATACCATGATCATATATTTTCAAAAGCTTCAAGTTGAAAAAGAGACACAAGATTGAGCCTATTCGTCACCATAGTATGAAATTGCCTACATACTAAATAATATTTTCCCAAAAAAATATATATTTTGATACTAAAATTGTGATATATATTGATACCTTACAACTTTGAGATAGAGCATTTTATATCCTTAAGAGACCTTGTTAGTAAAACGAAAAAAGAAGAAGGGATGATTGGAATCATATATATCAATCAAATATCTTGTATTATATGCCTTTATGTAACAGATCATAGTTCTACCCCTTTTAAAACTCAAAATCACAAACACACCTTATAATAATCTAATCTCACCGTAGACTTTGACCTAAAAATAATTAAGTTTATAAGATGAACCGGCGGTGGTTACACTATAAGATGCTATATATATATATATATATATGTTTTGCCGGTAGATAGATAACGTGCGAACATTAGTTTTTCTGTTTCATTGATTCCTCGTTGGTTCAGTGCTGATGCCACTTAACAAAACTGAAACCAACGTCGTAAAGAGAAGCCATTCATTCCCTTAATTCCCTCTCTTCTCTTCACCACACAACACCCAAACAAAACAACATCTATCAACAACAACAACATGTGATCAGCCTCCTTTTTTCTACGCCATTCTCAAATAATTCTGCTCCTTCATCAATTCAATTCAATTCGATCTCTTCTCCTAACTCCTTTGTTAATTTTCTTCCTCAATCAATCTCGATCCATTTCTCTCTCTCTCTCTCTCTCTCTCTCTCCTTGTCTACATCTCCGTGTGTGTGATCCCAACAATGAGTACTTATGACGCCAATCCCTTCGCCGTGCCGGCGGCCGAAGATGAGGTTAATCCCTTTGCCGTAAGTCTCTCCTCATTTATCTCCTCAGCACATTCACAAATAATAAAGAACCAAATGTTAGAAACAAGAAAAACAAAAATTTCCTACGTACCTACCTTAACTTTTGGTTTATGGCTTCATCTTGAGATCATTCACGAATTGAAATCGGTAATGTAGCTATACAGGTAACATGATGCATGCAATGCTATAGCTGCTGCAACATAGAATTATACGTAGAAGAAATGGACAATGTGTATATAAATACATATTCAGATTGAACTCCATAATGATTGTGTCATCCGATGAAACGATATTTATTGTTTTTCAATTATGTATCTGTTATGTTATATATATCTTATTGGAAGATATATTCATTTTGTTGGCAAACTCAAAATTTTTTGAGTTGCAAAGGATCCTTATAGTTATCCATGAATATTAGTATTGTTGAACACATGATGTTATGCTATGCTTCTCTCTTTAAGAATCAAACGTTTTTTAATTATCTATGGGAAAAATATGAATACTATTATTCAAATAGGATCAAGGCGAAGTTCACGGATCGAAAAATTATGTTAATAGTTTGATGGAACTTTAACAAACACAATTCTGGACTCTAGAAAGCTATGTATACTTTTAATCCTGCGTTCTTTTCTTTTCTTTTTCCCCCAAAAAAATCAAGATCTAAAACGTTTCACTGATAATATTAGGATGGACAAGGTAGAGGAAAAGCGCAATCAAATTATGGTGGAGGCACATTCTATACTACAGTAAGCTCTCCCATTCATCTAACTGGCACCATTATGGTTTGAGGGGTGACATTGATGTAGATTGATGCATTCTTTTGTGCATATGTTACTACTTGTTCATGATTTCTGCAGGCTGGGTTCCCTTGTCATGATTTTTCAAAAGAAAACTAAATAAGCATGGAAATTACTATTTTTGTGTTTTATTTTAGAACGAGGTAGAAAATTTGAGATAATAAGGATTGAATAAGGTTTCTCTCTGATATTAATGAGCTGATATGCCAAATGAAAGGACGGGACCTTAGTCTCCAAATAAAAATGGACGTGTACTCTTTCTTTTAACATGCCCTTGTACTTCTATTATTCTAATTTATGATGGTTGTAATAATTTTTTCTTTTCTTTCTGTAGATTGGATTTAGATTCTTCTTCTTTTTTCTCCTTTCTACATGTTTTGCTTATATATATGGTGTTCGTTTCCTTTAGATTCTGACTTTTATCAACATACAAACGAAAAAAAGAATAACATTGTCTTGTTTTTTTGGGCTAGAATCCTGGAAGTGTTTCCTCTGCAACCTCATCAAAGCTTTCACCCCTTCCTCATGAGCCTTATGATCGCGGGGCAACGGTTGACATTCCTCTTGATACCACAAAGGTAGACTAGATTATGAAAAAGTTAGAAATAAATGTCAAAACTATGCTTTTTCATAGTGCTGTTGACCGATTTTTATTATTCTTATTTTTAACTTCAGGGCCTCAAAGCAAAGGAGAAGGAACTTCAAGCTAGAGAGGCTGAATTGAGAAGAAGGGAACAGGTTATTCATGCTGATCTCTTATTTCATTGCTTCAGAACAAATTTAATTTTAAAGTTAGTCACTTGGTTTGTCAGATAATTAACAATGATTCTATCTGTTCAAAGTTAATAAATATCAGGGACCTAATTGGTAGCAAGATTACTTCCTTTTACGTTTTCAACAGATCAGTATTAGTACATGGATAATACTTCTGTTGAGCTTTTAGTCCGGCACCTCAATAAGCATTTATGACATTTTCAATGCCACTCAAGTTCAAATTAAACACTGCTAGGAATAAACCAGGCTTCTGCACATACTATATGCTTTGTGTAGTCAGATTATTCATGATCTCATATTGTTTCGTAGGAGCTAAAACGAAAGGAAGATGCTATATCACAAGGTATTTTGAGTTCATCTATTGTAGTAGAAACCAACAGGAATATGCCTTTAGTTTGGTGGTTTACACATTTTTCTTTTTCTTGTTTGCAGCTGGAATAATTATAGAGGAAAAGAATTGGCCGTCATTTTTCCCCATCATTCATCATGACATTGCAAAGGAAATACCATTACATCTTCAAAGGATCCAGTACGTTGCATTTACAACATGGTTGGGTATGTTGAAGTCCGGATTTTTTTTATTTTATTTTTTTGTTGTAGACTTTGTTCAAGTTTCAGCTAGCTACTTGTTTTCTGATAATTAGTATCAACAAAATCTAGATCTGTTTTACTTCCTTTTGTTATGTGCTAGAATTACAAGGTTACTAATGTCTTCTTTTCTTTTTTTCCTTGGTATCATTCCATTCTTTCCCTCTCAATAATGGCATTTATCTTACTTTAATTACAGTTAAGTGTCTTATGTTTTGAATTTTGGTCACAATCTGCAGGTTTGATTATATGTCTCACATGGAATTTTATAGCAGTTACTGTGGCTTGGCTCCGAGGAGGAGGTTTGGTTTATAACCTGATATTGGCACATTATTAATCATAAAAGGCCGTGCTTTGTTTTCACGGAAATGTTTTACCTTGTAGATCCAACGAACTTTTTTATTGCAATCATATACTTACTTGGCGGCGTTCCAGGGTCTTATGTGTTGTGGTATCGCCCTCTTTATCGTGCTACAAGGTAGTTTTCAATCTGATTGAATGCAACTTTTCTAGTTTGGCATGGATATTGAAGAGGTTTTCAGCCTAATTTAAGCTCTGAAAAAAGCAAAAATAAACTGATGATTAATGTCATCTATGTTCTAGCTAGGCTTTATTATCATCACTATGAAGTATCAATTTTTACTTTTTCATATTTATGATTCCAAGTTGGTATGTGTCTGTTGTATAATTTTTGTGCCATATCTCCTGTCACAGGACGGACAGTGCTCTGAGGTTTGGCTGGTTTTTCTTGTGTTACACGGCAAGTTTTATACATTTTTCACAGCTGTCGCTCATTCTGTGATAATTTTTGTTAAAGTGCTAATATTCTTTTCCCCCATTTTCTCCAAGCAGCTACACAATCTCTTTTGCATTTTTGCTGCAGTTGCTCCTCCAATTATATTCAAAGGAAAATCTCTAACGTGAGCTCCCATCTAATCTTGCATTCCTTTCATTAAGTCTGCAACCTTATGTTCTTGTTTAAATGCTCTTTTACTGATCCGGCTAGTGTTTTATCTGGATTTTGTCCCTAAACTTTTTACCTGAAGGGGGCATCTTTTGGAGGCAACTAATAATTTTGTGTATGCTGCAAGCCTGCACTTAATGATCATCTCATATTCATCATCATCATATATATATATATATATATATATATATATATATATATATATATATATATATATATATATAATTAAACTGTTGGGTTGGATTGAAAGCATTTCCATTTAGAATTTGGATGATCTATATTGCAGAAGTTTTTCTTCTTTCGTTGTGATTCCACTTTTACTCAAACTAATGGTTCTGTTGTGTGATTTCATGCCGTGGACAGAGGTGTACTGCCTGCGATTGCGGAGTTAGGCTCCGATTTAATAGTTGGGGTATGTTCCAATATTTGTGTTATAACTTGTAAGGAGTCATACAACAATAATAGGATACATATTATTATTCTTTCCCAAAAGGGCAGGGCTAATGGGCTATATTTTTTTCATGCCATGATCGAATGTTTAAATGATACTAATATACTTATGCCGAATTGCAGATATTCTACTTTATTGGGTTTGGATTTTTCTGCGTTGAATCAGTGCTAAGCATATGGGTTATTCAGGTCTTTTTTATTTTTTATTTTAATAATCAAGCAATATATATATATATATATAGGAAACACTTCAAGTGAGAGGAATGGTTAATTCTGAGAGTGAAAGGAGCAAATATAAGCCGTTAGATTTTACATGAATGATCAAGATTCAAACATAAAATCACGTGATAATTTTAAATGATCAGGTGATCATTAACTACCATTAATAACTTTCAATCTTAACCATCCATATATAATTATACAGTTTAGACCTACTCCATTAACTTTTATAATAAATCATTCATCTTACTAGAGTTAACCCCCTATATATATAGATTTTATATTAATAATCAGGATTAAAATATAAAATTATGTGACTTTTTTAAATCATCATGTAACATTTTAATAACTTTTAATTCTGACCATCCATATATGATGGTTATACGATCCATATTTGATCATCTTACTTTTATATGAAATCACTCCTCCCACTATATATGTATATATATATTGAGCTCTGCTTGTGCCTTCTTCGTTTGATTATTGACTTTTATATTTGCAGCAAGTATACATGTACTTCCGGGGGAGTGGGAAGGCTGCGGAGATGAGGCGTGAGGCTGCTAGAGGGACCATGATGGCAGCTCTATGACATGGCCATGAAAAATAGTGGAGGAATTGTGGCACTTTGCAAATGTACCCCCGAAAGAAAATTCTTGAGTTGACTTCCTTAGTTACCAGTTCCTTATATAGCCTTTGTTGCTTGTGTAATACTTGGGATTTTTTTTTCCCCTGGATTTTGCCCAAACTAGAAGTTAGAAATCTTAGTTGTGCATACATAGACTAACGTTGTTTGAGTCTTTGAGATGCTCCCTTAAAGGTGGTAGTCGGATGAAATGAAAAAAAAATTATGAGTAATTCATTCATTCAAGACTTAGTGTGCATGATACATCATCTTCGACAATTAAATTTAAAGTAAATAAAAATTTTCTGATTGTGTAGTATTTTTTATATATTAGTACTTTTTATATGATTATCTAATTATATATTATCATGTAAATGAAATCATTTTATTCTTGTAATCACAATCTCAAAAGTCAACACAACATGGCATATTTTATACCATGACTCACACCGTATTAAAATTAAACTTGTAACAAATATAGTTCATAAAATTAATGACATATTTTTGTAATAATAAAAATTGCATCACTTTCTTTTAAAGAATGAGATGAACTGTGAAAGTAGCGCTATACTTGATGATTATTGACAAAGTTGAGTGGTTTTCTCTCCATTTGTCTTAAGCATCAAGTGAACAAACAAGCTTGTACTTAAAAGAACATCTCTAATAGTCTCTCCTCATTTAATCTTACTTGTGACCCACTTATTAACACATCATCACAACATAATCAATTTATCATAAAATGAAAAAGTGTCCCAATAATGTCCTATTTGCTCCAATGGAATGGACCAACTTTGGTCCCTACTATGAAATAAAATAATATTTTTTTTAAAATATAACCGTTTATAAAATGGTAAAAAATTGATTAAAAACTTAAAATTTGAGTTGGGACAGTCCCTACTTAGTGTCCGCGCATCCTCTCTCTTTGTCCTGCTTCCTTGCTCCAATGTTGTCCGCGAATTATCCTTGCCTCTCAACGGTAAATGAGACTAGGAAATGCTCTCTTAGGATCTGCTCTAAGGATTTGGTGTTCCAAGTCCATGGGATCGGATTTGTGGAGCCTGAGCATTCCACAGGTCGGGTCAATGAAAACGAAATGAACTTAAAATAAAATCAAGTGGGTAGAGCAGATATAACTGATTGTAATCCGCAACCTGTGCCACATGATTCCATTACCATTATTGTCATCTAGAAAGAGACACTGCGATGCATATGAAATGTGATGAAAACTGCAACTGCATGATTCTTATACACAAATTATAGCCGCCGTAAGTTTATCGAAGCCCGAAAAATAAAGTGTTGGCTGCTATGTTAAAAATAAAAATTATTCAAACACTTATGTATTATATTTATTGTTTGTGTTAATAATAAATAAAAATTACAAATAGACAAGTATAAATGTGTATCATTTGTAACTTTTTTAAGGATAGCAGGTTGGCTTAAAAAACAAATGAGTTAAAAGGCATACTTTCAAACATAAATATGGGTTACTACTTATTAGTTCAATAGTAAGCAAGTTGCATTTTTATATAGGGGACTAGAGTTTAAATTCGATATAATGAAATTATTGAAATGAGTTCTTATAATCATAAATAATAATTGTATTTCAAAACAATAGCCTTATTATTATTTTTGTATCTTTAAAGTTTCTTTGAGGACATTACATTAAGATTTATGACTATGATGATTTGTGGGCAAAAGATAAAAGAAAAGCAAAAAAAGGGCATTCTCAAATAATAAGGATAAAAGCTAACACCTCATTCTTGTGCCCAGTGCCAATAAAAAATAAGTTGGCCATAAATAATTTAGCTAAGAAGCAATGCCATGTTTTACAAGTTGTACTTGGTATATTAAAAGTGCAATAATATACGTACAACAATATTATAAGTAAAAAATAAAAAAGATTGTGGATTCGTTTCAATTTTTTATTTCCCTGACACCACTATCTTTTTTTATTTTTACCTATATTATAAGAATGGTGTATAATAATATTGACACCTATCATTATTGATTTTGTATTGTACCATATTCATTGTACCAATATATATATATCATTATTAATATTGAAATTGGGTTTAATTTAATCTAAATTAAAATCCCAAATTGGTCTTTTAAATTTGTATTGGGGGACAAGTTAGTTCCTCATATTTTGAAAATTCCAAATTGATTCCTTACATTTTAAAAAAGTAAATAAATTGGTCCGTTCGTACAGCTCCATACAGTTAAAAAGGATACAAATTGATGCCTTTATACATTGTACGGAACTATATATGGAGGGACCAATTTGTTCATTTTTTTTAATTATGATGAATCAATTTGATATTTTTAAAATCTAAAGGATTAAATCTGATTGAAAAAATCAAAAATTGAGAAATAATATATTAAATCTTAACTCAATTTTCACTTTCCTCAACTTCTTCAATTTTCACTTTCCTCAACTTCCTCAATATACATTGCATTTCTCAGGTTTAAATGATGTTTGAATTTAACGCATTTGATTGATTAAAGTGGTTTGATATCCGTTTTCTTTAAGCAAGATCTTCTTCTTCTTCTTCTTCTTCTTTTTATTGTCGTTATACCATGTTTGTGGTATAAACAATTTCTTTCCGAAACGTGATGATTCAATTTTCAAAAAAATTGAGACATAATGAAGTTGGTTTGCGCTACATAATTAGATAAAGTCTTGGAACAAAAACTTTTGAAGTTAAAACTTTAAAATTCGGAGAAACTTTAGAATTAATAATAATGGGCAATATTGAGCCAAATCTTGTTTTTCTAATAAAAGAAAAGTAAAGTTAAGAAAGCAAAAATAAGATAGCTAGTTTGAGCCTAATACAGATGGAAAAATCTGGCATTAGAAGAGTTCTATTGTCATAAGTAATGGATCGACTTAGCTTTGAGTTTAAATGTTTAATTACTTGGAATCTACTAATAAACTCTGAGACTGAAATATTGATAAATTAGACAAAAACACAGTTTAATGTAGCTGACTCTGGCATAACCATTAAAGCATTCAATGAAAATAACTAGCCAAGCCAAGAAGCCAACAAAATGACAGCACATCAAAATCGAGATAATGAAGGAAACAATAACTCGTAGCAGTAGTAGTAGTAGTAAATTTCTTTGTGAAAAGTGGTTTTCACACTCTTAATAGTGCCCGTACATTACTATACTTAGTTACATTGGCATTGAGGTGAAGACTGAAAGGCACAACGCACATTTAAAAAAAAAAATCAGGAAGGACCTACCAACTACCACCAAACATATTTAACCATGTCTTAACTCGCAAGTATGCCCCCCCTATTTATTGCAACGCCTCTTCTGCACCTCTACGCATTGTGCTTCACCGGCTTATATAATCGCATTCCCCTAATCCAACGGTCACAAATGCATGAACACCTGACAGGCACGGCAAGAAGAATGAGGTTTTGTAAAGAAATTATTTAACCACTTATAGAAAAATAATTTATAAATAATTTATTTTAATTTATAAATAAATTATTTTATATTCAAGATATAATAATAACAGTATTTTTTTTAATGTTTTAAAAAATACTTATTAAGAAGTTAAATATTTTAACTTCTCTAAAAATAATGAGAATAATTTTTGAAGTAGTGATAAATTATTTAGTCAAATAAGATAAAAAATAAAAACATAACTTTTGGTTTTTAGAAAGTTAAAAAAAATTATAAGTTGCACTATCCAAACAAATCCTGAGTATATTTTCATCTGGTCTTGATATTTAAAATATTAATAAAACACCATTAAGAAAAGTAATTTTTGACGGAAAATGATTATAAAAATATTTATAAATTTTTATTTATAATTATTGAATTTTTTTCATGTGTGATAATTATCAATAAATATTTATAAATATTTTTAATAGTCACTTTCTATTAAAATTTTCTTTTAATTAATAATAATTTTATTAATATTTTAAATATAAAAAGTGTTAAAAACACTCATTGTTGTTGCCGCAAGTTGATCGAACTTTTTAACCACCCTTTTTGTCCTACGATGAAAACACAACACATCTTTCTATAATTACCACCATCACCAACACATTATTGAACTCAACGAACTTCCTCTCTCTATCTCTCTCTCTCGCTCGCTCTCTCTCTCAGTTCATTTTACATTGTTGTAACAAAACAAGGCTAGCTATACTTCATTGATCTCTGTGCTCTGTGAAACACGAAAGAAAAAAGAAAACGACGAAGGATAGAACAACAAGCACGACAGTGTCAGTATGGTGTGCTTCTGTTTTCTGGTGGACCAAAGGAGGGAGGTGAGGCGGAGCAAGCCGGCGGCGGGGATATGCTCGCGGTGCGGCGGCGGCGCCAGCGTGGCGGACATGAAGACAGCAACAAGGTTCTGCTATGTTCCCTTCTACTGGAAATCCTGGAGAGCCATTATCTGCACCTTCTGCGGTGCCGTTCTTCGTTCTTACCGTCATCATCAGTGAAATCAATTGAGGGAAAGAGAAAAAATAATTAACTATATTATATTATATTATATATATATATATATATATATAGGAGAGTAGAGTGGTTGTTACTTGTTATTAGCTAGGACTACTAACACATGATGATAATCACTTCGACTTTTATCCTGTTCGTGCTGCAGGGAATTTATCTCTCTTTCTATATGTGTTTCTTATTTTTTTAATATTAAAGCTGCGAGCTGCTTATTATTAGTTAGGGCTAATTAATTATGAGATACTATTCAACTTCTTCTTAATCACTCTGATGAACTTGTGTAATTTATTTATTCCATTGCTATGCTTTTTGTTTTAGTTGAAGCCTAACACTAACATGTTTGGCTTTGTAATTTTTTTTCCCCCAGACTATAAGGTTTAGTAGTACTTTCCGAAAATAAACACGATATAACTTCTAAAGTGCGATATTTAATCAACTGTGTAGATCAAAATCACGCTTTTCATTGTTCTTATCACTTTATTTCAGTTGTTGATCGATGTCTTGCTGATGAGATTGTAACTAGCTGGCATAATGTACACGATGCAAGACGATGTTCTAAGGACAATGTCTTCAGTGCCCCAATCTTTTTCTTCTTTACTTTTTGTTCTTACCTGAAAATAGCGGTAAAGGTGCAGGTAGTTCCAACGTCTGTGCAAGTGGAGGGTGGGGTACTTGCGAAAACACTCCGATGCTCAAGTCAGTAAATGAAAGAGGTGTAGAGTGGTAAAGAATAGCATGTAATTAACTTATAATACCTGGGGGCGTTGAGCCTCTTATATAGTGTGAAGTGATTTCGTGATAAATTATGTGCAGGAGATATGATACAGCATATGAGATGTAATGTAATAATGACAAAATATAATGAGAAATAGAGAGATCCTGTGCGGGTTTTGGAAGGTATCCTCGACTAAATTTAGGATAAATCCGTAGGAGACTAGACACTTTATAGTCGAGCTCTGGGATTTCCGGCCGAGCTCTAACACCTATGGCTGAGCTCTAGGACCTGTGGCCAAGCTCTGGTGGTTGGGGCCAAAGTCTCACCCATATTTCTAATCCAGTATACTTTTTAACCTTTTCTTCTCGCGGTTGGTGAGATAGCTGAGAAAAAAAGCCAATGTGAAATGAATGGTGATAACATAAACTTAGGTTAAAGTGTATTTTAATACGTGACAATATATTAATAATTAATTTTTATAATATTTATATATTATTATAATATTAAATTATATTTTAAATTATTAATATATTATCAAGTGTAAAATTTACTGTAAATATAAATTTATACTAATGCAATGCTTATGAAAAAGTGGGGAAATAATAGAATTTTTTATTTTTAAATTTTATATATGGCGTGCATGTGGAATGTGCATACAATACAGTAATGATACTTAAATTTTACGACTACTGTCCATAAATGATAGTCTTTTAAGATTTTAGGTACAATAGATTAAGAAATTATTTTAAAAAGTACAACTATTAAAATAAATAGGTTCATATTGATAAAATTGTTTTTCTATTTTATTTGTGTAATGATTATCATGAAAAGTGTGAGAAAATTTATATAAGGATAGACATGAAAAAAATAATTAATATTTTTTTGAAATTATTAAATAACTAATAAATAATATTGAAAAGACCTTTTTTTCTAAATGATATTTATTCATGGAGAGATGAAGTATATTTTTGGATATTGGAAATGCCGTGCATATTGGTTATCTCTTGGATTTTGTGGGGGCGTTTTATATAAGTGCTGTTGTATATGCATTATTGTAAGTTTATTAATTTTGATGTATCAATAATATAAAATTTTTTATAATTAATTATATTTTATTGATTTTTATTTATAACTTTAAAAGTTCATATATACAAAAAAAATTAATTATAAAAGTGTAAAAAAAGATTTTTACAATATTTAAATTTAATCCTAATTGTAAGAACAGAACAGTCACATGTTGCAAGTTGCAACTTTTACTTTCTTGAAACAGTACGCACACCAATTGTGTTGAACTGATTGCTGCGATAGCAGTGGAAAAATAAATACGGTTGGTCGTCAAGTATATCATTTTGGAGTAACTCTGTTACTCTGTCACCTTGACAGGCAGAAAATGAATTTCTCCCGCCGTACGGTTCAAAAATAACTTTAAAGCTTATGTACATTTCATGTACCCAAAAAAATAAAAATGCTTATCAATATTGGGTTCTTTTTTACATATGAAATTTAGGTAGTATATTTACATTAATATAGTATTTTAAAAAAATCATATAATATGATATTTCAGTATAGAATCTATCAAAGATAGATTTTTAAAGGCAGATTCAGTATAAAAAAAAATTAACATTGAATTTGATGGTGGCAGATTCTATAAATACAATATATAAATAAATTTTTTCATCTATAATCTATATTACTAATATTTCATAGTCGTTTAAGAAAAAGTTTTACACGTGTCATGAAAATGTTTTAGGATCCATATCTTTTAAAAAGCTATTTATTAATTTTTTTTAAAAAAATAAAACTGCAATTATTACATATTATTAGCGTATAATTGATAATCATCCGTATGTAATAATAGAATTGTATTATATTAATTAAATATCTTTAATTATTGCGATACTGAAATCATAAATTATATTGATAAATTAATTTCATAATTTTAATATTAATTTCACATCTAAAATTTTTATAAACAAAACTACCAAATTCGCCCCTCTAAAATTTTACGCCGATCAAATTGATCCCTGTAAAAAAAAAACTCTTAAATTGATCCCTATAAAATTGAATAGTTGGCTAAATTAATCCCTATAAAAAAATCTCTTAAATTAGTCTCTGTAAAAATGAATTATCGGATAAGTTAGTCCTCCTCGCTTGACTTATTAAAGGGATTGATTTTGACGATTATTCAATTTTGCAGGGACCAATTTATCTGATTTGAAGTTTTTACAGGGACCAATTTGAGAGATTTATTTTTCAGGGACCAATTTGTCTAACTATTCAAGGATTAATTTGAGATTTTTTTTTACAGGGACCAATTTGGTCGATGCGAAATTTTAAAAGGACCAAAATGAGTGTTTTGTCATTTTTATATTTGATGAGGGTGATGATTTTCTGTTGAATACTATTATATTAAATTCATGAAATTAAATATATAAATTATAAAAAAAGATGCAAACCATATGCGTTAAGTTATATCATTCACCTTTTTATTTACAATAAGATTATGATAAATTTAATTATTTAAAGGCAGAATATTTTTTGTATCATTAGTGATAAGATTATTTGATTATATATATAATAATTTAGGATTTGAACATTAAGAATATGTCAATTCAATAAAAAAATTATATATGTACGCAGGTGAAAATAAAAATGCTGGGATCACCTAAGATGACCATAAAATTATACCTTCAATAATTTTGTAGCTCTTACAAATAATTTTGATAATTTTATATTTTAGAAGATTTGAATAAATTTTGAAAAAAAATCAATCATACAATTTATGACAATTTTGATAATTTTAAACTTTAAAAGATTCGAATAAATTTTGAAAAAAAAGTTAATGTTGAAGAAAATTAAAAAATTGGAAAAGATTTTAAAAAGAAAGAAATGATAGAAATTTATCAGAATCTTATTTATAATTAGAAGTTATTAATTAAGATTTCATATAAAATTTATTGATTGTATAAATCTACTATACTAATATTTCAGTTTCTTTCATAAAAACTATTACACATGTTATTCATATAGTAATTTAGGCTTTACATGTCATTTAAGCCTCACTTTTTTCAATTTTTATGTCTAAAGATTTTTTTAAACTTAATTTATAATTTATTTATTAATTATTTTTCATATGAAATAAAATTAGATATTACAATCATTAAAAAATTAAATATTACAATCATTAAATATTATAATTTGCACTAAGAGAGAACCATATTAATATAATTATGATTTATAATTAAATTAATAACTATTAATAACCTCACATTATGAAGGTAATATAAAAAATTATAAAGAAAATATTTTTAAAATAAATAAGCTTTAAAATCAACATATTTTTTTCAAAGAAAACGGGTAAGTCAAATTGTTAATGAATTACTAATTGATTGATTTTGATATGATAATAATTCAAAATTCAATTTATACCAAATTTATTCTTAATTAAATATGATAATAATTGATATAATACTAATATTTAAGATTCATTACATAAAAAGTCTTTTATGTGTTATTTATAGAAAAATTATATCCCACCTTTTTCCTAATCTTAACACTTAAAGTAAGTTTTTGAATTTAATTTATTTTCTAATTATCAATTATTTTTTTCTAATCATACCTTCATATCCTTCCACCATTAACAAAATCAATATAAAAATAAAAAATGGCATAAACAATATTATAATTCAATATATTATACCATAAAATTTTATATATATAATTATAGGATTAACAATAATAAACTTATTCTAATTATGTTACATTAGTAGTATTTATTATTGTAGATGTTTATGTTTTGAAGTTCAAAGTATTTTAAAAAAATTTCATTTTAATTTTTTTTTTATAAACTCATAAATATTAACAGAGACTCAAATCTCCATGCGAAAGGAAAAATGGGAACCCATGATGAAGATGTGCATGAGAATAGAGGTAAAATTCTAAATGGAGATGGAATTATAGGAAATTTTTAAATTTCAAATGTAGAACTTTTAAAAATCATAATAAAAAAAATTATCTATCTATATGTATCACTATATTCTATTTAATTTTTTACAACTTAAATATTTCAATATATCAATTCCATAATTTTTTCAACTAAGTATTTTGAAAAAAAAAACCTTCAATTTTTTAATACTAAAATATTTAAAAAAATTAATTCTATAATTTACACTTCTTTGATAATGATATTAAATATTTACGAATTTTTTAAAAGTAAATAGTTATATTATTTTTTATTGAAAAAATTATAATTGATATACTACTCTAATAATTGAGATTATATAAATTAGAATTATAAATACATTTTTATTAATTATTACATATTAATTATAACATATATTTTAAAATTAATATTTTAATTTATTAAAATGATGTATAAGGAAAGGACGTGCAATTGAAATTATGTAAATTACATTTATATATTATTTTTATTAATTAGAAATATATTTTTATATTTTAAAATTAAATATTTTAATTTACTAAAAAGATATAAATGGCTAGGGATGATAAAAAATTGAAAATAGGTACACATGAGAATTATCCAATGGAAAAAGGAATTGACTTATATTTCACCTTCATAGAGATGATCTATGGGGGTTAAGTCCCCATTTGTCAAACGAGATAGGGACAGAGATAATACATCTTTATTTTTTAATTATTTTTATTATATTTGTATTATATATATATTTTTAATGTTAATTTAGATTATGTTACATTAATAATATTTATTATTATGGATATTTATGTTTCAAATTGTAAAATATTTTTAAAGTTTTTATCTTTTTAAAATTTGTTAATAAACCCTTGAATACTATATGGATTCAAAATCTCCACAGAAAATAAGAAATGATAAATGGAGACTCATAAGGGGGATGAAGATAGGGATGAGAAATGAAATTCTAAATAGTGACGAGAGGCGTTAGATATATCCCATTTCTCATGGATATTCATTGTCATCCTTATGAATGACTCATGATATAGTAAAATTATCCATTTATCCTCTTTCTTTATTCAAAAATTTCAACTTTTGAAATATGAAAATTTTTCATAAAATAAGCTCTTTATTGTTAGTTGTAGATCATCTATCAAGACATGTTTAACCTTATAAACATGAGATTCAATATAAGATATAAAATAGAATAACATATTTATATTTTATCTACTTATTTAATTATTTAACTATTAATTTATTTTTAAAATAAATTTATGTACTTAATTTTCTATAAGATATATGTAAATAAATTATCATTTATGTTTTATAATAATCAATAAACTATTTTTTATTATCTTCTCGTGCATCGCACAGGTCAAACGACTAGTTATATCATATTAGTGTAAATCACATATCAAAATATCATATATAAATTATTTTTCCTACCAATATTTTGTTTAGAAAATTGTATATATTCTCGGTATACATTCTGCTTATCCAAAGTCCTGCTTTTTTAAAACAAATCCAAAGTCCTTTTCATTATTCGAAAATTCTAAATGGATCAAACAAATTGCTATACTCTGCCAACTTCTTCATATTATTCAAAAAACAATGTTATGCAAGTGAAAGAAAAATGCTTTGGTACATAAAGAGTGAAAAAAATATTTATTATGATTTATTTATTAATTAATAAATAAATTTGATAAATTATTATTATTTTTTATTTTTTTATATTTTAATATAATAATTTATATATTAATTAGTAAATAAAATAAAATAAATATTTTTTCTTACTCAAATATTACATACGAATTTCTCCTGGCGTGAATTTGTGTCTGAACTTTATTGCCTGAATTAAATGCCATCATAATGAAACTTCATTTTATTTGGTTTTATCCTTAATTTCTATATTTCAGCTCAATATTTATCAGGCGTATCTAACATTGATTTTTCTGACAACTTATTCGTACTGCGTACCATCTCTGTTATTTAAAAAAGAAGAAAAGTTCCCAGGTTTTTTTTTCCCCAGAAGATATGCATTATGCATTCCCAAATAATTCAGAATAGATATAAAAAGATAAACATTATTTTAAGTCATATTTTATGAGATATTATATCTATACATTTATATTTATTATTAGATGGGATATGTAATTCAAATTAAATAAGATTCACATCTAATTTAAAGATTGATAAGAGTGTATCGACATAATATCCTATAAAATATGAATTAGAATAACACTACTCTTATAAAAATGATCACTACTTTGGAACACGTTATATCTTCAGCCAACATGTACAAAATAAAACTTTCCCAAATACATCAAGTAAATATGAAATAAATAAATATATATACCTCTTAAATATTCTTAAAATAAGCTGGAAATACAGCCAACAAAAAGGTGTAGCTAGCTACAGTACAGTTGACGATAGTTGTCGTTCACACCACATGGTCCCTCTTTAAGGCATAGAGCCGTGTCTACCTGCCCCATTAAATAGACATAGATACGAAGCTGGGTTCAATACAAAACAGTAGCGGCAGTAGTAGTGGGCGTATACAGAGGAGGTCTTCTTTATTACTCTTAACTTTAACTCTTTATGATTTATAATAGCACCAGCTATCTACCAGTTTGTTTTCCACCAATTACACGGCATATGCTCTTGCTGCTTATGAGAACCATGCTTCTGGACATTATTCTATTAATTGGAGCTATGTATTGTACACATAAAATTATACAATATTATATCGGATTGCAGCTTTTCGACGTATATTTGTGGACTTGGTTTGATTTGGCTTGATATTTTAAATTTGATCACCGCTGTAGCACGTGATTCGTCACCTAGATAGATGTATTTTCATTGAGTAAAGTCCTGTTTTTGTCCCCAAAATATAGCATTCACTCTATTAGTGTTCCAAAATATTTTGAACACCAGATTAATCCATTAAAAATTTATTAAGTTACCATGCATGTTGTGTTCGTCCTCCCGTGTGTCATATTTTAGTTCAATTCCTATACACTACTACTTTTTTTTACATCGTTATTCAATTATGTATTGTCATACTAATATAATTAATTAAGTCTCATAGTCACTACTTAAAATGTTAAACAAATATACTGATTGATTATATGACAATATAATTGTTGGGACATAAAAATTAAATTCATAATTTTTTTTCACTTAATGTACGGTTTGAGATATGCAAACTGAAATCTGAATATGCCATCTGCCGTATGTATGAGTCTAACAGGAATTGAGAGTTGGCGCAGGGAATTTTGACTATACTTGGTGTGGCTGCTAAAAGTGTGTAACAACTAATCATCGAAATGTTGTTCCCTTGACCACGCGTGCAGGAACAGATATATGCATACACACCGCTTAGAACACGCTAATGTGGACGGGAGTAATGGAGGTTAAATGCAAGCATGTACAAAAAGCGTGTCGGTAGCGTGGCAACCATGCCAAGTGTTCCTCTACAACAGGCCCTGCAACTACCTTAGCGAGATTATTTAATTGGGTGGATATGCTTACAAATGCAGAGTTGTTAATGATTCAAATAGTGGCTGACCGATTTCTGTACCAATACTCCATATAATGAGAGTTTGGACTGAGATGCAATTGAATTTCAACTTAATTTTAAGCTTCCACATGAATAGCTCAAGTGAAGCTTCTCTCTAAGTAAAATTTATGTCAAATATATACTTCCTTGATTATAACCGTGATTAAGAGGAGGAAAAATTTAGGAGGGGATTCCAGTTGCGAATGCAATCCGTTTGAATATATCCCTAAATATAGTGTAAACCTTCTTAAGTTATCCCGTAATTATATATATACACTTTTAACTTTTCTATCAATGTATATACATATACATATACTTTTTTTGACGAGGTAATAATATATATATACTTTGATTTAGTGAATATATGACTAAATATTACCCTTTAATGACCAAAGGTCATTGGTCTCTTTTTTTATAAAAGATTTACCAAAGGAATCTAAAAATTAAAATAAATTTAAAGGTGCATATTATCTATATAATATATAATTTATTAACATCCAATTAGATATTATACCATTAATTAATAAAAATAGTTTACTTTGATATTTAGTATTTGAAAAGTCATAAAGTAAACCCTCAATTTGGTCATCCATGAAAATAATATCAAATAAATTAGTCCTTTAAATTAAGAAGGATATTTCTTTTTCTGAGAGACAAATTCATTTAATGTTATTTTTATGGAGGATAAAATAATAGGTTGACCCAAATCCATTAAACACCCAATTTAGTATATCAAAAAAACATTGCAGTGGACAATTTAGTCTCAAAAGAAATAAAACCCTCATGGAGTCCTTCAAGAATTGAAAAATAGGACAAGTTAGTCCAACTATAAAATCTATCCATTAAACCTTAATAAGATGATATATGTGACATGTTAAATTAATGATGTGGCATATTACGTTACATGTGGGGATCACACTCTAGCTTTAAGCAATACGGCATTGTTTTAGTGTTTACTTTTTCCCTAAAACTTAGAATGACATGGTGTAAGAATACTGATTTCTTGAGTATGGAAATTAATTTCTTTTAATCCTTCCAAAACTATAGCATTTGGATGTTAATGTGATGTGCTAATGTTGTAATGTACCAAGTGTATGTTCATTAATGGAAACTTAATAGAGGAATTAACTTATACTATATTTTAATTTTTGAGAGACCACGTGAGAGGTTTATTTGTCAGAAGACTAAATTGTTAGGCATAATATTTGAGGGTGGGTGTTTTTTAAAAAATATATTCTTTGCTCACTAAGCCCTTGGGTGCAAATTGTTTGGTTATTCTCAGAAATCCAAAAAAACAAGCTTTCTTATCCAAGAACAAAAAAGGCATTACAAGAAAGTGTTAGGCCCAATAAGCCAAAATAAAAAAACGACGTCGTATTCGGTTCTCTGGCCCCAAAAAGCGCAAAACCCTGCGCTGGCGCGCGCGTCTCTAGGGTTTTAACGATTAAAAAAAAAAAAAAAGGCAAAACCCACGCTCCCCGAACGCAAACACACGCCGAAACCGTAAAAAACCTCATAGAAGATATGGAAATTGTGTTGATGCTGCTGCTACTGCCACTCTTATCAATTCCGCGGCCACAACAGCAGCAGAAACACCACCCTCCCTAATAATCTCTGAAGAACGAACATGCCGCAGTTCCAACAACAACAACAACCTGAGACTGAGGATGATGAAGCTGAAGACTTCGCCCTCGCCGATTCATTCATTAATTACGATTATGCCCCCGACCCGTACCCGAATGATTTCGAATCTGGGTGCACCCGTGTGGAGGAACTTCCTGAAGCTGAAGCAGAAGCAGGGGCAGAGGGTGTTGTGAATGTGGGGGACTTGGGTTTGTCTGGTGCTATTGGTATTGAGGAATGGATTCAGAAGATTAGCTTAGTGGGTCGTGGAAATGGTGGTGATGATGATGATGATGATGATGATGATAAGGGTCATGTGAGTGAGAGTTCTGAGTCTGAGAGTGGCAGTTCCTCTTCTGAGTCTGGTAGTAGTGATGATGATGGCAATGAGGACGAAAAGCGGGGTGATGACGAGAAACATGAGTTGGAAGAAGGTGAGATTATAGAATCTGATGACGACGACGATGATGGTGACAAAGATAATGATGCTGATGATGTTGACGATGACGATGACGATGATGGTGATGGTGATGAGTTTGAGGTGTTGTTTAATTCATTATCCGTAAAACTCAATTGCTTTTTTATTTTTAAATTTGATACTGCTCCGTTAGAAATTATGATTTTGATTTGAAAACATTTAACTTGTTAACACTTTGTTGAATTTTGTTGGTAATGCGGTGATTGAGGCATTTTTGTGCGTGTTCTGATTAGTGTGGATTCAACTGGTGTTTATTTTGTGATTTGCTGTTGTTTTTAATCTTGTTCTTTGGTTTTGGGAATTTTCCTTTGGTTATGAACTTTGCAGGCTCTTCCGCTAGTTCCTCCTGTGAATGTGACCTTGGAACTACACCATCGAATGCTGCCAGTAGGAGTTGTTATGTCGGTAAGCTGACAGAAACCTAGTAATTCGAGTGCAAACATAGTTGATTGCTGTTGGAATCAACCTAATAATGTAATTCATTTTACAGGTTCTTGGTTCTCAAGTTATTGTGGAAGGGGTGGAGAAGCACGAGCCTCTTAATGAGGGTTCTATTCTGTGGATGACTGAGAGCCGAAAGCTGCTAGGATTAATTGATGAGATCTTTGGACCAGTCAGAAACCCTTATTATGTTGTGAGGTACAATTCTGAAATTGAAGTCCCTAAGGGGATCCGAGGGGGAACTTTGATCTCATTTGTTCCAGAATTTGCCAACCATGTGCTTCGTGATAAGGATCTTTACCGGAAAGGATATGATCATGATGAAGAGGCATCAGAGGAAGCAGAGTTTTCGGATGACGAGAAAGAGGCTGAATACAAGAGAAAACAAAGAATGGCAAAGAGAGGCAGTAATGATCGAAATCATGGAAAGAGGAAAAACAAAGGAAAGAAGTTTCCTCCAAAAGAAGGTGTTGCATCTGCCGCACCATTGCAGCGTGGTCATGGAAATTGTTCAACATTTTCAGGCAATAATGGGCAAGGCCTTTTTGGGTCAACAATTGTTGCACCTGCCGCACCATCGCATGATCAGGGACATTCATCAACATTTTCAGGCAATGGACAAGGCCCTTTTGGGGCAACAACTGTAGTTCCCCCATTTCCTCCTGCAAATGCTGGCCCTAACTTTACTACAAGTGGAGTTTGGACAAATGGGACAACACTTCAGCAGCCACAGCCTGCAATGCTTCCTAAAGGATTTCCTGCAAACGGCATACCGTGGTTCCTAGCAAATACTCTAATTTCTCATCAGTTGCATGTACTGGGAGTTCCATTTCAACAGCAGTTAAATCCCAGCCAAGTGTTCCCTTCTGCAACCATGTTTCCTGCACAACCAATGTATGCGCAGGGACTTGGGGGTCAAAACCAAATGACATATGGTTTGAGCTCACCTTTCCCTCAGGTTCAGCCACCTATATGTCCTGGACAGCAGGGTTTTCCATCGAGTGAAATGCAGCCAGAAACAAACCGTAATTTGGCTTCTAGCTCTATTCCATTCAATCACCAAGCTTCACATCGATTTCATCCCGGTGCATCTGCTGACCATGGGAGAAAAAAATTTCATCCTGGGGGTAGGAAAGGTTGGCGATCGGCCAAGTGAAAGGTTATTCTGAACTTCAATTCACATTGAAATCCATATATTTTTTCTTGTAATGTAAATCAAAATGAATTCTTAACTGTTTAGTTACCTTAAATTTGTTTTCTGTGGAGTCAGGCTTGGATAATTCTTCCATAATATTCTGACTGTCTTGCGAAACTCTTTTTGCAATAAACTCAAAGCACTTAAAAAGCAAGATATAATATAAAAAATGAAAAATGGCCATAGATTAGTGGGGTCACAAGTTGGCTCAATTAATTAAACGGGGATTAATTAAACAGGGTACAAGACAAGTGGACAACATACATACCCCTCCTTGTCAGGGTTCTTTGACAGCGACACAGGTGTGAGACAAGATTCACAGGTATCACAGTTCAAGGGAATGAAGACCAATGGCTATGGTTGGATGGCAAAATCAATTCCACACCCCCCAGACGGAAAAGCAAACATGCTATTAGTCTGAAAAACGATCAAGGGTACGCTAATGTCAATCAAAATAGCACTAATAAGTATTTATTTAATCTCTACTCATAGAAGTCACTTCTTAATCCTATTTACTGCAAGGGTTACTCTTTAATGGACCAACCATAAAAGCCACCAATTAACCAGATTCATCATTGGCAAATCTTCGAATTTTAGTCCTCGATCAATTTTCTGTTGTTTACATGTCATTCATAGCCCAACGAGATAAACACCGTGAAAATGTTCTACATGTCATTCATAGCCCAGCGAGATAAACACCGTCAAAATGTTCTAGTGAGATGTAATTTTTTTCCCCATGGAGTGATGAAAAACCTAACTACATAATAAAACTTTGAGGAGGAGGCAAAATATGTTTGGGAATGGTAAATAGAGAAGGCAAAATGTAAATTTCATGACCCCCGAATCAAGGGGTCGAGGACGGCTCACAGAATTTGAGCATTGATTTTAGTATTTTGCCATTTTGCAGTGTCTCGTGAAAAATACACCCATAAAATAAAGGATTTAATTAGTGTAAAACTTTTTTACACAGTTATCTAATCATGTATTATCACATAAGCTATGATAGTTGACTTTTATGTCCACTATCTGAAAAGTCATCCAAACTAAATATTTTGATTGAATAATAGTATAAAACTATTTTGCACTGTCAGTGTATCAAAATTAAACTCTAAAATAAAAGGATAAAAATAGATAATAAAATTTATACATCCTTTCATTCTACTCACTTGTAAAACTCTCAAATATAGCCTAAGAGTGTGCATGGTATCACATCCTTTATACTTAAATGAATCAAAATAAGAGTTTTGCTAACTAGTGCCTTAAAAACAATAGTTAAGAATACCAAAAAGGTAAGTTTTGAAATTGTACATGGATCTCATGTATGGAAGATTCAAAAACTCATTTTTCTAAGATAGATCCTTCTTCTTTTGCTTTCTTAACTATTGTTCTTAAGTCACTAGTTAAAAAAATCTTTAAAACAATAAGAGGATCACAAATAAAGCACATTTGCATGACTCCATGTCCACCCGTCGCCGTCCACCTACAACTTGGGCTTCAATGAGGTACAAAACCTGCACGTACAACTAGGCAAAATTCCCAGACCAAAGAGAAAGAATCGCATGCAGCTTTCCAGAGACAACTAGGCTTCGACCCAAAGAGGGGGAAAAGAAAAGATACAACTAGGCAAAATTCCCACGTGAACACATTCAGGTATGTATACTATATACATTTTTCGAAAAAGCAAAATAGAAATACTAAGCATATTATTCAATTATATTTAAAATTTTTATGGCAAACTTTAAATCAAATCCCACCAGTTCAAAAGTTCATTCTCATTGGGCTTCGGCCCTCTTCGTGCATACCCCCAAAAAAAGGTTCATTCTCAAATTGGTTACGACTTGCAATCTTTTTTCAGGGTAGCATGTACTAAATACACGTCTATTAGGTAACAGTAATTTGTACCACCTTCAAACAATTTCCTCTCTGGTGTTTGGTATGAGAATAAAAATTAATTAAAAAACTTCATATAAGGTATAATTTTACAAATAAAACTCATCTAAAAAAAATTTATCTCATTTACCTGCATGCCAGACACACCCTAAGAATATAAAAGCCAGTTTTCATCTTCTATAATCACCTAACAACCATGTTTCATATCTATAAGACTATCACTCTTTATCACTGTCTGTCCACCAGGACCCTTTCACTAATTTTAACTTAATTTTCTTTTGATTTACCGAAACATTTTCAAAACCAAAGAAAGAAAAATGGAACTAAACAATTAGTTGAAATTTATAATCCAGCCAATAAGAACAAGAATGCTTAAGTAGGACTGGTAATTCAGTCCTCAAAAAAAAAAAAAAGAGAGGGAGCTAAATATCAGAACTCAGAACAGGATCCGTGACTCAAGCTTCGGCATTCCATGTAAAGTCATTACAAGTCTGACAATTGCAATCTGAGAAACGGCAGATATTGCACCCGAAGCACACACAGGTAGTGCAACCTTTGCATGTTGGAGAACGAGTGCAACCCCTGTAAACTCTTCTACTTGCTCTTTCTTCATCGTTGTCACATGTAATTCTGAAATGTATGTTACAAGTGGCTATTAATAACTCCCTCCAAAACATCTATCACATAAATATAGCACTGGGAAATGTAAAACAGTATCCACAGTAACAGAACAAATTCATACACAGTAAAAAGGTACTATAATAAATAAGTTAGACAACTAGCTCTGAATCCTTCAAGGATCAAAGGAATTAGCCAAAAATAGAATCTTTTATCCAGAACAAGGAGTTTATTCTTAAAAAATATTTAACTTTTGGATTTGTCCATACATGACGTACTAATTTTCAGCTCATTGGGGAAATATAATGCAAGAGATTGAACATACTTATCAAACGGAAGATCAGAACATTTCCAATTTGGATTACCCAAAGCATCATGGTGAATGCGGCATTCCTCTTTGGTCCTCAGGCGGAACCTGCGTTGTTTGTTACACTTGCTGCAGCAAATGAACTCATCACGGTGGCAAGCACGCCCGTTATTGGATCCATTAGCAGCTCTTGACACTTTATTATAGTATTTGAGCAGCACTGTCTTAAACAAAGGAACCTTCTCACCATTAACTATTACCCAGATGTTATTCTTCCATTTCCTTGCTGTCTCTCTTCCAGAGTGTTTCTCAAATGCAGAAGGAGTCAACTTGTCTAACAATGAAACACCATCATGCAAATAAGATAACGAATTAAAAGTGTTCTGTTTCTAAATAAAGCATTGAGCAAAGAACACTGTTTTAGATTGATCATTTAGATTCAACACTGCAAGGCACGGAAGGTATATAATTAAATTAAAAAACACATTTTTTCTTTCATTCATGGATCCAGTGTATTGATAACGAGCAGCAGTTGGACAGACAACATTTCCACAATTATATAACTGCTTTCTATTTAGATTATCACACATTAGCAGAGGTACGTTCCTTATATGAAAAAACATTAAAATTCCTGACTACATTGTGAGACATTGCATTGATCACACATGACAATGCATATGCATGGTGCATATTCGAAGTTTAACCCTTGCCGGAGGAAATGATCTATCTCCTGTCCCAACATTAAGAGAAATGAATGAAAAAACCACTGAGTTGAGATATCTGCCTCGGATGACCTACTTGAAATACAAATAGCTAGTTTCATCAAATATATACACACGATCAACGAAGAGCACAGAATTTATAACCCAAACCCCCTCATGATAGCCTACTCTGGCAAGTAGACTTCAATGACTTTTGATGAACCATGAACCTAAAGCAATGCCATCACATCTCAACCATGATAGTCAAGCGATGTTATTCAACATATACCAAGAAGGAAATTATTGTTCATCAAGAAGCAAATCATGTCTAGACCCCAAATGACTACATATGCTTATTAGGATCTTTCTACATTTGGATAGATAACATCAAAGCCCGTGTTCATTTAGGCAAATCAGCATACACTTCAACTAGCTAGGTAACCACCATGAAAAGTCAAAGATTTTGCATTAGCCAACACATCACACAAAAAACTCTCAAACCTCAACGCAAAGCAGATTGAAACAACCCTATAATCACACTCATTCAAAGTCAAAAAAACCACACACATGCACAGAAAAACCAACATGCACATGAATCAAAACCAAACCCCCTCTTCACAAAAAAAGAGATATATATATATATATATAATAGAGAGAGAGAGAGAGAGAGAGAGATGAACCTTCATCACAACCAGGAGTGCATTCACAAGAGATTTCGAGGCACCCATTACCGAAAACCCTAAGCCTTCCAACGGCATCGCCATATCTGTGGCTAGTGCATCCACACGTGACCTCAACATAGTCACCAACACGCTTCACCCCACTCACATCCTTGAGCTCATCATCACTGAACATTGCTAACCCACTTTCTCTCCTCTCGTCCTCCATTTTTGTCCAACAAAAAAGACTCTGTTTTTGGCAAGAGGGTGTGTGTGTATATATGAGGGAAATCGAATCAAGGGGGTCGAGAGATACGCGGCGAAAAATCCACCCCAAAAACGGAAAGTACGAAAAAGGGTATCGTACAAAAAGATGGAGTTTTGGTACGAGATGGGAAAAACCCAGAAGAAAAAATAGAAGGCTCGTGAAGTGGAAGAGAAAGAAAAGACGAGACCCTAAATAGCACGGTCACTCCGAGAGAGATCTGGCATTGGAGGAGGAACGTTGAAATATCGATAGAGAGAAAGAGAGAGAGAGAGAGGGTTGGTGAAGGGGTTGAATAATGAATGAGCTGACGGAGCAAAACAATTGTGGGCGTTGTCTTTGTGGACAATTTTTTTTTTGAAATAAAAAAAAAGAAAAATTCAATTTAAGTGATGATTTTGAGTTGGAGTTTTTGGAGAGGATGGAAGGATAGGTAACGACTTTTAATTTTATATTATAAGTCGTTCTTTCCTTTTCTTTTTATTCTAAAATCTAAATTTATAAATTAGTGATTTTTTTTTTTAAGGTGTAGAGTTCATATTTTATCTTGGTAGCTATCTATACTCACTATTAAGAATCTAATATTTGATAAAATATTTAAAGAGCCTAGCCAACTATCACTTACAAGGTTAAAAGTGGATGAGTGGAGGTGTATTGTATACCTCAATATATGTGGTGTATTATAATAATTTTTAGAGTTAAATGTATTTTATTCTTTGAATTTTGGATCATAGACAATTTATATTCAGATTTTTTAAAATGTGTATTATGGTACCCTGACTTTTTAAACTGTGTATAAAATCTCAACTTTTTAAATACTGTAGAACTTTAAGTCATAGCAAAGTGTTAGGTTGCATACAATAAAAAATTAAAGAATTAATTACACATAGTATTTATAGACAAGGTATCGAGTTGTAGAAATTAGAAATATCAAAAGGGTTAAGTACATATAAATCTTACCTTTATTAGCTGCCAAAATTATACTGAAAAGTGTTTTGAACAGTTTGAAAAATTCAGGATGTCATGTTTTATATTTTAAAAAATCAAGATATAAATTGTAAATGACTTAAAATTTAGGAGAATAAAATATATTTATCCCTAATTTTTATTTTATTATATTGAAAAAGTGACCACATTTTCGTTTGTGTGACAATAAAAAGGTTTCAATAAATTTTCAAGATTAAAAGAAAAATTCACTTGAATGCATTTGACAATTTGTTTTAAAATTTGACTGAACCTTACAAATATTATAGTATACCATACATAAAATGATGTATAGATGCGCCTTTTTATCCGGCGTTAATCTTCCAAGGTGCCTAATGCATAGAGTGCACTGTAGTATAATCCCTGTTTGTGAATATATGTACATATTGCATGATATGACAGTGGGGAAGAGAGAGCGAGGGGCTGCTTTGGTGTCAGGGCCTTTTTTTTATCTTTTTTTTTTATGAGGGTGTTTATAGGAAGTCCCTGTCATGGAAGGAGTCGATGTTTTGATAGCTGTAGTTCTGATTTTTTTTTCTTTTTTACTAGGAAGTTGCACTGTGTCCACTGTTGGGAAGAGGGTTCAATTTAAGTTTGACGATCTTACATTAGAGAACGGACGAAATTTTTTGGAACTCCCGGCCATATATTGTCATTTTTGTTTTTGGGCATACATGGGCATTGATAAGTATAAAAAACGGGGATTTGATTATCTCGGGTTTATTTTTATTGTCACTTTTCGAATGTACTAAAATTATACAGTTTCTTAAAAGCTACAGAGGGAATAAATAATTAATAAATAATAGTGCTGTTAAATTTGATAAGATACTATAAAAATTCATTTATTATCACACCCAACGATTAATTTCTTCATATTTTATAGACCCATGAGGTAGGCTTTGATGAAATTTTATTTTTAACTTGACTCATCCGAATGGTACCATCAGTACACTGTTCAAAGAGGAAGGTGAGTCTTAGCATTTTACCTCACGATGGAAGAAAGTTTTCGAGTTTTATTTTTTAATCTGTTTCGAAGAAAACGGCGATTCGGTATTTGTCATTTGACGTGATTGACGTAAGAACTTGAAAAATGTTATGCTACATTAAACAAATGTTTTTTTTTTTATCGATACATTGAATAAGATGCTAAAGATTATACGTCTCATATAGCCACCCTATGACTCTCTATTTATTACTTTTATTTATAATTTTTTTGGGATATTTTGATAAAAAATATATTATAGTTAGTTAATTTTTTTAAAATTAAGTTAAATTTTATATAATAGAATCTCAATTATTTATTATTATTTCTTATTTATTATTTTTATTTGTGATATTTTTAAGTTATTTAAATTGAAAACCTATTTTATATTTATAATGTATTTTTAATAAGATATTTTAATTTGATATTTAATAATTATAATAATAAATATTAAATATAAAAATTACTAATATATAATTCTATAACATTTTTCCAAATTAGTTTTCTGTAATTACGTAAACATTATCCATTTTTAAATCAACTGTTTTTATATAAACTACTATAACTATTATGCTTTATACGAAGTTATTTTTTTAATTGTCAAATGGTCTATTTACCATTGGAAACTTTAATTTTAGAAACATTTTCTAATTTAATTTCAATTCTACAAGTAGAAATGTGACTTTCATTTTTTTCCCTATTGTGCATTTTTAAATGATATAAAATTATCTTAATGACAAATTAATATTTATGTTTAACTCTTAGATAATTCTATATCTACTATTTTCTATGGTTAAACTCATATTTCTATTTAATATTAATTATTACAATTATTAAATGAAAATTCAAAATATCAACGTAGCAATTTACAAATATAACACAAGTTTTTAAATAAATACAATCAAAAATGTCAAAAATAAAAATAATTAAATTTTAAAAATAGAAGTCAAGCTAAATATAAAATAAATTTTTTATCAAAAATATTTTAAAAAAATTATAAATGAATGAGGATGACATCTGGACTAGCTAAACCGTGCCTATGATGTTTAATCTTAGATACCTTTCTCAAGGTACATTTGTACCTTCAAAATCCAAAACTATAATCTATTGGTCTTTCCCAAGAAAAGGGCATGAAGAGTGAAGTCTACTCCAAAGAAGATTTTGATCAGGAAAATACGGTAACTGCATAATACATCTTCAATGACTGCCAAACCAACAAACCATGTCCATTTAAGATTTTGATATAGAGATTAAGAAATTATCAAAAATACATAAATGTATATTAAAAAATTATCTTAATAAAATGATCCTCTTTGAAAATTGTATAATAATTATTATAAGAAGTTTGAGTATATGAGAATATATGAGCAAGGACAAAAATAAAAAAAAAGATAATTAATAGTTTTTAAAATCTTTAAATGATAGATATTATTGGAGATTTTTTTTCCATAAAAAACAGTTATAAATGGAGCAACAATTACTCCCATTTTGCTTTCTAGCCACTACACTAGTCATGATAAGAATTTGGTATGATGTTAAAACTCTTAACATGAGAAGAGGAGACCACTGATACAAAGGAGGTGCAAAATAAAACAGAAAATTTGTCTGGTGCAAAGCACTAGCTCATCACTTTCTTTTTTTTGACTGGCTCTAGCACATCACTTTGTGCTAGAATTTATTTGAGACAAAATAGATAAGTCTTCATTTTAGTACAGTTGTAGTAGACATTACTGGTTGCTGAATAGAGGTTTCAACTGTATTGAACAAAGACTAAGGGGAACTCGATCAAAATGGCAGGCTACTTTATGAAAAGAACATAGAATTCACTGAATCATATAGATGAAAATCTTCCCAAGAAAAAAGGAAAAAAATAAATCTGATGATAGATGCGCAAAAAATTTGTCTAGAATTTTTTATTAAGAATGATATGCTATAATTATTAGTCATTAGATAAATGAATAGGTCATATTATTTTATTTCATTCGATAATTATTAATTATGATTTCTCAAAAAAAAAATGGTAAATTTTTTTTCCGATTACATAACATTACTGTGTATATGGAGTAATACTATATCCTCCTTGTTGCGAAACACGAGTGCTGTAAAACTCAAAAGCAATGCTTTTAAAGCTCTGAATTTGTTTTGGTTTCCATGTAGTGGCCACTTTAACTTGTGCACCAAAACCTTTTGTGAAGTTTAATAACAAAAGTTTGTATTCCCTTTCTTGCCCATTATAGTCCTTATAAAATGATAGTTACCCCACGCCAATATACAAATCATGGGTTTTTCATGCTGTCATAAGCAGCTGTAGTACCAATAAACTAATTAATTAATCACATATAGTCTATGATCATCACAAGATTGACCGGGAATCATTAGAAGACAAATTTCGAATGCTAGGTGTCTGGTCCTGTCTGGTCTGGCTTGCTACAAATAATCCACTGTGTCTCTTCTGCAGCTATAGTTGTAGACAAACTGTTTGCAGCAGTATTGTATACATTTGATTCTGGAGCATGGCTAGCATTCATTTTGCCGTTGATTAAGAAGTAGTACATGTCTGCTGAGCTATGATTTCCATTTTCCACCAGCACTTTTTTCAATCCGCTGCATGATAGTGAGATTTGAGATTATTGCAGGGATATCTTATCTTTGAAGAGGAGCTTAACTAGTGCCGTCAATTTCTGTTTGGCACTTTAGTACTCAATTACAGAATTTACATTGGTATATATGCCGGCCAAATTGGGGCCCCCAGGTTGGATGGTAGGATGCGTGCACTTTTATTGGAGCCTCAAGGTGCTACATTAACATGATTTTTACAAAAGCCCGAGGATATGTATTGATTCGATTGTCTGATCTTTTGTTATGGTATCTGATTTGGCCATAAGAGGGAGAATAAAAGCCAGAATAGGCATTTCTTTTCACTGTGGCATGCTATTGAAGCCACTAAAGACTAGTTATTTGTGCAGCATATAATTAATCTCCAGGATGATGTAACTTTATATAAATTTTTATATATATGTTCATCAAGTATTTGTTTTTTTTTTTTTATATTATTTCAACGACAAAGTACTGGTTACAATGATGAGAGACTTTTCCACTTTAATGATCAAGCACTGTTTAGGCCCTTGTATGAGAGTGTCTACATAATAGGTAGTACTTTTGACACATGCACATGACGTGTTGAAAGTTTCCACTGCTGATCCTGCGACACATGCTTATGAAATCGATCACCTAGGATCCTCCGGCTTGGTACTACCAATTTTTCTGGGTACATATAAAAGCTACCAATTTTTCCTACAATTTTTTTTACCATTGATATCAGTAGCTCATTGAAATTTAGAAGTAACACACTTGACCCTTTTTCTCGCACTCAAATATTAGAGGCGCACACACATGTAAATTAGGAGACCGAAAAACTTCGTATATCACAAAGGATATATCCACTAATAAACTTGCTTATAATTCTCGGTACATGGACAGCATTTTATAGGCTCAAGTATGCAATAAAAATAAAATTACTTCATTACAAAGTAAATAAATTAATAATGACTAGATAACGTATGAAAAAAAAATAGCTATATGTAAGTGCAACTATCCTAGATATTAACTTGCAAATCGAGATGCAAATTTCTTCTGTAGGCTGCATATTGGTGGGCACCCACAAACACAGGCGATGCATTTAATTTGTGTTGCTTGGTTTAGATAAAAATCTCTGACAACCATCAACTCAATCTTAATAACCTACCAGTAAGTTGTAATACTAATTTGAAACGCACGTCTATGCGTATGTTGCTAGTCTTGCATTTCGTTGATTAGTCCTTGGACTGTCATATTAATTAGTGCCTTTGAGTGATTCCGGGGCGGATATATTTAGAGGAGGTGGGCGCATTTTTTTACGTCAAAATTTCAAAATTTATATATGAATATAAAATTATATATTATTTTATTTCTATTCTATTATTAAAGTTATTTCATACTAAAAAAAATTATAATAACTATTTTATTAGATTTATATATTATTTTTACCTTCATAATATAAAATTCTTAGGGCCATTAATTGTAGAATTTGTACGTTTGGTGGCCACCTTACCTTTGACTTGTTGGGACTTCAATTTTCTTCCCCCGAAGAAAAAAGAATCCAATGAATACGTTGAAGGTGGACAAGGTGATGATGCCATACCAGCAACATTAACATGAGGCAAAGTGAGAGGGAGGAATTGAGCTAAAACACTATGACTTGTAGGCTGCCTACACACCACCCTTGATCGACACGTACCATAAAACCACGTCCCGCCGAAAGGGTGGCTAGCCTAAAAAAAAGCTAGCGGTACCGCATGCTTTGAATTTGCTTCTTCTTTGCATAGCTAGTACCTAGCTAGCTAGGTCCATTCAAGAATCACATACATAGGCGATGTACGTGTCTAAACTAGAAAGCAAAGCATAGCAGAGTGAGTGGTTCTGTTGGGACAGTTGAATGCTTGCTTGTTTCATTTCTTTTGGGATAACTGATTAAGGCTAGTATGAACTGTGAAAAAAGAAATTAAACTGGCTGTTTCATTTCAACGAGCGAAAAAAATTATAATGAGATTACAATCATGTATTGAACATATATATACATATATATTCGATTCTTTTAGTTTGGTTTTGTTTCTTTGAAGAGGAAAACATGCATACTGTGTCAAGTCACTTGCATCGATCAGTTGCATGCCAACAGTGTGGTATATATTGAACACTGCTGCAGATAGTCTGAGTGTTTGGTTCTGTATTCACAAATTTATTTTTTCGATATCTTTGATTTATTTGCTAAAATCAATTTTCATTAGAATAAAATTTCTCTGGGTAAGATAATTTGTATTTGATTTTTTTATTTTAAAAGTAATTAATTGTTAGAATAGTTGACTGAATAATGTGAAAAATAAAAAGTTCGTTCTGGCTTTTCACAAGACTATTTATAACATACTAACTAAGTTCATGGTGGAAAACAAAATATATAAAACCAAACCAAACGTGACAAAATAAAAAAGTAAAGTCATATGTTAATGAACACCAAAATGAGGATCCAAAAATCCGATTCCTTTGTATGATATTTCTGCTACAAAATAAAACTGACAGTGAAAAGCAATGTTGGGGCCATGCCCATACAAACAGAGGGAGATGATGAAGTCATGTCATGCAGCGTACTTGAATGCAATGCAAATAATGCGAATGCAATGCTCGAGGTCTAATGCTACAGAGCCTTAGCCAGCCTGTGAATATATTCATTCTGACTGAGCACAACTTTAATTTGCACATTGCAGATTTGCAGCTGCTGGTGTTTTTATCGATCAGCTTTTGCATTGTTTCGAGTTGATTGCGCTTTCTTTGTGCTCTGCGGATTGCATTTCGTCACGGCATCAGGCTTGGCGCTCCCAACCTGACAATTATTCTCTCCTCATACATACGTACATACGCCATCATTCACCGGAATACGATTCTCCTCCCGCAACAATCAAACACTTACATATTTTACTTTCTCTCTCTTTTTTTTTTTTATAAACTCATTATATATATATTATAAAAAGAGTTTAGATGGTCCAGAATTAGTTATTCCACAAAGATCAGGACATGGCCTCGACTACACAAGTACCTAAAGGAGACTTACTTGAATGCTTATTAAAAGAGTCTTTACGATGATAGCAAGAATCAAATTCGCATTCTTATATAATACCAGTCCACCTTTTACTACCGGGGTCAATTCTCACATGCATAAACTGGTTATATTTTACTTTATTTCACAGCAAACTTTCATTTTCTAATGTAGAGATCGGAAGCAGAAGTTAGGTTCGATATGTAAGATTTGAAATAGGAATACTTTTTCCAATCAACGCAGATATTTATAAAATATTTTTATATATATTTATGGAAGGCTAATCACATGAGAGGAGTAATTTATTATAAGAATAAAAGAAGTAAATCTAGACTATATAACTATATATGGATGACTTCTATTGAAAATTAATTAATATAATTTATACTCACATATTAATTATAAAAGTCACATAATTTTATGTTTTAATTTTGATCGTTCATATAAGATTTAATGGTTAAAATTAACTAATCTTACTCTCATAATAAATTACTCTTTACACACTCTCTATATTTATATATCTTTTCTTATATATGGTTAAACTTTCGATTAACTAATAAATCTTTAATATGGCCAGTTCAGTGGCCGATTTTACTTTTAGAATCTTGATTATTAGGTTAGATAGATGATCATGCGGCTCCCTAAAGAAAGCCATAGTGTCATTTGTATAGAAAAATTTATGTTTAATTAATCTGTCAGTTCTTATAATTTTACTGGATTTTTAATTGAGCCCCTACATTTTACAAGATTTTAATTAGGTCTTTATACCGAAAATAAATATTTAATTGGGCCATTGACCTTATCACATATTATAAAAATGTGAAAATTAACAGAATATTTATAGAATATTTTTTTCCTATAAATTTATATTAAAAAAGGAAAAATCCCATAATACTCTTCCCTCCTGCCCCTCCTCTCCCCCAAAACATCTCTACTGCCATTATCATCAGCCCCATGCCACACTCTCCTACTCGCTCCAAACCTCATGACCTAAGAAGGCTTCTTGGCCACACTCCCACGACCCCCACTCCCCACCGTATGCTTGCGGCCGCATCCTCAGCGTCGACCTTGAATTCTTCTCCTGCTTGGGTAGCGAGGGAAGGCGGGTGCGGTGGCATTTCCGGTGAAGTCCCAAACGTGGCCACGATGACGGATGAAGGTGGCTAAGGCGCAGGCACTGTTAGTGGAATGGAGGTTGTGGCGAACTCATGGGGGAGTTGGCGGCGCATGGGAGAGGGGAAGGGGTTTGCGGCGAAGCCTTTCAAATAGCAGCGATAGTAGGAAACACGATGGAGGTGGCGGCCCCATGTAGTTGCTAGCCAGTCTTCTCTTCCCCTAGTGCACTGCCACCTCATCCTTTGATTTCTGCCTCCTTTTTTGTGTATCGTCGTGGTGGTGGTGATAAGGGGAAAGGGAAGGAGAAGAGTATTTTGGGATTTTTGTTTTTTTAATATAAAATTATAGGAAAAAATATTTTCGATATTCTGTTAATTTTCACATTTTTATAATAGATGATGGGATTAGGGATCTAATTAAATATTTATTTTTAGTATAGGGACTCAATTGAAAGCTTTTAAAATGGAGAGATCCAATTAAAAATTTCATGAAACTATAGGGACTGACAAATTAGTTAAACAAAAAATTTAATATCTCCTTCTACTATATGTGTTTGCACATGATTAGAATGAAAATATTCCAAACACATGACGCACATAATGTGATTTAATTCAACATATCTACGCTAGCATATGAGAAAAGATTTCCTCCCACCACCTTTTTTTTTTGGGTGTCTTCCTCCCACCACTTTTGTTCCATGTAATGTAATACTTTTTATTTCATATTTAGTTACAGCAACAGTCGTACAGATTGGCGGAGTTTTCTGAAAAAGAAAATAAAATAATTATTTAGCCACATCATAAAAAGTGAACTTAGATTGCAACGTGGACTTCATTTCATTATAATTTTCAATCAGCACAATACGTGAGCCTAGTTAAGTAGGACAAAATTTTGGATCCTCCCTTATCTCGTAGCATTAAAATCATTTTGGGAATGAACAAAGTGGAGGAACCTATAGAATAATAGAAGCGAATGGTAAAATATAAAGGAATTTTTTTCACCTCCTGTTCTCTAACTTTTTTGGTTCATAGGAATTTCTCTTTTTTATTTGGTCATGGAATTTCTGTAGGTATTTTTTGGGTCTGATGGAATTTCATTAGTTAAGTTAGACGTAGATTTCCGTGGTGTCTCAAAACCCAAAAGCCTGTCATTACAACTGAGGAATACCATTCAAAATGTGGTTTTTTGGTCAGATAATGTGGGCTTGATGGAGGCCCTATCCTCATCGCCTGACCCATGTTATTGGGATTGAAAACGACCCAAAAAAATAAAGCCACATAAACAAATCGCCCTCTCATAAATCTTTGGCCATGTGACCCAAAGAAAAATTTGTGCCCACGGCCAAAAAAGATAAAAAGAATATTTGGCTAGAAAAACAGATTCTCGTCTACATTTATGAATTATGACTCAATAAATGGGAGACCAATAAATTCCTAACCTAATCACCTAACCCTCGCTACTTTATCAGCCTTGATATGAGTGGTTTTAATGAAAAATTTAAAAGCTAGCCGATTATGTACTCCAATTGATGAGTAAAGTATGAATGATGCAAAGGATAATACTTGGTTAAAGAGTTTTTCCCACTTCTGGTGGTATGTTTGGTTACAACTCAAACATGAAAAAATTTACTCTTATTTTACTCTCCAATTAAATATACTTCTAGGAGTCATGATAAAGACTAGTAGATTAATAACAATAATGAACCAACATACCACAAACTGTCCAAAATCCCCAAACTCGAATCTTCACTTCTCATATCTCGATAAAAAGGCTATAACTATATATGAATTATGAAATACCAATATTAGTAAATTATGAAAAGTTGTAAACAAGGCAAATTAATAGACGAATCAAATCAAAAGTAATAGTACAATTTTAAATAGTCTTTCCTACTTTGGTAAGAAAAAAAATTTAAATTTTGGTTTATCATAATTTTTTTTTATGAATGTTGCTTCTCCTTAAGAACTTCTGTTGAATCCGTATAAGGCTCAAAAAAAGTGGATAACATATCACGGTTTCATTGGAATATTTCGGTTGGGATGGATGTTCTTCAATATTAAGGATGTGTTTGGTTGAGAGGTAAAATTGAGGGTAAATTTTCTATGAGTAAGCTTTATATATAAAATTATACATTAAACTCATTAATGACATATTACACTCTATTTTTATCCCATAATCAAACATCTCCTAAAATAACATAACTCCATAAATAAACTCTAGCCTACTAACCTAACAAGTGCTGCTTAGCAATGAAAGCGCCTAAATTCACGATCATTAAAATTGGAAATAATACTTAGTGTACAATAAAATTGCACAACAAATGCACACTACACATTTTGTCATCATTAGATGTGATATGTGAACTCCACTAATCTCATTCACTCTTCACATCTAATAATAATAAAGTATGTGGTGTGTATTTTTTATACAATTTTGTTATACACCAAATATTACTCTATAATTGGCTAACTTTGTGGAGTAGTAGCTTTTTAGTTATTAATTTTCATCAACATCCCTTGTTAACATTTTCAATTTATTGACTAAATATATACAAACCTTTCAAAAAAAATTTCTCTTGATTTCTTCAATCTTGCTGGATATGAATTCTAGTATATGCTTTGGCCTTGCTACTTATCTAAAAATGGAAATTCCATTATGTTAATAAAAAATTAATTCAGTACAAGAAAAAAAATAAAATGACTAAATAAATTTTATGAAATAATAGTTGAAACATTGCAGAAGCTGAACTGAAAAAGAGAAGAGAAACATGGCAACTTGAAAAAATGGAAGATTCTGTCTGAGACCACAGTGGTTGGCATCGAAATCTTTGCAGGTTCGCAATACAACACACCACAATAGTGCACGTACCAAAAACTAACGTGGAAAGCGAACCAACATAAAAATGAAAAAGCGTGTCTAACACTATTTATCACTAAAATTTAAAAAAAGACTCAAATTTACACCAAAATGGCTTTGCCAACATTCAAAGCAAAAATCTAAAACATCCGTACTCGCTTGCCTTCTATCAATGTCTGAATCTAAAACTCTCACCCTTCCTTCTTGCTTGCATACCCACTTCCCAAAATCCGATCTTTTTTGAGTCTCCATTGGCTTTTACCTTATCCATTCATTCCTGAATCTTCACTGGACCCTCTCCGTCTGTTCTGGCTTTGGGAACATTTTTTTTCCCCTTCCAATACTAACCATCACTTGAATTTCAAGTTACCCATAACTTGCACTCCAAGCGTTTTCTGTCCTTCATCAATTTCTTCATTTAATTTTGGAGCGACATTAACATAGATCTTGATCACGGAACCTGCATTAATTGCTTGCAGCTGAAATCTGAACTGAAAGAGTTCTGAGGTTGAAGAGAGTGAAGGGTGACTGGTGCAGATTTTCCTTCACCTTCTACTCATCCAAAATTGTTCCTTTCTTGAGTGAGGTAATAATCAGATTTGAGCCTATGGTTTTATGAAGCTGGGCCCCAAAGCAAATACGTTTGTTATATGCCCCCTATTGTCAACTTAATTCAGCTCCCAAATCAAAATCTTGTCAGTAGGTGAGGATTAATCTCGATGTAAATTTAGCATCTTTGCTTGAAAACCATGTTTTATCCTGCATAACCAAACATTGATCCTATGGTTAAATGCTAACTATTCTGCCTAAAGAAGATTTGATTTTGGTTCTGTTTTGTGGAGCCACCAAACCTACTCGTTGTACTCTTATATCTTCTGAAGATTTGTGGGGTGCTGCTTTTCAATTTCCAACTTATCTGCGGGAGTTTATTGTAGATTCAGATCCTGGTTCCTGCCGACAAGGGGTGAACAGTTTCAAAATTTGATTTTTGATCTACCAAGTGCTGAAAAATAGCATGAGGAAAAATGGTAGTTCTCATTCAGGGAGGTTATTTAGTGACAGGAAGTGGGTTATCCCGTTTTTTGCCAGTTTGCTGGTATCTGTTAGTCTTGTTCTGACTGCTATTCTGGGGGCACTTAGCTCTTCTGATGGGGTAGAGCAGTCAACATTTGACATCATTTCATTTGCAAGATCAGAGGATTCAAGTGGATATTTTGTGGAATCAGATATTGAAAGGCCGTTTAATGCTAATGTGATTCAGAGAATGGAGGCACCTAGGTTGGCATATCTTATATCAGGCACAAAGGGTGATAGTAAGAGGATGATGAGGACATTAGAGGCAGTGTATCACCCAAGAAATCAATATGTCTTGCATTTGGATCTTGAGGCTCCGCCCCGGGAAAGATTGGAACTGGCAAATGCAGTGAAAGCTGATCCGATATTTCGTGAGGTAGAGAATGTGCGAGTTATGTCACAATCCAATTTGGTCACTTATAAGGGTCCTACTATGATTGCTTGTACACTCCAAGCTATAGCAATATTACTGAAAGAGAGCTCAGAGTGGGACTGGTTCATAAACCTCAGTGCCTCAGATTATCCTCTTGTGACACAGGATGGTTAGTGATTGATCCTTTTCATTGATTTCTTCTTGATGTTATTGTCTGCTATTCTTGTCAAAATGCTATTTATCGCTCTCTTGGGCTGTGGGACAGTATAGTGTTCTTCAACAACTTCAGGAAACATGGCTAATTAACCCTGAGGTTTGAGTTTAAACTTATGATGCTGTGTTGTTGTGGCCTTAAAATTTTGTAAATCTTTTGTCACTTGAGAATGATTGGAAAGTAGTAGTTAGGCAAACGTGTGTTGTTTGCTTGTCCTCTTGAGTACTGTTGTATTAAAGAGAAAAGATTAGTAAAATTAGCACCAATGTTTGAAGAACAGTAGATAGAAAATTATTAAAGTTCATCCATTTCTTACTGTTGATTTACCAGCTTGGGCCATACGGTTTTGTTCAGACAACCAATTATTGGATTCATTGGTTGTAGTTTCTCAAAAAGAATTGGCCTTACTTCCCTTTTCATGTTGCCTTCAAGAATAGAAAGGAGGTTAGCAAGTGTAGTTTGGCTTGAGATCATGGCTGAAGTCCAGTTTAGTTGTTTCTGTCTGTCTTTTCAGTTGGATCACCAATTCCAATAAATTCTCTTTCTAAGCTTCCTTCCATATTCTGGCCTAACTTATTACTTTATTGAGTAGTTCGAGGACAAATTATGTTTCTGAAGTAAGACAGAAATTAGCTAGCTCATGTTGGCTATGTGACATGCTTAAGGACAATGCAATCTAAAGTAGCTAGTTTTGTATGCTCCAGACGTTACAACTTCAATTCTGAATATATGCGGCATACAGGCCATGAATTGTAATATCATTAGATTTCTTCTCTTTTAAAGGCCTTTGTGAAATAATCTGATATTTGTTCCCTGTCTTTTCAGATTTGCTTCATGTGTTCTCTAATCTGTCTCGAGATCTCAATTTCATTGAGCATGGACAAATTGCTGGTTGGAAACTGTAAGTTAATTATACAATCTGAAAAATACCGTAAGTAAAACATGTCACCCTCTTTTCCTGGTTGTTTGATTGAGATTTCTATGTATTTCTGCTCTTGACTCAGGAGCCATAGAGCAAGACCAATTGTTATTGATCCTGCCCTTTACTTATCAAAGAAATCTGATCTTGCAATGACTACTCAGCGAAGGACACTTCCAACTTCTTTTAAACTGTTCACAGGTAATTATATATATCTGTAATCTATGATGTAGAATCCTATATATATTTATTGCTTCTACTATAAACCTAAACTAAACAGCCCTCTCAAAGGTTGGCAATGATAGTTTTGTTAAATATTTAGGGTTCGTTTGGCTTCTGTTTTTAGTTTCTATTTTAAGTATGCTTTTTGTTTTTTAAGATTTTGTAAAGAAAATAGTGAAAATAATAATAAAAACTGAATAACTTCTCTGTTTGGTTTCAATTTTTTATTTTCTTTTTCTATTGCCTGGGTTTTCTGTTTTCAAAATTTTATAAATGGAATAGTGAAAACAGGATTCTATTATTTTCAATATTTTCTTCATAAAATCTTGAAAACAAAAAATATAGAAAATGGAAAACAGTAACCAATCAAGCCTTGGATTTTCACTATATTCTGAAACCAAAAATACTCTTGGTTAGCTAATCAGTTTAACATATAGTTGCTATTAGATGGTAGATCCTTATATTTAGTCCATGCTTCCCTCAACAGGTTCAGCTTGGGTTGTGCTCACCCGGTCCTTTGTGGAGTACTGTATATGGGGATGGAATAACGTTCCAAGGACCATCCTTATGTATTATACAAATTTCCTATCCTCTCCAGAGGGTTATTTCCACACTGTCATTTGTAACACTGACGAATTTCGCCATACTGCGATAGGCCATGATCTTCACTACATTGCTTGGGACACTCCTCCAAAACAGCATCCCATCTTGTTAACTATGAAGGACTTTGACAAAATGGTTAAAAGCAAAGCTCCCTTTGCTCGAAAGTTTGCAAAGGATGATCCAGTCCTGGACAAAATTGACAAAGAACTTCTGGGACGGACACACAGATTTTCACCTGGGGCATGGTGTGTTGGTAACTTCCATGGCGGGGCAGACCCATGTTTTTTGCGCGGCAATGACACGGTGTTTAGGCCGGGCCCTGGTGCTGAGAGACTGGGTGAGCTGATTCAGACCCTCTTGTCTGAAGACTTTCAAAGCAAGCAGTGCTTGTGATGAAGGTGTAAGTGTAAACCTCCAATCAGGATAATGTCAAGTGTACATAAATGTGCTTATAGTTCACATTCATGACGCAGAAGGCTAGAATTTTGTATTAATTATTATATTGACACTCTAGGTTCACAGTTGAAAACAACAAGCAATCATAGCAGCAGTTTCCAAGTGCTTGTTTCGGTTTCATTTCCCTTCTGGGTGTCATTCCAGCCTACCATTACCATTTAGGCAATTACAACTTCTTTTATTTACTTAACTGCAAGCCAAGTGAAATTTCACGGTTGATTTCTGATTGTTCATCAACAAATGTAATGAGTTATGATCATGATCTGTTAGCAGAGATTAGGTTCATGTACTTCTCTGTGATCATTTCTTCTGACATATCAGTGAAGTAACCCTTTTCTACATCAAGTCCTTCTTGTGCTGCCAGCATCTCAACCCGGCTCTGCACCATGTCAGCTCCAATCTGGTTAGGCGCCAACAGCATGCAAGTTATTTCGGTTGAATCCTCACCATGATCAAGTGCCAGTGTTTGTACCGTCGGCAGGCCCCCGCCACGAGCACTGACCTTTCTTGCAATCCTTCTTGCTGCTGATACATCTGTGGACAAGAGTGGTATGTTGTAGAGTGCAACCCAAGGGCGTGCACCAATCATTGTGATTCCTTTAGCTGTTGAAACGGCAATAGGCCCTTCATCTGGGTTCTGAGGTAGGATCTCAGGCATAGTCCACCCTGCCCATTGGTTGCCCATGAAATTAGGCTTGAAATATCCAAGCTCTCGCCTGATAGTGTCTAGTTCCTTCCCTGTTGGGTGTGCTGCACCATACAGAAATACTGGCACTGCATTTCACATATAAAAAGAAACGCAGTGTAAATGTGGTAAAGAAAAATGGATGAATTTCATGCATCACATCACACTTTTGAGTCCATGATGACCCTTAACTTGTCAATGATTTTTGTACTATAACCTAAAACCTTTCTTTCATCAGTAGTGTTATTTGAATATAATTTTTGTAGACATTCATTTCAATATTTGGTGAATTATGTATAAATAAGTGGAGATTTCAGTTACTTTATTGGGGAATTTGCTTATGCAAAAATATGGAAAACTATATGTTAATAACTTTTATTTTAGTTATATTATTGATGAATCCAGTTAAAGGATTTTTCTTTAATTACTAATTATCTTATCACCTTCAACACATTCACTAATAAAATAATTGGAATCTTCACTTATTTATACATGATTCATTAGATATTGAAATGAGTGTCTAAAATATATGTCCAACAAACATTTCATTTTAAACAAAGGCATTAATGATGGAAATTTTTTCTAGAGGAGATAAAGAAGGGGGAGATGGGAGTCGAACAAGGCACCATCCTCTCAAAGACGCAGGAGGCAATCACAACCACTAGACCGTAGACTTAACTGTACTTTGACATAACATTTATTCTAGTAGGGCAATATTTATCTTATCATGCAACTCATACTTTGAAGCACCAAAGTATTCCATTCTATGAGTTTGTCCCTAGTGGACTTACCATTGAGTTGGTTGCCGATGTCTGCTGCCACTGCTTTGGCCAGCCATGCTGCCTCATCCAGGGATGCACGTGCAAGTGGATGGAAAACAATGTCATCCACTGCGCCGAGGCGGGGGTGAGCCCCATCATGCAGATCTAGGTTGATAGCATTGAATGCAACCTCAGCCATGGCTACCACAGCTTGCTGCAAGGGGCTGTATATGGGATTTCCGGTGCAGTCATGCATAACATAGGACACAACGGTGTACCTGGTCCTGTTATAAGCTCCATCTTGAAACTTGTTCACAACAATGGCTTCTGGGTTCTGCCTTGCAGCTCGTTCTATTGCATCAAGAGTTGCAACATTTCGTGCTTCAGAGACAAAGAACTTGCAGCACATTAAGTTGGATTGGTCCACGGTTTTCTTTTGCTCCTAAATTAGCCATAAGAAAGTGAAAATTTTGTCCTAGTGAAAAGAGAGTATTTAGTATTTTCAAAGCAAATGCTAAACCCCGTAAAGAAATGAAACATTTTTTCTTAATGAATAATTATTTTTGCACATAATGACTTTAATGTAAATTTTGTAATCTTTCTGCAATCTCCCTTCTGATAACATCTATACTAGCTGGAGAACAAAAAAATGCATTATGTTTGAGCGTGTACCACGTGATAACATAAACTCCTTTTTTTCTTTTAATTTTTTGGTGTATTTCTTTTTTCAACTTGATTTCTGTCCCCTATACTACAGTACACGTGGGGTCACTGCCAATTGCAATTATACATACAATTAATCCATCACAGAAAGAGCACCAAAATAAAAAAATAATAATAATAATTCATGACAGAAATAAATTCAGACAGATCTCATCCAGGTTTTCTAAAACACGTGGCATTTTTCTGCAGATATTAAAGTAGTCTTTAGTGGATAAGATCATAAGAAATTTGAAAGAAAATATACAATTTCAAACAAGAATACCAGTATATGACTAAGAAGATAATATTCTTGGTGACAGAAAGTTAAAAACACAGGAAGCAAAAGAGTTAAAAGATGAACCTTGAGAGTCCTTCTGAGATGTTAATATCAACTTCAGCAGTTTCAGCATTACATTTTTTTTCAGTCAAAAGCAAGAACATTAGAAGACAACCATAACCATTGATTGCTCCTCCCTCTCCTGGTTTTTCTCCTGTGCTGGTTCCTAATCCTACCCTTCTCTTTGTATTTGGCTAACATTATAGTTGATTACACAATAATAGAGAAGCTAAGGCATTGAGTAATCAAGATAAAGAAATAAACCAAACTATGAAGGTGGAAGAGAGACACAGATTTCAGCATGTGCTTAATCAGTTAATCAATAAACTTTTCCATCACTAACTGTTATCATCTGTACTATACATATATATTCTCTGAGGCTAAGATCACTGAAGAGAATTAAATTAAGAAGAAGAAAAGGGAAGTGATTTTCTGACCTTGCTTGAGGAATTGAAATCCATGGTTGTGATCCTTCGACCTTTGTATTCACGAGGTTGTTTGAATAGCTTGAAATGAAAACTGTTGTTAGTGGTTGTGCTAATAAATATGGAACTACACATGGAGATATGTCGTATTTCTTCCACAATTATTATTATTATGCAAGATACCACTATCTGCCACCCATCGTCTTCACGTGGGGCTTGTCGATCCTTTATTAAATAAAAATATTATTCTAATATTTAAAAGTAAGCATTTAATTGGAACATCAATTCCATTACAATTGAATGTGATGATAACCTAAATTTTCTTCATTTATCCATCATATCTAATAATAACGAATAGGATATCACAATTGAATACTCATTTTTTAGTACAAGAATAACCATTTTCATTATTAAAATGGAAACAAGATGCTGCTTCCTCAAAACCATGGATTAAATGGAAACAAGATGCTGCTTGCTCAAAACTATTCCTCCGTCCCTATCATATTTTGACACCTGATAAAATTTAACATTTCAATCTTTTGAACATTATTAATCCAAAATTGGAAGATGGAGAACGACTATCAAAATAAAGAAATGATACACATGTACTACAATACATATACTAATTACTTACACCTTATTAAATGATAAAAGTGATGCATAAAGGTAGTATGGATACAGAGGGGTATTTTGGGAAAAAATAAAAAGGAAAAGAAAAAGGAACATGCAACTCTTATCTACCCCTTTTGAAAAGTTTCTATTTTATGTTTTTCTCATTCATCTCTCTCTCTCCCTCATAGCTTTCATTCTTGGCAGCGTGCATGGACGAAGAAGAAGAGCATAAAACTAGTTGATATTTTCAATGGCTCATGTCTCTTTTCATTCTCTCTCTCATCTATCAAAACTTTCATTTTTCTCTCTTTATCAAGTTCTCTCTCTCGTTCTTTATCATTCACAAGAGGAGGAAGAAGAAGAAACATTCTTTTTTTGTTTCAGGACTTATTTACTCTCTTTTTCTTGCTTCTCTCTCTCACTCACTAAAACCTTCATTTTCTCTCTCTTTATTACGTCTCTTTCTCTTTCTTCATCGTTCGTAGGAGGAAGAAGAAGAAGTATTTTCAGCAACAAAACAATTTGAGAATGGCTTTGTTAGAAGTTGAGATTTATTGTTATTGTTGAAAATTGGAGTTAAAAAATTATAAATGTGTGTTACGAAAAGTTGTAAACCAGTAGCAAAAAATTATAAACCATTGTACAAAAAGTTATAAATCAGTAAGAAAATATTGTAAACCAATTGATGACACATACTAAACAGGTTGTTGAAAACTGGAGTTGAAAAATTATAAATGCATGTTACGAAATGTTGTAAACCAGTATGCAAAAAGTTGTAAATAATTGCACAAAATGTTGTAAACCAATAGCAAAATATTGTAAATTAATTGAGAACACATACTAAATAGGTTGCTAAAAACTGAAATTGAAAAATTGTAAATGTCTATTATGAAATATTATAAACCAGTATGCAAAAAATTGTAAACTATTGCACAAAACGTTGTAAACCAGTAGCAAAATATTGTAAACCAATTGAGGACACATACTAAACAGGTTGCTGAAAATTGAAGTTGAAAAATTGTAAATGTCTGTTATGAAATTTTATAAACTAGTATGTAAAAAGTTATAAACCAGTAGAAAATGTTATAAACCAATTGAGGACTCTATGTTTTCATAATTTTATAAACATAAAATAGACCTAAATATAATAATAAACTTAAATTTTAGTCATTAGCAATATATTTATTAATCTTATTTAGTACTTAATTTGATTTGTTGTGGAAAAGAAAGTAAGATCATTTATATATATATTCACATATACATATAACGTCATTTTTAAAGACATAATTTAAATTTAAAGATTTTAAAATTAGATCAGATAGGAAATTTAAAATTTTTTAAAATGTATTAATAATATTGTATTAATAAAATTCATAGTTGTATGAATATAAAATAGAACTAAATAATTATATTTATTAATTTAGTAATGAGATTGTTGTATTTAAGCACCAAATAAGACTAATAAATTATTATTAATGACTAAAATTTAATTTTATTATTATAGTTAGGTCTATTTTATATTTATAAAATTATGAAAACATAGAGTCCTCAATTGGTTTACAACATTTGCTACTGGTTTACAACATTTTGTGCAATGGTTTACAACATTTTATGTAATGGTTTACAACTTTTTGCATACTGATTTATAACATTTCATAATAGATATTTAGAATTTTTCAACTCCATTTTTCAGCAACCTGTTTAGTATTTGTCCTTAATTGGTTTACAATATTTTGCTACCGATTTACAATATTTTATGCAATGGTTTATAACATTTTGCATATTAGTTTACAGCAATTCGTAACACATATTTTTAATTTTTTAACTCTAGTTTTTAACAACCTGTTTAGTATGTATCCTCAATTAGTTTACAATATTTTACTACTGGTTTACAACATTTTGTGCAATGGTTTATAACTTTTTTCATACTATTTTACAACATTTTGTAACATGCATTTATAATTTTTCAACTCCAATTTTCAACAACTTATTTAGTATGTGTCCTCAATTAATTTACAACATTTACTACTGGTTTATAACTTTTGTACAATAGTTTACAACTTTTTGTTACTGGTTTATAACTTTTCATAACACACATTTATAATTTTTCAACTTCAGTTTTCAATAATAATAAAGAAATCTCAAATTTTCTAAAGAGTCATTCTCAATTTGTTTTATTGCTGAAAATTCTTCTTCTTCTTCCTCCTATGAACGATGAAGAACGAGAGAAAGAAAGAGACAAACGTAATAAAGAGAGAGACAATGAAGGCTTTGGTGAGTGAGAGACAAAAACAAGAAAAAGAGAGTAAACAAGTTCTGAAAGAAAGAACGCTACTTCTTCTTCTTCCTTCTCTTGTGAATGATAGGTGAGAGAGATAATGAAATGAGCTATGAGCCGTTGAAAACGTTAGCTGATTTTATGTTTTTCTTCTTCCTCTCTTGTGCGATGCCAAGAACGAGAGTTATAAGGGGTGAGAGAGATGAACGAGAAAAACACAAAAAATGGAAACTTTTCGAAAGGATAAGTGAGAGTAAGTCTTTTCTCTCATTTTTGCTTCTCTACACATTTTTTTCTTTTTTCCTTTTATTCTGTTCCCCAAAATATCCCTCCATGTCCAATACATCTTTATACAAAAATTTTGTCATTTAACATAATGTAAATAGTTGATATATGTATTGTGGTATATATGTATCATTTCTCATGAAATATGATAGGGAACAGAGTGAAGGATGGGAACAATCTACTTTTCTCATGTGATGTGACCTTATGATGAGATTTACAAACACAAGATATCAATGAATGATCTTACAAATCAACATTATATGTTAATAATTAATCTAATAGATTAAAGCTAAAGTGAGTAATATATTCTACACATAAAAATGACTTTAATGATCTTCTTTTGATATGAAAAGATTCAGGTAACTTTTAATTTTATTTGAGCAAGCAACTTAGAGTTTAAGCGATTAGTATATAAATTTATAATTTCATTTTTAAAATCCGATATGTCATTTATCTTAATAACCCAGAAGCTAAATTATATTATTGAGTGTACTGAATCATAAACATTTCTATAACTCATCTCTTGGAAATTAGCACGTGCAATCATTAAAAAATGAAAATTTATTTACGTGTCTTTTGTCTCCTCTGTCCTTATGTTTTTTATTAGTTACCCGACGCTGAAAGCCCATAGATTTAGGGTGTGTATATGAGTTTGATTTAGAAAGGAAAGAGATGGAAGGAAAATATTTATGGGAGTTTAAACATGTTTACAAGTTTTATTTTCAGGAGAGAATGATGTCTGAGGATTTTTGTTAACTCCTTAAAATCCTCTCAAATTTCTATTTTATAGTTCTCCTAACTTGAAAGGTTTAAACTTATTATTATTTAATTTACTATATTATCTCTATTAAAAATATTAAAATATTATTTATGCCAATTAATATAAAGTATATTAATTATACTAAATTAATTTAACAAATAATAAAATTATAAAAATATATTATAAGTGTTCTATTTTCTTTTCCTTATTAATTTTAAACTTATAAATAAAATTGGTTGAAACTCTTTAAAATTCTTCCTTCTCCTTCTCTTCATTTCTCTTTAATAACTTTCGTTTCTATTCTTCCAAAACTCGTGATCAAGGAAAATCCACTACTCTCTCATCTTGGAAGAATTGAAAAGCTTCAGAATCCAGAAGACCTGAAGCTGACATGTGATTTTTTTTAAATATTGAATAATAGGTATACGCTTTGCTAATTTTAATTCTATTGCTGTTGTTGTGTCTCCATTGAAATTTTGCATTTTATTTAAATTAGTGGTAACAGGGATAGAGTGGTGTCCAAAAGAAAAAAAATTAAAAATGGAAAGCTTGACATTATCTTGTTGAAGAGTGACTTTGAAATTTAACATCTATAGAAAAATATTATTCAAACATAAAAAAGTGTTTATTAGGACAATTATTTTAAAATTATTAGATATAATATAATAAATAAAATATATGAAATTCACCATTATATTTAATGATTCTAAAATAAATATCTCGGCATATACCGATCTTTGAGGGTAATTGTCATTGACCTTCGAAGTTATTGATGTCACCAATCTACATCACTCATGTTTTGGCTTTTGTATTTCTTTCAGCATTTTATTGAATTGGAAGTTGCAAAATTTAGAATTACTCTTTTCATCTTTCAATAATTATTCAATTATAAATATATACTAAAATTAAGGTAATTATTAAAAAAATATCAAATTTAGAAAGAGTTAAAAGTAATTTATAATTGTCCTCTTTTTTATTAATATTTTAACTTTCTCTTTCCTCTCTCACTATATTTCCTTCTTCATTCAATAATATTTAATAGAAATATTATTAAAAATAAAATAATTAATATTACTTAAATTTTTAAAACAAGTAATTATTTGGGAGTACCAATACTCTTATAGTTTTTCATCGAAGTTGAGAAATATGCACACTTAATGATAGTAGATATAATCTAAGAAACATTAATGATAGTATAATATATTGGATTTAGTTTTAATATAATGATAATATAAAAAAATTTATATAATTATTCAATCACATAATTACACATCAACAAATATGATTAACTTCATCCTCATTAACTGAAAAAGTCATTTAAAATTTGATTAGATGATAATTAATGTATTAAAATTAAATTCAAATATATAAAAAAGAAACCTATACACATATTTTACTTAAAATCAGAAGTTTCGAACTTTAGTCAAAGAATACAGTTAACTTTTAAGACTATAGATGAAAGGATTAAAGTGCACATGACCTATGGTAAAATGAGACCGGATCAGACATTGGTTTAACATATAATTGATGGAGAAATAATTTTTCTTCAAATGAAATTTATTTTAAGCAATGTCCCGCCAGCATTTCTCATGGGCAAATTCATCTAAACTGCTGTGTATTGCCTAATTTTAATTTTTGTTCATTGATGATGACTGACTTGTAATCACATAGCTAAGCTAGTTTTGGCTCCGGGATAAGGTTTGCCATGTTAAGATAGATAACAATGAAATGAACAGAGGCAAATAAAACAATAAAATGTTGGATGAAAAACGTCAAAGAATACGGTTGATATATTAGTTGTGGCATGCTGGCATTGACATTGAATACGTTTATTATGACCAGAAGATAATTGATCCACTTTTGGCTTGCATTTTTCGGTGAATTAAATTGATTATTAAATTCTTTATTAATGGATCATCTACAAGTAAGTACTTGATAAGCCTGAAGGTTGATATTGAAGTAAGACATATTGAAGCATATCCATCTTTTTTAGAAAAGAGGGAGGGGACTTTTGGACTTGCCTATATTTGACCTTAGGAAATTTCGGGTAAAAAGAAAAGCAGAGTGAAGAATTGAACTTCCACAACAAACTCATAAGAGATAGCAATTGAACTATTTTTGGTAGATAAGATATCCTAGTCACCAGACACATCTTTACCTCAATATGTCATCTCAAATCCATCATGGTCCCCATCTATCTTCATCCCATTGAAGACACAACCTTCACATACTTGCATGTAAAATCTCAATCTAAATATTATAGTTATGTTATTTGTACTTACTTGACACAGGACACCGTGCCGATTTACTTTTCATCCACCGTTAGATGGAGTGTGAACCTCATTTAAGTAGGGTCCACATCCTACTCAATAATAGATAAAAAGTGAATCGACATAGTGTACCATATCAAATGAGTACACATAATATTTTTTAAATATGATGATGCGAAATATTTTCTAGTAGTAAGCTTACCACCTAAGTGATAGGTATCAACATTGTTGGCTTCATATCATTTTATGTTCTATGGCTACAATGTTTCATTGGATGGATTAAGGAGGCTTGTGAGAAGCTAGAATGAAACATTTTGGTGACGAATTTAATGATCCCTTGAAAATGACAGCAAAAGCCTAAGAATGAGCTTCGCATGAAGAATTCATCCATAAAATTTTCTCTCTTCATTTCAAGGAAATGCCAAATTTACTATTGGAATAAAAATTCAACAAATGGCAAAAACTTTCCTAGCACTTGAAAGGGTTCTATGCTATCAAGTTCTCACCTCAAATAACTTTTAAGTATCTTTGAATTATTTCTTCCTGTGAAAAGTCCGTGAAGTATCCCCTTCCCACAGAAATACCTTCTTCCCTTGCAAGGTGCTCAACTTCTTGCTGCACTCTTTCTCCACCAACTTTACATGGATCCAACAAATTGCAGGCTACCTCTATGACACCTTCACCATGTGCAAGTGCCATGGCCTGCACAGAAGGAAGTCCACCACCTCTTCCACTAACGCGTTTTGCGATTCGACGAACAGCACTAATATCAGTAGATAATAGAGGGACATTGTAGTTATCAACCCAATTTGTTGCACCAATGACCACAACACCTTTTTTTGTTGTCACTTGATCAGGACCACTATCCGGCTTCAGGGACAAAGTGTCTGATTTTAGCCCCCCAATCCACTGGTTTTCACTAGAATTTGGCTTGAAATAACCAAGTATTCTTCTAACTGAATCAAGTCTCCTCCCTTCTTCATGTGCTGCTCCATATAGAAAGGTAGGAACTGCAGTGTATTTTAATGATCATTAATACGTAAATATATAAATCTAGAAAGATGATTGGCATATTGTAAAGATAGTTTTATATACTAGTTATGAAATTAGTCAATCATGGACAAGGAAATGTCCAACAAATAAAAACCTGGGAGCTGAGAAGAATCTATCAAACAGGCATAAATCTTAACCGACAATCAAACAAAATGGGATTCAACAAATTGATTTCCCCTGTAAAATTGAAGCATTTTTTTAACTATGAATAGTAGTCTAAGCGACTAAGTTCTAAAAGATGAACTCTGAATTAAGCAAATATTGTTCATCTTCTAGCATCTTCCAATTTGTTGTACAATGGTAAGTGTCTTTACATGCTATGAAAGCGGCATAATTCTAAACAACGGAAGAGAGATATCAAGTTAAGCAAAATACAAGCAGTTATACTAATGTGTCATTGTTTAACAGTTGCTCATGGTAAGTAACTGGTACGAAGACAGTGGATTGCAGCCACTTAACAAATTAATCACACAATGTAAATAGACTGACCAGTTGCATATTCAAGAGCATCCTCATGAATGACTATGATGAAATTTTACCTTGTTAACAGAAACTCCCAACAACCCCTTCCCCATGAAATCCTTCCACATACAATAGAAATCATATAATGTGACACCAAGCTACTGAGAAACTTGTGTAAGCATGAGCACCAAACTAATCAACAAGTGATTAGTCATCACTTTAAAATATTTAAGTGACACAAATTTATATGATCATTTACTAGTAATAGGCCTTGAGCACACATAACGTGTGCAATTGTGCATAAGATGTATACAAGAATTCCTCAATGCTACTAACCTTGCAGGCTAGAACCCACATCGGTAGCTAAACACCTAGCAGTCATTGCTGCTTGATCCAAGGAAGTATTACCCAAGGGGTGAAAACATATGTGGTCCACAACTCCAAGTCTTGGATGAGTTCCATTGTGCAGCTCAAAGTCAATGGCATCAAATGCAGCCTTCACTATTGCAAGCACAGCACTTGTCAAGTGACATTGCTCAAATAACATTGGGTTTGGTGGCAGCTCGGAGACAAGGGTGTAACCAACTCTGTTGTAGTCCACATCCTCAAACTTGTTGATTATGGGGGCCCTGGGAAAAAGCTTTGCAGCTCTTTCAATTGATTCCAATGCACTCCTGTTCCTGCTTTCTGATATGTACACTTTGCAGCATGCAAGCATGGACTTCAACATTATTTTTTTTTTTATTATTTTTTTCAATTGCCAACACAACACCTACCATAGAGTGAGACAACAAAATGAAATGGAAGAGTTCTAGTCACCACAAAAGGTAAACTATTTTAGACCACAAACCAAGCAACACAACCTTATCTGAAATATTATCAGTGAAAATTTGTTTGGTTTCCAAGCAGCAATTTTTGGTATGGAAGACCATAACCCAGAAACTAATTAATGGAAAGCTAGTGTTTTTATGAAGAAACATTGGTAATTAATCGTGATTAACAAGAATTTAGAGGTGAATGTTGAAGACCCATGATTAAAAAACGATTATAACACGAATTAAAAAAATAAAATACCTGTTCCTGTCTCAGTGAATTCAGACTGGTTTGGAGCTGGGGGAGAAGCGAGAGGAATCTGCCTATAAAGCTACTGTTCCGATCAAGGCATCAACACTATTGTTTCGTTCACGAAAAAAGGAGAAAAAAAAAAGATAAATATACACCTTTCTTGTTAATAGTCATTGTTTTTCGTAATGCTGGGATATCATTCTATACTAATACATGGGTTATTGGCTTTTCAATTGTGTGATAAATATGAAATTGTTACCTTAAGGTGGGTTTTTTGGTAGGTGGGTTTGGTTATTGGTAAAGTAGGGTAAAATTTTTATCAATAATTGTATATATAAAATTTATTTATGGAAAATTTTTCTCAAATTTTATTTCTTAGCCAAACGTCCAAGAGAAAAAGATCGAATTGTTGGATGGTATGTTAGTGGCATTTGTCCATGTTACAAGAGCATGTAAAATTTTCTATCCTCCTCCTGTGTTCTTGTAAAATTTTCACTTCTCTCTGAATGTCTTCACAACTTCTATCTTATACCCCCAAATAATATTATTTTAGAAAATAAATAACATTCTTCTAAAATTGAATATGAGGTTTTACTGAAAAAAGAGAGAAGAAAGAGATACAGACGAAAATATATATAAAAAAATTATTGTAACCTCAACTAACAATATTAGAAATTAAAAGCACTTCCCACATGACTACTTGGGACTGCGTCGCTACGGTACTGTCTAAATTGAAGTAGTATTCCTGCAGTTGCAAGTTCATGACTCATGTTCATTGTGTGAATCCGTAGCCGTAACCAATTGAAAAACTATTCCCTTTTTCCTACTCAGATTGTGGAGTGAATAGTTAGTAATAAAATCAGGAGATAAAGAGAAACTCAAAATAGTAATTCATCCTGATGCAATTCTTGTGCACCCTCAAACTCATGTTAAGTGAACTCCTACCACATATGAAAAGAACCAGTTATGGTTAGATGCATGGTCTTTTAAACCTGACCACGAGCAACTTGAATTCAACTCGTTGTATCCTTCATTATTTGTTCCGAGGACAAGACAGAACAAGCCATTAATATTGTTGCTAGACTCTGCCTTGAGTGAGTGAGACATGGCTTGCAACAAAGGGTTGCAATATGGAGGGAATCACAGAACAAGGCCATACGGTTTCATGTTGATGCTTGCATTTGAGGCTGCACTGCTTGGTGCTGTCATGCTTCACAAGCTCAGAGAGAGAAGCCTGTACAACCTTCTTGTCAGAGACAAAGACCGTGAGCTTTTTGCCCTTCAGCTTCTATTGCAGGTAGGTAACATTCTCTTCTTCACAATACATAAGAAGCAACATGCATTAAAAATTACCAAAGAGCATTGGCCATTAAGTTCATTCTTTACAACTTTTTGGTTTTTGGGTGCATAACCAAAAAAGTTGCAACATAGGTGAAGTATGTTGATGTTGTTGTTGCAATTTACACTTCCTTTTCTAGTCAAATTTTCTGCAATTGTTTTATGTACGATAAGTTCACCTAGAGCTGCAGTTGGGTTATATGTTAACTTTGGTTATTGTTAAATAATAGATATAATACTATCCTTACCCACCACTAGCTTAAGATTTTGGGAGAGATAGTTTTATAACATAATATCAAAGCCTTATGACCAAACAGTTAGGGATTCAATCATTATTATTCCCGTTCTGATAAATTGATCACGCTTCAGGCTAACAAAAAGACATCCACATGTGGGCATATTAGATAATAGATATAAAAATATTCATGTAACTTTACCTATCAATTTAAGTTTTGGGATAAATAATTTCTTACTTTCATGACAATTATTTCTTTCCTATAGGAGGAAAGAGATCAAAACAAAGAGATAGAAGGGAAGAATGAAGAGATGAAGGCAAAAATATATGCCCTGAGAGGTCAAAAGATGGAGGTTGATAAAAGAGTTTTGAAGATGGAATCCACCATGAATTCTCTGAAAGAGGAGCAAGGAGTGATGGAATCTGCATTTGAGGAGAAGCAGAATGAGATCAGAATGCTGCAAGGACAGAAGAACAATTTGAGAAAAGGAGGTCCTGAAGAAGTAATAGCACTAACAGAGAATCTTATGCGGAAAGAAGCAGAGATAAAGAAACTGAAGGCATACGAACATGGAAGAATGGTAAGGAACAAAGAGAGAAAAACTGATGCGGAACAAGGAAAGAAAAATGAAGACGCTCAAGATTATAACAGTGATTCAAGAGTCACAGCAAAAGGTAAGAATGGTAAGGAAAACAAAATGATCAGAGAGGAGCTTATGCATCTTCAGATTAGAGAAATATATTGATCGAACATAATTTCTTTAGGAAAATCCCTGACATACAATTTCTAGCCACTCAAAATTCTAAATGAGGATCAGTTGGCCACATTCTCTTAGTGAAATAAAGCAATTTCCTATGTAAGTACTAAATTTGGAATGTGACATTAGTACAACAAATAGCAGAGCTCAAACTGGAGGCTGGCATAGAAAGAAAGATTGTAATATTAAACCAATAAGCAAGACAATGAAGGAATGAAGTGTACAGTATGTAAACTAATCCTACATGTTTGTCCAAAGCGTAACCTTTGTAGTTTTGATGTTTGAGGACTATGTTCTATGCATGTAGTTGCACTATATCAGCAACATCTGCAAACCAATACTTCTATTTCTCTTGATTAACTTCCACTTGTAGCTTAAAGATCTACGAAGTGATCTCATGAAGTAATTGTTGCTGTTGATACTATTTGCGTTGCCAGCCTTCAAGCTGAATGAGATTGCACTTTGCACTTCTTTCTTGAAGCTGCCAACATATATATGTGAAAAAACATTAGCCACATACTTAGAAGGTTAATGTCTCTTTTAGTCTTTTGGATGATACAAATATTAATATATATATATTTATCATCTTTTATTTTTAATTGCATACAATATATGTATAATTAAAATGTGGTATTTTGCCTATTCCTTAAAAAGTGGAATGCCCCTTTCTTTTATAGACAAATCTCTATTGAAGGATGGGCATATAAAAGGTAATAATATTTTAACACTTAAAAAATGGGTATCTATTTAGACACTCACTTTATAACCATTAGATGTGATAATGGTTCCCACTAATTCATAACATCCATCACGTCCAATGATTATAAAGTGAGTGTCTATTATTTTTTGGGTGTAAAAATATCATTTCTCGTTAAAAAAAAGACCTAGCCCCCTCAAAACAACAGAAGCAACACAATAACACACAATAATTTTTTGGGGGCTTTTGGAAGCTAATTCTCTTAGAACTCGCGCCTCTCTTTCTTCCTTCTCTTCCTCAACATTCATCGTCTCTCATGACTCACAATGAATCTGAACCCTATCTTGAAACAACTGGCGACTTCACTGAGGATAAACATTAATTGTGATCTTAATCACAAACACTAAAATTGGGAATTTTGAGCACTAGACTTTAAGTTTTTCCAAAATTTGAATACCATGCATCGTTATGGTCTTCTTAGCTGACGTTGACTGCACTTTGTCTTTTAAAAGGAAATAACGAAAGAAAACTACTATAGATCACAAGAAGTTTACCTCAAGGACAGATATGGTCTGGAAAAGATCATAGAACTCTTCCAAGAGCTGCTTCTCTTGTGCAACTACTTTTGCTAATTCTGATAGCATTACAGCACTCTCATCAACCTGCTGGTTAAGCAATTTTGCAATTTCAGTTTCCTCATTAGATAAAAACAGGACTAGCACAGTTTTGGCAAACATACTGAAGGTGAGAAACAAGTTAACATTGACTTGATGGAAGCTGTGAGATCAGATGCATGCTTTAGAGAAATGGCTGTTGACTGTAGGTCCACCTGTAAGCATAAGAATTCTGTTAATGCACTTTTTCCTATCAAAGCATGAAAACTTTTTTATAAGTACAAATCTAACACTTTTTATTTAGTCATGCTCACAACGGAATGGAAGTGGATCCTACCAACTTTGTTTGAAATATACTCATTTTTAGTCCAACCGATTTTATGTGAATACCAACGTACTAGATTTGCATTTTTGCATCTATGCAAGAATTTTTCATCACAGAGACTGCAATTCTCTTTCATTGGACGTAATACCTTTGCTCCTTCTGAGAGTGGAACTCTGCAGACAGCCGAATGCAAACTCTCTTTGGTCTCAGTGATGGTTGATTGGTGCTGTCTTTCCATACCTCCCCAAGCCTCCAGTAGTTTCATCTGCCAAAAAAAACATATCAGCCGAAACGAAGAATATTATCATTGAAATAACTAACATGTTTGGCTGGCAAAATCTTAGTTGAGGTTTACTACTGACTTGTGAATACAGCATGAAATTGAGCTTCATCTCAAGCTTCTGTCTCCCAAACTGTATCTTCTTTTTTAGCACTGAATGCTGCAACTTCGTGATACCATCCCATGCATATATCAAATTGCTCTAAACACATTCACAAATCCATAAAACGTTAATACACCATTTCCTCATGTGTTACAAGATCATTTAGAGGAAAATTATATATGTTGGGGCAGATGGTCAAGGAAATAGAGTACCGGGAAAAAGAATCAAAATTAATAGATTGAGTGTGAGAAACTATACTAGTTAGTCTCACACCAGATCTCGAGCCAAACCTGAAACCAACGTGCCTTTGACTCTTCACATTTTACATACTCTTCACTTAAGTCATTCTTAACTAATATTTGATTTCGTCACTTATGTTTAAGAGGAGAGGCATATTCATACCTGTGCATGATGAGAAATGTTCTTACTCACAGCTTGTGCTCTCGCATTTGCAAACCTCCATTGCATCAAACGATTATCAAGCAAGCGGAGCTGATGAACAGCCTCCGAGTTTCCAAAACCCACCGGCAAAGACGGATTAGAATTCAACAAAGACTTCCTACTACTCTTGAAGAGATCAAAACCCATGCTCCAGAATCTGTCCACCCCTTTTGCCTTATTAGGACTACTTGTTTGCTTCAAGCTCGAAAAGGACAATGGTGTGTCCATGCTTTCCACCGACATGGAAGGTGACCCTGTCCTACCAGGGGACAAAGCCCACTGAGACATCGAACTCTTGTACCCAGTAAGCGAATTAGCCCTCTTGATCGGAGTTTTCATTGCGAGTTTCTTCAGCAAAGATGAATCACTTTCACTACTGTTCATGACCAGAGTGTTCGAGTCTGAAGTCCCTCTTCTACCCCTTCGTGCTTTTGAATCATTCATGTATCTGGAAGGAACCTCAATGCCTGTTTTTCTCGAACATGCAATATCGCTATGATTATTATCATATTCTGAATCAATGGAGTTCGTGGTAGAACTACAAGAGTTTCTCCTCGAAGAAGACTTTCTGAACAAAGCATTCTCATCCACTGATAACCTTCCAGGAACAATGGGAGTACTGTGTCTCTTAGAAGATGATAATGAAAATGATAATGGTTCAGGAGAATAACCATGTTTGACCGAGAACCTCGTTGCCCCATCAATGACGGGTCGTTGATCATTTTCCTTGTAGCCATTGTTTGAACTTCTAGAACTTGCCTTAGAGGTTTTGTGATGGACATCGATTTTGGCGTCACGTTCAAGGTGCTCTATGATCCTGTCCTCGCTTATGCGATCAGCGAGAGTGCCAGAGTTTCTATCCAAAGAAGAAGAAGAAGGCCATAGTTGACAATGACGAGTGAGGAAACTTGGTTCTTCGGTGTTCTTCTTGTTGTTGTTTCTTGTGGAAGTAGAACCGGTTTTGCGTTGATGATGAGGAGAGAGGCTTTCACGTGGCGAAGAAGAGAAACCAGGTTCAATGGAAGTTGCTGCTGTTGTTGTGGTTGTTGAGCTCAGAGGTGAAGGAAGAAAGCGTGAACTAACTTCACGGTTTCTGAGTTGACGGGGTTTAACCGGAGAGGCGTTTGGTGTCTTCATCATCACCGGAGAGACAAAGACACACAGGAGCAAGGTGTAGGAAGTTTGTTTGTTCCAAACTATGTGCGTTTAGTTCGTTTGTTTTACTGTTACATGCAACAGTTAGTTAGTCACCATGTTGAGCGCCGGCACTATAATTGTAGTATTTGTAAACAAGAAGAGAATCGGATTCCGGCTCCTGTTGTTTATGTAACGCCGGCACTTTTACTTGAGGGTGAAAATGAAACATTGAAACTATTCTTCAATGGGTGAGTGCCACACGTTGGAAGCTTTGTATTTGACACTTGAAAAATTCAAAGGGTATGGCTTCAAGTTTGTTATGTTATCCTTTCTGTTTGGATTGATGCTCAAGTTTAAAATTTAAAATTGCAACTGAATCAAAATTTTCATTTGAAGGGTATTATGTTGAAAAAATAATAATATTAGTTTTTCGTAATGCTAGCTGTGCTGTGGAGAGGCCAACTGCTTAGCTAGCTAGCTATCGGTCTCAGAGATTCTGGGGAAACAATTACTGTTGCACTCGATTTAAACAGCTTAATTGATCTCACACTTCTGGAACTACCAAGGTCAATCAAAGATTCTTCGAGTCATTACAGCAGAAATTACAATTAATGTGGCTACTTGTGTCACAAAAAGAAATGATTAATGATGAGCTCATCCACTTTTTAGCTGTGAAAAATTATACAATGACTCATTACAATTGTGAAACATACGAGAAATTAGTTTATGTGGATAAATATTATCATGTTTAATTTAGTAACGTGTCACATTTTATTTCTTTCCAAATGGAAGTTGTTCTCTTCAACGGAGACATTGTTTCGAAACAGTGCAGGCTATATTTCCTAGTAACTTAAAGATCGATCCTTTTTTTTTTGGGGGGTCAAATTAAAGATTGATCATTGAAGAGCTAGATAAGATCAAGATTTGACATATGTGCGGTGAAGATCGGTCCAATCCCGCCTTCTAAAACGACAGGGCAAACAGCCTTTGGCTTGAGTTATAAAAAACACTTGCAAGCAAAACTTAGGAAGTGTTTTGGGGGCCAAAAAATGAGAATTTTTGGTGGCAAGGATAGAACATAATATCACTTGTTTGCCAATTCACTCTCTCCCCGAAAATTATTCGGAGATAACTTAAGTTTAGCTTTACCACTCTTTACCTCTCCCTCCATGGCCATCCTCTCAAACATACCCTTAGTCTTGGACCCCATGTGAAAAATCTCTAAGCCAAGAAGCCACTTTGTGGTTACTTTGTTGCTAGTTCGTACTCAAACATAAGCTTCCACTGTTATTCACAAACTAGTCTCTTAATTTTAACCCATATAATATTATAAGATGTCGACATCTTCACCAAGCAACTGTGTAATGCAAAAAGATAACAAACTTGAATATGTATATGTGCCACTGGACAGTCTTTTGAGTGTGGGGAAGTTTATAGAACTATTTGATCTTCATTAAAACAAGAAATTTAATCAAGTTGGTAATTTGATTACAATTTTATTAGCCTACATTCATACAATTTTTCTAGTCGCCCTTAAATTTTGTGATGAAATGGGCAAACGATAGCTGCTGTAGGACACAAACTTTCAATATTATAATTGTTTGTCATCACACACAAGCATGTGAGAGAAACGTAATACTCTAGAAACTAGAAAAAGAAAACAGATGCAGCTAAAGGAGGAACATAATTTTGTGACACACTAATTCTGCTGCTAAAGGAGATTTATAAAGCTCTAATCACAGAAATTTCATTTTGGGGAAAAAATGGACATTAAGTAGTTTGCTATGAATATAGTAAGTGGATATTAAGAAGTATGCAGTTAAACTTAAAAACACTATGACTTGATATCGTTAAATACTTGACAAATGAACCTCCTATATGCTACAACAGAAGATCCGGAATCAATGTAGACTTCCCATGTTACAGCCACCAGACATGCTTGACATTTTAAAATTGTACAAGCATTTCTAACAATAAAATTAAGAGTAGTTTAAGACCTCAATGTGCTTGTACGTGTAAGGGTCATCATAAATCAATTGATGTTTCACTGCTGCAATGGAGGATGAGAATAGTCATCAACGTATTGCTCCTACTACTTTTCAATCCGGATCTTCCACCAAGGTTTCTGAGTTCAAATAAAAAACTCAGCTCAAAATCAATGGAAATTGCACTGTTGCAATAAAGGATGGGAGTAATCAACAAATTTTTCCCAAAGGGGCTTGTACTTCTCAATCCCAATCTTCAACCATGGTTTGGAGTTCCCATTGAAATGCAGCACAGCCCCTCTCTCTATCAACTGAGGATCAACATTGGTGTAGCCAAAACCCAATACATGCCATGATGGATCCAAAGGCTCAGTTAATCCATAGAAAGTCAATAGTCCAGGTGGCAAGGTGCCAAGTTTCCACAATGTCCTATCAACATTCTTTTCCTGCCAGTAGTGGTAGATGCCAGTTACATTCTTTTTCCTCCATTCAACCAGATCAAATACATTCATCCCAAATGCCCATCCACAAGCATCGGGATCAAAATGTGAGCGTATAAGAGGATGTGAGTAATTCAAGTATTTGTGGTATCTATGAAATGTCTCCATGCATGTCTCAACAGCTCCATTAACATTGCCATTCAAATCAACAGAAAAAAGACCAGCAAGATCCTTCTGAACCACAACATCATCATCCAGGAACACCACCTTCTTTAATGCAGGGAAAACTTCAGGGATATAAAACCTCAAGTGGTTAAGCATGGATAGATATTTGGGGTTACGAAACTTGATGGGTGTCCTGCCATCACCACTATTGCCAGAGAAGTAGTAGCTCTGTGTTTCTGAGTCCTGAAGCTGCTTAAGCACAGGAACATATGAAGCATTTAACCAGCTGAAGTCTTCAAACTTCTGAACTTCCACTGTCACCCCACGGAAATCATTCATGGCAAACCATGCCTTCATAGCCGCATAATTTATTTCATCAGTGACAAGGTGGAAAACAATCATTTCAGGATTTTTAGAATTTATTGCAGTTGAATTGACCACGACTGAAGTTGCAAGAATGTTGTCAGAGAACACACAAAAGTGGTAAAGATTGTCATCCTTAAGTTTCATCTCCACTTGCCTTTTTTCCTTCAATTTCTTTTGCAGATTAAGGTTTTTGAACCACTCTGTGGTCAACCGGACACCAAGACAGTATAGGCTTTTTGGGACTTCTTCAGCAGCTATTTGTCCATATTTTGAACTCTTTTCGCTTACAGAATTCATCTGTTCTTCAAGAGCTTGAATTTTCGCTTTGAATCTCATGATCATCGTTGCACTGTCATAGTGGAGCTGCTGGGCCTGGTATAACAATAATGCCATATCATGGATGGCACTTTCTGATTCCCTAGTTGATAAAGGAATACGCCTAGTGGCAGCATTTGAGAGGACTATCTGTGAATTGCGGATCTGGGCACTTAATTCCCAAGCAAATTGTAAATTGTTGCTTTCTTTTGCAATTACAACAAAAGCTTTTGCTAGGGATATCTGATCATTAAGTTGTCTGGTCACAGAGTTAGAGCTTAACATCTCTTCAGTAATATTAAGGCCTTCCATAATCCTTTCATTCTTGTAAGTTCTCTGCACAGTCAGGCATAAAAATTAACAGATAAACAACAAGGAAATAATTTCCCACAAGCATGTGCCAAAATAAAATTTCCAACTTTGTAATAAGAAATCAAGCATGCTGTGAAATCTGCATTCTGACAACTTAATAAAGTACTGTTTTGAATGATCCACACATTATCCTTTCTGACCAAGTTCAACTAATCGCTTACAGTTCCAATATTTTGAAACAATATTATAACAAATATAATTATAGGTTGGGAAACAATGAGAGCGACATCTGGGAAAGTCACTATTCTTGCTATTGCTTAAAAATGTTTACCAATAGGCTGGCAAGAATAGCCCTTACACAAATGCAATTATAGTAATTTCAACCAAATTATAACCATAACAATCTGAGCTCAGAGCAATTGCAAGTTATGGACTGAAATCCAATACAACAATGACAACAATAACCAAAATCTTGTCCCACTAGGTAGAGTTGGCTAGATCTTACAATGCTATGGTAATTATCATAAAGCAAATCAACAGTCAAACCATTAAAATCTAAATCTTTTTTAATAGCTCTGCCTATAGCCTTTGTTTGCCTCCCTCTATCTCTAACTATTGGGCTATTCTCCATCTAATCTAGTTTCTTTACTGAATTTCTACAGTTCTTCTCTGCACATGACCAAATCACATAAGAAAAGATTCTAACATACTTTGTGCAATACATGTTACATCAACTTTTCTCCGATGCATTCTTTCCTAATTCTATTTTGTCTATTGTGTCCATTCATCCAATGCAACATTCTTAACTCTGCAACACAGGTCTTATTTCCTTATTGGTTTTTACCACCTAAAATTCAGTCTCATACAACATCTTTGGTCATATAGGCATACAGTAAAAATTTCACTTAAACTTGAGCAGTACCTTTTTTTTTTTAAATCACAAATAACTCTCAAAGCACTCTCCATATCATCCACCTAGGTTGAATCCTATAGTTTATATCTCCCTCTATTTTTCCATCATTTTGGATGATGGACCCTTCTATGAATATTTCTTCATTCATATAAGTTGATGGTTTTGATGATTTGAAAGGTATACTATGAACTTGCAAAACCAAAGTCATTGAGCCATCTAAAACCAGCAATTAATAGAAATAAATTGTGCAAATGATGGTTTCTTAATAAATCAATACTTCCAGGTTCCAAACTATTAAGCATTCTGGTTCTGAAAGATGTAGAAGAGTGCGTATTGAACAAAACACTTTAATGAATGTTATTGAATCTAGCATTCAATTCAACACGCTCTGCCCTGACAAAACCACTAGAAAGAAAAACTACAGAGAAAAATAAGAATTACACAAGTCTCATCCCATCAACATTAACCGTTCCTAAGTCTCACAGCATACATAGTGCATACGCAAAGGTGGTTAACAAAATACCATCCTATGCATTCACCTCTTTCCGGACACAAATTTCTAATTTAAAAAGAAAAGGATAAAAAGAAGCATCTAAAATTCTAAAGCCAACTAATGCAAAAGCCAGCTGATGCAATCTCCTAAGGACACATAGGACATTATAACAAAAAAAAAACATAAAATCAATTTCCAACTTGCGGCTAATGCGTTTATTTCAGATTTTGTAAAAAATATTATAAAACTCAAATTTAATATTTAATTGAAAAAACTGAAAAATAATTTGTTTCGGACCTACTCTTTTTCGCTTCTACAAAAAACTGAAAATGATTTTTTTGAGATTTTGATTTGTTTTAAATTATTTAAATATAGAAAAAGTGATTTTATTGAATGAAAAAAGTGATTCTGATTTATTAAAAAGCTTAAACAAGCGTACCCAACAAAGCCATACGAAATACTTATCTAAACCCACTCCTAATTAATCAATTTAACAAAAATTTAAATCCTAAAAAAGCCTAGAATTCAGAGAGGAAAAAAAAACACAACATTTTCCTTACTTTCCCCTCACAAATTCCACTAACCAAGAGCACAATTGTATAAACAATAAAACAGAAATACAATTGGCGAAAAAAACACATTACCTTGGAGAAAGCTGGTGTAGACTCAATCTGGTTCCCTTTGCTGAGAATATAGATAAAGAGAAGAACAACTGCACAACACAATGCCCACCAAAAGGCATCAGGGACTCTCCTCCTCACTGGCCTCCGAAAATCCTGAGCTCTTCTTCTCATTTTTTCCCGGAAAAAAGGTTTTTCTTTTCCGGGAAAATAACGTTCAGGGGAAAACAGAACCACGGAACAGGACCCTTTTTTTGAGATCAAAAGGTGTTAGCCCCACAGAGATCTGCAGGAAGTGAAGTTTCCGGATTTGGATCTCTGGTGGTAAAAAGATTCAAACTTTGGAGAAATATTTGGTTTTGATGTTGTGGGCATGCCCAGGTTAAGAAGAGCTTTGAGATCACTACAGTAAGAGAGAGAGAGAGGAGAGAGAGAGAGAGAGACTGGTGGATCCTGTCAAGCAGTTGGGTTGGTATTTATGGAAGTGGTTTCTTCAATTCATGGGATGCGATAGGGGTGTAGTATAATCACTAATCGCGCCAATGTCGGGTTGCACCAGATCCGAATCCATGCCATCTTTTAAAGTGAGTCAATTTTTCCATGCTAAGAAAACCGCGTCAATTTAGTCAAGTTAGCGAGAATCTATTCCCCATGATCGATCTGATTAACATAAAAAAATCGAGGAAAGTCAAAATCGGGAAAATTGGGGAAAATCGGACTGATCTGACTAGTTTTTTATGTAATTTTTTTTTTTAAAACTTAAATATTAATATCTTGCGATAGTCATAGAGTAAAAAAAAAAAAAATCAAAGAAAGACATAAATAAAAATTATTGGATTATTATTCTCCTCTCTCCATTATTTGTAAATTGTTCACCATAAACCTCACTGGTTACTAACAAATATTGTTTTCAAATACTTTATGATCATACTGTGAGGTTGAGACTAGAGAAATTTTATATGGATTATATTTATTTTTATAGATCTATGAATATTTTTTATTGATTATATTAATATTAATGATTTAATATATTTATTTATATTCTAATTAATCATATGTATATATTTATATATATTTTTATTACATTCCAGTTGAACCCCGATTGAATTAGTTGGACCTCTAAACCTTTGAACCAGTACCTTGACCGGTTCGATATCCGGTTCGAATTTCTCTTCCTTGCAATTTTTAGAGTCTGAATCCAATCCATTTTTTAGAGTAGGCCAATTTTTAGAACCCGAATCAGAGTTGGTGATAATTTAATTAAATCAACATAATTTCTAAATAATTTATAAAAATATTGATATTATATATTGTAAAGTTATAAAATTTTATATATAAAAAATAAAATTTGAGAGATATTTTATTATACATATTTCAAATCAAACCATGTCACTGTAAAAAAAAAAAAAAAAAAAAGAAAGGTAAACACCTTCCTTAGTTTCCTCAGACTTTTACATCAGACTATTTAGTCCCTCAAGAAAAAAATTGATCTTGTAATCCCTCAAAATTGAAAATAATGGACACTTTAGTCCTTTCTTAGTTATTCATTAATAGACTTATACACGTGACACAAATGATGTCATTTTGTAACAAATTGCATTTATTTTTGTATGTAAAATTGGAGTGTTAAATAACTCATTTTGTATAATTTGAACCACTAAACTGAATCATTTTAAACTTTATTTTTACTTTAAATGATGCAAGTGTCACTTAATGCCATGTTAACGGGTCACGTGTGCAATTTCTTTATTATTTAAATGATCAAATATATAGATGAACTAATATGTCCTATTATTAAAATCTTAAAAGGTTGTGAATCTAGTTTTAGATTTTGAGGATTAAATTGTCTTATAAGATTTTTTTGAGGGATTACTTAGAGTATTTACTCTAGAAAAATAAAACTCTAAAAAAATTATTTAACTTTAATCTGGTCGAATCAACTATGTATCGGGTCGATTTCAAAGACCCAAACCCAGGGTAACAAACTTTAAGTTAATTGGATTAGCGAGCCATGTCGGGTCATGAACGCACCCAAATGTGCTAACCAGACTAAACCAGGTCGGGGTTTCATCTTCACCGAAGTTGACAAACGGCGATGATCATGTCATGTCAACTATAGCTTTTGTCATCTTGAGCCAATTAATTAATTATTATTATTATGTAAAAGCAATACAATGAGAGGCGAACAATATAAGATTAAATTAAGTAAAAGCAATACAATGATAGACGAACAATCCAAGATTAAATTAAGTAAAAGCAATACAATGAGGGACGAGCAATACAAGATAAGGTGGATTTAATTTTGATGAGTAAAAAAAATTTTGTATTTATATTTATTAATGGATTTAATTTCAATCAATAATTTTATATAGTTATCTAATTATATATAGCTATATTAACTATAATAGTTAATTCTATCATCTACTACTTAAAAAGTCATGTAAATATAAAATTTTGATTCGATAACAGTATAATAATATTTTATACTGTCAATATATCAAGATTAAACTCATATTTAATTTAATATAGTTTGATTTTAATATATTTACTGTAAAAGAACTATATTATCATTTAATTAATTTTTTTCTTTGCATAATATTTTAAATAATGAGCATAAAACTTAATTACATTTATCAATGTAATAATGTATGATTTGATGATAATTAATGTTTCAAATTTATATTTTTAAATTATTTATTTTTGGTAATAAACACTACAAGATTTATACATATAGTGTTATATAAATAGTTGATAATATAAAATTTTATATAATAGTATTTTAAAACTCTAATGTTTTGTTTTGAGGCAGAATATTAGATAGCGTGAGGCAAAAGAATGAGGGAGAAACATTTTGTATAGGATTTGAATTCTCTAAAGTCAATGACTCACTTTAAAGAGTTGAATGAAGAATTTCATCGTTGGTAATCCTTTTCTCAGTTTAAAACTTGCTGTAGATGGAGAGGTCTTGCGTAGGTTGGTTGTTCCATCGGTTATATATCAGGCAATAAGGCTATTTATTGTTTACTCCTTTGTTATGTCAATCGCACATAATATTTATATTAGTTCAAATTTAACATTCAACATACAGTAAGCAACTAAACATTTTATTTTCCTCTTTAGATATAACCTCTTTTCCCCCAGTAGATGTATCAAAATTAAAATAAAGGACGTAACTATCTTGTGTATGTTGTTGAAAGTGAAGTGAACGTCAATTTGTCATGATAATGATATTTTTTTTCCAAGAGTTTAATATACGATCGCCTCATGGGTAAATGTGCAGCCAAAAATATGAACATAGGTGAGTAGGTAATGTCTTATTTTTATTACAATTGAGTTAATGTCTGTATTGTATCAATTCGATTACAAGAAGCGATCAGAATAAAGCATTTATACAAAATCAATAGTACTACAAACAGGCATTTTGCTGTTCACGGAGAAAAAATTGGCGTTGAGGGTGAGAGGATCTTTACCTCACAAAGACGAAAAAAGAATATCGAAGTTCCATGCCTTCCCCTCAAAACAAACTTACAAGCTGAAACCACGTTAAAAATATATATATATATATTCAACATGCATATCAACACAAAAACCAGAATATTATGAAACTCCTGGTAAGAGTTAGAAGCAAATAACATTCCATGTGGTAATCGATGATTACGTCTATTGGGAATAGAGACAAAATCTTCCTCTCTAGTTTCTTCCGCCCGAATATCCTTGTTATTGGGTCCTCTTCAAAGCCAAAATAGGTTTCCATATGTGGCCAGCCGTGTCTGTTCTGTTCTTCAAGCAGTTTGTATGTTATGCTATGCTATAACATGCATTATTCCCGTGAAATGCGAATCCGAATGGCCTATTTTTGTATTACACCAACCAAACTGGATTGGCACCGCAAGTTATTAGGTAAATCCAAGATCATCTGTTATACCCTACATTGCTTTCATGCCGCCGGGGGGGGGGAGGTTTAATAAAACAATTATCTTACTAAGATTTACTTCGGGAGAGAGGTTACATGCACCTCCATATCGTTACCATGTTGATACATACACAATATATTATGTGGCATTGTAAGGTAGGGTTGACAATTAAAAGGCTAAAAATGAAATGACTCTGTTCCTTTTCGATTCTCTCATTATTGAACTTGTTAAACAATCAAACAAGATAACATATTCTACATTCCCTTTATACTCCATTTTTCTTTTAAATTATTCCCTCCCATTATAAAACTCTACAGGCTAAAATAAGTTTAAATTCAAATGAAAAGATATAAACTCAAGAGGGACTTGGAGTTTAGTAAAGGGAATGCCTGAAACTAGAGACAATATCAGCATACAGCACATAAATATCAAACCTTCAAAGATTAAAGCATGGCAAGGAAAGACAAGGAAAAAACAAGAGAAAGTTGGAATCTCTGTCAAAAACTCCTCACCTATTTGTATTATAACAAGAACAAGCCAACTACAAACAATGGAGACAACCCTTCCTTTCACTGCAAAGTCCACATACAAATTACATATGCATTTGGTCACTACCTAGAAAGGACGTTGAATTCCCCCTCCTAACCCAAATAGGGAATGAATGAATGCTGATTCACTAACAACAGGGATCTTCACAAATGTGCCCAGAAGCGCACACCTTATGCACTCTGCCATTATGAGAATATACGCCAACGCCACACCAGCCCAATAATACATCCCTAGAGTTCCCTTGAAGTGTATGAGTGGGAAGAAATTGCTTGCAACCCACACTATCTGGAGACCAATTTCCAATAGCATTCCCATCATTACATGGAACCTGAAGAGAAGGGGCAAGTACCTATTTTTTACCACTCCTACCACAGCCAAATAGCAATACAATATGGGAAACCAGATTGGTAATCGGTTGACAGCCCCCGGGATATAATAAATCAAATTTTGAAGGAATGAAAATTTTTCAAGTAAAGGTTCTAGATAAAACCCTGTTGCGGACATCTGCAATGCTATTAGATAGGGGATACAAGATAATGTCCTCCACCACCATTCTGGCTTCTCAGCATTCGCAGGGATTCGAAAGCCAGAAGAATGATATATAAATGCCTGTCCACGGATCTTAGAACTGCATCTCCGAGACATAGGAGCTGTGAGCGAGAAGTGAGCTTGACTATCAGTGAACAGTCGGGACGAAACAGCGGTCAGTTGGGTAGATGTTTTTCCTGAAATCAAAAGTTTGGGCACTTCAGACACTAAAAGTTTTTTAAGCATGTCAATTAATTAAACAACACATCATATTGATAAAGGTTTGCATTTAGAGAACATTGTGTAATTTGTATAAATGCTTTAATGTCTTGGCATTGAAACAAACTAAATGTCATGCAATAATAGGGCACCATCAATAATTACTTCTCCTGAGGATTGTCCAGACTCAAGAGGATAAGCCAAAAATCAAAGTCCCAAATGTCCTCTGATTTCATTATTGTTATAGCAAATATTTGGGCATGGATCTATCATTTTGTTAAGATCGCATCAATGCAGTTTAAACATGAAATGACACAGCAAAGATGCTTACGTACCCAGAGGATTGGCTGCAAAGGCCACATGATTCTTTTTGGAGCAGATTGTAGAGCCTCTTTCTGTACTCAAATTTTTATTCCTAGTTCAAATAAAAAGATAGAAAACATGAATTCTTGTTACAAAGAGCAGCAAGGGAGATCAATTTATCCATCACTTGAAAGAATAATCTAGTAAAGGACTAAAGAAGCAGTAGGTTCATCCAATACTAACAAAGACCAAACATGAATGCACACCCAATGAAACAAACATAGCAAAGATGTACCTGAAAGAAAATACCATTATCATATAAACAAATATGCCATAATTACAAACAAACTCATCAGCTATGAAGCATGAGATAAAACCTAATAACATAGACTAAGTTTTCACACTTTCACTAGCTGCATATTTTTTCAATGACTGCATCATAAAAGCATAACAAATGTGTTGGTATTCAATTGTATTTGAAATCTAGAAAGGGAGACACAGAGACACACGACGAGACTGCAGTCTCTTATTGCTTTATGGCTCTCTAGGCTTTTCCCTTCGCGGCCCTGACAGCAGGACACGGCGGAGTCGGCGCCGGTCACCACCCCTCAAACACCCTCATCCCAACCGCCGCCGGTTCTATCCGGTCCCCAAAACAACACCGCGCGAGGCTCGCAGAGAAAGAGAAAAGAAATAATTGAAACCCAAAAATTTATATCGCAAGGTTCGTGATCTCCAAAGATAAAGAAACAGAGATCATTTGGCATTTTTGCCACCATACGAAAAAAAAAACACGCGCGCGCACAGAGATAGAGACATGCACAGATACAGAAACAAAACATCATCATCATCATCATCATCAAAAACAACAACATACGAAGAGGGGTTGAAGTGGAGATACCTGGAGAAGAAAGGAGGAAAGAGAGGAAGACGGAGAAGAGAAGAGGAGGCTGCTGCTGCCAGTTGAGGGGCCATATCCCCTGCTGTCTCCCAATCCAAAGGCCACCCCTTTTATTTTTATTTTCTTTTCGCTTTTTTTCTGTGTTTCTGGTTTTATATATGAAAGGATCAAAGGGTGGCTTGTTGGGTGGGAGAGGGAAGACTCTGGACGGCGGACACACAGAGTCGGTAGTAATAGTATTGGGGCATTGGGTATTGGCACGAGGGTTCCACTTCTTCTGCACTCAATTATTAGCCTTTTTTATTTTAACAATGAATGTGGTCAAGGACCCCGGATAGAAAAAAAAAAAAAAACAGATGAATCTGGCTAACAACATGATTTTGGTGTTTTTATTTTATTTTATAAAAGGTATGAATTTATTAAGAAGCCAAGTCCTCAATTAAAAGGTCTCTAATATGAATGGGTACTTCTTCTAGTCACGATTAAGACTTTCAAATCTGACTAGATAAGCTAATATATCAGTTACCTCATTATAACATTTAGGCATAAATTGAGTTTTAAAGTGCTCAAAGCTAAATACGATTGCACAAATTTAATGAATTAAGGTCTCATTGCAAGATAGGTCTTCTAAATCATACTCAAACTCCTCAAATACTAATCTAGCATCACCCTCTAAAATGATTGGTTTAGCCCCAATATTAGAGGCTTGCCCCACTTCACATAGAGCAAACCTAAGCTAGACATCACGAGGACTTCAAGACCTTTTTGAAAGAAAAAGAGAGAGAGAGAGAAGGGAGGGGGATCTTAAGAATTTCTTCAGTGTTTTGTCTTGTAAATAACTCTTTGATCATTTGCTCATTCCATCCCAAAAATTATGTAACATAAGTTGATACGTCTGTGTAGCTTCTATTTGATCTGGCTGCAAAGAAGGAACTCTAAAATTTCTATTATGAGGAATCCACATATCAGTTTAAATGTTAATGCTTTAACCATTTTTGACTCTCGAAAGACATCCTTCTTTCAATACTTTTCCTCCTTTCATTACATTCCTCCATGTGAAAAAAGAATTCACACTAATATGTGCCTCTAAAAAAAAAAAAATTGTTATGCCTTGTGGGCTAAAGACATTAATAAATCAGGATTTTGAATAATTATCCATCCATGTTTAGGTATATATAGGTAGATTAAAAGATTTAAGGTCATTAAAACCTAAACCCCCTCCTCCTTATACCAACATAATTTCTCCCAACTAATCCAATGGATTTCTTAGTGTTTATTGGATTCCCCACCAAAACCTAGTTATCATATCCTCCAACCCTTTTCACAAAGGCAAAGGAATTTAAAAACATGCCACTAAATATGTCGAGATCACTTGGGCTACAACTTTAATCAACTTTTCCTTTTTGACTTTGGATAGAAGTTTCTCCTTCCATCCTTGAATCCTCTTTTATACTCTATCTTTTATGGATTGAAAATGCATGATTCTTAGCTCTACCCACCAAGGAAGGAAGTCCAAGGCATTTTTCAGAATAGGCTACATTAGTGATGTTCAACCTTTGACAAATCTAGTGTTTTCTTTCTCTATCAGTATTTAGAGTAACTAAAATAGACGATTTGTCATGACTAATATTATGGCCAGATGCTCTACCATATAACTAAAGGATGTCCAAAATTGCTTGACAATGTTCCAAGTTAGCTTTTGTAAACAAAATACTATAACTAACAAAGAAAAGATGGGTAATCTTAGGTTCAATTCTAGCAATCCTAATTGATGAAATAAATGCATTAGTCTTAGCTTGATCTAAAAGAGAGAAAAACCTTATGCACATAGGACAAAGAGATATGAGGAAAAAGGATCCCCTTATCTTAAATCTCGCTATGGTTTGAAACACTATTATGTAAATCTATTAATAAACAACTCATAGGAAATAGATGAAATGCACCTCATGATTAAGTCAATCCATTTATTAGAAAATCCAATTTTCCTCATAATAACCTCTAGATATTTTTATTCTTCCCTATCGTAGGCTTTATTTATGTAATACCCGACGTACACGTGTCCGTGACAAGTTTTGTACAATCCTAGGGTCTTCCAGGGCCTATCGAGTAGCTGAATCGACCTCGGGATATAGAACAGGTTAGCTACAGCAAACAAGTGAGCCTTCCTGTACCCAGTTTGCCGCATAGGCTCACCATAGTGAGTACCCTGTGCCAGTACAGTATAAAAAAATGACACACTTTTGATTAGTGATCCACCCCCTTTTAAAAACCCAGTTCGGACTCCCTTTTCCCTCATCGAAACAGAAACCCTCCCCCAACATTTCTCATCCCTTTTTTCTCTCAATCCAACCCCAATCCTCCTCTCCTAAAGCTTCAAGGTGAGTATATGTTGTTAGCTTATATATCGATTCTTTCCATTTTTTCATGATCTTGAGTTGGGCTTTGTTATTTCTCTCATTGTTATAAAGTGGGAGTGCTCCCCCAATGTTGTTAAGGTTGTTTTGGAACAATCTATAAGTACATATAGATTTCTTGTGAGTTTTATGGTTGTAATGACAGATTTTAGTGTCATCCCTCCTCCCCGGAGTCCCCGTGATGAAGGTGCTTCACGTTCTACACCTCCAGGTGAATATGGTTGATCTCATGACCTTAGTTTGGTCATTAAATTATTATTTCCTAGCATTACAGAGAGTTTAGAGCTTTGAAAACAAATTATTACATGATATGGTTGTATATAAAAATGCACTTTAGTTGGAAATGCTCCATTTGAACTTTACATGAAAAAATTTATATTTTTGAAAATGCATGGGACCATAATTTCTTTGTGAAGATTTTGTATGATTTAATTCATTATTTGATTTCATTATGACAAATTGAAATTAGCTACAATTGATGAAATAAAACTTAAGGATTTATGTTTGTTATGAAAATTGAGAAATGTTGAACTTAGAAACCTAGAATTCCCCTTTTATGATTTTAGATTAGGTAATTACCGAGAGAAATAGAACTGTAAGTTAACAGCAATTACTCCATTAATCTTGGCATATCAAGGCCTATCAGGGGTAAGTTATCCTTATTTTAGATCAAGCCGATCGGGATGCCGTTCTCCAGAGACCGTAAAGATATTAGCTATGGGCTCATGTTTGCCAGGGACTAAGCACCATCATTCAGTATGGATAGTCTGTTCTCTTTGTAATGCCTTGAAAATAATATGATTTTTATGTTGCCACTAAATTATGATTCTTTTGTATTATGTAAAAAAAATAGAAATGATTTGGGAATATTGCATTATTATTTACGAATTTCCTTCAAGTCCCATGTATGGTTGTGAGTGGGAATCTACTCACCGAGTTTTATGATAAAACTCACTCTTCTTCTCTTTCTCTTTCCTCACAGATACAGGTGTAGTTCAGGATCCTCCTCATCCTCAGCAGCACCAACTTCCAGCTTAGGTGAGTTTCACATTGGCATGAAACCATAGTATTTTGCATATGATAGAGTGCTCCAGTGACAGTGTAAGCAGGGTCCCGGCTTATATATTGCCATGTTTTGCATTTTTTTCATTGTCATGATTCTTTTTGTATTTAAAGTTTTAAACAATATAAAATTCATGGTTTATTTTTTATATGAGCAACTCAGTTTAATTTATATTATAGCTACAAATCCAAATTTTATTCATGAGGAAAGGATCATTCAGGTTTATTATGACTTAATATAAAATTTGATTTACAATTAAATTATATTTCATGAATAAAATAAGCATATAGTATGACTCAGTAATCACGAGATTTACCTAGAGATGAAATTCCTCACCTGTCGGTCACGGTCCAAGTCGAGTCATGACAACTCAGAACCATAATAATTTTGGTGCATTTTTAATTCATTAATGAATTGATAAAATCATTTGGCATTATCAAAAGTAATTATTTGCATAATTTTCAATTGTAGTTAGTTAAAAGGTTGTTTGAAAAAAAGTTTAATTTCAATGTAAAGATAGTGTAAAAATCAAATCTCTTTATTTGCATAACTTTTTAAATAGTGAGGATGAAAGTTAATCATATTTATTAATGTGTCATTACATGATTAGATAATTGTGCAAAATTATTATATACTATCAATATATTAAAATTAAATCCTTAAAAAAATATACAAAAGTTGTTGTTAATGTAGTTTTAGCCTTAGCAATGTATCATATGATTATGTAATACTTTTACTGCTACGTTTTGGGATATGACATTGGTGATATGATTAGGAAAACTTATAAATTTATATTAAATAATAAGAATTGATATTTAAAATTTTATATACTTATCTTAAAAACTTCTATGCTTAAGATTGTTATGTACAATAGTTTTAAAAACTTATATGCTTAAGATTATTATGTACAATAGTTTAACTTTGATTCACATATAATATAAAATATTTCACCCAATCAATTAATCTATATATATATATATATATATTAATGTGATTTTAATAATAAAAATATAATTTAAGTTAAAAAATACCCTAATTTGTAACAATTTTGTTATATATGAAAATTTGTATTTTGTTTTTCTAATTTAATTAGATTAAGATTTAAATAATTACATCAATTTTTTTGTTAATGATAAAAAAAAATTTATGATTTTAATTTTATGAATATAAAAAAGTATCATTTTTAATTAAAAATATTTTATATTTTAAATTGTTTAGTATATCTTAAGGATCTATAAAACAAATGTTCTCCAACAATGTCATGACCAAACTTGAGAACGCGATCGGCACGTAAGGAATCTCATCTCCACGTAAGCTTTTTAAGTGACGTGTCTCTTTAAATGTATATAACAGTATAATATTATATTTGAAATATGATTTTTCTTATAATCTTTTTTATTTTCTCTAATTAAAACATAATATTCAAACTCATAAAACTATAAATATTATATACATATAACCCTGAAAACGTCTTAACCCATAATTCGTAGGCCACAAAATCATAAACTGGTTCATCACATGATATTAATCTTAAATCTAAAAACCTGCTTAACCCTTGAAAATCGAATCATAACTACATAGCAGATCTATTACATAATCTAATCAAATTCGACAATTTGAAATCCATACTTAAATTGTGGAAACATAAAAGGAAGTACATAAACCTTGAAAAATAAAGCTATAATGTCTCAAAATACATGTGTGGCTCAAATCCTGCCTACAAGCCTACTAGAGCCCTCTAAAATTAACATAAACTCTAAACTACTAAAACTAACATAAACTCTAAACTAAGCCTTATAACAATGTAAAGCTCACCAAAGGATAGTTGCGGCTACTAAACCGGTGGTGTAAGGATATCTGCATCTGTAACTATGAGAGGAAGGGAGAAGGGTGAGTCAACGAACTCGGTGAGTCAACGAACTCAGTTAGTAAGTTATCACTCATCACCCACATAGGACAAACAATAAATATATATAAAACTCTATACATGCAACAATCATAAATCATTTGATATTTAAATACATAACTATAGAAGAAAACACTCTTCATTCTGTAAATTCATAAACAAGTATTTGTAAATTTGAAATCAAATATGAAATCATTTTAACTGAGGGTGCGACAGAGCCTTGGGAAATAATATTTGCTAAACATAATAAATACATATATAATAACAAAATCTGTAAAATGATAAACCCTGTCAGACAAGTTATGGGTATCTAACTACAATCTGTTTTCTATATATGTTGGGGGCGATATTGTCCTTTGACGGAGAGCTTGGTACCAAGGTTAACAATCTAATTACAACTGCTAACTAACTGTTTATTTCCTTATCCCTACCGTCTAAATTAGTTTGACGAAAATTATAACTAAACGGCGGGTGCTCAATCCCTGGCTAACAAGAGCCCATAAATTCTTAGTACACTGAGAGTTTGGATTCATATAACTCTAACAATCTGACTTTAATATAATTGTGGCAGTGAAAATCGTGCCCAAGGGATCACTGCTTGTAGGCATTCTGATTTCAAGCCTGCAGAAATATGTATCTAGCAGTTGTTATAAATCATACTAAATTCTATACCTCTTGATATCATAAAATAGAAGTTTTAGGCTCATATCTTAAGCTAACATATTTTTATACACTTGATAATAGTTCAAAGTACTGGGGTTCGTAATTATAAAACTTGGAAATCATAGGTCATACTCTAGTTTCACATTTCTCCAACATATATAAATATATTAATTGAATATTCTAGAAACATAGCTTGGAATCTTAAAACTTGAAATCGTATTGATATTAAAGAAATCCATAAATACGTATTTAATAAAATAGTCATCTTGCTAAGATACATATTTTCTTAACAAATCATTTCTCAAACATATACAACATTTTCCAAAACACACAATATAGCAATCATGGTCTCATTGTTTTGTAAAACTCATTCTTTCATGCTACCATCATAAAACATAAATTTTTCTAACTTGACATAATCATTTGAAATCATATTCTATACTTTTTTCTCATCTGAAATTTCATATTTTACAATCACAATCACAATGCAAGAGATAAATCATAATGATGAAACTAAAGCTATGAGGTCAAACCTACTCACCTGGAGAGAAGGAAGGTATGACGTCAACACCAAGAGAGTTCCATGGAGCAGGGATGGCATTAACAACTGTCATAGAGCAATTATAAACTCTAGATTACTCTCTAACAACCCCTAGATAGCTCTAATATAATTCTAACAATATTGGGGGAGCACCCCCACTTGACAATAATGGGAGAAAACAACAATCCAAACCATAGAACATGAAATAAAGGGGAAAAAGGAAACATAAGCCAACAACCAAACTCATCTTGAAGCTTAGAGAAGGTGGATTTGATGGAGGATAAGAGTGGAGAGGGAGGAGATCACCTCAAGGGGGTTAGGGTTCAAATTTCTGCTTCTGGGAAGAGATAAGCTCGAGTTGGGGCATATATAGAACTCATTAAACGAAACTGCGTCATTTTACACTATGCTGCCATCAGGCTCACCAGCTGCAATGAGACTCAGACTCGCTGCAGTGAACAGAGCTCGCTTCAGCGACTAAAACTCGTTGTAGTGAGCCTACTCTGCAGAATTCTACAATAGCAACTCCTGCTCTTTACCCCTTGACCTTTCGCGTATCTGGAGGCTTTCTCGGCTACACGAGTGGATCGCGGGGGACCCTAAGGCCATAAACAGAACTTGTCTACTAACACGTGCACGCCGAATATTACAAACAAATCACAATTGTTGGTTACAGAAAGGGTACTAGTACCCATGAGCATCGAAACAAAAATCTTTTTGGGAATATCCACCAAAGAACCCAGCTAGCTACCAACTGTACTAGATCTTGTGATTACTTGTTTTATATTTTTAATTAGGTTTTTGTTTCGGTGCCCATGGGTGCCTGTATCGTTTATGTAATCAACAGTTGTGATTTGATAGATTTCAAAAACACTTGGATTAGTAGGATATTGTGGTCACTTATTTTATATTTTTAATTAGGTTTTTGTTTCAACACTGATATGCTGAAAGTTTATAAGGATACCAGAGAAGCCTTTATAACTAGTCGTTTGACCCGTGTGATGCACGAGGAGATAATAAAAAATAGTTTGTTGATTATTGTAAAAAATAAATGATAATTTATTTACATATGTCTTATAGAAAATTGAGTAAGTTAATAGTTAAATAATTAAATAAGTGAACAAAATATAAATGTGTCATTCTATTTTATATCTTATATTGAATATCATGTTTATAAGGTTGAAAATATCTTGATAGATGACCTACTGATAATAAAAAACTTATTTTATGAAAATTTTGCACATTTCGAAAATGAAAATTGTTGAATAAAAAAAGAGAATAAATAGATAATTTTACTATATCATAAGCCATTTATAAGGATGATAATGAGTATCTATGAGAAAGGAGACATATTCCACGCCTCTTGTCACTGTTTAGAATTTTGTTTCTCATCTCCATCCTCATCCCCCTTATGGGTCCTTATTTCTCATTTCCCGTTTTTCGTGGGGATTTTGAGTCCCTATGGTATTCAAGAGTTTATTAATAAATTTTTAAAAGAGAAAAACTTTAAAAATATTTTACAATTTGAAACATAAATATCCGTAATAATAAATACTATTAATACAATATAATCCAAATTAAAATTAAAAATACATACAAAATGTAAATATAATAAAAATAATTAAAAAATAAAGATGTATTATCCCCGTCCCTATCCCGTTTAACAAACGGGGATTTAACCCTCATAGATCATCCTTATGAAAGTGAAACATGTGCCAATTTCTTTCCCCAATGGGTAATTTTCGTGTGTACCCATTTTCAATTTTTTATCATCCCTAGCCATTTATATCTTTTTAGCAAATTAAAATATTTAATTTAAAAATATAAAATATATTTTTTAATTAATAAAAATAATGCATAAATTTAATGTATATGATTTCAATTACATGTCTTTTTAATAAATTAAAATATCAATTTGAAAATATATGTTATAATTAATGTGTAATAATTAGTAAAAAATTATTTATAATTCTAATTTATATAATCTCAATTATTAGAGTAGTATATCAATTATAATTTTTTTAATAAAAAATAATATAATCATTTAATTTTTAATCATTAATAAATATTTAGTATTATTATTAGATAAGTGTAAATTATAGAATTGATTTTTTTAAATATTTTAGTATTAAAAAATTGAAGGTATTTTTTTCAAAAAAAATTAGTATGAAAAAATTATGGAATTGATAGATTGGAATGTTTAAGTTGTAAAAAATTAAATAAAATATAGTGATACATGTAGATAGATAATTTTTTTATTATGATTTTTAAAAGTTCTACATTTGAAATTAGAAAATTTCCCCTAATTCTATCTTTATTTAAAATTTTGCCTCCATTCTCATGCACATCCCGGTCACGGGTCTCCTTTTTTCATTTCACATGGAGATTTGAATCTCTATTGATATTTACGGATTTATTAAAAAAATTTAAAAATGGAAAAAATTTAAAAAATACTTTGAACTTCAAAACATAAATGTCTATAATAACAAATACTATTAATGCAACATAATTATAATAGATTTGTTATCGTTAATACTATAATTATATATATATATATATATAATTTTTATGGTATAATATATTGAATTATAATTTTATTTATGCTTTTTTTATATTGATTTTGTTAATCGTAGAGAGATATGTAGGTATGATTGGAAAAAATAATTGATAATTATAAGGTAAATTAAATTCAAAAACTTACTTTAAGTATTAAGATTATGAAAATGGTCGGGTATAATTTGTCTATAAATAACAAATGAAAGATTTTTTATATAATGAGTTTTAAATATTAGTATTATATCAATTATTATCATGTTTGATTAAGAATAAATTATTATATTACTGTTCTAATATGTCTTAAATATTTAATTAAGAATAAATTTGGTATAAATTGAATTTTGAATTATTATTGTATCAAAATCAATCAATTAGTAATTCGTTAACAATTTGACCTACCCGTTTTCTTTAAAAAAAATATGTTGATTTTAAAGCTTATTTATTTTGAAAATATTTTCTTTATAATTTTTCATATTACCTTGATAATGTGAGGCTATTAATAGTTTTTAATTTAATTATAGATCATAATTATATTAACATGGATTCTCTCTTAGTGCAAATTATAATATTTAATAATTGTAATATTCAATTCTTTAATGATTGTAATATCTAATTTTATTTCATATGAAAAATAATTAATAAGTAAATTATAAATTAAGTTTAAAATCTTTAGACATAAAGATTGAAAAAAATAGAGCCTAAATCACTATATGAATGACATGTGAAGCCTAAATTACTATATGAATGATATGTGTAATAGTTTTCATGAAATGAGTCTGAAATATTAGTATAATAGATTTATACAATCAATAAATTTTATATAGAATCTTAATCAATAATAACTTCTAATTATAAATAAGATTATGATAAATCTCTATTATTTTTTTCTTTTTAAAATCTTCTCTAATTTTTTAAAAAAATTTCAACACTAACCTTTTTTTTTTAATTCATTCAAATCTTTTAAAATATAAAATTATCAAAATTGTCATGAATTGTATGATTGATTTTTTTTTCAAAATTCATTCAAATTTTTTAAAATATAAAATTATCAAATTATTTGTAAGGGCTCAGAGGTTATTGAAGGTATAATTTTATAGTTATCCCAGTGATCCCAGGATTTTTATTTTCACCTACATATATATATATATATAATTTTTTTTATTGTATTAACATATTCTTGGTTTTCAAATCATTAAATTAGTCTATATATATAATCAAATAATGTCATCACTAATGACACAAAAAAATATTCTGCCTTTAAATAATTAAATTCATCATAATCTTATTGTTAATAAAAAAAGTAAACAATATAACCCAGCACATATATTTTGCATATTTCTTATAATTTATATATTTAATTTCATAAATTTAATATAATAGTACTCAAAAGAACATCACCATCCACATCAAATATACAAATTTTAGATGTAAAATTAATACTAAAATTATGAAATTAATTTATCAATATAATTTATAATTTCAGCATCGCAATAATTAAAGATATTTAATTAATGTAATGCAATTCTATTATTAAATACGAATGATTATCAATGATATGCTAATAATATATAATAATTATGGTTTTATTTTTTTCAAAAAGATTAATAAATAACTTCTTAAGAGATATGGGCCCTAAAACATTCTCATTGTGACACATGTAAAACTTTTCCTCAAACGACTCTGAAATATTAGTATTATAGATAGTATTCAAAAGAACATCACTACCCACATCAAATATAAAAATTTTATATGTGAAATTAATATTAAAATTATGGAATTAATTTATCAATATAATTCATGATTTCAGCATCGCAATAATTAAAAATATTTAATTAATGTAATGTAATCTTATTATTAAATACGGATGATTATCAATTATATGCTAACAATATGTAATAATTATGATTTTATTTTTTTCAAAAATATTAATAAATAATTTTTTAAAAGATGTGGGCCATAAAACATTCTCATTGCAACATGTATAAAACTTTCCCTCAAACGACTCTGAAATATTAGTATTATATTATAGATTATAGATTATAGATATAGATTACAGATTACTCCCTTGATTCTTAAATAAATGTCCAGTTTTAAATATGCACTGGTATTAAGAAAATGATTAGTAAAATATCAATGTTAGTACAAGCTAGAATTAATTTGTTAAATTATCCTTATTTCTTTTCAATATACTCCAATTTTCTCTCTCATCTTTCACTAATGAATTAATTATATTTAATAAAGGTATTATTGGAAATAAGTAATTAATGCTACTTGGATTTTTCAAATGAATAATTATTTTTAAATAAAATAAATTTTTAAAATGGATAATTATTCAATAACAGAGAGAGTATATAAAGGATCATAAAATAAAATGCTTCTTAAAGTATCCATTTTATTCAACATTGTTTTCACTAGAAGTAGAAACTAACCTGAAGATTACTAACATATGAGGTGAAAAGAAAGAGAATCATTGGTAATTATGAGGTGTGGTGTGGTGACAGCTCACCTTATCCCTTAACTATATGGTCGAACATTCGATACTCACCCATGTAAATGGAACACATTTCATGGTCGATCATTTGCCTCTTCGAAAGAACTCCTGTGGCAAGGGAATTAGTTAGTAAATAAATTGATTTTGATCAAAGAAAAAAGGAAAGAGAATCATTGGAAAATGTTACTGCCATAACTACAAATTTTTAGATGAATGGGTGGTTTATACACCAATTTTTTCATCTAATAATGATCATTATTTTTATGAAAGATTCTATACATATTCACATTATTTAAAATAATTTTACATTAGCTTTTAACGACGGCACAATGAGGGGAAAAAAAATTCTAGGGTTTTCAGTTCGCCTATATAAATTAACATGCGCCATCGCTGCTTCTTCTACAATATAGTTAGCTGTCTAGGGTTTATCCAGGGTCGCTTTAGATCTCAACTTCTACTATGCAAAACACAAATTCAGCTTAAGATTTTCTTCCTTTATCCCTAATTAATTCTCTCTACGCACGATGCCTCCCGGGCTTCTCTGAGATACTTTCGTGACGCGAAAGCCCCAATGCATGTGCAACATCTTCGCCGTTCGTGTTGCAGTTTAGCCCCATTCTTCTTTCATGGCTGATCTGTGTCAAAACAACGGCAAAATCCACTCTCTTTAAAATTCCCAATTCTGCAATTGTTTTTTTTATTATTTTTTTTAGGTTTGTGATTGTGTGTGGAATTAATTTGAAAAATTTTGCCTCACTACACCTTTAGCTTGTTTTCGAATCACTGAGAATGAAAACGAAGCTAGTCATAGAGGCGCAAATCTAAATTCGGCGGTTTTCACGTGGGGGTTTAACCTTGTTTCTATGTTTGTGCCTCTAAAAATACCCGCCACACTTTTGATTTTAATCTATAATTTATTTTCGAGTTTCATTTTTTAGGTTTTTGTTTTTGGGGTCATTAATTGATGGCTATGATTACATGTTATCCGCGCTTCTGAGATTTTTCTTCGATGAAGCATAAAGAAGTAATAATTGGTTGAATTTCTTGATATGAGCCATGTGTTTTTGATTTGTTAATTATTGTGAAAGAAAACATTCAATTTTGGTTTTTTACACTTTAGGTTTATTAAAATTCTTTTAATGTTATAGTTGGCTGTGAGGATAATCATTCAGCTTCAAATGCCAGTTCTGCTTCTGAAAAATCGTGATTGATAGAGCTGTATTGTATTCTGAGCCATTGTCTCATATGTTGTTAATGTGTGTGTACTTGATGTGTTTATACTTCTTGATCTAGGTTGTTATGTGATTTGTTTTGTAATATGTTGTGTTTATTGTGTGCTTAGCATTGCCTGTGAAGATATAACCCGAACTGTTTGAGGTGTTGTGGAGCCAAGACCCTGTTTACAGGGAGAACCTACTTGGTGAAGCTACGTTCATATGACATCAATGGGTTAACTGAGGCTTTTCTGTTTCTGAAATTGTGTGTTAAATTTGTTTTTGTTGCCCACGACTAATCTAATCCATTTTCTTGAAATTTTTTTTCCCTTTTTTATATTTTCATTCCTGAAACAATTGTTTAAGATGTTTATTTTGTGCTCTTGTCTGGAACTCTGAAACTATGGAATATCTTCTGACTGTTTCAGTTGGAGTTGATTTTGCTTGTAGTATGTAGTTTTTTTTTTTTCGTGGTTTTGCTACCGATGATGTTTTCAATCCAACTTGTCTGAGGTTGTAGTTTAACCCAAGTTCCTGTTTTTCAGGGAGAACCTACTTGGTGTTGCTACATTTCCAATGACATCAAAGACTAAACTGAGGTTACTTTACTTGTTATTCTTGTCATTGGTGTTGTTTTTTGATCTGTGTATTCACGCATTGTTGCAAAGAATTAGTTCGTTTTAGCTTCTATTTCGTAAGTCCAAACTATACTCTGCATCATTTTAATTGGCTGATATTTTTTGATTGAAAATTGTAGAGACGTAAAAACGGGTTGAGCTCGTGGGTTGGTCTGTCAAACCCGTCATTTTTAGTGGGCTGGGTTGAATTTTTGAGTCCGTCAAAAAATTCCAACTCCTAACTAATCTGCTTAACCAGGTTTTGGTGGGCCTGGCCCGTGCGCCAAATCTTTTTTTTTTAAGAAAAAATTTATAATTTATTGATAAAAAAGTAAGAAACATGTACCTTAAAAAAGAAAAAAAAAGTAAAAAATATGTATAGTTATGAATACACTAATATTATATAATTGATATTATTAAAAACTTAAAATAAAATAGTGTTATAACTCATAAATAACACTATTAATAATAATTTTTAGTTCAAATTAATATATAGTTGTTATGGATATTAAAAAATTGGGTACATATAAATAAAAAATATTATTTAAACTTTTTTAAAATAAATTTTATCAAAATATTTAAAAATATTTTTTTGAATTTTTTTATTTTTTGATGTTAGCTCATTAACTCGCCTAAAACTACAATTTGACTATTTCAATTCGTTTTATTTTGACGGGTTAGTTTGCCTTGTCCCATTTTTTTTGCAGGCTTTTAGCGGGGCAAGTCGTTTCGTTTTGACATCTCTAAAAAATTGTGTTGGTGTTATATCTGCACAGTAATACCCGGAATATGGGTGTGGTTGTGTTGGTGTTATATCTGCACAGTAATACCCGGAATATGGGTGTGGTAGTATAGGACGAGTGAAATGGTATTTAGTACCGAAAGAGGAAATGCACAATTGCTCCAAAAAATGGTGCAAAACAGTGCGAAATCAAGTTATGCCAATCACTTTTCTTAACAATTATTCATGGAACAGTAAATTTTATGATCCAATCATGGATGATTTTGTAACAAAATTCGATCTTTTTCAGTACCAAAATTCACTTTGAATGTGGACGAATGACTAAAGGCTTATTCTCAGTAATGACTAAAGGCTTATTCTCAGCCAATGACTAAATTTTATACCATTCTCCTTGCTTTCAAGTTCCACCCTCGAATTCTGCCTTATTCTTTATCGACATGTATTCTCCCAAAAGGCAATGTTGGACCGAAAGTTAAAAGTATTTATTTTGTTCCGATTTAGTTTTATTCTCTAGTCTAGAAGAAAAAATTGGACGTGGTACCTCTATCATGAAAGTGTTTTCAAGGGATTGAAACGAAAATCAATTATATTACTGAGATCACGTACTAAGACTCCACAAAAAATTGTAATTATAATACATTCTGGGATAAAATTAATGATGAGCTATTGGCTGATGCTTGATGTTTATAAAATTTCACTTTCCTATTAAAAACTTGATGGTAAGGGCAAAGGCTAAAAGGTTTAATATCTGCAACAATCAATTCTTCTAAACCCTTTTTGAAAAATTTAGACAAATTTTTATTGTGGCAAATGTTTTTCTTACTTAATTTTTGATTAAGTTTTTATTATTTAAAAATTTATAATTAAGTCTCTATATTTTATCAAAACATTTAATCAAGTCCTTATCAATTAATAATTAGTGATCAAGTCTCAAAATGATAGAGAAATTCTCAATTAAGTCTCTATTACTTCAAATTTTTTTATTAAATTCCTATATTTTTCTACAATAGGACGGTGTAAGATAGGGAATTGATTGAATATTTTTGGACAATATTAAACCTTTATATTGTTTGTAGTTCAATGTTTTAATTATTACAATATGAATAACATTTAATTGTTATACTTTTTCTGATAAACATTTTGTTATATTGTCAGTTCGATTTTATAAAAGTATATTATGTAAATATTTAATTTTTTAGTTTTTATTATAGTGTAGGAGTTAAAGAACTCTACAGATATTATATTATGGGAAAAATTATATTTCTATAGTGTCTTACAGACTCTGTAATAGCAAGGTTTGCACTCTATCTACAGCAGATGGGACGACACCATAATCTCGTTGTTGGCGAGATTGCACCAGTAAATCTTGTCATTGGCAATTTTATATTAAACAATTATTTGTTTTTGAGATTCTAGTCACTTTATTTCAAAAAAATTAATATTTTATTAATAAAATCTTACCGATTTCATTTGGAAAAAAATTACATTTTAGTATCAAAATGTTGTTATTGGTGACATTTGCATCAAAAAATTAAGTCTTATTAAAGATATATTTCTATTAGCAAGATTGCTTCAAAAATTAAAATTTTATATTTTAGCGGAATTTGACAACCCATAATACTATAAATAACCAAACAAACTCATTATAACCATAATGAAAAATAGGACCCATATTTAACTTTGTAGTCATGCTACTGCACCCCAATATCCCCATATGAAACGACGAGGCCCAAACTCGTCATTGCCAGCTGGCCCATTTGTTCTTTTGTTATTTAGGGCTCACGGGTTGCCAACAGGTAACTCTCCTCTCTGCCCGGACTCACTTATTTCCATTTCCTGGGAAGTACTTTACAGTTACATATATACAACCTTTTTCGACCAAACACATGGATAGAATATTAAAATGAATTATTGTGGTGAAATACATGTACAGTATTTTTCGTGTGAGCATTTTTCCTTTAATTGTTTAGGTTTATACATAAAAGTGACCAAAAAATGGAAGTAATAGGTATTCATCAATTACTTGGACAGCATGTCGTAAGAATAAAAGTGCATACTGAAAGATAAGGGTGATAAGTGAATTCAACACCACAAGAAATTTGCAACACTTTTTTGTTTTAATTTTGAGAACACATAAAAAGTATTACAACAGGCCAAATATTCTAAAACTTATGATAGAATATCCAATCATGAGTCTGTAAGTTCACAACAGCTAGAAGATTCTATCTACCCTGACATTACTTCGCTAATGTGAAGTTACCAGCAAATGGGATGAGAGTCATATTTATATATAATAATTCTCGGTATGAATTGAATAGTTCTAAAACTTTTGAACTATGGTGGTTTCAATTGCATCTACATGAAAAATACACAATTACCTATGAAGCACAGGCATTGATATGCACACAGGACATGACACGATATGGACATGAAGGACACACCAAAATTAAGAAATTATAGGACACAGATACGTCATATATATATATATATAAGTAAAAATTTAATGAAAATAATACATTATTCAAAATATCACTTATTTAAGCTTCACTTATGTTTATTTTCTTATAAACTCAAAAGGTTATGTATTATTTCATTTTATAACCTTTTTATATTATATTTTTCTATGTTATAGTAGAAAAAGGTACATTTTAAATTAAATATATACAAATTTATGTGATTGGTGTGTCATACAAGATTCGACACGAACACATGTCAGATACGTAGACATGACACCTAATTGGTGTGTCCGTGCTTCATAAGTAGTTGCATATATTTATAGAAACATAATCAAATATCGTAAATTCATAATTTAATCAGTAAAGGATGTTATGCAAGTCTCGTTATGATTATAATCCTTTTATTTTAATCTTTCACCTTCATTGGTAGGGCCGTGAAAAAGGGCCAAACCCATTTACCTACAAAAAATAGGTGGGTTGGGTCTAAAAATTTTGATCCGTTTAACAAAAACCTATTTACAGCCCGCCTGCTTAACCCGCAGGTTAAACGAGTCAGCTCTCATGGGTAAATGAGTTGTCCGTTTACCCACTTTTTTTTTTTTTACAGCTTTCAATTTAGTGAAGTTGGAAAGTTACAACTACTAGCTCATTTGGAAGCCTAAATCCACAAAGGCACAAACTAACCCAAAACTTTGTATTGTATTTCGATTTCAGCTTTATATTTTCAACTTGTTCTTAACTTGGATTTGTATTTAAATTGTGAAATTTATTATTGTATGAACTTGGTTATTTGGATTAAATTTATTTGTCCATATAGATTTAGATCGTGAAATTTATTTAGATTTGTCCATATGGAAAGAATACAATATCTATGATATTATAATATAATTGCCTAAACTGAGTGTTTTGTCTAAGTAGAAAATTAGAAATTTCCTTTGGTTTATTTTACTAGATTATTTGTAAATGCATAAGAAATAAGTAAAGTATCCCCAAATTGTAAAAAAAAAAAAAAGAACAAGCTGAGCTAGCCCACAAACCGCAGTTATACAAGTCGGGCTGTGGATTTTTTCTCTGTGGATAAATGGGTTAGCCTATTTACCCCCGTTTATTTCGTGGGCAAAAAATGAGTCGGGCCAAAATGGGTAGGGGGCCCGCCTGACACCCTTATTCATTAATCTGCTTGTCTCACACATATTCGAAATCCTTCTCTTAACCGAGAATAATTCCCAGTGTTACTCTTTAACAACACATTGACAAAGTCAGACTTTTACGCCACACTAACTAAGGTAGGAATCATAAAAAAAGACCTCACATCTCTCTCCTTCTGCCTTCTTGGCGGCTATGGGCAATTCTTTTGAATGTCTTCTTATTCTTTATTCTCTTATTGTTATGCAGTGTTTCACAGTAAACATAAAAATGCATAAATTTATAACAAATACAAAATGCATAAACTCAACAAATAATTAGAATTTTAGATTAAAGCTTATGAAATAAATATTGAACTTGAAATCTTGAATCATATTAAGTAGAATATAAACTTAAGTAATTAATGATTAAACTGAATAAAGTGCATGAAATATAATTTAGAGCATAGCTTAAAATTAAATAAATTGCATAAGAATTTAAATAGTATAAGCTTGACAAAAATGAATAAAGTAATATCTTAACAATTTATCAAAGCATAGAGTTATCAATTTAAATGTTAATTTTTAAAAGGACCAAAATTAAGTTCATTTATAATTAATTTCATTTTAAATTTCTCATCATCATATATGGTCCAAGGATTGCTTTTTGTTATCATAAAATCATAATATTCTTCATGAGTTAAGGTGTAACATTTCATATTATAAATAACTTAGTAGTCTAAATTCATGTATATATCTTTATTTATTTTTAATATTTAATTTTATGTTTCATTTTTAATATAGGTTCCTTATAGAAATTACTAAGAATATTGACAACTCAATCAAAATAATATATATATCATTATAGCAATAACTTAAGATAATTAACAATAAAGAACATAAATATGAAAGAAGATAAAATAAAGTGACTGTAACAGATAATTAAATAATTTTAATATAAAGGAATAATAAAGTGACTTAAAGTAAATAATGGGTATCATGAATATAAAGAATGTAAAATAAATGGAATGATTTTAAGATAAATAAATAATATAGAAAATAATTAATAATAATTAGATATGACCATTGTTTTCAGTTTGTAAATAGATTTATTTTCTACTTTTAAAATAATTGTAGAAATGACACTATTTTATGGATATCTATTTTTCTCCACTATTCTTCTCTACGGTCACTCGCCTTTCTTTTTCTTTTATTCCTCTCCTCTCTCTCTCTCTCTCTCTCTCTCCCCCTCCCCTTCTTCCTCCTTTCTCTTCGCTGGCTTTCTTTTCTTTTCAGTTTCACACTTTCACTACACTTCTTTACTAAACTTCCTTTGAATTTGTTTTCTATGTATGGTGAAAGCGACTGACAGGTATCTCATATTTGTGGGCTCCCGAAACCCCTATTATGCGTTGCACAAGTTTACTATAAAGTCCTTAAGCATTTTACTATACAACTTCCTAGTTATTTCCTTACATTTTTTTTTCAAAGATTTATTGACTAATGCATGCTCCCTTTCATTCATATCACTGATTCTAAATCATTTTACTGTATGCACACATCTATTATTTAGTCTATTATATATCCAATATGCATATCTATATCACATGTATTATTATTATTATTATTATTATTATTATGGTGGATGAATGATATATATAGGAGGTGATGTCCTGGTGGTCCATATGATCTGAGTGAGAAGTTAATTTTTTTTTCTTCGATAATATACTTCTACAGAAAAATTCTATCACAAACAAAATTTAGAACTGCTATTAGTATCTTTTCTCTTTCTTTCCTTCTCATCAATAATACAAGTTAAATTTGTGAATACTTCAGGCCAATAATATTACTATTTCTTTTAGAGGGGAAGATATTTTGTCAATGTAAAAGCATTTCATTTCTTTATACTAGGGCAGGAGCAGTTTTCCTTGCAACATGTATGAGTTTGTCAAAGTCTCAATTGAACCGTGAATAATTTTTTTTTCTTTTTTAAATAATCATAAAAGAGCCCATTATTTAGGATTTTGTTTTTGATACTTTTGAGGGACGGGTATTATTTTAAATCTAAAAATTATAATTTAATCATAAATATTTAAAATATAAATAAATTTAATTAGTGATATATATAATAAATTTTATAGGATATTAGAAAAATTTTATTTATTTAATACCATTTTCTTCCGCGTAACCCGACAAATTACAAAGTAAAAGTCCAAGTGGCAATTAGTCCAACTGGCAATTAGATCCTCAACTGACGCAATGATCGTTGCTACAGAAAAAGTATGACTTCTTTTTCATAGTCTCCTTATGCAGGTCCACACCGATTCGAATGTTCCATTCTCATCAATAATAACTTGATTTTATCCTTAACCACATTGTCCGACCAATGATCAATATAAAACAAACTATCATACTCAATTCCAAAATAAATAAAAATATAAATTCATAAATTAAGTACAATGTATACCAAGCTCCTATTTTATAAGTAATATTCGCATATCGTGAATTAATATCATATGTTAAAAGAAATAATAAAAAATTATTAAAACTTAAAAAATAGCAAAAATATATTAAATATAACATATATAGCATCTGGCACTTGCTCTTTATCTCAAGATAAGATTTGTGTGTGTTTACTTTTACACAAAAATGAAAGGAAGAACATGCTGTAAGTCTCTTTTCCAACACGGTTAATGGTTCTATCCACTCTGCAAAGTCATTTTCTAAAATTGGGTAGGACGATGTTGTCCCCAAGATTCCACAGCCTAGATAGACTAAATAATAATTTTATATCTTAACTTAACTATAGACTTTATGTAATAGTACAATTCCACGTGTCATCACGGTCATTAACCAAGAGTTAAATGCACCAAGGACAAGGTGGATAGATGGACGAGGACGTGTGAGTCTCACTCTTTGTTTGCAACAGAAGTTGATTGAATCTGCTCATTTTGTTCCCTTCATCGCCTCTGATTCTTTGGAATCTCATCAACTTGATTGGCTCCAGAAGATGAGGTTTGCTTCCTTCTTCAAAGGGGCTTTTCACGGTCACCCTTCATGCTCCAAGCTTCTGCTGCTATGCACTCTCAGGTTAGTTAGTTTTGTTTTTTTTTCTTTTTTTTTTTATTAGTGTTACTTAGTTTTGTTTATCCATCTATTTTTTTTTTTTTTACCTTCTACCTACTGTTGAATCAGGTGTATTATTGTAATGTTTTGATGACATGTGCAAAGGTTCCAGTTTAATGGGAATTCTTGTGAATAGCTTAACATGATATCTGCCATGTGATTTTGTGTTTATTTAAACAAATATTTTGAAAAATAAAAAGGCTACTATTTGATCCTAACACTTGACTCATTTGCTGTTCATCACAGCATTTACATAGTGTTGTCTATGATCTGGGGTCATCCTTACCAGTGGATCTTAATAACCTGACCTTGTATAATGTATATCCATGCTTCAAATTTTCTTCTTAAGCAATTGAACTTGTTTTGCTGTCCCTGTGTCCTGATCTGCTTCCTCCAGAAATATACTATTTAACTATACCTAGCCCTTATATCAGTCATTCAGTGTTTTCTGACAAAGGGGTGATGGTAGTTGTATAGGCCCTCGGAGTCAATAGCCATTATTGGTTGAAAATCATTTAGTATACTCATGAATGAATCATTTTTTCTGTTGTTGATAAACCAGTAGCACAGAGATAGAGCAATCATGGTTTGTATGTGAATGTATTCATTAATGCCTTTCTTGCTTCTTGCCTGCAGCTTAGATTGTATTTGATAGTTTTAACTTTTAAGGTAATGGGCTTTTCTGTTTTTATTGAGTCTACCTGCGAATGATAACTGCAGTGGTGGAGGTGTGCTTTCATACTCAGAATCACAACCTGGTACTGGACCTCCTAGTACTGATTCGAATCAGCTAAGAAAAAAGAAACTGGTGGTTCTTGGAACAGGATGGGCTGGTACCAGTTTACTCAAGGATCTCGATGCTTCACTGTATGATGTGCAGGTTGTTTCGCCTTGTAACTACTTTGCATTCACTCCTTTATTACCCAGTGTCACCTGTGGAACTGTTGAAGCACGAAGCATTGTAGAGCCAGTCCGAAATATCATAAAAAAGGTAGAGGAAATGAAGCAAGAGCTCTAAGAATAACTGATTTGTGCTCTTTTTGTTTTTAATAACATTGACCACATATGTACATGTAACATTATGAGAAATCAAGTGGCCCCAATATTTTTATTTGAGGTCAACTTGTGAAATCGGAATGCTAGTCCTGACTTTGTTGTGTCTTGACTCTTGAGATTGTTGGTATCAATCTGTGGTCACTTCTTAGATCTTATTTTATCTTTTCTTTTTAGTCTTTATTGAGGATATTTTTACTGGATAATTTATAAGAAAGTTTTGTTGTTTCTTTCCCATTACAGAGAAAAGGAGAAATTAAATACTGGGAGGCAGAATGCCTGAAGATTGATCCTGCAAACAAGAAGGTATTCTGTCGGTCCAATATTGACAACAACTTAGTGGGAAGTGGCGAATTTTCTTTGGACTTTGACTACTTGGTTGTAGCATTAGGAGCACGAGTGAATACCTTTAACACCCCTGGTGTCAAGGAGAACTGTCATTTTTTGAAGGTAATTTATTTTTAGAGAAAAATGCACTTTACCTCTCTGAAGTTAGCCCGTGTGCAATTTAGACCATGAAATTTCAAATTGTGCTACTCGACCCCTAGAATTACCAGATTGGACGAGCTCTATTTTCTCTTGGCTGATCTCCATCTTCTCCTAGCCGAATTCCTTTGCCACCTCTATCGCCCTAGGCAACCCTCGACACGTGCCGGTGGACCTCTGCTATCTCTTGGCCGATCTTACCACCTACTATCCTACCTCATGGCCGAGCTCCATCGCCCTGTCCGGTCGAGCTCTGACGTTGCTTGGGTGGGGTGGAGTTGAGTTGGAAAATTAAGTTTTAGTAAGGGTATTTTTGTCCATAAAAATGATCATGTGAGGGGCACATGACATCTAACGATGAGAATTGGATGACACACTGACAAAATGGTCATTTTGCACGGTCTGGTAATTCCAGGGGGTTGGGTTGTACACTTTGAAATTTCAAGGTCTAAAATGCACATGAGCTAAACTTTAGGGGGGCAAAGTGAATTTTTTCCTTATTTTTATTCTATTTACAGCATATAGTTTATAATCATTTGAAGGTTAAAAAATTTCCTGCTGGCTTATCAAGTGATTCCTTAGATATTTTCACTATTGGTGAGGAAAACTTATTATCTAGCTATCAGCACAGTTTTACTGATTAATCAGTCTACCACTAATCTGAAATGTACTACATCATCACTTGCAGGAGGTAGAGGATGCCCAGAAGATCAGAATTTCTGTGATAGATTGCTTTGAGAAGGCTGTTCTTCCGTCTCTGTCTGAAGAAGAACAAAGAACAAATCTGCATTTTGTTGTCGTTGGAGGCGGTCCGACTGGTGTGGAATTTGCTGCTGAGCTTCATGACTATGTCCAAGAAGATTTAGTCAAGTTATACCCATCTGTCAAAGATATAGTGAAGATAACACTAATTCAATCAGGAGATCACATCCTAAACACGTAAGGATTAAGCATTGACAATCTCACTTATTTTCCAATACTTTGAAACACCATTGAAGCTGCAGTGTCTTCTCAAAAATGCTACGTGTTGAGTTGCTTGTGTAGGATATTCAGATGCACAGTACATACTACTAATAGCATTGAGTCTGGTACTAGTGTTTCTTGCACTGTCATAATCCTTTTACAATACATGTAATTTAATAATTTTTGCGTAATGCACATGATAATAACTATTTACTAGAGGCCCAGAACAGCTTTTTGATTTGCAAACTTAATCATACTTAAATAGTGGGATAAGTTTGTGTTGCGGTTTCTGTTTTATGGTTAGTACAGTACTAACTGCCATTATTAGGAACTAGGATCTGTTTGATCATCTTAGGTCTGTTTTACTTGTGCTGAGATTTTATAGCATCCCTAGTCACCTAGGTTATCAACCGCCAGTTTTTTTTTATCTTTCAAGTAAGTGTTTTTATTTGGAAAGGACTGCCTTAGTTTCCTTGTGCATTTCGATAATTGATACTTGAATTCAGTGTGCACCAGCTGTTGCTTTGATGAAAGATTGTATTACCTAATTGGTGAAAACTTACAACCTTGGGTCATTACTTCTTTTACCCAGCAAGTTGGCCGCCTTCGGTTGTTTATGAATTGAATTGAATGTTTGACATCTTTACACAGAACGTCCACCATCGTTAGCATTTTTCTTGAATTTTTGGTATTTGTAATTTCATTTTAAGACTGATGATTGAGCAAGTCTAACAAACTTTCTAACTCATACACATTTTCCATAGAACAGGCTATAAAAAGTCACAACTTTGATCAAATTTCATCTTCGATGTTGTAGGTTTGATGAAAGAATTAGTACATTTGCCGAGCAGAAGTTTGGTAGAGATGGTATAGAAGTTCAAACAGGATGCCGAGTCCTCAATGTTAGTGACAAGGAACTCACAATGAAGGTGAAATCAACAGGAGAGATTTGCTCTGTACCTCATGGATTGGTTGTCTGGTCCACTGGAATTGCAACTCGTCCAGTTGTTAGGGACTTTATGGAACAAATTGGTCAGGTGTTACTAAATTCCATGCATTTCTGCATCAAAGTTCCCCTCTACCTTGTATTTAATGGATTTCTCTTAATCATGCATTTCTTAATTACTACCTCCCTCTTTAATGTGTATAAGCTTCAATTGCTCTATATGCAGGCTAAAAGGCATGTGCTAGCAACAGATGAATGGTTGCGAGTGCAAGGATGTGAATCTGTGTATGCTATTGGTGATTGTTCTTCAATAAATCAACGAAAAGTCATGGTATGTAATAAGCCTTTGACACGATTTTTTTAGACGGATTTGAGTTTCTCAGTTTTGGCTTTGATGGAGAAAATAAGCTCAGTATGCCTGTGATTTCATCATTTCCATTTCCTGATGAACTGAACAAAGATGTTACTGCATTTACTAAATGCTATATTTTTCTTTTACAGATGGAGTGGAGGAAATTATGAGACCTTCTTTTTGACAGATTATATAAATCACAATTCAATTCTTCCATGTCATTATTAACTCACTTACCTAGTTACCTCTATTTATAGGATGATATCTTGGCCATTTTTAAGGCTGCAGACAAAGACAACTCCGGTACCTTAACTGTTCAAGAATTCAAGGAAGTACTAGATGACATAATCTTAAGATATCCACAAGTCGAACACTATATAAAGAGCCAACATCTTTTTGATGTGGCTGCTCTATGGAAAGACACTAAAGGAAATGATAGAGAAGAAATAGATTTGGAAGGGTTTAGGCTGGCCCTTTCCCACGTGGATTCACAGATGAAGAGTTTGCCTGCAACTGCACAGGTATGCATCATTTCACCAGTAACTGAAAGCTTGCTATGCATACTACTTTTGTACACAGATTGTGATTGCAGAGTAAGTTTCTAATGTATTGGTATTATCTAGGTTGCTGCCCAGCAGGGTGCATATCTTGCCAGATGCTTTAACCGCATGGATCAATCTGAAGAGCATCCCGAAGGTCCTCAAAAATTTAGAGAATCTGGACGTCATAAGTTCCGTCCCTTCCGGTAAACCATACTGTATATGATAAGCATTATGTATAGTGTCAACAATATATATAAGATTCTTCAGAAAATGTAAATTTTTAGCATCTTTTATGGAAACTGCTAAGATTAAGGATGGCTTTATGTTGATGTTTTATTCCATAAGGTCCTTTTGAAAGAAATGTAATTTTCTTTTTTTTGGGTTAACGATTGTAAAAGGATAAATATTTGACCAATTTAGAGAATAACGTTTTTCATTGTTGAGCTAAATGGACATGCACAAGAATTTATAATGATTTTGGGCCATCCTTCCTTTGGTTACATATACATTTTTGTGTTGAATAATGAAGAATGCATCTATTCAATAGTTGAGACATCACTCATCAATTGACCTACCAAAAATGGAGCACATTATAATGTTCATGAGCATTGAAAATGGTTTCATGTTAGAAAAGATGTTTTGAGAACCATTTTGGTTTAGCCTTTTCTCTGACCAAGGACAGAACAAAATAATCAATGAGGTGTTTTTATTTTGTTTTTGTGACTTTACTGAAATTTTGGTTGCTTATTATCATGAAGGTATAAGCATTTGGGGCAATTTGCTCCTCTGGGTGGGGAGCAGGCAGCTGCAGAACTTCCTGGGGACTGGGTTTCCATGGGTCACAGCACTCAATGGCTTTGGTATTCTGTGTATGCAAGGTAAATTACTTAAATGACCAATGCTGTTAGTTCATATAATTGGCAACTAATATGTTCGTATAATAATGTCTTCTTTAATTTCTATGTCATACATTCAGCAAGCAAGTGAGCTGGCGCACAAGGGTGCTGGTGGTGTCTGATTGGACAAGAAGATTCATATTTGGGAGAGATTCTAGTCGTATTTGAGTCCACAACCAAACTCCATCTGAATTAGTTTGAGGCACTTTCTGTTAATTCTTGTACCTTTTTGTCTATTATGTAGTATAGTGATATTTTTTTCAAGGTACAACTCTTTGCCCTTGGATTTCTCTTGGATGAGCTTGTGCATCTTTTATAGCAATGCACTTGGATGGATTACCCTTTTCTTAGCGAAACTTTAGACTGATTCAACTTAACAATCACATCCGGTTTTGCAGAAAGTTACCTTATTTTTTTGTAAAACACAAATGGGATATAATCCATATTCACTCCTGAATCAAAATCATTTTCAATCCAGCATAGATTATCCACTTCTTATTTACTCAAGTGTAATAATCATAATGCTTATTTACTCAACAAAGTCCAATGTGCATTTTTTAAAAAACTGTGTGAATTTGAAAAGTAGTGAGTTCTAACAATGAACTTTAACGTCTTTGGATGGAATCCAATGAGCCGATAAGAATGGGAAATTACCAATCATGAAAAAAATAAAATAAACAACGAGCAATATCTATTTGATGATAAGATTCAAGGAGTGCATTACCAAATTATAGCAGATCATGCAATAAATATTAACCTGGGCAAAGTAAGCAGTAAATTTAATTGATCAAATATTATATTCTTCCCTTGCACATTTCTAACATCTCAACATGACAGTCAGCATCATATTGCAACTAAGAAGTGGAAGGGAATAGAATACCAATTGTAAACTAATGAACTATAAGGCCCTCAGTCAGCTGTAACTAAAAACTTTTGACATCTAAGTGTTTCATCGCCTTCTTTTCTGCTTGAAGTCTGTAGGACCAGCTAGACAAGTTGAAGATGAATTCATCTCTTTCAAAAGTTCTGTTGCCAACCGAACCTTCCCTGTTTTGTTTAAATTATTGATTAGTGATCGATAGATATGTTTTGAAGGAAGGATCCCCTTCAGTTTCATCTCCTTGAAGCATTTCAATGATTCCTCAGCATTCCCTGATCTGCCAAAACTCTCAATTATTGCAGTATATGTAAGCAAATCTGGTTCAATCCCATTTTCGCTCATTTCCTTAAAATACACAAAGCACATATCTGATCTTCCAACCTTCCGCAAGCCATTTAATAGAGTATTGTAAGAGACAGTATCAGGGGCAAAACCAGTTTCCTTCATGGATGCAAAGACATCAAGCATTTCATCCACACGGCCTGTTCGACCCAAGATATCTAGAACTATATTATACGTGACCAAGTCCAGACTATAGTTATGTCTCTTAAGATAATCAAATATCACCAAGGCCTTATCCTTCTGTCCACTTTTGGCAAAGGCAAAAATGATGTTGTTTACAAATGATGTACTTGAACAAGTTATCTTCGATACTTCTTCGATGAATCTGAGTAGCTCCTCACAATGATTTACCTTAGTGAATGCCTGGGAAAACCTAAGACATGAGGTTGCACTTGGGGATTTACACAACAACAATAACTTCTTGAAGACTTGACATGAAAGGTCAATGTCATTCTTCTGGCTTGCCTCCACTAATAAGAGATTACACACATTAGGGGTAACAGCAATGTTCTTATCATTTAAAGTTTGTAGCATTTGACTCACGGCTGAAAGATTTCCAGTCTTGCACATCTTATTGATATATGCAGAATAGGCTTCCACATTGGATGCTGATGCGTTTTCAGTGGTGGCGAGAAATTCCTTCAAGACTTCATCTGTTGCTCTCTCTTTTTCAGATGCCTCTGTTGAAAAAAACTGAATACTGCCAATGAATTAACTTTTATTGGTTAAAGGCAGTCAGATTCAAAAGAGATTGAAAGGGATGGGAATGATGCGAAACAAGATTATGAAGAGAATCAGAACTTGCTGAATTTCATGGTGATCAGAGAAGAGATAGAGTAATAATTGAATGGAAAATTTTCACTAATGATGAAAAGGTGAGGTAATACAATGGCATGTTTCCTTATATAGACTAAAGAACATAACAAACTACTAAGACAAACTAAACAAACTCTAATTAATTTCTAATTACAATTATATCCTCCAAAAGCGCACTGTTTAGAATTACTTGTATTTGTTCTTCATAATTAAGCCTAAATCAATGGTAGTCCAAGACAATGCCATAGAAAAACTGTTTATCCCAAATACATTAACTTATGCAACAAGAGAGTGAGCCTAGATACAACAACAAGGTTGTTGCATTGTGAACTAGAGATTACGGCTTCAAATCCCGGAAACAGTAACCATTTACTAGGCTAAGACTGTGTATATCTACCTTCCTGGAGACCCCAATAGGTAGGAGCCTCTTGCATTGGGCTGCCCTATTTTTCACATTAACTTATGCAGCTAGGCCATAATAAGGTGAGCTGAATATGGCGAAGTATTTAGGTGCTAAAGCCAACTTCTAACATGTTATCAAGGTATAGAACTAGCCATGGGCTAAAAATATATGCGGTAAGTCAAAGGAATTCTCGTTCAATTTCCATTAAATCCCAAAAATAAAAAATTATGGCAAAGAAAATGGCAGACAATTAGAAAACGAATTGGAGTGAGAACTCTGATTGAGTAATGAAGAATATATATATATATATATATATATATATATATATATATATATATATATATTAAGAATTTCTTGCGCCGATTAGAGAGAGGTAGAGAGAGTACCAGATGGTATTTGTAAGAGGAGGAGAAGAATGCGAGAGAGAGGAATTTGTTGTGTCGAAAAATATAACATCTCGCCGTTGCAGCAGCTGACATGATCGTTCAAACATATGACACCGCAACTATTGGGGTTCCAGTTCCAGCCGCAGGTTGTGTTTTATTTATTTTATTAGGGGTGGATTGACTCATTTGCCACCCCCCACATACTCCGAGGATTAGGGTGTCAAGGGTATAATTGGTATTTTGGAAAGTGTATTAGCATTGGGAGAGTGAAAACGCATCTGTACCAGGGTGTTCCGGTCGAACCTCTGTGACCGTGTTCATCGGAGAAATAGAAAGCCAAGTGATTTTTGTATCACTGAATTCCTCTGCTAAAAGAAAAAGAGCTGTCGAGTTTAAGCACTCAACGCTCGATCAAGTAAGCTCTTTTTGCCAAATCCCATGATTTTCTATTTTACATTTGGCTACCCCATATTTATGCAGGAAGGAACTCTGCTTTGTTTCCATACAATAATTCAAAAAAGCTTCTTTCTTTTTTTCGTTTTTTCAATTGATAGATAGATGGATCAAGGGAGGCAAGTGTTCACGGTGGACCTTCTGGAACGGTATGCTGCAAAAGGGCGTGGGGTTATCACTTGTATGGCTGCTGGAAATGATGTGATTGTCATTGGAACCAGCAAAGGATGGGTCATCAGGCATGATTTTGGTGTTGGAGATTCACATGGTAAAGTTTTCATTTTTTGGGACTGGCATCTTTTTTTTTTTAAATTTTTCCATTGATTGTTTAAGCTTGCTGTATTCTCCATAGTAGAAATAAATTGACACCCCATTGACGCGGAGATCATAAATTCAGCAACTTTTTCTTTTTGGGTATCTAAATTGGTGATTTGTTTGTGTTTAGGGGTTTACATTTTCCCTTTTTTTTTTCTTTTTTTGGAATGTTAGTGTGCTTGAGCTTATACTGGAATTTGGGGTTTATTATTGTGCTTTAATATCCTGCTTGTTCAATTGTGTTGATAAGAGTGTGATACCTTGTTGTATATTTGGATTGCAGAGATTGATCTCTCTGCTGGTCGTCCCGGGGAGCAGTCAATCCACAGAGTTTTTGTTGATCCTGGAGGGAGTCACTGTATTGCCACTGTTGTTGGTCCTGGGGGAGCTGAAACTTTCTATACTCATGCTAAATGGGCCAAGCCTCGAGTTTTGAGCAAGCTGAAAGGTCTCGTTGTGAATGCCGTTGCATGGAACAGGCAACAGATAACTGAAGGTAGTTCAGTTCATCGCATATTTGACCAATGCCTACCCTCGTTGAGACAAGTGCAACTAAGATTTTCACATGTCTGCTTTAGGTTCTGATTAAAAATTTTAAATGTAGTTTCCACAAAGGAAGTCATTCTTGGTACTGAAAATGGTCAACTTCATGAACTGGCTGTGGATGAGAAGGACAAGAAAGAGAAGTATATCAAGTTTCTGTTTGAATTATCAGAACTCCCAGAAGCTTTTATGGGTTTGCAGGTTTATGATCTGTCTGTATACTAGGTTCATTTCATCTCATTTTGTAAGAAGTGAAGCTAGAGTTGTTAGTTTTTCCCTCTAATTTTCCCTCCAAATGTGAATGAGGCCCTAAAGTACTGGTTCTTGTCTTTTCTTTTCAGATGGAAACAGCTAGCATGATTAATGGGACTAGATATTATGTGATGGCTGTTACTCCAACTCGGCTTTATTCTTTCACTGGCTTTGGATCGCTAGAAGTAAGTCAAATAATATTAATCCCACATTTTCGTTCTGTTTCGATTCACCTGTCATTACTACTATTTTAAGATAAAAAAATTCTCATATAATATTTGTAAGCAAGTGATTGCTTTTGGATAATTTTGTATTGCTTGACTGTGCTAAAACAATATATTATTTTATCACATTATTAAGTATTAACTGCTGGCTTTATTATTTTTCATTATCTGCTCCATTGTATTTCAAATTTTAATTTGTGTTGATTGTTATACAAATGTAGACTGTGTTTTCAAGTTATTTAGACCGTACAGTGCATTTCATGGAACTTCCTGGCGAAATACCAAACAGGCAAGTCCTTTTTTGTCCAATTTATTTTATATATCACCTTAGTGTTATGTTACAGGAACTTTCAACATAAAATGTAAGAGAGCTAGAGTCTGAAAATTTCATTCTTTCAGTGAGCTGCATTTTTACATTAAGCAACGAAGAGCTGTACATTTTGCATGGCTATCTGGAGCTGGTATTTACCATGGTGGCTTAAATTTTGGAGGGCAACACAGGTAAAGTAGAGAATGACTTGAAAATGTTATCTATTTCATCAACTGTAGATCAAATTCAGAATATGCTTATTATGTAGGTCATGAGTCTGGAAATCTTGTTTCAGAACATGCTATTTATGCTTCATGAGTGGTTCTTAATGTTGTTTTCTGTGAAAGCCCTCCCTTATTGTTGTGTTTCTTGGCTCTTTTTTGCCTTTCTCTCAAAATTTTCATTAACTTGACAGTTCTTCAGGCGGGAATGAAAATTTTATTGAGAACAAGGCTCTTTTGGACTACTCAAAATTGTCTGATGGAGCTGAAGTGGTTAAACCGAGTTCAATGGCATTGTCTGAATTCCACTTTTTGTTGCTTTTAGGGAATAAGGTCAAGGTGTGTATGGGCTCATCTATCTTGATTGTGCTTGCATCATTATGCTTATGCCATACATAAGCTTTGTTTAATGAGTTTATACATGCTTGTTAATTTATTTGAACATTTTGTAGGTTGTAAACAGAATTAGCGAGCAAATTATAGAGGAACTTCAATTCGATCAAACTTCAGATTCAACATCCAAGGGTATTATTGGATTATGTAGTGATGCCACTGCTGGTTTATTCTATGCATATGATCAAAACTCTATCTTTCAGGTTTGTATTCTCTGATTTCTGTAGACTTTTGCACTCTGGATTTAACTAGCTTGCTTAAACTTGTAATCAGTGCTGTTGTTGGATTTGGGAATTTAGTAGGTGTCTGTCAATGATGAAGGTCGAGATATGTGGAAAGTATATCTTGACATGAAAGAGTATGCTGCTGCTTTAGCAAATTGTCGTGATCCTATTCAAAGGGACCAAGTGTATTTAGTGCAGGTATCAATCTTTTGCATTTTTTGTGACTAGGAAATGGTTTGTTGGGTTATACTATTAGAAGGATGTAGTTGGTGTTTAATTGGAGCATTTTCTTGTGCAGGCTGAAGCTGCATTTTCATCTAAAGATTATTTTAGAGCTGCGTCTTTCTATGCCAAAGTAAGTTTTCAAGTTCACTATATTGGTGTGTACAGTTTATTGTGTTAATAGTGCAAGAATTATCTTTGCTTTTGTGAAACTTAGTTACTTAAAAGTCAATGTACTACCCCTTTGGATTTTGATTCACTATATTTAGCAGTGGATTTACCTCTAATGACAATAAACTTTAAAGACCGCCAAATAATGGTCCTATTCATACCAAACATGGTCCACAGCATTATCATAGTAAACAATTATCATTTTGATTCACTGTTTAGATTATCATAGTAAACAATTTCTCAATGTATTCTCTTCATACTGCTCGAGATCCATATGTGGAAATTTTAAAAATCCTTTTTTTCCTCCCATTATGTAGGTATCATCCTCAAGATAGGCCACTTGATATACCTTATACAATGCTGTTTACAAATGTAAACTCTTTGTTGTAGAAAGCATTATCTCTTCAGAACTCTGATAATTTGATGATAATAGCAAGCCTTTTGTGCTAAATGTACATGCCTATCACGCTCTCTAGTGGTTACACTTTTGAATATCCAAAAGTAAAACAAAATCTGACATGATTATGATTTGCAGATCAATTATATTTTGTCATTTGAGGAAGTCACTTTGAAGTTCATTAGTGCTGGAGAACAGGTACTTCTCATTTAACTGGCCTTTTCTACCATATGAATGTTAGGAGAAAGCCACTTTTTCTTTCTTAAATAAGGATTACATGACTGCAATAGCTGTCGGTTTGTGTATTTCTAGAAGTGTCCATCTTGCAATTTGGATTTTCTTCTTGAAAAGCAGTAGTTTTGGTGTTCATGCGTTGTTGCATTATACCCTGCTGGTCTATTTCATCCTTCGTTTACATCTAATATCTTTTGTGCAAGTTTGATGAATGATAAATTTACATTTCATCATGGCATTCTTATGTGCATTTAATCTTTACAAGTGTGACTTTCCTGCAAATTGATTTCAATTGATTTATTGTTAGAATATCCCCTATAATTCCTCGATTGGAAATTTGACTTGTGTATGTGAAAGTTCACTGTTTTCTCTTGTTATTTTCAGGATGCTTTGAGAACTTTCTTATTGCGGAAGCTTGATAATTTGGAAAAGGATGATAAATGCCAAATAACAATGATATCCACGTGGGCAACTGAATTATACCTGGACAAGGTTATACTTTGCCTGGAAGGAAAATTTAGTTTCCATTTTTATTCATCTCTTTTCTATGGATAATTGGATATTAATGTGATGAAACCTTAAATGTGATCCAAAGTTGGAATAGAAAGGTACCATTTATATCCTTAATCCTATATTTTTGCAAGGAAGCATTTTTCACTTCATGCCCTTAATTGTCCATTGAGCAATCTGGAACCATTCTGAAGGGCTCTATGTGATAGAAGATAAATACAACCTTTTTTTGTGTATGACCAGGCATAAATCCCCGCCATCCTGGTGAAATGACAAAGTCATGTTTCTTAATGCTTTATAGTAAATCAATAATACTGATTTATGCTTTGGTTTATATTGTTGGAAAAACGGGTAATGCAGGGTTTGGAAAACTGAATCACTGCATCAGCTCTGTTTTTCGTCCCTTTAGTTGTGACTTTTTTTTTGTTTGGTATGTGAATTAATTTGGTAAATATCTTGATCTTTAGATAAATCGATTGCTTTTGGAAGATGACTCTGCTTTGGAGAATAGCAATTCAGAGTACCAATCAATTATTGGAGAGTTTCGTGCTTTTCTCAGTGACAGCAAGGATGTATTGGATGAAACAACTACAATGAAACTCTTAGAAAGGTTGTGTTTGGTACTTGATATGGCTTCTTCATGTTGTTTGCAGATGGGTGTGGCTATAGTTAGTTATTTGCTGTTATTTTTGTTTAATACAATTTTGTTTTTGCAATTTTTTGACAGTTATGGAAGGGTTGATGAATTGGTATATTTTGCTAGCTTAAAAGGGCAGTATGAGATTGTAGTTCACCATTACATTCAGGTGCTTTGATTCCACTTATGTTCAATGTGGTTACTAAAGATTTTTATTTCCTGATTTCTGTTAGTTGTTGAAATCTACTATCTGACCGTGGTTGTATGTCATCTCATTGTTCTTTCTCTCTTTCTTTCTGCTTTTGTGTGTTTTTGATTCAGCAAGGAGAAGCTAAAAAGGCATTGGAAGTGCTTCAGAAACCTTCTGTGCCTGTAGACCTTCAGGTATTGGTCAAGCTCTAGTATTTGGGTGTGATCACAATTTTGCATCTATTTTATTTCATTCTTCCTGACTTTTTCCTGCCATTACTTTTGTTTGACACTGAAGCCTCTCGATCTCTTTCAATAAATATTATTAGTAGTGAACAATATGTCCTGTCTGATGCAGTATAAGTTTGCTCCAGACCTTATTGCTCTCGATGCATATGAAACTGTTGAGTCATGGATGGCTACAAAGAACCTAAACCCAAGGAAACTGATTCCTGCAATGATGCGTTATTCAAGTGAACCTCATGCAAAGTACTGCACATTCACACTTGCATTTTCAATGAGTTTCAGAAATGAGTTTATCAATTGATTTATTTATTTTTTTTCCCTTTTTGTTCTCTATTTCATAAATTTTTTATATTCCATTTTATAATTTTAATTCTATTTATATCCACCTCTTTTCACATGCAGGAATGAAACGCATGAAGTCATCAAATATCTTGAATATTGTGTTCATAGATTGCATAATGAAGATCCTGGAGTTCATAACTTGCTGCTTTCCTTGTATGCAAATCAGGTTGATTGGTTTGCGCTTTATATCCATGCACCTCTGCTATGGTGGTTATAAATGCTTTTTCATGTTCTTATTGTATTCTGGTAATTTGGTATCATGCATATTAAATGTATAGATGAATAGATGAGTTATATGTGCTCAAATGTGAGCAAGTGGGTGCTTTTAACCATTCATGCTTGTGCGGAGGATTGGCAACCTTTGTAATTCCTGTCATTGCATCTTGCACCTTACTATTTAACATCAAAATTACCTGTTTTTCCACTTCTCACCCACGTACCAAAACTGCTCTTTACTGTGTGGTGTCATTCATTAAAACTGAAATGACAGATTTTGGGCTGCAGTTTGAATATTCATGCAAATCAGAAGCTTGTTTTCCCGCTCATGTATGAAGACGAGGGCCATATTTTTGTGCTTTATGTTATTGTTCATTAATAATACTGAAATGCCATGCTTGGATTGCAATTATAAACGTACTTTAACAACAGCCTTCATGGAAATATTTTATGGAAGCTTTTAACACATGCCTTAGGAGAAATCAAATTTAATTTAGTCGAAGTTTTCTTGATTCTTGCAGCTGATGGATGGAAATTTTGGTTTATCTTATTAGATTTGACATAAGTTACAATTTCCTCTGGACATATCTGACATTGACATGGTGCCTATGTATGTGCTCAACTTGTTTCCCTTTTTCTATTCAGGAAGATGATAGTGCACTTCTACGTTTCCTGCAATGCCAATTTGGAAAAGGCCAAGAAAATGGTCCTGAATTCTTCTATGATCCTAAGTATGCCCTACGCCTTTGCCTTAAGGAAAAAAGAATGCGTGCATGTGTTCATATATACAGCATGATGTCTATGCATGAAGAAGCAGTTGCTCTTGCCCTACAGGTGAGACTAATGGGGTGATTATTGTGGTCAATCTTACAATTGCACCGATACAAAAATGAGGTAGCTTAATTAGAATCAACTGCTTTGCAGACGTCTTCATCCAAGATGTTTTATAAAACGTTCTTCATCAAAAGCTTTTAAATATCATCTTTCTTTCTTTTTCTTCCCTTTTCTTGTTCCCTTCTCCATTGAGGCCAAAATATGGTTGTGGTGGCTGAATCATAGGGTGGGAATCATGTTGCAATTCTGTAGAATAGAGTTATCCAAGAGCCAGAGTTTGAAAAAATTTGTTCAACTTATCCAGTTAGAAGTTCTTTAATCTGCAAGATTTTTTATATGCTAGAAAACACATTGAAGGGATTTAACCTGTTCTAAAATGTGACTTTTTTGCTCTAATTCACTTTTTCTACGCTAGGTTGATCCAGAGCTAGCAATGGCCGAAGCTGATAAAGTTGAGGATGATGAAGACTTGAGAAAGAAGCTCTGGCTTATGATTGCCAAGCATGTTGTTGAACAAGAAAAAGGAGCTAAGAGGGAAAACATAAGGAAGGCAATTGCATTTCTTAAGGAAACTGATGGTCTGCTGAAGATTGAGGATATACTACCATTCTTTCCAGATTTTGCCCTAATCGATGACTTCAAGGTACATTTATTTTAGCTCAGTTTTTGCCATCTTGATTAACAAGTTCAGCTATGATCAATCTATCTAATGATATTTAATACTTATACTGTCTTTTGCCCCCCTGTTGCCATGCAAATGAATGGAATAGCATTTGCTTACTTTTTGAATATTACATGCAAAGTAATTTGATGATTACATGCCTTAGATTATTGGAATTGGTTTATCTTATGCTTCAATTTGGAAATATATATGAATTTATGCAGGAGGCTATCTGCTCATCTTTGGAGGATTACAACAAGCAAATTGAACAGCTGAAGGAGGAGATGAACGATGCAACCCATGGTGCTGACAACATTAGAAAAGATATCAGTGCACTTGCTCAAAGATGCACTGTTATTGATCGTGATGAGGAATGTGGGGTATTGTTCTTCTTGATATTTGTTTGACAAAGCTGCATCTACTGCTCTTTTCAAATTGTTCAGATGTTGACTTGTGTACCATAATTACATAAAAATCCATTTTTTTTAATACATGAGGATTTAGTTAGCTGAATTTTGGTCATGTTTAAAATTATTTTTGATCTGACTCTGTAGGTATGTCGTCGAAAAATTCTAACTGCTGGCAGGGAGATTGGCATGGGTCGTGGTTATACATCAGTAGGGCCAATGGCTCCTTTTTATGTCTTTCCTTGTGGACATTCCTTCCATGCACAATGCTTAATTGCTCACGTGACTCGTTGTACGGCCGAATCCCATGTAAATATACTAACCTTTTTTCTCCTCCTCCTATGACATTTCATTGTGGCTATTTCTCATGTATTTAGCTGAAAGTTTGTTTTTCTTCTTCTCATTAGTATCTGCATTCTGCACTATCCGCAATAAAGACTAATGAGTTAATATTTTATTCAAGATAAACAGACCAATGAACTGTCCATTGTTTCAGATGATTTGATCCTTATTCTCTATAGTAATATTTGTCGGCACCTCAAATAGGCATGTATTCTTATTATCACCAATACCATCCTCATTTAAATTCAATGTAATGGCACATGTTGTAGGCTGAGTATATTCTGGATCTACAGAAGCAACTTACTTTGATAGGCAGTGAAGCAAGGAGGGAATCCAATGGTACCCTTTCTTCAGAGGAGTCCATACCTAGCATGACCACTGTAGATAAGGTTTGTGCACAACTTTCTGTTATGCATCAAGTGACATGTATCAGAAGATATTGAGAGAAATTTTGTATTGCACAAAGCATTCTACTTGCAATGCAATTTCAACTTCAAGTTCCTCTCCCATTATTATCATTATTATTACAATATCATGGTCAAATAAAATTCATATTGATCTTGTACGTGGTGGAACTGACTAATAACTGTGTACTCATTATGTCAAATTGATGGGCAGCTCCGATCTCAATTGGATGATGCAATAGCTAGTGAATGCCCATTTTGTGGTGACTTGATGATCCGGGAGATATCTTTGCCTTTTATACTCCCTGAGGAAGAAGACCAGCATGTTGCATCATGGGACATAAAACCAAACGTTGGACCCCAGAGAAGTGTCTCCTTACCTCTGTGAAAAATGTTACATTTTTTAGGGCTGCTGTGACCAATGTTTTCAGTGTGTTTTCTTGTGATTCTTTCAATCCTTTTTTTTTAAAAGAAAAAAATTGACATTCTGTTCCCTTTTTATTTGATATATGCGCTTGGCTCTCTAATTGAATGATTGCTATAGAAAAGTTGTTATCCCAATCCCCAGTGTAAATCATGTACATTGTAATATACCATTGCACCAATTTTTGTTCCTAGACTTTATAATTTAAGGGTGGAATCATGGCCCAAAAAAGATTGGAATTATAGGTACTCCCACTTGTCTATCTGTATTTGCTATTTACCACTACCGTTTTGTTTTTTTTTTTTTTGGGAAAAAAATTACCCTTAAAATTAATTTATACAAAGCAAGATCAATTAATTCTACTATTAATTTATTCACCTCTTTTTAACATAATACTAGTATTTCATTTTTTTTTCATGCAGAAAAACTTCTCGCTATTTTATTCTTCTATTTTTCTCATAAGATGGGTGACTAATTATAAATTGTTACAAATTACACTGTCAACGAAATTTTTTTCCTGATGATAAAATTTGTTGATAATTGAAGTTAAGTTCCTGTCTGTAAACTACTTTTCGGTATATTACTTTTAATTTCAGCATTTTCATATTTCAGTATTGTAAGTATTAGCGTAATACTATTATAATACAACTGATACAGCTTGTTGACATTGAAAATTTTATTGAGTATAACATTCTTTTTAAATATATTAGTAAAATATTTTATTGTGAATTTGCGACATAAATTTATGTTGAAATATTTCATTAAATATAAAAACAAAATATTCTAAAGCCAAGCAGGAGTTATGACGGCAGGTACATTACTAAGTGCAAAGCAAACATTCCGGGAGAAGGGGACTGGCTAGCCAACCAACCGCATGTAAATTTCTTGGAAAAAAAAAAAGGTTACTTGATGCGTTCCATATTAATAGTAATTCTTATAATATCATATAATTTTAATACACTAAAAAAATCAATATATTTGATTAGAATTGAATAAATGCGCATAGTATTACTACTAATAACATTGAGTTCAAATAGCATTAGTTTTATCACGATTGAACTCCATTCGATCAAGGATCCGTATATGATATATCCATAATAAAAATTATTGAACAACATCTCACTTTGCACTTTACCGCCGACTTTCCAAGTTTACAGGGACGAAATCCGTTTAATTATTAACCTTCTTTCCCCTGTACGACTAGGAGTGGACCAGCAGCGGATGCCAATTCCTATAAACCATCCTCGGATTCTGTTGATAAACGCTAGAATCACATTCCTCTATCACTTTTCCTGAGCCCCCATCAGTCCCAATCAATCGGCAGTATTCCCCAAAAGCTCAGCGGAATCAGTAAACAGTTAAACACACACACACACATGTTTCTCAGTGAATAAATCCCATTATTATCCAACGGCCATTGGAGTCCCTGACAAGGCCTCTCTGCATCTTGTTCTCCAACAAGACAAGAAACACGCTCGGTTAACTATCTGGGTTGAGTAGCACTGTACCCATTGCCAAACCCAAAATTTTAGGATTAAATATAAGAAAGTCGATGCCTGGAAGTCTCTCCTGACTCCTGAGTAGACTAATAAGAAAGGTACATATTAGTGCAGAGTGATCCCACTGTACATGTGAATCAAATCAAATCTTCTCAACAAACTACTATACACGCACGTTTTGGTGAGTTTAAAGATATGACCTTGCTTGCTTTATCATCCTAAATAATTGCTTATAACAATATATTAAAAAAATACGGCTGGCTTGTTTCTCCCATCAACACCAACCAAAAAATAGAGAGAGAGTAATGAAAAGACTTCAACAGAGCTCTCGTTCCATAATAATGATTCAACAAATCGATCCAAATAATTGAGGTCGAACTTTGAATGATAAAGGTTTGTGTAAGGAAAAAAGAGAACATAAGGCATGTATGTTTCAAAATAGGTGAATCTCTGCAGATCAACCCACGGATGAAGGAAACTACTTTGATTCTTAGCCAAAATTACTGAATAACCGCAAGAGATTATATTTCTAACGCCAAAATTGTTAATTTGCAGGAATTCAAAAAGGAAACAGAGACAGCAGAGGGTGTCAAATTTTCCATCAACAAATTTTACTGTATTCGAGGCTAAAAACCCTATCTCAGCTGTACAAATTACAAGATCATCAATTGAGCCATAAAACATATTCCACTCTCAATCCCTCAACCGAGTCATCATCCGAGTTGACTCAGTCAACTACCTTTGGCTCTTTCCGATCTCGACCAGATAACAGGATCTGGATCACTTTCTCCGGCGACCATAATCTCCGATGAACTCAACCGCCGCCACAGGTGGCGGAGGCCACGGTTGCTCAGCCCTGGCCCCAGCAGTTCAAGTACATCACTTTCCGGAGGGAGTCGTCGGCTTGCCTCCGGCGGTCCTCCGCGCCGGATCCAGAACCCACGGGAGCTCCGGTGGCGTCCGATCCCACGACGCCGGACAAGGGGCGGAGCTCTGAGAAGGCTCCGGCGGAGAAGAGGCGGGAACGGTTGTTGTGGATGGACTTGACGGCAGTCTTGCACTTGTGGCCAGGGTCGGTATGGCCCTGCGCCACCGCCACGGTGGCAGCCATCCAAACACGGTTCAAGTAACTCATCTTTGTGTTTTCTCTTCCTTTTTTTGTTCACTTTGTTTTAAGGTTCCTGTTTTCCTACGATGTCTTCTGCCTTAGGTAGGTATACTCAGAAAAGTTGGAGTGAGAGGTGAAAGAAGAGGAAGGGGTTATACTTATAGAAGAGGATGGGATTCAGAACCCAGTTACGACGTGGTTTTTGTTTCAATAATTGTGGTTTTCGGAGTGCTGTGGTGGGCCCTAGTGACTTTTTGGAGTCTTTGGAGTCTTCCCCTTTCATACTGTTGATAAATCAGATTTAATATGAGCTCTATAAACCACTTATTTTTAATTTATAATATTTAAAAATTATATAAAAATTTAAAATAATTAATTATATAATATATTTTAAATGGATTTTAAAAGTATGAAAATTTTATTTGATTTTATGAGGCAAACACAATAAAATTTAGTTTTAATTTTTTTAATTAAAATATTAAGAGATAAAAGTGACGGTAATTGCCAAACTTATAATCTTATGAGCTCAATTCAATAAGTTTGATTTTCAATTTAAATGCTTAAGTTTATTAATTTTCATGATTAATTAACGGCAGTAAGCATCTAATAATCATAACTAAAAAGTGTTATGGTGAGGAAGAGAGAGAAGGAGGGTGGGGTTTCGAGGAAACAGGTGGCGAGCTTATCCGAAAGTGACCTGGATGACTAATACGTTCTCCACTAAATTTAATCCAACAACCATTCATGAACTGACACGACACTTATGTCTCTTCCTTACTTTGTTGCTACTAAAATGCTTTTCTCTCTCTTCAATTCTTCGTGGGTTGCGGGCCCCCACTCATTATGCTATTCTGTCTGTTTCTCTGGGCTCTGGCCCACCAAATTTCTAATTTCTTATGCAGGGGTACTTTTGTCCGTTTACTGCAGAACCATCCTGATCCATCCTGACGCTGATTTTTCCTTTTTCCTTTTTCTTTTTATTAATAATTCTTAAATTGGGTCATACTCGTACGCTAGTCACCGAGTCAGCTACACGTTGAACTTTAGAAACGTGGCACGATGAGGTTTCATGGAACGGATGATGAATAATATAATGTGGGCCTGTGGTCCGATCAGCCCCTTGCCCATGGGCCGGGCATGGGCGTCACGTGCGTGTTGTGTTCCTCACTGGCTACCGCAAAGGTTACATACTTTAGCCACTGGCTGATCCCAAAAGCACAAAAACAGTAAAAAGAAGAAAAATCAACAGTGTCTCTCTAACTTGTCCAACTATCATTGGGCAATTTCTCTTAAAAATATAGGTTCAAAAAAGGGTTGAACTCTGACCGAAGAAGAAAAAAAAGTTGAACATTCTTTTTCTAATTTTTCTTTTCACGCGCATGAAATTGTAATTAAAACTGGAATTAAGTCCACTAAAAATTAATTCTTTTTTTATTTTTTGGGGTATTATAGATTAGAATCGATTAATCAGTGACGCTTAATCATGCGACTCGAGCTGATGATCACGCTAATTAATCGATCAGCTCCTTACAAAAAAAAAAAGAAAATCGATCAGCTCATCTCATGCAACCATATGCTGCAGAGAAGACGTCATGATAACTTATCCAACAAGAATAATCAGGAGGGAAGCAAAACACTACAGAGACATCTTAGTAGCGCCGCTGGTTTTTTTCTCTTACGTTTGTTTTAAGTCTAAAATCCATGTGTCGGAAGCAAGTGATTATGATTAGCCATTAGAATTGTAGTAAGCACATTGTTTTGTTGATTTTTTGTTTGTTTTGGGTACATTGTTTTTGTTTGTTTTCGTCGATGTTGAAGATCACGAAGCTATGTACACTAATTGCAACTTTCATGTGTGATTTTCGCAAAACGGATCAATTGCATGCACTAATTCACATTCTCACGTGTATTTAGCATAAGCCAAAACCCGCAGCGTTTGCTTGCCCATCTTATCTGCCGAAATTACTCAAGAAACGCAAAAGGACAATAATAATAATTAATAAGAGCTTTAGCTTACGTTTATACATATGATATGATTATTCCATACGTATTTTTTATATGCAGCAAATTTGATTTAGTGAGTCGCTTACGTGTATACGATCTTCCAAATATTCACTGACGCTAGCTTGCCGAAAATTCCCACTAGTGTTTTATACAACTAATATAAGTATTCAATATTTTTTGTTTCCTTTATATTTTGCATTTTGCCTTTTTTTTAAAGAAACTATATTAAAAGTAATGAGATTGTGACACGTAGACTTTGTAAAAATTTGCTCCATATATACCACCACCCACGATGGAGTACTCATTATATTGCGGAATTTTTATATACCGGATTAGAATTGCCTCCTACATAATAGCTATACATAAAACTGGTGACTGACTTCATAGCGCACTCAGTAGTCACTAGACAATTCACAAGTTTATATGTTCTTAACAAGCTAACTTGATAGTATTTGAGCTCAATCACCAACGATGTTAGCCCTAACCTCATTATTGATTCCCCCAAATAGGCACTAAGCCACTAACACACAAAGATGTTGTGCTTTTTCAAATAAAGGAGGTATATATTCTATCTCATAAGCTTACTTTTTTTAGTGGGCCTGTCCATTTTCGGGGATCTTGTGGAACTATATGAAATCTATCCTGGGTTTAGTTAAATCAGCACTTGTTATGCCAAATTGCAGATAATGATAGTGGCTGCTAGCCAATTATGTCCTATTGATTATCTTTTTCCGTCTAGTTTTCTAACCACAACCTCTTTACATGTTTAGATTAAAAAAAGACGGATAAGGTCTCTGTCTCTATCCGCCCTCAAAGGGATGGATTTTTATAAAGAGAGTTCTTACACTGTTTAGGACCAATTACTAGCTTTTTAATTACTTAATCCAGCAACAACCTTTATTGTTTAAGAAATCAAGACCAAACCTTCTAAGTGAAAGAACTCTCCCTTTATAGAAATGTTGTAGAAGCCAAAGCATACGTGGGATGCTGCCACCTTTGTAACCAAATCAAACGAAATAGGTTGTGTACATATATATACAAATTTTCCAAATTAAAATGTTCATATTCCATTGTGTCCAACTAGTAATAAACAAAGCGAAAGAGGAGATTATAATCTTATTCCCATGCTTTAGTGCATGCTACCAACTTTTGTTTTCTCTCGCCCGAACAATAATGGATATGAAAAAATAAATATTTTTCTTTTCAATGTTCAAATAGCTTATCAATATGAATGCAAGTACTTTTATAATGATTATTTATATTGAGCCACATTTCAAAGAGACGAATATATCTTGACTAACGGCAGAGTTGAAGCTGATATCCAAGATTCTAACCTCACTCTGATAGAGCATGTGTTTCATTAATAACAACTTCATCACATCCCTAAGTTTTGAACAGGGGAATGAAACTTCTAATAAGAAAGGATGAGGCTTTTAACCACTAGCACGTGAAGAAATGCATAAAACGTGGAGCTGTATGAGACTTTCGTCATGCATTCAAGCATGGCCAGGGATGGTCAGGTGCCAACAGTGAAACTGAAAATGGGAAATTTACTTCTTGTTTGTAGAAACATTATCGTAATTTATTGAAAGTGTTCCTTTAATGCCGCATGTATAATTAGATTGACCTGTATCCAAGATGAACAAATATACAGCATGGAGTAAATCCAACCACAGCAATAATAGTGAATACTCAATGTAGTACTTGGAATTGCACGTCCGAATCATTTTGATTTTTGAAATTAAAAAATTAATTTTTTAGTCCCTACAACCATAATAAGTGAATCGAATTAATATCTAAAATACAAATAAATCAAATTAATCCCTCAATGACACTTCATCAAAATGATGAGTTTCAAGGACTAACGAGGGACTGATTATAGTTATTTGTATTTCAAAGACTACGTGGACTCACGTTTTACATTTTCAAATACTAAAAGATTCTTAGATTTAGGGACTGGAGTGACTCGAGCTCACAATTTCAAAGCCCTCCAACAATAACATGAAACTGAGCAACAATATCAGTTAAAACAGACAAGCTATCTACAAGTTATGGGAGATGATGTACTATTACAATTAAGTTTAGCCGATCATAGTATTAATTCACTCGCATATAACACCACAGGCATTATTAAATAATGAAAAATTCAGTGTTTTCACATCTCTTAATAGCACTTTTCCAAGTCACTCAACTACATTTGACAGATCATGGCCAAGGAATTCAATTTCTGAACATAAAATTGGACAGCATTAAGGGCTTGACCCAAGAAATAACAGTGAAATACTCCATAATTTACACTGAATCAACAACACCTTCAACTTGCTGCCGGGCCAGGTATCTTTCTCTTCTTTCTTTCTACACAAGGAACAAGGGAACAGAATATGAGAAATTGAAACGAGAGCATCTAATATAGACCAAAATGGGAGAAAAGAGTGTAAAATAAAGTATCTTACCCATTCATCTATCACAAGACCTTCCCCAGCAAGCCGAGGACCAGTCTCCTCTGGGGGCTTCTTCCGTGCCTCCAGCGCAGCCTCTGCCTCAGCCAATTGCCGTTTAAGCTTATCCAGGGCCTTTAAGGAACAAAGTTTTAAATTATAACCCCACAAAAAAATGGTGGAGGTCAAATGACATTTGAGATATATTAATCTTACAGGGTTAGGGCGTTCAGGGTCCAAAAAGATAACCCGCAGAATTTGCTCTAGTGCTACCTGATCTCTTTGCTCATCAAACTGCAGGAAGAATCAAGACACAACTTTGTTCAGCATCCGAAAGCATTCTGCATGAATTATTGTAAATATACTGAATGCATGTTTTGTTCAAGACAACAAACCACTTCATCCCAAATGTTCAAAGTGGATATACTTTGGAATACAATAAACTTGGCTGATTAATCTTTACATGGATAAACCGAACAAGTAACATCACACATTTTCATATATGACAGATGGATTAAGAAAATTAATTATGTGAATAATTTCAATCCTAAAACTTGCAAGCAGCTTGAGGCTTATTGAAACATATGTTAAATACAGATATTTTATCTTTAATTTGATAACTGCAAAGTAAGTGAGGTAGTGTACTGAATATAGTTGAAACAGATAACACTAGCAATAAAAACTGTTTCATACAATATTGATATTTCAAAATATTAAGCATTCACCTAAAAAGAATTAAGACTTAGTCGATTGTTGAAATGATGTTTATCACTTACAGAATCAATAGTTCCACAATGGAATGGGTAGAATACACCGGACCAGACAGTTCACATTACGTTCAGTTCTAGCACTAATTGGATGAAGAGAATAGGAAAAAGGTTAAAGAATAAATCAGAATGGGACACGGGGCATCACAAAAGTATAATACTGTTGCAGATATAGTAAATAATTAAAGGACACTCAAATCTCCATAAGGAACAGAAAGCATTTGATGTCATCGAGGAAAATCAGGCCATGGATAAGCACAAAGATTCCAAAGCCTCCTCCTCTGCTTTGAATAACTGACATGATAAAATTCCAATTTGTTCCCCTCAAAAACAAAAAGAAAGCATACACCAATAATAATCTCATGAACTATTTGAGTCAAAACTATCTCAAGGAATTGAACGGTAGTCATACTGAATGTCATCTTCTCTTGTTATGACATACAGAGTCACGAAAATTTCAAGCATCTCAACAGCAGAAAGAGAAGTTACAACTTAAGCTTACATAAACAAGCAAGCATAAAAATGAAAACTATGAAGGTTGGTACCAGATGTCATGCAGAGAGCAATAATAAATTACCAGTTCTGGTACATAGTCCATTTCTCCCTTCACTTTAAGGCTCATAATTTTAAACTTGACCTTGCTTTTTTGATCAATTGGTTTCTCATTGTTCTCTGGTGGCTCCACAAACTTAAAAACTGCCAAATATGTCACACAACAATTGTAAGAGGATTCACCAAATTCCAATTACTTGACTAGTTTGTTTAACACAAGTTTAGAAGGACAAGTTACCGGTGGCGATTATACTTTCACCAGGTGCAAGAATACCACCTGGAGGGCGCATGTAACAACTCTTGGGTGCAGTTGTTTGAAACTGATACAAAACAAAACATCACCTTTAGCCGTGATTAAAGTGAATAAACAAAGCAAAAGAAATGCATTCAGATATTATAACTTGGTGGTATACAAGAATAGAAGTTTTCCATGGTCCTATTAATACATGCTGTGAAATCAGTTTTTCGATCTTATATGGTTGCCAATTATCAAAATCAACACTTGCTTCTAGAATTGATTTCAAGATAAGTGAAAATTTCTTGCTTTCTGTCATAATCACTTTTAGAAAAATTACCAAACATAAATCAATTTACTTCAAAATTAATTCTAACAAAATCAATTCTGACAGAATCAGTTCTACAAACGCAGAACCAAACACACTTAGAAAATGTCTAGATGGAAAACTCTGTTGAATTTAATTTTCAGGTTGAATAACACAAGCGTGTCCCAGGAGGGTTCAACATACATTGGCAGTGAGTTCCACAGAAGTTTCAATGAAGAGTTAATCACCAATTCATCATATGAGTGACATTGTAGTTTTACGTATGTGTCAAATATCATCTCTGAACCTAAGAAAATAGGGACAAAATGATAAATCGAGACATAAACCTCACCTTGAAAGCTACATGAGACTTGCTAGTGTTTTTAATTGCGATTGCACTCCTAACTTGCTTACCAGGTTCATCTTCAAAACAAAGTCACATCATATCAAACAGGGGACACAAATCTAAAATCTACCGGAAACTCAAATCACATTCTTAATCCTGCTCATAATTAAAAAGAAAAGAAAAGAAAGAAGCTAAACTTACCTTAAATATAGGATAGCAATGAAACAAGGAAAGAGATCAGAATTCACAAAAGAACACACTAGGAGTGATAATTATGAACAGAACAGCTCATTCCCAAGGCTTTAGAGGATAAATATTACAAATCAAGCAATTAAAACCAAAACACTAACTTGACAATAAATCTAAACAGAAAATAATGCCAAAAAAAATAAAAGCTTCATGACCAAACAAGTTTCATGAGACACATACAAGGAAAGTAGAGCTTGTTGGGAGGATCAAGACGGAGCCTCCTCCTCGTAGGAATCAGGGACTTGGCCACAGAAGAAACAATCCCTGAAGAAGATTGATGAGGAGTGGATCTATCAAGAGATTGAAGACCCTGGTTTTGCTGATGAACATTGTGCATATAAGATGCTGAAGATGAAGAAGAAGACGATGAAGGAGCATGTGTTGTTTGCCAAAACGGCATTCTACAAAAGCTCCAACCTTTCCCATCAGAACCTGACTTTTCACTCTCCACCGCCATCATTCTCCGGAATCTCGCCGGGAACAGCCACTTCCGGCAACTGGGTCTCAGAATTACTACCCCTAAAGTTTCAAGTTTTGTGTTTTGTGTGTGAAGGGTCTGAAGGCAGATTTGGCTCTTTGTACCAGAAAATTTTCTGTGTGTCCGCGTTGGTGAAAGCACTTGAACGTAGTAAGCCCCCAAAAAACACAAAGGTTGTTGAGTGTGACCTCACACGTAGTTTTTGATCCAAAACTTTTTCGTGTTTTGTCCAAACTGGTGGTGGTTACTGGTTACAGTACCTTTAATGAGTGAGACAATTTGGTAGCAGAAGGAGATTGCGGTGTGAATTTTTTACTGTGTTTTGTGTGTGAATGATGGAATGAATGAACAACTCGGATCTCAATGCTCCCAAAACTTTCTGTATTTGATTTGTGTGTTTGAGGTCCGGAGGGGCTGTTTGTTTTTGTGGGTTCCCGGGCTTTACAGTTGGTTTGATTCTGCCATCTATGCAATCATTTGCTGCTACTTTATATGATTTTTCACATATGAGTTTGGCATCACACCTTTTCATTCCCTATTGTAATTTCTTAATTTCCAAAAATAATTATGCTATGAGAATAATTGAATTATTTGATGCTTATATGTCTATCAAGTAAAATCAAGTGTTATATCCGAATTATTTTTATGTTTTATTGTTTCCTTTGCTGACAATATTTTAGATTTGGTGTTACTAAAGTTGATCTGTAATTGTCTGCTAAATGATTCAGATGTTGCAGCACATGGTTGCATTGCCTCCATATATATATATATATATATATATATCCATTTTTTAGTTTCTTTTTCTTTTTCTCTATTCGTTTGTGTATAATGACACACTGTATAATTAAGTAGTAAACAGTAACACCAGAAAAGGGGTAGGACGAATTGTGGTTTCTGTTCTTTTAAGCAAAAAGCAATTTAGATAAGAACAAAAACAAAATCAGCATCCACAATAATCAACTTGGCTTCAAATCTAAACCACAAAAGGAGACGAAATAAGAGGGGAAAAGCCGTGGATGCATGCTTTTACCAAATTGACATGTCTTTCGCCAATTTTTTTTTCCTCCTTCCTTTGTTGGATTCTCCTTGTGCTTGAAAACAACAGAAGAAAGCTTCTTTTAACTAGAGAGATTATCATCCCATAAAGCCATGCTGCAATGATATGCTATGATGTTAGAACATTACCCATAAGTGGTGTCATTAAGAATGACAACACAGGAAAACCCACTTATCCCCCCCTGTGGCCCCTCTTGCATGAGGGCATCTTTATCCTTTTTGCTAGATATATTACCATTTTGAATGGGTAAATACTTTAGGCTCAATCAGTGATTTGATTTGAAACAATCAAACAGCCTTTGCTCAAAAGATACTTTTCTCCTTCAAATCTTGAAGACTCTCTACGTGCACATAATGATAATGTGCCCGTCGCTTAGAAGTTAGGATCACTTCCATCTTCTAGTTAATTAATATACTAAGATAATCAACTAATTCAGTCATGGAATGACTTCACATAGGGCAGGTAAATGAGATGGATTACGTGATAGGTTATATGTAAATATTATTCAATATGAAATACTAGTACTAGTTAATTACAATTGTTGGGAAAAGGAATTAGATTGGTTCAATTTGTAAACTATCATTTTTGTGTACACTGCAAAGAATGTTAACCATAGAAAATAATCATATTGTATTTAGCAGATCAAGTGAAGCCTTTTAAGGTATAACATCATTATTTTTGGGGTAATAAATGGGGTGAAAGTAAAAGAAAAAATTAAAAAGAAAGAGCAGAAACAGAAAAGAAAAAGATATAATAGCATGGCCCCACACGGAGGCAGGAGTCAGCCATGAGCCATGTGTAACTCAACCCCAAAATAGTACCAATTTAAATAAATAAATAAATAATCGAAAAACACAGTCAAGAACTCTTCAAAATATATTAACAATTTAATTTTAATATATTATTAATATGAGAATAAATCATATATTTCATACTAATGTAAATGTAGCTTTTTCAAAATAATTTTTTGACATGAACTTCTTAAAATTATTGTTATAGAAGTTATGTATTTTTTGTTTTGGTTAATCTATGTATTTAAACTGAATCTATGTATTATTTGGTTAGTATAAAAGACGAGATTTAACATGTATTCTTTGATGTTCTCTAGACATAATTGATAAGCCGGCCATCGAAGATAGGTCGGACCACATACTAGGCATGGCATTTAGCCACACCAGCTAAGTGTTATTAATTGTTTAACAAGTGTGGCTAAACTGGCTAAGTTTATTGGACATTTAGCAATCTCTTAATCCATTTAACAACATTTATTAAATGTTGTTAAATATCTAGTGTACGATACACTTTATTTCTTTTCTTGTACCGCAGCCAAATCCGATAAATTGTCAATAATCAGAAAGAATAGTGATGAAGAAACTGCAACTAAAGCTCAGGGTATTTTTTTTTTTATATGAAATTTGGGTGGTGTATTTACATTAATATAGTGTTTTGAAAAAAATTTACACAATATGGTATTTTCAGTATAGAATTCGGCAAAGGCAGATTCAATACTGAATCCGCCAAAGTCGGATTCAATAAAAAAATATTTTTACACTATATTCATCGTAAATTCAGAGTAAAAAATAATATTTTATTGACGGATTTAATAAAATATTATTTTTTATAGAATCCGCACCAAAAATCAGATTCAATAACACAAAATCCGTCAATGGTATATTCTAAACACTATATACAAATAAATTTACTCATTTTCTCATATTTATGTAAATTACTTGTAAAAACATGCTATATAAATTATTTTTCCTAAAGCTCACGCTTTTCTTCTTTTTTTCTGCCCCCTTCTCTAATCCTTATGGAACTCCAAGCAGAGCAATTGACAAATAAGAATTTACTAATTAAAATACTTTTAGAGCATGATAAACCGGAATTATTAGAACATTCATCGACAATCAATTTGTTAAACAGGAAAGGGAAGCCTCTTCACGGTCAGTTTTTTTCTTTTTTTCTCCTTCAGAAATCAAAAAAGTTTGATCAGATAAATGTTAATTAACGAAGTTTCACCTAGAGATGAATCATTAGCCGTGTGAAAGTGGGAAAAAAAAATGCCACAGAACACACATAAATATCCGGAATTCCTTAACAGTGCCGCATCTTTCTTTCATCAAAATTTACATTTCAATCAACATCTGTCACAATGGACAAGCAGTTTCGGATACTATACAATCACCATTAGAGATCAACATGACTCCATAACAAAACTCATCAGTCCCAAACCATCCCTAGTGGTGGAGGTTCAATCAAAGACAACAAAACCATGTGTGACTCTAGTTATTGGGACCCCAGCAGCTTAAGTACATGACTGTCCTTAAGGATTCCTCAGATTGCCTTGCCTTTTCCTTCTTCAATTTGCATGAAGCCATAGCTGAAGAGGAGGAAGAGAAGTTCTTAGCCTGAGACAGTGATCCAACATGTTTCTTGACATGATGTTGAGCTGATCTTAAAGCATGATTCCACCTGCACAACCCCATCTGATCCTTCAAGGCCTCCACAACCCCAACACTGGCTGCTGCCACAGTCCAAGCTTTGCTAGCTGAACTCATATTGCACTAATTCTTGTTGAAATTTGGCTTTTGAGATGAGAAATGAAAAATTAATTAACTGGGGTGTTGATAATAGTGTGCTGATACTTGATGATGATTGAAGTGTCGCTTAGTGATTTTTTTGACTTGAGGAAGCAATTTGGGGGTGAAGTTGGTGGTGTTATATAGAGGGAAGTGCTTGAGATGTGAAGGTTGCTAAGCTGAGGAAGCTGCCAAAGATTTGGATAAAAACCACGGGTGGAAAGCGGTCTCTAGCTAGTGGTTTTGAGGGGAAGCTAATGGTTTTTCAGTTTTTCTAATGTTGTTTGGAGTTTAGGAATCAAGTTCAATGCATTATCCTCAGTTATAGGACCACTTGTCATTGTCACATAAATGTCACACTCTTACCTATGTACAGTGGTATGTGCATAATGTGAATTTTAAAATGCAGGTTTTTTTTTTTTGTTGGTATATAAAAGGCAGCAGTTGTGTAATGCTGTGCTTAGCACCTAAATTGTAAAATGATAATGGGTTTAATACATAGATGCCCAATATTTATGGATGCATCATGCCATCATGATGCCCTCACTTAATTAGTTGTGTAATGTTGTGATTGTGTAATGTTGTTTTATCTTCCAAATTGTAAATTGATTAATAGATTAATACATCTCATAAAAAATAATAATACATAGGTGGCCAATATTTATGAATGCATCATGCCATCATGGCCTCACTCAAATAAATTAAATAACTGAGTGGAATTTCATAATAGAATGGATGAGTAAAGATAAATAACAATTAAAACTCAACATAGAAAGTTTTTAAGCAAGGCGCCCCACTAGTCATTTTAATAGTTCTACTAGATTTTATGAATACGGAGCCAGATCTTAATTAGTTGATAAAGTAATACTACTCTATACCAAAAAAAAAAAAAAGTAATACTACACAAGCTAAGATGCAACTCTCTATTTATCGGCTTAAATTATTCTCCATATCAATTACACTTTTGTTTAAATTGTATCTTGTCTGATTTGATATGAACACCTGACATTTTTTTTATCCATTTTCTATAAAACTCTGAAATTAGTGAAAATAGAAATAGTAGTTGGTGAATTCCGCTAGGAAAACGCAGCGAAGTTTTGATCACGTAAATTATGCCCTGAAAAATGTTTTTTGAACACTCACTCTATCGACAACCCATCAAAAGAATTCAATAGATTTGGTGGAAAAAAATCAAACAAAAAATTTAAAACAAAATATTGCATTGCTTCAATGAAAGGTATGACATAGATATTGTACCAAAATATATATACACACACGCACACAAAGATATCGATGGTGTTTATCAAAAGAGGAATGCACACATGTCAGTTCATCTAAACTCAACCTGGCCGTGAGGATTTAAAGTGGCAGATTCTTTACCTTCAGTTTTTTCGTTTCTTTGGTAATTTTCACCTTCAGTTTGATTCAGTCGAATAACTACTATTGATAACCCGAACCGTAAATTATTTTCTATTTTCCAAAGTTGAGGGGCAATCACACGTTAGTCATAAGAAGTTTATGCTTTCCCTAATGATTAAGTGCTTGGCAATTGCAAGCGCTTGCCTTCTTTTTTCTTTTCAAATTCTGTATGGTTTTGTTGCTCTTTCTTGAAGAAAAAGGATATAATAAATCACAGGTTAGAAAAATCAATATATGATAGCAATTTGGAGAAATGTAACATTGCCATTAACATCCCTTATAATTGTTCATCACTATATATACATTCCCATTAACTAATGCCAGTACGGGAAACATATATAGATTATGATTATGATTATGATTCTCCTTCCTTCAATTGGGACCCCAGCAGCTTAAGTACATGACCGTCCTCAAGGATTCTTCTGACTGCTTTGCCTTTTCTTCCTTTAGTCTGCAGGAAACCATCGCAGAAGAGGAAGAAGAAAGCTTCTTTGTCTGAGACAATGATCTAACATGGTTTTTGACATGATGTTGTGCTGACTTCAAGGCATGATTCCACCTGCAGATTCCCTGATCCTTCAAGGCCTCCACAACTCCAACACTGGCTGCAACTGTCCAAGCTCTGCTTGTTGAACTCATCTTGGAATGATCAATTCTTGAAACTCTTGTTTTTGGCCTTTTAAGATGATCAAGAAAAAAAATGAAATATTGAAGTTTATTGATTGTAGTGTTGCTTAAGGGGTAGTTGAAAAGAGAGAGCAGGATCTTTTTATGTTTTGATGGAGAGATCAAGTGAAGGTGGTTGTTGTTATATAGAGGGGAAGCTGGCGATGCCCAAGTTATTATTAGGCAAAAGAAACCTACACCGAAGATTAGGAAAAACCAGAGGCTGAACGCCCTGCTGGTGGTTTTTGTGGACAATGGTTTTATTTTAATGGATTTTTATGGGTAAAGTTAAATTCATACTCCCTAGTCACTTCTCAGTGATACAGCCACATGTCTACATCAGCATGAGGAAATTGTTATGCTTGCACATCATGAGGAAAAGTCCTGCTGTACTCTACTCTTTGTGTTTTTTTTTAAATTTTTTGACATATGCAGTATATGAAATATTATTTTAAGTAAGACCAATTAAAAAATGTGATGGAGGGAATCTTTATAAATTCTGGCAACTTTTATGGAAATCAAGCCATTAGCTTGTGTTGATGACTCATATTGGACGCACACCTTAATGGATACCATAAGTATGAACTGCCTCTATCAGATTATTTGCTATATCATCACTAAATAAAAAAGTTGTTGGCTTATATCACTTCAGCATGGCTCATGAGCAGGAGCGCATTACTCATGATGAATATTCCATTAAAATTTAAGAGTGACCAATCTTTAATGGCTTAATATTATATTAAATTAAAGAGGGGTGGCGGGTAAGATTAAATCTTGAATGGCTTTCGTATCAAAAAATCTTAACGGTTTAAATATTATAATCAAAGAGAGGTAACCGGTAAAGATATTATCCACAACCCGTTAAACAAATATCTATTATGGACAAAGGAAAATATAAACGCAAAAGTTTATTAGTATCATTAAAAATGAAATAGGTTTAATTAAAGTTCATTCCAATTTAAGGTCAAACCACTCATCAAACATTTACAGATAATCATTACAACCCGTAAATTAAACCATAAATCAAACTCAAACTCAAATCATAGCCAATCAAATGAGAAAGAAATCCAAGTGTGCCGACGCTGATGTTTAATAGTATTAATTGACAATTTTGTTATTAATCATATATTACCTTCGATAATTTATCACATATAATACGCGTTGATAATCAATTATTACACGCTTATTACATGCACAAAAGTGATGTCTAAATGTAGTGTGTAAATATATATTTTTTGATTGATTCATGAGGATACCACAAGGTACTGAAGTTCTTCTATCAAGTAGTCACAAAGGTTTGGAATAGTTTGGGATGAACCTTAAATCACAAGCAGGGGAAGAGACATTATGTTGAACTCCAAATGCCAGAGTAAGCAATTACACTGACGTAATTTAAACTTTAATTTGATCCTGTGTCAGACATGATGAGACACCCTCATAGTTCCTTCATACGTAAATTATCTCTAGAAATTGACTCCATTCATAATCTTGCTCCGCCAAGTTTAGTGAAATTGGATATCATATGAAACCTATTAAAAAATTCACAAAAGGCTGAAAATCGGGATAAAAGAATTAGTAGACGAGCTGAACTAGAAACAAATGCTGATGGAAGTATTTGTAATTTGAAAAAAAAAAAAAGACTTCACAACTGCAATTAATAGTAATCATATAATAATATTTCAATTAGTGTACAATAATCAATTTATATAAGCTAATATGGCCTCTTTTCTTATATGGCCTAGCTTCAATTAAACATCAAAACTCTTGCTCTTAAAGCTTTTTTTTTTTTTTTTTAAGTGAGTGATAGAAAGAGTGATGAATAAGTAAAGTAACTGAGGTGGTAATATTATTATACATAGATGCCACAGATGACGGTTGAATAATAGAAGTGTGTGCCAGATTTTTTATAAGAAACCAGTGGCGTGGGAAGCCAGTGGTTTTTGGTTTTTTGTTACCTGAAGAATATAAGGGTAGTGTGTCGTGCTATTCTGCTGCTATGACACATGTCTCTGTCAATCAAGTGACACGGTGTGCCACCCTGTTGGAATGTGGACCAATGATTGAGCCACACGTGGAGATTCAGGTTTAAGTTGAAGATAACTTGGGCACACGGTTTGCTGCATCATGTGGAATCAATCAATCAACCTTGGACCCAGGTTTCTGGAAAGAGTAGCGGATTGGAGCCGCTTGTTTTTCCTTCCTAACTTGTTTTCAAGGCATTAAAATAAGTAGACTAGAATAATGAATAAAATAAGAAAACTGCAATCAGTTAGTGCGTGCCTTAGGGCTGGTTTCTCTCCAATATGGCGGCTAATATTAATATTTTTTTTGTTGTGGTGAGGGGCTGATACTAATGTTTGATAGTACTGCTTGATTTTCTGTTTACTAGAAAAATAATTGATATTGCACCAAAAAGAAAAACGGTTTAGAATTTCACATAATTCATTCAATCTGTTTCAAGTTTCAGCATATGAAGATCCTAATGTTGAAAGTTGAAATAATAATATTTAATGATGAGGAGGTCTGCGTACACTTGCAAAACCGATGACATGCACATGGGTTCATTTCATGCCCAATTAAGAATGAAATTATGCTGAGCCATTCACCGCAACACTAGGATTTAATTCAAGAAAATACTATCTAGAGATTATTTTTCCTGTTGAAATTTTCTTCCTCTTCTTTCTTTTTTCCAGTGATCTGCCCTTTTTGATAAAATAGAAGATATATATATGGTCGCCAGATGGTCAAGAATATTTGGTAAAGATAGTCCCTCCTCACCATACTTTTTAAAATCCAATTCGAAATCCAAGGGCCAAAACAATATGAATAACAATGATTCTGAATTTAATTTTCATTGATATATGCATTTACTTCGTTTCTCTGAAACTGAGAACATTTCAGGCAGAAGAAAGAGAACAATTTCCATCTAATAATAATCTATTAACATTATCTATATAAAGCAATTCCCTATTCAAATCACAATTCCCAGAATTGCAAAATAAAAATAAATCTATGCTGCTTTATTGATTCCTTGGGTCACTTCAGTTGGGACCCCAGCAGCTTAAGTACATGACTATCCTCAAGGACTCTTCTGCCTGCTTGGCCTTGTCACCCTTCAATCTGCTTGCAACAAGAGAAGAAGAAGAAGACGAGAGATTCTTTGCTTGATACGTGGATCTAACATGGCTTTTCACGTGCTGATGGGCAGATCTCAACACATAGTTCCACCTGCACACACCCAGCTGGTCCTTCAAAGCCTCCACTGCTCCAACACTGGCAGCCACAATCCAAGTTCTGCTTGTTGCACCACTCATCTTGTGATATGACCACACAGATGAACACTAACTGTATGAGTAGATTGAGATATTGAGCTTTGGTTGAATTCCGAAACAAGATATGACACTGTAGGTTGCCAATTAAGTGCGGTTGGTTGTTGTTGGAGGAAAATGAGATTTGGTAGCTCTTATTTATAGGGAAGAGTTGAGTAAGATACCATATGCTAGAGTTGGTAGATACAACTGGCAACACACCTGGTTTGGGGGAAACCAGAAGCTGTGACCGGGCGGTTTTGGAAAACAGGAAGAGTGCAAAAGGAAAATACCTATTATTAAACAAAAATATAAGTCTTGACCCTTTTTCATGTTTTAACAATATAAAGTAAGAAGATGGTGTATATTATTGATGGGTAAATATGAAATTTCGCATGAATATCAGATGGTTTGGTTGGACTAGGAAGTAGGAACCACTTGTATGTAAAAGTCACAGATAATAACATCTTAATGTTACACTCCTGCTTTGTGGGTCCTTATCCTACAACTCGCTTAGCACCTTTTTCATATTGAATAGGAAATTGGGATCTACAAAGGCCATAAACTGCGAATAAAATATGAAGAAAGTACTTAAAACATAGCCGGTTGCTATAAAAAAAATAATGATCTGATAAATTTAGTATGATCTAAAAGAAATCCAAGTTAAATGCCAGTTAAGGAAATTAAATATCCTTGGCATTAACAACAATTACGCTCACACTTCACTTGTCTGGTTAAGGACAAGCAGTAGTATCATTGAACAAAGCGTCAATTCCACATGAACTATTGTCAATTAAATTGCAGTGATATGACCTAGACCTTATTATGTGATGCAAATATTAGGTATTTAGAAAAAGGTCATCCAACCTATGACCGTGAGTTTGGGACTTAGGGAAAAAAAGGACTCTACAAATTCTTTTTTCTTATATTTTTAAAATCAAAACTCTCTAGTACATCCAAGTAAAAGCTGCACTTAAATAGGCTGCTATATTGGTATTGTGGATTGTGGATTTGGCTCTGCCTTTGTTCAGTTGAGCACTCCATATCCATAATATGAAAGAGCAGATAAAATTACATAACAATTTTGTGCATCAAAAGTAGATGTCAAACTCTTAACTATTATATGCTCAACAAATATAATTATGGTACTCTCTTGCAACTCTTGAAACCTGGACAAATAGTGACATGGGAAATCTCATTTCCTTCAATTAACTTGTATAAGGTAAAATGCAGCCTTTCAGAATCATTCTTCATATTTCTGTTCCAATATGCATGTTGACTCCTCTGATTTGTAAACCATCTTCCTTCAATGATTTCCAAGAAACAATTTGAGAACTGCATGGAATCTTTTTGAGCATACATATCTTTGTTTAGTTGGGACCCCAGCAGCTCAAGTACATGACAGTTCTAGACTTCTCTGAATGCTTCACTATCCTCATCCCTCAAATTGCCTGAAGCCATTGAAGAAGAAAGCTTCTTAGCCTGAGACAAAGACCTCATATGGGGTTTAGCATGTTGATGTGCTGATCTTATGACACAGTTCCACCTGCCTATGCCCTGATCCTTCAAGGCCTCCACCACCCCAACACTAGCTGCCGCCACAGTCCTATTACAAGCCCGCCTTGTTTACCTCATTTCAATTAGTTCTGTGAAAACGACAATTGAATTGACAACTCTTCAATGATATGATTTTGTGTGGAACTTAAGAAGAAGAAGGTGATAAGTTTGGATAAATGTATTTGACAAATATTGATGGAATGATGTGAACTGAATGGACAGGTGGTTGTAACATATATATTGAGATATAGAGAAAATGAAAAAAAAAAATGCTTTAGGTAGGAATATAATATCCAACACTAACATCAGGAACGCAATCAGAAAATTTAGATAATTGGAATAAAATTAATTCTTAAGCTTACTAAAAATATTTTGCATGATATTTCTATTAACATGGGATCGAACTTAATAAAATAGTGAATTCAAAATATACATATACTTACATATTTTGAAATATATTTTCAAATTTTAATGGTGACATAAACCTTCATAATTATACATGTAAATCCGCCCCCCATCAAGTAGGACACACAACATGAGTAGTGTTATGATGAGATATGGTATAAATTAAACTAAAATTATATAAAATATAACTAAAAATTCCTAGAAGTAGAAATAAAGTGCAATGCATAGTGATACGGGTACATTGTCTATTTTAAAGTATCAGTACATAATATTAATATAGCAGATTTAGCTTGTGTGCAAAACCAGAGGCCGGGAGTGTAGGCTATGAAAATTGAAGGAACATGGTTTTGGCTTTTGTGAGGGTGACTTGTGGTGTGAGGGGGAAACCTGAGACGGGATATCTAAGCATCTTTGAACAGTTTGTGTGCTTCACTTGTAGGAATAGCTAGGAACACGATAAGGTCCACACCACTTGCAGTACTAGCTAGCCATGGCTCATTAGTCATTACTCATTAGAAAGGACAAAAAATGTGATGTTGCTACTTGCTAGGGCGTTTTTGGGCTTTTATATTAAAAAAACAAAAAAATAATTATTTACCTATATGCACCGCATGCATATTATTCATGGATATACACTGGTTTTTTAGTACAAGCAATATATGATACAGTGTCACATATCTAATGAAAGGATCATCCATAGAATATGTGACACTGTGTCGCGTATCATATGTGCGAGAAAAGCACATAATACGTGGGACTATCTCACGTATTATGTTTTGCGGCCCTTTATAAATTAAGGTCTCAGCTCAAAATATACAACAGCCTATTTCTGAGTGAGTGGGTTATACTCTTTCAGCTGTGAAAAAAAAAATCTAGGAGATATTATTTACTTGTTTATTATAATTGTGAAATTATTCAAAATTTCCAAGATGTGGTAAAGTTTTGTGCTCAAAATCCAGTACTTATTAGTGTGTATTCATCTATGAGTCTGTCTGAGGTTCACAGTAAAATTTTTCACAAGTTAGGGGAAGAAAATAAGCAAATAACCCAGATGATATATCGACTACCTATATTAATCAGTCAAGGTGTGGTCCGATATGGAAGTTGCAACATTGATACTGATGATGACTTGATGATGATGTTTGATTGCCATAGTCAGTTTCCCGACCTTCATGTTATGGAGGTATTTGTAGCTATGGGAGGTTTGTAGTTGAGCTCTGAAGGATCAAATCCCATTCAAGCTTTTGATGGAGCAACTTTAGCTCAATCTCGTAGAACAATTTCAAGAGAAAGTCCAATGCAAAATGAAAATGTTGGATAAGTAAATTTGGAAGAAGGGGCCAATGGCTCGATCTTGAGAGAACCTGCGGTCAAGGGAGGTAGAGAACTTGAACTGGATGGTCCAATTATAGGCTATGAGCCATATAATGAAATAATTTCTGAAGAGGAGCCGAACGACGGTAAAATTTAATTATACTATTTGCAGTTTGTTATATATTTGGTCTATTTTGTATTTTTTGTGGTTAGCATATTTTTTTATGTTATTCAAATCTTATTCATGAATTGGGGTTTTTTAATTTAACTAGTGGAATTTGTTAAATTTTTTATTTTAACTTATAAATTTGTATCTATGGATTATTGTGTTATAATTTTTACTGCCGCAAGATGATAATGACGAGATAGTGCCCCCCACCCGAACCCAGACATTTACAAAAACTCTCATGTGCAGTGAAAGTGAATGGGTTGGTCACTATTCAAGTGTGAATATGGAAGAAGCTCAGGTGACCATGGAGCAGGGTTGAGGGGCACTATGGGTAGTGGATACAATGTGCAATTATTTGGAGACTCTCCTTTGCAAAAAGGGCAACAATTTCCTAATAAAGAGTCTGTGCTACTTGCAGTTAAAAATTATAGCATCCGAATGGATGTTGAGTACAAGGTCTATGAGTCAGATCAAACAAAATATCAAGGCAAATGCGAGCACTTTGAAAGTGGGTGTAACTAGAGCATCAACGTCACGTATAGACGGAAGAGGCAGGTATGGGAGGTTCGCAAGTACAACGAAGAGCATACTTACTTGGTTAGAGGAGTTTCACAATATAATTCCCACTTGGATGTTGATGTCATCACTTCTTGCATATTTTCTTTGGTTGAAGCCGACTCGACAGTCCCAATTAGAGTGTTGCAAGCCTCAGTTCATGAAAAATATAGATTTTCTGTTTCGTATAGGAGGGCATGGCTTGCAAAACAAAAAGACATTGCTCGGATTTATGGAGATTAGGAAGATTCTTATAATGAGCTCCAGAAATGGCTACTTGGTTTGTAGTCTTTTATGCCAGGTGCCTTTGCATGTTTAATTTTCATTTTATTTTCTTGATTAATCGAGTAACTAATTATTTTTCTTTTTTATTAATTCATTTTAAGAACATTGTTTGAAATTTCAACTCTGTCTTATTATAATGGAAATTTGGTTAACTCCACATGTATGATGTTTCATCGTGTATTTTGGATATTTTCGCCTTGTGTTGAGGTATTTAAATATTGCAAGCGTTTTGTTTCAGTGGATGAGATGTATTTGTATGGCAAGTATACGGGTACACTACTTATAGCAATTGCACAAGATGGTAATTCAAATATTCTACCAATTGCATTTGTTGTGGTTGAAGGAGAGACGAAGAATGCATAGGCATTTTTTCTATCTAATCTTCGACAACACGTGACACCACAACAAAGGGTTCTTATAATCTCTGACAGACATGCTGCAATCAAAGCTGCTTTAGATGCGGAAGGCAATGGATGGCATCCTCCACAAGCCTACCATGCTTATTGTGTTTGCCATATTGCTTCTAACTTTGCACTAAAATTCAAGGACAAAGAAATTAAGTAGGCTCTAGTCAATGTAACATATTCAAAGACTCAGGCAGAGTTTGTACTGGCTACTTGTGGATATCCAGATGTACACTTGGATTGGACTTCTTTTGTTGATGATGTTTACAACATGCAGAGCATTTTCAACGTGTATAGGATGGAGTTTCAACCTGCTTCAAATGAAACACTCTGGCCTCAATTCAATTGGTCTCGACTTAGGCCTAATCCTAAGCTCAAATTTGTGAAGGAGGGCCGACCTGTATCATGTAGAATTCGAAATGAAATGGATGATATTGAGACTGGTCATGGAAAGCGGTGCGGGCTGTGCAGGTAGCTAGGTCACAGCAGGCAACGCTGCCCACAGGTTTTAGGCTCTACCTCCAGTCAACTAGGAGGCTCACGGCAATTGTAGTTATGTTCCGAATTTGCGTGTTGTGTTGTGTACTATTGGCACCGTAGCCATCATCTACTCATTTAAGTCATTTCAATATCTAGTCTAGTTATTATAGTAAAGTTAAATGCATGTTTATCTTTATATTTTAGTATTTGTGTTCAAATTCTTTTTTTGCATTATTCACACAATAGTCGGGAAGATAAAAAAATAATACTATATAACTGAGAGCAAAGAAGACCACATTGAGAATGTACACAAAAAAAAATTAAAAGAAAATAAAAAAAAGCAAAATTTAAGAGAAAATAACATAAAAAGCGAGGCTTTCTTGATCTGCCAAATACTCAAAGGGATAGGTTTGTCAACCAACACCTACAAAAGATATCATAGTATAGAATTAGTTTAAAAATTTAGAATGCGGGGAAAATGTAATACACAAAGACAACAATAAATTAATGCAATTGTATAGCTCCTTACCTCATGGCCTAGCGGCCCCGCCTGCGTCGGATAGGGGCTCCAATGTGTCCTCCGGTGTACCACCGACGAGGATGGATGTCTCGCACAGGCCTGCAGGCTGCTGCTTCAAAACTGTCAAGTTGCTGCTCCTCATGCTGCTAACTGTCAGACTCTTTGGTCCTCAGTGCCGAGACTACGAGCCTCTTTATGTCGCCCGATGGTGGAGTTCCACCCAAAAGATCAAAGGACGGAATCGCACCCACATTGTGATGTTACTCCCATACAGGAGATAAGGAGGGCTGCCTGGGTGGAGCATTTAGATCAAACTCATGCTCCGTATGCTCATCTGGATACCACCCCAACAATCTGTAGAGATCCCCCATGACATCTGCTCGACTGGGTCCACCTGCTGGAGTAGGTCTATATAAGCTGGCTGTGAGATACCTGGTTGTGAGCTAGACTTACCAGTGTGAAACTGTGGCAGGAACTGATAATCAGGATGAGTGCTAGGTTCACCAGTTTAGTAGCCACTCCCACTAGCCTCAGGCTGAATATTGGGGTCACCCATCTGGAAGCCACTCCTACCAGACTCGGGTTAAGTGCTCGCCTCTCCTCCATGGTAGCCACTCCTGCCAGGACCCCCATTATCACCACCATTGCCATCATCACCATCAATATCGTTAGCATCATCAAGACTCTCCTGTCAAAGCTGTCGACGTATAGTGTGAGTCCCCACTCGAGCACCCCTCTCAGCTCGATGCTTGTCTGGAACGTGATCAGACCTCTGTGGAACATTCGCCATGGGGACATGCATCGGTGCATTAGGTGGCAAGTATGCGTGTTGTGGAATACTGGGTGTCAATACCCTATGCGCAACATCGCAATACCATATAAAGTACTCTACTGATGGCACCTGAACTGAGCTGGGCCAACATTGTATGATGATACATCTTTCATGTTTGATGGCCCACAAATTATACCACACCCCATTATGGTTCGGCCACCATGGTGAATGCCCGTGTGCATCCTTTCCAATCAGCCCATCAACGTTTAGTAGCTCACCTGGGATGGGCTGCTGTGCACCAAACTGTTTGCGCACACAGTCCACCTGGTGCTACTCAACAGTCGGGAAGCATAGAAGGGAAGTCACAGAAGTCCAAAGGCTTGACTCCTAATAATCTGGTGTGGCCATAAGTATCTCTTAAGTGTTGTATGGAGTCCAGATGAACTGCAATTGAATAAATACTCATTATCTCCCACAATTATATTGTATTAATCAAAATTTTTAATCCAAAAAATAATATACTTACATCATTGTATGACAGTAAATCAAGTTGCATCCTCATCTGATGTAATCTAGTGCCTGTAATATCCAGCGAACATCAACATTCGCGCCACCTGAAAAGCAAATTTTCCTTTTTTATATTGCCTACCCAAAAAAAAAGCGAGTTATGTAATATAAAGTTTTATAATGGAAAGCGGAATATGACATACCTCATCGTCAGTGGAAACACTATACCAGCGTCAACACTCGGCTGCAGCTGTGGCACTCTATACCAAATCCAAGACTGGAACAGATAAAGACATCCACTAAAATTTATGCCATGCATGCTACAAGCCCGACTAAGCCCCCGGTAGAGTACGAACAGCACAGCAGATCCCTAGCTGGCTCCCACACTCGTCAAAATCAGGCAATAGCAGGAGATACCTCGGTTGCACCCTGGAAGAAGACATATCACCAAGCAGCATACCTCCAATCAGCAACAATATATATGCACATGCTGGCTGCATGATTCATGCCTCAGTCTCCTGTGGGGCCAACGGGAGAACATCTCTGCTAAGCCAGTCCATGGAGAATGTGTTCTTATACACCCTCCAATAATCCTCCTATGGCAACCTCCTAAGCAGCTGATCACAAAACTCCCATATGTCTATACCATCATGATGGAGCCCCCATGAACCCGTGCAACCACTCACAGGTGCCCGATCCACTCGCAGTCCTAACTAGAATGCAACATCCTGTAGAGTGATGATGCACTCATCCCCTGGCAGGTGGAAAGTGTGCGTCTTGGGTCTCCAACACTCCACAAATGCCGATAGCAATGCATTATCATACTCATAATACGGAATCTGTGAAGTATACCAAAACCCAGCCTGTATCAAATATGGCTGAATACGAGCATCAGGAGCTACACGGTTAAAGTCAGATCCACCATGCAGAACTCAACGAGGCCACATAGAAGACATAAAAAGAACAAATTTACTTTTCATTAGAGCAACTTAAATAAAAAGAATCATAACTCTAAAAACTGATAGCATATAAAGGAATATAAAAAATTAAGGATAATTTTGTCATATTCAGATTTTGTAACTGTAAAAACAAAGCTAACTTAATTTCATATCTCTAAAAACAGATGCCATATACAAAGAAATATGAAAGACTAAGGATAATTTCTTTTTCTTAATACACTTATGATATTCACCTTCTAAACTGAACAAATCTATTAACTTATGATATTAATTTTTGGTTAAAGGTAATCCCTAATATAATTGGAATAAAATCACCAACTTAAAAAAAATGGAGACTGGTACATAAATCTTAATTATTAAATTTGCCACAATATTATTTATTTAATTTTAAGATTTTTTATTAAACTAACTATTAATATAAATTTTTATTGCTAATTATACTATTAGTTATGAAGAAATAAATAAATATTATTATGGGAACCTATTTTCATTTTTTTAGAACTAACAATTTATTAATTTATTATTCCTTACTAAAGTTCAAATGCGTTTCTATTATATTAAATTATGATTTCATTAATTAATATTGATTAATTAAATTAAACTTAATTAACTACTTTTATCAACAAATAAAAATTCTATCTTTAAACAAACTAAGCCTAAACCCAAGTAAATTTGTTAACTAATTACTCTATTAAACATAAAATTAAATCATTTAACGATACAATGTAAAGAAATAATATTAATTTTTTTAAAACTTACATGTGTCGCCAAATTTGCTGAGATGTGTTCGCATTGATCTATTCGATAGATATTGTTGTTTTCAGCCATACTGAATTCTTTACCGCTATTGAAAATATCTTTTAAAACCGTTCTCTCTTTGAAACTTTTCTCTCAACTTTTTCTCTCTTTCTTTACAATATAATATGTAAGAGTGGTGGTTCCCCACCTTTTATAAGGCTGATCAGCATACAATACATGACACTATCTCATATATTATGAAGCATAATACGTGAAACAGTCTCACGTATTATGTTCATTACGCAACGCATGTAATACGTGGCACAATTTCACGTATTATGTAATATGTGAAACTGTGTTACGTATTATGTTCAACATCTCTTCATATAATACGTGACATTGTGTCACGTATTGCTTTTATATCAAAATCAGTGTATATCTGTGAATAATGTGTACAGTAATGCATATAGGTAAATAATTATTTTTTTTACTTTTTTTGGTAAAAAAGCCGTGTTTTTGAGTGCTCCATGATACTACAACTGCGCACATTGTTTATGGGGTGAGACTATACAAAATCCTATGGTACGGACCCAAGTTTGGTAGTTGGGAGCTCAAACTACTTCAAAGTTTGAAAGGAAAGGAAACTTGTAGATAAGACAACCAACGGATGAAGATGCATATTCGGTGCAGCCGAAATTCAGTACTTTGAGCTTATCGTGTACGGTATTTAAAGTGAGTTTTGTGGATAAGAGGTACGAGAATTCAATTGGAAAATAAAAAAATTTTGCAAGCACTAAGTGGTACTGATATTAACTTAAAAAAGAATCATAAGTGAACATAGAGAAGAGTAATAATGTTTTTTCAACATCACACACAATAAGGCAATAAATATGTTATAACTCTCATATAAATATACGTTATATCAATTTTATTGTAATACATGTACATCTCAATCTTCATGCATTCTTGTATTAATATACAATATTTATAGCTTATCTGTTTGAAAACATTTCCCGTGAATATCATAGAAATATCATGTGTAAAAAGTATTTGGGCAACATTATTTGAATATATTATTCGTTAGACACTTTGTAGAATAATATTTTCAAATAACATTTCTCATAATATTTCATTAAGAAAGATGTTTTCTAAGTTCATAATTTATAGATACATGGGCATCATATATCAGTACAATATCGAGTATATATAAGTGAGCATTTAAATACCCGAGTATAGATTTAAGAGAAATATCATATCTGATATTGGTATGTGGTATTCTAAAAGATCGCTCTTTTACTTATTCGAGTATAATATCCATGCTTAAACCAAAAGGAAAAGAGTTTGATGCAGTATTAAGTGAGTAAGCAGTCCTAAGAAGCATTTTTACAAGTTCAGAAATTGTTCATGTACCTAATTTTAAATAATTATATTATAATATCATTAAGTACTTTTACTAGTTCAGAAATTGTTCATGAACCTAATTTTCATTTTATTCGGAAGCACATGATGTCTTTCCACATACCGGAACCAGCAATTTCATTTCAAATATCAATATTGTTTACTCTCTTTATTCACCTATATTTGTGAGACTTTTAAATTGGTTCGTGTACCTCGCTCAATTTGTGATTAAATTACTGCTTTTATGGGCGAAGTTCAAAAAGTTTGATCATCTTGCTTCCCCACAAGCTATTATATTTAGACAGCTGATGTCTGGTGGCCGTACATTTCATTTGGTAATCCATCACCTTAATTATATCAAGCGAAAAAAGGTCGCACTTCATAAATTAATTTGTCTCTAATGATCTGTCAGGGAGCGCTTAAGATTCTCATTCAACTATAAATACGGAGAGGAAAGTTAGGCCAAACATTATTATTAACAATAATGACAAAACATGAAAAAATTTTATTGTAATACACAGCTGGCAAGTTCTTGAAAATTGACAGCAAATTAGTAATTCATACTTCATAAGACTAATACACACGCGTCCACCAACAAGCATAACAGTGCTGTGAGCACTCGGCTCTCCAGTTTGTAGCTATATGTGGCTGATCAGCGGCACCATATGTTTTTCTGCCGTTTGGACACTATGCCACCTTTTGCCATTAATTACTACCTCCCTTCCATAATATTAATTGTTTCGGACAAATTGTTTGATTGAAAAATCAGTGTATCTGGTTTATATACCAGATTATATCAGATACTTTGGTTTTCAATAAATTAAATTGTCCAAAACGACTAATAATATAGAATAGAGGGAGAATGCTCTAAGAATTGGGACCCCATGTACTCAAGTACATGACAGTTCTCAGAGACTCCTCGGCCTCCTTCATCTTCTCAATATCATCTCTCACCACCTTGTTGGAAATTGCAGAGGAGGTAGGAGAAGACAGCTTCTTATTTGCCTGAGGTGCTGGCCTTGCTTGGTTCTTGGCATGTTGAGCTATTGACCTCATGGTGTTGTTCCATTTGGAATACCCCTGGTCCTTCAAGGCCTCCACCACTCCAACAGTGGTTGCAGCAACCATAACTCCGCGACACATATTGGTGTTTTGAAACCAGTAGTACTTCTTTGATTATTGGCACTATATTATGATGATATCAATGGTTTGATGTGCTATGAGCATGAGAATGAGATGAGTATCGAGTATCTCCTTTATATAGAGACTAAGGCTTTATGATGTGGCTTCTGTTCTTAGGGGAAAAACCAGAGCCTGTGGTTATTCCAGGTGGTTTGGGCTATGTGGATAGCCACAGGTTTCTTCTTTTAAAAATATAATAATATTATTCACCTATAATTTTTTTTATTATATTATTGATGCATATATCAATTATAATGAGACAAATAACATTTGTATTTTGCAACGCATTTTTTTTTCCTTTAATTTCTTGACAGAAGTATAAAGATAATGTATGGAAAATGACTTGCAAATAGCAAAACAGAACCCATTTTGTGTTTTCAATATCCAGTTGCCATATGGGGCTCATCTGCTTTCGTTTATGCGCTTTTTCTTTTCGGGTCACTTCTGTCTTCAACTCTTCATAGAGTTGATGCTGACATATAAGTCGGGCCTGTGTTGTAGCTTTTAATTATTGCTGCGAAGGCTTTTGTGTGGCACATGGTTTTGCCACATGAGCCCATAATATATACTAGTTTAGACCCGTAGTTTGGGAGTGATGCCATTATTTATGATGTTACACGTTAATGACCATGAACTCTGCATAGCCACCAAAGGTGCCTGCAGATAAGTTAAGAAAAATGAACTTGTCCTTCATCGATGTGAGAGTAGATTAGAATGAAATTGCAGTATTCGTTCATTAGATGAAGTTAAAAGCATTTTCTTTTGGGGAAATAGCCAATTTCCTCTCCAAGTGTACCTCTCAATATAAGTATAAGATTCCACGATTCTTGTTTTGACGAGCCAAATTTACAGTGCTCAATCTTGGGTGAATTAGAAAGATTTTTTTTTTCTCTTTTTATATCATGTTTAAAATTAATAATCAAAAAAGAAATTAAGTTTAATTGGAAATCAGTTTTCATTTTAAAATTTAATTAATAAAAACTATATTAATTTGAATTGATTTGCTTATATTATTTACATATTTAATATCCTTGTCATGTAATATCTCCCTCCCTTTCTGTCTCCCCCCATCCCCCTTCTCTTTCCCTCTCTTACTCCCTCTCCCTCCCCCCTCCCTCTCACATTCAGTCTCTCAAATATCAGTAACTTTGTTGGTAGTATGATTTGTTAGAAATTGTAAATTTAGAGGGATAAAATAATCATTTTAAATATTCAGTTAGTTTCCAAACCAATCTTTTAAGGTATTTCAAACCTAGAAAAATAACTACCCAAAAAATCCTAGGAAAAAAAGAATTCTGTTAGATTTCAGAAATCTTTTTATTTTTTATTTTTCAATTCCAAACACATAATTTTATTTGTAATCAAATAATTTATAATTGTTTTCTATTCTAAACATATGATTCTTTCAGGGACAAATTTAAATCACTTGGCAACTTCAAAAACTAATCTGATAGTTTGCTGTTTCCTTGTAAGAATGGCAAAGTTTTGTTGCAACATAGTGAAGATAATCTCAATAACTGAAATTAGATTAATTCGTTTCTTGACTCAATGATTATTACTTAACCAAATTCCTTAGTTTACACTATAAATCATGTATTAATTAACCTTATAAATTGTACTAGTTATTTTTGTTGTACAGTGCACTCTACAAATTATATAAATTAGCCAACAACAAAAAAACTAAATTCAAACATGGCCTATTGTCACTATATTTCATATATTCATTAAGTTTGGTGAAAGGGCACTATAGCATAATTTATTTATACATGAATGTTACTTCAACCAGAAAAGCCACCGTTTTTAATCCGTCAATGTCTTGACCAATTCGGCTGGCCTTTCATTCAGCTTATTACTATTTTCACACACAAAAAATTTACGTTTTATACACACACACACACACACACATATATATATACACACACTTCAATATTGTGAGCTCTTCATCCCAATAGAGTGGCTGAAAGCCAACTTTAGATATCAAGCCATGAAAGACCTGGCCTCAAAGGTTTTCAGCTTCATGCAAGGGATGAGAAGTGTCACCTACGACAAGTACCTTCGTCATGTTAGGCGTCTTTCCAGCGACAAGGAGGAGTTGAAGATGGTGAGGGCAGATGGGAAATGCCATTTGAAGGAAGCAGAGAGAGCTGAAAACCTCATGCATCTCATCTTTTGGGGACCCAAATAAAATATTTTTGTCTGTTTTATATACACTTTGCATCGTGAAATAGCCTAAATTAACATCCCATATTTAAATATAGTCCGAATAAAATTGAGCCTTAATATAATAACTTTATTTAAGACAGACTCATTAATTTGTTGAGTCTCATCAATTTCATCTTTTATCTAAATATGAGACGTTAGATTTGCAGGCACACAAAAAATTTCTCCCAAATATCCACCGCTTTTTACTATAATGGTTTATCAGTAATTACTTGTCAGAGGAATGTAGAACCCTACCATGTGTGCCCTGTTTTTACCTTCGATCCAATAACAGCAATGAGAAGCCTTTGGAAGTTATCGGCAGTTCGAATAACGTGGGGAGTATTATGTACACATCGCGTTAGACCAGTAATTCACCTTATAATAAAGTCTTCTTGTATTTCATGGATATAGCTACATTCACAAAACTGAACATGTTATTTATAAGTCACATTAGAAGAAGTCTACAATTTTGGGGAGTCAGCTCAATTCTACAAAAATATTTTCTCATGTATTCCATTGATTTGGTGAGGACCCCACAACTTTTGGTACTTTCAAAGTTATTTGAGTGGTGCAAGATTCATGTGGAGGAAGAATTGCTCTTCCTCCCAGTGGATACAAGAAATTTTCCCCATTAATAAGGATCTTGAAAATGAAATAAACAGTTAAATTTGTTTGAAAGAAATAACGATAAGATTAAATCCTTGGCAGATTCGTGAAACTCACCATCATTTATTGTCTACTACGAACTGAACAACAAGGTATTGACACTGATACATGCTAAATTATTGAAGAGGATTTGGATTTTTCTTTGGCTGGCTTCTTAAGTAGTAATTCAACCGTTTTCTCTTTCCTGAAGTATTTTTTTGTCCCTGTGTTCTTTGTTTTCTCCGTCTAGTTTAGCCATCAGTCAACTTTATGAGCCAAAATTCACTGTTTTGGATAAAGATTGGTTGACATGCTTAACACCAAATTCAAGCAGACTAGTCTATGCGTTTCTTTTCAATCTGCCAATGCAGAATACACATCTAGAGATAATCCTCTATCATGAATCACTTTGAAAATTTTTCAGTAAAGGAACATATATAATTCAATCCTAATACTTTCGTCAACTGAGCCAACTCACACACAATGCTAATAAATAACAAATGTCATAAGCACACCCAATATTGATCATAATGAACTTTGGAGGCATCACATGAGCTCAAACTGCTTATCATTTCGCATGATGTCATCGATTAGTGTTCTATTAGTTGATCATTACATGTTTCATTGTTTCCTTTCGGACACCATAGTAAATTAGTAATATATATTTTCATGAATCGTGATCGGTTATTATTGACAGAACATAGGAATAATGTCTTTTTTCCCCTCGATGCGTTTTAATTTGTTTCAAACTTGGTAGTTCTTGCTTGTTATTTGAACACTTCTGTGTTGATTCCAGGGTTTTACTATGCTCTAAAACACTAGAAAATGAGCCAGGAAATAATCAAGCATACACTATCAACAAAAGTGGAGGATCGTTTATTGAGTTTCACTCAACATTTTCAAGCTCTATGTACAGTACTACAATTCAGCACAAGGCAAGTAGTAGTAGAAAATGAAAACCATTGCTAGTGACATAACAAAAAACAAAAACAAAAATAATAATAATTATACCAGTAACTCAGCAAGTAAACACTCTGTCCTTTAGTTAGGAGTTGGGACCCCAGCAACTCAGGAACATCACAGTTCGGAGAGATTCTTCTGCTTTTTGAATATTACTGCTATTCTTAGCAGCTTGATGATGAAGCACTTTTTCATGAGCATTACCAGCAGCAACAAGCTTGTCTTTCTTAGAGGGGCCTAGCGAGAAAGGGATCCTTGGTGAGCCCTTCTGAGAAATATTGAAGCCTTGTGTTGGAGATCCATCCTTGATCCCTTCCTCCATATGTTTTTGGAAGTCGGAACCACTAGGAAAAATAACTCTGCTTCTAGAATTTCAGGGTTATATTTCACTCTTACAATTTCCAGAAAGAGGGTCAGACATAGACAGATTCGAACAAGAAAAACAGACTAGATGAAAAAAAAACTACTTGCCATGAAAGAACATAACAGGCCTCAACTACTTAGGCATTTAAAGCCAAGGTGGTTGCATGTGAATTGTGTTATCTACATAAATTCAAATAGAAACTTTAAACTATGATAATTACTAACTACATTGTTTAAAAGAGTATTGCTATATAAATTCTAGTAACAAAATTCTACTAATTGTATATTATTATTTTTCTTGTTAAAAGAGTTTCATTTTATTTCAAGCACGAATGATGATCGGACACTTATTATAGGAGTTTTATCTTTTTAAACAATCATCGCAGTTAAGCTCTTCTTTTTTAAAAAGAAAAAAAGAAAAAAAAAGTACAAATATCTTTCACTAGAGATATTCTTATTTGAGATACGGTCAGAAATTAAATATGATATATCTCCTAACTGAAATTTAAACGTTGATTTGTTATGCTCTATGGATTTTTTTTCCTTTTTTGTTTAAAATGAAGGTATTAGGTTAGGAGTTCTTCTTGGATTTTTTTTTTTTGGTGCGAGTGTCGAATTAACCTCCGCTATTAGACCCAACATATATTGATTTTTGAATTTGATTTTTATAACGTAATAACACAATTGGAATATATTGTAAAGTTTTACAAGCATAATCAATTGCTGCATTTTTTTTTTAAAAAAAACTAATAAATTTCATAAACCTCCATATAATGCTTAGTAAACCCAAAATATTTTTGAAGGCTTCCTTTCTTATACTACGATTAAAAAAATCTTTAATTAAAAATAAATAGGCTACACTTGTTTTTTTCCCTTCAAAATAGCTCTACCTCAAAAAAGAAAAAAGGAAAGAAAAGAGAAGTGCTTCTGTCTAATTGTTTTCTTTTGCAATGACTTAATCAACGACAACAATCAAACACTCATTTTTTAAAAGATTTTTTATCATTTTTTTAATGATTACAACAATCATATATCATATGAAGAAAAAAAAAAATCAAACATCCTTATACCCTATGCAAGTGTAATTGTTTTCAGTTTAGAATCACCGATATGGTTAGCAATTTGACTAATTTCCTTATTCGGACGTCCCTTCTTTTATTTTATTTTCAACATATGGCGTAAAAGCTTTCATTAAGAAAAAATAGAAAATTATCAGTATCCTAAAAATTTAAGTGTGGCCAATAATTTTTTTATTTATTTCTCGGAATATCCACTGCTAAATGTAGTAATTATAGATTTATTTGAGGGATAAATACTGGTTTTAAAGCTGCTTGATTGGATCATTAACACTTGATTTAAAAAGAAATCTTACCCCTCGCCTTGGCCTCGTCATTTGTGACCAATAAAATTTGAAATTGATTAAAAGAAAAGGTCGACTAACGAGTATAATTAAAAAAGGATCATAAATTCTTTATTGTAAGATTTTAAATTGAGATATTATTATCAAAGTTCCTATTTTTATATAATCATTGGAGTTGATTTAGTAGTGATGAGTTTAAATAGTATATCTGAGATCATAAATTCAAGCCTCATTATGATCAATCTCATTTCAAAAATACCAAAAAAAAAATTCACTATTTTACGATTTCTTGCTTAAGCCACTAATAAACATTTCGTTTTATCCTTGTCTTTCAGCTTCCTCTCCGCCTGCAGCTTCATTCCCCATCAATATTATTGCGTAAACCACGCAACGAGTCCGTCATCATAGTTCCCATTGTTGAAAATATTTCAGAAAAAACCTACCTTACCTACCTAAATATTAAATTGGGCATCATCAATTGCTATCTCCTCTATTTATCAAATTTGATTAACATGTTTTAAAGTTCCTAAAATCATTATAATGCCTTTTTCTCAGAGCCTTTTAAATTATTATATTGTCATCTCTCTCATTACCTATTGTACAATATATTTAAAAGAGGTTAGCAGCATCGGGACAAGTGGAGCAGGATATGAATCTAGCATGTCTGAGAAAATATCACAGTGAACTATATATCCAAATCATAGTCTGTTCGTTTTATTGTTTTTACACCGGCATCAGAGACAATGAAATAGAAAAGTCTGTTTTACATAGGATTGGTCAAATAGACATTTGACTTGCATCCAACAGGGAAAAATTACTCCATTTATTTAAAACAATAATAGTATGGAGCTAAAAACAATATAGAATTGTCATTCTATTTTATTCTATTGAAACATAAAAATAAAAAAGAAAAACTAGCTACTTTATTATTGTCAAAATATTCAAACAATAAAATTAAATAATCATATCACTCTACTCTTTTCCATTTCCCTCCATCTAATTTCATCATATTTCACTCGACTCATCATTACCATCAAATCATCAATCCAAAGGTAAGATGGAGATGTTGGAGCTACTTAAATTTGTTTCAGAAATCAGATTTACACAGTTATCGCACATGGTGCACAACCTGCTGAAATGCCCCTCCCCACGAAATTTATGAAAATCACTTTAATATGTTCTTCTTATCCAGATCATGCCAACTAATAAGCCTCTAATTAGTTGACTCCTGTTGTTTTTATCCTCCGATCGGTCCCACACTGTTCAGCGCTTGCAGATCTCTGAACAAAACTCCAAACTCTAATTTCGTTTTCTCCACTTGCATCCTCTGCTGTCTGCAGTTTGCCATTACGTTGCTGGTTAAAACAGGAATTTCATTTCAAATCTTACTTATTATAGTGGACACTAATTAAGGACATTTTGTAGTACGCTTGTTAAAAAAGAACTTAAATTATTTTGTTTCAGTCTTCTATCGAACCTATTTCTTACTCAATTTATAAAATGTTTATGAAGATGTTTAAAAATAATGGATAAATTTTTTTTGCATTTTGTTAATGAGTATCTTAAGCACTGGTTAAGAGATATTACTATTTAAATACCTAAAAATGAATGTCTAATTGAGACACTCATTTTATTATTATTATATTTGATAAATGGATGGAGATAGTAGGAGTCACTATCACATTTAATGACATTAGAGTTGATATTTTAATTAGATACTCACTTTTATATATTAAAATAACATTTTTACCTGTTAGAGAATCAGGAAAGGAAAATTTAGCATTGGAAAGATGATGTTTTATGTTTTCAAAATATAGGACTCAAAAAAAATTTAAAACTTGTCTCTTTTAATATCCTCAAACAATGTCATAAGGACATTTGTTAGCAAAATCCAAATAATTTTCATGGTAAAAAACATTAATTTATTTGCAATTCAATTAGTGTAATTTGATTTGAGTGTGATGTTAATGTTTGAAATTTATTTCTTCTTTAGCAAAGTGTGATGTTGATATTTGAATTTCCTCTTCTTAAAAGGGAAAAGCTACATGATTTTAAAATACATGTAAAAGAGACAAGTTTTATAAGTTGGCGGAAGTAGGGGGTTGGAGCGACCTAGATCTTACTTTATTATTTACCTAAATGTTTGTGCCATACAACTCAGGAACGATTAGCATTTAATATTCAAAATTAATAACAAAAACTCTCTAAATTTTAATTTAACTTGCTATTTTTATTAAGTGAAACAGACTATGACTTGGATTAAACAGATCATGAGTAAGATAGTAACGTATTTGTTCATATAACAAGGGTTTGTATTTTTGACACGCGCGTACAATATAATCTTAATATTTTTAATCCTACTTAATTTAGAAATTAATTTTGATATACTATTAGTGTAAAAGAATTTTTTTATACTATCATATAATTATATAAATTTATAAGTTTTTTAAGATAGTAAGTGTGAGCATTTAAGTTAAAGACTTTTACTTATATAACAGTTCATAATTAAGTATTGATATAAAATATTTTTACACTAACAATATATGAAAGTTGAATTATTTAATTAAATTTTTCCAATTTAAATCATGAAAAAAGCAATTATTGAGAAAACTTGTCAATTGCAACCGGGTTTGATGATTTATTTTCATAATGTTGATACTTAATAGTCATCGGAGGAAAAAAATTTACTGTATGATACCTGTCTTTTAGGCCAAAAATAAAATTAGTAACAAACTGTCACGTTTGATTGTTCCTTTGGCACACAAATGGGGACTGGCGAGTGCCAACAAGATTCTGCAATCCATACCAAAGATCGAGAAAAGAAAGTGACGATAAAATGGTGTCTTTATCTCACTGATTCCTGATATTATCTTTTAACCTTTATATCGTAGGCTTATTATAAAAATGGTCCTTTCGCTAAAGCTAATCCGGTAATTCAACAAAAGAAGTAATGAACAAAACTGAAGAACATCATAGGTTATAGATTGAACTGCGACATTAAACAAATTGAAGAACAAAGTATTAAATAAAATAAAGTGAGGAGTTTTATTTTAAAATTAGGGAAAGCATTTGTTAAATACGTAAAAGCACGTTGTGTCCACAAGCATTGGAGCTGAAGGCATATGCCCACGTGCGATACACTACGTGTAGGCTGTAGGGTGACTGGATAAGATTTACAGTATCGATCCACGTTTGACTTGAGATCACCAGATAGTACTGTATGGATAAAATTTAACTTTGCTTTCTCTAACTATTTAAGTTTGGGTTTAATTAATATCATTGCAAGCATGTGAAGAGCTTTAGATTGTCCTTCAATAATTTGATGTTATATTATTTGTATAAATTTGATAATGCATAAAATATTTTAGGTTATTATATGAGGATTTAATTTTGACTCAGTGATGACATAAAAAAATTTATTTTATCATTCAATCATATATTATTATATTGATAAATATGATTGATTTTGATACCACTACTTAAAATATCATACAAATAAAATATTTTAATAAGATGATAGTTTAAATAACATTCACATGGTCAATAATCACGAAACCTAACATAGTTAGTAGCTAACTAGACTCTGAAGTACCTAGTCATCAATTCGATTTCTGACAGTATATATAAAAAGATATTAGTTATTGCTATCAATGAAAGATATTAAGAGAAGAGAAAAAAATATTAGGTGGTCATCTTATTAAAATGCTCATTACATAATATAATATATCGTCATTAGATTCATCACCAAAAAGAAAATATATTATTGATATATATAATATATCAATCGAATTATTTTTTATAAAAAAAAACTATTAAATTTAAGAATATTGTGCCACTCTACATTCAACTCTACCATTTATATCCATGAATTGAAAACGTAAAATAGATGGCTTCCCCATCTGAATTATCCGTTCTCAATATCCATCTAAATCCATGGATATTGACATTAAGATAATGATTGATGACTTTTTTGTTTTGGTCAATAAATTGACTAATAATTCTTCTTCTTCTTCTTTTTATTTTTTTTGGTATGTTTCTTCTTTTTATTATTATTATTATTATTATTTTGTGTCGATAATTGATTGATGAGTACATTCCAAGAATCTGATTGTGTAGCCCATATAACTTTTTTGGGCTTGACCATGTAACAATAACTGCGTCTTACCTCTTTTTTCTACTTGGGCTTTTCACGAGTTTGGAAGTAAAATACTTTCTGATGGGCAGTGGGCGTGCTGCCCGCAGCATGAATGGGCTGAACCAGATAATTTTGTTTTGTGACCAATAAAAAGAAAGATAATTTAGTTTGAGGTAGCCTTGAGAATATGATTTGTTTCCAGACCAAATATATATATTTCTTTCATTAAGAAAAGTATATAATTTAATTGAGATCAAATTACAAGTATATAAAATTACCACGTAAAAGTTTTTGAAGTATATATCATGAATTTCTCTTATATCCTGATAAAATTTAAAATTACCAATATATTTTACATATTTATAATAAAAAAATATGTCATATAATAATTATATATCCACTTTATCATTATTGAAAATAAAAGGATATCGGTACTTTTTGAGTAGCAAAGGAAAAGTCATATGTTATATATAATAAATTCGGGGGCCACTGCCCTCAGTTTAACCAAGACAAGTTATTCTTGTTTCGCTAATAAATATTCTTTTGGTCTTATGATAAGGTTTTGATTACTTGTGGGAAAAGCAACAATCCTCCGATTTATTTCCTGTTTCAAAGTGAGGTAGTCATGTAACCGGACATTTCGTAGTTTACGAAATATAAGTAATCTAATCTGTTCCCATGAATTCCATGGCGGCTTGGACTTCATAGAGAGATAATTCTTCTTATTCTCTTATTGCCACAGAACGACAAGGCTCTCATAGACTGAGATAGAAACCGGAATGAAAAAACCAAAATATAGGTAAAAATATAAGATAGAAAGCGCACGGAGTCGTGGCATTAATATAATTAGTAGAATTTCACACTGAAACCACTAAATGGAACAAGTCACAGATGGAATTAATCGAACCTCTCCTCCATTTTTCCAATTTTAGTGCAAGATATATATGTCATGTGTGAGTCAGCGAGCGTGACTGGTCCAAAATCACCCAGTTTTTTCGTCTCTCTTTCAGCCACAACTTACATAGAGAATTATCAAATATTTCCTCTATTAAGTTTTGCCACAGCATTGTTACAAATTATTCTGTACGTACTCGTATTATTATTATTATTATACAAATCTATCTATACTATTAATATTTAAAAATCATTAACAAGAAACCTATATCGATAGACAACTGATGAAGCATATTAAAATTTAAAATTTTTAAAAATTTACTAAGAAAGGAAACATTCTAACACGTAATTTAAAATTACTTATTCATGGATTTTCTTAACAACTAACCTAATTTTTAAATTTCAAAATTAATTTGTATAAAATCAAATTTTAAATATTAATTACAATAAAATTGGATTTTAGATAGATATATACCTATTTGATAATTAAATTAATGTTTGGTAATCATGAAAATCAGATATATAGATAGAATAAGATCAAACTTTAATTACTTGTTTAGATGAATTTTTTTTATTGTTATATTATAGTTCTATTAATATATTTAATATTTTCATACCATCCCTTTATTGTATAGTCATTCCATAAATTAAATTTAAAATTTATTTAATTTTATATATTTTTACTTATTACCATGCGTATCGTATGGGTACGATACTAGTTTGGTAAATCTTAAGAAAAAACTGTATATAATAGCATATGTGTTTGTGTTGTGTAAAGAAATAAAAAAAAATATTCTCCAACAATCAAATTTATTTATTTTATATCAAAGTGTTTTATCACATTTTTGTGGTTATGTAATGTTGTTAAAATCTAATATCTCACAGGACTTTTTTAATATATAGTCAAGGATTCAATTACTAATTGTACCTGTGGAAAAAGTTTTATAATCAAAGATAAAATTCACATATGTAAACTCTTACCTGGAGAAGATTGGTCATTATTTTTTATTACAGTTAACTGGTTTGGAAAAAAATGCCAAGGAGACTTGACTCCGGTGACAAATTTCGGAGAAAATTACACCGTATCAAATGAATCTAATGAATTAATTATACAACTTATTTAGCCTAGAAAACCAATGTCATGTCCAAAAATTCAACGTGTCATGATAGCAGCGGCTCCTTCGAAAGTTGACAAAAAGAAAAGGTTTCAATTTCAGTTTGAGACTTCAGAAGGTGGATAAGCTGCTTCCTGTGCACTTTGCTTGCACAAAACTAAACGTTAGATTTTAGAAATGGAAAAAACCTCATTCCTTATCTTGTAGTGATCTTGTAGTGATGTTTCTATTTCATTCAATTTTTATTAATTTTAATGTCATCCTTAATATTTTAATAATATTCATATGTTATCTTATTTACTTTCACCATCAATTTTGTCAAAAAATACTACCAATTTGATTTTAAATTATTTATTATTATTTTACACAAATATCTAATTATACAAGTTGAAGCTCTATTTTCATTTAATCATCCTTCTAAAATAAATTTGATCTTATTTATGGATAACTTTTAACTATAAAAACTAAAAATTAATCGACCAAGGATGAAAATAAAATTTTTATATATACATGACATTCGCATAAACAAAAATGATAGGTGTGACCTAAATCAGTAATTTTTATTAAAAAAATTGATATCATTAATAAATAGAATAACATTTGCTATGACACTAAGATATTACTAAAATGTTAGGGACAAAATTAAAATAAAAATTTTTTAAGATAAAATCGAAATATCATTGAAAGTTTATGGACCAAAATAGGGCTTTGACATCTTAGAAATACACTAGATTCCCCGGATTATTTAAGAGTTAATACAGAGACATCCCCTCCCGTTAATATGCCCCTTACACTGCACTTTATTTTATAAATTTTCCATTTTCTTCTTTCTTCTCCCCAACCTGCAAAGCCCATGAGTTTTGACAATCAATAGAAAAATGGGGATAACGGAAAGGGTGGCGATGGTGGTTGTCAGAGGGGAAAAGAACAAGTAAAAATTGGAATTGTGTCGAGATGTGGAGAAGAAATGGGGAAAAGGGTTTGGGTTTGTTTTAATTCAAAAGGGTAATTTGGACAATATAGCTAGTGTAATTAGAAGGGAATAAGTGTATTTTTAATAAATTTCAGGGGAAGTTTTTGTAATTTGCAAAAAAACAAAAGGTTTCAGTGTCAGTTTGAGACTTCACAGTGTGGATAAGCTTCTTCTGCAGCTTGCTTTTGCTTGCACAAAACAAACGTTAGAAATCAAATGCGTGTCCCCTCTTACTCTTGTCCTCCAATGGTGGACACCTTCTGAATTCCCTCTCTCTCTCTCTCTCTCTCTCTCTCTGTTGCATTTCAGTTTCCAATACCCAACGATGGCGGCTCTCACTTCCTTGTCTTTCTCAGCACTCACTCATCAGTACTGTTGTGAAAGAAAAGCAGCTCTTTCCTCCTCCACTCGTTCCTTGGCTTCCAGATCTGAAGTCTTTGGGATTCGAACCAATTCCTCGTACCATTATTATGTGGGTGTTCGAGCCCCTTATTCCCCATATAAAATGGGTGTTCAATGCGTGTCTTCTGTCGCAGGTTCGTGGCTTGTTTGGTTCATGATCAAATGGCTTTTCTTCAAGTTTTGAACTTGCTTGTGCCTGCGCATGTTGGAAAACAAATTATTTTATTGGAAAGAAACTGATTTTTGTTTTTTTGTTTTGGTTTAACTTCTGTCTTAAAATACAAAGGGGTTCTTCAAACAATACATATTGAGGGATCTTACTACTATTCAGATATATGAATGCATGATTAGTCATTAAGCTGATTAGATTAGCCCTTTTTGGTTGCTAGTAAAAATAGGCTTTGATTACCTTATGTATCAAATGGTATGAAGAGTTCCACGTTAGGTTCCTTCATTCTTCTGGGACTAAATGGACTGTTGCTATACCAGAAAGGGACAAATAAATGTAAGCAGAAGATAGTCAAAGTATAAGACTCATTGTCAATTGTTGGTCATGAGCTGTTGTCTACATACTTGATATGCAGATCCTCCCACTGTTTCTGAGACAAAGTCGAATTTCCTCAAGGCATATAAGCGACCAATCCCTAGTATCTACAACACTGTGCTGCAGGAGCTTATTGTCCAGCAACATTTGATGAGGTATAAGAGATCATACCGCTATGACCCTGTATTTGCTCTTGGTTTTGTCACTGTGTATGATCGACTCATGGAAGGGTATCCTAGTAATGAAGACCGAGATGCCATTTTCCAAGCATATATTAAGGCACTGAAGGAAGATCCAGAACAATATAGGTTAGAAGATTGAGTAATTCTGCTTTTCTATACTATTTTTACTTCGTATTTGTTTCCTACTTCAAACCTTTGATGACTCAATGATCGAAGACTAATGACTGAAAGCCTGTGGAGACTATGTTATATAAGTCACTGGATTCTAGTGATGTGCTTGAGGGCATTTGCAAACTTCTAAATGGGATTTCATATGTGAGCACAAGCTGCAAATTAATTCTCCCTGCTACATGAATTTGAGAACCAAATTTGACTGGCTCCACAGCCCAATTCAACATACATGGGCTAGATGCTTAAAGCCTTCAACTATTAGTTGGGGAGGAAGATGGTGCATTCAAATGATGCCATGCTTGAATGATTAATTCTGATGGATCCTTTTGCACAATTTTATTGAAATTGAACTGAGCTATCTTCATCAAATCATCAACTTGCTTGGTGACTGTTGCAGATTGAAAAATAAGCATTGTGAACTTTAATCTGCATATTAATAAAAAGTAATGTGAACTATTTTTCCTAAGGCTAGTTTAATACCTAGTTGCATCTCAAGAAAATGCATCTGATGGAACATGGTTTAGCAGAAAGAAAGCAGCATTATCTGTATCAAATTTTCTTTCGGTGTCCATTCTTTTTATCTTACATCAACTGATCTTTTATAACTCTGCAGAATAGATGCACAAAAATTGGAGGAGTGGGCTAAGGCTCAAAACCCAACTTCCCTGGTTGAGTTCTCATCCAGAGAAGGAGAGGTTGAGGGGATTTTAAAGGACATTGCAGAAAGAGCAGGAGGAAAGGGGGATTTCAGTTACAGTCGTTTCTTCGCAATAGGCCTCTTTCGTCTTCTTGAGTTGGCAAACGCGACAGAACCAACAATTTTAGAAAAGGTTAACCAGTTCATTTAAGGCATTATGGCATCTGATTTGAATTTATTCAAATACACATTTAGTCATATGCATGTTTTTACAATTTAAAGTTGAACCTACCTAGTCTAGTTCTCATTTACACAAATTCTAGCAAATCACAAATCAAGAAATTCCAACATATTGTAAAGTGATTAAATGGCTTTGACCTGACCGTCTTCCTCCAAGGATTGCTCTCAATATCAAGATTGCTATAGCATCTATTTCATACATCTCAAGAAATATTTGTTGGTTTTGCTATCATTAATCTTTGTGGTCATTCAACAGCTTTGTGCGGCTTTAAAGATCAACAAAAAAAGTGTTGATCGGGACTTGGATGTGTATCGTAATCTGCTTTCCAAGCTGGTTCAAGCGAAGGAGCTGCTAAAGGAATATGTTGACAGGTAAACATCTAAGCTTTTATTGCCCTTCCTTCTCCCACTCTCCATTCTGATGGCTTTCATTTGTTATATAATTTATGAATGTGAAAGTGATAGTATTTTCTTTTTATGCAAATCTAGTAAGAAATAATTTCCTTAGCCCCTAAATTGAAGATTCAACATTCCACTCTAAGAACTTTGGTGTGAATATGTCTTTCACCAGTCAAAGTCAGTGTACTCTTGAACCTACCATCTTGTTCTAATGGATGCGACAGATTTACAGTTTGAAGTGTTGGTTTTGCTCTGCAAGGTTTTGATTCTATAATATGTTTGCTTCAGGGAGAAGAAGAAAAGAGAAGAAAGGGGTGAACCCCAAAAGGCTAATGAGACCATTACAAAATGTTTAGGACAACAATTGTCTGGGCTGCAGCTATGATCTTCTGGAATGAGATCACAGTGAAAGATTTCTTGATCCTTGACATACTTTCTGGTTATCCAGGGAGTTGGATAATCACGAGTCGGCACTTCTATAAGCTTGGTTTCGCATATTGCACTTCGTGTAAATTGTAATATTCTGCCCTGGTGATTCATCTAAATTGATTTAAAGGATGTTTTAAAAATTAAATGAGATCAATAATTAAAATAATTAAATTTGATATCTTTTAATTTTTTTTTTATAATTTCAAAATAAAAACCAACCTTTGTGCTGTCTTCCACCCCTCCTACATCTACAACAATGTGAATATGAAAAATAGCATATTCATTCTTGAATTTCACAGGGTGACCGATCCATCAACAAAACTAATGGCTCATCGATCTAGTGGCACGCGATCTGCATAGAAGTACCCTCTCCGTAATGCTTTCTTGTTGAATCCAATGGTTGAACTGAGAAACTTTTTGGAAGGTTTTCTTTAATTAACCTCCTTATTGATACGGAATCTCATTATAGACACCCAGTAATTAGGTTTAGAAGGATTCTCACTTCCTAGTGGAGTGCCCAGCTTTGAACAGACACTGGGGACTAGCGACATAGGGAGCCGTATACAAAGTTCAGGAGTTAATTGAATTCTATGTTATTTCAATTCAATAGTGTATAGAACACAGCTATTATTTTATCTCAATTCTTAATTACACAATTTAACCCCAAAAAACAAAAAATCTTAAACACACAATTATCATGTTTGCAGAGATGCTGCAAAGTAGGCAAAGCCAATTGATAAATGAAACGGTAAGAACTGAGGGCTTCACACCGCTAAGCAGGCAAAGTCAACCGCATACCGCCAAAGAATGGCTTAACTAAGATGAGCAATATCCACTTCATCTGGGATTTTAAATGTTTCTGCAGCACCAAACTTCCGAAATTCATCTGCTGCGGAGTCTACGCTGTTACTATCATCTTCCTCAGCATCATCATGGCTTAGTGATGAAGGATCATGCATACTTCTAGCCTTGCAATCATGAGCGGCAAGCATGTTAACCTGGCCATGGTGAGAAATCTCTACCACTACAGTATCATCGTCAACTGGGAGCGGTTGCTTCCAAGGTTCCCCATCAATCCTCATGTATGTATGATCTGCTGCACCTTTGTAAAACACAAAGCCGATTTTGCGCGCCTAATGCCAAGGTAATTTCAAGACATTTTTTTTTTAATTTTAAAACCAATGAAAAAATTAGTGATTGGTACAAAAACGAACTGCTGTGATATAAATTACAGCAAGTAATTATTGGAAGATTAAAAACAAGCCAATATTTCATCGTATCACACATACCTGAGCAAGACGAGTTCCATGTCCATTTGGAGCAAGCAAAGCAAGCCCATGCCAAGCATCTCTAAAGCCGACAACCTCTATAACGCCATCATCTACATATGGACGTGTCCAATCGTTCTGTATTTGATAGCATACTTAGTGTTTTGTTTTTGACAAAAATATTGCATAGGAGTATTGACCTCAAAACTTTTGTAAAACCTTTGTACTCAGTAAAATAAGAGCTTTTGCTAATCAATGCTTTAAAGAATCAAGAAAAGTGAAAATTTTGACTGAAAAATAAAACTCTGTAAGCTACCAATTCAGTGAATACATCAAAAATTAAAAAAAAGAAAGTTCCTTTCTTGATTCCCTAACTTATATGCCCTAAAGACATTAGTTTGAAAAACCCAATAAACAATTAGTTTAGAATTAGCATATGATATTTACATGATGTTGTTGCCTCCTGCTTGGTATGCCCCATGGATTTAGTCCACCAGAAAAGCTAGGCAAGTTAAGGCATACAATTGACCGGATGCTGGACATTAGATGGAAAGAAGGTTAATAAACACATCAGATGTTAACAAGATGTAAACAGAAGCAGAAAGATCAGCAGACGGGCAAAAAAGAAATTGATTAAATTTTTACTTTCAACTGTCCATACTCAAGAAGTAGTCAACGTGATGAGATGAGTCTACAAAAGGATTTACCTGGAAGGAATATGCAGGTCCTCCCATTGACCATTCCTTTTCATGATTTGTACTTTTGCAATATGTGCTATGTTCCTGCATTCGAAGATCATATTACATTTACTTAACCGGTTAAGTGATAAATATGTACTGCAAATAAAAAGGCTTAATTAGAGAACTGCTCGTGAAATCCAAATTGCCAGAATTGTTCTATCTCCTGTAGCAACCATAATATTTCAAAAAATGCTAGTGATATACCATATGCTAATGCTCCCTAGTTCCAATCACTGGAAGCATTACCAAAGACCCTACCAGCTTTCAATAGGTGAGATGGGTGCCTGGTAAATGGGTTAGAGAAACTTGAATACTGAAATACCACACATTTACTGGGCAAGTCAAAACAACCTCAAAGTTATAAAGGAATAACATGGAAATGCTTTGCCCAATTAATGACTGATCTACATGAACTGACCTTGAAGGAGGATGGAATAGAGGAGCAAAAAACCACCCTTGTGTGCATCCAAGCCTAGCATAGGTACTCTGACGTGTAGATTGAAATTAGGACCACAAAATCACTAAAAAAGTGGATGAAAATATAACTGTGGTCTGAAACTATCTTAGGCTTTCCATTCAAGGGTAGAAAATTCAAACAACCAATGGGGTTAGCCTTCAGCAAAAAGCTTTTATGTATTCAATACAATTGCTGCAGAAACAATGGCATACCTGATTAACCAACTGATTTTTGAATTTTTCTGGATGCAACTTTCGTTCAGAATGAAAAGCATAAGACACTTGAGCATCCATTCCTGTAGTCACAAGTCATAGATTTTAACACAAATGTTGCAGTAAGATGGACTGATGGAATGAAAAAAAGTTCCTTTATACAATTTATGATCTAAACACATCTAAGTGACGATAAAAACAATCAACATAAAGTGGGTAATCAATGAATTTTACATAGTCATCATACAAACATTATACAAAATATGTTTCTATCATTACATATTCACCTTCCTGTTTATTTAAAAAAAAATGAAAAAAAATTCATTGCTAAATTTAATCTAGCCTGTGTTGCATTGTCATTAGTTGATACCGCCAATGCCTAACAAAGACCAAAGGACATGAATGAAACAGACAAAATTTAAATACCATACTGAAGTGTCAACTCAATAAACTAACTCTTCTATGAAGAAAATGGAATTACATAGTCCGGAATGTAAAGTTCGAGTATAGAAGAACCAAGGAAAGACTATTCTTACCCATGCTGAAGTAATTCCAAAATCCCCCGCGAAAAGTATGGTAACCTTCCTGAGGAGCAGTAAGAAAGAACCACACAAGGAAGTGCAGTGAGCAGAAAAGAATCCAACCTTGTAAATATTCAACTTGAAAAGCTTTTATTGTCTTGAACAGTTAACTCCATACGTTGAAAACAACATAAAATGTGTGGATATTTTGTTGTATTTGTGTTTGGAAAACAAGGCTCATGCACGAGATAGTTCAAAAAAGAATATTTTTACAACCCAAATCAGTACAGTTCTAGTTATAAGCCCCGCCCTACAGTCATCCTTCAAAGAATACAGAATATGAAATCAGGGTATCTTTCATTGAAATTCCTAGAGTTGCACCATGAACCAGATGTAGCATAAAATAGCAAAATAGTTAAAGGTATGATGTCTTACAATATTATGTTCATCTGCCTCAGATACACGATGGAAGGCATGCAAAGAATGCGGTAAGTCAAGAGGCGCAATTGGATCACAGCAACCTTCTTTCGGAGCCCTCATCCGCATAAGAATGTGCCAGCTGAGAAGTTAGATAAACAAACAACAATTATCAGCAAACAGCATTCAGTAGAAGAAAGCTGTGAAAAAAATTAATAGAGATCTTAACCAAAAAGTATCCCCTTAAACACTCATCATATATTTGCTATGGATTAAGGAGCATGGACTACAGTTAGGGAATTAATGAGGGGCAAGATCAAACTCTAAACAACAAACAACTTACACCTATTAAACTAGAGAAACCGGTGGTTAAACGCCACATTAGAAACAAAGTAAGGAACAAAAAGGAGTTAACCACATTAACATTATCAAACAACAGCTAGCAAGATTGCTTAAAGATTAGCAGTGTATGTGAACACACCATAAAAGAATATCATATTGATCTGGAATAAAATGGAAAAAAATTGGTAAATTGAAAAGGAAATCATAGGTTTTCAATCTGGATATCCGAATAATAGATTGATTTTGAAGTAACTGCTACAGCAGCTATCCCAACCATACTGTCCCTAACTCTCAATTCAGGAATGTAATCATAACCAGGGAATTTGTATTTATTTTATTCACTAATAAGTGACCTTAAGTATTGTTTCAATAGTAAGGAAAAGGAACCGCAGACTAATACTTAAGCTATTTAATATTGCATTTCATTTTCAAAAAATCGTTAGTGATATACTTTTTAGGAGATTTTCTACTAGATATTTCTAAAACTTATAAAACCTATTATTTATTTATTTTTGAAAAATCTATTCAATTTCTTAAATTTTTATGCATGTCTTTCAGTTAGAAATATTTTTTCGATAAAAAAAAAATTCAAACAAACGGGTAGCAGAATAACAAAGTAATCAATTATAAGATAAAAGAATGGGACCCAAATTCCTTACTTGTCTATTTTCATTTCCCTAGCCTTCATTACTTGCTCTAAAAATGACTCAACCGAACGGTTGTCTGTTCCTGGGTTCCTCTTCCCCTGTAATAAAGCAGCAGAAATTATGAGTTCCATCATTCTTTTTCACTATTCTTATTGATAATTTATCATTACAACTATTGCTGAAAGCTTCCTCAACTTCTACTCAGAATTGAGGAACACTGTGAGAGGTGAGAACCCCAAATCTTTATATATAGGGGAAAAATGGATTAAAAAACCAGCATGCTATCTTCGCGCTTAACAGCATCCAGTGAAACAAGGAACAGGATTGAGGACAATCAAAACCCATCTTATGTGAAAATTGCAGCTCTTAAAATATGACATCATGGAAGAGTCAGTATAATGGTCCTAAGTGGACTTCAAAGAGAACTGCAATTTCCTACCCAGCCAAATGCAAACGGTAGATTATTCCCTGTGCCCAAAGGAACCGTGGCTATTGGTGGTGAATGAGGCAATTTGAGATCACAAACAACTCCAAGTAGCCAGCCTGCTGTTCCATCACCCCCTGCAACCTAAAATGCAAGTTACATATCAAACACTCAGAAAACTACACGCACAGAAAAAAAATAAGGTTAATTTAAAAAAAATGCAAAGTTGAAAGTTGAAAAGACTAACTAATCGAGTAGAATCTCAACTTACAATTAATCTCAACCTCTCCATGATCCCTATAGCGAGTTGATCACCCTGAAGCTTGAACCTTTCCAGATTACCATAGACTCTGCTCAGCACCTTATCAGGTGTCTCTTCCCCCAAATCAAAGACCTACAAAAAAAATTTGAAAAAATCACACGCTCTGCTCAGTTTTCCACACGCACAATATCACGAATTTCAATATTCTCCAAACTGCACAATCTTAAAATTACAGTCTCCAACCCCAATTGCAGCCACAATATTACTACTGCAAAGGATTCCGCAACCATCTCACAACAGCAATTACTGCCACATCAATCATTTCATTTTTTGTGCAATCTTTCACAACAGCAGTAATCACCATGCAACTGCAACGGCAATTCAAAATCAAGTCTACTAAACTAACAACAGTACCTGTTTTTCGTTGAGAAGAGCACGGTACGTTCTCAAGAGGTCTCCTCCGAGCTGGCCACCGCTCTTGGAGTTCACGAAAACGAGCACCGGACACCTCGGTCCACCACCACCACCGTCGACCTTGCTGCTGCTGCTCTCAACCTCCGATTCCGGCACGAGCACGTAATTCGGGATGCAAAAGTTCTTCAAGAAATCGGAGTCACGAGAAGCCATTGCTTCATTCAGCTGCAACACACTTTTTTCGAGCTTTTTCGCAAATTCAGAGATTATTAACAACCAATTAAAAATAAATAAATCGAAATCATAATAATATGCAGCATGACAAATTACGGCAAAATTATACTGAAATTCCGAAACTCAGCGACGGTCAACTACTTGTTGATATTATATTAAGTGATAAATCATCAAAAGGACTTCAAATGCAGAATTCCGTTTGTTAAACGTGATCTAATAGTGACTTACTGAGGTTGAGTTGTACATCTAGGATGGAAGACAAAAACAGAACACAAAAACAAAACAAAAGGAACAAATGCGATTGATTATTACCTGGTGATGAATTGAGATTCAGAGAAGAGAACGAGAAGCGTCAGAAAATGAGAAAGTTGACTGGGTTGGGGGTTCAACTTTCAACTTTCAAATCTTAAAAATGCAAAAGACCAATAGGAAATTACATTGACATTCGCGGGCCCCAATATTGGGATCATCAATATATACCAGCGCGACAATAAATTAATGATATGTGCTTTTGATCCTTTTTATATGTAACTTTATTAACTTTAATCATATGTACAGAGATTAAAGAGTTATGAAAAAAAAATGGAAATATGTTTTTATAATATATCTTCTTATTCTTATTAATAGTGTGCTTACATTATGTCAAGAAGAAAAATAAGAAATTATAATTGATTATATATTAATAGTTTGATTTTTATGCATTGATAGTCCACCAATAAAATTTCACCAAAAAAAAATGGTTAATAGTTGTAATAATGAGTAGTTACTTTATATGATTTATTATTTAGGTAAAATTATATTGGTTCGTAATATGAAATTATTTTATATTATTATTATAAAAAATTAAATTCATACATTAATATGTGACAATAATAGATAAAATTGCGCCAAATGAAAAGAATGAGAGGAAATAATAATGTTTTTGTGTTTTGATATGTTTGACTTCCTTCTACTTGGTTTGAATGGATCAGATAATTTATTTAATAGCATACAAATAGTACATTATCATTGAATAATTTAAGATTTTCTTCTATTATTCAATCCAAGGATCAAAATAATAAAGAGCAATTTAGTTATTTATTTAATAACATCACATAATTAGCGTGCCAATTAGCATGCTATAATTTAATACAATATTTTACTTAACTAAATTCAATGGATTAAAATTAGGAGCACTTTACATAATTTTTTTTTTACCAAAAACATTTAGATTGAGAGTATAATGCCGCAATCTAAACGATGAAAAATTTCTAAGCTCAAACATCATTTAAAGAAAAAATTTACACTTGACTAATTTCAAGGAGACGAGTGGGAGGTTCTAATCTGTAGCACATCAAATATGAGACACTATCTTGCTCCACTTGGCCAATCCTTAGGACTGTTTACATAATTTATTTATTTTTCTTTGTCATACATGATTTATTTAATAAAATAGCATAATTAGTGTGTTGTGAAGTGATTATATAATTTAAGATTTTCTTATACGATTTCACTCAACCCAATAGTTCCTTCCTTAACCAGGAGGTTCAGACCTATCACCTTTTTTTGGTCGTGGCCCATAACCTTCGTCCAAACTTTCACTTCACTCTTGTATGTATGGTCTCTCATTCAGTCACACTCGACAATGAGTGTCCTTTTTTGCTTTTCCACAATAGTCAAGTATCAATCCCTTGCAAAGCAACTGACGAGGTTCGGGCAACAATTTGATGGGCCAAGCCCAAATTCATTGGGCTTCAACCAATGTAACCTCTCGTATCAAGTCGCATAATCTGATTTAGATACTTGTTTTTTAAGACCAAACAACAATTCAACAAAAACAAAAAACAAAAAATGGTATTTACATGCATTTTGCTTATAAATTTTTTTTTACCGAGGCATCTAACCATATATTATCATATTAATAAAAATATTTAACTCAACTATTTATTATTTTAAAATTTTATAAATAAAAATATATGATTAAATTTCATTAAAACTTTTTTTGCCATCAAGACGGTTCATTAAAGTTAATTTTTAAAAAATTTTAAATTTTCCACGCGGTTGAGTCCTTAGCATTTCTGAAAACCAAAACCTTAGCATCAGTGATAGATTTGTCATCTTCTAATCTCATACAAAGAAAGATATGTTTGGTTTAAGGGTCTCTGTCAAAATGGAAGTAAGATCTAATTTTTTCAAACAAAAAAAAATCTAAATGTTATATCAATTTAACATTAATTATTTATATAAATTAATTTTAAAATTATCTATATTATGTAAACAATAATTGTTATACACATTAATTTTTGTATTAAATTTTATTTCGAAATTTTTATTTAAAATTATAAAGTACCAGCACACACTTATAGATATTAGGAAATGTACCCGAAAATACTTTTAAATATCCTTCTGCACCGAAAATTGGAAATGTATATTTCTGATAAGAATGAGCACTGGAGAGCGCCCTCGGCCGCTTGGCCACTTGGCACTTCTTCATGCTAAGGTGTGGAATCTAGAAGATTTCTAGTCACTTGCTATTTTAAAATCCTTACACGAAAAAACATAATTAGATCACTATATAAATTTGTTTATATTTATCGTTAATAATATATGAAAATTATTCTAAAAATTAAATAATAAAAGAATTGTTCCAACTTTGCTTCCAAGATGAATAATCATGTTGGCGGGAGAATATTCGTATGAAAATGATCTGATTGCGATAGGGACCGGTCGGTCACGTGGGGAATCGAAACTACCAAAGCTGCTTCAATTTAATTATTATTCACAATCGTTGTTAAGGAAGATTTGCTTCTTTAATAATAATTGATATTTAAGTGATTAAGAAAATGCACAATGCTTATCAACAAATTTTAAAAGCTAATATTGTTATTTGAACATCTAGAATTATTAGATGAAATAGATGGATAAAAATAATAAGTGTTAAAATAATATTAGTATGGAGAAGAATTAATCGTTTGGAGTATCTATGTGAGAAGTTTTGACTAAGGTACATGCTGTTCTTATATTGGCTGTTAATCATTTAATAACCTTGTCCATGTTTATTTTTTCATTTTTCCAAATCTTAGGCCAAATAGAGGTGCCCATTAAAATTATTTACTATATATGCCTAACACTACACAATCAAAAAAGTAGAATAAAAATTTTCTTTAAATGCTCTGATAATTATGGGTTAAAATAGCATAATATAGTTTACTTATTTGTTTAAAATTTATTCAACCAATGAATTATAACAAAATTTTCTCTTTAATACTTTTAATTTATTATAAAAAAAGAGAAATATCATTGCAGATGAAACAGTTGTCTTACGGGTTTAACCAACAACATTGGCACGGATTAGCATTATCCCACCCTTCCATCGATCGTGCCATTCCCTAAGGCTTTGTTTGGGAGTTTGGAGGGGAAGGGAGGGAAAGACATTGGAGGGGAAGGAAAGGTAAGAGAAGGAAGGAGTTTAGAGCATTGATTCCTCTTTTATTTGGGAGTGTAAGATATGTAGAAGGAAGGGAATTAGGGGATTTATGACCTAGTTTTACAATTTTACCCTTCTTTACATTAAAATAATATAATTATTTTATTTTTATATAATTGACTATTTTAGTTAAAAATGCATATTTCTACTGATTAAAAAAATATAAAATTAATTTTTTTACACTTTTCTCCTTTAATAATATATTTAATTATTTTATTTTTAATAATTAATTATTTTGGGGAAAAAATTGAAACACTACTTCTCCCTTAAAATTTTCTACTCCACATAATAGATCATTTTAAAAATATCTTTTTATTTTTCATATCTAAAAATAACTTTTTTCATTAATATTTTAAAAAAGCCTATCAAAATTTTTTAAAAAATTCATATTTATAAAAAAATAATAATACCATGCAAAAAATTAATATTTACAAGAAAAAAATTATAAAAAGGGACAACTAAAAAATATAACTATCAATTAATAATAATGGGTTGGCAATTGAGAGAGTTCGCAATTGAAATATGGGTAAGAATATGTCAAAACAGGACAAACACATCTAAAATAGTCATCAACTCATTTGGAACCGGTAGTTCTAGTTATGAACTTGTGATCTATAGACTCAAAAGTAGATGAATTATGGAAAATAGATTTGTCTGTTTGTTTTGGCAAGGTTCAGAATTCATCACTTTGCAAACTTTTGTGCTCAAATACTCAATATCTTAATCCTTTTTCATAACATTAATTATAACAAATTTTAAAGTAGGTAGAATCACAGCCATTATGCATGGTTCAACTATTAGACTTGCACTCTTTGGGGCAAGAAACAGATCTTAGCCAAAAGGATCTGTGTACAACAATTTCTGCTGATGTATACATACTGCTTAACATATTATTGCAGAAAGTATTATTATTCTGAGTAGCACCAGCTACTACACTTTGTAAATTTTTTGACATTGTGTACCATCAATGCTTCTGAGAAGTGGACCAACTACCATACATCTGATGATGAAAGCGACCCCATACATCACAATGTATAAGCTCAAAAAGTTTCTGAGAAGTGGAACAACTACCAACATTTGAACATTTAGAAACATCAACAGACTTACTAGACATTGCAACTTTATTCTGTAATAACCAAGAAAGAGGTTTGTGAGACATGTGTCCTAGTCTAGACTACCAAACATAGGGTGTGACATTACTAGCAACAGTAGAATTACAAAAAAATCTAGGATCTAAAATAGAATTACACAGGTTTGGTTGAGAGGGATGATAGACATAAAGTCCTCCATGATTGACTTCACCCTTGCCAATCATCTTCAAAGATTGCTTGTCCTGAGGTGCAAAAAAATTATTAGCAAAGGTAAGAAATATAGGATTGGTCACAGCTAAGGACCTTACTGATATCAGATTAAAAGCATAAGATGGAACATATAGAACTTTGTGTAAAATAATGTATGAATTAGGGGAAGGGGAACCTATTCCAAGAACTGGAACTTTAAGTTTGTTTGGCAAAATAACATATGAGTTATTAACAGGTTAAAAAGTACTAAAGATGGATTTTGAAAAAATGATATGATTAGTTGCTGTTGAATCCAAAACCCAATAATCAAGACCTAAATTATAGTTTGAAACAACACTGAGAAAGATACCTATAGGCAAGGGTCCAATACATCTTGCTGCTTACCTAAATGCTTTGGAGTAGACATTTGAGAAGTGATCATATTCAATAAGTGTTGATATTGGGACTAGGTAACGTGGGCCAAAAAATCACTTGAAGTAGAAGGAGCTTTAGTCACCATATTCACAAATGCTTTGACAGTATTCACAAAGTAGAAGTGGACCAACTACCTTATACAAACACAAGATGAAGTCTTAAACAGATCGTTCACATTATGCACATAAATATTTAAATCATCATATCATACATGTGAAACCAATTAAGCCAGCCCAAAATTGTAGAAATATGTTACCCTTTTCAAACCCCCCAACAATCATAGAACCTCAAAAAAGCTCCCCCATTGGAGAGATAAATGCCACCAAGATTAACATTAAAAAAAAGAACTTTAACGAGTGAAACATGGAATTTTTTTTTCTTGGGGAGAGAATATTGAGGTGGGTGGTTTACAATCAGGAAGAATCTGCTAGCTTTAGTGGCAAAGCCAAAATTCATGAACCCAATTAAAAACCCGCAAATCTAAGAATCCATTTACATTTTAAACAAGCCAAAAGCCATGATAATGGTGCAACAATTATACTAGTTCGCTTTTCCATTTTTATTTCTTTTACCTTTTTAATTAAATTTTGAACAACATGGTTTCAAACGGTGAAATGTTTGAATGTACAAACTGCTTGCAGAAGTCAAATGGCAGCAGGACAATCTAGTTCCTAAGTTTATCCAATTTCTTATTACGCAATTGAGAATAGGTTGTAAAATTAAGATAAGCAGCCTTCATTCTCACTATCTATCGTACTAAGTTCTTTTGGACTTGACTAATACAACATCTTCGTTGCAAATTTCTGAATCTTAATGAACTAAAAATGATATGCCAAATATATATTGCAAAGATGAAAAAGACCAACTACTTCATTAACAAAAAGGAAGTTGAACAAAACACTTCAGAACAGTAAATGACAGAAGAAAACCACAACTACTTTTCATGACTTTAACCAAAAAACCAAAAAGAGGACAACTTCAACCTGCAAGCATACATCTGAGAGCATACGTCTAAGAATCACCATAAATTCCAATCTTGTTCATTGTAATGATCAAGAGCAAAAAATGCTTACCCCTGATCCTCTTTGCTCCAACAAGGCACTTGGGTTCGCTGGTCCTCTTCTTCGTCCTCCGACAAATGAGCTTGCTACCTGCTTCCAAAAAATATGTAGCAATAAACCCAAATCTAGCAGTAATAATAATAATAATGATTAGGACCAAAATGAGCTTCAATAAAAAAACGAACCGTTTAAAAAACACGATCCTAAATGTAGAAGTTGATGCTGGAAGAGAAGACGAAGAAACACGATGGAAAACAAACAATCTGGAGATATAAGCGAAGGCGAAGAAACGTGATCTAAAACACAAGCTAGAGCTGTAGGCGAAGGAGAAGAAACAGAGTCAGAAATACCGCTTAAAAGCCATGATCCAAAACGTAGAAGTTGAAGATGCAAGCGATGGTGAAGAAATGCAAAGAAACAGAGATCCTAACCTTGAAATGGCTAAATCAACAGCGTGGAAGAAGCATAGAGATTTGTCCTCACCGATTCGCGCTTGTTAATAGAATCACTGGAATCGAATGGAAGAATGAGGGATTAGGGTTCGAAGAAATTTGGGGTTAGGGTGCAGCACAGAGAGAAATCTGAATGGAAGCATGAATGAGGATGGTGTTTCTTAAATTGACAAAAATTAATAAGGACAAAATGGTACTTTCAAATTATATCTGATAAAAACCCCCCAAAATAGAGGAACTTGAAATGAGGGTGAATAAAGGATATTGGAGGATTTTAAAAATCCTTCAAACTCTTTCTTCCAACACTTTTAAAACTCACAAACACAGATTATTCCCCTATTACCTTCCCCTCCCTTTCCTTACCCCCAAACCCTAGCTCACAAACAGAGCCTAAGGAAATGATCTTCAATAATAATGCCTGTTCAGCAAAAAAATTAGGTTTAATTATACCACATATTCATATAATTTCACTTAATTTTCAATTAAGTCTATATAATTTATAAGTTTTTAAGTAGATCCTATAGCATATGAGATTTTTCAATTAGGTCCTGCTGTTATAAAAAAATAGAATATTTTAAGAAATATGGAATATTCTATTTTCATCTCCCTCTTTACATAATGACAGGAACCTGATTAAAAATTCTCATATACTATAAGAACTTAATTGAAAATTGAGTAAAACTATAGGAACCTAAAGAATAATTAAACCGTCAAAATATGTATTAATCTTTCAACTGATGCCTCAGTTTTAAAATAGGTGCAATTTTAATTTCTTAGTGGAGTATAAATTTTTTATTGTATATTTTGCATTATTTTTTGTATTGGATCCGTTTGTCCCTCTACGCATTGAGTTTTAAAAATCATTATTCTACTATTCGCTAAGTTTGTAATATCATTACACTGCCTTTTCTTTCATTAACCATAGAACAAATAAATTTCATAACAGGTTACTCAAGAAAAAGATGGTACATTCAAAATTTAAATTTTAAAAGGGGTTCATAATAGAAAAGATAGTAACTTCAAACAACATAGGCTTTTATCATGCATCAAATTCTTGAGGAAATCCTACACAATGTGCATAATAAATAAACAACACAACTTATTATTACTACAAAGAAGGACTAGAGTGTAACGAAGTAAGGAAGATGACTGAAATTTAATAATATAAACTTTAGGTAATTTTAATTTAATAATAAAGGGAAGAGAGCAGACACACAAGGAAAAAATTTGATGATATGGCATAAAATTAGCATAATATAACCTCAAAATTGCAAATGTAATAATTTGAATGAGATCAGACATTTACTAAAATTAAATAAATATAATAAATCAAAAAACATAATTCTAAAGGGACAAACAAATTCAATACCAAAAGTAATATAAACTATACAATAAAAAATGTGTACTTCACCAAGAAACTAAAATTCCACCACTCTTGAAACTATACCAATGGAATATTTTGTCTTTTAATAATGGTAAAGACCTGATTGAAAAATCACATATACTATAGGGACCTGCTTAGAAACTTTTAAGATATAGGGACCTAATTGAAAATTGAGTGAAATTATAAGAACCTTCGATATAATTAAACAAAAAAATTACAATATTCTTATACTTTCTATTTTGTTATTATTAGATGTGATGATAGTTTTCACTCACTCCACTCATTTATCACATATAATAATGACAAAATAAAAAATATAGGACTGTTATAATTTTTTTATTATACAAGTATCATTACTCATCGATCTTATGTGATGTTTATTGGATAATACTATTCATACACAAAACAATAATTATAAAAATAATTTCCTAGCAAGTGATAAAAATATGAATTCATAATAAAAAAATATTAAGGTATCTTTATTGATATTTCTATCATTTATAATATCAATAGTATTTTTGTAAATTAACACCAATAAGACCATTTTCTTCTTTAACTAGTTGTCGAGGCTTCGATTTCCATTTGAGCAATAAATTAACTTTAAAACTCGAGGTTAGTATCTATCTTCTTAAATGAGTCCATAGCATGTAAGAGATTAGTCATTGTGTCCGATGATAGATATCTGGGATGACCAAAAAATTTCTCCTTTAAAATTTATTCTCTTAACCGTTTTTATTCTAAGAAAATAGAGCATGTAACGGGCAACTTAACTCTAATTACAAATTGTTAAAGAGCATCGACGTCGATCTTTAAAAGGTGTACAAAAGGATACCGACCAGAATCTTTAAGATAATAATTAATAAAATAAATTAGTTGATATGATCTTTACTTTAAGAATAATATTAAGTAAATAATAAAATTGTATAATACATACATATTATATATTTTATTATTGTTAAATGTGATAAATAAATATCATAACTAAAGACTATTTATTATATTTAATGATTATAAGATGTGTGATATATATTTAGTGTGTAATTTTATTTCATATTTTTCTTTCTTTAAAAGCATGTATCCCGAACATTGCTCCAGCATCACCTTTTACCTCGTTTTGTTTCAAAACCAGAGTCATGGGTCATCATTTCGATCATCACAAAGTGAATATCAAAGAGCAGTGTCAAGTTGCTCCCCCACAAGGGTCAGTTCCCCCAGCCACTCTCCCCTTCACTTTCTTTGATATCCCATGGTTCTATTGCCACCCCGTGGAACGAATCTTCTTCTACGAGTTCCCTGACCCCACCAAACACTTCCTAGATTCAGCACTTCCCACTCTCAAGCACTCCCTTTCCCTCACCCTCCAACACTTCTTCCCCTTTGCATCAAACCTCATAGTCCCTCCACAACCCCAAGCACCCTTCATCCGTTACCAACATGGTGACTCACTCTCCTTCACCGTTGCTGAGTACTCCAAAGCTGATGATTTCATCCTCCTTGTTTCCGATTCACCACAAGATGTTAGAAATTGGCACCCTTTTGTCCCTTCTTTGCCTCAACAAGTTACGTTGGAGGATGGCACTCGTGTGATCCCTCTCATGGCCATTCAAGTCACGGTTCTGCCAAAAGCAGGATTCGCCATTTGTCTAGCTTTCAACCACCTTGCCGCGGATGGAAAGTCACTTCATCATTTCATAAAGTTTTGGGCCACTCTTTGCAAGGAAATAGTCAAAGAGAGTAGTGATAATTTGGGTTCCCTTATTGAAAACTCTATGCTTTCTCTGCCTATCAATGGTAGGGACATAATTAAGGACCCAAAAGGGCTTAAACATGTTTACTTGGAAGAGCTAAGAGATCAATCCTCGGAGAACATGGAATTCCAAGGCATAGTACGGCATGCTCTTACCAATAAGGTACGTGCCACTCTTGTACTGACCCATGACCAAACTGAGAAACTAAAGAAATGGGTGTTTCTTAAATATGGTTGTAACAACCATGATCCCGGGACATTATTACACATGTCAACCTTTGTGGTGACATGCTCCTTGATTTGGGTTTGTATGATTCAATCAGAAGAACAAAGCAAAGGTAATTATAATTATAATAATAATAATATTAGTGTTACAAAGGATTATGATGAGCTTTGTCACTTCGTAATTCTAGCTGATTGTCGCGGCCGTCCTGATGATGAGTTCTCAATTCCTTCAACGTACCTTGGGAATTGCCTTGCGGCTGGCATTGTGGAACTCAAGAGGGGTGAGATTGTTGGAGAAAATGGGATCGTTGAGGTGGCAAGTTCTGTTGGAAGGGAAGTTAGAGACTTGGGGAGGGATGCTTTGAAAAGGGCTGAAAATTTGATGGCAACTTGTAGAGAATTAGCGGAACGGGGTAAATGTGTACTTGTGGCTGCGGGGTCACCAAGATTGGCAGTGTATGAGACTGATTTTGGGTGGGGAAAGCCTAAGAAATCTGAAGCCGTACATCTCGATTCATCGGGGTCAGTTTCCCTTTCTGATTGTAAGGACAAAGAAGGTGCAATTGAGGTTGGGCTTGCACTTGAAAGGACTAGAATGAATACATTCATCAACATCTTTGAAAAACACCTTAATAATATCGATTATAGTTTGCAAGTGAACCATTCGCATTAGGCATGCACATGACCTTATTTTCACTTTGTTTCATCTTCTTGGGTGTGCTTTGGTTGGAAGATAAAAATGAGTAAATTTTTTATAAATGAGATTTATGTCTAATTTTGTACACAAATCTCATTCTTGAAATATTTACTCTTTTTTTACTATCTAACAAACGCACCCTTATTAGCGGTGTTTTAATTTCCTTAATTCGTGTAAAAATTCCCCTTTGTGGGGTCATGTATTTGTTGTTTGTAATAAGCATAGTGTGTTATATAGGCTGAACTGTAAATAAATAATTTGAATTCATGCAATTTAGAGATGAACCTCAGAAAAAGGGCAAAAGCTCTGATCTTGATATATAAGTAATGATTAATGTACGTCTATGAAGCACAAATACTAACATGGATACGAGACACGATACGGATACAGAGATACACCAAACTCAAAAAACTACAGGATACGGACACGACATATATGTATAATTTTTTTATTTTATTGTATGATTCTTTTTTTTGGATTTTTTGGTTATATTTGTATAATTTTTTATCTAATTAATTTTTATTTTTTGTAATTAGCTGAAGAATTTTTAAAATGAAATGACCCAACAGCACAGATCCAACTAAACAACTATAGTTGATTTTGGGCTCATGTTTGTATTAAAAATTAAAACAAAAATAAAGAAACTAATTCAAGCATGTCCGCGATGTGTCCAAGCCGTGTTTGACACGTGTCTGGTGTGTGTCCGAGCTCAAAAAGATTATTTTTTTAATTGGACATATACGGACGCGTGTTGGACATATGTCATGTAGGTGTCGGTGTCCATGCTTCTTAGATGTACATATAACACCTGCTACATTTTGAAAAGATAAATATTAAAAATGTGAAATAATCTCCTCAAGACTCAAAACTCAAATTGTACTCTCTCTCTCTTTTTAAGTAAGGGGATAGGAGGTGAAAATGAGATTCGAATTCTCGATCTCCTATAACCAATTAAAATATATAGATGTTTACCATTCCATTAGACAGGGGACTCACTCACTTCAAATTGACCTCTCTTGTGGTTCTTGACATTATGACTTATGAAGATCGAGTTGATGAGGCAGCCAATCTTTTAACATGAGTGATAATTTTTTACTATACTAAACCATAAAAAAAAAAAATACATACGGACTGTAATATGAAGAACCTTCTATTACGCGTCATTACCAAAAAGGAAAAAACTTAAAAATATTGCTGGTTATAGGTCTCTTCAATTTCAGTCTCTGTCTTCTTCTTTTTTTTCGGTTCAACTTTTTTTAAAATATTATGTTTTTAATCTTTATGCTCTAAATTTTGGTATTTATAATTAGTTTAGAATTTGCATTTGATTCATATAAATATAAAAAAATTATTTTTTTTATTATAGGTATCTTAAAAATATTAGCACTTAATAGTATAGATTATTTTTAGGGACCAAAAATGAAATAGTATAAAAATGAGAGACCAGAAGCTGATTTTTTTTTGGAGGAATTAGAAAAAATATTATCTATATTTATGAAGCTAAAAAAAAATTAAAACCTAAAAAATATAATTTTTTTATAAAATTTAATTTCAATTCAAATTTGAATTCAATTGAAGAATAACTCTAGTCATTTTTTTTAAAAAAAAATTGATATAGTAATAGTTCTAGCAGTTAGAGTAGTCGCCTTATTTTCTTTCTCTTATTTTGTTTTTTCTCTCAAAAGCATACGGTGCAGGTAATATATGGCAAACAAGTGGGTATAGAGTAAACTGACTATTTTGCTTTCCTATAGAGTATCTCCTCACTCTGCAAGTGAGAGATTAATCTCTCGAAGTACGGCCAGACGTTATCACGACCCGACTTGGGAACGTGACTAACATGTAAGGAATCTCATCTCCACGTAAGTCTTCTGGGTGACATGTCTCTGTGAATGCATACTTTCTCATAAAATAATACTTCAAATATGATTTTCTTTTAAATCAATATCAATTTATCTAATTAGAACATATTATTTGAATTCAACAAACTAGAAGTGCTTAATATCTAAACTCTGAAAACATCTGGGTCAAAACCATTGATCATGAAATCATAAATCGAATCATCATATGATATAAATATGAAAACCTGCTCAACCTTCAAAAACTGAATTATAACTACTTAGCTAATCTATTACATAATTTAAATCAAAATTAGGGATTGAAATCCATACTTCGATTTTAGTAACATATGCGAAAATATATAAACTTTGAAAATAGCTACAGTATCTCAAAATATGTGTGTGGTTCAAATCCTGCTTGCAAAACTACTGGAGCCCTCTAAAACTAACACAAACCTAGACTAAGCCTTACAACAATGTAAAGCTCACCAAAGAATAACTGCGGCTATTGAATCGGTGGTGTAAAGATATTTGCACCTACAACTATGAGAGGAAGGGAGAGGGGTGAGTCAACGGACTCAGCGAGTGAGCTCTCACCCATCACCCACATGGGACAACCAAGGAAAATTCCATATATAATGTACATGCAACAATCATAAACCATTTGATATTCATATGCATAACTATATATAGTTAAGATATCTCTATATTTATAATTTTATAGAAAAACATCTCTACATTCTTACTCCAACGAGAAATCATTTTCTTTACTTACACATAACAGCTCTTAATTATCAAATATTCTATGAAAATATAATTAATAGTACTCTAATAGAGAAATATGGATATCTGTTCAGTTATGCATGTCAACCATGACATAACCAATCCTCTACGGGTGTCAACACGGGCTCCACCCTCAGCCTCTATCCGTGCTAGACACGGACTCCGCCCTCAAGACTTTGTTCTTTCCCTCCAGACACGGGCACGTGGAAGAACATGTACTTTCTGTTTTGTGAGATTGCCCTTAAGGACAACTTGGTACTAAGGTTAACGATTGTTTTTCCTAGCTATTAACTCACTGTTGTTTCCCTATAGCTACCATCTAAACTAGTTTGTACTTAATTCATAAAATCTGAAAACTCTTAAAATCTCTTAAAGTACTGAAACTCTGTTATATACTCCACGTTGGGTTCAAAACTCTTTCATACATAATTACTTTATTCATTGAAATCATAAAATCTCTAATATATATAAAATCATTTAAATCTTAAGCTAACATAACTTTCTATATAGTTGATGAATCTAACATCATTGCTCAAAATACTGAGGTTCATAGTCATAATAACTCTAAAATCATATAATATTTTTTCGTAAAACTAAGTCATACTCTTATTTCACATTCCTCCAATATATATACATACATTATTTGGATATTCTAAAGAATAATCTGAAATCTCAAAACATAATAATTACATTTGATATTCTAAACACATAATCTAAAATCCAACATCTAAAAATATAGTGATATCATAAGCTCATAAAACACATTTGATAAAATAGAAAACTTGCTACGATACATATTTTCTTAATAAATCATTTCTCAATCATGTAAAACATTTTCATAACACACAACATAACAATCATGGTCTCATGGTTTTGTAAAACTCATTTTTTCATGTTATAGCCAAATTATAATATTTACTAACTTTACTATAATTTGTAAAATCATAGTCCACACACAATCTCATCTTCAACTTCATATATATAACAACATAGTGCATAACACATAGCTATAATGATGAAACTAAAATCATGAGTTTGAACCTACTCACCGTTTGGAGCTGGGAGTATGTGGGCACCACCAACTTGACCTTGAGAGCTTGGAATGACACCAACAACTGTCATAAGCAACATAGACCCAACATTAATCTCCGTTAATCTCTAGAAAACTCTTAAAACAACTCAAACAATATTGGGAGGGCACCCCTACTTGACAACAATAAAAGAAATAACAAAACCTAATCCAAAACTATGAAGGAATGGAGAGAATGGATACATAATCTAATAACATAAATTTACCTTGATGATTTGGGGAAGCTAGATTGGAGTGGGACTGGAGAAAGAGAGAAGAAATGGGGGTTTAGGGGGGTGGGGCTTCCCTTTCTGCTTTTTGGAAGAAGGGAGCCTGATTGGGGTTTTTAAAAGGGGTCAAAAATGGAACGGCGTTATTGTACTGATACTGTGCTGACTCGAGTTGCTTGTTGTAGTGAACCTTTCTCGCTGCAGTGAACCAGGAATAGCCATCACTCACTGCAGTGAGCATGAAGGCTCGCATGTTCGCTGCAACGAGTAAAGCTTGCTGCAGTGAACCTGTTTTGCATAATTCTGCAGAACCTGGCACCACAACTTGGTTTCTATATCCGGGGCCAATCTAGCTACTTGGGTGGGCCCTATAGGATCCTAGAGTTGTACGGATCCTACCTACGGACACGTGTACTTGGGATATGACAGATGCCTAAATAGGGACCCCCCAACAGTGTTCTGTCCATACACATGAATACCGGAATTGAATTCAGGGCCTTATGCTTAAGGATCTCATGTAGTAAAGTGACAAAATAACATGGCAGTTGCAAGTTTTCAAAACTATATTATATATTTGAATTTCATATATATAAGCATTTGTAACCACTCACAACCTTCTTTCCCATTATCTGTTCATTCTGGAGGTTATTGTTTGGTTTTGTTGTCTGGCTTTTTTGGTTGAGCAGGAATGAAGTGGTGTTTCGGGGAGGAGGAGTGGCTAGACCCATAAACTATTCTAAAAGCTATCTTTAGAGCCTAGGAAATGGAAAGTGTGCAGCATGATGAGTTGGCTACTTTAGCCAACTATAACTTGCACGCTCAAGTAGCCATTGGTTGGTCATTTCCTCAACTATGATCAATCAAATGCAATGTGGATGGTTCAGTGCGAGGAGTTGGTTCTCTGGCAGGATGTGGTAGAGTCTTCAGAGATGCATCAAGAGCTAAGGTGATTGGCTTTGCTCGCAACTCAATCATCAGTGATTATGACTAAGTTGTAGGCTGTTTCATCAGCACTTCATTTGGCGTAGGAAAGAGGATTTGCAAAGCTTTGGATTGAGGCGGATTCAAGGTTACCAGTGCAGTTTTGCAAGGAAAGGGTTGCAGATACTCATCCTTTCACTCGATTGTTCTTCAGGTTAGGCCCTTCCTTCATAGGAATTGGCAAGTAGAGATTTCTCATGCTTGTAGAGAAAAGCAACAGGGTAGCAGGATTTGTTCATGGTCTCCCAATTGGTTTGCATATTCTTGATTCTCCTCTTAGGGGCTCTAGCTAGGTCAATTTTGTTAGAAGACCTAGCTAGTTTTTAATTTTAGATTTGTTGTTTGTTAGGGGCCTTGGCCCCTCCTACTCACCAAAAGAAAAAAATCATTGACATGCGTATATGTAGGTGAAAAGCTTTAGAGCATGTTTGTGAATTTGGATTTTAGAGGGGATCAAGACGACTTTCAGGGTAAGAATATTTCAAATTTTTACACTACAAATCGTTCTTTTTTTTTTCCTTCGAAAATTCAAACTCACAAACATATCCTTTAGGTCCCTCCACCCCCAACCTCTCAGTCAACTCTAGCAATCATCTTTTGCTAACAATCCAATTAGAATGACACATAAAGCCACTAAAAATGGACTAGAGGTCAGATGCTTAATTAATTTGTAAAAGGTTATAGGTTTAAATCTCATTGCTAACAACATATAAAAAGAAAAAAAAAACAAAGAATGACACTTGTATCATCTATCTTCTTGCCATCGAACACGAAGATATAACAAGTTGGTCTACAATAAAATGCAAATGCAAAAAATTTCATTTCTAAAATAACTAAATAAGGGTATATAAATTTTAACATAGAATCAATAATGGAGCATGATGCAAACTAGATATTTTTGTTGAGAAGAACGTGTAATTTATTGTAAATGTTTTATTATCTAAATAGTAAGAAAATGTTATTTAAACTTATAGAGTGTGGAACATCATGTCGACTTACATATTATCCACCATTGAATTAGGTGTGGAAACTATTCAAATACGTGGTATCCAATAGTGGTGGATAAGGTATGAGTCGGTATGATATCCCACACACAATTATATGAATACAAATAACACAATTCAAATTTTAAAAAATCCATAAGTTGATTTTGAGAACATGGAATGCAATGAAATTGAAAAGGGAACACAATAATTTATGGATGCTTTGTTTTTATGCCATTGTTCTATTCATCTGAAATTGAAAAGTAAAGTGATATTTATTCCAAAATGGGATGCTGTCCTGCAATGTTTGTATGTTGGAACTGTCAAAAAGATGCAAGCTATAGGCAAAACTGCATGGTTTTGCTCACTTTTGCACAGGAGATAAAGGCATCACTAGTGGGCCTTCAATGTCGTGAATAGATTGAATTCTTGATTCACTTTTCAAAAACGAACTTCCTGATTTATTAAGGAATTTTTTTTTACAAAATTAAATTAAAATTTTAACAAATTATATTTTAAAGATGTTTTACATTTTGTACAGTGTTTTGCTGTATATACTTCAATAAAAATTTATAAATAATAAAAATAATATATTAAAGATCTGGCAAATTTATTTTTAACCTTCTCCAGTGACACGGGTTCCTCGAGGAGCCGAATCAACATTTAAGAATTCTCACCATCTTTCCTTCCAAGAGCAATCATGCGACCGGATATTTTCTGATTGCAATGGGGACCATTCGGTGACGTAAAATGTTTTTACTCTTTTGTTGAAAAAAAGCAGCTTTAATTACTAAATATTAGCTTCAAATTTGTAAAAAGTAGTAGTAGGCTTAAGAGCATAAATTATTTTATGTTTGGACTTTGGATGTGCAGAAAGAGAATGACTAGTCCGGAAATTGCAGTACTTTTATAGACAGTGCAATGACTTTGTTGGAAATGTTTTTCTTTTTATTGTCACGACGTAGTTGAAAAGTTATCTTTCAGACTATCCTAGAGTCCTTTTTGTATCCAGTGTACTGGGTCGGTCATATGTGGGGTTAATCCTGTCTAGGGCCTTCAATATTGACTCTGAACTCCGATTTTTTGAGGGCCATTTATTTTGTACCCAGGGATCGTAATAGATTAGTTCATAAACCATAGCCCATTTAGCCAAAATCTTGGTAGACCAAACTTGGGTTAGTGTCAACGTGGGAACCCTTTAATTGACGATGCGTTCTGTCGTCAGCAAGCGGTGGCCAACAAGGCCCTTTTCCCTAAATATCTTGGGAAGCGAAGCGCAGGCTTTCTGATTCTGAGAGTGGGAAAATCTTGTATTGGATTCTGATTTTGAATATATTAATTCTTTTCTCAAAAATAATAATTGTTTTTTGAACAATAATAAATAACCAATTTGATTTTTATTAGTTGCAATGTTACTTTTTACTATTAAAAACTTTTTTAAAAAATACTAATAAAGCTATCAAATGCGCTTTAATCCCTTAATTGACAAGATTTTTTTTTTCCGAAAGTGATATTAAATGAAAGCGTGAAAATTTGCGTTTAAAGATTTTGGGACACTTTCTGAGGAAATTTCAAGTTCATTGTCTACTCCACTTGGCTTCGTGGAAAAAGAAAGGCAGTCCTTACTTGGCATTTTCGCCCACTTTCTTTTTAAATAGATGTCTGTCACATGACCTATTTGGTCTCAAACAGAATATATGAATTGGGAAAGTACGTTGGAGTTTCTTTTCTGCCACTTTTGGAAGAACATTGGACTTTCTAATTATCTAAATTTACACAAATTTTGACAAGTATAATTAGATGAAAGAATGAAATTTAAGGAGGATTTTCCTGAACACAAGTTCTGCGCAAGTGGTAGGAAGAAACAATGCAGTTTCTGTTTGTGGGGCTTCATTCTTGCTAGACCGCTCTGCTACGTAAGGCAAGGACGTAGATAGGTTGGTGTTGACTAATTTAATTTTGAGCGGCTAAACGGAAGTTATGTGATTAAAAAACTGCGAGATGTACATTCTATACATATTTTAACACAATAAGTTTTCTGAGAGGTATCTTGCTTATATATGAACAACGGTGCTCATATTTGATAAGAAAGTATAACTCCCTAAAGAAATTTACTCATATTTGATTCATATAAGTAAATTTCCTGGTCGTGTCTGTTCCGTAAAAGGTTTTAATTCCATATCTTGGTTCATGAACAGATGACTAAACTGGAAAACTCCGTATTTTCCAAAATAGCCGCGGCATATACGTTTCTGTTCCACGTACAATAAACTTCTAATGTCAACTTTGAACATGAAAGCCAGCTAGCTAGCAACCCACGAAGGCACAAACAGAGTAATATATAAGTACATATACCCTCTTTGAATATCCTTGCCTCTCGAATCTTAATATACACCTCCCCTTCCATGGATTCTCTTCTCACAAACACCATTGCACAAATGGGAAATCCTAGCGAGCATAAGCTTGTTGAGCAATACCAGGTTGGTCCCTATGTTCCCAAAACCACGTCTCTTCCCCTCACATTCCTTGACATACCCTTAGCAGGTCCAATTTACGTTAGACGCCAGTTCTTCTATGACTTGCCTTTTCCCACCCACCATTTCTACCAGACCACACTCCCGACTCTAAAACACTCTCTTTCTCTCACCCTTCAAAGTTTCTTCCCTCTTGCCGGTAACCTCCTATGTCCTCCACCCCCCCAAAAGCCCTTCATCCGATGCACCGAAGAAGACACCGTTACCTTCACAATCACCGAGTCCGCCTCCGATTTCAACCATCTCTCAAGCAACAACCCCAAAAGCCTCAAGGATTTGGATCACTTGGTTCCCAAGTTGACATGCAAAACCATGCATGACGAAGACGTCGATGACACAATCGTGTTCCCACTTGTGGCCTTGCAGACCACGGTATTCCCAAACCGTGGCCTTTGCATCGCCATCACCTACTGTCACGTGATAGACGATAGTTCCTGTGGCCATTTCATGAAGTCTTGGTCTTCCCTATGTGGAAGAACCATTGGTGGACAAGTTGTTAAGTCACCACCACCACCGTGCTTAGATAGGGAAGTGTTGAAGGACCCCAAGGGACTCGAGGATATTTTCTTGAGAGACTATTTCCTCGAGAGGTCAACTTGGAAGGACAAATTAATCATTGGTCAAGGTCAAAGTCAAAGTCAAAGTTCTGAGTCACCAGTGGAGCAAGACTATGTTAAGGCAACGATTGTCTTTAGTAAAGAAGAGATCGACGGGATGAAAAGGTTTGCTTTGAATCAACTGAAGAAAAGCGAGGAAAAACTCGAAGCGCCGCAATATTTATCGAAGTTTGTGGTGACATGTGCTTTTGTGTGGAGTAGCTTGGTTAAAACAAGGCATAGAGATAACCATGACGAAGTAGAGAATATGAAAGAGGAGTATTTCCGGTTTGCGGCGGATTGTAGGGATCGACTTGAGTACCCAATACCAAAGACTTACTTTGGGAACTGCTTAACGAAATGCTATGCAACGCTGAAGAGAATGGACCTAAAGGGACAAGGTGGTTTTGTGAACGCCGTGAGGGTCATCGAAAGGGCTATAAACGACATGAAGAGTGAGCCGTTTCGGGGAGCGGAAAACTGGAAGGCGTTGTACACGAAGATGTTTGTGTTAGGGAGTGGGTTGCTTGTTACGGGTTCGCCAAAGTTCACTGTGTATGAGACTGATTTTGGGTTTGGAAGGCCTACGAAAGTGGAAATGAAGCATTCCTTCAAGGTTATGTCTATTGCTGAGAGTGGAGACAATGAAGGAGGAGTTGAGGTTGGGGTGTTGTTTAGGAACGGTGAATTTGAAAGTTTTGTTAGTGTCGTTGAAGAAAGGCTCGAAGCTTTTAGATCCTAAATGATGCACATATGCAAGGTTTCGTACAAAAATCAAATTGAAATTGGTCCATGTTTAAAAATAATACTCAGTGAGACAGAAAGCTCACATAAAATATATATATAAATAAATTTCATGGCCTGATGGTTGATTTTTCCTCCTACTATAATTAGGATTTCCATAGGTAGAAGGAGTCAATTAGGACCCTCGATTCTACGTTGTTTACCATAACTTTGTGATGCATTTTGTTTCTCTTGTGTACCCTGAATCTCCATGTTCCTATTGATCATTTGTTTTGCTAATTATTTAGACTCCAGTAGTGTTTTATATTATCATATCCCTTCTGCTTCGTTGTTTAATTCTGTCACTAAGGGTTGAATTGATAATTGTTGCAAAACAATGTGAATTTATAAGAAGACAAGTAAGCACTGGAAAGCTAGAAACTCTTAACATACTACAAGACGAGGCTGTTTTTTTTTTTTTGGGTTTAACATGTCTTTTTTTAACTGGGCTTATATAGGGTTAATATATATGCCTTAGACTGAAAGTCATAATTGACATTATACAAGGCGTACGGCCCATTAAACTCCTTCTTGGGGTATCAGATATATCTAATATCTGTTAAGCCTCAGCATCGCGTTTACATATTATTAAACCATTGGGACACACAACGGCAGCCCACACACCCAGCAGGCACCATCTATTTAATCATCATGCGTTGATCAAATAAAACTTAGGATACGATTAGACCAACAAAATGCCAACTCACTATCCTTGACTGGCAATCAGTTAGCCATATCTGGCCTTACAAAAACCTTGAATGGGTAGCCTAATTGGGATCAAAATCTTGTGTGTCAATTTTCTGTCCCCCCACTAAAAACATGCTGCAAGAAAAATTAGTATGTGTTTAATAAAATTAATGAGACTCATCTTTATTACGATTGTACCTAAATATGATGTATTAGACTTGCATTTATGCAGGAATTTTTCTATTAGTTAGACGGCGGCTTTGCATAACTTATTTGGGCTGTCTTAACAAATACTTCCAAACTTAAATCTCATATCAAATCAAAAGTTTGACTGAATTAAGTTAAAATTATTCTGGAGAACTTTGGAAATGTCATAATTGTGTGTTTGTGGTTGCAGGGTCACCCAAATTGACAGTGTACGATATAAACTAGTGTGGAAAGGGTATCTTTACTGATTCAAGTTACACACACACACACACACACACACATATATATATATACAACAGTGGAAGACTAGAATTCCTATTCTAAAGGAGCAGAAGCTTGAAACAGAAGGAGAATAATATCTGTAACAAACCAATAACTAAAATACAAATTCAAAGTAAGTTCAATTAGCATTGACTTGTTCTACTGAGTTTTGTACATGCCCCCACAAGATGAGGTTGGCATCACCAACTTGCATCTTGAGCCTGAGATATGCAAACTTGGTATGCAGACGGGGCTTTGTCATAATGTCAGCGACTTGATCTTTGGTGGAGACATGAGAAACAATGAGACTTCCTTCCTGCACCTACTCATGAACAAAGTGATAATCTAAGGAGATATGCTTTATCTTGGAGTGAAGCACTGGGTTAGCACAGAGATAGGTTGCCCCAATGTTATCACAGAGTAACAGTGGTGGATTCGAGAGTGGAATCTGTAATTCACTAAGAATGTTCTTAAGCCACATGACGTCAGAAGAAGCAGATGCAATTGCTCGATATTCAGCCTCAGTGGATGACCTAGCCACAGTATGTTGCTTCTTGGAACTCCATGATACTAGGTTGCCCCCAAAGAAAGAGATGTGAGCTGAGATAGAGGTACAATAATCAACATTGCCACCCTAATCTACATCAGAGTAAGTTACTAGATTGTAATGTTGCGGCTTAGTAAGTTGAAGGCCGAAGTTAATGGTGGATTTTAAGTATCTGAGAAGCCTCTTCAGATGTTGGAAGTGACCAGTGGTTGGCTTGTGCATGTAATGAGATAGTTTATTGATTGCAAATGAGAGATCTGGATGAGTCATGTTAAGATATTGAAGTGCACCAATGAATTTTTGATACTGAGTGGCATCTGTTGCAGTAGTACCATCATGGAGGCATAATTTAGCCGTTGAAGAAAGTGGAAAGGGAGATGGTTTTGCACCAGTCATGTCAAATCTGTCAAGTATGTCTCTGATGAACTTGTGTTGAGTAAGAAGTCCAGTAGTGGTAGGAACAAGTTCCATTCCCAAAAAGTGGTGTGGTCTGCCAAGATTTTTGAGCTCAAATCGGGTGACAAGGCATGAATAAATTCATCCAGAAACTTGGGGGAGTTACCGGTAATGAGAAGATCATCAACATAGGCAAGAAAATAGCAAAGTACATTATCTTTGGAGTATATGAATAAGGACGAATCACTCTTGCTGGTTTGAAAGCCACATGAAATGATGAAAGATTTGAGAGCTTCATGCCAAGCTCAAGGAGCCTGTCGAAGACCATAGATAGCTTTGTGCAATCTACAGACATAATTTGGATGAAGATTGTGTTTAAAGCCCGCTAGTTGCTCCATGAAAATTTCTTCAGTTAGATCACCTTGAAGAAATGCATTATTAATGTCCAATTGATGCATAGGCCAGGAATGACCCAAGGCAATTATGAGGATGATCTTCATAGTCTGAGGACGAATAACAAGTGCAAAAGTACATGAAAATTGACACCTAGAGTTTGAGTGAAGCCCTTAGCAACGAGGCGTGCTTTATATTTAGAGATGGAGCCATCTGCATTTCTTTTTACCCGAAACAACCACCTGTAGCCAACAACGTTTCTGTCTTTTGGAAGAGGTACAAGAGACCATGTTCCATTTCGGAGCAAGGCTTCAAACTTTTCAGCCATAGCCTGACGCCAATGAGGAAATCTCATGGCTTCTCTCACATTGGTAGGCACAATATTTTCTGGAATAGGGTGTTTGGTTGCTGAAAAAAGTTTTTTGGGTTTAAAAATATTGTTTTCAGAACGGGTTGTCATAGAATGAGATCTAAGGGAAATGGGTTGGGGTGCAGAAACAGGAACATCGGTGGAATTAGTTGCTAAGTGAGGATCAAAAGACGAGGTTATCGCAGGTTCAAGAGGAGTGGTTCCATGTTATGCAAGAGAATGATGTTGTTGTGTGTTATGCAAAGTGTTGAGTGGAATTGAAGTGTGCAGATGCTGACCAGGTGCTGTATGTGAAATGTTGGATGATGAATGAGGTGGAACCAGTGATGAATAAGGGAATTGATCATCATAAAAAGTGACATGCCTAGAAATGTATATTAGATGTGGTGGGTTCAAAACACAAATATGCATATTGAGAAGATGAGTATCCTACAAAGATGTATGGTTTGGAGCAACTTTGTAATTTGTGGTTAGTGTATGGTTTTAACCACGAAAAACAAAGACAACCAAAAGAATGTGAATGTTTTGGATTAGAAGTAGACTTGAAAAGCAGTTGAAAAGGAGAATGCATGCTCAAGACTGGGGTAGGCATCCGATTTATTAAGTATGTAGCAGTTTGAAATGTAAAGGACCAAAATATTTCAGGTAGATGAGCATAATGCAGTAGACCTCTACCTGTTTCAACTATATGTCGATGTCTGCGTTCTGCAGGAGAGTTATGTTCAGGTATGTGGGGTGAAGTAGTGAAGTATGAAATGCCATGGTGAGCCAGAAAAGTTCTACGTTTAATGAATTCACCACCATTGTCTGAGGAAATGAAGAGTAAGGGCTAATTAAAATATTTTTCAACTACAAATTTGAATTTTGGAAAAATAATAGAAACATCTGATTTATTTTTCATTGGATACAGCCAAGTGTATTTAGTAAAATGATCAACAATAATGAAATAAAAGAGAAATCTATCTAAAGACCTAATGGAAGCTGGTCCCCATACATCCATGTATACAAGTTCAAAAGGCCAAGAACTAGTTACAGTTGAAGCAGCAAAAGGTAACTTATGACTCTTAGAACTGCAACAGGAGACACATGGAGAAGGGGAACTCACTTTTATTTGGTGGTGAGAAGTCAAATGCTGGAAAATCCGCGAAGAGGGATATCCTAAAATATGATGCCAATGAGATGCAGGAGAAGAAACAAATGCTTGTAGTGATGGTGCTGTCCTAAGATGATAGAGACCATGTTTATGTGATCCTTTGAGCAGAGGTGGCTTTGTCTTCAGATCTTTAATCATGAAGCAATCATGGAAAAATTCAATGGAGACAGGGTTAGTTTGGAAAATAGATGAAACAGAAAGTAAATTTTTAGTTATAGATGGAACATGAAGAACATCATTGATATGTAAAGGTTTGGAGGTAGTGGGAATTAAGACAGTACCAGTGTAAGAGATAGGCAAGGAATTACCATCACCAATGATAACTTGATCTGTACCATGGTATGGTTGAGTGAGATAGAGATGATCAAGGTCATTTATGATATTGTGACTTGCACCAGAGTCCAAAATCCAGTCATGGTTAACAGCAGGGGTCATGACTTGTGTGTGATAGGCAGACTGCTTGTGGTTATTTTTGTGATCAGATCCAATAATTTTGTAACGGGTCTTGGCAAAATGGTCAGGTCTTTCACAAAATTGGCATATAACTCTTCTAGGTGGCCCTAAACAGTTGTTGTATCAGGGTGCATGATGATGAGGAGAGCCAGAGTAAGGTTTGCCATTATATGGTTTACCTCTGGAAGCAACATGTGCAATGACCACATTGGTGACATCTGTTGGAGGTACTTTGTAAGTAGCCTTCAAAGTCAGTAAGAAGGTCATGTAGTTTTGAAAATGAAATGGAAGTGTCTCTAGCTCTTATGGCTACGGATACTTCTTTGTATTTTGCACTAAGACCATTGAGAACATGGATGACTAAATCATCATCATCCACTGGGGCATTGATTATTGCCAGTTGATCAGCAAGTGACTTAACACCTTGAAGGTATTCTTGGATTGATTTTGATCCTTTGTCAGATCGAGAGAGTCTCTATTTGATATGTAATATTCTAACTGTGGTGTTACTAGCAAAGGCTTTGTGAAGAATATTCCATGCTTGACATTACCTAACATATTGATAACATGTTGATCAATAGTCGTGATAATGGCATGGAGAATGAGCTGATCTTGACGGAGCCAGTGGTCATAATCACAATGATAATGGCATGGACATTGGTTGGATCCATCCACAAACCCAATAAGATTATAACCAGTGAGAAGAGCATTCATTTGAACTCTCCAAACTGGATAGTTATCACTTGTGAGTTTGATAGAGTGTTGAGCGTTTAAGTCCATGGCAGAGTTGTTCATGGAAGTATGATCAAAATTGTGGGTGAGGCCATGGAAAAAAAATGAGAGGATCTAGATGCTGTTAAGCAAGTGAGCCCTTGATACCATATAGAGTAGTGTGGAAAAGGTATCTTTGCTTATTCAAGTTACACACACACACACACACACACACACGCACGCACGCACGCACGCACGCACGCACACACACACACACACATATATATATATGTATATATATATATATACAACAGTGGAATACTAGAATTCCTATTCTAAAGGAACAGAAACTTGAAACAGAAGGAGAATGATATCTGTAACAAACCAGCAACTAAAATACAAATTCAAAGTAAGTTCAATTAGCATTGACTTGTTCTACTGAGTCTTCTACATACTAGACTGACTTTGGGTGTGGGTAAAGCGTAAGAACTCTGAAGCAGTACATATTGATCGGCTCATCACAAATATCTCTATCCGATAGTAGGGACAAACAAGGTGCAATTGAGGTTGGATTTGCACTTGAAAGAATTCAAATGAATACATTGTTCGACACCTTTGAAGAGCACTTTGATAATTTCGAACATAGGTTGCCATTGAACTATTCGCATTAATTAGGCGCACGACATTTATTTTTCGTGTTTTTATTTTCTTTTGGTAGTTTTTCTTTCTTCTTCAGTTTGTATAATGATTTCAATTTATGGGATCATGTATTTGTAGTTGGTAATAGGAATGGTGATTAATTAACGTGTGTTACATAGATCAACTTCAAATAATGTGCATTCATGTAGGTTTTGTTAAGATAGAGAAAAGAGGTATGTATGTTTATAAGATAAAAATAAGATCAAAACATAATAACAAAATTAATATAATATTAATCTAAATCAATTTAAGATATAATTAACTACATTAATTTCAATCGATCCAAAATATACTAAATTATTTTATTTTTAAGACACACTCAAGCTATAGTTCACCAAGCTTTAAGCTTGCCACAATTAAATAGATATTGGTAGGGCAAGCAATGATTGCATGGAGAATATAAATTGGATTAAAAGCCAAAATCAGAGGAAAAAAAAAGATAATTTTGGAAGGGCGGTGAAGGGAAAAAAAGGAAGTGTTTGGCTCTAACAATGTAAGGAGAAAATAGAAAGAAAAGAAAGGGAAAAAGAAAAATGCTTTTCTCATAGAGCTAATTGTAGTGGAAAGAAATATTTCATGTGAGTATCATGACTCTAATGCCATATTAAGATATATAGCAGAATAGAGAAAATAGGGAAAAAATATATATATTTTTTGAATGTATCAAGATAATGAAATAATCCTATTTATAAGAAAAAATAAGATAAAAAATAATAACAAAATTAATCTAATATCAATCTAAACTAACCCAAAATATACAAAGATACTATTTTATTTCACGGGATTTGAAAAGATGAATCCTGTAAAAAGAAGTGTTAAGAATAAATTATTTTGTGTACATACGGGATGTGCAGTAAGAGAAGGACTTGTTTGGAATTTGGAGAACTTGTTTTTAACGGAAGGTTGTGCAAGTATTTTATTCATTGAGAAGTTATCTTTCAACTTCGTTACAGATTATAGAAAATTCTATAAAAAAATATAAAACAATTATTAAAAATCAATGTTTGAAAAATAATAAATTTACAACCAATTTGATATAATTAGTTGTAATATTTTTTTTGGTTATAGATAATTAGTTCTAATATAATATAATAATGCTTGACTATTAAAAAAATTCACTGATAAAGCTATCTGCCCTCTATTTCCTAAAAAAACTAGATTTTTTTTTTTGAAAATCCTCTCATATCATTTTTTTAATATGATATGATCATGTTTAAATCTCCATCACTAATTAAAATCTCTTTCATATCATCAATTTTTTTTTTCAACTTGATCAATAATAAAGATCCAAACATGACCTTCTCATGTTAATTTTTAATATGAGACGATCCCTCCATTTTTTAATATGAGAGCGTGAAAATTTGCGTTTAAGGCATATAAGATGCTTTCTAAAGAAATTTCAAGCTCATTGTCGAGTCCATTTGGCTTCGTGGAAGAGAAAGGCAGTTTAATTTTTAATTGGCATTTTCCCCCTTTCTTTTGACAGAGATGTTAGTCGTATCTTTTTTTTTTTCCTTTCAATAATTAAGGATGTGTTTGTTTGTAATTATTTTGGCTAATAATCACTTTTTTATCCAAAAAATTACTTTTTGAATATTTGACTAATTTTTTTAAAAAATCAAAATAAAAAAACCAGTTGTCTTCAACTTTTTTAATTATATATAAAATTTAAGTTTTATAATCACTTTTCTCCAAATCTGAAACAAGCACACCTTAAAATTGCTTGATAAAAAACACACAATATTTCACAATACAATAATTAGAAAACGGGACTCAATACAAGAGTCTACAACATCAAACTGAAACCAACAAAATCAAAACTAACGCCCACTGGAATGCAAAAATTAGACTTAGCCAACGCTTAATCCATCTCTCATTCGAGCCCAAAAGAATCCTAATCTCATGCAATTCTTGAGCCAAGTCATATGACCTATTTGGTCTCAAACACAATATATGAACTGTGAAAGTATGATGAAGTTTATTTTTTAAAAACTTTATCTGTACTCATAAAGTATGAGATGTTTTGCCGGCTCACGTATTATTCATTATTAGATGAGATGTAGACCCTATTTGAATGAGATGCACACTTCATCCAATGGTAGATGAGATGTGAGTCAGCACAGTATCTCATATATTATGAGTATAAACAACATAACATTTTTTTTGCCACTTTGAGTGTACACTAGAGTTTCTAATTATCAAAGTTTACCAAATTCTGACGAGTATAATTAGATGAACGAATAAAGGAGAATTTTCTTGAATATAAGTAGGGATGAAAGTAAGCTAGCTGCTTGTTGGGGGACTTTGATCTCTTCTACTTTTTAATAAATAAGTTAGGCCGTGTTTCTTCAAGAAGGTTTTTTAGCTAAATAGCCAAATAAAAATAGCCAATTAAATTTAATAGATTAGCCTATTTATATTATTATTTTTATTATTATAATTTTAAAGATTTAATTAATTATAATATAAATATTTTAATCTATTTAAAAATGTACTTTTTAACTTATTTAAAAAGTCTTTTAATTATTATTTGAAAGTTTCTTGACTTATGTAAAAGTAGCTGTTTCGAATTTTTTTTAAAAAATTATAATAAAGTAGAGCTCTAAATAAGATTCCAGGCTAGACTAGAAAACACTTCTGCAAGCCAATTAATACTAATAGGCCCAAGCTCATATGCATCTTAAAATACAGACGAGCTCCATTTAAATCAAAGTATAGTCTGACCTAATCACTTTCCTAGCTAATTAAAACACAAGTTGCGCACAAGGGAGTAATAATAATAATATAATAATAATAATCTAAGTCAAGTCGACTTATTTTGGGGGGCCTCATTCTTGCAAGATTGTTCCGCTACATAACGGAAGTACATAGGAAACTCATAAAATATAAAAATATTAGTCTAATATCTAATATTAAGTGACTAAGTGAGATATTAATTTTATTATTATTAAATATAATGATAGTCTCTAATATTTTTATCAATTTATTATATTTAATAGTAATAAAATTGATATCCCATTTAAACTCTTGAACACTTGATCTTAAGTGTTGGAATATATAACTCCATAAAATAATGTTTCTGACTTGCATGGTTGGTATAGATGTGACTAGTTTTGTGGGGTTCAACGAAGTTATATGACTGAAAAAATATGAAATGCATCTGGATGATAATTTGGTCTTACCATTCTTTTGAATTATTAGATAATTCTTTATTTTTTATTGTTAGATATTATTTAAATGACTTAAATTTCAAGATGTAATAATAATATAAAATTTAAAAAATAATAAATTTGAAGTTGAAAATAATATTTTTTAAAAGATCAAATTATCCTTCAACACTAATTGATCCTTTTTCTCATTTACCACCACCACCACATCGCTTAATAGCTAGCCAGCCAGTCACTTCTTTTTCCCCCTCTATCACCATTATCTCTCACTTTTATCACTATTGTCAATTATCTCATTTTGCACACTCTTTTTTTTTTTTTTTAAGAAAAGGAAATCACGACAAAGAGCTCCTGTAAATAAAATAAGTTAAATCTCAAGCACAAATTCATCACCTCTCACACCAATTTTCCAAGATGTGCTTTACAGTTAACAACATAAAGTTCCAAACTTGATAATAAATCATGGCATAATATAGAGTTCAGGAAAGAAAAAAAAAGATTTCAAACTGAATACAATCAATGTCACACAGAAATGGTGGCTAGAGATCATGGAGAAGGGTCATCAGGTAAGGGCGAATGTGAATAAGAAAAAAGAGATTGTATTTTGTATTTCTTATGATACATCGAAACCTTGCCTTTGAAAGGGACTTAGTATCTTGAATTCTTGATTTGAATGCAAAGTGCAGTTTCTTCACATAAACTAAAGCCAAGGAATGACTAAGCCAGGATAATCCTTTATTTCTCACAATCAACTTTTTGCATGATAAAAATCCAAAAGAGGGGAAGAGGATGGTGCTGCTACTGTCGAAAAAGAGAAAGGGGGGGCGCGGTGGTGGCTGGGAGAAGGTGAAGAAGAGGGGTTAGTAGTTGGGACAAGAAATTAAAAACTTAAAAGGAATTACTTTAGTAATTTTAATATGTGAGAACCATGACAAAGTCCAAAAGAAGATGAGAGCAAATTATTCACCACCATCTTCTATATTTTTCACACATTAATTAATTTTTCTAAGGAGTATTTTCCTTTATATAAACAATGGTACTCATGTTTGAAAAGAAAGATATGACACCCAAAAGAATATATAACTCATATTTGATTGATGTTACAGGATAACATGGTCCTCACAATCTTTTGGACCATTACATGGTTCACTTATCTCTATTATTGGATATGATTTCAATGGTTTAAATTTAAATCTATAATAAATATATAAAATTATAAATTAAATAATGCCTTTAAAAATTAAAATAATAACTTTGGAAGTTACAAAACTATCCTTTCCTTAATTTTTTATGGGTTTAATTGGAATACATTAGTAGTGTAAAGAAATTTTACACATTCATCAAATCATATAATGACATATTAGTAAATATGATTACTTTCAACTCTCACTACTTGAAAAGTCATACAAAAGAAGAGATGTGATTTGATCACAGTGTTTTATATTGTCGATTGTGAACACCTGATTTTGTTCAATCTTTTAACAATAAAATCCAAAAAAATTTGCACCTATTTTACCTTTTTTATTTTATTTTATTACAGTTTTGTTAATTATTTCTTTTGGGAAAGATGGAAAAAGGTTTTTTTATTTCCAATAATAAAAAGGGTAAAACCCATTTCATTTCAGCCTATTTCTTTTAGCCTGATACCAAAAATTTGTTTTTCCCATTTCCTTAAACTTATATCAAATTTCTTTTTGTAATCCATTCTTTCTTTTCTCTTAAGCCCAATCTAGGTAAGTTTTGTTTTGTTTTTTTATAGGTCCAGTCTATTTTCTTTTTTTTATTATTTTATTTTATTTTTATTTGTAAAAGGAAAAGATAAAAAAAATATAAAAATAAAAAAAAGGACAAAAAATAGAGGAGTCATGGGCTCCTGTCTTCAGGCTCTTCTCCTCTTCTTTCCCTGAAACAAGCTCGTGAAGCGTGGGGATAAGAGAAAGCACGAAAAATAAAAACAGACACAATGATGGTGTCCTTGAAATTTTGATTTCTCTTTCGGTGGAATTGGGGAGATGATTCTGGCATCAGAGAGGAACGAGAATATACATTCATCACCAGCAACAAAAGTGGGAGGTTTTTTTTTTAGGGAGCTAAAAAAATTTTCCATCATCAACAAACAGATCCTGCAACTCTCCATTTTCATCAAAAAACCCATCAGACAATCGACACCATCATCAGCAAGAATTTTCAATCACTCATCAGTAAGAAAATCCAAACACAAAAAAATTCATACAGACACATCAACGAGTAAACGGGAAGAAACCTGCAATAATTCCAGCAAATACAATTCAACAGCTCAGTGCAACAAGGTAATACCAACAGGAATAACAGCATCATCATTATCTAAAAATTAAAGAAAAAAGGAAGCCAAAGGAGTGGAGAAGGAAGGGGAGGCCGCGGCAGTTTCCCCCACCACCGCGGCCTCCCTGTCTCATCATCAAGTTCAACCACCTACCCCCTCAATACCATCATCTCCATCGCCACTCTTTATCTCTTCTCCTCCTCCATGAGCCTCCACATTTACAACCACCCCTTCTCCCTATTAAGTAGCCGCGGCCTCATCCTCCCCTGAACTCCTCCCTCCATAGCTTAACCATCATCACCAACACCCTTCAACTACCTATGCCGCGCAACCTCCACTCAAGCCACCCGAGACCGCCGCGCAACCTCCACTCAAGCCACCGTGAGACCGCCATTCACAGCCCCCACAACCGTGATCAGCCACCGACTGCGCCTCCAACTATGGTGGATCGGTCTTCCAAAGCTCGCAGCCGGCTTCCCCTCACGGAATCACAAGCCCACCTCCGTCGCGAACCCCTCCTCCCTTTTGCTCCGATCTCGTCGCCACCACTCCTCCGCTTCCTCGTGTGGCCTAGATCTGAGAGCTACCGCACTCCGCCTTGCATTTTCGTCTCCTGCTCTGATCCGCGAACGCTGATGCACCATGGTGGCCATACTCCCTTCGACGTGGTGGCTTCCTTTCCCAGCTTTCCCATGTCTGCCTCACGCGTGCGCAGTAGTGGACTTCATGCGCCACCGCCTCCTTTTTCATCCCCCATGGCCGCGGACCTTACCCCATTTCTCCCTCTCTGCCCGCGTCTCTCACCCTCATTCTGCCGATCTTCTTTTTTTCCTTTTCTCTTCAGTGTGTGTTTGGTCTTTGTTTAGTGGATAAGTGCCTGTGTGTGAGTGTCCGTGAGTGAGAGAAAGAGAGAGTTTTCTTTTTTTTTTTTTGGTGTGTGTTATCTTGGAGTTTCGTATTCATATATTTGTCAAAAGGAGGGAGAATTTAGTTAAATTTGGGTATATATATATATTTTGAAAAGTATCTTAAAAAGGAATAATGGATTTTAGATTAAGTGTGTATATATATTAGTCTTTTATTTATTCGCCTATGTTCTTAGATTAGATTGAGGCTATTATAATTTGATTGTTTAAATTTTTGGTTTTATTCACTTGATTAGTATTTATTTCATTTTAGTTTAGGAGGTTACTTATTTAGATTTGAGTCAAAATAATAAAAAAGAGTTTAATTTTACTTTGAGTTGAAAGTAAATATTTGAGTTTTTTGTATTTTATTTTTTTTTTAAAAAAAAGGAATATGATAAAGAATATAGAGTTAGTTTAATAAATTAGTATTGGGCAGAATTGTCTTATTGGAGTAGATTTTGGGTTTGTTTGTTTGGGTCTAAGATAGTTTTGGGCCTAAAAATTTAAAGAATGGAGTTTCTTTACTTTGAGTTTATAAAAAATATTTGGATATATCGATTCTTTTTTAAAAAAGGGAACTTGTGATGTGCTTTTTTTTTCATTGTTGTTTGAGTAGAATTAAGTTAATTTATTTATAAAATAAAATAAAAAAGAATGATTTAATTTTTTCTTTGATTTGAGTGAATTTAGTATCAATGTTTCTTTTAATTAAAAAAGGGTAAAAAAAAGAAAATAGTAATTAGGACCCTCATTTGTTTATTTAATTATCTTATATATTTTGTTTAATTGTATGATTATGTTTACGAATTAGTTTTATTTTTGTTTAATATTAATTATTTATGTGTTTGTTCAAATTATTTGTGTAATTGTGTTTATGGTTTTTTTTTAGTTTAATTATTTTATATGTTTAGGTATTTTGTTTAAATTAATTGTGTAACGATTTTTTTTAATATAATTTTGCTAATTTCAGTTAAAAAAAATATTAAAATGTTATTATGAATTTTGGGTTTAAAATAAATAATTGAATAAATTTGCTTTACAAAAGAATTTTTTTTTGAGTTAATTAATATTTTCCTTTAAAATAGAGTTAATTTAACCGCGACGGTTTGTTAACTTTATGTTTCAGAATATTTTAGCTGTGACAGCTTAATATTCTACATTTTTTTTATCTAATATTCATTTATGTGGGGAATTGGGGAATTTTAGATAAATGTGTTAATTTAGTCGTGACGGCTTATTAACTCCAAATTTCGGGCATTTGAGTTGTGACAACTTAATGACCTGAAAATTTCTCTAAAAAATATTTGTTTTTCTTTTATATTTGTTTCTTTTTATAAAAATATAAAAAATAAATTTCTTTTTATCTTATTTGTAAATATTTTTAATTTATAATTTCGTTTTCGATTTAAATTTATTCATTTATCTATCAAAAATTTTATTTCAAATAGAGAGGTTAATTTAGCCGTGACGGCTTGTTAACTTGATATTTGAATATCTGAGTTGTGATAACTTGATGTTCCAAATATCTCACGTAAAGATTTTTATATTTTCTCTTACAAAAAAATACCAAAAATAACTCTTCGCTTCTTTTTTAGATTATATTTGCAAATTTTCTTTATTTAGAAGAATTCCTTTTTTAAATTATATGCTTATTGTCAAATGCTTCGTTTCAAATAAAAAAGGTTAACTTAGTCATGACAGCTTGTTAACCTATCATTTAGAATACCTGAACTGTGACAGTTTGGTACTCTCAAAAAATTCTTTTCTTTTAAGAAAAAAAAACACAAATTCCTTTTAGTTTTCTTGTAATAAAAATAAATATTTAAAAGTGGGTTATTATTGAATTTGCACAGTCAATTTAAGGTACCGTCTAAGGACGGGTGTATTAGGGGTGCATAGGATCAAGTGCATAGGATCAAGTTCTTACCCTTCCCTATGCATAACCGACTCCCGAACTCAAATTTGGTTTCAAAGACCATTTTAAAAATCAATGGGTTTTTCCACATTTTCCCAATTCAAATAAACTTGGTGGCGACTCCATTATTTTCAAAGAAATAAAAATTCTTTCTTCGCCGTCCCCGTCGCGATCTCGGTTGTGACATCGATGCATCAAAATTAAACTCATTTTTTTTTATTTTCCGTTCAACCTTTTAGAGCTTCTCCATTTCATATCAGCTCACCACCACCCACCACCCTTAGTATTGCCGGAGCGCCCAGGTCGACACGCCCTCCCCACTAGTATTTCAACATCACAAGTTAACAAGTTAAAAAATAGAGATCATCATCACATCTAATAATAATAAAATGAGTGTTTTAATTTGGTACAAATTTTTAGATGTTAAAATAACCATTTTGGTTCCATAAAAGGTTTTAATTTGACAAAAATATTATTTCAATATTTTAAAATATCTGTCCAATTGAGACACTTATTCTATCACTGTTGAATGTAATGGTGATCCCAATTTTCTCTATTCATCTATCACATTCAAAGACAATAAAATGAGTGTTTAAATTAAATATTTATTTTTAAATATTAAAACAACAATGCTCTTAATTTAATTCTAAATCATGGTTCACGAACTGGTCTACGTACCACCACCCACACGACTAAACTGGGGTAAACTTTGGAATAACTATTATTTTCCAGAATAGCCGTGGCATGTACGTTCCACGTACTATAAATTTCTAACGTGAACTCTGACCATGAAATGCAGCCACCCCCACATGTACGAAAATCTCCAGTCTCTAAATAATATTTTATTTATTATTTGCTAATAATTTAATATCATATAAAAAATAAAATTTAAAATAAATTTAAAAATATATAAATTATTATCAAATATATAATATATATCTTTCACATCAATAAATTATTGGAAAATAAAAAAATAAATCCCATTTGTAAACAAAAGTTTTCCATCCATCCATAAAAGAATGGAAATCCTCTGACATTAAATCAAGTCTTATTTCCTATTTCACCGTTCCTTTATTATCATGTGAAAAGATAATATTATATCTTTAATAATTATTTTAAATTTTTAAATCTAATTTAATTTTGATCTTCTATATAATATATACCGGCATGAATATATCCTGGCCTCTCAATATATTGCTCCCCTTTCAATAATTCTCACAAACACCATTGCACACATGGAAAGGCCTAGGCTTGTTGAGGAATCCCAGGTTCGTCCTAATGCTCCTAAAACCATGTCTCTTCCCCTCACATTCCTTGACATACACTTGGCAGGTCCAATTTACGTTTGGCGTCAATTCTTCTATAACTTCCCTCATTCCACCGACCAATTCTGCGAAACCACACTCCCAACTCTAAAACACTCTCTTTCTCTCGCCCTTCAAAGTTTCTTCCCTCTTGCTGGTAACCTCCAATGTCCTCCACCACCCGAGAAGCCTGTCATCGAATGCACCGATAAAGACACTGTTACCTTCACAGTCATGGAGTCTGCCTCGGATTTCAACCATCTCTCAAGCAACGAACCCAAAAGCCTCGAAGATTTGAAACACTTGTCTCCCAAGTTAACATGTAAAAGCAAAACCAAGCATGACGATGTCGATGATGACGCAATCGTGTTCCCACTTCTGGCCTTGCAAGCCACAGTTTTCCCAAGCAGTGGGGTTTGCATCGCTATCACCTATTGTCACGTGATGGACGATAGGTGCTGTGACCAATTCATGAGGACCTGGTCTTCCCTATGTAAAAAAAGCTTTGGAAAAGTAGTTGAGTCACCACCGCCACCCTGCTTCGATAGGGAAGTGTTGAAGGACCCCAAGGGACTCGAGGCTATATTCTTGAGAGACTATTTCCATGAGAGGCCAACTTGGAACGACAAGTTAATTATTGGCCGAAGTCAAAGCCAAAGTCAAACTTGAGTCATCAGTGGAACAAGACTATGTTTAGGCAACGATTGTGTTTAGTAAAGAACAGATCGAGGGGATCAAAAGTTTTGCTCTGAAACAATTGAAGACAAGCGAGGAGGAATTCAAAGCGCCGCAGTATCTATCAAAGTTTGTGGTGACATGTGCTTTTGTGTGGAATAGCTTGGTTAAAACAAGGCATAGAGATAACAACCATGATGCTGATGAAGATGAAGAGAATAATATGGAAGAGGAGTTCTTTCGTTTTGCGGCGGATTGTAGGGGCGGTCGACTTGGGTACCCAATACCAGAGACTTACTTCGGGAACTGCATAACGATATGCTACGCGAAGCTGAAAAGAACGGACCTAAAGGGAGAAGGTGGATTTGTGAGCGCTGTGAGGGTCATTGAAAGGGCTATAAACGACATGAAGAGTGAGCCGTTTCGGGGAGCGGAAAACTGGAAGGAGTCGTTTACGAAGATGATTGAGTTGGGGAGTGGGTTGCTTGTTACGGGGTCGCCCAAGTTCGCTGTGATTTTGGGTTTGGAAGGCCCAGCAAAGTGGAGATGGTGCATTCCACCAAGGTCATGTCTATTGCTGAAACTGGGGACAATGAAGGAGGAGTTGAGGTTGGCCTGGTATTTAGGAAGGGTGGATTTAAAAGTTTTGATGATGTCGTTAAACAAGGGCTTGAAGCGTTCAAATCCTAAATTATGCACATCCATGCGCGGTTCGTACAAAGATCAAAGTTGGTCTATGTCCGATAGAGAAATTGTTAGTTTTTTTTGTTGAGTAAGAGAAAATATTTACGCTATTCTATTTAATAATTGATAAATTAGTTATTATATTTAAAATATAGAGAAAATGAGAGATAATAATGATCCATAAAATTTATGTGTTAATTAATAAATTGATCAGAATAAGTGTTATCTTTTACTCTCAATGCACCTAAGTATTTATCGTCTGAAATAAGTGATGTTATTTAAACAATAAGGGACGTTTAGTTTTAAAATTATTGAATGTAACGTAATGAATAAGACGTGTGAGATTGTTATGATATCCAATAATTTTAAAATGAATGTCCCAACAATAGGTACTCAAGATTTAAGTGTTTAAATAATATTTTTGATATAAAAAAATAATATTGGGTATAAAAGCTCATATGAAATAAATAAATCGAATGGAAAAGCAACTTGTCGTGCACTCTCCTAATTAAAGAGCTGTAGTTGCGCCTGCAATAATGGATGTTTTGTGCAAATAAGTCATGGTTGATTTTTTTCATCTGCAATATGGTGCATGCTCACATGCAGGATGCTATGTTGTCTGTAGGCTGCAGATGTAACGTGTACCAATAATGGAATTACATCTGGCAGGGATTCACGTGATGTTCAACCCATATTATGACAAAAAATTAGATCCCTTACTTAGCAAATCCACCTCCCTTGTAATTAACACCCAGTAAAAATATGGGAAAGGAAATACCCAAATTAACAGAAAGACATTAACTTCAGCCAAGGCAATCGATTTGCACCCAACCTCCTCCTCTCCACCCTTCTCTGGCAGCCCTAGTTGTTAGAGGCAATCCGCTCATGCGGCCATCTGGGTTGAATCGCCATTGAAATCAAACACACACTTACCCCGTGACCCCATCCCCAGTTCCAGGAGGCAGAAACTCATTTTCGTGCCTGCATCTCCTTCGTTAGGAGGACACAGGAAACCATCAAACTCGTTTCCAGAGTGGAGTCGACACAATCGTTAGACCCAAACAAGGGTGTGGCCGCATCCGAAACCCAAGCAAGGATTTTTTTTCCCCTTGTTTTTTGCTATTGGATAATTGTCTGGGATTTTGAACTTTTGATTTTGGGATGGGCCCTTGGGGGTTAGGGTTTTTCCTTTTTGAGATTGAGGGGTTTGGGTGTTTGTTTGATTCCTAAAATTTGGATGATTTTTTTTCCCTCTCTGGTGACTATTTGTTTGGAATGTAGTGTTGTTTGAACCGAATCTTAATTTTGCTATATATATACTATTTCAAAAGGTTAAGCAAGCTTCTCTTTGGATAGTACCCTTTTTGTGGTAAAATGTGTATTCAATCTCACTATATGAGATTGCTCAGTTTGCTTGTATTTTGCTCTGTGTTTGCACCTATTGCTAGGTAGTACATTGTCATGTAAATGTTGGTCCCATTTCAGAGGAGTTGGCATAGTTTGTTCAAGTGGGTGGCATTTGCAAAGCTGTAGTTGCATTTAGAAAGAAAAGAGACTTCTAAACACTGTGTGTTTCAGTGAATTCCGTTTGTATTTCCTTTCTTTTCAAATGCAGCAGGTTGTTTCTCATCATGTTTGATTTTTAGAGCTAATTTATTTGATTTCATGGGCATTCTATTCATTTTTAGGTGCTGTTTTTTAGTTGTTATTAGTATGTTGAAAATATATAAACGTGAATTCTGTTATTTGATTTTTTAGGTGTTGTTTTTTAGTTATTACGTGCTGTTATTCATTATTAATATGTTATTTCATAGACATATAGTTGTTATTAGTTGTTGGTTTTATGTGACTAATAATTTTATTTGGACTTGGAATACTTTCAATTTCTGCTTCCTACTTGTCTCATCCGTGAAACTCTTGTTATTTACATGGAAGTGTGGCAGGGAAGAATGATAAATTATATAAAACAAATGATTGTTTAAATTAAACTTGATGCCCCATAAGAATGTATTATGTACCTGTTTTAAGATATCTAATATACTAAGCTTATCTTGCCAAGTTTTTGGGCATCTAGATATATCTTAGCCTTCTTGAAATGGGAAAATAGATTACCTTTGTTTGTTTTGCATATTAATGTTTATATGAACATAACTTAGTTGAGCTTAAGTTTGTTCATTTTTCGACATGAGAAGAAAGGCTAGAGTGATGGATGTTTCAAAGAAATATGGGCTGGAGTACTGCCTACTCCATACAATCATGAAGGGACATCCGTGGTATGGTGACTGGGGTTATGAGTACAATTTAGGCTTCAGATTTTAGGAATTTGAAAGCAAGCTATTGCATGCTTCAATTCTACTCACGCTGAAGCTAAGCTAATGCTTGATCTTGGTATTATCATGCATGAGGGCAGACCAGATAGTAATATCAAGTATAGTAGATTTTCCCTTTGCTTGTTTCTCATGTCCCTATAGTGTGTTCTTATTTGGACTAATCCAAAAATTGTTGCATATGAACAAAATAACATTCTTTTAGTATTGATTCTGAGCCTTGAAATATTGAGCTTCTTCTAAAAGCAGACTCTATTCTATTGACTAGTATTATGTGGAGAATTTTGTTGTGGTTTCTTTTAATCCATTGCATTATAGATTTTCTTAATGTGCTGTGAATTGATTCTGATATGTATCTATCCTTGTGCTTCTGTGATTCAAACGATTGCCAATCTTATATTGACAAGTATCTGTGCAGGATGATATATATATATATATATATATATATATATATATATATATATATATATATATATATATATATATATACACACACACACACATGGACTTTTTTGATTCACCATGTACATTGTATTTTTGACTGAAGATATGTTGTGACAAGATTACCCTGTCATTTTCCAAGTGAAGTAGACAGGCCAAGAACCGGAGCATAGATGAGAAGGATTTTGAAGATTAATATAGATAGATGTAATTTTTGAATTTCTTAGTTTTATTATTTGCATATTGTTGATGGTATACTTGATGACTCATTATTGGATGACCGTTATCAATGTTGGGTTGTTATGTTTGATAAAAGTTGAAAAACTTGAGTTAGTCATTGTAAACATTCTAGTTGTGCAATCAAATATACTATTGGCTTTCTGATGTACATATAATGTATGAAATATTGATGAAAGTTTACTTTTGTGTGAGTTCACCAAGCTGGTGAGGAATCCAAGTTGTCCCTATAAAGTGATTGGAAGGTAACTTGGTATGGACTGTAGGTAGCTGGTAATTTTGCCTCACGCAGATAATTGCTTATAAAATCGCGGGTAGTTCTAATCAAATGCAAGTAATCTTGTAGATTTTTTTGGACACTAAAACCAGCACACTAAAATGCCTTAACCATATTGTAGCTGATCATAGATGCAAATACAATCTCATTTACATTATGTTTTTAATTTTTTATGGTTTTCAAATTTATCGTTGTGACAACCACAGGAAGAATCTCATAACTGATTTTTGATGAAGTTGAAATCCTTATGTCTTTAGGAGAGTTGACGTTCACTTCAAATTTGTACCAGCTAACCTGCAAGCAAAAATAAGCTGCTAGGATTAAAAAAGATGCCTTGTATAGAGAGAATAAAAGACATATCTACTCAAAAAAATCAATTTTACCTCCACAAGAAAAGAATCTCTAAGGTTCTGCCAGATTGACTCCCCAAGTATTCTCTGATGTAGAGTAAACATTTAAATGGCTAGTGTGTTGTGAACCAAAATCCATAGATTTAAGCTCTTTGCTGCAACAAAAAAAAGATTTAAAGTGCATATAAGACTATATCATAATAATTACTTCTGCAATAAGTTTGGGTTTGCTTATTTAAGAGATATTGATTCAATAATCTTGCTTCAAGTTGCATGCTCACATTTTATCCAAATCATTACAGGATAGTCCATGAACAAAAATAATACCTAAAATAAGTGCCTAAAAGAGCACAGAAACTTTCTCCTTTGAGGTCTACTGGGAGTACTAGTCCTGAATCAATTATACCAAAAGAAATGATTCAAAATGGTTAAAAGGTTATTAAAAAATAAGTTAAACAAATTGCACATGCATAACAAGCTCATGCTCTATCTTCAGAAAATAATTTGTAACCAAAGAAAAAAAAGGTTTGGGGTATACAACAGTCTTAAAAGCCAACATGAGGGAATGTCATCTTTTCTTTTTTGTGAGAGTATTCATAGATTTCATATTGTACCTTGAATGGATAATTGATTTTCCCTACAATTTTCACCAACGGGAACTTCAGATTGTTCAAATGCATACTTCCTCTGCAAAAATGAGTAAGAAATCAGAAGAAAACCAGCAATAAAATTGCATGGAACAAAAACGTCACCTGACTCATTAACACACTCCAAGACATCAGTAGTTCTTTTATTAGCAAACCTTAATAGGCGCCATGCTAAGGTTGAAACATTCAAATCTCATTTACGTTCTTTAAACCAGATGCTGCATCCTATAATTGTAAAGATTAAAAAAAATGTCAAGACAGAATGCATCAGTGCTAGGCTGACAGAACAAATAGGGAAGGAAGTCAAACCAAACAAAAACAAGAACAAAATTATACAAGTTTTAGATAGAGGCCAACAAAGAAAGAAACTTGCAGCCTTTTACAGAAATCAGCTGGAGAAATTCGAGACTCTTGGACATCTTTCTCAATCTTTTTCATCTCATCAGTGTATTGTTACGGGTTTCTTGGAACATCATAGACACATTTCTGGATGTTCTTCATGACAACCCAACAACTCTGATACGAATTCCTTGCTTTCACCTAATTATTAAATTACCAACAAGAATGCAAACAGTCAATGCTACTTTCTTCCCCCATCCAGCTTACACGCTCGTTTATTGGAGACTGAAACTAGAGAAGCTAGTAGTGGACTGTGGAAGGACCGTAGAACATCATGCTCTCTTGTTAAACAACATTAAAATTTATAATTACCATACAAGCACTTAAGTCTATTCTCATGATATCACACCTACATTGGCACAAGAATCTAACGAAAAAATATATATAGGATGCAACCTTGCAGTATCCAACAATGCCTGAAGAGTCTCCCATACATTATGTAGCAGACACCGGTATGAGAGACAACATTAGCATTCCCGCAAAAATAGCATTAGACGTTTTCAAGCAACATGCAAGAACCACAAAGATTATGGTTATAACTTTCTAAACCCAACAAAATATTGATCCAAAACAAGGTTTGATTAAAATAAACATGTAAGCCTCAACAAATTTGATACCCACCTTAACCTCCCCCCCCACCAAAAAATAATAATAATAATAAAAAAAAACACACAAACACACATAAACCTGATAACTGAGAGACCCTTACTCTTTTTGCAAGCTTGAGAGAGGGAGACCAAGAGCTTGAGCCGTGGAAAGTGGAGCTCGACCTTGACCGCTCTTCAGCGACCGTGATCTTGAGAGAGGGAGACCGAGAGCTTGCACAAAAGGACAGGAGCTCGACGTTCTACAGCGACCTTCATAGAATGGGTTCAAGGAAGAGAGGTGCTAAAGCTAGTCGGGAACATGGGTTTTCAGATAGCTTCAGAATGGGTCCAGGAAGTGCGGGTTTGAAGAGATTGAGAGCGAATTTGAGAGGGAGAAGCAAATGAGTTTAGGTGATGTTGAGAAGTTGGGGGATGAGACTAGAGGAAACACAGGATGCCATAATTTCACTCTAACAACGTTATTAATCACACAATTAACTGTGTTCGAAATTTTGCATTTAACATTGTGTGGCCCCCACAGTGTCCAACTGTCTTCTCCTAATTTGTCAACACTGGATCTGCAGCATACAGACAATTTCTCATCGGTATGTGAGAATTCCCCCTGCAATATACATCTCCCTGGGTGTAGTCAAGGACCCGGGATTGTACGTTGTTTACCAAAACTATGTGATACATCATGTTTCTCATCTATGTGCGCTGGATCTCCGTGCATGTTCCTGTTGATGATTTGTGACGTTTTGCTAATTGTTTAGATTCCATATAAGCATGTTATACTATCATATCTCTACTGCTTTCGTTGTTTAATTCTGTCACGCACTAAGCGTTGAGTTAATAATTGTTTCAAAATAAGGTGAATCTATAAGGAAAGTGGAAAGTAATAAGCACTTGAAAGTGGAAACTCTAAGGGGCATTTGGTTCGCGAAATCTTTCAACATTCCTGGGAATCTGGGGTCTGGAATAAAAGATTCCTGTGTTTGGTTCATGGTCAGAAAAATTATTCGTTGGAATGTTTCATTCCTGGGAATAAAAACAATCTACTTTTTATTCCCACCCTAGACCATGGGGATGTTGGATTCCTATGGAAAGGGAATCAATCTGAATTTTTGAAAAGACAAAAACACCCCTCTCTAAACGCAACCATTCTGCCCCAGACTCATGATCACACACTCCACTTCACATCAACCCTAGCAAAGCTAGCTCCTCTTTGCGCCGCCATCTCCGTCGGCGACACCTCCGGTGGTGGCCGCATGCACCAGGTTCCCTCCTTCGCCTTTTCTCTTCCTCCATCTTTGGCTTCTTCCATTCATCTCTGTTTTCCATTTTCAGTTGCTTCCATTCATTAATCTCCGCTATTCATCTCTTCCTCCATCTTTGGCTTCTTCCTTTCATCTCCACCATTCATTTCTTGCTCTGTTGCGCTCAAGTTTGACTTTGATGGAAGCTTTGAGAAAGCCTTCATGGTGACAGATTCTCGTTTAATCCTTTGAGAAAGCCTTCGAGAAATGCAGATCTTGTGCGTTCCTTTTCTGCTATCAAGAGATTCGATTCGGCGTCCATGGAGACGGATTGTAAAGCCATAGCAGACGCGATTCTAGCATCTGAGCTTCCTTTTTGTAAAACAAGGAGCAAAGTCTCCATTTATTGAGAAAAAAAGAAGCAGAGTCTCCAAGGAATTGTGTTTTGGGCATTTATTTTTTTTTAGCTTGAAGGAGCTGTGTGTTAAAAAAAAATTCTAAAAGAAAAAAGGCTAGATAATATCTCTTTTTTTTGTTGGTTGTGCTTGGGTTGAAGGCGTTGTTGGATTGATTTGGCGAGCAAGGGCATTGTCAAGGATTTGAAGAAGGTAAAATTTAGTATTCTGTAAGCTTGACTTTCACTTTGACCAAACTGGGTATATGTGCTAGCTTTAGTTTCAAGTTTGAAACTCTGTTTGTTCCCTTGAAACTATATCATTGGTGTATTTGAAATGGATATATGTGATTTGGAATTGTTTTTGAATATCGATGTCATTGCTTGATTGAAAGAGTCTTCTCATTTGGTCTATCTCATATTCTAGGATTTAGAAGTTTCATTTGTCCTAATGTCCATGTTTTGTTATGTATCTTTTATGCTTTAGACTCAGAACATTATGAGGTTGTTAAGTGTTGTTTACAATACCACCAAATCAAGCATTGTTATTGGTATTTTCTCAAGGACTTTATAATGAACCTGGCTTTGCAGCTGCTTGCATATTTTATAGTTAATGTGTTTGGCAGATCTAGAGTTGGCTTTTTACAGGAAATTATGTTCAATATTTTAGCTTTGTGATTGTTGTCTTAGATGTTAAAAATACTCATTGTAATAGAAATTTTACTCTTGTTTAGCTGTAATATAGTAGTAATGGCATGTTAATATTGTAGTAAGTACTTACAGTTTGCTAAATAAATATGATTTTGAATAAATCTGATTCTGAAACCTGATTGTGAGATTCTCTTTATTGTTTTCACAGCATGGATTGTAAAAAGAAAATGAAAGTTATTGTGTTCTTGATCTTACATTTGGAGATGATAAATATGCTTTTACTTTTTATGTTAATGGCTTGTCTTGCATTGCTAGTGGATGACTTGCCAAATAAGAGAAGAAAGTTGGGTGATAGCCATAGTAGACAAGTATTGAGGGATGTAAATGTTGAAAGGATTATTTTCATTAGTGACTTAACATGCATTGAGAATACAAGAATGGACAGACATGCATTTCATGTGTTATGTGGCATGCTTAGAGGAATCGGGAAGTTAGAACCAAGTAGGAATATGGTTTAATATTATTCCTGGAATCCTGTTCCCAGGAATAATATTCCTCAGATTGGACTATTCCTATGTTTGGTTTGCGAGTTATATTCCTCGGAATATAAAATCACTCTGCGAACCACATGCCCCCAAAGATATTGCAAAGTACGTGTGTGTATATATATATAGAGTTGTGCTATTTTAACACCTAAAAAATAAGTGATTATAGATGTCCATTCAAATCTAAGGGTAGAGGAATAAGGTGAAGGATGTTAAAATAGGAGTCCCACAAAATTTAAGAATGATAATTAGGTGTCTATATGAAGTATAAGATAGTAGGTGTTTAAAAAACATTTCTTATAACTCTCTCTCTATATATATATAGGACTAAAGATGGTATGGCCCATCAAAAGAAAATTGTATGGAAATTTTTTGGTCTTGCATAAGATGAGCTTGAGCTTAAACATATTATTGTCCTTGAAAAATATATAAATTTAGTTTTAGTCCTTAAAATTTTTTTATTTGATTTAAGTCTGAACATTTTTAACATTGCTTGATTTTAATCCGTACTACACATGATTATTGGATGTTATATTTGATTGAATCACGTGTGTTTCTAATATGCTCAATATTTAATATAAGTAGTTTGATAACCGGGACTAAAATCAAGTAGTTTTCGAAATGTTTGTCCCAAAAACAAATAATTTTTTTTCTTAGGGACGAAAATTGAAATTTACTTATTTTTCAAGGATGAAAAACATATTTAAACCTTTTTATTTTCATTTTTTTGGGCAATAGAGGCTGGGATTTTTCTTATTTGGGTTTAGCATCCCTTTTTATCTTTGGGCTTATTTAGGGTTAACATTTACCTTAGACTGAAAGTAATGATTGACAGTGTTCAAAGCATACGGCCCATTAAATTCCTTTTTGTTGGTTTCAGCTAGGAATTCCCTCAGCGTTGCGTCTACATCTTGACTCAGAAAAAACTAAAAGCTCGGAGCAAAAAAAAAAAAAAAGGATTGCATTTACATATTATTAATCATCACAATCTAACTGCGTTGATCAAATGAAGCTCAGGATTCGATTAGGCCAACAAAATGCCAACTCACTATACTTGACTGGTAACAGGTTAGTATAAAATAACACTTATTTTTTGGAACATATAAAAAGTGTTATTTTTTGTACATATAAACAATAGTTTTTTTGAATGTATGGTCTTTGATATTTAAAAAATATTGTCTTCTCTATTCGAAAGTATTGTCTTAAATAATTGACCACACTTGCTATAGCAACACTATGAAAAGTGATGTATTAATTTAAAAATATACCATTTTATTAAAAAAAATTTGACGATTAACCACATATGATATAACAACTCTTCAAAAGTGATGCCTTAACTTAATAAAGTGTAGCCTCTGCTATATCAAAAGTAACACATTTTACGTATATCTAAAACTAAGTACTCTTTTAGGCATAAATTTCTTGTAGTGGCCTGGAGATATATTACTTAGGCCTGGCTTAGCAAAAATCATTTGGGCTGTCTTAACAAATACTTCCCAACTAGATCTATGCAAATTAGCTTGCTTAGTGTCAGATCAAATCAAGTTAGACTGAATTAAGTTAAAATTATTCTTGTTTCAATTTTATTGGTGCAACCTGCCTTTTAGTTTGGCCTAGTTATTCAGGCTTGTTTTTTGAGTTTGGTCTATATTAGCATTCTTACTACACTGGTAACCTTATTCTATCGCGATACATTATAAAAAAAGTAAGCCTTTTTTCTTTTGAAAAAAATCTATTTTGAAGTAATATTTAGTTTGAGTACATGCATCTTGGAATTGTTTGTGTTCGGCAATAATAATACGTGTGTATTTCATGAAGTACCAACGCTGCAGTATTTGTTAATTAAGTTCAACAATTCTCAATTAGCAAAATAAGCGCGTCATCATGTCTTGCAGCTTCCACTCAAAAAAAAAAGAAAAAAAAAAGAAGAAGCAATGTTGAAGCTCTTGAGACCAGCGTGATCCTCATCTACGTGTATCTTTTCCATGCACCACATACATACACCATGCCACCGAACGTACAACACCAAAATGTAATAACGAAAATTCAAAGTTTGTTGTAGTTTTGTTTTGAGCACCATAAGACTATAACAACATTCACATTGTAAGCATATCTATTATTCAACTAATTTAGAGAAATTTGGTCACTATTTAAGGCAAGCTATTCGCCACCTAGCTTTCAATTTCATGCCAAGTATTACCAAAAGCAGGTGTTATGCGATCATGTGTAATTTAAAAACATATAAGCAGGTGTGGTGACGCATGATTAATGTTATCCCACAACGCCACTAAGATTCGGATCGTATAGATATTGATACGGTTGATAGCCATGTTGGAAACGCAACGGAAACCATGCATGTATATTAGCTTTTGAAACGTATAGCTTTTATATTTTAATGTTTAGAGAATGCACCGGTAACAACACTTTTTTTTTTCTTTGGTTGAATGCCAGTCAGTGCAAAAATAAAGTAAGATGTGAATGTCGCCTAGACATCAAACAAATACACAACATAAGGTTGTTTTTTAACAATAAATTTAGTTTGGAAGAGGAAAAGTTGGTTTGTTAAATTTCGAGGATGTTAATCACAAACTTCAGCAAAGACTTATTTTTGTGATATCCACAAATGGCTTATTCATGATGAAAGTCTACTATGAATATGGATTTGATTTCTTTAAACTGTCGATTTTGGATGATAAAATATACGTTGTCAATTATTGATAAGGAAATTAATGGGTTAAAGTTTCATAAAATATTATATTCATAATACGGTAAATTAAGAATTTATAATAATATGTCATTTAACAAAATAATAATAATATGTGTCTTTGATTTTCTTATCAATAATTGAGAGATTGTGCACTCTATTTTTTCTAAAAATAGGCAGAGTCAACTTCATGAATTTGAATTTGATCCAGACACCTTTTTATCAATTCTGCTTCAATCTGTACACATTATAGATTTTTTATAAAAGTGGCCATTAGTATTTACAAACACATTGAAATTCCTTTTGATATTTGAAAAAATAAACAAATCTTCCCTCTTAAAAATTAATAAAGCTGTGATAAGTATATTGATTTAAGTTAATTGGAGCGTAAGATAGGATTGTTCCCGTCAAAAACATCGCGAATGCGAACAGAGAAGAAAAAAAACGATTATTCTTCCATTATGGATCTCTATTAACTTCAGAAAAGTATAAAAGAGAAAAGCTTATTTTTCTCTCTTTTTTTTTAAAGAGTTATGTTGTTTATATTTATAAAGTGTGAGATACCGTGTCGACTCATATTTTATTCATTATTGGATGAGATGTGGACCTTATTCAAATAAGATTTACATCTCATTCAATAGTAAATAAAGTGTGAATCGACGTAGTATCCCACAATGCAATAACATTATTCTTCTTTTTAATACAAAAAAAAAGGGCCACCATTTTCCTTTTTTTTTTTCTGCTTAGCTCCATTCTTCAACATCAGAAACATATATTCAACAGTGGCTCCTCTAGATTATTCCTTCTCTGTGCGTGGCAAAAGGGCCACCATTTCTCCCGTGAAGCACAAAGCTAGGACTTCACAATGAGCAAGCAACGTTAAAGTGACATCACTGTGAGCAGCATTTCTCTTCCTGCAGGTTGTAACTTGCAAGGCGGGAATACAACACTAATACTGATCGCCTTTGTAGAAAAAGTGAAGTAAAACGAGGAAATAATGAACTAAAATAGCATTTGACCTATAATACATCCCAACATTGTTAGATGGAAGGTTGATGAATTTTTGCACCTGATTTTCAATGGCTTTCTGAATATGTGGCCACGGATGCTAAACAGATGAAGCAACCCTCAGCTTTGCTTGCTGCGAACCACACATGTCAATAGTTTACGGCATCGTTGACTTGCTCGTCTTATAATAAGGAAGACACCTGTCATATATACGCTCGTTGAGAAGCTCCCTGCCATGAAAAAGTTAGCCGCTTATAAGCTGACATGTGTCCAATAGGTGACACATCATCAACCTCAATATCTGTTTGAAAAGGGTTTTAACACTTAAAAAAAAACTACAAATAATAAAAAGAGTAATTTTCAACCATTAAGTGTTAATAAAAGAATTGCCGAGAAAAGTAATTTTAATATCAAGTCACTGTTAAAAATATTTATAATTTTTTCTTAATATGTAAATGTTGAAAAAATTTATAAGCACTTTGAATATTCACTTAATATGAAAATTTTATTTTCTTAACAATGTTTTTATTGACGTTTTCAGTATTTAAATTATTAAAAATACTCATTTTTTTTTGTAGTGAAACAAGAGAAAGCCCTGATTTAATTTTTTGGAATCTAAATCCATATATTTATAAATAAAGTTTAATTTGAATATTTTGAGAGTATAAAGATATTTTATATTATTATTCCATTATTTTTTCATTTACAGACTTTTTAAGTGATAGATGAAAAAGTTAACATGCATAAATAATATGAAAATACATGATTAAATAATTGTAAAACAAATTTTTATATTATCAGTATATAAAAATTAAATCCTTATAAATATAGTTATGACTTTGATCAAAAGGTTAATTTAACTACATGTAAGTTTAAGCAATACAGCATATTTAGAATATTTATCAAAATACAATGCGTTAACATAATGTATCAAATTTTTAAAAGTAGAATAATATATAAAAATAAAAGATTAGGAATGGGAAACATATATATCTACCCCAATAACATAATAGTAGTTCATTTTGGATAGTATGTAAAGAGAGTCGTCAAAATTGTTATAGCGGCGTGGTATTTTTTGATAAAAAAATACTATTAAGTTCGAAAAGCTTTACTACAAGTTCATATGTAAAGGATTGTAACTAATGAGATTAGCTTTTCAGCGAAAATCACAATATTTTTTTCATAAAAAAAAGGTTTAAGAAAAGCTATCGGTGCTAACACTTTTCCTTGAATGAAAAAAGCAAATCTTTTCGTAACAAATACTATATATTTTTCTTTACCGATTTAAAATATATCCACTGATCTCATATTATAAGATATGAAACTCCTGTACATATTGAATGATGAGTATGGTGTACGAAACTGTAAAAACTTTGCAATGCAAAGACAGTTGTGTACAATAAGTTTTTTTTTTTCCTCCCTTTTTTCGATGGCGTACAATATGTTTTTGCCTTACAAAACGTGACATTATATAGCGCGTTGAGAAATTCAAAATGAGATCTCATAAGATGAATAATGAAAGCTCAAAGCCAAGTAATTAATGTAATGATACAGTAGAACACAAATTCTCCAATGTTGATAAGGGAACTTAACAACCTTACCGTCCATCATTCCCAGAATACATCTAAAACTAAGGTCAAACCAAAAAACTCAATGATGATCATTTTCTCACCGTGATCCCATCGCTGTTACATAATTTAAAAAGTCAGCTCCCAGTCATGTCTCTGTCCATTTTATAATAAACCTCTCATTTTACATAATGTCACGTGATGATTCATAATAAAGTGCCATGCATATTGGCCCAATAATTATGAACCATATGTGCACATTTTGGAAAAGTCCCGGAATTTCTATCTCATCGTGTGTTAATAATTCTAACCTTTACTGAAAGTTCCATTCTTATAACACACCAATATATATATATACACGAAGTTATGGACTAACGAGCTATGCAATCTGAGTTAGTCAAAAATTGAATTATTCTAAGGCATTAATTATAGATTAGGATTGAGACAGTAAATTTTTTTTTTTTAAAAAAAAACCTCATAGATGGTTTTAAATTTTCATGATTAATTATAATTAAAACTGTATCAATATACGCGTATGCATGGCATTATTTATTTATGCAGCACACCGTATGTAAGTACATATAGCGCATTGCATACGTATAAAATGTAAAATTAATATGTACAATAATGAGCATACATGGTTGAGAAAGACGTGGCACAAGGCCGGCGCCAAATCCTTTTGACTTCAAAGCATCAAGGCCCTGCATTCCTCTGCTATAAAAACACACAGCACAACCTTGATTTGCATTAAAACCGACAAAAGTTCACTTTCGTGTTTCCTATACCCTCTTTCCAACCTTTCCTTTGGTCAGTGCACTTTTTCCGCAACCCTTTTGGAAATTAATCATCAACCGTACTTTAGTTTAATTTACTACTTCACCATGGGAAGAGCACCTTGCTGTGACAAGAATGGCCTCAAAAAAGGTCCATGGACACCAGAGGAAGACCTCAAGCTCATCAACTACATCCAGATTCATGGACCTGGAAACTGGCGATCCCTCCCCAAGAATGCTGGTTGGTACCTATTTAGTCTATATTAATAATTTTCTTCTTCTTTACTCACTAATTAATATATCATACGTATATAATATTTATATATTGGTTGAATCATAGGTCTGCAAAGATGTGGCAAGAGTTGCCGCCTTAGATGGACAAATTACCTGAGACCCGACATCAAGAGAGGAAGATTCTCCTTTGAAGAAGAAGAGACCATCATTCAGCTGCACAGTATCTTGGGAAACAAGTATGTCTAGTGTGTGTGTATATGTATATGTATATATATATATATTTCCTTCATGTTTAATGTTTTCATAAAGTCTCAATTTGATTATATACTAATTAATGAATGGTTTTTATTCAATTCATATGTTTAGGTGGTCAGCTATAGCAGCTCGTTTGCCAGGAAGAACCGACAATGAGATAAAGAACTACTGGAACACACACATAAGGAAGAGGCTGCTTCGAATGGGGATTGACCCGGTTACTCATGCTCCACGCCTTGATCTACTTGACATGTCTTCCGTGCTAAGATCAGCTTTGGGGAACTCATCAATTCTGAATCTGCAAGGCCTATTGGGTGCCCAGGCATTGGTGAACCCGGATTTGTTAAAGCTTGTTGCCACTGCCACATTATTATCATCATTGAAGAATGAGAACACTACGGAGTTGGCTAGTTCACAGAATCAGCAACAAATCGATGCTGGGAATTGTCAAGTACAAAACCAAATTGCCCCATCATCACTTGAGTTTGTGAATCAGTTTCAAATGCCAACGCAAAGCACCGATGTGAATCGCTTATCGGGTAATGATAATAATAATAATAATAATAGCATGATGAACATGATGAGCTCTTCAAGTCCTGCAGAGAATTCAATTCCATCTAATTATCTTGGGGAGAACCTTATGTCTCAACAAAACCATGCTGATTTGCTACAGAACCCGGAATTGTTACATTACCTAAACAATGCTAATAACAACCAAAACATAGGCTATGAATCTGTTCTGTCTACGCCTATGTCAACCCCTTTGAATTCATCATCTACTTATGTGAATAGCGGCACGGAGGAAGAGAGGGACACCTATTGCAGTGAAGTTTTCAACTTTGAGATTCCAGAGAGTCTTGACATTAACGACTTCTTGTAAATATGTGTATGATTCAGTTTGTAAACTGCTACTTAATTGGTTTAATTTGTATTTTTCTCTTGTTGTAATATTTGATTTTGGGCCACAAAGAATTCGATACTTCGGTTGTTTCATCATTTCAATTTTGGATTTCCTGTTAATATTTTGTTGATAACAGAAGTCTTCGTAATTTTATAAGTTATAGTGGTATCTTTGTTCTGAATGTTCCCTCTACTTGCATTTTTTCTGTGTTTGATAATGTTTTGTTTATCACGCTCCTAAAACGTTAATTGCAGCAAAATCGTCATTTTGGGATAACTACAAAATTCAATTGGGTTTTTTTCGAATAAAAAATTGAAAGTAAAACGAACTGAACGGTGTTACGTTACTGATTCAACAATAGTAAGACGGAACAACAATATTCTTGGCAAGTTGATGATATCTGCTTATAAAATAGAATCAACAAGGTAATTAGCTTAATTTAACCCGCATGAAATTAAAAGACATAAATGATAGTAGTTTGTGTCTCTAAAAACAAAGATCCGAGCTCAATCCATGAAAAATAACAATTATAAGATGATTTTAACTGTTGTGGTTTGTTGAATCTTATGGTAGAGCGAAGAAAAATTATAGATAAAAGATGCAGAATTATACTAATGTGATACAATGAGGAAGAAGGATAAAGTATTACAAGGGAAGTACAACCTATAACTAAACAACAACTAATTCCTAACTAATTGAACAAACAATTACTAACTACTAATATCTCGAATATGGTTTGTTGTCAACCCAAAAGAAATGAAATCACAAGGCAAGGCCGTACTTAAAAGGTTGCATCTATTGCAAGTGTTTCGTGAGCTGGGATGTTAAGTTTTTTTTTTTTTGGGTAATAAGCTAGTAGTTTGTTTGGTTCATTGGAAGCACGCGTTTGAGAGTATGGAATAAAGAAGTATGTTTCTCTAAAGGTTAGTCAAATGTAGGTTTGATCAATCACTTAAGTAAAACAAACAAGCCTTATAATGTTGAGTTTTTATTATTATTATTATTCTTACGATATTGAGTCAATTGAATTCTAAAGGAGTAACCTATTATTTGGACTTGGAAAATAGAAGGATGAAAAAAGAATGCAAAGAAAACTCAGTTTTTTATCGTTTGTTTCAGCAGAAAACATTGGAGCGAGAAGAAAGGAATCTAGGAGGCCCGTGAGGGACTTTTCTCCTCCAAGTTGCGTAGAAAAATGACATGAGAAGTTAAAATGTAATTGAATTACAATACTACCTCCATAAAAGCTTAAACATATAAAATAGAAATATTTGTGCATTGGATATATATATATATATATATATGTTATTTCACACCCTCTTCATTTTTTTTTCCTCATATTTTCTCTCCTATTTTCCATTCATCCAAACAATAGAATTAAAATATATTTTTTTTCTCATTTTATTTTCTCTTTATTTTCTTTTAACTCATTTTCTTTCCTCTCATTTTTTCTTCACAACCAAACACACTATAAATGTAACATTGAATGAATAATTGCAACCGAAAACAAAAATTAATTTTCCCTTTGACCAAATCACGATCTGACAACTGCTTTATTCATTTCATAACAATTATAAAAAATCAAACAATATATATATTAAAAAAAATAAAAAAATCTTGATAAATATAAAAAATTGAGTTGAGAAAACTATCCTTATATAGTTATTATTATTTATTTTGATAAACGTGTTGATTATTTAATTAATACATTTATATTAAAGATATAAATAAAAAAAAATTAATATTACTTAAATAGTTTAAATGAATAAATATTTTAAAATATTAAAAAATTAAAAATTGATAATTATTGTGAAACAAATGGAGTATAAATCAAAATAGCTATCATCAGGCATTTCAAAAAAAAGGAGAGAATTATTGTCGATTAGATTGCAGAATGTGTGGTGAAGAAGTTTCTCATTCAATAATTTCCACTGCATAACGTTTTCCATCTCACGCCAGATTGCTGAACGTGAATTTCAAAGTTGTACACACTGCAAACTTTGAAGACCATCTGTTAAGCTTGGACCAACGAAAACTCTTACTACTTCCATCGTGTTTTGATCAATTCGATCGTCAGTCACCTTTGGCTTATCGATCCATTTAAACCACCTTTCGGCTCGCAAAAAGGGTTCACAACTTTGAACAACTAAAGCGCCTGACACGTTTATTAATGACAAAATCACACCAGTGGTGAGCTGTCGTATCTCAATCGAGTCTTGAGAGTTTGATCTTTGAAATTATTCATGGCTATATGCGGCGCCAAAAAGTGTTCTTTTGTCCTTACATGCCCAATTATGTCTGAATGAGCCACATAAAATGAGTATTTGCTCCATCGACCAAGTGGGAAACGAACCTTAACCTTACCGCGTTAATTGAACCCCTTTCCATTTTAGAAACGTTGTTTGTTGGCACATTTGTGTCCATAGGTTCATGTTATGGGCTAGTAGCCAGAAGTACAGAACTCACCTAGGAGTTGGAGATGATCGTATTTTATACGGTATCTTTTAATTTCACATTTTCCATTTGGGGAAACGTGAGGAATAGGGCAAGTTGGATTTGGTTCCTCATCCACAATTGAAGCACAATCTTTATGAGATTGGAATTAGAGGCTTCAAAAGTAATAATATTTTTTTAATCAAAAGCAATAGTTTCCTTCGTGCTTGCTGTTGAAGAGATTTCAAACACGTAACGCATCCTTCAGAAAAAAGTGGAAGGCGGCAATCATGTCAATCATGAACTTAATTATTAAGGCATTAATTGTACAAAACAGTTATCCCTTGTGGGATCAGTTTTCTACAACAGAGGGGGAGGAGCACATTGGACATGACGCTATGGCAGGATTAACTTTTAGTAATTATATAATTTGGTAATTATATTTTTAATCTATATTATAGTAATGGTTGTTTTAGACGAACAAAAACAATGGTTGCTTTAATTTTTTTTTCATTTATACTATTTATTATTGTTGTTGAATTTTGTGTAAAATCAAAACTTATTTATTTTATAATTTTGTATCCTTATTCAATTAACTATAACCTTTTCTCTCTATCTTCTCTCATTTTTTTTGACTTAATTATTACAATTTTTTTTTACATATTAATGCAACGTAGTTGTATTTTACAATAAGTCAAATGATAATTTAATTTTGTTCAGTTATTTCTTTAAAAAATTAAATAGTTATTTAATTGATTTTTAAATCCTAATATTATTACAATAAACAACTTATAGAGGGAATGCTCACTTGCATTAATAATTATTTTCTTATTTTGTTTGTGTTTTGCTTCTACCTTGGTCCAAAAGTAAACTTTGATGTTGACAATAAGAAAAGGTAGCATCAATGGAGAGCCACATATCCATCAGTTGCAAATAGATTCGTGACCTTAAAGTGCATGCATGTTGGTGAATTTCCTCATATTTTTCTCTGGTACAAATGACTGTATGGGGATGCAGAACACAATCTGCTGCACTTTTTGACTAACCTTGATCAAAAGAGCTTGTTGGGCTTGAAAGAAAATTTGGCTGCTGTTATTTCCCTTCAAGGCTTATAAGTTATGACGCACCAAAAACGATGGAATTACGTCACCTTCGTATTATTTGATTTCTTGTATTTGCAATTATGAATTAATAACCCAACTTGTTCCAATTTAGTCAGTTCAAGACACCAAATTAAGCTTAATTGACACTGGTCCGTTTGCTCATTCTTGACGTGCTAATATTGTTTAATGTTTTGGTATTTTTTTTTTTGATAATTAAGAGAAGGCTTAACCCCAATAAAAGGGGAAGCAAGAGAAGTACAAAGCATGAACAGATAGTGCTCGGAGAAACCACAAAAATAAAATAACAAAACCCTCTAATCACCAACTAATCCCTACAAAAGACAGAAGGAAGGTGCCACATTCTGAAGTGAAGAAACAAATGCTGCATGCCAACATTATGTTGTAGCTCCATAAAATAGGCGAAGATCCAAATTAAAACATTCTCCAAGCAGCATAACACCAGCGCTTCCTCCTTTACAATTGAACAACACGTGCTTAAATCATAACAAAGGCATTGATAAGTTTTTTTTTTATAGTTATAAATTGCTAAATTTTCAATAAAAAAAACAACAAAAGAATACATCAACATATACATTAAGAAAATGACCAAACGACACCGACAGACTACGAAAACACCATCAAAAGTACAAAGTCCCTCGCCAAAAGTAAAAAACTCAAAAACTAAAGACATAGAACTGCCATCAAAACATGAAATCATTCACAGAAAATGAAAGATTGTGAAGCCGCTGCCAAACACGAAGACCCCACCAAAGCTCAGTCATCAACGGTCCCATTTCAGCTTCGCCACCATCATTGCAACAAGCCTGTTGCCATCAAGATACTGATGCTCCCCCCACTCATACAACCCGCTAAATTTACAAAAGTCCTCCACCTCCACAAAAACATCCCACATATGCGGTAATATGGATGTCAAAGTTGCAATGGAAAATAAAGACGGGCCGAAAATGGAGCCGATCGGTTTTTCTTTACCAAAAGCTTAAGCTGGGTAGAGGTATAAGAATAATTTTATATTTAACACTAACATTTATTATTTTTGTTCTTCTCATCTTTGCTCTTCCTTTTCCTTCTTCCGTCCACCCAAGAAGATGAGCATGAGTGAAGCTATCATTTTGAAAGCTCGATTTTACTAATTAAGAGTCCAAAAGTGCACCCTTGTCCTTATATGCCAAGCCTGAAGCCACCTGTGTTTTCACTCGAGACCAGTGTTTTAAATTGCGATTGTGGTCGCGGATGCGATCGCAGCTGCGGTTGTTGTGATTGCGGATAATGCGGTCATCGCAATGCGCGTTGCGGTTGATGCAATGTGAAATTTTTGTGCCTCTGCAACTTGAAAAAAGAACCCGTTGCAGGCTGTTGCGGCTTGCGCCCGACGCAGCCTGACATCGTCTGTATCGTTACGCTGGCGCTAACTTCAGATAAAAATGCATCACACCGCCATTTCGGTCCGTAACGGTCCGATGTGGTTGCCCTACAGACCACAACCGCAATATTGCGACCGCATCATGTGATACGGTCCGCAATTTGAAACCTTGCCCGAGAATCATAATCGTCAATCAACAAATTAGAAAATTAAAACCGTATTGGACTTGATTTTCTTCAGCTTGTGGAGGCGGGAAAGGAACCTTTACCACATTCACCCCGTCATATCCTTTCAGAAACGGACGAAGTTGTTGACCCCATTTGTTTGAACTTTGAACATAATTAAGTGCCAAAATGAATACAGCTAATAACTATTGCATAGGCTGCACGTATGTAAATCTTCTATCATCAAATTGCCATCTTTTTTATCCTCAATTATTTATTACCATATGCAAAGAAAGTTACTAAATATATAATATGTGTCTTTACATGTCAATAAATGATTAGGAATTAGACACCATTTGGGAATAGATGATTTTGATCTAAGGCTGTATGCAAGCATGTATTAATATATAATGCTAAGTGTTTGTTTTATATAACTTTTGCTCAAACCGTAATTTCTGAGATTTCAAAAATTAAACTAATAACTGTTATCAGTATAACTATAACCAGATGATGCAGAGAAGATCCAACAGATATCCTGAATCGTTCAATTTGCAACTGTAAGATTTGTTTTCTCCAGAATAAAACTGAAAATGTGTGATCACACGTTAGAAGAAACAAAAAGGAGAGGAAATATTAATGGGGATGTCCGTGTGAATGTGGCGATTTACGTTAATGCGTCGATTGGATTTGTTTTAACAATATATATCTTCTTCCGAAAAACATTGTACAGAAAGAAAATTGGCGTTAATTAGCTTCCATGCACGAAAACAATGCTGTGATAATGCGAGTGAACTTTGTGAAGTTAGCCTTATTGCTGACTCGAGTAATTAAACATTGGACTTTAATGTGAGCCTTTTTATTTTGGTTGATAATTTTATTTCAATAGTCAGTGTTATTATTAGAGTAAACACTGAATTTGGATACTCAAAAAAATTGTTTGACAATTTCATCTCAAAACAAAAAAAATTCCCTTACGTGTTGCCTCAAGAATTGAAATATAGAACACATTAGCCCATTCATTAAGTCTCCATTATAATGACACACATGGTATGTTACACAATATTAACGTGTCATATGAACTAATAGGCTGGCATCCAAACTTCACGATTTTGAAATTAAAGTATTTAAGAAATTATTTTCTCTCTTCAAGAAATATCACTTCCCGTGGCAATGCCATTATAAATTTGGGGGAAGAATAAACACCGAAATGGTATTGTATTGTCCAAGAAGCGTGAATATAACTTCAATGAGTAACATAATGTGTCACATTATTAAATTAACATGCCACATGTGTCTTCCTATTAAGATTTAATCTATAGATTTCCCATAGGAATTAACTTCTCATACATTTTAACTCGTGAGTAATCAAGAGAGAAGTTTTTTTTTAATTATTATTTTTTTACCAGATTGTCTGGTATAATTTATTTAGTTACTAAATTGGGTGTTTATTCTCGTGGTTACTTTACTTGTCACAAGTTTCTTGAGCCGTGTGTTTTAGATTATGTAGCGTGCTGAATCACATTCAAACAGTACAGCTACAACTTTAATGTCATTTACTTAATTTTGATTAATAGTCCTAAATCCGTAATTTAAAACTCATTATTTTTTAATGTAGAAAAAAAATTATCTACATATAAGTCTAACAGCACTTATAAATTAAAAGAGATATTCTAAATCTAAATTGAATAATAAAAAAATATATTACGTATCATCAACTAACCAATAATCTGAACAAAATTATATTTATTATTAATAATTTTAAAATTTAATTTTTGTGTATTAATATCTTGATAATTGATTTAATTATCCATTATTTAAAAAATAATATAAATAAAATGTTTTAGTTAGAAAATAATGTAAAAGCAAATTTTCACACGCAGTCAATACCTTTATTGCAGCTGTTTGATGAGGCCAATGGGATGGTGACACGTGTCAATGTGGGCCAGGCATGGAGGGGCTGATTACACGGATACTGAACCGTAATTATTGGCTATAAAAAGGATAAAAAAGACCAAATGCCATAATTTGAAAATCTTATCTAAAACTAAAATAATTTGTTCGACTAAGTACTTGCTTAGCTTATAGGGACCGTGACGATGTTCTCTTTGCATTAACAACAAACTAATCGCAACAATAATTAACCTCTTTGTTCTTTCCAACTCCAACCCTTCTTGTCACCAACCACCACCACTAGCGCTAGCCTCAATCACCACCACCCTAACAAATTTCATGATTTCATAAAGAAAAGAGACCAAGGGCAGATCCGGACAAAAAAGATATAATTTGTGGTTTTGAAGAGGAGGATAGTACAGAGCATCAACAAAATTGTTTTCGCCAAAATTAGATCACGAACAGCACCAAATCTATCATTCACTCTTGAATCTGCCTATATCATCAGCACCATTGTCGTGGCAAATCCACCACCTCCATTGGTACTCATCCTCCATCGCATGAGAGAGGTAGATCGCGCACCGTGGACGGTGCCATCTCCTTATCGAGCTGTCATGCCATGAAATAGCTGCACTCCACAACCAATGTAAGGGAAGGCTTCAAGATGAGGGAAAAAGAAAGGTGATATTACTGTATCTGAATGAAACACTGCGCTTAAGGGATGTTTAAGCGGCAGAAGCTCTGTTCTCAGTACCAGATCTGAAAGCATTTGTCACAACCTCACTTTCTCGCGCCAGCACAACCATAACCGCATAGATGAAGGGTTTTGTCGCGTTGAGCAAGGACGCCGATGGGGAGTGGCGGCGGTTACGGAGCTTGGAGGCAATGAAGATGGTGAGGACAATGACGTTGAGAGGGAATGGGGTTCAACTTTTTAATATCATCGTTTCAGCTGTTTTGAAAAAATACAAAATAATAAAAAGGCCTAATCTACCCTCCATTGATCTTAAATTGGTGTTTACACACAATTAAGCACTTAGTAATATCATCTTATTAAATAGCAGTGTGTCATTCTCACACCTTTCATATGGCAACTCCATCAAAGTCATTAGCCAACACATGTAGAATAGTAGCCACCTAATATAAAATATTTTTATCTTATAAATACATCAAAATTAAACACGTAATTTTATCACATTTACTAAAGTGGTTGAAACCTGATACCTAATTTTGCTATCACATTTACTAAAGTGATTGAAACCTAATTTTGTAAGCGTCCAAACGATAAATAAAAGCTTAGGCTAAAAAGGTATTTTGTCCATAAAGAAAGCGAGGGAAGATGTAAAAGGTGAAAAGGACCGCACAAGCAGCCAAATTCTCTGACAGACTTCTCCTTAGCTGCTACCCTATGTCCTATCCCTCATCCCTGCTTCCTTGTGCGCCAAATCGAACATCTCGTCTCACCTCCATTTTGTTATGATCATAGCAGAGAAAGTTCAATCACTTCACCCATATCTCTCTCAGTCAAGTTCACTTTCTAAAATTCTCAACCAAAAGAGAAAAAAATGCAATCATTCACTTCCATTATTGTCGTGTCCCTTCTCTTCTTCTTCACTTCACTCTCACCCGTCTCCCTCCTCATCGCTTCCTCCAACACCGTCCCTTCATTCCCCGTCCAACCCGACACCGAAATCTGCCACCTCGACCTCTCCGACGAGCTCTTCGGCGGTGTCAACGACGCATGCGGCGGCTCCGACACCCTCGACCGCAGCCGCTGCTGCCCTGTCCTCGCCGCGTGGCTGTTCGCTGCACATGCTCGAACGGCCCTCGAACTTTCCCCCTCTCCTGTACCGGTGTCCCCCGGCGGCGGCGACCTCCCGATGATGCCGGACGACTCGCAGAAGTGCGTGGAATCGCTTCAGGACTCGCTGCGGAACCGCAGCATTAGGATCCCGCAGCCGAACGCGAGTTGCGATGCCGTAATGTGCTTTTGCGGAATCAGGCTTCACCACATAAGCTCGTTGAGCTGCCCCGCGGCGTTCAACGTGTCTGGGCGAAATCACGATGCTACCCCTACTGCCGCGGTTCTCAACTTGGAGAATAATTGCCGAAACTCTTCCTATGCTGGTTGCACCAAGTGCCTTGGTGCTTTACAAAAGGTTACAAATCCTACATTATATTTATCCTTAGAGAAAATCTTATATATGTATGCTTTTAAAATGATATATCAAAAAAAAAAAAACTGTGCTATATTAGTTTTACATTCATAATACTGAGCTTTTTTATAATGGATTTTCTTTGATGCATTTCTATGTGGGGTGTTAAGATATTTACTTTTCACTAATAAATGTTGGACAAAGTTTTGAGTACTTCTTGACCAAAAAGTATTATTGTTATTGATTGTTTAATAATAAATATTATCTTTATTCTCTAATAAATATTTATTTATAAAATTTTATTTTTTTACTATTATTTATTTTTTTAAAAATTCTAAATAATATTAATTATTTTTTTCCTTAATACTATTATGAGAAAGAGTCAGTGGATAGATTAAATATAAGAGAGAGTATTGAGATAAGGGTTGTATTATAAAATACACTTAAATTTACTCTAATTTTAAATTTCTCTAATATTTTTTTAATATGTGTATATAAGTAAATATGGACAATTATTAGAGGACGAAGTTAGTATCACCTCAAGTTGTAAGTTATTATTTCTTACTTTAATACTTCCTCCACCCCTTAATAATAATAGTCATGGCTGGAAAATTGTATCATTTTGGTATATATTTAAAAATGGGTTTTTGTGATATATTGATTTTTTAATAGCACGGTTTCCCACTACTATTAAGAAATAGAAAAAATGATATATTTATTGCTGTGAAATGCGGCCATCGCTTAATTAAATGTGAGTCAGCTTGAATTCATACGTATGTTGGCCCAACCCGGCAATGTCTGTGATTTATGAACATGGAAGAGAGGTGGAAGTCGCACAGTACACACTCTATGCAACATTTGAACGAGGGCGGTTGCTCCAGTGCTTATGTTGGTCAATGCTGCCTACAATACTGTGTAATTGACATGTGTGGGCGAGGATCATAGTGTTAATGCTTAAACATAGTGCTAACTTTAAACTATTATAAAATAAAGACTCTTAAAAATAAGAATATCATTTATTCATATTTTAATGGGTTACATTGAACCTGTTTAGATAAGCTTTTAAGAGAAAAGAATTACTTCTTTTAGAATATTTTAAAAGAGAAAACAATGATATTCTTGTAGAAAAAAAATGAAATTATGAAAAAAAAAAGCTGATTATTTTAATTAGAAGTATATTTTTTCCTCTTAAAAGCTTATCTAAACAACCTCAATCTAAACTTTTAAAATCTAAATAAATGACATTCCTATTTTAAGAGTTTTTAGTTTGTAATCTTTTTAACTTAACAATATTATGTTCAAATGTTAACATTGCTATCTCAAACTCAGCGTATCGACTGTACAGTGCCACAGACATAGTCGGTGATGACCAACATAGGTACCGGACCAACTGCAAGTCTTCCTTTGGTGTTTTTATTTTTTTTCTTTCTCCTAAAACAATCCAATTCGTTTTTAGTGGACCTGCGAAAATGACCACACCATGTGCATGTGCAATTTGCCATGTTGCTGGACCCCTTTCCTTTCCTAACGAAGGGCCCACGTACGGCCCCTATCTATAGCATTATTAACTTTTGCATCACCTACAATTCGGTCTAAGCCAACGTTTCCTTATCCATAATCTCATAAATTTCCCTTTTCCTTTCAATCACAAGCTAATAACTCCTTATTTTATTTTTCTAATCGTTCATTTTTTTATTTAACAATTATAATTAAGTGAAATGTGTCTGTGGTGTGGTTGATTCATTCACATGCAGCTAAAAGGAAACAAGAAGGAGAACAAGGACAGTGATCAGAGGGCTAGGAAGATGTTCAGCCGGGACTGCCAGCTGATGGGTCTGACGTGGCTCCTAGGGAGGAACAAGACGGCGTACATACCGACAGTTTCCGCGGTGTTGCGAGCCATCATGTACAGCGCTCATCCACACGAATCAAAGTGTAGCCCTGATCAGGACAACATGCCCTTGGCCGTCGATTCCCTTCAATTCGACAAGGCCCGCGCCTCATCTCGGCCGTTGACATTGTTTTGGATAATTGCACTTGTGACCCTGATGACAATCAGCCTCAATATCTCTGCTGCTGCTGCTTCTGTTTGAAAGGTTCAGTTCTGTCGTCTCTGTCACGGTTGTCACGTGAAGCTATTGGACAAAAATTGCAACGGGTTTCTTTTTGACTTTTTGTCTTTTGCTACTGTACATTTTGGAGCTCCATTCACGTATTTTTGTCTGTACATGTTGCAAAAAGACGAGGAAATGAACACCATTGATAATTCAGTACACTAGACTCTTATTCATTCATTCGATCGTTTTGGTAATTAACTGGTTCTTATGTGTCAAAGAAAAGCCTCGATAAAACGTTAATATGAGGAAGTCTACAGAATCGTTTATAATCTTTTGTGGTTCAAACATTTGTTCTTTAACCATTTTTTTTTTTTTTGGGAAAGGAATTCACCATTCAGACCGATAAAATGATAAGTTATGAGTGTTTAGAGACCCCTAAATGCAATGGGATATTAATCCTGGCTGCTGATTATAGTTTTTTAGGATAATTAAAATAAATATTCTACTTTGCATCGGTCTTTACTTTTCTTATGATTTTCCATTGTGGCCTAGTCCTCGAGTATTTTTTTAAGGACTAATGGTGCCGATTTTCGTTGGACCTCTCACGGAGGACAGGAGGAGCATCTTCCTTGGACTGAGTATGTTGGTCGGGTAGGCTAAACTCTATTGAATGTGTCTACAATTTGGACAAAACGGGAAAATAAAACTAGTTTACATTTTTCAATAGATTCCGGATGCGTTGCAGAAACAGAGTCCGAGATTTTGTAGAACTTCAATTTAGATAAAACAGTGGCTTCCCAAGTTTTGAGTCTCTCGTTGTGTGGCGCACGGGTGCAAAGGCAATTCATGGCCTTCTTTCTCCCGGCCAATTCGGGAATAAATTTACGCACATGACACTCTTGTTCCATTCTTTTTTTTTTTTGGTGAGGTGAGAAAAGGAAAAAGAACAAACAAAGAAGACAACTACTAACGCAGGAACGGTAAACAATAAAAAGCCCATAATACAGCCCAATGAAAAAAGTCATCAAAAACGCATGACAGTGCAAAAGACACAAAGGTCATAAGGAAACCTTAATACAGCCCAATAAAAGTAACACAGCCCAAAGGACCCTAAACAAAATCTAGCTTCGAAAAAAAAAAAATGGATGAGCAAAGGCCATTGCAAATTAGTTATATGTATGTATATATAACAAATAAACATCTGCACGACAGCACCATAGCCATCGAGGCCGATAAGCATGGCGACAGGAAATGGCAGATAGATTGGCCTCGAGAATGGTTTGTTTTGTCGCAAATTTTGTAAAATCAGATAGAAAAGGGGATTGGGTACTGAAAGTGGTTATGGAGATTATGGTGGTTTTTGCTCCAGAAGGATAGACGAGAATCTGCCGTAGAGATAGAATAGGAAAGAACGGTACGAAAGTAGTTATATTTAAAATTTAAGCAATATTTTCTTTTTGGATAAACGCACTAGAGAAACGCACCTAACCCCTAAATAAACGCAGCTAACCAACGCTTCCAAGAGCTTTATTTTCTTTCGTATATATAAAATGACTCCAGCAGCCACTCCTTCTTCCTTTAATACTTGGAAAGAAACCTAAGTCTGAAATTCTAAAAATCATATACTACTACTCTACATTCTCAGCGCTGCTTGTTTGTGATCCAAAAATGTTGGTTCGGTGGGTTCCTGCGTCAGAAGGGGCCGTCAAGCTTAACGTTGATGGAAGTTCAAGAGGAAACCCAGGAAGAGCCGGATGTGGTGGCTTATTCAGAGATGAGCATGGGAATTGGATTCTGGGATTCTCTAGTTTCATTGGCATTACCAACAGTCTCCTAGCTGAATTGATAGCCATACGACACGGTCTCTCTTTAGCATGGGACCTCAGCTTTCCAAAGGTGGAGTGTGAGAGCGATTGTCTTCACGCTGTCCAGATTATCTACAGTGGAATGAGAGATTTCGATGACTTCTACATTGAGAGCATTCTCGCGGAGATAGACGAGCTCATGCTTCGTCAATGGGATGTCAAGATCTATCACGTTCACCGGGAGGCAAATTCATGTGCCGATTTCTTAGCCAAGATCGGTTCCTCTTCATGTGTTCCACTTGATGTTATGTCTGACCCTCCCGTTGACGTCTCGCCGCTTCTTCTAGCAGACTCAAAAGGAGTTTGGTTCTCTAGAGCCTAGTTTCTGTTGTGTTGAGCATCCTCAAGTGGGCTTCACCAACATATGGACTGCCATATCACGGGTACCGGTCGCTTAACCTTCTCATCCCTCAGCTACGTGATTTGCTAAGGAGTAATCATTTGTGTTTGTTTTGGGTGAAATTTTAGTTAAATGTTCCTGACATTGTGGGCATTAACTTTGTTCTCTTTGTTTTGGTGTGACAGCTTTTAAGTGGATATTGGTGCTTTGTTGATTTCCACTATGCTTGGCTGCGAATGGAGTAAATTACCTGTTATGGTATTTGGATCTTGGTGCTTTGTTGATTATCACTGTCCTAGTGGAGAATGGGGCCTTTATTACGGAGATCCTGATAGAACTCTTTGACTGTACTATCGATATTTCATAGTAAACTTTTATCCTGGACTAGGTCTCGTGGTTTTTTCCCTCGCAATGAGGGTTTTCCACGTAAAAAATTCTTGAGTATTTTTCTTTTCTTTGCTTTTTTTATTTTCACAAAATTAAGCTTCTAGCATATTCTCTCAAGCGGGAAAAATGTTTTATTATTTGATTTTTCCTAATCGTCGCAGTAAAACTAATCCTCAAAATCATCCGGAGGAAAAGCTAAGTTTCACAATAGAACAAAAAAACCAGATCAAAATATAACAAAAAGGTAAATAGGTACCATAATACTTAGCTGGTCACGGATATTTTATAGCTGACCGATGATCACTCCACGATACGAACAGTTTGATACCTTTCCCTTAACAGTTAATTTCATTTCTCCTGTACCAAAAAACAGGTTTTTTTGTTGGCAATTTCATTGAAATTATCGTTATTCATTCAACTTGATACTTTATAGATGTTAAAATACATTGTTCCAGTGCAAGATCAATTTTATAATTATAGTTAACCTAGCTACGTGATTGTTTTTGAAAAATTGTGATTTTAATATTTTGTTTCACGGGTAGAATATTTATTAGGATTGTCCAAATGTTCATCGGTCACAATTAAACTAAAGGTGCATAACACTCTTGTCATTGTTCCACTGTCAGGTGGTGCGATTTCAATCTTTCGGGGAAGCAATGGTCGTCATGCTTCAACGTCGTTGAAATGAGTAGGTTAGGCTGACAGCAATATGTGGTTTGCGAAATAACCTTTTGTTCATGAGAATATTTTCGAAAAAATTGTTCTCTGAAATAGCTTTTCTAGAATCCATTTTAGAGATTATGATGTGAAAAACTGCTATACATATTTATCCTAGAGAAGGGGATGAATGAGGATCAAACCAGTGGTGTGGGATTACAACTGACAAGGCTATAATATTCAGCACTAATTAGGCTAAGGTCTCAAGCACCCTTTTTTCTTCAAAGTATTTTGTTTTTCTTTTGTTAAGTATTTGATAAAAGTTTATATGCAAATGATACAAATTTTTTCCGGCAGAAAAACCTAAATTTTTTGTTTTTTGGGGTCTTGAAAGCCCAAATTCTTTTGATCTTCAAGTTTTTTTATTTTCAATATTTCAGGGTTCTAAAAACTAATTTAAATTGGGTTAGATGCAAATGGAAGAAATCCAAATGAATGGTGTGTAATTAATCGGGCTTGGATTCATATACATTGCAAGCAAAGTTGTAAAATCATATTGTCAAATTTCATGATAATCATAGAAGAGAAAAGTAATAATTGAGAGAATAATGAAAGAAAAATTTTACTAATAATAGAAAATGTGTGGCAATACAAGTAATTTTTATATAAATAAGAAACACAACAAACTACTAAATAATATTTAACTAATTAAATCAACTCTAACTAATTTTTAATTAGAATTATATCCTCCAACACATACGGAAAAATCTACGCATCACGACCAAAAAAATGGAAAGAAACATGCTGAGATGAACTTAATAACATTGCTGTAATTTGCGCAAATAGGTAGTAGTTTGCAGTTTGGAACTTCTCAGAAGTCCTTGATCGAGTATGGATGTTTCTCAGCACTGAATCAATTGAAATCATTCCTTTTTTTTTAATGATCAAAATTGAAATGATTTTTAAAGAGCTGTTATTTGTTTTCATTATATATATATATATGAAACTTACATATTATTCAAAATGCACTACACTACAAATACTTAATTTTTTATTAACAAAGAATATCTTATAGCCACCTAATTTATTTCATTGACATAGCTAGCCTTAATTTCACCACCCTTTACCTATTAACCACAGCCAATCAAGTGTCACCCCGGCAAAAACCCCTCCATGAAGAAACAGCACTATCAGGTTTCCCAAGGCATTTTGTTCTGGACCCTACAAAAAGCCAAAACATAAGAAAATTGAACTGTCACAACTTGAATTCTAAAGCAAGTTAACAATTCTTGAATGACTTTTACCTTGTAACCTTTGGGTGCAGATGTGAGAATACAGACAGTGAGGTAACCATTGGACAACCCCAAAAAGGATGTCAACAGTATCATCCAGCCTTGGTCACCATACTTTGCACTAAAATAAAATGCTGGAACAAGCAGGAAACGAGAAAGGGTTGCTATTATGATCAACTTTCGGGACTCCAACAATTTCACGAGCGGAATGTATCTTCCAATCATATCACACACATTGAACATTGCAATCAAAACTAGTACATACCTGAAGCAATTGGAGATATCAAATGTTACAGTGGCACATATAATTATAGAACACATATCTTAGCCTACTGTTTTTATGCCTGGTTAGAAACGAAGAGGAAAATTGATGGAAGAGCTTGTGCATGAAGAGAATCTAGAAGAAAAAAGAAAGCTATGCTGTAATGAACATACCAGGCGCCTAAAGTGTGTGATCCAGTATCTTCTGATATGAAGCCAGGGAAAATAGCTAGTGTTAGCGCGTATGTTAAGAACATATTAAGTGCAAAATCAATGTTTTCTAATAACAATTGCTTGTTTCCTTTCCTCTCTTCTTGTTCATTTGCGTGTTCCTCGCCCTGAAGAGAAAAAAAGAAAATCCTTTCACATTAAGGCATATTTGGTTGAAAAGTAAAAATAAGAGTAAAAATTACATGGATTAGCTTCATTTGTTATCATGTGACTTTTATGTTTTACCCTCACTTCTACCCTTAGACCAAACACGTCCTAAGTTGAAGCTTTAGGAGAATGCGGAAAAGAAGCAAGAAATAGTACTCCTGCAGTTAATGTCTGGATTCCGCCAGCTGCAAGGTCAGCTGAAACAGTTTTGGATCCTTCTGATGCTGCTTTTGAACGGTAGTACTTCACAATTGGTACTTTAGGAAAAACAAATGCATAGAGAAAAACACAGAGAAGCACAAAGAATGTGGATATGGCAAAGAATAGAACTGCAAGGAAAATAAAACATGACAAGTTATCAGTAACTAAACAGGTATGGGGAATGAATACAATGGTCACAACTATACGTAGTTCAAAGACAACGAACAACAAATGGAGCTAAGCACAATCAAACTCATGAATTGAAATAACAAGTTGAAAAGTTCATAGCAAATTAATTTGTTCCTGACAAAAAATGACAGAACACAAAGTGAGCCTGGTAAAACTAAGTTATTACTGTTTTCATGTTAAGCATCAACTAATGCAGCTAAATTCCAAAATAATAATGAGTATGCTAAAGCAGCCTATAGCAGTATTGATGAGTTGAACATACTGGCTCCTTGACGAAGGCCATCCGTCGAATTCTCAAATGCAACTTTTGTAATTAACCTCAAACCTGAGGTTAAGGCACCGGATGCTGCCACACCAGCAAGGAAAGACTGCAACAAAACAAAAGCAGGTTAAATAAATTCACATGCTTAAGGAATTTTTAATAATTTCATAGTAATTACGTTAATAAAAATATTATTTGAACACCTAAAAAATAAATGTCATTGAGACACTTATTTTATTATAATTGGATATGATGTTGGTACTTACTTACACCATTTATCCATTGTATCCAATAGAAATAAAGTGGGTATCCCAGTAATCATTTTTTGGATGTTCAGATAATACTGATTTTATGTTGTTGATGCTGACCTGAATGAATTCTGGCCTCATGTAGGACAGGTCTCCCACCATTCCACCTTGAGTATGAGCATCTGCAACTCCAAAAGCACCACTCGTTGCACATACACCAATGAAAGTTCCAAGTCCTCCTTTAGATGTTGCTAAATTCAACTACACCAGATTGGAAGGGAAAATGAAATCAAAACCGTCCTAAAGGAGTCAAAGTTGACAAATAAGTGATTATATATACGTGGACTTACAATTAACACCACCAAAGTGCTTACGAAAAAAAAAGCATAGCCAAATAGGATACGTGCTCTTGTGTTGATTTTTGCCTCATTATAAGCCAGTATTGCAATTGTTCCAACTGCAAATGGCTGATATACAAGAGTAAGCACCCTAGAGGGGTGGTATTTCTGCACAAGGAGAAAAGGAAGTTAAACAAAATTTATTCATATAGTCAAATTCCATTATACAACAAATAATAGAGTGTAAGAAAGACCTCTTTCTATTTTTATAGCTTCGAAAGTTGAGTAAATTAATTGATATAAAGGGTTCAAGATTCAGCATTCAGGATGAAATTTCTTGTGGCTTATTTAAATTTTGCATACTGGCCAGTAAGTAATGAATGCTACTACACCAGTTGAAAGAGAAGCCAGGTCAACAGAAAAATGCATGAAGAAGTTTCATCAATTAATTACCGGAAACAGGTAAATGTAGTAATCTTCAATTGTCAGCATACTGTTCCATGAGAAAAGACATCCATTGCCAAGAAGCCAGCAGATAACTATTGCAGAGTATTTTCCCTGTTAATGCCAGAAAAATGGATATTAAGAAATAATTCACTTTTGCTTTCATAAGATCTAGATCATCCTACACAAACCTCAAGACGCGTTGGAGCCTCACTGTTGGCCATGGCTTCCGTTAGACGGTTCTATTCAATCAAGTTCTACAAGAAAGTAGAGAGCCTTAAGATAGCTTTAATAGAGCAGCATGCATATAAAGTCTACAACGTGTTTGTAATCTGCTTGAAATATAGTATAGATGTTGAGCCATCCCACGTAATATCTCCGTATTAATTTTTAGTCCTTGGACCATGTGCCACTCAAAGAACTCTCATCACCCCAGAAAAGAAAAAAGAAGAATGAAAAATGACGTTTGATGGAAAAAAATAAATAAATAAATGGAAGGCTTAAATTAGAAGGTAATAAAATTTTTCTTTTTGGTTAAATATAGGAAGTACTAAACAGGAAAATAAAGTTTTTTTAAGAGAAGGAAAATGTAAAATATATATATATATAGTCAATAAATTTTATATCAATTAGAAAAAATACTTTGATTAAATATTAAATATATTAGTAAAAGATGTTATAAATATTTCTTAATTAATAGCAGTTGACAGCACTGTAATGATAACGTTAACATAAACAAATTGAATCTGCATCTTCAGTGGAGTACTCTTTTAAGTCAAAGCATGCCTTTTCTTTTATGATAATTCTGAGCTCAGCAGCTCATGCATGATACAACACAATATTGACCGCTATATAATAATTCCTGCTCAGCGCAGATTCTGAAACTAGCAATAAATGATCTATGGACGCATTATAAAGAGAAAAGAAAAGAAAAATGGAAAAAACAGAAACAAAAGTGAAGAGGCGCAGCATAGAACCAAAAATATGAGTAAAAGATGACGGAAAGATTAGAAAAAGGAAGCGGGAGCTTAGTCTATTACTGCAAGACACACAAGATCAACAGGAAAAGGGGTAAAGTAGAGAAAAAGAGGGAGAGTGAAAGGGAAAGGGAGAGGTTCTTGTTCTTGGATAAACCAGAATCTTGAATTAACTGGTATTCCTATACCATGATGTAGGTGGACAACACTTTTAGTCAAAAGGTAAGCTAGTTTGTTATAAACTACTCATTTGAGATTTGACCAAACGGTAGGCATCATTCTAGTTCTAGTGTTGGCACGCTCACATCACAGCGTATGCTCCACAATTAATCCGTCTCCTCAATCATATTGGGTTCACTTAATATAACATTTATGGGGTTTTTTTTTAACGTATTTTTGGTATATTTTAATGTTGAACTGTTGTTAGAAACAAAAAGAAAGCTAACCTCATCAATCTGAACGCAGCATGGAATTCAACCTTTCATTCTTCATGAAGTGTTTTGTTTGTTTGGTTTTGCATTTGTATAATTGATTTTGGATGCAATTGATTCTCTTAGAATTGATTTTAGTTAAAGGTAATTTTTAGATAAAGTGATTTGCATTTGATAGTTTGATCTAAAAATTGATTTTGGCAAAATTGATAGTCTTAAATTGTGAGCAAAAAGCAAAGTAAGAAAATATTACTTCAGATCAAAATCGATTATCTAGATCTCAAAATCACTTTTGAACAAAAATAACTGAAAATCAAACAAGCATTAAATCCTCCAAAATTTATTTTGGTCCTCCAAACTTACTTTTGAGCCTTCTAAACGTAAATCCAAATATGCAGAAGATTCACTACAGCTGGGATGGGAGCGTTGATAAAATTATCATGATAGATAGTTCCTTAAGATGATTTGGCACTAAGTTTTATTGATCAACAATTCAATGTATAAAAATTAAAACCTAAATTTAAATTTGATAACTATAGTGACGATGAAGAAGTAAATATTTATTTTGATCCGTGAAATTATATGCATATTTTACTTTAGTCCCTTAAATAAAAAAATCATCAATTTAGTTCCTCAAATTGCAAAAGGTTATTTAAATTATTCTCCATGCATAATAATGTTCACATGGACTAAAATGAACCATCAAAAAAACTAATTTGAATCACTTTTTTACAATTTCAGTGACTAAATTTATATTTTCTTAATTTCAAGAATTAAAGTAAAGTGTGCATATAATTTTAGAGACCAAAATGATTATTTACTCTATGATAAAGCCTTCACTGATGTGCTGGCAAATAGAATATTATTACCAATTCCTTTTATTTCTGTTTAGTTGTTTGTTTCTTATGTGAAAAATACTAATCCTTGGTTGGATTCACATGGCTGTATGATGCGTATCAAGGAAAAAAAATTACATAATTTATTTGTCACTAGCATTATTATACATGATTTAATTAATAATTGACTTTAATTTCATCCCATATGAATTAGAAACTTTGCAGCATTGAGCTCAATTTTTTTTAATATAAATAACCAATATTTGTCATTCATTGGACTCTAGCTTGTTTAGTTCAAATAGAATGGACACATGAGAAATTTTTAGGTGTACTTAGAATACCATATATATATACTATGTCTATTAACAAAGTTAAAGTAACACTTTAATTAAAAATGAATGCTAAAGGTGAGTATGTCGTTGATAGGTCCAATGGCAACTCATGGCCATGTCGCTTCTTTCTCCCGGCCAATTTGGGATTAATTTGATGCACTTGGCATGGAACTCTTTTTTTTTTTAAATGAAACAAAGGTATTGATTGCAATGATTAATGACTTATCCTTTTAAGACGTAAAGTTTACAAACACACAAACATAGTTATTTCTGGCCACACATGGCACTCTTCTTAATTGTTTGATTATCAACATAACATTATTAATATATCAAGGTTAAGTGGCTAAGTAACAGTTATATTATTGAATCATTTTTATGATATTTTCTTATTATTACAGTAATTTTTATGCTAATTTTGTTTACAAAAGGTCACAATCCGATTATAATATTCATATTTTATAAAATGAAGGCTATAAAATCTTATATTATGCTAAAATTATTTGATTCATTCCCTTATGATTTAATTTTGATGTATTAATAATATAAAAAAGTTACACATTATCATTTAATTATGTATTATCACATAACTAAGAGCTTAATTTTAATACACTAACAATGTAAAAGAGTTTCACATCATCATCCAATTAAATTTGTTATTATTTTGCATAACTTTTCAAGTAGTGAGGGTGAAAACTAACTATATTTATTGATATGTTATTACATGATTGGATCATTGTGTAAAATTTTTTTACTGAAGTGTATTCTACTAAATCCTAACTAAATGCAAATGAGTTTCACACCCATTATATGAAATGTCAAACGAATGAAATGATTTGATTATAAAACACTATAAAATTATTTTATAATGTAAATGCATTGGCATTAAACTTTTTTTATATATTAAAACCAATATAATATATATGGTCAAAATATATAAGAATAAAAGTTATTTGGTCATATTGTTATTGAGGTCCATTTTCATGAAATCTGATACAAATGATTTTTGTGATAAATGTGTAATTCAAACATTTTTTGTATTTTTATTTATTTTCAATTGCTCTAAAGAGATAACAAAGAGGCAGCAAATTATTTACATAAATTTTATTTTGGTCAAAGTTTACATTAATTTTTAAAAGAAAACGTTTTTGTTACTTTAGTCCAACTTATTTCAGTCAACTACAACCCAAGTTTTTTTTTGGTATAAAGCGATAGCCTAAGTTTAAGACCCAAAGTTGGACAGAAGGAAGGTTTAAGACCCAAAGTTTAGAGAAAAAAAAATCAAAAATGGTCATCATAGCGTGCGCTCGCACGCAGCCCAAAACCCAAATGAAAACATCTTGAGGATGGCAGACATGGAGGCTGATGAGCATGGCGACAGGAAGGGGCAACGGTTGATTTGTTGCCAATTTTTTAAAATCAGATAGGAAAGGGTATTGAGTATTGAAGAGTAAATATTGAATATTCAAGACGTAGTTATTGATTAAATTGACCATAAATCAAGGAGATTTATTTATTGATTTTCACTTCTTTTTTTCATTGTATCAGTTACTTCAATTTTTAAAGCTCGAAAAAAGTAATATTCAATGCAATAGTTGTAGAAAGCAGAAACTCTCAAATAAGTAATAACTGTTTCACGAAACTGGCGTTTAAACACCAAATTAAATAAAAAAAATGAAAAAATAAAACTGAATGCAAGTATTAGGTGGTGTGGACCAAGCTAAGGTTATGCATAAATCCAAGCCTAATTATACATAATCCATTTGGATTTTTTTTCTATTTGCGCCTAACCCAATTTGATTTTCAAACAAAGCTTGAAGATAAAAAGAATTTTGGCTTTCAAGACAGAAAAAGAAGCTAATTTAGGTTTTTCCAATAAAAGAAGTTATATCCTTTGCATATAAATACTTAAAAAAACAAAACACAAAATACTTAAAAAAAATCGTGGTTGAGACCACAGCCTGCATAGTGCGGAACATTATGGTCTTGTAAGTTGTAATCCCACACCAGGGGTTTGATCCTCATTCATCCTCTTCTCCAGGAAAAATATGTATAACACTTTCACATCAAGATCTCTCAAATGCATTTCTATAAAATCTATTTCAGAGAACGATTTTCTTGAAAATATTCTCATGAATAAAAAAATTATTTCACAAACAACACATTGCTCTGAGCCTAACCTACTAATTTCAATGTATTTTAATATATATATATATATATTAACAACTATAACACAAGTAAAACACGGCTTACAAAGGAACAAATGAGCCAAGTTGAATGAATAATACAATGATTTGGTTTGTTTTTCGGTTCTATTGCAGATCTTTGCTTTTCTGCTCCTTTTGGATGATTTTGAGGATTCATTTTACTACTGTGATCAGGAAATAATAATAATAAAACATTTTTCGCGCTTCTAAGAGTATCCTAGAAACATAATATGTAACATGCAAGAAAGTGCAAAAATAAATAAACAAAAAGAGCACAACAAGAATTTTTTATGAGAAAAACCCATAGTGGGAGGGAAAAAAAATCACGAGACCTAGTTCAGGTAAATAGCTCTACTATGAAAATAATAATGAATACAACCAAAGAATTCCATCAAAAGGATCTCCATGATAAAGACCCCATTCTCCACCAAACTAGTGGTAATCAACAAAGCACCAAGATCTGAATACCTATAACAGGTAAAAAATGTCACCCTATTTGCCATAAAGCATAGTGGTAATCAACAAAGGATAATGATATCTTAACACCCAAAAATTGGGTATCAATTCAATCACCCACTTTATAACCATTGGATGTGATGGATGTTAAGAATAAGTAGAAACCATCATCACATCCAAAGATTATAAAGTGGGTGTCTGTCTGAATAGACACTCAATTTTTTGGTGTCAAAATATCATTACTCATCAACAAAGCACAAAATCCATGTAAAAGCTGTCATACCAAAAACAAAGAAAACAAAGTTAATGCCCACAATAATGTCATGACCATTTAACTAAAATGTCACAAAAAACAAAGCACAACTAGCTACCTAACAAATCACGTAGGCAAAGGGTGAGAAGAAGGTTAAGCCATCGATACCGTTGATGGCTTTCATACGGTAGTCCATATGTTGGTGAAGCCCACTTGATGATTATTAGGCTTTACTAAAAGTTAGTTACAATTGTCCATGTAACCAAAGTTAGTTGATGTAACCTTAGTTAATAGTTTGTTATTTTCGAGGAAGTTAATTTGAAACCATGTTTCTCTCTTCCTCTAATTGTATATATACTTGATCCTTTTCATTAATAAACACAGAACATTCATTCATTTCTTCTAATATGGTATAGTGATATTCATGCTCTGCTCCTAAACAATGTCTTCTTTTTTCTTTTCTATTACTGCTCTTTGTTGCTCATAAATATGGCACACTTCCCCTATTGATAATCCCTGAAGCCCCTACTACCTGTATCATTCTGATCACCCAGGATTAATCCTGGTGTCTCAAGTTCTTTCTTCAGACAATTATTCATCTTGGAGTAGGCCTTCAAGATTGCTTTGTCGGCTAAGAACAAATTTGGTTTCTTGGATGGCTCAATTCCAAGACCTTCTAATCCTTCCCTTCATGCTGCTTGGGATTGCAACAATCAAATTCTCATGTCTTGGTTGCTCAATGCTATCTCAAAGGACATTGTTGAAAGCATCATCTTTGCCAACTCTGCTGCGAAAGTTTGGAAAGATTTGCAGACAAGGTTCCACCAACAAAATAGGCCTAGAATTTTTGAGTTTCGTGAAAGGTTAACGCTACGTTCTCAAGACTCTCTTTCCATTAGTCAGTATTACACTAAATTGAAGAGTGTTTGGGAAGAATTGAATTCCTTTAAGCCATCTTGTGACTGCACTTGTGGCGGATCTCGCTTGCTTCTTGACTCTTACAAACAAGAATATCTCATGTCTTTTCTAATGGGGCTCAATGATTTATACTGGACCGGTTGGTCGCACCCCGACCTTATGACCTAGAAGCAACCCGAGCCCCCAGGGATCAAGTCCGCGATCCGACCCATGGTTGTTGGGCCATTTAACCCTTAGACCAGAGGTTCATCTCAGTGGATCAAGGGAGGATAACTGGCCCATACATGAAGGGTTGGGCCCCATAAAATATGTAACATCCTCTGCTGCTTTATGGATTGACGACTGTCCCTACAAACCAACACGGGTCTTTTCAGCGTACTTTGTCCTCACTCACACGCTTCCTAGGAAAACTTCCCAGGAGGTCACCCATCCCAAAATTGCTCCAAGTCAAGCACGCTTAACTGTGGAGTTCTTTCAGTTTGGGCTACCGAAAAGAAGATGCATCTTGTTGGTATAGGTAGTACAAATCAATTCATATAAGCCCTCCTTAACTGTATAGTCCCATACCTATACAGTCTCAGGATCCCTCTCATTCGAGTGTGTACTCGGTTCATTCATGTACCCCTCCACTTTCGAAGTCTGCCAGGAGCCGCTCATTGTCCGTGCCTCCTTACACCGGCGATCACTCCCCGACTTCGCAATCCCCGGGCGTTACATGCCCACCAGCTTCGGCTTGGTTCGTCCCCAAACCACACCGTACTGGGAGAGGTGCAAGCTCTGATACCATTTGTAACATCCCCTGCTGCTTTATGGATTGACGACTGTCCCCACAAACCAACACGGGTCTTTTCAGCGTACTTTGTCCTCACTCACACGCTTCCTAGGAAAACTTCCCAGGAGGTCACCCATCCCAAAATTACTCCAAGTCAAGCACGCTTAATTGTGGAGTTCTTTCAGTTTGGGCTACCGAAAAGAAGATGCATCTTGTTGGTATAGGTAGTACAAATCAATTCATATAAGCCCTCCTTAACTGTATAGTCCCATACCTATACAGTCTCAGGATCCCTCTCATTCGAGTGTGTAATCGGGTCATTCATATACCCCTCCGCTTTCGAAGTCTGCCAGGAGCCGCTCCTTGTCCGTGCCTCCTTGCACTGGCGATCACTCCCCGACTTCGCAATCCTCGGGCGTTACAAAACAAGCCTAGGAAGGCCTAAGGATTCCCACCCCCTCCCAGGAGACGAAACGTCTTTCACAACGGGAACGTCGAGTCATTGAATAGGAAAACGGTCTAGGCATTAATAGATAGTAACGGGCCCCCCAGCTAAAGGATATAGGTTCAGAACAGGACATGGAGGAAGGCGGTTCTAACCCAAAAAGAGAAACTTGTCAACTAGCCTGAGCTTAGACAACAACATTTGGTACCGAGACCTTGTCTTCCTTTCTGTAATTCGAGGTCAAATCCTCCTATAATAAGAACCTTTACTAGATGTTACCAAGGCATTTTCTCTTTTGCTTCAAGAAGAAAAACAACAACAAATTGGCCACTTTTCTCACAGTTCTCAGGAATGGCAAATGGCTTTTGTTGTGAAAAATACCATTGATCTACCTAGGGACAAAGGCAAGAAAGATAGACCAAAATACTCTCATTTTGGATACTTAGGCCACACCAAAGACAAATGCTACAAACTTGTTGGTTACCCTCATGGCTTCAAAAGTAAGAAGGCTGACAACAAAACCTTCTCTACAAATCAAGTTTCTGGTTCTTCTGAAGTTGTCCAAGATATTGGCTTGTCTGAACAACAATACAAGAATCTGCTCTCCATGTTGACTACTCAACTGCACCAAGCTTCTAAACCGGCTGATAATGCTGCTAATTCCTTTGCAGGTATAATATGCAACTCTTCAAGTGACCATTTATAGCCCTTACATAATTTTTGGATTGTGGATTCTAGTGCAACCAAGCACATTGCATGCGCTACTACACTCTTTAAGAACCTTACTTCTGTTAATAACATATATGTCATGTTGCCTGATCAATCTTAAATTCCTATTTTTTGGTGTCTCCTAACTCTATTTAATTTTATTTTAAAGTCTATTCAATTCAAATCTTCCCCACATTTTCTCCTTTCCTACTCACTTTTTTTTTTGGGAAAAAAATAATCGTCTCACCTTAAGCTATTTACAAATTAAAAAAATATTTAGTAAAATTTAATAATTTATTATTATATAAATATTTAATTTTATTAATATTTAAAAGATAAAAAACGTGGCTTGACTGGCACTTCTAGCAAGTCGCTAGTATATATAGTTATGTTATTTGTACTCATAATACATGAGATATTGTGCCAACTCATATCTCATCCACCGTTAGATGAGGTGTGGACCTCATTCAAGTAGGGTCTACATCTCATCTAATAGTGGATGAGATGTAAATCAAGACGATGTCTCATGCTTCATGAATACAAATAACTTTTTTCGTCTGTGTGTGTGTGTGTGTGTATCCAAATGAAAAATACTAGTACAACTACAAACTACTACACCCTAGTCTCACGAGATTTAAATGCCTACAATCATGGCATAAGCAATCAGTTACAATTTCCTAGGAAGATTGATAAGTGTCCACCCTTTACTCCATAAATATAGCCTAGGCTAGGAAAGGCAGGTTACAAAACAGCAACAAGCAACACAATTGCATACTTGTATAGGTGAATTCTATGGTAGTGTTCGTTGAGTTAGTGATCAATTTGGTCATTGAAAATATTTTAATATAAAACTAATAAATTTACTATTTTACCCATTTTTCTTTCTTATCTCTGTCACTGGATTTTCATTTTCCTCAACTAAAAACCACAGACTACCATATTTAGTCCTCTCTTTTTTTTTCTCAAACAAAGGCTACAATGATGCAACCATATACTTTGAACCCCCATAGATCTTGTACCCACAGCCAAAGGTGGATCTTCAAGAAAATTTTTAGGGGGGCCAAAAGTTGAACATGTAATTGGAATGTATGAAATGAGATAGATGTCTTTGCATAAAGGAGAAAGTCATCTCCATTAATTAAAATATACGGGGATGATTAAATTTAAAACTTATTTAAAAGTCACACGATCACTATAAATTAAAGTCACACAGTTTTATGATTAAACATTCACCATTTATATAAGATTCAATAGATAAAATCTATTTATGTCACTCTCACAATTAATCACTCAATTCACTTAATACATACCCTATAAACTTTAAAACATATTACTAACATAAAGAAATAATTTTGAACAAAAGAATTAGAAAATACCTTAATTATAATATTGGTATTTGTCCTTTTAAAGACTAGCAATTATCAGAAATTGAATCAAAATTTAAGCTTTCAGCAATATCTTTCCTAGAGTATACATATTGGTATGGGGGTAGAAATAGATAAGAATTTTTTTAAATAAACTACACATGTAATTTTATTAGTAAGTTTCACATGTTAAATTATACATGAATATTTTCCATTAAAAATTCTCTTTCATTTTTACTGTATATAAAACACACCCTTCATGTAAACAACCATAATATTCACAAAAAATTTATGTCATTGTAAATAAATTTTAAATTAGGATAATTTTTAATTTGATTGTTGGAATAACATGTTAACACTATGTATATATATTGATTTTTTTAGAAAACTTTGGGGGGGCCATGGCTCCCATTGTCTTAAAGAAGATCTGTCAATACCCACAACTCATTCATCTCAATCTATAAACACAACATCAAAATTTCATAAATGAAAAAAAGGAGCCTGATATCAACTATTAAACACACGCACACACACAAGATAAGAGGGTATCTATGTTGCCCATCTCAGCAATCTTGAGCCCAGCTACAAGTAAGTACCGGCCACTATTTAGCCATTGCAAACCACCACCGACAAGTGCCCACCACACCTATCTATGCCACCATTGAAAGAGAGCCATTGGGTCACTTTTAAGGAGTTTTATAGGATGGATTAGGTTCTCTATTAGGTTACTTTCTTGATTACTTTTAATCTTCTGGGTAAAAAGTAAAGAATAAGGTGGATAAGTAAAAAGCTCAAGTGAGTTTTGGTCATAGTGATGGAAGTTTGGGCCAGTGATAGTGATTTACCAAGGAGAACAGATTTGAGGATAAAATGGGTAATATGACTTTTAATAAATATTAAAATATTAATGTGAGTTAATATTGGATTATTTTTTTATAAATAAAAATCTTAACTTCAACGATGAGATTTGAATAGTTGAAATTTAGTGACCAAATTGATCACTAACACATCAATGACCATGTTAGAATCCACCTGGATTTATATACACTGAGGGGAAAGTTGTAAAATCATACCCAAAAAAATCTACACATCACGACCGAAAAAATGGAAAGAAATATCCCGAAATGGACTTAATAACATTGCTCGTAATTAGCACGAATAGGTATTAGTTTGCAATTTGAAACCTCCCAAGTCCTTGATCAAATATGGACATTTCTCGCCACTGAATCAATTGAAATCATTCTCTTTTTTTGTCAGAATTGAAATCATTCTTAAATGATGACAAGAGAACAAATCTCTTAGGGAGATCTTTTCTATCAAATGCTATATTAACGTGAATTCTAAAACAGTTAACATATTTGTCATTTATCCAAAGAACATGCAACAGACTTATAAACACTTGTTTTTTTCAATTAACAAAGCATATTTCACAGCCAGTTTATTTTTTTAATACAGTTTGGCACTCTGGCTTTAATTGAAATAGTGAAATCCCACATTTTCACCAACCTTTTCCTATTAACCACAGCCAATCAAGTGTCACCCCAGCAAAAACTCCTCCAAGAAGAAACAACACCATCAGGTTTCCCAAGGCATTTTGTTCTGGACCCTACAAAAATGTCAAGACACAAGAAAAGTAACTTGTCACAACTTGAATTCCAAAACAATTAGGAGCACCTTTGGTTTCAACTTTTAGTTTTCACTCTCAGAATTTTATGAAGAAAAATCTGAAAACGTAAAATAAAAACTAAAAAATGGATTTTATAAGTCTCACAATTTTCAATATTTTTCTTACAAAATCTTAAAAATTAAAAAGCTAAAAACTGAAGCCAAATACATCCTTACTTCTCATTGTGTTTAACAGATGCTTGAGAAATGATAAACAACCATCACCACTTATACCATATATTTACACAAAGTTAAAAGTTGTAAATTAACATGCAAAAAGTTATAAATTCATATGTAAAAAGTTGTAAACCAATATACAAAAAGTTTTTACATACCTTTTTATAATTTTTTGCATATTGATTTACAACTTTTTGTATATTAGTTTATAACTTTTTACACATCGGTTTATAATTTTTAACTTAGTATAATTATATGGTGTAAGTGTGGAGATGATTATATATCCCCCTCCAGATTCTTTTACCTTGTAGCCTTTGGGTGCAGATGTGAGAACACAGACAGTGAGGTAACCATTGGACAACCCCAAGAATGATGTCAACAGTATCATCCAGCCCTGCTCACCATACTTTGCAGTAAAATAAAATGCTGGAACAAGCAGGAAACGAGAAAGCGTTGCCATTGTGATCAACTTTCGAGATTCCAACTTCAAGAATTTCACGTGCGGAATGTGTCTTCCAATCAGATCACACACATTGTACATTGCAATCAAAACTAGTACATACCTGAAACAATTGGAGATATCAAATGTTACAGTGGTACATATAATTATAGAACACATATCTTAGCCTACAGTTTTTATGCCTGGTTAGAAACGAAGAGGAAAATTGATGGAAGAGCTTGTGCATGAAGAGAATAACATAGAAGAAGAAAAGAAAGCTTTGTTGTAATGAACATACCAGGTGCCTAAACTGTGTGATCCAGTATCTTCTGATATGAATCCAGGGAAAATAGCTAGTGTTAGCACATATATTAAGAACATATTAAGTGCATAATCAATGTTTTCTAATAACAATTGCTTGTTTCCTTTCCGCTCTAGATGTTCCTTTGCATGTTCTTCGCCCTGAAGTAAAAAAAATTCCTGTCACATTAAGATGAAACTTAGAAGATGAGAAGGTTTTGAGACACAACGGAATGCGAAAAAAGAAGCAAGAAACAGTACTCCTGCAGGTAATGTCTGGATTCCGCCAGCTGCAAGGTCAGCTGAAACAGTCTTGGATCCTTCTGATGCCGCTTTTGAACGGTAGTACTTCACAATTGGTATTTTAGGAAAAACAAATGCATAGAGAAAAACACAGAGGAGCTCAAAGAATGTTGATATGGCAAAGAATAGAACTGCAAGGAAAGTAAAGCATGACGAGTTATCAGTAACTAAATAGTATTTTATGGGGAGTGAATACAATGATCATCATAACTATAAAGACAACAAACAACAACTGGAACTAAGCACAAACAAGTGCATGAATTGAAATATCATGTTGAAAAATCAATAGCAAAATTAACTTGTTCCTGACAAAAAACTGACAGAATACAAAGTGATCCTGGTAAAACAAAGTTAATACTGTTGTCATGCATGTTAAGCATCAATGCAGCTAAATGCCAAAATAACAATGAGTCTGCTAAAGCACCCTATAGTAGTATTGATGAGTTGAACATACTGGCTCCTTTACGAAGACCATCCTTCGAATTCTCGAATGCAACTTTTGTAATTAACCTTAAAGCAGATGTTAAGGCACCGGATGCTGCCAAACCAGCAAGGAAAAACTGCAACAACAAAAGGAGATTAAATAAATTCACATGCTTATGGAATTTTTAATGGTTTCATAGTAATTATATTATTGATGCTGACCTGAATGAACTCTGGCCTCATGTAGGACAGGTCTCCCACCATTCCACCTTGAGCATGAGCATCTGCAACTCCAAAAGCACCACTCATTGCACATATACCAATGAAAGTTCCAACTCCTCCTTTAGATGTTGCTAAATTCAACTACGCCAAATTGGAAGGGAAAATGAAATCAAAACCGTCCTAAAGGAGAGTCAAAGTTAACAGACAAGTGATTAGATATACGTGGACTTACAATTAACACCACCAAAGTGCTTATGAAAAAGAGAGCATATCCAAATAGGATCCGTGCTCGTGTGCTGATTTTTGCCTCATTATAAGCCAGTATTGCAAGTGTTCCAACTGCAAAAGGCTGATATACAAGAGTAAGCACCCTTGAGGGGTGGTATTTCTGCACATGGAGAAAAGGAAATCAAACAAAATTTATTCATTTAGACAATTCTATTATATAACATACATTTGAGAGTGAGAATCACATAATAGAGTGTAAGAAAGACCTATTACAATTTTTATAGCTTTGTAAGTTGAGTAGACTAATTGATGTAAAGGGTTCAAGGTACAGTGTTCAGGATGGAATTTGTTGATGAATAGCAGGTGATATGATGATGTTACAGAAAAAAAAAAAATTGGGATAAGTGGTCCAAGATGGAATTGTGCCTTTTTTCAATTTCACTTTTGCATACTGGCCAGTAAGTACTAATGTTACTACACCAGTTAAAAGGGAAGCCAGATCTACAGAAAAATGCATGAAGTTACATCAATTACCGGAAACAAGTAAATGTAGTAATCTTCAATTGTTAGCATGCTATTCCAAGAGAAAAGACATCCATTGCCAAGAAGCCAGCAGACAACTATTGCAGAATATTTTCCCTGTTAATGCCAGAAAAATGGATATTAAGAAATAACTCACTTTTGCTTTAATTTCCTAACATCTAAACCAGTACCAGATCCTACACAAACCTCAAGACGAGTTGGAGCCTCACTGCTGACCATGGCTTCCGTTGGATGATTCTATTCTATGAAGTGCTACAACAAAGTGCTAAATAAAGCCTTAAGATAACTTTAATAGAGCAGCATATATATAAAGTCTACAACATGTTTGTAATCTGCTTGAAATATATATAGTATGGATGCTGAGCCACCCAAGGTAACTTCTCCATGTTAATATTTAGTCCTTTGGACCATGTGCTACTCAGATAACTCTCATCACCCCAGAAAAGAAAAAAAAAAAGGAAAAAGAAAGATCGAAGACGTTTGATAAAACAAAACGTTGGTGGGCTTAGAATAGAGAGTTAATATATATATATATATATATTTTTTTTGGGTTAAAGATAGAAAGTATTAAACCGGGAAATAAAAGTTTTCTTAGAAAAGGAAAATGTTCAAAATGTAAGAAAAGAATTATATTCAATATGTTTTAAACTAGTAAGCAATATTTTGGCAAGTGAATTCACGGTCCACAGGAAGTGAGGAGTTCGACTTCCATCCCCCATCTGTACTCTAATATCCATTTTAAAAAAAGTATTTTGATTAAATATATTAATAAAAATATTATAAAGATTTCTTAATTAATAGCGGTTGACACCACCGTAATGATTACCGTTACATAATGAAACTGAATCTGAATATTCAGTGGAGTCGCTTATCTCAAAGCACATGCCTTTTCTTTTATGATTATTCTGAGCTCACCAGCTAATGGTACAACAAGATTGACCACCATATAATAATTCAGGCGCAGCGCAGATGGTGAAACTGACAATAAATAAACTATGGATGCAATCAAGGATATGAAAATCACAACGGATATTGAATCGATCGCGGTGAGAGTTCAGAGGTTTAGAGGTTCAATCGGGGGCCCAATCAGAATATAACTGATATATAATAAAGTATATATTTATATAAATATATAAAGATATAAAATAAAATATATGTCATAAAATAATTAAAAATTAAATTAGATATCAACAAAATCATAGAATATAATATAATACAACTCTTAATCAAAATAAACATTATCCATATAGATCAAATCTCTCAAGTTACTACTTTCTATATTAGAAAAGGAAAAAAATAAGAAATATGATATTTTAGACTTTTTTTAAAAAAAAACCCAAAATATGCAATTTTACATTTTTTTACAAAAAAAAAAAAGGTTCGAACTAGTTTTTTGTCTGTAGGTTTGCCTGGTTCTGGATTTACTTCGGTTCTCATTGATTTTGAGTGGTTTTTCTGGCGGTTTCGTGCTCAACCTGCAGGACAATGCGCTGGCCTCGATTCAACCATCCGATCGGCCGATCCGGTCCGATTTTCAGAACTTTGAACGCAATTTACTGCTACAGCTAAAGTTTCCATGTTGTTGGCAATATGCACTCACGAGGTCAGACCAAGCGATCAAAGATCCGATCATATACAGACCATAGAAAATAGTTTCTTTCGTATGGTAATAAATGGTAATGATATTTTCACACTTAAAAAGTGAATGCCTATTCAGACATATATTTTATAATCATTGAATATGATAGTGATTCCCACTTATTCTTAACATTCATCACATTCAATAATTATAAAGTGGGTGTCTGTTCAGACATCTATTTTTTGAGTGTCAAACTAGCATTACCCGGCGATAAACGTTTAATATAAGACCCTCAAGAAAAAATAAAATCAAATATCAATTGTTTGAAGAAATTTAAAAAAAAATGTTGCCAATTCTGGGGTGGCATTTTTTCGTTTATGACACGCAACATAGAGAGAAGAGAAAATAAAAAAATAGAAACGAGAGTAGAGAGACGTAGCGTAGAACCAAAAATGAGTAAAAGATGAAGGAATGATTAGAAAAAGGAAGTGGGAGCTTACTCCGTTACTGCAAGGCACTCAAGATGCACAGGAAGAGGAGTAAAGACGGAAGAGAGATTCTTGGATAAACCAGATTCTTAAATTATTCTGTATTCCAATACCATGATGTAGGTGGACAACACTTCAGTCAAAAGATGAAACCTGTTTGTAATCAACTACTAGTTTGAGATTTGACCAAATAGCAGGGAAAAGCATTCTAGTATTGGCACGCTCGCATCACAGGGTATGCTCCCCATTCAGCCCGTCTCCTCAGTTAAAGATGTCAAAACGGGCGGGTCCATCCCGATTAGACCCGCCCAGTCAAAAAAGCAAGTAAAAAATGGGACGAGATGGGGTGGGCTGGCCCACCAAAATAAAATGAGTTGAAATAGTCAGTTCAACCCGTTTTAGGACGGGTTGGCGAGTTGGCAGGCCAGCCCGTCAAAAAATAAAAGAAATTCAAAAAAATATTTTTTAGTGTTTTGATGAATTTTTTTTAAAAAAATTTAAATAATATTTTTTATTTATATGTACCCAATTTTTTAATATCCATAAAAACTATATATTAACTTGGACTAAAAAAATGTTATTATTAATAGTGTTATTTGTGAGTTATGACACTGTTTTATTTTAAGTTTTAACTTTGAGTAAATAATGTCAACTATATAATATTAGTGTATTCATAACTATACATATTTCTTACTTTTTTTCTTTTTTGAGGTACATGTTTCTTACTTTTTTTTACCAATAAATTATAAATTTTTTCTTAAAAAAAAAGAAGATTTGGTCCGTGGGCCAAACCCGCCCCAACCCGCCAAAACCCACGGGTTAGACAAGGCAAGCGGGTTAAGTAATTTTTCGACAAAGTTCTCAAAACTTCAAATTTTCCCTAAAAATGGCAGGTTTGACGGATGAACTCGCGGGCTCAACCCCGTTTCAATCATTGGTTTCACTAAAAATAACATTTTTGGTATATTTTAATGTTGACAGTTGTTGGAAGTTAAACCATAAGAAATTTAGCCTCATCAATGTGAATGCGGCATGGAATTCAACCACTCATGGTTTCCTTTCAAAATTCACGATGATATTGATATGCAGCTGGGATGGGAGCGTTGGCTTTGCCGTCACGGCCACAGTTACGAGTATAGTAGTAGCATTAGCGCTAAGTCAGGTAGCCTGTCTATTCTTCCCACACACGTTACATTTTATTTAGTTTATAGCTTTACTTCTATCGCGATGACCGCATGAATTTCATAAATTAATTTCTATTTCTATGTACCGCTACAATGTCAATCTATACTAATTTAAGAAAATGATTAAAAAAAATACGAAGTTATTATGACAGAGAGTTGTTTAAGACAATTTGCCACTTTTTAAAATTTTTTTGATTGACAATACAATGTATAAAAATTAAACCCTGAATTTAAATATGAAAGCTACGATGAATGCGAAGCCATCAGTGAAGCTGCCAAATAGAATAGAATATTATTACCAATTCCTTTGATCTTTGGTTATTTATTTGTCTTTTATGTGGAAATACTAGTATTTGGTTGGATTCACATGGCTATATGATGTATATGAAGGGAAAAAATGCTTAATTTATTTGTCACTACCACTATTATACATGATTTAATTAATAATTGACTTTAATTTCATCCCATATGAATGAGAGACTTTGCAGCATTGAGCTCAATTTTTTATTTAGAAAACCAAAATTTGCTATTCATTAGAATCTAGCTAATTTAGTTCAAATAGAATGGACATACGAGGAACTTTTAGGTGCAGCTTAAAAATTATGTATATATTTTATATCCACTAATAAAATGATACTTCAATTAAAGGTGAATGTTAAAGATGAGTCTTAACTAAAACATTACTTTGTTACTATAGTAAACATGAAATATATTCACCAAATGCTCTAGGTCAAAATTTCTCATATACTCACTGTGAAATTCATTTCTTTCAAGTTTCAATGCTAGTTTTCTCAATTTACTAGATTTGAACCCCAAGACATTCGTGCCAAATTTGAACTATCAAAGCAATGGTAGAATTAAGCTCAGTTTGGCATTAGACGTTGTTTGGTGGAGCATAAACTAGGGCAAATCAAAAGAGAGAAGTCCCACGGGGGAAGAGGATATGCAAAGAGTGAAAAATAACGGGTAACAAAAGTGACTGGTTCAGGTTCCTTTTCATCTTATACTAGTTTCAATTCACAAAATATTGATATGATTACAAAACATGTTAATGTATCAATACAAAATAGATAGCTTGAATTTTAGATTAAATATATGCATATGGCAGTGGTAGGGGACGGCTTTAAGAAGTCTAAGCCCACCATGGAGCCTCACCTGTTCTGAAATCAGTTTCAACCCAAGGAACAAACACTACCTTCCCATCATCCACATCACAATGTGCCAATGCAAGAGACTGTCCATCAAGAAGAACAAAAAGTATTAATCACAGTTCCAGTAATGGATAAGCGAAGCAAAGAAAATTAAAGAGATGTGTTATCCGTGCATTTGAACTCGCCCATTTGAACACCTCAATTGTACATCATTATGGGACGTCATGGAGTAATTAAATATTAAAAACTACTGCGGTATAAAGAACCTAACAATTGAGACGGCAGAATGCTATGCTTCTAATTCAAGAAACCTGCAGCCAAACAAATCATTCAATAGACAAGGTTTTCCGTTTTCCAATTTGCTTACCAAGGGAGCAGGTCCTCTCACAACTCTTCCTTGGTCATTGTACTGAGATCCATGGCATGGGCAGATGAACTTTTTCTCAGCAGTATTCCATGGCACAACACACCCGAGATGGGTGCACACGGCATTAATCCCATATGTTGCAAGTGTTCTGTCTTTCTCCACCACAAGGTAAGTAGGATCTCCCTGTAAAAAAGGGGGTGCAGGGAGGATTCAAATCATGAAAATGGGTAAGATCAAAGTTATTATGGTTGGAAACTTGACAAGGGAACCGTTTTCACTTCCACGAAGCAAGAGCTTAGGTTTCAGCAGCCACATTTATCAGGCATTGTCAAATGAGAAAAATGGCATATAGTGTAGCAAGATAATTTCTGTGGGGACAAAAGAAGAACTTCAAGAATTGGAAGGAAACAAGCAATGAGAAATGGGATTGAAGCATAGTCTGAGGAAAATTGCTTTCAATTTTACACCTAAAACATCCACAACTTGTTGAAGATATATCTGAACACTTAAAACAATAAAGAGCTGTATGCTTACCTTCAATCCTTGAGTAAGTGTACGGTCCCCAGGTCCATGTGCCTTGAGCCATTGATCTGCGATTACATCATTTCCAAGGGCATCCTTGGCAATAGTACCACCGGTTGCAGATCCTGCCCTGTAAATTTCCTCTCACTTAAGTTAATGATTTGTATAGATAAAGAAAACAGGATTGAAGCATCATAAACAGGACACTGGCAGGTCAAAAGTTAATCATCAAACTTTAGGATGCTAAAGGCAATAGGTAAGAAGCAAAAGGGTATAGATTTTTCTTCCCCTTGTCTGCAACTTCATATATTTGCTCCCTTCAAGCCAACTAATAGTTTAAGTGCAAATGATAGCTCTCGAAGCTAAAGTGACAAGGAAGCAAGTGAAAGAATGGAAGCAACCTTCCAAAAGGTCCAAACAAAAATCAATCAATTCATCGGTCCTTTCCTTCCCCAAGGCCAGGAGGGTACAAATTTTTAGCTTCCATCATGTAATAATACAATAATATTATTAGCCTCATGTAATAGTAGAATAATTACTGAAATACGAAGTTTCCTATTTAGGGCTTTGGAACCTTGAATTGTAAGAAAGGCTTCACCCAGGTGAATCATCAAGTAAAAAGAATACCTAAACAACCATCCTATTAGTTTAACAGTACTATTAACAACATTTATATTACCAATTTCCCCCCAATTTACCTTTTGGTGAATTCATAGTGCTTTTATTATTATTATTATAAAGAGCATTATCATAAGGAAAAGGAGACTGTCATTCACTAATCACTATCCCTTCACTTCTTGGAATGTTGGTACATCAAATCAAAGGTGCGTACTGTACTATAACTAGAATGGTTAAGGAGGGGGGGAAAAATCCTACACGGGATTTGGCTAAAACAAAACACCAGTAATCCTATATACAGCATGTTTGGCTTCGTGGTGGGGGAGACCGAAATCAATTCTAAACCCATGGAATTTTTTGATATTGGTTAGTTGAAAACATGTTTGGTTTCAAGATTCTAAAATCAATTATTGCTTCTAGAATTGATTTCGGAGGAAGTGAAAAAATTGTTACTTTCTATCAGAATCACCTTTAGAGAAACTACTAAACATGAATTCCTTCATTTTAAAATCCATCCTAACTCATTCAATTCTAAGTTTCTAACATAATCAATTCTACAAACGCATAACCCAACACACACTATTAAAAAAAGAAAAGAAGAAGCGATTCATTCAGGCTTAATACGTACAGAACAACTTCCAACAACAAAAACCCACCTCACAAAGTGGGTGAAATTACTTGCTCAATTAGAAGACCGCATGAATAAGAAGAAATAAATTAAATTACCCTGGAGGAACGAAGAAGTAGGTGTAGGGAATAAGCATTCCAGCAGTAGGGAGAGAAACAGCACCAAGAAGAAGCAGGTTCATGAGCTGCCTCTTGCCCATGTCCGGTACTCGATCAGCAGGAATGCTAGTTGCCTGGCAAGCTACTCTCATCCCTTTGCCCTTCCCCATCATCTGCTTCCTCACAGGCTTCACAACAAATGCCTGTGTGGGACAGAAAAGCCCCCTCTTTCCGGAACATAACTGAAAAAAACACAAAGCACAGCACATACATACAATGTTCCTCGTTGAAACAAAACCTCAAAAGCATTTATAGCCTAGGCTATGCATTATGCTAAAAACAAAATTTGCGTGCATTTAGCTATTTACCTGTGAAGGGGTTGTAGGCGATAGAGTGGTGGATGCCATGGTAACACAAGCACTTGGTGATGAGAAGGGAGAGATGTGAGGAGAGACGATGATGTTGGGTTAGAAAATCTTTGACGAGCACCACCACATTTAACAGACAAACAGTTGCTGGATAAGGCGCTAAGGCCACGTCGGTGCCACATAGCCACATGTTCCTCACCCAATCAGAGATATTGGGATTGCACTCGATGTGGGCTTACTCTACTTTTAGGCTTTCCACTAGGCCCATGTATTCCAGGTACACGTGAGTTGTTGGGCTTTTCTGTATATTTACAGGGAAGAATACTAGGCTGGACCAACTGTAAAATATCATGTAGGCCCGAATGAATTCTAGGCCTAATTCATGCTGTGGCTTTGGATAAGGCCAATTATCAGCCTGCTCGGGTTAAATTTGTTTAAGAAAAATTGAAAAATTATTCACTTTTTTGGAGCTTGCAAGGGGGTCATACCTATCATATAAGAGCATAAAACCCAAAAAAAGAAGGAAAAATTATGCTTTTCATGCTCTTATATGATAGGTATAGGACTTAGAATTTTGAATGTAGGTTGATATTCTGATTAAAACAAAAGACGTCTTATAATATCTTTCTTTTGGCATCAATATCGTGTCTGATTATATCTAAATTTGCTTAACATGACACAAGGTTATATGGATTGATCAGTAAGACGTGAAATCTGAGTATAGCAAATCTACTCTGGAAGTAAATGGATTCCTCCTATACTTTTAAGTATGAAATTTGATATGGTACATTTATTAGAAGTCAAGTTGCACTTAAAAAAATGAAGTATAATATCAATAATTATTTAAGAATGTTAATGTTTTATGGTTTTAAAATTCCAACAACTAAATATAAAATTATAAATGAGTATGAATTTTTTAAAATGTCTTCCATATTGTAAATAATAACTTAATTTATTATTTAATATTGAACTAAAATGTAATTAGTTAGTTATCAGCATGATGTTGGTCTTAGGTCCGAGCTCTAAAAATGGAAAAAACTCTCGCTGAAAGAATCCTATCCCCTTTAAGTATTTCATTCGGGTCATATTAAATTAGTTGAATTCTTAGTAATAAGATCCGAATATCGATGCTTCCAATATACAAGGCACGCCAAAGAAAGGAGTAGCTGGGGTTATACTTCATCAGATGTAGGGTAGCTAGAATACAAAAGCTACTGATTTGCATAAGTTTTCACTACAGTCTTGGGTGGAAAAGAAGAAAACAGCATGATCAAACCTATGCCCACACATCCTTTCCCTTCTAGGTACATTACAATCCCAATTGTCAATTCCCTTCGAAAAGATCATAAATTATTGATGTAGGTTTTTCAGTTTGTCCCGAGTAGCTAGGCAAAGGCCCACTTCCTTGTCTACGCCCTCTATTGCAAACACTAAGCATCGAATGATGTTGTTATCTGCATGGGGAGTATGGCGTGCCTCATGCACTTATCAAGCCATCATGAGCTTCCCTACCTCCCTTTCTCTCTCTTGTTACCCTCATATGTTTTATTCTTTTGGTTAATAGAGTATTTTGCTTTGAAGCGTCCAATGTTTTTTTCCCTGTTAAATTCCTATAGTTCTCCAAAAAAATTAATGAATGTATATTTATGATACATGATATGTTATTGAGTGAGAATGTTGATTTTAGTTCTTGAAATTCTATGTATATATATTTCATTTTAATACTCTATCCCTGCTAAATTGTCTGTATATGAATCATATTTTATGCTTTGAAAACTGAATAATTAATTTTTTAATTTTCAAAACTAAAATAAAAAGTATATAAAAAGATGAAAATGCATATTAGGGGAAATTGAGAGAAGGGAAATAGCAAGAGAGAGGGGAATAGTTTTCCATCGAGAGAGAAACAAATAATGGGTCTCTTTTATGCTTTCTCTTCCATCAAGGTAAGGTGAAAGAGAATCTGTGGGTTTCGTCAAAGAAGATAACACCCAACAGAGAAAGCAAAAGGAGCACACAGCCATACTATGTAAATATTAAAAGGAAAGTTGTACCAGAGGGAAAGGGCAAGCTTGAAGCAACCCCAAAGAAATAGAACGTTCTTCAAAGGCGTTTCGAAATGATGAAACACAAGAAAAAGCCATTTTGCACCTCGCAATGTCCCAAAGCTTTTTGTCTCGCGACCTAATTAACTCGTTAATTAAAACTGATCTCCATGTGGAACTCGGGCCAAATTGGTCGAAGAGGGACCAAATATAAAAAGTATCTATGTTCAGGGGCCAAAAACAATAAATAGGCATACAAGTACACCTTTTGTCTTTCTTATTGAGTAAATTATTTTGGTATTTAAAATATTAGATTTATAATTTACTTCTTTTTAACTTTTCATAGGATTACTCACCCGACAAGTAAAAGATTAACATTTTGAGATGGAGATAGTTAGGTGCTTAAATGGTAACTCCTAACAATATTTTTTTTCTATATATATGAATTCTGAGATTGAACTCAGGAACACAAACTTAAGGGGCCCGAGTCTCTTCTACTCAGACTAATACCTTATGGGTTTATAATTTAATCTTTGAAGGATAAATGGCGTTAAGTTTTTTGGTTTTAATAAAGAAATTATAGTGACATCAAAATCATCATTTTTTATACAAAAAAAAGTAAGACTTAAACCATAGGTTTTAGAACAGGATCGAACGGGCTAGTTCAAAATGAAAATCGGTGTGAGATGAGAAATTTAATACCTCAAAAATGCCAAGATGGTATTCAAACCCGAGAAGAAAGGAAACTCCACTGCCACCAGACCATTTATATTATTATGTTATATTATATCAATATATATATATATATATGTGAAATGTATTAGTATATTATATATTTATTTAATTAAATCCAATTAAACTAGTGATACGGTGTCTTGACTAAATCGATCCCCAATCCAATTATAATGTCTATGACTTAAACACTAATTTTGATATCAATTTTTTATTATCAAAGGATTAACTTGTTGTTAACATCGTATGATGTTTGGACTAAATTAAATTTGTTTTTCTATACTTTAGGGATTGAATTAATGTTAATTATTTTCAAGAATAAAATCGATTTCATTCTCCATTTATAAAGACTACGCGGATGTCATTATGTTTTTAAAATATTGATTTGATGCCAACTTAAAAAAATGTTGAATGTATAATTTTTTTTACAATAATTTTATACCTTTACTATATAGAAACACATGAAAACAAAATAAGGGTGGAGCCATATGCCTTCATACACTAAAGGTGTAGGAAGTTGTTATAAAGAAATGTTTTATATTAAACATTTCTTGAAAAAAAAATGCTTTCCCATAATCAACACTTGTGATGGAAGATGAGACTTCAAAGTTCGAAATAAACATATTAATCAAATAAATTTTAAAACAGAACATATCCATTAACATTGATATAAAACTTCGCATATTTGATTAAAACTTCACATGTATCTTACACTTTTGATAATTTTCCTTGAAAAAATGTTTTACAGAACTCTAAATCAAGTTCAATCGAAAGTTTGTTAAAAATCAAGCTTGTAAAATATCATATTTAATGTATTTTTTATGCATATAAATTAACATAATAAATATTTCTTAAATGTATACAAATAAGAATTATTTGATCACATTTTTATAGATGTCCAATTGTTTTAAAATTTGGCACATACAATAAAAGTGGCATATGTTGCTATAATTCAATATTGAATTGAGAAAAAGTATGTTATATAAAAAAAACTATTAAATTGAAGGTATATGTGTGTTAAGTCCTATACTAGTGTCAACAGATCATTCCTTATTTAAAAATACTAATATACATATGAAATGGATTAAAAAAAGTTGTTGAATTCACTGTGTTAGTTTTTTTTTTTCCTATACTATAATGGGACATAATAAACCATTAATGTTTACTGTAATTTTTCATACAATGAGATATATTAACTCTTTATCACATATATGATAAAAAAAATCTTTGGAATGGGGGAGGAGCTCCCTTATATGCTCCGCCATTGATCAATACTAAAAACAAGCTACACTATTTTTAATTTTTAGCAATATTTATTACTAACTCGTTTTCCAGTAAGTCTCTATCTATAAAATTTTATTTTTCTATTATTAGCTATTATTTTAAAAATTCTAAATAATATTAATTATTTTTTTCCTTAATACCCTTATGAGAGAGAGTTAGTAGATAAATTAAATATAAGAGAGAGTATTGGGATAGATGACAAGGATAGTATTGTAAAACATACTTAAATTTTCTCTATTTTCAAATTTATCTAATTATTTATTTAATATGTGTATATAGGTGAAGATAAACACTTATTAGAGAATGTAACTAAGAACAACATGCGTCACTCAAATTCTTTAGTAACATTTAAAAATATCATTGAAAACATAAAAAATGTTATTAAAACTATTTAGTAATAATTTTGCAAATATTGCATATGGATTACATTATTGAAGAATTTGCCAGCACTTTTATATTACTCAGTAATATTTTTAAATATTACAACATATCAATTAAGTAATTTAGTGACACAACAATCTTTAAATTATAAATTTCTTGTTTTTTGCCTTAACTATATCGGACAATGTTCTCAACATACTCCACATTCATGATAAAACTTTCAACAACAATCAAGATAAATAAAAATCTTCTATGAAATCAAACAGGTTGGATATCAGTTGTAGACAATGAAGTTAAGACTGACATACAGTACTCCGCAACATCACTTCATTCATTCCACCAAAACCCAATAATTGTGTTTAATTTCATACCAAACATAACGGTTGTCCATTACTTTTTTTTTGAAAAAAAACCTATGGCAGACCACGTATATGATTTGGACTTTGAGTAGTAATAAAATAACTGTAGGAAAATGCCTGTCTGAAGTGATTTTGTCTCTAAAATATGAAAATAAGGAGGTGTTGATTTTTAGATCGTTTAATAAGATTTATTTACAATATACATTATTGACCTACAAGTAAATATTTTCGCTTTCTCATTTTGCAAAATGTTAAATAACAAAATCCCACTCAGTTTCTTTTGCTAATTATAATGGTTCAGGAATAGTTTCCAAAATCAGACCAATGATCAACTTAGTTGAGGTACGAGATCACTAGTTCAATCAGTAGTAACTAGTTGAATCGGATTTATTAAAAAAAATATAAAAATTTAAATAAAATATAATAAAATAATAACTAATTAATAATTTGACACTCTTTAAGGGATCCAAATACAAAAAAATAAATAAATAATATAAACTTCTAAATATTGTTCACAAAAAAGGAAAAAAAAAAACTATCTAAGTCACCGGTTTTGATAACAACCTGACGAGTCAAATTGGGTCACACAGGTTTCAATGCGAGACCGATCCAAAGAGTGACTCGAAGCAATTTTGTAACCGGTCCACCGATTTTCTAGTCGAACTAACCGGTCTGAATTAGATTTTAATACTATGGTATCAGGTACCTGATTCACTTCATCATTAGTAGTTGGATTTATCTAATTAATCTGCACCCTTAACAAGTTGTTTAAAGTCTTAAGAATAAACAATTTACATTTGAAAATATAAGTTTTTAAATTTTTAACAAGGTAAAATGCATTTTACTTCCTGAATTGAACTTTAAATCATATGTAATTAACACCTTGACTTTTCAAAGTGTGCATCACAATACTATTGATTTTCCAAACAATACAAAACACTGCTTAGCATAATTTTGATAAGTGGTAAATGCATAATTTATGTGCATTTAATCCCAATAATAGTTCTAATTTGCACAACTCGACGCTTTGTTCTTATGTGCACACTTAACCTCTTGATTTTTTTTATTATGTGCAACCCAGCACATTATCTATGGCCTAATGTTTTGTAGTATTTGGAAGTTTGGGGCTGTTTAGCATCGTTCAAATAATTTAAAATGTCACGATATACTGTTTGAAAAGCGATAAATTATATATGATATAAAATTGTGATAAGATGTATTTTACCATTTTTGATATAATGTAATAAATGTATTAAAACCTTAAATTTTTCACCTTGAATTGATGAAATCGACTGAGGTCAAGATCCCAACGTCTTCCAAGAACCAACTTTCCCACATCTTAATGACAAATGCCCCGCAGGCATACCAACCAAATTAACCACAATGATATGTTCCTTTGACCAAAACATTGGTTATTAGCCACACACAGAGACAGGTGTCTCTGTTTAATTTTTTCTCGGAGCGATAGCTGAACGGCGAAAAGTCACCAAGAGCCTGCCGTCTCAATCCCAACCATCGGATGAAATCCTTATTTCTTTTGTGGTGGCAGAGATTATTATGTCAACATTGTCCCTTGTTCCTGTGCTTTGAGATGAAGCTATAGGGAATAAAGTTTTGTCATTTTTATCTATGTATTATTGTTGTCATCCCCCGCAGAGAGTGAATAAAAGGAGCTGCGAGCCTCCATGTAGGTTTCAGTTCAGGCCCCAAAGTCATAGGGCAAAGATTTAAATGAATCGGTTTCAGAAGTAGGTGCTATTGATTTGAGAACCGTAGTGAGGTGTGCCATTTTTTCCATTAGCAATGACTACACAAATCGATTTTTTCTCCTCATGGTTCAGAGTGGGACTTGATTTTTGGTTTTCCCAACACCTTTTATCACAATATTGACCAACAACACTATTTGAATCCCGCAAAAATTCAAGATGGCCAGCATCCAAGGCACAAAAATGCATGATATACCTATTATTTTTATTTTTTCCTTTAATTTTTCTTTTCAATTCTTTTCTTTTCTTTTTTAGATGCCTAGGTATTTAGGGTTTAGGGTTCAAATATCTTTTCTGGTGTTCCTCAAAAAATGGAGTTCAAATATGTTTAATTTTGAGGAGAAGAGCAAATATGTATTGACCCCACGAAAATTGGTGCGTTAAAACAAAAGACAAAACAAATGGACCTAAGATTTGGACAGAACAAAGAAATTATTTGCGGCTTTTATTTCAATGGAAACTTTCTAAAGCTGCATTTGCGTCCCTTCTCTTAATAGCCAAAAGCTTTTAGAACGAAACCATAATTTTTAGTTATTTTTTGTTGCTTAAAGAATTACCATATGCTCCATGGGGGTTGCTTAGCTCCAGTCGTAGGTCATTGACCCACACTTTTCAAATGTGGTTAAATGTAAATTAAAGATGTATGTTCCTTCAATATTCTCTTTCTCTTTGGTCCCACGATTTGAAATCCACTTTTCCTTCCTTTATCAACCAACCTTCTGCATCCCTCCTGTCTAGCGCATCCTTAAAACCATGTCAGATCATGGTAAAAGCACATACTCCTCCTACTTTTAAGCTAATACAAAATTTGCTATAATTTTAAATATTGAAAAAAATATATAATATAGTGAGCTTCACAAAAAACCCATAGCTTTATCAAATAAGTATATTCTTTTTTTAACAACTCAAAATTCTTCCAGTTGAACAATATCAAGATTGCAATGGCATTAAATGATATAAGGAAAATTGAGAAAGGAGGGCCAAATGCCAAAGGGCATTTATTAAACAAGCAATCTTATTAATCTTGTAATTATTAGTGCTGACCCAAATCTGATTAACTCATGCTTGATCTAGTGTGGCATAAAGAAATAAACGGGGAGGAAGAGAATCTTGTTAGAATGCTCAAAGACTAATGAGAGAAAAGAAAAGAGAACAAAGGTTTATTCTCAACCATACAAATGTACGGATAGTAAGCATGGGTTTCAGAGAATAGTGATCGGAGCTTGACCAATGACCTGCTTGGCGACAAACAGAGGGACTTCTTGGATGGAAAGGGGTGGTGGTGGCCATGGCGGCAGAGGAGGAGTGCGAATGTCATCTGAGAGAGTGAGGAAATACAAAGAACTGGAAAGTGAGAGATGCAACGGATTGAGAGCGTTGACAATATGTCCCTACTTGTTTGCATGTCATCTTGTCACTGGATGCTTCTAACTGCAAGAGATGCATCAACTGTATTGATCCACCTTGCTCCATACTATTGAGTTCTTGACCATAGCAAACTTATATTATATGCAACATATAAATTTGAAAGTGTATGGGGATGCTAGAATTAGACCAATTAAGTAGGCATGCATTATTAATGAGTACTTCATAAAGAGACATGTACGTCGTATCTGTTGGACTAGTAGGTTAAGGATCTTACAGGATGGTCCCATCTTTCATGTTTGGGTTAAAATAGGGTTTGTAATTTAAAGTTTGCACAGCTGTAAGTATCACGCCACTGTAGCAGTTCACTTAATAACCATAATTTATAGTAATCTACCCGAATATTTAATGGCTATTTAATGGCTTAGGTACATATGCCTCTTACGAACATGGGATAAGAAGCATGACCTCTTTTAATTCTTGCCTATTCTTTGTTAGTTTCACACACTTTCGTGAATCAAAACATCCATGGAACGATTTCAGTGCCTATCTGTCCGGCTATTGTGACGCATATATTCCATTATGGAAGCGTATGGTGTAATTAAAATTCAAATATTACATGTTCATATATACTTGTTCTAGAGTTCTTCAAGTTGGTGAGTCAAGTTTGAGGTCAGAGGATAATTACAAAATTGAATGTGCAACTTAATTTGAGAAGGCAGCGAGTTATTTAATGTGAAATACTATAGGTATATTCCGAATTTCGGCACAAAATGATATATTGTTTTAGATGTGGGATAGGTTTCTAGTTTTATGTAAACAAATAGGTAGATAGTTGACCTTGATTTGACTAAATTTCATTTTCTTACCTTAATTTGCCATTAAATTCCACCAACTAATTTAATCTATCTACTGTATTTAGTGCCATGCAATCCAGTCAAGAATCAATAATTGAATAAGAAACTTCAATCCCTTCAATCAAGAACCTTATCTTCCTTTATCCCTTTACAGAGTTTAGACATGTGCTATTCTTTAAAGTTTAAGCCTTAATTATATTAGATGCCGTGTACAGGGCGTGAAACTGAAACAAATCTCTAAGTCGAGAAAAACATACACGAATCTTAAAAAAATTAACATGGAATTAATACATATAAACTTACTTAATTTAATCCAAATTGTAATAGTTCTCCCATTTGTCTTTCAATTAATATTTTCCCATTTAATTAAGCATAGATATATGAGGGCATGAGGCATTGGTCTATAATGATATGTATCCATTTGTTTATGATTTGTCCTATTCTTCCTGGTGAGAGGACTTCTCATTCAATACGTATTGTAACCTGCCATGAACAAGAGAAAGCTATATTGCAATGCTGTTACCAATTGAGAGGAAAGGTAATTAAGGTCGATTTTGAAGGCCAACCCTTGGTGTTACATGGTCTGATTTGAAGACGGAAGATTTCAAAACTAATCACTCTCTATACCTGTGATGGTAGTTGACGGATGGTAACAGCAACCCCACTCAGTCTAAAATTATCAATTGTGTCTAGATTTTCTTGAAGTAGTGCTCTTTTTGTTAATAATAACAAACATTAGAGTTGATTTATACGGTTAAGAAACATTAGGAGTCGAGTTATTGCAGTTTTCAAAATCATGTGAATAAAGTCTACATGACCCATTGTTTAAGGATAAAGTGCTATTTTTTTTTATTATAAGTGTACATTTTATATTTCGTATATATGAAGATTGGTATAAAGCAAGAAACCAATGTTCAAAGTTCCACAAAAAATATATATATATTTTTAAGTTATGAAATCTCTCTGTTTTCTCTGGGCTTCTACTGCACTTTAGTATGGTAATGATGACTATGGACATGTATATGAAAATTTGACTTGTTCTGTAAAATCCTCAGGCTTTCTTAGAGATATTCGAGAACCTGATCCTTCGCATCTACCCCCGCTTTATGTTAGAAACATAATGCTTCATTATTTCTAATCATTGAAATAAAAATTCCATAAATTTAAATTCCATTACACCCTTCGGACGAGACCTGGCCTATATATGTATATATGGCAATCTCATTCATCAAGACGCTTCTATATCAGCTACAAGCTATTACCCTGATGCTTATATATATATATATACACACACACACACATGATTTTAATGTTTGCATTAAGATTGACCTATTTTTTACAGAACACACCCATATGTGAGTATTGTACATGGATTAGCCGATGCTTAAGGAAAAAAAAAGTGATAAAATATTAGCTCAAGAAAAAAAAATTAAAAATTACTTGCCTGAATTTGAACAAACGCTTACTTCTCCCTTTCTGATTTTGCAGTCATGGAGCATTCAAATCAATTTACACACATCTTAATCAGAAACAAAATCCTCTCTTTCTTGGGTCATTTTTTTCATATGGGATTTACACCCCATATGTATCAAAATGTGATGCTTAAATTACGAGCATTGAGCAAGTAATGAGGGATTTGGGTAGTTTATTATAAAATCATAGGTTCAAACTTTATTTTTAATATATTAAAAAAATGTGATGTTTGGAAAAAAATTTCACTAAAATATGGGATTTAGAACTACACAATGTAGAGTTTAAATTAAAATAATATTTTTAAAATGAATTCCATAATGTCGAGTTTAATAAAAAATAATATAATGATAAATTTGATATTTTTAAGTATAACTAAACATTATATTTTCATAAATTCTTTCATAATCTCATATTTCGGTATAAACTTATTTAAATAAAACTCACCAAATAAAGAAACCTCTTTCTGATGTATAAAAAAAATAGAAATTAAAAACAAGTCATTAAAGGATCGCTATTAGGAAATTCCCTTCAAATTTAATTTCACTCTACCTAAGCTTTAAACTTAAAATTTAAACGTAGATCCTAAAGTTATGTAGACTTAATTAACAATATTTACCAGCTCAATTTAATCAGACTCTTGAAATCAAGTTTTTTTTATTATTATTTCAGTTAGATAAAATTTTAAGGAATGAAAAGTTATTATATAATGAAATTAATACATGTCATAGTCTAAAGTTTAAACAAGAATTGACAACAGGAAATTAGGAATCACATATCCAATAAGAAGATTATCAGTGTTTCTTACGACCAAGTTTTACTAACTATACATATGAAGAAAATTATTAACAATTTATAGAGGTGGGGACATTACTGTACCAAGAAAAATGTAATCCGACTTGAAAAAAAAATTGACATGAGTATTTTACACAAATTTTTTAAAAGTTAATTTTATATATTGTCAACATCAAAAAAATTATATTGCCATATAATCTTATATAATCGTATATATGATTTTTAAGGTAGTATTTATAAGAGTAAAATGATTTTATTTATGTGAGGGCAATATATGATTTAATAATTATATAAAAAAATTTAAACTAATATTGTTTTAAAATTAAAATATATTTTTAACTTTATCGTTATTGTTCCTATCTCACGCCAGAGAGGTAGAGAAGGAGGGGATGGGTTAGATATTTGAGTTAACATAAATTTATAGGTGTTCGTGACTCAACTCGACACACTAATCATATTTGGTTGAAATTTATTGGGTCAGATATAGGTCTTGATATTTGACTTATTGCACTTTTCAATTTGAATTTGGATCATACTTTGAGTTAGCCCAAACTAGTTCAAAATCAAAATTTTTATTTAGAAATATATATTTATAATAATTAATGAAAAGTAATAGGATTTTACAATTCAATTAATATATTTAATATAATTTGATATTGTTTTTACATAAATACAATTTGTTTTGAAAGATATATTGCAAAATATACCTTAAAATTTTATGACTTTAATATGTACAATGTCTAAATTTTTATATACTATTTGAAGTTAGAGTTGACCCAATTCGACTCGATCACTACTCGGGTCAATTTTGGATTCCAAAAATTGACTTAATTTAAAAATCAAATCTATTCTTTTTACACCCTAGAAGAGCCTTCCTCGTTCCATCCCTTCCACCGTATTTATAAGAAATAAGAGTGGTATCTATCATTAATATGAGTGATGAGATGGGCTTGGGCTCAATGGATAAGAAAACTAGATGGTTTAGTTATATCAAAGAGATTAATTTTGGCACAATGTTATTATAAATTATTTTATAAGATGGCTTTTCAATAATTATTATAAAAATTAAATACTTAATAATATAATATTGAAATATTCGAATAAAAACTGCCTTTAGACTCCCAATACACTGAAAAGAAAAAGAATTCCAATATTAAATGTCAAACTCAACTGTTTCTGAAAACACAACTTGCCTTTGGCTTTGGCTTTGGGTATTAACTGTTAACCTACCTTGTCCTGCCGTAGCATTAGCGCCATCCTCTCATCTCATGCAGCCCTGAGCACTCCATAGGTGAGGGACCAACAACCTGCTATTTCCGATATTTTATTTGCCAATCAGGGACAAGGGGAAAAGAGAGTGTGAGTGTGTGTTTGTGTGTGCAAAAGAATACCACTAATAAATAGAGAGTTAGCAAGCAAACTAGCCAAAACTAAAGAACTGAAGCACGTCATAGCTTTCATTTGAAGAAAGCTGAAAAACTCTCTCACTGGGGGGCTTTTGCCTTATCACTCTCTCCCTCTCTCTCTTTTACCTATGCATGTCCTTGTTGCTTCTCACCACAACTGAGCAACTTCACAAAAAGACTCTGTCAATGGAGTTTGACCTTGAAAACCCCTTAGAAAACTTCCACGACCTTCCCTTTGATGCTGTATCGTCTCTTTTCCTCATTGAATCTGACCACATCCCACCACAGAATTACTTTGAGACTCTCAAAGCCAGCGATTTTGACATATCTGTTAGAAGGCATGTCATTTCCTTGATCTCTCAGGTAAGCATGCTTTGCTTTATTATTATTAGTATTATTTTTTTTTTTCTTCGTTTGGGAATTCTTGAAATTTTAGTTCGGAAAACATGACGTTTCTGAATGTGGGTTGGTTGGTTGGTTCTGTTTCAGTTGTCCTGCACCTTCGATCCAGTTCTGCCTTATCTAGCTATCAACTATCTAGATCGGTACCTGGCTAACCAAGGGATATTGGTAAACGAACCAGATTAACACCTTGTTCATTATTTACTTTACTAGAATGAGTATATCTGCTTTTTGATGTCTTTTTGTATCAAGCAATGGCATTGGCCTCACTATACTACTAAGTAATGTTATGTTTGGCTAAACATTGTTAATAAAGATTGAACACTATCAATTAGACTATGATTAATTAATGCCTCAAGATCTAACTCAGAATTTGGTGTATGTGACAGCAACCAAAGCCATGGGCCAACAAGCTACTTGCAATCTCTTGCTTCTCTCTAGCTGCCAAGATGTTGAAAACAGACTACTCTGCCACTGATGCCCAGGTAAAGCGTTAATTCCTTGTAATAATTAGAATACATGCTTGAAACCAAAGGATATTATAAGAAAGACTGGTATTAATCCTTGAAACTTGTGTTATTATTATCACTAGGCTCTCCTGAATCATGGTGATGGTGGAGTCATTTTTGAGGCACAAACAATACAAAGAATGGAAGCTCTTGTTTTGGGAGCTCTACAGTGGAGGATGCGTTCCATCACCCCATTCTCTTTCATCCCTTTCTTTATGGATTTGATCGGCCTCAAAGACCCTGCATCCACCCAGATTCTGAAAGATCGAGCATCCCAAATCATATTGAAGTCACAAAGAGGTATCATAATAAACAAAATTGGTATATACAGTAATTTGATTTCTAATCTATAATTATAGTTAATTAATCTTTGCCTCTTATTTTGTTTTTGGCAGAAATTAAGGTTTTGGAATTCAAGCCATCTATTATTGCTGCATCAGCTCTTTTGTCTGCTTCACATGAGTTGTTTCCCTTTCAACACCCGTGCTTCTCAAGAGCAATATCTGATTGTTCATATGTAAATAAAGTACATATCCTCTCTTATTCTTTTGTTTTGGTTTTTGTATGTTTATTAATGTTTCATTTGATGAGTTATCTGGGGGTAAAATGAGTGGTGAAAAGAATGGTTTTTTTCTACTCATTATATATATATATATATATATATATATATAATTAAGTAATAACCCTATGGTCTATGGATAACAAAGGGTACGATAATTTTACTGCAGGAAAGTATGCTGCAGTGCTACAATGTCATACAAGACATAGCTAGGGAGGAGTACGAATCTGTGTTCAATGTAAATTCAAGTTCAGACACACCGGTTAATGTGCTAGACCAACATTTTCTGAGCTTGGAAAGTGAAAACACCAACGGAACCAACGTTGCTCTTGCTCCCAATACTCTGATCAAGAGAAGGAAAATCACTGGTTATGGTAACAATCACGCGGTCCATATTTCCCATTTTCATCATCAATGCTGATCAAAGTACGGAAACAGAAGAAGATAACACTTGATTAATCGTCTCGTCCATCTGAGAGCGATTAATGTCGTTGGTGATATTAATATCAATATCATCTTTGTTGTAGTTAATGAAAAGGAAAAAGGGAAGAAAAAGAGAAAATGAAGGACAAAAATAATATATGGAGTGATAGTGATGTACTAGTGAGAATGAGAACGGAGGAAGTTGATGGACAAAATCACTGTAACGTGATACTGGCACGGCCCTTCATTTAAATCTGCTGATTGAGAAAAGGAGCCGCGGAAGATAAGATCATGGGGAATTTTTTCTCTTTTCTTGTTTTTATCTTGGAGAGCAAACAAAAGACAAAACATAACTTTGAATTGTAGGGTTGAACTTTTGTGTGTCTGTTTTTGTAGTTATGTGTGGTTCTTCTGGCAAAGGAATAATAATAGTAGCAACAGGGAAGCAACAAAATTTTCTTGGAAAATATGAATGTAGTACTTTTATTTGTAGACGTTAGACACCCACTTTAATAATTTTAGTCATTTTGAATAAATTAATTTATTAAAAATTCAATATATCTTGCTATAATTGTAGCTAAATATATTGGCTTTTCAATGAACATTTGTTCAAAACAATTAATATTGTGAAATCTTTATTTAAATATATTAATTTTTTAATAAATTATTTTATTCAAAATAACTAATATTATGCAAGCAATAATTAAATCGATTGATTTTTCAATAAATTAATTTGTCCAGAACACTAATATTATGGAGCAGAGGGAATATTATTCTTTTTTTTTCTCCTTATTTTTCAAGAGAGTAATCTCGCTATAACGCCGCGTGCACCTTTTTTATAACTAGACATGGTAATGCATCTTTTGTCCCTGAGACTGGCTACAAATATGTTAAGGCAGAAACCTTTATTTATAAACTTTGCAGCTAAGATGAGTGTCTCAAGTCTCACTATATAGTCTATGTGTGTATCTATGTCATCTTTTCTTCTTGAAAAATACTTTATATGTTTTTTAATTGTTTCTTCTTTCATCTATGGTGTTAGTTCCTAAAAATTTATTTAAGTCATTAGTCATTAGGTGCGTTAGTGATAATTTTGGATGGTCCCGATGACTCAAATTTCTTTGTCAAAGATATTTATTTGGACCCTTTTTTGAGATCTCTGTTCTTGTACCTGGGAGATGATTGCAACTTCACATAGGGCAATTGGGACCACAAACGATTGGTTTTTACCAAATATAATTTTTGCCCTTATTCTAAAGTTTTGTTCTCTACACATTTTAACCTTTTCTTTTTGTCTCACATCCTCTTTCAGCTCTATGTGCATTTCGTGTATATTATAATGGACAAACAAAGGAGAGGATTCAGAGAAACGCTCACATGGAGTGCCAATTTTGAGCATCAGATGATCACTCATACACAGTAGTAGCATTTTTCAATTCAAATGATTAGCAATTAATTAAAACCAAAGCTGATGCCGCTGAAAGATTCTTACTGTTGGGAGTAATAAGAATTTCTTACCTGTTACTTAATTAGGTGCCCTGCCATGGAAAAGTTTTGATAGTGCCGTGCTTTTCTACTTTTGAATAAACTGCCAGATTCCTAACATGAAAGCGCTGTTTGTTGAAATTCTGGTTTGACTGGAGGAAAAAGCTTCAGATGCAGCATGTGTAGCTGAGTTTCGGGTGATAATGCTGCAGACTTTTCTCTCTACTTGCTTTACTAAAATTGTCAAGAGTTTGGTATATCACTAGTTTTGTTATTATATCACATACATAGTACCCCATCTCAAAACCTTGTTTATATAGTATGGTTAGGTAGTTGAATTTCCCCCACAATATGTAGTATACCAGAAGTTCATTGATATTGACATAGTATATATATGAAACTATGTAATGCCCTGCATGTGAAATGGTTCTAAAGTTTCCAACTCTAAAGAATTATATATGATGTGGTATGTCATTGACATAACAAAAATAATAGAGAATTTGACACTATACCCCAAGCGTAAGCAATGGAAAGGTGAATATAAGTGCTTTACTGTTTGGTGAAAACAGAACAAGGGGTTTACAATTCACTACTTGTGGTACAGAATCCGACAGGAAAACAGATGAAGAACCCGGAACAATGTACAATGATACCTTAAACTGATCCACTCGTTTCCTATCCAAAAGGACAAACAAAACTTGAAAACTATTAAAGTTAAGACCAAATATTGCAGGCCTTGTTAATAATTTCTCTGTACATTCAACACTCCAACCACTTCAGATTGTGACTAATCCATATTTAAAGATAATTGTACATAGCAACGTGTCTAACTAAATACGCCCTATTTTACAACAAGCCCAAACTGGTTTGCAGGCAGGACAAGTAAATTTGTGTGTCATGCACCAACCAACAATGCAATATTTACTAGGCTAATGTTATTTCAACATTTATATGAATATAGACACTCATGTAAGCTCATGTAGATATGAGAGGAGTGATAGAGAGAGAATAAATTGAGATAAAAAATAAATAGTGGGATCCATATATTTTACGAGTAAGATAATTAGGTATTCAAAAATATTAAATGTTAAAATAGCAAAGTTGATTAACCTAAACCATATGATATGTACCAACAGAAGTGAGATAGCGACTCGATTGGGATGAAAAGATGCATCAAACTGAGGGGCTCAGGTCCATGGGGCCGCGAATTGATGTTCCCAATCAAGATTAACTCATTTTGAAGGTCCATGTGATTTTATTTGATTAGTAAATAAATTCATTCATAGATAAAAGTTTTTAACAGTTGCCTATTGTTGCATTAAGCACTTACTGCTATGCCAAACGTTATAATCATGGTAAGAGCACAACCTTGATTTTTCTTTCTTTCTTTTAATTTTTCATAACCACATTTACCGTAAGAGATTGATTACATGAACTGCATATGTCAAGACTAGGATGTTAAACTTACTACTGACCAGATGATAGTCAACACACGCACTTCTAAAACTAGCTTAAATATAATTTTTAGTCCCTATATGCTAGCATTAAATTTTAACTTTGGTCTTTATGTATATATATTGGATACAAGTTCTTATAATTGTCTACCATTAGATTCTGATCTTTCAAGGATTGAAATAAAAAATAAGCTAAACTATAGGACCAATCATTTTTAAAAAAGGACCAATATCTTATAAATATAATAACTAGGGACAAAAAAAAAAATATAAGAACTATATTATTCAATATTAGCAACTAGATACCATATTAGCAGCAACGTAAGAATTAAGATAAAAAATATAAAATTATAAAAACCGCAACCAAAATTAATCAAAACTATAGGGATCATTAAATTCTTATTAAACCTTACATTTTTTTTTTTGAAAAAAGTAATTGTATTTAATTTAAGTTTCTTATTATTCTGTAATGATTATTATAAAACTTAATAATTGAGTTCGTAAAACATGTAGTATGACAAAAAGTGTCTTAGATATGACTGCAAATTTCATCATCACAAAGTCTGAATAGCACAGTGACTTGATTTTTTATTAGGTATATTTGAAAAGATAACAAGGTTTAAATTTATGACTTTATGGTAAATTACCCCCAAATTTTTCATCACTAGCTTCTTCCTACAGTTACTTACTAAGTATATGAATCTATCTTATTAAAAATTTGAAAATATATAAACTTGTTTAAAAATGTAATGGAACTATATATGGATTTAAGGAGTAAATCAACCTATTTAATTTCTAACTGTGGATTACGTGGCCATGAAGCAAAATATCGAAATCCATTGGCCATCTAAGAAGCACATATATGTATTGAATGCAGTGAGAGGATCTTGCCTGAAGAGTTTTGGTATAAGTGTCGTGGCATTGAGTTGTCTTGCTAGGGCAACATGCATGCAGATATGCAGTGGCAATTAAAGTCGTGGAACCCCCCATCCCTGCCCAAAGTCACATGAATTGCAAGACACAAGAAAGAGGGTTGGCACTTGGCATCGTTATGACGGAAGTGGTCACAATGATAAGCCTCCAAAGTTAATAAATACGAGGTCGTCTAGTATCCTTGTCTCCATTTGTGGTGGTGATCATGAGCTTGGAGTAAAATCCAAATCCAGGAAGTTCAAGGTTGGGCGCTTACTGCGCTGCCTAAATGCATTCTTGCATGGTGCACTCCTCTTTGTTTCATTCGGCATTCCCAATGTGTAATTACCCAGCAAGGCGTTATGTAATCAGCCGTTAAGGGTCATTAATGAATCAATTACTTGAAGAGCTGTTGTATACTAGTATTATGATGGTATTAGGTGTACGGAAATTATTTGTTCCATATCATGTCATTTTCCCTCTTCTATCAATATCATCTATCAATGTCCACTTTTTTTTTAAAAAAAAATATTGTTTCACCTCATCTCTCTATTTGTCAAATTACAACAATATCAATTTTTATTTGCTAGTTATACCTTTATTGTAATTAAGTGTATCTTATGTACTTTTAATTTTTTAAGAGTCTCATTATATTAAATAGGGGCAATCTTATTAATTAATATATTTTTATACTATTATCAATATCTATTCATTGATTTCTTAATATGTGTGCTTTTTTAGTTTTGGATAGTTAAGATGCAATAGAGAGAGTAGAGGCGGAGTCTCCCATATGATGGCCACCCCTAAAATTCTCAATTTTCATGTGTTTTGTATATATATTAGTCCCTCCTTAAAAATTTTTATTTGTTATAAGGATGCTATATTATTATTATTATTATTATTATTATTATTATTATCATTATTTTGAGAAGGAATTGGGTAAGTTTAATATCTCAATAATTCAATTTCATCATCCTCCTTTTTTTATTTTCACTACTAGAAATCCGTGGAATACCGAATACCGACAGCATTTCCGACTGTTTGACGCGTTTTAGGAAATAATTATGTTAATTACGATCACTCGTCGGTAATCAGTGGCGCAATACCCACCACTTGGCACGCATAATATCCATTGGGTGTACTGACGGGTAATTCATGTATTTAATATTTATTATTTATTAAGTAAATTACCAACGGCCATACCGACGACTAATTATGAAATTTAATTACCAACCCTTTTACCAATGAGTTGTTGAAACACATTGTTTCATTAAAAATTATTTATCAACGGTTGTATTGACGGACATTTGAAATTTATTTTTTTGGCGCTCGAACTCTTGGTATTTCTGGGGACCCGTCGGTACACTCGTTGGTAAATAAGTTTTAATGAAACGATGTGTTTCATTAATCGACAACCTGTCGAAATACCCGTCAGCTCCGTTTGAGAAACAGAGGCAACAATTACGATCTCGAGGCTTTGGTGAGCATTTTAATCGATTTACTTTTTCTGTTTGTTTATGGGTGCCCATAGTGTTGTGTGTTTATTGCATTGGGAAGTAATTATTGTTAATTTGTTAATGTAGGAGTTTTACTTGAGGGTCACAATGATTATTGACTTTAGGATTGGTTTGCCCTTCTTATACTTTATGTTAGTCTATGTGTTTTATATGTATATAATTGTATTAATTCAAATTTAAGATTTTGGAATTTTAGGATTGGATTTGGTTGAAAGCCGAGAGCTTCTCGATATTTTATATTTTTTTTACTGCTATAAAGGTTAATAACTCAATTCCTATTATTTATATCGTTTAATGATTTAATATATATATGTATGATATATAGAGACTTATATTTTCTAGGATAGAGTTGTAGAAAATGAGGATTACATGACTGGGGGGAAGGGTGTTGAGGTTCTTCCCCGACTTGTTTGATTTGTCTACTGTGAGATTCTTTGTGTTTGTAGAAGTTGCAGGATACATATTGTGGAGTTATAAGGGGATGCGTAATAGAACGATTTTTAGGATTATATTGAATTGTATATAATTATTAATATGTAACTATTTCACTATTCCTATTTTATTGTTGATCTTTATAATAATATCTATAATTATCGAATTGACTGATATATCTAACAATGGAAGCTCCTAATTATAGGGGAGGTGCTGTTGAAATTTGGTTATTATTTTTTGTGGGAACAATAGACTAAAAAAAGCAACTATATTAAGCAAAACTTAAAAGGCAATTGAGTTTGTTTAAAAAAATGATTTAAATAAAAGTTAAAGACCAATTGAATGTGTTTTAAAGACCAAATACAATAAATATCTGACGACAAAAACTCCTAATTTAAGGAGAGATGCTTTCAAAATTTTATTTTTTTAAAGGAATAATATATTAAATAAAAGTAACTATATTAAGAAAAACTTAAAAGGCAATTGAATTTATTTTTTAAAAAAATTTAAAAAAAACTTAGAGACCAATTATATGTGTTTTAAAGACCAAATACAATAAATATCTGACAATAGATGCTCCTAATTTAAGGGGAGATATTGTCAAATTTTTGTTAAAGAAATATATGGCTGGAAGATATTTAAAAAGCTTTCTTGTTTGGGACATGAATATTTATTATTTTTTAAATATAAAGGAGTATTCTATTTTAGAGTTAGAGTGTATAACCATGGTACTCTAGAAATGGATTATTTAAGATATAACAAAGATATTACCCAAGATTGTAAAGTTGGCAATGATGACCTTGAAAGGCATGCAGCATATGAGAATCATGTACATTTCTTGAAAGTTGCAGTGCTACTTAAACAAATGTACGTGATTCTCAAGTGGTGTAGGCCTTTCACCGTCACCATTGCCAACTTCACAATCTTTGGCAGTGTCTTCATTACATATTGAATAATCCATTTCTAAAGCAACATGATTATAGACTCTAACTTTAAAATAAAAGCCTCATTTATATTTAAAAAATAACAAATATTCATGTCCCAAACAAGAACACTTTGTAAATATCTTCTAGTGATGGTTGCACTAAAATATAAGAAGATGAAAGCTCTTAATTTAAGTTGAGAGATACTATCAAAATTCTGTCAAAATTTTTGTTAAGTAAATAAGATTAAAAGTAACTATACTACAAATTTAAATAGTAATTGAATTTGTATTTGATAGTAGTAATTTGACATCCTTAAAAAATTGTAGGGTCTTGGGTTTATCACAAGCGCAATGTTACCTTCAAACTGGTCATGGATATATGATAAATTGCATCCCAATAAAGGGGGGATTAAATCAGAGTTTTATAGTGGTGTTGAAGAATTTATGAGGGTAGCATGTCAAACACAACAGTTTATTAATGAGGCAAAAGTTAGGTGTCCATGTAATAAGTGTACATATAGGAAGTATTTAGATGATGATACGATAAGGGTTCATTTGTATAAGTGGGGATTCATGCCTGACTATTGGGTTTAGATCGATCATGGGGAAATAGTTAATGCATGGAATCAAGTGGATGTATTTCAAACTAAAAGTAGTTCTTGTAAGATCCATATAACCCAGAATGATGTGGGTAATGTTTTTTATTACATTATAGATTTACATTGCTTATGATAATTAAAATATTTTGATGGTTTTTTGATTTATTTTATCTATGTAATAGTTTTGAGCCATTTGCCTCAGCTCACCACAGGATCACGGAGGTTATACAGAGTCGATATAACCATCCATGACCCACATGGACTGACATTCTCGAGGATGTCAAGGAGTCATATTAGGCAGACTGGAAGGTACTTTTATGATTTATTCACTTTTATTAAAATATATGTTTATATTATTTAATTATATGCTTATATATAATAACTTGCATGCTGTGAATTTGTATATGCAGAAATCCTTCTACATTGACCCTGAGCATGAGCTCGCAGTGAAGAGGGTTTCGAAGATTAGGTCCTCCAAGCGACTGCAAAATATGTTTCATGCTATCCGTAAGGGGCAGATGAGTAGCTCGTGGCTAGGGGATGCCATGCTCAGTGAGCTGCAGCGCCATTGGGCCAGTGACCCGACCTTTAAGGATAGGTCAAATAAAGGAAAAACAAACCGAGCCTCACAAAAAGACAGGTCGCTGCACATCGATGGATCGAGCACCCAGGAGGTAACCCGCAAGCGTTTGGTAATTCTTTAACCTTTATAAATTTTATAATAACATTTACTATATTTGAATTGTGGCAAATGCTATATGTTTATGACTTTATTGTGCTTATTTGTGCAGATGAGGGAGTTGAGCCGCCCTTTGACACAAGGCGAGTTATTTCGGGAGACCCACACCCGAAAGGGTGTACAGAGGGGTGATGATGAGTCTGGAGAGGTCTGGGTGGACCCTCACTCCGAGACGACCTATATAAGTTTGAATTTGTACATAACTTTACTTAACTTTTATTATTATTTTCATTTATGTCATAATTATTACTTACAATATGTTTTATCTTTTTTCCCTCGCAGCGCGAGTTTACTGAACTCTGGGAGCAGGCACAAACCCAGTACTAGACCCAGGTGGCTGAAGCTGGGCCCAATGCTGACATTCCTCCTCCTCCAAACAAGGAGGATGTCTAGACCCGGGTAGTTGGTGACCCTTACAAAGGCCGCATATATGGGATGGGGTGCTACCTTGAGAGTATATCCCCATCCTCCACTACTAGGTCAGCTATTGGAGATGATGCCCTAAAGAAGTGTGTGCATGCCCTCAACTAGGAGCTGTTGCAGTAGGCACAGTTGATCCAGCAACAGCAGGAGCAGTGGGCACAACTCTTTTAGCAGCAGGCAGGCTGAACAGCTATGGAACAGGAGTTGAGAGAGATACAAGAGCTTAACCTCTCCTTGGAGTGCCGGTAGCTGGAGATAGCAAAGAAAGAGAAGGCACAGCTCCGAAAGATGCAGCAGCAGGTTACTGCACATGTGATGAGCTTCTGCTAGGGCATGCAGGCTTTGGGATCCTCCAGCTCCGACAAAACGCTCCCCCATACCCCATTCTCCCATATCCCACTCCCATCCATTGCTGAGGGCCACTCATAGTCAGACGGGGCAGATGAGGATGATGTCTTGATGATGATGATAATGATGCCGCCGATGATGCCGATGTCCAGGAGTTTTGCTAGTTTTTATTTATCTTCATTTTTTTCCATTTTGATTTTTTTTACATTTATTGTGATTTGTGTATATTTTATTGTCATAATTTGATATTTTATTTAATCAGTTTAATTTATTCATTTTATATATTTATTATTTTCTTATTTAATATCATTTTAAATGATAATTAGGTTATTATATAAATAAATATATAATTAATAAATAACATATTGTCAATCACATCATTGTTAAAAGGAGTTTTTTAAAAAATTATTTTTTACCTATAGGTAATGCCCCTCGGTAATATGAATTATTTATTTCATAATAAAATTGCAAATAAATTAAAAATCGCCGGTAAACCCATCGGTAAAAAATAAAAAAATCAAATTAATTAGTGTAAAACTCATTAGTAAACCCATCGGTATAATTAAGTGTCTGACTGCCATGATGATAGCTTTTTTTTAATTGTATCGAATACCGATGGCTGATAATCCATTTGCCTGTCGATAAAAAAGTCGAAAATAACCAATGGGTTTCTTATTGCTGTTGGTGATATTCATCGACGACTTCATCACCGATGCCTTCATACCCGTCGGTAAGTCCGTCGGTATAATTGTGGCCCGTCGGTGATGGAGTCAATATCCTGTGCATTTCTTGTAGGGTTTTGTTTATTTTTATGTAAATTAGAAAATACGATTCAAATATTTGAGATAAATTCTTATAAACCTTTTACTGAATTAGATAATAAGATATTATAGTAAACAATATGTTGGGTATATATATGTGTTTAATTTCTTGAGTTTTAGTTGAAATGTGTATTTTTCTTTATAATGACTGTGAACACCCGATTTTGTCCGATATTTAAAAAAGAAAATCCAAAACTTTACATCTGATTTACGTTTCATTTTAGTTATTATCCACAGTTTCATTAATTATTCCTTAAAAATAATAATAATAATAATAATAATAAAATAAAATAAAATGTAAAAGAAAAAGAGTAATGAGCTGGCGCTACTCCTTTGTTTTTTGAAAAGATTCACGGACTGGTGTCCATTTCTTTTCTCTCCCCAAAGCTTCATAGAGATGAGGAAAAGGGAGAAAAAAATATAATGGCATCATCATAGTGTCTCTGAACTGGGGGAAGAAGTTAGAATCTCTTTCGGTAGAGTTGGAGATCCAAGAACAACAATATAGAGTGAGAGGAAACTAACAACAGAGGAGGGACGATCATCAAAAAAAAAAAGAAGGTTTTAAAAACACTCATCAAAAATTTCGAAGGGGATCCGAAAACATCAACCAAAAAAATTTCAATGAGAGCCTGCAAACAATCAACTATATCCAGTCCAGTGATACAATTCAGAAACAAAGAGGAAAGAATAAGGTAAAATTCAACAGAAACAATTTCATCATCATCAATTATCAGTTTTTTTTTTAAAAAAAAAGGAAAAGACACAGGGGGCCGCGGCCTCCCTTCACTGTCGCGGCCCCATCCCCTCTTCCCTCATCATCTTCAACCATCCCCTCTTCCCTCATCATCTTCAACCATCCCTCAACCCATCACCATCCCTCAACCCATCATCATCACCTTCAACCCATCATCATCACCTTCACCCACTGAAGCACCATGGCCAGCCTCAAACACCAACAAACACCACCACCATCACGGTCCCCTCCCCTCCTCTCCAGCACCATCAACATCATGAATCGCGGCCCCTCATCATCAACATCTTCGTCCCCTTCTTCCAACTTCATCTTCACTTCCCATAACCACCTAACCACCATACATCTTTACCCAAGCCGCCATCTTCCTCGGCCATGCTCCAAACCACATACCAACCATCATCCCCTCAAATCACCATCATCATCCAATCTCAATCATGGCCTGACCGCGCAGCTCTACCGCCTCTGTCCACGAACCCCCATCGCAGCACCTCTGCCAACTCACCGCACGGCTGTTATCTTCAACCACGGATCTCCGAACCATATCCATTGCCAAGCCATGGCTCCAGCCCTTCCAAGCCTCCGCGAAGTCGCCGTAAGGTTTCCAAGGCAGATCGGCCTTGGATTGTTGTCTTCGACCGGCGTAACGACCGTGACGACGGCACCGCCGCGGTCTCTTGGATTCCCGTTCTTTCATTCTCTCCCTCTACCTCTCTTCCTGTTTGTAACCGTGTGTGTGTAGAAGGCAAAAGGAGGAAGATAAGTCGTGTGTGTGTGTGCTCGGGAGAAAGAAACCGTGAATGATCGTGTGGGTTGAGAGAGTGAGTGAATGGCTGTGTCAACATGTGTGAAGGTGAGTGAAAGAGAGTTCAGTAAGTGTGTGGGTGTGTTAGTGTGCATCCCGTGAGTGAGAGGGAGATAGTTTTTTTTTAGTGTGTCTGTCCCTGTGTGTGAGTGAAAGGGAGAGAGATGAATTTCATTTTTTAATTTTTGTGAGGGTGTGCATAAGGTGTTATATTTTAGTTTTTTTTTATGTCATATTAGTAAAAAAAATAGAATTGAGTTAAGTTAAATTTCATTCCTTATTTATATTTTTAGTTAGTTATTATTCCATTAAGTTAAATTTTGAATCTGTTTGGGTTTATGTTTGTATTTGTGTGGTTAGTATTTACTTTAATTCTGATTCTTGAATTCATTTGCCGGGTTTGGGTTTGATTTTGATCTAAAATAAACTAAAGGGTTTTTATTTGATTCAAAAATAAATCCTTTTTTTTTAATTTGTAATGCGTTCTTTTTTTATTCAAAGGGAATTAAATAAACTAATTATAAAAAACAAAAATAAAAAAGGAGAGTGTTTTAATATTTTCTTTATTTCTTGAGTGTTTTAGTATTAGTGTTTCCTATTCAAAAAAGAAGGTAATTAGAACCCTCATTTTTAGTTTAGTTATTTTATAGGTTCAGCTGAATTACACGTTTGTTTAGAATGTAATTTTATTTCTATTTAGTTTAGATATTTTTGTTTTATGTGTTTTGCTCTAATTAAGTACATAATCATATTTATTCTGTTTCAATTTAATTGTTTTATATGCTCATGTGTTTTATTCGAATTGGTTGTGTATTTGTGTTGATGGGTTTTTTTTTTTTAATTTCATTTTATGTGTTTTGTTTAAATTGTGTAATTTTATTTTGTTCAACTTAATTAGTTTATGTGTTCGTGTGTTATGCTTAATTCATTTACGTTTATATTTATGATTTGATTTTTTTTTTTTAGTTTTTTTTGTTCTATGTTTATAGTTTAATTATTTTAAATGTTTATGTATTTTATTGAAGTTAATTGTGTTGAACTTTGTTGGTTCCTATTAAAGTTAGAATTGTTATTTAAAAAGAGGAGTTTTATCCATTTTGGATTTAAAATAAGGATTTGAGTATTTATTAAGATTTATTTACTTAATTAATTGATGAATTGTATTAAAAAAGAGAGGTTAATTGAGCCGAGACGGTCTGTTAATCTCATGTTTCAGAATATTTTAGCTGCGACGGCTTTATATTCAAAGTCTTTTCAAAATAGGGTTAATTTAGCCGTGACGGCTTGTTAACTTGATATTTGGATATCTGAGTTGTGACAATTTGATATTCTAAATATCTCTCATAAGGTTTTTATATTTTCTCTTACGAAAACACCAAAAAATAAATCTTCGTTTCTTTTTAGATTCTATTTGCAAATATTTATTATTTAGAAGAATTTTTTTAAAATTATATGCTTATCGTCAAATGTTTTGTTTTAAATAAAAAAGGTTAGCTTGGTCGTGACGGCTAGTTAATTCATTTTTAGGACACCTGAACTGTGACAGTTCGGTGCACTAAAAATTCTTTTCTTTTAAGAAAAAAAATAATAAATTCCTTTTAATTTTCTTGTAATAGAAAATAAATATTTAAAAGGGTTATTATTTAGTTTGCACAGTTAATTAGAGGTACCGTCTAAGGACGAATGTATTAGGGGTGCGTAGGATTAAACTCCTACCCTTCCCTATGCATAACCGACTCCCGAGCTCAAATCTGGTTTCAAAGACCATTCTTTTTTTTAAAAAAAATAAATGGGTTTTTCCAACGTTTTCCCAGTTTTAATAAACTTGGTGGCGACTCCATTATTTTCAAACAAAAATTATTCTCTTTTCACCGTAAAATCAGCGATCATACTTGCGACAATGACAATTAGTACAGTCAAAAATTGATCATTTTAGAGGAAAAAAAATCATTTCATCATCCTCATAATTAAAATTATAGGACTTAATATTTTCAAATAATTTATAGAAAAATTAATATTTAATAATTCTAAAAATATTAAAAATGAATTAATTTGTCATTTATTTTTATTATAAGGACCATGAAATTTTTTTCTTGAGGAACCAATCTATTAAGCACAATTTTTGTTATATATATATATATATATATATATATATATATATATGTATAGTGACTTTTTTAAAAAAACTGTATAGGTTAAGAAAAAAACTAGATAATATATATTACTTTTTTTTATATACGTGCACTATATTTTAATATTGGCCCCCTAATAGTTGAGCCAAGCTCCGTCCATGAGAGGGAGTGTAACTGATCGATAGGACAGGAAAGGAGTATGTATGTTTGAGAACAGATGATTTTCGTATGATACTAACCACTAGTCATATAGTAGATTATTATGGATAATAATTTAAGGGACTCCCAAGTTTTAGTATAACTCAAAAACTATAGTCTTATATCAAGTGCATTAAATAATAGAAATTCTCTTCTCTATAGTTTCTACCTCTCCTTCCAACGTATACGGGGGACGAGAGCAAGATCAAGTAACATTATTTATGGACCACACAATAATCAATTAATCACAAAGGTAGACAGCGACCATATTTTTGAACTTAAATTACATTCATCACCACTTAATAATCATTTTGAAAACTCCGATGTACATCCACGTATAGTTATCCGAGTATGCATTAATTTCCTAAGACATCACGCTATACATTAAAAAGAAAAAGAAAAGGATGGAGCCTAATCCACACTTTCTAGGGAGTTTCCTTCAACAACAAAATGAGTTTGAACAAGAAAAAATTACTCCAGGCCAACGGATTGCAATGTGTTCCATGAAAAGTGAATATTGTGCAACATGGGACACTGGCTTCTGCGGTTCGTTGGCTTTTATCTAAAATTCCAATTATTAGAATTTAGAAGATATCCAATTTGATTCGATTAAATAATTCAAAAGCATACATTTTATGGCCCAGTGTATCTACTTTTGACCATCAGCTTCGAGCAAACGTCATTTTTCACTTTCACACCATCTTTTTTTTTGGGTCGACTTCTTTTTCACCATCGACTATGTGCCCAACCTTCTTTCTATGTGGACTTCAAAAATTGAATTCAGATTAAGGTAGGCGAATACTCCGATGGGTCAGCTATGAAGTTTTCTGGAAGGAGAACCCAACGTTTCTGGGAAAATAACATTAAGAAAACAACATCAAGACCAATTAAGAAGAGCGACTTGACCACAAAAAAAAAAGGAGAGAGAGAGATGGTGAAGTTGGTGGCCTCTGTCAATTTGCACCCGGGTTCGAGCCCCGGTAGAACTGGTTGGTAGCTGATGGAACCTCCCTATCCCCCCCCCCCCCAAAAAAAAAAAACAAAAAATACCTTCAAATGTACCTTCTTTTGCAAAATAAGAACAAAATTTGAGTGTCGTCATAGCCGCATAGGTCAGACACATGTTTACATCCAACCTTGCGCCTCAGACTAACAATATAAACTTAGAATAAAGTTATTAATTGGTCCCTATGACATAGGTAGACACGAGAGTAATTAAAACCCTAAATTAATCCCACAATATTACTTATGGACAATTTTGTTCCTAACAAAACTAAATTAGTCTCAAGGCCTTTTACAAGGATTAATTGTTAATTGATTACAACCTCCATTAGTCTCATTTCCACTTAAATCATCTTTTTTATCCTCATTCCTACCCTAAGAAACATCATTAAATTTTTATTTTAATTATAAATTTATTAATAATAAAGAGAACATTTTTATGTCAAAACCAAGAAAAAAGCTGGAGTAATTTCTTGCAATGGTGATGTATAATTAAAACACATGTTTTGAATAAACAAACCCCTAAAAAAAAGAAAGTGTTTCCAGCAATCAAGCATTATAGCCAATGGGAATGAAGGAGCTAGGGTTGGGGATGAGGATTGAGATGGAGAGTGAGAGATGGCGAGATAGAGAGTGAACGTCAAGTAGTTGAGTGAGATGGGTTGAGAGTGATAATTTATCGATTTTTTACAAATTACAAGTAATCAGAGACTAATATGTCCACATGTTGCAATTGTGAGGGATCTAATTATCCATGAATAACATTGTCATTGGTTAATTTGAGGGTAAACTCTTGAAACAATTTATTCATCTTGAATTTTTTTTTAATTTGTCTTTGCGTAATAAACATCCTAAATTTGTCCTCTAAGTAATTAGCATTTTGAATTCTATCATTTCTAATTTTTGAAAACTAAAATCATTTTTTTTTTCACAACTGTGGTTTGTTGATAATTTTCATGCATTGACCGGTATAATTTACTGATACTATAAGTATTTTTTACACTATTATTTATTTAAATTATTTATTTATATAAATTTTTAATTAATAAGTATAGGACTTAACCTCATATTAAAAATTATATAAATAGAATGATTTGAATTAATAACAATATAATACTTTTTACACCATCAACATTTAAAAATTAAACTCTATTCTATACTATATTCTCACGTCCAAGTAAATTCAAGAAAGCAAGAAACCTTGTAACCTAGCCGCAGAGCACCACGTAGCCTAAATGGGCCTCATAAACGCAAAAAAGCAGAATGGTCGTTGTAGGTTAAATCCTGCGCGTGAGGCCCATTCGAATATATCCATATCATTTCTCTTAACAGTTATCACTACTTCTCTCCACCTATTGGCCTAAATTTTAGACGGATAGATTTGAATAAATTTTGTCTTATTTTTTTTATAAACATTAGATTTGAATAATTATTGTGGATCTATACTTCTCTCATATTTTGTAAGTTTATCACTAATGAAATTACCGTGACATTACAAACATAATTAAATAATTTTAGTATGTTGAAAAAATAATTAAGAAACTAAGTTGCCCTTGAGTTATTTAAGAAATTTATAATATACCAATAATATATAAATAATTAAAAATATATAAAATCAGTGCAACATAATTAATTTTTTCCAAGATCCGTAAACCAAATGTAATATAAAACAAACAACGCTTATAAATAAAATAGAGTATTTATTTTTTAAGTAGCACTCTATAAATTAAAAAGGGAAAAGTCTATAAAATCCTTTCAATTTTGGCTCATATGTATTTTAGTCATATTATTTTAAAAACATATAAAATAATTCTTAAACTTTTTATGCATGCACATTACTAGAATTTGATAATATGAGTTTCTTTTTTGATGTGAAATATCTAAAAAGTTCCTTTAATTTTTTATTTATATACACTTTTATTGTATTACTTTTTAATATATGAGGTTTTTATTGAGATTGCAAAGCCCACACATATAATTTTCTGTCAAAAAATAAATATTCATTATCAAATTATAATAATATGCATATATAAAAAAAATTTAAGAACTATTTTACATATTTTTACAGAGGGTCAAAGTCCATAAAAGTTAAAGTTGAAGGAGATTTTCTAGACTTTTTTCAATTAAAAATTCTAAATTGTAAGAATTTTGTTTCATAAAAGCCCATATGAAAATGTGAAAAAAAAAACTTAATTGTTTTGTGTTTGTGTCTAACGGTATTTCATCTCTCTTGATTCAGTATTTCAGTCCTCACTTAATTGGTCATAAAAGATTTCACAATATTATCACCAAAAAAAAAAAAAAAAGAACTCGTACGACAATAGCACTGTTGTAAAACTAGCCTCCAAACAAGGACTTTTTTTTTTGTCCCTTCTTATCATTAAAATAATCCAACGTGAACATCGTGCAAGTTGCTTTGATTCCAAAGGTCTACATCATCGTAGTACATGGGACAAAAAAATTCATCATGTTCACGCACAAATGGCGCAAACAGTTCGTGTGGAACATGGGACATGTCAGCCACACCCATCATCGCTATGCAAGAATTTTCAACTGCAGGCTGTTTCAGTTCTACAAAACCGAGGTGTTCGTTCTCTACAACCAAACCCTCACTGTTCGATGTCTGCGGGGACGATGCCCGAGAATCCGGGATCTGCATAGCACCGTCCGAACCTTGAAACGTGCTATGACCGTTGTCTGGCATTAGTTCGGCTAGAAATGACTCTGACCAGATATCTTCATTCATTGGCTGCTGTGTGAATGCATCCATGAAAGCGAAATCATCTGCGACCAAATTTTCATTGCCGGAGAATTCGGTCGAGGATAACTGCGGGGACAAGTGTTGGGTCTGTGGAGTGACTACTTGGAAGAAACCAGCATTGCTCTGTTCTGACTCTGTGTCCTGCTTGGAGCCAGAGACATTTGGTTTAGTGGTGTCCTCGACATTTTCGTGTGTGGCTTTTGATTTCCTTTGGAAGCGCTTCTTGAGGTTGGAGTTCCAGTGGTTCTTTATGTCGTTATCTGTTCTTCCCGGTAAATTAGCTGCAATGACAGACCATCTGCAATGGCAATGGAGAAAAAGATTAATCAAATTAGCAACCCGAAAATAATGGTCATAATTGACCCATGTTCATTGGGTTGCTGGTACTGATCACATCTAGGAAAAATCAATTGTTTTGAAAACTTTAATTAATTGATATAACACATTGACGAAGTGTAAATCAGTTACTGATAAGTAGGATGTGATGGGAGATGCACCTGCTACCCAACTTGTGGTGGAGTCTGACAATAATGTCTTCTTCTTCTTTAGTGTAGTTCCCTCTTTTGATGTCGGGCCTGAGATAATTCAACCATCTCAATCTGCAACTCTTTCCACACCTTGCCAGACCTGCAGCAAAATCAACGCGCCAATGAGATAAAAACAAATTAAATTGGTTGACAACTGGGTAATTGTAATGCTAATTAATTAAAAGCTAGCTTAATTTTTCACCTGCAAACCTGGGGAGTTGGCGCCAATTCCAGCAGCCATACCTGGTGACATAAGCAATTAACTTCTCATCTTCCTCCGGCGTCCAAGTACCTTTCTTCATTCCACTTTTGTCTAAGGAAGGGGTTCTTACCATCTCGCTTATGTTGCCAAAAGTCCTAATTAGTAATTAATTACTCCAGTTCCGTCGCTACATGTAAATGAGAGATAAAGCGACAAGAAGAGAGCACTGGTTATCGAGCAGTGTTGCTACTTACTAGCCCCTGACCCGAAACCTTGAAAAGCTTCACTTATTTATAGGCCACGCGTTCACACAGCTAAAACGTGTTCCATGCTCTGTAAATTTAAATTTTACACAAACCAAACAATCCATTCATTCTTTAATAATAGTTATATCAGTGAAAAATTGCATTAAAAAACTTATATATATATATATATATATATATATATATATATAAACAATTTATATTCATATACATTAGTTTTATAATGTAATAAAATGATATAATTTTCCACCACGATTATCATTAAAAAATAGATAGAGTAGTCAGTTACTTTTTGTCTATGAATAAATGTCTTTCTAAGAAAAATTTATCTAATATTGTCTATTATTTAATAATTTCAAAAAATTATTAATTACTTTTCTCATATTTACTCTTATATAAATTCTCTCATACTTCTTATAATAATTATTATACAAATAAATTAAAAAAATAGTTTTATCAATATAAATTATTTTTTTAGTTGTAGTTTTAAATAATTTCTTAATTATATACCTTAATCTTAAGGTGAATGATACAATAGAGTTGTAGATCAATACCTTCCTTATAGCTGCCTAGGTGGAATTACATGGTTATGCCACGTTTTGTTATTTTAGCCACATTTAATCACACTGTGTAAAGGTAGTTAAACGAATTAAAATATGTTTGTAAAGACAAATATAGCCTCCACCCACCTCTGTCTCCGTCTTCCTTCTCCTCTACTTCTACATCCTCATGAACACCGCCTAGCACCACTCCTCCATCGCCATTGTCCTCGCCTCTCACCTTAACTCTGAACCCTAATGGCCCTTTCTTGTGAAGATCACAAACGACGCTAGAGAAGAGATTTATTCATTAAAAACAGCTAACAAAAACAAAAACACTCTTTTATTGAAATAGAGATATGAGAACACCAGCTATAAGTGGTGGTCGCAATGGGAGTTTCTTCCACTTAAAACCCACCTCTAGCACCAACACTACCGCCCACACTCCCACCATGTGCCCCAGCCCCACCCTAAGAACCATGGTCCGCTAATGATTTTTTTCATAGATACGTTATTGTTGTCCTTTTTTTTATGTTGTGTCAGTAGCTGATGATCTTGGAGTTGTCGTGGATGACAGTGATAGGCCCGTCGAAGGGGGTGGCGGCAACCTGCTAAAGCCATTATTGGCGGTGATCATGGCTGCAAGTATGGCGCTAATGCCAGTGCCGGCGACGACGTCGAAGAAATCAATGATTTGAGCATGGGGATCAGAGGTTTGGGTTCAGATCTGATTCTCGAGGTGAACGAGGGCAACACCAGCAACAGTGCACCGCCTCTGCCGTCTATGCTGAGAATGTGATTAGGGTTCAGAGTTGAGGTGAGAGGCAAGGATGGTGGTGATAATAGAGAAGTTGTGCTAAGCAATGTTGATGAGGTTGTAAAAGTGGAGGAGGAGGGAGACAAAGATGGGTGAAGACTGCATTTGTCTTTACCAATAGCTTTTAATTTGTTTAACTATATTTACAAATATTTACAAAGTGTGGTTAAACACAGTTAAACTAATAAAATGTGACACAACCATGTGCTTTCAACTTGGATAACCGTGGAAAAGGCACTGACCGACGACTCCAACGCAGCATCCACCAAATCGTAAAAGACACCTGTTGCTGGAGCGAGGTAGACAGGTAGTAGAAGATTTTTCCACATACAAGTCTATCTCAGCTGACGTTATCCGCTCAGATGAGCCGTCGACTCCTCATACGTCAAAAACTCGAAACAGTGTTTTGTCCCTTAATTCTTGCATTTTTTCCATGTGATCGAGAGTGAAAATACCAAGTATCTGCACTGGTTTCAGCCGCCACGGAACTAGTAACTATCTTCAGGGAAACTAGGAACGAACATCGATTTTGCTCGCCTTAATCTTTTTGCTTGCCATAGTCTGGAATAAATCAACACGTGAGGCAGGCAGCACTCCACAAAATTACCTAAGTGGCCCCAAAACAATAATTGTTTTCAATACATACCAGTCCATCTCATTAACCCTGTGTTTGGTTTTATGTTTAGGAGAGTTAATTAAGAATCAATTCTAGTCTCTCAAAATTGATTTGGATAATTTTATATCTTGTTTTATTGTCAAGTTTTAAAATTAATTTTGGCTTTTTAAATTAATTGTAGGAAAAATGAAAATTTCTTACTTTCTGTCAAAATTGATTATGGAGAAACTACAAAATATAAATCACTTTACTTTAAAATTAATTCTACTTAGGTGTATTTATTTTAAATTTTAAAGAAATTAATTATCAAATTTAAATTTTATATTCAATTAAAAAAGATGAAAACTAATTTTTTTTAATAAGCTAATCTTTTCAGGTTCTATAAAAATTGAAAACTGATATTTTTAATATCCTAACTATTTTTAAAATTGATTCAAATAAGCAAAAAGTAATTTTTTTTAGCGAAAAAAGTTTATTCTGAGTTAAGAAAAGCTAAAATAAATGCACCCTTAATAAATTTCAACAAAGCAATTCTATTTAAAATCAATTCTACAAATGCAATGTCAACCCACACCAAAACCTTAATTTTATCTTTCTATCACAATGTATAATAAATAATAGGTGAAAAGAGTAATCTGATCATTTATACTTTTATTTGTCTGATTTTTGTTGGAAATAAAACACACAATTCCCTACTTGCAAGAACAAGAGGAGCAACTATACTAGTAAAATTATCGCATAAATCAACATACACAATAAACCAACCAAACACCAATACTCAAAATTGAGAACAAGGAATATATGAAATACCCCAAAACTGGAGCTTCTGTCCGAGACCAGTTTCGCACTCTCCGGGCCTCCTCTCAATGATCCAATCATTCAGAATGAAGAATCAGATATCTAGAACCTTCAATCCAAGTTTCAGCCCGATCCAATGGTTAACAGCTTTAGAAACACCGATTTACGGTAATAGCTTGAACTAAGGAAGTGATTCTCCAAACAAGAACGGAACTACAATGAGAGATTGATATCTCACACTCCAGAACTCATTCGATGATCTAACCGTTCAGAATGAAGAACTAGACACTATGAACCCGCTGTAAAAGTTTCAGCCTGATCCAACGGTGAACAACTTCACAATTGCTAATTTACAAAGACAGCTTAAACCAGAAAACTGATTCTCCAAACCAAAACAGAACCTCTGTGCGAGCTCAATATCTCACACTCTAGAGCTTTCTTCATGATCCGACCATTCAGAATAAAGAGCCATCTGTCAAGAACCTGCTGTCCAAATTTCAGCCCAATCCAATGGTGGACGGCTTCGCAAACGACGATCTACGATGGCTGCTCGGAGTAGGAATATGAAACCGTGGATGAATTTCTCTTCTCTTTCTCTCTTTGTGGCTGCTCTCTTGTCACAAATGATCACATCTATCACCACCCTAGTAGGCCCCTCTGTTGTGTAAGTGATGGATAAGTGGGCTAGTCCGGTTTTGGGCTTTTCTCCACATAGGAAGGGAGCCCAACCCAATAATTTTTTATTGTTCTAAATTTAATCCCTTTATTTTTAAATAATATGCCAATTTAATTTTTTGTTAAATAAAGTATTTAATATTATTGTGTAATTTATCATTAGGTTATAAGTTCAAATCTTATTATCATTCACATATATCCAAAAAGACAAAAAGAAGTGATGGTATGTCATTAATTTGTTATCAGCAGTTCAGCACGTTATTAAGAAGAGGAACCAAGAAGAAGAAGAAGAAGAAGGAAAATTTAACTGAATTCCCAGACGTCTCTCAACTAACTCTGAGTTTGCCAATTGCTATTGAATGAACTGAACTGAACTGAATTGAACAATTGTGATTGATCTCCACTTAGGATCTGTATTATATACAAGGTTGAGCAACTAATTAACATAACCAATCCACAACTAACTCCATAGATGATAGAAAGACTAACATTACACAAACAATTCTATAAAAACATATTTGAGCCTTTTATTTTTAGTTTCTGAAAAAAAGAAAATATAAAAAAATGAAAAATAGTTTCTACAGTAGAACATAATTTACTCAATCAATTTGGATTGTAGCAATAAATAATATTAAAATTAATGTCCAATATCAATCATTTTAAATCAAATCAAATTAAATTTAGAAATTTAACTCAATCAACTCAATATCAAATAAATTAGACGCATCAATTGATTAAAATAATTAGCTCAATCAATTAGAGTTATAACAATTATGTTAATCAAATCAAATTTAAATATATTTGCAAATAATATTCATTATTACCAAAACATTAAATCCAACCCTATGAAGAATTCAGTGCTGATTCACTTCTACAAGAAATTTGTGATACAAAATTGTGTTCAGCTTGAATATAGACATGCTACATATAATTTTTAAACTAAACATTTTTATTTAAATTTTTTTATCTTTTTGGTCCCCACAGTGTATTCCTGCATTCGTAAGACAGAACAGATGACCATTTTCAAGTCAAATTTCAAATTATGTACGATGAAGTTCGAAGGCGTCCGAGAGTTGCTGTGACTTATACATAAGATCAGTGCCATGTAATATTGACCACTAAAAGTAAACCAGAAAGAGAGAAAGGAGAGGGAAATCATAGAATAAACAACTTTTGATGAACTAAGAATAAACAACCTTTTTATCTTAATATTACTCAATTTAACATCAATTTGATCTTCATAAAATTTTCAACATCAATTTAATTTTAACAAAATTTTTTATATCAGTTTAATCTTAATTTTTTTAGTTTTAATATTAAAATTAATATCAAAATTAAAAATATTAAAATTAAATTAATGTAAAATGTTTTAGTAAAATCAAATTGAAAATGTTAGCAGAAAGAAAAAGATTATATACTCGAAAACTGAAAATATCCAACAGGGAAAGGGGCCACGTAACACCCTTTGGAATTATCTAGAGACATTCAGACAAGCATTTTTGCCGATGGTGGCCGCCGAGTGGGAACTGGCATGGATAAGAAAAGGTGACTTGTGTGGTTCGTATTGTTGGCGGGTGCCTTGTACGTTAGGCAAGAGTTGGAATGCATCACGACTGGGGTAACATAAATAAAGTAAAAAATAATATTTTAAAAATAATAAAATTATAAAATAAATATATACTACATATTTTATATATAAATATTAAATATTATGAGTTAATGAGATTATATGGTATATATTTATTATATAATCTTATTATTTCTAGAATAATATTCTAAAGTAAATCACACCAAATTTATTTAATGTAATTATACCCATTATTTAATTTAGAATGTTTGAAATATGGTTATTATCTATCTAGATTACTGCTAATATTATTTAAATTTATCTGAGCCTCACCATATTATTTTATTTGATAAAATTATATTACTGACAATCCATCTTATCCTCTAAAAAGATGTCTATTTAGGTTATCACTTAATCTTACAATATATTTTTTTTTGTCACAAACATACCCTCATCAAATCTAAAACCTTAAACCTCTCACCTGTAACTGAAAAAAGAAAAATATTATTTATAGTCATTATATATAGCACATCATATCGACTCACATTTTATTCACAATTGAATTTAATGTGAATCTCGGTTAAATGGGATCCATACCTCATCTAACAATAAATGAGATGTGAGTTGATACAATATTCTATATATAGTAATATATAGTAAGTATAAATAGTATTTCCGCTGAAAAAAACCTCTCACACGTAAAGCTTCCTCCCACATGTATATCTCTCTCCCCTCTTCTGCGAGTCTACGGGCATCGTCCCTTCCATGTGATGGCATCTTTGTGTATGTGTGTGTGTGCGTTTTTTTTTTTTAAAGTTTTGCGCATCACAATTTTTTTGGTTATGTGCATCGCAACTTTGTATTATTATTAGTATTATTATTATTATTATTATTATTAGTATTATTATTATTATTGATGTTGTTGTTATTATAGTTATTATATATAATAAAAACTATCATAATTATTATTAGTATGATGTCTATTTTTAGTATTATTATAATTATTATTGTTGTATAATTATAATTATGATTGTCGTTATTATAATACTATAAATTATAATGATTTTTTATAATAATTAATCTTATAAATTATTATTATTATTATTATTATTATTATTATTTATTTGAACGTATTTAAGAAATATATATACTACCAATATCCTTTTGATATATCAAACAAGGTATGGATGATTGCGGTTATATTACCTCCTGTGTATACCAAGCACTACATTATAACATTATAGGTAATTTAGAAGTTGGTAATATTTTTGAGTAGTAATCTACATTATATTACTAGTAATCCTAACAGGTAATGTGTAAGACTCCACCTTAAATGTCAAACTCCACCTTATAAATTGAAATTTTTTTATACGTTTGGATACAATTATAGAATTATTTTTATTATAATCATAAGTTGTTAAACTGTTGTGCTAAATCTATAATTTATAATACTAATATTTCAGAGTCGTTTGAAGAAAAGTTTTACACGTGTCGTAATGAAAATGTTTTAAGATCCATATCTTTTAAAAAGTTATTCATTAATTTTTTTAAAAAAATAAAATCACAATTATTATATATTATTAGTATATTATTGATAATCATCCATATTTAATAATAGGATTGCATTACATTAATTAAATATATTTAATTATTGCAATGCTGAAATCATGAATTATATTGATAAATTAATTTAACAATTTTAGTATTAATTTCACATCTAAAATTTTTATATTTGATGTGCATGATGATTTTCTTTTGAATACTATTATATTAAATTTATGAAATTAAGTATATAAATTATAACAAAGATACAAAATATGTGCACTAGGTTATATTATTTACTTTTTTATTAACAATAAGATTATAATGAATTTAATTATTTAAAGATAAAATATTTTTTGTATCATTAGTAATGATATTATTTGATTATATATATAAACTAATTTATAAGTTGAAGACCAAGAACATGTCAATTCAATAAAAAAAATTATATATGTACGTAGGTGAAAATGAAAATTCTGGAATTACCTGAGATGGTCATAAAATTATACCTTCAATAACTTCTGAGCTCTTGCAAATAATTTTGATAATTTTATATTTTAAAAGATTTAAATAAATTTAAAAAAATCAATAATACAATTCATGAGAATTTTGATAATTTTTTACTTTAAAAGATTTGAATGAATTTTTTAAAAAAAAGTTAGCGTTGAAAACAATTAAAAAAAATTAGAGAAGATTTTAAAAAAAAAAATGATAGAGATTTATCATAATCTTATTGATAATTAGAAGTTTATTAATGATTAAGATTTTGTATAAAATTTATTGATTGTATAAATCTACTATACTAATATTTCAGACTCATTTTATGAAAATTATTACATATGTCATTTATATTGATTTAAGCTTCACATGTCATTCATTCAGTAATTTAGGCCCCACTTTTCTTAATATTTATGTCTAAAGATTTTTTAAAACTTAATTTATAACTTACTTATTAGTTACTTTTCATATGAAATAAAATTAAATATTACAATCATTAAAAAATTAAATATTACAATCATTAAATATTATAATTTGCACTAGGAGAGAGCTCATGTTAATATAATTATGATCTATAAGTAAATTAAGAACTATTAATAGCCACACATTATGAGGTAATATAAAAAATTATAAAGAAAATATTTTCAAAATAAATAAGCTTTAAAATCAACATATTTTTTTAAATAAAATTGGTAGGTCAAATTGTTAATGAATTGCTAATTGATTGATTTTGATATGATAATAATTCAAAATTTAATTTATACCAAATTCATTCTTAATTAAATATGTTAATAATTGATATAATACTAATATTTAAGACTTATTCCATAAAAAGTCTTCCGTATGTTATTCATAGAAAAATTATACCTCACCATTTTCATAATCTTAATACTTAAAGTAAGTTTTTGAATTTAATTTACCTTCTAATTATCAATTATTTTTTCCAATCATATTTTGATATCTCTCTACCATTAAAAAAATTAATATAAAAAATAAAAAAATAGCATAAATAAAATTATAATTCAATATATTATATCATAAAATTTTTTATATATAATTATAGTATTAATGATAACAAACCTATTATAATTGTATTGTATTAGTAGTATTTGTTATTATAGATATTTATGTTTTGAGGTTCAAGGTATTTTTAAAATTTTTTATTTTTAAATTTTTTTTAATAAACTAGTAAATATCAATAGAGATTCAAATCTCTATGTGAAATGAAAAATATAGGCCCTTGACCGAGATGTGCATGAGAATAGAGGCAAAATTCTAAATGAAGATAGGATTAGGGAAAAATTTCTAATTTCTAATATAGAACATTTGAAAATCCTAATAAAAAAAATTATCTATTTACATATATCATTATATTTTATTTATTTTTTTACAACTTAAGCATTCCAAACTATCAATTCTATAATTTTTTCATACTAATTTTTTTGAAAAAAAATACCTTCAATTTTTTAATACTAAAATATTTTAAAAAAATGAATTTTATAATTTACACTTCTTTGATAATGATATTAAATATTTATTAATTTTTAAAAAGTAAATGATTATATTATTTTTTATTAAAAAAATTATAATTGATATACTACTCTAATAATCGAGATTATATAAATTAAAATTATAAATAATTTTTTTACTAATTATTACACATTAATTATAACATATATTTTAAAATTGATATTTTAATTTATTAAAATGATGTACAAGGAAAGGACGTATAATTGAAATCAAGTAAATTAAATTTATATATTATTTTTATTAATTAGAAAATATATTTTTATATTAAATATTTTAATTTACTAAAAAGATTTAAACTGCTAGAGATGATAAAAAAATTGAAAATGAATACCCAAAGGAACTACTCAATGAGGAAAGAAATTGGCACATGTTTCATCTTCATAAGGATGATCTATGGGGATTAAGTCCCTATTTGTTAAACAGGATAGGAATAAAGATAATACATTTTTATTTTTTAATTATTTTTATTATATTTTCATTTTGTGTATATTTTTAATTTTAATTTGGATTATATTGCATCAATAGTATTTGTTATTATGGATATTTATATTTCAAATTATAAAATATTTTTAAAATTTTTCTCTTTTTGAAATTTATTAAACCTTTGAATACCATAGGGATTCAAAATCCCCACGGGAAAAAGAAAATGAGGACTAGGGACCCATAAGGGGATGAAAATAGAGGTAAGAGACAAAATTCTACACAGTGGTTGAAGGTGTGGGACATGTCCCATTTCTCATGGATACTCATTATCATCCCTATAAATGATTCATGATATAGTAAAATTATTCATTTATTCTCTTTCTTTATTCAACAATTTTAACTTTTGAAATGTGCAAAATTTTCATAAAATAAGCTCTTTATTGTTAATTATAGGTCATCTATCAAGATATTTTTAAATTTATAAACATGATATTCAATATAAGATATAAAATAGAATAACATATTTATGTTTTGTCCACTTATTTAATTATTTAACTATTAACTTACTTTTAAGATAAATTTATATACTTAATTTTATTTAAGATATACGTAAATAAATTATCATTTATTTTTTATAATAATCAATAAACTATTTTTTATTATTTCCCCATGGATCGCACGAGTCAAATGACTAATTAAATATAGATAGAACTGTCTACCAAATAAAAAAGATATGGAATTTTTTTGATAAAATATACTTAGAATTAAGGATATAATTTATAATTTAAATAGGACAAGGGGTAAGAATTATTTAATGTGAGATTATTTTTGTCTTTTCATAAAATTTGTGTTGATAAATCATAATTCCAATACTTTAAAAAATAACTAATAATATTTTCTCTCTTCTGTTGTTCTCGCCTCTACCAAAAGTGGACCTTATTCTCATACTTTTTTAAAAAAAATGATTATTCTATGCTTCATTTTTAAGAAGCACAGATAAACATGTAAATAAACTATAGAAGTATTTAAAAAAAAATTAAAAAGTACTTTTTTCTTCTCCAAAGTTTATCCAAATGAGCTTTATATATGTTAATTCATTAATTTAAGTCACAAAAAAAATAATAATATGTGATATGTACATGTCACGACTCGAGTTGAGTACGTGACCGGCACGTGGGGAATCCTCATTCTCACGTAAGTTTCATAACTTCTGAGTCTCTCTATATGTATATTTTAATATTAAATCCATTTATAAAATATCATTTCATCTCTAATAAATCATTGGCTCTTTGAAAATATAATCATCATCAATAATATATCATAATCAACTCTAGCATAGTTCTCAGAAGTTAGAAAAATAAATCATTTCAATTTCATTTCTCAAACTCTAAATATATCTCTGTGATTTAAAATATATGAGCTGCTCTTTATACAAAATGTTCATGAAAACTAGAATCATGTAAATACAAAATAATCATGATAAATCAATGCCAATCTGTCTCTATAGTCAGGGATCCCACCCGCAATCTACACTAAAGCACTCTATCTCTAAACAAAATGCCAAAAGATACTTCACTTCAAAGTGAAGCTCACCAACTAAAACTCTCTCTACTGCTAGGAAGGAGATGGATGACAAGAACTTGCTGCAACTAACATATCTCTAAACTCTCTCATGGAATGACAAAGGAGATAAATAATTATAGGTAATCATTAAAACTGATTAATGCAGTAACTCTAAAATCATGTTCACAGACACATACATACACACACACACACAAAATATCTCTAAAAACCAATTCCTTGGAAAACATAAATAACAATTCTCTATAAAAGAAACAAGGATCTTTGATAGTGCTTTTCATAACCATATCATGTACGCGTATTTATATTCTTTAGTTATGTATGTCAACCATAGCATAACAAGTTCTTTGCCCTATGATCTCTCTGGGAACTAAATTGGATATCTAACTAGGTTTCATTCTCTACTTTATGAGATTGTCCCTTTGGGATAATTTGGTACCAAGGTTAACGATCAGAATTTAGTTGTTAACTCACTGTCTATTTCTTTATAGCTATCATCAACTCTCTATTTCATAAAACATATTATTTTCTCTAAAACTCTATTATGACATTTCTCTAGGCATAAAATTCCACAATTCATAATTATTTCAATCTTGAAATTATCGTGGCAATTTATAAAATCTCTAATCAAGCCATAATCATGTTCTAGCTCTTTAAAAAAAATCACTTTGACAATAATGGTCCCATAAGTTCATATTAAAACATAATTTCATGCTCTAGTAGAAAATTATCATTTCAATAAATATAACAAACCAATTGGGGTCTCTAATCTCTTTGAAACATTTTCTAAAATCATGCAATCATGTTATAATTTAAGGAAATTAACTCTAATGATTAACATAAGGGTCATAAAGTCCGAACCCACTCACCTATAAGGGAAGAAGGGATGACATCAACACCAAAGAAGCTCCGGGGAGGAGGAATAGCACCAACGTTTGCCATTGAAGTCACAAAACTCAAGATTAGTGTCACGACCCGACTTGGGCACATGACCGGCATGTGAGGAATCCTCATTCCCACGTAAGCCTCGTGATCTCTAAGTCTCTCTATATGCATAATTTAATATAAAATCCTTTTCCAAATCATAAATTCGTCTCTGACATATATATCTAACTCTTTGAAAAACAAAACATCATAAATACCTTTATAATCAAGCTCTAATATATATATATTTCTGATACAAAACACACGAGTTGCTCTTAATACAAAATAAACCATAGAACTCATAACCATGAAAATACAAAATATTCATGATAAAACATGTCAGTCTATCTCTATGATCCGGGACCCTAAACATGCACCTGGAAGCACTCTATCTCTAAACAGAATACCATAAGTACTTTACTCAGAAAGTGAAAGTCACCAACTGGGAGTTTTCATCAAGGGGAGGAGATGGAAGAAGAACCCGCAACGCCATCGCACCTAATGAGGAGGAAGGGAGAGGGTGAGTTTCATCTAAAACTCAGCTGAAGTAAGTCCTCACCACATAACCGCTACATGGACGACCAAGGGAAATAAATAATAACATATATATTCATCAAACCAAGAATGCAATAACTTTCAAAGTTCATATTCGTAGGAATAACAAATAGTTCTAAAATCATTACTCTATAGAAATTATAAATCATGTATGCTAATAAAGAAACAGAATCTCTCGTTACGCTTTAATTCATGTGACATAACAAATCTTTGGTTATGCATAGTATAACAAAGTCCCTAATCTGGGAGCACCTAAATAGGTCCCGCTTGTTATTTCCTTCCGCTCCTAAGGCGACTTGGTATACCAAGGTTAACCCGGAATAATCTGCTAACTCACAATTGCTTTCTATAGCTATTGTCCAGTTCAATCAGAAATCTAAATCTTTTCTCTATATCTCATAAGTCTTCTACCCTAGAGTTCACAAGCTCTAGCATATAAATATTTTCTATTCTGGAAATCATCACAGTATTTAACAAATCTCTAAATACATACTCTAGCTTTTTGATAAAAAAACCACTTTAACAATAATGGTCCCATGAGTTTTCAGAAAAATATATATATCTCATGCTATAATTTATTGAAGTTAACTCTAATGATCAATATAAGGATCATAGGATCTGAACCCATTCACCGTTTAAAGCCGGGAGTATGTGGGCCCCACCAACTTGACCTGAAGAGTTTGGAATGGCACCAACAACTGCCATGGAGCAACTATAACTCTAGATTAATATCTAAAAATCTCTAGAGAGCTCTATTCTAACTCTACTAAAATTGGGAAAACACCCCCACTTAACAAAAATGGGAAAAATAATCGGTCCAAATCCAAGAATATGGAGAAATAAAGACATAATCTAATAACATGAACTTACCTTGAAGCTTGGAACGATGGATTGGAGTGAATTTGAGAGAAAGAGAGAAAAAATGGAGGAGAAGGGTGAGTTTCGTGTTTCTGCTTCTCTTTTGCCCGATTTGGGGGTTTTCAAACTTACTGACACCGCTATAGCGGTATATGACTGCTATAGCAGTCTAACAGTTCCACGGAGTCACTTATGATCGCTATAGCGGTACTCACCCACTGCAATGCTTAACAAGTCTTTGTGTGACCGCTATAGCAGTCCTAGACCGCTATAGCGGACAAAGAACTCCCAACAACTCCCAACTCAGGTTTTTCACCATTCCAAGATCTCAGGTTGTTCCAACACTCACTTATTTACATTTACTAATTTTAAGTTAATGTCCATTAACTTTAAAACATAAATGTAAATAAGGAAATACCCCCCATTTGGATTCAAATAAAATATCACAAAAATCAAAACTCCATCAAATCAGAATCCAAATTTTAGGTTTTAGTTCAAATCTGGGAATTTCTGAGATTTTCTAAACTTGTGGGTTAACAACGAAACATTTGCAGGTTTCATAAAATTTATTAAAAATCACTCTTCAACTTGTTTTCCCCCAAGGAACTATTACCGGGACTTTTGATCCCAAGAATATGGTTCTATCATATACTTCCAAGCCGACAGGTGTAGGATCCAGACTTAGTAAAATTTTGGGGACTGATTTATGGTTCACAGGGACTCCTTGAGGCTATACAGAAGCTTACTACTGACCCGTGTACCTCGGGTATCACAATTAGACTCTAACAACCTCTAGATCACTCAAATATAATTCTAACAACATTAGGGGAGCACCTCCACTTGACAACAATAAGAGAAATAACAAAGCTCATACTCTAGGTTACAAGATAGGGGAAAAGGAGACACCAAAAACCCATAAATCTCTTACCTTAGATCTTGGAAGGAAAAGGAATGGAGTGGGATCGTGTGGAAGAGGGTTTGCAGAGAGTGGGAGAGGGAGAGCTTCGGTTTTGGGATGAAAATCCCGAGCTATAGGGTGTTTTAAAGGGGTGGGGGCTCACTAAAATGAAATTGTGTCATTTTTTACTCTGCTATTATCGGACTCGCTTGCTGCAGTGAGCCCGAAGAAGCTGCCATTCCCTATAGCGAAAAAATCTCACTGCAAACCTTCTGGCCCGCCTGTTCATTGCAGTGAATTTGTTTTGCATAATTCTGCAATAACAACATCCAACCTGCGTTCCATGACTCTTCGCCCATCTGGGGCTTTTCTGACAGCACAGATGGGTCCGAAGGACCCTAGGACAGTATTGAACTTATCCGCTGCAACGTATACACTGGGTATCACAGTATATGATTATTAATGTAATAAAATTATAGTATTTTGACAATATTTAATATATACACACATATAGATTAAAATACCTTCTTTTTATCATAAGTTATTATTATAAGTGTTATATCCATGCGATAAAAAATGTCACATGCTATTTTTTTGGGTGCACTTAAATTAATAAACTAATATCTATAAGTAAAATAAATGTAATTTTAATATACTCCTGAAGAGAGCAATAATAATTTTGTAAAATTAAAAAATATCAAATATAATTACATTAAATATCAAGAAAAGTCTTTGTCGTGTAATGTATATGGTTCATCTATTAGTTACTGTAAGTTTGATTTTGGAACTGTAGCAAATAAGTTGTCCTTCAAACAATTGTTTTTTGGGACCTTATTGGATTAAAATGTCCTTCCAACAATTGTTTTATTTAGAGTTTAAATCTATTTTAGTATCTCTAGTGATATTTGCTCATTTTCATTATACCTAACCCTTATTAGCGACATATGATCTATGTGAATAAAGTAAATTGCTACCCCTTAAATAAAAAGAGAATAAGTTCCTAATTTGATCATCCATGAAAATAGTGTTGAACAAATTGATCTTTCAAAAGAAAAAAATCATTCTTGATTTCTTATGATTAAAATAGAACAAATTGACATGTAATGATTTATAAAAATACGTCAAATTGATTCCTGATAAAAATATAAATAGGATACATAAGTGTATTGAAGTATTAACAAAGGAATAATTTGTCTTATATTTTTAATCATGAGGGATTAAGAAAGGTATTTCTTTTGTTAAGAAACTAATTTGTTTAAAGTTATTTTTATAGAGGACCAGATTAAATGTTTGCTCTAAACAATATATTTACTTAAAAAAATTTACATTTAAAATAATTTTGAATAGTAACAATGTAATTCTATCTCCATTGTCTAATAAATGTCAATTTCCAAATTTTTATTTTTCTACAATTATCTTTTTTTAAAGAAATCTATATAATATTAATTACATCCTACCTTTTGTATACACACCCTTAATAAATACTTCCTCACTTTCAAAATACCCGTCATTTAAGATAAATATAAATATTAAAAAAGATAATAAATGATATTAATAATTGAGTGAAATACAGTGAATAAACTAATATATACCTCCATATTAATTAATATAAAATAATATTCAAGGCTAATATTAAATGAAATGATTTAAAAATGTGAAATTAATTAAAAATAATATATTGAAAGAAAAAATTAATACTTTATTGAAATATAAAATTGATAAATATTTTGAAATATGAAGTTGTTTGAAAGTTAACAAATATTCTAAAAAGATAGGAGTAATATGTATTGGAGAGAGATTAAGTATGATAGAAAATATTAAGAATAATTTTTTAAAATATCCCTAAATTTTCTAAATATCTAAACTTATTCAATCATTTACTTAATCTATGTGCACAAGTGAAACTAAATACCTATTAAAGAATCAAAGTAGTATTATTTAGGGTAAACCTCTGTTTAGATCCCTCACATTTCACCAAGATTTTCGATTTAATAGCATAAGTTTTTTTATTCTGTTTTCATCTCTAATATTTTCAAAATATAAATGATACTTATATTATAAACATAAACTTAATATTTTATACTTTGTTATAATTTCTAATATTATTATATAGCATTTCATTTTTTTTTGTGATTTCTTATATCCTAATTTGATATTTATATAATTTTTTTTGTCTATAATTTAGATGTATTTTATCAAAAGGATAAACTTAGGACTTTCTGAAAATGATGATCGAGACTTAAATGAAAAAAAAAACACACTTTTGAAAGTAAATAGAACTTTGACAAGACGGAAGGATTTAATAACGAATTTACCATTACATTTCTCTTACATTTCGTCTTTTATTACATAGCAAATATCGAAAGAAAGATGTCATATTTCTTAATTTATGCTAGTTACATTGGGATTGAAATTTATTTTTATATTCATTAAAAATAATTTCACAATTGATGTACCATTTTACCCCTTTTTTATCATTTCCTCTTCAACTTTCACCCTTGAGTACTGTCCAGTTCTCCGGCCCTCGCCGCCTCTGCCGCTTCCCTCCGGTCACCGCCGCCACCTTCGCTGCCCACCTTCGCCTTCCGCACAGTACCATTCAGTATCCGCCACCGCGAGTTTACCGCTCTTCACCGGCGCCCAACACTTTACATCTCCCGCCGGGCACACCACAGGACCGCCGCCGCGATTCTTCGACTTCGACTCCCCGAGCACTGGCCGTCGTTATTCCACAGGTCACCTAGCTGAACGGAACAAATTACAACTGCTTGCAAGGGCAGACTGAGACACAAACAATGGCAACAAAAGCTATGGGGATTCAGAATCACAGCCACCCTTTCAAGCACTTTGATTCCAACTCCCGACACCCACTCCGAAAGTTTGCTTTTTCAGTTTCAGATGTTCTGTTGGTAACCCTTTCACCTCCCATTTTCTCATGGGCACACAAAGAATTGTTGTTCATAAAGGTTCTTTAATTTAAATTAATTGTTCTGATCCTGTCATCAACGAATTCTTGAATTTAACCAATGGGGCTTGAGCATTTTCTTTTTTAATAGATACAAGTTGGAAAGCTCATTCTTTTCATGCGTTTTTTTGTTTTCTGGCACAGAAGTTAGCAACTAGTAATTAGTAGCCATGCTTGAGTGGCACCCGAAGTTCTCAGGAAGAAAGGCTACAATGGTACTGCGGGGTTATCCTTTATGCTCTGCTTTCTGGGTATTTGCCGTTTCAAGGTGGCAATGTGCTGATGATTTATAGGAAAGTTTTTGAGGCTGATTACCCTCTTTCGGATTGGATCTCCACTGAGGCCAACTACTTGAATTGTTTTTTTAAGCAAGGGTCAGATTGGGAGTTTTTTTTTTTTTTAATGACATGAAATTACAAATAATAGAAAGGAATTGAATGTGTGTATATATGCCACACCCTTATTTGGGAATTTAAAGCATAAAGTAAGTGAAATAAAAAGGTGCATAAATTTTGTATTTCATTTTCATTCTTTTAATTAAGTTGTAAATATAGTGTTCATAGATAAAGATAATATAGGAACAAAATTAAAAAAACAAAGAAAAGCTCCTTCTTGACCCCCAATTTAGGGGTCACTAAATTTACTATGTAGGAAAGCATGAAGGGGCACTGGTGGCTATTGTTTGTCATGCCACTCTTTTCATAAAACAACTCTCAAACATACATGAAATAAAAAATTAGGTGTTAATTTGTTACAACCCGATCTGGGAACGCTCCTCACATAAGCCTCGTGAATGCTAAGTCATTCTATATGCATGTTTAAAACATAAAATCCATTTAAAACATAAATTCATCTCAAAATACAAATCACTTGCTCTTTGAAATTAAAATAACCATAAGTGAAATTTCATAATCAAACTCTAAAGTTTGTAATCATAATAAACACACACACACACACACATATTGAGTTGCTCTGGTACAAAGTAAACCACGAACTATAATCAATTTAGACATAAATAAATCATGGAAATCAAAATACAAAATATGCTCTATGGTCTGAGATTCTACCTGCAATGACATAGGAGCACTCTAACCAGAACAAAAGACACTATACTCCAAAGTGAAGCTCACTAACTGATATCCTTATTGCTGGGGAAAAGGTGGCTAAAAAGAACCCCCAACAACTTCTGTATCGATAATGGGAAAAAGGAAAGGGTTGAGTTTTATCCAAAAACTCAGTGAGTGAATTCTCATCTGTAAGCTTCTTCATGGGACAACAACAAAGAATGTATATTGACATAGTAATAAAAGCAAGTTCTAAAACATTTTCGTTCTACATGCACATTAATCAAAATCATTATTTTCTCTAAATCATAAATAACAATACTCTAATACAGAAATATGAATCTCTACTTATGCACAAAGTATGTGACATAATAATTCTTTGGTTATGCCTAATGAATCTGGCATAACAAATAAATCTCTAGTTATACATGTCAACCATGGCATAACAAATGCTCTAAACTCTGGGGCTCATGAAGAATCCAAATTGGACATCTAACTAGGTTCCATCTCTGCTCTGGGGTGAAATTGTCCTTTGGGGACAACTTGGTATCAAGGTTAATGATCGATCATAACTGTTAACTCACTATCTATTTTTCTATAGCTATTGTCTAGTCCAAAATCACAAAACTAGTTCTTTTCTCTAAAACTCTGTATCTGGGTTCTATTGTAAGTTAACAGCTCCATTATGTAAAAACATACTATTCTGGAAATCATTTGATAGTCATAACATCTCTAAACAATCACATTTATAATCATCTTTGCATAGATATTATTTTAACAATAATGATCCCATGAGTTTTCTCAAAAATGTATTTCATGCTTTTTGAAAACTACAAGTTCATAACCTGATAAACAATCAGTAATCTCTAATCTCTTTGAAGTAATCTCTAAAATCATGTATTATGCCACATTTTGATAAAAGTAGATCTAATAACAAACATAGAGATCATAGAATTGAACCCACTCACCTGGAGGGGTGCAATGTGAAGGAGCAACACCAAGAGAGCTCCATGAAGCAGGAATGACATCAACATCTACCATAATAACCACAATACTTTAGATTAATTTCTAATAATCTCTAGATCACACTAATCTAACTCTAACAAGGAGTGCATCATTACTTGATAACAATGAAAGAACATAATGCCTACCCCAAAAACATGGAAGATTGGAAAGAAAGGAACCAAAATCCACAAACAAATGTACCTTTGAGCTTTGGGGATGAAAGAAAGGAATAGGGTTGAAAGAGATAGTGGGGAGGGTGTTTGGATAGCAAGGGTTTTGGGTTCTTCCTTAGAAAGCCCAAGGGAAAGGGTTTTTAAAGGGTAGGAGCTTCATAACTCAAAACCGTGTCATTTTTTTATAGTGCTGTCATCAAGACCACTCGCTGCAACGAGACTATCTAGTGCTAGAAACACAAATTGGCTCGCTTGCTCACTGCAGCGAACCAGACTCACAGCAAAGAGCCTATTTTGCATGATTCTGCATCAGTAACACCAATTTTATATCTCTTGGCCTTTCACGCATTTACTCTTCCTGACAACACGGTGGGTCTCAAGGATCTTAAAGCCATACTAGACTCTTCTAGGGACACATGTACTGTAATACCCTAACTTTCAACATAATATGCCTAGGACGCATGATGGTTAATCGTTAGTTGTTATTCTTTCGTCTCAGAACTTTATTTGATTTTTAAACTTTGAAAATAAATCTACGGAAAATACGACTTTTTTTTTAAAGACTAAACTATGAGCCGCTCGCATATAAGTTATAACGTATAATTATTCATCATATACCACATAATAATAGTACATATCATCAACATATTCCTAACCATCCATCACATAGCATACATGCAAATCACAAAAGAGTTTAACATAAACTAAGAACATCATCATATCATAACATTGAGCTCAAATATCATATTAAATAATAATAATAATAATGAAAATGCAGAAATATTCCATGAACACAATACCATAACAATTGTACCAAGCCAACCCATAGAAGTCGAGCATACATTAATTCAAAAGCTGAGCATACTATGACGTAGCTAAACCCCTCGTGGATGTGTGTTTACTAACAACTAGGTTGTGAGTATGTACGAAAACGAGGCAACTCCTAGGTGCTATAAGCATGAACGACTACATCTCCGCTTTCGCTGCGCCACTCTGATATCGACTAAATGCAACTCCTAGGTCGGCATTTCAGGGAAGTCCACAAACTACACCATCATCCATGTCTAGAGATGACACAGAAGAAAGAAGAGGGATGAGAAACTTATTCAAGATTCTCAGTAGGGCTTCCCGACTCTAATACAAGTATCATTGTCATCGTCCCCAGCCACATCGGTTTTAGTTATGAAAGGGATGTACATGCATAAGGTTCAATTTTAAACTTTTCAAAACTATTTATTCGAAGTGGTTGTCTTTTATGGGGTCTTAATGTCATGAATGAAACAGGTATCTCATGTGTGCATGGCAATGCCTCCAGTGCATAAGTAACACATGCAAATAACATAATCCTATTCACAACATGAACTTGTAATATTTAAATTCAAAACACAAAATAAGGCTAAGTGTATAAACATGAGATGAGCTAGAGAACTAAAGCAGTGGAAAATAAATGGATGCATGGTAGGACGAACATGATGAGTCAAATATCATTTAGCATGCATGGAAAGGCAAGGGAACCCATGATAATTTTACTTTCTTATAATTGAACTCTTAAGTTTCTTTCTTAACACCCACCCTCTTATGTCATCACCCTAAATCAACTATCTCATCTTCCTAAGTGATTTTTCAATCATTACCAAAACTTAATCTCACCGATCGCCTAGCATTGCTAGATTTAACATGGGGTAATAGAAGGGGGGAAACACATCACTTTCTTGCCTTATCTTAACTTTCTTATTATGACCATATAACTTACTTGGATCACTTTTCATAACCTTTTATTCGACGAGACTAAAGGGTCAGTATTGGCTCACCTCTCATAACCTTTAATTAGAGGATCCCTTAACCTTGGCATATCATTTAGGGATGCAAACATGAACATATAATCATAACTTTTCATGCTCATAATCTTCATAAATCATGCATCTCATTTATTCAAACATAATTATAACATGCCATAATTCATCATGTAATTGGTCATGCATTACATTCTTGGATATATCTATAAGCACGTTATCATCAATATCTCATTGAAAAGTAAACATGCTCCTAACCAGTGTGCCGGAATCAAGGATTGGACTCAGCTAATGCATATGCTATGCTCAACAGGATATATATGTACAATCATACAAAAGGTCATTATTTATAATTCAAGATCAAGCATGCAAAGTTATCAATCCATGTTATTTCAAGTGAAAACATACTTATTTACACATTCCAGGGTCTGTAATCAATTACATGAGCTGGTAATCGATTACACAGTTCAAATTTTCAAAACATACATGTTTTGAGCTACTGGTAATTGATTACATGGGCTGTGTAATCGATTACCAGTGTTAAACTTTCATGACTGGAATGATTAGTTTGCTTGTAATTGATTACATAGGCTATGTAATCGATTACCAATGTTAAAAACACATTCTAGGCCTTTAAGAACATCCTGGTAATCAATTACAGAGAATGGTTATCGATTACCAGAGTCAAAAACTCATTCCCGAGTATCAAAACATGCTGGTAATCGATTACTAGAAACCCCAAAAGTTGAGAAACTCAAGTTTTGATATCCTTCAAGTTATTCCTTCATTCTAAAACATTCTAAACATTATTCCAATATTTTCTTTAAAATCATACTCACATTTTCCCAATCAAATAAACTTTTCATTAATAGGTTTTCTAGTCACATAGAATCACATCTTTACTCTTCTTAAATTTCTAAATTTTTCAAAAACTCTTTGTTCATTATAAAAACAAAGTTGAAGCCTCAAAGTAAAATAAAATCAACTTCAAAAACTACATCCTCTCAAGGCCAAAATCTATATACAAGAAAATGGTATCTATGATCAAAGGTTCCATTTAAGATGAAAGAGGCAAGTCTTGAGTTTTAGAGATTTAGGTGATAGCTAAAATCATAAATATGCTATGCAAGTCTCATTTTCATCTTTGTCATTATAAGGTGAGGACTTGAAAATATAAATATGATGTGCAGGACTTGGAATTTAAATATGAAGATGCAAACTCATTTTAAGTCTTCAAGGCTTAGGTAATAACTTGAAACATAAACATGCAATACTAGAAATATAAACATGAAATGCTAGTCCATTTTCTTATCTTCAAGATTTAAGGTGATGACTTGGAAATAAACATGATATGCAAGACTTGGAATTTAAACATGAAATGCATGAACTTGGAATCTAAATATGAATGTATTCCATTTTTATCTTTTTAAGCTCCAAACTCAGGTCTTTTAGAGAATAACTCATTAACCCCAATCAGTCTCATAAAATGGAAATGAGCTTTAGAGTTCATCAACACCATGGTTCTAAGAACCTCATTTCTTGGACTCACTATCATGCTCACATAAAAACAACCAAAGAAAACCAACAAAACAATCTTTTTCTCATTTTTCTTTGAAAACCAAAGTTCAAGCCTTGAGCTTTAGAGGTCAAATAAATGATGATAACACAACCAACATAAAAAACCATCATCATCAAGCTATGGTCTTGAACATCCAACCAATAATAAAATCAAAAATCAAGACAAGAAAAGAGGAAGAACTCATCCATTAAACCAATATTAAAATCGAAAAATGAAGTAAGGAAAAAGAGAAAGAGTTCAAAACAAAAAACCCTAACAAGTGTATTTCCTTTTGTTCAAGAGAAAGCTTGGTCTTGTGCAAGAAATGAGAAGAACAAATCTTTTCTTGGAGTAAGAATGGATTTGGCCAAGTGGGGATAAAATAGGAAGAAGATTTTTCTTGTGATTTTGTGTTTAGAAATGGAAAGAATATATGTTTGGGAGTTAATCTAAGGTGGAGGTATGGTGGTTTGAGGTTAAGAGGCAGTTGAGGATGGAGGTTCTTGATAGTGGAGGAAGAAGAAGAGAAGAACTCTTGAGATGAGAGAGAAGAGAGAATTTTTGGGCAACTTTAGGAGCAAAACACAACAAAAAAGCAAATGGTGACAAGTGAGTGTTCCTAGTGTTGAAAAAAAAAAAATATGAGAGTGAGGAGAGGGAGGGAAAGCCACTGCCTTCCTTGGTCTTTGCGGGAAAATACTTTCATTTCATTTGTGTTAAGATATGGTTTAGAAATGAATTTGATTAGGCAATGGGTTAGGAATTGATAATTAAGTGTTTGTGCTAGTAATCAAATGTTTAAGACTTTTCAAGACATGATTATCGAGTAGTCTTACATACTCAGTGGAGTTAAGCTTCGTTAGTTTTAAATTCAAACTCCAACATGATTCATAAATTTAGGAAAATGGAGAGAGAAAACACTATTATTCATGACATAACATAAAGTCTTAGATTAAGGAAGAGATTTTGAACTTCCCTAAGCAATCTTAGGCCTTAATTAACCTTAATTAATTATTTTAACACAAGATTAATAATTAAAATCAATTATTCTTTAATTAGAACCTAATAGTGCCTATGTTTCCTTAATCACACTATTAAGCTCAATTAGTACAAACCGGGGGCAAAAAGATAATTTCACATAAAAACTCCCTAGAATCACCCAGACTTTTTTCCAGTTATCATGCAACACGTATAAATAACATTTCGAATTTCCGGGTGTTGACCGAGTCCAGCCGTCACTAAATTTCACTTAAATTACCTCAGAGATACTTTGGTAATTTCACGTAGGGGATAATCTAGGAATTGAGGTTTTTACTTCTGACATCATCCATAACATACCTTTTCCTTTTTAAACATTAAACTAACCCCTTGAGGATAGCCTGGACCGGCTGTCCTTGATTCCCAAGTAAAAATGACCTCAGGGGCATTTTAGTCATTTGCACACATGAAAAAATTGGGGCATTACATGTACTCGAGGCATTATATATTACCTACCACTCCCTTGTGTTTTGATTTCCCAATCATGTCCTAAGGCTATGTTAGGAAATTTTATAAATGATGGAAATGAATGGTCATTAATAGAATGGAAAAAAATGTGAGGAGTGGAGTGGGAAAGCGTAAACCATACATTGTTTGGGAGTTTATAATACAAATGAATGGAAAGGAAAGGAATGTAAATTTTATTTTTCATTTTTGTCCTTATATATTGTGGGTATAATTTGAAATTTAAAGGGTCAAAAGAGTAAAAAAAAAGAGCTACAACACATCTATCTGTAATATCTCGGGTCCACGTGTCCCTGGCGAGGCCTAGTAGCTTTAGGGTACCTCAAAAACCCTGTTATGGCAGAACTAATGTTGCTGTTGAAGTCTGCAAAATTATGCAAAATAGTCTCACTATAACGAGAAATCCTCGCTGCCACGAGCGGGCAAGCCAATCTATTCCCCTAGTGTCAGTTAGGCTTGCTTCATCGAAAAATGCTCTCTACAGCGAGTAGGTGTTTTAGCAAGCTTACTGTAGCAAGTTAGGTTTAGCATAGTAGAAAATGATGTAGTTTTGCTAAATGATCCCCTAACCCTTTTAAAAACCCCTAACTCGGGCTCCTCCATACCAAAACCAAAACCTTCACCCCTCCCCCAAACATTATTTCTAGTTCCTCATTCCTAACCCCACTCCAATTTTCTTCTTTCAAGCTCAAGGTAAGGGATTTTGTTGGTTTATGCCATCTTCCTCTCCTCCATTTTATGTTCTTAGGTTGGGTGTTGTTATGTTCTTTATTGTTGTCAAGTAGGAATACTCCCCAATGATGTTAAGGTTAGTTTAAAGTTGTCTAGAGATCATTATAGATTAATCCTTAGTTTGTTTATTTCAATGGTAGACGTTGGTGCCACCCTCACTTCCTAAAGCTCCCTTAGTATTAGCCCTTTATATTCCACCCCTCTAGGTGAATGAGTTAAATCTCATGAGTTTATTTTGGTTAATATAAGTAGATTGCCTAGCGTATTTGAGCTTTTGGCAAATTAAATTTTGGACTTTGACATAATACAAGGTCTATATTTATTTTGCAAGAATTAGAAAATATGTTTTGAAGTTTCTCATGAAAACTATTGAATTTCCAAAATGCATGGGACTATTATTGGATTCAAATTGATTTATTATGAATTATTTTGTGATTTTAGACTTGATTAGGATGATGAGAATTGGTTATGGATAATAAGAAAAAAAATATAAAGCGATGTTGAACTTATAATTATAGAAACCCTTTTTGTGACTACAATATGATTTTAGAATAACGAATTACCAGAGGAATAGAGCTTTGAGTTAATGACAGTTAAATCATTAATCTTGGTATACCAAATACCCATGAGGGGCAAATTATCCTTACTTAGATTAGTCCATGAGGGACGTAGTTCGCGAGGGACCGTTAAGATTTCATATAGGTGCTCTTGTTTGTTAGGGGTTGAGCACTACCTATAGTTGATGGATAGTTTGTTCTTTTTATAATCCTTGAGGATTACAAATGATTTTATGTTTCTTTAAATTAGTATTTTTACAGCTATCATGTTTTATAAATAGAAATAATTTTGAACATTGCATTATTATTTATGTAGCTTCCTTCTTGTCCTATGTATGGTTGTAAGTGAGAATCCACTCACTGAGTTTTAAGATAAAACTCATCCCTTTTCTCTTTTGTTTTTCACAAATACAACTATAATATTGGATCCTCAACCTCCTCCCCTTCAGCAGTAGTGTACCATTAGTTTAGGTGAGTTTCATTTTGGTGTAAAGTATTTGTTATTTTGTAGAGTGCTCCAGTAGCAATGTGGGTAGGGTCCCAGACCATGCATGATTAAGCTTTTTGTTAATCATGATAATATTCATTCTGTATTTAAAATTTTATAGCTTCATGGTTATTTAGTAACAAAGCAACTTAGTTTAATTTGTAATACAACTACAGTTTTACGGATGATTTATGAAATGGGTATTCAAGGCTATTATGATGATTTGAAATTGCAAGCTAGATTATATTTACAATGGATTTTATGATTAAATTATGCATATATTATGACTCAGCAATTATGAGGCTTATGTGGAGATGAGATTCTTCACATCCTAGTCACATTCTCAAATCAGTTCGTGACATTATCTGTCACGACCTGACTTGGGAATGTGACCGGCACGTGGGGGATCTCATCCCCACGTAAGCCTTCTGAATGACTTGTCTCTCTATATGCATACTTTATTGTAAATAATACTTCAAATAAGATTTTCTTCTAAATTAATATCAACTTCTCTAATTAAAACATAATACTTGAATTCATAAAACTAGAAGTGATATCCAAACTCTAAGAACTTCTGGGCCAAAATCATTGATCATGAAATCATAAATTGTGTTATCATATGATATAAATATGAAATCCTGCTCAATTTTTTTAAAAAAAAACTAGATTATAACTACTTAGCCAATCTATTACATAATATAAATCTAAACCAGTAATTGAAATCCATACTTCGATTCTAGTAATATATGTGGAAATATATAAACTTTGAAATTAACTATAATGTCTCAAAATACATGCGTGGTTCGAATGCTGCCTGCAAATCTACTGGAGCCTGCTAATACTAACATAAACCTATACTAAGCCTTACTCCAAAATAAGGCTCGCCACTGGGAAAGAGCCGAGTCAACCAAACTGAGCTGAAACTGAATCTGTACCTGCAACTATGAGAGGAAGGGAGAGGCGTGAGTCAACGGACTCAGTGAGTAAGCTCTCACTCATCACCCACATGGGATATCCAAGGAATGTACATATAATACCATGCATGCAATAATCATAATCATTTGATATTTATGTATATAGCTATATAGGAAAACATTTCTCATTTCATAAATTCATGAATAAACAATTGTACACTTACAAGCAACTTGAAATTATTTTGACTAAAGTGTGACAGAGCCTAGGAAAACAGTATCTGCTGAGCTGAATAAATACATATATAATAACTGAAGCTATAAAGTCAAATGTCCCTGGCGGAAGAGTTGTGGGTACCTATCTAGGTCCTGTTATCTGTATCTGCTGTAGGGCGATATTGTCCACTGATGGACAACTTGATACCAAGGTTAACGATCTCATACAGCTGTTAACTAACTGTCTGTTTCCTAATCTCTCCCGTCTAAATTAGTTTGACAAAACCATAACTGAAAAATGGGTACTCAGTCCCTGGCGAACAGAGCCCATAAATCTTAGTATACTAAGAGTTTTGGATTCATATAACTCTAACAATCTGACTTTAGCATAACTGTGGCTGTGAGAATCGTGCCCAAGGGATCACTCATTTGTAGGCAACTCGATCTCAAGCCCACAGAATATGTATCTGGTAGTTGCTGAGAATCATACTAAATTCCATACCTCTTGGTACCATAAAACTAAAGTTCTAAATTCAAATCTTAAACTATCATAACTCTCCATCTACTTGATAATCTAAAATCATAGCTCAAAGTACTGGTGTTCGTAATCATAAAAGTCAAAATCATTTAACATTTTTATCCATAAAATTGGGTTATTCTCTTATTCACATTTCTCCAACATATATATAGCTATCTTAATTGAATATTCAAAACATAGCTTGAAATCTAAATCTTGACAACATAATAGTGTCGTAAACTCGTAAAACATATTTGATAAAAAAAACAAGGTTGCTACAACATATAGTTTCTCAATAAATTCATTCTTAACCATGTAAAACATTTTTCTAAAGCATACAACATAGCAATCATGGTCCCATGGTTTTGAAAACCTCATTCTATCATGCTATCATCATAAATTATAATTTTTCTATTTTGACATAATCATATAAAATCATATTCTATACTTTGTCTCATCTCATATTTCACAAATATCATGCATCAAACATAGTCATAATGATAAAACTAAGGCAATAAGGTCAAACTCACTCACCTGGAGAGGGAGAACAAGAGGGGACAACTCTGGCGGAGCTCCGGGGAGTAAGAATGGAGCCAGGGTCTACCATTATAACCATAAAACTCATTAATGATCTATGGGTACCTCTAGATTACCCTAACACAACTCTAACAACTTTCAGGGAGCACCCTCACTTAACAATAATGAAGAAAAATAACAACCCATAATAAGGGAAAGGAAGAACACAAGGGAATCTAACATAAATCAACAACAACAACTTACTTTAGATCATGAATGAAGAGGATTTGATCTTGGGTTGGAAGAAGAAGATGGAAAAAGAGAGGAAAAAGGGAAGGGTTCAGTTTTGTCTCCCAAAATGGGGAAGAACCCGAGCCCTTGGGGTTTTAAAAAGAGCCATAAGTGAAACGGCGTCATTTTTCTGATACTGTGCTGTCACGGGTTGTTCACTGTAGTGAACTTTATTCACTACAGCGAACATGGGGAAACAACGACTCGCTGCAGCGAGCTTCTTGGCTTGTCTGCTCACTGCAGCGAACATAACTCGCTACAGCGAGGCTGTTCTGCAGAATTATGCAGCAACAGCACCACTCAAAGTGCTCTGGCATCTGGGTTGTCTCAGCACTCACTTATTAAGTTAATGTTGTAACATCCTAATTTTTAACCCAATACTCTAGAACATATTCAGGTTAATCATTAGTCCGTTACGTCATAGCTTCCTTATTACCTTAAAATACTTAGCGGAAATACTGGTAAATTTTTTTTTGAAATATAAAAGCAAAGTGAGAGCCGCGCGACACAATAAATAATAAAGCACGAAGGGAAATAAAACAAGCATCGCATAGCAACATGACGTAAGCAAGTAAAGGCACATCAAAAGAACTGAACTACATATTTATATAATATTATATGATATGCCCACTCATGGAGAGTGGGGCTTAGTTTAGTACATCATGAACAGATACAACTTAAAGCAAATACAAAGGAAAGTACGACGGAATATGTAAAAGCAACTCCCCTACCCGAGTGCAACTAAAGGGATAACCTCTAAACAAAAGGAGGTCCATCCCCATCTAAATGGTGTGTACTCTACCCGGGTACTCCATCGGTCATGCGTCACCTCTTACTGATATCCATCTTGTGAGCGAGGCACATATCCGGGAAACTGGACGAGCTCCTCGGGCGTAAAGAGGTGGAACGGGGATCGAGTGACCCCGGCGATGTGGCCGCATCTCCGGTCGTCGTGCGAGCCGTGGCTGAGTCACGGTATCCTCACTGCCCTTCCTCATTAGTGGTGGAGTGGGGGCGAAGCTCTCGCTATACGGATGGGTAGGCGGGTCCTCCGACGGATCGGTCTCCGAGAAGTAAGTCCGGGGCACGTAGTCCGGATAGTCGCACATAGCTGAGGCGGTGGTGTGCATGCGGAGAACTCTCTCATTATGCATCTGTGGCGGCGTTCAAAAACCGCTTCGCTCGCGTGCGTAGTAGGTCTTTGTCGGGGATAAGCGATGGGTATGCACGGGGTGAGCAAAGGGACATCCTATGAACATGAAGACTCGCACCGTGCACTGTCCCTCAAAATAGTATGACCCGTGGCCCGGGTCATAGTGCACCTCCCATGTCGGGGTGTCCACGAAAACCACGAACGTCGCCATCTGAAGACGTGACGGAAAAAAAAAGATAGAGGGAGTGAGAATCTTGCTAAAGAATCTCAGTAGGGCCTCCTACTACCTAGGTGTCATCATCTACGTCCTCAGGAACCCTGGGTTTAGTATACAAAATAAGTGACCATGCATAAATGTCCATTTTTAGGATCTAAAACATAATTAGCCAAGGTTCGTTCATTTTAACATGATTCTTAATGTCATGGATGCAATCATATTAAAGAATGTATGCATGACTCTACTTAATGCAAGAAAGTTGTCATAACATTAAGAACATCATAATAGTGCCATAAAGTGGCAATTAAATTCTCTTTGTGACATATTCATCATACTTTATTTCCTCATAGCCACCCTAAAAGACAATCGCTCTGGGGTGCTCAGCCGAACCGGTGTCACCCAGAACGTGTCACATCTCTAGGTTATGAGCTCATCCCTTAACTAGTCGTCACTAGTTCTTACTTATCAATCCTGATAAGCGTAACATAATCATAAACATAATCCCGACTTATCGGTATGGGCTGGGGGCAATTCTTGAGGTGCTCGGCCGGTGTCACCCAAGAATTCATCTTGGTATCGATGTCACATGAGTTCTCTGGAGGTGCTCGGCCGAACCGGTGTCATCCGAGAACTCATCTTAGTACCTCATAAAAATCCATAGGTTTTCAAAAACTTTCTGAGTCCTCGAATTTGTCGGAAATTCGGTAGCATAACTGTAGCATGCCGAATTTCTTCTAAATTCTTCTTTATGCCACATAAGTCAATCAAACATGCATTCTCCATCATAATTTCATGCATTCACGTAATCATCGTCATACTTTCATAAGCAACATTAAAAATTCATTATGCGTTTGGTTCTACGGTGTCTTATGCTTTGACCCTTACGGACCTTAAACTTGTGATGTAATTAACCTAGCATTCTCTATCAAACTTTTATGCGCCTAAAGGTTCTCTTCTAAAAAACTTTATTATTATTTATGCTCTCTATTAAATCTGAACAACATCGTTCCTTAGGGGCAGCATTATGAACTTGTAATTATGGGGTTCTAGAACTTACCTTTTAAACCCTTTCTTGATTCTGTCTTCGCCTAAGACGCTATAAGTTAAACTTAAACCAATTGTGAGTCATTCCTATATCTAAGAACTAATTATAAACCATATTATCTACGTTATAAGGTTGCTGGACAGATTCTAAGAGTTCTAGAATTGCGGTTTTACGGTTTTCTAGTTACTAGTTTCTCTATAGGTGCTAAAATTCAATCCTACTTCAAATGTAACCAAATTTTTCATGATTAAACAATCCTAATCTGATTATATTCCTATTGAAATAGTTTAGGCAGTGTCCAAGAATAAATGAGTTAAAACTATGCTAAATCTTGACTTTACGATTTTTCTAGAAAGCTAGTTTCTCTCCTATCACGCATAGAAATGTTCCTACTTCAACATACATAATTTTTACTCATTCAAACACATCAAAACATCATCACAAAACAGCAAACTCATCATGGAAGAACCGAAACATTAAGTTCCCAAAAAGATACATAACTTGATATTTCTAAAACATATAAGTTGCTAGTTTCTCTTGCAATCATTTTCAAGACTTCTAAAACTCTTTTGCAAACCAATTTATTTTGTAAAAGAGACTAAAAACATCCTTAGGTCGGTGACCACTTAATCCCTCTTTAAAAGAGAATTAAATTCATAAACCTTGTTGGTGTTAATCTCATGATCTTCATGAGATTTTAAAAAGAATCCTAAAACTTAGATTATTGGCCCTTGTAGGTAGATGAAACTCATTCCAAGTTCATCATCACTACATGACCGAGATTATGCATTCAAATAATGCCTCCACATTAGACTTTAACTTGAGATAAAATGAGCAAGTCTTTGAGCTCTAAGGTCTTTAGGTGACGACATAATTAAACATGCTATGCACCTCATTTTTATTCTTCATTACAAAGTAAAGTGAGAGCTTAAAGTAAATATGCAAGACTTGAATATAAATATGCAAAGCTTAAAATAAATATGCAAGACTTGAAATATAAATATGCAAAGCTTGAATATAAATATGCAAGTTCATTTCTTTATTTTAGTGCTCTAGGCCCAGCAACAATCGACTTTAAGGCCGAAATAGAAAGGCTTTGAGATTTAGTTAGGTGATAGTGCAAGTCCTCATTTTAAATCTTTACGTTCTTTAGTGATGAAAAGTAAATATGCTAGACAAGAATGTAAACATGAGATACACTCCATTCTTTATCCTTTAACTTTAGGTGAGGGCTTGGAAAATAAATATGAATGCAAAGCTTAAAGTAAAATATGTAATGCATAAGCTTGAAATTTAAATATGAATGCTAGTCCATTTTATTTCTTGTTAGAGCTCATACAAGACTTTTAAAGGGACTTAAACCTCAACCCAAACTTATCATGACAAGATAAAGTAAAGATAAGAATGAACCTCAAGGGTTCTTTAAAATACAAAGTTTCTTTTCTTGAAATGTAGACATAAATGACATTTTAGTTAAAACTCAAACTCTAGAGACCTCATTGTGATGATCACATAATCATCATCTAGAGGCTCTCATCATCAAGCCATTGAGAACCTCATTGGCCAACATGGCCGAAAATATGAAGGAAGAAAAGGAAAAGGAATCGAAAACTTTTTAAGAAGAAAAGGAAACATTTGAAACTCTAGAGACCATGATCTTGATGATGCATTAACACCAACATCATGAGTCCTCATCATTGAGTACATGTAACCACTTTAAAATATCATCAAGATGAGAGGTTTCTAGGTTCATGAAGAAAGAACAAAAGAAAACATCTTTAACTTAAGAACAAAGATCAAGCTTTAGAGATTATCCAAGTGATGAACATTATCATCATGGAACCTCATCATCAAGCTCTCATTCTTTTGCTCTCAAAGGCCCACGGCTGAAACAAGGAGGAGAAGAAGAAGAAAAGAAGTTCTAAAAAGGATTCAAGAGAAACTATGAACACATAAAGAAATTAAGAACTTTAAATGAAAGAACTCTTGAAAGAAAATCCCTACCACGTGATTTGGAGATTGGGATGAGAGAAGAGGATGAAGAACTTGAAGAACTTGAAGGCTTGAACTTGAGAGAAAAAAGAAACTTTGAAGTGTTTTTTGAAAACTTACACTTAGCAAATGAACCCAAAATGATGCAAGTTCACCCAAGCATGCTATTTATAGAGAAATGAAACACATGCAAGGTGCAAGGAGGAGGAGGGGGTTCGGCCATACAGCACAAGGGCAGCCCATGAGTTCTATGAGGTGAGATGTTGTGATCTTGAGGCGTGGTTCAAAGTATGATGAGGTATGGTTCAAGATATGGCTCAAGCATGGTTCTTTGAGTAAGAAACAAATCAACATGTGTTGTAAATGAGAGAGAGATGGCCAAATGTGCATCAGCCATGAGGGGAGGATTTCTTGTATTTTAATTGTGGTTTAGAGTTGTGTTTAGGTGTATCTTTGATTAGGATTAAGATTAGGAATTTGAAAGAAAGTGTTTAGGTGAGAAAATGGGTAATCAAGGTTGTCAAGACACATTTAAGGAGTGTTCTTGCATCATTAGTGAGTTATAAACTCATTTTAGTGTATAAACAATTCTAGACACAATTCCTTGATTTAAGGAATTGGAGAGAAAATACTATTCAAGATTCCAAGAGTGAAATCTTGAGTTTTAGAAAAGAGATTTGAATCTAATCTAAGCAATCTTAGGTTATAATTAATTTTAATAATTTATTTTGACTCTAGATTAATTATGAAAATTAATTAATCTTCGATTAGAGCCTAATATTGCTTAGGTTTGTATTACATCATTAAGCTCAAAAACACTATTCTAGGGGCAAAATCGTAATTTTGTACTAAAAGCGCCAGGACCAGGGACTCAAGCAGATGTTTTGAAACATGTAAAAACATTGTTTTTAAACCTGCATAGGGAAAGTTTCAGGCTCAAACGGCACCTTTACTCACGTAAAACGCTATAGGGGTATTTTGGTCATGTTGACCCGAAACTGCAAAAAATGAGACTTTCACCTCCGAAACCACTCCAGGGTCATTCAATCCCCTTCAAACATTAAGTTGGCCCTTCGAGGACTGCGGTAGAGCCATCCTCAAATTAGAAAGAAAAACCTAGGCCATTTTGGTTATTTTCCACTCAGACAGAAAAATCGGGACGTTACAAATGTCCCCATTTATTTTACTCTCTACTAACTTTAAAATATAAATGTAAATAAGGAAATACCCCCCATTTGGATTCAAATAAAATATCATAAAAATCAAAATCCCAACCAATCAAAATCCAAATTTTGGGTTTTAGTTCAAATCTGAGAAATTTTGCGGTTTTCTAAACTTATGGGCTAAAAACGAAACATTTGGAGGCTTTATAAAATTTGTTAAAAATCAACCTTTAGCTTATTTTCCTTTAGGGAACAATTACCGAGACTTTTGATCCCAAGAATGTGGCTCTAACATATAGCCCTCCAAGGAGGTGTAGGATCCAGACTTAGCAAAATCTAGGACCCGATAGCATGGGTGGGTCCCAGGGGACCTCAAGACTTTACGAAACTTGTCCACTAACACGTGTACCTGGGATATCACATTATCCATTCTCAAACCCTAATTTGGGGGTCAACAAATACACTGTTCGTGATGGCCAGGAAAGCCTTTCTTGTCCCTTATTGTCCCTTCCCTTGTGTTCCAAAAATAACATCCAAACACATATTTAATGACAAAGTCCCTACCATGCCTTCTTATTCATTCAATTTTTAATCTCCCAGTCATAACCTAAGGATTAGATCTCTAATTTGCTTGTTGTTGACCCCAAAAAAAGGTATTATATCGCTGACATAATGAAGGACCCTTGGCTCCAAATTGGATTCAAGAGCCCCAATGCTTTTTCAATGAAGGAGTAAGTTATTAAAGACATCGATTTCAATGAGTTGTGGGGTGATGATAGTGGCAAAAATAAGATGATTTATTGATCCAAGTTGTTTTGTTTTTTTTTTTAATCTGTAATTAACAAAAATAAGATGATACATGGCAGATGAGGTTAAACAAAACAAAGAAGAAACACTGAGTTTTATGTTGAGCATGACAAGGAGGAAGAAATGGTGGAACATGACAATGACAGAGAGACTAAGGGAGAAATGAGGAAATAATTTACTATATGAAACGAAAAAATGATGATTTCTTTATCAGTGACAATTTGATCACAAACATGTCCATCCCCACTTAAGAATTTACTTAGTTTCTCTCTAGTGTTGCTTTGGCAGTGTTGAGCCAAAAATATAGTGTAGTGTCTTTTTTTGCTATTAGTTTGATTGCAAGAACATCATAACAAAATTATTTATAGCACGTCAAGCATAAGGAGTCCATATGTGATGATCACAATTGTATATCCTTATATACTTATTTGATTTGTCATACTTTTAGGATTCAAAACAATCATACTAATTAAAAAAGTCAACTGAAATATATTCAAAACTTATTAATACTAAGTATAGTTATGTTATTGGTCACCATTTTATGCTTCACCCACGCTTCCACCGTATTGGATAAGGCAAAAAGAACAAAATAGTGGTATGACACAAACACTACCACTATTCTTAAAGAAAACATTTATGATAAAATAAAATACAAACCCATTTCTCTCTTTTTCTTTCTTGCGTAACAGCACAAACTCATTCTCTTTTCTCTTGTCTTCTCTTTCGCATGCAAGAGATCACCACCACCATATCCATCGTTGTCACTTATTAGCTATTTGCTCATTTAACAATAGAATAACAACCTTGAAGAGCATAGATCCTTTACCCACAGAAGAGTAGTTGCGACAAATACGCATCTCTTTCACTTTTATGTAACAATCTTCCTTGTAAGGTATGTACGTTTCTCATTTACACTTCTCTTTTGATGGGTCTACTGACTTTTGGATTATGTGATTATCATGGTAGGTGGACGCTTTGAGCCAAATTTGATTATTAAATTAAGAATAAATAATTTGAAAAACTTGTAAACTTATACTAAAACTCGTAAATAAATGCTAAAAACTAGTTTACATGTTTTTTTGGTCATTAGTTTATAAGGTTTTTACCCTTGTTTTATAAGTTTTTTGCATTTTTTTTACAAGTTTAAGCACAAGTTTACAAGTCCTACAAACCAAGTGCAAAATGCTTGTCAAATTAAAACTTGTGAACCAAATACAAAAAACCTTGCAAATCGAATACAAAAAACTTGTAAATCTATACTTAAAACTTACAAACCAAGTGCAATAAGCTTGTAAATCAAGTTTTTTGCTCAAAGTGGTGCTACAAACTAGTCCTTAAAACTTATAAATTGGTCCTACAGCATGTAGACTAGTTTAATAAACTAGTTTATTATTTTTCTTTTATTATTCTACTTTCTTGAGAAAAATGCGATTGTCTGTTATTTTACAACTTGTTAGTACTTGTTTAGAGCTTTTCATCATGAGTTTACATTTTCAATTGGTTTTTAAGTTGTCAACTATAGTTTTTAAGTTTTTTACAGATGGTTTATAAGTTTTCAGGATGAGTTTTCAAGTTTTCTACTCTTGGTTTATAAGTACAAGTTTTCAGAATGGGTTTACAAGTTTTTTGTGCTTGGTTTACAAGTTTTCAACACAGGTTTACAATTTTTTTGCATTTAGTTTACAAGTCTTCAACACCGGTTTAATGTTTTTGCACTTAGTTTATAAGTTTTCAACAAAGGTTTAGAGGTTTTGTCCATTGGTTTAAGATTTTACATGTGTTTACAAATTATATTTTGGTTTAGCATGAGTTTGCCAATAAATTACTTTGATTTTGGTTACTTGAAATTGGTTACCACATTAAATTATTGATATTATTTTATGTAGATGATACATGAACTCATTTGTGTCCTTATTTTATACTAGATACATAACCAAATGATGCATTCAAAAGAAATAACAAAAAACAAATGAAAAAGAAGACAAAACCCCAAGAAGGCAAGGAAAGACATGAACATGATGGGATCAATGTGGACAAAGGCATCGATAATGCTAAGAAATTATATCAATATAATACATTAGTTTGTGATAATTATGAATCAATAGATAAGAGTATAATGTAAAATTATAAATAGTGATAATAGAAAGAAGAATTTTTCTTTGGTTGTAATAAAATTGAAATCTATGAACTAATTAGTTAATTTTTATGCACGACTTCCCTCTCGTGAGCATGCAAGTAACATGTAATTGAGTTGTACATCTAACCTCTTTCTTGAATTTATGATTTTAAACCCAAAACCCTTGGTACTGGAGTAAATTTTATAGAATGATTTCACTTCTTCTTCTGGATTAAATACTGTCCCAATAGCAGGCACTGAGAGGTCACAATCCTTATCATAGTCATCAATCTGAACCTCAACATCAAAATCTACATCAACAGTCATTGAATCATCCATACTTTACATATAGGGTGTGATACAAAACCTACAACAAAAAATCCTAATAAATTATAATAAAGTTGTGATACAAAATCTATATATACAATATTTACTACTACGTTTACAAGTTTTTACAATCGATTTTCAAGAATTTACAACCAATTTACAAGTACATATCTTGCATTAGGTATCCACTTTTTTATCACCAATTTCACAATATTTAGAATGAGATTTCAAGTATTTATAATCACTTTAGAACTTTGTAGCACCACTTTGTGCAAAGAACATGGTTTATAAGCTTAGTGCACTTGGTTTGTAAGTTTTGAGCATTGGTTTGCAAGTTTTCTACCACCTTCATATAAGTTTTTTTAACTTTGTTTATAAGTTTTAAACAATACTTAGTTTTACAAGTTCTTTAAACTTGGTTTACAAGGCTTGTAAACCCATGCTTAAAACTTGTAAATATAATGCAAAAAACTTATAAATCAAGGGTAAAAAACTTGTAAACCAATGGAAGTTTTTCCCCTAATCTCTTATATACCATTTTCACAATATTTAGAATCAAATTCCAAGTATTTACAACTACTTCAGAATCTTGTAGCACTACTTTGTGCAAAAAACTTAGTTTATAAAGCTTATTGCATTTGGTTTGTAAGTCTTAAGTACATATTTATAAGTTTTTTGCCATCTATTTACAACTCATTTACACTCGGTATACAAGTTTTAAGTAAAGCTTAGTTTTACAAGTTTTTGCACTTGGTTTACAAGACTTGTAAACATGTATTTAAAACTTGTAAACATAATGTAAAAAAGTTGTAAACAAATGATAAAAAGAACTTGTAAATCAATTTTAGCATTATTTTTTGAGTTTTAGAGTTATTTTACAAGTTTATTAAATCATTTATTCTCAATTCAATTTAGATTTAGCTCAAAACATGTACCAACTGAAAGAAAAATGCAAATGAGGAACCCATCAAATACCACAGACCTATCAAAAGAGAAGTGTAAATGAGAATCTCACATAAGAAGATTGTTGTAGAAAATTGTGAAAGAAAGAAAATGTTGTTTCTATTCTTCTGTAGTAAAAAAGCTACACTCCTACCCAAGAGTTGTTGTTCTTGCTTTGAGATAATCAAATAGCAAGTTGATGAAGATGAACATTGTGGTGGCGATGACAAGGTTGATGTTCTCTTGTACGCAAAAGAAGAGAGTTGCACACACACACAGAGATGTAGTTGTGTTTTTTTCTTTTTCAAAAATATCTTGTCTAAGAATAGTGGGTGTCATAAGTCATACCACTATTTTTTCATTTTCCTCCCCTCACATACAGTGGAATCATAGGTGTTTGTAGGGGAGGTGTGCACACAACATTACTTTACTAAGTATGTATAGAGCTTTTGTGATTTACATAAACATGTAACGATGGTTCTTCTTTACCCTTACTTCTTGTTCAAAGCAATTTATTTTTAACTTAGTATGTGCGACTTATTTGATTATTCATTTTCGACCCTCCTAACATAGTGTGTTTGGTTCTGTATTTGTAAAGTTGATCTTAGGTAGAGTTGAGTCAGTTATAATTGATAAGTAAAGTGATTTTTTTTTAGTAATTCTTCTAGAATTGATACTGATAAAAAGTTAAAAACTTTCACTTCTCCCAAACATCACTATTTTTTAAAAAAATCAATTTTAGGCTCTTATAATCAATTATGGGGGGCCTAAATGTAACATCCCATGTTGCTTTATGGATTGACAACTGTTCCCACAAATTAACATGGGTCTTTTCAGTATGTTTTGTTCTCACTTACATGCTTCCTGGGAAAAATTTTCAGGAGGTCACCCATCCCAAAATTGCTCCAAGTCAAGCATGCTTAACTAAGGAGTTCTTTAGAGATGAGCTATCGAAAAGAAGATGCATCTTGTTAGTATAGGCAGTACAAATCAATTCATATAAGCTCTCCTTAACTGTATAATCCCATACCTACATAGTCTCATGATCCCTCTTATTTGGGTGTGTAATCGGTCCACTCATGTACCCCTCCGCTTAGAAGTCTCAAGGCGTAGCTCCTTGTTGGTGCACATACATGCAGCGCAATCACTCTCAGGCAAATCGATCCTGGGCATTACATGCCCACCAACCAGCTTGGTTCATCATTTATGCATGGCAGAGATCGCGACGGGGACGGCGAAGAAAGAATTTTTATTTTTTGAAAATAATGGAGTTGTCACCAAGTTTATTTGAATTGGGAAAACGTGGAAAAACCCATTCATTTTGAAAATGGTCTTTGAAACCAAATTTGAGTTCGGGAATCGGTTATGCATAGGGAAGGGTAAGAACTTGATCTCTGCACCCTGTCTACAGCGTCTGACAGTCTAAGTCTTATTGCAAATTAAATAATAACCCCCTTTTAAATATTTATTTTTATTACAAAGAAAACTAAAAGGAATTTGTTTTTCCTTAAAAAAGAAAAGAATTTTTAGAGCTAGTATCACTGATTAGGTATTCTAAATGATAGGTTAACAATTGTCATCATTAAATCAACCTCATTATTTGAAATAAAATTTTTGATAGATAAATGAATAAATTTAAATCAAAAATGAAATTATAAATTATAAATATTTTCAAATAAGATAAAAAGAAATTTATTTTTTATATTTTATAAAAAAGAAAAAAATATAAAAAAAACAAGTATTTTTTAGAGAAATTTTAGTTAATTAAGTTGTCATATTTCAAATGCGAAATTTGGAGTTAATAAGCCGTCACGGCTAAATTAACACCCTTATCTAAAATTCCCCAATTACCCACATAAATGAATATTAAATAAAATATTCTAGAAAAAGAAATTATTTATAAATATAACAAAAATACAAAATTTGCATAAAAACAAGTAAAGAAGTATTAAAAATTTACAAATAAAATGAATTGTGAAAAGTTAATTTTGACTTGTGAGGATCGAATCACACCTTCTCGTATCCCTTGATGCGATAGGGAATTGAGAAGTCACGTAGTTATAAAAAAATCGTTGTTTAATCTTATTTTGAAGAGATTTAAAATATTAGTATTCTGGATTAAAATATTCTAAAACATAAAGTTAACAAACCGTCGCGGCTAAATTAACTCTACTTTTGAAAAGAGATTTTTAATATCAAGCTGTCACAGCTAAAATATTCTTAAAACATAGAGTTAATAAGCCGTCCGGGCTCAATTAATCCCTTAAAAAAAACAACTAAGCATATCTTTAATAAATCAAAATACTCAAGTATTTATTTTGAACAATAAATAAAACTTTTTTATTTTAGACTTAAATTAATTTATATCCAAACAAGCAAAGCAGAATGTAAAAAATAATAATAATAATAATAAAAAACTATAAAAGAATACATGACCATAATCACACAATTAACTCAAACAAAACACATAAATATACTAAAAAAATTTCATAAATACAAATATATAATTAATTCAAGCAAAACACTTAAATATATAAAATAATAAAACTAAAAAAAACAAAAAAAATGAGTAAAACACATAACAAAAAAAATCCACAATTACGCAATTAACTTCACCAAAACACATAAATATATATAAAATAATTAAACTACAATAATTCATACACAAATACACAAAGCAGTAAAATAATTATACTACAAATGCAAAATTATTACAAATATGCAAATAATTTAATCAAAATATATAAACATAAAGTATTTAAGCCTAAAAAGTAAAATAAATACAATTAAGCAATTAATTTAATCAAAACATAAAAATAAAATTAATTCATAAGCATAAACACAAACATACAACTTAACAAAACATATAAAGTAATTAAACTAAAAAAACAAAGGTCTTAATTACTATTTTTCTTTTTTTTTTATTCCATTTCAATTAATAGAAACACTAACACTAAATTCATCAAAAAAAAAAGAAAGAATTAAATCACCTTTTTCACAATTAATTTACTTAATTCTACTCAAAAGAAAACAAATCTCTTCTTCTTCTTTTTTTTTTTAAAAAAAAAACTTAAACTAAACTAGTTCTAGAACAAGCAAAATTAAAGATTGAACGAACACTCAAGAATTCAAAACTTATTCTAACATTAACTCAAACTAAAAACAAAAATCTTTCTTTAAATTTTATCAATATAAATTTTATCTAACCTAATCCTATTTTAATTCTACCCCTCAAATCATTCTACCCATGCCTTAACACACTCACACACTTATACACTCTCACACACACACCCACTCAAAACACACATACATGCGCTCATCCACCACCAAACCAACTCACTCCGCACTAAAAAGAAAAAAGCGGGGAAAGAAGAGTGCAGGAGTGAACGAGAAAGGGGAAAGGAAAACTAATAAAGGAGAGAAAGATCAGAGAAGTAGAAGAGGAAGAAACCGTGACATCACTGCACCAGCGTGGGAGGAGAGGCGAGTGTCACGAGGAGGAGTTCACCTTTACCTGCAGAAGGAGAGGGTCTTTGGTCAGAAAAAGGGGAAGGCAATTTGAGACCGGGAAAGGGCCGTGATGCAAGGATGCACCGCGAGGCGGACGGCGATCGGGAAAGAGGAAAAACGACCGCTAAGGGGGGGACCCGAGCCACTGAAGCTCTAAGAGGAGGAAGCCGCGATCTGTGCGGCGGTGGCGGCTAGTCCGGTGGTGGTGCGATCCAGAGATCGCGATGAAGATGATGCTCGAAGGATGAGCGCCGGCGATGAAGGAGGTCACGTGGAGGCAGCTAGGAAGGAAAAACCGGCCACAAGCCCTGGAGCATCCGGCGATGGAGGAAGTGTACTGGAAGCAGCGCTAGAAAGGAAAGAAACCGGCCTGGCCCGAAGCATCTGGCGATGGAGGAAGTCGCGGCTGAGGAAGATGGTGGCGTGGCGGTTCGCTCTTCTTCAGGTTCTGTTCTCCTTTTTCAATTTTATTTTGATTTAAAAGAAAAATTCTCCTTGAAACTTAGGTTGTTCATGATCCCGAAATTTGGACTTTTAGGTGGGTTGAAGGGAAAGGGTAGTGGCGGTGCCGGCTTATGGCAGTGGAGGATGGAATGGCGGTGGAGCTTGGTGTGTGATGGGTGCGGTGGTGGTCATGGGGGTTGTAGTGGTAGTGGATCGGTGTTGTGGGTTGTAGCGGTGGAGGCTCATGGTTGTGATGATGGAGAGGTTGAGGGGAAGAAGATGATGATGGTGGTATGGTGGCGCTGGTGAAGAAAACTGGGAGGCCGCGGTGGTGGCGAAGAGGAGGAAGGACATGGCCTCCCTCTTTCTTTTTTCCTTTTTTATTTTTCTTTAAATTTCTGGTAATGATTTGTTGTTATTGATGGGTTTACCTTGTTTTTGGGATATCTTGCTGGAATTCTTGCTGGTCTCTGTTGCAGGCTTCCTTGAATCTTTGGATGATTTGTGCTGATGTATTCTAAGATTTTTTTTGGTGATGGTCTTATGTTTGAATCTTTTTTAGTGATCTGCCTTCATTTTTTGTTTTCTGGAGATCCTTGAATGTGGCTTCCTCCTCTTTTTAAAATTCCTTTCCCCTCTCCCTATTCTCCGTTTTCTTGGATTCTTTTTAACTCTATCGAAAGAAAAATTCCATCTCTTCAGCGAGATTGGAAAAAAGAAAATTATTATCTTTGCATCATGATGTTCACCATTTCTGCTTGTTTTTTCTTTACTCTCCGTTTCACTATTGATTCACATGTGGGAGATGCCAAAGGATAAAGCTTGAGTGACTATATCTTTGTCTTTCCTCTTTTTTTAAATTAGTTATAGGTCAAAAGAATAATGGGCTTTTGGGTTCGAATTTTCTTTTTATTGTACAAACTGAATAACAAACTCAAACGAAAAAAAAAATATAAATAAGAATGGGCTGAAGACAAAACACAAATGGACTAAATAAAATTTTGGGTGTCAAGCAAAAACATTTGGGCCGAAAATGTAAACGAGCTGAAAATGATTTTTTTTATTATTACAACAAATAAACAAGGACAAAATGGTTTTTTTTTATTATTATTTTTTGGGAAATAAATAAAAATGAAAGAAACAACCAGCAAACTTCTCTATCCTTTTTTAGAGAAATAAAATAAAAAAACTAGATGGAATTTTTTTTATTTTCTTGTTAAAATACCGGACAAAATCGGGTGTTCACAATCCCCGAACCACACCATACTAGGAGTGGTACAGGCTCTGATACCATTTGTAACATCTCCTGTTGCTTTATGGATTGACGACTGTCCCCACAAACTAACATGGATCTTTTCAGCGTGCTTTGTCCTCACTCACACGCATCTTGGGAAATCTTTCCAAGAGGTCACCTATCCCAAAATTGCTCCAAGTCAAGCATGCTTAACTGTGGAGTACTATAGAAATGGGTTACCGAAAAAAATATGCATCTTATTGGTATAGATAGTACAAATCAATTTAAATAAGCCATCATTAACTGTATAGTCCTATACCTACATAGTCTCAGGATTTCTCTCATTCGGGTGTATAATCGGTTCATTCATGTATCTCTCTATTTAAAAGTCTACCAAGAGCTGCTCCTTGTCTGTGCCTTTTTTGCACCAGCGATCACTTCCCAACTTCGTCAATGAGCATTACACCAAACAGTCACCTAAACATGCTGATAATTTATGTTAATTAGATAACAATCATCTTATCGGTGTATTTTACCTTTATTGTTATGTGAACTTTGTATTTATAAATATGAGTGATGTAGTTTTTATCAAAAAAATATGAGTGATAAAGTTTTGCTTGTGCAAAATATAGGCGTGTCTATCAAGTTTCCTTTGAATCTGTGAATTTTAACCCAACCTAACTCACAAAATATGGGTTAAGTTGGGTTAATGGATAGGGTAAGATTAAAAAGTCTCTAACTTGTGTGTGTGTGTGTGTGTGTGTAGTGTGAGTGTGGAATTCTTAATAATCAACAAAACCCACCTCAACTCATCCATTTATTTTGAGTGGTCTTAAACTTGTATGAAACATGTGCAAATGTAATGGGTTTCTTTGTTGTTGAGCTTGAAAAATTACTTTATTGGATTTAAAGAGAATTATTTTGGAAAAAATGACCATTCTTGAAAAGATTAGAGTGAAGTCTATAACTCTATCAACCGTATGCAATTAGTGATGACACCGCTGGGTTCATGTAGTTTTGTTTTTTATGTTTTAGGACTTATTTATGCCTTTTTGAAAATTATTAAGCTGTGTGCATGTTTTCTTGAAACAATTTATATGCATTTTGAGACTTTTTAGTTGTCACGTTTGTTAATATATATATATATATATATATTTTAATAGATTGAAAGCTCAAAACCCCAGAACCAGGGAGCTACATGAGTGTACATGAGGTTTGTTACATCACAACAAGGAATAAACGAAAAACAAGAAAGACAATCAGGCAAGCAGCACACAATGCAGATAACAGTCAGATACCAACAAACAAGAAGCAAACAAAACTGGTGTGTTGGAGAGACTTAAAAACCAGCCATATCAGTCTGAAAAGTCCACTGCTATGTTCGAAAGACTTGATAAATCCTTCCACTCCCAACTGATATAGGTTTGACAAGCAAACCAAGGACTATCTGATACAGTTTCATCCTGCTTCCCGGGGAAAAACTTGTGTGGATGTAGCATTTCAAAATTCCACACATATATATAGTCCGAAGCATGACAAGCACAAAAACTTCATGTTTGATCAAAACTGTACTTTTCTTGATTTGAAGTATAATTGGCATCAGCACGATTCAAGCATCACACAGTAAACACTCCTGCAGTATGCACATTTCCATCTGATATTTGTACAACCCGCAGAGCATCATCAGAGGAAGATCAGCAGCAACATATCACCATCAGAAAAATGCACGAAACGGCGTAGCCAAAACATAAAAGAAAGACAACACCACGGTTTCATGTCCAAGAGCACACTAACCAGCCCCTATAACATTGCCATCAAGGCCAGTGTAGGGAGCTAAAAGAACCTAACAAATTAAACTTGTTGAAAGAGAACACCCAAAAATTCAATGTATCTTCATAGACTCACTTTGTAATGTTTCTCCAAAGGAATTTCCTTTTCCTCAAAGAATAAAAGTTGGAACAAAAATCTGATAGATCAAGGTTGCATTTCAAGGCCCATGTAGTGGACCGTTGCTTCAACATGATGAGCAGCTGCTCCTTAAGTGCAAACCAATTTGGCTCCTTCCCTTCAAAAACTAATTCATTTCTACTATTGCAAATAAACCTAACAAAATCAGGGTCATTTCATTTAGTGGAACCCTATACACAATGGAAATTATTCATCCAGTAGTGGTTAATCCTTCATTTTTGCTCTTTACCAACTCCTCACGAGCTAAATCTGTATTTTTCAAAGAATTAGGTACCAAAGAAAATCGCCAGTTGATTGTTTATGCTTGCACGTGTGATCCATTGGATCGATCTCATGTTTCGAAATTAAAACGTGTTTTGTACTTTTGGTATCCTAATTCGTCATCATTTGGTTTCGTGTTATACGGCAATATTTCTACTTCGAAATACGTACCACATTTCCCAACCGAATTATTGTTGACGGCCCTAGTTATATAAGTATATGTAGTTCATTTGTTCACATGAAATGACCTTGATTTTGTCGTGTGTTAAGAAGTGCGGTAATTCCGGGGGACTCCTTCTCAACAACGTAACTTTCCTAAATCAAAGCCTTACATTTCAGCCCATTAGGAAGCCAGAGATAAAGCCCCCAATTATTGCTGTGTCTGCATTTAGTGGATTTCTTGTTCCGTACGTTATGTTTATTGTTTATGGGTTTGAATTTTCAAAGAAAATAGAGGAGAATAAAGGGCTTGTATTTTAAATTGTTTTCAGAAGCTACTTTATATAAAAAAAAAGCTGAAAACTATTTTCCTTTAAAATTCTGATTATATTTTAAAAATTATTCAAATATATGAAAAATATTTTCTTTTTAATGAAAAAAGTGATTCTAAACTGGAAAAAGCAAAACAAATGCACCCTCATTCGCATCCAAGATTTAAACTTCTAAACATACTCTTAGTAGAAGCACCGCAAATAGTATTGATCTTGATCCAATAGTGCATGGGATCAGAAGTCCACATAATGTTCTCAACAATTTATTTTGTTTCCCTGCAGTCAGCATATAGTTTTGATTCCCTTTCCAACTCTGGCTTGTTGTATTGATCCATGGATAGAAGAGATTTAAGTAAGCAAAAATTACCATACAGAAAGTCTATCATTTCTTGAGGATAGAAACCTGGGTTTTGTTTTCTTGCAAATGTCTCTGCATCTTAAAGAGTAAAATATATAACTTGGGTTTTTTTTTTTTTACAAAGAATGTTTTACTTTGGATAGTTAAAAAGAATTATTAAGGACACGTTTGTCTCAGATTATTTTGAAGAATCACTTTTTATGTAAACTATTTGTGGCTACAGTCAGTTGTAACGTGGGCTTGACATTGATCCGTACTTCGCAAGCTTATGACTTAAACCAAATTTCTACTATCAATCTTCTTAGTAGCACCAATTAGAGGGATAAAAAATCCATGAAAATTAATCCAATAAAAACTTCCACTATAAATTAATGAGAATACAATTAATCTTCCTAGTAACACCAAAAAATTTCAACAATCAATAAAAATACCCATTTAATGGGTAAAATACAACCATATAACTCTATAATATGGATATTACAAACAGTCATTAGAGAAGACAATAAAATTAACAGGTTATATCACAATATTAACCTCAACATAAAAAAAAACTAGTAAATTTTTATGATAAATGAAGCATATTTACTCATTCAATGATAAACCCACCACCCTACCTTTCCCCTTTTCTTCTTCCCTTTTGCGGAGCTCCCTACTTCTCGCACACACCTCACATTTTTTATTTTTCAATTTTTCTGCTACTGTAGCATTTTATTTTTTTTCAATATTTTTTTTCCTTTACAAGTTGTTGGGCCCATCTGGAGGGAAGCCCACCAACACAAGTTTATTATGAGTGTAAGTGAAAATAATGTGATGACTTTGTATTTATTCAAGAATTTTTCATACACTACTTGCCAATAAAGGTCCTTTTTCTAGATCCCAGCAATTTGCAAAATTTACTTCCTCGAGCGAAATTCCCCTAATGGCATCGCCGTTGATAACTTGAGTTGTGGCTAGAGTATGCAGAAGTTGCGGCTATGGTATATGGCTAAGAGTGTTTTGGTTGACGATGGTTAGCGATCATGCATGGGGCCATAAACAAAGGGACTAAAAGCAATGGGGGTGTTGAAATGACGGATTGATGGGAGCATTGTCGCTGATGATGATTGATGGAGTGAAGGTTAGGATAAGTGGCAAACAGAAGGGGGTTGATAATAGCCTTACATGCAATGGATAGAAGTTGTTCCGCATGTTCGGCGGAGGGAGCCGTGCAATTAAGGTGGAAGCGGCTGCAAGAATCAAGTCACGCTAATAGAACTCCATTTTGCATGATTTTTTATATGCAAAATGGTTTGTGGCTCGAAACGGCACACAGAGACGTGCGAATTCTTTAAACAGTTGATTTATTTATTTATTTATTATTAACTAATAACAGCATAGATTTAAAAATTGGACCGGACAGGCCGGTTCAAACTAAAAACCAGTGAATCGATCACAGGTTCAGTTTGATTATGTGATCGGTTTGATTCTGCAATTAAACCAATTAATCATGCATGGTCAAAATCGCGATCAACCGGCCAATTTTTGTCGAACTCGTAAGTGAACCGTCCGGTTGATCCATTGCAACTAGACCAACCATAGAAACATGTGGAAATTTTGGTGAAAATCCCCTTGGCACGATTTGAAACCCCCACCATGGCAACAAGTGGAAGCGTGTTTGCCACTATGTCAGTCACGATCTTTGATACATATGTTACATTTATTATATATATATATTAGTAGGCCTTAGATTATATTTTATATATTAATTTAATTATATCTGGTTCAACTGATTGAACCAGTGTCTTAGTGTCTTCGGCGAGTCAATTACTGATTTGATTTTTAAAACTATGAATAATAGGTCACTGTTTGATCTCTTTTAGCACGTATGCTGATATTTAATTTACTTTTCATAAATTTTTTCTTGTTTGCACTATTTTTCATAAAATTTTAAATCGTTATTTTTTATTAGAGTTAATGTTTATTTTAATCTATAACATTATACTTGTGAGTTGTCTTAGTCCTTAACTTTCAAAATGAGTCAAATTAATCCTTGACATTGTTTACATGATTCAAGTTAGTCCTCTATCTCACTTTTATTTAACATCTTGTCAATTAGTTGATGATGTATAACACTAAATGATATCTTGACATGACAAGTGCTATTTGAAGTATAATGAAGTTTAAATGACTCATTTTAGTATCTAAAACTAGTCGTTTGACCCGTGCGATGCATGGGAAGATAATAAAAAATAATTTATTAATTATTATAAAAAATAAAAAATAATTTATTTACATATATCTTATAGAAAATTGAGTATATAAATTTATCTTAAAATTAAGTTTAATTAAATAGGTGGATAAAATATAAATGTATCATTTTATTTTATATCTTTTATTGAATATCATGTTTATAAGGTTGAAAATATCTTGATAGATGACCTATAACTAATAATAAAGAGTCTATTTTATGAAATTTTATATATTTTGAAAGTTAAAATTGTTGAATAAAGAAAGAGAATAACTGGATAATTTTACTATATCAAGACCCATTTATAGGAATGACAATGAATACCCACGAGAAAGAGGACATGTCCCACGTCTCTCGTTATTGTTTAGAATTTTGTCTTTCATCCTGATTCGCATCCCCTTTATAGGTCCCAATTTCTCATTTTCTATGGGGATGTTGAATTCCTATGATATTTAAGAATTTATTAACAAATTTTTAAAAAAAACTTTATAAATATTTCACAATTTGAAATATAAATATTCATAATAACAAATAGTATTAATGCAACATAATCCAAATTAAAATTAAAAATATATACAAAATGTAAATATAATAAAATACTTAAAAAATAAAGATGTATTATCCCTGTCTCTATCCCGTTTAAGAAACAGAGACTTAGCCACCATAAATTATCCTTATGAAAGTGAAATATGTGTCAATTCCTTTCCCTATTGGAAAATTCTCGTGTGTACAAATTTTTAATTTTTTTTATCATCCCTAGCCGTTTATATCTTTTTATTAAATTAAAATATTTAATTTAAAAATAAAAAAAATATAATTTCTAATTAATAAAAATAATACATAAATTTAATTTATATGATTTCAAATACACATTTTTCCTTGTGCATCCTTTTAATAAATTAAAATACTAATTTTAAAATATATGTTATAATTAATGTGTAATAATTAATAAAAATTATTTATAATTCTAATTTATATAATCTCAATTATTAGAGTAGTATATCAATTATAATTTTTTCAATAAAAAAATAATATAATTATTTACTTTTTAAAAATTAATAAATATTTAATATCATTATTAAAGAAGTGTAAATTATAGAATTGATTTTTATAAATATTTTAGTGTTAAAAAATTGAAGGTATTTTTTTTCAAAAAAATTAGTATGAAAAGATTATGGAATTGATAGATTGGAATATTTAAATTGTAAAAATTAAATACAATATAGTGATACATGTAGATAGATAATTTTTTTATTATGATTTTCAAAAGTTCTATATTTGAAATTAGAAAATTTCACCTAATTTCATCTTCATTTAGAATTTTGCCTTCATTCTCATTAACATCTCGGTCACGGGTCCCCATTTTTCATTTCACATGGAGATTTGAATCTCTATTGATATTTATGAGATTATTTAAAAGTTTTAAAAGTACTTTGAACTTCAAAATATAAATATCTATAATAACAAATACTACTAATACAACACAATTATGATAGGTTTGTTACTGTTAATGCTATAATTATATATATATAATTTTTATGGTATAATATATTGAATTATAATTTTGTTTATACTATTTTTTTATTTTTTGTATTGATTTGTTAATGGTAGAGAAATATAAAGGCATGATTGAAAAAAATAATTAATAATTAGAAGGTAAATTAAATTCAAAATCTTACATTAAGTGTTAAGATTATGAAAATGGTAGGGTATAATTTTTTTATAAAAAACACATGAAAGACTTTTTATATAATAAATCTTAAATATTAGTATAATATCAAGTATTATCATATTTGATTAAAAATAAATTATTACATTAGTATTATAATGTGTTTTAAATATTTGATTAAGAATAAATTTGATATAAATTGAATTTTAAGTTATTATCATATCAAAACCAATCAATCAGCAATTCATTAATAATTTGACCTATCTGTTTTCTTTAAAAAAAATATATGTTGATTTTAAAGCTTATTTATTTTCAAAATATTTTCTTTATAATTTTTTATATTACCTTCATAATAGAGGCTATTAATATCTCTTAATTTAATTATAGATCATAATTATATTAACATGGATTCTCTCTTAGTACAAATTATAATATTTAATGATTGTAATATTTGATTCTTTAATGATTGTAATATCTAATTTTATTTCATATGAAAAATAATTAATAAGTAAATTATAAATTAAGTTTTAAAAAATGTTTAGACATAAAAATTTAGAAAAGTGAGGCCTAAATTATTGTATAGATGATATCTGAAATCTAAATCACTATATGAATAATATATGTAATAGTTTTCATGAAATCAGTCTGAAATATTAGTATAGTAGATTTATACAATCAATAAATTTTATATGGAATCTTAATCATTAATAATTTCTAATTATAAATAAGATTTTGATAAATCTCTATCATTTTTTCTTTTTAAAATCTTCTCCAATTTTTTTAGTTTTTTTCAACACTAACTTTTTTTCAAAATTTATTCAAATCTTTTAAAGTATAAAATTATCAAAATTGTCATGAATCGTATGATTATTTTTTCCCAAAATTTATTCAAATCTTTTAAAATATAAAATTATCAAAATTATTTACAAGAGCTCATAGGTTATTGATGGTATAATTTTATGGTCATCCCAAGTGATTACAAGATTTTCATTTTTATCTGCGTATATATATAATTTTTTTTATTAAATTGGCATATTCTTGGTCTTCAAAAAATATTAAATAAGTCTATATATATAATCAAATAATGTCATCAGTAATGACATGAAAAAATATTCTGTCTTTAAATAATTAAATTTACCATAATCTTATTATTAATAAAAAAAAGTAAATGACATAGGCTAGCGTATATATTTTGTAGCTTTCTTATAATTTATATACTTAATTTCATAAATTTAATATGATAGTATTAAAAAAAAATCACCACCCGCATTAAATATAAAAATTTTAGATGTGAAATTAATACTAAATTATAAAATTAATTTATGAATATAATTCATGATTTCAGTATCACAATAATTAAAGATACTTAATTAATGTAATGCAATCCTATTATTAAATATGGATGATTATCAATGATATGCTAATAATATGTAATAATTGTGATTTTACTTTTTTTAAAAAAATTAATAAATTACTTCTTAAAAGATATGGGCTCTAAAACATTCTCATTGCGACACGTATAAAAATTTTCCTTAAAACGACTCTGAAATATTAGTATTATAGATTATAGATTAGAAAATTTCCTCTATTCTCATCTCCATTTAGAATTTTGCCTCCATTCTCATGAACATCTCGGTCACGGGTCCCCATTTTTCATATGGAGATTTGAATCTCTATTGATATTTATGAGATTGTTAAAAAGTTTTAAAAGTACTTTGAACTTCAAAATATAAATATCTATAATAACAAATACTACTAATACAACACAATTATAATAGGTTTCTTATTTTTAATGCTATAATTATATATATATATAATTTTTATAGTATAATAATTGAATTATAATTTTGTTTATACTATTTTTTATTTTTTGTATTGATTTTGTTAATGGTAGAGAGATATGAAGATATGATTGAAAGAAATAATTAATAATTAGAAAGTAAATTAAATTTAAAAATTTACTTTAAGTGTTAAGATTATGAAAATAGTGGGATATAATTTTTTTTATAATTAATACATGGAAGACTTTTATATAATAAGTCTTAAATATTAGTATTATATCAAGTATTATCATATTTGATTAAGAATAAATTATTACATCAGTATTATAATGTGTCTTAAATATTTGATTAAGAATAAATTTGGTATAAATCAAATTTTGAGTTATTATCATATCAAAATCAATCAATCAGCAATTCGTTAATAATTTGACCCACCTATTTTCTTTAAACAATAAATATGTTAATTTTAAAGCTTATTTATTTTTAAAATATTTTCTTTATAATTTTTTACATTACCTTTATAATGGAGGCTATTAATAGCTCTTAATTTAATTATAGATTATAATTATATTGACATGAGTTTTCTCTTAGTGTAAATTATAATATGTAATAATTATAATATTTGGTTCTTTAATGATTGTAATATCTAATTTTATTTCATATGAAAAATAATTAATAAGTAAATTATAAATTAAGTTTAATAATATTTAGACATAAAGATTTAGAAAAGTGAGGTTTAAATCACTATATGAATGATATATGAAGTCTAAATCACTATATGAATAATATGTGTAATAGTTTTCATGAAATCAGTCTGAAATATTAGTATAGTAGATTTATACTATCAATAAATTTTATATAGAATCTTAATCATTTATAATTTGTAATTATAAATAAGATTCTGATAAATCTCTATCATTTTTTTCTTTTTAAAATCTTCTCCATTTTTTTTTAATTTTTTTCAACACTAACTTTTTTTTCAAAACTTATTCAAATCTTTTAAAGTATAAAATTATCAAAATTGTCATGAATCGTATGATTATTTTTTTTTTCAAAATTCATTCAAATCTTTTAAAATATAAAATTATCAAAATTATTTGCAAGAGCTCATAGGTTATTGATGGTATAATTTTATGGTTATCCCAAGTGATCTCAGGATTTTCATTTTTACCTGTGTATATATATAAATTTTTTTATTAAATTGGCATATTCTTGGTCTTCAAAAATTATTAAATTAGTCTATATATATAATCAAATAATGTCATCAATAATGACATGAAAAAATATTCTATCTTTAAATAATTAAATTCATCATAATCTTATTATTAATAAAAAAGTAAATGACATAGCCTAGCGTATATATTTTGTATCTTTCTTATAATTTATATACTTAATTTCATAAATTTAATATGATAGTATTCAAAAAAAATCACCACCCACATCAAATATAAAAATTTTAGATGTAAAATTAATACTAAATTATGAAATTAATTTATGAATATAATTCATAATTTCAGTATCACAATAAATAAAAATATTTAATTAATGTAATACAATCCTATTATTAAATACGGATGATTATCAATGATATGCTAATAATATGTAATAATTGTGGTTTTATTTTTTTCAAAAAAATTAATAAATTACTTCTTAAAAGATATGAGTCCTAAAACATTCTCATTTCGACACGTATAAAACTTTCCCTCAAACGACTTGGAAATATTAGTATTATAGATTATAGATTATAGATTATATAAAATGAGCCATTTTATGACATCAAATGAGAGATTTAAATGACCGATTTGTATAATTTCAAATAACAAAATAATCACTTTAAACTTAATTTTATTTCAGATGATGAAAGGTATGTCAAAGTCTCAATTAACATTACACATCATCATTTGATTGGTGAAATTTTAAATAAAAGTAATTTGAGGGACTGACATAACTTGCATTTTATAATGTCAAGAGCTAATTTGTCTCATTCTAAAAATCATAAATTAAAATGACTCACAAATATAAAATTAAAACCTAAATAACATTAACTCTTTATTATCAATTTTGCTTTCTAATGTTCACGTCTATGCTCTAGAATAGCAAAATTTGAAGATTTAGCATTCACGTGTAGGTAGATGAATAGTGACATTTTCATTTTGAAAAAAAAAAATAATAGTAGCAGCCTCTATCCTGATCATTTTGATATGAGGAGCAGAAGCATGCTAAGTTGTAAAAATATCCATCTTGAAATTTGATCTCAAAATCCTATTCTTCTCTGCCCTTTTTAAAGTGAAAAAATTGATAAAGTATAAAAATAATAAATTAATCATCATTTATTTAGTGAGATTTATATATAATAAAAAATATTCATCTAAAAATTATTAATCTTTTATTTTTATATATTATTAATCACTTTATTTTAGAAGAGTCAAATCTTCAAAAAAGATAATTACCATATGAACAAAAATTCTCCCAGAAAAAGGAGCCATCTTTTTTATTATATATATAATATATAGTCAACACCAAAAAAAAAAATCAAATAATGTGAACTGATCAGCCGACTATTATTGACTTTCTGTAAAACTCGTGATTGTCCGAATGAGGGAGATCTTCACCAGGAGAAACAAAATTTGGTTGCACTCTTCCTCTCGTATTATTAGTTATTTTTAAAAAATTATATAATTTTAATATATTAAAAATTTAATATATTTAGCAGAAAATTAATGTATTTGGTAAATTTTTAGTTAGATATATCAATTTTTTAATATATTAAAATTATATAATTTTTTAAGAGTAACTATTAATATGGAATAGGAGAAGTAAATTATTTCTTTCTTTGTCACTAACATGATTTACTGTTCATTTGATCTCCCTTTTGCTTTATTTTAACAAGACATGTCCCAAGATTTATCAAGCTCTTATGTAGGTACACCCACTAATAGAAAAAAATTGATCAAATCTAAGTCATATATATGATTGATTTCGACTCCATCTTCTCCCAAGTCCTAGTGAAACTGTAGTAAAATAATTCAATAATTGAGTTGTCAGAGAAACTACAGTAAAAAACAACAAAAAATGCCGACAACTAATACCTGATAAAGTCCAGAATCATAAGTGCACTTAAGTCTAGTGGATAAGATTATGAAACCATGTTGCGGAAATAATTAAATACATGTATCCTTGTCTAGATTTGTGACAAACTTTTCCATAAAATTTCTTGTACTCAATATAAGATATAACTAGATATCTAACTCACGCACTATACGAAAAATTAATTATTTTTTAAAGTCTTTCTTAATTTAAGCTTATTTAAATTATTCAATATTTTTATTTATAATTCACTAAAAATATTCTTTTATTTATAATACATTCAATTAAATTTAATAAATTATATATATAGATATATATATATATATATACACACACTTTTTCAACTTTTGAATAATAGCTTATACAATTAGTTTATGAAAAGTGATTATTTTTAGTGAAAAAAATCACTTAATTGTATCTTTCATTTGCAATTTGCATCAACTAAACCATGCTAAATTTTTTTTAGTATTTAATTTATATAAAGTGTCTTTATTAAAAATTTTCATAAATATTCAATCATATATTAGCATGTTAGCAAAATAATTAGATTTAACTACTTATTAATCATCTTCAAAGTCTTAAAAATATGAAGCATATAAAGTATAAACACTTTATTTAACACCCTAAAAATGCAACAAGATTTTTTTTCATTAAACTAAATTTGAGTTGAATTTGTAGACTAAAAATAGAATTTATTTTATATGCACCATTGATAAAAAAAAACTCACACATACACATAATCATACATAATTATATCAATTTTTATAAATAAGAATAATTAAATAACAATGCAAAATATATTTATATCATTAAGGCATCAATGTTAATTTCTTCAAGATAACAAAATCTTCTTTTAAACATTCATCGATCTCTAGTTATTTTACTTATATATCATTAAATTCATTCTTTGTTTGAAATGTCATTGAAATTGTTTGATTCTTATTATAATCATTGTAACATCCTCTGCTATTTTATGGATTGACAATTGTCCCCACAAACTAACATGGGTCTTTTCAGTGTGCTTTGTCCTCACTCACATTCTTCCTGGGAAAACTTCTCAGGAGGTCACCCATTCTAAAATTGTTCCAAGTCAAGCATGCTTAACTGTGGAGTTCTTTAATGATGGGCTACCGAAAAGAAGATGCATCTTGTTGATATAGGTAGTACAAATCGATTCATATAAGCCATCCTTAACTGTATAGTCTCATACCTACACAGCCTTTAGGATCCTTCTCATTTAGGTGTGTAATCAGTTCATTCATGTACCCCTCCACTTGGAAGTCTGTCAGGAGCCGCTCCTTATCCGTGCTTTTTTGTACTGGCAATCACTCCCTGACTTTGTCCCCGGCATTACAATTATCTTAAGCATCAGATAAAAAATTAGCATCATATAAAAAATATAATGTAATTGAATTACACTATAAATTAGTATATGAAAATTAATATCAAAATAAAAATGCATCTCTATATCAAAAGAAAGAGTATCTAATTGTATAATTTCAAGCTATTCATATACAAATGAGCAGTTAAAATTTTTAAAATTAAATTTGAATGTATTATGATTTATAATAGTGTATTCAATTAATAAATTATTAAAGTACTAAATTGAGCATGATAATTTAATAGTGAAACATAGTATCTCTGCACCAAAAACAAAGTATCAAATTGTATGATTTCAGGCTATTTATATACAAATGAGTAGTTATAAATTTTTAGAATTAAATTTGATTATATTATAATTTATAATAGTGTATTCAATTAATAAATCGTTAAAGTAATAAACTGACCAAGATAATTTAATAGTGGAAAGTATTTTAAATTTTATTGCAAATAGAGAAAAAAGAGTAAGTGGAGTAATTTTAGGGCAAAAAAATCCAGACTTTTCATATACGAATAGATATTTATAAATTTTTTAAATTTAAGTTTGCTTATAAATAGATAAAAAAAAGAAAGTTGAGTCATTTTAGGCTTCACATAATATTTTTTTAATATTACTTTAAGATATAGGTATGTGATTTGGTCAAACAAATTAGTTAGAGTAAATTACTCAGAAAATCTCAATTAGCAAAAAGATTGGCAAGCATCTTCTGTCCATTTTCATGACCCATATATAGAAGCCTCTTTTATTAATCTATTGAGACCTGCCTTATTTACATTATAAAGCAACCCAGTTATTTTTTAAAATGAGCAAACCCAATTCAGTCAAATTTCAAGGTGATTTTGTGTCTCAGAGAGAGGTGGAGAGAGAGAGAGAGAGAGGGTAAAATACTAGCCCTAGTTGAATAATTCAACTGGCTTAGAAAGCAGTTGAACTGGAGAGAGATGTAAAAATAATCGATGGGAGTTTTGCTGGTTTTTAATATAATTTATTGACTACAAAGTTTTAGCATATATATATATATATATATATATATATATATATATATATATATATATATATATATGACTTCAGTGAATAATAAGTTTTGCAATAACCTTCTAGAAGACGGTAGTTTTGAAAAGTTTGTAAGGGTTTTGTGAGTAAGATAAAATATTTATTTTATTTTATTTATTAATTGATATATTAATTTTATAAGTTATTATTATTTCATATTTTTTATATTTTTAATATAATAATTAATGCGTCAATTAATAAATTAGATGAAGAAAATATTTTATCTTGTTCTCAAATCACCAAAAAAAAATTTCATGATTTTATTTCTTTAAAAAGAGTTTTTTATTTTTATTAACATTATTCAAACTAGAAATACCAATTATATGAGCTGGATGGGGGTTGCTATTAGAGATAAAGAAGCTTCCACAACGGTACATATAAGTATTTCTGTCATTCATTTTAAGCAAAAAATTATCAAAGATGAAATATAAAAGATAAGAGAAACTCAACTATAATCAACTGCTAAAGATTATAAATCTGTAAGATTATGTAAATATTATATTCATTAGGAAATATTATAAGCAAAGTTTCTTAGCTGATTATACGGGCACGAAATATTGTTACATGATCTTATTTACCTTCCAATCGACAATACAGCTATATTCACACCATCACAGAAGAACAAACCTTGCAGGAAAATACATTGATGATATAGACACATTCTTATAATCTTAGAGAATTGTAATGCTACCTGAAATGAGATGATGATATTAGGAGACGCGACACACTCTTTACTACTAGTAGTAAGGAACATATATGCATTTTCGTAGTATCTAAGCCACGAGAAGAATTGTAGCGAATAGAATTCTCCCAAAGCATTGCAAATTAAATCTCTCAGTAGTAGAATAAACCCCCATCACAATCCTGGTAAAAACTATCGTTGTGGGTCCAAAATTCAACATCCCATATGAAGTATTCAGGTTCATGCACCAAGGGCACAGTTGCATCGTCACAATGAGGAGGGACATAGGAGACGTCAGTGAGATAAGGTTCTGTCCAGAAGTCTGCACTCACGGGCTCATTGTATGAATGCAGAAAAGCAAGGTCATCATCTTCTGGAACAAAATTATTCTCATGGTTTTTGGCAGCAGCTTCAGCTTCCGTTGTTACGCAAGAGAATCCACTAGTAGAGGATGGCTGTGGAGACATTGGGCCAATGTTGCTGTTCTCATCGGCTGAAAGATCTCTCTCCATTTGCTTATCATCATTGCCGTCCATTAATACTGGGGAGTTGTCATGATTCTTTGTCTTGGAGGCTTTGGCTTTGCCGGTTCTATTGCTTCTAGTGCCTGAGTCTGACTTGTGCTCAAAACGCTCCTTCAGTGTGGTGTGCCAGTGGTTCTTTACCTCGTTATCCGTTCTTCCTGGCAAATTTGCAGCAATCACAGACCATCTGTGCAACATATATCAAGGCGATTCAGACGCACCATAAAATAATTTTTATTGTACTGCATTTTAGGTTTTCCCTTCTGGTTATCCAAAAATATTCGCTCTTCCATGATATACCTTGCTGCTTTGACTTTGTTGACACATTCTAGGTCAATGTACCAAAAGAATCAAAGCAACATTTATTATGAAACCAAACAAAGGGAGTATAGCGTAGGTGTCATATAGATACCTATTGCCCAGTTTTTCGTGAAGTCTGATAATAGTCTCTTCCTCTTCTTGAGTGTAGTCCCCTCTTTTGATGTCAGGCCTCAGGTAATTCATCCACCTGAGTCTGCAACTCTTGCCACACCTTGCAAGACCTTAAATAACGGAAAAAAAAGTCAACCTCTCTTTTTGAGAATTGCAATTCCAATATGGCTGAAATTATTATTAATGAAACGAGTTATAAAACCAAGATGGAAACAACATATTATAATTAATTTATATCATTATATTTGTGTAACAAAACAACTACCTGCAAACTTGGGGAGTAAACGCCAATTCCAGCAGCCATACCTAGTAACATAGGCGACCAACTTCTTATCTTCCTCTGGAGTCCACGTGCCCTTCCTCAGTCCACTTTTGTCACAACAAGGGGTTCTCACCATTTCTGCATGTAACAATAAATTGCTTGTTTATTTTTTCTTTTCCCCTCTCTCTGTCTCTTTTTTTGATAGACTCTCTCTCTGTGTCTCTGTTTATATATATATATGGTAGTATTCAATTCAGTGTTTTTGTGTGTGTGTGTGTGTCCGGAGTCCAGACTTTACAAATGTGAGTCAGACGCATTAAAGAGGCAGATGGGAGGGGCGAAGGGAGGCGGAAACTCTTCAGTCCTGCATTTTCTTCGCTTATGACTGTCAAAGCTTGAATCTTCACCTCATATAGAGCATGCGTTCACAACGAAAACGTGTTGCACGTCTTGGATTTTCGTTCAGTACATACTGTACCCCCCCAATTGGTCATTGCACATTTCTCTCATACGTCTTAATTAAATCAATTAAATCAAATACAGTATAATTGGGACAGGTAAACACAATCAATCAAATTTACTATACTATTTTCGGATGGAGAAATGATTAGACCATTATAAATTTCAACATATTCTTTCAATTTTAAAACAATAAAATAAAAGGCGTAAGAAATAATACAAAGGAAATAAATGATGTACAAAAAAAAAATTCTTCCAAAGATTTACACATAGAACCCATCTGTTTTATTTTTTTACTAATAATTATAAAATTTTAGTGTTTGGAAACTTTTATTTGAATAAATTTTTAATCTATATAAATATAGTAAATTTTAATTTTGGTTCGTATTGTATGAGTTTGGTTATTAAGTGGTGATATTTATCGGAATCAAAAGAATAATCTAAAAAAATCTTTGAGGGCCAAATCCAAATTTTCTAATATTTATAAATGCATATTTTTAATTTTTTTTAGTGACCAAAATTAGAACAGTAATGACCAAAACCATTTTTTTAAAAAAGATCAAACCGAAAAAAATAGGAACAAAACTAAAATTCTCCTTGAAAATATATTTAAACCTAAAATTTTACTCATTACGTTGAAAAAGAAAAAAGATTCTAAGAATACAATAAAAAAAACATAAATCAAAGCATAAATTAAAAATATTTTAATAATTATGAAATCAAAATATCAATTAAAATTAAAAATAGAGTAACACCATCAAAGTACGGCGGCGCTTCTTGGCCACAAGCTTTAGATATAATTGTTGTCAATAATTCCATTTGAGAGGTTTAGATACATCCCAGCTATCAACTTCTAGATATCTCTTGTAGTCAAGCATCACTTTAGATTTTCAACGAAGTAGTATTAATATACTCGACGGTGGCCTTCTAATGGGATTCTTTCCTCCCAGGCCATTAAGTTTTGGACTTCAATTTTTTTTTTATTATATAGGATATCTACTATCAAATACAGTAATTAATTTTTTTGTTATATTGTAAACTTATTTAAGAGATAAATGCTTATTATCAATTTTAAAGTTACTTTATTAGCAATGTGAAAATCAAATTATTGACGGTTGATTAAGAAATGATAAAACTCGCACCATCTCAAATAGGCCTATGGTTATAACAATTCTATGAATTGACATCAAATCTAGTGATTATTAGTATAATAATTATTCATTATAATTTATTTTTGGATAAATTATATTTACCTCTTTTAGGATTTGTGAAAATATAACTCACACCTCTCTAATTATCCAGCTTACACCCACACCTCTTTTACTTGTCAAATTTTAATTATTTATATTACGGTCACACTCTTTATTCACATAATACCGTTAGTAAACTTAACAGAATGATATTTTTGTGATATTAAATATATTTAATTAATAAAATTATAAAAAATAACTTTACTCACTCTGTTAATTTTAAGGAGATTTGTATAATTTTATTAATTAGGAACAGTTAATATTATAAAAATATTATTTTATTAAATTTATTAATGGTGTTCTGTATGAATGAAAAGTGTAATTGTAATATAAATACTTAAAATTTGATAAGTAAATGGGGTGTGAGTTGTATTTCTATAAACTTAAGGGAATGTGAGTGTGATTTATCCTTTATTTTTTCCTCTGTTTCCTTATGAGTGTATGTTTTCAAACGAAATTTTTGTCAAAAATCATTCATTATTTGATAATCTATAAGACTTATTAAGAGCGTTAAATAGCTACAAAAGGTTTGTTACAAAAAGTGACAAGGAACAGGAGACCATTCAAACCTGTAGAACTACTCGCTTGGGTCGTAATACATGCGGCTGAGAGTTACGATCACACGGTGAATATAATTCGTAAACCAATTATTTTTTATGTTTCTGCACCACTAATCATTTTCCATTTATTAATTATTTTTCAATTTTACCCTAATATTTCATTCTCTCAATCAAATCTAATAGCTATATAATCAATGAGTAAAGAGAGAGAATAATTAATCACGAGATGTGGTGTGATGACAACTCACTTTGCCCCTTAATCATGTGATAGAGGGTCAAACATCGTAAGTCTTTTAGACCTTATAGTTAATAACAGGAATATCTCCCCTCATCATCATAATTTTTTTTAGTAACATAAAAAAATTATTTCCTCCATTTATAAACAAAATTCAATTTTTAAATGTATGTACAAACTAACAAAAATGTTTTATTGATTTCCAATTTAAAGAAATTGTAGCATATTTTACAAAGTTAATCCCATTATTTTTTTTCCTCTCTTCTTTAATATCCTTCTCTCCAAATCATATATATACTCTATTTAGTTGAGAGATTTTAGGCAAACAAGTTTATTTAATAAGAGTAAAATGGTAAAATTAATTAATTTTTTATATTTTCTAAAGTGAATGGTAATTATAAAACAAATAGTGTTGAAAAATGATAATTATTTAAAAGTGGATAGGTACAAAAATATTAATGTACAATTTTTTACTCTTAATTAGACTATTTATAATAACTTATTATTGCTTATTGAATTATAATAATATACAATTCAACTCATAATGATATTTATATAATTAATTAACAACTAGTATATTAATTTTTTGGTTTTTCAGAGTATCCCTTCACTTGACATATGAGAGACTAATCTCCCGAGGTAAGGTTAAACACCTAAGTGGGGACCATCCTAATAGTGTTATTTTTTCATAAACATGAATCTTGATATGCTTATGGAGACCCTGATTTGCAATCTAAATTAATAAATGAGATGAGGATCTTTAAAAATGTTGGATAAGATTTTGGAAGGCACTCTACCACTGTATGTGAATAGAGTACAGTAATACTAAGTAAATTTAGCAATTGTTATTTATTTTTATTCTTTATTTTGTAATCCTTATTATAGTTAAATAATATGCACATTAATTTATTATATTATATGTATTATTCTAGATCAATGTGGGAATCTTATGGATGCAACGCATCAAATTTGAAAAAATTAGCTATTCGTATTTTATGTCAAACTTGTAATGCTTCAAGTTTTGAGCAAAATTAAAGTGTGTTTTGTAACATTCTAATTTTTAACCCAATACTCTAGAACATACTTGAGTTGTCGTTAGTCCATTCTTGTGGTTCTCATTTTTACTTTGAAATACTTAGCGAAAAATACGGGTAAAATTTTTTGAAATACAAAGTGAGAGTCGCATGATGCGATATAACACGTAAAGGACAAAACACACATCTCATAACGTCATAGCATAAGGCACATAAAGGCCGCGTGAGAAAGCGGCTGAATATCATCTCTCACACACACACACACACATATATATATAACTTGCCCACTTATAAGTGTGGGACTTAATTTAGTACAAAGGAATACATGAAAGAAAATACAACATAAACATAAACATAAACTACTCCCCTACCCGAGTGCATCTAATGGGTAACCTCTAAACAAAGAAGGTTTATCCGTAAATACATGCGGTGTGTGCACTAACCGGGCCATCCCACGACCTCTCTTGGCGACTATCCTCGAGTGTGGCACATAACCAGAAAGCGAGCAAGCTCCTCCCGAGAATAGGCGGGCAGGGGCTGGGAGTGACCTCCTGGCCTCATCTCCGGTTGTCGTGCAAGCCTCAAAGGTGAGTCACGGTAGGCTCGCTTACCCTCCCCAAAAGTCCATGGGTATGGTGAGGAAGATCCCTCGGAGTACAGGTTTGCCGAATCCTCGGAAGGATCAGTCTCCGAAAAAGGAAACTGACAGACAGCAGGGCACATCTTGAGGGTAGTCTCGAGCAGCGACCCGACGGTGGAGTATGGCAAAGCTTCTCCTCTCGGGGACGTACGCGCTCGAACACCAGGTCATCGTCAAAAAGTGAGACGGGGGAAAAACGATGGGAATGTACAGGGGGAGTGAAGGGTCGACTCATGAACATGAATACTCTAACCATGCATCGACCCACAAAATGGAATGGCCCGTGGTCCGAGTCATGGTGCACCTCCCATGTCGGCATGTCCACGAATACCACGAATGTCACCATCTGAAGACGTGACGGAAAGAAGAAATAGAGGGAGTGAGAATCTTGCTAAAGAATCTCAGTAGGGCCTCCTACTACCTAGGTGTCATCATCTACGTCATCAGAGCGTGGGTTTATTTTAAGTAGAACAAGTGAGCATGCATCGAGTTCATTTTAAACTTTAAAATATACTTTAGCCAAGGTCCATTCATTTTAGGATGATCTTAATGTCATGAATGCAACATAATAGAGAATGTATACATGGCGCTACCTAATGCACATACATAAATCATATCGTCAAGCATCATCATACTTAGTGGCATAAAGTGGCAATAGAAACATTCATATGGGACAAACTTAATGATATAATCATAATCATGAAACTTCTCTTCCTCATGGGCCGCCCTAAAAGACAAAGCGCTGCAGGGTGCTTGGCCCAGAGGCAGTGTCACCGGAGCGTGTCACATCTTTAGGTTATGAGCTCATGCAGCCAACTAGTAAATCACTAGTTCTTACTTACCACTTAACGATAAGCGTATCATAAATCATAAATCCCGACTATCTGAGTATGGGTTAGGGGGCAATTCTCTTAGGAGTGATCGGCCAAACCGGTGTCACCTAAGAGTATAAATTGGTACCGATGTCACATGAGTTCTATGGAGGTACTCGGTTGAACCAGTGTCATCCTAGAACCCATCTTAGTACCTTAATTTTCAAAATCTCTTTAATTCCCCAAATTAAGTGGAATTAGTGCACGATGGCATTACAATTCCTTCCAAATTTGCTTTATGCCACATAAACATATATCCTCATGAATTCCTCATATGAATAACATCATCATCATTTACATACCACATGCATCATCATTTACATACCACATGCATCATCATAGAACATTCAAATGCTTACCCTTACGGTAGCTTATGCTTTGACCCTTACGGGTCTTAATCTTGAGATATAGTTCTCTAACATCTGTCGTTCATATTTTATGCACCCAAGGGCTCATAATTAATCATCATTCCTAATTCTCATATTCATTTTCAAATCTGAAAAGCATAGGGCAGAATTTCTAACTTGTGGTTACGGGGTTGTAGAACTTACGTTTTAGACCCTTTCTCGGTTCCGTCTTCGCCTAAGGCGCTATAAATTAAATCTAAATCAATTATGAGACATCCCTGTGCTTAAGAACTAATTATAAATCACATTTATCATGTTGTAACATTGCTGGACAGAATCCAGAAAATTAAATGTTCTAAGAGTTCTACATTTGCGTTTTTACGGTTTTCTAGTTACTAGTTTCCCCATAAGTGCTAAAATTCAACTCTAGTCCAAAAGTTACCAAGTTCTTCATGTCTAAACAATCCTAATCTGATTATGTTCCCATTAAAACAGTTTGGATAAGTTCCAAAAACAAATGGGTCTAAACTGTGTTAAATTCTAACTTTACGGTATTTCTAGTTAGTTAGTTTCTTGCCTATCATGCATAGAATCGCTTCTACATCATCATGTGATATTTCCACACATTTTAACTCATCAAAACATCATCATACAGCCACAAGCTCATCTTGACAGTACCGAAAACATCTAACTTCAAAAAGAGAACTAAATTGACATCCCTAGGTACATAAGTTAACTAGTTTCTCTTGGAATCAAATTAGAATTTCTAAAACTCTTTGCAAATCATTTTAATTCATCAAGAGACTAAGAGAAGCCTTAGGTCAGTGACCAAAATATATTTCATCTTCTAAAAGGGAATGAAGTCATATCTCATGATAACATAACCTTGTAAAGATTTGTAAAGCTTTAAGAAAAACTTAGAACATAGACTATTAGTCCTTGTAGCTAGATGAAAACTCATTGCAAGTCCATCATCACTACTTGGCCAAAAACATGCATCCAAAGAATGCATTCACATTAAACTTTAACTTGAAATGAAATGGGCAAGTCTTTGAGCTCTAGGTTCTTAAGTTATGACATAAAATAAACGTGCTCATGCTTTTCATTTTTAATCTTGCCTACAAAATAAAGTGATGACTTAAAATAAATATGCAAGGCATAAACTTAAACGTGCAAGCTTGAAAGTAAATATTCAAGGTTCAATTCTTTATTTTAGTGCTCTTGGCCCAACAACAATCGACTTTAAGGCCGAAATAGAAAGGTATTCCAGAAATTAATTAGGTGATAATGCAAGTTCAATTCTTTATTTTAGTGCTCTCGGTCCAACAACAATCGACTTTAAGGCCGAAATAGAAAGGCTTTGAGAATTAAATTAAGTGATGATACAAGTTCCATTTTAATCTTCATGTTCTTAGGTGATAGCTTGAAAGTAAAGGTGCATAGCAAGAATGTAAATATAAAGGCAAGCATAAAATAAATTATGCAAGTTCATTTTATCTTTCTAGAGCTCTTAACAAGACTTTAAAGGAACTTAAACCTTAACCCAAACTCATTAAACCAAGATATGGTATAGTCCAGAGTTCTTAGAACTCAACATAATATTTTTAAGAATCAAACCATGAAACTTAGAAAAGAAAGGAAAAGGGCCGAACCTCAAGAAGGAAAAAGGAACATTTTAAAACTCTAGAGTCCATGATCTTGATGATATATTAACACCAACATCATGAGACCTCATCATTGAGTCCTTAAAACCATTTTGAAGCATCATCAAAGTTGGAGTTCCTAAGAGTTCAAGAAAGGAAAAACTAAAAACATTTTTGCTCAAGGACAAAGATCAAGCTCTAGAGTTTGTTTCAAGTGATAAACATCATCATGAAACTCTCATCATCAAGCTCTTATTTCTTTGAACTCCAAGGCCTATGGCCAAAAATGAAAAGGAAAAAGGAGTAGAGAAGTTACTAAGGAAACAAGAGAAACTATGAGCAGTAGACTTGAAACAAGAACTTTAAAGAAAAGAATACATGAAAGGAAATCCCTACTTGGTGTGATGAACTTGAAGATGGAAGAAGAAGAGGAAGAAGATGAAGAAGATGGAGAGCTCCAAGAACTTGAAGAACACAAGAGCTTTGAGAGAAAAAGAAAAGGCAGTGTTGCTAAACATGATGATCTAAAAGTGATCTGAGCTTCCAGGCCATCTATTTATAGATAAATAAAGCAAATGGAGGGTGTGTGTGGTGATGAAGCTTGACCATGAGGAGTCTTGAGAATGGGAGAGAAAATATCTCTTACAAGGCATGGTTCAAAGCATGGTTGGAAGCATGATCAAGCATGGGCTCAAGTATGGTGCAAGCATGGGTTAAGCATGGTTCTTCGAGTGAGAAAACAATTTAACATGTGGTCAAAGGGGGATGAGGCCTGGCCGAAATGCATCAGCCCATGTGGGGTTGTGTTTGCATTTTAATTGTGGTTTAGAGTTGTGTTTAGGTGTATCTTTGATTATGCTTAAGGTTAGGAAGTTGTAAGAAAGTGTTTAGGTAAGGAAAATGGATAATTAGGGTGGTCTAGACATAATTAAGGAGTGGTCTTGCACCATTAGTGAGTTAGATCCTCAAATTAGTCTAAACAACTCTGAACCAGGCCTTACTTGATTTAGAGAATTGGTGAGAAAAAATACTATTCAAGATTCCAAGACTAGGAATCTTGAGTTCTAAAAAGGGATTTAAGTTTAATAATCTAAGCAATTTTAGGTTCTAATTAACTTTAATAAATTATTTTGACTCTAGATTAATTAGGAAAATTAATTAATCTTCAATTAGAGCCTAATATTGCTTAGGTTAGCTTAGTTACGTCATTAGGCGTAAAAACACTATTCTAGGGGTAAAATCATAATTTTGCCTAAGCTGAGGACCACCAGGACTTGAGCAGACCTCTAGACACATGAAAACATGTGTTTTAAACCTGCAGGGAAAGTTTAGGAACAGCGGCACTTCTACCGCGTAAGCTTATAGGGGTATTTTGGTCATTTTGGCCCAAAGCTATGGAAGCAGTTTTTAAGCAGGAAACGTTGAAGTGATTCAATCCACCAACAGCGTTGAGTTAACTCTTCGAAATTTCTGGAGTTGATTCTACCTCGAATTGGTCGAAATGGCGCCGAGCGTTTGATCATTTCCCTCAGACAGAAAAATCGGGGTGTTACATGTTTGAACACATTTGCTCAAAGCAGAGATATAGGTTATTAGAACATCAAAAGCTAAATGACCTTGTTTATATTCATTGTAACTTGAGGCTACAACAAAGGTATTTTTTTCATATAACTATCTATTTTTATGAATATTTAGTTCTCAAAAGTATTTTGTTTATCTTGATATGAATAAATTGATAAATATAGGAATCGAATAAAGGCCCAAAGTTATGATCCAATTTATTTTGAGACATTAGAGGACTATTCACTACTAGAAAATTTGTTATTACCGATGGATTTTTTACATTACCGACAGAAAAATTTATTATCGACAAAATTATCGACAGATTTTATCAATCGGTAATAACGTCGTTGGAAATAATTATCGATGAAAAAATTCATCGAAAATTTTTACTGATGGATTTTTTGACGAATTTTTGCATCCGTTGGTAATTAGCTTAACAAAATCGTCAGGAAATTTGTCGACAGAAATTTTTAATGATGGATTTTTTATTTATTATTGATGAAAAATTCATTGGTAATATTTTATTTTTAAAAATATTTTTAAAAATTTTTAAATTTATCGACAGATTTTTCATCGATAATTAGTCACTTATTTTATTTTTGAATATTTTATCGACGGATTTTCCATCGGTAACCATAAATTCAAAAATTTGAAAACTTATTTCTTTTTATTTTACCGACAGATTTTTCATCGGTATATTTAATGGTTTAAATTTTATTTTTCCCTTTTTAAATTTACCGATGAATTTTCCTCCGATAATATTTTTAAATTGTATTTTTACTTTTTTACTTTATAGATGAAAAATCTCTTGGTAATAATATTTTAAAATTTCATCTTTTTCTATTTTACCAACAGAAAATTTATCAGTATAGTGTAATTACTCGATTTTTTTTGCATATTATCAATAGAAATTTTGTCGGTAAGTATTCTTTTAAAAAAATAAATATTGAGAAATTTTCTTGTTACCTGATTATTTAATAAAAATTTGACCCTGACCAACAACCTTTACGTGGTTATGAAAGGCTGTCCACGCGTGAACAATCGTCAATGAAATGCAGATACTTTGCTCATGAATATTTGGTCTTGATTAAACAACGATTAATTGTGGAGGCCCTTCGTACCACGTACCAGGCAATGCAAAATTGGCGCCTTTCGAATCCCCTCTCCTAGCTTGTGCTAAACTATGTAATATAGAGAAATTGATATTTTGATATTTATATGAATGTTGATATTTATGTGAATTTTATGTAATATGAAAATAATGATGGAGAAAAAATAAATTAAAAAAAAAATAATAAAATTTATATATATTATGAATAAAGTATTTAAATATTTAAAAAAGTAGAGCGTTAAAATAGTAAAATTCTATACGTGGAGGAGGAGAAAAATGATATTGCAGCTTGCAGGAGTAAATGCACAACGTACGACTGACAGACTTCTAGATATCCATCTCTACTACCAATAAATCAAAGTCTTATTTACTGTTCATCGTACTTTTAATAAACAGCGCCTTTTTTTTTTCAATTTTTATCATTTCTCTTACGTTTACGTTAACTTCTGGGACGCTTTCTTTCCCAAATCTTTATTAAAAATATATATAATAATATATAAAACAAAAACTATAATTATACTATTTAAGTAAATCATTTATGATAAATAATGCAAGGTAATGAAAATGATGATATAAGATAATTATATATAATAAAATTAAAATATTTAAAATAATTGTTTAAATTAATATTTTAATTATCTTGTTTTCTAAAATTATATGAAAATAGTTACTCAAAATTATTATTTTCATATTTTTTTAATTTCACAAGTACAAATAGAAATTAAACAAAACTATCAAATTTGCCGTCTAAAATTTCGCGTTAATCAAATTGATCTTTGTAGGAAAAAAAACTTTTAAATTAGTCTTTGTAAAATTAAATAGTTGAATAAATTAGTCCCTACAAAAGTAAATTATCAAATAAGTTAGTCCTCTTTGACTAAGTTATCAGAGGGACTAATTTGACTGATTATTCAATTTTATAGGGACCAATTTATCCGATTTAAAGTTTTTACAGAAACTAATTTGAGAGATTTATTTTTCAGGGACAAATTTGATCGACTATTTAATTTTATATGGACCAATTTAAAATTTTTTTTTAAGGGACTAATTTAATGGAGGTGAAATTTTAGAATGATGGATTTGATAGCTTTGTCTAGAAATTATTCAAATATATAAGAGAAATAATTGATTATAATTTATCCGACACAAATTTATAACTCTTTACCTTCCATCTCCTCGCCCATACAACACCCAACAAGGAGAATTGTTTTGGGTCTTTTCCTTTCTTTTTTACACATTTTTCCCCATGCATGTCACCTCTTACAAAATATAGGTGAGTCATGATTATACGATCTTTCAACTGTTTCATACTTATTGTAGAAACTGTTGTTGACTTCCCACTCTCTTTTTTTAGTGAGCCAAATAACTTAACCCTCTTGAGATATAGAAATGGCACTCCATCCAATTAGTTTACAAAACCTACACTATATTTTACAAAGTATGTGTTGCAGATGTTGTGTTAGATCACATGATAAAATAAACTATCAATACTATATATTATATGTTCATTTGTTTGTTCGGTACATGCAAAATATTGTAGAAGCTTAAAAATTTATACACTATAACCATGCTTTCAAAATTATATCTTTTTATATATTGTTAAATAAAAATAATTTTAATTTTTATACGCTTCCTATACAAAATAAATATTGGTTAATGATTTCCCATGGTTGTGATTTGCAACTTTGTAATACTCTAGCTGTACTATTCCTTAGGAAAGTATAGGCTGTACATATATTCCTAGACAAATCTGAGACTACCATAGAGTTTCTCAGGACCCACTCATATTGTGGATAGGCCCCACTTAAAGTATTTCTCAAAAGAGTTTGGAAAAACCTCTCTAGAGAGCACTACAGTAGTCGTAGAAGGTGAGATGGTACAGCAAAGGAAAACACATTATTTGGAGAGCTCTGTAGTAGTTTTCAGTCATGATTATATTGATTTCAGATAACAAGTGATTTGTCCATAAAAAATGCTATTATAATTTAAATGGATTTTATTAAATATGTATATAGCAAGGTCTACAAGTCACGAGACTTATATGGGGATGAGATTCCTCACGTGCCGATCACATTTCCAAAATGGGTCATGACAAACTTTCTCTTTTATTGGTTGGCATTGTAAAATTATTTTGCACAGTTAGTGCATAGAAATTTAACTCATAAATAATATTAAAAATTATATTAGAAATTCATAATAATCATATAAATTTAAAATTTAATAACAAATCTTTTATATAAATAGTATAACTAACCATTAAAAATAAGTAATTTGCAATAATTAATATTAAGTAATAAATAATATTCTATATAAGAATATAATTATATGCAATAAGATTAAAATATTAAAAATATTTAAAAGAGTTTAATTTTTATATACTGATAGTGTAGAAAAATTTTGCTACCTAATTATATATTACTACATCAGTAAAGGTAATTTAGTTTCACACCTATTGCATCAAAAGTCATGAAAATGGGAGAATTTAATTGGATTACAACATAAAAAAATAATATATTAAAATTAAACTCTATTAAAAAAATTATTGGAAATAAATAATTTAATTATGATATTTTTAATATCTCTAAATGATTGTTAAAAGTTATTACTTTTTATGTTTTCTATTTCTTTGAAATCATTTTTAGCTTATTGGTTCTCTTCAAAACCCATTCTACAATTATATGTGGCTATAGCTACTCACTATTTGGTTTTATTAGTAATATCTCTTCCCTATCATATAGTGTCTGCAAATTGTGGTTATTACCATGTAATAGTCCCATTGTATATTATTAATCTATCAATTTTCTCTTCCTTCTTCTTCTTCCTTTTTTTTTTTTTTTTTGCAATAGGTTTAGAGAAAAGTTCTTTCATTTTTTTTACAGTATTTATGGTTTTTAATTCCTTTTACTAGTTATATATTATTCATACGATATAATATAATATATTTGATTAATCTTTTATATACAAATCTTTAGATATGATAACTAAAATATTAATTTGCAAAAATTATCTTATTATATATAATTATATATTATATATTGTATATTTCTGTACATTTTTTCAGTATATAAGTTCCCTTTAAGACTCATATATCAATTATGGTCATGGGTACTCACTATTTTTTATTTGCTGATAATAACTCTCTTAGAATTATACAGTGTACACAAATTATAGTTGTTACCATATAATAATCTCACTATAGATTATTAATAATTTGTCAATTTTTTTATGCAACAAATTTCGAGAGAAAAGTTCTTTTATTCTATATTTCCTTGCAGCACTTATGAGTTTGTAGTCCCTTTTAGAGCTGAAATGTTGGCCCAAGCCTATGATAAAATTATGCTCTTCCAATTTTTTATGTTATTTATGTTTAAATTAGTTCACCAAGCTTTCACATCCAAAAACATAATAGTCCACTTTGGTCAATATATTTTCATACACCATATATAGATTTTAAATTCTGCATTCTTAAATAAGTTTAATATATGATAATAATATTTTATTTTATAATGCTAGATAAATATTACTTTACCAACTAGCTATAACCTAAACAATTGATTTATTATCCCTATAATAATAGATTTATGTCTAAGGGTGTTCAAATGCAGTCCAACCCAACCAAAACCAGTAAATTAATCCAATCCAAACTGAAAACCAGTTAATATTGCAAAAAGTTTGGGTCAGATTGGATCTTAATTTTTACAAACTGCTTGGATTGGATTGGATCTCAAATCTAATTTTTAGAATCAATCCAATCCAATCCAAACCAATAATATTGTATAATATAATTTATGTGTTTTCGATTTCATATTTCATATTTGTTCCTTATGTATCATTATCCTTCAACAAACATTTTATAAACATTAAATGGTTTTTTTTATTTTTATTTATTTATTTTATTGACCTAAATTGCTTCCATTTATAATATTTCAAGATAAAACTTATATTTTATCAAAAAATGCAAATCGATCCGAATCCAAACTGATCAAATCTGGATCAAATTGGATTGGATTTGAAATTTAAATTAAACCGATCCAAACCACATCACGGACACTCATGTCTATAAAACTCAAACAAATGATCAATTATATGTTATGTTAATATTTTTCATAAAGATAATATTTTATGATTTTTAATAACATATTTATGCCAATTACAATAATTAACTTGATTTTATTATATAAATAAAAAGTAGTTATTTTGTTCCCATGCGTAGCATGGATTTATATGCAAGTTTGTGTGTGTGTGTGTGTGTGTGTGTCTATATATATATAGAAAGAGGGGAATGATCTATTTACTTTAAGAGTAAGTCTGTTACACTTACTTCTTTAAATATCTTTTTATTAACAGCATTTTTCAACAATTCAACCATTGAATCATGTGATATTATCTTGATAATCAAGCATATTAAATTTCAAAAAAAATTAGACATTGATATAAATATAGAGCACTCAAGCTATTTACATGTATTTTCAAAACTAGGCTATACATCAAAATAAAAAGGGGGATGATGTAGTATTAACTGTTTTAAATATTATAAAATTTTATAAGTACACAAAAGCTTACTCCTAAAATAAATAAATCCCTCCTCATATATATATATAATATAAGAGAGGGGATTATATGAGAGGAGTAATTTTATATGAAAGTGAAATGAGTAAATTTGGATTATTGAATTTTGTATTAATTATTAGAATTAAAATATAAATTCAAATGATTATTTGACTTTTTAATAACTTATAATCATGACCATTCAATATAGTTATACATTCTAAATTTAATCTTCTTACTCCTATATAAAACAACTCCTCTCACTAGATACATCATCATTTATATATATATGTGTGTGTGTGTGTGTGTGGTGAGTAAATAAAATGTTAAAAAAATTAAAAAACGCATTCTTATCTACTTATAAAATGTTTTTTCATAAGTAATATTCATTAGTTTTCTTATTAATTTTAATATAATTAATTTTTGTAATTTTTACTTTTTTTCCGACAATAAAATGCAAGACAATAATTTATTAAACGTCATCACATAGCTCAGAGTGTAATCGACTGAATAATGACATATACCGATAAACTCATCATGCTCTCGTATATAAACTTCCATCCTTCAAAATTCAAATAAATCTTGTACTCTAGCAATTAATTTCACATAATTGAGCCAACAAACATCACCGGGAAAAATAAGTGAGCCAAAAAAAACAGTTGACTTCGAGCACGTGGAGAAATGCTCTATCGCTTCCAAATACCCGTTAATTTTAAGATAAAGTTATCTTTTAAAATATATTAATTTCATATTTTAATACAATATAATTTTTTATTTCAATAATATCCTTAAGTAATTAATGATCATTACTTTAACTTTTTATTTTCAACTATTTGATATGCTACACAATTGATGACTATTAGGATATATTAGTCTATACACTATAATTTTATATAAAAATATTTTATTATTATATTATTTATTACCATTTTTAATATTTGTGTTTGTCTAAATTTAATAAATTTTTACAAGAAAGGGAATAGTAAGTGTTTGTTGCTCAATCATTATACAAAATTGCGTTCATTTAATTTCATAGTGTTTTGGTTTAAAAGGCAGGGCCTCTAGATTTATCGAACTATTATAAAAGTATTTATAAATTATCCATTAATAAAATAAATTGAAAATTAAATCCAAATTATACCATGCATGAACAAAAGGTTACCAAATAAACCAACTTATTTACATTAGTGGCGAATTCTATCCACGCTTAAATACTATCCTATGTGCTGCGGCTAATAATTTCTCATCCAAGTAATAGTCTTTAGAGAAATAATTTATTTTTATAACAAACCCTCCTAAACTTTCTCCGACTTACTAAGTGAAAAAAGAATTGATTATGTGATAATATGCATATGACTATATGAGAAATGATTTACCCTCCTAACAAATCTTCTTAAACTTTCTCTTACATATTAAGTGAAGGAAGAATTGCTTATGTTTTAAATTTTCAAGATGTTAATTGTATATACTTTTTTACCTCATTTAGTAGTTAGGAGGATGTTTAGAAACATTTTTAGGAGGCTATAGAATCACTCCATGCATATATTCATCTACTTTCTCTATCTATGTTTAAGTGTCTTTTAAGGTTTATGTACCTAGATTAAGAAATAATTTAAAATACACAATTACCCAAAAAAAATTGGTTTATGTTGACAGAATTGCTCTTTTATTTTATTTGTGTTATAATTATTTATGAGAAGTGTAAGAGAATTAATGCAAAGGTAAAGATGGAAAAAAATTAATTATTACTTCCTTAAAATTCTTAAATGACACATAATATTAGACACTTTTTTTTTTTTTGTAAAAAAGACACTTAAATATGGATGAAGAGAGTATCAATTATCCATAACAATTTCCACTTCGGAAAATTCAATTTCACCTAGAATCAAGTTGATTGTGTCCGTGTTTTACTTGACAATTGACATAATTAATGTGCATATGCTTAATTTTTTTTTTTACGGTTGCATGTAGTTAATATTATTTATGTTTAAGAAAATCAAAACTCAACGAAGGTCGAAAGTTTCAAAATTGTGGAACCTCACGCTAAGATTTATTCAATAACAATTTTATTTCTACTGAATAAACCACTGCCAATACAGAGTTTTAAACTTTTAAGAGTACCAGAAGCCGCATTCTTTTCATAACAAATAAAGTGAAATAACCCTGATCCATAACAAATTGTCCAGCTGTAAAGAGGTTAGAATTATAAAATTAGGCAAATGTTATTATATATTTTTTTAAAAAAGAGAAAGATAAATTCGGATAGAGGTTATAAAGGCATGCAGCGACTAGCGAATAACCCTTGTGATCGATTTGTACAAGCTGGCTTGGGAGCGAACGAAACCAACGCCCGCGTTTATTCTCCCATGTAATGTAGCTAATACCTATGAAGCAATATTCGTTACAAAAATGCCGTATGGCTTGAAATAATATGGTGATGACATAAAATTTGTTAATAAGTTTAAATTTTAAAAAATAAAGGAAATTTATATGATAAATTGATTAACTACATATTAAAAAATATTTAAATACCCAATAAAATAATACATCAAAAGAATGTGTTTGGATCTTCTAAAGTGAAATCTTCGTTTTAGAGGGCAAAGTGAGGAGTTTTATCTTGAAATCAATACAGTAAAAAAGACTCTACTTCTATCTTTATTGATCCAATGATAAAATCCTCTTACTTTACTCTCTAAAGTGAGATCTTCACTTTAGAGGATTTAAATTTCAAAAGGATATCTAATAAAATAATGAATTAGTTGAAATGATATAACATATAAATATGTATAAAGATTCTAAAATCAATTAATTTAATTTATAGATGTTATATTTGTATATTTCTTATTACATGGAAATCAATTTATTGACAATGTATTTGATTTTGTTAAAAAAATTTATATTAAAATTTAACACCTCTATCTCTTTGATTTATTTTCTATAATTATGAGTTTTTTTGTGTATAATATTTGTACAATGGCAATAGCTCATGCCATTTTAGAAACTAAATCTCAAGATATATATGATTTGAGTGTTGATTTTATCCATTGTTGCTTTTATATATATATATATTCATTTAATTACTTTTATTGAATAAAAAATAAAAAATTACAAAATAAAATACGCAAGTTCAAAATAATGAAAGAAGATAAGAGAAATTCTTAGGTGCTCTGCAAAGCAAAATATTTGCTCTGTTTTATTTGTTGATTGGCAGATCGGGTATTACATTAAAAATGTATGAGAAGTGAAAGACAATAATAATCCATAAAATTTATGTGTCAATTAATAAATAAAATAAATAAATATTTTTTTTACTCTCAATATACCTAAGTATTTATCATAAAACAAAGAAATCTCGAACGGATATGACATATTAAATTAGCGGGGTAAAATAAAAAATAAAGAGGTTAGAGCAAAAGAAATAAAAATGGGAAACTAAGAAACAATTATTATAAGGGGCTGTTTTTTTTGGGTAATTATTGTAAGGGGCCTTTGACATTATATTCAGGTCAAGTAAAGTTATTTTGTATTGTTCCAAAAAGTAGCTTCATTAATTACGTCAAGCAAAGCATTGAAAAAATAATTTTAGTTTATTTTGTGTCAAAAACATATTTAGAAAGATATAAATTAATGAAAATTAAAAAAATTCCATTTTAGTAAAGAAAAATAATTGTCAATAAAGAGATGAAGAAGTCTAAAATTGGTGAGTAAAAATATTTTGACATCTAAAAAGTAGGTGTCTATTCAAACACCCACTTTATAATCATTGAATATTATGGATGTTAATAATAAATGAGGACCATCATCATATCCAATGATTATAAAGTGAGTGTCTAAATAGATACTTATTTTTTTAGTGTCAAAATATTATTATCTAAAATTGATGGTGCAAATCTTTAATAGATTTTGGAAGAAAATAAAAATGAAAATATTAAGTTGAGAGTATTAAATTGAAACTTTTTGTATTTATAATATGAAAAATCATAATTACTTTTATACATATTATGTGAAATCTGACATGAAAGGATTCAAAGTTAGACCTTTCCAAATTTGAATGAGGAATTTATATTAATGATAGAAGCAAGAGCCATAAATACATCAGACCCATTTAGAATATGCTAGTTAAGATTTTTTTTTTGAAAACTTTTTAGAACTAAAAAATTTATTTATTTATATTTTTATCTTATTTCCCTATATAACTTTTTATTTTTTAAAAAATCATTTTAGCATTTTTTGGAAAATTTAAATATCAGACTTTTCATATAAAAAATAAATAAAACACTCAAATGATACATTTTTGTTACTCTAAATTCAAATATATAATAATTTACTTATATGTTACTTCATTTTATTTCAAAAAAAAACTTAAATATCTTATGAGTTTAATTTTGATATATTGATAATGTAGAGTATAAAATTTGATAGTATCTAATCACATATTAACATTTCAGCAAAATAAATTTAGCATTCACTTCATTGCTTCAAAATTCATACACATGTGAAAATTTGATTAGGTTATGGTGTAAAAATATTTTACAGTTTCAATCCTTATCTTATTCACCAAAACGGGTTCATAGTCATTTTAAATCCACCAATTAATAATACTATATTAGAATCAGAAAGCAGAGAAATGAACCTCTTGATCTTCATTGACAAGTAAACCAGACTTACATAACCACAAGAACGACTAATTAACTATCTCTATCTAACAGCTGCTGTAACAAACTCTAGCTTAAATAATCAAATGTGTGAAATGTAAAAGGTTGTTAACATTAATTATAAAAGTAAGAGCTATATGGAATAATAATAATAATAATAATAGTAATAGTAATAATAATAATAAAAGTAAGAGCTATAAGTCAAAGAGAGAAACTGCCTCAAAATATATTAAAGAGAGACCATGACAATATTTATTTAAATTTTTCATCCTATATCAGCTACTAAATTGAAGTAGGTCTAACAATCTAAGTGACAAGTCTAAAGTCTTATTTTTAAAAAAACTATACCAAATTATTTCCAATTTTTTCATTAATATATTAATGCTAGGAATTTTAAGTTGTTTTTGTTTTAACTTTAATAATCGACGGTGACGCTACTATTAATGAAATAATGGCAGTCATGTTTTTATATATTAATCATATATACAATATTTGATGTGGTCTAAAGTGCACATTACCTAAATTTAGGAGATAAAACAATAATAATGTTTTTTCCTCTAACTCAGCAACTCTAATTACCAAGAATGCTTGAACTATATACTATTTTATTTATGTAATAAAAACATATCATTGAATTACAGTATTAAAACTTATACTGACCATATATTAAAAGAAATTAAATCCATTTAATAATACAGAAAATAGTCATCTTCAATATAATTGGGTAAAAAGGCGTGTAACATATTTATGATACGTCTTTTGGTTAATGGTTCATATACGTTTAAGTGTGAACTAAGCATCAGTCAATCCAAATTAAGAATGCTAGAAGTTCAATGTGAACGGGCGTTATTGATTGCAGAGGACTAGACGTAGTTAGCACCATATATATTTCCATGGTAAATTGCGTCGCATATGAACGCGGCATTTGGCTTGCCACATACGCACTTGTCGTTTCAACCACGCGAGCCTCGCTGCGCAACGTTGACCCACTAAGGAAAAATACATACACAATTAAAATGCAACCAGCAATTGCTATACTCATGATAAATTAAAGTTCTTGGCGAAGGGGCAAGGGAAGATCAGAGATTCTTCGAAACAATAAGATAAATGTTTGAGGATTAGATGATGAAGTAAATAATGCAATCGAATAAATTTATGCTGTTCACATTTTTATGATGCACATTCGAGTTAGTTTAATTTGAAAACGTTGTAATAACAGGAGTACGTCTTTTGCCTGCTCGATTCTTTTAAAGGTGTGTATGGTTTCATGGTAAAAATGGGAGCACTTTACAGATGTCAAAATCGGCGAGTCTGTGCAGTTGATTCGTTAAACTCATCATTTTTAATGAGCTGATTTGAAGTTTTGAGTACATGGAAAATTTTAACCTGTCTAATTTGTCCCATAGGTCAAGTCTTTTTTTATAAAAAAAATTATAATTTATTAGTAAAAAATAAAAAATGTGTGACTCAAAAAAAAAGTGTACATTCATGTGCTACACTGTTGATATTATTCACAAATAATACTATTAATAATAATTTTTTTTGGATTGCAGACGTATAGTTATTATGGACATTGAAAAATTAGATATATATAAATATAAAATATTATTTAAATTTTTTTAAAAAAATTTATTAAAATATTAAAAAATATTTTTGTAAAATTTTTTTATTTTTATCTATCTTAAAATAAATTAAATTAACTATTTTAATTTATTTTATTTTGACATGCTAGCGTAACCCTACCCCTCTTTTGACGGGCGAAACTAAACGTGAAAGACCAACCTTTTTGACAGCTCTAGGTAACTTTAGGTAAACACCCCAAGTATATAAAGATCGATTGTCATTTTACCTGACACAAACTTAACGTGGCTTCGTTCTTTTCCATTCATTCCCTCCAGAGAACTCAACTTCAATGCCTTTGTAAAACAAACAAAAAGGGTATGACCTTTTATGTAATTTCCTAAGTTCACTAATGTTTATATTCTTCTGTGTGTCACATTTCTACTTTTTCTAACTTTTTTTTTCTTCTCCAATAGAAGATGATTTACTATAGTTTAGGAATATTCTGTTAGAATATTCTAACCAATGTTAATAAGGTGATAGGCTGTGCTTGGTTGGTTTTTTATTTTAACTGAAAAATGATTTGTCAGCCCTTGAATATAAAAGTGATTTTTTAACCAAAAAATGACTTGTTAATTAGCTCTTGGATAAAGGTTAAGATGAGTAACTTTAATTTTATATTAAAATTCATTCGTTGGTTCACTTTTAATTAAAAATATTAAACAAACACACTTATTTAGCAAATTAATTGGAAAGAGCGTTATTTCTTAATACCTAAAAAATATGTGTATTTTACTAACAAATATTTAAAATGTACCGATCAAAGCTTTTAACTCGTGTTAGACAAAATTAACTACTTCTTACATGGCAATATTATAGTGTGATTTAAATGTTATATATATATATATATATATCAAAAGATATATCAAAAGACTTGTGACTAAGTTTCTCTAGTCTTTTTGCTTTTTGACCAAATCGATTCTTGAAAGTATTTGCCTTCCACTATCCAATGTCGCAAAGAGGAAGCAAAGAAATTCAGAAATGTTCCGAGCCAGATTTGACACTTGACATTGCTTTTCACTGTTTCCTATAGGCCAGCTTAAAAATTAGCGAAAGCTATATATATTTGTAATAAAAAAAAATATGGCCGCATATTTCACATCAATTTTCATTCTATTTATTTTTTATACTTTAAGTTCGAGCTCCAAATAAACAAAATAAAAATAAAACATTTAGCCTATAACAAAATGGAGTTTGTAACACTATCTACAAGAGAAACCTAATTAAAGATTTTGTCTATAATACACTAAATGAAGTATTGTATTCCATATTCTAGGAATTTAGCCACATTTACAAAGTTTGATCAAATGTATTCACTACGGTGTTGAATATATTAATTATATTTTATAAATGTGGATCCCTAATTAAAAGGTGTCATTCCTCTCTAGCTAGGAACTAAATATTTCCTTTTTTAGTAAAATATTCCAACGAAGAAAAATTATATCTTTCTTAAAGTTTTATTTATTTTATTGAAATAACAAGACTAGAAATAGGGAAAAAAAAATTATTGGAGTCCTCCAACTTTTCGATAGTGCCATGCAATTGCGCAAGACGACTCCTTTTAGTTACACCTACAAAAAGATTGACAATGATTTCTGATAGCCCTTAGTCCACAGAAAAGAAAAATAAAAATGACCATAGGAAAATAATGAAAAAAAAGGACAAGACAATGGCCACGAAATGACAAAGCGTGAAAAACACATATCCAATAATTTTAGATTTAAGACTTAAACTGATAAAGACAGGCACGTGTGTGTGGTGTGGGTGCATGTAGAAAGTGGTGGCCAAGGAGAGGAGACTCCTCCTTCCCGGAGAAAAGAAAAAGGGTTTCCTTTACGTATCATCACCCTTCATTCATATGTATCCCATAATTATTTGCATTTCTCACAACGACTTTATGCATCTTGTATTGTTGAAATTTTTTTAATGTTCTGAGTACATCAATTTTGTAGATTATAGTTATTTTTATTTTCTTATATTTTTAATATAATAACGGTTACATACATCAAATTTTGAATAATAGAGAGCAAAATTTTTCTTTTTATTTTAATGAGAGAGATTCCTTTGATATTTATGATAATTTTAAGGATATCAATATTTACTACAATAAATATTTATTTTTATCCATGAATTTCATTATTTTTAACTTATTTTTAATATATTTTATTTTTATAAAATTGTACACGCAATTTAATTTTAATTATTAATTCTCGTTAGTACTTTTGAAAAGAAATTACAAGGTTTAAACATCTTTTTTTTATCCCGAAGAATAAGTGATTTATGATTTTAGTCCCTAAAAAAAATGTATTCGATTTTAGTCTAAATATTTTTTAAGTTATTTGATTTTAAATCCTTCAATTTATCTGCCTCATTTAAATACTAAGTTAAGTAATAAAAAAAATTATGTTATTCAATTTTATATATAGTTGTGGATTGTATATGACATATCATAATTATACGTGTGAAAATGTCACTGTCTTGTGAGCTACTAGTCTAAAAAGAATCATGATATACCATCCGAGACTATTTTCTTAATTTTTAAGAGCCAAAATAATATTTAATCTAAAATTGAAACTGCCACGTAAATCCCCTATAATAAGATATACGAAATTCTCTTTCACATTAAAGTGGTAATGAGAAATGTAGGGAATAGTGGGGTCCACGTATATATGTACAATGGATAGAGATGATTTGTGGTTGAAACCCCATTTTCCCTCCTGGACAGAAAGAAGCTCTTTGGTCAAGTGAAACTGGACCTTGAATACACAGCAACATTATTTAGATTTTTATTAGAGTAGGCGCCTAAATTCATTCCAAATAATTTTATCATTAGATAATTTGATCTCTAACGCACAAAAAAAAAACCTAGTCGGTCCTTGATAATGCCAGTAAATATTGGACACTTATTGATCCTTGATATTAAAGTTGATAGAGCTACACAATAACATCCCATATTGGTCTCTGACAATCACCTATCCATTTAAGTTAGTCTATCACACACACACCAATTACACCCTATTTACACCTTCATCATGTCACGACCCAATTTAAAAATGTGACAGACATGTAAGAAATCTCATTCCCATATAAATCTTCTGAATACAATTTTCAGACTAGGATCAGTGATCGACTTAATCAAGGCACTAGATCACCAGTTCAATCGGTAGATCACTGGTCAATCCGGTTGAACCAAATTTATACAAAAAAATATAAAAATACATAAAAATTTAAATAAAATGCAATAAATGGTGACTAATTAATAATTTGACACTCTTTAAGGGGTCTAAATATAAAAACATAAATTTCTAAATATTATTCACATTTTACAATTATGAATCACAATTGACAAGTTTAAAATATAATTATACAGGCAAACTCTTAAAGTTTTATATCACAAACTCACAAATCATGACAATACAAACAAAGTCACTACATTTTTAACTAAGTCAGATTAATTTTTTTTTAAAATGTTTTAAAAAATGACATCATTTAGCTAAAAAAAATAAAAAGAAAAAACCAGACCCAGTCCAATTATTAAAAACCGGCCGAGTCGAATCAGGTCGCACTGATTTCGATGTGAGGCCGATCCAAATAGTGACTTGGATCGATTTGATGATCGGTTCACCTGTTTTCCAGTAAAACCGACTAGTCTGAGCCAATTTTCAATATTATACTTTTGGGAGACGTGTCTCTCTACGATTTTCTTCTAAATCATTATCATTTTCTCTATTTAAAACATAATATTCGAATTTATAAAAACTGAAATATTTGATATTCAAAACCTTGAACCGTCTTAATCAAATGTGCTTATCACTTGAAAACTGAATCGTAGATACATCTCTAGCTTATTTCATAAATTCTATTTACAATTTACAATTTCAAATCCATACTTAAAAGCTACGAACATATACATAGGTGTTTCTAACTCTGAAATTAAATACATAATCTGAAAATAATGCATGGCTCGAATCTTGCCTACACTTTTATTGGAGCATTCTAACCTAACATAAACCTAATCTAAGCCTTACAGCAACGTAAAGCTTACCACTAGATAGCAGCTACCTATTGAAATGGTGACCAAACAATATCTGTAACTGCAACTGTGAAGAGAAAGGAAGAGGGGTGAGTCAACAAACTCAGTAAGTGAATTTGTCATGACCCGACTTGGGAACGTGATTGGTACATGAGTGATCTCATCCCCACGTAAGCCTCGTGACCTCTAAGCCTCTCTATATACATAATTTAATAATAAATCCATTTACAAAATATTATTTCATCTCTAATAAATCCTTGGCTCTTTGAAAACATAATCATCATCAGCAATCTCTTAAATCACCAATCATTTCAAAATAAAATCTGGAGTCTGTGATATATATATATAAATGAGTTGCTCTCTATACAAAATAAACCATGAAAACTAAAATAATGTAAAAATACTAAATACTCTAAATCATGTTGTAAAATGCAAAAGAATACATCTATAGTCTGGGACCCTGCCTGTAAATTACACTGGAGCACTTTATCACTATACAAAATGCACAAAGAGTACTTCACTCCAAAGTAAAACTCACCACTGGAACTCTCTACTGTTGGGGAGGAGGTGGATGGGAAGAATTTGCAGTAGCTAACGTGTCTGTAATGAAAAAAAGAAGAAGGGTGAGTTTTAACTAAAACTCAATAAGTAGGTCCTCACTCATAACCCTCTCATGGGACAACAACAGAGATAAATACTTATAAATAATCATCAAAATTGGTTAATACAATAACTTTAAAATCATATTCACACACACACACACACACACACACACACACATATATATATATATAAACGTAATATCTCTAAATAGAATTTTCGTGGAAACATAAATAACAGTACTCTACTAGAGAAACAAGAATTTCTGATAATGCATTTCATAACAAGTTCTCTGCTCTATGATCCCTCTAAGATATGAATTGGACACCAAACTAGGTTCCATTCTCTGTTCTATGAGATTGCTCTCTCGGAACAACTTGTTACCAACGTTAACGATCGGGATTCAACCATTAACTCACTGTCTATTTCTCTATAGCCACCGTCTAGTTTCTAATTCATATTAGTTTCTCTAAAACTCTATTATAACATTCCTCTAGGCATAAAACTCTTTAATTCATAATTATTTCACTCTTAAAATCATCATGGTAATTTTATAAAATCTCTAATCAAGTCATAATTATATTCTAGCTCTTTAATAAAATCATTTAGCAATATGGGCCAATGAGTTTGCATTAAAACAAATATTTCATGCTCTTGCTGAAAACAAGTATTTTCATAAATATGTAAAACCATTCGAAATCTCTAATATTCTTTAAAATCATGCAAACAGGTCTCCATTTAAGGAAAATAACTCTAATGATCAACATAAGGATCATAGGATATGAACCCACTCACCTAGAGGGGAGGAAGGAGTGACATCAACACCCACTACGTTTTGGGGAGTGGAAATGACACAATATCTGTCATTGAAGCCACAAAACTCAAGATTAAAACAACCACTAGATTGCTCAAACATAACACTAACAACATTGGGGGAGCACTCCCACTTAACAACAATGGAGACAAATGATAATCCATTCACCAAGATATGAAATGGGAAGGAAAGGGACAACAAAACCTATGGAATCTTACCTTTGATCACTTGGGAGGAGGAGGAAAAAAGTGGATTTGAGTGAGAAAGGAGTAGCAGAGTGTTTGGGAATGATAGGGTACTGAATGATGGAGAGGAACCCAAGTTTGGAGTGTTTAAAAAGGGTGGGGACTCACATATGCGAAACGCCACCATTTCACATTGTATCTGCGTCAGGAGGATCGCTATAGCGACTGCTATAGCGGTCAGGGGAAACCCGCGCCCCTGAACCCATCATTTGTGTAATATCCCAAAAATAAGTGTCATTAGGAAGGTTAAATCTAAGCTATGAGAGTGTTGGATAAAACATAAGAGATATTCAAATGCCTTATATATATAGTTCCCAAAAGGAGAAAAATAAATTATAAATTTATAATGAATTTTTGTACACAAAAGTTTTTATATGCTAATATTCAGTTATTATTTGAATTTGATAATTATTCTTTTTATAAAGCTAATAATATGCAGTTTGTGATATGATGTTTGATTTTAAATTTTGAAGCATTTATCTTATCGAAATATATTCAATATTATTTATAATAATTAGTACTGTTTAATTTTTAAACTTTAAAAATATTATTTGATCAACTCTATTAGATTCAATATTATTTATAATTATCATTGATATTAATATTTGTATCACCATCGTAGATATTGCTAGAATTAGAAAAGGTACAGCGTACTAAGTTTTCCTTTTTTCACATATGCTCTTCATAAATTAGTTTTTATATCATTTCTAAGGTTATGTTAGGATTTATTTAGATATATATCATTCATATTTATGATATTAAATATCAATTTATATTTAAATATATGAATGTGTGTGTAAGTGAAGTGTCAATTTGAGATTGATTTTTACCTTTCATTAGATATTATAATTATTCTATAAAGATTTAAATATTAGTGTATATATATAGTATTCACAGATACTACTTTAATAATAACGATGTTAGCATAAAGTATTTTATATTGATAAAAGATATAATTTTTAAAGTGGTTATAAAATAGTTAGATACTTCAAAAATACAAATTTATAGAATTAAATGAATATGTTAGAAAAATATGTTTCTGTGTATGCATATCAATTTCATGAAAATTTGGATACAGACAAATCTATAGTTGATAATTTTTAAAATGATTGATAGTTAACTAAAATCATGACCATTGTGATTTGAAAACATTTTTCAAGCATTGCTAAATTACAATGATACTTACTTGAAGATATTAGATATTATTTATATTTGACATGTATTATGAAAATAATTTTTTAGATACTATTTTATAGAGAATTATTAGATATTTTCAAGAAGTTATTAATTACTAGAATTGAGTACAAAATTTGTTCATCTTGTAAATCATCATCATCATTATTATTATTATTGTTGTTGTTGTTGTTGTTGTTATTATTGTTGTTATCATTATTATTATTTCAAAAGAGAAATAAATACATAATATGAATATGCCAAGATAATATATATGTAAATATATCTGTGATACAAAAGATAATTGAGAGATATGTTAGAGTAGTTTGAATTCAAATTATCCAAGTAGTCATAAAAGATATGATTGGATTTATTCTTGTTACTATCCTTATTTGATTATTATTGATATTACCCACTTAGTTAGGATATATCTATAAAAGATCTTTAATATAGCTTTGTTCTTGTACTATCAAGTACGACCCCTATTTAGTATTTTACAAATATCTTGAGTTGTAGAGGTCCGATTGACATGATCTTTATGGCATTAGAAAGCTAACTCAATTATCTAAAAGTTCTATTTCTAGCTTAGAGGCCAAATTCTAACTGTAGGGAAAGTTAAATGCTTACAAAAAGTTATAACAAAAAAAAACAAAAAATAGAAATAAAATAAAAAAATAAAATTTGTTAGTGATATCTTTCACCTCCTAGTATAAATTTATCACATTATAGTCCTTCTATACATTCTTTTAAGAACCCTAGTCGTCCAAAGAATTTTTCCCTATAGAGAAAGACACAATTTCTCTCAGCCATCTTCGAATAATCTCTTCTGGTAAGTGCTCTCATCCTTATCCTTATATGGTTATGAGTTTAGCAAATTTTTAGATAATTGTGGCATGTTTTCTCTTCCCGTTCAATTCCAAGTCATTCCTAATTCTTGTCTATAATTCTATGGCAGTTGATAGTGCCATTCCAATTTCCCAATATCATGTAGGCAATGGTCAGGCACTCCCAACAATGAACGGTGAGTGTGTTTAAGCTCATGACCATACTTTTGGTCGTTATTATTATTTTTCCAATATTATGTAAATTAGTTATGAAATTTTAGAATGATTTATGTCTAGAAAACATGTTTTTATGAATTATAGAAATTTTAGAAAAATTATTTTTCACGGTTATCATGAAAACCTTATTTTAGAAAGCACGTGGGACCATGTTTAATACATTGCATGTTATGCAATATCTTTTTCTAGTTTATGAAATTATGAAACCTCAGTTTAATGTTTATAGCACAAATATTGATTACTATGTTTACAGACTATGGATTTCCTATTAAGATTTTAGAACTTCGGATATGATTTATTATTGAACAAAGTATGATTCATAATAATTGTCAGATACATACTCTGTTGGTTTTTGAAATCACTATGTCTATAAGTTGGTGATCCCATGAGCATGATTTTAGAACCTCAGTTATGCTAAAGTCAGATTGTTAGAATATAACAATTGTCAGATACATACTCTGTTGGCTTCTGAAATCACTATGTTTACAAGCTGGTGATCCATTGGACAAGATTTTAGAACCTCAGTTACACTAAGGTCAGATTGTTAGAATATAACAATTGTCAGATACATACTCTGTTGGCTTCTGAAATCACTATGTCTACAAGCTGGTGATCATTTAGGCATGATTTTAAAACCTCAGTTATGCTACAGTCATATTGTTAGAATTATATGAATTCAGAGCTTTCAGATTTATTTAATGTTGTTGCAAGTTATTATTATTTTAATAATTAGTGAAAAACAGAACAGTGAGTTAATGACTGCAGGAATGATCGTTAACCTTGGTACCAAGTGGTCCGCTAGAGGACTAGCTCACCCACAATAAGGAACCTAGTAAGGTGTCCATTTATGGGACCTAGTTAGATGCCTATCAAATTAGCCATTGGGTTAGATTTAGCTATTTAACTCAGATATTATGTACAAAATAATTCATGTTTCTTTACTAGTTATTGCCATGGATTCAGTTAAATTATTATTTCCAGTACAATTATATGTATTTAAATATTAAAAATGTTTTATATTAGCTGTATATATATTTATGTACTATCTCTGTTGTTCCATGTGGGTTGTGAGTGGAGTCTCGCTCACCCCTCTCTTTTTCCTCCCCCTTACAGTTACAGCTGCAGATCTTATTATTTTTCAGTTTCAGCCTTAGAAGCCATGGAGCTGTTCTATTGGTGAGTTTCACTTCGCAGTGAAGTTTAAATTAGGATCACGTTAGAATAAAGTGCTCCAGTAGTGTGCAGGCAGGGTCCTCAGACATCATTTAGCATGCATAGTTATTTTAAAGTTATGTTATTTTACCATTATAATATTTTATGTAATTTCTTCCTGGAACGTGATTTAAGATTGTCTATTTAAATTATTGGTTTTGAAACGATTTAGAATAATTAAATATATTATGTATTCTTTATTAATAAAGATTTCAAGAAATTTTGAGGAAATTATTTATTTATTTATTTCATGATTTATTACGAGCATTAGTTTAGCAATTTACTATGCATGATCGCATGAAATTAGTTTCAGAAGGCTTCCATAAGGGACAATATCCCTTATGTGCCAGTCACGATCTTTGGGTCATGACAATCGCTATAGCAGTCTACAGACTCACAAAACTCACTCGGCCACCCACGGTGACCGCTATAGCGGTCCTAGACCACTATAGTGGTGACGGTTCACCAAAACTTCTAGTGCAAGGGTCTTTCATGCATCTTGGGCCTTTCCGGCAACATGAGTGGGTCCCATGGGACCCTAGAGTAGTACAGAACTTATCCACTGACATGTGTACCTAGGGTATCACAGGATTCTCACCCATCACTCACATAGGACAACAACAACCATACATAAAATATACATGCAACTGGCAAGAACATTTTCAATATTTACATAACATAACTATTCTGGGAAAAACATTTTTCATTCCATAAAATCATAAAAGTATTCCTCAATTTATTTTCTTGTCTGAAATTGTTTAAACTTGTGGTGCAGTAACTCCTTGAGAAAGAGTAATCTCTGGCTATATATCTATAGTAATAATATTCTCTGAAATTTCTCTAGTTATGTATAATAAATATAACATAACAAATTCTCTGATTATGCATGTCAACCATGGCATAATAAATTTTTTGATCTCTAGGGTTCTTCAAGGACCAAATTGGAGACCTAACTAGGTTTCATCTTTGCTTTGGGTGAGATTATCTCTGAGGAGAACTTGGTGCCAAGTATAACGATCTCTTACAACCATTAACTCACTGTCTATTTCTCTATAACTACCATTTAAACTAGTTTGTACTTAATCTGAAGACTCTTAAAATATCTCAAAGCTCTGAAAACTCTGAAACTTTGGATTCATACAATGCTAATAATCTGACCTTAACATAACTGTGGCTATTAAATCATACCCAAGGATTATCACTTGTAGGCACTGTGATTTCAAAAGCCCACATAATATATAGCTGACAGTTACTTTAAATGATACTGAATTCCCTATTTTTAAGTATCATAAAACTAAATTTCTAAGCCGTATTTCAAGCTAACATCTTTTCATAAACTAGGTAACTCTAATATCATACTTCAAACATCATGTTTCAAAATCTTGAAAACTCTGAAATCATAACAATATATGTGTTTAAAACTAAGTCATACTTTGTTATATTTTTATCTATAATAACTCAACTTGATACTCTAAAAGCATTTTGAAATCTCTTGAAAATATGGCAATATTATAAAACAAAAAACTCATTGACAACTTTAGTAAACTTTGCTGAATTACATAACTTCCAAAAATCTCTTCTTGAGCATATAAAATATTTTCACCACATACAACATATCAATCATGGTCTCATGATTTTTCTTAAACACAATTTTTCATGCTATAGACAAAATCATGATCTTTGCTAGCTTGACATCACTTGCAAGTTCACATCTATATCATATTTTCATATCTAATTTTCATGTTAACAATCATATGCATAAACATACTCATACTAACCAAAATAAAGTCATGAGTTTAAACCCACTCACTGTTTGGGGTCGAGAGTATGTGAGCACCACTAACTTGACCTTGAGAACTTGGAATAACAGCAATAACTGCCATAGAGCAATAAAACCTATAAATAATCTATATTAACTCTAGAACAACTCTAAGAATATTGGGGAGCACCCCCACCTGAATATAATGAGAAACAATGATATCCATAACATGGAGGAAGAAGAAGATGGAAGAATCTAACATAAACTAATAACAATCCCTTACCTTTGAGCTTAGAGGAGAAAGATTTTGAGTGGGATTGAGAGTGGAGGGTGGAATGAAGTGTAGGAGATCAAGGGCTTTCAGAATTGGGGGTGGAAACCCAAGTTTGGGGGTATATAAGGTGGGGGTGTCATCAATCAAAATTGCGTTGTTTTACACTATTCTGATATCAAGGTCATTGCTGTAGCAAGCTTGGCTAACACCAGCGAGGCTCACTTGCACAATTTGAAAACCATAGGGGGTCGCATTTCATAATTTTAAAAGTTAGGATCTAAATTGCACATGGCCTAAAGTTCAGGAGATTAAAATGCATTTAACCTTAAAATTTCTAACTACACTTGGCATAACCTATATGTAGTAGCTGTTTGGCAAAGTAAGGTGGGTTTTTTTTTCCCAATAAATAAACCAGTTCAAATCAATCAAGGAAACTGGCAAGCAAACAAAAAGGAGCAAGGTATATAAAGTTTAACAAAAACAAACAGGTCCAAAATGAAAAGGAAGTAAAAATACAAGACGACATTAAAATCATCCCAAAAAGAAAACAAAAAGCAATGTGGGTACAAGCACATATACATTCTATCATCAACATCTTTGACATTGTCATCAAGATCAATAACAAAGCCTTGTAAGAAACATGGAACATAGCCCACAAGCATGTCTAGTTACTGTGGATGATAGTCCTAGAATCTTAGTCCATAATCATATGTATTTGAGCAGAGAGACTAGTAGAGACTCAATCCTTTGCACATAACTATACATGGATCAAGTAAAATCCTGTCTGATTAAGAAAGGGGTGTAAATATCATATTGGTCCCCATAGTTAGGCCCATCAAATTTTGATTTTATTATATTCAACTTTTTAGAGAAATTAAGGAACCAATTGTTTATAAAAAATAGCATTTTTATAGGGACTAATATTAAAAAATAAAAATATAATAATCAATATTTTATACTGGGGACCAATTAAACCCGACTATGTGATATTATATGGACTGAAAAATCTAAAACATAAAGATCATGGGATCAAAAGCAATTAGTAGACACTACTAGAGCTCAATACATAGGTTGCGATCCGCGGACCAATCTGTTTAAATCGTGCCAATACGAAAATGGACTAGAAAATTTTTAGTTCACTAATCCATGGACTTTTTTTGTCCCCATCGTTTATCCAATGGGTTAAATTGTCCTGGCTTGCGAGGTTCACGAACCAACCCACTAGCCCGCATAAGTAAGGGAATGCTTCTATTTTGTGGTATTTATTTATGTTCTTGATAGATGGACTTTGATGAGTTAGTTTATTCTACCATTTTTTGTATTTATATTTGGTATTTGATTTGCTTATGTTTGGTATTTGATAGTTGGTAGTTGCTAATTTATATTCTTTTAGAATTTCACTATTTTTTTATGATTAGAGCAGTTATGCATATTTAATTGATTTGTAACTATGTATGTTATTATTAAAAAAAATAACATTTTGGATTTTTGAAATTGAATGTTTAATTTTAATATTTTTAGTATTTATTAATTAGTACTGTTATTTGTTTAAAATTTAACTTGAATACAGGGTAAAATATACTGTATAAATAGAAATATATAATATAGGGTATTAAAAATGTTAAAAAATATGAAAGAGAAAAAAAAAATAGGGTTATGTGGATTGGTCCACGATTAGTCTGCATGGTTCGCATTTAGTCTGTGACTAGGCCGCGTGGTTTGCAACTGGCTCTTGACTGGTTCGCGGCTGGTCCGAGGGTTTATGCAGGGGCAAAAATGTGAATAGAAAAAATGTGTTATTTGGACTGGTCTGCGGGCTTATGCAGGGCGGACACGGATCGGTCTGGTCTAGTCCGTTTAATTGTGATCTGTCACGAACCGACCTAAATGGATCGGACCGGTCCGCATACCCATCTCTAGACACTACAGGAAGTAAAATCTTATGAAAATAGAAGATATAATTTATTTTTTAAAAGCCATTTCACTTAAGTGTGTTTTTTTATTCTTGAAAAAGAAGTCATTTTTTATTTTGGCCATTTAATTTGTTTTATGTAGTTTCGGTGCAAATATTTTTAAATTGTTTTATTTTAATCTCTGAGTTTATGTCACATATGGTTGTTGACTGTTATATTGGATTGAATGACGTAAGTCTCCATTAATCAAGTCAACATTTAACACAAACAATCTATCGATAAACACTAAAACCAAGTAATTTAAAAATTGTTTGAAAGAAAAAAATTTCAGTACTAAAATCAAAATTTTCTAATTTTAGGGTGATTAAGCCAAATCATTTTTTTTTAACAAAAGATCGAAAACCAGTTAAAAAACACTTAGTCTCTGTTTGGGAAGTTTGAGATTTGTTATGCAATTATCACAAATAAAAAAAAAGACTTAGCAACGTCGAAACAAAAGAAAATCCTTTAAATAAGCGGATCCTCTTATGCTGGTATTTTAAAGCAAAGATCAGTGGTGATATTTCTTATTTTGACCATTAGATTTTTAGTAGAGATTTTGACAATTAGATTAGAAATGCGTTAAATTTAAAATTGCTTTATTTTTAATCGAAAAATAAAATGAAGAATATCTTCATTGGAGCACCCAGAACTCCAGCTTAAACAGAGCCCCAAATAGACGTTACTAGCACCGAAACGGAAATATTATCTCGAAGTTGGGACGTTGCGTGCATCGGGCTTTAGGATGAAGTGAATCACCTCTTTTGTTTTTGGTCAAAGTGAATCACCTTTGAGTAAGAATTGCAAGCTGAACCAATTAATTTGGGCGTGAAAGCAAGTTTTGGGCCGCTGACCCAACTTAAAAAGCAAGCAAAACCCCAACGTATATGTATATCTCGTATCATGGGACTAAGACTTCTTTGGTATTGTTTTATTTGAGATTTGATCATCACCCATGGAAATAAAGCACATTTCATAGCCAGTCATTTACTTCTTTGGGAGAACTCCCACAGCAAGGGGATTAGTCACTACTGTCAGCGGTGGATACCCTGATTTTGATTAGAAAAATAGCTCTTAAAAAATCATAATAATACCTGTTAGTAAAATAATGCAAAAGTTGCTTTTAATAAGTAGAAGCCACTGAAATAGTATTTGATAAATATATTATAAAATTATTCTCGAAATATAAAATGATTATAACAGGCATGGATATTTGTAGAAAGAATAAAATATTAAAAGCCTTAATCAATAGAATGATAAAGTTGAATTTTTATTAAAATTCAAGGATTATATTAGTCTTTTGAATTTTTTTCAATTTCAGATGGTATAAACTAACTTTGAAAAATATCTCATAAAGTGCTCTCAAAAGCACCCTTGATTTTTAAAGCAGAGAGCAAAAGCAACCTAGTTTTTTGATTTATCAAACGGAAAAAAATTGACCTGTGTTTTTCATGAATCAGAGCACATAATGAAAGAGTATTACCAAACCTATCCTAAGAGTTTAGATCTCGACAGTCTGAGACTCTAAAATGTCCAATATGACCAAAAAAAAATCTCAAATCAAATTATGACCAATAAAAATCTCATATCAAATTATGGAATATGATGACAAAAAAAAAATCACACCAAATATAATAATATTTGATCTTGATGTACTGGCATTTTTGTTCAATTTATGTATTGTCATATAAATAAATATAATTATCTCTTACCCCTACAATTTGAATGATTATATGAGTGGAATTTAATTGAAGATTAGTATAAATATTTTTACATTACCAACATATTAAAACTAAAATCATATAAAAATAATTTAATTTAATCAAGACTAAATACTCAATTCAGTCTCTTAGATTTATAGTAGAGGACAAATTAGTCCCTTGGATTGAAAAATCTCATACTAGTCCCTTAAATTCCATAAATGGGGATAAGTAAGTCCCTCTGTCAAATTATTGTCTAAATTGTTAACAAAAATATTCACATGTTCTATTAATTTGCTTACGTATACTGTTAATTTTTACAGTGGGTCATAACTTGCCTTATTTCTCTATTCTGTACAAAACAAATGACAACTTAAATTCAAAATCTTTCTTATGAACAGAGAGCTATGATGAGAGTCTAAACGACTTCATTTTGAGGAATGAAACAAGTTATGACCACTATGAAAATTAACTATACAGATAAATAAGTTAACAATATACATAAGTAAGTTAACAAGATATAGTTCAGATAACAATTTTATAAAAGGATTAATTTATCCCTATTTGTAAAATTTGAGGGATTAGTATGAGATTTTTTAAATCTGACAAATTAATTTATCCTCCGTTGTAAATCTAAGGGGCTAAATTGGGGTTTTAGTATTTAATCAAATAATAACTAAAAAATATTTTATGAAGATATGAAGCATATATTGTCACATTAATATTTTATATTATCAGGTCTTATTTTATTAAGCGAATCAAATGGGCCCTAACCTCCTGTAGTACCTAATATATTTACACATTATAAATCAACTTAATAAGTTATACGGGTATTAAAATTTTGACACAAAATACTCTATAGATAGAGTTTGATTATTTTTGAGTAAATTATACTTAACTCCTTTAAGAAATTTAAAAATAACAATTCACCCTTTTAATTTATAAAATCTTTACTCCACTCTACTTTATTTAGGGTGTATTTGGATTGGCGGAATAAAATGGAATGACACCAAGAGAGAAGAAATTTCAATGAGTTCTATTGTTTGAATACAATAAAATTGAATGGAGTGCAATGACAAAAAAAAAAGCGATGAAACAAATTCCATCCATTACTATCATATCCTCCCATTTTTCTTTCCCTCTAGATTGTGAGGAATGTGATGGAATGTGAGTTATTCATTTACTTTTTATGGATAAACTCTATGTGTAATGTTATATATAAAATCCATTTATAAAAATCTTATCCCCATTTTAGTGGAATTTGAAATTGATGTCAAATGTTAAAATTTTGAGACTGTGAACTGTAAAATCCTAATATAAAAAAAATTGAAATAGTTATTTTTTTTTTCTTTTTTTTGGTAATCGGGAGATTCAACTATGGTTCTGCATCAATGTATCCAAAACAATAATTATTTGTTATCGTCTAGCAGGTGTGGATGATAATAATTATTTAATTTGTCATCATAGCACACATATGCACAACATACAAGTCGTGTTGTCTCCCAGACCTGTTGTGTCCCACGGAAACAGATCTCAGACATCAAGGAGAAAGAAAATTTTTCTCGTTCCTTTTATTTTTTCAGTCCCTTCATTTGACTAGTGTTGCGTTCATGCACAATGTTAATTATCGTAACTCCAAAGTCCTACATCCCTCAACGGGCTAAGGCATTCGGGTTCAGGCACCGACATTTCGGTAGGAACATAGGGAATGTCTGCCACACATGGTTCCAACCAGATGCTTTCATCACTCGTATGCTCTTGGTACGCATCCAGAAAATAAGTCGGAAATTCAACGTCCGGAACCAAATTTTCATTGCTGGCAGGTGCATTATGATGTGTGATAACTGAGAATTTGCTTGAGGATGACGGGATAGAAGATGTAAATGAATTGATGGATTCAGAGGTTGCTGCAATGCTTTGGAAAGAAACAATTATGTTATTGCTGTTGTTTGAACCAGCAGCATCAATTGGAGTGTGATCCTTGGATTTGGAACCTTAAGATTTTTCACGTGTGAATTTGATGTGCTGAAATCGCTTCTTGAGATTGAAGTGCCAATAGCTTTTGATTTCATTGTCCGATCTTCCTGGGAGCTGAGCTGCAATTGCAGACCATCTGCTTATGAAGGGAAAGCTTTGAAAGTTATCTATACATTAGAAAAAATTGAGATGCAGCACTTCTCATTAATTAATTGTGACCGTACAATGTCGCATGCAAAAGGGGGAAAAAAATGGTTGATTAAGCTTAATTATATGGGTTTATCAAACAAATGCCCTTACAACTATATATATATAAAACATACATACATACATTAGAAAAATGAGACTATATTTTCAAAGCATTAGAGTCATAATAAAATTTTGAAACTTAATTAATGTAGTAACCTTAATCAATATCTCTAGAAATCTGATTAGCAAAACCCTTAATTATACTTGTTTTAAAATTATTTATCCAAAAAGTTTAAATTATTTAATTGAGGTATATTAATGGTTTTGGGACTATTTAGAAAGTGTTTTGCAGAATAATTTTCAGTTTTTAAAAATAAAAAATGAAAAAATTAGTTGATTGTTTATTCTTTTCAGATTGATTTTAAAAACAAAAAAATTAGTTTTATATTTTAAAAGCAAAAATTAGAAAACAGTTTAAAGATATTTTTGGAATTATATTTTTCAAAACACGAAAGAATGCTGTGACACAATTATAATTTGTTGGTTTCATTAGTTGCTACCCAAGATAGTTCTCAAAATATTATTTTCAAAATAGTTTTAAAAAATATAAAAATAAAATAATTCTGAATAACCTTTTTATATCTTATACATCCTCTCAAATGAGCCTTTTTTTAGGCTTAGTGCGTGGTTAATGCACATACCACAAACCCACTTTATCTTGGGTTTTTTAATCTTATGCTAATTTTTAATTATTTTATATATTTTGAAGAATGACGACAACAAATATAGAATTTCAAATCTTTTGGCTATAAATTCTTTAATACCATGTTATAAAACTATCTCTATCAAATTATCTCTCCCAAAAATTAAAGTCAATGAGTAGAGATAATTTCATAATAATAATTGGTAGAATCTACCCATCAAATACTCTATAAAGGTTTTGTATCTTCGCTTAATTTGCAGAGTTAATATTGTTAGATAATTGTTGGCTGAGTTTTGATATAAAATCTAATGACGAGAAAATGTAACGAAATAAATATATATGCCAAAGAAAATTAGAACTTAGAAGTTCCTGAGGAAACCTATATTTATTTACTAGCAAGAGCTTTTGGCGTGCAGAAGCTTCCGTACGTGCTGCCAGGGTAAGTGTCATACCTTTTACCCTGTTCGAGCTGCTTGATAATGGTTTCTTCTTCTTCTTGAGTTTAGTTCCTTATTTTGATATTCGGCCTTAAATAATTCAGCCACCTCAGCCTGCAACTCTTTCCAGTTTCCACACCTCTCCAGACCTGAAAGGTAAAATTCGATTGATAAATAATAGTTGCAGTTATAATTTTAGGTATCATATAGATATTTAAGAATAAATAAATAAATAACTGGAGATTTAACTTATATTTTTGGAGAATGGTAAATGTACTGGTGTGAATACCCGATTTCGTCCGGCCAATTAAACAAAATTCCGAAAATTTGCATGTTCCATTTATAGTTGTTTGATCTTTCTTTTAAGAATATGAAAAAGGAAAAAGGAGTTTTTTGGTTGTCTTATTTTGTTTATCCCCGAAAAAAAAAAAGCAAAGCCCGACAAAGAGTCCTTTTCTTTTCTGATCCATTTCTTTTAGTTTGATTCACTTAAAATTTGTTTTGGTCCATGTAGCTTAACCAGTGCACGTTTTGTTCTGAGGCCCAAATGTTATGTTTACATTTACGTCACACAAAAAAATATAAAAAATAGATAAATAAAAATAAGGAAAGAGCATCCTTGACCTCACTTGCCACTTTGCATTTCCACGAGCAGACACAAAATGATGAGCCTGAGACTTGACCTTTCCCAACCACCTCGATTGCTGCGTGGTATGGCGATGCTTGAGCGTGGGAAACAATCTCGTTCGGGGTGCTCCTGCATTTCAGAGAACATGGAGTTATTCTTTCATTAATCAAGAGTAAGCTCAAACATAAAAGGGGATTAAAGTTCATACGGGGAATTTTTTGGATCGTGAGAATTATTAACAACACCCACTTCCATCTTTCGCTAAGAAAAAAAGCGAACCATCATCAAAAAATAACTTTGCAAAGGAGGCAACAATCCGGCAACTCCAGCGAAACGGTAACACTTTCGGCCAAATCACAGCAATAAGCAGCAAAGAAGGAAAGACAAAGGTAACAAAGGGGAGGTATTATCATGGTCATCATCTAAAAAGAGTTTTCAAAAAAATCAAAGAGCTAAAAAGGGGCGGTAGCGCCCCACGCCCGTGCGACCTCCTTGAGGTCCTATCACACCAACACCGACCACCACTCAACTCCTCTCTCAGCCTCGGGCTCGCCTCCGCACTTTGAACCGCCACGCCGCCGTGCCACCTCCTTCTCCCAAGGTCATGACGCATCGCCGTGATCCTCGCATTGAAGCCCCACCTCCTTCAACCACAAAGCGAAACCCAGTAGCGCTTCCTTCCTTCTCTGTTCGTTCTTGCGCGTCATCGGCCATGACGGTCATCGTTGGCCTCTCCCCAAGAACACACACGCGAGCTTCCCCTTCGCTCGCGCGGCCACCGCCGCGAAGAGCCAGCCAAGCACACACATGAGCTTCCCCTTAACGCTCACCCTTGCCCATGAAAGCCGACCAAGAACACACGCGAGCTTCCCCTTCGCTCACGCGACCATGCGGCCAGAGCGACAAACACCTGCATGAGCTTCCTTCGCTCACTTGGCGGCCACCACCATGGCCAGCGGCCCATGCATGACGAAGAGCACCAAGCACCCCGCGGCTTCCCACGGCCGCTCATGAAGAGCGACCAAGCCCACGCCGCCCCTCGCCCTCGTCCCTCACTCCCTCTCGGTTCTCTTATTCCCCCCAGGTTTCTTTCCTTAGCTTTTGTTCTTTTAGTTTTTTTACTTTGCTGACTGGGAGAGTTTCCTTTTAGTGTTAGTGTGTGTAGGTGAGAGAGAGAGTTTGTTTGTAAGTGTGTGGGTGGAGGCTTCAGTGCGTGTCGTGAGAGAAAAATTGATTGTTTTGGTCTTTTGATGTGTGTGCACGTGAGGAGAATTTTGTGGGTGAGTGTGTGTGAGTATGTAGGGGGTAGGTAGGTTTACTTTAGAAATAGATTTAATTTAATAAAATAAAAAAAAGTTTTAAGATTTATTAGGTTGGAGTGAGTTTATTTTTAAAATAAATTTTGAAATTATGTATTTAAACTAGAATCTATTTGCATGTTAATTTTCAGCATTTGTTTAACATTTTAGTGGAATTTATGTTTAAATCTTAAAAATACAAAAATATGGTAGTTAGGACCCTTGATTTGCTTTTAGTCTTTAATTATTAAATTTTGTTAGTGTTTTTACTTAAATAAATAATTTTGTCTCTGAATTAATTTTACAAGTACATAATTGAAGTCTTTTTTTAATTGTTTAGTCATATTTATTTTACCTTTTTTAGTTTAAATACTATGTGTTTATATGTTTTGATTACATTAATTATGTGATTGTAATAATTTTGTATTTCTAGTTTATTTATTTTACATGTTTGTGCATTTGTGATTTTATTTTATTTTATTTATTTTTATTTTTTTCTCTTTTTTAGTTTTATTATTTTTACATGTTTTGTTTGGATTAATTGTGTGCCGGTGATTTTCTTTCTATGTATATATTTTTGGTGTGTTGCTTGAATTAAGTGTGTATTTTTGGTGTATTTATTAGTTTGATTATTTTATATGATTATGTGTTGTGTGTATAACTATGTTTTTAAATTAATTTTCTGCTCATTTTAATTCTTTTATATGTTTATGCTTTTTGGTCCAAATTAATTGTGTTTACATTTATGAATTAACTTTGTCAACTCCTGTAAAATTAGAATTTTGTTTTAAAAATATGAAATAAAAATAAAAACCTCTTTTTTTAAAAAAAAAAAGAAAAAAAAAAGAAAAAACAACCTTTTAAATCTTTTACATTTGTGCGATGCTCAATAATAGTGATTGAATGGCAAATGTCATCTTTGCTATTATTGAATCATAAGGATTCATTGAGTAGCGCAGTGTTAGCTTGAATCACTATGCAGTGGATTTTCACAACTTGACAAGATTTGTTTAATCCGCACAATGATCAATGATGATAATTGAGTAACAAATGTTATCTTTATTGTTATTGAATCATAAGGGTTTATTAAGTAGTCAAATCTTAAGCTTAAATCACGTATGAGAGTGGATTTCATTGGCTTCTTCATAAGGATCTTTTTAATCCGTGTAATGTCCAATAACGAGGATTAGTGCAGGATATTACCCCGTTGTTATTTGAATTCGTTGGTGGCTGCAAGTGTCGAGCTTGGATTAGTGCGATAGCAGTTTTGCGTATCTTGTTGCAAATTCTTTTCTTAATAATTAAAATCTATCAACCCACAATCATTTCTCTGAGCTACGTGACTTTGAGTTCACTGTGCAAGGGATGCATTAGGGAAGCGGTGATCCTGTCAGTCCAAAATTAAATTTTCATAATTTGTCCATTTGATTTGTAAGTATTTTGCGTAGTTCTTTCTTTATTTAAATAGGGATTTAGGTATTGTTAATTAATTTGCATAACTTGCTAAGTGCGAAATCAGGGCCAGTGTCGCAAAGTGCGTAAGATTAATTTACATCTACTTCACTATCATCTAACCGACTCAGAGCTTCATGTCTGGTTTCAAAAGATCATCTTTTTAAAATAAATGGGTTTTCAATGTTTTTCCCAATTTAATAAAGCTTGGTGGCGGCTCAATTTAATTTTCAATAAAAATTCTCTTTTCCTAAATTCCTTAAAAGTCAGCGATGGGTTGCGACAACTGGCTAATTAATAATGGATGTCAAGCCACAGAGCATAAATTGTTTAAAGAGTAAAACTAAAGATTGGTCGTGGGAAGGGTTGTAAAACATTAATATATTTATCAAAATATTTATCATTTCAATTGCTTCCACCTTTAATCATTAATATAGATAACTTTTGAATGTGTCAAGTTGTTTCCACCTTCGTACATATTATTCTCCCTACCACCTTTCAGGCTATTCTTTAATTCTTCACCACTAGAACTCGGATTTCTTTTGTTAACCGAAGCCTCTTTGAAATTTTCCGCTCTTGCACCCCCAATCCCATGATAGCCACCCTGCTTCTCATATCTGCTGCCATAGTTTATCACATTCCTACCACCCATTTGGTTCCTCTTAAATTCGGCTATAAACACTGCAACTCTACATCCTCTGATTTTAGCACCATTTATGTCAAAAATCGTAGCTTGGGCTTCTTTAGCATTTGCATATCTAACAAATGCAAAAGGGTTTTGAGAAGTTTTCCTCCTTTTCCTTGAGATGAAAATATTGATAACCTTCCCAGCATGGTTGAAGAGTTGCCAAAGCCATGATTTGGACATGAAAGAAGGCGAGTTATCCACAAAAACCACATGAGAAACGTTAACCCACTTTATGTCAAACCCCTTCATCGCAATACTGTTGAGGACGCTGCATGTTCCTTACATGGCTCTATCTGCATGGCCGCGCCCATATTGACAAAAAGCAGAATTTTCAATCCTCCTAAGTACCACCTGCTTCCATCCTCCTTCCTCTCGCTATCTCTCTCATCCTTTCTCTCGCCCTTTTTGTGGGGTATTACACATGTTAGAGCACTTAATAGTTGTCTCAGCTATAACGTGATCAAATTCGAACAAAATAATAATAATAATAATAATAACATGATAAAAAAAATTGAGACACCCCTCCTCTTGAGATTGGGAGTTAATTGCTATATGATGCTTTGGGAGTTCCTACTCCCCGCGGATTCCCCTTGTAGTAATTAACTGCTTTTTTCCTTCTTGAGATGACACGATTTCGGTTGATGGTTATTTCTATACCGTATTTCTTTAAGCATCCTTATCCTCTCTTTCTTATTTCTAAGCTTTCCATTCTTTTATGCAGGCCATATATCTTACACGGGACACCGCAGTGCAAAATGAAAAGGACAAATACGTTGTTGATGAATATCATATGTGGTGTCGTATACTAATGAGTGTATAAATCATAAATGAGTATCAATGTATTATGTATATTATTTTGAATACGCAAGCAATACGTTTATGGGAGAGAGATTTAATTTATACCAGGAGAAAGTTTAACGGTACAAATCTTCATTCGTCACTTTTGGTATAACAGTTTTGATCAGTTGTCTATTGTGTCTGGTTACTCGCTCTTACCTTTATCCATTGATTCCATTTGTGTATGTCAAATCCACTCCTTTACATTTACAAATTTGAACTTACACAAGTTCATGCTTTCTCTGTTTGTGCTATATAACAAAGCTGTTATATTTAATATTAAATCTTAAAGTAAACATGTAATATAACTCGAGGTAATAAGTATATCAATTTTATCATTTCTTTTGCACAAATTTGAATTCCAATATTCTAGAGAACCTTAACTAGTTAGTGTGTGTTTCGATTAGAATTTACAATTGAGGTTTTGTGCCAACTTGATTTTATAAAATTGATTTTGGTTAGAAGTGAGTTAATTATAACGTGATTTATATTTGAAAATTTTGCGTCAAATTTGATTATGCTAGAATAAATATTGTTTGAATAATGTTAGTTAAAATTGCTTTTAGATGTGTAATTACTAAAAATATATGAGTTTTATATTATACTTTAATATTACTCTTTTATTTTACTTTTATTTTTAATATATTTGAATAAACTATATTAATGTTATTATAAAAAATGACTTTAATATTAATTTAAGAATATCATATAAAAATAACTCGAAAGGTAAACAATAAAGCCTCGGCCAAGTAACGGGTATACAGTGGAAAGTTGAAAAAATGTAAACAAATAAAGAATAGGTCAAGAACGAAAAAAAGTTTTCAAATAATATATATATATATATATATATATATATATATATATATATATATATATATATGTATGTATATATTACGATGTCGTTCTTAATCGTGGTACCCTTGAAAGTCTGTTTGGGTTGATGAACGCCACAGCTACAAACTATTGCTTTGAGTGAACGTAGATTTGAGCATAAAATCCCATTCACGTTGATTTAAAAGAAAATCATCCAAACCAAAAAACTCAGCGGTCAAGGCAGACTAACAGGCGTTGGGAAAACCAAACGCCAAAACAAAGACATCCTTAGCAATAATAGTGCTCCTTGAACATATTAATTGATAAACATGTATGTAAAATTATAAATTAAATGACCTAGAAAATCAAAATGGAAGAGGAAAGCAAGAGAATACAAACAAATTGGTTTCAAGAATAAAATTATTGTTAAATATTCGAAGAAATGAAACTTAGTTGACTAGCTTGAGATATGCCCGATTTGGCCATAAAATAATGAAAGGGTCATGAATCAGGTGGGCAAAAAGAGAAGGAAGGAATAAGAGAAAGCTTGCATTTTCATCGTCCAAGACTAATAAACTTATAAACCCGTCAAATTCAGGCTTGAAAACACAAAGAATGGTAATTAGAAGGGAACAAAATTTAGCATCTTCGCTCATCAACATGTTTATTAATATTATATATTGAACTATTTAGACATTAGTGCTTCCCAGTTCTTTCGTTTTTATTACTTTTACCGAGTTTCAGACCACATATTTGGCTGCGGAATATATTCTTAGCATGGCTGTTTTATTTCTGATTTTATTTCAAAAGGACTTCGATCAAGGGATGAAAATTTACACCCGATTAGTTATACCAGCTCGGGTGAGGTTTTAAACTTGCTCTGCATTGAGACACAGAGAATAGAAGTTAAAGCAAAAAAAAATTATGTATTTAGAGCAACGTCAAAGTTGCTCATTTCACTGGATGATGACATGTTTGGTGATGGAAATTGAAGAGCAACTCCGAGTTACTCTTTTTCCCCTTAAATCACCTCTCGGTTTCCCATTTTCCCACCTTATTTTTCCTTCAGCCAACAACTAACCAATCTTCCCTTCCTGTAGTTAGTTCGTTTTTAAATTTTTTTAAATTTTTTTAATACGTTATTTTAATTGATTGTTTATATTACACATATCTTTTTCAATTTCTCTTTTAGGAAGGCATAAACTAAAGTTGCATTCACCATGTTTTCTCCATTTTGATCCTGGGTACTCACTAAGACAGAAGTTCATCTCTCTCTTTCTCTGTCTCGTCTGACGTCTGAACTATGGTCATAGGGTTTCAAAAAACATAATAAGTCAAGCCAAAATAAATATTAATCTTAATAATATTATAATAATTATCAGCTAATAATGATAGAACATAATATAAACATGTCAACCTACTATGCCCGTTGCCCAATAGACATTTCCGATGGCTTGATGTATAACTTTTTTTTTAAAGCTTGATTAAAAGGCTTTTGAAAAAGCTTCAACGTATATAGTTTGTTTATTAAACATGCAAGGTTTAATACATTTCTCATCTATTCTCAGCGGAATAGAAAATATCTCTTGATTTTCACTCTTTTGACTTATTTCACCATTTTTCTTGAATTTTGATAAATTTTAATAATAATTCTGTTGCATCGAACCCTTATCTTTCGATCAGCACTTGTCATTCGAAGTTTGTATGTTTCCTAGCATGCCAGTAATTTGTGCCTTTCTAGGAATTAAACCTAGGACTTTGGTCCTGATATTATTTGTTGAATTGATCATTTTTTGCAGTACCAAAAATTATAGCTAATAGTCACGACGCAACTCTTTTTACCTAAGTCTATTATCATGTGTCATGGTTTGATTTGACTCCAACCTCATCTTAGTCTTGTCAAAGCATGATACTAATCCACAACCAATAAGTTCTAACAAATGAAATTGATTACATATCGTAACTTCATAAATCTTGTTTGTGTGATACTCAGGCCCTTAACAAAAGGTTCAATGATATGTTTTTATAGAGTAATATTCTTTGTACGCAATAAGACTAATATTGATGCTAGACATCCTTTTCAAAATATGCAAAATCACCTATAAATAAGAGGGAATTTTAATTGTGAAAGTGATAAATCTATCTGTATTAAGAAAATATGAGGATCTATGTGATCATAATAATTATGGAATTTAGTTATAAGTGGAGAATTTGATGAAAGAATTTCTTTTATACATTATCAATTATATATCTTACCATATTTAAAAAAAAAAGTAACTGAAGTTTTCATTATTTTGACTTTATTTCCCATGTATATATATCCAAAGAGATATCTGCAACCCATGAACAAATATTATTTCTCTTTTTCATGTACATGATTCCAATTCCATACAACCACCTTAATGAACTCAAGGTACTTCTACTCAAATTAACACACATCTTGTTAAAGACAATATTCTCCACTCGACCAACCAAGTCACAGTAACAACTCAGAAGCTCTCTCTGCTACTGTTAATCCTATGATCAGAATTTAAAAGGAAAAGTCCCCGTCTCTTACCAAAATAAGTTTTTGTACATCGATCCTGCTAACTTGTCCCTCACGGGTGGCACCAAAGTTGCACTGCCCTTTTTCTTGGCGCCACCATGCTTTTAACCCTCACACACACTCAGACGGCAAAGAAAAATCATTGGATCGGCCAGCAACCTCATATTCAAATGAGAAATGTTATTTCCAACTCACTTTTTAGAACACACACCCAAGAGTGAGAAGAGGGGGGTTTGGAGAGAAAAGTTGAAGGAGAAAAAAAAAATATAGTACTAGGTCCCATATATTGTGTGTCTTTAGTGTTGGATGTTTTGAATTTTATGGGATCTAAATAACATTATTTTATTTAAAAAGCTTCGCTAACCAATGCGGTTAAGGATCCCTAAAAAATGTGTTTTGAAACTTTGTAATTACTCTCACGCATTTAAGAAGCAAAAATTCATCTTTTTAAGATAAATTTTTCTATTTTGCTTACTTAACCATTGTCTCAGGACACTGATCAGGAAAATTCGTATATAAATACACTCATAATAAACAAGTTAAGCACTTTTATGTTTCGTCACATTCATGGCAAGAGCTAAGAAAAATCCAACAATAAGTGAATTATATTATCTTAAATAAAACTAATAAAATTCACTTTTATTTTTATTATAAGCATATATAAATACGAGGTCTTGGAATTATAACTACGTTAGTATCTTCAATAGGAAATCCCATGAACGGCCACCGCTGGTCAACATTCAATACTCAATAGTCAATACAGAACCAGATACACGTCCTTGCCATTTGCCAACTTTACTTACACGGTAAATTACGTGCACTTATTCTAAGAAATGTGAAAATATAACTCATATTTTCTCTAATTATCTAGCTTATACTTATATTTTCTTTATTTGTTAAATTTTAAGTATTTATATTATAGTTATACCCCTCGTTCACATAACACGATTAGTAAACTTAATAAAATTATATTTTTATGATGTTAATTATTTTTAATTAATAAAATTATAAAAATATATTTATTTATTCTATTAAATTTAAGAGTATTTTATAATTTTATTAATTAGAAATAATTAATATTATAAAAATATCATTTTATTAAGTTTACTAACAGTATTCTGTAAATAAAGAGTGTGACTATAATATAAATATTTAAAATTTGACAAATAAAAAATATAAATTATATTTTTATAAATTTTAAAAAAATAAATGTAATTTATCCTTATTTATATCATCCGCTGGACTCTTTTTAGTGTTGGTTTGCCCCGTTATCAAAACAGACATAATTTGCAGGCCTTCTCGAGTTTTGATATTCTCCCCAAAAATTTCACGTTAAATACAAAAAGCACTAGCTCCTCTTTTTCTTCGTCCTTCTTCTCCCTTTATTAGACTCTAACATATATAACATATACCCTCACTCCTAACTCTCCAAGCCCCTCTTTGTCATTATCTATTTTTTTCTGAATTACACACAACAAAGGAAAACCATGAAGAACGGTTCAAAGAACAAGTTCTTATTATCCTGTTTCCGCCCCGAAGTCGATGTTGACATAGATGCCATGCTTGAGTCCGGAGCTTCTGTTAACCGCTCTTCTAGTCGTCGTTTCTCGTGCATCCCCGTTGCAGCCAAACACGACGCAAAGTTTCTGGACCAAGAGAAGAATTGGGTTGTGCCTCATCCTCCAAAACGAAAGTTTGCTAAGGTGATTAAAGCTGCGGTGTTTGAAACCATATTGGTTAGTCTTTCAAAATTCTCGTTCCTTTTGCCTTTGTAAACATAATTAATTGAGTTTATATTTGAAAGAGAAAAAAGGGAGAGGCTAAATTACTTTATCTATTTGTGATGAACATCTTTGACCTGCAGAATAAAAGGGCTCAATATAAAAATCGTTTTAGCCAAGATTGTTTTGGATCAAAGCGCAGTAATTCGGAATACTCAGAAAGTTCATCAACTGGTGGTGATGAGAAATCCAAGTTAAGGCTAAAATCTGTGGAGACTAATATTAAAGAAATCAAGGCTCATGAATTGTCGTTCTTATGTTCATCTTCTATCTCTCCGGTATCAGAGTCAAAGGACTACTTATCCAAGTGTGACTATAATAATAAAGGGCAATCAGAGAAGATGATGTTTAAGTGCGTTGGAATATTCTTGGTTCTCATAAGCTTAGCAGTTACGGTCGTTTGGGGCAAGTGGAAAGGCATGTTCTTGACGTCAATATGGCTATGCTTTTTCTCTCTTTTGTTGGCAAGCTGTCGCAGGCTAAAAGAGGTTGCCAAGTTGTGGAACACAGAATCCAAAGCCAATACAAGAACAGGGAACCATAATAGAAAGAGAAATTATTAGTTACTCCTATTGTATCACGTAAGATTGTACTCTTTCCATTTATAGAGTGACGTTTCAGAAAACTTACACAATTACTAAGTAATGTCACCATAAATGGATAGGGTACAATCCTACCTCCCCCTTCGTGAGTAACAGTAATTTGTATAATGGAAGGGCTGGTCTATAGGAACTATATCCATAATGGGGCATTAAATTTTTGACGTGAGAATTCCCTTTTTCGCGCTTGAGGCTTCTTCTCTGCTAGCTGTTTCCGTGCTTCCTATAAAATAAAGCTTTCTAAGGCATGAGGGAGCAGAATAGGGTGTGTTTGGTTTAAGCTTTTAATTTTTAATTTTTTAAATTTTGTAAAAAAAATAATAAAAAATTAAAAATTAAAATTAAAATTTATAATTTTTAAAATTTTTGATATTTTTTACATAAAATCTGAAAAATTAAAAATAAAAATTAAAAATTAAAAGCTAGAGAAAAAAAAATCCCAAAAAATTTCTAGCACTTCTGCCTTTTTTCGCATTTGGGTAATAGCTGAGAGGGCGAGGACGGCTGAAGCACCTGCTGTATCTATTTCCCCTGCTTTTTCTTCTGTTTGGCTTTTGTATCATATGTCTAACAAATGGAAGGTAGAAAAAGTAACTGTTTGGTTAAGTCGTTGTTGTATCGGAAATCTAAGATGTGTTTGGTTTATTTTTTTCAGTTTTTAATTTTTGATTTTTGCTTTTCAGGTTTTTAAATTTATAAAAAAAATTGAAAAAACTAAAAATTGAAATGAGCCTAATTTGTCTCAAATCTTCACCTGATTACCTATAGCACTAATTAACGGGGTTGTAACTGGGCGTAAAATACTAGATAAATCCCTTGCAATCTTTTTTCAAAAAAAATACGGTTTTGACGGGTTCAATTCCCTTTCAATGCAGCAAGGCAATCAATGATCACGAGAGAAATATAAAATAAACGGTCACACATCTCAAAAACTACTAGATTTTTTCTTGTTCCCCCTCACGGGTGAACTAGGAAATCCAAGGCGGATTCTATGATAAGAAAAAGGAAGTTTGGGACTACTTGGTGAAGGACTTTTTAGTAAAAATAAAAGTAGTCCTAAATTTAATGGTTTTGGCAACATAAAAGTTGGTGCATGCTCACATGCAGCGGGTAGTTTTGTCTGTAAACTGCAGATATTACGTGTGCCAATAATAAAAACACACGTGGCAGGAATGAAAGGAAGGGTCAATCCATATTATGACAAAAAATTAGATTCCCCACGTAGCTAATCCACCTCCTTTGTCATTAACATTGAGCAAAAGATAGGGGTGCAAATACCCAAATTATCCCAACAAAATTAATCTCAGTTGAGGCAATCGATCTTCACCCAGCCATCGTCGCCCTCCTTTGGTAATCCTAGATGTTAGAGCCACTCTACTTATGAGGCCATCTGGGTTGAATGGCCATCGAAATCAAAGACACACTTACCCCGAACCCCATCCCTAGTGCTGGGAGGCAGAAAATCATTTCCCTGCCTGCATCACCTTCTAAGGGAACCATCAAAACTCATCACCGAAGTGTAATCAACAAAATCATGTCACCCAGCCAAGGGTGTGGGCGCATCCAAAACCCAAGATTGGGCAAATCGTTGACCAGCACGCGAAAGGGATTTCTGATGACGGCGTGTATGGTTGGGTATAAGGCGATAGTGGAGGATTTGAAGTGATTTTTGCGAAGGGTTTCGACTGGGTAGTGTTAAATCAGTGATCAGTTGATTGAAATTTTTTTTTTATTGAATAGAAGGCTATTAGTTATGGCCATTTCTTCTTCTTTTTTAGCAAAGGAGCTGTGCAGGTTGTTACTTGGTGGTGGTGGAGTTATTCTCCCTGAAAACAAGATTGGTTGTTTTCTTTTAGTGTAGCAAACGTGGTGCATTGATCTTCATGAGGTGTTATGATTGTGAAGAATTAGTGGTTCTGTGAAGAATTAGTGGTTCTGGTACTGCTCACCAGCAAATACAAAGTCACCACCACCCTCTACACACATTTGCCGGAGACACAAACTAGAACATCACCTCGATCGAACACACCCATTTGATGTTTTCTTAGCTGTTATCCAGTCTTTGCTTTTTTTATTTTTTTATTTACAAATAAAAAGGATCCAAATAAAAGGATAGTTAAGATGCCATAATTTTACTGTAACAGCATTCTTAATCGCACAATTAATGGAACTTTAACATACACTATTGTGTGGCCCCACATGTCCATATGTCTTCTCATGATTTGTCAACATTGGATCTACAGCGTACAGACAATTTCTCATCTGTACGTGAGAATACGCCCGGATGTAATGTTTGGGTGGACCTCTTTTTGCCTGATTAGTTGGGGCACATGTAACTGATCCCCTGGTTTATTATCATTTTTCTTGCTATAAAAACACATTTCTATGATATATATATAGAAGTCGTCTCTGGCTTAAGCGTTGCTTGCAGAAGTTGGCAACTTTTGGCAAAACATTTAAACAGCGGCGTGTTTAATTTTCTCAGGTCGGCTGGACTACCTTGACATGACCACACGTTTGTCTTCCATCGTGTTTCATGGAATTGTTTCAAGTTTCAACTAGTTTTCAAAAAAAAAAGATCCAATGAACTAAAACATGACCTTTTTTTTTCAATGTTCATGTCTATTGAAAAGAAATATTTACTTTATGGTTGAATTTGTGCTCATGCATCCTTCCCTTCACTCGAAGATGTTGACTTTCTTCCATGTGCGTTGTTTTATGATCCATTGACTATTGCAATCATGGAGTAAATGCCCTTAGTTTACAGAGTCCCCTCATATTATTTGGACTCATTTTTGGATATTAAATGGAATACCTACTCTTAAAATAGGCGTAACTTTCAATAGTATAAGAGTTTATTAAAGTGTTTTTTGTTAAATAAATTAAAAAAAAAAGCCTACAATTTTGCTAAGGTATCATTTTGTCGTTGTAGGACCTGAAATCTGTGCACTGTTGATCTTAAGATCGAAACAACATGTTTTACGTCTTTTCCCATTCTTGACCGTAACTACGAAATAAGATGTCGGCCCCATCCCTAAAGTTGGCTTAGGTATAGTGGGCTCCTAGCCAATCAAAAAGAAAGAAAGAAAGAAAAGATGATGATAAAACTATAGGAAGTAAATGTTAGGAAAGCTCGCCCGCAGTACTCCACATGGCAACAACCAATTAACAAGGCCATATGAATGCAATTAAATTTAAATACAAATAAGGAAAGCAATGCGTACTTTAAATGAGGGCAGGAAATTACTATTAATTGAAGGTGAAGTTTTATATTATTTTGACATGGAAGTTTTAAATTAAGGTTTTATAGTTTCTATTAATTTATGGTAATAGATTTTGGTCCCTATAATATATTTTTTAAATCCAATCCTTATAATTACACATATATTTTATTTAGGCTAGGTGAGTATTAACTAAAAAAAAAAAGTAGATTTAAACTCTTGTCCTATTATTTATACTTATTGTGTGTAGAATATTATACAATGAGTACTAATAATATTTTCTAAGGGTATGTTTGATTCAAGGTAAAAATTATTTGAATGAGTTTTATGTATAAAATAACACATAAAACTCATTTATATAATTTTTACCCTCATTTTCACCCTTCAATCAAACATGCCCTTAAAGTTAAGACATCCTGATAAATGATCACTAATAAAACAATTAAAAATTAAATTCGACAAAATTACAAAATTTAAATAATAATAAAAAAAGACTAAAGCTCAAATGAGTAAAATTACATAAAAACCAAAATGTTCCTTTTGGATATTCCTTCGTTGATGGAGCCGAGCAGAATAGTAGGAATGAACTGAAAAGGAAAGGGAAGGAACAAAATAAAGTCACCTTCCTCTCGTTTGAGAAATTAATAAAGGAACAAAAAGGTTTAAAGATTAATTTTTAGTTCTCTTTTTTTGCATTCATTCCATCCCAATTTTGACAAGAATATATAAACAGGACTTTGAGAGGGAAAGATAAAGAGAAGTTTCCACTGATTTTTTTTTTATATTTTCATGTATATTTAAACTCTGAAAAAATGAGATTATCTTTCTCCTTATTTCATTATACTGTTAATCCTAGAGACGGATGGAGAGAGGCATATTTTTATTTTTATTATAGATTTTTACTAATATTTCTATAAAATTTAAGGATACCAATATGTGATAATTAATTATTTATGATTAAGAATAAACCACATGTCTCACTAATTTAAACTTTTAAAATCTATCAAATCAAAAATTAAATTATAATAATTGAATATACTAAGGGTATTAGTACTTTGTGGTACCAAAGAAATCCCTTTTATTATTTAGACACTTTTACTTTCAATTTTATTAGTTTATTCTAAATACGTTAGATTTTAAATCTGTTATAAAAAATTTGTACTATAATATCATTGAAAAAAAATTTATATGGTATTTGTTTTAACTCATAACAAATTAAAAAATACTTAAATTGATGAAACTCTCAAGCAATCAAGCAAGATATTTGTGATTTGTAATTTATAATTTGATTTTCATAATATATTTTATTAGTGAAGAGTTTTATATACTGATTTACATATTGTACCAAGTATGATACGATAATATATACACACACATATATATATAATTTGTTTTTATATTAACATGTATTGAAAATTTCATTTTATAATATAATTACGATTAATATGTTTTGGCCTCTCCTTTGAATGATTTTGGATTCGTATCTGAATAATACTTAAAAGAAAATTCTGCTAGCTTGATATTTTACCATCACAATTCACACGCCATCAAGTGCTTTGACGCGATATGCAATGTACACACGCTCAAGGAAGTTCTCATCAAGAAGATGAGTCCTGTATATATATAGAAAACAAAAGATAGGTGAGAAAAAAAAAAAACTCCTAAAGAAATGTTGCTTTATTGAAGAAAAAGGGGTTCTCCCACTATTTGCTTTAGGTAATACATAACTGTTTCGCTTGTTCTTTTTCACTGAAAAATCAAAAGAAAAGAAGGAAAAACTAATTGAAAGTGGCTTGCGGGCATTGAAGTTTTACTTTTGCGAAGGATTAAAGAAAGGCTCGGAAAGTGATACAACTTTTTTGAAGATCACCAAATGAAATACTATGAGGCTTTTCCTTATACTGTGTTGCATCCATAATATAAGTTGTCTGAGATGAAGCACATAAATTAAGGTGATTATTAGATTTAATTAATCTTTTAAGAAATAAAAGAGAAAAATACTTTTTTTATCACCTATCATAAATTATCATTATATTAAATAATCATACTAATATCCATTTATTCTCATTTATCATAAATATAAAAATAAAATAGATAAAAGATAATTATTACTTTCTTAAAATATAAAAATAACTTATATTTTGAATCAAATAAAAAATATAAAATAACTTAAATTATGAACAAGAGGAAGTATATGCCTAAGTACTTTGCTGGTTCATTAAAGATCAAGCAAGAGAAAATCGGACCGGACATCGAACCGATTAGATACTGATTCAAAGGTTTATTATTTCAACCAGGGTTTAATCGATTCAACCTAAATATAATAAAATATATATACATATAGATATATAATTATTTACGAATTCTAACTTCTTGTCAAATTTAAGATGAAATATTTTATTAATATTACCACTTTTATTGTCAAAAATTAAAAAGCTATTGTACATTTTGGTTTTGAGCTCAAAAAGATTAGTTTTTTAGGGATGCTATATGTACGCACAAGGCAGACGCAATACCTCGACTCACTATGTAATCCACCATTCAAATCATTTATTTTTCATAAAATATTTTTGAAATATTTTTTTCCATCTAATCTAACCATTCAGAGGTAGTGAGTCGAGACTCACGAGGGTCAAACTCTCATTTCTCTTAGTTTTTGGGAATAAGTCTAAAGGCAGGTAGCCCATCAATTAATTTACTAAACCATTAGGCCATTGCTTTATTAATTCCCAAACCCTAGCACTAAACATCTCTGTCAGACTCATTTCATGAGAAGTCCTGCCGCCGCTTGGTTGTAGAAGTGAGGAGCACCCCGTCGAGCTTGGTTGCGGAAGTGAGAAGTAGGGCGCGGAGCAGAAGCACGAAGCAGGGTTGAGGTAGAAGCACAGAGCAGAAGTCCAAAGCACCATGGAGGCAGCGAAGCGGAAGCGCAAGGGGGCAAAGCAGAAGCACGAAGCATGCGGCAAAGTGGAAGCACAAAGCATGCGGCAAAGCGGAAGCACGAAGCAGCTTGAAGGCGATGAAGCACTGTGGAGGCGGTGAAGCGTAAGCACGAAGCAGATCGGAGGCCATGGAGCAGAAGCGAGAAGCAGTTCGGAATCTCGCGTGAAGCAGTCTGCAGTCGCCAGAGAAGAAGAAGAAGATCTGGTTCTGGTGCTCTTTTTTTTCTTTTTCAGGTTGAAGATCTAAACCCGAAGCCTTAGAAAACCGGACTGGTCCACCGGTTTTCTTGGTTTTTACCAGTTTTGACCGGTTCTGAGCCTATCTTATTTTCAATGCTTAATTGGACCTGCCAGATGACTGGTTCACTAACCCTACGTGATCTACTATCTAATCCGATTTTCTCCTCATTGTTAAAGATTTGTGCCCCATGACAACTTCAACACGATAAATTGACCTTATCCATTAGTTTTAAATTTTCTCTCTAATTCACAATAACTATCATTTTATGACTTCTTGATATTTGAGACAATTTAGACTATTTAAATAGTATTAATTTTTTTCTTCGTTTTTATCTTTTTGATGTGATTGATTGAAGAGTAAAAATTAAAATAAAATTTACATGGATGAATTTTACATATAAATTTATACATAGAGCTCATGCATATAAATTTTACCTTCACTTTTATCCTTCAACCAACTTCAATCTTATTGTAAATATGTTAGTTAAGTAATTAACACATTTATATGAATAATAATAACTATATAAAAATAGTTTTATCAACTCATATAATTTTTTATATTTATCAAAATACTTTTTATTTTTCTTAATATGTGAATTATTTAATTTTTGAAAGTTATTATGAAATGGAGTCACTACTAGCTATCCGGAGAAACTCAAACGTTGTATGAATCGATGAATGAATCAATGAATCCGAAGTAAGAGTTTATACATGAATACGATGAATCACATGTTCCGCGCCAATAGCAATTTGCTACTTTGATTTCTCATTAGTATCCTCGCAAATCACCATAGTATGGAAATCTTCCACTTGATGCTACAGAAGGTAATTAATTAATTATACAATTGAGGGTACCACAAAAAATGCAGTGTTGTTGTTGCAATAACATTGCATTAAAAAACAAGGAGAAAAAAGGTACAACAGAGAAACAAACGCGTGGCACATTCAAGCAGACAATCCCACGTTGTAGGTATTATTGGAACTATTGGTTTAATTTATGGTTATCTTCTTATTTATCTCTGCAATTTCACAATTATTTAAGAAAGTGTTCGTACTCTTAGTACGGTTCCTGAACACATCTGATGCTCACAAAATTAAACAGCTGCACAAATGAATTCACAAGTTTTGAATTCCTGAACACACGTGTAGTATTGCAAATTTGCGAATGCAGAGAGTAAAAGCAAATCAATTCGTGGAATCTAATGCTTGAATTATATTTCAAGTTCAATTCTTCTCGAATGGAAATGTAGAGGCAATATATATATATAGAGCACAACCCAGTCCTCAGGTTCACCATAACAGCTATATCAGATAACATTATTTTGATTGAATATACAAGCAACGTGAAAAGAAAATCTCATGATTCAAACATTACATTACAATTACTTTCGCAAAAATCAAAAGATAGCACACTGTTGTATCAGTAACAACTAACAAGAGTGGCGGAGAGACCACTAGACTAGTGTCCTTTCTAATTTTCTCCTGAGGACTCGGGGCTTTCAGAGGAGATATTGCTTTTGGGTTGAGAGGAGGTTGTTGAGACATTGGCTGTCTTCACCTGTGAGCTCTGTGTGGAGCTTGAGTCAGTGAAGAAAACTATGTTCTCCTGGTTGTCAACAAACACTTGTAGTGTCTTTGGAATTGGGGGCAAGTTCACATCCAAGATCCCTTCAAGTATTTGAACAACCTGACCCATGGTTGGCCTGTGAGATTCATCGTCTTGGACACACCAAGAAGCAACTTTTATTACTCTTGTTACCTCTTCAATGTCTGCATTTCCCTCCAACGTAGGGTCCAAAAGGCTAAGGACATTGCCTCCTTGGGTTACAATGTTAGCGGCCCATGTGGGGAAGAACTTAACTTGGCCATCTTCAGAAGGCTCAGAGTTCCTCCTACCCGATACAAACTCAAAGAGCATCATACCATAGCTGTAGACATCAGCTTTGGCTGTGATAGCCACCCCAGAAATCCACTCTGGAGCTAGGTAACCCCTTGTTCCTCTCATGGTTGTGAGGACCCTGCTGAAGTCCCTTCCAACTAGCTTTGCCAGGCCAAAGTCTGCAACTTTAGGACAAAATTCAGCATCTAGGAGAATGTTTTCTGGCTTCACATCGCAGTGTATGATGCAGTCCCTACACTTCTCATGGAGGTAAGTTAATCCCCTTGCTGTTCCAAGAGCAATTTGGTACCTCATTTTCCAGTCCAAAACCTTGGTGTTCTTGTTGTGAAACAGATGGAAATCCAAGGAGCCATTTGGCATGTAATCATAAACCAGCAACCTTTTGGCACCTTCAGAGCAGAACCCTCTCAGCCTAACAAGATTAACATGTTGGACTGTCCCAATTGTACTAACTTCAGTTCTGAACTGCTTCTCACCTTGGCTAATGCTTTCAAGCTTCTTCACTGCCACAACACTGGAATCAGCCAAAGTTCCTTTGAAGACAGACCCGAAACCTCCTCCTCCCAGTTTCTCTGAGAAATTCTTTGTAGCATTTTGCAAATCTCTGTACCCAAATGCCACCAACGAACCCTCCACAGGCTTTCCCTTGCCAACCATTCTCTTTCTTCGCCGAATCATGAAAAATAGAACAAGGGCCAGGAGAACCCCTATGCCAACAACAGCTCCCACAACAACACCAATAATTGTCCCCTTATTGCTTTTAGAATCATGGAACTCAGATGCTGCAAGCTTGAGATACAAAGTTTCTCCACTGCTATCATCTGAAGACAGCTGTTGAAGATTCAAGAGGTCTCCATTCCAAATCGAACACCCTTTACTGTCATATGCATAAGCAGCGCAGGAGCAATTGTTCAAGCAAGCTGATTCACATTCCCCAACATTTCCTGCCCCCACAGATTGTGCATGGCTAGGTAATGCCATGCTTGTGATTGGTAGGAACCTGTCCTTCTCACCGTTAGAGGGACTGGAACTGTCACATTGCAACTGCGTTCTCCTCACACACCCACCTGAGTGATCCTCTAGGTTCCAATCAGACTGTGACTTTGGCACAAAACCAGTCAAACAATTGCAGAAAGGCATTGAATTTTCAGTGCAGCTCCCAAAGGCACCACAGAAAGCATAAACCTCACACTGCCTTCTTGGCTGTGACCAAAACAAATTCCATTGCTGAGTGCTGTCCAACCACGAGAGTTGTTTAATCTGGCCCGAGACGTCCATCACAAACCGCGATATAATGGAAGTATTATACACAGTATAGGTGAAATAGCTCTCATTCTCATTTGACACAAAGCTGAAATTGTATATGTAATTCAACCTCATTTCAGGGACCAGGCTGAAAATGTGTCCATTCCAAGGGCCGCTTGTCCAATACTGCTCAGTCTTATTCCAAAGAATCAAGTATGAAGTTGTTCCTTTGGGGTCTAGTTCCAAAGAGAAGAGACCAGTTGCAGGATCTTCGTTGTTCTTCCATGAAGTGAGATACTGAGGCTTCTTTGTTTTGTTGTCAAGTTTGATTTTGCCACCAGGAAGCCATGTATCTGTTGGGTGATCAAAACTCTGCCAAAGAGCTTCTGATTCTGATGTTGCATTAGGCCTATTACTTAATATAAGATTCCCACTATCAAGAAGGATAGCTACTACAGAACCTGAGCTAGGAGAACTCATATTCGTTGACCAAACTTTATTTTGAGACTCATCAAGGAGAACTAAATCACCACCAGATATTGTTAACTTGGCAGTGTTCTTATCAGATACAGGGTTGTCTCTATTTGCTACCCAAACAAATGTTTGTTGTGAGATCTTTTTGTACCACATGCCTATGTAGTAGTAAGAGAAGTTACCTGGCCTGAAGAAACCCAATTCAAAGATGCCATCTTTGGAGAGAAGGGTTTGATCACCAGAAAGAGTTTGGTTTGAGGAGATGGTGGTGAGAGCTGCAAAGGAAGGATTCAGCGATGAGAAGAAGAAGATGGTGAGGAGGGAAAGCCAGAAAAAGAAGCATGGCTTTCCCATGTTCTCCATGGCTCTCATCTGAACAACTTGCAAGGTTGAAGGCAGAGAGATAGTATTTTGTTGAGAACACAGAATGAAGGGAATCATGAATTGGGAAAACGAGTCTGTGTTTGAACAAGTTAATGGCTGCTGTTGTGTTACATCAAAGTCAACAAAAAAAACTTCAGCCTACTGACAATTTTACCCTTTTCTCCAGTCGCACAATTCAATCTGGATTTTTTTTTCTTATGGCCATTATATTCTACTCCATTCATTCGGATATAAATTTCTTTTACTAAAACCTTTGCTATTAAATATGCTCAGATTTCTTTTTTGATAAAAAAAAAAGGCTCAGATATAAATAATTATGTCTTGTTTTAATTAAATTATTCCTTTTTAATTAATTATAGTTATTGGATATAGTTGATATAATAAATATAAGGGTGACATCAAAAGATTAATTAATAACCTTTTAGTATTTTCTCAAATACTAGATGATTTATAGCAATATTTTAAAAAATTCTTATAAATAAATAGAGAGTAATTTTTTTTGTTACATATTAAATATTTTTATATATTTAACTTATTTGAATTGAATGTGAAAATAGTTCTCACATGAAAGAAGAACATACTGATTTTTATAAGAGTTACTTCTTAAAAATTAAACTTACATTTGTTATTTGTCATTTTAATTCACAATTGGGTGTCTTTTTTTATACCACTTCAATTTACCACATCACATCATGTTTTTCAGATATCCAAATTTAGCTTCACAGGATTATGTCTTTGTCTTGAATTGTAAACTTCTTGTCAAAATTAAGAAAGCAATTTATCCATAAAGTGATATATGGATAGACAGACTATTTGCAAAGTTCGCTATAAAAATTAACTTTTTATAGTTTTCTAAATATGTATATTTTGATTGATACTTAAGATACCTTAATGAAAATATAAGCATGGTGTGTTTTCATAAAATATCAGTAAAAAAGGCCTAAATGTTAAACAAAATTGTTCGCCAAATACTTATAAATAAGGTACTTATGAATGGTAGATTTTTTTTTTGAAAAAAAATATTATTCATCAAAAACTATGTATAAAATTCTTGGCAAATCATTATGAAACTTACGATCCCAAATTCTAGGGGGAAAAAACAAAATAAGTAACTTGCCACCTGAGAGTGCCATAGAGGCACCTTTTTGTCATTTCCCGAAGGCATGTCACAATACTTTTGTAGGAGGGTAACAATCTGGCGAAAAGTCAAACAAATTTGCCCTATTTTAAATGGGAAAACACTCAAAACAGTAACGTAGAATAGTCCAACGAATATATATATATATTGCCAATAATTCAATTAACTCAAGCATTGTATGCAACATATTTATAAAGGATGATTAAGCAACTTTGATATTGGAAAAGGCTTTTTTACATAAATAAAATAAATTAAAGACTATATCATCTACATCTCCCGTCTTAGATCCATTTATATATATATCTTATTTACATATAATAAAAGTCGACTATAATTGATTTTCACTCAAAACAGAAGTCGATTATTATTTACTTTCACACTGGTGGACACACATTGTGGCTCATGAGATAACACAGAAGTCGATTATAATAGACTCCTGAATACTATTATAATCAACTTTATTACAATACAGAAGTCGATTATAATAGATTTTTGTTATAAAATTTCAACATTGTAATCGATTACAGATAGAATGTAATCGATTACCAGAAACATGATTGTTGCTATTATTTGAAATTTGAACTGTGTAATCGATTACCAGGCCCAAAAATGTCACTCTGGGTGTGTTTAGGATAGATACATCTTTTGAAATCAATCCCCAACGGTCTACACGTCTTTTGTCTATTTGCAAAGAATTCTTTCGTGTTTCTCTCCTCCGGAACCGCTCCAAGTAAATCTGTACATAACATCTATCTATCTAGATCATAAAATTTCTCCCATGCAACCACTCACAGGAAGCCTATCAACACACAAACCAAGTTGAAACACAACATCCTGCAACGTGACCGTACATTCTCTGTACAGGAAATAGAAAGTGTGTGACTCAGGCCTCCAATGCTCCACAAATGCACTGATGAGCGCCCTATCATAATTAAATTGTTATACCCTAGGTATACTGTTACCTAGGAAAGCTTAGAGCAGTACATGTGTCATTAGACAAATCCAGGTCCTGAATATCCGAGTCATGAATTTCATTAAGTTTGGATTCTACACGTCCTTGGAGGGTTATATGATAGAACTATATTCTTGGAATTAAAAGTCTCGGTAATTGTTCCTAAGAGGAAAACAAGTTGAAGGATGATTTTTAATGAATTTTATGGAACCTTTAAATGCTTCATTTTTAACCCACAAGTTCAGAAAATCTCGAAGATTCCCAGATTTAAATTAAAACCCAAAATTTAGATTTTGATTTGTTGGGATTTTGATTTTTCTGATATTTTCTTTGAATCCAAATGAAGGGTATTTTCTTATTTACATTTATATTTTAAAGTTAATGGAGTCATTAACTTAAAATTAGTAAATGTAAATAAGTGTATTCTGGTAACTGCTGTAGCAGTCAGAAAATAGTAAGGCGGTGTTGCAGCATAATTCATGCTCTCTAGTGAGCGCTATAGCGGTCGAAAGTCTTATAAAATCCCCCATTTCAAGGTTGCAGACATGAAACACGATCCTCACCCCCAAAATACAAAACCCTCACCTCTCCACCCCCTTCATACCCCATTTTCATCAATCTAACATCAATCTTTCACTTCTAAAGCTTAAGAACAAGAAATTCTACTAGTTTTGCTTCCTATTTCCTCTACTCTTCCTTGTTTCTAGCATTTGATCTTGAGTTCCTCCTTGTTATTAGGTCATCAGGTTCTTCCACCATTGATGGGGGTTAAAATAGAGTTATTTTGAGATTGATTTAGAGTTTTATTGTTTTATTGACAGATAGTGGTACCTTTTTTGCCTCCCAAGCTCCTATTGGTGCCAATCCTATTTATTCTACCACTCCAAGTGAGTGGGTTCACATATGTGACTTCTAAGTTGAGCATTATAACTATTTTCATGAAAATATAGCGTATATTATGATTTTAGAGATTTATGCATAAAGATTTGAGATTACCACTGGTCATTATATTTTGAATTGTTAATTTTAGAGCATGAAACTTTTTTTTGATAAAACTCATCAGACCATTATTGCATAAATGAGTATATGAATGTTTGATTTATGATTTTCGAATATGGAGAGTTTTTATGTTGGTTTCATAATTACTGGTACACTGGATACTGTTATATAAGAAAGTTTGGAACCCTAGGGTAGAAGACTTTATGGAATAAAGAGAAAGGATTCAGTTTTTCTGTTTGATACTAAACAGTAGCTATAGAGAAACAGACAGCGAGTTAACTGCTGGGATTGGTAGTTAACCTTGGTACCAAGTTGTCTAAAGGATAATCTCATAGAGCAGAGAATGGAACCTACTTAGGTGTCCACATTAGATCCCTGATGGATCATAAAGCTGAATACCTTCAGTTCTTGAAGAACCATAGAGTAGAGATTCCTGTTTCTCTAGTTAGATACTGTTGTTGATTTTAATGGTAAACAATGATTTGATTATATACATATATTTATGTAAAGTGTTTTAAAGCTTTGTACTATTACTGTTATTCTAAATTATTGCATAATTCCTTTGGTGTCTCATGAAGGGGGTTTCAGGTGGAGATTCACTCACTAAGTTTTTATATAAAAACTCACTCTTCTCTTTTCCCTCTTATTTACAGATACAATAGCTGCTGCGGATTCTTCCCATCCTCCTGCTTCCTAGCAACAATAGAGATCTAGTTGGTGAACTTCACTTGAGTGAAGCAATCTTAATTCAGTTTAGAGTGCTCTAGTATCATTGCAGGCAGGAGTCTTGATTCATATAGAGATTATTATGAATTTTGCATATTTCAACTATATCATGGTTTATACTTAAAGGATTTGGTTATTCCTGAACAAGCTGGACATGAGTATGAATGACACTATGACTACAGACTTTAGATATTGATTATGAGATTTCAGATATAATTATATTGATTTCAGAGAATAGGAGAATTCTATGTAGAATACGACATTCTGTTTTAAATGGATTTTCCAGTTGAAATGTAACGCCCCAATTTTTACTGTAATTTTTACTGTCATTAGAAATTACTCAATTACCGTAGGTAATTATTACATAAAATTTGAGGCCGAACAATCCTCAATAAAGGAATATAACGTTAGAAGAGAGGTTAGGAACGATTCATGCGAGAGTCGCAAATCCCGAATTTCTCAGACGATAAACGCACCAAAATGCCCTCCTGGTTATTTTACTCGTAAAATGAGGATCGTGGGCCCCACCTATTCTCAAGGGGATATTTTGAGGATAATATGGATTGTTGTGTTATGTGTGTTAATAGAATGATCTCAATTTTGAGCCCGACGCCGAATGACCAAAACGCCGCATCGCTTTAACTCCGATGGCAATGCCGATCGAGCCTAACCTCACTAAAATGTTTTAAAAATGTGTTTTTAAGCCATGATTAACCATTGGTTAAGCTCGGGTGGCCTCGCGCTTTTAAGTGAAAGTACGATTTTGCCTATTTTTGGGCGCTTTGCGAATTTCGATTTTTGATTGGTATACGCAAACCTAAGCAATATTAGGCTCAAATTAAAGCTTATTAAATTCTAAATATTAATCTAGAGTCAAAATTATGTATTTAGATTGATTAGAACCCAAAATTGCTCAAAAACACCCAAATTGCTTACTAATTCACTTAAACCCTTAACCGTAAATTCTCTAAATTACATAATATCTTGCCTACACCTAAATAATGCATGGAACACACAAATTTCACTTCTTTGGGCTGTAATGGACGAAATTATTGATGCCATTATGCAGCTGAATTATTGCCAAAAGTTGCACTAAAACAAAATGTCAAAATGTCACCATAAGAGACATAATTCCTTAATTTCATACAACTTTGTCTAAAATGATTTTTTCCTCCCTTATTTCTCCTACAAAATTCCGTCCACTACCTCATCATTTTGGCCAATTAGAAGCCTCAAAATCTTCTATAAATAGGCTTGCTTGAGTGGTCTTGGAATGCTTGGTTCATAACTAGTTTTTAGGAGCACCAAAAACTTTCTTTCTTCCTCCTCTTTGGCTGAATTCTTTCTTCAATTTTTTCAAAGAGATTTTGTTTCATTTCACTTCAAGAAACCAAGTTCTCTTCCTCTTCTTCAACTCAGATCAGGTAGGGAGTAGTTTCTAAATTTATTTCTATGCTTTGAGGAGTTGTGTTTTTAGCTCAAAATGATGAAATTATGAATTTACCTTAGCTTTTCATTTTGGTTTTCCTCTTCTTCTTCTTTTTTCTTTAACCAATTCAGGCCATATGGCCTAGGTGGAACTAAGATGATGGCTTGATGATGAGGACCTTGAGGGTGGGTTGTAAATCCATCACAAGTTAGGCCTCTAAAGCTTGAAAATTCCACTTGATGCAAAACTTTAAAGAATAATGCTTTATGATGCTAAAACAATGATTTTTAGTTTAAAACTTGAAAGATGTATTTCCTTTTATGTTTTATTTCTTGTTAAGATATGTATTGGGTTGAATTTATAATTCTTTTAAACTCTTGAAGGAGCTCTAGTAAAGAAACAAAATGAATTTGCATCCATGATTAAGTTTATGCTTTGCATAACCATGTTTACCTTCTATGTCATCACTAAATTTTCAAGAATGAATAAATGAACTTGCATTTCTCATGTTTAAATTCCAAGCTTGTATTTCATATTTATGTTTCAAGTTATCACTTAATCTTTCAAGATAATAAAGATGTTGCATCTCATATTTAATTTATGCTCTCACTTTATTTTATAATGGCTAAAAGAATCAACGCATGACATATTTATTTTATGCCATCACCTAAAGATCCTAGAGCATAAAGACTTGCCCATGTATCACAAGCAAAGAAATATGATTATTGAGTTAAAGAATTTATCTTTAAAAAGTCTTGAGATTGGAGCTTAAAAGATGTAATAATAATTTTCTCCCTTTATCGTCCCGTACTCATCCGCTCCTGCTTCTTAATATTCTCTTCTCTATCGTCCTTGTGGATTACCGCGCCTCCAGCTTTCTTGTATCATGTTTATATTTCAAGTTCTTGCATCATGTTTAATTTTCAAGTCATCACTTTAAATCTTAAAGATAAAGAAATGGAATTGTATATCATGTGTATAATCTCCAAGCTATCACCTTATAAAGATAAGATTAAAATAAGGTTGTATAGCATGTTTATAACTCTAAGATGTCACCTAAATCTCTAAAGCTCAAGACTTACTCCTTTTATCTTAAGTGAGAATTTTAATTGTGAAGATCCTCCCAAATTTGACCAAAGAACTAGTTTCTAAATGAGTTTTTAGGCTTTTGCAAGGATTTTACGGGAACTAGTATTTTATATGCACTTAAAATATGATTATATGTAATTGTATGAGGTTCATGATTCGCCACCTGATCTGAGTTTAGTATCAATGTGTGATAATTATGGTTTATTGTTAAGAGAATGATTCATAATTGGTTTAGTAATCCAATTAGTTCTATAATTGATAATTCTATGTAAGGATTGGATGCTTATTAAGTACTTGATATCATTGAATGATTTCTGGCTTGCATGTTATAGTTGTTGTTGCAAAATAATGAGAATGCTTATACATGAAATATTCTTTATTATGTAAAATTTACCTTTGTTGTTGTAAGAAAGTGTATCATTGTAAAAGTGTAATTTGGAATGGTTCGGCTAAGGAAAGACTTGGTATTTAAGCGTGTCCATTATGACCCACCCTCTTTCCCTGGGAATCTCCCATATGCATGATTACAGCTTGATATATATTATTCTAGTTTAAGACTATAAATAAGAAAATGTTATGATGTTTATGAATTCTATTGTGATATAACATGCAAAGATTTAATGGTGACTTAAACTTATAAGAAAATGATCCTTTGGAACCATCAGACTATAGGTGGTGAAAATGTGATTTTAGCCCCTAACCCGCTTCTCAAAAGGGTAGAGTCGGGACTTTAGCTTATCAAAAGGGATAAGTATATGCTAGTGACGACTAGTGTAAGTATGAGCTCATAACCTAAAATTACTCCCAAAAGGGTGGAGTATAGGGTGGCCTAAGGAAAATAATGATGATGATAAGATTTTAAGTCACCTAAGGCACTAAAGAAATGAAATATGTGCATTATGTCCACGGCTATATTATATGACGTTCTTATGCATGTTATTTGATAATGATGATGAGGAATATGATGTAATGATAAAGGAAAAGTTCATTGTAAATATGACATGTTAAGATTATGATGCATTATAAGACGCATGATTAAAAATTGACGAACCTCGGTTAAGTATTTGTCCTAACTTAAAATGAATCTTTCCATGCTCACTATTTTAGAATAATCCCGAGGTTCCGGGACTTTGATGATTTACACTGTAGAAGGAGGCAGATTTACTGAGAATTCTTTAGCAAGATTCTCACCCCTTTCTTTATTTCCGTCATTGTTCCGGGATTCGATGGCTTATATTCGCCCGTCGTTGATACCCTACTTGGGAATTTCACTATGATCCTGCATCGCCAGATCATTTTGAAGGAGGTGCGCAGTCGTGTTTTTATTTACATAGGTCGCCCATTTGCACATCCTCGCCCTAGTTATCGATTTTCTCCTACTTCTCCCTATGGCGAATGAAATGGTTTTAACATGCACGCCCACTTGATGAAAGCGATGTTACGCTCTTATCCCGCTCATCCGCTATCCATGGATTTCAGTATGTTCCCAGACGAGATATTCAAACTGATCCTTCGTAGGACACACCTACTCATGTATATTCTCGGGAGCTCGCCCCTACTCACACGTGTAAGAGAGGGTAGTGAGGAAACAGGTTCAAATTGAGGTTAGCAAGAAGGTGTCGCCCATGCGACCCACTTGGTGCATCTCGTGTTCCCTCCCGAGGAGCTCATCAAAGGATCGGATTTATTCCCCCATTTCCAGACAAGGTCCCTAGAGAGTTCTTAGTGGATTTATGTGTGATCATGCACCCTAGTTTTAGGATAACCTTCCCGCTTTATGGAGTTATCTAGTTTAGGGGGATGAATTTCCTTAAGTATATTTTCTTTTGTGGGTTTGCATAAGATAATGATGTATGAACATAACCCACCCTTTGAGTGAGGTTATTGTATGTAAATATATGCTATAATGTGCTTATGGATGTTATATGATGGAGCCTAAGTGATATGATGTGATATATTCTTAAACGTCTTATTATACTCCGCTACTGCTCACGCTATACCTCAGCCAATTATGTGTTTAAAAAAAAAATGGCTCGTAATTTCACTAAGTATTTTCAAATTATGAAGAAAGAACCAAAGCAAGGAGTAAAATCTAGTCATTAATCAGATTCAACCTAGGTGTATCTGGTTAATTACTAGGGTGTTACATGAAATATGCATATAAAGCAGTACATAGGTCATGAGGCTTATGTGGGGCTAGGATTCTTCACCTGCTGGTCACGTGCCCAAATTGGGTCGTGACATAAATGCTGGGACCATCCGCACAACATGTCAAAACCTAGCCTACCTGAGAAAATGTTCCATCCTCGGATCTGGTGCGATCATCATATTATAGTGCCTAACATTTAAAATCCGAGTATCAATATATACATACACACACGCACACACATATATATATGACATTGTTAAATCCTGTAAACTGAATATAAAAATATAAATTGTACCAAAATATTACTTAACATTATTTTCATATACAAAATTGTATTTAAATAAATAAATTACAACAAAACTATACTTAAATTAAATATCTTACACATTAAATTTAACAAAAACCAAAATTAAATTTATTAAATTTTGCCAATTATAACAAAGTGCTCACTAAGCTCTAACGCTAAAACTATATATCTATTACGATAAATATGATAACATATCTATACATGTATAAAAATATCCTTCAAACCATTAATAATACTTCTACTAGCTTACCATTTTTCATATTCATTTTTAATTTATTGAAATATTTATTTCTTAAAATATTTTCTTACATTAAATACCCCATAAAATAAATTTAACAAAGACTAAAATTAAATTTATTAAAGTTTGCCGATTACAACAAAGTGCTCCCAAAGTTACAAAGCCAACACTATTACAATAAATAAATTATTACAGTATGATACTAAATTAAAAAACCCTCACATTTAAATTTAATACTAACTATATTTAAATTTATTGAAATTCACCAAAATAAACTATATGTTCGCTTAGCTAAAACTAGAACTATTTAATTTATCACAATAAATAGTAAAAATACATAAAAAAGCTACTATTTCCTAACAACAAATTTGATCCTACTTAATATTATTAAACTGAACTAATTCGAATTGCATGCACTACAACATTCTATAAAATGTCACATTGAAATAAAAATAAATATACATACATGCCACAAAAATAAATATATAACAAATAATTACCATAAGTTAAATATATAAAGAGGTATATCACTACAAATCTTTCTAAACAAACAAATTAAAATTTAATAACATATCAGAGATAAGATGATAAAATCAAATACAATGAAAAAAATCTAAAACTAACTAAAAGTACTTGCACTACCAGTTTGCCTGCACATGATCAGCAAAATTAAGGCGATATAGATGATTGGCATTAGTGTTGCTTATTTTGTGGTTATGTACTTTGGACTTTTATAAGAGGCAATTTGGAGTTTTATTTTTATATTTGTGGTTATGATAAATAAGAATAATTGTTAAATTGATCTTTGCAATATGTTTATCATCCTTAAAAAGTGTTAAATGATAGATACATATAGACGAAAGACATGTAGATCATTGGGGATTGATCCCAAAAGATGTATTTATAACACACTCAGAGTGACATTTCTGGGTCTGGTAATCGATTACAAAAACTGGTAATCGATAACACAGTTTAAATTTTGAATAATAGCAATAATCACGTTTCTGGTAATCGATTACATTTCGATTACATTCTACGTGTAATTGATTACAATAATGAAATTTCATAACATAAATTAATTATAATTGACTTCTATATTGCAATGAAATCTATTATAATCGATTTCTTCTTTGTGATGAAATCAATTATAATTGATTTCTATGTTATCTCATGAGCCACAATATGAGTGTTCACCACTGTGAAAGTCGATTATTGTTTTGAGTGGAAATCGATTATAGGTGACTTCTATTATACAAGCATATATGTAAATAGGTTTAAGACGGGGGATTTAGATGATATAGCTTTTAATTTATTTTACTTATGTAAAAAAAACCCTTGGAAAAAATATATATCTTGTGTAAGGAAATGTTTAACTCTCGCATTTTTATAATTTAATTTGTTGAAACAGTTTGCGTTTTTATTTGAAAATTATTGTAGTACATTTGTAGCCGACCCAATTTTATGTTGGGGGATGTCACATGGTGCGATACGAATCGTCCACAAGGTCCTACGGTCAATGAATGCGTCTTCTTCTTGGAGGCCGAGGAGAATTTTCTGCTTAGGTCCTTGCCCACTCAAAGTCATCACCCGACCGGGCCAGAAGGTTGATATGCTATACTCTTAGGACCGGCGTTGCTGTCTGTAAATGAATTGGTAGTTTCAATGGGTTCATGAACCTTAAATTATGATCAGTAATAAATAGAATGGAATTAAATAAAAAGGAGTAAAATTATGTGGAAATTAAGATAGAGAGGAGTGAAATTATAATAGAATGGAGGATAATTTAATTTTTTCTGTACTCTTACATAACACTACAATTTAATTATTTCGAAATTTAAAAAGGATTTTAATTATTCAATAGAACTTATAATTCACCAAAAAAGTTAGAAATGTGATTAGGTTAACAGAAATGCTAAGTAATGTGTTTAAAAATTTAATTTCCTAATTCAACAAAATTTCATTTGCAACTACCGAGTAGTCTTTGGATATTGTATATATTATAACCCATTTAATTGTGAGTAAAATTTTGAAAATAAAAAGGGTTACTAATTAAAAGGATATAGCAACACTTTTCACATACAGTTTATTATTAATAATTTTTGCGCTGCTTGAACATTTTTTAATCAAAGGGTTGAGACTTTATAAATTCAATACTTCTTCATCTTATTTCATTTGTTTATTTGTGTTTTTAGATAAGGAGGGGTTTGTTGATACTCTTACTCATTTAATAACTTTTTATACAATATATTTTTTTCCTCAATCAATATGTTGTTTGTTGGACTATTTAATGGATGCGGAATAGAGTTATTTTTGACTCCTTCAAACTAAACTGGGAATAAGACATTTTTAATGCGATGATGATGAGGCTCGTGTTTTGGGCCAAGGGCCGAAATGATGATTTCCCTTTTGATCTTGCATCCTTCACTGCAAATTTAGATCAAGTGAGAAGATGGAAACCGCGGTGCTAATTGGTAGATTTGTCATGGGTCCTCTACCACAGTCTTAATGGCAATGTCGAAGAGGTTATTGTGGAGTTTGCAAGAAAGTATTTTAGGATGCCTTCCCCAGCCCGTGAATGTCTGTTATTTTCTTTTTGGTTTTTGTTCATGCTTATGGTTTTTTAATTATTTGTATGTGTGTTGTAGACTGGTTTTGTGGCCTCTCAAGTGTTTGAGTGCCATTAACTATTGTACTCGTTCTTTCACTCACGTCTACTACTAGATTGCTCGAGCAATGTTTCATCGAAAAAAATTAAGTTAGATGTTAAATTACAAACACATCATATTATTTATATGTGCCAAATTTTTTAAAAAATTGGACATCCATAAAAATTTGATCAAATAGTTCTTATTTGCGCATATTTAAGAAATATTTATTACATTGATTTATATGTTTAAAAGTTTATCCAAAAATTTTGAATTAATTTAAAATTCTACAAACATGATTTACAACGTTTAAACTTTCAATCCAATAGTGAGTTTTGTAAAAATTTAAAAATATTGATAAAAATTATTGAAATTGCAAAGTATGTGTCAAGTTTTACACTAATCTCAACATATCCTTCCTCTTTTTAAATTTATGTAATTAATACATTTGCCCTCTCTAAATTTTGAGTCATCTTTCTCCACACAAAAGAAGAATTCAGATACAATATATGATATAAGAGAACAAATGATAAAAGACCACAAAAATAGTTTAAGATTTCAGAATAGATCATTCATAATATGATATCAGAATCTGTATTGTGAAATGGTCATGAATCATCTCTTACATGAAAAACATGATTCATAGTAAATAGGTTTTAATGATCTTTAATTTGTGAAAATCGAACAAAACTTATTGATTTTCAATTTTTATTTCCAAAACGGAACCAAACCAATCTGAACCAATAATATATTATATTAATAATTATATATATTAATTAAATATATTACTTGTCAAAATTTCGCATCCTTATTTAAATTTATCTCGTATTTTAACTCAACATTTAGGATTTTTAATTATACATTAATTCTTTTAATTCAATCAACATAATTTTTGTTCAAATCTTTTACCATTTGTTTAACTTATTAATTAACAGTATTACATATTAGCATAAACTTTTAAAAAATAGCTTAGATTTTATAATCCTATGGCTTTATAATAATGATTAGTCTAATTTAATGTTGTTTATAGTTACTTTGTTATATTTTATAATTTTGTTAGTAAAAACCCTAAACCAAACCAATCAAAACCGATTTGAATTTATTTGGTTTGATTCGATTCTTCAAATCAAACCGGATCGAAATAAAATTTATTGATTGGATCGATTGGGTTATACCTTGAGATTGAACCAAACCGAACCACAAACACCCTAATTCCAATGATTTCAACCTTTTCTAAATTCAAACAATGGAACACATTAATACTTTCCATCTCCTTTTCATTTTATTCCATCTATATTTACCAATCGAGGGACATAATGCTTCCATCAAATCTTTTTATATTCACAGTTTAGGAGAATATTGATCACTGTATTATACTGTATTTGAATATGATTAAGATGTCAAATCATTTGAGAAATAAATAAATTTTTAGATAATATATATAATTTATGTGTTAACTTTAATAATAATTCACATAAAGTTTAGGTTTTTTTTAATTATTTTTGGTTGAAAGCCCATCGCTTCACAGCACTCAATTAGCAGGAGCTTGATTAATCAAGCTCAAACTCTAGAAATATTAGAGCAGACATAGAATGCATTGGGATTGGCTTTTACAAAACATGAATATCTTTTTTACTTAACTATTTTCAGTAGAACCTTTTTTTTTTAAGAAAAAAGCTATTTGCGTTTGGATAAACAAACTAACAAGTGCTTTTAATTATTAAAAAGTGCTTATAAATATGTTTGAATAAATAAAAATAAAGGTATTTTTTTAAACCAAATTACATAAATGACAAGAATAAAAGTTCAACAATAGTAAAAACACTAATGATGCATTATGTGTAGTAACTGATCTCTTATATTATTCCGTAGGTCCAGTTTAATACAAAGTATAAAGTCTGATAGTATTAGCTAATACTATAAAGTCAATTTTTATTATGTGTTTGGTGTCATATATAACAGTATAATGCTATATGGTCAAACAATGTTTATCTATAAGTCTCGGATTAAGTTATTAGGCCTTAACAAGTGTGATGACACTTAATAATATTATTTTTTACTAGCAAATCCCAAATTAATCATAACTTACTCTTCTAAGTCCACGTCTCACCGCACCCACCACCGGTAGTAGTCGCCACCCATCAATCATCATCTGCCTGCTGCCAGCTCACCTACCATCTGCTGGTTTTTGACCACCACCTACCCCTCGCTAATTATCGGCCCCCGCCCACCACCCGTCAGTCACTGTCGATCATTGCCCTGCCACTTGCCAGTCACTGGTTGCCGTTTCCCTCCCCCGGCCGCTGTCCATCATCCTCTGATTGCTGTCTGCCATGCCCCACCTGTCCACCTATGCACCACTAGTTATGTGATGTATCAAACAATGAATAGTATAAAAAAATTATACAATGAATTCCTTATACTATACTATTAGACCTTATACTATCATATCTAATACTATTAGGCTTTATCCTATACGATCCACCACACGGGGCCTTAGTTCTTCCATTATTCTTACATCTTCTTGAGTTGGTCCCTCCTATTCAACGTGAATGTCATGCTCATCATCATGCTTATTGTCTCATGTATGATCCAGAGGCCTTATGATATCATTTTCTAATTTTCTAACAGCTTTTAGCACGCGATAAATTATCTATAAATTGTCTCTTGAAAATGTTAAAATCCTTTTTCTGTATTTTCATATGAAGCTTTTGACCAATCATATATAAAAATTGCACTGCACTCTTCTATACTAACATGTTTTGTTGGCATTGATCCATACTTAGGATTTAAGTTTCTTACCAACTGCTCAAACACATTTTCTCATTCTGAATTATATTGTTTAAAAAATTGGTTTTCACTTCCTCTCTTTACCTCTTGTAACCACATATGTCCTATCAAAATTGAAGTTATCTTATCCACTTTCAAAACATGATGCAAATGATACTTTACACTTCAACAACAGCTAATGTGTCTCTGCAAGTTGATATTGATGAAACATTGCATTTCTAACAATGAAGCCCAAAATAGATTTTGAGCATAGGCTTATGAGAGGTGTATGTGCATGCTTGACTATGAAGAAATGAGAGGTGTGTGTGGCTTTGAGAGAGTGAGAATGAAGAAATCTTTTTAAGGGTTTAGCGAATGAAAGGGTTATAATTATAAATAATAATGGAGAATAGTTTTGAAAGATAACTTCATTAACCAACCACTTCCACTTCTACCTTTTTTTTGAAGCTGATTATGAGTAACTTTAAAAAAAAAATAGTTATACCACTTTTTAATTTAAATTTTTTTATTTTTTTTAAAAAGTCAATTTAAATATCCTAAAAAATGGATAAAAGCACCTTTTTAAAAGAAGAAGTGATGCTTTTTGTTTAAGAAAAAAAAACTAATCCAAACGAAACACTTATTAGGCTCCCAAACGGAAGTTTTTCCCATTTCCAAAATTTGCATCGGAAAAACCTGACTAAGGGAGGAAACACATTAGATTTTGGGATTTAACAACTGAATTTGTTTTATTTTTAGTCTTGCAATTAACTAATTCTTCTCATTTACTGTTATTTATAAATACCAAAATGAATCAAAATGTTGTTTTCCATCATTTTCTCTCCTTCTAATTACTATGAAGACATTGATGAAGAAGTTGAGAGGTTTGTTGGGAAAAGACAAAGTGGTATTAATGCCTAGGGTAATGGAAAACGCCTTGTGTACCATCATTTTCACCCGTAAATGCAAAATCGTGGGTTTGACGCTGGTGGGGTTCAGGTTCACAATGCCAACATAAAATGTTCATCTCTTATTCTACGATGTTCAACGTCACGTTCTTCAAACCCTGCCTCTTGTCCTGGGGCTGTCCAATTGTGAGATATTATCATTCATTCATAAATGAATTCCCGATACTATTTTTTGAAGTGAATTCCCCATATTGTGACGCTGTTAAGACTTAGCTCTGACTCTTTTGCGCTCAAATAAAGGAAACTTTTTAAATCTATAATATAAAAAATATTTTAATAAAGAAGTTGATAATTATAGCTAATCTTTTGCAAGATTGATAAGTGAATAAATGAGAAATTCTTATTGAACAAAATATAAATTTCTAAGTAATAATATTCCTTATGAATTGTGCTTGTGAAGGCCTTTTTTTTCTTCAAAATAATAATAATAATAATGTCAATGTTGTGGTACGTATTTATAAAATGTGCTTAAATACATTAAAAAAGGCGGTGAATAAATTTACATACATTTTTCATTGAGTGTGGTTAAATGATTGGTGTGTCATAAACAAAACCTAATAGTAAAAGCATTGCATGCATATTTCCTACATTTCCAATTTAGTTTTTGATTTTTCAGAATTTCATGAATAAAATATTAAAAATAAAAAATGAAAACATGAAATGATATTTTATTTTTTTCACTATTTCATTCACAGAAAAAAACTGAAAATAAGTTGAAAATAGGATATGAAAATAGAAAATAAAAACAGAACTCAAACATGCCAATGTTTCAATTTCTATTATTTGTTTCACAAAATCTTAAAAATAGGAAATAAATACAAAAAAATTAAAAATAGCAAAAAAAAAAATTTAAAATCTAACACTCTTGTATTATAATATAAAGGGTTATTCATGTAATATTATTTACATAAATTTCTTAACCAAACATTTATATTAATAAATGGTTTACTTGTTAACCGAGTTGACTAATCTAATTTTCCTTTTAGATGCATGGGCTTTGTTTTTTGGTTTTTGAAGGTATTCAATGTTGGTACGGTGACTAATCATTTTCAGGTATGAAACTACTCTAAAAAGTAAATCTTTGGCTATGACACCTTTTCCATATATATACTTAAGGAATCAAACATCTGACTATACATATACTTAAACAATCCAACTAGCTATTAACTATGCTAGTCCTCGTGGTTGATTGACAAGCTTTGTGATAACTTATATTTGATTTCTTTGTTTTCTTCTTAAAATAAGTAAATAATTTATCGGTGCTTGATAAGATAGAAAAATGTTCTAACCATACATTACGACCTATCTCTGATATATAAAAAAAGATTACGACTAATCTTTTGCGTATGTTTATAAAGAAAAAATAACTTATCTGAACAAGAAGTTTGAATTTAATTATTGGAGCGACCTATCAATAGAAGTCTATCAATAATTTATATATATATATATATATTAGAAAGTTGTATATTCAGCCACAAATTCAATCCATTTTTTCATCTCTGCGACGTACCCAAAATTTTAAATGAACAAGAAGGCTCTTGACATTTCTTGTAGTCTTTATCAAAAGTCACAGCAGGCCCACCCAAAAAGATTGGGATGATTATCCCACAAACTGGACATTTGACTTTTGCAGCCTCTGTTTTATTATTAATAAATATTAGATGGGAATGGCCGAGCACGCAGTCCGGATTGGAATTTTGAACTGATTTGAGTGATTTCCAGTTCACAACCTGAATGGAATATGGATGAGTGCAATCAAATTAGAGAATCCTCTGTTGGCACAAAGAATGCGCAGGGGAAGTGATGAGTTTGATCCAACTCCTTAGAACTTGTCGGTATGAAAAACTGCAATAGCATTAACAAATAGGGGTAAGCTACGGGGTAATAGAATAACAGTATGCAAAAATTATTTACTGAAAAAGTGAGGCCGGTTTGGTCTAACACAATTATTCAAGAATTTATTGAATAACAAGAGAAATGTTTGTGTGATTAGGAAGCGATAAGTGGATTGTGTTCTATCCAACTATAAAATAGTATTTTAATTTATATAAAAAAACTTTTACCATTAGCAGAAGCTTAAATATCACTCAATTATTGAATAATCTCATTGGTAATTTCTTGAAAAAATGATTGTAACATAAAATAATAAATTTTTAATTTTTTTAGAATTAATTATAGAGATAAAAAATGATTTTGATATCTACAAATAAAATATATAATAAATTTGATAGAATCTATTTTTGGGTCAAAATTCATTCCAAATTTCTAATGTCTCCACACCAAAATCCAAACACACTATACTATTATTGGCAATCCATGATTTTATTTTTTTTTTTTACATTCCTCTAATCATTTTATAAATTCAAATTTTAGAATAAAATAACAATAAAAAACTCATATTATAAAATTTTAAAATTTTATACTACACGCTATTTTATTAAATTCAAAAGTCTAAATTCGTAATCATTATTTTTTATCTCATTTGCACTAAATCTAAATGCGAAATTGCTGTCAACTGAATACTCTGAGAAAAGTCTTCGTCCCTCAGGTTCCTCTTCCAGCAGGCAGATGAATAGGAAGACCAAACAGTGTTGATGACCAAGTCATTCGTTCCCATGGCTCAGATGTCAGAACCGACAAACACTGACGAGTTGTTGAATGAATTCTTTGACCTTATTTTGGTTTCAGACTATTTTGTGGCACTAACGGCGGGTTTGTAAGTACTTCCATTACTTATTTGTCCCATAATTCTAGAACAGAACAGTTTGTTTACCGAATTCCTTAAACTTTTAAACGAAGACATGCCATGTGACGTGATATTATAGATGATCTGAAGATGACACATCAATTGGGAACAGGTTTTGGTAAAACATTTTCATTTTTGGTGAAAACAGCATTTGCCTATTCTGCTTTTGATAAATTCATATTTCATTCCGCGTGATTTGTGTAGCAGTAGCATCTCATACTGTTCCACAGATCCCATTGAATCTTGTTCGTCCCGAAGACCCCAACCATTGTTATAGATTATGATCATCCCAAGAAAAATGCCATTGGCTGATTATATAAAAAATAACAATAATAATCAGAAGACCAACTATATATAGCATACATGCAACAAGGTCATACATTGACCCAAAAAAAGAACTTATCGGATATATTAATTGGAGTATGCTATATATACGACTAAAATCTGGACCTCCAACAAACCTCATTAATATTATTTTCTATATAGTATTATTATTCTCAACAAAAATCACCGATAGTCTAATCACGATGCAATGACCGGTTACATCGCCAATTCGTTATCTTTCTATGCGTCCTTGATTAGATTACGACTTTTCCTCCACAAATCCAAAAGCATCAATGTAACAGTAGAGTAAGATTCAGCTAACACGGCATAAAACAGCTGTGATTGAAAAACATTGACAACATCTTCGCTTGTGTTTAATTAGCAAGAGGCAAGAGCCGTTCATTCAACTAAACAACAGTATCTGAGTCATATGTTAATGATGTTACATAAATTGTCCCATCCTATCTGGAATATAATGATAATCCGCCACTACCTTCCCCCACCTCTTCATCTGATCTCCATTTCTCACATAAGCTGGCATTGTTCATTTCTGATCTGAGAGTGAGCTTTCCCTTAGTTAATATGTTAGGCATTTGGCTTAGTTTAAACCTAGACAAAAAACCTGTCCTCAATCATTATCTTATCTAATATCTAGTGTCCAATACAATATCAACTGATGATTGCAAATTCGCCTTTATAATATTGCTAACAATAGTTAACATCGTTGCAAGTAACCTAAAACTAAATTCGCGGGTACTTTAATATCGACATAACATACGGACAATTCACGGTGTGTTGGCTGATATAATGACATAAATAATAAATTACGTATAAACGATCAAGAGTACTATCCTTTCCTTTCACATTATAATAATCAGGCCAGGGCGATTAGGGGATCAAAAGATTAAATTTTTTTCTCCACGTCATTTTCTTTGTGTCGTATTTTATAGTTTCTGCTTAGAAAAAAAACAGAATTGTTGGAAACTTTGGAACGCATGTTCTTATTATATTTAAATTGTGATTTAATTGGAATACGTTAAAGAAGAGTTTAGGCATTCAACTAATTATATAATGTCAAATCAATAAATATTGTTACTTTTCAACTAACTCTTTAAAAAATTATATAAAAAAGGAGAGGTTTAATTGAATAAAAGTAAAAAAAATTTTATATTGTTAACTTATCAAAATTAAATTCTTAAAAATAACATACTTGATTATTAACCTAAGAAACCATGATCAATGGATAGGAATGGATAATTGTCATCTAATCAGCAATTATTTGGCAAGGAAATAAAAAACGATTACTAGTCCAAAAATGAAAGAAAGTAAACGATGTGAAAAGACTAATCCACCTCCAAATGAACCAAAACGAAGTCTATGATCAAATGACTAGTGGCTACGGTGCTGACAACGCTTGATGACACTGAAGGAAGCAACTGAGAGAAATTCAAGCCTCCAACGCACACGGACTCGGAGAAACAGAAAAAGAAGCTTCTCGTGTCAAAGTCTCTCTGATCCATTACCATTTCAATTCCCACAAACTCCCCAAAAATTTAGGCACTCTTACATTAACCCCCTCGTAAGAAAGAAAAAGGAAAAGTGAAAAAACACTCTCCCTTGTTGTCTCCGGTGACCAAAACCGTAATTTCATCTTAATTTCTTCTTCCCATCGATGAAGCCGCAATCACCGGCCCGGTCCGAACCGGATCGTCCGGTTCCGACCCTCTCCCCTCGCTCCCCTTTCTCAACCGTAGCGTCCGGTTCGCACCGCAAGATCGCGATCGCCGTCGACCTGAGCGACGAGAGCGCCCACGCCGTCCGATGGGCAGTTCAGAACTATCTCCGCCCTGGTGACGCCGTGATCCTCCTGCACGTGCGTCCCACGAGCGTCCTCTACGGCGCCGACTGGGGCTCCGTCGACCTCAGCGTCGCCGACGAGGAATCCGGAGACGGCAACCGTGGAGCAACGACGGAGGAGTCGCAGCGGAAGAGGCTGGAGGACGAGTTCGACAGCTTCACAGCGACGAAGGCGAGCGACCTTGCGCAGCCGCTTGTGGAGGCGCAGATCCCTTTCAGGATCCACATTGTGAAGGACCATGACATGAAGGAGAGGCTGTGCTTGGAGGTGGAGAGGTTAGGGCTCAGCGCCGTCATCATGGGGAGCAGAGGGTTTGGCGCCTCCGCCGCCAAGAGGGCCGCCAAAGGTGGGAGGTTGGGGAGTGTTAGTGATTATTGCGTTCATCACTGTGTTTGCCCCGTCGTGGTGGTGCGGTACCCGGAGGATAAGGACGGTGGCGACGGTGGGGTTCAGGGGAAGGTTGGGGTAGGGGATGAGGGGGAGCTTCACCCTGTTCCGGAGGAGGAGCATGAGGAGTATCATGATGCATCGGATGAGCAGAAAGGTTTGCACTTTTGCTTCTCTGCTTCTGTTGAATTGAAACTGCATAGTCAAAGTTGGTCGTTTTTTCCAAAAAATAAAATAATTTGATGAATTTTTGGATAGAATTTGGAATGCCATTAATTTCATGTTTTGCAGTTATAGGACTTCCAGGGTTGAATTTTTGCATAATGCTATAATGGGCTCCTTAAGCATCTAGGTTCGATTCGGTATGTATGAAAAGAATCCTGTGACCAGATATTTATTCGCTTAGTAAAGCTCCGCCCCTCAATGGGATTAGCTACTGCTGCTGCTGGACACCTTGGGATACAAAAATAATAGTAGTAGTAGTAATAATAATAATGATAATAATAATGGTTGGTTGATACTTCAAATAAGGTATAAGAAACGAAGTGCTTAGGTGGTTTTATTGGGGTACCCGTTATGCCGATGCCATGATTTTAGAAGTGGTTTGTGTTCACGTATTTTGTTTTTTCTAACTTGTTCACTTCTTTTCTGCGGCATCACTTGCTTGTGTTACTAGTCTTAGTATTACCTATTGAGCTCTCAGTCAATGATTTGTTTGATGAATCATGATTTTGTGGTTGTGACGACCTTTCTGAGGTGAATTATATTAGACTTCACTGTTCTTTGCATGAATACTGAAGCTATATAGAGGAGTAAATGATGGGAAGGAGATCTGAAACACAGAGATATACAACAGCGGAAATAGAAGAAAATCTGTCCATAGCATAGACATCCTGACTAAAAAGATTCACAGCCCTTGGAATAATCTAATCCTCGATATTTAAAGTAACTTGAACAACAAGATATCTGTGCTACGATAGCATAGGCAATACTTGTCCTTCAGTAGCACGAACCACACTAATCTAAAAGCCTGAATAGCACGCCAAACTTTTTGTTATATATAATAATTGAGCCCTTTATTCTGCATCGGAAGACAGTTTTCATCATCTCTCCCTCTTTCCCGTACTGAATTCAAACTCATACATGGACAAGTTTCGTTCCTGCTCCTGGAAGAAATTTCTTTCCTCCCTAAAACATCGTCACCATTCGTTTCTAAGGAACCCACCACTTTTGTAACTTCCAAAACTATATGAATGATGTGAGATTCATGTGGAGGTGGAATTTCTCTTCATCTAGGAGGAGACAAATATTTTTCCTCATAAATTTGTGTACATAGAATTGCCAAATAGCTATCATGGATTTTGGAGGTAAGATTTGCATGTAGTTTACTCAAATTTGATGGTTTGATGTGCTTAATGGTGCAACTGAGTGGATCAATAATGATGATATATTACTCTTAATATATACAGCTCTACAATCCAGACATTGTTACCAGTTTTATAGTTTTCATTTTCAATATCACTAATGCGTTCATGTCAAAATCATGCCATAACATACGTGACACAATTATCTTTTTATTCTTTGCTATTGTGACTGTTACTAAATAATTCTATTTACTTAAAGGCTAAAGTTACTAAACAGTAAACAGAGCTGGGTTGAATCCATTTGCTATGTTGCACAAACAAGAAAAGGTTATTTAAACTGAGATTTTTGCCAAAAAGAAATAAGAGGTACATCCTCAAAGATATATAACAATATAATTTTTCTTTTAATTAGTTTTTCTTTGGTCAAGGAGACTATAGAGCCCTTTTTATCTAGATTGACCGTGTTATCCATAGACATAGAATTGTGTGCAGTTGTAAGCATAAAGATTATAAAATACACCCTTTTGTTTACTTCTCACTTCATTTAAGCCGTCAAATTATGAAATAACCACAGCATGTCAACATGATAAGATTTCATCTTTCACTTGGAAGTATGCAAGCTATATAATATATTGCATATTATTACTGTTTGACATTTATTTTTTTTCATGTTTAACCTATTTATCTTTCCGCATTTGAACAGATGCTTGATAAGAGAACAGAGCAATGTCAATATCCTACTGACTGCAGGTAATGCATAAATAACACCTGCAATTGGTAAACAATCATTTTGTGATTTTTCCCTTCCTCGAGTTTAAATACAAGCTGCCATTGGATCCCATTGAACTGCTGTAGTGTATAGAAAACATAGATGGGTAAGTTTTATTGCTTTCTGTGCCTTTTTTCCGAGCTGGGAATTTGAGAGAAGAGTGTTGGGGATTGGTATTCCCAGTTCACTCTTCTAACTTATCTTCCAAGTTCCAAGAGATATATTTGGTGCGAACACGAAAAACCACTTGCACAAGATTTTGCAAGACAAGAACCACTGTTGATTGACGAAAAATACTTGTATCCACCCGGAGGAAATGCTTTTTCTTCCTCTGGATGAGTTTCAGCTACAAACACACCTGAGATGAGAGAGAAGATATAATAAAAAAGGTTAGATAAGTGGTTGTATGATTTCATGGAGGAAGAATGCATTTCCTCCCAGAGGAGGATAGAACTTCTCGTTGATTGACATTTATTCACTGGCAGCTGGCACATTTTTCCACTAGAAAAATTTTAGTCTATTAAATGATATACATTAAAATTTACGTGTCCTTGATTATTTTTCAGAGACGAGTCACAGCATCAAGGCATGTCCCAAAAAGAGAAGAATATGTTAAATTTGAGAAGTCTCTTATTTGGGCAAATTATACATTGTAAAAGGGTTGTTTGGTTAGTTAGCGTTTGTATGATTTTGTGCAAGTTTGTTTCTACACTGCTTCAATACTCATAGAAAGGTTTGAATATGCTATCTTTCAACTTCGATGATTGGTTTTGGAGGCTCTTGATTAACTTCATGTTTGGAAACCATTTATAGATTAAGAAACAAAGAAGCTTTATCTTATCGTCTTCTGTTAGTTCTGTAATTGCCATTACAATTTTGTGTTGATGACCACCTATCGCAAATATTTCTCATTTGCCTTTAACGCTTGGCAACAAAACACATTCCTGGTCTGATATTAGGGAAATGTTGTTTGCACAACTTTCATATTGTAACTTTATAGATTCTCAATCTGTCACCATTAAATTTTGTAGAGCTCATATTTTAAGATTAAAGTTGTTGTTCCCCACCCTTGGATTTGGATGGATGCCTATGTATACCTATTTTTTAGGTGTACAAATAATGCCACTTTTGACATTATTCAAAGCAGATTGAAGAAGGTTCGGTTGATGGTTCGTATAGTCTAGATGTATGAAGGAACACGGACTTATTGTTATTATGTTTTGATGATCAAAGGGTAAGGGGCTAATAAAGGATACTTCAGCAAACATTTAACTCAGATGACATTATTGAATTTAGATTTTTTTCAAGTGAAGATGTTTGTAAAGGAAAACGTAAGTGTTAATCACTTCTAAATAAGTTATGGGTTATTAATTAAGGATGTTTAACTCCTAGCTTAATAATCAATCTTATTTAAAAAAAATTCAAATATACTCTTGGTTGGCTAATTATGGGGCAGTTTAATGTGATCGTAAATACTTTTCTTCTTTGGTGGAAATAAATTCTTGTTGATAACAAGGCAGATTGATATTTGAAGAAGTGGATTTTTTTTTTTTAATTTTGGGCAAAAAAGTGGATTATTTTTTGGGTAAAAAGAGAAGTGGATCTTAAACCTATGGTAAAGGCCAGTCTAGTGGGCCTGGAGGCGAGCCTGATCCAGTTATACTTTAGTCTTAGGATTGTGGTCCACATTGTTTCCATGTGTTGTATCCATTTCTAGGTCTTTTACCGGATCGGCTTGGCCGATAGCACTACATGTAAAGTGCTGGCTGTGCCATGGATAGTAATTGATGATTAATTTGTTAGAAATTAATAGACCAATCAATTAGGCTGTCGTGAGAGTGTAATACTATAATAAAGCAAGCGGCGAGTGAAAGGGAAAATATCACGGAATACAAGTTTTGACGAACTTGATGCATACAGGTAGCTAATTAGTACTACTTGTGGTTTGTTGACTCAATGGCTTGCAAATTAAATCATTCATTATGTGCTCCAGCATCACCATGGTTTTCCGGGGAATTCTGTCTTTAATTAAACCAACACGTTTGAACTACATGTTACGCTTGTCCTGTTAAATAAGTTAGGTTTGAGACTACACTGATTGGCTTAATAAGACAATAGTAATGATTGACTTGCACCAACGAGGGTTGGTAAATTAGTACCACTTGACAATGACAATCAATGTTCGATGTCTCAACAACTACTAAATTCTGACACACAAGTGAGACAATGCGTTAACTAAGATAAAATTTGGCAGGGTTTGCTATAGACATTCACTGTAGATGGCAGAATTTACGAGTTCTCTTGTCAAAGTACGCATGATTCAATTGAACAGCGAAAGTTAGAGTTCAGTTACATCATAAGTGTGGCGCTGTGCTTGTGCATATAGTAATGTCACTTCGGAGGGTTTGCGTCGTGCTCAAGGCTTTTGAGTCTGGATCAATTTATTTATTGAAGGGCTTGCATTTTGGTCATGTTGACGTGAGTATGCTGGAAAAGTCACTGCAATACTCAGTTAGGTAGCGTCCCAAATAATTAAAATTCAGAATTAATTTGTTTTGATTTGATGAAAATGAAATAGAGTGGTTTTTCACCACAAGTTTTTCTTCATTCCCTTCACTTAAAAGAAGCTGGTTGCCATTTGATTTGGCCCAATGCTGAATAGGGATTTTAATCATGACCGCGTGCATGTTCTGTAGTTTTACCTTCTTTCATTATTGTTTCACTTATTAGGGAACTGTCTCATTGAGGCCCATGATATGCTCTGTCATTGAAATGGAATAACCTCTGAGGTTTTTAACCTTTTGCAGACGGGGTTTGATTTTGGCATCAGGTTCTATATCATGGAACAAAGCATGCTTGTGCAAAAGTTTAGAATCTGAATTGTTGCAGTGGCAAACCCATTGTGATGATTCTTCACTAAGCTCATAAAACTAAGCTGCTAAAATGTGCCTTGCTCATAACGAAACTCATCTAATAAGGAATGGTTCGTTGATTAGGATTTTTTTTCGTACGCGCCTTCGGCCTTTTTCCTTTGGTCTCCCGCAACTTAGCTCTACTGTATCAATTTGAGAGTGAATTAAATCCAGTAAAAAAATTTGATTGAGTACAAATTCAATGACAGGGAATCATATAGCTCAAAATGTGATATTTAAGTATAAGGACTCTCGTAAATAAATTAGTCTTTTTGGTTGGACTCTCTTTTGAAATTAAGTACATAATAACATTAGTGTTTTCATTAAAAGTCGGAGAGATATAGAAAAAGAGGGATATAACAGAATGGAACCTATAAAACATTGGAATAAAGAGAGAATAAACTAGAAAAGAGACTACTTATACACTCAGTATTTATATGGTTCTAAGTATGTTTGGAATCACATAGTACCTGAATCTCAGCTACATAAAAATTGAATAAGAGATTGAGATTAAAATTTTATATTGGGAAAAAATAATTCTATAAAGCATTATATTTATATTTTAATATTTATGTCTACATTATTTGTCTGTTTTACCCTTACTACATCTGATGATCATATTTTCACTACCTAACACTGTCTTCTTCTTCCCTCTTTTAGTGACCTCCACATCCAGCCACCATCTTCAACATATCAACATCTACCTTTCTGCCACCAATTAAGTTCCCAGCCAAACATCTCAAAATCTATTGACCAAGCAAGCAAATATGAACAAGCAACCATAATATCCCAAAAGCACCACACAGGAACTCAGATCAGGAGGCATATTCTAGCATGTAATCCACGAATAAACAAGGACAATAGAAACAATAGAAGCAACTTTAAATTGGAAAGCAACGCTTTTGGTAGATTTGCATGTACATAACAATTGACAAAAAGAAAAAAAAAATACCAAATTACATGCTCAGAATAGAGCAAGAACCCACAGCCACATGCTAAACATGGTGAAGCAGAGAGGGCTGTGATGTGAGGTTTTGGGGTGTGTGAGAGAGGTAGATGGTTACGGCAGAGACCATGGCAGAAGAGCAGCGGAACAGCAGCTCGGTGCCAAGGAAGGTTGAGCAAGCAAGCACCGATACAACATGTGATATGGATACGACATAACACGACACTTTTTACAAAATATAGGATATGATATGATTATAATACATTGTATAATAAAATATAAAAATAACATGTTATGATGAGAATAACCAAATGTAACTACTCTTATGGCTAAAAAACACCTCATAATCAAGAATTGATCAAAAAAATTATAAGAATAAAAAAATCTACACAAGTTTTTTTTTTATAAATGATAATGATGGTATCAAAATACCTAAAAAGGAGGGGTTGAATTAAGTATCCCTTAAAAATTTACTGCACACTTCAACAAACAAGTCAGAAAGTTCAGTCAAAAGTCTCTGTTATCACAGGAAATTTTCGTTACAGGTTTATAATAACTTTAACAAATATAGGATAATGTATGCGTTTGATGGTTGTATACAAGTTAAATATAATTTTATCAAAGGTGATGTCGGGAATATTTTCCTTGACAGATTTTCAAAGAATATTGATAAGAGTTGAGATTTAGAGGAATGAAGATTTAAGAAGCCAATGCAAATAAAATACTTATACCAGCGTTGAACAATGATGATTAAAACTTTAAGCTTCAGATTGATAATATTCAAAAGAACAATTAACAGATATGCATATATGAAGAGTAAGGGATAGAGAAGCTAACATAAGTATTTATACTTGTTCGGATCTATAACTCAGATCCTACATCCAGTCCCCACCCTCCAGGCGAGTGTATTCACTATAATCTCTTTACAATCACTACAAGCAGTGAGTATTCTTTTCCCAAGCTTCTCCAAGCTCACAACCAAGTAGTCTTTTCAATGAATCTCTTCAAGCTCAATCCACTAGCTTCTATCTCACAAGATAAAGCTTTACAAAGTGATTTCTAAATAAAGTGTTTTGCTATTTTCACTCAAGAATAATAATGCTCTCAATACAACAGCTTTCAGAGATATTTCTCAGAACAATAGGATAGCAATAAAGAAGAGTGTGAGAGAAGAGGAACATGCTTTTGGCTTTAGTTTCAAATATGAATGTTACAGAAGTATATGTCTCAGTTCTGATTTTTTCCTCTTGAGTTTGATTGTCTTCCAAGAGCACCATCTTATAGGAGGATGAGAGTTTAAGACCATTGGAAGTTTGGAGAGATAGAGCATGTCATTTCTGATGGAGTTTTCCTTTTTGGTGAAGGATGTTGCCACTCCTTTTCTTCTTTATGGTATGCAGTCCAGAAGTATGACAATAAGGGAAATGAACATTTGAGCATGTGAGAGAGAGTTCCCTAGACTTGTTCAGCTTTAAAATGTCTGATGTACTATCAGCACACATTCTTTGTTGATTCCAGCAAGCAACCATTGTGAAGCCCAAAAATTACCATTCTTAGCAAATGTTGGTTCTGCACTTCATTTCCTTTTTCTACCTTCAATACAAAAGTGGTAAGGTTCCAGCTTGTTGTCTCGATTTTCTTTGCAACATAGTTATCAATACAAGTCAACTGAGTTTAACAAATGTACTTCTGAAACACTTGATAAAATAATCAGTAGGTTCAACAAAAACAAATTAATTACTGCTCTTTAAAAATTAGGATAGTTACATATAGTGTTTTGTCCTCATATTATGATACATAAACCAACAAATGATAAACTCTACTCAACAAGAGGAAGTGATTATAGTACGAAACAGTGAAATAAAAACTGCACATGACAGCCAACAATAATAAAAGAAAAAGCAAAACAGAAGTGAGGCTTAAAATACAAAACAGCCAAGAAGAAATAGATTTTAAGAAGCTACACCCAAAGCAAAATGAAGTCCAACCAAATCCATCACAGAAGGTATAACCAAAGAGATAATCTCAAGCCAAAATAGAAAATTAGCAAGACCAACAAACAAAACTGATCATTACTAAAAACCATCCAAAGCATAAATTATTTAAGCTTTTAACGAAAAAATGCCGATAGCAAGCAACTCGAAATCCATAATCTTCTTCTGCATAGGTATTAAGGATGAGGCTTTTGAAAGCATCACATTTATAGATCCCCTATTGTCAAAACACCATGGTAAACAGCAAATCCAAACTAGCACTTTCTTTTGACTAGATATTGATGCACCGCTCAAACACTTGGATAAAAGACTCAAAGTTGCAGCAAACAATGTGTACAAAGTGATAAAAGATTTCTATACAAATATATTCCTAAGTGGAATGGGTCCAGATAAAAATATTCCTACACGCAATCATCAGCCCTCATCAATGTATTACTCAGTATTTACTCCACTCTTAATCTCACAAAAACTCCTTCTCAATCACATGCCTAACAGTGTATCGCTCTAAAAACACTGAATCTCCCAAAATACCAATTCATGCATCAAGCCAATGAAGAAAAACTACCTGTTAACAAAGAAATCATAGAATATATATATATATATATATATATATATATATTAGCAAAAACAACATAGGTGTTTTCTATTCGTGAAGGAATCCACCTACAAAATCTTACAAAAGAGCTCCCACTCTGATTAATAGACTTTTCCGTGCATCTCTCATAATCCCCCTACCTCCGTTACCAGCAAGACAACTAAAGGAATTATTTTCTTCTTGTAGCATCAATCACTTGCAATCAAAAAAAAATTCTACAAGCAAACAAATTATGAGTCAAAACTCATCCAAAAATGGCATATATGCATAAGGTTAAAAAAAAAAAATTTCCAATTAATTTCTTCTTTTTGAATAACTATCTTGTTCCTTTGTTCCCAAATGGAAAGAGGAATTGCATAGAAGCAAATATTTCAACTTTTATGCCTGCTACCCAAAAAAACATAATCAATCCACATTTCAAAATTTGTTTTAGGTTCCTTTGCCATAACCCAATCAACTCCCCACCAATTATAACAGAAAGCCCAAATCCTCCATGAAAAATCACAAGTGAAAAACAGATGTAACAAAGATTCTTCCTCCATAAAAAATTCTACACAAGTTTTATCCATAAAAAATAATGAACAAATGTTTGCATAGTAAAAATAGAGTTTGTCGTCGTGTTTGCTTGAGCCAAAGCTGTATCAGTGGCATGTTAGAGGCTCTCGAGATTGAGAGATAAAACGATACATCAGGACACCCCTTGGACATGAGTGTTTGAATATCGTCAAAATGTCGGTGTCGCAAAAGTATCCGACACAGGTGTGATAAGACTTTTGGAATATCCATGTTTCGTAGGATTGAGGTGGAGTGAGGGGGCTGGGATAATGAAGACATCTTGTGGTGGCTGGGACAAAGGTGACGATGAGACCGGCTCGTGGTGGTGGCAGAGATGAAGCGGTGGAGCTCATGACTATGCGATGAGACGCAATGCGAGCGCAGAGGATGCGGTGGAGAGATGAATTGCGGATCTAGCTTGACGTGAAGGCTTATGGCAATTCTAGTTGGAAGGCCGGGGCGGCAGTGACAAAAACAAACACAAGGCTCTACAGATTTGGAGGCGAAGCTCTTAGTGGCTTCGAAGTGGAGGGCATGCTGGCTACGTGACAATGTGAGCTCACTACAACGTGGCAATGGAGAAGAGACAAGGTTGAGTTGACATGGAGATGTCGACGGCGGTGGTGCATTTGACGAAGCATCAATAAAGGCAATGAGGCTGCCATGGGAGGGAGAAAGAAAAAATAAAATATTAAAGAAAGATTATAAAAAGGATAGATAAGTAATTTTACATCTTTTTTTATCATTATAAAACTACCTGATACCATGTGATTTCAAACATGTTTGAAACCACATAAGCATTGGTTCTACACATAATTGTAAAGGCCAAAGTCCGACCGAATTGAGTTGTATAGAATGAACTGTCACCATCCTCGGTCTTTAAATGAAGATAACAATGTTACAAGTATTATATCAAGAAGTTATTCCATTCGAGTATAGTGATTAAATTTATGGGCTCTTCCAGTTATAATTGAGAGGATTCAAATCCAAGGAGTGTTCGTCCTTTTGAATAGCAAATTTACAATTACAATGTAAGATTATGGTTGAATGAGCTAGATTTTGATTAATTGTTTAACTAATTTTCAAAAACGTGAATTGACCATTCTTCTAGCTCAGTCATATGTAAATGACTATTGAACGATTGTCCTTTGGTCTTGGCTTACGCGCTATATTTGTATTTGCAAAATGCCTAACTGAAGTATCCGCGCTGACTTTGTTGATTTTGTGGATGACGTTTAGAATTGGGAAGCAATATGTGAAATACATTTGGACGCCTTTAATTTATTCTGAAGGATTGATTTTTATGTTGGCACATTGGAGGCAGATTAGCATTAGTGTGCCATGTAAGGCTTTCTTTCATCATATCTACCCCATATAAGATATATGGACAATGATTTCCTCTTTTTCCATCACTGCTCCATTTTCAGGAAAATTAGTACGTCTACTTGCTCATTTTGTGTTTGAGGAAATGAAATGATGATGGCTTCTTCGTTTTTCTGCTTTGTATGCTGATTGGGTAAACCTTATTAATTATCCCACCAATAATACGTTTTTGAGTGCTTGCTTCATTAAATAATATTTTATAAATATTAAATTTTGTTAATTCAATTGTTCAATTAAAAATTTTCACTAATTATATAAAATATATAAAATTTCATATAATTTAAAAATAATTTGACATTCCATTATCTAATTTTATTTTGTGGATTATTTTTTATAATGCAGGTAAATGTCAACTATCAAATAAGATATTTATTAATATAAAGTTTTTATGAAATTTAAGGGACTTGATTATTAAAAAATAAATCAAATGATTCAATGTCCCGATTGATGAAATTCTATATTTAACAAAAAAAAATCCAATATTTATATATGGGTTATCATATAATTTATAAGTTAAACATACCATAAGGAGATTGATAAATATAAAGATTTACATATAACTTACAACAATATTTGTTTTGAAGGAACTACAAGTATACTCTTACTCAAGGTACTTGTGTTCATGCCGAGTAGGATCATTGGATTCTAAAGCTTTCTACGCACTTGTTGGTATGATTTACAATAATCTGTTATTTTCTTTTATAATAAAATTGTAGAAAGCATTACTCTCGTTCTCATCTTCATAGGGGATTAAGTTACTTACCACTTATCCAACAGTTTATTGCTTATAATAATCTGTATTAATTATATTATGACTAGAAGTGAATAAAGGATATTTAATGGGAATTTTAAAACCCAAAAATAACAGCTTCAGAAGTAACCAACGTTTATTAAAGGCTTTAAAAATGAAGTAATTGCTTATTGAAAATTAAGAAAAAAATCCCAAATTATTAAAATTTTAAAAAAAGAATAAATACTTTATCAATTTACATATATCAGTATGTCTCATTGTTTTAGAGCATGCAATATTGCCATTGATTTAGCTTCTTTGAATTACCTATAAGACCAATTTTCATTTAAATATGAGAGGAACATCCGTTTTGTTTTTTTTTGTTTTTAGTTATGTCAAGAAAAGTTTGTCGGTGAATTTTAAAACTTTTCTACTTTAGTATGGTAACTTCAATTATTTTGGTGGTCTGGTAGATGAATGAAATGCTTGTAAATTGATTTAAGCACCACCAAGTCCTAACTGCTAACCTCCACCCACTAGCTAGGACTTGCCTTCCTATGCAAAGAAAACTCAGCCACGCATATAGCAGCTTCTTCAGCCTTATGCTCATGCCAGGAAACTATTTACTTTGGCTTTCAACTTTCCAAAAATGAAACAAGCATCATTCCAAAGTAAAGAGGAAAGTGCTGTACTCTCCACATCAGAGCATACATAATGAAAAGCATATGAACTTCTATCATCTTTACTCGTAATGGAAGGATGGTGTGGGGCTATATATGATTATGAACGAGCGAGCTAACAGCATGGCTGAAAATGATCATGAGCTGGCCAACTCCATTATATTCACCATATTCTGTTTTTGATTTGATGAGTCAACTTCATGAGCTAATCCACACAACATGAGTTAAAATATCTAGCTCGTACAAAATATGAGCCATAAACTATGATGTACTATGATTATATTTTTATCCATATATTAATAAAATTAGCATAAAAATTTATTAATATCATTAAATGCATAACTAGTTATATATATCATGCTATTATTGTTATTATTAATTAGCACTACTACCACTGCCACCACGTCACGACCTGACAAAGACACGATCCAGACGTGAGAATTTTCATTCCCAATGCAGTTCTGATCTCTCGAAATCTCTATATGCATAACTTAATATAAAATCCTTTTCCAAATCGTAAATTCATCTCTGACATATATATCTAACTCTTTAAAAAACAAATCATCATAAATACTTTCATAATCAAGCTCTAGTATATATCTCTAATACAAGACACACGAGTTGCTCTTAATACAAAATAAACCATAGAACTCGTAACCATGAAAATACAAAATATTCATGATAAAAATATGTCGCTTATCTCTACATTGGCCCAGACCGCCGCCACATGCACCTGAAAGCACTATCTCTAAATAGAATATCAAAAGTACTTCACTCACCAAGTGAAGCTCACCAACTGGAAATCTCTCATCATGGGGAGGAGATGGAAGAGAAGAACCCAGCGTCTCATCGCACTGTAATGGAGGAAGAGAGAGGGGTGAGTTTCATCTAAAACTCAGTGAGTAAGTCCTCACCCATAACCCTCTCATGGGACAGTCAAGGGAAATAAATAATATATATATATATATATATATATATATATTCATCAAACCAGTTAATGCAATAACTCTAAAATTCATATTCTTAGGAATAACAAATAGTTCTGAAATCAATATTTTATAGAAATCATAAACCACAGTATGCTAACAAAGAAACATGAATCTCTAGTTATGCCCAATTCATGTGACATAACAAATCTCTGGTTATGCATAGTATAACAAAGTCTCTAATCTCTGGGGCACCTAACTAGGTCCCGTTCATTATTTCTCTAGCCCTAAGGTGACTTGGTATATCAAGGTTAACGGAATAACTACTAAGTAACGACCTGCTTTCTATAGCTACTATCCAGTTCAATCAGAAATCTAAATCTTTTCTCTATATCTCATAAATCTTCTACCCTAGAGTTCACAAGCTCTAGCATATATATATATTCTCTATTCTGGAAATCATCACAATGTTTAACAAATCTCTAAATATATACTTTCAAATTTGATAAAAATCGCTTTAACAATAATGGTCCCATGAGTTTTCAGAAAAACATATATCTCATGCTATAATTTATTAAAATTAACTCTAATGATCAACATAAGGATCATAGGATCTGAACCCTCTCACTGTTTAAAGTCGGGAGTATGTGGGCTTCACCAACTTGACCTGAAGAGTTTGGAATGGCACCAACAACTGTTATAGAGCAACCATAACTCTAGATTAATATCTAAAAATCTCTAAAGAGCTCTATTCTAACTCTACAAAAATTGGGGAAACACCCCCACTTGACAAAAAAGAGAAAAATAATCGGTCCAAATCCAAGATTATGAAGAAATAAAGACATAATCTAATAACATAAACTTACCTTGAAGCTTGGAATGATGGATTGGAGTGAATTTGAGAGAAAGAGAGAAAAATGGAGGAGGAAGGGTTTCTGATCTTCGAAAATGGGGGAGGAAGAGAGTGGGGAAGAATTTATACTCTCAGTAAATGAAACGACGTCGTTCTGTACGGTTTCTGGTCCATTGACACCGCTATAGCGGTCTAGCTACTTGCGGCTGATACACTTATGACCGCTATAGCGGTCCTGGACCACTATAGCGTGCACTCCAAAACTACCATGTCGCATTGTGACACCGCTATAGCGGTCCTGGACTGCTATAGCGGTGAAAGTAAAACTGCTATCAGTATCTCTGGGTGCTTCTGGCATTTTGGTTGTCTTACTACTCACTTATTTTACTCTCCATTAACTTTAAAACATAAATGTAAATAAGGAAATACCCCCCATTTGGATTTAAATAAAATATCACAAAAATCAAAACTTCATCAAATCAGAATCCAAATTTTGAGTTTTAGTTCAAATCCGGGAATTCCCAAGATTTTCTAAACTTGTGGGTTAACAATGAAACATTTACAGCTTTCATAAAGTTCATTAAAAATCGCTCTTCAACTTGTTTTCCCTCAACAAACAATTACTGGGACTTTTGATCCCAAGAATATGGTTCTATCATATAGCCCTCCAAGGAGGTGTAGGATCTAAACTTAGTAAAATTCAGGACCGACTGGTTAAAATCCTTGAGGCTATACTGAACTTAATCACGACTGCACTTCTTATCACACACCACTACTATTATTCTATTCTAGAGTTAATTTGAACTTTTTATTTTTATTTAAATAGAAACAATTAATTAGAAATAATATATGAATTACAATTATACAATAAGAAATTGAAAACTATTATCGTCAAGTGGTTCGAATTATGTTCTTTATTTAGAGATCATATCAAATAGTATTTTTTTAATAAACCATCAAATAGTATTTATAACTTTAAGAGTTAATCTCCAAGGAATAATATTCTAGATAACACAAATAACTTACCCTTTATTCAAAGCAAAAACGTAACAGGTAAAATAGGCGTAATTAATAGTCATGTGACAAGATTAACATTAAATTCAGGAAACAAGTTATTATATAATGTTTTTAAAATTTGTGGAGTAAATCTTTTTTATGACATAATTTATGCAATTGTATGCAAAATGTTCGGATAACAAATTAAAAAGCCAATTTTTTGTTTTATTTTCGTAAACTCACACAAGTTAAATAAATGCAAATATATGATTAAAAAAGCTTAGTGTAATTGATTCCATGATTGTATAGCCCCATTGCCGTACAAGTAATGAATTGTTTATTATAATTAAGTTGGCACCGCACCCTCATCAATCATAAAATTAATAATAATTGACGGTTCTCCAATATTCCAAGTCCTTTTACCAGAGTATTATTAAGAAATCAACTAAATACCCTTTAATTTGCTATTATAACGATATTATCTGTATAAAAACATGGGGATAAATCAGAGACGGTGCTTCATCAAAGTGGAGCACCATTTTTTCAAACACGAAATTGGACATTGACCATGGTTTGTATTATACGACGACGAGGTTGAACGTGTAGAAACGAAAAGAAACAAAGGAGACGCCAAGAAGGAAAAATTAAAATAAATTCTTCGATTCTCTCCGAACAGGTGAAAAGTCAGTAAAAATTCTCTTGTCGTTTTCACGGCCATGAAGTCATTGGTCAGCGCAACGCTGCAATGCATCTAAGGACAAGAAACACGCCACAGAGAGAGAGAGAGAGAGAGAGAGAGAGAGAGGATCAGGATCCACACTCAATCGCCATCAGTGGACAGTGGTGAAATGAAAGAAAATCCATGGGGAAAACCAAAGCATCGAACCACCACCACACAAGCTAAGCACACCATACATAACCCCAACAATTCTCCACCACAAGAGCATAGCCCACTACACACACCTCCCCTTTGTTTTATTATTTGTTTATTTTTCTTCTAAGTATAAATAATTCATTATTTATCATCATTTTCAAATTTGCAGCTGGATATGTGCCTCGATTACATCTCCCTAAAAATAAAAAAATCACCTTTCAATTAAAGTGTGTGTTTGTGTGTGTGTGTGTCTCTCTCTCTCTCTCTCTATATATATATATATATATATATATATATATATATGTGATTAGACCAGGTTGCATCCTCCTTACCATGTGTGCTTCTAATAATTCGAATGTTTGGTTGATGGGTTGATTTGCTGGGAGGACCTCCCTCAGCCACAACCTCTCTCTGAGGCTCTTAAAATAGCTTTACCGGCTTAGTACGACTTTGTCTTGCATTATTATTAATTTAACATATAATTACCTTTTTTATTATACAAGAAACAGGGCTTTTGTATCTGATTTCAATAAAGGTGGAATTCCCTTGAATAAAGCTTTCAGCCACTCGGATGTGATGGGCCGGCCTCGCCACTCGCCAGCCATGATTTCTTCTACCGAGAGTATTCAAAGTAGCATGCTCATGCAAATCGAATCAATCTTTAATTTATTTATTTATATATTTACTGTATTAATTAACTGCATTTTTATAATGATAATCATGCAAATCCAACTGACTTGTATTGGGCCAAGGATAATGGCTCCCAGATATTTGGTTAAGGTTACCAATTAATTATTAAATTTTTTCTAAAAATGAAAACATCTCTCTTGAAACACTTCATTTATTTACTACAACATCTCAACTTGTGGCTAGGCGCATGCGGTGCTGTTAGGGCATTGACCTTGCAAGACTACATTGGTTGGTGAGAGCGGATATTATTAATAAGCAGACCAAGTAACCAGGTGCAATTCCAGAAACATGGCACATGAAGTGAGCACGGAATGGTAATTTGGACTGGGAGAGGTTCCCATTCATTTTGTGATTCATATGCTTGTCGTTGTTAGGCATGACTAGCTACCATAACCGCTCCACCAAGGCAACTTCCTCATACCATCAAAGGAAAGACAGAAACTTGCGATTCTAAGCCACAACCACGTTTACCTGCGTGTCTAAATTAACCAATGGTCATGGCATTTTCTGACACCCTTTTGTCTTTCTTGGTTGAAAAAAGAAGAATGTCCCGGTGCATTCCCATTCAAGCTACCCTTTTTAAAAAAAATTATTATTTTTTCACCATTTGATGCAACTAAAACTTCAACCGATTCAAAACTATTGTAAAGAAATATTATTAGCTTCCAAAGTTTTCATAGCTCGGAATTTTAGCTGTTGGCCGCAACTTTTTAGCCTAATTATTCATTTCGTGTCAAAGTTCAATGTTCAACTGCTTATGCATATAATTATCTCATTAATTGACTTTCCAGCATAGAATCAATGCTTAAAACTGTTCCGAACAACTGTAGCGGACATCTGGCTTTTTAAAAGTTTTACTAATTTAATCTTCGCTGCACGATAATCTGCACTTCAAAGATTGAATTAGTATTTTAAGGAGTTTAGCTCTTGCATATCATAATATAAAATAATCTTACATTATCATTTAATAAACATCCCAATAAAAAAAATCATTTAATAAACATGTACAAAACTATCATATCATGTCTTCATGTCTTTTAATTTGAATTTAGATAACTATCCAGTCTTTTCCTAAATCCTAATTGAATGACAGGATAAAATAAATATCATTACATATAGCTTAAACTTATATTTTAAATATAAAAGACTAAATATCATTATAAACATCAATAGATTAAATTAATATTTGTCCAGTGTTATCATCATCATCATACAACTAAATTGAACATTAATCAACTCAAAAGTAAAATGCTTTGTTGGAGATGCGATATCCGGAATCAAGGAACATTTCATTCTTACCAATTTATAAATAGAAATTGAAAAAAAAACTATTGATTTACAAAAGGAAGAAGACAAAAGGGAAAAAATAGTAAAAGCTACATCATCACCGGATTCACCACAATCTTAATCCTCAAAATATCAAAACAAAAAATAATTAGAAAAAAAAACTGGCTTATCCCATACACATAGCTAGTCATATCATAGTCATCATCAAAAAACCATGAGCGCTTGTTAGAGGGAGTTAATTAAAGAGCTCATAAACAAATAAAAAACAAATAATATCTTATGGTACGGCCTCCCATTGATCGTGCGGCTGAGATCACTCCGTGTCCCCTCCAGATCAAACGCTCTATCATGTCATAGCAGCAACTACCGCGTGGGCCATCAAAACTCTCAATCGCCAGCACCGCCGCTCAACGCCCGCTTCGACGGCGATTCTCCGCCGCACCCTAACCGGCCAACCTCCTCTCTCCACTCCCCACCATACCGCCGTTTACATGCCCAACCGTTCGAACCCTCCTATACATATGCAACCAAAAAAAAAAAAAAAAAAAATACAATCATCAGTTTCACGAAGAAATAATAACAAGCCACCTCGTTTACCCCCCAAATCCGTAACGGTAACAGATGCATAAAAATCGAAAATAAGTTTTTCTTTTAAAAAATATTATTAGGACACAAATTAAAAGGAACAAAACAATACGAACCTGGAAATCGTGATCCTCGTCGTGACGACGTCGTTTCAATGATATTTTCTCAGAAACATCCTCGTCTCCAGGGTTGCACCGGCTAGCCGACTCTTCGCTGCTGGAGGAGCTCGAAGCAGGCGGCGGCGCCGCCGTAGAGGACCACGGAACAACCTGGTTATCTCCGTCCTCGTCGTCCTCGCCGCCGCCAACCTCGTCATCCTCGTCGTCATCGTCAATATCTTCCTCGTCCTCGCCGTCGTCGAGATCGTCGTCCTCGGTGTCTATGTCGTCGTCATTGCCTCCTTGGCTCTCTTCGCCGTCGACCTTGGTGCCGCCGGAGCACATCTCACAGAGAGAGACGGTGTTTCCAAGCCTGTCGCCGGAGGCCTTCCAGGGTGTCGGTGACTGGCAGGCGTGGCAGAGGAGGGTTCGTGTGTGTCTGGCGACGAGGAAGTTGGCGCCGTGAACGTTGGCGTCGCAATCCCAACATAGGCTTGCCTGGTCGGACTCGCAGAAGGTCCTGGCCGGAACCTTGCACAGCTCGCAGCTCTTCATCTGCTCTCTGCTCACACCAACCTTCAATTCAGTTCCTCTCCTGCTAGCTTATGCCTCCGACAAAACAAGAAACAACAATAATTATTGAGTCTTGTGATTTTCCTCTGTGGTGTGGCTTTCGTCTTTTTATTTTCTCTGTGTGTTGTGTGTATGGTTTGCTTTTGTGTCCGGGATACAAGGTTCTCTCTCTCTCTCTCTCTCTCTCTTCTGCAGGTACGGTATGGGTGTGAAGGAAGGGAAGAGAAAAGAAGGTGCAACTTGCGAATATTTATAAATAAAATATTATAATCACTGCCTTCCTCTCAAAGCCCAAAACTGCCCTCTATTCTTTAATAATAGTTTATATCAGATTTTTTTTAATTCACTCTAATCCCAATCTGCCCCTTCTGATTGAAACGCGCAAATCAGAGGAGTTATGTTATGTGTGGATCAAATTTTGCCATCTTTTCGAATTATTTTAGTAGTCCGGAAGGTATGTTGATAAAATATAAAAAAAAGTTAATTATTTTTTAATGAATAATTTCTCTTATATATAGATCTTATTAAATTATCTATAAATTATTAATTATTAATTATTAATTTTTATACTTTATTAATCTTCAGGTCAAATTCTTAATATGAATGTAATTTGGTTTTCGACGAGAAGAAGAAAAAAATAAAAACTTCACTTACAGTTCTTAAAATAAGTTCATGTTAATAAAATGACACATATAATACGTTACGATATTGGCAAGTCCCATAAATTTACACGCCGGCATCCAAACGGTTTTGTTAGTTGTTAGTTTCTTTTATACATTTTTAACGAGTTATTACGTAATCATGAGTTAATATGGTAAAAAAAAAATTCTCTAAACTTGTTTTTAAATTAAAAGAGAAAGTTAAGGAGAGTTGATTTATTTACTTGGATTTTCACCTATGATGTATTATTATTTGAGTTTGGTTATCAAGTTAAGCATTCAATATGTCTAGAGACATATTCTAATACAAAATCAAGATAAGTCTTTTATTCAATCTAAACTTTCAAAAATAATAATAATAAACAGTAAAAAAGTATTTTTGACACTCTATTAACCGGTATAAAATTTGTTATGATATATTTACATTTGAAAAATGAAGATGTTTGATCTTTAACTTTATTATTTTAAAAGACACATATATAAAATATATAATTAAATAATTGTATAAAATAATTTTATATTTATACATTGCATACAGAATAATACAAAGAAGTTATCCATTTTTAGAATAAATAGTGTATTTTGTATAATTCTTGAAGGTAAATTACTTGTCGATTTCTTAATTCATAAATAAATACATATTTAAATAGATTAACTTTAATAAATATCATTATCGTTATAAACAGATCTTATAGTATTCTCTTATATGTTATCATATATACAATTTTCAATATAATAATAAAAATGACCAGATATTTTTATTAATATGATAATATGTAATTAAATACGTGATTGTATTAAAAAGTTAAATTGATAATATAGAAAATTAAAAGAGTCTTATTCTAATAAGTTGCATCAAGGAAGGCATGGATGGCCGATTGTTAGCAGTGTGATGATAAATTCTAAGTACTACCAACTAGATATGAAAATAAAGTAAATGAAGAGTACTGTACTCTTAGTTAACCTAAATAAAGTAGATTACCCATAAAAAAATCATAATAATAAAGTAAACTAGAAGTTGTGGGAGCAGAAGAGTAGCAAGGGGCTCTTCCAATGTTAGAAATTATGCACTTATGCATTCATTGTTTTTGGCGTTTTGGGGTGTGAGAAGTACTGTATTGCGTAGGTTTCTCTCACTTTTTTTTTCTTTCGTGAAAGCTGAAGCAGAATTGCACTACTAATTCTATTGATTTTTAAGATCCAATTGAAATCATCAACAAAATAAAAACAAAAAAAAATTGTGGCAGACCTCTTCACAATCATGTTTAAGAGACATTTTTACACACACAGGTTTATCACCTTAAATTTACATTCTCATAATAAAATGAGATTTATTAACTTTATTTAATATATATATAATCACTTAATATGAGTCCCATCCATTTTTATGTGGGTAGGCGCAAATTTAAAGTGGCAAACTTAGCTTGTGTCTATAAAAATAAAGGTCTCAGTGTGCGGTAATTTGATGTTAGCCATAATTAGCTGGCCGAAAAATAAAACCATAACAGGCGTAACATATGTGGACTTAGTGTAAAGAAGGGTCTCATCTCCACAATTGAAGGTTTGTGCTACATTAGCTCAATTGGTTATACATATAAAATTTAGGGTGTATTCCCTTTTGTTTTTTCAGAAAACGTCAAAATGATTTAGCATTCCTTTCATCTAAGTTTATTTGTCAAAAAACATGCATATTGAAAAAGCAACAAATTGATGCATATTAAAAAAGCATTGATGATCTTAGTAACGATACAAAATTATGTAATTGAATAAAAGTATTATGTCTTATCCCGTTGATGTAATTAACATATACCACTCTATTGATATATTACTTCAATTAATACAACTAATTCGATTGAGAGATTTATTGAAAGAAAAATGAATGCTATATTGTGATTAAAAATAAACAGATACTCTAAAACAAAAATATATAAAAAAAATATTTGTTAAATAAATTGAAAAGGAGAGTATTATTTTTACATGAATCTTTATTCAAACGGTGGCTTGATCATTATCGCAAAGTAATTTTGATAGATTATAAACCGTTACATCATTAACAAAATACATAAAATTCAAACTAGCAACAAAACCAGCAATTCAATCAAGCCGCGCCTCCTTGTTCATTGTTTTTTTTTTGTAATTGTTTGTCTCTTAGAAATTTTGATTTTTTCTCTAAAGAAAAAATTGAAGATAGCTGGATGCATTTTCCTTCGAACGCATGTTTTGATATTTTTCTTCATAATCCCGAGTTTTAAGCACATTATTTTCGAGTGTGCATTGTGTTATAAACCGCAAATTAATTCCGGTTCTGGTCAAACTAATAATTTAATTTGTAAACCACACGAAACCATACAATCAATGGTAATGTCTCCCAGCATCTCTTTTTATGTAGTTATATAAAGATAATAAAGGCTGTACAAAATACGCAATAGACAATAGTTACTCAAGTACTAATTGATCATTCATACCAGCAAATGTTGTAGATATCTAGTAATCAAATAATAATTTACTTAAGTATTTAGCTAAAAAAATTCAAATGACATAAGTTTATGTCATACGTACATGTACATTAGACCACTAGGAGACAAAGTAGAAGTAAATGAAGGCAGAAGCAAAGAAGCAAAGTGATGGGGACGTGGTGCGGGTTCTGTGGTGTGAGGGGATGCCAGGTGTCTCATGTCAGGGAACAAGATGGTTTTTTGTGGTGATAGGACTCTATACCATACGTACCATATACCATAACGTACCATAAAGCCCTCCCCTTTCCGCTTGTTGAGGATATTTTCTTTTTCTATTTTTCTCTTTGGAAATTGCAAAAGAGGGGGGAGAAGCAACGCGGTGCGTCCACGTGGCACATAGGCATCGTGGAGATTCCGATTTGCTTGCGTGGCCCGATTTCATTCACTGGGTTGAGACTCAGCCATGTGGAATATGGATGTAGCCTTCACCACCTGATTTGATTCGCCTCTCTCTCTCTCTCTCTCTTCCCCCCCCAATCAACACCCATCATCATTCACCAACTCCAACCCTTCCTTTATTTTAAATCCATAATATTGCAATCCCAATCGGGGGTTTCAGGAAGTGTCTCACGCGCTGCTCGCCATAACATAGGACCCACACACCCACGTGGTCTATCGCATTTTTAGCTTATCCTATTGGCTATTCTAAGATTCTCCTTCACCTCATTCTAGCTACACACCATGCTGTGCTTTTTTTTATTCTTATGTTCGATGATGGCAGACACCGTTTATTCCAGTCTAGAACCGTTGTTTCAAAGAGTGAAAAAAAAGGGAGGGTTTGTTCGTCAAATCTAGCTAGTCCAGGAGAATTCAGGTTGTTCTTCCTTTTAACTTTGGATATTTACATATAATTTGATGAGATATGGAATGATTATTTTTGGTTTGAATTAATTCGGGCCATGGAATGCCTAACAATTGAATAAACTGTTTCAATATTTGATCAGCTTTTTCCTAGATTTCAGGAAAGTCCTACCAGTTTTCTTTTTCCCAGTCTTCTTTTATCAACAAATATTTTGGGTCCATGCGCTAATTTCAGCTTCGATTGATGAAGAAATTGACAAGAATATTGATACTATGAATTTTCCCTGATATTTCTCTTAGTGATATTAGCTATCATTAGTTTGATCTGTGGTCTAATGATGAATTAGTGTTGAGATTAAAATGATTTGTTTTAGTTAAAATGACTTGGATGTGTTGTTTAAATGAAGGGCAGCGTTGAAACTTTATTGGCAAAAAATTCCCAGCGGGAAAAACTTACTGGAAAAGTAAGAATAGAATGCTTCTCCAAATTGGATTCTATAAGCAGAATTAATATTAAAGAGAAACATCCAAACTTTTTTCTCCCATAAGATGGCACTATGGGGGATAAATGGGATTATAGGCATGGAAACGAGGATAAAACACATTAATAGTTTATCATTGGGATGTAAATTATTTTTTGACATGTACAAAGTTGTGAGATCACGATGATAATGTACCTATATCACTAAAATTTCCTTTTATATGGTAAATATATTTTGTATGCAGCAAATTCAATTCCCACTCGAAGACTTACACTCCCTTTAAAGGACCTCAGTTGTCTAGTCAAACCAATTTATCGGATTCCTAATAATATGACTTGGATATCAATGGTTCTATTAAGATAATAGAATTTTTTTAATTAATTGATAAGAATAGAGTAAATAAATTATGTAGTCACTCAAAAAATTTTAATAAGACTATTTAGTTTCTCAAAAATTGAAATTAAACTCGCAATCCCTCAAAATTTTATTAATACAACACATTAGTTTCCTGTATGAATTTGAATTTTTAAACACTAATGGAATTACTTATTGACTTATTAACATGATGTTAAGTAATGTATGTATCAGTTGAAGTGGAATAGAATTTAAAATAACTTATTTTAATGGTTGAAAATCACAAAATAAGTCAATTAAATCTCTATTATAGGTCATAAAATAATTCATTTTGTACAATTTTAGATACTAAAATAAGTGTAATTTATTCCAAAATAACTTCATTTAATTTGCTTTTAATATTTTAATGTCACATCATTATTATATTGTATCACGTGTATAAGTTCATTAATAAAAAACTGACAGAGGAACTAATGTGTCCATCATTTTCAATTTTGAGAGACCACAAGAGTAATTTCTTTTCTTAAAAGATAAAATAGTTCAATATAAAAATCTTGAGAGACTAAATAGAATATTTTAATTCTATATGTATACACTAAATGAAAATTGAATCCATGACTGAAGTGCTAGCTACCATTACAGCTTGCCAATGGTGCGCAATTACAATGACTAGTGGCCTAATATCGTCAAAATAGGTCAAACTTGTCTATCCAATTTATCTGCCCATCAAAATCAGATGGATTGAGTTTTATAATCTTTACCCATTTAAATATTCATTTTCAACCTGACCCCAACTCATGTAACCTCTCGAGTTAGCATGTTTATATGTTTATTTATGTATTTTTACTGTGATTTTATTGGAAAAAAATTCGTTTGGATGCTTCTCTTTAAAATCAATTATACTTGTAGAATGCCATGAGAAACATTCTATTCTTGCTTTTGCGTTGAGCTTTTTCAATCGGAATTTTTCTCCAATGAAGTTCCAACACTATCCTTTATTTATTTAACATTTATGATATAATAAAGTTTAGGTAAAAATAATGCTTAATAACAAATAAGTTAAAACTCGTACACATTTGATTTTAGTAATTATCTTACATACATAATGGAAATTTCCCACAATAACTGAATTTTGGTGTTCAAATTTCATTATTCCTAAAATATCCATAAAGTAAGAAATTGAGAGAAGTAAAAAAGAAACTGAAGAAAAATAAAAGAATTGATTAATTTAAAGATAAAAAATTGTTATCCACTTTAATATAGATTTTTTTAAAAGATAAATAGAAATAACTTTTAAATTTATAATGAAAATAAAATATGGATTGCTAGCTAGATTGTCAAATGTTGGTAGAGCATATAAATTATTCTCTTTAGATTTAATAATGTGAAATTTGTGTTCTTTTTTTTTTTAATTATACATTTAAAATTTATTATGATCATTATCATCCAAACAATATCAATTTTATCAAAATTATTTTCAAATTAAACTATCAAACAAAGTCCATATTTTGATCATTTTCAAATTTAAAATCCATATTTTATTTGAACTCAAAATTAATTTTACATATGTAAAACTAAGCACACCTTTTGTTTTTTTTTTTTGGGTTGCTCGAAGCAAAACGCCCACTGTGTCTACCTAAAGTGTACCGTTTTTATTGTTTTCGATCAACCTAAGAAGTGCCTGTTCGAAACAAAACCACTCGTTTTTGGTTTTTTGGGTCCGACACACGCACACATGACTTTTTTCTTTTTGGGGTCAGACACATAATGCACTGCCACTTCATGAGCCCAGGTCAAAAAGTAAACAAGAAACCCTCATTTTGGCGGTGAAAATACATATTTTGGTCGAATTGTCACAACAGGTTTGTAGTTTTGGTCAAAATGTTGATCGGAGTTCTTTAGTTTTTTTATATATGTCATTTTGGTCGAAATCTTGATTGGAGTTCGCTTCCTGTACTGATCATGAAGATTGGGCCCAAAGTTTGGGTGGGCTCATAATATGTAGGTATATTCTTATCCTTCTTGTAGCTTAGAAAAAACATCCGTTTGACCAAACAATAGAAAACTGAATTGTGTAGACCGAAAAGCTTAAACTCAGTCCACACTCCACACAGCATAAAAATTCGAAGACCCAAACGAAAGAAAGAGAAGGAGATAATATAAATTAGTAGAGGTGTCAAAACGGCTACTGGCCTGACAGCCAAGCCCGCTAAAAACCACAAAAACGAGGCACATGTACACTACCACCAAAATAAAATGGGTTGGAATATCACTGCTTTTAGAGGCGGGTTAAGCGGGTTAGTAGTATTAAAAATTAAAAAAATTCAAAAAAAATATTTTTCAATGTTTTGATGAAATTTTTTTAAAAAAATTTTAAATAATATTTATTATTTATATATATCTAATTTTTCAAGATCCATAATAACTATATATTAATTTGGATTAAAAATTATTATTGTTAATAATATTATTTGTGAGTTATCAGACTATTTTATTTTTAAGTTTTAACTTTAAGTGAATAATATCAACTGTATAATGTTAATGCATTAGTGACTGTACATATTTCTCACTTTTTTTTGTCTTTTTTGGGTCACATATTTCTCATTTTTTTATTTATAAATTATAAATTTTTTCTTTAAAAAAAAAGAGTTGGCCATGGCTGCTCTCACCTCTAACTCACAAAACCCATGAGTTGCGGAGACGGGCTGAATTTTTAGCTACCAAAATTTCAACCCAGTCCATCAAAAATGACGGGTTTGGCGGACCAACCCGACGGGTTCAAATTTTGACATCTCTATAAATTAGTGCTGTAACATGACCCAAAAATTAAGAGAGTGCTGTAATGTAATGTTCGCCCCACCAGATTGCTGTTATCCAGATGCTCTAGAATGCCTTTCACATTTCCACCAGTGGGATCCCGTGACAGCAACTAGAAAATTTCGTAGAAGAAAGAGAAGGAAATAATATAATAAAGAGTTGTGATACATGTCCAATAAAATTGTATAATATCACAACAATATTCACAATATTATTTTATCTTTTGGTGGGAGTGGATATTATACACTCCAAGATAAAATAATATTATGAGTGTTGTTGTAATATTATTATACAATTTTATTATATATTAAATATTATTCTATAATAAATGAGTTTACTTCGTTTATTAATGTTCAAAAGCTTAGGAAGAATTACGAGAACTTGAAAATATTCATAAAGAATATATGAATATGAAAAGTACACAATGATTTCTCATTTCGTATTCATTAGTTTTATAAAACTAGGAAATATTAATAAGAAGAGGACTGACGAAGTCAAACTTGCTAGCGATGATAATATTCCATTAACAAATGGCAGGAAAAGAAAAACAGACCACCACTTGCATGCCCACTAAACAAGGGAACCCTTCTGATTTGCCCCTCTGGTCCGGAGACACAGGAAAGGGTGCATTTTTTCTCTAACGAAAATGAAAGGGAGATGAATAGTATAGGACAAGACTAATCAGAAGCTAAGGTACGTAAGTGGCAAAGAAACGACAAAAATGACTGCAGGCAGATCCGAGTATGGACGCGTAACGAAGACTTTGACGTGGACTTACTTGCCCTAAGGTGAATATGGCTCCTGCATCAATCGTAACTCTTGCAAAGGATTTCAAGTGGTTGAAAAGGATCACGTGGACTTAGTCATCAACTAATCTTGTAAAAAGGCAAGGTCTTAATATTCTGCTCAAAATCCTTTTTCCATTTTTTTTATGACCTGAAAGAAGGATCACATGGACTTACATAGCATTTGAAAACCCATAGAATTTAATTCTATCAAGGAATTGAATTGAATTTCATGGTTTGGAAGCAACTTAAGTGAATGAATTGAATTCTCATAGGAATTAAAATCAGACCCAAATAAGTGTGATTTAGTTGGGAATTGAATTCCAATAAATGAAAATACTGAAATAACCTTACATGAATATAATGTTTTATTCCTAACCTATTAATAAAGGGTAAAATAGTAAAAGCAATCAAATTCATTCATTTTTAGACTCATTCCAAACAAAGAAATTGAATTCAATTCCTTAATTTACCAGCTCATTCCAAGCATAAGAATTCAATTCAAGTTTTGATGGAATTCAATTCCTAATGGAATTCAATTCAATTCCATATCATTAAAAGTTTCTAAACACCCTGTTAATCATTTCTTATTCCGCTCAAAATCTAAATTCTAAGGCAGATTATAAGATAAACCTCAAATTTGTAAATTTATTATGGACCACTTATTATTAATCATTGGATGATTATTATTTTTATTAGATAAATTGATTCAATGACTAATAATAGGAGGTCCATAATGAACTCACTATAAAACTCACAAAATTCTAAATATATTAAATAGGTGGGTTATATTTGGGCCTCTCAAGCATAGGACCACATGGACCTATCATTTATAACCGTTGGACCTACCATATCTGTTAAGCTAATAAAAGTGAAACATTCACGAAATTTCAAAGTAACCTTGCCCCTATTGTTTTTGGAGTTGCAACTGGTTAGTAGTAAGAGTAAGTTTTATGGTAGAAATTGAGGTCCACCTATAATTTGCCTAATAATTATCTAATGATTAATAAGGGGTCTATGATGATCCTTAAAATTTGAGGTCCACCTATAATTTGCCTAATAATTAGTGCTATTTTTGTTTTGCTTTTTCTTTTTGCTGTGATAAACTTGAAGATAACAAGGCCAAGCCGGCAAGTTCTGTGCACTATGAATATGGAGTAAAATCATTGTAGGTTTTATGGTGGATCTCTTATATTTAGGTTTATCATGGATTATCTATTTATTAATTGTTGGATTAAATCATCTAATAACTAACAATTGAAGGTTCATAATGGACCCAAAAATAAGGGGTCTATCTTAGAATTTGTCTCTAAGTATTGTTGTGTAATTAGACCAAAAGAACTTGACCAAAACAAAAGAAGACCAGAATAAAAAAAAAAATCATGGTCATAAGTCCCTATTTGCCTGACTCAAAATACATTGAGTAATGTACCAAAAAAAAAAAATACATTGAGTAATGAAATTACTTAGTTACATATTCAATAATTGTAATTTTTGTTGTTGCGTTTGAAATGAATAGAATTAAATATACTCTTTCACTATTTGTAGCGATGGTTCTTCATTTAACTTAATAAAAACCATACTTTTTTTTTTTTTTTGACAAAAGTAGCAGTTCGGATGGTATTAAAGACCATATGTCTAGAAGAACATATTAGATACCTCCGAGTTCCTCTTCTATATTTTTGTTTGAACTAGTTGGTCACATCCTTTATGGAAGAATTAGAACAAGCATTGGACTTGGTCCATATGCTGTGTTGAAACAGTGGCTTGACTTTTCAAGCCTTTTGATTCATAGCTTTTGGCCAAAATGTTGATGTGCTGCAAAGCTAGATGGAGTAGGCATGTAATATTGCATTTAATACAATTGTTGGAGATGTGCAAATAAAATATGTGGGCGATGAATATATATATATATATATACACACACACACTTTGACATTGTTGTAAGAACACTAAAGGCACATCATGCGAATGATTTATACTGTCATAATCTGATCTAGAAACGTGATCAGCATATGAAAAATCTCATTCTCACACAAGCCTTGTGACTTGTTAACTGTTGTTACATGCATGCTCTATTAATAAAATCTATGAAAATTAGAAACTTTCTCTTTTTTATATATAAATCACCTGCTCTTAAAACTTAAAATAATTAAAATGATCGAAATAATCAAGTCTGCTGTGTCATAATCTGTCTCTAAAGTTTGAAACCATAATACCATATAAAACAACTCCGCTTCAAAATATTCATGAAATTAATACAATTATATCATTAAATACAAAATATGAGTACACTATCATAGTATGCTAAATGCAAAATATGATCTAAGGTCCAGGATCCCGCTTGCATCTATATCGAAGCACTCTAAATCAAAATGACAGCAAAACTCACTAACTAAAGTATAGTGCTGCTGGGAAACAGGGGGTTAAAGAAAATCCGTAGCAACTGCTCTATTTGTAAAACAGGAGAAAGAGAGAAGGAGTTTTGTTACCAAAATTCAGTGAGTGAGTCCTTACCTGGATACCCCTATTAGGGGATAACATGGGAAGATACACAACATTGTAAAAACAACAATAGTAATATTATCTCAAAGCATTTTATATTTAAAATTATGTACTCAAAATCATAACTTTCTCTAAACTGACCAAACAATACCCTGATAGAGAGACAGAAATCTCTGCTCTGGTTACGCACACCGTGTATATCGTAACAAAACTCTGAATATAAATCTTTGGTCACATTTGAGCGTTATGTATTGCCATCCCCAGTATGATAATAAATTTCTGTAATCTTTGAATATAAATCTCTGGTCACATCTAGGTGTTACGTATCGCCGTCCCCAGTGTGACAATAAATTCTCTATTTTTTTTTGGATATAAATCTCTGGTCACATCTGTGCATTACGATTCAGCATCCCCAGTGTGATAATAAATTCTCTGTTTTCTCTGAATATGAATCTCTAGTCACATCTGGGCGTTACGTATCACCTTCCTTAGTGTGACAATAAATTCTCTATTTTCTCTGGCCCGAGGTACTTGGTACCAAAGTTAATGGATTAACTGCCATTAACACGCAGCTTGTTTCTCTATAGTTACTGCCAGCTCAATCAGAATCTCAATCTTTTCTCTATATTTCGTAAAGTCTTCTATTTTAGGGTTCAAGCCTTTTGACATCAAATATCCAATGCCAATACTCATATAATCTTCCAATCAACTCTAAACATTAAAAATCTCAATTTAATGCTTTAGAAGTTCATTTATTCAACAATAGTCCCAAGGTTTTCAAGAAAACATATCTTCATGATAAAACCAATAGATAACAGCACATTATCCAATAAAAATCTTAGTAGTTCATGAAATAAACTCTAAGGTCATATATAGTCTCATGTGTTAAGTGAAAATAGATATAATGACTAACATAGAGGCTACAGATATGAACCCACTCACCTAGAAGGATAAATAGTGAAGACTCCACACCAACGGAATACTTGGTGCAGCAATATCTGATATAGAAGCAATATAGCTCTATATTCACCTTTAAATACCGAAGTATCCATCTCTAACAAGGTAGAAAGTTTCTTTCCCTTGAGAAGCATAGAGAACCCCCTCTAAACAAGGAAAACTTAAAGAAAATGAAGCGAAACTACCAAGATAACATATCTTTAAGGTTGGCTGGTGGAAGATTCTAAGTTAAACGTGAAAGAATTAGAAGAAAATAGAGTTTAGAGGGTGGAATAGGGTTAGGAGGCAGTGTTTTCGTGCTTGAGAAGGGGAGAAAGGTGTGAAATGTGTATAAGAGAGTTCTGGAACCCAAAATGATGGTTTTTATAAATCTGACCAGAGAGCATAAAATCATCCCGTGCACTGCCTTACTGTTCCTTGACCACTGCAGCACTGTCTAGAACACTCTCCAGAATACATTTATTTATATTTATTAATTTTAAGTTAATGTCCTTATTTATTTTACTCTCCATTAACTTTAAAACATAAATGTAAATAAGGAAATGTCTCCTATTTGGATTCAAATAAAATATAAGAAAAATCAAAATCCCAACAAATCAAAATTCAAATTTTGAATTTTAGTTCAAATTCAAGAATTCTTACGATTTCATAAACTTGTAGGCTAAAAATGAAATGTTTAAGGATTTCATAAAATTCATTAAAAATCATTCTTCAACTCACTTTTCTCTTGGGAACTATTACCGGGACTTTTAATTCCAAGACTATGGCTTTATCATAGAGCTCTCCAAGGACGTGTAAAGTTCATACTTAGCGAAATTCATGACTTGGAATGACAGGTAAGGGAGACTAGCACCCTTTCCGGCTCAAAAAATTTTCTAACCCTTTTATTTAAAATCCAGGGTATTACATATGCTCCTTTGGCAGCACATGTAGGAAGAACTCTATAAATAGAGCTTCAGTTTAAGCTCCCCACCACCATCACCATCACCATAGGTGGTCATTCAAGTTAACACATATAGTAGTAGCCTGGTTACGAGAGAAGTTTATTTTTATTCTTTCGTTACTTCTCTTTATGTGTTGAGTGTATACACTAGTGAGAAAATATTGTGGGTATTTTGGGTGAGTTTAGGGCTTGGATTTGAGTGAGATTTCACCACTTCTGTATCCCTATTATTTGGTTGGGTTGAGTGGAGTGTGACCACTATTTGTATCTCTATCATATTTTCATAATGAAATATTTTATTTGTCGCGTTTCTCCATAGCCATAGGCTAAAAGCCGAACCATGTTAATTCCTAATACCATTTATTTTTATGCTTCTGCATATTTATTTTATATTACTCTATTTGTGCCTTTTGGGTCTGCTATTTTACAACAAATTGATATTAGAATTCTTGTAGAGTTTTCGAAAAATTTTGGAATATGGAATGTGCTAAACAAATTTAGTTGCATTGAAGGTGGAGCTTTGATAGTGAAGCAAAAATGCCTTTGCTGAGCAAGTATGGCTTGCTTTGTGATAAAATCTGTGATGTTGACCCTTTTTTCAAGCTTGTGGGAGGCAAACTAGTGTCAGATTTTATACTACTATTCACAAGACTAAGGGTGTTATTCTGATTTGTGGAACCTGGTGCCTATTCAAACAGGAGATAGTTTTTGAATTTGAGTATGTCTTAACTTTGGGCATATTAGAGAATACAATTTTAAAATTGAGGTCGGGTGAAAAATCAAGGCAAGGTGGAGATTTTTTGAAATAGTGACTTGAATTTCAAGCCTTTTGGTTGATAGCTTTTGGACAAAAAGTCTATGTGCTGCAAAGCTAGATGGAGTATGCATGCAATTATTGAAGATGTGCAGATAAAATCTAGGCATGAATGGTGAATATATATTATCTTTGAAAATGTTGTATGAACATTAAAGGAACATCACGTGCATGGCTTATACCCCTTTGGTAGCACATGTAGGAAGAGCTATATAAATAGAGCTTTAGTTTAAGCTCATTATTACCACCATCACCATAGTTAGTCATTCAAGTTCATTCATATTGTAGTAGCCCCGCTATGAGAGAAGTTTGGTTTATCCGAATTCTTTTTTCTGTATAGTGTGTTTTTTATTCTATGTGTTTAAATTTTAATTGTCTTTCAAATTTGTTTGGTAATATTTTTGTTTTTTTAGTGAATTTGCTTTCATATTACTTTTTTATTTTATTATAAGTTTAATTAATTTTTACTAGTAATTTTTTTTAATTTGTTATTTCAATTTTTTATTTTTTTTGTTAATTTGATTTGTCCGAAATCTGTTAAGTTAACAGTGTTATTTTTTATTTTTCTCTTTTATATTATTTTATTCTAATTTTTTGAAATTGAGTTATTTTTTATATTTCATGTTTATATTTTTAAATTTTTATTTTGTTTTTTTTCAAGTAGCCAAACGAGTCATCCAAGCAAGCATACACTATTTCCTTCTGGAAAATATTGGGCAACTGTGAACAAATATGTTCACTAAAAATAAAATATATTATAAAATAAATATTAAATACAACTAAAATTTAAAAAATAAAAAAATGAATTCAGAAAAAATGAATTCTTCAAAAAAAAATACTTTTCACCAAAAATACACATAGAAAAAGATAAATATTTTATAAATTAAAAATTTAAATGATTTTAAAAAAAGGAAAAGAAATGGAAAAAAAAGTTCTATTCAATACATACAATTCGGTTACATCGAATTGTGTTAAAAAAAAAGAAAAAAAGTTGTTTGAAAAAAAAGCACCATTCACTTCTTTAAAAAAAAAAAATTATAAAATGATAAACATTTTATAAATTTAAAATTCGAATGGTTTAAATAAGGCAAAAAAGTCCTACTATTTATTACATATAATTCGACCAACAACAGTATAGATATTGACCGATGAATATAGGGGAGTGGACACCTAAACAAAAATATAGTAAAAAAGGAATAAAAACTGAGGCAATTTGCCCTCGTAGTTCTACACACGAGCCATCCCATATCATAGTGACAAGTACATGTTTTAGATTTATTAGTTGTAGTTGGCATGATTATTTTTATTGAAGTACATATAGGAATATTAATCAAGTGACACCTCATAATAATAATAATAATAATAATAATAATAATAATAACCATCACATCATAATCATCGTCATCGTCATCATCATCAAGTGATACCATGTGACCCCTCCTAGTATAGCAATAGTCCCAGGCATCAATTTTCATTTTCCTACTTGGACTTCCGAACTCCATAGGAGTGATTAATGAGGTTTGGTAATTGTTTTCTTATTTGAAAAAAAAACCACAATCTACAAGGTGATTGATTGTTATTGGCTTGAGAACCATTAAATGATTATAAATATAATTATATTAGCAAGTTTAATATATTTATTAATGTTTCAGATAAAATATGCAAATATAACTTTTACACTAATAGCACATGTCTCCTAATTCAAGAGGAGATATTTTGGATCTATTATCAAAATATGGATTGTATGATGAAAGTGAAAATTACACGCACAACATAGCTAGAAAGATAAAGTCAATACTGTACAAGTAAAAGGCATCTTCTAAAAGAATACAAAACCTATGAAGTAAGAAAGGTCTAAATCTCAAATATAAGAAAAGGAAAATATACTTAACAAGACAAATGAAAGACACAAATAAGAACAATAGTTAAAAGACAAAAAAATCACACTCAGATGTCCTTGTCACATATTAGCACAACAGCTAAAAAGAGCAGCAAAAGCATTATATTAAGGGTTGAGGAACGGTCAATTTTTTTTCATCATTTATAGGTACAACATGATGGCCTTTCTCTGCGTAAAAAGGAATCTATGTGGACCATGACTCAAAACAAAAAAAAAAATCTGTTTCCTTCCTCCTCCCAAATACTAACGCTCTTCTTATTCAAAAATTATGTTTATGAGTTGCCCTTTGTGTACAGTATACGATAGACTATATATTATTTGAAAAAGGATGCAACCATCACTGGGACTTATTTGAAAAAGCCATATTCTTAAGCATTCTTTGAGTGATATTTCTTGTAAGAATATCCTATGAAAAGAAAAAGTTTATCATCTAGCAATTTATCTTAGTCTTTGTTGGAATCTTGAGTTAGTCTTTGTGAAGGAGTTTAGTTGATTAGCCACCAGCTTTGTACTTTTGATTTGGCATTTGTATCTAAACTTGAAATCAGCAAAACTCTCATCAACATTGATAAGGACTGGAGTAGAGTTTTCATTGAAGTTGAATAAACCAGTATAAAACTTCTCGGTGCACTCTCTCAAACTCAGTCTTATTATCTTTACATTACTTCTAAGAAGTCTTTGTTTCTTATAACTGAAATATATTTATTTTCAAACTATTGAGACAATACTTTAAAGATAAATCTGCATATAAAATATTATATTTAAATGCTTTAATCAAAGGATCATACACTACTATATGAATATCTCCTGAACATTTGAGAGATAACTGGGTAAACATTCTAACTATTAGCTAAGTATGTAGAAAATTTTAAAAAGATCACTTAATTCAAACCCCTTGTTTTCTCAAGTGATCTAATACTATCAATTTGTTAGCTCTAGAATCCTATCAAGATGAGCTAATCTATTTTGAATGACAACAAAGTCAATTTAAAGAAAATACTTTGAAAAATGACTAATATTTGTCTTGAGTTTCTTGAAAGATCATAAACAGGATTCTATCATTAGCAAGAGTAAGATTTACTCAAATGAGAATATATTTCACTATGTATGTGTAAACATGTTTATCTCATATTACAAGACTTGAAATGAAATGGAAGTGAAACAATATCCTTATTCAAGCAGAAAACAACTAGCGATTGAAGAAGAATCAACGTTACAAGAAACCAAGTCTGTTTGAGACTTTAGAAAGTAGCCCTGGATATCAGAAAGTATGCTTACATAAAGTCATCAAGCAATCTCTGAAGACCAGATGTTACTCTTTCTTCAATAAGCACAATCGCAAATCAGTCATCATTTAAATGCTTGGAGTGAAGAACAGAAAGTAAAAATCTTATCAAAGAAAGATTATCACACTTTCGAAAGTTTACACTCTATAAAATAGTGCAAGACTACACAGAAGTTGAGGAAAATTTGAATTTTGAAACTTAAAGTCAAATCCCAGTGTCAAAACCAGTCAGTCATCTCTTTTGCCTTCAAAAGTCAACCATCCAAAAAGTTCTAGAAGGAAAAGTTCAGAAACCATAGTTCATAATGTAAGAGTAGTGTTCTGAAAAGCATCAGAAACCTCCATTCTTCAATGGCTTCTGCAAATTGTCCTGACTGATAGGCAGACTACTCTTATAGATTATCTTTCCAATACACAAATGGATGATCAACACGCATCCCTAGAAGATCTGAGCAAAGGCAATGGTCATAAAGGAAAACCACTATAATGGAGATACTGTGCTTAAAAATCGACGAGAGATTTGAATATTCAAGAGAGAAAACTCTGCAAAAATCTCTTTCGACTTCCTGGAAGATTCAATATATCATGTAATCAGTTTTTATTCTTGAAGTGTAAAAAAAATCTTCCTTTTACGTTCTTAATTAGATTTATTCTCTCCCTAGGGAAGAAGTGATAGAAGGAAGTTATTCAAGTTTTTTTCTAGGAACTTTTATTGTATATGTTAATGAACTTAAGTGTAGATTAGTTTGAGTGGTAATCTAAACACTTAACCTTTGTATCCTCAATCCAGTAGTGATCGCCGTGAGATAGCTTGGAGAGGCTACTGTAAAACTACTTGCAATGCGGCAGTAAGATGTTTTAACTAATCACTATTTAGCTTGGAGAGGCTAGTCAAAGACTACTCACAACTTGGAGAGACTGGAGCAAGACTACTTGCAGCGTGGAGAGACTGAGGTAAAACTACTTTCAACGTGACAGTAGAGGTTGCTACTGGTCACGGGTTTCAACTTGGAAAGGCTGGTGCACTCGGTTAAGCTTGAAGAGGTTGGTGCAAAACTACTCAGTTCAGCTTGGAGAGGCCGGTGCAAAACTCAATTTGTGGCAGCAAATGATTTCGAAGGTCACAGATGAGAGTTTAGGAAGGCTAATGTAAAAACTATCCATTTGTTCTTTCTCAGGTTGAGAAAGTTGTTTTTAGTGGAATATCAACATTTATTGAGTACTGGATGTAGGCAATTTGTCCGCACCAATATAAAAATATCCATGTCTCATCTTTCTCTCCTTAATCTCTTTTATATTTATCTATTGCATTTTGTTATTCATTCATACGTTGAAATATTCTCTCTTGTTGTTCTATTATTCTGTTTGTTGATATAAGTTTATGAACAACACTTCAGAAATCTGCATTCTGAAACTACTAATTATGTTTCAGCTGCACGACAAGTTTTACACTTGATAGTATCTTTGTTAAAAGTTTCAGAAATGCAAAAAGAAACAATACACAATTCAATCCCTCCTTCTTGTGCACAATTTTACCTATGCAATTGTTATAAAAAAAAAAAATTAAGATTGACACATATGAACAAGTAGTTGGAACTTTGGTTGTTTTTCCCATTATACTCCTTTTCATCTATAATATAAGTATTTAAGGTTATATATAGGAATTACAGTGATGATTGAATTTTATTATTTTTTAAAAAATAAAAATAAAAGATAAAAATATTCTTTATTACTCTTTATAAATTATCTCTCTATTGAACAATCATAGTCACATCCATTATTTTCTCTCATCATAAATATATGGGTAAAATGAGTAAGAAGTAATTAATACTTCTTTGAAATGTGAAAATAACTTATATTTTGGACTAGACAAAAAATTTAAAAATAACTTATATTATGGATGAAAGAAAGTAATAATAATTCTCCGTCCATTTTTTATTTAAATGCATTGAGTTTGAGTTTTCAATATACTAAAATGTTGTTGATTTCCAATAACTCATATATAAGTGGACGGATCGTCCAGACACGTAAAATATTGTTGAATTCTCAGGAAAACCTATATAAATGGACGGAGGTGATAATAAAAGGGTCCAATGCAGCATCTCCCACAAGCTGTCTAGCACTAGCTGCAGGACCAGACCAAGAATGAAGAAAGGTCCAGAAAGTAATGTGTCAGCTTCAAATTAATGTGCTGCTTAGACTAGCATCTCACCCGTGAGACGACTTCAACTTGCATGAAAGCAAGTCACCGAGTTCTTCTAATAGTGATGAGAGTTGCTAGCCGAAAGACCGCGTCCTAGCCAAATTCTTGGAAAACTACTCTGCAGAAAAACTGTCTTCCTCCGTGAAACCTTGGGTATCACTAGTTTACTTTATCCCGGTTCATTTTCTCTAGTAGTGTGCTCAGTAGTATAAGATAATAATAGAGAGAAAATTTTAGAATAATATTAAGGGAAACAACAAAATTATATAATAAAAGCACATGACACACTTTATCATTATTGAATGTGATAAGTGATCTTCATTCATTCCACTTAGTCATCACATCTAATATTGATAAAGTGTGTGGCTCATCATATCCAATAGTGATAAGGTGTGGCAAATTTATTGTTCTTATAACATTACTCAAAATTTTATGGATGCATTATTTTCATAAAATTTTCTTTCTTTATTTCTACTCCGTGTCCTTTTACTCTTAAAATTTGTAGCCAAAATGGTTGGAAAGAGTCAATCAAATTCTTGACATCACAAATATTTTAGATGGAAATTTGCGAACATCATAGTATTTTTACTAGGCCAATTGTACAAGGTCTACCCCATATTAGAGTTATGACGAGTATACTTTTTAGATTGATTGGGCGACTGTGCGTAGTTGGAATTTTCTTCTTTGGCATATGTATTGGAATTTTAGATTTATTGGCGACTGGGCGTAATTGGAATTTCTTCTTTGGCATACATATTAGAGGTGTATAAGGGATGAGTTGGACCGAATTGGATAAAATTGAAATTCAACTCAATTTTAGATCAGGTTAATTTTTAAAACCAGAATTCAATCTGATAATGACTCAACTATATCCCAGGTCTACTGATATTTGAACAATATATGAGAATTTGAATTTTGTTAGTAAAGTTATAAAATTTTCTAAGAAAATAATAAAAATTTAGAGATATTTTATGATATATGTTTCAAAATAAATATATCAATTTAGAAATAATATCAAGTTATGTAAAATATATTATTAAATTTTATAATTTTATAATTTTTCATAAATTATTATAAAAATATATATCTTATAAGGAGTTATTTGACTTCAAGCTGAGTCGATTCAAGCCGACGTGTGACTTGAACCCCGCTTGAAAAATGTATCTGATCAAATTTTAAGACCTGAACTCGTCCCAATAAACTTCTGGCCAAGTTAGATTGGCGGATCACGACAGTTTATGAACACTTCTAATACATATATTGGAATATTAATCAAATCAATACCTAAAAAAAATATTGATCAAATGACGCGTAAAATATTTACCCAAAAAAAAATGACGCGCAAAAACATTTGACGTGCGTGGACCCATTATTGACAAATCATTAAATCGTCTATTCTGTTAAAAGGAGTCAATGCCCCAGTCGTACTCGTGTCCCTTGATATCAGGAATAGTTTGTATGCAAAGTTGCGAACAGAGGAATAGGAGTCATCAATCATTCAGAAATGTAAGACATTATTATTATTTAATTTTGATAAATCGATTAAAAAAATTTATATAGATATTTCTTTAGTTAATATTATTATATTAATAAAAGTATGTAATTTAATTATTTATTATTTAAAATTTCTAGAAATAAAAGCATATGTTTAGATGGTATTAAATTTTTTTTACATTTAAAATAAATTAAAATTAATCTATTATTATTATTATTAGACACTTTTTCCAGATGTTGTGTGAGATTGTGTGTGGGATGAAAGATAAATGAAATAAAAGATTTAAAATATCAAAAGGGACGCTTTTTTTTTAACATATAAGTCCTGTAAATGTTTAAATAAAAGTATTCAAATAACATAACTGGTGATGATTTTTCTAAAAGAGGGCTGGTTTTCATTTTTCAATGGCATTGAATAAAAAGGTTCCTCCTCTGATATTTTATCTATGTTGCCCCAATACTAGTATATTATGTCTAATATGGATATTATACTTCAATACTTAATATATGCTAAAATCAATATTTTCATTTTACAAATTAATTTGTCCATAAAGTTGTGATACCGAATCAATTAGCAAGAACAAATTGAATGAGGTGATTTTAAAAAGAAAATTTCATGGATTTCTAAAAATAGAAAAAATTATTTTATATCAATGATTATAAAATGACAGTATTTTGGACTCTTAAGTCCAATTGGAAAATATCATTCATATATATTTTTTATAAGTTTTCATAGGATAATTATAATAAATGTCAAATAAATTTAATAATACGTTGAATATATATATATAGACACACACATATTTAATTGTATTTTGCGTTGATATTGAATTTAATTAATATCATGTTTTAGAGTAATGATATGTGTACAAGATCTTTATATAGAAGAGAACATTTTTCTAACATATGCCAAAAATAAGAAGGAAGTGAGCCCCAAGAAATAAAAAATTAAAATTTGCCCAGCACCTGATTTTTTTTCTTTTGCCTATATTGTGGAGAAATATCATACACACACCAACAAAGATAATGTACACACAGCAACAGAGTCCGTTAACGATATTTTCCCATCCCACCACAAGCAATAAAGGATCCCAGCAAACAAAAAGCCTCGTTATTTGTCTAAGCTAATAACATGAGAATCACTCGTTTCTTTTTCCTCCTTTGTTTGCTATGCACTTTTCAGGCGTGTTTAGCAGCAGATGTTTTGAAAGCTGGCCAAAACATAACTAGAACTCGAACTACAAGTCGTCTTGTTTCAGCTGGAAAAAGATTTGTATTAGGCTTCTTTAATCTTCCGGGAAGCTCAAGTGAAAGTTACCTCGGGATATGGTACAACCAAGAGCAATACCCAGGAGAGCAAACGGTGGTATGGGTTGCCAACAGAAACAATCCTGTTGTGGGTTCCGATGGTGTCTTTCAAATTGCAAGCGATGGAAATCTCCTAGTAACAAACACATCACGGGGAATACATTGGTCCTCTAAACTCAAAGGCTCCTCATCCACAAACAGGACCGTGAAACTGTTGGATTCTGGGAACCTAGTGTTGTTTCCGGATGATCAGAACGGAACGAGTTACATCTGGCAGAGCTTCCAACACCCAACAGATACGTTTCTTCCCAGCATGAAAATGGACGCAAGCTTGGAATTGACTTCTTGGAGAGGTGACAATGATCCACGAAGTGGGAACTTCATCTTCAAGATGGCTCAAACGAGGAACAATCCTTATGTCATCTTAATTAACCGGCTTCAACTTCACTGGGAAAATGATGGACTCAGTTCAGATGCATTTACCCCTGACACACTCAACTATTTGGCAAATTTCACCTTCAACATTCCCTTGGTGAAGCAAGGGGACCGATCGAGAAGTCGGAAATCGTTGGATCCTAGTTATCAAGAAGATACAAGAAGTTGGGAAACCTGGTATCGTAATTATCAAGATACAAGGATCGTAATGAATTCTACCGGGGAGATACAATATCTGAAGTGGGACAACTCTGAATGGGTCATGCGATGGAAGCAGCCATCAGACAATTGCAATATATACAATTTCTGCGGCAACTTTAGTAGCTGCAACACATATGATTGGATGGACTGCAAATGTTTGCCAGGATTTAGGCCCAGGGAGGAGAATCAGCAGTATGAAGGGGGCGTGCCATTCCAAGGATGTGTCAGAAAATCAACATCCTATGATGACAACAAAAACATGACATTCCTGAACTTAACCACGATAAGAGCGGGCACCCCCGACCAAAGAATCGCTGCAGAGAATGAAGAAGAATGCCAGTCTTTATGCCTTAACATGTCTCATCCCCGGTGCCAGGCTTACTCATATAACAAGTCGAATTCAGATTACGCTCGTACATCGTTTACATGCGGGATTTGGACACGGGATTTAACTACCATTCGAGTAGTCCAAGATGGTCGCGGCGCTCTTTCTGTCCTGGTCAAGAGTTCTGATATTGGTAATTTACCATCTTAAATCATAACTCTCTTTTTTTTGTGTAGATGTTGATATACATGGTTTTCAGCTTACAGAGAAGTGAGGGAGCAAAGTAGAGATAACTCCTACTCTACTGACTGATTTTGCAATAAAAAAATCACCGAAGTCATTAGTGGATTACTTTCTTATTCACTCTGCGATTGTGTGTGTTTATAAATATTTAAATAAACAATTTGAAACTTGAGAGTTGAGATGGTAGGCTGTTGTGATCTATAGATTAGATGAATTGTACGATTAAGGGGCTGAAAACATGCGTAACACACAATTTCTTGCTAAACTATATTCTTGTGCAGCACCAACTGCAAGATCATGTGAGCCCTGCGGCACATACATAATTCCTTATCCGTTAAGCACTGGGCCAGACTGTGGAGACCCTATGTACAACAGGTTCAAGTGCAACTACTCAACAGGCCAGGTAAGCTTCATGATGCCCCGACCCCAAGGAGGATCATCCGATCCATACCGAGTTACTTGGATCGATGAGAAGGCCAGAAAATTTTACATCCAAACGAGTGACTCACTTCACTGTTATGTCCCCGACAATCAAGTTTCCAAGCCTGGTTCTGCATTTAATGTGACCAACTGGTGCTTTAAAGATTATGATATGGAGCTCAGTTGGCTACCAGCACCAGAACCGCTCTGTGCTGAGCCTGGAGACTGCAATAATTGGCCCCATTCAACATGCAGTGCAACAAAACAGGGAGTAAAAAGGTGCCATTGTAATTCAAAATATCAGTGGAATGCCTCAAATCTAAGTTGTACCCCAGGTTAGGCTTCTATCTTTTGCATCTCTAGCATTTTTTTTTTCTAATTTTCTCTGTCAATAACAGTGTTTAGACATATCAGAAGCACTTTTATTTAACTTGTGTTCACTTCTTTAGCCAAGCCTTATTTCATCAAATTCCAAAAGCCAGTTGAGAGTTTGCTTGCAAGAGATCTTCGTCCATATTTGTTTTTCGGTCAATAGATTTTCTTCCATTTATATATATCTATATCTATGAATTTCTTACAGTAGTATGCTAAGATAAGGTCAGCCCAGAATTTACATACTCCTTGAAAAAAACATTGGCTAAATGTTAAATAGACTGTAGTGTCAATAAAGGCATTTTGGCCGCATAATTTTAATGGTGTTTTTCCTCTAATTTTTGCATTTCATTTCCTTCATTTGACAGAAGGAAAATCAAGAAACCGACTACCATTGATTCTCACGGTAGCTCTGACTGGCATGATTTTTCTAGCATCCACAATAATATTTGCTTGCGTATGGAGAAACAAAACAGCCCCAAAAATAGGTAACCATTTTTTTGGTTTTGCACATTGAATTACTTACAAATGTTTCATGTTCAAAAACTTAACGAGTGTTGTACATCTCTTTACTGATTCCAGAAAGGGAGAACCTTCAAATTCAGGAGAGCTTGTATGACAGTGAAAGACATGTAAAAGGTCTGATCGGGTTGGGAGGCTTAGGAGAAAAAAACAGTGAAGGCATTGAAGTACCCTTTTATACTTTTAGAATCATTCTAGTAGCTACCGATAATTTCTCAGATTCAAACATGCTTGGACGAGGAGGTTATGGACCTGTCTACAAGGTAATTGATTCGCACATTTAACTTTCTTGCCAATGAGGCAATGAGCCTATGCCAGAATTTATCATGATATATAGACAATTATTATCCAGGGAAGGTTTTCAGGAGGTCAAGACATTGCAGTAAAAAGGCTTTCAAGTGTTTCCGCTCAAGGTTTAGAGGAATTCAAAAATGAGGTTGTTTTGATTGCCAAACTTCAACATCGGAATCTTGTTAGACTCAAAGGCTACTGCATACAGGGAGATGAAAAAATTTTACTTTATGAATACATGCCAAACAAGAGCCTGGACTCATTTATATTTGGTATGTTTCACACACCCTATTCTATAACTCAAAATGAAATAGAGTTTATTTGTCTTTCATTTACTAACGTTGATCCTTCGAATGTGAAATACAAATTTTAAAAGATCGATCGCGAACTTCACTCCTAGATTGGCAAATGAGGTTTGACATAGTGCTAGGCATTGCACGGGGGCTACTCTATCTTCACCAAGACTCCATACTGAGAGTAATTCATAGAGACCTAAAAACTAGTAATATTCTTCTAGATGAAGAAATGACTCCAAAGATTTCGGACTTTGGCTTGGCCAAAATTTTTGAAGGAAAAGAGACGCAAGCAACAACAAATAGAGTAGTGGGAACTTAGTAAGTTCACTAAGAATGTGATTGTAAACACATATATCTTTGTTTATAGAGATATTTACACATGGTGGTTAGTTTTCTAAATTACACCTAATACTTCATTTTCTGTAGTGGATATATGGCTCCAGAGTATGCATTGGACGGATTTTTTTCAGTCAAATCTGATGTTTTTAGCTTCGGTGTAGTCCTACTAGAGATTCTTAGTGGAAAAAGGAACACAGGGTTCTATCAGTCCAAACAAACTGCAAGCCTTTTGGGTCATGTATGTTTCTTTTGTTACACTCTTCTTGTTCTTATTTTGTTGTTATGTTGACTTGCCAATAATGGACATTATATTGTATCAGGCATGGGGGCTATGGACAGAGAATAGGCTTCTGGATTTAATGGATGCATCTTTGGGTGAAACTTGCAATGAGTGTCAGTTTGTCAAGTGTGCACTTATTGGGCTCTTATGCGTGCAAGATGAACCAGGTGATCGACCCACCATGTCAAATGTTGTGACGATGCTTGACAGTGAGATTGCAACCATCCCAACTCCTACACAGCCTACCTTTTATGCAATGAGGCGTCTTTCAAGCACTGCTTCTTCTTCAAGCAAAGCAGAAACTACTCTGCAATTCGATACTAGTTATCAACAAGGTCGGTAGTACACGGTGGAGGCTGTAATGTGGGAAACTTCTTTTCAAGATCATTGATTTGTTATATAGGTAGTGTTTTTTATTAATAAGAAGTTATTCTTTATAATCTTTACAAAATGAGATAAGCAAGCACACGGTGGTGAAAATATAAGAAATCGAAAGAGAAAATTAGTAGATGTCTTTAATTAAATAAGCACATGACTTCTGTATTCATACGAACTTCCATAAAAAGGAAATTCATACTTAGTAGTATTCTTCATTTTCTTTCTTCCTCTTGTGTAGATGCTTGAATGCAATTTTCGCAATGCTATTTGGCCGTGTCATAATGGACATATTATTTTTCATCTGGATGTCATAGTAAACATATTAAAATGAATTTTTTTGGGTCGAAAAATGAAATCAATTTTATTTTTTAGGACACTTGTTCAAGAATAAAAAATGGTGAGTTTTTGAAATTTTTAAAAACTCAATGTATTTTGAAACTTAGAAGTTATGGTCTTTAATAGAAAAATTACCACTTTTAACTCATTAATTTTTTTTATTAACATTCCGAAAAATCCTATGTAGATTGTCAAATTGAAACTAGAAATTGGCCGCCTTAAGTCAACAAATTGTATTAAATGCAATTTTCCAGTCTAGTTGTTAAATCATTACTTGTCATAGATAAGACTAATGAGTTTGTTTGTTTTTGGAAAAAATAAACCAATTAATACTATATCATAATTAGTACAGTCAAATATGGACAATTGTACAAGTGGTAGGAGAAAAAGTGACGAAAATCTTCTCTCCCTTAATGCTATCCTCTCTTTCATTTCCCAATTATTTATTATTTATTAACACATGGAGAATATAAATAGTATATTTGGTCTCTTATAAACTTTTAATCTATTTTAATTATTATTTTTCTATGTAACAATAAATCACTGAAAGAGAGAGAAGAAGACACCATTTAATGATAAAAAATTTTATTTGAGACAATGTCGTGATTTGCCCTCATGGCTCATAGCTTTTCACATGAGCCATCCCAGATCATAGTTATTACAAGTATATACTATTATCTTCGTTTTCTATTAAGTATCAACTTTCACTTATACATATATTAAAAAAATAATTGAATAAAACTAAAGTCAGATAAATTTAAGTGTATTTTATAATATTACCTTTATCATTACCTACTTCAATACTTTTTCTCTCATTTAATCTAAACAAAACACCCATTTTGGGTCCCTCTAAAATTTCAACTAGGATAAATTGGTCCCTTAAAAAAAATCTTAAATTGGTCATTGTAAAATTGAATAGTTAAACAAATTAGTTGCTTTGAAAAAACTCTCAAATTAGTCTTTACAAAAGTGAATTATCAGATAAGTTAGTCCTCCTTGTCCAATTTATCAGAGGGACTAATTTGATTGATTATTCAATTTTACATAGACCAATTTATTCGATTTTAAATTTTGTAAGGATCAATTTGAGAATTTTTTTACAGGGATTAATTTGTCCAATTTAAAATTTTAGAGAGATCAAAATAGGTGTTTTATATTTAATTTATCTGCTAACTCTTTCTCTCATATAAGGGTATTACGGAAAAAAATAATTAATATTATTTAGAATACTTAAAATAACAAATAATAGTAGAAAAATAAAATTTTGCACATGAATATTTATTAAAGAACAAGGCAGTACTTAAGATTTATTAGTTGTAGCTGACATTAATCTTTCTTATTGAAGTATACATAGAATATTAATCAAGTAGCGCGTAAAATATTTCTCATACGGACCACTAAATTTCCTGTTTTGCTCTGAAGGATCACTGTCCTAGTCAAATTCTTGGCATCACAAATTGTTAATATATGCAAAGTTGCCAAATGAAGAAGAAGGGTAATTAATTACATTTTCTGAAGGAGGACTAGTATAAAATGGCATACACTAACATGGTCGCAGCACTGATATAGTCTATCTTATGATGATGATGAATTATGCTCCACCAGGTTCCCATGGAAAGCAATAAAGGATCACAGACTACAAAAGTTTCGTCATTAGTCTTAGCTAATTACATGAGAACCAAGTTTCTCTTCCTCCTTTGTTTGCTATGCTCTTTTCAAGGGTGCTTAGCAGCAGATGTTTTGAACGCCGGCCAAAACATAACTGGAACTACAAGTTTTCTTATTTCAGCTGGAAAAAGATTTGTATTAGGCTTCTTTAATCCTCCGGGAAGCTCAAAAGAAAGTTACCTCGGAATATGGTACAGCCAAGAACAATACCCAGGAAAGCAAACGGTGGTATGGGTTGCCAACAGAGACAATCCTGTTGTGGGTTCCAACGGAGTCTTTCAAATTGCAAGTGATGGAAATCTTGTAGTAACAAACACATCAGCGGTAAGATATTGGTCCTCTAAACTTAAAGCCTCCTCATCAAGAAACAGGATAATGAGACTATTGGATTCTGGGAACCTAGTATTAATAGATGCTCAGAATGGAACTAGTTACATCTGGCAGAGCTTCCAACACCCCACAGACACGTTTCTTCCAAGCATGAACATGGACACAACTTTGGAGTTGACTTCTTGGGGAGATGACAATGATCCCCGAAGTGGGAAGTTCAACTTCAAGATGGCTCAAAAGGGGAGCAACTTCTATGTCATCTTATTTAACCAACAACAACTTCACTGGGAAAATGATGGACCCAATTCAAAGGCGTTGACCCCTTATACACTCAACTATTTGGCAAACTTCAGTACCATGTCGAATAGTTCTGACCAAGTGAGAACTTGGAAATCGTTTTATCTTAATTATCAAGACACAAGGATTGTGATGAATTCTACAGGGGTGATACAATTTCTGACATGGGAAAACGCTCAATGGATCATGCTATGGCAGCAGCCATCAGACAAGTGCAACATATATAATTATTGCGGTAACTTCAGCAGCTGCAATACAAACGATTGGATGTACTGCAAATGTTTGCCAGGATTTAGGCCCACGACGGTGGAGATTAACCAGCAGTATGAAGGGGATTCGGGATTCGGAGGATGTGCTAGAAAATCAACATCGTATGACAACAACAAAGATATGATGTTCCTCAACTTAACTAACATAAGAGTGGGCAGCCCTGACCAAATAAATGCTACAGATAATGAAGCAGAATGTCTGTCTTTATGCCTTAACATGTCTCATCCCATGTGCCAGGCTTATTCTTATGATGTGTCCACTTCACCTTACAGTCGTAGTGCTTATGGATGTGGGATTTGGACACAGGATTTAACTACTCTTCAAGTAGACCAAGATGGCGGCGGCAATCTTTCTGTCCTGGCCAAGAGTTCAGATATAGGTAATTTGATTTATATCTTCTTAAATCATCTGTTTTTTTTTCTTCTTTGTTTGTAGGTGTTGTTACATGATTTTCAAGTTACACTAGGGAGAAAGGAGGTTGCTGAAGAGAGAAAATTCATATTTACTGAATGATTTTGCAACCAAAACAGAAAATTAAACCTTACGATAGTCATTGGTTGTTTACTTTCTAGTGTGTGTGTGTGCGCACATATATTGATGTTGAATATGTAATTCATGAGCAAATTGAAACTTGAGATGTTAGGCCATTTTGATTTTTAATCGATTAGGTGAATTAGCGGATTGAGGTGCTTAAAAACATGAGTACCACATAATCTCTTGCTGAACTATATTCTTGTGCAGCACCAACCGCAAAATCATGTGAGCCTTGTGGCACATACATAATTCCTTATCCGCTGAGCACTGGACCAAACTGTGGAGAGCCCATGTACAACAAGTTCAACTGCAACTACTCAACAGGCGAGGTGATTTTCAACATGTCCAAAGCAGAATCACACCGAGTTACTTGGGTGGACGAAAATGCCAGAAAATTTTACATCCAAACGAGTGATTCATATCACTGTGATGTCAACTATCAAGCTAACAAGCCCGATTCTCCATTTAATGTGACCAACTGGTGCTTTAAAGAAGATGAAATCGAGGTCAGTTGGCTACCAGCACCAGAACCGCCCTGTAATCAGCCTATAGACTGCAATTATTGGCCCCATTCAACATGCAGAGCAACAATTGAAGGAACAAAAAGGTGCCTTTGCAATTCAAACTATCAGTGGAATGCCTTAAATCTAAATTGTACCCAAGGTTAGCTTTCTATATTAATATTATGCATCTCTAGCACTTTAATTTTTCTGGTTTTCTGCGCTAATAACGTAAAGGTTTGCCAGATCAGAAGGATTTTGGCTCGACTAAAATGTTAAAAATATACTCTGGTGTCAATCAAGGTGTTTTGGCTGCATAGTTTTAATGGTCTTTTCCTCTTTTTTCGTATTTTATTGCCTTCATTTGACAGGAGAGCCAGCAAGAACCCATTCAATCAATCGGCTGCCATTGATTCTTACAGTAATTCTGACTGGCATGCTTTTTCTAGCATGCACAATAATATTTGCAATATGGAGAAACAAAGTAGCATCTAAGAAAGGTAATAATTTTCTGTTTTTGACTTCTAATTACCTGTAAGATTACAAATCTTTCATCTTCATATGCGTACTTAGGGTATATATCTTTTAACAAGTCCAGACAAGGCAAACATTCAAATTCAGGATAGCTTGTATGACAATGAAAGACAAGTCAAAGATATGATTGGCTTGGGAGGGTTAGAAGAAGAGGACAGTGAAGGCATTGAAGTACCCTTTTACACGTTTGGAAGCATTATAGCAGCAACTGATAATTTCTCAGATTCAAACAAGCTTGGACAAGGAGGTTATGGACCCGTCTACAAGGTATTGATTCTGTTCATTTAGCTCTCTTGCCAACCAAGCAATGAGTCTATGCTCAATTTTCTCATGGTATAAGGATAATTTTTATCCAGGGAAGGTTTCCAGGAGGTCAAGATATTGCAGTAAAGAGGCTCTCAAGTGTTTCCTCTCAAGGCTTAGAGGAATTCAAAAATGAGGTTGTTTTGATCGCCAAACTTCAACATCGAAATCTTGTTAGACTTAAAGGCTATTGCATAAAAGGAGATGAAAAAATATTAATTTATGAATACATGCCAAATAAAAGCTTGGACTCATTTATATTCGGTACGTTCCACACATTACATTATATAACTCCTATGAAGTAGAGTTTATTTGTCACAATTTTACTAACTGTTTTGTTTCGAATGTGAAATACAAATCTTGAAAGATCGGACACGAACATTACTACTAGATTGGCAAATACGATTTGATATAATTTTAGGCATTGCACGTGGGTTGCTCTATCTTCATCAAGACTCCAGACTAAGAGTAATTCATAGAGATCTAAAAACTAGCAACATTCTCTTAGATGAAGAAATAACTCCAAAGATTTCAGACTTTGGCCTAGCAAAAATATTTGGGGAAAAAGAGACTGAAGCAACCACACAAAGAGTTGTTGGAACTTAGTATGTTTACTACGACTTTGTGTGATTGTAAACACCTATATATTGCTTTTATTTACACATTGTTAGTTTGCTACACATAACATTAAATTTTTTTTCAGTGGATATATGGCACCAGAGTATGCCTTGGACGGACTTTTTTCAATCAAATCTGATGTTTTCAGCTTCGGAGTAGTTTTGCTAGAGATTCTTAGTGGAAAAAGGAACACAGGGTTTTATCAATCCAAACAAACAGCTAGCCTTTTGGGTTATGTATGTGTCATTTAATTTGTTACACTGGTGTTATTGTTTTTGTTTTGTTGTTATGTTGACTTGCTAATAATTGACATTGTAACAGGCATGGGGACTGTGGATAGAGAATAGGCTTCTGGATTTAATGGATGCATCTTTGGGTGGAACTTGCAATGAGAGTCAATTTATTAAGTGTGCACTTATTGGGCTCTTATGCGTGCAAGATGAACCAGCTGATCGACCCACCATGTCAAATATTGTGACAATGCTTGATAGTGAGATTGCAACCATCCCAACCCCAACAGAGCCAACCTTTTATGCAATCAGGCGCCTTTCTAGCACTGTTTCTTCTTCAAGCAAACCAGAAACAACTCTGCAATTTGATACTAGTTATCAACAAGGTCGATAGTGCATGCCTCCGTGCTACAGGCTCTAAAATAGGAAATTGCTAATCAATATCATTTTGGTTTGTTTTATGACTATTATTATTTGTAAGAAGTAATTCTGTACACGTGTTACAAAAAGGACAGATAAACCAATCATATGATGGTGAAAAAATAAGAAAAAATATCTCCAACCAAGTACATGAGTCAGGGGAAAAAAGGTTTTATTACGTGAATTTTGTCCATCAATACCCTGGAAGAAAAGGGTGTGAAAAGAAGAGTTTATAGTATAAAATTTTAAAATTTTACTCTATAAATCCTTTTACCTCATCCTTTATTTTCCAAAATCCAAACTCTCAATATACTCTCAAGATAATACCTAAGGAAGCAAGAATAATTTTTTCAGTTAAAGTTAAAGGTTCATTTGATTTCTATTCCACATTTATTATGTTTTATATTATTAAAATTTATAAAGAAAATAATAAAAATAATAAATTAAAATATGAAATAGAATTTTATTATTTTTCATGTTTTCTCTACAAAATTATGAAAATATAAAATATACGAAGCAAGAACAAATATGAAAACAAAATCCAACCAAATCATACTATTATCAAATTTTCAATGGAGATTGAATATATTAAAATCTTTTTTAAAAAAAATTCTTTTGTGTAGATGCTTGAGTCATAATTATAAAACTCAAATCAATGATTGACTTAGTTAAATTAACAATGGATCACTAACTTACTAGTTCAACCAATGAGTTATTTATTAAACTGATTGAATTAAACATAATTAAATAAATATATAAAAAACTCATTGTTATACAACTTGCTTTCCCTTATTTTAATCCCATGTCAAATAGTGGGGGAGTTAGAAACAAGAAGTTTACTAGCTTAGCTTGTTTTCCATTATTTTAGTCTCGCATCAAATAGTAAAGAATTGGAAGCTAAATGTTTAGTTATAAACTAAAGAGGTTTCACTTTTGATATAACCCTCATTTTAACCCCCAAATGGTTGAATAATGACTTGGAAAATTTATTTATCATTTTCTTGATTGAAAAAGCTAAAATTTCATTAGACTCTTTTTTTATGATTTCTATGGAGGAGAATATATGCACGACTCACGAATTAGTTTAAAGAGTTATATTATTTGTATTCGTATTCGTTGTGTTAAAGTTTCATAATTCATTTTTTTAAATATGAAATAAATGTACCTTTTATATATATCTGAAAAATTTAAAAACTTATTTTTCATTTCAAAAGCTGTTTTTTTGTTTTGCTTCTATAAAAAATAAAAACTATTTTTTGAGATTCTGATTATTTTTTAAAATTTATCTAAATATATGAAAAAAAAATTTCAATAAAAAAGTGATTTTTACCCTCAAAATACTCATCCAAACACACTCTTTATATATGACTAAAAAAAACTAAAAAATTGATTTTTTTTTCAGAAAGATACTATTCTTAGATTCTAAAAAAAACATAAAACGGATTTTCTTTTTAAATTTATCTAAATATATGAAAAGTAATTTTGAGAAGAGGAAACAAAAAAAAACTCACTCAAATGCAGCCTTACACTTCCTGATTTAAATTCGCATAAGTTTGTTTGATCTGATGTATTTTTGCTCTTTTTAATGGAAAATTGAGCTTTTACCAATTATTTAAAAAAAAAAGTTCGAACAATACTTTCCTGCTCGTGCAATGCATATAACAAAGCTCGTGCTTAAAGTTTTTTACAATATCAAAAATATAATTTAAATATTAAAAAAATGAGTGCCTTTAGGATATATATTTAATAATTATTAGATATGATGATAAATTTCACATATTTTATCTATCACATCATATATAATGAGAGTGAATATCTCAATTGATTCTTATTTTTTTATATTTAAATAGTATCACTCTTATAATATTCAATTCTTATTTCGAAATAATTACCACCACTCGTTCCCAATAATTTTGTAGTGAACCTAATGAAACTCTATGGGAAGTATCTTCACCGATGAAGCTATTGTTCCTACAGCATGGATGACGTGCTAGCATCCCACACGACGACTTTGACTTGCGCGAGAGCAAGACTTACCCTCGTCCCTGGGCATTATTTTATTTTATTTTATTTTTTGACAGGGTCCTGGGCATTATTGATTAGTGAAAGAAAGTGATTATATTGTCTTTGTCGATTCCGGTTGGAGGGACCCTGTCCTGGCCAGATTCCTGTCATGACAATGAGTGATGGCACGAAGAAAAGTCCGTAAAACGACGTACACTTCAAAAACTCATGGGTGCCTGCCGTGCGTTTTGCTTCTTTTTCAACCGCATGAATATCGCGTGATTTAAATTAACTACGTCATCTTTTGGGCTCAATTTTTTTCATATGGAGTTTGGTTGACAAATTCTCTGTGATATTACATATTTATAGAAATTATTTTAAGGTGATCTAGGGTTCATAATTTGCATTGAGCGAATTATATTTAGAAAAAACAAAAAAAAAAATTCAGAACGCAATTCACCGATAGTGAATTGTGTATGAATGAAAAAGTAAAAACAAAAAATCTTAGGAACATAATTCGTTAGTAACAAATTATGTATCAATAAAAAAGTAAAAAAAAATAGAAACGTAATCTGCTAGTAGCAAATTATGTATTGAAATATGAAGACTACGTGGCTACAAGAAAATCTTTTTAATAAAAGTCTTAAAACAGGAAAAGTGATATCCACATTCACTCAAATGAAGAAGGAAACTTGTTTAACAAAAGCCTTAAAACATGAACAGCGCGTCATGTAATCAAGAGGCACACAATTCACTGGCAGTCAATAAGGAACTCACCTAGTACACATTTTGGAGATAGTGAATTGTGTTCCGGAGAATTTTTTTTTTTTTTGGCACATAATCTACTTATAGCGGATTATATTCCTCCTCCCACCCCAACCTAATTATCCCAAAAATAACATATCTGCGTATTAAACATCACGAAATATCCATATCAAAATTAATTTCCCCATCTTTTGTAGTACCCTTTTGAACCTTTTCTTTTTGACGAAAATGTGTTCTTACCATAAAACAGTGATAACTTACATGCAAAGTTGCGAACTGAGAAAGACATATCATGATATTTTTGTTAGGTCAATTATACAGCTTATAGGAGAAAAGGGCTGATAAACAAGAAATTGTAATTAAGGCGGAAATACTGTGGGCATTTGCCATCATCGCTCTTGATATAATTGTCTGGATCCATCCCTGATTAGAGTTTTTACAATGTATACATTTTAGATTTATTCGGCGTGGTTGGCATCTTTTTGACGTTTATGTGGAAATATTAATCACGTGACACATCAGATATTTGTCCTACATGGACATTGCCACCTATTCATGTAGGAAGAACCATAGGCCTGGTCAAATTATTGATATCAAGAATAGTATATCTGCAAAGTAGCTAAATGAGAAAGAAGGGTAGTTTTTCTGGAAGAGGACTAGTCTATAGTGGCATCCAACAAAAAAGTTGCACCACTGATATATCATCTTATAGCATTGCTATTCTAATATCCAACCCTCATCTTATCACCTTTCGATGTGATGAATGAATGAAAAAAGTTAGGATTATTATCACATTTAATAATAATAGAGTATGTGTTTTAATTGACATCCACTTTTGGGCAGTGGAATAATATTTTTGTTGGTATTAAGAAGATGAATGCCCCACCATAGTGCTGTGAATTCCATTTGTTGGCCATGACAAGCAATAACACCACCGATATTTTATCCTAAGACGATGTATGCCCCACCATAGTGCTGTGAATTCCATTTTTGCTGGCCATTATGACAAGCAATAAATGATCACAAATACAAAAAATTTCGCCATTACTGGTCCTATGCAAGAACATGAAAACCATTGTTCTCTTTGTCGTCTGGTTGCTGTTCTCTTTTCAAGGGTGTTTAGCAGCAGATTTTTTGAAGGCTGGCCAACAGATAACTGGCAATTCGAGTACTGTTCTTGTTTCGGCTGGAAATAGATTTGCATTAGGCTTCTTTTCACCCCCGGGAAGCCCCGCAGATAGTTACCTCGGGATATGGTATCACCAATCACAAGATGCAGGAACACAAACAGTGGTATGGGTTGCCAACAGGGACCATCCTGTTGTGGATTCCTATGGTGTGTTTCAAATTGCAGATGATGGAAATATCGTAGTGACAGACACATTAGGAGGAATGTATTGGTCCTCTAAAATTGAAGGCTCTTCACCATCCACAAATAAGACAGTGAAGCTATTGGATTCTGGGAACCTAGTACTAATAGATGGTCAGAATGGAACGAGTTACATCTGGCAGAGCTTCCAACACCCCACAGGCACGTTTCTTCCCGGCATGAAAATGGACACAAGTTTGGAGCTGACTTCTTGGAGAGGTGACAATGATCCACGAAGTGGGAACTTCGCCTTCAGTATGTCTCGAACTGGGGACAGCCCTTACATAATCTCGAAGGACAACAAACTCTATTGGGAGAGTGAGAAAAACGAAGAGTTGAATATAGGGTCAGAGTTTGATTTTGTAGCTTACATGTTAAGCAACTTCAGCTTGATGAGCACCACAAGGACGACAAAGGGTTCTTCTCGTTACAAAGTCACTAGTCCGAATGAATATAACAACACGAGGCTACTGATGAATTCCACAGGGCAGCTTCAGTTTCTAATAAGGGATAGTTTCCAAGGTGATTGGTCCGTTCGTTGGATGGCGCCAGAAAACTTCTGCGATACATATAATGCATGCGGCAATTTTTTCAGCTGTAACGCCCAAATGAATGCGCCCTGCAAATGTTTACCAGGATTCAGCCAAAGTAATGGGGAATGTGTCAGAAAATCAGTAGCGGCAGCACCATGTGGAGAAGGCATAAGATTCTTATGGCTAGTCAAGGTGACAATGGGAAGCCCCGATATACAATACCCGGCAGCAAGCGAATCAGATTGCAAGAATAAGTGCCTTAAATTGTGCCCCCAGTGCCAGGCCTATTCATATGCTGAGCCTGAACATATGGACGCTAAACGGCGTGGCCTTAATTTCTCCACTTGCTGGATCTGGGTTCAAAACTTAAGCACAATTCAAGAAGGGTACATTGATAGTCCTTATGGTCGTGATCTGTATGTCCGGGTAGACATATCAGACATAGGTACTCTCTATTTTATGGTTGGTTTTTTTTTTTTTTTTGGTGCCTTGATGGAACTACTATCATAATTTTTTATACTATCAATGCTCAAATCCAAGACCTTTAGTTAAAGGATCAAGACACCTATCATGGTGATCAAATTGAACTACTCATGGTTGATTATTATTTGCAAAATTGTTAGTATAGTTTCAGGTGCACATCAATCACCTCGTACTTAGTGTATATGTGCAAAAACAAATAGAAAAGTTCTCTTTATTTTTTCTCAAAATAGGGTGGGAATATGATCAAACAGTTGTAGTGATTCAAATATATTGTTGGGTACAAAAGATTATAATCAAGTCCCACACTACTCTATCTCACACTTGGAGTGTAATTTGTAAGGGTCCTATTTGATGTCCTTATTGTGGCTCCAAATAACAGGACTCAACAAATAATTCGAAACCAACAATAATTTTGATGGCAAAATCTATGCAGTAACATTTGTGCGTATAAGTGATGTTTATGTTGTGCCCTGAAATTGTGCTCTGGTATGGACTTGCGTTGCATTGCAGCACCAACTCCAAAAACTTGTGAACCTTGCGGGACAAATATAGTACCTTATCCATTGAGCACTGGACCAGATTGTGGTGACCCCACGTACTTCAAGTTCAGCTGCAACAACTCCACAGGTCAGCTTAGCTTCACTACCACTACCTCCGGGGACGCTACAGTTATTAGCGTGGATGTAGATTCCAGAATGTTCATCATCCAGGTCAACTTTATAAACGCTTACTGGCAAGTTAGAAGCTGTAGTGAAACTCTGCAGGTTCCTTTTCTATTTGATGTGAAAGACGATTGCCTTGCTCAAGACAAAGTAGAGGTTACTTGGAAACCACCATCCGAACCCATCTGCACTGATCCTGCAGACTGTGAGGGTTGGAACCGTTCAAGTTGCAAAGAAAAAAAAGATGCAAAAAGGTGTCTCTGTGACCCAAACTACTACTGGGATGGTGTTTCTCTAAATTGTACTACTAATGGTAAGCATGTTATGTTAATTGCCGAAATCAGGTTCCACACACCATGTATACTGATCTCAACAATTCTTTCATGCATACAAATCTAATATTTCATATTTAGATACCTCAGAACAAAATTAAAAAGTTGACGATCGAGACATGTAACTTGAACAAAGCTGGTAGAACTTATTTTATTGTGAGTACACCTAGATGTGAAATTTGAAGTGATAAATTTGTTTGAATGCAAGAATCCCTCTAACAATTTTACAACTTCCTTTTGGTGGTGCTCTTCCTCCTTTTGCAGAAGCAATATCCGTTCCTACTCTTGATAAAGAGCCAAAAGCAAGTGAAGGAAACTCAAAAAGCAGAACGTCTTTGATTCTTGGGATAACTCTTGCAGGCGTGGTTATTCTAGCATGTGCAGTTATTTTAGCTTATGTATGTAGAAGGAAAATAACTCATAAGAAAGGTAACACTATTTTTTGTTGGAACTCTGAAATGATTTGGAACCTTTCATCTGCACAAAGTTTTCAGTTGCATAAAAGTAATTAATGTTACGCATCTATTTGAAAATTCAGATAAGGAAAGCATTCAAAGAAGTCGAGGGCGCTTCTATGACAGTGAAAGACATGTGAAGGATTTGATTAACGCTGAGGGATTAGAAGAAAAGGACAATGAAGGCATAGAGGTGCCGTATTTTGATTTTGAGAGCATACTAGTAGCCACTGATAACTTCTCGGATGCAAAGAAGCTTGGACGAGGTGGTTATGGGGCAGTATACAAGGTGATCGAGGCTGTTCCATTTTGGCTTTGTTGCTTCCTGCCAACCAATTTTCGAAGAATGACATACGTCTATTTTTGTTTACAGGGTAAGCTCCAAGATGGTGAAGTTATTGCAGTAAAGAGGCTTTCCAATGTTTCATCGCAAGGCTTACAAGAATTCAAGAATGAGGTTGTTTTGATTGCCAAACTTCAACATCGAAACCTTGTTAGATTAAGGGGCTACTGCATCAAAGAAGATGAAAAGATTTTACTCTATGAATACATGCACAATAAGAGCTTAGACGCGTTTATATTTGGTTAGTTTTGATTTTTGAAGTATAACTATCAGTAGATTATATGCTTTTCGAATTATCATGTTTGCTAATTGCATTATTTCTTGTGGGAAATGGAAATTTTCAAAGATCCCACAAAAAGTGTACTTTTGGATTGGCGAATGCGGTTTGAAATAATTCTAGGAGTTGCTCGAGGACTTCTTTATCTTCACCAAAATTCAAGATTAAAAATAATTCATAGAGATTTGAAAACTAGTAATATTCTTCTAGATGAGGAGATGCAACCAAAAATTTCAGACTTTGGATTAGTAAGAATAGTTGGAGTCAAAGAGACAAAGGCGAACACACAGAGGGTGGTGGGGACCTAGTAAGTTTAATGCATGTGATTGAAAAGTTGATAGGTTATATATGTTTTGGTACCATGTAAATGTAGATAGCTTTTACAAATGCCTGCTAAAACATGACGATGATTCTTTAACTTGCAGTGGATATATGTCTCCTGAGTATGCATTGGATGGACTTTTCTCAACCAAATCTGATGTTTTCAGCTTTGGTGTAGTTATGCTTGAGATTATTAGTGGGAAAAAGAACACTGGATTCTATCAATCCAACCAAGCTTCAAGCCTTCTGGGTTATGTAAGTTTCACCTGTTGCACTACTCTTTTCTCCTTCAATTTTGTTTTTTGGTTAGCAGTCTATATTTCTTTTCATTATTTTTTGTCGACTTTGTTCCAGGCCTGGACCCTATGGACAGAGAATAAGTTGCTGGATTTAATGGACATGTCTCTAAGTGAAAGTTGCAATGCAAATCAATTTATTAGGTGTGCACATATAGGACTCCTGTGTGTACAAGATGAACCAAGTGATCGGCCAAACATGTCAAATGTTATGACATTGCTTGATAGTGAGGCTTCGACCCTCCCAACCCCAAAACAACCAACATTTTTTGCTAGCAAAGGCCTATATAGTACAACAGAAATAAGTCTGCAATTTCAGAGCATCACTGAAGAAGGTAGATAGAGCATGATGATTGATCGATGGAGGCTCAAATGAGTGATTGGTTGATTTTATCTTCTTACTGTGCACCTGAGTTCCAAAGTCCAAACACATCAATGTTTGAACATAATTGTATCATTGCTGCTTGGCAGTGTATAGCCATAATATTTGAAATGAATTTCTCAATTTCTTGTTATTAAGGGATGCACTTTTATACAAACCGTAGTTCTTGATAAAGCTATGATTTGATTTCTCATTTCTGTTACTAATATGAACGACATTATCGCCTATGCTTTATTTCAAGTGCAGAGAACAGAGAGCTAGTTCTTGAGGACACACATCAAGTGACGTGTGTCCATTGTATAAATATAAATAAGCTAACTCAAATAACAGCTAAGTTTGCTTCCTGTTAAACTCAAACACGAAAGTGCGTGCCCCTACGCCATGGGAGATCTCGGCCATCATGGAAGAACACTGCGAAATGCGCCTTCGTGTTGGTGTCCCAGTGAAGCCAATTCAGCAGCTGATCACCTAGCTTCGCTCTCATTGGGGGATAATCCCCCGTTTGCTTTAAGTGTTATATATATAGGGCCACGCCTGTCCTCCTTGAATTATGAAATTTGCACTTCTGATTTTCCAACAAAAAAAAAAAAAAAACAAACTGCACTTGCGACCGAAAAAATATATAATAATAATAAAAGGAATGGGTGCACCATAAAAAATAAAAAAAAAAGATGGGTGCACTGCTCTTAACCATTTCCAAGGGTAAGTTTGCGGACCAAGACCCAAAAACAAAAAAATAAGGATATGTTTTGGAGGATGGCAATGGGGAGAGTGGTAAGGCTATGATTGAAAGATTAAAAATGGAGGTAGTAGTAAGGAAGGGAAGGGAAGGGATGAATCTAAAATATGTGTGTTTAAGAGTGTTAAATAAGAGGGAGAAGCATGGATGAGGAAGGACACCATAGCCACTCAAGCCTTCTTCTATAGTGTTTTTCTTGATCCTCTAAATTGGGGGATAGATGATGCCACATGAATTTTATGCAATAACTTTACTATTTTGACATTTTGCAATCTCTCATATATGAAAATATACTCATAAAGTAAAAGGGCAAAATTGGACAAGAAAATTTATAAACACTTTCATTCAAGTTACTTATATTATAAACTCTCAAACAGTAAGATGGTTCCTCATCATCCACTCCACTCCTCACCATTCTTCTTTACTCTATTAATGATGACCCCTCATTTTCATCTTTTATAAAACTCCCAAGTATAGCCTAAGGAGTGGCAAGCTTAAATTTAAATAGCCTTTGTTTGGAAGTAACGTTAAAAGAATGAATGAAATAACTAGTAAGGGACAATATATCTATCTTTTGCCACTTAAAACTCTTATTATTTGATCCTCCAAATTGAGAGGTCAAAGAGTGAAGAGTGTAATATCCAAGCATGGGTGTAATATAGTATCTTCTACTCTATTTACCACATATTTCTTTTCCATTTAATTACTAGTCACTTATTTACATCATTTATAAAACTCTCAATAAAGCCTAAATATAATAGCCCAAATACACATGTCCATAGATAAGTTTTGTATGGTCCCAGGATCTCTGGGATCCACCCGTATTGCTGGGAAGACCCCAAATGCGTAAGGGGCCAAGAGATGCGAATTGGAGTTGTTGCTGCAGAATTATGTAAAACAGGCTCGCTATAGGAAAAAATACTCCCTGCAGCAAGTAGGTGAGTTGAGCTGACCTTCAAGTGTCAGCTAGGCTCGCTACAGCGAGGACCTTCAATGTCAACACAGTAGAAAATGACGCAATTTCTTTTAAGTGACATCCCACCCCAATATATACCCCCAACTTGGGATTTCTCCCTATTTCACGAAAACCCTACTCCCAAAACACCATTTCCTCCTTTTTCTCTCTCAATCCAACATCAATCTTCCTTCTCTAACCTCAAAGATAAGGGGTTTATGTTGGTTTGTGTCATCTTTTTCTCATTCCTTCCATATTCTTGGGTATGGGTTGTCTATGTTCTTGGTTGTTGTCAAGTAGTGGAGACACTCCCCTAATATTATTAGAGTTGTTTTGGAGTTGTCTAGAGATTAATAGAGATTAATCATGGGTTTTGTTGCTCTATGACAGTTGTTGGTATCATTCTAAACTCTCAAGGTCAAGTTGGTGATATCCACGTACTTCTGGCACCAAACATTGAGTGGGTTTAAACTCATGGACTTAATTTCATCATTATGATTATGTTTGTAGTATTATGATTGCTAAATATGAATTTAGAAGTAAAAATATATTATGAACAAGATTTTCCAAGTTATGCCAAACCTAGTGAAAGTATGATTTTGAGTTAGCATGAAAAATGTAATTTTAGAAAACCATGAGACAATGATTAAATTGTTGTATGCCATAAAAGGATTTTTCAGAGAATATGTGATTTGGTAGTTTATCAAAGTTGTTAACCATGTTTTTCGTTTATGGAACTATGTTATTATCATGTTTTCAAGATTTGGGATTTCAAAATATCATGTTACGTTATATTAGATAAATGTTGAACAAATTTAGCTTTGTGAATAAATATTATGTTATTCGATTTCAAAGTTTCATGATTATGAACCTCCCGTGTTTTGAACTATGAAATTAGAGATATTGATGCGAGCTGTCGCGACTCACAAATAAATTAAACTTTATAAAGTGCTAAATTATACCACAAATGTAGCAAATGGCACAATTTAGGTCGTCTCTCAAGGAGGCTTCAATGCTTAGTTGTGAAAATTGGGGGTTTGGAAGAATAAGAATTATAGCAAAAAAAATTAAAAGATAATAGCAACAATGGAGAAAGACACTAGTGTAAGGTATTCCTAGAATTGGAAATCAATTATCATTAACTAAATATTAAACACATTGGTGGCTATTAGTAATAAATTACTTGCAATTCTACTAGTGATTAATCAATCCCTAGATTTGATCAATGAAACTAACAAATAAATGAGATCTCCAATTAATTGGTAATTACAATGATCCAAGGTACCAATTGCTATAGCCTAACCGTCAATCGGAAAGTTAATTCTAATGTTCTCCTTCAAACATAAACTAATAGATCTATCAATTTATGCCCAAAAGATTTTCCTAAACGATAATCGCCAATTTAGTTATCCCAATAAAGATTATAGCAATCACCACAATAATTAAAGGAATAAAAACTGAGAACATTAAGAAAACCAATGCATTCAATATAAATAAAGGGTCTCAAATGTCATCCCAATCCATTTGGAAATCCCTATACTAGTAAAGAAATCTACTCCTTCATCTCTGGAGGATTACAACAATGAAGATAAAAGAACCTGAAAATAATAGCAATGATTCTTGCCACAATCTCCAAGACAAACACCTTCACCAATGGAATCCTTATAGAGAAAAGAATAGAGAAGATGAAGAGAGAGATGTAAAGAGAGAATAATAGCTACCCAAAGTGAGTCCAAAACTGAATAAAAGCTAGGATAAAAGTCTATAACAATCCCTTTTATACTGCTCTCTAAAATGGGTTAAAGTGGGGCCCAAAAACAGGTTAAATGAGCTGTTTTGCGTTATCGCATGACCGCTGCAACGCTCATTGACTGTTGCAGTGGTTAAAGACCGCTACAGCAGTGGATAGAATTGAAATTGGCCTTGGCGCTAGAAATAAAAGTTGCAGCCCTTTGAATAAGCTTTCCAACGCCACCAAAATAACCTCAATCGGATATCTGTAGCTCCAGATATTGTGAAAATACTAACTAGAGGTCAAGTTTGACAGCATCAGAATATCAGCAACCTTTAATTTTGCAACTTGATTTTCACCAAGATACGCTTAGAACTGGATTTTGAGTTGAATATGAAAGTTGTAGGACTTCTCGAGCTTTCCAAAACATCTTCATTTGTCTTAATCTGATCCCTGTAGAAAGAGATACAGATTTTTTCTTATAATGCTTCTTGTAATTTTGCTCAAATGAACTCAAGAACTCTTCTATTTTGCTTTCAAATTCTTCCCAATAGTTTCCAACTTTGTTCTTGACATTTGCAATTGATTCAAAGCCCCTTTGCACAACATGATACTCAAAGAGACAAGTCAAATGCAATAGGGTATAATTACAAATTATCCCAAAATCAATGCAAATGTTATCAGTTCTTTCAAAATCACACAATGAGGAATAAATCAAAATCTTTATTAATTGTATCAATAACACATTAAAACTCATGTAAAAAGCTAAGGTTTAGAAGTAAGATAAGTCACACAAATGCCCCTTATCAGATATCAAGTATATGAAAAATTTGTTAGCTTAAGTATAAATTTAGAACTTCAGTTTTATAGTACTAAGAATTATGAAATTCAATATGATTCATACCAACTGCCAGATACATATTTTTTGGGCTTGAAATTGGAATGCCTACAAGCAGGTGATTCCTTGGGCATGATTTTCACAATCATAGTTATTCTAGAGTTAGATTATTGGAGTTATATGAATCTAGAGCCCTTAGAATGCTAAGAGGTTTCAGATTTAAATGGATTTTGCTCAAACAAGTTTAGACCATAGAGATAAAGAAACAAATAGCTAATTAACGGTTGTGAAGAGATCATTAACCTTGATACCAAGTTGTCTGCTAGAGAACAATATCGCCCACAACATATATAAATAACGAGACCTAGTTAAGTGCCTATAGCTTTTCTGTCAGAGACGCGGTTTGCTAGAGACAATTATGATTTCAGATAGATACTCTTGTTTGCCAGGGACTAATCATCACTTTACAGTCTATGATTTTATAGCTATTATTATTATGTATATATATTTATCATATTCAGTAAATATTGTTTCTTGAGGTTCTACCGCACCATCAGTTAGAATGATTTTAGGATTGATTATGAATTTAGAGAATAGATGTTTGTGAACCTATGAAATGAAAAATGTTTTCCTAGTTAGCTATGTATATAAATATCAAATGATTTACATTTGCTGCATGTATAGTATATTATGTGTCGCAACCTAAATTGCGATGAGGTGGCAACAAATATTTGATTTGAAAATATTTTTTTCATTGAGTCACCACCAAGGTTTATTAAGGAAAACCATTGGGAAAACCTTTTTGTAAAATATTTTAAACTGATCTGCTAAAACAGAGTTAGATCCGGTAGTCTGCTTATGCACAGGGAAGGGTAGAGATTAAACCCTACGCACCCTTGATACATCCGTCCCAAAACGGTTACCCAAAAGTTAATTGTGCAAATTAGAATAACTTAAAGCATATAAAATTTACCCAAAAAGATAAACAAATATAATATTTACAACTAAATAACAAAAATAAAATTAAAATATTTACAAATAGAGAAAATGAAATAATAAAAAAAATCGAGGATAAAATTATGAAAATTTAAAGTTTAGCTTGGCAGAATTCCTGCTCCTACATATCATCTGGTACAATGAGGAATTCAAAGTCACGTAGTTCTCTATAAAATATTTGTGTGTTGTTTAATTTTATTTTAAAAAGGAGTTTTAGAATAATAAGTTGTCATAGCTAAAATATCTCGAAACATAAAATTAATAAACCGTCACGGTTAAATTAACTCTATTTTTGAAAAGAAATTTTGATTGTCAAATCATGGAAATCAATTCGTACACAGGATCCAAGTTAGCACTAGGCTACTCAATGAATCCTTATGATTCTAATAACAATGAAGGTAATATTTGTAACATCCCTAAATTCATAAATAAGATAAATATCAATTAATGCTAATTAGCAATTAGATAAAATAGGGCAAAAACCAAAAGAACCTGGACCAGCTTTATGAAACATAACAAATATTATTAGAATATTCAAGTATTTCTAGAGAAAAATGCAAAGAATTACAAAAATGCCATCATTTAACAGAAATAACGAAAATACCCTTGCTATGTAAAGGAAATTACCAAACTACCCTTACTCTGTAAATAGAATTACAAGAATATCATTGTCATTGTATAATTACAAAAGTATCCTTGTCTTAGTTAAAGAAATTACTACAATGACAATTACAACAATGCCATTGCACAAATCCCTAGATTTGTCTTTGGGCAAGAATGAATCTAAGCCATTGGATTAAGATGACAATACAATAATTCAACCACATACATCATACACATTCTTAATCACATACATGCACATAGATAATCTCATGCTAAAAAAATTAAAAACACTTATTAAAGCATAAGAACACATGATATAAATCTATGATGCATACATACATTAAAGGTTAGAAAATTTCCACTAACATTTTTGCATAAAACATGGAACATGATTTCATAAAACTAGGCCAACATGTTTCCATAAAACATGGAGTGTTTTCATCCAAAGTTTGGCCAACATGTTTCCATAAATCATGCTCTAAGAATTAATTCTCTAAATGTTTCTTGTCTTGATCCTTCCACTATAAATACTCTTCAAACTCTTTTCCATTCCTTACATTTCCAAAACACAAAGAGGCCTTACATGCTTTGCAAGAGATACATTCTCTAGCTCTTGTAAAATACATACACTTTTACTAGTTTCCAAGCCTTAGAAACTCCCTAAGTGCTCTTTCTTTCTTATTTTTTTTCTACCATTCTTCTTATGTTCTCCTCTTCCAAGATTTCTCTTAATCCTCTAAACCTTATTTAAACACTTAAATTCTAAACTCAAACCTTCACTAGCTCTCATAAGAGTTACAATCTTTAACTCTCGTGAGAAATATTTTCTTAAGCACTCAAGTTCTAGAGTCAAGATTCAAGGAGGGTCATCCACTCCAAGGACTCTTGCATAAGCTCAAGAAAGAAGAGAATGACTCTTTTTTAGACCCTACATAAGAGGTAGGAGTTTCTTCTTTATTTGTTCAATCATTATTGGCTTCTAACCATGGATAGAATGCCTCAACCTTGAGTTATTGTCAAAAGTTTTGAATGATTATTTGTAAAATATATTTTTAGATAGCACAATATATTCTATTATGTTCTTAGCACTTCTATGATGTTATCATACTCAAATATAACATAAAAAGATAGTATGTGAAACTTGATTTTTTTTAATAAAAATTACTAAAGACATAAAAATGGTGGGTGCTGGAATTTCTGGTTGATTCTGGCAGCAGGCACTTCGGAATGTAATGATCATAAAATATGAAGTATCCCGAAATAAAAACATTTTTATCATAAACTAGACTCATTATAGAAGACTCTCCAAAAAGAATCACCCAAAACGGAGTTCTCTAGCTCAAGATATAAATTTTCAAAGCTAAGACAAAAGCGAAACTCTACATACGACCTTGCAGTAGTAAAATAAGTGTAACTCACTATATAAAAATCCAAATAGACTGATTTCAACTCCTTAGGAAAGCTAACACATAGAGAAACACATATATGTATGTTATACATAATGCTTTGCACCACGTAAATATAGAATGAGAAATAAATTTTAAGGACACTGTGCTGTGAGAGTGTAGTTTGGAACGGTTCTAGCTAAGGAAAGACTTGGTATTTAAGCGTGTCCATTGTGACCCACCTCTCTTTCCTGGGAACCCTCCTGTGCACGGATTACAGTTGAATTACATTAAAACTTAATGAATTAGGAATCTAAAACTACCTTTTCTAGGCTGAGATAACAAGTATATAGAGAGCTACAAATTTTTCTCCTAAAAGATGTTAGAAATTGAAATAGAAGATTCAAGTCTTGCAAGAAAACTTAAATATTTAAGTAGTAATAATTTTCAAGAGGAAATATATATATATAAAAGTCATAGGGGAGCTTTAAAATATGTAAAGAATATTTAATAATATTTTAAAGTGCATTAATGTATTACTAAAAATTAAGTGTACAAAGAAGACTAAGAGATTCTATATAAGATCTTATATAAGTCTATCCGCTAAATACCTGCTTAACATGAATACTATTTTTACCATGAGACTTAGTATGAAATGTCTACTATTTGATATAAGATTGTGTATGAAATGTTTCTATGATATCCAAGCTGATATATAGTATTATGAATATATATTGATGAGTTATGAAATGATAAGAATGGATGATTGATTGTACCATGATTTATTTATGATTGCATGATTATTTTTCACTCAATGAGAATAAAAGTAAAGCCTGAAAAAGTAGCAATGATAGTCTGGAAAAGTGGACTTGAGCTAAGCTCACGGCTTAACCCCCTAAACCGTTGAGATCACGGCAACGGAAAGAAAACCAAAAGGTTATGGCGACGACCACGGTATGAGCTCATTACCCTTTTAGGGTGGTCTAAGGCATTGATGTATTCATCCCGTGAGTAATTATGAGACATGTCAATAAAAGAGGATAAAGTGTCATGCATGAATACTACTAGTAGAAATGCTTGTATGATTACAAAAAGGATGCATGAAATCATTAAGTGATGTGTTGACTTGTAATTGATGAGTTAAGTTAGATATGTATGACTCTGCTAATAAGAATAGTTTAAAAGTAACTCTACCTCGGCTAATCACGTTTACGAAAATCTTGATAAATGAACCTTTACCTGTCCATCACTTTGTAAACAAACCCGAGGTAGCTGGAGTGACAATGATGACACGATCGATACCAAGTTGAAATTCCTACTGAGAAATCCAAAGATTTCTCACTCCTATGTATGTTTCCGTTGTCACCACCAGATACTGATGGATCCCAACTATTCGAGAAGGGGGAAGTCTCGCTTCCCTGAGTAAAGATGCACGAAGTCTGGGGAGCTAGAGAGAAAGACCACTACTAGCCTAGCCTCATATTAGACATCTGATAGGCTAAGAACCACTGCCACCACCTCTGTAGTTATCTATGCTAGAAATTTTCACTTCTCCTTTGTTGCTATTCAGTATGTCGTACTTTCTTCTATGTACTATTTATTAGAAGTACAAAAAGCCAGTACTGTATTTACCCATGTAGGTGCTACTCTGTAAACTCATGTTGGTAACAATGTATAATTATTCCATGTTATGTTAAGTATTCTAAATTTCTACAATGATATTACTGCTCAGTAAACTTCAATTTTAGAAATTATATTATATCAGAACTATGGCGCACATACCATTCACATTACAGGCTTAGTTTTAAAAGTAGATTCGTATAAAAAAAAATTACCCTTATCTTCTTATCATTAATTTAAAAATAAAATTGATTAAAGAATATAGGTAACAGCTAATAGAGTCCGGGTCTATTAGGGTGTTACAATATTTGCTACTCAACTATCGTTATTGATTATTGTACGAATTAATAATCCCCAAAAATATTTTCATTTTATTGACAAGAAAATATATTTTTTTTTATCTATTTTGTATTTTTATTTTTTTATTTTTTTGCACAAAATACACTAAAAAAAATCAAATAAATAAATAGATCACTTAAACTAAATTCACATTTAACATTGACCTCAAACAACTAAGCTTCAAAACTAAAAATAAATATTAATTAAACAAACATATCCAAACCCATACAAAATAAGCCCCAAAAAAACTAAAAATAAAACAAATATCAACCCAACAAGCAAACCTAAATCCTAACAAAATACATTCCAAAGTATGATTCAATGAAATGAAATAAAACTAACCAAAAATATAAATGAAATTAAAATTAAACTCCCTAATTCTGTATTTTTACCCACTCTACATTTAAATTACTCACACAATTTGAATCTCACAGATGCATAAACTAAAGAAATAAGTTAAATAAAAAAAAAACTCAAAACTCTGTCTCTCGTACTCTCACTCACGGCACACTCTCTCTCCTTCACACTAGCACACACGCACTCACACCTACACCACACATTCATTTCTCTTTCTCACACAATCACCAAGTACATCAACAATTCTCTCTCACACGACAAAAGAGAAGAGAAACAGAGAGGGAAAGAGAGACTGAGAAAGAGGAATAAAGAAAAGGAAAGAGAGAGGAAGAGCCGGCGATGGAGAAGGGAACCGAAGACCGCCGGAGCATGAGGCCGCTCAAGGACGTGGCGGTGTCGGTCGAAGGGGCAGAGAGGAGCAAGACGCGGCTGGGGATAGATCGCGGCAGTGGAGGTCACCGCCGCTATGGCGGCATCACCGGATGCAGACGGCTTCGTGAACGGTGCGTGGTAAGGTGAGAACGGCGCGGCGGTTCTGGGCATGGGTGGCGACGGTGAGGTTGGAGCTCGCGAAGTTGCGGTCGGTGGAAGGGGAGATCCACGGCAGTGGTGGCCTAACTGGTGGTTGTGGTGGTGGATCGGTGGAAGAGGATGGTTAAAGAGAGCTTTGTGGGGATGATGATGATGTGAGGTTGGGGAAGAAGAGGAGGCCGCGGCGGTGAAGGGAGGCCGCGGCCTCTCAATGCCCTTTTCCCTTTTTTTTTTCTAAAAAAAATCTTGATGATGACGATGTTGTTACTATTGTTATTACCTTATTCTTCCTCTCTTACAGCTGGATTGTTGTTGATTTCTCCTTGTATCTATTAACTATCCTCAAATTTCAGTTAACATGCTGCTGAATTTTTGTTTGAAATCCTTGATTGTTGCTCTCTATTTGGGAAAGATTTTGACATCTTATGGTTGATTTATTATGAAGTATCTGAAAAATTCCTCCCCCTGGTTCTATTGCCACTGATGGGTATGTATAATCAGTTCGTTCTTGATCAAAATTATTGATCACTATCTTTATAGGCTTGCAAGAATCATTCCATCTGTAAAGGAGAAAACATCATCATTGTGTAAGAAGTGGATATAGTGGTAGTGGAGTAAAGAGCGGGAACCATGCTCTACGTCTTTTTTTTTAATTTCGTATTTTTTTCTGATTTTTTTTTGGACAGAAAACTAAAGAAATAAACATGAGTTTGCAACAAAAAACGAAATTGGGCTTGAGTAGAAACACAAATGGACGAAAAGAAATTTGGGGTATCAGACTGGGCTGAAACAAACATGAATAATGGGCTACCATTATAAAAAGTGACTGTTTAACTTTGGACCAACAAAAACTAGGCTGACGCAAAAACAAGGAAAAGTTCAATTTTATTATTTTAGGCTTATGACATAATATCAAAAATGACTTTTAAAATTAAATCACAAGAGATGAAGTGACATTGATATATTTTTGAAACTTGGTCAAAAATTGAGTGTTGACATTATGTATATCCCTTGGTTGTCTTATGTTTAGTAGACTTAGCTGTTCCCAATGATAAGCCTTATTTTGGAGTAAGGCTTAGTTTAGATTCATATTAGTATTAGAGTACTCTAGTAGGTGTCCAAATAGGATCTAAGCCATGCGTGTATTTTGAGATTATGTATTTAAATTTAGAGTTAAGGACATCCATGTATGTTTACAGATTTCCAGTATAGATTTAGAATTTGTAGAGTTTTATTAGAGTTTTTTTGTAATAGGCCAAGTATGAACTTATGACTCAGCTCTTACGTGTTAAATAGATTTTTAGATTGATTAAGATGTTTTTAGAGCATATATATACATACACACACATACACATAAATATGGGAAATACTTTCATCTTTATGAACTTAAATACTATGTTTTAAATAGAGAAATGGATTTTGATTTAGAAGAAAAATATGTTTTAAGTATGATATTACGATAAATTATGCATTTAGAGAGTGTGAACACCCGATTTTGTCTAATCTTTTAACAAAAATCCAAAACTTACGCCTAGTTTTCTTATCCTATTTTATTTTCATTTTATTTTATTACAGTTTTGTATCATTTGTTTCAGTCCAATTCATTTATTGCAGCCCATTCCTTTTAATTTGATACCCAAGTTTCTTTTTGTAGCTCATTTACTTTTGTCCATAATAAAAGGGTTCAACCATCCCAACCCGTTTCATGCCTTAGCCCGTTTCCATTTAAGAAAAAGATAAAACAAAAAATAAATAAATATAATAACAAAAAAAGGGGAAATTGTTACTGAAGAGGGTCACGGGCTCCTTCTCGGCTTCCTCTCTTGTCTTGTCCCTCTCAGCTAAGATGCTCCTGAAACATAGGGATAAGAGAAAGCATGGAAAAATAAAAGGACACAATAATGGTGTCCCGAGAAAAATTTGGTCTTAACTTTCGGTAGAATTGGCAAGATCTGAAGACAACAATATACATATTAAGGGAGGGGATATGATGAGAAAGAAGAGACCATTTTGATCAGCAAAAAAAAAAAAGGGTTCAGGCCATCAGAAATCTTCAATTAGCAAATGGAGGCCAATCACTAAAAATTCAAAAAATTTCAAACACAATACCATCACCAAATTTTTTTTTAAAAAAAAAACGCTTAAGCACAAATCAGCAACATTCAAAGGAAATTTGTGAAGAAGCTGCAATAATTCTAGCAAATACAATTCAACAGCCCAGTGCAACCAGGTAATACCAACAGGAATAACAGCACCATCATCATCTAAAAATTAAAGAAAAAAAGGAAGCCACAGGAGTGGAGAAGGAAGGGGAGGCCGCGGCAGTTTCCCCCACCACCGCGGCCTCCATGTCTCATCATCAAGTTCAACCACCTACCCCCTTAACACCATCATCTTCATCGCCACTCTTTATCCTCTCTCCTCCTCCATGAGCCTCCACCATTACAACCACCCCCTCTCCCTACTAAGTAGCCGCGGCCTCCTCCTCCCCTGCACTCCTTCTTCTATAGCTTCACCATCATCACCAACACCCTTCAACTTAGCTCCGCCGCAAACAGAACCTCGGCTCCACACCCAGAAAACCGCCGTGCTCCCCCTAGCCACCACATCCTCCTATTTCCACCATCATCATCCGCAACTGAAATCATAACCAGTCCCGCACCTTTCCCATGGGCCACCGCAAAGTCACCTTTTGCCACTGATCAGATCCACTACCACTGCCTTCCGCCCCTCTTTCTTACTTCCCCGTCGCATCTCATCTCACCCTCCACCACTGCCCAAACCACCTCGAACCAATCAGAGTCACCACCCTTCCCCTCGGTCGCGTACGCGCCGGCCTCAACCTTTACCCCTCCCCGCGCTACCGGCGGCCTTCCCTCTTCTCTCTGTCCCGATCGCTGCCTCTCTCTCTTCCTTTGTCCCCATCTTTCTTTGCTTCCCTTAGTGTCTGCAAGAGTGAAAAGTGAAACTAGTGCGCATGTGAGTGTATAAGTGAGAGAGGAAACCGTGTGAGAAAATGTTTTGTGAAAAAAGAATTGTTTATGTGTGTTTATGCCAACCCATACCCCTTTTTGTTTAAAAAATCTTTATTCTCCAGCCCCATTACACTGTGTCCGTGGAAGCATAAGTCTAGGTCCTTTTTTTATCATTTACCGATTCATTTTAGTTTATTTTAGTTCGTTGGTTTAGTGATTGTCATATTCTTGTTTTTTTTTTGTCTTTTTCTTACGTCAAGGCTTTATAGTTTGGTTTCGATTTTATGATTGAGTCGTCCATGTCTAATTGGCTGGACTTTGTGTTATTGGTTAAAAGTTGTTTTAATTTGGGATTAAAAAAATAAGAATAATTGAGAGTCTGTGAATATGTCCGTGAGAGAACAAAGATCCGTGTCTTTGATTTAGATTCCCTTTTGTTTTGTCATTTTATCTAAATGTTGTTTCTTTTCTGGACAAAGTTTTTTTTTATTTAATAAAAAAACAAAGAGTTGTTGGGTTTGTTTTGGTATAAAGGAAACTACAAAGTCACGAGAACGTTTTCTAACTTGTTGGTCTTTCTTTTCTTTATTTATATTTTATCCTTTTTTGTCATTTAGTTTGTGTTAATAAATGTTTGGTTAGTCTTGCTAATTCTTTGCATACATTAAAAGCCCAGCGCACATTTTTTTTTAGGGTATTTGTTTTTTTATTAATACATATATGTATATATACACATATATACATATATATATAATGTTTTGGCTAAAATTGGTATCCTAATTTGTTTTAAAAATAAACAAATATGTAAATGTTTGAAGCTTTTTTTTTCGTGAGAATAGAGTTAATTTAGCCGGGACGGCTTATTAATTCTATGTTTTAAGAATATTTTAACTGTAGTAGTTTGATATTCTAAAACTCCTTGTCAAAGTAAAATTAATCAATCCACAATCATTTTACATAGAACTACGTGACTTTGAATTCCCTATTGCACCAGAAGATACGTAGGAGCAGGCAATTCTGATCCCTGTCAAGTCAAAATCAACTTTTCATAATCCATTTTATTTGTAAATTTTTTTAATATATTTTTACTTGTTTTTTTTATGCATTTTTTTTGTATTTTGTTATATTTATAAATAACTTTTCTTTTCTTTTTTTTTTGAAATATTTTATTTAATATTCATTTATGTGGGAAATTTTAGATAAAGATGTTAATTTAGCCGTGACGGCTAGATAACTCGATATTTCAGGCATTTGAGTTGTGACAGCTTAATGACCTGAAAATTTCCCTAAATTTTTTTTAAAAAAATATAAAAAATAAATTTCTTTTTATCTTATTTGTAAATATTTATAATTTATATTTTCATTTTCGATTTAAATTTATTTATTCATTTATCAAAATTTTTATTTCAAATAATGAGGTTAATTTAGCCGTGACGGCTTGTTAACTTGATATTTGGACATCTGAGTTGGGACAACTTGATGTTCCAAATATCTCTCATAAAGATTTTTATATTTTCTCTTACAAAAATACCAAAAATAAACCTTCACTTTTTTTTAGATTCTATTTGCAAATATTTATTATTTAGAAGAATTCTTTTTAAATTATACACTTATTGTCAAATGTTTCGTTTCAAATAAAAAGATTAACTTAGTCGTGATGGCTTGTTAACCCATTTTTAGGACACCTGAACTGTGACAGTTTGGTGCTCCAAAAATTCTTTTCTTTAAAAAAAAACAAATTTCTTTTAATTTTCTTGTAATAAAAATAAATATCTAAGAGGGGTTATTATTTAATTTGCACAGTTAATTAGAGGTACCGTCTAAGGACGGGTGTATTAGGGGTGCGTGGGATTAAGTTCTTACCATTCCCTATGCATAACCGACTCCCGAACTCAAATCTGGTTTCAAAGACCATTTTCAAAATGAATGGGTTTTTCCATATTTTCCCAAATTCTAATAAACTTGGTGGTGGCTCCATAAATTTCAAAACATAGAAAATTCTTTTTTCGCCTTCCCGTCGCAATTCCCGGTTGCGACAGAGAGTCACGCTACCTAGAAGACTTATGTGGGGATGAGATTTCTCACATGTTGGTCACGTTCCCAAGTCAGATTGTGAATTAAAGTAGTAGACCAATGGTGGCCTGGACAAGTGAAGGGAAAAAAGAAAGATAGGTGACTGGTAATCTGGCAAAGCACGATGAATAAATGAATCACAATGATGAATTTCTAGCCAATAAAGATATTTTAATCTTATTTTTTGATCTAATAGGCAAAGAGCAGAGTAAAGGAAAAGAGTAATCTTAGAGCTCGCTTGGGTGTGTTTTTCATAAAATATTTTTTAATTGATTTTTTAATTAAGATTTTTTGAAAAAGTAAAAGTTGATTTATATTTGGATGTAATATCAATTTATATTTGAATGTAATGTTAAAAGATCCTTTTTCTGAAGATAAAAATTCTAGCTTCTCAAAACATATCTTTTTTAATTTTTTCTAGTGATTTTGCTTTAACTTCCAAAAATTACCCTAATAGACCAAAAACACAAAAAGATCTTTATTTATTAAATTTTTTTTTTCAGAAAAGCACGTCCAAATGAACTCCTGATGCATATCTAAAAGGTATATTGATGAACACCCACCCACATCCAAGGTCGCGAAAGAACTTTTATCTTTAAATATTGATCCTACAAAGGTGAGTCTCTATACGATGTATAAGGTAAAAGTTTACAAACATTTGTCTAAGGAGAAAAGTTGGAAAAAAAAATGAATTTTTTTGTCTTCAAGATTGAGTGTTTTGAATTTTGTGATTCAAAAGACATTCACTTTCACATATTACTATGTTTTCTCTACACATGAATCTTGAGATTAAACCCAATCCGAGCCCCTTTTACTTGAATCAACACCTTCCTAGTTTACGTAGTGCTAATACAAGTGTATTAAACTAAAGTTTTGACGGTCGAAAATGCCGTCGACTAGGTCTTGATACTATGGATAACAATAATTTGATCAATGGTAACTAACAATAATAACCTATATTGCACTAATACTTTATCAGCTTACTGTGTGCAATATTTAAGGTGAATCATGTCTCATACTGATACTGGTATTCAATATTTAAAAATATGTCAAAATTAATTTTTGAATGGTTTTATAAATTAGTTAGCTCACAAAATGTCATTAATATATATATATATATATATATTTGTTTTCTCAAGATATATATGAAAAAAGTCAAATAAATCTAATAATATGCCAATAATACCATCTTAAATAAATTTAATATATATAAGTAGTACACACACACACACACACGCACGCACACACATCTTAGCATCTTAAATTTTAAAATTTTATCGTATCTTCCTATTGATATTGGATTGTATCAGTATCATATTTTATCTTTGTGCTTCATAGATAATAACATAAGATTCGAGCTTAGTTACATGTTCAATGATGTATAATTAAGTATCAACACTAATTTTAGGGATAAATCCATTTTACTCCTCTGAACTTTAGATCAAGTGCAATTTACACCATGACTTTTAAAATATGCATCACGACACCTCGAACTTTCTAAACTGTACAAAATATTTCTCAATATAATTTTAGCAGCTAATGAAGGTAAGATTTATGTGCATTTAACCTCTTAATGTTTCTAATTTGTGCAACTCGATATTTTGTCTGAGAATTCTATGTGCAATTAATCCCCTAATTTTTTTTATTGTATGTAACCCAACACCCTGCTATGATTTAAATTTTTACATTATTTAAATAGTAGTGGATTTTTTGCATAGTTTGGAAAGTTTAGGGCCTGTTCGGTTTCAGTTTTCAATTTTCATTTTCAGTTTTCAGAATTTTATGAACAAAATACTGAAAACTGAAAACTGAAATTTGTAGTTTTCAGAATTTTCAGTATTTTCTTCACAATCTAGAAAACTGAAAAAATGAAAATGAAAATTGAAAACTTGAAACTCAAATTAAACAGGCCCTTCGAATGTCGTAATATATATTTTAAAAAGTTGATGTGTAAATTGTACATGACTTAAAATTCCGAAAGCAAAATGTATTTAACCCCTAAATTTATATACAATGTTCTCACTCTGTCTTAAACTTAAAAAAGAAAATGTATGATTTTTAATTCTAGTACTTCAAAAAATCTTCTTATCACTTAGCATACATTCACGTACTCTTCAAATACTGTATCCTTCTCTCAATAATTGTCTAGTATGTACGTAATCTGCTAATAATGCATCATTCTCCACTGATCTGGTGCATACCAACCTGAGTATCGTTGCCCATATGCTCTATAGCATTCATTCGACCTGCTGGTTCCCATGACAAGCACTCACGGATCACAACCACTTAAATCTGGTCGTTGGTCTCAGCTAATAACATGAGAACCACTGATCTTTTCCTCTTCCTCCTTTGTTTTTTGCTATGCTCTTTTCAGGCGCGCTTGGCACCGGATTTTTTTAGCGCTGGCCAAAACATACCCGGAGATACAAGTTCTCTTGTTTCAGCTCGACAAAAATTTGTACTAGGCTTCTTTTCTCCTCCGGATAGCCCTAAAAATCAGAGCTACCTTGGCATATGGTACGACCTATCAAGCTACCCAGGAAAGCAAACAGTGGTGTGGGTTGCCAACAAAGAAAATCCTGTGCGGGGTTCCAATAATGGAGTCTTTCGAATCGCAAATGATGGAAATCTCGTGGTAACAAACACCCAAGGAGGGGAAATACTTTGGTCCTCTAAGATTGAAGGCTCTTCATCATCCACAAATAAGACAGTGAAGCTATTGGATTCTGGGAACCTAGTATTAATAGATGGTCGCGATGATGTAAAGAGTTACATCTGGCAGAGCTTCGAACACCCAACAGACACGTTTCTTCCCGGCATGAAAATGGACACCGATTTGAAACTAACTTCTTGGAGCAGTGACAACGATCCCGGGGGTGGGAGCTATACCTTTACGATGTCTCCCTTTGAGGGCCACCCTTACGTCATCCTGAAGAACTCAATCTATCCCTATTGGGAGCGTGAAAGAAACTTGAACAACTTGGGGCCGATGTTCCCTCACGTAGATTACATGTTAAGCAACTTCAGCACGAGCACGGACACAGACACGTACACGTACCGTTACGGTCCTCGTAACCAAACAATTGGCCGTGAGCCACGTGAGCATGCCATGAGCTACGAAAACGCGAGGATCGTGATGAAATACAATGGGACGCTTCAGTTTCAAACGTGGGACAATTTACAAGGTGATTGGATGGTTCGTTGGACGGCCCCAGCTACCTTATGCGACGAGTATAAAGCTTGCGGGCACTTCACCAGCTGTAACGTTAACAACAACAAGAGCTGCAGGTGTTTACCAGGATTCATTAAAGTTGGTGAGGGTGAAACGAAAGACGAATGTGCCAGAAAATCAGAAGAAACAACATCATGCGGAGAAGGCACAACGTCATTCTTAGCCATACGCAGGGTGAAAATGGGAATCCCTGAGCAAAAACTCCAGGCAGAAAATGAATTGGAATGCAAACGAAAATGTCTTGCCACGTGCTCCGATTGCCAGGCATATTCATATGCTGCTGCGCCTATCCACGACGATATTGTAGACAGTGACACTACTAATTCCTCCCGTTGCTGGATGTGGACAACGGATTTAGATACACTTCAAGAAGAGGAGCCAGATGATAATAATGATGATGGTCCTATTCTCTTTGTCCGGGTATGCAAATCAGACATAGGTACTCTCAATATCATGGTTTATTGTTATTATTATTATTATTTTTTTTTCAGATAAAGTATATACTTCCTTCTCCGTTACATAATATTGGTTGTTTTGGACAAACTCCTTCATTAAAAATAAATGTATTTGTCAGTTTGTCCAAAATGACTAATATTATAGACGGAAGGCTGTATAATGCTAGCTGCAAAATCAAAGTGTTTGTGCGGAATTAATTGCATTGCAGAACCAACTCCAAGAACCTGTGAGCCTTGTGGGACAAAAATTGTCCCTTATCCACTGAGCACAGGACGGAATTGTGGTGACCCCAAGTACTTCAACTTCATTTGCAACAACTCAACTGGTCAGCTTGAATTCTTTGCTACTACTGCTCCCTTCGGTGACAGTTATATTGTTCGAAGCATGCAAGTAGAACACAGAAAGTTCATCATCCAGATCAATGATTCAGACGCAGACTGTGAACAGGCGAGAAAAAAGATTGGACCCCCATTTAATGCCCCCAATGATTGCAATGATGACAACAGAGTAGATGTTACTTGGCAAGCTCCACGCGAACCCATCTGCAATAAGTTTGAAGACTGTGCGGGCTGGAACCATTCAAGTTGCCAAGAAACAAAAGAAGGAAAAAAGATGTGTCTTTGCGATTCAGGCTATCAGTGGAATGGAGTTAATCTGAATTGTACTGAAGGTTAGCATCTTATATTCTTATGTCGATCATAGTCAACGTATACACAATAGGTGTATTGATTTTACAATTTTTTTTGGGGTGCTCTTTCCTTTTTGGTCTTGTTTGGCAGTTCACAGTAAAGGACCAAAAGCAAAGTGGTTGATTGCTGGGATAACTCTGACAAGCGTGGTTATTCTGGCATGTGCATTCATTTTTGCTTGTGTATTCAGAAGGAAAATAACTCTTAAGAAAGGTGACGATTTTGTTCATTTATTTTAGAATTCGGAATTGCTTTGGAATCTTTCATGTGCATAAAGTTAATCTTTCTGGCCAGTTCCATAAAAGTAATCAATGTTCTGCATATATTTGGCAATTTAAGAAAAGAAAAGAAATCAGAGAAATCAAGAGCGCTTCCGTGACAGTGTAAGGCATGTGAAGGACTTGATTGAGGTGGGGGGTTTAGAAGAAGAAGACAATGAAGGCATTGAGGTACCTTATTTTGATTTTGAGAGCATACTAGCATCTACAGATAACTTCGCAGAAGCAAATGAGCTTGGAAAAGGTGGTTATGGGCCGGTCTACAAGGTGACATGGAGGCTGCTCCATTTTAGCTTTGTTACTTTCTTGCCAACCAAGTTTTGGGAAATGACGTAGATGTTGGTTTTTTTCAGGGTAAGCTTCAAAGTGGTGAAGTTGTTGCAGTAAAGAGGCTTTCAAGTGTTTCATCACAAGGCCTACAGGAATTCAAGAATGAGGTTGTTTTGATAGCGAAACTTCAACATCGAAACCTTGTTAGACTGAGGGGTTATTGCATCAAAGGAAATGAAAAGATTTTACTTTATGAATACATGCATAACAGAAGCTTAGACTCGTTTATATTCGGTTAGTTTCACAATATGTTTACCAGTGTGTTTTACTGTTTTAGTGCCGTTTCAAATAGATCATGTTGCCTAATTATATTGTTTCTGGTTGGAAATGGAAATCATGGAAGATCCCACAAAAAGTCTACTTTTGGATTGGCAAAAGCGGTTTGACATAATTTTAGGAGTTGCTCGAGGGATGCTTTATCTTCATCAGGACTCTAGACTTAGAGTAATTCATAGAGATTTGAAAATCAGCAACATTCTTCTAGATGAGGAAATGCAACCAAAAATTTCAGATTTTGGCTTGGCGAAAATAGTAGCAGGCAAAGAGACAGAAGCAAGCACAACAAGGGTTGTGGGTACTTAGTAAGTTAATTTTAGGTGTATGATTGAATAGTTGACAGCTTTTAAATGTTTTGGTACCATTATATGTAAATCCAAATGGCTTTTACACATGCCAGCAACATATGATGGTGATTTTTTACAGTGGATATATGTCTCCTGAGTATGCGTTGGATGGAGTTTTCTCAACCAAATCTGATGTTTTCAGCTTTGGCGTAGTCCTACTTGAGATTATCAGTGGGAAAAAGAACACCAAATTCTATAATTCTGAGCAATTTTCAAGCCTTTTGAGTTTTGTATGTTTCACCTAATGTCCTCCTCTTTCTTTTTTTTCTCCCTTCAATTTTATGTAGCAACCCATTTCTTACTATTTTATCTGCCAAAATTGTTCCAGGCCTGGACACTATGGACAGAGAATAGGTTGTTGGATTTAATGGACATGTCTCTAGGTGAAAGTTGCAATACAAGTCAATTTATTAGGTGTGCACATATTGGCCTCTTGTGTGTGCAAGATGAACCGGGTGATCGGCCAACCATGTCAAATGTTGTAACATTGCTTGATAGTGAGACTTCAATCCTTCCAACCCCAAAACAACCAACTTTTTTTGGGAGCAGAGGCCAGTCTATCACAACTTCTTCCAGTAAGCCAGAAATAAGTATACACTTTGAAAGTTCCAGTCAAGAAGTTAAATAAAGCATGATGGGGACATAATGAGATACTACTGCTTTCGTAAGCTGGTTGGTTCATTTTGTTATCTTCCTAAGCACCTGAATTCCAAACTCATCAATGTTTGAGCATAACTGTGGCAGTGCTAATTGGCTTTATATACTCATAATATTGGAGATGAATTTCTTTCTTGTATAGGGATGCATTTTTATACAAATTGCAGTTCACGATAATGCTATGATTCGCCTATGCTATTTCATGTACAGAGGCATAGAGATCTTTGTGTTAAAGTCTTAAGGGCACATAACACGTGACAAGTGTATGTTTGGTATTGAATTTTTTTTTTCCCCTTTCAAAAACTCCTTTAATGAGATATTGCTTCTATAAATATAAAATAAGCTAACTAAAACACTAAATTCACTTCTTGTGAAGTAATTTATGTATAAATAGTCAAAAGTAGCCCAGTAGTGATCTTTGCTAGAGACTTGACCGAGTCCGTCGGCTGAGTTTAATTTGGACATGATTTGCAATACTGTAGAATTGCTTTTAGATGACTGACCACTGATCACTCAAGCATGACATCGAAATCCAAGAGACCATCTTTTATCGTTGATCTGTGCAAAGTACTTATTGGCTTCTGCTTTCCAACGTTGGTTTTATGGTTTCTGTGTCCAGAGTGATTAATTGAAGAATGCATTCAACTTGTGTGGGTCAAAAAATGAACAAAGACAAATCATACCAGACAATAAAGCCCTGGCTTTTTCTTTTGACAAAAAAAAAAAAAAGGTGTAGTGAAAAGAGTATCAGCTTGCGTGGAAAACATTGCTGAGAAAGACTTGGATAATAGTCTGTGTTGGTTTTTTAAAGAGGCTCATGCAGATACGAGCAATAATTTTCTAAAGACAATTCAATCATTACTTTTTCCTGCCCTACCAAAAAGATGTGAAGAAACACGGGAGTCAATTATTGTCGGATGGATGAATTGAATGTTTGGCATCAATCGGCTTTAGGATCAATAATTTGCTTTTCACCATTCTAAGTGACAAATTCATAAAACATTGTTCACTTCTTTGAATATTGCTTCACAGTGGCCAAAACGCCCCCAAAGTCTTCATCGTTATCAGTTTGAACATGGCCATGAATGGAGCTTGGGCTCTACGTGTCTTCCAGACAGGGCAGCACAACTTGGAGAAAGAGGCTATAGCCTCTAGGGGACTTAACTGTAGAATATATCAATCTTACTGCAAATAATTGTTATAATGTTGCATAATTCGATTTTGTGGCAGCAATAACTGACAAACATATGTAATACTGACTAATGATTTAATGTAGATGACAATATAAGATTTGGTCCGTAGGTCCATCGTTGGCTTTTTTTTGGCTAACATCACTCTTATAATTTGTTGGACGTAACATCCTTGGTCATGGCATCGGTAATGGATACAACTTCTTGTGCTAGACATGGTTTTGAAAAATTTTAGGGAAACAAAATTGCACTATTATCAAGAGCTACTCTTGGCTTAGTGGTAACTTGATCCAACATATGGTAATTGACACTGCAGGAATATTAATTAATTTTTGCTGTCAGCTTTCTCCATTGAAGAGGATAGAAATATCGTGGTTCTGGATGAAAGTGGAGATCCCAGTATGGGACAAATGATAAAAGATCATGTTCAATGCTCAGGAAAGCAAAGCCAATGGATAGTGGGAGTCTTATTTTATGTGTAAAGCGATAAAGAGCTAGGAAATGACTCAATGAAGATTTTCTAGCAGAGTTTAATTTGCTGATCCAACAGATACTATTCTTGCAGGCCTGGAAAATGGATGCATATTTGGCATTAACTTCATTGATAAGTTATGAAGATCCAGCACTGGGGAACTTCTCATTTTAGCATGATCAAGGACAGATAGAATCACCATATCATATGAAGGAGATCGGTTAATTAAGGGTTAAATACATTTTACCCTCTAAATTTTAAATCATGTGCAATTTAAATCTTGACTTTTTAAAACATGTATTATAACATCCTGAACTTTTCAAACTGTGTAAAAAACTCTTACTTTTCAAATAGCGTATTACACTATTATGACACCTTAAACATTTTAAAATGTGCAAAAAATTCCCAAAAAATTAAGTCATAGGAGGGTGTCGGGTTGTATATTATAAAAAAATCAGGAGGTTAATTATACATAATATTCAAGGACAATGTGTCAGGTTGTATAAATTAAAAACTTTAAGGGGTTAAATACATGTAAATCTTATCTTTATTAATTGTTAAAATTATACTGAGAGGTGTTTTATATAATTTAAAAAGTTCAGGAGGTCACAATACATAATTTGAAAAGCTTTATGGATAAATTACATAAAAATAAAATGCATTTATCCCGCTAATTAATTAAGTACGTTGGATCAGATTACAGATGTCTTCAGCAAAATATCCCCCAAACCATTCTTTTCCCTCAGTCACTTCACCACTATATGGTGATAGCAATGACACAAGGATGGTCATGCGTCAATGGGGTCAACTTCAGTATACGAAGATGGAATTAAAAGATTAAAAGCAACTTTGTCAGTATTACTATTATTTTGGTGTCGGAAAAAAGCAACTTTATTTTTTGCTACGTGGAAAAAAGCAACTTTATTTTGTTGTTTAGTGCTTTGCTGCTATATATTTTTTCTTTTCTTTAATGTGGAGCATACTAATCAACTTTTAGATAACAGTTTCCAGTACAACTACTTTTATCTTATCTAATAACTTATTCGGTGTACCTAAATTCTCTTCAAAACTCTAGCTATAGTTTTTGTTGTTGTGAAGCACTATAAAGGACTAATAAGTAGCGGCAACACCACATCTTGTGGAAAAAACGAGACAGATAAGAGAACTAGTGGCCTTTTCATTGGAAAATGATATTCCACAACGGATATGGGTATAGATACCTATGATCGTGTAAGAAAAATGATAAAAAGAGAATAAATTAAGAGAAAAAATAAGTGATAAGACCTATGTATTTTATGAGTAAAGTATTTGAATGTTTGAGAAAACTGTTATTGAAATAACATTGTTGTATAGCACTTAACCAAGGGGTGTCTTTTATGGTTTACATTCACCAAAGCTTCTTCTATTCCACCATTAATTACTATGGTAGTAGATGCGTGCATTTGGATTTTCCTATGGGATTCAAAAGTGAATAAGTACCAACCTGGAGCTAGTTTGCCATATATGTTTCGGCTGTTCTCATGCCATGCCCAGAAAAAATAAAATTGAAAAAAAAAAGAGAAGAAGAAAAATACACTGCTTCACTAAATACATGATGCAAGTTTTGAAGTTTTTATGTTAGTTCAATGGTTATGGGGATAAGCTATTACCACTCCATATGTTCTATTGCCACTCCCACTTATTAGAATGGAACATTGTGAATAACCTAATTATATTGACTTGATGAAAGATCAAGAATTTGTGATGGGAAAAAGAAAAGACACGTTTTGACTCTAACAGACTAATAGTGACATAACTATCTATAACTACTTGGATTAACTAATGGTTACATTGAATGTTTAAATAACAATATTCTGATACTCCCCCTCAAGATAGAGTGAAAATACTATGAACACCCATCTTGGATAATAGCTTGCTGAATTGTGGATTTGGGATCGCTTTGGTGAAAATATCTGCAAGTTGATGTTTGATTGGTACATGAACAAGTCGAATTAATCCTTGTTGAACCTTTTCCCGAATAAAGTGTAGGTCTATCTCGATGTGTTTAGTTCCCTCATGAAAGGTGGGATTGGATGCAATATATATTGCAGATTGGTTGTCACAGTAGAGCATGGAGCTTGGTATATCAACTTGGAAGTCCTTAAGGAGACTCTAGAGCCAAGTAAGTTCGTTAATGATGGAAGCAAGATATCTGTATTTTTCTTCTGCAAAACTTGTGGAACAGTTTGTTGCTTCTTCGATTTCCATGAAACCATGGAGTCTCCAAGGAACACACACTGTTCTGATACTGATTTTCTTGTGTCAGGGCAGGTTCCCCAATCTGCATTAGCATAGGCATTGAGTTTAAGTTAAAAGCTTGAAGTGAAGAGAATGTCTTGTCTAGGAGTAACCTTTAAGTATCTTAACAAATGGTGGATAGCAAGGAAGTGAGGAGTGTGTGGTTTGGACATGTATTGGCTAAATTTGTTAACTGCAAATGTTATGTCAAGTGTGCTGATTGTTAGGTATAACAATCTGCCAATCAGCCTTCGATACAAGGAATTATCCTCTAGTGGTTTTCCCTCATCAGCCTTGAGTTTTATGTCGGGATCTATAGGTAAAGTAGCAGCTCTTGCTTCAAGGAATCCAGTGTCATTTAGTAAGGAAAGGGTGTATTTCCTTTGTAAGAGAAAGATTCCTTTTGATGAATACGCTAGTTCCAAGCCAAGGAAACACTTTAGGTTTCCAAGGTCTTTGAGTTTGAAAACCTTTTGCAGCTGTTCTTTAACTTCAGAAATTACACTTGGTGAAGAAGATGCTATAATGATGTCATCTACATAAACCAACAAGAAAACAATACCAGAATTAGTGTTTTATTTTTTAAAAAAAAGAGTAATCATTCTTAGATTAGAAGAATTCTAGGGAGATGAGAGTGGTGGAAACTTCATGAACCACTGCCTTGAAGTTTGCTTGAGCCCATATATAGATTTATTGAGTTTGCACACTAAGTTCTCCCCCTTAATTGGATAGCCAAGTGGTAGATCCATATAAACTACTTCAAATAGATCTCTATTTGAGAATGCATTATTGACATCTAACTGAGTCAAATGCCAATTTTGTAAGGCTACACGTGAAAAGAGAACTCTAATTGTAAGCTTGGCAACTAGTGAGAATGTGTCCATGAAATTGATTCTAGCTTGTTAAGTTTTCCCCTTAGATACTAATCTAGCTTTATGTCTGTTTATGGTTCCACCAGAGTTGTATTTTATTTTATACACCCATTTGCAACCAACGGTATATTTCCCTTAATGTATAGTAGTAATTGTCCAAGTGTTATTTTCTTCCATTGCATCCAATTCTTCTTTCATTGCTCTTCTTTATTCTTCATAAAGGATAGCTTGGTGATAAAATTGTGGCTCAAAGATAGTGCTAACTCGCCTAATGAATTTGAAATAGGCTGGAGCTAGAGAATTATAACCAATGAATTAAGAAATGGGGTATGGTGTGTTGTTGCATTGATAATGAGATAACTAGGAAGGAGGTATAGATGTTCTAGAAGACCTTCTAAGGTGAATGATTGGGTTCGAAGTAGTTTTTGTGGTATGTGTTATGTTACTGCTGAGTGGTACAGAGATGTTGGCTTCATTTTGTCTGTTCAGATTTCAGCAATATTTTCAGTTGCAAAAATTTCATTTTCTGGACTGTTTCGAGTTAAAGGTTGTTGATCCTGTTGAGCTTGAGGTGATGGCTGGAAGGATGATTCTAGTACAAGTCTTGGTAACACAATATCAGGATGTTGTTGTTGAGTTATCATGAAAAGGATATGTTTGTTTACGGAACACCACATCCCTTGATATGAAAAATTATTTTGTTGTGAGGTTATACAATTTGTATCCTTTGTACCTTGGAGGATAACCAAGGAAAACACAAGGGACAGCCCTTGGAGAAAATTTGTTTCTTTGTGAAAGTAAAGTTGAAACAAATGCAAGACATCCAAAGTTTCTTAGAGCAGTATAGTTAGGCAATTTATTATATAGTAGTTGATAAGGTGATTTAGAATGGGGTAAATTGGGGGATAGGGTTCTATTTATGGGGAAAGTAGTAGTAGAAACTGTGGGCAAGTTTCGTATTGCCCTAAGATCCCCCAGGGCCCACTCGAGTAGCCGGATCGGCCCTGGATGCAAAAACCAGGTTGCAGTGCCAGGTTCTGCAGAATTATGCAAAACAGAACAGGCGAGCCGTCCTGCTCGCTGCAGCGAGGAATGTTCACTGCAGTGAGTGATGACTAGCTGTAGAGAAGAAAGTTCACTGTAGTGAGCAACCCGTGATAGCACAGTATAAGTGGAATGATGTTGTTGGCTCGCTGCAGCGAACAACCCATGATAACACAGTATACGTAGAACGACGCTGTCAGCACCCAATTTTTAATTAAGTTTCAAAAATAATTAATTTAACCTTGTTTTATCTTTTAATTTAATTATAAAATAATTGTGTGTGAATACCCATTTTTTATACGGTCCAAAAAAAAAATTTGGCATGTTTTTTTTTCATACTTTTAGTGCATTCCCTAAGTCTTTTTGATAGAATTGTGGACTGTGTTTTGGAGTCTTATGCTCAATCCAAGTGTTTTTTTTATTAATTAAAAAAAAGAAAAAAAAATAAGAAACAATAGGCTTGACACAATTTTTGCACTCATAAACTAATAATCAAATCGAGCCTATGGTCTGAAGGAACAACAAAAAAAAAAAGGAAAGATTGGTTGGAGTGGCGGACATCATCAGTGCCCCTCTCCACTCTTTGTCATGATGGTTTTTCTTCTTTTTTATCCCCCTTTACAGGTTGCAAATTAGCTGGGAGGGATGGGTGATCAATGATGCTAGTGGCCTACATGGAGAAATAATTAGAGAAACCATGGTTATATATTGGTCTATCAACAACAGAACCAAGGGGGGAAGAGATATTAAGTTTTTCTCAAACACAGAGAGAAAAAAAAACCAGGAGAGATAGACGGATACATCAGAAGCAATTTAGGGAACTTGTACACAAACCAAAGTCCAGCAATAACAGAATAAAAAGGGAAACAGAAGGAGTATTAATAGGTATTTTTGGTTTTGATCATAAAAAAAAAAGAGGGAAGTAAGGGAGGCCACGACCTTCCTCCACCAAGCCACCGCCGCGGCCTTCCCCCACCAAACACCACCATAACCTTATCCTCCGTGCACTCCCTCTGTCAGCCATCGTGAGTTCTTCCCTTTTCTAGACCTACCATTAAAGCCAATCACCACCTTCATCCCTCTTATCCACCACAAACCACCCACATTGCTGCCACACACCCATAACCACTCGATCTACCTTCCTTTGCCAAACCCACTACCATGGCTCCATCACCCCCCGTCCCAGTTCGCCACCCCCCATCCCAGTCCGCGAACGAACTGCACAATCCCATCACCACCGTGGGAGCGGCGACCGCTTCTCTTCGTGCATGCAAACAAGCCCACCGCTACACCGCCACAAAAGTCGTACCTCTTTCCCCTTCTCGATCCACCATCTAGCCGTGCACCACCCCCTCGCTTCGCTGAAACTGGAAGCTCCAGTCGTGGCTACCACAAGCCCAATCAGCCGCCCGCGTGCAGTTCCCCCTCAGCATGATGGCACGGTGGCCGCAACCCTTTCCCTTCCCTGCGGCGGCATCCTTTTCCCCTTCTTTATTCAATCCCTTGTCTTCTCTCTTTCTCTCTCTCCCTGTTTCGAAAATGTGTCTGTGTGTAAAAGAGGGAGAGAGCTTTTCTTTTTTATTTTGGTGTGTGTGCATGTGCTGAGCGTGAGAGAGGGTGGTGAGCATATGTGGGTGTGTGTGACGTGCAGTACCCATCCCTTTTGTTACACTTATCTTTGATCTATGTTTCTTTTATTTAGGTTTGTTTTAGTGTCATTCTCTTTTGATGCACACAAAAAAAAAACTCTTGATGAGCTGTTGCTGTTTATTTTATAGTAAGAGTATTTGGGCTATTGTAGTTTTTGTCATTTAAAAAAACTTTCTTGCTATAGGGCTATTTGTTTTTTATAGAAATTTGTCTTGTTTGTTTTTTCAGAAATTTGTCTTTGGGCAGGTTCCTTTAAAAACATTTTTATTTAATTTATGTTTGAAATTAATTCTTAGGTGTCTTATTTTCATCATCCAACAAAAAAATTTACCAATAAATTGTATTTTGACAATAAGATTAACTGAGCCGTGACGGTATGCTAATTCTATGTTTTGGAATATTTTACTTGTGACAGCTTGATATTCTAAACTTCCTTTTTAAAATACAATTAACCAACCCACAATTATTTTTTAGAGAACTACGTAGCTTTGAGTTCTTCATTGTACTAGAAGATACATAGGAGCAGAAATTCCTGTCAAGCCAAACTTTAAATTTTCATAATTTTATCTTTGATTTTTTTTTATTTCATTTTCTCTATTTGTAAATATTTTAATTTGATTTTTATTATTTAGTTGTAAATATTATATTTAGTTATCTTTTTGGGTAAATTCTATATGCTTTAAATTATTATAATTTGCACAACTAACCTTTGGGTAACCGTTTTAGGACGGATGTATCAAGGTGTGTAGGGTTTAATCCCTGCCCTTTCCCGTGCATAAACAGACTCCCTGATCTAACTCTGTTTTTGCATACTAGTTTTAAATTTGTTTACAAAGAAGTTTTTCCAATGGCTTTCCTTAATAAACCTTGGTGGCGACTCCATTGAAAAAACTATTTTCAAAATATATTTGTCGCCGCCCTGTCGCGATCCAGGTTGCGACAGATGCCATTTCGATTTCTGGCCTTTTAAAGGCCATCAGCCTCTTCCCCTCTCATAGAATTGAGCAGAAACATGAACACACATACACCCATACCCTAATCTCCATTTTCTATCCCTTTTTCTTCCATTCTCTCCAATCTAGCTTTCCTAAATCATCAAGGTATGTTTAGGTTGTTAGATTTTGTCTCCGTTCTCTCCATTCTTTCACATTCTTAGTATGGATATAGTTATTTCTCTCATTATTGTCAAGTGGGGGTGCTCCCCTAAAGTTGTTAATATATGTTTAGAATAATCTAGAGCTTCTCATAGGTTGTTGATGAGTTTCATGGTTTCAGTGGCAGACATTGGTGCCATCCCTCTTTCCTGGAGTCCCTGCGATGTTGGCGATTCATAGTCTACCCTTCCAGGTGAGTGGGTTTGATCTCATGACCTTAGTTTGGTCATTATATATTTATTTATTAACGTTACAGAGCATTTTGAGGATTTGAAAATGGATTCTTAAATGATATTGCACTATATAACAAATATGTTGTACCGGAAATGCTCCGTTTGAACTTATGCATAAAAATATGATTTTAGAAATGCATGGAACCATATTTATTTCATAAAAAGCTTTATGATTTAATTCATAAATTGATTTGATTATGAATAAATTAGATTTGCTATGATTTATGAGTTGAGATTTAAGAATTTACATTTGCTAGTAATAAGAAATGTCGAACTAGAAACATAGAACTCCCTATTTGTGATTTCAGTGGTTTTAGAATGGAGAGAGTTACTGAGAAAAATAGAACTGTGAGTTAACAACAGTTATTCTGTTAACCTTGGTATACCAAGGCCCGCCAGGGGCAAGTCATCCTTGAGTTAGATCTGTCTGCCAATGACACGGTTCACCAGGGACTGAAGAGATTACATTAGCTTTGGGCTTTGTCTGCTAAGGACTAAGCACCCTCCCTACAGTTGATGAATACTCTATTCCCTTGTGTAACTCTTGAGATTTAAAAGATTATAATTAATATATAAAGTAACTAGAACTGTTTATAAATGTTGCATTTTACTGTTATTTATATATTATGTTTTCCTGTCCCATGTATGGTTATGAGTGAGGATCCATTCATTGAGTTTTGATTTGAAAACTTACCCCTCTCTTCTTCATTTTTTCACAAATACAGACATAGCTTAGGATCCTTTTCTCCCACCTCCTCAGCAGTAGTATTTCTTCAGTTTGGGGTGAAACCATATTATTTTGTTCATGGTAGATGTGCTCCAGTGATGTGACGAGCAGGGTCCCAGATCGCATATAGTCATTTTATTTTGCATTTTGATTATACCATGATTCTTTTGTATTTCACAGAAATCAACCATAGTTATTTTGTATATGAGTAACTCAGTGAAATATATGTTATAGCTACAATTATGAAAATTATTTATGAAAAAGATGTTTATTCCTAAAATTAGCAAAGTTTATTAGTTAATTTGACTTATGAATAAAGTATGTTCTATGGATAAAGAAAGCATATAGTATGATATCAAGATCACGAGGCTTACGTGGGGATCGGACTTCTCACATGCTGGTTAAGATCCTAATCGGGTCGTGACAAGGATAAAGGCACTTTTGATTGGAAGTATAAGGATCTAGCTACATTAAGTAGGTGTTGATGTTTTCTTTCAACTATTGAATTTTGTTTAGGTCTCTCAACATATGAAAACTGGTGTAAGGTTCGTTGTTTGGCTAGAAAATTTGTTAATGCCAACTCTCTGGCATTGTTAGATCTTAAAGCTTTAATGGTCAGGCTAAATTATGTCTTGACCATTGCAGAGAACTTAGATGCGAGTTGAGGGGCTTAAGACTTATTGTTAATGAGAAAAGTCTAAGTAAATCTTGTGCAACCATCAACTATTGATAGAAAAACCTATGATTTTTATAGGTTGGTGTGTGATATGGACCCCATATGTCACAATGAATTAGTTCAAAGGGATTAGTAGAAAAATTATTGTTTGAAACAATAGATAGCCTTCCTTGTTTTGCTAGTGGACAAACATTACATGTATTTTAATGGTTACAAGCATTTTTATTATTCCTACATATAGGCAAGACAGATTGCATCATCTCAATTCTAGAAAGCGAAATGTGTCTTAGACTACTATGCCAAATATCTATTGGAATATTGTTTGTGTAAGTACAAGCATTGACAACAGAAACAATGTGATTTATGGCAGAAATCTTCATAATGTACAAATTGTTCTCAAAGTTAGCCTTACCAATCATCTGAGAATTGAGGTCCTATATGAGACAATGGTTAGCATTGAAAGAAAAATGTGCATGTGAGTGAATGGTAGCAGCAAAAACAAAAACCAAATTAACCTTAACGGAAGGAATAAAAAACACATTTTTGAGTGTTAGATTTGGTAAAAGTATAATATCTCCTATTCCTTGAACCAGAACTTTGGAGTGATCACGTAGCAAAACAAAGGTATTGGCTACATTAGTTAAAGGGGTGAAGTGTTTTTAAGAACAAGAAATGTGTTTTGCTGCTCTTAAATCTACAATCCAAGTGTTGAATAAGGAATTAGGATTTCTAATATTGGTGTTATGAACAATACCTCCCAAAGGATTATTTGAAGTTTATGCAGATTTGGTGGCCTGTGAGATCTAGGCGGCAACCATTTGGAGTAGGTTTTGATATTGGAATTCAAACATGCCAAGAGTATGAACAGTTTCAGGAACTTCAAAGACTTGGTTGGTTGAAAAGTGGAAATCTTGGATTTTCATTTGTAGCTAGGAGGATAACCCACTAATTTGTAACACTTGTCTCTGGCATGTCTAATCATATTGCAGTATGAGCATTGGGGCCTATCTTTCTTTCCTTTTGTCTTGAAGTTGTCATTTGCAAACATCACAGCAAAAGCAACCTGAGATTCTTGTGCAATAGAGGAATTTCCAACTTGCTGTTGTTTCTCTTCTTAAAGAATCAAAGAGAAAGCCTTTGTTACATCGAGTAAGGGATCTTGAAGAAGAATTTGACCCCGAATTGAAGAATAGGAGTCATTCAGCCCCATGAAGATGGAAAGAAGATATTCTTGATTAGTATGATCAATAAGAACACGAGAACCTCCACAGGTGCATGCGTAAAGCGGCTTTGAAGAGTTTAACTCTTCCCAAATTGATTTCAACTTGGTATAATATTGGTGGCTAACAACAAAGGAGCCCTAAGTGAAGGTCATTAACCTTTTTTGGAGTTCAAAAGCCCTTGGGCCATTTTGTTGCTTGAACTTTATCTTCAAGTCTTGCCAAGCCTTAGCAGCAGTGTTGGCAAAGATGATGCTCTCCACAATGTCTTTGGAGACTTTATTGAGGATCCAAGACATGATGAGTAGATTATTATGATCCCATGAAGCACGAAGGACAAGATCATTTGGCCTTGGAATCGAACCATCAAGGAAGCCAAATTTGTTCTTGGCTAAAAAAGCAATGGTCATTGACCTGCTCCAAGATGTATATTTGTCAGAGATTAGCACCTGGGTGACCAAAATGAGCCCAGGGTAATTAGAGTGATGAAGGGTATATGGATTGAAAGCATCATCGAGAGATTGAGTTGTGTGCCATGGCTTCAAAATCAACATAAGTAGGGGCATGAAAGAAATGTAGAAAATGCAGAACTGAGCGAGAACTTGGAGAAAAAGAAGAACTCAGTAAGAGTAGAGAAGAATGCTCGAGGGAAATTATAGCGGAGAGGAAATTACAATTGATACCATATTCGAATAGAACATTGTGAATAACTTCATTATATTGCCCTTGATGAAAGATGTAGAATATATACAAGTTCTATGATAAGAAAAAGAAAAGACACATTTTGACTCTAACAAACTAGTGGTTAACTCTTACAAACTAATACGACTTAACTAACTATAACTACTTGAGTTAACTAATGGTTACATTGAATGTTTAACTAACAATATTCTGATACCACTCACTCATGTATTATTTAACTTTTGCAAAATATCCTTTCATTCTCTCTCATAATTAACTTAATTAATGATTTATTAGTACTTCTAGTGTATTTTTAGATTCAATATTATTAACCCAAATAAAACATTTCGTGACTTCTGGTTTTAGTGGATTTTTATTTTGGGACATAATTCAAATTTTTCTCATTATTTTTATAATATAATTTTAAGTTTAGTTTTACACATGCGGATGAAAAAAAATGATCTCAAATTGATTAATACACACAACCTTATGTTAGTATTTTTATACTTTTCTATTTTAATAAAATGACATTAAAAATGAAAATAGGTTTAGTAATTTTGTTAGTAGAATATAATGTATGAATTAAAAAATAATTCTTATTAATAAATTCAAATTTTAATCAATATTCACTGTCATTATAAATTATCATGTTATTTAATGAATAATGTGATAATACAATTTGAATTAAATAATTTTAAAATTAAAATAAAATTTAAGAGATTGATACCATAAATACTATTATACTATGTTTATTTAATTTTAGGTTAAATTAAATAACACTAAATGGTTAAATATTGAATACATATATAGAAGTACAACTTAATATACAGGCATGATGACAGAGTATGATGAAAATGTAATATAAAATACAATGTTTTTTAGGGGTTGGTCTAGCTAAAATTTTTGAGTTTGGTTATAATGCTGGGTTTGCTAGTGTATATATCTTGAGAAAATAGTTTTCTGTGTTGTTTAAAAGTATGAAGCACTTGAGGCGACTTTATTGTATTTTCTCTTAACCTTGGCTAGTTGTGGAGACTTGTTTACCCAATTAATATATATATAGATATATATATATATATATATATATATATATATATATATAAACTACATATCTTTTTCTCATTTTATATGATATTTATGTAATATTAAAACAAAAAAAAACAAGCATTATTATGTTTAAACTGCTTTTACGATAAATTACCTGGAAGATAATTAAGAGAATCAACTTGAGAGACGATTAATGTATTACATATTCATGTGAAAAGTTAAATTTAAAATTTGTGTTTTATAAGAAAAAATGAGGAAAAATCTTTTAAACAACATAAAAAAAAATGTGTAAGCAAAAATAATGAAAAAATAAGAGAAAACTTTATGAAAAATGTTGGCAATAATGTGCTTGAATGAAACTAACAAAATTGATGATTTAATAGTTTAATTATAAGGGAAGAATGAAGGGTATTTTAGGAAAATGAAATAAACACTAATTAATTGGGAGTGGAAATACTAAAATGAGAGTGGCATTATGATCAAAATATTATTCTCCATGTAAGGAGAATAGGATAATATGCTGATAGTTGGAGTTGGTTAGATGGAGTTAGTTAGATCCAGTAAAGTTGGTCAGAGAGTTAGCTTCACTCTCAGCCACTCATTCACTTGTATATAAATGCTTCAATAACTGTATCATCGAGTGTGCAATCATTACACAATATTCAGTTTTCTTGCTCTCTGGTTTTCCTCTCGTTTTCTCTCTTCTCTCAGCCTAGCACGGATACCTTCATGGTATCAAAGCTTAGGTTCTAATCACCATGACCTCCATTGATTCCACACAAACTTCACATATGCATCTTCTGTCGCGCCACAACAGTTCTCTAATCCAGTCTCGTACAAACTGGATGAAGAAAATTTTCTACCATGGAAGGAGTAGGTCGAAGCTACAATTGAAGGCTATGATTTGTTGAATCATGTTCTTGGAACGGAAATACCGAGAAAATTTTTGACACAGCAAGATCAAGATCTCAATGCTATGAATCCAGAGTATCAGAAATGGAAGAAGCAGGATACATTACTTAAGTCGTGGTTGTTGCCTTCCATGTCGAAGCCGTTCACTACTCGAATGATTGGATGTGAGCTATCACATCATATATGGAAAAGGTTAGAAACATATTTTGCCTTTTAGATTACAGCTAAAGTTAGTCAATTAAAGAACAAGCTAGGATATCTCAAGAAAGAAGGATCTGTTAGCGATTATTTGCTTGAAGTAAAGAAGATTGTTGATGCGTTAATCTCTGTTGGTGCAACTGTGAGTGATGCGGATCATGTGAAGGCAGTTCTGAATGGATTGCCTGGGGAGTATTCAGCATTCATCACAATGATGATTTCATGGCCTGTACCTGTTGTCACAACGTGCCCGGAGGGCGCCACGATGGGAATGACAACCGATTTTTAAAATAAAAACAGGAGTCGCCACCAATTTTAATTCTGGTTAAAATTGGAAAACCTTTTGATTTGCAAACTGGTCTTTTAAAAGAGATTTGAGGTTCGGGAGTCTGATTATGATTAGAGAAGGGTGGAAACTTAATCCCACTGCACCCCTAATACATCCGTATAAATACGGTTACCCTAGAGCTTATTATGCAAAATGATTATAATTTTATAATATTTATTTTTCCCAAAACTTATAACAATTGCATATTTACAAAGAAATAAAGTTAAAATTAAAATAAGAAATAAAGAATAAATTTTATAAAAAAAGGATTTTGGCTTGATAGTTGTCGGCTATGCCTACGTATCCTCTGGTGCAATGAGGAACTCAAAGCCACGTAATTCTGTAGAAAATAAGTGTGTATTGAATTGATTTATTAAAGAAACTAATTTTTCAAAAAAACTAAAACCCACTCTTGCACAGGATTTAGGATAGTATAGACTATACAATAAACCCTTACATTCTTATGAAACTTGAGGATGGCAAGCCATACATCAATATCACAAGTTGTTGCGTGGATTAAAAAAAAAGTGCGTTGTTGATTTTAATTTAAAAGAGAATAAAAACATGTGTTAATTAATTTTAATTTTGAAAATAAATTTTTGATCGATTAAATTGTTCAAAAGGAAACCCGAAAAAGCTCCTTATTATTAAGTGAAAAGAAAAAAAATTTTACAAACTCCAATCGGAAGTTGGCAAAATTAAACGATAAACACAAACACACAAATAATCTAAACAAAATACATAAAAGCAAAGTAATCAAACTAAATAAGAACAAGGATCTTAATTACTACTTTTTTTTAACCCTTTAAAAAAACTTTATCACACAAAAGGGTACAACCCAAAAAATTTTATCAGATAGTTATTTTGTAAATAAAAACGGTTACAAAAAAAAATTTAATTCTAAGCCCAACTAGCCTATAGACCCAATACGAACTAACCCCAACAAAAACAAAACAAAAAAAAATTACACCTCTCTCTCTCCCTACTCTCACGCGGTCACACACACAAAGCACACACACAAAGCACACACACACACACACAGCACTCTCACACATATCCTCACACACACGCAGCACACGCTCACACACTCACATCTCTCTCTCACCGACACACACATCTTCACTCTCTCACTCACGCTCAGCACATACACACACATTTTAACACTCACACGCGGAGAGAGATGAAAACAGAAGGGAAGAGAGGAGAGATCGAGGGGAAGAGAGAACGAAGGAAGCCATCGGCACCACGTCGAGAACCGAGACCATGGTGGGATATCTGCGAGTGCGTGGCGATGGGGATGGTTGGGGCGGCACCGACTTGCGGGACGCGGTGATTAGCGAGGCGCGGAGAGGACCAGAGATGGAGGTGGAATGGCGGCTTGGTTCCCGTGAGAGATCCGCGATGGTTCGGGCTCGATCTGGTAGCTGTTAGCGCGGAAGTCATGGATCTGGTGGTTGGGAGAAGGAAACGCAACCAGGTGTAGCGGCGGGACGACTCCGATGATGACGCGAGCATGGGTGGGGAGTGGCGGTTTTGGGCGAGTGGGAAGCTGCGGTAAGAAGGAATCACGGTGGTGGTGTGGCCTTGGAAGGGAGGCTCACGGTGGAGACTATGTGATGATGAGGGGAACCGGCCTGAGGGGATAGCTGAGCTTTGGCGATTTTATGATGATGACAGTAGGAGGAGGCCACCGGTGGTGGTGGCTTTGGTCGCGATCTGGAAATTAAAGAAGACACTGGCAGTCATGGCAGGGAAGAGGAGGTGCGCGGCGGTGACTGGTCGCGTCGTTGCAGGGTCGTCGTGGTGGCTACCAGTGATGGCGCGATGAAGACGATGGAATGGAGGCTACATGGAGAGGGAGAGAGAGGTTGAAGGGATGTGGCACCTGAGCAACCGCGATGGTGGTGGACCTCACGACCGTAGCAACTGGACTTCATGGCGGTGGATCCGATAGTGATGGTGAAGGAACAGAGGTTGAGGATGGTGGTGGCACGGTGGAAGGAGGATGATGATGAGGGGAGGCCGCGGCCACGCTTGGTGTGCCTGGGGGAAGCCGCGGCCTTTCCAGTTTTCTTCTTCTCTTTTTTTTTACATTTTTTATATTTCTAATGCAAAATTGGTGCTGTTGATTTTGGATTTTACCTTGTCTTTTCTGTTGTTGTTACTGGACTATAATACTGGGATGGTTGCTGGATTGATTGAATTGAATTGTTGCTGGATTGTCACTGTGTTTCGGATTTCCTTGCAGGTTGATTCAAAAAATTTTCTATCCCCTCCCTGTTGTTGATTCTGGATGATTTATCATGTTATTGGTCAAATGAAATTATTGTTCTTGTCCGTTTTACAGCTAGCCAGTAAACCTGTAATCATCACAAAGGGAAGGAATGATGTTGCTGGGGAGAGGAACTCATGATGCTGTCCGTTTCCTCTCCCCGTTTGAGAAACAGTCAAAATTTGGAAGAAGAATCCAATGCTCCATTTTCCATTTTTTCTTTTTTCTTGAATGACCAAGGGATCCAATATCCCTTTTTTTTTTTTTTTTTACTTTAGGGAATCCAACGTTCCCTCTTTTTTCCTTTTTTTTTTTTGAAAACAGACTGAAAAGGTAATGGGCTAAAAAAAAAAGTAATAGGAATGGGTTGTAATAAAAACTGGCTAAACAGATAAAAATCAAATAAAATAAATAAACAAATAAGATCAAAATAAAAATGATGGACAAAATATGGTGTCCACACCTGTTTCAATTGGAGAACTAGAAGCACTTTAAATGGCGCAAGAAGAGCTAATTGAGAAATATCGTAGACATGACTCAGTAGTTCATGCTAACATAGCTCAGTACACTTCTCAGTTTCAAGGATGAGGTAGATCTGGACAATTTCGTGGCTCCTTTCATGGCAGAGGAGCTAGATCTGATGCTCGAGGTGGCAGATTTGATACTCGAGGAGGCAGATTTGGTGCTCGAGGAGGTAGATCTGGAGGACTCTATTCTTCTAATCGCCCTAAGTGTCAAGTGTGTAGCAAACTAGGCCACACTACCCTGGAGTGCTGGTATCGGTTTGATTCAAGCTATGGAGATCAATCTTCAGGTTCGAGCTCCACAAATGAAGGTGGAAGCACAAACCAAAACTCACATCATGGAGGTCAGCATTACTCAACACCACGAGCTAACCTCACCATTGCCACACCTAGTACATTGGAAGATCAGAATTGGTATCCTAATTCGGGTGCTATTCACCATATGACACCTGATTCTCTTTATTTCATGGAGAAGCAAGATTATTCAGGACCAGATCAAGTCCTTGTTGGTAACGATTCTACACTTTCTATCAAACATGTTGAAAATGCTAGATTTACATCAGATCTAAGTAATTTCACATTTAGATTGAATAATATGCTACATGTTCCTAAATTAACCAAAAATCATCTTAGTGTGCATCAGTTTACTAAGGATAATAATTGCTTCCTTGAATTTCATCCTCATAAATGTTATGCCAAATCTCAGGGAACCAAGGAGACTATTCTCAAGGCTCATGTAGAAACGGCTTATACAAGTTTCGAAGGCTAGCAGCCTCAGTAGCAGAACTGTTTTGGATTCGAAATATGATGCAGTAATTGCATATTCCACTCACTGCCACTCCTAAGGTGTATTGTGACAATCTCAATGCAGTGATGATGACTGCCAACCCCATCCTGCACTCCAAATCCAAGCACTTTGAATTGGACTTATATTTTGTCAAGGATCATGTCTCCAAAGGTCGAGTTCAGGTCTGCCACATTCCTGCTGAGCACCAGGTTGCAGACATCTTCACAAAACCTATCTCTTCCACCTTGTTCAGCAAGTTCAAGGACAAACTCAGAGTTGTTGATAAGCAAACCCTGAGCTTGAGGGGGATGTAAGGAGAATAGGATAATATGATGATAGCTGGAGTTAGTTAGATGGAGTTAGTTAGAACCGGTAAAGTTGGTTAGAGAGTTAGCTTCACTCTCAACCACTCATTCACGAGTATATAAATGCTTCAATAATTGTATCATCGAGTGTGCAATCATTACATAATATTCAGTTTTCTTTCTCTTTGGTTTTCCTCTCGTTTTCTTTCTTCTCTCAGCCTAGCACTGATACCTTCACTCCAAGATAAGTGATTAGGACCCGCATGCCCTGCATGTCAAATAATTTATAACTTTGCATAGTAGAGCCAAGTCACAGGAGGCTTAGGCCAAGTCCTGCACACTTTTCTCTGTTTTTCTTTTCAATTCTTTTTAGGTGCCCACTCCTCTACAGTTGAGAGTCAATGCATGTGTTTATAGTCATTTTTAACCACATTTCTCAAATGTGGTTAAACGCAGATAAAAGTGTGGCCAAACACACATCAGTTACTGTACAAGTTACTATACAAATAATTGAATGTGGACGGTCCAAATTTAGTTAAAAATTCAGTTGCCTTTAACCACATTTTGTAAATGTGGTTAAAAGCAAATAGTGTGACAATTATCACATTTTTAAAATGTGGTTAAATGAAATTAATTTTGTAGCTAAACAGCCACACACTCTACCTCCTCCCATTCCCCCACAACCTCCTCTTCGCCGATGTCGATGACTTCATCCACCTCAAGCACAAGCAAATCTAAAACTGGTCTTTTTGTAATATGCCCACAATAAGAACACATAAACCAACCCCACATGTTCTGATCTCTATATGGATTCAAGCAGTTGTGACACCGCCTAGTAGCCGTCTTCCTCAGCTTCTACATTTTTATGGTCTTAAACCTCTTGCTATCCTTAAGCCAAGAATTCCTTCACACTCGCCAAGCCGACAACTGAGGCATCAAAATTTTATAACAAAAGAGAGTAACTAACAACCCAACACAACAAAATAAAAATAAAAATGAATGCTTTTGAGAACTTTTTCCTCTTCTTCCAAATCAATATCCAACAATTTTAGATACAAAAACTTCAGAACTCTAAAATTCCAAACTCAAAAAACACAAAGAAATTCCAGAATCATTCATAGAAAACATAAAAAGAAAAAGAAAAAATCAACCAATTGGTACAACTAGTGCATTGAAAATTGAAATTGAATGAAGAACTTAGCAATAGAAAAAACGAAAAAAGGGGAAAATTTTCAGAGCTTCGGCTATAGTGATTGTGGCATCAATCAAAAGCGAAATGGAAGGGGAATCGAGATCTAATAGTGGATGAAGACACTAGAACTAAAACCGAAGGTAAGTTTGAGTAACATTCGGAAACTAGAAGAAGAGAAAGAAAGAGAGAGGGAGGGGAATTTTCTTTACGAAGGTGAGGAGGAATGGGTAGTGTGGGTGTAACAAAAAAAGTAAAATGGTGCAAGTGAGGAAGGGGTGGTGATGGTGGTGGCAGAGGAGGGAGGAGATGGCTTGGTGGCAACCATCACCATTGGAGGAGGGGTGCGTCAAAGAGGTGGGCAGAGTGAGAATGAAGGACATAGAGGAAGGAGACAGACAATGGTGTGAAAGTGTTTTAGTGATTTGCTGCATATTTAATTTTATTTAACTACGTTCATAAAATATGGTTAAAATACGACTGCATCCGAATGCATTGACTGTCAACTGTAGGGGAGAATTTGCCTTCTTTTTATTGGGTAAAGTTTAGGTGAGATTATGTTATCTGTTCACGAAATATGACGAGCCAGTAATAATAATTGAATCAAAGGCTCTTTTGTTGACTTTTTTCGACCAAATCAGATCAAAATGGAGCTCCTTTCTAAAATAAAAGCATATAAATTTATAGGCATGGAAATCCATCAACACCAGAGAACCTCCCATTAAAATAAGCATCTTGAATAAGAAGCTGTATGGCAAAAGTTGTAGGTTTGTAAAAATGGAAAAAACAAAAAGACATGAAAACATGTAATCCTTTTTGTTACCCAGATATTTCTTTTTCCTTACGTGTTAGTTTCGTTATCTATTGCCTATGAATGCGCTGAACTTGGAGTAGAAGGAGAGGCACCGGCTGGTGAATTTCATCTCCAAATTAAATAGATTTCCTTTTTATTTTTAATGAACTTTCATTTATTAATAAGTAAAAATAATATTCAGTTTATATAGAGAAATTGATATAACGGAATTTTTTTAAGGAGGCAGATCGAAATGCTCCGCAGATATAACAGATTTTGATAAAGTATAAAATAAGTGTAACCGTTGAAATCCATGATAGAGCAGCACAGGGAATAAACAATAGAGATAACTGACAGAATTCAAATGGTCAAAATTTACCAAATAATTAGAAGTTGATTTCATACTCTAATGCTACCGTTACATTCAATAAAAATTATGCAATATTAGACATTAGAAGTTTATTAGATCATACATAATTATTAATTTTACATTTTTTTTTCTTTCAAAAAGCACGAGGAACCCGTCCATACGACTTCAACCCACCACAATGTCATAATGCTCACGTGATGTTGATGAAAGGCCTCAGCGAAGTTCTCTCCGGCCCATATATATTATTAATTTATTATGTCCTGCCTACGACAAGAGATGTTCACAGCCCACAGTTTGACCTGGTGAAAACAGTGTTCATACTGGTCACTGGTCAACCATCCGCCCGTGAATGGATTTGGATGGCCAAGACAATTTCATACCTTGTGGCCTCATGGGCCTCATTCCCATTTTTGGTCGTTCATTTACGTCGAATTCTTTGTGGCGAACAACCATTTTGACCGTCTAATATAGAGACCGATTGGAAGTGTTTTTTTATTTTTATTTTTTAAAACTGTTTTATAAAATAGGTGTAAGTTCAATTTTTAAAAATAAAAAAATAAAAAAATTTGTTTGGTAATTTAATTTCAAAAATAGTTTTTGAAAGTTAAAAAATAGAAAATCTGTTTGGATAATTTTTTTAAAAAATAACTTTTAAAACTAATAAAATAAAAAACTGTTTGACAAATGACATTATTATAAATGACAAATTTTAACTATTATGTTTTATATATATAATATTTTCTATAGATACTTAATAAATAAGGTCTTAATACAACTTCCTATTCTAAAAATAATCTTAACACAATTTGATATCAATTTACATTTATAAATCCATTTGTAATCTATGCTTGATTTTCTCATAGCCACATCCAATTTGCAATTTGATCACGAAATCTTGTCATTGCCCTTACAGTTTCATCAGTCAATATTGTTATGTTGTCCTTATTGAAATTCACATCTACATTTATATTATCATTCGTAGCTTCAACATTAGACAGATCCCTATCCTCCCATTCTCTAAACAATCTGTCCCGCATTCCCCACTTACGCACATAGTTATGAATTGTACAATATGCTATGATAATAAGGTGTTGTCTAGAAGGCCTATATGGTGGCATTCGCCTCTAAATGGGAAATCTTGCTTTCAAGACTCCAAAATATCTCTAAATTGTTATTCTTAAAGAGGAGTGTCTAAAATTAAATAATTCCTTTACAATTCTAGCTTGTCAACCTCGTCCATGAAACTCTTGTGCATGATGTCTTTCACCTCTGTAGGGTGGGAGAAAGTCTCCAGTACATAGATACCCAGAATCCACAAGATAATATGAACCTAAAGCAATGAACAAGTATTAATATGAATACTGACAATATCATTATATAACAATTAATAAAGAGCAATTTAACACATAATGTAAATTATGGTATCAAACATAAATATATCACCTTCAGAAGGCCAAGGAAAATCTGCATCTGGATTAGTAAGTGCATCCGGAAAAACTTTTGAATTATGAGCACTACCTTCCTAACCAGCATATAAATATGTGAATAGCATATTGAAGTCACATATACACAAAAGATTTTGTGTGATGGCTCCTTTCTACTTCTACATGATGTTTGCTTACTAGCTGGAGCCCATGCACTTATGTGTGTTCCATCAATCGCCCTAATACAATTCTAATATAAATATATGTAACAAACATATAAATTTATCATAATATTTTAATTTGACAAAAGAAAATAGCACCAAACATCATATGTGATGAAAGAAAAAGGATTAACCTTGAACCATGGATAATATTTTGGATTATTCTAGATATGCTCAGGCAATTCTGTGGATTCTTGCTTTATGATTTCTTTACGTAATTTACAAATTGCTCTCAAAACAATCTTGAAATGATGATAAACTGTTTGGGTAGAATGTTGAAATTGATCTACTACTACTCTATGACGTATATTATGTCCTATAATGAACAAAAATATTGCTACTTGTTCTTTTAAAAACACACCTCTTGAGTCGTCTAAATAATATTTGCTTTTCAATTCTTCACACAAAGCAATATAACATGCTTTTTCCATACGCAATAACTCAAAGCAAACAGTTCCAGATTCCTTCAAAAGCTCACTAACAAATTCTTGACCACTTAATGCCGATATTCTAATAGGAATTTTGTGATAAAATTGATACTCATATTCAGCAATCAAATTTAGCAACAATAATTTAGTAAATTTAGATTCATCATCACTAGAGTCAAATGATGATGATGATGAAGATCTTTTATCTTCTGAGATACTTTTACTGCCTGAAGGATGATTATCAATTTCTATCACAATTGAACCTGGCATTAAACATAACATGTATTTTAATAAATACTAATATAACCATTACACATTGCTTTAAAAAACAAGACATAATTGTCAAAGCAAACAGTCACATAAATTTAAACAACACATGCATTTTAATAAGTACTAATATAACCATTACATATTGTTCTAAACAACAAAATATAATTGTCAAAACAAACCAGACACATAAATTTAAACAACACATACATAATAAGTATCATTAACACAAATAATAATACATAAAAGTAGTCACTCAAGCCTATCCAACCATGCTTTTCTCCTATGCCTAGCCATATTTAAAAATGCTTCTCTATAATTGGCATCTTTGAATTTTTCCACTGCCTTCATATAAGAGTCATCTAAGACATCATCCATCTTTTCAAGCTCTGTTATAAATTTAGCCGTAGTGTACTCAGTTGATGCAACTGTAGTACTAAAGGCTTCTAGACTCTTTGCCCTATACCTTTCAGTTCTAGCCATTGAAGCTTCTTTAGTAGCAGTGACAGTATTAGTTTCAGCATCCCATCCAACTCCAATTTGTTGCAGCAACTGAGAAAATATTCCATGTTGTTGCTTTAACCTCTTAAATCTTTGTTTAATTTGTTTCATGTCGTATTCGCGTCCAGTTCTTCGATTAAGGGTATGTAAGATGGGTTGCCACATCTTAGGTGAAAACACATTATTCCTCGTACTCTCCTTGTTAACCTCCTCAACCATAACGTCTATAAAGATTTTCACAGATGAAGAGGGCCAAAGTGAAGACTCTTTTCTCTCATTTTCCATCTACAATAGTGATCACAAATTAGCAAAAAGGGATATATATAAAAAAGAAGATATTAACGGGAGTATAACTAAAAAATCACCATATATGTGAAATGCAAATATTACATCCGGTCTAACAATAACATAAACATAAAGAAAAGAAGCAAGCAAGACAACTATTTTTGTTTATATACTGAGTTTTGAACACGTAACATAGAACACATTTTTCTTTGTAATCAACAAATTAACAGGAATAATAATTTTTTAAATTCCAGATTTTCTAAAGTCACCTCTTAACTTGTTTTTATTGGTTACATCCTCTTGGCTTGTTTGATATTAATAATTAGGTTCACTCATTTCTCACATTCAAATATTCATATATTAATTCTTTATTGCTCAAAAGTAAAATCATACGAAATACACAAATTCAATTGAAAGTAATCTTCACCGCATGATTTTCACCCTTCTAAACTTAATCTTTGCTATTACATGAATTAAGAGAATTTATATGCATACCACTTAGAAAGAACTTTTATTCTAGAACTTACAAGTTAGATATCCCTAAATCACCAAGAACTTACAGTAAATTCCTCAACTCGTTAATGTATGTTCCTCTATCAATACGAGCAGCGAATTTTTGCTGTGTAAGTTGCAACTATATAAGTAAATAACCTTTCACATCACTCTTAATCGTATAATGAAGTTATTTTAATTTTTTACTCAATATGAAATCTTTTATGTTATGTCATAGTTGCACGCTTGCATTATAACTTTGATTAAGTATATAATTTATACATGTACATAATTATTTTAGTTAAAATGGTATGGTCTTTTGGTGAATAGAAGGGACACAATCTAAAAGAAACAAGAAAAACAAAGAGTAAGCAAAACAATATGAATTGCACGAGATGGCACTAGCCTCTAAGACAAATCAACAAAAACCACCCAAGACAAAAGTCTCTTGGAGAATGTCCCTAGAAAAAAAATTCCTCGGACTTGGAGAGGCCATTAGACCAAAGCTCTCACAACCATAGGGTCTGCACAAAATAAATCAGCCAGCCTATGCTTTTCCAATTAACAATTCCATAATGCCTTCGTCTTGTAAGTTTATGAATCAGATTAAAACATATCTAATCAAATCAATTAAGTTTGTTCCTTTGATCACCACAAATATAAAATTACAATGTCGCACATGACAGCGAAAAGATAAAAGAAGCTTTATGGAGATCAACAGTGAAGAAGCACTCTAAATCACCCTGATTCTTGTTGGAGATGGAGAGAAGCACATAAAGAGAGAGAGGGGCAGGGACTTACTGCTCAGGCGAAGGCGGTGGCGAAGTTGGCAGATCCGAGGAAGCAGGTGACGGGGCCGGCAGATCTGGAGGAGTAGGAGGAGGGGCCGGCAGATCTGGCCTTGGCAAGTGGTGGGGCCGACGGATGTGCTCCTCGAAGCTTCACAGGTCGAGGTGTCAGTAGCTGTGGTTGCGGCAAGGGGGAGCAGCTTGCAGTGGATCTTGGCTTCTAGAGGCTTCGGGTGGTAAGATGTTTTGTTGCCGACAAGGGAAATAGCTCGCGTAGCTTCACAAGCGTGGATGGTTTCGGGCTGGTTCTCCAAGGCAGAGCTTCACAGGCGCGGCGCTGCACAGCGGGGGGAGCTCTCTGGAAGAAAGAGAGAGAAACGGAGAGAAAGGAAGCTTCACTTGGATGAGAATGGTGAGTGAACGGGAGGAAGAAGCATCCCATGAAATAGAAAAAAGGGCGAATGGCAATGACAAAGGATTCGAAGACATGAACAAAACACAAAGATCACTTTAATCACAAAAATGCCACCGTGTTTTTTGCTATTCTAAAAACATAAAACCAACAAAACAACTCAATTCTGTTTTTGTTTTTCAAGTTTTAAAAACAGGGTTTGGATTTTTTGTTTTTAAAAACAACTTTTACAAAATAAATACCCAAAAAAAAAATTTTGATCTTTTATTTTTAAAAATCAAAAACAGTTTTTAAAAATATTAGCCAAATAGGCTCATAATTTAGGGTAAAATATATTTCATCCCTAAATTTTAGATTATGTTCAGTTTATCCTAATTTAACCTTTTAAAATATGCATCATGACAATCTGAATTTTTCGAAGAGTACAAAATACCTTCCGACTTCCAAATAGTGCAAAACATCCCCTGACTTCCAAATAGTGCAAAACTTTAGGTTATAGACAGGGTACCTGGTTGCACATGACAATACAAAACAAGGGGATTAAATGCACATGAGAATTCAAAACAAAGTGTCTGGTTACACAAATTAAAAATATTAGGGGTTTAAGTGTATAAAAACCATGTATTCACCATTTGTCAAAATTATATTGAGAGGTGTTTTACACTGTTTAAAAAGTCCAAGGTATCATGATATACATTTTGAAAGGTTATGGTGTAAACTGCACAAGATTTAAAATTGAAGGGATAAAATGTATTTTACTCTACAATTTATCAACTCAACCACTTTTTCAATAGAATAATAATAAAAAAAAAACTCAACCACTTTGATTATCGAAAATATGGTGGAACACTCCCTAAAAATTGAACAATCCATATATCACATCAACATGTTTAATATCAAATATTATAATCCAAAATCAATAGCCAACATACTAGCATATTCCCAGAGTTTTTGTTATAGATATAAAAGGGACAAATTATATAAAAGATCATACTTAAACTTTATGATCCGATACTTAAATCAAAAGAACTAAAGCTATGTTCTATAGCTGTAAAATACTAGACACAACAAAACATAAGCCTATCTAAATAATGGAGGCCTACCAAAATGGTAGCTTCTGGACAAAACAACAAATCCCAAGGATGTGCTACTTGACAACCTACAAATCTGAAAGAAATGAGTGAGGTGAGTCACAGAAACTCAAAGAGGGCATACAAACAAGTGGACAAGAATGAGAAACCAACAAACATATGAACTTTTACATAAAACGAAATAACTCAAAAATCATGCAAGTGCTCAAAGTAACTGGTGGAAATAATTGTTCCCAAATTTCATACTTTCTGAACATTTTCAAAAAAACAAACCCATAAACCAAAACACAAAATACATTCTTGTTACTTTTCATAAATGATTATTCCCAATAAAACTAACTATTTTTCCAATATTCCATGAGGTTTACATGAGAAGAATTAAATCATATGAGGAGTTGTCTCAACCCATTAAATCATAAATTTTCACAATTCATTAATTAGGGTCCTCTTGCCCTTTTGTCTCAATGAAAATATATGTGCATATAGGTTGTTACTACTCTTCGCTACAACGAGTGGCATTATTGCTACATCTCTTCGCTTAGGAGTGACATTTCAATTGCATTTTTCCTCTATGACAAGTGGTTGTTCTAACTTAGAACTCATCATGCTTTCTAAAACAACTTAGCAAAATGTATTACTTTTTAGAATTCGTAAAACATTTTTCTATATAGTTCTATCCCTAACAAAAATAACACTTTTCATAATTCATTTTAATACAAAAACCATAAAATACAACAAGCCATCAAGTTATAAAAGTAACAAATAGAGCTATTAATAATTTCAAACCAGTCATCAAGCCATAATTTAAACACCATCATAAATAAGCAAGCTAACTAGTCAAAATAACTAATCAAATAATATAGAATAAGAGTTTATCAACTTCAATAAATTAATTCCTCCCATGAAAATAAATTCAGAACATTGTCACTAAGTAAATAACCACTCACAATACAAAGAAGTCAATTGGGTTGTTCTCTAATATATATGAAAATAGTAACTGGATTCGAGTCAACAGAATCGTGCCAACACATGCATTTTGAAAATCATAAATAATTCATTTAAAGACAATTTACCAATTAGAAAGCTTACAAAGTGAAATCCCCAAATTGTTAGATCTAAGGCTGCCAAGGATAAGAATAAAAATCATAGTTTGACTTACCCACTATAATATAGTAAAGGTTTAATCAATTCGTCAGTCTTTATAGTTTTACTGAATTTTCAATTGGGTCCCATATTTTAAAAGTTTTCAATTGGGTTCCTATACTGAAAATAATTGTTTATTTAGGTCCCTGACCCCATCAGCCATTACAAAAATATGAGAGTTAATAGCATATTCCCAGAATATTCTTTTACTATAATTTTATTTTTTACAAAAAAAATTAATGCTCACTTTAGTTCCTCGGTTTTCATGCATAAGTCATTTTAATCCTTCAATTTAATAAAGGATATTGGTTGGGAGAAGGTGGAGCTTTATTTCCCATTGACTGACTTATATTTCCTATTGGCAGTGCTCTATGTCATGTTGGCCGATCTCTATGTTATGTTGGCCTATCTCTATTTCCTATTAGCCGAGTTGTAGGTCATGTTGGCCGATCTCTTTTTCCTATTGGCCAAGCTGTATTGCATGTTGGCCAAGCTCTATTTTCTATTTGGCCAATCTCTATTTCCTATATGTGGAGCTTTATTTTCCATTGGTCGTGCTATAAGTCATGTTGGCTGAGCTTTATCTCATTTTAGCCGAGCTTTATTTCCTATTAGTCAAGCTCTATGTCTTGTTGGCCGAGCTCTATTTCCTATTGTCGAGCTCTATTTCATCTTGGCCAAGTTCCATCCCCACCAGGAACTCCTAGAATATGTGGGATTTTTAAATACAAAATTATAGTAAAAGAATATTCTGGGAATATTCTTTTAACTCGCGTTTTTGCAACGGGTGATGGGGTCAGGAACCCAATTAAATATTTATTTTCAATTTAGGGAGCCAATTGAAAACTTTTAAAATGTAGAGACTCAATTGAAAATTCAATGAAACTATAGAGACTGACGGATTAATTAAACCTATAATAAAACTTAAGTTTCTAACTCATTAGATTTTTACTTAAAAGTCAAAACATATGGTCGTAAATCATTTTAATGCTACTCATTTGCTTTGAGATCAACCCTATAGTAACCAACAAAAAAAAGGCAAATTGAGGTCAAAGACTCACCTCAAACTTTGGAATCTAATGGATTGAAGGATTTCATGACAAAGATGACAACAACAGAGTTTTTGTTTTTGATTGGTGATGGAAAAAATGAAAGAAACGGAGAAAGGGAGAGAGGGAGAGATCATGAGATGTTCGAGGGGAGTAGAAAAGTGTTGTTTATAGTGGGTATACCCATCCTTTCCCCATTTTATTTTCTATTTCCAACGCTGTGAAAAATTGTCACTCCCTTCTTATTTTGTTACAATACATTGTCTTAGGCTCAATATGTGTAATTCCTTTTAACAACAGTAAGTATGAAGAACCCTATATCACTTTATCTCATGATGTTATTGTTCATGATGATCACTTATTGTTTATGCTTATACGTATTTTGATCTAAATTGATTAAACAATTTTATTTCTTTGATTTTTCACTTGGTTATATGTATATTTATCTCTGTAATTCAATGGGATTTGCATTATTCGTATCATCTTTCTTGAGTATGTAAAATTTGTGTTCTTAATTCGAATTATTGAATAAATGAGTGGTGTGGTATATTGTACTTGTACGTTTTAGATTTTTAGTTAAATTCGAATAACAAGCAATATTCCATTTATTTGAAAGCTAGAGTTTTTATGAGAAATTAAGGGAAGAGATAAAATCTGAACTTTTATGCTAGTGAAAATGTCGAGAATAGTCAAGAATAACCGATATGAAGTATGAGCACATGCAGCTTATGATTCGAACAATTTCAACCTAATAGTTGATTTAAGGGTAATGAGAGTAATAGTATCTAAACAACATGAATGCTTATATATGACCTTGAGTGAGGGTTAGACAATAATTTTTAATAGTAAAACTACAACATCTAACATGATTAGGAATGGAGAAGGCATTGGTGGTAACATGTCTATTGGGCTCGAGTATTGCATCTAATATTGATCATGAAAGGTAAACAAAACCAAGGTGACATGGATAGCAGTGGTAATGCTCTTGCAATTAAAGATGTTAGAGAAGATAAGAGATTAGAAAATGAAAAAGGTGCAAATGAAAGAAAAGACAAAGAAACTCATGGTGAATTTGATTTTGATATTGATGATAGCTTCAAAAAGGTTATGTTGAGTAAGGTCAAAAGAAGAAGGAGATATTATTAAGTAGTTAACGTTGAAAATTTTTGTGTTGATGAAAGTAGTTCAAGAGTGCGAGTTGAAATAATAGAGGTGTTACAAATTGCTGATTAGGCAATCAGTCATGAAATGGAAAGCAAAAAATATGGAGTAAGCGGTATACTTTAATCTGAAAGGAAAAACTTACTGGTTAATCACCTTAGCTTATGAGAGCCTTAGAAAGCATTATGAAGCTAGTGACGGTATATTGGAAAATTCTACTTATGAGATATTCAATTTGTACCTATACCAAATCAAGACATCAGTATGTTGTCTAAGACATTGAATAAGGAAATCAAAAGCTGAAAGAAAGCATGATTTTACTCTGATCCTCAATTATACTTTTACATTTTTTCCCTTTGGATGACTTGATTTCGCTCTGCCTTTTCTTTTCCTAGTTATTTGATGTCTTACACAAGATACTTATGTCTTGATTTGGTATAAGAAACTAAAAATATTGTAAATAGAATTTTCCAATAACATCACCAACTTCAGAATGCTTTCTTAGGCTCTCATAATGTGAGGTGATTGATAGAAAGTTTTTCCTTTATGATTAAGTTTGCCACTTCCTCTTCAACTTTTACTTTCCTTTTTTCAAGATTGATTGCCTAACCAATAACTATTAGTTGCTCCATTATTTCAGCTCGCATTCTTCAGCTACTTTCATTAACATAATTTTTCAACATTCATTGCTTAATAATATCTCGTTATTCTTTTGACCTTACTCAACATAACTTCACCCTCTTTAAAGTTATCATCAATATAAAAATCAAATTCATCATCAGTTCTATTATTCACATCTTCTTCATTTTCTATCCTCTTATCTCCTTTAATATCTTTAATTTCAAGAGCATTACCACTGTTCTCCATGTTATGTGGATTTTATTTACCTTCCATGCTCAATACTACTTGTAATGCTCAACTTCCAATGACCATCTTACCACTAGTGCTTTCTCCATTCCTAATCATGTTAGCTGTTGTCGTTTTACTATTAAAGATTCCAATCTCACCTTGACTACTCAAACCAATGAAGAGAAAATCGGACCAGGTATCGAATCGATCAAGGTATTGGTTTAAAGGTTTAAAGGTCCAACTGAGATTTAATCGGATATATATATATACACACACACACATGAGTAATTAGAATATAAAAATATATTAAATCATTATCACTAATATAATCAACAGAAAAAAATATTCATAGGTCTATGAAAATAAACATAATTCATATAAAATTTCTCTAGTCTCAGCATCACACCATGGTCACAAAGCATTTGAAAACAATATTTGTTAGTGACTAGCGAGGTTTATAGTAAGCAGTTTGTGAATAATGGAGAGAAAAGAAAAACAACCTAATAATCTTTGTCAGTACCTTTCTTTAGTTCCATTTTTTTCATTTTTATTTTGTGGTCGTCACAAGATTTCAGCATTTAAGCTTTGAAAAAAAAATCCAAAAGTTCTAAACCGGCCAAATTTGTTTGGTTCGCTAGTTTTCCCAGTTTTCTCCGGTTTTGACTAGTTTTGACTTCCCCTATTTTGGAGATTAACCAGACCGATCAAGTGATCGGTTCTAGATTGGACTGGCCAGTCCAGTTCGAATTTCTCCTCTATGACTCAATCCCATGTTTAAGCATTCATGTTGTTCAGGTGTTATTTATCCCATTTCCCCCAAATCAACTATTAGGTTCAAATTCATCAAATCATAGGCCTTAGGCACTCTTACATCATACTAGTTGTTCTTGACTAGTTTCAACATTTTCACTAGCATACAAGTTTGAGATCTTATCCCTTCTCCTAATTTCTCATAATAACCCTAGCTCTCAAACAAACACAACAATGCTTTTCACCCGAATCTAACCAGAAAACTAAAATACACAAACAACACACTACACCACTTGCATGTTCAATAATTCGAATTGAGAACACAAATCTTACACACTCAAAAATGAAGCACAAATAATGTGAATCTCGTTAAATTCCATAGACAGAGATATGTATATAACCATGTGAAAATCAGAGAACTAAAAGTACAATGTTTAATTAATTTAGGATAAAATATGTATAAACATAATTAATATATGATCAACAAGAGCATCAACATCATAAAATAAGATGACACTACTTCTTTGTACTCACTGATGCTGAAAGGAATTACAGAAATGGAGCCTGAGATAAAGTATAGGAGTCCTGTACATTGTGTTGTGGCATGAGAGTGAGTGGAGAAGAAAAGGTTCTTAGGCTTTGGTTTCTAAGGTGTTTTTGTATGTGCATTTGGACGAAACTTAAGACGTTACATAGGCTAGCTTGGGGTGGAGGCAGCTGGGATGGAGTAGAAGCAATTAGCAATGGAGACAGTTGGCATGGGGTGGAAGAAGCTAGCATGGAGGGGAGGTAGTGCATGATAATCATGTGTTAGTGGAGCTTGAATTTTTTTTTCTTCCATTCATTTTCCTATTACTCTCCATTACCTTTCTCTTTTTATCTCTCTCTCTTTCTCTTTCTCTTATTAACATCCCTTTTTTTTAAAACTTTTTCAATCTAATACCGCTTATATTTGTAGCTGCCCTTTAATAATTTACTTCTTTTAATTTAAAAATATTGGCATTATGAAATAATAAAATATGTTAGTAAATTATCATTAATTTTAATCAATAAAAGAAATCTCTTCCATTTAAATTACTTTTTCTTCTTAGAAATAAATTCAATCATGAACATAAAATTAAGAGTAAACTCTCAAATTAGTCTCTAACAATATTGCCTACAAATAGTTTAGTATGGTGACGGATCTAGAAAATATATTATGGATGGGCCAAAATAGTAGCAAAACAAAAATTTTAAATTAATTGTTTTTTTAATCATTTATTTCTCAAATTATGTATACTTTTTATTAAAGGGTTTGATTTAATGCAATGACAATGTAAAATATTTTATTGTTATCTACTCACTCCATTTCAAATTAAATGTCTTTTATACATTGATTTATGAATATACCTAAAAAGTGAAAGAGACATTTAATTTAAAATAGAAGGAGTAATCAATATTGTTCATATACATGACTTTTGAAATAGTAAGGTGAGAGACTAAGTCAAACATGTTTTGTTGATGTGATGCTACATGATTAAATAAATATAAATGAATTTTATATTTTCAGTGTATTAAAATGAAACTCTTTATTGAATACCTTAATTAATTATTTCAAAAAATATTTATCTAATCTGTGCACTTTTAAGAAATTAAAAAAAGGAAAAATTTGTATTGGGAAGATAAGAATTCATATTTTCAATATATGGGATCCACTAAATTTTTTTGAAACTTTATCTTTGAGACAACCTTAACCATTGTTTTTAGGGCACTAATTACCAAAACCCTTTTAAAAAACAAATAACAATTTTAATAACATATTTATTACTAAATAGATGTAGGTTTGAAATTTTGATATTAAATATTAACATATTATAAAAATAATATTCATTTAATTATATATCATTAATAATATTATTAAACTAGTCTTATATATATATATGAAATTGGAAAGGGATTGGGATTTGGTACCTAACCAAATAAATTAGTCTAGAGGCTTCTCACAATCACAATAAATGGGATTCATAATAGTCCTTGATCACCTAAAATTCGTATATTAATTGGTAAATCATCACTTACACCCCATCCTCCTTATTTCGTCTCACTCAACTCCTTGGCCTTCACTCCTAATCTCTTCTTCTTTTCGTCTCAATTCTAATTTGATCTCCACTTTTTCCATTGACAATAAGGCTTAATTACTTGAAAATTTTCTTATTATTTTAATTTTTATTCATATATCATCAGTGCATGTTAATTGCTTGATTTCTCTATTTTTTTTCTTTGTTCTTGAGAAGCTTTCTTTATTATTAATAAATTTACTATTAAAATTGAAAATTAACATTATTTGTAGTTGTAGGGGCAAGGATAAAGAGATGCTTGAGGTGGAATGAGGCTGAGGGAGGTGAAGATCATGGTTATCTGTTAATTTATATGTTGTAGATAACTAGTGACTAATGTGAATATTGACATGTTACCAAATTTAAAATAATTAATGACATGAATTTTGATATTAACTTCATAAATAAAATTCTTTAGAGTTTAATTTTAATATACTGACAATGTAAAAAAGTTTTACACTGTCATCCAATTAAATCTCTTATTTTGTATAATTGTTCAAGTAGCTAGTAGGCTAAAAAGTAATCATATTTACTTATGTATTATTATATAATTAAATAAACATGTAAAACTTTTTTTCTATTATCAATGCATTCCAATTAAATCAATTTCTATAAAGTATAGTGATATTTTAAAACTTAACTTTGTGTTTATTAAGCGTGAAACATAATGATTTCGTATAACTTGTGTATAACATGCATTAACCGGTGTTTTCAATATATAAAAAAAAAAGGTAAGTTACACTAACCTTTCATAAGATTTGGTGTAAATTATATTTAGTACCTCCTTTATTTTGTAAAATTATTAGTATAACATCTTAATATTTACTAAAAATATATTGGCCTTCCTACTGATATTAATTAATTAATTAATTTAAGGAACAAAAAATAACATGTGACATATATAAAATTACTAGTGATAAAATTCTAATATTTTGACAAAATTTTACATGTATATTAACTAAAATATTCATTTTTCATTATAAGTATAATTATAAGTTTTATCTCCATGTGATAAAAAATATATTTTATTCATATAATATATTAAATATCATTAAATATTATAATTTATCATTAATATTTTTATATATATGTTGTAATTTTTGTCACTTTAAATTATAAATCAATATGGACAGGATTAGGAAATCTCATGAAGCTCAAGTGATAACTATACAAAATAATTACACTTCAAAATTACTGCCACGCCATTCCTTAGGTTCCTCGTAATTGTGATGTGATTAATTGTTTGTACATTGTGACCAATCTTTGGGCCTCCTTTGACAACAATCTCCTTGGTCTCAGAGGATTAAAGTCAATTACAACAAAAACAAAAAAAATGGGGTAAACAAGCCTTAAAAAAATTATTAATTTAAATCAATTATTTAAAAATTCAAAATGACAGTCGAGACGAGCCAGCTAAACTGCGTAAAAGCAGTGTGTTGAACTTTGACAAAAGCAATATATATATATATATACACATATAATTTGATTAATAAATAGTATAAAATAATTTTATATTATTATTTAATTAAAATATTTTATTTAGATAAATTTTCAGATAGTGGATATAAAAATTAATTATTATGATTCATATGATAATATATAATTGGATGACTGTGTAAACAAATTTTATAATATTAATGTATAGGAATTATATATATATATATATATATATATATATATATATATATATATATATATATATATATAAAAAAGGAGTGTGTTGAACTTTGACAAAAGCAAGTACGTTGACAGGCAATTTCAAATTGACAGAAATGCCCCTGACCAACTTCTTGGAAGCAGGGAAGCAGTTACGGCCTACCATTGCGCATAATCAAAGCCGATCAGCAAATAATTTTCTGTTCCTTGGCTGTCATCCGATGAGGGTTCATCATCAAGTTTCCTCTCCTCTCTTTCCTTGAACTCCCTCATCAATGTTTCCGTATAATCTATCTATCTATATATATAAATAGTGTAATAGGATCATTCACCACCATAGAAACCACTCACATTCCACATCATATTAATTTTTCTTTTGTGTGACACCAAATTAAGCATATATGGCTGGGAGTGGAAAAGGAGCAGTTGTTGATTTTGAGGACTTGCTGCCCGTGATAGCCAACAAGCTGGGTGGTGAGGGTCTGATAAAGGAGCTGTACAAAGGGTTTCATCTTCTGATGGACAAGGACAAAGGTGTGATCACTCTGGAGAGCTTGAGGAGGAACTGTGCTCTATTGGGCCTGCATGATCTGAAGGAGGATGAGCTTGTGAGCATGGTCAGGGAAGGGGATCTTGATGGTGATGGTGCCCTCACTCAGATGGAGTTCTGCGTTCTCATGTTCAGATTGAGTCCAAGGTTGATGGAGGAGTCATGGTTTTGGCTTGAAGAGGCTCTGCAACATGAACTCAACACCCATAATGGTGATTCCATTTGAATCACCATGGCTTACACTAAAGCCAGGACTTTAACCCTTTTTTATCTCCTGATTGTTGATTAGATTTCTTATCCTTTTCAGGATTGAAATTGGATACAGGAGAATCACAAATACCATTATACATGTACTACACCTATTTTAATTTCCCTGTAGAACAGAGAATTGGAGGTTTTGCATTTAAAATTTTACTCATTTGTAAATATTGGGCAATTGATTGCATTTGTGATTTGGCCTTTTTTTTTTCTCTCTCTCTTTTTCTCTCTCTTTTTCTTGTTGCCCTTTTCATCTACAAATCGGTAGTCACAACACGTACAGAATTGAATTTAACTGGGTTTAGCATCATAACGTGCATGTTTTGTTAACTCAGAGTAGAGTCATCGCAAAAGCCAAATAACCAAGAAAGCAAAGCTCAATTTTCAGGGTGTAAATTCGTGCAACCAAACTCCTGTGTGTACGAATGTGTATGGAGCCCTGAATGAGGAAAATTGCAAAGGGACAAGGAACCAAAGAAGTTTTCGCTTCAGTGCAATCCAAATTTTTTTCCACATTTGGAACATTTATGGATTGATGGGACTATTATAATCTATATTCTATAAGCACCGCTTAGAAATATGAAACCACATTAGCTAAGGAATAATCTTTTATATAAAAAATTGACGGACGATTGAGAATGTAGATTCAATTCTAAATAAATCTAAACTTGCCTCTAACCCTTCTTTTTTTTTGTTGGATAAAATCTAACACTTCTTTTTTTTATTAGTCTTTTGACTTTCTGTTAACTCGAATAGAATTAAATTCATTGGATATTCGGGAAATTTGAAAAATATGAAATTAAGGTACCCCATTAGTTGGATTCGAGGAGGAACAAGAACAAATATGGATTCGTTCATGAACCTTTCTCTGTAGAATTGTTAGGATTTATAGTAAGTTCAATGCAATCGTGGATGGAACTTTCGTAGAAATTTATCCATTATTCAATACTTGCATAAGGAAAATGCTGCTGGTACAAATCAAATTGCATACTCCTCCTCTTTACGTTGAAGCCGGGAACCACGTCCAGTTGTTCGACGTATGATATTTGTATACCCTTGCGTATAATATGTTTTCATAGATTGTTTTGGCTTCTCAATTTTTAATTAGAAAACGGCATATATAACACGAAATGAAATGTTTACAAGATAGTTCGTGTTATTGTCTCTAATGGTAGAGAGGAAGAGGTCTATTATCTATGTTAAGATGTAAAATAAATTCTCAATTCAGTCCTATAAATTTATAGGAGGGGGACCAATTAGTTTTTTAAACTTTGAAAATCTCATATTAGTCTATCAAATTTCTTAAATGGAGACAAATTAATCCTTCTATCAAAATTTCATCTGAACTATTAATAGAAATGTCCACATGTTCTATTAATTTGCTTATGTGTAAATAAGTTAATAGGACACAGCTGATATGATAATTTTACACATGAACAACTTGTCTCCATTTATGAGATTTGAGAAACTGACATAAGATTTTTCAAATAGAATAAATTAATTAATCTTTCATTATAAATCTAAGGGATTGGGTTAGGGTTTTATCCAAAGAAAAATATGCGGATTTCATAACCATACTATAGTATGGAAAAAGCTCTGTGGCTTGAATCACTTTTCGTAAACAAAGTACAAATGACTTGAAAAGCATGTGATTGGTTAGTTACAAAAATAAATTAATAACTTATTTCTTTTTAACTTTGATGTTTGGTTTGCTTTTATTGTTTAACATGTTTGACCAATAAGAACTTGAATTCACACATTTCATCACGCGGCATTTAGCATTACTCCTATGGTAGTTACTCTGGTGCTATAGTAAGTCAATACTTATGATACCCAAGTTAATATGATTAAATGTATACGTAATATGTGTTCACGATCTGGAGAATTAGATTTTACATTTATGAAGGTTCTTATTTTTATGAAAAATAATTGAAATGATCCTTTTTCTTTTTCTTATTTTTTTTTTCTGAATGCTTAATGAACTGCAACTTTCTTTTCTTCACCAATTCAGATTGACCGAATTCTCAACAATGTACATTAACTTTTTTTTATTTTCCCTTTTTCCTTTTCATTTATTTTTTCTTATTCTTTTTTCTGGAAATTTGGCTTCTACAAATTCTCAAAATGTACAGTAACATTTTTCTTTTTTCTTTTTTTGATTTTTTTCAACTTTTTATTTTTTCCTTGAATTCTGATTGCATGTGTATAGTTACTTTTTAATTTTCCTCTTTTCTTTTTGGTTCTCAATTCAGCTTGTCCGAATTCTGACAAAAGTAAATTGTTTTTTTTCCCCTTTTTTCTTTTACTTAATTGCAATATTATGTATTAGCAAAATTTTTGATGAAAAAAGAGAGAATAAGTCAAAAAAATGAAAAAAAAAATACAGAAAAGATGGTGGAACCTGAGAGCAGTGAGGGCCTAGGCCGTTTACGGCAAAGGGGAGGCGATCTAGGATGGACAAAAAATTACTAGAAAAATTTAATGTGCACACTCAATCCAAATTCCTGAAAAAAAATGAAAGTAAAAATAAAAAATTAAAAAGAAAAATGTTACTATACATTGTTAAGAATTTGGACAAGCTGAATTCCTAAAAAATTTAAAAATAAAAAAATGTTATTGTACATTGTTGAGTATTCGGTCAAGCCGAATTCCTTAAAAATAAAAAAAAAAGGAAAAAAGGAAAAAGAAAAGAAAAGGAAAATAGCAAATAAAAAAATTTACTGGACATTGGTTAGAATTTGGACAAATCGAATTGAGAACAAAAAAAAAAGAAAATTAAAAAAAAGTTACTGTACACATTCAGTCGGAATTCTTGAAAAAAATAAAAATTAAAAAAAAATGTTCATAATTAACTTTCAACCTACCACACTGCGAACACATATCACGTACCCATGTAATCACATCAACTTGGGCACCATAGACATTAACTGACTATGACACCTGAGTAATCACCTACTCCTATAGTATTTGAAGAGGGTGAGGAAAGAACAAAATTCTTCGGTCTTCTTTTCATGTCCCAATTGACAAAAATTGGTTGGATAAGATATTATAGGTGATATTATCATTATGCACATATCACAAATTTATTAAGGGATGATATGGAGTGAGACAGAGAAAAAAAGACAGAAGATTTGAATCCGAGGAGAGATAAACTTACCTAATAAAGGAGAAAGAAAATATCTAGGTTGCAATGGACCTGTCTAACCGTTTCCTATCCTATAAGGTGCAATCTGTAACATGTAGATCTTACCATATCAAATGAATAGATAACAGATGTATGATGTGGGATTCTCACATTGATGAGTTTAAAATGTACTTTAAACTAATCATGTAATCTTTAATTGTGGTTAGGCAAAATAAAGATAGTAACCACTCGTTAAAAAAAAAAGATACAGTAACCACGATCTCCTATCACCACCATGGCACCATCTCAGCCAGTGTCAGCCACTGCGAGCCCAAAATCATCGTTGACCTCCGCCATCTTCAACAGTCATAAAAGACCACCATGATTCTGAGCCTCGATCTGTCATGTTTACCACCATTCATCATCACAAACACCACCACACAAACCACAATCTCTGTCCCCACAAGCAAGCTCTCCCCCTTTCAACATAAACAAATGAATCATAACTCAACGATTTGGTAAAGAAAGACATGTTTTTTTTTCTTTTCACCTAGATAAACAAAAATGAACTTTTTCTATGGTTAACAAAGATGAAATTTTGAATGTTTTTCATCGATTTTGAAAGAGTTTTTGTTTTTTTATTTTTTAATTAACATTTTGTTTTGCTGGTACTTGGGTTTTGGTGGTGTCGATGAAATACCACCACACAAACCACCACCTCTATAGAGTGGCCCTTCCCCCAAATCGTTGGGTTCTTGACCTACCTCATGAAGCACATCCCAAGGGCATAAGCGCCATGTGCTTCGTTCGAAACATCTCCACCATCAATAATTCGCACATCAAGGTTGACAAGGAGACCATGAATGGGATCTCACTGCCATCGTCACCCATCGACTTGTCACTGCCCCCAACCCAAACCTACAATTACATATTGTTTTAATGTTTTTCATTTTTTTGGTAGTGTTGTTTTTAATTTTTATTTGTTTACTTTTATGCCCATTATGTTTTTCTTTTTATTTTTTCAATTGGCTTAAACCCATTGTAATTACTCTTAGATCAAAATGGCTACGGTCATAAGCCAAATTGACTTTTGTCGGACACAATCCCATATGTTCAACATTCATTGGTACACCTCAAGTCTTCAGGTTGCAGATAACAATTGATCTTGGGGGGGGGGGGGGGGGGGAGATATTGTCATAAATGTGAGCCATGTGTCAAGGCTGAGATAGATAAGAGAGAAATTTGTATATATGGACACAAATTTAACACATTATATTTATATACATTTTCAATAAAAATAAATCACATCAACTTTATTTAATATATATTCATTTATTTATGAGTCTCAATAGTTTTTATATGACTATATTTAAAAATATATTTTTACACTTGTATCTAAATAAGAATTTTTCTGGATAGGAGCATCAAATAGCCCACCTAAGGAGAGGGAGATTCTTTTCATATGCGTGGTGACCGGTGAGATGGGACTAAACTAATCAATGGAAAGCCCAGACAATTCATGTTGCAATTGAAAAGCACAACATACATTTAAACCAGAAAAAAAAGGGGACATCATAGAGGTGATAATTTTGAAATTTCAGATGCAGCAGAACACTCACTTACATAATATTAGATTTTACCTAATTGAGCAACTACCGCAGCTGTAAATTTTATGAATTGTAGAGTAGGTAGGTACCGCTACTCTCTATGATTATAAAAGGGAAGAGCTAAGAATGTACCCTTTTTGTCCGACCCAAAAAAAAAAAGGAATAATATATCTTTTTTCTGATTGTTATTGATTAGATTTCTTAGCCTTTTCACGATTGAAATTGGATACAAAAGAAATACCAGTGTACCATTATACATGTACTACACCCATTTTCCCTATAGAACAGAGAATTGGAGGTTTTGCTTTTAATCTTTAACTCACATGTAAATATTGGGCAATTGATTACACTTGTGATCAGGCCTTTGTTTCACTTTTTTTTTTTTCACCCTTTTCATAACAGAAGTCAATTAACCAATAAAGCAAAGCTCAATATTCAGGAGTGTAAATTCGTGCAACCAAACTCCCATGTGTATGAATTTATGAAGCCCTGTATAAGGAAAAAGACCTTTAAAAAGAATGCAGAGGGACAAGGAATCAAAGAAGTTTCGCTTTAGTGCAATCCAAAATTTTCTCCACACTTGGAATAAATATGAGACTATTATAATCTATATTCTATAAGCACCGCTTAGAAATATGAAACCACTTTAGCTAAGGAATAATCTTTTATATAAAAAATTGACGGACGATTGAGAATGTAGATTCAATTCTAAATAAATCTAAACTTGCGTCTAACCCTTCTTTTTTTATTAGTCTTTTAACGTAACTCAAATAGAATTAAATTCATTGGAATCAAGAAATTTGAAAAATATGAAATTAAGGTACTCCGTTAGTTGGATTCGAGACGGAACAAGAACAAATATGGATTGGTTCATGAACCTTCCTCTGGAGAATTGTTAGGATTTATAGTAAGTTCAATATATGCAATCGTGGGTGGAACTTTCCTAGAATTTAATTTATCCATTATTCAATAGTTGCAAAAGGAAAATGCTGGTACAAGTCGAATTGCATACTCCTTCTATTTAAGTTAAAAGTATTCGTATAGCCTTAAGTATAACACGTTCTCATAGATTCTTTTGGCTTCTCAATTTTTAATTAGAAAACGGCATATAACACGAAATGAAATGTTTACAAGATAGTGCGTGTACTTGTCTCTAAAGGTAGAGAGGAAGAGGTCGATTGTCTGTGTTAAGATGAATCTGCCTAACTCCTATCCATAGTATAGTATGAAAAATGCTCTTTGGCTTGAATCACTTTTCGTTCCCAGAGTAGGAATGACGTGAAAAGCATGTGATTGGCCAGTTACAAAAATAAATTAATAACTTACTTCTTTTTCACTGTGATGTTTGGTTTGCTTTTATTGTTGACCATGCAAAAACATGAATTTTCACGTTTCGCGTCATTCCATTTAGCATTACTCCTATAGTATTTTTAGGGGACGGAGGAGGAACAAAATTTTATGTCTAGACACCCACTACAAATGTGAGACACCAATCAAGGAGTCCATAATGAAGGGAGAGTTAATGTCTGTGTTGCGATAAACTTGCCTAAACCTTTTCTATCCTATACACTTACTCTCTCCTTTAAGAATTATCTATTTCAAAAATTTGTTTTGTCTATCAATAATTATCCCTTTTAAAAATCTAATTTGTATTAATTATTTTTTAATAATGACCCTATTAAATACTTTTTATTTATTAGTAAAAGAGGGGAGAGAAAGTTAGAGTATAGTAAAAAGAAATAGGGGCAATTTACTAAATTATTCCAAGCTTTTACCAACATTGATATTTTATCAATTATTTTTTAAATTTTATATAAAATTAAATAATTATTCAGAATGAGTAATATTTATAGAGTATGGGGAGAAATTGTCATAAATGCAATTCATGTGTCAAGGAGGGGGAGATTCTTATCATATGTGTGATGAGATGGGCTAAACAATGGAAAGCCCAACAGATCATGTAGCAATTGAAAAGGACTACATACAAGACCAAGTTTCTCGACCAAACAGAAAGGACCAAAAGGAAGACAATATACATTTAAACAAAAAATAAAGAAAAGCACAATACAGAGGTGGCAATTTTGAAATTTCAGATGCAGAACACTCACTTATTTACAAAGAGAAATATTTAGGTGTACTGAAAGTAAGAAAAAATACTTACTCTAATCTATTTATTAATTGACACATTAGTTTTACGGGTCATTACTGTTTCCTATTTTTCTTATATTTTTAATGCAATAGTTGATTTGTGAATTAATAAATGGAGTAGGACAAATAATTTGTCTTACTCTAAGAGCAACTAAGAATTTTCTATTTAGAAAATATTAGATATGATTTTACCTAATTGAGAAACTACCGCAGCTGTAAATTTTATGCATTGTAGAGTTGGTAGGTACTGCTACTCTACTAATTTAAAACTTAAAAGGGCAGAGCTAAGAATACAATGGGCAGGAAGCTTAGTAAATGGCCCAACCACTACGGCCCATATAGCTTATAGAACACTCTGGGGTGGCAAGGATAGCCCTCTAATTAAATTAGAAGCCCAACCTAACCCTTGCCCAGGGCCACAGGTAGTCTTAATTGCTATGCTCCATTCACAAAACCTGGCCAGCCTGAACAATACCCAGCTTGTCGCTGAAATTTAGACATAAAAATCAGATGAAGTTCTTGATTATTAGAATCGATCATCACTTGGCCGAATTAACTATATAGCCAGAGAGCTAACAGCACTATTGCTTCCTTATGGGCCAGTGCTACGGCCTTCAACGCATTATTATGAGCTAGTTCTTATCGTGCCTCTGAAGAGATTAGCCGGCCTTGATCCCATTATGTGAGAACTCGGCATCAGCAACTTATGGTGACTGTGATCAATGAATGAAGCAGATTGAAAAGCATCGTCATTAGTGGTTGGGTTGCGCCCTGAACTTAATAATACTAATAGATCTAGCCACATAATTCTGGCCTCAAATCATTCCAAATTAAATTAATAAAGTTATGGATGTCAGTTCTTTTATTCACTTGAAGCTTTAATTTACTAATTGGATATCATAATTTTATTTTCCATATTTTTTAATTTTATCATGAAGCAAACTAAAACTCGTGGAAGAGGTTAAATTTGATCACGAGATTTAAGTTATTGCACCCAGATTTAATTGTGAATTGTAATTAAGAGTAGTTGAAATTGGAAAAAAAAAAAAATACATAAAGAGGTTGCTTGTTCAAGATCGAATAGAAAGCTTAGCTGTACAATTAAGTAAAGGAGGCAGCTACAGATCACCAAAATTATGTGTTAAGCTAGCACCAACATCCAATGAAAGTATACCCAAAGAAAAGAAACAAATATGCATGAATGTAATCATGATGTATGGACTTTGGACATATCTTCACGAACTAATATTGGCCTTGAAACCTTCAATTCATGCAGTAAGCTCAGCCATCTTAAAAGCTCTAGAAATCCCATGAACAACGAATCTGTCTGAAGATAACATGTCAGGTGCAACAATCTCCACGCCACTGATGACCACCCCTGGCACGAAACCAAGAACCCCATCAATTTCAAGCTCGTCATCAGGCATCAGCGTCTTCAACAAGGTCCTAACCGGCATAGAACTTAGTTCCCTGTAGCCTAGCCTCTTCGGCAGTATATGTAGCCTCACAGCCCTATCAAGCAAAGTCGAAGGGTACCCCAACAGAGCTATATCAGGAGGAGCAAAGATTGTCGCAGACTTCAAACTCACCGAGTCTTTCTGAATCCCATCAAGAACCGAATGCAATGCGATCGAAAATGAAGCGTACCCTTTGGAACCAAGCATATGCACGATCTGGTTCCACTGAATCACTTTATTATTCTTGGAACCGTAAGAAGCTGTGGCGTTGTTAACTCGACATGTCGGTGACTGAATGACATTATCGAAACCCCGCAGAGGATCTTGATGGCGCAAAGAAACGAAAGGTGCAAGAACACCATGCACGGCGAGTTGTTCTCCAAGGAATATGTCGGGGTTTGAAACAAGCACGTGGTTGATCTCTACGGTTCTTTGTTTATGGTGGAGCTTGGTGATTTCCAGGGACTTTTGGCGGAAGAGGGTGGTGATGCAAGTGCCTTGTGTCATGTTGAGGAGGTCTTGCATGGAGTGTTTGGAGGTGGTGGTGTGGTAGAGGAGGAGGTTCTTGAGGAGCCAGGGAGGGAGGGTGGCGTTCCTGATGGCGGAGTCTTTGATGGCGAAGATGGTGGAGTTGTTTGGGGGACGGAAGAAGGGCGGAGTGCGGCGGAGGAGGTCGGCCATGAAGATGAAACCGGCGCGGCGGAGGGCGTCGGAGGCGTTGATTGAGAGGTCATGGGGTATGGGGGGGAGTTGTTGTTCTTGCGGGGAGTTCTTGGAGTTGGAATGGACAGCGGAGGAGATGGCTATGACTCCAAGTGTTACGGAGACAACGAAGTAGACTGGGAACCAGCAGGAACAGCGGGGAGCCATTATTGGAACTCGGCGAACAAGATTAATTGTGTCATACAGAAGAAAAAAGAAGAAGAATATGATGATTATGATGATGATGATGAAGAATTGAGGAATGGTGAGTTGAGTCTCTGTATCTTTTGGAGGGAAAAGTGGTTCACAACTGTTATGAACTGAAAGAGCACTGTGTGAACTAGGATAGGGGTTCTGTTATTCGGTGGGTTCTGGGTGCCTAGTGCATATGACAAGGATTACTATAGAAGGAAGTGGCAAATTAGAGAAAGGATATTTTCACATTACATATACATCTATATAGATACCATAGAATGTGAGAAAATTGATAAAAAAAAATAAATTAAAAAAAAAAAAAGTGGTGGGATTTATATATATTATAAGTGAAGTGTTTGGATATTTAAGAAAATGAGTTGATGAAATAACGAAACCCTAAAACCATATGGAGATAAAAGGAGAATTTTCAGGTGCTCCCAGTAAATTAAAGTCTATCATATATATTCTTCCACAACCACCTGCCCTCCCAGTGAGGCCATCTGCAACGGCATCGACATCCTCTCCGACTCGAGCTTTGTGTCCATGACGCTCACACTTGAGCTTGTTTCAAAATCCTTGCTGGAGCAATGCCCTTCCGTCACCATCTTTGCCCCCTCCGTCAAGAAGTCTCTCATCCTACGGCATTGATTAGTTTTTCGATCCAAATTTCCAAGACAACAACAACGGTCCCAACTGAAAACCTAATACCATTCCCTTATGTGTGGCAAGGAATCTTACTTCGAATTCCTCCAATTCCTTCGACTAAGCAATCAAAACCCTTAAATCTGGAGGGTACTCTGCCATAGTGTTGTTTCTCAAGATGCAGCTCACCGGCATATTAAACCATGATGCGATAACAGTTTTTGTTCTGCTGTTGCGCAAGCTTCTATGGAACAATTTGCTGTGCAGAAAGACAGCTAGGGAAACAAAATTAAATTAAAGAATGGAGTCAATCACTTAAATTAAAAATAACAATCCAAGCACACCAGAAAAAGAAATGACAATCTAAACGTCATAAAGTGTAAGTGCTGTATGATTCAAATGGATGATAATATAGAAAATTTTAGACTATCAAATCACTAAAATTAAACTCTTAACTATTTATGTAAAATACAATAATTATATCACATTATTTTGATAGTAAAATTCTTACAAGATTTGAGATTTTTTCGTTCTCAAATAATTGTTAATTAGTAAAGAAATGATTGAAAATGTCATAATGTTAAAAAAATTAACAGAGGTATATATGAAAAAAATTATAATTAAAAGTGTCTTGATTTTTTAAATGAGAATCATATAAAAAAATAATATTCTAAAAATGAACAGTTGGTTTGTTGAGGATTGAATAATATATATTTATCAGCATGAATTAATTCACCTGATTGACCTTTCACTCATGCACCCTCGTGACTTGGTTTCTATTCTCAAATTTTTCTATTGGTGGATGATTTATAAATACTTTTATAAGCGCTCAATAAGTCTAAAAGCATACCCTGATGTATAATTAAGGTGTTTTTTTTCCCAACCTAAACTTTTTATCTTGAAAAAAAAAGTAATATATATTACATCCCTCTTATAGTTCACTGGAATATTTATTTTAACTTGATAGATAGATGCATACTTCGACACTCAATTTATTTTTTGGTAAAAAATACTCATATTAGTATACAGTACTTATATTTATAAATCCGATAGTAAACTACATCTTTGAATGGACTATGCAGATAGACACAAATATTTTTTGGGTCAATGAGATAGACACTTGGTTTTTGGCCTGAATGAGATAGACTCTTCAAAACCAGTTAATATGCTGTAGGAATATGGGAAAATATTATTTGTACACTGATACTGACACTTTTGAGGATACTATGAGAATGAAGATTAGAAATACGTAAAGAAAATTCCACAGAAATTGCTAATTCTTGGAAGATGTCTATCAAAGTGTTTAAATAATAACTCTCAAGAACGTATGATCGAATATGGGGCTAATTTATTTTGGGCCTTTTTTGGGATAAAATAGAGTGGGTTGGAATAGGGTCAATTTTCGAACAAAACCAAAAGAATTGGGCCATTTAAGATATATAATGGGACAGGGAGGTTCCACCCAAAAGAATGGAATAGGGGAGATTCTATAATAGTTTCACTTGGAGTAACTCATACAATATATATTCCATACCTACTGTAATTTTGGTTTTCAGGCTATCTATTGTCGAAACTTGTAATTAATTTGTTCATTCACGAGCTATAGATGGTAGATCTATTTGAGAGATAGGCATTGGACACAATTTTAAAGTTTGCATCATTCCAAAGGTAATAATTGAACCCCCAACACTAATTAAGGAAGAAGAGAGGATCATTATTACCAATATTATATGATGTGTTTTTTTTTCTTTTTTGGTATAGATATGATGTGTTTAAATGTTAATAAAAAATATATTGTGTTTAAATTAGTTAATTCATGATGAGTTGAAATCATAATTAAATCTTAAATAATGTTTTGCTTAGCGCGTTTCAACTAATGAGACGCAACTCACAGGCAGCTGGCTGCACTTTTTCGGCTCATCCTTTTTAAGCCATACTTGCTAGTTGCTAGTACCTAGTCTATTCTTTTTTCTTCTCTTTTTTTTTTACTGGTAGCAAGTAATATAGCGTAATAATATTTTGACATCAAAAAGTGGGTGTTTGTTAAGATACCTATTTTATAATCACTGGATGTGATGATGGTCCCCACTTATCCTTAACATTTATTACATCCAATGGTTGGGTGTCTGAACAGACAACTACTGTACCAAACTAAAATTACTCAGTAGTATATTATGGCTTACTCCAAAAAGAAGAAAAAAATCTTGTTTGATAATGCAAACCAGATATGGGCTCCGCAACACTGTCATGGTCTCATGGAGGCACCGACCTTTGGTAGAAAAAGGAAATTGACACTAGTAATAGAAAATTACTTTTGAACCCCGGAAGAAAATTTCTTCCTCCACAGTACATTTTTATCATTGGATGATCTTATAATAAGACCCATCTTCAAATATATATTGCAGAAAATGTAATGGTTGATATGGTCCATGGCCTCTAGGCTTTCTTCAAGAGGATAGAAGTCTCTCTCTTAATTATACTTGAAAATATATCTTCGTAATTTTATTTTTGACATAATAATGTCAAGTTCTAATCCTCACATTTGATTAAGATTAACCCGTTCATGTTAAAAATAAAATAGAGAGGAATATTCACTTCCCCACCATCTTGGACAACTAAAATAAACAAGGTTGAGTGTATACTAGCCAAATAATATAGAGTTGTTTAATTTTCACCGATTTTATTTATGCACAATTTGCAGAGTAGTCCCATATTTGAAAAATGGCTAGCTCAACTACTAATCCCAAAAGGTTTGAATGAAAAAATGTGCAAAGTCGGAAACATCATAGACGGGAGAAAATAGTGTAGCAGTTTCTGCCTAGCAGAGGATCGCAATTCTTCCTCTTTTCTTATTTTATGGTTATTATAACGAAAATAACCCCTTCAAATCAAGAGCAGAGTCTCTGCTGCAGAGATATATATATCCCAAAGCAATGTTCTTGTATCGGACCCCATTTTAGAAAATAAAAATGATTTCATAATTCAATAAGACATATCAATGCATAATCCTAATCTCAAGTTTATGCACTTGGTTGGTTCCTCCGTCTAGACAAGGTTAGTGCTTGATGGATTACCTATTAAGAAAACCCCAACGAATCTTAAAAAATATTTCAGCAAAAAGGTAATCTGGATCCCTTTACCACTGTTGCGCTTTCATATGCAAGAAAGTGCCATAATGTGATTTGATCAAAAGCCAAACCTCAACAATAGCACACCCTTTTTCCCTTTCTTGCTGAGAATGGGAAGTGAAGGAAACAGAACACAAAATAAAGAGGTGAAGAAGAAAGAAGAAGAAGGAGGAAAAGGAGGAAAAAATACTCACGTCCCTACATAAATCTTAATCCGACTAATTCCCGTATTCACAACACATCATAATGCAAAGTTGCAGACAATATATGACACGGATATATCCATTGTTGTTACAATTATAATCAATGCCTTTGTTTTCCATGTAATTCTTTTCACACTTTTACTTCCTTCCTAGTGCCTAATAATCCAATAAAATAAAAAATTACAAACGAACAAAAAGATGGAACAAAAGCAGCTCATCAGTAACCACCATCTCTTTTCCTAGTAACACGAATGTAGCAAAAGACAGCAGCAAAAGTGGCAGTAACAAGACCACCTAGGATCACACCCCCACCCGCCACTGACTTGTCTGTGGAATGATGCTTTCCCAGCCGTCTGATATCAGGAGCCACAGCCGTAGATTCTCCCTCTCCCTGTGATGATGACTCTGTAGACCCACCAACTGGCTTATCTACACTTTCCTCAGCCTTCTGGTCACTTAGCTCAACTCCTCCTCTCTTGGTTTGAAAAGGTTTCATCCCTGCAGGCAATGGGGCCTCAGAATCTTGTGCCGTGTTTTGAAGTACCAAGATCTGTGTGACTACAAGAAAAAGCAAGAGAACCTTGCTCATTTTGAACTTGTCTGGTTTCTTAGTTACTGGACAAGTTGATTCTGTGGTTAGATTCTGATGGGATGCACACGGGGGTGGAGGGGTTTTAAAGAGAGGTGGGAATGAAGGGCAAAGATCTTTTGGTGGAGGTTCAACCGGTAATGGTATGGTGTGGGTCCCATTGATAGTAAATAGGCTATGAAAGAGGGAAAGGAGGAGCAGTTTGGTTTTGGGAATAAGGAGACGTCGATGCTTGCCTCTTTAATTCAATTTCAACCTTAGGCTTGGTCGATGATAGCTAAGGCCAGGGGCGCACTCGTTTGGTAACTTCTCAACAACCACTTAATCCCCTCTCAACCGGACCATTAAAAATCATCTTGTGTTGCTTTTTACTTTGATTTTTGATGAACCAACATTGTTAACAGCTTTACATTGATGGAATAATTGTATAAAAAATTTCTTTCTATGTAACTTTTATAGTAGTGTATCTAAATTAAATCTTTTCTTTTCACTTCATTTATATTATATGCACATCACTTTGATTTTTTTTTTTCCTTTTACTAGACTTGGCTAGACGTTAGAGAGGTACCCTTTATCACACTTTGGTGCTCTCATAAAACATTGGTTACATAATTGATAAGGGTTTTTTTAAACGGCGTCCTAAAAAGCGTTGATTACGAAAATCATAAAAAATAAGTTTCATAAGGTTTAAGTGAATCTCACATGCTAAAAATATAAAAGCACGTATTCTTAATACAAAATTTTCCCTTTTTAACTTTTAGAGTTAGATAAACGTAAATTAGCCGTTGACCACGTAGAATCGAAATCTCAATTTATTCATTAAACCTTTATATATATATATATATATATGGTGCATTCTTAGGTGCAGAAAAAAGTTTTTTGCATGGTGCATAAATGAGGTTTACAACTTTTTAGGCACATATTTACGATATTTTACTCAGTGATTTATAATTTTCTCATGCAAGATTTACAACTTTTTTTTTATAATTACGTTTAAGAATATTTTTATTGTTTATATAGATTTAGGTTTGTAACTTTTTAGTCACAGGTTTATAATATTTTACTCATTGATTTACAACTTTCTTATACAAGGTTTATAATTTATTTTTTTTACAATCACCTTTAGGAATGTTTCTATTATTTACATAGGTTTAGGTTTATAATTTTTTAGGCTCAGGTTTATAATATTTTACTCAGTAATTTATAATTTTTTTATGTAAGATATATAATTTTTACACCGTATAGAAAACTCTTTCTTTTATACCTGAGAATATAATATATAATCCAAATGCCTCGTATGCTTTATATCAATATTATAGGGATGTTCATTTTTAAATGGCATTACATGTAAAAATGAATATTGGATTGAAATGGCGTATTGGATTCAATTTCCCGGACGGGATCGCATTACATTTAGAGTAATACTATTTTGACATTTAAATAGTAAATGTTTATTTGGACACACACTTTATAATCATTAGATATGATGGATATTGAATATAAGTAGGGACTATTAGTACATTCAGTGATTATAAAATAGATATCTAAATAGACACTCATTTTTTAAATATTAAAATATTATTATCATTACATTTATGATTCACCAACAAAAAAAAGAAAATTACGTCAAATTCCGCGCGAGAAAGGTCATGCATAGACCCTCTTTTATTTTTTTGGGTGTACGTACTGAAGCCCTTTTCCTAATTTTTCTTTTCTTAATTATGGGGTTCGGAAGACGTAGAACTAGAAGAGAACAGTTGGCAACATGTGTAGCTGGAAATTAGCAGATGGCAGGTCAATATGCATTGATCTCATATGTCACTTTCATCATTGAGAACATCGATTCCGACTTTTGGGCATAACTAACTATGCAAGGACTAGCTGCATATCTGTAGTCATCATGGCAAAGTACTGTGGTATAATAACTACTCATTATTAGTCTTTGGCTGTTTCCTACCCTCTTACTATCCCGCGACCTGAGCAAGGGCAGGGCCAAGAGATGAATTCGCGTGAAAAAAAGCATCCCTTGTCCATTGTGGCTTTGCAGTTTAATTTCAATGTATAATAATTACTATATAAAAAAAACATATCTTGAATGAAAATGAGGTGGATCTTAACTTATTGAATAATATTATTTTAACTCATTTATTATAAAATATTATGTTAATATATTTATATTTATAATTAAATTAAATGTGGATCTCATTTAGTTTGGGTTTCATTCTTCATTCAATAATAAATATGAATGTGTTGATACGGTGTCCCATAAAATATGAGTCAAAATAACAATCCTCTAACATATTAAACAAGTTTTATACGAAGAGGCAAAAAGCATCATTATCATTAAAAGCTTAAAATATCAGTAGTTAGCGTCATTAATTATCATTTAAACAATGTATGATAAGATCCATGTGTTATCATTAATATAGTGGCCATGCATGTGTTAAAATGATATTAGTCGTGCCAAAAGAAAAAAGAAACGAATCCCCTATTTTCTTGTAGCTAGGCTATCTTTTTTAATTAATCATATGATTTAAGGACCGTGGATGCAAGTTAATAATGGGACAGACGCACGGTCTCTCATGATCTTAACTCTTTTAAGTCTCATCCTCGCTTTATTATTACTTTTAAAAAGAAGTATAATCCAGGTCCCACAACGCTAAAAAAAAAAAAAAATTTCTTTGGTTTCCAATTGCCATAGGGGGCATATGATGGTAGATCAGCTCCTGAAAATAATCATATTCTATCGTTTATATAACTTTTAAATGATATAATTTCGCTAGATAACCATGTAAAATTTTTCAATATTATTAGTGCATCAAATTAAGCTCTTGTAATAAGTGAAAATTTATAAGAATATTATTCTTGATATTGATACTTTGGATAATTATATAAATACTGATTTGATTTCAGAAATGTATTAAATTCCATCACACAGAATTGGTATTTAAAAATTTTAAAATGAAAATTCTATACTACTACTATTTTTTTTTTACTTTTGTTGATGTGTGTGTGTGCGTGTGTGTATATGTATATATATAATTCTCCATGTACTTTATAATACAAGCAAGATCTTTTTAAAAATAAAAACCGGTATGTATTATGTTTATAGGCTTTTTTTTTATATGATTCCCGATTCCTGTAATACTAAATATGATCCCAATTTTATAATTAATGAATTCGTGAGTTAATTGATTTCCAAAGGAGAAATAATAATTTTAGATTAAATTCAATAACAGAGCAGTGTATAAATTTGTATAAAATAAAAGACAGAACGGTATGCGTTGAAGTAAAGATTGAATGAACCCAACATGTACACACTTTCTTAAGAAATTGGATCTTGGCGGTTTATGGGTTTGGGGCGGCAGGTGACGTTGATATGGGGGGTATGGTCCCAAAGACTTGGTGGAATTGGGCCTTGGAAGTTCCAAAGATTCAATCTTTTCTAACACGTCCTTTGTTTGGTAATCTCTTGGAGAGTGGGGCTCAAATCCATGGCAGGCTAATTTCAAACTAGAAAGTGGGCACTGAATGTCTTCAATATTATAATCATATAATATCAATTTAATATTAAACATCAATCGTAGTCATCGATGGAAGTCTAACGAGTGTTGCTTTAAGTATTAGGGATTTAGATTTCTTAAGTATTTCGTCTTTAAATTATTCTTTATTTGTTTTCTTCGATAAAGTGCAGAATATCGGCTATTGACCTATACTATCCGAACTGAAGGAAAAATGATAGAATGAAACACCACACTCAGTTTTTTCATCACACTCGATGGAATAATTTTTTTTTTTATCAATGTAAGGATGATTCACGAACAATGCAAGATTTAGAATGACACAAATCTCATAGCGAAGAACAAAGAAGAGATTTGAACTAATAATATAAGGATGATTAGGAACCATGCAAGATTTAGAATACCACATCTACGGTCTTGAGATGTAAAATCTAAAAAGCAAAACACCAATCGACCTAATCGAAGAGAAATCGGAGAAGAATTCAAAGAAGAGAGATTGAAGAGGGAGAGAGTGTATGGGATTAAAACCCTAATCGGCATAAAGAGGAATAAAGAGAGAATACTAGTGAAGCATCCCTTCAATCTATCCTCGTGGTGGTGGGGGCAAGTCTTCGCGATGGTCGCAGTAGGTCTTCATGGTGGTGACCATAGCGGCGCGAGCTCCTTACGGTGGTGGTGGTGGTGGTGAGATCCTCGTAGAAAGAGAGAGAGAGCAGTTGCAAAGTTAAGGAATTCTTTGATGAAAATAGTTGAATTTGTGATTTTATAAGAGGGATAATTTAAGAATTTTACTATGTTAGATTTCATTTCCTTTCTTAAAATAAAACATTTCCACATGAAAGATAAGATAGAAAATGGGATCTATTTTATTCCTGAGAAGCAAATTTACCTAGAAATTTTTTTTTAATCTGTATACCACACGTAGGAATGTTACATTCCCATGCTAAAATACCTAGGAATTAGAAGAAAAAAAACCGCCGACTGCCACAGGGCAAATCATTTTAAGGCCCAAAGCTGTCTGAACCACGTCCACAATCATTGTCACATTTTCCGTCTAATAGTCGCTTTTTGACCCTAAGAAAAGCTAACTTACATTACCTTCAAGAATTATTGGTAACAAAACTGCAAGCATTTTTGGCGGCACATGAGGTGGCACAGATGGCACACCTTGTTGCCTCTCAAGCAATGCACCCGGGTTCGTGCTGCGGGCGGCGACATACATATATACACACACACACCTTTCAACCTTTAAATAAAACTTACTTTAATTTTTACCTATTTATTTATTATTGGTAACAAGCTTGTGTAGTTTTGGATAAACTTGAAATTTGTCTTTGAACCATGAAAATAAATAGTAAAACAGTAAATAGTTCACGGATAGTGATGAAAAGAAACATAACTTAGAATTATGCTCATTTTCCAAAATATAATAATTCGCAATATTTTGTTGGCCCGAATTGTCACTTCAAAATCCAAATTCGAAACATGAGAATAAAAGTATTTTTGGCTATCTGTTGGCAAACTTTTTTAAAATTGCTGCTGGGCATTTTATCTCATGGAGCTATTCGATTACAGACTTTAAGGGGGCAATAAAAATACCCGGTACCATAAAATTTTCCCATTTCTGGTTTGGTTGAGGGTGGTGATAGGTTCAGAAAACATTTCACGGTGAAATACATTGACCTTTCAATTTGTCGACAGGATTAGTGTATGATAATCTAAATCAGTTTTAAAATAATGAACCAATAAAACTTAGTCCCATGGTAAGCGAGCTGCACTGTTAAGAAAAGAATTAAAATTTAAACTCTAAAAAGACAAATATTAAGAAGACCGAAAGTTTAATCTTATAGCAACGTCTATCAGAAAATTTGAGAGGGACAAAAGTTGATTATCATCTTTCTCCATATTCAATATGCCTGAATGCAAAAATTGGAGAGATTCGTACCCTCCTTGGTTTCGAACAGCAGGAAATCCAAACTTACATGAATATTTCCGGCTTTGTTGCTATCTCTAAAGTAATGGCAACCCAGTGTATGCTCTTCCAGTAACTTGCATTCCGTATAATCCTGTTATGACCCCACAATCCATGGCAAATCCAGCATAGAAGAAATTAGATTTTTACATCAGAAATGATTCAATGAAAGCTTAAAATTCAATAAACCACATCATATTGAGCAGGTCTCACAAGATTATGCAGTCTCAAATAGACGGGGGAATAGGGGGTCATCATCTATATCACGGAAATTAACACATTTCACATGTTGTAAGTTGAAACTGGGCTGGGTGTCCAGTGTGCATTAGGCCAAAGCCTGAACATAGGAACACTTTTCAACCAAGTTCATTTTAGTTTTACAACGCAAATCTACAGAGCCAATTTCAAGCTTACTTCACCCTAAGCTAATCATCACCAACTACAGAAGGCTACAAGTTCTAGCCATGTCCAAATCAGAGTATGCAAAATGTACATCAAGTGGATGGATGGGAGGAACTGGTCCCTGATTCACCTTCCACATTCTCAACTTTTACACTCAAGGATAGGGAAATGTGTTCCATATCACCATCCTCTTCTTCTGTGCCAACCCCAGAGTTATTCAGTGATATCATAGACTCAGTATTTGCTGACACAACCAATGAAGAACCGGATTGGTTGGCACCAGGGGAATCCTTTGACAATTCCTCAGAGAATCGGGGCACCGAAACATTGGGAAAGTTGAGGCGGGCACAGGAACCATACATTGCCCTTGCAGCTTCATCGTACGCAAGAGCAGCTCCTATAGCTGTGGTAAAAGTACCTAGCCAAAGCCTACTCCCTCTGTTCGGCTCGCGGATTTCGGCAACCCACTTACCCCAAGTCCTTTGCCTAACACCTCTGTAGTTACACCGCGAGTTCTCTGGCCCTCCTTTACCTTTCATACACCCCTTCTTTGATCCCTTGGCCGGAACTTTCCGAATTGGCTTATCAGGGTCACTTCGCGAATCAAGCTGCGCATTGTATTCTTTCCATTTTGCCAGCACTCTTGCCAGGGACTTAGACCCATCCCCTTTACCATGGGCTTTGGCCAACATATGTGCATGCAATTCAAGTTCAATATCAACAATTAAGCAAACACCTGACATGGAAACAAGGCCACATCTTCACATGTGTAATAATTTCAAAAGGATACTACAAGCATAAGCTGATAATCCATATATGATGGGAGTGAGGTGTTGATTTAATAATATGAACAATTTAGCACCAACACACAATCCATAGCCCATTCCATAATATGTTTATAATTCCCACTACCCTCTGAAATGTTTCTCCTACCCAAGTCCACGTTCACCAGATGAACATTATGAAAAAGTAAATAAATAAACAATGCATATGCAAGCAAGTGATAAGGAACTTCAGTAGTTTGAAATTGGGTTATAGGTTGAATCTTCTGTGGCATCAGTAGATTCATTTACAACTGAAAATAACAGAAACAAAATGAAAATAGTGTTAAAAAAGGAAACTCAAGCAAGAAAAAAAAAATTCTTCCTCTGAAATCTAGTGCAGATTAGAAGCCAAAAGAAAAGGAAGGCATGATTAGTAAATAAAAATAAAAGATTTCTTTTTCTTTTTCGAAAAAAAAAAAGAGGAAGCAGGAGCTAAAAGAGATGACCTGAGAGCAGAGCAGGCCCAAAAGCTTTCGTTGGCAGTGAAGAGGTGGCACAACGAAAACTGCGCAGCGCTCTGATCGGAATTTGAAAGATCAAAGCGTGTGTGTAGGCCCGAGCATGTTTGGTTTGGGGACGACGAAGAACACAACCTCTTCCTAGGCACCGACACGACAACAAACTAGGGTTCACCAGCCGCCTGCATTTCGTTACTATAGTATTATTAACCATACAAACAAACAAATAATAATAAAGGATTTTTCTAACTAATACTTTAAAAATAAAAACCAATGAGTTTCGTATTGACTATTGAGGATTCAGTTTTTTCATTTTCAATATATATGATGCATTAAAAAGTATAAGAAATCACCACATTTGATTCTTAAAAGAAAACTAATAACAATCAAAGTTAATTTTGATGCATCGGCTATATCAAATAAAATCAACCATATACATTTACTTGTAAAACCTTTTAGTGTGCTGAAATGACAATACTAGATTAGATTATTTTATACTAACCTTTTATTTAAATTAAACTATAATAATAATAATAATAATAAACAATAATAAAAGATTTTTTATAAGAAGTAGAAGAATGAAGAAAATTAGGATTAAATTAAGTTATTACAACTTATGGTTATTGGAAATGACTTGATATCACCAATATCAATTGGAATGAAAATCCTATAAAATATGAATAATGAGAAAATGAGAAGTTGGTGTGCTTGGTTTCAATTTTCAATATTCACTTCATAAAATTTTAAAAATTAGAAAACTAAAAATGGAAATCAGACATACCCTAAATTATTCTTGCATCATTTGATGTATACATTACAAATTATTAATTTAAGAGTAATTATCTTATATTTTTAATTTACAAACATCTCATTTTTAAAAAATCTAAATAAAGAAAACATAATATCCTCATTGCCCTAGATTTGCCTTACCACGTTCAAAATGAAAAACATAACCTTGTGTAGAAAAAAAGCAATTTGGCCGCTATTTTCTTTTGGATTACTTAGCCTAACAACGTACTAACAAACCTAGCAAAATTTGATACAATGTAAAAAGATTTTTTTTTAACTTGGTGATACTTTTAACATTGTTTTAATAATTTTCTTGATAGAAGAAGAGGAAAACTATGCAACGCTAATAAATTTAATATGCAAATTACGAAAACTGCTATTAAATTTAATATGAATTTTTTGATAAACTAAATTTAATATGTATAAACCTTGGTGTGTGGTATGGCTGACTGGCTGAAGCCTAATTTAATCAGGATATGTTCTGTTGTGTCCAAGGTTGATAGGGAAAAGGGCTTTTGCTACATATCTTACCAAGTAAGCCCACAATTGAAAATCTCACATGTCAACAATTGACCCATAAATATCAAATTACTAATTATCACATCTCCCTTCTTTAAGAGGCCGACTCACTGAGGGAAACACCCTTTTTCCAACTGGAAGAAAAAGAAAAAGAAAAAAAAATCAAGAAAAAGGGGAAGACAGCTTGGCATCTCTCCTTTTATGATGAGTATCCCTTAGGTGTTTATATTTTTGTAATCGTAATGGCTTTGATTGTTTGAATTATCAGAAGTGGTTAAAATCTTGAGCCTTTAAGGGAAGCATGAGGAAATTTTAAGTCCTCCTCAATGCTGCTCTTAACCCCTCCCATCGAATTTTTTTTTTCTTTTTACACTTGCTTCTGAAAAAATGTACAAATATAAAGCAAAAAAAAAAGTTGCATAAAAAATCACACCAAAAGATAAAGCATGGAACAGTGGAGCACACTATAGTGTTATCGATTAGTATGACCTTTTTTTTTTTGTCTAAATATAGAAAAATAAGTGTCAAGCAAGCATATCAGCGTTACAGATTGGGTTGTTGCACAACCAATAGTGCAAAATGATTAAATGTTATGCGACATGGGTGCGAATCCGCTACTCAATTATTTTATCGAAGCTTATCAAATTGGTTAAACATACAGGGTCACCAATGCAATCATTTGACTCAATTGAAGACGCATCAACTTTTTCATGTCATCCGTTCTAGCATGGCCCAATTGGATAAACCCATCATAGCCTTTCACATCTCCTACATTTAAAGGTTGCTTTCCTTGGCCCACACAAGATGGCCGGCCCCTAAGTAAATAATTATTAGTATTTGTTATCATTGGGGTTAATCACACTAATAGCAATTTGCAGCATAGGTTTCACATGTTTGTTGTCGAGTTGAATACAGCCTAGGGTTTTAGGTAAACTTTGAAGGCACCACCACCAACCAAGGACCATCTTCAATATATGTCCACATTCGAACGTTAAGTGAAAAAAAGGAGAACCGAGTCCGAAATCCAGTGTCTAAATTCCACTCCATCAGAATTAAGGGGCCGATACATTAGTATGTTTTTCTACTGCTAGTGCCTTCCTCCTGTTTTTTAATTTTATTCGGAAGATATTTGAGCAGTTACTATTTGTTTACATCCGGAACGTCCCATTGGTCAGTAATTTTTCAGTTATGTATTTGCTAAAGGTAATAGAAGATCACCCCTACTGAAGAATCATGCTTAAATTCTTAATCTGAGTAGCTCCCCCTGTTACTTTTATTTTTGGGGTATATTGGATATTTAATAATGAAATAGAATGTAACTTTCAATTAAGTTATTCTATTCTGTTCGCTCTTTAAATCCTTAATTTGATCAAATAAGAATTTAAAGTGCCACAAAAGAGGCCAAAATCGTCCCTTGCTATCCTTTGTCCTTGTTATTGAATACTTGAAAACACCCTTTAACTAGATTTTGCTACTTCAATTTCTAATTGATTCGCTGCTATCCTTCTAAATATAGACTTAAATCTTTGGGGCCCACAATTCCTGGCTCAATGTCTCTTTATTTGTAATCGTTCCACACAGTTTGTATGTATCTATCTCAATTCCACATTTCTCGTCCCATCATCAAAACAATATTTTACTGTTCTTTGTCCCAAGGCAACCCGTGAACTTGTGGTACCCCCAACGCGAGCGAGACACAAACAAATCTCACTAGTTCCTATTATTTAATCCTATGGAAGATTTCGGCACTATTGAATAAAAAACAAAGAAATGGAACCAGAAGAACAAAATTGGATTGGCACAAGAACCAACGAAATAAAAGAATACTGTAACGATATATTACAACGAGACATGAAGGACATGTTCAAAATAATAATAATAATAATAATCAATCAGATAATAAGATTTCTCTCCACACTAGTGACGGTGGTGGACACACTCAGCAGGGGTAACCGGGAACCTTGCAGTGTCAGTGCAATAGTCATAGACCATATGGTTGGCTCTAACCCACATAAGCTGGTGGCTCTGGTGCAAGTTGAGCTCGGACAATGTGGGCTCGTCCCACCAATACTTCTTATCCTCACTGCTGCTGCATCTCTTGGCGTTATCCTCTGATGCCACTGGCGTTGGGCACTCGCATGCATTGATTTCGAAGTCCTTGTATGTGGCAAAGAACGGTGCATGGCTCCAATCTGTCTTCACACGACCACCTTGTGTGGCCCAATCGTCAGCGTTCCATATTGAGCTGTACACACCCATTGCTTGGTCTTTTGGGAATGGGATTCCCTTGTGTTCAAGGTTTGTGTGTACCCTTATTGGCGTATCATCCACTAGGAACCTGAACATTGTGACATAAATGAAAATGTTAGCATTTTAACGTGTATATCAAGAGCATATGCTCGTGGTTATAGTGGTAAATTAGCCACAACAACGGCCAGAAAAAACTTGGGGCGGGGGGAGAATAGACCCCTTTGTCTCACTGTTTGTACCTATGTATTCTCCAAAGGAACCATTACAAGATTCGCATGGGTTTTGTTTTTGTGTGACACAATGGGGACAGGGAGACAACAAGCATATGATAACTCAACCACCACTGATAAAAGCGTGCAGTATCGTGTTATCTTTACAGCTTTTTCAGGCCCATCGAAACAACATATTCCCTTATATATCCCTTTCATTTGTCTTTTTATTTTGAACAAAGTAACAAGATTGACTAATTTTAATTATTCATTATTCATAGAGTAACATGGAAAAGACTATATGCTTGGCTAATTTTAACTAAAAATGTGACTTGATCCTTTAAAATGGTTAATATGTGCTTAGTGCTTACACAACTTGGCGCTGATTCCAGAAGATAGAGTAACTGTGGAACTCCTTGGTGGGGTCGAACCATAGGTTGAGCCTCTGCTCCCTGTTACCGACACCATTCACATAAACGTTGGTCTGGGCCGAGTAAGGCTCCCCAGTGGTGTTGCCCAAAAACTCAAAATCAAATTCGTTGTGATTTGGACCGTCTGATGACATCTACATCACAGGAAAAATTGATCATTTTTTAACTTTCGATCTCCTTTAAGTCACTGAGACATGTGAGAGTCTCCCACTGAATTACAGGCTCAATTGCAGGAAAAATTTACCATCAATGCCATTGTCATTAAAGATGTCATCAGTTACTATTAAAAGAACAATAAAATAAATTAGTACTAACATATTAACGTTTGTTATCCCATAGGATCATTAGATCGACCATGGTCAAAATAAAATTAAAGGGACTCCCATCGTGGATTGGCGATGGGGACACGGACAATAAATGCAAGAATCAATTGGATTTATGGTAAATCACGATGATGTCAAAAGGAGTAGGTAGCAGACACTAAACGGCTCTGGTACTATTCTATTCACGGATCCAAGATATAGTTGTCCACACTGGAGCAAAGTTCAATGCATTCTGCTAAATCGTATGCAGGGTTGCAATCTAAGTATTGAATAGGGATCATCTTGGCATTATTGTTCATAGATAAGTCATTCAGTGAGTAGTCAATCTCCACATGAACATAGATACAGCGCACAATGGTTTTTTTATCATTCCGAATAAAAAGCTAAATTTTATCACTTACATAGAAAGCAGTAACGGTTCCAGCAGAGTCACCCTCCACAAGCTTAAGCTGGATAGTCACCTTCCCAAACATAAATTTGCTTTTGGATCCAAATCCAGCACCTGCAACGTCCAAGAAAAATACCCACATTTTAGCCACAAATGAGACAGTCTTTTGAAGGCATAGGTACACCCAAATAGCATTATTTGAAAATGAGAACTAATGGCCTTAATATGACAGCACTGAGAGAGGCTTAATTGCAAATGTAATATATGAGAGAAAATGATTAATCACCAGAATAGTTATCTAGTTTGAGTTTGAGGAGATCTCCTTCATGGATGAAATGATCAAAAGCCCAACCGGGCTGGAAGAGTTCCTCAAACTTGGAAGAGGCAACAGACCCCACCAAAACTAGACCCACTAGGAGGCCCAGGAGCCCAGACTTCGTCTTAGACATTGTCAACAAACAGTAGCACAAAGAAAAAATGAGAGGAATTTGAGACAGCTAGTGAGTGAAAGAGAGTGAAGTGAAGCTTCTGCTCTCTGAAATGCTTTCTCTGTGTGATGGCTCACATGAGTTGAGAGGCCGCTTGGCTTTGTCTTTCATTTATAGCCGCATTAGAACCACGTACCACGTAACGGGTGGTGTCTGCCACATCGCGTGCCACGTCGGGTTTCAAATTCCAAGATATGGACAAAATAAATTATTAGGTGCATGCTAAAGAAGAGAAAATGAAATTCCTTCCCTTTCTACTTTATTATGTTAGAGGTTTTTTGTAACTTTTGCTTTAAAAACACAAAAATTAAACTTTTTCATAATAAATATATATTTTTTTGGAATCCTTAATCACTGTTCTATTAAAAAATTCTACTCTCTTCGTTATTTATTAATAATCATCTCAGAATATAAAATAAATTAGTATATTAATAATAACAATTAAATTTTATCTCATTAGTTAAGCTAGATACACTTTATTTGTGTCTTATTAATACTCCTTTTATTCCTTATTAACATTTTAATATATCAATTTGTAATATATTAATATTTTAACGTACTAATTTAGTTAATTTTTCAAAATATAGAGATAACTATGTTACTTTAACCAGCTTACCTAATTATGAATTAACGATGCTGGTGGCTAAGAAGTATTACTTCCACTCACGGTCCATTTTAAAGTTTTATCTCTCTGTAATTAATTTTCCTTTTAAGAACTGTAGAGAGTGTTAATCACATTTTATTTTTTTTATACTTTTATCAAAAAGTATATACAGTAAAAAAAGAAGTGCAAAATTAAATGGTAAGAATACTTTTATAAAATATATATGAGTTTTTCTAAACGTCTAAACTTCTTTTACGCGTTGAGTGTTTTAATAATTATAAAAAAAAATTATTTAATTATTTTTTACTATTTGTGCACAAATAAGATTGATATTTATAGAAAAGGAAGGGAGTAAATTATTGTATTTTAATAAAGATGTTAAAAGTGGTTGTGACAGCGGTGAAAAATGTAGCCGTTGCTGTGGGCAGTGATAGCTGGCCAAAGCTGTTGGAGTGGGAGTGGGCGCCACAACATCCAAAGGGAATGATGCCAGATCTTGTCCAATAAAATTATTCCACGAGGAGAAATCCAGCTGGTGGTCTTTCATGTACAGCTGTCACCTGCTCTGTGACTTTTTGAAAATCTCCTGCTTTTTCTCGCAACCGTTGGATCAACATCCTTTGGGAAAGAACATGCGCTATGGATCTATCGCGTACGGGAAAAAAAAACAAAAAAAAACAGGCCCACTCGCGGCCTTGGTTAGTAGTTGTGTGGGGTTCCGGTACCCAATCTGCTTCGGGTCTGGTAATTTCTTTTTTGTGCTTTTGCTGACGGCATTTCCAGCTGGACAATGCAAAGAGCAATTATATAGGGTCTTCCTTTCTTGCTTTTTTAGTTCATTCATCAATTCCCTCTCCCACTTTTTTTTTTCTTTTCAATAATCATATGCATTATGTTGAAGCCTTGAGATCTGTGCAGTGTATTTATTGGGAGTGTAGATGTGCATACGCACTTTCTTTGAAAAATATATAAAATTGTTTAAGACGCGGATATTAGTATGAATGTTTTGTGATGGGCCACTAAAACCAATGGAGATTTGTGATTTTGCTGATCTCATCGGAAATGGGCAAGTGCGGATGACAGATTGGGGTCGGATTTTTACCAAACCAGTAGTACCTTTTCATCAATTTATATAATGAATAATCTTGTTCCATCTAAACCCATCTTCAGCCCAAAATATATAAATATGAAATCACAACTCTCGTGTTACAAATTCTTTTTTTCTTCATTTATTTTCTCCCTCTAGCTCGGTTCAGTGGCTAAAAACTTTATATTGGGAAGATAATAATTCATAATTTTAATGCACTGAGTCCATTAAAAAATTTTAAATTTTTTTTTTGTGAGTATCCTTAATCATGATTCTTGAGACACCTGTTAGTAAAATCCTGAAAAGTAAATATATGAAACCGTTGAGTTGCATTTCTTAGTTGTACCGAAAATTATGATTTAAGATATGCTCTAGACTGCTTATAAGATGATACCACTACTACCAAAATATAAAGTTCATTTTTGAAAAAGGAATTTGAATTTGTGACAAGCTGGTATTTGGAAATGTTACCTGGCGCTGTCTTGGCCGTATTAAACAATAATTGTACGGGTCGAAGTTTTGTTTGCCTTTTGATGTGGAGGCCGATAGAGACGGGGTCGCGCAAATCCAGAAAGTATAGTAGTCCCCTCTCTTGAAAAGTTTCTTACAATGCAGTTGTAGAAATCTGCCAACTCATGTACCCAAACGAAAGGGCAAACGGGCACGAGATATTTTCTGCGCGTGCAATTATCCCCGTACAATTTTACCGTTAAGTTAATCTATTTGAACATCAATTTTGTAAAATTAGTAATTCAGAAGGGAAAAAAATTAGGAATAATGTAACAAAACTATAGAAGATTTTAACAAAGCGTAGGATCTTGCTGATGAGTTGTCTTCATGGTTTTTTGTAACTTATAAATCCTTTGAATTGTTGAACGATAGCTAAATCTTTTTTTTTTTTTTTTGATTAGCAACGATAGCTAAATCTTACAAATGGAGAAGCTCGGAGATTTTTACTCATATTCACTTATATTTGTGCTTTCCTTTTTGAATCTGAGTAGGATTCATGCCTCACAGTTCAGTACCGAACCCTATTCAATGGCATTGATGGTTTCTTGTGGCAGATTGGTGTTCAGAAAGTGTGAAGGGAGTGAATAGAGAATAAATAAATCATCACTGTGATGTAATGTTACAAGGGAAGTAGCTGGTGAATGTGATCTTTTGAAGCAATGGAATCAATTGAAAAATTCGGAAACATTTATAGCAATCTATGTGAGATAAGGGTGAGCAGGCAAGTTTTACTTGTAAAAGTAAGCTGCTTCTTTTTGTTTCTTGTGCAGATGATGATATGAAATTGAAGTGAATGCGATCATCTACTTCAGACCCGTCTCTATATAGTCGCCATCCTTCCCTGCCAATACTTTCTTTTGTGAGGTTATACTACTACTTCTATCTGAAAATAGAATAAACTGTGTTTTATTGTTAAGTGGAAGTTAAAAATTAATGGTAACTAGTTCAATGCGAGAAACTCTGCCCATAATAGGATATAAGTTTATGTTATACGAGTAATTCTGACCCATTTAGGCTTTAGCAATGTTTGCCGTGGGAATGATATTTGAGTACATTTCAAAATGTGCATAGTTAATTTATAATGCCAAAGAAATTATCCAAAAATGATCATTTCAAATCACACCGATTCTAAAGTAAATTAATCAAAAACCGCTTTAAATGGAAGTTATTATATATTTGTAAAAGAATAGAGTAAAATGTAATAACCCTAAATCTGAATATATATATATATATATATATATATATATATAAAATCTGAGAAGTTATCTTTATGAGATTATTGCTCAATAGCTTGCATGAATATAAAATCTACATATAGTTGCATCTAGAGTATTCCTATTTTAATATTTAAAAAGAAATATATATGTTAAATATCTATTTTATTATTATTAAATATAATAATAATTTTTATTATCTTTATCTAAATATTATATTTAATAATAATAAAATAAATATTTTATTTAAATATTTATTTTTAAATATTAAAATGGTAACACCCTTGTATATACGAGCTGTAGGTGCTGCCAGAAAGGAGACGGGATAGAGTGCGCGCATGTTGGGGTGAAAAACACGTAGTAATAGTATTGTTGTTTGGTCACGTCTCCATAGTCTCGAAATCCGTGAAACTGTGCATCAGGTCGTGATTGAAATCGAAGAGGTCATAATATAGAACTAGTACTCCATCACTTTTTCGGTGGTGTTTACGGGGTAAGATTCCAATGGTAATCGGCATCGGTCGAGTGTGGTGCAGAAAAGGCACGTGAAATGGGTATATTGAATAAGAGCGATGTTATTTGAAAATCCCGGTGTCAATGGACAGCATTTAATTATGGAAAACAAAAGCTATCACTAGGAATTAGAAGTAGGTAGACTGCCCATCAAGCTATTTGACTTAATTTGATCAGGCTTATTTAGTAAATAAATTAAATTAAAATTTTTTAAAGAGCTTTTTAGCTAATTAAGTCATGTTTCATATTATAAAATCAGCCTATTAAATTTAATAGATTGACTTATTTATATTATTATTATTGTCATCATCATCATCATCATTTAAATATCTAATGATATAGAAATATTTTAATCTATTTGAAATTTTTTGTTGTTGATATATTTAGTAGTATTTTGACTTATTTAAGAATGACAAAATATTTTTTATACTCATGAAATGTGAAATACAATGTTGACTCTCACCTTATCTATTATTAAATGAGATGTTAACTCTATTTAAATGGAAATCACATCTCATCCTATGGTTGATGAGGTGTTAGTTGACACAGTGTCTCATACCCTATAAACATAAATAACACAACTCTTTAAGAAAAGGAGTTTCGATTTTTTTTAAAAAAAATTATGAGCAAATAGATCTCTAGATAGACTTGTAAGTGAGGCCAAACTTTTAAGAAGGTCAGGTTAAGGTCATAAAAAAGGCCCATATTAGATAATAGGCCTAAACTCAGACTCCATTTTGAAAATACAGGCCCAGCCTATTGAAACTAAAACCTAGTTCGACTCCGCATATTTCCACCCCTAGCTATCACCTTTAAGCGAAGATAGCATTAAATTAAAGGATGGTAGATTTGTGTGTTGGCATAATAGTTCACGATAAAGAGAGCTTCGAACAATATAGATTTGGATTGGATTTAGTTTAAACTATGATTTAATTTAGATGTATTGATGATATAAAAGAGTTTTGTCCGATCATCAAATCAATTTAAATCCATTATATTTAAATGGTTTTTAAACTAGTGACGTAGAAGTTAGTTATATTTATAGACATGATATAATATGATCGAATGATTGTGTAAATTTTTTTTGTAATATCACTATAATAAAATTAAATCCCAAATTTATTACACTAATATGAAGTTATGTAATTGAACGATTGTATAAAAAATACTCCATCTATTTCATAAGAACTGTCAATTTTTAACTTTTTCATATTTTAGAATATCTAGGGAGCATTAATTTTTTTTTTCATTTACATTCTTATATAAATGTATTAATTAAGTAATCAATATATTTATCAAAAGATGAATAATAATAATTATAGAAGGATAGTTTTGTCAACTTATATAATTTTCTATGTTTACCAATGTTTTTTTTGTTTTTCTTGATATTATATTGTTTCATTTTTTATGGTTATTATGAAATGGAAGGAGTATATATTATTAATGTATTAAATTTAACATATTTGTTAATTTATATTTCATTTTATTTTATTTATGAAATTAAACAAGGATGGATAAATATTTTTTTCCCAAAAAATAAAAAAATTTCTACTTATTTTAGAAAAATCCATAATCTAGATTAATTAAAAATTAATAAAATAAACATAACAATCATTTTTTTGGTCAAACAACATGATGTATTAAAAATTCCTATGTACTCTTAGAGTAAAACAAAGTATTTACTCTATTTTATTAATTAATTAATAAATTAACTATTAAATTAAAAATATAAAATAAATAGGAGATAATAATAATTTATAAAATTTATATATTAATTATTTTTTCTTATTCTAGATACATCATTTCCCAACAATACGATGGTGAGTGGCGAGCCTGTTGGTGGTGACGCAGCTCGCATTACTTTATGGGAAAATGATATCTCGACACCTATATACTCATGTGGGTCCCATGCAATGTGAGAGGAGTGATGGAGAGAGAATAAGTTAGAAAAAAAGTTAATGGTAGGATCCATATGTATTATTGGTAGGGTATTTAGGTGTTTAAGAAAATTGGATGTTGAGATAACAAAATCTTTACTTCATGCGAGGGAAAGGCTGTTGGCCTGCTGCTACTGCTACGTGAAAAATACAGTACAGTAATATAATGAGAAAAGAGCAAGGTCTGGCACGTGAGTCTTACGTCTGCTTGGATCATCTCTTCAATCTTCAGTTCATGTCATGGAATTTGGTGCCCTGCTCTCTCTGCCTCTTCCCCACTGGACCGGGGAAGTGGCAACCAATTGGCCAACCAAACATTTTGGGTGCTTGTCCCTTGTCTTGCTCTACAGCTCCCTCGCTTCGGCTTGGCCGCTGATTAAGAACCATCAGTTATGGTCTTCCATCTAATGTTTGTTTGTAACATCTACATACCTATGGCGCTCCAAATTAAGCTTGATTTGGTAATTCTCAAAGAGAAATAATAATATCTTTTTAATTAATATGCCTAAAAATCATTTTAATTTGGATTCTCATTTGCATGTGTTGAATAGTCCTTCTATGTTGTGGAAATTAAACCTCATCCCATTATGAGTGAGATTTCGAGTTAGAATTTAGGAGGGTGTTTAGACTGATTGTTAGGGATCTATAATCACTCAAATTCATAAATCTGTAACCCTCTCTATGCTGCAGTATGCCAAAGTCAATAACAATAAATGCTCATAAGTGATAATTAACGCTATTATGGATATTCAAGCCTTGATATGGTCCAAAAACCATATTCCCTCCAGCTCTAAAAATTAAATCAGTAAAGATAGAGGAATGAATTATTTGAGTCTTAAAATTTATCTAATTCAAATTTTATTCATATATATTAAATTTTTTTTGGATATTGTGTAAATTATAACTCTTATTATTGTAAGTGGAATTTTAAATGAGAAAATTTTTTAGGTTGATTGTTAAAAAATAAAAAATATATCAACGTTCCAAAAACAAAGGCACATAATTTATATATATGGGGAGAGAGTTTAATTTAATACACCGATACTATAAAATAATTTTATACAAATATATAATCATGTATTGATATATCAATTAAAATGTTTAACTCAACTATCTACTAACTAGAAAGTCTTACAAATAGATGCATATAATTGGTTGAGAGTATTAAACTTTATTTTACTATCGGTATATTAAAATTAAACCCTAATTTATATCACATTGGATATTATTTTACAATTTAAAATTACATGAGAATGGAATTATAATAATAGAATTAGGGCTTAATTTGATGTATAGCCATAAAATTTATTTACACAATCATTCAATGACATATTGCTATATCGACAAAATATGTTTGACTTTCACTACGATACTTAAAAAACCAGGCATATTGAATAACGAAGCATCACAATTAATTCCATACAATTGTACGAATTCTTGGCATTAATCAATAAATTTTACCTAACATTTTAAAGTGATGTTATTTTTCAAATATATGCCGTAAGGTATATCTTAGTTTTTGTCCTTTTCTTAGAAAACAAATTTCTACATGAGTGTTAGTGTATATCATTCCCAATTTGTACTTTTTGTCTAAACGTACGGTCGATCTTTTACGATCTAACCATTTGTTATGTTATGATCGAATCGGGCGTGAATTTTAAAAATAGCTGAGGCAGACTTATATTCAGGGTATGCTACTTTACCCTTGTTATGGCCAATATTTGATTTCCCTCTTCTTCTTCCTTTTTTTTTTTTTTGTTAAGGGTACGGGTGTGTTTTTGAGGCAAATATTTCATGAGCAGGCATTCATTTTATGTGGGCCTTCTTAAGCCTACGGCAAGGGAAACTGAGCTCTAAGGAATTTACAAATTTTTGGCCTACTTTGGACCAAAAAGATTGGCGCCTTCTCAAATGCATGAAATTCAGGGTCCAAAACTCAGTCTGCCCAGCCCTTTACATAATATCATTGTTCTCATGTGGTAGCCGATGTTATATATTCTATCCAAGATTTAGGTACTTTTAAATAAAAATAAAACTAAAAGAAAAGGAACTGGAAGAATAAAATAGGATTACATGAGAACGAATGAAATAAAAGAAAAACATTACTATTTCAACACCCAAAAATGGATGTCTAAGTAAAATATCCACTAAATATTGTTGGATGTGATGAATGAATGAAAATAATAGGAATCATTATCTTATTTAATGATGATAAAATGAATGTCTACTTAGACATTCATGTTTAGATATTAAAATAGTATGAATTTATACTAAAATTCATATTATTTTAGTATGAATGATATTAATGAAAGAAATATCACATTATGACAATGGCAATATATGACAAGGAGACACGTAGGACATGCTCATAGCTGACCAAACAAAAAAAGAAAAGGACATGTTCATGATATTAATCATATAACCTGGAAAGGACTATACTATTCCATATCAAAGTCAATCTGTGCTGCACATGAGCCCCCTTATAGTTAGATCGACAAGTGAGGTAGGTAGTGCTCTGCCTTCTACACACCCCGAACATAGCAACAGAGCTCTCTAAAAAGGTTCAACTATGGAAGGAATCCGAGTCATCTCAACCAGTACAATCCAAGCACGGGGACACAGTGATTCAACTCGGAAAATGCATTTGACCCCATGGGATCTTGAATCCCTTCCACTTGAGATGAACCAAAAAGGGCTTCTTTTTCACAACCCAAAACACACACAAACCCAAATCCAACACCCCAAACACTCCCTTTCCAAAGAAGAGAAATGGATGCCCCATATTCTGGTTACCAAAGTAATGTAATTCCTCTCATTTTAATTAAATTAATATCTTTTCTCTATATTTATTTATTACAAAAAAATTCACCTAGTTCAAACTAAAAGTAAAACACTGCTGTTTTTTATTGACACTGCTTTACTGTCAATGAAGGGAGTTATCACAACTCCAACAATATATGATAGAAAAGATATTGGAATCCTTAAATATACAATTTGAACATGATTCAAATAGCACATCATTGGTAATCGTCTCTCAATAGCTAGCAGAGGGTGTAAAGACCAATGTCTGCACATAGTCATCAACTGTGTAAGTGCTTTTATCATCTCCATGCTGATAAATGACTTGAGCAGTTCTAGCCATGTTAAGACAAGCTTTCAAAATTGACGAAGGCAGAGTGGTTGTGGTCATGGCAAGACCATTGAGCTCTGGCCACAACTTCCCTATGAGCCCCCTTATGTGTTTCCTTGCTTCATTTTCATCTGAAATATTACTTTCTTTCATGTAGCATTGTATGCTGCAAGCATTATCCCCTCTTTCTTGTTCCTCCTGAACATGAAACATCATCAACTTCTCATCACAAAGTCCACTTTCTTGTGTTATATTATATCAATAATCCAATTGAAAATTTTTAACAAAACAGCAATTTGAATTTTTGCAAATTATATATGTAAACCAATTACTAAGTACTAAATATAGATAAGAGATGTGTGTGCAAATGTATATATACTAGGATTATAGTGAGATACCGTTGAGGTTCCCAAGTCGTCCCAAAGCCGAAGAATTTCCCCAGAGCAAGAGAAAAGCCTAGGATATTGCTTCATCATTGAAATGGTTTCCTTTGAAAGACTATCCCCAACTAGGAAAGTTGCATGCACTAAGGCCATGTATGATCCTGCGGAAATCACCCCATTATCCACATATTCCCTAAAAGTTGGCATGTATCCTCTGTTGAACCATTTGGCTTCTTCAAGAAATGCTTCAAATATGTCTATCCACTGCACAATCAAGCACCAGTCTCTCATTAACATCTTACATACCCGTAGCTTTAGTTTTCTCGTATGTTTCAATTTTGAAGGATATATAGATTCTCACCGTTCTTTTCAAGTATGCAACAACGGTTAGCCTGTGCTCTTTCTGGATTCTGTATGCAATTTCGTGAGTGGTGTTATATAATGCCATGTAGCATATTTTCATATATTCAGGCAGCTGCTCCATTGCATCAAGATCCCACCTGTAAATAACAATATTTTCACATATTGATTGTTACTTTCAAATTATTGAAATATATTATTCTTATAAGTTTAATAAACACAAATTGTAGGTGCATACCTTCGGATTGCTTCAGTGAAAAGAATAAGTTCATCCAAGGAGCCATAAGTGTCAAAGATATCATCCATAACTAGCAAAATGCAGATGGTTTTGGTAAGTTCAATGCGGCAATTCGAATGGCGTGGTTCCGGGAAAATCCCCACTGTCCATAGGAAGCACTCTGATGGTCTATCTCTTGCAAAACCAAGGCTCTCAACAAGTCCTAATTGTTTCCACCACCTAAATAAATCAAATGAACTGTCACATGCAGCATTTCAGAAGTAAACTGACCTTACATTTACTGTAATATACTAAAAATGGTAATAAAGTTAGAGTGTGCTTGGAAGGAATGAAAATGGAAAGACAGGGAAGTGGAGGACCAAGTAACAACTTGATAAGATAATTGAGCATACACTGATACGCCCTTTCTTCTCCTTTTTTTTTTTTTAATTTCCTTTATTGTTATTATGGTCATCATCTAGAGCACAAAGTCACCTGGAGATCTCTGCTAATTCTCTTTGGTGCTGCAACTGAAGCATGTCATAATCTAACTTGGCTAATTCCAAAAGAGATGGTATTTGGATGCTTGCTTGGCTATATTCTTCCATGTAGTTCCTGGCTTCTAACCTGGGCATTCTGAGGTGCCTTGGAAGCCTTAAGGCTCTGGCGACGTGCCTGCCTCCTTCAGGGCTCAGATGTGGGATTGATTGGTGGAGATGAGCCCTTGAGAATTCCATGGCCTTCTGCAACACTTCTTCGCCTTCTGCCCCTAAAAATGATGCCTCATAAAGGCTTAACATACCCCTTATGTCACTGGTGAGTGATTCTTTGAAATTCCCATTCTTGTCCAAAAATCTCTTGAAAACGTCTGTGCCCATTCAACAGTAATAGAATTATTTTGTTTTCGTAGGTCTAGTGTAATAATAAGATCTTATCAAAAAACAAAAAGTGTAATAATAAGATATGAATATATGTCCTGAACAACATGAATAAAAAAACAACAATATTTAGACAACTAATTAATTATATTGGTATGATAATATAACATAAATTAATATAGCAGAAATTTTAGTTAGTTACGAATTTAAGATAATAAAAAATCTCAACTCGTTCTTTTGAGTTTTGAGTGAAGAGAAGCAAAAACTTCAATCGAATTCATTTTTATCAAATTTTATAATTCACTCTTAACCCTCTATTATAATGATAGTGCTCTCTTACTTATATATAACTAATATAATAACATTTTTTACTACTAATAATTTTGTATCATATATATACCACGTCATTTTGGTCATTTTGAGATATGTTAGTTATACTGGAGCTTATGATGGACATACAATAAGAGAGAAAAACATAAGGTGTGATGTGTCCATCGCTTTCTACTTTTTGTTAACACCTATCATCCAGTGTCATTCTCTCTTCATATGAGTAAAATCTAGAAGCTGGTTTTAACTGAGAGGATATAAGCCTACAAGGCGCGTTGAACAATTAATGTTATGTATCAACCACAGGGATAAGAAATAATAATAATTAAAAAAGAAAAGTTATCCATGCCAGATACAAATAAATGTACCAGAAGAAGTAGTACAGCCATTATTCCTGAGCAAGCGGAAGTGAAGGGCTGTAGCAAATAGGTCTTGTGCGGCGTCCCAATGCCAAAACCTTCCAAGCAGTGCATTGATCTCTTCTTCGAAATGGTGCCCAATTCCCAGCCCTTGGATGCTGTCAATCATCTTCAATGCTCCCAGTGGATCACTCGACTCTAGCAATGCCTCTTTGCTTCTTCTTCTAAGATGCTCCAAGTTTTTTGAGCTGCGATCAGTTTGAGGAGGTGCCAACTAACACCCACAGACATGAAACCCAAAATAGAAATAAAATAACTAACAATAGAGAAAAGGAAAATGCTACACTATATGACACTGATGGACAGAGTCAAACCCCCACAATGCCTCAAGACAATGCAACGTCATCATTAGCACATTGATGGAGACAATTACGGTCAAAAGTCAATCCGTTGAACCTCTATCATGAACATCTATATATATATATATATTTGTTGAGTACCCCCCGTTTTTTTCACATCTTTATGTTCAGTAGTATAATTAAACTTCTTTCTGTACATCAACTACAACATGCTTCTATTTTCTATTTGTTAGAGTATTCTTTAGACGTCTTTATCAAATAATCCATCGATAGTATTTTTTTTTCTCAATACACATGTATGCTTATTAATTAAATCTGAGTCTTTTTTATTAAGACCAATATTTTGTTGATAAACGCGCTTCTATTAAACTTTTGTTGATAGTCAATGTTTTCGTTTTAATAAATAATATTGTTTTGTAGTTTAAGAGAAGATAAAGTACGTCAAAATGTAAACGGAACATGTTATTTTAATTACTTTGAAATTTATAGAAATCCAAAATTTAAATATAAAATTAAAATAAGAAGGTTTCTTTGATAGCCTTGCAAAATTCAACAATATCAATACATTTCTAGTTATTTGTTACTAAGAGCATGTCACATGTTTCGCTACCTTAATTTGTTAAAATAAAAGTTCAATCACAATCATTGAAAATAAAAAGGTATCCATACCCACAAATAGAAAAGCTTGAAATAAACAATGATTTTAACTCCTAAAAAAATCAATAATTTGACAAATAAAACTCATGAAGATGTTGTATTAGCACATGCTGTGCCACACGGATCAATTTTTTTGTTGCCAGTAAGCTTACTATTAGTGTTAATAAAAGGTATTTTAGGAAATAATTGCCAAAGACACAAATGGAAGCTGCATTGTTTGTGAATCCCTCCCTATCTGGTCCCCAAAGCAAAACAACTTTGATGAAGGTTCTATCTATTGTTGAAGGCTTGAAGGTAGCATTGTACCATGAAGGGAATTCAACAGTGCATGATAGAAAATGATTGCAAGAAATGGAGGATTTAACTAGAAATGTTAAGAATGGAGTTAAAGAGTCCCATTTCCATTACTATTATATTGTTCTATTGGCTCTGCCTTTAGGAAGGCAAATCATGCTCCCATAGATTGGCTCCGCGGGCTCAACAAATTATGGAGGGGTTGGCCTGGTTTAATTTACTACCTCCCTTCCTTGACTGAAAGTTGTAGTCCCGCGTCCCCCACCCCGTCGGTCCCCTGCCCCGCCCCGCCCCGCCTCGCGCCCACAGCACAACCCACAAAAAAAAAACAGGGTAAAAGCCCTTTGTGAGTGATATTAAGTAAAGCAATGCTACATGGAATGAAAACATTGTTATTTGATGAAATAAAATAAGAGTCTAATTTTTATGCAGTGTAAAAGTTATATGCAGGCATTCAATCAAATTATGTTATTTATATAATTTTTTTATTAGAAAATATGAAAATTAACTACATTTATTGATGTAATAATACATAATAGAATAATCATGTATAATTTTTTTTATATTATTAATGTATCAAAATTAAATTTATAAAATAATATGACTCACTTGAGTATTTAAAAGTCAAAATATATATGACATAGTCTAGTAAGTAAATTTCAAAAAATATCCAAACTTTCAAGTATTCTATTATTAATTAACAGAATGAAAGAGAAATGAATCTTATAGATTTTATCAAAAAGACTGAAAATGATTGTTCGGGAATTTTGTTTTATTCAAAGAAATGGTATCCAAAGTCTTGGTTGCATTAGATTTTTTTTTTATCGGATCTATCATATTCAATCCCGAGACATCACGTGAAAAATACAATAAATGGTGAATCATTTTAATGAACTACTGAGTACGAAGTCGTGGTGCAATTAAAAAAAAAAGGGATAAAATACGTAAATGGATTACTTATAAATATATGAAAATAAATTAGTTTTTCAAAATTTAGAAGTCTTAAATTGATCATTCAATTTAAAATGGAAACAAATTAATCTCTTCGTCCAAGGCATGTTATAATTCTTTAATTATATGGACATGTATAGAGAAACCAATTAATTTATTCCCTTCTTTAGATTATGAGGAGAGGCTAATTTAAAATTTTCAAATTCTAAAAAAAATTAATTTGTTACGCCATATATTTCAGAGAATCAAATTGCAAAATGGGTATTTAGTCTAAGAAAAACTAGCACTCAAACCCACAATACCATCTCGCGATTGATTTGTAAGTTTTGACTACCTTGGAGGATTTGCAAAGGGAATTCATGCTTAAGAGAGAGGGAGAGGGGAGAGAGTTAGAAAGGCACCTTGTCATGAAAAGCAACGGATCTGATCAAGAATTTGTTATGATGAACGCTCCCTTGTTTTGATGTCTGTATACGTAAGTTCCATAGTTGATGCTTGGATGGCCGTGAACTGTGACGACGAATTGAGCTTGTAAGCGATGGAACTCTAAGTTCTGTAACAGCAGCCATTTTAAGTATAAACATGGGACGATCACCGACGCTGTGGCTGTCGTTAAGGGCTATGGCATGTGAACAAGTCACAGAATGGTTGCCTATATACGCTGCCTTATATAGACTCTCTCCAGGCCACTGCCCATGAACCAACTTGCAAAAAAACTAATGAGAAACGATAGATGTTTCAAATTGGTGTAGATAAGACTCCTTCTAATTTAGAATTTTATTTAATGATCCCTAAGTATTGTTCGAATTATAATTGATGTTTATTAGTTGGAGTGGAGGGGACTTGAATTTTTTAAGCAATCGATTCTTAACTCGATTTTGGTATTCATATATATGAGGAAAAAAAAAATATTAGAGGTCCTCACTTAAGCATTTGGCCATATTTCAGAGATTAGTTTCTCATTTGCTTGATGAATGAAACCAAAAAAACCATAATTTATGTTTGAGATCTTAAATTAGAAATTTTTTTAAATTGATTATTAGAAGAATATATCGTGAATATAATTTTGATTACTGACAATATAAAATTTGTAAAAATTATTATTCAATTAAATCCTCTAATTTATTTCACCTTTCAATTAAAACATATAGAATTCAATTATCTTTATTAATATGATCTTATTTAAATGAATAACAATCAATTTCTCTATTATCAAAAAGCTGGAATTAAACTCATATATTATTCCTCAAAACTAATAAAATATGAGTTTAATCTTAATGCATTGACAATGTAAAAGAGTTTTATACTGTCATTCAATCACATATCTTCTTTTGTATAATTTTTTAAGTAGTGAAAGTTAAAAGTAATCATATTTACTAATGTATCATTATATGATTAGATAAATGTGTAAAACTTATTTACACAATCAGTATATTTCAATTAAATTCATAAAATATTCTGTCGCAGCCATGCTATATTAATTATTGTTATCAATTTGACAGTGCCGGTTCTACAATTTACGAAAGGAAAGTCGGAGGATTCGTGATTCATGCAACCACTGGAGCCGCACAACTAGACCAGGAGACAGGAGTTAATTCATGTTTTCGATTCCAAAAATAAAATATAATAAAATTATGAAATCAAAATTGGCAGAATGCGGCATCTTGAGGGTGACGCACCGCCTCAAGGCAATGAAGTGTTTTTCTTTTTCACAGCGCTGGGGTCGAAGCCCAGGCAGAGCAGTGCTTATTAAGGTGATGAACAATTTTTTAATATATTCTTTGGTTTTAATACTATCGTCTTTATAATTACACAATATTGGATTTGATATTTATAATTTTTTTTCAAAATTTCCATTATGTTCTATCATTTGAATAGCCTAAACTATATATCTTCAACGGTGGTGGAGATAATGTTTTAAATGGAATAGCCCCATTTTTTGGTGTCATTGGAGTGCTTTGTGAAATTGGGACCAATTTCACCGAGTTGAGATCAAAACTATTTTTCTCTTGTGCAGTCACATTGGGTCTAAACAGTTAGTATTTGTATATATTTTAAAAGTATCCATTAAGTTAATTTAGATCTATATAGAAAATGTATTAAACACAAGTGAACTCATTTTGAGTGGTAAACTTCTGTATGTCTTAATAAATATTTAGAGGTCTATCCCCATCTATTATCCCACACCTACTCCTATTAATAAATGGAAACTCCTACACATAGACTACCAAATTAAGTAATGATATTTTGACACCTAAAAAATGGATATTTATTTAGATACCAACTTTATAATCATTGAATGTGATAGATGTTAAGGATAAGTGGGGACTACCATCACATTCAATAATTATAAAATAAATATATGAATAGATATCTACTTTTTCAGTATCAAAATATCATTACTCTTCCTTCTTTCACCGTGGTTAATACCCATGAGTGCCCATTTATGCGAGGTTTGTTCCCGTCCTAGCTAACTGCGTTTAAGGTACACTCCAATCCCAACAGTTGTCGTTACATTTGAACCGTTGTCCTTCTTGTAGTATTCTAATAACAAGTCTTGTATAATTTGTGTTACAAACTTACAATAACGAATTTTTTTCACCTGCTATTATAAAATGTTAATTTACCACTACATTCTACATTTTTTTCAAAATTTTTATAAATTTGTATTTTTGAAGAGAGCAGCGATTGGAAGTTGTGTTCGTGGTTATACTGTTACTTGAATTGTTAAATAAAAGGAACTTTTGGAGGATTATCCTTTTGTATACCTTACTGGAATGCTATTTTAATTTTCTATATGTGCTCATTAAGTTTTTAGTAAAATATTGTTCATTGCTAAATTAATTATTGTTAAACTTATCCCTAACAAAGGTATCCACCGCTGGAAATTCTGTAACAAAATACAGAGATTGGTTGAATATCATTTGAGAAATTTAAAAATAGAATTTTAAACTAAAGAATAATATTTTGAAATTGTCAATTTATTAAATAGATTAAAAACTTTATGTTTTTAATTCGTTAATCGGTATCTTGAAATATTGGTAAGAAATAATTCTTAATTTATACAAAGGAAAACATATACGGTTTTTTATTTGGACCAAAAACGATTCCACTTGAATAGGTGTGCTAGCATTTGACTTGTCTAGAACTAGAACAGCCCCAACTTCTTGAAGATTACGATTTTCGCTGTAGATGAATCAAGACCCATTAGTACAAACTGAAAGGATAAAGTCTTAACTCTTACAGATCCATCCAATCTTGACCAAAAAATAACAAATAAAAATAGCTCCATCCAATTGATTTTTTGGCTGCCAGTAGTAGGGTGATCCCTTAATTTGAGTTGACCTACCTACACAACCAATCCGATGCAATCCAATAATAAATCCAAGTTGCATTAATGCAAGTGGATACTTCAGGTTACGTTTGATTTCCTTTCTACAAATAATTTTTCCATTAAAAATTAATTTTTATACATATTACTCTTTTTTATTTTTATTTTAAACAATCACTTTATATCTTTAAAAATATCTAATAAATTAAAAGATGTATTTAACGAAGATATTTTTATATAATAAAATAATTAACATCATAATATATAAAGATAATAATAACATACTGCGTTGGCTCTTAGATAATTGTTCACTTGTCAAATTGTTCCTTTTCACATATAACTATTCATTTAAGAAATTTATACAATATTAATTATTTTATCAATTATACCCTTACGAAATAAATGAGAGAGTAGTCAAAGAGAAAAAAGAGAGAGGTAGAGGAGAGAGTAAGTGAAAATAATTGATTAATAAGGACAATTTTATACTAGTGTACCAAAAATTTTTTAACATTAAAATCTTTTCAATCATTTTCTTAATGTATATGTGCATTTAAAACTGTATATTTATTTGAGATGGGAAATAGTATAACTTAAACTGATGCCATAATATTCAAACAAATATAAAAAAAAAAATATTGATAGAATGCATGACTGATTTTTATTAAACTCAAACTCAACCCTACCCACACACTTAAAAGTTAAAACACTTCTTACATGTATGGATGGAGAGGAGACTAGCCAGGGGTCTTGGCACCCTCCTCTCATAATACTTTAATATATGTTTTTAAGTTTTATATATATATAACTTAAAAATATAAAAATATTTAATTTTATATGCATATATTGAAAAAATAGAAGATTCATTGCACTTTTTTTTATTATTTAGGTACATTTACATTCAATTTTATTAATTCATTTTAAATATATTAATTAGTTTTTGAAATAATAAGATTTTAAAGTTGTTACCCATAAGAATTGTACTACAATACACTTGAGAGAAATATTTTATATGTTATTTATTTATTGATAGCTAAATTCATGGTGGAGACACACATAATAAATTAAAAAAAAACTTAATTGAAATTTTTAAGCACTCAAGCAATATATTTATATTTATAATTTATAATTTACAGTTTTGACTTTCGGAATATATTTTATTGCTGAGATGTTGTATATACTGTTTATATAGTATAAAATATGATATGATAATATATATGTGTATATATATATATATATATATATTATTAACATATATTAACAATTTTATATTATAATATATGATTATGACTAATATTAAAAATCTTATTGCAGGATGGGTTTAAACTTTGTGCTAACCAATTGGGACGGGACAGATGTCCACAGTTTGAGTATCATTTTGTCATCCCGAAACACCGTGGTAAACACACTATTTTCGTCCCTCATTTTTTTAGTAATATTTCAATTTTATCTAAATTTTTTAATTTTAATTTCATCTCTAACATTTTAATAATATTTCTATATTATCTTATTTATTAACACGGTCAATTTTATTAATAAATATTATTAATTTGACATTAAAATATTTATTATTATCTTAATTTAATTCTTTATTATACAAGTTGAAACTCTATTTTTGTCTAATCTTCTTTATTGAAATGAATTTAATCTTATTTATAGACCACTTTTAACTACAAAAACTAAAGTTTAAAGGAACAGCTAAAAATGAAATTTTTGTGTATATAACAATGACATCTAATAAGATAAAAATGGACACATTTGAGTAAGATCAATAATTTTTATTCAAAAATTATTATTATTATCAAATAGATTAAGATATTATTAAAATATTAAGGATAAAATTAAAATAAAAATAAAACTTTTGAAATGAAATTAAAGTAGAACTGAAAAATGACAGATCAAAATAGAGCATTTGCTGAGCGACCATCCATCAACGTCCAAATACCTCATGGTGTTGGAAGCGTCAGGTAATATTGTTGAGCATTTTTTTAGTCTTTTTATCACCGTAAGAAATTTGCATCTAAAAGAATATTTAATTTTGAATACACATAAAAAGTATTACTTTTGATATAGTAAAGGTTACATTTTATTAAGTTAAGGCATCACTTTTTGAAGAATTATTATATCACATGTGATCAATATTAAAGGTAATATTTTTTTAACAAAATAGTATATTTTTAAGCTAATACATCATTTTTCATAGTGTTGCTATAACAAGTGTGGTCAATTGTTTAAAACAATACTTTTGAATAGAGAAGATAATAATTTTTAGATATCAATAGCAACACATTTTGAAAAAAAATATTGTCTATATGTATAAAAAATAACACTTTCTATATATTTCAAAAAATAAGTATTATTTTATACCAAATTTCTAATAGTGTATGTTATTTTAAAAAAATTAAAATCAAATAAGGCTTAACGTTGCTATCCAATCTAACCTAGCCCGATTGATTTGAGTCGCTTAAATATTTCTTAAAACTAGCATTTTTACAAAATTAAGAGTAATATGCATAATATGCATAATGTTTTTTTTTATCAAAAAATATACATAAAATTTTAAATGTATAAGATAAATGTAATTTACGTTAAATTATTCTGGGATACATCTTCCACAAAAATGCTTAGTTTAAGGTGAAATAATACTTAAAAAAAGAGAGATAAAAATAATATTTTGAAAAAATATAATTGTAAAACTATTATTGATATAATAAATGACACTAAGGAATTATATAAATCAATTTCATTTTTTAATTCATTTTTGAAAATCTAATTCATTTTATAATAAATATTTTTAAAATTTTAAAGCCATTATAAATCGAACAAATGAAGAGAAAAAATTGATTCATTTCCCATGTCCCTCCAATTTATTAAAAAATAAAGCATTCTACATATCCTTCTCATCTCTTTCTTTTTTTTTCCAAATTATTCAACCTCTTAAAAATGATTAACTAAAATTAAATCAAAAATTTAAAATACATAAATTATAAGATCTAAAGATCCAAATAAATTTTTCAAATAAACTATTCAAGGATTTAAATAGTCAACTTTTTTTATATTTTTATTACATGAGTTCAAAATACATAATAAAATATAAAATAGATATAACCAAACAAAATGAACAACATTTTTGGAATGAACAGTGACTATGAATGGTATGATGAGATTTTAAATAATATTTTGTGTACAATAAAATTGCATAATAAATATATGTCACATATTTTTTTACTATTAGATGTGATGTATGATCTACACTCATCCCACTAACTTATTATATCCCATGATAATAAAGTGTGTAGTGTATATTTATTGTGTAATTTTATTATATACCAAACATTACTAGTAAGATTTTATCTATTTTAAAACATTCTTTGTTATTTAGCCTATTTGGCACTTTCTTTTTAAGCAATTTTTATTCTTTTCAGTATCCAACAATTAATGGTGGAAGAAGAAGAAAATGTGAAAAATGAAGAGACATACATGGTCAAGTACAAGAACAGCTGGAAAGTAAATAATGTATTTTGAATTTTAAATTTTAGATAAGCGAAAATAAACAAAGACTTCAAATAATTTTAAATTTGATTGAAACTCATTTATTATGAATTAAGAATTAATTGTATATATTTTTTATCGTTGTCTCCATTTATTGCAGTGGATGTCAAATGAATATGCATTGATTTACAAAATATTTTAAAATTTTACTTTTTAAGTCATTATTAGCAGCACTAAAGTTAAAAAAAAAATTATCATAAAATGACACATGAAGTATAAGTTAATGTTTGAGGTACCTACTCATTCTATAAATAGGAGCCTCAAATATATGCAACATTGAGAAGCTCCACTCATGGGTGACAATATTTATTCCTTTATTTTAAATCACATGCAATATTGTATATTACTCATAAAAATTATCATCTTTGAAACATTGAATAAAAAGATATATGTAAATTTATAATTGAAACTCTCATATTTCCATTTTTCTATTGAATCATAATATATTTATAGGATTTTTCCAGTATTTCTTCAGTTAATTTTTTTAGCTGATCTTGCTAGGCATTAGAGGCCCCGTTTGTTAGCTTTGTAGTTTCTTTATTTTGGGTTGTTCGCCCCACTAATAGCACTTATAATTATAACCAAGATTGGATGTTATCATTATTATTTTAACACCTAAAAATAGATATTTAAGTGAGACATTTATTTCATTACCGTTGGATCTAATGAATAGGTGAAAATAGTGGTAATCACTACTCCATCAAATAATGATATGATGGGTATCTCATTTAAACACCTATTTTTTAGTGTTAAAATAACATTAATTATTGGATGGCATGATTGGTTGATTAACATTAACTCCATTCTCATTTAGCACGTCATTAACCAAAAAAACTTATAAGCTGCTGGATTCAGCTTGGCTTGTGACATGTGAACCACATCACATCACTTCCCAATTGCCCACCGTTTTCCTTCTCCTTCACATGCCACATAGCAAAAGCTTCATTGTAAATTTGCAATAGGGACATACCCCTTACCTTGATAATAATAATTATAAACATGTCACCATCTCTCACTACGTGATTTTCTAAAACACTTTAATGAGATACGACGATAGGATTTTTGTATACTCACACATATATGTTCGCTCGCGTCTCTCAATCGTCTAATCCAAAATCGTCAGCTGTTACGTCTTGACTATATTCTATCAAATCTTGTGTATCATTGTTTAATTATTCTAGTGATAAATCAACATTGTCCCTATGAAAATAGAATTCAGAGAAAATATCCTACACTTTCCATAAAGCAGTAACGTTCTGTGTTGTGATTGATGCTTACCCCGAAATGGCAAGCCAAGCTGAATCTATCTTGTAAGTTTTTTTGGTTAATGATTCGCTAATTGAGAATGGGGTTAATGTTAATCAACCAATCATGCCATCCAAGGTTGGTTATATATTCCCATGAAAAAGGAAAGAATATATATATCAATTCTAGCTAATATAATTTTTTTGACTCTTGGTTATGGTAAAGGAGCTAACACCTTTGAGATTACACCCTTTGAAAACCAATTCACCCACCTTGTTTTCTTTCTTTTTTATCCTTCTCTATCATTGCTCAGCGATAAATAAAATAAAATTACATTTTTAGTTTTGTTACGTTGCATCACTAAAACATAACTATTTAAGTTGTACAATGAATTGAAGATTACAGTATATAGCTTACTAGTGATTTAACCCGTGCAATACACGGGATGATAAAAAAGAGATATATCAGAGGATGAATAATTAGTCTCTATAAGTTTGAAACTCTTCTATTAATCCTTCAAATTGGTCCCAATGTATAGCTCTATGTAATTAAAAACATACTACACAGACCTATATAGAGATCCAATTTGTCTCCATTTTTGAATTGTGAAGGATCAATAGGGTATTTTCAAATCCTAATGTACTTATTTATCCTCCAATACATTTTTGAGGGATCAAAGTACATACTTAGTCTTAATAAATAAAATTAAAAAAATAAAACATAAATTCATATTTGAAATTTAAATCTTTTGAAACATTTTTGGCTAAACACTATTTTTGTTTATATTGCAAGGTTTCCTATTTCCATCTAAATAATATTTTCAAACCACTTTTTGATTCCACTTTTGAGATAGTCACATAAAGCTGTCCATGACGAAGATAGGTTTGGGTAAAAACAAATCGACAAATAACAAAGATTGATCTTGAATTTGATTAACGGTCATAGCAAAAGAGAGTGATTGTGAATATAATTATCTCCTGGTTTTAGAGCATGAAACTAGCTTTTGACAAAACTCATGGGACCATGTTTGTTATACTGATTTTATGTAGAATTGATTGCATATGTGATTGCTAGAGGCTTTTGTGACTGTTTCAATGGATTTTGAAACTGGTTTATATAAATGAAATGGTTTTATACTCAGATATACAGTTCAGAGAAGAAAATGGAATTATGATTGCAAGCTTTGCTATTTTGAAGCATGATGTTGAGTTTTCTAATTATGAAAAGCTTGATAATTGAGATATGTTTTAGATAATCAATTAAAAGGTTTCAGAGCTTAAATCTTCATGAGATTTAGAACAGTTGATGGCAACATACACTGTGGAGGTATGGAATCATAAATATCTACATAGGGTGATCCCTTGGACATGATTCTATAGTCACAGTTATGCTAAAGTTAGACTGTTAGAATCGGGTAGATTCAAAGCTCTCAGAGTCTCAGGGTTTATTGTTGGTAAATGATAGTCTAGAAATTCAGACATATCGGGTAGATCGGGTCTTGACAACAGGTTGCAAAGCTTATGTGAGAATGAGATTTCTCATATGCCGTTCACGTGCCCAAGTCAAATCGTGACATATTTATCAAGGAAGAGAAAATCGAACTAGATATTGAACCGGTCAGAACACTGGTTCATAGGTTTATTGGTTCAATCAGTTCAATTAGAATATAATAAAATATATATTTACATAATTATATATACCTATAAATATATAATTATTTATGTACTTATAAATTTTTGACAAATTTAAGATAAAATATTTTATTAATATTGTCCCTTTTGCTGCCAAAAAGTAAAAAGTTATTCAACATTTTGTTTTTGGGCTCAAAAAATTTAGTTTTTCGGAATAAGCCCAATGCCACCTAGCGGACCAATTGCCTCACAAACCCATTACTTCATTACTTCCCCTATCTAGAGAAACACTAACACTAAATATTTCATGCTTAGGAAAGTCTTGCTCCTACCATCGTCGAGACATATTTTTCGTTGCTTCGATTTTACATGTGTAATGCCCTGATTTTTCCTTCTGTGCAAAATAACCAAAATGCCCCTGAGGTCATTTTTGCAAGAGAACTGAGGACAGTCGGTCTTAACCATCCTCAAAGGTTTAATTTAATGTTTGAAGGGGACTATATATGTTTTAGATAGCAATCATTGTAAAAATTTCAATTCATAAATTTTCTATGTAAAATTACCATTTTGCCCGTGGAGAGTGCTTATTGAGCCTAATCAAAGTAATTAAGAAAACAATGTGTGGCTAATTGTTTAAATATTTCTAAAGAGTTACTAATTATCTAATTACCATTAGTTAAAAGTATAGAGGCATAATAACAAAGAGATTTGATGATATCAATGATCACTATACTTGAATTTTAATACATTTTCTACATAATCTATCTACTTCTTTATCTAATCCCTAAAATACCCCTAAACCTAATCCAATAACCCCACAAAGAAATATAAAAACTTAACCACTCACTTCCCACTCACACAATCAGATTTTATTCTTCAAAAAAAAAAAACACTCCACCAAACTCATCTTCACCTACCACCTACCTCCAGCCCATAACTTTTTCAATTCTCCAAAAAATCTAACAAACAAATACACTTTTCCATAGCTTTTCCACCTAACAAACACAAATCCATAATTAGTTTTTCAAGAAAAAGGCTCCTTCTATTTGTTCTGAAGCAGACCAAATTCGTGATCAAAGGAAAAGAAGAGTTTTTGCTTCCTTACATGGGAGATCAAACTTCAAGAGCTTGTGGCTACCTTGACTTCTAACAAAAACCATATTTTGATAGGGGTTTATGTTTAATCTTATCTATCTTATCTTGTTCTCTGATTTTTGTTAAGAAAGCTTGAGTTTTGATGAATGATTATGCTTGAAAGATTAAAAGAAATTGCATGTTGTGTTGCTGGAATTCTCGGATTTATGCATATAGCTCAGTTTGTATGATTTTATTCACATAGATGGAGACAATATTTCAAGCTAAACTTTTTGTATGATGAAGCTAACATATGGAGGTATCTTCAGTATTTTTCTTGAGGTGTCTAGATGACTTTTTCTATTTTTAAAAATTCAAAAACTGAGGAGGTTACAATTTCGACCTGAATAGTAATTTCTAAAGCACTGAATTTGTATAATTTTGTTAGTATGCCAAATGATCGAATTATGACTTGAAATTTTTAAAGAATTTTGTGGACATCTTGTAGTTCAACCATTAATTTTTATAGAATATTTTTAATTCATTTGATAGGGTAATAAAATTGGAATTTTTGACTGTTGGCTAAAAAAGATGGTTTTTGACATCCGAAATAATATAATTTTGTTAATACAGCTAGAGATTTTTTTATGCTTTAAAATTTTTACAGGATCTCTTAGACATATTGAATTATCTCTGAAAAATGATTTTGGTCCTTTTTATGATGCTTAGTAGGTTAATCATATTTTTCTTTGAGACTGAAATTTCTAGACAACATGATATTATGCTTCAAAGTTTTATAAAAGTTTGGATTTTGGAATGTATAGGTTTAGCCAAGGCAGTTTCTCCTATAAGAAAAATGTTAGTTTTTAAAACTAAATGCATATTTGGAATCTACATAAAAAATGGAGTGGGTACATATGATTTGAGTATTTTTGCAATTATATATAAAAATTTGGGGTTGAAATGTAATTTTATAAAATTTATAGGGTTTTTTGTATAAAAAAAATATTTAGGGAGAAAAACTGTAAAAATGGGTTTTGGAATAGTATGGTATGTGTTTAGAAGGAAAACAAAAAGAGTTTTCGGGTCATTTTATAATTTTAGTAAAGTTCAAGGATCAAATTATAATTTCTCAAAAGTTTGGGATTTTTGTGTTAATTCTAAAAATTTCAATGGCAGAACTGTGTTTAAGTGGAATTAGGATGGAAAACTTGTTTTAGATGAAAAATCTAGTTAGAGGTTATTTTGTAGATTTTATGAAGTTGAAGGGCTCTATAGCAAAAATTAAAAGTCTTAAGATTTTCAACAATAAATTATTAGAACATATGATCATGGGAATGTGGTCTCGGCTTTTCACAAACATTTGGAAAACAGAACGGAAGAAGAATGCTCTTCAAGCTATTCATGTCATCAAACTCAAGCCAAATTATTTTGAAAAGACTTGTTCCTTGTGATATTATGAAAATGAATGATCCTTAGTTATATATTGATGAATTGTGACTATTTATCGTACTTGTATGCCATACTTGACTGGATTATGAGACTCTTACATGATGTTGAAATATGAGATTCTATATGTTAAACTTAATGTTAATTGAAGTTGTTCCCCTCTATCTCCATTTAAATCTAGCGATAGCTAGTTAGTGTCACGACCCGACTTGGGCACATGACCGGCACTTGAGGAATCCTCATTCCCACGTAAGCCTCATGATCTCTGAGTCCCTCTATATGCATAATTTAATATAAAATCCTTCCGAAACATAAATTCAACTCTGACATAAATGTCTAATTCTTTGAAAACAAATCATCATAAATACTTTCATAATCAAGCTCTAGTATATATCTCTGACACAAACACATGACTTGCTCTTAATACAAAATAAACTATAGAATTCGTAATCATGAAAATACAAAATATTCATGATAAAAAATATGTCAGTCTATCTCTATGGTCCGGGACCCTACCCGTCATGCACACTGAAGCACTTTATCTCTAAACAGAATACCAAAAGTACTTCATTCACAAAGTGAAGCTCACCAACTGGGAAATCTCTACTGCGGGGGAGGAGATGGAAGAAAAGAACCAGCAACGTCTACTGCACCTGTAATGGAGGGAGAGAGAGGGGTGAGTTTCATCCAAAACTCAATGAGCAAGTCTTCACCTATAACCCTCTCATGGGACAATCAAGGGAAATAAATAATAATATACATATCAAACCAGTTAATGCAATAATTCTAAAGTTTATATGCATAGGAATAATAAATAGTTCTGAAATCAATATTATGTAGAAATCGTAAACCACAGTATGCTAACAAAGAAACAGGAATCTCTGGTTATGACCAATGCATGTGGCATAACAAATCTCTAGTTATGCATAGCATAACAAAGTCTCTAATCTCTGGAGCACCTACATAGGTCCGATTTGTTATTTCTCTGGCCCTAAAGCGACTTGGTATACCAAGGTTAATGTAATAATCATTGTTAACTCACAATTGCTTTCTATAACTACTGTCCAGTTCAATCAGAAATCTAAATTTTTTCTCTATATCTCATAAATCTTCTACCCTAGAGTTCACAAGCTCTAGCATATACATGTTCTCTACTCTGGAAATCATCACAATGTTTAACAAATCTCTACATATATACTCTAGCTCTTTGATAAAAATCGCTTTAAAAATAATGGTCCCATGAGTTTTCAGAAAAACATATATCTCATGCTATAATTTACTGAAATTAACTCTAATGATTAACATAAGGATCATAGGATCTGAACCCACTCACCGTTTAAAGCCAAGAGTATGCGGGCCCCACTAACTTGACCTGGAGAGCTTGGAATAACACCAACAACTGCCATGGAGCAACTGTAACTCTAGATTAATATCTAAGAATCTCTATAGAGCACTATTCTAACTCTAAGAAAATTGGAGAAATATCCTCATTTGACAAAAATGAGAAAAACAATCGGTCCAAATCCAAGATTATGAAGAAATAAAGACACAATCTAATAACATGAACTTACCTTGAAGCTTGAAATGATGGATTGGAGTGAATTTGAGAGAAAGAGAGAAAAATAGAGGGGGAAGGGTTTTTGATCTTCGAAAATGGGGAAGGATTTATACTCTCGAAGTTTAAACGACATCGCTCGCATCAAGCTTTCTGGTCCACTGACACCACTATAGCGGTCTAGCTACTTGCGGCTGATACACTTATGACCGCTATAGCGGTACCCAGACCCAAAATTACCTTGCTGCACACGTTGTGATTCCTATAGTGGTCTTGGACTGCTATAGCGGTGACAGTAAAATTGCTGTCAGCACCTTTGGGTGCTCCTGGTATTTCGGTTGTCTCACTACTCACTTATTTACTCTCGATTAACTTTAAAATATAAATGTAAATAAGGAAATACCCCCATTTGGATTCAAATAAAATATCAAAAAAAAAATCAAAACTCCATCAAATTAGAATCCAAATTTTGAGTTTTAGTTCAAATCCGGGAATTTTCGAGATTTTCTAAACTTGTGGGTTAACAACGAAACATTTGCAGGTTTCATAAAATTCCTTAAAAATCACTCTTCAACTTGTTTTCCTTCAAGGAACAATTACCGGGACTTTTGATCCCAGAAATATGGTTCTATCATATAGCCCTCCAAGGAGGTGTAGGATCCAGACTTAGTGAAATTCAGGACTCGACGGTGGTTCCCAGGGAATCTTTGAGGCTATACAGAACCTTACTGCTGACCCGTGTACCTCGGGTATTACAGTTAGATTGAGCTCATCCTAGGCGATAGGTGATGCGGAGTTTAGGTGATAGTTAAATCGTCGGGGACGGTGATATGGTTGGTTTAGGTGACATGAGAGAGGGTGATATATTAAAAGAATTAAAGTTAATAAACAAAGTCCTAGAGAAAGTATGATGTCTTGATTCTTTTATTCTTTATGCAAGTTCTCTCTATGTAATTTATATGACAATAATGGTAAGCTCTTTAGATTAGTATTTGTTAATCAAGAATTTTTACAAAACTTAAAATGTGGATCACTTCGAGACTATTATTTGCGAACTAATTAAAATGAACTAAAGCATGCTCACTTATTTTATAATTAAATCGAAGTGACTGGAGACGATAACGATGACACTTATACTTTTTTCATTTAATTACTGAGATTCCTTTGGATTCTCACCCCTTTTCTTTTTTCGTGTTGTCTTCAGACGAGCCAGAAGACTAAAATGCTGGAGTCCTTTGAGTTCTTGACTTTGGAGCTTATCCACGCTTAAAGACTTTATTAGTCCTTATTTATGTTTCTCCTTATTTTGAGATTTCTATGACTTATAGATGACTGTATTTGAGACTGGGCCTTATTATCAGCTCTCACCTAGGATTTATTTATGGTTTGTTCTATTATGTGCGTACTATTATGGAAGTGTCATTTTGCTTACAGGCTGCAATAATTTTAATTATGCATTAACAGATAAGGCTTTTGTCATTTTAAGTTTTTTTTTTTTAAATCTATCATCTATTTTTCCGCTAAGAGTATTTTCGAATTATTAAATATATGAAATCAAAATGTAAGAAATCTAATAAATTGCCAATTATGACGTACGCATGAGGTTAATAATTAGGGTGTTACAACATGCAAACACTGTTCTTTTTATTATTATTGTTATTTTGTTTTGTTTGCTCATTGCATTGTGTAGATGCTGAAATCAGAGTCGTAGCTAGCTTTGCTTTTGTTTAGTGCTTGATGTTTGATGTGAGTGCTTCGACAGATTACATTACTATTTGTTGTTGTTGTTTGTGAGTAGAAGAAATTGGAAACTTGAAAGGAAGGGTAAAGAGATCTGTGAAACGATGTCGTCAAGGGTGGGGCCGTCAGTGTCACGACTTGATTTGGGAACATGACTAGCACGTGGAAAATCTCATTCTCATGTAAGTCCTGTGGTCTGTTAACTATTTCTATATTTATACTTTATTCGTAAAATCCATTTAAAACAAAGAATTCTCTTTTATACATACAAATCACTTGTTCTTTTAGGCAAACCATAAACTACCATATCTAGTATCTCATAAGTCAATTCAAAGTCCATATGTCTTCATACAATATGAACATTATAAATTTGATCGATTTTCAAAATAACCATAAAACTAATACAAATAAGTTATAGAAAACAAAAATGCAAAACATGGTCTATGGCCGAGATCCTGCCTGCATCTATATTGTAACACTCTAAATCAAAATGGCATCAAGGCTCACCAACTGAAGTCTAGTCTTGCTAGGACAAATAGGGTTGAAGAGAATTCGCAGCAACTGCTCTATCTGTAAAAATAGGAGAAGGAGAGAGGGGTCAATTTTATTACCAAAACTCAGTGAGTGAGTCCTCACTTAGACACCTTTGTCATGGGATACCAAGGGAAGATACACAACACTATAAAAGCAATAGTAATAACATTTCAGAGCAGTGTATATTTAAAGTCATGTACTCAAATTTATAGCTTTCTGTAAACTGACCCAATAGTGTTTTGATAGAGAAACAGAAGTCTTTGCTGTGGTTATGCACACTGTATGTGATGTAACAAAACTCTAAATATAAATCTTTGGTCATATATGGGCGTTACATATTACCATCTCCAGTATGATAGTAAATTCTCTGTTTCCTTTAGCCCGGGCTACTTGGTACCGAAGTTAATAGATTAACTATCATTAACACGCAGCTTATTTCTCTATAGTTACTGTCAGCTCAATCAGAATCTCAATCTTTTCTCTATATTCATAAAGTCTTCTATCTTAGGGTTCAAGCCTTTTGATATCAAATATCCAGTGCCAGTAATCATATAACCTTCCAATTAACATTAAACAATACAAATCTCAATTTAATGCTTTATAAATTCATTTATTCAACAATAGTCCCAAAGTTTTCAAGAAAACATGTCTTCATGATAAAAACCAATAGGTAATAACACAGTGTATCCAGCAAAAATCTTGATAGTTCATGAAATAAACTCTAAAATCACACATAATCTCATATTTTAAGTGAAAATAGATATAATGATTAATATTGAGGCTATAGATTTGAACCCATTCACTTGGAACGGTAGGATACACATGAACAACACCAACATGACTCTTAGAAGCAGAAGAGACAGTAATATCTGATACAAAATCAATAAAACTCTAAATTATCCTCTAAATAGCTAAACTCTCTTCCTAACATAGAGAAAAAACTCATCCCCTTTGATAGTGTCACGACCCGACTTGGGAACATGACTGGCACGTGAGAAATCCCATTCCCACATAAGCCTTCTGGATGACTTGTCTCTCTATATGCATACTTTATTGTAAATAATGCTTCAAATAAAATTTTCTTCTAAGTCAATATTAACTTCTCTAATTAAAACATAATTGTTGAATTCATAAAACTAGAAGTGATATCCCAACTCTAAGAACTTCTGGGCCAAAATCGTTGATCACAAAATCATAAACTGTGTTATCATATGATATAAATATGAATCCTGTTCAATCTAAAAAAAATTGTATTATAGTTACTTAGCCAATCTATTATATAATATAAATCTAAATCAGTGATTGAAATCCATACTTTGAATTCTAGTAATATATGTGGAAATACATAAACTTTGAAATTAACTACAATGTCTCAAAATACATGTATGGTTCAAATCCTGCCTGCAAATCTACTGAAGCTTGCCAATACTAACATAAGCCTATACTAAGCCTTACTCCAAAATAAGGCTCACCACTGGGAAAGAGCCGAGTCAACCAAATTGAGTTGAAACTGAACCTGTACCTGCAAGTATGAGAGGAAGGGAGAGGGGTTAGTCAACGGACTCAGTGAGTGAGCTCTCACCCATCACCCTTATGGGACAACTAAGGAATATACATATAATATCATGCATGCAACAATCATAAATCATTTGATATTCATATACATAATCTCATTGAAAATATATCTTCGTATTCATAAATTTATAAGAAAACATCTCTAAGTTCTTACTCCAACAAGAAAATCATTTCTCATAAATATAATATCTCTTAAATCAAATATTCTCAGAAGAACATCAATAATTCCTGAAAATATAATTAACAGTATTCCAATACGGAAACATGGATATCTATCCAGTTATGCATGTCAACCATGACATAACCAATCTTCTATGGGTGCCAGACACGGGCTCCACCCTTAGCCTCTATTGGGTGCCAAACACCGGCTCCACCCTCAAAACCTTGTTCCTTTCCCCCAAACACGGGCACAAGAAAGAACATGTGTTTTCTGTTCTGTGAGATTGTCCCTAATGACAACTTGGTACCAAGGTTAACGATCATTTGTCTCAGTCATTAACTCACTGTTTGTTTCTCTATAGTTATCATCTAAACTAGTTGGGTAAAATCATAACTGAAAAATGGATACTCAGTCCCTGGCGAACAGAGCCCCTAAATATTAGTACACTAGGAGTTCTGGATTCATATAACTCTAACAATCTAACTTTAGCATAACTATGGCGGTGAGAATCGTGCCCAAGGGATCACCCATTTGTAGGCAACCCGATCTTAAACCCACAGAATATGTATCTGGCGGTTGCTGAGAATCATATTGAATTCCGTACCTCTTGGTACTATAAAACTGAAGTTCTAAATTCAAATTTTAACTATCATCACTTTCCATCTACTTGATAATCTAAAATCATGGCTCAAAATACTGATGTTCGTAATCATAAAACTTGAAAATCATTTAACAAATATATCTGTAAAGCTGAGTCATACTCTTGTTCACATTTCTCTAACATATATATAACTATCTTAATTGAATATTCAAAACATAGCTTGAGATCTAAATCTTGACAACATAATAGTGTCGTAAATTCATAAAACATATTTGATAAGAAGTAAAGTTGCTACAACCTATATTTTCTCAATAAATTCATTCTTAACCATGTAAAATATTTTTCTAAAGTATACAACATAGCAATCATGGTCCCATGGTTTTAAAAAGACTCATTCTTTCATGCTATCATCATAAGTCATAATTTTTCTAGCTTGACATAATCATATAAAATCATATTCTATACTTTTTCTCATCTCAAATCTCATATTTCACAAATATCATGCATCAAACATAATTATAATGATAAAACTAAGGCAATGGGGTCAAACCCACACACCGTTTAGAGCTGAGAGTATATGGGCACCACCAACTTGACCCGGAGAGTTTGGAATGGCACTAACAACTGCCATAGAGCAACCATTACTCTAGATTAATTTCTAATGACCTCTAGATAGCTCAAACATAACCCTAACAACCTTGGGGGAGCACCCCACTTGATAACAATTAGAGAAAATAACATCTCATACTAAGAACATAGAAGAATCGAAAGAATGGAGACAAAATCTATTAACATAAACATACCTTGATGATTGGGGATGATAGAATGGAGTAGATTTGAGAGAAGGAGAGAAAAATTAATGGAAGAGGAGTATGGTTCGAAAATGGGGAGAAATTTCCGAGTTTGGGGGTATATAAAGGGGGTAGGGGATCATTAACGCGAAACGATGCGTTTTGGACAGTTTGGGTACTGCTGACACCGCTATAGCGGTGTATGACCACTTTAGCGGTCTTGCCAGCCCACGCCCCCCTGAACCATTCACTTACGACCGCTATAGCGATCCCCGGGGGACAAAAACACGTTGCTGCTGCCACCATGACCGCTATAGCGGTCTCCAAAATGCCCAAAACCATACTGCCACCAACTGTGACCGCTATAGCGGTGACAGCAAAACCGCTATCAGCACCCCTAGTGCTCTTGGAATCTGGGTTGTTTCATTACTCACTTATTTATATTTCTTAATTTTAAGTTAATCTCCATTAACTTTAAAACATAAATGTAAATAAGGAAATATCCCCCATTTGGATTTAAATAAAATATCATAAAAATCAAAATCCCAACCAATCAAAAACCAAATTTTGGGTTTTAGTTCAAATCCGAGAAACTTTGCGATTTTCTAAACTTATGGGCTAAAAATGAAGCGTTTTGAGGCTTTATAAAATTCGTTAAAAAATACTCTTTAACTTGTTTTGCTATTGGGAACAATTACCGGGACTTTTGATCTCAAGAAGGTGGCTCTAACATATAGCCCTCCAAGGAGGTGTAGGATCCAGACTTAGCGAAATCTAAGACCCGACAGCATGGGCGGGTCCTGGGGGACCCTAAGGCTGTACGGAACTTGTCCACTGACACGTGTACTTGGGGCATTACAGATAGACATGAGAACCACCCTAAGAACCTTAGAAAATCAAGGAGAAAAGAGCAAACCCAAGAGAACAATATATCTTAAAGCATTGAAGGATTGAAGCTTCCAAGTTAAACTTGAAAGAATTGGAAGAAAATGGAGTTCTATGTGTGAAACAGGGTTGGAAGAGGTGTTTTCGGAGTTGAGAGGGGTTTGGGGAGTGTGGGGGTGTGTCAGGAATGGTTTGGACCTTGAAATTGGGGTTTTCATAAAACTGTTGACCGTTGCAGCGCTCATCAGAGAGCATAAAATCTGCACCTGCACTGTCTTACTGTTCCCTGACCATTGCAACGCTCTCCTGAATGGTTTTTCTCTCAGCTTTGGACTATAATTCAAGTGTTGGTGTGTACTGGGCTGGGTTATCTTAATACTCACTTATAATTCAAGTTAATGTTCTTATTTATTTACTCTCTATTAACTTTAAAACATAAATGCAAATAATGAAATACTCTTCATTTGGATTCAAATAAAATATACTAGTGCAATTGAATGGAGAGGAAAAACATGGATGGTTCTGGAGAAAATCTTCTTCCTATACCTATTCTGCAGCTTCTGGTTATTTTTGGCTTATAGAACAATTCTGTGATTGGGACACCACTCAGAATTGATCTTGGTTATGGCGTTTGGTTTGCCAAGAAAAAATTCAGGTGATACTTTGGTTATTTTTACATGATGCGCTTCCTACTAATCTTTTCCATTTCAAAAGAGGACTTGCTCAGTCTCCCATATGTAATTGATGTCGAAAAGAACAGGAAACCCATATACACTGTCCCAGAGACTGCCCAAAAGCTACAAAAGTTTGGGATTCCTTGGACTTCTTGAAAGTGCCTTTGTTTGATGAGCTACATGATAGCCATTTGATTAGGTCTTTTGGGACTAGGAAGAAGGCTATCTTTTTTCTTGCAGGTTGTTGGTGGATTTGGAGAGACTACAACAATGATGTGTTTAGTGCTGATACTTGGCCTTCCTTTATGACAGTTAGAAATGCCTGTCTGCTCGCTTATGATGTTCAATGCACTCACAAGCAAAATTGTTATTGGCAACGTACTCAAGTCATGGATAAATGGTCCCCACCTACTGATGACTTTGTCAAGCTTAATGTTGATGGCAGTGTCCTTGGGGGCCCGAGATGGGCTGGCTATGGTGGAATCATTAGGAATGTAAGAGGAGATTGGGTGGCGGCCTTTTTAGGATACAGTGAAAATATAAGAGTTCTTCACACAGAGCTACTTACTATCCAATTGAGTCTTCATTATACATGGTACAAAGGTTGCAAAAATGTCATTTGTGAGACAGATAGCCTAGAAGCCTTCTCTTCTATGACTTCTTATCAAACACATAGTAATCACAGTGACAGCGATCTACTTTCTAAAATTCAGCAGCTGATTAATCATCAATGATGTGTTCATTTCGTTCTGATTTTGAGGGATGCAAATAGTTGTGCTTATTACTTGGCACGCTGGGGAGTTGTTTCGAGTGGTGATTTCCATGAATGGAAGGCTTCTTCTTCTGCTCTTGTCTCTTTGATGGCTATTGATAAGGAAAGCTAGCCATGTGTGCTTTTTTCTTTTTTTGTCTTGTTATCTACCAAAAGATATATATATATATATATATCATAAAAATTAAAATTCCAACAAATCAAAATTCAAAATTTTGGATTTTAGTTCAAATTCAGGGATTCTTACAATTTTATAAACCCATAGGCTAAAAACGAAATGTTTAAAGGCCTCATAAAATTTATTAAAAACCACTCTTCAACTTATTTTCCTCTTGAGAACCATTATTGAGACTTTTAATCTTAAGAATGTGATTCTAATATATAGCACTCCAAGGACGAGTAAGGTCTAGACTTAGTGATATCCGGGACCCAAAACGACAGGTAAGGGTAATTGACATCCTTTCTAGTTCGAAAAAATTTTCTACTATTTTTATTTAAAACTTGAGGTATTACAGTCAAATTTGCCACAGTGGTAGATCACACGGACACAAACTACCTAGAACCTCAGAGATGCCATATTTGACAATGAGGTTGTGCCTTCTTCCCTTGTTGAGATTGCACCCATTCTTCGTGTTGCCAATAAAGTTGAGAAGACCCATCCCAAAGTCGCTCATCTCTGTAACTTCTATTTTGTTTTTGCTGCATTCTGAAGTTTCTCAACCATTTTTTTCCAGGTCAAAGACCTGAACCGGGAATCATAGAAAACCGGATTGGTCCACTGATTTTCTCGATTTTGATCTGTTCTTGACCATTTCTGAGCCTATCCGATTTCAGGTGCTTAATTGGAGCGGCCAGATAACCGGTAATCGGTTAACCCGGTCGGACCAGTAGGTCCGGCCCAGTTTTCTTTTCCATGATATTTATAGACACCTCACGTCGGTAATTCAATGTAATGGTTTAAGTCGTCGAAGTTGCCATCTCATTTATACGATATTGAATGGGGAACGGGTCATTAGTCTAAACGTTACAAAAAAAAAAATCCGCGCTCATAAATTGTAATGCTTTGAAAAAGGCGTGAAACACATGCTAACCGAATTGTCAGCGGTGCCACAGGTCCACAAGCAAAGATCATATAGCGTAATTGGTAAAAATTCTCCTATTTTTTCTGGTGATATAATTGCTTTCAGTTTAAAATAATTTTGGAAATCCTATATACTCACAAATTTCTGAGGACCGTGTTGTTTCTAAGAGAAAATATCCTTATATGAAGGTTTGTTTTTATTTCCCGAGGATTGGATCTGTTGTCTTCATGTTTTTTTTTTGTTTTTTTTTTAATTTTTTTTCCCGGTTGACGACTTGCCACCACAACATGTAGCCTTCAATAATCAGTGAGCAATGTCACAGGTTTGGTACCAAATGGCTCTTGTTTTCTTCCTCTTGTTTGTTTGAGATTCTCCACTGTATGTATGTCGAGGCACTCACTTTATAAAATTAAAACCTGTTAGTGTAGATAAAGAGTATATGTATGATATACAACATGGCTAGTTATCTGTTTTGCGTGCCCTACCACTTGTCCCCCACCACACAAAGACTAGCTAGACCAAGACCACATAGGCACCTTGGAGACAGAACAGGTGTTGCCAGTTTTGCCAAATTTCTCAATGGAACTAGGCATCCTGTCATTTGTGCCGCAACCACACAACCGAGCACTACCCAATTAATAGAAAACAGGCGTTCAGCTAATTACCAGCCCAATCGATGGTCTTTTGAATTTCTCCAGTCCCTTGGAAAATCATCATGCGGTAACTAACTGGCTGATTATGCGTATAATTAAACTTTTCTTTTCTTTTCATTTTTTCTTCTTCTCTTTTTCTTGATTTGCGCACTGGGATGCCACGCGTTCATCAACATATGGTGGCAACCCCTTGAACTTGATCTTGCTCTCCGTCGTCGTATCTCTCTCTCTCTGTTTCACTGCTTGATCATTTGGACTTTTCTGTCTTAACCTCCTTTTCAAAATGAAAAAACAGAGATTATGTTTTTGTCTCTTCCTATTCAATCTCACCTTTTTTTTTTCCTTCAAATTTTAACTCTAACTGTAGTTGTCAAATATGTTTGATTGGGATTTTGATTGGTTAGATTGTAAAACTTATGACATATGATTGGTTCGGCTGAAACACTGATTTAGAATTTGGATTTATTTAGGGAAAAAAACTTGGATCAAATTTAATATGTTATATTCATCACATTCAATCCTCCAATCAAATCATGACAAGTGGCATTTTTCCTTGATATGAGTGTATTATATTACTCATTTCAATAAAAATATATATATTTGTCACCTTTTAATTGGTGAAATGGATGAAATAGAGGTAAGAAACTTGATATAAGTTTTATCCTTTGTTTATGTAATCACATAAATAACTTTAGGCCAGGGAAGCTTTGAAGCCTATTATTGGACCAGACACTAGTGGAGATTAAAGTTTGTTTGTTTTATATTATTTAAAAAAACAGATAAAAAAAATCATGCATAGAAGTTATATGAGTGTATTTATTTCAAATTTTTTCAAACTATTCATAGAAGCTATTCATATCAATTTATACTCAAAAGATGAGAACAGATTATTTTAAGTAATTTTTAGTTTTTTGAGTATAAATTGATATGAATAACTTCTATGAAAAGTAAAATTTTTTAAAATCACACTTTTCTGTTTGAAAAATCAGAAGAATAAACTCGCCTATAATAATTGTTCTTAGTTTTTGAGTAGAATATGATATAAATAGCTTATGTAAAAAATGATTTCTTCGTTGAAAATTAACCTTTTCTGTCAAAATAATCTGAAAGCACTGAAGGGTATATTTGGATTGATGTAAAGAGATATGAATGGAGGAAAAGGAGATGGATTGAAACTCACTTTTTGTTTTTTACTTATAGAATTATCACTATTTCATTTCATTATATAGAAATATTCAAATAATGGAATGACTATTTCTATATTTCATCTTTAAAACATTCAACTATTGAAGAAATGAAATAATTTTGTTATTCCACTCCATTATATTCTCATCATCTTATGCAATTTTATTTCTATCCACTACCTACTAGTTCAAAGATAACATAAATGTCTACTCTCCTAAATACTGAATGTCTTGTGATGAATCTTGTTGATTATTATATTAAACTCCCTCGTAATTATCCACTGAACAGTTGTACAAACTCAACAATCAGCGCTCTATGAATTTCTTGCCTCTTGACTGGACATGTTCTACTCTAACCTACGGAGTAGAAGTTACTCATATCAAATTTTTATTATAAAATTTAAATACAGATTTTTAGATTATTTTTAGTAGAAATTCAAATGAATGATAAAAAATTTTAAATATGTTTTTGTTCTTAAAATAATAAATGAATCTTTATTTTAGACCTTGAAAAAAATTTCTATGATTTTAGTTAAAATATTTCTAAATTAAAATTGTTTAGATTTAGTTCTTGTCACATATTTATGATAATGGATTGAATAACGCAACTCTCTGTTAACCATATTAGCATTTAGAGTAAAATGTACTTATTTTCCTTGAAATATTAAGAAATGACACTTCATCTTATTTGTTTAAAAAATCTATATTCCACCTCATTTCACTAAGGGTGTGTTTGATGGTCTCTATTTTATAATTTATTTTTTTATAAATTATATACTAAATAATAAAAATAATTATAAAATAAGTAATAAATTTAATTTCTATACACTAATAATATAAAATAAAATATTTATAGATAACTTTTTTTTATCAAATTTGACACTTTTTTTGAATTTTTATCGATTCATGATTAAAATTATTTTATATTATCAATTTATAGAAACTAAATTTATAAATAAAATTTATAATTATATTAAAATTTAATAATTATTATTTTATTAAAAATTAATAATAATTTTAAATAAATAAGATATAAAAATTAAAAAAATTAGAGTAATATTAAAATATATAAATAAACATTAATTATTTTGAAAAAATAAGTAATGCATGCTAAATAATATTAGTAATAAATAATATTAATATAAAATATAATTATATGAATGAGATGAAAAAATATTAAAATAATTTTTATAAATTGATAATTTAATTATCATAGTTAATAGTTAGTTATCTAGTATGATTTGATACTATTTTAAATTTTTGTTAGTTTATAGTGTAAAAAATATATTTTTACACTATACACTAATAAAAATTTAATAAATTATCAAATCATGATCGGTAATTATCATAATAGGTGGTTACCTTGGTATTTTTTTTAAATTACTATTCCTTGATTTATTTTACAATTATTCTTTTTATAAATTTAATTTTGATGAATTGATAGTATAAAATTTTTTTACATTGTTATCTAATTAATTATTCCATTTAAATAACTTTTCAAACAGTAGATATAGGAGTAAATCACTTTAGCTATGAGACAATATATGCTTGAATACATTATAGAACTCATTTATACTAGTAGTATATCAAAATTAAATTTATTAAAATGATAATTGTAAAATAAATCAATCAAATGTAACAAAAAAAATAATCAAGCAATAGAAATACTTATTATTAATTTTTTAATTAGAATAATTATTATTATGTAATTATTAATATTAATTATAAATTTAGTTTCTATAAACTGATAGTGTAAATAATTCTTAATATTATTTTATGTTATTAGTGTATAAAAATTAAATTTATTACTTATTTAATAATTCATTTTATTATTTAGTATATAATTTATAAAAATAAATCATAAAATAGAATACACCAAACACATCCTTAGTAAAATGAGGGTGGAGTGTAGATTTTTGAAATATAGAAGGTGGAGTATCATTTCATAATATCTCAAAGAGGTAAGTGCAATTGAACTTAATATTTAATATTTATAGTATAATGGTACGGATTAAAACCAAGTAATAGTCAAATATGTTGATTAACCAAACAGAAAAAATTTCAAAACGAAAACCAGTATTTAAATTTGCTTATATTTAAGGAAAACATATTTAACCCTTAAAAATTCTCTTTAAAAAATTGGAACCAAATACACGTTTAATATATATGTCAATAAAATGTAATTCTTATGCTTTTGGCAGCTGCTGGACGAAACGCGGAAGTTGAGGTACTACAAGAGAGGGCACTGAAGCTTGAGGAGAAGGTGCGAAGCATGATCAATAATAGAACAGACATGGAGGAGCCACTAAGCCTTCTTGAATTGATTGACGACGTCCAGCGTTTGGGGCTGTCCTACAAATTTGACAACGACATAAAGAGAGCCCTTCACTGCATTGTTTCCTTAGAAAGCTCGAAAGATAATAAGAAGACACAAAAAAGTCTGTATTCTACTGCTCTCCTCTTCCGAATCCTTAGACAACATGGCTTTGACGTCCCCCAAGGTCTTACTAAACTCATGAGCACCCTTTTAACATCTACTCCACAAACTTTCAGTCTTAAATCAGTATCAATTTTATATTTAATATCATAAATGTAAAATAAAAAACATCTTTAAAATTAGACAGGCTCTTAAAATTTTGCTAAACCTAAATCCTAGGACAATTTAACTTATTTACCAATAAAAGGTCGCAAGAAATTGTGGTTTGAGTTACAGCTCAGCTCCCTAAATTTTTTCTTAAAAAATTTACCAGTTAATGATAAAAAGTTAGTTTATAGTTCAATGCATAAAATTTAAACTCTGGGAAATTTCACTTACATTTAAGATGATTATGCTTGTGAGTGCAGATGTGTTCGAGAGTTTCAAAGATGATGAGGGAAACTTCAAGGCTGAGATTAGCCATGATGTGCGGGGAATGATAAGTCTCTATGATGCATCACACCTTACCTTTGAGGGAGAAAGTCTTTGGGAGGCAAAGGAATTTACAAGAAGAAATCTCATGAACTTAATTAGAAGAGAAGGGACAGAGACCAAAGTGGCAGAAAACGTTAGGAATGTATTGGAGGGGCTTCCTTATCACCAAAGCCCGTACAGACTACAGGCACGGCGGAATATTGACACATATGATAAAAAGGAACCCCACAGTCGCTTGCTAGTAGAGCTTGCTAAGCTGGAATTCAACATGGTTCAGTCATTACACCAACAAGAGCTACAAGAAATGTTAAGGTCAGAGAAATTTTCATAAAAACATGGGGAAGAAGGGAGAATAATAATTTTTTGATAGTCAAGAAAAAAATAATAATTGTCCATTGTTAAAAATGGATATGACGTGCAATAAAAATATCACCCAATTGATTAGAGATAAGATGAAACAGAAATTTGATAGAAAAAGGAACTAAAGTTAAATATATATATGCCATAAATTAACAAAAGTAACTGTCATAGGAAAGGGTATATATATATATATATACACAATATGAAATAACAAACAAAATATAAATTACATGGTTTTGTCAATAGTCATTTGGGCACATTTGCAAAGTGTGGGTAAATTCATTCACCACACTCTATATATGTAGCTAAAAACCTAGTGCGTGATATTTCATTTAGTATACCATACCCCTTATCAAATTACACAAGTATATTTATGCTTAATATAAATATGCTATCTCTAGTTAAATAATGTCATATGATAACGAGATTTATTAGAGGTTGTGTCTGGTTAAGGATAAAAATGAAGAAAAGTTTTATGAATAACCTCCATGTAATTTTGTACAAGAAACTTATCAATATAATTGTTTCCTACTTGTGTAAGTGCTTCTAAGTTCTAACATACACTAGTATTTAATAAGTCGTTAAATAGGTGGTGGAGGGACATTGGCCTAGCCAGCAAGCTGAGCTTTGCGCGAGACAGGTTAACGGAATCCTTCTTTTGGTCACTAGGAATAGTCCCTGAACCCCAATTCACTGACTGCCGTAAACAACTCACTAAACTGGCTGCGCTAATCACGGTCCTCGATGATGTTTATGATGTCTATGGCACTTTGGATGAATTGGAGCTCTTCACAGATGCTGTTGAGAGGTTTGTTCAGTTCTACTAATCATGTTTATTTTATTTTTTTTAATTATCCAAAGTTAATATAAAACCTTATACATGTTCATATCAGATGGGATGTGAATGCCACAAACACTCTTCCAGACTACATGACATTGTACTTCCTAGCGCTCTATAACACTGTTAATGAGATGGCTTTTGACATCTTCAAAAGACAGGGCGTCAAGTGCCTTCCCTATCTCACAAAAGCTGTATGTATCGCCAATCTTATTTAAAAAAAAAAGCTATTTTCTTCTAGAGACAATTCGCGTATAGTGTACAATTTTATATTTTTATATGTCAAAGTTAGTTTCTGATGTACATATAATTAGATGATAAGCCTCGATGAAAACGAAATGATAAAGTTATAGTCTTGTGATCTGGAGATCACAAGTACAAATTCTGGAAATATTCTCCCTCTAAAGTAAGGATAAAATTACATACATATATCCTTTCTAATAAATCAGGTGTGAGGAGGGATTCTTGTGCACTCGACATACAATTTATGTGAAAGATTGATTGATATGTCTAAGTGGGAAATTCTCACCCGATAAACTCTCATTTGCTATCCCTACATATTTACCGTTTACTAAAATGTTAAAATTGATTGTTGTTTGTCAGTGGAGTGATTTGTGCAAGTCGTTCCTACAAGAAGCAAAATGGTCTCGCAACAAATTGACCCCACCATTCAACGAGTACCTAGAAAATGCTTGGCTTTCCTCCTCAGGCGGGGTTCTTCTTATTCATTCCTACTTCTTACTGAGCCAAGACATCACAGAGCAAGCCCTGCATTCCCTAGCTAATTACGATGACCCCTTGCGCTCTTCATCCACCGTTTTCAGGGTTTGCAACGATTTGGCCACATCAGCGGTATGCTAAGCTCTGCTTGCCACAACCACATTAATTAATTTACCCAATTGGACTTTCCATATATTAAATTATTAGTTGTTACAAGGCTGAAAAATTGAATAATTAGAAATTTTTACATATTTTTGGAGTACATTTAATGTGCACTTCACAAGCATGCACAATCACTCATTTTATTTTATAATGGTCGTGGAGTGCACATTTAGTATGCTCTAAAAATTTGTAAAAATTTATAATGAATAATTGTCCTCAACCTCACTAACCTTTTTTATTTTAATTTTCTTCCTAAGGAATATGTAAAATGTTGTCCTTTAATTAGTTAACCTAAGTGTACATATATATACAATAACGTGCTTGTTGTTCTCTGCAATGCACAGGACGAGATGGAGTTTGGTGACTCCACAAATTCAATCACATGCTACGTGCATGAAACGGGTGATTCCGAAGAAAATGCCCGCACGCACTTGAGAACTCTGATTGACAAAGCATGGCAGAAGATGAACAAATGCTTATTCATGGACTCTACATTCCCCAAAGCCTTCATAGGAGTAGCTATGAATCTTGCCCGTATTGCCCAATGCACATACCAATATGGAGATGGGCATGGACGACCAGACAATACATCAAAGAGCAGAATAAAGTCCTTGCTAGTAGATCCAATTCCTGTTAATTAATGTTGCAAGATCTTATTCTTAATTGGGTTCACTTTTCCTTCAATTCCTGCTTGCTTCTGGATTTATAATCCCATGTTAGCAGCACTAAGTTTGGCGTCGTGTATGGTTTATTAGTATAAGCTAGCACAAGTGATATATATAGACCCTAGCTGGATTGTATATATGTAATTGGTCAATAAAAGATTAAACAAATTATATTATTTTATAATAGCTTGCCCTACCCATTACTTTTCGTCCCCGTTCCGTTGTGGCCAAATCACATGTCCAATCCTCAATGTTGTCTCAGCAAACTCAACTTCTCGCTATGCTTACCTATAATTATGGTTTATATTTTGACATTGATAGCAACGTCGATATGTCCGAGTGGTTAAGGAGACAGACTCGAAATCTGTTGGGCTTTGCCTGCGCAGGTTCGAATCCTGCTGTCGACGAAAGTTGTCCATATTTTTTTTATTTTGTTTTTCTTTAGTTTTTTGTTGATGCAATCTTCCTCTTTTTTAATTGTACAATACAGGTACAATCTTCATCCCATAGGTGTTTTTGTTTTTGGTACAAATGTTAAGATGGACAATCCCTTCTCTCTTTCAAGTTTTAACTCCGAAAATCCACGGGAATAATGAGCCCAAGGCTCTAATCACGTTTGTCACTCTATGAACAATGAAGGGCCAAAGCCCAAAAGAAGAAGAAAGTCACAATAAGAGGGAAACTGCAAAGCGCAGAAGCTCCGAATCGCTGTAAATTTTGATTGATGATATTTAGGAGGAATAAAAGAAAAGGAAACCACTGACACCACCCCCCCCCCCCAAAAAAAAATAGAAAGAAAAGGAAACCACACATTAAGAATGTTTGTTCGTAGATTAATAGCAACTGGCATATACAAGTATTTCAGACAAAGTTAATGTGTGTGTCAAAATTACAATATTGCAATCAACAAGTTTTTTAACGACGATTATGAGTTTTTTTGTTTGCCTATGATTGCAACAATAGTGAGATCATGAAAGCTTTTTTACCGAAAAGCACGTCGCCACAAGTTGTCCTTCCCATAATCAATTCCCATAATTGTGAACACAGACACGAAGTTCACGAAAAATCAACAATCAGATTCAATCTATGAACTAGGAGCCTAGGAGTACTCAAACTCAAATATACAGTAGTAAATAGTTTCATTGACTGAAGTGGTGCCCCGAAAAGCATGGTTATGATATTTTCTATGGGCCATAGGTTATGATTTTAATTTATTATTGCCTTCCAATGAGAACTGAGTTTATTCATTATTTGTGTAAAGTTCTTTTTTTTTAATGTCCTTCACGGCTTCACGTTTTACACAAATTTTAATTTAATCTTGAAACTTTTTTATACTCTTTACGTGCGTTCTAATTAAACACTTTCGAATCGTATCATTGTTACTCTTTTATTGGATGAAGTTCGAATTGTTAACAGGCAGATTATCTATATTTCCTTTCACATCTTTTACTTTGTTGAATACCACAAGTTTTTCCAAAAGTCATTGTACAGGTTTCCTACACAAAACTTGTGAATCAGCTAGCACCAACATTGGCACCTATGTTCCATATAAGCTATTTTTGTTAGCTATTTGAACGTCATCTAGTCAAAGTGTAACATTAATACAGTTTTCAATACAATTTGAAGACACTAGTGTATTGCCTTTTAATCCGAAATTTTTTTAATATTTAATATAATGTTACATTAATAATTTATTATTTTTTATAAAAAATAAAATAATCAATGGGTTAACAAAAATGTGTTAGTGGATAGAGCAGTTATTTGATAGATCAAAGTGGAGTGGAGGTTATTGAAAAAATTTATTATTTTACAATTTTATTCATCATTATAAATATTTTATAAAATATGCCAATGAACTTAAAAAATTTATTAATATATTGAGGAGTCACCAAAAATAACTAAGGAGGGGTATTCCTTTTATATATTATATGGATTACATAAATAAGAAATACTGTTTCATGCTTATCTTTCTCTTTTGAAACTATCCAGTTTTATCAATAATTATAAAAAAAAAAAGAGCAAATAGGAAAAAAAATTGAACCAAATTAATACTTTTGTAAAAGCATAAGAAGGCAAAAAGAGCTTTATCCTCATTATTTTATTCTTTGGAGCTTAAATTTAGTGAAAGATCGTCGCCTTATGTTAAAAACTCCACGAATTTGCTGGAGTCAGAAAAGGGAATAGAGAATCATTGAATAAGTTCCAATTATTATAAAACGCCCACAACATACGATTTTAGCTCAGTTGGCAGAGCGGTGGTGGAATTCCCCAGTAATCTTTAGGTACCTGGTTCGAATCCGGCAGGTCGAAAACCTTTCAAATATTTTGTATTAAGCACCATCTTGTTTTACCATTCCAACATTGAATTTGATTGCCCCGAGAGAAACACACAAACAAAATTCACAGGAGGAGGGTCCCATATGGACCCCTTATTGCAATGAGTTCGTCAATCTGCCTTCATGCAAAGATTCATGAGTTATCGTTGTCAAGCTACTGTGACTCCTGATGTGGAAGACGACCACTCATAGAAATTAAATTTGGTGTGTGGTCCTTTTATATCTTACTCCCATACTCACCAACACGTGTTACAATTACCACTCAAACATTTAACGTATGTTTAATTTCAGTGGTATTTGAAAACTACCCATTGAGGAAATGGTGTTTTAATTTGAATCATTCACTAAACGCACGAATGAAATTAAGGTACATTACCTTATATGCTAACACATTTGTTTTGATTCAATGCAAAGGTAGGCAACCTGAACAAGTTTATTATTATTAGAACTGGGTAATAACAAGAGACAGACATTTTCATACAACCTCCTATATATACCCGAAGCTCTGAGCAGAAACAAATTAAAGCTGCAAAGAGACAACTATCAATTTGTCTCATACAAAGTACAAGGTACACACCTTTCTCTTCTTTGCTTTTCATGTGATCCAATGCATCGAGCTTCATTACAAAAAGATGTCACAAGAGAGACAATTCTAAAAAATGCAGCCGTTTTTTCCTTCCTGTCATCTGCAGGATCAATTGCAGCCTTTTCTTTTTTTCACAAGGTGATGAAAATTATATTCCTCTCTGCCATCTCTCTCTCTCTCTCTCTCTCTCTCTCCATGGACCATTGTCAGCACGAGCAACCCATATCCCATGGTAGGCCTAAGTTAACTTGCCTCGTATGAGGTATGTTTAATCAAGATATGCATGCATCCATGCCCATATGATCCCTCATTTCACTGGGGACCCAAGCTGTCGCAAACACACAGCTGTTCCCTTTCCATGTGAGAACCAACATGCCTTCTTCCCTCTTCATCCCCCATCCACTAGCATGCTCATCAAGCAATGCCTTAACTTCCTTAACTGTTTCATCACAAAATGGGAGGCTCAAGTAACCTGCATTACTCATTCTTTGGCACATTTGCAACCCTGACTCCAACCTCTCCATCCTCTGATGCCCTTCAAAGCTTATTATGTTCTCAATCTTCTGGCCTATGTCGGATTCGAATTCTGTCCTCTGGCAACTGTCCTTGGGCAAAAAAGTCTCCAATGCATCAAAGGGTATCCACAGATGGTTGAAACATGTTGTGATTCTTGATGTGAGGCTTGGTGAACTAAGATCACAGTCCTCATCTACCAACAGCACTATCCTGGGGTTAAGACCCTTAACTAGATTCAGAAAAGCATCACGGAGAGAAAAGTTTTGGCGGCTTCCCTTTCTATCATCAGACAAATATCGCAGCCAATTTTGGCAGTTTATGACCAAGGCCTCATCATCCCTAAGGTTTAGCACATTAGGATTCAAGAGACTTAACAGTGACTCAAAATGGAAGCTAGTTGATTCATTGCTTAATTCAGAAGGTGTTAATGGAGTTGTGTTCCCTATAACATTGAATTCAAAAGGGACATCTCTAAACTTAGCAAAATTCCCTAATCTTAGGCCAACCTCTTGTGTTGATACATTCACCAAGGGTGGTACTGGTGGCCTAATAAATGGAACTGTGATTCTAAGTGAAGGAGGTCCCTCAGGCCTTTTGGCCAAAGCATCTATGAAAGTAGGCCACTGCATACAATGAGTGATGCTAAAGTCTAAGATATGTACCTTTTGGAACCCAACAGTTGCTTTGAAAATCTCATTGTTTGATGCACAAAAGCCAAACCTATGCCAAGGAATCAGATCCACATACCCAGCTAGCTCGGTCACAGTCATCAACCTCCTCTGAATGGTGTTGCTTCCCTTGAAGTTCATGGCGGTGGGACAAATCCTTGAAGCCCTAGAGATCAATGCCCTGAGGAACCAAGAGGTGAGCCTTTGGTTTGTGTCACCAACCGGTGAAGCAACGTTGTTGAGGACCCACATGACTTGTTGAGCCAAGGTGACATCGTTGCTCTCCAAGGCACTTGCACAGTGGACCAAGAGCTTCTCAATACAAGCTCCATCAAGGCTTCCAAGACACCCTTTGAGTGCTCCTGTGAGAGGACTTTGGGGTGTGTTAAAGAGAGCAGTGTAGTTTTGGAAGGAGATGGAGGACGTGCCCTTCAACTCAGCTTTCATGCTTTGCATTACGTGCATGGGAGTTTCTATGAAGTAGAGCTAAAGAGATGAAAGATAGTGATAAGAAGAAAAGGGGGTTTAAGCTCTTTTGTTGACACACTTCTGAAAGAGGTTATTGGTGAAAGGGGTTTGAAAGGTAGGGTTTGATATTTGCTTTAAGATGGTGTAACTGATGAGTTCTGGACTCAAAGGAGCATGGTATAGGGCAGAGAGGCAAAGTGAAGGGAAGTTGGTAGATACTTGTTCCTTTATGTGAATCATGAATCCATATTTATAGCAGAGAAAGGGGCATGGCCTGCTGAAGGGCTAGATCCAGATGTAGCATATGCAGCCAAAACTTAATTCGGGTCCAATTATGGACCTTGAGTTTTTAGTATACCTTGGGTACAGAGTACATTATGTCTGGCTTTAACAGAAACCATGTATATGATTTTAATTTAAACGAAAATATCATTTTAATGCTAAAAAAAATGGGTGTCTTATGGGACACTTATTTTATTACTATCGAATGTGGTGGTGATTCTTACTCATTCTTAACATTCATCATATCTAATAATTATAAAATGAATGTATCAATAAATACTCACTTTTTGAGTGTTAAAATAGCAATATTCATTTTCTTGAAGATGAGATTGATGGACAAACTTTGGCACTAACCAAAGAATAATTCTTAGATAGACACAAATGTAGCATGTTATAAATTTAGATACAATCATGTAAAAGATGGTAGAACCCACGTATAAGTGATTATACTCACTTTTATTATAAGTGTATGTAAATATGAGTAGTTAACCTTATATCAATACAATATTACAGAGTTTGCACAAGAGAATTTCTACGCACGTCTCTTTTCTGAAAAATATATGTGTGTTCTTGTATGCACATATCTTTTGTTTCACGTTTCAATAAATATTGGAGAAAATTGATGCTGCATTAATAAGTTTGGAGTGATCAAAATATCATGTAAATATAATTTGGCGGCTTGTTGATCGACTTTTAAATTAGCTCTGATTTGTTTTGTTGCAATGATTATTTTGATCATGATCTAAACTGAAACACAGGGTAGCGAATAGGTTAAAACAGGTGTACTAGCCGGCCCACTCTTGTCGAATTCGTCTTCATGGAATAGCAATTTAAAACAAGGTCCCAAATAAGCTTACTGCTACAAATCTGATTTTCCCTTTGCCTTCATTCCCATGTTCTTACATAATGCACATATTTAATATACTTTATGTATTAAATATAATTGAGTTGGGTCATGAGATGCCAAAACTAAAGACAAACCAGAACTCTTCCTACAAGGACATAATATTTGGGTCACTTTTATGCACCTGTTCTTTCTCATGCTTTTGCCTTTTTTTAAAAAGGCAACTCCCTGCTTCTGCATCTCTCTTCTTGTTTGAATATATCCACTTGTACTAGTGTTAAGTAAATGAAAAAGCACGTACGTATTCCTACTTTTGTTTAGTTGTATATAATCAGAATTTTAAATTGCAATTGCGATCGTAACTGTGTTTGTGCTGCGAAGCGAAAAAATGTCGTTAATACGGTCGGAGTTGCACTTGCGGACTGCAATTTAATGAAGAGTATACTGTTTTTTCACAATCAATAGAGTTTGTGATCAATGAGACCAATTTTTGATTGAAGTGAAATTTTCCAGTTGACAAATGACCCAGGATTATATATCTTATCAGAGTGCTCAAGTGTTACATTCCTCTATGAAAGGAAGGCAAACTGCATAAAGATAAATATTAGCTGAAAGTCCATACTTCTTTTAAAATTTAAATATTTAACATAAAAAGTAAGTGTGGAAATATCAAAATTCATAAGATTATGTAGTTTAGGCCAAGAAAGATGCTATGGCTGGCCCAACACATACTGGAAGAAAAAGGAAGACGTTGAGTTATGGCTAGTCCAACATTATGTTTTTTAGGACGTCATATAATAAATAAGAGAGCTGTTTGACTCGAAAGTTGAGTTCGAATGGCATACGAATAGATGTGTCTTCTTATTATTGGTAATAGAATAAGAATCAAATAGAATAAGGGAAGTTATTACAGCATTTGGAAACCCTTAGAATTTAATTCTATCAAGAAATTGAATATTCATGAGAATTGAAATCCGGTGAAACTAAGAAATTAAAATCAGACCCAAATGAGTGTGATTTGGTATAGGAATTGAATTCCATCAAATGAAAATATTAAAATAACCTTACTTAAATATAATATTTTGTTACTAACCTATTAATGAAGGATAAAATTGTAAAAATAATTAAATTTATTTATTTTTAGATTTATTCCAAATCAAAGGATTGAATTGAATTTTTTAATTTAGTGGCTCATTCCAAACATAAGGATTCAATTTAATTTTAAATGGAATTCAATTCAATTTATAATGGAATTCAATTCAATTCCATCTTCCTAAAAGTTTCCAAACGCCATAATGTCACGGACCTAATTAGTAATGGGACACGATAATTATAAAACAGCTATGTTAGTTTGCGTTTTTGCCATTTCTATAGTTTTTCTCACTCCTCGCTTGATTTTGGCCAGTCATTCATTCCTAAATCATTTTAAACCTGAAAGGTTTGAAAGAGCGTAATAAGAGTATCACATAGCCTATATTATTATTCGTGCAGGGAATTGTACCAATTCGAGTTCTTACTAGTGACCATCTTATCTCCAAGAAATAATTCATAACCATATCATTACTAATCTTTTGTGGTATATATATATATATATATATATAGACAAAGAAAAGATAACAAAGGCACAGTTAAAATGTTGGATTGAAACAACATATGTTAGCCATTTCTCTTCCTGCAAAAGCTGCAAATGAAGAGGCGTCTCCATCACTACCATGTCTGGTCAAGATAATGAATGATTTTGATTGCACATATTCCTTTTACCCTTTTTTTCTTCGTATTTTTGTTCGTAATATACTTTTTTTGTGTTGGTGACCACGTTCCTTTTACAACCTCACAGATAAAAGGGAGTAATTCTTTTACGTTGCTCTAGTTTTTATTTGTCACCCAAGTGACCAATGTAAGATTAACCGTTTAATCCCCATGCTCGTATTTATACTTTTTTTGTGTTGGTGACTACGTTCCTTTCACAACCTCCCAGATAAAAGGGAGTAATTCTTTTACATTGCTCTAGTTTTTATTTGTCACCCAAGTGACCAATGTAAGATTAACCGTTTAATCCCCATGCCTTTCTGTGGAAATAAATGAAATACCGGGAAGACAATGAAATACAATGAATGTAATGTGATGAGTAAATAAGTACATATGAATGACCAACACCAATTTTCTTTTTGGATGCGATATGAACGAAAGACATCAAAAGGAAGTGACCGTCGAAAGATAATAAAATCCATCTTAATTAGCTGTGTATTGAGGTGATAGTTAATTTGTTAATTTGATGAAGACAATGGTAAAGTTAAGAAGATTTTAACTTGTATCAAATAATATATTTGGCCATAATAACGGGGCTAATGTACAAAACAAAGAAACAAACGAATTACAAAGGACAATCTATGCAGGGGACGCTGGGGAGTCGCTTATTATCATTCTCACGAGTCCGATTGGGGGCTCCAACCACTCCCTTCGATTTTATAATGTATATGAAAAAATAAATGAGTAATACGAAAAGTTAACAACATGTTATAAAATTTGATTCATTCGTAGGAGATAAAAAAGGCTTTACCTGGCGAGCTCACAAGCCTTGCTTGGTGAAGTTATTGTCAGAAACACCTGATCTGCATATGAAAGGTATTTCATGTATTTGGGGCTTTCTCGACAATTCAGATGGGTCCCATGGGATCCTAAGGCTGTACTGGACCTACTAGAGACACACGAACCTGAGGTATTACAAGATGACCCATCCCTTCAAACACTGGTAAATTCGATTCCGAATTCACAGCATTTGGAGTTTTCCATCCATGGTGGGCTAGATGATATTGACCTCAATGATGATGGATTTGAAGATCGCAAGTAAGAAAGTAGTCACTAGTAATGGGAAGAGGATGAACTGCTAATTAGTGTATGGTTAAACATCTTAATGGATTTTGTAGTCGATACCAATCCAAAGGCTGATACATTTTGCAACCAAATCCATACATATTGCCTGGAAATTGGAAAACAACCCCGAGATGAAAAAGGGGCTTGGTGGGATCAAGAAACGATTGGATAAGACCAACCAGATGGTTCAAGTATTTGGTGGTTGTCACGATCAAGTATCTTGAAATATAAGAATTGGTTTAAACAGTGTTGATATAATGGAGTTGGCTCATCAAATTTATTTCAAAAGCCTAAGAAGAAATTCACTCTTGAACGACACTGAAACATGCTTCAGAAAAAACAAAAATGAAGAACCCAATCAACACAAAGTGGGGGTTCCAAGAGAAGAAAAATAGGTGCTTTTAGAGCATACTTATCCTCGTCAAATCAAGAAACACTAGTAGGTGAAGATGTTTATGTGGAGTCTCCAGTTTGTACACAAGGAACCAAAAGTTCTAAGAGGAAGGGAAAGAAGAAATCAAAGGCGCTTGAGGATATAGAAGAAAATTAATGTGCTCAAAACCATTACTGCTATGAGACTATCCCTCATAGAGAGAAATGGAGTTAGCTGATAGGAAAAAGGATAGGGAGTTTCAGCGTGAGATGATGACAGTCAAGGAAAAGGAACTAATGAATAAAGAAAAGGAAAGAGACACTACCAAAAAAACTACTATTATTAGCAGATTTTATTGACAAATTTTTTAGGGTTATCGAAGGAAAATTTTATTATTGATGGATTTTTTCCGTCGATAATAAGATAAAAATATTCATCAGCAAATTCGTAAGTGGTCTAATATTTTCGAAGGATTTTTACAATTTATTTATTTTATAAATTTTACTAACGGAAAAATCTGTGGGGTAATTTTTTATTTTTTTAATTTTTATTTTTTACCGATAGAAAAATTCATTGATAATTTTAAAATTTTTTATTTTTAATTATACAGATGAAAAAATCCACCTGTAATTTTTAAATTTTTTAATCTTTCATTTTCTGTCTTTAATTTTGCCGACAAAACATCTGTCAGTAATTATTTTTTAACAAATATATACCAATTTTTATATTACCTAATTATTTAAGACATAATCAAAATTCTAAGAGAAATTATATTTTTACAATTAGAATAGACAATTGAAGTTAGGCACTCAACTTATTTGATTGAAGTGTTCAAAAAAAATAATTTAAAAATAAAAGTGCTTTTTTACTATATTGATTGAGGGACAATAGTTGCCAAATTAACTTGCATATATAACACTCCTCAAATGCTAAATGTATTCAAGAAAAATTAAACAACTTTTTCTAGCAGTATGGGTAATTTCATCCCCTCATGGCATGAATCAAAAGTATCCTTATTATTTGAATTTACATTCGGAATTCAAAAATCAGTAACTAACTATATATATTTGTGTGCCCTTGTGTGTCCACGTGTATGAACGTAACTGTAGTATGCAATATGCACAATTCAATAGCATATGAATCAACAAATGCATGGAAAGGCGAAATCGATCTGTTAAGATCAAATGCTGCAAACATTTCTAATATTTTCTCTCAACCCATTTCCTCATCACGAATGCAACATGGTCCATACTTAAGCGCAGTTCGCAGCTTAGCTATGGAAATCATGAAACGGGCCGTAAATAATGTAATTATCAAAACAAAGATATTCCATGCACTGACGTACCACATATTAACATAATGAAGTAATGAACTGATATAAAGAAAAGCAATCAAACTAACTACAAGATTGTTAATATCCATCGCTATTAACATAATCACAACCAGGGAAATGTTAATTTGCCAGCCAAATCTAAAAATCAAAAACGAAAAGAAAAGGGAAAAAAAAGGTTCAATGCAGCAACCAATTGAACCAAGAATGACAATTGAACCATCATCAACAAACTAAGAACCTAATTAACCAGCTTCATCACCTTTCTTTAATCTTCAACAAACTAAACTATAGCTCCTTCATCTGCAATAATATCTTTCCAGATTCCACACTTTACCAATGAATGCCTTCAAAGTCTTCCAAGACCCACCATTGTCATTAACAAGCCCGAACAGGTGTAGGTGATGAGCGGTGGTGATGACGAGCAGGGTAGATGCCAGTGGTGCGACGTATGGACCTCTAGCGATGAAGGGGGGGTGCGGTTTCTGCTAGATTCGGCAGGTATTGAGCTCGTCCTCTGTCGGCGTGCATGAGTGCGTCCTTATAGCGGTTGGCATGCGAATCGATGATGGCAAAGGGGAAGGCAGTGATGGAGTATTGGTGGCGGACACCAGAGAGAGAGAGGAGACAGAGAGAATGGTGGCGCACAATGGAGTAAGGCTGTGAGTGTGGGATTTATGGTTGGCTATCTTGGACAGATTTTCGAATTATTGGAGGATTTTTCCAAATTTTCAGACCCAAAAAAAAAATATACAGACGGATTTTTTTGTTAGTAAAATTAATTTTTTAAAATTAATTTATATAATTTTTGACGAAAAATCCACCAGTAAAATTAATTTTTTAAAAAATAAATTAAAAATAGTTACCAATAAAAAAATTTATTGGTAATTAGCGCCATCTGACATGAAGTTTACTGACGGATTACCGACAAAAAATCCATCAGTAATGATGTATGTAAAACCAATTTTTTTTTGTGCACTTACCACCCTTTTTCCATCGATAAAAATTCATCAATAAAATCCATCAGTAACTCGTGTGTTTCTTATAGTAAGACATAGAAATACTTTATTAAAACACATTTACAATGACTCACAAACAACGATCTATTCATAACAAGCTCATGGAGAAAATTATGGCAACATATTGCTAGATAATAAGTGTTGATTGTATTGGTAAGGTAAATGCATGTTTCAAATTATGCAAAGTTGTTAATCATATTTTATGTCCGTTTCAATTTGTTATGGTTGTGGTAATATATTGTATTTTATTTTATAATTATAATTTTATCATTTAATGTAAAACTTGTTCAAGCTTGTCAAAATGTAGCCATTACAAAACTAGTCGTTGTGTGTTGTTTTATATATATGGATCGTCACTCTTCCATAATTGTACAACATCTTCCTTTTCCTGCTATCAAAAGCCTTAAATCTCATTTGCTCTCAAAAAAAAACTTTTTCCACTAGCAACCATCACTGTAATATCTATTAATACAAATGGCCGAAACTCCAACCCTTATAACAACATGTCTTTTTATGACTTTTTTAATGATACTTTGTACGATGATTTAGACCAACCCAATAAAACGGCTTGGGATGATTGGATTAAAGAATTATTATTCAATGATTTTAAAGAAGCGTGAATTACAAAAAACTCATTCAAGAAAAGTATGGGCAAAGCTCTTCCTCCACTTGTCGTAGGTAGATAGATAGAGATTGTGAATCGGGATATGAACGTCTTTTTTGTGACTACTTTGGACCTAATCTGGTGTATCCTCCTAAGACATTCTGGCAAAGGTTCCAAATGGGAAGATATGTCTTCCTTCGCACCGTGGAGGCCCTCTCTAATGTTGATCCATATTTCCATCAAAGGGTTAATGCTACTAGTAGAAAAGGCTTATCCTCACTGAAAAAATGCACAGCTACCATGTGTATGCTAGCTAGCATATAGAATATTAGCTAATGTAGTTGATCATTATGTGTAGATAGGCGAAAACATCACAATCAAGTGCTCATAGAAGTTTGTCCAGTGTGTGATCTTCGTTTTCAAGACTAAATACTTGCGAAAGCCAAACTCAAATGATGTACATTGACTACTTCAAATGGTGGAGGTCTGCGGTTTCCCTAGCATTATAGGTACAATGACTGCATGCACCTAGGAATGGAAAAACTACCCAAAAGCATGGAAAGATATGTATATGAGTAATTACCATAAGGTCGCAACTATAGTACTTGAAATTGTGGCTTCGTTTGATCTTTCGATATGACATGGTTTTTTTTTGGAGTTGTTGGTTTGAATAACGATATCAATGTGTTAGACTATTTACCAGCATTTGATTAAGTTCTGAATGATCATGCTCCAAAGGTAAATTATATTGTTAATGGTAACAATTATACTATGGGTTACTATTTCATGGATGGTATATCCTAAGTGGGCAACATTCACGAAATAGTCCCACGACCATAAGGTGATAAGTAAAATTATCAGCACAATATCAAGAATCATAACAAAAGGACATAGATCCAATGTTCTGAGTATTGTAGCTCACTTCGCAATTATACATGGCCCAACATGATTTTGGGAGAAGAATAAGCTTACATACATAATGAAAGTCTGCATCATATTACATAATATGATTGTTGAGGATGAGAGAGAAATGAATGCAGGTAACTTTGCTTAGCTTCCCTCTTATAACAATGTCGATAATGGCATATCACAATCGGAGTTTGGAGAAGAAAACTTTGCTCTATACGAGAGGTTTATCCAAATGAATGTCTAACTCTGTGATAAGTAGAAACATCAACAACTAAAGGCAGACTTGGTGGAACATATATGGCAATTCCATAACGGTCATCAATGTAATACGTCAAGTACACGTGTTCATAGATAAGTTTTGTACGGCCTTAAGGTCTCGCGGGACCCACCCATGTTACCGGCAAATCCCCAGATACCAAAATGACCCCAAAGTGGAGAATTAGGTTTCATTGTCACCACTATAGTGGTCATAAATGAGTTTTGGGGGTGTGAGGTGTTCTGCTAATTGCTATAGCGGTTACCTTATGGTGCGGTCAGCCAGTTGAAGCTCCTTGACCATTATAGCTATCCCCCATAAGTAAGAACAATACCGAAACGATGTTGTTTCAATAAAAGACCCCCTTTCACCCTATAAAACCCTTCCCAGTCGTGAAACCACCCTTTATAACTCGAAACCTTCCTCCCAAACTCCTCACCTCATATTTCTCTTAACCCCATTCAAATCCATCCTTCCCCAAGCTTCAAGGTTTGTTTTTGTTGATAGATTTTGTCTCTTTTCTTCCTATTATTTCATGTTCTAGGATTGGGTGTTATTATTTCTTTCATTGTTGTCAAGTAGGAATGCTCCTCCAATGTTTATTGGAGTTAGTTTAGGGTAATCTAGAGCTACCCATAGATCATTGATAAATTTTATGGTTATAATGGCAGATATTGGTGTTATTCTTTCTTCCAAAGCTCCCATGGTGTTGGTTATTCACATTCCACCCCTTTAGGTGAGTGGGTTTGATCTCATGGCCTTATTTTGGTTATCCTATAATTAATATCTAGCATTATGAAACACTTAGAGAATATATATATGTGTGTGTGTGTCACAACGTACCCGGAGGGCGCCGTGACGAAAATGACAACTAATTTTAAAAATAAAAAAATTGAAGTCACCACCAATTTTAATTCCGGGTAAAATTGGAAAACCTTTTAGTCTGATTATGATTAGAAAATGGTGAAAACTTAATCCCACTGCACCTCTAATACATCTGTATAAATATGTTACCTAAGAGCTTATTATGCAAATTAATTATAATTTTTATAATATTAATTTCTAGCATTATGAAACACTTAGAGAATATATATATATATGTCACAACGTACCCGGAGGGCGCTGCGATGGGAATGACAACTGATTTAAGGAGTCGCTACCAATTTTAAGTCCGGCTAAAATTGTTAAACCTTTTGATTTGCAAACTGATTTTTTAAAAAAGATCTAAGGTCCAGGAGTCTGATTATGATTAGAGAATGGTGGAAACTTAATCCCACTGCACTTCTAATACATCTGTATAAATACGGTTACCCTAGAGCTTATTATGCAAATTAATTATAATTTTTATAATATTTATTTTCCCAAAAAATCATAATAATTATACAAGAAAAAGATAAAAGAAAAATTAAGTAAAAAGAGAACAAACTTTAATTAAAAATTAATTTTGGCTTGATAGTACTTGGCTACGCCGACGTATCCTCTAGTGCAATAAAGAATTCAAAGCCACGTCGTTCTTATAGAAAATAAGTGTGTTGATGGATTTTAATTAAAGGAAAAGACAGAAGTGTGTTGATTGATTTTAATTTTGAAAATGAATTTTTTCACTAACAAATTATTAAAAGAGAAATACACCTTTGCAAAAGATTCAAGTTAGCACTAGGCTACTCAATAAATCCATACAATTCAACAGTATATGAAGGAAGCATCGGCTTTTCAATCATGATTATTGATTGTTGTGCAGATAAATAAAGAAATTTTTTTGGCATTTTAAAAAACATGAAAATCCTAGGACTTTTTAAAAAAAAACAAGGGAGCCCAAAGAAAGAAAAAGAAAAAAAAACCTATCCTAATTGCAAATGAAACAAAATAATAATAATAATAATAATAATAACCAAATAATACAGACCCAAGAAGCCCAAACCAAATACCATGACTCCAAACTCAATCAAAAAAAAAAAAGAAACTTGACTAAAAAAATAACAAAAAATAAAATAAGAAAAACCTAATTCCCTAAATCTAAACACAACACACACTGTGACCAAAAAACACCACACATGCACACGATAGAGAAAGAGAGAGGAAGAGGGAGAGAGAAGAAGGAGGAGGTCGTGGCGGTGCTGGTGTGCTACAGCCAGTGCGCGACACAAGGGAAGGAGGGAAAAGAATGTGGCTGCGGTGGTGGAAAGGAAAAGAGGAGCTTGCGGCGATAGGCTTTTCAGTGCGATGATAGTGTTGGCGTTGGTTTTCTTCGGCGACGAGATGGCGGCTGGGACAACGGAGGTTCTGGCAAAGTAGAAAGAGCAACAGGTGCGTCACACAGCGGTGCAGGCTGAAGCGATGAGGAAGAACTCGCAGTGGCTTTGTGGTGGCGCGATCCAGGCGGAGTTCCATGGATGGGGATGAGGTAGCGGATCTGCAGCTTGATGATGATAGAAGACCGATCTAACGAGGAGAGGGATGGATTGGGGCCGTCGGCAGCCGTAGCGGTGGCGCCGCAGGTTCCCTCGCTATTTCTGCTTCTGGATTTTTTTTTGTTGAATTTGGTTCTGAATTGTAATTTGGAATTGGGATTTTTGTGAGTTGAAATAGACTATTAATGAACTGAAGAATGGTATGGATTAAGATGAAAATTTGGTGTCTGGATTTTTCTGTGTTTGCTTTTGGTTTTGATTTGATCTGTGTTTGGCTGGAATGACTGGATTTTGTATGGTTGGATTTTGGTTTTGGCTAGGATTGATTGTTGTGACTGACAATTGCTGGGTTTATGGTTCTGTGGATATTGCTTGCTTGGGTGATGAAATGGGGTTGGTTTGTTGTTTCCTACCTGGGATATGGGTTGCTGGGAATATAGTTTTGAGATAGTTATCAGAGCCTCTGTATCCCCTACTTCCGTGAATGAATTTATACACAATTATGGGTTCAGTTTTTTCAAATCTGGTAGGTGAACTTTGAAAAAATTCATCCTTGGGATTCTGATGCCATTGTTTCTTGAAAATTTTGCTCATGTTCTTCGGCGATCCACGCTCCTATTTGACCAGCACTGATTTGTTCTGTCTTTGTCTTTCAGCTCCTCGGTTCTTTCGTTTTCTTTTCTTTTCCTTTTTTATTTGATCATAGGCTATCACAAAGAGAGAGAGATTTTTCTTTATTTGATCACAGGCTGTCACATAGAGAGGGATCTTTATGGTGGAGTTTAATGGGCCAACAATGATATGGGCTGGGAGAATGGGCTGTGGCAAGATTTTTTTTTTTTGGTACAACTTAAAACGCAAAATGGGTTGATATTTTTTTTTACAATAATAACAAAAAACAAATAATGACAACCAACAACAAAATAGGCTTAGACTTTTTTTGGTTTACTTTTGTAAAAAATAAAAAAAGATAAAATACCTAGACAAAATATGGTGTTCACAGTTGCCCCTCTTTACTTGTCTTTTACTAAAAAATATAAAAATTGTGGCTTTAACATTTTATCGTAAGAGACAAGTAAAGATATGAGCACATACTTTATCCAGATGATGCATGATGCATGACTGATGATAGTAATGTTAATGATAGTGTATGATAGTAACGATGAATGCCTAGTGAGGGATACTGTTAGATGCACAATGCACACTGATAATGAATGCATGATTATAATGTGAAATGATACAATGAATGATGCTAAAGAATGGATGCATGATGACAATGCTTTGATGAATGATGTTGAATGCACGACGCTAATGTATGTGAAAACTAAATGCATGTACAACATGAAAGTAGAATTTATGTGAAATATGAATGTGAAATCTGTAGAAACAAATGCATGTAAAATTTAAAGTAAATGCATGTAAAGGCAGAGTAAAGATCTATGAACTTTAAAATTTGTGAAAACAGAGTAAACAAATGTGAAAGTAAATGTGAAAGCAGTAAACGCTTGCGAAAATAAACATAAAAACAGTAAATACATGTGAAAATAAACATGAAAGTAGTACAAACTTGCGAAAGTAAATGCGAAAGCAGTAATGACATGTGAAAATAAACGTGAAAGCAGTAAAAGCTTGCGAAAATAAACGTGAAAACAATAAAGATATGTGAAAATAAACGTGAAAGCATTAAAGGCATGTGAAAATAAATGTGAAAGTAGTAAATGCATGTGAAAATAAACATGAAAGTGGTAAATGTATGTGAAAATAAATGTAAAAACACTTGTGAAAATAAATGTGAAAGCAGCAAAGATATGTGAAAATAAACGTAAAAGCAGTAAAAACTTATGAAAGTAAATGTGAAAGTAATAAAATGTGAAAGCGGGTAAATATGAAAGCAAGTAATTGTGAAAGCATGCAAATTGTGAAAGCATATAAATGTGAAATCAAAGCAAATGTGAAAGCCTATAAATGTGAAGGCATGTAAATGTGAAAGTAAAATTTTGTGAAGATGTGTGAAAATTAAATGTATAGATCGTGATTTTGATGAAATGATGCAAGATTGATGTGATGATGATATGATGAATGATGTAAAGTTGGTGGAGTGAGGATATGATGAATGAATTGATGCAAAACTGATGTTGTGGTGATATGCTCAGTACAAGAATGATGACAATAGCTCTCAAAAATAAAAATTTTCCCAGTTTGTGGGATAAAAAATGTTGATGGTATAAGCATGATGAATATCTTAGATGATTTGATAATTGAGAATGTAAATGCTTTAAGAAAACTTTACACATGATGAATGGTGTGATGATGATATAATGAATGATGTAGAATTAATGTAATGATGATATGACGAATGATGCAAAGCTGGTGGAGTGCGAATATGATGAATTGATGCAATGATGAGATAACTCCACACAAAGTGAAAAAATTTGCCTCAGTATGGGGTATGAAAATGTTAATGGCATGAATATGATGAATGTCCTAAATGCATATTGTTAACACCCTAATGTGATAAGAAAATTTTGCACATGATGAATAATGTGATGAAACCTATATGACTCAATGCTGAAAAATTTGCCCTAGTTTTAGCGTCAAAGCATCGCTTTTGAGAACAACCAAGGCTTATGACCACTATGCTTAGATGATTTGATGATGTAAATGATAAATGCCTTAATCTGATGAGACAACTTCACAAAGAAAACAAAATTTCCCCAGTTTGAGGCATAAAAATGTTGATGGTATGATGAATGATTTGGTGATGAGAAAATGTATGACTAGACAAGAGAACCTTGCACATGATGAATGATGATGAAACCTAGATGACTCGATGCTAAAAAAAATTGCCCTATTTTTTACATCCAAGCATCGATTTTGAGAAAACCTTTGTCTAATACAAGATTGGTCAATTTGAGAATAACTTGTTTTATGATTCCCTTTTTTCTCTCATCTTTCTTGTCTCCAACTCCCCATTGATCTCATCTTCACTTTTTGACCTTATCATGCTTTGGATTTTGCTTCTTTGGTTGATTTTGCCCTGACATCTTTGGTTCCTGATTTGAACAAGCCTTTCTATTTTTTTCATTCTTTTTTTAATCTTTGCCAAGACCGACCTTTTGGTTTTTCGATCTAGCGAGCTGTTCATTTTCTTTTTCCCATTTTTGCTTTTTGCATAGATCACCCTTTCGGGTTTTAGATATTGACTTGACTTGATTTGATTTGTTGTCTGATGTCTTGATTATGCATGATGAGGGTTTGATGATGAAGGTAAGAGATGATAGAGGTGAGATAGAAGTTAGAATGAAGGGATTGAATTTGGAAGTGTGTGATATTTTCATGGTACAAATAGGGTAAATTGTGTGAGTGATGTTCAATGCAGGTATCATTTGATTACCCATTTCATCGATTGCTCGGCTACTTTAAACTATACTTCATGATCAAGATTAGAATCCATTGCTATGCCACAAATATGTCTTGGACTGTTAACTCTTCATTTTGTGAAGATGACTCTTGTTTGATCAATAATCATTTAATTGCCCCAGCTTGATATTGCTCATAAGTTCTTTTTTTTACCTGACTCTGAAGTTTCGAAGTGACACACCTTTTCCTAGACTGCCCTTTCAAGTCTCAATCTAATTTGCACTTTGCTTTAACTTTTCCCTAGATTACTATATTGAATTTCCAGTCTAGCGAGCTCTTTTATCTCTTTTTCTTTTCGGCTCTAACTTTTGCCTGGATTCATTTTCCTCTTTTTTCCTTCTTTTGAGTTTTTTTTCTTGATCCAACAAGCCTTTTCTTTTACTTTCTATTCTAAATACCTTTTTCTAAAATAAAAAAAAACCACCTTTGCTAGTTTTTTACTTGAGATGACTCTTCACAGTATGTGACTATTCTTAGTTTGAAGCTTACTATTGATGTCAAAGCATGGAAGACCAAATGTTTTCTCTTCTTTTGATATGTTTGTCCTTGGCAAATTGATGCTAATCACATTTAGATAATTGAATATTGCAATTTTCCTATCAACAATGAAAAATTTCCCCAGTTGTTGACTGAAGTAGAGTGCTTAAGGCGACATTTTACTGGCTGCTTGACCATTTTCACTACGTGTAGCACCAGAACATATTGTTTGTATAGCTTTGGACCCTCATCAAGATCATGATTGTTCATATTCATTGTAACACAAGAATCAATTGATGAGTTATCGAAATTATCTGCATGGTGTGAAGATGTTTAAAAGACTTTGAAAGAGTCAAAGAAGGAAGGAAGAATGTGTAGATAAAAGATAGAAGACAATGTGTTAGAAGAAACATACACAATCATTTCATCATTTCAAAAAATTCAGAAGCAATTTAAGGCCATAGAAGCAGGCATTTTATTGTTCAAGTTCAAGTCAAGACATGATTCTTATCCTTATTCCCTAATTTTCTTCCTCAAAAGGAAGCCCACTTCACATCTTCCAAAGCTCTGTTCAACTTATCGACGTCAAGCTTCAAGGTCATGAATGACTTATTCAAATATGCTCTTTAGGGATTCCTAAGATCACCTCCCTCTTTTCTCACTTTTTAGCCTTGGCTCTCCTCTTCTTTTTTTTCCCTATTCCTCTCTATTTTTTTCTTTTCTCATTTTTTCTTTTTTGATTTGCTCATTATTCTCAAACACAACATCTTGGATTAAATAAAATTTCGCTTAGATGAGTAATGTCTAGAAGCGAAATGATCCCTTTTTTATTTTTACAAAATGAAATGCTACTATATGATGCGTGACTGATGCATATTAGACAATTTTTTTTTCTTTTTCTATGCTATGCCTATTGGATGATTTGAGAGGAGATTTTTTTTTTTTAAAGTTTATTGATGCATGCTATCATGTGTGAAAAGAAATGCACGATACAAACTAGGGAATAAATAGATGAGAGATGAGAATGCATGTTTGTTTTTCGTTTTTTTTTCTTTGCATGGATGTAATTATGATATGTGAAAAGAAAGTATGAATACATGTCAAATAATTTTGTTTCTTTTTTTTTCACGCGGACTCAAAATGAGAAGATGTGTGTAGGAATGCATACTAGTTTTTTTTTTTATGAATATGGACTGAGCATGAATGGATGCCAATTTTCCTATGGAAGTGGATATGCATGAAAGAAAATGTATGAATGCCAAATGTACATCATTTTTTTTATTCACTGGATGCTGACTATGCATGAAATAGACTATATGAATGCATGCCAAATGTTTTTTTTTCTTTTCATTTTTTTAATGGATATAGACTATGTATGAAAGAAGATGTCTAAATGCAGATTATGCATGAATACATGCTATTTATTTATTTTTTTTATGAATGCATGAAAATGAATGCCAAATGATTTTTTTTTGGTTGATGTCAAGGTGATGAGAATGTTTGTATGAATGAGTGATAAGGGTGAGTAATGCATGTTGTGCATGAGAAATATGAGAATGGAATGCATATCATGTATGCATGAGATAGAATATATTCGAAATGAGATTTTTTTTTTTGGTACTGGATGCCCTTATGAATGCTTAAGAATGAAATGTTTATAAATTTATTTTCTTTTTAGAAAAGGAAGAAAATGTGTGCATGCATGTTGAGATATATACAATGAATGGGTGAGATATCAAGGAAATAAATGCTCCTTTGTGTCCTAAAATGGTAAGACCTAAAAGGCGAATGTTCAGCCACTAGGTTAATTCTATTAGTGCTTTGGGACGGGTCTAGACTTCCAAGGGTCGTGGTCCCCAGATCGCCCCTATCCATAAGATAGAGACCTAGCTCATGCAAGGATCACAAGTAGGGATGAACCCTCTCAATATGACCATTCCATAATACCAGTAACAATTTGAGTGGTGTCCCACCATATGCCAAGTGAGCATGGAGCCCCTCAATGATAATGTTGGAACCGCTCCTATTCCTTGGGTCGCATAAGCTCGGGTATAGAGCCAAGATTATGTGTGAGATAGTGATGGTGTACTGTGTGTGAGGAGTATTCATATTCCTGCAAGACAAAAGCTCAAACAATATATTTATAAAAATCATCTACCCTAAGGTTACAAGAAAGATAAAATAAAGTCTTCTACCCTAAAGTTTCAAATATATACAAAAATAAAAATATTTATCCTAAGGTTTGAATGACAAATATTTATAGATAAAATAAATAATTATTTACAAAAATAAAAAGAGTTATGATGGGGAAATATAAATATTATAAAGTTATAATTATTTGCATAATTAACTCGAATAGGCTTGACTCTCAAAAATCTCCCCAGTGGAGTCGCCAAACTATCACAATGTACTCGAAGGGCTCCGCGAAGGGAATAACAATTGATTTTAAAAATAAAAAAATAGGAGTCGGCACCAATTTTAATTCCGGCTAAAATTGGAAAACTTCTGATTTGCAAACTGGTCTTTCAAAAGAGATCTAAAGTCTGGGAGTCTGGTTATGATTAGAGAAGGGTGGAAACTTCATCTCACTGCGCGTCTAATACATCCGTATAAATACTATTATCCTAGAGCTTATTATGCAAATTAATTATAATTTTATAATATTTATTTTCCCTAAAAATCATAATAATTATACAAGAAAAAAATAAAGGAAAAATTAAGTAAAAAGAGAACAAAATTTAATGAAAATTTAATTTTAACTTGATACTTATTGACCATACCGACGTATCCTTTGGTGCAATGAGGAGCTCAAAGTCACGTCGTTCTTGTAGAAAATAACTGTGTGTTAATTGATTTTAATTTTGAAAATAAATTTTTTGACTAACAAATTATTAAAAGAGAAGTACACCTTTGCATATGATTCAAGTTAGCACACGGCTACTCAGTAAATCCATATAATTCAACAGTATATGAAGGAAGCACCGGTTGCTCAATCATGACCATTGACTGTTGTGTAGATAAAAAAAATTGTGCAAATAAATAAAGAAAGTTTTTTGGTATTTTTTTGGCATTTAAAAAAATATGAAAATCCTAGGACTTTAAAAAAAAAAGAAAAGAGCCCAAAGAAAGAAAAAGAAAGAAAGAAAAATCTATCCTAATTGCATGAAACAAAAGAAAATGATAATAATAACCAAACATTACAGACCCAAGAAGCCCAAACCAAATACCATGACTCTAAACTCAATCAAAAGAAAAAAAAAAAAGAAACCTGACCCAAAAATATAATAAAAAATAAAATAAAAAAAACCTAATTCCCTAAATCTAAACACAACACACACTGTGACCAAAAAACACCACACACACACACATGATAGAGAAAGATAGAGGGAGAGGGAGAGAGAAGGAGGAGAAGGTCGCGACGGTGCTGGTGCGCCGCTGCCAGTGCGCGACACAAGGGAGGAAGGGAAAAGAAGGTGGCCGTGGTAGTGAAAAGAAAAGGGGAGCTCGTGGCGGCAGACTTTTCAATACGGTGGTAATGTTGGCATTGGTTTTCTCCGGCGACAAGATAGCAGCTAGGACAACAGAGGTTCTGGCAAAGGAGAAAGAACAGCAGGCACAACGCACGGTGGTGCAGGCTGAAGCAACGAGGAAGAATTTGTGGTGGCTTTGTGGTGGCGCGGTCCAGTGGAGTTCCATGGATAGGGGATGAGGTAGTGGATCTGCAACTTGATGATGATAGAAGACCGATCTAATGAGGAGGAGGATGGATTGGGCCACCAGCAGCCGCATCGGTAGCCCAGCCGGATTCCTTCGCTATGTCTGCTTTTGGATTTTTTTCTTTTGTTGAATTTGGTTCTGAATTGTAATTTGGAATTGGGATTTTTGTGAGTTGAAATGGACTATTGATAAACTAATAAATGGTATGGATTGAGATGAAAATTTGGTGTTTGGATTTTTCTGTGTTTGCTTTTGGTTTTGATTTGTCTGTGTTTGGCTGGAACGACAGGGTTTTGTATGGTTGGATTTTGGTTTTGGCTGGGATTGATTGTTGTAACTGACAATTGCTGGGTTTATGGTTCTATGGATATTGCTTGCTTGGGTGATGAAATGGGATTGGTTTGTTTTGTTTCCTATCTGGGATATGGGTTGCTGGGAATATAGTTTTGAGATGGTGATCAGAGCCTCCGTATCCCAGTGGAGTCACCAAACTGTCACAATATACACAATTGTGGGTTCGGTTTTTTCAAATCTGGTTGGTGAACTTTGAAAAAATTCATCCTTGGGATTTTGATGCCGTTGTTTCTTGAAAATTTTGCTCATGTTCTTCGGCGATCCACACTCCTATTTGACCAGCATCGTTTTGTTCTGTCTTTGTCTTTCAGCTCCTTGGTTCTTTTGTTTTTCTTTTCTTTTCCTTTTTCATTTGATCACAGGCTGTCACAGAGAGAGAGAGAGATTTTTCTTTATTTGATCACAGGCTGTCATGGAGAGAGGGATCTTTATGGTGGAGTTTAATGGGCCAACAATGATATGGGCTGGGAGGATGGGCTGTGGTAGGATTTTTTTTTTTTCTTTGGGTACAACTCAAAACGCAAAATGGGCTTATATTTTTTTACAACAATAACAACAAACAAATAATGACAACCAATAACAAAACAGGCTTAGACTATTTTTTTTTGTTTACTTTTTAAAGAAATAAAAAAAAGAAAAGATAAAATACCCGAACAAAATATGGTGTTCACAATATGTGTGTGTATATGTGATTTTTAACATGAACTAAGGTATTTAGGTGTATTTTTGCAAGGATTAGAGAATATGTTTTGAAGTTTGGCATAAAATCTATGTTTATCAAAATGCGTGGGACGATATTTGAAATATAATTGTTATTATATGATTTATTCATGATTAGAAACTTGGTTTATTTTAATAAGAATTTGTTATGATTGATGAAATGAGAAGTAAAGCCTTAAGTTTATTTTTGAGGATATGAGACAGGTTGAACCTAGAATTATAGAACTCCCCTTTTATGATTCCAGTGTGATTTTAGAATAGGGAATTACTTGAAGGAACAGAGTCGTAAGTTAATGGTAGCTATTCCGTAAACCTTGGTATATCAAGTTCTGCCAGGGACAAATTATTCTTATTTAGATTAGTTGGCCAAGGACGCGGTTCGTCATAGACTGTTAAGATCTCAGCTATGGGCTCATGTTCGCCAGGAACTAAGTACCACCCTATAATTATCGATAGTTTGTTCTCTTTTGTAATTCTTGAAAAATATAAAGATGATATTGATTATGTGAAGTAAATAGAAATGTTTTATGAATATTGCATTATCATTATTTATGTATATTTCTCTCTTGTCCCATGTATGGTTATAAGTGAGGATCCACTCACTAAGTTTTGTGATAAAACTCACCCCTCTCCCTTTTTTTCTCACAGATACAGGCACTGCTTGGATCTTCCACCTCCACCCATGAGTAGTAGTCTATTTTCAACTTGGGCAAGCTTCATGTTACTGTGAAGTGTTATGTCTTTTGATAGAGAGTGCTCCAGTGGTATTATGGGCAGCGTACCAGACTACATACATACATGATGTTGCTTTTTAATAAATCATGATACTAAATTGTATTTAAAAGTTTATGGTTTCATGATTCTTTGTGAATAGCAACTTAGCATATTTTGTATTTCAATTAGAGTTTCATTGATGATATATGGAAAGAGTTATCCAAGGATTATTAGTATTATCATGTTTTGGGAAAAATTTCAAAATGGTATGGAGTATTTAAAATAGATTTCATGAATAAAATATGCATATAGTATGACACAACGATCACAAGGTTTACGTGAGGATGAAATTCCTCACGTGCCGGTCACGATCCAAATTGGGTCGTGACAGTCAAGTATAATTTTTAGTAATATAATATTTCAATTATGTATCACTGTTGGTCATATTTTATTTTTATGCATTGTTGTTATTAATCATGGAATGTTTTTTAAATATATCGAAGGCTTGTTTTAGTTTCAATCATGTTTGTTTGAATTTTTTACATTTTAATTTTTTAAAAAATTACACAATATTTATTTGGAATTTAGTTTAACAAAAATTTATTTAAAATTAAAAATATTTAAAAATTTTATTTTTTCAAAATCAAAAATAAAATTGCATAATACAAGACATTAAAATAAAATGTTTCATAATGATATTAATTTATCTTTTTTTTTTAATTTAAAAAAGTCATATGGAACCCAAATGGGGATCAAGTTGATCCTTACTATTAGAGATAAGAGGGTCATTCTTAGTTCTTATTTGTCTTTTTATGACACCGAATGTGTCCTTGATAGGGCCAAAAGAGGAATCAAGTTGTCTTCCATTGGAAATGCTCTTAGTTTAGTTGCGCACTAACCAAAAAAAAAATCCAAAAAAAATACCTTATTGACAAAACACTTGAAAATCGCGATTATCCATTTTGATTTATGACTTATGACAAAGCCCAGGTGGTTGAAAAGTTCTTAGACTTAGGACACATTTCATATGAAGGTAAAATGAGGTATAAAATTTTAGGGATAAGTTTTGTAAACAAAATTACACATTGAGTTTATCATGTAATTTTCTACCCCATGTTTACCTTTATAACACAATAGCACCCTAAGTTAGTTATAACTTATTGCAAGAGATTTGGGCACAAAGGACCAAAGTGTAGGCCAAGGGTTGGATCCCATCCCCTCCTTTGATCAAAGTTTTAGTACGTTTCGACATAATGTTTAAATTTAGTGTACTATATGATGCGAAATTAATTAATTTTTTTTATTTACATGACATCATAAATAGTAAATGGGAAAATCAGCTATACTTATGATTGAATAATAGTATGAAACTATATTTTTTCTCTATGCACTTGTCTACCCTTATTTGCTATTTTTTCTTAAATTTTGTTAGTATATAAATTAATTTCTAAATATACACAAAAAAAACTTAAAATTGCTTCATGCAAACGCACGTTAGATGAAACCGCATTGGAGCAGGCTGTTGGTGGAAATATACTGATTCGTTAAGTATACTGTAAGCAGATGTGTGTATGTGTGTATATATATATAGTCTTAATTTTTTTTTTAAAAGTTACAATATATATATGTATATAAAGAATAAATTTCAAGATGGCCTCTGATAAAAACAGCACCAAATAAATTATTTTCTTAGGAAAAAAGTACATTTTGAGGTCCTTACAATGAAATATATAGGACAAGTTATCCCATTCACATTATTTTGATAAACTTAATTGTTTTATTTGTGTTGTTATTAGCAATCAATTTTAACTATTATAAATCATTGAAGATCAATTTATATTATAAATCCTTCGAAAATACTAATGAAAGTCTAGCTCATCCTATATTGCTAATTGCAAGGATCATGAAATGAAGTTTTTTTATTTGGTTGAGGCTCTAATTCATTTGAAGTTGTTTTTATCTAGTATCGAATGAGGGATTTATTGTAAAAAAAAAATATACATTTCAATCAAAACTGTAGAAATACATATATACACAACATATATATTGCGTATTACAATATTTAAATATCTAAATAAGCATCAAATATTTGATTTGTATTTAATAATTTAGATTGAAATAAATAATAATAAATAAAATAAGAGTGAAAGATAAAATTGAACTATTGAAATATTAAACTTATCTAATTTTTCTTAAAAAATAATAATATATCATCCTATAAATTGTTCTAGTTAAGATGAGAAGCGAGGCTAGATATACATATATGCATATTTACATGAAAATTTTAAATTTCAAGGGTGGCCATGGCCACCCCCTAAGCTACAAGACCCTCCGCCTAGCATATTAGGATTAGATAATAAACCAAAGAATATGAGATAGTGGCCTATTAAAATCCACAAACATTAAAATAAAATTTACACACAAGTGAGTCTAGACTCCTGAATGTTTCAATAAATTAAGAAAAGTTGCGAATTCGACTCTTATCTTTACTATTTATCTCTTGATATCTTAGTTAAAAATAAAAATAAAATTTACACATATCTACAGCAAAAATTTGCATTGAGAAAAAAAATTTAATCAACTCACTTGCCTAAAAATATATCAAATTTATTTTTTTAAGAATTTATAATACTGTAAAAATAACTTTATTGATTGATAGTGTACAATCATTTTATAGTGCATAAAAATTAATCTTAAATACATTTACCCATTAATATTATGTCACTGATGTTTACCTAATTGATAAAAATAAATAATTTTAGTTGATCTGGGAATCGAATAAATTTGAACCTTTTCTCAAAAAAAAAATTACAAAAAGAAAATTAAAAAGTACTGACGAAAAAATAGAGATATTGAACGGATAAGTGTAATAATGAAACTTTCAAAAATTTTAACCAATCCAACCAACACTTACCTTAACTTATCTTAATCCTAATTACTGAATTGTCTCTTTTTAGGGTGACAAAACAGCCATAGGGTTTGAACTTAAAATTATTGAATTGCCTTTTTCAACTTTCAAAATATTACTTCCTTTTTTTTTTCCAAGAAAGAACGGTTTGTTAGGAGCTGAAAGTTGTTTCATGTTTATATGTTTTTAAGCGATTAGCAAAATTTCGTTAAGAGGATGAGCGTGTGAAGTGCGGAGTGAGTGTCCATGAAAAAGTGAAAACGGCCAAACGGACGTGCCCTATATTCAGGGGATAAAAATAAATAAATAAGGAAAATAAAGATAAGCACGAAATCTTAAGTTAACTAGGACGATATTTAGCACAATATTCCGTTGACGATAATTACAACGGTATTTCGAACTCTATAAATTGAGTTCGGTTCCCATCACCAAAGAGCTCTTTCACTCAAACAAAACAACCTCAACCAACATAGTTCCCAAGTGTCCAATATTCGCAACAAGATGAATTTGTGCGCCCAATTACGATCATGCCTCCGACCCCCACCCACCAAGGCTATGCCGTCGTCCAATGGCACCAGCCACCGCCCTCAGCCACCTCATTCCCCCATCGGTTCCGATTGCCGCCCCCTCAAGCACTTGCGCCGCAGACGCCAGCGGTGGCAGCCTGCGCTTGCCGATATCGGGGAAGATAGTGTGCACGACGATCACGACCGCAACATCGTCAGCGAGAACAACAACGTTGTTACCCAACCACAGAAGAAGCCCTCCGTCGCATTGCCCTCTCACGATGACCTCTACTGCATCACGTGAGTTATTTATTTCCTCAATTTTTTTTAGCTTCCCTCAACCTCCTTTACGCTATGGGCATTATGGGAAATATGAAAATTGTGCCCTTGATATATAGTAATAGATAATTATTCAAAAAACTAGTATATAATCTCGTGCTATGCAAAGGAACAAAGTAACTATTTGATCTGGATTGAATTGTCAATCTGATATATTTAGTTTATGACGCTTCAAATCATCAAATAATTATAGTGGATTTCTTAAAACAAAGTTCTGTCAATATTTCTATATTTAAATATATAATAACATTGCCATTGCTATTAATATTATTTTTTTAAATTTTTTTATATACTTTTTTCAGGGAGAGGAGAAAGTCAAACCCAATCATACTTTTGTCACCGTTCTCCATGTTTTGAGCTTTGCTTTTAGGTGCGGTTGTTTGCTTCCCGGTTCGTTGATGATTCACGATTCATTCTTCGTACCAGTGAATTTGCATTTGTGTATAGAAAATCAATTCGTTGGGCATGTATTGGTAATGAATTCGTTGTACATCTTCAACTGGTTGGAATGTATATATATTTTCTTTTAATTTGGTGATGCATTATATTCGTTTTCCATCTTCTAACATTAATGGAATGTTGAAATTAAGCGTATTCTGAGATAAGCAAATAGTTATTATGCTGATTAAGTTGCAAACTGGGGGATAATCGCATGAAGAATGTATTGGAACCTCCAGCAGCAGCACTGTCCCTTGGCTTATGGCAGACTCAGAAGGAGTTTCTTATATTAGGTTGTAATTTTGGTTAGTTACTTTTTTATTTTCCTGATGTACAAAAAAAAAAAAACTTCTTAAGGGTAGAAATATATAACTGGTTTGAATGCACTATTTTCTTCTTCTTTTTCTTTTTTTTTTTGGCCAGAGTTTGAGTGCACTATTCTGCATTATAAATGTTTCATTAAAAAACAAACTTATTTTTTAAAGATTATTAAAAAGATTTTTCAGAACATAATTTTTTTTAATAATATATATTTTTTAATGTTGCATTCAAATATAAATAAGATTTAGCTTTTAATAGGTTGCGTAATAGAGCCATGACCATCTAGCCCAGCTAGCCAAAGAAGAGACCGATCAAATTTGGGCAAGTGATTTGCTTTCCGGCTTATAGAACATTTTGTATTCTGATTAATGTACTTTGTAAATTCATTTTTTTCCATAAAAAAATATTTTGCTTTTTTAAAAATATTTTTGAAAACCAAAAAATATCCTTTTGAAAGACTTCCCAGATGAGCTCGATAACAATTATTGAAAGGAGTTGGATATAGTTAAGTTCAAATTCGTTTGCGTGAAGGACAAAAAAAAAAACCGGATAATTTTGTATAATATACAATAATGATAAAACATAGGATTTTCGCGTACCGAAAGAATAATGGGTATGGGACTCTCAAAACAGATTTGTATTGATACAAGACAGATTGTTAATTGGTTGTTCACTCGTGTTTTGCACCGTTTTCCCATTTTTCTCACTTCTATTTTGGTTTACGATTGGCCAGTTTCATTTTTCGTTCAATTCGTACAGTGAACTCATCTAGCCAAATAGCAAAACTTATATAAGAAAAAATTGGACACACAGACGAAAAAAATATTTATTTTGATCCATTTATTAATTGACATATAAATTTTGTGAGTTATTATTATCTCTCATATTCCATATATTTTTAATGCAATAGTTAATTTATCAATCAATAAATAGAATAGAATAAATATTTTATTTTATTCTAAAAGCAAGTAAGAATTCTTCAACTTATATGTGAAAGATCATATTATTATTTTTCATAAAAAGTCAAATTATCACCCCTGGATGTCTCTATTTTAGAACTTTGCTCACAGAAATGACTTTATCAAAGTAAAAATAAATAAATTAGTACGTTGCTTATATCAAATATTAAACACTCTTTCGATTTAAACTAACATTCCACTGGCGAAGAATGAAAACATAAAATATAATATCAACCTACACATGGCATATTTGGAATCGTAGATTATTCTTCTCCTTAATTAATGACCCTGATTTTGAGTGTCAGGTATGGAGTAGTAACTCATCAAGAAAGGTATGATCCCATAAAAACTCAAATACTTAATAGAATTGACTCCATTAAAATCAAAAGGATACCGGTAAAAAATGAAATACAATATTAAGTTGAATAATTAGTATAATTTATTGTGACTAAAAAAGTGTTGTTATATTAGCCTCTTTGGTTTTAGATATACTATAAGTCTGCTATGAAAATACTCCATAAGATATTTTTAAAAGCATTCTATAACTTTCAAAACTCAAAAGCAAAAGTACCTAAACTCTTTTGCTTATCAAATAGAAAATTTTGACTTATATTTTTCATAAACATAAGTATCCATAGTATTATCAAACCAAGCATATATAAGCAAGCTTTAAATGTTTCTAAATGAACAAACTAATACTTATCCTAACGTTAATTATTAAATTGTCTTTTCAAACTTACAAACTAGTCTTGTTATTAGTATTATTTAAAATTTCAAAATAATGATTTGTTAGGAGATAAAATGTTTTCAGTCCACCACAAGGAGGCGAACTAAGATAAAGAAAGTCGATTATATTTAAGTGGCATACGGTACAAGTAGTATTATTTGCATTCACAATATATGAGATATCGTGTCAACATATTTTAATTTATCATTGGATGAGAAGTTTAAATCCTACATTTCATCTAATGATAAATAAACGAGTGTCATCATGGTGTCTTACACATTGTAATTAAGTTCAAATAATATTACTCATTTTAAAGAGTATTTGTACCCTTCTGGTTTTACCTATTAGAAGCTTAAATGTCTAAAAAATATATTTCTATTTTCATTCATCCAATTGCTCATGTCCAATTTTATTCTAAGAACCCTAACTTCTTATCTCCTACATACGGTTGTAGTAGAACCCTACAACTTTGCCCGCTTCTACTAATTGAGGATGTGAATGCAAAGGCAATAGAGATGGTCACACCTATGAGTGTATAAAAGACATATTGGGCTGAGTTGGATCAAATTTGAGTCTAATCTAATTTTTAGATCAAATAAATTTTTAGAATGCGAATCTAACCAATAATGACCCAATTAGTGTTGGTTCGAATTGAGTTAACCCAACATTCAAATAACATATGAGAATTTGGATACTATATGTGGTAAACTAATAAAACTTTACAAGTAAGAAACAAAGTTGAACAGATATTTTGCAACATATATTTCAAAACAAATCTTGTCAATATAAAAATAAGAGTTTAATTTTGATGTATTGATAGTGTAAAAATATTTTACACATCTAAATGACTTTTCAAGTAATGAGTATAAAAGTCGACTATCATGACTTATATACATAGTATTAAAAACTGGATCGGGCCGGCTGGTTTGACCAGAATTTTGATCAATAGATCCAAAATATCCATGTGTGAGTTCAAACCTTGTCCCAAGGAAATAAGGTGTGTGCACTTACCACTTGTGCTAGGTTGTTTGTTACTATATCATGTGTTAGCAATATTATATATCATATACTTAATATATTATTGTCTATGAACAAATGCAAAACTCCTTCCTTGACATTTGAACTCATGTAAGGGGGTTGAGGTTAGCACTCACAACCACTGGGCCAAATAGCTTGTTGCTTTAGATGGTTACAATAATTATATATATTACATACTTAATATATTTATTTAATTAAAATCCGATTCACTGCTTTAACCAAGAACCCACCAATGAATCACACTCAAATGACTGTCTTTAATCGGATCAATCATTGGTCCGATTTTTAATATTATGCTTATATGACAATACATGATTGGATGACTGTATAAATTTTTTTTACACTGTCAGTGCATGTCAATTAAATCCTAAAAATAATATCAAATTATATAAAATATATTAATTAAACCATGAAATTTTATAGTCTTTTAGTAATTATCATAAAAATTATATCTCTAAAGAAATTATTTAACTTCGAGTCAATCAGAAGTATGATCCAAATTTGACCCGAAAATACACTGAGTCAATTTTCATAACCTGAGCATGATCTAATAAACTTCAAGTCGGATCAAATTATGAACACCCGAGGTACCCTCCACATAAGCACCTTGCTTGTCTCCAACCTAGTAGGAGACATTAACGTCGTCCTGCCTCAGCCTGATCCATTGTGCGTCCGTTTGTGTGTTTATGGGTTCGGTTCAGATTTATTGTGTTTGGTCCGAATTTACCATGGATCATGAAATGGGCTAAATGGGTCAGTCCAAGTTCATTCACGCCACCGTGCGAATTGGAGTGGACCCTTTGTATTAAGTCAACACCAGTTTCCCGTTTTACACTACCCAAACATTCCCTCGGCCTGGGCCCTTCCTCCGCCTATGCACAGGGGTATTTCCGTACTTTGATCCATCGACAAATACTTAAATTCACACATCCGAAAAAAAACAATTAAAAAGGAGGATTCGTCGTTCAGACCAAACACAAGAACACACACACAAGGGGCACATAATAGAGCAGAAAGAGAAAGGGAAGAAAGAACCGAAGAAGCGCCAAGGCCCAACGACGAACGCCAACAACATCTACAACATCATCAACAAACAAAACAGCACCACACTAATTTGCCCTATTCTTCAACGCACACAATTTTCCCTCTCTTTCTCTCTCGCTTCTCGATCTCGCGCTTCTTCCTCCATTTCCACCCAACTGCGATATTCTCCTCCGATCTATATCGTGTCTTCTCTCCCGTTATCTCGGTAATTTCTCTTCTCCTCCTTCTCTCGTTTCTTCTTTCAATTCTGAATTTTCTAGATTTACATGGAGTAGCTTCGTGGTCTTCGAATCACGGAGCTTTCTCCACGTGGTTTTTTTTTTGGTCGTTCGTGTTCGCTCTCTCGCGATTGCGTTTCGACAAAAAAAATAAAACCCTACATTTTGCTTCGGTTTTTGATCCGCGACGTGGTTTCTGTTTTTGAATTTTAGGGTTTTTTCATTTGGAACGAGGATTTGAAAGGTGTGGGGGAGCTGAAAAGCGAGGTTCGTGCAGCATGAGCATCAATAGCCCCGGTGGAGCGGAGAATTAGGGTTTCGAGGTTCGCGGGAACTTAAGTGGGCTTCGAGATTTCCATGGGCGATGGAGGCGTCGCGTGCATGCCTTTGCAGCATATCATGGAGAACAAGGCGCTTTGCGGGGGCAAGAGTGGTGGGAATGTGCTCAGTTCCAAGTTGCTCAAGCTTGCTGATGGTAGCAGCGGAGGGAGGAAGAAGAAGAAGAAGGTGATGATGAAGCCAGCAGCGAGGAAGGTGGTGAGTAGTGAATTGGGGTTGGACAGAGTGAGCAGCAGCAAGAGAAGCAGCGAGGTTGAGAATGGCGAAGCGTGCGCTGAGAAGGCGCAGAAGGAGGAAGTTGAAGAGGGTGAATTGGGCACCTTGAAGTGGCCCAGGACTGACCTTGAGAATGGAGAGTTTGTGCCGGATTTGCCACCGCCTCCGCCACGGCGGAGGAGTGAGATTGAGAGTGGAGATATTGTGAGTGAGAAGTGGAGAACAAGGGAGCTTGAGAAGGAAGAGATTGCTCCTGGAAAATGGGAGAGAGATGGTGTGGAAAGAGGTGAGAAAGGTGAATATGGGACGTGGAGAGGTATGAAGGAGGATATTGAGAAGGGAGAGTTCATCCCTGATAGATGGTATAAAGGAGAATTGGGAAAGGACGACTATGGTAACAGTAGATTCCGCAGGTACCATTCAAAATCATGGAAAAGTGAACGTGATCGTACACCCCCTTCTGGAAGATATGCAGCTGATGATTTTCATAGAAAGAAAGATTTGAATAGAAGTGGGGTTCAGCATGCAAAAAGTTCTCCCAGCTGGGAGAGTGGACAACAGAGGAGTATAAGAATCAGTTCAAAGATTGTGGACGAAGGTAAAAGTGCACACAGCAATGGTAAGGATCAGAACAGAGATTACACTTCTTCAGGGAGTCGCATGAAGAGGCTCGGCAATGATCCTGACAGCTCTGAAAGGAAGCATTCTGGAGACTATGGCGGTGTGAAAAGTAGGAGGCTTTCTGATGACTTCCCTCGCCATGGTTATCCAGAGAACTATTCACGTCGCTCTGTGGAGCGGTCTTACAGAAATATTGGTTCTTCAAAGTTGTCAGCAGAGAAATACTCTTCTAGAAATCATGAATCTTCTTTGTCTGCAAGACAAGCTTATGACAGGCATGGACACAGCCCTGGTCATTCTGAGCGGTCCCCACGGGACCAAGCCAGGTATTATGATCATAGAGATTGGACTCCAGCGCGTCGATCACCCTGCGGCCGCGACAGATCTCCATATAGCCGGGAGAAATCTCCCCACGGTCGGGAGAGGTCCCCATATGAGAGGAATTGGGACAGAAGTCGTCAGCATGATCATAGATTGAGAAGTCCTACACATGGAGTACGCCCATCCCCTTCTGGTCGTGATAGATCGCCATACAGCCGGGAGAAATCCCCCCATGGTAGGGAGAAATCTCCCCATGAGAGGAATTGGGACAGGAGTCGCCAGCATGATCATAAATTGAGAACTCCTGCACATGCTGATCGGTCGCCACAAGATAGAAGCCGGCATCATGATCGCAGGGACCGGACTCCAAATCTAGCTGAAGGATCGCCCCTTGATCGAACTAGGAAAAATAGTCTTCGAGAAGCAAGCTGTACAACCTTACCAAGTGAAAAGCATGACTCACAATATAATTGTAAGAATCATGAAGATAAGCACGTACAAAGGGAGTCAAATTGTTCAGGTGCAGAATCTCAAGGTGAAAGAAATGCGCATGATACTGATGGGTCTGCTGAGAAAGATATTGGCGGTGAACCTGTAAAGGAGCAGCAGTCCTGCAGCCCAACTAAAGAATCTCCGCGCTTTGAGCCTGTTCTTGAGGAGTTGCCTTCTATGGAAGAAGATATGGATATTTGTGATACTCCTCCACATGTCCCTGTGGTCACTGATTCCTCTTCAGGGAAATGGTTTTACCTTGATTATGGTGGTGTAGAAAATGGGCCTGCGAAATTGTGTGACATCAAGGTCCTTGTTGACGAAGGACTACTAACGTCAGATCACTTTATCAAGCACTTAGATAGTGACAGGTGGTTAACAGTTGAAAATGCATCATCACCGTTGGCAGCTCAGACTTTTCCGTCAATTGTGGCGGAAACCATTACTCAGCTGGTAAATCCTCCAGAAGCTCCTGGTAATCTTTTGGCAGATACTGGAGATATCCTTCAATCTGGTCCTGAGAAATATCAGGAAATTCCAGCTGCTTCGCAGCAGCCATTATTATGCTCTGATGAGAATGTGCTTGCATCTGAACTTTTGGAGGACCTCCACATTGATGAAAGGGTTGGAAATCTGTTAGAGGGTTATGATGTCATTCCTGGGATGGAACTTGAGGCAATAAAAGGTAATTTGTCCTGTCGATGATATTTTTGTGGACTTAAATATGTTTTTCGTCCATAAAAATATACGAAGTTTTCAGTTCGGGTCCCTATAGAAATTTTTGTTTTGCCTTTTTAAATATTTGCGAAAAATAAATCTTCCCTTTTCGTCCTGGCACATGGGTCATTTAAGGACCAAATATGTAAATTTTATAAAATTTTGGACTAGAAATCAAACAAAATACTTTTCAGGGACCAAACTTAGAATTTGGTATATTTTCAGGGACCAAAATTTTAAACCTATTATTGTGTTTTTTTTTTCAAAATAAGAATAAATTTTTCAGAATTTGTTGTCAATCTTTTTTTTCCCCCCTATAAGCTGAGATATCTTGTCTTCCTACCTTGGTTATTATTATTATTATTTTTTATCTTGCAGAAGCTTTGCAGATGAATTTTGAATATGCAAAATTGGAGGGGTTGGGAGACTGTGAAGGTAGATAATTGATTGGCGGTTTTGTCGGTTTGCATTTGTTTTTGAATTCATCAATTTTAATAATTCTTTATATGTGTGTGTGTGTATATATATATATATCTGTGTGTGTGTGTATTGTGTTTGATATTTCTTCTAAAGATGCATATATTGACAAGTTTGACCTTTTCCTTTGATTTGATGCATATGTTGATGTTTTTTATTTTTATTTTTATTGGTGTTCTCCATGTCTAGTGTTTTGGCTTAGTTTACTGAAAGCAGCTCTTTTGTTGTAGTTTCTGATATCTTACTGCTTAAACATTTACATGTGGACCTATTTTCCTTTGTTGTTTGAACATGCTTGAGAGCTTTTTGAGCTGATAAATATTTGTGATTCTATATATGTATGCATCAAATAATTTGGAAATAGTATTGATTTAAGTAAATGGATCTTAAGTTGATGACTGAAATCTTAATAGATTTTAAATGGTCTACGTGACACATTGGTGATTATTTATAAGATAATTTGTTTATCATTTTGGATTTGGCTCCATAACCCATTTGTTATGCTTGCCCGGATTTGCTTTTTCTCCCAGTTGAACACAAAATTTGCCATTGAGTCAAGTGTGTTTGTTTAATATGTCAATGCATCTTTTCAATTGATATGGTGAGTTGGTGATGATATAAATTTTCAAAATTCATTTATACATTGGCTGCAGATTAAGTGAAAAAACTACTCTTCTTAACTGTTATTAAAAACAAAAAATGCAAACCATGTCTGGTTGTAATTTTACATCATATATGGAACATAATTTTATTTCATTTATGCTTATGCACCTAAATTCATTAGTGTATTATGTGTACTCTTCATCTGGAGAAGTTCAAAAGTAAATGGATATGTATTTAGAGTTACATGCCATGTGAAAAAATTTCTTTTGACTCTGTATGTTCAGGTTTTCCTTGGCATGGTTCCAGCCTTAGTGAAGATGGTGGTTCAAGAACTGATTTTACTTCAAGAGATTATGAGTGTCGGTTAAGTTTGTCCTGTGAAAAGGATGATGGATATGCCTTTGGCATTCCTGATGACTGGTTTTCTGCACGTTGGTCATGCAAAGGTGGGGACTGGAAGAGGAATGAAGATGCCCAAGATAGATATTCTAGGAAGAAACTTGTCCTAAATGATGGTTTTCCATTATGCCAAATGCCGAAGTCTGGATGTGAAGATCCTCGCTGGGCTCATAAAGATGACTTGTATTTTCCTTCTCAGAGCAGGAAACTTGATCTCCCTTTGTGGGCTTTTTGTGCTGATGAGCGGGTTGAATCTGGTGCTACGAGCAGATCAGTTCAAAGTAAGCCTACTTCTGTAAGAGGAATGAAAGGAAATGTTCTCTCAGTGGTCAGGATAAATGCATGTGTAGTCAAGGACCAGGGATCATTGGTCTCCGAGTCACGTCACAAGTCCCGAGGCAAAGATAGATATCATTCAAGGTCTACTCGGCCTTTCTCTTCATCTAGCGATAGCAGGAGATCATCAACTGAAGAGGATTCTCAGTCAAGGGCTGCTAGTAGTCAAGGTTCTCGCCAGAGCATGGAATTCATTAACGTCCCTAAAGACCATCTCTGTACTTTCAAAGACTTGCAGTTACATTTGGGTGACTGGTATTATCTTGATGGTTCTGGGCGTGAAAGAGGGCCTTCATCCTTTTCAGAGCTGCAGTATTTAGTTGATCAAGGAATTATCAAAAAGCATAGCAGTGTGTTCAGGAAAATTGATAAAATCTGGGTTCCTGTTACCTCTGCCACAGAAACTTCTGATGTTAGTCTCAGGTGCCACAAAGAAAGCAGTTCAACATCTAGAATTGTGTTGAAGCACACTCAAGATGTCTCAGTTGGTGAACCGTACACAAATCTAAGCTTGTTTAACAGCAGACACCCTCAGTTTGTTGGTTATACTCGAGGGAAGTTGCATGAACTGGTAATGAAATCATATAAGAGCCGGGAGTTTGCTGCAGCTATAAATGAGGTTTTAGATCCCTGGATCAATGCAAGGCAACCGAAGAAAGAAATCGAGAAACAAATATTTTGGAAATCAGGTAATGATTAGCCCTTTTTAAGGTAGGTTTGTTCTATTTGTCCTGCCTCCGTTTCCCTCCCTCTCCTTCCTCGGCTATGAAAATTTTTATGCTATTGTTGCCTTTTGTTAATTTTGGGTCCTAACTTTTAAGATTCTTTCTTTTGGGGGATTAGTTATTCGGGAACTGTATTTCCCTTTATCCTTATGTGTTATCTTGGCATTTATAAGTTAGCTCACTTGCTAGCAAATTTGCCCTTCTGACCATTGTTTGCATCCTTGTCATGCACTGGTGGGGTTGTGCGCATTAAATAGGACTATATCAGAGTATTTCATTCAAGTGGTCTCCTGTTTAATTCTTTTTCTTTTTTTTTGTTTTGTGTGTGTGTGCGTGTGTTGGGGCGTGTAAATTTCAGACGGTGATGCAAGGGCCGCCAAAAGAGCCCGGATGCTGGTTGATGATGGTGAAGAAGACAGTGAGTTGGAAGATGATGGTGTTACTGTCGAGAAGGATGAATCCACTTTTGAGGATCTATGCGGTGATGCTACTTTCCATGGAGAAGCAACTGTTATTACTGATTCTAAGGTGGCAAGCTGGGGCTTATTGGATGTTCGTATGTTAGCACGAATCTTCCATTTTCTGAGATCTGATTTGAAGTCCCTTGTTTTTGCATCAACGACTTGCACGCATTGGAGAGCTGCTGCACGGTTTTATAAACAAGTCTCAATACAAGTCAATTTATCAACGTTGGGCCATTCTTGCACTGATTCCATGTTGTTGAGCATTATGGTAAGTTCTATATATATTTTGCAATTCACATTGTCAGGAATGTTTCTTGTTCTTCCTCATCTAATCTGATTATTTGCTTGCAGAATGCTTACTTGAAAGACAAGATCAGTTCTATGACTCTGATGGGTTGCACTAATATTTCAGCTGACGTGCTTGAGCAAATTCTCCTCTCTTTTCCTAGTTTATCTACAATAGACATTAGAGGGTGCAGCCAGTTTGAAGAGCTGACCCCTAAATATGCCAATGTGAAATGGATCAAGAGCCGCAGTTCACACACGACTAGAATTATGGAGGAGCCTCACAAAATCAGAAGCCTTAGACACATCACGGATCAAACTTCATCCGTTTCCAAATCCAGCAGTGTAGGTATGGATGATTTTGGTCAATTGAAGGATTACTTTGATAGTGTGGATAAGAGAGACTCAGCAAAGCAACTATTCCGTCGGAACTTATACAAACGGTCAAAACTATACGATGCTAGAAGGTCCTCTTCCATCCTATCTAGGGATGCACGTACAAGACGATGGGCAATTAAGAAATCTGAAAGTGGCTATAAGAGGATGGAGGAATTCCTTGCTTCAAGACTGAGGGAAATTATGAAGACAAACTCCTGTGACTTCTTTGTACCCAAGGTACAGTGACAATTCTTTTCAAAAGTCACTATCATTGAAATGCCCTTTGTTACTCATGATTTCATTTCTCTTTATTCTTTCTCTTTAAATAGGTTGCAGAAATTGAGGGTAAAATGAAAACTGGATATTATATTGGCCGTGGGTTGAGTTCTGTCAAGGAGGACATAAGTAGAATGTGCCGTGATGCAATAAAGTAAGTTTTCTGTTTCTGTTTCACCTGTTTCCTTTGAGGAAGGAGATACTTGTCACAATTTCTGATGACATGCCTATGTATTATTTTTATTACTGTTATTATGATCGGAGGAATTGAAATGAAGAAGGTAGGGTTTATCAATTTGTGATTACCGAGTAGTGTCTTCTTGGCATGGAGGTTCTCCTATTCAATTCTCAGCTGTATGCCTAAGCTCTATGCTCTGCAATTATAGTTAATTTTGATCTATGCTGAGTTTGGTGGTTTCACATACATCTTAGTCGATTGCATCCTGACATGCGGTTAGCTCTGTTTATGGATTTGTTCATTTAGTTCCTGTTACTTGGGTTGTAAAATGGGTATATTTCATCTTACAGTCTGTCAATTCATGTTCTTGTTTTTCCCCAATATTTATGTTTGATTATTGATGCATTTTTATTCTTATTCATTACAGGTCAAAGAATCGGGGTGATGCTAATGACATGAATCATATTGTCACGTTATTTATTCAGCTTGCAACACTGTTGGATGAGAGTTCTAAATCTGTGCATAACAGAGAAGCGCTGCTCAAGTCTTGGGAAAATGGATCACCAACAATGTTCTGTTCTACTTCCTCCAAGTATAAGAAGAACAGATTGGTAACTGATAAGAAGTATAGGAGTAATGGAACACATGGTTTAGAAAATTTGGAATATACTTCTGATAGAGAAATTAGGAGGCGCTTATCAAAGTTGAATAAGAAATCTATGGACTCAGAGAGTGAAACCTCTGATGACCTTGATCGGTCTTATGAAGATGGCAAGACTGACAGTGATACTACAACCTCTGAGGCTGAAAGTGACGACCAAGAGCATTCAGAAAGTCTAATTGGGGAGTCAAGGGGGGATGGGTACTTCACACCAGAGGAAGAGTCAAGTTTTATAACTGATGAACGTGAGTGGGGTGCTCGCATGACAAAAGCAAGCCTTGTTCCTCCTGTTACTCGTAAATATGAAGTCATTGATCATTATGTCATTGTAGCTGACGAGGAGGATGTGCAAAGGAAGATGCGGGTTTCATTGCCGGATGACTATGCAGAGAAGCTGAGTGCACAAAAGAGTGGCATAGAAGAGTCAGATATGGAACTTCCTGAAGTCAAGGATTACAAACCCAGAAAGCAGCTTGGAAGTGAAGTTATTGAGCAAGAAGTTTATGGGATTGATCCTTATACACATAATCTTTTGCTTGATTCTATGCCAGAGGAGTTAGATTGGTCTCTGCAGGAGAAGCATGTGTTTATAGAAGACATGCTCCTACGAGCATTGAATAAGCAAGTTAGGAATTTTACTGGAACTGGAAGCACTCCTATGAGCTATCCTTTGCAGCCTGTTGTTGAAGAGATTAAGAAATGTGCAGACGAGGGCTGTGATGCAAGAACGGTTAGAATGTGTCAAGGTATCCTAAAGGCAATAGACAGTCGTCCGGATGACAAATATGTAGCATACAGGAAGGTATATACTCATTTTCTTGTCTCACTGCAATCTCAAAGCTATCTTACACTAATTTTCTCCTGTGTTGTCTTCTCAGTTTGTTTCCTGCTTCTGGATTGTTATTTTTCTCTGGATTCCTTACTATCTATTGGGCTGGATTGTGCAGGGGCTTGGTGTTGTTTGCAACAAGGAAGAAGGCTTTGCCGAAGATGATTTTGTTGTGGAGTTTCTGGGGGAGGTACGGCTTTTTATTATATTCATGTAGTTTTACCTATCCAGCTTCTTTTCATCATTCCTTAATCTGCAAACTCTATATGCTTTGTGGTTGCTCCTGCTTTGGCTTAATTGCAGGTTTCCAGTACAATGTCGAAGATATAAGCAATATCCATCTACAGAAGAGAATATAAAATTGTGCATATGATTTGTCCTGTATTCTCTAACATGATTTGTAGTTAAAATAAATACATTTGCAACCTCCAAATTAGGCAGTGGCTAATATTTGGTGTATGCCTGTAGCAATTTGTTCCCTGTTTTATCTTTCGCTTTTCTACACTTCCTCAGGGATTTGGGCTATTTCTTGCTTTTCCTGCTAAGGTTTTCCATAGAATGTTTCATGGACAATACACATTCATTTAGATGTTCTCTTGGGTTGATGCGTAGTTATGGTTCATTATATCTGATATACTCAAGGCTATTGTTTCTAGAAATTTAATCTTTAGCATCATATACCTGTATGATATTGTGATGGCAGGGCTTTGTAATTTTTGTTGTTTTGAAATTGTTTCTACAGGTTTATCCTGTGTGGAAATGGTTTGAGAAACAAGATGGGATTCGATCTCTGCAGAAAAATAGCAAAGATCCAGCACCAGAATTCTATAACATCTACCTTGAGAGACCAAAGGTGCTTGTCACTTCAGAATAACAATTTTTTAATATTTAACTTGAGATGGTTCATCCATCGTCCATTCTGTATTTATCTAATCTTGCAATTTTCATGGCAGGGTGATGCTGATGGTTATGACTTAGTTGTCGTTGATGCCATGCATAAGGCCAATTATGCTAGTCGGATATGTCATTCTTGCCGACCTAATTGTGAAGCCAAGTACGTTTTTCACATTAATATTATGTGATGGTTCCTGATCTTTTTGCTGTCCTTTTCCACTCTTGATACTAGTTGCTTGCTTGTAAAAGAAATTTTTTGTTCTTTCAGCACATTGTTTACTATTTTTGCGCATTGCTTAGCCGATGATTATAATATTGCGGTGCAATCATTCTGTTACATTTTTGAATTGCAGTAGTATTTTTGGTAAATATACATCTTTTGTGCTATTTTTCCAGGGTTACTGCTGTTGATGGCCATTATCAAATTGGGATTTATAGTGTTCGTAAAATTCAACATGGTGAGGAGATCACTTTTGATTACAATTCTGTTACAGAGGTTTGTCCTGTTGCCTAATAATTTCTTTCCATTCTGATAGATAAATCTATCTGCTGTATTTCATTATCTAACGAATACTTGTTCATCTCACTGTAGAGCAAGGAGGAATATGAAGCATCGGTTTGTTTGTGTGGAAGCCAAGTATGCCGGGGGAGCTATCTGAACCTGACTGGTGAAGGGGCTTTCCAAAAGGTAAGGAGTCTCAAAATTTTCAAATTAACATGCTAAGGGTCAGTTTGGTATGGGGGTAAAGATGGGAGAGGAAATTTTGTGGAGTAGATTTATAAGTTAAATTACGTGGAAAACTAATTCCTGAAATTTTCACCTTTATTTTTACCTTAGACCAAACTCACCCTAAGAAATGATGTTAGGAAAAAAATGCAACTATTGTTTAGTCTTCAATGGAGTTACTGGACATGCTGTGTTGACAGAATGACAGTGTTATCCCTTGCGAAACTCTGGCTGGGGTTACTGTAACAACTGGAACAATATTTGTTTCTTCTATTGTAATTTAAATGCTTTTGTTACTCTACCTGTTGACTGGAATATGTTAATCCTCCTCTCAGGTTCTGAAGGAGTCACATGGAATTCTTGATCGTCATTATTTGATGCTAGAAGCTTGTGAATTAAATTCTGTATCTGAAGAGGACTATAATGACCTGGGAAGGGCTGGTTTAGGCAGTTGTTTGCTTGAAGGCCTGCCAGATTGGCTTGTTGCGTATGCTGCTCGCCTTGTATGTATTTTGCATGTGTTGTTACCGATATTTTTTTGTTTTTTGCAGTTGTATTGTGTGCTAGTTTTCTCTGATGCATGTGTTGTGGTGAAGGTGAGATTCATCAATGTTGAAAGAACTAAACTTCCCGAGGAAATTCTAAAGCACAATCTGGAAGAGAAAAGGAAGTACTTTTCAGACATATGTCTTGAAGTTGAAAGGAGTGATGCCGAGGTTCAGGTGTGCTGTTTGTCTGTCTATTTCCCCTTGTATGCTTTATTATTATCAGATGACATTTCTTATTTTTTTATGCTCACTTTTACTTCTCACAATTAATTCCGTAAATATTGTCTTTTGCATGAATCAGGCTGAGGGTGTTTACAACCAGAGGCTTCAGAATCTTGCTGTCACTCTTGATAAGGTGGGTTGTGGCTGCCTGTATTTTCTGCTTTATTATTATTATTATTATTTTTTAAAAAATGTTGATAAGAAACGCTTTGCGTGTAAAATATGATCATATATGGTAAGGCCTTTTTTGTTTGTTATGGGTAACATGAACCATTAGGCTGATCCTTCTAAGATAGGAAGCTGCATGGTACGGCAGTTTCTAGCTGATTAAGAATTCTAAATATCATAGTATATGTCAGTCACTACACTGATACATGTTTTTTGGTATCTTGAAGTCAACCATGTCAACTCATTTTGTACGTTTTCTCAGTGATTATCAGTAGTTTTCCAGTTAATTTTCCTTTTTAATTATGGAAATGCTGTCAATCTTTGATGGGGTATTACAGGTGAGGTATGTTATGAGATGTATATTTGGTGATCCACGGAAAGCACCGCCTCCTCTTGAGAAGCTCAGCCCTGAAGCAGCTGTTTCCTTCCTATGGAAAGGAGAGGGTTCATTTGTTGAGGAGCTTCTTCAGTGCATAGCTCCTCATGTGGAAGAAGATAGCTTGAATGATCTGAAGTCCAAAATTCATGCTCATGATCCTTCAAGCTCGGGAGATATTCAAATGGAGGTGCAGAAATCTCTATTATGGTAAGTGGGTCACATTTCTAGTTCATTTGTGTTTTCAAATTTAACCTGGTGGTACTTGCAATCTTCACATTATGTTTCTCACCCCTTTCTGAAGGTTGAGGGATGAGGTCCGAGATCTTCCTTGTACATACAAATGTCGGCATGATGCTGCTGCTGACTTAATCCATATTTATGCTTATACCAAGTACTTCTTTAGAATACGGGTACTTTTTTCTGCTGTGAATGAGAAGCTATATAATGTGGTAAAATTTTATTCTCATTTTAAATTTTATTTTGCAATCTGAGAACAATTTATTTATCCTTTTGCAGGCTTATCAAACTATTACTTCACCACCTGTCTATATTAGTCCACTTGACTTAGGTCCCAAGTACACTAACAAGTTGGGAGCAGGATTTCAGGAGTATCGGAAGATATATGGTGAAAATTATTGTTTAGGGCAGTTGATTTTTTGGCACAATCAGAGTAATGTTGATCCGGACCGTAGCCTGGCTAGAGCCTGCAGGGGTTGCTTGTCTTTACCAGACATCAGTTCCTTTTATGCCAAGGCTCTGAAGCCGTCAAGGCATCGTGTTTATGGTCCAAGGACTGTCAGATCTATGCTTGCAAGAATGGTTAGTTATATATATATATATATATATAATCATTTAGTTTACGTACTTATAGTCTGGTCTTAGGCTGTCTAGGCACTATTTATCCGTAGGATACAGTTTGACAACTAAGCCTTAATCCCACTGATGCAGAAGTGATTGATTCACATCTACGAAGATCCTTTATTCGAACAACTTTTTGATCAGACTTTGGAATGCTTTTTTAAGCCTAACACACATATCTTATTTGTGATTTCTTGTCTTTGCTGTTGGTGATTAAACATGTATGTGTTTTTGTTTATCCAGGAGAAGCAGCCCCAGAGACCTTGGCCCAAAGACCAGATATGGTCATTCAAAAGTTTACCGAGATTCTTTGGTAGCCCAATGTTAGATGCTGTAATAAATAACTCTCCCCTGGACAGGGAGATGGTTCATTGGTTAAGGCACAGACCTGCCATATACCAGGCCATGTGGGACCGTTAAAATTTTGCGTGGTTCCTGACAGCTTACCCGGTGAAGTGAAACCACCATTATTAGATCATGGATTGTGGTTCATCATCCAGAGCAGGCTGCCTCTTTTAGGTTTAAAAAGCATCATTCCTTGTACCGTTTTTCAGTCATTCTTGTGTACAGTTTTCTTGACCTTTGATTTTTAATTCATTTAGCTGTAGGGCATTGTTTTACGCTTATCATTATGTATCATGAAATGAAAGCTAGGGGAAAAAAAAAGAAAAGGTTAATTCGAGGCATTCCTGTGTGTTCTCGTAATGTCTGAAAGTTGGGAGTGTGATTTTGATTTTTCCTAATCAATGGTGCCGTGCCAGGAGTGGTATATACAAAATTTCGCTTAGGAAACCTGCGAGTGCCTGCCGTGAATGGATTCTAAACTGGTTTGATTGGAAGGCAAATTGCAAAGGTTTTTGTCGGCGTTGTTTATATTGTCGTTCTCGGACCGGGCGTTGTTTGTTGGTTGCCTGCACTATGACGCTGGCTACTGGCGTCCTCGTACAGCAGTTGTGCTGAGCTGCTGCTTTATGTGAATCGGACGGACGAGGGAAGAAATAAGGTTGGTTGGATACTTTCGTCTGTTGAAAAGTTGATATTCCTTACAATTTTTATTAATTAATACCAATAACATCCGTTGTGGAGTGAAACCGTGAAAGGATATATCGCTCTCTTAATTGGTTGCCCTCAGTTTGCTTTAGCTGCAGTCGTTCCTCTGGGAATGCGGCTGGTTAGAAGAGCACACTAGACGCTCAAATTTATGAAATTGAGTACTCGGAAGAAACAATCAGGCCACTTCGAGGTTTTTCTTTATGGCCTCTATTAGTATTACCATTGGAAAATGTTATAAATTTCAATTCAATTAGGAGACAGTCACCAATCTCAATCTCTTTTATATAAAGGTATAGATAGATTATCATTGGAAAATGTTATTCTTATATGATTTTCCCCCTCATAATTTTATTGCTCGTTTCTTTTTAAATAATTAAACAGAAAAAACGTGTACATATATACATTTTCCTTCTATTTATTTCCCTTATTTAGAATAAGGTTAGTTGTAAATATTGTTGCTGTATCGGTAATTGGTGGCCATTTTCGGGCATACGCTAGATTTCGATCGAGGGGCTGTTCTGTGTGTTGTGATAACAGTATAATATGAAAATTGATAATGTGTTATTTTTTTTCTTTTCTGATCTTCAGCTCTAGCCTCTGGTCTGTAGAAAACATCTGACATATTGTCTGGAGAATGTTGTGCATGGACGGTCGAGTTGCTTCACTTTAGAACAACAAATGAGGCAGCACAGCAGTAAATGATTGCATTGCGCACGAATAAGTGAAATAGTAATTGTGTTTAACATGATTTGAGTTTCATTTTTGGAAACTATCGCAGATAAAGATGATCATAAATGGTGGAAGAGGAGGGGGAGGAGGAGAGCATAATATTGCAGTGTTCAGTTGATGATAACGTTGTTGCCTTTACCGTTTTGAGGCATCATATAGCCGTCCCTCAGTACGATAGGATAGTACAGCTGGCACGTGTTAAGCCATGCTAACATCAACACGCACGCCCTATGCAAATTCAGAATTCGGAGCTGAATAATTGCCAAAAATTCCACTTATAACCCTCCCTATTCCCCTTGTGTTTCAATCTCTTTCAAAATCATCCCATTGTGCATCTGCCTGCCCATTAATTCAGACGATATGGAAATGCTGGTTCATCAATTAAGTGCTTCAAGAATCACCCAATGAAGATATTACATATAACGTACGTAATAGGCTAGCAGCAACTAATTAACTGAAGAAATAATGTAAGTATAATTTCATAATTCATGGCTCATGTAACTGTTTAATTTGATGACACATGTATCAAGAACTTTTTCTAAATATCTTAACAATAGGGGGAAAAAAAGGTGATTGTTTAATGTTATTTAATACTCTAACACCTTAAGTATACAACATTAAGAAGAAGGAAGGGTAAAGTTAAATTGAGAGAAGTTACAAAAGCTGCGGTAGATGAAATATAAAGAAACGCTAATAGGGCATATTTTCTTTCATCACACACTCTCATTCTCAATAAACACTGAACAAATAACCTAACCCTGCGTAAAACGAAGTTGTAAAAGAAAGAAAAAAGAGAAGGAAAAGTTGAGAAGAGACAAAAAAAGGACAAGGAAGGAAGGAGAGGCGATTTCCTTGCATATTCGAGGGTGGTGCAGCTGAAACGGCTGCAAGCAGAAGCAACTGTAGTACTAGTACGAGCCTTCAGCAGACATAACAAACCAGAGCGCGCGAGCACACACTCTCTCTCACCGCCAGCTGTGTCCGCCACCTTTCACCTTCATCATCTCATCATGATCAGCTACCAACATACGGTTGCTCCCTGATCACTCACCCTTAACTTCCCCAATCCATTCATACATCCTCGATCAATATAATTACCTCCTACTCCCGCCCGCATATATATATATATGCATCATCCACTCTCTCCATTCCACGTGTTATTCCTTCCCCTGAGTCCTGCTCCTAACCCTCCATCATCATCAGTTTCATTTATCATTATTATCATATTACTATTAACTAGTTAATTATGAATACCGATATTAACAATAATAATCTTCATTGTATTCACTGGTAGCTAGAGCTCCACTGTCCTCTCTCTCTCTCACACACACACACTCACTCACTCACTGCCTATAAATATCTGCCTATGATGATACAAACACTCATTTTATTGATGCAATCGCCGCCTTGCATATCAGCTTCTTTTCATTTCGTTTCTCTTGGCCCATTTCATTCCCTCTATCAGAAGAATGGACCCCAACCTGAACCTTATTCTTCAGTCGATATTGTCCTCTTCCTCCACCTCCACCTCCTCCTCAGTGGTGGACCCTTACCCTTCTTCGATGGACCCCATGTTTTCCGGAATGAGCCTCCAATCCCTGCTGAACCTCAACCCCTCCCTCCTCCTCTCCGACTACCCCCCGTTCTCCTTCCTCACCGACCACCCTCCCCTTCAATCCCCACTCCTCACACCCAAAACCGAACACCCCCCACAACCACAACAACAACAATACCTCACTACTCCTCCTCATTCTCATCCTCAACCTCAACAACCCTTCAACTTCTTCCTCCCAAAACGCCCCCGCCTCGACCACCACTACTCCTCCACCACCTGGCAGCAGTACCCCTCAACAACAACCACGTCGTCTTATTCCTCACCCGACACCTCTTCCTCTTCTTCATCCTCACCATCATCATTTCGTAGACAACCACCTTCTTCTTCTTCTTCTTCTTCTTGTGTGGTCCCTCAGAGCAACCTTGCACGGCAGAGGAGGCTGAAGCTGAGCGAGAAGACCCGGTGCCTTCAGAAGCTGATGCCATGGGACAAGAAGATGGACCAGGCAACACTCCTCGAAGAGGCTTACAAGTACGTCAAGTTCTTGCAGGCTCAGGTCACCGTCCTCAACTCCATGCCCCAAACATCATCATCATCATCATCAAGGAACAACAACAACAGTGACGGTAATGGTGGTGGTGGTGTTGTGTTTGGTGAGTTGGAGAGGCTGAGCAGGAATCAGGTGCTGCAGGTGCTGGTGAACTCGCCTGTTGCTCAGACCGTGATGTCGTCACGAGGGTTTTGCGTGTTCTCCCTTGAGCAGTTCGGAATGCTGAGGAAAATGTCCGACAGGAGGCTCCTCTTTCAGCACACGAACGATATGAACAACATGATGAACATCGCCTCTGATGATTCCAAACCTGATTTCTTCAACTGATTTTGGATTCTTCTTATGTTTTCTTCATGAATCATAATGCGGATATCGTTGCATGTTGAATGTTTCATGCACTTTTTTGGTGCTCACTCTCGGTTTCTCTCATGACCTCTTTTCTTTCTTTTAATTTTTTATCGTTGAAGTTTACTTTTCTTTTTTTCCTTTGGCATTTGCCCATATTTTAGAGTTTACTACTAGACTAGATAGAATGTGACGTGTGTCTTGTGCGTTGTAATTTTGTTTAATAGTACGCAGTTACCAAGTTGATGACTTGATAAACTTCCCAATACTTCAATGGAAATATAACTAGTGACTGTTGACTTTCACACCCATTATTTTCCACTAAGCACAATTTATATTATATATTAACTTCTCTGATTTGTGATGTAACTATTGTTAGTAACTCGTAGCAGGTAATGTGACTGTCTGGTTTCCCAGTTCGAATATCTCATCAGTTTCATTGTTTATAATCCTCAAAATAAAAAATAAAAAATAAAAAATAAACTGCTAATGGTATTCTCAAACTGCCCATTTCTTGCGTTTTTATTCTTCTGTTGTGTTTCTGTTTTAGATTCTTTCTTTCTTTCCTTATAACGAATTTTTTTAAGAGCAATGCTAGTTGATTATTGATGCAACATCAGATCAATATAGCTGATGAATTTAAGTTTTCTTGTCCATTCGTGGAATGAATTGTAAGAAGAATCGGTTTCTAATAAAGCTGTATCATTTCAAATTTGTGAGACTTTCCTGATTAAAAGCTTCTTTTGTTTTTTATTATTATTATTTTTTCGATTTTCCTTTTTGAGTGCACATTTGTGTATTTTACTAGTGGTTTATTATGACAAAGCCTGCTGTTTTAAAATTTATTATTTTTAGTATTCGACCTATTTCCATTTTCTATGTTTTTGGGTCACCTGTTTCCCGCGCTAGTCTAGAAGCCAAGCTTAAATAAAATTCTTTTTGACCAGGGCGCAAGCCTATTTGGAGTTCCGTAATCAACTTAGTCGTGTAATAAGCTTAAATAAAATAATTAATATGTTTTTTTGTCATGCAATAAGTTTAAATAAAATTCCGCAAATCATTTGGAAGGCCCAATCCATGACTATCTGGGCTCTTTATGTTGGACTTCAGTCTCCTGTACTACTGAATTTGGCCCGTCCATATATCCTACAATTGACCAAAAAAAAACATAAAAATAAGCAAATGATATGTGTGCGTGTGTGTGTGTGTGTGTGTGTGTGTGAGAGAGAGAGAGAGAGATGTGGGTTTAGAGAACTCGGCGGTTTAATTTGCCTGTTCAGTGTTTAACCAATATATAAAGACGAGAAATAATGTTTTGTATATTTTACCAAAAAACTTTGGTTGGTTAAAGTATTTGAGACCTTATTTCGACTTGGAATCTTGAAAATGAAAAAATTTCTCTAAGATCTCTTAGATCAACACAGCTTGACTTACATTATTTGAAATCCAATAATCTTTGAATACTAGAATTTATATTGAAAAACAAATTTCTCAATGTTTCTTTTGCATGACCAACTTACGTTGTTAATTTTTGAAGGTTTGGAATAATGTAAAACTATCCCGCATAATGATGTGCGAGACTGCAGATGTCAAGTGACACAAATAAAAGAAATACGTGAGTGCTAATTATTCTTCGAAAATCTAACCTGCGAAAAACTATATAATTTTCAGTCAGAATAAAGTAATTTTTTGTCCAGAGAGTTCAGCGTTTTTTTATTGACGAATTCAGTGTTATTTACGACATTACGAACACCTCATATATATTCTTGGCTTTAACAGTGATGCCTTGGCTCACGTGGTCTTGTGATGCCATTTCATTGGTTACTTGTATTGAATTGAAAACAACTTGGTTAATCAATTCTTTTCTGGGTACAAAAACATTTGCTTGTGGTTGGATATTAGACGATCCATGAACTCCTGATCCATCAAAATAAAAAATATTTCCCCTTAGAATGAGACAACTCATCCAATTCCGAGAATATAATAAATTCCTATACATAGTACTTATTCGTCCTAGGAATACATGATTTCATGAGATAATTCGTGATTGTAGCATGCAAGATATTGATTTTGGAATTGTGTTCTAAGAAATAAATAAATAATTTCTCAGCCATATTAGAACTCAATCACAAAAATTTTACTCCCTCCATTCACAATCATATATACATGCCACTATAAATGTAGACACCTTACAGTCACGCTATTCTATGAGCTGGTTTATACCCTGCTTTCCTTGCACCCTATTAAACGAATCCAACATGAAGGAAAAGGAAAAAGAGAGTAAATTAAAGAAGATTCAAAAGCAGATCAAAGTTTAGTTTGCACAGTTTGGACAAAAGAAGCTTTTCCCACTTGTCCCACCTCCAATACCAATCTAGTTCTATATACTTCTCATCTTCAAGTGTATAAATATTTATCATGCTACATCTTTTTTCTCCACTAGTAGTATTTCTTAGTTAGCACTTGGCAACAAGGCAAACCAGAAACATAACTTTCCCCCCAAAAATGGCTAGAACATCAGGCATTTTCCTATGTCTCTTGATCGTAATCTTGGACGTAGCAGCTGGAATCCTTGGCATCGAGGCTGAAATTGCACAAAACAAGGTGGGTATATGTACATATATGCTTGAAGTTAACTATTTATATTTCTAAATTACATTTAACAGAATATTTGTGTGTGTGGGTGAGGACATGTTAAGCTGCAATAATAGTTGTGTTTAACAAACAGGTTAAGCACTTAAGGTTGTGGATATTTGAGTGTAGAGACCCAAGCCAGAAGGCCTTCATGATGGGGTTGGCTGCAGCAGTACTTTTGGGGCTAGCCCATGTTATAGTCAATCTGCTAGGTGGATGCAATTGCCTTTGTCCTCAACAAGGGCTCGACAAGTCTTCTCCCAACAAGCAAGTCTCAATGCTTTGCCTCATTTTAACATGGTAATATAATGTGTCTCTGGCTCCACTTACTGGTTTTAGAGACAGAAAACAGTAGCACACCATGAATCATTCACTAACTCTATATACATTTTTACCTTTTTCTACTTTAAATTGTGATGTTGGTCAGGATTTCGTTGGCTGTTGGATTGAGCATGTTGGTGATAGGGACTACTTCAAACCACAGGTCAAGCGGTTCTTGTGGCTTCTCACACCATCACATGCTGTCCATTGGAGGAATTTTGTGTTTTGTTCATGGCCTATTCTCTGTTGCATATTACGTTTCTGCCACTGCCTAGATTAATTACTGACTAAGATAACTTATGTGGGCCACTTTTGCTTGATTGCTTTAGTGCTTTTGGGGTTTTGGCTTTTCTAAAACGTGGCCAATACGTTCATGCTACTTTTAGTACTGACGTGTATCTTGTATGGCTTTCACAATTCTGGTGTAGCTTTTAATTACTTCGTTCTTCCATAGCCAATGGATTTGCTGTAATAGTGGCCAAGGAAAGATTTTCGTTACCAAAGATGTTAAGTTGAAATTGACCACAATAAATAGATACTTCTAGTTTTTATATTTCTTTTGTTTATGTTGTAACATGGTGGATTACTATTTTAATTTCCAACAAAGACTAAATTCGCACCTGAACCTCCAAGGAAAGTGGGAAATCAAGTTTCACTTCCAGTCTATACTATTTTCAGCCTGTATTTTCTCTTTTATGCAAATAAGATAAATTCTGCGCAGAATCTCAGTTATGTATGTTATTTACCAAATGAGATTTGGTCTAACAAAAGGGGCTAGCCCACCACAATGTATTAAACCACTATTTGATCTTAGCTGGGACAGTCTTCCATGTTTAAATGCCTCACAGTACTCAATCAGGATCGTCTTCGATGAAAAGATACTTATTAAGACAACAATAGTTATGTGGGTTATTTTTAATCTCCCACTCTAATAATATTTCTTTTAATAGATTATAATTGAGATAACTTGCCATGGATAACATGGAAAAAAATAACTTTTACTTGTCCCGTAAGCATCTAAAAACTTCTATAGTTAATAGTACACAAGGTTGGCCAATCAACTATCCAACAATAATCACCAGCATGAAAAACTGGTCATTTTTACCAGTAAGAATTGATAACAGGACGATAAAGGTTGCTCACTCCAATACAACCATTAAAACTAAATAGAGATCTAACTTGGAAAACTACCTCAACCAGAGAAATTGTCACACTTTCTCAACGACTTCATTATCCCAAACCAACACATGATCCATCAAATCAGTGGGGAAAAAAAAACCTATCAGTAAATCAATCTCTGCCCCTCCCCATATGTACTTTTGAGTGTTAAAGATCAAATGGGAAAGAGAAACCCCATGTCACTCACAGTTTGATGAGGAACACCATAGTAAACATTAAGACCCTTCAGTAGCATTGTAGCACAGAAATTTCAGCTAGTTATGGGGCCTTATCTCATTGACTTTAATTTGCTGGCAGCCGCACAATGAATCAGAAACAGCGCTCTCTCAAGTCAAAGTTAATTGCATACAACATCATAGGAAAGCTGTGTTGGTAACCTCAGATCAATTATCATCATCGGAACTAGAATCATGGATTCTTCGCCCTGCTATGGCTGGGAATAATCTCCTATGCACATCAGAAGGTGACTGATTATGAGTTTCTGGAGATGATGGGAATGATGGAGCCTCTTTCTTGGAAGAGCCCTTCAATGACTTCACAGTTGTCTCCTTCACCTCTTTACACACCTTGTCCAACATTATCAAGAAATCGCGCACAATCACAAACAAGTGCAGCCCTTCGTCTTTTCCTGCCTTCCCATGGAAGTAATCTGCTGTTCTCTTCACCTCAGCCATGATCCTCTTCTCTTCCTCCATCAGCCATGATACATCTTCTTTTGCTTTCTCCAAAAAACTCGCAAGGCAATGCTGGAACTCGCTGTCTTCTTCTAAGCTCTTCAGATCATTGTTCAGCAACTCCTCACTCTTTGTCAGTGACTGATCAAGTTTCAACACTGCAGCTGTTAGAGAATCACCATCTATAGCTGCAGCCCTTTTCACATCTTCAAGTTCACTACTTAGGCCAGACACCACTTGAAGGCCAAGGCTTCGGTAGTGCTCTTCTGATTCTTCATAAACGGCATCACCAACAAGATCATCTATTTTCACACTGGAATCGCTTCGGCTCGCTTTTGCTGTTCTTACAGCTCTTACACCCTCAGAACGTATAATCTCCTGAACCACAAAGTGTAGCAGTGTTGTCTTGCCATCCGTTCCTTTTACATCTGCCAGTTTCAAAAGTGTGTCGAGCCTGAATGCTTGAGCACCACCGCGGTATGTGCCATCATTCATGCGGTTTCCAGTCTTGAGAACTGCTTCGAGTAGTTTAAGGAAGAGCCTGCTTTTTCTTAGTTTGTCGCAGGAAACCTACCATTCAGATCGGATTCAACATTGGCAAACATGTTAGCTCTTAATTTGCTCTCTTTCAAGATAGCCAAATCTCATAAATACATGTAGACATTGTGGAAACTTTTGGATGATCATAGAGCAAGAAAAAAGTAGTGTTCTATTCTATTCATAGTTTAACTTCTCAACTTTGTGGATAGTTGTTGTTTCTTACTTCTACTACATTTATAATGTAGTAGCTTACACTCTCAACTATAAACAGATCAGAATATGAGAATACTGCTTTTTTCTTACTCTAGGAGCATCTAAGATTTATCAGAAATTAACATTAGATGAAGCATAAACAATTGTAATGCAGCTATAATCTCTACCCAATTGTTTAAAATTCAAAATATAATGGAAGTTGAGGGGGAAAAAAAATCCATGAATCATACTCTTACCTCTAATGTTGAAAAACACTCCTGAATGCTTGAGACCTCTTCTGGAAGAGTAAACATGAACAATAGAGACTCGAGACGTTTGAAAGCAAATGGAATGTCAACCAAAGCCTTGAGAAACCGTTCTGCAGGGCCAAGTTGAGAAATGTCGCCTCTGAATAATCTAAGCTTCAATTCCTCATCTGTTGTTGGTGCCATCTTCAATAATGTCTGGCTGAGCTCAACGGGAATCTCGTTTCCTGATTCAATCAACATATTGTATGCAATTCACTCTGATATCCAAATGTTCATCTTGGAGAAATGCTAAAAATTGACTTTGATTTTTGAACGCTAAAGTTCATGAAGCAAAAACCATAATTGAAAGAAACTTAATCAAACATTCCTAACCATTGTAAGTTCAATCTATGGCATGTCCTAAATACAAATAAAAGGGAAAAAAAAACAAAGCATAAACTTTTGCAATCTTAATATCACGAGCGCGAAATGTCAACAGAATATAATGTTAAATTATTTAGTAGTAACTAGCATTGAGTAAGAGCATTTGCAAAGTCTGATGTTATCTTATGTAACTGACACTAGAATATGTAGAGTCTAGACAGGAATAATGTCGTAATGAAAGAAAAACAAAATTAAAATGAAATGGGGTCAAATTTCAACAGATCTAGTAACCATAAGACTAAAGTAGTTTGTCCTTCATTTTTGTGAACCCCCCTAGCAGAAAGGTAAAGAGAGAGTCACCTGCTTTAAGGGCATCAACAATTTCTTCTGTTGTCACATTCAGAGCACGTAAAAGAATTGATAAATTCTGTGCTTTCTTAGGATCAATAATCTGAACGTACTGGACTGCAGGTTCTAAAGATGGTGATTCTTTTCTTCTTTCATTTCTGTACTGCTTGGTGCAACCAAACAAAGACTCTATCTTCTCTTCACTGAACCTGTTAAGTTGTCATTGAGATTAGCAATCAAATTTGAAGATTTTACTTCACTTGTCCATGGAAATTTTGACTTTGACATGACTAAGATGTTCTTACTGGAATGATCCTGATTTTATCTCATGCCAGACCATTGCTTGATCAGGATTTGCAGCAACCTTATCCCAGAAAAATGGCTTTAGTTTTACTTTTGGAGCATCAGCAGATTCATCCCCCTCACTAGAACGAAGCGGTCCTAGAGGTGAAGGTTGGTTTTTACCAGCCACTGGTTTTGGAGGAGCAGGTGGAGGCCTAGCTGCTACTCTTGGAGGTGGTGGGGGGCAAGGTGCAAGAGCTGGTGGCGGCAGCGGGGGGGACTGTGGCGGCTCAAGGCCTGATCCTCCTGGGGGAGGATTTAATGTAGAGGCTAAAACTTGTCCCTTGCCTTCTGATGATGATGGCTTACCCAATGAGGCATTGTTATCTTGAGGCCCAATGGACAAATTCCTAGCAATAGAAGAGTTTTTTCCATATGTAATACTACCATCTTTGTTATCAGAGTTTTCAAAACCAACAGAAGTGGGCGAACCTGAAATAAGAAAGAAACATCGATTGAAGGACCCTTCTAATGTTTCACTATCATCATATATATATATGTAATAAGGTTGATAAAGAAAACCAAACATAGACATAATACCAGACATATCACTTAGTACTAGTAAAGGCCTGTCATCTTTGTAGAGTTTTCTGCTTTTCCTGACCTCGCGGTAGCATAGGAGCAAGCCTACTAAGATTATTACTCCTGATGTAGCAGCACCAATTATAATTGACATCCTTTGTTTGCTATGCCCGGGAATAAAAGCATATAATACAGGTGGAGAGTATTGAGGAGGAGGAGAAGATGGTGGTGGCGGTGGTGGATATGACGCAAACATATTTGTAGGGAGTGGCAAATCATCATCTGGGGACTTAGGAGTTGGAGATGGTGATCTTTCTGGTACTGGTGCCGGACCATGACTAATTGGTGATCCTGATTCTGATTCAGGTGACTGAACAGGACCAGAACTTGGTGGCATCTCATTATTTGGTGACTCAGAAATCAGGTATCTTCCACGATCACTCTCCAAATCAAAGGGTGACAGTGACACATAATGCTTCCTCAGCTGATGTTCCTGGTCTTCTGGGACAGGACTTGAAGGAGTAGCTATCTTTCTTATGCAATCCAGAAAGTTTTGTTTCAAATGGGGAGGCAGAAATTTTGTTGCTTTTTCAAAGTCAAAGTCTATAATATCATTGTTCCTCTCTAATAATTCTTTCCTGCAATGTTTCCACACCTGCTCTTCCTGCATCAACCAATTGAGCCGAATGAATTCCATTCAGAATACCACAAATGATATAAAAGAGTGACATAAATTGAGCGAGTTCAAGGTGTTCTTTGACTACAGCATGTAGCTAGCTAGGCTGCATATTTTTCTCAGATCAAGGTTTTCATGAACCTCAGTGAATATGTGGGAGGTCAAGATAAAATTGGTAATACTATTATTCATGCTTCACAAATCACAAATGTTAGCATAACAACATAGTGTAAGATCATTTGATGAAATGCAAGGAAACTCGTACATCACAACCAAAGGACACAAACAATGATTTTATTTTTATTTTTTAAAAAATAAAGGAAAGAAAACACTGCTAACAAATTGCAAGGTACAAAAGAAGGAGAAAGGGGAAAAAGCACAGAAAAATGCTAAAATTTAGATACCCTTTTTCCTTGCAAGTGAGGGGAAGATGACAAGACACCATGATCTCCATAAAACTCGGGTGGTTTCCACCTCTTGCCCTCAGAGCCGGTTTTGGCCAAGGCGCAAAGAAGAATGACATAAATAACCGCATAACCAGGCCTTGTCAATTCCATTGCTTCTTTTTCCAAATCCACCAAACCAAACGCATAATCTTCTATTCATCTCATTGAACTTGAAAAAGTCCTTCCACCAATTAGTCTATAAAATGCAAGCAAACCCAAACACAGGCCTGCATGCACCTTTTTCTAACTCCAGGAGCCTTTCACTTCCAAATATTAATGCTACTACGTAAAACAACAATGTCCAGATTCGCTTGCTTCTTCGATCAATCTCTCGAAAATCCCACCAAGGTTGTAGGAAATGCCCCTAAATCTTAGAAACGCATTTGCCAAAATGTGATGTACAGTTTGAGCAACGTTTGAAGTTGTTTTTTGATGATGTTGGAACGTAAGGTGAAGAACCAATCAAATGAACGTGCGCGTGAGATCAGAAACCACCCAATTCATGCAGAAGTGTATAAACTCTCCAACCACGACCTAGAAATTCTGTTGAAAAGGTTTGAGTTTTGGTTTTGGCAGTAGTATTGTTTTTTTCTTTTTCTTTTTCGGTTTGGAATATATATTTTATTAAATATTTGAGGTTCCAGTTGGAGGATTTGCGTTGAGAAAATATTCTTGTTTGGAATGTTTGTTTGTCGTGTTTTCGGGTTGAAGCCCTAAGGAGACGTGGGGTGAACTATGTTTGTGGGATACCCGTGATGAACTGATGATGATGCTGATGTTATGTCCATGCCTTGGATTGATTAGATTTGGATGTTTTTTTTTTCCAAAATTATGAATATTACTACTATGCTTCCACCGGCCACACTACTTTCTGTTTTAGTAGTTTATTGCCCTAAAAATACATGCCAAACGTGTATGGAGCTGGGGAATCAATAATCTATAATAAAAGCGCATAAGAGTGCGGACAAATTTTAAAAATGAAGCTATTGACTTAATTGTAATTTTTTCACACAAAATTAACATTAAGAAAAAAGTTTGTCCAAATTTAAAGCGGGTTCAACGAAAGTAGCAGTCATATTGACAAGAACTAATTAAAACAATAATTAAATGACCTCAAAATTTTAAAAGAGTGAGGTAAAAGACCACAAGATCTCTTTACCACCCACTTTCTGGTGAGACTCTCTCTTCGTTGACATATATAATTATAATTAAATGAATGTAAAATAGATATAAATTAATTGTCATTGAAATGCGAAAGTGACAATTAATTTGAAATATATCAAAAAGCTCTATAAGTAAACACCCTACTTAGTTCCTCAATAATATTATGCAAGACAATTTAGTCTCCAGTAAAAATAAATCCTACTAATGTGATCCCTCAAGAATTGAAAAATATGACAAGTTAATCCCTCTATTAAATCTCTGTTAATGGATTGACACACTTGGTACATTACAACATTGATTCACATTACATGATCCGACACTTTGGCATTCAAATGGCATCATTTTGGAAGGATTTTAAAAATTGCTTTTAGTATTCAAAGAAACCTCTTCTCTTACATCATGTTCTAAATTTTGAGAAAAAAAAATACCAAAACAACATCATATTACTCAACAAGTATGAGTGTGATTTTCACATGTCACATGATATGTTGCATTATTCACTAGATAGGCCATACGTGTCACCATCCTAATGTTTAATAGATAGATTTTATGGAGGAACTAAAACTTATCCTATATTTCAATTTTTAAGGGACCACAAGAGAAATTTATAGAGAAATTGATTTGGGTGTTTATTCCGAGATAGCATTTTAAAAGCAATCCTAAAATGTACCAAAACAGGTCCACCTTAATTGGTAGCGTTAATATATCACTGAGATATTTCTAATTATACCTTTAGTTGGGTGTTTATTCATAAAATTTTCACTATCATTTTTACCCAAACCAAAATGGAAGAAATATGTGCAAACTTTGGGCTGCAATGCTCGGCAGGAATGAATGATAAAGAATTTAGAAAGGAAAAGAATACGCAATGTGTTGTTGACGAGTTAAAACTTCAAGGTAATTTATAAAATGAAACCTCATTTTTCCCTGAGCTTCGACTTCTTGTTTGAGTTCATGCAAAAGCATCTGGATATAACACGTTAGAATCAATTTGTTACTTCATAACATACGGGGATGTAGCTCAGATGGTAGAGCGCTCGCTTAGCATGCGAGAGGTACGGGGATCGATACCCCGCATCTCCAAACCATGGGTGTGTTTTGTCCTTTTTTCATGTTTCCATTTTCTGTTTCTCTTGTCATGCTGGTTATCATGTTCATAATAGTGATCAACTATGTCAAGATTTTATGTTTAACTCCTATTTCACTCACATGCACTAAAAAGTATCTGGCATCTTGGACAGTTATTGCGACTACCTTGTGAGTTTATTTTTTGATAACTACCTTGCGAGTTTATAATATAACGTACTTGTCTTTAATTATTTGCTCGTCCTTGAAAGCATTATAACTTTGCATAAACATTATTTTTCGGGTGTCATTTATCATATGCTTAGTTATGTTAATATCTCTGAGGCCATTTCACAGCAGATCCAACTGCATTTTGTGATTCACAGCACTACCAAACAATAACTCCCTTTTCCCATTTAGCTTTTCATTCTCTTTTTATTCTTTTTGAATGGGTGCTTCTCCCTTTTAGTTTCGGTTTTTCCCAAACATACATAATATAATTGCTATTATATCAGCCAGTATACCAGTAACACCACCAACACTCATATCTGTTACTTTATCCCATTTATATGGCTTCACTGGTTTTGTTGCTTCAAGAAGCACCTCCAGTGGAATTTTTGGCTTTGACCGCTCCATAGGATACGTGTAATGATTGTACTTCTTTGGATCTGGACAGTGATCCTGCAAATTTTTGACAAAGAGGATAAAACTTTTGATCACTTCACTTCATAATCCACATAATATTTATCATCTTTAATCAACACCAAATTTGCCAATCATATATGGATACTTCAAAATAGTCGATGTACCTATATCAGATACGTATTGTGTCAAATACTTTTACATACTCAGTTATATTTTACATGTTTTTAATTTGATTTATGCCTTATTTATGTAATATGTTCATGTCGAACTGCATACTCGTACCAGTATTTGTGCAATATATCCGATGATATTTTTGTCAAAGATTAATTTAGAGATTACTTTTAGTTAAAAAAAATGTAGTAAGGGTGCTTACCTGATCAGCATGCATCTTTCTCACAAAGGTTTTGAATATATCAAAGTTTGTTTCCTGCATTAACTCTTCTGACAAACGGAGGTATGTCACACCATACATCCCTAGCTTTGGAGGGCCCTTTCTGTTGACACCATTTGGTCTAGCATTCAGAAGGATTTGGTTATAAGCTGCACGGTCATACCTTGAAAGTGCATTTTCCCCTGCAACTTCAAGCTTCTCCATCCAGCCCCCACTCAGGACCTGCATGGCAATACACATATATATTGGAACAAACCTTACAGTAAATAAATGTAAATCATGAGTTGGTGACATATAAAAACAAGTATGCTAAAATCATTTCTCTAATTCTATCTGATTGTGCATTCTTAATTCGCACCACTGTCTTATGCATTTACTACAATAACTGACAAAAAATATAGAAAAAATATAAACTTAAAATAAGCTACATTGTGGAGATTTATCTTGGTTTTGGACAGAAGGCATCAGATTTGATTTAAAGTTGGAGTGAGTTACTTGCTGAACAAGTTCCTGGGCACCACTTCTGGCATCAAGTCTTTGCTCTGAATTTCTCATTTCAAGACATGTAAAATTTAAAATAGAATTATGCCGAGAGAGCATCCTAGCTATAGGACGGTATCCATCTCTATCATTTAAATTGTAATATCCTGAAGTAAGCTCTGCAGCATGATTTTCTGTTTTATACCACCAGTGAATTCCAGCCACCTGCTTTCATAAAAAGCCATTTTAAGTTATTGATGAGGGGAAAAAAAAGGCTAGCCAAGTAACAATTAATTAACCAGTTCTATTTGAGATTACTTTTGCTGCTAACTTCACTCTGCAGCCTAGGAATGCTTTGTTGGCTTCATCCAGGATCTCATCACCATGAATCAGCAACTTGTTGGAATACCAGGTCAGAAAAAACTTCCCTTTCTCCGTTAGGTAGGTCCCATTTGATCTGAAAAATTCTGTGGATTCAGGTCTGTCATTGCATTCCCCAGCATTTTCAGGCAGCTCCCATTCAGGATGGCCTGCCCTTGTTGCAGCCTCTTTGAAATCAGCTTTAAGATATTTGTCATAGCACTGCAAGATTTCAGATGTAAAGAAATTTGTGGATTGGAAAGCATAATCTTATTTATATTAGTGGTGAAAGCATACCATCATGCTACAACCCTCTTTGTTTTCAGTGATATAACCCAATATTTTATAGGACTATGCATAAGTTACTACAACAGAAGTCCAAACTCACCTGAAATTCTCCAATACCAGGAAATATCCAACCCAGATTCCTTGTGTAAGAAGGATATCTGAGTTCTCCAGCAGGGCCAAGCCCTACTTCAATGTCTATCATGAGCTCAGATTCTAAAAAATCTTCCATATTCTCTCTGAAACTCTTCATGTAGTCACTATACATCTGTATGAAACAACCAATTTTGACATCAAAACATGTTAATATGCCTTTTTTTTTTCAATTCATGATAAAAGTTCCCAAAACTGCACTTGGGTGATCTCCTATACTTCTTCCACCCAGATTTTAGTCTCAGATGAGCAATTATGAAAAAGACAAAGCTAAAACAAATGGACAACTAGACATGCATGTGGTAAGAAACAAAAGATTATTGATAAGACATGGTTACCTTGAGCCTTAAGTAACATAATAGTTGTATTCTCTAGAAACAATACCATAAAACAAAATTTTCATCAAGATCACACCTCAATGGCAGTTCTTCCATGAAAGAAAGGCTTGTTGTCCACGCCAATGGAGAGGCACTCCTTGTTCCTTATACCAGTGCGGTTGGTGTAAAAGATGTCAGGGTCCGATTCTCCAATTTCAAGCACCCATTTGGGGAGAGGGATGAAAACAGAATCCCCAACATTCCCTCCACATTGGTGGAATGACATTATGGCCTGCAACTTCAGCTTGCAATCTTGAACCAATCGAAACAAGGCCCTGTAAGCTGACCAGTCATACTGCTGAGGCCCCTTTGATTCTACTAAACCCCACCACACATCAACCATGACCCCATCAACACCTGCAGCGTATAGCTCCTTGAGCTGTCGCTCAAGTCCCGCTCTGTCTTCTAAGACATTGTCATTCGTGACAACTCCCAGCTGGCAGTAAAGAAACACAATTTTAACATGTTGCATGGATATATGTGTGTTTGTTGAGTGAAATTTAAGGTCATTACTTACTGGGAGCATCACATATACTGGTACATAGTTTGCAAGCGTTGGAGCTATTGGAGCCTGCATTTTCTGATCAGGATCTTCGAGGTTACTATTAGAGGATAATCAAGAAATTGAAGATTCTATACACTTGTCTGATTCATTCATGATTTTTTTTCTTTAATATAGAAAACCAAGCAACCATTATTATCCAATGTTTCTGTGCTTGCATTATCTTTGGATATGGAACGGGATGCATGCTTCCACTGCCTCTCTATAAAACATAGTTGTTTTCTGTGTAAAGGGGCAGACTATGCGCAAGGCAAACTGTTGCACTCTATAGTTTTATTGACAAAACAATTAGTGATAATAGAAGAGGGGGGGGGGGGGGGAAAGCAACTAGAGGGCAAAAATAATTAAAAGGGGAAATAGTTTTCTTTAACTTGTTAATCATTTTATGTTAATCAAGCTTGAACAAAATAGCCTATGTTTGTTGCTGAATTTTTCAAGTTTCCCCGCATATCCCCATACTTTATTGTGATAACCATATTCACCCCATGATTAGTTATTCATCCATTGCTTGTGATCTTGTCGTTTCTTCCTCTAGTTTCCATCTGCAAGGGACTTATGGCTAACATTAAACATCTGAAAGCATGGACCACACAAATGGTCTGGGTGGTCACATCCTCTCTTCTGACTCACAATGGCAACAAATTAGCCACAGTACACAAATAAAGAAAGGGGGAATAAGATGATGAGTTGGGGTCATAATGGTCAATCCAATACAGGTTATGGGCTTTAATGAAATTTTGTTTGGTCACAAAAGAATGCCAAAAGATAAGTTAACCTGAAACCTGATTAAGTGGATGCATGAATAAATAATTTTAAGAAAAAACTAGAAATAAAAAGAAAAAGAAAGTACACGTGCAAGGGTGATGACTGATGACTGATGAACATGAACCATTCAAAACTCTCACCGAGCTGTTCTAACTTTCTGGCCGCAGCTTGATGATACACTGTACTGTTACTATTACTATTCCTATTGCTATTTTTCTATCAAAAGGAGAATAATAATAATAATGGTTAGTTTGTTGATTACCTCTGGCTGTGCAATTGCCGCTCTCAATGCAAGACCTACACCTCGGTGTAGTTTCTTGACATGTCCACAATCGAATTTGAAGGCACGGTTTGCTGTCCTTGGCTTCCTTGCTCTCTCCACACGTTTGGCTCCTCCAACCCACCATGGCATTCCCTGCTGGACATACCTTTCTCGAACCTGAAGCCGAATCCTCGTACCGACACCAACACCATCTTGTGCTGAACACACCAAGCTTTCCATTTCCCAGCAGTGCCTAAAAGACTACTTCTCAAATACTACATGTATACGTTTGTTATGTGAACCTCAACATTGCATGCAATGAAATAGTGAATCGATAAGAAAAATAAAAATAAAAATAATAAATGAGAAGAATGATCTAATTAGTCAGGCCTTGGATTTGAGTCCAACATATACACATCCCCCTCAAATCAATCTCTTTTTATGGGGGCACTCTGTGGTACTCTTTCTTCTCTTCTGTTTATGGAAAGCCTTTCAGCACAGTTTTGGTTTGATGGGGTTGGACCAAATCAAGAACTTGACACGTGCATGGCAGGCACAAAGGTACATGGTGGATGTTGCTCCTTCGTTCTTGGACCAATGATCAAAGATAGGAACAACTTCTAGACCGTCAGCGTCACTTTTCATACTAGTTTGTTGTCTCATTGGTCATTGCCCAACCGTGAGTACCGTGGTTCCTTTTTTTTATTTTTGTGCTTTATGAACTTGGATTCTTATGCTGAATAATGACATTGCCGAAGCACTAGTCATACCCTTTTATTGAGGCCCAACCCATTATCATAGCAGGCTATTTTCCAAATAGGAGCACAATATGTACCCAAAACGAAGAAGCACGCAAGAGACTTCAATTGGTTTACAGTTTACACAACCCAACTCGTTGATATAATGACATCAAATTAATCAAGCCCACCGTTTCAAATTATATTAAAATTATATTAAAGTAGATTATTATCTGCAAACAAATGAAGTCCACCATTTTAAATTATTATATTTAAATAGATTATCTCCTTGCTTATTTTATTTGTAGATTCTTAAAACAATCACATCACAAGCTGAGTAAGATCGGGTCGGGTATTTGGAGCAGGAAGACAGCCCTATCACGGAGGTTGACGTGGCAGACATGCATGTCTGTCAAGCTCGGTTCTCAATGATAATCGACTATTTCCTCCCTTTTTAACGGCCCAGTGGAACCTGTGACTGCGATCCGTCCTCGTTCATCGTAGATTCCCACTACACTACACATGAAATGGAGTAATTCTTTCCTCCACCGGGAGGAAGAGTGGATTTATTCCACATTGTGTAATCAACCTTTGATGCATCTAGGATGAATGAGAGAGAGAGGCAGAGAGAAAACACTCAAGGGTTGAAGTGATGTCATGGTGGAAAAAATTGATTTCATCCGGGAGTATAAAAGAATTTTTCCATGAAATGAGCCCTGTGACTGTGACTTTGCCCTTCAATTCCTACTTGCCAGAATGTCCGACATTTTACGTCTCCTCCAACGCTATTCTACGGTCCAAATTTTCCTGAGTCCCGCCTGACACAGTGAAAAAGAATGCTGTGCAGAAGAAAAAATAAGAAAGTAAGTAAACCCTGTGTGTCTCACTACAATATTTTTCCATTTTGTTCCTATTTATGCAGAACTCATTAGCAATTCTTAGTGTGGTAAAAAGGTATTTTCACTTTAAAAAAATATTATTTATACTCCTCGTGTGTTTTAGACACCATATTAACTTATATTTAGATAAGGTATGGACTTATTCAATTAGTGTCGACATCCCATTTAATAGTGGATAGAATATGAGTTGACAAAGTATTCTATACACAATAAATAGCACAATTCTTTTATTTATTGTGGGTTATGCTAATGGCTTATGCCACTGGCCGAAAACAAAGGTTGGCATCCGGAGAGGTTCCTAAGTAGATATAATTCTAACACTTATATATGAATGAGTATGTTAAACTCGAGTTGTTGAATTTGCGTCCTACCAAACATTTTTCTAAAATCAGTTACTCGTGTACATAGCTAATGCTGACAGACTGGCTTTTATGTTAATGAAAACTCTTAGCAGTTAGTAGCAGCCACTGTGACAGTAAAGTGAAAAGTGACATCGACCTTGGTCCTCGGTTGGTATGGGCATAATTCACCTTCTTTATAACACTTTAATTGGTCTTCACGTGCTGACACTCACTCACTCACTCACTCTACCCTACCCTCCCCACCCCCCGGCCTTATTTATAAGCCATCTAGAATTACCATAGCAGCACTTCTTGATATGCCCCTTTTCACAGTCACACACACAACACAACTCACTCTTTTTCACTCTCCTCCTCCACTTACTCCTACTCCTCCATCCCCCAATTCCCAAAACGCCATGAGAAAAAGACGAAAAAGAACCAACTAAGACCCACACCCATCTCTGCTGATAAACAAAAACAGATAAAAAAAACCCGTACCACTGCATAAGAAGAGGGGGAAAAAAAAAGCAAGAGCAAATTGCAAGTACAGGTAGATAAAAGCCCCCACCACCATCTTTCAGATTCAGAAGCAGCAGCAGCAGCAACAGAAAAGCTTCAGGTTCAGCTTCAACAGAGAGAGAATATATAATAATGTGCTACGTGGGGAAAGCAACAAAGATCTTCATTTTCATAGTGACGGTGCTGGTTGTTCTTGGCCTGGTCTTGGGATTGGGGATCATTCGCCGCCACCACCACAACAACACTAACAAATATTGCTCCTCTGATGGATCATGCACTTCTTCTCCTTTCACCTTTCCACCCCCAAATTTCAACCCTCCTAATTCCCCCATTGATGCCAACCCCATTTCTCCTCCAACTTCCACTGCCTCCCCCATAACCACCACCCCACCACCACCACCATCTCCACCGGTTACAAATCCAACTCCTCCTCCTCCTCCTGACTCCAACCAATCTTCTCCGCCGCCGTCTATGCCGTCTCCGCCTCCTCCTCCGGCTCCGGCAACCACCACTCCGAATCCTCCGAGTGTAGCGGCACCACCAACTAGTACACCTACTCCAGGAGGTTCCACTTTAGCGGCCCCTGGTCCTGTGCACGCATTTTCGCAAACACATGATCGGCGACCGTGACGTAAGAGGTCTCTAGAATTTTCTTCATGGAATTTTGTTTCGTTCGATTCTCGATCGTTGTATAGAACAAGATAATGTAGCTGGATGCAACGGTGGATCTGAGTGTTCCTTATTTTTAACAATTTTTTTTCCAAGGTGAGGTTTTAGTTAATGTTTTTAATTTAACGACTTTTGAGATTTGAGAAGTGAGGCTGGGAGAAGGGATGGAAAGCATCTTGGTAAAGCTGGAGTAGTGAATTTACAGGCTCGTCCCTGGCATTTACTTTGATTTGCATTTTCATGACACTGCTGTTAACTTTATTTTTTTGTCCCTTCTTCTCTTCTTGTCTTGTATGCATATATTCCCATTTGACTCAGGCAATGTAATGACTCACATTATCACACCTTCATCTTTATCTTATCTTTTACTATCGAGGAAATTCTTCTTCAAGGAAGGGTTCTGTTTCCTTTATGAAATTTCATAACTGTTGTTGACTTGTTGTTCTCAACAGCATGTCTGGTATCACACTGGGTTGCACCAAAATCAATTCTGAAGCCATGGAATCGATTTTGGTTGTGTGCAAGCATTTTTGGTTTCAACATTTTAAAATAAATATGGGTTCTATAATTGATTTTGGGGTAGAAGTGAAAAATTGTTATTTTCTTTTAGAATCACTTTTAGGATAATTACCAAGTATAAATCATTTTCTTTAGAATCCAAACACACAAACTCTACAATGTTAGTTCCATCAATGATTCAAGGGTTCTACTAACATTTTTCTAAAACAACAGAGAATAATACCTTGTTTAGTTATGTGTTTGTCTGTAATTAATTCTAAGTAGAATTAATTTTGTGATTGACTTAATTAGAGTCTGTTTTTAAACTAAACTGATGTCTATTTGGTAGTTCTTCTAAGGATGAAAACAAGCACCTATCCTCTTCTTTGATTTTTTCTTTTCTTTTTTTTGGTTGAATTTCATACTAATAAAAAAAGAGAGAGCAATAATAAAATGAAAATTTTACTAATAATGAAAATAGTAAGGTGAAAAAAAGGGAATGCATTCTTATACGAATTAAGGAGCATAATAAACTATTAATATTTAACTAAATCAATTCCAACTAAATATACTCTAATACCCTTTTTCTTTTTTGGTCTGGGTCTAAAACTTTTCCTTAACCCGTCAGATTCCGAGATTTGCTGATATGAATATTCACTTTGGTTTGTTAAACTGATACATTTTCAATTTTCTGCAACAAAGAAATATCTCAATTATGTGTTGTACCTGGTGGCAAACAGGCAGGACAAGTTAACCCGTCCCAATCTATTGTAGATTGGACATAAAACCGGGTGAGTTGACCCATTTTTATTATTTAGACTAAAAGTATCAACTTTTTCCATCAAAAAATTGGAAAATTGCCAGGCCAACACAATTTTAATTATATTTTAACTATTTTTGTAAACCTTCCCCCGCCAAGCTGGCCATAAAAAGGGCCGGGGTATGCTAAAAAAATTTGAGGGGTTAAAAATCTATTCCACTTCATCAAAAAGTAATGAAATAACAGATCAATTCGATAGGCTCAACTTATTTTGCCACCTTTATTGCCCGCCCACCTCCTTACTCCTTTGCTGGAATCCTCAAATTGCAATGATTTTGTTTTGGGGTGCTGGAGGATGAATATAGGTCCGCGCAATATTAATTAGGCTCTTTTTCAGGCCCAGGAGTAATTGAACACACAGCCGCAAGGCTCGGATCATGGGCCCCCTACTTCAGTACACTTTTGTTTTCGGTGTAAGGGAATATTCATCACTGCTAGTATACTTGTTTTAGTATTTTGGGACATTTTACTATGTTTGTGGGATGGTTGCAGCTTTAGCCCAGTGGAAAGCAGCCCCAATCATTGTTGATTGATCCCTCTGGGCTACTACCCTACAAGCCCTCTGGCTTTTACACAATGTGAGTTACCAACACTTTAATTATGAAAGCAGTCAATTTAAATTACAGGAATAAGTTCAAGAAATATATACATGCATAATATTATAAAAATAATAAAATTAAATAATAAATATATATCACATATTTTATTATCATTAGATGTGATATATAAATGGGATAAGTGGAGATCACTCATAACATACAATAATAATAAAGTATGTGATGTGTATTTATTATGCAATTTTTTTGCTCTCATAACATTACTCTATATATATTTACCAACTATAATTGTTTTTCATTTTTAGACATCATCTGGATAGCTGAAAATCATGTATTGTGATTTCAATTATGCATATATATTTTTTATAGATGTTGTAAGATACTCAGTTAATAATAGATACGACCCTCGTTTATTAGATTTATTAATGAGTAATTAAAATTCTTAGTTATTATGATATGTATATTTTTTATATCCTTTGCGGATTCATAAGTATTAATTAATATGATTTACTGAAATCCAATCTTAATGATACGTGATTGCTAAGATGCTCCAATAACATAACATTATTTTAAAATTGGGATACACGTAATAATATTATCGATAAATGAAAAAATATACACACGTCTAATTAAATTCTTTTTAAGCTTAGTGTCACCATTAGAGGGGGGAAAAAATGAGGGCTGGACACTTATCCCTCATATAGGTAGCAAATACGATGAGAAAGAGTCCTCTTAGCCTTTTACCCCTTGGACGTTGCAGTTATGAGCCTTGATTAACTTGAAATTAAGGCTCCGTGCATGATATACCAAGATAAGAAAGTGCGTCATATATATAATATTCTCCGTAGCATCACGATGAAGTAGAGGCGTATGAATTGTTAGAGTTGTTCATGGACATCACACGTCAGTTTATGGCATGAAACAAGCCATCCAAAGAGCCTAGTTGAATTTTATCATGCGCCAGAAGAACATGGATGAGAATATTAATTAGTGGACAGCTCTGCAGCTTGCACAATATACTAACATGAATGAACTAATCACTATTATCATAACTATTATTAGTATTTGGATGTGATGTCAATTTCAATAACGTGATTTTTCTAGAAACATCACCGGAGCTGTCCCACCCATCCCTAATAAAATGGTCCTCTTCCATGAAAGTAATATTCCGTCAATTTCTTACTAATAGTTATTCTCAAAAGAAAAAAAAAGTTAAATTGGTGAATCGAAAAGTTAATATATCTGATTATAATAGAATAATTTCCCTGTATAGTAGTAAATTTTATTTTGGGTACAGTGGTAGTATAACTTAAATTTTTTATGTAGTTAGTCTTCACAAGAGTTCATCTTAAATGTTATATATAATTTTGTTTATACTGTTGTAAGAAAATTGGTTTTATCTGGAGGTCCTACTCATGGACTCTTCTTGCTATAAATTTCTTGACGAATTTGGTTATAAGGATAACTACTAAGAGCTAACAAGATGAAGAAATGTTGTTGTCGTTGCTTCATCCAGGTAGACGTCAGGTAATAATATATTATTGTTTATTAAACACGTAATTGAATTATTATGCCGAATATGTTGACCTTTCCTACAAAAGTGAAACAGTACTGTTACCGGGACATATTGTTTTACACACTAATGAGACAGTCAAAGAATTATGTGTGGATAATTTGATGTAATGTTTTAGGATAAATTGTATTAACCTTTTTGGGGTTATTAAATGAGACTGAACATGATACTTTTTAACACTAACACTCTTTCAAGGTTACTCAATATCATGTTTAGAAGGATACTCAATGCCATATGACACAAAATATAAGGGTATCAGGTATATGATATTGCCTCATTTTCAAGGAAGATTAGTATATATTTTTGCAAACTGATATGTGCCGTGTGTAATATTCTATAATCTCAGAAAAATTCTGCGCAGTTTGTCTATTACCAATTAATCAATTTGTAGAAATATTAAGAATCATGTGTTGATTATTGTAAAATTCAATTATATTAAGATAAAAAAATATTAAATATTTTATAGAAATTTTTCCGGTACTCCTATAAAATTCAAGGGTGTCGATATCTCTTAGTTATTTATAGTTAAGAATAAATCACATGTCTCACTAACTCAAATTTTTTGAAATCTATTGAATTGTAACGGTTGATTATACAAAGAATATCGAAATAAAAACCTATTAGTTATTAGTTATTTTATTATGTCCAACACACTCACCAAAATATATTCGGAAAATTACACTCACCTTCCTAAGATCTATAAAAATACAACTCACAAATCCCTTCAGTTGTCCAATTTACATCCACACCTCTTCTGCTTGTCAAATTTTAAGTATTTATATTGCAGTCATACTCTTCATTCACAGAACACTGTTAGTAAACTTAACAGAATAATATTTTTGTTATATTAAAATATTTCTAATTAATAAAATTATAAAAATACCCTTAAATTTGACAGAGTAAAAGGTATTTTTATAATTTTATTAATTAAAAATAATTAATATCCCAAAAATATCATTCTATTAAGTTTATTAACAATGTTCTGTGAATGAGAAGTGTAATTGTAATATAAATACTTAAAATTTACCAAGCAGAGGGGATGCGAATTGTATTTCTACAAATATCAGGGAGAGGTGGGTGTAATTTATCCAAAGAAAAATGTTATTTTGACTCACATTTTATGGAACACCGTGCCAACACACTCACATCTACCATTCGATGGGGTGTATGATTCAAACTAAGTAGGGTTTATATCCAATTCAGTGTTAGATTTAGGTGTGTCAGCACGATGTCTCACAAAATGTGAGTCAAAATATCATTACTCTTATCCAAATATATAACAAAAATTCTCAATTATTTATATATCAATTTCATGTGTTCAAAATGATTGCTGGATCATGGATTTTTTTTTTAATACATTTAACAAAGTCACGATTCTCTTTCGCATTCTCCATTACAGTTAATTCGCCCCTATATGCTTTCATGGTTTTTATTCTTTTTTTGTATAGAAGTAAAAGTGTAAAACAATTATGTGGCTGACTTGTTTGCATGTGGAAGGGCCCAAACCCAAAGGAATCAACAAAAGTAAGTAGATTGCGTTTACTTGGCTCCTATACCAATGCACTGTATCAACGTAATGCATTGCATTGTCCATTGGCCATGGCTCACTGTGCTAGCATGACACACACACTGCTGCTTCCGTCACTGCCTCACAACTACAATAACTTTCCTTTCCTTTTCACTCACTCTCACAACACAACACAAGGGGCAAAGCCAAAGGAAACTAAAACAAATGAATGAATATTTGTATTTGTGTCCCATAATTCACAGTATTATATTCCTACGCAGTTTCAGTTCCTTCTCATCAGCATCAGTTGACACACACTATTCTTCTCCCTTTTCCCTTTTCACATGGACATAGATTCCTCAGGGGCTTCCTCTTGGCTCTATGATTATGGCTTTGATCATATCTCTATTGCTTCTGGAGCCGAGTTCATGGCTGCAGCCGACTGTGCTGCTTTCAACTGGGTCATGCCTCAGACTCAGACTCTGACTCAGAATCACACGACCTTCAAGGGTCCTTCTTCCAATATGAGGTGTGTTATTTGTGAGTCTTATTCTCCAACTTTCTGGTTTGGTTTTTCTGGTACAACTTTCTGCTTGGTTTCAAACCAAAGTGTTGTGCACATGAGGATTTCTGTGAATATATATTGTATTATTTAGTATTGTTCTGTACAAAGTAGCAACTTCAAGGGTCCTTCTTCCAATATGAGGTGTTCGGTTTGGTTTCAATTTCAATTTTCAACCAATGTGCCGAGCAGATGAGGACTTCTGTGAACACTGTATTATTTAGTATTGTTCTGTAGCAAGTAGGTGTGTTTGTGAGTCTTATTCTTCAAATTTCTGTTTGCCTCATGTCATGATTGCTTTATAATTGCAGCTTTGAAATGGAATACTCATTGGATTCGACTGTCCTGGAAGGTGGCCCTCCTTCAAAGCGGTAATATCTCTTCTGTTCTGTGGCTGTGGAAGGAATATATGATGTTGTAGCCTCGAAACAGTTTAACTACTGCTGTCCAGTGGCCTTCAAGTTTTATTAATGATTTGTCATTTTGATCATATAACAAGGATATATGAGTAGTGAACAGAGAGTTTTAGAAATTTGTACAACCCTGGTCAATGACATACTTTATCAATAAAGCACGTGAAGCCTATGTATAGTTTTTCCTCTATGTGTGAATATAAAAGAGCATATTCATGACATGTATTAAAGTGGAAGTGGTGTTGGGAAAAGTGATCGTGGAATCCAAAATTTTGAGAGATTTAGATCATTGGCTAGACAATAAACTACTGTAGCAGGTTGAACGCTGCATTTTTTTTACCATAAACCTTAAGACACTGAGTCTATGTGTCCTCTCATGTTATTAAATATACTAGTATTCACGTAGTTCATATGTTACTTCTCACACTTCAAATTCCAACATCTGATTTATGATACAATGATACGTTGATTCGGTTAGTTGTTTATTGAATTGAATGTGAGTTTACCAGTAAAAAGAATCTGATGGTAAACTAATTTTGAAATGCTAGCCAATCATTATTAGTTAAAACAAAATGTTTCTGATATGTTAATTGGCATTATTCATAAAATTGAAGATTAGGAAGGCCCATTAAGATCCTTTTCTTAGTTAAAAGTGGTCATGCCAAGAGTTGGTCAAATAGTGATAAGAAGGGTTAAGTTATGCTTCTCTGCTATGCTCGATTTTGGTTCTATATCACCAACAGCCTATTGTTTAACCCAGTGACTCCGTAACTTTGACATCATCCGAATATTATCAATCCATTTTGATGCTGCTAGCAATCAGGAGAGGCTATGGATATTAGCAGGCATTTACCTACGAAATTTCATGTGTACTGACTAGTCAGCTCTGTTGTGCATCAGTTCAAAACTAAAAACAAAACAGTCCTGCAAGTTTCTATAATATTAGATCTTGAATTAAGTGCTTTTTTCCCTCTTGTTATTTGTCTATTAATCGATTAGTAAATCATGTCTTCAATGAGTTTGGGCTTTTAAAATCAAATATTGTTGCCCTCCTTTGTCTCTTTTAACTCTGTCATCTTGCTCTTTCCTTCATTATTTTCCTCGAATCATTTGCATCTGTTGCTTCAGGTTGAGGACTGAACCATGTGCATCTGGATCCAAGGCATGTCGTGAGAAACTACGAAGGGATAAACTGAATGAGAGGCATGCTATTATTTTGCTTCTTGTCTGGTTGAGTTTAGTCTTCTAAATACTCATGTCTTCAAAATTTGGCATGGTTTTAAGGTTTCTGGAATTGAGTTCTATCTTGGAGCCTGGCGGGCTGCCCAAAACAGACAAGGTTGCTGTATTAAGTGATGCAGTTCGAATGGTAACCCAATTAAGAAATGAAGCCGAAAAGCTGAAGGAAATTAATGATGAACTGCTTGAAAAAGTTAAAGAACTGAAGGTTGTTTTCTGTTTATGATGGTTATTTTGAAGTAACATGAGCATATCTTAACTTTAGTTTGCTATGGTTTTTGTTTCTTAAAACATAAAAATCATGATATATAGCCTACTGCTGTGTTGTTTATATAGCAATGTAGCATACCATCTTATCTTGATATAATTTACAAAACTAGTGACAAATAGTGAATAGACGAGAACAAGAGAAATCTCTTGTGCCAAGAGTACTTAAAAATATTTCAATAAAGAAAAAAGGTTATACCAGAACAACTGTTATAATTGTTGACTTTAGTTATAAGAACTCAATTGAATCCTTGCAGGCGGAGAAGAATGAGCTTCGTGATGAGAAGAATAGGCTGAAGGTCGATAAAGAAAAGTTGGAGCAGCAGGTCAAATTGACAAATGCACAGCCCAGCTTCCTGTCTCATCCTCCAGCTGCAAAAGGGCAAGCTGGCAACCACAAGCTGATACCCTTCATTGGTTACCCTGGAATTGCCATGTGGCAGTTTATGCCCCCAGCTGCACTTGATACATCCAAGGATCATCTCCTTCGACCTCCAGTAGCATAAAGTGGTTAGAGCATCCACTGCTTTGTGTGTGTGTCTGGGGCTTGTGTGCTTTACTTGTATTATATACGTATTTACAGTCTAAGTTGTGCATCATGTCCTTTTTGTGTGTTTACTAATGTCAGCCTAAAAGTCTGTTCCGAAACATGTTAATAAAGTGAATTTGTGATGCTACAATCTAAACTACATTAAGGGAATGCTTTGTCATTATTGTCATGGTGACAAAGTAAGTCTTGTGATTAAAAATGAAAGCTAGTTTAATTGATTCCTTTTGCTATGATGCTTTCCAACCAATACCCAATAGCTGATACGAATCTGTCTGTGTATTTACCTCCTATATTTCTTTCATTTTCAATAAGGTATAGTGTCTAACAATACGTGGTCCTCACTGAATACCAAGTCCAAATCAGATAGGATAACAAACATTCGAGATTTGCACCGTGAAAATCAAAGGTATCCTTGGTGAGCATAAGCTCTGTGAAGATTCAGTCAGTCATGACAGAACTCTTTTATGTGGGGAGTGGATTATACCTCCTCATACTTATTGTGGAGGCAAAATTGGTTTCTGTCTTCTTATTAGTGCAGCTTCTTTAGTAGTATGAATGTGGTTCAGATTCGTCTCAATTTTTTAGGCAAGGTTTGAGTTGCTAGTGCTTCTCCATGGTAGGAACAGCCAAATAGGTGATAAAATCAAAACACATTGTGGACGAGATATATTTTTGTCAACTAATAAAGGGTGCTCATAGTATATCTCTGAAATTGAAACCACATACACAGCAATGAAGAAAAACACCGGACACAAATTTCCACACTGAATAAGCTCAAGCTTAGTAACAACTAACAATGGTTTAGTGTCATTTTTTTTTTTGCCATCCTTAGAAGGCCATAAGCATCATTATAGGGCTTAACACTATCGCAATGGAAGCTCGTTGATTGCCTCTGCTGGCTGATGAATCTGATTGGTCTGCTGAATGGTGATCCAGAGGTGAGGCAGCAGCTGGAAACTCAGTGGAAGGAATGACTGGAGAGAGTGGAGGACTTTCAAGGTGTGTTTCCAACAGTGGACTTGGTGCTTCTGGAACATATTCAGGGGATTCTGAAGGTGAAGGGGTAAAAGATTCTTCTGGACTTGGAGAGGGAACGATGGAAATCTGTTGGGAACCTAGGGGTGAAGGAGATGCTGCTGCTGCTGGTGAGTCAGAAGTTGCACTTGCACTAGCTAGAGTGTCTACCTCAACCTTCATTCCTTGGCTGCAATGTCCCATTGTCCCACAGATGAAGTACCTTTTTCCTGGTGAAGTGAGAGGGATGGTTGTGTTGCCATCAGTGTATGACTGAATTGGGTTAGTTGGCTGGCAAGAGTCATAGCCGGCCTTTGTAACTTCAACCACGTTATGGTTTGGTGGATATTGGAAAACTGCACGCATATTGATGTCAGTGTCATCAACTTAATAACATTGTGCACATGATTTCAAATTGTTAAACAGGTAAAGGGTGATGTGTTGTTTAGAAATTAATCAAAGCATGAATTAATCAGAACTGTGTTTCATGAATGCAATATGCAAGTGACTCACTGAGATTGTCTCCCACTGAAAATTTTTGGGATGATGCCCATGATTGAATGTTTGAGCTTGTATCCCACCCACCATTTGGTCCACCAACAATGTGATTTGTGGCCATGGCCAATTTGATGAGTATAGCCACAAAAGACACCCTGATAGTGATTTCAAGTGCACCCATGTTTGCTAGTGTCAGAGAAGAGTCAGATCAGAACTGATCAAAGCTAATTAGATTGATGTATGACTTCATTGTGTAGACGTCAATATATAGAGTGGCATAAAGGAATTTGGAGCAGTTTCTTTAGAATGATGATAATAATGTATGTTTGTGGTTTAGTCATGAAATAGCTGGAGTTGGTATAGCCATGCAAGTGAGAGGGATTATCTTATTTGGACTGCAAGTACTCTTTCCTGCCTGTCTTGACTCTTCTGTCTGATTCCGCGATTCCTTATTTTTCACACATCAGTTTCTTTGGCAAAAGGTGGTTGATGCCTGGCGGATTCACAGGTGTAGAATCTTGAGGGGATAGTTGTTGGATTAATAACAACTCAGGCTTGGCCTTTTCCATAGATACAAATGCAATAATTTTAAAATTACTTTTTATCAATTCCACTATCAGAAATTTGTGACTTAGTTCACTTGCACGCACACATCAATGATCAATGATTTTCATTAGGAAGTTTTCTCTGGTCTAACCAATCAAAATATGGCAGCACTATACAGATGCAAATAAAATATTTCCTATGATTTGTGGAGCAAATGTTAGAGATTTAAAGGAAAATCTCTTAGAGGCTTTGCCGGTTCCCTAGTATTGCACCTAATCCAAGTATCTAACAACCAATCCATCGTGCCAGAATATTAAACCACTATCTGAGATGTTGGCAATTAGGAAAGATATATCAACTTCCCTAGGATGCGGAATGTATTTTAGAGTAAAGTGCACAATTTCAACTTATAACAAAGGATTTACTATTGAAGATTTCGCAAGACAGAAACATTCAGATGATACATCATCTATACGAGATAATCTGACTGGAAAATCAACCTGTATTTATACAAGCTGTTGGTAGTTCACATTTATGCTTTTCCTTCTGAAGTACTCCTTGATCTCAACGTCATTATTGCCATGTGTGATGAACCACTCGAAAACCCGATCGATCTAAAGGTTTAAACCTAGCACATAAGTTACACCAGAATGGTTTACATTTATGCTTACCCTCTCTAGAAATTATTATGTAAATATATCTTATTAAGGGTATTGGTCAAATTTAATTTAATTAACGTATGCAAATTTATTCTTTAATTACATGAGTGCACTTCTTAACAAGACTTGTATAATCTTACATACATCAACAAAACGGATTCAAATCTTCTATTCCCCTTTTTCTTGTTGTTTCTTTATTGCCTCAATTACTAATAATTTGACACTTGAAAATTAATTCCCATGCACAGAATACAACCGTCTTGATTTATTCAAAACTTTTTAAAATGACAACGTTTGAATGAAAGGCTAAAGAGACTGCAAATAGGAAAGAAAATGGATACAAAACATTTTAAGAGAAATGTTTTTTTAAATATCCAACATTTCAAGCTCTTTATTGATATCAAGTCTATCACCCTTGAATTTTGTGTGAGTCTCACTTAAAGCAAAAAGTTTTTGTTTCTCACCTTTAAATTTGAATAAATATCCATGAAGATCTCATTTGGATAGTCCAAATAAATAACATTTCTCTTGTTTTGTCCAACCAAAAATGTCAATGACACTTAGATAGTGTTTGTTTACTTTTTCCGGGATAGAAATACAGAGATACTGAAGACACAAATCTATTTGGTGGTAGAGACAGGAACGGGGGACAAAAAAATTGTCTGTCCCTGAGACAAAAAAACATAAAATTTTTATACCTTCAAAATGTGGGGACAATGAGGATAGGATACAGAGTATTCTTATATATATTTATTATTTATGTCTCTGTCTTTATTGTCCCTGTATTTCTGTCTCTGTCTTTGTATTTCTGTCTCATTACAGTAAACATATGCTATCTAAGTTCATATATATATATATATATATATATATATATATATATATATATATATATATATATATAAAAACAATAAGTTCCAAAAGCTTGGAAACCAATAAGAGATAGTGATATATACTTTCCACTTTCAGGGGATCATTTATTTAGCAGTAAAGCATAATATAACACAGTTTGATGTGGGGACGACTGCGGAAACTGAAAAACTGTTGTGGTCTAAGCCTCAACAATAGGGTACAGTTCATATCTAACATAGCAACTTCCACCCACAACCCTACCACCTTGCTTTCCATCACAGCAATCAGGAAGTTCACTAACAGCATCATCAAGACACTGCTTACAACTAGTCTCAATGAGGTTCCTTGTACAGTGAGCCAAACCATAAAGCGTTTTTGACTCTTGGAGCTTCAACTCCCCAGTGGCATATAACTTGGGAGATTCAGATGCTTTGTAAGACAAGCTGCTTAGCAACTCATTCATTTTACCATTGAAAGTGGTGGGGTCATCAACATCATAGATGTTAAGCATGTAAAACTTGTTCTTCTCATCAATTTGACCAAAGAAGTATTCATCTGTGTACTTTAGAAGGCAGTAATACCAGACTATTGCACCTTTCTTGTTTGGACAACGCTCGTGAAGCTTTTTTTATGCTTCATTGACACAAGACATGTAGTTTGTGGTGTTGACATCACCTCTAGACAAGGATAGACCATTCACTCGGTCCTTGCCTAGGCCAACGGAGCCAAGTTTAAAACCAGTAGGAGGCACTTTGGTGTATAAGAGGTCGAATAACTAGTTTAAGTTGGAAGCATAGGGGCTGGAATCAGTGTAATTTTCATGGTTGAAACAGTAGTGCAATTGCCTCCATGGAGAGAGAGGCAAAACACAAGGAGACTAAGAAGGAAGCTCAACATTTTGTGGGATTTGGCTCAAAAGGGGATATGTCATATGTGTGAATGTGATTGTACTTCTAATTATCTGCTTCATATAAATAGAGTTTACTTTGTGATATTTTGACCAAGCATAGAGTTGAAATCACAGACGTGTGGCTGGTGGCAACCTCATCATCAAATCTCCATTCACTCCATTCACATCACTTTTCCCACGGCGTCCAATTAATGGTAGGACGCACTAAAAATCAACTTACAGAAGTGGAAAACACGGGAACATGAGGCTATTGGATGGTGTAATTTTTTCAATGCTCTTTCAGCTCAGCTTCAGGAGATATTAGTGCAAAGATTTACATGTGTTCAGCCTTGCAGAAACATTTTAACTAGAATACTTGTATTTTTTTTTTTGGTGAATATTCCGGATGAAAACTTGGGTAGAAGTAATATTGAAAAAGAAAAATGACGATCAAATATACATAATTTCCAATCATAGAAGCAAAGGGTGGTGTATCATGTTTTTCCGCGAGATTTTGAGAGGCTAATTAATGATTTGGAAACCAATCATATTGAAGTCAGATTCATCAGCATATAATTTCTCAAGCGTGTTTTACCGACTATGATTTGTCGGTCGGGAAATATCCAACGATTACTTTAAGATCAAATGCACATATTTGAAAAATGAGTAAATAACATGCTCAGTGTTAAAAAAAAAAAAAACATCCTATCAAATTTTCTTTCAATCATAAATATGATTTTAAAAATATCAGAGGAATTAATATGTTTAATTTCAAATCTCTTGAATTCTAAAATTTATCTATTTAAGCTTTTTATGATTATAGTGTTAAAAATAAAATTTTTCAAATAACAAACTCTAAATTTACTCTTGAAAAATTTGTCCTAAGGTATTTTGGTTGGAAGGTACATAGAAGTGAGGATAAAACTTCCTTCAATAAATTTTATGTATAATTTTACACTTGAATTTATTTATAATTTATGAAAATTTTACCCCTACTTCTATCCTCCAACCAAAAACACTCTAAAAACTTAAAATATCTATTGAATATATATTACTTATTTTCTATATTATAAAAGTAATTGATGGAGAAAAAACAATTATGATTAGAGATAGATGATTTTCGTCAATAATAAGGTGGAATAGACGGGATCATGCAAAAATAATATAATTAAAGAAATATTTTTTGAACATCTTGTACCATACACTCCAATCGACTTTCAATTTACCATCTTTCAATTTGTGTAACCCCCACTTGAAGCAAAACACCTTTATTTTCCACAATTGGATTGGCTTGTCAATAGATAACCTTTTTGGGTTGTTGAAAGCGAATGCATATATGAATTTAGGATTTGAATCATTTAAAGTGAGGATCTCATTTTAGAGGGTAAAATGAGCAATTGTACCCCTAGTTCAATAGAGTGAAGAAGACCTCATTTTAACTTTATTAATCCAAAGGTAAAATCTCTTTATTTTCCTTTCTAAAGTGAAGCTCATTGTGATACCATAGGTGCACATGTCCTTGGATAAGTCCAGTACAGTCCTAGGGTCCCCTAGGACCCACCCATGTTGTCGGGTCCTGGATTTCACTAAATTTGGATCCTACACCTCATTGGAGGGCTATATGTTAGAGTCATTTTCTTGGAATCAAAAGTTTTGGTAATGGTTCCCAAGAGCAAAACAAGTTAAAGAGTAATTTTTAATTAATTTTATGAAACCTTTAAACGTTTCATTTTTACCCCACAAGTTTAGAAATCTCGAAAATTTTCGGATTTGAACTAAAATCCAAAATTTGGATTTTGATTTGTTGGGATTTCATTTTTGTGATATTTTATTTGAATTCAAATGGGTGGTATTTCCTTATTTATATTTATGTTTTAAAGTTAATGGAGAGTAAACTAAATGAGGACATTAAGTGAGTATTAAGACAACCCAGATGTGGGAATGACATTTTGCTTGCTGTTTTGGGTGAACTATCACCGCTATAACGGTCCAGGACCACTATAACGATTACAGTGAGGCAGTCTTATGTTTTTGGTGGTCTATAGACCACTATAGCAATCATACGTGCAATAGCCGCAGTCACGGGGTATGGCAAGACCGCCATAGCGGTGTCAATTGGATAGAAACAGTAGAAAATAATATAGTTTTGATAAGTGGGATCCCTACCCCTATAAAACACCCAAAGCTCAGGATTTTGGGGACAAAAACCGAAACCCTTTATCCCCAAACCCTTCCCTACTCTCTTCCACTCAATCCACCATCAATCCTTCTCCTTCTAAGATCAAAGGTAAAGGTTTATGTTGGTTTTGTCATCTCCTTCCTCTCCTTTACATGTTCCATGGTTTAGACTTTGTTGTTTCTCCTATTTTGGTCAAGTGAGGGTGCTCCTCCAATGTTGTTAGAGCTAGATTAGAGTTATTTAAAGATTAGTGGAGACTAATCTTGAGTCAATGTTGCTCTATGGCAGTTGTTGGTGCCATTCCATACTTCAGAGATCAAGTTGGTGGTGCCCACATACTCCCGACTTCAAACGGTGAGTAGGTTTGATCTCATAGCCTTAGTTTTATCATTATGAATATGTTTCTTGTATGATGATTGTCAAATATGACATTAGAGATAAAATTATATATATATGATTTTACAAGTATGGCAAGCTAGACAAAGAGCATGATTTTCAAAGAGCATGAATTATGTGTTTTGATAAAACCATAGGACTATAATTGATGTATAGAGTGCTATGAATATGTTTTATATATATTAATGAAGAAATTATTGTGAAAATATATGATTTAATAAGTTTTAGTATACCCAACATATTTCAGGAGTTATGACATATTTATACTTCAAGACTAGAGATTCGAAATGTGATTTTAGAGTATCCGTTAAGATATTTTGACAAAATGTCAAACAAAGGATGACTTAGTTTCATGAATAGAGATGTTATTATATTACCAAAGTTTTTATGAATATGAATCCTTCCAATTCAAGGTATGATAACATAATTATGAAGTTACGAAAAGTTATTAGATTGAAAAATGAGATTTTAGAAATCCAGTTTTTATGATACTCAAAAGCATGGAATTCAGTATGATTTGTGGCAGCTGCCAAATACATATCCTGTGAGCTTGAAATCGGAATGCTTGCAAGTGAGTGATCCCTTGGGCATGATTTCACAATCACAGTTATGCTAAAGTCAAGTTGTTAGAGTTGTATGAGTCCAAAGCTTTTAGAGTTTCAAGAGTTTTTATATTTAAATGATTTGATTAAAGAGTTAGAGTATGGATATGATTATGTTGAGAGATTTGTGAAACATTATGATAATTTCCAAAGTAGAGTATAAGCATATGAAAAAGTTTCAGAGAAATAAGTATTTTATGACCAATAGCACATATGGTAGCTATAAAGAAACAGACTGTGAGTTAAAGACAGTTATTTCGTTAACCTTGGTATACTAAGTAGCCCACAGGGATAGAAGAAATCAGAAATGGGACCTGGCTAGGTACCCCAGAGTTCAAATTTTGTTATGTCACATTAATTTGGCATAACCAGAGATTTCTATTTCTTTATTAGAATACTATTAATTATGTTTTAAACGATTATTAATTTTTTTCAAATAATATTTGATTTAAGAGATATTATATATATAAGAAATGATTTTCTTATTGAGTAAGAATTTAGAAATATTTTTCTATGAATTTATGAATATAGAGATATATTTTCTATGAGATTATGTACATGAATATTAAATGGTTTATAACAATGCATGAATATTACATTATGTATATTTGTGATACCCAGCGTACACATGTCAGTAGATTTTCTTTTCAGAATAGCTTTAGGGTCCCTGGGACTCACCCATGCTGTCGGGTCCTGAATTTCGCTAAGTCTGGATCCTACACCTCCTTGAAGGGCTATATGTTAAAGTCACATTCTTGGGATCAAAAGTCCCGGTAATTGCTCCTTGAAGGAAAATAAGTCAAAGAGTGATTTTTAATGAATTTTATAAAACATTTGAATGTTTCATTTTAGCCCACAAGTTTAGAAAATCTCAAAGATTTCCGGATTTGAACTAAAACCCAAAATTTAGATTTTGATTTGTTGGGGTTTTGATTTTTGTGATACTTTTATTTGAATCCAAATGAGGGGGTATTTTCTATAATATCCCAGGTTTTAAATAAAAGGATTAGGCAATTTTACGAATTAAAAACAGTGTCAGTCACATTTATCTGTCGTCTGGGTCCTAGATTTCACTAAATCTGAACCCTACACATCCTCGAAGGGTTCTATGATAAAGTAATAATCTTGAGATCAAAAGTCCCAATAATGATTCCCTATAGAAAAATGAGTTGAAGAATGATTTTTAATGAATTTTATGAAACTTTTAAATATTTCGTTTTCAGCCTATGAGTTTATAAAATTGTAAGAATTCCTGAATTTGAACTAAAACCCAAAATTTAGATTTTGAATTGTTAGGATTTTGATTTTTTTTGATATTTTATTTGAATCCAAATGAGGGGTATTTCCTTATTTACATTTATGTTTTAAAGTTAATGGACATTAACTTAAAATTAAGAAATGTAAATAAGTTAGTGTGGGCATAGTCCAGTCAGCCCAGTCCAATACATATTAGCACCTGACCTTCTGGAGACCGCCCAAGCGGTCATCAGAGAGTAAGGTGGTGCAGCCAATTAGAGGGTAGAGCGAGTAAGGCGGTGTTCACCTACCTTCTAGAGACCGCCCAGGCGGTCATATGATCACCTAGGCAGTGAACAGATTTATAAAAACATCCATTTCGGGGTTCCAGATCATTCTTCATGGTCCCTCCACCCCCAAACACCATAAAATCCATTCCTCAACCTCTCTTCACCCTCCAAACTCCATTTTCTTCCAATTTCTTCAAGTTTAACTTGGATTCTTCATCATCTAAGCTTAAGGTATGTTATTTTGCTAGCTTTGCTTCATTTTCTTCAAGTTTTCCTCCTTTGAAGGTGGTTCTCCATGTTTCTCAAGGGAAAGAAGTTTTCTACCTTCTTAGAGATGGATTATTGGGTATTAGGGGAACTTTAGAGGTTAATCTAGAGTATTATGGCTGTTATATTAGATAGCGGTGCCATCTCCTGCTTCTGGGAGTCCTGTTGGTCCTGTTGGTATATGTTACTTCATTTTTCATGCCACCAGGTGAGTGGGTTCATATCTGTGATCTCTATGTTATGCATTAGAGTTATTTTCATAAAGATATCATTTACTACTTGAGTTTAGAGATTTCTGCAAAGAAGTTTGAGATTTCTGTTGATTTATATGTTAGAACTCTTGTTTTTAGAGCATGAAACTGGATTTTGATAAAACCCATGAGACCATATTTGTTATATTGATTTTATATAGAATTGATGATATATGTAATTGTTGGAGGCTTTTATGGTTGTTTTAATGGGTTATGAAATTGATTTATGTGTATGAAATGGTTTATACCTAGATATACAGTTCAAAGAAGAAAATGGAATTATGATTGCAAGCTTTGCTATTTTGAAGTTTGATATTGAGTTTTCTGATTATGAAGAGCTTGAATATTGATTTAGATAATTAAAGGATTTTAGAGCATGAATCTTCATGAGATTTAGAACAGGTGACGGCTACATACTCTGTAGAGGTATGGAATCCTAGATGTCTACACAGGGTGATCCCTTGGACATGATTTCATAGCCACGGATATGCTAAGGTCAGACTGGTAGAATCAAATGGATTCAGAGCTCTCAAAGTATTAGAGTTTATTGTTGATAAAGAATAATCTAGAGATTCAGACATAAAAGGATTTTAGAGCATGGATCTTTGTATGACTTAGAACAGTTGGCAGATACATATTTTGTGAACTTGAAATCATTATATATGATTCATGATCACAGTTATGCTAAGGTCAAACTGTTAGAGAGTTGCAAGGATTCAGAAGGTCACAGAGAATTAAAAGGTTTTAAGGATTTTCAAATATGGATGAATTTGTTTAATTAAAGAAGAAGGTAACTATAGAGAAACAAGTTGTGTGTTAATGGCAGTTAATCTGTTAACCTTGGTACTAAGTTACCCAGGCCAGAGATTATAGAGACTTATATCCAGAGATTATACAAAGATTCATATTCAAAGTCTAAGATCCGTCCACAAGGGACGCAGTTCACGAGGAACCATTAAAATCTCAATTAGGGACCTTTATTCACGAGGAACTGAGTACCCACAAAGCAGAGATTACTGTTTCTCTAGGAGGTACTATACTATCAGTTTATATGATTTTAGGTATAAAAGTGACTTGAGGAAAACATTTTTATAATTTTATGAGACACTGATTTCTATGTATATGTACGAGCTTATGTATAACCTTGGAGTATTAATGATATTATTATCATTTTATGCATTATTCTTTGGTGTCCCATGGAAGGAGGTTTCAGGTGAGGATTCACTCACTGAGTTTTGGTAACAAAACTTACCGATCTCTCTCTTTCTCCTGTTTTACAGATAGAGCAGTTGTTACGGATTCTCTTCAACCCCCTTCTTCCAGCAGCACTAAATCTCAGTTGGTGAGTCTTGCAGTCAATATTGATTTAGAATGCTCCAGTGTAAATGCAGGCAGGATCCCGGACCTTAGATCGCGTTTGCATTTAGCATATTATAATGATATATTCATATTTGGTATTTAGAGACATATTTGTATTAATTTGATGGACTTTTGAAACAGAGCAGCTTGTATCTTTTATGTGAAGTATTATGATTTCAAACTTTAGAGACAGATTATAAAACTGCGAACATAATTATTTCAATTATTTTGTTTATTTTGAGTTTAAAAAAGGGGTGATTTATATGTAGAAAAAGAGGAATTTTTTGGTTTTTATGAACAAAGCATGCACGTAGAAACAGTTACCAGGTCACGAGACTTACTTGGGAATGAAATTTCTCACGTGCCGGTCACGTTCCTAGATCGGGTCGTGACAAAGTGGTATCAGAGCATGAGATTTCCTTGCATATCATTGGAGCAAGTGTCCACAAGTAGTGCGTCATTTATGTAAATAGAAACGCGCCTATTTGCATTAATGAAGTATTACTTGAGGCCTTTAGGATGGTCAGTCGTGTCTAAGTTCAGAGATAAAGTCATGTTCCTTCTTGTGAACGATATTCCTTATCTTATATACTCTTATCTTTCAGTTATTGAATCAAGTATACTTCCCTGTCATCCTTTAAGTTTGGTAAACCCGGGGTAGTGGGAATTGTGAGTTCCCAGCCCTAGTAAGAAGTTTAGAAACAGCAAATTCAAGTTTAGGTTCAATTCCAGTTGTATGTGAATTCCCAGATATGCCTCCAGAGAAAGTTTGAGAAAGAAAGCATCAGAAAAAGGAAAGGCGAATTAGAGCGAGAGCAAGGGTAACATGGACGCTCACCTATAACTTACATTAGAGAGTCGCCTGGGGAGGCAAAACCATTCAGAAAAAAAGTTATCAGAGTACTTTCAATCAAAGCATTGTATCAGAATGTTTCGAGTATACGAACCTATTCTTGAAACCTTATAAGAGTTAAGTTCAGATTTGGGGACCAAATCTTTTTGAGAGGGGAAGAATGTAATACCCTAGGTTTTAAATAAAAGGATTAGAAAAGTTTTTCGATCTAAAAATAGTGTCAATCACATTTATCTGTCGTTCGGGTCCTAGATTTCACTAAGTTTGGACCCTACACATCCTTGGAGGACTCTATGAGAGAGTCATAATCTTGAGATCAAAAGTCCCGGTAATAATTCCCTAAAGAAAAATGAGTTAAAGAGTGATTTTTAATGAATTTTATGAAACCCTTAAATATTTCATTTTTAGCCTACGAGTTTATAAAATCGTAAGAATTCTCAAATTTGAACTAAAACCCAAAATTTGGATTTTGAATTGTTAGGATTTTAATTTTTCTGATATTTTATTTGAATCCAAATGGGGGGTATTTCCTTATTAACTTTTATGTTTTAAAGGTAATAGACATTGACTTTTAAAATTAAGAAATGTAAATAAGTTAGTGTGGAGATAGTCCAGTCAGCTCAATCCAGTACATATCAGCACCTGACCTTCTCGAGACTGGCCAGGCGGTCATATGACTGGTAGGCGGTCATCAAAGAGTAAGGCAGTGCACCTAGTCAGAAGGGAGACTGCCCAAGCGGTCACATGATCCCCAGGCGGTCATCAGCGAGTAAGGCGGTGAACAGATCTATAAAAACACTCATTTCGAGGTTACAGATCATTCTTCATGGCCCTTCCACTGCCAAACACCATAAAATCTGTTCCTCAACCTCTCTTCACCCTCCAAACTCTATTTTCTTCCAATTTCTTCGAGTTTAACTTGGAATCTTCATCATCGAAGCTTAAAGTATGTTATTTTGCTAACTTTGCTTCATTTTCTTCAAGTTTTCCTCCTTTGAAGGTGGTTCTCCATGTTTCTCAAGGGAAAGAAGTTTTCTGCCTTCTAAGAGATGGATTATCAGGTATTGAAAGGACTTTAGAGGTTAATCTAGAGTATTATGGCTGTTATATCAGATAGTGGTGCCATCTTTTGCTTCTGGGAGTCCTGCTAGTATATGTTCTTCATTGTTCATCCCACCAGGTGAGTGGGTTCACATCCGTGATCTCTATGTTATGCATTAGAGTTATTTTCATAAAGATATCATTTACTACTTGAGTTTAGAGATTTATGCAAAGAAGTTTGAGATTTCTGTTGATTTATATGTTTTAGAACTCTTGTTTTTAGAGCATGAAACTGGATTTTGATAAAAACCCATGGGACCATATTTGTTATATTGATTTTATGTAGAATTGATGATATATGTAATTGTTGGAGGCTTTTATGGTTGTTTTAATGGATTATGAAATTGATTTATGTGTATGAAATGGTTTATACCTAGATGTACAGTTTAGAAAAGAAAATGGAATTATGATTGCAAGCTTTGTTATTTTGAAGCCTGATATTGAGTTTTATGATTATGAAGAGCTTGATTGTTGATTTAGATAATTAAAGGATTTTAGAGCATGAATCTTCATGAGATTCAGAACAGTTGACAGCTACATACTCTATAGAGGTATGGAATCATAGATGTCTACACAGGTGATCCCTTCGACATAATTCCATAGCCACGGATATGCTAAGATCGGACTGTTATAATCAAGTGGATTCAGAACTCTCAGAGTATCAGAGTTTATTGTTGATAAAGAATAATCTAGAGATTCAAACATAAAAGGATTTTAGAGCATGGATCCTTATATGACTCAAAACAGTTGGCAGATACATATTCTGTGAACTTGAAATCATTATATATGATTTCATGATCACAGTTATGCTAAGGTCAAACTGTTAGAGAGTTACAAGGATTCAAAAGGTCATAGAGAATTAAAAGGTTTTAAGGATTTTCAGATATGGATGAATTTATTTAATTAAGGAAGAAGGTAGCTATAGAGAAACAGGCTGTGTGTTAACGGTAGTTAATCGGTTAACCTTGGTACCAAGTTGCCCGGGCCAGAGATTATAAAGACTTATATCCATAGATTATACAGAGATACATATTCAGAGTCTGAGATCTGTTCACGAGGGACGCAGTTCACGAAGAACCGTTAAGATCTCAATTAGGGACCCTTGTTCACGAGGAACTGGGTACCCACAGAGTAGAGATTACTATTTCTCTAGGAGCTACTATACTATCAATTTATATGATTTCAGGTATAAAAGTGACTTGAGGAAAATATTTTTATAATTTTATGAGACATTGATTTCTATGTATATGTACGGGCTTATGCATCACCTTGGAGTATTAATGATATTACTATGATTTTATGCATTATTCTTTAGTGTCCCATGGAAGAGGGTTTCAGGTGAGGATTCACTTACTGAGTTTTGGTAACAAAACTCTCTCATCTCTCTCTTTCTCCTATTTTACAGACAGAGCAGTTGTTATAGATTCTCTTCAACCCCCTTCTTCCAGTAACACTGGACCTTAGTTGGTGAGTCTTGCGGTCAACATTGATTTAGAATGCTCCAATGTAAATGCAGGCAGGATCCCGGACCTTAGATCATATTTGCATTTAGCATATTATGATGATGTATTCATATTTTGTATTTAGAGATATAATTGTATTAATTTGATAGACTTTTGAAACAAGTAGCTTGTATCTTTTATGTGAAATATTATGATTTCAGACTTTAGAGACAGATTACGAAACTGCAGACATAATTATTTCGATTATTTTGTTTATTTTGAGTTTAAAAAGGGGGTGATTGATATGTAGAAAAGAGGAATTTTCTGGTTTTTATGATTTTAATGAACAGAGCATGCATGTAGAAACAGTTAACAGGTCATGAGGCTTACGTAGGAATAAAATTTCTCACGTGCCGGTCATGCTCCCAAATCGGGTTGTGACATTTTCTTATTTGACATTAACTTAAAATTAAGAAAAATAAATAAGTGAATAGTGAGATAACCCATATGCTAGGAGCAACTAGAGGTGCTGATAGTAAGTTGAACCAGTTTTACTATCACCACTATAGCGGTCACAGTGTGCGAAACAGGGCAGTTTTGGTGTGAAGACCACTATAGCAGTCATAAGTATGTCTGAAGGGGGAGCACGGGCGTGCTTGACCGCTATAGCGGTGTTAGTGGGGTAGATACAGTGTCAAATGATGTCATTTCACTTAAATGATCCCCTACCCCCTTTATATACCCCCAAACTGAGGTTTTGCTCCCCATTTCCGAACCCTCCTCCTCCTCCATCAATTTTTCTCTCCTTTTCTCAAATCTACTGCATTCCATCATCCTCAATCATCAAGGTATGTTTATGTTAATAGATTTTGTCTCCATTCTTCCATATTCTTAGTATGGGTTATTATTTTCTCTCATTGTTGTCAAGTGGGGATGCTCCCTTAATGTTGTTAGGGTTATATTAGAGCCATCTAGAGGTCATTAGAAATTAATCTAGAGTTATGGTTGCTTTATGGCAGTTGTTAGTGCCATTTCAAGCTTTCTAGGTCACATTGGTAGTGCCCACACACTTTCGACTTCAAACGGTAAGTGGGCTTGACCTCATTGCCTTAGTTTTACCATTTTGATTATGTTTGATGCATAATAATTGCGAAATATGAAATTTGAGATGAGCAAAAGTATAAAATATGATTTTACATGATTATGTCAAGCTAGAAAAATTATGATTTATGATAATAGCATAAAAGAATGAGTTTTACAAAACCATAGGACCATAATTGCTCTGTTGTGTGTATGGAAAATATTTTTTATGCTAATGAAATGATTGTTGAAAGAATATATGATTTTATCTAGTTGCTATTATTACAAATATATTTTAAGCGTTATGATATCATTATGTATATACTCCAGACTTTGGATTTCAAAAGGCCTTTAGAATATTAAGTTAAGCTATGTTGAATAAAGCATGATTAGTTTTATGAAAAAATATGCTATTATGGTTTTGGAGCTTCCATGATTTAGAACCCTAGTGTTTTGAGCCATGATTTTAGATTTATCAAATATATGAAAAGTTAAGTTAGTTTAAGATTTGAATTTAGAAATTCAGTTTTTATGGTACCAAGAGGTATGAAATTCATTATGATTCTCAGCAACTACCAGATACATATTCTATGGGCTAGGGATCAGGTTGCCTACAAATGGGTAATCCCTTGGGCATGATTCTCATAGCCACAGTTATACTAAAATCAGATTGTTAGAGTAGTATGAATCCAGAACTCCCAGTGTACTGAGAATTTAGGGCTTCTATTCGCCAGGGACAGAGTACCCCATTTTCAGCTATGGATTTTATCAAATTAGTTTAGACGGTGGAGATCAGGAAATAGACAGTTAGTTAACGGCTGTATAAGATTGTTAACCTCGGTACCAAATTGTCAGTCAAAGGACAATATCGCCCTACAACAGATACAGAAATTGGGACCTAATTAGGTACCCACAGCTCATCCGACAGGGACTATTTGATTTTACAGCTTTTGGTTATTATATATGTATTTATTCAGCTTAGCCAATACTGTTTCCCTAGGCTCTGCCGTATTTTAGTTAAAATGATTTCACGTTGCTTGTGAGTTTACAATTGTTTGTTCATAAATTTGTGAGATGAGAAATGTTTTCTCATATAGCTACATATTTAAATATCAAATGATTATAATTGTTGCATGCATGGTATTATATGTATGTTCCTTGGTTGTCCCATTTGGGTGATGGGTGAGAGCTCACTCACTGAGTCCATTGACTTACCCCTCTCCCTCCCTCTCATAGTTGCAGGTACAAGTTCAGTTTCAGCTCAGTTCGGTTGATACAATGTGATACCCCATATACGGAATTTAATGGTATCTGAATTATTATTATTACTGTTTCATTATTAATTAGTACTTATTATTACCATTAGTATTATTATTGATGTTATTAATATTATTATACTATATATATATGCACAAGTGTAACCCGTGTTGCATGAGGCACACAGGATTGCTTATACGTTATTATTATATATTAATATTATTATTATGTACGAAACCCGTGTAGCAGGGGTTAGTAATATATAATTATATTATTATTATTAAAATACAACTCATGTTACATTATTGTAATATTATAATATATTTATAAACCTATATATATGTGATAGCAAGGACAAGGAACGACACTCAGTTTCGTTTTCTTTCCTTTATGCTTTGTAGTTCATTTATTTATTTATTTTATACTCCTAGTATATTTTAGACACATTATAATTACTTCCAAATATTTTTCTAAATATCCTAGCCACCCAAGGAGATTTTCCTAGAAAGAAAAACATAGTTCTCTCAACTTTCTCCGATTAGTCTCTTCTGGTAAGTGATCTCCATGGAATTTAGCCAATTCCTCTCCTTTTTATCTAATTTGAAAGTTTAGGTACTGTTAGGCCCAATTTTCTCTCAACATTTTTCCTCCTACCATCCCAAACCTAGTTTCAGTAATAAAGTCAAGTTGTTTATATTTTCATTATACAATTTGGCAATTGTTGGTTCTATTTCTGTTCCCCAGAGTCAAGTTGATAGTGGAAGCACACTTCCGACTACCAACTGTAAGTAGGTTTAAGCTCATAGATGTAACACCCTGATTTTCTCTAAGCGTAAAAATGACCAAAATGTCCCTGAGGTCATTTTTACACGAAATCGGGCGGCCCGACATCGGCCATCCTCATAGGGTTATTGTAATGTTTGAAGGGGATTATATGTGATGGCGTGTTTAATAGAGCAGAAGAATCTCATTTTTGAGGTTTCTGCGTGTAAATGACCAAAATACCCTTACAGCAATTTAAGGCAGATTTAAGTTCCGTTTTGACCCGGACTTTGCCCGGAGGTTCAAAACAATGATTTTAAAGCATGAACTATGTTTGTTTAAGGTTTGTTTAAGTCGCGGTGGTCAAGGCGGTTTGAGTAAAATTGCGATTTTACCCATGCTTAGTGCATTTTGGGCTTAATGAGTTATCTAACTCAGAACCTAGGTGATTTTAGGCTCTAATTGAAGGTTAATTAATTTCCATAATTAATCTAGAGCCAAAATCATCATTTAAAACTAATTAGAGCCTAGAATTGTTTAAGGAAATTTAGAACTCTTTTCTAAATTCTTTTCTTTCTTTTAAAAGAAAAAGCAACTATAAATAGTATTTTCACTATTTACACTCCCTTTCCCAATGACACTCTCTTTTCCAAGAAAGTTGTCACTCTCAAATAATCATGATCACATTTGAAAAATATATGTCATTCAAAATTCAAAAGAATAAATTGTTTATGTTGTCACTCAAAGCTTTCAATCAAGCTTCATAATCAATCATACCTTCCATACTTTCTTCCATACCTTTGAATGACAACACATATAGATATTTTATCATGTGGCCATGAAATTTTCTCTCCCTTATTTTATAATTTTCAGCCACTTCCCAAAATTCAAGAATTTTTATTTTATGTAGTCAATCAAGTTGTCTTTCAAGCTACCCTATGACCTATACTACCCATGGTTTCAATCACACCAAGAATGACCACACAAGAAGATATTTCTCTCTTCCTTCTTCAAGAAGCTTCAACCAACTCCCCCTTCACTCATTTATTTGCCTATAAATACACCACACTCTACAACTCCATCACTTTTGCATCCTTCTCCAAAGTCTCAAACTCTCTCATTTCCTTCTCTCAAGCTTTCTCACTTTTCTCTCAAACTCTCAAGAGTTCCTCAAGCTCAAAGTTCTCTCCTTCATTTTCAAGACACAAGGTAGGGAACTCTTTCTAAACATGTCTTTGATTCTTATGCTTGAATCTTGATTGGGAGTTGATGAATGGTTGAACCTCTATGTTGCTTTCTTTTTTGGTTTCTTCTTTTTCTTCCCCCTTAGTTTTCGGCCTCAAGGCCTTGAATATGATGGCTTGATGATGAGTGTTCTCTAGATGTGACCATGAGTCCATCACTCATGAGACCTCTAAAGCTTGAGTTTTCTTAAGAAAGTTTCATTCTTTACAAGTTTAGTTAAAACAGTTTATGTTTCTCTTGAACATTTTGGATCTTCTTCCTTTTTCTCCTCATGTTTTCGGCCATGGAGCCTTTTTACATGGGAAAAATGTAAGCTTGATGATGAGAGCTTTATGTTGATGCTTGTCACATGAACAAACTCTAAAGCTTGAAACTTTGGCCCTAAACCAAGCATGGTTTTGGTTTGCTTTCTTCTTTATCATGAACTTTGTTTTAAATATTTGTTTTGAAGGAAGCTATGTACTCGATGATGAGGACTTAGGATGTTGATGCTTGGATCATCAAGATCTTAGTCCCCTAGAGATTTAAAAATGGTTCCTTTCTTTTGTTAAGATTCGTCCACTTTCATGATTCTTGAAGTTAAGTTTTCTTTTGATGCCTTAGTACCAATGGTCTTTCTTTTCTTGTGAAGATGAGGGTTGGGTTGAGACTATGTTCCTTCTTAAAGTTTTGTAAGAGCTCTAGACAAGATATAAAAGTAACTTCCATTCACGTTTACTTTTCGCTTTGCATATACGTTTATTTCTATGCAATCACTAAACCCCAAGACTAAGAATGAACTTGCATTAAGCACGTTTAAATTTCAAGCTTTGCATCTCATGTTATATTTCAAGTCCTCACTAAACTCAAAGATTAAAATGAAGGTGCATTTTATATTTATTTGAGCTATCACTTTACTTCCTAATGGGTGCGAGAAATGCATAACACGTTTATTTTATGTCATCACCTAAGATACTAGAGCTCAAAGACTTGCTCATTTCATCTTGAGAAGAGGTTAACCATGGAAACATTCTTGGAATGTACATATTGGTCATGTGATGATGATGGCTCCAAGATGAGTTTTCATTAGTCACAAAAGCCTATAGCTCATGTTTTAAGTCTTTTTAAAACATAGGTGGTACTCAAAAGCATTTTGAGTATGTTCTTATATTTATGAGGGTTTTGACAAATTAAAATGATTGCTAAGATGTTTTTGAAGTTCAAAATTGTTCTAAGAGAAACTGGCCACCATAAGCATTTCAAAGGAATGACTCAGATATGTTCAGACTTTGATTTTTCGTGTTTTTAAGATCTTTGTGTCGATTTTGACCTATGTGTCGATTGCGAGCTTGGATGAGCTCAAACATGAACTTTTGCCCAGTAATGTCGATTACTATATGGTGTGTCGATTACAGTCTGAACTCTGTGTCGATTACCGAATCACGTAATCGACTACCCAGATGTTCTAGGGGCCCAGCAAAGTGTTTTTAAACAAAGTAATTGATTACAAGTTTCATGTAATCGATTACCAGAACCCCTATCTTCCATGTTTTGAAATCTCAAAGCTGTGTAATCGATTACGATACTTATGTGATCGATTACCAGAACAAGTTTACAAGCAGGAATGCTTTCTGATTTAATGACTTGAACCTATGACCTTACATTGCTTGAATCTAGGAATTGTTGTGACATGAGTTTATGCCTTTGCCTACTATGAATATATGATCTTATATGCTAGATATCAAGCATGATCAAGTTAAATGGCTTATTGCTCTTGTTTACTATATGATGATTTTTGCTCCATGTTTCAAGTGTGATGATGCTATGTGAGTTATTATCTTAAATGATGATTGTATCATTTGCATGTTATGGTACCCTTTAGAACCTTAAAGATGCCTATGTTAGAATTACACGATATATGTGACATGAATGGAATATGTAGCATCTTACTATGACTTGAACTATGAGAAAATGATCATTTGGAACCATCAAACTATAGGTGGGGATGAGGTGATTCATATGTAACATGCATGAACTATGGGCATCTTGTCCTAACATGCTAAGACTTAAGGTGACATTGAACTATGAGAAAATGATCCTTTGGAACCATCAAACTATAGGTGGGGATGAGGTGATTCTATGCCCCCTAGACACATGTACTTTAAGTCGGGATTTTTAACTTATCACAATGTGATAAGTCAGGATCTTAGTGACTAGCGTGGTATGGTCATGCATAGAATTTCTCAAAAAGGGAGAAATATTAGGGTGGCCCCAGGAAGAAAAGGATAATATGTCAACGTCACCTAAGTAACCAAGTTAAGCTACCATGCACCATGTTTTAAGTAACCAAGTTAAGCTACCATGCACCATGTTTTAAGTACGAAGATCTCGTTCCATGATTCATGTTTTATGTACCATGCACTATGTATCAAGTTCCATGTTCTATGTTTATGATCTATGATTTTCTGACCCACGTATCATGCACTATATCTATGAATGCTATACTTGTTAAAAAGCTAATCTTGTTTGCATAGAGTATTGACATGCATATCATAAAGAAGCATGATGCATTCATTACAAGACTCATGATAAAATGAGCAGACCTCGGTAATGGATGTTTAGAACTTAATAAATGAATCTTTGCATGTTCACGATTTCATAATTAAACAAGAGGTTCACTGAGGGCGATGATGATGACACGTGTGTGAAAGGGGATCCTCTTGAGATTCTTGTATAAGATTCTCACCCTATCTTCCTTTTCCATCTTAGTCTTGAGACAAAGGTTGATCTGACCTTGTGGATTGCTCTTAAGTCTTAGCGTGGAAGTGCTTGAAGGTCGAGATCGGAGGGTGTAGCGGAGCTTGAGGACATAGTCTAAGTATACCATAAGTTATGTGTGGTTTTTGAGTTGTTGCATACTGACCTTTAAAGGTGGGCACGATATGTTTAACGTGGCATTATGGTGGGATGTCCCTATGTCACTAATACTATTAATGTTTGACTCGATATTTAATGTTAATGTTACATGATGATGTGTCGATGGTTGTTCCTTCTATGAAAGCTTAATTGGTGTTTTTGTTCGTGTTATTCTTTCATGTTTACGCTTCACGGTACGCAAGGCTCATGTTTTGTTTATGTTTTCAAAAAAAAATTTCTACCCATATTTTCCGCTAAGTATTTTAAAGAAAGGTCTTAAAGAATGAGGCTAGAAGAGTAATGGACTAATGGTTAACCTAAGTACGTCCTAGGAGTATTGGGTTAAAAATTAGGATGTTACAATAGTCATACTTTTAGTCATTATTATTTTTTCATATTATATAATTTATCTATGAAATTTTAGAATTATTTATGTTAAGAAATATGCTTTTATGGATTATGGAGATTTTAGAAAATTACTGTTTGCAGTTATCATGACAAATTATTATTTTATAAAACTCATGGGACCATACTTGTTGTATGTATGATTTAGATTTATTTTATCAGCCATAATATTTCATGAAGTCCAGTTTCGTATGAATAATAAGAACAATGAATTTTGTTACTATTAGTTTTAGCAAATAATTATTGAGAAACAGGTCAGCGAGTTAATGACTGCAGGATTGATCGTTAACCTTGGTACCAAGTGGTCCGTTAGAGGACTAGCTCATCCACAGAAGGAACCTAGTGTGGTGTCCATTTATGGGACCTAGTTAGGTGCCCATCAGATTAGTCATTGGCTCAGATTCAGCTATTCAGCTCAGATACTTATATACAGAATAATTCCTATTTCTCTATTAGTTATTGCCATGAATTTAGTTAACTTATTATTTTCAATATAGTTATATGTAGTTATATATAAAATGTTTTACATCAAGTTGCATGTATATATTATGTATCTTTGTTATTATCCCATGTGGGTTATGAGTAAAGGCTCACTTACTAAGTTTTGATGAACTCACTCCTCTCTTTTCCTCCCCTTAAAGATATAGCTGCAGGTTCAGTTGCACCACAAGATTCTCCCCAGTATTATTGTAGCTTCTTTTGGTGAGCTTCGCTTTGGAGTGGAGCTTATGGTTGGTTATGTCAGTTTAGTAGTACTCCAGTAATTGTGTAAGCAGGATCCTGGACATGCATTATATTGTTATGACTATTTTCAGAATTTCAGTCATTTAGTTCATCATGTTTGGCTTTGGTCAGGTTATGAATTTTATGTAGTTTTACGTTCAGTATTTATGATTGGAAACATTTTTAGAATTATGAAATTTATTTGAGTTTGAGATATTTTGAACATATTCGATTTATTTATGCATATTAGCTAGTCACATTATTATAGGCTTCCGTGGGGATCCAAGTCCTCACGTGCCGGTCATATTCTCTAGGCAAGTCATGACATACAACTAATTCCAGTGATGAGCTTTATTTGAAGTAAGGCTTAGTTTAGAATTATGTCAGTAGTAGAAGTGCTCCAGTACGTTTGCAAACAGGATCCCGGCCATGCATTTACTTTCAGATTTTGTATAAAATTTCAGTAGTTGAACCATTTATGTATATATTTTCAGAGCTTAAGTATAAATTTCAAATTGTGAAATTTGATTAGATTATGTAATAAATCGGTTATGTAGTTATGATTTCATGATTAGCAAATTTGATTAAAAAGGGTTTTCAGAGCTTGAATATTAAATACTTCAGTTTTATGTTTTGAATAGAGAAATCGATATTGATTTAGAAGAAAATTTTATTTAAAGTTTAGTATTATACTATTATTATAAAGTATACATTCTCTAGGATGGGATTCCTCACGTGCTGGTCACGTTTCCAAGTCGGATCGTGACAATATTATCCTTGGTTGTCCAATGTGGGTGATGGGTGAGAGCTTACTCACTGAGTCCATTGACTCACCCCTCTCCTTTCCTCCTTATAGATGCAGATACAGATGTAGTCTGGACTCCAATTTAGTTGACGTAGTTATTTTTTAGCTGAGTTTTACTTTGAAGTAAGGCATAGTTTAGAGTCTTGTTAGAGTAGAGTGCTCCAGTAAATGTGCAAGCAGGATCCGAGCCATGTATTATTTCCAGATTATGTATTTGATTTCAATATATGAACAACTATGTGAATTGTCAGTTCAAAAGTATGGATTTGAAATTGTAGAGTTTGATTAGAGTTTATATAACAAACTAGAAATGTATTTATGATTTAGATAACATGTTTTCAGAGTATGATTAAGAGGTTTTCAAAGCTTCATATATCAAGTATTTCAGTTTTATATTTCCAAATATAAAGTCTAAATAGGGTTTTAAATAAAGATATGATTTCATAATGAAAAATATATTATTTTATGCATATAGACAGAGACTCAGAGGTCACGAGACTTATGTGGGGATGAGATTCCTCACATGTTGATCACGTTCCTCAGTCGGGTCGTGACACTCACTTTAGATGATCCTTGTCCATGAATTTAATATTCAAGTTTGATTCAACAAATTCCATTTGTTTCCTGACAAAACTGAAGAACAATAAGTCATTTAAAGGTGTGGTCCAACATATGTTTTGGACCATTTCATGGTCCTACAATTTAATTGCAAAGATACCCCACTTCCATTTAGTAACCCTATTTCTTATTGCAGTTAAGCCCTTTATGTATTTTATTTGCAACTGATATCTCCAGCAAGCCTTTTTCGTCAGTATCCTTCACCATGAGCATTGAAGGCTGTGGTTCCCCTTTAGCAATGATTTTGACAAGCGATGGCCTTGCTTTGATTCATGTAATTAAGACTCTCTTAACAATTAGTTGGGTCTTGGAATATAATTTTACAATGTTCCTCTATAGTTTGTAAGCTTTACCAAACCTACATTGACAACGTAGCTAGTGATACCTCACGTCCATATGTCATCGATTAAGCCTAGCATGGCCTTTCGATACCTCAGAAACCTCTAAATAGTAGAAAATCATCATATTGTTGAAGTTTGCATTTTTTGTATGACATGTTCGCTGCAATGAGTAGGCATATCAGGCAAGTTCAATGCAGCGAGCAAGCAGGTTCATTGAAACGAGGACCCCCAATGTTGATAAACGTCCAAAACGATGTAGTTTCATTAAAACATCCTCTCTCCCCCTATATAAACCCCTCTTCACTCATTCTAACTTGAAAAAAATCCAAACCCTAGCCTTTCAATTCCTCTTTCACCTTTCACTCTCTTCCTCTTTTAATCCTACCGTCCCCAAGCTTCAAGGTAAGGATTGTTTATGGTTTACGGCAGGGTTTTCTTTTCTATTGGTCTATGTTTGTGAGTTGAGGTGTTTATATTCTTGGTTGTTGTCAAGTCTTGGTGCTCTCCCAATGTTCTCAGAGTTGTCCTAGTATGATTATGCTATATTTATGAGTTGTTTATGATTCTATGACAGTTGTTAGTGTCATTCCTAGCTCCTAAGGTCAAGTTAGTAATGATACCTCTCACCCGGACATTCAACTCCTAAACCAGACCTTCAACATAAATGAGTTCGAACTTATGACCTTATTTTTAATCATTATGAGTTTGGTCTAAGTATTATGATTGTTAAACATGAATTTAGAAGTGAAAATATGTTATAAACATGATTTTGCAAGTCATACCAAGCCCAGCAAAATTTTGATTTTAATTATAGCATGAAAATTATATTTCAGAAAATCATGGGACCATGATTAACTTGTTATATGCCATGAAAAATGTTATATATGCTCATAAAAAGATTTATTGAAAAATATGTGATTTAGCAAGTTTACCAAAAAATCATCAAACATGAAATATGGTTTGATGAAATTACTCAATTTTCAAGATTATGGAATCCTTGATTATGCTTCTAGAAACCCTAGTTATGTTTTATTAATAATGTTGAGTGGAGTATGATTTATCTCAAATAACGAACATGTTATTACGATTTACGAGTTTTCATGTTTATAAGATTATGTCAGCCTAATTGAAATATGATTTTAGAATTTCAATTTTATATTATTGAAAGTATTGAATTAAGTATGATTCAAAACATTGACTAGATATATACCCTGTAGGTTTTTGAAATCATATGTTTGCAAGCTGGTGATCCTTGGACATGATTTCAGAACCCAATTATGCTTCACAGTTAGCTTGTTAGAATAATACAAGTTCAGAGCTATTCAAAGTTTTCAGAATTATTCAGTATATTATGTGCAAATTAGTTTTCGATGGTAACTTTAGAGAAATAGACAATGAGTTAACAGTTGTAAGATCATTAGCCTTGATACTAAGTTGCCCACAATCTCGCCAGCGTATTCAGATAATAGAACCTAGTTAGATATCCGCCTTATAGGACTTCGTTAGGTTCTCTTTCAAAGTTCAGAGATTAGAGTAGCTATATTTAATATTATGTACATATTTATCATATTCAGGGATTCTTGTTTCTCTAATAATTACTGCACCATGAATTTAGAAATGTTTTCCTGTTTAATTATACATATAGATATTTAAAATGACTTTTGCTTAATGCAAGGTAATTATGTATATCTTGTCGATTATCTCATGTGGGTGATGGATGAGAATCCACTCACTGAGTGTGATGACTTACCCTTCTTCCTTCCTCCATATAATTGCAGATATAGTTATTGCTCGGCCACTGATTCAGTAGTTCATAGCTGATCCAGTGTTAAGCTTTACTTTACAATGAGGCTTTGTTTAGGATTATGTTAGATTAGAATGCTTAAGTAGATGTGCAAATAGGATCTGAACCATGCATTTTATTTCAAGATTATGTATTTATTTTTAGAATTATGAACATCCTTAAATGTTTTCATATTTCTAGTATTGACTTGAAATGTAGATTATGATTAAAATTTATATAGCAAGTCAGTTCATAATTCAGTTTTCAAGTATTGAACCAATTTTCAATTATAACCATGATTATGAAATGAAATATTTTATGATTTCACAAATTGCAGTAACACATGTTAAAATTGAATTAAGACAATTTCAAATAGTACGCTTTAAATAGAGAAATTGATAATGTTTTAGATGAAATTGTGTTTTCAATATGAAAATCACATTAATCTATGCATTTAGCAAATCATATTACCCAGCAGGCTTATATATATGGTTTCCCACAGGGTGGCCATATTCCTAAGTTGGGTCATGACATAGCTTTTTCTCCTTGAAACCTTTTCTAGCTTTCTTGAGCTCCATGGTAAGAGTACCTATGAAGCACAACTTGGAAGCTCCCAAGCCTCTATCACATTAGTTTTCTTATTTTTTTGGAACAAATAAATTCCCATAAAGATAGTAGAAAAAGCAATGACAGCTGCAGTAATTGAAACCCCTACAACCTAAGATATTGTTTCTTCTTTGAATTTGGAAGCTATGGGAGTGAAGATAGATCAAGGGGTAGAGCCAGTTCATTAATCTAGAAGCTCCGACCCAAGATGTTAATAAGATTGTCATAAGAAATTTAATTGTTATTCAAGCATTATCATTTGTTTATTTTTAATTATTTTTCAATTAATCTTACTCCTCTCCCCTACTTTCCCTCTCATTACCTCATGCATGCATACAAGAAGAGCACTAATTTGAGGAGCCACAAATCCCTCACTCCTTTTTCTTGCTAGTTGTGTAGACAGCCAGAAAGGTAGTTCGATTTGAAAATGGTCCAGGTAGGGATACTATTTGTTACTCATCAAAAGGAAAAAAAAAAGACCAGTGAAGGCTGCAATAAAGGTGCCAATCAAAGATAAGAGGAAGAAGGTTGAAATAAATAGGCAATGGCTTGTTTGCTATTGTTGGTAGTTGGGTTGACAATGAAAGAGATTTTTAATCTAAGAGTAAAGGTGACTTAGGAGAAAGAAAATGGTGGAAGGAGAAAGAAAATATTTGACCCAGGTGAAAGAGAGGAAGTAAGGGGCTTTTAGCAAAAACTAACCAATAGGTGTCCTTAACTTTAATTTTTAAATAAAATCAAGCAAATAACATTTCAACCATAGGATTTCTTTAACACTTAATTTAACAACTATAAGTTTTGGAGCATCACATGGTCCAAAACATTACTGAACAATTGTAATGTGACCTAAGAACAACTAACCTGAATAAAAATTTTCTATCTCCAAATAGTGTCTCATTCCCTGTCTCCTTAATCATTTATTGCCATATGAAAAGATAAGACTCAAAACAGATTTAAAAATTTATAAGTTATCAAATATATAATAGATATTTTACACATGGTAATAAACAATTAGAGGAATATAAAAGGGGACATCATTTGAAAGATAGAAGATTTTCATACCAAGTAACCCATCAGCCAATCCGCAAACCAATCATTCTTAGATTTGCTCCGCAAAACAATCAAATCTTATTGACAAATGACCAAATTTATTCAGTCAATTACGTTGACTAGAACACGCATACATATATAATTTTAAGTTACAACAGGGTTTGCCATACTAACACATGACAGCTTGTCTTCCCTCTTCACACACAGCACACAATCATTTATTTATTTATTTATTCAACCATTTCATAAATAGTCCAAGGTTTAACTTCATTGCCAAGCAGGTCAATGGATCATCCTCAACCCTCACCGTTGGTGCATATCTATTATGTGTCTTTACCCTTTGACAAATGGGTAGATCTCATATCGGAAGTTGCAGCTTCCACCCACAACTCTGCCTCCTTCTTTCCCATCACAACAATTTGGAAGCTCACTAATTGCATCATCAAGACACTTCTTGCAATCATTGCTTGAAAGATCCCTTGTGCACTGAGTCAACCCATAAAGCTTCTTAGATTCACCAAGCCTTAGCTCTCCGGTTGCATACAACTTGGTGCTCACGGAAGCCTTATATGCAAGTTGGCTCAACAATTGTTTGGTCTTGTGGTTGAATGTGGCAGGATCACTAACATTATTCAAGTTCCACATATAGAACTTGTTTGTGTTGTCAATTTGGCCAAAGAAATCAGTGTCCAAGTACTTGAACTCGCAATAATCATACCATATGATGGCACCTTTGTTGTATGGGCAGCGACTACGGATTTCTTTGCTTGCATCAGAGACACAAGTTGTGCAGTCTTGGGCTGAGACATCACCACGGCAAAGGGCAAGCCCATATGCTTTTTGGTTTTGGTATTGGCCCACTGAGCTGACACCAAAACCTGTTGAAGGGGTCTTGTAGATAAGTGAGTTGATGACTTGTTTCAAGTTTGATTCATAAGGGCTATAAGCTGTGAAGTTACCAGCAGAGTTTGAACAAAAGTGGAAGAGAGGGTCGGCTCCAAAAGATGTTTGGAGAAGGAGAGCTAAGGATAGCGACAAGAATAAAGTGGTAATGGGGTTTGAGGAAGACATTTTTGGATGAATGGTGACCAAGGAAATTTTTTGTTTTCGGATAGTTTTGGGTATGGGATTGTGGAGGGAGTGAGAGAGAAATAGAGACTATTTATAGAGAAATCCTTTGTTTCGTCTTCGATAGAAAGATTGACATTTTCTTTGTACCATTTTTAACTGGCAAGTTAGGCACCTTCTATATAATGTCAACATAGGCTGCGCCTTTACATTTTGGATGATGCCCGTATGTCTACAAAGAAATTCTTACGCTTGATTTCGTGCAGAATTTTTGTGTATACTAGTTGTGTACATATAGATCATTCAATAAAATAATATATTATATCATTTTAAAATATATATTATCTTTATGGAACATTCGATGATAATTGACCTAGTGCACATAATTGGGATGTTCCAAGGTGTATACAAGTATGGGCGATAAGTCTGGTAACTTCACAGGACATAGAATGGATTCAGTCTTTTTAATCTTCAAAATATGGATTCAGCCCTTTTAATCTCCGAAATATGGATGACGTGCTATTTCAGGCCTTCTGATATGGTTGGTATCATGTTTAGTTTGATATAAGAGGAAAACATCTTGTTCTAGATTCATGGATATTGTTTACAAAAATTTTACCGGACTGTGTCAGCTCTTGGGATGAAGCAGTTATCATCGCGTATAATAGATTTGCATCACTAAAAATTGATCATTTCTTGGGATGAAGCAATACAGTATGTTGGTATGAGCGACAAGTCTGCCCTTTAATTTGCGGTTTGTTACTCGAATTTAACGCACAAACTCAGCATCAGACTCAATATGACGAGCTTAGTTTCCTAAATAGAGAGTGAATTCACTTGAAAACTCAGGTATCAGTGAACTCAAATGAACTCAGTTGAATTTGGATAAACTCAATAAAGTTGGGGGTAAAACTACTATCCATTTTACAATAAATGTCAAAAAATCAAATAACGCACGTAAAAAAAATCATAGTAAATGAATAAAATTATATGAGTTGACCAAACGATATTGTTATATAGTCATTATTATTTTTTTTAATAGATGTGTTGTTTACTTAACTAATATATTCATATTAAAAGTATAAATAGAAGAAAAAATTAATATTGATTAGATATTATAAATAGACATGTATTTTGAAACATGAAAAAATTTAAAAATAACAATTATTTTAAAATGAAGGGAGTAAAATAACATTCCATCCTCAAACTAAAAGTCTCCAAATTTTATACTTAAATCCCCACCCAACCTAATATAATAAAAAAAATTAGAGAGATAATTTTTTCACTTCCAAATTTATAATAAAAATCCCCTCCAAAATTTATAATTATTCTTTAAATACCATTCATCTGTCATGTAAAGAGGGATTCAATTTAATTCCATCTCATTAAAAGTTTTCTAAATGACATGTAAAGGCCAAACAAAATCATATCAAATTTACTATTTGTTTAATGCTGGTAAAAAAAAAAATAAAAGAAAAATCCCAAAAACAAAGAAAAAATGGATAATTCAACCCATGGGCTGATTTTTTCTGGGTCATATCCTTACTTTCATTTATGTTAACATAAAAAAAACAGAGTATTTGGTCCAAGAAAAACCAGGGGAAATACACTGTTTTTATAAACAACAACCTCTTGAAAAAAAAAGAAGAAGCTAAAATATGTTTTTAATTCTTTTAAATATACATCATTTTGGTTTTGATCACTCTAAAACTTTTTCTCTGGTTTTGGTCCCTCTTTTCATTTTCTTTTTTTATTTTTGATCCCTATTGTTCTAAATTTTTATCCCAATAAATATTTTTAAATATGTATTTAGGTATTATAAATATTAAAAAATTTATTTTATAAATATCATCACTTTAATATCGAATTTTACACTTAAGAGACCAAAAAATAACCATGAAAAAAAGAAGGGACCAAAACAAGTGTATATAAGGAATAACAATATATTTAATTGAAAAATTAAAATAAACGGCAACCCTGCCGTATTTATTTTTGAAGCTAGCGAACCAATTATTTTAAGAACTGAGAAATAAATTTCAAATATCAATTTCATATCAATAAATTAAATGATGTAAACAGCATCATGTCATCAAAACAAATGCAGAGCCAGACTGATGTTTTTAGTTAAAGAGGGAAAATAAACTTGTATCAGCTTATTCCATGCAGAGCCAGAGCTCGAGTGAGTTCTCTAAAATGTCCTCTATTGCCAGCATATTCATTATATTTTGGTCTGGTTTGCATACATATTAGCATTACATTTTAGTTTTCGAGGAAGAAAAATTGATAGAACAATAAACTAATAATTACGGGTAACTAAAAGACGTGAACGTGATTGTATTGACCACCACTGTAAGCCAGCACTAGCTAGTGCATAATGAACTAAAATTTAACGGGCATCACTATCATTGTCTTATACCTATATTTTATTTTTTATATTTGTTTTGTTTGGTAGGCAAACCTCAATATGTACGTCCATGCATGCAATGACTAATGGGTGACCCAGCCGACCCATTCATCAATCTTTTCATGCTATAGACTGTATAAAAATAATATTTTAACATAAAAAAAATGAGTGTTCTTTTTTATTATTATTAGACATCATAGAAGTATAAATGAAATAAATATAAACTATGATCGAATCTAATAGTAATAACCTGAACATCCTAATATATGGACACACACTTTCAATGTGTTAAAATAATGTAATATTCTTTGTAAAATTTTTAAGGTGTTGAGTAAATGTTGAATCAAATACTTTTGCATATATCATAATACATGATTGAACATTTTATAATTTTTTTTTCACATAGTATTAAAATTAAACTAAAATTGTATTGTCCAATTAAATTAACATAATAAAAGTTGTGTCTGCATCTTGCGCGAATAACTAAACCATGAAGTTATAACCTTACTAAAAAGAAACTCATCTATTTGAAATTTTTTCACAATTCATCATTCAAATGTAAAAGGTTGAAAAAGAAATCATTCACACTTCACAATGATATGGTTTGTTGAAATATTAAAAGGATTAAGTGCAAGTTTGAGTGATTAGAAAAAATTACAATTGCAGTCCAAAAATGTCATTTTATAGCGATTAATTAATTGAGTAAAATGCTCAAAAATAAAACAACAATTAAGGTATGAATATAAAGCATATGGATAAAGAAACCCTTGACAGGCATATGGATAAAATCACGTTAAGAAAATCAAATCATACATTGGATTTTACAACAAAAAAAAAGAAGAAGATAATGGTTGACATATCCGTCAACCACACAATTTGGTTTTCCGTTCGGGAAAAAGATATTAATTGCGTCAGTATTATAGGAATATGATTTCCAAATGGATTATAATTGTTTTGTAAGAATATAATTCAAATAATATTTTATGAAAAGACATTAATTGAGTTAGTTTTTTTTTATAGAAATAGGGTTAACATTTTCTAATAAAAAAATTACATACTAAATATTTAATTTAACAAGAATAGAATTTTTAAATGAATCAGATTTTTTATAGGAATAGGATTCAATTTTTTATATATAGAAATAGGATTCAAATATTATTTTTTAATAAAATTTGATTTTAATTAAAATGTTAGTAAAAATCTTAAATATTGTTAAAGTTTTATTTTCAAACAAATCTAATTTTTCACAGGAATATGATTCAAATATTAGTAAAAATCTGAAATATTGCTAATAAAATCATTTGAAGATAAAGATATCATTTTTGAATTATAGTAATATGATACAAATGATTTGCATTATAACATTTTTAATAAATCCAGATTTTAAAATGTAAATGATTAGTATTTGATTTTCATCTAATTGATAGATTTAATTATACATTTAATTACATCATTCAAATTACCAATAATTAAGGATTCATTTACGAGCCTAAAAGACGTTTAAGAACATGATAACATTTGAATGCGAACAATAATTTTGATTTCAAATAATCAACAAACAAATTATAGTACTATAGCATGGATGTACATTGAAATGGGTTAATTATATATATATAAATCATATATAAAAATGGGATTTATTATTTTGAAAAGGAATCTATTTTTAAAATAAATTCTTTTTTCTTTCAAAGATATACGATTTCAAACAAAAAAGGGGTTTTTTTTGTGAACAAATCTTTCATTTGCAACCCAATTAAAGTAGATTTGTTTTCTTAAATTGATCAATAAATTGATTTCTAAATAGATTTAGCCATTTCCAATCATTATACATATTATCTGTAAAATAAAATAATATGTCTTACTTATAGATTAAAGATAATAGTTTTATCTTTAGAGTTTTACTCTTAGAGCTATTTTTTATTCTGCTGTCAATTATACTCTTAATATTATTCTTAACATTTCTTTTTCTACTTCATTTTTTATAAAGGTAATTTAGTTTTTTATCCTTTGAACCCTACGTTGCCATCCGATTTTTATCCTTTACCTTCATCCAGATTGTCTTCACTTTTTTTTTCTATTCATTGGTAAGAAATTTTTCTTCTACTGTTATTTTAATATTTTTCTAATATTATTTTAAGTTCTAACATTTCTTTTGCGGTGCTAATCTGCCTCTCTCTTCTTTGTTTCATTATCCTCCATTTTAATGTTGTTAGATATAAACCACAATGGCAAATTATCTATACTTATGAAACTAATCACTTCTATTATCATTATTATTCTTTTTTCTTACTTTTCTGCATATTTAGACTCCAATTTGTTTCTTTGTGCATCTTGATGCAAAGATGTTAAAGTAATTATTTTATCTTTTTCTAAGTAATTATTAGATTGTTTTAATATAACACCTTTAATTGGTTTTTGAGGCTTTGAATTTTTTGTTTTTTTGGAAGTGATTTCCATGGCAATTTGAGGTAGGATTTTGTGCAAAAAAATAAATTTGACTTCTTTATTTATATACTTGAATGTTTGTTTGTACACATATTTTATAATTAAAGATAAAAAAAAAAATTCACATTACATAGATAAGTTTTTTGGTTATATAAGAAAGTCTTACTTAATATGAATTACGTTCCTATAATTTTTGTACTATGATCAATTCCAAGAAATTGGTATGAAATGATATATAAGATCTTATGAACTTTTTTATGATATATTGCGCTTATTAGCTTTTTTTAGTCTTAAATTATTCATATTCCTTTTAAACCCAGAATCTTAAGTTGTATATACATATATATATATATAACCCTCCACCACATTCTATTCACAATCTCTATGCAGCAATTTGACCAACAATTGTACTATCGAAACAATTTTTTTAGTTAGGTTTTCTAGTTTTTTACCGGTGGTTTTTAAGTTATAGCGAATACCATATGAAATAATTGTATTAATAAATATAATTAATTATAATTAATTTCAATTGACTTGAATTTGATTAGTAATTTTTTACTTAAGTTATTTGTTTTGATATAAAAGCTTTGTGGTTCAATATATTCATTTAGAAAACATACTAATTATAATAATAAATATAATTAATTATACTTGATTCTGATTCAATTATCAATTATGATTCCTGATTTTTTATTGAATCAAATGTAATTTCTTTTAATTTAGATATTAGTTTTAAAGAATAATATTTGAAATTGGATTTGAAAAATTAAGTTAATAATTTTTAAAAAATTAAAATAACATTTTTATCAAGTTATTTATTTAGAGAATATATATATATCAATTATATTAATTACAATTAGACAATGACATTTTTTCTTGTGTTATTTATATAGAGAATATATCAAATTGTACTAATTATAGCAAGCATAATTAGTTATTATTTATACTATACTACTGACCGTGCTTCATAGCTTTTTATTAAATTAGATAATTAGTTGAGCAATGTGTTATTTTTTTTTGTAGATTTGAACATTTTTGAATTTTTGAATTTGAGATTAAATTAATGGTTATTTTTGTTCATGTTATTTATTTTGTTATGATGAAAAAAAATTTCAGCTAGGTTTTTAATTTATAGGAAATACTAATTGTAATAATTGTAATAATAAATATAATTAATTATTATAATTAATTTTAATTGACTTCATTTTGATTATTAATTTTTTTAACTTATTTATAGAGATTACATATAAAATATTTTCGGGTCAAGATATTATTAACAAAATGTACTAATTATAATGATAAATATAATTGATTATAGTTAATTCTTATTTGATTTCCAATCATGATTCCTAATTTTCAATTAAATCAGATACACTATAAGCTATATATTAGCTTTAAGACTAATATTTGAAATAAAATTTAAAACAATAAGTTAGACATTTTTTTAAAATTTAAATGTGAACACTTTTTTGTTAAGATTATTTATTCAAAAAATAAATTAATCATAGCAACCATAATAAATTAATTATTAATTATAATTTATTTCTAATCATGGCTCATATTATTCTATTAAGTCATATAACTAATTGAGTAGTTTGTTATTTTTTTATTTGATGTGCTACATGACTCGAATAAAATGAGTATAAAACACAATAAATTTTATTTAGCAACAGATCATTTGTGCACTTGACTAAAAAATATGATAAAAAAAGAGAAAATCACACAAAATAAAATAACTTAACGTTCATATGAAAATTACAAAATGAGTTTAGTAACAAGAATCTTTTTCTTTTCTTAGGTATTTGATCATTTTCAAATTTTTAAAGTAGAATTTTAGATTACATCATTAGTAATTTTTTGTCAAGTTATTTGTTTTTTATGAACAATTTTTTTGGTTAGGTTTTTAATTTATAAAAAAACACTTGTTATAATCATAAATATAATTAATTATAATTGATTTTAGTTGACTCTATTTTGATCAGTAATTTTTTCTTAAGTTATTTATTTAAATGTAAAATTACAGTTTTTTATTCAAGTTATTTATTTAGGTAATATATAACCATAATATTAAACCTAATTGATTATACTTGGCTCCAATTTTTGGCTAATTAATTATAATATATGTTTATAACAATGTATTTCTATACAGATTGACTACTCTCATTTATAAAACATTAACTAATCTATTCAAACATATTATATTTATTATAGTACTCCACTTTTTCTAATAATTTATTTAGCATTTTATTTTATAGGATAGAAATTAATAAGAATTAATATATTCATTTAAAGAATGTAATAATTTATTTTACCGCATAAATATATGAAGTATAAATTTTTAAATGTAGATAAATGAATTTAATATTTAATAAAAATTGTATATTAATTATTTCATGCATCGCATAATAAACTAGTAAAATACTAAAAAAATGTAAATTATCAGTTGTAAATTGTGTAAATTATTTTTACATCAAATATAAAAAGTGCAGAGTATTTATATATATGTAACATTGCTTAATATGGTGTTGATGCAATCTCGTAGCACATATATGTAAAGAAAAAGGTCACATTTATGGCCACCCACCATAATTTATCATTTGGTAAAATTTTATTAGCTGATAATATAAAAACATTTATATTATTATTGTATAAAAATTAAACTCATAATTTTTTTGTATAGGAAAACAAACTCATAAATTTTTTATATCAGCTTGTAAAAATATTTTATATCATTGGGGTATTGAAATTAAATCTTACCGAAAAATAGATATTTTAGAAAAATTTTAATTAATTTTAATACATTTGAAATTTAAAATCATATTTTTATAAGAATTTTGTCGTTTTAATACTTCTGCTCGGCTCAAATATAATTACCTATAGTTGAATTATACTTGTGGTTTAGGAAAAATAAATAAATAGCTCCTTTTAGAATATTATTTTTCCAAAATAATAAAGAAAATCAAGCACGCACCCAATTGGTATCAATGAGGGCTAGCACCCCAAAAAAAAATTAATTGGTATTAATGAGAGTTGAAATTAAAGGACAGTTGTAAATATAAATTATGGTTTTCCAGAAGATCGTTTGAAAATAAATTTGTCTGTTGTGGTAAAGTAGACTTTTTTGTTACATTTGCGGCGGCATTGCCTTGGATACCGATCGTGATTGTAGGCGCACTATTTTTCGTCAATCGTGCGGCTTTTAATAAAACGAAAAAATATATTTCTAACTAAAATTCGAGAAGGGGATTGAAGGGATACATTGGAAAGGCAAAAGATATTTTAAAATTGGAAGTAGGTGTCCAATTATAATACTCATTCTAGTATTATTAGATGTGATAAATAAATAAAAAAAGTGAAAAGTCACTATCATATTTAAATATAATAGAATAAATATCTCAATTGAATACTTATTTTTAGGTGTTGAAATATCAATACTATATTAAAAAGTTTCATTAGTACTTTGGATTTATCTTATACAGGTACCTTTTCAATTTTTTGGTTGAGGTACTATTCTTGTTGAGGCATATGGATTAGCTTCCGCCTTTTCATTTTTCAAGGCCCAATTTGTTTCAAGAATTTGTAATATGGTTGTTGATAGACTGGCTGAATTACTCAGACCCAAAAGAATGACGAGGTGACTTATGTAAAGTTGGGGAATCTCATGGGTAGATTGGTGAGACCCCTTGATTGTATTTGAGACGTTTTAGCTCCGGAGGTGATTAATAAATTCAACATTCACATAAATATGTTTAGGGTAAAGCTTTAATTAGGTACCTCATGTTTTCTTTGCAAATAGGAACCTCAATTTTGTTAAGATTTTGTGATGACCGCAAAAAAATAAATAAATAAAGTGAGAACCACCGTGCACCTTAAGTGATATAGATCACCATATACTTCTTTCTTTCTTTATCATCTCTAATTCTCCCATTCTCCCGTAACTCTCTCATTCTCTTCTTCTTCTTCTTCTTCCCATTCTCTTTCCCTCCCTCCACTTCTTTTTTTTTTATTTTACTTTATTTTTCCCAAAATATCATCACCACCTCCATCATCCTCATCATCTCCTCTTCCTTTTCATCCTCATAACCATGTCTCTCTCTGCTTCCTCTTCTCTACTCCATTTTCTCTCTCTAACTCCATTAGAGGGAGCTTGAAGCTTAGGAAGAATTGGACTGATTTTTTTCATCAATTCTACACTTCAAGTGGTAAATTAGCTCCTAAACTACTCCGTTTAAATTATTGAAATTTCTAATTATTTTAGGAATATTGTTAGGTTTATTGAATTCTAGAATTTGGGGCTTTTATTGATTTGGGGCTAATTTATGTATATTTGTGATATTGTTAGCTCACAAAAATTAATATTATCTTGTTCCTAGAGTGATAGAGCAATCGAGCATCAACACTTGAATTGGTGGCATCAAAGGCATTGTTCTTCGGTTCTTTGAACCAATAGTTGTGAGTAGATAGTATATCTGTAGGTTACTTTATGCATGATAAACAATATAAAATGATATAAAGAGCTGAAAGTATGTTGATATAGAAGAAATAATTTATTTATTGAAAATGTCGCTTTATGTTTGAAATGATAAACTTTTATTTGGAGGTCATAATATGATTATTATGCTTGTTAAAATATTTTGAGTTGAACTGTAACGAATATTGAATTTGAGAACATATTATGTTAATTTTATATTATGTAATGTGCATGATTTTGAGTTAAATTGGGGAAAATTCTATAGTTACAACCTGTAGTTAATGACAGGGACGTTAACCTCGGTGCACCGTGAGAAACTCTAGTTAGCAAGTGAGGTGCTAACCCACACATAACTGCATCTATGTCTGGACTTGTATATGACTACGGGCCAACTCTAGTTAGCAAGTGAGGTGCTAACCTGCACATAGCTGCAGCTATGTCTGGACTTGTATATGACTACGGGCCAACTCTAGTTAGCAGGTATGGTGCTAATCCGCACATGGCCTTGGGTCATGTTTGGACTTGTTATCGTTGTGCTTCGAATAATTTCCTAATGTATTTGAATTCATATGAGTATGTAAATCTATGTTATTAAGAAATATCATATTATGATTAAAATCCTATTTTATGAGTACATATACATTATTATGTTTATATTGCTTTATGCTTGCATTTAGTAATCTATGGATACCCTATCTCTCATTGAGTTGCAAAACTCACCCCGTTGTATTTCCACCCTTTGCAGATACAAGTGCTGGTGCTAGATCTGGTGTTCCTCCGGCACAATTTTAATAAATTCTAAGTTGGTGAGCCTTTTTGTAAAGGCCCTTTTAGTTTTCATCCATATGTTGGTTTAGCCTGTAGGTCTCAATTGCTCCATATGTCATAGGCAAGTTTCTTGGACTTGTGTTGTACTTGTATTTGAAAACTTATGAATCAGCTATGTACGTTATGTTTTGGAAACGGATTTGTAAATTTAATTTGGTTTTATGTTGAACTATATTGGCACTATGACTAGTATATGCTAAAATATTATTATGTACTGGAAGGGCGCATTCTGAAAATGCTTGATGCCCAAGTGTTGTGAATTTATTGGAAACATTGCAGGTTATGTAATTATTTGGGAAATGTCCGAAAAACAGAGGAAACTGTGTCCGTTTTTCTAGAAAATTTAGTGTTCTTAGGCTTGCTGGGAAAAGTGTTCCCATGCACCGATCATGGCCTAAGTTGGGTCGTGACAAAGTTGGTATCAGAGCTTTAAGTTTCCCTGTGTAATATGGAGCAAGTGTCCTTTAGTAGAGTCACGATTGTGTAAATGGTTGCCGGCCCATTTTCACAAAGCGGGATCCTATCAAAGGCCTAATAGGAATGTCTTCTTGAGTTTGTTTTTAAGTCATGTGGTATTATGTCATTCTTATTCGAAAATTTCTACCTGTGTTCTAATTCCATGTTCAATCTATTAGGTACTATGCCTCCTAGAAAGCGTCAATGCAACATGAGGCTAGGAGGTTATAACCTCTCCAATGCAGAACCTAACCACGCTCCCAATCCTTCACTTAGAAGAAGGGGACAAGGTCAAGGTGGAGGCCGTAGAGGGCAAAGTCAAGGTGGAGCCTGTAGAGGTCAAGGTCGAGGTAGTGGCCTTAGAGGTCATGGTTGGGGTGGAAGTCGTAGAAGAACGACTAGGCCTGAACCTGAGCCCGAACCCGAACTCGAACCCGAACCCGAACAGGGTGAAGCATTAGGCCCACAGGGCAATCTGCTGATCTTGATGCACGGATGTTGGGCATGCAGCAAGCCATCGACAATTTGGTGGTAGTTTTAACCCAACAGGCAAGAGATAGAGCCCAACCACAAGATGAACCTACCCCTGGTGCTCGAAGAAATACCCAAACTTTTGGACGTGAGGAAGTAACTATTAAAGCATATCTCCGGCTAAACCCACCTACTTTCACCGGGGACTCTGCAGATGAAGACCCATAAGAGTTTTTAGACAGATCAAAGAGAGCCCTTAGAGTTCTCAGATGTGAGGATGGCAGAGCAGTGGATTTTGTATCCTATAATCTTCAAGGTACCGTAGCACACTGGCATGAGTCTCTATTAGAAGAATATGCAGCTGATATGAGGCCACCCCCAGTATGGGAAGAATTTTCACAAGCTTTTAAGGACAGATTCCTTCCAGACAACAGAAGAGAGAGACTTGCTAATGAATTTGAGAAGCTGAAACAAGCTCCAGGAATGTCAATAACTGAATATGCTACTAAGTTCACTAGGCTATCCAGATTTGCACCGCACTTAATTGTAAATGAAGTAGTGAAAGTACGAAGGTTCATCAAAGGGTTGAAAGAACCACTATGCACCAACCTACTTCCTGAAGTAGGAAGAATGTCTTTTGCTCAAGTGGTAGATGTTGCCTATGCTATGGAGATAACAAGAGGAGAAAATAGAGCTACAAGGGAGTTAGCTAAGAAACCTAAGATGACAGGAGTTTTTTCTAGAGGTCCTAGCTCAAGAGGAGGTTACACCACTCCAAGACAACATCAGGAGCACTCAAGTAGAGCCACACCTTATGTATCTACTCCTATGACCGCATCCGGCTCTAAACCTTATTCTATTAGTGAATCTCAAGGGAGCATACAAGGTTCCAGGCAATCAGGTCCAATAAGGCCATTATGCAGAACATGTGGGAAGCATCACTTTGGAAATTATCATGAGAATAGATGGGCATGTTATGGTTGTGGACAAACAAGTCACTTTTTGAGAGATTGTCCACGCTCAAGAGAGGTCCAAGGTCAAAATTCAGCCTATCAAGCCATACCAGCATCATCTCAATCATCTCTTCTTCTCCTCTTCTTCTTCTTCTTCTTCCCGTTCTCTTTCCCTTCCTCTACTTCCTTTTTTTTTATTTTACTTTGTTTTTCCCAAAATATCATCACCACGTCCATCATCCCCATCATCTCCTTTTCCTTCTCATCCCCATAACCGTGTCTCTCTCTCCTTTCTCTCCTCTACTCCATTTTCTCTCTCTAACTCCATTAGAGGGAGCTTGAAACTTAGGAAGAATTGGAGTGATTTTCTTCATTAATTCAACACTCTAAGTGGTAAATTAGCTCCTAAACTACTTCATTTAAATTATTAAAATTTCTAATTATTTTAGGAATATTGTTAGATTTATTGAATTCTAGAATTTGAGGCTTTTATTGATTTGGTGCTAATTTATGTATATTTGTGATATTGTTAGCTCACAAAATTAATATTATCTTGTTCCTAGAGTGATAGAGCAATCGGGCATCAACACTTGAATTGGTGGCATCAAAGGCATTATTCTTCGGTTCTTTGAATCAATAGTTGTGAGTAGATAGTATATCTGTAGGTTACTTTATGCATGATAAACAATATAAAATGATATAAGAGCTGAAAGTATGTTAACATAGAAGAAAATAATTTATTTATTGAAAATGTCGCTTTATGTTTGAAATGATAAACTTTTATTTGGAGGCCATAATATGATTATTATGCTTGGTAAAATATTTTGAATTGAACTGTAACGAATATTGAATTTGAGAACATATTATGTTAATTTTATATTATGTAATGTGCATGATTTTGAGTTAAATTGGGGAAAATTCTATAGTTAGAACCTGTAGTTAACGGTAGGGACGTTAACCTCGGTGCACCGTAAGAAACTCTAGTTAGCAAGTGAGGTGTTAACCCGCACATAGCTGCAACTATGTCCGGAATTGTATATGCCTACGGGTCAACTTTAGTTAGCAGGTGTGGTGCTAACCCGCACATGGCCTTGGGTCATGTCTGGACTTGTTATCGTTCTGCTTCGGATAATTCCCTAATGTATTTGAATTCATATGAGTATGTAAATCTATGTTATTAAGAAATCTCATGTTATGACTAAAATCCTATTTTATGAGTACATATACATTATTATGTTTATATTGCTTTATGCTTGCATTTAGTAATCTATGGATACCCTATCTCTCATTGAGTTACAAAACTCACCCCGTTGTATTTCCACCTTTTGCAGATACAAGTGCTGGTGCTAGATCTGGTGTTCCTCCGGCACAATCTTAATAAATTCTAAGTTGGTGAGCCTTTTTGTAAAGGTCCTTTTAGTTTTCATCCATATGTTGGTTTAGCCTGTAGGTCTCAATTGCTCCATATGTCATAGGCAGGTTTCTTGGACTTGTGTTGTACTTGTATTTGAAAACTTATGAATCAGTTATGTACGTTATGTTTTGGAAAGGGATTTGTAAATTTAATTTGGTTGTATGTTGAACTATATTGGCACTATGACTAGTATATGCTAAAATATTATTATGTCTTTGGAAGAGCGTGATTCAAAATCTTGATGCTGAAGTCTTTGTAATGATTTCAATTTAGGTTTCAATTTTTTTTTTATTTTTCTATTTATGTCTGTGATGTTTTCAAAATGTTTTCAGTTTCATCCTTTTAATAGAATGTGCCAAATTATAAAAAAAAAAAAAATTGACATTTTATGTCTTGTGACAAACTAACATCATAATTTGACCTTAATTTCATCTTTCTTTGTTTATAATTTGGGTACACTCTATCAAAACAATAAAATTAAAATGTTTTGGAAATATTAGGGATATAAATAGAAAACAAAATTGAGAGTAAATCAAAATCTCGATAAAACGAAAGGACAAAATTAAAGTTTTACCTATATATATACATATAATCATTAATTGATAGTTAAATATCACAAAAGAAAAAGATCTACTAATTCAATCCAATTATGGTATCTATGAACGAAAAGCCGATCATAAGAACTAATGCTCGTTAACAAATAATCTTATTTATATAGATCTATAAGTTATAAATTTTCACCTTTAATTTATTTATTTTTACCCCAAGCCAAATTAACTTACCCCAGAGAGATTATCTGAGAATTAAGCATGAAGCAAGCTCTAATATTTTTTTTCTCCCCATAATTTGTTGATCGGCTCGAGCCACCAAAGCTGGTGAGGAGCAAAGCAAATATCATATATGGGATTAACACAACTAGTACAGAAAAAGAGAAAAAAAGGGCAGACAAAACCAAAAACAGCATTCTGCGATGATATTGATAACTAACTAGCACCGATTAGCCCCTACGGTTCCTGTGTTCTAGCGAATGGTCTGGATGACAACCTGAGACAAGCATTTTCCATGCTTCCAGCCAATTAATCATTGTGTTCCTATTAGAAAGCTCCATTAATTATGATTGTAATCGAGTTTATTGTCACCCATATAAAATAGAATTCCCAAGACGAATTACATTTCAAATAATGAACAAATTTGATTGAACAATACAATACTAATGCATATAATAGTACAACAACAATGTCAATCACCTTCCACACATCACCTGAAGTTCATCTTTATTATTTCATATTATCCTTAGCTCAATCATCAGTAAATTCTAGGCTTTAACAAATGGGTAAATCTCATATCGGATGTTGCAGCTTCCACCCACAACTCTGCCTCCTTGTTTCCCATCACAACAACTTGGAAGTTGGCTAATTGCATCATCAAGACACTTGTTGCAATCATTGCTTGAAAGGTCTCTCGTGCACTGAGCCAACCCATAAACCTTCTCCGACTCTCCAATCTTGAGCTCTCCTGTTGCATACAATTTGGGCTCAGAAGAAGCTTTATAGGCAAGTATGCTCAACAGCTCCTTTGTCGCGTAGTTGAACGTGACAGGGTCATTCACATTTTGCACGTTCAACAAAGACAACTTGTTTGTGATGTCAATCTTGCCGAAGAAATCAGTGTCCAAGTACTTGAATTCGCAGTAGTCATACCATATGATGGCACCTTTGTTGTATGGGCAGAGACTAAGGATCTCTGTTGTTGCCTCAGAGACACATGTTTTGCAGTCTTGTGCTGAGACGTCACCGCGGCAAAGGGCAAGCCCATATGCTTGTTGGTTTTGGTACTGGCCAACTGTGCTAACACCAAAACCAGTTGAAGGGGTCTTGTAGATGAGTGAGTTGATGAGCATTTTCAGGTTTGATTCATAGGGGCTGTAGGATGTGTAGTTTCCGCCAGTGCTTGAGCAGATGTGGAAGAGAGGGCCTGCTCCAAGAGATGATTGGAGAATAAGAGCAAATATTAGGAGACGAAGGGTTGTGGTGGGAGTGAATTTTGTGGATGACATATCCATTGTTTCTGGAAGGAATTAAAATGTGGTGAATGAAATATTTTGTTTTGGTTTGATGGTTCTGAATTTGAGAGTTGAGTGGTACGTTGAGATAAGAGGAGGACAAGCTCAATTTATAGTGAAAATCTTTTGTCCGCGTGTGAAAAAAGGGTTGAAAGGTTGACATTTCCTATTGACTTGTTCTGCTAGCCAATTACTGTCAACACAATTTGACGATGTCACGTCGTTGTTTGCTTGAAAATGATTTCTTGAATGTGCAGAAAATGGAAAGTTAACCAGGTTGGACGTAGAAGTTTTCAATAACCTAGAAAACGATATATATATATATATATATATATATATATATATATATATATATGCCTTAGATATGAGACATATCATTTATTACGAGAATAAGATAGGTAAGTTTGGACGTATAATCATACATAGTTTATTATATTTACTTGTTTATTTAAAAAAGTTATATAAATTTATGTTTTAATTTTAACTACTTATATAAAATGTAACGATTATAATTCACTCATCTCATCCTCACATTAAACCACCCATCTCATACATAGTTTATTATATTTACTTGTTCATTTAAAAAAGTTACATAAATTTATGTTTTAATTTTGACTATTTATATAAAATCTAACGATTATAATTCATTCATCTCATCCTCACATTAAACCACCCATCTCATATGATACCCATATAATTCTTGTGATTTATATTACAAAACTACAATCATTATAAAAAAAAATTATAAAACTGCGATCCAAAGAGCAAAGATGGTGTTTGTGCTGATTTACGTTTGACACAAGATGCCCAAGAATTATAAATTAGAAGGTGTAGGCCAGGCGAATGCTTAGTCCAAAACTGAAAACGAATTTTACTGGGACAAACTTCTTGTCACCGTTGTTGACTAGAATCAATTTTTTTTTTTGGTTACATGGCTAGAATTATTTTAAGTGCTAAATATATTTTTTTTCATCTTAAAAAATGAACGAATTTTAGTTTTGTTATCTGAAAAGAAAAAAAATTCAGTACAAATGTCACCGGAAAAAAAAAATTGGTTTTAGTCCTGCCGTCTGTGTTCATTAAATTTTAGTTGTGAGATTCTACTAAATAATTGAAAGTAGATACCCTAATAAAATATATTACAATTTTCATAAAACATTGTTAAATAGAACACTTCTAGTTATTTTTTTTTCCTCCTAAAAATTACTTTATAGCGAGACTAAAGAAAGCGGATTGAGACTGGATAGCAATTTCGTATGATTTTTTGTTTGTATCGTCCGTAATTAAAAATTGGATGTAGATATCTTCATAAAATGAATTGCACTTTTGTAATAGGTTTTTTTTTTTTTGCGGTGAAAAGTTTAAGGGGAGATAAGGGTTGATATTTCACTAGGATCAGGGAAAACCCCATTCTCTTTGAGGATTTACATAAAAAATTACATATTATTTCACTAATAAGAATTTACAATTGCATTGAATAAAAAGGCGGAGGGGGATGACTTAATGTTTTTTTAAAACAAAGTTTTGATTCCCACTTAGTAGTAGAAAGTACTCGTCCTTATAAAGTTAATTGCTCTAGTTTTGATCCTAACTTAAAAACTAGAAGTAGATATTCTGATAAAATGAATTACATTTTTTAAAAATATATTACTCTTGAATGAATTAATACAACTTTTTTAAATAATTTTTTTTCATTTCAAATTACTCACTACGAGGCTAAATAAAAGGGGGAACTATTTTTTGTAGCTGTTCACCCTCATCTATAATTAGTATTCATATCCTCATAAAATAATTTAAATTACATTTTTAATGGTGAATAGTGAATTATAGTTTGAGGGTCAGTTAAGTGATGCACAGGTGTAAAGTTAACCAGGTAAATTAGGGTAGTTAATAATGAATATAGAAGTATTGTTTTCTTGGCTTTTAACAATTAATTCATTAAGTTAGAAACTGTTATCAATACTCAAGCTTGATCAATTCATTAATTGTATCAATTAATTCATTTGGTCAAGATTTTCCAATCAGCACTTGAATAGAGTCAATGAACTGCCATCAACAACGAACTACACTGAGAAGAATTTTGTCCAAGTAAAAATCATTTTCGTTTTCATCATCACAAGTGTTTTGCAGTTTACCCAATTTCGCAAAGGTAGTAAGGATCAAGATTTTGTAATATGTAACAGGATTTACACGAAATTGACACAATCAGCTTATGATATAACAAAAGCTGTACGGCGCACTACATGATTGTGTTTAATATATATTTGCTTTTCTATATCCTTGAATACTTCTACATCCAAACCTGGGTAACCTTCCATTTTCTGCACAATCAAGTAAATGAATCAAGCAATAACAACGACGTGACATCGTCAAATTGTGTTGACAGTAATTGGCTAGCAGAATAAGTCAATAGGAAATGTCAACCTTTCAACCCTTTTTTCACACGCGGACAAAAGATTTTCACTATAAATTGAGCTTGTCCTCCTCTTATCTCAACATACCACTCAACTCTCAAATTCAGAACCATCAAACCAAAACAAAATATTTCATTCACCGCATTTTAATTCCTTCCAGAAACAATGGATATGTCATCCACAAAATTCACTCCCACCACAACCCTTCGTCGCCTAATATTTGCTCTTATTCTCCAATCATCTCTTGGAGCAGGCCCTCTCTTCCACATCTGCTCAAGCACTGGCGGAAACTACACATCCTACAGCCCCTATGAATCAAACCTGAAAATGCTCATCAACTCACTCATCTACAAGACCCCTTCAACTGGTTTTGGTGTTAGCACAGTTGGCCAGTACCAAAACCAACAAGCATATGGGCTTGCCCTTTGCCGCGGTGACGTCTCAGCACAAGACTGCAAAACATGTGTCTCTGAGGCAACAACAGAGATCCTTAGTCTCTGCCCATACAACAAAGGTGCCATCATATGGTATGACTACTGCGAATTCAAGTACTTGGACACTGATTTCTTCGGCAAGATTGACATCACAAACAAGTTGTCTTTGTTGAACGTGCAAAATGTGAATGACCCTGTCACGGTCAACTACGCGACAAAGGAGCTGTTGAGCATACTTGCCTATAAAGCTTCTTCTGAGCCCAAATTGTATGCAACAGGAGAGCTCAAGATTGGAGAGTCGGAGAAGGTTTATGGGTTGGCTCAGTGCACGAGAGACCTTTCAAGCAATGATTGCAACAAGTGTCTTGATGATGCAATTAGCCAACTTCCAAGTTGTTGTGATCGGAAACAAGGAGGCAGAGTTGTGGGTGGAAGCTGCAACATCCGATATGAGATTTACCCATTTGTTAAAGCCTAGAATTTACTCAAGATTTAGCTAAGGATAATATGAAATAATGAATGAACTTCAGATGATATGTGGAAGAGTGACTGACATTGTTGTTGTACTATCATATGCATTATTATTGTTTTGTTCAATAAAATTTGTTCATTATTTTATTTTCAATGTAATTCATTTCGGGAAATTGTTTTGCAGGCGACTTCTTACGTGGTACCTCATATGTTTGGTACCACATGGTTTCTAAATTTCAGCCATTCAAAAACTTATCTAATGACTAAATTTAAAAGCAAGTTATGGTTTATAAAATAATGCATATTCCCCAACATTTTTTAGTATATAGAATCTGAAAATTTAATTTATCATGTAAGTAAAGGATGATGTTTTGATGATGGCAGAGATGGAGCAGCATTGCTTGGATCTGATTTTGTGTAAATGATGTGTTAGTCAATTTTTTAGGCATGTGTTTTTGTGAGGTTTTGTATTTATGATTTTAGTCCACTTTTATTTGTTAAAAAATTATAAAGAAGCCCAATTTAAAAGAGTATTTGTCATCATCATATGGTACCAAACATATAAGCTACCACATAAAAACTCTCCTTTATTTGTGTATGGACGATCGACAATCACCTCTTTACAGTTATGTGACTATCACGGAACTCGCAACAATTCAATATGGCACATCTTGATCAGCTTAAATTAGCTGCCCTGCTAGCATCTATCTATATATATATATGATTTTCCATATACAGCATTCTTCTGCGATGCCTTTAGCTTGGCCAGATAACATGTATGGATTTAATATATACTTCTGAATTATTCTGATCCGTCAATGCATATAAATAAATTCATCATCTTTGCATTCTCTTATTCCAATTTCCATTATGTCATGAGTGCTAGAGTTCAATACATCACAACAGTGCCTTCTTGGACTCTGCAACTGCAACACAAGAGAATTGTTATTAGTTATCGCTTTTAATTTAGCACTTCAAACTCCGAAGACCAAAGCCATCACCTAATAATAGCCCTGAAGAGAAACCAAAATCTAATATTATAGATTACCTGTTTGATATCTAGCTCTAACTTGTTCGAGACCACTTTGATCATTTCCAATCTCCTTGGCGATTTCACATTGTATGAGCAATTTTGGAAATATTTCCTATAATTGCTTATTATGATACCATCTTTACCAGAGGACAAATTTTCAAGGTAGAAAATGGTGGCCCTCCTACATGGGTCAGGGTGAAGTTCTCTTGTGTTGAAAGAATTATAGGTTGACAAAATATTTCCTTTTGCCCAGTCACCGAATGTTTTTTCAATGCTCAGAACATCTCGCAAAAGCATATTGTTCTGGAATACTTGAACAGCATAACCCCATGACACTGAAATTGTCCATGAAAACCGTTTCTCATAGCAAACTGTTTGTTGCAGGATCCTCTGGGAATCAACATTAACTGCTTCAAATAAATGCTGAAAAGCTTTTATAGGTGTCATCATGTTGGGAAAGATTGGATCCGTGTAAGCTGGGTGATGGAGGGACACCAAGGGAGTTACTGGATGTGCAGCCAATAGGCCAAATATATTTCCCGTCACATCAACCTGATCACATTTCATAATCACACAATATATAGAATGAATAAAGATGATATATAAATTGGATAAAGATATATTAACAACTCTTTGAAGCTAGACACCCAACACTTCAAAAGAAAAGAAAAGGAAGATGATGATAGAGGATAAATAGAAAATAAAAAATAATAGGGGTCCTATATTTTTTGTAAAATGGATATTTTGGATATTTAAAAATTTGAATGTTAAAATAATATTGTTGATATAAATTGTAAGAAAGAATAAAGACTGCAAATTGAAGTAAAGATGATATATAAAAGACTACAAAGAAATACTACACAGGAAAAAAAAACTAGAATTTTTAACAAAAACAAGAGTGATGATTAGATAGGATAAAGTATGAATGTATGATAACCCCTCTATTATTATTAATCTAAGGATCAATACACATGTGAAAGAAAAATTGGTATATTTTTGGGCAGGTAAAAAGAAAAATTCTTATATAGGCATAGATCTAATATTTTATAATTAAATATGCTTATAATAAAATTGATGGGATTTCAAAATAAATTAATAATGTATGTTAAATAAAATTTAGTAAAACCCATTTCTTTTTGTAAATATGCTATAAAGTGTTAAAGCGGTATCTATTCGAGAATTTCTGTGTGTCAAATCATTTTAGTGAAAACATTTAGACCGTGGAGGGTTTTTCAAGATTAAAGAAGGAAAATTGAAAGAAGGGTTTAACTTGTATGCCCTGAAAGTGCATAAAACCTATTCTCTTTAAAAGAAAATCGCTTGTCATAATTTTCATCATTTGGAAACTGATAGAATAGTTATTACCTGGTGAAAACCGGGTTCATGTGTTAAGGCAACACCTAGCTCGAGTATACAAGAGTACACCCTAGAATCACTTCCATGCAAATGTGGGTACCTTTCTATACAGGAATCAAAGAACTTGGCCAACACTTTTGCCAGAGGGGAGCTGATAGCAAAACCTGCTCCACCAAAAGCCATTCCAAAACCTAAGAACCTGTTCTGCTTGTAACTCTCGGAGTTTGAGCCAATGTAGTACCAAAGCCTGTGATCATACTTGGAGAGTGTCTTCATCAGATTCTCAGTGAAGAAAACCGTGTCATCATCCCCAAACACATACCATCTAACATCAGAATGGTTCAGTTCCACAGTCTCTTTGACAACACGTGCCATGCGGATAGCTGATCGAAAACCATGCCGGTATGTGTATCTAAACCGCGAAGTATCCTCAGAGACACATAGTGGAGGAGAAGAAGTGGCATCATTGTTTGCATTGTGATGATCTTCAACTGGGAGGGTATCAACGAATACACATCCTCTCATGGTACTATTATTGTTGGGTTTGTTCCACCATAGTTTGGTATATTCCCTCCTCTCAGGCCATGAAGGCCCACTTGCAGCAATGCCAAACACAACATCATCAAGTGTGGTTGGCTTATCAGATACAGGATCTTGTGATGATGAAGAATAATGACGCAAGTCTAGTAGTAGCTTTGATGTGTCTATCTTTTGTGTTAATACAAGGACATAAGTGGCACAAAATGAAGCGGAGATTAATAAAATGAAGTTTTTCAGATGTTGGGTTTTGGTGGTTTTTTGAATTCGCTGCATGTTTATGAGGGAATTTGGATTCAAAGCTTCATTTGCTGGGGTGGCTAATTAACAGGGTTGTATATATGCTGCTAAGTTGAGAGGGGTTAATTGCAGACAAAAATTCAATTGCATATGTATAGTCTAGATGAATTACAAAAGTGCCAGCATAAACGGCGGCGTAAGAAAGCTTTTGAATAGGTTTTATGTCAATAGTTCGTTAAGTAATCTGCACACTTCATTAATTAAAGTTTAACCTATGATTATTGAAAAATAATGTAAAAATTTGGTTGATTTCTTCATAATAAAGTATTAACTAGTTTTTATCAAGTTGTATACCAGTTTCGTCTTTTCCTTCTTTTACACCATTGAGATTAAAAATCTCATTAGTCCACACCAACAGCTAGAATGGCTACTTCAAAGTTCGCAGTTGACTCACTTCATGCATGGAAAAAAATTTAAAAAAAAACAAAAAAAGAATTGCAGCTGAAAAAGGGCTACTTTCTTCTTAAACTAAGTAATATATTGTGTTAGAATCAATACAAATGCATAAAGATAATCACGAATTTAGCATTATTATATACGTTGTTTTACCACATATATATATATATATTGTATCAGCGTGTGCCTTCTTAAGCAAGGAAAAGCACACGTGAATGAGAAATAATATTTAGTTCGAAGGTAAAAATAAAATAAATTTTTTAATAATTAAATTTTATATGTAAAATTATATATAAAATAAAATCATAAAAAATTTAATTTCATTTTTACTCTCTAATCAAATATAATTTTAATGTATTTTTTTATTCTCATTTTATTTATTCATTTTTTTCCTTCTCTCTCTCTGGGGTGATAGGGTGTCCAACAAGTAAGGGTTCAAATAACACTCTTTAAGACAAGAATACCTCCGCCTAGAAAGATGAATAACAGCAAAAATATTGTTTAAATACCCAAAATATAAGTATATATTGGAACATATATTTAACAACTATTAAATATAATAATAATCTCATGTATTCTATCCGCATGTCATATTTAATTATATTAAAATGGGTGTCCTATAAATTTTATTTTATTTTTTGCTTTTAAACAACGCTACTCAGAGAACAAAGAGGACGCGTATTGTGACTCCCAAGATGCAGCTAGCGTATGGACAACAGCTGTGAGGGATTCATTATATATGAAGCCCCAATAGTAATGCTGGGCAAGATTAATGAGTTTTCAGCATGTTACTGCCTTATTCGGAGCGCGAAGATCCCAAGGGAGATGATTGATCATATTCTCACATGCATGAAAATTGAAAAAGTAGTATGGTTTTCCTTTCTAGTCCTTGAAGACAATGACGGTGACAGAAAAAGGAAAGGCAATGGAAAAGAAAGATGCCTCAAGGATCCAGAAAATTTTAGCAAATGGGACAAGAATAATATATATTAACATAAAAACAAGTGGATTTGTATTGCATTTTATTATTTTGTCCACTTGGAGTTAGTATGAGGTCAAATTTAGTAAAATAATATATCTATATAACTATTAATAGAATTTTAAAATTGTCATGGGGCAATTTTGCCCCCATCCTCTCACACTTAGATCTGCCCTCGGTAAGAAGGATGAAAAAAAAAAAATGAGACTAGGCTATTTTGATCATTTTTATACAGTTAAGGACTATGTAAACATCCAAAATAGATGTAACACCAAAGTATTTGCCACCAAAAAGTTTCTTGTTCTTCAAACATTCAAACATTTCTTTTTTTTTTCTTTTTTGAAGTGTTTCTTCTTTTGAAAGATTTCATACTCCCTTAATTTCAAATTTTAACATTTTAAAATATTAGTGTGGAGCTCGATATTAAAAGTCAAGGGCATTTGAAAGTCAACACGAGGATTTGAGTTGAGTGAAATTCACTCTATTCATTTCGATGAAAAAAAGAATAAACTAAATAAAAAATAGGACATTCAAGCTAAAGATTCAACGAATTACTAAGAAATTTTTACATGTGCCCAAAGAATTATGTGATTATGTTTAAATTTTCATACCTAATAATAAAGTGATATTTCAATAAGGCCTGCATGTAATTTACATTTTGAGTTGAAGTGTCATGCACATTCTGATAGCATATGAAGCATTTCCACGTTAAAGATTTCTCACACTGTAGACTACCTCAGTCAACATAAACTAGAGACTAATAGGTGTCTTTAATTTTCAACTGAACATGTTCCCTCAATGAGAGCTTTTTTGGCTGAGCGTAGAAAATGCACATGTAAACCTCTATCTGGTGTTGAAATTATATTTATTTTTTTTGATAAATTGAGAAAGAATCTAAAAGCCCACAAAACGCGGACAAATTACATGTTCATCCTTGAGATTTCCAAAAATATATATATCAAACTCCAAAATTTCTCTTAATATTATACTCCACTCTAAAAGAAGGGCAAATTTAGTCCCTTAAAAAAATGGTCCATCAAGAATTAAAGCATATGACACATTAGTCCCTACATATGCTAAGTCTTCGTTAATCAAACACAAGGTTCAAACGATGTCATTTTGGAGGATTCAATCATTTCCCCTATTCAAAAAACTCGCTTCTTTGATACATGATGAATTTCAAATTAGTTTTGTGGGAAAAATAAATACTAAAATGACTTCATATATATTGCTCAAGAAATATACCTGTGATTTCAACGTGTAACATAAAATGTCACATTTTGTTAAAGTTTAATGGATAGATTTCACAAATAAATTAATCTGTCTTATATATTTTGATTCTTGATAGACTACATGAGAGTTTTTTTTTTCCTTGGATGATGAAATTGTAGAATATAATATTTTTAAAGGATAAGATTGAGTGTTCACTCTAATTTAAAAGTAGCAAGACTATATGAACAAGAAGAGAAAGATTTACTCCTTTAAAATCTTAAGCAGGTCGTATGGACTATGATTTATCATATTTCAATCAATCTGCTAGTTAATCAACACTGAACATCTAGTTTTCTTGGCTTTCAATAATTAATTAATGAGCAAATACTTTTATTGGTGCTAATATTTTAGTTTGACATAAGTTACACATTACTGGTATATAACATCCTCGAAGCCATGTATACGCTATACAAGTACACACACACATAGATATATATATATATATATATATATATATATTTCTGTATTAATTAATATGGTCAAAAACTTCCAGTCATCACTTCAGATGATGTGTGCATTGTTGTTGTACTATCATATGCATTGTGTTGAATAAAATTTGCTCATTATTTTATTTGAAATGTAATTCGTTTCGAGAATTGGTTTGTACATGGATGCCAATCTTCATATTTGTCTGGAAATGAAGAGAATTGATGTAACAATGGTTTCTTACATCAATTCTCTTCATTTCATCACATTCCCAGACAACATATACGTTGTGGCTCCTAATCAATAATCATTCTCTTCATACAGCCCCAAACTGTGGCTTATTTTTTAAGCTCTTACACAATATATAGGCCTTCATATCTGTGCTATTTAGTCAATTACACCAAATGATATTGTGTTGAGTTTTCTCAAAATTTCCAAATAAAACCGAGGATAACATTGTACTCCCCATAAAACCAGGAAAATAAATATTACTTCCCTCCCTCATCCTATGTGCTTTTCTTTTTAATTTACCTGGTTTCTATATATGATTTTGTTGATGAGTGAATTTCTTTGACATGGGATTGCTAAGTTTGTGTTGAACAGACTAAATTATTTTTATCAGTTTAAATAAGCTGCTTTGCTAGGCATCTACTGCATATGAATTTCCATATACAACATTCTTCTATGATGCCTTAGCTTGGCCGGACAACACGGATTTAATATATATTTCTGAATTAATCAAATTTTTCAGTGCATATAAATCAATTCATCATCTTTGCATTCTCTTATTCCAATTTCCATTATGTCACGGGCGCTAGAGTTCAATACATCACAACAGTGCCTTCTTGGACTCTGCAACTGCAACACAGAATAGAATAGTTAGTAAGAAGTTTTAGCACTCCAAATTCCAAAGCCATCACCTAACAGCCCCGAAGAGATACCATACTATAATTTAGTATTATAGATTACCTGTTTGATGTCTAGCTCTAACTTTTTAGAGACCACTTTGATCATTTCCAGTCTCCTTGGTGATTTCACATTGTATGAGCAATTTAGGAAATATTTCCTATAATTGCTTATGATACCATCTTTACCAGAGGACACATTTTCAAGATAGAAAGTGGTGGGTCTCCTACATGGGTCAGGATGAAATTCTCTTGTGTTGAAAATATAGAGGGTTGACAAAAAATTTCCTTTTGACCAGTGTGTGAATGTTCCTTGAACGCTCAGAACATCTGGCAAAAGCATACTGTTCTGGAATACTTGAACAGCATAACCCCATGACACTGAAATTGTCCATGAAAACTGTTTCTCATAGCAAACTGTTTGTTGTAGGATCCTATGGGAGTCAACATTAACTGCTTCAAATAAATGCTGAAAAGCTTTTATGGTTGTCATGTTGGGAAAGATTGGATCTGTGTAATCTGGGTGATGAAGGGATAACAATGGAGTTACTGGATGTGCAGCCAATAGGCCAAAGGCATTTCCCTTTAAATCAACCTGATCACAATTCATAATCACACAATATGAGATTAATAAAAATGATATATAAAACACTACAAAGAAATGCAACACAGCCAAAAAAAAAAAAAACTAGACTTTTTTTAAAAAATCAAGGGTGATGACTAGATGGGATAAAGTAATGATAACTCATTTATCAATGAAAGGATCAATACACATATCAAATAAAAATACTTGTATAAATATAAATTTAATACATTATATTTAGATATACTAACAATAAAATTGATAGGACCCAGAAAGAAAGAAGTGAATGTGTGGTGAGTAAAATTAATAAGATTTATTTTTTTTTTTTGTATTATTGTAACTGTAATCAGACCTAAGGTTTTAGAATTGTATTATAACAATCTCTCCATCATGGAATCCTTTTGGTAAAACTTAAAAAGTTCTGATCTCTATCGGGTTTTTAAAGACTAAATAGAGGGAAATTGGAAGAAAATCACCCATAATTTTCTGCATTTCAAACTAACGGAGACTGTTACCTGGTGAAATCCGGGTTCATGTGTCAATCCAACACCTAGCTCGGTTATACAAGAGTAAACCCTGGCATCACTTCCATACACATGGGGGTACCTTTCTATACACGAATCAAAGACCTTTGCCAACACTTTTGCCAGAGAGGAGCTGATAGCAAAACCTGCTCCACCATAAGCCATTGCAAAACCGAAGAACCGGTTCTGCTTGTAACTCTCGGAGTTTGAGCCAATGTAGTACCAAAGCCTATGATCATACTTGGAGAGTGTCTTCAACAGATTCTCAGGGAAGAAAACCGTGTCATCATCCCCAAACACATACCATCTAACATCAGAATGATTAAGGGCCATAATCTCCTTCACAACACGCGCCACACGGATTGCTGATCGAAGACCACCCCGGTAAGTGTAGCGAAACCGTGATGTGTCTTTAGAGACACATAGAGGAGGAAGAGAAGAAGAACTAGTATCATTGTTTTTTGCATTGTGATGATCTTCAACTGGGAGAGTATCCACGAATACACATCCCCTCATAGTACTATTATTGTTGGGTTTGTTCCACCATAGTTTTGTATATTCCTTTCTCTTAGGCCATGAAGCCCCACTTGAGGCAATGCCAAACACAACATGATCAAGTGTGGTTGGCTTACTAGACACATGATCTAGTGATGATGATGAATAATGATGCAAGTTTAGTAGTAGCTTTGATGCGCCTAGCATTTGTGTTGATACAAGGATATAAGTGGCACAGAATGAAGCGGAGATTAATATAATGAAGTTTTTCAGAGATTGGGTTTTGGTGGTTTTTTGAGTTATTAGCTGCATGTTTATGAGGGAATTTGGATTCAAAGGTTTATTTGCTGCGGTGGCTTAACAGGGTTGTATATATGCTGCTTAGTTGAAAGGGGGTTAATTACAGACAAAATTCAACTGGATATGTATATTATGCTTAAATTACAAAAGCGCCAGCGCAAACCGCGGCGTAAGAAAGCTTTTCAAGAAGACTTTAACGTTTCATTCTTTCAAGGTAGTTACTTCTTTAAGTGCGTATTCCACGAGGTTGGTTTGTACCCAGAAGAAACCCAAACGGAGATACAATTTCTTCTTGAACTAAGTAATATATAGTACTATGTTAGAATTGATACAAGTGCATATATAAAGATAATCGCGAATTTAGCATTATATATGCATTGTTTAATTTAGTATAATATACTGTTTTATTATTACTATATATTTTGTATATCATGTGTGAACTTTCTTAAGTGATGAAAAGCACGCAAGAATAATACCTCCGCCTATAATTGAAATGAAAAGAACAAAATATTGGGACTTGCAAGTCCTAAAATGCAGCGTAAAATTGTTATTCTAACACTCATAAATAGGTGTCTAATTAAGAACACTCACTCCTTTACTATTTGATATGACAGTGGCTCTCATTTTTTCCAACCATTCATCACATCTAGCATATGTTTGGTTAGAGGATAAAAATTATATAAATGAGTTTCATGTATTATTTTACATATAAAATTCATTTAAATAACTTTTACTCTCATTTTTATCTATTCCTGAACCAAACACACTCCTAATGATGATAGAGGACACCCACTTTTAAGTGTTGGAATAATAATGTCCAATGCAGCGAATAGGCAACAAGTGTGAGGGATTCATTATGAAGCCCCCATAACGGTAATACTGAACAAGATTAATGAGTTTTCAGCATTTTACTTTCCTTATTTGGAGCCCGCAAAGGCAAATCCCAAGGAAGATGATCTCAATCATATGCATGAAAAGTATGGTTTTCCTTATTATGCCAGTCCTTGAATCCTGCAGCATGCTGTGTTCGGATCTCTCATCATCAAGGTGTTTAATTGAAAATCACAAAAGGCTCGTGAACTCGTGTTGTGACACACGTGTTTTATGTTATGAGCAATTACTATATGCTGTACGAGCAAGAGATTATTTCTCTTCTTCTATTCCACTTTGCATCATAAATAATAATTGCATTTTTCAAACCAGTGCCTATTAAAAAGCATAATTGTTAAGTTTTTAAGGGGTGTGGTAGGTAAGAGAACTTTTAATTTTACCTATTGTGGACACGTGGTTAGAAAAACTCATAACAATTTAATTTATGATGGTTTAAAGATGCTAATGAATAATTGGTGAAATAGTGATGATCTGCGAAAATAATTTATGAAGCAATGAATAGGGTGGATGTTACTACGGGGAAGGAGAAAATGTGGTAAATTGACAAAGTAAATATGACTAAAGTGAAAAAGTTGATAAAATATAAAGGTGATGAATCAACCATCCTTAAATGAATAATTTTTATTATATATAGATTTTATTAAATAATCTAAGGATTTATTTAGGTTAACTTGAGAATGTTAATTTGCCGTATCATTTTGTATAACAAAAATTTAAATTCACATTATTTTTCAGAAAATATTTGCAGGGTAATTGATAAGAATTGGAGAAATGTATTTTTTATTTTTTAGAAAAATATTTTTAATTAAAAATAAATTTTTTTAAATTTTTGAGAAAATATTTCACAATTGCATGAGAGGATAGTCAGCAGTGAACAATTCCTATAAATCCAACTTTCTCCGTTGCACATTTTGAAAAAGTGCCTAAGTGCCAACATGATTGGACCATTGAAGCGTGACCTTTTATCCTCCTCCGAGTTAGTCAGCACCCATAAATATAACAATATGAAAAAGATGGTGCCAGCTTTTTTCGATAATTAATAACTGCTGAGACAGTAGTATAAGATACATCAATAGTACACAAACCCGATTAAAAGGTCAATTGAAAAATGACAAACATGACTAGAGAACCAATCATATTACAATCGAAAGACAAAAAAAAAAAAACTTGTCCAATTTTTCATCAAGGCCTAATCCTTAGCTAATAATTTAGTTGGGCATCATCGAAAAATGTCTAATCGCAAGGTCTTGAATCAAAGGATGTCACAACAGCTTCTTCGGCAAAATTAGTTACATAGGTACACAAAACACTATCCCCACGAATAGAGCATGAAGAAAGTGGAGGTCGTGGCCATACATGGCACAACATCAAACCCTCAATCCTCAAGGACTAAACCAAATCAAATACAAAACTGGAATTGCAAAAAACGAGAACTACAACAATCAAAATCAATTTTGCAAACTGAAAAGAGGAGGGCAAAACGAGATTTGCAATAACCAAACTAAAAAAGTCAAAAGAGACGACAACCATAATAAAATCGAAAAATGGATGAGAACATGCTGGGGAACGAGAGGGGAAGGAGAGAAGGCAAAACATCCAACTCTAAAACAGATCCTGAGACAAATTTGGTTCCACAAACTGAGAATTCGACCCCCCAATCTTCCATCTGTAACTCAACCATCATCATCATCGAAGGCTCGATACTAGCATCCAAAGAGTGTGTTGATGATGTGTGCATCTGCCAACTCTTCTCGATATATCTTGCGATGGTCCATTCATCTCCGACATTGAATTTTGTTTCACTTGCGATGATTCAAAGATACAATAAAATTAATTTCAGAACACAATTAATTGTTGAAATTTAATGAAAATTAAAGCAGTACTTATACTCGAAATAATGCTTGGAAAAAGGTGAACTAAAAAATTTTTAAATGAAAAATAAATATTTTGCCTGTTTGATATGAGAAGTTGTCTAAAAATGAATTGGTATTGTGCGTATCAATAACAACACTCTTCTTCTTTGCCTTCTATAACAAGAATTACCACTTTTTCTTCTTCTGAAAGACTTCATATGCTCTCTTAATTTTTTTCATTGTATGGCAACTTAAATTTACTAACAAAGGATGTATCGGTAGTAAAAGATTTGCTCTCTCATACCAGGACTGAAATTCAAACTCTGAAAAATAATTATTGTCAAGAATGTGTCTCAACTCGTAATCGCAAGAACGTTGTCTAGTGCAAAGTAAAGCAACAATTGCTAAGATAAAGTGCTGAACCTAATACAGGGAAGTAGTCTAGTTATTTAAACCCATTTTTGGGATATCAAATTACATATACCTACTCTCACAACATAAATATTTGCTGGATTCAAGTAGGACCTTATTCAAACTATGGCCAAAATTCCTTTCATTCTTATAAGGTATCTCATTTGATATTATCTTTTTATTGAAAAAAAAAAAGGTTCACTTCTCATATTTGGGGTGAACTGGATACATAGAAAACCATTCCCTCATACTAAGCGTGTGTTTTTCCTTTTTCTGTGTGAGTTTTGGTTGAACTGAGCGAATTACTCTAGCACCTTACTATGTTGTGCTTCAAGCATACATCATTAAAGTTGGAACTGGGAACTCTGTATTGAAGATGCACTTCCAACCATCTCTTGCCATCCCATATACACCTAGCAAGGTTCTTCGAAAATGCCTTATGCTAGAGCATATTTAAAGAGATTTGATGTGCCGCATTTGATCTATCAGTGCATGTAAATCAATTCTTCATCTTTGCATTCTCTGATTGCAACTTCCATGAGGTCACCAGCACTAGAGGCCAATACATCACAACAGTGTCTTCTAGGACTCTGCAGCTGCAACACAAAGGAAATTTATTTTAGTATTAGATACCCATTATTTAAATATCAAATGGGGACATCAAAATGTGACATTTGGAGACAGAGATAGAAACAAGAGAAAACATATACTAATGCCTATGATATAAATCATAGTGTCCTCACAATGATACCTGACAAATTGATACAGAATACATTTCACTAAGTATTATTTCTAATATAAAGCCATCTTCCTGATAGTTCTGAAGAAATAACAAAGTGTCAAATATAGGTTACCTGTTTGGTGTCAAGGTCTAGCTTATTTGTGACTACTTTGATCACTTCCAGTTTGTTTGTTGGCAAGTCATGTGAGCAATTTTGAAAAGATTTTCTGTAATTGCTGATGATGCCATCCTTACCATAAGACACCTCGTATAGGTAGAAAATTGTGGGCCTTCTACATGGGTCAGGATGAACTTCTCTTGTGTTGAAAATAAATATTCCTGCCAAAACATTTCCTTTCTTCCACTGCTTGAATGTTTTTTCCGCTCTCACAACATCTGGTAAAAGCATGTTGTTCTGGAATACTTGAACAGCATAGCCCCATGACACTGAAACTGTCCATGAAAACCTTTTGTCATAGCAAACAGTTTGTTGTAGGACCCTCTGGGAATCAATATTTACCGCTTCAAAGAGATGTTCAAGAGCCTTTGCAGTTGTCATGTTGGGAAATATTGGATCTGTGTGAGCTGGATGATGTAGGGACAACAAGGGAGTCACTGGATGTGCAGCCAATAGGCCAAAAATATTTCCCCTCAAATCAACCTAATTCAATTTCATAATCACACAAGATATTGGATATAGGGTTAATAAGTATAGTGATGCTCCCTATTCAAAAAAATATATCCAACTTTTTGTACAGTAATAGTTGTTAGATAAAATGAAGTAAAGGGTGAGTTTCGGGCCCTAAGAATGATAAGTCTATTTGTTTCGTGACGCAGAGATCGGGGTTGAATCAGGAAGCAGTCTCTGCATTTCTGAGTGTGACTACGTATATCTATCCTCCCTCAGACCCCACCAAACGAGAGCCTCATGCACTTGGCTATCCTTTTTTTCATTGTTAGATAAAATGATGCATTAACTACTTATTTGTTCAAGGGTTAATAATCACGGCAAAAAACTTTGAAAATCAATTCTAGCAAAATCTCTTGCTCTGACATTTCTTTAATATGTATGATCAAGAGAGAAAATTAATTACCAGTAATTTTCAACATTTTGAAGCTAATTGGTTACCTGATGAAATCCGGGTTCGTGTGTTAATCCCACACCAAGTTCTGTTATGCAAGAGTACACCCTGGAATCACTTCCATACACATGGGGATACCTTTCTATACAGGAATCAAAAACCTTGGCCAACACTTTTGCTAGAGAGGCACTAATAGCAAAGCCACCTCCGCCAAAAGCCATTCCAAAACCAAAAACTTGGTCAGCATCATAAATCTCAGAATGAGCACCAACATAGTACCAAAGCTTGTGATCGTACTTGGAGAGAATTTTCACCAGATTCTCCGGTAAGAAAATGGTGTCATCATCCCCAAACACATACCATCTAACATCAGAATGATTAAGGTCCAGGGTCTCTTTGACAACACGTGCCACCCGGATTGCTGATCTTTGACCACCGCCCTTGTAAGTGTAGAGAAAATGTGAAGTGTCACCAGAGACACATAGAGGGGGAAGAAGAGAAGTGTCATTGTTGTTAGCATTGTCTTCACTTGGGAGGCTATCAACAAATACACAACCCCTCATTCCCTTATTGGGTTTCCACCATAGTTTTGCATATTCCTCCCTTTTGGGCCATGAATTCCCACTAGAAGCAATTCCAAACACAAGATGATCAAGTGTTGTTGGCTCAGAAACATGTGGTAGTGAAGGGTCCACATTTACTAGCCTTGATGTGGCCAAGAGTAGCATAGAAACAAAGAGAGTAATGGCACAAAATGTTGAGGAGACTAAGATGAATTTGATCAGAGGTCGGGTTTTTGTGATGGGGTTCTGAATTGGCTTCATGTTAAGGTGGGAAAATTGGATGAAGCTCTGCCAGATGATGCAGAGGATTATTGGTCACGATGGTGGTGCTGCTATATGTGAGAAAAAGTTTGAAGTTTGAATTAGATAAACCATACAAAAACCGGTAATCCTATTTCAATACCTATTTTTGAGTTACTCATTTACATACCCACTTTCTTACCATTAGATGAAATTATAATCTACACTTATCTACACTCATCCATTTTATCCAACAATGATAAAATAAATATCAAGATGAGACACACAAAAATAAGTGTTAGAATAATATTATTGTAAAAAACAAGTTGGAATCACATGACTCTATATAAAAAGTGCCACCACAATGTGCGGCTTAAGAAAGCTTGGGAACTTTGAGGTTTCAAGTTACTTAGTGGGCTTGCTCGTCCATGTGTCATCAAATTCAAGTCAACCCCTATAAACATATTGAATTTGATTGATCCCATGAGTTAAATTATATGATATTATATTAAAGATCAATCATATCAAATTTTAAAAGAATTATATAATAAAATTAGATAATAATAGATATCTATTCTAATTATCTGCCAACATAAAGTGATAAAAATGAAATTTCAAACCATTTTTAAATGGTATAAAATTTGATATATTTGATCTATCATGTATAAACTTTCAATTCAACAATTGGGTTGATAATGAAATGTTATTTTCATATAAAGTTACTAAAGAGTATAAGTATACCAAGACTTATGCTAATGTGTAAATGAATCTCCACTCATGTGTCTGTAGAGAATAGCTTAAGTGAAAGAAATGATTTATTATAATAGTGAGAATAATAAATTTGAGTCATTGAATCTTATAGTAAAGATCAGTATTAATACATAAAATCTTGTGATATTTTAAAGTGGTTACGTAATTATTAATTATTATTAATAACTTTTAATTATAATTATTAATTATTATTAATAACTTTTCTGATTGTGATTCCATTGAATCGGAAGTGTTTAATAATGCTGTCACCCTTTATTCAACGTTTTTTTTTATCCGCTGCTACTCTTATTCATCGTTTGTCAGGGGTCAACCTATTTTAACTTTTTTATTTCTGTTTTGCTAAAGTGTACCAAAATGAATGGTTTGTAGGAAAATTGAGTCAAGCGACAATTTTTTTTAATAAAGTATTTATAAAATGGCTCACCAATGGAAAAAATTCAAAAATCAAAACAAGTCATGGTGATGTATTAAAGAAAAATCAAAATATAATTATATAACACCTAATTTTTATAAAATAAGATGATGAAAAATTAATGTAATTTTGACAAAATTTATAAAATATTTATATTAACTAAGATAAAAAAAAATTATTTTCAGCAATATGTTATAAAAAAATTTATAATATTTCATTAAAATTGCATTAATTTTATATCATCTTATTTTATATAAAAATATCTGTTACTTATATGTTTTGGTATCCTCCTTTTAACATCCAAAACAAAGAGACAAAGGATGGGGCTCGCTTCTTGACATAAAGGCCGTGTTTGACAACTGTTTTACAGGAAAGGTTTTTATCTTAAAAAATAGAAGATAAAAAAGAATTTGTTTGGGAAGTTGTTTTCTTTATTTAATTTTAAAAATTGAAAAACAGAAAAAGAGTTTTTAAAACAGAAAACCAAAAACAAGTTAGACTTGTTTTCAAGTCTTTTGTTTTTAAAAAGAAGGGAAAACACAGTGGCAAGTTAGTAATATTGATGTTTTATTGATTTGAACCCAAACCATCCCAAAATGTGAAACCCTGAAAACACTCCGTTCATTCGCGCCTCACCATCCTCTGTAGCAACGCCACAGAGCTCCTCCCTTATTCGCCGACGCACGCCAACCAGCTCCACCAGGGCAAGCGATCCGGCTCAGCCGGCGCACGCGACTCAGATTTGCCCCATCTCACGACCCAACCCAACTCCGCGCTTGCACTCGACCCAAATCAGAGGTGAAGTTGTGCGTGGGCAATGGTAGCTTGGAGCAGAGCACTGGAGTTAGCAGTTGTTGCAGTTGTGCTTGGTACACGTTGCTGAGGCGCAAGCAGCCGTGACTCAGCACGGACCTTCCCGCGGCAGTGGCAGATTCCACGGTAGAGGAGACCGTGGCTTCGCGGCTTTGCGAAGGATACCGGCGGATGAAGGGGGACAGGTGGTGGTTTCTGGTTGCAATTTGAGGTGTCGGCAAAGGACGACTGAGCTTGATGACGATGGTGGTCTTGATTTTTTCTTCTCTAGTTTTTTATGATTTTTGGCTTGTGGCTTTGGTGTTTGGTTTCTGTTTTGGCTATGATGAGGGGGATGAGATGCTAATGGCTGTTGGTGATGGATGAAGAGTAATGGTCCAATAATGATGGTGGTTAGTTATGATGAAGGAATGTGGTTAGTGAACTCAGGTGAAGGGGACTATGAAAGAATGGTTTCACATTTTTCAAATCATTGTGCCTATCTCTATGTGTGTGTGTGTGTGTTTTATGCTTAGGAAGAAGATGAAGATGATAATAAGAACACAATACTGACGATGGTGATAGACGTAGGAGAGTGAAGGAGTTGCTTGCTATGAATGTCACTCTCCTCCCCTTGCTCTTCCTCCTCTATCTCGATTTCTTCGTTGTTTTTTATAATAATGCACAATTTGCAAACAATTCTTTATTTTATTAATTTCTAAAGTTATTTTTTTAAAAAATTATTCAAACTAATTTTCTATTTTTCACTATTATAAAACTATTTTTGAAATTAAATTGTCAAGCATGTTTTTTTTTCTAAAAAAGTTAAACTTAAATTTATTTTCTAAAATAATTTTAAAAAATTTAAAAATAAAAACACTTCTAAATAAGCTCAACATTTTCTTTGTTTGTTTTTCTTTGCTCATTTATCAAAAAAAAAAAAAAAAAGGCAAAGAGACAAGAGTCAAGTATTAATTTTCGTTAGTCTTCATTCAAAAGTATTAATTTTCGCCAAACTAGATGGTACCATGGATTGCACGAAAAGTTCGTTTTTGATCTTTTTTAATTTCAATTTATTTAAATTATTTAATATTTTTGTTTATAATTCATCAAAAAATATATTTTTATTTATAATATATTCAGTTAAATTTGATAAATTATGTCTATATATATTTTTAACTTTTAAATAAAAGCTTATACAAATAATTTCTATCAAAAGTAGTTATTTTTAGTTGATAAAAAATTACTTAATTATATGTTTCGTTTGCCATTTGCATCAAGTAAATCGTGCTAAGATTTTTTTAGCAAGAAAGGTGAAAATTAATTTTTTTCATAAGTTACTCTTTTTTACTTCTACAAAAAAATAATAACTGAAAAATATTTTTTTTAATTCTGATTTTTATTAAAAATTATCCAAATATATAAAAGTAGTTTTTTTTTAAAATGAAAAATTGATTCTGCGACTTCAAAATCTCGTATAAACGTAACCCTATATATAAAAGTATACTCTATATACTGTTATCTTAGGTGAGAGAAAGCACGCAAGAATTTCTCCGTGGAGGAGAGGAAAATAAGACAAATGTAGTTGCGGAAGGGCCGCTGAAGTTTCCAACCCATAACTCGTAAATTGGACATGCCAGATTAACGTGGAAATGGAAAATGGAATTGGGGTCCAAATCTAATCTAATCTAATCTAATAATATAAATTAATAAGAATATGATCTACTAAAAAATTAAGAAGAATATGATTTGTGGCGGATCCTCCAATCTTGCTGCCATGTTTTTATATCTAAGGAAAGCGTTTGATTACCGATTAGAATAAAAGGGTTAGGATGTGACACGTAAGTAAATACTCATCTGAATACAAAGATATAAAGTCTGGGTCTGGGATTGGACCTCTAACTCCAAGAGGCCCAAGAAAATCTACCCAAACTCAGCCCGGATAGCTTCTTTACTTGATGGGCCAAGCTCGTGCTATACATAATAAGGTTCACAAGTCTGACCCAAAAAAAATTAGTTTGACAAGTGAAAAAGACCTAATGAGACAATGAATTACTCATAGAAAAATCAGGAGGATTAGGATAATCAGTAGCTAACTAGGTTTCTAAAGTATTTAATTAGGAATTTAATTTATGGTGATATATATAGAGAGGGTTTCATAATAAGAGGCAAAAAAATTTACTCATAAAAAATTCAGAGAGTACCTGAAAAGCCAGAATAATCTATGTGTATCATTTTTCTTCTATTGGATAGATGCTTTTAGATGAAGCTCGCAAAGAACTTCTTGTTTCACGGAGTTATCGTTGGCTCTCTAATAGAAGAAAGCCGTATCTACATTGCAGATTAACTGGGTTTCTTTTGTTGTTCACTGTTTGTACATTCCAAGTCAGGGGCTACTAGTTGTTAGTTATTTCTTTTCTCCCTCTGACAAGTTGGTTGAGAGCTTTGGCCCTTCTATATAATTTCAATGTTACCGGAAAAAAAAATTGATAAATGGCATAAAAAAATTTATATTGTTATTTAAATAAAAGATGTAAAAGGACAAAGTATTATGTCTATTGATACATGTTACCTGTTATAAGTATTCTTTTTTAATAAAATATGCTTCCCTCTCTTGAGAGAAGTCTTTATTATACTCCCCACTTTATTTCTAAAACATACACTTCCCCCTCCTTCAAATTTAAGAAATGTTAGGATCTGTTTGCTTTATATTTTCCATTTTCCAATTTTCAGTTTTCAGTTTCTAGATTTGTAAAGGAAAAACTAAAAATCAGAAATGAATTTTCGCTTTTCGCTTTTTCGCTTTTTCATTCACAAAATAAAAATGTAAAACCTAAATCTAAAACCAAACAAAAGAAACAAATGCTTACGTTTTATATTTACTTTCAAATTTTTTTTTATTAATTCTTCATTTTTCATGCTTATTATTTCATTTTTTTTTACCATAACACCCTTTATTGATAGTTATTTTTTTACAAATTAAAATATACGTGACTTATAATAATATAAAATATTGATATATTTATATTTACATGTATTTAATTTAATTTATAATATTTTACTATATTAATAAAATAAATTATTGATGGTAAAAATAATTATAACAATTATTTTTAAAAGTAAAAAGTTACATATTTTTCAGCTATTTATTTTAGAATAAAAATATTTATTAATTTGTATATAGATAAATTACTGAGAGCATAATAGAATAATTGTGATGTTACAATAACAATATACATTCATGTTGTGAAAAATATTAAAAAAATACATAAGCTTTATGTTTGAACATATTTATTACAAATTATTGTTACTATTAATTATTTTTACATTTAGTAATTTGTTTTCTTAATATAATATTATTTTAAAATTATTATATATATATATATATATTAGGATTTGGATCTTCCAAATTGAGAATCTCACTTTAGATCTTAAAAAGGTAATTTCACCCTTAAATTAATAGCATAAAGAGAGCTCAACTTTTAACTTTTTTATCCAGAGGTAAAATCTTCTTATTTTATTCTCTAAACTAAGATCTTTACTTTAGAGGATTCTTATCTTATAATTTAATATTTTATATTATTATAAGCTATATATATTTTATTTTATGAAAAATTAATATGTATAATTGATAAAAGGGTATTTTAGTCAAAAAATATATTAATAAGTATGAAAAAAATGAAAAATTAATGAAAAACTTGAAAATTTGCTAAAGCGTAACTTATCTCTGTAACTAATTTTACGGAATATTAAGCATAACCCCTTTTAACAGCACTTTTCCCCCTGTATTTATGAAGCTCGGATTGAATTTAAGATCACACACACATTCAACGGACCCAAATCCCTAATATAGCTCATTCCTAATATTAATCTAATCTCATAATAAGATAAAAGATACTTACACAGCGCATGCATACAAACAAAATAGCATACAGCTAGCTTCTTTGCTTTAAGTGACGTGAAATATGCTGATTCCTCTTTTAACATTTTTCGGTAGTCAGTGAGTGCATGCTTTCCGTCAATATTTATTTGTCATTTTTTTTTTTAGTAAATAACATATGTTGTACCTTAAAAAAAATTTTACAGGATTATTTAGTTCCTCAAAAATTAAAATTAAACTTGTGATCTTTTAAGATTTTAATAGTAGGATACATTATTACTTTTATATGTATTTAATTCTTTAAACATTAATAAAATTGCATATCGATCTATTAACATGGTGTTAAGTAATGTATATGTCATTTAAAGTGAAATAGAATTTAAAATGACTCATTTTGATAGTTGAAATTAACAAAATAAGCCATTTAAATCTCTATTATAAGTCATAAAGTGATTCATTTTGTGTGATTTTAGACCTAAAAATGAGTATAAGATGTTCCCAAATAACATCATTTATCTTGTTTCTAATGTTTTAATATCATGTTATCATTATACAATGTCACATTTGTAAGTCCACTAATAAAAAATTAATAAAGGGACTAATATGTCTATCATTTTCAATCTTAAGAGACCATAAGATTAATTTTTTTTCTTGAAGCATTAAATAATCCGTTATAAAAATTTTAAGTGATATTCACTCTTTTCTTTTTCTCTTTTTTTTCCTCCTGCTATTGTTGCATACTTGCATTGCATTGCATTCACAAGTTTCGGAGTTTCAGTTCCCTCCCTCAACAGCCCCAAATCAGAAACAATCCCTTAGTTCAGTGATGTCTCGGTCCAATAATTTAAATATGATTACTTGACATCTATCCAACCTGCATGATAGATATAGGCTCTTTAGTGGTTGTCTGTTGTGCCAATTTGAACGGTTAGAATTCATAGCAGGACTCTTCCATTCCAAGATCACCAAAGGCACCGAACTCAATAATTTACCATCTTCCGTTCGCCCACGTCCATCAACTTCCTGTTTCCTTGGAATCACCAACTCCTGTTCGTGGCAATTGATGTTGCGGTGATGCTCCTAAGGTTTCAACCATACATGTGGACTAATATGTGTCATCCTCCTCAAGATCAATAATTTGTGGACAAGGACAACTTTTGCACTTCACACCATTGCAAAAGGTACTAAGTTATTATTATATATATATACACGTTTTGTTAGTTCAAAGTGGTTTCGAATCTATCTTTTCTTTAAATAAAGTTTTGAGTTTGAATTTTCATTTTTTTAAAAAATAATAGTGATACAATATGGCTCGAAGCCATTTCGTGAAAAGACGGACAATTTGTTGTTGTAGTCAATCACAACATTCGTAAACAAAGTACGAAATTAGTTTTTCATATGCTGAGAAGCTTTTCCTTTTAATAAATTAAGTGGCATCATAAGAGTTTTATTCCTGTAATATACCAGTTAAGTTCAAATCAAATTAATTAAAGGATAGTAAAATTTAGATGATGATGGTTTTTTCTTTTTTTTCAAAGAAATAAGCATTAATTTTTCTGGTCCAACTATGGAAGACAAAGAATGGCCAAAAACACTGCAGAAGTTCTCAACCAATACCAAAAAAGTCAATCAGTTTTCCAATTTCCATTCCTAGTAGTGGCCTTACGTGCGATGATTCAAAATGGACCTTGGTGGGTCACTAGTTTAAAAGGTGCTAATTCTAGACCATACAATAGACCTTTCTTCTTTAGGAACCTCAATTGGCTTCGTAACCACTCAAACAAACACAAATTATGGCTCATAACAACCCTTGAAGCATCTTAGGAAGCTTCAAGCTTAATCATGTGTTAGCTTTTTATTTTTTTATTTTTTACTTTGTCAAAACAAGTAGAGTCACAAATTTTCTTTTATCCCTCTTCAATGACCAAAATGACCTCTTTGGCATCATAGGAAAATGACAAATGGGATGAAATAAAAACACACAAACACAGGTTACGTGACGCAGTGGCATATATCCATGTCCTTGTCCTAAAAAGAATATGTCCAAAGAGCCTGTATGTATGTGATTCAAGCTGAAGACTAGTTATAAAAAGGCTTGTATTCATCTATACCAAGCTACACCATTTATACAACAAAACTGTATACCAACAAGCTTTAGTTGTAGTTACCACATAAAGCTTCTCTTCTCAATCAACATGTGCAAAGGTGCAGAAGGAAAAGGGCATGGTGGTTTCTGTAGGAGCTTCCAACCTGAAAAAAGGGCTTCAAGGGGTGCAACAAGAGGCTTTTCTAATACATGCTGTGAGCTATGCGGGTTAAGGGCTTCATTGTATTGCCAAGCTGATGATGCATATTTATGTAGAAAATGTGACAAATGGGTTCATGAAGCCAATTTTTTGGCCCGTAGGCACATTAGGTGCTTTCTCTGCAACACATGTCACAACCTTACAAGAAGATACCTCATTGGTGCCTCATTAGAGGTTGTTCTTCCAGCCAATGTAAGCTGGGCCATAGGAAACTTGCCTAACAACAGCACCAATAACACAAAGTGTTCAAGAATGCATGATGGCACTTTTCTTTAGCTTCCATCTTTTCTTTTTAGGTGATCTTCTGTGTGTTGGGTTTGTATTCTCTTGGTTCATAGAGAGCTTAGTGAATATCATCAATTTTCTGAAAATGGGTAAGTGCCAAAATTTTTCTGAATATCATCATATCATATCATGTATGTGATACAAAGAAGTTGCTAATGCAATTAGATTCAGAAGAACTAGAAACTAAGGAAGCGTGTCCAATCTTTTAGGTGCTTTTAACTTCGGATAGATTTAGTTAATTCTTATTTAATTTCTATCATTATTTTATTGTAAACCATTAATTACCAAATCGGGGAAACAAATTTCTGGCATCAATTAATTATGTTAGTTGTACAATAAAAACGTGTTTGTTACATGCCAGAGGTAGCTCATTTGGTCAATCTTTCTTTATGTATCGTTATGAGTTGAGTTAGATTCTCAGTTTCTTTTGTTGGTGAGTGATCTGTAACTATTTTTATAAGTGTTCAATAAATCTGAAAATATGTCCTGACTTTGGATTGAAACAAGTTTTCCTCTTACCTAAACTTTTATTAACAAAAAAAAGAAAAAAAGAAAGAAAGAAAGGAAGAAAGAAAGAAGCATGTATGTTCCTGGCATATCATACACCAATTTGGATTACTTGCTTGTGCCATAAAATATATCTCTAAAAAGCTACTAAATCGAGCTTTTGAGTAATTCCATGTATTGTTGTCTCTCTTACAGAGACGATCAGGTCACCATAATAATTTGTATTAGCCTTAAAATAAAAGAGTAATATGTCATGGACAAACTTCATGGTAGCTTGTGTTAGAAAGTCAGCCTATAATTTTGCCGGTTTAATTCAGATAATCCAAGATTCGGTAACGTAAGCACAAAGGCAACGTGAAACATCAAATTAGACGTCTTACCCGTTCATTTCCTTTCATGTCTTTTTTCCCTGGCTGACCAGATTCTTGCATTATTAGTTCCTCCTCGATGGAGTATGAAGAAACGAATTCTTACATATTTCAAGCTTTGATTCATTAAGCATTCTATATAGGAACATTATATACATGAGTATCTTAAGATACGGAGAAATTCAAGATACTCATGTATGGTATTAATATATGGGAACTGATCAAACATTATTCAAAGTAAGAATGGGATGGCCATTATTAATTTTTTAAGATTTTAACTTTTGTTTTTTTTTTTTATTGTCTAGCATCCTGATGTTAGCTCAAGTCCCAATAGGTTATAGTCCCAGGCAAAAGAAGCTGCAATGTTGCAATGTTTTAGTAATTCAACTACACTCCCTATTTTCTTTTTTGTTTTGAATATTTGAAGATCAATGTCACATCTCACAGGAGTTCATTGTAATCAATCTTTTAATTTGTACTATAAAAATCGCCATGGTCATTTAGTTTCATGTCAAACAACTTAGGACCTTTTGTTATGAGTAATTCTTCTTGTTTCATGCTTGAGGAACTTTCGACATGAGCATGGCCATTAGACAGATTTTGTCCTCACATTAAATGGACAATAATAGACCTATGAACAACCATTGCTGGTAGAGAAATTCTTAGTTGCTTTCGAGAGCAAGACAAATCTCTTGCTCTTATAGGATGGCCAAGTGTTGATGCTGCTCTCTTTACAAAACACACTCGAGTTGGGCCTGAATAAATAAAAACAAAAAATTTGTCTTGCTCTCATAGCACTAACGAAATTTTCTTGTGCTGGTAAAACCTGCATTTGTCAGAACAAGCAAATAGTCACCAACACCTCAAATTTCATAGCAGAACCATGATTCCTTGACGGCATACAAACAATGTTTGTATTATTATTAAAAGATAAAGTAATGCAAAGCACGACCAATTATTCAGGCGATGGAGTTGTAATAGCATATGGTTGCTGCAGGTGAAATTGGCTTCCAGCAAGTCAACAGCAATAGTATCTCAATCCACAGTTGATCAAGCTCACTAATCTGATTGAAAAGAGAATCAATGGAGAGTTTCCAAAGAATGTTGTTTGCTATCCTTGGACATGGCTTGAGAGGATGGAGTAAGGTAGTTGTTTGTGCAGGCCTATGATGCATCCCCCTACAAGGAAAGGACCAAAACTGAAAGCATAAAAATGTGAGGTTGGCTATAGTTGCTTGCCACACACAAGTTTACCTTTTATTCTTTTAAAAGATGGTGTTTATATCAGACACACAGGCTCAATGACTCACAATCTTACCTGTTAAAATTCAAGATGGATCACATTGTAAATCTACTCTGAAAACAATGAAGAATATGTAGACCTGCCAATACTAGAAACAATAAAATACAATTGTCAGAAGAGAAGACAAAAGATTATCCTGAAAAAAAAAAACATTACCTTGAAATCAAGAATGGAAGAGAGGAACACATATGCTATCTTCAACTTTAATGTTTAGTGAAGCAAATGCTTAAAAAAGAAAAGAAAAAAAAAAGATTATAAACTATAGCCATATAGCAGGGTTCAGACAGCCAATTTGTTATTTTATAACCACTTGGATATAACACAAGTGGCAAACGAGTAGTAGACCTGGGGAAAAGGTATTCAATTCAGTCATTTTATACTTATAATAATAATAAAAAATGGTTTTATATATAAAGAGGTATTTATTTTACCTTTTTGGTTTGTCTGAATTGAAACCGACTCTGATGCAATTTGAATCTGTTCAAACCTCCTGCTCCTCCCCATGTCTGTTACCTCTTACACTTATTACATATTATTAAATGCAATATCTTGGTATGCATGCAATCCCTTCTTCTCCAATTTGCAAATGCAACACCTTCTCCATACCTTTGTTATCATCTAAATACTAATGCCCTGATTGTGAAACCTGTTAAAAGCTCTAACAGATCGGAATCAATCACCTAAGTATCCAAGTTTTGAGTGATTATCTAGCTGCATTAAAATATTATCCCCCATGCAAGTAATAAGCAAAATATCTTTTGATTAAGGATTAGGAACAAAACAATGTATGCATAATGTCCACAGACTACCTTAACAATCATAACCATATCTTGCATGGAAAAGATAGTGATTGCAGACAATATGCTTATTCGTCCTTGTTGCTTGAAAGAGGATCATAATCATACTCTTCACCTGCTTTAACAAATCTACCTTTAACACGTTTTCTTGTATCAGCCCTTGCTTTGCGAGATGCATATCTTATTTGCTTACCAAACCTGCACACACGAAATCAGCAAACTCCTTCAGGAACCTTTGCCCAGCCCCACCACTAAAGAAAGTCTCTCTGAGATGTTAAAGTGAAATGCACGAAATCTGAGCATCTGATTCTGGTGGACCACAATGTAGCATGAGAAACATGCAATTTCACATATTTATGTTTGCCACTTTCATTATTGGCACTAATGAAGCAAATCAAATTATAAGCTTCAATTTGCAGTTGTAATTAATTCAACAGAAAGAAAGAAAGAAAAAGGTTATATACACTTTTGTAACTATTTCTAAGTTTGTGCATGATGTCAACTTGAATGAGCATGCATATTTGTCCTGAAAGTTGCACAAATTTAATATATATATATATATATATATATGTATGTATGTATGTATATATCCATTACTGCATTTTAACTATCATACTTATAGAGTTAGTGATACATACGTTCGAGTTTTCCTTTTTTCATGGTATCTCATTATAGCTTTATCCCTTGCTCGCGGGCTTTTACTCTCCAAATTTGATTCCCAAGGGGATTCACCTGTCAGAAACACTGGTGGTGACAACCCACAATCTTGATAATCAGTAGTACTATTTTCACCAGTGATGTTGGATAACTGAATTGATATGCTTGAGCGAACTTGGCCCTGAGGAAATCCCAGATTGATGTCTCCGTTGCAACTATTATTCACAAGTGCACAACTTGCATTACTATTGATGGCCTGCATCACACTAGATGACCCAGCCCCAGAAGGCTGAAAAGGTACAGAATCTTGTTGGATTGATGATGATGCCTAAAACAATCACATGGATGACAATTAGTTTTGCACATCCCTAGTAAAACCTGATATCAATAAGGAGTTAAAGAGGGAGAAAAGTTGAATAGATTTGCGGGATCACCTCGATGGAACTCTCAATAAGGCATTTAGATTCTGTGACTGACATGTTTTTATCCATTAATAGAGAGTCCACTCCTCCATCCTCAAGGTTGTATCTTGCCGCAACTTGAGAGCATCCAAATATTTCATCAGCATTTTCAAAGTTTAGTTGAACATCATCCAAATTGAGGCCTTCATAGAGAGCATTTCCCTCATGAATTCCTAGCTCCTTGAAACTAGGACATCCCTGCAGCTAATAAGTCCAAGAGTGAAGAAAGAAAAATCTTGGATCAGTTTGGTCTAACATACAAAGACTACTAAATAATGTACACTATCTATATGTCAAATCAATGGTGCTTTATCTTTAAAACTGATACATATATGCTGCTAACCAAAATGAAACAAGTAGAAGGCAATATATACCTTTGGCTGGTTTGAATCTCGAGGAAAGAAAAGTGCTTGATCTTTGCAGTAAGTTATATAATCTGGATTTGGTGGAATGATGGGAGATTGACCCATCCAAGGCTCATATTTGACACATGGGTCTATCCCCTTCAGCTTGTCACTCACAAAACCAAAGGAACCATCATCTTCAGGTTGCTCAACACACTTGCTATTGATGCTGTCATTTCTTGACAATGTGCTAATTGATTCCAAAGCACCACATGACGAGTTAGCATCAAACACGTTGGACCAAATCCTAGACAACTCAACGAAAGAGGGACAACCGGTATAACAATTCAATGCGAGGCGCCTATGTCCCAACAACAAGCACTCTTTCCGGTTCCATTCACAACCTTGACACACAGAGAGCTTATGATCCATGCATCGAACAGTTGCAGCCTGAAAATTGCACTTATCACACAGGAGAGAACGCGCATGCCTGCGTGACAAGGAATTTGCAGAGTGCACGCATCCATCGCAGTGCAAACAGAGGCGTGCAGAATCTGATTTGCAGTAAACCACAGCTCTTACGACCCCACAAAATTCACACAGGGGTTCCATGATCATACAGTGTCACTGATCATTATTCATACTAACTAATCTAAACTAAGATAGCTGATGGCAACTCAGCTTTGTTTATTCTAATCCTCCAACTTGGACCACGTAGCACCTAACCCTTCACCATTTCAAGGAAATCAACCAAAGAAATCAAAGCCAAGCAAAATGACAACATATTAAACACCTTTTTTTTTTTGGAAAAAAAGAAGTTAAATGCTAACAAAGATAAGCCAAACCTGCTGAATAATTCAACATGCATTATCATCAATACCTTTTTAAGTGAACATTCTTCAAACTACATCAGGTATCCCATTATTTTTTATACTTTACTTTTGTTGTGCTGTGTAAAATGTCTATACTTTACTTTTTTATACGGTCACATCAGTAAAACAGTCGAACTCTTATTATCAATGTCTTTATTGATATATATAAGAATACATTATTAGATTCAAAATATAAAATTGTTTACATTATATATACAAACTAGTCTCTAATTATAATTGAATAATAACTAAGCCTTACCCTTATTAACAAACCAAAAAATTTCGAGTTCCTGTCCAGACGCAGCTGGTACAGAAAATCATCCACTGTCAAGGAATACCGAACCCATGATATGGGAATTGAAGCAAAAGAGGGAATGAAGATTCTTAAGTTAAAGTATGTTTGTTTAGTACAAGTAAGATGGTCTTAGAGATTGGAGTGCTGAGGGGGGTAGCTACTACTGGTTGTGAGGCTGTTGGTTGAGTTTGTCGACAGCATGGGGTATGGAACATAGGATAATACGACATTGGTTGTTATTTATTCATGGTTTTCCTAGGTTTGCTATATTTGGTGTGTGTGACGTGGCCAAATGTGGGCCCCAAAACTTGTTAGTTAGTTATGCTGACTAGGATGAAATTGTGGCTGAAAAATTCAGCTATCTTGTTTTGTTACCAATATTTCAGCCGTTTTACTAGGGCATTTAAATAAAATGCTAAATTGAAAAATTACATTGGCCATAATATTGGGTCACAATGGGGGCGAGATATGTGGAAACACTGAAATCAGATTTTGATGTTAGATATTAATAGATATAGTTGTGGACGAGGATACAAATGGGTTTGTGATGTAGTAGTAACAGATTCTATTTCTATTTTGTGGGCTCAGCTTGACTATGTGGCACTGTTGTGGTAACAGATTTTGATTTTCTTGCTGAGCTAAACTATGTGTCACTGTTAAATGCTTTAAGAATTGAAGTACATGTTTTTGGGTTACGGATAACCAAGAAAAAAGCTTTATATACTACAAGCATGTTTGGTTTCACGGTTTGGAGGGATTAGAATCAATTCTAAAGTTAGAGAATTGATTTTAGGTTATTTGAAAACATGTTTGATTTCAAGATTCTAGAATCGATTACTGTTTCTAAATTGATTTTGGAAGAAAGTAAGAAGTTATTACTTTATATTAAAATTACTTTTAGAAAAATTATTAAATATAAATTACTTTATTTTAAAATTAATTCCAGAAAAATCAGTTCTACAAATGCAAAATCAAACACACACCAGATTCATCAATAAAAATTAAAAATACTCTAAATCTCATTTTCAAAATTTTTATTCTATTTTTACCCGTAATCAAACTTTTCAAACGAGAAAATCTGACCAGAGAATAAAGATGCTTGGACAGATGGGCTGGGCCTAATTTTGGTCAGAGGCTGGGCATGATTGGATATAGCGAAGGAAGATCACAAAGCCCATGATGATTGCTTCGGCACAACTTCACTCCCTAACAATCTGCACCGAAGACTATCGAAAAGAAACAAAATGAATGAAAGCAAAGACAATGACAGTGACAGTGAATGAGAGCCAAGAGCCATGGCCCGTTACGCAAGTGCATTGGTGCATGTGACGTGAGGGATATATGTTGGGAAACTAAGACACTTTCCCTCCTTGAGAACCACTCTAAACAGAGAAATAAAATAGGAACACAACCACAACACAATAATTTAACGTGGAAAACTCCAAAACCGGAGAAAAACCACGGCCGCTGTCAAAAGACAACCAGAGAATCTCACTATGTGAAAATTATTACAACACACGGACTTCTCTCTTACCACACCCCAGTACACCCACACTCTCACAAAGCAAATATTTGAACTACACCTCACAACACTCTAAAACAAGAGTACAGAGGAAAAAATCGAATCTGGCTTAAAGTGTTTAGTGGCACTTGAAATGGAAAACTTGAGGCTTCATATATAGCGTAGAACTCCTTCCATTCCATTCTAAGCAATGTGGGACTTCTATCCCAACACTATTTCAATCAAATCCTAACAATCTCCACCTTGATTGAAATAAACACAGCTTCATCTTCCATTGTCAACACCGACAATCCCTTGCTGTCATTGTCTATACCGACAATCATAGTTCAAAGAACTATCATACTCCACCATAAAAAGTACGCTCACTTGGAATAAAACAATTAAGAATTTCACCTTGGCACATGTCGAAACCTTGCTGAAAAGTTATGGTGCAACTTCCACATTGGCTTTTCCTGAAAATTTCTCAGCCATCGACATAACTCCCACCACACACCCTGCATCTCAACGCCAATCAATGCCCGTGTGTAATTGTGGATCCGCTAGCAACAACTTATCCTTTTCCATGGCGGTAGCGGTAATGCCATGAGGATACACTTCTTACTTTCTAGTAAAGATCATCTTCTCCCTCTAGGAGAGCAATGTTGCAAGCATCAGATTGAGAGTCCCTCTCCAACACCGCGCCACTTGGACAATTTTTCTTTACATGCCCAGACTTTCCGCATTTCCAGCATGTCACACTCTTTCCACGATTCTTTTTCCTATAACTGTCACTTCTAGCTACAAAAAGTGAATTTGATGAAGTGCTACCCTCATTCTTCATTCTTCTTTCTTCAGCAATGACTTTACTGGCAACTTCTTCGAAATTCAGAGTTTCCTTCCCATACATCAATACAGGCTTGATGTGCCCAGGAAGACGGAAGAGACAATATAAGCCTTAGTGCCTTATCTTCATCATCAATCTTCACTCCAATTGCCTCTAATTCAGAGACAATACCATTGATGGCACTAAGATGGTCGGAGATCTTCATCTTTGTCATCCATGCGCAGATTATGAAACCGCTCCTTCAATAACAACCGATTTGAGATGCCCTTTGCCTGATATAACCCTTCGAGTTTCCCCCAAAGTTCCTTGGCTGTTGATATTCCTTGCACATTTGCAAGAACATTCTTAGCCAAACACAGATTTAATTGCACTTCTTTGCTCTCAAATCTAGTTCCTCCCAGTTTTCATCATCCATGTCAGCGATCTTTCCTTTCAACGCCTTATGCAAACCTGATTGTATCAACACATCCTTGACTTGTATCTGCCACAAGCCAAAATTGATTCTTCCATCAAATTTCTCTATATCATATTTCACAGCACTTGAAAAACTTGACATTGTTGCATCCGTATCTTTGGAATAGTGTAAATCAATCAGAACGGTGCACTGGGAGGGTTCAGGAAGAGAGATGGGTCACAATGGACACGCTTAAATACCAAGTCTTTCCTTAGGCAGGACCTTTCCAAACCGCACTCACAAAGATCACACCGCTTTCCAAAGAATAGACAATATCACACTGCTTTCCAAAGAATAAAGAAACAAGGATGATCCTCAAGCACCAAGGAGAAATCCTTTTCTGATGTGGAAGATCAGACTAAATCAACTACAGAAAGCATACTAAGAATAAATCCCATGAACCAAAGCTCACGATACCAATTGTTGGGAAACTAAGACACTTTCCTCCTCGGTAACCACTCTAAACAGAGAAATAAAATAGGAACACAACCACAACACAATAATTTAACGTGAAAAACTCCAAAACCGGAGAAAAACCACGGCCGCTGTCAAAAGACAACCAGAGAATCTCACTATGTGAAAATTATTACAACAATATAGATACAAATCCAAACGTCCTATTACAACAAAAATAAAATTAAACAAATAGTGCTCATTGCACCTAAGACAAACAAAGTTTTTCATCTTTCCAGCGTTGTTGAGGCTATTCTTCAGCTTTAAGCAAATTAACAGCTTATTGTATATTACTACTAGTAATGGAGTGCTGAGTTGAAGATTTTCTGCCTCTGAAGAACATGCCATGTCCAAAGGCTCCGCATGTGGGGACTTATTATGAGGAGTGCATATACATAGGGACCAGGGAGTGCGAAATTCCCATCAATGATTTCTCTTGTTTTTTAATCTTGGACTAGCGTTTTGTTTACTTCTCCAAATCTATGAAATTATGCTATAGCAAATAGCTTGTATTCCTTTATTTAGTTAGATTTGACTAGTCTTTGGTGTATTTTCTTCGACCTTATCAAGTCATACTGCACACTTTATCAAGAATGCCAATTTTGCTGCCAAGAGCAGAAACCTTCTCAAAAGTGAGATGCATCAAAGTTGACCTCGTTTTAGATCGTAGGATACAATAAACGTAGAAAAGAAACAACGGCTTCTTCAACACATCAACGATAACAGGAAAGCGACAATACGAACATTTCGTAATAATATGACTAATCAATAATCATTCCCGATAATTTATAGTGCATTAAATGTTTTATATTTTAAGTTATATTGTTCATTGAAATTTAGGGAAAGTAGTATCGTATTTTTATTTATTTTCAATTAGATTATTACTATGATTTTTTTCGAAACCTTAGACGCTTCTTCTATCTCAAGTTATTATTAATTTTTAAACATAATTTTCTTTCAAATCCAAGAGTTTAATTTCTATATACTGTTAATATAAAATAATTTACATTGACATCATTTAAGTACTGTTACATAAGTAAAATTGATTGGTTTTCACATCTACCATCTTAAAAGAAACCACTTTTACTTGTGTTAACAACTAATTGGAAATCAATGTAAAACTATTTTGTGCCGATTTTGCACAAGAGCCAAACTCTTATTCTAATGGTAAAATAGGTTTTGTGATCTTTTACATGTACTTGATTTTTCAATCTAATCCCCTATCCTTTATTTTTATCAATTTGAGCTCTTATATTTCAAATCATTTTTAATTCGGCTCCAAATCAATATTATATCACGTCACTAATGTAAAAATGCTTATATGACACTAAGTGATACTGACGTGACTAGCATATATGAGGATAACATTTTCACTCCACCTTACATCTTTCTATCCCACTATTATTAATCACTCGCTTCTATTATTAATAAAACTCCAAAATATATCCTTATATTATTAGAATAAGAAAAGAAATTCATGTAATAAATTGGTGATCCAAAAACTAACTATTTATTATCTTTCCCGTCAAATATTTTCAAACAAAGAATCCAACTAATGTATTTAACGAAAAAAAAAATATTACTCCCACTTAGAATAGAATCATGTAAATTACTTCGAAAATTTTGAGTTAGGGGATTACAGCAATGGCAAATACGAAATAAGCCCGTCGAAAAATTTGCTCGAGTGGTCCTCGGAGAAGCTTAATATTACGCGCCTCTGGGTTGTGTTGCGCAGTGTTAAAACCTTAAAAACTATTAATAACGCTCAAATTCAATTTGTGCATGGCCTATTTACTCATTCCCTTAGATCTTCAATTCTCAATTCTCTGAATCGTGCTCCATCATTTGATTCGAGACTGAGATCCCCACACAAATCCTACCAATTCATTCATCTTCCCAACTATCCGATCTCAGGTTCGTTCCTCTCTCTGCTCCTTCCCCTTTCTTCTTCCTTTCAATCTCCCACTTTTTTGGATCAACAAAACATTCTCACGCTTCATTCTTCACTTCGCCGCGAAAAAGAAAAAAAAAATGGCACTATTTTCTGCTAGCTTATGCATCATACATAATTAAACTCGTGGTAGCCAATTCTTAAAAGTCAATTTTTGTATGCAGTGCATTATAACTGGCAGTAGTAATTCAGCTTGCATGTATTATTACGCAGGATTTTTTTTTTGTCCCTCAATTTTTTTTTGGGTTCTGGTATTCTAATTTCAGCATTTACATGTTTGTGGGTTACTAGCACAATTGGAAGAGGTGCAAGTATACAATAGGCAATAGGGCGTAGTTGCTTGTAGGTTTTTCATCTATGTTTGGAGGTGTTGCCGCTCCTGCTAATAGTCCACACTTGAGGAAATCTGGGAGCAGAGCTGTTGTCTCTGATCTTGGTAACTTCATTTCATTATAACTAGTCTCTTGGCAGCATTTTTGTGCTGTTTTGACTTATCATTGTATACTTTTTTTTGTCCCTTCTTTTCTTGGGCTCAGTATAACTTATGTAGTTTGTGTTGCCCCAGATCAATATGAGGTGGAAAATGGTGTTGAGGAAGGTTTATTGTATAGCGGGGAGGCAAATGATTCAAGGGGTGGCATGATGCCGATGAGTGCCGTTGCGATAATGCCCTCGCCTGTTTTATTGTGGAGATTCAAGGTCTCTCTTTCTATATATTGTTTTGCTTTTTGAAGATGCATGAGGAACTTTGTTTGTAGATGTTATTCTATAATGTGTTTGGGGCTGTTATTTTCAATGAACACAGATAACAAACTTGTTATTCTATAATATGTTCAGTGCTTTTGATATATGATAGAGCTCTATGGCATCGTTTGATCCACGTGGCCAATCCCACTTAATGGGACAAGGCTTAGTTGTTGTTATTGTTGTTGTAATAACGATGGAGTGTTTTCATTCCATTCTCGGGGTGTTGCTTTTATATCTTGTTCTTTCATAGCTACATAAATTATTGTATTATGAGCTACAATTTGGCTCTATCCCTAGGGTGCCTCCTACTGCTTTTTTTTTTTTTATTCCACCTTGTTCTGGTTCTTTTACTATTTTTCCAGAATTTTTTTTTTTTTTTTGGGGTCAATATTCCAGAATTTAATTGAGATGGATGTCCAGGTACTATTGTTCCTTCTTTGGGTCTTCATCTGTGGCAAGGTCAGTAACACTTTCTCTTTACAACATTTCCCCTTAACTGCACCAACTGTGGGGTGCTTATAACTGAAGATATTGAGGCAGCATCCCCCCTAACATAAGGATTTCATGATATTTCCACAGCCTTATTGAATGTATGTGAAATTGCAGATTGGATGGGATTCTGTCATGAGAATGAGTGCAGACAAGCGGGATTTATTTCTATATGAAGCATTTTTGTACTTTAACCCTCTTCTTCTTGCGGTTAGTTCCCCCCTTCTACAGTTTGTGTGAACATATAAATATATCTTCTTGCATCTGGGTTTGAGGAGGTTAAAATACTATTTTAAATTTCTTTTACACTCTGTTGTACCATTGTGTTCGTCTCACTTTACTATTTCAGGCTTTGACGGTTTGGCTTTGGGGTTCATCTCATTTTTATATTTCAGGCTTTGATGGTTTGGCTTTGGGGAATCAACTTATGGTTTTTCGCTCAAGCTGGTGTCAATTATGCAAAAATATTTGATCTTGATCAAAATCACCTGACTCACAGAGAAATATGGAAGGTAACAACTATTATCACTTTGACTAATGCCTTGTTTGGCACCCTAAATCATTTTTTGAAGGATTGGAATCGAAATAGAAGTGGGAGTGGACTGATTTGGACTAAAGCAGCCATTTCTGTTCCAATATTTAGTTTGCTTTATAAAGGACTTCTACTTTTATTCTTGTCAGCTCTGTTTTTTTGCTCAGTACACTATGTAAGCATAGAAGTGAATCTGAAAAAAGAAACTGAACAAGCATGAACTATTCCAGCTTTCAACGAATGATCATTCCTACCTGTATAGGAGGGAATAAGGATTCTTTGTCAGATCAAGTTATGGAATGTGATAATGAATCATGATTCCATATTTTATTTTAGCCGAACTAAGGAAGCCTCATATCTCTAGGATAGATGTAGGAATGGAATCATCATTCTGTGTACTAAATGTGTCATGTGCTATCAGTTATTTTTCTTCCTATGGCCCTAACATCTTGTCCTTAGTTTTTGGTGCTCTGCCTTCAATTTCTGATATTATATCGCAAAACTGCCATCATTTCTGCGGTCCCCCCCCCCTGGTGGCACAGGTGTCGTCTTTCTCTCCTGATTTTCTAATTATATTAATCTTGAATGCTTGACTGGTTTTCTGTTCATTGTTGCAGTGTGCCACATGGCTGACAATTATTGTTCCAACCAGCATGACGGCATATATTTATCTTTATTCTCAAGGAGAAGTCTCATATGCTGCATCACAACCAGTGTAATAGATGCATCCACTCTCATGAGTTATTATATTTGTTTGTTTGCTTAGTTAATTTTTTTTTTTCAATTTAGTTCTGTAATATTGTCATGTCTTAACGATGAGTTCAATTGCTATTTTTTTTAAGTACTTTTGATTTCATTGATAAACAAAAATAATAAGTTTGAAGCACTAATTTAAGGAACTGCTCTTATTAGCTGCAAACTGTCTTTGGAAATTAGTACTGCTCATGTTACTTGGATGTAGTGGGAAAGATGCTCTGGATCTAGTTCGTTAGAGAATTTATTTATAACATGATATCATTACACTGAGATGGGACCCATCGTTGAGATTTTTTTATTTTTTATTTTTTTGGTCGAGAGTATTGAATATAACGAATCGAAATTTAGAAATTTGTCAAGTACCCATAGGAAAAATATTTTGATTGCTTAAATCAAAATATCCAATATGATGCTTGGGAAGCTATGATGTTCTCCTTAGTTCAAATCTCATTGGAGTGGATGATGGGGTTATGGGAGACAGGAAGGGAGAAAATTATTGTAATTTTTCCTTCTCGTTTATTGGTAGATAGGTAGGGCCTGCTTGTCTGAATCACTCAAGCTGTCAATTGTCAAAACGTAAATAAGATATTCAAGATTCAGCAGTTTATATATATTTATATCACCAGTGAAAAGCACAGTCAGCATAACTTTCAGGATAGTCTTCATGCAGAAATATCTGAAGTAAATACATATTGGTTTTATTCACTGCTTTATTTATGATTGGTGAATATTTAATTCCATTTTATGCTTCCCTTTTAATCTTGTTAGAAGTGTGTTGAATTTTCCATGTACTTTTGTGCAGGTGCTCTTATATGCTGGTCTTGTGATGATTTTGATATTCCCCTTTGATATCTTTTATTTTTCTTCTAGATATTACTTCCTAAGGACATGCTGGCATATAGTTTTACCATTGCAGGCAAGTTTGCTCTTATTTGGCTGTATCATGTTCCACTCCTGAAATAGCTTACACTCTGTGTGAATGTCTGCCCTTTATATTACTTTCTAGTTTCTATGCATAGTCAATGATATCTATAAGCATGAAAATAGAATACTAGATTCATTAGTAACTTATTCACTTGCTTCTTCAATGCATTCTGTGTCCAAAAAACAGCAGAAGTACACCTGCAACTGCCTTTCCCCTGTTTGGCAGCCATTAGGAAAGCATACAACTAATGTTAGTGCATTTGATGAGATGATTGTAATGTAGATGCTCACATACATGATATTTTAAGTATGAGGAAGTGCGAAAATGCTGGCAAGACTATATCATAAATAATAATTTATTCTTATTCATAACAATTAACCTTGTCACAGCCTTCTTTATGGTAGATGCCTGCTGTCAATCAATGACATTGTTAGTGTGCACAACATATGAGATTATAAGCACAAGTGAAAACCCTTGAAGAGGCATTGCCACATTGGGCTGAATCTTTTACTATCTTTCCTTGAAAATACCTTGGAGCTAAGGCAGTGTTAAACTTTAGATACTCGAAAGAGAAGTATTCATGTTTTTATTTTATTTAGAGTCTTTTGACTTCCATATTTGAGCCTAGATCTTACCCTAGCCTCACTCTGTCCTTTACCAATTGATTCTTTTAGTATTTCATTGGAACTATGCTTGAATATATTATATAGGGTAATGTTTTTTGCATTTTCATGTAAACAGGCAATATCATTCTCGGATTTTTTCTTGGCTGATATTTTCACATCTATGGCAAAGGTCTGCGTTCTTTTTCAATATTGTCTTTCTCTATTGAAATCTTTGTTTTCTTCCATGTTAATCTTTATTGTTAATTTATATTTATTAGTTTTCTAGACCTTAGTATATGTTTATATTTAGATATGAAGGTAATACTACAAATTTTGCATGCATTTAGTTATGTAGGTACAGAAGTTCAACACTAACACAACCTGAAATTGTAAAGTGACATAAAATGTTGATCTAAATTTTGGTTTTCAACTATTATATTTATTTTGATTATGACTTCAATTTTATGCAGGTCTTTTCTGATTTGGAGCGTTCTGTATGTAGGATGGTACATCAACAGGTTTGGTTCAAACTAATTGAAGTTGATGCATTTCATTGTCAGTTGGAGTTGAAAATCTTCATTGTTTTGTGTAACTTTTGGGTTTCCTATTTTGCTTGTGACAGAATTTTCCCAACTTTTAGTATAGTATAAATTCCAGTTATTTAGCGATGGGGTGATGGAGCAAGTTCCTTGATTTCATTCAAAATATTTGCTAGAGCCAAACTAATACAATTGACTTTGTAACATTGAGATTTGCCATTTGTCTACTGATTTACCATGCTTACCATTTTCCTTTCTCGAGCTTATTTATTAACAATTGAACCTTTTGGAATTGTATCTTTAGTGCTTGGCTTTCAACAGATGCTTGAGTTCTTTCATTAGGGGATGCATTTGTCTGAACCTTTGTAGGTTGCTACAATTGCTTGGTTGGAAGCTGATTCTGTTTGTGGCAGTCACTCTATTGCAATCCCTTTAGTTCTTGTTTTGCCTTATCTTTTCCGTTTAAACCAATGTCTCCGGCAGTACAAAGATACCGGGGAGAAAACTACTCTTCTGAATGGTAAGAGCTCTTTTTACTCTAACCTTTTTTTTTCCCCTCTTAGAAATTGTATTAATGATATTCATTTCTTTTGGTTATGGTTTCAGCTTTAAAATATTCAACCGCAGTGCCAGTGATTTTTCTTTCTGCTCTTAAATATCACGTCTTCCCTGATAGGTGGAGAAACTTTTATAGGCCTCTCTGGCTTTTTTCAAGTGTTGTGAACTCATCATATTCTTTCTACTGGGATGTGACTCGAGATTGGGACCTAAGGTATGCCTAATATTTGTCCTACCATGCACCCTTTTTAGTATCTTTGAACCATAGTGATGGAAACTTGGATTCCTTCAGGAAAATATGGACCTAAACTCCTTACAGAAGAGATAAGTCTCTGTAATCTATCTAAAGAGAAAAATAATATAACGGATAGGATCTGCTCCTCTCTGCCCAAAGACTCCAATTTTGTGACTACAATGATACCTCTACTAGGATCCTTCCTTTTTATCCTTACCTCCCCCGGGTTTCCCCTTCCTTCCTTCCCACCCCTCTTGGCACAAAAGCAAGGCTGTTACTCTTCCCTGCTTTGCCACTTGTTTTCTCTTACCCCACTTTCCATTTTATCACCCTTCACTTTAGTAGCTGTGGGGTGCCCAACACTCAGCTTCTTTCTGCTACACAATTTTAGATTCTTCTGTCTGGATTATTTTTATATCTCAGCCAAACACCTTTAAAACTGGAAAATTGTTTTTATTCCCAAAAGTGTGACTGGTATTTCTTTTGTTACATCTGATGAGTGTCTTGTGACACACTGTGATAAATATTCCTTTCTCTTTTGCCAGTGGCTTCACTCGAATATTCAAGTTCAGCAAGCCACATCTGTTCTCACATCTATTACATGGAAGGAGATGGGTAAGGATTGCTATTTGTGAATAGCTTGTGCTCTAGTAGTTCTTTTGTTCCCTTTAAAGAATGGATCATTTATGTTGATTTTTCAAGGTAAACAATTCATGAGACTTCTCTTATGCAAAGTTATCAAGTGTGTCTTGCATAGTTCTTAACAATGCAAACAGGGTGGAGCTAGAAAAAGGTCTTACAGAGGCAAATATATATATTGTAAAAGAAAATTAAAATGGTAAACTAAACTTATGCTACTTTAAAAAGTTTGAAATAGGTCATGTAGTCCCCATTTCAGGATGAGAAGCGATCCATGGATGTAAACTAGTAGGCCAAATTTGGCTCAGTCTTTTCATTGCCTTCAAAATTTGATGAAATTTTATTGAATTCTTGTTGTTTCATATTTCATAGTTTTAGAACCCATGGTTATAGCATCCACTTCTAACTCTTTGTATCCATCTAATCTCAGTACTGTGATTCTGAGTGGTCTTCTGAATATGTGAAAACCCACTTGATAATATAAGGCGGAAAAAAAAAAGAACATTTGAGAACCAAAATAAAAACAAAATTTTCCTCATTATCCTGAAGTTGTTTTTATGTATATGGGATTGCAGGTGTACATTTGGGTGATTGGAAGCAATCTGGTTTTGCGTTGCACGTGGACATACAAGCTGTCTGCACATCTTCGCCATAATTACCTCACAGTGTTCACAATTGCTTCCTTAGAGATTTTCCGCCGCTTCCAGTGGGTCTTTTTCCGTGTCGAAAATGAGTGGAACAAGATGAATTCCAAGTCACATTTGCAGCTCTCGGCCAGTGACATCTCAAATGAGGAAGATAAATTGCTTCATTCCATGAATTACAATGTATAGGCTTAAGAGAACAGTATGATGCTTTGTTGGTATCATTTTTAAGGTATATTTTGACGTTAGGGGATCTCCATTCCATTTTGTCATTTCAATGGCTTCCCCTCGTTTATTAAATGTCATTCTTTATTCACTAAAGAAAAATAGTTTGTTCAATTATTACAGTGCTCATTCAGTAAATTCTTGTTCTATTCTAAAACAAATTCATGATGTATCCCCCTTAAGCAAACCTTGAATTCAACGGTAGTACTAGAAGAAATTTTTAGATGCGTGTAGAGTAAAAAAGGTTTTCGTTGCATTCACTATTTGATACTTCAGAATGAAATAAGTGATGTGTCAAATAGTGAATAGAACATAGCAAATTTTCTTTTTCTTATTCTAGGGGTTATTAATAATTTCTCGCAGTACTTGCCCCTTCTGGATTGAAGGTTGGCTGCGTGGCAGATCCTTTACTAACTCTACCGGCCAACATGATTTTGCCCCCGCCTTTTCGCCGTTAGTCACCATTTCACCTTTATGAATTAGCTGAAGGCAATGCTATTGCTTTAGTCTCTACTTCAAATTCAATGCTACTACTAGACCTTCAACAGGGGCCTAGTACTTGCACTGTGCGAAGATGGACCCCCATTTCTGTTGTACACACAAATCAAAAGGAGCCAAGTTGATGTTACCAACTCTATAGTCTCAGGCAAGGCTTGGTTTTTTCCTTAGACAAGCAACATAGGAGTGGGGACCCCTGTTGGAGAATATTATTAGGTTGAGATGTGCAAAGAAAAGGATCCTAATTCCTCAACTTCCAATCACAACCTTCTAAAATTTAGTTAGTGACAGAGCCACACATGTCTATATATTATCCAGTAAGGGGTTCCTCCAAAACCACAAAACAAGCAGAGTTGGACTTTTAACACCATCCTAGTCTTTATCCACTCAAATAGCAACCATGAACGCCTGCAAGTGTTAACACCCCTTATTGTGAAACCACATGGCCTAAATGTTAACAGCAGGTGAGTACACCAACCACAGCCAGCGGCTGCAGCCAGAAACGTGCCAGACCGAGCTGAGCCTTCCCCGAGTGCTGTGTGTCCTGTCTTTCATGCTGGAGAAGCTGGTGGCTCGCAATGAAAGGCTTGTGGATGACCTCAACCAGCCCCTGGATGGGATGACATGCGGTTCAGTGAGACTTGGGAAAAGCTTGAATGCATTTCATGGCATAAGAGCACCAAGCATAAGCATACCAAAGTACTTGGAGAGGATATACAAGTACACAAATTGTAGCCCTTCTTGTTTCGTGGTTGGCTATGTGTACATAGATAGGCTGACACATAGGCACCCTGATTCTCTTGTCTTATCCTTGAATGTGCACAGATTGCTAGTCACCAGTGTCATGGTAGCTTCCAAGATGCTGGATGATGAGTGAGTCTCTACCCCACTTTCTCCCTCTTGAAAAATTTAGTAAAGGGTCATGGTGTCTATGGGCTAATTTTCTTGAAAGAGCAATGCTAAATCAAAAGTATTATAGAACCTTTTGCTGAAATCATGGTAGTTGTTGGATAAATCAAATTGATATAATTTACTTATTCATCCGAAAGTCAATAAGCATATTGTAACATTCTAACAAAGTATCTTGCTCTCTTTAACATTTTTTTCACTTGAAAAGGACTGCTATTTTAATTTCACTGTGCCATCTATGTCATATTGTTATGCATGCTGCTCGTGTTATGAAGTGAAAATGGTTCTAGTTCATTTAATTTAACTTCTCTTATAGCTTACACCATTTTTTTTCATTCAACAATAGATTTTGTCGTCTTTATTCTGATTCTCTAATGCTGTTGTGCTCTACTGTTTGCTTTGTTCTTTCTGAATTTTAGGCATTATAACAATGCAGTATATGCTAGAGTAGGAGGAGTGAGCAATGCTGAACTGAACAAGCTTGAATTAGAGTTACTCTTTCTTTTGGATTTTGGTGTTGTGGTAAGCTCTCGGGTCTTTGAGAGCTATTGCTTGCACTTGGAAAAAGAGATGGTGGTCAATGGCACAGGCCTCAAGATTGAAAGGGCATTGCCACCACCAAAGTCTATAGATGACAATGAGGCAGAAATATTAGTTGAAGATAACCAAAGCTCTTCCCCACCTCAAATTGTGGATAGTGGACTTCAACTGTGCCCTTCATTTTAGTCGATTTTTGGACCCACGCCTCTTTCCTTTGCTCTTCATGGCTAGCAGTTATTGGATTATTCATGGGGCCAGTTTCGTTTTTGCACATTTCATGTCCATGTCAAAGCTTGTAATGCCTTCTTCTTCCTGTGGAAAAAGTTATGACAATGGCATGTTCGGGAAGCTTCTATATATATATATAAAGTTTTTTATTTCCAAAGGCTATTTCAAGGAGCTATTGATTATAAGCTATTTTGAGTCTAAACTAAGCTTAAGTTCGTGGTTGATAAGAACACTATCAATTTGGCTTCTAAATGTAACAAAATGCAGCTATATTCATTTAGAAAATACTCATTACTATACACCAGGTCTATTGAACATCTTGCTTTAACAACTGTGTGATGTGATAAAAAAATGTTTTTAAAAAAAATTCAAAAAACAAATACAAAACTTTTTTAACGTGGATGGATGTGTGTCGAAAAAGATGTCAATGAGTGTGTTGGTATAACATAGCTCTATTGATTTTTTTGTTTCTCCCCTCTCAAAGTTCATTGTTCTTGGAATTTTGAACCATTTATGTCTTTGAAGTTCGGTTGAGTTGCTCTTGAAATACAAGGTTGAGACCTATTTGTCCATTAACTTGACCAAAGCAACCCCACGAGACTTGAGGCTGGAGTTCTAAGCTACTTATGTGCATTAATTTTGCCGCAGCGTCTCAACTAATGCCATCTTACAACTCACATCACGGAACCCCACACGAATTTCAGATAAACTAATTAGTAACTAACCACCCAATTTCTTGTTTCCAAAGTTTAATTCCATCTTGACTCCAATAGACGGTTAAAGCTCGCTAGTAAATGAATATATTACAAATTTTAGTATCTCATCATCATTTATAGAGAAAAGAATTATTAATTTTTTTGTGTAATGTTTTTTTCTTTGTAAAAGATTAAGGGTTTATCTAACTGATATTCTAATCACGGGTTAAAAACTAAAAATGAAAAATTTTATATTGGGAAGATGAACTTTTAAGTTTTTAATGTATAAAATGAACGTAAAACTCTTGACATTTGTTTTTTTTTGGATTCATTAATAATTGCCTTTAAGACATTTATTAGTAAAATTCAAAATTTAAAAAAGAAAAAATAATACCTTATGGGATACAAGCAAGGAAGAGAAAATCGGACTGGGTATCGAACCGATCAAAGTACTGATTCAAAGGTTTAGAAATCCAACCGGTTCAACCGGAATGTAATAAAAATATATATAAACATATACATATGATTAATTAGAATATAAATAAATATATTGAATCATTAATATTATCATAATCAACAAAAAAAATATTCATACATCTATAAAAATAAACATAATCCATATAAAAATTCTCTAGTCTCAACCTCACAGTACGATCACAAAGCATTTCAAAACAATATTTATTAGTAACCAATGAGGTTTATGGTGAACAGTTTACAAATAATAGAGAGAGGAGAATAACAACCCAATAATTTTTATTAATGTCCTTTTTTGGTTCCATTTTTTTCCTTTTTGCTCTATGACTATAAGATATCAATATTTAAGTTTTAGAACAAAAAAAATTGATTAGACCGGTCCGATTTTCCCTGAGTTTCCTGATTTTTCCCAGTTTTGACTTCCCCTAGTGTTTTTATGTTAACCGGACCAGTCACCAGACCAATTCCAGGTTAACCCGATCGGACCGGCCGATCCAGTCCGATTTTCTCTTCATTGGATACAAGATAGACCCAAATATAAAGTGCATAATAGACAATAAAAATTGTTTCACAACAAAATCTCTTAATTCACAAATAGTTAAATATTAATAAATACTTTGAGGAGATTTTTTATAGTCTCTTATACAAATAATTTAAAAACTAAAGAAGAAAATGGTAGTTGGCTGCTAACATTGGAAAATTCTACCTTGTATTTTACAGGTAAACCAACTCTGGATTTTTGTAAAGAAAGGAAAAACTGGTGCACGATATTATAAGTAACATTTTAAAACAGACCACTACAATAATAATAATAATAAATATATTGTTAGTATTAAAATTTATATCAATATTTAACGAGGCTATATATTTAATCTTTAATGTCATGTAATTGTTAATATAAACATACTTATTAAACAAAAAATATAATATAAAATAATTTTACATTACTAAAATATCAAAATTAAACTCAATAAGACTATATCAAAGGTCAGTGTTTATTTATTTCAGACTCTACCCTCTTTTTTTATTTCTGCATCAAAATTTAAAGGTACGGAGGATTGAACCTATGAACTCATATACTGCATCACCTACACCTTTTATAAATACAATAATGTTATTTTAACACTAATTTTTAAGTATCTCATCCAAATATTTATTTTATTACAGTTGAATGAGATAGATGAGTAAGGATATATCTCATCAAACGATGATAAAGTGGATGTCTAAATGAAACATCTAAAATTGAGAGTTAAAATAGTATTATTGTTATAAATAAAGGTGTGTATTAACCGATTAAAAAGAGTTTAATTGCCAATAAAGTCTGGCATGGTTAGTAGATAGTTAGGTCCTTTAAGTATATATAAGAGGTTCAACTCTTATCATATGTATAGAAAAGATTTTATTAGAAGAGATTAAGCCTACTTTAATGATCTATACACCGATTAGCCTTCAATTTTCAATGCGGAGATATCTTGGGGCGTAAAAAAAAAAAAAAAAAAAAGTTTAATTAAAACAAAACCGAAACTTCGCTTTATCGACAGCTTGTATATTGTAGAAATGGTTTGACGGCAAAACACAGACATAAATAAAACATTAACATCGTAACCCAAAAAACAAAAAAAAAAAAATTAACATAGTTAACAAAACAACAGCAATAGAATAGAATAGAACAGAATAGACCGTCTCATCATCTCTCTGTTTTTTGGGTTTTGGAACATTCGTTCATTCATTTCTTCCTTCCTTCCATACACAACCGAGTGATCAATGGAGTGAATGATAGGAACCAGGGATGAGCATCGAAACAACCAGTGTAGTGTAATTAAGTACCTTACTTTGCAATTGGAATTTGAGGAATCTGTTCTGTTTCTGTGAGATCATTCATTCATTCAAGTTATCAAAGTTTAATAGGAGGCATGGCAAGTGGTGAAGGTGACACACCAAAACAAGAGATGTTCCACCTTATCAAACGCGTCGGTGCTTATGTCTCTTTCAAGATCTCAAACCTCTTCTCCATCTCCCTTCACAACCTCGTACTTCTCTCTCTCCCTCTCTCCCCCCTCGATTTTCCTTTTTTTTTTTGAGAAAAAAAAACAGATTTTTTTGTTCTTATGGTGTTATTCAATTGGATCTGATATGAGTTTGTATGTTATGAAAATCTTATCTTTTTGTCAACTGTGATTTGTCCAATACGTTATTATTATATGTTCCTGTTTCCTGTTCTGTTTTTCATTTTCGATTTCTTTTGCCTTCTGTCCCAATTATTGTTGATTTGTGGTCCGGGATAGTTTAGTTCTCAGCTGAAACTCTGGAAAAGTTTATATTTTTGTGATAAAATTCAACTGGGTTTGTGCAAGTTGCGAGCTTTGTGAAGAGATGCACAGTGGGTGATTTTGCCCGATTCAAGCGTAGCTGGAACTGAGCAATGACTTTTTTCTGGGGTGAAATTTTATCAACTGAAGCTTAGTTTGATGCTGGCTGTGAGGCCTTGGGGGTACAAAGGATATGTTTTTATGCTCATGTTGGTTGTCTAAATTGGGAAAAAGAGAAGCGACTTAACTATACATCATAATAGGTCTCATAAAGATTGTTAGTATTGTTAGGGAGGTTATAATGAGTAGTATCTGCTACTACTTATATCTTTCAGTGAAGTTATGTGGTGTAGAAGATCAGAGTATTGTTTTGGTCTATGTTTAAAGCATGTCTCTTTTGATAATCCTCATTACAAAATACTTGGTATTAGGATTCACGCTCTATTGGGGCAGTTGCGGGGCTTGCTGTTGCAATTGTTTTCACCTGGAGGCTGTTGAGATCCCCTTCTGGATCTCAACGGAGGCAACCAAAACGTCAAGGTGCTTCATCAAGTAATTCTGGAGTCAATAATGCACATTCTAATGCCTCGGTTGTTCCTTCTGAAGTTTGTTCAACCTCAGATGATTCAAGGGCACAAAATGTTGTTGATGAGTTCTTTCAGCCAGTCAAGGTAAATTAATTACCTTTCTGATTTTCCTTTGCTCTGGAGTTCAGGCAATGCATGTATCTCTCTGGATGAACACAAGGCAAGTTGGGTTGAATTTGATAGCTTTCCATGTGATTGAAATTCTGAGCTTGCTTTTTGTCTTTTTCTCCTCCACTTTTTCAGCCAACTTTGGGGCAGATAGTTAGGCAGAAATTGAGTGAAGGAAGAAAGGTACGTAATTATTATATTCTAGGCGATACTCTTCTGTGCAAATGATGCCTGCATGTTTCATGGATAGTTTTTTTTTTTCCCTTGTTATTTTCTTTTAGAAATTAACATTTGCTGTGATCATAAGAAATATCTATCTTGAGTTAAATGATTGTCGACAATCTCTTAGATTAATTTAAAAGATTAAGATGTATATAAAACCACCTTTAAATTCAAGGCTTTTTTGATTTTTACTTTCAGGTTCAAGTTTAGTAGTTTTTTATGTTACTAATTTTTGTCTATCTTGATAGATTGTGCAGATACTAGTATTCTTTTTCTAATGGTAAACATGAATAAGATGTTACATACATGTTTTTGTGCAACATCATTGGTGATAAACCGGATTAAGATACTTGATGACATGAGAAACATTTGTTAAAACTTACAAGTTTGTGTTGTTACACATTGATATGGCCAATGTTTTGTGTAGGTGACTTGTCGTCTTCTTGGAGTGATCCTTGATGAAAGTAGTCCAGAGGAGCTTCAGGTTGTGAGCTTGCCCTTTCCTATATTTTTTTTCTTGTTCTAAGAAATCAATTTGCATGAAGATATCAATGTGGTTCATCTTGTTTGTTTGCAGAAGCAAGCAACAGTGAGGTCCTCTGTGCTGGAAGTGTTACTGGAAATAACAAAATTTTGTGATTTATATCTCATGGAACGAGTTTTGGATGATGAAAGCGAGGTGTGCCTTTTGTCAGCTTATATCATTCAGTCATCATGTCTTATATGTTGAGGTTAATGGAACTGATGAGCAATATTTCACATATGCTGCTAAATTCACCATTGTCCAATTTTTTTTTAAATATTTTTTGCGAACCTAATAATTCTGAACTAAATATTGTATAGCCGCTTAAGGAAAGAACTCTACCCTAGGATTCATTGCTTTGAACTTGTATGGTCACCATTGTTAATGACACACAAGATCTATGAAATATTGATATAATTTCTTTTATCTCAGCTCTTTGACTTTAGCCACCTTATCCATCCCAGCATGTGCCATACACTGTTTAGTTATCACTGTCTTGCAGATGCTAATGTGAACTTGTTGAGGTTGTATTTCATAATTTTTAATGGTAGTAGGTGCAAACTCTTGCCACCCTGTTACCACCCTGTTGTAGTAACCACCTAGTTGAAATTTTTATGCTTTACATCTGGATTATTTATGCAGAAGAGAGTTCTTGTAGCATTAGAAGAGGCTGGGGTATTCACTTCTGGTGGCTTGGTTAAGGACAAGGTATGTGAATTTGCACCAAGCATTACACCAAGTTTATATATAAACAAGTGTTTTTCCACTTCATGAGGACATCCTTTCATGCACAGGAGACATGTTGATGGACAGCATGGAATATCTGTTACATTATTTATTTAAATATTGTATTATTACTCTGACAGTGAACACTTTGATTGTGGTTAAAATTTTATTGACAGACATCTTGATTAAAGATGTCCCGAGGGACATCCATGCTAATTTAAATAGTACAATTAGGTTGTGACTTTCTACTCATTGTGCCTGCAAAATTATATCTTCTTGATCATTATAGTCAGTGCAGCAATCAAGAGAAAGGATTGGAAAAATGACGCAAAATAAAATTGTAACAGATACTTATTAATAGGGTCCTAGCTCTGTCTTCTGTGTATCTCATGAATGCTGTAAATATCCATGACCAACTGCTTGATGCCTACCTTTATTTCTTTTTGTTTTAACCTGTGCTTCATAATAACCCTTGCCTCATCTATTTTGATCTCTGGTACCTATATGCAGGTTCTCTTCTGCAGCACAGAGAATGGCCGGTCATCGTTTGTTCGGCAATTGGAACCAGATTGGCATATTGACACAAATCCTGAAATCGTCTCTCAATTAGCTGTATGTAAACTATATTTCTGAACTTAATTCAGCAACTCAAAGTTCATGCTCTGATATAATGACCAAACAATTTTTTTTCTTTTTTGAGGCTACAATATCACCATAGTTTATTCTCTTCTAATGATTAACAATAATTCATGTTGCAGAGGTTTATCAAGTATCAACTTCATGTATCTCCTTTTAGAGCCGACCGAGCTGCGGCCAACGTGTTCAACTCTCCGTCCCTGGAACTGTTCTTTGGATCCATATAAAACCCAAACCTCTACCAATCAAATGTTATTCATGAATTTCTACTAGTTTGTTTGTGTTTGCATTGTGGATTCCACCTTCACCATACATTTTCTCTCAGCATTTTTAGGTGTTTCAAAAATAGGTTATATTTACTTCAAGCTTAATGGGTTATCACCCTAGATAATAGGTGAAAGACATGCAGTGTATGTGTATGATCTTTGAGGTTATTACTTTCTTTTTATCCTTTGGTTTGAAATTTGTGCATTAGATTGAATAGCATGCATACATTTTTAACTGGCAAGGTGGCAACTTAGATGTTTGTATTTGATCATAGCTACATGATATACCCTCATGGACAATATTAATGATCGTATCCTAACTTCACGGGGCAGTTGGAAAGTTCATTGATTCTTGATTGTACAGTCGTGAACATTTGTGTATTTGATTTGTTTTTATTTGTTCCCCTTTCTGATAGTGACATTTCGATACTTCCGTGGTTTGTGATGATGAAATGCAACATGCTGTTCGTGTGTAAAGAAGATTAGCCACATGATTATAAAATAAGTAGCATGACCCCAATTTTTCTTAGACAAGAGGCTGTTGCCTTGCATTTTATAGTTCATTGAGTTTTTTTTTTTTTTTCATATCAAGCAATAGAAAAACTGTGGAAAAAATGGATTAGATTTGGTTGAGCAATGCAATAATAATTAATGGGTTTTGAGTTTATATGCACTGCAATGAAGAAAACAATCTCTTACATGTAGCTAATTATATAATGTCATATCAATAAAAGTGTTTAACTTCATTATTCTTATCATCTTGAAAGTTTTACCGATTAAAGCATATTGAAGACAATATAAAACTTTTTGGATCAAGGAGTGTTTGACATTTTATTCATGTATCACTATGACTTGGATTTGATCTCTGTAAACGATCAATGAACCTAAAGATATGTTCGAATCTTAGATTGAGATGAGTTTTTTTTCGAATCTAAACTTTTATATATTAAAAAGATGTTAAAACTCTAAATTAAATCTCTTCTTGTTAATAAGATTGATTATATGGGTTAAATCGGTTTATTACATTTTAGTAGCTTTTGTTTTACAAATCTTAAAATACCATTGTCTATTATTTGTTCTAACATTTTATCTATTGTCACACACTTAATTATTTATAATTAACTATTTTTGAAATTTCTCAAAAAAAAGTCATGATATTGTTTACATTGATATTTTTAAATGTAGTCTCTATTGTTTAATTTTTTTAAATAAAGTCACCACATTGGAATTTGTAATCAAGACCCTAAAGCAATCTATAGCTGAAAAATTTAAATACAACAAATATTTAAAAGTCTAATTGACTATAATTAGGATGCGCACTCTTCCAATTAAAACATTAGAAAATTTAAAATTTCTGTCACGATAGGGTACTTGAAGATTTGATTATATAAGTTTTATAATGTAAAGATTTGATTAAAAATTTTAAATCATATAGACTTAATTAAAAATTTGATGGAAGCATAGATATCTTCAAATTTACTAGATCTACTTCTTAGTTATAAAAATTATACATATAGTATAATGTAAAATTTGTGAAGATATTAATTTAGAATGTAAATAATAGAGTATGATATTGAATGTATATGACAACAGATAAAAGAGTAAAATAATCATTAAACAAGGACAATTTAAGAATATTAAAAAAAAGCTGCTAAAAAAATATGGGAATAGATGCAAGGGCGTCGCAATTGCCGCTCAATACATTTTATTTCGAACCATAGATGATTTAAGATTTTTTCAATTTTTTTAATAATTTTATCTAATATCTATTGGGTTGGACAATATCAAAACAAAATCTTTATCGTTGGTCTCTCTCTGTCTCTAGGCGCCGTCACACTTCCATTAACGTTGTCGTTGGATTGCTGACTGACTCACTCACTATTCATTCAACCCAGTTCAGTTGAGTTGAGTTGTGTTTTGTTGTTTTGGTGACACACACATACATACTCACAGTCACGGTCATACCCACATTGAATTCAATGGAACCCATTTGCCCAATCGAGTCCCTTTGTGCCTCTGAAATCTCTGCGCTTCTCACGCCTCCCTCCACTCTTCAACTTGAGCAATATTATCATAATCTCTTGTCTGCAAGGCAGTGCAGTTCCATCACTGTCAAACAAGATGCAAACTTTGGAAAGGGTACTCCTTCTTTACTTATTCTCTTCAAATGGGGTCACTCAATTTTTATTATTATTGTATTGAATCATGTTATGTGTCTTCTTCTTCAGGGGTATTTGCTGCCATGGACTTCAAAGAAGGCGACCTTGTTCTCAAGGACCACATGCTTGTTGGCTCTCAACACTCTCTCAACAAGGTTCTCTCTCTCTCTCTCTCTCTCTCTCTCATTTTCTTAATTTCTTTTTCACAATTATTGGTCTTGTGTAGCCTTATTAAGACTTGTTCTCCTTTCTCTTGTGTTTTTTTAATGCCTTGCTTTGCAGATTGATTGCTTTGTCTGTAGTTTCTGCTTCCGTTTTATTGGTTCCATAGAACTTCAAATTGGAAGGAGGCTTTACTTGCAAGGATTAAGTGGTTCTGAGAGTCATGGTTGTGATGAGGGAACCTCTTCAGGCTATTCAAAAAGCTGCCAAGAAATGGATTCATCATCTGATGAAGGAGAGGAGGGCGCTCAGCAATGCGCTTCTGGCAGTTCCAAAAGTAAAATTCCTCTCCCTGAAGGTGTTGTGAAATCATTAAGGAGTGGCCAATTGAATTTGCCTTTCTCTAAGGAGTTCCCCTTGCCACCAGCTGTTCCATGCCCCGGGGGATGTAGAGAAGCTCACTATTGCAGGTGAGGCTTTGGCTGTTTGAGGAAATGATATAGGGTATATAATGCTTCTATTTTGCCAATTTCCCCTATCAGGGAGAGGGAATAAAATGATTGCTTTGAAAGTCTTGTGAAACTTTTGGTAAATAATGTATATTGACTTCTATGAAAACAGTATAATAAGCTACACAATGCTGCTGTCCATAGCGTGGGCATGAGATTATGAAAAGCATTAACCTATATTCCTGTAAAGATTTGCACAATGTTTCGTGTATCCAATTTTATAAAGAGCCCAAGGTAGCTCTCTTCCTGTTGTCGGGCTACTTATAAAAAGAATTGTATGATGAAGCTGTTCTTAACTGCAGCTTCCAGTGGTTACTGGGAGTAGCTGTTCTTGAGCATTGTTCTTTAGGGTTTGAACTTTGTGATATGAAATATTCTCTTCTGATGATGTTGTCAATTCCTGCAGCACATCATGTGCAGAGACTGATTGGGAATCTTCTCATTCTTTGCTCTGTACTGGCGAGAGGTCTGATCCAGCACATAGGGAGGCACTTCTTAAATTCACCAAACATGCTAATGGTTAGATTCTTTCCTGGTGGACATCAATGATTTTAACAATCTAAATTGTTTCAGAATCTTTTTTTTTTCTTTTCTTTTTTTCATGTCTTGCTTCTTTACTGTTGTTCTTCCCTTTTCCTCCCAGAGACAAATGATATATTCCTCCTTGCTGCAAAGGTAAGGCTTCATTTCGCTCTGAATTTCTTGTCTCTTGATTGTATGATGTGTGCTTATAGTTATATTTTATAAAGGTGGTCAGTTCTTGTGAAAGGGACATATCAAGAACTGTACCTGTTGTTATCATCATTAGAGTTTCAATTAAGTACTATTAATATTATGTTGTAAATGCTGCCACATTTATCTGACTGGAAGCCTGGCTGGTATGACTAGGCTATTTCTTTTACAATGTCAAGGTACCACAAGTTAAAAGCAAACTATCTTGAAGGGCAGGCGAAATATGATACTTCCTGTGTTTCAAACCACCATAATATCTCTCTTCTTTTGGAAGCTTGGAAGCCTATATCAATGGGATACAAGAGAAGGTAGTTACTGACCTGATTTTACCCGTTTACATGAAACCTGAATACATGGTGTTTATGCTTTTGTGGTGCGCGATGTTATTTCTTAAGACAAAGTGCACTAATGTCTTTGTTGATAATTTGAATTTTGATGAACATTGTGAATATCCATGCCTTCTGAGGAGGTAGTTGACCATGGTTTCTTGTATTTAAGGTTTAAAATTATTTATGGCATATGTTTTGCATTGCTTATGTTGTTGGGTAGTTGAAATTGAATAATCTTCATCAATTTCTCTTTGCATTTGTCAAATGATCCATTTCATCAAACTATTTAGAGAGTGGACTATGTCCATAGTTAGCTTCTTACCAAGCAAAGCATTTATAGTTTACCTATAGTTAGAACTCTAAATATTTCTTTTAAAATTTTTCTTGCAAGTGTTGCTTTTATTTCATCAACCATGTTTTTCACACTAAAACCTATCATTCAAACATGCTAATTTGCAAAAGAGAATTTCTTGATCATCTGGTTTGTTTTTGAAATTGTGCATTGTTTTGTGATTTTACTTGGATTGTTAGAGTAGTCACTTCAAAGTATTTGTAGGTGGTGGGACTGCATTGCATTGCCAGATGATGTTGATTCTTCTGACGAAGCATCATTCAGGATGCAAATAAAAGAACTAGCATTCGAGGTGAGATTTTCAGATGTTTGGTGCATGATGTGCAATGTTATTTTCACTGATTTTATATGTCATACCTGATTTTCTGCTTATTGCTTTGATGTTTCAGTCTCTCCAACTTCTTAAGACAGCTATATTTGACAAGGAGTGTGAGCCATGTATCCTTACAGATGCTGATTTGGTGATACATTTGTTCATGTCTATGACCAGGGCTATTGTGTCATCATTTTCTTGGAAGTTTTAGCTCAAATTCCTTGACTCTTTCTAGTATTCTCCCTTGAAATCTATGGACATATCATCGGCATGTTTGAGCTGAATAATCTGTAAGACTTTTCTGTATGCAGCTTTATTCTGTCTAGCCATATATTATGTCGTTTTACTTCCATTAGCATAATGCTTGAATATTGTGATATAGCCATCAAAGTAAACTGAACATGAGAATTGTAATTTAAATTTTGGATTATTCCGATCTGTATATTAATCCTTAGCTTATAATTTTCAGTGATTTGGTTGTAGCTTCTCCTGTGGAGGATTACTTTTTATACGTCGATGATCTGACGTATCCTAAAAAGGTTAGAATTTAGTTCAAATTACTCTTCTAATTTATCAAAAACAAAAAAAAAGTTCGTTAACCTTTTTCTGTTATTGTGATTGGCAGGAAGAAGCCGAGAAAATTACACAACCAATTCTAGATGCTCTTGGTGAAGACTATTCTGTTTGTTGCCAAGGTACTGATTTTACCTGATGTCTGCAGACAGGTCCTGTTGTGTCTTTTTTGTAATATTTGTACTTCAACTTTGGGTTCTCCCTTTCCTTTCAGAGTATTAAGCTGTCTTATCATTACTGAAATTCATGCTCTGTTTTAGGAACTGCATTTTTTCCTTTGCAAAGCTGCATGAATCATTCATGTTGTCCTAATGCCAAAGCTTTCAAAAGAGACGAGGTATGTGGGGGCAAAACTGTCTTACTTTTTACCTTCTCTGTTGGTTTCATTTGAGTCAATCACATACCTGATTTCATTTGATGCCACAAAGATATGACTGGATAAATTATTTTTAGCCTTTTAGATATTATTCTTGGTTTTGTGTTAGCATGAAAAGGAAATTAAATTTCCCCTTGATATTGCTTCCACATGATGTGTTTACAATCTGTTTGAACAGTTGAAATACTCCATGATTTGTTCGTTAATCACGTGAAATTTTCATTTTGTCATAAATTACTTGGGCAACGAAGAATATCATAGCAACAATCACTTACCGACATGTGGAGTCCGGAGCATAACATCAGCTGTCATTGTTGAATTCATATTTATATCTCTTGTTTGGATTCAACATACTTTATTGTACTTCTCAATTCTGTAACCTGTTTGGATTATGTTTGTGTTAAATACTGTTGCTACGGTTTTAACCTTGAAGAGCGCATAAATAATCTCGGAAAACAATCATGTTTGGCTTGTCTCCTTTTCTGTCCTACTTTTTTTTTTCACCTCTGCTGGATGTCACAATGAATCTAAACATTTAGTCTTGATCTTTCATTTGCAGGATAGAGATGGCCAAGCAACAATAATTGCATCGAGGTCCATTCGCAAAGGAGAAGAGGTTGGTTTATGGCCTAATGCCAATATCTAATGGACCAATAATTCTTTCAAACTAAATGATTTTTTTCCAAGAACTTTGGTTTTACAGGACAAGGTTAAAAAAGAGACAGCATATATGGAACTTTACCATATTAAATCTTTAATGTTTTTCAAATATGTAGATATATCATTGCCTTGTTCAACTAGTTAACGTGTGGAAGATTTTTTCAGATAACCATCTCATATGTTGATGAGGACCTTCCATTTGAAGAGAGGCAGGCATCCCTTGCGGATTATGGGTTTAGATGCAGGTGCCCAAAGTGCATCGAAGAAGAGCCATAAACAACACGAGAAAACTCCATGCAAACATTCAAGCAGAAAGATAAAATTCCAAAGGAAATAGAAGGGAAAGGGAACACTCTTAACATTGTTAGGGGTCACTTAGCATTTTTTTTCACACTTGTGGCCTTTTGATTGCGTCCACAATTGCCAACATATATCATAAGTTACAAGGTTCAAAAATGACTTGCACACTCTGGCTTCTCAATCTTGGTTTATATAGGCAAACAATTTTTGTAGTTCAGAAAATCAACTTCAACTATCTTTACTGCTAAAAGAGACAAATGCCATATCTATGTAGTTTCAGATTTTTCAGTTACATTGATCAGTAACTAATAGTGAGTGAACAATTTCTTTAATCTTTCATTCCACGGCTATTTCTCTTTAATCTAAACAGTTATGTAATAGTCTCTCCATTTTATTACTACTCTCTTCGTTGGAATTTAGCTTCGCTATCTGGTTTTTCCTATTAATTCTCTATATTTCTATAGTTTCAGATCCGTAATCATATATTTATTTAGATACCATGATTCACTTATGTATCCCATTCAATAACATCAGAAGTTAATTTCATTTCAATTTTTGCCGTTAGTACATAGTTATTACATTGACATTTCTAACTCTGAAGGTCCATCCGTTCATAATTCAAACCAGTGTTCATTTCTCATTAATCGAGTTTAGCTGATCATATATTCTATTTATTCATAACAAGGACCAAGGTCCGTGCAACTAATAAGGTAATAAAATGTTTGTGGCGTTATCAAGACCAAATGGTAAGGAACTAAGGATAACCACACCAAACATGTGGGGTCCCACCCATTATACCAAGAGGAGCAATATATCCCCTAGGAATTGATAATGGACGCAACGCATATATGTAACAAACATACTATGCTACTGGAATGATACAATTAAGTAACAAATCTTAATTCTCCCAATCATTTCACTGACTAGCACAGCTACTAGAGTGCTTTCATCTCATCATTGCACCCATAAATAATTAAGGTCAAACTCAATTTCCCTAACAATTATTATTAATAAGAAAAGCGTAACAATAGTCTAAAAGCAAGAAGGGTTATGGCATTTGAAATTGGATTAAAATAATTTATAAAAGGGGAGGGCTTCAGTGTGTGTAACAATCAGATCATTGATAGAAATCTCACTGAAATCCGCTAAGACAATTAAAGGTATCATCATAAGCCCAATATTTTCATACACAAATTCAAAATTGTAAAACCTAGGGAAAAAATAAATAAATAAAGGAAATGTGCTCAGACAGCCAAGGGTTTAACAATCAAACTCCGAGCAAGGATACCCAGGTCAGAAACTCTACTCCACGAAAAATGCCTCATCACCGCACAAGCAACAATTTCAAGTATCAAAAAATAAATTAAAGGCAAAAAGAAAAAAATAAAGGAAAAAAAGAAACAGCGACAACATGAACAGATCGAAATCTAGGAAGCAAAGCATTGTTGTAAGTGAGACAGGGACGGCAGCGATGTTGTAATATATATGGACAACAGGATGTTGAGCTCCAATTAGGGTTTATTGGGTTTTGTTAGCAATGGGCTGAGCCCGTTAATTAGAGTGGGCTGGACCTCATCAACAAACTTGAATGAATTTAACAACTGGGAATATTTCTGACACAAAAAAATAGTTAATCTTTAAAAGATTGAATTGGAATACCCTAACATGGTAAAAAAATTTTACACATTTATTCAATAATATAATAATATATCAGCAAAAATAATTTACTTTCAATTCTCATTGCTTAAAAATTCATACAAAATAAGATATTTAATTGTATGATAATGTAAAAAAAATTTTATACTGTCATTGCATTAAAATTAAACTCATATTTAAATTTATAAAATTTGTGTAAAATGACTTGTAATTTAATTTAATTTATAAAGATTGAAATTATTCTTCGCTTCTAATTCAATTATCAAATTTAATTATTATGAAAGTTAATATTAGAACTTAAAATTCTCATTTCAACTCAAATTTTATATATGCATATATATTAGTCTTTTAAGTGAAAATGGAATTAATACTTCTAAATTCAGAATCCAAATCTAACAATAATTAAATTAAGAATGAATTACAAGCATAACTCAGGATTTAATTTTGATACACAATTATCTAATTAATTATGTATTGTTGTATCAAAAAATATTATCAACTCTTATACTCATTATCTAAAGAAAGATTTGATTAGAGGATAGTATAAAAATTTTAATACACTCTTGATACAAATAAAGCAACATACATCTGAATTTTAAAAATGGATTGAATTGCGAATGCATCTTCTACTATGTATAATCCCATTGAGTGTCACAGGCAAAAATACCATTTTGTCCTTTTTTTTAAAAAAGAAAAAGAAATATCAGCTAAAGAAGACAATTCTGACTAGTACACAATGAGTTAATAACAACCGATTCCACATATATTAACTTCTGTGGGAAACACAAGCAAATCTATCTCAATTTCTCCTTATTACAAGAGCATTACACCAGGAAATAAGAATAAGTGAAGAACCCACTTATTGCAACACGTGAAAAAACACCCACACCATATAGGCTCTCTCCTACAGATTGAGACAACACATATGGTACAGCATAAATAACAAGACATGAAGAACGAATGAAATAAAACAGATCATCGATTTGCACATTATGGACGGAATGGAGGAATGACGAAAAAAAAAAAAAAAACCTTTCTTAGCTATTAACAAGTGCACAGTGCTTCCTTATCTCCCCTTGTGTCCCAGTCTTGACACTAATTCGGCCCATTTTCTCCATGGACTTGGCAAACTCAGCAAAGAAATTCTCAAGTGACCCTTGAAGGAATTGAGTCACTAGAGACTTTGTTGTTGGGTTGGTCAACAGTTGAGAATCTGAGGTGAACAGGCCTCTCCTCTTGACCACCTGACTATAGTACCCAAGATCAAATGTCTTGCGGCTCCCCGGGTCCATCTCAACTATTGTGGTGTTGTCATTGATGTTCTTGCACTTGAATGTCTTCAGATTTTTGGCATATTCACTGTCTAGTGCTGGGTCTTGATCACCCTTGCCACTGAAGTTGTACAGCCTACTTGAGAATGATGAGCAATGTGACACACCAATTGTGTGAGCACCTGAAGAGGATTTTGAACCATTGGTGATTAGAAGCAAATAATTTAGCATGCATAGCAGTAAAAAAAAAAAAATTCAAAAGAAAAGGAAAAAGAAAATGTTAGAGTCGGAATTTAGTTGAAAGAATGATGTAACAAGATTATTAACACTCTGATAAATAAATGAATTATATCATTGTGTTTTATCTGACATTAACCATCACTATGATTTTTGGCAAAAACTCTTCTCTGAGTATATAGCATTGTTTAAAAATATAAATACCAGGTAGGAGGACTAAGTCTTTTAGATCAAGTCCTTTGCTGGCGAATTTTGTTTGGAGGGAGGTGAAGTTGTCAGTTGGAGCAGGAATTTGGCTTCTGGCTTCTGCTAAGACAGAGATGACACCGTCCCTTCTACCTGTTGGAACTTGCCAAAAGGGGCCACCCTGAGGAAATCTCACGTTAATTAATAATTATGGTATAATAAACCAGCAAATGGCTCATTTCTGTTCTCAAAAGGTGGGATTAAAGATAAAGCCAAAGTTAGACATAGAGCGGTTCTTATATATAATTGAGTACTAACTGTGGCAACAATAGAGTCTCTGGCAGCCAAGGATATGATATCAGCACAAGAGACCACACCAGGGCATTCAGCTTCAAGAAGGCTCTTTATTCTGTCAATGAAATCAAAGCCTCTGACTGTAAGGTTTGGGGGAGCATTCTTTTCGGCTTGGTTGTTTGTTTTGTTTAGAAGCACTGATCCATCACATCCCTGAATGAATTAATGCATGATAATGTATGTCAGTTCCTCAGTTTAACTGACACAACACTAGCTATTAGTCAAACAATAAATGAAATGAATATCCGAATATGCACAAGCTTGAACTTCGTCTTACCCTGACAAAACAATCATGGAAGTGCATTCTTATCAAGGCAGCAGCCAGTGATGGGGCATTGTGGATGTGCTCATGAACAAAGTTTAGAACGATCTGCTCAGCTTTTGGGCAGCTTTTTGCATAGAAATCAAGCTGCAATTGAGCTTGAGTTGATGCAAATGATGCTACAAGACAGAGAGCCAAGAATTTGAAGTAAATCTGGCCCCCCATTTCAGTGTAGCTGGCTAAAATCTTAGTAGCCAGAGTAGCTATATATATAATATTTATTATGAACACTCCGATAATCCTCCAAATGAGGCAATTTCGTTGCTCTTCTTGTATCCGGAACAGTTGTTAGTGATTTATAGTACTTAGGTTGAGGTATCGTACAAAAAATTAGGCACACCAGAGAGATAGTCCATGCGGATGACTAACAGTCTAACACGTGCTACAATGTAACACTGCATGATGCTTTATCATCTGTTCCTAAATAATAATTGTAATTAGTCTAACAAAAAAATGGCTAGTTCGCATGCCCTTATAGGACAAGTGTAGTAAGTCCTACATAATTCGGTTTCTTAATGCTTCGATGCACTACAGAGATGAAGAGATGGGAAGCCCGTGAATAGAGATGCACCATAGAAATGTTATCCAATCACATGTAAACCTAAACACACCCAAAACAAAACAACCACACAAAAGATAAAGCACCATAGAGAGGAAGAGATGTGGAACCCGTGAATACAGTTGGGGAGAAACCAGTAACAACAGTTATGATGCAGAAACACTAGTCCAAAGTGTTGGGTAGGGAAGCTCAACAGGACGAGATTCAATCAACGGACTAAATGAGATAATCACAGAAATGGGTCAGACATCGTACCTTGAATCTTGATATAAAATCCTAAGGCAATAATTGTATAGAACCTCCCATATTATATAGTACTCACATGGTCAATTCTTAATCAATGTGAGACTTTCCCTCTTATACTTGAAACTGCAACACATAGCTTATGCTCCCAAGAGCCAGAGAGATTTCCCAAGATGGTTGGCCTGATGGACAACCATCTTATTTCCTAGCCCCCACATTCACCAAATAATTACATAGAATTGAGTGTTCTATGTAATTAAGTGCTTGCATCCATCTCTGATCCATTAAGTGTTCTATTTGATTTAGTGTCATGCGTAAATTAATATATTTGATATTGTTTGTATCATATTTAATATTTTCTGTTTTAACATATTTCATCATCGATGTTCCGTATCTAATATTTTGCATTGTTCTTCAATACAAGAGTAGTCCCTGTTAATTTTTTTTCCTCTTCCATTATGATATATTATAAGTGTTCTTAATACAAATAAAATTTCCCCTCAAAAAAGAAATTCAAGTAAATTTTGTTTGAGTTGGTACAAGTATGGGTTTGCTCGGGTTCTTTCTTCGGTAGTCTGAACTATTTACATACGCTATTTGACTTTAGTACATATGTTCTCCTTCTGGTCTATTCTAATATGGAAATCTTAATTTCAGATTTGAATTCTTTCTTCATTTCACGGATGAAGAAAATAGCAAATTCGGATATCTCCAATAGTAATACATAAGATACATCATTACAGGGTATGCAATAGTGAACAGACCCGGCTGTAATGGGTGTATCATGAAGAGATTAGCAACATTTTCATGGACTTGATATGTTACATGAAAATGCTAAAGGTATTTTGCTAATGTAGAGTGTTTGGAGTAGCATGGCGATTCAGGACCATAGTTTATTGGAGGTGGTGACACAAAGGGGGAGGACCGGCAGGTGTAGCCATGCTAGGTATGGAAGGTAAGATTAGAATTTTGGTGGTGACACAATGCTTTTGCTGCATAAGTTCTTCTAGTTTTGGTGCGGCATATGGTAGCATTTTATTTATATTCCTGAATGTGATTATGTTGCTTCATTTTCGTATTTGATTTCCTGCGCCTTATAGTTTAGTTGGGTGTGGCTACTAATGTGTTGTCTGCGGTTTGTTGTATTTTTGGTCCTTCAAGCCACTTGAGTAAGACCGTAAGAGTGTTCTGACTTATCGGAAAAAAAAAATATATATATATATATATATATTTCTAATTAAGAATCAGCTGTTAAATAAATTATATTGAAATTTCTTAATTTGAATTAATAATCCTTATATATTATCATAATTATATACTCCACAAATATTAACGATAACATGTGTGCCGTATATTTTAGGTTATATTAATTATAAATCAATTATATCATTTTTTTTTCGTTGCATTGTTTTTTGGTAAGTATCATATTTGTTTTACATGATATCAATGACATCATATCTAAAATTTATAATTCACTTGTAAATTATGATACACATTTTATGACTAACGTATCTTTTAACTTATCTTATATACTTTACTTTTTGAATTTGCGTAGCATAAATGATAAAAATTTCAGCAACAATGAGTTAACTAAAACAAATTTAATTGAGAAAAAATAATGTAATTTACATTACTATGTATTTAAAAGTCGTCTTAATGAACACAATTTAAGCATAAATGAGTTTACAGATATATCATATGGAATTAATCATCAAAGTCATAGCAATTGTAAAGTTTTTTTTTAAACCTCAGATATAATAATTAAGTACTGAGTTGATGATTGTATACAAATTAGATTGATTTTTATTGGTTTATTCTTGCTGCATGTTTTTCTATTAGGAGACATAGAACGGTAGGATACTTTGGAATCAACCAATCAAGTATGGATAATAATCCATTGAATTGTTCATTGGAGTTATTTGATGTGAGTTAATTTTGTCTAATGTTGAATTTTTTTACAGGATCATGAGGTGAAGGAGCAAAATGTTTGAATTAAAGTTTTATGTCTAAGGAAATTTTCTGTAGATGTCATGCCAGCTACTGAAGTTGCAGATTTATATTGCCCAACTGGGAAGACTTCTGTTAAATTAGAGTATGATTTGTATAATTGCATGTTGTTATCCTTGATCATGCAGGTACTGATATGCTTGAATCCCTGTATTCTCTAATATATAATATGTTTTTGCAGTAGTTAGAGTTATATGGGTCCCTAGCTGTTGGTGCTCATTGGACTTAATATTGTGAAACACGATGGACTTGACTCTTTCAGTGCTTGCATGTGTCTTGATCAACTATAATGAAGAATTGTTATTTTGTTGGGAATGTTTAAAATGCCAAAGAATTGTCGATTTATGTCCCCATGCTATACAATTGGTGATTTTTTATATCTGAATTTCAGACCCTGTGGCCTTTAGTGTATATATATAATATAATATGCCTCTTAGAGGTGATTTCTGCAATGCTGACAATGAAGATTAATCCATCTTAATTTCTAAAGCAAAGGAAATGACTTTGAGTTCTAAATACTGCAAGTGGAAGTATTATGTGTTTTCGAGTTTCAGAGGGGATGATACCTGATGGAGTTTCAAAATACATCTCTATAACACTCTATGTCAAAAGGGTGTTAATACTTCTATACACTACAAGGAGTTTAGAAGAGTAGAGCATATTTCAAGGATCTCAGTTGTCATATTCTCTTAAGCTAAAGTGTTGCCCCCTTGTTTTCCTTAATGAAGTGCATAAGATCCTTGAGTGTGAGGACTCCAAGGATTTTTGTCACTTTAAATTACTAATAATTAAATATGTCTAATAAATTAATATGTTCGTGTGTCGCACAGGTGTTTCTACTGGCACATAAGACCACATATATTAACTGTTGTGGGAAACACAAGCAAATCTATCTCAATTTCTCCTTATTACAAGAGCATTACACCAGGAAATAAGAATAACTGAAGAACCCACTTATTGCAACACGTAAAAAAACACCCACACCATATAGGCTGTCTCCCACAGATTGAGACAACACATATGGCACAGCATAAATAACAAGACATGAAAAACAAATGAAATAAAACAGATCATCAATTTGCACATTATGGACGGAATGGAGGAATGACAAAAAAAAAAAAAAAAAAACCTTTCTTAGCTATTAACAAGTGCACAGTGCTTCCTTATCTCCCCTTGTGTCCCAGTCTTGACACTAATTCGGCCCATTTTCTCCATGGACTTGGCAAACTCAGCAAAGAAATTCTCAAGTGACCCTTGAAGGAATTGAGTCACTAGAGACTTTGTTGTTGGGTTGGTCAACAGTTGAGAATCTGAGGTGAACAGGCCTCGCCTCTTGACCACCTGACTATAGTACCCAAGATCAAATGTCTTGCGGCTCCCCGGGTCCATCTCAACTATTGTGGTGTTGTCATTGATGTTCTTGCACTTGAATGTCTTCAGATTTTTGGCATATTCACTGTCTAGTGCTGGGTCTTGATCACCCTTGCCACTGAAGTTGTACAGCCTACTTGAGAATGATGAGCAATGTGACACACCAATTGTGTGAGCACCTGAAGAGAATTTTGAACCATTGGTGATTAGAAGCAAATAATTCAGCATGCATAACAGTAAAAAAGAAAAGGAAAAAGAAAATGCCAGAGTCGGAATTTAGTTCACAGAATCATGTGACATAATTATTAACTCTTTGATAAATAAATGAATTATATCATTTTATTTTATCTGACATTAACCATCACTATGATTTTTGGCAAAAACTCTAATAATTTTTTTTTCTGAGTACATAGCATTGTTTAAAAATATAAATACCAGATAGGAGGACTAAGTCTTTTAGATCAAGTCCTTTGTTGGCAAATTTTGTTTGGAGGGAGGTGAAGTTGTCAGTTGGAGCAGGAATTTGGCTTCTGGCTTCTGCTAAGATAGAGATCATACCGTCCCTTCTACCTGTTGGAACTTGCCAGAAGGGGCCACCCTGAGGAAATCTCATGTTAATTAATAATTATGGTACAATAAACCAGCAAATGGCTCATTTCTGTTCTCAAAAGATATGATTAAAGATAAAGCCAAACTTAGACACAGCAGTTCTTGATATATAATTGAGTACTAACTGTGGCAACAATAGAGTCTCTGGCAGCCAAGGATATGATATCAGCACAAGAGACCACACCAGGGCATTCAGCTTCAAGAAGGCTCTTTATTCTGTCAATGAAATCAAAGCCTCTGACTGTAAGGTTTGGGGGAGCATTCTTTTCGGCTTGGTTGTTTGTTTTGTTTAGAAGCACTGATCCATCACATCCCTGAATGAATTAATGCATGATAATGTATGTTAGTTCCTCAGTGTAACTGACACAACACTAGCTATTAGTCAAACAACAAATGAAATGAATATCAGAATATGCACAAGCTTGAACTTCGTCTTACCCTGACAAAACAATCATGGAAGTGCATTCTTATTAAGGCAGCAGCCAGCGATGGGGCATTGTGGATGTGCTCATGAACAAAGTTTAGAACGATCTGCTCAGCTTTTGGGCAGCTTTTTGCATAGAAATCAAGCTGCAATTGAGCTTGAGTTGATGCAAATGATGCTACAAGACAGAGAGCCAAGAATTTGAAGTAAATTTGGCCCCCCATTTCAGTGTGGCTGGCAGAAATCTTAGTAGCCAGAGTAGCTATATATATAATATTTATTATGAGCACTCACACACTCCTCCAAAGAGGCAATTTCGTTGCTCTGGTTGTATCCCCAACAGTTGTCAGTGATTTATAGTACTTAGGTTGAGGTATCGCACAAGAAACTGGGCACATCATAGAGATGGTCCATGCAGCTAACAAACATGTGCTAACACAGCATGATACTTGGCTTTATCATCTGTTCCCAAATAATAATTGCAAGTAGTCTGATAAAAAAAATGGTTAGTTCGCATGCCCTTATAAGACAAGTGTAGTAAGTTCTAAATAATAGGGTTTCTTAATGCTTCGGTACACACTAAATTAGTATATAACTATGGTTTTAGGGGACTTCTAGTGGTACTAAAGGAAGTGTTCAACGGAAGGACAAAGAAGATCAAACTCCTGACCCCTAAAATTAACAATTCATTTATGACAACGATCAAGACTGACACCACTTATTAACTCATTGCCAAATATATAAAAAAAAAAAAAAAAACTTGTTATTTTAATACGTAATTAAAGTGGGCATTTTATTGGAACACTCATTTTATTACTATTGAATGTAATTATAACATTCACTCAACTTATTCATCTATGACGTCCAATAATAATACTCATTTTTAGATTTTAAAATAATATTACTCAACAAATATCCATACTCTATTTAAATGGCATCCCCAACCTTCCTCTTTGGAACATAGCATATGTTTAGACATTTAATTTATCAGCTTGTATACCACTACCTTTTTAGACATCTGCAGTGGCTAACATTCTAAAATGATTCGTTGGATCGATATCTCCAACGCAAAATTTTATTAATTCCAATTTATATGCTGGTCTCAGGGACAAATTGAAGAATTTACCTGCTCCTGCTTTATATGAGTCCGATACTTTAATCTTGTGTCACATTGAGCCCCACAATGTTACTATTAAATTAACGTTGGCTACCTGCTGCGATGCCACCTGTGGACATATACTGTTAATAAATGGAAAAGAGAGACATATGGATTATAGAGTGGTTATGAAGTGGGTGAAAAAGGTTTTATGATCTTAATCATTGTGACTATATACACAAATAAAATATACTTCATGTTGATAGAGATCATGTTGGGAAGTCCTTATGTATAAAGATGGTCATCAATGTGAACCCCGTAGAGTATTTGTGAGTCTTGTAGATATACAGCAGCATAAACTAGCCAGGAACTGCTTAATGGGTAGGTTTTCTTTTCTTCTTTTGGCATAGAAAGGTAATTAAAGAAAATTAACAGAAACATTCGTGTAACTTTAATTTAAGAATTTGAGATTGCTGCGATAATAAGTAAAGTTAGATATAAGCGTGCATTGTCATAGTAACTTCACCAATAAAGGAAAACGCAAAAAAACAAAAAAATTGCAAATTTGCAATAGTGTAAAAAGGCCTTAGAAGTCAAAATTACCGACGATTTAGTTGCAAGCTATTGGGAGATAATCGTGGCTATGCTATGGAGGGAATCATATATGTGCCGTGGCTAACATAACTTGCTTATGTTAAATTTTGACCAGGTCAAATTTCTTACAGATAAGGACAGTAAAGAGCTGTTATATATATTTATATCAGTTGCAAAATTGAAATTTCTCAACATTTGGCGTACATGCATTTCAAACTGAAGTGACTTTCATGGAAATCACCCCATGTAGCTAAAGTGTAATGGGACCACTTTCATGTCATTTCTGCCCCATATACATTGCGTACAGCAAGCAAGCACTTAATAAATTTCAAAGCTTACTCCAAATCGATGGATTATATAAGATGCTCCAGGTTTGATTTTAATTAGTGAATAGAGTGATATTAATTGTGAAAGTTAGAGGAATATTTTTTTTTTTTTAGAAAAAAGGATTCTGTGATGTTTGAAGAAATTTAAATTTTAATAAACTATAATTTGCTTCATGTAAAAATAATTCTCACTTCACGTGGCATAAAGCAAGCCGCTTTGTTGTAGGACATATTCAAAGCCTAGAAACCCCTAAATCGTGCAAGATTTTAGATCTACCGCGCTTTGGCTAATCCGTATAAACCAATGATTGGCCATCATATCAATAAAGAATGGCCTGGTTTCAAATGTAGGAGCGCGATGACATGAAATCAGGACGGGGGAAATTGAAGAAAAAGGAAGATTATTTATTATTCATCATGCCAGATTTCTCGAACAAGAGTCGGTGGTCGATATATATTAGCTTGTATAGATTTAATTTTAATATACTAATAATATAAAAAATTTAACACAATTATTTAATTATATATTATAAAAATTGATAAATATGATTACCTTTTACTTCACTACTTGAAATTTTGTGAATAAAAAATTAATTAAATAATAATATAAAATTTTTTCACATGTATCAAAATTAATTTACCTTTTTAATCAATCTTATAATATTACTATGTGAGGTTCTTACTCTAATAAATTAAAATTTGCAATGTAAAGGAAAGGAATAATTGCTTTATTGTTAATTTACTTTGTTTTATTGGGGCAGCTAAAGCTTGTTCCATTGTGTTTGGTGTCCATAGATTAGTTGGGCACAAGGCTGTCGGCAACAAGGTGAAGTCATTGTCCATGTGCTCTTCCCGTGTCCCAATATTATTTTGTATGCAAAACGGTCCTTGTAACTTCATCAACTTGCAGGAAAAGAAAATGGTGAGACAATTTTATATGTATTAATTTGTCAAAAAGAAAAAACTGTCATTTTCTGAATCACAAACAATAAAATTCAAAAAAAAAAAAAGATTCCGATACCTTCATAATGCATAATTTCTTTTGAATAATCAAAATAATATTTAAATGTGTGTGAACCTCATGTTGTTAAGTTAATCATGTAAATGTAAGTGCTAACAAAACCCCACATTTTTTTCGAAATACTATTATAAAGCATTGTTCTTCCTTCTTCTTGCGGCCAAACTAAAGACGTCAATTGATTCGGAAACCACCCTAATGGTCCAGCATCACACGAAAGGAGGGTGCGGCACTTGTGCAGCTCATTGCCATGATTCTTTGTCTCGGAGAAGAGTCACAATTATTCCAGCTTGACATCTTGAAAAGTTCTAATGCAAAGCTCCAAAAAAAAACCACTGTTTGGTTCGACCCAGTAATGTTGTTTCTAAATGATTAGTAAATTGTCAAAGGGAGTCCAAAGAGTCTCCATGCTACATGTAAAAGGCTCACTCCTCTTTACTTTTATGAAAATGCAAAACATTACTAAAGGATCAGAATGTGGCAACCAAATTTTCATTATTGTTGCTACTAAATTCACAGGTGCACAACATCCAATTCAATCACATACTAACGCGTATTGCTTTTTATTAATTCACCTGCCTTGAAAGTGAGAACAACGATTCTATGTCCACAATCAGCGCAAGCCTCAAATAATCTGCTAAGAATGAGTCATGGCCCCGGAATTGACAAGAGTTTTAGGTCTGTTCGGCATATTTGTTTACTCTCTCCGTCCATAAATCAATGTATTTGGACAAGGAGGGTAACATTTTTTTTTTTTCAATCTTAGAAGAGAACACAGTTTTGATCAAGAGGAGTACGTGCTTGATTGCACAATTTTCTCGGACTGATTCGGGCCGTAAAGTTGGATAAACGTCACATATGCTGGTGAAAGTGGACAGTGGACCCTAATGGTCTCTGTGCACCAATAAACACAGAAAACAATACAGCTTGTCCAGTTATACTGCCTCAATGAAATTCTCAAACCCCAACCATTGCAGTTGCATCTAGAGCCTAGAGGTAGGCCAACGATGCGACTGGAAATTAAGAAGCATTATATATATAATTTTTAAGGATTGCATGTTTGTTCTCCTTGCAAAAGGAAACTAGTATTATGGACTGTGGTGAGTGGATACAGGGAAAGTGAAAATGGAAGTTGAATTGACATAGAAACCTCTTTCGGTGGAAACTTTCTTTGCTAGATGAGCAGAATAGGCTCATTATTAGCCGGATCCAGTTACAACCAAATGTGTATAATAGTGTAGTATGGGGTTTTCACTCTTCAAATAGTTTTTCGGTCCATTCTTTTGTCACCAAATTTTTTCAGATGAATTGTGATAATTCCCATACTGTCTTTGTTTGATTAGAGTGTGGCATGGGTGTACTCCAACGAAGACAAAATTATTTGTATGGTTTGTCCTCATTGAAAGAATTAGTACCAGGCAACGTTTGGCTCGGCTAAATATTATTAATAGTGTTGATTCTATATGTGTTTTTTGTAAAATGGAGGAAGAATCTTTGTCACATCTATTTTTCACTTGTAACTTTTCATGGAGGATTTGGGCTTTCTGTTATAATTGGTGGGGAGTTAATTGGATTATGACCAAGGACTCTAAAGAAAATTTTGAAATGTGGATTGATTGTGTATTTTTGGATAGGAGGTGAAAAGGTTGAAATATTTGTTTCTATACTATTTTTCTTTCCATTTGGGAATAAATGAACAGGATAGTCTTCCTAAAGGAAGAAATTAACTAGAAAAACTTTCTTTTTAACCTCATGCATAGATGCCTTTTTGGTTGAACTTTGACTCATAATTTATTTGCTTGTAGAATCTTCTTTTGATTGCAGATGATCGATGTTAGGAGATGAAAATATTTTCATTGGTTGTTTTGGTGGTAATGGAGGTAAGGGGATTAAGAGTGATACAGGAAAGGTCTATTAATCAGAAAGAGAGCTCTTATGTAACATTTTGAGGGTGGATTCCTTGACGATTCGAGGAACACCTATGTGGTTTTTACTAATGTATATATTATCTGTGTTTTCTTTGTTAACAGGGAGTTCTTCTTCAACAGTTTGATACATGGATTGGTGTTTTGGGGGGAGTAGAAATGGAGCACTTCTCGAGTGATACACTATTAAATTATGTGAGTGAGGGGTAGTTTATTGTAAGTTTAAGGGTGGAGTAAATACTGAGCAATACACTGATGAGAGATATTGATCACGTGTAGTAATGTCTTTGTCTTGATCCACTCCACTCAAGAATTTCTTTGTCTTGAAATCTTTTATCAGCTTATACACACTGTTCGTTGCAGTTTTGAGACTATTATTCGAGCGATTGAGTGATGCATCAAAAAACTCAACAAAGCGGTAATGTTAGTTGTGACTTTGTTTTATCTTGGTGTCTTATCAGCAAAGAATCTACGAATGTATTGTCTTCGAAATCCTCATCCTTAATGGCAATGCAGAAGAGGATTGTGGATTTTGAGCTGCCTTTCATCTGCATTTTCTGGTCGAAGGCATGCATGATTTATGCTTTGGGTGATTCTTAGAAATAGATGGATTTTTGCTTATTGGTCTTGCTAATCTTCTGTTTTGGCATGAGATTATATTTGTTGGTTACACCTTCTGTGAGGAATTTGGTTGGATTATCTTATGAAGGGTGTAGCTTTTTGAGTTTTGTTTCTCCTTGGCTGTTATGTATTTTCACGTCTTATTTCTGTTATACTTTTATTTTTTTCGTTGTTGGCTGTAATGTGCAGCTTTTTATTTCTCTGTATCATGCTGTAATCACTCCCTCTTATTGAGGTTGAGTTGCATGTTTGTTTTACAGTTTGCTGCACTTGGCAAACATAATTCTATCCACCTTACAATGAAAATAATGAATAGTATTTTTTTTCTTGACTAAATACTCAAGTTAATTCCTAAACAATATTTTGAGGGTTAAGTTGGTTCCCCAAGATTTGAGATCCCTCACAAAAAAGATATATTAATCCCTCTATCAATTCTTCATTTCAATACTTAATAAAAAAAATATGCATGACTTGAAAATTAATTTTATAAAGAATAGTCCTAGAGTTATTGTTTATTTTGAAAGAAGTGCTTTTGAGGTACAATTTTACAATTTCTCTTGCATTACCACCACTCACATACTCATTCTAGAAATTTCTAAAATTATGTTGTATTCCTTCTTAGTAATTTTTTTCAAAGTAATATTCATTTGTCATATCCAAACAAAACAATTCTTTTAAACTCATTTTCTAAATTTTACTAAAAATAATTCCTTTATATCTAATTATTTCAAAAGTAATTCCATGAAAAATTAAAACAAAGGAGTAGATATATGTTTTTAATTGGTACTATATTTTTATTTAAGTTCTTAATTTTATGGCTTTGATTCCTATTTTAAAAATATTATGTTTTTAGTCAGCTAGTATCGTTACGTAATGATTTTTTTTAACCAAAAGAATTTTTTAATTAAAATATTTATAAGGATTAAAAATAAAATTTCTAATATTTATAAGGACAATGTAAATTTAGAAGGAAAAGGACAAAAATATAACACTGAAAATAGAGAAACTAAAAGCCAAAAATTATTTTTAGAGAAACCAATAAAATCAAAATAACCAAAAACTCATTTAAATCTAATTTTTATTTAATGCGATAATACTCATTTAATCTCAATCGTTCATATAAGATTTAATGGTCAAGATTCAATCCTCTCATTTTTAAAATAAATCACTTATCTCATATGATATATATATATGTAGAGAGAGAGAGTAATACTAGGGACAAATTCAACAGGCAGGAAGGTGAGCCACTCCACCCAAATAGCTTTTAACTCATAGAACATTTTGGAACAAGCAAATTTGATCATGCCTCTAAACATTTGGTTTTAAATTTGTGTATGATTTATTTTTACAAATGTTGGTAGTGATGAAATCTAACCTTATGAACTCACGTAAATTGCTGAAGACCTTCCCCGTTAAAATAGCGTATAACTAATAAATGTTATGAAGTGTTAAATATAATTGTTAGATAACAATGAATTCGCAGTTCATTTACCCAAACAAAAAAAAAAAAGGTTGCAGAAGAAAATTTTCAGTGTTAAAATAATATGCGTCAAACACTCAAACTCCAGCAATCCAATGTTAAGCTGGATGCTAAACTTGATTATACAGCTTTTCATTTTAGTCGAAATTGGTAGCTGTAATAGAAGTACATTGCAAATTATAACGTGAATTTCACTTATAACATTGAAGATTTGAACTTTTGGAGTTAACATTAAAAAAATAACTAATCACTATTCTTGATCTAAAATTACATAACAATTCCTTAAAAAAATTTAAAATAACTAATGGCCGTTCAGTTTCAATTTTTAATTTTTAATTTTTAAAATTTTATAAAAAAAATACTAAAAATTAAATTTGTTAATTTTCATAATTTTTGATATTTTCTTTATAAAATCTAAAAAATTAAAAAAACTAAAAACCAAAATCAAACAAGCCCTGGTTTTGCAAGTTTCCTGCTAGCCTATAAAGCACAAACACATTATTTAGGTGCCATGTCTACGTCGAACAAATGTCCGTATTGAATCTTGCATGACACATCATTAACACAAGTTTATATGTAATTAATTTAAAATATATTTTTTTAATTTAATATAGAAAAATACAATATAAACAAGATTATAAAAATGAAGTAATATATAACTTTTTAAGTTTATAAGAAAATAAAATATAATTGAAATTTATATAAATAAATAATACTTTAAATAATGTATAATTTTCATAAAATTTTTATTCTATATATATATATTGTGTGCATGCCATATAAATTTTCAATTTTGATTTGTCTCTCGTGTCAATGTCCTAGTCTCATAGCCGCTACTTTAGGTCTACGTAAGTACATGCTGGGGACCGACTCTAGTGCATGATTGCAAGAACACCAAGCAAACAAGTATGGAAGATCCGGAGAACGACAAGTAACATGGCTTGGACCCAAATTTGTTCCTTTTAGAGTTCAGACAGATGAATGAAGACTGATACTGCAAGAGTGGCAGCAAGATCGTACGCGTTAACTATGTGGGCACCCTTGCTATTTTGTTTCTCTTCCTTGGACTAAAAGCTTTCCCCTTTTTGTTTGAGTTCTACTACTGAGTGCTAACCTTTGTCATGACTTAAACCCCATTTCTATGAAGGTTGGATTCTGTCATAGATTTTTAATGTATGTCAGAATTTATAACTTTAAATCAATATATATATATACACACACTAAGAAAATGATAAATTATTAATTTAAAAATACTTTTCATATAAAACTAAAATTATTCATAATGTTGACATATATGATTTCGTTTAATAAAGAATTCTATTTTCTTTCTCTGCACTCTTAATTGAAATGATTACTGATGAATTATATCTTTGTAGAGACTAAATGCTGATGCTGGACACTTTTATTTAGCAAGCTTGTTGTACTCAATTTTAGAATGTAGTAACTTTTAAGAAGACTCCTGAGTCACTCTTTCATGCCTGACAGCAACAACTCTGTCCCACAATGTCATGTATAACGAGTTGAAGGGATATCTTGGGTTTTTCTAACCAATTCCCTTATAGCACTAGTTAAGAATACTAAAAGAGATAAATTTCAAAACTTTGTTATGGGTCCATTGCTTTGAAAATATAAGTTTTCATTTTTTTCAAAGTTAACTTTTCTTCTTTTAACTCCTTCACTAGTTCCCTAAGGGCATTGATTAGATAAATCGTATCTTATTTACTATGTATGAGTTTATTGGCAATTTTCACTCACAGGCATGTAAGAAACCACCATGATTTTCCATTTGCGACTGCAAGCTTTTTAAGCTCCATATTGACCATCTTCAATTTTGTTGGGCAATTCACACTAGCAAATGCGAATTACTAATCAAGGAAAAAAAAGGACATTATAATTGGTAAAACAATGGCATAAAAGTTAATTATGACTTTTGTTAATTAGACCGTGCTGGCATAGGTTAGGGAAGGGTCGATGTTAAACTGGCAAAACAATTTTAAATTGCAAATTTCTGATAAATCACACTCCAAGCTTTCCTTTATGGTGGTCGCACACACATCCAAACACACAGAGATGTTCTGTCCGATATTGAGCCACACATTCTCAACTACTCATCATATTTTTAACATGATTCTAACCATTTATATCCACTACCATTCACAATCTCATGAGGCTAACCAGAAGTTTTACCAGTCCACATAGTTTAGTTTGTGCGCCGACACATTGGATTGACTGTTTGTTGGGACAAAAACATCAAACTGATATTCTGTTATCGTCTCCTTTTTCCTGTCCAATAATATTCAAAGAAATCGTAAGGCCCTAGCTAGCAACCTCAAATTAGTTCCACAATGAGAGTTGTTATTGTTACAAGATCAAACCATTTCTTCGTTGAAGTAAGTGCCCAAGAAAAAGTTACTGAAATCAAAAGAAAAATAGAACAAATCCATGGTGTTCCAGTGGCTTCACAAATCCTAACAGTTTCTGGGTGGGAACTAATGGATGGATTAGACATGGAAGACTATCCTATAATCACTGATGGCACAAAAGTTGACTTAACCATCAGACCAATATTGGAGCCACATCCTGACCACCTTAACAAAATGCAAATCACAGTGAAATTTTCATCTAGAAGGATTAACATAGAGGTGGACAGAACAGACACTGTTAAGAGCTTAAAGGAAAAAATTCACATCATTGACAGCACCCCCATCAAGAGAATGACACTTTTCTTTTCAGGGGTAGAGTTGGATGATGACTTTAGAAACTTAAATGAGTATGGCTTAGGTGAATCTTCTGAAATTGTTGTGTTCCTCAAGACCATTAATCGGTCAAGAGATGAACCTCCCACAAGGAAGCTAAGCCTAGTGGTACAAACTTCCTCTAGTTTGCTCAATGCAGCCACAATTCCATTGGAGATGAGAGATGCAAGCACTGTCAATGACTTGAAGCAGTTGCTGTTTAGCAGAAAAATTCTTCCAGTTGATGACTACTTGTTCATTCACAAGCAAAGGATCATGCGTGAGAGTTGCAGCCTAAGATGGCATGGAGTTGAGAATGGAGACTGTCTTTATGTGTTTACAGGGACAGTTAGTCACGGTGGATACACCTGAGCCGGAAAACTTTGAATTTCTATTTAGTACTATGATTTATTGTTTTAGGTCTGACCATGATGTTTTAAATTTTGATTGCTATGGATTGACTGTCACATTCATTTAAAACCAGAAGATGAAGACATGACCAGGAAAATCTTCTATTTTGCTTTACATAATCTGTGATCCATGTCGTGAGATTATGACATTTATGCTAATGAAGCTACTGATTGCTGTTAATAAGGTATGACACACTACTTGATGACTTGAATCATTTGATTTCTCAGCTTTCATTTTTTTTTTTTCCCCTTGAAAAAGAAAGTAGATTATTAAATTCACAGAAATAGTAAGTGGTATCAACTGAGTACATAAAGTAGACTGTTCTAAGCACATACCAAGCATTTCTGTAATACAACTTAGAAGATTTTCCTTAGCATAAATATTAAAAAAATAAAAGAAAACAGCACCAAAGAACTGCATTCACTTAATCAGATGAAAATCCTTATTTCATTAAACGTACAAGAAAATTTGTCAGTTTAGAATTCAGATAACGAAATAGATGCTAACTCATCTCACAAACAACCAGAAGAGCAGCGAGTATATATGAAGTTTGAACAGCATTTTCTGAACAAATTTAATGCGATTCACATTGTAGGACACCCTTTGTCTTTCCAATCCAATTAATACAACATGACGTGTGAACTACACTAATGCAAAAGCCCGAATGCTATAATCAGTGCTACAATCAAAAGCCCGGATGCCATACTAATGCAAGTGATTTAGCAAATATATGTATAATTTCTAATTATAACCATCTTCTCCATGAGCAAAATTAATAAAGCAGTTTATTTACTTTCTATCTATGGATCAGTTATTTACATTGGCAAGTCAATATAGGATAGATTAAAAGCCTAAATAGGAGTAAAGAGTTGGCCAATCTTAGTTCTTAGGTAACTTCACACGCTCCCATGCTTAAAACTCGCTATCATTTGTTAGTGTCCATTTTGAATTAGATTGTTTATGTAAACAATTTTACTGCATAAAGAAATTTTAAAATGTTTACGAACATATTTTAAGAGTTAGTAATTTACACGCATTGAAATGATTTTTGCATAATAATCATAATTTTTCGAAAACATGAATCACTGTCTAGCCGGATTAGGCCATTGATGGAGGCTTGGTAAAGGAAACATTGTGACGCAATAATAATGGCTAAACCATTAGGATTGAGTTAATAGTGATGGATTTGAATAATTAATCATAAGATCATAGATTCAAACCTTATTGTCTTTCTAATATACCCAAAAAATGGAAAATGAACAATGCTTTCATTTCACTGATCTTCATTATGATTCAATGAAGATATCTGGGTAGCATTAACATTCCATTTCCATAAACACCCTCCAATGAATAACAATAATCACTCATAAATTTACTAAACACTTAAATTCTTATTTCTTATTGTTGGGATGAATCATCCCAAACACGTGAAGTTCTATGCTAAACATGTATTATGTATATGGTACTAAAACCACCGAAATTCAAACCATACGCTTGTTGAAAAGTGTAACCGAGAAACCAACCGTTACTGCTCTTTTCATGATTTCATCCAAGGAGCAATTCATGGAACCGAAAGCAGTAGTTTACATTTTCCTCCATGTGCAAACTCGCGCATGCCACTTTTAAACTATATAATCTCCTGTTCTTGTTCTACATCTGTGCCTGGTGAGTGTAGCACGTTTCAGTCATTGCGACTGATATGGTACAGTTATAATATCAGGCCATCAACTAACCTGTGAAATGAAGGCAAGGTACATGCTAAGGTGTGGCAGCTGAATCTTGGCCTCTTGGAATTGTAAGCTCTTCAGTTCTTATCCCGATGTTCTCATTTTCCAATTCCACGGTAGCTTCTCTTGAGTTATTTAAAGTATCAACTGGAATGTTCATTCCAGCAAAGCCAATCATGACAGCTACAGCTCCAAGGTAATCCATCAGGCGGGGAGCATTGCCGGTTACGGTATCCACAATGGCAGCCAGTGGGACCTGAATTGTAAGACCAGCTGTAGCAACTGTGGTCGATGTAAGAAGAACAGCCTTGGCCCACAAGTAATCACTCAGCACATTATCCAGCAATCCTAGTTTTGACAGGAAACAATCCAAAGATGATGACACATACATGTCAAATAATGTAGGATGAGGAGAAACATAATTATAAAACCAAGAAAAGCTCGATTGATAAAAAGGATATTTCAACACTAGGAAATACTAGTTGTATTGTAGAAAATGCTGGACATGTGTTACATATAAAAGTTATATCTAGGAATAATTAACAACTGTTTCAAGTTCCAACTGCAAGTGTAGATTTATTTTCCACCTTCACTATTTCCAGTATAGAAAAATTTACTTCGTCCCTAAAAAAAATGACACTTTGTGATGTGATTTACTCTATTAACACATCCTCTTAGGCTACAAAACAAAAGGAATTTGTTCAAAATAAGATCACATGCCACCCAGATGAAAGCAAACAGCAGCAAATGGATGAATATATATATGTGTGTGTGTGTGTGTAATAATGCAGTTAACCACAAGGAACTAAAGTGTTAACTTCTGACACACTGCTAACAACGTGAATTTTGGTCATAGACACAAAGCATACGGTAAAACTGCAATTCACCCTTTGCAAAATCATTTCTTATTTCTAGCAAACATTGCTTTAATAAACTTGAATGAAAACTAATCTTAGACCAAACTGGTTACAGCTCCCAGTGGAAACCGTTTTGCTTCATAATGTTTAGCATCAGTATATTGAAACAGAAGGGAAAGAAGATTGCTTCATTAGCAAGGTCCTTCTAGAAAAAACTACTGTCGTAAGAACCCTTAATGTGATGTCAGAATTCTAGTCTTCTAGGTCAAGGAAAAAGATAAGGACGATGTTAAAGACTCATAGTGAAAGAAGTTGGTTGACAGAAACAATATACTAGTGATAGCAAAATCAACCAAGAATAAAGGAATAAAAGCACTGTGTTGAAAGAAAAATTCAGCTTGGGCAGAACAAGGTTACGTCTCTGTGATCTCCAGTACATCATACTAACAAAAAAATTATATGCCAGACTATTCATTAATATTATTTTCATCCAATTTTTAGCTTCAATAATTTAGCCAGCTATCATCAATAGTGACATCTTTTCAACTATTCCGACGCAAACTGGATCCCCTGTCAACGTAAAGCTCTACATACTATCATCAAATAAACTAAATTATTCAGAATAAATACCAATATCACTTCATACAGTTTTTGAAATGTGCAAATTTGCACCATTAAATGAGTGGAAATATTATCTTCTACACTAGATTAATCACTATACCTTAAATCCCAATGTTCTCTACTGATAATATTAGTGATTGAGAGGGATAGAGCTTCCCAACATCACATAAACAATAGTTGGACAGCATATGTAATTATAATGCATAAATAATCAGCAGTGCCTGAAAGAATGTGCCTAGGTGTATTCCGCTATTTGAAGAACAAATAAAGAATCAGGCATGTATTTTAAATAGACGAAAAAGATAAAATAGGTATATGTCCTCCTTAAATATCAAATAACAATTGGAGCTTTGAAGCAAGCATGTAAAGAACTTAGCTACAATCCCAAATTAAAAAAATAAAAATAAATAATGAATACTGACCTTTACCAATAATCAGACCAAGCTGCTTCCAGGTAAGTGTATAAAAAGGTTCCACATCAGTGAAATTGAGTATGAGGGCAACTGGAAGGAAAATTAGAACATTAAAAAGCCCCAGATAGCCAAGAAACTGAGCCATACTGGCTTCACCACTCTTTCCATCATCATCAGGTAATTTCTGGCGAATCAGGGTTATATAAATCGCATACAGTCCTGCTGAAACAAGTGCAAAAACATCTCCAAGAAGTGGATTTGATGCAACTGTTCTTAAACCACTTTTGGAATCACCAAGACTCACAATTATTGTTCCTCCCATGCAAAGAAGAACACTAAAGAGCTTTAACCAAGTAAACCTCTCACCCAAGAACGCTAGTGAGACCAGGAAGGTAAAAAGACTGGATGCACTACTTAAGATTGTATTCGACTGCACATGACATGAAAAAGCAACTAATTTAAGCCAAATAATTAAGTGAAACAGAACTTACAACCCAAGAGGTGAAAACCAAAATTCATATATACTTACTGTGACTGTAGTGTACTTCAATGACAGGTTAAAAGTGAGCTGAGCAAAAAACCAAAATGGGCATATCAGCAGACTAACTTTGGCAACCCTTAACCGGGTCCAACGCCCTTTCTCATCTAGCTGATTATCAACATTTTCAATCACATTAACTTGACCAGGCAATGCCTCGACCACCTTTTCTGGTGGCAGTAATTCAGAACCATTGTTCCTTTGTTCAGTGACACCAATCTCTTCCACAGCCAAGGATTCACTGGCTTTGTCCCCTGCATCATTCTCATCAAGAAGGATAGCCTGCTCTGACTCCCTTAGCCTTTCCAAATGGTGGTTCCTATTCTCACTCCTCCAAAACCATATACCCCCACAAGAATCCTCCAAATACCTCCCAATTTCGACAATTGGTATCAACACCACAAACAATGAATTGCAGATGTAAGTAACAAGGAATGGTGATACACCAGCATCAACAACGGACTGTACTACAAAACTAGCAGCTATCCATATTGTAGCCACAGCAACTATATAAACCAAACCCAGAGCCCATTTCCATGCTTTACTATTCACATCTTTTGAAGCCATATCTATATGTCACCCGAAATCCTACACAAAAATTTCAGAGCCTAATAGCCGAACTCCAAATCTAGAATACCCATGAACCAAAACCTTCTACAGCGGAGAAATTATCAATACCCATTTTGCAATTCGAGTTAAAAATCACGTACAAGCACCGAACAAAGGGCCATAAATTCGATTGGAGACTCGTATTTAAATAAAACGAATTTTGAGCAATATTTGGAAGGAGAAAAATCACTACTTGATACGAGTAATTAGCACATAAGAATGTACCTATATGAGAATCTATGATGGTTAATCGCATGAAGAAACACCCGAGATTCGTATAATGGCGAGCAATGGACGGTGGAAAGTCAACTGCGAATTGGGGGATGGGGTATTGGATGTTCAACCTTGACAAGGTTTTTCCTTTCCCTTTTTTTTTTGTCAGTTTTGGTCTGGAAAATAAATGCATGGATAAAACAATCCATGAATAGGTAAGCAGAAATTACTTCATTAAACTGTTTTAGGCCAAAATAATATGGGGCCCAATTATACGGGCTGAGGTTCAGCCCAGGAGCCTAGCAGACCTAATTATGAGTTGGCCTTGTTCTATTATTCAAACCTTTGACGGCAACAAAGGTGACAAGACAAACTCAAAAAGTCATGGTAGAACAAATCAATGTGGAGGGTTTGATTCTTACCCAAATGACGCACTTTTAAAACACTACTCTTAAATGGGTTTATAGTAGCTGAAAGAATAAGTTACTATAGTCGACAGTTAATTATACCATAGATAAGTCAAAGAAGAGTCGGGGTTTGTTTGGTTAGGAAGTAAAAATTTAGTAAAATTTTCCTAGATAAACTTTATGTATAAAATAATACATAAAACTCATCTAGATAATTTTTATCTTCATTTTTATTCTCCAATCAAACACACTCAATGTTAATTGTTAAACTAGTAAAACACAACTCAAGCTTTCCTTGCATCACTCAAGAGATGGGGTTGTAGAGTAGTTATTTCAGAAAATGTAGTTTCAAATATTTCCCTCACAGTGCACTTGAATTTTTTGGTTGAAAGGACGACAGACGTATGTGGTCACACCCAAATTCAAATCAGAAGTGATATTTTTGCATGATATGGAGCTGCACATTATCTAACTACTCATGTCTTTAACATGATTCTAACGATTCATAACTTTACATCCAATAGCATTCATAGTCTCATGAGGCTAACTAAAAATTTTACGAGTCCTCATAAATTTTGTTCGTCCACCAAACACATTGGATTGATTGACTGTTGAAATCAAAACTTCAATCAAATTGACATGATATTCTCTTACTGTCTCCTTTTTCTTGTCCAATATATATCCTAAGAATTAAGACCATAGCAACTTCAAAGTAGTTCCACAATGAGAGTTGTTATTGTAACAAGAACAAACCAATTCTTCATTGAAGTAGGTTCCCAGGAAACAGTTCTTGAGATAAAAAGGAAAATAGAACACATCCATGGTATTCCAGTGGCCTCACAGATCCTAACAGTTTCTGGGTGGGAATTAATGGATGGATTAGACATGGAAGACTACCCAATAGTAACCGAAGGAACACAAATTGACCTCACTGTCAAGCCCCGATTGGAGCCACATCCAAATCATCCTAGCAAAGTGCGAATCAAAGTGAAATTTTCATCTAGAAGGGTTAACATAGAGGTGGACAGAACAGATACTGTCAGGAGCTTAAAGGAAAAAATTCATATCATTGACAGCACCCCCATCGAAAGAATGACACTTTTCCTTGCAGGGGTAGAGTTGAATGAAGATTTTCGAAAACTAGATGAGTATGGCATACGTGAGTCTTCTGAGATTGTTGTGTTCCTCAAGACCTTTAATAGGGCAAGAGATGAACCTCCCACAAGGAAATTAAGCATAGTGGTACAAACATCTTCTAGTTTGCTTGATGCAGCCACTATTCCACTGGAGATGAGAGATGCAGGCACTGTCAATGACTTAAAGCAGTTATTGTTGAGCAGTAAAATTCTGCCAGCTGATGACTACATATTTATACACAGGCAAAGGATCATGCGTGATAGTTGCAGCTTAAGATGGCATGGAGTTGAAAATGGAGACTGTCTCTATGTGTTTAAAGGGATAGTTAGTCGCAATGGATATGCCTGAGCATATGAAATTTTGAATTATTTCTTTGTTGTTGTTTTTTAATTACTATGTATTCACTGTCACTTTCATTCTAAACTAAAATATGAAAACATGAAGAAGAATATTGTATGTTGTTTGACATATATGCTTATGTGCTTAAACGAATCTACTATATGCGCTTAGTTGATACCAACTACTAATTTTAGGAATTTAAGACTCCACTTTCTTTTTCAATAAAAATGAAGGCCAGAAATCAAATTATTCAAGTGGTGTGTCATACCTTATTAACAGCAATCAGCAGCTTCAATGGAATGGATATATTTTTTTAAAAAAGAAAGCACCAAAGAATTTCATTCAGGTAATCAGATGAAAGTCCTAATTCATTAAATTACAAGTCCAAATTTTCAATCGAGGTTACCCAGGGTTGCGTTTGACATGACTTATACCTGAGTTTAACCAGTTTTCAAATTCATTACACAAACAACCAAAATTGCAGCGAGCTTGAACATCATTCTTTGAAAAGATTTATGGGGATTCACATAATTTTGTAGGATTATCCCAAACTTTTCAATCCAATTAAATACAAAATGACGTGGTAAACCATACATATACAGTGCAATAGTTAATAGACCGAATGCTATGCTAATGCAAGTGATTCAGTGTGTGTGTGTGTGTGTGTGTATTATCCATAAGCAAAATAACAGTTTCTACCTATGGAACATGTATTTACGTTGACAAGACAAAATTATACAGACTGAAGGTCTAAATAGGAGTAAATAATTGGCCAATCTCAAGTAACGTCACTCACTACCATGCTTAAAACTTGGTTTCTCTTTAACTCAAATTATGTGTACGAACAAACCAAATAACAAACAATGAAAATGAAATCAAAATCAACTTTCATTTCTCTTTTATTTGGATGTCACAGCTATAATCAAGAAGAATAACTTATTACAAACATTTACATCGATGCAGCATCTCCGGTACGTATATTTCCAGCAATTATTGGACTTATGATTCCTCAAGGAACAAAACGAGTCAAAAGGGAGAAAACCGGGACCTTTGACTGGAAAGGTAGAAAATGAAATTATTTTCCACCAACCTGAGGAAAAGCTACATTAAGTCCAGCCACATCTATGAGATTTTGATCTGTTCTGCGGAAAGTAAATATTTGTTGGGATATGAGAGATGAGAACAGAACATCTTGTTGTAATCAACTGAACAGGCACCTGGATCCATAACCAGATGTGCCAGACAACCTTAAAATTACACGTTGTCAGTTGTTTTTCCCACAATGTTGCCAGTTGAGCGCCTGATTCCAACCAGTCCTGCAATTCAACTTACCGCTCCTTCCGAAATTTCAATTCTCTTATGCTCCTGCCAAATCTCATTATTGACAGGACCTGACAAACCTTGCACTTTCATCATACAATTATACTTTGCAGGCACAATGGCGCCAGCTTTCGAGCACAGATCCAATACTGCCGGAACACGCCCATAAAAGTCTCTTCCTTCATTCACAAGGACAGGAGGATCTTGAGGCCTTTGTCTCCAAACAATCTTTGGGGGCACTAAATCATCCACGCTAGCTTTCATCCAAAAGTGAGCTCCCTTCCAACTTTCATACTTGAATACTCCGCAAAGCCTAGCTTTATGGCCAGAGGGCCCAACATGAACTTCAGAACAATATTTACAAACTTTTACTGGATAAACTAACAACAACTTCTGCACCCCGGACCTAAGAGTCTCCCAAGCATCTAATGTTTTATTTGCTACAAAGCTAAGATCATTTGGTGACAAAGAGTTGCCTTCATGGACACTGTTGTTGGCAGCCTCAAAGCCCCAACTACTTGGATTAAGGTTTTCATCATGGGGATCAGCCCCTGCTTGCCAGCATAGCTCAACAACAGCAGGGATGCGATCAAAGTCAAACCTTTGATTGTGCTCAATAACACTTTGGAACATGCTGTGCAGGTGAAATGTTTGGACAGGAACAAGTATATCATTCAAACCACCTCTGACCCACTCATGAACTCGATGTTTGGCCCGACGTTTGTAACCCCAGCAAGTCTGAATTAAATGTCCCTCATCGCCAATAAATATCTCTGGACAGAATCTGTAAATGTATATAATGGGCAAATAAGAATGAAGTGTTCTCTAAGGACTTAATTATCTTTTAACAAGAGAAAGCCAATAAGTCCAAGTAAGATACACTTTACTTAACACCCATACTGGTTCAAACTTTGTTCCTTCAAGTAATGCTTGACGTCGGTGATTAAATGGTAACAAATCATAAGGATCAAAGGCTAGAAGAACACTTAAGAAACTTACTTTGCATTCCAAGAAAAGAACTAGCAAACTCGTGATTTATGGCAATGGGTATCCTATATAGATACCAGTAGCAAGTACAAACGTTTGCTTGCTAATAACTTAGAACAGGCTAATGTTGGCAACTTTTCCCTCAAAAACTAAACCAAGATAACCACAAATTTTTGTTTTAATCCATCCTTTTACCACCTCAATGGATATTTGAACCAAAAAAGGCTCAAAAGAATCCAGCTTCACATGTGTCTAGAACTAAACTATCACCAAGATCACAACATTATCTCATGCCAATGCAGAGCAAGCTTCCCAATTCAAAAAGCAAAAACAACCATATCAAAAAAGGGATATCATCAAGATTACAACTTTATCTCATGTCAATGCAGAACAAGCTTCCTAATTCAGAATGCAAAAACACCCACATCAGAAAAAGGGGCAATCGACAAGCTTACTACTTTTTCGCATGTCAATGCAGAATAAGGTTCCCAGTTCAAAATGCAAAAACACCCACATAAAAAAACAAGCGGGTAATTGACAAGCTTAAAACTTTATCTCATGACAATGCAGAGCAAGCTTCCTAGTTCAAAATGCAGAAACACACATCAAAATTTTCGTGAAAAAAAAAAAAACCCCAGTACAACTAGTAATAGCAAACATGAACAAAAGCAATAATAATAAATTAATTAAAAAAGCTCACTTGCAAGCCATGAGAGGAATGGAATTGAGGAGGGTGGAAACGCCATGGAAGAGAACATTCCTAGCCAGGAGGACCTCACTGGCAACCGGAACCATGGCGCGAACTGGGTATGCTTGGGTTCGTCTCTCGATTCTCTTGAGAATCATGGGGCGGAGCTTCCTCAGGTCAACTTTGGTGGCGTAGAACCGAAGAGGGAACCCAAAGCACCCACCCGATTCTCCGAACACAACGTCCCTCCATGGAACTTTTCTCAAAGCCATCGAATCTGCAACACATAAAAGGGGTCAGATGGTCACACAGGCATTTCGTCAAACAGTTGGCTATCGTCATGGGGAAAAAAAAAGGAAACGTGGGGACCTGGCTCTTGGAACGGGAACGTGGTACGAGGAAGCAAAGGCCAAAAGTGGGTTTGGCGTTGAAGATCGATTCTTTGACTATGAAGGTTTGGATTCAAAGCTCAAATCGAAGCACGGAAGCAGTGTGTGTGATCTGTGGAAGAAGATGACGGTGTTGCCAGTAGCCGTATGTTCGTGGCTGTTTTGGGTACCCGGAGGCAAATTCTGCGCTGGTCACTAACGAGGTAGTGATCAGTCTGTGATGGGTTTAGTCATAAGCAAATAATTGTGGGGCGAAAACGAAAACTGAATGAGGTCAAATTATAGTTTTGTTAAAATATCTGCATATATTTGTTAATAGCGAAAACGAAAACTGAATGAGGTCAAATTATAGTTTTGTTAAAATATCTGCATATATTCCGTTCAACTGTTTTGACTTTCTAAAATATTTATTTATTTTTACTTTGTTATAAGATTTAAATCCTGCTTATTTTATTTACTTTGTTATCTAACAGATACATTGATAATCAATTGTCGTCACACCTCAATCTTGATTAAAACATCCCTTCAATAAATAAATAAAAATACCTTCTTATTATTTTTTTCTTGAAAATTATATTAGTATTTAAAGTGATTTGTAATTATATTTATAAGAATAATTAAGATAGAGTTGACCCGTGATAAATATTGAATTAGAATATTACTAATTTGTTTTGTCAATCATTCATAATAACATAAAAAATGTAATATCTGAATAGTTATTAAATATTATAAAGAATAATTAATATAAAGGTTACAAAAATATAACTATGTACGATGTAATGGTATTTATGGCACAAGTATGATTGGATAATGTATTAAAAAAATTATAAAACATTCTTTTGATTTCAACGTAACAATATATTCATCATGACTAATTGCATGAATATATATATATATGGGAGTTATATTTACTAAAATCTATACTTTATTATGGACAGTTATATGTTGCATTATTAAAAGAAAAACCTTAATTGAAGGGTTGAGAGTTTTTACAGTTGATAAGGATAATGAATACACATACTCAGCTGAAGATGTTATCTATGATAAAGTCTTCAATAAACTCCATCAATCTAATTACTTTTGATTTGTTTCATTGTTTAAAACAATTAAAAAAATATTACTGAAATATTCATTCCGTGTCTAACTTTCAACCTTTATCACAACTTTTGTAACAATATTTTTGCTGAAAGTAATTTTTGAAAGTTATGCAAAAAACTCGTGCAGTCGATGGAAATTACTTCTATTATTATGTATTTAATAATTTATTCATCCATTATTAACTGATATCAATTTTCATAATTTTTTATTTAAACAAACTAATTAGTTTACCAAATATCAAACAAACCTGTTAATCTACCAAAAAAAAAAACAAACCTGTTATAGTAGTAAGATACATTTACCTTTTGTTTTTGGTCGAAACTTTCTTTGGGTACTTACCTCATTGGCTCTGTTTTATGTTTTCCTTTTTTTAATTCAATGGACTTTGGGTCAGGCTCTTGCCCTTTTTTTCGGTACATTGCCCTTTTCTTTTTTACTTATGGACATGCAATACACATGGGATCCACAAATCATAAGAGTTCACTAACAAAACAGTCACAACCCAATCAAATGTTAGTCACAATGAGATTCACAATTTTAAAATCAAAACTTTGTATGGGTCAAAAGTGAAATACACAAAAAGAACAAAACACTTGAAATCTACACCATAGAATGAGATCTGGAGGGCTCAGAAATAATGACTAATTTGGTGACTTACTATCCACGGACCATGGCAAAATCAGCCTATATGCAGATGCAGCTTCATCCCAGTGACTTGTATCAATATTGTTTAAAAAAAAACAAGTAATAATTTTAAAATGTTGATTATGAATTTATTTTCAGATTCAGTAAATTTTTCCTATTAGAATGTATTTGGTTAGAGAGTAAAAATGGAGGGTAAAAATTTCTCAAATGAGTATCATATATAATTTTACACATAAAACTCATCTAAAAAAATTTTACCCCCACTTTTACTCCGCAACCAAACATATCCTTTGTAACATCCTTGATTTTTCTTGATATAACATTACATTATAATTTCTTTATTTAGATAGTGTGAGGATTTTTTTTAGGTAAGAAATGTTCAAGGATAATCATAGACTATAGAAGAGTATAACTTCTTATTGTAAAATTACAAAAATACCATTGACAATAGAAAATAAGCATATAATATAATTGGCCACAGAAAAAGTTAACAAAAACTTTAGAAAAGCTTAGAAAGTGTCATAAAATTATTTTTAAAAAAATAAAAAAATTATAAATATATTTTAAAGATAATTTTGATAATAAATATCAATATTTAATAAATTTATATAATATTAGTATAATTACACAAAAATAACCAAACCTAGGGTGTAAAATAAACTCTAAAAATCCTATAAAATAACTCTAAGTCTTATAAAAAAAAATTTAACTAAGTTATGATATTATATAAAGAGGACCACGAAATGGGACTCTCTATTAGACCATGGATAGTATTAAAAAAACACATTGATCTTTAATTAATTAATTTTGACTTAAATAAAAATTAAAAATACCTAATTAACTACTTAAGCTTTAAGATAATTTTTATAAATCTTGATTAATCTCACTAATACTCTTAAATAACACATAGAATAGTTCATAACTCAAGTCTCATAAAATAATAATAATAATAATAATATATTTAAAAGTGAAAGATATTTTATGACATATTATCCAAAGGTAACCATTTTTTACTAAAACTTTCAAAAATAGTAAGTTCGTCCCCTTGTCATGTTGGACAGATCAAAATCACTTGGGAGGCTGCAAAAAAAATTTATATATTTTATTTAAAGGTAATTAGTTATTAATTAATTTAAAAATAGATCAAATTAAGGTAAAAATACATAAAAAATACTAAAAATTGTACAAAAAATTATAGATAACATATAAATAAGGTAAAAAAAAATTTGATAATATATTAAGAAAAATAATTTTTGTGATTATTTTATGAATTATCTAGTATATGTAACTTTAAGATAAATATGTAAAATTTATCATTTTCATATATTAATCATTCAAGACAACTTGTCAACCTCTACAACTTTATTAGAGATAAGATTCAAACATATGAGCTGTCAAAGAAAAAATAATAATAATTTAATGATAGTTAAATAAATTATTAGTTAATTAATTCCTAATAAAACTAGTAATAGTGTAAAATACCAAATAAAATACAAATAATTATAAAAATTTGTATAAATTTCATGAATCCTGTATTATATCTCTAATAACCTTATGATGATATTTGATTAAAAAATAAAATTATTTACTAATTATTTAACCTAATTAAGATTGACTAGTTTAAGTAAGTTTATCTTATTTTGAATAATTAATTATTAAATTATACATAAATATATTAAAATTTAATAAATGACTTTAAATCATGTCATTCACATTTTAGTATGTCTTCAAATGACAATTGATAATTTATTAAAATTTTTAGTGTTAGCTTTAATATTTAATTAATTAAACTAATTAAATATGACAAATAAATTATTAAATTAGTAATATTTTAATCCTAACCTTTCTCTATAAATAGCACACCTCTAAACACAACTCTACACTTCATTCTTCAGCCTAAAATCTATCAAAAATTGTAGTCACTATTTCTTTCTTCATTTCCTTTATTTTTCACAAAAATACTTACAAAGTTTTAGTAAAAGCACCTTCAAACCATCACCTCTTCTTCTCACCATCCAACACCAACACTTCACAGCCCTTATACATGAATTTTAGCCCTTAGAAAAGGTTTAGAGAAGTTGAAGAAGTTGCTGATCTAGCCTTGGTGTAGCTACATTTCTAAAACTCTAAGAACAAATAGGGGTTTTCTTTCACTTATAAGCTTCATATATGATTTTCTTGTATGATGTTGTGCTATATGATATTCAAAACTTATATTGATTATTTTTAATATCTTTGAATGATTTGAAAGTTGTGACATAAAATACTTAAACTATGTGTATATGATGTATGTTTATTGTCTACTTGTACAATTGAAAATTATGATGGAAGATCATTTTAAATTTTGATTATACTTTCTTCAAATATCTAAATATTGTGTAAATTTGTTTTAATATGTTAAAATACATTTCAATTAATAAAGCCTTGAGCACAAGTTGTAGTGTTTTAAGGTGATATAGTTTAGTTTTGATCTCATTATGTATTGATTGTAAAATATTTTTGAATCATAAAAAGTGTTTTATTTAATTCATTATAATGAATGGATTCTAAATCTTTGAATATGTAATATTTAGCTTGGTCTATGTGTTATATTTCTCTTGGGACCATTAAGACTTAATAAGATATAAAAAGACATAAAATTATATTTATATTAATCATGACCTTTACTATAGACTTATGAATTTATAAACATTATGTGGACTATTATGAGTCTTTAAGACTCACTTGGACTTGATTAAGACAATTTATGATTATCATATTTTGACTCAAACTATGGACCTTGAACTATGGACATTGTAGTATGGACGTTGGACTATAAATATTTGACATAATTATACATTTATTAACATTAAGAAATATTATTTACGAAGATTTAAGTTATGGTCCCATTAGGAATATAGCATGTAAATTAGCTAGTTTCTTGCTTGAAGTGATTTTCTAATGGGTATCATTTTATTTATTTCATTTTAACATATTTCTTAAAAGATTCTATTGCTATTTTATTTTGCTCTATGATTATATTTTTATATAGATGAAAAATATTTTTACCATACACATTTTCTAAAGATAGATTTAAAATAATTTTTGTGTGTACATAGACTTATGGAATTAGTAAAGTTACTATATGAATATTTGAAATTGAATTATTGTATGACTAAAACTAAGATAAGCATATTTTATTATAAAGAAAGTGAATTTATTATAATAGTGTGATTTGGTGCTTCAATGATAATTACAAAGAAATATAGGTTTTTATGAATATTTTAAGAATCCTATGTTGTTTGGGATTTATGTGCAAATATGAAAAATCTTGTGGTCTATATGTGAATATCAAAGAAATTGTGAAAATTTTCTGTAATTTTCATAATTTATGTATACTATATGCATTATGTAAAATGGACACATGAATAAGTGATACCTCCGGCCCCTCTTTGTAGCGGACAAGGACTTGGTAAACACTTAAACTTACAGTTGCTAAATGACACCTCGGGCCCCGCCAAGTTAGCAGACTAGGACTTGGTGTACATTGTAGTGGTGTCTTGGGCCTTGCCATGTTAGTGGACAAGGACTTGGCATTCACTGATTTGACTAGAGGACGCCCTAGTTTTGAGAGCTTCACAGAGTCAATATGAAACAAACCTTGCAAACTATAACTATTAGAAAGGAACGAGATATTATAAAAGGGAGTTTACAGTACACTCATGATAATTCATTATACTTCTTTTATTGCAGTCTTATTACGATTGTAATTATACATTTCCATCTTGCTTGACACTAGTAAAATATAATTTGAGTTAATATAAGATTGCATTTTATTACACTCCTGCATTATTCTTAGTATTTTTGGGATGTTGTGGGACTCCCCTGGAAACATCACCCTACAGGGAGACTTCTCTCACCCATTTTCTTTCATGTTTTCAGATAGTATGGATCGTCATCAGTAGTGAAATGGATGTAGCCTTGGACTTAAGTTTTAAATAATCATATTCTATCATGTGTGCTAGATAGAATCTTATTATATATTACCAGACTTTGGATATGTTATGTTATTGTATTGAAGTTTTCTCTATATATCTTGAGTGTGTAATGTGTACTGTACCCTATAAATTGATATTGGCAGTGAAGTATATTTTCTATAAATGATGGTTATCTAAATTGTGGGAATTATTGATTAACAAATAGTAGTATTAAGATAGGAAAGAAATATTCCTTGTTGTTTAAAAATCACTCTTAGGTCACTGGACGTAAGTGTATTACTATGAAAGTGTAATTTGGAAAGATTCTAGCTAAGAAAAAAATTGGTATTTAAGCGTGTCCATTGTGACCACCTCTCTTTTCTAGGAGCCTACTAGGTGCATGATTTACAGTTGATATACATTACTCCGGTATATAACCATGAATAGGAAACATTCATAGCAATTAAAAAAAAATTCCTACAAACTTATAGATTAGAAATATTATATTAGCTACCTATTATCTAAAATAATTATTATAAATAAGATGAAATAATTTAGATCTTAGAAGAGTGTTGCATCCTTAATATAAGTTTTGTTATTAAAAAATTGTTATTAATCACATTCTCCTAAAAAATAAATTATTGTCCTTGCTCGTGTTACCAAAAAAGAAAATCATTTTCCTTTCCCGTTCCTTTTAGTAGGTTTTATTTGCTCTAAAAATATGTTAGAATGGAGGAAAGAAGGTGTAACTTGTTATCATTTTTTATATTGAGGAAAATAAGACCACAAAAGGTTTTGTGAAAAAATATATATTTTATTGTTTTATTATAAAATAAATTTAAAATACTTTTTTAAAAGTAAAAATTTATGCTAACCCATCCCTCCAAACATTCAATAAAGAAATAATGGATACCCTTGAAAACGAAATATAAAATCCAAAACTTGATGCTTGACTACACCTCTACATCTACATGATTTACGTATAATTAGAGTAAGTCATTTAAATAAGACTTAAATTATAATTTATTTTTAATAATTATTCTTATAAACCTGATTTATTTAAATATTTGTAAGACTATTTTCTATTTAATTGCAAGAGAATTAAGGGCTCATTTGGATAAACTTCTCAGAAAAATTTTTTTTATTGATCTTTTTAATTAAATTTTTTAAAAAAAAGTATAATTTGATTTATGTTTGAATGAAACGTCAATTTATGTTTTGATTTAATATTAAAAGGTATTTATTTATTGTCAAATATCTTTTTTATGTTATAAAAACAATCTTTTTTCATAAGATGAAAATTATAGCTTCTCAGAAAATATCTTTTTTTACTTTTTCTAATAATTTTGTTTTTACTAAAAAAAATTACTCAAATATACCAAAAGACATAAAAAGATATTTTTTTATTAAAAAAATCTATTTTATTAGAAAAAACACATCCAAACAAGCTCTAAAACTATATGATCTTTTCATAAAAATTGCTTATGTTACACTTGAATTCTTGTCTTTATTTAAAATGCTTGGTTCAACTTATCTATTATGGATAATTATTATAAATTAATATTAACACAGAATATTTTCATAATTAGTTTATTATCTAATTATATATCTTAATATTTTTAACAATCATATCTCAAATAATTATTAGAGTAAACCCTCAAACTGATTCCTGACAATTTTATCATTAGACAATTTGGTCCCTGGCAAAAACAAATTATCTAGTTAGTCTCAGATAATATCAAATATCAAACACTTAGTGGTCTCTAAACAGAAAATACTAAATGTGCTAGCTGCCTATGCAAAACAATGTCGTTTTACTATCCTTCATTGGAAAAACAAACAAAAAACTCCATCCCCTTCCTTCCTCTTCACCACTACCATCACCAACTTTTCCTTCATCCTCACCAACTTTCCCCATGGCGCAACCACCCCTCCTAAACCCACACTTTCAACTGTGTTAAGCACTTTCTTTCTCATTATAAGTCCCTCAATTCTTGTATTACTATGGATTCCTATTTGGTATTTTGAGAAATTGACTAAGTAATCCTCAAATAACCAAAATTTGGGGTTTTGAAGATCGAAACAGCAACGTGTGTGGCTGAACTCAAAGCTGACAATAAGTAAGTAAATTAAAAAAAAATCATGTTGAATCTTGTATCCGATGAGGGTATGGTTTTTTTCCTTGTTTCATTCTCTTTTTCCCTGCATCACCTGAAAAAAAGGGAGTCACTACTAGCAAATCTCGTTCTTCTTTTAGTCTGAGGGTGGTGGTTAACATCAAACAACGTGGAGGTTATATATATTAGTAGAGGGATTCATGATGGGGACTCGAGAAGGAAGCTTAGCACCTCTACTGTTGCCTTGCACTGCTGCTACTGGTTGGGGCAATTGTGTGCCACCGCTGCTAGGTTGCAAATGCACAGCTCTGCCATTGTGATTATAGAGGTGTGCATTGTGTATTGTGTAAGGAAGAACGAGATAAATTTTAACAATGCAGCAAAGATCTGTTGGAAAGCATCGAATTAACACAGCGGAATAACAAATAGTAGATAAAATGTTACACAGCAAAGTAGTCAGTTAGTTTGTTAGAAATATTATTAGCAATCAGTTAGGTTGTTCGAGATATTGGTGAGTTTATAAGTTAGTTACTTAGGTTATAAATAATAGGATTAACTCATTGTAAATGATATTGAAAATAATCAAATTAGTGGATTCTATGGAATTCTTGAAGTTTGAGAACTAGACTCAAATATAGTTTTTTCTTTGAAAGGTTCTTCCATGGCAAAACTGGAAGAATCACTCAACCTCGAAGAAGAATTCCCTATGTTTGATGGGAAAAATGCTTGCTGGTGGGCCATTTGCGCGGGATCATTTTGGGATGCCAGAGGGATACCGGATGAGCAGAGACTCGTAAAGGCAGAGAAGGGTTTTAAAGGTCAAGCTTTTAAATGGTTTTGACTATAGAGTCTGGGCAATCCAACTATAACATGGATGACCTTTGAGGTCGTTTCTCCATCGTTGCCAACAGGAACTATTCATATATGACAAAAATGTTGTCAATGAAATAATATTTCATGAGGTTAGTATCACCTTGTATCATTTAGATAATGTAAACGCTTAAAGCGAAGAGGAATTGACGGGATATGTACCTCTTGTAGCAAAGTCCGGTAGAGAGTGGTTGTGAACACGTAGCCGCACAACCACATGTCTTTTAACATGTTCACATGAACACAATACACCAAAGAACTCCTTTTTGTCCAAATCTCGTCTTTGTTGCTCTTGGGAACATCATACCAGTGTGGAGTGAGTAGTGGAATGGTTTTCTTATAATAAAGTTGTTTGTATGCTGAATTGATTTCTCCCATTTTAAAATTGTGAGTCATACTTTCGTTCTTCAATATGTGTCCAATTTTTTTTTTCTCTTTAGGATTGTAGATTTTTTGTTTGGCATGTGCAAATATTGAGATGATATTTATGCCATATATTAATTCTCAATTGATTCCTAATCAAAAACTTATTTAAAATTTAAATTAATTTATTTTCAAATAATTCTTATTTTAAATAAGGTTATGTAATTTTGGTCATCTCATATATAAGTCATCTCATGTCTTATATTAACCCAAAGCAGAAAAGACCAAGATGCCTTGGACACAAGTTTCTAAAATATGAATTTTTCATATAAAACCTTTTTCCTTTTTGAGGATTCTCCACCATGTTGAATTTGACTTCGGCATGTGCAAGCAACCCTGCAATCAAATTGCAAATCTAATTTGGTAATTGATTTCTAATTAACTATATTAATTAGAATCAATTCTTTCTTGGCATATATATGTCCTATTGTGTGTGACTAACTAAGTTCATCACTTACTAGCATTAGATTATAAAACCAAACCTTTGATATATATTATCGAAAACTCATTTCCAATCCTAAAGTACAATTCCCAAAATACCTTTGGCTCTCATAAATGATGGGTAACACGTAGTACAACATGTCATGACCACCTAATTAGTGATGAATGTATCAATTAGCACATTCTAGTGAGTCAATAATCACATCTCCCATACACTTAAATCCTTTCATTATAGGATCTCAATCCAGTGAGGGTCATGGATAATTCAAAACATATAGCTTAGACCATATGGATTCTCTGAGTTTTTCATTCTTTGATAAATGTGGCATGAATTAAAAACTCATTTCTATTTAAGTTCAAGTATCTCGGCCAAAGATTTTATATTCAAGAATAACCCCTTATCCATAGGACATATCCTCATTTACATGAGGTAATGAATCCTATCTTAATTGATCACCTATCTCCATATATAACTAACTATAGCCATAAACTACTTAATACTAGTGTATAGTATGAGTATACAAAGAGTAACAAACTATAACTAACTATGCATAAGATAACTGTGTCATCTCAGGTCTACAGATTATATACCCTAATACGATCTAGATAATATTTCATTGGTATTAATAAAATTATCATGTGAACTCTATATATTTGTCATGTTCAATCCACTTATTCTATAACTATCCACATATATGTTTTGGCATCTAATGTTGTATAGTATGGGACTCACTACTCCATCTTCATTACCTTCTCATATTAACCACGGAAACAGACAGCGGTGTCGATCTTCCAGAATAATAACGTCCAATAGAATTCCTATAATCATTAACTATTTTAAAATATTATACTAGACTACTCCGCCACAATTGAGAATGAAGTATCTAACAAGTATCTTATAGACTTACTCTAAAAAATATAAATGATAGATAAAAGAATAATAAATTGTCATTAATAGAAATTATTGATAGATATATTTATTGGCTCTAGGGCATGCAACTAACATGATCAATGTGAGTAGAGAAGTAGAGGAGGAGATGTGGTGATTGACTCCAGCAAGCCAAGAACCGAACAATGGGGTTGTTGGTGGAGCCATAGGGAAGGTTGACAGTGGTGATGGCAGCGATGAGGATGAAGAAAGAGGATGAAGTTTTTTTGTTTTTTTTTTGGGTTTTTTTCCCAACGAGGATAGTAAAATGACATCATTTTGCTTAAACAATTAACACCATTAATATTTCTCATTCAAAAATTGTTAAGTATTTGACATTTGATACTGCCAATGAATAAATAAGTAATTTCTTTTTATCAATATCAGTTGGGGCGGGGGTTTACTCTAATTATTATCATAATGAAATTTATTCAGTGTTTGAGTTTAAACAAAACTCTTACCGAGCACTTGTCTCAGCCGCCGTGTGTAGAAGCTTGACAGAGCTGGTGGTCCTTGCTTTGGGAGTTCGTCTTCACCGGAGACAAGTTTCAGGTTTTGTTCTTGTTACTTGGTTCTTCTTTTTTTCTTTTTCTCTCTCTTTTATGTGATTGCTGTTATGTGACTGTAACTAGACACCTTTTATTCTCGTATATTTTGTTTCTGGCATAGCGTGTCACAAACAATTTTTTCATTTTTTGAAAGTCGTACAACCTGATTAAAAACTAAGTAAAAAAATGGCTGAAGTAAACATCAACGATGCAATCACAAATAGACAAAAGAGATATCTAAGTCCCGTGACCAATCTCTGTTTACAAATAATTGTTTAATATAAAAATTTTATTTTTTTCAAATAATTATTTATTTAAAAATTTTAGATAATATTTATTAATTTTTTCTAATTATATTCCTTACTAACTTATTTTTTGTTTCCTATTAAATATACTGTCGGTGGTTCACGATTTTCGTCACCACCACCACTATCTCGGATTCATTAAAAATATCATTGTAAAGTAAATATAACTTTTATTAATATTAAAATATTATTAATTATTATTTAAATTTTTATGCACATTTAAAATTGGAGTTATTTATAATCGGAGGGAGAATGTAGCAGTACGCACATAAGGCCAACGCCCAGGTGAAGCTTTAGAAAAACGCTTCATTGATGTAGCTGCGGTGAGTCGCCAGAAAGATGGAGCCATGTGGGGGTAGTGGGGCCTACAGTCTTATAAAGAGCATCTGAAGTCACGCTGTGTGACATGCATCAATATGATTGGATCATTTGGTGAATAATTATCTGCCTAAAGCATTGATTAAAGACATCTTCTTAATTTGTGTTTTGACCCCATGGTAACTTCTTCTTTTTATGATTTTATCTCCTACGTGCTCCTATGCAAATTCAACTAACTTATTTCCTTATTCAAATTTAAACTCACTAATTAGTTAAGAAAGAGCAAACACCTAAATTAATCATTGACAATTTTATTAATGAATAAATTAGTCTTTTACAAAAAAATATTAGTATTGAGGTCTCTTACAATTTTAAAATAGGACACTATAAGTTCTCTCTTACAATTTTAAAAATAGGACACTATAGGTTCTTAACAATTTTATTGATAGACAAATTGATTTTTAACAAAAAATATTGGTGTTTAAGGTCTCTCACAATTATAAACATATGACACTATAAGTCCTTGATAATTTTATTAATCGATAAATTGGTTATTGAAAAAGAAATATTAGTGTCAAGGTTTTTCACAATTGTAAAAATAGGACATTGTAAGTCGCTACCTACTAAATGCTAAGTGAACTTTAATTATTAATCTATGCAGGACCTATTAATCCCAATCATCATCAATTTACTAAAATGCATCCTTTCATTTTTATAAATCCCTCCCTAAATATTCCAAAATTTAACAGAGAATCTCATATCAAGTATGGTGGTATTGTATTGTTTTGTAAAAGCAATCTTCGTAATCTAGTAGGCCGTTCTTTTAGCGAAATGATTATGAATTTATGATATTGGTACCGTAGTACCTTAGAATAAAATGGTAACAAAGTATAAAGAATTCAATTTTAAATTTAATTCCTTTCTTAGAACGATAAGCTTGAGGTTAGGGGTTTCTTTTTTGATAATGAGTATGATGAAATATTTAATCATTTGGGGAGTAATTTGCAAAAATGGAAAAATAAAAAAATGGGTCTGTTTTAGTTAGTGTTTATTGGGATTAATGAGTATCATATAGATCAATAATTAAAGTTCATATCAATATGTAACAGGTTGCAGGTGAGTTAGGAACTTATATGTTCTATTTTTACAATTGTGATGACCTCAACACTATTTTTTTTATTGTCAGAGACCAATTTATCTATCAATGAAATTGTTAGAGACCTATAATGTCTTATTTTTATAATTGTGAAGAACCTCAACATCAATATTTTTTAATCAATGACTAATTTATCCATCAAATAAATTATCATGAATTGGGTGTTTACTTTAAAAACAATTTGATATTTTTTTTCTGATTATATTTTTTTTCCTTTTAAGATTAACTGAACGAGTTTAGATGTGTTGAGATTATGAGTAACATGGAAGCATGAATTTGAATCTAAGAAAAAATCATTATGAGAAGATTGCATATCTTTTATCAAATAATCAATAAAAAATCAATTTATAAACGACTGAAATTAAATAGATAAAATTTTTAACAGTATCTTATGATTAGAAAATAGATTTGTGCTGCTAAGTTCAAAACCACTTGCTCAAGAAATGTTGTCAGGCATAGTTCACACAGACATGATAATTATTGATGGGCTGGGCAGAAGAAATGGTTAAAAAATATAAAATGAACATCTCAAATTTTGACACATAGTTATAGCAATAAATTTTCTGGAAATTCTTTCTAAAAATAATTTAATTGTACTGCACTTCCGAAAAACTAATGTTGTGGGACCGTCGAAGCCCGGTAAACGCTATAGGCTATAGCTCGTTCAGAGCCGAACGCTATTTGTTGTTCTCATCTCTTTGAACACGCCTTCACTCGCTCACTAGTCGCCACTTACCTACCACACCACCTGCAGTTCTGCGGCTTTGTATTTTGCTATGAGTTATGCAGACAGGAAATAAAGCTTTGCGGGATTGTGTTTGCGTGCTTAATTTAGTTAGTAGAAATATTATTTTAATATTTAAAAATAAATATTTAAATAATATACTCATTCTATTATAATTAAATCATATCATTGAAGTAAACGTCATGTCCTTTTCATCCATGACGCGTTTCTTTGTCAGCACCCTACTGGATTGTTCGCAAAAAGAAATAGCATTCTACAGTATTGGTTGCAAATGGATAAATGCAATCCTTTCAATTTTAAGGGTATATGTAATACATCTTTCATTCTTTTAGGCTTGGAATGCGAAGAAAATTTTATCAGTATGACATTAGACCCTAAGACCCTTTCTTAATGCACACTTTGATGCAATGTTACAAGTCACTTTTCTCAAAACCTTAAGTGCCTCTTTGTTTAACACTTTTGAAGCCATAAAAATGCTTTAAAACTATGAATCATATATACTGACAAAGATATAAGACAAGACATAACAGAAAATACATCAAAATTAAAAAATTATAAAACACTAACATTATATATATAACTAAAAAATTTTAAAAAATGATACATTATTCGAAATATCATTAATATATATAAGATTAAATTATGCTTTATTTTCTTATAAATTCAAAAAGTTATAGATTATTTTCATTTTATAACCTTATTTATATTATATTTATCTGTGTTAGAATAATAAAAAAATAAATTTTAAATTAATATATACCAACTTGTGTTATGCAAGATTCAACATGAATATGAGTTTGATATGTAGACACAGCACCGAACCAATGCATCCGTGATTCATAGCTTTTAAAAAAATGAAAATGAAGTTTTATAGCAAACAATGCATTTGGTAAATTTTTCATTCTACTAAAAATACTTTTCAAGCAATTGAAAGTAGTTTTGAGATAAATCTTATTATTACTTTTATATTAATAACTAAAAATAATTTTACTTTATCCTATCAAAGCAAAAATTATTTTCTTAGACTTAATTTTAATATAGTTAAACCAAACAGATTAATTTTTTTAAAAGTAATTATTTTCAACTTAGAAGATAGAGACACATGAATAATGGTATATTTTACTAGCTCTTCTACCCGAATATGAAATTCTGAGTGGTCCCATGTGCTCTTCTCGATTCATGTTTAAGTGTTTAACATATCATTTTCCTCTCGGTGGTGAACTAAGTTGTTTTCATATTAATGTTAAGTCTCGTCCTTTGCTTTATTTTTGAGGGTTTCTGGATCAATTATTGGGCAGACATATTCATGACAATCTACCATCTACCACACCACCTCACAGACCAAATCCACTTTCCACTAGATTTGATAACTTTGTGTTTATAAAATGAGTTAACCATATGTATACAACTAACCTAGTATGAAAAATGCAGTGGCGGTACATGCCACATAAGTCGGAGGGAGCAAATGATAAAATTTGATGGCCAATTTTCTCTCTCAAACAAAAAAAGAAATAATAAAGGTAACAATTAACGCAAGTTATTAGGGTGGACGCACTAAAATAGTGTTTGTGAGTTTTGACTGCACATTTTTTATTTCTTTCCAAAGCAGTTATCGCTATTATATATGTTTGTATGCTGGGGAGACATTGATGGCTAGATATAGTTAACTCACAACGAGAGGAGGGAGCACTGAAATAGATTCGACGCTGATGAAAATGTGAACAAATTTAAAGAAGTATCAGGACTATTTACGAAAAAGATATCATATTCATATCTTGATATTTACCATGCTCACATTAATATATGGCATTTTATTCAATATTTATACCTCTGTATCTGAGTTGAAAAAATTATATTTTTCTAACTATTTTTATATTTGCAAACCATTCAGCACACTATATATGGCCCATAAAGCAATCAAACCTCAAATTACATCTGAGCAAATAAATAACATACAAAGTGAGTTATATTGTAATTATCAAACATAGAGATTTCGAAGACCAAAAAAAATTCATGACAAAGTTATTTTTAATTTAGATTAATCACTCAAGCTACTAATGCATGTATTACACAATTAATCATTTGTAAATTTAAAAAATTTGTATATATTTCTTATTTTCAGATTTTACATTTAACCAAGTCTTGTTCTCAATAGTTTGATTACTTCAACTAACATTGAGGAACTCAACTACCCAACAGCGGTAGTATAGAGTTCAACTACCAGTCTTCTTGCATGTACTTTCCTGTCACCCCTCACCACCCATTCTTCCCAACTCTGGAATCGCCTCGGCAACCATTGTCCGTAGAAGTTACTTTGTTCCTATTAATAGCTGCTAACAACTTCCCTTATCTTCAAACATTCTTCATTCTCTCTTCATTTATTGAAACTTGTCTTTGCAATGGCTGACATGGATCGCTCTTCTGATGAAGTTTCTGCAGACTCTACAGGTATATACATATATCCTTTTAGAGTCCATGTCAACTAATTTTTTTGTTCCTTTCCTTGCTTTATTATATTTCACGCACTGTTATTAGATGAAGTTCCACTCTAGTTCATGCTTGTTCTGGATCACTACTCTTTTAGTACTTTTAATACATGGCTCACTACTCTTTTTAATAGACCCTCAATTAATAGGTCACATTTGGAATAATATAGTTTTAGAATCATATTCTTCTGACCTTTCTTTTCTTGTTGAGATCATTTTTTTTGGTTGGGGGGGGGGGGGGGTGTGTGTGTTCAAATGTTAAGATCAATTTGATATCTTGATTTCAAAGATTGCTAACTTTTCTGGCTTTCATGCGGTTTTCTTATTTTGGTTGTGCAGTGTTTGATGATTAAGAAACTGTAGCAACCTGCTACGAGGTCTTTTAACCAAATATGAAAAACACTTCATTTAGAATATTTTTGGAAGAGTGACTAGTGTTTTTCTTGAGGTTTTTCTTATATGCAGAGCAAATATCAAATCAAGCTTGCAAGGTTGAATTTTCTGAGGATGAGGAAACTCTTATTACCAGGATGTATAAACTAGTTGGGGAGAGGTGAGTATGTGCTTTCTCGATCTCCAATACTATTATTTTTTATGCTTTTCAAACCATTTGAAAACCAACCATAATTATTATGAAATAATATATAAGTTATTTCTTAGGTGGTCTTTGATTGCTGGAAGAATTCCTGGAAGAACAGCTGAGGAGATAGAAAAGTATTGGACTTCAAGATACTCAAGTAGCGAATGAGTATTGTGCCAGAGAGAACGATTGAGGTCACTCTTGGGAGCAAGAAATTTTTGGGGCTTGTTAGTTGTAACAGTGACTTTTGTGGGACAAAAAGTGAGAATGTTGCTTTGTTTCACGTATCTGTGATATTCGAATTTGACTACAAAAAGGCACAGTAGCTTTAATTAAAAGCCAGTGTGTGGTGTAAGTAACATTCTCCATCTTTGAATGTTATGGTGTGTGATTACTTGGTGGTTGTCTTCTCTTAATGTCTTCACTGTACTCAGTGCAGACTACCTATATCATACTCATTTGCAATGGCTTCTTTTCCTGTGTCTACCTTTATCCCCTGGACTTTCAGCAATTCAACCACAAATACGGACACCTCAAAAAAAATCCTAAAAAATTAGCAGCATCAAATGTTATCACACGGACAGTATTTATTACGTTTTGAATAAAATTCATCCATGAAGTTTTATTTTCCATTGTTATCCTACGACAAACACTTATCCTGGGTTTTCAATGTATGCTATCAAACTATGACAAGTACTCTCGACAAAGTAATTTTAAGATAAAATAAAGAAAATATTAATTTAGTCTTTTAATTTGGAAAAGAGTAATTCAAGTTATTCTGTATAATAAGGTCTGTGGGACTACACCTAAAAAAAAGGTCTATGATGAGACTAACTTGAATCACTGAGGAAACTGGTTTGAATCAATTTTCTTTAATTTTAGGAACAACAACATTGTTATTTTCTTAATTTCAGAGAAAAATATACATAATTTTAGCACCCAAAATAAACTTTACTCTAATTTTTTTTTGGTAAGTACTTTTTCTCTAATTTTAATAGGACATAAACTTGACTAATTTTTGGATACACAATTCTACTAAATCAAATATGGATACACTCATGTAAAAGTTGATAGGAATCATGTATGAGTGATTATATATTAAATAAAATTAGTGGATCTCATCTTTATTATGAGTATATATAAATATGAATTGTTAAACTTGTATATACTAAAAAATGTCTCAACTTGAATAATTCTTGAATGAGTAGTGTTATATGTACAATAAAATCGTACAACAATGTTACAATAACATTCACAATGTTGTTTGGTTCTTTAATGAGTGTATGTATTGATGCACTAAAAAATAAAATAACATTATGAGTGTTGTTGTAATATTATTATACAATAAGTTGTACACGAAATCTTGGATAGACAAGTGTAAGGTAGCATGCTACTAAAAACAGAACTAAAATGCACCAAAATGAAGGTCATGACAGAAATATGAATGTCTCAAAATGCTCAAAATCTCATCTTGCTACATCATCCTCGGCTTCAATTCAGGACCAGATGTTGATATTTGATCTTATATAGAACTAATTCTTGTCCCTATTTCTTACTATTTGCAGCCACCATAACCCGTCTTTAATGTTGCGAATCACAAGAAGAAGAAGTATATCATAATCACATTTAATCTATCATCCTCTGCATGTTCCTTTTTTTAATAATTAAGTAACAATTTCAGCTCACCAAACATGGTGAGAAGATAAGAGTTAAGACTCAACCAATATGCAAAGATCCAGAAAGAACAAAGACCAAAAATAAAAGATGAAAAAAACAAAATGAAAACCTCCACATAACAATCTCCTCCAAGTTCTTCCATGCCTATGATTGTCCGTAGAAAGAGAAATAAAATTCATGGGCTGTTTCTTCGAGATGGTTCTTGGTCCACCAAGCCCGAGGCTATTCAGGATGAGATTATTGATTTCTATAAGGAATTATTTGCTCCTTCGATCCAAACCTTGCCCTCCTATACTACTCTTTGTGGGGCTACTGTGATGAGAGAAGAAGTGCATTGTGCTGTCATGTAAATGGATTCCTTCAAGGCTCTTGGGCTTGATGCGTTCCAACCATTCTTTTTAAAGATGTATTGGCGTCTTGTTAGGGAGGATCCTTGGCATTTGGTGTGTAAGGCTTTTCAGGAGGAGGAGGGGAGAGTGGACCCTGCCATGGTGGAAACCCGAAAGGTGAGGATGCCATTCACCTTAAGAATTTCTACCCCATTAGTCTTTGTAAAGTTATCTATAACGTTATCACCAAGCTGCTGGTTAACCATTTGCGTCCATTTCTTCATGATTTGGTGGGACCATTACAAGGTGGCTTTATTCTGGGCAAAGGGACTCGGGATAATTTTATCATTGCACAGGAGATGATGAATTTTATTCACCATACTAAGCTTAAAAAAGGTATAATGGTGTTTAAGATTGACTTGGAAAAGGTGTATGATCGTGTTAATTGGAGTTTTTTGGAACAGACTGAGTGAATTTGGATTCCCAAGTGGAGCTGTGAGCTTGATGATGTCTTGTGTCCATTCCTCTCATCTTTCGATTTTGTGGAATGTCTCACGGTTACCTTTGTTTTCTCCTACCCGGGGATTGCACCAGGGTGACCCTATGTCCTCGTACTTGTTTGTGCAATGTATGGAGCATTTGGCTCTGACTATTCAGGAGAAAGTAGAGGAGGGGGTGCGGGATCCCATTTTTATCTCAAGGGGGGTTTTAGGGCTTTTCTCATCTTATCTCCGCTGATGATCTCTTGTTCTTTTGTAAGGCAAAAAAGTCACAGATTCGTATGATTATGGAGGTAGTGTCTGAATTCTGTACAGCCTTTGAATTGAAAATAAATGTGAAAAAATCTCATGCAATTTGTTTACGTAATGTTTCTCATGCTTGAAGGGACCAACTTACTTCTCTTTCTACAATAAGAGTTACTATGGATCTTGGGAAGTATCTTGGGTTCCCTTTCTCCCCAGGTAGAGCAGACCTTGCGGTACTTTGCAGAAGTTTTGGAGAAAATTACTAATCATCTTGCCAATTGGAAAGGCTCATTGTTAAATAGAGCAGGTCGAATATGTCTCGCTAAATCTGTGATTTCCTCTATCCTTGTTAATCCTATTCGAGTTTCTAGGGTGCTGGTGACAACTTGTAAGGCTATGGATAAAATGACTCGCCATTTTATTTGGAAGGGCTTTGGCACTTCGAAGGGCATTGCAACTTGTCAAATGGAAGACGGTGATCTTACCAAAGCAACATGGCAGCCTGGGTATCAAGTCAGCACAATGGCAGAATACATCTCTAATGGCTAGCCTGGTCTGGACCTTTCTAACTGAACCGGAGAAGTCTTGAGTCCAAGCACTGAAGGACAAATATTGCTAGAATGGTTCCTTGTCTGGAGGAGTTTTATTTGGGCCTACGATGATTTGAAAGAGGGGTTCGAATTTATGTTTGGGGCAGGTAACTCCTCCTTGTGGTATGATGATTGGTTGGGCATTGATCCTCTTTGTCATAAGGTTCCCTTCGTCCCCGTTGTGGATACAGATTTGCAAATTAAAGACATTTGGGATGATCACCGCTGGCAACTTCATCTTCTGTATACGTAGGTAGCTTCCGGCGAAGGTTGCAGCTTTAATTAACAGCAAGGAGGGGCCAGGTTTTCATATGAATGATGGTTGGAGATGGAAGTTTTCTGTGGATGGGGTTTTCTAAGCTACAAAAGGGCACCATTTGCTTCTTTCCCAACATTTAGCTCTGCCAAATTCGTCCCGATGGAGGAAGCTTTGACAACTGAAGTCCTCCGAGAAGGTCGAAGTGTTTCTATGGCAATGTTATCATGATGCTCTTCCTACGGCCTTACTGCATTTCAATCATCACTTGGCAGGGCCCGGAACCTGTCAATGTTGTCCTGAGCATGTTGATGATCTTCTCCACTGTTTGTTCTCGTGTGTGCACCCTAGAGAAGTCTGGGACCATATGGGTGTTGGTCCACTTTCCTTTTCAAGTTTGCAGGATTTTCAAGGATGGCTTGATTCTTTGTTGGCTGGCCTTTAGTGGATTTGGCATTTTCGTTAACAATTACTTGCTAGACTTGAACCATTGGAGTGTTTATAAGGTGATGCACAATATTTGGTTGGATGCGCGTCTTTTTTCCTCCTTTCAGGACATGAATCGGTCCACTTGATGCAGAGAGGTTGGTGCAACGACTTTGGCTCCTCTCTCTGCTAGCGTAGTATAGATGATGTTGATGCTAGTATTTTTATGGATAGTCATTCAGCGGGATATGGTGCTGTGTTCCGCTATGGGTGATCAAACTTACCGTGTGTTATTGAACCCTCCACTGGAGATTCTCATTATTCTCCATCACCAGGGTATTTTAGAGGCTTAGTTCTGTTTCTGTTTGTTTATCTTTCACTACAAAAAAAAAAAGAAAAAAAAAAAAATCCCTCTGCTTGTTCCTTCAACCAATATTCCTGTACCTCCTTTGTCACTTTATAATGGGCGTTACTAGAGTATGTTGGATTTTAGAAAATCATTTTCAATATTTATTTTTTTTTATTTTTAATTAGCTTTTAGTTCTTAGAATTAAAAAAAAATTAAAATTAAAATATTGTTTTATAGTTTTCTTTGTTTTCTTTATAAAATCTTAAAAAATAAAAATTAAACTGAAAAAATAGATCAAAAATTAAAAGTTATTTTATAAAACCAGACCCGTCCTTAGAGCTCAAAATCCGAAGTCTTTAATGAACTATCACACATCGTTTTAGGGGAGTTCAATCAAATCCCCTAGAGAAAAATCTAACTTCATCAAATTCCGAATGTCGTGGACCAGTTGAATTTTGGACAAGGTAATATACACGCAGAGATATTTTGATGCCATATGTAATTCTTAGCTTCATCTAATTTATATTTGGACAAGTTTTTACGTTGTGATTTTTTGACCTACGTATAATTTTGAAAAATAAGAAAAACAAAATCATTTTAAAATGAGAGATATTCTGATGCTATATGATATGAAAGATTCACGTACCAATGATGTACAAATCAGAAATTCACAATCCGCAGGGCGCTCCAAAACAGACGGAAAAAAAAAATAAAAGGAAGGGGCCAGATGGAGAAAGGAGTTCTTGACAATAATATTCATATTCGCACAAGAGATTTTCGTATCACAAAACATTTTTCTTTTGAAATATTCAACCAGTGAAATGATTAGCAATAGTTACAAGAATTAATACATAACTACTCATTCATTTAATCATCCTATTGAATAGTTAATAGACCCTCATAAAACGTCTTTTTAAAAACCACCCTGATAAGTCTATCAAAAAAAAAAACCACCCCGTTAATGCTAAACAAAAAAAAAATGTTAAATAAAAAAGTAGATACATCATTTAATATCTCAAGATTAAAAAATAAACAGTATATTTTCTACCTAGTAATCAATTAAAAATTTTCCTTATTTAATAATGAACAAGACACTTGCAAAGATTGATTAAGAAAATAGTTTCCACTCGCCCATTACCATTACATGACATCTATTGACTAGTCTGGATCCACTGTCGCTCTCTCTCTCTCTCTCTCCTCTTCGTCGATCTGAGTGGATGATGTGCGAGCATGCCGCAGCTGATTCGGCATGAATGAAACGAGCTTCTTCCAACCAAACATCTAATTCAAACCCCATTTTTAACCAACTAAAGTTTATTTCCTTTTTTTTTTTAATTTCCTTCTAGTTCTTTTAGTTTCAGCTTCTAAGCAATTCAATTTCAAGGTAGGAGCTTTTTCTTTTTCTTTTTAATTCTTCGAGATTCTGCAATATAACTACGTTTCTTGTTTCTGTTTCGGACTGCTACGTTGTGGATTTACTCTTCCTTCATTCGATCTCCATAAAACTAAGTAGATTTTGTTGATTTGATGTTTGGTTTTGGTTGTTCACGAAATTGGTGAAAATTTTATGATTTTTTTTTTCAATATTTTCGTGTTTTGGGTTTATTGGGTTTGGATTTTTTTTTTCTTTCATATAAACAAAGAGGTTTCATATAGGTGTGACTAATTTCCCAAGATCATGTGTTTTTAGATATCCAAGATTGTTTTTACTATGCTGGTTGAATTTAGATTTTGCTCATATTATGAAGCTGTAATGTTTTTTTTATTGCCCCCTTGTTTGTTATTGTGAGCAATTTTGGATATTTATGATTTCCCAATAGGTTAAGGATTTAAGTAAATTTCAAACTTGGATATTGGTTGACATGGCTTTTCTGGTATTGATGGTTTGATACTCATGCTGCTGTCATGAAACTGTGCTACCCACGATGTTCATCTAGTATCATATGTTGGAGGTATAGTTAATTCATTGTGGCATATCTAAAGTATACGAACTGTGTACTGTGATTGAAAAATCTTATGAGTCCAAGCTACGGAGATGTCATAATGATTCCAACAAGCCCAGAAATGTGAAAAGTTCAAGAGATAAAAATAACTAGAATTGCCTTGATCCAGATTGATTTGAATGATAAAAGTTGTTCAAGTTGCTGCATATAAGAGCATGCTGTTCTTTTTTTCTGCTTCCATGTCCCTGCTTTGATAGTAAGAAATTTTTCCATGTGGCAGTCATGTTGTTAACAAGCAAAGGCATCATATTCTGAAAGTTGAATCTATTTGCTCCTAGATGATGTGCCTAGTTGGAAAAACTGCAGTTCTTGCTATTCATTTGAGAAATTATCTTTCAAGGGTCAAATTTGGTGAGAAGTTTTTTAAAGAAAAAATATGTGTTGCTAGTATATCTTCTTAAGGTATTTGTCGAAGGGTAAGAATAGACACTTGAAATTGGGACCCTTAGTGAGTAGTGTGTGCTAACTGTTTGGTGTTGACAAACTTTCTTGCATGTACGGATATACCCCCCCTTTTTTTTTATCCTTTTGGTACATCAGGAATGAAAAAAACATAAAACTTCTTGCATATACTATTAGCTAATTTTCTTTTCATTTTTTTCCTCTGGGATAGAAGCTATTAGCTATTAGCTATTGTCTTTGGCAATGAGATTGTCAATTGGCAAACATAAGGACAGTTGATGACCCCATTGCCCATCAAGCCCTATGGATGCTGAAGTTCAATTCCCTAACCCCACCTGCACAAGGAACATGCAATCCAGGTTGCATTCCAATAAGCTGTGAGAATAAGTGAAGTCATTGCAATTGGTGAAATTCCCTGCCCCCTCATCTTTTTCTCCGTGCCTGTTGAGCTTTCATGTTAACTTATTTTGTTTCCTTTGGCGTCTAGATGCTCAGATAGAGAAGTTGTTGTTTTTGGTAACACAATAGTGATAGTGTTAAATATAGTTGTTCACTATTAAAAAACTTCATGCTATTGCCAGCTGTGGACAATAGGCAGTGAGGCTGTCCGATTTTCAAGTTGTTCTAGGGATTATGGAGGATTAATGACATCTTATATGATGATAGCACAGGCAGGCAGATCTTGATTACATATTTTGGGCATGTTGGATGAGGAGGGGGAATGGGACGTGCATGGGCATCACATAAAAGAAAAACTAGTAGCAGTTAGAAGGCAGGGTGATAACATATCTTTTCGTTCTTGTTTTGATATCTCACCTAACTTTGGTATTAACCAAGCTTCAGAGATTCCTAAGATGGAAAAGTTTATTCATTTTTGTTTTTTCGGCAACAATCAACAAGTTGTTCCATTGCCTCTCAATGGGACGTTATTTAAGTAGGTGTTTGGCTATAGCCACTATAATAAAAGGAAATAGGCAGTATGATAGTAAGGGATATTTTCCTGAAGTTCTGGCTTTGGTCTTGTCTCTAAGCTAGCATATGTTCAAGCTTGTGAAATGAGCTTAGGATTAGATAATAGGCTATTCTATCTGACATCAGTTACCTCAACTGACAATGTGATTATGGAAGGCTACAACACAACTTGTTACATCAGCATGAAAGATCAGGTTCTGAGTATATATCTCCAGGGTATGTTACCAAAGAAAAAGAGAAGATGGGGTGGGGGAGCTGCTCCACCTGATCTGAAGAAGCTCTGCCCCAGAACACAATTGTTTCTAACAGTAAATGATGGCTTTGAATCTCTTCGTCCGTCTTGTAAGTTGTGCCACCATTGTCTATTATCTTTTGGCATCGATTTACACATTCGAGGTTTATTTCTTCTGATCATTCTCAACCATTTGAATCCAGCCAGTAAAAGTATTCGACAGAATTCAAGCTTACCTCTACTGACCCAAAAAAAAAAGAAAAAAGGCTTACCTCAATGTAAGCGTACCCAGCATTTGAATGCATTTATCCTGCTCCCATTTTCCTGAAATCATATCATTTACATAAAAGAAGAATATGGCTACTCACAGACACTGTGATATACATTACCTTACGTTACTCTGATTAACCAAATATCAACCCTATTTAACCAATCTACATATATTCACTTAACCACTAAACTGCTCATAGTTAATCACAAATCTTGCCACAATCCCATTTGAGTTGGTGGTTAAATATATTTGATAGTTGGCTAATCAAAATGTTGTGTGGAAATATGAATAGCAATGTTCTGGAAAGAATGAATGGAAGCTTGCAAGGAGTATATCATAACCGACAAAAGTGTATTTTCCTTTCATAGTTCAGAATAAAAAAACATTCGACATCTTATTATGCATTAGGTGTGCAAACAAGCCTGGTTTTGACATATGTAAGTACTAAAATCAAAGTCACACTACTGCAACAAATGAAAGATTTCAAACACAAAAAAAAAAAAAAACGATATGCGACATTTTGTGGTTCCTTTTTTATTTCTTTTTTTGAGTAAATCACTTTCCTCTTCTGATCACTTCTTCCATGGTTTCAAAACAGAGAGTACAATAATGGCGGCAATGATCAGTAGTAGTATAATGGATATCATCATGCACTTCCTGGACTTCTTTTGCAAACTCTTTGCAGTTTTGAGAGCGTCACTACCAAGTTTCACATGATCAGTTGCGTTTGTCACCTGTTCACAAAATATCATTTTGGAAAGACAAATTATGATCAGTAATCTATAATGGAAAGGACTTGCCTAATAATCCAACAATATTTTTGCAATTGTCTGGGTCACTTCATGTTTTGGACTAAACAACTAAAGCAAGTGAGTAATGCTGCAGATACTGTTTTTTTCCCCGCCGACAAATGGTTGATATTTCTAAGTATGATGCTAAGAGGCAAAAATAACTTGGTAGATTATTGGAGCTTAAGCAGTGTGTGCATAATTTGAAAGTTATTATGTGAGGAATAATTTTCTGAACAAGGAAAATGATGCTGGTCCTGAGCTGTTAATGGAAGATTATTTTCACTCTCAATTCAACAATACTCACAATTCTGTCAAACAACTGAATAACAGTAAGATATTTTACGGTTTGTTTAAACTATTTCTGCTTCTACAATTTAAGGTACTGCAGAGCAAGCTAGAAAGTTAACATGTGTATGACGGATATAATGAGATTGTTCACATTTAAAGCGAATTCAGGCAAGGAAAGACATCAAAATAAAAAATGATAGTATAACTTTGATAATGCATTATATTCTATTCTATTATTCCCTTAATATATTACGGTTTTTAACATTTTCTTGCCTACATGCCTTCAACCAATGTATAACGCAACGCATATAGCTGAATGCCATGTGGCTCCCTACTTCTTTTTTTTGTGGGTCTGAAGTGTTGATGCTCTTCTACGCCTTTACACTGCCGTGCAACCTAGGTCTTTGTCCATTACTTCATATGATCCGTTCATTCATCCCCTTCTGCTAAACAAACTAAAAGGTCTTTCTGTCTTATTCTAATTCTAAAAATATTGATTACAAGTAGACTCAAATAAGTTTTTACCTTTAAAAAATAAATGAATTTGTGTTTTGGTCCTTGAATGTTTTTTCCTTTGATTTCAGTCCAAATATATGCTAAACTACTTGGTTTTAATCTCTCATGTATGATTATTGACTGTCAAATAGGATTGATCAGTGTAACCTTCCATTAGTAGTTCAACATTTAACATAGACACAGTGTAAAATCAAATAATTTTAAAAATATCTAGACAGAGACCAAAAACATCTAAGCCTAACAACTATTATTACTAATATATGGAAAAATATTATTTATACCATTTTTTAAAATGTTTTTGAAGATACACCTCAATGTGTCTCTTAGATATTAGTTAAAAGTTATAACTTGGCCTTGTTTCAAACTAATATTTAAGGAACACTTAAAACTATTCTTTTAAAAATATTCTAAAAAGTGGTACAACTAATATTATTTGTAGGTATGACACTATTTGGCTTCAAAAATCCTGCAAGGAATTTATAGAAGGCAGGGTGTGAATGTTTTAAGTTAACCAATGGGGTGGATGCAATTGGTTAAAATTTGACTCATACCCAACAAGAGCATGAGTTTAAATTTACTAACCGAATGTGAGGGCTTTATTGATAGAATGGAATCTAATCCCCCTTAAAAATCCTTGAAGAGGTTGGCTGGTCTTTCCTAATTTTAATGGGATACCAGCGTTTACCTGACCTAAAGTTTTGTGAAAAAAAAAATGTTTGGAGTTATATAAGGGATATCCTCCTCCAGGTGGATCTAGCACCATCCAAACTACTTTAGACCCAGCATGATTTTATTGTGGTGATGTTACGAGGAAGTAGAATTTTTTCTCTCCCCGTGGAGGATAGAACAACTCTATAGAAGGTTAAAAGTAGAAAGCAAAAACAAAGTCCTTACAGAAGTTAAACCGTCATTTTCAGCAGCTAAATTGACGGGAGCTAGAAAAAATGGAAGTAGCTGATTGAAGGACAAAATATATCCAAAAATGAATAGAGTTTTAAATTGCTGTTGGATGTTAGACTGACCCTATTTGTACTGAAAAGGTAGTGCAAATAAGGGGGGACTAAATTCTAAGGCCTAGCCGACGAAAATACACGGTGAATTACTTAACGCCAATCTCACATTTATTCAAAGGTGATGTACACTAAGATTGTAAGGACAACCTTATTGTTTCGAATACTGAAGACTAAGTGCCCATTTGAGTTTGGTTTACCCTTTGGCAGGACAGGAGCAAAAATACTTTGGATAGAAGAAAGAAAAATGTCAATGCCAATAAAAGTGCTTTAAAATGGTAACATTTATTTCTTTTCTATTTTTTAAAAGTTAAAACAAACAAGCTCTAATATCTCAACCGTTTGACATTTATAAGAACTAGTGAGTCACTAACTAATACATCCTGGCCTAAAACAATTAAAAAAAAAGGGGCCTAATGCAAGAAACTTAAAAAAAAAAGGACAAAAAACAGCCTAGTACATGAAACTCTAATTTGGTAGGACCTGGGAAGGTAAACACATACACTTTATCCGGATTTGATAGGATCTAAGGAGGACAAATCCATATAGTTTTATCCTTTTATAATTATTTTCAGAATTTGAACCTATGACTCCTATATTACAAGTATAGTTTTAAAACTCGGATTGGTGATCGATCCTGGTCAGATCGAAATCATTTACTTGGTTTAACTGATAATACTGATCGAATCCCATTGCAGATTTATAGGAAAAAATATATAGAAATATAAAAAAATTTAAATAAAATATAATAAAATAATAACTAATTAGCAATTTGACATCCTTTAAGGGGTCCAAATACAAAAACATAAATAAATAACATAAATTCCTAAATATTATTGATATTTTACAATCACAAAGCTCAATTGACAAGTTCAAAATATAATTATACAAGTAAACTCATAAAGTTTTACATCATAAATTCATAAGTATAACAATATAAATAAAGTTATTATATTTTTCTATAAATTAAATTAAAATATTTTTTTAAGATTTTCAAAAAAGACATCATTTAGCTAAAAAAAAAAGCAAAAACAGCAACAAAAAAAACCCGGTTTGACCAACACGGTTCAACCGGCCGAGTCACCGGTTTTGATACTAAATTGGCTGAGTCGGACTGGGTCGCACCGGTTTCGATGTGAGACCAATCCAATTAGTGGCTTGATTTTACGACGGGTTCAATCGGTTTCCCATTAAACCGCTTGGTTGAGATTTTTACAACTATGATTAAAATATTTTTTTAAGATTTTCAAAAAAGATATCATTTAGTTAAAAAAGCAAAAACAGCAAAAAAAAAAAAACCTGTTCGACCAACCTGGTTCAACCAGGCGAGTCACTGGTTTTGATACTAAATTGGTCGAGTCAAATTGGGTCGCACCGGTTTCGATGCAAAACTGATCCAATTAATGGCTCGGACCGTTTTCATAACCAGTTCACCGATTTTCTGATCGAACCGGCCGGTCCGAGCCGATTTTTACAACTATGATTATAAGACAGCAACTTTAAGGTTGTGCCACAAATCACCCTCTACATAAATTTGGGGAGAAAATAAAAGGGAACCGAGAAAGGGGAAAATTGGAAGAAAGATGATATTTTCATTCCAAGAAAATTAGTAATACTAGATTAGCGAGTAGCAAAAGGCGGCAAAAACAGTTTAGAAGGGAACAAGGACATAAGAGACCGTGATAAACTTTCGAAGGCTATATAAAGAATATGAATTTCACATATTGTGAGACACAACAACGTATAGTTAGTCAGAAATCAAACACAACAGACATATCAAGCATCACAACAACAAAAAAAAAAAAAAAAATTAAAGGACTTGAGAATCCTGCACCTAAGATGTCTCGCTCACACATGCAAATGCTTTCCAAAGCAACTCAACTACCACATTATATGGACAAGGGACAAAGGGCTAGGCTCAAGCGCCCTTGTTACTCTTCCAAGGTTGGATAACACCAACAACTATGACGGCTACAACTATCAACAGTATAATGATGGCAATGCACGTCCATTTTCGAGTGTTCTTCTGTAGTTTCTTAGCATTTTGAAGCGCAGATGTCCCTCTTTGGACATGATCGACTGCGTTGTTGACCTGAACAAGGCTCTCTCATTATGGCAATTTGAACTAAATATATGGCCTGCATCCTACATACAAATACAGAAGACAGAAAATTAAGGGCTTGAGAGAGTGTGAACAAACCTGACTTTCGATGTTGTCTAAAATTTCTCCTTGAGCATCAACTAAGACTGCCATGTCAAGGTAAATCTGAGGAAAAAAATAAAACAGGATTAGGCATATCATTATCAACATAATTTTATATTTAGAGGTTAAGATCTTTATCCAAGTAAACCTGGTGTAAATCAAGAAGCTTTTTCTCAATTTCTTTCACAGCATCGTGTCTCTCCTGAATTTCTTCTACCGTGCTTACAACCTGCAATAATCAAGATAAACAATTACGGGAAAAATTTTAATCCTGCATTATAGCTTTCACTCTTCATTCAAGTAAAATCATGAGAAGGGCATAAGATACTCCTTGATACTCACAAAGCAAAATTGTTTTGTTTGAAAAACAAGTATCATCCTCTTGTCCAATGAAAACGTGAAACATCAGTTGACTTAATGGAGTTATTGTGTTTTAGAATAAATAAAGAAAAAAAATGAAAAAGTAAAATCTGTATCAAGTCATGAATGAAATGTTTCACGCTTTCATAGGAAGATCCCGATTGACAGAAAAAACAGCATAATTCCATGTTAATTTTTTAAAATTAAAAAAAATTCCAAAACAGAATCATAAAGCATGTACCTGTCCTCGGCCTGCTTCTAGAATTGCCTTCTGGAAGATTTGCTCACTATTTCCAGTTTCAATCAGGTGATCAATTGTCTAACACAGTCATTAAAGGGCCAATTACAACATAATTTATATGTAGTGGTATCTCATCTCAAGGCACATATTCATGAGTCAAGCTCACCTCATCATCTGGCCTAGTACCCGTGACTGCATGGTCAAATAATACAACCACAAAGTGAAAACCATGAAAATTAGATTAATATGTTTTAAAAAGAAATACATATATATAGTACTACCATAGTGCAATGCGACATGATTGATTCTATCAAGGAGTTGAAATGTTCAAACCTGTAATAACTCTTCTCTCGACAACCTCACGATATTCATCTTGTATTCTTTGCCTTAGAGTCTAAAACATAACAAATTTATGAGAAGATAGACTTAAACTTGGAAAGACAGCATTTGATGTTAGGTGCTAAGAAACTAAACATACCTGAAAATCTGTCATTAGATCCTTGAACTTTTTAGTTAAGGCACTGCAGTTTCAGGTAAAGTGGAAATTTTTTAGCTTTCTAAGTTGTTATAACAGGTATAATAATAAAGGTATGCAGTTATACCAACTTACTTTGTCATATTCATCCTTGCTCTGTCAATGCCCGTCCCTTTCTCACAACCAGGCTTTTTTCTATTGTTTAGGTTCTGCACAGAACAAGTCCTCATTAAATAATCCTCATGTGTTTGAAAATTCATAACAAACTGGCATTTACTAAAATAAAATTAAGCCAGTATATCTCAGTACATCTCTGTTTATAGCTTCAATTTTTGTTTTGACACCATGTGCAATCTTTCCAACTTCATCAATATCTTTCTCCATCCTCTTCTTGATAGCTGAAAATAATCTTACAAGTTTGTTAGTGTTATAAAAAGAACATTGAATTTCACTCCCATATAATGTCACAACGGAAAAGCGCAAATATATTTTGAAATGTATTGACTTGATGTAATATGAAACAAAAATATTTATTTAACTCATCAAAGTTACCAGTGAGACAATTATCATATGTCTGGCAGTTAGCCAGGCACAATAATGTTAAAGCACAGCCAATACTGATACCAGCAAAATCTTATGGTATGAGCCAATTAGTAACAGATGCTTTCAACTAAAGTATGACAGACATTGCATTGCAATATACCTTTCATGGCAGATGCTTTTGTAACAGCTTTTGATTCCTCATTGGCTTCCTGCAACAAGTCTATTTAGTAACAGTTGTAAATGAGACCTAGCAGTCAAAAAGATAAATATAATAGATACCTTCAGCTTTTGAAGTAGCACGGAGAGTTTATCAATTTGTTTATCAGCATCTTGGATCTAATAACAAGATAAATCATATTAGTAATATTCAACCAAAATATCGAACAGATAGCTTGAAGAAAAAGTTCATTGTAGAAACGGAGAAACTTGTCAATTATATTATCCCCTTAGACCAACAATAGGTCGATAGCTCCATACTATTGCAAAAAGACAATCCAACAAAATATCAGCATAATCACAAAATTATGAAAGGCAATATTAACATTTTGAACCATCAAAAGATTAAACAGCATGCACATAGTGTACCTGCTTATTAAAAGCTTCCATTCCCAAATCAGAGTTGCTTCTCTGAACCTGCATTCCCATTTCAATATCACCTTGTCTAGAAGGCTGACCATGATTAACCTCACCAACAAATGAATCCTGCAAAACACAAAATCAAAGGGGAAAAAAATACCTCCTCAGACTTTGATGATGAAAAGACAGCAGCATGATACTTAATCTAAGTCAAATTCACAGTTACTAGACAATAAATAAATAAATAAAAAAACCAAAAACCACTATAAGAATAAATCCAAACAGCCAAAGTTGTTAGCTAGGACAACCACAAAATATAGCATAACAGAGAACACAACCAGTTGTAATCTAAACGGGGATTTAAACATGATCTCAGATAAAGTTAAAACACCACCTCCAGGAAAGTTACCTATTCCAATATCAAAGAACTAAAATTTATGGCTTAAAATATGAAAGCATGATGATTCCAGATTTTTATCCCATAATAGCTCAAAGCTAAAAAATGGGCCTCTCTTAGCAATTAGCATTGAAAAAAAAAAAAAACACGTTCTCACCATACCATCACAAGTCATAATAGAAAAAAAGGTCTCAAATCTGAAAGTGACAGAGCATAAATTTGGAAGCCAAGACAGAAACTTCAACAACAGAACTAAGAGACCCAGTTATCAAAATTAAATGTTTTCAGTTTTTGATCAGAAGGGGAAAATCAGAGAACTTACAGTAAGGAGGTCGTTCATCTTGAACGATCAAATCAAACAGAGACAGAGACAGAGAGAGGAATAGAATTTTCCCAAGGCAGAAAGAATATCAGATACTGAAACGGTAATAATTATGTTCTTTGCCGTTGGGACGGCGAAACGACAGCGAAGCAAACCAAGGCAAGGTAACCCACGACCTCTCAACAACAACAGTGGCTCTTCTGATTTTGTTTTTGTTTCTGTGTTCTTCTCTTGTTTTGGTGTTTCCAGTAATTTCATCAAAATTATTAAATATATTTTCAATTGTCTGTTGTTTTATTTTTTAATATGAATTATCATTCTTATAAACAATGTTTTCTTCCCTTTTTTTATTTGGAGAAAGAAGTTTAATTTTAAGAATAAAAATAGTTTTACAGGGTCGTCCACAACTAGTGGAATTAAAGTTAATATTTGCTAATGAATATCATATAATTAGATAATTATATAAAAAAATTTATATTGTCTTTATATTAAAATTATTTTTTTTATAAAAATATAAAATAAAAGAAAAATAAATGTGTATATACAATTGGATTACTTGCCATAGCTTAGATTTTTTTTTAATAATTAATATATGTTAAAGTAAGGGATATTATACTACTAATCATAAGATTTAGCATAGTTACCAGTTAGATTGAACTTCTTAAGTATCTAATTAAAAATTTAATTTTTGATAATATAAATAAAGAGTGTCTCATGATCAAAATAAAATTTACCTCTATAAATTCTATGTCTGATAGATTAATCTATGCTTTAAGTGGTGGATATTCTATTTTTTGTAAAACAAACCTGTACTTGTATGACAAGTTTTTGGTGAGGTGAAGAGCTACTAGGACAGTTTGTACTTGGGGGAGCATTGGAGCATGAAGTAGTGTGTGACCAATGGATATGGATCGGACCTCACTTACTCAGTAGGCCCATCATCCCCTTTGGACTGGCCTCTGGGATTATGGAATGAACCCCAGTTTCAATGTATCGACGACCAAAAATTGTGATTTTCTGTTGTCCACATTGAATCCATGAATGATTGACAATGGACTCCATGTCCATGTTTTTATTTTCTAATGTTGATGTTGACTTTTGGGTTTTTTTTTTTCCACGAAAGCCACAAACGTTTCTTTTGGTAAAAAGAAAAGAAAAAAAATAATAAAAGCTAAGAGTATTTCTTTCGTGTTTTTCAAAGTTTTGGCATTTTTTTCTCGTACAAAGTTTTGGCACTTGATAATAAGGTGAGAAGTGTTTTTTTAATACTTAAAAAGTGAATATTCATTGAAATACTTACTTTATTATCATTAGATGTGATGAATTATGATAGGAAACACTTTTCAAAGATATTTTAGCTGTTAAAAATATGAAATGCAGAAGTGTGTAGAGTTCATTATTTTTCTTGATTTAAACATTTATCCACTTAAAATTTGCATTATATTTCTTTTTTTTCCAAGTAATTTCACATATTCTTGGAAAAAAAGGGATAATTGTGCTATAGTATGTCCTCCAGCAAACTTTATATTCAAGAAAAATATTATTTATATTCATCATTTATAGGATATAATACTGACGCTTTCATCTATTACTGGATACTATATGAGTCTCAAATTAAATGAAATTCACATCTCATCTAATATTAAATAAGAGTGTATTGGCATAGTGTCCTATAAAATGTGAGTATAGATAAAACCACTCTATATTCAAACCTCTATATATGACAAGTGTTAAGTCACAATGACTTTTGTTACGGGAGTGTCTGAATACAAATATTAATATTACCTCCTAAACTAGTTTATAGCGTGATTAGTTTGCTTTAAATAAATTTTAAAATATGATTTGGGCTGAAATCATGGGAGATAAGCTTTTTTTTCAAAACATGATTTAACACTTTTTAAAAACTCAAAGCCTTACAAGCTTAATTACTTCGATGAATGTGGAATATTGCCCGATGAAAGACTAATAATATTTTTTTGTTTCCTATAGTATCCATTGTCAATAAGAGTAATTAATCACTTTAAGGAATGTAGATTCTTTAAGGGGATAAATTTCTGCCCACCAGGCATTTTTATACATAATACTAGAAATTAAATTCCTAATTATATGCTTAAGGAGTCCAATTTCACTAGTTACTAACTATGCTATGTCTTATGGTTTTAAGGATTAATAATTTTTTATAAAGTTCTAAAGACTAATATAATTGTCCTCACATTTTATTATTATTATTGTTAGAATTGTCCTTACATGTTACCCAATAGTATTCAAATCTTTTTAATGAAATAAAAAGGTATTCAAACCTTTGTTGTTGTAACAATAATTTTCATTCCATATTGAAGATATATAATTATTTTGATTAAAAAAGTAAATATACTTAACAAGTTGAAAATGTAAAAAGAATATTCAATACTTTCGATTTGATGAAATCAAAAAGATTTACCGAGAAGATTTTTTTCCTAATGAATCTTTTTGGTATCTCCCTTAATTATTATTATTTTTTCTATCTGAGATAGCTCCCTTAATTATTTAAACGATTCTAACGATATTTTTCATCTAATTTTTGTCTGTATGTCTTTTATTGTTTACAGCAATTTTTTACTTTGGTTGTAACATTAGATTTTATAGGTTTTGTTGTTGACATAAGGATGAAAACTCGAGTTCATTTTGTAATGACGATGCCTAGTATTACTATGTTATTGTTTATTTTTTGGTAAATACTACGATATTTACTGTGGATGAATTCAAATCATCATCATCGTTCTAAAATACCAACCTATTAAGCGATTAGCGTACTGTATATACAATCATTTTAAGGTTTTAGGCTGCCCTGATTGTCAAACACTTCCCCATCTTAAATAATTGTCAATTTCAAAATTTTATTTTATTTAGAAATAATTATTCATTTTAAAAGTTTAAATAGTATTGATTATTTTTTATCAATAATAACCCTATTTAATACTATTGACTCATTAATAAAGAAGAAAAGAGAAATTTAAAGTATTAAAAGGAAACAAAGACAATTTAATAAATTATTTTTAATTTTTACTATTATTGATATTTTACTAATTATTTCCTTAATTCTAGTGAGTATTTATAATTGGATAATTATTCAAGGATGGAAAGAGTACCTATCAAATAGATTTTTATTTGACTATTTACTTATAAATATTTCAGTATACATACAAAAACAATGTTGGAAGTTGTTTAGAAAAATTTAATTATTTTCAAATTAGGTCGTATTCCTGATAAGATTTAGTGAATCTGATGGAAGTCATACAAGGATACAAGTCTATTATCCAGTCCTTCAAAAAATATATGGATATCACACAGGTCCAAAATCCTATCCTTAATTAATCATATATTTCTACATTGTTTTTCCCAAAAAAAAAATCATATATATAGTATCCTACTCAAAAAAAAATTCGAATTATTGATCATATTGTAATGATCCTAGCTTCTTCCAAGTTCAACGCAACAATTATAGAAGCACAAAGATCTTAGCAGATTGCAGTACGCCGTTACTCTGATTATATTGCAGTGTGTTTTAAGGTGAACGTGATACTCACGAACTCTGTTGAAAATCTCTCATCCAATTGGTAAATTAAATGATGAAAAAAATAAGAGGAAAGGAAATCAATAATTTAATAATTTATTAGAACATATATAAATCAAACATGTTAATAATTATTTGTTGGTGAGAAGATAACATGGTCCTTTTCGTTAGAATTATAATCTTATCAGAATCAATTTTAAATTCTGTAAAAATTGTATATAAAATGTTTATCTCAACATAGCTATAATTCAATATTGTCTTTAAATTAAACTGGATTCCTTAAGCAATTATTCAAAAGCTCTACTCCTGACAATACGTGCCTATAAAGAGGGCCCTATCATAAGAGGTAAAACTTATATTTGTGAACTCTATGACTTAAGAAAATTAATCATTATTTACGGCTATAAAATGTTGTTTTTGAGTACAAATGCACAAGTCAGATTTAAAATATTGCAATTGCTACTTGAGTTCGTAAACTTTTTGTCTCGTATACTGCGTGACCAACTTTAGTTGTTCACATATACAAAACTCCTGCCGATATACAGCCGTTAAAACGTGGCATCTATGACTTCCTCTATCTTGTCTTCGGCCACCGCTACTGTTGGTGGTCATCATAGTAGGGAAAAAGGTATTATTGCATTATCGTGATGTGATTAATTTTGTATTGGCTAGTCATAATGTTGCTAGTGATCTACCAAAAAATAAAAAATAAAAATAATGTTGCTAGTGGTCAAATTATACAATAAGAAAATATAAACAAATGAAATTGTTTGTCAATACTCCATATGAACCTTTTTGTTCACTTTAATTTACTCTTGCGGTGTATTCACAGATTAGGAGTCAAATGCTAATATTATAATATGATATTTAATTCAGATTAATTTATATATAATGACAATATAAAGGAATTTTATACTACTCTCTTTGATTCTTAATATAGATCATTTTTAAGTTTTTTTTCTGTTTTAAATTATTAGTCATTTTCAAATTTCAATGAATCATTAATTAGTTTATATATGTTTTACTCCTCCATCTAATTGGAGAGATAGAATGGATTTGATTTAGCGTTTTCCTACAATTAAATGTCTAAATAAATTTTTTTTACGTGTATTAGAAGTAAATTCTATTTGATTTCGTATATACTAATTCAACCAATATAAAAGTCAAATTTGAAGTCAAATCCATTAATACCAAAATCCATACGTTACCACCCACTTGGCCATTTCAAAGTAGACATCCACATTGGCTTTTTACCCCAAAAAGCCCGTTTTCGTGCTTCCAAATTTTCAGTTAAACGATCCTCACAACCCCTCAGTTGTCAACACCCTCAAACACCGAGAACCAGAAAACATGGCAACTAGAGGCCTCAAAATCTGCCTGGGAGTATCAGCACTTTCCTTGGTCATTCTTACCACCGTGATTGTGACCTTGATTTTCACTGTCTTCAAACTCAAGGATCCCGAAATCACCGTTCACCCTCTTGGCCTAGAAAACTTTACCCTCTCACCCAGTTTAGCGGTGAATGTGTCCATAGGCACATTAATCACTATAGTGAACCCAAACCATGGCAGCTTCAAGTACAAAAACTCCACTGGCTATGTCAATTATGATGGTAACGTTGTGGCCGAAATCCCATTTGGGACAAACTTCGTACCAGCGCGCAGCACGATTGATGTGGTCACTGCTGCGGATTTTATGGTACAAAAGTTGATTAAAGATCGCAAATTTTGGGCAGATGTTTTAAGTGGGACACTGAATTTGACATCAAGTGTTACGCTGCCTGGGAAAGTGAGGATACTAAAGGTTATCAAATTGAGGGCCACGGCTTATAGCTCATGTGACATATCTTTTAATGTTGATTCTAAGCACATCGATTCCAAGTGCGTATCCAAAATCAAGCTTTGATTTGTTCCGGGGACAGGATTTTGATCGGGATATGATGTCACGGGTACAAATAATAATGCGATGTCTGTGTTGGTAAAAAGTAATTCTGAGGACATTGATATGTACCAAATGCATATCTAGATTCAAGCTTTCCTTGTGTTTTTTGTTTAGTCGAAAGCTTTGGTTGTTTCGACTTTCGAATACAGGATTTTTAGGATCTGTCGAGTATTTTAATTATCCCATTTTTATTTGTTTATTTATTTTTTATTGGCCTCGGTTTTTATCAACATATGTATATATGATGCCATTGGTTTAGGGAGAAGAAATGGGTGAAACGTCAAAGGAAGCAGATTTGTTTTTCAATATTGTTGCCATTACGTATTGTTTTTCTTATTCCCTTTCTTTTTTATAAATTTTTTTCTACAGGATGTGCATTTGTACGAGAGTCAAATAAATATTCTGTAATTATATTATTTTGGCCAAGTAAACAATTGAGGTTTTTTTGGGTACAGAAGTAAAAATTGAGGTTAAGCAACCTTAACAGAACATTTATAAATAATTCACCAATAAAATACTTTAAAATCGAACATGAATCAATCTAAAATAGGAAGGCAAGGTGAGTCGATCAATTAAGTCACTTCTTTTCACTTTCTGCAGATTTTTTTTTATTTTAAAAAATACTGCATAAGAAAATAAAAACTACGACAAATGATTTTAGATTAATTTAAAAATTTATAGGCATACTTTATATGATATGAGTTTCTAATCCAATGATATGTTTAATAAAAAATCACACTAATAAAAAATTATTCAATATGGTATAACATTTGCTTAAAGTTATACTGGTGTAATTTGACTATAACTCATATATATTACTTATAAAGGATATATGATCCAATTATACTGATGGAAGGGTTTTACTTTTACCCTTACACTAATATTTAACCACTAATTTGATCTTAATCTAACGGTTTAAAATGATACAATTTAAGGAAGAAAGAGAATAATATATTTATTACTCTAGTACAATTACAATGAAGAGAGAGAAACAATAAGATCTAAAATTAATGAAGAAAGAGAATTTAAATATATAAGTAAATGATTATAAAATACTTAATAAAAATAACAGAAAAATTAGTGAAATAAAAAATAAGAAAATTATAAAAAATAGTTTACATATTTTAGTAAACAACTAAAACAGATAAACTTTTTTTCGAACGTTTTCACTAATTATAGAAAAGCATTGCTTTTTATTTCAAATTTTGTCATTTTAATTTTTAATGATTATTTATTAAAAATTTTGAAGAAAAGATTTGTAGTTTTTGTTATAATTTTTACTGAAAATACACATTTTTATTTTAATTTATAAATTTATTTCATTAAAATAATATAATTTTTAGTGAAATAAAAATTATAAGTGAAATAAAAATTATAAATAAATATAATTAATTAAAAATTATGTTTTCAATAGAAACAATGGAAAACCTAAAATCCTTACATCAAAATTTTGAATAAATAACTATTAAGAATATAAATGATTAAAAAATTCAAATAAAAAAGCAGCGTCGTCGTCTTCTTCTTTTCTCGCAAAAAGCAGCATCTTTTATAATTAGTGAAAAAACCTTTACCAAAAATTAATTATTGAAAACGTAAATGACAAAAAAAATTTACATAAAAAAGGGATTGTTTGGTGATTACTTTCAGGGGGAAAATTTTTATGGATTTTAATTGTTTAGTGAAAATGTAAAGTAATTTTTATGATTTTTTATTTTTATTTCATCACTAATATTGTTGTTATTTTTATATTATTTTATAATTATTAACTTATATGGATAGATTCTCTGTCTTAAAGGTTAGATTTTATTGTTTCTCTCTCTTATACAATTTATTATTCTCTTTTTTCATTAAATTTTATCATTTTAAATTGTTACATTGAGTCATTAACATAAAATCAACAATTTATTTTTAGAGTAAATTTTCATATTGGTCCCTAACAATATCATCAATGGATAAATTAGTCCCTAACAAAAATAAATTAATGTTGAAATTCTTAACAATTATAAAATAAGATATTGCAGTCCCTGATTCACCTACAAGCTATAAGGAGTTTGACATATAGGTTAATTATTTATATGGATAGTCATTAATTGATCCATGTAGCATTAATAAGTTTTTCAATATCAAAATATTTGTAATCTCATCCAAAAATATAAAATATTTATAGTCCTAACCCTATTCTCTGGGGAAAAAAAAATTCTTCTTCTCCTTTGTTTTTACACACTATCTCTCCGTGTACTTTTCTTCTCCCTTCCTTTTTGCAATTGTTGTAGCACAAAAGAAAGAGGCATCCCGGTAGCCAACACTCAAACAAATCAATTCAAACACAAGCAATTGAACTAAGGAAATAATCAAAATTTGTCCAATATTCCAGTTCAAAATCAAATTTTTTTTTTAGAGCAAGGTTGGGATGCAAATTTTTGTATTTTTGAGTGGGATTGCAAATATTTTGATATTGGGAAATTCACTAATGCAATATGGATCAATTAATGACCATTCATGTCAATAATTAACCTACACATCAGACTCTTTATGGATTATAGGTGTATCAAATATCTGTGATATCTTATTTTTATAAATGTCAAGGAACTTAACACTAAATTATTTTTTTAGGAACTAATTGTCTATTAGTGATATTATCAAGGATCAATTAGAGAGTTTACTTCTTTTTTTTTTATGAAACATAAAATCAATAGTTAGATATTAGTATAACCGTAAAATCATAACCGAAAAAATACAAGTGTGAAATTCTTTCTATGATGTTATTGGATCTTGCCTCTATTTACAGATTACAAAATAAGTTAACTTTTGATGCAGTTATTTCCACAGCCTTAAGATTAACCACCCCGTCCCCGCAATCTGATACTTCATCACCGCATTACTTTAAAAAGAACAATTGTAGCCTATATTATTATTATTATTATTATTATTATTATTATTATTATGGGTATGAACACCTGATTTTGTTCAACCTTTTAACAAAAATCCAAAAATTTGCACTTGATTTATTATTTACAGTTTCTTTAATAATTAATTACTAGTTTTTAATTTTTATTTATTTCAAAAACAAAAAGGGAAAGCAGTGGAGTCACGGGCTCCGGTCTTCAAATTCCTTTTCTTGGCCACGGGAGAACATAGAGATAAGGAAAAGCATAAAAAATAAAGAAGACCAAATGATGGTGTTTCTCCACTATGTGCAAACGGTTTGATTTTCTTTCGGTGGAATTATGAGTATCTGAGAAACAAAGAAGGTATAGATATTGAGAGAGGGTTCATGAGAAAAGGATCCAGAGATGACCAATAATTTTTCAATCACTCAAAAAAATTAAAAAAACCCTCTGACACACCAATCATCCAACAATCAGAGATCGAATCCGAAAGAAACCTGCAAAGAAATCAATAATTCCAGCAACAACAAAAGGAAAAGAACAAGGTAATACCATCATCATCAGTAATATCATCATCAGCAAACAAAAACAAAAATTTTAAAAGAAAAAGGAAGGAGGAGGCCGCGGCGGCCTCCACTACCAGCCGCGGCCTCCGTGCCCATCACCATCATCTTCCCCCCCTCTCTCTAGCTTCTCCATCACCACCATCTTCAACCTTTCATCCTCACCCCACCAACCATTAACCACCGCACCACAGCCTTCAACCACCACCATTCCCCTCACCATCACTGTCACCACACACCCCTTTGTGCAAAGCTCTTCCATCGAAACCACAGCCAACATCATCAACCATCTTCCCTTCTTCCCTGTCGCACCATCATCATCGCACCCCACCATCGGCGGCCTTCCCCCCCTCGGATCACAACCACTTCCATGGCCGCCACCCACCACCACTCAACCTCCATGAAACACCATCATCATCATCATCCACGGCCTTCCTCCACAAACCACATGACCTCCCTCTCCATGAACCATCACCAGAATCATCGGCCCTCTCCATCATGAGCTCCCTTAGCCACCGCATCACCCAACATTCACCGCAGACTCAGCTGCAGCAACCCCTCAGCCCCATCTTCTTCCTCCCACCACCACAACCACCATTGCCATGCGAAACCACCGCGGAGACTAGCCCCATGTGCGCCGTAGAGTCACTGCTTTCTGCCCCGAACCACCGCCCAAATCACCTCAAGCCAATCAGAGTCATCACCACACCACCAGAAGCCCCTCAGGCGTGGCCACCACCGCGATCTAAGGCGATCCTGCCCTCCACAAACCCAGAACCACCGAGAGCTTAGTCCACCGCCGCGACCTCCTCTATCACCCTTCATCCCGCGTGGTCGTGGCTTCTCGGCCTTGATATGGCCGCGGCTTCTTCCACCGCAAACCCCTCTCTCCCTCTTGGTCCATCTTCTCATTCTCGGCATCTTCTCTCTCCGCGTGAAAGAGAAAGAGAATTGCACCATGTTTTTTAATATAGGTGTGTGTGTGTGTTTCGTGAGTATGAGGCAAAGGCTGAATGATGTTGCCTTTTCCTTCTTTTCTTTTTTCCATTGAGTGTCCCCTTTTTGCCAGTGCATACACGTGAGAGAGAGACTTTCCTTTTCCTTTTTTTAATGTGCCCTGTGTGTGCATGTGAAGAGAGAGAGAGAGAATTATTTTTGAATAAAAAAGGAAAAGAAAGAGAGAGTTCTACGTGAGTGAGCCCGTGAGTGTGTGCGTGTGTGAGCATGTGGGTGTGTTTGGGAATGGGTAGAATAGTTTTAGGAATAGAATTAAAATAGGATTAGGCTAAATAAAATTTAAAATTGATAAAATTAAAAAAAATGCTAAATTTATTTTTCAGTTTGAGTTAGTGTTAGAATAAGTTTTAAATTCTCAAATGTTCGTTCAATCTTTAGTTTTGCTTGTTTTAGATTTAGTTTAAAATAAGTTATTTTCTTTTTTTAAAAAAAAGATTTGTTCTCTTTTGAATAGAATTAAGTAAACTGATCGTAAAAAAGGGTGATTTAACATTTTCTTTGATTTTTTTTTTTGGATAAATTTAGTATTAATGTTTCTATTGATTGAAAAAGAGAGAAAAATAGTAATTAGAACCTTTGTTTTCTTAGTTTAATTGTTTTCATATGTTTTGTGGTATGTTTACGTTTATGTTTACGAGTTTAATTTTATTTTTATTATATTTTATTTATATGTTTTGATTGAATTAATTACTTAATTGTGCTTATTTTACCTTTTTTTAGTTTAAGTATTCTGTGTTTATGTGTTTCGATTTAAAATTAATTGTGTAATTTTATTTTGTTCAACTTAATTAGTTTATGTGTTTGTGTGTTATGTTTAATTCATTTACGTTTGTATTTATGATTTGATTTTTAGTTTAGTTGTTCCATGTTTATGTTTTTTAGTTTAATTATTTTAAATGTTTATATGTTTTATTTAAGTTAATTGTGTTTAACTTTGTTGGTTCCTATTAAAGTTAGAATTGTTATTTAAAAAGAGGAGTTTTATCCATTTTGGATTTAAAATAAGGATTTGGATAGTTTATTAAGATTTATTTACTTAATTAATTGATGAATTATATTAAAAAAGAGAGGTTAATTAAGTCAAGACAGTTTGTTAATCTCATGTTTCAGAATATTTTAGCTGCAACGGCTTGATATTCAAAGTTTTTTTAAATAGAGTTAATTTGACCGCAACGGTTTGTTAACTTTATGTTTTAGAATATTTTAGCTGTGACAGCTTAATATTCTAAAATTTCTTTCAAAATTAACCTTTCACCACTTAATTTATTTGTAAATAATTTTCCTAATATTTTTCTATGTTATTTATGTATTTTGTCAAGTTTCTTTTTCCTAATAATTTTATTTCAGAATATTTTATTTAACTTTTGTTTTTGTAGATAAAGAGTTAATTTATCCGTGACGGCTTGTTAACTCGATATTTCGGTCATTTGAGTTGTGACAGCTTAATGACTTAAAAACTCCCTTAAAAATATTTGTTTTTTTCTTTTATATTCTTATAAAAAATAAAAAAAATCAATTTCTTCCTATTTTATTTGTTATAATTTATATATTCATTTTCAATTGAAATTTGCTCATTTATTTAGTAAATTTCTTATTCAAATAAAAAATGTTAATTTAGTCGTGACGGCTTGTTGACTTAATATTTTGGATACCTGAATTGTGACAGTTTGGTATTCCTGAAGTTTCTTTTAAAAATTTTCTTTTATTTATAGTTTCATTATAAATAGAATAAATGTTTCCTTTTAAAAAGGGGGTTATTAATTGATTTGCACAGTTAATTAAAAGTGCAGATCAGGGCCCAGATGTCTTAAGTGCGTAGGATTGAATTCCTGCCCTTCCCTATACATAACCGACTCCCGAATTCAAACTGGTTTCAAAGACTATTCTCCAAAAAATGGGTTTTTCCAATGTTTTCCCAATTTTAAATAAACTTGGTGGCGACTCCAATGTTTTCAACAAAATTTCTCTTTCGCCGTCCCCATCGCGATCCCGGTTGCGACAATGGGTATTTTTTATTAGAAGAAGTGGTTAATCTTTTGAGACGCATGATTACCCTCTATATTATCGTCAGAATAGAGCAATTGTAGCGTGTATTGTTAATTGCAGCATTTGAAACTTCTCTGATTATATATATATATACGCATTTGCAAAAGCATAGAGTATGCTGCACATGGCTAGGCTGAGAAACCATGCACTTGGTAATAATTCATAGAACCTTCCCGACTTTGTCTTCCATGGTACTCCTATCGATGTTCACGGTTACAAACATTTAATTAGATGACTAAACTGAAGGCCCGGTCGATTAAAATGTTGGAGCTAGCTCTGCGATGCAATGAAGAAATAGCCAAAAGAGGTACGTGGTCCAAATCCCAAAGATTAAGCTCCCCTTTCGCCGCCCAGACAGATACATCGATTAGCTAGCTACATTTAATTGGATAGTACTCAATATTCTTCTCATCATATACTATATTCCTACAAAGTTGTCCAGTTTATGCAGAGGTTGTTGGATGCCGGCAGCAATCTCAGAGAATGTCTGCAGCCAAACAAATACTAAGAAAATTTTTTGGCCGCAACTTTATTGTTCCAGTATAGTATAAAGAATATATATATATATAAAGAAAAATAAAATGAATGCTAGTAGCAGAGAAAAAACAGTGATGATATTTACCTACTTGAAATTGAAACACATTAAAGTTTCATATTATTGGATCTCTGACAACTTTATCAATTAAGGTTAACATTCAAAAGACCCCTTCCATCGTATATCCTGTGCAGAGTTAAGAATACTTTATGAACGGTGTTCACAAAATTAGTTTGTCATTCACTGCGTGAATTATGTGCATATTATATGATATAATCAATAAATGTAAATTTAAATGAATTTAATTTAAGTTAATGGGATATATCATAATGCCGATAAATTAAATTATGACATGTGAGTATCGTGTCTCAAGTCAGCAACACAAACGTATCCAGTGTTCCCAACTTGCTTCTCGATCCATTTGCTTCCATTGACGGGGCCTAAATCACTGTGATTTTATTCTTGTCACGGGGGACAAGAGAACCATGTTTTCAACAAAAGTCAATACAATACACATCACCAGGCAATACAAAATTACACAGACAAGAGCGAAAGCGACTAGGTTTAAGGGTGAGCACATGGTGGTTAGTTGATATCCAATTACTTAGGTGAGGGACCATAATTTGAAATGAACAAGTTTCTTTTTTGGGGATGGCCAAGTGGATCAATTTCTTTTTCATATTGAAATATGTATACTTTTTCCTGTTTCCTTGTTCTCGACTTCCCGGCTATGTTCAATTATAACCTAGTATATTTATATGATATAATAAACATATGGGACATTGAAAAGGGATAAAAATTGGGATAAAATAGGACAGAGAAATTATTTTCCTTTTTTTTCATTAGCATGGCTTCTGAATGCCTCGATGGCCATAAGCCGAAAATCACGCAGGCATCATAGCTTTCCGAAAATAGTAAAGAAGCATATATATTATATGCATATAAAAAGGGAGGGAAATGATAGACATGGAACGAGGGAGTAGAAATGAAAACTTAATGCCATAACATAAGACCTAGAGCTAGCCACCGGACAGAAGGGAGGTGTTAAGAGTGATTTTCTTTCTTAATTAAGTATTGAGAGTTCAATTTTCGTATTAGAAATGAAGTAGTTTTAAAATTCATGGCTAACATCTATCCTTTAAATGGGCCAATAGTATGCGAAGTAATTAGTTATTACATCCGAGAGTGAATTCCTAAGAAGAAAATAAAATAACATAAGGCCTGTTCATTTGCATTTTTCAACAAAAAAAAAAATCATTTTCTATTACTTGTCACTGTTAGGCAAGAATATTTAAGCATATTCTAGAATAAGTATGATATCATAATTTGTGTAAGGATAGAATTTATGATGAAAGGATTTAAAAGAATTCGATCTAGATCTTTTCACCAAACATCTATCTCTATACATGCCATCATCTATATTTATTCCAAGAATATTTCTATATGAATATTCTACCCTAATAGTTACTGTGTTAGCTTGTTGACCATTAGAAGGTAATTATATTATTGGAAATGAGTTTATATATTGCTACTACTGATGGTAACTTTAACCCGAATTCCTTCATAGTGTATGCATAACACATGGACCACCTAATTAGCTAGGCTACCTAGCTAAAGAGGCCTTAGAGAGCTACATATGTTTCGCTCCCCTGTAAACATGCTTTTTCATTTGGTAGTGTGATACATCAAGTCCATGTGTCTCTAGAGAAGTATAGTATAACCTTAGGGTTTTTCGGGACCTACCCACATTGTTGGAAAGGCCTTGAATGCATGAAAACATGAGAAATACAAATCATACATTTGAGATTGCTATAGCAGTGGCGATTATGGGTTGGACCGCTATGGTGGTTGTGGACCGCAATAGCGGTCAAGTTGTTGGTTAGTTGCTCTAGAGACTACTATAACAGTCAAGTTGTTGGTTGGTTGCTTTGGGAATTGCTATAGTAGTTAAGTGTTATGCATGGATGTTGTGTCAATTGCTATAGATCGCTATAGTGGTGTCCTTGATATCAGAACAAGACCAAAATGACATAGTTTCATTTAGTGACACCCCAACCCTATATAAATCATTCCCTATACATGTTTTCCCCCCAAAAATACAACACTAACATTTCCAACTCTCCTTCGACCTCTCACTTTCATCCTCTCTCAATCCAACCTCCACCAAGCTTCAAGGTGACAGATTGTCTATGGTTTATGCTAGATGCTTTGTTTTTCTTCCTTTTCTTTATGATTGGATGTTGTTGTTCTTTATTATTATCAAGTTTAGGTACCCTCCTAATGTTCATAGAGTTATCATAGAGTTATTATAGAGTTACGTTGTTATAGATTATTCATGAGTTTTGTTGCTTTCATGGAAGACATTAGTGCCATCTTTACTTCACTGAGTTTCATTGGTATTGACATAACTTGTTCCTCCTTTCCAGGTGAGTGTATTCAATCTTATGATCTTTATTTTGGTGGTCATTAGAGTTATTTTCTTAGTCTTATGGAATAAGAATATGATTTTAGAAATTGTTTCAGGATAGGTATGAATTATTATGAAATTATGCCAAGTTTTGAAATTTTCTCTTTACTAAATTATCATAAAAATTATGTTAGAAAACTCATGGGACCATGATTTGTTATTTATATGAATTATCAAGTGATTATGATTAAACATATGGTTATTAATGACGCTATGCATGCTTAGTATTTTTATTAGAACTTTATATTCATGAAATAATGCTTTCCAAGAATTAGAGGTAAAGCCCAGATACATAATTTAGAGAAATTACTTAGTTTTCACGATTTCAAAATTATACGGTAGCTATAGAGAAATAGATAGTGAGTTAGCGACTATGAGAGATCATTAGCCTTGGTACCAAGTTGTCCGCCAAAAGATAATATTGTCCTATCAGAGTATTCAGAAAATGGAATCTAGTCAGGTGTCCAATATGAGACCTTGTTAGATGCCCTTTTAGAGATCAAAGTATATTTATCTGTACTATTATTATGCTATATATATTCAGAGATTACTGTTTCTCTAATAGTTTACTATTTTTCATGGTTTGTATGAAATTGCTGGTTTTGGAATATTATGTATTTAAATATCAAGATTGTTTTATAGTGGATGCATTTATTAATATTGCTATGTATCATGATTGGTTGTCCCATACGAAGATTACAGGTGAGAATGGAATCACTGAATTTTAGATAAAACTCGCCCCTCTCTTTTCCTCCCTCTTACAGATACAAGGACTGCTTCAGATCTTTCTTAGCCTTCTCCCCATTAGCTTTAGTATTTTAGCTTGGCAAGCTTCACTTTACAATGTAGTATTTTGAGTTTGTCATAGAGTGCTCCAATGGTTTTGCGAGCAGGGTCTCAGACCATGTATGACATAGTATTTTGTTACCATGATTTAGATTTATTATGTACTTAAGATTATATAGTTGTCATGGTTTTGTATAGAGTAACTTGGATTATATTTCATTTTATTGTTATGGATTTAGATTTGATTTATGAAATGGATAATACAGGTTAATTATGTTAGAAAATGCAAGTTGTTTACAATTAAAGATGGAAAATTATATTTAATTATGCATGTAGTACGGCTCAACAACCACGATACTTATGTGGGGATGAGATTTCCCACGTGTCGCGGTCATGTTCCCAAATCAGGTTGTGACAGGTAGAAAAAGTTGAAACCACTTCCATAATCCAATAGTATTTTTTAGGTGAACATAGGATATTCACTGTCTGAAGCAATGACTGATCATGTCAAGGCTTAGATTTCATAGATATGGGTTTTGCATCTGGCCATATATAAGACTATCTCTATGCATATTGCCATGAACCGAATTCCTGACTAGATATGTTTAAGAAGTTTAGCTAGCTACCAACTATGTTATAGGCTTTGTGGCTACTTCAATAGTTCAATGCCAAAAGAAATAAATAAGAATTTAATTTCATTAATTCATTCAGCATTTTTTACATATATTGGTGGGGACAGAAGTTTAAACTTATAATTTTATGCTGATTATCCAATCTTCACATCGTTAATCCACTCCTATGGTAGCTTTCCATTCAAATTAGTTTGATCTAGACACAGTGATTTAGACCAAACACAACTATAAATCATGGCACTTCAAATCATTTAGGTTTGTAAGCTTGCATAGATGCATTGCAACATATAAGCTTTCCTAGCTAATCTCACTGTAATCAAGTGTTATGCTGGAAGATGATGGGATTGATGATGATTGGTTGCCATAATGCTTATCCCAGCTGATCGATTATTGTGAAATATGTGATAAAAGGTGAACATGATAATTGAATTTGACCTTTGATCTACCACCTCCCATAACATAAACTACAACATCATTAGTGGTCGTTAACTATTTGATTGGTTACCTAACCCTGTGATTAAAACAATTTTTAGCCTAGTGGTTCAGATTAAATAATTAATTGTCTTTTCAAATTAGTGGTAAGTTTATCCAATAGAAGAGGCTTATATACCTATTTGACATAAATGCACTTAAATAATTATTAATTATTTTTTCATTTATCCACTACTAGTCTAATCCAACTTTATCGATGAGCAAAACTTTGATCTTGTCATGGCACATGCAATAATACATAGATCGTTGTCAACAGTTTGGCCATTTGTATTATTGCTTTGTGATGGCGACAGGCAAAGCTCATATGCAAAGCATACATATGACGATATGAGTCGCTGGCAATTGAAACCTTGAACTGCAGCATTGATGAACACACACGTATTTGATTCATTTGGAAGCTTTGAACCATAACTTGGATGTTGACCAAAATGGGCACCTGTACATAGTGGCCACATATATAACTATGTAATGTCACATTTACATGAATATCTTTAAGGCCTTCCCCACAAAATCATCATTCCCATGCACACGAAAGTTAGCTATAAATGAATACAGCTCATGCAAATTATATACTCAATTTTAACTTCTTTGTATATGCATTCGTCAAAAAAAGGCGAAGGTATGGTCATTGAAGCATGGGGTAAACATCTAAAGGTGTAAAGGCAAAATTGACTGTTTAGGGTTTAGGGTTTAGGGTTTAGGATTTTTATACCAATCTACATAGCTGTAAAGTAATTTGCATTAAGCTTTACCTATATTGAAGAAGAGAGGATATATGTTTTTTTTTTTCCAAAAAATAAGTACCTCTTGATTGTAATTTACAACTTTTTGGAATGAAAAATTATTGTCTTGCGCTTGTACGTAGAAGAACTATGGAAAGGATGAACCGCGTACATGATTGTGCCAAACAACAAAGTCGTAAAGTAATTTGCATTAAGTTTTACTTCTGTCAAAGAAGAGAGGAATGTATTGGTTTCCTTTTGTAAGTAAATATTTAGGTGAATTTAGCGCCGGTTATTTTATCAAGCCAGTATCCAACCTCAAAGATCTTATAAAGTATTTATGAGATCATCTACCAATAGAGTCATTATATTGAATGTGTTGTTCTTAGTTAAAAATAACAAAATACTACAATAATGTTGGTTGAAAAAGAGCAATGGAGAGAGTGAATTATCATGGTGGAACTTTTAAGAGTATTTAAGGCATCTCCGATCCTTAGTTACCTATTTTAAATGAGTAATATTATGTGTACAATAAGATTACATAATAAATATATACTATATATCTTATTACCATTAGATGTGATGAGTAAGTGGAATGAGTAGGAATCACTCATCATATCTAATAGTGATAAAATATGTGGTATATATTTATTATACAATTTTATTATACACATAATATTATTCGATTTAAATACTTAGCACATGGCGGGGTCTTTTGTTGTAGCCGCTTCTGAATATTCTTCATTAAATGAGTGGGCAGTAGGGAGCAGAAGAAAATGAAACTAATGTTTAAATAATATAATTATGATATTATATTCTATATAATAATATTATTTGTATCACCAAAAGTAGATATCTAATTGAGATATCTATCATCATCATTGAATGTAATGAAAAAATAAGATCAATAAGAATCATTATTATATATAATAGTGATAATATAGATGTCCCAATTGGATATTCATTTATGATGTTACAAATGACATAGTTGTATTCTATAAATCAACACTTTTTGACGGCACAAGGAAGCTCCCATATTCCTTTCGCGGTTATGTTGTGATTTTCTTGTCTGTTTGTACTTTGAATAAGGTATATATTAATTACTAAACAAATTATTATTCAATATTCATTAGCATATTCGCAGAATAAATATATTAATTGTTTGCCATGAGTGTCAATGAAGAAATGATAAGAGAGTCATCTAAGGAGACTAATGTTCAAGAGAATCTCACGACAAACAGCAAAGAGAAATGCTTTATGGACAATATTCTTGTTTATATTCTTATTAGACACCCTTGAGCTTGGTGAGAAATAGGAAAGATAAAAAATAAAAAAAGAATGACAACTTGACAACTTGAGTACTTGTACTTCTCGCATAGGTGCATCCCTGGTGTCTCTGATGTATGATCAAATAACAGCCTCAATAGTAAAAGTGGATTCATGCACACTAAAACATGTGACCTTAAGGTTTGCGAACACAATGTAATCAAGCTTAAGAAAAGAACACTGCACATATATATAAATCAGTCTCTATTTCATGTAAACATGTGATATTAGTATTCATGCCAGTTTTATTCGCTCACTAAATTAGTCTCTATTTCAATTATTTAGATAATGAACATGTCTCTTAAGTAATTGGTGATACAACCGAGAGTAAAAAAAAAAAAAAAAAAAGAACACGGCACATCTATTTAAATATTATCAAAAGAGAAAAGATTTTTGACTTGAACTGATTTTAATCAAGTAAGTGTGAACGGCTTTTCATGTTTGCACTATATATTCACTGGTGCGGATTAAGCTTTAGGGAGTTATTTTTGTTATACAATCACATGATTTAATTTCCAACAATTCTTTATTCGTACTGCATTCGCATGGTTAAATGTCGTGCCATATACCAATTCAGTTATTAAAAAGGCCACTCACATATAGTCATACCATATTTTCTGTGATTTAATTGCTATTTATCATAAACATCAATTTCAAAGGATAGCGATTCCCTCAAATCATATTACAAGAGTCTAAGTGATTTTTAAAATATTCAGTCAAAATTATTTGTCATTTAATGACTTGAAAATTAATTAAAATCTTCTAAAAAAAATTACAAAAAGAACATGCAAGAACAAGAATATATATAATTTGAGCGTATGTAAATGACATCCCTTATTTTATCCTATAGAACAAATTAATTAAGGTAACTTCTTAAGCTATTGTTGATAATCATCAAAATTAGCCCTTCTTTTTCGAAGCAAAGGGGCTAGTGGAAGAAAAAGGAGAGAATATATGGGTAAAATTAATCTTTTAGAGCATATTTGGTTGGGATAAAAATAATATGAAAATTTTCATAAACAATTCAATACAAATTGTGAAAATTTTTATCTCATTTTTACTTTTCAAGCAAATATATCCTTAATTTATACTTTTTTCAGACACTGCATATAATATGTGACCGGTGTATATATCAATGCATATTATATTATATACGAGCGAACCACCATATTTAATTTAAGTTTACTTGTATCAATAATTCAATATACTAAATGGAGAGATTGGTGAATCCTTTGGATGGCTACACAACCATAGCAATGTTGAACTACACAACCTTACGGAATATATTTCCTATAACTCATTTCAAACAATTTGAAAAGTTGCTCTAGCCATTAAGTGCCATCACTGATCACCCTATTCTCATTCATAAGTAGTCTCACTGTACCAGCTTTGGTGATTACAATGTGGCACCTTCCGTGAAACAATTCAAAGTAAAATACAGACTGTACAACTTCAACATTTTGACCCATCGGGTTCACTCGGACTACTATGCAAATATTCTTTAGCCTTTTTCACCGGCACCCATTTCCAATAGTAGCATGAAAGGGGCTCTTCTCCTCCCTTTTTGCTTTAATTTGTCAAAATCAATATTTAGCATATTCTTATTTAAAATTGGTAATAATCTCATCCACATATTCTCTGGACATATCTTAATCAGCTTATCACCTGCCTTAAGTTATTTTTTTATTGTGCATATTGGGCCATAAGTTTCCTTGGAGAATGCTGAACCACTATCTAATTGAATTTCTCCTTTAATGAACAGATTAATGGAACATAAATTCTGGACTTATCAGATTGTTAACAATGATTGGTATGATACAAATTACCAGAAATAGATCATGCTCAATACACAGCTCTACAACTTTGAGCTACATAGAAGCAACACAACGGAAGAAAAGACAAGGAAGGGACATTTTTGCAGTCACTCATAATAATTAACCAACATGGACAGAGGAACCAGGCAGAGGCCCCTTTTCTTCAAGTCACTGCAGTCAATATTATTCTTTCCGTTATTAAAATTCAGTTCAACACCCTCTTCATCTGTCGGCAACTCTGAATAATGCCCTGACTTGAATCCCTTACCCTGCAGAGTCATCATCATAAAAAAAAGAAATTTGTTAGGGTACATATAGAGAACAAAATTTTTTTCTTCTCTTCTGATGACAGAACATTATGAAAGCAAGGTTACCCTTGAACCATCAGGTTGATCATCAATCTTACTGGAAATAGTTTCTGCTGGGTTCAAGTCTCCTACCTACAGATAACAATGATGGAGGGACAAAAAATAATAATAAAAATAATTAACATGAATGTTGAAGGAGCAAAAAAGAAAAGAAAAACAAGTTATATCATAAAGTCAAGGAAAAAATTTGGTGTTTGTATGTACATACCTTGGGGCTGTCGACAGGGGAGCTAGCAGTGTCCTCCAAAGGGTCATCATCTGATATCTGTTTGGTTCTTGTTTTCTTGAAACACAGCTTTTTGGGTATGTGTGATGAGTTCCTAACTGAAGAGCGGGAATCAAGGTGATTATTATTCTGGTGTGAGAATTTCCATGCAGCACAAGAAGCAGCATCGGAGACCAAAGAGGAGCCACAACCACCCAAGCTGGAACAGTAACTGTGCTCCATCATGCCTTGGGAGAAATCTTGGAAGTAAGAGGTCCATCCACTCTCCTCAGGATAACATGTGTTCTTCTCATTGGCAGTGGCAGAAACACCTTCTTTTCCCATTGGTGATGAATTCAGAGGATGCTCCATTAGTCTAACAACAAGGGAAGCAGCATAATAATAATAACAACTTTTGTCAGAGGTTAAGAGACCCTTTTTCCCTTTTTTTCTCTATTGAGTTTTGTCTTGTTTATGACCCAAAAATTGTGAGTAAAGAATGGAGGAAAAGGGCACCCATTATGTAGAATCTTGGGGTGGGCCAGCGCCACTATGAGGAAGTTAAATTAACAGTTGAAGAAGCAGAGCCAACAACAGAAGAACCAAGGACAAGGGAGAGAAGTAGAGAACGTGCAGGTAAAAAAATAATATCAAGAGGGAGAAGGTGGTTGACCTTTGTGGTTCAGAATAGATTTGAGTTCTGAATTGGAGGCCATTTCCGTTATCAAGGCTCACCTTTCAACCATATACAATTAATGAGAATGAAGAAAACCAAGTATAAAAATTGGACTACTTCGGAGGGGTAAAAAAAAGGCTGACAGACTCTGGCTGTACATATTCGATTTTCAATTTAAGCCAGAAGAAATTGAAGCCTAACCCCTCCGGGGTCAAAATGTACCTCCAAATTGGAATTATTGACTTGAATTTCACAGGATAGATTTACTGTACCTGATTGGGGATGACTTTTGATTGTATTTTTCTTTTAAGAATTAATTGAGCCAAAGATTTCCCGTGTAAATAATTGTAATTATCACTAGTTGGATTAATAGTAGCATTAGATGCTGCTATTCGATTTTTGTTACCTTGCATTGGTTCTAATCCTACTTTAATTGGTAGTGATCATTCACTTTCTATCTTACACCCAAGCACTAGCACTGAAATGACTTTGAAACTCCTTTTATTTTACTCTCGCATACTTTACGTGCCACTAATTTTACTTTACACGAATAATTTGCATAATCATAATCACTTCTGTCTCAAATCAGTTCACAAGTTCCAACTGAAAAAAGGAAAGAAAAAAACAAGGAAAACAGAGCACCATTCAACCATTCTTAAATCATCCCGTACGAAATGGGTTAGAAAGAAATAGCATCGAAATTCAGTTCTAAGTACAATAATAAACAACACAATAACGTACACGCTTTACAGTAACCCTTGGTAATGACCCCATAAACCGCTTGACAATCTCATCTTGAGTTGCGCATACCTAATTCGCTCCATCTCACACTATTCATCATAGGCAATGAGTGTGGGATAAGAATCAACTCCCCTCTCGCCCCTCATATAAACATACACTAGTATACTATATTACAATAATAATAAAAAGCATACGATAATAACTACCAGAAACAAAATATATAATGCTATCATTGCATACACCCGTTTAGTCTTTAAAATTTGACCAGGTTACTATAACTAAATATAAATGTGGCAACTAATCAACCCAATAACAAATGATTGCACATAATGCACTGCAATTATATTCAATTATATATCCTCTGACCGGGTTTCTAAGATTTTCTAAAATTCCCGATATACTGATTCATTCTCTTTCACCAAACATTTTTTAGTAATTAGTGGAATTTGTTAGCACGGCATAGTACTGAGGATTCTATCTTGGAGAGAGGGAGAGAGAGAGAGAGATCAATTCTCATCATTTGCATGACAATGGAATGCAATACAAGCAGGAAGGATAAACCTGCAGAGCGAGCTCAAACTGACGATACACTGCCAAGATGAGCAAACGTTATGCAACACGTTGCTCTAACATCAAAGTATAACTTTACATGCTACTCTCTGTGTGCATCAAATTCAATTAGACGATACTTCCTTTGAAAAGATAATAATAACTCCAGTAGACGATAAAAGACAATAATGCAGACAGAGCAGGTAAACGTTCAATGGAAAGGATCCACAGTCCAAATCCCGGAAGCAGGCAGTGTCTCTGCTGCATCGAAGTTCTAGTGACCATATTTCTGAAATTCCCACTCACTGTTATCTGCACCAGCGCAGGAAACACCAAGGCAGTGAGAAGAGCACTAATTCACACATTGGGTCCAAATAGAATAACATAGGTGAAAAGAAATAGGCCTACATACCTAGAGGGCATACTTGGCGGGTCTTGAGCCATCGGCTTATGCAATGGAAGTGAAAAGCATGGTTACAAACCCCTGTATAAGATCATCAGCCAGAGCAAGTAACAGTGTGAGTAATCCTGCTATGGCCAGGACAAAGAGTAACAACTAGAGAAGAACACACAATTAGAGAAATGATCTGTGAAATATTTTAAAATCCTGACAAATGAATAAGTTCAACATATATGCTAAACTGAAATATACCCAATGTTCTACCTCATGAAGAAATTAACTATGCATTATGTCTTGTGCTAAAGGAACAAAATTAGGAACCTGGCTCCATAAATTGGATCTTGGAATCTGACATTCTAGTAATGCCAAAATCTTTATGGAGCCAAAAAGTACATTCACAGTCAACAAGCTGAATAGTTATGCCTCTATAAATACATATTTTGATGCAACAGACAAAATCATGGTTTGTTGCCCTTCTGCAACAAAAAAGACCAATGCAATAGCCAATAGGTGCAGTGATGAATGGGAAACCACTGAATTGAACGTCATCACAATAGTTGATTTTAGTAGTTCAACCATAGTATTTAAGAGTGTTATTTGTGAGTTTCACTTTGGAGGGGAAGGGAAGAGATATGAAGAGTAAAATTTTCAAAATTTCACTCATTAAGACCCTTCCCTCTCCCCTCCAAACTAAAACTCACAAACACACCCTAAAAAACGGCAAGTACTTGAAATAAAATAACTGATCACATTATGACATAAGTACGAAATATTCAAGCTTGTAATATTCATTCATGTATGCAAACATTCCATTATAGTATGATTTAAGAAGGAAACAAATGACCAATAGTATAAAGGAGGAACAGCTGAATATATAGACTAGATGATAGAAGGAAAAAAACAAAGAAACACGGAAAGACAGAGTCCAGGAAGCTCACATCACAGCCTAAGAGGGTGAATTGCACCCTTTGTCTATCTCAACAAGCTAACAGGCAGTCTCAAACACACAGAGCACACACCACAGCCCAAATAACACCAATGAGAGTCAGGCTTGATCAAAACAAGCCCCTAAGATTAATTGATTTCAGACAACAATTTTGACTCAAAAAAACACCCTCTCACCATTATAGAATCCTAAAGCGTCAACCAACAACATGCTTTTGCTTCACAGAAGCACAAACAACAAAAACCAAAAGACAATAATTCACCGAAAGTATTCAGAGAAACAGAAATTCAACATGAACTCAGAAACTAATTGATAGAGACATAAGAAGGGTTTAGGAACAAAGCATACCCCAAGCTACAGTGCATTCCTCGCTAGTGGCGCTAGCCTGGTTAGCCTGGCACTCAATGCCTAAATCAGTCATCAAAATTAAACCCAAAATAAAAAAAAACGGATTAATCGCATTAATTATTCCAAAGAGAACAAAAATTACGATAAATAATAATAATAATAATAATAATAAACCAGCTGAAAACACAACAACAACAACAAACTGCTTACAAAGATCCATGATATGGTTCCGGCAGATAGCGCAATTATCAACAACTATGTCTGCAATCACACGCAAGCAAAAATTAAAAACACGAATTCCGTCAACAACAAAAAAAGGGAAGGAGATTAGGGTTAGTTACGGACCCCAAGCCCAGAGAGCAACGGCGTTCCACTTCTTGATCTCGAAGCGCTTAGGCTTCTTAGAGGAAGGGCCAGCGCTGCTTGAGGGCTCGCCCGCCGGCACCATCGCCACGTCGGAATCCAGTGTCGCCATCGCTTTCCCTCTTCTTTCACCTTTCGAAGCTTCCTTCGATCCAACCTTCCTTTCGTTCCCTGTGTGCGTGTGACCAGAGGCTAGAGAGCAAGAGTTCTTGTCGGCTCTCGAGTCTCGATTCCGGTTCGGTTCACTGTTGTAAGTGTCGTAATGGGTTGGGCTTTCTTATTTTTGGGCCTTGTCGTGGACCTTAGAACTAGAAATTAGGGTAACCGCCATTCACTTTTCAGTTAATGATGAGGGCCAAGGCCCAATTGTTTTTCGGCCTGGCCCCCCTTGTATCTTCCATGATCTGACCCAAAAAAAAGATAAAAAGGAAAACTGCTGCTCATTTCTTAGTTTACATCCTGACCCGAAAAAAAGAAAAGAAAAGAAAAGAAAATTCTTAGTTCACATCTTTGTTTTCTTGTAGTGTAGACGAAAACGACATTATCTATGTTCGACATTTTTTATTATTTGAAAAACGAGTAGACTAATTTATTTTAATGATGAACATCCGTGCTGTAATATAATTAGTGAGTTAGAAGGTATCAGGCTTACTCAATCAGTAAAATATGCAACACAAGGACTTAGGAATATGCCTTGTTTGTTCCCCTACCCCTCACCTGAGTTGAGATCTCAGTGACAATATTTTTAAAATTTGGTTACAATCACAATTCTAATCAATTAATAGCACATGTCCGGATTTTATTTTACAAACTTCAAACTATGGTTTGAAAAAAGTTGCACGATATAAGTTTTAAATAATGCTACGGATCCACGAATTTGTATATTTTTGTAATTAACAAAACACAAGCTGTGATGCTGAAATCAATCTGGGCAATAAGTTCTCGACAGTTTATAAAATATTGTGACCACCAATAATAATTGTCCATAACCTTTTACATAAATCATGGTTTAAGGATTTCTAAACAACAAATCAAGGATGTTTGATTATAAATTAAGTGAACTACTACTGAACTATATGCATGAATAAGAGGTAATAAATTAGCGTTAATCTGCAATATCGGTTAATTGACACTACAATATGAGAAATGTTATACTTTTTAGTAGAGGTGAGAGTACAGTTTTGTTTGTTTGATATACGCACCAAATTCATTTATTGTGGGGGGCAAAGGAGATACAAGAGATCCTCGAATTATTCCTCACTTCAATTCTTTAGGGTTGGATGCAATATGCATTGATCTACAAACGCAGATATCATACAGAATAAGAAAGATTTCAATTCCATAATAAACGTTCCACCAGCAATACCTATTTCATTCAATAACAAAGCATTAAAAGAAGTGCATACATACTTATGTGCATATGTAACATTAATGATCATACAATATTTAATATTCATATTTATTGCAAATTGAAGCTTCTTACATCAATTAAGCATTTTGCGTGGACTACATCACAGTGCGTTGTCTTCTCATTGATTTGTCTACAACGCCACTGTTGCGATGTGTGTAAATCGAAAGAATCCGTTGTATATATATTGTCTCATTCAATGAGAACACTTTTGATTAATTTTAGCTTCAGGAAAAAAAAAGGGCATGCAGTCTATGCTTTAATAATTCTTCCCAAATGCGAATCCTGACAGTCGTAAATTAACGTATTCAAATAAATGACCCAACAAATAGTTTTAGTGTGTGTTTTTCTCTTCTTTTCTTTTCTTTTTTCGATAGTAGAGAAGTTCATCTATATTTCAGTATTATACTAATACTATTATACTCTACTAGTATTTGGCTTTGTTAGCTTGTTATACTACCACTACCAAACCATTGTCCATGTATTTATTACGGTCGTCTGTCCGAAAAGAGTTTTGAATTTGAAGCTCACCTATTTATTACAATCGCCGGTACACTCAGGTAATATTGTTCTCTGATTTAATAGTCCCAGTACTAACGATATAGGACGTAGTATTTTACATCTAAAATGATTTTTACGTGATGAAGGTTTAGAATGTTCTATATATAATACTATTGTTGCTATTGTGATGCTGATTCAATTGCAAAGTTTATTCTTCGGGTAAAACTACAAAGAAATTAAACTTTAGCTGATAAGCTAGCATAGAAAAAAGAAAAGAAAATTAATAAGAAATGCCAGCTAATAATTAGAAGATTTGCTTCTTGACTATGATTATATTACTGTCTTATTACCAGTTGTACGGACTTCAGATCAGAATATTAATTCTATGATTCAGTTGGACCTTATTGCAATTATTTAAACACACTACCGGAGGAGAGGTGAATTATACTTACCATTTCTAGGAGGGTAAGCCACTAAGTTTTCTAGGAGCCAGTGAGGGTTGGAGCAAGCTCGTATCCCGCAAGGATATGGGTCCAATTCCTGCTGCACTTGTAAGGGTCCATTTGATAGGCAATATTATAAGTCTCTTATAAATATTCTGTGAATTCGGGGATCATGCCCTAACTGTGGTGAGATAATTAGTACCGAACTCATGTAAACTTCCCTTGCAACAAAAAAACAATTATGAGAATCTATAACTAGCTGATTAAGTGACTCTAATTAATTAATTTTTATAATTACTCTACTTAATTACTTGTTTGAGAAACTTGCAATGTGGCTATCTAGAGCTTCTTTTTTTTTTTTTCAAACAATCAATTTCATATGTATAGGTAAACTTTTTTTAATTTATGAGACTAAATTTAATATATTGTCCGTATAATAAAATATTTTTCACCGTTGACCAATTATATAACATTATATAGGTTTTGAGGTAGTAATGAAAAAAAAAAATCAGTGGCATAATAATATATGATAAAATATTTGGGTTAAAAAAAATCATCTTGATAGGTACATTAAACTTGACACAGCTTAGATCTAATTAACCGATGTCGATCTCCCTTTAACCAAATTCATGATATAATATAAAAAAATGGATATACCTTATCCCCTCTATTTTATGATAACTTACAATGTACTCAACGTTATAAAATGAAAACTAGCTCTGATTAATAAGATTCTAATAGTTCAGCAGCAAGTTTTAGTTTTTAATCCATTCTAGTGTTATAAGCTTATAATATATAATAATTTGCAAATTAATATCGGGTTTTATATGAAGATAAAAGTAAAAAAATGGCCGAGAAATGTGGCTAGCTAATGCTAAATTAGAGCACACCTAGAAGCTTTTGTGCGAAATGGTGAGAGCGAGGGCTGAGGAGGAGCACATAAAGTTTGTTTCAAACTAAGCAAAGTATCCCTACATAAAGTATAACAATAAATAATTCAAGCTAATGAGCCGACATGGTGAGCCCATAGTAATGATCTCGTAAATGCATGGTAACAGTTTTGACCCCTTTCGAAAGAAAAACTTATGAATAGGACGATCTTAGCAAGGTTGGCAGTTTTACCATTCCACCAGCTCTTAAGTTAATTATTGTCAATATAGAACAGCGTGACATAATTGACATGTTTTTGCCTAAAATAATTATGATCACCATTTATAAACAATAACTTCCATTAGGTCCTAATCGAATTGACTCCAGTCCATGTGATGAAGCCTCATCTACTACTAGGTTCCCAAAAAGAAAAGGAAAGCATTAAAAAAAAAATAATCTAAGCTGACTATTGTATAGTATTGACATTAATTTCCAGAACAGGCAATCAAGATTGACCTCCGTTTGTCTTGATAGGCAGCATATTCAATGGCAACTAGAAGGACTAATTCCTTCTTTTTTTTTCTCTTTTTCTTGAGGGCTATTCTTCTGTACTCGTTAAACAGTAAATAATAATAATTTTTTTATAAACTATTTATCCCAAATTATAATCTTAAAAGCTTACTGTTCTTTAATACAAAATTTACCCTTTTTATTTCTTAACGTGTTCTCTTAAAATCTAGAATTAGTTTAGGGATTTTACTGATATTCTATAATAAAATTTTTCGGTATTGATACCTTCTAGATAATTTGTGATTAAATTTTTTTTATATATTCCACTAACTAAATTTATTAATATTTTAAATACTCATAATTAAATCACAACCCTGAAATTTAAAAGGAAATCGGGACTGTTAGGGTATCATAACAAAAACTTTGGTTGAGACTACAATTAATATGATTTGAACCACTTTGGTCATTTTAAGAATAAAATTTTATTTAAATAAAATAAGCGTCAAAGTAAAATTAAGTATATCTTATGTAAGGACTAGTTAATAGAGAAAGAAATTAAAAAGAAGCCTTCAATTGCGCCGGTGAACTGCAATGACAAAATGTGTTTTGTGTGTTTTCATTTCACTTGTGAGAGGACCCAACATGGTGCCAATTCAAACGCCAAGAATCAGCCTTTTCTTGTGGTTTGACCTAATCAATAGGGAAGACTGTTTCTTCTAGGGCTTACTCCTTCGCTTTTTTTAAGTCAATGATGACAAATATGGGAGCCACTTGCCATCCCCCCCAGGACCATGATAGCTACGGCTACATGCAGAGACCCCAATGTACATGGGCATGAGCTTACATCATCTTGGCCTACAACAAATGGACATGCAGTTTTGGCAGAACCTGGCTGAGATCCGTAAAGGTAAGAAAAATAAATAAAATTTGATTATTATAATAAACACAAAAAGAAATTCTCAATAAATATTCAAAAAATGATGAAGCTAATAATAAATGTAACGCCCAACTGCCCCGAAAAGAAATAGAAAAAAGTTGAAGTTTGAAAATAATCTAATCATCAAATTACCATATATGATACACATTTTTGTCTAGAATACCCATTATCTGACAAGTGGAAGATTAATCTCTTGGGGTATATATATAGTTAGGTGCTTAAGCGAAAATCCCTTCTTCATAGTATTAATTTTTCGTATAAACATGAATCTTGAGATGGATTGTATTCATGATTTTGAGGAATTCAAACCCTTTCCATTTTAATCACTAATCTCCACCTCGTGAATACCATAGATGATACAATATGCCAACAGAAAGATGGATGTGAACTGTGATCAAGTGCAAATTTGACTTAAATGATTCTGGGCCATGATAATATGAACACCTTAAGAACTAAGGCGGATTTGGACCACCCTTGAGATCCAGCTAGTCATCCAACCATACAAGAGGTGTGAGAATTTTCACAGTCTACCAATTTGAAATCCTCACAAATTTTATAAACAAAACGAAAGATATATGATCTATATTTTATCTCAAAGATTGCATGAGAAAAACCAGGGAAAAATTGAAGAGTATAAAAAGAAGAGGGGTAAAAAGGAGACTGAGAGGGACTAAAGCTACGCCTCTAATTATACATTTAATGAAAAGGGCTCAACCAGACATCACGAGGATAGTAAATACCTATTGATGGAGCACAAAAATATTTAAGTTCTTATGGATCTGAAATCATTCTCTAATTAAATAAACAAAGTTATATGAGGAATTATTGATCACATGAAGTCAATATTAATTAAAGAGAAGAATTAAATAGAAAGGGCAATCGATAATAAGAATTGGGCGATAATGATGAGACAAAGACTGGTGGTTGAAATACCACCACATATATTCCTGGATACGTGGAGGTAGAGATCTCTACGTTATGGGTGTTGCTAGTAATTATCATTATACATTTTAATAGCGTACGAAGAGTCATTTTCTAATGGAATTCCCCTTTTTCTCGTTGTCAACCTCGCATAGTTAATGAATAATACTCCTCTATTTTAAAATAAATATCTTTTTCACTTTTTAGATCTATTCATAAAATGATATATCTAAATATAATTTTATTTCTAAATATAACACTTTATGAATAAACATACAAAATGAAAATAACATTTAGTTTAGAACGAAAGTAATAATTTCTTTAAATCGGCCAAATATGAATTCAGTAAACGGCTACCAAAACAACCTACAACAAGAATGATCTTAATGCAGCACCAACACAGAAAATTCAGAGGAATGAGATCACCAAAGATGATGAAATAGGCATGATTAATAACTTCCACGTTCAATCAATGTAATGAAGATTAATTTATAATAATATTTATCTATTTGATAGGATAATTTAGATAAATGTTGAATAAACTTATAAGTATTTATTGTGTATACAATTTGTTACGGACTATCTCTGTAAAAGTTTAAATTATATTGTTGAGTACAGTCACATATAAGTTTAAATCACCTTACATTATGTTGAACTTTAATCTCCTATTTAGAAAAATAAGGACAAGAAGGATTGAACTTGAGATACTTAATTATAAGTGTTCTAATATGATATTACAAATTATCTCTTCTAAAAATATTAAATCATTGAATAGAAATACATTTATAATTTCAAGGTTAAATATGTTTTTAGTCCCTATAAATATAGGTAATTTTGATTTCTGGTTTCTCTAAAATTTTGTTTTTGATTTTAGACTTTCTTATCCCTATTGTTCCAAATTCTGGCCTTAATAAATATTTTTGAATATATATTTAGATGTTATAAATATTGAAAATTTTATTTTTCCTTTAAATATTCGAAAATATTTTTTAATTTCTTATAAATATAATATCATTATTTAATATCAAATTTACACAAAAGGAACTAATATGACAATGAAGAAAAAAGAGTGACCAAAACCGAAAAATAAATTAGAGGAACCAAAATAAAAAGGACTCATATTTATGAGAACCAAAAGCATATCTAACCCATAATTTTGTCTGTCAGGATTTAACTATTAACTATAGATGCTTCCAACACTACCCTTTTCTTAGATGGCATTATTCACCCCCTTTTCTGTAATTATTGGATATTGTTTGTCGTTTTTTAAGGAGTTAGCTCTCCTTTCTACTTCCCGTTGCACATAAAACAGAATACATATTCAAGTTGGAGACACGTCGGTCAAAGGAAAGAATTTTTTTTTTGGATAAGCATAAATAATCTAACACTTCATTCTTGCATAGAATTAATTATAATAAACTTGATGGATCTCAGAATCAAATAAGTATATATTAAATAAAATTAGTAAAACTCACTTTTTACTATAACTGTGTGTGAATTAATGTAAAATATTAAACTTGCATTTATTCATGAATTTCTCTAAAAGAAGAGTGAAAGCCCTGTTTGTGGCTAAATATCTGACATTATTGTCATCATTAATAGTGATTTAGAAAGTCTAATTGATATTAACAAGAATTTGATTTTGATATACTTTATACTATTATCCAATCAATTCTTTTCATTTATATAATCATTCAAGTAATAGTGGATGTAAAGTTGAAGAGTGTAAAATATACACCCATTTATAGTTTGTTTTGATGTGGTTTTATATTTTTGATTATTCAGATTTTAGTAATACTTATTTACTAATTAGAATTTTTATATTTTAATGTGTTTAATATTGATTTGGTGATTTTTAGGTAAATCAATGGCTTGAAAGTTTGTTTTATTCAATTTTACAAAAGAGACATTTTTTTAAGCTAAATAAGAGAGTTAGTAAGCTTACTTGAGATTATGTATAGAGGACGTTGTAGTAGAAAATTCATATCTTTCTAATAACAAAAATCAAATTTAGACAACAAAAGAAGGATGTTATGGAAAAATCAAAAGGTGCTATATGATTTTGATGTTTAGCTCAAAACTTAATTCCCAAAGCTTTTTGATGAAAATCTAGTTTCAAGATTGAATAGGTTGGTGTTGTCCTAATAACTTTGTTGAACTTGATTTACACCGAGTATTTTGCCAATATCCTATGCTACAAAAGTCCAAATTGAGATGGTGTTTGTGGCGTTGCAAAGCTAATTTAATCCTCTACAATGTGGAGACCTCTATAAAGCCTGAAAAATGACAGTCCACATTTACTCATGCACGATAACGCGAATTGGGCTCATATAGCCTGATTGGGATACAATGCAAAACTAGTTATTTTGAATCCAACTTCCGCATCATAAGTTGCGATCTGGACCGGAATATTTGAGAGAATAATTATTTTGACCTCGGGCAATTATTAAAGGAGCTTCATGAAGGCCACTTGATGATTTAAATGCATATCTATAGGAGATAATTTCGATTTTAGAACCTTAACTTCTATTTTCGCTCTCTTTACCTGAATTCAAATCTTAGAGGGATGACAAATGATCTAATCTTATTCTCTCTTCCAAACCTTATATAAACGATGAGCTCCGATTTTGATAGCTATATCAAGGATGAAAAGGCACACAATTGAGCTATGAATTTGTATTTGTAAAGTATGCTAGTTGGCTAAATACTTCAGGTATGTTAGTGTGATAATGTAACTTAAATGATTTTTGAGATTTCCAAATCTTTTTGAATTCTTTCTCATTTAATTAAGTTTCTATTATCCATACTTGACGTTCTTTATGGATTCATGACCATAGATTGATTGTAGAGTTATGTATTTTTATAATCACATTCAAATTTAAATCAAAATTTTATTTTTATTTCTTTTTCTTATTCTAATTTGTTTTTGTTAATCAATTGCATCCGTAATGTTTTGCTTGAATAAAAAACACTTATGATGTGTTTGGTTAATGAAAAAAAATTTCATGAATAAAGTTTATGTATTAAATTACTCATGAAACTCATTCATAAAAATTTCACCTTGTTTTTATTCTCGACTAAACACATCCTTTAAATCAAATGAATTTGTGTAAACTTTTGTCTCCAAAAGTGCAGTTTTATTTTCCAGCAAGATTTTAAATTGTGGACCGCATCACGTGATGTGGCCACAGTGCAAATGTATTGGACCGCAATTGTAGTGTGATACTTTTATATAAATTGACCGCAACGTAACCGCAATACAATTGTATCAAGACCGTATCAAACTACATCAGGGTTGCAATAGACCGCATCGAACTGCAATAGGCTCTTTTTTCAATTTGAAGACATGCAAAAATTTCATAGCATATCAATTGCAATGCGCGTTGCGATGGCTGCATTTTTAAAGAATCGAGTAACATCAGAATCGCAATCGTAGCAACTGTAACAACAACTGCAATTTAAAACCCTGTTTTTCACCGAAACTTATATTCAATTCAACAATTTCAACTTTTTTTCTCAATTGAGCAACAATATTAACTATTGTTATTTTTATTTTTAGTTGCTAATCTATACTACTAATATTTCAGAGTCGTTTGAGGGAAAATTTTACACATGTCACAATGAGAATATTTTAGAGCCTACATATTTGAAGAAGTTATTCATTATTTTTTTTGAAAAAAATAAAACTATAATTATTACATATTATTAGCATATCATTGATAATTATCCATATTTAATAATAGGATTGCATTACATTAATTAAATATCTTTAATTATTGCGATGTTAAAATCATGAATTATATTGATAAATTAATTTCATAATTTTAATATTAATTTCACATCTAAAATTTTTATATTTGATGTGGGTGATGATTTTCTTTTGAATACTATTATATTAAATTTATAAAATTAAGTATATAAAATATAAGAAAGATGCAAAATATATGTACTAGGTTATATCATTTACCTTTTTATTAACAATAAGATTATGATAAATTTAATTATTTAAAAGCAGAATTTTTTTCATGTCATTAATGATAACATTATTTGATTATATATAAAAACTAATTTAATAATTTGAAGAACAAGAATATGTCAATTTAATAAAAAAAATTATATATGTACACAAGTGAAATAAAAATCCTAGGATCACCTGGGATGGTCATAAAATTATACCTTCAATAACCTCTGAGCTCTAGCAAATAATTTTGATAATTTTATATTTTAAAAGATTTGAATAAGTTTTGAAAAAAAAAATCAATCATAAAATTAATGACAATTTTGATAATTTTATACTTTAAAAGATTTGAATGAATTTTGAAAAAAAAAAGTTAGTGTTGAAAAAATTAAAAAAATTGGAGAAGATTTTAAAAAAAATGATAAAGATTTATTATAATCTTATTTATAATTAGAAGTTATTAATGATTAAGATTATGTATAAAATTTATTGATTGTATATATCCACTATACTAATATTTCAGACTCATTTTATAAAACTATTACAAATTTAATTCATATAGTGATTTAGGCTTCATATGTTATTCATACAGTGATTTAGGTCTCACTTTTCTCAATTTTTATGTCTAAAAATTTTTTAAACTTAATTTATAATTTACTTATTAATTATTTTTTATATGAAATAAAATTAGATATTACAACCATTAAAAAATCAAATATTACAATCATTAAATATTATATTTGCACTAAGAGAGAATCTATATTAATATAATTATGATCTACAATTAAATTAAGAACCATTAATAGCCTCACATTATGAAGGTAATATAAAAAATGATAAAGAAAATATTTTTTAATAAATAAGCTTTAAAATAAATATATTTTTTAAAAAAGAAAATAGGTAACTCAAATTATTAACAAATTGCTAATTGATTAATTTTGATATAATAATAATTTAAAATTCAATTTATACCAAATTTATTCTTAATCAAATATTTAAAACATATTATAATACTAATATTTAAGACTCATTACATAAAAAGTCTTCCATATATTATTTATAGAAAAATTATACTCACCATTTTCATAATCTTAATACTTAAAGTAAGTTTTTAATTTAATTTACTTTCTAATTATCAATTATTTTTTTAAAATCCTACCTTTATATCTCTTTATCATTAACAAAATTAATATAAAAAATAAAAAATAGCATAAACAAAATTATAAGTCAATATACTATATGATAAAAATTATATATATATAATTATAGTATTAACAATAAGAAACCTATTATTATTCTGTTGCATTAGTAGTATTTATTATATAGATATTTATATTTTGATGTTTAAAGTATTTTATAAATTTTCATTTTAAAATTTTTGTAATGACCCCGTAAATATCAATAGAGATTCAAATCTCCATGTGAAATAAAAAATAGGGACCCTTAGAGGGGATATGCATGAGAATGGAGGCAAAATTTTAAATGAAGATGAGATTAGGAAAAATTTTCTAATTTCAAATGTAGAATTTTTAAAAATCATAATAAAAAATTATCTATCTACATGTATCATTATATTCTATTTAATTTTTTATAGTTTAAACATTCCAATCTATCAATTCCATAATTTCTCAAACTAATTGTTTTGAAAAAAAATACCTTCAACTTTTTAACACTAAAATATTTAAAAAAATCAATTTTATAATTTACACTTCTTTGATAATGATATTAAATATTTATTAATTTTTAAAAAGTATATAATTATATTATTTTTTATTAAAAAAATTATAATTGATATACTACTCTAATAATTGAGATTATATAAATTAAAATTATAAATAATTTTTTACTAATTATTACATATTAATTATAACATATATTTTGAAATTAGTATTTTAATTTATCAAAAGGATGTATAGGGAAAGAACGTGTAATTAAATTATATAAATTAAATTTATATATTATTTTTATTAATTAAAAAAATATTTTTATATTTTTAAATTAAATATTTTAATTTGTTAAAAAGATATAAACTGCTAGGATGGTAAAAAAAATTAAAAATGGGTACACATGGGAATTATCTAATTGAAAAAGGAATTGACATATATTTCACCTTTATAGGGATGATCCATGAGGTCTAAGTCCCCATTTGTTAAACGAGATAGGAAGAGAGATAATACATTAATTTGTAATTATTTTTATTATATTTTTATTTTGTATATATTTTTTATTTTAATTTAGATTATGTTGCATTAATAGTATTTGTCATTTTGAATATTTATATTTTAAATTGTAAAATATTTTTTAAGTTGTTCTCTTTTTGAAATTTATTAATAAACCCTTATACCATAGGAATTCAAAATTTCCACAATAAATGGAAAATGGGAAATAGGGACCCATAAGGGGGATGTGAATAGGAATGAAAGACAAAATTCTAAATGGTGATGGGAGGCGTGAGACATATCCCCTTTCTCATGGATACTCATTGTCATCTCTATAAATGGCTCATGATATAATAAAATTATCTATTTATTCTCTTTCTTCATTCAATAATTTCAACTTTTGAAATGTATAAAATTTTCATAAAATAGGCTCTTTATTATTAGTTATAGGTTATCTATCAAGATATTTTTAACCTTATAAATATGATATTCAATATAAGATATAAAATAGAATGACACATTTATATTTTGTGCACTTATTTAATTATTTAACTATTAACTTACTTTTAAGATAAATTTATATATTCAATTTTCTATAAGATATATATATATATATATAAATTATTATTTATTTTTTATAATAATCAATAAATTATTTTTTATTATTTCTCCGTGCATCGCACGGGTCAAATCACTATTAATAATAAAAAAAAGGGTCATTAAAGAGACTGGGTCTATGCATTTGTAAAGCGGACAGCGTAGGGAAGAACCTGGCAATGAAGTGAAACACGAACTTGTGAAAGGGCCGTGACATACTTTGATGAAGTTGCAGCCAAATCCCCGCCTCATATTAGCGGCACCAATATGCCACCCATAATAAAAGGAAATAAAATTTTGCTGAAGGAGTTTGACCCAAGCACAGTCCTCTAAATGTTCCAAGTCTCAACTATCAAAGTGCTACAGCTAACAGTTACACTAACACCAATAAATAAATTGCAAGACCCACCCCAACTCTCCCCCATGGGACCGGCTGGTGTGCTGCGATGAAATTGTTGTTTTTCATTTATCGAGAACGCAAAATACTTTTCTTTTAAACTTTATCCGGTTTTTTAATTTAATCCTCTACGTTTTATCGCTATAAATATACTTTTAGTCCCCAAGAAATCAATGAAATTTGGGTTTAGTCCCCAAAAAATATTTTATTTGAGTTTAGTCTAAACATTTTAAAATCTGCTTGGTTTTAGTCGTATAATTATGGATTGTCATGTGAAATTGAATGACCTGACTCCCTGTTAATTAGCTAGTTCAACATTTGACATAAATAGTTCAGGACTAAAATCAAATAATTTTAAAAATATTTATGGAGAGAAACCAAACAAAAAATTTTAGGGATCAAAACTAAAATTTTCTTATTTTTGAAGGATCAAAAATATATTTAAACCTATTTTATTTTTATATTATGGTCACTTATCTTTCAAATAATTTTTAATTTGGTCCCAAAGTCATTGTTACGTTACATTATTGATGAAAAATGCTATGTTGAGGTGACATAAATGGTGTTGACATAGCGTACACGTGAATCTAATATTGAGGACTATGTTATGTTAGCATTGTACATCAGCTATGTGACTGAAAAATGATTTAGGACTAAATTACAAATAATTTGAACTATACGCGGTTAAAAATTGTTTAGAAAAATAAAAGGTAATAGACCAAAATAAAAAAAATCAAATAAATATAAGAGATCAAAGTGAAAAATTAAATAAAGTTAAGGATGAAAGAAATCTATTTTACCTGTCTCGAAATATATATTTTCTCACTTAAAAGAGGACATGCAATAATGGAAATTATCCCCCTTAGTCAAATTCATTTTATTGATCAGGATTCGAGTTTCATTGTAGTCTTTTATTAGTATAAAACATTAAGTTGGTAATTAAAAAGTTAAGTGATATTAATTTAGTACTTAAAAATTCGTGAGATCAATTTGATTCTTAAAGTTAATTTTTATTTTTATTTATTTCAAATGTTATTAGTTTTATAAAAGAAAAAGTCAATTCGTATATGTAGTGCATATGTATAGTTGATCAGTTAATAAAAAAAAAAATAATATTCACATCGACAAACTGAGCCCCTTGAGAATTGAGATCGAGACAAGTTAGGGACGGATTGAGTCAATTCAACATTTATTTTTACTCAAATTTTTCAACTCAACCCGCACTTTTTTGTGGGCTCGCCCCACATGCATGGCTCTTAACATTTACTCTCGTCTAACCAAACACGGCATTTTGACTTTGGCCAAAGTAAAACTGGTTTATCTTTTATCCACGTACTTACCGAGGCAGCCGGGGAACATTTCGAGTAATATTATTTTGACTCACACTTTATAAGATATTGTGTCGATATATTCACATATTCCATTGAATTTAATGTGAGTCTCATTTAGTTTGGATCTCACACCTTATTCAATAGTGAATGTGAATGTGTCGACATAGTATCTCACAAAGTGTGAATCAAAATAATATTACTGCTCCAAACCTACACCAAGACCCCACGTCCTTTCGCGCCCTTCAATAAAAACCTTCCCATTTTATTTTATAGCCCCTTTTAATGGTGGTGCGTGTGTTCAGATTTTCCTTATATAAAAAAATAGAAATAGATTTTTGAAATGGGACACGAAGTAATAATAGTAAAAATAATATTGGATGTGAAGAGATGCAAGATAAGCATGAGTGTAGTAAATGGCGTTTGGCATTGCAGAGCCAGCTTGCATGGCTCAGAGAGCCATTAATATAGGAAGCAAGTTTTGCAGGGAAAGAGCGTGTGCTGTGCTTTCTGCGGGGAAAGCCCTGCCCTTCTCTGCCTGAGAAAATGAATACGAATCTTATGATTAAATCAGGTCCACTCCCTCACAATATTTCGGTATCCATTTTATGGGAAAAAAATTCTATATGTTTTTGAAATGCATTTAATATTAATTCTATATAAATATATGTACAGCAGATTATTTTAATTTTTTAAATAAATTTTAAATATTATAAATTAAAATTATTGTACTTGTGTATGAAATACACATTTAGAAAAATAATATTTTAATATTTAAGAAGTAGATATGAAAGATCTTAAATAAATATCAAAATAGTATTACTCTTGCATGTCAAAGCTGGTGCCAACCCCAACCATCCCTTCCCTTTTACCTTCCTCACCCAAAAATACAAAACGAACGAAAAAATTACAGTCACTTCCAAACAAGCACTAATAATTTACGAGGCTTCCTTTAGAGCTCTTTTATTTCCCTGTATCTTTTGTCGATCTGCTATCAACAATAGCATTGCACTCTCGTTTTTATGATGCAATCAACTGCCTATCTAATACTTGTAAGTGTAACTCCACAATTAAAAGTCCTAGGAAGCTTTTATGATAAAGGAACGCGATAATAATGAAACGTACACGAATTGATTTTATATGTGTAGCCATACTGAAGTTCATTATGGTTACTGCCATTTCTGAAAATCAAGACCATTTAGTTCTCCTGGGTGTTACATAGATTCGTGCATTTTTTTGAGATTATATACTCGTAACTTCGTAAACAATTTATTTTAAACTTGTAAAAACCATGAAAACTATTCATATCGGCTTATACATGTAAATTCAAAACAACTTATTTTAAACTATTTTTAGTGTTTAATTAAAAATAGTATTTATGAAAAATATTTTTTTAATCAAAAGAATTTACTTTTTTATCAAAATAATCTGAAATAAATACACCTTTAGAATCACAATGTGAAACCCCCTGGTGGCACTTGATTATTATTAAAATTGAGGATTTATATTTTAAAATGGGTATTTAAATTTGAACCTAATTAAAAATAAAGAACAAGTGTAATGAATATTTAGTTTAGAAGGTGACAAATTTTAATTCCTGAAATAAATTCACATAAAAAAGTCCTGAAATAAATTAAATGATTAGTAACTTTTAGTATGTCAGTGGTTATTAGTATAATTATTTCCAAATATTGTATTTGAATTTCGGCTTTAAAAAAACACTCCTCACGAGTCAATTCAAATAAATTCATCCCTGTTAATAAGTATCCTAATAATTTTGTAAAGTATTAAATTAATCATCAGCTGAAAATATTAAGCATCACCAATGAGCGCCTTATGATGAGTAGTATTTAAAAACCTACAAATAAAGTATATTGAATTAATAAAAAAACCGTATTCAATATATTAGGGACTTTAAAAATTTCATATCTGCTTTTAAGTTATTAAAAACAATTAATATAATGTGTTAAATAAAAGCACTTATTTGCAAAACTCATAATTTTATCTCCTCTTAGTTAATTAATTAATTCTTTGAAAATTTTCCTAATTATTTAAGTTAAAGAAGAATGCAGAAAATATTTTGTTTTTTATTTATGCTTGTTGTTTTAGTGATTATGGTTAAGAAGATATAAAATTATTATTTTCAATCAATTCTTTGACTACATTGTTTTAAGTAATATAGGATAACGCGTCTCTCTTTTGTTGGAATTTTTTTTTTCACGGGTTCTTCGAAATATTTATACTAACCGTTTATAAAAATAATAATTCTAAGATAAAAAAGACATATGCGAACGTGGCATTAATGCTCAACATCTCTAGCTAGGATTATATTGAAAAGTTTGAAGAAGGTTCATAAATTGAGAGATGCTATCACAGATTTGCGCCAAATGCGGGTGTCAATGTTTTCCTTGAATTTATATTTACCTCAAATGCTTTTCAACTTTCTCCTTTCTAATAAATGCATTATATATTCATGTACGTGTTTAGCAATTATGTAAGCGCTATGTACACAAATGCTTTTCCTCTTCTTTATATTTGACAACGACGATGTAATGTCTTGAGTCTTGACAGAGCTGTAATTTAATATTAAATTTTGTTTGGCCCATTTATTTCATCAAATTCTTCTTCAATATATATACACTATGTTTACATATAAAAATTTAATTTTGACGCACTATTTATCCTATCATTCAATTATGTCACTAATTGAGATTTAATAATATTTAAAAAATGAATAAATTATATAAAAGTATTAGTAAAATTCTTTAGCAACACAAACGGATGCTCTTTAACGTGAATTACCTTGTCCTCAATCTCGCTGCGCCTTTTTCATTCAAATCCTATATGTTTTGTGTCTCTAGCTCATGTTGGCGACATCCACACTATAGAACACCTCATGGAATAATGGCCAAAATTGTTCATGAAGTAATGGAAATGACACATTAGCAAATTATTAACTCATGGATCATTGCCCTAGAGACATGAAAGATATATGAAAAAGAACCACTCCTCACCCTTCCCCCCTTCTTGGCCTTTTTTTTTCTTGGTAATTTTTTGAGTGAAAAATGAAAATCCTTGTTTCCGGTCGTGCTTTTTGCAATGTAGTTCTCCTTTGGAAAAACGTGTATAGAAGAGATTGACTGTTTAGTGCCAACTTGAAAGCATAATTGACACTGTTGTCCTTGATATTTCATGTATTTCAACTGATGATTACTCAACAAGAAATAGAGGGAGGAATGTCCCACAATAGACGTGGAAGGATAACTTGTAAGACAATTAACATGATGGGCAATATGTCATCTGATTAACAATTTCAATAACGTGATTCAAAGCCGTTTGGATAACAGTTTTTGTAGAAAAAGAACGGAAAATTGAGCTTTCCAATACACTTTTGTAGGAAGTAAGAATTTCTTACTTTGCCCAAAAGTATTTTTAGGAGTAGAACAAACAAAACTTTAATTTGGATAAATCTAGGTTGGACTTGAGGGATTATTAGATTCTATAGATACGATAGAATAGAATCTATATAGTATAGTATAAGTGTCAGGGCAGGGGAGGCCAACAGAGGAGGCACAACTAATGAGCTAAGTGAGAGCATCATAACACCAGGCCGGACACCACATCTTGACTCAAAACCTTAAGACAATGAATCATGGGTCCTCCCACATTATATACTACTCACTTAGTCTATTCTCAACTAATGTGGGACTTCACTTCTCACACTTAACCCCAACAATCTTCCCCTCAAGTGCAAGCCCTATCACATAGCTCTCCTATCAGCCAACCGTTCTTCCTAACACCTGCCAATCGTAGTCCATGTCTTTTCGGGAACCAAGCCCAACCTTGGCTCTGATACCACTGTTAGGGCAGGGGAGCCTAAGAGGGGGAGGCATAACTAATGGGCTAAGTGAGAGCACCATAACACGAGCCAGACGTCACATCTTGATCCAAAACTTTAAGGCAATGAGTCATGGGTCCTCCCACATTATATACTACTCACCTAGTCCATTCTCAACCAATGTGGGACTTCACCTTTCACACTTAACCCCAACAATAAGATATTCATTGTATAAGTTTTTATTCTATTTTGTGTTTGGTGCATCACATATAGGAATGCTATTAATGTGAATGAAAAAAAAAATGAAAAATCTGTAATTTTCAAACAGCAAGCAAATATCCAATAATGAGTGGTAGGATGTCAATAGTAGGCAACTGACGGCCAGCAACAGAGAGTTGAAAGGTAGTCAGCGACCTAAAGGGGCAAGCCAGTGGTGACCGAAGGCAGGATGGTACACGAATACCAAAGGCGGGTTGGCAACAACAACCAATGACCGGATGCGCCACATGTAAAAAAGAATAGTGACATAAAAGAGTAGGCTATGATTAATTTGGCATATGGTATGAAAATAATATTGTCAGGTGCAATCAGATTTCTTGGGTCTAAAAATTTAATCCTATGATTAAAGTATAAAAATGACAAGATTGTATGACATTATATTATCATATGTGACACCTTATAAAGCACAGACACACTATTTGAGTGCCATGTCTACATGTCAGATATGTGTCCGTGTTAAATCTTGCATGACATACTGATGACACACCAATAACACATGCTCTTATATGTTTGATATAAAATTTACTTATTTCTTACTCTAACATAGAAACACACAATATAAACAAAGTTAAAAAAGGAAAATAATACTTAACTTTTTGATTTTTAAAGGAAATAAATCATAAATTAAGCTTATATAAATGATAGTTTGAATAATTATGTATCATTTTATTTAAATTTTTAGTTATATATATGCCATATTTGTATTCTACAATTTTTTAACTTTAGTATATCTTTCATGTCTGTGTGAGTACAATGTCTATGCTTCATAGGTGACACCAAGCATGTGATAAAATGATATTTTTATATTGTACTAGCTAATATAATTGGGTTTTATATCAAATGTGGTCTTAAATATCACATAAATTAATATTTCCTTGTTCGACAGTGGTAAAAGATGACTGAAAAATTAGGGGGACAAATAGTGAGTAATGATATGTTTTCTTAACCTTCAGGTCTCCTAACTTAAAATTCTACTCATAATTAATGGTATGAGTTGTAATTTAGACAATATTCAATTATTATTTAATAAATATAATGAAGATCTTAAATCAAAAAGATTTTTATACACACTAATTAGCGAGATCTATTATTTTTTAGCAAATATATTAACAAAAAAATGTAAAATACTAATGGCCTGTGTGGAAGTTTTTTGCATTTTTGTTTCTAAAAATTGATTTAAAAAACGAGTTTAAATCCAATTTTAAAAAATAAAGAATAAAAAAATCTATTTGATAACTTTGTTCTCAAAACAGTTTTTTAATGACAAAATAAAAAAATCTTTTGGATAATTGTTTCTAATAACCCATTTTAAAAGCAATAAAATAAAATACTTATTTGGCAAATATATTTTTAAAAGGAGCAAATATATGTAACATGAATGTATTATTTGATTTAATAGCAAGCTTTATCATAATGTCATGTTGTAAAGGGGCTCTTATTTAATAGCCTGATCAAGATGCACATACGGGATCTATGATGTGAAGAACAATTTTCAAAATGGTGGAGCTAGAGAACAAAGCCATATGGAGGAGATCAAATCAAATTGTTAGTTTTGATTGAAATTGCTTTGGACAAAAGTTTTACATTGCTTAGAATTGGAATAGAAAGGGGTTGCCAAGGCTACAAATATGAACCCAAGTTTTCCATTTCAATTTACACCAGTCAAAAACACTTAAAACTTGTGGCTAACTTTCTTTTTTTCTCTGTACTCTTGTCTTAGAGTGTTATGAGATGAAGTTTAGATATTTGCTTTGGAGAATATAAGTGTACTATATGGGCTAATGGAGTGTTTGAGAGTGAAGTCTATGTGTTGTAAAAATTTTCATGTAGTGTTATTCTCTAGTTATCGTTTGGCAGCGACCGTGATTTTTATTTGATTTTGGAGTTTTTCACGTTAAATTCTTATGTAGTTTTGTATTCCTCTTTTATTTCTCTATTTAGGATGGTTCTCAAGGAGGAGAAATGATATTTTTTCCCAAGAAGTGGTATTAGAGCTTTGGTTTAATGAGATTTATTCTTAATATGCTCTATGGTTGCAGCTTAATCTGATCTTCATGTCAAAAAAGAATTTCTCCTTAGTGCTTGAGGATCATCCTTGATTGCTATTGTTGGAAGAAAGTGTGATACAGTGAGAGTGTAGTTTGGAAAGGTTCTGGTTAAGGAAATGCTTGATGTTTAAGCATATTCCTTGTGACCCACCTCTCTTTCTTAGGAACCTTCTTAGTGCATGATTTTATAGTTGGCATACACTATTCTATGATACGGCTGGATGGAGAAATTGATGGCCGGAATGATTGATTTTGGCTTATGGCAAATACAAGTCAAGGATGTCGTGATACAATTAAGATTACACCACACAAAAAATGTATTACTAGCGGATCCATAATTGCACACGAGCATTGGTTGGCATTGAGATGCAGGGCGTGTGGTGGTGGTTATGTTGATGGTTGAGGAACTTCCAAGAAAAACCAATGTGGAAGTTGCACCACAAATTTTTCAGCAAGGTTTTGATATGAGCCAAGGTGAAATTCTTGGAATTATTCCAAGTGAGTATACTTTTTTATGGTGGAATATTATAGTTCTATGAACTTTAATTGTCGATATAGACAATGACAGCAAGGGATCATTGGTGTTGACAATGAGAGCTAAAGTTGTGTTTATTTCAATCAAGGCGAAGATTGTTAGTTTTGATTAAAATTGCATTGGAAAAAAGTCTCACATTACTTAGAATTGGAATAGAAGGGGGTTGCCATAGCTATAATATGAGTCAAATTCTCCATTTCAATTTGTACCAGTCAGAAACACTTTAAGCTTATGTTTGACTTTCTTATTTTCTCTTTACTCTTATCTTAAAGTGTTGTGAGATGTAATTTAAATATTTGCTTTGGAGAGTGTAGGTGTACTAGGGGCCATGGGGTATTTGGAAGTGAAGTCTATGTGTTGTAAAATTTTTCACATAATGTTATTCTCTAGTTATTGTTTGGCTGTGACCGTGGTTTTTCTCCGGGTTTGAAGATTTCCACATTAAATTCTTGTGTAGTTATTGGAACGTGTTTATTGGTAGCAACCAGCATGGTCCTTAAATTATGAGGACTATTTTAAAATCCTCTATGTTACTAATGTTAAATACATGTCATCTAACTATTGGAACCATCTCAGATTTATAAGTGAAGATAACTTTTTCATCTTCATGTGAGAAAGCACCTTTGCAAAATTGCCAATGAACATTCCACATGTTCTTTAAAATAGAAGATAGAAAATACCTTAAACTTGTTTACAATTTTCTATTTTTAAAACTCAGAATCACTTTTCTAATTTTTAAAATTAATATGAAAAAAATCTTCCCAAATGTGTTTATTTTATTTTATTTTATTGCATTAAAAAAATGAAAATCTATTTTTAAAATTATGGAAAAAAACATTTTATTTTATTTTTAAAATTATATTTGTTAATATTAGATTATGGCAAAAAAAACTAGTATTATTAGTTATTATTAATTAATTGAAGCCCCTGGTCACTTTAAGTAGGACAACATATAAAGCAACACCTAGTAATGTGAGCTGGTAGCACAAAGCTTCATTGAAAAAGCTATCTTGATTGCTTCACATGAGCATAGGGCCATCAAAATCGGCCAAACCTGTCAGGCCAACCTATTTATTCGCAAAAAATAGGTGGGTCGAGCTTAAAAATTTCAATCCGTTTAGCAAAAACTCGTTTACAGTCGCCCGTTTAACCTGCGCGGGTAAACAGTTGATCCGTTTACTTTTGTTTTTACTTTTGTTTTTACGGTTTTCAATTTAGTGAAGTTGTAAGGTTACAACTACTAGCTCATTTGGAGGCCCAAATCCACAAAAGCACAAACCAACCCAAAACTTTGTATTTGGATTTCATCTTAACTTGGATTTGCATTTACATTGGGAAATTTGTTATTGTATGAACTCGGGTATTTGGATTAAATTTATTTATCCACATAGAAAGAATACAATATGTCTATGGCATTATAATATAATTGCTTAAATTGAATGCTTTGCCTAATTAGAAAACAAGAAAATTCCTTTTACTTATTTTATTGGATTGTTCGTAAGTGTACAAATAATAAGTAAAGTATACCTAAATTGTTAAAACAAAAAAAGATAAACGAACAGGTCAAGTCGGGCTGGGCTGGGCCGAGCCTACAAACCTCAATTATATGGGCCGGGCTATGGATTTTTGCTCCATGGATAAACGAGCCGGCACGTTTAGACTATTTTATTTGCGGGCCAAAACAGGTCAAGACTAAACAGATGGCCCCACTCATTTGACACCCCTACAATAGTATGCACCAATATAAAAAGTTAATTAATACTTTATAGATTCTCAATGTAGTAAATAACTATAAAAAATAAATTTTAAAAAGTGACACTTATTTATATCCGAAAATTGTACTTAATTTGGTTTCATTAAATACAGAGGGGAAAAAAGACAGGCAAAAAAAATAAAAAAAAATAAAAACTTCCCCTTCCCCTTCACCTCTGTCCTTCTTTTTCTTGCAAAACTATCTTAATTAATTTTGAAATTAAAATAATGTCACATGAATTAGACATGAGAATTTATATAATTCATTTATATTTTCTACCCAAAATAAAAAAGAAACTTATATTCCATTTTACTTTAAATTTTACTTCAAGAAATTTCCATTTTTTCACCAGTGTAATGTAGAAGATTTTAGTTTATTTAAAATGGGTACTTGATACATTTTAAAGGGTAAAGTCAAAAAATCTCAATTGTTAATAAAACCTTGAACAGCACACATTATCAGATATGATTTGTCATAACCCTATGTCTTTAAACTGCTATTGGTTTTTTAATCAATTGAAATCACGTATTCCATCCCCTAAAATGCACTTCACAATTTTAGAGGAGTTAAATTTGACATAAAAAATGATTTAACTAGTTGTTTGACTCATATGATGCACAAGATGATAATAAAAAAAATAATTTATTAATCATTATTGAAAATAAATAATAATTTATTTAAATATATCTTATAAAAAATTGGGTATATAAATTTATTGAAAATAAATTAGTAGTTAAATAAATAAAATATAAATTAAATATGTCATTCTATTGTATATCTTATTTTGAATATCATGTTTATGAGGTTAAAAAAATCTCGATAAATTACCTTTAACTAATAATAAAAAACATATTTTATGAAAATTGTATGCATTTTGAAAGCTAAAAATGTTGAATAATGAAAATAATAAGCTAATAATTTTACTATATCATGAGTCATTTATATGATTGACAATAGATATCCATGAAAGAGGAGACATGTCCCCTACCTCATCCCCATTTAAAATTTTACCTCTCATCCCTATCCATATCATTCTATTTTATATCTTATTTTAAATATTATGTTTATAAGGTTAAAAAAATTTCAGTAAATTACCTTATGTGCATTGGCCAATTTATTACAAAAATTCAAAAGAAGAATTTTAAAAATACTTTAAAATTTAGAATATAAATATCCATAACAATAAATACTAATTATGAAACATAATTCAAATTAAAAATAAAAATATATACATAATGAAAAATACAATAAAAATATTCAAAAAAGATGGTGTGCTAAGGTTTTCTGAATATTTAAATAATTTATATTAATGGAGAATTTGTGGGAACCTTATTTTCCGTTTTTGTCTCGTTTAACATATGAGGACTTCACCCTATTTCCATAAAGACTAAACATTTCCTCATTCCTATTTCAATTGTGGGTAATTTTTTTGGGGTACCTACTTTGGCCTTTTTTTATCATCCCTAGTTATTTACATTTTTTTACTAAATTAAAATATTTAATTTATAAAAACTTAAAAATATATTGCTTATTGCTAAAAAATAATGAATAAATTTAATTTATGTGATTTCAATCACACCTTTTTTCCTTGTACATTCTTTTAATATCAATTTCACATTCTTTTAATATCAATTTTAAAATATATATTATAATTATTGTGTTGCATTTAGTAAAAAAAATTATAAATAATCCTAATTTATACTATCTCAATTATTAGTATAGTACATTGGTTACACAATTATTTTCAATTAAAAATAATTTAGTTATTTAATTTTTTATAAAATTAATAAATAGTTAGTATCATTATCACAGAAGTGTAAATTGTGGAATTGATTTTTTTAGATGTTTTAATGTTGAAAAGTTGAAATATTTTTTAGAAAATATTGTAATATTAAAAAGCTATGGAATTAATAAGCTGGAATGTTTAAATTGTCAAAAATAGTGAAATGGATATAGATAGATAGCTTCTTCTTTTTCCTTTTGTTTTATGATCTTCAAAAGCTCTAGATTTAAAAATAGAAACTTTTTGGTGAAGAGAAATAACTGAAAAATAAATTGTTAATATACTTTTTTAGGAAAGAGACATATCTGGAAGGAAATATGAACTAATTTGGGAAATAATATGCATATAAAAATTAACTATGCAAATAAATCCTAATATATAATAGAATGAATCTTTTCCAACATTTAAGTTTAGGAATGAATTTTATAATTTTGGTTTGATTGTTTTCAATGATGATTTTCAAAAATTACACTTGTGCAAATATGACTTTTTTTTCCCCAATATATGAATGCATTTATTTTTTTTATGTGTTCCAATTTATGTTTATTTTTTTCAATAATATTATAATATTTTAATATTATAATATCTTTCATTGTAGTAACGAATGTAGATTATAAAAATTTTCAATTAAAATATTTTAAACATTATAAAGACTTTAAGGATTGTAATATTTTGAATGTTTAAAAATTATGGAACTAATAAGTGGTGTAATATTCAATGTATAACATGTGTTAATAGAAGAGAAATATGAAAGTACAATTAAAAATAATTAATAATTATGATGCAAATAAAAATTTAAAAAATTACTTTAAATAGAAAGGTTGAAAAAATGGTGCATAGATTTTTCTATGAATGACTGTAATGTCTCAGGTCCATGTGTCACTAGACAAGTCTAGTACGGTCTTAGGGTCTCCTAGGACCCACCTATGTTATCAGAAAAGCCTCGGAACCACCAAAGTAATGAAAAGTGCAGAACATATTTGCTGCTGTCAGCATGCTCGCTAGGCTAGCCCTTCACGCGGGAATTAGTGCTTTCTGGAGTTTGCAACTTTGCCAGGTGAGCTGAATGAGCTACCCTGGTGAAGCTTATTTTTTTGGGAAGGGTTCTGGAACTCAACTAGCTCCCTAGATGAAGGCTGATAACTCGTTAAGCAAGGGTCCTCGATGTGTGAATAGTGCCAAACGATACAGTTTCGATTTAAGAGATCCCCTTCCCTGTAAAAACCCTCCCCATGCATTTTCTCTTCCAGATTTTGAAATCACTAACCGTCAATCTTTATTCCTTCTTCCTCATTCTCAACTATACTCAATCCTATCTCCTCCAAGATCTAAAGTAAGGATTTGTTTATGATTTATGTTAGATTCCTCCCTTGTCTTCTTCCTCTATGTTATGAGTGTTGTTATTGCTTAGTTGTCGTCAAGTTTGGGTGCTTCCCCAATAATGTTCTTAGAGTTGTTCTAGAGTTAATATAAATTATTCGTAAGTTTTTGTTGTTTCCATGATAAACACTAATGTCATCCCCGCTCCACAGAGCTCCGCTAGTTTTGTCACCATTAGTTCCTTCCCTCTAGGTAAATAGATTTAAACTCATGACCTTATTTTTTATGGTTATGATTATGGTTGAAGTATAACAATTGCAAAATATGAATTTAGAGGTGAAAAATATATTGTAAAAATGATCTTACAAGTTATACCAAGCCTAGAAAAATTATGACCTTTGATTATAGCTTGAAAATATATTTTAGAAAACCATGGGACCATGATTGATATATTGTATGCTATGGAAAAGTATTATATGCTTAGAAAAAGATTTATTCAAAAAAATATATTTTAGCAAGTTTGCCAAGTTGTCAAATATGTTTTTATGAATTTATGATATTACTATGTTTTCAAGACTTGGGATTTCAGACTATGTTTTTAGAATATCCAATTAAGATATATTGAAAAAATATTGAACAAAGTATGATTTAACTTCACGAATAAATATGTTATTATGATTTTAAAGTTGTTGAAATTATGAAACACATTTTGAAATATGGCACTAGAGCTATCTAGTTTATGAATGTATATCTATTGAGATATGATTTAGAATTTCAGTCACATAATATTAAGAGTATGGAACTCCACATGATTCATAGCAGTTGACGGATACATATTATGTGGGCTTTTGAAATCACAATATTTATAAGCTAGTGATCCCTTAGACTTGATTTCATAGCCACAGTTATACTAAGGTCAGATTGTTAGAATCAAACAAATTTAGAGCTCTTAGAGCTTAGGAGTTTTAAGAGCTTTTGGATTTATTCAATTTAATTGCAAGTTAGTTGAAATATGAATTAGAGAAAAATAGAATTGTGAGTTAATGACAGTATTCTCATTAACCTTGGTATACCATGTTACCCAATGGGGCAATCACCCCTTTACTACAGAGAACAAGACTTAGTTAGGTGCCCATAGCTTGTCCACGAAGGATGTGATTCGTGAGGGACCATTTGCTATCAGAGAGATGCTCATGTTCACGAGGGACTGAGTATCACCTTTTATAACATGCTTAGAATTATGTTTCTTCCCTAATTCCCTTAGAGTAATTTGTATTGCTTTTGAGGATGATGGGATTGGCTAATTATGAAATTATAAATGTTTGCTAGCTCAGCCATGTATTTGTATATGAAAATATTTTTACTTATTGCATGTATATTGTATATATCTTGTTGGTTATCCTATGTAAGTGGTGGATAAGAATCCACTCACTAAGTCCGATAACTCACCTTTCTCCCTTCCTTTTACAGTTGCAGATCTAGTTATTGTTCAGACATTGCTCTAGTAGACAGCAGCTATTTGAGTGGCATGGAGCAGCTGTTCCAGTGGTGTGCTTTGCTTCATAGTAAGGCTTAGTTTAGGTTTATGCTAAAATTAGAGTGCTCCAGTAAATGTGTAGACACAATCCAGACCACTGATAAAAGGCATTCATACTACTTATCTTACTACCAAATCTTAGCTTTTTACATGGGTTTTATTGAGTTATTAATGTGATTAATTAGGATTGTGATTTATTTCTCATTGTGTAATTTTTATAGAATTATTGGCTTTTACACTGATTTTGGAATAAATTATAATTACACCTTGTTGTGTTTGACTTGTCTCTTTGCGTATAGTTTTGTACATAGGAGCTTTTGATCAAGTGTAAAGTACCACAAACAAGGCTAGGAACTCTTTGCATGGAGCTTGTAGCTGCAAGCAATTTGGGAAAATTTAGGAGCAAAATAGAAGAGTTCTTGAGCTTATTTGAGTACATTTGCAAAAAATATTGTAATGAACAATCTATATCTCTCTCTACAGGGATCAAATTAAGACAAATAAAGATATTTTGGAAAAATCAAGAAGTCCTCTAAAACTTTCATGTTCAGCTCAAAATCCAGTTCTAAGAGCATCTTTGTGAAAATCGAGTTGCAAGATTAAAGGTTGCTGATGTTCTGATGCTGCACAACTTGATCTCCAGTTAGTCTTTTCGCAATATCTTGAGTTATAGATGTCTGATGGATGTGATTTTGGTGGCATTAAAGCTTATTCAAAGGGCTACAATCACTATTTCTAGTGTCAAGGATAGATTTAGATGTTTAAGGGGCCAAAATGACTAAATACTTGAAGACGTCAATTTTATCCAGTGATAACACATAACAACACATTAAATTTATTTTTAGGCTCCACTTTGACCCATTTTGGGGTGCAGTATCTTAGGGATTAACACAGACTTTTGGCCATAACTTTTGACTCACTTTTAGGTTGCCACTTATAGTTGCTACTATTCTCTCTCTACATCTCTCTCCATCTTCTCTCTACATCTTTTTCTTATTCTTTATTCTTCTCTCTCTTAGAAATTCCATTAATGAAGGTGGTTTGTCTTGGAGATTGTGGTAAGGATTACTGCGCTATTATTTTCAGATTCTCTTTTATCTTCATTGTTGTAATCCTTTAGAGATTGAGAAGTAGATTTCTTTATTAGTGTAAGGATTTTCGGATGGATTGGGATGATATTTGAGATCTATTTTGATATTAAATGTATTAGTTTTCTTAATATTTTACAGTTTCTATTCCTATAATTATTGTGGTGATTGCTATAATCTTTATTGGGATAACTAAATTGGCGATTGTCATTTAGGAAAACCCTTTGGGTATAAATTGATAGATCTATCGGTTTATGTTTAAGGGAGAACATTAGAATTAACTTTTCGATGAGTGGTTAGGCTATAGCAATTGATTCATTAAATCAATGTGATTTCTAGATAAATTGAGACCTCATTTATTAGTTATTTACATTGATCAAATTCTAGAGGTTGATCGATCACTAGTAGAATTGTTAGTAATTTGTTACTAATAACCACCAATAGGTTAATATTTGGTCAATAATAATTAATTTTCAATCCTAGGAATACCTTGCACTAGTGCTTTCTCCATTGTTGTAATTATCTTTTGATTTAAATTGCTTAATTCTCATCATTCAAAACCTCCAATTTTCACAAATAAGTGTTGAAGCCTCCTTAAAAGACTAGCTATATTGTGTCATTTACTATATTTTTTGTGCAAATTAGTATTAAAGTAATTTTCTAATTTGAAGAGGTAGATGACAATCTCCGTTCAACTATGCATTCTATTTTGAGGTTGTACATTTAATTACAGATTTCATGTATGGATTTGAAATATAGACTAGGTTAAAAACTTTTGTAATGAAATGAATAGCACATTTGAGTCAGATGTTTTCAGAGCTATATATGTTAATTATTTCAGTTTTATGAATTTGAATGCTATGTTTGAGTAGATAATTTGATGATGAGTTAGATTTAATTACTTTTTAAGAATAAATATCATGTTAAATTATGCAACTAGTCAGTCACGCTGCACAGAGGACTTACAGGGGACCTAGATTTCCACATGTCAGTCATGTTCCCAAAATCTGTCGTGATAATGATACATGGTAAAACTTTTATTGAAATGAGTTTAAATTATTAGTAATATAAATAGACTTTAAAATACTATTATTGTAAAATTTTGTAACACAATTATTTGATTATGAATAGTCACATAATTTAAAATGTTTGACTATTGTTATAACTTTAAAAGTTAGGTGAAAGATAAAATATAATTGATTAAGAATATAAAATAATTTACATAAGGAATATATTAAAGACAATCTCTAACCCAAAAAACAAAAAAAAAAAAAGAAAAGAAAGAAAGAGACTAACAATGCAATAAAGTTTCCAAGGTTGTGTCATAAGGATGCGTGTTCAAAGTCAATACTAACATTACATCATTTTGGTCCCATGCCAATAAATTCTATTATCTCTCTGGTAAAATATTTGTTAAATTTGAACAAATACATATATAAAAATAATAATAAATAATATGATAATAGAATATTTTTATATAAAATTATGGTCTATAGATTAATATATTCCTATAAATTTTTCAACAAATCTTTTTAATACACTAATGATCATTAATTGTGGTCATTAATACTAAAAATATTATTGAAATAAAAAATTATATATTATTAAAATATGAAATTGACAGATATTGAAAGATAATTTTACTTAAAAATGGATAAATATTTTAAAAGATATGAAATATCAAAAAAAAAAAATTAACGTGTATAATAAAGAGTCCAGCAATAAAAAGCTCTATGTAAAAATATACATGTAATTTTATTTTGAGAAGATAAGAGCAAATTTTAATTTTAACACATTATTTGAACAAATTATTTTATATTATCATTTGATTATGCAGGCATATATGTGTGAATTTTAGTATAATGAATGAGTATCTAAATACTTGTTACAGTAATTAAATTAAAAAAATACAGTAGTACGACTCTTTAGTTATAGTATACTACTACTAGTATATCATATATATATAGTGAAAGATGTGAATAAGTAAATTCATTATGGTATGGAAGCAGTAGAGAAGAAAAAAAAAAAAAACTTCCGAGTTTGGTAGCCGTCATTCGTTGCTCCATCAACTCTCACCAAAGGATGATAATAAAAATAAAAGTTCTACACAAAAAATTTATATATATATATATATATATATGCTCTCTCTCTCTCTTTCTCTCCCTCTCACTAGTCACTAGCAAATAGCAATTACAGCCCTTTCGCACCACCATTTAATGCAATTGCACCATCTCAATACTCTCAGCAATAACTCATCGCTGCCCACATTTTTCTCCATCCGTTCCCTCTTTCAATTCCTTTGTCCTCTCTCTTTCTTCCCAGTCTTCTCTTCTTCCTCCCCTCTCCATGTGAACAACATGAAAACCTTTCTTTCTGTTATTTTTTTTTTTCTTTTCTGAGCTCAAGCTTTCGGTGGTTACCCTATAACCAACTTTCCGTAACTTCCCTGAAAAAGCCTTCCCTTTTTTTTTTAATCTCTGAAGAGGGTCCTTATTTAGGCAACAAGGTTGTGCTCATAGCCCCAAAGCAGATCTAAATGGCTTTATCTTCTTCTAAATATGTATAGCTAGCTGGCCTCTCCCCACCAACCACCACACCCCACTGGTAAGTTAAGTTTTTGATTCCATGTATCATCTCTTAGATCATTGATTTTGCAAAACCAAATCGGCGGGACTGCGTTTGAGAAAATTTTCTTTTTTTTTTTGGAAAAAAAAGAAATCTGCTTTTTTTTTTTTGGGTGAGTGAGTTGGTCTCGGTCGGTGCGTATATAGCTAGGGTTGCTAGGACGTGAAAGGAAAACGGTAGGTTCGGTACACGTACGGAAAAACAAGAAGCGCAGTTGGATTCTCCGAGATCTTCGTTGGCGTTCCATATTTTCTGTTTATTATTTCCTGATTCCTTGCCTTGTGAGTTGATAATTGTCAACACTTTCCCTCTCTGCATTTTCGGTTATGTCATCTATACAGCGCATTTGTTTCGGGAATTGTAAGGAATACCGAGGAAAATTTTGAGACCTCCCTCCCCTTGTACGTTATTTATTTATTTTTTTCTCTCTCTTGAGGTCACGTTTTTTTATCCTTACTCTTTTTTTTTTTTTAATGTTGCTTATGTTTCCTTTTTGTAGGTTCACACTTTAGTCTTGCTGGAACACCGCCAGAGATTGACATAATCTAAGGAAAGGACTGAAAACACTGAAGCTCTTCATTGTATAAGAGGTCTCAAAAAACCTTCTTCAACGCTATAAGAAAGAGAGAGAGAGAGAGGGGATTGAATTGGTTTTGGGGTTGTGAAATATGCCAGCCGGTATTACGATTCCGGCCAGAAACATGATGCCCTCTATGATTGCAAGGAACGGAAGCTTTGGTGGGTTTGGATCATCATCTTCAGGAGCACTCTCTCTTGTCCAGGTTAATTAATTGGTGCGCTTCACTTGGTGATGAGGCCTTTTAATTAATTAATTGTAATTAAGTTGATATGACCCTTCAATTTCCCCCATTTTGATGGTTATAATTTTGGGTTCTGGATCCTTTGCTAATTTGACTCCTGTGTTGCTTTTCTTCTCTGTGTCCTTTTTATTGTTTTTTAATGGTCTGATTTTCTCTATCCTTCAAAACACACCTTTTTATTTCGGGGAAAAAAAAAATCTCAGGAGTGAAGCAGACACTCTCGCTTCTCTCTTCTTGTATTTTACCACTTGAAAGTGAAAACATCCTCCTCGATTTTCGAAAACCGCGTTATCCCTTTCGATTTTCACTGTTTGAAGCTGGAACTTACTTTCCCCGTAGACATCACTCTAGTCAAATCTCCCATGTTTTCTGCTCAAATTGTTCACCAAAACAAATTAGTACAAACTTCCGCCGAGGACACTCCTCTTTATCAACGCATGTTTCAATTAGAACATAAATAAATAAAATTTAATTAATTACTTAATTAGTGTCTTTGTTGTGCACAAACCTCGTATTATTTTTTTAGTGTACTATACTATAAATTAAACCTCGTATTATTTTGAGTGTGCTACACCATAAAACCCGTGTTATTTTTTGTTAGATTGAAAACCATAAGGCTTCGGAAACTCAAGGATCCGCAGACATGTTCCAGCCAAACATGATGGAAGGTGGCCAGCTGCACCATCTGGACATGGGACAGAACACGCCGGAGAGCGATGTCCCCAGAATCCGCGAGGATGAGTTTGACAGTGCCACCAAATCGGGCAGCGAGAACCAAGAAGGTGGTGCCTCAGGTGAAGACCAAGACCCTCGCCCCAACAAGAAGAAGCGCTACCACCGCCACACCCAGCACCAGATCCAGGAAATGGAAGCGTAGGCAACCAATCAACCCATCCATGAATTAAAATTAAAATTATTAGACCCTTTTTATTTTTATTATTTTTTGAAGTATGCAATTGCTCATATTAGATATATGCATATATCTTGTACGTAATTAAAAGTCTTTTTGGTTTTTGTTCCTCTTCCAATTTTGTTTCTTAATAGTTTCTTTAAGGAATGTCCGCACCCTGATGACAAGCAAAGGAAGGAACTGAGCCGTGAGTTAGGGTTAGAGCCATTGCAGGTCAAGTTTTGGTTCCAGAACAAGCGCACTCAGATGAAGGTAATGTATACAATGTAATTTCGATTTGATTTTTTTCTTTTTTTTTTTGTTTGACGCGACCTTTATGCATATATCAATTTTTTTTTTGGGTGCTTAAAGTGGAGTATGGTGTTTGTTTTGTTGTTGCAGACACAACATGAGCGGCACGAGAACACGCAGCTGAGGACTGAAAACGACAAGCTTCGAGGGGATAACATGAGGTACAGGGAAGCTCTTAGCAATGCCTCATGTCCCAACTGTGGTGGACCAACCGCTATAGGAGAGATGTCATTCGATGAGCATCACTTGAGGCTCGAAAATGCCCGCCTAAGAGAAGAGGTACAACAATTTCGGAACTCCGATGAATGATCTTCCGTAGCAACAGTACGAAAATAAATTTTCATACTCTCAAGCATTGCTCTTTAATTAATTCAATCAATATTCAGTAGATTTTTAACATAATAAATGATAAATTAAATCTCATTTTATATACTAATTAATTCAAACAAATGAATGACACTTAATTCATGATCAGTCAAATCCTGAACGGAAACAAAATCTATTTTAATCAAACTAATTACCAATTTAAATTATTCAAAAGGCTACACTTTTCATTAAACCACGAGCACCTAAGAATTTCCGCTGCATATTTTTTATATCGTTCTTTAACCCTTGCTCGGTTTTAATGTTCAGATTGATCGGATTTCTGCTATTGCTGCCAAGTACGTGGGGAAGCCTGTGGGGAACTACCCACTCGTTTCATCTTCATCCGTTCCTCCACGTCCACTAGAACTTGGGATTGGTGGCTTTGGTGGCCAAACAGGCATGGGTGGTGGTGGTGATATCTATGGAGCCGGTGATCTTCTAAGGTCAATCAGTGGTCCCACCGAAGCAGACAAACCAATGATAATAGAGCTTGCTGTTGCAGCCATGGAGGAGCTCATTGGGATGGCACAGATGGGTGAGCCTCTCTGGTTGACCACCCTGGATGGCACCACTGTGCTCAACGAGGATGAATACATCAGGTCCTTTCCCCGAGGAATTGGACCCAAACCTACCGGCTTCAAGTGTGAAGCTTCTCGAGAAACTGCTGTTGTCATCATGAATCATGTTAACCTTGTTGAGATTCTCATGGATGTGGTACGTACCTTGTTGAGAAACTGCTTTCGTAATGAATTAAGTTATTTTTACGGTATGTGACATGGTGTCGACCATCTCGTCCACTATTCGATGTGGTCACTATTAGATGTGGTGTGAATCCTATTCAAGTAGAATTCACACTTTTTCTAGTAATACAATTAGGCGTTAGTCGGCATGAAATCTCTTATATATTATGTATCAATAACATTTTTTCTTTTTAATTCTTTATATCTCATATATATATATATATATATATATATATATATAATATAGGGTTCATTTGAAGAAGCATTTGAAGATAAGTACTCGTAAGACAATATACAAAATCAAAACCAAAAGGAGCTCTTTAACTGCTTATAAAAAAGTAAAAAACTATTTTGCCTTTTTAAAGACTTTATCCGAACAAATTAAACTATACAAACTTTAAAAGTACCTTATTTTTAACCAAAAAAAATAAAATAAAATAAAAAGCAGAAACAAGAGATTCTGCAATATTTTGCTGTACTTCGACATTCTATTCTGTTGTGGTTTTTCAGAACCAATGGTCCACAGTGTTCGCTGGTATAGTCTCAAGAGCCATGACTCTGGAAGTGTTATCAACAGGTGTGGCAGGGAACTACAATGGTGCCTTGCAAGTGGTATATATTCCCAGAACATTCTATTTTTTTTTTTATATGTTAAATGGTCCGCAACTTTGCACACAAATATTGAATTATTTTATTCTGTAGATGACAGCAGAATTACAAGTGCCTTCACCTCTTGTGCCAACTCGAGAGAGTTATTTTGTGAGGTATTGTAAGCAGCACGCGGACGGGACATGGGCAGTGGTGGACGTGTCCTTGGACAATTTGCGCCCTAGTCCTTCAGCCAGAAGCAGAAGGAGGCCCTCTGGTTGCTTGATTCAAGAATTGCCCAATGGCTACTCTAAGGTTAGGGATATATATAATTAGCCTTGCGGTACGTTGTATTTTTTATATTTGCTTTGTTCTCTGTGGCTGGCTAAACTTTAACCTAACTCTATGCCCTAGGTTGTATGGGTTGAACATGTTGAAGTGGATGATAGAGGCGTTCATAATCTATACAAGCAGCTTGTTAGCTCTGGACATGCATTCGGTGCAAAACGTTGGATCGCAACCTTAGATCGACAATGTGAAAGGCTTGCCAGTGCCATGGCAACAAACATTCCCACCGTTGATGTTGGAGGTATTGATGAATCCTCTTCTACTTCTATTTTTGTACAATAACATTGTTTGTACAAGTATTCTACACAACACAATATTTGTTGATGATAGATGAGACCAAAGCTTTGTGCCTATCCACATAATGTTTTTCCTTAATAGTGAAATGTCATTTGCATATACAATTTGTAAGATATCGTGCTGAGATATTTTCGTCCTCCATTAGATGAGATGTATATCTTCTTTAATTAATTAGTTCGAGTCTCACACCTCATTTAATGATGGGAGTGTTTCGATAAAATGTCTCACAAATTGCACATATACTCTAATTTTCATATTTACTTATAAATAACATTACTCAAGTATCTTTAATTAGTCTTTCTCTTTAAGTTTTTCTGTAATGAATTATTTGCTTACCCTTGTTATTATTTTATTAGTGATAACAAACCAAGAAGGGAGGAAGAGTATGCTGAAACTGGCGGAGAGAATGGTGATAAGCTTTTGCGCTGGAGTGAGTGCTTCAACTGCTCACACATGGACAACACTGTCTGGGACTGGGGCTGATGATGTGAGGGTGATGACCCGCAAGAGCGTGGATGACCCTGGAAGGCCTCCTGGCATCGTTCTCAGTGCTGCAACTTCTTTTTGGCTTCCTGTGCCGCCCAAGAGAGTCTTTGAATTCCTCCGTGATGAGAACTCCAGAAGTGAGGTGAGTCAACAATTAATTAATTCAAACACCCAATATTTAACCTTTTAGGAGGCTGCATTATTGTGTGCTCGTAGGCTGTTAGACATCCTTGATATGGCAAAATTGCTTTGTTGGGTGTTTGGTGCATCCATCATCTGAAGTAATCTTACTTTTTAGTTTTCATTTCAATATTTTCCTTGTTTCTACGCCCAATTATATCAACCAGTTTGAATTGCACATATAGTCGTTTTCAAATTGCCGAAGAAGCGAAGACTGTGTGTTATACATACTGCGGCCTTTACATAAAAGGCCGAGAAATTTTTTACGTCATTTTGACTTTCATATTTTTTGGAGAAATATCATTTTTCCGTAAATTAATCTCAACTGTTATACTCGTAACTAACAGCAATATTATTCATATATGAAAAGTAGGTGTGGGTTTTGTTTCAGTTGTCAGACTTGTAATTTTCAGGATTTCACGAAGGATATTATAAAAGTGAAAATTAAAAACTAAAATCAAACGCGTCTTAGGTGTCTCATTATAATACTTACCGTATCATCATTGAATATAATGGATAAATGAGGTGAATGAGGCCACCATAACATCTAACTCTTCAACTTACAAATTGCATTGTTGAATTATTAAATACTTGTATGTTTCATCTAACATTTTTTTTCATCCCCTTGAAAACAGTGGGATATTCTTTCAAATGGTGGAGTTGTCCAAGAAATGGCCCATATCGCTAATGGACGAGATACCGGGAACTGTGTCTCTCTACTTCGAGTCAATGTGCGTTGATCTTGTATTCAGTATTCACATTCATTATTTATCAAATTTAACCAAAACGCAATGTTTCATGTGCTTTATATGCTACAAACCTTGCAGAGTGCCAATTCAAGCCAGAGCAACATGCTGATATTGCAAGAGAGTTGCACCGATTCAACGGGCTCTTTTGTTATCTACGCCCCTGTAGATATTGTTGCGATGAATGTGGTTCTTAACGGAGGGGACCCAGATTATGTGGCCCTTCTCCCTTCGGGATTTGCCATACTTCCAGATGGGACCACAGCACATGGAGGTGGTGCCATTGGTGAAGCTGCCCATGGTGGATCTCTCTTGACTGTTGCATTCCAAATATTGGTCGATTCAGTTCCAACGGCGAAGCTCTCTCTTGGATCTGTTGCTACTGTTAACAATCTTATTGCATGCACTGTTGAGAGAATTAAGGCTTCTTTATCTGGAGAAGCTGCTTGATCTTCTAAGGCTAAAGCAATTTCTGGTAAGAAAGATTTAGCAAAATTTTTGCAAGAAAACTTATGACTATTATTGAATTAAATAAAATTATTTGACGCATTTTTCTCATTTAAGAGTTAACAAGTAAGTGCGGCTTTATGATAGAATATATGACTAATATCTTTTTGTGTTTTGTTCCAAGAAGCTTCTAGGGAAATGAGGAAGAAATAGGTAAATAGGGATAAAATGCCTAATTTAATATTAACAAATTCCTAGTCATTTGGATCAAAAATAATATTTTTAATACATCTTTGCCTCGAATGTTGTGCCTTTTTCACCTTAGTATGGTAATAATTTAGATTTTCGCTTGCTTCTTTCTCTATACAGTTCATTCTTTAGATGTGTATTTCGTTTTGATGCTGGAAACTTTGTGAGTATGCTATGATCATGTCTTGAATTCAAACTTTTGTGATTGGCACGTATGGTATGAGGTAGTGATTTCTAATGAATTTTTGGCAAAGCGTCCATCAAATCGTGTAAAGTAGGAAACAGGAATTGTCGATTAACATTGTTCGTGATCTTTATATGTGAGCACAAGTTTACCATGTCATCTTTGTACACAAAAAAAAGCGGGTCTCACTAGTTTAATGCAAAACATATTTTCTTGTTTGTGGGCCCAATCAATTTTACTGTAAGTATGTGCAAAAATGACATAGTAAATCTGCGCTCACATGGGAATAATTTAATGTTATTCGCACCTGTTTCAGAATTTTTTTAATTTTAATTTTCTTTATTTTGGTTAACTTTGATGCAGATTAGAAGTAGGACAATGGGCGTTCATTGCATTTTGGAAAATTCAGGAGGTGTTGGTAACTTTTCGGCTTACCCACAAGGATGCATGGGGAGAAGTCAAGAGCGCACCTTATTGCATGATCCCTTCTTAGCACCCCAACTGAGTGCTGAGAGGATTAAGGTTCGGGAATTGACTTCCCTGGTTATATTAAACGCTAAGAGCTTCAATTAAGACCTTTCATCTCCTCACCTTCTAAGACAACATATTTTTAGTTAGGGAATTAGCTTTTTGGATAACTAGCGTGTAGCTTTAATGTACCCCTCTCATGTTCCTTCTTCTTTACTTGTGCTATTTTGTGTTTTAGATGGACTAGCATTAGCAAGTAAATTATGGGAAACTTGCACCACTAGCAAACAGTGGCTAATTTTTCACATGACCTCTTTTATCCCCCTTTTTTTTATTGTCTGTGACATGGATATTGCTTCCATTCAGCCAAGCCTCATTTTCGGTGACTTGCATCTCAGGATTTATTTATTTTGTATTCTTATGTATGGCATAAATGCTGGACAGCCTAGGTGGTAATGTCACAAAATAGAAAATGTTTGTATTGGAGCATCAACCTATATCGTAACAGCGGTAAAAGGAGTAAGTTCCCTTAAATATCAAATTATGGGCGGGTTAACAATTTCAACGTCAAACTGATCTGTCTCTGCTTCGTATATGGGACCGTTCTTTGCACTTAATGTATAATGTGCCACGCCTTTGACCAAGGACTTATCAGCAAAAGAAATTAGTAAATTTTATTTATCATAGCAAATTTTTTGGCATTTCAAAACTATGTCAAATTCATCAGCAAACATGGTTTTTGTTTGTCAATAACAGAAAAGTTTTCTATTTCTTAGTTACAAAACATACATACTATGAAACTAATACCTTTACGCAACTTACTTTCTTCGGGATGTTAGTATTCTATAAAATAAAAACTAATACCTTTACGCAACTTACGTAAAATTCGCAGCAACTTTGTTTCCAGATTACACAATTTTAAAGGTTGCAATATGGATTTTTTTTTTTTTGGTAGACATATGGATGTTATTTTGAATGGTATATATTAGTAGTTAATTATATGAGTTTAATTTTGATACATCTGTATCCGTAGTAATCCAATTACATAATTCTATTTGCACAATTTCGTAATTAGTGAGTATAAGATTTATTAGTTATTTTTATTGATGTGATATATATGATTAGATAGCAATTATATTTTCGGTGTATAAAAATTAAACTCTACTTATATTCAATTATTTATGTATTTATCTCTAATATATATATATATATATATATATATATATATATATATATATATATATATATCTTCAGTTATTAAACAATAATAAAGAAATTGACATTTGATACTCTATCCTCTATTAGGACCATTCTGCGAGAAGATAGACAAGCTTTCTCGTGCAAGGACAGTCATATTGAAGGTTACCCTTTGACTCCGACAACCATCTGATCCATGTGTCTTGAATGATTAAATCTCATGATTATATATATTATGTAGCCACATAAACGAACTTATTTTTACGGGCACTTTCAACGGCATGTTGAAGTAAAAAGTCTAGACTTGTGTATATGGGTGAACCATTAAGCTTCATGTATAACAAGTAGAAAATGATAGGTTAGACTTAGAAGCTATGAAGCTTGAAGATAAATATGATACCGATATGATTTGATACCGATGCAAAAATATAGTAAAATTTTGAAATTTAAGATGCAGGGATATGTATTTATATATATTAATATATATTAAATTTATTAAGTTTAAGGTAGTATTATCAACATATTATTAAACTTATTTGACTTGTATCATAACTATTTTAAGAAAACATAAAAAAATAGATATAAATGACATTTTGTGGACAGAACAATTTGTAAAATCATAAAAAAATAATTTTACCACATTTTAAAGTATCGAAGTATCAGTATCAGACATGATATGTCCTAGATAGATATTGCACATAGTGGAATGATAAAATATCGGTGTAACATAACTTAAAAGCCTATTTTACTTTTTTCATGTTAATAGGAATTATGGTGATTGGTGGATAAAATAAAGTGGTATGACTCACCAACTTATCTAAATGCTTCTCCCTCCGGTCTACAATATAAGCTGTTAATTTTTGGATTTTTTGTCTAGTTCAAAATACAAGTTATTTTCACATTTCAAGAAATTATTAATTACTTTTTGCCCATTTTACCGTTATATTTATGATATGAAAATGAATAGATGTGAATATGATTATTTAATGGAGAGATAATTTATAATGAGTGATAGAGGGTATTTTTGTCTTTTAGTTTTATTTTTTAAAAGATCAATAAAATCCGATCATCACCTTAATTCTCATGCATAATCTTAAACGATTTATATTATAGATCGAAGAAGTAATAATTATGCCACATTATTTTGAATATAAGACTCTCGATAAGTTTATAGGTTGTCTAGCATTTTCCATAAAAATTCTTTTTTTTTTTCTGGTTGTAAAAGATACTTCGGTCAATTAGAAGTAGGGGTGGGAAAGGCCAGGCCACGCCTTAAACAGGCCGGGCCAATAATAAGAACACTAGGCTTGATCCTACCCTATTACTTGTTATAGGCTTTATTTTTGGCCTGGCCTGACCTATTTGAGAGGCTTAGCTAGGCTTGAAGCCTACTTGCAAAGCCTATCCAATCAAATCCAGCATCGACTCAGACCAAAAAAAAGACAAAACGCAATAAGGCAAAACCTTCATTGGTGAGTTTTGTAGCATGAACTGAGACAATTCTTCTTGTCGATATTGTAAACGAATGGTTCTTCAACAAATTGGTTTCAACACGATTGAAGACTCTAGCGTGTGTTGAATTATGAGTATGAGAAGTCCTTTGAAAGCGATATGGAGTTTCTGCAACAACATCACTGATCCAAATAAAGGTTGGTCACAATCAGTGTAGATGTAATACCTCCAATACATGTGTCGGTAAGCAGGTCAGGTATAGTCCTAGGGTCCCTCAGGACCCACCTATGTTGCCAAAAGGGCTCTAGGTGCATGGAGAGCCCAATTATGCTGAAACAAGTTTTACTGTCACCGCTACAGTGGTCAAGAGGATGGCTGGTAGAGTTTGGCCATTTTGCCAATTGCTATAACGGTCCCATGTTGGCACGCGGCTGAGGCCTGGGCGCCTCGACCACTACAGCGATGCCCCCGAGCTCATGAATAGTACAAAACGTCACCATTTTACTTAAGTAAACCCTCTACCTTATAAAACCCCCCTTTACTTGTAAAACACGATCCGATATCGAAACCCTCCCGCAAAATCTCTGTTCTACCCATTTTCTCTTAACCCCACTCAAATCTATCTTCCTCAATCATCAAGGTATGTGTTTGTTAATAGACTTTGTTTCCTTTCTTCCCATTCTTTCATGTTCTAGGTTTGTGTGTTATTATTTCCCTCATTGTTGTCAAGTAAAGGTGCTCCCCAATGTTGTTAGACTTGGTTTAGGGTAATCTAGAGATACCCATAGATTAATCTTGAGTTTTATGATTATAATGGCGGACTTTGGTGCCGTCCCTCCCTTCGGAGCTCCCTCGGTGTTGGTACATTACTTTCCACCACTCCAAGTGAGTATGTTTGATCTTATGGTCTTATTTTGGTCATTATATTATTATTTTCCAGCATTATGAAGTGATTAGAGATTTGAAAGTGAATCTTCACATAATATTATTTTATATAAAAATGTGAAATAAATAGAAATGCTTCATTTGAGACTGTACATGAAAGTCTATGAATTTAGAAAATGCATTGGACTATATTTGCTCTACAAAAGTTTTATATAATTTAATTCATGATTTTCATATGATTGATAAAATGAAACTTAAGGCTTTATGTTTATTCATGAGAACTGAGGCATGTTGAACTTATAATCATAAAACTTCCCTTTTTATGACTTAGTATGTATTTAGAATAGGGAATTACTGAGAGGAACAAAGCTGTAAATGTCAGTTATTCCGTTAACCTTGGTATACTAAGGTCTATGAGGAACCATTAAGATCTTAGCTAGGTACTCTTGTTCGAGAGGGACTGGACACCACCCTTTTAATTTATGGATAATCTATTCTCTTTTATAATTTCTTAAGAAATAAAGATGAATTAGTACTTTAGCCATTTTAATAGCTATTGTGTATTATACTTGGAATGATTTACAAGTGTTGCATTATTATGTATACATTTTCCTTCTTATCCTAGATATGGTTATGGGTGACGATTCACTCACTGAGTTTTATGATAAAACTCATCCCTTTTCTCTTACCTTTTTCTCATAGATACAGATCTAGCTTTTGATCCTCACCTTATCTTCCTTAGCAACAGTAGCTTTTATTGTGGGAGAGCTTCACATCGTCGTGAAGTGATTTGTTTTGATAGAGTGCTCTAGTGAATTGCGGGCAAGTTCCCGGACCATGCATACACATTTATATTTTGTTTACCATGATTTATTTTGTAATTAGAAATGATATAGCTTTCACAACTGATTTATGAGAAAAGTGTTGTTTTCTTGATTTTTTCCCGAATTAGTTATGCAATTGTTTAAGGAATAGAAATGATTTTATAAATGAAAATATGCATATAGTACAACTCAGTGATCACAAGCTGGCTTACGTAGGGATGAGATTCCTTACATGCGGATCACGATCCAAGTTGGGTTGTAACAAAGAGAAGAACGAGCCAAGCTTGTTGCCATCTTTACCCAATAAGGGGCTGCAATGGTGATAGGTTGCAGCAAGTGAATGGGTTTGCGATGGTGATGGATCTCGATATGATGGCAACGGGTCTATTATGACAGTGAGGAACAAACGGATGACGGCTATAGAATAGGGTCTCTTGTGGAGTGGCGGACTTGCAATTTAGCTGTTTAAGTTCTGTTTTGGGACTACGGTTCTGAAAAATGAAGATGCCTCTCTACTTGTGTCTCACTCTCAAACAGATGGTTAAATTTAGGAAATTTAAAATTTAAATTAAAGTAAGTATAGCAATAATTATAAAAATGTTCAAACAATTGTTAAAAGATGCACAGTAGCTTAATGGTAAAGATGTTGTATATTAATTGATTTTGGAGAGTATTGGTTCAAACCCCATAGTATACATTTTATAAAATTGAAACATTTATATATAATAAGTTAAACAAGCCTAGATCGGCCTGACAGGCTCAACAGGTTTTACAATGAGCCTAGGCTTGGCCTATTAATCTAAACAGGCTTTCAAAAAGGCTTGAGTTTGACCTTAATTTTTAATAGGCCAGCCAGCCCATAGGCCCCAAACAAGCTGCCTGGCCTGTTTCTACCCCTAATTAGAGGAGCACAGGCCTAATGCCTATAGGCTTAAGAAATACACTACAATATTTTAGGCCTAAGGCAACACTTTTTAAAGGCAACATTTTGAAACCGTTGCATTTGGTCTGTATAGGCAATGGTTTTTTTGGATATAGAGTTTTGGCAATGAGTTTTAAGGCAACGCTAAGAAAACGTTGTCTTAAAACAAAAAGACAACATGTTAAAACCGTTGCCATATCTTTTACAAAGAGGTAACGATTTTTTAATTAATTTGTAATGTTTTGAAAGCATTGTCTTTTAATTGTTAATAGGCACTACAATTCAATCATTGCCTAAACTAATTGCCACCACTCTAAATATGTTTTCCTACTAAAATTTCATTTCCCACTAGAATTTATCAAACTCTATCAGAAAAGAAATGAAAATCTCTTTACAAAAAAAAACACAAATGAAAAATAGGAACTTTTCAGCCTGGCCGTCACTGCCTTCTTGCTCGAGCCAACAGGGGCGTTCCCATCCTCTTCCTGATCTCTCTTCTAATCCACCGTTTCTTTGTCACCGCCGCGTCTTTTCCATCACCGTCACAGTGAAACCCTCACCATCGTGGCCTCATTCGCGTCAGCAACCTCTCACCTTCACCGTCACTCGTGCCTTAACCACGACTGGTGAAAGTCTGCCTCGGCCTCTGCCCTTTGCCTGTTAGCCTTGCCGTGGACACGGCCGGAGAGCTACCTCATCTTCAAGCAGTAACTTTCTTGGGTTTGCTCCATCGGGTCTTCAAGCAGTAACTTTCTTGGGTTCACTCCGGCTCGCCGCCACTGCCGCTCCGATCCACTCTGAAGGTTTTCCGAACATGCCGCTCAGCTTCCTCCAGTCCACTCAACCTTGCAACTAAAGATAGTCACTTATCCGATTCTGAATGATTGTGTTGATTGTGTTGCTGGGGATAATCTTCATGATTTTGTTCATTGTGTTGTTAGGGTTAATCTTGAAGAAAAATGTCAAAAAAAATACTTTGAAGGCAATATTTATAAAATTGGTGAAGTTGTGCCCTAAAATATTGAACCATCAAACTCTTGTTATCATTAGAAAATAATATTTATAAGTTATCTCATCATAAAAACCCTATAGCTTAATTTGAGAAATTCTCCCAGTTGATACCATGGCACGGTGTTCATTCAAGACCCTTTTTTGTGGCAGGCAGCAACTATATGGTTCTGGCTTTGTATTACTTATTATGTAACCATTAAATGATATTGTGTTCTTGTGCTCTATGTGCTGATGTTACCTTAACTCCTCCAACTAACTTTCTGATTCTTCTTTCCAGATTTAAAGTTTGTTGAATTTAAAACTTGCTTTCTAGGTTGTAATAAATGGATGACTATGGCTGCTTTCAAAAATTTTGATGCACCCTCCTACTTTATAGTTCTTGCATTAATTTTACAGTATAACTTGGATGCATATTCTTTATTCAGACCGGCACTTTTGATCAAATGCAAGAGTACCCTTCAACTTCTGCAAAATTGAAAGGCTTGCCACGGGGTTTAGTACATGCTACTTCAAATTTTGAGTTAAGGCCTTTATGGCTGCCAAGTAGTTCAAGGTCAAAGGTATGCATTGTTGCACTATTCTTTTTACATTATAGCTCTTTTGAAACTGACATAAGATGGCCAATATATGGTAGAATGTAATGGGCATTCCAGCGATTATCGAAGCTGCTTCACCTGATGATTGCTTGGTGCTGATTATTTGATTGCAGGTTAGTGTTCACTCTAATCGTAACTTGCTGGCAGTTCCAGTTGGTATTACACAAAAGAATAATGTCGATGCCATGGTGCAAAAGGTATTTTGATTATTCATTGTATTATCAAAATTATTTGAATCACCATTCCTGATCTAATTTCATTGATTTCAGTTTCTTGCAGGAAATTTTACAATTATTGTATTCCATTACGATGTCAATGTGGATGAATGGTCGGATCTTGATTGGAGTAGCAAGATCATATACATAGCTGCTCAAAACCAAATAAAGTGGTATGTATACTGTTGGTCCTCTCAGTTCGATTGCCTAACACATATGCTTTCCTTATAAATATACTTATTATGAATGCATGTACTTCAATTGTTTATTATATTAATTCCTAAGTTATTATATCAATTCCATGTACTTTAAGTTGAGTCAATCACTTCTTGACAAGCCTTTCTACTTTTCAAAGTAGGAAATAGTTGTCAATTTGTCATGAACCGTCTCTTCCAAAAAATTTAAACTATTGAGAAGAGGCACATTAATGATTTTATATCTAGCACTCTCTCTTACATAATAGCCTATTTTGGGTTTGACGCACGAGCAATAGAAGAATGAGGGATAACAATAATCAAATTTTAGACCACTTGGTCATAAAAGCTTTTAAGCCATGCCAACCATTTCTCCCAAAAGTTTAAGTTATTAGATACAGGCACATTAATGATTTTATATCTAACAAGAATTAATATGGCTTCTACTATGGCAGATACATTGAAATTATCAAGGAAAAAGGATTGGAGATATCTCAACTAGCTCTTGACCCATATTCAACAGATATGCATCATAGAGTTACAGTCAGAGCTAGGATGAAGAAAGTTCATAAGTGCATTACTGTTAGAGACTATTGATATTTGCTGCTAATTAATGCCTGTCATACTAACACTTGAGTTTTTATACATGCAGAAGAGTCTATGAACTCAAAGGTAAAACTAAACGTTCAGAGGAAAGTCAAGGTCTGCCATGTATTGGATAACTCTTGCTTTCTTTGAACCTGGTTTTGGTGTCTAATTATTCAAGATGTTGTTCAATTCTGGATTTTATTCATGTGGTCTCATCCTCCTATCTCCCATCAAGATGGGAGATGTTTAAATAGAATCTTTCAATGTATTCAAAAGGGAAATTAATAAAATATTTTCTTTTACAATTAATGATATATTTTGGTATGCATCTATAATCATGTAATGGATGACACAAATTTCACAACTTGTGTAGGTTTGTGGAAGGTATAGCTCCTGTTTTCTCTCGATCTGCCTGGTATTGCACTTGGCATCTTATACAGGTAATTTTGTTTCCATAGTTCATAGGAATTTTAATTTCTAACTAAAGAAAACAACTAAATTCCTTTCAAAACTATCCCGAAATTTGTCGCTTGTACAGACACTATTCTGTTATGTACTCTGGTATACTGCCATGAGCTAAGGGATTGATGAATTTTAAAGCAATAAACTTGAGAAAAAGATGGAAGTATATTCTATATAACTATCTCCGGACTTGTGTGATCTGGAATTTTCTTGGAACCCAAGAACAAGTATGAAAGAAAATTACAGAAAATGAAATGACTTAATTTCACAATTGAGCCCCTGACCTGAGGAGAGGCTACCTTATCTCAAAACCACTTTGTATACAATTTTCTGTGCTCTCTCTTCACTCTTGCTTTGCTTTGTTAACCTTCCACAACTATTCTTGTAGGCTACTCTCTTAGCCCATTATCTATGATGGGCATTGCTTCTCTGCTGCGCCCCCTATATCTCATGTCTTCAGGTTTTTAGAATAAACTTTTGTTATGAGCCTAAAATTTACCTTTTACCTTTTAATAAAATTTACTATTTATTATATTCATTCATTAGATTTGTCAAGGCCCCAAAATGCCTGCAAATAGGTTGTCAGAGATGAGGTTGTGGATTGACTTTCTACTGTCATCTAGTAGCTAAGAATAAAATTTACTCCAATTTACTTGGATTCACTGCATGTTATTTGTTATAGAGTTTAATAAAGTTTAACTTTATCTCTTCTTTAATTTTTAGTATTCAATCTTTGCGTTGCATTAGTAATAGATCAAAATGGTCCATAGTTTTGGTAACTTATCATCGCCATTTTTGTTTTCTCAGAATGACCTTGTCCATGGATGGGGAATGGATATGAAACTAGGATATTGTGCGCAGGTGAGAATTACATATTTCTTGGAAAAGGTTTATAACTTCTATTCAAGATGGAATGTGTCATGTTTTCTATTCAACAATAAACAATTGGTCTTGTTTTCACTAAACTGACAAGCTCTTCTCCTTTTCTTAAAGCTTAATTTAGTGAATGAAAAAAATCATTTAAGTATCTAATCAATGTCATTTTTCAGGCAAATTGCACTAACAATGTGGGGATTGTTGACAGTGAATACGTTGTTCACAAGGGAATACAAAGTTTGTGTGGTAGTGGTCATGATACAACAAAGGTATGTTCCTCCTTTCTCTCTACATGTCTGAACTGAGTTTGTTTCTAGTCGCTTCCTTACTATTGCACTATGTTAGAAACATACATATATATTCTTGATCATTCTGTTATTTTTTTCAAGAGGATGTACCTTGTGAGGGCATCTGTTCATCTGTATATATTGCTTTTCAAAAGTCTGGATCTATGTGATCTAAATGATTTGTTGTTCTGTCTAAGTTGTTGTAAGTTAGTTTCCTTTATTCTTTGTTGTAACATTTGTAGGAGCTTTACAGTTTTATGTAAATATAGTTATTCCATAAATTAAGCTTGATACTATTTAGACCTTTGTATCAACCAATATTATGGACTACTATATATGTTTAAGATGATTTAGTTTACTTAGTTCTTTACTTAGTTGATTATTTAACAATGATTTATTTTATTTATGAATTTCAATCAGTTAATTAATTTTTTATTCATAATTAAGGTGGTTTCTAATTTATATCACAAAGGTTATATATAGAGTTTAATTTGATATAAAAAAGGGTGCAAAAGTTGTTGCCTTTATTGCATCAAACAGAATGCTTGATAAGTGTTGCCTTAAGTTGGAATAAAATGCAACACATAAAATGTATAAAAACCGTTGCCTTCATTCCATCAAAGGTAAACGTTGCCTTAAGTTAGCATAAAATACAATGCTAAAAGGTGTAAAAACCGTTGCCTTAAATTGAAATGAAATGCAACAGCATAAAGGGTGTAAAAACCATTGCCTTTGATGTAATAAAGGCAATGCTTTTTTAACATACTGTTGCCTTTTCACTATCAACCATTGCCTTAGAGAAAAGGTAACGTGAGTATAAGCAACCCTATGGAAAACATTGTCTTTGCTTAGAAAGTGTTGCTTGTAAGAAAAGGCAACGTTTTCTAAGTGTTTAGGCAACGCTTTTAAAACGTTGCCTCAGAGCTAATTTGTTGTAGTGATACAACTGAAAGGAACAAAGCCCATAAGTTGGGAAACACCAAAACACTTCACCTAGATTCTCTTACTAAGATCGAATCCACATTATCACATTTGGTGGATTTTTGGTCAGGTGGATTGACCATTGACCAACCCACACAATACAAACTATGGTATCATATTGGGCTTTTTTACGAATCATATGCACAATAGTATCATGTAGTCCTTTACCATTTATATAGTTAGAAAGCCTGACCCATTTAGCCCAAAGGTGCATTCTCCGGTACCTTTTGAAAAAACTCACATACCTTGCTCTACCTTAAAAGTTGGTGCTCCTCATTTCATCTCGCTACGAAACAGGTTCCAGAATACAAGTGATGACGACAGAATATTGGGTATTAGAATGGGTATAAGTGGGTTAGCATTCCTGCTAAGTTGTTTCCTAGCATAATAAGCCCTCCTTTGTTTGTGTCCCTAGTGTGCTTCCTCCACTCTCTTTGCAATAATCAATTGTGGGGGTTCCTAGAATGGGTACTTGGACCTCCAAGAGGTTCGAGGAGGCCCCATTATGGAGATCCTTCTAAGGAGGAGTGACCAACCCCATCTTGTGAGAAATGAAAGATTAGGGCACATGATTAGTGGGTAGTCCCATTGGATGTAGCACGGGTGGCAACGAAGAATTAAGAGCGGAGTGTTGGTGAGATTGTGGACCTTAGTGGCGGAGGAATGAGAAGGAGGAAGTAGAGAGAAAAGGATTCATTGGTTGAGAGAGAGTGAAGGTCACTACTAGAAAAAATGCTATTATCGACGGATTTTATCGACGGATTTTTGCTCATTACCGACAGAAAAATTTATGTCCGATAGATTTTTTGACGGATTATGATCATCGAAAATAATTATTGATGGAAAAAATTCATCGATAACTTTTACCAATGGAATTACCAATGGATTTTGTTAAGCAAAATTTGTCGGTAATGAGTTGAAAAAATTCTCTAGGAAATTCATCAACTTTTCGAATTATTGACGGATTTTTCCATTGGTAATTTTTAAATTTCATTTTTTCTTTTTAGTTTACCCACGGATTTATCTGTGGGTAATTATAAATTATAATTTTTTTTATTTTTTTAGTTTATCGAAAGATTTTTTGGTTGGTAATTATAAATTTTTATTTTTTACATATTTTTGTTACCAAAATTATTCTTTTATTTTTTCCTTCAGTTTACTGATAGAACAATCCATCAAAAATCGTAATTTTTTTAGTTTTTGTTAACGTACCAACGGAAAAATCTATCGGTAATTATAAATTTAGTTTTAATGAACATTTAGTAATTTGTATGTTACCTGATCATTTAGGAATTTATTTTTTATTAAAGCTAATTATAAATATATTTAATAATAAAAAATTATAAAAAATCTCCAATAAATAATAAACACAACAAATTTTACTTCGAAATAAAAAATAGATAAAAGTGTAAGAAAATGTACAAACACAAATAAAGAAATTTGACATATAACAGAGAAAAAAAAAACTATAACTAAAATCAGAAAAAGTCAGCAGTATCATCGTTTGCATCACTGTCACCACCACCACCATCATCATCAATATTAAGTTTACTAATTGTTTGATGCTATCTGCAAATAAGAACACCTACGTCAAGTAGACTCTACACATTATGGTAAACTTGAAAGCATTTGGCGAACATCATGGGATTGACAAAAGGCTAGCAAAATGGTTCTTGACTCTCTTCTCAAGATGTAATAGAATAGAAAGTCCTGAACTAAGGAATATTTATTGATTCGTTAAATAAGTGATTTTGTTTGCATTACAAAGTGCCAATTATTCCATATTGCATCATTTCCGTTGCGTTCATTTGACTTTAAATATCAACTCTTATCTTACCCATAAGATTTAAATCAGTTGGTGATGGAATGAAAAAAATAACTAAATGTTGTGAATTGTGTGCTTCTACTCGTGTGTTTCTAATGCCAAAGATTAGAAAATATTCAAAATATCATTATGTGATGTTCTATAAACCGATATGATGTAGAGCAATCATTGTTTATTTGGCTTGGCTTTCAAAATACAACTCGATTCTTGTGCTACTTGCCTAACAAAGGAACTATGTTAACTCCAAAGTTTCTAAATTAAAGTGAGCCATTATCAAAGAAAAATAGTAATAATTAAAAGCCGAGTAATGGCATCACATTAGTTAATGGCTGGACCTCTATGCTTTTTCTCTTCTGAATTGGCTTGCATTTGTTCTTGAAATAGGTTTCCTTACCTATCACACAGTTGTTTTGGTTTGAAGACAAAATGTCTTTCTATAGTTTCTGTTTAAAACCATGTGAGTTCCATATCCTTAAATCAGAGGTGAATGTACTCCAACTTTGGAATAGACATTTCCTCGTAAAGTGATTACACGAAAGAGAAGAGGAAACATTGTGAGATAAAGTATGTTGGTTATCCTTTTGAGCATGAACAGCGAGGTAAAGTATTTGACCTATGAATTCACCTTATAGGTATTGAATCTACATTTTGCTAACACTAACTGTGCAAATCAATTTTTAATTAGCATCGACACTCACGTGACTAAATTTTATACTTATTTAAAGTGATTCATAAATATGTAAAAAAAAAAATTTCATTGAAAAATTCAAATGAACTAACTGATTCAAACCACACAATAAGAACAAGTACTGCACTTAACTCGTTAGTTAATTTAAATAATTCAAATCACACAATCATTTTAGTTATACTATATCTTTAAACACATAAGGTACAGCCAACTTGAGCTACCAACAGTTGGTCATACCTAATGATTGCTTTGGATGACCACCAAACCAAAGCAATAAAATAGTATGAAAAAACTTTGGAATCATGGACTCAAGCTCTTAGAAAAAACAAAAAGAAGTGATTATAAACATATTTGAATTCAAAGTAAGCTTATACAAACATAACAGTCCAATGTGATACTTATTTCTCTTTACTATTTTACATACTACTCGAGTAGTTAGAGCCTGCACTTCAACTCTAAATTCTAATAACGAAACATAAAGTCACCTAGCAAAACTACCAATCCCGTTCAACACCCACGAGATTACATTATCCAAAATAAAATCACTACTTTTCTCCTAAATCCTTTCATGGGTTAAGCAATAGGCATAGGCTAGAGCAAAATGGCCAAACTTCAGCATCAAACCTGCCAACTTTAATTTTGTCCCCAACTTTGCTAACCTTATCCTTATAAGACAAGACTGTACAACCCTCAATTTCATTCTCCCATTCTAAGCATCCATAAAGTGCAATTCCAACAGCCTAACTAAAATAAGCATTTTTAAAATTTTGTAATTTATTACTTCTTTTTAATGAATCCAGCCATTCCAAATGTCATAATCATTTATGAGACTGTGAAACACAATGTGGTGTCAGTTGAGAAAAGAACTTTCCTCCCTCAAACTAGATTCAATACATATAAGTTGAATTCAGAGGCCAAATAGATGACAAGTTCAACCCAACAGTAATTCATGACAAAATTTCAGCAGCACCTCCTCTTAAATTAACATTCCACTCTTTAAATTAAAAAAAAAATTGACAGAACCTCCACCGAAACTAAGACATCCCAAAAAAATTAATTTCAATATATACATATATCAATCCGGTCAAATAAAATTCATAATACAATCAAATAAACATTTAAAGATCTTAAAACCATTCTAGAGCACACACCCTTATGACATCACAACATGTATATCCTCCAATTTCTGCATACACGATTAATCTCCACAGTAAACAATGCAAACAAGCGGGGAAGAACCTCTATGCCCTTCCCACCAGTCATGCAATCCCATTTTCCTACAACTCAATCTTAGAAATCATAGGTCTCTATCCTAACAACAAATGCAATTGAATAAGAAGAAGTTACTTATATTACCTTAAAAAAGCAAAGAGAATCATATGCTTCACTACAAAAATGTTCCAAGCGGATTCGATACTCTCGAACAAAATCAGATCTTGCTAAAGACGAAAAAGAATGATGAGAATACGAGCCAAACTACTTAAAACAAATCAATAGTTTCATAATTTGTATTCGAAATTAATACGAAATACGCTAAGCCAAGCTCATTGTTCTAAAAATAATTCCAATTCAAAAGCTTTAAAATTACCCAAATCCAAATTCAACCAAACCCCACAACTGAAAAGATCCAAACTTCTTGTAGCCCATATTAATAAGAAAATATCAAACTAAACCATATCAACAAATAAACAATCCAAATTTTTTGTAATCAAAATTAGCAAACCAAAACCAAAATAAATCAAATATCAATAAGTAACAGAACCTAATTATACTTAAAAAAAATACAAACGATGTAATATCAATAAGAAAGACAACTGTTGGAGGAAAGGGGAGCTTACCTTCTTCTTTGGGTCGGATGGCCAGCGATAGGGGGTGCAGGGTCACGCACGCGGGGTGCTGGGTCTTAATAGGGGTGTAAGGGTGGCACAGGGTGCCGTGGTGCTGGGCCGCTCGCTCGGTCGTTGATCACCGGGTCCATTGGCTTGTGCCTAGGTGAGGGTGAGAGGTCACCGGTTGCTTGGGCTGTGCCTGGGTGCGAGGGTCGAGCACGGTGGTCTGTCACCGGGGTCGTGCGTGGTTAGTCGCGGGGGTCAAGTGTGGTCATCGATAACGAGGTCACCGTACCAGTCGTGTGAGAGAGAGAGAGAGAGAACGAGAGTCTCGAAAGAGAGTGAGTGAGAGGGAGAGAAAGAGGAGTGAGGGAGCTTTCCTTTTCATTTCAGAGAGAAAGGGATATATTAAGTGATTTTCGAAATTTTAAATTACCGGCGGAAAAAATTCGCCAAAAACTTTTGAGAAAGAGCGCCAAAAATCTAAATTTTTATAATTACTGACAGAAAAATCCGTCGGTAACAAAAAATTTATTTTTTAATATTTCCATTGAAAATTCCGCTGATAATTTTATTTTTAAATAAATTTATTTTACTAAAATATTTTTGATGGATTTTTTTCGTTGGTAATATTATTTTTCAAACAATTTTTTTTCATATTTAATTATCGTCGAAAAAATTTGTCAATAAATACTGTGTATATCTGGTGCCGTTGGGCGTGCAATTTTCTGACGGATTTTCCATTGGTAACTGTCTGCAAAAAAAATATTTGTCTCTATTTTTTCCAATTTCTGCCGATAAATCTGTCAGAAATACCGATGGAAAAAATCCGTCAGTAAATTTATCAGTAACACTATTGTTTCTAGTAGTGGGTGAGGATGGGGACGAAGAAGAGGAAGAGGCATTTTAGGTTACTCATCCTAAGTATTAATAAATTAGGAGATATTAGCATAGATCAGACAACTAAACGGTAAGTGGTTGAGTTTTGATAAACCTTAAAAGAGATTAGTGTAGTTTATCCTAAAAATAATTTTCTGATATGCGAATGTGGTATTAATGCTCAACATCTCTAGGTAGGATTATATTGAAAGGTTTGAAGAAGGTTCATAAATTGAGAGATGCTACCACAGATTTGCCCCAACTACGGGTGTCAATGTTTTCCTTGAATTTATATTTATCTTAAATGCTTTTCAAACTTTCTCCTTTCTAATAAATGCATTATATATTTATGTAAGTGTTTGGCAATTATGTAAGCGCTATATACACAAATGCATTTGCTCTTCTTTATATTTGACAGCGACGATATTATGTCTTGACAGAGTCATAATTTAATACCAAATTCATTAATAATTATCAATGTTGAATGTTTGAGTTTTTTTTTTAAAAAAAAGTTGCATGTTTGGGTTTTTTTCAACATTTTTTTTCTTCAATATATATGCACTATGTTTGCATATAAAGATTTAATTTCGACGCACTATTGAATATTATCATTTAGTTATGTCACTGAAACATAATGGATATTTAGTAATATTTAAAGAAATATTAATAAATCATATAAAAGTATTAGTAAAATTTTTTGGCAACACAAACTATATATTACACTTGTAAAATGTTACTAAAGAGTTTATGCCTTTATTAGGATAAATTAATACTATACTTTTTTCCATTTATTTGTTGTTTGACATAGATAACGTACCGTATAAGTTTATCTATCCTTAACCCCTTTTACGTTAAACTGATAGGTAACTTTCTATTTTTATCTATTAGATTTTAATATATTAGATCGCTTTCTATTTTTAATATTTTATTAAAATATAATAATTCTTAAATAAAAAATAATGAGTAAAAATTATATAAATAAAAATAATTCTTAATAAATTATTTCATAATAACAAAATACATTAAAAATAATATATGATATCATTTTAGTTATATATAATAAAAATAAAAATAAGGTACAATATAAAATAACAAATATTTTAAATAAATAATAAATAATATATAATATATAAAAATTAAGGATTAATAAAAATGTTTTGGCTTAATATTTATTTTAAACTAAAATTTAAATAATTATTATTAAAAATATAAAATATTTAAATATATCAAGGAGTATATTTTATATTTATATAATTTATTGAAATAATAAATAGTTATAAAATATTAAAATAAATATTAAATTTTAATATAAATTAAATTTTAATTTGTAAATATTTAAATAAAAATATAAAAAACATATTTATATTCCTGGTAAATTTTATTTATTATTTTACTTTATTTGATATTTACTTATAATATTAGAATTATTTATAAATAAATAATAATATTAGAGAAGAACCATTCCTCACCCTCTGATCCCTCATCTTTCAGGAATTTTTTTTATCTTTGTAATTGGTTGAGTGAAAAAAAAATATATCCTTATTTCCAGCAGTGGTTTTAGCTGTGTAGTTCTCCTTGGAGAAAAGGTGTACAGACAACTAACATGATAGGCAATTTATGGATCCTGTGATTAACAATTTTAACGTGGTTCAAAGCCCTATTTATCTAGACGTTTCAATTTGGATAAATCGAGGCTGAGCATGAGTGATTGTTTACTTATTTGATAAACTGCTGAGTGATTATTATTATATTCTATTTTAGGTGTCAATATAGGATATTTATACCTAGAAATAGTGATTAATCTCCTCGAAGAATAAAGTTCACAAATGTGAATTTTGCCTCTGATCGTAAGACTATCTTCATACACACCGACATGAATTGAAAATTATTATATTTATAGATAATTTTTTTTATTGTCATTGGCGAAATGGCTAATATCGTTTTGCCACTTGTGATGCGTTTGGAAACTATCTTAGGACAGTGGAGATAGAGACAATATAAATACTAGAGATGGAGATATGAAAAAAAACTGTGTCTCTATCATGTTTGGTAATAGATTATAAGACATGATGATTGTCTCTGTATCTTATTTGGAAACATGGAGAGAAGACAAAAAATATATTATAAAGATATTGTTTACTTTTACTGAACTGTCGCCATTGGTCACTAGACCACCATCGATTGGCGAACCACCCATGATGATGAGGATAAAGGGAAATATTAAATATATATAGGGATATTATTGAAAAAATATATTAAATTTCTATTTCTGTATCTTATCTCCACTGTCATTCCATTTTGGAGATACAAAAATTTATGTATTTTGTATTGCGGTATAGAAATTTTTTTTTATATTTTGTACCTGTCTCCGCAACCAAACAGTGTTGTATTTGTAGTATCTCCATATTTTTTTTTTTATCTTGGGAAAAAAACCAAATGCCACCTTACATATAACAGAAGTGAGTATTTCCTCTCTTGTCAAAATCTTTTTTATACACCTAGTCATAGAATAATCTAGACCCGGGAATTCGAGCATAGCTAACATTGTTGACGAGATGCGATCACTTTTTCGGGCGTATTGGCGTGGTGCAATTGTGTCGTGTGACTTGCTCTGCAAACTGCTGCGGTGATCACTTAGCTAGAATGGGGGCTCTGCAACTAAAGGAGTTTGTTGTGTGGAATGTGCATCCACCAGATATCCAATCGCTGCTTTTGTGTGATAGGTAGTTTGCTTTTCTTTCTTACTTACTCTACCAAAAAAATATACACTCATAGATTTGACCTCATTATCTTACATTTAAGGGATCCAATTATATGCAAAATGTATGGGACTTTATTGGTTTTTGTAGATACAGTTTTAACATCTCAAATACACCCACCTATTTTTGATGTCTCGTGAACATTTTCTTTGTCATCACTTAAATTTAAAGTGTTACATGCATTCACGCCTATGCAAGAGTTTATTCCTGGGACACATTTATGGGGCCGTTTGGCACACCGTATTAGGCTAGATAATATAAGCTCATACAATACATTATGAATTTATCCCTCGTTTGGTGTGCATTTCGTGTTGTACTAACTTATCCGGCATTCTTACTTATACATCATTTTGATATATAACTTAATCATCCCTATGGGGGTGGGATTAGGCCTGATAAAGTTTCCAGTCTATTTTGCCCTAACACCTTCCTTCATCCATTTCCACCGTCTCACTCACAACATGGTGATTAACTGAACCCATGAGAAGTTGAAAAACTTTCTGGGAAAATTTTGAATAGTCTTTGGGAAATGTACAGAAATTCGTTCATTCTACTCCCTCCCTCCAACCTCTAATTTTCATATTCACACACTGCCTTCCATCCATTCCCTTTATTTCCCCCTCACTTATCATTTATTTCCATCCCCTGCACCATCGGTCACCAAAGTTAACCACTATGCGCGAGCTTCCACCAATGAATTAGTTTCAGCTATTGCGTCAACCATCGTCATTGAGAACTCTAATTCTAGTGATCGCATTGCGTTCGTGATGCTAGATCATAATCAGATCAGCTTCCTCCAACATCCTTAAATCTGAGGCCTTCCCCTCTCTCTAGCGAAATGACGTGGAATCTTTATTCTAATTTTAATTTTTTTGAGGGTGAATTAAGTAAAGTTTTAATTTTTGCTGTGTGGAATACTTCACCACCTAAGTTTGATCGGTGGTTATTGTGGGGTCATTGTTCAATTTGCTTTACTATATGTAATCCTTTCACCACTGAAAATATGCAAAATACATGCGAAATTTTCATGCAAATTTTATCCGCATATAATACCTGTGAATTTTATTGTGGATTTTCCATGCTGAGTAAATTGGGTGACATTTTATTGCGGATTCTGAAATCCACAGTAAAATCCGCAAGTAACTTTCCCTCCATAACGCGGGAAAATTTTACATGCGAATTTTTGCTGTGATTTTTTAACACGAAATATTTGCACAGGTAATTTTACAGGTAAAATGCCAATAAGCTTGATCAAAGTCATTTTCGCAGCTAAACCCATAAGAAGCTATATCTATGAATTTTGTTATGGACTTCTACAACGAATTTTTCTGTGGAAAATTATTTTGATGGGGATTTTGCTACAAATTGTTTCCTACGAAATTAGATGTGGTTTTTTGCTATGAATTTTACTACGAAATTTGTTTGCTATGGAATTTCCCATGAATTTTTGTTCTTGCGAATTTAGTTGCGATAATTTGCTATGAATTTTACTGTGGATTTTGGTTGTTGCAACTTATCTTGCGTCAAATTGCTGCAAATTTTGCTATGGGTCATTGCTACGAATTTTCTTGCAAATTTTTCATGTGAATTTAATTACGGATATTTGCTATGAATTTTCTTGTGAATTATTTTCTTATCAATTTATCTACGGAATTAAGTTGTGGATTTTGTTGCGGATTTGAGTTTTTGCGAATTTTCTTACAAATGTTTCATGCGAATTTAATTCCAGATTTTCACTGCGAATTTTCTTGCAAATCCTGTACCTACAAATCTATCTATAAAATTTTGCTATGGAGTTTGCCATGGAGTTTGATTGTTGTAGATTTTCTTGTGAATTCTTTTCTTGCGAATTTAGCTATAGATTCTTTCTGTAAATTTTGCTGCGACTTGTTTCGTGCAAATGTACCTTTGGATTTTCACTACAAATATTTCGTACAAATTAAGTTGCGGATTTTCTTGGGAATTTTTGCTACACGTTTTCTCCTAATATGAATCTTTTCTGAAAATTTGTTACAAATATGAATTTAGCTTCTCTTGCGAATTGTTTACATGAATAAAATAGAAATAATATTAATTACATAGAATACAAGGAAATCATCATAAGTTATGGTGATTTATGTGTAATAAAGCAATGCATGTAATTTGGCTGCCCAGTTTGTTTGTGCGCACTCCTTTTTTTAAGTGGAGTTAAGGGTTTGAACCCGATCTCTATGTTCTGCTAGTGTACTATTGCATTTCTATTGAAAATTGTTGTGGTACCATATCATAAATATTATTGTTGAAGAATATAAAATTAGAGAAATGCAATAATATACTAGTAACAAACCTGAAAAAACATGGAGGTGGAATTTGATCATTTACCCTTTACTTAAAAAAGTAGTGTACAAACCAACTAGATGCTAGCAAATTGCATGTTATATATAATTACAAGAAAAGTATTATAGCTTATGACCATTTTAGCACATTTAATAACATGTCAAAAGTCATTAGAGGGGTCCAACGATTTTGCCTAACAATTCGAAAATCTTGTATATTCTGGAATTAGAGACAGCTTTGAGGCTCGTCTCTACATATTCTGTCACAAAATTCGTCTGTATTTTAGTCAAGCAATTACTTTTATGAAGTCAATATTTTTTAGAGATGGATTTGGAGTCTATCTCTAATTACGAATATTATTAAGCTATGACTAGAATTAAGCTCAACAAGTATGGTTCCTGGTCCCCATAATTTTGGCTTCCATTTTTTAGGAAATGTATTAAAAATTCACCTATTGGTATGAAATTATATAAATGAAATGCATATGTTATTTTATACATGGTGCTTATTCATGTAATTTTTACTCACACTTTTAACCCTAAGCTAAACACACCATAAGTTTAAAACAATTTTTTTAAATTTTTTTATTTATTATAAGTTTAAATAACAATATTTTTATATTTTTAAATATGTTTGAGTAAAAGATTTTAATAAAAGAAGAATCACTAGAAAAAAGAAGAAAAATAATTTTTTAAGAAGTTATGAAATTAATCTCCTAAAAAAAATATTTTTATGACATAAAAAAGATATTTAAGAATAAAAATATTTTTTACAGCCCATTTTTGCTCTTCTACTTTGAAGAAAAGATTTTCTACATTTTAAAAAATAATATTTATATTTTTTATATGTTTGGGTAAAACTTTTTTACTAAAAAGAATCAATACAAAAAGTACAAAAATATTTTATAGGAAGTTATATTTTTTAATTTGTAGAAAATGATATTTTTACAGAGCTTAATCTAACCACTTCATCCGTGTAAAATATTTTAACATACTCATTAAATCATATATTGTCATAATAGCGAGTATGTTAGACTCAATTACTCACTAACTCGAAAGCCTTTCAAATAAATATACATAATTAGTTTATTGTGAAAACCTTTTTATGTTGTCAGTGCATCAAACAAGTTGTTAAACTTACTTCATTCAAATGTAAAATCATTTTTACTTTTTTAAAAATATCATGTTAAGAGATATGTTTGTTTTAGATGAACATTCAAACCAACTTTCTTTTATTTTTTTTAAATCACCCAAACTAGCTCATTATTTTGATAAAAATATATTTTTTATTGAAAAAAACTACTTTTTTATGATTTATATGTTCATGCAAATTTTTCATTAAAACTAGAATTATTAAATAATATTAAAAGTTTTTTTTGAACTTATAATTTCCATATTTTATGTTTAGAAATTAGAGAATCTTTTAATTTAATATGCAAACATAAAATATTTTCTAGCGATCTGTAAAAAGAGATTTTTCTTTCACTAAAAATTCCCAATAAAAAATAGATTTTACAGGCTTGTTTTTTGATAAATAGATTTTCCATACTTTTTAAAATAAAATAAAACAAGTTTCCACCTTTTCAATGAAAAAAAATTCTTTACGAATCATCAACTCAAATAGCGCCCTAATTTCTAATATCCATTCAGGGTACCCCGCCAAAGTCCTTTGCCCTTTATTCTCTCTGAAACATTGCAAAACTGTTGTTTGCTCCCATAGGCCATAATCTTTCAATCTCTGTCGATCTCTCTTTCTCTCGCCCTTTTATGCTCTCAAAACCCTAAGTCCCTAATAATGGGAGAAGCTCATTATTCACCTGTGAATTAGGCCAACCTCTTCCATAACTTAATTCGTGTCTCCCTCTTTTCAACGGTCGCGGCCAAGTCCTCTGCTTTGGAGGCGATGCTGTTACTAGTGGCCTCCTTCACATACTCACGACCACCGTGAATGAATTCGAGGACCAGTGCCAGATCTGTGCTCGTCCCACTGACAACCCTCGTGAAACCCTCCTATTCGACATTTAGTGCCCCACTCTCGATAGAAGTCTAAGCTTCAGGCTCTTCATTGTCCCTGATGGTCTAACAAGTTTCTTTCTTTTCATTCTTTCACCCTCCCTCTTTGTTTTGGTTGATCACTTTTCTTTTCTAGTTTATGCATTCTTGTGAACTAGTAATAGAAAACCATTTTTTCTGTCTTTGTTTGGTTTGGTTAGAAATGTTGCGTTCGGAATTTTTTAAAAAGAAAGGCAACATTTGTGAAAAAGCATCTTACTGGAGAACTCGACAAGTAATGTGAATAGGAGATTTCTAATTACTAAATTAATTAGAAACTGACATTACTTCCCACAGATTGAGACTAATTCTGAGGAAGCTGTTGCACAATCCAATCTATGCCATCTGATTTGCAAATTTGGGTAGACTTTATGGGAGAAAAGAAAAAATGGAGAGTATCTGGGCTTGGTTCTTTAGGCAGGTCAATGAAAACTATTACTCCAGGAACTTCACTAACAATGACCATATCAGAAGACATTGACGAAAAGATAAGAAGTGAAGTTCATTCATTCAATGCTTCCTTACAAGCTCAATTGGAACAAAAGAGGCTGGAGAAAGAAGACATGAAGAAGCAGTTATATGAAATAAGAAATACATTGAATATATTGATAAAGAAATTAGGCTATGAAGCAAGTTCTTCTCATTCAAAGCCTATATGCCATAATCAAAATAATTCAAGTGATGAAGAGGATTCAAGTGATGAAGAGAATGAGGATAGTGCATCATAAGAAGACTCTAGTGTATAGCTGCTATTTATTGAAACTATTAATTTGCTTTATATTTATCGATCTTAGTACTTAATCATATATGGTGACAAATGACTTATGAATTTTTATTTAATTTGAGTAATGCATTACATTGAAGTTATTATATTATGAGCAGATTTATGTTTCATTATTGAATTAGACATTTTGTTTATTTAAGAGTTATTATAAATAGATTCTACCTATATATATATATATATATATATATATATATATATATATATATATATATATATATATTGACAGGTATAGGTGAGAAATAAATTTATCGAACAATTATTAAATTTGTTCAATTTGGTTGCAAATTTAATTTCCTATGAAAGTTATATTACAAATGCTTTGTTCTGAAAATTGCTATGAATTTAATTAAATTTTGGTTCATATTTCTTGTAAAATTTATCGTAAAATTTATTATTTGCCAATTTTGCTGCAAAACCTACATATGCAAAATTACTTGCAAAATCGAGTTTTGAAAGGTACATTACTTGCAAAATTTACTGCAAAACATACATGCAAAATTATTTGCAAAATCAACTTTGTTGTGAAAATTACCTGCATAATTACTTGCAAATTCAAATTTTGGAAGACCATGACAACTTGTGGATTCTATTGCAAATCAAATTACTTACTGATTTTGTTAGGACAATTAAATGCGAATTTTGATAGGAATATTACCTGCACAATTACTTGCAAAATTAAATTGAGATTACCTACAAGTTTTGTTGTGGGTTTAGTTACCTACAGCTTTTTGTTGTGAAAATTACTTGTGAATTTTGCTGCAACAATTTAATTTGAGGGTTTTCTTGCGTAAACGATATGCGAATTTTCCTGCAAATATTTATCGCAAACACAATTCGCAGTAAAATACACAGCAAAATTCCTTTCACTTACACACCTTGCCATGAAAATTAGTTGTGGATTTTTTGTATTTCTTGTGAAATAATCCGTAGTTAATTACTTGTGAAATTCAAAATCTGTAACAACCAATTATCATTGAGTATATTACCTGTGGATTTTTCTTTTTAACAAAATCCGCATGAAACTTGCTTACCTGCAAATTTTAAATAGAAACCCGTAGCAAAATTCTTAGGTAACAGGTAAGTTTTTAGTAGTGTTTATCAAAATAATAATAAAGGGTGTTTTTGTCATGAAGATATTGTTTTATCCTATGTAGCATACCACCAAACATTGCACAGTATTAAAATTTTATCTAGCTTTATCCAATCACCCCTTATCCTATCAAGTCTTATCCTATACAGTATGCCAAACATGCCGTATGAGTATTATGATATCATTTTTAAACAAGTATTGTTTTTAAAATACCCATGTTCGTTTAAAATTAATATTAAATACATTTTAATTTTTAAAAAGTTAGAATGTACTCTGGAAAATTGTTTTTATCACTTAATTACCTCTCGTTTATTAATATTCTTCTCAGTTGTTTCCCTTATTTAACAAGGATATAATAGAAAAAGTTAACAATACTTTATAGACTTCTTAATGTACTAAATAAATATGAAGAAAAAGTGACATTTATTTATAAGTAGATATTGTACTTGATTTGGCTTCATTTAACAAATGGAGAAAAGACAGGAAAAAGAAAAGTCTAAAAGCTTCCTCTTCACCTCTTTCCTCCTTATTGCTTGTAAAACGTTCAACAAATATTATCTTAATTATTTTCAAAATTAAAATAACTTACACACAAATTAGATATGAGAATTTATTTAATTCATTTATATTTTCTACCCAAAATAAAACCGAAACTTGTATACCACTTTGCTTAAAGCACTTATTTTTCAAGAATGTAATGTAGAAGAATCTAGTTTATTTAAAATAGGTACTTGATGCATTTTAAAGGGTAACGTATCTCAATTGTTAATTGTATTAGAATAGAAATATTGACCAAACGCCTTGGCTAGTTCCTAAGGAGCTTGGATAAAGGGTCTCATAGGTTGCCAACGTGATGTGTAATCCTTTGAAGGAACACCCACAAATTTAGCCTAAATCATCTACTGATTGGGCACAATTATGATCATAATGACATGTATCTAGCTAGAATGTAACTCTGTGATGCCTCAAGTCCATGTGTCCTTGGCTAAGCCTAACATAGCCTTTAGGTACCTTGGAAACCCTCCGATTCATTATATTGAGAACCATGCTATTGTTAAAGTCTATATTTTTATGCAGAATAGGCTCGCTACAGCAAGAAGGTGAGCAGTCATGTGATGCCTCAAGTCCACATGTCCTCAGAAAAGCCTAATATGACCTTAGTGTCCCTAAAAACCCACCTATATTGACCGGGGAAGCCCTAGATGCTTGAAGGATCCTTAGTATATAAAGCAGGTGTTTGTGACACCACTATAGCAGTGCAGGACAGCTAGAACAATGGTAAAGGGCAAGGACACCATTCTAGCCTCGTGTGTCACCACTATAGCTGTCAGGTGCATGGATTTCATGATGTTGGGTTTGTGACACCCTACTAAACCCAACTACGCTTAAGTTTGCATTTGGATTCTATTAGTCGTTACTTATGCCTCGTATTCATTTTATTGTGAAATTAACTTAGAAAAATAGTGGATGATTTTTTGTTGTTGTACAAACTACTTTTTGAAAGCTTAAATCTGTAGCGAGAATTGAAGATATAGCGTTATTATTGCATTCACTAATATCAGAACTTGAAAAACACAAATAGTTATACGGAAGTAATTGGCGTGAGTAATTCTACGATATCTAGGTAATACACATTACTTTAGTCATAGATAGTTGTAATTAGTCGAGGAAATACATTACATAAGTTTGATAGAAAGTATGGCAGACAATTCTTAACTAATCTACAACTAACAATCCAACACATAAATCCAAATTAGATCATAGATAAATACATGACTAATATCAGCTCCTAAAACATAGGAAATGGAGACTTAATCCCTAGATGATAATTTTCCTTCTTGCTTGTTATGCCATCATCTGCCTATTGATCAACTCCTGGAATGTAGGATCCTTTACGGACCAGAAACTCGACTGCATTGGAAACTTGACGACTCAGCTTCAAAAGAATTTTCATCCTCATCATTGGAGATGTAAAAGTCACTCTATGAAATAGGACGTTTCTCTATATCGGGTACTGTATGCGTCAGGTTACCATTAGTAGGGGTACCTTCATGAGGGACCTTCAGCCCTCCTTTCTACTCCAAGGGATGATATTCTAGCAATGTTTCCTTTGCCAAAGCATTTGGATTGGCCCATCCATAATCAGGTTTCATAACTTTGCAGTGTTATGCCTAACCCAATGGTTGCTCCTATAACAGGAGTAGAAGAAGATACAGGATGGTACTTTGTTGTAGGAAGTTCAACCAGGGTAAGAGAAGGTTCTCCAAAAAGACTCAAATACATGCAGTGTTCTACTGTGGTAGTGGTCCTAATCATGACAGTCCAATCATCTTCGAGCTCACAGGTAGTGGGGCTCGTCTTCTAGGTCATGGTCACCTTGTGATCCATACATTTCTGGGAATGACACGGAAATAGACATAGGAGTGAAAAATACATGATTCCCCAGTAGGAGTCCCAAAACACTACACGTGCCATCATTGTCTTTCCCAGCACTTCGGGTTTATTTTAGAAAAAGGTAGGGATATAAATGGTTCAATTACCAGATTTTCACAAGCATAATTAGCCGAAGTGCAGTTGCCTTTAAACTACTCTTATAACATTAACAGGAAATATCTATTCAGTCATTCATCAATCATACATATCATGTGAATCGCAAACGAGCAATAAATAATTTATGAGATGCATGCATTTCATGATTTCTTATCCTCAACATTTACTTGAGTTGTGATCATCATCTTTCCTTTGATTAATATTTCTTTCAATTACTCAAGCAAAGCAATATTAAAGTAAGATAGATTCACCATAACTGTATGCATGCACTTAACATTTTATATATCTTTAACTTGATTCGGTTCTTCACTCACTGAGTGCACCAAAACAAATGTCTTAAACCACCTCTGTGGGTAATGAGCTCATATCGTGGCCGTTGCCATAACTTGTTCCGTGAGAAAATCTTAACGGATGGGGTGAGGGGCTAAGCAGTGAGCTTTTCCCATTACTTTTCATGGTTTGGCTCAAGTCCACTTTTCCACACTTCATTGCCTAACTCAAGTCCACTTTTCCAAACTATCATTGCTTAATTTCATCAGTGCCATATATCATGTTTCATATGCAAAACTTCTTGACATCTAACATTTCTCATATGCTTCATCATGGTAGCATATTATCATTTAATACAATGCATACTCATGATCAATATTCAAGGGTCTACATTATAGCAAGTATAGCACCTTGAAGTATATATGATTAACTACTCAAGGTATCACATTTATAACATAGCAAATATAGCACCATGAAACATTTGTGCAAATAATAAACCATTCATAACATTTCATACATAATCAAGATTATAGGTCAGAGGTCATACATTATGTATGTCTCAAGGTCATTAAGTCCTGTTTAACTGAAATATAAGCTTTTAGGTCAAGAACTTAGTTCTCTTAGTCATTTATGAGTGAAAATTTCCTAATTAAGTGTAATTATAGATCATATATCTTATTACATTTATCTTAATCTGAATGGCTTGATTTAAATAACATTTAACTCTTTTGAAAAAGGAAATTTTGGATTTACCCTTAGAAGTACTATTTTTAGTTTGTAGAGTTTTACAGCTTTTTACCAATTTTGGCATGTCTGAATGAAAAATTAATTTCTCTCACTACACTTATCGCCTTAGGAAAATAAAAGCATGCTCAGATTCGTGACTTAAAGGCCTTTCTCTGAACGAAATTTTCATAGAAATATCCCAAGTGAAACGTCTTTTATACCCTTACAAAGTCACCCTATTCCAGCAGTGTCTAAAGACTCAACCCGTGGCTTTTTTTCTAAATTCTGGAATCACGTCCACATTTTTTATGCATGTATTTTATATCTATGTGTTGCTTATGATTTCAGCTTTCCAAAAAAACTATTTCCACACGTTTTGAATTTTTTTAGAGAAAGAAAAGCTCATTTTAGTGTCAAGGGATCGGACAACATCTTCAGTAAAAAGGCTGAACTTTGTAAAATTATATCTTAAGCTAGAGAACTTGCTTTTCAGTGATTCTTTTTGGAGAGTGTTCTTTATTAGTCTAGTTTGTAATAAAAATAATTTTATTCTGAAAAACTTTACATTCTATGAGTTTCATATTTCGTAATGGTTGCTATCAGAAAATAGCCAAAATCCAGTACCTATCATTCATGTTTTATGTTATTTCTTTCAACACAAGGACCACACAGCATATTTTAAACAACAGTTTAGCATAAAAACATCATGAAATCACTTAGGAAGTAGAAAAGAAACATTTTTATCAACAAACATAGGCTTCATGGCATCCTAACCATGAGTAAGGTTATATGCCATCGAGACTTACTCAACCAAAGAGAGGGCTCCTACCTCTTAGTGTAGAGGCTTAAATGAATCCTTCTCTTCATTCTTAGAACTTGATCAAAGAGCTTGATGTAGGGTGACCCTTCTTGAAGGTTTAATAGAAAACTAGTGTCTTTGAGACAATATTTTTCACAAGAGTTAAAAAGTTAACTCTTGCAAGGCTTGTGAAGTATTTGGGTTAAGATTCAAGTGTTTATGTGAGGTTTGATGATGGAGAAGCTTTCTTTGAAGTAAGGAGTAGAAGAGGAAGAACAAGAATAAGAGAGAATGCTAGAAGTCTTGGAAACTTAGCAAATGAGTAAAGGAACACAATGAAACACAACTTGGTCCTTTATATAGACCTCAAGTATGGCCATGTTTGGGGATGATTTTTGTCTCCAAAAACACATTTTGTTAGATCATTTAGTTAGTGTAAATACTAGTTAGGATTTAGTTGAGGTTACAGTTAGTTTTTATGCCAATTAAACGCCTAATGTAGCTTAGCCCACACCTATATAAGTTGATAATGACAAGTTGTCAAAACTTTGACATTTATCAAGCTTTCACTAAGACATACAAGCTAAGATCAAATCACAAGTTTTCCTTCCAATCAATGATGATGTAACCGTAGGGTGTCATAGGGTCATGGGATGACTTTTCATTCTTTCATGCATGCATGTATATCATATATTCTTGTCATGAGACTCTAGGATTACTACATGATTTAATCTTTAAGCTTATGTGTGTAAAATGCATGAATATGTGGCTGAAAATATGCATATGATCATGATGCATGTGATATATTTTCTTGTCTTGTCATAGCATTTAAATCATTTACTTTGTCAGTATCCCACTTATACTGTTAAATAAGTTGTCTGTAGAAACTTATTCTGATAAATTAATATTCTAAGCTAGAGATTTGCTATTTTAGGTTAGTTTAGCTTTTAACCATTTTTAGTATAAATCAAATGGCTCATATTCATTCTTGCTTAAAGACAAGCTTACGGATTTGTGCAATGGCATTTTTGAAATTCTATTTATAAGATGAGGGTATCTTTATCATTTATTTTAAGTCAAGGGTACACTTGTAATTTCCTTTTCGGAGTAAGGGTATATTCGTAATTTCACTAGGTAATGGCAATCTTGTAATTCCTTGCATCTTTCTCTAAACACACTTGATTATTATAATATAATTTATTATAATTCATGACACTTGTCCTCAATCTATTGGTTTTACCCATTTTTCATCTTAATCATTAATTAGGAGTAATTAATCTTTCTAATTAACTCCTTACTCCTTACCATTTATTTAACTTTTGACCTTTCATTGACTCATTATATTTATTAGCTATTCACTCAAGCTGATTAACTTAATGAACCATTAATGTTGACTTTTTACCACTATGGTGCCAAGGTCAACGATCTAGTCGGTAAATCAATTGCTCGAGTTCATCGAGTCAATTAGCCTAGACAAAATTTGGGATGTTACAGGGTTCATGGTTAACTGTTATAGTAGCCATGCATGGATTCAGAGTGAGTGTTTTAGGTATAGCGGTATCCCTCGTACTCGAAATAGTGCAAAACGATGTAGTTTTGTTGAATGAGCCCCCTGCCCTATATATACGCCCTTTTGCATTTTGATGCAGAAATCCGAATCCCTAGCCCCCAATCTCTTTTCCTCCCTCCCTACTCTTAACCCTACTCAAATCTACATCCTCCAAACTTTAAGGTATATGTTTGTTGTTAGTTTATGCTCTCTTTCTCTCAATCTTCCCACTCTTATTCCTCCATTTTTGTTGGTTTATGTTTGAAGCATTAAAATTGCTAAATGTGACTTTAGAGGTAAAAAGTATGTTATAGACATGATCTCACAAATTACATCAAGCTTAGAAAAATTATGACTTTTGAATATAGCCGGAAAATATGTTTAGAAAACTATGGAACCATAATTGTTATGTTGTATGCTATAGAAATGTATGATATGCTTAAGAAAAGATTTATTGTGAACTATATATTTTAGCAAGATGCCAAGTTGCTAAATACGTATTCATGAATTTATGACATCATTATGTATTTAAGATTTGAGATTCCAAGCTACATTTTAGAATATTCAGTTAAGATATATATTGGAATGTGATTTAGAGTATGATTTAGCTTCGAAAATGAATATGTTATTATGATTTAGCTTCAAGAATAAATATGTTATTATGTTTTCAGAGTTACTTGCCAAGTTCATAATAATATGTTAGCTTGAGAGATGACTTTAGAATTTTAGTTTTCATGATACTCAGAAGTATGGATTCAGTATGATTCATAGATACTATCATATACATATTCTGTAGGCTATTGAAATCGCAATCCCTGCAATCTGGTGATCCCTTGGGAATGATTTCATAGCCATAGTTATACTAAAGTCAGATTATTAGAGTTGTATGAGTCTAGATCTTTCAGAGTTTTAAAAGTTTTCATATGTATTCGATTTATGCACAAACTAGTTTAGATGGTAGATATAGAGAAACAGACAGTAAATTAATGACTGTAAAAGATCTTAGCCTTGGTATCAGGTTGTCTGCGAGAGGACAATCTCACCCCCAGAGAAATCAGAGAATAGAACCTAGTTAGGTGTCCAAATTCGGGATCTTAACAGGTACCTATAAAGATAAGAGAAATTAAAGGACAATTATTATTATTATGACATAGATATTTATCATGTTCAAAGTACTATTTCTCGAGGATCAACCGTACCATTAGTTAAAATGATTTCATGATAAATTATGAATTTAAAAATGCTTGTGTATGAATCTATGGAATGAAAAGTGTTTTCTTAGCTAACTATGTATGTAAATATCAAATAACTTATGCTTGTTGCATATATATTGTATTTTTGTATATTCCTTAGACGTCCTATGTGAGCTGTGGGTGAGAATCCACTCATCGAGTTTGATGACTCACCTTTCTCCCTTCCTAATTACAATTGCAAGTCTAGTTGTCGCATAGTCACAAATTCAGTAGCCCGTAGTTGTCCATGCTAAATTTTATATTGTAGTAAGGCTTAGTGAGGTTATGTTAGAATTAGAGTACTCCAGTAGATATGCAGGCAATATGTAAACATGTGTTCTATTTTAAGATTGTGATACGCCAGATACACGTGTGCTAGGACCAGTCTAATATGGCTCTAGGGTCCTTGGGAACCACCCGTGTTGCTGGGAAGGCCCTAGATGTGTGAAGGGCCAGGGGATAGAGTAGAAGCTATTGCAGGATTCTGCTGAACAGCCTCGCTACAGTGAGCAGGCCCAATGTCAGCACAATACAAAAAGATGTAGTTTTACTTGCTGATACCCCACTCCTCTTTAAAGTCTTCCAGTCCCGTTTGGGCATCAGAAACCCGAACCCTAAACCCCCAAAACTCATATTCTCCCTCCTCACTCTTATCCTCTATCAATCTTGCTTCCTCCAAGCTTCAAGGTAAGTTTGGTTGATAGTTTATGCTTTCTTTCTCTTCTCCCTTTCACGTCTTATGGTTTCAATTATTGTTATTCCTCATTGTTGTCAAGTAGAGGTGCTCCTCCAATGTTGTTAGAATTGTTCTAGAGTCATCTAACTGTGGTTAGAGTTTGTTCATGTGTCCTTATTGCTCTATGATAGTTGTTGTTGTCATTCCAAGCTTTTGAGGTCAAGTTGGTGGTGCCCATATACTTCCAACCCCAAACGATAAGTAAGTTTGATCTCATAGCCTTAGTTTTATCATTATGAATATATTTATTGCATTATGATTGTGAAATATGAAGATTTGATATATATGATTTTACATGATTATGTCAAGTTAGAAAAATTATGATGATAACATGAAATAATGAGTTTTACAAAATCGTGGGATCGTGATTGCTATGTTCTGTGTTATGGAAAATGTTTTACATGTTTGTGAAAGGATTTATTAAGAAAGTATGTTTTGCAACAAGTTTGATATTTTACCAAATATGTTTTATGAGTTTATGATATCACTATTTTTTTTATAAGATGTTGGATTTTAAACTATGTTTTTAGAATATCAAGTTTAATTATTATGTTTTGGAAGGTTAGACTATGCTTTAGAATATTCAGTTAATATTTATATATGTTGGAGAAATGTGAAACAAGAATATGACCCTTTTTACAAATAAATATGTTATATGATTTCCAAGTTTTATGATTATAAACTCCAGTGTTTTGAACCATAATATTAGAGATTTCAAGAATATTGAAAATATGTTAGCTTAAGATATGAACCTAGTTAGAACTTCAGTTTTATGGTACCAAGAGGTACAAAATTCAATATGAATCATAGCAACTGTCAGATACATATTTTGTAGGCATGAAATTGGAATGCCTAATAACCGGTGATCCCTTTGGCACGATTTTCACAGCCATAGTTATGCTAAAGTCAGATTGTTATAGTTATATGAATCCAAAACTCACAGTGTACTAAGAATTTATAGGCTTTTCAGTTATAGTTTTTGACAAATTAGTTTATACGATAGAGATAAGGAAATAGACAGTTAGTTAATGGCTGTGACAAGATCATTAATCTTAGTACCAAGTTGTCCGTCCGAGGACAACATTGCCCCTCAGCATACACAGAAAATAGGACTTAGTTAGGTACCCATAGCTTGTTCTGACAAAGTTTATGATTTTACAACTTTTGTTATTATATATGTATTTATTATGTTCAGCAAATACTATTTTCTGATGCTATGTCACACCCTCAGTTAAAATGATTTTATGATTGATTATGAATTTATAAATGTTTGTTATGAAATTATGGGATGAAAAGTGTTTTCTTATAAAACTATGTATGTAAATATTATCAAATTATTTATGATTGATACATGTATATTGCTTTATGTATTCTCTTAGCTTACATTGTTGTAAGGCTTAGCTTAGGCTTATGTTAGTTTAGAGCACAGTAATAAAACTCGAACCGATAATCGACTCGGCCGAGGCACCGAGTCACTGGTTGAACCGGTGGATTACTGGTTGAACCGGTTGAACCGGAATTATAAGAAAATATATATAAAAATATTAAAAAGTTAAATAAAACACAATAAAATGATAACTAATTAATAATTTAACACTCTTTAAGGGGTCTAAATGCAAAAACATAAATAAATAACATAAATTACTAAATATTATTGACATTTCACAATCTCAAATTACAATTGACAAGTTCAAAATATAATTATACAAATAAACACATAAAGTTTTATATCATAAATTCACAAGTATGACAATATAAACAAAGTTATTATATTTTTCTATAAATCAGATTAGATTTTTTTTTTAAGATTTTCAAAAAAGACATCATTTAGTAAAAAAAAAAAGCAAAAAAAAAAATCGATTCGACCTGCCCGGTTCAACTGACCAAGTCACTGATTTTGATTCAAAACCGGTCGAATCAAACCGAGTCGCACCGATTTCGATACGAGACCGATCCAATTTGTGGCTCGAACCGGTTTCATGACCGGTTTTCCAGTTTTATGGTCAAACCGGCAGGTCTGAGCCAGTTTTTACAACTATGGTTTAGAGGGGCTCCAATATGCTTGTAGGCAGGATTCAAGCCATGCATGTATTTTGAGACATTGTAGTTATTTTTAGAGTTTATGAATTTTCATATATTTTACCAGAATTGAAGTATATATTTCAATTACTGATTTTGATTTAGATTATGTATTAGATTAGCTAAGTAGTTATAATTTAGATTTTCGTGGTCGAGCGGCTTTTCATATTTATATCATATGATAAACCAGTTTATGATTTCATGATCAACGATTTTAGCTCAGATGTTTTTAGAGTTTGGATACTAAATGCTTCTAGTTTTATGAATTCAAATATTATGTTTTAATTATAGAAGTTGATATTGATTTAGAAGAAAATCATATTTTAAGTATTATATTACGGTAAATTATGCGTTTAAATAAACACGTCATCCAGAAGGCTTGTGTAGGGATGAGATTCCTCACATACCTGTCACGTTCCTAAGTTGGGTCGTGACAAAGATATTGTAATTATTTGTAACACCTTGGATTTTAAATAAAAAGGGTTAGAAAATTTTTTGAGCCAAAAATGGTGTCAGTCACCCTTACTTGTCATTTCGAGTCCTGAATTTTACCAAGTCTAGACCATACACGTCCTTGAAGGGCTATATGATAAAATTACATTCATGGGATCAAAATTCCTAGTAATTGTTCCCTAGACAAAAATAAGTTTAGGAGTGATTTTTAATAAATTTTATGAAACCTTTAAGCATTTCGATTGTAGTCTACAAGTTTATAAAATCGTAAGAATTCTTGAATTTGAACTAAAACCCAAAATTTGGATTTTGATTTGTTGGGATTTTGATTTTTTTGATATTTTGTTTGAATCCTAACCAGTTTATGATTTCAAGATCAGCGATTTTAGCTCAGATGTTTTTAGAGTTTGGATACTAAATGCTTCTAGTTTTATGAATTCAAATATTATGTTTTAATTATAGAAGCTGATATTGATTTAGAAGAAAATCATATTTTAAGTATTATATTATGGTAAATTATGCGTTTAAATAAACACGTCATCCAGAAGGCTTGTGTAGGGATGAGATTCCTCACATACCTGTCACGTTCCTAAGTTGGGTCGTGACAAAGATATTGTAGTTATTTGTAATACCTTGCATTTTAAATAAAAAGGGTTAGAAAATTTTTTGAGCCAGAAATGGTGTCAGTCACCCTTACTTGTCATTTCGAGTCCTGAATTTTACCAAGTCTGGACCATATACGTCCTTGAAGGGCTATATGATAAAATTACATTCATGGGATCAAAATTCCCAGTAATTGTTCCCTAGAGAAAAACAAGTTTAGAAGTGATTTTTAATAAATTTTATGAAGCCTTTAAGCATTTCAATTTTAGTCTACGAGTTTATAAAATCGTAAGAATTCTTGAATTTGAACTAAAACCCAAAATTTAGATTTTGATTTGTTGGGATTTTGATTTTTTTGATATTTTGTTTGAATCTAAATTTGGGGTATTTCCTTATTTATATTTATGTTTTAAAGTTAACATTAACTTAAAAATAATAAATGTAAATAAGTGTATTCTATAAAACATTCTAGAGAGCATTGTAGCTGTCAGGGAACAGTAAGGCGATGCAAAGGATGATTTTATCCTCTCTGGTGAGTGCTGTAGCGGTCAACATAATTATAAATACTCCTATTTCGGGGTCCAGACCATTCTAGACATACTCAAAATCCCTCTCAAACACGAGCTCTCACCAGAAAACGTGGTTTCCATGCTCTAAACTCCATTTTCTTCCAATTTCTTCAAGTTCAACTTAGGATATTCCATTATCTAAGCTTAAAGTCTGTTATCTTGTTAGTTTTCCTTCATTTCCCTCAAGTTTTCCTTGTTTTGAGGGGGTTCTTTATGCTTCTCAAGGGAAAGAAGCTTTCTACCTTGTTAGAGATGGATTCTTTAGTATTTAAAGGTTTTAGAGGTTAATCTAGAGCTCTATTATTTCTATATCAAATACTGCTGCCAATCTTAGCTCAAAGTGTTCAGTTGGTGTAGAGTCTTCACCGTTTATCCCTCCAGGTGAGTGGGTTCACATCTGTGGCCTCTATGTTAATCTTTATATCTATTTTCACTTAAGATATGAGATTATATATGACTTCAGAGTTTATTTCATTAACTACTGAGATTTTTTTTGGATACTGTGTTGTTACCTATTAGTTTTATCATGAAGAAATGCTTTCCTGAAAACCTTGGGACTATTGGTGAATAAGTGAACTTATAAAGCATTAAATTTATATTTGTATTAGTTAGAGTTGATTAGAAGATTATATGAGTACTGGTACTAGATATTTGATGCCAAAAAGGCTTAAACCCAAGGATAGAAGACTTTGCAAAATATAAAGAAAAGATTGAGATTCTGATTAAGTTGACAGTAGCTATAGAGAAATAGGTTGCGTGTTGATTGTAGTTAATCTGTTAACCTTGGTACGAAGTAGCCCGGGCCTGAGATTATAGAGAATTCATTGTCACACTGGGGATGGCGATCCGTAATGCCCAGATGCCACCAAATATTTACATCCAGATTTTTGTTACGTCATACACAGTGTGTGTAACCAGAGTAAAGACTTCTATTTCTCTATCAAGGTACTGTTGGGTCAGTCTACAAAAAGTTATGATTTTGAGTACATAATTTTAAATACAAAATGCTTTGAGATGATATTATTAGTGTTGTTTTTATAGTATTGTGTGTCTCCCCATGGTGTCCCATAATAGTATCCAGGTAAGGGCTCACTCACTGAGTTTTCGTAACAAAACCCTCCCTTCTCTCTTTCCTATTATTTTTATAGATAAGGTAACTACTGTGGATTCCTCTCAACCCCCTTTCTCTTAGTAGCACTAAACTTCAATTGGTGAGCCTTGCTGTCATTTTGATTTAGAGTGCTTCAATGTAAATGCAAGCAGGATCCCGGCCATATAGCATGTTTTGCATTTTGTTCGTATAGCTTATTTGTATTAATTTCATAGTTATTTAAAAACCGAGTAAACATATAATATACATATTGTATGAAGATATATGGACTTTGAGTTAATTTATGAGACACTAGCTATGACTATTTATGGTTTTTTTTTAAAAAAGGAATAGGTGAAATGTACGTAGAAAAGCGAATTTTCTATATTAAATGATTTTTGTGAACAGAGCATGCATGCATGTAAAAACAATTAACAGATCATGACGCTTCTGTGAGGATAAGATTTCTCACGTGTCAGTTGCTTTTCTAGATTGGGCCGTGACATTATTTTAAAAATTTGTGTATATTTTTATAAGTTTTTAGGATTTAAGTATAAAATATCTTTACGTCATCGGTCTAGTAGTTACAGCTATCCTTTGCTAAGCTTACATTGTTGTAAGGCTTAGCTTAGGCTTATGTTAGTTTTGAGGGCTCCAGTATGCTTGTAGACAGGATTTGAGCCACACATGTATTTTGAGTCATTAATGACATTGATCAAGCTTATTGACATTTTAGTTTAAAGGGCTCCAGTATAGCTTCTTATGGATTTAGCTGTGAAAATGACTTTGATCAAGCTTATTGACATTTTACCTGCAAAATTACCTGTGCAAATATTTCCTGTTAAAAAATTGCCGCAAAAATTCGCTTGTAAAATTTTCTTGCCTTATGGAGGAAAAGTTACTTGTAGATTTTGTTGTGGATTTCAGAATCTGCAAGAAAATGTCACCCAATTTACTCAACATGGAAAATCCACAACAAAATTCACAGGTATTATTTGCGGATAAAATTTGCATGAAAATTTCGCATGTATTTTGCATATTTTTAGTAGTGATTATAGTTATATATTTTCATAGTTTATGTATTTTCATATATGTTACCGGAATTGAAGGATGGATTTCAATCACTGATTTTGATTTTGATTATGTAATAGATTAGCTAAGAAGTTATAATTCAGATTTCCGAGGTTGAGAAGCTTTTCATATTTATATCATATGATAAACCAGCTTATGATTTCATGGTCAATGGTTTTGACTAAGATGTTTTCAGAGTTTGGATACTAAATACTTCTAATTTTATGAATTCAAATATTATGTTTTAATTATAGAAGTTGATATTGATTTAGAAGAAAATCATATTTTAAGTATTATATTACGATAAATTATGTGTTTAGAGAGACACGTTACCCAGAAAGTTTAAGTGAAGATAAGATTCTTTACATATCTGTCACGTTCCTAAGTCGGGTCATAATAAAGATATTGTAGTTATTTTAAAAATTTATGTATATTTCTATATGTTTTCATGATTTAAGTATAATTTGAAATGTAGATTTTGGTTAAAGATTTATATAGCGAGCCATACATGAATTTATGATTCAATTTCAAGAATTAAACTAATTTTCAGATTACCATTAAGTTAATGAAATGAAACAGTTTATGCTTTGACAAATAACATATTTGTTTAAGAGGCTTATAGAGTAATGTATGTTAAGAAAATTCAATTTATGAATTCAAACATTATTTTTTTAAGACATAATTTGATGATGAATTAGAGTTAATTATGTTTTAAGAATGAAACACGTTGCTTCATACATTTAGTAAGACACGTTACCAAAAAAGCTGACATGGGGATGAGATTCCTCACATACTAGTAACGTTCCCAAATTGGGTCGTGACAAGTCAAGCTCACTACAACGAGAAATACTCACTGCAGTGGACAGGTGTGTTAGCAGGTTTGCTGCAGCGAGCCTCTGAAGTTGACAAACATCTAAAACGATGCAGTTTCATTTAAATGACCACTGACCCTATATAAACCCTCTTTCACTTGTTTTTGATGAAAAACCTGAAAACACTAAGCTTCTACACCCTCTCATTTTCATCCCCTCTCAAGCTTACATCATTTAAGCTTCAAGCTAAAAGATTGTCCATGGTTTATGCTTTTTTTCTCTCTATTTCTCCATGCTTATGAGTTTGGGCTGTTTACATTCATAGTTGTTATCAAGTTTGGAAACCCTCGCAATATTCATAGAGTTGTTTTAGAGTGTTTATGAATTCTCATGGGTTTTCTTTTGCTTCCATGGTAGATGTTGATATCATCCTTACTCTTCGGAGTTCCATTGGTATTGACACCATTAGTTCTTCTCCTCTAAGTGAGTAAGTTCGATCATGTGACCTTTATTTTGGTCATTAGAGTTATTTTCTAGCCTTATGGTATAAAAACATGATTTCAAAAATTGTTTCATGACAAGTATGGATTATTATGAATTTATTTCAAGTTTGGGATTTTATGTTTACCAATTTATCATGAAATGTGTTAGAAAACTCATGATGCCATGTGGTTTAAATTATTTATCAAGTGGCTTCTGATTAAGTATATGATTTATTAATGACGCTATGCATGCTTAGTATTTTGTTGGAAATTTATATTCATGAAATTTTGTTTACAAGTTCAGAGTTAGAGCTTAGTTATAAAATCTAGAGGAAAATTTGCTAATATCAAGTCTTTAGTTTATACGGTAGCTAGAGAACAGACAATGAGTTAGGATAGTTAACATTGGTATAACATTGGTACCAAGTTATTCGTCAGAGGACAATCTCGCCTTATCAGAGTATTCAGAGAATGGAACTTAGTTAAGTGTCTCTAATACGGGACTTTGTTAAGTGTCCCTCAGAGTTCAGAGTATATCTATGTATTATATTATTATGCTATATACAGATTCAAATTAAGATTCCCATTCTTTAATAGTTTATTGTTATTCATAATTTACATGAATTACTGGTTTTGGAAATATTATGTATTTAAATAATAATATTGCTTTATAGTTGATGTATCTTTTTCATTATTTTGTTATCTATCCTTATTGGTTGTCCCACGCGAGGGTTATAGATGAGAAACTGTTCACTAAGTTTTAGATAGAACTCACTCCTTTCTTTTCCTTCCCCTTTACAGATACAGTAGCTACATCAGATCCTTCTCAGCCTCCTTCCTAGCAGTTTTAGTATTTCAGCTTGGTGAGCTTCACTTTATAATGAAGTGTTTTGAGTTTGTCATAGACTACTCTAGTAGATGTGTGCTTAATAGTATTTTGTTACCATGATTTAGATTTGTTATGTATTTAAGATTATGTAGTTTTCATGATTTTGTATAGAGTAACTTGAATTATATTTCATATTATTATTATTATGGATTCAAATTTGATTTATGAAATGGATTTATAATGATAATTACGTTAGAAAATGCAAGTTGATTTTATTCAAAAGATAGAAAACCATATTTAATTATGCAGTATGACTCAACAGGCATGAGATTTCCCACATGCCGGTTTCCTTCCCAAATCAGATCGTGACAAACACTTACTAATATGAAGCTTATATATCTTGCTTCCCAAATCTCACATCAATCTCATTATTAGTGGAAACATGAAGATTCTCTCTATATTTATCCATGTTGTAACCTCGCTATATAAGGGGTACAAGACCCTAGGTGTGATTGAACACATATGGTTTTCATCTCAACCAATTTATTACCCATGCAATGCATCAGATGATAATAGTAAAAAAAATATTAAATATTAAATTTATTTACATGCTTTAAAAAATTATACTCCAAATATATTTATCCAATAAAAAGATATTTCATTCCTTCAAATAAATATATTAATTTCTATAAGTAAGAAACCATAAAAAATTAGCACAAATATTAGAACAAGCATAATGAGATGACTAATATCAAATATAGGGAATGACGAAGTTAAAAGCAAAAATGTGAAATAATCAAAAGAAAAAAATCACAAATTAACACAGTTACAAAGACTAACAGAATGAGATAACTGATATAGAGTGCAACATGCCATATTATAGTTCACTCACATGTATATAGCTTGACTTCTGAAAGCTTTCATGTGGAATATAATTGTTTGATAGGCTTTTAATGTGGCAACATTATGATTTTTTGATTCACAATTATTACTAAATCGATGACTTAATATAATTGGTGAATTAATTGATAATGAATCTAATATAATAAATTAGAACATAAAAGTATATTAGTTCAAAATATTTGATTAGCAATTATTATTGAATAAATGACTTGATAAAACAAAATGCATAATTGAATAACAGGTCATCTATTTCCTTTTTTGAAAACCCTATCCTTGTCTAAATCATTACTTATCTAGGCATCATAGTATCGTTACAGGATGCACACATCACCTCTATCACGGATGCTTAGGGGAGATGCCCTCTTGCCGAATTATAGGTAAGACCATTAATAAAAATTCAGCAATACATATTATCACATATGATCTATCATAACAATTCACTGATTTTTTTAATCAATCGAAATCAAGTATGCTATTCCCTGAAATACACTTCACAATTTTAGAGGAGTTTAATTTGATTTGAAATATGATTTAATTTTAATATACTATTATTGTAAAATTATTTAAGACACAATTTTTTAATTATATATAGTCACACTATTAAAAATGTTTGATTATTATTATAATAACTTCAAAAATAGGTAAAATATAAAATATAATTGATTGATAATATAAAATAATTTACATGTTGAATATATTAAAAATAATCTACACCCAAAAAAAAAAAAAACAGACTAACAATGCAGTGAAGTTTCCAAAATTCCAAGGATGTGTACTCGTGTCATGAGGATGCGTGTTCAAATCAAAGTCAATACTAGCATGACATCATTTTGTTCACATGCCAATAGATTTTATCGTAAAAAAGTATAATTAACGTGTAAGCAAAGATTCCACTTTCCAGCAATAAAAAGCTCCATCTTTCAGTCATAGAGATTACTATGCTTCTGAGTTTTGTAACAATATAAGTATGATCACCGTGCATCAATATATATATATATATATATATATATATATATATATATATATATATATATATATATATATATATATATATATTGAGTTAATCAAACTAAGTTGATATCAATTAAGTGCATCAGATTAAATTTTTTACTTTGGAACGTAAAATTAAAATTGATTTTAAATCAAATTGGTATTATATAAGAATAGATGATTTGTATACAATGGAACTGCCTTTATATATTTTTACTAAGAAGCAGTGAAATTAAAGAAATTGTATAGATATCTCATTTCATTTGCTAAGATTTTTAAAAGTGTTTGTATAGACAATATTTAAAAGTAATGCATATAATGGGATATGAATTGTATACAGATCGAGGAATTGATTGATTTTTGTGTTTATGATGAAAAATATTTTGTTCCATAGCCATTTACCATTTATAATTGTTAAAATAGGAGTTTACATTGGAGGCCATAAAGTATTATTGACATGAGTATCAATTATATTTTCAATTGAAAATATAATAACAAATATAGTAAATTGGTAATATATTATAAAATAAAATATCAATTTAAATATTCAATTTACTTCATATTATAATCATTTCTCAATAACTACTAAATTAGAAATATCTCTTTTAATTAAAAAGTCTGTCATAATTTAAATATCATCATCTTAATTCTTTTTAAATAACTAATTTTTTAAAATTAGTATTAATAATTTTAAATGATATAATAAATAAAAAATTTAAATTTCAGTTAATATTAATTTTATTTAAAACCATTACTAAATTTATTTCAAATATGAAACTATTCAACCAATATCAAATTAGATTTCAAACAAAAAGGTCATTGCAATATGAGAATAGCATCATATCAAATCTGTCGGATATAAAATTAGAATTGATATTAGATTAAATTGATATAAATTAAATATAATATCAAATAAAATGATAATAACAAATTGATATAAGTGACAATATTTGTGTATTATTCATTATAATTATGATTATTTAATTTGATTAGACGCCAGATATTTTTTTGATTATGAAATATTTGTTGTTCATGATTTGAATTATTATTATTGCTTGGGAAATTTATTTTATTTTATATTTAGTTAAAATTTATAAATTTTTTTTAACAAAACATGACACAAAAAAAACAAATAAAAAAAAACTGATGAAGGTATAAATGAAAACAAAAGTACAACAACGATTATGGGCTAGTTTGAATTATACGTTAGAAAAATATGTTCTTTTCATTGATCCTTTTAAATAAGAAATATTGAAAAAGTAAAAGTTGTTTTATATTTGAAAGTAACGTTAATTTATATTTAGATATATCAATTTATATTTAGATATAATATTAAATTAAATATATTTTTTGTGTCATAAAAAAAATCTTTCCCCAAGAGATAAAAATTTCAACTTCGTAAAAAAGTTATTATATTTATCTTTTAGAAGAATGAGATGAACAAAATAAAAAAATCTTACCTAGAACATGAACTCGCACGAACTATATGCTTTGCAGGATTAAGAAAGAAAAAAAACTGTTATTTCTATGAAAAAATATATCAAAAAAGAGAAAACAAATACAAGAAATCTATGCAAAATAAAACTAACAACTTCATATAAGAATAAAATATCAAAGAAGAGAGTTAGAAATATAGAAAAATATGAATAGAAAAAAGAAGCGCAAAAATTAGAGGTTACAAACAAACTAATGATTACTAATAAAAATTAGTAATCAACCATCAGGGATTTTTTTAAATCAAATTATATATTAATTTTGAAGATTGAAATTGAAATTGAGATAGAGGTTATTCATCCGAAAATTTTGAATGCATGGGGTAAATAATTAGAGTTGAATCTAATATGAAAGCAGAATATCTATATTTAAAATAGAGAGACCAACATGTTCGGTTATTATAATATCTTCGATAAAGATGAATCTAATATAAAAACAAAATATATATGACTGAAAATAAAGAGATCAACATGTCCAATTACTATAATATGTTTTATTGGTAAAAGATGTGAATATGTAAATTCATCATGGTATGGAAGCAATAGAGAGAGAGCAAAAAAAAAACGAGTCTGGAAGCTCTCTCTCTCTCTCTCTCTCGTCGCCAGCAAATAGCAATTACACCTCTTTCGCACCACCATTTAATGCAATTGCACCATCTCAATACGCTCAGCAATAACTCATCGCTGCCCACAATTTTTTCCGTCCGTTCCTTCTTTCAATTCCTTTGTCTTCTCTCTTTCTTCTCAGTCTTCTCTTCTTCCTTACCCTTCACCCTCTCTCCTCTGAACCAAAGAACAAAACCTTTTTTTTTTTTTTAAGTCTGGGCTCAAGTTTTCGCCGGTGACCCTATAATTAACCAACTTTCCATAACTTCCCGAAAAAATCCTTCCTTTTTTTTTTAATCTCTGTAGAGGGTCCTTATTTAGGGAACAAGGGTGTACTCATAGCCCCAAAGCAGATCTAAATGGCTTTATCTTCTTCTAAATATATATAGCTAGCTGGCTTCTCCCCAGCAACTACCACATCCCACTGGTAAGTTTAGGTTTTTATTACATGTATCATCTCTTAGATCATTGATTTTGCAAAACCAAATCGGCAATGTTGTGTTTCAACGTTCATACCTTTTTCCATCTTGAGAAAAACAAAAATCTGCCGTTTTTTTTCAGTGACTGAGTTGGCAGCTAGGGTTCCTGGAATGTGAAAAGGAAACTGTAGGTTTGCTACATATACGGAAAGACAAGAAGCGTGGTTGGACTCTCCGAGATCTTCGTTGGTGTTCTACATTTTTTTCGTTTTCTTTGTTAATTGATTTTGTAGCGTCGGAAAATTGTCAGCACTTTCTCTGCATTTTCAGTTATGTCATATATACAGCGCATTTGTTTCGAGAATTGTAAGAGACACCGAGAAAATCCTGAGACCTTATTTTTTTTTTTTCTTTCCTTCTCTTTTGATGTCACATTTTATTTGTTTTGTTTGTTTTTTTTTTTTTTGCCTCAGTCTTTTTCAAATGTTGCTTATATATGTTTTCTTTTTGTAGGTACAAACATTGGCCTTGCTGGAACATCGCCAGAGATTGACAGAATCTAGGCAGGACTGAAAACACTACTGAAGCTTTTCATTGTACAAAAGGTCTCAAAAATTAAAACCCTTTGAACTCTATAAGAAAAAGAAAGAGAGGGATTGAGTTGGTTTTGGGGTTGTGAAATATGCCAGCCGGTATTACGATTCCGGCGAGAAGCATGACGCCCTCTATGATTGCAAGGAACGGAAGCTTTGGTGGGTTTGGATCATCATCTTCAGGAGCTCTCTCTCTTGTCCAGGTTAATTAATTGGTGCGCTTCACTTGATGATGAGGCCTTTTAATTAATTAATTGTAATTATATCATCACCCTTGCAATTTTAATTCCCCATTTTTATTATATAATTTTGGGTTCTGAATCTTATGCTAATTTGACTTCTGTGTTGCTTTTCTTCCCCCTATTCTTCAAAACACATTTTTTTTATTTTTTATTTTTGGTTTCAACGAGTGAAGCAGACAGTCTCTCTTCTCTCTTCTCGTATTTTACCACCGGAAAGTGAAAACATCCTTCTCGATTTTCGAAAACCGCGTTATCCCTTTCAATTTTCACTGTTTGAAACTACTCTACTCAACTTTCCCTCAAAAAACATTAATCTAGTCAAACCCCATGTTTTCTGCATAACATTTTTTTCACCAAAACAAATATTAAACAAATAAATATTTGTTTAATTACACCAAGTAGTACAAACTTCTAACTTTTTCACTTGGGGAGAAGTAGTACAAACTTCTCACCAAGTACACTCTTAGTATAATTGTTCCACCCATATGTCAATGTCAATTAGAACATAAATAAATAAATGAAATTTAATTATTATTTAGTCACTTTGCCTGGGTTTTTTGAGTGTACTACACTACAATAAACCTCGTATTATTTTTGTTTTATGTTAGATTGAAAACCATAAGGCTCCGGAAACTCAAGGATCCGCAGACATGTTCCAACCAAACATGATGGAAGGTGGCCAGCTGCACCATTTTGACATGGGACAGAACACACCGGAGAGCGACGTCCCCAGAATCCGCGAGGATGAGTTCGACAGTGCCACCAAATCAGGCAGCGAGAACCAAGAAGGTGCATCGGGTGAAGACCAAGACCCTCGCCCCAACAAGAAGAAGCGTTACCACCGCCACACCCAGCACCAGATCCAGGAAATGGAAGCGTAAGCAACCAACCTATCAAAAAAACTACTGAGATTAAAATCAAAATTATTAGACCCATTTTATTTAGATTTTTTTTCGGAGTATATGCAATTATTCATCTTATATATCTTGTAATTAAAAAGTCTATTTGATTTTTGTTCCTCTTTCAATTTTGTTCTTAATAGTTTCTTTAAGGAATGTCCACACCCTGATGACAAGCAAAGGAAGGAACTGAGCCGTGAGTTAGGGTTAGAGCCATTGCAGATCAAGTTTTGGTTCCAGAACAAGCGCACTCAGATGAAGGTATATGTATATAATGTAATTGGATTTGATATTTTTTTTAGACTCAAAAGTGAAAACACAATTGACGTGCCCTTTGTGCATATAGCATTTTTTATTTCTCGATCTTTTTTTGTGCGTATAGAAGAGCATGGTGTGTTTTTTCATTTTTTATTTTTTATTTTTTGTTGCAGACACAACAGGAGCGGCACGAGAACACGCTGCTGAGGACTGAAAACGAGAAGCTTCGAGCGGATAACATGAGGTACAGGGAAGCTCTTAGCAATGCCTCATGTCCCAACTGTGGTGGACCAACCGCTATAGGAGAAATGTCATTTGATGAGCATCACTTGAGGCTCGAAAATACCCGCCTAAGGGAAGAGGTACAACAGTTCTGTGACTCCTCTCCTCCAAGTTTGGGGTATCGTGCTATTTGTTGGTGAAATTATTAGATTTCCACTTGATAAGAAAAAACCGGTGCACTGCTCTAATCACAACTTAACACTTCAATTATTACAGCAATAAAAAAGGACTACTAACTATGGTATTTTAAATTGTGGTTGCGGGTTACTGCAGCTCATTGCAATTTATTGTAGTCAAATTACGTGAATTTGCATGCACCACACCACAATTGCGGTTCATTGCAATTACAGTGGAGCCCATAACTGCAATATTATCTAAAAATGTTTTAGTGCCACCAAGCTCTTTAATTAATTTAAACGTGACACTTAATATTTCATAAATCAAATCATGAATGGAAATAAAATCTATTCAAATCAGATTGATTCTCAATTTTAATTGTATCAAACACTAACTTGGTCTATGTATGCACATAAGAATTTCCATTACATACTTTTGATATGGTTCTTTAATCCTTCTCTTGGTTTCTATGTTCAGATTGATCGGATTTCTGCTATTGCTGCCAAGTACGTGGGGAAGCCTATGGGGAACTACCCACTCGTTTCATCTTCATCTGTTCCTCCACGTCCACTAGAACTTGGGATTGGTGGCTTTGGTGGCCAACCAGACATGGGTGGTACTGGTGATATCTACGGAGCTGGTGATCTTCTGAGGTCAATTAGTGGTCCCACTGAAGCAGACAAACCAATGATAATAGAGCTTGCTGTAGCAGCGATGGAGGAGCTCTTTGGGATGGCACAAATGGGTGAGCCTCTTTGGTTGACCACACTGGATGGCACCACTGTGCTCAACGAGGATGAATACATCAGGTCCTTTCCCCGAGGAATTGGCCCTAAACCTACGGGCTTCAAATGTGAAGCTTCTCGAGAAACTGCTGTTGTCATCATGAACCATGTTAACCTTGTTGACATTCTCATGGATGTGGTATGTACATTAGGCTTTCTTAATTCTTATTATATATCTTATTGGGTTCATTTGGATAACTATTTGCAAATAAGTACTTTTAAGACAATTTTCAAAAATCAAATCCATGGTTTTCAATTGTGGTTACAATTGCACAGCGACGTGGAAAATTATGAGAAAACATTGGTATAATGGTTGCAATTGTCGCTGCAATTATGGTTGCAGACCACAATTTGAAACCTTGATCAAAACCAAAAACAACTCTTTAAATGCTAATAAAAAAAGTAAAAACTAATTTTGCTTTTTAAATTTTTTTATCCAAGCAAAGTATACAAACTTAAGAGGTATCTTATACTAAAAAGCACAAAAAGAGATTCTGCAATATTTGGCTGTTCTTTGACATTCTATTCTGTTGTGTTTTTTCAGAACCAATGGTCCACAGTGTTCTCTGGTATAGTCTCAAGAGCCATGACCCTAGAAGTGTTATCAACAGGTGTGGCGGGGAACTACAATGGTGCTTTGCAAGTGGTATATATTCCTTAAAACATTCTCTTTTTTAAATATGATAAATGGTGCACAACTTTGCACTCTAATATTGGTCTAGTAAGCTAATTAATTAAATGAACAAAATTCCCTTACGAACTTGGTTCTGTAGATGACAGCAGAATTACAAGTGCCTTCACCTCTTGTGCCAACTCGAGAGAGTTATTTTGTGAGGTATTGTAAGCAGCATGCGGATGGGACTTGGGCAGTGGTGGATGTGTCCTTGGACAATTTGCGCCCTAGCCCTTCAGCCAGATGCAGAAGAAGGCCTTCTGGTTGCTTAATTCAAGAATTGCCCAATGGCTACTCTAAGGTTAGGAACTTAGGATACTATAACCTTGTGGTTGTATTAATTTGGTATTTGCTTTTTTCTCAGTGTGGCTAAGCTTTGAGCTAATCACTATGTCCTAGGTCATATGGGTTGAGCATGTTGAAGTGGATGATAGAGGTGTTCATAATCTATACAAGCAGCTTGTTAGCTCTGGACATGCATTCGGTGCAAAACGTTGGATTGCAATTTTAGATCGACAATGTGAAAGGCTTGCTAGTTCCATGGCAACAAACATTCCAACCGTTGATGTTGGAGGTACTGATGAATATAATCCTCTTTTGTTTTTCATAGTAAAATTAGACATTTAGAATATATTTGGTTAAGAAGTAAAAATAAAGATAAATTTTCATACGTGAACTTCACGTGTAAATTTATATATAGAATTCATCTATAAAAATTTATACATCACTTTTACCTCCTAATCAAATACACTCTAAGCATGGAATGGAGGTTATCATGAAAAGATGGATGGAAGTTACATATTTCTAAATTAGGTTCACTTTATTTTCTATCTGAGCAGTTAATTCTTGTCACGTAAAATATAAGTAATATATATTTAATAATTATTTTAAAATTTCAAATAATGATAGAGGAATTGAATGTTCATATTGTTAACATTAAACATCTAGAGTCCTTTTGATGAAATATTTCTTTTATTAATGAATTAGTTAATTGATTGCCCTTGTTATTATTTTATTAGTGATAACAAACCAAGAGGGGAGGAAGAGCATGCTGAAACTGGCTGAGAGAATGGTGATAAGCTTTTGCGCCGGAGTGAGTGCTTCAACTGCTCACACATGGACAACACTGTCTGGGACTGGGGCTGATGATGTGAGGGTGATGACCCGCAAGAGCGTGGATGACCCTGGAAGGCCTCCTGGCATCGTTCTCAGTGCTGCAACTTCTTTTTGGCTTCCTGTGCCGCCCAAGAGAGTCTTCGAATTCCTCCGTGATGAGAACTCCAGAAGTGAGGTGAGTCAGCAATTAATTAATTAATTCAAACACCCAATCACTGTCTAATTATTTGACCTTTTAGGAGGCTGCATTATTGTGTGCTCGTAGGCTACTGTTAGACATGCATCCTTGACTTGGCAAAATTGCTTTGTTGGGTGTACGGTGCATCTATGTTCATCTCAAGTAATCTTACTTGTTAGCCTTTATTTCAATATTTGCTTTGTTTCTACGCCCAATCTTATCAACTAGGTTGAATTGCACAAATAGTCGTTTTCAAATTGCCAAAGAGGCCAAGTCTGTGTGTTATATACTGCGGCCTTTACATTAAAGACCGAGACATTGTTTAAGTGATTTTGACTTTCCCTTATTTTTGTTGAAATATCATTTTTTGCTGAATTAATAGTAAGGTCCATTTTCATCTTTTCAAATTATATTATATGTATGCTTCATTTTACTTTCTGAAATTAATAGATTATTAATTTGATTTCTTAAATTATAAAAAATGATTTAGAATAATTTTTTTGTGATTCAAATTAGTTCATGTGAATATCACTTTAAAAATTAATTTAAACCATTTTTTATAATTTTAAAAGTTAAATTGAAGATTAATTAATTTTATGAACTAATGAAGTATTCATACAATTATAGGAATCGAAATCAACAATTACTCGTAAATTAATTTTAACTGTTATACTCGTTAAATACTTGTATGATTCATCCAACCTCTTTTCTCATCTCCTTGAAAACAGTGGGATATTCTTTCAAATGGTGGAGCCGTCCAAGAAATGGCACACATCGCTAATGGACGAGATACCGGGAACTGTGTCTCTCTACTTCGAGTCAATGTACGTGGATCTTGTATTCAGTATTCACATTCATTATTTATCAAATTTGGTCAAAATGCAATGTTTCATGTGCTCTATATGTTACAAACCTTGCAGAGTGCCAATTCAAGCCAGAGCAACATGCTGATATTGCAAGAGAGTTGCACTGATTCAACGGGCTCTTTTGTTATCTACGCCCCTGTAGATATTGTTGCGATGAATGTGGTTCTCAATGGAGGGGACCCAGATTATGTGGCCCTTCTCCCTTCAGGATTTGCCATACTTCCAGATGGGACCACAGCACATGGAGGTGGAGGCGCCATTGGTGAAGCTGCCCATGGTGGATCTCTCTTGACTGTTGCGTTCCAAATACTGGTTGATTCAGTGCCAACGGCGAAGCTCTCTCTTGGATCTGTTGCCACTGTTAACAATCTTATTGCATGCACTGTTGAGAGAATTAAGGCTTCTTTATCTGGAGAAGCTGCCTGATCTTCAAAGGCTAAAGGAATTTCCGGTAAGAACACGAGACTTCACAGCAAACACTCCTATGATCTATATACATTACGAGTAGTTAATACTGCACAGCCAGAAAGAATAAACGAAATTCTTGCAAGAAAACATAAAGTGACTATTTTTGAAGTAAATGAAATTATATCACACACTTATTCATTTCTACTACCCAAAAAAAACACACACACACACATTCATTTAAGAGTTAATAAGCATGCTTCCATTTTCTGATAGAATATCTAACTAATATTTTTAATATATTATATCTTTGCCTTGTATGTTATGCTTTCTTCACCTTAGTATAGTAATAATTTAGATTTTTGGTTGCTTCTTTCCCTATAGAGTTAGAGTTCATTCTTTAGATGTGTAGTACGTTTTGATGATGGAAACTAGTGTGAGTGAGATATGTTATGGTCATGTACTGAATTTAACTTTTGTTATTGGTACGTATGGTATATGGCTGTGATTTGTAATGTATTTTAAGTTTCATGGCGTCTATCAAATTAATCATGTAGAGTAGGTAATAGGAATGGTCAATTAATTAATTGTCTCTTCATTGTGGTTAACTTTGATGCAGGTTAGAAGAAGGACAATGGGGGGTGCATAGCATTTTAGAAGATTCAGGAGGTGTTGGGAATTCTTGTCGGCTTACACAAAGGGATGGGGAGGAGTCAAGAGCGCACCTTACGTGATCCCTTCTTAGCACCCCAATTGAGTGCTGAGAAGATTAAGGTTCGGGAATTGACTTCCCTGGATATATTAAACGCTTAGAGCTTAAATTAAGATCTTACTTAAGTACGTCTCTACACCTTCTAAGACAACATGACGTATTTAGTTAGGGAATTAGCTTTCTTCTTGGATAACTAGCGTGTAGCTTTAACGTACCCCTCTTGTCTTCACTTCGTGTTATGTTGTGTTTTAGATGGACTAGTATTAGCAAGTAAATTATGGGAAGCTTGCACCATTAGTAAACAGTGGCTAATTTCTCAAATCACCTCTTTTATCCTTTCTTATTGTTTTTGACATAGGATGTTTCTTCCATTCTGCCTAGCCTCATTCGGTAGCTTATATCTCATGATTTATTTATTTTGTATTCTTATTTCTGGCGTAAGTGTTGGATGTTTACATGGGAGGGGAGAAATTCTTATATACCCATGCAGCACATTTAATAATTTATCATAGATTTTTAATATAATTTTAATATATTATTCTAAACTAAAAATAGTGGTTGTGCATGTTCATAAAACACATGTTAAATATACTCTAGGACTATATAAGAATTTATCGCACGGGAACATCAGCATATATATCAAAACAACCGTAATAGGAGTAACCTTAGATATCAAGTTATGGGCGGATTAACAATTTCACTTTTTCAACATCAAACTGATCTGTCTCTGCGTCATATATGGGACCGTTTGCTCTTAATGTAATGTGGCCACACTTTGACCAAGGACTTGTCACTAAAATAAATTAGTAAATTTTATTCATCTTGCCAAAAAATTTTGCATTTCAAAACTAGGTCAAATTCGTCAAACAAGATTTGTTTTTGTCAATAATAGGGAATAGGGAATCTTGTATTTCCTAGTTACCGAACATATACTATGAAATTAAATCTTTACGCAACTCACTCTCTTCGGGGTGTTAGTATTCGATAAAACAAAAACTCCTCAATCATTGTTTAGAATCTCCAGTTGGCCGCATAATTACGACGTAAAATTCGTAAATACTTTGTTTCGAAATTCTTGATGATGCTGCACACATTTTCAAAGGTTGCAGTATGTATGTTATTTTGAACGGTATCAGTGGTTAAAATATATTCAGTTATTTATACTTATCTCTAACTAGTATTGTGTAACGTATAATAAGTAAGAACACATAAAATTAAATAATTTTTAATTTTAATTTTAATTTTAATTTATGGAATAATCATATAATAAAAGCATTCTATAAAAACATTAAATATGTTAATAACACTTAATTTCATTCAAGAATTCAATAGCTATCCAAGGTATTATCTATCTGATTTTATTATAACTAATATTTAAAATTTAATTTTATACCGATCAAATTTAAAATTTAAAAATTTAGGTTGGTTGTTGAGAAAACTCATCAATGCTTTTTTCAAAAATAAGAAAAAAGTTTTATGTCACATGTTTGAATAGTTCCTTTTTTCAGTAACTTTTTTAAAATTTTAAATTCTAATATAATTTAGAAGTTGTCAAGTGACATAAGTTTGTAATTAATGATTTTTAAACATTAATAATATAGAAGGGCCATATTTAGTTATTAAACAATAATAAAGAAATTCACATTTGGATACTCTATCCTCCAATCGGACAGTCCTGCAAAAGAAGAATATAACCAAGCTTTCCTGTGCAAGGACCATCATCATGTTGAAGGTTACCCTTTGACTCCGACAGCCATGATCCAAGTGTCTTGAATCTTTCATTCTCTCTTGATTATATGTAGCCACATAAACCAAGTTACTTTTCCGTGCGGTTTTCTCGACATTTTGAAGTAAAGAGTCTAGCCTTGTAGGTCTAACCGAGGAGAGGGAATCTGATTGAGAGAAATCTTGTAACTAAGAAGAATAAGAGAGGCCTAGAAAACCTATAGATACAGTAATGAAAAGTGATTTAAATATAAATGTGATTTTATGATGGAGTACTATGGTGCTTCTTGGTCATACAATGTCTGACCCCAGCAAGTGGGATAAAACCTAGGCGTTGTTGTCGAATTGTCAATGAACTGTTTGATCTCCCACATGGAAATTAAAAATTATAGTTTTGCGGATGGAAAAAACTCATCCAAATTTTTGTCCAAAATGGAATCGAGTTGGTAGGTTAATGGCAAAAACGGAATAATATTTTCATCACTTTATTTCTTTTATTTTTTAAAGTGAATGCTTCAAATGATATTTAAGTTTTATTTTATTTATTTATTTGATCTGGATTTATTTATTTATCCGTTCTGGTGGATTGGCCAATGACTAACCCTATAGAGTACACTGTACACACGGTGGCATCATGTTGGCCTTCACCTATCTTTCAGAGTTTTTATTTATTTATTTTTTTTGAATCCTTTTCAGAGTTAGAAAGCGACACAAGATGGGAGACCGAGACCGAGTCATAGGCCCAGGTAGAAGCCTGGCCCATTTAGCCCAAAGATGAACCAGGAGGAAGTGCATTCAACAGCTGCAAGGTTCAGACCAAAAAAAAAAAAAAGCTGCAAGGTAGCTTCACTTGTGAGTTGTGAGTTCTGAAACAAGCAAGGAAGAAGAAGAGGAGGAGGAGGAGGAGATGAGCGAGACAAGGCCAGTGCCGAGGAGAGAGAGTCCCTGGGGTGTCACGGGAGACAACCATCGTGAGCTCAAAGCTCACCGATGCAATGATCGTGTTGAGGATGTTATCCAGGTTTAACTCTCAAATTTTTTTTCAAAAAAAAAAAAGGATTTGCTTTTTTGTTCCAAGTTTTGATTTTAATCAGATGGGTCTGTGGTTATTTCAGGTTAGTGGTGTTGGGTTTTGGTTATCCTCCTTCCTCCCTCAACCAAGGGTTTTGGATTTTGATATATGCCTTACCATTAGTTTTCGTGTTTATGCTGTTTATATTAGCTGATTTGGTAATTTGGTTTGAGAGAAGACCATGTCATGTGTGTTTTGGACTGCCCTGGTAGCTACCCCCTGTGGGTATCCTCTTAATTTCTTCATCAAAGTTCTAGTGAAATTGGATAGAAAAATTTTGCTCCTCATTTTTTGAGTGTGACTAGGATCTGATCAGGCCGTGTTTATTTTTTTATTCAAATTAATGGAAATTCGATCGATTTCATTCTGTGGAATGTTGTTTTAAGATTATTCTTAGACGTAGAGGCTTAAAAAAAATTGTAATTGAGGCCCAAGTTTTACAGTTTCCAGATTGACAATGGAAAGATATTGCTTAATTGGAGTGGAAAGTTAGAATTCACTGACATTGACACTCTTTTTCTTTCCCTTGTCAATGCATACTTATAATTTTTGTCAATGAGTGATATTTCTTGAAATCTCTGAGTCTCGAAGGCTGTAAATTGTGTAGGCTTGTTTTGAGGGAAACCCATTCAAGACTGTTCCAGGACCTTTCAAACTCTTCTGGCGCTGCATGCGTTCTAAACCTGGGTGAGATTATCAACTATCATGCAATTTAATCTACTCTGGAATATATATACTAATACTACTGACTACTGAGTACCGAGTGTTATGACTTTTGAACTAATCTAGCATCAAACTTCAAAAGAGCTATCATTGTGGAGACAACAAGTATATGTCTATATACCATTACTACATTAACAACACTTTCAGGATCTGTTTGGTTTCTGTTTCCATTTCATTTCCTGTGTTTTCTATTTTCATAATTTTGTGACGGAAATACTGAAAATAGAAAACAGAATTTTAGGGTGCGTATGGTTTCATAAAATAGTTTTTCAATTTTCATTTTATATTTTCAAATGTTTCCTATTTTTAGGATTTCCAATTTGTGAAATAAATAATAAAAATTGAAGATGAAAAACTGAAAATTGGATTTTGTAATTTTCCTGATTTCCTTTGAAAAATCTTGAAAAACAGGAAACAACTAAAAGCTGAAAACTGTTTCTTGGAAGCAAACACAAATTTTTCATTGTTTTCAGTAGTTTCTTCATAAATCCTGAAAATAGAAAAATACAAAAAAATAAAAATACAAAATGAAAATAGAAACCAAACAGCTCCTAAGTTTTTGAAACCTGGAGAGACTTGGTGGGCGAAGAATCTCTCATTATTAGAATCAGATCAACCATTGCATGATGCTTATACAATGAAGTTGGCAATTTTCTTTTACCCATTTTTGCATGCCTTGTCTTGAGTTTTTCCCATGAAAGTTTTCCATTCACATCTTCATGTATATTTTGTTGTACTACTGCTTATGACATTTGTGGATGTTGCAGTGAGGAGCCAACGGAGCCATTCACCTACCTGGATTTGGAGCCTCCAAAGAGAGAGGTGAAACCTGAGTAGTGCCACTCCTACAAATGCCTTAGGAACAATTTTGGCAATGCATGGCCTCTATATGGTTTCATCTTTTCCCTGAAGTGGATGGTTTTTGTGAAGATCATATGTAATTACATCTGTTTGTTATTTATGCAAAATAGACATTCTCTGCACTTAATGTTGCTTGTCCAATAAAACATGGCCAGGTGCATGCTTGAGTAACTTCCATGATAAACTCTTGATTACTTGTTTGATGTTATAAAGGCCATAAATTAAATTACATTTTGTTGGTACAAATAGTTCGGCGTTTGTTTTCCTTGAGCCAAATTTTGTGATCGAGTCTTGTGGATAAAGAAAAACTAATATTGAGAGCTTAACTTTCATAGTGGATTGGTGCAGTTCGTGTAAAATCAGTTGAAGGTAAGTGAAGTTTTCACATAATAGTGGATTAGAACTAAAATATAAATTGATGCTCGGTTAGATTAATTTTTGGGATTTTTTATTGCTAGTTCTATGGTGGGGAAAAGGGAGTTTGGAATCACATGGTCCATCTAATATAATGTTGTGAGAAATTGATTAAAAGTTGTTTATGATGAATTTAATGGTCAAAATCAATTGAAATTAAGATATATATATATATATATATATATATATATATATATATATATATATATATATATTTCTGTTTTAATAATTATATAAATGATCCTAGACTGATTTTTCATTTTGCCCTTTCCTTCTCCTTTCACCTCTCTCTCTCCCTCGCCCTCCATTATTGTGCCACCTCCGACCAGTTGCCTCGGCAGCAACATGGTGGCGAGGACTTTAACTGCCTCATGACTATGAGTCTATGAGTACACTTGTACAACCACCAGATGAGCTTCCAAATCGTTGAGGAAAAACATCTCAGATGAGATAATAATGGTTGTCAAACTTAATCTCAGAAAAAACATATAAACGAATTCACATTATGGCTGACAACATTTACAGTCCCCCTCAGTAAAATAGGTAGCGTACTTTAGAGCTTGTCCGGGATAGTCTTAAGATTCTGGTCAAATGAGAAAAGAAACCAAGGGATCGGTCATAGTAGCGCAGATGTCGAAAACATGATGCTCATATTCCACCTTAAACAGCCACTCGTGACCCTTGCCCTCACTATTCTTCACATCCCACAGGTGATCCGTGTTAGCAACACAAACATACAGCTTAGATGGGGAGGGAGCTGCACCCTTAATTTTTATGGGAAGGGAGCTGCTTTATGGAGGAGGGCAGATTGAGAAAGACAGAGGAAAAGTACAAGGAAATAGAATAGAGGGATGTAGAAATAATTTCATTATTTGTTTTTATTTCTTTATTACCTTGGACTACATGGTTCAAAACTCATCCTTCCGCGTGACAGAATCCCTTCTTCTTTATATAGAAATAGAATGTAGCAAATTCCAAGTGTTTGTTACTTCTTGGTCCATCGTCTGTTGTAAATTTAAAATAACGAAACATACTTCTTTCCTTCGTAAGATAATGTGAAGGTGCGATATTCTATATCAATGTGATCGTGTCTACCATTTGAATAAACACAACTAGGAGCCATATCAAATGATTTAGCTGGTTAGAAGCGTTGGATTACGAAGGAGATCTTATGTTTGTATTCCAAATTTCCGATAGAAAGTTAATTAGGCAAGTCTGGCACCGCCAATTCGGTTTAGTTTAACTTTTAAAGGAAAAAAAAATGTTATTTTTAGAAATGATTTTTCAGTGAGCATTTGCATATAAGTTGTTTTGAAGACAAGAAAATAAAAATAATAATAAAATAAAATAAAGTAATAACTCTATTGCAAACTTATGGTCATCTATCACGAAAGGTGCCCTCATCTCTACTTCATCTTAGATTCATAATTGTAATTGCAATTTCAAAGTAAGAGATTCTTTTTATTTTTCTAGCTAAGATATTAGGGGATAGAAGTAGAGATGAGAGTTGAACTCGCGATCTCCTGTAACTCATTAGAAAATGCAAGATTCTACCACTAGAATGTGGGCTCATTTGCTCGAAGTGAGAGATTCTTGGATGGGTACAAATCTACTATTTTATACTTGCACACACCTACATACTAACTTTACTTAACAAATATTTATTTGTCATGGATCTTATTTAGTTTAACGGTGGTGCGTATAAAAATGAGGTGATAAACCAAATTTTCTTTCCCGGTAAATTTTAACGGTGGATAGGACAAATACTTCATGTATAACATGACAAAACACCAGTCAAGACTCATTAGTGAAACTACACACTCAATCTTTTTCATTGTCACTTTACTCCTGGCATTTTTGAAAATTCCAAGATTGCTGATAACTGAAGAGTCTTCCTTCCGAAGGAAGAGAACGAACATGCCTTGGTTCTCTATTCACACAGACCTAACAACTCGATTACCCTCAAAGGTTTTCTAACTTCTCTGAGTGGCCGGTTGACTGAATACTTAAGAAGAAATTAAATGTAATTAAACATTAATCTATGTTACATATTAGAAATCAATTATGGGCTCCCCAACTGTTAGATTTCTTTCCAATGTCCATGGTAGGTCAAAAAGTTTGGCAGTGATGAATTTGAAGATCTTATTCACGTTGATGTTGTAGGTGGCACTGGAAAAGAACAGCGTTGCATTGAGGGCCTTGGCATATGCTCTTGCCTGCTCAATGTGACACATCACAAACATCAATTATCATCTTAATGAATATAATATAATATGTTGTCTTGTAAAGCTTATGGCACTCAACATGCGTTGCTTGTAAATAAATAGGCATGAGAATATGGATGGGTATAGGCCGTTCTGCCTAAGGTTCAATGATCATTAAACGTGCACTGCCTTTTTTTTATTTATTTATAGTGAAAGATGGGGTCCATATGATTTATTGACCATTAAACATGCCCCAGCCTGCAGATTCGTTCTGTACAATTATGCAGGTGATTCTACGTGGTTTCAAAGGAAGAAAATTCAATGGCCACCGACAAAAATGTGCAAACGTATGTAGGACTAATAGGAAATAATATTTTGACACCTTGAATCCCATGCAATGTGAGGGAAGTGATGAAAAAAGAATAAATTGAAGAAAAAAAAAATAAGTGGTGTAACCTATGTATATTATAAGTGAAATGTTTGAGTGTTTGAGAAAATTCAATATTTAAATAGCAAAACCCAAGCCTATTTGTCCGGTTGACATACCTTGCAGGTATATGAATAATGTGTCAACAAGCGATGTGTTAACGTTTTTTTTTGTTTCTTTTGATAGTACACGAAATACTTCTTAGTTTCACTGGCTAGATCTAAGAATATCATGCTTGGACGGCATTTTAGTGGTAGATGGTAATGTTAGAATGTTTACCTGACTGGCGATGGTCCATTGCATATCAATGGGGAGCTGAATGAAATCATCAAACTTGGTTCCTATCAATACTGGAACAGCTGTCTGCAAATTATTAAAATTAAGCACACACAGCGTTAACAAAATTCATGAACCTGCCTCAACATCATTACTTTAATTTAACCACATATTGGTGCCAAAAGAGATAGTATTATTTACCTTGTTCCATTTTCTAGCTTCTTTGTACCACCCTATGACACTGAAACCAAGCATTAACAACCATGCAATAAAAAAAAAAAGAGACAAATTAGAATGGTGGAATGAAATTCATATCTAAGACTAGCTACTAAGAAGGTGGCTGGATTCTAAAATAAACAGATCGATCTTCGCACCTGTTTAATGTGCATCGACTTGTTAGATCAAACATAATCAGAATTGCCACAGAGTCCTTACAAGCCACTGGAATTTGATCTTCTGATTTTTCATCACCTGCATGGATTAGATTAATTGATTACTGTATAGATAAAATTTTGCTTTGATTTGATGTTGTTGCTTGTTCAATGTAATACACACCATTACAATCATGATTCAAAACATGGGTTGTCAATGTGCTTTCTGTTGTGTACCTACCTGCTACTTCCCAGATAGAATAAGAGATACGTGCACCACCTCCTACAAGTAAAGTTTTGTCCATCTGGTTCAACTTCTTCTGTTGGCCTTGATTCTCTCTTTCATCACCTACATATTTCACCTGCAAAACCACCATATTTCATTCATTTCAACCCCTTAACATATTAAAACTAAAAAGAATCAAATGGTGATGTTTTTGTGTTTATGGAAGACAAAAGGAAGCTAACCAAGAAGCTCGTCTTTCCAATATGGCAGTCACCCAAGAGGCTTATCTTCAAAGAAACCAAGTCATCAGAGTCCATCATGTTCATCTCATGTGTGTTAAACTGAGGTAGTGGTGGTGGTGTCACTGGCTGCACCAGCTCAGCGGCGGACGGCGGCGGAGAAAGCATGCGGCGGTACAAGGGAGGAGGATTACTGCCGGTGCAGAGAAGGAAACGGTGGAGGAGGCGGTGAATGTATCGGCGGAGGATGGAAATGCGGTGGTGAATGCGTCGCCGGAGGTTGCTGCGGATGACACTCCGGCGAAGCTGGAACATGTTTTTTCTTTGTTTTGTTGCGGGAAAGAATATGTTGTTCTTGTGTGTGCTTTGGTCGCGAAAATGAGTGACGGTGCCTGCTCTTATTCTCATCAGTCATAGTTTTAAAGGGAAGGGGCAATTCAGGGATACCAATCTCCCTTTTGTGTCTTGGCCTTACACATGTTTGATTACAGAGTAAAAATAATAGGTAAATTTTTATGAAAATTTACATATAAAACTCATCTATGAAAAATTATCTCAACTAAACACATCTCTGAATTCATTAAACACTTAAATTAATAGTGTAGCTTAAGGTGCTTACTTAGATGAAGATCAAAAAATTATCTTCAACTACACATATAAAAGCATCAAATAATTGGATGACACGTGTTGAACGTCAATAACGTGAAAAATTTTAAAATAGTCCTTACAATTTGAGGACCATCATGCTCTTCACACTTCAAATAATTTTTTCTTCCCCTCCTCTCAGATCCTCCCTTCTCCACAACTTCTCCAAGAACAAGCGCCAGCCCTATGTCATCAGCCATTGTGCCGGCCACCAAACCTTCGCCGATTCTTGGGGAATCAGCTGCGTCATCTCCCATACTTCGTTTCCCTGGTGGCGGCACCCACCGCAGCCTCTGAGGAGCCTTCAGTAACATGTACCGCGGCGCGTCATTGGACTGGCCAGGAGACGAGAAAGCTCAAGCTGTGGTTCAACTCGATCTCGAGGATGGGGGCGCTATACAATTTGATTGTGAGAGAGGAAGAAATCTTCATCGAGGAGAAGAGAAGGAAGGGTGCTAGTGTTGGTGTGGATCGAAGAGAGATAAAGACATTGAGCTGGTTGTGCTACCAATTTTCGATAACTGTACAAAGATGGTGGAGGCAAGGGATCAAATAGTAGTGAGAGAAACTGTGTTCAACGTACCCAACAAGGGTTGGATATTATTTTCTTAACATTTCAGATTATTTTCGTTTTCAATTTCTACAATTAAGCAAATTTTATTTGTCTTTGATGATAAAATTTATGCAAACATGAAAAGCTGAAAACTTTATGCTTCTTGTTGCTTGTCTTCCTTTTCAAGTTTTGATTTTTCATTTGTGTCACTGTATGCATTTCATTTTCTTGTCTTCTATAGAAAAGAAAATTTTGTTATAATAGCTGTTGTTAGTGATGAAATTTGAAGAAATTAGAGTCATTATTTGTGGTCCATGTGAAACTCTCTGTAGTTCGAACTATAAAAATATAGTGGTGATGTTATTGGTGGCAAGATCTACCACTGATGAACCAAGGCGAAGAAAGGAAAAAAAAAACTAAGTGTTTGAAAAATGGAAGAATGTTGAAGAAACAGAACATTAATGGAAGAAAAAGACTAGGGTGATTAAAAAATAAATAAAAGCTTGAGATTTAGGGACCACTATAGTCACTAAATCATGATATTTTATTATAAAGTTTTTTAACTTACAACACAACAAACATTTCTCTTAAATAATGCCACATGTCATCAGACTATTTGAACTATCTCAAATCTGCATATGAAGATAACTTTTTGATCTTCACCTAAGCAAGCATCATAGTTTAATTTTAAATTATCCTCGAATCAATGTTTCTTAAAATATGGGAGAATAAAATTAATATAAAATTTAATGAATTTATACAGTAATCATTACTCACACATGTTTCTCACTTTTAAGAATTATATTTTAGTTTATTAATTTTAAGGTTAATTATTATGATCTGTCCGGACAAAAACCTTATTAAAGTGAAGAGTAGTTTTTGGCTTGCCTTGCTCCTTCTATTGTTTTGTTAGTGATTGTTGGCAGTTCAATTACCTTGGCAAATTTTGTTATAACTCTAGCTAATCGGTAGGTTATAAAATTCAATTACAAATAGTAGTATTATCAATTGCCAAACATATATGAAATAAGGGAAGTCCAAAAGCCTTTTTAGTTTTGTTTAAAGAACAAACTTTCCTCTTACGAAAAAAGGATAAACAGATAGAGTCTGGAGTTGAAAAACAAGACAAGATCATGCATACGTTGTGCGCATGTTGCCATAGAAAACTTGTGGAATGGCCTTAATTGTTTAGATGAATCATTTTCAGTTTTATAATCGTAAGAGATAAGCCCCACATGTTGCAATTATTTAATGTGTTAGGCAGTATTGCAGAATTTTATAGTAATGCGTAATCATATAAAACTTTTTGCAGATTTGTGTACCAATAAGAATTATTGTAATTAGCTTGGCTTTCTTTCGATAAACAAAATCATCTTGAAAAATAAGAAATGAGGGGAGCCAACCGGCGGCAGCTTTCTCTAGGACAATCACAGGACTCATTCATTCACCAAGAAAATCCTTAATAATGTGAATGTGGTTGGTGAGGTACAAAGAATCCCCCAAAATATACTAGTGATGACGGTATAGGATAAGATCATTATACTTAATTTGCTGCATCTTATATTTGCAGGAGAAAGCAGTTACTGACTAAGGGTCTGCATAAACCAAGCTAATTAACTCTTTGAACATTGCCACAGTGCATTAAACTTAATATACACAGTGGATATTGTTTAGCCAATCCACTTTGAACAGTGTTGTTACTTAACAATTTTAAGGATCATAAAAGTCAATGTACAGTGGATATTGTTTAGATTAATCTTTTTCACTTTATACTAACATTGAATATGCTGCTATTTAAGCGCACAGATGAAATTCTTTTTACAGAAGGACCACCATTGGATCTGCTATTTAAGCACATAAGGATGGTAATTGTGGTGAGGATGTTCTCTCTTCCTCCTCCCTCTTCTCTCTTAAGCAAATCCAGAAGATAGATTCTTTTTTGCCTAGTTAATTTTAATTTCTGAATGACAAATCTGTCTTATCTTTGTATAGTTGTACTTCATAAAATCCAAGTAAGCTGAGCATAGTTTTACAACTCCTTTTTGTGAATACCATTGTCTTATTCATGTATATATGGCTTGAAATGTAGACCAAGATTATTCCCCTTTTTAAATACTGTGTTTGAGAGGGTCTTGCAGCCACAATTTCCAACCCAAGATGGAAAAAAAAAAAATACATGTTTCAGTGTAGACAAGTTTGTGTTACTATTGTATAATAAAAATAAGAGAAGTAAAAGAAGACACCAGCAAAAATGTACATGGTTAATTAGGGGGTTGGGAACCGGATTGCTCATCTATACTGGGGCTGCGTCCCCTTTTATTACTCTTCAGCCTGAGTATCTCTTTGACGTCTGCTTCTTTCTTATCCACAAATTCCATTAGTTCCTTGAAACTCTTAGTAGGTCTGATGGTCCTTCTAGGCGCTTCGGCCGGTTGAATTTCCTCATCAGTTTGCACAGGCTCGGGGCTGAATTTGGTGTATTGACAATACACCTTAACAAAGAATACAATCAAAGCAAGGAGACATGCAACGCCCATTATAAGGAAGAGGCCCCAGAAGCTATTCAGAGAGAGTTTGTTCGTGTCAGTGTCTTCAGTCTGTACACCGCATTGATGTCTTAAAAGCCATTTATCATGGATCTTCTGCAGGTCACCATTCTCTGAGAGTTGAAGAATGGAAGTTGACAAATCAACAGCAAGGGGAGAATCCCTTTGGAATGCCTGTGATCAGTCAGGTTAACTAACGTGAGACTAAGATAATGTTAGGTAATATACAGACATAATACTCAGCATATTACAACCTTTCTTCGACCCAGTAGAACAAGAGTTTAATTTTGATGCACCGACGCTATCATTCAATCAAAATCTTTCATTTGCATAACTTTTCAAATACTAGGTGGAAAAATCAACGATCATAGCTAACTTTTCAAAATCTTTTTATACAGTCGGTGCATAGAAATTAAATTTACAGAAGAATTCTCAAGAAAAAGGCTAATAGATGTATATAGATTTAGGAATGTAAAGAAATAGACATGCATATGAAGATACTTACAAATCCCCAACCACCTCTGGTGAACTCCTGCCCAACGGTTCTGAACTGACAGTTGGTGTTGGACATGAAGAGCTCAATATAAGGAAGCTCATCAACAATGGCCACAACCCCTCCATTTCCTGGTCCACGCAGAAGGGCATCCACATATGCGTCCTGGTCTTTCAGTGTAACTATCCTAGATGGTGATATATTGAGTTCATCTATCAGATACTTCCTTGCAAATGACCCTTCTTGAATCCCAATTGGTTGAGTACTTGAGATCAAGCTGTCAATCCCTTCAATCTGTGATGACAGGCTCTGCACTGTGAGGATGGATGTTAAGCTAGCTGTGTAGCTTGAATTGATGATCAACACCACAAATAGCCATATGATCAGCACCAATCTCCCAAGAGTACTCACAGTGTTCTCTCCTGTGCAAGGTCAAAGCAGCAAAGTAATCATTAATTCTTACCATGCAAAATAAGGACTGTCAAAGGAGCAAATTAAGAATATGTGAATGAGAATCTGTGTGGCACATACTGTGTGAGAAAAACATTGTTGAGAAACTAAACCTGCAAAAGAGGAACTGATCTCAGCACAAGATGTAACCTGGTGTTGAAGCAAGCCATGCATCTTCTAAATCTGAAGGATTTTATCTAAAATGGCTTTCAGAACATACTAACCAAAAGACTGTCATAAGTTGTTGCCTTGGCGGACCACGGAACTCCTCATTGTGCCGGTGCTCAAGAATCCACACAACGGCGCCCACAAAGAGAAAGAAGAGAGCGGTGACACCCCACATTTCAGCGGTGAATGGCTTGAGAAAAGACCAAGGGCTTGACTTGATCTTCGTGACTGGAACAACAACCACCAGCCCTGATTCCATGTAAGGCTGAGTAAAATCCACGATCCTTGTCCTGTTTGTGACAATTGTAACATCTCCAACAGCTGCATCAAATTTCTGAAGAAGAAAAGAAGGGCCAAATTAATCTTAGTGCTAGAACTCAAGAAGATAGGAGGGTTTTAAATGACCTGAGTCACCCATGAAAACCAGAAATTCAATCACAGATACCATCATTTTAAAAGTGTCCACAATTGGAATCCATATTATTGCTATTTGCATTCATCATCAGGCCATACATTCTTATTGTTGATGTAAAAAGGAGATTAGTTCTGATACACTGTCAATATAAACTATTTTACACCGTTAAGCAATTAGATATCATCACATCATACAACTTTTGAGACCGTTGTTGCAAAAGTCAAACACTTCTAATGACGTAACAATATGTGATTAAATGACTGTACAAATTAGATTTAGAAACTTACATCTTGCGCAACTTGATACACAAGGTCATTGTAGTCAGGATTTCTATTGCCGTTCCCAAATAATATATATTGCCGTGGGACAGGATAAGGCAACAAGTTTATGGCTGCTTCAAACACATCAATGCAATAGCCTTTTACCCCCGGGGGGTTACTGTCATTGGAAACAAACTCCTTGTAGCTTATTCGGTTAGGCACTGCTATTCTCAGTGGCTTTCCATTGTTGGGGAATACCCATCCCCTTGGTGTGTCTGTAGTCTCTCCAGGCCATATAACACTGTACAGACGCTGGTTGCTTGCTGAAGTGTTAGGTGGTTTCATATACAAGGTTTCAGGAGTTACAACTGAGAGGCCAGAGTAATTGGACCAATAACCAATTCTACGGGCTCCAGACTGGCCGATATTCAGGACATCATATGCTGGATGAACCAAATTCTTATCCGTATCAAACTGAATTTGTCCACTCACACCAGTGAAGTTCATTCCAAGGATTGTCTTGAGGAAAAGTTCACCAGCATCAAACACACGAAGCGACGAGAAATTCAACATGGTTCCAGTTGTGTGACTCAACTTGGGGTCAGAAGAGAAAGATATGTTTCCACCCTCATTGAAGAAAGCATCAAGAGCACGCGCTGCTAACCAAATAGAATCATATGCATACAATGCATAAGAGTTGAAGTTTGCAGTCTCCTTGTCCTTTCTGCTTTTCAGCCTAGAGATGAAACGCTTCTTGAGATCAGTATCAGGTGTGTGATGCCGCAAAGCAACAACACCTTGTAGGAGATCCAGTGTGGTGGTGTCAAGTGGCTGCTCTAATGAATCCAGAGCTGAAGGAAGCCAATCTGTTGCAATCCACACATAGCCTTTCGACATCATTCCAAGCTTTTTGGCAAGGGCGAAAATTGACACGCCAGTATCAGGATTCACATGCAGCACAAAGATGCGCGATTCCATCAAGTTCACCTGATTCAGCAAGTCACTGATATCACTTTTAGGTGCTCCAGGAGTGAATGCAGCCTTGAAAGATAACTTGGCACGTTTCTTTGCAAGTGCATCTCCCAACACAGCAATGCCATTCCTTCCATTGTCATCATCAACATAAATGGCAACTACCTCCCTCCACCTATAGTAATCAACCAAGTCTGCAATTGCATACATCTGGAAATAGTCACTCTGGGTGGTTCGGAGGAAAAATGGATACTGCAGAGACGATAGTGAAGGATCTGTTGCCCCAAATGAGAGAAGAGGCACATGGAGTTCATTGACGACATGAGAGATGACATGGGCTATTCCTGATGACTGTGGACCAACAGCAGCTACCACATCATTCTCCATTAACTGCAGAGCTGCATTATCAAGAAAATCAGTGAAGCTTGTTCACTTCTTTTTGTCACACACACACAAACTTGCAAGAGGTGGGGCAGTTAGAGAACATGCATGTAGTACGCAATGAAATACTACGATGTTACTAATGGATGGGAATATGTTCTAAATTAAGGTTCCTATTCACCAAATCATTGCCTATCCACAAAGATGAGAACACAAACAAGGAAATGATTATGCATAAACTGGTTTATTTGGAAATTGTTGCAGTACTTTAGTAGCAACAAAATAAGAGGAATCAGACATTTCAAATGCAATGAAACTCATGCTATGAGAATTATGTGATTTAACAAGACTGAGAAGAAAGCATTACAGCAAAGTAATTGTGAAAGTAATTGAATGCTACTCTTTAAAATGAAAATCATATATTTTTTCAACATGGTAATTCATAAAGTTACAAAAACTGAGCCTGGTTATACTGTGAATGAAACATTTCCTATCAATAAATTGTATGAGATGACAGGAAGATATACACATATATAGACACACATACACTCACATATAATGCTTGAATTATAAGTAACAATAGGAAAGCAAACAATACTAAAAAGGAATACTAATTAAGAAAACTAAGAAACTATGCAACTTGATCTATTTGCTTGGTAATTTTGATTTCTAGAGTCATAAACAAGACAAACTGAACAAAAGAAAATGCAGCTTGTAGCTACTGAAATTTCAAGTTTTACCTTCCACTGTTCCAATGAAACCACTGCAATTTGTATCATGTAAAATAATTTCCAGTTTGGTGTGAGGGAGAATGCTCGTATCAGCATTAATATCATCAAGCGCAGCCCAAACGGCAGGTTTAGCTGATCTTCCAATGAAAGAATTCAAAGTAAACAGTGCTCCAATTCTCAAGACACTTGATTTCGAAGAAGTAGTAGAATTTGCAGTGGTAGTTCCTGTCCTCCCCACCACTTCCATAGGAATATAGGGAAGAACCAAAAGGAACAAGACCATCCTGACCATGAACATGCTTCTATGTCTTGTGACCAAGAGCACCTCCATTTTTTTTGAGGAAAGCTCCGAAAGCCTGCGATTAGCAGCTCAGATTTTTCAGTATGGAACAAAGCACATGTCAAGTGGCAACCATTTTCAGGAGCAGCACAAAGAGGGACAAAAGAAAGCAAGAATCAACATAACTGGAAGGAGGCAAACACAAGGATATATATATTAGCCTCAAACACATGAATGCTTGTGCTAAAGAGAATAGATAACTCCCCCAAGAAAAAACTAGATTCAGCACTCAACAAGAACAAACAATGGTATCATCTAGCAATTTGAAGTCTAGAAATTCAAATACCCACTTACCCAGATGGAAAAGATATATGCTATTAGCATATCCAGACCTTTAGTTATTATATTAAACATATAAGTTCAATATCATAAGGCATTTATAACTCAATCAAGCTCATAAATTCTAAAAAAGAAAACAAATGCTTAAACCATATAAATAAATATGTTGGTGTGTTGGTGAAGTGGAGACCCACATGCCTAATAAACTAGTCAATAAGGGAATGAAACAATATAATATGAAACAGAAACCTTGAAAACAAGTTAGGGAGAGGAGGGTATCAGAGATTACCTCTACGGCCAAACTTGATGGGGCTAAAAACTTTGCAAGTTGAAAGAGATAATCAGACAAAGAGTTAGGAGCTCATTTATGCATGTGAAGCATGTGACTGTAGACTGAAAAAACCGACATCGCTGTAACGAAAAGAAGGAAGTTACTATCATACTATGATTCAAGCTCAAAGCAAAGAATCATTTACTCAGCTCTCGAGTTTTCCAAGCATCAAGCATTGCCTTCCCAATTCGGTCTCCTTATCAAATAGCTGTTGTCTTTCATGGTAGCTGTAGAATGTACTTGAAAGATTGAGGACAGCAAAGCTCACCGTGTAAGAAACCATTCACACACGCCTTGTAGCTACTAGCAAGATACCCCAAAAAATGTTTTATTCGGTAATTTCTTGGGTGCGTATAATAGTGACAGTTGATTGCTTTTCGGTTTCAAAGATATCTCACCCCCTTTGTTTCCTTTTGATTATACAAGAACAATAAGTTAACAACACACTCGCGGTAAACATAGTCCCACTAATATTATTATTATTATTATTTCAATACAATCACTTTTGTGTGAGTTCTACAAAATTATTTTTATTTGAATGTGATTAAATTTGACTTGTTAAATTTGTGCGCATATAAAAACTACTCAAAAATAGCTCTTATTCACACTAGGATTAGTTTTGTGGGAATAAAACTATGATAAAATATTTTATAAATGATTCCATAATAGCTGTTCCCATAAATAGGGATTCAATCCAAATAAAGTCCATACTAAAATGAATAAAACGTGAGTAGATATGATATTTAATATAAAATATCTTCACATGCCGTTTCATCTTCACTACTGTATCATATCGTATCCGAACTCAGGCATTGTCCTTTCTTAAACTACGCCCAACCCCGCAGTAAAGCAAAGAACATTATAGATTACAGATTTATATGTCCGTGACGGCATCACTAGTAAGATTTATCAACGTCACTGATATATGGTAATAATTTCATATACCAGATGTGGTATACCACTATAGCGTGGCCATTATCAAAAGTTGACCAAACAAGGAAGAATATGAGAAAATGACGTTACACTCCTTAGGTGGGAAGATTATTATGGTTTCAGAAAAAATACTATATCAATAATAATTTAATTATAAATATCATACAAAAATAATTAAATATAATGATAATGATGTAAAACATTTGAAAGTAGTAGACTATGCGTCAATAGATTTAGGATAGCTGGATAACCAACTCTTAAATTATCTTTGTACTGCGCGGTTGTTGATTTTACCGAGGAAAAGAAAAAGCAACAATAAGTGCACAAGAAATCTTTAGCAAAAAATCGTAATCTATAAACGTTGTAAAATTAAAAAATCGTTTTGAGGCGAAATACTCACAACAAACAATTCTTATGATAATTTGTGGACGTGTGATTATTTCATTTTTTTATACTTGTGGACTTGTGAATATGATATGAGGGTATATGTGTTTCCGTGCAAGCCAACGTGGCATATATTTTATCTATCACGTATGGCATATGGTTATAGAAAATTGAAAAAAATTAATTTTTTTAGCACTAGACTAGTGCATGAATGAGATTTACTCAAAGAAATTATACCAAAAAAAACTGTAAAACGCACTAAAAAATTCATTTTAAATAATAGAAAATAGATAATTGAAAAATTTACTCTACATTGGCTTTTAAATATTATATAACAACTTATCAATTTTTAACTATATTTTATTTACTGTTATTTCTAAATTTCAAAAAGTTCAAGAAGTACAAAGTGCAGGCTGTAACAATGAAAATGGAAAAATATAAAATTTTAAACCTGATGCATTTAAGGAAAAAGGAAAAGCAAAAAGAAAGTAAGAAAAGAATCAATATAGTATGCTCTTCAACTCTTTTGTTAGTGTCAGTGCCTATTTTGGTGTGTCTTCAGTCTTCTTTAACCAACTGCAACTGTAAATAACCCATTCAACCAAGGCTCGGTTCTAATTTTAATTGAGAATAAACAAAACCCTTGTATTAATATTTAAAAGGATTGGATCTAGTGGAAGGGTTAGTCTCTGCAACGTGATAAACTATGATTCAAATGACAATTGATATGTAGAGGCGCTTACATTTTGTATTCAACCGTGTTTTGAGTATAGTTGTCTTCGATGGAAAATACATATGACAAATCAAAGTCAAATAAACGAAGCCCTCTCAATCAACCAAGCTAAAATAATGGAATTTTCATGATGCATGTGATAAAAATAATAAACGATATATTCATGATGATCCCGTTTGCACAGCAAACCTTGCTCTGTTAAATTTCAATAGATGTAGTAAGATTTTATACTTGCACATTTTAGGTATTTAAATTTTAGTACATTCCTCTCTTTTCTATTTTTAAAACATTTACTCCTCAAATCTATAAAATTATTTTCAATTTTTTTAATCAACTCTCCATTTTTTTGTTTATTATTTTATTTTATATTTTTTAAAACAGATTACATATTTGTGTGTATGAGACAGAGAGAGAGAGAGATTAATAATAAAAAACATTGCTGTCTCTATATATAATTTACTTTTTCTTAAATTTTATAAAGAGAATAAAATAATAATAATAGTAATAGTAGTAGTAGTCGTAGTAGCAAAAACTATGTATGTTTTCCGCTATTAATTTTAAATATTAATATATATATATATAATGAAAAATATTTATTAATTGTATATGAATTACGAAGAGAGTAAGGAAAAAAATTGTAATGTTACTGTAAAAAATGCATTGATATCAAAAAAATACATAATTTTTATTTTTAAAAATTATTGTTATTATAAATAGCTTTTTCACTTAATATAATTAATTTAAAAATTCAATATATATATATATACATTATTAAAAGCCACATATAGTTATTTTGTAAAGAATTTATTGCTATAATTACTAATAAGAATATTTTGATAAAAAATGATAAATGTTAGGAAATAAAAAAAATTAATAATTAATTACAGTATAATTCATCTTAATTTTTAAAGGGAGAAAAATATACATTTTAGAAATATAATTTTAATATTTTGAATTTCATACTATCTGTAACAAAATAATGAAGTGGAAGGTTACCTGGGGAAAGAGAGAGAAATCCACGAGAATGTTGTGTTCTTTCTTTGGGGTATAGGATGATCTTGGTCTAGGTGGTGGGGCACCTGCAAGGACTCCACCGAAGATGTCGGTCTGGTATTTTGGCCAAAGTATGTATTTAGGATATTGTGTACTGGTTAGCTGTTTTGTGTAAATATGGGGTTCGGGCTCCTGTTACCACCTCCTCCTTTTTTGGGAACATGGTGTGTGGGCTTCGAATGTGGACAGTTATGGGAGATCGTGTGTTAGTGGCATATGGATCTTCTAGTTAGGGATTTCGATCTCAGACTTATAACCGAAAATCAGGAAGGACTTCTCACGCGTTGACCATCGCGTTACGCCTTCCATTCTTGGACCCTTGGATAGAGTTTCTATCAGCATTACGTTGCAGGCCGGCTTGTGACACTATTACAAGGTCCATTTTGGTTTGTGAGGTCCTGGCCCAGACTAATGGGTCGTAACAGTGCCCCCAACTCGGGACTCGATCGTGTTCCGAGTTCCAATTGTTTCCACAAGGATTCGATATGAGTTAAGACTCCAATTTCAGGTTTCCCTAGGACGTTCATGATTATCTTTACTTCTAGTTGTGTCAGACGTCGCTTCCTTGCGTCGTTTCATCACACCCTTTGGTACCGCGGGTCCCAGGGTGCGTTTCATGAGGCATGACAATAAATGAGATGTGTGAGTTTACCGCTATGCCCCCAAAAGTTCAGATGAAAAGACGCTTCTAACCCCATTCGTCCTTTCTTCTTGTCCTACGTCTCTTCCTTTTCTCCTCTGTTTATTTGTGTCTTGGCTCTTCTTTTTCCTCTCTTCATTTGTAGGGTTTCAGAACCTGCATTTTTTAGTTTTTCCTTTAAACATTGGGAGGCTTATCTTCTTGCCAATCACAAGTAAGTTCCTTTCTTTTTATGCTTTTTCGTTTTTATGCTTTCTCTGTTTCCTTTTGATTTGGCTGCTTCGGGCTGTTGATGTTGTCTTGGGGAGTCCAGTGCTTTTCATGGTAGCTCATCTCCTTCTCCAACATGCGTCGCCTTACTTGGCTTTTAAAATACGGTGGCGCCATCTTGTATATTTAGAAACGAGGGGGAGCCACCACAATGCGCGCTGGTGGGGTAGATTGCTTGTAGGTGCGCCGTTGTTCAGCATGTTTCACAAACTTACCACCGCTGCCAGACGACGTGCCAATTTGAGGAGGAACCGCCATAGGGCGACTGTTTTTTCGCTTCTTGCCTTCATGCTAGCTTCCTTAGTTCCATGCTTAGATTATGGTGGTTTCCCGCTTATAGGTCATGGGAAAACATGGAGCTAAAGTTTCAAAAGTTCTTCGTCCTCCGACCTTTTTTGTGGGAGACTACCTACATCATTTCTTGGAGGAAGTTCTGGGGATCCCTTCTTTGGCCGACGAGGAGTATCTTTCCGTGTTCAGGAAAAATACTTGTCTTTGCTCGTCTTCGGAGGATGAGTCAAAATATTCTCTAGAGGCTACGGGCTCTGATGACAGAGTCTGCACCTATTCGCGTAACGGTGATTTTTAGTATATGTGGATGTATAACATCCTTTTTGAAAGGTTGAGCGTCTGCTTTCCTTTTTCTGAGTTCCAAATGATGATTCTTCACGAGATCAATGCGAGTCCCTCACAACTGCATCCCAACAGTTGGGCCATGATTCGGGGTTTTGAGATCATGTGCGATTTTCTCAGGGTTCCGCTTTTTCCCCTGGCATTTCTTTACCTCTTCATTTTTACTAAGGCCTCCAACGGTTCTTGGATCTCGTTCTGAGGTCACGTAAACAAGAAAGTTTTTGAGTTATTTGAGGAGTTCCTGCACCACTTAAAAGAATTTTATTTTAAGGTGTAGGGGGTTCCTCATCATCAACATTTTTATGTTGGAAGACCTCCTACGCCCACATTTCCTTATTACTAGACTATAGCCCCCCTTCTCCGAGGATAACTAACGACCCATTAAATGACAACAAGCAGGCTGTTGTCAAATTCTTCCTTGCATCTTGGAAGTTTAATCCCCTGAACTTGAAAAAGATTTTTTGTTCATCCGCGGAGGCTATTGGGGTTTATCTTGGTTTGTCCTTAATTTCCCTTTCTATTGTTGCACATATCTCAGAAACTAAACTCTCTCTATTGTTTTTTGGGCAGGTGAGATGGCTTCCCATTCAGGGATACAGGCGTTGTGATCAAAATTTCTGAAAAAGAATGCTTCGGAGTTGTACGCCCTTTTGGAGAGTCAAAGTCCGGGAGTCTCTGGTTCCTCCACTTCGACTTCCAAGGACGTTGAGCAGCCGACCCCTAAGAGGTAGAAAATAGATGTTACTATTATCCCCGAGAAGAAGTATCCCCTGGGGAAAGGGTCTGACTCATCTCCCAATATTGAGATCCTTGACATGGAGGCCATCAAAGAAGGACCAGCTGGGAAGACCAGGAAGGAGCTCGTGCTCTTTTCGGATGAATTCTCTTTTTCTAATTTTGTCAATAAGCATCTTTTTTTGGAAGGCACTCGTCGTCAGATGCCAGATTCCTCTCTGGGAGGCCAGTTCCAGTAGGGCCAATGCTCACTTCTCTGAGTTGTGGAACTCCTCCGCCGAGGTGAGAATCTTGCTCTTGATTTGGCTAAGGCCAATAAAGAAAGGGATGATCTGCATTCCGAGCTTGAGCACAAGAAAGAACATCTGGAGAATATCATGGAATCATTGGATGAATATATTAATGATAATAAGGATCTCAATTCTTGTACCGAGGCTGTCGAGAAAGAGTTAGCCAAGCTGAAGTTAAAGTAGGCTGCTTGGCTGAATGAGAGAGACTCCCTACTTTCTACGGTGTCGAAGCTTCAAGCTAACAACAAGGTTTTGTTGAGGAAGATGGAGGAGCTGGCTACACAGGTATCTGATCTCAGGGCAGATGTTGAGAAGACCGTTGTTGATTGGGAAAAGAGTTCCCAAGAAATCTTTGATAACATCTTGGCTCAAGTGAAGGTGTTATGCCCGGATATCGACTTATCAGAGGTGGGGATGTTCCGTATGGTGCCGGATGGCCACATTGTTGACTTCTCTCCAGATGATGAGTCAGGTCTTGTGTGACCATTTGTTTTGTAATTTTTCTTTTTGTTCCAACCCCGTGAAGTCGTAGTTGACTGCCACAACACCTTGTAATACTTGACATTAAACTTTCCGATTATGCAACCTTTGTAATGTCTTCTTAATGTAAAAACGTACATTCTATGTTTTTTGATGTTTTGTGCACTGTTGAGATCTGGTTTTTTCCTTGTTTATTATTTAATTCGAGTTTAAATGGTCTTTGGGGCTATGGCCTCCGATTCAAGATGATTTGTACCCGGCTGAGACCTAGCGTTATTTTTCCTTAGGTTTATTATTTAAAGCAAGTTTAAATGGTCTATGGGGCTATGGCCTCTGATATAAGACGATTTGTACCCGACAGAGACCTAGGATTGTTTTTCCTTGGGTTTATATTTTATTTTTATCTCCGAGGTTAAGACTTTCGAATTTGGATAATTTTGGCCCGGTTTTACTGATTTGACTCCAATTGAAAAGCTCGTCTGATTACATCCTTTGCTTATGCACACAATTTTGATGTATGGTGCAATGCAGAGCGGGGTTATGACCTCCGCTTATGATGCTTGATAGAATAACCTGGTGAGAAAATAAGAACTTTGTTAATGATGGGTTAAGCCGGGTGGCTTTTTGTCTATCCCGGATATACGTTAGTCCGGCCTCGTTAAAACCCTATCGAAAAAACCTCGTGGGAAAAACCCGAGGTGGGAAAAAGGGTACCGAACCTCTACATGATTTACACAAATGGTCAAACATAAAATCTTCTGAGGTTGGTGGCGTTCCATGACCTTAGAACCTCTTTTCCTTCCATGGCCGTGAGCTTATAGGCTCCCTTTCCTAATACCTCGTCAATTCGATAAGGGACTTCCTAATTGGAGGCCAACTTCCCCTGCCCAGGAGGAGGAAGATCGATGTTAGTATGACAGAGAACTAGGTCTCCCGGGTTAAAGTGCCTTGGGAATACGCCTTCATTATATCTTCTGGCGATCCGTCTTTTCAGCTCTACTTCTTGTAGATGGGCTTCTTCGCGTGTTCCTTCGATCAAGTCGAGTTCTTCCCTTCTTTGAGCTCCATTATTTCTTTCTATGCCAGCATTCTTGGGCTTGATTCTCTGATTTCTATCGGGATGATGGCGTCAGTCCTGTAGACCAGCCTAAATAGAGTTTCCTGGGTGGCTGAGTACGGCATTGTCCTGTGAGCTCAGAGAACACTTCTGAGTTCATTTGCCCATGCTCCTTTGGCCTTATCCAACCTCTTCTTAAGTTCCTGCAGTATCACTTTGTTTGCGGCTTTAGCTTGTCCGTTAGCTTGGGGGTGTTCGACCGAGGTGAAATGTTATGAAACCTGGAGGTCCTCTAGTAGCTTTCTGAATTTCCAGTCTGTGAACTGGGTTCCGTTATCCGTGATCACGGATTTTGGAATTCCAAAATGGGTGATGACATTTTTCCACATGAATTTTCTACATTGGGCCGCTGTTATTGGGGAGAGGGGCTCCACCTCAATCCACTTTGTGAAATAATCTATTGCAACTATTAGGTACTTGAACTACCCCGGGGCTAGGGGAAATGTTCCGAGGAGGTCAACCCCCCATTTTTCAAATGGCTGTGAGGCTGTGATTGCAATCATTTCTTCCGCAGGGGCTACGTGAAAATGAGAATGCTCTTGATATTTCTGACATGCCCTTATGAACTTGGCAGCTTCACGATTCAGGGAAAGCCAGTAGTATCTAGCTCAGAGAACCTTGAGTGCTAGAGCACGACCTCCGAGGTGATTTCTAGCTATTCCTTCATGAATTTCCCGAAGCACGTACTGAGCTTGTTCTGAGTTCAAGCATTTCAGCAATGGCTAGGATAATCCTTTCTTGTATAACTGGCCATTCACAATCATGTAGTAGGGGGCTTAATAGGATACCTTCCAAGCTTCTTTTGGATCGTTTCGAAGGGTTCTGAGCTTGAGATACTCCTGGATCCCTGCCGCCCAACTCGGAGATGACTGAATTGTTGTCACTACCTTTCTTTCTGAAATGCTTGGTTGCCCGAGCATCTGGAGCACTAGGCTCTTGTTATTTCCTCCAGGCTTAGTTCTTGCTAACTTTGACAAAATATCGACTCAAACATTCTCCTCCCATGGTATTCGTTTCACTCCTACTTTGTGGAAGTAGGAAAACAAGTTCTTAACTACTTCCAAGTAAAGTTTCAACATCGGATCCTGTGCTGTGTACGTGCCTTCAATCTGGGATGTTACGATTTGGGAATCACTGCATATTGTTAGTTCTTTGATCCCCATATCTTTTGCCAGGTTCAACCTCACTATGATGGCTTCATACTCCGCTTGGTTGTTAAAAGTGGCGAAGTCGAAGTAGACTGACATTTCAACTCGGACTTCGTCGTTTCTTTCTAACATAATTGCGGCTCCACTGCCATGGAGGTTTGACGATCCGTCCACATAGAGAATACAAACCTCAGGGCCTTTTTCCTTGTCATCAATGAATTCCTAAACAAAATCAGCCAGGACTTGAGCTTTGATGGCCATTCTTGGTTCGAAACAAATGTCAAATTCTGAGAGCTCCATCTACTACGCGATCATTCTTCCTTCGAGGTCTGGCTTCTATAAAATCTGTCTAATTGGCTGATCTGTTCTAACGAGGATGGTGTGGGCTTAGAAGTATTGGCTGAGTCTACGAGATGTGAGGATGAGGCAAAAGGCAATTTTCTCAAGTTTCTGGTATCTTATCTCGAATCCTGTAGCGCTTTGCTTGTGAAGTATACCGGTTTCTGCTCTCCTCCGTTCTCTCGGATTAGCACAGCTCCTACTGAGGTTTTTCCTGCGGACAAATAGAGTACGATGACTTTGCCAACTTTTGGCGTTGACAGGGTTAGAGGGGATGCCAAATATTCCTTGAAGGATTGGAAAGCTTGTTCGCGTTACTCAGTCCACTGGAAGTGTTTTTCCTTTTTCAGCAACTCGAACAGGGGCTGTGATTTCCAAGCTAATAATGATAGGAATTGTCACGACCTGCCTAGAGACGTGACCGGCACGTGAGGACTTGGATCCCCATGGAAGCCTCTGATGATGTGATTGGCTAATATGCATGAATAATCAAATATATTCAAAATATCTCAAACTCAATTAAGTTTCATAATTTTGAAAATGTTTCCAATCATAAATACTGAACATAAAACTTTATAAAATCCATAACTTGGGTCAAAGCCAAACATAATTAAGTAAATAGCTGAAATTCTGAAAGTAGTCAAAACAATTTAATGTATGTCCAGGATCCTGCCTACATAATTATTAGAGCACTACTAAATTGACATAACCAACCGTAAACTCCACTCCAAAGTGAAACTCAACAAAAGAAGCTGCAACACTATTGGGGAGGATCTTGTGGTGCAACTGAACCTGCAGCTATATTTGCAAGGGGAGGAAAAGAGAGGGGTGAGTTCATAAAAAATCAGTGAATGAGCCTCCATTCACAACCCACAATGGACAACAACAAAGATATATAACATATACATGCAACTTGATGCATAACATTTGACATATATTTACATATGACTGTACTAAAAATAATAAATTAACTAAATCCATGGTAATAATTAATAGAGAAATATGAATTATTCTATATATAAATATCTGAGCTGAATAGCTGAATTTGAGCCAGTGCCTAAACTGACGGGCACCTAACTAGGTCCCATAAATGGACACCACACTGGGTTCCTCTTGTGGATGAGCTAGTTCTCTAGCGGACCACATGGTACCAAGGTTGACATTCAATCCTACAGCCATTAACTCGCTGATTTGTTTCTCCATAATTATTGGCTAAAAACTAATAGGAACAAAATTCACTCTTCTTATTATCCGTACAAAAATGGAATTCATGAAATATTCTGGTTGATAAAATAATTCTAAATCATACATATAAACAAGTATGGTCCCATGAGTTTTCTAAAACAATAATTTGTCATGATAACTACAAACAATAATTTTCTAAAATTTCTATAATCCATATAAGCATATTTCTTGGCATAAATCATTCTAAAATTTCATAAATAATTTATATAATATTGAAAAAATAATAATAATGACAAAAAATATGGTCATGAGCTTAAACTCACTCATAGTTGGTAGCCGGGAGTGTGCTTCCACTATCAACTTGACTTTCGGGAACAGGAATAACACCGACAGCTACCAAATAATATAATAAAAATATAAATAATTTGACTTTATTACCCAAACTTTCAAATTAGATAAAAAAGGGGAGGAACTGACTAAATTCCATGGAGATCACTTACCGAAAGCGACTAATCAGAGAAAGTTGATAGAACCATGTTTTTCTTTCTAGGAAAATCACCTTGGATGACTAGAGTTCTTAGAAAAATATTTGAGAGTATTAGGATATACCTAAATATACTAAGAGTATAGAACAAAAATCCAAACGAGACACGATTCGCGTCCCATTCCACTATCTCCTTATTCTCCTTACACACTCATGCTCTCTCCCTCTTTTCTCACTTTTACTCACACTCTGCAATGCATATACAGGCACACACCTACACCTATATATATAATGGAAATAATATAAAAAAAATATCAAAGCGTGCTACACGCACGCTACCTTCCTAATTTTAAAAGGAATGCGTGCAACACACATGCATAATATATATATATATATAAAATAGAATGTAATAATAGTAATAATAATAATACTATATGCAACTACTGTGTTCCATGAGTATTCATTTTTTATATATATTTAATAATAATACTATAACATCAAAAAAATACCAATGGTACTAATAAGTACTAATTAATAATGCTATCTATAATAATTGTGATAATAATAATTCAGATGCCATTAAATTCCGTACATGGGGTATCACATATTACCCCCTAAAAGAGATTTGGTCCTTAAATCTAAATAACGTACCCTGAGATGGAAAAGAATAGGGATATTTGATTTTCATAGCTTCTTCAGCTTCCCAAGTTGCTTCTTCGCCGGAATGGTTCCTCCAGATAACTTTCACTGAGGCTATCTCCTTTAAGCGAAGCTTCTTGATCTGCTATCTACGATGGCAACTGGTTCCTCTTCATAGGATAAACTATCATCAACTTGGACTATTTGCAGAGTGAGCACATGAAACTGGTCAGGCATATATTTCCTAAGCATACTGACATGAAACACTGGGTGTATAGCTAATAAACTGGGAGGCAATGCCAACCTATATGCTACTGCTCCAACTTTTTCTAAAATCTCAAACTGGCCGATAAAACGAGGACTGAACTTTCCACGCTTACCGAATCTCATGACCCCTTTCATAGAGGATACTCTCAGAAACACGTGGTCCCCAACCACAAACTCCAGGTCACACCGATGATTATTTGCATACAACTTTTGCCTGGATTGTGCTGCTAATATGCGCTCTCTAATCAACTAAACCTTTTCTATGGTTTCTTGGGCTAGGTCCGCACCTAAGGACTTAGCTTCCCCAGCTCAAACCACCCGATAGGAGACCTGCAATGCCTCCCATACAAGGCTTCGAATGGTGCCATCTGGATACTCGCCTGATCACTATTGTTGTATGAAAACTCAATCAAGGGTAGGCGATCATACTAGCTCCCTTTGAAATCTAATACACAGGCTCTGAGCATATCTTCTAAGGTTTGTATCGTCCTTTCTGACTAGCCGTCAGACTAGGGGTGGAAGCTGTGGTCAAATTCACACGCCTTCCAAGGGCCTCCTAAAATGCTCTCCAGAACCGCGAAGTGAACTAGGACCCTCTGTCAGATATGATGGATACTGGAACGCCATGAAGTCTAACTATTTCGTTGCTATACAACTGAGCATACTGTGTTGCACTAAAGGTAGTTTTCACTGGGAAAAAATGTGCTGACTTGGTCATCCTACCCACTATTACCCATATGGAGTCGAATCCCCTTGTGGTTCGAGATAACCCAACTACGAAGTCCATGGTTATCTTTTCCCCTTTATGGTTCTGGAATATCTATCTGCTGAAGTAACCCAGCTGGCCTCTGGTGCTCAGCCTTGACTTGTTGGCACACCAAACATCTAGCCAGAAAGTCACTGATATCTCTCTTCATACCGTCCCACCAAAACAATAGTTTTAGATCTTGATACGTCTTAGTTGATCCTAAGTACACTAAGTATGTTGTACCATTCACTTCTTTTATTACGTGTCTCCTTAATTCACTAACGACTGGCACGCATAAATGATTGCCAAAGTGTAATACACCCTCAGCATCAACTAAGAACTCTGCGTTCTCACCCTTACAAACGCCCTCAACCAACTTAGCTGGTTTCAAATCTTCACCTTGTTGTGCCTTGATCTGTTCTACCAAGGTTGACTGAGCCTTGATGTGAGCTAGAAAAGCCTCTGTATCACTAAAAATTGAACTCCCTCAGCTTCCAATTGGTGGATGTCCTTCACTAATGGTTGTCTTACTAGTGCTATGTGGGCCAAACTACCCACCGACTTCCTGCTTAAAACATCTGCCACTACATTCACCTTTTCAGGGTGATAAAAGATAGTACAGTTATAATATTTTAATAACTCAAGCCATCTATGCTGTCTTAAGTTCAGATCCTTCTATTGAAAGATATACTTCAAGCTCTTGTGGTCTGTAAAGATCTCACAAGTCTCTCCGTATAGTAGTGCTTCCAAATCTTGAAAGCAAAAATCGTTGCCGCCATTTCCAAGTCATGCGTAGGATAATTCTGCTCATGCTTCTTGAGTTACCATGAGGCATATGCTATAACTTGGCCATGCTACATTAGAACACAGCCAAGTCCAACTCTACAAGCAGCACAGAATACCGAAAAGCCACCTGCGCCTGAAGGTAATACCAAAACTGGCGAGCATGTCTTAAGCCTCTGAAAGCTCTCTTCACACTCTTCTGTTCACTGAAATTTGACAGTCTTTTGTGCCAATTTGGTCATGGGTGTGGTAATCTTTGAGAAATCCTGAACGAACCGCCTATAATACCTTACTAAGCCTAAGAAACTACGGACTTCTGAAACTGTTGTAGGTCTAGGCTATTACTACACTGCTTCCACCTTCTTTGGATCTACGAGAATACCATCCTTTGATACTATATGTCCAAGGAATACCACCTGATCTAGCCAGAACTCACACTTGGAGGACTTGATATATAATTGATTCTCCCTCAATGTCTATAAAACTATTCTCAGATGTTGCTCATGTTCCTCCTTACTTCTGGAATACATTAAGATGTCATTAATGAAGACAATCACAAAGTGATCCAGAAATGGCTTAAATACCCTATTCATCAAATCTATAAAGGCTGCTAGGGTATTGGTCAACCCAAGGACATCACTAAGAACTCATAATGTCCATAGCGAATCCTGAAGGCCGTCTTAGGTATATTTTCATCCTTAATCTTTAGTTGATAGTAACCAGATCTAAGATCGATCTTGGAAAAGAGAGGGGCGAGTTCATCGAAACTTAGTGAGCGAGCCTTCACTCAAACCTACATGAGACAACAACAAAGATACATAACATATATATGCAACTTGATATATAACATTTTACAAATATTTACATATGACTGTACTAAAAATAATAAGTTAACTAAATCCATGGCAATAATTAATAAAAAAATATGAATTATTATGTACATAAATATTTGAGCTGAATAGCTGAATTTGAGCCAATAGCTAATCTGATGGGCACCTAACTAGATCCCATAAATGGACACTACACTGGGTTCCTCTTGTGAATGAGCTAGTCCTCTAGCAGACCACTTGGTACTAAAGTTAATAATCAATCCTACCACCATTAACTCGCTGATCTGATTCTCAATAATTATTGGCTAAAAACTAATAGGAATAAAATTCATTATTCTTATTATTCGTACAAAACTGGAATTCATGAAATATTCTGGTTGATTAAATAATTCTAAATCATACATACAAACAAGTATGCTCCCATGAGTTTTCTAAAACAATAATTTATCATGATAAATACAAACAATAATTTTCTAAAATTTCTATAATCCATAAAAGCATATTTCTTGGCATAAATCATTCTAAAATTTCATAAATAATTTATATAATATTGAAAAATAATAATAATGACCAAAAGTATGGTCATGAGCTTAAACCTACTCACAGTTGGTAGCCGAAAATGTGCTTTCACTATCAACTTGACACTGGGGAATAGGAATGGCACCAACAGCTGCTAAATAATATAATGAAAATATAAATAATTTGACTTTATTTCCCAAACTAAGTTTGGGATGGTATGGAGGAAAAATGTTGAGAGAAAATTAGGCCTAACAATGCCCAAACTTTCAAATCAGATAAAAAGGGGAGGAAATAGCTAAATTCTATGGAGATCACTTACCAGAAGAGACTAATCGGAGAAATTTGAGAGAACCATGTTTTTCTTTCTAGGAAAATCTCCTTGGGCGCCTAGAGTTCTTAAAAAAATATTTGAGAGTATTATGATGTGTCTAAAATATACTGAGAGTATAGAACAAAAATCCAAACGAGACATGGTTCGCGTCCTATTCCGCTCTCTGCTTATTCTCCTTAAACATTCACGCTCTCTCCCTCTTTTTATCTGTTTCACTCACACTCTGCAATGCATATACAGGCACACACCTACACCTATATATATAATGGAACTAATATAAAAGAAATATCAAAGTGTGCTACATGCACGCTACTTTCCTAATTTTAAAAGGAATATGTGCAACACGCATGCATATAATATATACATACATACATACATATATATATATATATATATATATATATATATATATATATATAATAGATTATAATAATAGTAATAATAATAATAATACTATATGCAACTACCATGTTCCACCGGTATGCATTTTTTATATACATTTAATAATAATACTATAACATCAAAAATAATATTGATGGTGATAATAAGTACTAATTAATAATGCTAACTGTAATAATGGTAACAATAATAATTCAGATGCCATTAAATTCCATATATGGCGTATCACAGGAATCTAAAAAGCAATACAAGCCTTCACGCATGTGGGGCTTTTCATCTCGAGTATGGCTCTGCACTTCTCCGGGTTAGCCTCAATTCCTCTATGGGAGATCATGAACCCAAGAAATTTTCCGTCATCTACTGTAAAAGTGCATTTTGTCGGATTTAATCTCATTTTGTGGGATCTGATGCTATGAAATATCTCCTGTAAATCCGGTATCAGGCTTCCGGCTTCTTGAGTCTTTACCAGCATGTCATCTATGTAGACTTCCATCTTGCTCCCAAGATGCTTCCCGAATACCCTATTCATCAATCTCTGATATGTAGATCTCACATTCTTTAGCTCGAAAGGCATGACTTTGTAGCAATAGTTAGCCATGGGGGTGATGAATGCTGTCTTTTCCTTGTCTTCCAAGTTCATTGGGATCTGGTTATAGCCAGAATAAGCATCCATGAAACTTAGGAATCTGAATCCAGAGGCCATGTCAACAAGACTATCAATACTGGGAAGTGGATATGGATCCTTTGGGCAAGCCTTGTTCAAGTCTGTATAGTATACGCACATACGGAGTTTTTCGTTTGCTTTTGGGACTAGCACGACATTTGAGAGCCATGTAGGGTAGAATACCTCGCAGATGAACCCCACCTTAAGAAGTTTGAAAGTCTGCTCCATGATTACCTTTGCTTTTTCCTCCGATGTCCGTCTTCGCTTCTGGCCACCAATCTAGATCCTAGGTAAATTGGTAGGTAATGGCTCATCACTTCTAGGCTTATTCCTGGCATTTCCGCCGGTGTCCATGCAAAGAGATTAGCATCTTCAAGAGCTTTATCAATTCTTTTTTCTCGGGGGATGGTAAGTGTTTGTTTATTTTGGTTGTTTTGCTTTGTTCGAACTTCTTCCAATTCACCATCCAGCTCTGGCCCGTTGTGCGTTTTCCTGCTTCGCATGTCCAGATCTATCATCATTATGCCCGTGTTGTTCTGCTCTTTGCTTCTTTTCTTTTGGGATCCAGTTTGTAGGCTGGCGTTGTAGCATTGCCTTGCCACTGTCTGACTTCCTAAGACTGTGATTACACTTCCTTCCTCAAGGGGGAACTTCTTTACAAGGTGGGGTGTTGACACAACTGCTTTGAGCTTGTTGATAGTAGGTCATCCTATAATTGCATTGTAAGCAGAGGGGCAGTCCATAACTAGGAAGTCAACCGGTACCGTTCTTACTTCCTTCTCTGCTCTTATGGTGACGCGGAGCGTCACGTATCCTTCTAGCTTTGCCGTGGAGTCAGAGAATCCTATCAGTTCGACTGGGTAAGCATGGAGATTCAAAGTTTCGTAATCCTAAAGGCTGGCTTGAACAATAGGTTCGCCGAGCTTCCCTGATCGACCAAGATTCTCTTGACTTCTGCATTTAGCATTACGCCAGAGATAACCATATAGTCATTGTGGCCCGGAATGATCCCCGGTTGTCCTTTTCTGAGAAAGTCAGGTCTAGGGATGGCTTTTTCTTTGTTCTTCCAACTTCCAGGGCAGAGTCTACTCTGAGCACTTCCTTCAACACCCTCTTCCAAGCTGATTTTGAACATCCTCCTCCAGCAAAACTGTCAATTATGGTGTGTATGGTTTTGGTCACCATCTCGACTTGTTTACTATCTCGGGGTTGGTCATGTTCCTTTCTCTGATCTCTACCTTTGCTATCTTCCTTCCCACTTGGGGATTTGCGTTTTCTTCTAGGACTCATCTAGGAGGCCACATATTTGGCCAATTTTCCTGCTTTTATGAGCTCCTCTACGGCATCTTAGAGGTCTCGGCAATCTTCAGTCTTGTGCCGTAGCTTCTGTGAAAATCATAGAATTCCGATTTGTCTGTGTTTACTCTCGGCTTTTTGAGGTGCTCAGTGTTTTGGATCTCCCTGTAAATTTCACTCAAAGACACAGTTAGGGGGTATAATCAATTAAATGCCCTCGTGTCCGAGCTTCTTTTCTCATAGGTCTGTCGTCTCTTCGAGGACTGTTTCTTCTTTTCTGGCCTCACCCTCCTTCCGTTTGCCGACATCACTTCTTCCATGTTAATGTATTTCTCTGCTCTACGCTGCAGTTCTTCTATGCTTCTTGGTTCCATTTTTTATAGCGACTAAGCGAAGGCTCCCGACCTGAGTCCTTGAATGAATGCTACCAGTGCTGTTTGTGGTTCCAGGGTCACTATTTCCAACATGGCCTTGTTAAACCGGTCCACGTAGTCTCGGAGCCTTTCCTCTATACCTTTCTTAAATCCCATCAAACTGGTCACCGGCTTAGGCCTGCTATGATTGGCTGAGAATTGAGCCAGGAACTTGTTGGCCAAGTCAGAGAACCGATGGATGGAATATAGGGGAAGTTGGTTGAACTATTTCAATGCAGACTTTTCCAAGGTGACAAGAAAGGTTCTGCATCTAACTGGATTCGAGGTTCCATCTAGGTACATCTTAGAACGGAAGATGTCCAGATGGTTATGAGGGTCCAAGGTCTCGTCATAGAGTTTGATGTCACTTGGTGGTTTAAAACCACAGGGAAGCGTATACCTCATAATTTCCTTGGAGAATGGGGAAATCAGATCCTCCTCTAGCATATTGTTTCCCTTGGCATCGGAACGCTCTTCTCTGCTTTGATTTCTTCTGTTTGCACAATCTTCATGGTTGTGATGGCCTCTGGGTCTTTTTCCGATCGTATCGCCATGATAATGTCTTCCCAGAGGAGGGGGAGTGTGACTGCGACGCCCTGTAGCTCGGGTTGGCCCACACTTATGCTCAGCTTCCTCTAAGGTTTTGAGTCGCTATTCCAGTCTCCTTGCGTTTTCTTCCTCACGTCGGAGGCGTGCTTCGACCTCTCGCGCCCTAACTTGTTCTCGGGCAAGGCGATCATCATCCCCCCTTCTCCTTTGGAGCTCATTTTTGAAGACTTGGACGGGAATCGCTTGGTCGCGCATCATGTGGAGAAGGTCTGTCATTGCTTGGTCTGAGGGTGGAGCTTTTACTCGTGACGCCCTCGAAGCCCAGCTAATCTCTTAGTGCCGCATTTGAAGTTCTGGTTGGGGCTCTTGTTGGTTTGTTAATGGCCTTGGTTGCTCAGACATAGGCATTTACAGCCTTTGCACGATTGATCGTATTCGCTGCTGCACTTCTGGTGCGTGTCTATTCGTGCGGAATGCGAACTCCGAGGATTCAGTTCGACTATCTTGGGGAGGTTGTTGGCTCCGGATAGGGCCGTTCGATTGGATGAGTGTACCTGTGGTCTTGGTTTTGGCCATGGTTCTCCTGGTGTAAATACGAGGAAAAGGAAGAGCAGCAATCCTTGTTCCCTGGCAACGGCTCCAATGTAACAAACTAATGTAGTGGAAGGTTACCTGGGGGAAAACGGAGAAATCCACGAGAATGTTGTGTTCCTTCTTTGGGGTGTAGGATGATCATGGTCCGGGTGGTGGGGTACCTACAAGGACTCCACCGAAGATGTCAGTCTGGTATTCTGGCTAAAGTGTGTATTTAGGATATTGTGCACCTGGTTAGCTGTTTTGTGTACCCTTTAAATATGGGGTTCGAGCACCCATTACCGCCTCCTCCTTTTTCTGGAACGTGGTGTGTGGGCTTCAAATGTGGACAGTTATGGGAGATCGTGTGTTAGTTGCATATGGATCTCCTAGTTAGGGATTTCGATCTCGGACTCATATAACTAGGAATCGGGAAGGATTTCTCACGCGTTGACCACCGCGTTACGCCTTCCATTCTTGGGCCCTTGGACAGAGTTTCTATCAGCATTACATTGCGGGCCAGCTTGTGACACTACTATAAGGCCCATTTTGGTTTGCGAGGTCCAGGCCCATACCAATGGGTCGTAACACTATCATTCAATCGTATAATTTGATTTGTAAGATGTTTAGGATAGTGAGTAATTGAATAAAACTCTTTTACTAATATAATGATATAAAATTGTATAATATGAATTGTAATGTAATACTATTGTCAATCGAGGAATAAAGTTATATTTAGAAATATAAGTTTAATATTTTAAATTTTATATTATTATTCAATCGTATACTTTGATTTGTAAAATTTTTAATATAGTGAGTAGTTGAATAAAACTCTTTTACTAATATAATTATAATATAGTGATACAAGATTGTATAACGGAAAGCGCAATGTAATAACATCGTCAATCGAGGAATAAAGTTATATTTTACACTTGGAATAAAGAGTTTATAATCGGGTTGTATCACGTGGACTCAAGCGGTTAACATGTCTGTAAAGTTTGAACGAATTTTAAAATTCACTGTTTTGTAACAAATGCACTGCATTAGTTTATTTAAAGCAAAGAATTGATTCGAAAAAATATTTGTACTCGTTGGCCCCACATCGTTATTGATGGTTTATATGGTCGTTTAAAGTTTAATGATATATATGACAATATGATAATGATGGTCACTTCGGCCAACATGTTGCTAATCAGGGTATCTTTCATTTTTGTGGTGTCTTTTCTTTTCTTTTTTTTCTTTTCCTCTTTCAATATAGGAAGATATTTAATTGCATGCCTTTCTCCTTGCTTTTCAATTAAAGTTGATCTGTCTCTGTACATTTGCCAAGGAGATAGGCTCACGAATAAATAAAGTTTAAACCCTTCTGACTTGGATCCATCTTCAGTAAGTTCACAAAAAAAAAAAAAAACTAAAGGTGGAGATGGCACGTTCAAATTCAATGAATTATACAGTGTAGCGACAGGGATTACAATTACTTAGCGCAATTTAATAATTGTCAAAGATCTATTATTAATTAATTAATTATTTCTATTTTCTTTTTGACATAATGATAATAATAATTATTTTCTTTTTTGACATAATGATAATAATTATTATTCCAATAGAAATTGTTTAATTAATGATCATAATAATGACTATTAACTACATGTAAATACATATGTTGCATTCAACAACCAAATATGTAGGCTAAGTGATTGGTGAGATGAAATAATTAACAAAGGTTTCCTCTGGTTCGTTGAAGAAAGTCAAGAAAATTGTTTCAAGGAAATGCCCTAGACACGTAGGTCCAAGATGTGACCCCGAGGGATTTGTCAGCGCTTTAACTCCTCATTATTCACGTTTTACGGTGGGGACTCGGATCTGGTTGCTCATTCACAGTGTTAGATAATTTTCATAGATTTAGCCGTTACCCCGCAAAAGATTCTCTTCTTGATTCCCGCACATTTTTACTTTGCTTGACATTAACTTTTACAGTTCTTAATAATGAAGCACATGCCCGTAGGACCCGTGCGTTATGCTGCCAATTTGTACTTCTACACATAATATTTTCATTTTAAGTAACTAAGAACGATATTATCCATGTTCGGTTCATGGAACTACCGCTAAATTCTCGCGATACCGTGACTAAGTCATGGGATAGTAGCTTTTTATAGGTGTGTTTGTTTTTAAAAAATAGTTTTCAGTTTTTATTTTTAATTTTTAATTTTTTTATTTCTAGAATTTTATGAAGGAAATATTAAAAATTATAATTGAAAACTAAATTTTATGATTTTCATAGATTTTAATATTTTCTTTACAAAATTTAAAAAATAGAAAAATAAAAAATAAAAAATTAAATTTATTTTCTGAAACCAAACTAACTTGAGTTCTTTATTTTAACCATGCATCTTGGGGTGAGGGTTTGTACTCACAATGAAGCATAAGAGATTGAGGAAGATGAAGAGGGGAAGAGAGTAGAGCTAGGGTTTCTTGAATTCCAACAGTGTGTATTACTTTTGTGGTTATTGTCCTACTATCCCTTTTAAGGGTTAAATAATTGAGCAAATGGTTTTGTTTCTAACACTTTTAATTTGACATCAATTTTATCCTAACAAATTTTTTATATCAATTTGATTTTACTATTTTAATTTTGATATCAATTTGGTCATAACTTTTTTAGTTTTGACATCAATTTAGTCATTTCATTTAAGTGAAGATCAAATAAAATAATTAAATTGATATTAAAATTTAAAATATTAGGATTAAATTTATGTCAAATTAAAAATAATAAAATAAAAAGAACATTTACTCTAAAGACTCTGTATACCCATCAAACAATAGGATACTTCTTTGTTTTCAAACAAAAAGACAAAATACCAGTGTTTTTATACATCTATTGTGTGCAAATAAAAATAAAAGACAACAAACATGTGTTAATCTTTATTTACTCCAAAACATCAATTTTGGGGGCAAAGATTCATAATCACAATGAAGCATGAGAAACAACGGAAGATGAAGAGAGATAGAGAAGAAAATTAAGGTTTCCCGAGCCCTAAAAGTAAGTGTTTCTGTTTTTGTCTTTCTATCCCTCTTTATGGGCTGGGTGTCTTGTATATCTATCACATAATAGGGATACTTCTTTATTTTAGATGGGTCGAGCATAATTCAATGGTTTTATGCATGTATATGTGCAAATAAAAATAAAAGACAACATCATACCAAAATAATAATAATAATAATAATAATAAATAAAAGACCTTATGTCGATATTTATTTACTTCAAAACTCGAGGAGTTATCTTAGACCATTTGTACTTCATTATTCAGGGGGAGGCAAGTAAAATACAGTAACAAGGTGTCTTGTCTTGTCTAGATCATTACTACTCCAATATTCATGGGAAAGCAACTAGCAAGTAAAAATGTAAAACTATAGTAACTCAGGCGTCTAGAATTAGATCATGAGTACTTGAAATTTCACAATATGATTGTTGCATGTGATCGATGCAAGCTTAAAACTAGTAGAATAACGCTTATTAGTACTAGTACAAATAAATACATGACCATTAGCATTGTCACTGTACAATTACTATAACGCTATCAGGTATCATATTGGCAGATTAAGCAGCTTAAAAAAACGACTATAGGAGCTTACTGAGACCTACAAATTGTATCCCTTTAGCAACACAACCCTTAACCATCCATCTACCTCACTTGGGGTTCATGATTGTGACTTTGAGTGAACATTTTCTTGATGGCCTCTTCCTTCTCATCAATGAAGTTGAAGAAGTTAATAAGAACCTGGGAGCAATGACTGCTTGGTGGTGGTGAGGATGATGAGGAAGGAATATCCTTTTGCTTTTGTTTGAAGCGTGCATATTGGTAAATCATTCGCAGCAGGAACAGCACAAGCGCAGCAATAGTAACAACACCACATGAGAGATATAGACCCCAAAAGCTAACCATTTGAAGTTGGTCAGGCTTAGAGTTGCTTTTCCTTTCCCCAGGGCAACCCATCTTACAGAACCACCTGTCATGTATCTTCTGGAGTTCTCCACTCTCAGAGAGTTTCAAAATTGCGGTTGACATGTCAAGGGCAAGAGGAGATTCTCTTTGGAAAGCCTGATACATTATGGCAAAACATGTTAGGAAATGCCACAAATAGTCATTACTAAAGCCTGATACATTTTTTCAAAAATCAGAATTGGAGAAAAGGTTCCCTGTTAGAATTTTTCCCATTAAAAGAAATAAGCATGTTGCTTCCACCATACATGCTATCAGTAACGTGGGACGTTATTTTAATAATGTATAAAATAATATCTAATGATTTTGAACTTCTAGTCAGATGGCCACTTACAAATCCCCAACTGCTTTTGGCAAATGGCTGTCCAATAATACCGAAATCTTTTTGTTTGGACAGAAATAACTCCACATATGGAATCTCATCAATGATAGCCGCCACCCCTCCACCAGATGGCCCCTTCCGCAGAGCTATAGCGTATTCCTCAGGAGAGCCTAGGGCAACAAGTCTTGATCCCGCTACATAAAGACTATCTGTCAAATAACCGTAAGCAAATGACCCTACTTGGTATCCGATAGGCCAGTTACTCGCAATCAAGCTATCAATTCCTGTGATGGGTGATGAGAGCTGCTCCACTGTAAGAATTGAAGTCAAGCTTGCTGTATAGCTAGCTGTGATCACCATCAATAGGAAAAGCCAGACTATCATCACCATTTTGGATAGTGAGCTTACTGTCCGTTCCTCTGATTTCATGAAAATGTGAAAGATTATCAGATCAAAGTGTAACACAGATCCCACAAATATCATTTCATCACTATAATCAAGAAAGCCACAGGAAAGGTTCATAACTATTCATCTTTTCTGTAGTTGATTTTACATTGAAACTATACAGTCAATACATGATCACAAAAATGGATGTAAAACTGACAATAGAGAATGATATACTCATCCGTAAGCATAAGAAATATATCTAGTATCTTTTAGTAAAATCAAATGAGCGTAATATAAGTAACACATTGAACCCATGGGTTTTGCAGACAGTAAATTATATGATGAACCCAAGAAAGACAAAAGACACGAAGGAATAGACTTTGGAGCCAAACGTTTTCTTACGATTTGCCTTGAACAGTGTTGAGAGGCTGAACCTGAAAAACAAATAACAGCATGGAGTTATTGCCTTATTGGGATCTAAACCACAAGATGAAATTGGCATATATACTGCTACATCAAAATTGATAACTGAAGTCTAAAAGATGATCAAATGACACTGAACTGCCAGTCATTGCTGCAAACTCATGACAGCAAATCATCAGTAAAAACTATTTTGGAAAATAGTTTTACTAGAAAGGCTTACATAATCATTGTCACCAGTTGCTTCTTAGGAGGACCACGGAAGTCATCATTGACTCGGTGCTCAAGAATCCATATAACCACTGCAATAATCACAAATGAAGCAGCAGTAACGCACCACATATCTGCTGTAAATGGTTGGAGGAAAACCCAAGCATTTGATCCTGCGTTGTTGATAGGAGCCACTATAACAAGGCTAGATGATGCATAAGGCTGAGAAAAATCCACAATCATCGTACGATTTGTCACAATTGCAATGTCTCCAACAACTGCATCATATACCTGAACCAAACTTTCAATCATAAACAACATTATAAAAACAATCAACATTCAATAAATGTAAAGTCACCAACCAGTTCAAAGGATATATGTGAAATTGTGAATTATCTTACAGAGTTAAAAAAGAAATAATAAAGATGACCTTACAGACAATTGCGATTTTTTCAATTTCTATTTCTTTCCCCACCCTCTACTCCACCCAAAATACAAAAGAATATATAAAGGAAGCTTCGTGAATTCTTATTAAAGACCACTAGAGCAGCTGATCTTCAGCAAAGAATTATCTGATAACTCATAAAAGCATGATTTCATGGATAAACAATAACTAACAAAACATGGATTACCCAATTTTTGGACCCGATTTCTATTTTCAAAGTTTGTCTCACTTACATTTTCATCAATCTTTTTCACAAGGTCATCGTAGTTCGGATTTTCTTTACCATTCCCAACAGGCTTGAATTTATAAGGAACATCATATGGAATAAATTCTAGAGCTTTCTTGAAGATATCAATGCAGTAACCCTGAATTTGATGACTATCTGGCAATTCAGTCACGAATTCAACAAAACTTGCTCTCTTTGGTACTCCAATTCTCAGTGGTCTTGCATTATCAGCAATCACCCAGCCACGTGGTCTTCCTGTTTCTCCGCCTGGCCAAGTAATATTGTCAAGCTTCTGATCACGGAGAATCCTTTTATATTTTTTGTTTGTAAGACTTTTGGGGGGTTCAACTGAAAATCCTGAATAATTAGACCAATAACCAACCCTAGTAATTTCCATCTGATTGATATTTATAACATCATAACCACTACTTATGAGATTTCTCTGTAAATTAAACTGAACCTGACCACTCAAACCAGTAAAATTTGATTGTAATAATATGTTGACCAGATAAGTTCCAGCAGCGAAGACTTTCAGCTTGTCAAGCTGAAGACCAGGTCCTTCTGTATGAGGCAGCTGAAGGTTACCATTGACAGAGAAGGTAATATTATCATGTACTTTTATGAATCTGTCAATTGACTGTGCAACTGCCCAAATTGTATCATAAGCATAAAATCCATAGGCGTTCAAACTACTATTTGTAAGACCTTCTTTTTGCATTTTTGTCCATCGAGAAACAAAAGCTCTCTTTCTTCTGGAATCTGGAACGTGTTGACGAAAACCGACAACCCCTTGGAGAACACTGAGAGAGGTCTGATTCACTGGGGATAATGAATCTAATGTAGCAAAGAGCCAATCTGTGACGAGCCAGACATAGTCCTTGGTCATCATTTTAAGTTTGTGGGCAATGTTAAAAAACCTCAATCTTGGATCTGCATTGATATGAACAACATATACACGAGGACCGAACACTTTGGATTGATTGAGCAAGTTGGTGATTTCGTTTGGATCAAATTGAATACTCAAGGGTATTTTATGCGCAATTCTCAATCTCCTATTTTCAAGTTCGTCCCTCAAAGCAGCTATTCCATTTCTTCCATAATCATCATCCAAGTACACAGCAATGACCTCTTTCCATTCCTTAAAATCAATTAGTTCAGCCATTGCAGTCATTTGCTCCCAGTCACTTTGTATGGTACGAAAAAAGAAAGGAAACTGAAGGGAGGACATGGTTGGATCAGTGGCACCATATGAAATAAGAGGCACTTGGAGACCATCAGCAATTTGAGAAATCATATGAGCTATGGAAGATGACTGTGGGCCAATCATGGCCACGATCCCTTTCTCAAGTGCCTGAAAAGCTGTATGAAGAGAAGGTTCAATTCAGATCACGTAAATCACAAGAACCCGAAGTTAAAAGTTGGAAAATTCACATTCAGTGAACAATTTTTATAAAGTGTTGTTTGAGTAATAATGAAACTAGTGCAACAGAACGAGAAATCAACAACAACTTTAACCTGAGGAAGAATAAGCTGTTGCCAGAAATCAAAATATGGTATAAATAGGATAGAATGCCATAAAGAAGATATATACGATAGAGTCAAAAAAGACCTATGTCCAAGCATGACTGAAGTAATATGCATAATGAAACATGACCAAATAGAACATCAAAATTTTGATATAGACCAAGAATCAGAGATGCACCAAGTCAACAACATTAGAAACTGACGGAATTCGAGCTTAAACTTAGAAATGGCTAAAAGGTGACACTCAACCATATATATCAACTCTAATAAATGAATAAATAAAGAGACTACAAGCTGAGAGGAATTCAACAACAACAACAAATGAAAGTAACATGATTTAAACACCTGAAATATTTTCTATGAAATAAACTGTTACACATATCCAACTTCACACGAATTATGTCACACAATTACACATATCCAACTTCACACGAATTATGTCACACACCACAAAATTTAACTTCTCAAAGAATCATTCAATTTTTTTTTATATTGACAAAAAAAAAAAAGAAACATAAGCATAGTGCCACCTCCAATTGATCCGAGAAAGACACTGCAACCAGCATCCTTCATTATCAACTCAAGTTTAGTCCCATGGAGAACACTTGGGTCAGCATTGACATCAGCAACGGCCATTTCCATCGCCACCTTGGCAACTCTACCTATGACCGAATCGAAACTGAAGACAGCACCAATGTTCACACTGGCAGGCCTATGACAGAAAGCAACACCACAAAGGATGGTCCAAACCACAAGGTGAAAAAAAGTGAACGGCTTCATACTTTCCACACTAAAAATTCAAGGCACCACCCACCAAAGTTTTTCACCATAAAAGACTCAAACTTGTGCACATCCAGACTCTGAAAGCACCAAAAACCCATTGAAATAGAAGAAAGATTGCATTTTGATGGGTGCCCAGATGAGCTTAACCGGCAAAAGCACTAAAAAAACAAACCCACTAACGATGCCCCTATCAACTTCTGAAAGCTAAGTATGAAATGAGCATCGAAAAATCCACTTCAAGAATGAGCATTTTCATTCATTCCAACCGAGCAACTAGTCAAAAAGGAAGAAAAAAGAGAGTCCAAATATGGTTGGTGATGGAAAATAACGGGACAGTGTGAATTAATAGTGGGAAGCTGGGAGAGTAAACTTTGGCAGGAAACAGGGCATCGAGGCGCAGCCGTCGGTTGAGGTTAGAAGCCATAAACGTTGTAATAATTATTAATTAGAGTTTAATTTGGAAAAGTCCAAAAGTTTTGCTTGTCTCTTATTGACTTGATTCCGCCACTTGGTCAAATGCATATTACAACAGTTTTGGATATTATTTTACTATGAATTTATCCATCTAAAAAAAATATTATATAGACTATTTATCCTGCATAATCATATTAAAAATATTTGACTCGATCAAGCATGGCTTTAAAATTCTCACAATAAACTTATTTATATGATTGAATGATCGCATATTAAAATTAATTTATTTTATCATTGTATTTAAATTTAATTTTAATATATTATAATTTAATTTTTTATATATCATCAATATTATGTGTAGTCATATTATTTAAAATATATGTAAATTGTAAGTAACTATATCAATATATATATTATAATGTTTTATGACAAGGTAAGAATTTGATCATATGACAATTTAAAATTTATTTATATTGGTGGTATACTAAAATTAAATCATTAAAATTTTTATATTTATTTATTACTGTAATATATTTTTTAACATTATTAGTAATAATTATATATTGTGATATGCATAAGTTTTGAATCAATTATATAATTTAAACACTTTTAATGGTACAAGTATTTTATCATTTTTATTATTTTATGAACATCTCCAACTTTCTTCAATCTCGCAACGAACTTTAGACTCAATTTTCATATGATAAGAGAACATTTGGTTTATGAAAATATTTCCTATTTTTATTTTCTGAAAAGGATTTTCAATTTTAGATTTTCAAAATCAGAAAATGGGTTTGGTTTTATAAAAGTAGATTCTATTTTCAAAATGTAAAAATGATGAAAATAGGTTTGATTTGTCTAATTTCAAAATATATTTTCAAAGTCAAATTTAACATGATAAAATTATGTTTGGTATTAAATAATAAATGTTATATAATTTAATTTGCATTGATTCATCTATTAACAAGAATTTATAAAAATCTAAATCTATAAAATATTCAGATGCTGAATTTCTTTCCTCTTATTGTTGGCCTTGCTATGAAGATACTATTATCTAATTGGGGTGCCTTAACTCATGAATATGTGCATCATTTCCTTAGTTATCGATACATGCAGCAAAGAGTTCTGGACGGTGAAGATGTGTTTGTTATGTGGGGCCAATCAGGAGTGTGGCTGCATCACCCTTGCGATTCGGCCATCCACTAGCAGCAACTCACGACTGTCGTTCACGTGCCCTTCTTGCAAAGCATGGGCTCAACCATGGAAAACAAGCACTGCCCACGTTGTCGTTGCGGTGCTGCCCAACACCACCGATGGCTGCCCATGCTACTCGAATTGTTGCCGATCTGCAACGCACCGCCCCTGCAGACGGTCTATGACTTTGCGATCTACTTTGCTACCATGTCCTGCCACGGTGACGACTGCCCTTGCTCCAACTTCCTCTCCTTTAAGGTTCCCATGAATGGATCTTGCTTGTTGGTGCTGTGAATGGCTAGAGGGCATGGCTTTGCTGAGTGAGGGGTGGCCAATTTAGAAAAGAAAGAAGGATCTGAGAAGGAATTTGTTGGTGTTGTGGTTGTTAGGGAAAGAAACACAAGTTCTTCATAATTATAAAAAAGTCACCACGTTTTCAATTTGAAAACTTTTTCAACACTATGTAAAATGTATGTTGAAAAGATTGAAAACGTGAAAATGAATTTTTATATTTTCAAGGTATTTAGAAAATATTTTTAAAAAATATTTTCAATATAACAAAGCCAAACGCATTTTTATTGGAATTTTCCATTTTCAATAAAAATGAAAATGGAAAAGATGCAAACCAAACAACCTCTAAATTTTCATCATGATATTGGTCTACTGCAGGTCCTTTTCATTGTCATCATACAGTTAATGATTCATTTCAATGTACTTGTAAACGTATGGGAAAAAGAGTCTCGTTACTTGTATCACATTTGACTTAGTGACGACTCAACATGAATATATATATATATATATATATATATATATATATATATATATATATATATATATTGTTCATATAATTTCGAATTATAAGTAATAATCAGGTAAAGCTCTATTATCACAAATAAAATTTGCTTTAAAATAATGTAACCAATCACTTATAAATAATGTGTTTGGATTAGTTCTGAAAATAAGATGATTCAAACAATCAATTTATAATTGATTTTTTTTTGTTTGATTAGGATAAAAATTAATTTCATATTTGAATACAGTAATGAAAAGAGATATTAAAGCAGTGTTTTTGTTAATTTCGATTGTTTGAAAAACAAACTTATATAAAAATACTATAAAGGTACAATTAAATTTGCTTAAACATGATCAACCATTACTTATAATCAAAACATTTATTTCTTTTAAAAAAACTAATATATATAGAATAAATTTAAAATTATAATTAGTTTTGTCTCTATTATTGAATATAATAATTAGCTTGATCCCTATTTGCAAACAACAACATTAGTCAAATATTCAAACCTTATCCATGAGATGAAGTTAATTATAGATCAAAATTATATCAAAGATAGTTGTTTGGGGATGATTGATTCTTACTCAGACTTGCAATGAATGTATAAAGTTCTAAACATTAATTAGTAAATGTTATTCAGTAATTTTTTACTCCCCTTTTTATCCTATCTGTCCAAAAATAAAAAATATATAGATTAAAAAATAATAAATATATTTTAATAATAATAAAAATATGTTTTGGCAGACCAAATTAGTCCTATTAAATTATAAACAATATTGTTGGCATGCAAACACAGTTAACTATATTAGAGGTAGTATTGGAAGAAAAATTAATATTTTTTAATATAAAAAATGGACAGATATTTTGTAAAAAGAAAATAGAAAAAATAGATAGATAGAATGAAAATGAATCAGCAATAAATAGTTTATATGCATGTTATCAAACCAAAGAGTGCCCTTAATTAATATTAGTGAAAGTCACAGCTACCTTCCTTTAGATTAGATGATATTACACTTGTCCCTTCTTATTTCCAAAATTACACATGTCTCCCTCCAAATAAATTTGATTAATTTTTACTAATATTATTTATAAAATTCTTAAATTATCCTTCATGATTAAAAAAAATTTTAATTATTCTGTAGGTTCCTATAATTTCACTCAATTTTCATTCAGGTTCCTATAGTTTATAAAATTTTCAATTGAGTCCCTACGAGTAATAATCGTTATAAAAAAATGAAATATTCCTAGTACATATTAAAAATATTCTAGGAATATTCTATATAGAGATAGAATATACTAAGAATATTATTTTTTTGCAACAGTTATTACTCACAGGGACTCGATTAAAAATTTTATAAAATATAGAAACCTAATTAAAAACTTTTAAACTATAGGAATTTGATTGGAAATTTAGTAAAATTATAGGGACCTACAGATTAATTGAGTCTAAAAAAAGTTTGCAACCCCTAATCTTCTGCAACGTTAGCCAAACAAACTCTAACCCCCAATGCATGTTCCATGTCAATTTCATCCCAGTTCCATAGTTCCTTGCTCCTCCTTTCCTCTTCATCACCACATTCCTTCCTATCACTTATAAGCTAAGAAGCACGGATACACTGATTTAATAGTGTGTCCATATGTCGAACATATACATTCACATAACACTCACACAACAAGTGTTGGACACGCATCCATACACGTCCAGTTAAAAAATAATTTTTTTCAGTTCAAACACACACTAAAAATAAAAAAAATATTAAAAATTCTTCAGTTGATTACAAAAAAGAAGAAGAATTAATTAAATAAAAAAATTATACAAACACTACAAAAAAAATCAAACAAAAAAAGACAAAGAAAATCATACAAAAAAATAAAAAAAATCATTTATATATATATATATATATATATATTGTGTCCATGTTCTATAATTTTTTGAGTTTGATGTGTCTTCATATTCATGTAGAACCCCTAGCTTCAAGCTTCTAAGCTACGACACACAGACACTGACACAAACACAATACACAATACGAAAACACACCAAACTCAAAAAATTATAGGGCACAAACACGACATATATATATAATTTTTTTATTGTGTTATATGATTTTTTTTGGACTTTTTTGGTCTTGTATAATTTTTGTATCTAATTAATTCTTATTTTTTGTAATCAATCGAATAATTTTTAAAATGAAATGGCCTAATAGTATAGATCCAACTAAACAACTAGAGTTGGTTTGGGGTTCATGTTGGTATTAAAAATAAAAAAATTTAAAAATTTAAAAACTAACTCAGGTGTATTTGCGATGTGTCCAAGCCATATTTATAGTGAATTAGAGACTTGTCTGACACGTATCCGGCCGTGTCTAACAAATATCCAAATTTAAAAAAATTATTTTTTTAATTGAACAAGTATCAACATGTATCGTAGCTATCGGTGCCTGATACCTCTCGCACACAGGGACACACCTGCTTCTTAAGTTCCAATAGACCCTCGGTGTACAAGCTTCACATGGCGTAGCCGTCGGTTCAGGTCAGAAGCATATTAGAAGCCAACAACGTTATAATAATTATTAATTAGAGTTTAATTTTGGGAAAATCCAAAAGTTTTGCTTATCTCTTGATGACTTTGATCCATTTGGTCAACTGCATATTACAGCAGTTTTGTATATCATTTTATTATGAATTTAATTTGGATATATTATCTGTCTAAAAGAAATATTATACATATGTTTACCATGCATGCATTATCATATTAAAAATGATTGACTCGATCACAGTGATTTTAAAAGTCTTACAATAAAATATTTATATATATAAAACTCTTTTATATTAATATTGTATGAAATTTAATCTATTTTATTATTGTATTTAAATTTAATTTTAATATATTACAATTTAATTTTAATATACCCTCAATATTATGTATATTCATATTGTCCAAAATATATTTAAATCCTACCATTCGTATATCAAAAATAAATTATTAAAAACGGTAATATATCTTTTACACTATTAGTAATAATTATATATTGCGATATGTACAACTTTTGAACTAATTATATAATTTAAACACTTTTAGTAATACAAGTATTTTAATCTTTTTGATTAATTTATGACTTAGCATATTAGTCTGATATGATAATATAAACTTCCATTACTAAGGTCCCACGCATGAGATTTTTATTTTCATTTTTTTTACCTGATATTTTCATTTTCACTATACGACAAACTAACTACACCGAAACAAGGAAGGTTAGGTTCAGATGATGGGAAAAAGTAGACTAGTAATAAGACTGATAAACGAGTTTAAAATTTTAAACAGCTATATATAAATGAAGGCTTTTTCATATTGATAAGGAATATATTAAGTAATTACTATAAAAGTGAAAAAAAACTTTATTAACTTATTACTTCAGAGTTTTGGTTTAAATTACTACAATATTAAGTGTACTATTATAATTTCTTTAGGGGTGCATGCCCATATACAGATATATAAATATGATTATTTTGTTTGTAAGATAAAGATATATGTAAGGCCAATTAGTAAAGTATATGTTGAAGTGGGGCAAAGTGAGGGTCAATTTTTAAAATTTTTTATTATTTTTTTATGTGATAATAGATAAGAAGTTCTTAAATGTTATCAGATTAAGAAAACCATTTTACTCAATATTATTTATTATTTAGCATACTATTCCATTATCTAATAAATATCTATCTTCACTCATATATACATATTAAAGAAATAATTAAATGAATTTACAATTAGATAAGTTTAAGTATTTTTTATAATATTACCTTTATCACTTATTTTAATACTCTCTCTCATATTTAGTCTATCCAATAACTCTCTATCTCTCTTATATGAGTATCATGAGAAAAATAATTAATATTGTCTAGAATTCTTAAAAAACATACAATGATAAAAAAATAAAATTGTATAAATGAACGCTTATTAAAGAACGGTAGTAGTATCAATTTTATAGGTTATCATTATCGTACACCCTTTTTATTAATTTCAACAAAACAATTGATATATTAAATAATAAATAATACACTGTAAAACCTTTATCTTTTTATTCCAAGAATACTTCAGAATTTTTCCAAATGGATATTGACCATGCCTTCCGCCCATCACTGCTCAATGAGTCAATTCTTGGTCCTCTTTAACTGTCTCTTTGAGTCTTTGTGCGCCTTTTCATTTGATCCAATCCATAACCATTTGTGCAAGAAAGTTTCACCTTTTTTTTTATTCTGTTTCAGACATAGAATTTTGAGATATTTTAATTTTCTAATGAAGTTTTTCCATTCAGCATATATTGCAATATATCAAATTATGTAACACTGTAATAAAAAAAAATGCTCAATTCCTTAATGCCCTTTTAAATTATAATGCAATCAATTAATATACCATATCAACCGTTAATAAATATTTGCTTTAGCACGTAAATGGACATAAAAAAGTTACAATGAAATATAAAATATTGTCAATTTAATAAATTTGTCTAATATATAACTACTATACAACGTTTTAACAAAAAAATAATAATAATAATAATATATCCCACCATATAAATCTATAATGCATTTTAAACATGTCAACAAAATGTCTTGTAAATATATATAGCGATTAAAGACAGTATAAGAATGAGATTATATATTAGACGACAAGGTTCTTGTTGTCAACTTTTATGCTATTTTTTCTCACAAAAATGTGAACTTTTATGCTAATTGAAACTGTTTTTATCTACAATAATATTAATTAAGGGCGCTCTTTGATTTGATAACATGCAACTAGACTATTTATTAAAAAATAACTGAACAACATTTACTAATTAATACTTAGAAATTAATACATTCACTGCATGTCTGGGTAAGAATTAATCTCTCCCAGACAGCTATCTTCTATATAATTTTGTTCTACTTGGCAAATACTCATCATAAAAACTCTATCTATATTATGTTTTATTACAAATCCTTATATAGTTGATTTCAAGCTTAGATAAAAGAGGATGAATGTATTTGACACCGGAATATTAACATATAAAATTTCATTGAATCTTTATGACATGCATGAATTATCATATCATCAAAGATGTCATTTGATCTTTATAATAATTGACTTCATTCGATGGGATAGAGTTTGATTATTTGATTATCGTTATTATTTGCATATAGGGATGAAGCTAAATATAATATTCAATAATAGAGATAAAACTAATTATAATTGTCAATTTATTCCATGCACTTTCGATTTTTTAAAAAAATATTTTTAAGTGCTTTGATTATAAGTAATGATTGATTATGTTTTGTCAGTGATATTTTTATCAAATTAATTCTAAGAATTAAATATCATATGATATAATAATAAGCAAATTAATTTATACTCACTTTTTTAGCAGTTAGTATATTGTCCATTTTTAAGACAATAGAAATTAACAAAAACACTGCTTAATGTCGCTTTTCATTACTGTATTCAAATAATATGAAATTAATTTTTATCCTAACCAATAAAAAAATCCATTGTAAACTGATTGTTGAAATAACCTTATTCTCCGAACTAATCCAAGCACATTATTTATATAAGTGATTGGTTGCATTTATAGTGACTTACAACCTCAAGCAAATTTTATTTGTAACATTAGAGCTTTACCTAATTATTACTTATAATTCAAAATTATATGAAGAATTTATAAGATATATTAAAAAAAAGGAGGAAAAAAAAAACTCCACGCTGAGTTGCTGAGTCGTCGCTAAGTCAAATTTCATACAAGCAACGAGTCTCTTTTTCTCTCTTTTTCTCCTGCATTTGCAAGTACATTCTACCATTGCAGGAAAGGACTTGCCGTACACCAATGTCATGATGAAAAAAAGGAGTGATACATTTGGATCATTAAACTTATACCATATATTTATACTAAGTAAAATATTATAAATTATGTATAAAATATTATAAATTAATTTATAAAAAGTTGTAAACTAAGATGGTTTATCACATTATATATTGGTTTATAACTTTTTGTATACTAATTTATAACATTTTAACTTAATATAAGTATATGGTGTAAGTTTAGTGGTGAATATTTAACATTTCTCTGCTAAAAATATAGCATGTGAAAGTTGAGTGTGAAGTTCGTGGCGAGATTGAAGAAAGTAGAGATGTTTATTGATGAACTATCCCATTGCAAATTAAAGCCCAAAAGTTGATGCTTAACGATAGGTCATTGCCAGAGCACATATTCTTTGGCACACATGCATGCAAGCTGGAACTGATTTAGAATATAAAAAAGAGGGGCGTATTTAGCTGACTCAAAAGCTTGCACTTTCGGATCGGACTTAGATTGCTAAATAAGTATGTAGTTTACTACTAATTAATTATAACTAGTCATTTTTGTTGGAAGGGAGAGCCTACCATGGGAGAGCATCTCTTACATTTGAAGCTCCGCATTCTCTCCCCTCAAGTGTTTCATCAAGATGGATCCAAGACATGGGTTCTTATATCACTTGTTGCGAGGGTAATTAACTTCAACGTAGAGGAATTTGAGTCAATAGGTTAGGTGAAAAATTATACTACCACATCAAACACCATATTCCAACTCAATACCTTTTAAAGCGAAATAGTACTTCAACCTTATATACTCTTTAGTTAATTCATTCTCAATTGATATAAAATTTCACTTCTCACACTTGAAATTGCAACAATTTTATGGGTTGGTTTATGCGTTGACCAAATTATTTCATATCTAATTTTTATTAATTTAATAAAAACAATAATATATTTCTTTAAAAAAAAATGTATACATTATACACTACAACATAGTTGAGTTTGTGTTTTACTAATACTTGAAAAATGTTACTAAAGCATATAATAATATTAATAAAATGATCTTTAGTAAAATAGACTATATGCTACACTTGAAAAAAATGTTATTAAAGAATTTTAACAATACTTTTTATACTTTTAATGACACTTTTACATGTTAGTAAAAAGTTTTAACAACACTCCTTAATAATAATTATTACTAAAACACAACATTTATTTTTATTTTAGCTTTATCATTATATCGAGAGAAAAAACTTATAGTTTTCAAAAACACATTCCATTATATGTTATTACTATTATTATAAGACAATATTTTTTTGTAGTAAATACTTACACTTGTTTCTTTTAATACCACAATTTAATTTAAAAAATAATGCAATAAAGTAATGTGATTAAACTCCTCTCAAAATTAAATAGTTTTACTACACATTATAAAATGTCCTTCATAACAGGTGAACTTAGGTAAAGGGTCCTCGTTAAGTATTTTACAAATTAATTATATTATTGCTGTCCTTTTCAAAAAGGATTTGTCCTTGCCATAGCAATTTCTTCTGTTTTTCATATCAAATAATGGTGATGGAGACTTTGTTTTTTGGCTTCACTGACGGACACGTAGTGGAATCTGATTATTAAGGCAAAACATTATCTCGAATATGTACGCCGAAAATTCTTGGACAAGCGGTCTCCTGCTGACTGTGACTATGGTCATAATATTTCCAAACACCAATGTCCTTCAAATATTTTACCTTTTGTTGCATATCGAATATCGAGCCATCCACTGACTGTAGATTGATCGCAGACGTTATCAGCCTGAAGTACACGTCAAATGTACACAAAAATGAGTTGTTTTTCTTATTTAATTTTAATAGATTAGTAGTGAAAAAGAATCCTACACCATTATTTAATTATATATTATTATAATAAGTTAATTTTTATTTTTATTATTGAAAGAGGTCCTTACTTTAAGCTTTTATTTCTTGTATTTTTTGTCTTTAAGATTTTATGAGGAAAATATTGAAAATTTGAAATTAAAACAGAAAATAAGATTTTATTTTTCACTATTTTTATTATTTTTATAAAATTCTAAAAATAACAAAAAATAGAGGAAGTAGAAATGGAAAATTAAAACGGGTCTTTTGGATTTTCCTTTTTGGGTTCAGGAAATGAAAACATTAGTCGAAAACTCAAAACCTACCCTTGATATATGTGGGCTTGAACTTCCCTTCAACTGGACCATTTATTTCCGACGTTTTTGGTCGAATTTCACATTACTCGTTCACATTATTGATATATGCGGCCCGTGCTTGAGACCAGCCCAGATAACAAAATTAAAAGCACAACCAAATTCAAATCAAAAAATTATTTAGACCGAAAAGAAAAGACCCAAAAAAAAGAAATTAAAGAATTTTAAAGAGGAAAAAATGAACGTCAAAGTATTGTAACATACTTAGTAGGATACCCATATATATTCTAAACCACTCAGATTATTTAGTAGGATATAAACTCAATGCAATTTCATAGATCTATCTCTAAGGTTGATTAAATTGTCACGTTTTATTTTACACACACAGATAGATCTCATAGGGGAAAGCCTGCATTCTACTTATAAATCTCATAGACATTGAAAAAATGAATGAAGAAAAAGAGGCTAATTTAATTTGCAATCGATTACCTTCAAATTATTATGGAACAGGAAAAATGTTGGGAACAAAAAGTTATATAAGGTCTCTAGACCCCAGCCCAACTACTTAAATGAAACAAGCGCTACAAATTTCTGACCCAAAATTAAAATAAAAAAAAACGCACTACAAATTTAGTTTAGAAGTGGCTCCTTCATCTTGTCGACCTCCCATTTGTTCAACCGCTTACGTGATTCTATTACCTACAAAATTTCAAGAAAATTTTCATTAGATAGTAACAATTACAAGCCATTTTTAGCATAGAGGAGTGATGCACAATCACCACCACACTTACACCATATATTTATATTAAATTAAAAGCTATAAATCAATATGTAAAAGTTATAGACCAGTATGCAAAAAGTTATAACCAATAGGTAAAAACTTTTTGCATATTAGTTTACAATTTTTTACATCTGAAATTATAATTTTTTGCATATGTATTTACTATTTTTAACTTAATATAAATATATGGTATAAGTATAGTGATGGATATTTATCATTTCTCTTTTATCGTATCACCATAGAAGGATAAAGTATTGTAGAAGGTGTTGTTCTTACCTCCTTGTTCCAGTCAGTCCGAAATGTGACCCACACTAAAATAAGTGTTTGCATAACCGTGCCACCTAGCATTCCCAGCCATATTCCCTACCACAAAGAAGCATAATTTTCAAAAATTGATATGACAAACATATGAAATAAAAGCAACTTATTACATGTATTCTAAGATAACCCAATTTTGAACATACCTTAGCACCCAAATTGAAATAAAAGCCCATAACCGCGCCCAGTGGAATGCCAACTCCATAATAACAACCCACGTTTACATACGCAACAAAACCTTGCCATCCACATCCAACAGCCACCCCTGCATTCATATACGTGTTACACATTGCAAACATCAGTTCGTAACACTGTAATAATTAACGAAGAAGATTGTGCTTGTCCTCAACTAGGAATAATAACAACAACAAAAAAGTCTTTAAGAATTATTTTACGCATCGGAGAAAATCTCGAGTAGTTGAGAGAAACCAGTTGATAAAATGTTACACTTAAAATTAAATTTGTTGGTGATTAGTCATTAGTATCATTCAGAGTTGTGTGTGACTCAAATTTTACTAATGTTTGTTCATCAATATTCATTAATAGCACTCAATTTGCATAACCAACGTGGGGTTGGTGGTAAGTGTCTTGCCCCTTAATCATAGGTTTTGGATTAGAGTGGAAATGGAAAAACTCCTTACTAGAAGACCTCTATTGGCCGCTTTAGTGATCGGTCAGGCTAGATAGATTAATCGGATTCTTGGTATGGGTCCCGGAAATTAGTAGTTGCATCGAGACCAAAAAAAATTAATATCATTCATATATAATAATTGAGAGTATAGTATGTGGTTACCAGATAAGACGGGCTGAATGCCATTGAGGACAATAGCAAAAGCGAGGAGTGGGCAGAGATCTGAGACAGCAGCAGCGACCTCTTCACCCTCTGTGAAGGCATAGCTAATGACATCCCGCAATGCAAGCACAATGAGCGCTGCAATAACCGATATTATGAAAGATACTATTGTCACCACCACCACCGAGAATGACGCCGATTTTGGATTCCCTGCTCCTAGCTCGTTGCTCACCCTCACGCTGCATGTTTAATTTGTCACGTCAAAACTTGTTATGTTAATTATATATAGATAGAACAATGTTATTCAATAAAGATATGTTGTCAAAGAGACTACAATTTTTTTAAAGAAAACAATTGTGATGGCTTGACAGAATAAAGGAGTACTATAATTATTTGTCACACAATGTGTGTGACAAATAAATCTGACGAAAATGTTAACTCTCTAGTGTTTTTTTCTTTTATTTATATATAACCCCCCCCCCCCCCCCAACTCATTTGAAAATTTGCTATTAAAATGAGTTAATTCCACACAAAAAAAGTGCAGTACACTTGAAGACAAAAAAACGGAGAGTAAGTAAAATAAGTTCTTACAGTTGATGTTTGTTTTCAGAATGAAAGCTAAATAAAATAAGTGAATTTAACTAGTCCTCGTAAATTAATAACATATGAAAAAGGAATTAAGATTAGCTAGCTCACAAGCTCTTTTAAGTTCATCCAGTGCAAAAACATGAACATATGGAAAAACGAAGAACCGGAATCTCTAGCGTTAATTATACTAATATTGTGATTTCTACATTATTTGTGGAATTTCCAGCTGCTTATAACAATAACTAAATTACTGGTAAATTATAAATAATTAGTATATTAATAAAAATAAAGAACGGGAATCAAACCTCGCAGCTGCGTTGAATCCAACTGAGATCATGAACACCCATCCGGAGATCGTGGTACTGCAATAATCAGTAATAGATAAGTGAATAAATAATACTGCAACTTGTTTAAGAGTTGGACCGGGTCAAAAAGGATGGCTATTTATGCATGTATATTAGACAAGAGACACACCTCATGCATCATCAATAATCGATAATTGATGCTGAACTACAAACGTTTGGTAGAGCAACTTGCTCATTCCTCTTTTTGTCTTCAAAAATATTATTTTACACTTTATTATTATTAGATACGATAATAATCTTCATTATTTTCACTTATTCTATCACAATAAATATAATGATGGATAAAAATAGTATGAACTATCATCACATTTAATAATAATAAAATAAATATCTTACTTAAATATTTTTTTAAAAAAAATATTAGAATAATATTTTTCTTTTATCTTTTCCACATTAAAGCTATTGATGTAAGAGAAATGTTTTTTTTTTCCACCTGTTTATTAGATAATGGCAGGTGTATATTACTAAGATGCTCAAATTTTTACTTTCCATTTAATATTCTCATTTGATTCTTGAATAACTCGCTCAAATAAATAAATAAAAAAAACTTGAGTAACGAGAGTACGAGACTCTCGATGTAATCCCCCCATCCTAGCTGGCCTATAAATAATCGCCGACAGTAGCACGTGATCCCCGTTCATCCAAAAATATAAAAAATCATTCTGAAAATAAAAATTTTATAGAATTTGTACTCCAATTGTCTTGCATTTTGCTTATAATAACAATGACAAGCAGCAGTTTTCTAATCAATGCAGTGCCAGCTGCAACTCAATAAAGTGCAAGAATTTGAAATTACGGGGCAGACTTGGGAAAAATAAATTATGAATTGCTAAGCCCTACTCGCTGAAATTGCCCCAGGCTGCATGGTTGGTCTAGCTGCTGCATCATTTTGTTATGTACTACATATTTTATGTGCTTGATTGGATCACTACAAAAAATATGATATAATAAAGTCGAAGACAATAGGCTAATATATATTTTCCTAGTTTGAGTGATGCACGTGCTTTTTAATTATTCCACGCGAAGGATCGCTACGACTGTAAGCCACTTTTAACCAGTATTTATTTCAGAAAAAAAAATCATCGATGCAAATTCAATTCTTCAGATTCTGATAGATTTAATTAAATTGAGTCTGATTAAACTTCATTGAAGACAATTATTTTTCAACCCCACCAACCTTGCCAAAATTAGATATAAATATGTGCAGTCATTCATCTTTATCCTGCTTAGGTACTTTTTTTTTGTTACTCTTCTATCATCATCAAACCAAAAAATCATGGCAAAGGATGCCCCCACTTCAACAACATAACCCCACTACCAACAATAACAAGTCAATAATAAAGTAACATTTATTTATCCTCTCCAAGATAAAAAATACAGAGACACTGGAGACATATATATTTGATGGTAAAGATAGGAATATGAGATAAAAAAATATAAAATTTCTATACTTCTAAAATGTAGTGACAGGGACAGAATAGGATAATAGAAATTTAATATATTTTTTTTCAATAATATATCTATACATATTTATTATTTGTCTCTATTTTTACTATTTTTATTATCCCTATATTTCTGTCATTATCTCTCTATTAAATGCTATCGAAGAGTTTTACTATTTTAACACCTTAAAATTGGATCTATAGTGAGACAGCCACTTTTATCTTCGTTATCACACGTAAAGGCAACGTTTCTCTCGTTTCCCATCCCGATAACCTTGCTTCAGTCACATTTTCTGTCACCTCTACTTTTGTCTTGAGCTCCTTGAGAATCTTTTTGTCACGAAGTGTACTCAAGGTTTGAATTGTCTTTGACGCACAAGGACAAAAACTTTGCGGAGAAAACGGAATAACTTCACTAAAGAAATGTGTGAGGATACGAATGCTAGTGTAAGCGTGTATTGATGCTACCTAACGAATTGTCATTATTAATTCCCTTTTCACGAAGTCTAGTCTGATTTCCAAAAACTGATGATTATCAAATTGGAAAATTCCAATAGAAAAGGAGGCCTAGTTCGTGAAGCTTTCACCTTGTAGTACGCAAGAGATGAAGGTACGCAACTTTGTTATGCATTCTCAAAAGGCAGAGAAGGTGGTTCAGACATGTGAAGCCACAATCTTATCATATGTGCCAAGACTCGACCTCTAAATTGGAAAACTCTAATATGAAGGGAAAAAAAAAACTACATAAAAAGTTATAAACTCTTAGAAAATCACCCCATTTGAATAACTATTCAAATGATGAGATGAGAGGTAGCTATATTTACTCATGTATCATTATTAAAATTAAATCCAAAAAGAAAAGTTTATGCAAAGGTAATCAATCATAATGAATGATGAACCATATAAATAGAGACGTTCCCCACTTATAATATAAATTACTGATTAATTAATATTTGAAGTGCTGAAGAATTAAAACAGAACCGGAAAAGAACAGTAACTTACCAAATCGAAAGAGAATCCAGTGCGATCTCAGGTTGAGGGAGAAGCCCAGCAAGCAAAACCAGGATCTGGAAGTACCATGTTTCCAGGCACAACATAACTGCCGATGCTGCAGACAGCTTGAAGAAGCCAGGGAGCCCAGAAAAGGCTTCCCATGTGAAACCTCGCCACGTGTGCTTGCACTTGTCGCTCTTCACAATGTACACAAACTGTGCAATCACAATGATCCACCATGACAGGCTCAGCACCAAGGAGGCCCCCAGCAGGCCCAGGCCCACTTTGTACACAGCAACCCAAGTGAGCAAGATGTGTAGCACAAGTGTTGCTGCTGAGATTATTGCACTTGGTGCGACTATGCTCTGTGCCTGAAGGAACTTCTGGATTGGGAAGTTCACGGCGTAGGCAAAGATTTGAGGGATGAGGCCCCAGACGAAAAGGGCAGCTGCAGATGCTATCCTAGGAGACTCTCCCAGGAAGACCAGAATGGGTTCGCAGAAGACATATATCAGTGTCAAAGCAACACCCGTCAAGGAAAGGAGGACAGTTGATCTTTGCAGGTACACGCCAAGCATGTCATACTTGTGAGCACCGAATGCTTGTCCACATAGAGTCTCAACAGCACTCCCCATACCCAACTGTTTCATTCATCAAATTCAAAACGAATAAGAATACTTGTTTGCATATCTTGATTTCAATCACTACAATTTGAGCTTCAATCTCATTTTAATATGATTTTTAGACTAACTATTTGAGCAAAAATGAGAAGATATAAAAATAAAAAAAACAACATTATCATAAAAAATATTATCAAATTTTTTTGCTGAATGGAATAAAATAGAATGATTCACTCGTTCAATCAAGTTCGAATCAACAACTATATCAGCTCATCCTCAATCCGATCTTTAATATGTTTGGTTTTGCTTTTAGAACATAATTTGGACAAAAGCCGCTAGCGATAAGCTTAGCTCTTGCCCAAACCATGATTTGAAGCTCTCGGAAGCAAAACCAAACATGCTCTCTTACATTTTTTCACGAAAAGATTTGCTTTTCTATTAGAAACTACAAAAGAGACACATGTATAGACCAAAACCAAAATGTGACAAGGAGAGAGAGAGAGAGAGAGAGAGAGAACCATGAGGCCATAAGCGAAGATTTGGATGCCAGTGTTGCCAAGAGAGGCAGCAGCAAGTTCGAGGTTACCGAGGTGGCCGGAGAAGATCTGTGTGGACATGGACATGACATAGTTGATGAGGTAGACAAGAACAACGGGAGCTGCCAAGAAGGAGAGTTGCTTCAGCTCGATCCATGTGGCGGGTCCAAGGCGCTTGCTGAAGGGCACGCTGGTGTCCGAGAGTATGCTCTCGAGTTCACCATTCCCTCCCTCGTGCTCTGAAGATGATTTGAATGATTGGGGATGAGGAGGAGGAGCTAGCAGTTGTTGACGATGAGCGTCGTTGTTCTTGTTCCCAGAACCCATTTTTGGGAACTAAACCAAAACTATGCTCTCTTCTTTGACTTGTGAGTGTGTGTTGCCGCTTATCAGAGCCTTCTAATTTATGAAGGGTGTGCAGGCCTACTTGTACGATGCAAGTGGCTTACAAACAATAAATGAAAAGGTAATGATATGAAACAATAATAATTACTCATAATCATACATTTTATTATTATTAAATGTGATGAGTCAATGGATGAATAAGAACTACTCATCAAATCCAATAATAATAAGATGTATAGTATATATTTATTATGTAATTTTATTATTTTCTTAATATTTTTGTAAAATAAAAATTATATTTATACTCATTATGGATATGGGATGTCATACCGACTCATATCCCATCTATCTATCGTTGAAAGAAATGTAAACTCTATTTGTCAAGGAGATTAGTGATTAATTATTATTGTAATCTTCACAAATATGTTATTTTATTATCTTCCCATATTTCTAGGATTATATCCTTTTTATAGATGATTCTTTTCCTTTCTTATTAGAGATCCTAGAGCAATTATAAGAGATTTTACAGATTCTATTTTCTTTTTATTCCCTTTGTATCCTATATATTTTTGTACCTCAGCCTTCTAATGCAAATAACAAATTCCACCCTATATCTTCTTGTTATTTCTTTCTTGGTATTCAGAGCCATATAGGCTAATGCCATGAAAAATCAAAAATCGTCTTCCAAATTCAATATCCTCAATCCAATTGCTGTCAAGTTGGACAGAACAAATTTTCCTTTGCGGGAAACCCTCACTCTTCCAACAATTTGCGGACATAAGTTGGAAGGATATATTACAGGAGTCAAGTCATGCCCTTGTCAATTTCTTAATGGTTCTAGTAAAGAGATCAATCAAGAATATGAAGACTAGATGGCTAACGATCAACTATTGCTGGGTTGGTTGTTCAATTCCATGACCATTGATGTGGCATCACAGCTAATCCACTACAAGACTTCCAAGGATCTCTGGAAAGCAGCTAGAGAACTTTCTGGCTTGAATGTTCAAGCAAGAATCACATTGCTCAAAGGAGAATTTCAAAGAACTATGAAAGGAAACATGAAGATGGAAGAATATCTTTCCAACATGAAAAGCATAGTTGATGATTTGAAATTAGCAGGAAACCCCTTTTCTGATCTTAATCTTACTTCTCAAGTCTTAGTTGGACTAGATAGTGATTATAATCCTATAGTTGTCCAATTATCTGAAAAAGAGAAACTAACCTGGGTAGAATTGCAAGCTACCTTGTTAACATTTGAGTACAGGTTGGAACAACTCAACATGCTTAGAAATCTCAATCTCGGACAACCCTTAGCAAATATATCACAGAAAGATGGCAAAGGCTTTAGCTCTAATTGAAATCATGGCGCTAGGAAAGGACAAAGAGGATCCAGAGGTGGAGGTTTCCATTCTAGAGGTGGAGGTGGCAGATCAACAATAGACCTGTGTGTCAAGTATGCAACAGAATTGGGCATGTTGCCCTTAATTTCTTTTATAGATTTGATCATAATTATACAGGATAAAAAAACACCAGAAGCCATCTGCATTAATGGCTACATCAGACACAGTAAAAGATGCATCCTGGTATCTTGATAGTGGGAAATGTAACACCCTAAAAATTATTTAAAAATTAATTTGAGCTTTATTAGTCATAATTTTAAAAATTTGATACTTTGAGCAATGATGAGAACGATCCAACGAATTTGTAAAAAAAAAAAATCATAAATAGTAACATTGTGGGCCCCACGGGCCCGTCGGGATAGTCGAAACCCTAGAATTGGGACCCGGAGGTGCCCAAAATTGAGAAATTATAGGATTGAGATTAGAAATAGTTAGAAATGAGGATTTTATACTTAGAATTAATTTTCGGGCAATGTCTTATTACTCGGGTACAGTGTTTTACCCGTTCGATAGAATTTCGGTGTGCAGTTTTTAACGCCGTACAAGTTACTTAGTGGCTAAGTAATCTTTACCAACCACTTTATGCCAAGTGGATGGCAAGGATTAAAACTTGAAAAGCAAGTTTAATCATGACCTTTGATTTATTATATTTTACTCGGGTGCCAACAACTCATCCGTTCGATGGAATTTCAGTGTGCGATTTTAATACCGAAAAAGCTACTTGCTCACCAAGTTAATATGAGCCACTTATCTTGAGCCAAGTGGATGTCCAAGCTTCATTCTTTGACCAAGAAACCAAATCTTAGCCATCCATTTCATTATTTCATTTTAAAAAAGGAATAAATATCCATTTTGACTAGTTTTATACCTAGATAATGATAAATCACCAACCTTATCACTCCAACACCATCAATTTCGGCCAAGAGCTCAAAATACATCAGACTTCATCTTCTTTCTCTCATTCCACCATTAACAAACTTGAAGCTTCATAAACCCTAGCCTAAACTTGACAAAACACCAAGATCCTTTCATAAAACTTGTTCTACTCCTCATAACCTATCAAACCAACCGATTAGAATTTTAAATAATCTCCAAGCTGAACCCTGAGCTATCATTCTCTACTGTTTAAGGAAGGATTAGGTGCTGTTTGGAAGGCTTGAAGTGAAGAAAAATCATTTTTGAAAGATCCCTTGGAGTTAGAAGCCTTAGAGCTTCACAAGTAGGGTTTTCTTTGGTCTTTTCTTTCCAATTTTATGTTGGACTTTTCTGATTGTGTTTGGTCCAAAATTTCTGGATATATTGGTTGCTAATATGATGATATTGATGTGTTAATTTTGGTGGAGTGTTTGGGGCTGTGGAAAAATCATTTTTATCAAAAGAGATTTTGAAGTGGTTTGCTGGATTTACGGTTTTCCTGCTGGCAGTGATTGTTCACGAATTTTTTGAGGGAATTTTGGGTGTTTTCATGAGCTATAAAAATTATATGTTGAAGGTAACATCCTTGGATAGTTCCATGAATTTTTTTGAGCTCTGGTTTTGATTCCTAATGCCTTGAGAAATTCAAGAACCGAAGTGGTAATTATGCTGCCTGAAATGTTGAATCTGAAGCTGTGAACTTGTTAAATTTTATTAACCTAGCAAATGATCGAATTATTAGCTGAAATTTTCACAAGATGTTGAGGACATATTGGGGTCCAAATCTAATTTTTGGTACAAAGTTCTGGGTTCATTTGATAGGGTAGAAAAATTGAGACTTCTGGCTATTGGCTAAGAGTGTGTAGTTTCTGACCACTAAATTTGTAGAATTTTGTTAATATAGTTAGAGAACTCTAATTACCCTGAAATTTTTACAGGACCTTGGTGACACATTGAGGTGTCCTTGATAATTTTTATAGCCTCTGAATTGATTGTTTGATATGTAAATAAAATTGTGCTACAATGGTGTGAAATCTGCTCAATTGCTGGAAATGAACCAAAGACTTGAATTGATAATGTAATGGTAGTTTGGTTCTAGTATAACATAAGTACCTGAATATGAATATGAATAATTGAGCATGTGAGCTTAACAATGACGTTAGGTATACATAGATATGAACACTTATTACAATTGCTCATATGCGAAAGAAAAGCATAAGATTTTATTTCTTGGGCTGGAGAAAATAAATCCGGTCTGTTAGGAAAGTAAACCTGACTGCCCTTGAATTGAGTCGGGGAAAGTAAACCTGGCTAGGAATAGGTCTGTGTGAGAATTGGAGAAAGAAAATCCAATGATCATGTATATGAATAAGCTCAGTCCTGAAAAACAGTCTATTACCCATTATTGCCACACTGGAGATGGCGATGCATGCTTGATGTGACAAGATTTAGTCAGGGGCCAAGGCAAGTTTAAGAAGTAAATTTTCTAGGAAATCATTTGTCTTATATACCGAGTGAAGAAGTTTAGTATTGATATTGAGACCAACATATTTAAGTGGAAAGTTAGTAGTATATGATGTTGAGTTGTATGGTATATGTACATTAAGTGATTGAATGTTAAAAGTAACCCACTTCAGGAGTATGATTTGGAACTTTAAAAATAAACCGTTATTATATAATGCATGACCACTTTTTCTTAATAAACCGAAGTGGCTGGGGCGATGACGATGACATTATAATTGTGTTTGGGGGAGTTTCCTACTGAGAATTGTATAATTCTCACCCCTATTTTGTGTGTTCCCGTGTCGTCTCCAGGTTAATTCGGAGAACAATGCTACTGCTACGTGCAAGAAACTCAAGATTTGCAGTAGTTTAGTAGTTGATGTTCTTCTTATATGGTATATAGTTGTAGGTATATGTGTAGGTGAATGTAATAAAGATTGTATATGTATTCAAGCTCACAGTAGAGCTTCCTTATGTAATTGACTGGTATCTTTGTTATACATGTTAATCAAATTACGCTAGTTATTACACAATCTTTCGCATTTGCTATAGTTATTTAAGAAAGTTCCGATAACTAAGAAGTAACAACTCTCGAGTATGATGTCATGACTTAAGGATGACGTTGTACTTGGGAGGATGTTACAGGGAAAGTCATCATGTAACTAGTGATGAACACCACTTACAAAATTGTGTTGACTTACATGGTAAGGAAAAACTTACTATTGCATCTAGTGAGAATTTAAAAATAACTAAAGTTGGTTATGCTATTTTACCATCAAATCTGCAATTGAATGATATGCTGCATGTGCCAAAAATAAATAAGAATTTGTTGAGTGCTTCAAGACTAAGTGGAGATAACCAAGTTTTTGTTGAATTTCATGCAAATGAATGCTATGTAAAGGACAAGGCCACAGGGAGAGTTATGCACAAAGGTAGAGTTAATGAAAGAATTTACAAAATGCAACATTTTGAACCTATGGCAAATGTCGTTGTTATGATAGAAGATGAAGCAAGAAGCTCTAATAAAGATTTATGGCATAGGAGATTAGGTCATCCATCCATAAAAGTTCTTGATTTTATCCTAAAAAGTTGTAATATTAGCTCTAAAATTAATAAAAAGATTACTTTCTGTGATGCATGCCAATATGGAAAATCACATGTACTTCTTTATCCTTTATCTCAATCTAGAGCACTAGAACCTCTTGAATTCGTTCATACTGATTTCTAGGGGCCTGCAACTCTGGGCTCTACTTCTGGTTTTCGATATTATATTCATTTTGTAGATGATTTTAGTAGGTACACATGGATTTATCCTCTTAAGAACAAAGGAGGGGCTTTGGGAACTTTCAAGCAATTCAAAGCACTTGTTCAAAACAAGTTTAACAAAAGGATAAAGATCTTGCAGAGTGATTGGGGTGGCGAATTCAAAAGTTTTACAGGCTATGTTCTAGAATCTGGAATCTTTTTCAGACAATTATGTCCCTACACTTCACCATATAATGGGAGAGCAGAAAGAGAACATAGGCACATAATAGAGATGGGCTTGGCTCCATTAGTATAAGCAAGCATGCCCATATATTTTTGGTGGGAAAGCTTCAGTTCAGCCATTTTTCTCATCAATAGATTGCTTACTAGAGTTCTTGACAACCTTTCTCTATTTGAAGTTATTTTTAAGCGCAGACCAGATTATGGTGCTCTTAAAATCTTTGGGCGTGCATGTTTCCCTTGTCTGAAACCATACAATCAACACAAAATGGACTTCCACACCACCAAGTGTGTTTTTATTGGTTACAACTCTGCACACAAAGGCTACAAGTACATGACCTCAATAGGAAAGTTTTATATTTCTCGCCACGTTGTCTTTAATGAATTTGATTTTCCATTTGCATATGGTTTCCTAAACAAAAGGCAAGTGTCTACTAACATGGTTGAACCTATATCATTTTTTATTCCTAGTGATTCTAGTAACTTGTAGCAACAAGAACTACATCAAGAAAGTCTGCAAGTCCAAATTCAGAATCAAAATACAAGTGCTACTCTTCCAGACAACTGTAACATCCCAGCACCCCCGGCATGCAAATATTATCCGCTTTGGGGACCTCGCGCCCCCTCATGGTTTTGTTCTTGGCGTGGCCTCGTGCCACCCAAAACGCGTCTACAAGGGGGAGGTATCCACACCCTTATAAGGCATGTTTCGTTCCCCTCCCCAGCCAATGTGGGACTACTCCATACCCCTTGTAACAACCCAGCAATTATTTCTCTTAGACAAGGAACATCTCCAGAACAAATTAAAGCTCCTACAAATGAAAATGATGTAGTAGATAGTGAACCTTTGGGTGAATATACTGCACATGCTGAGTTGAATTTAAATATCCCAAGTAGTCTACCTCCTTAACAAGAAAGACAATCATCCTACACCATGGTCATTCGCAGCAAAAGTGGATTCATAAACCTAAACCTAAATACCCTTTTGCTAGGATGTCTCAATTAAGTGATGGAAGAGAACCAAACACTGTTACGTAGGCTTTAGCAGATCCATTCTGGCACAAAGCCATGGAAGAAGAATATCATGCTCTTCAAAAGAATGATACATGGAAGTTAGTCCTTTTTGACAGCGTGTACAACATTGTAGACTCAAAATGGGTTTTCAAGATTAAATACAACCAGGATGGATCAATACAAAGAAGAAAAGCAAGGCTAGTGGCAAAAGGATTTCAACAAGATCCTGGGATAGATTTCAATGAGACTTTTAGCCTTGTAATCAAAGCTGTTACAGTAAGGTTGGTGCTGAGTATAGTTATTCACTATGGCTAGAATATGAGGCAATTGGACATCAACAATGCCATTTTAAATGGCTATCCCAATGAAACAGTCTACATAACACAACCTAAAGGTTTTGAAGATCCTCAATGACTAAACTATATATGTTTACAGGTTAAACAAAGCACTTTATGGATTGAAACAAGCTCTAAGAACTTGGTTTAAGAGACCTAGCAAGGCTTTAATTAGTTGGGGATTTCAAAACTCCAAGAGTAATAGCTCCCTTTTCACTTATAAGACCAAACAAAATACTATTTTTATTCTTGTATATGTTGATCATATTCTTATTACTGGCAATTGTACGGGTTTGCTTGAGGCGTTGATCGATATGTTAAATAGCGTGTTTGCCCTTAAAGACATAGGTCCAATACATTATTTCTTAGGCATTGAGGTACACAGAGGCAAAATAGGACTATAACTCCATCAAGGGAAATATGTGGCTGATCTTCTTAAAAAATATAAGATAGCAGAAGTTGCTCCTTGTCCCATTCCCATGGTAACTAATACAACTTTTTTGATTGAAAAATGAGAGCCCTTCAAGGATCCTACTCAATGCAAAAGTGCCATTGGAGCACTTCAATATCTTACTACTACTAGACTTGACATCACTTTCTTAATCAATAAACTGAGTCAGTTCTTACAAGCTCCTAAGGTTCAGCATTGGCAAGTAGTACAAAGAATTTTTAGGTATCTCAAAGGGACTGCTTCTCATAGCTTGCACATCAAACCATCTGGTGTATTAAACATAAATGGTTTCTCATATGCTGATTTGGGGACCGATCCTGCAGGCAGGAAGTTCACATTAGGTTGTTGTGTCTATCTTGGAGACTCATTTATATCATGGTCTTCTAAAAAGCAATCTATTGTTAAAGATCAAGCATGAAATCAGAGTATAGAACTTTAGCAAATTTAGCAACTGAAGTTGTTTGGATCCATAACATTATTAAAAAGATAGGTGTTCCAATTAAGCCTAAACCCATATTATGTTGTGATAATCAAAGTGCAGCTGCCTTCAATTCAAATCCTGTCTTTCATGATCATACCAAGCACATAGAAATTGATGTGCATTTCATATGTGATTTAATTCTTGAACAAAGATTACAATTAGTATGCTATGTTCCTTCTTTCGAACAAGTGGCCGATGGTTTCATGAAGTCCTTGCCATACTCTATATTCTAGGCCTTTATAGACAAACTTGGAGTACACACTACACTTCCTCGTTTGAGGGAGGGTGTTAAGGAAATTAATAATTAATCATTATTATAATCTTCATAAATTTGTTATTTTATTATCTCCCCATATTTCTAGGATTACATCCTTTTTTATAGATGATTTGTTTCCTTTCTTATTAGAGATCCTAGAGCAATTATAGGAGATTTTGTAGATTCTGTTTTCTTTTTACTTCGTTTGTATCCTATATATTTTTGTACTTCAGCCTTCTAATGCATATAACAAATTCCAGCCTATATCTTCTTGCTATTTCTTTCTCTATTTAAATGTGTTCTATATCTTATCCAAGAGTGAATATGGTATGAGTCAGTATGATATCCCACACTTTATGAATATAAATAACATAATTATTCCAACCCTAATATTCTAGATAGTCAAAAGAGAAAATAGATGAGTTGAAGGAAGAAAAAATAAAAGGATAAATTACAGGATCTTCTCTTGAACAATCTCCTATGAAATTAGCTAATATTATATTTATTCTCTCATTGTTTTGAAAATTACATTTACGAACCTTGAAGCAAATTATAATAACATATTGTTGTTTTATTTTCCAAATTCCCAAATTACCTTAATAATCAAATCGTTAAGCACCCAACTTTCCATCCCAAATTCTATCAGGCAACTTGCAAGCTCACCACAACACCATACAATGAAGGAAGGAAGGAAGGAAGGAAGAGGAAGACCACTCATAACCAAGAACCTCAACCATCCAAGAAACCAAGAAGCCATGAGCCAAGCAAGCCAAGCCTCATACTGAACCTGAGCACTTCAAAGACAAGTGTTGCAACTTGGAAGACTCATGGAGAGAAACCCAGATCTGTAGAACCTTGTAGCTGCTATTGCGTCCAGCAACCGTGTGAACTTGACGTCCTCCACCACCACCGCATCGATGTTGTTCAGTCGCCGACCTTTGCTCTTGCCCCCGTTGTAACATCTCAAACTGTTTTATGAATTGACAACTGTCCCAATAAACCAACACAGTGTCTTTTCAGTGTGTTTTGTCCTCACTCACTTGCTTGCTGGGAAAACTTCCTAGGAGGTCACCAATCCCAAAATTGCTACAAGTTAAGCACGCTTAACCATGGAGTTCTATAGTGATATGTTACTGAAAAGAAGATGCATCTTGTTGGTAGAGATAGTACAAATTAATTCATATAAGCCATCATCAACTATATAATCCCATATTTATACAGTCTTAGGATCCCTCTCATTCTGGTATATAATCGGTTCATTCATGTACCCCTTCCACTTAGAAACCTGCCAGAAGCCACTCATTGTCCGTGCCTTCTTGCACTGATGATTACTCCCCGTCCCATCACCGGGCATTACATGTCCACCAGCTTCCGCTTGGTTCATCCTCGAATCACACCATATTGGGAGAGATATTGCTTTGATACTATTTGTAACATCTCAGGCTACTTTATGGATTGACGATTGTCCCCACAAACCAACACGAGGTCTTTTCTATGTGCTTTGTCCTCACTCACACGCTTCTTAAGAAAACATCTCATGAGATCACCCATCCCAATATTACTCCCAGTCAAACACGCTTGACCATGGAGTTCTTTAGTAGTGGACTACCGAAAAGAAGATGCATCTTGTTGGTATCGGTAGTATAAATCAATTCATATAAGCCATCCTCAACTATATAATCCCATATCTATACAATCTTAGGATGTTTCTGTATGTAATTGGTTCATTCATGTATCCATCCGCTTAGAAGGCTACCAGGGGCCGTTCATTGTCCGTGCCTTCTTGTACCCTCGTCACCTGGTGTTACACCCATCATCCGCCACCGACCTATGTGCTCATGTTGTGCCATCGTTGTCGCTACTCTGCCGGTCCGCCACCGCTACCTTCTCTTTCCTTTGTTTCCTCTGCTTCTCAATTCATTATTTTACAAAATTTAACACTAACGATAAAAGGGGTCAAACCATTCCTAAATTCCTCGTTTGCTTCGTGTGTATTTTTAACAAAAAATAAATAAATAATGGGGTTTTTCTTATTTTTGATTTTTGGGTCTTTGGCAATTCACCTTCAACGTTGCCATGCCTTCAATTTTCGACAAAGAAGGAAAGGAATGAACTTGCAAGCCCACAACCCCCCTTAAACATTCAACGTTACCTCTGCTCATACAAATCAATGCTGATTAACCTTACTGGGATACTATTCCACAAGGCAATGAAGGCAAGGAAGGAACTTGCAACTGCACAGCCCCTTTTTCGTAAAAATCTACCAAAAAGGTTGAGTTGATTAGTGGATTTTGGTTAGTAATTTGTTGACAAAATTTTTCATGGAGGTATGAGAGTGGATGGCATTCTACACAAATTAGACAAACACTTAAGGGCAAAATAGTCTTTTCACATTATTTTTTAATTTTTAAAAACTGTTTTTACATTATTGTTAATGATTTATTGTTAACAAGGGAGGTTAGTATAATAACTTTGATAAGGACAATATTAACTAAATTTATGGGAAGTTGTTGTAATTTATCTAAAATAAAATGATGGAGCTATATATTTTTGTGTCTTAGAGTGTTGAATATCTTTAAGACAATAATAAAAATATTTGTACTGACTTTTTTTTTTTTGGTGACATTCTGCACATCTAAAAGAGGAAAAAGATGAGTTGGATAGGAAAAAAAAAATGAAATAGTGGATCTACATATTTTTGTATCTTAGATATTGAGTGCCTTAGATTTTATGGAATTAATATAATTGCTGAAACAAAAAAGTTGGGAAAGAGTGTGGGGGTAGGTTTGATTCATTCTTAATTTTGGACGAGCAGAAAGCTCCCATTCTCACTCCTTTTTAAAATGTTAGTGCCGGAGAATGCACTGTTCAGCGCAGCTAGCCATTTTGTCATCATACATTCATACTCTAAAAGAGTACCCTTTAGAAGTATTGGATAAGAAAAATGTTTATTATATGATTCCAAGGGAAAACTATATATGTAGACACACAATGTTGATCTAGATACATGCATATTGTATTGCAGTGAGATAGAATACAACTAACGCGGGAGTAATTAGATTTCTGAAATTAGTTCCTCTAATAGTATTCACAGGAACTGATTTAAATCAACTAAAAGACTGATTTAAAATTCACACTGTTGTTTCTGATTTAATATTCCTATTTTAACTATAAACAGTAAATAACAAGCACGTTATCAGAAGACCACCTAAAAAGCCTTGAAAAAGAGACCTTTCCTAAACTTACCCGAAAATTTTCTAAACTTTTTCTCCCCCCCAAAAAAAAAAAAAATCGTTTGTCAAACTCGTACGATAGAGACGTTGCATTTTTTTAAGTTGCGAAACCAATGCATGTATATAAAACTCAAATTATCCCTAAATCATGGAACAAGAAAAATTACCACTGAATCACGTGCTCAGTCGTTTAATATTTATAAAATTAAAATGTTACCTTCGAGGACCCACGTGCTTGGCCGTTGAGTAGCATCAATATCACAATAGCACCTTGAGATATCGATTTTTTTTTTTTTTTTATAAACCAAAGTTTAGTTGAGTTAGGTACTGAATATCCTGTAAGTGTTCATTGAATCCCAGGATACGGCCCTCAACAAGTATTTATAGGATTTTTATATGATTACCCATCAATAAAAACCTCGTAACAATAAAGAGAACCCAAATTCATACCTTTTTAGGATGCATTCTGAGCCTTTACCACCTGTATCATGATTCATTAACTAAGATGCAGAAGTTTGAATATATGGATCACAGTTCAGTATTTAATTTTTGAGAAAAATATTCTAATAAGAATTTCTGAGATGAAAATGACATTAAAAGTAATCGGGGAATGGTACGAGATCTCGCACGTGCTTGTTCCTGAAAGAATCCTGGCTACCTTAGTTTTAATTTCATACTGTATATAATATATAAGTTGTATTATTTATACTTATTTTATATATGATATCATATTGACTCATTTTATTTATTATTAAATAAGATGTGAATCTTATTTAAATAGAGTTGACACTCTATCTAATAATAAATTAATATAATATCTCACATACTATAAATATAAATAATATTTTTTATTGGCGTACTCTCTTTCGTAAGCTGTCCAAATATTGAGTAGTATTTGGCAAACCAAAATCCCAACAACCCCAGCTACTACTGTATTTGGTATTGATTGGTTACAGAGACACATGAATACAAAGACGTCGGAAATACAAATTTATTAGGTAATAGAGATATAAATAGGGAACAGTAAATTGACCTTTAAAAAGTAAAAATAAAATACGAAGATAAAAATTTAATATTTTTTTAATAATATCTCTGTACATATTTAATATCTCCTCATTTGGCTTCACAATCATGGGTGGTACAGCAATGAGTGGTGGTCCGTTGATGGTCTGACCGAGGAACATAAAGTTTTGTATCATATATTTATTATCTTATCCATGTATTTTTAAATAAGATATGAAGTCAATTATTATATTCTATACTTCATAATCAAATAGGATATAGAGATTTTTCTTCATATCTCTACTCTCTCTGCTGTCTCCACTATCTTATGTCCCCTCTCAAAGACTATCTTAGGGTCATGTCCGTTGTATGAGACCATTCAAAAGTGTTTAAGTCATTGCATTGGGGCTCGGCGGAGATGGCCAAGGTAGAAGCCTTTTGACATGTGCACCTTGGCTTTGAAGCCCCCAGCAGAGAGCTGGTTGGCTGTCCCCACCCCGACCCAAAAAAAAAGAAAGAAAAGTTCATAAGTCATTGTCAACTTTTTATAAAGAGTGATGCTATTTAAATATGAGTATTTATTGAAATATTTATTTAATAATTATTAGATATTATATAATAGATGGAATTTATAGAATTTATTATTATATTCAATAATTATTAAGTGAGTGTTTTAATAGATACCTCATATTTTAAGTATTTAAATAGTATTTTTAATTTTGTAAACATTGGAGTTAACGATGCTATTGGGATGATAAATTATATCATTCTTTCATGTAAAAGATTTGAATTAAACCATAAATTTAAAAGTTAATATAATTTATTTTATTGATTAATTTTTTTGTCCGATATTTGAGAATTAATTTTGATTCAATGACATGAGTCAAGATCTCAACGAATCACCGAACTATATGAAATAACTTGAGTCTCCCCATATACCCAAAAGAACTCAAACTCTATAGAACTTCAAAAGATCAATGATTCTCATTAAGACAATTCAAATATATAAGACTGATTGTGCAGGATATAATAACAATACCCATGTCTCATTATACATATATTGCCAATACAATATGCCTCTGGCTAAGACAAAGCAATCAGGCTGCACATGGATTTGTTGAAATCCCCTAGACAGTAACACATGTAATAGAAGCTAAGTGTGCACGTATTGAGTAATGATTTTTTGTGCACGATGGTGAGGTGCGAATTCCCACACAAGACAGATTAGAAGTGAGTTGTAAGGCCTGGACGTAAATGGAGAACCTTTATGGAAGTATGCCCACTTGAGAACACATTGGAAATGCACCTGTGACCTAGCTAAGAATAGAGCTTGAGATATTGAGAATATGATTACGGCGGAATGAATTAAGTATGTTTGAATCTAGTTTCCAAACTCTTAAGTGTGTGTTTGGTCTTGAGAAAGCAGTTTTTATTTTTAGCTTTCAATTTATTTTGTGATTTTAGTTTTTGTTCATAAAATCTTAAAAAATAGGAAACTAACTAAAAACAGGAAATGAAATTTGTTTACTAAAACCAAATGTGCCACAAGAATTCACTACGTTGATTATCCTATAATGATTTATATAATGAAGGTAATTCACTCATTTATAAGACCAAGTATCTCACTAATATCTGTAACAAATCCATTGAAGACGACTACTAATTCTCATTTATTTTTTTTGTTTTTGTTCAGATACTACAAATACTCCAAACAGACGAACTACTATTAGGCTATTGGGCTAGCTTGTAACATCGGCCCAGTTGGAGTAAAGTGCAACGAGAATAAGATGGGCCAAAATCAATAAGCTTTTGTTTTAAATCATGGTGGCTCCTTTTGTATGCTCGGAAATATGGTGGGTCCATCCAAGCATTCAAACAAGAAACGTTTGACCCAAAAAAATATGTAACGCAAGTTCTGACCAAAAACCCATCAAATGCAAATCTGGACTAAGAAAAAACACAGACAAAAAGGAAAAAATCATCAAATGCGAATGCCATATTCTCTAATGCAGTGCGAAGCTCATGCAAAGCCTTACGTGACACACTTTCTCCAATTCTAAGCCCAAATCCTAACGCAAAATTTAAAGAATTTACTTATTTCGCGACCAAAAATAAAATAAAATAAAATAAAGAATTATTTTATTGACAAAAGAAAGTTGTACTCAGTTTTCAGGTTATTATGTGGTTGAGGAAACTTAACTTTTTTAAGTTGGCTGACCCTGCAATTTAAAAGGTGCAGCTGGTTTTTCAGCTTGAAACCTGGTTACAATTTTCTGCTGTTTTGATCAGCTTGTTCTTATTTCTTATTTCTTTGTTCTGTGCGTTTGGAATTGGATGCTGATAATTGAAACAATTCCTTGTGTTGTTTTTTTAGTTATGCTGATAAGCTTTGAGGCCAACAATTATATGATATGTGTAGAAGAATTTATTGATTTTCAATCAATCAAATTTCGGGTAAGAGGAAAATAACATTTGGAGAATTAGTAAAGACTAGTGTGGCAAGGCATCTGCTACTGTTTCCACAAGTAAGGCTTTGTGTTGGTCAACAACTTTGATATATTAAAATGCTAGCATAGTCCTTGTGCAGTAAACCTCCTCTTTTGCATCTCTATCCTTCGCATTCACCGGAGATCCAACCCATGTGACTCTTAATCTTAAATTATGGCTACGTTCATTGCAGGTAGCCATACATGAGATTCCTTCTTCTGGTTGGTTATTATTATCATGAAAATCATGCATTTTTCAATGATTTAAACAACTCTTGATGATGTTACGCAAGTTCTAGTTATTTTAAAGCATTTAATTAAGAATGATTGACAGTGAAGCATCGTGTATGACTCGGAGGCTCTAATATAATCTATATTCTTATGAAGTTAGAACCGAATGGATCAGAGGTTCTTGAATAAAGGGATAATTAAGCTGATCCTTATATAAACTCAGCTGCATGTAGTTGGATTAACTAAAAAGGAAAAAAAAAATAATTGATAACAAAAGTACATTATGTATAACAATAAAGCATACTCAATGAAAAGGCCAGGCAAGTCACAACTCACATGGGTCGTTATTATAATTGGGCTGCTAACAACTGTACAATACCCAGAGACAATTGCTTGTTTCTTGACTCCTTTTATTTGAACTTCTAGATGAAATTGAAATACAATTGTTCTTAATCTTATTTCGCAGATAATTGAAAAACACGGTTTCATAATATTGACCCCCCCAGTATTATAGGTGTGGGAGCCCTACAATAAACTGGTAAACAGTGTCATATCAAATCAAATTTATATGTATTTAACGTTATCGTGTGGTGCTAATGTGCTATCAGCCTTCCTTACTGAGGGAGATGTACCTCTATTTTAGCAGTGATTGGAGGGCATATCAACTTCGAGTCTAAATCTTTCCTTTGAACTATTCTTAAAAATAGGCATATTGATCCATTTATTATAATGTTAAAAGACATGGTAAACTTCAAATGCAACGTTCTTAAAATAATCCTAGGCTTCTATGATCAAATTGAAAAATTCAACACAAACGCTGAATGTTAAAGCTAAATAATAGCCGGCAACACTAGTAAATTATTCATTAAGCATAAAACAAAAGGGTATCCAAAACCAAAAGCATAATTATTCATAGTGTGTAGTCGTTCTCAAGCAAGAGAATTACCCTTCTTTCTTTTTCCATAAATACCCGGCGCAACAACCGGATATTCCATGTGCTTTTCTCTTCTCCACTATCTATATATATGGTTTACTTTGGATAGTTCTTTTCTCCCCCTATCTTGTATTGAGTTAAATGCTTCATTACTAATAACATCAACATGTGGAGGTGCATGAGAAACAACAAAGTGTCATCACAGGGTGAGAATGAAGAAGATATGGAAGTTGAGCATATAAAGATATCTTTGTCCAAGTTGGAACCTGCAAGGAGAGATCAAGAAAGCATGAAGAAGAAGGTAAGGTTCAAAACACATGATGATAGAGGTGCTATCGGAAGTAGCAGTGATGATAATTCTACAGGTGGAACAAGGAGGGTTAGATTATTAGTGAGTAAGGAAGAGTTGAAAAGGATATTGAGCTATAAGAATGATGAAGATAATGATGATGAAGCTCAACACACTTCACTGCTGCAATTACTAAGCCAAGTGATGTTGAGAGAAAAGAGAACATTGTCCATGGTTGAAGAACATGATGGGGGCATGAATTCTTGGAGGCCAGCTTTGGAAAGCATTCCAGAGGATCGCTCAATGAAGTAGTTTGTTGAAATGAACAATCATTATGTAAATCATGAGAGTGTTTTTCTTTTATTTGACGTTATGTTATTGAACTGCATATGATTATGAAAGACGTAGTGTAAGTTTGACTATAGGAAGTATTGTTAGAAACGTGAAATGAAGGTTTTGAGCTTGTGATTTTTTTGGCTATGGAATGGTTGAGGCATTAAGAGCCATTAGACTGTCTCTGTAAATTTCTGCTAATGGAGTGTTTACTTATATTGAATACATGCATCGTCATCCAGCTAAAATGATCTCGCTTAATAATGCCAAAGCATGTTTTGACAAAAAAAAATAGAATTATAAATGGCTTGACTCTGCAAACAATATATATCCTTGTTGAAGACTGTGAAGTAATTCATGCATATAATTTTCCGTCGATTTCTAAGAAACATTATGCGGCCATGTATCAGTTACAGACTTTGTTAGTAACACTAACGAGGCATGCAGCCACAGTGGTTCTGATTTTATGTTCAACTTGGACGTAGTATATGACAGATGGGAATCCATACAGTTGCGTGGGTATCCACAGTGATCTGCACCGTCCTTACTGTATGAATTTGTCACTGATTTCAAAATCTACAGTGTAGACTCAACATTGGAACTAGCTGTTTTCCATCTGTCATAAAAAGGTTGCATGTCTTACTTTACGTTTGTTTCTTATTGGCTGAAAACCTCACCACCACTCCTGAGTCTCGGTTTAATTCATTACAGCAAAAATAACAATTCACCTTATATGAGCTACATGGAAATTCAAAGGACAATTGCTCGAGGTTTGGCAAAAACAAATTTAGTACAAATTTTGCTGTCGGCTTAAGAAAGTCGTGTATTAATAATATAGCCGTCTGTTGTGATGAGATGGAACAGGAGAGAATTCAGGTGATAATCGTGGGAAACTAATTCAGTGTATTGAATTACGCTGAACTCAACTAAAAGTGAAAAATGTTTCACCATACACGCATGTTATGATCAGAAACTAAAAATGACTCCTGACAACTGATATAATAACTAACTTCCCATCTAATACAAATATCTCACAATTTACATGCATAATTATCGGGTGATATGGTGTAAGATTCAAATTAAAAGCCAGAATGTTCGTTCATGTATAATTGTGCCTATTCTATAGTATTAGAGATATAACGTATAAGAAAATGGTGATTACGTTAAGCATGATGTGGTGTATTAACCATTGGCGAGGTAGATCAAGAAAAATATTCACTGCTTGACACAGCTATTTAAACAGACCGAATACCGTATGCCATATGCACCGGCTTATACAAAACTACTGTCCCCATTGTTCAATGGGCACGCAGATCGCACAGAATGAACAATCAATTTACTCTCTGTTTTTACAGGCCTAATGTAAACATATGGAATTGTCAAAAAATTTGCCTCCCTTAAAAAGGGATCCTTTCCTATTTATTGAAAAATGAAAATTTATTCTCATTTCTCACATTTCACTACCACTTGAAAGGTGAGCAGACAGTGGTAACATTTCCCATCCAACAATGACTTCACTGTGTGATGAGGTTCCTGATAACATATGGGAGTATACCTCCATGGTTGAAGTAGGCTAGTTCCACCTGAAAAAATAAGGTTTGGAAGCAAAGTTTTAGAATTTATGGCTCAACCCTATAATTGCAGCAGTATAAAATTAATCAAACATTAATGAATGAAGAGCAAGCTTATACATTACCTCAGTATCAAAGCGAACTGTGCATGTGAAAGACTTTCCAGTATTAGTTGTGACAGTGACATCTTGGCCAGGCCTGATCTCACTGATTTTACTTGGGAGGCCAATGGTGTATCGTTCTTGACCAGTCAATCCCAAAGTGTCCGCATCCTCCCCAGCTTTGAAGCAAAGAGGAATAATACCCATTCCTACCAGGTTACTGCGATGAATTCTCTCAAAACTTTTAGCTATCACGGCTTTGACTCCCTGTCATTAAATATAATTGAATGAACATCATCAAGTCCATTAGGAATATTAGTTTCAACATGCTAAGATTTAAGACAACCAAAGAGGAAACTAAACCAAAACACAGGCCATGGAGGCACTCACCAATAGCATGGGACCCTTGGCAGCCCAATCTCTTGAACTTCCACTACCATATTCAGCTCCAGCCAGCACAATGGTGTCATGCCCTTCAGCCTTGTATCTCTGACATGAGAGAACAATTCCAACGGATCAGAAACTTAACAGAGCTAAAACTAATGACTCTTAATCAAATTCTCTTGCCACTTGAAAAGTTTAGAAGTAGTAAATAAAAAGCATGTCATACTGTGAGGACATAACTCACCATTGCTGCATCAAACACATAAAGCTTCTCCCCTGTAGGAATGTGAACTGTCTTTGGGCCAACTTCCCCATTTAAGAGCTTGTTAACAAGGCGGATGTTGGCAAAAGTCCCCCTCGCCATGATCTCATCATTGCCACGACGACTTCCATAAGAATTGAAGTCCTTGCGGTCCACTCCACGCTCCATAAGGTACTTTGCAGCAGGACTGTCTTTGTGAATGCTTCCAGCAGGAGAAATGTGATCAGTAGTTATACTGTCACCAAAATTCAGTAGGCAATAGGCATCTTTCACACCATGCGCTCCAGGAGGATCCATGGTCATGCCCTTGAAGTATGGAGGTTCATGGATATATGTTGAGTTGGGGTCCCATGAGTACAACTTGTCAGCAGGAACTTGTAGTTGGTTCCACATAGGGTTACCCTTGGTAATAGCTTCATATGTACTTCGGAACATGTCAGGCAACACACTGGATTGGACAGCCTATGAATCAAGCAAACCAAAGTTCACTTTGTCATGCATGTTATCAAATATCTAGAGTAAATTCATACGATGAGAAAAGTAGACATCATTTACCTGTGCAATTTCTTCAGTGGATGGCCAAATATCCCTCAAGTAGATATTCTTGCCGTCCTTCCCTGTCCCTATTGGCTCCGTTTCAAAGTCAATGTCAACCTGGAAATTTAACCAGAATGTATATGATGAAGATTAACAACATCAAGAGGGAAAAAGAGAAGTTATCTTGATGTTTTCTGAGCTCTAAATTTGATCAACCTTTAACAGAATAGTAAATGAAAGATGGATATGACACATTTAAAAGTTTTAAATAAAGCTAATAGTAAATAAAAACTCCCCAAAATATTAGTGTCTGATGACATTTTCTGTCCAAAGAAAAATATAATAACAGCTCAAGTCTCTTTCCAGTATCATCATGTGCAAGTCAAAATCCAGACATTTGGATGTGAGCATCCAAACAGTTGGAATTAACTATTAAGGCAATGTTTGATAGGAGAGAACTGATAAAGGGAGGGAAAAAACAGAAATGCTCAATGCATTTGGACTTGCCTGGAGTCCATATCCATTACATAGGCTGAACAGGAGAAAATAAAGAGGGTGGGTGTTAAGTAACTAGCAGACAATATCAATGATTGTGATTAGCCTCCAATAAATTTAACACATCTGTTTCAATTACTTCAGCAAGTCATTAGCATTAATATTATGAATCTTGGGATATGAGTCAAATAAGAAACAGTCTTTACCAAGACATGAAATGAAATCAGATACTACGGAAGACAAGAACCAAAACCTTTTATATACACATTAGAAATATGAATTAAACATTCATACCGTCCCAGCAAGAGCATATGCAACAACTAAAGGAGGTGAGGCAAGGTAGTTTGCTCTTGTCAAGGGATGCACACGGCCCTCAAAATTACGGTTCCCAGACAACACAGCAGCCGCTAAAATGTCTGCACAAGAACACACGAGTTAGATCAATACGGGAAGTATTAAGCATAATATGCTTAGGAGGTTATCTAAAAGCACAGAAATCAGCTCCACTAATGGAAATCATACTTGATATATTTTAATTACCATTTTCTGAGATAGCAGAAGCAACTGATTCATCCAGATCCCCAGAATTGCCAATACATGTTGTACAGCCAAATCCAACAATATTGAAACCCTGTTCATTTAGATACTTTTGCAGGCCACTGCCCAGAAATTGAGAGAGAGAGAGAGAGAGAGAGATAAATTTAGTATATATTTTTCCAAAATTTTTCAGACTGACATTATAACAGAAATTAATTAATATTCTAATGACAAGCATGAATTACCTCTGATGTAGATATTTTGTAACTACTCCAGAGCCTGGAGCAAGACTAGTTTTTACCCAAGGCTTGACCTGACAAGGAGTGATTGAAAGCTTCGATTATCAGTATCAAGAAAAAAACAAATAAAAGGCATACAATTTGTTCATGTTTTAAGCGGCAGAAAAAGAGGTCCATATCCAGCCAAGGGCATCATGTTGGAAAGTAGAACAATGCCAGATTGTGTCATTACTATATTTGCGCTAACCTGCAAACCAAGCTCATGGGCCTTTTTGGCAACAAGACCAGCCCCTAGCATAACACTCGGGTTTGATGTATTTGTACAGCTTGTAATTGCAGCAATCACAACACTGCCATGTTTGAGCTCTGCTGGCTGCCCATGGAAATCAAATTTTGCAACTTTGCCTTGTGCTTCTTTTGGTATAGCAAATCCCTGTATTCAAAGGAAATATTTAGGGAGTGTAATATCTTAGATATGTCTAGGGCTCTCATCAAGCAGCAACAAATAGGATGACTACACTACAGCATGTTCTATGAAAAGCCACCGAGTCTGCAAGTTGAAGATTTGCAACTCTGAATAGTCAAAATGACTAATGCTGGAAAAAGGATTAGTTTATAGCATTCTAGATATATATATTAAAAAAAAAAAGTTTCCAGGATCCTGGTACAGTGATCATAAGAAGTGAGAAAAGACAAATAGAGGCAGAGAGAATAACTAAGGAAATAGGACCACTTTGAGTTAATATCAAACAAATTTAAGATCCCAGTTTCAAGAAGAAACAAATGGGATAATTTTGCTTCCCTAAACATAATTTACTGTTTTGAATGGTTCAAAAAAAAAAAATGAAGCCATTTAATTTGCTAAAGAGTAAACCAATTTGTGTTGGATGCAACATTTTTATTTAATTGCAATGGCTCTCAGGTTTATTAATCATTAGTTTGTGTCAAACTATACACATGCACAAACTAGAAAGGATACTTAAACAGAACCCAATTAGCATTTATCACCAAAACAACCAAAAGGGTAGACAATAACAATTTTGCTTAAACCAAACATTTGAGAGCTAATTCTAGATAATTATAAACAATAAAATCATTTTTTTCTTCATATAAGATCAAAACATGAGAAAACACTTCAACATTACAGCACTACTAACCTTAAACCCCACTTTGTTATCAAGACAAGCATGCCAGTCAGACTTCATTTCCTTCAAAGGCACCCGATCATGAGGTCTGTAAAGAGTGTCATTTAGTATGACAAAGCAAATAGATACTAACACAGAAATTTTAAAAGCCAACTTGAAATACAAGGCAACATGTAAAAGACTACAGTATCTTACCTCTTTGGCCCAGAGATACATGGTTCAACATCATCAAGGTTCAATTCAAGATAGGATGAATAAGCTCTCTCTTGTTGGGGCTGCATTTATAGAAAATAAATTAGTATTCTATACCCCTAAATATATACACAATTTTTTTTTCCAGCTCAAAAAAAGGAAAATATAGGATATTCAACTAGAATTACCTCATTATAGTCAACAAACATTTTGTTTTCCCTGAGATAAGCCTCTATCATTGCCACCTGTATTCAGCCAAAACAAAGGTCAAGTAGTCATATAAACATTTCACATCATGGGAAAATAACAAATGAGTTGATACTCACAGTCTCTTCACTTCTTCCGGTCAACTTGAGGTATTGTAATGTAACATGATCGACGGGGAAGAAGCCCATGGTTGCTCCATATTCAGGAGACATATTGGCAATTGTGGCCCTGTCAGCTAATGATAATTCACCCATACCATCACCTGTAGAACACAACCATTAAAACTGATAATTATCTGGGACAGGCATAAGTTGGATAAAAAATATAAGAAAATTCGGGAGAATTTCATTACCATAAAATTCAACAAATTTCCCAACAACACCATGTTTCCTAAGCATTTGTGTCACAGTCAGAACCAAATCAGTTGCGGTAACACCATTGCGCAATTTTCCAGATAACTTAAACCCAACAACACCAGGTAACACCATGCTCATAGGCTGTCATTATCATAGCACAAAGCATTAGGTTGGGATCACCATCCACCACTGTAGCTAAACTATTCCACTTGCTTTCTTTCAGATAAAACATAAAAAACATGTAATTCTAAAGAATATGCTATCAATATTAACTACATTTTTTGGATAGAATTATTATCCATTCATTACACATAAATCAGGATTCGGAAGTTAATGTACCTGGCCAAGCATTGCTGCCTCTGCTTCAATACCCCCAACACCCCATCCAGCAACTCCAAGACCATCTATCATTGTTGTATGTGAATCGGTACCAACCACACTGTCAGGATAGAGTAGGCCTTCATTGTTAAAAACAACTCGGCCAAGATATTCAAGATTGACCTGGAATTCAAGACATCATAAGTGCCCAGTTAACAGCCAAAAAATTAGTGAATTTCATGGAGTGATTTTGAACATCCACTTCTGAACTTACCTGATGTACAATACCAGAACCAGGAGGAACAACAAGCATATTATGGAAAGCAGTTGACCCCCATTTAAGAAAAGCAAATCTCTCCTTGTTTCTCTTGAACTCAAGCTCCATGTTGGCTTGCACTGCATTATCTGACCTTGCAACATCAACTTGAACTGAATGATCAATGACAAGATCAACAGGAACCTGCCAACATTTATTGCTCAGAATCACTTATAGTATAATATAGAAAAAATCTATAAGGAAAATATGCCTAAAGAAGCTTGTTTGCTAAACTCAAAAATGTAATGACTGGGTAAAGCAGTTGGTTTTAAATTGTGTTTCACAATTACTCAAACTTAGAAGAACTAATTATAATATGATCCACTTTTAAAGTCAAAACTAGCTCAAAATAAATACTAGACAGTTATTTGCAATCTAATCAATCAGGGTTGTCTATTAGTCCCTTTCTGTCTCTCTATCTTATTATTTAAAATTTCAAAAACAATCCAGCAAACGATTCAAGCTAAGATAAGGTCAAAAATCAAATTTTGTACATGATAAGTATAATTTCATACCAATTCAAACTAAGAAGAATTGAAGAAGGAAGAAACTAATTTGAACTTGAATAATTCTGACCCATTTCTAAAGTTTTCCAAACTACCCTGAAGATGTTTTAATTTCTAATAGCAAATTAGTGCAGCTAAACATGTTGCCAAATAAAATTCAGATGCTATGTATGACCCTGCTAGTCCCATACCAATTTCAAAACTTTCTAACAGCTGTGCAGTAAAGCAGGTAAAAAGTTACATCTGGATACATTAAGTGAACCTTTTAAAGAGGTGAAAATGAAATTCAAAACATTTTTCAGTTTGCATAGCAAGTAATAAATATTACATAATTAATTATGAGCTCAGGCTCATATGTCACTCAATGATGCCTAGTTAAAAATCTGAAATCCCTTTGACAGCTGCCAGCTCAGGAAAGACTTCACAGAGAACAAAAGCACATGGAAGTGATAAGAATGCTGCATACCAGAGGATTGATCTTGTTAGAATCACTGCCAAGCTTATTCATAGCATCACGCATGCAAGCCAGGTCAACAACAGCTGGGACTCCAGTAAAATCCTGTGCAAAGGGAAACAAAAAGGTTAAAGGAAGGAAGCACATTACCTAATATTACCTCATCCACACTAATAGCTCCTGGGCTTCATGCAGGATCGAACAATGTACCTGCAGGAGAACACGAGCAGGCTTGAAAGGGATTTCAACTTGCTTCACAGAACTGTTTTCCCAGTCAATAATCTTCTCAACATCTTCTTTAGTAACTTGGAAATTGTCACAATTACGGATGGCGGATTCAAGTAGAATTCTGATAGAATATGGTAACCTATCTGTCAAGCACCCATAAAAATTAACACCATCAGCAACTGAATTAGATGAAAGGAGAATGTGATATTCTGAAGAAGGAACAATTGTTCCTTCCTCAAACAGTTGATAATGGAATCATATCAAATTTACCAATTCTTGGGTCGTTGAGAGAAGGAAGGCTGTAGAACTTCCCAAACTCACCGCCACCAGGCTTGGCAAGGCTGGTCAGGTTTCCCTTGAAAGGATTTTCACTCGCTGAAATTGCAAAGATGTCAGATGAACAATCAGGGAAAAAAAAAATTCAGCACCACCAGATATTAGAAATTCAACTTCATATAATAAAGCAACACCACGCAAACGAACTCCAGGTGTAATTTTAAACATCCAACTCATCCATGAAAATTTACCTTCCATTTTCACCCCAACCAAACACACCCTAGGGAATAACAGCTATTTTATTTATCTTTCAAAAGCCGTTTCAGTGAGCTTAAAGTCAAAGCTGTTTTGAATCTGAAAAAAAAGAAAAAAAAATCCAAACACAAATATAGAGAAAAAGCAAACCACGCACACAAATCCTTCAACCAAACACAAAATATTCAAACAGATGCTGAAACACCAAGCACTAAAACGGAACGGTTCGTGGGAGAAATGGATAATAAGAGACACAGTCCCTACGCACAACAACACGCTACTCATCCTACTTGCATCACTGACAAATAATCAAAACGGAATATTCAAGTCAACAGAATGAAACAAATTGCATCGGAAACGAAGGATTGCGAGGTGAATTAGTTAGATCCGAGAGAGAAGCAGAATAGTCCATCCAAGATTGTGGGAGAGAAGAGGTTACCCATAGTGGCGATCTTGCGGTGGAAGCGTTCGAGGACGGGGGAGGCGGCTCTGATCTGAGGGCGGAGGCTGAGGGGAGACCTCCAGTGGCTCCAGCGGAGGAAGGAGGAAGAGGAGTGGCGGAGGGCGGCGGAGGAGGAGGTGGTGGCGAGGGATCGGTAGTGAACGGTCGGGCGGGCGGCGGGAGAAGAGAGGAAGGTTCTAGAAAGAGAGGAAGAGAGCTTGGACCTGGTTGCTCTTAGGAGCGCGCAAGATGAGGATGCCGATTGAATATACATGGCACTCAAATCAATCACGCACTCATAACAGAAAAGTTTTTGTGGAGAGCGAGGGAGCTATGGAATATACAAGTCGGGGGCGTGTGGTGGGAACGGGAAGGAGCTTTGCTATTGCTAGCTAGGGCTGTAAGCTGCTTCGCCTTCTAGAACGGATGAGCAGTGAAGTTGTAAATTGGAAACGCACACATACACAGGACCGGCCATACTGGGGTTTATTTATACATGTATGTATGTGCGAGCACCGCACCATTGATGCTGTTTGACATAAATTAAATTAAAATAAAATGTAATAATGTGATGATAAATAAAATTAAAAAAAAAATGGTTTGGGACAAGTTTGTCTGTGGATGTCTCTACTGTCTGCATTGTTCCCCGTCCAATCATATCCCTTCGCGAGGCCAAAAACAGTATGCTGCTATCATCTTAAAGAGTCAATGAATGGCGTACAACTACAACCAAAAATCTATTTTTCTCGCACCCAATTTTATTTTTTGTGCTGTCTTAGAGTATCTTCTAATCACATATTTTTTATTTATAAAACTAATAGTTTGTCACGTACCATATATGAAAAGGTAATAAAAAATAATTTAATAATTATTATAAAATAATAATAATTTATTTAAATATTATTTATTAAAAATTGAGTATATAAATTTATCTTAAAAGTAAGTTAATAATTAAATAATTGATAAAATATAAATGTGTCATTTTATTTTATATTTTATATTGAATATCATGTTTATAAAGTTAAAAATATCTCGATAGATGACCTATAACTAACAATAAATAATTTATTTTATGAAAATTTTGTATATTTCAAAAGTTAAAATTGTTGAATAAAAAAAAGAATAAATAGATACTTTTATTATATCATAAGCCATTTACAGTGATGACAATGAGTATCCATAAGAAATAAGACATGTCTTATGCCTCCTTGTGGGTCCTCATTTCTCGTAGAGATTTTGAATCTTTATGGTATTTATGAGTTTATTAACAAATTTTAAAATGAGAAAAATTTTAAAATTATTTTATAATTTGAAACATAATTATCCATAATAATAAATACTATTAATGTAACATAATTCAAATTAAAATTAAAAATATATACATAATATAAATATAATAAAAATAATTAAAAAAATAAAGATGTGTTATCCCATTCCTATCTCATTTAACAGACAATAACTCAACTCCCATTGATCATCCCCAATAAGACAAAATATGTTCTAGTTCCTTTTCTCATTGTGGGTAATTCTCACGTGCACCCATTTTTAATTTTTTTATCATTCCTATTTATTTATATCTTTTTAGTAAATTAAAAATAATATATAAATTTAATTTATATGATTTTAATTACACGTCCTTTCCTTGTACATCCTTTTAATAAATTAAAATATCAATTTTAAAATATATGTTATAATTAATGTGTAATAATTAGTAAAAAATTATTTATAATTATAATTTATATCATCTCAATTATTAGAGTAATATACCAATTATAATATTATTTTTAATAAAAAAATATAATTATTTACTTTTTAAAAATTAATAAATTTTTAATATCATTATCAAAGAAGTGTAAATTGTAGAATTGATTTTTCTAAATATTTTAGTGTAGAAAAATTGAAGGTATTTTCTTTCAAAATATTAGTATGAAAAAATTATGAAATTGATAGATTGGAATGTTCAAGTTGTAAAAAATTAAATAGGATATAGTGATATAAGTAGATAGATAAATTTTTTTATTATGATTTTTAAAAGTTCTAGATTTTAAGTTAGAAAATTTTTCCTAATCTCGTCTTCATTTAAAATTTTACCTCTATTCTCATCCACATCTTTGTCACAGGTCTTCATTCCTAATTTCACGTTGAGATTTAAATCCCTATTAATATTTACAGGTTTATTAAAAAAATTTAAAAAGAAATTTTTTTTAAAATACTTTAAACTTTAAAACATAAATATCTATAATAACAAATACTACTAATACAAGACAATTATAATAGATTTGTTATCATTAATACTATAAAAATATATATATAACTTTTATGGTATAATATATTGAATTATAATTTTCGTTATGCTTTTTTTCATTTTTTATATTACTTTTGCTAATAGTAGAGAGATATGAATGTCTGATTGGAAAAAAAATTGATGATTAGAAGATAAATTCAATTCAAAAACTCACTTTAAATGCTAAGATTATGAAAATAATGAGGTATAATTTTTCTATAAATAACACATGGAAGATTTTTTATATAATGAGTCTTAAATATTAGTATTATATCAATTATTATCATATTTGATTAAGAATAAATTATTATAGTAGTATTATAATGAGTCTTAAATATTTGATTAAAAATAAATTTGATGGAAATTAAATTTAAAATTATTATCATATCAAAATCAATTAATTAGCAATTTGTTAACAATTTGATCTACTTGTTTTTTTCAAAAAAAAATATATGCTAATTTTAAAGCTTATTTATTTTGAAAATATTTTCTTTCTAATTTTTTATATTATCTTCATAATGGGAGGCTATTAATAGTTTTTAATTTAATTATAGATCATAATTATATTGACATAAGTTCTCTCTTAATACAAATTATAATCTTTAATGATTGTAATATTTGATTCTTTATTATTATATTTGATTTTATTTCATATAAAAATAATTAATAAGTAAATTATAAATTAAGTTTGAAAAAAATTTAGACATAAAGATTGAGAAAAGTGGGGCCTAATCACTATATGAATAATATGTAAAACCTAAACCATTATATGAAAGACACATGTAATGGTTTCCATAAAATGAGCCTGAAATATTAGTATAGTATATTTTTATAATGTAATCTTATTATTAAATACTAATGATTGTCAATAATACTTTAATAATATATCATAATTGTAGTTTTATTTTTTTAAAAAATAATTAATGATTAACCTTTAAAAAACTATAGGGTCCTAAATCATTCTTATTGCGACACCTAGAAAATTTTACTTTATATAAGTCTGAAATATTACTATTATAGATTATAGATTGTTAAGATAATAAGTAATTAAGCTACAGATTTTTACCTTTATTGGCTTGATTATATATAATTGAATATTTGTGTAAAATTGTTTAACATTGATATGTATGGAAATTAAATTAATATTGTATCATGGGATGATGCCGATTATTATTTCAAAATATGATCAATCTAAAACAGTTTTTATCCCAAAATATAATTTTTGAATTAACTAATCTATTCCAAAAATTTATTTAAGGTATTTAATTTGAGAAAAATATTACAAGTTTATAATAATTTTTATTTGTAATTAAAACTTTTAAAAATAATTATTTTTGGTAAAATATTTTTATAATATAAAAATAAACTAGCTACTATAATTCTTAGTATTATATACATATTAATATAAATTTAATTATATTAAAAACATCTTAAGGAAAAAAAAAGTCATTTTGAAAACAATTCATCATTTCTAATCATGCACATGGACATCTATAATATTCAAAAATCATTTAAAGCAATAACTTTCACCGATTTTACAGTTGAATTAGACATTGTTTTATGTATATGTTAGTCTAAAAGTTGACATTAAAGTTGTGTAAAATAAATAATTACATATTAAAATGAAGTAAAGTACTAATTGAGATTCCATAAAATTTTAGAAGAATGCCACAGAATCATAAATTTTGTTAGAATATTGTATTCATAATGACATATCATAATGACTGGCCTTTTGATAAATTATTGATTATATTATTTTATTTCATCAAATAATTATTATAATTTCAAATATCATGTATATATATTTTTTGAATGTGTGCCATAGTCCATTACTCATAATTTTATGATCTTTATTTATTACATATGAAACTTCAGTCCAATATTTTTATTAGTTAATATTCGGTATTACTTTTGTTACGGTGTAATATGGTGGTCTGAGAATACTTTAAATTCAGAGCAGCTTAGGGAGCATGATTTCATCATTGATCTTCCTCCTCCTTTGTTTGATTTCCATGAGCCAATGGGGTGGGATACCCGTAAAAACTGTAATGCTTTAGTCAATGAATGCTTAAGGCATATAGATAAAATAGGATAATATGAATCTCTTTGAGGGTTACCCCTTTTACTTTGGTTTTCTAGGTCATGGACCCCTTTGCTTTAAATGAGAATATGAGATTGAAAATGGGCATTAAACCCACTACTCTACTCATTTGGTATACGAGCTATATGATTAGCCTATACCAAAAAAATAAGTATTTAATAAAAAGATTTGAACGGTGTGAATATGTCAATATTTACTCTTTGAATAAATTATTTTAATAAATATTACATAGCACTTTTAATAAATTATTTAATTGTTTGACAATATTTTAATTTCCACTAAAATTATTTTACATTATCCAGTTGCTAATGTGCTTTTTCCTTTGTTAATCCAACTAATACAGAGTCCATTAAAATATTGTTACTACTTTTTTTCCCAGTCGTGGGGTAGAAGCTGCAAGGCACACAAAGTGATAGCAAGGGATCCAACAATAGAGGATTTGATCCCGTGGCGAGAATAGGAAAAGTAGGCAAGTTTTGCGAAGTTTCGCGAGTAGCGTGGTCAAGTTGTATCATTATTGCTACCCTATGCCCTTTGTTCTTTAATCAACCATGCCACGTGTTTCAAACATCTTTGATTTTCACCTCTCATTTATCGGTAGCAAATTATTCTTTGTCCACTTCATATTTCATTATTCGTATCAACTTTGAGTTTATAATGATACGAGCATGTTGAGATTAATTTGTTTTTAATGTGTATATATATAAAAAAAATAATCTCCAAACACGTCTTCTAATCGGAAATGAAGTGCTGGAGGTCATGAATCAATATGTCTCATACCTCTCTACATTTGATTTGAGGTAAAAATAGAATGAAAACTTTTATTGATGAACTGATATATATATAATGTATTTATAAAAATTTTCATATATTTTTATCTCTAATCAAACGCGCTCTCAATCATCAAGCGCGAGGATCGGCAGCGAGAGTTCATGGTGAGCGACGGGCCTGCGATGCACGGTAGTGTTATTTTGCATTCCGTAACTTGTCTGAAAAGGTTTCAAAAATGCCAATTTGGATTCCGCCACCGATGCAGACGAATAATATTACACTGCATGCTGGCCCAGCACAAAGCACAAACGTTGACGGTTCCTAACATTTTGTTATTTTTTTTTATGATGTTTATGTTTGGTAGGAAAAGGTAAATACGATAAATATCAAAGTAAATTACGTCGAAGATTTATAAAAATATAATTCATATTTCTTTTAGTTATTCAACTAAGACTCACATCCTTATTTATTAAATTTTAAATATTTATATTATAATTATATTCTTCAAATTTTTTTAATATAAATTATTTTTAATTAATAAAATTATAAAAAATATCTTTACATGTTAAGTTTAAGAGTATTTTTATAATTTTATTAATTAAGAATAATTAATAGCATAAAAATATTATTCTGTTAAATTTATTAATAGTATTTTATGAATGAGGAGTGTGAATATAATATAAATACTTAAAATTTGACAAACAGATGAGATGTGAATGTAAACTAGACAACTAAAAAAAAATATAGGTTATATTTTTATATAATTAAAGAAATAGAGAAAGTGTCATCCTTCGTATTTAATACTATCATCGAATAGATAAGATAGAGAGAGAGAGAAGCAGCCTTTGTTTATGTGTTCGATTGCTACCAAAAAAAATTGTGAATGTGATAAATTATTTTATTATCCATTAAAATTTATAATGACATTTTAAAAGCGTTATATTTTCCTAACTAGTGTCATAGCTAGTGAACTCCACGAGGTGATATGAATTAATTTTCCAAAATATATACCAGTATAAACGAGCGGGTAGAAATGTGTTCTTTTTTTTTCTCTACCAAAAAAATGTTTTCTTTTTCTCATTCTATTATTACTTTGATTATCCATGTGCGAATTATCAAATTCTCAAACCTAATATTTTATTCCTGATAACTTTTGTATAAATTAAATTGTTTCGCATCCGGGGCGCTCTATCCACATTGCCATGCGAAGTTTCCCCCACAGAAGGCATTTCAAACCCAATTCTCATTTTACTTCTTGGACCATTCAAAGTCATTTAACCAACTTATTTTCTATATTGAAAATACATGAATTGGAAAAGGAATGCCTGAAAATTCATAGTTCATTTCAGCTGATAAATGCCAGCTGGATGGAGTTAGTTCTAAATTTGTTTTGAGTTGGTTAAGTTTGTTTTTTAGTTAGTTTAATGCACATGCATCATATTTATCATGTATGCATATGATATCCTTGTATATAAGTTAGTGTTAACTCTTGTACACAATGAGATTCACCATTCAATTCATTGTGTTGATAGCTCACAATTCTTCACCTTGTTACAGCGCGTTTGGTTCCCGCATTGGAGGACCCATACTCCCATTCAGAAGGTCTCTACTGTGATTTGCCAGAAAATTTTTTTAGTAATATTACGTCCACAATAAAATTGTACAATAAATATATATTATACATCTTATCATCATTAGATATGATGAGTGAATGAAATGAATTATGTGTAGACCACTTATTACATCTGATGATGATATGTTGTGTAGTATATATTTATTATACAATTTTATTATATACATAATATTATTTAAATTTTTTCACTTGGTTGTCGACACACAAAATCAATTATTCCTTCAAACCCCACTTGAAGTAGAAGCAAATCATAGTTGCTATCCTGTTGCAGTTTTCAGGTCTACCATTTAACAATATTTTAATATCATTAAATTTCCTCTTCTAACACTAAGTATTGAAAATTGATCCTGTTTTATAATTGTTTAATTATCATGCATCAGTTCTATTATTTATTAACAAATAAAGATAATTATATTCGAGACCTTTTTTTTGGATTATTTGAGAGTATTTTTACAATATATTACAAATTCATGGATGATTTGTTTGTTAAAATTTTAATTTAATTACTTTATGAGGTTAATTTTAGAGTTATATTATTTGTACTTATTATGCGTATGACATTGTATCGACTTATATTCCAACCACCAATCGACTCACACTTCATCTACCTCTCATCTAATAGTGGATGGAGTGTTAGTCAATACAGTATCCCATACACAATTGATACAAATAATATTTTTCTTAATTTTAATATAATACATTGATAGTATTAAAAGGTTGTAAATTGGCATATAGTCTGTAATATCTTAGGTCTATGTGTCCCCGGGCAAATCTAGTATAGTCTTGGTATGATACCCGAGGTACATGTGTTAGTGGGTAGATTCTGTGTAGCTTTAGGGTCCCCAGGACCCACCCATAGTGTGGGGTGGTGAAATTCGCTAAGTATGGATCATACGCTTTTTGCGGGTTATAAGATATAACCATATTCTTATGACCAAACGTCCTAATAGTTATTTCCAATAGAAAAATAAGTTAAAAAGTGATTTTAAATGAATTTTATGAAACTTTTAAGCACTTCGTTTTTAGCCCGCAAATTTAGAAAATCTTGAAGATTTTCGAATTTGGATTAAAACCCAAAATTTAGTTTTGATTGGTTGAGATTTTGATTTTTTTGATATTTTATTTAAATATAAACAAGGGGTATTTTCTTATTTACATTTGTATTTTAAAGTTAATAGAATGTAAAATAAGTGAGTATTGAGACAACCCAAATGCTATATAACAGAAAAAATGCAGAAGTTAAGGGTTCCTGTCACCACTACAGCGATAATGGGGTTGGTTTGCAAGGGTTTTGGTGGTCTGAGCACCGCTACAACAATTATAAGTGACCAATTTTGTGAGCGCACACACCTTGACCGCTAGCGACATATACCGCTATAGTGATCCCCTGAGCGTGAATAGTACTAAAAAATGATAACATTCCACTTGTGACTCACTTTATAAACACATGATATTTCAGTGAATAGTGACCAGAAAAATATACACAGAGCAAACATGAAAAGCATAAAAGGCCCAATTAACATTTCGGAAAACAGTGAGTGCAAAAATGTAGCTAGAAGCATCCTTGCAGCTTTAGGATCCAACTCCATGAAGAACATGGACAAATCACTGACATCCTGGTTGACGTTCAATCTTGAAGAAGATGCTATCCTTGTGAACCCTAAACCAAATAATAAATCTAGGGCATATTAGATACATCATACATATACAGAGAAATTATCAAATGAAACAAAAGAAAAGATTTAAGAACAAACACAATTGGAACACATAAATTGCATAGCTTGCTTACAAAATGCAAAATATGAGGAGTAGTGGCGGAGCCAGAAATTTTGAAAGCAACGGTCAAATTAGTTGATATAAAATAAAATAAAATAAATTATTAAATAAAAAGTATAAAATAAGTCATTATATAGTATTTTTTATACAAATTATTAGTAAATTAGGGCTTATTTTATTATTTATTCTCTCTTTTCTCTTCATAAAAGAGTTAATAATTTTATTTTTAAACATCTCTTAGATTCAAAATAAAAAAAATATTTGTATCAATATCTTATTTAATATCAAAACAAGTGTTGATCATAAATAACTAACTCGCAAATAGAAACTCTGTTAAGTGGATAAAATGAGTTAATAAAAGAAAAATCTTAAAAAACATATTCTAGAAATATTAATATATTTCATACTTTTATATCATATATGCTACTATATCAAAATATTTTTATTATTTATTATACAAATTATATATAGAGACCATATAATTTTTTAGGGAGACCATAATATAAAATATATATATATATAATTATATAAATGACTAAAATTTTGGAGGTAGCTCTCCTCATCCCCCCTCCCTCTACCTCTGATGAGGAGGGCCGAAGGAGATTATTGGATTTGAACTTAGTTTAACATTGTATTTGTATTTTTTTTCCACTTTACACATACATATATATTTCTTATTTTCTCTTTCTCATATACTTTTAGCGATTTTTATAGGATTCTTAAGTTTTAATTCATTAATTTTAAAATTTTTAGTTATTTTTTTATTTTTTTTCTTTGTTGAATCAACCCATTTAATCCATTAGCTTGGGTCGACTAAGTAGTGTTGAATTTTCTTTTTCTTTTTGCTTGCCATGAAAGTGAGTCAATCTATTTTTAAATTTTTGATAGGTTGGTTGACCTACTTTCACAAACTCTAGGTGTATTGAAGTAAGCAGATTGTGAAGAGTCTTTTATTTTTATGTAAATAAATTACACTAATATTCTTTAACATGCTATAAAATTCATCTCGACCCTCTTAAATGCACTGTTTATTATGTAATATAAGAGAGATTAATATAATAATTTTATAAATTTAAAAAATATCAGTGTAATAATTTTATAAGAACATATATTTACTAAACAAATTTTATAAATAAAAAAATATGAGTTGGATTTCACAAAAGGGTAATTTACGCTTTGTTTTTTGGTCAATAGACTGCGAAGAGTCTGAACCCAAGAAAACGACGTCGTACACGTAAGTAGCCCGCGCCGGACCACCCGTAATAAAAAACGAGGACGCAAAAAAGGGGCCCGCGCGGCAAAACAAAACACGAAATAAAAAATTAAAAATAAAAATCTGAAAAATGAAAAATCCCGCCTTCAATGGTACAGGTTTTGAAACCCTCACCCAACCCCCACCCCAGCCGCAGCCCCGCTCTTTCCCTGTCTCTCACTCACTCCTTTCCCGCCTCTCTCTCCCTCTCACCCCTTCTTCCTTAAAATCCCTGATCCCCTCTCCATTTCCCCACCATTCCCAATCTTTCCTCTCTCTCTCTCTCTCTCTCTCTCTCTCTCTCTCTCGCAGTTTCTCACTCCTCAGTCACCACAACAACAACCAACCACACATGGCCATGAACCGAAGGAGCAGACAAAGCATCCCTCACCATAACCACACATTCCACAGGTACCTCAAACCCGGCGCCCTCGCCCGAATCCGCGATTCACGGATCACCAGCGCCAGATCCCACCGTATCAACTCCCTCTGCCAGATCCCTCTCCTCCGCCGCGCCTCCCCTCCCTCCTCTCCCTCGCATCCGCCGCAAGATCTCGCCACTGCCCAGCCTCAGGCCGCCGCCGCCGCCGACGGTTTCCCGTTCTTCATTGCCAGGATCTACGGTCCTCGCTGTCCGCAGCGGAAGAAGCTCATGGCCGCCAAGTCCGTCATGTTCCTCCCCGTCAGTCCCGCCGCTGACTCGCCCGATCTGGTCATTGACTCGTTCGGCAGCGACATCATCGTCGCTAATTGAAAGAGATGTTCGTTTTTTTATTTTTTCTTTGTTGAAATGCGATGATTCTTCTGTTGCAGTGTGTAGAGCGGTTTTAGAGGTTTAGATGTGCAGATCGACATGCTCTTCGTAGCACTTCTGTTGGATTATATGTGCAAAAGCCAAAAAAACTTACTCAGATAGGGTTGAAATTAATAAAGTGCAATCAATTTTCCAATTTTATATCAGTTTTGTTATTTTAATTTTGGATGCGTTGGTAATTTGTCCGTGATGATGGTTGAATTTGAATGCTTGTTAGATTCGGTGATAATGCATAGCTCTGATGAGAAAAAGGGAAATAGTTATCGCCGGTTTCGGTATGTTTAAACAATGCAGATCCGCAGAGGATGCTTGAGAGTGCAAAAATGCACTCGTTTGCTTAGTTATAGTAGCATTAACTTCAACGTGTTTGATTCGTTATGGTTCTGCTTTAATTATGTTCTTCATTTGTGAATCGTGGTATTAGTGAGTTAATTATTAAGGACTCCAGCAATGCCGGCAAAAGATAACTTGATTGACTTTGAAATTTGTCTGTGGTGGTGAATGGATTTGAACGCTTGTTCGATTCGGGGGATGATGCATACTTCTGATGAGAAAATAGGAAATAGCTATCTCTGATTTCGGTATTTTCTTCACAACGCTGATCCTCAGGTGATGTTTAAGAATGCAACATTTTACTCGTTTGCTTGGTTATAGCATTAACCAAACTGTGTTTGATTATCTGGTTATGGCAAATCAATGCTGAATTTAGATTTTTTTTTCAATTTAAAATTTAGTGTGTTTCACTTGCTAATTTATGTTCATTTGTGGTATTAGTGAGCTACTTATTTGTGTCTCTAGTAATTCTGGCAAAAAAAAAAAAAACAGAGAAAACTTGATTGACCTGGAACTTGGAATGTCTAGGTTAGAGAGCATTAGAGTTTAGAGGTTTTACTTATGTATCTATTTTCTAAAATTTGTACTATTTTCATTGCTATCTTTTTATTTTATTTTTATTTTTTTGTTATTTAGACCTTTTTAATCATGTTGTTGCCTTCGGCATATGCATTTACTTCTGCAAGCGGTTTATTTAGTGAAGAAACTAACTATCAATGGAGATTTTGTAGGTTTTATTTGAATGTGGATTGCGCAAGGTAAGAATCAATTGCTTATAGTAGGGCAAAGCACTTCGGAACATGGTTTATAGTTTGAAATAATTGAGTGGCTTGACCGTAGCTGATGTACTTTTCATGCCCAATCCGATGACAGGATGCTTTTGATCTGTTACTGCAGCTAAGCATCATGGGCAAACTTGGATTTCCTTCCATGCATCATGTACATTTCAGCATACCTGAACATGTTTTGTTTCAGGAGTCATTATTATAACCAATCACACTGTATACCATATTTTGTGAAATCTGTCTTAAGGAAGTCAATTTTCTTTTCATATTGGATAAGTAGCCTTTGTGCATAGGTAAATGAATCTTAAGAATAAGTGTGACAAGCTTCGATTCTGATTATATGATTGCAGCATGATGTGCACTTCTTGCCAATTCTAATTTGAACTTTGACATCTTTGTTGTTTTGGCTGGTGTTCTTCATGCACCCTGCCTCATTACTAACGAAACAGTAACCGCTAATGTTAGGGCTTGAGTTGTATTTATTTGTTCTTTTTGACAATAAATGTTATTTATGACCAAATAACTTTTAATCATGTGTTTAGTAGTAAAAGATGTGAGCATTTATGGGTGTCAATTTTCCTCGTTTCCTCTATATCTTTTTAAAGCGGGACAATATATTCGATGGTGAGGTAAAGCAGTGATCTGTAGCATGTATAGATTTTTAATTCATTTCAACATGAGTGCCATAATCAGATTGATTTAATTTTGGAGTAACATGATTTAGTTTTTCTGCCATATTAAATCATACTTTGCAAATTATAAACCCAATACACCTTTTGGTATCTCATATGTCGTGTCTTGTATATGTTCTACCTTTTTAGGTCAATGGTGAAAGATTACAAATAAGATTATGTGAAAATTTAACATATGATGATCCATTTCCTACACCCTTGACAGTCTGTTTGGTTACCTCTTGGTTTATAAATTTTCTGGCCACACAAATCAGATTGACGTAGTTATTTAGTTCCACTCCCAAAAATTAGCTGATGAAATATGAATCTCTTTATTTAATGAATGGATATTCAAGTGTGAATTACACTCATATAAATGTCTTTTATTTTTGGATATGAATGAATGGAGGGAGTGCGCTCCCGAATCTGTAGCATGATGATTACGGTTTCAAGATGACTAAACCACTGATGCTAGAGGACGAGTGGCTATAAATGTCTTTTATGCTAGATACCTAGTGAAGACTACGTTTATCTAAATTATAATCACTATATGTCTAGAGAGTTTAATTTTACAATAAATATTATTATCCAATCAAATCTCTCATTTTATTTGACTTTTTAAGTAATCAAGTAAAAGTTAACTATATTTACTAATTTGTGATTATATGATTAGATGAATATTTAAATTTTCAACTACTTGTTTGTCCTTAGAATAAAAAAATAAATTACAAAATGGAAAGGGATAAACTATACTGACTTCCCTCTAAAGTTTGGTAAAATTTAGTCCAGCACTTCTCTATTTGTAGAATCTGCTTAGAAGATCCATGAATTTGTAAAATTATAATTCCAATTTCTTTTGAGTTTGTAAAATTATTATAATGATCTTCCCTCTATCTTATAATGAACAATGTATACTAGGGAGGTTAGTGTCACTTGAATAAATAAAAGGGAGTTAAGGTGAATTCCACTAAAGATCACATCTGGGAGACCAATGCAATTTATCCGACAGTAATTAGCAAATTGCAGGATTCAGGTATACTGACAGTGATTATCATGAAGTACGATGGCCGTTATGGATTTGTCATGCACTCATGCGCTATTATGGCAGTTTTTGGTTAGAAATCTTGGTCAACGGGGCCAACAGCCCAACAAACAAACGAAAAGACTACTAAGCTAAGCGGGGCATAGCCAATGTGGTGTCATGAGTCATAATTGAGTTAAATTCAGCCCACAACTGGCACAGTGTTTGAATGGAAGGGGGCTGCTCTCAGATAAAGGCTTCATTCATGTATGTGGTTTAGCTGTAGGAGGATTAGCATATGCGAAAGGGGCCGAGAGAAGTTCGGGTGGAAGAGTTCTTTATTCCTCCAATACCAAAGTTTCTAGCAGGTTACAATGAACACATCCTTCCATTTCAATCAAGAGATGCATGATGATGTTCCCAGTGTTTGAGAATGTTACCTTCAATCCATTGCGGGAGAAGAACTGGGTTACCACACTGGATTTTATAATGTCAGTTTATGCGTTTTTTACCTTTTTTAGCAAAGTGTGGGATTTCAACGTACTATATTGCAAAGCTACATCGGGTCGGGCTTGCATTCTAGAGTTGGGTTGTAAATGGGCATTGTGCGATAAACATAAATAATGGGCATAGAAAAATTTTTGGGTCGGACATAAAAGGGAGAGAAAGAGGAGCTAATGAGGGTTGAACGAACCGGAAAAAAAAAAAAAATAGCCAACGAGGTAGATTTTCCACTTTTTTTGTTTATAAAACCCTTGATATTTACAAGTGTTCAATATAATACCATCCATGTATTTTTTGACATGATATCATAATTTCTAGCAAGTGGTATAGAATTCAATTTTTATTATCCTCGTTCTCCTAAGCAACAATAGGCTAGAGGCCTTCGTTCCAAGTCCAATGAATATTTGCATGAAAAAGTGTATTAGATATTATATCATTTTTCAATTAAGGCGTTATAAAGTAGCAATTCTAGTCTATATATATATATTTTTTTTTTCTGGGGGTTGCGCTGTGAGTTTCAAGTGAAAAATAAGCAATTGATTCCCGTGGTTTGGAAAGCAACCCCACATGCAGCACATCAACTCACATTGACGAAAAAATAGAAGCCGCCAGTCAATTGGAAACAGCTAGTTCTTTTTGCCATTCACTTGCATGCATGTGGAGAAACCTATACGGGACGTGTTTGGTGCCGTTAAGTAACATGATCACAGTATGGAAACCTTACCTTTGAAGTTTAAAGTATGGGATACCTTAACGACGTAAATTTGAAAGTCCCTGATCTACAGCCTGAAAACATGATTGCCATGAAGCACCTCACAAGTTTTCATAAAGAATAGAACTGCAATGAATAGACTTGGACCACAAAAACACGAACAAATATCGATGCATTCTAATATGTTGCACATATTAACGGAAATGGATTTAATTTTTATATATTAACACACAATCATCCAATTATATATTATCATATTAGCTATGATAGTTGATTTTCACATTTATTACTTGAGAAGTTATATAGATGAAAGAATGTGATCAAATGATTGTGAAAAACACTTTTACATTGTCAATACATCAGAGTTAAACTCAACATATGTTAAGGACGTTTTCCATTTAGTAGATATCTTAGAAAAATAAATAAATGGTTCAATTGAGCCGTTAGACTGCCAATGTTTATGTCTCTGGTTTAAACATTTTTTATTTAATTGAAATTCAGTCATTGTTCAACTAAATATTTAATCAACTGGAAAAAAAAAATGGAAGCTTTATCAGTTTAATTTATGACAAATTTTAAAAAAATTCGGTTGGTCTCTGACCTTAGACATGTATTGGTGATTGGTGAGCTTTTTCTGTTTGGTCTGATGTAGTGGTGAGCTTAAAGGGCAAGAATTATATTGATATATCCAATTCCAATATATATAATTGGGCCTAATGCCTAACATTGTGCTTGAAACTGGCCCTCAAAGGTAACTGCTTTTGTTCAGTTGAATGAGAAGTTAATGAAATAACTGCAGATAGTGGTTATTTGCAATGAATTTGCTAGATTGGCCAAAACTAATCTCTCTGTTTGATGGAAAACAAAATGGCTTCCATACACAGTGAAATGAGTGCAAGCGAAACTGAAATAGAAGTAATGGAACCCATTGCTTCATGTGGGGAAGTGGAAGAAGCACAAGGTGGTGAAACTTTTGAAAGATGTGACATAAACAAAGCAATTGAAGTAGAAAACAAGGTTGATCATGGAAATAAAAGTCTGATGATTAATCTAAAGGGAAAGTTGCTTAAAGTGAAGAGGGTTTGTCAGGATCAACTAGTTCAATGTGGTGTCATTGAAAAAGTGGACACAATTAGAGTCTACCAACTTTGGCCAGGCAGAAATGTAAGCTTTGTATGTCAATGATGTGTAAATGTGGGTGAATTTTGATGTCACTAAAATTGTGTGCCCTTGTTATCTATTCAGGTCTTTTTCTTACATGGTCGACTGATATGTGGTCCTGACCAAAGAGGGTTAACGTTCACCACTGTTTCTGTAGTCCTCTCAAGTTGGATTTTTGCCAGATATGTTGGGAAAGACATGCCGCCTTACTCTTCCCTCATTGTTACGTTCTCAATGGTCTTGACTTTCATTGTTGGTCCCTAAACCCACGTCATTGTTATAAACACGTTTGAACTTTCTGCATTTGTGAAAAAAAAATAATGTGTTCCAACAATTTGACCCATAATCCTTGTTTTTAATTTTGAGCATTGATTGTCACATGAATAAATTTGTTAGTCATGACCACTTTTAATTTGCCAAATTAATGCAGGTTCTTATCAGTTTGATTCTAGTTAGCACAACTGACCTGGGAATTATTCCTAGAAATGACTGAGAATCTTCAGAAGAGGCTAGTACTAGTGATAGAACCAGAAGCAGAAAGGTAACCATAAATGGGGTGGGAGTGAAACTAAAGTATTGTCGAATTTGTAAGATTTTTAGGCCTCCAAGAAGTTGCCATTGTGCAATATGTCATAATTGTGTTGAGAGATACGATCACCACTGCCCTTGGATTGGCCAATGCATCGGATTGGTATGGCTAATTAGTAATTACATTTAAAACGTCCCCCAGATAATGTATTTTTCCATCTTGATTTTGTAACTTCGAAGATTGTACATACATGCAGAGGAACCATCGGCATTACATGGCACTTGTGATATTCGCCTTAATTTTCTTTGTGTACATTTTTGCCTTCACTTGCTGGAGCCTGCATCAAAGAATAATGTTGAAGGATGGTGGCCATGGATTCCTTGGAATGGTAAAGACCTGCCCGGAAAAATTAACGTTGGCTACATTTGGCTTGACTGCTATTGTGTTTTTAGGTGTCCTTGCCATCTACCATGTGTACTTGATAGCAGTAAACAAGGTCAGTTAAACACACGTTGACTTTGGCTACAATTTGAAAAATGAAAGGCACAAGTAAATAATGATGGAAAGGAAATAATTGCTTCCTTTTTCAAAGGTTATATGAATTATAATCCCACTCTCATTTGCTCCAATTTACGGTAAATCTTACACGTAACAGCATATGAACTATTTAATTAACATTATAATATATATAGACATTATAAAAATTAATAGTTAATATATTATCACGTGTTAGGGCACACATAAACCTGAGTTTATATTTTCACCATTTCATTGTCATGTGATAATATATATACAATCCATCTCTATTTTTGCACTGTTACTTAATTAGTTACTGTTTTATTTACTGTAGACGGCTTATGAGAATTTTCGTCAACGCTATATGGGTACTAAGAGCCCATACGATAGAGGGATTTTAACCAATTTCAAAGAGGCGTTTTTTGTGGCAGTGCCTCCTCCAAGAGTAGATTTTTGAGCTGAGGTAACACTGACAGAAGGATCATTGGGTAGAGACCGTGTGAGACCTCTTACTGTGCTGAGAAATGGTTATAGTGATGCTAATGATGGATTAAAATTTGTCACATTATTGTGTGTTCTGTTGCCCCCAAGGGAAAAGGAAAGTTAGATTTCTTCTTCAACGAATGAAGCTTCTTGTGGGTTAGAAACTACTGGCTATACATTAGTCAAGGAAGATACTTTATTACTGTAGTTTGTCGGCAAATATTGTCTACCTCTGCATACTTGAAAATTAGATGTGAAAGAAAAGTAGAAGCATTGAGACGAGATACAATAATTAACTAGTCACATCTACTGGACATGGTGAAGTTTTTTCCATGCTGAGGAGCATGGTGAAAGAAAAGGGTATAAAACCTTGTTGGGATTGCATCAATGTCCAATTTTCTGTTAATTTCTACTTGTGTAATTGTGTGGTTCATCCCCTTGCATGCTTTAGGGAAAAATGCTGAAATTTTCCAGTTATCAGGAGTGGCGAAATCATCATTAGATTAATAATTATTATACTATTGCTCACTAGATTAAAATAGAACAAATGATATGAGAGAATATATTCCCAAAATTATATGTTCTCAAATTATGTCTCTTCTCTATCTTATTAGTCATTTTTTGTTATATGAAATATAAATATTTAATAGTATTTAAAATTTTAAAATAATTATCAAATATTTTGTGAAAAGTTAAGAAATAAAGAGAAGTTAATTGCAGGAAATTGAAGGAAGTTAAGAAATAATAAAAAAGAAAACATCAAAACAAATCTTAAAGAAATATGATAAATATATACAAATGAAGTTAAATTTATACACTTTTAAAAGATGGATTGACAGGCACCTACCAATACAAGTTAGAACATACTCGCATACCAAAAAAAATGTTAATACTCATAATTTGAAGTACTCTTTCTATTCCACAATATTTTTTTTGGTAGGTTTCTATTCCACAATATTAGTCAATCTTAGAAAATCTAGAAAAATTGGTATATTAAGATGTTAATATATGTGGCTACAAAGAGGGGGTGGCATATTTATTAACTCTGCAAGTATTGTTACATTTATATGCCCAAACAAAAAAGAAAAATTTGAAAAAAAAAGTACCTAATATATACTTAACTTGAGTATTGTGAATGATGAATGATATATGACTACCATTAAACTTACATTATATATTTACATTAAGTGAAATGTTGTAAATCTGTATATAAAAAGTTATAAACCATGTAGAAAATATTATAAATCAATTTGTAAAAAGTTGTAAACAAAGATAGTTTATAACATTACATATTGATTTATAATTTTTTCTATCTTGATTTATAATTTTTTACATATTAATTTATAATTTTTTAACTTAATATAAATATATAATATAAATTTAATGGTGAATATTTAATATTTCTCTTGCGGGAATAAGACTTAGCGTTGCATCACATTCATTGGTGTAACTTGTTCTGTTTTGTTGTTTCACCTAAACATCTATTGGGCCAGTTAGAGAAGTGAGTTGAAAAATCAAACCTCCTTTAATTTCCCATTGACATATATGTTCAAGAGAGCTTGTTGCAGAAGGCGAATTAATTAGGTCCGTATGCTGAAAATAACCCAACACTTTCATGGTAGTGACTGACCATGACATTAGTTTTAACTCATTTCTTCATTGTTCTCCCTCCACTGAAGTATGATCCCATTTCTGCGGCTAAGTGCTTGTAGACTGAGAGCAGAGAACGAATTGGGAGAAGTAGGCCACTTGAAAAGGGCACATTTATGTCATTTTTGAAAATGCCCAAATACACGAGGGCCTTGGGTCACCGTGACCTTGGGTTTAGGGTCTTTTAGATTAATATTGTAATATATATTGACGAAAAAGAATTTGATATACGTATGTATATATAGAAGAATATAATGGTCTAATTTTAATACCGAAAGTCATGGGTACTGTGTTCGTGTTCCCTGTCTCTAATCTTAGGGAAAGTTTCTATAAATTTTTCATAAAACACGGCGGAAGAAATAAGGAATTACGCTGCGCTAGCTACAGAGATTTTCTTATTTTCTCTTTGTCAATAATTTCGGTGGCTTTGGTTTTGGGTTACGCTGTTGAACTAATTTATTATTTATTATGCAATACATAAAGTATAAGAACCACCTAGAAGTCTGGACTTTTTGTATGTTTGGGCCATATGCATGTGAACATGTTAAAGCAATAGCAGTGCAAGTTATAAGGTTTCTTTCTTTATTTCTTAAAATAATAATCACCATATCTGAAAAAAGATGGGTGGTGAGTGATTTCAGTGGGACCTAGATAAACCACGTTTCAGTACCTCTTTAATACTTGTTTATGGTATAATTGTATGAAAAATGGAATCATCGCATGCTGAGTCCCTCTTAGCACAGAGATAGCACAATCTATGAAAGAAAAAAAAAAGGTGTAGTTTGATTATAGCAACGTTTACAATCATGCTCTTATCATAAGCCCCAGCTGTTAAAAAAGTGTCAGTTATTAACTAAGAGTAGAAGAATGGTCGCCCTAAAGTCGAAATTTAAACATTCCTATGTTGGGAACCCTTTTGCACGAGATAACACTTTTCTTTAATTTATTTATTTTCCTTCAATTCGAGTGTGTAACCAGAGCCTCACTCACACTTGACTTGTTGAGGAAGACAGAAGAATCATTTACCTATTCAGAGTGTATCAGCCAAAGTATATATTTTCAGTTCTGTAACAAAATCGTCTGCACGAAGCCAACAAACCTATACAGTTAGTATTGTCCGGTGCAGTGGCAGCTTTGGGTTGCTTCGAGAGGGGAATGAAGAGGGTACTAGTAGAGTGAAGTAGTCGTACTATATAAAAGTGACAAGAGAATCATATTCCAAGCAACTCAGTATGGCATCTCACTCTGACCATTTTTCCACGCCACACAAACAACACCTTGCCCTTTCCTTCATCTTTATTATCTTGTGCACAAGTTGATTTTACTGTCCTCCAGTGGCATGGGAAATCATAGCATTTAAACATTTCTCTTTCTAATTGTTCATTGATTATATACTCAGATGTTTTTGTCGTAGTTTTGCATAACATCATCTTTTTTGAAAACTTAAGCTGAAACATATAAATAATTTTATATCTAATAAGTTTTTACTTAAGGGAGAATACGAACCATAGATATATTAAATAATAATTTTTTTTTAACCTTTTTACATTTAAAAAATATATGTCTTATTTGACACTCATTTTATTACTATTAAATTAGTTTATAACTTATATCTAATCTTACTCATCTATTTTTTTCATACTCAAATTTGATGGATATCTAAATAAATATCTATTTTTAAATATCCAAATAATATTACTCTATTAATATTAGGGCTTGTTTTTTTTTTTTATAGAGTAATTCAACACTACTTCAAAATGTACGACTGTAACTTATTGGGGTGATATACTGATTAGTTACAATTAGCTTTGGCTCTTGTCCGTGCTAATAATGACAAATATGACATGTAACCCACTCTTTTAATTGGTCTATCCAAGTACTACTTTAACGCTTGTCATGCCGGCGGGACCGAGGGAGACATGGTTGGTTTGTCATTTAATTATGTGACGTAGGTTGTTTGATTTTAGGAGTTCCATCTTCATCACTCAAACACATATTAGTGTTGATTATCGAATGAATCTTTTATCCCAAAATAGTATTTTCTTTTGTCTCCCTAATTATTTATAAATATATGACAAATAGATATTATATATCTGATAATTTATAAATTTTTAAATATATTTTAATTTTTATTTTTTTACGTGTTAATAAATAATTAGGGATAGCTGGGAAAACGGATATCATTTGGGGATAGATGATTTGCATCCTTGATTATCATTTTAATCTTGGATGGGAATCTTTTATTTCTAAGTATTGTCTCATTTCTTGTCTATCACAACTCGATTTGGGAATGTGACCTATATGTGAGAAATCTCATTACCACGTAAGCCTTATAGATCTTGAGCCATACTATATGCATATAGTTTTAAATATAAATATATATGCATTTCCAAAATATATAATAAACACACATAACTTGGTTCATAAACTAACTCTGAATCTATAATCACAATATGAAATATATTTAGAGTTGCCCTATACAAAACCATGAAAACTATCAATTTATATCCATAATGAATCTGAATCATAGTATACATTTATGGTTCGAGACCTCACTCGTACAACTACTCGAGCACTTTATAGCAAAACGCAAAAATACTTCACGGTAATGTGAAGCTTACCCAAGTTGAATATACTAATGTTGTTGGGGAGAAGCGAGGCTCAGAAGGACCCCGAGCAATTATGTATCTGCAAGGGGGAAGAAAGGAGATGAGTGAGTTTTATCTAAAACTCAATAAGTAGATTCTTACCTATAACCCTCACATGGGAGAACCAACAAGGATGCAAAACATAATATTAGAATGCATCAGCTCTTAAACCGTTTTCGTATTTACATACATAGTAATTTCAAAACCAATAATCTCTGTAAATCATGAATAATAGTAATTTAATAGAGAAACAGGAATCTCTCTCTCTCTCTATGTGTGTATATATCTGTAATATAATAATAATACTCTGATCTCTGTGGATACCTCGTAAGGTCCCATATTAGACATTTAACTAGACTCTATCTCTGATAAGAGGAGATTGTCCTCTGGCAGACAACTTGGTATCAAAGTTAACGATATCTTACAACCATATACTCACTATCTATTTCTTTATAACTACCGTCCAGTCATAAAATCATAAAAAACTAAATACTTCTCCTCTAAAACTTCATATCTAGATTTTAACTTTGAACTTATAAGCATAATGTCATACGCATGCTACTCTTGAAAACATTGGCCAAACATGTCATCTCTATATATTGATATTCACAATCCAGATATTCATAAAATTATTTTAGCAACAAAATGGTCCCATATGCATTATAATACAATTTTTTTCATGTTCAGTTGAAAATCATAAGTTCATAAACTTGACAAAATCCTCAATCATTCATATTTATCTTTAACTAGTCTCTAAAGTCATGCTTTTATGCCATAGTTTAAGAAAAATATAGATTACAGGATTGAACCCACTCACCTGGGGGGAGAAACAGATGGTGTCAACATTAATAGAGCTATGTGGAGCGGTGATGACACCAACGTTTGTCATAACAATAACAATACCCATAAATACTTTATAACAATTCTAAATCAACTCTATGAACATTGGGGGAGTATCCAAATTTGATAACAATGAGAAACACCACCATCCACAGCATAGGCAAGGAGGAGGGGAGAAGAATTTAACATAAATCATAGTTAAATTCTTACCTTGGAGCTTAGAGAAGGTATGATTAAGTGTGGTTGAGATTAGGGAGGTAAGGAAGAGTTAGGATGACAGGGTTTCAAATTTTGGAGGTGGAATATGAAAGGGGAGGGTATTTATAGGGTTAGGGTCACTTAATACTAAATTGCATTATTTTGGATCTCTGTCAACATTGGGGGTCCTCATTGTAGCGGGTCTGTTCTGCATAGTATTGTAAACTTCACCCTCTCCATGGTTTCCTACATGCCAGAGGTTTCCAAGTCACCTAAAGGCTATGTTAATTAGGTCTAGCTAGGGACACATGAACCCAAAGTACCACATTATGTCCTCAATCATTTGTTGACACATGAAAAGATAAGAATTAAAACATATTTAAAAATTTATTAGTTACCAAATATACAATATTTATCTTTCACGTGTCAATAACTGATTAGAGAGACAAAAAAATAAACACAATTTTGGGACAAAAGATTTTCATCCCTTAATTTTGAGCATAAAATTATTTAGAATATTTAACAATCATAATGAGTGGTAAAATTATGTATTTTTCAAATTATTTGAATATCATATATTAAAAAAAATAGATCTTCTTCTCAAACTAGAATTTTTTTAAATTCTCTTAATTTTAAATCTCACTTATATGTCATCAATATTTATACTGGATATTATGTAAATTATAATTAACATGTCATACATCATTATAAATTAAATTTTTTTAAATTAATCATTAGGAGAATATATCAACATACTTATTATATCATACATTGTACTTTAAAGTTATTTTCCTGTTCTGATGAAAACTTTTTTCCTTGGATAAACAAAAATTGCTGCGTGACATAGAGAAATGATAGTTGTACCATAATTCCACACATCATTGATCATTTATACATTTAGAAATGAATATATAAATAATTTAAGATTTGGATTTATGTAATGGATGTGAAGTGATATAACAACTGATAGTATGTAAATACCAAATCCTTTCATTGAATTTACTGTGGACGTAATTAGAATTTATATTTATTAATTAACATACAAAGTTTTCACAGTTATTAGAACATGATTCTCCTATTTGCTCATAGGCACAGATGTAACTGAAATCACTTATTATTATATTTTCAAGTGTTGTCTAATGGTATTTTCGAAATAATAATACTCGATATATCACATGTAATGTTACTAACACGGAAGATAAACATATCGGTCCTAGCACTGACAAAGAGCAACTTGCAAAACTAATTGACATGCAGAAAAATTTATTTGGCCTATAATGTGTGGTCGTCTTTTAACAAATTGTAAAGGTAGTGGGTCACGAATAATATATTAATCCACATGTCATGTTTACTTTAACAAAGATATTTTTCTATACAATCATCATTAGAAGCTCGGACTTATATCATAATTATCAATTCTTCCTAGCTAATTCCATTACTTATGTTATCCATTTTTTCTTTCAAAAAAAAAAAGAAGAAAAAACTTCATCACGATGGTGGGCTCCCACGAAAATATTTGATTCTTCCTTTCACCACTCAGTTATTAGTTGTGAGCCATGACAAGCTGGAATGTTGTGTGTTCCGTATGTAGGAGCAGCTGAAATTATAATTAGGCAGTCAACTTCTATAAATAATCTTTATTATCTATCAAAATGTTCCCAACGCCACTGTGTCCCTATAAGAGATAACGTGTGAAAGTTGTATTCAAACTAGTTTGAATCACATGGAGTTCCTCACTACCGTACTCTGTCTTGTTAACGTGCTTTCATCCTTTGCGCCACATGCATCACTGCAGAGATCAACTTCGTATAGGCCCCTACGTGTAATCATTAACACTTTTAGTTAATTTTGTATGAATATGCATGAACATATAATAAATATAACACATATTGTCACATTGATTCCTAGCATGGAGCTTATTTCTATCCCGATTCAATTCCTTGAAAGTGAAACGATTTTTAAAATGAAAAAAGGAGAGAGTTAATTACCTTTATCTAATTAATGGGACTTGCATATAATAGAACCTATTAATCCATTCAATGATTATTAATCCCTCCATTCCTAAAATAAAGCAGTAATATTGCACCCTATCTCTTAATTATCTCTTCATAAAGAAAAATACTAGAAAATCATAATTTTTTTTACAATTTTATATCTAAAATGATATATTATAATCATTAGTATTTAAATTAATTAGTGGATTATATGGTTTTATTTCACCAAACAATCACTATATTTTCGTTAAAGATTTTTCATTTATTTTTCTGAATCCGTAGCATTATTCTTTTATAAATGTGATTAGCTAGGGGACTTTATTTAAAGTTATGTTTGGTAAAAGCTGAGACATATGGATATCTTTCCCGGTTTCCCATATGAAAGTTATTAGATTCAATTTGGGACCGTAGTTTGGCTAGCTACTTGAGTTGGCTCAGCAAAGTATGAGGTTTTTCAAGTGAAATGATACACGACCACTCGATCGAAAATTCAAATATATAACCTCATAATCTTGTCGTACTTTGAATTACTGGGTAATAATAGATATCGTCCTTTATATTTCAACAAGCAATTAAGAATAAGCTAATTCATCATTGGCTTGATTTATGCTGTCCATGCTGTCACGAAAATTGACTGCGTGACTTTTTCTATTGTATTCCTTCTATAAATAATAGTAAGATTAATTACAGGTAATTACAACTCATTATGACAAATATTCTATTGCCTGATTTATCTAACCAATTTTAGGAAAGCTAATTATTTATAATTACTGGGTTGTCTCCAAATCAATTCCCAAAAATTAATTCCTGATTAACACATGCATGTTGTTGTGGCAATCATGGTGAAAAACTGTCTAGAAATTTGATTATATACACGTAGATAAGCATACCAATGAGGTTAGGAATCTTAATTGAGTACAATTCAAGCGTCCCATAGTCTTTGAACTCTCAAACATGTTATCTGAATAGTAAATGAAGTACAATCTTACGAAAAGAACCATTAAGTTTCTTATTCCACCCTTTTTTTTTTTGGTGAAAACCTATGTAGATGATACTATGTTTGATACGTCATACATACTATGTATATGTACTTGTTGATTTAAGTAATTGATATTTGTTCTCTTTAGTTTAATCTTGAATTTGAATATTATAAATAGATAAAATTAATATTAAAAAACTCTACTTTCATAGTGCATTCATCCAATTTAAATGAAATTCATTAACGTTCAATACATTTTAAACATTAATATAGTTTTGAAAAAATAAAAAATTATTAAGAGATGCTAAATGCACCAACCAATGAACATGATTCGCAAGTATGGCATAATTTATATTTATATACTATTATTTCTCAAATTCCTTAAAACAGTCGTGATAATATATCATATCATTTATGATTGGATATATCAATATTTTAATGTATCAAAATAATGTAATATTCCATTGTAACTATTATTAAAGAATAGAAAAGTACTATACTATCTCTTACATATGATGTAATCAAATTTATGAACTCCAACATTAATATTAAAATTAATCAGAAGCAAAAAGGCCAGAAGGCATGTTTTCCAAGTCAGATATCCCAGTACTTGAGGAGTCATTTAATTATACACCCTTTTAGCCCTAGATTAAATGATGAAATTGACCTCCGCAGACAAAGGATGTTTTAACTATCATAATTTGTGAAATATCATATTAATATATTCCTATCTATTCTTGAATGAAATATGAGATTCAAATTGAGTGAGGTGAATATACCATACAAGGAAATATAGGAATAAGTTGATATAGTATATCAAGCTATAGCTCCTTTTCATTGGCCGGAAAAATCGCAGATTGAGTGATGATGCCACGTGTCATAAGCCTCGTGATGTGGGCCACTGGATTCGATCTTTCAACAGCACCCACGTGACTAATGTATGCATAGGTAGGTGGGTCCCATCCAACTGTCCAACTGAGGTGCTCCACGCTGCAGGGTGCTTATATCTTGGTCACGTGCCCTCGACCGACTGTTCAGCAAAAATAATTTTCAAAAAGTGAAAATAAAAAGGAAAATTATCTGAACCTCGTTGACACTGCAACCTTGCAAGTTCCAAAACGCTCAGAATTCAGGGAAATCAGAGACTAATTACAAACTCAAGGCTGGACTACAAATTTTTTAAGTAGCATAAGGAAGTTTAAAAGTAGGATTTTTCTAACCAATTAAAATTGAAAGAGGAAGGTTTCGTAATGAGAATATAAGGACATATTTGGTTTTAGCTTTTAAATTTTTTAATTTTTGATTTTAATTTTTCACTTTTTAAGATTATTTGAGGAAAATATTAAAAATTAAAAACTAAAATTCATGATTTTCACAGTTTTCAGTATTTTTTTCTTCATAAAATTTAAAAAATCGAAACCAAACAAGCTCTAAGAGTGTATTTGGTTTCAATTTTTACTTTTTAGAGTTTTGGATTTTGGGATTTTGTGAAAAAATACTAAAACTTCCAAGTGAAAATTGGAATCTAAATTTTTTAGTTTTCATAATATCAGTATTTCTTTCATAAAATATTGAAATTGAAAAAAAAAATTGAAACTGGAACCAAACACACCCTAACTTTTGAGTAGTATTATTTAGACTCACAATATGTACGACACTATATCAATGTGATTCCATTTATTATTGGATGGTATATGAGATTCAAACTAAATGATGAGTTCCTATTCCATTTAAAGATAAATAAAAATGTGTTAATATATTGTCTAACATATTATAAGCATAAATAACACCTCTTTACATTTTTATATTTTCAATACATGAGTCTTATTAAAAAAATTTGAAACTTAAATTTTCTTTTTGTTTCCTTAACTACGGTTCTTAGAGCACTCATTGAAAATACCTAAAAAAGTAAATTTAAAAATATTCACTTTTTAATGTGAAAACTTTCTATTTCTAGCTCCTTAATTAGTGTTCAAATAAATTCATAATAAAAAAGATGAGCACTTTTTTTAGTTTATTATATTTGAATTGGTAAAACTGTAAAAACAAAAGAAAAGAAAAAAGGTGAACAAACTTCATTATTAAATAATACCATCAGCAATTATAAGACCTAATATAATTGATAGCTAGTTAGATTCCCAAGATTCTAACATGCGCTCAATTCCTAATCAGATATATAGAAAAGATATCATGGTTAGAGGTTTACTGCATTACGAGAATTTTCACTTCGAAGAAATTAGTTATTGTTGTTCCTGATGGTCCCAGGAATCCAAAAAAAAAAAAAAAATACCGTTAGCAATCTTGCACTGTTGTGCGTTGGAAAAAAAATCTGGGAAACAACCTTCTGACGGGATTAATTCATTAATTTGATCGCCAAGCTTTTCAAATGCTATATTAACAATAAATTCTTACTGTTATTTTCAACTGTTAAATATATACGATTATATTGCAAAAACAATCTGAGGCTGAAATTAAAGATTAATTAAGTATTTGAATTTAGTGTTTATGACAAATGAACAACGTAACTTGATTAAAAAAAAATCAAGAACTGAAACCTAGCTAATAGCCTTATACGATTAGAAAGCAAACACCGATTTGCTCCCAATGGAGGATGCTATTTCGAACACCTACTTCATATTCATATCATAGAACATAAATAACTAATAAACAAACCAGTTCAGGCTTTGAAAAGGAAATATTCCTTCGTACTTCGTAAGGAAATTATCATTATTATTTCTCTTTCTATAATAAATAATTTCTTCCATAGAAAACGACAACGCAAAGTATACATAATATGAAAGAAGTTGTTCTTACCTTGGTTTGGTAAGCTTGGAACTAGTACTTTTATTGATCCTGGTTCAGCAAGCTGTGTAATCATATGACATTACCTTCTGAATGACTGAGTCTGACCACAAAAAAACAAAAGAATATATATACGTTTGCGTTAATGTACCATATAGTATGTACTCCTCCATTTGATTAGCCTATTTTATCATAGGGAGAATAATTAGTTCATATTAGTTTATATAAGCTAGCTTGATTGAGTTAATGTACTCGATTAATTATGAGTTAATTATGGTAAATAAGATTCTTCCTGTTTCTTAGCAATTAATGAGGTGCAGATGGGACACATTATGGCCTCAGAGCCAACTATTTTCCATGCATGCATATGCTTGTCTTATGTGCCAGTGATTCCATTGCTGTGAATTTGCAGTCAAATACATTAAACCGTAGACGTAACTTTGTAATCTCTTACACTTTAGTCCATTTAATATTGATCACCGATGTTTAATTAAGTACTATTTCTAATTAATATTTTGTTACCTATATTTTTTATAAATATGTTTGTAGTGGAAAACAAAAATGGAGCCCAAGTCAAGCAACTTGGGGAACCTTTCTAGCTGTGTCATTGTCCATCCTCCCTTTACCCTTTATTCTTTAAGCACATCATCTTTTTTATCTCGAAAATTCAAAAAAGAAAGATAAATTCACGGATAACATGGATACATGATATCCTTGTCAAGGGATACAAAGCCATGTTATGTTATTTACTCAAAAAGCAAGAAGAAAAGAAATTCAAGAATAGAAACCTTTCTATGTGATTGCATGATTTCATGAAAGCTTGTCGTTATCTATTCTTACAATTAAATAATTTCACGATAATACCTGACTAAACAAGGGTTAATTAGAGAATTCACTCTTTTCTCTCGCTAATGTCACATTATATTTCTTAATCACAATAACTAATGATGACCGCGCCCCAGATTGTGATTAGTGAACAGTGGATATTGTCTTCAGACATTATCTCATCAATTGCACGAAAGATCATGAACGCGTGTCAAAGGATAGTTTCCATGGCACAAATTCTGCACTAGGGTGCCAGTGACGAGAGAGAGCTATAAACTGGTTATGCCAATGAAATAATACCAATAATAACGCATAATTTATATACACATTTTTTTTCCTTTCTCTTATCTGCAAACGTAACAAAAATAAAAATATGAATATGAATAAAATAAGGTTCATTTAACTTGTATAATATATGCCATTAGATTAATTTAGTAGAATTAGATTTAGATAGTATACATAAGATACTAAATTTAGATTTCATTGCCACCAACTAAGTTCAGAAGTGCTAGAATGAGCTTTTATTGTATAATAAAATAAAATTAGTGTTAATTTGTATTTGTATTATATTTTGGATTTAATTGTCATGTAGCACTGACAATGTAAAACATTTTCTATAATCATCTAATTATATATTATCACATAAGTCATGATAGTTGACTTTTACATCAATTACTTAAAAAATTATCAAAATAAAATATTTTAATTAAATGATGGTGTAGACTAATTTTATATTCCGAGTGTATCAAAATTAAAGTCTTATATTTTTATGAACAAAAATTTAGGTGAATTTGGGTTGGTGATCATATCAAGACCAAAACACGGTCTTCAAACTTTTTAAACACGAGAAATGATAAATATTCATCACTACACTTACATCATATACTTATATCATGTTAAAAGTTATAAACCAACATGCAAAATGTTATAAACTAAGATACAAAAAGTTATAAACTAGTATGTGAAAAGTTTCTGTATACTTATTTATAACCTTTTGCATATTAGTTTATAACATTTTGCATACTAATTTATAACTTTTTACACACTGATTTACAACTTTTAATTCGATATAAGTGTGTGGTGTAAATATACTAGTAGTTGTGTATCGCTTTTCTTTAAACACTTGCATGAATTTTTAGGTGATTACACATAAATAGATGGCTGATAGCAGTTGTGTTAATCAGTATTAGTATTATGAATACCAATAATTTAGATGAAGATTTATATATGTACAATAGTAATTTTACGTACAATGGAATAAGATGCCAATGGAGGGTATAAATGTCATGGCAATAAACAGTTACAGGAGTATCATTAAATTAAGGATGGCTCCGACAGGGATGGTTTGGTAATAAGGTATTATAAATCTGGGCGGTTGGGAAGTCCACTCACTTGTGTTCAACGTCCCTTACCTGCAAAGACAGGCGCACACACACAACACGCAGAGAGAGAAAGAGAGCACAAAGCATAGCTAAGGATAAAGAAAGGAACAAAACAGAACAACCATGAAGTGAAAGAAAAGAAGAAGAAAAACAAAAAACAGAGCACCTCTCTGTTCTGATTGTTCCCCTGCCACACACCTCTCTGTTCTTCTCTGCTCTGACTCCCCCAAATCTTCTCCTTCTTCTTTTTCAAAGGTGTCCACTTCCAAATTTGCTTCCTTTACTGCACTCTTCATTGCTCCTGGTTCCTCTGTTTCTGAGTTTCTTCACTGAAGAGACAAGTCTTCAACATGGTTCTTGCCTGCTGAGTGCAAAGTTAGAACTTGGAAGGTTGTTTTGTAAGGTATATATGAAAACAATGAATTTGAAAAGCAGAGGAGAGGTTCCTCCTAGAACCATCCTGTCTCAGAAATGGGTGATTCTCCTCTGCATTGGAAGCTTCTGTGCTGGGATGCTCTTCACCAATAGGTACATCATCATATATCAATTCTCTTTCTCATGTCCTTTTTCATGTTGTTTTCCAATTTCTGATAGATATTTGCTTCAGGACAAAAATATTCTGTTTAATCCTGTTTCTGAAAACGAGTTCATGCTGAATTTTCAATGGTTTTCTAAGTATGCCGAGGCCTTTTCATATCATATCTCATGTTTTCAGATTTTCAATTTTTTTGTTGTTTGTAATCAATTAGTCACCGGTTTTCTATCGGCCAATTCATTGAGTTCTTTGTATTTCTGAATTCGTATGACTTTTGATTTTGTAATGGAGTTCCAATTTACATGAATTCAGTCTTTTTAAGTTTACAAATATAAATTTTTTAAGTCGCCTGTAATTTTCTCACCAATCTTATGCTCACCAAAACTCATAGAATAAGTGGAATGGATCTAAAAGTTCAACTGGCATGAAATATCTATATCTAAAACATTTCAGGGTGTGTTTGTTTCATAAATCACTTTTCAGTTTTCACTTTTAACTTTCCTGTTTTCTGAATTTTGTGAATGAAAGAATATGAAAACTACAAAATCAATTTTCAATTTCAATTTTTAATATTTTCTTCATAAATTTCTGAAAATTATTTTCTAAAACCACATGCACATTTAATTTTTCGTTTAAGATGCTATACCTCCTCTCTATGATTGAATCCCAATGAAAAGTCAAGTTTGGTCAGGCACTGCTAATTAATTCCTGTTCAATTATTTCTAGTGATGTTTACAAATCTACCAGAAAGTTTAACTGCATAATGATATTTTTTTATGGTTGAAATTAATTACTGCATATATCATGTCATACTCACTAATCAATGGGGAAGAAGACTTCTGACATCTAATAATTGATTGGCACCCCTTAGCCTACTCTGCGGTAGTTGCAACTGACTCCCTTATTTATATATTCACCAGTTGTTGAAACGTTTTAAGGTGGATCTTTTTATTTTGAGATCCACCTTGTTATTAAATAGAGATAATCCAACGTATTTGGGGGTGCTTTAATTTTTTTAATTGAATCACTTTTTATCACTTTTTGTCCATGCTTATTATCATAATAAACACAGGATAGCTTCATCAAAGTGTTACAACTAAAGAAATGTAATTCAGTGTTTCATAGCTTATCTAACAACTTAAATATTCAATTATTCTCAGAATTCTTACTTTGACTATGAGGTAGGATGCTTGTGTACCTACTGTGATAATTATTCCTTGCCATGACAACATGTGACATAGTAATTGGGGTGCCTTTCTGATGAGAATGTTAAATGTGTAACAGGATGTGGACTATTCCTGAACCTAAAGTGCTTGCACGGACAACAGCTATGGAAGCTGAAAAATTGAATGTAGTTTCAGAGGGTTGTAATTCGAGAATTGTAAGAATCTGTTACATTTTTACCTTCTTGATTAGTCTTAATAATAATCATGTGGTGGTCATCAGAAGAAGAAAAAATAATTTGAATTCAGTGTTTGATCATGTATATTATCTGAATTTCCCATATTTTTATGTTGGTGCTGGCCTCATTTAGTTGCAAGAAAAGGAAGTGAAACGCGAAACCAAAAACATCTATAAGGAAGTTTTCAAGACACAAAATGCTATGCAGTAAGTTGCATACCATGATTCTACTATAAGTTTGCGTGTGTTTTTGTGTGTATGTGTGTTTTTTTTTTTTTGTTACTTTTCATGCCAAACTTATGTGACTGTTGTATTGCATGTAGAACTCTTGACAAGACTATTTCAAACTTGAAGATGGAATTAGCTGCTGCAAAGGCAGCTCAGGAGTCTATTAGAAGTGGTGCTCCTATACCAGAAGATATGAAGGTGACTGAATCAACTATTAAGAGGAGGTACCTCATGGTCATAGGAATTAATACTGCTTTTAGCAGCAGGAAAAGGAGAGACTCAGTTCGTCAAACCTGGGTGCCACAAGGTTCACAATTTGATCCATGCTTCTCGATATTCTGTTATGCTTTTTATGTTATTCTAACTACTTTATTGGTTGCGGTTTCTGATGATCGGTTCTTGTGGTAACATGGAAAATAGGTGAGAAAAGAAAGAAGCTAGAGGAAGAGAAGGGCATTATCATCCGATTTGTAATTGGTCATAGGTAAGCTATCTCATCCCTCTTTCTAATTTCTATGATTTTTTCTTTAAAGTTGGCAACAATATCATGTCGTTGATTCATCTTTGTTGGAAATGCTTACATTAGATCATTCATGTATTGATTGAAGAGGCATGGTCTACTCTGAACAAATATACAAGTTTATAGAATTCTGTAGAACTAAAAATCCTGTGTTTGTATTGCAAGGTACTTGATATTTGTGGAGTTCATTGTGCACGCATCCATCAATGTATGAGTCATAATTATATTGAATGATTTGTCAATCGAAACTGATCTTTTTTCCCCCTCCTTTATTCAGTGCTACATCAGGTGGTATCCTAGACAGAGCTATTGAAGCAGAAGATAAGAAGCATGGAGACTTCTTGAGGCTGGTAATGATCCTTTTTGTCTCATTGCCACTTCCCTTCTCCATGCCCCTTGTTTCATCTTGTCACTACTTGCATAATCACTTAACAAGACCAGCCACATGATTGCATGTTTTGAAATAAAAAAAGGGAAAAGGTGTTCACAATCTTTGTGCTTGAATTCTGCAGGATCATGTTGAAGGATACCTTGAATTGTCAGCAAAGACAAAGAGCTACTTTGCCACTGCTGTTAACTTATGGGATGCTGACTTCTACATCAAAGTTGATGATGATGTTCATGTAAATATAGGTATCTAAAGTTCTTCTATCTCTAATAATCTGACTTCACATAAAATCATGGCAATTGAAGCTGTTGGATTTTTTAACATGGAAGAGTTGGCAATTGATTCTGTTCAATCTGTTTTCAGCAACACTGGGAGAAACTCTAGTTAGACACCGCTCAAAACCACGGGTATACATTGGATGCATGAAATCTGGGCCTGTTCTTTCCCAAAAGTGAGAATCATTTCCTTTCATCCTCCTCCTTTTTGATGAAGAAGTTGCAAATTTGTGATTCTTTCACTTCTAGCTTCTTACACGCCTACATTCTTGCAGAGGGGTGAGGTACCATGAACCAGAATACTGGAAATTTGGCGAGGCTGGAAACAAGTACTTCCGTCACGCCACAGGACAGTTGTATGCTATTTCAAAAGATCTAGCTACATATATTTCAATTAACCAGTAAGTCCTCCTTCACCTCACTCGTGGTCTAATTGAATTCAAATTTATGGACTAATTATAAATGGTGCTCACATTGTCTCAGACACGTTCTTCACAAGTATGCCAATGAGGATGTCTCACTAGGATCATGGTTCATTGGACTTGATGTGGACCATATAGATGATCGGAGACTGTGCTGCGGCACACCACCAGGTGAAGATTTTTCCAGCAAATTATTTTTGTTATTGAATCATTATTTAATTACTGCTAATTTGACTCGAGTCAGATTAGTTGAAATAAAGTGAATTTCGAATCTCGGTAGCTTAAAACCAAAGCAAAAATGCTTGGTTTTTTTTAATGGTTATTATTAATAGTGGTGAATAGTTTCAGATTCTTGAATTGGTCACTCTTGCAGATTGTGAATGGAAGGCTCAAGCAGGCAATGTTTGTGTTGCTTCATTTGATTGGACATGCAGTGGAATCTGCAGGTCTGCTGAAAGGATTAAAGAGGTCCACAGGAGATGTGGGGAAGGTGAAAAAGCTTTGTGGAGTGCCTCTTTCTAGGGAGACACAGCTTGGAGATCTTCCTAACTCAGGAAGATTATAACTAAGGCAAATGAAGCAAAGGTTGTAACATTCTTCTTTTCGTCTTTTTTATGTAGTTTTGAGAAGTATAGAGAGATTTCATTTTACAGGAGAAAGAGAGAAAGAGAAAGAGAGGGAGGACTTGCCCCATGGTAGCAGCCATAATAGGAAGCATGGGATATTCCCCCCCCAAACCCATTCTTTGATGCTTGAAGGGCCACTCTATATGTTAGTAGTTTCTATGGCTATCAATCAAGCTTCTAATAAATATAGATATATAATTGGTTGGCTTTTGCCGCCATTTCTTTCATCTTAATTCGAGTTTTCTGTTTGGTAAGGATGAAATCACTCTCAATTATTGCCTCTTATTCTATTTTTTGCTATAGTATAGTAGTATGTATAATAATTCCAGTAGAGAAAATAAAACACATTAGCTTCAGCCCTCAAAGCTTGGTGGCTGATCCCACTTTTATAATATTCTATTAAATGTCCAATAAACTCCAACTATAGTGGTACAACATCAGAAAAGCAAGTGTTAATCTTTGCCAAACACAAAATGAATTCATGAAAAGTTTTTAGATCCTTTTTGTGGAAGATGTCTCTTCTATTTTGATCTATTCAGCCATATCTTGTGTTAGCTTTGTGAGTCATCTCTATCTCTTTAATCACTTAGTCTTTTTCATAAAGCTAATGTTGTACCCAATGAATGTAGAAATTAATGAATGAATTACAGTAAGGGAAGTATCTCATCCTCAAAACACAAGAATTTCTCTTCAATTGAAGAGTTATGCAGCTGGCTATATGATTGCATTGAATGGATCCCAATTCACAAACCAATGTAAAAAGGTAAAAGCCAAGACATTCCAAGTTGCAAGTTGCAACTGATCCATTGCTAGTCCAAGCGTGTGAATTCCCCAGGATAGAAGTATCTAAATTCTTTACTTGGACCTTATATCTGTGGGATATATTCTGCATTTCCGTGGTTGGTTCATGGTTGGACCTTTTTCTGAGGTAGTGCATATTTTTAGCTAGTCAATTAAGCTAAGCATGGTCCGCGGTAGATTCTGAAGGTGTTGAAGATTTGCAAACTAATGATGATTTAAAGTTCAAAACAAATGAAATAAAATACGGATTGGGGTTAGGTACCACAATTGGGATTCCAGATTGGGTAGAAAAGTATTCTGCTTTTTGGGTCAACGATTAAGAAAAGTCAAAGTCCTCAAAATTAGTACTATTTAAGGGAGATAGGGGCCCAACTACCGTGCCCAACCGACACGGTATAAAAACTGAAGGAGTATTAATTAATCAAATTAAATTCATAGATGTAAGAAAGTAATAAAGGAAGGATAAATGTTGTTGCCAGTTGCTAGAACTATCATTTTCCGCTTTGAAAACATGTGGGAATAAGGCAAAGGGAATCAGCAGCACCAAGAGGGCACAAAATTGGAAAATAAGTAGAATTTACTATTATTTTCTCATGGATCGTTATTGTACAACTTCATTGCTGGTGAGTAGCAGAATACATGTGCTGAACCTAATATTAAATAAGGGTAGCTAGAAGACGCTAGAGATTCCTCAACTGCTTCTGCTTATGCCCCACAAATTGTACCCAAAGCATTGTTTTAGAAAGAAGATAAAATAACTATAATCATGACATATAATGCATCCTTTAAGTAACTTAAGTTTTTTTCAGTGTTCCTCAGAAAAGTTAGCTGCCAAATGAGGGCAATTTCAGGTAAGGTAATGGGCATGCAATGTTTATATTGTTCCTGTGGGCATGAACTCTTTAAAATGCTTTTCAGTTAACATTTGAGAGAATGTTGGCACACTTGCTTTTGGATATTTGATAACTCAGAGTATAGGGTTTGGAGAGTTAAAATAAGAAAAAGCCTTTTCAATAGACCAATTGCATTTATACATTGAACTCATCTATGAGACTCTTTCTCTCAATTTTTACCCCCTACCATTTGATATGGGGTAGAAATAGAAATGGCAAAGAACTTTTCAAAGATGAACTTCATGTGTTAAAATATACATATAAAGATCCTTCATAAATTTTTTTCCCTATATGTTTGTAATTGGGATAAAATTGGGGAGAGAGAAATATTTCATTAATAAGTCCCATATATAAAAGAATACATAGAATTTATCATTTTTTCCCATTTTTACCCATCAAACATACCCTTGAAAAAAAATTGTTCCAAAAAAAAAAGGATTTTTTCTGAAATTGTATATGGTTCTTCTATTTTTTTTTTTGGTCTGGCACTAGAATGTTTTTTTTTTCCTTCAGGTCAAAGGACACTAAAACGGGTAAAATGCATTTGATCATATTCAATGTCTGGGCTTCATTCATACGAGCGCTCGTATAGCTAATGTGGGGCCTTGATGCTTTAATAAGTTTCGGTTTACTTGAGATATGAATTTCGTCAAACCAAAATATATAGAGAATTTCATAATTTCGTTGGAATTATGCCTCAACCCGAACCAGCAATCGGTTGATTCATTTCTTCACCTACCAAACCAGATCATTCAAAATAAATGTGAGGACAGAGAAGATTCTTGGCGATTTTTCTCTCATAACAAAATTTGAAAAATTAGTAGTGGTATATATGCAAATATGTGGTCCCTCTAGTAATTAAATCTCAAGTAATATAATTTTTGCATTTTTGGAACAAATGATTTCAGTATTAATGCCTTATAATAGTTTTTTTTTCAAAGTAATTAAGAAATTAACGTCATATCTTTTGCAAATGGCTCTATTTATTTGAGCGCCTGCTCCCACATTCAAACTTGATTTTAATTTTGAGGTATCCTCGGTCATTTTTTGTGTAAATACATTTTCCTTACGTAAATGCATTAAGAAACGGATATGTGGATACGTAAAATGAAATCAATGTAGTAGACTGAAGAGCACCAGAGAAAATTCCATCTAAAATAACAAAAGGCAACAAAAAAGGGGAAAGAGAGAAGGAGAGTAGTAGGGACACAAACAATGCTTAAAGAACTGCACCGGCCACACTAAACATCAAATTTCAATAGGCAACAGTGTGAGCTGTGAAAAGCAATGGATGGAATTGTATAGAACTTGTGTATCTTAATAAACGTGTTCTCATAGCCAATCTTCCTTCTTCCATATGCATGCTTCAGTGCCATCCCTTTAGATTCCTCCTAGGACCCTGATTCATCATGACTCAAAAACAATAATTGAATGACGAAAAATGGAAGTACGTACATAAAGAAAGGAAGAGAAAAGGCAAGATACTATATATTGCAAGGAAAAGAAAAGGGCTAAACAAAAATGGTGAAGATGACAACCTGCACATAATCTTCTCATCAAAATGCATGCAAAAAAAGAAAAAGAAAAAAAGAACTACCTTTAAATAAACCTTTGATAAGAAGGCCTCATTCTAGAGGGGGTTTTTCGTAGCAGTGGCACGTGATATTGGCACGGCTCAATCGAAAAGCAAGGCTTAGAAACATTTTGAGCATTACTTTCTCATTGAACCGGACCAATATCCCGTTTAACCGGTCCATTCTACCCCCTCCTCAATCACCAAAGCTTGGCTTAAACTTCTTTTCCATCCATATCTGCTTTAAGATAATCACATGAATAACCAACAAGAGTTTCAAAACAAAACTAGAAACTGTTAATTGACACAAACAATTCAAAAGGGGCCCTTCATTTTTTTTGCTTTGGTACGCCAAGAATGTAACATTCATATGACCCTAGCTTGATGCAAATTAAATGACAATAAGAGAGTAAGGAAGGATGTGAAAGTGATCTATGAATGAATCAGAAGAAACATGAGGGTGGTGTTTTTGTGCAGAATAGAGAGAGATCGTATACTCCCAAGCTTTAAAGAAGGTAGAGCCCAACATGGGTGAAGGGGCCATGAAATGCAGATGGTGGTGGCATAGCTAGCATTGAAGAAGTTGCATTGAATATCCAACCACCCCAGCAAGTGAGGAAGTTGGAATATTAATTTAAGGAGGTACAAGGGAATCATGATAAATTAAGCAAAGAGGGGACATGTCTGTGGCTTTTTCATGTGTGCATTTATGGATTATGGGGCAGAGGGAGATCGGGATGTTTGGTTCTGTTCAATCAGCATTTACGTTGTCAAACAGTGAAAAAGAACCTTTGCTTCTATTGGTTTTTGGCCTCGTGGTACTTCCATTGGCCATCATACCCTTTAACCTCACATGAGGCACTTCGTAGGTTCAGTGATGATTCCACAACTTATTATGCAAACTGATGGATGCATTATTCTGTATGGTTTTTCTTTCTTTCTCACATGGTTTAGCTGCCTCCGGTTATTTGCTAGAAACAAGTGTACCATGATGGTTGAGAACTGGGCAAGTGAACGAGTGTACCAAAACTAGCAAAGCAATATTATATGGCACTTTTCCTTTGTTTTAGCTTTTAAGCTTCCTGCAATATAATTATGCAGTTATAAAGAGGTTGGAAACAATGACTAGTATTTATAATGTGAAAATAAACAAAACAATGAAGTGACTATTGCAACGAATCGTTTAACAAAAGCAATATGTTGATTTGAAATTAAAAAAAAATCTGCAATTTGAGATGCCCTTATAAACAGGGGTGCGCCCCATTTTACTTCTCTGGTCCAATGAAGAAATTCTTGTCCCAATTCTCCCTCTCTATTGTCTTTTAAGAAATCAACAAAAGTTTAGTATATTAGTTTGTGTCCAGATACATTGAATTTTTAATATATCAAATTTTTTATTAATTTCCTATAAGACAGTTAAAAGTAGATGGAGATAATGTTATTTAATGAGTCAAAGTCAGAATAATCAAATAAGATGAAAACTTCATCGAAGCAGCTTTTACTCTCAATCATCCTGTATTTTTTTTTTTCTTTCCTTTTATCAAAGGCACAAGTAAACTCTTATAAACATTTTGCTTTTTATCTGATTAAAGTGTGCTACTATAATATACGGATTGTATTGCTACCAAATCCTTTCCTAATATTTAGCAAATGTTCTTGAAAGTTTAAAATGGTAAACATTTCAGTTTTCATTTTTAATTTTTTATTAAATTTTTATAAAGAAAATACTGAAAACTGTAAATAAAAATTAAAAACTAAATTTTACAATTTTTATTTTTTTCAGTATTTCTATCACAAAGTTCAAAAGATAAGAAAATAGAAAATGAAAACTATTTTCTAAAACTATATTGCTCCCTTAATTGATGATATCATCATTTTTTACAGTTTTAGAAGATTGAATGTTATTATTTTATGATTGAAGTGTCAAATTAACATTAAAATTCTTTAGACTTCTAAGTGTCTAATTAAGTCATCAAAATTATGAATAATGAATTTGTAATATACAGAGATTTCCTTTATAGCAGTTGACAGCTCATAGGTCCCTTAATCAATTGAAAAACACACAACTCATCAAACTCGTATTGATTATTGTAACGTTGGAAGACATATTTCAGGTTGGTTCGTATAAATATGCAGATTGACAAATCTTACAATAAAGGCTAATGGACGATAGTCCATAGCAGCTAGCACGGTACTATTCATAAATAAAGAGTTGGGGCCTTCAGTACTCTTCCTTCCAATTCCATACGCATGTATCCGGCATATAGTTATGGCAACTGAGCACTACACAGTAGACCTTTATGCTTGATATTTTGGAACCATGTGACATGATGAATATGCATAGAGATATATGATGAATACATGATATAGTAGGTAGGCACTACATGTGAGAATGACTACACCGCACATCAAACCATTAAATAATGCTGCGACCTCTTGATGAGCATGCATAATTGTTGCATAACATCACGTGAATGAGAGGGAGAGATATATACAAAACTTTTCAACGTTGAAGTAATATGTGAAGATAGGAGCACATACACACATTAAGTGTATGTACAAGTATCATCTATACTTGTGCCAGCACAGTAACATGATTAGGCATCTTCTCATTATGTAAAACCTGCCTCTGTACTCTTTGAAAGTGGTGGAGAATCCCTTAATTCCAAAACTCCAACTTTTCTTACCTCTTTCACCGGTTATGGTTGAGTGGCACTGAGCCATTTTCCTTTTTGCACGCCAAAGGGTTCTCAATCTCAATTGTTTGGCCCCTTCTAGCTAGCTTGTGTGCTAATTTTGCTTGCTTGCTTGCTATGGCTTGCAGGTTTTTATAGGAACTCAAAGGTGCCACGTGGAGGATTTCGAAAGGAGTAATGATATTTAAATAATTAAAAAGTGGATGTGATGTGATCCCCATTTATAATTACTGAATGTGATGGTGACCTTACTTATGTTTAACATTCATCACATTCGGTGGTTATAAAATGGGTCTCTGAATAGACACCCACTTTTTAGGTGTTAAAATAACATTGTTTTAAAATAACTACCAACATATACCCGCTTTTGGGTGCTTAAATAATATTCTTATTTTAGAAGTAAGAAAAATGTTAGAAATTATTATTAGGATCAAATTGATGTCAAATTGAAAATGTTTGGACAACAAAGGTTGTTTGTTCAAAATATTAATAGTTCAAAATTATTTACTAAAATTTTTAATAAAAAATGATAGAAATTATTAAATAAAATGAAATAGCAAGATTTACTCATGTATCCCAAAAAATCAATAATATGCTACATTATTCGGATAATTTAACATTCTAACAACAAATTCTTGGTAAAAAAAAAAAAACTCAAAGATATTGCTAGAGACAAGTAAACAATAGAATTATAAGGCTTTTTGGAGCATCCTTAATGACAAAGCAAGGAAAATGGGATAGAAATCTCCTATTATTTAAATGATGTCTCATTTTCTATTTCTTAATCTGTTATTATCATCACGTGAAAAGATAAAAATCAAAATATACATGTCAATAGATTATTTAGAAGAAAAGAAAAATAAGACACAGATATAAGATGGTTAATGTGCATGATTATAAATTTCTACATTATTCTATTATTCCATCATTATCATAGGAGATATCTATATAAGTCGTCCAGAGAAATACACAGATGACATGAGTATGAAATAATGTGTGTAAAAATTAAGACATATACTACTAATACGTTTTGATATAGAAACAAAATATATGAAGCATGGCCAGTAAGGAATAATGCCTGTTGCTAAGGCAGTAGGACCTAGTATGAGGCACATGAATGACTAATATGGGGTGAAAAGTGACCATTCGAGAAATTACCCAACACTTGGCATGATCGGACTTGTATTTGCAAAGAAAAGACCAATGCAATGCAGCCTTGAGTAGGATCCAGTACCATCTTCAATTCTTCACTGTTTGCCTCTGATCGAGCTTTATCCACTCCTTGTCTTTGGCTGTGCACGTGGCACCTTCCCACCAGCTTGGCCTTCTTTGTCGCTGCCTTGTTTTGCAACCCAGTGACAGTTAAGTGCGTGACAGAGTTGTTAATTGAGGGGAGAAGACATTTTTTATGCTATTGATTAAAGTAAGGAGGTAATATTTATTTTGTAGTTTCAAAACATCTAAAGATTTCTTTGGTATAGAAACTATCAAGATAAATTGTTAGAAATTTATTGAGTATATAATGGATACTAAAAATGATTAAACTATAAAAAGAATTTAATTTCTCTTCGGTGACGGCAACATTCGGTTAAAGAGATATACGCATAAAATTTTTTATTCAAGAAATGTTTTGAGTTCATTACTTATAAATCACACACATATTTTATTTCACTGACAGAACTATCAATTTGATTAACCGGTGATCCTATGTCTCTACTTGTTCGCTGTTGGACACCAAACACGCATAGGCTTTTCTTTAACCTTATATAAATAAGTAATTAAATATACACATATATAGTGGCAAATAAATTAGTTATGCATGATTAATGTTGGGCTTTTATTTTGGGCGATGATACATTTTGGGCATTAGGTTTTTTAATTTAAGCTTTTGCTTGACAGCCTTTTAATTTGGCCAATATTTACTTGACTTTTTTCTGCAGGACTCTTTCTTTATTTGTAGTATGTGGGTTTTGGGTTGCTCGTGCCCCCAGGGCCCAACATTTTCCGTATTCAATCAAGCGCAACAGCTGGGGATAGTAGATAAATCTTTGATTGCGCTTGGTCAACAAAAATCGTTGATTGGGCAATGAAACATTATTGAGTCTTTTGACAAAAACTCTTTTCTGTTCATTCTTTCCATAACCTAGGGGCTACTGTATGTAAGACACATACATAGCTAGAAACATAGCATAGAGAATCGCATAAAAGAAATAACATGAAGATTAATCCAAGTATACTATGAAAGATTAATCACAGGAAAACTCAGAATTTTATAGAGCAGATGAATCTATGTGCATCTTTTTCTCCGATTGGATTGAGTGATTGAGGATGTAAGAGAAGTTAGTGGTTAAGTTAGAGTTCCATTATCACTTAGCTTGTAAGTTTGTTACACAATTGTAACTCAGTCAAATGTGGACTCTATTTAAATGAATAATCTTTTATCTTGGGAGTAGTTGACCTAATAAGTGAATATATAATATCTAGTTTTTTCAACCCAAAAAGGGGCTAGGGTATATTTGGTTAGAGGTGGAAATAAGTGTAAATTTTCATTAATAAATTCCCTATGTTAAAAAGTTTAGACCTCAAACTAACTTTGTTAAAGGATATGTTTCCCACCCTAACCCCCCAACCCTAAAAAAAAAGGGTCTCATATGAGATGAAAGATAATCTTTATCCATATTAACTCAAAATTATAGTTTAAATTCAAATCACAAGATAATCCTCACAAATGACGGTTATCAATTGAATTTATGAAATGAAACAAGAAAACTATATTTTCTAAAGAACAATTAGGAATAATTAATGCATAAATATGGGGTAAAAATGTGATATTAATGCAAGTCAATGGAATCTAAGTTGTGACTTCTCATTAGAGTTGCTTTTAGTAACAAATTGATGTATGCAATTTTATATTTTTAAAGAGACGTGAAAGTGGACTTGGCTCATCTAAAGTGATGAGATTTGTAAACCGAAAAAGTGAGCAGTTAATCACTTAATTATTGTCATTATGTCATTTGGTAAGAGTCATATCTAATAAAAATTAGGAATTATGTCATCTATCTCCCTTGAGGTAAGTTGGTATTATACTTATCTATTCCTAAATTTTAAAATTACACTAATCACACTTAAAAAATAAAACTAATATCTGTTAAAATAAATTGGATATTCCCAAATCCCGTAAACCCTAACACCCCTCACATTTGACAAAGCGTTTAAAAAATCTCTAACCCATTAGCCCCATACCCCCATCGCAACTTCTCTTTTTTCGCAGCCAATCCATATTCTTCAGTGCGATGAAGCTTGGTGGTGGTGTGACTTGGACGATGGTGGTGCGACAACAGCAAGGGGAGTGGCTGCGGTCAGGGGCAGTAGCCGCGGAAGATAGTGAGGGCGGTGGCCGGTGACACAACGGGGCCCAAGTACTCTTCACTGTTGTCTTTTGCTCATATTTTGGGTCTTTGTGACGCTAAATTCCTTCAGTGTAGGCTGGTCAATAGTGCTAAGAGCAAGGGGTGCTGGATGATATGTTATAAAGTTGTTCCTTTTTTATAATTTTCTTTTCTTTTTCCAAAGATTCTGACGGTTGTTGTGCGAGAGGATGAATTTATCTATATCATCTATAATAAGTTTAATTTTGATACACTAACAGTATAAAATATATGATTGGATGACTTTTCAGGTAGTGGATATAAAAGTCAACTATCATGACTTATGTAACAATACATAATTGAATAACTGTGTAAAAGATTTTTATACTATTAATATATAGCGATTAAATTCTATTAATATATAAAGGAGATTTCTTTGATAATGGATTCTAGTGTCTTCTAACTAGATTGAATCGTATTTTCAAGTCTATTAATACAATTTTTTATATAAAAGTTAAATAAAAACTATGCATATAATTGCTATTATAAACACAGTTAACTACCATTCATCACACTATATGTAGCACTAACACGTACTGAATCTTCATAGACCTGCAAATATTGAATAACTATTAGTCGTTATAATACTTTTATTTTTGAAATATTATTTACTATAATACTAAAATCCATTGAAATAAAAAATATAAATTGATAGGCACAATTCACTAGTTTATATTATTATGGTGAGTAATCACCTTTTAGTGTTCCTTCATTCTATTGAAATTTATTTTTAAGTCCATCAATCACTATCTTATTTACCCCCCACTTCTTCATATATATACTTTGCTTCTTATAATTTCATTCTTAATGATGCAAATTGGAGGCATAATTACATACCACCCACCATTAAAGTTTTTTTTCCATACAAAATCTTTTCATTTATATATATACATATTAATTACTTTATTTTCAAATATTTTTTTTTTCATTTCGCCGTGCATAGCACGGGCATCACACTAGTATATATATATAATTAGCCTATTAAATATAATATCAAATAATTTTATATAAAATTATATATTTCACAATAGATTAATCAGGATAAGTTAAATTTTTTTATCTTTTTCTACATATAAAAGGAAATATATGATTTTATATATCTGATAGAATATTTAGTATTGATACTAGAATTAATTTATTCCCATATTTTCTACTTTATCTTTATAAACTAACACTAATAAAAAAGGTGATTTGTTAGTAGCTGATAAAGAGGCTGTGGTGGGAATGATATAAGCGGCAGCAGAGAATGCTGGAGTGGTGGTTATGGGAGAGGCAACATATTTGAAATATAGTAGGTGATGAATGGTATAAAGGTCATTTCATATTTTTTTTTCAATTTTTAAAATTAAAAAGTGATGTGCAAGTCATGTTACCAATAGGAGGTAAGTTAGTGTAATGTCATCTAATAAATTAAAAGAGTAGAGTGTCAAATTAAAAACTAAGCAAAGATAAATATAATATTAAAATATCTCAAGAGAAGTAGTTATAATTTATCTTAAAAGTTATTGATATAAAAACAATTAAAATTTAATTGTCATACATTAATAGTATAAATTTTTTTACATGATCATTTAGTCATGTATTGCCATATAGGTCATGATAGTTGACTTTTATATTCACTATCTGAAAAATTATCTAAACTAAATACTTTAATTGAATAAAAATATAAAATTATTTTATACTATTGATTAACCAAAATTAAACTCAAACGATTAATACCTATTTTGCAAATCTCCAATTTCAAAATCTCCGAATCATATAAAATATATTGATCCCCTCCTGTTATTTGTTACAGGTGATCTTGGTTGGTAAAAAGCCCAAGAAACGGTGTCGTTGTGGGGCTTTCCTAATTCCCGAATCCGGGGCGCAAGCAAAGCAATCATCAAAACGGAACAAGAAAGAAAGAGGGTTTTCATTGCTTATTGGGATCTCTAATCCCCTTTTCTTCTTCACTCTCTCCTCTCCCCTTTGGTAAGTAATCTTTGATTTCCCTTCTTTCAGTTTCAAATTTCTCACCTTTATTAATTTCTTTTCCCTTTTTCTGATGATTCAGTTTGCTACGTTCGGTGCCCTAATTGCAAATCCTAACTCCGTAATTAGGGTTCTTTTCTATCCCGCTTTTCTTCTGCAGAATTATTGCCATGGCCAAGAGTTCATTCAAGATGGAACACCCCCTTGGTTCGTTTTTCCCTTTATTCTTTTTCTCTCTTTTTTTTTCCATTGTTTTTCTGATTTTGCTCCTTTGTGGGGTTTCTTTGGATTGATTATGTTGTGACACAATTCATTGAATCTGGTGTAATCAGGGAAATATGTGGAAACTTTCTTTTTACCCCCCCCCCCTTCCCAAAAACAAATTTTGCGAAAATTAGGTCCAGCCCATCATGATCATCATCACTGTTATACTCAGTAAATTTGGAAATTTGGTTCCTAAACTTGTTTTTTTTTTTTTAACCCCATTAATCGTTCGCCTTTAAAAGGAATGTTTTATTGTTGACCCTTAAATAATAATAAAAAAAAGACAGAAACTATTAACCAGTTAATTGCTAATTTTTCTTTGATTTTTTAAATCTCTCGATTCAGCTTAATGTGAAATTTACCTAAGGTGTAGGGCTTAATCTACTATTTTGTTGACCCTTTTTAGTTGATCGAATGTCTTACTTCATGTGTAATGGGGGTTAGTTGTTGATGCATGAGCCATAACTTTGGTTTTTCTTCATGGGTTATCTGAAATTTCAGTTATCATTTGGAACAGTCTTCACTAAACATCGTACATCAGTGCACATAAACTTGTATTTTGTGTCCACGTCTAACTTTTGTTCGCTGATTTTGTTGACATTACATGTCAGAAAGGAGACAGGCTGAAGCAGCACGCATTAGGGAAAAGTATCCTGATCGAATTCCAGTAAGATTTGGTTTCTGTTGTTTGCACATATGTCATGACTCATGACAATCTCATTTCATGATGATTGATTTGGTTGACCTTGTGGGTGTAGGTAATTGTTGAAAGAGCTGAGAAGAGTGATGTTCCTGAAATCGATAAGAAAAAGTTAGTTTATTCTATTTTCCTATGATGAGCAATTATAAATCTTGAATAGTTTACAAATTCCGGTTCTGTTTCTAAGTGATTTTATTATTGTTGTTTCCGTAACTACTTTCTACATTCATTTTACATGCTTTACCTGGTTGAAGTTTTGATTGTTAGATATATTTTACCTTGAAGTTTGAAAAACACTCGGTTTTACTTGGAGTCAGGCATTGCTGTCATATTGTATTTAGGGTTGGGCTGGAATCTGTTTGGAGACTTGCTATGTTTTGATTATTTTTACATTAATGTTTTGTGGTGCAAAACTGAAATGTCTCTAGGCTTGCAAGCTTTATGACTTCTGGGGATAAATGTTAGGTAGACAAACTCTTGAATTTTAAGATGCTAAACAGAGGCGGAAGCCTTGTGATATGCTCTTTGCTTACTAATAGTAACAAATATACAAAAACTAATGGCAAAATGCATTGAGAAAAACAGGGATCACTGCTAAGCTTAATTTTTTGATATATATATATATATATATATATATATATATATATTATGGTTTGTTTGGTGTGGAATCCCACTAAACTAAAACAAAAAGTTTTGATAAATGTTACTTGATCATGGAGAAAATTAGTTATGAAAAGTGGCAGCAGAAAATGGATCTATAGTAGATATCAGAAAATTTAATATAAGCTCTGCACTTTCATTTATCTATGACAATCATTTAAATATTCTATTCAAAATTTTGAATGGTCAATTGCAGATGCTAATCTCTAATAATGCACTTTCCTCACCTTTGTTTCCCTCTTCATTCATAGTTTAGATTATCGTTTCCTGTTGGATGATTGTAGGTATCTGGTTCCTGCTGATCTAACTGTTGGCCAATTCGTGTATGTGGTGCGAAAGAGAATCAAACTCAGTCCTGAGAAGGCCATCTTCATTTTTGTCAAGAGCATTTTGCCTCCAACAGGTAAATATAAAAGGATTATATCACTTCACAATTACTGCTTTATAATGGTTAACTTTGTAGATGATATTGTGAATTGAGCTTTGGGTTTCTGTTCATGCAGCGGCTATGATGTCTGCAATATACGAGGAAAATAAGGATGAAGATGGATTCCTGTACATGACTTACAGCGGGGAGAACACATTTGGGTTGCTGAAATGAAATGTTCTTGACCGCCAACCATGTGAATAGAACTTATCAAAAAATAACCAATGTGAAGTAGTCGCCTTAGTTGTAAATTCTGTCATTTGAACAATTTCTCGTAAAGTTTATGATTTGTTCCTCGACAATCTTTATGAATACTGCTACTAGATTAAATTGCCTTATGCAGTTATGTTCCTATCTATATTACAAATAGTTGAAGTTTTATTTTTTATTTGTTGGTACGTAGATAACGTATTTACTGATTCGATGGATGCGGGCAATTCAGTTTTGTATTGTTCCTCATATGGGAAAATAATTTCAGTCCATGGAGGTATCTTTTCTTGTTATTGGAAATTATAATTTATAATAGTAAGTTACATGGTTTAACAAATTCAGGAAAAACTAAAATCTTGATATTACGTTTAATTGCTTTACATCAAATTTTATATTCTTAAGTATGACTCCCTCTTCTTTCAAAACAAACTAAAACTTGAGAAATTATTAAATAGGCAAGGACTGTATAAGTATGCACTTTATCGAACGGTGAACTTGTTCAAGGCATTTTAAAGATGAGTATGGATTTTAGCCCATTTTGGCATATTTTTTGTCCCATCACTCTCGCGTATTACTAAGTTTAACTAGGGCATGAGATGTAATGATGGAAGAGGGCTAGATTATCAACATGTGTGCATGCTGTTTTCAAGAAACGTGATAATATAGGCTAGGATTTACGCGTCCTCGATCAAATGACAAAAATATTAAATATTAATTGTAGATTTTTATAGTATTTACATATTATAATATTAAATTATATTTTAAATAGTTATATATTATTATGTGTAAGGTTTATTATAAATTTCAGAGCATACTAACATCACTCTATTTTCAAAGGTCACTTTATTAAGCATTCGAATTTTTTTTATCAAAACAAAGAAAAGTGAAAAGATTACTTACAATAGAATTTCTTACATTGAACTTATATAATCAGTTAGTACCAATACAATTTTTTTCCCCTTTAGACGCTATACATAAATTTTACAGAAGATTTTTCATTTTCAGTGGTGAAGTGCGTGATCTGGTTCAAATAGGACTTTTAGACAGGCTTCCTCATCTGCTGGAATAGCTCAGTTGGTTAGAGTGTGTGTGGCTGTTAACCACAAGATCAGTGGTTCAAGCCCTCCTTCTAGCGAAACATCTCTAGTTTCAGCTTTATAGTAATTGGTCAGACCTTTTGAACTCTCAAATATTAATGGTGCATTATTCTGCCTTTATTTTGTGGTCAGGAATCGGGAGCACCTTTAACAAAATATCTATCTATCGTGATCCATGATTTTGTGCCAAAAATGAATATAATATACAAAAAATAATGTTTGATATATAACAAATACTCAACACACATATTATTATCATTAGATGTGGTGTATTGTCTCCGCTCATCCCACTTGCTCATCCCACTTGATAAGTGTGTGATATGTATTCACTGTGCAATTTTATTATACACCAAACATCACTAGTATACAAATAGTTTGGTCCAGCCCTATCAGTTCAGTCCCCTTTATAAATTTAACAGCTATGCCCATACGTGAAATCAATCATTGAATGAATTAGCAGAAGCTAGAAAGTAGAAACCATTCATAACCATGGCTAGCGTGGTTGAAGACAACAACAAGTGTTTGGTACAAAACAGAGAGTGGTACTTAGCTGCATATTCCACTGAAGGTGTTCCAACCTCAGAGCATCTCAAGCTACGAAATGTCCTTCTCTCCCTTGCCTCTGATTCAATCCCTGATGGCAATCTTGCCATTGAGACTCTTTTTCTCTCCGTGGATCCTTATCTTCGCACTAGACTAACTGGCACCCTCGATGGCCTTTACATTCAACAATATCAAATTAATCAGGTACATTTTTATACTTATAGTTACCACAGTCTCTAGCTCATCACAGTATAGGAATAGTTATGGTTTCATGAAAAGTTTTTGTATATATTTAACTTTGAAGTTTTGCATTTACCGGTATTTACAATAAAATTAATAAGGTCCATTTTATTGGAATAAAATTCTTCTGTTTCATTTTTTGTGTCATGGCCTTTCCCTGTCCTTCCAATAATAATTTGTTATGTATGATATTATGGGTAATTTGAAAAGGCTAATTTTGAGAAAAATCATAAGTCGTATTGTATGATATTTACATTTGTTAAAATATGACTAAGAGACAGAGATAGAGGAAAATAGAATCAAATGATCTCAACTATTTCTTAATGTAAATTTGACTAAATATGGGGTTGTAGAAAAATACTCATGAATGTTTTGTTTTGTTTACTCATTCATGATTATATATGTTTCTCATTTTTTAAACGGGGGATATTGCAGGTGATTACTGCATTTGCGGTTGGAAGGGTGATAAGATCAAATGACAGTAAATTTGTGGAGGGTGATCTTGTTTTGATTCCATCTGCTCCTGTGGCTGAGTATTCTGTAGTGCCCTCTGCTCAAATACTAAGAAAAATCGATGTTGCAAGCGGGATTTCATTGCCTGATTATCTAAGCTCTTTAGGTTGGTTTTCCATATGCTAACCTTAGCTTTCTGAAGGTCTTTTCTTTTGGCATGAGAAATTCAAGATTAGTAAGGAACACATGTAACATGTACCTTGCTACCTGCACATTATACATAGTAACACCGTATATGAATATATTGTCCAAACTCTTGATTAAAAAAAAGTATGACTAATTATTTAATAGAATCACGTAATATAGCATATTTGCCTATTCAAGAATTAACATACATATCATAGCAAACAAATTTGGATGAAAATTCTTACTACATAGCACATTTTTCCATTATAGATATGTTACATGTTAAAGTTATGGTGGGTTGCATTGCAGGAGTTCCGGGGTTTGCAGCATGGGTGGGGATAGAGGTGTTAGGAGACCCAGAGCCAGGCTCAAACGTGTTCATATCTGCTGCTTCCGGTGCTGTGGGGATGAGTGCTGGCCAGTTGGCTAAGATAAGAGGTTGTAGGGTCATAGGAAGCACTGGTTCGGATGACAAGGTATCTAATCTTCGTTACATTATTTGTTTCTGTGTTCAGGAATTAGTCACCTTAGAAAATTGAGAGAAATCAGTGCATTAAAAAGTTAATGCATCCGGCAGAATGAGAGCAATTAATTGGCTAACACTCATTTGTTGGTTCACTTTTCACATGGAAATCATGTGAAGAATCTTGCCATGGGATCCTCCCTCCTACCGGTGGGAAGAAAAATCTCTTACACCTAAATAAGTAAACAGATGAATAAATAGTAATACACATGCAGATCAAATAAGTAACCAGATGAATAAATAGTAATACACATGCAGGTCTTCAAGAATCAAGATATGTTTCTTGTGTTTCCTTTTCAAGGCCATGTCATGGTTTAATTATGTTTGAAATTCCTCTGACATCTTTAGTGTTTTTATGTTTTTTTTGTTTACATTCTTCTATTATTATTATTCCTACTACTATTATTATCAATCAAGAATACTATTCTAACACCAAACTTTTTTAAACACCCAAATAATCTATTAACAAAACATGAGTCTAACCATTTTTTTATTTTTTTCTCCAAACTTATTCTCTCCCTATGATTTCTCTCACATCATCATAGGTGTCTACACCATGTAAATACTGAAATAATATTTTCCTATTATGATGTGCAAGGAACAAAGTACTCCATAATGAATCAATGATACGAATCTACGCATTCAGACCCACACCTACCTGTTTGATCCTGTCCCTGGATGCAGAGTACTAGAGTAGGATTTGGAGGGCTCATATTCTTCTCCTGTCATCATGATAAAAAAAAAAAATTACCATTACTATTTTTTCTAATTTTGTACAAATTTAAAACTCGGAACCCAAGTTGACTTCAAATTGTACTATCACTATCCTTCATACAATTGATTCTCCTTGAATTGTGTTATTTGATTGATTTCATTCAGATATTTTATCGATTCATTCATCATTTATTATTAAAAATTATTACAAAATATTTAAGACAAAATTCTTATCTTTCCAACGATAGAAAATATAGATGAAAGCAAATGCATAACAGAAATATATTTAGTAAAGATTAAAGAAACATAAAATTCATTTTATCCTTTTTCTTACCTTTGAACCTTTTAAGTTACTTTAATTTCAACTTATAGCTGCTGTTATTACTATGACTATTTGAGTGAACTTATAATGAATGATTGGTTCTCAGGTGAAGCTCATTAAAGAGGAATTTGGGTATGATGACGGATTCAACTACAATAAGGAGTCAGATTTTGATGCCGCTTTAAGCAAGTAATCAGTCCTAATTAGCAATTGCTTCCCGCTTGGATTGCCATAAAAGCTAGCTCCCTGCAACCGCAGATGACTTTTATGTAGTACATATAAATTTCCACCTGTCTCATTCCATGGACAAAAGAAGGATTTATTTAAGTTACCTGTATATGAAATTAAGTAAATTTTCTAATATTTCAACCGGAAATTTTCAGGTACTTTCCTAATGGCATTGACGTTTACCTTGACAATGTTGGCGGCAAAATGCTCGAAGCCGTACTCAACCATGTTAACAAGTATGCAAGGATACCACTTTGCGGGATGATATCTCAATATAATACGGTGATGAAATTGGGTTCATAGTATATTTCACTACATAATTGCATCTTAAACACATGTATACAGGGCATAGCTGACTCGAAAAGATTTCTTGTATGTGATTGTGGTTTTTTTTCCAATTAGTGACTTGTTAGTGTTGGTGCAGGTTTGGACTGAAAGAGAAGGCGTTAGAAATCTTCTAAATATGGTGGGCAAGGAAGTGAGGATGGAGGGTTTTATGCTGGAATCGTATTGGCATCGTTTTGGAGACTTTGCCGAAGATATGGAGGGATACATAAAAAACGGCAAAGTCAGGTCCAAGAATAAAATAAATATTGGAATCGAGAGCTTTTTGGATGGCTTACGCTCCCTGTTCTCCAGCTCTAATATTGGAAAAGTAGTAGTTCAAGTTAGGGCCTAGTGTCTAGCCACTACCAGCATGGTCATGATATGTACGTAATAAGTTTCTTGTCATGAGATATTGCACCCGATCGATCTCATAATTTAAGTCACTCTGTTTTAAACTCGTCTCTGAGGACTCTCTAATAATTTTTATGTGAATTGTGTAATCTTTACTGTTTACTATATAATTATTACTGGTGTGTATTAATTCGGATGAAAATGGTTAAGATCTCTTAAGCATATATGTGATCTTGGGTTCAATTCCGGCATTTATGTATATAGTAAAAACATCTTTGAGATGGATCTATACTATAGCGAATGGTTATACCCTAGAAGATAGGGGCGTAAGCAGGCCAATCAATCCAATGAACGATGGTCCGATGGCAATGAAGATCCGATGGTGGCGACAATGGTTAGTGGAGAAATATTTAATTGCTTCGGAAGCAACAGAATGGATTTTCGCATTAACTTTGTGGGTTAATATTATTTCTCATTTTTTCTGTAAATTTAATGCAATAACTAATATGTTATTTATTAAATAGAACAGAGCAAATGTATTTTCTTGCTCTTGAAACACTAAAGAAGTTCTTATCGACAGTGAGGGTCACAACATAACAATTCAATGTTAATGGTTTTATGATGGTGGCAATGACAATCTAGTGTTGAATAATTTTATTTTTTAATTATATATAAATAAATAAAAGCTTAAAATTAAATCAATATAAAAAGCAATGAAAATAACTTAAAGACATAGTTTTGTTTTTTGTAAAAATTACATATATTCGAGCTCAATAGGACCAATAGGATAACATATATTGGAGACAATCCTAGTGGAGGCAATTGTATTCGTGCTTAATAGGACTAATAGGATGACAATTAGCTCTCCCTCCCACATTTTAATGTTTTTGCATATGTAAGATTCGAATTCAAGATTTTTTATTAAGCTAGTTGAAACAACCTGATCTATTCAGGATATAGCAGATGGACTCTAACATCGGTTTTCTGATCTCCGAGCTTGATTAATTCCTATTTCAGTGGGTACTTCGCGTTTCGTCAAGTTTTCTACTGCGAAAACAACGCAAGTTGGATTTTGCTAAGAAATTAAACATATACCATTAACCTCAATGTAATTAGATATAAATTTTCATCAAATGTATATGTGTTTCTTGCTATAGTGTATGAAGCCATACGTTCTGCTGACATTTAGAAGTGTTAGGGCCGAGAGAGGAGGATCGAATGAAATCAAGGAGCACCATTAGCTTAAAGAGTTGATGCGTGAGCTCCGAGCTTAATTTAATTTTAGTTTCGTGAGGATTTATGCACCTCTTAAGGACAAATTAAAGTATGTAAAGCACTCTTTTACTCATGCAATTTATGTGGTTTTGAAGGCACAAACATTATAGGGTCCCTTTGGACCGGATCATCATCATTATCTAAAACTAGTAGGTGAAGATCCATATGTAATAAGCCTTTGGTCGGTGTTAAAAGGAATTAGCCATATATAATCCTACAGATGATATATCAGAAAAGGTAATAATAAATATGATCCTATATATATTTTTCATTTTGTTTGGGTAAATTACAGAGAAATCTATCTTTAATTTATCAGTTAATGATTCTTGTTAATAATATCAATTAAATTATAAATATGCAAATGAAGCAGGTGAACGTTTTAATGTTTTTTTTTTTAATTTTATTCTTCGCAATTTTTTTAGTTCTTGTGTCGCTATAGAGTATAGACGTCACACACAAAAAAATGGGTGTGTACATTATAGACGTACAGATTACAGAATCATGGGTATTAGATGAAGGCAACTTTTCTTTTATAAAAACGAGAAAATAAACCATAAAATAAAATGGTTTCGAAGGCGAGCCATATTTTAAGCAGTGTACTATTTTCCCATATGATGTATGTGAGTGATAGAAATGGAACTTGGGAAGCATTGTGGAGGGAAATACGCAATGATTGGGGAAGGGGTGATTAGCATGAATCACCTCCCTTTTTATAATAAGATCAGAGCGTTTAATAACATTTTAGGAGTGCAATTTAGAATAAGAATAATAATAAAAAAAGTAGCACTAAATTCCCATAAGAAAGATGATCTTCTCGATATTTTTTTTAATTACTAAATGAATTTTTTTTGTTTACGTTTTTTAAATTTTAGATGTACTTGTTTTTATTAAGTATCAGGAAAACTTTTTAAAAAAGTTGAGAAAGATGTAACAAAGCTCTACCCTTTGCATAGATAAGAAGTAAAAATAGAAGATAATAAAATAGTGAAGATAAAATAAGATAAATTACTATTTTCTCCACCATTATGTGAAGAAAAAAACAAATGATGTGATTGCTTAAAATAGTGTGAAAAAGAGAGTAGCACTAGATCAAACACACCCTTTGTCCGAGTGATGCATAAAAGAGGACACCAAGAGAACATGGTGAATATAAAAGCGCAAGAATCTAAGGGATTAATAAAGAAGAACTCCGACGATTTTCTCCACATCTCGTGTCGTACTCAGTTTTTTTTTTATATTTTTCATGCTAAATATCACGAGATCTTTTCATGAAATTAAAGCTCGCATGAATCAAACGTGACATTCGTTTTTATTCAAGACCGTTTTTCTTATCATCTCTGTGTTTCTACTTATGGGTTCACTGTATAGCAATACTTTTAGCTAGGTAGGAATTCCAATCAAAAAGGAGAACCCAAAAAAAAAAGGAAATTACTCAAATAACCCCACGCAATCACGCTATTCATTCCCACTCTTTTTGTACCAATGTGAATTTCCCGATTATCAGATGCTTTACAACGTTTTTGTATCAAATAATTCATCAGTATCATCATTGCTCATGATTGAAAAAACGTGAAGAGCACAACTTTGATTAGCACATGTATACCTTATTATAAATTACTGTTGCTGTTATTTATTATGAAAGAAGTCATTAAATTCATTTCACCTATAAATAAGTGCAATGAAAACTGTTAATTCTAATCACTAAATAGTCCGCGGAAAATGAAAGTCAGTTGCAAAGATGGCTTGCCGAACCGAAATATTACTGTTGCTGTATTCTAACTTTAATCAGTCCGCCAAATATAAGCCTCACATAATACCACAGGTATAAAGCACTCTATATATGATGCTAAGTTCTGATTGCACAAGCACTAAAACTACAAATGAAACACTTTAACTCTTAACTCTTACACCAATTTGCCTTGACCTTTTGATGGGTTGAGGGAATAGCTTGTGCTCTTAATAATTTGATTACCCTATCTAACTTACTCCAAATCTAGTAAATAACTTAATCTACATGCGTATACTTCCACGTCATTGTCCAACCCATATGAAAACTATTCTCTAATCTATCTCATTGTTTTACAATCAACACACAAACTTTTGGTATGGAGCCTATACTTGCTACTCATTAGCATATGCCCATGTTCCAACCAGTCCCAAGACCCCAAGCAAATTCTTGATCTGTGGGGCCAGGTGACGCATTAGCTTGAGTTTCAAGTCCCAATGATTGACTACCCCCTCTATGGTACCACTCTGGCGTTGGCATTTCTGAGGGAAAATTGTTGAGTAGGCTGAACAAGTCATCATCCATAGATTTCATCTCCTCAAATGGGTCCTCAGCAACTAGTTTTTCCCCTGCGAATCAGAAGTTTCGTGTAGCTTTTAGTGAATTATAAATTTATCGTATACGTATATATCCAAACATGCAAACTTTAGTTGATACAGAAGTGTGCAATGAGATAGCCAAAATATTTGTCCGAAATGAAATGGGTCACTTCCACTTTATTATCTTGTCCACTTATTTTGTGTGAAAGATTGTGAGAACTTTTTCTCGCAGAATAAGACTATTCTTCTGCAAAATACAAAGTAATAAAAGTAAGGAAATCAAATTCATCAAAGACAAGAAGAATGAATAGTTTCATTTCACCTGTTGACAATTGAGAAGGGCTGAAATCAATAACCCTTTGATTTTCAATGTTATTAGCGTCTCCAGTGTTGTTCTTCATTGTTGTTGGCTCCAAAAACATAGCAGCGTGATCTTCCTTCTCATTAGCATATTCATCTAATGCCATGCTTTTCCTCTTACAAGATAACTTATTCCTTGCAAAGGTTGAATCCTCGCTCTTTGACTTGTCGTTGCGAGAAAGGCCTTGAGCCTCCACCACCACAGCATCCAAAAGGCCACTGTTACCTTGAGGGGATAATGGTGCAACTTCATAGTAGTCATTAACCACGCTTGAACTTTCCATCAAGCCATCAACACCACTAGTATAAGATGAAGCAGGAGTTGCCGAGCCAGGTGGTGATTGGCTCGGAGATATCTCAGTGCTCGGGCCTAGTACCAATGGAATTGTGGAATTGGGAGCAAAACTCCGCAGGTTTAACAAAGTGGAGGATGATGATGGTGATGATCCATAAGGAGAAATGGGGGATAATGGCAGAGCACTATTTGCATTACTGCTGCCATTGTTTGGAGTGGTGTAACAAGCAGGATTATTATTCGGTGGATTTGGGAGAGGATTCAAGGCAGAAAAATGGGTTGGTTCATTGAGAGTTTTAGGGTAGCATGAAGATAGGAGCAAAGAAAATGATGGATATGAAGAGAAAGGTTGTTCAAAGCAGTGTTTTTTCTGTAGAAGGAATGCATTGGCTTCATCTTGAACGTGTGGAGGATAAAGAGGTAACCCTGCTCTCTGGCGCCTTTTCATTCTTGTATTCCAAAAATTCTTTATTTCATTGTCTGTCCTCCCAGGTAGCTAAAAGTAGAAAACATATAAGGATCTACGGTTAGAGAATCAAGTCCGAACGAAAACTTAAAAATAAATAAAAAGGCGTAAAGTTAAAGTTGAGTGAGCTTTTAAGATGGTGTGGGTCCAAATGAGAGTATAGCAGTGTGATGAGATACTAAGGTAAGAAACAAAAATGGCAATTTGAGATTCAGACCAAAGAGTACTGGTGAGGTTTGCTTCTGGACAATTGTTTTTGGGAAATCCAAAATCCATCAATATAAACAAAGTTAGATTAAGACTGGAAAAAGAAACACAATTGAAGTTCAAAAGGAAGAAAACTTCTTTTTTGCTTTTAATAAAGTATTGGAACTGTAATAAAATTGCAGTGAGCATACAATATAGCACATAAAAATAGAAAATACACAGAAGAAACAGAAATTAAACAAAGTATGACTGATCTTTAATCAGAATCAAAATCTGGAAACAGGGTCTCCAGATATAAAAACAAGCAAACATAATTTCAACAGTGCCAGTCATATAGATGATCCAAACTCATCAGATGACAACACAATCACATCACGATTAGAACGAAGCAATCAAAGTTATCTTTTGAAACCAAAATGATTGCACTCAAAACCATGATCAAATAAAACCACAGAAAGCCCCAAAAACATAATGACACGAGTACAAACCCCAGAAGATTGAAAAAGAAACAAAAGAAATACTGTTAGCATTGTTGTTGTTATTATTATTATTATTATTATTATTATAATTATATATGCCCATATAGCTAGGTAGATAGCTAGCGTGATATTGTTATATACCTGCGCAGCCATTTGAGCCCATTTGTTTCCAAGCTTAGCATGAAGCTCGATGATGATTTTCTCTTCTTCCTCAGAAAACGCACCCTTCTTCAGATTAGGCCTAAGATGATTGGCCCATCTAAGCCTACAACTTTTGCCGCACCTTGACAACCCAGAATTCTTCTGCACAGAATTCCATTTCCCTTCACCATGCTTCTTCACGTACTCTATCAGGATCGAGTCTTCTTTAGGCATCCAAGGCCCTTTCTTCATTCGAGCACTCGCCGCCCCGCCTTCATCTCTAGATTCTTCGTTATCATCAACAATGTCCTCTTTGGCTTCACTGTTGTTGTTGTTGTTGAAGATTATTCTCACCATAGTTGCTTGCACCAATATGAGGAAATAATGAAATAACAACAAATAAATAAAAGTAAAGACCCTCTTAAAAGTTATGTAGCTTCTTCTTCTTCTATGGTATAGAGTGAATGTGATAGGTATGCTACAAGAAACTGATGAGAGATATATGGGTTAAGACTTAATAAGAGTTTCTCTCCCCTCTGAAGATCATCAGATAAATAATGAAAAAAGAGAGGAGAGATTAAAAAGATGAAAAAGAAAAGAGAAAGAGCAAAAGGAACAAGCCTTTGTCTTCTCTTAATTTTTTTATTTTATTATTATTATTATCATTAGTTTTTTCTATATTCAGACAAAGACAGTGGGATTTAGGGAGAAGAATCTGCAAAGGTGAAGAAAGAAAGCAAATGGGTTTAGGATTGTGAGGGAGAGAGAGGGAGTGATGTGGGGCCAAAGAGCTTTGGAGAGGGTTTTTTGTTTTGGTGCTTTAGAGAGAATTCAGAGAAGAAAAGGAAGAGAAGGTGATTGATTGATTCATATAATTAGAGGTGTGAGCTACCATTTCGGATCCGCATTGCATGCTAAGAGCAATGTTTATACTCCATGGACGCGTTTATCATCTTCACCTTTTTTTCGGTTCACATACATATACACATGCAGAATATTGTTACAATGCACAATTGCCATTCTTTTTCTTTTATATGAAATTCACTTGAAAAGATGTTGAAAAATGAAAACTAAGAAACAAATAATTTCGTAAGAAGGCAGGAGAAAAAAAGGCTGGCTTGACTTTTTCCCTGTTTTTGCGTCATACACTTCTATTTTTATTTTGGACATTTCTGTAATGAAGATATCCATCTTCTTTTTTCTTTATTAGATGTCCAATTAATGTCAAAATTCTTTAGGTACTATGGCAATACTTTTCTTTTCTTTTTTTTTCGATATGTTAATATGACATGCCTTATAACATTATTTTGAAATTGCAAGATGCGTGAAATTTAAAGAAATAAATAGAAAATTACTTGCAAAAATTTTGCTTGTGTATGAAATTTTTTTGGCTTGAACTATTACACCTAGCTTCAACCATTGAATAGGCATCATTAATTATTGGTTTTAATAATAAATACATTTTTCAAAGAGTTTAATTTTTTACAGTTTTATCAAATAGCGTATTGTCACATTGGTAAAAATAATTGAGTCTTATATTTATTACTTAAAAAATTATCAAAGTTTATAATTTGATTAGATAATAATATAAATTTTTTTTTACATCACTAATTTACCAAAATTAAACTCTTTTTCAAATTTATAATATTGTATTTTTCCTTTCGGGTTTTTGTATCTAATTGTCTTTACTGTATCACTTTTGAATAGCAATCATAACAGCAGTGCTTCATGGCACAATTAATTTTTTCGTCAACACAAAACGAATGACGTGTACCGAGTTATGCAAAGAGAGACTTTACCAAAAAATAAAAAATTGTCTTTACCAAAAAATAAAGTTCTGCAGAGAGCGAGAGAGAATATGCAAGAAAGAGGGAAAAAATTTCTTTACAAAGGAAACGCGGTTATCTTCACCTGGGATTTAGAATTCGTGAGCCGTTTCATGAATAATTTCCATAATATTAATAATTTTTCCAATCCTAATATAATGATTCTTCTCCACAATATAATTAACGCCCTCCATTATGTGTAATGTATATGCATTTATATAAAAAATATGGTTTACACTCAACAGTTAATGATATATAAATAAAATAGTTTATAAGTCAAAAATGGTTTATAATAATTTTTAGAGCTTTCTCCTGTATACTACTAGAAACATGCGAGTTATGGTGGATTTTGTCAGCAGGCTTTTTTTTTTTCCCACGGTCTTATTGACTAATTTACCAGCGGAGTAGGGAAAAAATTGGAAGCACTAAAAAGGAAAACAAAAGAATCAGGCAAATACATTACCTGTGGATTTTTCACTGGTAATTCCTCCATAAAATTGTCACATTTTACAGCTACGTTGGCTCACCAATTACGTCAAAATATCCCACCCTGTAAGTGGCGCACCAATATTCACATCAAGGTTATATTTGATTAAAAAGTAAAATTAGTGATAAAATTTATCTAGATAAATTTTATGTGTAAAATAATATATGCAATTTATCTAGATAATTTTTTTTTATTTTTACTCCCTAACTAAACGCACCCGAAAAGGCACCTGTAGAGTAATTTAGTATGGGGGAAAAAAAAAGAATGCCTCTAATGAGGGAAAATCTTCCGGTGAAAATTGGTTAAAATAATTAGCTTAATAATTACTAGGGAAATTTCACTGGTGATTTACTAAATGAAACTATGTTTTAGGTGAAGCATTGCCGGTGGAAAAATCCACCGGTAATTGTAGAGCGTGAAATGTGCCTCTACAGTTTGCACATTCCCGAGGGAAACTATGCTGATAAGGTGATTTGTGAAAACACATCGTTTTATTAATATCATTACTGATCGCGATGGAAATTTCATTGATAAGTGCGACACAAAATTTCGTTTTCATGAGTGCGACACATACATCGTTTTAAAATCACTCTACAACTCTCATTCTCTCTTATCTCTTTTTCTACCCCTCACCTCTGTTACGATTTTCCTTCGATTCTACCGTCGTCACACCTCCATTGAATGTAAGGAGACCACCGTTGTGATACTCTTGAAGTCCTTTACAACTTAATCAGGTTTTTTTTTATTTGATATAAATTTTTGTGAGCAATTTGTTGCCCAGTATTTTTTGTTTAGGTTGTTGCCCACTCCATTGCAGCCACACAAGGTAGATTTTTTTTTTTTTTGTAAATTTTTGCCATACTAAATGGATTTTTTCTAACTTAAATTTATCATTTTATTAATTTATGGAATGTTTACTTTCCAATGCATTTAGAGAATTACCTACCTTATTTAAAAATCATGGACTAGTTGAGCCAATATTTCAGAGACTTATATTTGTCCACTCTCAGGGTTGAAAATCTCTAATCATGGAGAAAAACAATCCATGTATTGTTCTTCCATGCATTGTTTGTATTTTAATTTTTCATATTTTGTGTTGATTATTTTTCATGCATTTTTGCTTTTTCTTTTAGATATGGCACCTAGAGGGGGAAGAAGAAGAAGCAGAGGCAACGTGAGAATCAGACATGCACCCTTCTCGATCAGACCTCCACCATTGTTGCTCACACCTCCACCTCCAATCCAAAGTTAAATACCAACTCCGTTGATGATGATGATAATGCCATCGACTTTGCCTGCTGATGATGTTGCAGTTTTACTTCTTTTTTGTAGACTTTGTTATATTATTTGTACACTTTTTATGACATTTGCACTTATTTTTATTTTTAAAATTTTAATTCTAAAATATTTTCCTCATGATTTATTTGTTCATATATTTGTCTAATTTGTGTTATTATCAATTTTATTTATCTATTGATAGCTATATTAATTAAAAACTAGGATTAATTATTTTTTAATAAATTCAATAACAAAATGAAATGAATAAAATTAGTAGCTATGGTAATAAACTAAATAATAAAAAAAAATATTGACGGTAGATTTTCTCTGATAATAGTTGCACATTTCTTCTTTATTTTTTTTATTTTTTTACATTTAGCTCATACCAGCAGAAATTCTGCTAGTAAACTTATTAAATAAATAAAAATATTATCACATTGCTAGCAGACTTTATCTGGATAAATTATTTTCTTCCACGTAATATTAAAGGCTAAATCTGCTGGAAATTTAACAAATATATGCTAGTATTTCCATGACAAATTTTGGAGGAAACTTAAAAATTCATTACCGAGCGAGGGAAATATGCACAAAATTATTCCCCTAAAATTTATTCCTCACCAATGCACCAAATCTTATGAACCAAGTCCCCATTTGATACATAGGATAATATCTTATCATATTAGTTAATATTATAAGACCTCGTTTGATACATAATATAAGGTTTGATAGTATTAGTTAATACTATAAAGTCAATTTTCATCATACATTTGGTGTTACATATGATAATAAAATGTTATATAATCAAGTCATTTTTATCCTATAACTATATGATTAATAAGTTATCATGTCCAAAGAAGCTTTATAACACCGGATAGCATTAATTTTACTAGTTAAGCCCAAATTAACCTTGAATTACCGTTCTACGCCAATGCCCCATCCCCTGCCCACTATAACACTAGTAGCTAGCCACCCACTAGTCATTGCTCCCCGCCAATCGATGCACACCTGCGATCGGTTGCGACCTACCAATGTGCCTCCAATTGCTGCTCATCGCCTGTCATCGTCCCACACCCGCTAAACCCTATGTGTGGCGCTGGTCTACGCTTGCCAACTAGTCCACCACCAATTATGTGATGCACCAAATAATAGATAATATAAAAACTTATACAATGGATTCCTTATATTGTACTAATAAAACTTATATTATTATGTCTAATTCTATTAGGCCTCGTTTTTGTCACATGTTTGATATCATATGATAGAATAGTGTTATACGGTTTAACCATTTGTATAATATTCTCATCTCAAGTGACTTGATTACACTTGATAATATTATTTTTACTAGTCAATCCTAAATTAATCCTAACTTACTCTTCTACATCAATGCTCGACCTTGCTCTTTGCCCACCGGCTGCCCTTTAGCAGTTGTTGCTAACCCGCTCATACGCCGACGATTATGTGGTGCACCAAATGTACACTTGATAGGATAAAACTTTATACAATGGATTCCGTATATTATACTATCAGATTTATATCAAGTATAATACTATCTGGTCTCATCGTATATGATATACTAAACAAGGCCTAATACTAGGGATGCCAATGGCCTGGGTGGGGATGGGGGTTAGTCCCCTATCCTGCTCCTATGGATGAATATTTGCCCTCATCCCTGCCCTATATCTGTGTGAGTATCTATTATTATGTTACCTCGTGGATACCCACTATATCATTAAAATTTATAAACAAAAAATTTTAAATATAAAACAAATGAAGAATATTTATAACATCATAGTTTTTATTTTGTCCAATAAATTAAAGATATCAAAACGTAATTCAAATGCATTTTAAATCCAGCAACTTAATCACCCGAAATAGTAGCATTCAATATATCCAACATTGTCTTTTTTCTGGTCAAACATCAGTAACAAGATAAGTTGTGTGATAAGAGAATAGGAATGGGAAAATAAGTTTTTACAATTTATATATATAAAAATGAAAAAAATTAAGTAATTCATATGTAGCAGGTACCGTAATTCATATGTAGCAGGTACCTACAGGCACGGGAACGGTAATCTCCACCCCACCCCATTTAACAATAAGGGTTTTAAAATCCCCATTTCCATTACTCGTGAAGAGAAATCTTTATCCCCATTTCCACCCGATTGTGGGTATTATCCGCGGATACTCACGGGGTGGGTATTATTGATATCCCTAGTTAAATTGCATATTCATTTTGGTCCTTTGTTAATTAAACCATTCAAAATCTGGACAAATTATCTAAAGAAAGCTACTAACTTACCCATTGTCCTTCTCTCTCTCTCTCTCTCTCTATATATATATATATATATATATTGTAGAAACAATTTTTTTTAAAATTATATTTAACAATAAAATCCAAAAATTTGCACCTAGTTTACCTTTTTTTTATTTTATTATAGTTCGTTAATTATTCCTTTTGAAAAAAATGAAAAATGAAAAATTTTGCTGTTTGTTTTTTTTGTATTTCAAAAAAAAAAAAAATAAAGAAAAGTAAAATAAAAAATAAGGGAGTCACGGGCTCTGTCTCCAGGCTTCTCTCCTTGTTTTCCTTCCCCCGAAACAAGCCCGTGAAGCATGGGGATAGGGGAAGGCGTGAAAAATAAAATGGACACAATGATGATGTCCTGGAATTTGGGATCTCTTTTTCGACAGAGCTAAAAAATAACGTAGGGTATACATATTGAGGAGGATCAGAGAACAAAAAAAATGAGGGAAGACACCCAAGAAAAAAATAAAAACACAGAAACATCAGAACATCAAGGAGAACTTGAAAAAAATCGACAAGAACCAGTCCACATACAACCCAGAAAGAGAAAATCAGAAGCAGCAGCAGCCTAGGTATTCATCAGTATCGTTTTTTTAAAAAAAAAAAATTGATAAAAACAAAAAATGACACAGTGAGGCCGCGGCCTCCCTTGCTCCGCTGCGGCCTCTTCCCCTTTCTCTTCACCACTCCTCCATCACCCATCCTCTATCATCTTCTTCCTTCATCTCATCCCTCTCATAGCCTACAACACTAAACCACCATGAAAGCTCTCCAGCACCATCATCACGAACTCGAGACCCCTTCCTCCTCTATCTTCTCTCATCACCTTCACCTCAACATCATCACCACTCCATTCCCAGCTCAAGCACCACCATCACAGCCCCCTCCCTTCCTCTCAGCCTCCATCCTCGTCCTATCCTCCTCCCTCACCGCGGCCATCGTCTTTTCCTCCCTCTTCCCTGATCTCGCGAATCCAGCACCTCGAACCACCTCACCGTCGCGAAACCACCTTCTCGGACCTCCACCAGGAAACCCATCCCTCCCTCAGATCTCTCTACACCCTCACCGGCCAACTACCATTATCATCATCCTTCCACCAACCGAAATCTCCTCTTTCCACCATGGGATGCCAGCGGTTGCCACCATCATGTAGCTCAACCACCTGAAGTTTTTCATCAGACCATAAATAAACCAAACACAAAGTTGGAAGCAAGAATTAAAAGAAGCTAAAAAAAAAGGAAGAGGCCACATGACGCTTTCCTCGGCGAACCTCGGCTGCGAGCAGGCTACCGGTAGCTCCTCTTCCTCGTCATCATCAACCGCGAACATCCACCCTTCTCGGCCCTCCATCGCATGCGTCCAGCCTCCCCTCTGCGCTCTCCTCGCTGCGAACTCAGCTGTTCTTGACATACCCCACTGCCGCGTGAAGACCGCAGGTGGTGTTTCCCCTTTCCGATCTGAAGCTTCCTTTCTCTGACCACCGTCGCACAAGACCGCACCTCCGCCGTGGGTCATCCTCGCCGTGCCGCGGCTCCCCTTCTCTTACGGCGTGACTGCAACCTTCGAACCACCTCACCACCGTGTCTGATTTCGCGACTCCCCTTCCCTTTACATGGTCACTGCCACGAACCCACCTCCTCTGCCCTCTCGCACGGCCCCCCCTTCGCCCGCGTTGCCACCGCACTGGATCTCCTCCTCTAGCCGAATCTCTTTGTTTCTCCCTACCTCTCACCGCCTTTTCTTCCCTTGTGAACTTGTGTGTGTAGAAGATAAAAGAAGAGAAGAGAAGTCGAGTGTGTGTGTGTGTGCGCTCAGGAAAGAGAATCCGTGAGTGAAGAGAGAGAGAGGAATAGTTTTGTTTTTTATTTTTAGTGTATGTGAGTATGAGTGAAAAAGAGAGTTGTGTGTGTGTTGAGTGAGAGGAAAGAGTCCGTGAGTGTGTGCGTGTGTAAATTGGGGATTTTTTTTTAATTTTTATTAATTTAGTTTTGTTTCTTTTTGTTGAATTAGGATTTAAATTTAAGTTTGGAGTTGTGTTTGTAAGGTTAGTTTTTTTTTTTTTTATTCTTAGGTTTATTTGCTGGATTTGACATTTTATAGGTTGGCTTGATTTGAGAATTGATTGTCTAGTTAAGTTTTTCTTTTAGTCTTTGGTTTTGATTTAGTTTAGGCCTAAATAAAAGTTTTAAGTTTGTAATAAATATTTTGTTTTTTTTTTTTTGATAAAAAAAAAGAGAAGAGAATTTATAATATGTGTTCTTTTATTTTATTTGAACGAAATTAGGTAAATTAAAAAAGAAAAAAACAAGTTATTCAATTTAATTTTATTTTATTTCATCTTATTATTTTGGGTGAATTTAATGTTAATGTTTCTATTAATTGAAAAAGACTAAAAAATAAAATTAGGACCATTCTTTAGTTTAATTATTTTATATGTTCATACGTTTTGTTTAAATTAACTATAATGATGTTCATGAATATTTTTTTAGTGTCTTGCTTAGATTAAGAATGTTTGTGTCTTGTGTTTTTAGTTCAATTATACTCTTGCTTATGTGTTTTGATTAAAATTAATTGTGTAATTGTAATATTTTACATTTCTAGTTTGATTATTTTACATATTTTTGTGTATTTGCGTTTGTGAATTACTTATTTAGTTTTGTTATTTTATGTGACTATGTGTTTTGTGTGTAGTTAGGTTATGAATTATTTTTTTTTTCTCTTGGTTTAATTATTTTATGTGTTTATATGTTCATTTAAGTTAATTGTGTTTAATTTTATGGGTTCCTGTTAAAATTAGAATTGTTTATTTAAAAAAGGGAGTTTTATCCATTTTGGATTTAAAATAAGGATTTGAGTATTTTATTTAGATTTATATGCTTGATTAATTGATGAATTGTATAAAAAGGGGTTAATCGAGCCGAGACGGTTTGTTAATCTCATGTTTCAGCATATTTTAGCTGCGACGGCTTGATATTCAAAGTCTTTTCAAAAATAGAGTTAATTTGACCGCGACGGTTTGTTAACTTTATGTTTTAGGATATTTCAGCTATGACAGCTTGATATTCTAAAATCCCCTTTCAAAATTAGATTTTCATTTTGTTTGTAAATATTTTATTATTACTTCATTTTTTATATTATATTAATTTGAGTTAATTATTAAATTGTAAATATCTCTTTTCAAAAATAGAGTTAATTTAACTTAGTTGCTTTTAACTTTAAATTTCAGAATATTTTAGCTGTGACAGCTTAATATTCTAAAATTCTCTTTCAAAATTAACTTTTCATCACTTAATTTATTTGTAAATAATTTTTCTAACATTTTTCTATACTATTTGTGTATCTTGTTTTATTTATAAATTTCTTTTTCCTAATTTTTGTTTCAAAATATTTTATTTAACTTTTGTTATTGTAGATAAAGAGCTAATTTAGCCGTGACGGCTTGTTAACTCGATATTTCGGTCATTTGAGTTGTGACAGCTTAATGACCTGAAAATTTCCTTAAAAAATTTGTTTTTTTAATATATAAAAAAAAATCAATTTCTTCTTATCTTATTTGTAAATATTTATTAGTTATTTTAATTTTTGATTTAATTTTCTTTTTTTTATTTATTTCAAATAATAAGGTTAATTTAGCTATGACAGCTTGCTAACTTGATATTTGGATATCTGAGTTGTGACAATTCGATATTCCAAATATCTCTCATAAAGTTTTTTTTCTTACAAAAATACCAAAAATAAATCTTCACTTCTTTTTAGATTCTATTTGTAAATTTTTTTATTTAGAACAATTCTTTTTTTAAAATTATATGCTTATTGTCAAATGTTTTCGTTTCAAATAAAGAACGGTTAACTTAGTCGTGACGACTAGTTAACTCATTTTCAGGACATCTGAATTATAACAGTTCGGTACACTAAAAATTCTTTTCTTTTAAAAAATAATTTCCTTTTAATTGTCTTGAAACAGAAAATAAACGTTTGAAAAAGGTTATTTATTTAATCTGCACAGTTAATTAAAGGTACCGTCTAAGGACGGGTGTACTAGGGTGCGTGGGATTAAATTCCTGCCCTTCCCTATACATAACCGACTCCCGAACTCAAACTGGTTTCAAAGTCTATTCTCTAAGAAATGGGTTTTTCCAACGTTTTCCCAATGTAAATAAACTTGGTGGCGACTCCAAAATTTTCAAACTAATTTCTCTATTCTTTTTTCGCCGTCCCCGTCGCGATCCCGATTGCGACAGATGGCGACTCCACTGGGGAATTCCAAGAGAGTCAGGCCTGTTTTAATTAGTTGTGCGAATTAAATATAGCCTCTTGATGTTTGTTTTCCTTTCTTTATTTTACTTTGTCTAATATTGTATGCTTCGTCTATTTACAGAATTTCATTTTTCATGTGTTTATTTATAGTGATAGCTTTATTTGTTAAAACCTTAGGGTAGATGACTGTTACTGAATGTTGTACGTGTCTGTTTGAGTTGTTTTTGCAGGAATTAGTCGTGGGTAGTCTTTAGGTTTCAGGTTTGTATGCTCTCTTCACACACAACACTTACACAATAATCACACGAGTGGGGCCCTATACCCGGGTCTGAGTGTAACTTGAGATAGGAAAGAGATTGTGTAGCGGTAGCCATTTTGGATGTTCATCCTGTTTGGTTATCGCGAAAATCTCATCTAGAGTGTGATTCTTTCATGAATGCCCTACATCTAGCGGTTCACCTGCTGTTGTGGGTAACGTTCTGAAATGAATCTTAACTCTAGAGGCCGTAGAACTCTGAGGATATAGACCCACCCAGTGAAAGTGTTCACAAGGTAGAACGACCATAGGACCATAGAATTAACCTCCAGAATTTACCTCACATAGGACACAAAGAGAGCGTGCATTTTCCTTAACTCCTTTCTTTGTACATAATTTCCTATCATTGTCCTTTGTACATAATTTCTATTCATTTCCTAAATTGTTTACTTTTCCTTCTTTCATTTAAATCAAAATTTTCTTTCTATTATGGCAGGTTTGTTAGAAAGTTGAGCTGAAATCTTATTATGAGTATCTTTGGGAAAATGGAAACAAATATGAGACCAGACAGTCAGAAAGGTGAAAAGTTAAAAAGAACTCTACGTCTCAAAGCCAAAACACCTGACACAAAAAGTCTGAGATCTTTGGGTCAACTACTGAAGTTACCACAACGCCTGTCTCTCATCAAAAAATATGAAAAGATTTTGAACCTCTTAGAAGTAGAAGAGTAGGAAGAGGCAATCACAGCACTGGCACAGTACTATGATCCTCCACTCTGATGCTTCACTTTTCAAGACTTCCAATTAGCACCTACTATTGAAGAATTTGAGAAAATCCTGGGACTGCCACTAGAAGGAGAAAAACCTTATCACTATCAAGGACATTATCCTTCTTTGCATACAATATCAACTGTCTTAAGGATAGGTGTGAAAAACTTGCACGAAGCACAGCAGTGTAGAAATGGGACTTACGGATTCTCAAGGGATTATCTCGAAGAGCATATGCGCCGTTTAGCTCAAGTTGAAGATTGGGATGCTTTCATAGATGTACTGGCACTCACCATCTACGGCACTGTCTTATTTCCGAACATTGAAGGCCTTGTAGACTCTGCGGCTATTGACGTATTCCTTGCTCGCAAGTTCTATGGTCATAATCCCGTTCCAGCCCTCCTGGCAGATGTTTATTGTACTCTGAGCTTTTGCCATGAGAGAAATGGTAAGAGAATTCTGTGCTGTTTACCGATGCTATATGTGTGGGTTACTTCGCACATATTCCAGAGGAATTACAAGGCGCCTTGTCCGATTGAAGACCTACGAATGCATAACATCAAGAAGAAGAGTGGACAAGAGTGGGCTCAAGACCTGGCCAAATTGGATGAAAAGATGATACGATGGTATCCTTGGAGGGATGATGGTCAAACTCTGATTTATCAGTGCGGAAGCTTTCCAAATGTACCTCTCATGGGTACCCGAGGATGCATAAACTACAATCCTGTCTTGGTGTTACGCCAACTCGGTTATCCCATGATGGGACCTCCTTCTGAAGCCGCAGTTACTCCGTTTGTCTCATATTATCAAGACTCCAAAGACATTGACCTATTCCAGAAGATCCGGTCCGCTTGGAACAAGGTTGTCAAGAAAGGAAAAGAATTGGGAGTTAGGAGTTGTGCTGTGAAAGAAAGTTATCATCAATGGGTGAAAAATAGAGCTCAAGAGATCAAGCTGCCCTTCAAGGTCATAACTGTTACTCCTTTGGACGATGCATCAACCTGGGGTTTCCATGGAAATGAAGAAATCAAAGAAGTGAAGGAGAAACTAGACAAGGTTGAACAAGAAAAGATGCAAGTAGAAGCTGAGTTGAAAAGTGTCCGCCATAATTACGCAACGTTAAAGCGAGAAAGTACTGAAAAAGATCAAGCTCTAGAAGGAACAAGCAAGAGGTTGAAGATGGGGCATGAACACATGATGAAAACCAAGGAATGCCTCAAAGCTGCCAACAAAGAGCTTGGACTTCGAAGACAGGAGCGTGACAAAGTGCTAGCTGAAAATCAACAATTGAAAGACTTACTTCGAAAGGCCAAAATTGCTGAAGAAACCGCGCTAAGAGGCGAAGAACAAATGAAACAACAAATGGAAGAATTGAACAATGAATACCAAAGGAAGATTGAAGAGCTAAGTCAACACATGAATGATGAGATCATGGAATATCAAGTTACCTTTGGAAGAAGAAAAGGAAAGAGTTGCAAGTTTGGATTCCGAAATACAACATCAGAACCACATTATTCATGAGCTGAAGACTCGCTTCTCAAACTTGGCAGGATTAGCTAATGCGGCCATTGAAGATGTTCCAAGATACTTAGGATTGGCTGAGCAAGGAATAATCCCTTTCAAGACCCCAATCGAGATTTGTAATTTTGTTGACTATTGTAAAGACTTGATTGGAAGAATGAAGCAAATGATTACTGAGAGATTTTGAGGAAGGCATTTGTGGCTTTACAATGTATTCTCTTTTGTTGTTGTGAGAATCAATGTAAGAAGGATGATGGTTGTAATATGCCTTCATGAATAAAAGAATCTTTGTTTCTCTGTATTGTGTTGGTCTCGTAGCAATGTCCATGACTTAGTACTTTTGAACGAGACGTTCTGAGGAACGGTTATCATCAAAGATACTCACATCAAGACTCGGCTCGATGATTTCTAACAAATAGCCATGTTTTTATCTCTTACCTTTCACTAAAATTGTTTTCTGAATCAGGTAAAACTTCGTCACAATTGGGCGCCCAAGGAAAACCGATACCGATCAAACTCGAATTCACAATACCAGAGCCCGGACCAAAATGGCTGGAGGGAATGGTGACGCAGAAAGGGGTATCCCAATCACAACTACTTCTGAAGGAGGAAGAAATCTGAGCAATGAAGTTGACGCGGTGAGAGGAAAACTGAATGAACTGTCAAATAACCAAGGAAGATTGGAGGATATGATGCGGGCCATACAAGAAGCACTTAATCTATTGGGAGCTCATTCAGCGAATGTGCAACCAAAGACCACGACACTGGGTATGCCTGTGGTACCGAGTGCAGCTCTAAACGTCACTGTAGGGATGAATGATATGGGTGAAATCCCGAATAATCTCCATGGGCAACCACCGCCCACGATACCATTGGTAATCCCTATTGGAGAAGGTTATCGTTCCTTGGAAAATGTGAAAACTCATGAACATGGGCATGTTACCCCTGTCTGGGAGCAACCTCGTGTGGTCATCCAGAAGCAACCATCCTCCTCAGAAAATAGTCGTGCAGAGGCAGAAAAAGGAAAGTTCAAAGAGGAATGGATGGAGAAGATTCAAGAGCAGATTCGAGCTATTCAAGAACCTAGCCCCTATGGGTATGTGGAAGTTGAACAACTCTCGCTCTTCATCGATGTAGTAATCCCTAGGGACTTCAAGGTTCTTGACTTCTCAAAGTATGACGGGACGGGTAATCCTCTTTTTCATCTGAAGAGTTATTGTACTAAGATGGCGATATGGTCAAAGGATGAAAAGTTTCTCATCAACTTCTTCCATAAAAGCCTGATGGGACCTGCTCTGGAATGGTACATTCAACTAGACCATTCAAAAATTTCTAGCTGGAGAGAATTGACAGATCTGTTCATGAGCCAATACAAGTTCAATCTTGAGGTGGCACCTACACGGGAGCAATTAAGCTCTATGCAGAAGATGAAGGATGAATCATTCAAGCAATATGCTCAAAGATGGAGAGCCTTGGCTGCCCAAGTTCAACCACCGCTCATCCCGACTGAAATGTGTTTATACTTCTTGGGAACCCTAGGATCCCCGTATATTGGGGCAATGGTAGGAGCAGCATACAAAGACTTCTCTGAGTTGATAACTGCTGGAGAAAGAATTGAAAGCTTAGCAAAAGCCGGCAAGCTTCCCGTGAACAGTGAAGACACTAGAAAGAGTTTCCCACCCAGAAAGAAGGAGATAGATGTGAATTATGTGCATGGTCAGCAATCATTCGTCCCACCATACACACCAACCCGACCACGATCATACCAAACCCCTATCCCTCACTATCCACCATATCAAACCACACCAACCGCAAATACTGTTCCATATTTCCAACCCCAAGTTAACAACCTCCACATAAGGCCGTATCAACCAAATTTCGCCCAACATACACCCCAGCACCTCAACCAAATTTCCAAAACTAAAATCGTAATCGATTCCCCAATTTCCCACCTTTCCCAAAGCTATCTATTTCGAATGCTGATCTGTTTCAAAAGTTAGTTGATGCTCATTTGATCTCGGCATATCCTGTGCACCCATTAGAACCACCATACCCAGCTTGGTACAACCCGAACCTGACCTGTAAATACCACATGGACATAGCAGGGCATTCCATTGAGGATTGCGAAGGTTTCAAAACAGCAGTAAGAAGGTTAATCGCTTGTGGGAGGCCAGACTTTCAAGAAGATTCAAAACCGGATATTGTTAACAACCCGATCCCAAAACACGAAGGAGGAAGTCGTGTGAATGCCTTGGAGGTGGAAGAACCTCTAGTTAAGAAGGTTATGGGTCTCCGAACTCCTATGGAGAAAGTGTTCAATGGTTTGAAGGAGGCAGGGTACCATATCGCAGCCTCTGCATCCATGATAAAAGAGAATGAGAAAGATGACATAAGGACGAGCTGCATATACCACTCTGGAGGTTTTGGTCATGATATAGAAAGTTGTGGGGATTTCAAAGCTCGAGTACAAGAATTACTCGACCTGGGTGTGATTCAACTGAAACAGAAATCGAATCTTCCTGAGGAGGTGAATGTGATTGATCGCTTCATACTCCGCATCCCTCCACTGAATCGAGCTCCGAAGCCAGAGAAAGTGGTGATCACCGTGAGGAAACCAGCACCATTCAGTTACGAGGATACACACGCTATCCCTTGGAACTATGAAACTAATGTGGAGGCAAATGGAGATATAGGGGAAACCTCGAAAGCCCAAGTGGTAGCGGAGGTAAAAGGAATAACAAGAAGTGGAAGAATTTACGGACCCGGAGAATTGGAAAAAGGAAAGTTTGTCGAGGAAGAGAACATGGGAAAGGGTTTTGGTGCAGATAGAAAAGAAAGAGAAGAAAATGAAGAAGAGGAGTTCTTGAAGATCATGAAACAAAGTGAGTACGACATACTGGAGCAATTGAAAAAGACTCCTGCTAGAATCTCCCTGTTGTCACTAATCTTATCATCTGAATCTCATCAAAAGGCAGTGCTGAAGGTCTTGAAGGATGCTTATGTGAAACCGGATGTCTCACTGGAGAGTATGGTGAATATGGTAGATCCGGTAAAGCATGTTAATATGATCACTTTCTCAAATGAAGAGATTGTATCACAGGCCAACCCACGAGCACTGTATGTAACCCTCAAATGCAAAGGCTATATAGTGCCTAAGGTTCTCATTGACGGAGGGTCAGGATTAAATGTCTTGCCAGCATCAACTTTGAGCTACTTGTCAATAGGCAAAGACGATATTTCACCGCAAGTGATGATCGTGAAAGCTTTTGACGGAGCGAAGAAAAACATCCTGGGGAAAATAGTGCTGCCATTGGAAATCGGCCCGAGCCGATTTGAGATTTTATTCCAAGTGATGGAGATTGAGTCTGATTACAATATGCTGCTGGGAAGACCGTGGATTAACAATGTTGGTGCTGTTCCTTCAACCTTGCATCAAAAGGTTAAATACATTGAAAATGATTCAGTCATTACAATCCATGGAGAGAAGGAAATCATTGTATCTAAACCTGTCTCACTTCCATATGTTGAAAATGTGGAGTTAGTGGAAAGCGACTTATGGCACGACGGAGGTAGTAGGACTGAAGCAAGAACAGAATGAGTTCCCAAGGCAAGATGTCAATCAGGTAGTGGCTCATATCATGACCAAAAATGGTTATCTGCACGGCAAAGGGCTGGGACCACGGTTGCAGGGTATCAAAACACCTCTATCTATCTCAGGGAAACCTAACCGATTTGGTTTAGGATATGAGGCATCATTGGAGGAGCAGATCAAGACCATGGCTCTTGAACCAAAGAAACCCAATGAGAAGTTGAAGCAGATCCCTCATCTGAAAGAGACCTTTCCTTACCCAGCTGAAATAATTGTGGCTGAAGAAAGTTATGAAGCTAGCTGTTGTTCAACCATCAATATGGTGGATGTCGAGAAGCCTGAAGAATACAACAATGCTTGTGCTGTCAACCACAATGAGATGCTGATGAATTGGACAGCCGAACCAATGATTGATGTTGTTACTTCAAAGTAATCACTTGGGATTGTAATAATTGTCTTTGCTTTCTTGTATGCTACTTTGAGACATCATTCGAATGAACTTGCATGTTTATCCAGTGATTTTTCTTTACACCTTGTACTTATTCACCTCTTCCGTTCTTTTATTTCCATACGCTATTCTTGTTACTTTCTTGGTATCTCTAGCATTATTTCCTTAACCCTTTAGTTTGTGTCTTTTCTATATTATTTGTGTTTTACCCATCATGTGTCTTGGCATTCCAACCCCCATAAATGCTTTCCAGGGATCTAAATGCTATGAATATTTTGCCGCATGAAAGGGACTTTGAAGGCCAATCAATTGATTCTCTTACTGCATTTGATTGTGATAGCTATGAATCTGAAGAAGATGAAGAAACTGTTGAAAGATTTTCAGGGTTACTAGAACACATGGATAAAGGATTTGACTTAGACAATGAGGTGGTCGAAGTAATTAACATGGGCACCGAAGAAGAGAGGAAAGAGCTGAAAATAGTGGAGAATCCTGAGCGGACAGAGATGATTGCTTTGTTCGAAGAATACCTGGATGTTTTTCCGTGGTCTTATCATGATATGCCAGGATTGGATCCAGAGATTGCTTCACACAAGATCCCTTTGTACCCAGAAGCTGAGCCGAAAAAGCAAAAGTTGAGGAGAATGCGGCCCGACATGTCGCTAAAGATAAAAGAAGAGGTGACTAAACAGCTAGAGGCCGGGTTTCTAGAGGTGTCAAGACACACAAATTGGGTGGCCAACATCGTGCCTGTGCCTAAAAAGGATGGGAAGGTTAGGATGTGTGTTGATTATCGGGACCTGAATAAAGCTAGCCCGAAAAATGACTTTTCACTCCCTCACATTGATGTCCTTGTTGATAATACGGCCAGGAATCACCGATTTTCATTCATGGATGGATATTCCGGGTACAATCAGATTCTCATGGATGTTCATGACAAAGGAAAAACTACGTTCATAACTCCGTGGGGAACATTTTGCTACACAGTCATGCCATTCGGGTTGAAGAATGCCGGTGCCACTTATCAGCGTGCAATGGTTGCACTGTTCCATGACATGATGCACAAAGAAATTGAAGTGTATGTTGATGACATGGTCGCTAAGTCTAAAAAGGGAGAAAGTCATGTGGCAGTCTTACGAAAGCTATTTGAAAGGCTCGGAAAATATAAGTTGCGACTGAACCCGAATAAATGCATCTTTGGAGCTTCCACGGGAAAATTACTGGGATTCATTGTCAGCAGAGAAGGGATAAAGGTGGATCCGGACAAGGTAAAGGCTATACAAGAAATGCCAGCTCCTCAAACTGAAAAAGAAGTGAGAAGTTTTCTGGGAAGGCTCAACTACATTGCTAGATTCATTGCAAATCTGACTAGTACTTGTGAACCTATATTCAAGTTGCTGCGAAAACATCAACCTGGAGAATGGAACGAAGAATGCCAAGAAGCCTTCGACAAAATAAAGGTTTATTTAATGAAACCTCCAGTTCTGATTCCTCCTACGCCAGGCCGTCCTTTAATACTGTATCTTACAGTGTTACCTACTTCACTCGGGGCAATGTTGGGGCAATATGATGAATCCGGAAAGAAAGAGCAGGCCATTTATTACCTGAGCAAGAAGTTTAATGAATGCGAATCTCGCTATCTGGCAATTGAAAGGACCTGTTGTGCGTTAGTATGGGCTTCCAAGAGGTTGATGCAGTACATGTTATACTACACTACTTGGCTAATTTCTCGAATGGATCCGTTAAAGTACATATTTGATAGTCCTCATGTGTCATTGAGAATGTCAAGATGGCAAGTGATGTTATCTGAATTTGATATCAAATATGTTACTCAAAAGTCCATCAAAGGGAGTGCAATTGCTGATCATCTAGCTGAAAACCCTCTGGAGGGTGTACAACCCACTATGCTTGAATTCCCCGATGACGAGATATTGGCACTAGAAAGAGAATATGAGGAAAAGGAGAAGGTGTGGAAGATGTACTTTGATGAAGCTGCCAATATGAATGGATGTGGAATAGGAGCTGTAGTAGTCTCACCAACTGGGAAGCAATACCCAGTTTTTATCAAATTAGATTTTGAATGTACCAACAACATGGCGGAATATGAAGCATGTGCAAATGGTTTGCAAGTTGCGATTGACTTGGGAATCAAAGAACTAAAAGTCTTTGGAGACTCTGCACTCATAATCTATCAAGTTAATGGAGAATGGCGTACGAAGGATCCGAAATTGATACCTTATCAGAAGCATTTGTCTCAGTTAATTGAGCGTTTTGATGACATATCGTTCTCTCATTTAACTCGGGACAAGAACCGATTCTGAGATGCTTTAGCGACTTTGGTCGTGATGACTAACTTGAAGGTCCATGCTAATGTTCAACCCATCCATGTAGAAATGCAAGCCGAACCGGTGTATTGTGACAATGTGGAGATTGAGCCGGACGGCTAATCATGGTATCATGATATCAAACAGTATATTCAAAGAGGAGAATACCCAGCAGGTGCAAATGAGGTGGATAAGAAGACAATTCGAAGACTGGCCATGGCCTTTTTCCTGAATGGTGAAGTTCTCTACAAGAGGAACTATGACACTACTCTTCTCAGATGTGTAGATGCTCATGAAGCACGAATAATCATGATTGAAGTTCATGAAGGGATCTGTGGAACTCATGCCAATGGACATATGATGGCTCGCAAAATCTTAAGAAGCGGTTATTACTGGTCCACTATGGAGAATGATCAGTATCGATTATGTTCGGAAGTGCCACAAATGCCAAATATATGCAGATCGAGTCAATGCTCCCCCAGTTCAGTTGCACAACGTGGTGTCTCCTTGGCCTTTCTCGATGTGGGGCATGGATGTTATCGGTCCGATTAACCCTAAAGCATCTAATGGTCATCGTTTCATCTTGGTGGCGATAGATTATTTCACTAAATGGGTGGAAGCTGTTTCATATGCTAATATCACACAGAAGGTGTTTCTCAGATTCATCAAAAAGGACATCATCTGCAGATACGGAATTCCGTAAGGGATCAATACACACAATGCTCCTAACCTCAATGGTGCCGAAGTTCAGAAGTTCTTTGAGACTTTCAAGATCAAGCATCACAACTCAGCTCCTTATAGACCTCAAATGAATGGTGCGGTTGAAGCTGCAAATAAAAATATCAAGAAAATCATCGCCAAAATGGTTGTGAACTACAAAGATTGGCATGAAATACTGCCGTATGCTCTGCATGCGTATCGTACCAACATACGATCAAGCACAGGGGCAACTCCTTTTTCATTGGTATATGGAATGGAAGCCGTATCTCCTATAGAGGTTGAAATCCCTTCGCTCAGAGTTTTAATGGAGGCTGAGCTGGAAGAATCTGAATGGGTGAAAGCTCGATATGAGCAATTGAACATGATCGAAGAGAAGAGGCTTACAGCCATTTGCCACGGCCAGTTGTATCAAAGCAGAATGGCTAGGGCTTTTAATAAGAAAGTCCGCCCTAGAGATTTTCATCCAGGAGATTTGGTTCTGAAGAAAATTCTCCCTAATCAAGAGGACACACGGGGAAAGTGGGCTCCAAGTTATGAGGGTCCTTACATTGTCAAGCATGCATTCTCAGGTGGAGCGTTGATTTTGCAAAACATGGAGGGACAAGAATTGCCTAAACCAATCAACAGTGATGCAGTTAAAAGATTTTATGCCTGAAGAGATGTTTAAAAAGCCCGTTAGGTCGAAAACTCGAAAGAGCGACCTAAGCAAAAGTTAGGGCAAAGCAGAAAAGGAAAGCCTGTTAGGTCGAAAACTCGAAAGAGCGACCTAAGCAAAAATTAGGGCAAAACAGCAAAACAAAAGAGCTCGCTAGGCTGAAAACTCAAAAGAGCGGCCTAGGCAAAAGTTAGAGCAGAAAAGATAAGCATCTTCGCTGGCAACTGAAACTGGGCAATTTTTGATAATCCAGCGAGTCAAGCAGATAAGGGCTGAAACTGGGGCAATTTTGAAAAAGAATTTGAAGACATATCGTCGGATATCATGGCTATGGTGTTCAACTTGCTTTAAGAAGTCAATTGATTGAGCCACCAAGAACCTAAACTGGGGCAAAAATTTTGTGTCTCCCAAAATTTTATCTTTCGCATTTCTGTTATTCAAAGCATTTTGTCATCTAATACACCAAACAATGAAAATGTCCATTCAGTTAATCCCTCTACCTTCCCTTTGAATGCATGTTTATTCATAATGTCTCAAGTAGGATAAATTTAAGCTTCAATTACGCAATCTACAATGTTTACAGCAATACATCAATGATTAGCATTAATTCAGAAATTTCAGCTAAGCTTGACAGAAAAGTAATCATCCTTCTGAAAAAGGAAATGGGAGAAGAATAAAAATGAGCAAGGTCATAGAAGAAAACAAAGTCTTGGATGAGCCAGAAGGTCCAATGCTAAGATTGTGAGTTTGATCGGTTAAAGTTCTCCTCGAGGCTTGCTCAATTGAGTTACGGTCGGCCTCAGGTGCCAATTTACATTTCAAGTCGGCCTCAGCTGCCAATTTACATTTCAAGTCGGCCTCAGGTGCCAATTTACATTTTCAGTTGGCCTCAGATGCCAATTTACGTTTTCAGTCGGCCTCAGATGCCAATTTTACATTTCAAGTCGGCCTCAGCTGCCGATTTATATTTCAGTCGGCCTCAGATGCCAATTTTACATTTCAGTCGGCCTCAGATGCCAATTTACATTTCACGTCGGCCTCAGATGCCAATTTTACATTCCAGTCGGCCTCAGATGCCAATTTTACGTTTCAAGTAGGCCTCAGCTGCCAATTTTATGTTTCAAGTCGGCCTCAGCTGCCAATTTACGTTTCAGTCGGCCTCAGATGCCAATTTTACATTTCAGTCGGCCTCAGATGCCAATTTACGTTTCAGTCGGCCTCAGATGCCAATTTTACATTTCAGTCGGCCTCAGATGCCAATTTACATTTCACGTCGGCCTCAGATGCCAATTTTACATTCCAGTCGGCCCCAGATGCCAATTTTACGTTTCAAGTAGGCCTCAGCTGCCAATTTTATGTTTCAAGTCGGCCTCAGCTGCCAATTTACGTTTCAGTCGGCCTCAGATGCCAATTTTACATTTCAGTCGGCCTCAGATGCCAATTTACGTTTCAGTCGGCCTCAGATGCCAATTTTACATTTCAGTCGGCCTCAGATGCCAATTTACGTTTCAGTCGGCCTCAGCTGCCAATTCACGTTTTTAATCGGCCTCAGATGCCAATTTACGTTTTCAGCTGGCCTCAGATGCCAATTTACATTTTCAATCGGCCTCAGATTGCCATTTTACATTTCCAGTCAACCCCTTGTTGGTTTTTAAGTTTTGGTCAGCATTGTCTGTTTTAGATTCTTGCTAGCTTGTGCATTTGCAGTTGACTTTCTCATATGTGCATGTTTTTTTTTGCTGTTTAGATTTCGATTGTTTATATTTCATGCATTTGTCGAACAAAATCGATGTTCATGTCTTTATTCATTCCTTATGAAGAAAATATAAAACTTAAGTTTTTCATATTCTCTTATGAGAAATGAATAAAGAGGGGCAACTGTGAACACCCGATTTTGTTCAATCTTTTAACAATAAAATCCAAAAATTTGCACCTAGTTTACCTTTTTTTTATTTTATTATAGTTCGTTAATTATTCCTTTTGAAAAAAATGAAAAATGAAAAATTTTGCTGTTTGTTTTTTTTGTATTTCAAAAAAAAAATAAAATAAAATAAAGAAAAGTAAAATAAAAAATAAGGGAGTCACGGGCTCTGTCTTCAGGCTTCTCTCCTTGTTTTCCTTCCCCCGAAACAAGCCCGTGAAGCATGGGGATAGGGGAAGGCGTGAAAAATAAAATGGACACAATGATGATGTCCTGGAATTTGGGATCTCTTTTTCGGCGGAGCTAAAAAATAACGTAGGGTATACATATTGAGGAGGATCAGAGAACAAAAAAAATGAGGGAAGACACCCAAGAAAAAAATAAAAACACAGAAACATCAGAACATCAAGGAGAACTTGAAAAAAATCGACAAGAACCAGTCCACATACAACCCAGAAAGAGAAAATCAGAAGCAGCAGCAGCCTAGGTATTCATCAGTATCGTTTTTTTTTTAAAAAAAAATGATAAAAACAAAAAATGACACAGTGAGGCCGCGGCCTCCCTTGCTCCGCCGCGGCCTCTTCCCCTTTCTCTTCACCACTCCTCCATCACCCATCCTCTATCATCTTCTTCCTTCATCTCATCCCTCTCATAGCCTACAACACTAAACCACCATGAAAGCTCTCCAGCACCATCATCACGAACCCGAGACCCCTTCCTCCTCTATCTTCCCTCATCACCTTCACCTCAACATCATCACCACTCCATTCCCAGCTCAAGCACCACCATCACAGCCCCTCCCTTCCTCTCAGCCTCCATCCTCGTCCTATCCTCCTCCCTCACCGCGGCCATCGTCTCTTCCTCCCTCTTCCCTGATCTCGCGAATCCAGCACCTCGAACCACCTCACCGCCGCGAAACCACCTTCTCGGACCTCCACCAGGAAACCCATCCCTCCCTCAGATCTCTCTACACCCTCACCGGCCAACTACCATTATCATCATCCTTCCACCAACCGAAATCTCCTCTTTCCACCATGGGATGCCAGCGGTTGCCACCATCATGTAGCTCAACCACCTGAAGTTTTTCATCAGACCATAAATAAACCAAATACAAAGTTGGAAGCAAGAATTAAAAGAAGCTAAAAAAAAAAAGGAAGAGGCCACCGCGAACTGCTTTCCTCAGCGGCGAACCTCAGCCTGCAGAACCGACTACCAGCCGCTCCTCTTCCTCGTCATCATCAACCGCGAACATCCACCCTTCTCGGCCCTCCATCGCATGCGTCCAGCCTCCCCTCTGCGCTCTCCTCGCTGCGAACTCAGCTGTTCTTGACATACCCCACTGCCGCGTGAAGACCGCAGGTGGTGTTTCCCCTTTCCGATCTGAAGCTTCCTTTCTCTAACCACCGTCGCACAAGACCGCACCTCCGCCGTGGGTCATCCTCGCCGTGCCGCGGCTCCCCTTCTCTTCGGCGTGACTAGAACCTTCGAACCACCTCACCACCGTGTCTGATTTCGCGACTCCCCTTCCCTTTACATGGTCACTGCCACGAACCCACCTCCTCTGCCCTCTCATACGACCCCTTCGCGGCGTTGCCATCATGATGGATCTCCTCCTCTAGCCGAATCTCTTTGTTTCTCCCTACCTCTCACCGCCTTTTCTTCCCTTGTGAACTTGTGTGTGTAGAAGATAAAAGAAGAGAAGAGAAGTCGAGTGTGTGTGTGCGCACTCAGGAAAGAGAATCCGTGAGTGAAGAGAGAGAGAGGAATAGTTTTGTTTTTTATTTTTAGTGTATGTGAGTATGAGTGAAAGAGAGAGTTGTATGTGTGTTGAGTGAGAGGAAAGAGTCCGTGAGTGTGTGCGTGTGTAAATTGGGGATTTTTTTTTTTAATTTTTATTAATTTAGTTTTGTTTCTTTTTGTTGAATTAGGATTTAAATTTAAGTTTGGAGTTGTGTTTGTAAGGTTAGTTTTTTTTTTTATTATTCTTAGGTTTATTTGCTGGATTTGACATTTTATAGGTTGGCTTGATTTGAGAATTGATTGTCTAGTTAAGTTTTTCTTTTAGTCTTTGGTTTTGATTTAGTTTAGGCCTAAATAAAAGTTTTAAGTTTGTAATAAATATTTCATTTTTTTTTGATAAAAAAAAAGAGAAGAGAATTTATAATATGTGTTCTTTTATTTTATTTGAACGAAATTAGGTAAATTAAAAAAGAAAAAAACAAGTTATTCAATTTAATTTTATTTTATTTCATCTTATTATTTTGGGTGAATTTAATGTTAATGTTTCTATTAATTGAAAAAGACTAAAAAATAAAATTAGGACCATTCTTTAGTTTAATTATTTTATATGTTCATACGTTTTGTTTAAATTAACTATAATGATGTTCATGAATGTTTTTTTAGTGTCTTGCTTAGATTAAGAATGTTTGTGTCTTGTGTTTTTAGTTCAATTATACTCTTGCTTATGTGTTTTGATTAAAATTAATTGTGTAATTGTAATATTTTACATTTCTAGTTTGATTATTTTACATATTTTTGTGTATTTGCGTTTGTGAATTACTTATTTAGTTTTGTTATTTTATGTGACTATGTGTTTTGTGTGTAGTTAGGTTATGAATTATTTTTTTTTCTCTTGGTTTAATTATTTTATGTGTTTATATGTTCATTTAAGTTAATTGTGTTTAATTTTATGGGTTCCTGTTAAAATTAGAATTGTTTATTTAAAAAAGGGAGTTTTATCCATTTTGGATTTAAAATAAGGATTTGAGTATTTTATTTAGATTTATATGCTTGATTAATTGATGAATTGTATAAAAAGGGGTTAATCGAGCCGAGACGGTTTGTTAATCTCATGTTTCAGCATATTTTAGCTGCGACGGCTTGATATTCAAAGTCTTTTCAAAAATAGAGTTAATTTGACCGCGACGGTTTGTTAACTTTATGTTTTAGGATATTTCAACATGATACTGATATTCTAAAATCCCGTTTCAAAATTAGATTTTCATTTTGTTTGTAAATATTTTATTATTACTTCATTTTTTATATTATATTAATTTGAGTTAATTATTAAATTGTAAATATCTCTTTTCAAAAATAGAGTTAATTTAACCGTGACGGTTTTTTAACTTTAAATTTCAGAATATTTTAGCTGTGACAGCTTAATATTCTAAAATTCTCTTTCAAAATTAACTTTTCATCACTTAATTTATTTGTAAATAATTTTTCTAACATTTTTCTATACTATTTGTGTATCTTGTTTTATTTATAAATTTCTTTTTCCTAATTTTTGTTTCAAAATATTTTATTTAACTTTTGTTATTGTAGATAAAGAGCTAATTTAGCCGTGACGGCTTGTTAACTCGATATTTCGGTTATTTGAGTTGTGACAGCTTAATGACCTGAAAATTTCCTTAAAAAATTTGTTTTTTAATATATAAAAAAAAAATCAATTTCTTCTTATCTTATTTGTAAATATTTATTAGTTATTTTAATTTTTCATTTAATTTTCTTTTTTTTTTTATTTCAAATAATAAGGTTAATTTAGCTATGACAGCTTGCTAACTTGATATTTGGATATCTGAGTTGTGACAATTCGATATTCCAAATATCTCTCATAAATTTTTTTTTTTACAAAAATACCAAAAATAAATCTTCACTTCCTTTTAGATTCTATTTGTAAATTTTTTTATTTAGAACAATTCTTTTTTTAAAATTATATGCTTATTGTCAAATGTTTTCGTTTCAAATAAAGAACGGTTAACTTAGTCGTGACGACTAGTTAACTCATTTTCAGGACATCTGAATTATAACAGTTCGGTGCACTAAAAATTCTTTTCTTTTAAAAAATAATTTCCTTTTAATTGTCTTGAAACAAAAAATAAACGTTTGAAAAAGGTTATTTATTTAATCTGCACAGTTAATTAAAGGTACCGTCTAAGGACAGGTGTACTAGGGTGCGTGGGATTAAATTCCTGCCCTTCCCTATACATAACCGACTCCCAAACTCAAACTGGTTTCAAAGTCTATTATCTAATAAATGGGTTTTTCCAACGTTTTCCCAATGTAAATAAACTTGGTGGTGACTCCAAAATTTTCAAACTAATTTCTCTATTCTTTTTTCGCCGTCCCCGTCGCGATCCCGGTTGCGACATATATATATATATGTTTGTATATTGGCAACAATGTTGTCTTATGATCGATAAAAAAAGAAAAATCATAACCTCAAAATACTCATCGTTCACGATTAATCCATTTCCGATGGCTTTAATTTGTCAATTCTCTATATGTTGGATACTCAATTAGTTTTGCTTTTAGTCAAACGAAATTAATAATGTAATAACTCACGTCAAAAAATGAAAATAATGTCATAACTCATGATTAAATAATACTCACTCAGCTAATTTTTATTTAATTTTTTTCAAAATGATCAAATACGTAATATTAAGAAATTCATTTACTAACCTCGATAGTAATTATGTAAAAAATACCTTTTGTTTTACTAAACTGATCTTTATTGACATGCTCAAAATATCATCATTGCTCTTTTTCTCTCGTGTAATAATGCTAACTGCTAAGAGTATGCGGTAATTTTTTAAAAAATATTAATACGTAATTGATTTTAAATACTATTTGATAAAATAAGATTTTTTTTCACAAGAACAAAAAAGAAAGGTAAATGGAGGGAGCAGTATCAAAAATGTCCACGTTACCGAAGAATCAAAATGAAATCTTTCCAATAATTTGCCTGACAATTATGTTTACACACCTTTTTATTACCTCGTTTTTATACTTTTTTTATGAAAATTAGTTTCAACATATTCCCTCTATATTCTTTTTATTTAAAGTAAGAATAATATATAAAAATCACATTAAAAAAATAATATAAAAATTGGTGTGATAATAATATGCTATAGAAAACAATATTCAAGTTAGTCCAACATCATACTTCCATAGATTTCCTAATGAAAGATAAAAATTAAAAAGATATCACGCAACCCTGGCCGTCAAAGTATTTTATCTGCACTTTATCATTGAGCAATGGTACACAAAATAGGAAGAAAAAAAAACCTAAACCCTTAATAAAAATTATGGTAATTGTTAAATAACATAAAAATAATAAGTCCAAATTATTCATTTAAAAGATAATAATTGTATCCCATCATTTTTATAACTAAATTTTGATAAATTTTTCTAATCATATAACTAGCGTTTTTTTTATAAAAGTTGTCTTATGTATTGCCTCAAGTGAAGTATAATAATTTACCTGTATAAAAGCAGTTTTCAACTAAGAAGGACTGCAAACTTTGTCATATTTCTTTTTCCTTTTTCTAATCAATTTAATTGATAGTATTCATTTCAGTAATTGAATAAGTTATTAATTATAAAAAATTTTCTCTCACATGATGATTGCTAATTTTATAGATCACTAGTCGTTTGAGCCGTGAGATGAATGAGATAATAATAAAAATAATTTGTTAATCGTTATCAAAAACAAATAATTTATTTAAATATATCTTATAGAAATTGAATATATAAATTTGTTTTGAAAATAAGTTAATAGCTAAATAATTAAATAAATTGATAAAATATAAATGTGTCATTCTATTTTATATCTTATTTTGAATATCATATTTATAAGGTTGAAAAAAATCTTGATAGGTGAGCTATAACAATAAATAGCCTATTTTATGAAAATTTTACACATTTTGAAAGTTGAAGTTATTGAATAATGAAAGAGAATAAGTGGATAATTTATTATATCATGAGCCGTTTATAGGGATAATAATGGGTATTCATGAAAGAGAGGACATGTCCCATGTCCTCGTCCCCTTTTAGAATTTTGCCTCTCATCCCTCATCCTCATGGTTGATATAAGTCCCCTTTCTCATTCTCCAGAGGGATTTGAATCCATGAATGTATTCATAGATTTATTAAAAGAATTTCAAAAATAAAAATTTAAAAATAGTTTGAAATTCAAAATATAAATATTTATAACAATAAATATCAATAATTCAATATAATTCAAATTAAAAAATAAAAAATGCATACATAATGCAAATATAATATAAATAATTGAAAAAATAAAGATGTGTTATCTTTGTCCTTACCCGTTTAATAAAAAGGGGACTCCACCCTCATGAAGACAAAATCTATCCCTAATTTTATCTCTATTATAGGTAATCTCGTTCAATGTATACCCACTTCAGCAGTTTTTTTTGTCACCCATAGTCATTTATATCTTTTTAATAAGTTAAAATATTTGATTTATAAAAATATAAAAATATATTTTCAAATTAATAAAAAATAATTAATAATTTATGTGATTTCAGTTACACCCTTTTTGTGTGCATACATTCAATAAATTAAAATATTAATTTTAAAATATATGGTTTAATTAATAATTAATGTGTTATAATTAGTAAAAAAATCACATATAATCCTAATTTATGTTATCCCAATTATTAGAGTAGTATATCGATTACACAATTATTTTCAATAAAAAGTGATATGATTATTTAATTTTTTAAAATAATTAATAAATAATTAGTATTATTATTAAAGAAGTGTAAATTATGGGATTTTTTAAAAATATTTTAATGTTGAAAAATTGAAGCCTTGTTTTTCAAAAAAATTAATATGAAACAATTGTGGAATTAATAAGTTGAAATCTTTAGGCTATAAAAAATTAAATATTATACAGTGAGATAAGTAGATATATATTTTTTTTATGATTTTCAAAGGCTCTACGTTGGAAGTTAGGCACTTCCCTTTCCCCGACTTTGTCCTAATTTAGAATTTCGCTTCTTATCCTCATTCTCATCCTCGTCATAAGTTTATACTCCCCATTCCCAGCGGAAATTTAAATCCCTATTGGTATTCATAAGTTTATTAAAAATTTTAAAAAGTAAAAAAAATTTAAAATACTTTGAAATTTGAAACATAAATATCCATAATAGCAAATACTGCTAATGAAATATAATTCAAATTTAAAATAAAAATGCATGCATGATGCAAATTAAATCCAATAAAGATAATTAAAAGATAAAGGTATACTAAGATTTTCTTGTCATCATTAACTATTATATTTATAATAGTTTTGTTATAATTAATACTATAATTATAATCTTTAATTATAAGGTTTTTTGGTAATGTAATTATAATAGCTTTGTTATCATTAATACTATATATATATAATTTTAATGGTATAATACATTCAATTATCATTTTATTTATATTATTTGTTACTTGTTAAATAATTTTGATTGAACTATTTTGTTAAATAATTTTAATGAAGAGAGATATGAACGCGTGATTGAAAAAATAATTAATAATTAGAAGGTAAATTAAATCCAAAAACTTACTTTGAATATTAAGGTGATAAAAATGGTAGAGCATAATTTTCTCTATGAATGATACATAAAAAACTGTCCATGTAATAAATTTTAATTATTATTATTTTAGAAAGATTATAGATTATATTAAATCCTTCAAAAATATGTTAACTATGATATTAAATTTTATTAAAATATCAAAACTAATATAGTATAGCATGTATTATTATATTTTTATTATCAATATTATTACAATATAATGTGTCAAATTTTATATATTATAATAATTTTTAATAAATTATATGTTATAGTAATTAAATTTGACATGTAAAAATAAAATGATATGCAATTAATGTTATTATTTAAAATTTAAATTTGATAGTGATTGATTAATTAGAGAGTGACTGCTTGATCATATTTATATGTTAATTTGTAATATTAAATTTTTAGTTATAATTTGTTGACTATGATGATATTTGCTATGATTTTAATTAATAAAATAAATTTATATTAATATAACTACTATGTAAATGATAGCACAAATTTAATATTGACTCAATAATGTCAATTTGATATCTCTTCTTTAAATTCATGGACTTGTTAAAAGCTAAAATAGGTTATGATTAAAAGATATATGTTTCATTAATTTCTATAATATATTGTTCCAAGGATTTAATTTTAATGCATTGTTAATGTAAAAAGATGTTTTATAGAGATATTCAATTATATAAAATTAAAGTCTTCAATAACTAATTATCATATTTAAATGTAATTTTGAATATAATAAAATAAAAAGAATATCATATTTAAACCATATTGAAAACCCTAAAAAACCTCATGAATCCCATTTAAAATAAGTGAATAACCTCCATACTTAAAAATTTCATATTAAAATTAAATGATAATAGAGTATATGTTAGTTTATAAAAAATACTCAAGGATTAAATAAAGAAAATTCTCTGAATTTAAATCAAAATAAATATATCATGGTAAATATTTATATTTTTAAAAGTAAAAATATATTTCAAAAGGCAAACTAAATTATTTAAATTAGTATTGATTTAATTCTAGAAGATTTTAATTCATTTATCTTGATAGGTATTTTTTCAAATAAAATATATAATTTTAAAATGTCCATCTATTATTTATGTCTGACATCATTGTGATAGATTACTTTAATTACAAATTGATAATTACACATTGATTGAAAACTGTTATATAAGTTAATTTTAAATTATAAATTCATTGATAATATATAAAATGCGTATTCCATATAAAACTATAATATATTTGAAAGAAACCATGACTATATATTAAGGCAAATAATATAATCATAAAAGAATAATTTGAAATATATCAGAATGAAAAAATACTGTTTCATAAATTTAAAATATAGAATAAAAATTTGCAAAGTCAACAAACAAAAAGAAATTTATAAAGTGATATTGTAGTATCTGATAATGGATTTTGAAATTGGATTGTGAAATGAGAGTAATATTATGATTTATTATTGATATCTCATAATTAATAATTAATTATGATTGATGTGGTTAAAATTTATCAATTAAGTATAATAAATGTAGATTGATGAATCAAATTCTAAATAAAAATTATAGACCATAAATCACTCTATAAGCGACACCTATAAAAAATTTTCTCATAGGAATATGTAATATTAGTATTATAGATTTTTAAATTCCAATTTCATGATACAAAAATATAATATTGTTAGTTTTAAAAAATTAACAAATATCATATTTAAAATATAAAAGGTTAATGTTGTCAAATTAAATTGTTATATTATCAACTATTAAATTAATATATTGAAAAAATTATAGTATTTTATAATATTATCAGTTAATAAAGATCAAATAATATCTTGTATTATTATTGTACGAATTTCTTAAAAATAATAATAATGAGAGAGAAATATATATAATATTGTATAATTTTTAAAAGAATTTTTCTAACAAGTGCCCTAAAAATACTCATTAAAGAATTAAAGGTGATAAGTTTTGCATTGAAGATTGAATTTTTTTCGAGTTTCCAATACAATAAGTGCATTAAAAAACCTAAAATCTTACTACTCTTGATTCTTTTGTGCCTTTAAGACACACACTAGGAAAATCCTTTTGAAAAGTTTAGTAATCCCAATTTTTCACATGATTCTTGTTAGAAAATTAAAGTATAGCAGTATCAATTTTTTAACAAATATGTTAGAAAAAATATTTTTAGGAGAAATAAATGTTTATTTCTTCAATTAATGAGGTATTTATATGCTAAAATGGACATTATATCTCTAAATTTGATTTTAAAAGGTGAAAAGGATATAATAATTCAGCTAAAAGAGAGAAGATAGTAACTGATAATTGTATAAATAATTTTTTTGAATAAAATAACATTTCCTTAATACTAAACTGTAATATTATTAATTTTCAAACATAATTTAATATTATATAACATTTAAAATGTAAAAAATAATGTTCCCAATTAAATTCTTATATTAATAATTGTTAACGGAAATCAATAAATTTCTACATCCAAAAATAAAAAAATGCTTATTATGTATTCATAAGTAAATTATTGTTGTTAATTTTTGAAAACAATAACAATGAGAAAATAATGTAATATTGTATAATCTTTTAAAATAGTAATGAACTCAAATTTCTACATGAGTTTAACAGAAAATTAATATATAATACTATTAATTTTTAAGTGAAATGTTAGAAAAATATTTATGATGTTAGTAATTATTAGGAGATAGAAACATTTATTTATTCAATTAATATTATACTTTAATTACTACCGCGAATATTGCTACTTAAGTTTATTTAAAAGGGGTAAAAGAATATTTTAGTCGAACCAAAAGATTAAAGATTGCTAACTATATTTCCTCCGAAGATATGGAAAATTATCATCCCCTTCACTAAATATCATAACAACATTTTTTCTTAAAAAAAATACTTCCATTCTCTCCATGAATGCAACCTCCCGAGTTAGACTTTTCTTGAGCAACCACAAATAAAAAGTCATAATATTCTGTTGGCTGATCCTTTCCTTGGCCATAGTGTCTTCATAGTTCATGATTCCTTTATTTAATGCCCTAGGGCCCCCAATATTCCAAGAAGAAAAAAAAGGGGCAAAATGTGACCGGCGTTAGAGGATTTTTTAGCTTCAATTTATGGGTGGGGTGACTGTAACGAAGCTGAGCTTTTGGCATGCCTTTTCTTTTCAATGGGACAAAATAACTTAAAGCAGTTTGATGCCCACTCAGTACATTCAAGTCCCACAAACCCAAGAAGTGACTTCAATAATTTGATAACTAACATAATTGACCCCTTTACCTCTTTATGGAAGGAACCCTTTGAGATGGAAACATAAGCTCATTTTAAAGATGTGCGAAAATCTAATTTTTCACTTTAAAAAATGTGAAGAATAAAGACCAAACTTCTGGCCAATTAATCATGTCAAAAAGCTTAAGCTCCTGAAAGAGTTAGATATTGGAATTAGAATGTACTTCGGTGTGCAACAAGCCAAGTTTCATGAAAGTATATAGTTTGCCGCCAAGTAAATTGTAGAGCTGCTATCAAGCCCATGTTTTCATCCATAATATTCTTGAAGTCTTCTTATGGATGGTAGCCTTGTTGATTTCAACAGGGATGATGAAAATGCAGTGGGAAGCTCATCATGGTATCTATTCTTTCACAGTTTAATGCCTATTAGCCAGGGAACACTAACTCATTCCAATGCTACACTCCTCCATACATTTCCAAGAGAGTAATATTATCTGCACATAACAAGTGGACATAGGAGTCGACATTCAAAGAGAAAGAAAGATACAAAACCATAGCCTCACCTACACTCATAAGAAGTTGTGTCTTTTTCTCACCTACAACCATAGCCTCACCTACAACCATAAGAAGTTGTCTGCATTTTATGTACAAATAACGTCATTGTTTATAAAACAATTTTCACTCTTCACTTTCTTATCCTATTTTTTCCCTCCTCTGTGCTTTCTGGTTTCTTAAGAAGGTCCTCTAGTTGGGTAAATAGACAACTTGGACAAATGAAAGAAAGTTGAAGAAGCCCTGACTAAAAGAACACGTTTGTAATTTCACAGCTATTAGGTCCTGAAAATAATTGGATATATGTTAAACTCTCATTTTCGTCGGGATCATATATCCAAAAAACATATCATAGCCGAAGTACACACATCAACACGAGAATTGGAAAGAATGTTGCCCTGTATTTGTAGTTTTACTGATGCATTGCCAAGTCATTGATATCCACAGAGGAAACGAGCTTAGTACTCAGACCAGATCAAATAGCAATGAACAATTTGAGCATACGTACGCTTAATAGGTAAATTAATTGATGGTTTCCAAAATAATGCAGAGATAGGTGTTTGTAAGAATTCCAGACCGTATCCAAGTTTATAAACAAAAAATGTATTTGTAAGTATAAGAAATACAATCCTTATAAGACTAACGAGGTAAACAACAAAGATCAAGCCTCTCTAGTAACTTCCTTAGAGGAAGAAATTAATGTCAGTATTTTAAAAAACGATCTTATCACCTCTATGGACGATTCACCAGCTACGAAACTAGTTCAACGTTATATTAAAGGGTAGCTCAGTTTACTTTATAGGGTATGGGAGGATAAATATTCGTAGTATCATCTCCATTAATTCTATGAAGGAATCAAATTATCTTTATTTTAAAAGATTAATTAGGGACTAAATTATTATTATTATTTTCTTATGGACTAATTTATTTGACACAAAACTTGACACGACCATTAGAAGGAACCAAATTGTCTTTTTTCTTGAAAAGATTAGGGACTAAATTATCATTTTTTTTTCTTATGGACTAATTTATTTGACACAAAAAGTTATGGGACCGTTATGCGTTTTTTTTTTCTTTTAGGAAAAGGAAACATTCATTGTCATATGACAGGCTTATTATCCGAAGCCCAAGCCTCCATTTTACGTGCCTTTCTGTTCATAAGAGTAGTTCAGAGTTCAGTCCACTAAAAACATCCATGAGAGCCGGATCATTGGGTTAGGAGAGCAAAAAGAAGTCCCTAACCCAACTTCAGCTAGCGTATGGGCATCAATAGCCATGATGGTCAGTATCTTTTTCCGTAATGATAGTACAAATTTTAACTCAGGCACTATTTGTATGTATTCTTATTATATAAGCTATCGAATAATATAATACTCTTCATCGAGAAATATTTAAGTGTTCTGAGAGTAAGAGATTATATTTACTTTGTTCTATTTAATAAATGACATATCAATTTTATGGATCATTATTATTTTTTATTTTGCCCATATATTTAATATAATAACTAATATGACATTTATTAAATGAAACATAACAAATATTTTTTTTCCTCTCGGATTACCTAAATATTTCTCTACTTGTGCCTATCAAAAGTTTTTAAAATGATGCAAATTACGCGCACACGAATAGTTCATGAAATTACATTTGCTCTTATTTTTATTTTTTAATAAGAAGATTGGTGGATACACGAAAAAAAAAACTTATAAAACCGTCACTTCAAAAATTAATGGCTACAAAAGTTTGTAGTAAGCCAGACCAGCCATACATTCATCTTTAAATAAGGATTTTATGCTCTTTCTTTTTATAACAATCACCATGGATGTGTTTGGTTTTTTTTTTATGGGAAAAAAGGGTTAGAGGGTGATGTCTTGATTTAAGGTATGAAAAGTCTCTGGTCTGGAAAAGTGTTTACAGATAAATTTATATTTATGTCATGCCAATGAAAGAGAACTCAAACCTGTAACTTGTCAAATACGAGCTCATATCCTGTTTCTCTTGGCCAATCCTCTTGGGCTATGTGGATGTTGAATTGCGATATTTGGAAATCACAACAAATCACAAAGTATTAGATTTCCATTTATAATTTAGATCTCATCCAGGCATTTACGCTTCAAAAATATGAGGGACTTAAATAGATGATAAAAAAATATGACTAAATTGAAATATTGATAACATGTGAAGGACATAAATAAAATTTTACCAGTTATATCATAATTTAATTTAATAAAATTAATTTTTTATGTATATTCAAACTATAGTTTAAAAACTATCGATGAATGCATAGATTAACTAATAGGGTTATTCTAGCTTAATTAGAGTCTCGAATCCGAGTCTGGGGTACTAAGTTGAGTTAAAACTTGGGTTTAGCATTACAAGAAAAGTGAGCATTTTCTTAATAATATTTTCATTGACACTTTCAATGTTTGAATCATAGTTATGAGAACCGGACCGATAACTAGTGAACCGATTGCTGATCCAATTTGATTCTCTGATCGTACCAGTCAAACACGGTCAAACTTGAATCAACCTGACAGCGAATCGATGGGTTGATGTTGAAGTGGTGCACCAAATCGTTTTGACCGCACCTACTAGCTTTGACCACACATCAAGGAAATTTTTTTTATTTTTTATGCAACACTCGAACCCACACCACCAAGGTGTGGGGTGCGCTAGAAAACCACAAGTTAGCCTTATTCTTTGCTCAATATATGTAAAGAATTATATATATCATATATTTAGCTTAATAATTTTTTATATATTGATTTAATTACATCTAGTTCAACTGGTTGAACTAGTGACCTACTAATTGAACTAGTGACCCAGTGTCTTGGCTGGGTTGATGTTCGGATTAGGTCTGATAACTATGGTTTGAATTATTGAAAATACTCATTTTTCTTGGAGTGTAAAATTGAAAATTATGTTAGAATGTAATTATATCAATTTATGTTAAAATAAATTAAAATTCAATTTATACCCTTCAAAATGTGATAATTTTGGATTTTCAAAGTGAACTGCAAACTACCTTGCTAGTGTGAAGGTGTCGTCACAATGGTACTGACTGCTGAGCTTTCGGCAAAAGGTGAACCTAGAAGAGCCTGTTATCTTTTTCAACCCAACACTCGCCATTAGCTGCGGAAAAGACTTGCCCAAAAGTTGAATTGTGGGTCTAGTATTGGCTGTTAAGAAATAGGATTTTGGGTGGACTACTTTCTTTGGTGAACATCATGTAGAACAAAAGCAAATGGTTTGGTAAATTAGAGACACCTGGAGGAAAGGTTCAGAAGTCAATTAGCCACTGCAATTATGCCACGGCATGTTTTAAAACTTAAGCTACTAGATGGATTGATCATATGAAGAGTGATCCGTCCAGTTTCAAATGGACTCATATGCCCGGGCAATTCCAGAACCTCGAGCATTTTTAGCTCAATACTTAGAGTATATATGTAAGTTTGAGTCTTGGGAGGAGAAAATGAGAAGAGGACTTGTAATATAATTTTATACTACAAGTCCTCTTCTCTCCTTTCTTCATCTTCAAAATCTAAACTTATAAACATATGGTTTATGGTCCATCTCGTTTCTATTTGACCTCTAGATAATTGTTTAACCTGTTCATCTCTTAGACTCAAGGATAGAAGGCCTCTGCCCGGTTTTCTATTCACTAGTCATATCCATTGGATAACTAGCTCCGCTTTATTACATAAAAAAAATCTTAAGTAATACTTTTTTAACACTCACTTTTTAGATATCAAAATAGTATTGCTCGAAAATTTTCTATTCATTATAAATAGGATAGCATGAAAAGTGGTTCCGTATTACATCTCAACTCAAATATCCAACCCATTTCTCTACTCTTCTACCTCTGATTGGAGACAGAATATAAATAAAAAAAGAAATGAAAACACCTGCCGTCACATATTCCTAACTTTTTGTTGGTGGAGAGTTATATTTCTAACTAACATACACAGTAAGATGTTTGCTGTAACGGCACACAAGACGATTACAATGAAACAAATAGACGACGTGGTTTCCAAATGTTAATTAACTTTCATCAAATTAAAGGAAGAAGCAGCGCAGCTTCAATAGTAGTAATTTGGAGATTTCTAAATGCACACACGAAACAAAAGGGCCTCTAAATGGGAAAGCAAAGAGCAAATCGGATAATGCAGATCAACATGATTCTATCCAAATCAAAAACGTATCTGTCTAGTGGGGCTAATGATTGTGATTTTGTCTGGGGTCATGACAAAAGGTCAGCGAAAGAGTAGGATTATTATCAAATCATCAACTTGTCGCACCAGATATACCAAACCCAACGTTTTAGGTGCTCCAATCCTTGACTCACAGCAAGAAAAATAGGAAATTATATACATGTAGTGGCAATTATAAAAAGAAAGATGATCGGTAAGGGAAACTAACAAATTATGGATATTCCTTCAACAATATGTAACCAGCAATAATAAATATGATGAATCTGTGATGCTTCTCTCACGTCACTGGCTCACTGCATGGATTGAAAGCTACAGAAAGTGTAGTTCTTAGCTTTTAATATGAAATTATTCGAGTATCTTATCAGGGTTCCCTTAGAAGTCAATAACACAAAAGCAAGTCATCAGGGTTCGACTTAGGTCCACGGCTACCATCATGTCATGTCACCTGAATTACACTCTCCAAAACCAATAAATCGTTAGGATTTTCATATAACCTTGTTGAGTAACATAATAACATCATATAAATTTTTTACTTAATTCATTCCTCCCATGACTCCTTTGTCCACTTGGGATTTTGTATAGGTTACTACTGTCTGCCTCTTTGGTTTGCTTTAAAAGTGTCATAAAAATTGCGTTGGAAAAAAGAGATGATGTTTGTTTTAGTTTTTTTAATTTTAGAAGTTAGTAAAAGTAAAAATACTAATTTTTATTTTTTTATTTCATATCAAATCTTCTAAACTTACTTTTTTAATAATATTTAATCATAAATTAATTATTTTAAAATTAATTCTCTCATAAATTAATTTTTTTAATTTCAATTATTTTAAAAATAATTTTATCAAAATTTAAATTAAACGGTCCAATATGACTATTAAAAGGACAAGCTATATGTGGTTGGGGGGGAAAAACATCACACAGTGGCTGGCCTGGGGCTATAAACCTAGCTACATGTATGGTGGCATAGCTGATGGAATAGAAATTAATGCAAAACCAAAAGAAAGCAAAGTGTAACGGGCCCCTTTTGCACCTTCAAGGATCAGCTAGCATCTCGAGAGCTCGAAAATGGAGGATTCCCTTCACTAACTCTGCTTTATCCCCTCCCTGCAATCCGTCTCTATCATTCTCATTATTCTTCTCACACTTAAATGTATCACACTTTAGTGGTACAACCCGCCCCCTCTACCTCCCCGTCGCCTAAAATACAAAAAAAGGCAAAGAATATTTATAGTTCTAGCTAGCTATGTGAACATATTTATGGTCTATATAAATTGATTTGGACATGCTAACATGTGTAGATAATGGGGACACTAAGCATTTGAGATGACTTGCAAGCAGACCGTTAATTCTTGATTAGCTTATGTGTATTGCAATGAGCAATAATATATCCTCCAACATATTTTTCTATAAATCTTTTTATATATTAAATGAAGTAAAAATGATACAAATTCATATATTAGGATCTTAAAAATTAATCAAAATTTACTTCATTTAATATTTAAGATGATTTATAGGGAGATAATACAGAAATATATCATTCTTCATTACAGATGCATATAAATTATCTGCTTGGAGAATAGTCTGGATTCTCTTTAGCCTTTATCAGCTATATATATCTTTAATAGATATGTTTTGTATTTTATGTATATGTATATCAGATAATACAATACACTATATTAATGGTTAGTGCAAACTCTAATGGCTAATCTCATACGATAATTTTACCTACAGAAAATGGTATTCAATTTGAACATCTAAAAATATATATTTCATTAAGACATCTACTTTAACCACTCTTAGATGATAGAGGTGGTCTCCATTCATCCTATTTTTCTAACACATTTGATCAAGAGTGATCAAATAGATGTTTTATTAGGACATTCATTTTTTAATGCTCCAATAACACTACTCTTTACCCACTGCTTAAGTTTATGTACTTACATAAGCATCGCATGTAATTATGAGTGCATTTTTCGTCATACAGTTGTTAAACTAGCTATATGCTAGCTGTACAACTCCACCTCTCTCAAAGGGAAGCAGAAATATAGATTAATATTCAAGGCGAGGTGATGTTTTGGAAATCAATATACATGGATGAGATCAAATTAGAAAGAGAAAGCTACCCAAAAAAAAGGGTAACTAGCACCTGCATCTAGGTGTGGAAGTAAAGGTTAGTAGTATAGTTGTACAGTATCGCAGGCAAACCAGGCTAGGGATTTTAAAATGAAAATTATGTATATTTTAACAGTACACATATATGGCCACCCAGTCACTGAATCTTGAATGAATTCCACAATCAAACTCAACATATTATGCCCTTCCGCAGACTAAAGTTCTGCTCAATTTATTCTCCTCGACCTAATTCAAATTATTCCACTGATATTTTGGGTTTTTATTTGTTTTATTTTGATCGAGATCAATAATATGCTATAATTAACTAAACATATCACTGAAAGCCACCGGACTTGATATAATAGTGAGAGATTGAATAATATGCATGACATACTAGACTCAAATTTCATTGCAATTAATGCAATTTGAGGAGTACTTAATAAAAATTAACCATATCACCACCTAACCTTTTATATGCATATGTGCTTGCCTTTCACGATTCATCAGCACCAAGAAAAGCTTAATTTTGTTTTTCAACAAATTAAAGTGCAAAATCACATATAGAGAAGAGGATTGTATGCATAATAGCACGTCTATCAGAAACAAAATAGCAGAAGAAAAAGGATGCGGTTACTTGTTACAGTATAAGCAAGAGACGAGAGAGAGAGAGGGGGGGGGGGGGGGGGACAAGGAGGAAGATAAAAGAGAGAGAAGAGGGGCATTGATTACACATACCAGTGAGTGTTTGAGACTGGTGTAGTGGAGATGGAAAGAAGTGCAAAATAAGATATTGACGCGGCTCAATCAAACTACATGGCTGGTTTGCATAATAACCATGTCTTCTGGTTGAGCCGCGCCAATACCTTTGTTTTTTTTTTTTTTTCTGTCTGCTCTTCAAACATATAGCACTTCTCCATCACCCCCTCCATCGTCGCTGACCCTTAATCTTTGAAAGAAAGCAAAGAGCACAAGAGAAGGACTTGCACATACATAATTCAAGAAGAAGAACCAATTAACTAGTTTTTTTTTTTTCTTTTTCCTCCATATATGATCACTGAAAGTGAAAGAGAGACGTGAGAAAACCAGGTGTTTGGAGGAGGGTGGATGCACCTAGCTAGCTTTCTCCAATTTCTGAGATCTGTGTCATGTTTTGCAGAACACAGGATTCTGAAGCCTGTGGGAGGACGAAGCAAAGTGGAATGAATCACCAAAACCAAACCGGTTTGTGCTAAATGCTAATGCAAAGTCTACATAGTTCTTTTTGACCGACCGCTCACTTTTCCATCTTCCGCGAAGCAAAATATTATTAACTAATCATTTTCATCCTCAATTTCGAAAAATATTTTAAAAGAAGCCACCAAGTATATTTACTCATTGGTAGTTAGGGTGTTTACACTTATTTCATTCAAGCATATTAGATTTGGGCCTTACAAATAATAAAAAATATAGATATAAAACTTTATTATTATAATATCTCCATGACTCCAGATAAATTGATTAAGGAGTTAATATATCAGAAATACTTAATAAAAAATTAATTTTTATACACTGTTGTTGATATCAATCATAGTGCTAGTACATAAATAAAAGTGATTTCTTTTTATAACAGATGTGAAAGTCAGTCACCGTACTTGATTAATTATCAATATAACAGTATTTTACACTAATAATATATGAAAATTAAACCAAAAATTATAAAGTAATATATAGTCTAATAAAACTCGTGGAGTTGTATACTGCCTGTAGGATCTAGTGGCTTGACATCCACGTACTCGTGTATCAAAATTTCCAAAGTGCCTTGCAAATCCCAACAAAATTATGGCCTCGAATGAATCGAGAGATAGGGAGGTTCCGATTGGAATTTCATCTGCATGGATTACCTACACTGGGGCGAAATATAAGGCCATGATAGAGACGGGTTTCCATACCCTCCGGCTACATATTAATTAAGTTGTTATGAATTACACCCACCATTCTGGACCACTGACAATAGGGCAATGCTTTTTAAGTTTTAACAACTGGTGAGTATAAAATGGTTGTATTATAAAAAAAATAAGGTTTTATCGAACCCCTAAATTTATGGTTTTGAAAAAGAAAGTTTACCTTGAAAACATGAGTTTTTACATATTTTTGAGGTATTAAATGTTTCTAAACCTTTGAAACTTATTATTTTCTAATCAGTGCCGTAAATTACAAAGCCCAAATAATAATATATTTTCTATAGAAGTTTCTTTCAAAATTATATAGTATATTGTTAATTTTTAGGGTTAAGGTAGGGGGATGCGAGTACAATCCTTCTCTGGACCCGTAATGATTTTGTGCCGTAGGTGGAGGTGATGCCCCACGCCTTAACTCTTCCAAACCTCAAAATTGGGTCACTATTTATTCAGAGTCATTCTTGTATCCTCCACAGAGCTCCACATGACATGTTAACCATTGATTTATGGTGAAAAAAAGAGAAAATAAAAGAGAGAAAACATAAATCAAAGGTAGAGGTCATATTATCGAGGAACCAAATGATTTGGTCCACGGAATAAGGAAGAATTTGAGTCATTGAAAATGGACTAGCCAGCCTTAACTTTAAAATAAAAAGGATAAATCATCCAATACGGTTTCCCACTCTAAACTGGGGGACATTTTTTGGTATATTGACTCATAATATATTATAATTTTAAATCTTTTAAGTATTATTTGTAACAATTATACTTTTTAATTATGTGATGATACATAATTCAATGATGATATATATTATAGTGAAGTTTTATACGGGAATTGTGGACACGATTTCCTTCACTTAAAGCAGTACAAGCTTAAAAACAATGAAAATTAACAATCACATATTGATTGAAAAAATAAGAAATATTGAAATAAAATCAGTGATGCTTGCCATCCCGAATTATAGAGCCGGCCCATTTTTTGTAGTTGAATAATAGGTTATTTTTTATTTTAAACAGAGCAAAATAAAAATTAACAGATCATAGTTGGACAGCAATTCGTGGACGTGTATCATTTTCCAAACAAAAATTATCAAGTGAACATTTTTTTGGGAGTTTTAAAATTATATTTCCCATTTAGAATATTTAAATTCATTTTGCAGTTGGAATATATTGTCATGGACCGGCCAAAACTTTGGAGACCCGCAATTTCCTGAGAATTCTTTTAATTGAGTCACAAATATTTGGGGTTGCACCTACCCACCTAACTCCTTGAAATTGTCCTCAATATGGTGGATGACGAAATCTTGTTTTGATTTGTGAGCTTCTGGTGAGGTCAATAGCTATCTCTTTCATGTTAGACAAAGTTTGTGGTTGTGTAATGTTATTCATTATTGATATTGATTCTATTGTAGATAGACCGAGTGCTTAAATATTTGCTTTAAAATTTGAAAGATGAAAAAGTATTTATATGAAATGAAAGTTGAAAAATATATATGTTATTATTAAAAGAAAAAACTTTCTTTTATTCATTTATACAAAATGTAAAATAAACTACAGGTCCTGAGTGGTTTCTTTAATTTCCAATTCCAATTACTTCAATTTGAGTCGTGAAATAAGTAATGCCATCAATCTACATCCTTTGGACTGGTGATTACAATAGTGGGTTAAATAAAAGCTAATTAAATCTGATTATCGAGTCATGTGTACTACCTAACGATAAATTTTACTATTTCAGGACTATTCTTCTAAAATCCTGCTTGAACCTTGAATTATTAGTCCAAGGGCTTGCTCATTTTCTTAAGTTGAATGTCACAGTGTTGTTCTGTTAAATCGTGCATCCAACTATTTATAAGTCAACTGCATATCATGAGCCAAAAGATAGTACAATATAACTCAGATTGTTTTTTTTATCTACTCTAGAAATAAGAAAGAAACAAACTCTTCCGCAGGAACAGGGGACGGGATTAACTTAAGTAGCTGATGATAATTAAGGCAACAAATTGTCGTGAGCCCTCAGTTAAGTAGTAAGGATTTTTTTTTAAAAAAAAATATATTCGGGAGGGAAAGAAACGAGAGAAAACAGAAATCTGACCCGTAGGTTAGTATTACAAGGCACCATTTTCGGCCAAAAAAATATTACTCCTTCTGTCTTCCGATTCCTAATAACGGTAAAAAATAAAACAATATATATATATATATATATATATAAATGGACATTTATAGTAAGGATATAAGTGAAAAAAAATTAGTACAACTTAAATATTATAAATAGACATATATTCTAAAATATGAAAAAGTAAAAAATTTCTTACTTCATGTGAAACAAAGGGAGTATTTGTTATTATAATGCATAGAACATTGTGCTGACACGGCTCATTTATTATCGAATGATGAGTATAGACCTTATTTAAATGAAATTCATACCTTATCTAATGATAGATGAGATATGAGTTATCATGATATTTCATATATTTTGAGTACAAATTAAATAACATGACTCTTTCAAATTATCTTGCTCCACTCTCGTTCACACCAAATTGAACGAAAAAAGAAGAAGTAGAATTTGTTAATTATGTCATATTTTCATGAGGGTTTTTTTGTTTGTGTCTTTCTGTTTAGAATAGTATTATTAATATTCAAAATGTATCAGACCCCAATTAATGTAATTCAAATCCAGACATTTTGCTAGGAAGTGAAACCTCTCAAAATTAATTTTTTGGAGAGATTATAATGATTTTCTTTGAAATTTAGTAAAATTTACTCACACTCTTTTCTATTTTTCTACATTGATCTCCCTTGAAAGCACTTTAATTTGTAATGCATAACAAGGGGATGATAGTATAATAATTTCACAACTTAGGAAAGTGATATAACGCAAACTTGGAATCCTTTTGACCAAATCTTATAAATACAGGGGAATCAGGGTAGATTTTACCAAAACTCAAGGAAAATTAGTGTAGTTTATCTTAATACTTTTACTCATAATTGAATTTGAGATATTACTTAAAAATAATAAATGTTGAATAATTTAAGTTAAGGTTTAATTTATATGCAAAGTCCTATAATTTTATCAAATTTTTAATTAAATTTCTATAATTTAAAAATTTGTTATCAGGTCCTTATAGTGAATAATATTTTTTAATCAAGTCCTTGCAAAACCTAGTTACCAATTAAAAAAAGTCAGATTAAACAAAATATTTCATGATTCTTTTTTATGTATGAGTGCATATATTAGAGACCGAGGCACAATTAATAGCTTTATATTTTATATCTTTTCGGAACTTAATTGAACTTATTTATTGTCCAATAACAAAAGGACAAGAGTTTATAGTGTTGAGTTTTGGAGATAATTTGAGAATATTATTGAGTGGGTTTTCAGTCTTATTGTGAGGTTCAAGTCAATCCATATGGATTTGGTAATAGGTGAAATCATTGATGATTATTCTTATTTTTGTAATGATGGTTAGGTTCAATGACTTAATTCAAAAAATTTATTCATTATAAGGACTTGATTATAAATTTTTAAAATATAAAAATCTAGTTAAGAATTTAATGAAATTATAAGGATTAGTAGATTAATTAAACTTTAAATTAACCAAACATGAATTCTTATCAGATCCTCTTATACTAATAAATTTTTTTTATTGGATTTTCATTATGAGCTCTTTTTTTCCCCAGCAAATCATGGACTTTTTTACGTTTTTGTTTCTTTTTACTTTTTCGTGGGCGTAAGTTATATTATTCATATTTTTGTTGATAGTTGGGCTAAAGATCGCTACTTGTAAGTTGAATAAGGGATAGTACTCAGAGAATGAAACCATTATATAGATGTCAATTCTTAAAAGAAAAATTGACATTTTAAAAGTATGAGGTATATTTGGAAGAAAAAAAAAAGGTTCCCCCTTGAAATAGAAAGATAAAAATTTAAATTTAGCGTATGCGTGAACTTATAAAATGTAATGACATAATTAAATTGAGTGTAACATATATTATATCACCTTTTTTTTTAATTTCTAGCTAGTATTTTTTATATTTTACAATATGATTTATTTATTAAAATAATAATTTATTAAAATTGGTTATCTATTATTAGTTATATATCTTATTAAATTCTAAACAAATCCTTTTCTCTTGTTGGCGTGAAATCTTGAATAATAAATCATGAGTAAAATGATCGATTGTTTCATTTTCGTTGTCTAGTTATAACTGGTGATGAGGTCTTCTAGTAATCGACTAATCGTGCCACAACAGATTACCGTAAAAGACAGTAACTTTGATTATATATTTTGGGGAGACGACGGGAGGAGTGGTTTATTTTGGCAAGGGGTAGAAATAAGATGAAGAATTTTATAGATAAGTTATATATATATAATTTTATAATTAAATTTTCTTTATATAATTAATATGCTGTATTAGATAACTTAATGCTATGCGTTGCTCTTTTATTCATTGTTTAGTACAAACAATGTATTTTATAAACTTATCTATCATATTTTCTTTACATATTAAAATATTGTATAACTTAATTCGACATGAGAATAACAGATTAGTTGGGCTAGATTAGCTTTTAATGTATAAGATCAGTTTTATTTTTAAATATTTTATTAAAATTAAATAGTTCTTAAATAAATAATAATAATTAAAAATTATTTAAATAAAAATAATATATAATATGAAAAGTTATAAATTATTAACTATTAAAATATATAGATAATATGTAATATATAAAATGATCAAGGATTAATAATAAAAGTATTTTGATTTAATATTTATTTTTAAATTAAAATTGGAATAATTATGATTAAAACTATAAAATATGAAAATATATAAAAAATTATATTTCATATTTATATATTTTATTGAGATAATAAATAACTAAAAATATTGAAATAAATAATAATATTTAGTATAAATTTAATTTTAATTAATAAATATTTATTATTATTTTTTTGTTTATATTTACTTATAATGTTAGAATTATTTATAAATGGATGACAATATCATAAAATATAAAATATAATATTTTATATAATATTATTTTAAATATTGTTTATAATACTTAAAATTTGTCCAGCCTTATATTATTAAATTTTATATTTTATATTATGAACCCTGATCTTGTTATGCGAGTCAAATAGGCTCTTATACTATATTTGATTGGGGTTTTAAAATTGGATGGAAAAAACATGAATATGAATTTTATGTGTGAGCTCATCTATAATTCTTTTTCCCTTTGTTCACTTTCCAATCAAACATGTCCTTAAGATTAAAATTTACATACCTTAGCTTGTGCTTAGAATAGAATTCTATTTGTAAAATTAATTATTACAAGTACTAATCACAAGTTTTTAGTGAACTGTAAATAATAAGGTTTTGCTAGTCAAGACAAATTGTATCAATTATAATGCGACACAAATACGTTGTTTCAAAGTGCTTTATTACAATCATGATATTGCTTTATAATTACATTGAAATTTAATATAGGGAGAGATTAAATAAAACTCGTGAAATAAAAGTCGTAAAACAATTAAATGTTATCTTCAAAACAAAAACAATTAATATATCTTAGTTTAATGTAGCTATTTCAAATTATATACTTTAATTAATAAAAAAAATGAAAGAGTTTCAATGAATAAAAAATAGCTAAGCTTAAAAAAAAAATGAAAAAATTACAATATCCTCCCTCAAAGTTTAACAAGATTACATCCGCATCCCTAGTTTGCGCAAAATATCAAACGGACACTGACAAATAATAATTCTAGGAAAATACTTCCTACACAACCGGCCTCACTCAACACAATAGAACAAGAAGATCTAGCAGAATGAAGATGCAAGAGGAACGCAATAACAAAACACCAGAAACACTAGTAAAGAATAGAGAATGATCATCAATAATCCAAAACAAGAACGAAGAGGAAAAAAAAAAAAAAGAAACTTTATTAGAACTAAAATGAGTGAACCACAAACAGATGTAGGTTAGGTGGCCACGATTGGAGATGGTTCGGGTGCTGTTCGCGTCGAGCTGCGATGGAGGTGGGACCACGAAGCCTCGGATGGCGGCAAGAGGGGCTGAGCTTGCGATGGATTTGAACCACGGAGGAGGCATGACGGTCGAGAAGTGGCCGGGCCTGAGAGAGCTTGCGGGATTGTGGCAGTTGAGCGGCAAGTAGAAAGCGAGAATGGTGGTGGGTCTAGTAGGGTGCCATTGGAAGGGAGGCTATGGTGGTGCTGAGCAGCCGACGATGTGATGGTTGCACAATGCTGCTACTGGTTTGGGGTGTCGCTGCCACCGCTGCCGATGGAGGTGGTCGTAGCTGCTGGCGGAGCTTAGGCGCTGTGGTCAATTTGGGGGCTAGGGTTTTTCTTCACCCCTAAAATTAGAGTCGACCGCACAGTGAATATGATTGGTGAATTGAGTGTTTAGTTTGAGGGTATTTTAGACAAAAATATCTTTGCCACTATCGGAGTGACAGAAGGGAGTTCTTGCCAAGTGGACAACCAGAGGGTTGTCGCGTGTAATTTCATGAATCTTAAACGAGGTCTGTATAATTTTTTCAAGAATTAATGAATAAATAAAATTTGAGTATACTGATGATAAAAATAGAAAATAAAAAAGTAATCGAATATTTTATGAAATAAAAATTAAATTTTTTAGCATAAATAGCTTTTGCAGTTAAATATAATTAAAATATAATTTTATGTTTTATAAAATTGACATTTTATGCATATAAAAGTATATTTTAAAATATAATTTATATTATACATATTTCAAAATTTTATTTATTCTTAATTATTAAAGTGGATTATTCTCTCTCTTTGTTGAAATTTTATTCCCCTCTTTTCTTTCTCTATTTAATTGTATTATTTTAAACTAGGGTAGTACTAGACAATCAAAAACTTTGCTAAAATTTTATATAGAATTATGCATTATAATTATTAGTCTTGAGATGAATTAGTGGTAATATGATTTTATTTTATCCAATAATTATCATAATTTTGAATCAAAAATTTTGTATATATTTTTGTAGATGGATAATATTACTCTTTAAACTATTAGATTAAAATAAAATTAATGACAAATGATCAATATAAAAATTTTATTCTTGCACTAATTAATGTCATTTAATTTCTCCTCAGATTGTTAATAGTAGCCGTAAGTTTGAATGGAAACATAAGCAATAATAAAATACTATTTTTTTGTCTGCAATAAAATACTATTTTTCTCTCCTATTTAATGAGGATTTCTTTTTCTTTAAAAAAGGTCAGCTAGGCATAAGTTACATTGATGACAAAAATTGAAAATAGAAGAAATACAAAAATATATGAAAACAATTTTAGAGACGCTTCTTTCTTTAGTATTTACGCGAGAGAGAGACAGAGAGAGAGAGAGAGTCCATATACGTAATTAATTAGGCGAGCCAACGTGTAACTGTGTACATCATTATCGAATCGACATTTACTTGCAAGCAATCTTTCAAAGGAGGAAACAAGGCATTGCTTGACAAAAAATTTAGTTATTTATTTATTGTCTTTGTCGAAGCCAACTTTTCTTTTTCCTTCGTCAATCCCATCCATAGCAACAATCTTGTCCTCATCTATTTATTTAACATGGATGACACTATAAATTACTGAGTTTTATACTTTATTCAACTCCGACAAAAAATTCATCCAATTTTAATTAACATATAATTGTAAATAATTTTAATTTTTTATTTTAATTAATTAATAAATAAAATATGTAAGCAAGAGAAAAGTTTAAAATAATCATTAATACATATAAAATAAAACTACAAAATTATTAAATTCTATCTTTTTTAAATGACAAATAACTCTAGCTACTTTTATAATTTTTAACTCACAATTAAAAAAATAAGCGAGAAAAAAATCAAAATAGTTATTAGCGCATATAAAATAAAACCATAAAATTACCCTCTACCCTAAATTAATTTTAAAAAGATAGTGATGACTTTTAGTTAGAGATTAATTTTGATATATTGATACTGTGAAAAAAATATTTAATTATAGTCATTCTATCATATATTTTTATTGGTAAATCTTTCAAAATAATAAGTAATTGGGTTAAACTCTTTTGATGATATAGTAATATATGATATAATATATATAATTTTAATTTTTATTTAGCTTAAATATGTTTTTGATTTCTATAAATATAGGTTATTTTAGTTTTAGTTTCTTAATTTTTTTTGTTAATTTTTAATCCCTCATTTTTCTTATATTATATTTTTTATCCCTACTATTAGCTAGCACGGTTAAGTGGCAATATTTAATAAATATCCTAGGAAGATTTTTACAATATTTATAAGGATAAATTTTTTTAATATTTTTAATGCTTAAATATATTTGAAATTGCTTTTAGAGACTAAAATATAGAGTATAAGGTCAAGAAGCATAATATTGGAAAAAAGGGACTAAAAGCCTTTTTTTTAATAAAAAAACTAAAATCAAAATTAGCTATATTTATATGGATAAAAATATATTTAAATCTTTTTTATTCGAATAATTAAAATGATAGCTCACTAAGCTCCATAAATCGTCTAATTTCATTGAAAAATAAAAAATTTCTTAACTTAATATTAATGTGTTTATTTCAAATTTTGAAAAAAATGATTATGAAAATTAAGTTTTATATGTAACTAAAAAGGCTGAAAATTAATACTTTTCATAAGTTATTAATTTTAGCTTATAGAAAAAGAGCTTAAAACGAATTTTTTTTAATTTTTTAAAAATTATTTAAATATATAAAAAGCACTTTATTTGAACAAAAAAGTAATTATTAAACGCACAAATACTCCCTCTTCTGAAATAACCGCAAATCGTCTAATTCTCCGGATGAAAAGAAACATCCAGATCAAAACTTTGGAATATCCTCTCCCTTAACCGAAGCTAAAAGGTGTTGTGTCCTTTGCTTCATCCCCTAGTACAAAAATCTTGTCCTTTTGCTTTTCTCTCTAGATTTTGTTACCTTTTTTTCTGGTTGTTGTACTTTCACATTTTGTGAGGGTGTTGGATAGCACCCTCCAGGGACATAGAACCGTTGACCTCCATGGCAGTAACATCTCTTGTTGTAGCAGGTCCTGCAAGTTTCCAACTTGGCTGTCACAATTTGAGAACCAGAAACACTGCTTTTGGACCGAGCCTTGAAAATCAGCACAAGAGAGGATGCAAATGGGTGTTCCCTGGTGGGATTTCTGGGTTGTGTGTTGGCAGAGCCATGAGGCTTGTGGAGGATGAGAATCCATGGAAGCCAGCAAAGATAATGGTGCATGTGGTTCATAATGATCAAATGGGTGGTGATCTTGTCTCCCAGGGATTGCATAAGGATTTGGGCTCCCTTCCAAGTGGGTTGCAATTTCACTTTTTTCAAGATGGTTGTAGCCTTCTGGGAGTATCAATTAAGGGACCCGATTAAATTATTTATGCCTATGAGCATATAGTATTATATAATTTGATTGGAATTTATTTATTCCATTGTTGCTTGATTGCTCTACATTGCTGAATGAATAAAGACTTGTTTGTGTACCCCTTTTTGGGTTGATTTCAAATTGTTAATTGAACTTGCACACTTTATTTTGGGGATTGCAAGACCATGGTCGAGTACATGCTAGTTGAACTTGATATGTTTGTGGCTTATGCTATTTTTTATTATCAGTCCAGGCAAGGATTGTGCTTGGCCTGGGTGAGAAAATAGAAGCATTGCACCTTTTATGAAAGTCAACTTAGGATTTGACATCAGGAACTCTGTTAACGTTGCCTTGACGAAGAGTGGATCATAAAAAAATAAAAAATAAAAAATCCCCTGCCGTTGCTTTAAGTCTTTGTTATTAAAGCCAAAGCAGGATGATGAAATACAGGCAAAATGATGCGGCTGCAGGGTGGAGGGAATTGATTAGTCAGTCAATATAGTATAGAACTATAGATGATAAATTTGTATACTCTTTTCTCCCTTAGAGAATGAGAAAATCATGAGGGAATTTCTGTTTCACTAATATATAAGGAGCTTGTTGATAGGCTGATATTATTGTCAAATATAGATTAGGAATCACATCTGCCAAATAAAATAAGTTCTCGACACATTTGTTCTTGTGGTGATTCCATTTTGGTCTTTCATTCAAGTAGCCTTGTATTTCTTATTGTTGTGATGTTCTTCAATGCTGGGAAACATTGTTCAGAATGTAATATGCTTCTTGGGAAAAAGTTTATCAACTCATTTAAAGAGCTGTGCTGCTAGGATCAGACTAGTTGTAATCATTAAGAATGTTATAGGCCCTGTTCTGTTTTCTTTTCCATGTTATTGCATTATCATTTCACCGTAGGCATTGCCATCTTATCTCTTTTGTTATGAGTTGTGTTTTCAGATCTCAGACATTGTGTTATTAATTTCAGAGCCATTGTCCATTTCTGATATTGTGGCTGCTTCTGATGATAGTGCGAAAGTACGAATATCATATAAGGTATGATGTATGTGATGGTTACCACTGTGTGATTCAATGCACATGTGTCATTATTTGCTTGGATTACTGAATTAGGGGATACCTGGATCATACAGCGAGGATGCTGCACTCAAAGCCTACCCTAATTGTGAAACAGTTTCTTGCAATGATTTTGAAGATGCTTTTAAGGTTTGACATAATCTGTATTATTCTGTATGCAACATTTCAGATAAACTGCAATATTCTGTATATTTTTAAGCTTTATTGAAGTTGATTTTCTTTTTCTGACTCAACTTACTGTATGTTATCCAAATTCCAAGACTTATGGCCTTCAATGTCTTTCTGATGACCTCCTCAATGTCTTACTGACCCTTTCTCCACCCATTTTTTTCTTTAATGCTGATAGGCTGTTGAATTATGGCTCGCTGACAAAGTAATTGTTCCAGTAGAAAATACATCCGGGGGAAGTATCCATCGGAACTATGATTTACTTCTTCGCCATAGGCTTCACATTGTTGCTGAGGTGCAGTCGGCCACTAATCTCTCCCTTCTAGCTCTGCCTGGTGTCAGACTAGAGTACCTAAAACGTGTTCTAAGTCATTCCCAGGTCAGGAATTGGTAGTGTAGAATTGCTATTCCTTTATAGGAGATGTATTGTAATTGCATCTAATCTCATGCAATGTAAGAAAGAAAGAGATGCTTAGGCTAGTTTAGGTGGTGCCAATGCAAGCATTCGGTGTCATTGATACCTACTTATTTACACTTATTGTCATTGACACTTGCAGGCACTTGAATTGAGTGATAATTTCCTTACTAAACTAGGTGTTGCCAGAGAAAATGTTGATGATACAGCTGGTGCTGCTCTGGTAATCCATTTGTATATCATATGTGACTTTTGAGTGGTTCTAACATATATGTAGAGAAATAATTTTGTTTTCTTCTTTTTCTTAATACACACATTACACTAGTATGTTGCTTCAAATGGTCTATATGATGCTGGTGCCATTGCAAGCATTCGAGCTGCAGAAATCTATGGGCTTAATGTACTTGCAGAAAGAATCCAAGTAAAAACCCTTTACCAATCATCTTCATTTGCAAGAGATTTTCCATTTACTTGTTTACCATTACCATCATTTGATTGTTGCTAAGTATGAATTAGAGAGGTTAGTGTGTGTATGTTATACTAGTTCTTGATGCTAATATGACAATTATACAAGGCAGTGGTATCAGAGATCTGCAAATTAAAATTTTAGCTTTGGTAAATTGCACTAATACTTGCGTCAGTTATCACTTATAAAGTAGTAGTGATCTTGTTAGTAAGGGCCAGAAAGCATGAGACATTCATGAATGCTTGAGGGCAAGAAAAATCTCTTGTTTTGTATCATAGAATGTGTACCATCTCAGCTATATCATCAACGATGTAGTTAAAGTGGTACACTGTAATGACCCATAGAGGCTAAGTGGTATACATTTAATGGTACAGTGGACAAGATTTTTCTTATTTTGGGAGCACTTAAGAGTATATAATCCATTGTACCTACAAATATTACTCTTTACACGCTTAAAACAAATTTTCACTGTAAGTGGCATCAATATAATCTTGTGGCATATGATTCTTTTATAGTTGAAAGTTTCTGAAACCAGTTTGAATTGATGCTGCTGGATTTGTTGTGTCTGATGGAACTACAATGCCTTTGCTGTATGTTATTCCTTCCAATAACAGCAAGGTCCATCACATGGTAATTAGGCAGTACATAAAAAGTATCTTTGTGATGTGCATAAAAAATAATGTATTAGACATGTTCTTGCCATTTCTTGATACACATGGAGTGCTCAAATAATGGCCAAATATTATGCCTCTAATTATTTTATATAAGAAATGCTCTGTGTTGGTTTCAAACTTTCAATATCTTATACAGGATGATTGTGAAATCATCAGTCGTTATCTAGTACTTGCAAGGGATCCAATAATTCCAAAAGCTAATAAGTCCTTTAAGGTAAACTCTTGACCTTTGACAATCGTATGCTAATCATGCTACAAGATTTTCTGGATTAAATCATCATTCATTATCTTCAGACAAGCATTGTGTTTACACTGGACGAAGGCCCTGGGGTACTGTTTAAGGCGTTGGCAGTGTTTGCATTAAGGGACATAAATTTAACCAAGGTACATTGGAAGAAGCTTTCTTTGTGTTAGTCTAGCTCAATCCATGATAATTACTTAAAGATTGACTCTATGTATTATGAAATCAGATTGAAAGTCGCCCACAAAGAAATAGGCCATTAAGAGTTGTTGATGACTCCAACACTGGGAGTGCCAAGTAAGTTATGGTTTTTCCGTTGCATATTGGAGCACTGCAACCGGCCATATCTTCCACATCATATTTCTGCATGTTCATTGCCTGGTTCAAAGTCTTAGATTGCTAGTGTTAAGCAGTCTTAACCTACATTGTTTCTTATTCTGGGGGTGCCATTACCTTTTGCCTTCAATTTCTATGCAAGGCTAAACTCACTCACAGCTTTCTGAAAAAATGTTCTTTTTCATATGTTGATGCAAACATTGAAATAACATGTTGTGCTTGTTTATTTAGGTATTTTGATTACCTTTTCTACATTGATTTTGAGGCATCTATGACTGAGCCCCGAGCACAAACTGCTTTAGGACATCTGCAGGTTGTTCTTTGACATCTTATTCTATGATTTAAATTATGTATTTTAATTCTTCTTTTGGCTTTTTCTCTCATTAAATTTTTCCTTCTGAAAGAGCAAGAAAAAATACTATGGATAATCTTGTTCAAATGTTAAATCTTCTAAAGTAAGATTCTTTTCTCTTTTTTTCTGGACTCCTTTTGTGACTGGCAAGCTTTTCTGGAGTACCCTACTCCTCCCATATATTTAGATCCTAGCATGCTAATACACACACTAAAAAGGAATGCCAACAATTGATATCCAGGAAAGCATCATTTAGGACTTGTGCTGTGCTTATAATCGGATGCTGGTTTTCTCTGTTGAGCTTAAAGCTTTGATTTGGATGCTTAGAAATATTATCACAGCTCAATTAGGTCCTTTTGCTTCACCTGAAAAACATTTTTGTTGGGCTTGTGCTGGCCCTTTAATTTTGAGCATAGTGGCCTGTGACTTTTGTTTTGAATCTGCCCATGACAAGGGGTCTTCAAGAGTTCCAAAAGCACTTGTGTGTCTAGTAGTGCTTTAAATATCTATTAGGCCTTAGGGGCCCAATAACTGTTTATCTCCAACATTTTTCCTCTCCTCAGTACTTTTTAATCTATGATACATGTAACTTACCATATAACAAAAGTCAAAACCATATATAACTTTCTTGTCAAGAGTACCTAACCGTTACATGTCCCTACAGGAATTCGCCACATTTCTTCGGGTGCTGGGCTGCTATCCCATGGATGCAACCATATAAGTTATGGCTACCTGTGTTTGTTGGTGAATTTTCAATGTATATCATCATATTCAAGCCTTGATCTTCTTAGAGCATTTGGAGCTAACTTCAAGTCCAAGTGAAAAAAGGAGCTATCAGATGGTCAGAATGTACAGTAGCAATAGTTGATCCTGACCTTAAACATAGCCGGCTAAACCATCTAATGAGGGAAGCACAGGAAGTTTAATGTATAAGGTTTTAGCCATGTATGTATGTAGCTATAGTTGTATTACATATCAAACCTAACAGAAGTCATAAATAACAATAAAAAGAATCTGCTAATGCATTCTTTCACAGTGAATTCACCATAATCAATAAGAACGTGTTTGGTTGGCATCTCGTGCCTTGCCTTGATTCTTAATGTATCTTCGACCGACCATGTTGGTGTGTGCTGGGTGCTAGCTCATGCTATATTCTGTTAAATGTATATTGAAATTATTCTTATATTCTAAAACGCATTAGCTAAGTAAGTAGCTTTCTTTCTATTACATGTCAAACCTGACAAAGAAACAAGAAAAAGAACATGCCACCAGTGAGGACGCCACCCATTATGATCAATGATCATGCTTGGTTCGCATCTTATGTCTTGTTTGTCTTGATTCTTGTTATAGTCTGTTCATGTATTGAGACTATTCTTGTTTTGAATTTTGAAAAAGATGAAAAGAGATTATGGCATGAAACTTAAAGTACACAATTGCAATTGTTATTTTTGCTCCGAATGAATAAAATATTAAATTCGTGACACGTCCTTATTGCAGAATTGAATGGATTCTTTTGAGACATTCCACATGTTCGATCATGCTGCAAACATTTTCCCTTATAAAAAAAAAGGTTCAACCTTTTTCTCCTTCTGGCATCATATCACTCTTTTTTAATCCAACAAAATCTGGCATCAAGGAATTAAATATATTTTTTATTTGGCACAATTGAAATGGAATCTGCTGTGGCTAATGGATACTCGCTCGGTTGAAAAAAAATCTAGTTCGAATAGTGAACATAAAGCTTGTTACAATTAGCTATGCTAGGATAGTGAGTTATATATGTTTTTGACTTTAGGCAATTAGATGTCTTTTTTTGTTCAAAGTTGAATAATTCATAATCATGAAGTATTACAAATGAAATACTAATTTACACATGAATTAAACTCTAAACTAATTAATGCCATTTCGAACTAGTTTTATACAAAAGTTGGTTCATAAATAAAAACAATTCCTACATTTGAAGGAGTAGAAACATAGGGTTAATTAGAGTTGAACTCATGGTCAAAATTAAGGTTTGCTGTACATTGAATTTGAAACTTGCCTGGCTGCATTAAATAAATCAAATGGTTACTTGCATTTCGATGTCTTTTTCGTGCAGAAGTGAATGATATTGTAAATGAAATAATTTACTCTCGGATTAACTACTTGTATTGGAGATCAACCATCTCATATTAAATTTTTATATGATCCTCTTATGTGTGATCTTTAGCCATAGATTTTTAATGTTCCACGTCTTATATTGATTTCACATTTTGAATTAATATTAAGAGATCATATGATTAAGCGAAAACTTAACATGAAAAAAATCAATTCTAACAATTTTAGAGAAAGCAATTATTTCACTTTGAAGATTCCAAGGCTCAAATGTAGGGCTGGTGTTGACCACATTGTCAAATCTAGCTTTTTAAGCCTAACTTGAATTTCAAACATGGCTGGCTGGCTCTTGCAATGGCTTTACTTCATTTGAGTCTAACTATATGTATCTTGGACATAAATCAGTCCCCGTTCAACTGAGCTGCCCTGCAATATGTTATTTATGTATCTGCTTGAGTATTTTAATTTTGTTAGCTTTCATGGAATTTTATAAACCACCACCCGCTCACACATGCATGGTTTAGGACCATTGGCCCCTAAAACTACGAGAACACATATCCTTTAATTTTGAAGCTTTATTATTTTAAAAAGTTCTACACTTGTATTTAACATGTATTATTTATCATTCTATTTAATAAACTCATACATATAAAGATGATTGTTAACTTATTAAATAAGAGTTTCAATGTAAAATTTTTAAGAGTTTAATTTGTATGCACCGACAGTGTAAATTTTTTTATACTGTCATCCAATCATGTATTGTCACGTTAGCAAAAGTAGCTAAGTCTCTCACTCACTACTTGAAATATCAAACAAATGAAGTGATTTGATTAGATGACAGTGTAAAATATTTTTACACTGTCAGTATATACAAATTAAACTCAATTTTTAAATGCAACTGGCTTTGTGAACAAAATTGCAACATCTAATACACTTTGTATAACAGAAATAAAAACATGAATGTGCTTGATACACATGTCTAGATGCATTATCGATGTGCATCATCCTGTTTGCATCACAGAAAATGCTGAAAATGACTTCATGCGATGTCGAAGATCAGGGGATATCCACTTCAGTCTTCAGGATAATAAAATTATACTTGAAAGAAATGTATGGCGGACCTTGAACAGAATAAGCCCGTACGGTTAATGTATTAAATAAATTGGTTTTTGTTGTTTTAACAAGTGTTCTAAACGTATTGGTTAAGAAATTAAAATTAAAAGATTTATTTTATTAAAAAGTAAGATTATTATGTTTTGGTAGAATTGTTTATATACAACTAACTTTTCACCCGTGAAGAATTCTGACATTGTCTTGTATATTCATAAATATTCTTGCATCTATATTGAGCCCCCCAAATTAAAATTACATAATTTATTACTTGAAGTCTTGAACTACTAGGATTACCCAATGAAAAAAAAAAAAACAGAAGACATCAAATTATAATAATAATAATAACAATAGCAATCAAACTAAAGAGAGATGTGGCGTTTGAAATGAGATATTTACAACATAAGTCACCATTATTTAGGTAGCATTGCATAACTATTTTTAGACGGTCGAGATAGAGATAGTGAAGACAATAAAAATAAAGACATAAAAAATATTATTATCTAAGGGGTATTATTAAAAAAAATATATTAAATTTTTATCTTTATATATTGTCCTGACTATCTCCATTTCTTAGAAGAATAGAAATACATAAAATTTTTCTATTCTCATACCCTATCTCTACCGTTAAACATCTTTCTGTCCCACCATCAACCGGATGCACACAAGGGAAACATTACCATAGATGCACCGTTAATGACGGCGATCCATACTTTTTGGTTTTGTTCTTTTAGAAAAATATTATATGTATTCATTTAATATAGGATACCATATTGACTCACTTCTTATTTATTATTGAATAAGATATAGACTATATTTAAATAGGATCCCTATTTCATCTAATAGTGGATAAAAAGTGAGTTAACACCTATCCTATTCAAATAATATAAGTGTTCCTTCCTGAAAACTTTAGACAGATGCTGTGTGCGTATACCAAACTTTTACAGCTCCTCCTCCTTGAACCATAATGCTCTTTTCGTACATTATGTGTTGTGTCCAGGTTCAATGAACGTGACAACTTTTTCCTAGCATTTTTTTTTTACTCTTTTCTTTCTTTTTCATATTTCCGACCATATGATTATTTAAGCCTGTATGCTTTCTCTTTTATAAGGGAGGCAGAAGTGCCAACCCCTTTGTTTCTGAACTCATGAACTTTGCTGTTGTGGCCTTTGTCTGCAGCTGCTATTCCTTCACCCACTTCATCGTCATTCTGTGAATTATATTCATTGGTATGCTAGCTTCTCTCTTATTATTCAATTTTCTAGACTTTATATGTGCTTCATCTGTAAGCTTATAATTAAATGAACTTTTCTTCCCTTGTTCTATATATCTATCTAACAGAGCATGGTTTGTTATGTTTTGGATTGGAACTCAAATATATTATTCTTGAGTATGTTTTTATGCTTTCCATAACATCGTTCAAGGAAGAGAATAATGACTTAGATATTTCCATCACAACTCATTTGAAGCTATAGAAATCCAAATTTACAAACTTTTATTTGTTGGTATTGATGGGTGTGATTTGGATTTTGCTCATTGAAACTCTCTTCTGATAAAGAGGTCTTTTGTGATTGATTGATCCTATTTTACACAGCTTGTTTGATAGGTTCTCGTGTGTCATCGTATCAATCAGTGTCCCACACCGTTGAGAACTACCATCCTTGAGGGCGATATTACCTGCTTTTTGTAGTTCTTCAACACTACTGTCTTCCTCCAAGATTTTGATCACAAGTCTCCGGAGAACCTATTGGCTGTTGTTGCTTCCAGGTACTTTTTTATGCTTCTTTTTCTGTATGATTCTATGGATATTCTACTTCATATGCGAAATCCTAACAATATGATCGGATTAATATTAATTTAAAGGGACTTCTAGGAAGCTCTTTTTGCTTCCTTTATCTCCTTGGACGGTTTGGACCTATCATTTCTAATTCTTAAGTCTTACATTTTGTTTTGTCTTTTCAAATAATGCACCAGGTGGCTCTCTTTTGAATTTCATTAATCTAGGTATTTGTTATCATTTGGCGAAGTTACTTGAAAAGCTATGTTATGGAACTAATAATAATGAAATAAAGCAGCACATAAGCCTAGAGATAGTCTCACAACTCGAGCGGTATTTATTTTAGTAGATCTGTCAAAATCCAAATGCATATCTTAACGACGCATGTGATATTGGTGGGTTTTAGATTTTGTGTACGGACATGCCATTGACCAATGTTGTTTTCGCATTTGAACTTTGAGGTCTTGAAGACCGATTAATTATCAATACGGGAAATTGGGCAGAACATGTATATAATCGAAACCAGGAAATTAAAATATAGGATATAATATAGAAGAAGAGACCCTCAATTTCACTAAATCACTATGCATAATGTATTTCAACACCCACTTTTAAATATTCCATCCAGATACTCACTTTATCATCATTAAATGAGATAAATAAATGAGAATGAATATATATCATAATTTTATTTAATAATAATAAAATATGTATCTAGATAGGATACCTACAAATAAGTATTAAAATAACATTATTATCAATTCGGGAACAACAAAGCCTTCTCCGGTCACTTGATGCCAGCTGTAAACTATGTGAGTCTTGGATCTTATGAATTTCTTATGGAAGTGGCCTAATCGACTGTGACAGGTGACATCCGATTGCTGGCATTATGTATATAACTTAACCTCTACTCTAGGTGTGCTTAATTGAATATTTTCAACCACGTGTTGAGAAGGGATGTTTGCCTCTTAAATTAAGCGGAAAAATGTTACTACATTGGGATAACGTTATTAGTGTTTCAGAAAATAATTAATTTGAGGAAACCATTGCTGATACCGGTTCTCAATAATTTAGACTATGGAATGCGCATTTGGGTGTCTGCAGTGAGATGAAAATGTAACTCATTAAGAAATGCCACCATGGTGGGCTTTGGGCCCAAATTCAGGGACAGACACGATAATGAGGAGCCTAGCACTTACAAAGGATGTACTAAGATACTAGTGATGATACTACCTATTGCTCATGATCATGAATATGAAGCTTCATTCAATACAATTATCTATCAGTGCTTAATTTCTCTAAACTTGAATATTGTAGAGTATCTTTAATTTGCTGATCAAATGCTTCTTGGTGTTGCTTTTGCCTTCCTTCGTTTGATAATAAATGTTGTTTTAATTTGACTTTCTTTATACATTTTTAAATCAGTATTTAAGTTGACTTTCTGTATTCAGATATTTTGATTTATGAATGTATTAAAAAAGTCAAATTAAAACAACATTTATGATGAAACGGAAGGAGTAATTAACTAGTTGATGTGCACCAAGTGGATTTTATGGGCTTTTAGTTTCCTGATGATTCATCTTTTGTGCACAACCTAACTAAATTTATTTTGCTTTGTGCTATATGGGCAGGCTGTTGCAGTATCTTATGTTAAACAAGCTCCAAAGGTGGTGAATATTGGGTTCATGGCAGGGAATGCCACAGTTGATGAAAACAAGGAGATGAGCACCGAGAATTTGGGATGTTCTTCATGCACAACACTGTTATCTCCCAGATATGATGTGGTGCAGCCACTGTGTGTTACATTGGCAACACACATGCATGTCATTGATGGCTTTTATTAAGGATATGTTTGTGAGTTGGGATTTTGGAGGGGAGGGGATGGGAAGGAAGGATTTATAGTATAATTTTACACTACAAACCCTTCATTCGCCTCCCCTCCCCTCCAAAATCCTAACTCACAAGCATATCTTAAAGCTCATCAATGATGATGGTCATAACCAAACAAACAGACCCTCTTGTACGGGACAAGGATCTCAAACCAACAATGGACTTGTTGCTGCTTCCTACAGATGTGCTTCAGTGAGGTCCTATGTTCTTGTACTGCTGCTCAAGAGAGTTCCCCTTCTCAACTTCAAAATTGACACTCTTATTAATTAATCATTTGCGTAAAGCCGTAAAACTTGATCATATCATTAAGTCTCTTTTTTGCATTTCATCGCTGTACTAATGAGTTTTACCACCTTCTTGCTCTTTGCAGCAGCAGGTAATAAATTGAAGTTTATGTGCTTGTAATATGAGAGATTATTATGGTATTGTGAGAAAGATTGCGAGCTTTGAATTTTCTTGAGTAATAATAAAATTACGAGTAATGTGATTTCTCAGTTCTGACTTGCTCACTTCAAACACGAATTTTTCTTCTTTCATTTGTTTTTTTAACTTCATCTCATCCAATGTTTTATTGGTTTTTCCTTATTTCTCACGCACACAACAAAAGGAAAAGGATCTTAGTACTTTCATTTTCTTCTCAAGATATCACCCAAAACTTGACAATTCAATCTCCCAACAATAATTTATTTTGGACCTAGCAACGTAATTAAAATGAAACTACCCTATTCAAGAGCTTAAGGTCATTATAAAACAGTTAAAAGTTACAAAAATATGCAGCAGAAGCTCTGCAGTTTGATCCTAGTCCTTCATAAACTATCCATAATTGGTAATTGTTTTCAACTTCTTAAACCAAATGTTATGGACTCAAACGGAATCTCTAAAGTTTCAAACCCGGTTCTAATTGTGTTATCATGCGCGAACTTATTCATAACCGCCTCTTCTCTTCTTCAAATGCGTTACAGTCTCTTCCTTGAGTAGAACAATATCACATACATAGTTTATTTTGGTGATGTTATATATTAAGTTGCGGTTGCTCATTCTATACTATAAAAATTTCCCATACCCTTAAACGCTGAGGAACTTTCTGCTGAGTACACTCAGACAACCAACAAGGAAATAAGAAAGAATCTAGTACTTGATGTTGCCACTGATTATGAAATTTGTTGGCTGTGTGGGAATAATGATAGCTATACTGATTTAGTATAACATAATAACAATTCTTCTAATCACACTTATCATTCTTATTGACTACAACCTTACCATAAACACATTTCAAAGAAGGTTTGCTTTCAATTACTCAACACCGAAATTGCCCTACAATATGTGGAACCTCTTCCAAAATCAATTCCTTTGAGCAGATAGAATAGTACATCTCAGTTGTTTACCTCCTCTAATGGAAATGACAGACATTAAATTAAACAATTGCATTCACCATTACCTCTTGCAGGTTAAAAAGGGGTGCAATAGAAATAAGTAGAATAATTAAGGACAGACAATCTCTAACACTAATGAACATGCAAAAGCTTAACCAAATTGAGGCCTCTCAAGCTTTTTTCTGCTTGACCGGCTTGATAAACAGAAACCGGTAGAGCGAACCAGCCAAGATTGCACCTATGAAAGGACATAGCCAATAAACATAAAACTGCTCCCATGTGTTGTGCTTCTTGTTCACATAGGCCCATCCAAATGCATTGGCAGGGTTCATGGAAGGCCCTGTATACCCAGAACCAGGAATAACCAAACTCACAGTTGCCACAGCCAGCAAATACACCTTCAGCAAAGGGTTCTTAGGACCCTTTAGCATGACAAAAAGGATAGCCAAGTTAAGAGCAAAAGTCAACACACCCTCAACCATAGCACCTGTGTGCAAGTCAACCTTCAAATAAGGACCCTTCATGGTTTGCTTGTACTGTGTTGGGATCACTTGGAGGATGGCCATGGCACCAATAGCACCACCTGCAGCCTGAGCAGGGAAACGAACAGCCATGGAAAAAAGTGACGAGTCAGGCCTAAGTCCTGCAGTGTAGAAGGAGACAGTGGTTGAAGGGTTGAAGCTTGCACCACCGAAGGCCCTTCCAATGATGCTGATGGTGAAGACAAGGATGGTGGCTAAGATGGTTGTGATGAATAGGCATGAAAGGGAGACAGGTTGAAGGCCAAGGAAAACAGCTACTTTTGCAGTGAGAATTCTCAGTGTTGAGGCACAGAAAACCCATATTGATGTTAAGATTGCATCTCCAATAGCTGCTTTTACCAACCCCATATTAGCTTTTAATTATCTGTGTGTTCTTTTTTTTCACTTGGAATTGGAACTGCTTCTTCCTTACTGCATGTTACTTAACTTTGATATGGTTGAGTGCTAGACAAGATAATAAGGCTGTGAGTTTGGAAGTTGCAATGAGCCAACAACTAAATAAAGATTCCTTCCAATGAGCTGGTTTTTTTTTTTTTTTTATCCTAGTGCGCGGCTTATGACAAATATATGGTCCCTTTTCTTTTTCTGTATCACTATCACTATTCTATTTGAAAATAAAGTTTAAAAAAAGCTTTAAACACTTATTAGGAAAACAAAATAAGGGACAAGATTTGAAGAAAGAAGATTTTCTGACAATGGCATGCCTGTATGATGCAATTCAGAGATGAAAACCAAGCCACGAAAGACTTGGAGAATAAATGTCTTCCACTTCAGAGATTATTCCGTGCTGATGGATAACATTTATGGTATGTTTGGTTTGAATTTCCAGTTTTAAATTTTTATTTTTGATTTTTCAAATTTTGTTAAGAAAATACTAAAATGTCTAAAAACTACGGGTCTATTTGGTTTGAGTTTTCAGTTTTTATTTTAGGATTTCCAATTTTTCAGATTTTATGAAGGAAATACTGAAAACTGGAATTTTTAGTATTTCCTTCACAAAATCTGAAAAACTAGAAAACTGAAAATTAGAAATTCAAACTAAACAACCCCTACAATTTTCAATTTTCATTTCAGTTTTCAGTATTTTCTTCACAAAATTCTAAAAATTGAAAAAGAAAACTGAAACCAAACAGGTCCTAATTATTTTGATTCATTATCGTTAGTGTAGCGACATATGACAATGAATTTTTTGATTTTTATGGAAACAAAAATTTCATTGAAGACACTTTTAAATTGAAATGGATATATTTTTATATATTAGATACTAATTGAATAAGAAATAATTATATTTCATATTCTGAACTAATTTATAATTTCTGGCTCTGCTCTTTATTTAAAGCTTATTAACGTGTAAGTATTTTTCACACCAAAGATTAACACAAAGAGTATTATAATTTAAAGAATGTATTACATCACCGGTATATATATTGAAATTTTATATACTTGATCTATGTAGTGAAAACTTATAATTCAATTGTAGATTGATGAAATCCAAGGTCTATAAAAAATTATTCAACGCAGTAAGTAAATCAAGACTTCCACTTGGAGTAAATGGATCCTTACCCATATATATCACATGAGAAGAGTGATTTATAATGACAGTGATAGTGAATTTAGACCGTGTAACTATACATGGATAATTAAAACTAAAATTTAATTAATGCTCAAATAGTTATTTTAAAAAGTCGCATGATTTTATGTTTTAATCTTGATTATTTATGTAAGATCTAACGATCAAGATTTACTTCTCATTCTAAAAAAAAAAATGAAGGATTCACGTTTTACGTTACAAATTGTTATGCTTGTAAATGAAATTGAGAAAGAATTTTCAAAACTTACATATAACATGAAAGTAATAAAGATATAAATTAATTGTAAATCCCATTATTAATTATTACTGAAATATTTTTTTTATACCGCTAATAATAAAATATCAAGTTTTTTTCACATGATGAAGTTGTTAATGAAATAAATACAGTCTTACTCATACGTGCTCTAAAAATGTTAGATACTAGATAGTTTCTCATTTTTTTCGGTAACGTAAATAGTTTCTCCTTAGGTTTCTAACTCTCACACTCCGTTTATACCTAACTTTTCTGTATTAGCAACGGGGCTAAAAAAGCCAAACAACAAAACTAAACATTTGAAAAACGAGGCCAACTGTGGCCTGATAAGTCACTCACAAGATCTGGATAAAAGAAGGCAAGGGGAGTACAAAAATAAGAGACACCTTTAGTAAGGCGCAGGCCCTTTTTAGCAAGATGATCGGCACAGAAATTCACCTCCCTAGGAATATAAGAAATTTAAATCCTCCAATCTCTGTTCATAACCCCATGGATGGATTCCACCAATGGTGCACACGCATGATTGGGAGGGATCCCATTACGAATAAAATCACAAGCTAAAGAAGAGTCCAATTCAAGAATGACCTTCCTGAAACCCAAATCCCAGCTCAGAGAAAAACCCCAGAAGGCCTCCAAATTTCAACAGATATAATTGAGCAAGCACCCAAGTTGGTAGAAAAATCTATAATAAAATGTCCATTTGTGTCCCACAGTAAGCCACCGCAGGCAGCAGTAGGAGGAAGAGAGTTAACAGACCCATCCGAATTGATCTTCACCCAATCAAGAAGGGGAGGCTACCAAGAGATATATCGAGGATTGAGCTCCAAGAAGCATCCACTAGCTAAAAGCACAGACCTCAAAGCACAGCTATAATCCTTAGCCATATAAAGAACCTGATGGTAAAAGGCCTGTCCATCCAATGGCTGACCATAAAAAATAAAAGCATCCTGCCACAACGAGATGCAAACAGTTGCAAAAAGAAAGGGCCACTGAACCCCTTTAGAAGAGAAAGACTTTGCCATGATATTATCCTCAATCCAAGGAAGTAGAGGGGATCGAAAGAAACTATCATGGATAAGACTAGGTTTGATGCTAGTCCACAAATTCGTGGCAAAAGCACAATCGCACAGGAGATGGAGCATCGATTAAGAATGTGAGTTACAAACAGGACACAGATCTATGAGAGATATACCTCACTTCATCCTCGCATTATTAGTCAGCAAGGCATCACGAGAGATCAGCCAAAGAAACATGCGAAGTCTTTGGAGGGCTTCAACCTTCCAAAGCTGCATGAAAAGTCTCCTACCATGGGGTTGGAAAGTAGTTCTACAATAAAAATAAACTGATTTTACCGTGAACTCGCTCGAAGCCATAGGAAACCAACCAATGGAGTCCCTCCCTGTACAAGTATTAGGCGTCACTATGGACTTCAGGAGCCTAACATAATCAGGAAGGAGGACCTGAGATATGATGGACTAATTCCACTCACCAGTATTGGAAGAGAAGGTAGCAATTGGAGTAGATAGATCTTCCTCATGGATATCAACAATAGCAAAATCAGCAAGTCGATGTAAACCTGGGATCCAATTATCAGTCCAGAATTTAGTCTCTTGGCTATTTCTGACACGCCAAATGAGATTTTGCTGGAAGATTTCCCATACACTAGTAATTCCTCTCCAGGCGATAGACATCAAGCCTCTACACTGGATAATGATTCCCTCAATACAACCATATTTAGCTCTAATAACTTAAGCCCAAAGGGTACCGAGGGAGTTAACCAAACCCTAGGCTAGCTTCATCATAAATGAATTGTGCAAGTCCTTGGTTGTATGGAAGCCCAGCCCTCCTTCCTCCTTGGGACAACAGATTTTCTCCTAACTGACAAGATGAACCTTTTTCCTAGAATCAAAAGTATCCTAGATAAAGTTTCTACAAATTTGATCAATCTTATTACAAACCTCCATCGAGATACGCATAGTTTGCACAATATAGCTCGGGATAGACTCAAGTACTAATCGAGCGAGGGTGGCCCTGCCAGCCAAAGAAAGAGAATGCGCCTTCCACCCACTAAGCCTTTGCATCATTCTATCAATAATAAACTGAAAGTCTCTAGCCTTACAGTGGGTGTGGATAATAGAAACACCCAAGTAGCGCCCAAGATTAGAAGTAAGAGAAATATCCAAAGTCATACTTAACTCATGGCGATGCACATGATTGACATTCAAGGAGAAAAACACACTTGATTTGTTTAAGTTGACACGTTGACCAGAGCTACCACAGAACAAGTCCAGAGTTTCACGAATGATTCTTACTTGATCCAATGAAGCTTTTGTAAACAAGACCAAGTCATCAGCGAACAAAAGATGGGTGAGTTTGGGGCCTTGTCGGGAGAGTTGGATAGGATCCCGACGACTTTCTTCAACCGTCTTAGAAATAAGATGAGCCAAGTGTTTAATGCACAGGACAAAAAGATAGGGGAAGAAAGGGTCCCCTTGGCAGATATCTCAAAATGGAGAAAATTCAAAAGACTTATTATCATTCCAAAGGAGATTCATTTTGGTAAAGGAGATGCAGTGAAAAATAATATCCACAATATTTTGTGGCAGCCCAATGTCTATAAGAGTATCCAAGATGAAAGACCAATTAAGGCGGTCATACGCCTTCTCCAAATCTATTTTAATAGCCATAAAACCAATTCTTTCTTTTTTAGTACGCATCAAATGAATGACCTCTTGAGCAATCAAGATATTGTCTGCAATGTCTTGTAGGCACAAAACTAGATTAGGATTCGCTAACAAGGGATCTCATCACATTCTTCAGGCAAGAAGCCATAACTTTAGTATCCAATTTGTAAACAACATTGCAGAGACTGATAGGCCGAAACTAACTGAAATTTTCTGGGCTATCCACATTATGAATAAGAGCTATCAAAGTGCAGTTTGCCTCGGAAATCTTACTAAGATCAAGAAAAATATCATTAATCTAGGAGCAAAGAGACAGTCTGACCTTAACCCACTAAGATTGAAAAAACATAGTAGGGAGACCATCAGGTCCCAGGGTTTTCCAACCACCCATTGAGAATAATGCTGATTTGATCTCATCGTAAGAAATAGGTTTACCAATGGAGTACAGATCCTTCACACAAGGATGAGGAAAAACATCTCGCAATAAAAAAAGCTCAGAGCCCCCTGGATCCCGATATAGCCGTTTATAAAATTCCACCCCAATCTCCTTTAGAATGGTTGAATCCTCAATCCAGACATCATTTTGATCTTTAAGCATGAAAATCCTATTCCTTCTTTTGTGGCCCGTAGCCAAGCCATGGGAATAACTAGTGTTTCTGTCTCCTAGAGTAATTCATTTGCAGCGAGAAAGTTATTTCCAATATACCTCCTCTTGGCTGAGGATATTCTGGAGCTCTTACCAAAGCTCCTTTTGTAAAGCTTCAAGAAAGGGGTTTATTTCAAAGGCAAGCTTGGCAGATGTACCTTCCAAGCAAAAAAGCAGTCTCTCCAAGTGTCTCCTTGTTCCACAATCACACCTGATGAGTAAAATTCGAAATATTATCCAACAACCAAGCCTGAGGTTCCCAAACTTTATTCATGAGGTTACCAAAGTCTTTGTGCATCAACCAAGGAGCCAGAAAGTGAAAGGGCTTAACGTCTGAACATGGTCAGACTTTAGTTTAGGCAAGTGTTTAACGAAAGCATGCCTAAACTTGATGGACCAGGGAGCATTAGTAAAAACATGGTCCAGTCTTCTTTTAGAGTTTCTTGATTGCCAAGTAAAGGGTTGGCCTACAAAACCCAAGTCTGATAATCCACAGTCAACTAAGCAATTAACAAAGGAAGCAGAGTCACATGCAAGTTATTAGTTGCTCCACAGTCGGAGAAGGACAAAATGGAGTTAAAATCACCCCCAATACACCAAGGTTCCTCTATCATAGCTGCTAGGTCCAGAATATTATTCCAAACTTCTTTGCATACCTTGGAATAAGGAGAAGCATATACTGCAGTAAAGAGCCAGGGATCAGAAGCCCTATGTTAAACTCTAATGTGGACCATTTGCCTATTGGAGCTTTCTATGGAGACCTGCCAAGCATAAGTTTTCCAAAGACACCAGATACCCCTAGAGAAACCCTTACCATCAACCATGAACATGCCAACCAAACCAAATTTTTTGATGAGTCTTTGTGCTTTGCGGCCCGAAATATGGGTCTCAAATAGAATAATGAAGTCAGCCTTGTACCTTTCAGAGATATCTCTGATCAAACTGGTAAACCCCTTCCCTCTTGCTCCGGGCAATTCCAGAGAGCAATATTCATGAGGACTTGGGACCAAGAGTTGGAGACGCGATCTCTATTGCCATGATGCCAACCGCACCTTCCACATCAACATCAACAGTCGGAGCAGAACCATTTCTAGCTTCCGTCCTAACAAAGTGAGAAATCTCCCCTGGATCCCTTAGGTCAATTGGGTTCTTTGCTCCCCCATGTTGGCCACGAGATTTGCTAGTGTCATAGCAGAATTGATCTCTTCAAATGAATGAGCATGGTAGGATAAAGAGTTCCAATCAAGGCCACCAAAATCCAGGTGGCCCTATTCATGCAGCTGCTTCTCAAAAATTTTAAAATAATGCCAGTCTTCCTCAGATGCTTTATTACACATCATCTGCTCATGAAAACGAGTGGGAGTATCCACTTGTGGTTCTATATACAGGGAGAGTGTGGAGGGCCCAGCTTCTGTTTTGTGATTTCTCCTGTCAGCTTGTATATTGGTCTGGCCCAAAGTTGGCTTGTTATTAAAAGGAGGCTTGTTCTTTGAATTCTTAATGGGCTATTTGGCATTGGCCTTGCCTACTGACCCAAGATTCAGTATGGCATTACTAATGATTCCTTTATTACTTTCCCGATCATGAGGATTCTTTGCATGTTGAGCTGGGGGAATGTCAACATCATCTAATTGATTTGGATCTCCTCCCAAGATATCGAAATGCAATCCACTCATCTGGTTGCCAGGAAAGCCGTGATTACCTACTGCATTTGAAACTTGATTTGGGCTGGATTTTCGGCATAGGAATTTTTTTGCAAGCATCCAAGGGTTGAAGACGCCTTCCTTATTATCAGGGTTCATAATCTGCTTCGGGGTTTTTGCCACATGATATGCATTCATTATAGTTTCCAAATTTGAACTTGGCTGGGCCATGGCTGCGACAGGGGCATGGGCTGAAACCGCAACATGCTCCATCGACGTAACTTTGATCCCCTTAATCATATACTACATAGAAGTAGCCACCATAGCCATTCCTTCAATGGAAGTTTAACAACTCCAATCATGGGTAACATCACCAGGTTGAGCTGCATTCATGCAGTTATCAACTCTATGCCCATATTTTCCATGATGGAAGCAAATAAGGTGGAGACCTTTTTTATTGTAGTTTGAAGTCCAAACCCAAGGCTGTAACTTCAGGTATTAGTTCTTGTCTAAGGTCAACTTCTACATAGATCCGAGCAAATTTGGCCCTTGAATGGATTGAAGTGAGCTCATCTACTTTAAACATGGTCCCAATTTGGGCACCAATTCTCATGAGAAAGGGAAGATTGCATAATTCAGTAGGGAGTAGCCACACCGTAATTTTTTGATGAACTGCAGCCGAGGGACGAAAAAAGGGTCACCATCTTTGAACAAGAAGGTAGTGGTCAGCCACCATCCAAGGTCCCTCATAGAGAGCATGTTTATAGTCATCAGCATGTAGAAAGCGAACCAGGAAATAATCATTATTCATGTCAGCTATACGGACAGCTCCATGTTTAGCCCAATTTCGCTGAATCCAGCGATTCATAATCTTCACCCCCAGGTGTTTCCCCAAAAGCTTGACAATCAAAGATTACTTCCATGGCTTACATCATTCATCATATTCCTCCAGAGACACCCTAATAGCAAGTTTAAGGTTACAAGGTTTAGGGGTATCATGTAACTCCTTTTCCCACTCTTCAGGATCCACATAATCTTCCATGATTACCTGGGCAATTTCTTCAGGCCAAAGGGATGCACCAATCCCATCTTGAATGACCATGTCTTTGTACAAGGGCTTGTGGTGGGTAGTAGGACAATCCTGATCCGCCATAGTACTACCAGTAGCATCGTTTTCAAGGCAAATAGAAAATTCTTCCTCTATCTCAACAATCTCATCCCCTGTGTGCACGACCTTCACTTTTTTTCGTGCTTCGCTTAATAAGGTCCTCCTCTTCTGTGGATGAAGGAGCATGTTTGCTCTTTACCTTGCTCGTCATCTTTCTCTTGTATATTGCAGCTAATCAATTATCATCCAGTTATACCTAACTCTTACACTCACTCCCACCTGCCTTGTAACACATACTAGAGTCATATTTTTTTCTTTTTCATTGGTATTTCGTTCTATTGCTACAACCTAGAGTCACATTTAGCATTAACATACAAAAAAAAAAAAAGAAGCAAAAATCACATTTAGCTTCAAAGAATTTACACCCACAAATGTACACAATAGGACCTGCGATATTGTAGAATTTAGGGGTCAAGTGTAGCAAACCGTTGAAGCGCGAAAGACCAACCTTCGTCGTTGGTCGATAGGAGAAGATAGGGAGAGATATTATGTAAAGATTTTTTTTGGTTTCATAGTAATTTTATAAAATCATTACATATTTTTTTAAGAAAAAATTCATGTTTAGGAAATTTAGACGTTAGTATTTGAGATGTATAAAGATAGAGAATAAATTAAAGAAAAATTAATAGAGAATAGGAGGAGAAGAAAGGGGAATAATAGAAAGTGAACATGGACATATGGGTGTATTTAATTGTGTTTTATTAAAGGTACTGGACCGTGTCCTCCTTTTTTAATGTCAAAAGTAGTGGTTCTGAGATTTTCTGTTAAGTTGGAGCTTTTTTCTTTTCTTTTCAATTGGGCTTTCAACTTGGCCTACATTAGCCCAATTTAACATTCAATCTTGTTTATGAGTGGATCATCATTGTCACAAGCGACCAAATTCCAAGCTTGTTTCAACCAAAAAATCCAAATTTGTTCACTGACAAACCACTTGGCAAAATCCCAAATGCTGGGTTTGATTGTATTTTTTTTTTTTTTTTCTTTGGTTAGGAGTGTATTGATTAATCTTCCTAGCCTTGCTACTTTTGGGCCTCGGTGGATTGTAACCTTCGAACTTTAGACCTATATATATATATATATATATATATATATATATATATATATATATATATATATATATATATATATATATATATATATATATATAAAACCAGAACGTAACATATAAGAGTTTAATTCCTGGACCGCAAAAATAAAAGTTTAATTCCTCTGTACTTACATGGCCATCCACTTTGGTATTGCCGCATCAGCAACCATTTTTATATTATTATATCAATAAAGATAATTGAGTTTTAGACTATTACCTAAAAAATGATGTAAATACGAGAATTTTTGGATGACAGTATATAAAAGTTTTAAATTACTACCACATTAAAGTTAAACTCTACTTAAACTACAACAAAACATAGTATATACAATGTGAATATATAGCTCAAATTTGAATTAAGTCAGCTCACGAGTGATCAAGTTGAGCATAACAAAACTCAAATTTGATTCATTTAATAAATGAACTCAATCTTTTAGCCCAAACTCGACTTATAAGTGCATGAGCTCAATTTATTGAGTTACTATTAATGAGCGGAGTTAGAAATATCACAGATTGGTTTAACTCATTGCCAACCCCTAGCTATTAGGAACTTCCAGACTACCCAACCTCACTTAAGATTTGGATAATTGCAAGGATAAATGTTACGTTTTTTATAATTGATATACAGAAGAATATTTTAGTTTAAAATTTCACTCGTATATTAATTAGCTCTTAGATATTATTATATAAATTATAATAACTAATTCGATTATAAATAAAATTTTACATTAAAAATGTTTAAAAATTAATTATTAGAATATATAATGACACTTTATAACAAAATAAAACAGCATTTGCAGAACAGTGGAAGAGATTAGAGGTATGTTTGGATTGATAAAGTATTGTGGAGGTGAATAAAATGGAGTGGAGCAGAATGAAGCATAGTGAAATAATTACCTTGCTCCGTTATATGGATATGTCAATGGAAATTATTGGAGATTATAAACCTTTTATTTCTATACTACCCTTAAATTAAAATGTATATAATATTAGTAACATGAGTAATTAGTAGTTTTATTAAGAAAATAACTTATTCCATCCAATTCTGTCAAATGTGGAGGGAAAAAAATAGAAAAAAATAATGGAGTTGAATGGAATAAGTATTTGTCTCTATTCTACTTAACCCAACTTACACATATTCACACAATAAAACTACTTAAGGTCTATTTGATTTAAATTTTCAGTTTTTAATTTTTAATTTTTTAGTTTTTAATGTTTTATAAAGAAAAAATTAAAAAGAAAAAATAAAAAATAAAAATTAAATTTTATAATTTTTTAAATTTTTTAATATTTTCTTTAAAATCTAAAAAACTAAAAAAAAATTAAAAACAGAAAAATCAAACCAACCTACCCATTAAAATTTCTCTCAACTCCACTCGGAGCCCTTTCATTCACCTCCTTCTATCCAAACATATCTAAGTGGTCCATTGAATGAACGTGCGTAATGAATTGTAGTAGTTAGATAGTATATCTGGTACGGTCACTGTCACAGATTTGTCGGGCGCTTTGAATGCACAAGCTGATACGAGTCAAACAGCCAAAACAATGAAGTTACTAAAACGCCCACGGGTGATCTCATGCGATACTGTAAAATTTCATAAACTTGTCCTGCCGCAAGTTTAAGTTTTCAAAAAATAAAATTCTATAGTAGTATAGTTTTTAAATTATAAGTATCATGTGTATTATTTATTAGTTTTAATTATATGAATATATTAATTCCTATAAAATATTTATATAACTTTATAAACTTTTTAAAATTTGATTTTGAGTATATATTTTTCTGAAAAAAAAACAAATACAAAATATATCCAACTTTATTATAGTAATGGACAAATTTGGGGTTGCTCTAATCGTATGTGCACTACTGAAAAGTAAACTCAACTTGAGCCCTGACTGCTGAGGTCTCTACTTTCTCCATTAGCAGGAACTCCAAATATAATATAAAATTGAAAAATAAAGTTAAACCTTAGATTCGGTAGAAGCATCCAGTTATTAAATTAATTCAAAGTGTGTAGTTCTCTCCAAGTATTCCAGTGTTAAAGCTTTCTCTTTGTTCTTTATTTATTTATTCATTCATTTATTATTTATTCTTAAATATCTGCATTTTTCATGCTTCTAAACAAAGCAACAATGTCCTGTCACTCTTCCTGTTATATATAGACCAGTCCATATTTTTAGTAATTTTAATAATGGGTTTTAATATTGCCGGGAAAATTTCTGATAAAAAATAAGCACACATAAAAGGAAAAAAAAAATACATATTGCTCATGTATTTTCAACGAAAAACTACATCACTTTATTTTATTTAATAAATACTTTTCTTTTTTATAAAATTTTGAATTTATTTCAATAGTAACTTTTGCTAGCAGTTTTCATTTAATTTTTTTTTTTGGAATTATGTTTTTTATCAGCACCTTGACACAAAATGATGAGTTTTGATGATTTTATTAATCTCATTATATATTTTTCAACACCAAACTCATCATAAATATCAAAAGTACTATTATATAAAGTGTCCTGATATGTCTGTGAATTTAGATGTTAAAAGAAAAAAAAAGAATAATTCTAAATTCTATTATTTATATATAAATATATAAATCAAATATAAATAGATAAAAATATAAAAAATTTATTATGAAAATATAATGGTTCAATTTCAATACTAATTCTTGTTATTGTTGTTTTTTTCACCTCCTTCGAGTTTCAATTTTAACATTTTACAAGGAGGAATGGTTTTTTTTTAAACTCATTCCCCCACTTTAAAATTTAAACTTAGTACGCATGGCATATATTTATTAGAGTAAATACCCTGCTTCTTCAATAATTTTATGTTAAACTATTTAGTCTCTTAAAAAAATAAATTAATTTTATGATTCCTTAAAATTAAAAATACTAGACACATTAATCCCTCAATTAGTTATTTATTAGTGAACTCATATTTACAATGCAGTATAATGATAATATCTTATTAAAATATTAGATTCAAGCAAAATAACACTATTTTAGAATATATTACATTTATTTTACTATTTAAAGTTACAAAAAAAATCATTTTATCACTTGTAATAAAGATTTATGTAACTCATTGCATGTAATTTTAATTGCAAAAATCAATTATTTTAAATTTTATTTTGTTTCAAATGACACATATGTCACTTGATGTTCCTATCAACAGGTCACGTATGTAATTTCATTATTGTTTAAATGATCAAATGCAAAGAAAAATTAATATGTCCTATTATCAAAGTTTTAGAGGATTACGAGTTTAATTTCAATTATTGAGGGATTAAATTGTCATGTAAAAATTGTTGAAGAGATTAACTGGGTTTTTATTCTATTTAAAGAAATGATAATTATTCTTATAAATTATAGGATACCATAACAACTCATATGCTATTAAATTGATTCACATTTTATTTAATAATAAATAAAATATAAATTGATCCAATATTATACACCCAATAAATACAAATAACAATCGCCTTCTATTTATTATAATGAATACCACAGGGGTCAATAATTTTCTCTGTTCAGTGTGCACAGGTGACACTCTTTTTGAGGAACGATAGTACTGATGAATTTATTGGATACAGCTCATAGATTGATTGCATGACATTGTGATATGTATCGCATAAACATCCATAAACAGAAGTAGCCAGTCTGCTCCATTCTCATTACTTCTTTCGCTGAAGAACAAGAACGCCACTAGCTCTTCTTTCTCTCTCTCTTCCCGCCGACAATACGTTATCTCTTCTACCCAGCTGGAGAAAGAAAGCTCCAAAGCAAAAGGGAAAAGAAAAGTGTAGCCGTGAATGTGTTGGGACTACTGACCACTTTGCTCGAAAGAAAAAGAGGGAGGAGCTATTATTATAATTATAATTTATTTATAAACAAAAGAACAAAAACTTGCCTGGTTTAGTTGGTTAAGGTTTCTTTTCATTACTTCAAAGTTGAAAACATTCTCATTTTTCCTATATCAACATCTATCTGGGCCAGAGTTAAGGAGAGATTGGAGAAATAATGGGTTACCTCGAGATCAGATTGGAGTCTCTGATCTTGTTGTTGTTGGCGGTGTTGCTGCTTGTGACATGTGCAAGTGGGGAGGACCCTTACAGGTTCTACACTTGGAATGTCACCTATGGAGACATCTATCCTCTTGGAGTTAAACAACAGGTACGTACTACTTCTTCCTTTGTTGTTTCTTCTTTATATATGGACTCTTGTGATTGTTTCACCATGTTCTTCATTTATTTTTATTTTATTTCATGAATGAGATTAATTATATTTGGCTTATGAAATGGCAGGGAATATTGATAAATGGGCAGTTCCCAGGGCCACAGATCGATTCTGTGACCAATGACAACTTGGTCATCAATGTTTACAATAGCTTGGATGAACCTTTCCTTATCTCTTGGTTAGTTTTCTCTTTCTCTCCGGTAGCTTGCTTCGTTACTTAATCCACTGTTAATCAGCTGCAGAAACTATTATAATATTAACTTTTTTTGGCCTTAAAAATAATATTGTTATTTATGTTGTTGGTGTTAGTAATATTGGAATTACCTTAGAGACATTTCCAAAGTTCGTTTGAGAAGGACAACACGGAAATTGTGTCATGGTTAGGTGAAGTGGATAATTAACATGCCATGTGACGTCACGTGACCTAGTGTAGTATAGTAAATGTACACAATGAAATTGAACACATGCTAAAACTATATTCGGTTAGTCGCTGCTGTTGTTCAAGAAATCATAGGATGCAAGTTGCAGTTCTTGTACCTCACTGAAATATAAAATTGACGAAAATAATTTTCAGTTGTGGTGCCAATACTATATAGCATTGCATGGATAACTTGTTTTGCACTATCTAGTAGTGATGTTTGCTATAAAGATTCGTGAGTATGAAATAAATGAAAACTTAGGACTAAATGGTGCTATCCGCTGTCCACATCTAAATTCTATTTATGCCTGTGCCCTTGATTAAGTCTTAGACTAATCTTAAAATGATGTGATACATTATAGGAATGGAGTGCAGCAGAGGAGGAATTCATGGCAGGATGGAGTCTATGGTACCAACTGTCCAATCCCGCCAGGGAGGAACTTCACTTATGTTCTTCAAGTAAAGGATCAGATTGGTAGCTACTTCTACTTCCCTTCCCTTGCACTTCACAAGGCAGCTGGGGGATATGGTGGCTTCAAAATCGCCAGCCGCTCAGTAATTCCGGTGCCTTTTCCTCCTCCAGCTGGAGATTTCACCGTATTGGCAGGAGACTGGTACAAGAGAAATCACACTGTAAGTAGATTGAGAATAATTAAAATTTAATTGATGTTTGGATGTAAAATTAGACCGGTCTGCAATGTGATTTTATAGTGAAAAAAACTGATTAATTCCATTGTAAAATTACATTCAAACATAAGTTAATTTTACATTAAAACCTAAATTAGATTTTCACTATCAGGTTACATGGAAAAACTTGTCAAGAAAGTCTGCAATGCTTGTGAAATCCTGCCATAACCGTCAGTATGTTTGTATTTATTCTTGCAGGATTTGAGGGCCATTTTAGACAGTGGAAGTGACCTTCCTTTCCCTGATGGTCTCATCATCAATGGTCGTGGTTCCAATGCATACACATTCACAGTTGATCAAGGTATCACACATTAGCACAAGAGCTGTGGGGTATGTTTGAGTTTGATTTTGGAGCCAACGAGGGAAAGGGAGGGGATTTATAGAGTAAAATTTCGAAATTTTATCCTGGGAACCTCTCCCCTTCTCCTTCAAATGTCGAACTCACAAATAGAGCAATTTGTTTACTTGAAAGCTGTCGCTATAATTGGACATTAATTGTGACATACTTGCTTGTTGGATAGGCAAAACTTACAGATTCCGGATATCAAATGTGGGGCTCAAAACTTCCATCAATTTCAGAATCCAAGGGCATAAGATGCTGCTGGTTGAGGTGGAAGGAATCCACACTCTCCAAAACACTTATGACTTCCTTGACATTCATTTGGGGCAGAGTTACTCTGTCTTGGTTACTGCTGATCAACCACCCCAAGACTACTATATTGTGGTCTCCACACGGTTCACTTCCCAAGTGTTGAGTGCTACCTCCATTCTTCACTACAGTGACTCAGCAGGAAGCGTTTCTGGTCCTCCCCCTGGAGGGCCAACAATCCAAATTGATTGGTCCCTTGAACAAGCTCGCTCTCTCAGGTATTACTTTGATTCATATTCAGAAGTTAAATGGTAATTGGTACATGTGTTTGTCATCTGATTTAGCCAGCAGTTTGTTAGATAGTTTAATTCTCATCTTCATAATCTTTCCTATTATCTATCTATAGATTTTATATAGTTATAGGTTATTTTGTCTGCTACTTTAGGACTCAGCACCCAAATTCCTTGACATGCTATAAGTCAGAATCACCACCTAATTATATTGAATTTGAAATTTAATCATCCTTATTCTATGGTTAATAACTATAGTAAGATGGCAAGATTACTCAATTATGTGTGAAAAATATTTGTTATATGATCTTTGAAATAATGTTGTCCCATACTGACTATAACGTGTGATAAATTAAACCAGGCGGAATCTGACAGCTAGTGGACCAAGGCCTAATCCACAAGGATCTTACCATTATGGTTTGATAAACACAACCCGAACAATTAGGCTTCAAAATTCTGCACCAATTATCAATGGCAAGCAGAGATATGCTGTCAACAGTGTTTCCTTCATCCCTGCCGATACACCACTTAAACTTGCTGATTACTTCAAGATCCCAGGGGTGTTCAGCCTTGGAAGTATACCAGACAACCCCACCGGCAGCGGTGGTTACCTCCAAACTTCTGTCATGGCTGCTGATTTCCGTGGCTATGTAGAGATTGTGTTTGAGAATCCTGAAGACACCGTGCAGTCTTGGCACATTGATGGCCACAACTTCTTTGTTGTAGGGTAAGTCCACCTAACTCCATTGCACCACAGAATCCATCCCCTTTCTCATTACAGTTAGAGATGTTTCTTCTGCACATATATATGATACTAATGCAGAATATTACCTTTCTTTAAACATGCAAATTGCAAATAGAGTTCATATTTTCTTCTTACTCTTCATAATAATTGTGACTATTATTATCATTATATTTAATATTATGGTATATCTATATATGTTCAGAATGGATGGAGGCCAATGGTCAGATGGAAGCAGGTTAAATTACAATTTGAGAGACACAATCTCTCGCTGCTCAGTTCAGGTACCAAATGTAGATGAATTTTCCTATAGGATTTGAGTTTTGCTAATATGTGGTGAAATTGTCAATGAAAAATATGCATTCTTATGTACAGTAATGACAGGATAGACTCGGGTTCATGGCGAATCCTACACATGACAACATATCAACCGGTCAAAACATTATTTAAACTTGTAAATATATGGATATTATAAAAACATTCTTTGAGAAGGTGTCGCATAAAAACTCTTGAGTCTATATTTAACATTTTCCTATTATGTATTGTTCTAATTTTGATGCACATTATGTAGGTGTATCCCAAGTCATGGACCGCAGTGTACGTGCCTTTGGACAACGTGGGAATTTGGAATGTGAGGTCGGAGGATTGGGCTCGTCAGTACTTGGGGCAGCAATTTTATCTTCGTGTGTATTCTCCTGCCAATTCGTGGAGAGATGAGTACCCTATCCCAAGTAATGCATTGTTGTGTGGTCGTGCTGTGGGTCATAGCACTCGGTCATAGAGCCACCAAGAAGAGTAAGATCTTTATTCAGCACACGAGTCATTCATTTTCCAATTCAAGGCTTAACTCAAGCCTGTTGTTTCTTTTGTACCATCTATGTTGCGTTACGCTATAGAATATAATAGAATGTAGGTTATAGATAGCTTATTGTTGCATATCTTGTTTCTCGTGTTGTGTCTAAATTTTACTCATTGGATCGTCTGCGGCAGTACATTTGTATTCGTATTTGAATTATGCATAATGGCGTGTGTTATCCAACTATTAGCATTCAAAAGCAACAATTCTGAATTCGTTGTCATGCAAAGATTATAGTTGTTTGAAATTTGCAACAAATGCTAAGCCCATAATTTTATGCAACTTTTAATGTAAAATAATTTTATATTGTTTTGTGCATAAAAATTTAAGATTTGATGGATAAGATTTTTACATTATTATTTATAATGATCTTTTCCGAGGCGGATGAAAGACTTAATCACTTGTGTTGATGTGATAATATATGATTGGATGACAATGTAAAAATTAATGTATAGCGTAAAAAATAAATCCTTCTGATGTATTTAGTTGAAAAGTAAAAGTGAGAGTAAAATTTATATAGATGAGTTTTAAGTGTAAATTTACACAATTTATTCATGTAAAATTTATCCTTAATTTGGAAAGTAAATGAGAGAATTTTTTATAGATGATATTTATGTGTAATTTTATACATAAAATTTCTCTATAGAAATTTATATTTCATTTTTACTCTCTAACTAAACATATCTAATGCATATAAGAGTATTTATGATTATTTGTCCCTGCATAAATTTAAGAATGCATCGAAAAAAAATTTCTGATATTGTACGTTTTTATTTAATTTTTTTTTTTCAATTGTAACCTTGCATAAATTAGTGTATTGACCTGGAGAATGCACCGTGCGTGTTATGTGAAATATATATGATATAATTTAGGTTTAAATATAGCTGTAATCTTTATAGATAAAGTGAATTTTATTTTGGCTTTTATATCTATTTTATTTTATTTTAATTCGTTTTTGTTTAAACGTTCGGTTCTGATGATAATATACTCTCGGGATGTTTGGAAACCCTTAGAACCTGGAATTTAATTCTATCAAGAAATTGAATTGGATTTTATGATTTGGAAGCAACTTAAGTAAAGAAATTGAATTCTCATAGGAATTAAAATCTATTAAAATTAAAGAATTGAAATCAAACCAAAATGGGTGTGATTTGGTGTGGAAATTGAATTCAAACAAATGAAAATATCAAAATAGTCTTATTTGAATATAATGTTTTGTTCCTATCCTATTAATGAAGGATAAAATAGTAAAAATGATTAAATTCATTTATTTTTAAATCGATTCCAAATCAAGAAATTGAATAATTGAATTCTTTAATTTACTGATTCATTTCAAACATAAGAATTCAATTCAATTGTTGATGAAATTCAATTCTTAATGGAATTTAATTCAATTCCATCTTATTAAAAATTTCTAAACGCCGGGTCTGAAAATGTTCGTTTAACAATTATGGTAATGCAACAAATATTAAAATTAAATGTTTTAAATAAATTTAGATCAAAACTTAAAAAATAAATTTATTACATTTATAAAGGCTAAAATTATATTTAAACCTAAATTATACTATATATATTCTCCACACAATACACAATCGTCCATAGTATACATTAATCATATAACCTTATTGTTTGTCAACTCCAATCACTACAAATTATTTTTTCATGAAATACAATTAATTTCCATTAAATATTAATTATATTATATAACAAAAAAATTATATACACATATTTTCAGTCAAGCAAAACATTAATTCTTCGGTTTATGATATTATATTTTGTTAATTACTTTTTGGTTTTATTGAAATAATATCTTTCTTTCTGAAAACTGCTGGGCACTTTTATTTTGTGAGATGTGATATACCGTTTGCTTTTGATGAATGTGATACACTGTTTCTTACTTGCTACTAGTCAACTCCAGTCTTGAATGAATCACAATTTATTTTCAGTAAATCTTAAATTAATTTTATTATTCTATGCATAATTTCTTATACTAATTCCTAAATTTATGTTATTATAATTTTTTTGCCTAATTATTCTTTAGTTTTAGTGGCATAAAGTTTTTATAACTTTATATGTGTGTGATATGATACACCCACCATGTAAAATATTATTATACTATCATTCAATCAAAATATTTTATTTACATAATTTTTTAAGTGTACATAGAAAAGTAAACTATTATGACTAATGTTGCCTGTGTAGCACTTATTAATAAATTATAATCATAATATATATTTTAATGAATCATGATTAAAAATTTATGAGTTTAATTTTAGGGTACCGACAGTGTAAAACACTTTTACACTGTTATGAAATCAAAATCTTTCATTCACATAACTTTTACAGTAATTAGTGTAAAAACACATGATTAAATAACTGTATTAAAATTTTTATATTATTAATACATAGAATTTAGATCTTAGATTAATTATATCATATATGTATTTTCTTTTTTAAATAAAAATTTTAATAAACCAAAACATTAATGATATTATATATTTTCTGATTACTTTATAGTTTTATTAAAATAATATTTTTCTTACTTAAAACTGTTTGATGCTTTTATGTGTTGGTGGGGTGTTGGGATAGACAATTTTCTTACTTTTTGGCCAACTCAAATTTATTATTTTTTCTTTAAATAAATATTTATAATTCAAAGCATTAATTCCTTATTTATGATATTACGTATTCATTGCATTATTTTTTCCTTTAAATCATTTTTCCAATAAATAAAAAATTAATGATATTATCTATTTTTAATTACTTTATAGTTTTATTAAAATAATATTTTGCTCACTTAAAACCGTTGGATGCTTTTACGTGTGTGTCTGGTGGGATACACAAATTTCTTACTTTTTGGTCAACTAAAATTTATTATTTCTCCTTTAAATAAATATTTTTTTATTCAAAGCTTTGATTCCTTATTTATGATATTATGTATTCATTGTATTATTTTTTAATTTTGTTAAGATAAAAATTTATATTAGTATACTATTAAAAAAATAAAACATAGAAATTTCAAGGATACATTGTCTATATCAAGCAAATATTTGTAATTAAAAAAATCATGTAAAGATTTATTAAAGAATCTAAATCTCGATGGAGTTTTAAGAAAGAAAATTATTTGCTCCCTGAAAATCCGTCGTAATATTTATTATTTTTCCATGGGTCCATAAGAGTAATTAATATTACATAATTTTTTGATTATTTTAAGGATTTAATTTTGAATCTAATTTTTAATGTATCATTTAATTATTTATTGATATATTAGTAAAAGCATTTAATTTCACAAGAAGGTAAACATATTTAATTATAATAATTATTAATTTAGAGGTCATACATACAATTAATTACTATATTTGTTTTTTAATAATTATTCAGTTTCAACTGCTCAAAATTTAGGAAATAATTTGAGAAATATCAATGGTAGTATAAGTTAAGATTAATTTATTAAATTACTCATTTTCTTTGTAATACTTGGATTTTCTCAGACCTCATTTACTAAATGGGTGAATAATATTTAATATGGATATTATCAAAAAAATTAATATTATTTAGATATTTTAAATAGATAAATTTTTTTAAATAATAATTATTCAAGGACAATGAAAATATATGTATAATTAAATGATTTACACATAATTAAATAAAATTGAATAAGAGTTTAATTTCTATGTAATGATATTCTTAAAATTTTAATATTATCATCTAATTATGTATTGCATATTATAAAAAATAATTGACTCTCATATATCAATTATTTGAAAAGTTATATGATGATTTAATCAGATAAGAGCATAAAATTTTTTTATATTGATAGTGGTATTAAAATTAAGCTCATTGAATAATAGTATAATAAGATAATTTAATTGAATGACCGTATATAATAATTTTATATTTTCAGTACATAAAAATTAAAATTTTTTATTTAAAAAATATTAAATTAATCCCATATTTATTAGTAGAAGAAAATACAAGGGACGGAAGAGACAGGTCATAGCGTCACACCACTTGAATGCAAAATATGGCCAATTATTAACCGAAAAAAGATGGGAGACAAAAGCGCCAGTGTCCTAAACCGACTCGCTATTACGAGACAAAAACATGCAAGAGCAAACCCAACCGTTCGTTACAGCACATCACAAAGAGATCAACACCGTCGAGATTGTAGACCGATAACGAGGTGCGACCAACGTACGCCAACAACAACAACGGTGGCCCACAGCAGGTACAGCGAGTCACTTTCTTCAGTGGTCGTTACCGCAGAGGATCACAGCCACCTTAACGCTTCACCACTTTGTAGAAAAAGAGGGGGGTCACACTCAGTTCCCGCCGTTTAAGTGTTAAGAAGGAACCGAAACGTAGCCACCATTCCCTTCCCTGTGCACAAAGTGGGAGCGCTCTTTTTCACTCCCGAACGGTTTTCTTCTCTCTCTCTTTCTCTCTCTTCTCTCTCCCTATTGATCCTTTGGAATTCTTCGATCGGAAAACCCTAAGCCTCTCTCCGTCACGAACGAGTGTCAATGGAGCTTCGTCCTCGTCGACGCCGTTCCAATGCTACAGTATCTGGTATTCTCTCTCTCTCTCTCTCTCTCTGATTTTTCGTATTTTTTTTATTTTCGGATTTTTCTGTTTTATAATTTATTTTTCACTGTGTGGTTTGGATTTAGACTTGCGAATTGTGACTGTTTGATTGCTGAGATAATTGTTCTGATGCTGACGGAAAGTGACCGAATAAAGTGAATTTTCTGAATTTTCGACGTCGTTTTCATGCTTTTTTTTTTTTCTTTGTTCGTTTCTTGAATCTCCTTCGTGTATATATATTTTTTTCGCTGTTTTTTTTAACGTGAAATGTGTTTTTCGTAAATAATTCTGGTGGTTGAAAGTTTTGAAAAACGATTAGATGAGAGGTGCTCTGTGTTAACGGTTAATCGTGTTGTTGAAGCTACGAACTCTGTCGTTGCAAGTTGGTCTCGTTTTGCGAAACTGAGGGATTGTTGTTGTTATGTGTGAATTGGCGAAACAGGGAAGGAGCAGCAGCCTGGGGAGGCTTTTGGAGAAGTTGAAACTAATGGCCGGGGCAGCAATGTTAACGATGCGGATGTTTATGCTATATCTTCTGATTCTGATTCCGATTCAGATTCTGATTCTCATTCAGATTCCAGTTATGAAGGTATAAGGTCTCTCTCTGTGTTTTAAAATTCGGTGAAGAATTTCATTTTATGATATCGGCTGCAAGGTTTTTGGAGGTAGGCTTCCTCAAAGCAAATCGAAGTTCACGAAATTTTTGCTGACTTAACCTGAGTTGCTTATGAGCTGGTGTGTTTGTATCTGTATAGGATTATGGTTTAAACTTTGACATTGGGCACTAAGTGTGAAGTAACCAGAGTAGAATTTCCTCTGGAATTTTTCTCCTTTCATGTTTAGAAGAAGATAGAGACCTTATAACTGCAAATTAAACTGAGATCCTGGTTGCACGTCTTAAAAATTTAAAAATTTCCATACAGATTTCACAGGCGACTTGAATCAAGAACCAAGTTCAAGCCTTAGTGTTTCTGATTCTTCTGATTCATCTGATGGTGGCCAGCCTTCATCCAAAAGGCAAAAGGCGCAGTCCAGGAAGAAAATAAGCTCCAATGTGGCAAATGAAAGACCAAGTGATGTTGATAGAGTGGTGGAGCATGTAGATAAGGATGAATACCCAGTGCTTCAGCAGGAATCCATCTCCCATGATTTGACTGGGAATAAAAAGAAGAAAAATGCAAGAAAAGGAAAAAAGGATGATCCAGTGTTGTTGTGGCATAAGTGGGAAGAGGAGCAAGAGGGATGGATTGATGAGAATCTATCAGAAAATGTTGACTTAGAGAGTCAGAGTGAAGTAATGACTGAAACTACTGAGGCGCCCTCTGATATGACTATGCCTTTGCTTAGATATCAAAAGGAATGGTTAGCCTGGGCTTTGAAACAGGAAAATTCTGCAACTAGAGGTGGAATCCTTGCAGATGAAATGGGAATGGGAAAGACAATTCAAGCAATAGCCCTTGTCCTTGCAAAACGTGAATTGCAGCAAAGTAGTTCTGCCCCTGTCAAAACCCTAACATCACAGTCACCATGTTCATCTAGGGTCTTGCCTATGATCAAAGGAACGCTTGTCATTTGTCCTGTGATTGCTGTCACTCAGTGGGTTAGTGAAATTGATCGATTTACTACGAAAGGAAGCACCAAAGTCCTGGTTTATCATGGGGCAAGGAGGGGAAAGAGTAGTGAACAGTTCTTGGAGTATGATTTTGTGATAACTACATACTCTATTGTTGAGTCTGAGTACAGGAAGTATATGATGCCTCCTAAGGAGAAGTGTCAATATTGTGGAAAATCATTTTTGCAGAGCAAGTTATCTTATCATCAGATGTATTATTGTGGGCCTTATCATGTTCGAACAGAAAAACAATCAAAGCAAGTTAAAAAGAAAACAGAAGTCACTAAAGGGAAGAACAAGGAATGTGTGAGTAGCAAGAAGTCTTGCAATGAGGATGAGCTGAGCATGGGCATGGAAGATTCAGATGCTATACGCAGGGGCATGTCACTTCTACATGCTGTTAAATGGCAGCGGATTATATTGGATGAGGTCAGTTTGTTGTAAAGTTAATTATATTTATGCTTAGAACTGCTCTGTTTGTGCACTTTTCAAATTAAATACAAGACGCATTATATATCTGTTCCATTGTTTCCATCAGTGCCACTTTCTGCATTTGTGAAAAATATTATTTTTATTTCTTTCTTGTTTGATTGTTCCTGCTTGTTCTTTGAGAAAAGTGAAGAATAGATGGATCATAGCTTGAAGCCTCAAACTAAATCTTTTGACTTCATAACTTTAATTTTTTAGTTCTTGTTTTGCATTTTACTTCTAGCATTGAGTTGTTGAATCATAACTTTAATTTATTAAACTTGGTACAGGGCCTCAGGCTCAACTCTTCTAATTTGTTGACCATTTTTTTTTTCTCCCCTTAATATGTGAACATTAGGCACACTATATAAAATCTAGACATAGTAACACTGCAAAAGCAGTTCTTACTTTAGAGTCTTCCTACAAGTGGGCATTAAGTGGTACTCCCCTTCAGAACCGTGTTGGAGAGCTGTATTCTCTGGTAAGTTTGCAGTTTTTTTTTTGGTTGTAAAAGTGTAATGATCAAAGTTTTTGTTTTAAATATATTTTAGATTCTTAATTGCAGTGCCATGTATACAGGTACGGTTCCTGCAAATAACTCCTTATTCGTACTACTTGTGCAAGGACTGTGATTGCAGGACTCTTGATCACAGGTATAGTGATTTAGCATTGTTCTTGATCTTTACCTGGCATTGGTCTTATTTGTTGTCTCGGTTTGTGAATATATTACTAAAAGCTCAATTTTTAATATTCGTTTCCCCCTATTTTTATAGGACAGAATATTGTATCGTCGTTTGATCCATGTAATTGATCCCACATAGTGGAGTAAGGCTTTGTTGTTGGTGTTGGTTTTTTTCCCCTTCCTATCTTAAGTTGCTAAGTAATGAACCAAAAATTGTCACCTTTTTCTCATGTTGTTTCATATTGATTAAGACTGCTTCAATGACCTCATGTATGGCCTATTCTCCAGCAAGTACCAACCATGCATTTTTCTTGAGAGAATGTTTTATTATACTAAAGATGTTTAGGGGTTTCCATAGCATATGAATCTTTCTTTGTTGCTGAATTCATTTATTTTATCATTATTCTAATATGTTGTTTGTGTGTGAAAATTAACAGGACATGCACATGTCCTTGTAAAATTTTAAAATTCTTGGTGTTCTTCAGTTTAACTATGTGTTTGTTATCCTGATGCCTTTGTACAGCTCCAAACAATGTCCAGACTGCACGCACAGTGCTGTTCGGCATTTCTGTTGGTGGAACAAAGTAAGTTCTGCAGGACATTGGTCTATTTTTGTGTTCACCATATATTGAAGAAAGGGAGAGACAAATAGAAACCAACCCCACAATTTTGTAGAGTTAGTTTCAGCAGAAGTTCTGACATTTTCTTTATTTATTTTTAATCTTAATTAGTATGTGTCCATACCAATTCAATCCTTTGGGAATGGCGATATTGGAAAAAGAGCTATGATATTGCTTAAATACAAAGTTTTGAAGAACATAATACTAAGGCGCACTAAACTGGGCAGGGCGGCTGATCTCGCACTTCCTCCTAGAATTGTAAGCTGTTTCCCATGTGGTTAAATGTGAGATTTTAAATACTGAAAGATTACATGTTTATTTCTTCTCTGTCTTGTCTTGCAGGTTTTATTGAGAAGGGATTTCTTGGATATAAAAGAGCAAGATTATTATGAATCATTATACAATGAAAGCCAAGCACAATTTAATACGTATGTCACATTCTTTTTCATAACATACAACACAAATATTGTAAAGGAGACTGTTTGACTTAAAATAAAGTTTCAGGTGGGAATGAATTCCAAGACTTTAATTAATAAGTTGTTCTCAACTGTTTTATTTTGTTGGCAAGGGTATTCTTCTAAAATTTTCTTGAGCCATTTCATGGGAAGTTTTCATCCAGCGCCTGGCTAGTTTAGTTTGTTTGACCATGCCTTGGCTCTCATATGTTTTCAAAATGTTTTTCATGTAAGAATGTTATTTGTTTGATGATTGAGAACTGGTACAAGGCCATGAATGTTTTGTGTAATGTTGTTTTTGCGGAACTACTCATCATATAGAAATTTGTTGTGACCTTAATTCTTCTTTCCCATTTTTCAATTGGAAGGAAGATGCAGGAGAAGAAAGGATTGTGAGTGATAATGAAGGGAGTGGGTTCAAAGATAGGTTAAATTGCTTTTGAAAGCAAAATAGACTTTTTGTTTCTTAACTTTACTCAATTTTTCAAGTTGGCCCCTTTCATTTTATTTTTCTCAATTTGGTCCAACATCGATGTTCCATCGCATAATCGATGGAAAAATGCTAATGGGACTTGGGACCAAATTGAAAGTAATTTGACATAAGTTGTGTGACGGAACAATGACTTGGAATCAAATTGAAATTAATTTGAAACATTGGAGACCAAATTGAAAATTTGAGTAAAGGTAACAGAACAGACCAAAAAGCCAATTTTGCCACTTCTGAATATGGTTCATGTTTGTATATTAAATTTGTTGCTCCACACTGCTGGAGGAAAGCACAACATTTCTTGTACCATGCCAATATCATATTTAAATAGCTTGTCTGTAGACATAGTTTAAGATAGGAAAAAATGACATCATTGGATTCATATAGTTGATTCCGCGTAGGTCAGAAAAGGCTTTGTTGTTGTTTATTGGAACCATCATTTTGTACCCCCCCCCCCCTCCTCCTCCTCCAAATATTGGATGGTATGGTGGGAAAAGCCAGGGTTGTTTTTGTTTATTATAGATATTATAAATTTTGCTTTATGTAATTATGTCCTATTTTTGGATCCTGCTCTAACAAAATTGATGCGATATTGTGGGGGAAATCTCCATCTGTTTTAACTTGTACATGCACAGTTTCAAGAGCCATATGCAAATATTTCATTTCTTGAATGGCTACATAACCTTGACATGGTTTTATTGGTATGTTTTCTTCATTTCAGATATGTCGAAGCAAATACACTGATGAACAATTATGCTCATATATTTGACCTCCTTACAAGGCTGCGTCAGGTGAACAATTACTCTAGTGAAGCGAAAAAAAGAATGATGCTTTTGTCCCCTCTGATGTATATGTTTTCCTGTTTTAAGTCTGCATAAATGTTGAAGAAGAATGATATGAACATGGTATGCTGAAAATATTATCAATGCATAATCATGGAATTTTGAAGTTCTTAAATTTCTACTTGTTTTAACTTTGACCAATCATCTCAATCAGCATTAACTTTAAAAATCTTGCAAAGTAAATTTATAACATTACAAGTTACAACTGTTCTGTTAGTGAATTTTTGGGGAAATGTCAATAATGATATAAAAAAGACATTTTAGTATTGTGAATAATTTCATTTTAAGCTCAATGAGTTGTTTGAAACATCCTATGAAATTTTAGTTCAGTTTATTAAGGTGTAATTAATCTTTTATTTGAGAGTAGACATGAGCTGTCCTACACTATTATTATTGTTACATTTTGGAAAATACTGTTATATGCTCTTTGTTATTTCAGGCTTTATGTTTCATGTGGGTCTTGGGAAGTTCCCCTTAGTATTTGTCAAAAAATACTCCGATTTATATTTGTGCTCTTGCTTAAACATGCAGGCTGTTGATCATCCATACCTTGTGGTATATTCTCAAGCTGCGGCACTAAGAGGCGGACTTGTGGCTAGTAATGCTACTGTTGAACAAGCATGTGGCATTTGTCATGAGCCAGTAGAAGATCGGGTGGTAAGTTTGTGTTTTGTTTTGACATGTAGTTTCATTTCTTTGTTTTTTTCCTCCTTTTTCTTTTTTATTACTTCTCATCCAAAGCTTTATTTAGAAATGTCATTATAGCTAATTTTAGTGTTGAAGTGCCTACTTGTCACTGTTTCAGGTTACCTCTTGTGAGCATATGTTTTGCAAGGCTTGCTTGATAGAATTCTCTGCTTCTCTAGGACAAGTGTCATGCCCCTCATGCTCTCAATTACTTACTGTTGATTTAACTTCCAACAAGGAAGTCGGGGACCAGGCTAATAAAACTACAATTAAGGGTTTCAGATCCTCAAGCATTTTAAACAGAATTCAGCTTGAGAACTTTCAGACAAGCACTAAAATAGAGGCTTTGGTATGTATCACAAATCAGTTGCATGATAAATGTTTTCTGTCTTGTTTATATTTCAGCTAGCTTCTAGTTTTTTGTCAGTGCTTTTTCTTTCATTTTCTAAAACTTGAATTTTAGGCAATAAAGGTAACATCAGGATGGGTAAGGGTTACACAGGCACCACCGGGTTGTTTGATATAAATAATATGAATATTAATAACATTGTGATTGATGAAATGAGATGACCTTCTAAGAAGGCTGAATTGGTTTGTGCATTTGGAAATGTAAATGTAGCATGCTTGTTAGAAGGTTTTTTTTCAATTGGTTTTTTCCCTTTTTGGCTTCAAGAAAATTCTCTTATCTAGCATATCTACTGAAAGATCATGCAACTCAAAGTATATGTAGTTGAGAAGTTCTGTCGTTGCTTGGGGTGGCTGATGACTGGATAAAAAATAGTGCTCTTACTAGTTGTTGTATACTAATATCCTAATCTTACTGGTGCGTACCTTTTACTTTCTTGTCATTCTCCTGAACCCATATGAGTTGAATGGTTGTAGCGAGAAGAAATAAGATCCATGATTGAAAGGGATGGTTCTGCCAAAGGGATTGTTTTCAGCCAGTTCACATCATTCTTGGATCTCATAAACTACTCTTTGCATAAGGTAAATTAATTGTCACATGTTCTGTTAATGCATGTAAAACGCATCAGGATGATAACATGATGTGCTAATTGCAGTCTGGTGTATCTTGCGTTCAATTGAATGGAAGCATGACATTGGCTGCCCGGGATGCTGCCATTAGGAGATTTACTGACGATCCAGATTGCAAAATTTTTCTCATGAGCTTGAAGGCTGGAGGTGTTGCACTCAATTTGACTGTAGCTTCGCATGTGAGCAACCCCTCATTTTGGTATCCTGCCGTGTTAAATTTTACGTTGATGAGAAATATGTCTGGTAATCATATGTTGTTCTACTCTACATTCCTAGTGTACAACCAATTTTGTTTACTTCAATTTCACTCAACATTGTGTTGATTTCCCAGGTTTACTAGGGGTTCTTTTATTTTAAAATAGCTTGTCCTTTAATTTTCCTGCTGACAGCCTTGATTTTCCTGTTGGTGTTTGGATTTTCTTGGCAGAGCCTTTTTATCCTTTGCTTGGTCCTTGTTAAGCCGAGGTCTGTTACTCCTGTTAATTTGTGGCTTCATTTGTTGGGTGTGATCAGGTTTTCCTTATGGATCCTTGGTGGAACCCAGCTGTGGAGCGTCAGGCTCAAGACAGAATTCACCGAATCGGGCAATATAAACCTATAAGGTTTTCCTTCTTGCACTTGAAGCTCTCTCAATTAAACATGGATTATGCTCCTCTAAAGTTAGATGTTAGTAAAGTACAAAAGTAAGGTGTTAATCACCAACATGATGCACATATGATAAAAGTTATTAATCAAGGGTAAATTAATCCCTTACTTTTACACTTTATCAATCTCTTCACTTTATAGGATCCAAATCCATTAAACACATTAAGGAATGGAGAAGTTAATTAATTGACCGATAGGTTGGTCGGTTCTTCATGGTCTGGCACTGTTTTCATGAACAGAATTGTGAGATTTGTAATCGAGAACACAATCGAGGAGAGGATTTTGAAGCTGCAAGAGAAGAAGGAACTAGTGTTTGAAGGGTAAGTATGAATGATGTGTAGACAGGGTTGAAGCCAAGGTTGCTCCATATTTTACCATATTCATATTTTCTACCTCCCGTGACAGGACTATAGGCGGCTCTTCTGAAGCTCTAGGGAAACTGACGGAGGGAGACTTGAGATTTCTATTTGCTATCTAGGTAGCAGCACTCCTGTTAATTTGACAGGAAAATCTGTTGACGCTTCTAGCCATCCATTTTGCAGAACTATTTTTTGGTAGAGAAATTCTGAGACTCTACAAGGATGCCATGCATCTATTGACACCCCTTTTTGATGAAATCTTTTAGGTGACGTTTTACAATGTATATTGCTGACGCACACAGGAAATGCATTAGCTGTAAATAGGAATACGGGGGCTTATGTTAGTGGGATTTTGAAGCTCCGGGTGTTCTATTTCATTCTATCCCCGTGTAATGATTTAATGGGGACATGTAACTTTGAGAACTTCAAGAAAAGCTTATTCATGCCAGATAATTTTCTTTTTTTCCTATCTTTCTAGACGCTCCCTCAGGAAATGACAGTAGGGAAATTTTGAAGTTTTTAATTCATTCAATGTATTAAGAATTAATAAAGTTGATTCTTGAAAATATTCCTTAGTATAAAAATTACTTGATTTCTTAATCAATACTCTTCGACAAAAAGAACTCGTTAAAAAAACATTTTTTCCCCTTTGATCCGTTATTCATGCTAGATATGAACTATGGAGTTGTTGGTGGTTGGACTCTTAACATCTTGCTTTTCATTAATATTATTATTATTATTATTATTATTAACACCAAACTGAGATATGTGATTGGTTTGGTTTGTTTGAATGGGAACATAAGAACTACAAGTTCATGTAGTTGGTTCATTTTAATATTGCCTTTCAAATTTTGGTTTTCACAAAGATGTTCTGAATATGCATAAATATTTATCAAGACATTATTAGTTTTTCTTTTTCATTGACTCATCTACTATCACATTAACAAATATAACCAAGTAACACACCTGTAATTTAAAATATGTAAGAAAATTAAACACATGAAGCTTCCCAACGTGCAAGGATGCAATTTTCTCAAACCTTGGTTAGGAAAAATACTAACCATATGTTCCGTAAAAAAGACTGACCATTTGTTTCTTCAATTTGGTTCTTCCAATGACTTCCTTAATTGAATATTCCAATTTTCAATTGAAAGAATTAAAATCTAAGTAATAATATTTTACCACATAAAAAGTAGATGCCTATTCAGATTTTTACTTTATAATCATTAGATGTGATAGATGTTAAGGATAAGTGAGGACTGCCATCACATCCAATAATTATAAAATAAATATATGAATAGATACTCACTTTTTAAATGTTAAAATATTATCACTCTTAAAATCTGTCAATTCACTTAATTAGTGAGTCTTCCTTTCCTACCTGCTACTCGAGTTGAATTTGACGAATTCGGTTGAACCTTCCCCTAATTTAATAGCTACATTCAAATATTCAATTAAAACGCAAGACAGAGATAAAAACTAGAAGAAAAAAAAAATGCACGTGCGATATGGCGTTGGCAACTACTATAATTTAAGAAGTGGTTGTTCTAGAATTAATTCATTTTTCCACAAATTAAAAAAAAAAGCGAGTCAGTTGGGGCGTGGGAAGACCAAGATACGTTTGTAAGGTAGTTTTGACCGTTTGGCAATAAAGAGAGGAGAAGAGGCGAAGATGGACAGGGAAGCAAAGGGGAATACCGAACACACACACACGCACACACATGACATGACACACCCATCTATATATCATTATCTTAGGTTACATTTACGTTTTATGTCGACCTTTTTTCCTTTCCTAAACTCAACCCCACACTGAACCCACGCGCTAATACTCTTATATTAAAGACTCCACTCCTACCAATTCTCATTCATTTCATTGATTCACATTCAAATTCTAGGGTTTTTGTTTGTTCTCACTCATCAGAGACAGAGGAAAAGGGGAAACAACGACGACGACGTCGTGGTCGTGATGTTGCATCTTTTGTACAGTGTGATATTGGGGGAGGTGGTGGTGATCGTGAGCCTGCTGTTCAAGACGCCGCTGAGGAAGCTGGTGATCGTGACGCTGGATCGGGTGAAGAGAGGGAGGGGCCCGGTGGTGCTGCAGACGGTGGGGGGAACGGTGGGGGTGGTGCTGGCGTCCAGCCTTTACAGCATATCGGAGATCAGGCGCCGCATCTTTGACCTTGAAGCCGGCGTCATCAACCCCACTGACCAAGTCCTCTTGTCTAAGCACATTCTCGAAGCTTCTCTCATGGGTACAGATAACACACTAGCCTTTCACTCTTCTTTTCCATTTGTCTGAAAGTATGTTTGTTTTGGCAATGGATGATTTGAATAATTGGATATTGGCGTAAAAAAAAAAGAGAGAGAGAGAGAGAGAGAGTGTGTGTTCGTATAATCCTTTTTATAATTAATTCATGTTTAGATACTTACTAACTTGAAAAATAATTTTAAGACATTAAATTAATCTGTTTTGGTTGAATGGCTTAGAAATAACTGCTTATATAGCATGTTATGAGTTCTGTGGCATCTCGATTTAAAGGAAATAATTGGTTAATCACTTGGATTTTCCACTCGTCATTTTGTTAATGTTGTTGTTTGATTTTGAGTTACCTTGTATTACTATCTTCTTTTTTCTGTGTTTTATTATTGTTAATTCAGAGGAAAAAAAAAATGGAAACTCGACGGAGAGATTGATTGATTACTTTGATAAAACTGAGGGAAAAAATTCATGAATTAGATCGACGAGTGATTTTGTCCCCATTGATTATCCCTATGCCAACTGATCCTAAAGGTAGAAAATTAAAAGGAATTTCTTTTTTAAATTTTGTTGTGTCCACGCTTACTATTCAATGCTATGGTAATTTGCAGGTTGCCTTATATCGAAGGTGTTTGAATCAGATATTTTGAGTCGAAAAATCACCTTTTTCTTTAATCAATAAAATCATTCTCGTGTATTTGTATAAATTTTCAAAAATAAAGAATATAAAAAATAATAAATTTTGTTGCCTATGATGATTCAAGATAATGCCAGACATTTCTCGTTGTACATTTTGCTTGGTCACTTGTATTGCATTCTGAATTGCATATTTCTTGTCTGATTTGGTTTTCTTTTTTTTTTTTTCACGTGTCATGTGTTCAGGGTTTCTGCTGTTCCTCTCTCTGATGATAGATAGATTGCACCATTACATTCGAGAGCTTCGGGTACTTAGGAAGGCCGTGGAGGCTGCTAAGAAACAGAGTCGAGGTTTTGAAGAAGGGAAAAATGGCAGTGCAGACGAGCACAAAGCATTGATGGAAGAAATTGCCACACTGAAACCCCAAGTTAAGAAACTGGAATCTGAGCATGAAGTGAAAGAAAGCAGGATTAAGGCCTTGGAAGCAGAGGTTGAGGCCCTTAAGAAGCAATCTGAGGGGTTCCTTTTGGAATATGATCGCCTCTTGGAAGACAATCAGAGTCTTAGGAGTCAGTTGCAGGGCATTGATAACAGCTCTTCCCATCTTGATGACAAGAAGAGCATGTGATGAAGATTCAAATTGCCAGCAATGCAGTTTTTCCTTTTTGATTCAGTTGCTTCCCTTAGGAGGGAGGGGTACATGATTTACTTGGAGAGCTAGGTTGTTGTTTAATAATATATTTTAATTTTTTCGATTATAAAGAGGAGACATGTTCTGCGGATTTAGTTGGCTATATATACCTGGAAGCAGCTGATATAGTTGCATGCTAATAATGTATAAATAACTTGGAACTGCAGATAATCCAAATCCAGGTATAGAATCTGGTACAGTTTATCTAGTGTTTTCTTTTTTTTCTTTTTTTTTTTTGCAGGAGAAAAGGAGAACTGGAGTCGGTGGTATGGATCAATATGTTATTGTTAAATGTTAGGCCAAAATCCTGAAATTGTTCCCTGATAAAAGTACCAGAGGACAATGTGTCCTCAAGATTTAAACATAAACTCAGGTACTTCATTGAAAAAATGTTAGATATTTCATAGAAAAAAAGGGTAGCAAATTTCGATTTCTATACATGCAAAATTAAAGGAACAAAGTGTATTATTTTGTATGTCTACAGAGTAAAATTTCCTATATTGTGAATATTTGAGGAACTTCCAAAAACTTCTAGGGATTACTTTGTTGGGACCAATATTTTTATCAGCATCATATTGAAGATTTCGGTTATTACGTTGATGAAAATCTAACTATTGACCATGTTAGTAGATAACTTACCAACATAAAGGATCAAATTTATATAAGAGAAGATCACATCGAAAAAGTTAGAGAGTAGACATATGTTTTAGTATTGAAGATCTACCTGATATCAATTTGGTTTTCAATTTTTTTTCTATATCAAATAGACTATTGAGTGCTAAAATGTGACATACATTGGATCAATTATTCATTTATAGGAATTTATTTAATATCACATATTTTTTTAGGGATTAATGTGATTTTATGTTCTAACGTGTTATGGATTAATTTGATGTCAATAAATTTTGAAGGATTAAAATGATATTGATATGACATACATTTTTAAAGGATTGAAATACATATTTAATTGAAAATTAATAAAGATAGGGAATACAATACTCATTTTGTGTTTTGTAATCATGAATCACTTTAATAATTGAGAACATAGATGATTCATATTAGTCCTTTAAAGATAGATAGTTAAATGAAAGAGTAAAACTTTTTAAAACATATATTACGACGTCCTAAACTTTTCAAACAATATAAAATACCCTTCAATTGCGACAAAATGGTATTTTTGTTCATTTTTAGGGGAGTTGGGTTTAGGTGTTGTGAAATTTGATTAAAAGAAAAAATATTTTTTTCCATTTAACTGTACATGTGACATGCGTATAACTATTTAATGGTGAAAATGAATGTTAACTTAACATAAGGGGTGTGTTGCACGGTTTGGAAAGTCCAAGATGTCACGATGTATATTTTGAAAAGTTATAGTGTAAACTACAAATGACCTAAACCCTAAACCCTAAATAAAATTAGACATCCAAAATAAAATTAGGCACCCAAAATAATAACTTTGGTTTAAATTAATTTAATAATTTATTGGAATTTTCCCAATAAAAACTTATGATCCACAATTACGAAATTAATCAAGAATTAATTAATTAATTAATCATGTTTTAAATTTTGGGTCTGAACTGGCACATAAGCTCTTTCACTGTGCAATTGTAACTTCTCTAGGGCTTTCTTCTGGGTTGGTTCTCGTTTTAAAGTTCGACTGTGAAACCAGAAGGAGTTGCCGCTTCCCGGGTTTTGAGTCTCTACTCTCTACACACTCTCTCTCTGTCTCTCTCTAGGGTTTTCACTCTCAGTCGCTGGCACGATGGGGTTCAACATGCAGCCATATGGCATACAATCGATGCTGAAGGAAGGGCACAAGCACCTCTCCGGTCTCGACGAAGCCGTCCTCAAGAACATCGACGCCTGCAAGCAGCTCTCCACCATCACCCGCACCTCCCTCGGCCCCAACGGTAACCACCACCATTCGCAATCTCCGTTCATTATTTCTTCATCAGAATGACCTAGTTGTTTCACTAGATTTAGAATAATGTGTTGTTTGCGAACGCTTCCAGGTATGAATAAGATGGTTATAAATCATTTGGACAAGCTCTTCGTCACGAACGATGCGGCCACTATCGTGAACGAGCTTGAGGTTCAGCATCCTGCTGCCAAGATCTTGGTCTTGGCTGGCAAGGCTCAGCAGGAGGAAATCGGCGACGGGGCTAATCTGACGATCTCCTTCGCAGGGGAGCTCCTGCAGGGTGCCGAGGAACTCATCAGGATGGGCCTCCACCCCAGTGAGATCATCAGTGGATACACTAAAGCAATCAATAAGGTTTGGCTTTTTTTTTTTTTGTCAAATTCCATGAAGTTGTGTGAAAATTGATAACATGTTCGTAAGAAGAAACTCGGTTAAGTGGTTATGTGTAGCGGTTGTTCTCTTAGGGCCTGTTTGGTACTTTGGTTTCAGTTTTCATTCTCTGTTTTCATTTCCTGTGCCTATACTGATTTCAGAATCTTGTGAAGGAAATAGAGAAAACTGGAGAAATGGAAAGAGTAATCAAACAGGCCCTTAGTTTAGATTCTTTCAATTTTTCGAAACTGTTGAAATTTTGTGGAGCGTTCCACTCAAATATGCTCTTGTTATGTGAGTGAATTAAGTAGCCTTGTTTTTGAATGTTGTGCTGTTTCAGACGGTTGAGATATTGGATGAACTGGTTGAGAAAGGTTCGGAATCTATGGATGTCCGTGATAAGGAGCAAGTTGTTTCTAGAATGAAAGCAGCTGTTGCTAGCAAGCAATTTGGTCAAGAAGATACAATATGCTCACTTGTTGCTGATGTAAGTGTGTGTGTGTGTGTATATATATATATATATCCTGATTTCACTGTTTTAACTATGACAAAATATACTTTGCTAGCACAACACTGGACATTTCTGACTTCTGCTTGGAAAAATACAGGCTTGCATGCAGGTGTGTCCCAAAAACCCTGCAAACTTTAACGTGGATAATGTTCGTGTTGCAAAGCTCTTGGGAGGGGGCTTGCATAACAGTACAGTTGTTCGGGGAATGGTTTTGAAAAATGATGCTGTTGGTACCATAAAGCAAATTGAGAAGGCAAAGGTTAGCCAACTATTGTGTCATGCATGTTTGTTTGTGTGTAGTTCAATTGTGAAGCTCTAGTAATTCCAAGAGGAAGATCTGTTACTCTTTTGATTTATTTTGAGTAGAAATCAAAATAGTAATTAATTTGTTCCCTTTTTCAAATTGCAATAATACAGTATTGACTGATTTCAAACTGTCTAGTGCTGAGGTCTTTTGTCAATGCTGTTTCAGGTTGCTGTGTTTGCTGGTGGTGTTGATACAACTGCAACTGAAACCAAAGGAACTGTCCTCATACATACAGCTGAGCAGGTATGTCAAAATGACCATAGTTTTGATTTCCATCTTGTCTCTTTTCTGTATATGGTTTATGGTTTGAGTGTGGAGGCCTAGTGATTTGTGTCTGGTCCAAGTCCCAACTTCTGTGCTTGGTGCTTTTGCTAATCAGATTTGTTCCTCTTCATTTTAAATTTTATAGCTGGAAAATTACTCAAAAACTGAAGAGGCCAAAGTGGAGGAGCTCATCAAGGCAGTAGCAGATTCTGGTGCCAGAGTCATTGTCAGTGGAGGATCCGTAGGAGAGATGGCTTTGCATTTTTGCGAGCGTTACAAGTGCGTGAAGTCATATTCTCCGTCTGCTGTTTAAGTTGTCTTGTGCCATTATGCATCATCATAAAATTAATAACTTTGTCATTGTATCAATTTGAAATCATGCTAAGTATTGATTGTTTTCTAACTTCAAATTCATGCTTGTAGGCTTATGGTTCTGAAAATCAGTTCAAAGTTCGAGCTACGTCGATTTTGCCGGACAACGGGTGCTGTTGCTATGGTGTGTTTCTTACTTCTTTGGCTACATAGAGAAGCTTTTGTATCTTCTTTCTAACCCATTATGTCTCCCTGCAACAGCTAAAACTTGGCCAACCAAACCCAGATGATCTTGGATATGTTGATTCTGTTTCAGTTGAGGAAATTGGTGGTGTTAGGGTATGTGAAGGGATTGTTTGTGTTTTGTCAATTTCTTGGTTGCTTGTTTTTCTTTTCTATATTAGCTTATTTCCTTGCTTCTTTTAGTTTCTTTTTCTCATTTCTACTCTTGGCATATAATTTGCCCCTTTTATATTATGATATGCAGGTGACCATTGTGAAAAATGAAGAAGGTGGAAATTCTGTGTCTACTGTTGTTTTACGAGGAAGTACCGATAGTATATTAGATGATCTTGAAAGAGCAGTTGATGATGGGGTGAACACTTACAAGGTATTTCTGATGTTGCATACTTCCATAACAAGTTGGATGTAATTTTTCCCCATTGATCTTGTTTAAAATAGGGCCTATCCAAATGTGAGAGCTGTTAGTACATCTGTTTGGTTTATACTTCTAGGGGAATAATATTTCAAAAGTAATTGTATCTTACTGTAATTTTGAACATTGATGAGTCTCTTCTGTGCAATTATTTTTCAGGCTATGTGCAGGGATAGCCGAATTATACCTGGAGCCGCAGCAACTGAAATTGAGTTGGCTAAAAGAGTGAAGGAATTTTCCTTCAAGGAGACGGGGTATTTTTTAATAACCTAAGTTTTCAATACTCAGGACACGGATTTGTTTGCTTGTGGATACGTCAATATGTTTATTTATTTATGCATGCATATTTCATTCAGTATTTGGATTTTTCTTTTAATTTATTGAATTTATCTGGGAGTCTTTATTGGTTTGTTTGTTGCATATGGTTGTGTCATATTGTTCTTCAGTTATTTGCTATGTATTTCTATCCATTGAGTAGGAATGTGGGTCTAATTGACATCGGAATGTTTGGTTGCATTATGTATAGTTAAGTATTAGCGATTATATTCCATTTTCATTTTATTTTTTGCTGTGTTATGAATAAACTAAAACTAGTGCCAATTTTATTAGCAACAATACGACATGATTATTTATTCGTATTAAAGGCATCTAATTATGCCTTCACAAAGATCTTATTTGATTTAAAGTGCACAGGCACTTTTGTTGGCAGCATGAAGAGATGCCATACGTGGGTAAACAAAAGACTTTGACTTTAATTTTTGGAGGGGGAAAAAAAAAAGACTAATGCTATAAATTTTTCAATTCCCATGTTTAGCCAGCAGAACCTAACGAATTCATGGGATATGGCAACTTCTATCTAGTCAAGATCTCTACATGATGATGACATGCTTCAACATGTATTAAGCGTCCTGGTTTTTGAATTTAAATCTGTCTTTTTATTTGCACCTTGGGAATTGGGATCATTTACTGCAACATATGTTATTGGTAGATTTGTTTTATCTTGCATATCTCTGAATAAACATCACACCTTTTTTTTTGGCATTATTTTGTTGCTAATTTTCTGTGGAACGCTTTGTTTGGGATTTCTGGTGAATGTTGGGTCTGTTGTAGAGATCTGGATCAGCTTCTTTTTTTTTTTAACCTAGGTTTATTGGTTTTGGGTGGAGGAAAGAAGCCAAATCCTTGGGGCAGCATGTTGTATTTGCAGTCATTTGGTGTATTTGGCTAGAGTGTAACCCACGATTGCAGTTATGTGATGTATGTGGTGAACAGGTTTTGTGGGATAGGATTAGACGTCTAGCGTCTTCTTGGGGTTAGCACATGGCCTTTTTAGAGCGATCTCCATATCTGATATGCTAATAGATTGGAAAGTTTGGATCTTTTGATATCTTTTTTTGTTTATTCTTTTTGTATTGAGGATCTCGTCCTCTATGCCATTTGTATTATTCTTCTCTATTTGGTGATGAAATTTCTTCTTTTATCCAAAAAGAAAAAAAAAATCTTGAGAATCTCTTGTTATAGAGATGTATCATTTCTGATCACCTGTCTGCTGCAGTTTATTAGGTTGTCATCTTTTCACGAGTTATTGAAAATTAGTTGAGTCAGGATTCATAAATGTTCAGAAATCCAGACCTGATTACAAGTTAGGATTCCATTATTTATTTAAGGCTTGGATTTTTTTTTCCTAACAATGTTGTATATTTTTCTGATTACTTTGGAAATAGGGACCATATCTCAATACTTGACTCATTTTGTTTGTGTAATGCTCATTTGGTGATTGAAATATAAATGTGAAATTCTAAAGATTTGCAATGGCTGTGCAGATTGGATCAGTATGCTATAGCAAAATTTGCTGAAAGTTTTGAAATGATTCCAAGAACTTTGGCTGAGAATGCTGGGCTAAATGCAATGGAGATAATATCTTCTCTGTATGCAGATCATGCGTCAGGAAATACCAAAGTAGGCATTGATTTGGAAGAAGGCATTTGTAAGGATGTGTCAACCACAAGTGTTTGGGATCTACATGTGACTAAGTAAGCTTCTTTCTTTCTAGCGTATTCCCCCCCCCCCCCCCTCCTTTGGTTAGGGGTTAGGGAGGGGGCGGAAACCCCCTGTTTGGAGCAAATACTGTACTGCTAAGATTGGGTAATGTACTATTGTCTAAATAGCCTTGTCACATAAAGTATTGAAGACAGGTATCAGTGGCTCTTGTGATTGATTTGTCCTTCTGGAACTGCTTAGATTTGTAACAGTTTGATATCGGATTAGACTTATCTCTTGCCATATGGAAGTAAATTTCATCATTGTCTTTTATGCTCAGGTTCTTTGCTCTTAAATATGCTGCTGATGCTGCATGCACTGTACTTCGGGTGGACCAGGTAATAAACTGTATTCAATTGTTCTCTGTTGATTTCAGATAGCCACCTTATTAAGTACCATAAAGTACATTTTTTTCTTTTCCTGCAATGGTTGATGGTTTATAAAATATATTATGAAGCAATATCTATCTTTATCCTCAATAAATATTGAATAGCAATTGTTAACAAGAACCAGTCAACTTATGGAATTGCAACGTGTAGTTTAGAATATTTCTAATAACCTGCTGCTTGCAACATCTTAAATGGAAACTGACGGAAGAGTGTGGGTTTATGGTGTAGTGTTGGCTTCTTGTGACATTCATTTCAATAAAATTGAGACAGCACATTTACACTAATGAGAAATTCGTGAGCTATACAAATATTGAAGCCCTCAATAACTTTTCATTTACGTGGCTATTTTTAATTTTGCAAAGGGTATATAAAGAATTTTACACTATTGGTAAACATTGTGTTTCACTTTCAAAATAGTTAAATGATAGTGACAATAGTTTCTCAAACCCAAATGACATGAATGCTTCTTGTTATGAAATGCTATTTATTGAGATCAACAACACGTATGTGGTGTATGCTCTAATGATTTTCCACACTGCATATAAGTTTATGTAAATTTGTATGTTCCATCCATTTTTCTGTTGGCACAAATATATGGAGATTGTATTTTGATGTTTTCAGATCATTATGGCAAAACCAGCGGGTGGCCCAAGGAGAGAGCAACCTGCTGCTGGCATGGATGATGACTAGAATTTTGAGAACTGACTGTTACTTTGATCTTGTTTGTATCCCTTATCATGATATCCTTAACTTGGCAACTTGGATTAGGCATCATGTTTTCTTTCGATGTCATCAATGGGGTGTTACAAATTTTGAATTTAGATTTTCCATGGCATACAACACAAACTTACAAATCGATGTGGTCTGTAAATTTTAGCTCTCTTCCTGTCGGAGTGGTATTGTTTGTTTGCTGTGAGCATTATTACTCTGCTTTGTGGGACTTATATTTATTTTTAACAGAATTATTTGGAATTTTGACAATTGACTAAGTATTTGTTTGGATACACTCCAAAATGATTTTTATTTAAATGAAAATGAAAAGTGAAGAATCGAAAGATGTTCGGTTTGCATATATATTCACTAGATCTTATTTTAAGGTGGGAAAAAGTACTTTTAGTGATAGTAGATAATTGTTTTTTATTTCAAGAAAAGTATTTTTAAGATAAAATTTTACTATTACTCATATATTAATAATTAAAAATAATTTTATTTTATTCTATCCAAATAAAATTCACTATCTTAAACTTATTTTTAATATATTTAAATTAAACATAAATTAATTCTCTTAAAAGTTATTATTTTCAACTTAATTCTATGAAAAGTAATTTTGCAACAAGATGAAACAAATGTACCCAAATTCATTCGTTAAATGTTACGCACTCTAGCGTAATATTGTTAGCACTCGGAGTATCAGTATATGCTTGTCTATTTCGGTGTAAGCAGGATTGTCGACTCTATCAATATTGCAAACATTTCGTAACTTACAGAACTTCATGAATAACTTCTTAACGTACGACTTACCTGAATTTTCAGTTAAAACAAAAGGAACAATGTTATAACCTCCGCAGCAGAAAGATTAGAATTAAAGTGTCTTATATTTTAAATGGGGGTTTTCTCACCTGCATTGATCGGTCAATGCCTACGTTATCTTTTTTTATTTTTTATTTTTTTCAAGAAGTCAGACCAACCGAACTCTATATTGTGGACAATATTTTTTTTTTATTTTTTCCTTTTTATTGTTTTTATTTTTATTTTGATAATTTTAATTATTTTTTATTTCATTTTTTTTTGTGATGAGTTTGGACGAACCAAACTCTGATCACATAACAGTGTTTTTCTTTTTTTTTTAAATTTTTTCTTTTCATTTTTATTTTATTTTAGTAATTATAATTATTTTTAATATTTATTTTTATTTACTTGTTAAAGAAATTGATTTATCCATATTTTTTATTGTTTATAGTATATTTTTTAATTATTTTTTAAATTTGTAATTGTATTCCATATTTAATTTGTAATATTTTTATATTTATTTGGAAAGAAAGTCAAAAATTAAAAATAACACTGTTTCAGACAATACAATTAAACAAAAAATAAAAAAATTGAAAGAACAAATTAAAAAATTTACAAGTCATAATTAATTAAACTCATAACAAAATAAAAAAGTAATACCAAAGCAAATTCAATAAAAATACAAAAATATTGCAAAACAAATTTGAAAGACAATTAAACTTCATGTATAGTATATTCTTAATATATTCTTAATTTTAATTTTAATTTGGTATGAATATACTATACATGAAGTTTAATTGTCTTTCAAATTTGTTTTGCAATATTTTTATATTTTTATTAAATTTGCTTTGGTATTACTTTTTTATTTTGTTATGAGTTTAATTAATTATGATTTATAAATTTTTTAATTTGTTCTTTCAATTTTTTTATTTTTTGTTTAATTGTATTGTCTAAAATAGTGTTATTTTTAATTTTTGACTTTCTTTCCAAATAAATATAAAAATATTACAAATTAAATATGGAATACAATTACAAATTTAAAAAAATAATTAAAAAATATACTATACACAATAAAGAATATGGATAAATTAATTTTTTTAACAAGTAAATAAAAATAAATATTAAAAATAATTATAATTACTAAAATAAAATAAAAATAAAAACAAAAAATTAAAAAAAAAGAAAAACACTGTTATGTTTTCAGAGTTCGGTTCGTCCAAACTCATCACACAAAAAAATGAAATAAAAAATAATTAAAATTATCAAAATAAAAATAAAAACAACAAAAAGGAAAAAATAAAAAAAGTTACTATACATAATATAGAGTTTGGTTGGTCCGACTTCTTGAAAAAATAAAAAAAAGACAGCGTAGACATTAACCGATAAATGTAGGGGAGTGAGTACCATTTTAAATGTTAAAGGAGACAATCTATGCAAGGGAGACAATCAATCTTCGATTCTTCGAAAAACACCAAGACAACAGACGTTGCTTGAACTAAAACATTTTCTACGAGACTCGCAAGATAAATTTGGGCAGTTGATGTGAGAAGAAAAAATTAAATTAGTTAATGGTTTTGAATAAATGTCTTTTAAGTTTGTAAAATACTTCCAAACCGAACGAGAAATTAAACACATATGAAGTCTACAAGATACTCTTTTTGTGCTAATATTATTACGCCAAATTAAATGCATCTGCTAATTCAGGAGACAAATGGCAAGCCTCTGCAGCTTTACACACTTTCTTTTGGTGAGTTTGCAGCTTTACACAGTTTAACCTCGTTTATATTGTCAATAATTTTCACTTTATAAAAAAAAATCACTTATAATCAATTATTAAAACTTGTTATAATTCACTTATATTTATTAAAATAAATGCATCGTCTTTACACTTATAATTCACTTTATTACTTCGCAAATTTTTTATTCAACCTCAACCATTTTAAACACATTAAGTTGTTATTATAGCTCCTGAAATAAAGCAATGATGTAGATAGTGTCTTAACCATAGTATTGAAAACCCACCTTCAACCGATCGGTTCACTGAGCATTAATATGAGAAAATTTTTGCAAAACTTTTCATGTAAGGATTCGAACCCCTCCCTCAAAGAGAGTGAATATATTATACACTAAGAGGTCATTATGTGAAATGTTGAAAATTCTCAAAAATTACACCTTCTGGGATTCAAACCTTGGTTTGGGCGCTATTAGAACTTGGGCACATGCAACAACCACTAAGCCAACTTTGCTATTGTATTTTTATGTGCAATCAATTATATATATTATATTTAATGACATTAAGTTATATTTTTATATAATAATTTAATAAAATTCAGTTCAATCGATTCGACTAGTGATCCACTGTTTAAACCAATAACCCGATGCCTCAACCGAATTGATCAACAGTCCGAGTTTTAAAATTATGGTGTTAAGTTTATATTGCATGCATTGCAGCGGTCCTTGTTAATTTTCTTTCTTGAAGATCAAATAGAATTATAGAAGCAATATAACAAAAAAAGAAAAAATATAAATTGAAGCTTCTAGACTTTGCTTGAAAAATGTTTATGTAAATGTTATCCTCAATATCAGTTTTGGTGTCCCTTATCATAATAGCTTAGAAATCTTTGGATGCCTTATGAGCAGTGACAGATCCAGAAAATTTTAATACTGAAGACAAAGATAGTATATCAGTTTAGAAAGCAATGGAATACATTATATCTTATTATTTTTCCTCATTTAAAATTAATATAGGGATAAATTTAACAATACAATGAGGGTAAAAAATAATAAAATTATATAATTATTATAAAATTTTAAAATTTTTATGGGTCACCTGTCCACACTCCTCAACATAGAGATCCGTCTTTGCTTATGAGTAAGGAAAAAGGTGTTGCATATTTTCATTCATTGTGTGACAATTTAGTTTTGTAGATCAGTATTATTTTTCATATTTACAAAAAAAATTTATTAGAATAATTTAGGTGTTAAATAATGAATACAAAAGGAAAAAAAAATTTACTCTAAGAGTATGTTTGATTATGGAGTAAAAATAGAGGATAAAAATTTTCTAAATAAATTTTATATATAATTTTATATATAAAATTTACTAAAAAATTTTACTTCCCAACCAAATATACTCTAACAATATTTAAGAATTGGTCCATAGGAGCTATCTATTCTCAACACTGACCAGCCCTCACCGGAAACCAATGGTGAAGCCGCATGATCAAGATAATATAGCCAAGGTGGGTACCAAACAAGGATTTTTTTTTTTTCCTTTTTTCCCTTATATATGATCAAGATGTTATATTTTAGTTTCTTACTTACCTAGCCACTGCTTGGTGTTGACATACACAACCATAATATTGGCCTTGGATTCAACTGACAACTAACTGTATTCGGTCTATTTTGAGACCCAAAATATACCTTGTTTCTGTTGGAGGATAAAAAGGGAGCCAAGTTGTAAACAAACTTGCCCTCCTCCCTTTTATTTTGTTTGTTTGCACATAAATAAAATCAACCAGCCCTTCAAATGCTACCTCAATTTAATGGAATTACGCCACATTACTAGATTTTCTTAATGCAAAGTACGTAGGATACTTCAACATAAATTATTCATTTAACAGGAAATATATATATATATACTGTTTGGCGGGGTAGGCATTTTATATGGCTACAAATTTATAACGTTCAACCAGACTTAAAGTAGATTCTACCTCTTGTTCTCCCCACCTCTTTCTCCATGCGGTTCAAAGTTGTTCTCTTTTATTTTGCTTTTTCTATTGCGTAACTTTTCTAGCACTAACTAGCACATACTCATATTGCACCTACAACTACAATTCCCATATCCGTGTCCAATTATCCACACATGAGTATGTGAGAACGAACATGAAAGCTAAATTTAGAAAATAATTAAGCTTGGGATGATCTGTGTGGATATGCTTAAAAGAGCAAATACAAGTATAGTTCTCAACTCTGAGGCCAAAGTAGGCATAAATGCTTCCGAATGGGGGCATCACACTAGTGTTCACGGAATAGAAGCCTTTAAGGGGGAAAATTGTGGATATGCTTTAACGGAAGGATGGAGTGCAACTTAGGTGATAAAATTTAATAAAAATAAACTGACTATGAATTCGAATTTTGAAAGCAGCTAGTGGCTTGATTGACCAAAGTATAAAGTTACTTTACAAATTTTAAATAGTGGCCAACTACTGTATCTATTCTCCTAACCATACAAGATTGAGGGGTTTGATTTATATTTGGATTGACCAAGGGGGTTGACCAAATTTCACGACCCCAAATTGTTACAACTTGTCCTATGTGCTCTATCAGAATCAGAATTTATACTATTATTATTAGTATTATTATTATTGGTATTATCTTGATGTATTGGATTCGACACAATGCCCACCTAACGTAATATTTGCTGCATATTCGCTTTGCCTTAAAAGCTGGGACCTTTGGTATTATGCAGGTTTGGTAGAGAATAGCATGAGTTTATCGGTAGATTTACCTTCTAACTAATTGGAAGGTTTTGGGATTAATTCCTAGACCTACCAATATTCATGGACTGATAAACAAATATTGTCCTCAGAATGGATAAGGAGAAAGCAGAGCCACCAAGATAAGAAAAGGTGTATGTTGAGACATTGCACTAACCTTGGTTCCCTAAGCTTCATGTCACATTTTGGGATCAACCAGCACAAATAAAGAGAATAGAAGAGACTTGTGGCTTGCCCCTGCCCACTATATTTTATTTCTCCGCCTTACTGTAATTTAATACAATTTAACTATTTCACCAAAATTAAAGAGGGTTCAATTTTTTGCACGGGCTCTTAAGGCTATTTGGACCCAACATACCCACCTAACATAAATAAGAGTTAGGCATGTGGCCAAGATAGGCCATAGGAACATTAACTGCAACAACGCTGACATCTAATTGGGTAATTGGCACGTTGGGAAATTAAAAGAGTGTAAAAGGAGGCTCTTGAATAATAATAATAATCTGAATTATAAAATATCTAATGGGATTTGCATCTCAGCAATATGTCTCTCAAAATTGAGATTACTACTGGCTAAAACACTGACATCCCTACATTTAGTAAAATCCTCAAAAAAATTAACACTAATTCTATTGCTAACATCACTTCTCTGCAGCTCATCCAAATCACTCCAATCATCATCACTAACTGAATTTGAAGCTGCCATTAATCCACCAATGCAAGAACCCTCAACCTCAGCTCCATTCCCTCTGGATGTGATCCAATTCTGATCATCCCAACTCCAGCTAGGAACCCCAGAACATAAAGCCAGTTTCCTGATCCTATCAGAAGCAGAATCCTCAAACCTTCCATGAACCAAATGCCCAACAATGAGAGGGCATTCTGATTCCTCAACAGAATTCCAAAATCCATTCTCAAGAATGCTGGTAGGAGAACATGAATTGGATTCAACAACAAGAACACCCTCATCACCACCCTTTGAATTGAACCCCACAAGAAATGGATGCCTCAATAGCTGAGTAGCACTCCACCTCTCCCTCGGATTCCTCAAAAAGCACTTCCCCAAGAAATCCTTTGCTTCATCAGACAGAAACCTCGGAATCTCAGGAACATCACTACAATATCCAACACGGTAAAGAACTGTCAAAGGGTCCCAAACATTAGGCCAAGGTGAACAACCAGTGGCCATCTCAAGCACAGTGCACCCAACAGCCCAAACATCACAAGGGCAATCCTGCTCCTCCCCGCGTGCCGCCTCCGGTGACATGAACGCCGGAGTGCCGGCCACCGGAGCCGCCGTGGAGTCATTGACACTCTTGCAGAAGCCAAAGTCGCCAATTTTGACAACACCTTCACTACCAACAAGGATGTTGCTACCCTTTATGTCACAATGCACCAAACCTCTTACGTGCAAGTACTCCAACCCCTTGAGAACTTGCCACGTGTAGTGCGCGATCATCGGCTCGCTGAGGCGGCCACCGTGGCGACGCGTGGCCTGAGAGACCGTGCCAAAGGGCATGTACTCCATGAGGAGATTGAACATGAGGTTGTTGTTGTTGTTGTTTTCATTGGTGATGTTGAAGCCTTTGTAGGTTACTATGTAGGGTGAGGACAGAGTGGAGAGGATTTTTTGTTCCCTTTGGAGGTGTTGTGACTGTGAGAGCTCCGCTGACTTGACGGCGGAGACGGCGGCGGAGGAGCTGGTGGTGGCGATGTAGACGGTGGCTGAAGAGCCTTGGCCTATGATGTGGCCTCTAGTCCACTCCATCATGTTGTTGTTCTTCTTCTTTGGAGAAGAGAGGAGTGGATGTTGAGGCTCTGTTATGTTCTGTTCTGTTCTGCAGAGTGCTAGCTGCAGAGTCTTTGGTTTGTTGTTCGCGACCTTTATATAATGAGAATTTGGAGCCACTGTCAGTATTTTTAACTTAAGAGGTTCATTTTTATTGGTTGGCAATTGACATACTCTCTCTCTCTCTCTCTCTCTCTCTCTCTCTCTCTCTGTAGACTTATGTTTTAATCTAAACTTTTAAATATTGCTAGGGGGCAACAAATAGTTGTATTCATATATTAGTATTTTTAACAAGTGTCCTAGGAGCGTTGGTTAAAAAATTAAAAATGCAAGTTTATACATTAAAATGATGAATGATGAATGTTGATATTTTCAATGTGTATAACCAACTAATAAACTATAAAATTTATCTTTTTTTATTTTCTTAACCAATGCCTGGTTAGGATTTTATATTATTCATAATTTAATTTAATTTACTACCCCAATAAGGTTTGACATAATTAGTAAACAGTCAGCCGAGTCTCTTAAACATAATATCATATATTTAATCAATGACTGCATACATGAATAGATTTCATCTATTTCGGTGATCTCTACAAACTATGAACAAAATTCCTTTGATGTTAACTTTTATTTACAAGACTTAAACTAAATTTTATTTAGACAAATAAGTGTCAAAATTTCGAAACTTATTGGATATGGGGCGTCTCAATCATAATATTAATTGAAGAGAAATACATTGAAATGATTAAATGATATAAATCAAGAATTGCATCTAGAATTTTTTTTTTCCTTTGAGGTTACCATCCCGTGGGCTGGGAGTCTATGGCGTGTCCAAATTTGGTGGCTATGGCTGCTTAGTCGGCGATGGCTTGATTAGTGTGCACGTGGGCAAGTTTTAAGCTTGAAGTCTATTGAGTGTGCTAGGAGTGAATTAATTGGGATCTGGATTTAGTAGTTTGGTGCAAGAGAAGGGTTAGAGAGGTTAGAGTTTTGGTTAGTTAGATGAGATGGATAATCAATGAGGGGATTCCTTGTTTTGTATTATACTTAGCTAGCCTTTGAAAAATGAACATCGGGTTTCGTGGGGTCGGTTGAACCACCAAAATGGTTCAAGTTTGTTTTTATCCTTCTTTCTTACTCTTTGGAACAAAAACAAAATGTGGAAGACGTTTGAATTTTATAATGGTAATGTGAAACATATAAGATCGACAAATTACAAGTCTAAAGAAGGTGAGGAAAAAAATTAGTCAACTAGTAAAGGGGTTTTGTTAGAAGTCAAAATCCAGAAACAGAAAGATTCACTCCTTTGCCTTGTTTGGTGTAATTTATGCTTTTGATCTGCCTGCATTAAAATTAGTATATGAGTATTAGTTGGGGATGGTGGAAGTAAAGAAGGGTTACATGTACTTTCATGGTTGTTTTCACATTAACAGAATAACATTATCCCTTTTGTTTGGCATAAATTACACATTTAGAATAAATTAATTAGTGACTAGGTGATTATTGGACTTTATTTATAAATAAATTGATCTTTATCTCCAAGTAGTTTCCTTTATATGATTTAAATTGTAACTCTTTAACTAATGAAGCTTCAGAACAATTTGTTATCACATACCGTGCTTGGTAAAGAATAGAAATGTCTTTCAAAAGCGCATAGTAGCAAATATCTAAGTTGGATTGGGGTGATATTTTTGGTTGTGTGAAGAATGGATATTTTGCAGCTTTCAAAAAGTGAAGAGTGATAGCAAACCATGAAACTCATTGAAAAGTGAGAGTACTCGAAAATTTTGGATTGGTCAATTTAATAGAAAAGAACAATTAGCTTGTGTTGTGAAATTAACACCATTTCCGTTTCATAGCTTTGTCATTATAATTTATTCATGAAAAGTTGCAACGTACTTCAATCCTATAAGTTAATGAAAACTTTATCAAACTTTGTTCCTAGTAAGCAGAAAATTTAACCCCCAAAGTGCCAAATGTCATTTAAATCCATCCCCACTTCTAGAATCTCAGTCCAATATGGATTAGTTAGTCCAAAACCAACCGTTATAATGGGGGATTATTTTTTTTGATAATAATGGGGGATTATTATCTCCCAAGTAAAGCAATCATGAGTAGTTTTTAGACGGGGACACTAACAATAAAATGAAGTACCCTCACTCCTTTTTTTTTTTTTTTGCCATTTTTAGTTTTTCTTTTAGATAAACAACCTCATTATTTATTATATTCAGTTTGAAGCGTGAACCATCAAATGGCACACGAGATGATTGGATGATTGAACCTGATTTTGCTTTACTAATCAATTATGGTCAAAAAGGGTCATTTCAAAAGCAATCCAAAATCATTCCGAGGTGGGTGCATTTTTGACATTCACTAACACTCTTTAACTTCACGAAACCTATCATTACGTGAGTTAGCTTTCATGGTTTGGAAACGCAGGTGTCCAACCTTAGGCGTGAAATAAACGTTAGCTCTCTCACTCACCCTGCACATAACCAATTACCATACATGAGAAATACGTTCATGAATGATGATAAACATAGCCAATTAAATTAATATGTGACATAATTAATTAACGAACTTAATTAATTAAGCACGCTATATTATAAAATGGGATTTGGTCGATTATTGGTTTGGTGGTGTGACATGGAAGCTAAAAGTTGGAAATACTTAAAAAGTGCTTAGAGGATGTAACTGATTTTCAAAAGTAGCAAATCGGAGTAGAGAACATAAGCAGGTGGGAGTAGGAGGTTGGAAATAATAGGGATTAGGACTTAGGAGTGGGGGGTATGTGTTATTTATTATTTACGCAGCAAAAGCATATATAAATGGCATAATGCCAAATAAATTCCTCTACAGTTACCCAATAACTGTCCAGCTACATCAGTTGGTTGGAACAGTGCAACTTAATTTGACTATTTAATATCGTTCTATTTTAAAGTCTAATATAAATCACTTTAAAAAAAAATTTATATAAAATTTTCTTATGTGTGAAAATCACTTGTGCACTTGATTTTGACCGTATTGTACATATTTTTATTGGATATGAGCAACACAAAAATAGATTACAACTCTAATAAGTCAACTTTGCCTTAATATGTCAAGGGCTTGAATCCAAGATCGTTACTTTTTGGAGAGTTCTATTTAATCACTACTCTCAGCCTGAAATTGCATCAGCAATTCCTAACACCAAAAAGAAATTGTCATATATTCCATGAAATTAAAACATATATTGTGATATTATTAAAATAATTTAAACTATAATAATAAATTTTTGAGGGATTAATCTTTAAGACATAATAATATATTGTCAAATGAATACATAAGAATAGTTAACTCTATACTATGAATCATAATTAAAATTTTTAAATTCTACAAGAGTAATACTACACATTTAAAAATATAAATACAAATCTTTTTTTACAAAAATTATTGTGATTATTATATAAAAAAAATTATATGAGTTATTAATTCATCTAAGGGCTAACAATTATGATGATATGTAATTATAGATATAAAACTTTGACAAATTTTCTGGTTATATAACATTTTCCATTTTTCAATCTTATTGCTAGTATATGAAAAAGTATATATTTCAGATTGAAAAAACTAATATACTAGGCAATTATTGAAATAAGTAAAATCAGTAAATAAAATAGTAATACAAAATTAAGTGATAATTTAAAATTGATTGATAATAAGCAAAGTTATTATAAAAAAAAAAGATAATAAGCAAAATTAAACTCACTAAGTAGTTGGAAATCTGAATGACGTGAGTTGGAAGGTTGAACGGTTCGTGAAGCTAGAATGCTTCGGTCACACGCAAGTCACGTGGTCCTGTTCTCATCATCGTTTGTTTCTGCATATGTGAAAAGGGTTTTCGCATAGTTATGGGAAAAAGAACAAGAGTGGGGCCAATCTGAACTCGTAGGTGGCAACATGTGAGAATCAAGAGAATATGCAGCACGTTTTATATATGAATGTATGGACACGAATGTTCCATGTGGTCGGTAACTATTACTCCCTCCATCCTAATTAAATATCTCTTTTATTTTTTAAATGTATTCATAAATCAGTTTATTTAAGCATAAATATTTAGGAAGATGAAGTGTTTCAAAATGAAATAATTATGACTTGCACAAGAATAATTTGAATATAACTAAGGATCAAAATAAAGAAAGGAGTGGCTACGGTCACTCTTTTTTGTCTAATGTCATTCCTACTTAGATTTATTTTTTTTCAATATCCTAAAATATCCACTTCTCTTTTATAATTAATAATTTATTGTTACTTCAAAATTATTCAAAATTATTACTATTAATATTTTAAAAGAAATATGCTACTATTTATACCATGGATTGTTTTGTTATTGTTGCAGTTCATGCTAAAAAATTTAATATTTAATTATTTTATTTTTTATAATTTTTTAAAAATTTTCCATACAAATTTATTGTTAGATCAATTAATAATTAATTTAATATTCAAATATCTGAATTTTTATATTACTACCAAATATTATAAATATTTGTAATTTATGTGTTTGATATATACACCATTTATCCTTTAAGTACTTGTATACAATTTAATATTCATGCGTTTAATATTCATGTGTTTAATGTATATACCACTTAATATTGAAGTAAAAAAATAATATTTAATATATGTACATACTCAATATTATACCATTTAGCCTTTATATATTTTTTTAGTAAGTACTTAATGTCTATATGTAATATCCGAGGTAAATGTGTTCGTGGGCAAGTTCTGTACTGCCCTAAGATTCCCCGGGGCCCATCTGAAGAGCTAGACTGGCCCCAGATGCAGAAACTAGTTTGCGACGCCAAATTCTGCAGAATTTTGCAGAACAGGCTCGCTGCAGCGAGTAGACGAGTCTTTATGCTCGCTGTAGCGAAGGATATTTGCTGCAGCGAGTGATGGTTCGCTGCAGTGAAGAAAGTTCACTGTAGCGAGCGTACAAAGACAGCACAGTATCAGTAAAACGACGCCATTTCATTTTTGCCCATTTTTTAAACCCAATCGGGCTCCCCCTCACAGAACAGAAGTAGAACGCGAACACACACACCCACACCCTAATCTTCGTTTCTCATCTCCATTTCTTCCATTCTCTTTAATCTAGCTTCCCCAAATCACCAAGATATATTTATGTTGTTAAATTTTCTCTTCATTCTTTCATATTCTTGGTATGGGCATTGTTAGTTCTCCCATTTTTGTCAAATGGGGGTGCTCCTCCAAAGTTGTTAGTATATGTTTAGAGTAATCTAGAGCTTCCCATAGGTTATTGATGAGTTTTATGGTTTTAATAGCAGGCGTTGGTGTCATTCCTCCTCCCCGGAGTCCCTGCGGAGTTGGCGGTTCATAGTCTACCCCTCCAGGTGAGTGGATTTGATTTCATGGCCTTAGTTTGGTCATTATATGATTATTTGTTGACATTGCGGAATGTTTTGAGAACTTAGAAATGAGTTCTTGCACGAAATAGCTTTATGTAAAAATATGTTTCACTAGAAATGCTTCGTTTGAAGTTATACATGAAAATATGATTTTAGAAAAGCATGGGACCATAACTGTTTTATGAAAAGTTTCGTATGATTTTATTCGTAAATTGATTCGACTATGGATAAATGAGAATTTCTATGATTTGTAAAGTTTAGATTTAAGAATCTATTTGAAAGAGAGTTGAGAAATGTTAGATTAGAGACATAGAACCCCTTTATGATTTCAGTTGGTTTTAAAATAGAGAGAGTTACTAAGAGGAATAGAACTGTGAGTTAACGGCAGTTATTCCGTTAACCTTGGTATACTAAGGCCCACTAGGGGCAAGTCATCCTTGAGTTAGATCTGTCCTCCAGGGATCAAAGAGATCACATTAGTTAAGGGCTATATTCGCCAGGGACTTAGCACCCTTCCCTACAGTAGATGAGTACTCTATTCCCTTGTGTAATTCTTGAAATTTTAATGATTATAATTAATATGTAAAGTAAATAGAACTGTTTATAAATGTTGCATTTTACCATTATTTATATATTATGTTTTCCTGTCCCATGTATGGTTATGAGTAAGGATTCACTCACTGAGTTTTGATTTTCAAAACTCACCCCCCCTCTTCTCTTTTTTCTCACAGATTCAAGTGTAGCACAGGATCCTTCTCTTCCCCCTCCTCAGCAGTAGCAACCTTCAGCTTGGGTGAGCTTCACTTCGGCTTGAAACCATAGTATTTTGTTCATGGTAGATGTGCTCCAGTGATGTGAGGGGCAGTATCCCGGACTGCATATAGTTTATTTTGCATTTTGATCATACCATGATTCTTTTGTAATTAATAGTATATTATTCATAGTTATTTTATATTTGGGCAACTCAGCTGAAATATATTTTGCAACTACAGTTTCATAATTTATTTATGAGAAAGAGGTTTATTTCACCAGTAGTAAGGATTTACAATTAATCTAAAATATTATCAAACTATGTTTTATAGATAAAGGAAGCATATAGTATGGTACAGAGATCACGAGGCTTACGTGGGGACTGGTTTCCTTCACATGCCGGTCACGATCCGAATCGGGTCGTGATACTATATAATTTTATCAAATATTAAATAAATATAATTTAGTTAAATATTGAAAAAACAAATACGTATATTGTATAAATTCCTTAATTTTTTTAAAGTTTTTAATTTTATTTTCATTTTTAAAAATTAAAGAAATGTAATCTATTAAATTATTTATTTAGTTGTATACTATGTACTATTAGAATAAAAATTTTATGCTAATAATTATTGTCTGATTGATATACAATCAAATCATTTAAAGTATTTCAATAGGATGTGAGATATCAAACACATTAAATAATATGACAAGATATGTAATCAAATGATAATATAATTTTTTTTAACATTTATAGTGAATATAATTAAATTTTTAATCAATGAATATTTTTAATTCAAAATTTATTATGTTTACAATAATTTACTTAAGTTATTTTCATTTATAATATTTACAAAACATTAAAATAAAAATTATAAAATATGGTTATGTTTAAAGAAAGTTATGTGAAATAAAAATATAATTCAACTATAAACTCTCCTTAAGATTAAGAGAACCAATTTGTGACAATATTATATTTTTCATTTTTATGAAAAAAAATGAAATTTAACATATTTCGCAAGCAAAATATCCAAAAATAAAAAGTTTTTACTGACATAAAAATATAACAAAAGCACGATTAATAAATATCAGAATAAACTTTTTTTCAAAAAAAATATTAATAATATTGAGTTTGAATAAAAACTAGAAATGACAATTAATATATTTATGTTATAATTATGGAAGAGAATAGAGGAGATTTTAATAAAATTATGTTAAAGTTAATTTGAGGGGGAGTTGCAATAGGTAAAAATGAATGGCTAAAAAAAATAATAAAATATAGATAAATCAATGTTTTGAATTGAAGTTCGAACCATTTGGTTTTGGTATGCAAAACTTAACAAAAACAAGCTAGCTAGAAAGTACTCTACTATCACTCCTCCAACTCCAATGATGGCTTGGTTAGCCGACAAATTTAAATGTGCAGTAGACGAATAGAATGACGCTTCATGTTTGCTTTGACGTTCCGTTATGGTATGGTGGTGCCAAGCGCAGCTATTAAACAAAGAAAGCTCGAAACAAAGGGAAAAAAGTACCCTCCAATTCCCCTTTGTCACTTCCTGAATGATGGTCCTTAAATTGCTTCAAAGTGGTAATTCTGTCTCTCTCTTTCTCACCCACGTACACAAAGTAAAAGTGGAATGATTAAAAAGACCATAAATTAAATTAAATCCATCACCATCCCTTCACTGCTTTCTCTCTATACCTTTCAGAAAAAACAACAATGACTACATCATAAATGGAGCTAGCTAATTAGCAAACTTGGTGTAATCTGGAGTATAGCAGTTAATAGTGATGCTTGCATATTCAAACTTTGTTAACTAGTAGTATATATTTAAGTAATGATTTACTTATGCTTAAATATTCCCAATATAATTTGCAAGAAATTTATAATAGAAACTATGATTAATTACAGAAAATTAAGGTCTTGAATATAAGTAGGTTGTTAGTTAAATAATGTTTCTAAATAACTAATTAATAAAAAATAACGAGATAAGATATGTTTAAGTGTATGAGCAGGAATCATGGTACTTATTATTTTACGCCACATACACAATGGTATGATAATGAGATTCGTGTCACCACAATCTTTTGCATAACTTGAAGTACAATAAACAACAAACCAATATATCCCATCTTTCCTCATTGAGATCTCTACTTTCAAGTTTCAGCTTCTCTTTATCCTTCCAATAGTTCAGCATCATTTTGGGATCCTATGTAGAACATTGTCGTATACACTCATAAATTATTACTTGGTCTCATAGCACCCCAGGTGTGACAAACAAATTGCATCCGATCTCTAGCTACCTTCATGTTCACTTTACCCTTCAAATAGTTCAATTTGAATCCTACGAGCTAAGGAACATTGTCCTTGAGCCTCATAATTAAAATTAATCAGGCCTTCTAGTGTGACAAATGAATCACGCCCATGGCCGAAAGAGAATTGATCAAATGAGGCCCCAAAACGCTATTTGTGGCCCAAGCTTTACTTTATGCCGCAATTTGCATAAAGGTTCTTAAAACCGGGGTAGAAGCTCCTTTTGCAGCCACTTGAGACCAACACCATTCAACGAAATGGGAATTTTGTAAGTTCATTTAAGTAGAGCTTGGAGCTTGAAGTTCATTAGACATTTCCACAGTCCATTGATCAACAATTCAACATTTTCTCACCTTCATGAGTAACATCACAACATTTTTCAATTGGAATAGAGTCGATTTCTATCCTACAAATACAGAACGTACAACTCCGTACTTCTAAGGTCTTTATTATTATTAATTATTACTATTATTATTATTATATGAACAGAAGTTGAATACATCATATTTAGCTGCACTCATAATAAAAGTGGGTCCAATCAATTTTATTTGATATATACTTATTCATCTTTGGATTTCACTCTCTTTTTTAAAAGTGTATCTAAAAACTAATTATTAGAATTATGACCATATAAGAATTTTTCTGTTGTTATTGCATAATAATTTATGACAATAGCATTACCGAAGTGTATTTACCAACACTTGTGCAGCGGTCACAAGTTTAGAATTCGGTGTAGTCTTGCCAAGGCACTATACGCATTTGGACAATATAGAGTGCTTTATAAGATTACACAACTCGCTCCCACTTCGCTATTTCTCACATTTTGCGGAAATTGATAACCAGTAGTTGGTCTCATCCCAACCGTGCAATCATTTTACAATTCATATAATAGACTTATGGTGATTCAGCAAATCCAACTCTCATGTTGCCATAGTCGAACACTGTGATAACGTCCCATGAACATGTCCCCCAGAATCCTGTTTTTCACAGGCAGCATCAGATGAGATGAGTTGAAGGCTTGATATAAATAACCATAATGTTAATAAACCTGTAATAGTTTGATATTTGTTTTCTTTTAGTAGAGTTTTATATTCAAGTCTTGTGAATGAAGAAATCTAGTGCTAGAAGATTAGTTAGAGTCTAATTGACACCGGATACCAGTTATTTAGACCAAAAGATATAGTATAAGCATAACATCAAATGGAAAATACGTAGAGGCCATAAGCACTTTATTTCTTCTCGAAATTGTTACAAGGAAAAATAAATAAATAAAAGGAAAATGGCCTTTTCCAATGCATGTATACTATATAATTTGAGTATCTGTTGCTTCAAATTCAATGAATGACATGCCTATTTTGTGATGCTAGAACAGCAATTAATTCAGTTGAGTTTTTTCAATTTTTTATTAAGATGACTAAACTAATTTAGGGGGAAAAAACACAATGAATCAAATAGAATGTGTAAGATGATACGAGTCAAGAGCCGGGGAAAAGAGATACTCACCAAAGAGGTCCACGAGGAGGAGCAATGTCTAAAGCTATAAATCCACTGATGCATTGTCCTGCCTCTCCTTTTCCTACTCTAAGAATATACTGGTTCATGCAACACACATTCACAGAAAACGTTTGCACTGAATAAGTTGGACTTGCTTGACACTAGAAGCTAAGGTAGCCCACATAGATCAGAGAGGAATTGAATCCATGTTGGATCAAAGGCTCATCACTAGAGCACAAGCTAATGGTACATATGCAACCGTATAGCCCATAGAATTTTAAGAATGGTGCTGATCAAATAAAATCAACAAACCAAACGCAGCACACCATCTTGATACACAGTGTCCAATTCACGAAAAGAATTGGACATTTTAAGCAGGGTATTCTTTTGCACTAACATGCTATTTGCATGCAACTATATAGTATTGCATGCCCCATAATTTCTCATTGTAATCAATAGCCCTTTGCACTCATAATAAGTCATAACACGGGCACAACTTACCAATCATGTTGGCAGTTAAAGTTCGTTAAGTTGTTAGAGTCAGTTAATGAAATTCACTTCCACGTTCTTTTCATTCTTTCAATTCCTTTATAGTATCAAAATTCAAAAGTTTTTTTTTTCTCTGCTTCCATTCTTGATACTCTTTCTATTGTTTCTTCATTCCTTGTCTTCCTTTTGGAGGACGAATCTATGGCTGGCATCGGAGACGGTTCTGGTCCGTCCTCCTTTCGAAACTATGAATTTGAAGATCCCAATTTGGTGCTTGTTTCGCAACGTCTGACCGGAGACAACTACTCGTCATGGAGTCGCGAGATGCACATTGCTCTTTTAGCCAGAAACAAGTTCTGCATGGTGGATGGTTCTACTCCTATACCTGATGATATGGAACCTGAACCAGGGCGATACCGGGCGTGGCTGGGTGAGAACAACCTTGTGATTTCTTGGCTTCTGAATAGTATCTCCGAGGATATTATTCCCATCGTTGCCCATCTTAATTCGGCTGCTGAGATTTGGAAAGATCTCAAGGACCGATTCGAGAAGCCTAACGGTCTCGGCTTGTTTCGACTTAAGAAGGAGTTGATGAGTCTTGCTCAAGGAGAACTCACGGTTGGCCAGTATTACACTGAACTCAAGGCCCTCTGGGATGAGATGAATGATCGGAGGCGCCTGAAGGAGTGTACTTGCGGTGCTTTGAATCCTCTTCTTGATCATCTTGATAAGGAGCTTGTTGTTCGGTTCCTCATTGGTTTGAATGATGAATTCGCCAATGTGCGCGACGAGGTGCTGTTGATGGAGCCCTTGCCCCCAATCCGTGAGGTATATTCACTTGTGGCTCAAGAAGAGAATCGGAGTCCTTCTCTCCTTCTTGGTTCCTTCTCTCAGCCCAAGAATGCTTATACAGATGCCAAGAACCAAAGGAAAGATTGTAGAGTCTGCTTTTTCTGTGGCATTGAAGGTCATACGGTAAGCAGGTGCCTCGAAGTGAATGGCGATCGTCGTATCTGCACCAACTGTGGCATTAGAGGTCATACGGTGGACAAGTGCTTCCTGTTGCTTGGGGCTCCTATTCCTCGCTGCACTCACTGTGGCATTAGAGGTCATACGGTAAGCAAGTGCTTCAAATTGAACAGCCATCGTCTCTGCACTAACTGTGGCGTTAGAGGTCATACGGTGGACAAGTGCTTCGAATTGGATGGCTACCCTCCTGGGTACAAAGCTAATAAATCCAGGAAGTATTAGTTCAGTGGTGCTCTGGGATTGTTGCATGCTTCCTCCAACCTCAACAGTGTCAGCTTGTGAATTTCTTGGTATAGTCTAGTCTATTTTTTCAACTCCTAACACTGAGGAACTTGATTAACTAGGTTGTATCTGTGTTGACTCAAAAATGCAATAGTATGATTCGTGAATCCAACATTACAGAAATGAAATGGGATTATAATGACTGCTTGTGTTGTCCAAAATTTATACTTTCTTTGATTTCACTTTTGTTTATTTCCAAGCCTATCTGATTATTGGTTGAATTGTTGTTTTTAACTTGTGAATATTATCGGCCAGGTAACTCCCAAATTTTGTTTAGTAGATAAATATAACAAGTATGGATAAAGCCACAAAGAAGTAGCATTGGAAATCACACGTACAAAGTAAAATTTGAAATGGGAATCTCAGAAGTTCCCTGAACCAAGATTGAGGGTTTTACCATTTTGATTGTAAGTGGTAGATTGGCTTGATCTGTATCTTGAGTGCAAATACCAAGCAATGATCTGCATACAAACATGCAATCACAGCTTTTCTTCTTTCCATCCCACCCAATTGAAACACTCACACAATTTGTGGAAAGCTTTTATCAAGTATAGACAGTGACAGATACTATATATGGAGACTTACTGAAAGGTAACCTTAGAGGAAGGCACCCAAAGATTCGAATTTCCAGTGTCAAATATTACAGTAAACTTCTGAGGTGGAGTTCCAGTACCAATCTCACCAAAATACTGAGCATCAATATAATTCTTTAATGCAATGATAATACTTGTGTCATCAGAATTTCCATAATCACCAAGTGGCCTACCATTGGGGTGTTTCAATGTTCCTCCTTCCTCAGAATCAATGTGTCTTGTGATAATACTTCTTTGACCTATTTTATGCTTTTTCAATCCAATTCTGAGCATCCCGTTACTAGGTCCAGAGAGAACCACAGGATGTAGAAGTAACAATAGAAAAGCAACCAAAACACCATTTTTTGAACCCCATTTTGAGTCCTGTGGAATTGATAATGCATACTCTTTGTTAGAAATCAACCTCAACCGTAACTTATCATAAAAACTAGTGAGAGAATTCCTTTTTAGGTTGCATCAACCATGCAATTTTTTAGAGGGGAATTTATAGATTAACCTCTTATTTTTGCTTTAAAAAAAAAAATCACTCACAAGTTCTCTCTTTATACAAATACACACATACTCAGCTGAATGCAGGTTTTAGTTTTTATACCCCCTTATCATACACTAAAAACTCGCATTGCTCCAAAATAGACTACTAGCTAAATTAAATACATACACTTTTTTTTTTTGAGTTTTCAAGTTCCTTTTATTTGAATAAAACTCCATAATCTTGTTTCCAAGTGACTGAATTTGAAACACGTGCACTTTGATGAACATAAATAAAAATGATACCTGAGAATCAACAAGAGACAGAACAAAGAGATAACTGAAACAGCAGCATGAAAATTATAGTAAAATGTTACTTAGACAAGCAAATCTACCGCTAACATCTATCCACTTTTCTTTTTGGGCCTTTTATTTGGGTCTTGTGAATTGAGCGTCCCTGTCAGCTTAAGCCCAAAGCTTAGAGGCAAATAGAGTTGACAATAAAACTTTGCTCGACAGATCGTGTACTATTTAGTGGGCAGACCCATTAGGGTCCTTTATCCTTCATCTTTCTTGGTTCCTCTGGCTTCTTTTATATACCATCTCAGAATCTTATTTCTACATCTTATTGACTGTGAAATATATTAAATTGATTTTAAACTGATAATGTATAGTGTTATACACTATTAACTAATTATATATTTTTATAGATGTGACTTTTTGGATAATTATTGTAAGAGTCAAACATTTGAATGATGCGATGGTATATAATAAGATGATGGCAAAAAAAAATTTATATTTTTGATTTATCAAAATTAAGTCTTTAATATATTCAACCAAAATGTTATACTTAAAATATTTTAATTGTAAGCTTTTTTAAAAGTATAGTAGATTAATTTAAACAAGTGTAATACTTGTTTATTGGATCGGATGTTGCTGTCAGTGAGTGAGAGATAGAGATCATATATGTTATTGGTAGTTATATAGTGCATGTTCATGTAGTCTAATGCATAAATTTAAAAGAACTAAGTGCCAAATAGGTGCTAAATAAACATATAAAATACAAACTTTTTATGTCGTGATCAATTTGCGTGATTTAAAAGTTGAATTATCATATACACATGGCTTTTAGAAAGGAAGAAATATATAATACAAAATTATAGCATATACAAAAGTGGTAGTTAACATGTTTTTCTCAACTTCTAAAACAAAAATGGAATTCATACGTCAATATTGAATAATCACCAGTTCAAAGATTTGCAATGAGTGTAAACGCTATGTTTTCGCTACTAACAACATTATCAGTTTTTTTAATTCTTTTTATCAGACAACAGCTACTAGTTTTTTGTTTTCTTTCATTTGTTTACCCAAAAAAAGCTATTAGCTTGACATTATTCTTGTTTTATCAAATAAACTAAAGTTCGTGTATTGTTATTATTATTTGCGTAAACCAAATCAAAGATATCTATAAGTATGTGGTCGTTCACGAGAAAATCAATATTTAGGAAGAATCTTGATATAAAATTATGTCTTAAAATCATATCCAAATAAGAAAAGAAGATTATAAATTTTAGAACGTGCAATCATGGAAAGCTAACATCATTCATATTCAAGAATTGAGTTCACACACACAATTCAGTTCTTTATTTGATCGAGCAATTTTTTCATAGAGGATGCATGCAGTTAGCGTGACAAACGAAACTTTTTTTCGAGCGATCATGGAGAGCTCGTGCAGCAGGGAATTATAATTTTCGTTCATGATTGCACAGAAATTTTGAAGGGCAATGTCATTCTTACTTTTGAAGCTGGGTAACATATGAGTCAGAAGCACGGAAACAGTCAATTAGCTAGCCTGACATTTTCAAGAATCATAGCCTGTTGCTTACTTCGGCTTTCAAATTGCCAGTGAAGGCATGCAACAAATAAATCATGAAGCCCACAAACCACGACCAAACCCATCAAAACTTTCCCAGATAAATGCTGATTTAGGAGCATCACACCAGTTACAATTTTTTATTATTATTATTATTTTGGCATGTTAAACTTGCAACATAGGTATAAATTGGTTTAAGTTTCTTGCCTTGGATAGGATAAGGGATTGAAATAATTTTTTAACTTCTTTTTTTTTTATCTTAAGTAAAAAGTTTAGGTCCAGCAAAGCTCACTATAGTTCAAGGTTAGGTATGCCTCTAAGCTCATCGAAAAGTAGATACTTACATATCACCTATTATCAGTGAAAACTTGAATAGAATTCAAGTCATGATGATACATAAGTGAAGATTGATCAGATGAACTAACCTTAATTGACTAAATAAAGATTTACTTTTATGAGTTATAATAGAGCTTAGAACCTCGATCAGACATTTGAATAGAAAACAGTCACCACTAAAATTGTTCAATAATATATTTCAAACAATGTTATTAATACCATTTTTTTATTTCAGAAAACTTTCTAATATAATTGAGGTGACACAGTTGGTTAGGATATATAGTACCAAGTGGTAAACCACGGGACTTTATATGCTATCTTTTGGTAAAACAATTTCATGAATTTTATAAGCTACACTCAATGTGAAACTCGAAGAGCATTGATTATGCTTGCAGAACTAGACAACCGGTAATCGAAAGATTTTGTAGAATCACTGTGTCTCCTTCACATGCAGCAGTCGCCGCCAAGACAAAGAGGCTTCAATGAGATAAGATTAAAGCTAGCTCACATTGTTGTTATCTTAATGTGGACGTGTCAAAGATTTAGATTTACTATGAACATTACCTACTCATTTACTTAAATTTTTATATTACTAAATTTTTTTCAATAACAAATAAAAACAATCCATCACTCACAAAAAAAAAGAAAAAAAAAAGAGAGAAAAAAGAGTAATATGTTGGAGAAATTTTGAGATGGAATCCCAAGAGAGTGAAATGGGGACAGTGTTGAGGAAGCCAACTAGTTCACTTAGCTCCTTGCCAAGTGGGGCTAAAAATGGCAAAAGACAACTTGAACATACATGTCCCTCTCTCTGTCTCTTTCTTCGTAATTTGATCCTTTTCCCACACAAATCTTAATTTCTTCTTCGCGTGTCTCAGGAATGACATCCTCTTTCAACCACTCTCAGACGGTTTTCTTGACTCTCCTTTAACTCATACTGCCATTTGCTACACGTAACTCATATTGCCTCTCTTCTTTTATCTTCTTTCTTGTTCTCTTCTCTTCAGGATTTAGCTTAATCCATAGGTAATAAAACAAATTAAATGACATCAATAAAAAACACACACAAGACAAAAACAACCTTCTACTATATTATACTGATCTTCTTTCTTTTGTATACAATTTTTTTTTTCCAATTTTTTCTTGCCGACATTTGTTTTATTTTTTACATACAATTTTGAGCATAAACTAAAACATAACAAAGAATATCAACTACATGTCTGATAATAATATTTCCTGAATTGACCAAATAAAAAAATGAAAAAGTAAAAAGTAACCAGCTCAACTATATATGGCCCCACTAGAAGGAAAAATAAATAAAATTAAACTAATCTCAATAAAGAAAAAAAAATATATGAAAGAGCAAAAATTTGAAATAACTAGTTCCCTGAGAAATTGGAACTGTTGATTTTGTTGCTTCCATTGTTATTGTTGTTGCTTGATGTAATATTGCCATTGTTAGTACTAGTAGTACTGTTGTTGTTGTTGTTGCTGCTGCTGCTTTGCTGTGCACCTCCAATGATGGAAGTGATAGCTGCTGCCAAAGCTGCAGTGAAGTTGGGGTCAGCTGCAATGGCAGCACTAACAGTGTCGGCAAGGTGTGATGGTGGAGGTGCTTGTTGAGATTGATTACCCAATTGGGAAGAAGGGTCCGAAGCATCCTGAGACACTTGAAGCCCAGAGAACTTTGACTGGTTGTTGTGCAGTGCCTGGCCTAATATCTGAGGCAGCAATGAGGCTGCTGAATTGGCAAAGTTGTGAGGCACACCAAAAGGGATTTGGAACTGGCTTGGGTGCTTTGGAAGCTGTAATGGGTTTGGGGACTGTGTCATATCCAATGTAACAGTTGGGAATGGTGCTGATGCTGAGATTGTTGCCATGCTTGAAGAGCAAGGGAGGAGTGCCCTCGTCAGGAAGTTTGCATTCATTAGGCTGTCAGCACTTGACATTGATCCTGACAGGAGCATCCTTGCAGCTGAGGACGTTGTTTGTGCCATTGCCATAGCTGCTGGAGGCAAAGGGTGGCTGTGGTTTCCTTCATATGTTGTTATTAGTATTGTTGTGTCTTCAGCACACCTTTGCACCTGCTCAAATAAATTAGTATCAAATATTTGAAACATATATAGTTCAACGTCATTGCAAATCTGTACACTTATCACCCTTGTTGAATGAATATCTCAAAACTCATCATAAATTGATAGAATCAAAAAGTATAAGAATGAAATTAAGCTTGAGAATGGACATGACATACCTGTTTTCTTACAGGGCAACCTGCAGCCATGGTGCATCTGTAATATGCTCTAGGACATGGGTTCCCTTTGGCCATCTTCTGCCCATACTTTCGCCAGTGACAGCCATCAGTGATCTGAGACATAACAAGCAAAACCTTATACATTAGATGAAAGGACAACAAAGAAAACAAAAAGGTAAAATTACCAATTTTGCCTTAGCAAATTGCAATATAGAAGTACACAATAATGTGTGTTTGGGTGACATGTACCATGGGGGCCTCTGATCGAGCTCTAACTGATACTCTAGCCTTCCTCATGGTGGCCTCAGCTTGATCAACACTTTTAGGACTAGGAGGACTCAATCTTGGAACCTTATTATTAGCAGCAACACCTTGGTCTGAGGGGCTATCCTCTCTTTCAGTCCCTCTACTACCAAGTCCCTTCTTGTCATGATCAAACACAACCCCTTCACCACTGGCATTGTTCCCAATACTGTTCTTCCTCTTCCCAAGCTCCTTGGAAGCCACCTCCAAGTTATTTGCTGGTGACTTTGACCGCTCCTGACTCTTTCCCACTGATGAAGACAGTGAAGGCTCATCAGCAACATCAGAATTATTATTAATAGCCAACCCAAGATCCATGAACTGCCTTGGCACCATTTGCTTCTTCTCTTCTAGTTTTCCATCAAAAGGTTCTTGGTGTTGTTGTTCTTGCTCGGCCTTCTGGTCTTGCATCAAGTTAACCAAGTGCATCTGAAGGGCGTTGTAGTTTGTGTTAACATGATCAAGCATGTCCCTCAGCCGGTGATTCTCCACCTTCATTCGTTCGAGCTCGGCTTGAAGAACAACCAGCTGAAAAAACCACACGGCATTAAGGACACAAAATCAGCTTCATCGCCCGCATCAAACACATAATAAACATATGAATGCTCAGCTCAATTATTAAAAAAGAAATGACAACCATCCAATGATATATACAAATACTAGAGAATTTGCTGTTACATATGTATAATTTTCCTTTACCTCAGTCTTAGCTCTTTTGTCCACTGAATTAGTTGATATGTCATCGTCCACCATGGATTGATCACTGCTAGTGTTGGTAGTAAGAAGATTCAGACCAGTCTAATAAAGGAACATCACAGATTCATTAGCACACCCCAATATCATTTTTTTTTCATATATAATGGTTGAATAATGAATGATGAATGAGTGAGGTGAATTGAGAGAGGTTGTAAAACGATTCAGGATCGTCATAGGAAGAACACAATACATAATATAGAAAAAATAAAAGGGTTGACTAACTACTCACGTTTACTTTGAATTCCAAGATATCAGGATTGGTGGGGTGGTGGTGATGATGATCATGGGAAGGAACAGAGGAGGAGGCAGAGGCAAGGTTGCCAACACCATGAAGGATTGTGCTCTTGTTGTTGTTGTCGTTGTTGTGATCAGAGAAGAAGTCCATCTCATCAAGGAGGGGTCTCTTGTCATGTGAAAGTGGAGGGGAGGCAGGGCTTTCATGGTGTTGAGAGCAACTGAGGTTGACTTGGAAGGGTGTCATGGTGGTGGTGGTGGTGGTTGATGGAGACCTCTTGGTGCTAACTGTGGCATCCATAAGCTTCTTCTTCCACTTGGGGTTGGGTATGTTCTTTTTGAGAAGGGAAAGAGTTAAGGAGTGTTGTTGTTGTTGTGGATGTTGGGGTGTGGAGGAAGAAGCTCCCAATTGGATCTGAATCAATGGAGAGTCCACCCCTTACGCCTCTTGCCATCAATTTCAATGGAGAGAGGGATGTGGAATGGAGACTAGAGGCAGAGAGAGAGAGAGAGAGAATGATGCAATTGGACTCGGCAATAAAAGAGGGGAACTCAGACTTGAGCAGAAGACCAAAAGTGGAGTAGTTTAAGTTCAAGTGTTCCTTTTTGCTTAGATTTCCCCCTTTTTCTTTTCTCTTTTTTCTTTAATGCAGAGAAATGCCTTTTGAGAATTGTTAACTTTTTTATATTTCCTTGTTGATTCTCTCTCTCTCTCTCTCTCAGCATGGATATTTCAGAATGTATCAAACAAAAATCCTGATAACATATTTCTAGATTTGAGTTTACAAGTGTGTGAAAAATGAGTTCAACTCGTTTATGATTAGATCATTGTTACTGACATGAAATATATATGACTGACAATAGTTTTAATTTGTTGTTTATATATTACTATTTTACAGATTATTTTAAAAGATGAATTATAGGATACTATCAATTATAATGATAGTAGTTTACAGTCAATTATTAGTCATATCTCATTTTTAATATTTTTTTTTTGGTTTCCATAGTATCCTTCACGTGAGAATAGAGATTAATCCCGTGGAGTATGATAGGATATATAACACTTAATTGATTTAAGTGAAAAAAAAATACCAACGATATATTATAATTAAAATTCACGAAGAAAAAGGTATCAAAATTGAATCCTGCTTTTAATTATTACTTAATACGTGCCAATAACTTTTGGGCATATCGGTCATTAATGGAATGGACAACATTTAGTCTGTGTGCTTTCCTAGTGTGAGCATTCACAAGTTTAACAGAAGCCGGGATTGTTGAACTTTAATTATTGTGTATTTTTTCAAAGTATTTAAACATCAAGCAACAACAAAAAAAATAATGCCAATTCTCACAAAACAGTTTCTACAAAGGAAAAAGACTGAATAGTATGAATAGCGTTTTACACAATAATACAAAGGAAAGGTTAAAATTTAGACCATTTTTATCTCTTTATTTTTTTCTCTTTTGCGCTTTTAGCTTTTATTACATTTCCGTAGTTTCTGCATTTATCTAACTGTAGCGTACACTTGTGCCATTTTGTCTCGTTCTCGTGCCAAATAGTAGCTAACTTCTTCTACTAAACTAACTTCGAATGAGTTGCGGTGATGCCTGTCAAATAATTTTGTTTCATTTGTTATATTTTGGTTAACCAAAAAGATGAACCATGCAAATCATTTTATGATTGATTTCGTAAAAAAATACCCCTGAAATGTAGCACCACTATTAAAAATAAAAAATAAAAAATAAAATAGATAACGATGCTCATCCCACAATTAACATGAGCCCGAATGTAGCACAACTTCCCCGTTGTATATTAAAAAATAAAATAAAATGGAAGTTAATGTTGACATCGATCCTAACAAATTTTGAATCTTTCTTTGGCCTGAATATTATTATAGGGAAACATAAAAACAATTTATTTTTCTTATACTTTTGATGATTTAAGAAGCTTCTATAAAATAAAATTTTGTTAGGCTTTAATAAATTATATTTACATATTTTATGAGTTTAATTTTGATGTATTGATAGTATAAAAAAGGTTTAGACTATCATAAAATCATATTTATCCTTTTATATGACTTTTCAAATAGTGTAGATAGAAATTAATCATAATTATTGATGTGATATTGTATAATAGATGACTGTGTACAAGTTTTTGATATTGTCGGTACTTTAAAATTAAATCCTTAATTTTAATATATTATTAACATAAATTTTCAATAAAATATATATGCCTTAAAAAATTCCATAATAGAAATGGATTGTTTTCGTTGGTATAAGATTTAATGCACATTTTACACTTTTAGTAACATTTTATTGGAGAATTTTTGTTTATAAAATTCATCCTTGGAGTGAAAGTTTCTATACTATAAATTATCTTTATAAAATTTTATATTAATTTAAAATTATTTAATATTATACATATAAATCAATGTAATAAATATATCATAAATATATGTAAATAAGAACTATTTAAGTACAATTTTATAAATAATTAATTTTTTGAAAATTTAACATTTACAATTGTAGTTATAATTGAATTTTTTGATTGACAAAAAGTATATACTACTAAAAGTTATTGAATATGCAAGAGTACCAAGTATCACCCTGGTGTCAACTGATGCTCGCATCTCCATATTTTTTATATATATATATAACAAAATAAAAGTGTCCACTTTTGGTGATTTGTTATTTATTTCCAAGTACTGCGTACAAAAAGCATTTCCGTTTATTTAAAGGAAGTGGGGAGACTTGGAGATGAGGTGGAATTGGAGAACAGAAAATACAAAGAAAACGAGTGCGTAGAACAAAAATACTTGGACGTACGAATTACAGCAAGCCAACAAACATATATGAACTAGTAAAGATCCGCTTTGTGATAGGGTTAATTGTACTGAGTCAACCTGTTCCTCTTCATCTCTATCCAACTATCCTATACGTGTTTAGGAGGGTCCTATCCACTCAATAAAAAATTAAAAATCATTGACTCTTCAGCATGTTTGGAAAACCGTAAAATAAAATTTCTCAAAAAAAATATATATGTAAATAATCAATGATGTTTGGTATGGTTATAAAAATATATTGTAATTAAATGTTGATAACTTTAAACTGAAAAACAGTTTATAATCATAAAAATTTATTTAAGTTTTTTATTATGATTAAAAGCCTTATTAATTTAGAATAATGATATTTTTACTAAATTAGCTCTAGATATCAAATAATATAATATATAGAAACAAAAGAAAATTGCATCTAACAGCCGTAAAAATTTATTAAATCGGAAAAAGCCACCTCAAACTTTCAAATCTTCTGATTTGTTCCTTCAGACACCATTAACCATTAGATCTTCCAATCTAATCCACAAATGACAATAATTCACATAATTAGACCTTATATATGGTTTTACTGAGCTCACTTAAGGAGCACTGTTAGAGAACGATATGAGATGATCTATGAGTGCCATGAAGCACTTATATAGGAAGCACTATTTCCTTCTCAAAAGATGTATGCTTACAGATTTGGATAAATTATATTGCAATTATATAATTAAAGATGTATACTTAAATGCCTAGTATTAAGTAATATTATGCATAATATCATCAATTTATCGTAACTACACCTCCTTAAAAGGATACTCAATGTTATATTTCAATAAGATGTCTAGTGTTATATATGAAAATATCATGCGTAGTATCATCTAAATTTTATAGGAAAGAAATAGCGTAGATTTTCACAAATTGTGGAGAGATCAGCATGCACTTTTGTAAATTTTGTGTGTAATATCATCTATTTTCAAGAGAATTTAATATAATTTACCTTACATATTTTTATGTTCGTAAAATGTGACTATTGTAAATTAAGGAGTTTATAGTGAAAAATTTATTATTAATAAAAGTTTAAACATAAATTTTAACAAATTAATAATTTATAAATGTTATTATATGAGTATGAATTTTATTCATCAATTTTTTTTAACAAGTGAATTAGTTTATTTCTCTGTCTAAAATAATCACTTTCTTTAAAGAAGATAGATTCACGCATATAAATAGACCAAATATAAATCTGAAGTAGTTTCCCATCAAATCACAATGGAACATTCTTGAGAATATATGAAAATAATAATATGAAATAATGGTGTATATAACGGACAAACAAATGAAAAGATGAAGAATACCTACCTCAAAATTGTCTTGTAGCTCGCCTCTTCGGTGGAGGTTGATTATTTGTTACCCCTAATGTGTCTATTTATTTTTAAAATTTTCTCTGATCCCTAAAAAGAAATAGATGATGATTATATATAGTTGAGGTTGACGGAGTAAATCTTGAGTGGTCAAAGTAAAGTAAAAAGTACGTGGAAGAGACAATGATAGAAGCCCAACCCCAAGACATCCATAATTCCATAGATAAATGAGGGTTTTTTACCTATTTATTTTGAAAAAGAAGATTATGTACCATTCTATCACTTTTACAATATTATTTTCAGAAATGCATTGTTTTTGGGTGTAAGAGAAGTCGGTTGACAGTCAGGTAATCTCACAAAGATGAAATCCAAAGAAATAGGTTGACTGTCAACCAATTTCTATGGATAACTTTGGCACAAAAATCAGTTGGCTCTGGGACGATTCTTGGCTCAACCGACTTCCATGTATTTTCGCAGCCTTGGTTGCATTCTCCGTCTATATAAATCCGAGTTCAATCGTTCATCTTTCATACCTTTCACACACAATATCAATATGCTCACCCTTAACTTATAAATTTAGAAGAGTTAAAATTGTGAGATTTTGAATAAAAATAGCACATAAAGGTTATGTTCTTGTTCACTATAATTGTGAAATAGTACAAAATACATAAGATGGCGTGAAGTTTTGTTGTCCAAATCCAGTACCCATGAGTATTTGTTCTTCTATCAATATTTATGAGCTTCATGAGAAAATCCTTCACAAGTTACAACAGCAGAACAAGCAAATAGTGCAGATTTTGTATCGGCTGCCATTGTACACTTCACAAGTTGCTTGATTCAAACTGACGATGATATTGAGATGATGTTTGATTGTCATGCTCGATTTCTTAGTCTTAGTGTTATGGAGATATTTGTAGCTCTGGGAGACTTGAACTTAAGTCTGGGGGATCTGCTCCTGATCCAACATTTGTTGAAGGGTCATTAGCACAGCGTTCTCCAACTTTAGTAATGGCAAATCCAATGCAGAATGAAAATTTTGAAATGAATATTAGCAGTGATATGGCTCAGATCGGAGCAAATCCGAGTTATGATGATATTTATAGTGATGAGGATTTCGAAGAGGACCCAAATGAAGATAATAACTCAAACTCCTTTTTATTAAACTTCAATATTTGTAATATTTTTTGATATTTTATATTTTGATAAAATATATACATTTTTTTAATTATTAATAATGTTATCTTAAAATATTTTACTTATAATGAAAATAGGGAATAAATTGATTCTCTAAGTTTTAATAATAGGTCTGAACTTGGGCTTAGTTTTGATCTTTTCTTTCAGATAAAGTTGTCCAACCATAAAAATATTTTGTTCATTGTTATTTTAATATTCTCTAGATATGATCGAAAATAAAATCAAGTTAAAGAAAAATAAAACATGATAAATGTGAATGAAATCAAAAAGTTATCACTAATAGGTTTGGTATTGGTATGTTGTCATTTTAGTATTGCAAAATTTTGTATAAATTATTAAATATACTTTAAATTTTACAAAGTTGTTCGAAGATAAGATTAACAAGGATATAATGCTTGTTACCCAGGGCCAGTAGTCAAGAGCACAAACTCAATCACAATCTAAAAGTCAACGAATCGGCCACTATTCAAGTTTAAATTTTGAAGGAATGTAAGTGAATCAGGTAGATGGTAGCGACCCAATGGGATTACATGAAGTGAATCAATTGCATGAAGGCCAACAGTTCCTAGATAAAGAATCTGTCCTACTTGCGGTAAAAGATTATTCCAGAGGTGCAAAGATATTCCTCAGCCATGCCAATATCACTGTACTACCATTTCTTTTGCACCGAGCAATTCATGGCACATATCCCAAATATTCTGCCCACAAAATCTATCCCATGCTCCTGTGCAGCCAATTACAGGATCCCCATCCACTCGTAGCCTCAACTGAAATGCAACATCCTGGAGTGTTATAGTGCACTCTCCATAGGGCAAGTGGAACATGTGAGTCTTGGGACGCCACCCCTCCACAAATACAGAAAGTAGAGTATTATCATACTTAAAGAATTTTATTTGAGCAGCATGCCAAAAACCGGCCTGTTCTAAGTATGGCCTCATGCGAAAATCTACCTTTTTCATATGATCTTGTCTCCCATGTAATACACGAGCAGGCTGAAGCACAGAATAAAAAATACTTATTAAAAATATATTACAATTGTATCAATTTAATTAAATGAGAATTGATCTAACCAAAAAACTAACTAACAAGTCTAAGTTAAAAACATAAACTTACTATTCTAAATAAATTATAAACTTTATTAAATATGTTTATACATTTTATCTCTAATATATTTATAACAACAACGTAATATACTAATCTAATTACATTTTATAACTAAAATAGTTTTAAGGTGCACTAATCTCCTTAAATCAAATAACTAATCTAATTAAAAATATAACATTTGTAATCTAATGACAATTTACTTTCAATAAGTAGCTATTACTTTTCATTATATTTACTTAGCTAAAACTAATTAAAATATACTATTCCCTAAATCTATTCATCATTCTAACTAAATGGCATTATTTACTATACATATTTATTGTGTAATCTAACTATACCATTTACTAATCTACCTAAATGTTATAACAAACATATCTTCAAGGTACACTAATCTACCTAAAATAATTACCTAATCTAATTAAAAATAAAAAATTCCAATCCAAAAAATATATAATTCAATAAACCTTTCTAGAATATATTATTTATTAAACATATTTCTAGTATAATCTAACAATAATACTTACTAAACTAATTACACTATACTTTACTTCAATGTTTCATGTGCACATATCTCCCTAAAATAACTAACTAAGCTAATTAAAAATACATGTTTTCTAACACCCAAAAAATAAATTTTACTTTCCAAAATATTTACTTAGCAAACATATTAAACTAAACTAATTATAGCATATGATTTTCTACACATATTCATGAATCTAATTACAATATATTACTTACTAAATATATTTATAGTGTATTCTAGCTACAATAGTCATTAATTTAACTAGATTATACGGCTAAACTAAATTTAAAATGCACAAAATAAAATTTGAACTATCATTAAATTAAACTTACACTAAACTTAAAATAATTTTAAAATCCACTAAACTAACTTACACAACTAAACTAAATTTACAATGCACTAAACTTATTTAAACAATTATTCAATGATACTAATAAATAAAAACAGAATCAAATAAATACATTAATTCAATAAATTAAAAAAAAAACCTGTACATGAAAATTTACTACAATATGTCCAAAATTATCGTACCGTATTAAATCATTTTCTGTCATCTCTTCTATTTTTAATATATTGCACCACTTCTCACTTATATTACTACACTGCTCTCTTTTTTTTCCCTCTCAGTGGTCGCGTTCTCTCCTACAGTTGGTGGACTATTTCATGCTTCCAGCATGCATTATATAGGTAGAAACTCATGTGCATCGGACGGCTAGGGGGAGGTTTAGTGGATCGGACAGTCAGGAGCGAAGCATCTACCGATTTCTCCACGTGTCACACATGCAGCGAACTGTGGAGATGCTTCGCCCCAGCTGTCCGATCCACCAAACCCTTCCCCAAGCCATCCAATCAATCACAGTGGAATCAACTAACTCTCAACCAATTTCAGTGTGCAAAATTCACATAGAAATCGGCTGAGTATCAACTGCATCCTTTTTTATTTTGATACTCTGAAATTATCTCATACTTAACCAATTTTGGAAAGGTACAAAAAGAGTATATTCAGGTAAATAACGATCAAAATGTTATAATTTTATATATAATGCTCTTTTTTGTTTTATTTCGGTAAAAAAACCAGATAAATGATGCAAAGTAGTTTAAGATTTGTTCAAAAGTTGTGTGGACCCCATTGTTTGAAGCCTCAAGAGCTGGTAAAAAAAACACGATGTATAGGTTCCTTATTGGCCCTTACATAAGTGCTTTTACTTCCCCTTTATCCTAATATTATTGGGGGTTTAGTGCAAATCATTATATTAAATTTACTTTTTGTGTTACTATATAGAATTAAAAGTGATATATATTTAATTAAAAACTAAGATTTCAAAATTTTTAATATAGTAAACACATTAAAAAAAAATTTAATTTTTTTTAATATATCCGTTAAATTTAACCAATATCCTGTTAAGACATTGATTGGAAAATCTCTTTTTATATATAAATTGAGTTTAATTTCAATAAACTGATAGTATATAAGTGTTTTACATTGTTATTTAATATAACTCAAAATCTCAAGCCATCCAAGAATGGCACGAGCATAACAACATTAGTAGAAGAACAAAATGGAAAAACCAAAACAAAATGAACGCCAAAGCAGGATAATACCCACAAAAGGTCCCAGGAAACATGAAAACATGAAGAAAAAAAATCCAAGCAAAAGATACAACCATATATAGTAGCCATCGCTAACTGCGTCGGCATTGCTATTAAGGTTAAAGATAGAGATCCGCAAGTAGGCTTGGTTTATATGCCAAATGCATATAGAGTCCCCAGTTGGCTGTCATGGAATTTGGTTGTGTTGTGCCCACCAATCTACAATTGCTGCTCATGCCATAAGAGTGATTGGATCCATATATAACACAAGAGTCGTGTAAAACATGTTATTCCTGCCAGCAAGGAAGCCATGATAGTGGATCATCCATCCCAGGCAACTCTATTGCATATACAGTTGGAAATTAAGGGTGTCAGGCCCTCACCTGATCCAAATTGAGCTGAAGAAATTGAGGTTTAAAAGGTAAGTTTTGACAACCTTTAATCCAATAACCCAATTTAACAATATAGTTTTAGTTACCATATCTCAATCTGGTTTAATGCTTTTGAAAATCATCGTGTTTCGTATCGACAAGATAATCCAACAAAATAAACAATGTAACCTATAGAAGGGATAACCTGAGTTATGAGAGACAAATTAGTTGTTTAGAGCTTTAAAATTCCTTTGTACGTGGTACTTCAAATTTGAGAAGCATATTAGGATCTTTATCAACTTGTCATGTACGCACTTAATGAAAAGGTACATGAGAATGGTTAAATTATTGATCATGATATATCTCAATATACCAATTCAATTGTTATATACCAATTAATCTTTAAATTTAATTCAATTAAATCGCGTTGTGACTTGAGTCAATGTAAACTTTATTTTTAATAGATCCGAATTGCATATTTATTTATTTATTTATTCATACTTTGTTTCAACATTTTAGTAGTTTATTATACTTTATTTATTTATTTATTCTACAATGAAATCACATTTAATTAGTTACATTTTGAACGCATTTTCATGACTCAGGTCTTTGTTTCTTTTGGCATAATCATGTTCTCCAAACTTTCTCACTAGTGCCCCACAAATCACGTAAAAGTTTTAAAAAAAAATTAATTTTAATGCGGTATAAATGTTCCACCTGCTTGGGCCCTTGAAGTCTCCCCTACTACCTTAGCTTCATAATTCCAAGGCACCGCATGCGTGTTCTCGTAACTGAACGGTGTTGGTTTCTTCACGGTGATCACCACTTTCTCTGGCAGACTTGATTCGATTGGAGGAACGCGGAGTATGAAACGATCAATCACGTTTACCTCTTCAGGGAGATTCGACTTCTTTTTCGCTTGAATCACACCCAGGTCGAGTAATTCTTGTACTCGAGCTTTAAAACCCCAACAACTTTCTATATCATGACCAAAACCTCCAGAGTGGTATATGCAGCTTGACTTTATGTCATCTTTCTCATTACCCTCCATTGCAAGAGCTACCGTATTTGTGGTGTCATAGCCGGCCTTCTTCAAACCGATGAAAATTTTCCCCATGGGTGTTCCGAGACTCAACACCTTCTTTAATCGGGTTCCTCTGCTTCCAAGGCATTTATCCGCCTTCCTCCTTCATGGTTTGGAATTGGGTTATTAACAATATCCGCTTTGACTCTTCCTCGAAGGTCTAACCTCCCACAAGCGATTAGTTTCCTCATCATGTCTTGAACCCTTCACAATCCTCAAGGGAATGCCCCGCTATGTCCATGTGATATTTGCAAGTAAGGTTCTGGTTGTACCAAGCTGGGTATGGTGGTTCTAATGAAGCTTACGTGATAGGGTTTGCAATTAGATGAGCATATACTAATCTTTGGAAAAGGTCGTTGTTTGAAATAGACACGGAAAGGTGGAAGGTTAGTGAATCCTGTTCGATTTTGACTTTGGAAATTTGGTCGAGGTGCCTGAGTATTTGGGTAAGTCGGTAGTGTGTGGTAGGATAGGTAGGGCGTCTTTGGCGGGTATAGCCGTATGTGAATGTTATTAACCTGAGGTCGATGGTATGAGGTAGTGTTTGAGGTAGATGGGTAACGGGGACGCGGGGTTTGGTGGGTAATCATCCTGGGGTTGTGGACGTGTTGATGCATACCTCGGGACAAAGGATTGCCGACCATGGACATAATTCACATCTGTCTCTCTTCTTGGGCGGAAACTTTTCTTGTGTCTTCATTGTTCGTGGGAAGTTTGCCACTTTAGCCAAGCTTCTCAATTCTTTCTCCGGTTATTAACCGTAGAAGTCCTTATATGTCGATCACTGCCATTGCTCCAATAATGGGGGATCCCAAGGTTCCTAGAAGTAAGAACATATCTCGATCGTAATAAGCGGGGTTGAACTTGGGCGTAAAGCTCTCCATCTTTGAGCGTATTGCTTAAAGGATTCATCTTTCTTTTTTGCATGGAGCTTAATTGCTCCGTGTAGGTGCTACATCAAGATTAAATTTGTATTGGTTCATGAACAAGTCAGCCAATTCTCCCCAACAGAAATCTTTGCATGATCTAACCTGGATATACCATTCTAGAGCCGGTCCGGCCAAACTCTCATGGAAAAAGCTAATGAGAAACTTTTCATCCTTGGACCAGATTGACATCTTGCTGCAGGAACTCTTTAAATGGAAGAGTGGGTTGCCAGTTCCGTCATATTTCGAAAAATCCGGAACTTTAAAATCCTTAGGGACAACTGCGCTAATAGGAGGACAAAGTTGTTCAATCTCCATGTAACCATAATTGTTTGGTCTTTGGATTGCCTTAATTTGTTCCCCTGGATTTTTCCATCCATTCTTCTCTCAACTTGTCCTTCTCTATTTCTCGCATCGTTGTTCCACGAGGAGAGAGTTGCCTTGGGGACGATAATCGAGGTCGCTCCCAAATGTGGGTAGCGTGCTCCATGCCGCCCAAAGATTTGTATTCTCCACAGCGTGATATCCTTCTCCAATGGGAATAGTAATTGGTCTTGTTGGTGGTGGTTGATCATGGGGATTATCATTTGTCCCTTAGCGTGACATTGGTGCATCCGATACCAAAGGTATGGTTATCGTTGTAGCACATGGATGTACACCTACCGGCATTGCCAATTGGTGCTGGTCTTGGTGGCCTCTCAATAAGTCAATTGACTCAAAGATAGCTCGTGATCATCTCTTCCATTCTTCCCTGGTTATTTGACAACTCGTTCAGCTTTCCTCTTCTTGCGTCAACTTCCATGCTTAAGTTTCTCCCAGGTTGGGGTAACTATAATGAGGTGGTTACAAATTGAAATAGTTCTCCCCGATTCGGCAACTGGCTGCACGGAAGGGTCCTCCCTGATTCAAGTGTTTCGCCGCCATCTTGGTTGAGCTCTAGTGTTGTGACACGAGTTAGATCGGTATCCTCTTTCTCGAGCGCCCAATGGTTGCAAGGTTTTATTTTCTCTTTCCTTCACAATCAAAACATCAAAACTTAATTTTCATTTTTTCATTTTTATTTTCAATGCAAAATATAATCGGCTATATCAATAGATATGATTATGTCTCTCTTTCAATACTTCAAAAGCTATGTAAATTAAAAAATTTAATTGGATGACAGTATAAAAACATCTTATAATATTAGTGTATACAAATCAAATATAATCCTTTTAAAAATTTGGCTTGAAAATAAGAACGTCTGGTTAAGCTTATAAGATAATTAATTTTTTATAAGCATAATCAAAAGCAGATGTAGAAATTAGAAGAATTTATTTAATGTTTAGATTTAATGAAAAAAACTTTTTATAATAATTAGAAGCTATTAAATAGGTCAGATATCACAAATATAGAATTATTTTTTCTAATAAAATTACAATTGAGAATATAAAATTTAATTCTAAAAACTATCGTTAGACCAAAAAGTATTGTTTATGCATAATAAATATTTTAAAAAAATTACAATGTATGTTTAGTTATTTGTGGCTAAGATAAGCCACATGTCCATTAACCCAAATTTTTAAAATCTATCAAATCAAATATTAAACTGAAATCATTATATGCATAGGTATTGAAGTAAAAACTTTAATTTATATATTTTATTTTTAAATTAAAATTATTTAAATAAATATATAATCAATAAAAAATCAAAGTTAATAACCAAATTATTTTAACAAAGGCATCTTAGATGATGATGATTATTATTATTATGTGTGGGGGCAATTTACATCCATATATTTTTTAATATTAAAAGATATGCGGTGATGATATCTTTTGTTATTTTTAAAAAATATCAAGAAAATTTTTGAAAGCATGACTCATTTATTGTGTCTTACTTTTTCATTTTTCTATTGCTTCTGATTTGGGATAAACAGCTCTATGTCTACTTCTAAATAAATAAAGAATTATTTTTTTTCCTTCAATTTCTTCTGAGAAGCATAAATAATTGCGGACAATATATGGATATTTCCACTAAACAATAGATCAATGTGCGGAAATGAATGCACTAAAAAAAAGGACGAGCTAGCAAGCATAGGATCTTATGCTTTATATAAGTGCAACCTGGACGAAGCAATTGCACCTTTAATTCACCCCCTATATATACGTTTATCTCAATTTTTTTAAAAAAAGTACTGTAAAACTTAAATTTTACATATAATTAAAAAATTAAAATTATTTTTTTAAAAGCTACTTTTTTAATTAATTTTTTAAAAAAATTTAAGACCAATTTTTCTAGGTTGTAATTATTTTTAAAAATAATTACTTAAATATAAAAAGTACAATTTTAGAATTAAAAAATGATTTTCACAAAAAATAAAAATCTTATCCAAACGCTCCCATAATCTACATGCATGCATGCCAGTAATCCAAAGAAATGTATACTATCGCTGTATGTCATTTCCACTTAATGATGCAGATAAACCAAAGACGGTGAGAAAAGTAAGCTACACACTACATCTAGCTTATGTAATTAGAAGTTTTACGTGCAAGGATTCTATAATTGTGTTGTTTATACTTGGAACTTATGCTAATACTGAGCGTGTATCTATAGAATATATAACGAAAATTGTATTGGTAGCTATTTTTTGGTATCTATAAATTATAATGATATATTTTTTCAAGTCCATATTATATACAAGAGAAGTGATTTAGTGTGAGAGTAAGATGATTAAATCTTAATAATTGGATCTTGCATAAATGGTTAAAATTAAAACATAAAATCATGTGACTTGTTTTAAATGAGTATGTAAGTAATAAATATATTAATTAATTTTTAATTATGACCATTCATATATGGTTATACGATTCAAATAAATTACTCATCTTAGGTAATACATCATATATATATATATATATATATATATATGATATATCATATGACTTACATAAATGGATCTTTTATAAATGGTTAAGATTAAAACATAAAGTTATATAATTTTTTTTAAATGAGCATATGAGTAATCATTATATTAATTAACTTTCAATTATGATCATCTATATATGGTTATACGATCCAAATTTACTCCTCTCACTCTCATAATAAATCACTCATTCCAGATAATACGTTTTATATAAAATAAAACTTCAAACTTCATAATTAAATTCGATAATATCTACTACTACATATAAAATTATGTAACAATTTCTAACATAGTTTTTTTAATATTACTTATATGTTCAAATTATTTTTAATTAATAGTTTTTAATAAAAAAATTATATTAAATTTTAAAATGTGGATCGATGGACATGCAATTGCATATCAGTCCATCACTTGTGTGTATAAAGTATAAACTATTTGAACAACTAACATATGTACATTAATTTGTTTCAAAAGTACAATTTTCTGTATTTTTTTCCTTCAAACAATTGGTGTTCACAATAATTTTTAAAATTTAGCCCGTACAGTAACTAAACGTAATGGTTAAATAAATAAAAAGTATGCTTTAAGTTAAGTTAAAAAAAAAAAGAGGTCTGTCGAAGGTATATGAATCCTGTTGTATAAGAATTCAATTTTAACGTATGATTAATGTAATTTTTTTTACCAACCAATACGAAAAAATCTGACAAATCAATAGAGAAAATATCATCTTTGCCATTAAAAATTTAATTTAATTTTTATGTACTCCCAATGTGAAAATTTGTACACAAATATCTAATCATACATTGCTTTAATAGTAAAAGTTTTTGACACAATAATAAACACTCACTATCTTGAAATTTTTATTAGGAAATATGATCAAATGACAATGTAAAACTATTTCATAATATTGGTATATCAAAATTAATTTTTAAAGAAATAATTAGTATTCTCTACATGAAATAACCGAAAAACATTCTTGGCTCTAAGTTTGAATATATTGACAAGTACAACATATTCTTTTTAACCTCGTTCCCTGGTCCTCATTTCCTTTTCCTTGTTCTCCTTTTGGTCTTGTATTATACTTGCACCGAAATCTTGTTGAGTTACGACTTGCGAGCGATGACTTTTGTGTCCAACAACAAACATCACCTTTTAGTAATACATCTTATGAAAATAAATATTCTCTTAAATAGTTTCTTATAACTCAGATGTCTCGCCACTTCGTCTAATCAATATGAACTGAAAACTATTTAATTATCAATGTTTCCTCGACGTGTCAAAGAAGCTTTATAACTTTCCGATTATGTTGTTAAAAATAATACTCTTCCCATTCCAGGTTAATATAGTCATTCTTAAGAAACTACATAAATTTAGTATATTGAAAAATAAATATATTTGGCTATAATTTGTAGCCAGATATATTTATTTTTTAATATATAAAAATTATACAATTTTTAAAAATAACTATTAATATGGAATTATATATTCCTCAAATGCGGGTGCTTTTTCCCATGAAGTTCTCAACAATTTCCTTCAAAAGAAAGCACAACCCCCTTAGCACGTGGTTTGGTTACGCGCTTATAAGAGCCACCGATGAAATTAGACGGACAAGAAGGAGGAAAAAATGAGGGACAAGTTTGCAGTTAGGTTTGCAACGTATCATGGGGTTCACTTCTTTATGCATTGTTAAATTTCAAATTGAAGCAGTGAAACCGACTACATTTATATTAATGTTTTATCAGAAGTTGAACTGATGGACACACCTATATATGTTATTTTTTTGGTTACACATCTATATACGTTATGATTAAATTAGTTAAATATAAATTGAATGAAACAGTTATCTTTTAAAATTCATTATATACAGAGCTTTTCAGATGTTATAATTTTTCAATCTAAAAGCTATACCAATTTCTGCATAAATTTAAATAATGCATAAAATAAAATAACGTGACATCTTGTGTGTGTACAGTTGTGCATGTACTCTAATAAGTGACCTTCATTTGGACAACATAGCCTCTTATTTAATTTAAACAAGCAAAAATTGGTCACACAAAGTTGCTTTCAATCTTCATAGAATCCGGCTTTAAGAGAAAGTGCCCTATAATATATATTCTTACTATTAGGGAAATGTTGATTATACATAAGTTTTGTGCATATAAGTAAAATGCCACGTAAGAACGTATGTCCCGTGATATTGCTAAACCAACTGAATACAGAAGAGGCAAATCATTATAATAATAGTAGTAATGGGAGCTGTTAAGTTTTATGAGTAAATTTTTGCGTCAATAAAAACACTATTATCATATGACACTGCTGTTGACTCAGTCAGTGTCGAAATACAGCGACTTACATCTTGAGCCTTCACTCAGGATATTTGCAAAATGACGCTGCCCATAGGGAGCACAAGGTTTTCAATTATATAATTAGTAACAAATTGTATAGTAGATATCACTTTTTTAATAAATAAATATCATAACCAATAATAAATATTTTTTTAATATATATATTCGGATCTCGCGGTCCATGAAGCACGTGAATTCTGAGCTCAAACGGATTCAATTAATTTGTTACTCTTGAGTACCATGAAAAAAATGTCAGCCCTCTTTACAGCTTTTAATTTCATTTCACAAGTTGTGTTCCAATTATTAAATATAAAATTATTTACGTGACTCAATTTAATAGTTTAAGCTTTTGAGATAACTGATTTTATAATATGATATTAAATCTTCTACAACCAAGTAGTTCAGAATTTGATCATAATTACCTCCACATTTTTTTTGGTCATAAACCTTTACTTTTAAATAAAAAAAATTAAATTTTACCATAAGGTAAGTGAACATGTGCATTGGCCAAGTTTCAAGCCCTAAAAGAAGCATCTCAACTCAACAACTTAAGTTTATGGGATAACTGGTTTCATGACACCAATTACGTGATCAAATTTTTTCCCCAAATGTAATATTAAATTATATATTACACTAAATTTTTTTTGCATATGTATCAGTGTTCCCCACGAATCATCGACCTCGAATTTTTATTTTAATTGTAATAATATTTCTTTAGTTTCCATATGAATATATATAATCTTAGGTTTACAGTTTCTGGGTCTGATATTTAATGGTGTGTCTAACAATCAGGTGCATGTTAAACATATGTAAGTTACCGTGATTTTTTTTTTTTTTGGAAAAAATAGCAAATTAAGGTTTGAACAAACTTCCATTTCAGTTTGAAATTATTAATTAAATTGATATACGAGTTCAGGTCATATCACCCTCTGCATATAATTCTGTAGATTGCACATGTATGCATTCAGTCCTATCAGATGGAATTCTTATTTTATAAGAAAAATAAATAAATCCAAATTTGAAATACTAATGTACAAATAGATTAATTTAAATTTATTATTGGCGTAAAGAATTTTGCACTATTAATAAAGTGCACATCATCTATAATTAGATGAAGGTTTTTTAGATCCAAGAAAAAATGGATAGAAATAGAAGACTCACCAGGTGGTTTAACATTTCGAGAGGGACCAAGTACCCGATCAAGCCATCCTTGGCCTTAGGGGGCCCAAAAACAATGAACATCTAAAACATACATGCTTACTCGGATATTCATATGCGTGCGTGTGAAAGGGAACATGCAGTGGTAAGGAATCTTAATCTTAAACTGGTATATTTTTTCGTAAATGTGTAGCCCAATTGTTTGAATGAATATAGCGTAAATGGTTGATATAAGCAAGATATGGTCCAAGATACTGGTCGGGGTGCTGCTGCTTTAATTTGATTAGTCTTACTCTTCCATGTTTTCCAATTTTCTCACATACATGCTCCTTTTACTCTTATCACAGCCTTCAGACTCCAAAGTCCGCAACACGGCAATGACAATGCCTTGACTTCTGCCCATGTACAAGCGGAACCACCATACCTACCGACGTCACAGTTTGAAATTTTGGCATACTATGTTTTTGAAAGAGATGGTGGCATTTGAACTTTAATGCCATTGTAACTGATTCTTCTTTGCAAAGTAACCTCCTTTCCTTCTTTGCAATGTTTCAACTCTCAAAGCTTACCTACGAAATGGTGGATTACAAAGGGGGACATCGGGCCAAGTGTCTAGATTTTCTATAGAATGGTCCTTAAACACAGAACAAATACGAACCATTCAATTAACACACGGAATAATGTTTTGGGGCTTTTGGCCTGCCACTGTTTGCTTGAGCCGACTATGGGCTGCAGTAGCCAGCAATCAGTTCAGGTGCATATTCTGTGAAGTTCTTGCATGGCTTAACAATGATCTATTAACCAAAGGGAAAAAAATAAAACCATAATCTTACAAATATCCATTCTGACCAAAACAAAGAAACTCATTCATGGAATTATGTACCAAGGTGACCAAGCTCAGAATAATGGAGGGACTAGGAAGGCATGGGAGGAAAACTTTGAACAAAATATGTGTATGGAAGTTGTTCACCGGACATGATGGAATGGCCAAGAAGGGACAAGCACACCCCTCTTGGCCATAGCAGAGAGTAATTTTGCTAAGCCAAATATGCTATTATTCCAATGCTGCTAACGCTTATTCACTGCCACCAGATTACAAGCTTCAGTTTAGTTGCCATTGGAAACCATATATCTTGCACTTTTAGGCTTTTAGCATGCAGAAAAGGCAAGAAAAGAGACCAAAATAACATAAACAATGAACAGCAGCACCACTAGCCAAACACCATATTTACGTAATTACATAAAACCACAACCGTTTCAAGATTATTCCCAAGTCAAATTTCTCAAAGGTAAATTTCTCAAAGGTACGTCCAAGCATCAAGAACAGCCAACGAGGAACAAGTAGCATACTCAAAAGCTTTCCAGTCTGTAGGATCAGGAGAGTGGATACTATATTATCACTTAAGCATATGGCAGCTGAACAGAGCTAGGAAATCATCTAGCTGGACAAGTATCGCGTCATCCATGAGTGGAAGCGAGACCAAGCCAGCTGAACTGCAGCCTCATCTTCATCAGGCATGCCCATGTTCTTCCTCCTCTGGACTCCTTCTGGAGACCTGTTCATGAATGCATGTCCGTTGCCAGGATATATGTGTACCTCATGTGGAACTCCAGATGCCTTCAGCTTCTCCTCCAAGGCCTTGGCAGCCTGAGACATCACACAATGTCAAAATAATATGTCATTGAGAAATTGACTAATTTGAGAAGTTTCGTGTCAAAACATTAACATATCTGCTCCCTTCCCTTCCTTCTCCACGCTCATGATGATGAAGTTCTAGTGGCAACTCAATAATGAAAAGTACATGAAATGTGCCTAGTCTGACAAAATACTTACCACAGAAAAAAGGGTATATATTTCAGAAATATTTTTAAAAGATTTAAAAAGCTAAAAGTACAGCAAACATCTAGGTGTTAGTTATTATCAGAGCAATTATCCTAAGGGTATGTTTGTGAATTTGGAATTTATAAGGGGAATGAAAGGGTTGTCTCTTTTTCTCCGAAATCTAAACTTACAAACATATCATAAGAGGTTCTTAGTTTACAATGTATGATCCATTTTAGCCCATATACCTCACACTCACCGTTTTCCCTGTGCGGGGAAAGTGGAACATGTATCATATATGCATCAAAACACCCTAGGCATTATCCAAGGTATCTAGGTATGCTAGGTATTTGAGGCAAATAATGGGAAAATGGAGGATGGAGTGGGGGTGCATGAAGGAGTGAAAATGATTTGGGATCGTAGGTTTTATTGCTCACTCTATCAGCCAATTATGCTAGTAAGAAGGTGAAAATTCATGATTGAAATTTGGTTTTTTGTCCATCTTACTAGCTATAATCTGAAAATTAAGATAAGACTTGAAAATAAATCCTTATACCGTAATATCTGCAAAGCCAACAAAGGTATCCAGCTCTCCAAAGTGAGCCTGAACAGGAGCCTTTGCTTGGGCAGGGTCTGCAAGCTCTGAAGAAGGAACTCCATAGAATGCTACAACAGCATCAACCTCTGGTATCAAGACAGAGCTTGCAATGGAGAGAGCACCTCCCATACAAAATCCAGTTACACCAACCTGTTGCAAAAGATGATAAAGTCACATTTTGTGTAATTTAAGCAAAATGATACTTCTAAACATTTTGACAGTTAAATAAAATGCAGCTTTAATACCCAAATTCCAGAACACAAAAAACAATGTTATTTATCCATTTTGGCACCTTAATCCAAGAGGATGCAATTAACTAATTAGCCTCACAACAAGCACCCAAACTCAAAAAAAATTAAACACAAATGAAAGTGACTTACATAGATAGCAAAATACACAAAAGCTCAGCAAAATTACATACTATTTGCAAAATGGATATAAGAAACATTCCTTAAAGAAATTTCCACTTAACAAGATGAACCAATTATAATGATCATAATATAAAATTTCTCCAAATAAAAGAAAATGACAAAAAGAAGAAGGCACCAAAAGATCATGTGTGTTAACTTGTTGAGCATTTCAGACAGACTAATCATTAGATTATAATAGTAAGTGTTAAGCAAGTCTCAGAATTTGGAATAAACATAGAAATTAACAGCAATGAACCAAGAGATATCATAAGTAAATTACAATTTGAAGCAATCTTTAAGGACCCAAAGCAAGCAAGTGATTTCCCATTCAGTAAGAAAGACTAAAACTAACATTAACTCACTCAACATAACAAAACAGTAGCAGACCTTCTTTGAGCCATTTGCTTTAAGCCAGTTAACTGATGCATGGATATCCTTTACAGCACCTTGCCAATCAAGACCATCCAGCAAATGTTGTGCTTCCGCAACATCTAGACCAACCTTCCCTCTGTACAGACTGTGAAAAAAAGACGGCAAAACCCATCAGTCCTCCAAAGGTAGCATGCGACATATGTCAATATCCAATAACAAAAATAGAAAGAAAGATTAAACAAAAGCTTTGTTATCATACTCTGGGATAAGAGCTTTAAATCCATCGCCAAGCTGAGAAATCTTCGCACAATGGTTCTTGATTTCAAAATCCACACCCCACCACTCCTGAAGCACAACAATTCCAGGAGCATCTTCTTTTCCAATTACGTACGCATCAAAGGTCTGTTCATTCAAAGCAAAATAAAGTTCCAGGGCAGGTAGCAAATATGGTGGCAAAAAAGGGAAATAGCAAAGAAAATTTTGAGGTCCATCACCATGGCCAGGAATAACATCTCCTCAAGTGATCAAACCGGACTACGGTCTTAACTAAAATCACAACTTTATGATCCATAGTCCAAACAATATTTAAATTAAAATCACAACTCTTCTCTCCATAGCCCAAACTATATAAAGGTGTCATGAAACCCCCTCTCCAAAGAAAAAACTTTTGCAGATGGGTAGACTGTAGAGGCACATGAATAGTGTTATAGTTTAACACACTCTCTCCTTTGAAATTGAAGCGTAAACAATTTATCACATTGGCTATAATAAAGATCAAACCCCTTGGACTCTAAGTCATGGTGGCTCTGATACCAAGTCAAGAAACATCTCTCCAAAAGCGTAAGGCAAGTGTTAGAGACAAATAAATGGTTTTATAGTCTAACATCTAAATGCATCAAAATAATTTTGGGCATGATAAGGGCCAAAGACAAACATTACATTAGTGATGAAAATTCATAATCACAACAACACACTGATTGAAATGAAAAAAAAAAAAAGGTTATAAAATGGAAATCAGGAAGGGAATGAAAGAGGAAAGAGACTCACATGATCATCCCTCTGAATCTGGATTTTCTTGAAAGGGGAAGATGCAGAGTCAGCCATGGAAACTGAACTGAGTGAGTGAGTGAGTGGGTGAGACCAGAGAGAGGAAGCTGACAGCTAGCACTTGTGAGGGGATGCGCCGAATGCTTTGACAAAGCACAAGATTTCTATAAGAGGAATACCCAACCTTGTTTACCCTGTTTTATATTGACCTTCGTAATTTTTTTTTTCTCCCTTTTTTTCACGTGCATTCGTTATTTATTTATTTATTTATTCAGAGTAAATAATTTATATAATTTTTTAAGAAAATTTTATAAGACTATTTAATTTTTTAAAAATTAAAATTAAATTGACAGTCCCTTAAAATTTTAATAATAAGATATATTAGTCTCTTTATATATATTTGATAATTTAGATACTAATAGAATTATACATTGACCTACTAACATAATGTTAACTGATATATATGTCATTTGAAATAGAATAGAGTTTAAAATAATTTATTTTGATGGTTAAAATTTAAAAAATGAGTCATTTAAATCTATATTATAAGTTATAAAGTTATTTATTTTATACAATTTTAAATATCAAATGAATATAATATATTTTAAAATACCTTCATTTAACTTGCTTATAAAATTTTAGTAGCATATTATCGTTGTTTTGTGCTATATATATAAATCTATTAACAAAAAACTAATAGAATGATTAATATATTTATTATTTTTAATTTTAAAAATTATAAAATTAATTTCTTTTCTTAAATGATAAAATAACCTAACATAAAAATCTTCAAGAACTAAATACGATATTCAACTATTTTTTGCTGGCAACGGGGCTAAAAAAGCTCAAAAGAACTAAACACTCATAACATGAGGCCAACTCTGACCTGATAAATCATTTACAAGGTCTAAGTAAAGAAACGCCGGAGGAGTACACGAGTAGTGGACTCCCTCAGTAAGAAGGATTCCCTTCTTGACAAGATGATCGGCCCAAAAATGATAGTTAATATATAAAAACTATAAAATGGTGGGAATAATTCTCAACGATTGGAATATGCTTTATTTAGTCAGTTGTAGTAATTAAATGACGACAATACTAGGACAACAAATTTTTTTTTGAATTTTGCTTTAATATTTAAAATTAAAAAAATTATATCAATTTCTAAAATTTTAAAAAATAAGTCAACTTAATTTTTTTAGTGATTCAAATTAATTTTTAAAAATAATAATATGAAAACTACTTTATATTATTTTTTAAAATTTTAGAAATTAAAATAATATTTTTTTAATTTTAAATATTAAAATAAATTACACATGATCAAATGATTTTTTATTTTTTTACGATAAAGGCAGAAAAATGTCGAATTCAATTGGTGGTTGGTAAAAGCTGATTCAAGTCATTACCCCAAAAAAAGTAAAAAGGCTGATTGAAGTCCTTTCATGTAACATGCTGAAATTATTGGTGAATTGTACGATGGATCCACATGGTGGTGAATTAATGGCCGTGCGCTCATGACTGTTGCTAACTGGGACGTAGGCATTAAATGTGTGGCAGAGCATCCCCGACCGCTGAGGAGGACCGATCATAGGGAATTTGTTTTTTATAATGGCGTTTCTTAGTGTGTATTGGTATGATATGAGTGACGTTAAGGGGTGATTTAGATTGAGATAGTGTTTTTAACGTATAAATCGCTCTCTAAGTTTGTGAGAAAAAAGATTAACACTAACTTGAAGTGAGTTGGGCGGAGAGTTTATATAGACAAATAAAATTATTTTTTAATATATTATCACTATAACTTGAGTATTTTTACGGGAATAAAATAAAAAAAAGATTATATACGAAACTCCCACATTTTAAATTTTATATATGTATATATATTCTTTTTTATATTAGTGAAATCGATTAATTATTAGGTGATTTCAAAAAATCAAAATAAAAAAGAAGTAGTTAGTAGCCAATCGATTTCTATGGTTATTTTGTGCACAGAAATCAGTTAATAATTTGTTGATTTCAGTGCTGATGATGATGTGAAGAAATAGGTTGAGAGTCAACTGATTTCTTGTGATTAATGACAGTGCACTATGCTTATGTGTAAAAGCTCGGAGAATGCAATGAAATGGCATTTCGTGTCTTATTTGTTTTGTGCAATTGACTAAGATATTCCTGCCTTGGATTTTAACTTACTTACAGGATAAGGAAATTTTCCCAAGGCTGATGAGTCTTGACTATTCCAAGTGAGAAGAGAGGAGTTGATTTAACGCACTTTAGTTAAATTATCCCCCAATCATTTGTTGTTTCATTTTGAAAAAAAAAAGACTTTAAGTAGTCCAAAAACTTTTGTTAGAATCTTTAATAGAAATTGTAAGAATAGTTAACTAAAATTAAGTGAAGAGATCTCACCTATTTATTCAAGCAGAAATTAATAGAATATCACATCAGTCTCATAATTTGATTCTGACAAAAATCTGTAACTCTCTAATTTTTTCTTAAATGATTGTAGGAGTTACATTTTCATAAAACAATGCCCCCTCCTTTAGGTCTCATTGCTCAATTTTTTTAATCCACAAAACTTACATACACAATCGTTTTTGGACTACCTAAAGTCATTTTTTTTTTCAAAATGAAACAACAAATGATTGGGGGATAATTTAACTAAAGTGCATTAAATCAGCTCCTTTTTTCTCACTTGGAATAGTCAAGACTCATCAGTCTTGGGAAAATTTCCTTATCCTGTAACTAAATTAAAATCCTATCACGACCCGACCTAGACTCATGACCGATATGTAGGAAATCCTCATTTTCACGTAAGTTTCATGAACTTTGAGTCTCTCTATATGCATAAAATAACACACTTTTCGTTTTGAAACCATAACTTCGTTTTAAACTTTATTTAAACTTTATATCTAAAAATATAAAATTGAAATATTTGATGTACGAAACTCCAAAAATATCTTAATCTTACTCTGAAAACCAATAAATCATGTGAACTAAATCATAATTACATCTCTAGTTTACTGCATAAACTCTAATCAAACTCTACGATTTCAAATCCATACTTATAAACGGAAAACATATACATCATTGCTCCAAATACTGAAATCAATTACATAATCTGAAAATAATGCATAGCTCGGATCTGCCTGCACACATACTGGAGCACCCAACTCTAACGAGACTCTAAGCTAGCCTTACTCCAAAGTAAGACTCGCTACTAAAAGCAAACACGTCTGCCAAACCGGAGTCTGAGCTATATCTATACCTGCAACTATGAGGAGGAAGGGAGAGGGGTGAGTCAACGGATTCAGTGAGTGAGCTCTCACCCATCACTCACATGGGACAACAACAACCATATATATAGGTATACATGCACTGGCAAAACATTTTCAATATTTACATAACATAGCTACTCTCGGGAAAACATTTTCCATGCCATAATTCATAAACAAGCATCTCTAAAACCATAATCTGTTACAAACCATTTGATATTCTTGTATCTAATCTAATAGAAAATATATCTCTGTATTCATAAATTTATAGAAGAATATCTCTAAATTCTTACTTCAACAAGAAAAAAAAATCACTTTTTTTTTATGCATAATGGCTCTTAAATCAAATATTCTCTTAAAAATATCAATAATTTTCAAAAGATATTCTTAATAGTACTCTAATAAAAAAAACATAGATCTCTAGTTATGCCTTGCATAACGATACATTCTCTAGTTATGCATATCAACCATGACATAGCAATTTCTCTGCTCTATGATCCACCAAGGATCTAAATTGGACACCTAAATAGGTTCCATTATCTGCTCTGTGAGATTGTCCTCTCGGAACAACTTGGTATTAAGGTTAACGATCGGGGTTCAGCCATTAACTCGCTGTCTGTTTCTCTATAGCTACCGTCTAGTCTCTAATTCAATAAACATATTGTTTTCTCTAATTCTCTATTATACACTTTAATCTGGGTATCAAACTCTTTCATACATAAATACTCTATTCCTTTGGAATCATCGAGATAATTCATAAAATTTCTAGATACAATCATACTCATACTCTAGCTTTTTATAAAACTGTTTAAATATAAAAACTCTTGAAACTCTAAAAGCTCTGGACTCATACAACTCTAGTAACCTGACTTTAGCATAACTGTGATTGTGAAATCATGCCCAAGAGATCACCTACTTGCAGGCATTCCGATTTCAAGCTCACAGAATATGTATCTGGCAGTCACTACGAATCATATTAAATTTCATATTTTTGGAATATCACAAAACTGAATTTCTAAAATCTCATTGTTCAAGCTAACATCTTTTCATAAACTAGGTATCTCTAGGCTCATACTTCAAGATCATGAAAACTCTAAAATCATAATATCATTTTTGTTTACGAAACTAAATCATATTTTGCTCAATATTTTTCAATACATCTCAACGAGATACACAAAGGACAAAATCTGAAATCTAATTCTTGAAATCACAACGATGTCATAAAAATCTATAATACATATTTAGCAATCGTCATAACTCTATTTAAATCATACATTTTCTCAATGATCATTCTAGTAGCACATAAAACATTTTCATAACATGCATCAATCCAGATCATGGTCCTATGGTTTTCTAAATACATAATTCATGCTCTTTGAAAATCATGCTCTTTGTCTAGCTTGCCATAATTGCAAAATCATACATATATAATCATACTTTCATCTCAAATGTCATATTTGACAAACATAATGCATAAAATATATTCATAGTGATAAAACTAAGGCTATGAGATCAAACTCTCACCATTTGGAGCTGGGAGTATGTAGGCACCACCAACTTGACCTCTGAAGCATGGAATGACACCAATAACTGCCATAGAGCAACATTGACTCAAGAATAGTCTCCACCAATCTCTAAACAACTTTAATCTAGCTCTAACAACATTGGAGGAGCACCCCCACTTGACAACAAAGGAGAGAAACAACAACCCATGACATGGGGAAGGAAGAATATAAGGAAAACTAACATAAACTAACAACAATCACTTATCTTTGATCTTGGAAGGAGAATGATTGATGATGGATTGGGAGAGAAAGGGTTGGAGAGCTCATTGGAAAAGTTGGGGTTTGGATTTTAGGGGTGAAATATGAATTTGGAGTATATAAAGGGGTAGAGGGGCTCATTTAATCAAAACTGCATCGTTTTCTACTGTTTTTGTCAAACTAACACCGCTATAGCAGTTTATGACCGCTATAGCTGTCTTGCCATACCCCGTGACCGCAACTGACTCACTTATGACCGCTATAGTGGTCTAGCAGTCTATAGACCATAAAAACCAAAATTTGCCTCACTGTAACCGCTGTAGCGGTCCCTAGAATGCCAAAACTAATGCTGCCACCAATTGTGACCACTATAGCAGTACCGGACCGTTATAGCGGTGACAGTTCACCATATTTGCTGTATAAGGGGTCTTTCATGCATCTCAGGACTTCCCGGTAACATGAGTGGGTCCCAGGAGATTCCGAAATAGTACGAAACTTGCTCAATGACATGTGTACTTGGGGATTCACAAATCCAAGGCAGGAATATCTTAGGTAGCTGTACAAAACAAATAAGAGACAAAATGCCATTTCATTGAGTTTTCCGAGCTTTTACACACAAGTATGGTGCACAGTCATTAATTACAAGAAATCGGCTGACTCTCAACCTATTTCTCCATATCCTCACGAGCACTGGAATCAACTAATTATTGACCGATTTCTTTGCACAAAATAACCATAAAAATCGGTTGGCTACTAACCGCTTCCTTTTTATTTTGATTTTTTGAAATCACCTGATAATTAACCGATTTCACAAATATCAAAAAAGAGTGTATATATATACATAAAGTTCAAAATCTGGGAGTTTCATATATAATCTTTTTTTTTGTTTTATTCCTGTAAAAAATCCTTATAAATTGCTCACTAGTGATTTGTGCGTATCTGAAATATGAAAAAATTAAATAGAATATTAGCAATTTATATATGAAAAAATACCAATTTTTTAATTCAGATTGAATGCAAATCACTACGTAGCAATTTGTATTCAAAATCACCATATTGCATATAAATTTTATAAATTCCAATACTATACTTAACTCCAAAACTGCTCTCTCTTCCATGCATAGAGTCTCTCCATAAATAAAAAAGCCCATTCTATGTTATGGGTGTTTTGGATTTTCAAATTGTAAGGTCCGAAGCATGGGTCTTTGAAGTGCAGAACACACATGTAAAATGAAAATCTTTCATTTCAAAAGTCCACTGAGGGAGCAGCCACCGACATTGTACTCTTTTCATTTTCTATGGTGTTCTATAGCTATGCCACATACTATGGTGTAAATCCCTGATAAGCCCCATGTCTCAGCCTTCTGTATATTTGCTTTTTTATTTTTTTTTATTAACTTTTTATTTTCATTTTTTAGGTGTTCATTTACCTTATTTTTTAAGCTGCTCTAATCCAAAAATATTAAAATTAGTTGCATAAAGTTTTTGGGGTTTCTTTTCATTAATTTTTGTTATTCTTTTGAGGTTTTAGGGTGTTTTACTTTTGTGTGTTCATTAGATCTATATTTCGAGTCTTTTTTTTTTTTTTGGTCAAGGTGTTTTCAGTCTTTAATATGCATTTGTTTTGCTCCTTGTTTGTACTTTGGACTTCCCTTGTGGGCTGATCAAGCTATTAACGTTTGACCAGAAAAAAACATCAAGTTGTTGACAAAAACAAAAATAAAGCTTCAATGTATCAAAATTCCAAAACGATAACAAATTTAAAAGAAGTAAAGCTCCTTACCATATAATTATTATTACTATTTTTTAAGATACTTGCATGTTTGATTAATGTTAATAAACTTTTATTCTTTAATCTTTGTCACAACTATATTTAGCAGTTATTTCTTTAATCCCAAATCGGTCCAATACTTTTTCTGTTTTAATTAAACACAATCTATATTTAAATTGTAATAAAATAAAAGAACTACTTTTGACCAACTATAAAATAAAAGAACTATATAGATTTAATATAATAACTTAATTTTTTCAGTTAGTTCGTAGTTAATTTGATAAAGTAAATTGTGTTTAAATATTTCACGTTTGAAAAACAAATAGTTTCATTTCTTAAGTTGAGGTTATTTATTACATTCTTTTGAGTTTTCATAGTATTTCCTTATCTAATAAGTGAGAGATTATATTTTTGGGATACTAAGGTTATTTAATTATTTACGAAGTACAATAAATTGAAAATAAAAAACAATAATAGAAAATTATAAAATAGAAAATTATGAGTGCATATAATTTAGCCATGAAATAATTTAATTCTTTTACATGGATACTGTTCATAAACTAATGTTTATTAAATTAAAATCATTAAAAACTAAACATGATTACATACAAATTAGAATTAGAATTTTATATCTTGTATTAAAAAATAGACTAAAACCCCAAATTAGTCCCTCAGATTTATAGTGGGAGACAATTTAGTCCCTCAAATTTGAAAATCTCATATTAGTCCTAAAATTTCACAAAAGGGACAAATTAATCCCTTTGTAAAGTTGTCACTTAACTTATGTCATGTCAACTTACTTATGAATATTATTAACTTATTTATATATACTGTTAACTTTTATGGTAGATCCTAACTTGTCTCACTATTCTAAACGAAGTCATTTAGACTTTTTTCTTCATCTATTATCTTACCATAGCTCTATACTCAAAAGAAAGATTCTGACTTTAGTTTGGTATTTATTCTACACAGAATAGATAAGTGAGACAAGTTAGGACTCACTGTAAAAATTAACAGTATACATAAGCAAGTTAACAGAATATGTGGATATTTTTGCTAATAGTTCAGACAATAATTTGACGGAAGGACCACCTTATCTCTTTTTATAAAATTTAAGAAAATAATATGAGATTTTCTAAATCTGATGGACTAATTTGTCCTCTCACTATAAATCTGAGGGACTAACTTGAGGTTTTAGTCTAAAAAGTAAAAAAAGGTTTCAAATTTGCATGAGCTCTGCAAAGTTTAGGTCGAATTATAGATCTTTGAATTGTAGGATCTATAATTAGACTCAATACAAATTGTTATATATTTTTACTCGATGAAACACTCTATGCTCCGGACCCAAAAAAAAAAGCAAAAAAACTTTTACATTAATATATAGTTAAATATTTTTTGAGTTCCATTGTAATTGGCACAAATAAATGATTTTTCAATTCTTTCGTGTTTATGTCAACATATGAAAATATGTTAGGGAATTCATTTTCTTTTTCATGGAGAATAGTGATTATAATGGGTATTCACATGGCGAGAATATACCCCAATTCCCCATCCTTACTTAGAGCTTTTCCCTACCTTTATTTTCATCCCTATCGTAGGGTCCTCGTTCCCCATTCCTCGCGGGTATTTGAATTATTACGGATATCCGCAGGTTTATTACAAAAATTAAAAGAGAAAATTTTTTTAAAATATTTTCAAATTCAAAACATAAATATTTATAATATCAAATACTACTAATATAACACAATCCAAATTAAAAAGAAAAACATTCAAATACAAATTTGATAAAATAAATAAAAAATGAAAATGTATAGAGGTTTTCTTGGTATGTATTTATATAAGAGAATATTTAAATTATTCATATGATATGAATTGGCGAGTCTCTATGGGACGAGAATCTCAATCGCTATTCCTATCCCATTTAATAAACGAGGATAATTTAATCATATTCGAATCTCAATAGTAATCTAATTCCTATTAGGTTAATGTAGGGCTAGACTAAAAAGAACCAATTACTAGTAAACTATAATTATACTCTTTTGAAAATAGTAAATAGCATGATAAAGTGTAATACCCAAGGTACACGTGTCCGTAGCTAGGTTCCGTACTGTCCTAGGGTCTTCCAGGGCCCACTCGAGTAACCGGATTGGCCCGAAAGCCAGAACCAAGTTGCTGAACCAGGTTCTGCACAATTATATAGAACGAGTTCGCTGCAACGAGCTTTATTCACTGCAGCGAAAGACAAGCCCACATGCTCGCTGCAGTGAGGAATCTTCACTGCAATGAGTAGTAGTTTTCCTTGGCTCACTGCAATGAAGAAAGTTCGCTTCAGCAACCAACTTGAGTCAACACAGTATAAGTAAAACGATACCATTTCATTTTTGCCCTTTTATTAACCCCGTCGGGCTCCCTCCCCCCAATTAGAAGCAGAAATCAGATACACACACACATATACACCCTAAACCCTCTCTTCTCTCAAATCCTCTCAAATTCATCTTTCCCAAGCTTCAAGGTATGTTTATATTATTAGATTATGTCTCCATTCTTTCACATTCTTGGTATGGATATTGTTATATCTCTTATTTTTGTTAAGTGAGGGTGCTCCCTCAAGGTTGTTGGTATATATTTAGAGTAATCTAGAACTTCCCATAGGTTGTTGATGAGTTTTATGATTTCAATGGCAGACGTTGGTGTCATTCCTCCTCCCCAGAGTCCCCACAGTGTTGGCCGTTCACAGTCTGCCCCTCCAAGTGAGTGTGTTTGATCTCATGGCTTTAGTTTGGTCATTATATAACTATTTGCTTGCATTGCGGAGTATTTTGAGAATTTGAAAATGGATTTTTATATGATATTGCCTTATGTAAAAATTATGTTTTATTAGAAATGCCCTATTTGAACTTATACATGAAAATTTTGATTTTAGAAATACATGGGACCATAACTATTCCATAAAAAGCTTTGTGTTGTTTAATTCATGAATTGATTTATTATGACAAATTAGAATTCACTATGATTTACTAAATGAAACTTAAAGATTTATGTTTGCTATAGTTGAGAAATGTTGAACTAGAAATTTAGAACCTTAGTTACAACTTTAGTTGATTTTAGATTAGAAAAAGTTACTGAGAGAAACAGAACTATGAATTAACAGCAGTTATTTCATTAACCTTGGTACACCAGGGCCCGCCAGGAGCAAGTCATCCTTGAGTTAGATTTGTCCGCTAGGGACACTGTTCGTCAGGGATCGTTGAGATCATATTAGATAGGGGCTCTGTCCACCAAGGACTAAGTACCCTCCCTACAGTTGATGAATATTCTGTTCCTTTGTGTAATTCTTGAACTTTTAAAGATTTTAGTTAAAGTGTAAAGTAAATAGAAATGTCATAAATGTTGCATTATTATTATTGTTATTTATTTACAATGTTTTCTCGTCCTATGCACGGTTATGAGTGAGGATCCACTCATTGAGTTTTGAATGCAAAACTCACCCCTCTTTTCTTCATTTTCCTTACAGATTCAGGTGTAGCTCAGAATCCTCCCCTTCCTCCCCCTTAGTAGTAGCATTCTTCAGTTTGGGTGAGCTTCACTTTGGCGTAAAGCCTTAGTATTTTATTCATGGTAAACGTACTCTAGTAATGTGATAGGCATGGTCCCAGACCGCATATAGATCATTTTGCATTTTGTTTATACCATGATCCTTTTATATTTAACATTACATCCTTTATAGTTATTTTGTATTTGAGCAATTTAGTTGACATGTGTTTTACAGGTACAGTTTCGTAATTTATTTATGAAAAGAGGTTTATTTCACAAGTTGTGAGGATCATTAGTAATTTGAATTATGATCAAACTATGTTTTATGAATAAAGTATGCATATAGTACAGTACAGAAATCACGAAGCTTACGTATGGATCGAATTTCTTCACATGCCAGTCACGATTCAAATCGGGTCGTGATATAAAGTTATTTAGTTTTTATTTAAATTGTAGACCTTTTCTTTTTTGTTCTGTTGTTTATCTAAGGACTTTATTGAAGGTGGTCAACCTTGCATATATGTGACTGACGATCATATTAAGAGCAGTATTTATGGGAATTGATGTAGTCCAATGATAGAAACCACCAATGCCATAATGGGAAGGGTTTGTATGAATGTTGTTGGCAAAACAGGTACGAGTAGGTGATTTGATGAACTTCTTATTTAATAGAAATGACAACATGTATTGCAATGTTTTTATTTGTGAAAACAATCCATGTATGGTAAGCTACACCCAAGACCATAACACATCAATATTGGAATACAATGATGTTAGTATATAAATTACTTTCCCCCTCTCCCTTAATGTGTTGGTTTTGTGAACCAGTAGTGAGATGTGTAACGCCCGAGGACAAGGGCAGAAGTGATCGTCGGTGCAAGAAACACGGACAAGGAGCGGCTCTTGGCAAGGCCTCTAAGTGGAGGGGTACATGAATGAACCGATTACACACTCGAATGAGAGGAATCATGAGACTGTGTAGGTATGAGACTATACAGTTAATGATGGGTTATATGAATTGATTTGTACTAGTATACCAACAATATGCATCTTCTTTTCGGTAGCTCATCACTAAAGAATTTCACAGTTAAGCATGCTTGACTTGGAGTAATTTTAGGATGGGTGACCTCTGGGAAGTTTTCCTAGGAAGCGTGTGAGTAAGGACAAAGCAGCTGAAAGACCCATGTTGGTTTGGGGGGATAATCGTCAATTCATAAAGCAGCAGAGGATGTTACAAGATGAAGATGAGGTCTAATTGAAGGTAGATATTAATAATGTATAGATCCCACTTTAAAATTTAGATAACTGCATATTTTTGAATATATTGATGTTTTTTGGTGAATTTAGTCTGAGGCTTATGTATATCTAAACACCTATCTACCATTGGATCAATCAAGTTATTCTTGGTTCTGAATTTTGATAGAATTCGACAACATTTCATGTGCTAAATTTTGATAACTTTCCATTTATGATTTTGTGTAACATTCCATGGCATTATCTATGCATTATGAAATATTTATATGTTCAGCTAAAGTATATAATCGTTACTTTCTACCTTTTTTTTCATACTTTTTTGAACTTGACAGAGTGAGCTATCGAAGCAGTGTAGTTTAATCAGGTATGAATTGCCGAGTTAATTTTGTTTGCTTTAGGAAGTAGTCAATTAAATAGTTATTGTGTACTTGGAATGATTAGGGATTGCAAGGTAGCTTTTTTTTTTTTTTTTCATAACATATGTTGGTTAGAAGAAGATATTTAATGTATTAGTATATGGAAGTTAAATTTGGTGTGAAGCATGTTATTTTGACAAGATAATTAATCCAATATCATATGGTTCTTTGCTGTATAGAGTCTGTTTATGTGTTTGCGTTGTTTTGGTTAAATTTTAGTATTACTTTTATGTAGTGAAAATATGTAACAAATGTTGTGGTATTTCAAATTATGAGTATTTGTATAGTTTGAGTTAAAATAATGAACTTTGTGCAATACTCACACCAATATTTTTCTTAACGCTAGGATTGGTACTTTTAAAAAAATATAATTATAAACCGTTAAATAATTTCATTTTATATGATCCGTGCATAGTATGAGTTTTTAACTAGTTTTACAACCATACACTTATATTCAAAATAATGACTCCGAATCATATGTGGGAATCCATGTTTGCCACGTACTCAAATGATATAGGATCAAATACTATAAGTTTATAAAGTCCATTTGATTTGATATATTATTAATTTATAGGTAACTTTAATAGTATAAGTAAATATTAAATAAAATAAAATACTAGTAAAATAAGAAATTTTAATTATTTATTTAACTGTACCGATGTGTTTGTTATATATGTAGAAAAATGAGAGGTGAAATTTTTATAAAAAACTTCATTTGTGAAAATGGAGCCTCTCAAATTTTTTTGATATGATTGTATCCTATTAAATTATGACTATTCATTAAGTCATTTTTTTAAATGGTTAAGTTTTCTCTTCATTTGAACAAAGATCATGATTGAAACTTGACACCATTATGTTAAAATTTAAATTGAGAATATCCACTTCCAATTTTATCCAATTTATTTATGTAAATTTAATCCCCATCTTCATCCCGATACTAAACACGCCCTAAATAGTAAATTACTATAAAAAAGATGCTTTTCCTTCCATGAACCTAACAAAACTAAGCAAGACTACCGTCGTTTTCCTTGCATGTGAACGTCTGCGGATCCAAATTATCCAATTGAGGATAAAAGTCCAGAAAACTATAGAGCAAAAGTTATTTCGAATTTTCAGATTAGGCCTGTTTCTGGGTTATACTGTTTGTTTATTTGAAAACCAAATATTAGAACTGAAAGACCAAAATGAAGGTTTCGGACCAAAACACCCCAAAACATAATCAAAATTCACATTCACATTTTCTAACTACAAATTGCAACGGGTGGGTCCGGATGATCTTGAAAACATTGCGGCCAATCCAAGACACAGAGAGAGCCACCAATCGCAATATTATCATGGAAATCATTGTTGACAAAAAAAAAAAAAAAAAGAGGAATCTTCGTCGCTCAATCTGCACCATATCTTCTTGTAGCTAGAGTCATTCTGGTCCAACATCATGGTAGACTATTTGGCTCAAATTTTAGGCAAATGTACACTGGCGTAAGATAACAGGGCCTGGGGTGGCAGCTTCCCTCTCGAGGATTTTTTTTTTTTTTTTTTTTACTTTCAAAACTTTATATATATATGGATTGTTAACCTTCAACAGGCTACACATTTTGTTTTTGATATAGAACTCCTTTTTGTCTCTCCTCAATCAATTTATAATTTTGGATATATTTGTAACTTATTTTACTCACATTAATTTCTACTCTAATTTATCTCTCACCTAATTAATATCCACTCTCTCAATATGGTAACTGTAAAAAATTATTTTAATCATGCAGTGTAATTCAACGATTTAACCATTTATAATCACAACTAGGAACTTAATTTTTCTAAAATTAATAAAGTAAAATATGTCGTTTTCATTTTAAACAAACGCACAATAATTAAAATAACGTATACGAAGAACAATCAGACTAATATTCAGGGGTTTGATACTCCAATGACCAAAAAAAAAATATCTATGTTATTATTTATGTTTAGTAATATCATAATATTTATTTACAGATAATTCTAATGGCTTAATTAAATATTAAATTAAATAAAATAATAATAAATAGGAATTTTATTATAATAATTTTTAAATATTATATTTATGTAAATATTTACTAATTAAAATTTAATTATATTAAGTGTTATTATTTATTTCAATATTTTATAATTATTTATTATTTCAATAATATATAAATAAAAATACTATTTTATATAATTTATATTTTTAATTATAATTATTTAAATTTAAGTGTTGATCCTTAGTTTTATATATTACATATTATTTATTATTTATTTATATATTTTATTAGTTAATAATTTATTTTTTATTTTATTTATTATTTATCAGTTATATTTATTTTTAATCTTTATTATATATAACTAAATTGATATTATATATTATTTATATTTATTTTATTATTATTTATTTAAAAATTATTTTATTTAATAAAATGTTTTTAAAAAATGATCTTATGCTTTATAAACTAATCTAACCTAAATATAGCCTACCCATACTGTATTGAATTATATAGTATTTTGATGTGTAAGAGAGTAGTAACGTCTAAGATTATATAATATGTTATCTATACCAAATAATATATAAAAATATATAACATATAATATTAACTTATACTATCATATCATACATTCTAAACATCCCCTTAGTAGTTCTATAGTGGCTGCTCGTGCCGATCATTATGGTATCAAGAATTCTAATCTCATAAATGTTGGCTGGAGCCCTCCTCTTTCTGGTAGATCAAAGCTTAATACGGATGCGCTTCTAGAGGTGACCCTGGTAGAGCTAGCTGTGGGGGAGTCTTGCGTGATTACTCTCGGGTTTTCTAAAAGTGTTGGGGCTATTTAGAAAGTATTTTGGAGAATAATTTTTAATTTTTAAAAATAAAAAATAAAAAGCTTATTTGATTGATTATTTTTTTTAGGTTAATTTTTTAAAAAATAAATTTTATATTTTAAAAGTAAAAATTAAAAATAATAGAAAGATATTTTTAGAATTTTTTTTAAAATAAAAAATATAATAATATATTTATAATTAGTCAATTTTATCAATTATTATTTAAAATAATTTTTAAAATAATTTTAAAAAATATAAAAACAAAAACAATTCCAGGAGTTTGCATAGGCACTGCTTCTGCTGCATTGGCTGAATTGAAAGCTATCCTGAGGGGTGTTATTATTGCCAGTAATGAGGGTATTCCTAGCCTGTTGATTGAGTGTGATTCCACTGCTGCTATAGCCCTCATTAATAAACCCCTTCCTCCCACCGAATTTATTCTCGTATCTTGCGCGAGATTAACAAAAAAAAAAATTCATATGACTTTTTTTATTTGACAAAGATGAATTTAAAGATAATTTATCAAAGGTAGATTAAGTATAAAATAAAAATTAATATAAAATTTATTAAAGGTAGATTCAGTTTGTAAATTGAAAATAATATTGAATTTATCTGTAACTAATTCTATAAACACCATATACAAATAAATTTACTTATTATTTCATATAAGCATAAATATCCTACTAAAATATCATATATAAATTATTTTTCTTAGTTGTAAACGTATTCGAACTTCAAAATATAATGAATATATTTACTCACATTTTCTGTACATATAGTTAAATTTATATATGTTTAGTCATACTTTTTTTTTTTATAATTTAGTCACACTTATTGAATATAATAAATGACCGGTGTATAATACATTTTATTTTACCTGGTGTTCAATAAACAATATCTAATGTTGTTATCGATGAACCAGTAATCAAATTAACAATATCCATCCAGTTACGTATCTATCAAATCAATCTCGGATGTGCACTACACCAAAGATTTTTCATTCCGAGAGCTTTTGAGCGGTATTAGTGCAATCAATTGAGAACTGAAAGATAGAGGTTAATGTTAAAAGGAAAATACTAAAGATATTTGTACTGCTGTTCATATATGTTTTGAGTTTAATTTCTTTATATGATTTATCATGTCTTCTAATTATATATTATTATATTAATAAAAAAATTAAATTTTATATATGTTATTTAAAAAATTATATAAATAAAAAGATTTCATAGTGTTAAATTTTTTTATATTATGACAGTTGATCAAAATTAAATTCATATATTTTTTATTTCATATTATTGAAATATTTTATCAAATTTAATATTTGATTACATTATTTTATTAAAGTCATATCATGTATTTTAATTAAGTATAAATTGTAAAAGATAAAATTTTTAAAATAATCTTTATTAATGTATAAAGATGATAAATATAAACAAATGTTTTCCCTATACTGTCGACTAATTCAGACGGAAAGGAAAAGGATATATTAATTTTTAATATGTATGTTTCTTTTCGCTGCTAATTTTTAATATGTATATAGTTTCATAAATCACAATATGCTTTTATTAGTATAATTTAATTCTTATGTTCAAGACTTCAAGGTAAAAAGTTCGAATTTAAAAATTATCTTAGACGGAAAGGACAAGGGTATATTAATTTTTAATATGCATGTTTTTTTCGCTGCTAATTTTTAATATGCATATAGTTTTATAAATCACAATATGCTTTTATTAATATAATTTAATTCCGATGTTCAAGGTAAAAAGTTCGAATTTAAAAATTATCTTAATAAGAAACATGAAACCAATTACTTGAAGAAAGTATCACGAAAGTATATTTAACTCTTTTAAAATATAAGATATATTTTAGGGAACAAAATATATAAGTATAATCAGTAATAAAAAAATAAAGTTTATTGCTTTATAAAATACAGTCACATACATGATATATATATTATGCGTATATGTAATAGTTTATCTTCTGACCTCTTTAATCAATATTCAATCTTGAAGGTCTATCAAAAAAAAAAAAAATCAATCTTAAGGGAGTCAAATCTCGTGAAACAGTCAAAGTGGTCCAATTTGAGACGAGCACAAATACAAATAATGAAGTTGCCAGACGTATGGTGCCGTAAGCTGCTCAACTAGAGAATCTTCAGGCGGCAAGAGCGAAGGAAATCATGTCGCTTTGTCCTATCATCATTCATACTTTTCTATTTTAAAATAATATAGAATGGCGTTTATCAAAAAACAATCTAGAATGATTAATGATTGCCTTTACTCTTCTTTATTTTAAACTATCTATTTTTTAATTGGCATAATATAATAGATTCAACATTGTGTTTCGGTTTCGATTCTCACTCTCAAAATGAAACAACTCAAAAACTCGTATTTAGAGTGGAAAGTGAGCTGAGCTGGGCAATCTTAGGCTCGACTAATTATTATTGAGTTCGGTTGCAGTTTAACTAATTAATGATCGAGCCTAAAATTTAGCTCACTAAAAGCTCATTAAATTTTATTATAGGTTAGAGCTTTTACTATAAATACATAGTTTATTTTTAAAATAATCTTCATATCATACACAAGATATAAAAAATTATCTAATTATATTAATTGTTCATAACCAACACACCATCATAAATAGATAATAATATATACATACATATAATACATAATATATATTAAAAATATAATAATATACACATGCATATATTGAGCCAATTCAACCACTAGAAAGCTGAACAAAGTAAAGCTTAAGCTCAACTTATTGAATAAATGGGTTCAAATTATTAGTTTAAATTTGACTTATGAGCTTGCGAGCTAACTCACACTTATTTCCAACCCCGCATAGCATGTACCTCATAAGGTGGTTGCCCTGCTCAGAAACAGGAGGAGAAGACCTTATTGGGTGAAGTGACAAGCAGCTCAGCGTGAAGATCAGTCGACGATTTGGCGCATAGAAGATGCAATCCCGACCTTGTTGAGCCATTCCTAGAAGGGAAAAATGGCATAAAAAAAAAATTAAAAAGGAGATTTGGGACGGTTATTTTGAGGAAGAAAAGTTTGCTATGCAGAGATGACTTGATGAGTGTGCTGATATTATTGTAAAGTGAAATGTATGCTTTTTGTAGGAATTTTAAGTGGCTGGTATTCATTAACAACCTTCGTCAAAACAGCTTCACGCTTATCACTTTGAACTTTATTAGGGTTAAGTGACATCGTCATCTTTTGGTTTTTGTTTCTTCACCAATAGAGGCAGAGCAACATCCAACAGGATAGGATTGCCCTGGAGCCTTAGGAAAAACGCAGCTCGTTATTATTTTTCCTTTTCACAAGTACCGTCTTGTTAAAGACAATTCCACTAGAGCATTTAAAATTTCATAGGAAGTATAATTTTCTTGATAATGGTTACTTCAAATTTAATTAAGGTTCGGATTCGGGATCATTGATTAAAGAAAATTAACATTTGCACATCAACTAAATTCAGTTAAATAAATACTCTTTTTTCAAAAATGAATCTGTAAGAAAGCTACTTAAAACTAGAAAGGTAACTTTGTTACTAAAAATAAATTAGTAAAATAAACCCATCAAAATGCTACCTCTACAAAATATTAAAAAAAATTAAAATATTGCTAATCCAACTTCCTTTTTTTTTTTGGGTGTATACTAATCCAACTAACTTTTACATAACAAAAATGAGCGTTAAAAATAAAATTTTTAAAAATATATGTGACTTAAAGATATAAATTGAATTCCCAAACTAATATCTTAACTAGTGTTTTAACCGTGCGATGCATGAGGTTATAAGAAAAAAAATATTTAGAATTGAGTACATAACAAATTATTGGATAGGGTTACCTTTTTTTATAAATTAATAAATGATAAAAGTAGATAATTAACAGTAATGTTACTATTTAAAGTAAATTCTCCACTTGATCATTGCAGGTAAAAAAGGATTACAAAGGATTAATTGCATAGGAATTTCGCTTCGTGTTTTGATCTTCATATACCACTCTGCATAATATAATAAAAAAATTAGTAAATAAATATATAAAGACTTGATCACAAATGCATTGATTGTTTTGTTCAATAAAGTAAATAAAGAATATAAAATGCAGATTCAAACCTAAAATTCAAATTTTTTGAAACACCTATGGATAAACAACATTTTTAGTTATATTGCAAGGCTTCCCATTATCATCAAATATCAATATTTTCAAACCACTCCTTGACTTTATCCTATAGATAGCCACGTAAAATTGTCCATGAGTGAAGATATGTTTGGGTAAAAACAACCTAACAAATGACAAAGATTGACCCTGGCTTTTATTAATAGTCATAGCAAAGCAAAGAGTAACTAGAAATTGTTTTCTTTGAAACTTGAGAGGCGTGCTTGGATCAGAAGGTATCAAATTCATCTGAGGTATATAAATTTTTTCTCCAATTTTATTGCCAGTCACAACAATTGTTCTAATGACGTTGTTTCCCAGTTCTTTAACAATCAACCTTGTTCCATTACATAATCCAGAAGATTGATCAATGTTCCTTAGTAGCATAATTGGGACTCCTTTTTTCAAGACTAATCTATGGTTTGGAATGCCAGAACACTTTATTTCATTTAAAAACTCGACAGTTATCTAGTCACCTTCAATGCCGACATCTTCATCAGCTATGCAATATGAATCAGAGCTCAAATACTCCTTTTCCTCACCAGGAATTTGAGACAGCACAAACTCATTAACCATTTCAACCACTTCAAGAGTAAGAGCTAGCAGTGTCCTATCTTCAAAAAAGGCATAATTTTTCAAATTGTCCAATAGATTTGGATAAGTGAAATCTACAATACTCCTTAGAGGTGAAGGTGATTCTAAAATTAAGAATTCTGCTGGAATTTCAACTTCTGCAATTCTGTCATGGTCAATTCCTAGTTTTCCATCTCCAATCTGAACTATCAAGTCAGCAAACAATCTCAATTCTGGATCTACAAAGAAAGAACTTGTTGCTTGTAACCTCATATTTTTTGTTAGTTTAAGAACCTTGCAATGTGGTCATAAATTTAATGAGTTTATGATGGCATTTACAATTTCTTCTCTTGAAGCTCGTGGAATAACTGGAAGTATCTGGCGGAGGTTTCCTCCAAGGACAACAGTTTTTCCTCCAAATGGTTCATCTTTAGATTTATTATTTGTGAACCTCAGAATATCTTTCATTGTGTGATCCAAAGCCTCAAAAGCAGATCTATTTACCATGCATGCTTCATCCCATATAATGAGACTTGCTTGTTGAAGCAGTTTTGCTTTTGGACTTCCTTTGCTTGATAGTATACGTTGACAACTCAGTAAGTATCAATGGAATTGAAAATCTAGAATGAGCCATCCTTCCACGAGGTAAAAGCAATGAAGCAATGCCACTGGATGCAACATTTAAAACAATTTTGTCATTGGATCTAACAGCAACCGATAATATTCTCCAAATGAATATTTTTCCGGTTCCTCCATAACTGTATACAAAATAAAAACCTCCTTTGTCAGTGGTTACCAAGTCCCTTATACTATCATAAATTATCCTCTGAACTTCGTTCATTGAAGATAAGTAGCGTTCAAGATCAACAGACAATTGCTCCCTATTATAGTTTAGCTCTTCAGCTAAAAGATGGTTCTGAAATTGATTGAGTAGAGAATCATCTGGGTATGGCATGGATCGGAAGTCTTTCAAAGACCTTCCATTTGAATTAAGTAACTTTTCAATTTCAACCAAATACAAATTCTTCAACTCTGAACTTGGGATAGAAAGACCTGGTAAAAGCAAGAGGTTCTTTAATGACAATATAAAACTCTCAACCTATTATACAAAATAGTAATATTTGTCTTTAAAATTTAGAAGTATAATATTAAAATTGCCGAAAAAGTTAAATGATAATTCAAGGCGTACCTTGATTCCTTAATATTCGTCTCCGGTCATGTAAGATTCCATCCGCTAAAAGTTCCCAAACATGCTCCCATACAAATTGCGGTCTACTCATTGTGTTTGTCACTAATAATGTAACAAAAAGTTTTCTTAGTTGATTTCCAGATGCTAACTCTACAGCTTCTTTTATACCTTCAGTAAAATCATGGTTCAAGAAATGTATTATATATACCGAAAATAACTTTAAGGACTATAAATATAATACTAATAATAAATTATTCAAAAAAAGAAAGCTAAAGTGAAAAATAACCAATAAAGATAGTAAAAGAATTATTATATCTTCAATAAATTCATTATCATCTGCTAGTAATCTCAATGCATGATATGCTTCTTCGAAAGATTAGTGTACTAAATTACCTACTTTCCTTAAACTTTGGTAACTCGTACATCCTCTCTGAATAGTTAACAGCAACCTCAAGTAGTACAACTCACCAGTTCCATGAGGTATGTATTGAAGCCTGCCTATTGACAACTCAAGATGAGTTAAAGAAATTTAAAAGAAGTTAGGTTATCACTTCAGTTAATAACATTATGGATGTGTTTGTTGTTATTGTTTTTTTTAATTATTTGAAAGTACTTTTGTAATAACAAAAATATTTTTTGAATTTTTAAATAAGCTGCTTGAAAGACAATAAAAGAACATATAGGTCTATTCAATTTTAGGAAATAATTTTTTATTTTTTAGATTTTCATAAAAAAAATCTATAAAATTCAATTTTTAAATTTTATTTCTTTGAATAAGATTCTAAAAAATAGAAAACAAACCAAAAACAGGAAAATCCAAAAAAATCCTAAACTCTTTTGTATTTTACCTTATAATTATTATTATTTTTTTATAGATTTTGCCAGTGAATACTCTAAGGACATGATATTGATTAAGAAACCAAAAAAAAAAATTGGATTGTTTTTAATATATTTCATACATTAAAAATTTAAAATCTTTTTTAATAAGATTGATTTTGATATATTATCAATATAAAAAAGACTTTTACAGGTTATTTGATAATGTTTTTCTATTATGAGACTTTTAAGATAATGAGTGACTTAATTAAATATTTTGGTTGATTATTACTTTGTTTGCAAACCATAATCAAATTAAAGATTCATATTTTTCAAAGAAAAACAAATGAAAATCTATTCGAAGGAGCAATACTTTGATCATAGTTAAGGAAGTACTGAGTAAGTGACATATAACAAAAATATCTAGAGCAACTTTATCTACAAAATATATTTGATCTCAACACTCAAACTCCTTTGTGAATTTCCATGGTTCAAGGCCCCCCACCTTGAAAGAAACATTATAAAATTGAATTGCCATCACAAAGGAAAAAGACCCTGCATGCATTTGCTACGTGTGTAGCACATTCAATTTGTTGCATGAAATTAATTATGGGAACTTGGTTTTAGTAAAAAGTGTGATTTTCCTTTCCCATTCCCAGTGCCAATCCCCACAATATGGTCAAGTAACATATTTCTATCACAACATGTATATAATCTATTAAAATAATTCACGAAATAATTAACACTATGCATTCAATACTTTTTTGACTATTTCCCCTTTGGCCCTGAATTATATTTTCATTTGTTATAAATAAAATAGTTACAATTTTTACCTATTCAAAGCATTAGATAAAATGGATAAAATGCGCAACATAACATTAATATATAATACCATAACATTGTGTTCAAAAGACACTTATTATATAATAGTAGGTCACTAAACCCAACTACTAACGGAAACAACTTAGTGCATAATAGAAATTAAAAAATTCATAAGCAAAACCCAATCTAAACAAAATACTTATAAACTTGAATATGATTGTTCTAGTGGATGACAAATTTAAAATTTTAAAGGCGAAAAACAAATGATAGGAGATAAGCTAACAAAGAGGGAGAATTAGTCTTTCTCAACTTTAACAGCCTTCATCTTCATCTTTGTAGAGGACATGTCACCTTCCTCAGTCTTTTCTTCAGAACTCCTCTTTGCAAGTATGAAGCCTGGAGGAATTATCTCAAACTCATCAACATTTGAAACATAAGAAGGGCCAACATCATTGAACCCTATGCTCAATGAGTTTTTGCCAAGTGAAATTCCAACACTCATATTAGCCTATAAAAAAATGGAAGTTACTAGAAATTATCACAACCAACCAAACAAACAAACCAATTAAACAACTAAATGAGCAAATCACTAGGTTATCACATTTTATACATACTTGAACAAAAATCAAAACAGGATTCAGATCCTTGAACTTTGATATTATTAAGATATCATTGCAAACGTCAATAACATCAAAAGTTTCATAACCAGCATCTACAACATTTCTCAACTCAACTTTGAACAACATTTGCTTTCCATTAAGCAACTTATCAAATTCCTTTAGATGAGATAGTGGTCCGCCAATCTAAAGAATAAAACCAAAAAGTAACAGTAATACAATCAATACACACGTCAAAATTGCATAACAATTAAGAAGATATTGATATGCCACTTTGAATATATGAAAACAGAATGAGTAGAATTGGAAAAAAAGAAAAATAATTTTTCAATGGATTTTAACATATCAGTGCTTGACTTATTCAATATCTCATAAGCTAGACAATCCCTTAACACAAATGTGGCATTGTCACTTTGATCAAAAACCCTCAGTTTAATCCTATACCTAACCCATATTGAAAACTCCAAAGGTTAGTTCAAAGCAAAGAAAATAACTTTACAGTAGATAACTATATTAATATGCTCAAAAATTATCCAAACCATATTTTAGTGCAGTAACCAAATTTCACAGGTCTTATTGCAATGCTGTTACGAAGAAAAGTTCAATTGCTCTACTTATAATAAGGTTTGTTCAGAACCCCTGATAATATCCAAGTTTGGAGATCCTATAAAATCGCACTAACCTTGGGACAATATTCACCACGTGGCGATCACTATTGGCATGGTAATAAAGACCAAAATCAGGGGTCACTGCACTACCACATCTACAGGAAGCAAACCACCAATCTGGATCATTGTTCACCCCTTTGAGAGAAGCCAGCATAGCATACAATCCATTCTTAAAAACAAAGCAAATAGTTAATGAAATAAAGAAACAAAAATAGTTGATAAATATAATAGAAAGAATACTATGCACTCCTGAAAACTGAGTAGGCTCATTTCTGTGCAATCATTAAGCTACTCAATTGACTTTGGAGGAGTGACCTTTAAGAAGTCATCTTCAGCAGTGCAATTACTTGACTCAGTTTCAATTATACTCAACTTTTCAACAATAAATCACCTTTTTTTCTCAATACTCAACTTTGTAACAGCATTAGGATCTCCAAACTTGGAAATTATCCCAGCACCCGAACAAATCTTATAAACCTTGAATGTAGATTCAAGGTGACTGCTAAAAGCAGCTTTCACCTCAATTTTAAAGAGAAAAGAGCAGCCAATCAGCATCTCTTCAAACTCCAAAAGATGGCCTACATTTCCTCTCTAATTAATGTTGAATTCAAAGAAGAAAAAATAATTACAGCAACAACATAACACAAAAAAGGCAAAAGCTCATAACAGAATTGCATATTAAGAAGTTAAAACAAAACCTATTGTTAGTGTTTAGGAAAGAGGACTTGTCACATACATTTTGAGCTGTCTCAATCAAATATGAACAGGATTTTTTTAGGATCACTATAAAAAACAACAAATGTTGCACTGTTAGAATCATTCTCAACTATAAGCTTAGGCTTATACCTGCAAAATGAAATTGGATTTTTATTAAAAAAAAGCTCCTAGAATATCTCATCAATCAAATGAATTAAGAGCAAGAAGAGAGTTAGAATCCCAAAGTTTAAGGCCAAAGATATTTAAAAGTGGAACAGGGAAGAACTTTATCCAACATAGAAACCAAATAACTCCTAAGTGGTGTGGACAAAAAGATACTATACTCATCTAGTAATCACAAATCTTTATTTTGCTAAATTCAAAAACTTTTGTTATTAGATTTGTAGACTCATTTTCCATATTCAGATTGAGCAGCATAACCCATTATATTCATTCAACACAAGAGAACAGATAAAAATCCAACCAACCGCAAAAGTTAAAAAACAATTCAGAATGATAAGCTGAAAATAGTAATAAAAGAAGGTGATTGGCCAACAGAATCCATGAGAATATGTTCTATACTGTAACAACATCTAGATGAGTTGTTCTTTAATTAAGAAACATAAGAATACCCAACAAAGCTAAATTTACATCATCAAGGCAATACAATTTCTGAAAAACTTTTTAGACGACAAAAGAAGAACATTTGTAACTCAAACCTTAGGATAACATTAACAACGTGACAAAAACATCTCTCACAATAGTACATGTCAAAATCTGGTCTAACCACCTTGTTGCACTTACAGGCTACACACCACCAGTCATTGCCATTAGCAATGGCAGCAACAGTGCCAAAAACAACAAAGGTTCCATCCTTATAAAGTTAAAACACAATATCAGAAGCTGTATTTAATTAAAAAAAAATTAACAAATAACCATATATAAAATTTAGTTCATAGTGTAAAACCTCTTTGGGCTCCTTCAAATCTTTAATTACACATCTCAGAGTGGACAATAAGAAATCTTCCTCAAGAGAGTAAGACTGGGGCTCAGAAAGTAGAGAAACACTTTGGGATGATTCATCATTGATAGATGGAAGACTATAGAAAATATGATTTCAGTATGCATATCATAGAAGAAAATATTACAAATATGGAATTAAAGGGATCTTGTAAAGACAAAGAATAGAATTTATCATAGTAGAAAATTACCTATTTTTGAAAACCACAACCTCAGGTATTTCAGGATTAAATAATATACAGGTTCCATGCATGATATTTTGAAGCACAAGCTTTTCTATAGCATGTACATGAACATATAAGAGAGTAAAGACCAAATATGAGAGCAGAAGAATCAATATAGAATGAGATTATAATTCATCAAATTAGACAATAAACAGAAAGTGACAAAAGACAAAAGAACCTTTGAAAGTTTTAATCTTTGCAAATTGCAAAACCATTATTGGTTATTGACCATCATTGTTTACAATGAAATTTTGAATCTGGTCAACATATTGGCCAAACAGGGCTACTTCTAGTTTCAAATTGAATATCAAACACACAAAAAAGCATGATGAATTTTTGAAGATTGAAAAATAAAATAAATTTGGCAATAACAAAATAGTGAACTAAAAATTTATTATGCATCACCCTTCAGCCTCCAGCTGAATGACTATAATCCTCGTCTTCTTTCCATCTCTATTATACTCCTTTTCTATGCCAATAGCAGTCATAATCCCAATTGCATCTGCAATATTTTAAAAATGATCAATAACAAAACATGACATGAAGTTTGCCATTATGCTGTGCAAAAAATTAAAAAAAATGATAATTGAAAAAGAGAAATTAGCAACTAAATATGGTGATTCAAAATCTGTCTGAAGAACTTCACCAAATGAAACCACTTTTAGTCCATAAAGTGGTATACCAACACCAGTAATAGGTTTCATAGAAGTTCTCAGCCGAAAATTCAATCGAAATTTGTGCTTTTTTGTTTGAAAGAAGCCAGTGTTTTCACCCACTCCAAAATAGGCAAACTGATAAACCTCTCCCTCGAACAACATTGGCTTGTATTTGTATACCAACGTTTTCCTCACAGATGCATGTATGGTGGAACCCCTCAATAATTTTATAACAAATAAAAACATGAGAAACCGAAAAAAAAGAGTTGCAGGAAAAAGAGTGATGAAATATCAACAGGTGTAAATAGAATCTACAGACTCATCTGCAAACACTATCTCAATACTGTTTACAGTGTTGGGGTCATTAAAACTTGGTAAGTACCACATTCGTGCAATACGAACCCTTAGCCTCCAACACTCTGTCACAGGAGATATTTTCTCAATAGAATCAATTCGGGCCATGGCAAAACAAAGAGGAAGAACACACAATGGATAAGTAGAGTAGAAGACATGGTAAAAAAGTAGAGCAGAGTGCACAAAGCTCTTCACTGATATGATTTATAAATAGACAGGAGTGATACATTTGATTTATGTATCAATTTCTGTATTAAATTTAAATTTAGATTTAGTTTCAATCAGATATAGATTTGATCAGATTATATCGAAGTATCCCTTATTTTATCAATTAGACTAGATTATCATAAATTAGGATTAGATCTTGTACCAATTTATAATTTAAAAACTGATTCTAAATGAAGTTTCCAGCTATAAACCAAATTAAAAACTGAAAATACAATAAATGCAGATCTTGTATCAATTTACCCAAATTAGTATCAATTTAGAATCAGCATGTAGATTTTGTAATAGTTAGCGTATCTTTCAAACTTTTGAGATTCGAATTGGACTTTCCATTTATTAACATCATTCCAACACATCAGCATTTAAAGCATCAAAATCAAATCAAAATTGAAAGATCAAAATATTATATCAAATATCCCAAAATATTTATTTAGCTACATTGAAAAATAAAAAATCAAATCAAAATATGAAGCAATCGTTGGAAATCAAATCAAAATCAATTTTTAATTTTTGTTTCAGTTAAAAAGGAAAACAAATAATGAAGATCGGATTTAGGGATTAGGTTTTGGAAAGTTTCTACCTTTGGACCCCTGTTAGGAAGCAACCGTGTCATCCTCCACGAAGCCAGCCGTTCGCCTCCAGCAAAAATGAAGCCAGATGTGCCCTCATCATCCAGGAGGGGTTGAGAATGATGAAGCTGTGCCCAAAGCTAGGAGGAAGGAGGTTCACGGTGCACGCAGCTAGGGGGAAGAAGCTCTTTGCAGCTGGGCTTCAGATCGGGAAGGATCTCGCATGGCTAGGTCCGATAGAAGAGGGAAAAGTTCACGCGGCTGCGCTCGCGGAGGGGCTGAGGTTCGACGGAGGATGGTGCTTGATGGGTGGTTCCCGGCCATGAAGGTAGACCGATAGCGGCTAGGTTACGATCTGGGAAAAAAGAGCCATGAAAAGGTGGATCCAAGATGGAGTGAGGGTGAGAACGACGCGATTTGAAGGGCGGCGGTGGTATAGCAGTATTCAGCCTTCCTTATTGGACACCGCTGCGTAGCATCCGCGACAAGCGCCTCCTCCATCGTGAGCATACAAAGGTAGCTGCGACGCCACCTTCTGTCCCACAAGAGCACCGCCAATGATCTCTCCATGTCTACCACCGTTGCATCCCTCTCCTTCTCCTTGTTATGTTATGCAGCATTAGGTTTAGTGCATTAGGTTTAGGAATGTGTTTTGTTATGCCTTGTTATGTCTCTTTGTTTGGGTCATGAGCAAACACGGATCAGACATTTTTTTCCTTTTATTCGGGCTAGGTAAGGCCCAACAGGGGCCTGCTTTTTCCAATCTATTTTCACGAGCCCAATATTTGGTTGCTTAACATATTTTTCATCAGTAATAGATAAAAGATTTAAATATATTTAATCAATATAATGTAATCCTATTATTAAATACAGATGATTAACAATGATATGCTAATAATATGTAATAATTACAGTTTGATTTTTTTTCAAAAGATCTTTTGAAAAGCTCCTTGAAATATGTGGGCTCTAAAACCTTGTCAATGCAACACATGTAAAACTTTCCTTCAAATGACTCTGGAATATTAGTATTATAGATAGATTATAGATATCAACAACTCTAGATCACCCTAACTAGATACTTTAGGAGCCTAACTAGATATCAACTATATTAAACCTTATGATTTGATAGTTCTTTTCTTGTACAAAATAATAATTTGATATAATATAAACAATAAAAGAGTACTAAACTGAAATTTTCATCTCAAAAAACTAAAGTATAACAAAAAAGAATTATAAATATTTCTAATGGACAAAAAATCTTCCCACAAAAAATGACCCACCAAAAAGTCTTCAATCATAACAAATAACAAGTGTATATTTAGTTATTTCTAAGAATAATAATTTGGAAATGATATATTACCGTGTTTGTTATAGTTTTGTGAAATTATTTTTGAACATTAATTATTTTTTTAAAAATATTTTTTATGATTTAGTGAGATCTTATTTCCACGATGAAAGATAAATATAAAAATTCCCATAACAATTATTAAGTATTAATATGAAAATATTCCTCAACTATCTATTATTGGAAATCTCAAAAAATAATTCTAAACATATTTAATACTAAACAGATAATTTATTTAAAATATTTACCCCAAAATATAATTTCTGGAACATAATCTCAAACCCTGAACCAACCATCCCCGCGAATAAATTATTATAAGGCCACAATCGACACACTATGATAGTTGGGACGATAAAACAGCCAAAATATACTGCAATTTGCCCATCAGACTTGTCTGCTCCCTGCGGTATCTAGTCAAACTACAGACACCCAATAATCATTCTATAGTTTATTCTCACTGGCTCAATGGCAGCCAGCCATGGAAGATCTCTCCCTCTCTATGAAAAAACTTGGACCAAGCGCACCTTTCAGAGAGTCTTAGACACCTTCATTCTACTCCTCCTCCTCTTGCTCCTTTCTTACCGTTTTTTCTCTGTCAAAAGTTTCACCATCCCATGGCTCCTTGCATTCATATGCGAGTCATGGTTCACCTTCACTTGGATTGTGATTCTCAACACCAAATGGAGTCCTGCAGTAACCAAAACCCACCTGAACCGTCTCCTACAACGGTATGTAATAATAAGTAACAACATAAGAGCAAAGCTATTGATGTTTTTGAATTTGATTCCTTATTCCCATGAAGTAGAAGAGTCTTCCACTGTTCACTTCACTAGTTACTGCTAGTATTAATTAGCCAAGTTGTCATTAAAAATAATAATAATATTATTAGAAGACGACGAACTTGGTCAAAATTTTACTGTGTCACAATGATGTGGCATGATTGTTCGAGTCACAATAATTTTCTGAATGTGTAGATTAAATGGTTATGCCTCTGCCTTACGCATCATTGTTTGTCCATGTAGGGTACCTGACCTTCCACCAGTGGACTTGCTTGTGACGACAGCCGACCCTGTACTTGAACCCCCCATCATAACAGTGAACACTCTGCTGTCTCTTTTGGCACTTGATTACCCTGCTAACAAGCTAGCTTGCTATGTCTCCGATGATGGGTGTTCCCCTCTTACCTTCTATGGCCTCGTGGAAGCCTCCAAATTTGCTAAGCTCTGGGTACCCTATTGTAAGAAGTACAAAGTGCAAGTCAGAGCACCCTTTAGATACTTCTCCGATGCTGCCAATACCAACAATGAACAAGACTCCCAAGAATTCAGACAAGAATGGACAAGAATGAAGGTAAGTGCAGTAATATTACCCTGCAATGACTGAGACGTCCATATCCCAAATAGTTTCTAAGTAGAAGCTTATGAGATAAGAACTAAATCTTAGAAGCTTTGTTTGGACTTGCAAGTCTCTGGGTTTGACATAAAACTGCAAAATGGTTTGTTTCTCTGTGTTTTGCAGGATATGTATGACAATCTTAGCCGAAAAATTGAAGACGTGACACGAAAATCAATTCCATTCCCACTTGACGGAGAATTTGCAGTTTTCTTAAATACAGACCGAAGAAATCATCCTAGCATAGTTAAGGTAATAAATACAGTAGTAAAAAGTATTTGTTGGATTGACAGCACTAGCCTAAAAACTATAGTTGTTAGTTAGGGCGCAGCATTTTTTTTTTTACTTTTAAGTTCATTACCAAATATCGTAATGGTTTGACATGACTCCAATCCCATCTGGCTTGCCAAGGTAGAATGCTAGCCCACAACCAATGGTATTGATTCATCTTCAGAGTACTTGTAGAGTTAAAAATCATTTTCAACCTTCAATTTAACAAATTTAAGCTTGAGACAGTTTAGTTTCTAATAAAACTTTCAATGTTACGTGTTGGCAGGTTATATTGGAAAACAAGGAAGGTCTTTCTGATGGGTTGCCTCACTTAATCTACATATCTAGAGAGAAGAGGTCACAACAGCCACATCATTACAAAGCTGGAGCGATGAATGTGTTGGTATGTTTACCTCTAATTCTTAATCAAGTGGAGTTCTGATTTTTTCATTCATACAAGTTAATGATCAAACTCGAAATTTTGTTTCCAATAATCACTCACAAGTCCTTTCTTGCTTAATTAATAAATGTGCAGACAAGAGTCTCTGGGTTGATGACCAATGCTCCTTTTATGTTGAACGTGGACTGTGACATGGTTGTGAACAATCCAGAGATTGTTCTACATGCCATGTGCATCTTGATGGATTCTGAAAAAGGGAAAGAAGTTGCTTTTGTTCAGTGTTTCCAGCAGTTCTATGATGGAATAAAAGATGACCCTTTTGGAAATCAGTGGGTATCTGCGTTTGAGGTATAAATAAATCACTCTGTCTACTCCTTAACTTCACTTTACTAGCTTATCACATGTCAGGGCTAGTAAATTTTGTGAACTAAGGAGACTCATGCACATTTTTTCTTGTTTTGTCTAATGCAGTACATAATAAGGGGCATGGCAGGACTTCAGGGACCTTTCTATGGAGGAACAAACACCTTCCATAGAAGAAGTGCTATCTATGGTCTTTACCCTGATGAAATAGAAAGTGGAAGAAAAGGTCTTACCCTCACTCACAAGTGATACACAGAATTCACTCAAGTGGTAGCCTAATTTTTACCTGATTCTTTTTCAGGAAAATTAGCAGACAATATATTATTTGGAACTTCAAATGAGTTTGTGAGATCAGCAACTCATGCTTTGGAAGGGATTGCATGTTCTCCTAATGATATATGTCCTTCAAAATTCACTAAGGCAGCCATCCATGCTGCTAATTGTGAATATGAACATTGCACTAGCTGGGGCAAACAGGTATGCAATAGACACATTTTGCAAAGAAAAAATTAAACCTTTTTTTAGAGATGACTAGTGTTTTTATTTTCTAGTCATTTTTTTTGCAAAAGTTAAATTTATCAACTAACTTTGTGGGTTTTGGGAGTTCTAGATAGGTTGGGTATATGGATCAATATCAGAGGATGTTCCTACTGGGTTGAATATCCAAAGAAGAGGTTGGAGATCAGAAAGTTTAACTCCAAATCCAATTGCCTTTACAGGCTGTGCTCCTGGAGGCTTACTCTCTACAATAGTACAACAAAAGAGATGGGCCTCAGGCCTTACTGTAGTCTTTTTTGGCAAGTATTCTCCTGTTTTGTGCACCCTCTTTGGTAAGGTTGAATTCAGGGCAGCCTTATCCTGTTGTTGGCTTACCAACTGGGGCTTGCGCTCAATCCATGAAGTATGTTATGCTGCCCTCCCTGCATATTGCTTAATCACCAATACCAATTTCTTGCCTAAGGTAAGGTCTAATTATTGTAGCAAGCTTATCTCATACATTACAAATGAGAGTTTATTTTCGATGCACAAACCTTCTTAACATTTTTATCTAATCATATAATCCATGAATCAAAATTAAAACCCTTCAAATGATGCATGAACTAGAAGCTTAGTATACTAGTTTTTTTTTTTTTTCTTTCTAACTTTCATTTTTATTCCAGGGTCTTGGCCTATGGATTCCTATTGCACTTTTTGTGATTTACTACTTGCACTCTTTAGTAGAATACCTTGTAATTGGGTTGTCTATAAGACATTGGTGGAACAATCAGAGAATGAGCATAATAACAACCATGACTGCATGGTTTATTGGTTTCTTGAGTGCCATGCTTAAGCTCTTGGGGATATCCGAAGCAGTCTTTGAAATAACACAGAAGGGACATCCAACTGGCGGCGGCGATGAGGTTGAGGGAGATGGCGGTAGGTTCACCTTTGAGGATTCCCCAGTTTTTGTGGCAGGAACAACCATTTTGCTAGTGCAATTGACAGCTTTGGTTATCAAGTTTTTGGGGTTGCAACTACCATCTAAGAGTGGGAATGGTTCTGGGCCAGGTGAATTGATATGTAGTGTGTTTTTGGTAGTGTGCTTCTGGCCATATCTGAAAGGGATGTTTGCCAGAGGAAAATATGGGATTCCCTTCTCCACATTATGCAAGTCAGCAGCACTTTCATTTGTCTTTGTGCACTTCTGTCGAAGCACTGTAGCCGGTTGATCACTTGATATATTGAACTTCTGTGTTATCTGAACATCTATGGTAAATAAATATTAATCAGGGACACTTTGTAGTAGAATAGGTCCAGAAAAAAATTACAAAATTTCTTTCTCAAATTTCCTTTATCTGTTTCTTATCTCATTTACTTAGCGTTTATGAAAGTGTTTTAAGATTGATCATTGACGTGTACAATATATATTTTCATCTATATACATTTGTTCCCATGCTACTTAGCGTTTTGTCCCTGGTTTCGATTAGTTAATGAATAAAAGGTTACAATCAATTTAAGAATATCATCACTTTCTATGGATACAGCTTAAAGGTTATGTAAGGATGAATTTGAATTTCCTTATAAATTTTTCTTTCTGCCTAAATATGCTTCTTTTGTAATTTTCTTATAATTTGTCCACTTTTTAAAATGGGAGGGATCAATGTGGGAGTTTCAAAATTTGAAAAACTAATTTGTTTGAGAGACCATTTTAGATATCAAATAAAATCAGCGAAGTACGGTGGATAAAATAGAAACTGAGATCAAGTTTCAAAACTAGTAATTTTCATTCGTAACAAGAGATGAGATTTATTGGATTATATATTTTATTTATACAATAAATATATATTATATATTTTATTATTATTAGATATAATAAGTAATTTTTACTCATCTCATTTATTCTTTATATCTAATAATAATAAAATATAAGATATATATTTATTATATTATTTTATTGGGTCCACGAGCAAAGACATAGACAGAAAAAGAAATGAGAGATAAAACAAGAGTAGAAGCAACAATTTATAGGAAAACAACCTTAACACTTTCCTAGGAATTTTCAATGGCACGCGTATAGATTCCTTGATTACCTACCGGCAAAAACACCTGCACGCTTTAGCTCAGAGCAAGTGACACCATCACAAAAAACAATTATATATATATATATATATATATATTATTTCTTAAAAAATATATACAATTAATATGATTATTAAATAATTAATATGTCTTTATACGAGAGAAAAAAAGCTCATTAAACCTTTCTCCGCGTTTTTTTATGTTGTCATTAAAATATTTTTGTGTATTAATAATTTAAAATTTAGAGTTTAATTTTTATATGTTAATAATTTAATTTTTTTTTATTATTATCCAATCAAATCATCTTGTCTGTATGACTTTTTAAGCAATAAATGTAATATTTAATTATTTTTATTAATATAATAATATATGATCAGATGATAGTATTAAAAATTTTGTATTCATAGTGCATAAAAATTAAATTCATAAATTTATTTGGTTAGTATATTTAACAAGAAATAATATATCTCCTTAATTATTGTGCAAAAAAATCTTCTTTATTCAAAATATACCTTATATGTAGTATTATATATTCATATAATATTGTGTAAATTGTTTTTCATTGTGAGTGTAAATTCCAATTAAAAAAATTATTAAATTAATAGTTGGAGTTATCACTCTTAGTATTATTGCCCCATAATTTTTAACCCATCTTCTGCCGTTGTTTGGCCTCATCAAATGTCACCCAGCACCAGCAGGACAGATGGAGATAAAAAATACTGCACCTCTTTATAGTTGCGTCCAATGACGAACTTACATCTCATAATTAGTTATATTTACAAATTTTATCTTGTGTTTTGTAATGTGTGTTTCGTGTGTTTTATTTGTGTGATTATATTGTACATCGCTTCACAGTATTTTGCGTCACTTGAGTTGTGTATTTTTGTTAAGAGGAGTGTTATTGGTACGTAGTACCTCGACTCACTCTTGGACCGCTTCTTGCATCAACCGTTTCAAATCATGTTATTCTCATCAAACGCCCTATCATTCTAGTTTCTCGTGACTAATTGCTAGCTCAATATGGCCAACCATGGAAGATGTCTCCCTCTCCATGGAAAAATATATATGGCCCGAGCGCACGTTCCAGGGAGTGAGTTTTTTTGCCTGAGTAATGTCATTTGACATCTTTGAAGGGACCCTTTCTACTGTCTTTGCAAAATATTTGTTGAGAGAAAAATTAGAGTTAATCTTCACTTAGACACTTCGGGATGTTTATTCTTTAAAAATGTTTCAAAAAATGGTATAAATAACATTTCTTGTTTTGTCCGTATAGAGTGGCTGAGCTTCCACCGGTGGACTTGTTTGTGACAACGGCAGACCCTGTACTTGAACCACCTATCATAACAGTGAACACTGTGCTATCTCTGTTGGCGCTTGATTACCCAGCTAACAAGCTAGCTTGCTATGTTTCTGATGATGGGTGCTCCCCTCTTAACTTATATGCTCTTCTGGAATCCTCAAAATTTGCTAAGCTTTGGGTACCTTCACCTATCAAGTACAATATACAAGTTAGAGCACCCTTTAGGTACTTCTCTGATGAGGCCGAACAAGGCTCACTGGAATTCAAACAAGAATGGCTAATAATGAATGTAATTAAGTGCAACAATATTATTGAGACATTAATAGCACGGATATTGATACAAGTATCCGGGATGATATGATTACGATATAGAGATACAGTCTAAGTTAAATTAATAACATGTAAAATATAATTAAGAGTTTAAGAGTGTCTATACATTCAATAAAATATCTTATAGATATAGGTATGTCAACTATTTTAGACTATCTGTGCATTGTAGTTTTCCAAAAGCTGCAGTGATGAGTTTTAGTTGGCAGTCAACGAGATAAGCACCGAATCTTAGGACAAAGTAATTAGAAGCTGTGTTTTGAACTTCATCCATGTCTTTGGCGTAAACTGCGAAATGGTTAGTCTCTTTTGTGTTTCCAGGATATGTATGACAATCTTAGCAGGAAAATTGAAGATGTGACCCAAAAATCAATTCCATTCCCACTTGACGGAGACTTTGCAGTTTTCTTAAATACAAACAGAAGAAATCATCCCAGCATAGTTAAGGTAACAAATATAGAAATAATAGTATAATAGCCCGTGCTTTGCACGGTAATAATAGATAAATTTTGATTAAAATTTTAATGATGAAATCTAAATTAAATTAGTATTTGAATATAAAGTTGAAAGTTGTGAAATATTATAAAGTTTGTGTGCATGTGTGTGATGGAGTCCAGATGGAAGTGGAGCTAAGTTAACAGGTGATGGAGACCAGCTGGGGTGTGATGGAGATCAAGAGTGAGGAAATAAGGTTGGTTTGGGGGAAAATTAGAGCTTAGTCAATTGGAGGAAGCGTAGCTCGATTGATAGGTAGCGGAGACTAACCGGCATATGATGAAGGTTAATCAGAGATGAAAAAGAAACTTGGCATGGATAACAATAGTTGAATATGTTTTAAGTCAAGTGTTGTATAATTAATTAGATGGAATGTATTTTTTTTTTGGTTGTCCGTTGAGATGACATAAAAAAGCATAGCAATATAAATATCAATATTATGATATTACTGTTAGGTAGATACCAGGTTTGTATAAGAGAAACTACATTACGATAACACTTTCAAAAGACATTTGGACCATGTGTTTTGCCGTAGATATCATTTTCTACTGTAAATCCCCTGTAAAATATTAAAATATAGGTGTAAGTAAATAAATATCATATAAATTATAAATTTGTCAAGTACAAAAATGTAATGTGTTAGAGTTAACGGACCATTTAAATAGACATTCTAAAAAATTTCTCTATAAACATTTATTGTGCATCCATTTCTTATAGAATCATGATTTTCCAATAAAATTCTTAATCCACTCTTGTCTTTTACCTGTGAAAGAGTTACGTATAATTGGCCATGAGTGAATACTAGTCTTGGTAGGTATAGTCCAATTGTAGACAATGTTTGGCCTTGGGATTTGTTGATGGTCATAGCAAAAGAAACAATTACTGGAAATTGTCTTCTTTGAAATTTAATTGGAATTGAATCATTGTTTGGGATCATATTCATTCTGGGTATCAAAACAACCTCACCAATTCAATTGCCAGTAAGAGTCAAACACTCAATAACATGGTTTCCCATTTTTCTTATTTGCAACCATGTTCCATTGCATAGCCCATTTGACTGATCAATATTTCTCAACAACATTACTAGAACCCCTTTTTTCAGAATCAACTTGTGTGGGGGAAGACCAGAACAATTTATCCCATTTAATATTTCAGGTGAAAAAGTATCTAGTTCTGACTCCATGTTTCCCTCAACAATGCATAATGAATCAGAGCTCAAATATACCCTTTCTTCTCTAGTAAGCCTAGACATTAAGTAGTTGCTAACATGTGAAACAACATCCAGTGTAGGTGCTAGAATGGACCTTTCCTTGAAATAGTCAGCATTAGATATATTTTCCACAATGTTGGAATAGACAGATTCTATCAGGATATCAAAACCAGATTCAAGATCTTGTATTAGAATATCACTTGGAATCTCAACTTCAGCCTTGCCATCATTGCAATCCCCAGCAAGTCCATCTCCTATATTCAACAACCAGTTGCTGATTTCCATGACCTCTTTTTTCTTAGAAGGTTCAAAAGCATTTGATAGCTTCATGTTCTTTGTTAGATTAAGAGCTTTACATGAAGACCATAAATATGAAGAATTTATAGAAGCTTGAACAATATCTTGTCTTGAACCCTTTGGAATAACAGGCAAAATTTGTCTAAAATCTCCACCCAATACTACAGCTTTTCCACCAAACGGCATCTCAGAGTTGAAAGCAATTGAAAATCTCAATACATCTTTCAATTATTGATCTAATGCTTCATAACAGCACTTGCTTAGCATGGGTACTTCATCCCAGATAATTAATTTTGCCATATTCAACAATCTTGCATGTATGCTACCTTGTTTTATGTTACATGTTGAGTCTTTGCTAATATTCAAAGGAATCTTAAACCTTGAATGAGTCATTCTTCCATTTGGGAGGAGTAAGGAAGCAATTCCACTGGATGCCACATTGAGAACAATATCACCTTTTGATCTTATGTATGCTGACAATGTTTTCCACAAAAACGTTTTACTTGTACCCCCATAACCATATAAGAAAAAGGACTTACCAGACCCGCTATAAACTGCATTAATTATTTCGTCAAAGACATTTTTTTGCTCGTCTGTAATTGTTGTCATGTATTTAGCTAGTTCATTCAACTGAGCATTTTGATCAAAGTTTATTTCCTCAATCAGTAGTCTGTCTTGCATAGTAGAAAGTACCTCTTCAAAAGGGAAAGGCATATTACAATATTCCTTTAATGACCTTCTATTTGATTGAAGCAAATCTTCTATGTTAGCAAGTGCTAAATTTTGGATCTGGTCATCTGATAGAATCAAATCTACAATGAAAATCATAAAATTAAAAGTGATAATGTTAGATTGATTTAAAACATTAATTTGTACTATCTAATTAAAAAACAATGTTTAATTACCTTCAGACAAAAGTGATCTTTGTTGCCTGTAGAGAATATCGTCTGAAAGATGTTTCCAACACTTTTGCCATACAATTTTAGGTCTATTGATATTGTTAGATGTTAAAAGAATGACAAATAATTTTCTAATATATGTACCTGAAGCCCATGAGCTCGCTTCAATAATGGCATCAATAAACTCCTTGTCATCTTGAAGCAAACCAAGGGCATAACATGCATCCTTGAATGACTTATAAACAATACCATCAATGGTTCTAATATCTTCAAAACTCATGCATCCACTTTGAATGTTTAACAGCAAACGAAGATAATAATCTTTACCATGTCCAGCCTGAACATGAGAAATTCTACCAATAGCAAAACCCTGTTTTCTTGGTATCCATTTTGAACAGTTATCTTTCCAAACAAATTTCACAGGCAATTCATTATAAGTAAGAAATCTTGCTTTTGGATACAATTTATTACACTCCATCCATCCTAATAACATTATTTTTTTGTAATCTGCCTTTTGTAAAACATCATTAATATTTTCATGGTCTTTGAATACCACTGGCTATTCGTTGGGCAGATGAAATGGCAATCTAATTACTCTAATTACTCAGGTCTATCCTCAGCATGTAATCCTCTTTTTCTAACAAATCTCCTGATCTCTTTCCATTCTGGGTTGTAGGTGATAGTAATAAAATAACTTGGATACCCAGCAAACTTACAACTGGCAAATGCATCCTTACAGTTATTAAACATGTATCTTGATCCTCCAGCGAAAGAACTTGGTAGAATTATTCTTTGACCAATAGTTGCAGCATCAGTCTCTCCTCTAACTAAGCATTCATGTAGACCTTTATATTGATCAACTCTCAATCTTGACTGGTTTTGTCTTATGTATCTTAGTCTCTCTGATTCTACCATTGTATTACTATCTATGAAGAACTGCTGAAATAATCTCCTTGATTTGAGTATTATGGAGGACACATGTACTCTGTCTTGTAACCTATATGCAAAGAACTCTTTCGTGATAATCTTCAATCTTTTATTACCTGAAGAATGATTGGACGAATCACAGGTAGAAATATTTGGCCTAAATCCATCTTCTTCATATGGGAAAAGCAAAGGATATTGTAAGGCAAGAAACATTGGGTGTAGAACATCAATTCTTTTAAGCAATTTTGATTGAGTTTCAATCAACACGTCTCTTTCAATCATTGATTCATCAATATCACCTACAACCAAAGCAACCACTTCAGATACAGAAGACAAATTGTACCTTCTTCCATCAGTATATCTCTTACGAATTAACTTTAATTTGACTTCTGAAAAATTACCTTGCCTATATCTGTCTATAGCATACCGAAATGACTTTGCCAAGACATTGTGCTCATCAAGCATTATCCTCAAAGCAGAAACAATTTGACGATCTAATGCCAAATAATCTGATCCTTGTCTGTCAGAATAGGATAAAATAATTTAGACTATATTGCAAATTTTAAGTAGATGTGATTTTAAAAAAAGAAAATTACCTGATAGCAAAAATTCTATTAGCTACTTCATTATCTGTGTCATGAATATATAGCTGTGCAAAGTTGGGCTTTTCATTGTCCGGTGGGATGAGACTTCTAATACAATGAAAATTTTGCCCTCCAAGTAGAAAAATAGGAGGTGCAGTTCCATTGTTAATGCGGTGATCTATCTTTCCTGCCATGGAAGTAAAAGAAAACATCCTATTAAATCCCTGATATTTTTTTAAGAAGTGTCTACTTTTATCATCATCCATTGTACGTAGATCTTGTAAAATTGTTGGAGGTGTTGAGAGACTTGGCAATTGAACTTTTCCCTCTTTACAACACAATGAAAACCTTGGAATGTTATTTTTTTTACTCTTTGCAAGCCTCTCAGAAAGCCATATCGATGCCTTGCAAAATTCACAGTCATGAACTGGATCTCCAAGATCCCGTATATCTGTTATCCAAATAATTTATATGTAATGCCAGAATACTTTATTTCATTTAAAAACTCGGCAGTAATCCAATCATCTTCAATGCCAACATCTTCATCAGCTATGCAATATGAATCAAAGCTCAAATACTCTTTTTCTTCACCAAGAATTTGAGATAGCACAAACTCATTAACCATTTCAACCACCTCAAGAGTAGGCGCTAGCAGTGCTCTGTCTTCAAAAAAGGCATAATTTTTCAAATTGTCCAATAGATTTGGATAAGTGAAATCTACAATACTCCTTAGAGGTGAAGGTGATTCTAAAAATAAGAATTCTGCTCGAATTTCAATTTCTGCAATTCCTCATGGTCAATTCCTAGTTTTCCATCTCCAATCTGAACTATCCAGTCAGCAAACAATCTCAATTCCGGATCTGCAAAGGAAGAACTTGTTGCTTGTAACCTCATATTTTTTGTCAGTTTAAGAACCTTGCAATGCGGCCATAAATTTGATGAGTTTATGGTGGCATTTACAATTTCTTCTCTTGAAGCTCATGAAATAACTGGAAGTATCTGGCGGAAGTCTCCTCCAAAGACAACAGTTTTTCCTCCAAATGGTTCATCTTTAGACTTATTATTTGTGAACCTCAGAATATCTCTCACTGTATGATCCAAAGCCTCAAAAGCAAATCTATTTACCATGCATGCTTCATCCCATATAATGAGACTTGATGGTTGAAGTAGTTTTGCTTTTGGACTTCCTTACTTGATAGTATACGTTGACAACTCAGTAAGTGTCGATGGAATTGAAAATGTAGAATGAGCTATCCTTCCACCAGGTAAAAGCAATGAAGTAATGCCACTAGATACAACATTCATAACAATTTTGTCATAGGATCTAATAGCAACCGATAATATTCTCCAAATGAATGTTTTTCCAGTTCCTCCATGACCGTATACAAAATAAAAACCTCCTTTGTTAGTGGATATCAAGTCCATTATACTATCATAAATTATCCTTTGATCTTTGTTCATTGAAGATAAGTAGCCTTCAAGATCAACAGACAATTGCTCCCTATTATAGTTTAGCTTTTCAGCTAAGAGATGGTTTTGAAATTGATTGAGTAGAGAATCATCTGGGTATGGCATGGATCGGAAGGCTTTCAAAGACCTTCCATTTGAATTAAGTAACTTTTCAATTTCAACCAAACATAAATTCTTCAAATCTGAACTTGGGATAGAAAGCCTTGGTAAAAACAAGAGGTTCTTTAATGAGAATATAAAAGTCTCAACCTACTATACAAAATAGCAAAATTTGTCTTTAAAATTTAGAAGTATAATATTAAAATCATCAGAAAAAGTTAAATGATAATTCAAGGCGTACCTTGATTCCTTAATATTTGTCTCCGGTTATGTAAGATTCCATCTGCTAAAAGTTCCCAAACATGATCCCATACAAATTACGGTCTACTCATTGTGTTTGTCACTAATAATGTAACAAAAAGTTTTCTTAGTTGATTTCCAAACGCTAACTCTACAGCTTCTTTTATACCTTCAATAAAATCATTGTTCAAGAAATGTATTATATATGCCGAAAATAACTCTAAGGACTATAAATATAATACTAATAATAAATTATTGGAAAAAGAAAGCTGAAGTGAAAAATAACCAATAAAGATTGTAAAAGAATTAGTATATCTTCAATAAATTCATTATCATCTGCTAGTAATCGCAATGCATGACATGCTTCTTCGAAAGATTGGTCTACTAAATTACCTACTTTCCTTAAACTTTAGTAACTCGTACATCCTCTCTGAACAGTTAACAGCAACCTCAAGTAGTACAGCTCACCAGTTCCAGGAGGTATGTATTGAAGCTTGCCTATTGACAACTCAAGATGAGTTAAAGAAATTTTAAAAGAAGTTAGGTTATCACTTCAGTTAATAACATTATGGATGTGTTTGTTGTTGTTTTTTTTTAAAAAAATTATTTGAAAGTATTTTTGTAATAACAAAAAGATTTTTTGAATTTTTAAATAAGTTGCTTGAAAGACAAATAAAAGAACATATAGGTCTATTCAATTTCGGGAAATAATTTTTTATTTTTTAGATTTTCATAAAAAAATAAAATCTATAAAATTCAATTTTTAAATTTTGTTTCTTTCAATAAGATTCTAAAGAATAGAAAACAAACCGAAAACAGGAAAATCCAAACAAATTCTAAACTCTTTTGTATTTTACTTTACAATTTTTTTTTTATAGATTTTGCCAGTGAATACTCTAAGGACATGATATTGATTAAGAAACCAAAAAAAAATGGATTGTTTTTAATATATTTCATACATTAAAAATTTAAAATCTTTTTTAATAAGATTGATTTTGATATATTATCAATATAAAAAAGAATTTTACATGCTATCTGATAATGTTTTTCTATTATGAGACTTTTAAGGTAATGAGTGGCTGAATTAAATATTTTGGTTGATCATTACTTTGTCTGCAAACCATAATCAAATTAAAGATTCATATTTTTCAAAGAAAAACAAATGAAAATCTATTCGGAGGAGCAATACTTTGATCATAGTTGAGGAAGTACTGAGTAAATGACATATAACAAAAACATCCAAACCAACTTTATCTACAAAATATATTTGATCTCAGCGCTCATACTCCTTTGTGAATTTCCATGGTTCAAGGCCCCCACCTCGAAAGAAACATTATAAAATTGAATTGCCATCACAAAGGAAAAAGACCCTGCATGCATTTGCTAAGTGTGTGTAGCACATTCAATTTGTTCCATGAAATTAATTATGGGAACTTGGTTTTAGTAAAAAGTGTGATTTTCCTTTCCTATTCCTAGTGCCAGTCCCCACAATATGGTCAAGTAACATATTTCTATCATAGCATGTATATAATCTATTAAAATAATTCACAAAATAATTAACATTATGCATTCAATACTTTTTTTACTATTTCCCCTTTGGCCCTGAATTATATTTTCTTTTGTTGATTTATAAATAAAATCATTACAATTTTTACCTATTCAAAGCATTAGATAAAATGGATAAAATGTGCAACATAACATTAATATATAATACCATAACATTGTGTTCAAAAGACACTTATTATATAATAGTAGGTCACTAAACCCAACTACTAACGGAAACAACTTAGTGCATAATAGAAATTAAAAAATTCATAAGCGAAACCCAATCTAAACAAAATACTTATACACTCGAATATGATTGTTCTAGTGGACAACAAATTTAGAATTTTAAAGGCAAAAAACAAATGATAGGAGATGAGCTAATAAAAAGGGAGAATTAGTCCTTCTCAACTTTAATAGCCTTCATCTTCATCTTTATAGAGGACATGTCACCTTCCTCAGTCTTTTCTTCAGAACTCCTCTTTGCAGGTGTGAAGCCTGGAGGAATTATCTCAGACTCATCAACATTTGAAACATAAGAAGGGTTGTGAACACCCGATTTTATCCGGCCTTAAACCAAAAAAATCAAAATTGACATATTTTAGAATTTAGCCTATGAGTCTCATGATAGTCAAGTCAGTTTAGATTTTTTTTTTAGATTTTTTATTTATTTTCATTTATTCATTATTATTATTTTACGTTTTGTCCTATGTAAAAAAAAAAAACTAAGAATTTCAGTTCATTTTCAATTATAAAAAAAATTGTCAAAAATTTTCAATTCAGCCCACTTCAAAAATAAAAAAAAAGAGGATGTTTTCAGCCTATTCCAAAAATGCATTAGCCCCGCTTCCTTTTCTCTGATTAAAAACTAAAAAAATTAAAAATTTAAAAAATAATAATAATAATGATAAGAAATCTTTACCAATGGCAATCTTCTTCCACTTCCTGAGCCATGATGGTGTTCCTCATCACTACCTTCACAATGATGAAGTTTTATTTGTTTTCTTTCTTTCCTTTGCTTTTACAGGTGAGCAAGGGATGATTAGGATCCCTACTTCTAAGCTGTAAAAGGCACGATCAATAATGGTAGCAAGGAAAGATATAAATAGATCAACATCAATCAGAAAAGGAGAACACAGAACGAAAAAAGAACCAAAAATTCTAGCCAACTTCTAAACAAAAAAAACTTCATTACCATTCTAAACAACACAGAACAAATTCAATCCATATCCAGCAATAAAATCCCAGCAATATCAAGAAGGATAGGTCAGAAGCAAGAATAACAACAGTATCAGAGGTATTGCATTTTTTTAGTATCAATACAAAAATAAAAAAGGATCAAAAAGGAAGAAAAAATTGCAGAGAGGCCGCGGCCTCCCCATCCCCGCCGTGGCCTCCTTGTTGTTTGCTCTCTAATCACCTTCATCCCCCTTATCCATGGCCACTACCATCCCGTCGCTGAACACCGTGGTCATTCCTCCTCTTTCGGTCGCGAAGCGCCAGCAACCACCGCGCACCACTTCCCTCACCACTCCATTTCTTCCTTCTCATCGCGGCAACCGCCGCGCCGTTGGCCCCATCTCCCCTTGCTCACCACCGCGACCCTCAGCCACGAAAAAACCGGCCACCACCAAGGCGGACGCTGCCAACACACCGGAGTCTCCAACCAACACCACGAAACCAACAGCCATCACCACGAGGAACTCGAATCCACCATCCCCCTCACATTGTGCCGCCGTGAGCAGTCTTTCCCCACATCCATCGCGCACTGCTGTGACCCATGCCAGTGGCCGCGTCCTCATCATCCCCACAGCAACCACGGCCTGCACCGTTAGCCGCAGCCGCCTCCGCCTCGCGCTAGCAATCCTCCGCGCACCACCACCAGCCCTCTCTTCCTTCGTGAGCGGTGAGAAGCTCCTGACCGCGGCTCCGCGTCTCAGCCACCCGCGGTTCTCTCCGGTGTGGATCTGTCGGGCCGCAGCCGCGTGCTCCTCCCTCGCGTGGCCTCCTCTCTGCTTCTATCCATGGCTGCATGCAAGATCTCTCTCTTCTCCCACACTTGCAAACCTGTCTCTCGTCCCCTCTCTGTTGCGTTTTTCTTTCTCAGGAATATGTTAGATTTTAGTGGAAATGGTTCCCCTTTCTCTCTCCGCGTGAAAATGTAGTTGTGTGTGTAAGTGGGTCTGTGTTGTGTGTGTGAGTGTGTTAGAGAGAGAGGCGGTCAGTGGTGTGTACGTGTGAGAAAGTGAGAGAGCTTTGTGTGAGTGGGTGAGCTTGTGTGCACGCGTGTGTGAATGTGTGAGTGTGTATAGAGAGTGGATAGAGTTAATTTAGGGATAAATTTAAATTAATAAAACAAAAAGGGAGTTTTAAGATTTATTTTTAGTTTGGGTTAGTATTAATTTTAGAATAAATTTTCAAATTATGTGTTTAAACTCGAGTTTATTCGTTTGTCTAATTTTTGGCTTTAAGATTTGTCTATTTAGGAATTAGTTTAGTTTGAATTTTAAATAAAAAAAGAGAGAGTTGGTGTCCTTTTGAGTAGAATTAAATAAATTGTTTTAGGAATTGATGTAATCATTTGTTTAATATTTTAGTGAATTTTATGCTTAAAACTTTAAAAATACAAAAAAAAATGGTGGTTAGGACCTTTGATTTACTTTTAATTTTTAATTATTGTATTTTGTTAGTGTTTTTAGTTAAATAAATAATTTTGTCTCTGAATTAAGTTTGTCAGTTCATAATCAAAGTAATTTTTTTTCTTTTTTTTAAATTTATATATTTTGGTTAAATTCATTGCTTGGTTATGTTCATTTTACTTTGTTTTTAAATACTTTGTGTTTATAGGTTTTGATTAAATTAATTATGTGATTGTAATAATTTCGTATTTTTAGTTTATTTATTTTACATGTTTGTGTATTTGTGATTATTATTATTATTATTATTTTATTTATATATTTATGTGTTTTGCTTGGATTAATTGTGTGCTTGTATTTATGATTTTTTTTATATATATATTTTGTGTTTTGCTTGAATTAAGTGTGTATTTGTGTTTATGATTTTTTTTTTGATTATGCGTTGTGTGTGTAACTATGTTTACGATTTAATTTTCTGTTTCTTTTAATTCTTTATATGTTTATGCTTTTTGGTCCAAATTATTTGTGTATATTTGTGAATTATCTTGATCAACTTCTGTTAAAATTTTGGTTTTGTTTAAAAAATATGAAATAAAAAATATACATTTTTTTTATTAATAACTTTTTTTAAAATCTTTTACATTTGTGCGATGTCCAATAATGGTGGTTGAATAGCAAATGTTACCTTCATTGTTATTTAAATCATGAGAATTCATTGAGTGGCCTAGTGCTAGCTTGGATTCTGTGCGATAACAGATTTTCTCGTTATAATTTTTTTTTTCATAAATAAGATTTACCAATCCATAATCTTTTTTTTACAGAACTACGTGACTTTGAATTCCCCATTACACCAGGGGATACATAGGAGCAGGCGATCCCTGTCAAGCTAAAATTAATTTTCCTTAATTTGTTTTGTTTAAATTTGTAAATATGTTTAATCTCTTTTTTTTCTTTTTTTTAAAGGGTTATTAATTAATCTGCACAATTTTCTAAGGTACCGTCTAAGGACGGGTGTATTAGGGGTGCGTAGGATTAAATTCCTACCCTTTCCTATGCATAACCAACTCCCGAACTCAAAACTGGTTTCAAAGATCATTCTTTAAAATAAATGGGTTTTTTCAATGTTTTCCCAATTTTAAATAAACTTGGTGGCGACTCCATTAATTTTCAAAATAAAAATTCATTTTGTTTGCCGTCCCCGTCGCGATCCCAATTGCGACAAGGGCCAACATCATTGAACCCCATGCTCAATGAGTTTTCGCCAAGTGAAAGTCCAACATTCATATCAGCCTATAAAAAAAATGGAAGTTACCAGAAATTGCCACAACCAACCAAACAAACAAACCAATTAAACAACTAAATGAGCAAATCACTGGGTTATCACATTTTATACATACTTGAACAGAAACCAAAACAATATGCAGATCCTTGAACTTTGATATTATTGAGACATCATTGCAAACGTCAATAACATCAAAAGTTTCAAAACCAGCATCTGCAACATTTCTCAACTCAATATTGAACAACATTTGCTTTCCATTAAGCAACTCATCAAATTCCCTTGGATGAGATAGTGCCCGCCAATCTAAAGAATAAAACCAAAAAGTAACAGTAATACAATTAATATACATGTTAATTGCATAACAATTAAGAAGATACTGATATGCCACTTTCAATATACAAAAACAGAATGAGCAGAATTGGAAAAAAAGAAAAATACCTTTTCAATGGATTTTAACATATCAGTGCATGACTTATTCAATATCTCATAAGCTAGACAATCCCTTAACACAAATGTGGCACTGTCACTTTGATAAAAAAACCCTCAATTTAATCCTATACCTAAATCAAAAACCCTCAGTTTAATCCTATACCTAACCCATATTGAAAATTCCAAAGGTTAGTTTAGAGCAAAGAAAATAACTTTACAGTAGGTGACTAGATTAATATACTCAACAATTGTCCAAACCATATTTTAGTGCAATAACCATATTTTATAGGTCTTATTGCAATGCTGTTACAAAGAAAAGTTCAATTGCTCTACTTATAATAAGGTTTGTTCAGAACCCCTGATAATATCCAAGTCTAGAGATCCTATAAAATCGCACTAACCTTGGGACAATATTCACCACATGGCAATCACAGTTGGCACAGTAGTAAAGACTAGAATCAGGGGTCACTGCACTGCCATATCTGTAGGATGCAAACCACCAATCTGGACCATTGTTCACCCCTTTGAGAGAAGCCAACACAGCATACATCCATTCTTAAAAAAAAAAATCAAATAGTTAATGAAATAAAGAAACAAAAACAGTTGATAAATATAATAAAAAGAATACTATGCACTCCTGAAAAACTGAGTAGGCTTATTTCTATGTAATCTTTAAGCTGCTTAATTGACTTTGGAGGAGTAACCTTTAAGAAGTCATCTTCAGCAGTGTAATTACTTGACTCAGTTTTATTCGTACTCAACTTTTCAATAACAGATCGCCCTTTTTTTCTCAATACTCAACTTTGCAACAACTTTAGGATCTCCAAACTTGGAAATTATCCCATCATTCGAACAAATCTTATAAACCTTGAATGTAGATTCAAGGTGACTGCTAAGAGCAGCTTTCACTTTAATTTTAAAGAAAAAAAAAAGCGGCCAATCAGCATCTCTTCAAACTCCAAATGATGGCCCACATCTCCTCTCTAATTAATGTTGAATTCAAAGAAGAAAAAATAATTACAGCAACATCATAACAGAAAAAAGGCAGAAGCTCATAACAGAATTGCATATTAAGAAGTTAAAACAAAACCTATTGTTAGTGTTTAGAAAAGAGGACTTGTCATATACATTTTGAGCCGTCTCAATCAAATATGAACAGGATTTTTTCAAGATCAAGATAAAAAACAACAAATGTTGCACTGTCAAAATCGTCCTCAACTATAAGCTTAAGCTTATATCTGCAAAATGAAATTGGATTTTTATTGAAAAAAAAGCTCCCAGAATATCTCATCAATCAAATGAATTAGGAGCAAGCAGAGAGTATTCGACATTAGAATCCCAAAGTTTAAAGCCAAAGATATTAAAAAGTGGAAAAGGGAAGAACTTTATCCAACATAGAAACCAAATAACTCCTAAATGGCGTGGACAAAAAGATACTATACTCATATAGTAATCACAAATCTTTATTTTGCTAAATTCAATAACTTTTGTTATTAGATTCGTAGACTCATTTTCCATATTCAGATTCAGCAGGATAACCCATTATATTCATTCAACACAAAAGAACAGATAAAAATCCAGCCAACCACAAAAGTTAAAAAAAATTCAGAATGATAAGCTAAAAATAGTAATAAAAAAAGGTAATTGGCCAGCAGAATACATGAGAATATGTTCTGTACTGTAACAGCATCTAGATGAGTTGTTCTTTAATTAAGAAACAGAAGAACTACCAAACAAAGCTAAATTTACATCATTAAGGCAATACAATTTCTGAAAAACTTTTCAGATGGCAAAAGAAGAACATTTGCATCTCAAACCTTCGAATAACATTAACAACATGACAAAAGCATCTCTTACAATAGTACATGTCAGAATTTGGTCTAACCGCCTTGTTGCACTTACAGGCTACATACCACCAGTCATTGCCATTAGCAATGGCAGCAACAGTGCCAAAACAACAAAGGTTCCATCCTTACAAAGTTAAAACACAATATCATAAGTTGTATTTAATTAAAAAAATTAACAAATAACCATATATAAAAATTAGTTTGTAGTGTAAAACCTTTTTGGGCTCCTTCAAATCTTTAATCACACATCTCAGAGTGGACAATAAGAAATCTTTCTTAAGAGAGTATGACTGGGGCTCAGAAAGTAGAGAAACACTTTGTGATGATTCATTATTGATAGGTGGAAGACTATAGAAAATACAGTTTTAGTATGCATACCATAGAAGAAAATATTGCAAATATGGAATTAAATGGATCTTTTAAAGACAAAGAATAGAATTTATCATAGTAGAAAATTACCTATTTTTGAAAGTCACAACCTCAGGTATTCCAGTATTAAACAATGTGCGGGTTCCATGCATGATATTTTGAAGCACAAGCTTTCCTATAGCATGTACATGAACATGTAAAAGAGTAAAGACCAAATATGAGAGCATAAGAATCAATATAGAATGAGATTATAATTCATCAAATTAGACAATAAACAGAAAGTGACAAAAGAGAAAAGAACTTTTGAAAGTTTTAATCTTTGCAAATTCCAAAACCACTATTGGTTGTTGACCATCATTGTTTGCAATGAAATTCTGAATTTGATCAACATATTAGCCAAACAGGGCTACTTCTAGTTTCGCACTGAATATCAAACACAAAAAAAAGCATGCTGAATTTCTGAAAATTGAAAAGTAGAATAAATTTGGCAATAACAAAATAGTGAACTAAAAATTTATTATGCATCACCCTTCAACCTCCAGCTGAATGACTATCATCCTCGTCTTCCTTCTATCTCTATTATACTCCTTTTCTATGACAACAGCAGTCATAATCCTAATTGCATCTGCAATATTTTAAAAATGATCAATAACAAACATGACATGAAGTTTGCCATTATGTTGTACAAAAAATTAAAAAAAAATGATAATTGAAAAAGAGAAATTACCAACTAAATATGGTGATTCAAAATCCGTTTGAAGAATTTCACCAAATGAAGCCACTGTTAGTCCATAAAGTGGTATACCAACACCAGCAATAGGTTTCACAGAGGTTCTCAGCTAAAAATTCAATCGAAATTCGTGCTTTTTGTTCGAAAGAAGCTAGTGTTTTCGCCCACTCCAAAATAGGCAAACTGATAAACCTCTTCCTCGGACAACATTGGCTTGTATTTGTATACCAACATTTTCCTCACAGGTGCATGTATGGTGGAACCCTTCAATAATTTTATAACAAATAAAAACATGAGAAACGAAAAAAAAAGAGTTACAGCAAAAAGAGTGATGAAATATGACCAAGAGTAGATAGAACCGATAGACTCATCTGCAAAGACCATCTCAATACTGTTTATAGTGTTGGGGTCATTGAAACTTGGTAAGTACCACATTCGTGCAATACGAACCCTTAGCCCCCAACACTCTGTCACAGGAGATATTTTCTCAATAGAATCAATTCGGGCCATGGAAAAACAAAGAGGAAGAACACAGAATGGATAAGCAGAGTAGAAGACACGATAAACAAGCAGAGCAGAGTGCACAAAGCTCTTCACTGATACGATTTATAAATAGAAAGGAGTGGTACATTTGATTTGTGTATCAATTTTTGTATTAACTTTAAATTTAGATTTAGTTTCGATCAGATATAGATTTGATCACCATATATCGAAGTATCCCTTATTTTATCAATTAGACCGGATTATCATAAATTAGGATTAGATCTTGTACCAATTTATAATTAATAAACTGATTCTGAATGAAGTTTCCAGCTATAGACCAAATTAAAAATTAAAAATACAATAAATGCAAATCTTGTATCAATTTACCCAAATTAGTATCAATTTAGAATCAGCATATAGATTTTGTAATAGTTAGTGTATCTTTCAACCTTTTGAGATTCGAAATGGAGTTTCCATTTATTAACAACATTCCAACACATCAGCATTTAAAGCATCAAAATCAAATCAAAATTGAAATATCAAAATATTATATCAAATATGCCAAAATATTTATTTAGCTACATTGAAAAATAAAAAATCAAATCAAAATCAATTTTTAATTTTTGTTTCAATTAAAAAGGAAAACAAACAACGAAGATCATATTTAGGGATTAGGTTTTGGAAAGTTTCTACCTTTGGACCCCTGTTAGGAAGCAACCATGTCATCCTCCACGAAGCTAGCTATCCGCCTCCAACAAAAATGAAGCTAGTTGTGCCCTCATCATCCGAGAGGAGTTGACAACGATGAAGCCGTGCCCAAAGCCAGGAGGAAGGAGGTTCGCGGTACACGCAGCTAAGGGGAAGAAGCTCTCCGTGGCTAGGCTTTAGATCAAGAAGGATCTCGTACGGCTGGGTTTGGTGGAAGAGGGAAAAGTTCACGCGGCTGGGCTTGCGAAAAGGCTGAGGTTTGACAGAAGGTGGTGCTCGATGGGTGGTTCCCAGCCATGAAGGTAGACCGGCAGCGACTGGGTTGTGATCTGGGAAAAAGGAGCCATGAAGGGGTGGATCCAAGATGGAGTGAGGGTGAGAATGGCGCGGTTTGAAGGGTGGCGATGGTATGGCAGTATTCAACCTTCCTTATCAGACACCACTGCGCAACATCCGCGACAAGCGGCTCCTCCACTGTGAGCATACAAAGGTAGCCGTGACACCACTTTCTGTTCCACTGGAGCACCGCCAATGATCTCTCCATGCCTGCCACCGTTGCATCCCTCTCCTTCTCCTTGTTATGTTACAAAGCATTAAGTTTAGTGCATTAGGTTTAGGAATGTGTTTTGTTATGCCTTGTTATGTCTCTTTGTTTGTGTGACGAGCAAACACGGATCAGACCTTTTTTTCCTTTCATTCAGGCTAGGTAAGGCCCAACAGGGCTTGTTTTTGCCAATCTATTTTCACGAGCCCAATATTTAGTTGCTTAACATATTTTTCATCAATAATAGATAAAAGATTTAAATATATATAATGAATGTAATGTAACCCTATTATTAAATACAGATGATTATCAATGATATGATAATAATATATAATAATTGCAGTTTGATTTTTTTTCAAAAGGTCTTTTGAAAAGCTTCATGAAATATGTGGGCCTTAAAACCTTGTCATTACAGTACGTGTAAAATTTTTCTTCAAATGACTCTGAAATATTAGTATTATAGATTATAGATTATATATATCAACAACTCTAGATCACCCTAACTAAATACTTTAGGAGCCTAACTAGATATCAACTATATTAAACCTTATGATTTGATAGTTCATTTCTTGTACAAAATAATAATTTGATATAATATAAACAATAAAAGAGTACTAAACTGAAATTTTCATCTCAAAAAACTAAAGTATAACAAAAAAGAATTATAAATATTTCTAATGGACAAAAAATCTTCCCACAAAAAATGACCCACCAAAAAGTCTTCAATCATAACAAATAACAAGTGTATATTTAGTTATTTCTAAGAATAATAATTTGGAAATGATATATTACCGTGTTTGTTATAGTTTTGTGAAATTATTTTTGAACATTAATTATTTTTTAAAAAATACTTTTTATGATTTAGTGAGATCTTATTTTCACGATGAAAGATAAATATAAAAATTCCCATAACAATTATTAAGTATTAATATAAAAATATTCCTCAACTATCTATTATTGGAAATCTCAAAAAATAATTCTAAACATATTTAATACTAAACAGATAATTTATTTAAAATATTTACCCCAAAATATAATTTCTGGAACATAATCTCAAACCTCAACCAACCATCCCCTCGAATAAATAAGACAACAATCCATACACTACGATAGTTGGGACGATAAAACAGCCAAAATATACTGCAATTTGCCCATCAGACTTGTCTGCTCCCTGCGGTATCTAGTCAAACTACAGACACCCAATAATCATTCTATAGTTTATTCTCACTGGCTCAATGGCAGCCAGCCATGGAAGATCTCTCCCTCTCTATGAAAAAACTTGGACCAAGCGCACCTTTCAGAGAGTCTTAGACACCTTCATTCTACTCCTCCTCCTCTTGCTCCTTTCTTACCGTTTTTTCTCTGTCAAAAGTTTCACCATCCCATGGCTCCTTGCATTCATATGCGAGTCATGGTTCACCTTCACTTGGATTGTGATTCTCAACACCAAATGGAGTCCTGCAGTAACCAAAACCCACCTGAACCGTCTCCTACAACGGTATGTAATAATAAGTAACAACATAAGAGCAAAGCTATTGATGTTTTTGAATTTGATTCCTTATTCCCATGAAGTAGAAGAGTCTTCCACTGTTCACTTCACTAGTTACTGCTAGTATTAATTAGCCAAGTTGTCATTAAAAATAATAATAACATTATTAGAAGACGAGGAAGTTGGTCAAAATTTTACTGTGTCACAATGATGTGGCATGATTGTTCGAGTCACAATAATTTTCTGAATGTGTAGATTAAATGGTTATGCCTCTGCCTTACGCATCATTGTTTGTCCATGTAGGGTACCTGACCTTCCACCAGTGGACTTGCTTGTGACGACAGCCGACCCTGTACTTGAACCCCCCATCATAACAGTGAACACTGTGCTGTCTCTTTTGGCACTTGATTACCCTGCTAACAAGCTAGCTTGCTATGTCTCCGATGATGGGTGTTCCCCTCTTACCTTCTATGGCCTCGTGGAAGCCTCCAAATTTGCTAAGCTCTGGGTACCCTATTGTAAGAAGTACAAAGTGCAAGTCAGAGCACCCTTTAGATACTTCTCCGATGCTGCCAATACTAACAGTGAACAAGACTCCCAAGAATTCAGACAAGAATGGACAAGAATGAAGGTAAGTGCAGTAATATTACCCTGCAATGACTGAGACGTCCATATCCCAAATAGTTTCTAAGTAGAAGCTTATGAGATAAGAACTGAATCTTAGAAGCTTTGTTTGGACTTGCAAGTCTCTGGCTTTGACATAAAACTGCAAAATGGTTTGTTTCTCTGTGTTTTGCAGGATATGTATGACAATCTTAGCCGAAAAATTGAGGACGTGACACGAAAATCAATTCCATTCCCACTTGACGGAGAATTTGCAGTTTTCTTAAATACAGACCGAAGAAATCATCCTACCATAGTTAAGGTAATAAATACAGTAGTAAAAAGTATTTGTTGGATTGACAGCACTAGCCTAAAAACTATAGTAGTTAGTTAGGGCGCAACTTTTTTTTGACCTTTAAGTTCATTACCAAATATCGTAATGGTTTGACATGACTCCAATCCCATCTGGCTTGCCAAGGTAGAATGCTAGCCCACAACCAATGGTATTGATTCATCTTCAGAGTACTTGTAGAGTTAAAAATCATTTTCAACCTTCAATTTAACAAATTTAAGCTTGAGACAGTTTAGTTTCTAATAAAACTTTCAATGTTACATGTTGGCAGGTTATATTGGAAAACAAGGAAGGTCTTTCTGATGGGTTGCCTCACTTAATCTACATATCTAGAGAGAAGAGGTCACAACAGCCACATCATTACAAAGCTGGAGCGATGAATGTGTTGGTATGTTTATCTCTAATTCTTAATCAAGCGGAGTTCTGATTTTTTCATTCATACAAGTTAATGATCAAACTCGAAAATTTGTTTCCAATAATCACTCACAAGTCCTTTCTTGCTTAATTAATAAATGTGCAGACAAGAGTCTCTGGGTTGATGACCAATGCTCCTTTTATGTTGAACGTGGACTGTGACATGGTTGTGAACAATCCAGAGATTGTTCTACATGCCCTGTGCATCTTGATGGATTCTGAAAAAGGGAAAGAAGTTGCTTTTGTTCAGTGTTTCCAGCAGTTCTATGATGGAATAAAAGATGACCCTTTTGGAAATCAGTGGGTACCTGCGTTTGAGGTATAAATAAATCACTCTGTCTACTCCTTTACTTCACTTTACTAGCTTATCACATATCAGGACTAGTAAATTTTGTGAACTAAGGAGACTCATGCACATTTTTTCTTGTTTTGTCTAATGCAGTACATAATGAGGGGCATGGCAGGACTTCAGGGACCTTTATATGGAGGAACAAACGCCTTCCATAGAAGAAGTGCTATCTATGGTCTTTACCCTGATGAAATAGAAAGTGGAAGAAGAGGTCTTACCCTCACTCACAAGTGGTACACAGAATTCACTCAAGTGGTAGCCTAATTTTTACCTGATTCTTTTTCAGGAAAATTAGCAGACAATATATTATTTGGAACTTCAAATGAGTTTGTGAGATCAGCAACTCATGCTTTGGAAGGGATTGCATGTTCTCCTAATGATATATGTCCTTCAAAATTCACTAAGGCAGCCATCCATGCTGCTAATTGTGAATATGAACATTGCACTAGCTGGGGCAAACAGGTATCCAATAGACACATTTTGCAAAGAAAAAATTAAACCTTTTTTTAGAGATGACTAGTGTTTTTATTTTCTAGTCATTTTTTTTGGCAAAAGTTAAATTTATCAACTAACTTTGTGGGTTTTGGGAGTTCTAGATAGGTTGGGTATATGGATCAATAGCAGAGGATGTTCCTACTGGGTTGAATATCCAAAGAAGAGGTTGGAGATCAGAAAGTTTAACTCCAAATCCAATTGCCTTTACAGGCTGTGCTCCTGGGGGCTTACTCTCTACAATAGTACAACAAAAGAGATGGGCCTCAGGCCTTACTGTAGTCTTTTTTGGCAAGTATTCTCCTGTTTTGTGCACCCTCTTTGGTAAGGTTGAATTCAGGTCAGCCTTATCCTATTGTTGGCTTACCAACTGGGGCTTGCGCTCAATCCATGAAGTATGTTATGCTGCCCTCCCCGCATATTGCTTAATCACCAATACCAATTTCTTGCCTACGGTAAGGTCCAATTATTGTAGCAAGCTTATCTCATACATTACAAATAAGAGTTTATTTTCTATGCACAAACCTTCTTAACATTTTTATCTAATCATATAATCCATGAATGAAAATTAAAACCCTACAAATGATGCATGAACTAGAAGCTTAGTATACTAGTTTTTTTTTTTTTCTTTCTAACTTTCATTTTTATTCCAGGGTCTTGGCCTATGGATTCCAATTGCACTTTTTGTGATTTACTACTTGCACTCTTTAGTAGAATACCTTGTAATTGGGTTGTCTATAAGACATTGGTGCAACAATCAGAGAATGAGCATAATAACAACCATGACTGCATGGTTTATTGGTTTCTTGAGTGCCATGCTTAAGCTCTTGGGGATATCCGAAGCAGTCTTTGAAATAACACAGAAGGGACATCCAACTTCTGGTGGCGGCGATGAGGTTGAGGGAGATGGCGGTAGGTTCACCTTTGAGGATTCCCCAGTTTTTGTGGCAGGAACAACCATCTTGCTAGTGCAATTGACAGCTTTGGTTATCAAGTTTTTGGGGTTGCAACTACCATCTAAGAGTGGGAATGGTTCTGGGCCAGGTGAATTGATATGTAGTGTGTTTTTGGTAGTGTGCTTCTGGCCATATCTGAAAGGGATGTTTGCCAGAGGAAAATATGGGATTCCCTTCTCCACATTATGCAAGTCAGCAGCACTTTCATTTGTCTTTGTGCACTTCTGTCGAAGCACTGTAGCCGGTTGATCACTTGATATATTGAACTTCTGTGTTATCTGAACATCTACGGTAAATAAATATTAATCAGGGACACTTTGTAGTAGATAGGTCCAGAAAAAAATTACAAAATTTCTTTCTCAAATTTCCTTTATCTATTTCTTATCTCATTTACTTGGCGTTTATAAAAGTGTTTTAAGATTGATCATTGACGTGTACATTATATATTTCCATCTATATACATTTGTTCCCATGCTACTTAGCGTTTTGTCCCTGGTTTCGATTAGTTAATGAATAAAAGGTTACAATCAACTTAAGAATATCATCACTTTCTATCGATAGAGCTTAAAGGTTATGTAAGGATGAATTTGAATTTCCTTATAAATTTTTCTTTCTGCCTAAATATGCTTCTTTTGTAATTTTTCTTATAATCTGTCCATTTTTTGAAATGGGAGGGATCAATGTGAGAGTTTCAAAATTTGAAAAACTAATTTGTTTGAGAGACCATTTTAGATGTTTAGTCAAATAAAATCAGCGAAGTACAGTGGATAAAATAAAAATTGAGATGAAGTTTCAAAACTAGTAATTTCCATTTGTAACAAGAGAGGCCCTAGTCGGGTGGGGTGATGGGCCACGGTTCAGATGAGACGGCAGGAAGAACGAATGACCAATTTTGTGTGGAGTAGTATTATGAAAATAATAAAATTATATAATAAATATGTATTATATATTTTATTATTATTGGATATGAGAATGATCTTTATTCATTTCACTCACTTTTTATATCTAATAATAATAAAATATATGATATATATTTATTATATAATTTTATTATTCTCATAATATTATTTTATTGGGTCCACAAGCAAAGACATAGACAGAAAAAGAAATGAGAGAAAAAACAAAAGAGAAGACACAACAATTTATAGGAAAACAACCTAACACTTTCCTAGGAATTTTCAATGGCACGCGTAACCGTGATTACCTTCTGGCAAAAACACCTTCACGCTTTAGCTCAGAGCAAGTGACACCATCACAAAAAACAACTTTATATGTATACGTATATATTATTTCTTAAAAAATATATACAATTAATATGATTATTAAATAATTAATATGTCTTTATACGAGAGAAAAAAAGCTCATTAAAACTTTGTCCGAGTTTTTTATGTTGCCATTAAAATATTTTTTTTATGTATTAATAATTTAAATTTAGAGTTTAATTTTTATATACTAATAATTTAAATTTTTTTTATTGTTATCCAATCAAATCATCTTGTCTATATGACTTTTCAATTAGTGAATGTAAGATTTAATTACTTTTATTAATGTAACAATATATGATCGGATGATAGTATAAAAAATTTTACATTCATAGTGCATAAAAATTAAATCCAATGAGTATGAAAGATCATTCTATATCTCAGTTGTGTAACTGCAGGACAATATAAATGACAGAGCCTATAAGCAAGAAACATTTGTGTTAGGATGATGCTAGAGGAAGTAAAAAATAAATCATGATAAAGACATAAAATAACTTTGTCTGAACTTTTTGACTTTAATAAAATCTTTCATTAATGAACAACTTTGAAGTGTAGTTTGTATTGGATACTCCCATCCTTCCTATTGTACAATATGTTATTTGTATATGCAGCACGTATTAAGGTCAAATATGGTAAGTAGGCCTTTAAAAATAAGTATGCCATTGAATTTACTTTGGTATAACTTCAATTTCCCAGGCTGTAGAAGAACAATATATTCAATGGCTGGATTTTGTTTAACACGTCTATCAAATTGAATGGCATAATCTTCCCATAATGTACACCGAATGTTTTGATTACTCCTAAATGAAGGCCAAAATGTGATACACATTAAGATAAGTTATGAAATGATAGATTTACATGGTGTGGTTAATATAGAGGGGAATAACCTGATTATATAAAAAATGCATACTCAAGATCATCTAGCTCCAGCTTGATGTATTTTAAGTTTTTCCCATCTTTTGGATGAGTACATATATTTCCTTTTGCCGTCAAAAGCCCTATGACATCTGAATGTAGAACAAAAAAACAATATAAGGTAATATGATGAAAAGTTGTACAAAGATATGAGCTTGTCATCAAAACTCACCAACTAAATAACAATCTTCCTTCAGTTGAGATAAATGACACTATTGGGAACAAAGTCAAAACTGTTTGAAGGTATGCAATCATTCTCATTTTGCCTAACTGAGTTTCCCTTTTGAAGATTATTCTACAATCATGCCTTGTTGGTTTGAACCTAACAATATTATTAAAAACCTCAAAATTTGAAATGATGTAGACCTTTCCTTCCATTAAGATAATATGATGTAGAAAAAAAAACAATATAAGGTAATATGATGAAAAGTTGTACAAAGATATGAGCTTGTCATCAAAACTCACCAACTAAATAACAATCTTCCTTCAGTTGAGATAAATGACACCATTGGGAACAAAGTCAAAACTGTTTGAAGGTATGCAGTCATTCTCATTTTGCCTAACTGAGTTTCCCTCTTGAAGATTATTCTACAATCATGCCTTGTTGGTTTGAACCTAACAATATTATTAAAAACCTCAAAATTTGAAATGATGTAGACCTTTCCTTCCATTAAGATATCCTCAAAAAACTTCACGTGTTGACTTTTAATTGAGCATATAATTCTTGTACACTGTAGGTAATAAATATAAAATGAAAAGGTTAGCATCTTATTAGTAGAAGTTAATTGTAATATTCATTGATATTTACATGAAATAATAGTAAAAAGTTAAAGTATATTGATAATTGACCTCTTCATCTATTATGACCATTTCCAACATGGGCTTTTATTGCCTATTTGTCACGACCCGCCTAAGGAACATGACCAGCACGTGAGGGATTGGGTCCCCACGGAAGCCTCTGGTAGCATGACAGACTAACGTGCATACAACTCAAATAGATTCAAAATATCTCAAGTTCAACTGAAATCCCATAATTTGAAAAATATTTCTAAAACATAAATCCTGAATAAAGAACTACATAAAATCCATAATCTAGGCCGAAGCCAAACATAAATAAATAAATGACCGAAATTCTGAAAATAACTAAAATAATATAATGCATGTCCGGGATCCTGCCTACACAACTACTGGAGCACTACTAGACTAACATAACCCATAACAAGCTCCACTCCAAAGCGAAGCTTACCAAGGAAGCTGCAACACTACTGAGAAGGATCCTGTGGTGCAACTGAACCTGTAATTGTATCTGTAAGGGGGAGGAAAAGAAAGGGGTGAGTTCATCAAAACTCAGTGAGTGAGCCTCCACTCACAACTCTCATGGGACAACAATAACTTACATAATATATACATGCGACTGATGTAAAATATGTTTTATATATATATATTTACATATATCTGAACTGAAAATAATAATTTAACTAAATCCATATCAATAATTAGTAGAGAAACAGAAATTATTCCATGCATATATATCTGAGCTGAATAGCTGAATCTAAGCCAATGGCTAATCTGATAGGCACCTAACTAGGTCCCATAATAGACACCTCACTAGGTTCCTTGCTGTGGGTGAGCTAGTCCTCTAGCGGACCACTTGGTACCAAGGTTAACGATCATTCCTGCAGCCGTTAACTCGCTGATCTGTTTCTCACTATTTATTGGCTAAAAACTAATAGCAACAAAATTCATTGTTCTTACTGTTCATACAAGACTGGGATTCATGAATTTATAACAAATAAAATAAATATAAATCATACATACAACAAGTATGGTCCCGTGAGTTTTCTAAGATAATAATTTATCATGATAATTACAAAACAATAATTTTCTAAAATTTCTATAATCCATAAAGCATGTTCTCTAGGCATAGATCATTCTAAAATTCCATAATAATTTATATAATATTAGAAAAATAATAATAATGACCAAAAGTATGGTCATGAGCTTAAACCCACTCACCGTTTGTAGCCGGGAGTGTGCTTTCACTAACAACTTGACCTTGGGGAACAGGAATGGCACCGGTAACTGCCAAACAATATAATAAAAATATAAACAATTTGATTTATTCGCCCAAACTAAGTTTGGGATGATAGGGAGGAAGAATGGTAAGAGAAAACCATGCCTGATAATACCCAAACTCACAGATTAGATAAAAAGGAGAAGGAATTAGCTAAATTCCATAGAGATGACTTACTTGAAGGGATTAATCAAAGAAAATTGAGAGAACCATGTTTTTCTCTCTAGGGAAAAATCCTTGGGCGGCTAGGGTTCTTGAAAGAATATTTAGTAGTATTATGATGTACCAAATATATACTAGCACAAAAAAAACCCCCACACGGCACTGTTTGGCATCCTGCGTGCGCCCGTAGCGTGGAAGCACCGCGTTACAACAAACTGAGATTTTAACTTCGATTTGAAAAGGTGCGTGACATTCCATATGTACATATATATAGTAAAACTAAAACTAACACTGGCAAATAATAATACCAAGGTGACTTGTAGCATGTTGGTTTTATAATAATAATAATAATAATAATAATAATAATGATAATAATAAATGATAGTAATATATATTCCCTTGAACTCCCAACGTAACTCACAGGAACATTACATACTTTGTTAATTCTTTTTGAAATAATAATAATATAATAGTAATAATAATAATACCTATCATGCTATATATATATATATATACACATATAAAATAGCGCAACGCATATCATTATCTTTGAAGTAATACTAATAGTAGTAATAATAATAATTTATATACAACTAAATCTCATATTTGGGGATATTACATACTACCCCTGTTAAAAAGATTTGGTCCCCAAATCTAAATGACATACCTTGATGTGGAAAAATGTGGGGCTATTTGATTTTCATGGCTTCTTCAGCTTCCGAAGTTGTTTCCTTGTTAGAATGGTTCCTCCAAATAACTTTTATCGAAGCTACCTCTTTTGAGCGAAGCTTCTTGATCTACCTATCCACGATCGCAACTGGTTTCTCTTCATAGGATAAACTCTCATGGACTTGAACCGTTTGTGGAGTAAGCACATGAGACTGATCGTGCATATACTTCCTGAGCATGCTAACATGGAACACTGGGTGTATGGCTGATAAGCTGGGAGGAAGTGCCAATCTGTAGGCCACCGCTCTAACTCTCTCTAAAATCTCAAACGGGCCAATAAAACGAGGGCTTAACTTTCCTCGCTTACTAAACCTCACTACCCCTTTCATAGGGGATACCCTCAGAAACACGTGGTCTCCCACCGCAAACTCCAAGTTACGTCGACGATTATCCGCATAAGACTTCTGTCTAGATTGTGCTGCTAAAAGATGCTCCCTGATCAACCGAACCTTCTCTAAGGTTTCCTACACTAGGTCTGGGCCTAGGGATTTAGCTTCCCTAAGCTCAAACCACCCGATAGGAGACTTGCAACGCCTCCCATACAAGGCCTCGAATGGTGTCATCTGGATACTTGCTTGATAACTATTGTTGTATGAGAAATCGATCAAGGGTAAGTGATCACACCAACTCCCTCCGAAATCTAGCACGCAGGCTCTGAGCATATCTTCTAAAGTTTGAATCGTCCTTTCCAATTGGCCATCGGTCTGGGGATGGAAAGCTGTGGTCAAATCCACACGTGTTCCAAGGGCCTCCTAAAATGCCCTCAAGAACCGCGAAGTGAATTGGGACCCTCTGTCAGATATGATGGATACTGGGACACCATGAAGTCTGACTATCTCGTCAATGTACAATTAGGCATACTGTGCTGTACTGAAGGTTGTCTTTACTGGCAAGAATGTGCTGACTTGGTCATCTTGTCTACTATCACCCATATGGAGTCGAACCCCTTGGTGGTCCGAGGCAACCCAACCACGAAGTCCATAATTATCCTCTCCCATTTCCACTCTGGAATATCTATCTGCTGGAGTAATCCTGCTGGCCTCTGGTGCTTAGCCTTGACTTGCTGGCACACTAAGCACTTAGCTACAAAGTCACCGACATCTTTCTTTATACCATCCTACCAGAACAACTGTTTTAGATCTTGATACATCTTAGCCGATCCTAGATGCACCAAGTATGCTGCATTGTGAGATTCCTCCATCACCTTTCTCCTCAGCTCACCCACTGCAGGTATGCATAAATGGTTCCCAAGGTACAACACACCTTCAGCATCAACTGAGAACTCTATATTCTCACCCTTACGAACCTCCTCAATTAACTTAGCTAGCTTCGGATCTTCGCCCTGCTGTTCCTTGATTTGCCCCACCCAGGTTGACTGAGCCCTGATGTGAGCTAAAAAACTCCCTGTATCACTAAGACCGAACTGAACTCCCTCAGCTTCTAGCTTGTGGATATCCTTTACTAACAACTGTCTCACTGGCGCTATATGGGCTAAACGGCCCACTGACTTCCTACTCAAAGCATCTGCCACTACATTCGCTTTTCCTGGGTGATATGAGATTGTACAGTCATAATCCTTTAGCAACTCAAGCCATCTACATTGTCTTAGATTTTGATCCTTATGTTGAAAGATGTACTTTAAGCTCTTGTGGTCTGTGAAGATCTCACAAGTCTCTCCGTATAAATAGTGCCTCCAAATCTTCAAGGCAAAAACCATTCTGCCATTTCTAGGTCATGCGCAGGATAATTTTGCTCATGCTTCTTGAGTTGCCGTGAAGCGTACGCTACAACTCGGCCATGCTGCATCAAGACACAGCCAAGTCCAATTCTTGAAGCATTGCAAAATACCGAAAAACCTCCTGTCCCTGAAGGTAATACCAAAACTGGCATTGTGGTCAAACATGTTTTGAGCCTCTGAAAACTTTCTTCACACTCTTCTGTCCACTGGAACCTGACATTCTTCTGTGTTAACTTGGTCATGGAAGCTGTAATCCTAGAGAAGTCCTGAACAAATCGCCTGTAATATCCTGCTAATCCCAAGAAACTACGGACATCTGAAACTGTTGTAGGTCTAGGCCATTGCTGTACTGCTTCCACTTTCTTCGGATCTACTAGAATACCATCCTTAGAAACTATATGTCCAAGGAATGCCACCCGATCCAGCCAAAACTCACATTTGGAGAATTTAGCGTATAACTTATTCTCCCTCAAAGTCTACAGAACTATCCTCAGATATTGCTCATGCTCCTCCGTATTCTTGGAATACACTAAGATGTCATCAATGAAGACAATTACAAAGTGGTCTAAAAATGGCTTAAACACCCTGTTCATTAAATCCATGAAGGTTGTTGGGGCATTGGTCAACCCAAAGGACATCACTAAGAACTCATAATGACCATAGCAAGTCCTAAAGGCTATCTTGGGTATATCTCCATCCTTAATCTTCAGCTAATGGTAACCAGATCGAAGGTCAATTTTGGAAAAACATGTTGCCCCCTGAAGCTGGTCAAAAAGATCATCAATGCGAGGCAAGGGATATCGGTTCTTGATCGTCACCTTGTTTAGCTGCCTGTAATCTATACACATCCTTACGAACCGTCCTTCTTCTTGACAAACAACACTGGAGCATCCCATGGAGAGGTACTTGATCGAATGAACCCTTTGTCTAACAACTCTTGTAATTGCTCTTTCAATTCTCTTAACTCTGCCGGAGCCACGCGGTGTGGAGGTATAGAGATGGGCCTAACTCCTGCCTCAAGCTCTATCCCAAACTCTAATTCCCTCTCCAGTGGCATACCCGGCAAATCATCTGGAAACACGTCTGGGAACTCATTGGCCACTGGTACCGTGTCCAAACTTGGTGCTTCTGCCTCTACATCCCTGATTGCAGCTAAAAACCCATAACTACCTCTATCCATCAACCGTAGTGCACTCATAGCTGATATCAAGCTTGTCGGTGTTGAACATCTTGTACCCAAAAACACTCTTGGCTCATCACCTGGGACCTCAAATCTCACTGTCTTACGATAACAATCTAACACGGCATGGCATGGGGCTAACCAGTCCATACCCATAATAACATCAAAGTCAAACATGTCCAATACTTTCAAATCTGCTAGTGCTTCCATGTCGCCAACTTTGACTCCGCATGATCTATACACTGTCTGAATAAGGATAGGTTCTCCCAAAGGTACCCCAACTAAAAACGGCTCCTCAAGATCCTCAGGAAATCTCTCGAACAGGATAGCAAAGAATGGGGACACATAAGAGTGGCTGGACCCCGAGTCAAATCATGTCATAGTATCGAAGGAACATACTGTTGTCATACCTGTTACCACTTCATTTGAAGCCTGAGTGTCTTGACGGGTCAAAGCAAACAAACGGGGCTGTCCTCCACTACCTTGGCCTCTACCGCCTGCTCCTCTACCATATGCACATCTACCACCGAGGCCCCTGCCCCCGACTCCATGGCCTGCCTGAGTGACAGAGCCACCCTGAGCTGTCGACTGGAGAGACTGCACTGACATGGAGGGGTTAGCTGACCCTTGACTAGAAGCTCCCTGCAACAACGGGCACTCTCTGCACTTGTGGGCCAGCTGGCCACACCCATAACATACTGAGGAAATAAATAAACACTAACCCTGATGTTTCTTCTCGCAAGTCGGGCATCTTTGGATGTAATCGACATGAACCACATCCCACTATCGATCGCCCTCTACTCTGAGTCTGTAATGCAGCTGGGCGTAACAGGATGGGCTCTAAGAGGGCGACCCTACCTGATTGACCCTGCTGTTAGCCTTGATGATGGTGACCGTTGCTTGAACCTGCTTCGCCCGAGAAAGAGCCGTGAGCTCTAGCCTTCTTATTGGCCTCTGACATCGCTCTACGCTCTGCTAAGCCACTCTCAAGACCAATCGCTGTGTCTACCACCTGAGCATAGTCCATGGTCCCAACGTGGGGCTGAAAACTGAGGAACATATCCCTGGGCAAACCTTGCACAAAACGTCTCACCCTAGCTGTCTCTGTTGGTATCATGCTGAAGGCTGCCTGTGACAGATAAGTGAAACGCTCATCATACTCTGTAATTGTCATGCCTGGAGTTAAACAGAGCTTCAAAAACTCCTCGATCATCTATGCTTGCCGGCTCTCTGATATGAATCTCCGCATGAAGGCTTCCTTGAACAGTTCCCAAGAAGGTGAGCTAACAATCCCATGCCTCTGTCGGAACTCCTAACACCATAACTCTGCTTGGCCTCCCAGCTGGAAGCCAGCCAACTCCACCGCTCTCTCTAAAGAACAATGAATAGCACCAACTATCTTCTCTACCTGCCTAAGGAATTCCTGGGGATCTTCAGTCGTCAGACGCCTATTGAAAGTAGGCGGGTCCATCCTCTTGAAACGCTCTAGGGCTGAGTCATCGGTACCTCTAACTGGAGGCAGCTGTGTAGTCGCCTCTAGCTGCCTGGTCATCACATCTGTTAAATTTGCCACCATTTGTTCAAAAGCTCTAAGGCGAGCACTGTCACTGGATGCATCGCTCCTAAGGCGACGGTGAAGGCATGAAGGGTGTACGGGTGGCATGGTCACACCTGTGAAAGAGAGGACATATAGCAAGATCATGAGTTCCAAGAAAAGACAGACTCTTATTGAACCTAGACATGGGTGACTCTTTCCTAAAGGCCTCAAATAACACTACATCAATGCAAATGGGTGCGCTTCCATTTACATAGATGCCATGTTATTTGTGGACACTTGCTCCAATAATATGTAGGGAAACCTATGGCTCTGATACCACTTTGCCACGACCCGCCTAGGGAACGTGACCGGCACGTGAGGGATTGGGTCCCCACGGAAGCCTCTGGTAGCGTGACAGACTAACATGCATAAACAACTCAAATAGATTCAAAATATCTCAAGTTCAACTGAAATCCCATAATTTGAAAATATTTCTAAAACATAAATCCTGAATAAAGAACTACATAAAATCCATAATCTGGGCCGAAGCCAAACATAAATAAATAAATGACCGAAATTTCAAAAATAACTAAAATAATATAATGCATGTCTGGAATCCTGCCTACACAATTACTGGAGCACTACTAGACTAACATAACCCATAACAAGCTCCACTCCAAAGCAAAACTTACCAAGGGAGGCTGCAACACTACTGAGGAGGATCCTGTGGTGCAACTGAACCTGTAACTATATCTGTAGGGGGGAGGAAAAGAGAGGGGTGAGTTCATCAAAGCTCAGTGAGTGAGCCTCCACTCACAACCCGCATGGGACAACAATAACTTACATAATATATACATGCGACTGATGTAAAATATTTTATATATATATATATATATATATATATATATTTATTTACATATATCTGAATTGAAAATAATAATTTAACTAATCCATATCAATAATTAGTAGAGAAACAAAAATTATTCCATGCATATATATATGAGCTGAATAGCTGAATTTAAGCCAATGGCTAATCTGATGGGCACCTAACTAGGTCCCATAATGGACACCTCACTAGGTTCCTTGTTGTGGGTGAGCTAGTCCTCTAGCGGACCACTTGGTACCAAGGTTAACGATCATTCCTGCAGCCATTAACTCGCTGATCTGTTTCTCACTGTTTATTGGCTAAAAACTAATAGCAACAAAGTTCATTGTTCTTACTATTCATACAAGACTGGGATTCATGAAATTTGTGACAAATAAAATAAATCTAAATCATACATGCAGCAAGTATGGTCCCATGAGTTTTCTAAGATAATAATTTATCATGATAATTACAAAACAATAATTTTCTAAAATTTCTATAATCCATAAAGCACATTCTCTAGGCATAGATCATTCTAAAATTCCATAATAATGTATATAATATTAGAAAAATAATAATAATGACCAAAAGTATGGCCATGAGCTTAAACTCACTCACCGTTTGTAGCCGGGAGTGTGCTTTCACTAACAACTTGACTTTGGGGAGCGGGAATGGCACCGGTAACTGCCAAACAATATAATGAAAATATAACCAATTTGATTTATTCGCCCAAACTAAGTTTGGGATGATAGGGAGGAAGAATGGTGAGAGAAAACCATGCCTGACAATACCCAAACTCACAGACTAGATAAAAAGGAGAAGGAATTAGCTAAATTCCATGGAGATGACTACTTGAAGGGATTAATCAGAGAAAATTGAGAGAACCATGTTTTTCTCTCTAGGAAAAAATCCTTGGGCAGCTAGGGTTCTTGGAAGAATATTTAGGAGTATTATGATGTGCCAAATATATACTAGCACACAAAAAAAAACCCCCACACGGCACTGTTTGGCATCCCGCGTGCGCCCGTAGCGTGGAAGCACCGCGTTACAACAAACTGGGATTTTAACTTCGGTTTGAAAAGGTGTGTGACATTCCATATGTACATATATATAGTAAAACTAAAACTAACACCGGCAAAGAATAATACCAAGGTGACTTGTAGCATGTTGGTTTTATAATAATAATAATAATAATAATAACAGTAAGAAATGATAGTAAAATATATTCCCTTGAACTCCCAACGTAATTCACAGGAACATTGCATACTTTGTTAATTCTCTTTGAAATAATAATAATATAATAGTAATAATAATAATACCTATCATGCTATATATATATATATATATATATATATACACACATAAAATAGCGCAACGCATATCATTATCTTTGAAGTAATACTAATAGTAGTAATAATAATAATTTATATACAACTAAATCTCATATTTGGGGATATTACACTATCATTGAAGGTAGGAACTCTCCATAGCCTAAGGACTCTAACACTAACCCTCCAAGACTTATCATCACCACATTCTTTGATTAGCCTCACTAAGTCAAAGCTTCCTGCCATAGTATATACCAAAATTTTACCACAAGCTATAAAGCAGATTAAATCAGAAAGAAAAGAAGAGCTCACTGAAACTGAGTGTGAAAGTGAAGTTTGTGCATAGATATATATAGGCTAAGTTTGATGGTGCAAATTCAGCTAAATAAATGCAACATCTACATGATTACTGTAAGTAGATGAAGTTAATGGACATTGTCACCCAAGGCCTATAATAGGGTACAACTATTGAATATAGGTGAGGAGTTATTAGTCGAGAGCATTGAGGAAAATTTTATGAGTTTGTGAGAATTGAACCTCTCTTTATAATGGTACAGGAAATAGCAAGTTAGACTATTTTTTCCCTCACCTTCTCTCTCAGTGAGTCAATGGATGCATCAGCTTTGTGCGTCATAATAACAAACCTCAAACATAAAGCATGTTAAAACTAACTCACTTTCATGGCACAGGATTAGTTGGCCCCCCTACATTGGGGACCAACATTACTCTGGCTAAAAAATTTACAAAATACTCCCTCCGCATATTTTTAAAAGAGTGTACAAACTATGTTATTTTGCAATAAATACCTTCTACTATACTCACCTAACAATTTTACCTAGGAATCAAACACCAAATCTCTTTTCATTCCCCTTTCATTGAAGCTCGAACCTAGCAGACCAGCGGTAGCGCCGAGGAAGCCACCAGCGACAAGGCCCTGAGGAAGCAACTAGCAGCAAAGGCCACCCACTTCGACAACTGAAGAAGTGAAGAAGCCACAAATTCTGTAGAGAAGTTGTGATTAAATGTTATTATCATTATACCTGATATATAATTTTAATTCTAAAATATAATTAGATATGCAATGAATAAAAGAATATAGTCGGTATTAATTCACAAAATATGTACTACTTATAATCATGTGCATTTTCAATATTTTATATTATTATAAGTTATACATGTTTGTTTAGGGTAAAAATAAAAGTTTTCATAAAAGTTATTACAGTTTAAATAAAATCATACGCATAAGAAATAGAGAAATAAAAAAATTTATAAATAAATTCAAGAATAATTTATCTTAATTATTTAGGTACATTCATTGGTAGATGATTTATTATGAAGATTTAGATATAAATAAATTCCTGGTGGTTGATTATTATATAATAGTGAAGAAGCTCCTAAAATCATTTAGCATCAATCAATACAAACAAGATCCAAAAATGAGAAAGACAAATGGAAATGCTTTCGCTTGATCATTTGCTAATATTAAGTTTAGTGTTTAGGCTAAATTTTAATTAATAATTTACCGTTGAAATTAAAATTAAATGGAAGAACACATCTAGGCCAAAGAAGAAAATAAAGATGCAAGAAAATGACAAGGCAAATATTTTTTGCTTTTCTTTGGCTTAAAATAATATTTTTATATGTTTTATTAAAATATTTTTTAAAAAAATCAACAAAACTTGAACAGTGCGAGTATGCCTAAAATCATGATATTAGAATATGTGCTGATATGTGCCTAAACTCGAACAGTACAATTTTCTTCTCGTTTATTACATTATATCATGATATATTTAATTATATTAAAAAATAAAAGCATAAAATCAATGCACAGAACTCGAGAGCTCCGAATTTCCCTGTCATGGATTTTCCAAAGCCTCTTTTGCGACTTATTTACATTTTTTTTTTCTAACTACACTCTTTCTTTACTTTTTGATCCAACTACATTTATTTTTATTGAGACATAACTTTCCATACCTTCTACTATAAATAACATCTATAAAAATACTTTCATATATGTAATAACATACAAAAAAAAGATAATTCAATTTAAAATTTATGAAATTATTATATCTAGTTTTCCTCAAAAATCTTTAAAAATTTATTTGCTTCAAAACTTTATTTGTTGTGAACCTCTCACTCCTTATTTGTAGTGAACCTCTCTGTCCCTTAACATCCAAAATAAATGTTTACCCTATATCTTTAAGAACTTGTGGAACTTGATCTAAGCATACTCATCCTTTGATTGGACACTGTAAAAAGACTATTTATAAAACAATTTTGAAATATATAGCAAATTCTGCCTAACATGTGAGCGTTGACAGGCAGTAGATAATTCATCTGTAGTATGGAAATAAAAAAAACTATTGGGAAGAAACTAACAGTCTAACACCTTTCATATAGTGCAATTATATAGGATCACCTAAACTAGAAGAACAAGAGACCACCAACGACAACAAATGAGAAGCATGTAGCTGAGTTTTCTTCACAAATTTCTGAAGAGTTTCTTCTAAACTTCTGTAACACAATCAATCCAAAACCATAGTGTTTTTCTATTTTGAACTTTGCATTGGTTTAATTTTGTGTTTCAGTTGGGAATGATGGCCATAGGATTAATTTTGGGTTACAATACTCAAATAAAATATTCATTATTTTATTAACTAGCCATTGAATTTTCAATTCGATCCATCTCTTAACAATTTTAGTGCCCATCACCATGCTGGCATGCATTCTACTAAGATTCAAACAACATTAAATAATCTAATCTCAGTCACCTAAATTTAAATGTAGCAAGTAAGTTAAGATTTGAAATGAATCACAACATAAAAGAAATAAGAAGGTATTGGAAATGATGGCCAGTGGAAGCATCCTAGATCCTAGGGAGGCCTCATAATGACGAAGCCATCACGCTTGAAATGAATAGCGGTAACAGGGTCGGAATGAGTGGAGGGTCCTGTCATCGAAGGCAGAGACGACAAAAGGGGCAGTTGGAGCTCAAGGAGAAGCCCAGATCAACGACGCTTGGGTACCTCCATTTTTCCACCAACACCATCTTCCCTTCTTCTTCACCCACTGTACTTCCATTTTTCCAATAGCAAACCCCAAAATACACCTTCCTTAGTTTTTGCTCTGTTTCACCAAGGGAAGAAGGTAGAGCGCGTGGCCTTCATAGTCTTACACAGAAAAAGGGTAGATGAGAAAATAATATTTTCAATAGTGACTCATTAATAAAATAATTGTAAAATCCATGTACTTGGAAGTGAACCATTAGATAACAAATTTTAAACATTCAATAGTTAAAATCCATTTACAAACTCGAACGAACATTGGTCCTGTATATAGGGGAGACAACTAATCCTAAGCCCACTTTCATTCAAAATCAACTTTGGAAAAGCATATCCCACATGCAAACCCTAAGCCCACTTTCATTCAAAATCAACTTTGGAAAAGCATATCCCACATGCAAACTCAATCCAAAGCCACAGTTCCAACGTTAGCCTTTAAAAAGACCATTTTCCCCCGAGCATGTTGGTTACTACAACATAGATACACTCATCCATTTGTATAGTTCTTTCGATTTTTTCTCATTGAATTGCTCAATGGCCAATCAAGACTCCCTCTCACTTTACGAAAAAATCTGGCCAAAATACACACTTTCAAGGTTGATGGATTCCTTGATTTTGCTCCTCCTTCTCTTGCTTCTTGGTTACCGTGCATTCTCCTCTGACAACCACTCTTTTTATTGGTTTCTTGCTTCCCTATGCGAGTCATGGTTCACCTTCACTTGGGTTCTCATAATCAGCACCAAATGGAGTCCTGCACACACCATAACCTACCCAGACCGTCTCTTGTCTCGGTACGGTGCTTAATACTCCCTCCATTCCTTAATAATTATCGTGGTGTCAAAAATCATGTCATTTCCATATATTAAAAAACTAGTGTAGCTCGCGAGAAATGCAAAGGCTTCTCATCATATTATTATATGAAATTTCCAGAAGCAGTTTTCTAGCTAATACTCTGTACTATTATAACTTGTAGGCGAAATTGTGCAGATCTTACGTTTGGATTTCAGTTTTGCATCTTTGCATCCTCTAAAGAATGCAAACTGAATTTTAATTTCATTTTACCGGGCTTAACAAAATTATGTTAAGTTATATCTTTAGTATCAAACTACCGTTTGAGTAAACACGAAAAAAAAAAAAATCTTTTCTGTTACACCAAGCTATGATTTGTTGCTTTCTTTTTGTGTTTTTGTGTTTTGTTTAATTATATGGTTAAGCGTGTGATGTATTGCTCCCCTCTGTCGTTGGAGGATGTTGAGCTTTTCTACTTAAAATTAAACCAAGCCAGCCATAATCTGAAAAATATGAACCAAACATACTCTTACACGCTTGCCTTTTCTTATTAATCTAATTGGTGAGCTTATATTATTCGGTTCATGCAATTATTAATTATTTTGTTCAACAGGGTACCTGATCTTCCAGCAGTGGACTTGTTTGTGACAACGGCAGATCCAGTGCTTGAACCACCCATCATAACAGCGAACACTGTGCTGTCTCTGTTGGCGCTTGATTACCCAGCAAACAAGTTGGCTTGCTATGTTTCTGATGATGGGTTCTCTCCTCTTAACTTACATGCTCTTTTGGAAGCCTCCAAATTTGCTAAGCTTTGGGTACCTTTTTGTAAGAAGTACAATGTACAAGTTAGAGCACCCTTTAGATACTTCTCTGATGAGGCACCGCCCAACAACAGTGATTAATTTCCAGAATTCAAGCAAGGATGGTTAAGAATGAAGGTAATTTAAGTGCTAAGGCTAAGCCATGCATTGACCATTTTACTGACCCGTTAATTTGGAGCAAGCTTTCATCTCAATTTTTTATTTTTGTTTTTTGCCAATCAAAACTTAAAGATGATAAGTGTGGTTTTGTTTCCATTTGATAGGTGGAAAATTATTTTTTAAAAAATATTATTCATACTAGTTATGTATGAAATATTGTACTAACTTTAACATCATCCATTGTTGGATGAATTGTTTATTACTTGAATTAAAGTAACAAGAATATCACTCTTGGGAGAAGATTTTTTTTAGTTACTTTACACTTTGATTTCCAAAAGATATTTGTTTGAATGCTTCGTCCTTCAAAGATTAAATGCATATATTTTTATTTTTAAAATTAAACAATCCTAACGAGAAAATTATACATATATCACTCCTTACAAGATTAATTTTTCGATACATTAGTCTCTGAAAGAATAAGTACAGTTTTTAACAAGTCTTTGATTAGTTGCTCGAAAAATTAACTTTTAATATATTTAATCTTCTAGAGACTGATGTCCATCTGACTTTCTTATTAATAGATTAAGTGTTTATATTCAATATTTTTTAGAGTAGGGTTAGGTGTACATAATATTATATAATAAATTTATAATAATACTTTTAATATTATTTTATCTTTTAAAGAGAGTGAATATTGATACATTAAAAAATAAATAATATTATAATAATTATAATAATATTATTATGTAATTTTATTTTACATAATTTTTTTTTATTTGGTAAAATGTCAAATTGAACAAGTCTTGATTAGTTTTAGCCAGAATGCACGGCTATGAAACAAGTAATGTGGATGGGGCTACGGAGAAAGATACTATTCGCAAATCGCAAGGCTCTCGAAGCTAAAAGATGGCTCCCTTCTATTTTGTCTTGATTTGCAGGATGAGTATGAGCACCTCAGCCATAGAATTCAAAATGCAACAGAGAAATCGGTTATGCTCGACGGAGAATTTTCCATTTTCTCAACAGCACAGCGGAATAATCATCCAACAATAATCAAGGTAATTCAAGTATTAAGAAACTTCAGCAGCAAAATGAGTATTATATGAAGTATATAATATAAATTATAAGAAACCTATTAGAAGGCTTTCCTTTTACCAAATCTCCATTGACTATGAAACGAAATTTCTACCGAAATTACAATGATTTAGAAAACTAATCACAGTTTAATAATAAAAAAAACCTAATCACAGTAAGTTTTAAGATAGGTGCGAGGTGAGAAAAAGATGCGATATAAAAACTAGTTTGAAGGTTGATGAAAAATTTGTAACGTAAAATTTTGAAAGTTTAAGCTCTAAGCACTTTCTTTCACTCCAAAGTTCAAACCCACCGACATATTATTAGACTTCTCATCATTTTATCAAATCACATGTCATCTTTATCTATTCTTGTCATCATGTCCCTGTTTCAGGAAACATCTTCCGTACCATTTATCCATGAAAACCAAAAAAGAACTTGAACGCGTTGATTTGTGAGAATATTTTTTTATTTTTTATTTTTATATTCTAAAAAGTATTTTTATTTTTCAGGTTATTAAAATTAAGAAATGTATTTAATTTATAATATGTTCTATTTTTTAAAAATAAAAATAATAAAAATATATTTAGTTTGTCTAATTCTAAAATATATTTTTAAAAAGTAAAAATAATAAAAATATATTTGATTTGTTTGTTCTTAAAATATAGTTCTCAAAATTAAATTTAAGATAGTAAAATGAGTTTAATTTTAATACATCATTAGTATAAAATTTTTTACACTATCATTCAATTACATCAATAAGTATGGGTAACTCTGTTCTCTATTATTTCAAAAGTTGTACAAATGGAAGAATTTCATTTGATAAAAAAAGGTAAACATTTTACACCATTAGAGCATACAAATTAAATCCTAGTAAAATTACATATATTTGATTTGCATTGACTATCTAAAAATATTTATAAAAATAATAAATAACTCTTTAAAAGATTAATATTAAGAATCAAATAAATTTCTCACTTTTTTTTTTAAATGTAGGTATAATCACAGGAAACATATATTCAATAAAAAATAGCATAAATGATACAAATAAATCTATTAAACTTTGAAAAATAATAAACAATAAAAATGTCAAATATAATTGGCTTATTTTTAAAAAGAACACAATAGCTACACGAGTATACAGTTTGGCTTATTGGCTTTGTGATATTTTCTACCGATAAAAAATGGAACAAAAAATTAGGAGCTTCCACATGTCATGGCTAACGAAATGTGATTTATACTTCACTATAGCCAGTATGGTTCTCACTTCTCAGCATCAGCTAGACCCAAAAAAAAAAAAGAAAGAAAAGAGGTGTGGTGTCCATGGTGAGGCATTGAAAATTCAAGAGAAGGATATTGATTTTTCAATGACATGTTTAAATGCGGTTCACTTAAATGAACATAAGGCAATTTTCTCATATTTATTCTCACGCTACCGCTTGAAAATATTTTCTGTGGTTAACAAATAAAATGTTGAAAAAGTGAAAATGCTAAAAATGAGGATCTGATGTTTTCAAATTTTTATTTTTTTAAAAAATATTTTCACAAAGATTAAACTAAAATTATTTTCATTGTTGTTTCCGGTTGAAAACAGGAAATACACAAAGCAAATAGTCTCTAATATTTTTGTTTTCTTTTTATGCATAAGTAGATCCACTATTTGGTAAGAAAACGAAATATACCAGGTGTTTAATCACATTTAATGAGTGTAGGTAAATGCTCAAAAAAGTGGGTAAGTTCATTTGTCACATTTTAAGATAGATTTATATAGTGCACCATACTTTATCTCCTACACCATGGCAAAAGCCGTGGAAGTAAAAGTACTCCTAAATTATTGTTACTGTATTAGATGTTGAGTGCGGCATTTACATACATCACCCTGTCAGCGTAAAGAAATACGTACTCCAATCGGGAAATTATTTTTTTTTATAGGGAACGAAGTAAACAATACTTTACATGTTATATTAACAAAAAATTATGCTACTGTGATCTGCTGTTAGGGACACTGTAATCGAGAGGTTTCAATTGGATATAATGATTAGTCAAACCCTGTCATTGGCAAAGTTTGCACAACTCGAGGACGTTTAAGAAATAATATTTTACTAATAAAATAGTCAATAGCGAAATTTTATTTAAAAAATTATAATTTATTTGTAAAATATTATTATTGATAATATTTGGATTAAAAACTTAATATTTTATCCATTTTATTTAAAAATTAATATTTTATTCATAAAATCTTGCTATAAGTGAAATTTTGTTTGAAAAAAATTATTTTATTGAAACATATCTAAAAAAAAAATGACCCACTCCTATCTTTTATACTCTCTAGTCTCTTCCACTAGTTATTTCCTATCACGAATCATTTCTCATAAGCAATAATGCATTTACAAAGTAGTAGCAGTCCAGGCGGTTCGTGTCGCCAGCGACCACTGGTCAGCGGACAGTGGATACCCCATTCAAACAAGAAAAATATCCCGAACACTAAATTTCTCATTTGTCCTATATGAAAAGTAGAGTTTATGTCATACCGAAAAGAGAAAAAGAAAACGTCATTTTTATCTCTGAAATTATATATATAAGTTATTTTTATCCCTAAAATTTAAAAATTAATTATTTAATTTTTGAAATTGTATTTTGTAGATCACGTTAATTTCTGATCAAAAAATCATCGGTCAAACTTAATATTTTACTGACATGTGGCATGTCATATGTCAATGACGTGACATGCTGATCCCATATGACATACTGATATGGCATGCCACGTTAGCATGTTGACGTGTTATGCTAACGTGGTATCAGACTTTGAAATTTTAAATGTGTCAAAAAAGTTCCTGAAATTTTCTAAACTGTGTTAAAAAAGTTTCTGAAACTTTCTAAAATGTGTCAAAAGAGTCTCAAATCCTAAATTTCTCCTCTTTTAATTCATAAAATCTAAATCCTTAATAATTTTTAAACACACTTATTTCTCTTTCATTTTCACACTTTTTCTAAATAATCCAAATTTTTAAATATTCTAAATATAATTAAGAGCATGATTAGTTCAAATTTGAGACCCTCCATGTTTAATTAATATAATTAATTTATTAGCTATTACATTACATTTCTTGGAATTATGTTATGCTCACTCACATGTGATTACTCATTTAAATTTGTGCACCTTTAGAACTTATATGATTGATAAATTATTTTTTAGAAGTCGGATTCTTTAAAATAAAAATAAAGACCAAAGCAAAATGAACATAGTAGTAGTTACATCACAAGTTATTTAGAATAAACGCAATATAAATATGAATATAAAATCAAAGATATCATACAAAAGAGCTTACACTAATTTTTTTATATTGAATTGACCTGTAATGTTGCAATTTTGAACAAGAGCTTCTTTAAGATCATTCTAAGAGCTTCTCTAGTAAGCTTATACGTATTCAAGATTCCTCTAACTCTACTTTCTTTTTTTCAAGACACTCTCACATTTTTTAACTTACTTACTCAACTCGCTAGCCTTCTTCGCTCACAACAACCACAATATAATTCTCAATGACTTTTTTAAGTTGTTTGAGGAGAAAACATTGAACTTGAATGGAATATGATATTCAATGATAACCCTCTTCTCTGATGCATAATAGTTACGACATGAAGTCATATATGTAGGTTAAGAAATGGAAACGTTGATAGTAAAGACATTTCTCTCTTTCATTTTTGGCATGTAGTCATATATGTACTTGATTTTTTTTCTTTTTTGATGCTCACAGTTCATAAATATAAATTGTATAAATTAGTTATGTTAGTTAAATATAAAAGGTTTCAAATTTGGACTAATCAAGCTCTTAATTATATTTAGGATGTTTAAAAATTTAGATTATTTAAATAAGGTGTGAAAATGAGAGAGAATTAAGTGGGTTTAAGAATTATCAAAAATTTAGATTTTACAAACCAAAAGAGGAGAAATTTAGGATTTGGGACTTTTTTGACACATTTTAGAAAATTTCAGGGACTATTTGACACATTTAAAATTTCAAGGATTTTTTTGTCACATTTTAGAAAATTTCAAGGTCTAATGTCACGTTAGCATGCTGACGTGGCATGCAGAATGTAATTTCAAGGACCAAATAGTTAATTTTTAAAGTTTAGGAAGAAAAGTGACTCACGCGTGTAATTTCAGAGACGCAAATAACACTTTACTTTAAAAAAAAAAAAAAAGGCAAAATGTAGAGTTTATGTGAAGAAGAGTATAAGACGTGGCAAAATTGGTGAAATGTAGTACACACTATTAGTTTAACACTTACAAATATTTATAGACAATAAAGATAAAAATTAAAGTTTATATTTTTAAATAAATATTACGTAAAATTTAAAATTAATAGACTGGGTATTAATACAGTATTTAAGATCTAATTGGTTGAAAAACCATTTCTTTATAAGAATACTATATAAATTGGGGGTTCGATCATCATCACCACTTTCCTATTTTCAAATATCCCCTTTCCCTTAAAAAAATACTTCTCTAAACTCTACCCTATAGTTTTTCTCGAAAGAATTAGGGAGGAAAGAAAATGATAGAGAAAAAATGGGGGAGAGGTGAATTTTCTCTCGCTTAAAACCAACCAGAGAAAATGATAAGAAAAAAGAAAACTCATCCTGGATACCATAAAGAAATTTTCTCTTTTAAAATAAGGGGAAAAGTGAGATTGTGACTATATATGTGGGAATTTACAAATTTGCCCTTAGAGTTTATATTTTAATCATAAAAAACAAACACTATGAATATCATTTAGATATCATTACATTTTCTTTCCCCTCACTTTTTTTTTTTCACAATCAAACGGTAAAAGAAAAAATATACTTTTCTCTTTATTTTTTCTCCTGTTCATTTTTTTCACTCATTTTCTCTCTGTCCATATATATATATATATATATATATATATATATGTGTGTGTGTGTATGATAGAAATGTATATTATATAGTCATTTGATTACATCATTCATTTATATGATTTCTCAAGTATATCATGATTGATATGATAATATTGAATGACTTTATAAATTTGTTGGCACTATAAAGAAATTAAATCCATATATATTATATATATTCAAATCTTACATGACTTAATTTTATGTAATAGTTAGAACCAAAGCCCAACAAATCTTCAAGTATCTAGCATCTTAGAAAATAAAACGAAGACACAAGTTATTCATTTGAGAAATGATTCAGCCTGACAGCCTCCTAACAAATTATACTACGCATTCCAGTTTAAAAAAAAAAAAATCTCCTACACATTCCCGTAATTACTTATTTACTAAATGAAGGAAGAGTTGATTATTTTTTAAAATTTCAAAACATTAATTGTATCTTTTTTTTAAAACTCGTTTAGTATTTAGAAGATATTTAGAAAGTTATATATTACTCTATTTATTTTCACATTTAATTTAAATCTAACTAAATTGCACATAGCATCTTAACAAAAATTTTACCTCATGCTGTTAGGTAATATGGGAGAATAAGGAAGGTCTTTCGGATGGGATACCGCACTTAATCTACATATCACGGGAGAAGAAGCCTGAGTATCCGCATCATTACAAGGCTGGTGCTATGAATGTATTGGTAAGTTTTTTTGCATTTTTATTCCTGAATTCTTGGAATTCTTAGGGTATGTTTGGATTGATGGAGCGAAACAGAGCGGAGTGATATTTGAACTTGCTCTATTGTTTGAATTTGTCAAATTTAGATGAAATGAATTGGAAATAGACGGACTTTATTCCATCCATTCTTCTCAACCTCCTTCCCTCTCAAATTGGGTGGAATAGGATAGAAAGGAAAATACCTAATATGTGGTTTAGAAAGTTAAGTGTTTTAGAGTAAAAAATCTTCTTACTCACTCCATTCATTATTAATAGTTGTTTTGGAGAACCAATATAAATTGGTACATTAGAAAATTAATATATCTAACCACAATTTCTAATGTACCAATTTGTGCCGGTTTAACAAGATGACTGTTAATAAAGAATAAGGGGAGTATTTCATATCATTATATGTATACAATTCAAAAAGTTACATTAAAAATATAACTAAAACGAGGCAAAAAACAAATAACCCACCCAATTAGTGATGTATATTTGATAATATAGTGTGAGAAAATCTATCGCTTCCAAAGAAAGCACCAAAGAATTTCTTTGAAGCCAATCTCATGCACATGATACAAAATTGATACCCTGGTTATTCTGATCCAATATTTCTCATTATTTGTATCATGAACAGACAAGAGTCTCCGGATTGATGACAAATGCTCCCTTTATCCTGAACGTAGACTGTGACATGCATGTGAACAATCCAAAGATTGTTCTACATGCCCTGTGCATTTTGTTGGATCCAAAGGGAGAAAAGATGGTTGCATTTGCTCAATGTCCTCAGCAATTCTATGATGGAATAAAGGATGACCCTTTTGGAGATCAACTGGTGGCTGTATTTGTGGTGAGTCAAATTACTCAGATCAAACAATATTATTGTTAATAACCTTAGGGAAATTTAATTAGCAAAAATGTTATGAACTATATACTAACACGTTTGATAACCGCTTTTCTTTTTGAGAAACAATCTGCCTCTGAAAACTTTTACTTGTAATAATAAGCCAAAATGCAAGTAAAATTAAATAAGCAAGAGTACAAACAAGCTTCATTTTTCTTGTTTTTTCTCCTCATGCAGTACATAGGGGGCGGAATTGCGGGAATTCAAGGGATTTTTTACGTAGGGACAAATTGCTTTCATAGGAGAAAAGTTATTTACGGCCTTTCTCCTCCACATGATGACATTCAAAATGGAAAGAAGGATCTTGCTCCCACCAACGGTATTAAATATTATCCTCATTATTGCAAGAATTCCCACATGATTGCATGTCTTGATGCAAAATATGCTACACTACACTAAAAATTTAAAACATGTTATTATTATTTGCAGGAAAATTATCAGAAAAGGACGTAGTATTTGGAACTTCACAGGAGTTAGTCGAAGCAGCTACTCAGGCCTTGGAAGGGAAGAAATTTACTCCAAATTGCAACTCTCTTGAGGCAGCGAGGGAAGTTGCTCGTTGTACCTATGAATGTGGCACTGGTTGGGGTAAGCAGGTGGGCAACAAAAGTAATATATTCATAGGCAATAAATTGGTACACGTGAAATTGTTTCTTTTATTATTATTATTATTTATTCTTTTCCAAATCTAAGCCAAAAAATTGGATTATCATGTTTAAAAAAAGGTCTACACTAATTTTCTTGCCTAAGTCCCAACCTTGCATTTTCCTTGAGAGCATGTCATTAAATTTCCTTTTCACTGCGTATGTGGGATTAAGAAGTATGGTAGAAATTGGTAGAAAGTGAAATTGAGATCAGTGGTATACATGATAAAAGGAAAAGTAGTTCAAAATTTTATTATATATATACAAACAACTTTGTATGTATTCGATTTCTTGAGTTTTCTGATCAGCAGCTTTCAATGCGCTACTTTTGTAGCTGTACTGTACACGCCAAAAGAAAAGGGAAATGTACACTATTTCATAAGTTAACATAATGATTTGTTTGTAAAAGCTTATAAGATATTTTTACATGATCTTTAAAATTCAGGTTTTTCATTTTCAATATGTGGCCTTAAATTTTTTGAATTAAGTTTAAGTGCTTTGAAATTAAACTCTGTACACCAATTACTAGCCTGTATATGTGTTTTGAGAAAATTAGGTGGGTTGGATGTATGGATCAAAAGCAGAGGACACACTAACTGGGCTGAAAATCCACACAAGAGGTTGGAAATCTGCATTTTGTGGACCGGATCCAATGGCCTTCATGGGCTGCTCACCTCAAGATAGTGTAGTTCATTTGACCCAATTTAAGAGATGGGCCAGAGGGTTGCTTGAAATCTTCCTCAGCAAGAATTGTCCAATTTTTGCCACCGCTTTTGGTAAGCTCCAATTCAGACAGTGCCTGGGGTATCTTTGGCTCACTACCTGGGGCTTAAGATCTATCCCTGAAATCTGCTATGCTGCCCTCCCAGCCTATTGCATCATTACCAACTCCAGTTTCTTGCCTAAGGTGAGCACAATAACATATACAGCGATCACCATTTCAAGATAATATATTTTATCTTTGCTTTCTATTAATTTGTACAACTTTAAATTAGCCCAAACAAGTACCACCTACATTTTCAAAAAGTGTCCACTTAAACAAATTGATACATTAAAGAGTCAAAGATAAAATATACCAGTTTGTCTATATGAATACTTATTTGAGAATGGAGCTAGTATATATTATGGATATAATCCAAGTTTGAAGTAGCAACCACCTTTAAATAACCAAAAGTCCATACTAGTATACATTCAACATCTTCTGATTGATTGAGTGGACATTTTTTACTGCTTCAATTGTGTGTAAATGATGAACATACAGGAACTGCCTCTGTTGATTCCTATTACTTTAGCTCTCATCTACCAAATGTGTACTCTACTAGAGAACTTGAAAATCGGGTTGTCAGTTCGAACTTGGTGGAACAACCAGAGGATGGGAAGAATAACAACCATGAATGCATGGTTTTTAGCATTTCTGGAAATTCTACTCGAACGGTTGGGGATATCTCACACTTTCTTTGAAGTGACAAGGAAAGAACAACCTTCTTCGGGTGTGGGTGCAGATGAAAATGCTAGCAGGTTCACTTTCAACAAGTCTTCTATTTTTATACCTGGCACAACCATTTTGCTTGTTCAACTCACAGCACTGGTTATCTATTTCTTTGGATGGCAACCAAGGGCTAGGAGAAGTGGACATGGATGTGGGGTCGGAGAAGTGTTGTGCAGTGCATATTTGATGGTGTGCTACTTGCCATTTTTGAAAGGGTTGTTTAGGAAAGGAAAGTATGGGATACCCTTATCTACAATATGCAAGTCAACTGTGTTGGCTTTAATGTTTGTGCACTTTTGTAGAAGTACCATTACATATTGATCATGTTCATTTGGTCATCTTAATGTATTCTACTATCTTGGTTTCTTTGCATTATGTTTACATTGTAAAATTAAGTTCTTAGAGCTTGAAAGAACATTAGAAAGGAGACAAGTTCTATCATAAGAAAGATCTCTTGTAAGCACGTAATTAAGCACATATAATGTGTCAATGTAATCCATCAAATTTGTTGGTGCAGAGTCACCAACCAATTTAGAAAGGTTGCAATTATGCATCTACTATATATATGAAAAAACTTAAATGTTTTGACAGTGTTTAAATTCCTTGTGAGGCATCACCCAAGGCTACACTTAGGGCAGAACAAATCTTCTCTCTCCTCCATAGTTAGCCCTTCCAGCTACTTAGCAATCCATTCTCATTTTCCCTTTTTTTGATTTTTTTATTAGCTTGATGGGCCCATTGAGTGCCCAACATCCATGCTAAATGGATTTCACTCATTGTGAGATTCACTTTGTATTGTGAGAGCCACGTGGATGCGTCAATCTTCCACTACTATTTTTTGAATTAAAAAATATAAGTTGTAAAGAACAAATGTTGACCACTGAAATCCTTTGAAGACCTGATATCTTCTTTTAGTTGTCACCACTGAGCACGGTTCCCAAAGCTTTCTTCTGTAATGAAAAAGAAGGAAAAAATGGAAGAAAAAAAAAATAAAACTAGTCAAACTTTTTTGAGAAGCATTTTGTTTTGTTGTACACCTAACCAGTGCATGCGAAAATCTTTTTCGAGGAGCTTACCTCTTTGCCCCGATGCTAGCTGTGAACTTTTCCCGAAAATTTCCTTTCTCATGAATCAAAGGAATAAAGAAAGTTTGCAGCAATTTTGAGTAGATTGATTGCAACATATTTCGGTGAAAACTTCAGCTTCAACTTCATAGTACTTTTCATATGTAACAACAAATTCCAAGTAAAAACAAAGTTTGAATATTGGTATTTTCCACTATGCCCCCTTTCTCTATTCTCCTTTCTGCTCCTCCTTCCCTGGATCTCATTAATTCTCCAATCGTCAATACTTTCGGCAAAGCTATGCAACATACTACCACCGTTAGAGTGATAGCACAAGCGCAAGATTGTCTATGGGTGACAGCAGAGTCCACGGCGATGGTCTATTGATGGGGTTGTGGCTATGGGTCCTTCAGGTCAGGATCCGTGGCGATGGTGATGGTGGTCACGATTCCGATATTGTAGGGTCACGATCGAGGAGAAGGATGATAGAGGTTTTGAGGTTTGCAGTTCTCTTCTTTTTTTTCTTTCTATTTTTCTCATTTTCTCTGCTGATATCTATTTATGTTATAGAGATGAGCAATGGTGGATTCAATAGCAAAGAGACGCGCGATGTGGCTACATTACTACTTTAATTTGTGTGCCTTTTTTCATTTTCATTTCATGAGATTAGATTTCAGATTTGTAATATTATGAAGTTATGTGATTTTTTTTGTTATTCCTTTTTTTTTTTGTGCTCAGTTGTTAGTCATCAACATGTCGGTGTGCAAATCATTTTTGTGAGGCAAATTGTTCATTTTTTAAAATCTTTAATTTGTTAAGCTGATTTTTGTCCAAAATGGTTCTTAATTTGGTGCAACATCTACGACAAGGTTAGTTTGATATTACTCCTTAACTATTATATTGCTTTCCACATATTGTGCTATGAGAAAAATATTATTTAAATGTGATAAAATGATTCATCAATTTGTAATTTTTAATGTGTTTAAAATTTTGATGTTGCATGTTAAATCATACTAAGCAATGAAAAATAATAGAAATTGATTTAGAAATTCCTAAACCATAGTAGTGCAGCAACATTGGTATCTATTTTGTTTATGGGTCTATGGCAACACGATAAACCAATAATCTTATGAGAATCATGAGGTCAATGGAATGAGGCATATAACCCAGATGAATTGTTGCTCGAGTCATATTTATTCAATTGAAGATGATTTATTTAGGGGCTTTTTTCACTCCTTTAAATCATTAAATTATTGATTCTATTTTCCTATATTTAACATAATTGCTACTTACAAATGAGGGTTGGTTAAACTGGCATAGGAGTTTATAATATTTTCAATCCCTTTGTTACATAGTAAATGTCTAAATAAATAAGATGGACTTGGTTTATGGGAGAAGGAGGAAGGTTGTCAGTGAAAACGTTAGTTATTTTCCTCTTACTGATTTGCATCTATCATCAAACATTTTATTGACTGGTCTACATGATGGTTAAGACCAGTTTGAAGTTATAATCACAATATGGTTTGTTGTATTGGGAATTTGAATGTTTGCTATTTCGTAGGTTGTTTTGTGTATATCTTGAAAGGTCATGGGTTCCAAGATTAACTTCATAGCTTCTAAAGGCATGGGGTTTCAACCTAGGTGATTTTGTTGACAAAAAAAAAAAGGTTCCGTTCTCTATTTTATTTACTAAGAATAATTCATGTTTCACACATATTGTGGTTCCTTTTGTGAATCTTGCACTGTCCATGTCATCCCTTATGTGCCAGGCTTTTTATACTTCAATATGATATTTTGTCTACAATGGTGTTATACTCCTGATGATGGGTGTAACTTGACATCCAGATCATAATAGGTTTTGTTCATGGAATCACAGGTACCTTTATGCAATTACACATGTATATGCCCTATGGAAATATGCCATGATTTGTATTTTTGGTGTAAATTATTATGATGGAAGTAGTATATATGTTTTTTGATGCAGTTTTGACATGAGGTTATGTTGTTGATGTGTGATGATGGAGACAAATGTTTGCCTGCCTTAGTGGATCTTTTACCCGAGCTATGAAATATATGGCCAATTGATAATTACGGAATGTCATATTGATTCTAAGTACATCAAGAGTTTTTTAGCTAAGATGGAAGTTATCTTCCTGTGCTGCTATAAGTGTTGAAACCATCTTGAGATGGGCTTCTTTTTTAGGTTGTTACAGATGTTCACCGCCTAATTTGTAGCTTTGAACTTATTTTGGTGGATATAGATGTTTGCTGCAGTGTGCATCCAGCCATCCATAGAATGCAAGTGTAATAGCTAGAATGTTAGTTGCTGGTTTTTGACAATGGATTTGGATTGCATGCGGGTGTATGCTGCAGTCTGCATGTATGTTATGCTATTTTATTAGCGATGCCATATGTTTTTGTCTGTCTTTTTTTTCTGGCTGCATAATGTTGGCTACTAGTTTATTAGTTATTATAAATGGAAAGTAGTTGTTGTAATACCCCAGGTTTTAAATAAAAGGATTAGAAAATTTTTTCGAACTAGAAACAGTGTCAATCATCGTTACCTGTCGATCGGGTCCTAGATTTCACTAAGTCTGGACCCTACACGTCCTTGGAGGGCTCTATGATAGAATCATAATCTTGGGATCAAAAGTCCCAGTGATGATTCCCTAGAGAAAAAAGAGTTGAAGAATGATTTTTAATGAATTTTATGAAACCCTTAAACATTTTGTTTTTAGCTTAAGAGTTTTTAAAATCATGAGAATTCCTGAATTTAAACTAAAACCCAAAATTTGGATTTTGATTTGTTGGGATTTTGATTTTTCTGATATTTTATTTGAATCCAAATGGGGGATATTTCCTTATTTACATTTATGTTTTGAAGTTAATTGAGACATTAACCTAAGATTAGTAAATGTAAATAAATCCATTCTGGATAGTATTCTGGGGTATTTTGAAGATCGCTGTATCGATCAACAGAACAGTAAGACATTGCAAGAGACATTGCAAGAGATATTTCCATTTCGGGGTTCAGAACACTCCACACACACCCATTCTCACCTCCAACCTCGAGCTCTCACCTAGAAAACGTGGTTTTCACCCTAGAAACTCCATTTTCTTCCAATTTCTTCAAGTTTAACCTATAATTTTCCCTCCTTCAAGCTTAAAACTATGTTATCTTGTTAGTTTTGCTTTGTTTTCTTCAAGTTCTCCTTCTTTGAGGGTGGCTCTCCATGGTTTTCAAGGGAAAGAAGTTTTCTACCTCCTTAGAGATAGATTCTTGGGTATTGAACGGGCTTAGATTCTTGGGTATTGAACAGGCTTCAGAGGTTAATCTACAGTTCTGCGGCTTCCATGTTAGATAGTGGTGTCATCTCCTACTTCTAAGAGTCTTGTTGGTTCTGTTGGTGTTAGTTCTTCACCGTTTATCCATCTAGGTGAGTGAGTTCACATCTATGATCTCTATATTATGCATTAGAGTTATTTCCATAAAGATATCATTTACTGCTTGAGTTTAGAGCTTTCTATAAAGAAGTTTGAGATTTCTGTTGATTTATATGTTTTAGAACTCTTGGTTTTAGAGCATGAAACTAGTTTTTAATAAAATCCATGGGACCATATTTGTTATATTGATTTTATGTAGAATTGATGATATGTGTGAATTGTTAGAGATTTTTATGGTTGTTTAATGGATTATGAAACTGATTTACATATATGAAATGATTTTATACCTAGATATATAGTTTAGAGGAAAAAAATAGAATTATGATTGCAAGTTTTGCTATTTTGAAGCATGATATTGAGTTTTCTAATTATGAAAGGCTTGGTAGTTGAGATATGTTTTAGATAATCAATCAAAAGGTTTTCGAGCTTGAATCTTCATGAGATTCAGAACAACTGACGGCTACATACTCTGTGAAGGTATGGAATCATAAATGTCTACACAGGGTGATCCCTTAGACATGATTCCATAGCCACGATTATGTAAAGTCAAATTGTTAGAATCAGATAGATTCAGAGTTCTCAGAGTATCAGAGTTTGTTGTTGATAAAGAATAATCTAGAGATTCAGACATAAAAGAATTTTAGAGCATGAATTTTTGTATGACTCAGAATAGTTGACGGATACATATTCTGTGGACTTGAAATCATCAAGTATGATTTTATAGTCACAGTTATGCTAAGGTCAAACTGTTAGAGAGTTATAGAGATTTAGAGCTCACAGAGAATTCAAAGTTTTAAGGATTTTCAGATATGGATAAATGTATTTAATTAAGTTAGAAAGTAGCTATAGAAAAATAGGCTGTGTATTAACGGCAGTTAATCCATTAACCTTGGTACCAAGTTACCCGGGCTAGAGATTATACAGAGATTCATATACAGAGTTCGAGATTAGTCCACGAGGGATGCGATTTACAAGGAACCGTTAAGATCTCAATTAGGGACCCTTGTTCAAGAGAAACTAGGTACCCACAGAGCAGAGATTACTGTTTCTCTAGGAGCTACTATAATATGAGCTTGTATGATTTCAGGTATGAAAGTAAGATAAGAAAATTGTTTTTGAGTTGTCACATGATAATTGGAATGAATATATGTACATAAATGAATACTTTTGAGTATTAATGATATTATTATGATTTTTATGCATTATTTTTTGGTGTCCCATGGAAGGGGGTTTCAGGTCAGGATTCACTCATTGAGTTTTGGTAACAAAACTCACCCCTCTCTCTTTCTTCTGTTTTACAGATAGAGCAGTTATTACGGATTATCTTCAACCCCCTTTTTTCCAGCAGCACTAGACCTCAGTTTGTGAGTCTTGCTGTCAATTTGATTTAGAATGCTCCAGTGTAGATGCAGGCAAGATCCCGAACGTTAGATCATGTTTGCATTTAACATATTATGATGATATATTCATATTTTGTATTTAGAGACATATTTGTATTAATTTGATGGACTTTTGAAACAGAGCAGCTTATATCTTTTATGTGAAGCACTATGATTTTAGATTTTAGAGACAAATTATGAAACTGCAGACATAATTATTTCGATTATTTTGTTTATTTAGAATTTAAAAAAGAAGTGATTTATATGTAGAAAAGGAGAATTTTTCTGGTTTTTATGATTTTTATGAGCAGAGTATGCATGTAGAAATAGTTAACGGGTCACGAGGCTTACGTGGAAATGAGATTTCTCGCGTGTCGGTCACATTTCTAGATCGGGTCCTGACAGTTTTGCAGCAGTGGAGTAACTTTATTATAATGGTGTTGTTCTTGATGGTTTGATGACTACTGGTTTATCAGTGCAGAAGTAGTTTATTTGTTGCACCTATCATGTAAGACTAGCAAGTGGGAGTAGCTCGATGTAAGATTAGCAGGTGAGTGTTTTTGTTGTTGTATTATTTAAATTAAGAATTTAATAGCTCTAATGTTAGAATTGATTTAGTGGCAGCCTTTGCTATAATAAAGTTAAAGGCAAGAGTTTCAAAGTCAATAGATAGACTTGGAAGCTTTAAACTCATCTATATCATGCAATATGTGTCAGGCAAGTAGAAGTTTGATTCAGATCTTTAGTTTCATTTAATCATTGTTCTAGGTGCTTTCTGTTTGTGGGTTGGTAATAGTTTGTATTTGATTTCCTCTAATGTTTGTATTTGCTCTATTTGATCTGAAGTTAGATCTTGAACTTAAGTTTGGCATGTGATTCAAATTTCTAATGCCTCTATTACTAATCCGTTATTGATACTATGTCATGTCATATTTGGTAACTCTTCCATGGTTATAATAGTTGTTTTGCATAAAATTTTTTTAGCATAGGTACTATTCTCAACTGATTCCACATTTTCCTTTGCTCCTATACCAATATTATTGTTTAATAGATTTTTGGCTAAATTTCACTTGCTTATTAGGATTGTTTTGCATAACAGCTAGCTAATTAGTGTATAAGCAATGTAAGTTGAATTTGTTGCTTGCTGCTATGGTGTTTGGGAACCAACGGTCTTTTGCTGGACTGATGGCAATTTTAAAAAGAATCAGAGGAAATTATGGTGTATGGTTTTTTTTGTTGTTCTATGGGCAATATGGAAGAGTAAATAAATGTATCTTTGAGCAAAAATTTCCAAATCTAGAGGAAGCATGAGTAATGATTTCTTTTTAGCTAGATCAGTGAGCAAACAATGCATGGTCAGGTAATCAGGTGTAGTTGTAAAATCAAGGAGCCTTTTTGTGGTATGATGAGGTTAGTGGAAATTAATTGGCGAGATTGAAGGAGTTGACTCGGGTGTTTCAAATTCGAGTTTCTATTGATAGTGCTTTGTAACTATCCGAATTTGTTGTATTGAGTAGCAGTTGTTTGCGTTACACTAGGAATGACTTGCTGAAATGAGGAATGTGTACTACCATTTCTCTACCAGTTTAAATTATACTTGACTCAAGGAGTTGGGTTGGCTAGCTTCCCATAAGTGTATTTTGCTTATACACATAATTGTTTGGGATTCTTTGTTTTTGATGGTCTGTGTATCATTCTCCCCCCCCCCCCCCCCCCAAAAAAACCACATAACAATCTTTTTTGTTTTGTTTCCAGGATCTACAGATTCATGTACTGTTTTTTTTATTTTTTTTGTTGGTATCTTGACTTCGCTCCTAACGTCCATTTGTGATATGAGTTTTTCTACTTATAAACATAAGATTTTGAATCGGTCGAACAGGATTATTTAAAATGTTACACATAACTCCCACCCGTTTATATTTATGATACAATTGTTTCCTTATTTAGTCAAAAAAAAATTGTTTTCGTACTAATATTGTAATGTCAAACAAACTATATCAAATATATGTATTCATCATGAGATACCAAGTATTTACATTATACGAGTAATAATTTACATATCTTGAAATTATTATCAATTCAAACAACTATACAATTCAAAGAAAATTATGATTAATCCTAAAAATCATTTTTAAACAATATCTTCTAATTACAAGTTAATGTCAAACTTATTCAATATATTTGTTACATCAATTTTTTTTTCATATTTGAATTATTTAATCTAACCATTAATCGCATAGAGTGTGGAAAGTGTACACAAGTTTATGGAGTATGGAAAGAGCAGCAGATTGTAAAAATTTATCTAATTACTATTTTTTTCTTAAAATTTAACTAATTACTATAGAGTTTAAATTAAGTTTATCAATTTTGTAATTAATATTTATGTATAGTTGGATTAGGTAATTATAATAATTGATTTAAATAATTGTGAAACATTGAAAATAAATATCAATAAATTCAGTTGTAATTAAATAATTTTTTTTATATTACAATATCTACCCATCTCTATATTATAGCCATATTAAATACTTTAGAAAGTGATTTATTTGCTCTTCAATTAGCGAAAAAAAATTTATAAACTTAAAAGTTTCAAAAAACAAATGGTGAATAATTTTACAAAATATTTTAAAATATTCTTATAAATAAAAAATGACACCAAATTAAATCAAGAAATTTATCATGTAATTTATTTTATACTTTAATTCTTTAATCTACCCATCCATAATTTTGAAAAGAAATATGCCTATTTCTCTCTCAAACTATATACATATTCAATTGCATGTAGTTTTAAAATGAAAATGACAAGAAGTTGATAATAACCTCAGAAAACTAAATTCGATGCGCCTATTGAGCCTTGAGGAACTTAACATTGAAAATATGTTTTATCAATAAATACTTGGTCAATTACAACAATTTTCATTAACATGTATCCTTCATTTTATATTTTATTTATATTATTGTGTTTGCATAGTAGTAATCTTTATATTTTCAATTTTCAGATATTTATATTATTTGAAAGCAAATGAAATGTGCTTCATTAAAATAGGAAGTACCACAATATTTATTAGGAAACCTATAATCTAACTAGCCGTGCATAGCACAGGTTTCTAACTAGTGAGAGGCACCGAACGAGTTGAGGAGGAGAGAAGGAAAAGGGGAGTTGCAAGAGTTCTCAAAGTAAATTATCGAGATCCCCAACAATTGTTAACCTATTTGTTTTATAATTGGCACACTCTGTTCAAGACCTTCCATCGAAGAAGTATGTTTCTATGAGGGTCAATCAAATCTACGTTTGATGATTGCCTCAACACAAAAATAAACAAAAGGATAGTTATATATTATCATTTTTATTTTAATTATTCTAGAGATCGCTATACTTTCATTCAATTTTTAATTAGATTATGATAATTTAAAAAAATCAAGTTTCTATACCATATGAAAATTTTTAATGAGGTCTTTTTAGTTTAATAATTTGTGATAAAATTCCTATATTTTATAAAATTTTTTAATTGAGTCCCAATATTGTGAAAAATTATATTTAGGAATTTGATTAAAAATTTTTACACAATATAAAAATTTAATTGAAAACTTTTATGAAGTATAGGGATTTAACCCCAAATTATTAAATTACAAGATCTGATTGAAATTTTTTGTATAGTATAAGACTTTATTATAAGTTTTAAAAGTATAAGAATCTAATTAAAAATTAATTTCCTAAACCTTGCTATTATTTAGATATGAAATATAAATTGACTCAAACAGAGCCCTGACCAAAATATCCATCTTGATATCGCATTAACCTAGATTTGGACTCCACTATCATTTGCTAATCCAGCTCCTTTGTATTGCTACCAAGTTACAACATCTAGGCACATATTGAGCTCTAAAAATTTAAAATTATTTTTTTATTATTATTGATCTACACAAAGTATTTAAATTATATTTTTTTTTTGTATCTTTGGAACAGAAAATTGTATATCTAAAAAAGAAAAAAAAACCCTAATCCGAAAACTGTTTCACTCTTAACTAATCACTATCCACTTTTCACTGTGGACCCTGCCTCCTTCCTCTCACTCACGGACGCCACTCTTGTCTGTTGTCTGCTCTTACGGCTCTGCCGACGACGACCACCGTCGTTTCACTCACTCCTCCTCCGCGACAGCACTTTCCCAGGCATTTGCTTGTATTTTAAACTGATATTTGGTGCGGGAGGAGGAAAATAAGGGGTGCTATTTTGTTTGGTTCTGTAACATTCTTCCGTGCTTCTGTTTTGGAACTATTTTTGGATGTTTCTAATTTCATTCATTGTTGATCCTTCTACGTTTTAGAGCGTGTTTTGATTGAGACGTAAGATTGATGAGGGTAAACTTACAAGAATTTGTTCCATGTGTAAAATGACACATGGTACTCTTTCATGTGATTTTTACTCTCCAACCACACATATCCTCGTAATGCTTCTAAGTTAGAAGTATTAGCTATTTAAATCTTATGCTTTCTAACCAATAATAATTAGCTTAGTTTTGCTATTGAGGATCGAATTATTATTATTATTGTTGAGTGATGGTTTATTACTATTAGCTGGTCCTTTGTTAATCTTTTTTTCTGTCTCTTTAGTCTTTGTTCTTCTGTGTTGAAATGTCTCGTATTTAGTTTAAAAAATAGTTCTGTTTTGTTTATTGACGTCATTTTAATAGGTTTAGTGTTGAAGTTTCTAAGATAGTTGTTGGCAGGTTGTTGTGCTCATTTGCAAATCTTGGTTACTATTACTCTCATTCATTAGTTTTTACTGGTCTAAAATCTAAAATGGTTGCTACTTGCTGGATGTTTGTCTATTTAGTAATCTTGTTTGATTTTTTTTTCCCCACATTCATAACCATTTTATTGTTTTAATTTACCTTTTAATTTAATTTGTTTTTATTATGGTGGAATGAAGTAGAACAATGTCTTCTTCATGTGAGAGTAATAAGACAATTTCATCCACTCCTGCATCTATGAGTGAGACCTCTGAGCAAGAACCAACGGATTCAAGTCAAGGATATGGAGACTGTGTCATAAAGAAGAAGAGGCAGAAAACATCAACTGTTTGGTATGATACAAACTCTGCCAATCCATTCCAACCTTCTAATTCAGATAATCCCTTTCTGAGTCCTGGGGTTAGTTACTCGAATGAGAAGATGTGGGAAATAATTGCCACTGCTATTATGGTACATGACAACCTTTTAGCATTGTTGAAGATGAATTTTGATGTGGGCCTTTCAATATGCAAATTCAAATTTTCAGAAAGTGGATCGTAAAACGATAAGAAATGGATGTTTAGCATTATATGAGGCTGAGAAGGAAAAATTGAAGGAGATGTTGAAAAGTGTAAGCAAGATTAGCTTAACTATAGATACGAGGAAATCAAACCGCCAAGTAGCCGAGTATATGGTTATCACTGGTCATTTCATTGATGCGGGGTGGAAACTTCAAAAGAGGGTTTTAAGTTTTGTGAAGGTTCATCCTCCAAGGCATGGATTGATGTGGCTGATGCAATTTTTACGTGTTTGAAGACATGGGGGATTAAAAACAAAGTGTTTTCAATATCTGTTGATAGTGCTTCTTACAGTGAGTTGTGTTTGAGGAATCTTAAGGACATTTTATCATTGAGATCAAGGTTAGTCCTTGGTGGAGCTTTATTTCATGTTAGATGCTGGGCGGACATATTGAATTTGTTAGTGCAAGATGGCCTTAATGAGATTCAAGATGTCATTTACAATATTTGTGAAAGTGTGAAGTATGTCAGCTACAATGATTCAAGATTTAAAGCATTTTGTGATGTTGTTGAACAAAAGCACTTGAAAGAAAGGAAGCTTATTATTGATTGCCCGACAAGATGGAATTCTACATTTCAGATGCTGTCCCGTGCTTTAAAATTTAAGACTGTCTTCTCTGTTTACAAAGAAAGATAACAACATTATGCATATGCACCTTCAGTTGAAGAATGGCAAAAGGTTGAGAAAGTTTGCAAACTTTTAGAAGTGTTTAATCTAGCCATGCATGTAATCTCAAGTAGTGAGTATCCTACTGCAAGTATGTATCTTGGAGAAGTATGGAGAGTGAAGCAAGTAATGGATAATGCATCAGAGGATGAAGATCTTTTCATGAGAGAAATGGCAGCTCCAATGAAAATAAAGTTCGACAAATATTTGGGGGATTGCAATATGTTGATGGCTATTGCTAGCGTTTTGGATTCTAGGTGCAAATTCCATTTCATTGATGTTTGTTTTCCTTGGATATACAAGCCTGAAGAAGTTGCTAAGGAGAATGCGAAGAGAGTGCGAATTTCACTGGAAGAGTTATATAATGAGTATGTGGCTTTGAGTAATGAAGAGTCTTGCTCTTATGCTACAGATTTTGGTGGCAACAACTCTTTGATTTCTGCACCTAAATCTTCAATTGTCAGTGGAATTGACGAGATTATGAGCTATATGCGTAAAATGGAATCAATTCCCTCAATGAAAGAATTAGATGCTTACCTTGAGGAAAGTGTTTATATTCATCATGGCGATAATAGCTTTTTTAATGCTTTGGAGTGGTGGAAGAACAATTGCATGAAGTACAAGGTCTTATCTAAGATGGCAGCTAATATATTGGTCATTCCAATGTCAACAGTGGCATTAGAGTCCACATTTAGTGCTGGAGGAAGAGCTATTGATGAATATTGTTCTGAGTTGAATGAAGAATCGATTGAAGCACTAATATGTGGTGGGGATTGGCTTTGTCATAAATATGGCTTGAAGAGAAAGCAAAAGGTTTAAGCTTTTCTGATGGTCCTTTTTTTTACCTTATATATCTTAAATTGATTGTTGTTAAAATATTCTATGCTAACAATAACTATTTTCTTATTTTGAAGGTTTATGAGCAAGAAGAAATAACTTTGAATATTTGATCTTATGGCTGTTTGTTCACTTTTTGGAAGAAATTGTAACTTGTAAGTTGTGACTTTTGAATTTGGTAGTAGATTTGTTCTATCAAATGTGGAGCTGGCAATGACATTAGTACCACGTTAGTTTGGGATTTATATCATTTTACTGTGTTGTTGGATAACCTGATCATTGTACAGTATTGTTGGATAATTTGAGGCCAGTGGCCTTTATTCATTGTTTAGTCATCTTTTTTCATATCTAGAGATGAACTCAAAAGATATCTGAATTTGGCTTTGCAGGACTGTTTTTGGAGGATCAAACTAAAGGTCAAACAAGTACAATTGTGGGAACCAAGTATTATAAGAATAATAGATAGCAGTAGCTTTTTTGCTATTCTAATGATTGTCAATTACAATAATTACTGTCCTTGACCTTGGAAATGCTGGAGAAACTTGAAGATTATGGTGTAGAGATCTATTAAACTCTGTATTTCGATGTGTTTGACCTTGTTGACATGTAATAGCTACATGGCATCTGAGTATGCGAAGCATATACATTTCTTTGTGAAGTTTGGCGTCTTTAGTTTTAGTACAATGGTTTGTGATTATATCTAAGTAGCAGAGAATGCACATGATCGTGCATTTTATATGTATTGTACGTTTATCAGACACAGCCAAGGGAGAGTAATTCAAGGCCTACATGGCCAAGTGAATCCAAAAGTAACTCTAATGATGCATCAGCAAATGAAGCTTCAATTACTGGGCTATCACCTCGCTAAATTTTGTTGTCGAGTTTGCAGGACAAAATAAATGTTGATCATCATAAAACATGAACTTTGATATGTACTTCAATGATAATTTTCTCACAATATGGTTTGTGTTGATATGGGTCTGTCATCCGGATCAGAAACGGTGTATGAGTTCTAACAAGGTGTTATATCAGGGAAGGATCCATTCATGACATGATAGGGCTCATGTCCCACTAAGATTTGAATTTTCTTCAGAGTATATATATATATATTAAATTTATCTCTATATTAAAATAAAAATTATGTGAAACTTTTTATTATGTCTATACATTACTTTGCTTTTATTGCCTAAAATTTCTTGATCCATCATAGCTATGACAGTTCATCACTACCAAGAGAGACTCAGCTTTCAAATCAAGAAGCACAAGCATTCACAACAGAAGCATACACAACCGAAGCCTGTAATCCCCGTAGAAGACACGGACAAACACCCAAAAGAGAAATGAAAAAATATCTATCACATGTTTAATTTGAGTTTATAGTTTTTAATTTTCATATAGTTTTTAATATTTCTTTCATAAATTTTTAAATATTAAAAAATTAAAAACTAAAACTAAATAGGTCATATTTTTTTTCGAGTAAATTATCATTTTAGTTTCTAAAGTTGTATGTGTATTTTACTTTAACCACTAAAAATAAGAAAATCTTAATTTAATCTTTAAAATTATAAAAAATTATTCAATTTAGTTCTTATGATAGTTTTCACAAAAATTAAGTTGAATTATCAAAAATATTAATTTAAATATTTTTTTATAATTTTTAAGATTAAATTAATATTTTTTTTAATTTTAAAGATTAAAATGGAAGACGTGTCTAGTTTTAGGGACCAAATTTTTTTTGTCTTGGATAAAAAATTAATTTGGTTGAACAAAAGTAAAAAATGCTTTTGGCACGCAAAAGTATAAAATGTAGAAAACCGATAATGTTGGGTATATGATGGCAATGGCATTGAGATCCATCAAGGTGAATAACAGTATTACGTAACTAACGAAAAATATCGGGGGTCCCTCTTAAATTTGAGGAAAAACAATTTATATATGGTGTTTTGATAGATAATTTATGTTTATATAAAATAACAAATAAATTTATTTGTATATGATATTTATAGAATTTGTCCATAATGAATTTTATGTTATTTTCATTTTTTTAAATCTATTTTTAATGAATTTTATATTAACTTTTATTTTATACTGAATCTAACTTTCACAAAATATATTTCAATCCGTTTTTAATGGATTCTATATTGAAAAAATTTATATTACATGAATTTTTTCCAAAAATATCATATTAATGTAAATACATGACCCAAATCCCCTATCCAAAAAAAAGATCATAAATTCGATGAGGTCGTTTTAGGATTTATGTGTTGTAGGATATTGATTTTTCGTAAAAGGATAACGAGAATGACACACTTAGTAAATTAACTTTTATATTTTTTTCAAAAAAAAGGAAGCTTATTTTTATATATATCTTTTCAAAGTTAGTTGGGGTTCAATTACGAGATTATATTGCTTTTGTAACTAATTAGATAAATTAGGCCTGGCAGCAGCAGTGATGTTAGTCAAAGCCTTCAACAGAAAAACATGAGAAAAGAAAAAGTGGGAGGGGCAAATTCAGCTTTGAAAAATTAAAATAAAATAGAAAAAATATATATTTGAAAAAAAAAGGAAGGAAAATTAGAAGGTGAAGAAGTGGAGAAGAGGAAGCAGCTTATTAGCAGTTGCAATTGCCGACATCTATAGTAATACCAACCTCCATAGATAAAACATAAAAGCTTCATTCCATTCCACACTGCACCATCTTCCATCTCGCGCAGAGAGAGAGAAAGAGAGAGAGAGAGAGATGGGAATGAGTTCTTCTTCTTGCAGTGGAGTGGCGGTGAGGGTGGGTTTGGGGTTGGTGGCGCTCTGCATTGCAGGGTACATTGTGGGTCCCCCTCTCTACTGGCATCTCATCGAAGCCATTGCTGTTGTCAATCACTCTTCTTCTTCTTCTTGCGCTCCTTGCCTCTGTGATTGCACTTCACAACCCATCATATCTCTTCCCCAAGGTGCCGTCTCTATGCTCCCTTCATTCTCTGTTTCCTTCATTGGGTTCTCAGATCTCATCTCAAAGTTTCCAACTTTCGCATCAAGTCATGATTTTTTTCCCCTTTCCCTCTCAATCATCGGATGGCTTCTCTTCTGGGTCATATGTGTTGTTTCCTCTTATGACTGCTGCCTGAATTACTGCGAACAACAATGCATACCCCGTGTTTCTTAGTTCTTAACCGGTTTGATCAAAGTCGTGTTTGGACTTGGGATCTAAATGTAGAAATTTTATGGATATCTGGCTCTGAAGTAGTCCTTGTTTGTTTTATTTGTTTATTTACTATTATTGTTATTATACAAAATTGGCATTTCATAGATTAGTCTAGGTCAATGAAAACTTGCAGGCAAGGCATGAGGGATTTATAGTAGTCTTGGTGATAGGAATTGCCCATGGCATTATCTCTTCACCACTACTCTATAGCTTCGCAAAATTTATATTTAACCTTCTGAATGAGTAATTTGATGAGAATAAAAATAAAAACAAAAACACTATTGATTACCTTTGTTATCCTTTTTCTTGGGGATGGTTGCTTGGTTGCATATAGACCTTGGCAAATTCAACTGTGACATAGCATTGAGGTTGAAACAACCGATAAAGTTGCATATTATTCTTCTTTAGAACATTATGCGAGGATTTTCTAATTTCTAGTGACAATTCAGTTCACAAGTGTTTGTTTCAAACTTTTCATGATCAGCCAAGTCTTTGAGAACATGTTCAGTGCCCTAACTGATTGTGAGTGCCTTTCACAATTGTAAAAACACCCAATCTGCTTTTCCCCTGCCTCTGTTCAACTTACTTAACCAAAGCTTTTAGTTTGATATTAGAAAAAGACCTTGTTCATGTTCAAATTGCCCATTGTTCATCTAAGTAACAGAATTAAAAGATGGAACTTGCAACTATATTGGCGGCTTGACGCGCATTAACTGCACATTGTGATGAGCCATACCCCTTCCCTGCATAGCCTATATACATTCCCAATTAAAACAAAATATCAAATGTTAACCTTAGATCAATAACCTTTTAAAACTTTAATGCCTTTACTTATCTCTAATAAATTCTTATATATTTTTTTTATGTTTGTACTATTACTATTGAAGCAATCGTAGGTCCAGTGGAGGATTGTTGTTTCATCATAATTTACTGCTCCTTTCTCTTGATCTAACCACAAACCAAACACACGCCTATTACAGTTTCTTTATCTTTATTTTTGCAGGGCTTAGCAACAGTTCATTTGGAGGTTGGTTTCTGTATCCTATTAATGAACTCCAGTGAAGTTTCTGAGTTGGTGTAGCGTACATAAGTATCCCTTTCTTTGTATTATTACCTCTCAGCGACTCTTTGTATACTTACACTTATGTGGATGGTAGGAGCTGAAGTAACAGTTACTCTCACTTTAAGCATTAAGCTAGCTTTTTGTTTCTCCTTACATTGGGTCAACTTTCAGGATCTCAAATCTCATGTGCCTGTTGTTGCATTCCCATTCTATGGAAAAAAATTATTCATCAATAGCCTATTTTCTTGTGTTTAAATAATATATTAATGAAGGATGTCTCGTGTAGAAAATAGACTTCTATTATGCATGTCAAACCAGACTCAAGTATTTGCTTTCACAGTGCTAAACAAAATTTTGTAATTAGCTAGTTTTGCAAAAGCATTAGGTAAGAACTTTCTTGGGTTACATGTTGTTGTTAACAAGAAATGTCAGTTTATACTGGATGACTTAAGAGCTCCTGAGCAGAATTCTTAGTTTTGCCTTGAGCGATGTTGTTACAAAAGTGTTGTTTTTTGTTTCTTTTTTTTTTCAGATCCATCTCTTTTTACCAACTGCTGTTTCTTTCTTGATTTATTGTTATTTAGATTGTGCAAAGCACAATCCTGAGGTGAATGGAGATACAGAAAGAAACTTTGTGGAGCTACTGTCAGAAGAACTAAAGCACCGGGAAACCGAAGCTTTGGAAAATCAGCGCCGTGCCGACATGGCTCTGCTTGAGGCGAAGAAGATTGCATCTCAGTATCAAAAGGAATCAGACAAGTGCAATTCAGGGATGGAGACGTGCGAGGAGGCCAGGGAAAAAGCTGAGGTGGCATTAGTGGCTCAGAAGAAGCTGACTGCAGTGTGGGAACTGAGGGCTCGGCAGAAAGGATGGAAAGAAGGGGTTGCCAAATCTCATTCCCAGTCTCAAGGAAAAGTGCAGACTGCCTAGACGTGGTATTAGTAGCTTCCATGGAGTGATTGTTGCGCACTAGTTTCAGTGAATAGCAAATCATCAACATCATAGGTCCCATATAAAAGTTAAGGGATTTATGAAAAGCCAATGCAAATGCTATTGTATTTCTAACTTCCATATTTTGGGTATTTCCTTACACGGGCACTTGAAAGCTGGAAATTGTTACAGCTGATATTCTTTTAGGATACTTCCCTCTTCAGACTGCTCCTATACTAATCAAATACTACAGATGTTTACTTACAGATCTCCTTTTCTTTTCAATATTTTCTGGTTTTAGAATTGACTCTCATTTGAAGAGAATTTGAGTTGCTCTTGTGAATAGTTGTCCAACTTTTGTCACAAGTATCAGTTAGGAATAAGCATGATGGAACTGGGGTTACTTGAGGTTTTGTGCAGTTCATATTTGGTTGTATGCAGTGGCCCTATAGTGAAGCGAAACTACCGTAAGAGATGGATATGGGTTTATAGTGCAGTCAGTGGATGGTGAGGGTTTAGGCCAATAGAATTCAAGACAAAAAAGTTTAGGTTTAATTACTCGAAAGTCCTATAATTTTATTCAATTTTCAATTAGTTTCTTATAATTTAAAAATTTATAATCAAGTCTTAAAATTATACAAAAATTTTCAATCAAGTTTCAATAACTTCAAAACTTTCAAGTCCCTTTATTGTACAAAAAGTTTTCAATTATGTTTTTGAATTCTGTTAAAATTTTTAATTAAGTCTCTAAACATACCTGACTTTTAAGCATTTGATTGAAAATTTTTGCTAAATATAGTGACTTAATTTTTTCATAAAGTATAGGAATTTCATTACAAATTATATTAAATTACAGGGATTTAATTGTAAATTTTTAAATTATATGAGCCTAATTGTAAATTAAGTGAAATTATAGAGATTTTCATAATAATTAAACCAAAAGGTTTTGAGGAATCAACACTCATACGTAGAACTTATAGCTACCTAGATGTTTATAATTACAATAGCCTTTTAAGGATGCATACATGAATTTAATGTCACATTTTGTATGGATGATGCTATCAGAAAGTGCAAACTAACACATAATTATAATTCCTCCTGAGTTAGGCCCAAAGTCAGTTAAGCCTAACCTTAGTTGCTTAATTAAACTTATAATATATAATATAGGGTAAAATGTATTTTATCTCTTGAATTTTTGGTCATGTACAGTTTACATTATGACTTTTTACACCGTGCATTGTGACATCCTGCTCTTTCTAAATAGTATAAAACACCCTTTCTATTAATTTAATATCTATTTCCATCGTTAAGTAGTCATGCACATATCATGTGCACAATTACCTCCTTTTAATCAAATTTTACAATCCTAAACCCTCCTCTACTTATAAATGGACAAAAATACTGTTTTGTAGCTAAAGGATATTTTTGTTCGTTTTTAAGTGAAAAATGGTTTAGAGTTAAAAAATTTGATTAAAAGGAATGATATTTTTGTTCATTCAATTATGTATATGACTACTTAATAATGAAAATGAATATCAACTTAACAAAAGAAGATGTTTTGTACTATATGAAAAATTTACGGAGTTAAAATGCATTTTATCCTAAAATATATTACACTCTATATTACATATTTGTCATGACAAAAAAAAATTACATACTTTTTTCAAAAGAACAATATATAACAGATTTATCATTATATGCCCACATGAAGATTTTTGTCACGTGTTAACTCTAAAAAAAACCATTTTATCTAATTTAAAATAATACAAAGTGAGTTAGTAAAAATATGCACGTGAATTGCACCTAATCCCATTATACATAAGTGACAAAAAGTTGTTAGTTTACGATATTTTAATGTACACATCATTATATCATATCATATCACATTACCAAAAAAAATAATTCTTATATCAAAGTGATATAGTAGAAATGGAGTCTGATATTAGTGTACAATAAATTTTTTTGACTCCCTCTGATTTTTTGTCATTTGGATTTTGAATTTTATCATTAAGGTATTTGTCTTTAAATTTATTTATTTAGATGAGTAATTATATTGATACAAAAATTATAAAAACTAAAAATTAAATAAATAAAAGTATAAATACTTTTTTTGAAAAAAAAAAGAAGCTATGCAATTAATGAAAACAGAAGATAAAGAAGATAAGCCCAGGAGATCTAGAAAAAAATTTAGATAAATTGAAATAGATGGATATAACTTTATTATAATATAAAGCATAGATAAATGAATAACTAAAATGAGATTATAATTTTTTAAAATGTAAATCTATATAAAATGAAAAAGTGAGAGATCATCTTCTGTTAAATCAATGATATTTATCACGCATATAAATCCCGTCATATAATTTAAATATAAATAATGAAAATTCTCACTTTTAATATCAAATCCAATCTAAAATATCGAGTTATCGTGAACTACTCATCAATTCAAATTTTGGTTTTAAAAAAATGCAAATCAAATAAGATATACGCACATGGCAGTAAGCAACAAAGGTATCCCGTGTGGAGAACTGCAGAGGCATTAAGCAACAAGAACAGAGAAATAATCGAACGCCTCTCAGAAACAAAAATCATGGCATGTGGTGGTTGGTGAATTAGTTTAGGCCAGAAACATTTTAATCTAACCAAAGAGTATTTTATTTGTACAAACATAAATAAATGCTAATAATTTTTACCACTGTTTGGAAAAAATAGAAAAAAATGTATTGAAATATATGCTAGGTTTATTTTATTATTTACATAACCAAAGTCACATGATAAGTAAACGCATCTCGTTTATAGTATAAATGAATATTTTGTGCTTTTAATATCATCAAATAATTTATATATGCAACAAACAACCTATTATAGTATTATATTAGTAAAAATAACATGTAAATTTTTATGAATAAATTTTATGTGGTGATGTGAATGGCCTATGAAAATTTGCACTCTACTTTAATTTTACCTCAACCAAACATACCTCAATAGAAATTACTTTTCATACCTCTAAAATATCGATATCTTTTATATTCAATGATTGAGATTTGATGAAATTTTTTTATAGATGTTACTAACTTAAGTTAACGAGACGTGTGATTAATCATTAGTCAAGAAAAACACTGAAAGAAATATCAATATTATTAAATTTTATAGAAACACCAAGAAAATGCTTACAATTTATTGTTATAAAATGATAATCATATATACAAGTCATCAGAATTAGCCTCCATGTATACATGGATCACTGCCTTTTAAATTATCAAATGGGGAGTCTATTTTGTCCTGGTCTAGCTCGTTTCCCCAAGTTCATGTTGGGTCATTCTGACAAACATGAGAATTTCTACTTTATTTTTCAATAAATGTTCATTTTAGCCTTGAAATTATAACCACAAATCATTTGTCTTTAAATTTTAAAAATTAATTTTTTAATATATAAAATTATAAAATATAAGTTATATTAATTTCTGACCCTTTTTCTTTTATTATATTATCACATTTTTGTTGACATTTTATGTTAATTCATATACCAATGATATAATATTCATCACATTTTATTTGACCTTTACCAATTAAATTACATAAAAATAAGAATAATTGAAGACTATGAAATAAATTTTACATATAAATAATCTACTATAATAATATTTTAGATTCATTTCATGAAAGCTATTACACCTATCATTCATATAGTGATTTAGGCTTCATGTGTCATTCATATAGTGATTTAGACTTTATATGTTATTCATATAATGATTTAGGCCCCATATTTCTCAATATTTATATCTAAAGATTTTTTTAAACTTAATTTATAATTTATTTATTAATTATTTTTAATACGAAATAAAATCAAATATTACAATCATTAAAAACTATAATTTGCACTAGGAGATAACCTATATCAATATAATTATGATCTACAATTAAATTAAGAATCATTAATAGTTTTGCATTATGAAAGTAATATAAAAAAAATATAAAGGAAATATTTTCAAAATAAATAAGCTTAAAAATTAGTGTTTTTTTAAAGAAAATGGCAGGTAAAATTATTAACAAATTGCTAATTGATTGATTTTGATATGATAATAATTCAAAATTCAATTTCTACTAAATTTATTTTTAATCAAATATTTAAGACTCATTATAATACTAATATGATAATTTTTTATTAATCAAATATGATAATAATTGATATAATACTAATATTTAAAACTGATTACATAAAAAATCTTTCATGTATTATTTATAAAAAAATTGTATCACATCATTTTTATAATCTTAATACTTAAAGTATGTTTTTGAATTTAATTTACTTTCAATTATCAACTATTTGTTCCAATCATATATTTATATCTTTCTACCATTAACAAAAATAATATAAAAAATAAAAAGTAACATAAACAAATTTATAATTCAATATATTATACTATAACATTATATATATATATAGTATTAATGATAACAAAACTATTATAATTATATTGCATTAATAGTATTTATTATTATAAATATTTATGTTTTAAAGTTTAAAGTATTTTAAAAAAAATTTCTTTTGAAATTTTTTTAATAAGCCCATAAATATTAATAGAGATTCAAATATCCACGTGGAATGAAAAATGAGGACCCGTGATAAGGATGTAGTTGAGAATGGAGGAAAAATCCTAAATGATAATGAGATTAGGGGAAAATTTTCTAACTTCAAATATAAATTTTTGAAAATCATAATTAAAAAATTATCTATCTACCTGTATAACTATATCATATTTAATTTTTTATAACTTGAATATTCTAATTTATCAATTCCATAATTTTTTTTCATACCAATTTTTTTGAAAAAAAAATATCTTTAATTTTTCAACACTAAAATATTTTAAAAAAAATCAATTCCACAATTTACATTTCTTTGATATTGATATTCAATATTTATTAATTTTTAAAAAATTAAACAATTATATTTTTTATTGAAAATAATATTATAATTGATATACTACTCTACTAATTGAGATTATATAAATTAGAATTATATATGATTTTTTTACTAATTATTGCACATTAATTATAACATATATTTTAAAATTGATATTTTAATTTATTACAAGAATGTATAAGAAAATGATGTGTAATTAAAATCATATAAATTAAATTTATTAATTATTTTTTAATTAGAAAAATATATTTTTTTATTTTTATAAATTAAATATTTTAATTTACTAAAAAGATATAAATGACTTGGGATGATAAAAAAAATTGAAAGTGGATACACATGGGAATTACCCACAATGGAAAAGAGAATTATGACATATTTTGTCTTCATAGGGATGATCGATGAGGGTTAAATTCCCGTTTGTTAAACAGGATAGAAACAGGTATAGCACACCTTTATTTTTTAAAATTATTTTTTGTTGTATTTACATTATGTATATATTTTAAATTTTAATTTGGATTATGTTATATTAATAATATTTGTGATTATGAATATTTATGTTTCAAATTGTAAAATATTTTTTAAAAATTTTTATTTTTAAAATTTATTAATAAACCCCTGAAAGCCATAGGGATTCAAAATCCTTACAAAAAATGAGAAATGGGAACCCGTAAGGGAGATAGGGATTAGGATGAGAGACAAATTTTAAACAGCAATAGAAGGCATCAAATATGTCCCCTTTCTCATTGATACTCATTGTCACCCTTATAAATGGCTCATAATATAGTAAAATTATCCATTTATTCTTTTTTTTATTCAATAATTTCTACTTTCGAAATATGTAGATTTTTCATAAAATAAACTCTTTATTGTTAGTTATAGGTCATATATCGAGATTTTTTCAACCTTATAAAGATGATATTCAAAACAAGATATAAAATAAAATGACACATTTATATTTTGTTCACTTATTTAATTATTTAACTATTAACTTACATTTATTTATATACTCAATCTTCTATAGGATATATTTGAATAAATTATTATTTATTTTTAATAATGATCAACAAACTATTTTTTATTATCTCTCCATACATCGTATGTATCAAACGATTAGTATTGTTAATATATTTGGCTTATGTTAGCCATTTGACCTAATTATTCAATTATGCCCACTCGAGGGCCAAATAAGATGTTAATTTATTGTTAGTATATCATTTAACATGATACATTTGCGAAAATGTGATTACATAGTAAAGAAAATAAAATCATGGACTAATTTGACTCATTTTGTAATTGAAATGACAAAAGAGTTAATTTTCAAATTTTAGGAACTAAAATGATTCACGCATACAATTTCAGAGACTAAAATGAAAGTTTACTCCTTTATTCTGATTGAGAGAAGATTTTTTTTTATTAAATATGTTAATGAAATATTTTTATTTATTTTTCTTTTCATTAGTATTTAACGGCTTGAATTCACTTGGGGAAATAAATCATTCTTCCTTTTAAGAATATAGTAGTTTTCCCATGAGAGCAGAGCGAATGACTCAAAGATCAATATATGCTCAATTAGAGTGACAAATACTCATTTTTCTTAACCAATAGACTCAGATTTGAGTCCTGAGTATGGAGTGATTAGCATTAAGAGAGTTATCTCCTATATGAAATTACCATTACTCGAATATGATTATCTCTTGTGAAAGGATACTTGTGAGGAAAAAAGAAAGAAGTCAATGGATGAAGATACTCAAGGTCAACCTTTGGACAAATTATGATCCATTTCAGACTCCACAATACAAGTTGTTTGTCAATAAGTTTTTTAAATAAGAACAAAGTGATATTGCAGTTGCATGGTGATGCTAAGGTCAGTCTTTGGACAAATTCCATTCTATCATAGACTCAATACAAGTTGTGCTTCCATGAATCAATAAGATGGTGGTGACATTTTATGTAGTTTTTTTTTTAAACTGCATAAAAGAATTTTAAATATAACACGGGGAGGTTTTAGTCTGTCGCCACCATGGTTGGATGAATTGTACTACTCATTCAAAGTTTTTTTTGACGGGTAAAAATCAAAGTACATCCATCGTGATGTATATCCTATTTGAAAATAACATATATCTCGATCGGAGTAAAAGTCACCCCATTTCAGTCATTCATCTCTAATATATATTAGGCTGCTTTTGAATTCATGTCTTGAAATTCGTTTTTCTTTTTTTTCTGTTTTTTCTACTCATTGTGGATAATATGAAATTGAGAGTACACACAAATACTTTTTGTTTATTTAATGACAGCCTTACGATATACAGTACTTATCGAGGTAAGGGTAAGCCCCATGTAACAAATGAGAAGGGCAGAGTGGTCAATGAGCAAGGCCTAGATTTGGACACAAGGTCTGAGCACGTGGCAGGCTTTGCGAAAGGATAAGAGAAAGCTCAGACACTAAGTGGCATAGGATCATTGTGGTATATTCTCATCCTCTCTCTCTCTCTCTCTCTCTCTAGTTCCCTTCCGTGAATTCTCTCCGATTCCCTGTACGTTTCTCAGGTGTTGTCCCCTCACTGGAGGAAGGCGTAACCTCATCTTTCCTTCTACTGTTGCTTGTTATTACTGTTAGATAATATTAGAGCACGTAAATAGTATTTTTATAGTGAGATCCACTGTCAATAAAATGTGAACTGCAAATCAAATTTTAACATAAAAGATTCTCCTCTAATTTTAAGAATAAAAATATGAATAAAAATCCAAAAAATATTTTATTATATTTAAAAAATAATTATAATATAATGTATCTCTATTAAAATTCTAAATGGCCCATACTTTACTTTTAAAATTTTCTTTCACATGCGCTCTGTTTTTCCCTCATTGTAAGAAGCCTACCTTGCTTTCGCTGAAATATTCCTTACTGCTTGCGGTGGATTCCTTCAATCGTTATTAGTGGCAAACAAAAAACAAGCCAATTTTCTAAAAGCAAGACACTTTTCTGACAAAAACTCATAGAAACTTTACACACCCCATACTCACTATACTGTTCTGAAGTTTACTTGCAATTATACTCTATTCCTGTTCTGTTTCTTATATACATATACAAGGGTGCTACCCCCCACGCCTTTCACATTTTAGATTGGATAGTGGATGTGTGAATATGCTCTCTGATTTTACCAGTATGGGAATTTCCATTTTTTTAACCCTTATTGTGGAGGACCAACCAACCAACCCTGAATGTTTTTGCCTTTAAAAGGAAAGGCTACAATAAACGGATCAACCAATTGTAGGTTTGTAAGAGTGAGAGGGCTTGCTCAATATGGCCATTATTAACACCACCCTCCCTCTCTATGAAAAAATATGGGTGAAACACATATTCTCAAGAGTAATGGATTCCCTCACTTTGCTCCTCCTTCTCATGCTTCTTGCTCACCGTGTTTTCTCCCATAACCTCTACACTTTCCCTTGGATTGTTGCCTTTCTATGCGAGTCATGGTTCACCTTCACTTGGCTTACCACCATCAGCACCAAGTGGACTCCTTCACACACCAAGTCCTACATAGACCGTCTCTTGCTTAGGTATGCATATATGGTTAGAGTCTCAAGATTGTGGCCCAAATAGTCATTATAAGAGTTTGGGCAACCCTTTATCCAGCTAACTTTTGGGGTTGAGTTATTAGCCCCACTCAATTCTAAGATATATATTACTAATACCTTGCATTGTATATGCCAATGTTGATCATGCTTGTCCAATTCAATTAATGAATCTCTATATATAGTATGATGGATAATATGACCACACCAAGCCTTCGACTTCAAGTGCTATTTACCACCAACTATAGATGAAATTTTGAAAGTATATATTAATGCTTGTTTTTATATGCCTTCTTTCCAACAGGGTACATGAGCTTCCACCAGTGGACTTGTTTGTGACAACGGCAGATCCAGTGCTTGAACCACCCATTATCACAGTGAACACTGTGCTGTCTTTGTTGGCGCTTGATTATCCAGCCAACAAGCTAGCTTGCTATGTTTCTGATGATGGTTGCTCCTCTCATACCTTTTATGGCCTTGTGGAAGCTTCCAAATTTGCTAAGCTTTGGGTACCTTTCTGTAAGAAGTACAGAGTACAAGTTAGAGCACCTTTTAGATACTTCTCAAGTGAGGCCAAAGCCAACCACAGTGACTTGCCAGGATTTAAACAAGAATGGTTGAGACTGAAGGTAGGTAGTTATTAAGTCCTCTATATTAATATTGCAGTAGTTTTGATGCTGCTTATTAATTTGGTGCAGAGTTCTCAAATCTAAAATGTTCTTTTCTTCTATTGTAACATGACTGTTTGTGTTTTTAATAATTTGCAGAAAGAGTATGAGCTACTTTGCGATAAAATCCAAAATGCAGACCAAAAATCGATTCCTTGTGAGCTTGTAGAAGAATTTGCTGTCTTCTCAAAAACAAAGCCGAGAAATCATCCAACCATAGTTAAGGTAAATCAAGTATTATTGTGAATATTCACATTTCTGATGACAGATTCAGAGAGTTTAAAAATTTGACAAAACTATATTTATGAATAGGGTTTTCAAATCTTCCTTGACACTGTTTTAGATGATGATGGTTGCAATATTTATCTTTTTGAATGAATGTATTGTTTTCTGACAAACTACACATGATTAATAAACTTGCAATATATAAGTCGTTTCTTGTCATTATACTTAGATTAATACTCCGCCAGATAAGAGATCGATGAAGAAAGATACCAAGCATTACGGAAGTATTTTAGGTGTTTTTAACCTACCCCCATATTAAATATTGCAAGTTGCCACAGCGAAGTGACGAATTGAATCCCAAAATATGCGCATCATCTTGTCATATTGAATCAGACAAAGAAATCAAGCAAGAATGTGAGATCCCATACTAAAATAACAATACTAAATTGCACTGAGCCCACGGAGACATTTACATGCCAGCTTCTTCCCACTTGATATATTCATATCATTATTAGGTTTTGATCTCACAAGCTTTTACCCCATGTTTGTCTCATATATATATATATACATATATATATATATATATATATATATATATATATATATATATATATATATACATATATATATATATATATTATTAACAAATAAAGACTTCATGGTTATGAGGAGAAGTTGAACCCACGTACTTATGGAATATGGGTAAAGTCTTCTCATTTTATTTAAATCAAATATTATGGAATGGTCTAACATTAATTTGCATTCAGTATGTTTTAAAATTATATTTGTCTAATATAATTTTAAAATATAATAACAAATTACACTCACCCACGAGATTAGGTAAAATTCTTCTCGACTCCCTTCTACTCTTTTAGGTAACATTGACCTTCCTCGGATGCATCGCTCGTTATGCGTTGAAAGGGAGGATGGGATAATAATTTTACAAATTTAGGAGATATCATTATAATGATTTCACAGGCTCAGAGGTATGTTAAATATTTAAGTTAATTTTACAAATAGATGAGATGTGAGACAAATTTTAATCAACCTTGAGAGAGCACCATGTAGTTTGTCCAAAATATAATGTGTGCAAATTAATTTCATAGCATTTGATTTAACTAAAATGAGAAGTGACTTTACCTTCTTTCTTTTTCTTTCTTCTCTATGCAACCATCTTGGTCTTACTGTTTTTCAAACAAATGCCACGGTATATGAAATAAACCACTGCTTTCCATGATTCCATCTCACTAGAGTAGTGGAAGACAGATACAAAAGTTACTCATTTCTGCATTAAACTTGGAACACATCCTTTTTTGTGTATTTTCATAAGAACAATATTTTTTAAATTAAAAAGCTTTTTCTCAAGTTGAACACTCATCCTATCCTTAAATAGTTATCTAATTTTAAATGCGTACTAAAATTAAAAAAATAATTAAAAAATATGAAAATTAGAAAAAGTTAAAATTTAAATTGCCTTTATTTCTTTTTAATAATTCAACTTTATCTCTCCTTCTCCATTGTATTTTTCTCCTCCTTTAATAGTATTTAATAGAAGTATTATTAAAAAGAAATAATTAATACTACTTAAAATTTTGAAATAGATAATTATTTTTGGATATATTTTTTTAAAATAAATAATTATATAAGAACTAATGGTCTAACATGAAATTGTCTTATGGAACGCAATACACGTTGAAAGAAACATTTTATATAATGTTAATTAATAGGTAATATCGGAGAACGAAGATGGCCTTTCAGATAGGGTGCCCCACTTAATCTATATATCCCGGGAGAAGAGGCCAGAACATCCACATCATTATAAAGCCGGTGCTATGAATGTGTTGGTAATTAATTTTGCTTTCTTCTTAATTTTCTTCAACTCAAAGCTCAATAATTTGCAACTTTGATATCTTTAGCCTTTTGATCCGAAATCTGCATTCCATCACTTGTATTATGAGCAGACAAGAGTCTCCGGATTGATGACAAATGCTCCCTTCATCCTGAACGTAGACTGTGACATGTTTGTCAACAATCCTAAGGTTGTTCTACACGCCCTTTGTGTTTTGTTGGACTCAAAGGGAGAAAAAGAAGTTGCATTTGCTCAATGTCCCCAACGATTCTATGATGCAGTAAAGGATGATCCTTTTGGAAATCAGCAAGTGGCTTTGCCTTTGGTGAGTCAGTGATCATACACTGGATGAAAACCTTCCGAGAATGCTAGCAAAAGTTTCATGAACCATGAGAAATAAAGTAAATAACAAGGTGTAGTATAGCAAATTGATCTCCTATTTTTGTTTTGTATAATGCAGTATATAGGAAGTGGATTTGCAGGACTTCAAGGGATCATATATGCAGGAACAAATTGCTTCCACCGAAGAAAAGTTATCTATGGCCAGTCTCCTGATCATGACATTCAAAATGGGAATAAAGATATTGTTTTCACTAATGGTACTCAAGATTATTCACTACATATATTCTCATGGTTTCTAAAATCCACAGTTGTAATGAATACATTTTGTTGAGCCAAAATACATTACTATATAGTAGAGTTTGTTCCTATTAATCAGCCACACATTGTAAAACATCTAGTTTTGTAATTTTGGCAGGAACCTTATCAGAAAAGGAAATAACCAAAAAATTTGGAACTTCAAAGGGGTTTGTCAAGTCAGCCACTTGTGCTTTGGAGGGGAAGACACATACTACTAATGATCCTCGCATACTGCCTCTTGATCATGAGGCAGTGAGCAAAGTCGGTAGCTGTGAATATGAATACAACACTGCTTGGGGTAAAGAGGTAAGCAACAGAAAACGCCAATGCTCAAATGAAGGCCACAAAGACACAAATTGGCATCCATGAAGATATATATATATTTCAATTACAACCACACATTTGGTTCTCATGATATTCAAAAGAAGGCTTTATAATAGTTTTATTAGCCAAGACCTAACCTGTACACTTCATCACATGTAAATGAGTATATTTTCCACTGAAAACATGTGCAAATTAAGCTATTTTTCACTGACTAGGATTTGGGTGGATCTCAGAAAAGTGAGATTGAGATCATACAGGAGAGGACACAGTATTAAAAATTGATGCACCCCCACAAGAAACAGTGAGAGTGTTGCTGTATACTTATTGGGCTTTTTGTAGTAAAATGACAGCTTTCTCCTTGTGTGTTGAGAACATTAGGTGGGCTGGATATACGGGTCAACATCAGAGGATGTGCTTACCGGGCTGAAATTTCACACAAGAGGTTGGAGATCAGAATTTTGTACTATAGATCCAATAGCTTTCATGGGCTGCTCACCTCAAGATAGCTTAGGTCAGATGGCCCAGCATAAGAGATGGGCCTCAGGGTTACTAGAAATTTTGCTCAGCAAGCACTGTCCAATTTTTGGCACCATGTTTGGTAAGCTCCAATTCAGAGAGTGCTTGGCCTATATTTGGATCACTAATTGGGCCTTAAGATCTGTCCCTGAAGTCTCCTATGCTGTTCTCCCTGCCTATTGTATCATCACCAATTCCAGTTTCTTGCCAAATGAGGTGAGCACAAAACCCATTATTAACATGATATGCAACAATTTTTGTTGGCCATTTTAACATGATATGCAACAATTTTTGTTGAACTCAATTTTTTACCAAGTATATATTATAAGAGGTATATATATATATAAATAAGTCACACTCACTTTCAACCATCTCATACGTTTAACTTGTATACCACACAAATGTACATTATCTTCATTTCAAAGTGTATATATCATTATTTTTCACCTTCACCAAAAAAGAAAGAAAGAAAAAGTATAACACTGAAGTTGCACCAAAAACATATACTAGTATATTCATGATGAACGAAAATCATTAGTTCCCGAATCATATCTTTTTTCTGTCTTATCAATTATTTTTTATGTAAAAGATAAATATTTAAAATTATTACTAAATATTAATTAATTATAGTCCATAGAGCAATAAATAATTAGTAGGACAAGAAATGAAATAAAATTTAGGGATAAGTGATTTTTATATCTACAATAACTTACGGGTGTAAAGTTATTATAAAGAAATTTTATACGCTAAATATTTCTTCTTTGAATTACTTCTCTAGCTTGGTACACATCTTGACTTCTTCGATTAAATGATGCTTTCCGTAGGGACCAGGTCTATGGATCCCTGCTACACTGCTAGTGATCTACAATACATCATCTCTAATAGAGCAAGTGACGAGTGGGTTGTCAATAAGGACGTGGTGGAACAACCAGAGGATGGCGAGAATAACAACCATGAATTCCTGTTTCTTTGCATTCTTGGCCATCACACTCAAGCTATTGAGGATATCTAACACGGTCTTTGAAATAACAAAAAAGGAGCAACCCTCTTCTAGTGAGGGTAGTGCTGATCATGAAAATAATGCTGGTAGGTTCACTTTCAATGGGTCTCCCATTTTTCTACCCGGCACAACTATTTTGCTTGTTCAACTCACAGCACTTGCTATCAACTTCTTAGGGTGGTGGCAGCCATCATTTAGAAGCGGTAATTATACCAATTATGGGGTAGGTGAGGTGTTTTGCAGTGCATATGTGGTTCTATGTTACTTGCCATTTTTGAAAGGGCTGTTTGGGAAAGGGAAGTATGGGATTCCCTCATCCACAATATGCAAGTCAACAGTGCTGGCTTTCCTATTTGTTCACTTATCTAGGAAGAGTGCCATTAGTGGTTGATCATTTTCACTTGGTCATCTTGAATTTATTTTTAGCACCTCAGTTTCATTGCACTATTGTAAAAGCAAAGTTCTTGAAACATTAAAGAACGTTGCAAAGGCATCAGATTCTGCTGTAAGGAAAAAGATCTCTCGCAAGAGGCGTAGGTTACTTGCACCAAAAGTCCAAAACAGTGAATGCATTGGTCAATAATCAATATATTTAGTTGTTACGTTGTGTTTGGTGCATAGTCATCGACCAATTTGGAAAGTTTTTGTAATTAATTGATGCTGATAGAATTTGTTTAATTTAGATTTTGATAGATTTTTTATTTTGAAATAATTTGACGAAGTGAGTATTGCATACTAGTTTCGACGAAGTGAATTGAAATGGCCAAATGATCGAAGGATAAAAGAAAGGAATTTGTGAAATGTCAGAAGTGTCAAATGGAAGCGTGTTGTGGACAGCCGGGAATTTTTTAATGTTTGTGATAAAGTTTTTGACACGAGAATGCGCATTCCTTTATCTAGAAGTATGGCATAGTACAACAAAAGCAGCATTTTTTGTTTGCCTAAGTTGCAACTTGCAATGAATCTAAATGGAAGTAGGTCCCCTCCTTGTTAGGGATGGATCACAGATCTACTAATTGAGGTAGGAATTATTGGATTGATTTAAGATGCTTAATTTAGGAGCCAATGTTAGTAATCTCTTATTACTTTTTTAGGAATTATTTTACAAAAATACCAAATCTTATTAAATGACGTATCTAAAAATCTTACTAATTCAAAATTTAATTCACGTATATTAAATAGATTTGAATATTATATAAATTATAATTTATATCATTATAAGTACAATTTCAAATCAGAAGAATTTTTAAGTTAATCTATAAAAGGATATAACAAGAATTATTGCTTTATTATCTTCTAATGATTAAAAATAACTATGTTTGCATTATTTATTACACAATGCAGGAGCTATCACTATTTAATTGCTTTTTGTTTTGTTAGTCAATTTTTCATTGAGTTGAAGACAAGTTTTCCACTTCTAGAAAAAGGTGCATCACTTTGATAATTTGAAAACAAGTTTTTCACTTTTAGAAAAAAGTATATCACTTTGATAAAAATTGATTTTAATGAAAATAAAAAATATTAACTTCTATTTTAATATTTTCTACTAATTCTTTTAAATTTTTTTAAATATTATTTATAAACATAAATCAATTTTTTTAAAATTAATTCTTTTAACTTCAATTATTTTAAAAATAATTCTATCAAAATATAAATTAAATCCAAACAGGTCCGAAATATTTTAATCTAGAATGTAATAAATTTTTTTAATATAATAACTTTTAATACTATTTCTTTTCTTCTAAAACTATGACATTATTAGAATTAGCACGTAATTTCATCTTAACAGACAATACCAAAGGTGAAGGCCTAAAAATCAGTCCATAAAACTAGTTTGCTCAATTAGTTACTTGACTTTATAACGCTGATCATTCTTTTAAAATATTTTCCTCTTCAGCCTCTGCCTACCCCAATAATCAAATATTTGAGATTTAAGACTGCATAATCTTGCATGTATACCGCCACTCATCTATAGACTATAGGTAGCTAGCCAGCCCTTAAATACTCCATTCATTTTTTAATAAATATTCGTTTTCATTTATACACCCATACACATATACTAACAAAATAATTCGATGAACTTGAAATTAAATAAATAAAGTAATACTCATTTTAATCCCTAACGTTATATTGGTGAATCATTTTAATTTTTAAATTTTAAAATGAATCAAATTAGTCATTGATATTACAAAACATGAATCAAGTTAATCCTTTAGTCTATTTTTATTTAACATTCTATTAATTAAATGATGATGTATAATAGTAATTGATACCTTGATATATATATATATATATATATATATATATATATATATATATATATATATTATTTGAAGTTGAATAAAGTTTAAAATAACTTATTTCGAAATTTGAAATTACACAAATGAGTCACTTAAATCTTCATTCCAAATTATACAAAGACTTGTACAACTTTAGGTATTAAAATGAGTAATTTTAAACTTTATTTTAGATATTAAACACATGATATGCTAAGATATCATTTAACACTATGCATAATCATTTAATTCATAAAATGGTGAATAAAAGTGAAATAAAATGCTAACTTAACTCATATTTTGTAATATCAAAAACTAATTTAACTTATTTTAAAAATTAGAAATTAAAATAGCTCACGTGTAAAATGAAAAGAACTACAATGAGTACTAACTCTCATTAAATTTAAGTGTATATTACAATATTACTATCATAACCTACTTCAATACTCTTTCTCATATTTAATCTATCCATTAACTCTTTCTTTAATAAAGGCATTAAGGAAAATAATAATAATTAATATTGTCTAAAATTTAAAAATAATACTCCCCATCAATTTTTATCTATCTATTTGAAAAATAGCTAAAATTTAATATATTAAAAAATTAATATATGTGAACATAATTATATCCTGATCCATTAAATTTTTTGATGAACCAAACTTGTCTATTTTTCAAGGAGAGACGCATTAGATGGACAGAGGTAGTAGTAGAAAAATAAATTTTTATAGACTTACAATTATTAGAAAATAGAGGAAGCATTAAATAAACCGTACTCATTGTAATCAATTGTTATTTTTCCTAATCAAATATATACTTCAATTAAATACAACAGCACACGTTTATCATTCCTTCCCCAAAAAAAAAAATTAAAAATTAAAAAGTACACGTACTAAAACAGGTGGGGTGCAACCCTCAAATCATGACCCCTCATTTGGCCCTCTGAAGGGCAGTGATGGAAGTGGAATCCCCCTTAATAGAATCATACCTGCGAAACAAGTAGGCCACAATCAAGGCCGCAGTGAGGGTAACATAGTCTTTTCCAGCACACTGCTTATTGGACACGCTGGGCGTGCCAGTTTGCGGCCCATTGGACCAGAACAAGTAGTCCAGCAATTGGGCCCCGCCGCCCACGAACCGGTCCGGTTTAAAAGTGTCCGGTTCGTCGAACACGGCGGGGTCACGCATAACGAGCTTCTGGTACCCGCAGAGCAGCTCGCCCTTGTTGACTCGGAAGGCCGAGTCGTGGGAACTCAGCGTGAAGTCCTTCCTGGCGCGAGCGTACTGCAGGGGTACTGGTGGGTTGAGGCGGAGGGTCTCGTAGACGACGGAGTTTGTCAGTTGCATTTCTTTGACCGACTCGAGGGTCAGAGTTGACCCGCCTTTCTCTCTTGCTTCCTTGGCCAGTTTGACTTGTAAGCCTGTGGTGTCGGAGCCGATGGCGTCGAACAGGGAAGGGAGGAACACGGAGAAGCCGCCGAAGGCGTTGAACCCTAGCACGAACAGCAAGTTGTGGATGGCCACGTCTTCAGATAACCCGAACTCGATTTCCCCACGGTTTATCACGTCCTTACCTGTTTTTTTTTTTTGGTAGCACATGAAATAAGATTGGCAATGAGATTATTATTTAAATAATAAGGGTTAATTAAGATATTACTCGATACAGTTTTATCAAATTTCTAATTAGGCATCGATAATTTAAATATTTATAATTAGTTTTCGAGTAAAATTTTGTACTCAAAGTGTTTAAATTTAACATCCAGTACAAATCGCTAGATAAGCGGGAATTCTTATCGATTTCATCAATTGAGTTTCACATGGGAAGTTAAACTCCTCAGAAAATAAAAAGTTAAAAACCCAACAATGTTGTCAAGCTATCTATGAAACTCATCATATTAGACTTTTATCCTTTTATTATTGGACAAGAAATAACTTCAGTTAATTCTTAAAAAAGGATCAATTTGAAGCTATCATAGGCTCTTTTTATGTATGTGCTGAATCAAGGAATATTGTGTTTAACCTCACAATTTTGAAGTAATAGTGAAGTTCAAGGTCACGATTACAAATTTTTATTCAACATGGAATTGAAAATTTGGTAACTATAGGGAATTAATTAAACCTACTGTTATTATTTTGTTAGTTTTGTTGTTCACGATTTGATGTGGGCATGACTCGGTGAGCTGATGATGTTTAGCACAATATTCACTCGTTATTTTAGTGTTTGTTTGACGATATGCAAAATAAACAGTAATTATTAGAAATGATATACGAACACAAAATAAAACAATGTTGTTACCGTTTTGTTTGATAAAGTTGTAGAGGTTGTTGTAGTCTCCACTGACGAGGAAGGAAGGGTAGGCGAAGGAGTGGAGGAAGATTTCCTCGAGGGGTTGGAGAACGCCGATGCTGACAGTCGGGAGGATCTGGAGGGCCAGCCACCTGTCCAGCATGGCGTGGCCGCTGTCGGCGATCTTGGCGTCGGTGGAAGGATCAGCTCCGGTGAGGGCTTTGCAGAGGAAGTTGAAGAGGAACTTCTGTAGCGGGAAAAGGTAACTTGCCGATGTTGACTTGGACAGCGTGGTTTCGATGTTGTCCCACATTGTGTCCAGGCTGGATACCAGTTCTGATGCCCATATGCCGGAGCTCCGTTTCAGGATGTCCATCGTGAACCTCTTCACCTGTGGTAAGTATTACACACCATTACACAATCTAGATCACATAACACACATCGTGCGTGGTGAGTGAATGAAAGCTAATTACTTGCGTTACATTATTGAAAATCTATTGAAATTTGAGTTGAGGTGCACTGCTACAACAACAACAATAATAACTAAGCCATGTCCTCATGAATCAAGTGATTATAGAGCTCTAAGCTGTACTATTACAAGGGTAAAACAAAATAACAAATTACTCAAATATCTACATTCAGCAGATGTAATGTAAATTTACTGATATTTTTAGTTTTTAAGTGAAATCTATTACATATGATTTTCTAAAATATAAAAGTGTCACTTATTTCATTTTTTATTATAACAAATACACTTCAAAAGTATGAAATTTTAATATTTGAGATGACATTAGTTTTAATACATCGTTAACTATTATGTCAGTGATTTCTTATACTCATCCGTCAAACACTTTTAACAATAGACGATTATGTAATATTTTTTTTCACATAAACAATATATTAAAATTAAATATAAAATTATTCATTCAAAAGTGATGATTTTACCATAACCACATCTGTATAACTAAAACGTCTAACAGGCGTCACGTTGTAATAAAAATGAATTTCATTACACAACAATAACATCGAATGTCCCTGCGCTTCTACTTAATGCAGAACAAAACAAACAACTAATTCCCCTTTTTTTTCGCTCTTAGGGAGAGAATGTAAATATATTAGTATGAAATAATTCTAGTTCTAGCTGGAACCGTATCCACCAAAGCTACTAATCAAAGATAATGAACAGCACCACGTGTATGCAGCAATGTTAGTTGATTTCTCTTTTATTAAGAAATTAAAAGGAGTTTAATTTTGATGTACTGTGTAAAACAGTTCTACACTGTCATCCAATCAAAACATTTAGTTTGAATGACTTTTCAGGTTAAAAGTCAATTACCATAACTTATATGACAATACATAATTGGACGACTATGTAAAACAGTTTTACACTGTTAGTGCATAGCAATTAAATCCAATGAAAAATGATCAATGAGACATCGGGTCCCCATATTTTAAAGAATCTAATCAAATCAAACTAACGCACATTTTTTTCCGAAGCTCAGCACTATTTTTTCATGTATGTGAACTCTGATCCAATGATCCATTCCCAAACAGGGCAATCAGAAACTGACTCTGCTTTCATTGCACACCACATGATAGTAATCCATGTTATGAGTCAGTCACTGCACACATGAAGCACTAGCCCTGGGACCAACCACTAATAGTTTTTGTGGTCCCCATACAACACAGCCGAGTCCAGAACTCCAGATCAAACAATACAGTCTTGGCGATTTCTAAATGCAAAAGTTGAACATTCCAGGATACTAAAAATAATTTTAGCAAAGCAAAATTAAAATTAAACTAAACTTTCATCCACATAACACTAACCCATATTCAATAAGATTATTCATACCACCACACCTTAGCACTCTAGAGCATGTTTGACTTTGACCCTCTGTAAAAATCAAATATCTAAATACGATGGGGTTAAGTTTTAAGTATATGTGAGTTAGTATCTAATAAAACTATTTAAGAGATTTTTGTCTAGATCAATAATTGTTATTTTTTACTAACAAGTAAAACTGCTCACATTCCAAAAGGCATAAATCACATAATAGTCCGTTTATACCACGGGAATCACAACAGCATAGGCATAAAACACCAACATCAACCTGATATAGCAGTAACTAGATTCACACTGTATGACACTAACATACTGCTGTCTCTATGACTCTATCGCCTGACTCGCATCATATTCATACTCCCCCTGCAGTCATGCCCTTCATATTTACCACCGAATCATCTCATCATACCATACATATCAACATAAAACTCCACAGTCCAAGCGTATCATAAATCAAAGACTCTACCTTATACGCCACTCCATCACCAACCAATTCATCCCATATCTAACCCAGATTGTTGGTTAAAATTGGTTCTAAGAGAAACAATTAAGTTAGTTTTATTTAATCTTATTTTTTCATCTCTCTTATCTTATTACGTTAACACTTTAATAAATTAAGTAAACTAATTTTAAAATTGACTTCAGATCAAACATAATTAAACTAATTTTTCAAGTTACGGTACACCCGTTACTTCAATCCCGCTGCAACTGTAAATTGTGCATAAATATAAGCACCCATCTTCTATCCTATTCAGCTTGAAAGCTACTTTACATCTTTCTAGTCCTACACCACTAAACATATATGTCTATCTTGTTTCCTTCTTAAGCAATTTTTTTTTTATCTTTTCAACATACCACAATTGCGTCCCGAGTGAAACTAAATTCACTCACACATTGAGAAAACAAAAGGCCAAAAAAATAAAAATAAAAAAAACCTATGCTACATATCACAGGATAAGAAAAAAGCGATATCCTCTCATTTTTATTTTTAACATTAATTGAAAATAAAAAAAATGTGCTGGCTGCACGAACAAAGCCTCAACATATTAACATCAACGGTTTGAAAAGTGAGGATCACTTTAAAAAGCAAAGTAAAGAGATTTATTTTTATGACTAATAAAATTAAAAATTGAGTCTTTTCACTGAAATTCCTTATTTTACTCTCTCATCTTAATGGATCCAAATCCTAACATGAAATATGTAACTTGATGAAAGAATTTAATTTGCTGTTATGTATGTACCTGGGAATGTTGAGGTTCAGATGTGTCTTGGTAAACGCCGACCCTGATGTTGCCGGTGAAGGCGGTGCTGGGGACGAAGTCACCGACAAGAACATCCTTTTTCTCGACGAGGTCCATGTCGAAGAGGTGGGAGAAGGACTTGACGTCGAGGACGGCGATGACGTTTGGGTTAACGTTGACGAAGAAAGGGAACGAAGGAGGAACGTTGGTTCGGAACACGCTGCTCTTGTGCTTCTCCATTCGCTTCCTGAAGAAGCTTTCCGGCTTCTGGAACCAAAAGTAGTCCAGCCTGTCCGATATAGGCCCCAACAAAGGCCACCCGTAGCTCCCTGGAATCTGCCGTACCGGGAGGTTTACCGGCAGCGTTGCCGCCGACGAAATCGACAGCGACGGCGGTGGAGGCCCCGGGGAAAATGACATTGTTTGGAGGAATAATGGATGAGAAAAGAATAATGGGTGGAGCTGTGAGTGTCTGTGATGAGCTAGCTTTAGATTTCCTTTTCTTTTTTTTTTTTAAGAATTGACCCGACACTAGAATGTTGGGTTGTAACTTGTGAGTCACCTTGTCCAAGATTATTGTTGGGTTTTTAAATTTTTATTTTATTATTGTTACTATTTTTATGTTATTTTGGGATATTCTGCATTATTGATTATTGGATGTGATGGAGTTGGACCACAGTGAGCGGCATCGTAGTTGATTTGGCTGTCTGGATCTGGAGGTCACGTTAAATGTCCTTGCCAAATGTCAGTTTGTCAACTGGGTAATATTTATTTCTTTCTTTTATTTCGATAGATAGATGTGATATTTATTTCTAGCCTCTAGTCTTTCTTTTTCACGTCCAAGTGTCCAGCGTGTTTCTCCTCCGAGCATGTGAAAAGGGTGACACATAAGATTTACAGTGCGTTTACTGTAAACTATTTTAATAAAAAAAATACTTTTTTCCTGAAAAAAATTCCTTTTTATAAAATGCTATCCATACTAAGTTCCATTCAAAAGCTGAAAATAGTTTATCTTTTTTCTTTCAAAATATTAATTTTCATTCTCTTGGTACAATGCATATTTGATAAATTATTGTAAAGAAAAAGTAATGCATGATTCAATCATATTAATGGTTTATGTTATTTCATTTACATTATAAATTTGTACAAAAAAAACATTTTTAAGATAATTATTTGTTTACAAGGAACATATATTTATTTAATAGAAGGGTAAATTATACTCACATCTCCTGAAGTGTATGAAAATATAACTCACGCCCCTTCTACTTTTAAAATTTTAAATATTTATATTATAGTTACACTCCTCATTCATATAACACTATTAGTAAACTTAACAAAATGATATTTTTATGATATTAATTATTTCTAATTAATAAAATTATAAAAATATTCTTAAACTTAACATAGTGGATAAATATATTTTTATATTTTTATAATTTTATTAATTAAAAATAGTTGATATGATAAAAATATTATTCTGTTAAATTTATTAAAGATGTTATGTGAATGAGAAGTATGACTGTAATATAAATACTTAAAATTTGACAAGTAAAAGAAGTGTAAATATAAACTAAATAATTAAAGAGAGTATAAGTTATATTTTCACATATACGATGAATGGTAAATATAATTTACCCTTAATAGACTGAAAATACTATTTTGTAGTATTACGCAAGCATTGCATACTGTGCATCCCAAGATAATGTCAATTTTTATCTACTCTTATTATTGTTGTTATTATTACTTAAGGGTGTCCTTTTTCTTTGAAGCACAAGAATGAAAAATGGAATTGCAGCTTGCAACTACCAAATAATATCTGCAGGTAAGCGACAAGAGAGTGATTCTTGCAAAAGATTAAAAGGCACACTTACAAAAGGAAAAAATAAAGATATAATTATTTTCTTTTCAAAAAAAGGTTTATTTTTAGATTTTAAACTCAATTTACCCATAATATAAAATGTTTTTACACAATCATCTATTCAAATATTATCCTATTAATAAAAATAATTGAATCTCACACCAATAACTCAAAAAATTATGCAAGTAGAAGAATTCTATTGAATAAGAATGTAAAAAAGTTCTACGCACTTTGTGCATCAAAATGAACATTTTTAATATTATTATACATTCTTTTGAATCAAGACAAATTAATCCAAACACAAGACCGGAGATAAAATATCGAATTGAAATGATGGGCATGATGAATGGCGTCTTCCCAGAAATAACGCAAATTTCTCGGTTTATGGCCTTATCTACGGGTCACCTTCATTGCCAACTGCCAAAACTTGGCCGACTCGCGGGTCTGCCCCGACACTATCTATGTTCACACTTCAGATGCAACCAAAGCACGTTAAAGGAAACAACATGTGATTTAATCATCTATTTGTCGTGATTCACATTCAATAATTCCTATTTTGGTCATTTACAAAATTTCAAGACATTAATTCAATCATTAAAAGATTATTATATCAATTCAGTATTTAAATAATAACTTCTTATTTATGGAAATAACCTCAAATATTATTTATGAAGAATAAATTAATGGATTTAATAATAAAATATGGATTAAAACTCACATTGATCCTTACAATTTTATTTATCGATAAATTGATCCATAAGAAAAAAATATTAGTGTTAAGATTTCTCATAATTATAAAAATAAAACACAATAAATTCCTGATAATTTTATTGATGAAAAATTGATCTCTGATAAAAAAATATTTGTGTTAAAAACCTCTCACAATTATAAAAATAAGACACTATATATTATTAACACTTTTATTTTGATGAACAAATTGATCTTTGATAAAAAAATTAATTCTAAGATCTCTTATAATTGTAAAAATAGAATCCTAGTGTTTTTTTGTAATATATAATCATTGTGCTTTTTTGAAAAAATTATTATGAATTTATGATATTAATACTATAATACCTCAAAATAACATAATTATAAAATATAAGGAATTCATTCCAAATCATTTCTTAAAATGGTAGGATGTGGACTAATGGTTTCTTTCTTAATAATTGGCACGATAAAATATTAGAAAATTTGGGTGAGAAATTTGCAAATAAATAAATAAATAAATAAAATGATATATCTTAGTGTTGGTTAGAATTAATAGATATCATATAGATCAATAATCAAAGTTTATGTATGTATTTAATATTTGTAAAGTGAATTAACGATCTATACGTTCTATTTTTACAATTGTGAACAATCTCAATATTAATTTTTTATTGTCAGAAATCAATTTATCTATTAACGAAATTATCTGAGACCTATAGTGTCTTATTTTTATAATTGTGAGAAATTTTAATACTAATATTTTTTTATCAGGGACTAATTTATTCACCAATAAAATTGTCAGTATCAATTTGGGTGTTTACTCTAAAATATAATCATTTTAAGACTAATTTTATGTCCCAGTGTCTTTCTGCTGAAAGAAATAAAAGCATCGGAGCAAGCAAGAGTGATCGATATCCGCATCAATCATTCCCAATTTGACAAGAACTGCACACAGGGACTTACCAAAACATCTTCTATTTACTAAAGTGAAGATGTATCATGAGTGAGGCAGTATCTGATCTATTCCACTTCTTGTGGCGCAAACATGAGAAAGATGAATGCTCAGATCATCCAAATTGGGGCAGCTTTGGATGCTCAAGCCTTTCTCATTAGCCAAATGCAATAGACATATGAAGCACAAATGAGGAGAGATGTCACTAAGAGTTGCATCAGCATTACATTCACCAGGAAAGTTGGCCAATATATGCCTGAAAGATACCGTTGCTTGTTGACCCTTTCGAATTAAGAATGAAGATGGGGTCAAAAAATAATCGATACAAGAATTAGAACTTACCATTCAACCTCAGATGAAAATAAAAAATCACAAATTGATTATCTACACATGGATTAGAACAGTAAGATAGATACATACAGCATTAGCAATGCAAGATTCCTAGAGAAGAATGCTGAAATAACACAGAACATTATGAAAGAAACATATTGCAGCGGGCATTTTGCTGTAGCGAGGGAAGGCTAGGAGAGTAACAATGCCTTTTACAGTTCACAAATACACAAGGAATGCCTTGTAAGAAATAGACAAGAAACCTCAGCATACCTGAAGAGGAAACTGAACAGATTCTTGAATATGGCCCCAAAGAATAGTTTTCAGTGCCTGAACATCGACTTGTTTGGAACTTTTGTCATAATGGACTTCAATTTTATTGATCTGTGTTGATTGGAGATAATATAATTAAGCTCCAACCACACTACCACAATAATAGTTGGGAAAATTGTCTGTTGAAAGTAATATTTCATGAGGCATTATAAATATTATTAATGAATGATATTATCCTTTCATCAGCACGTTTGATTCCTACAACAATCATGTATCATGAGCAACAGTGTAAATTATCCAACAGAAAGTCACAAGCCCACCTGACGTGGCTGAGAAATAAGTATGTTGGAGTCATTCACGTAACTATGGGCATCACCTTCATACTCGTCATCACAAACACCTCTATTATCCCAGGAAGGAAATGATCCATACTCATTGTATTGCTCCCTTGATCCATCTGAAACACTTAAGTTTGAAATACTATATAGTGATAGAGGAAGGGGAAAGCACACTCAAAAGTGCTCTATATTGACAGCAGAAAAAATCAGGGGATGCAAAGAAAAAAACACTATACATCACAGGAGCGCGTTTTACCTGAGGACTTTCTCCCACTCCTTCCAAGACACTGAAGAAAGAATAGGAAGCATCAGAGAACAAAATAAATATTACTCCAGATAGAGATATTCTAAAAAAAAATCACCTTTAAATTTGGCAAAAGAAATAATTTGACAAGATCCTCTGGTTCATAGTGGCAGTCCTCTGGAAGTTTCGTGTTACAAGGCGGTCTATTTTCAGGGAGCAGTAACGATTTGGGATTCTTGGGAGGAGAAAAAATATCTGCCATTTGATTCTCAAGAAAATTTTTGAAGTCTAATTCAACTTTGACCTGCCTCTTAGTCCTTGGCTGCTGAGAGTTTAGGGTCAACCCATCTTCAGAAGTACAATGAACCTCTGAGCCTAAAACACAGACTCTAGATTAATGCGCTGAACTCCCAATACATATAACCATTACAATCTCTAACTGGCTTCCTATCACCCACCTTTAGCTTTTCGATACCTCCAATGATCAGGACCTGCCCAAGCATTTCTCTTTGACAGAAAACCCAGACTAGGAAATAAATACCCATCAACATTCTGAAATATGTCATCAGGGTCTTCGGAAGGAAAAGAATCTTTTTCCTACAAGATTCGGAATGTTAAAAAAGGTCCATTGTTCGTTACTACAATAGCTAAAGAATATCTTTTTAAAAATCTCTTCCTAGACTGGCATGGATGTTCTAGGATTGAAGCATAACAAAACCTGAGGGTAACTATGAAAATTTGGGTATGCATCATTGGAGCCAAGATCAGCAACAAATGTTCGGTCATCATGATCATCATGACAGTCCTGGCAGTTCTCATATTCTTCTCGTTCAGGCTCCATTTCACAACCAATAGCTGCCTCAAACTCTCCAGCTGGCTTCTGGCCACAAAATTGAAAATCTGAAGACCTTCTATTATTTTCATCAAGTTGATCTACTATCGCCCTTAGAGTAGGAGAAATTTCATCCTTCATATGCATGCTCAATACCATCTGTTCAATACAATCTGCAAAAGAAGACAAGCGTGTCTCTGATCCCTGTTGAATGTGTCTATTTGTAATGTGATAACAGGTAGGCCAGATCTTTCAAAATGCAAAACACCTCTGGCAAAAGAAAGATCAATTGTATCTGAAATATCATGTCCACTTTGACTTGCCAAGCGTTTTCCTGGCACTTCTAGTGAATCAAAGAGCAGCTTGCATCCACCATAGACACCGAGATTATTCATCAAAAGACCTTTGGCTCCACCTTCATCAAATTGTGCAGATGTCTGGCGAAAGAGGGGATCCACGGCAAATGCGGCTGAAAAAATATTATACAATGTCAGCAAAATCTCAGTCCCACACCCCAAACAACTAGCATAAATAAATGGGATTTGAGATCACCATTAAACTTCTTTACATTAAGAACCTCAAAAGATGATTCCAGTGTTGACAAAGGTGACAGCTGCATGAACAAGCACCTCTTAGAAGTTAGAACTTAGCACAAATTTTGATTATCTAATCAAGTCCAGTCCAGTCCAGATTCCAGAGGCCATTGACCTTTTTGTCCGTTACCTTCCTGCTTTCTTCTTGCCCATTTTCAGCATTAACACCAGCCAGCGTAGTATCTGACAGCGCAATTATGACACCAAATTAGAACTAGTAAATAAAATGTTGAATGCTACCATTTAGAGTTCAGACATTCATAGGATGCCAAACATTAATTAGAATTAGATAACTTGTTATTTATACCATTAAGGAAGAAAATCAATCCCCATAGGCAAGGAAGATTGCTATGAAGGAAACCAAAAAAATAAATAAATAAAAATAAAACAAAGATTCAGAATATTATAGGGTGATACAAGAGTAATTAAGTGTAACCTTGCTCATCTTCTTGGCCAGCTCTATTCATCCCACTGAGGACTTTATATGCGGTGGCATGGACGGAATCCACCCTTAATGAATAAATCTTGACTCCAGCTTCAAGGGTGCAGCTTGCCTGCCCAAATAACAAAATCAATCAATACATCCATATCCATTTTCCATACACATCACTTAACTTTCCTTTTAGTGTGATCATAGCTACCCAAAATAAGTCCATCTTCGCAATCAATAACCAAGAATTAATTCTGCAAATCAAGTGATAGAGATAACCAATTTTCACGGGGATTTAGAATAATTATAGATGACATCCTTGCAATATACTGTCAATAAGAAGCAATTCATAAATAACTAGTGCTCACACCCAATAAGGCAATAACCCATGAAAACAAGCAATTGCCCGCAAAAACATGATATCATATCATTCTCAAAATCAACATTGGATTGAAAATCTCAGCAACTTTTGAAATCAAACAACATTGCAGCAAGCACTACTAACTCACCATTTGAAAATTAGTTTCGACATCATCATCTTCTTCAGCCCTAATAATATCGGTAAGGTGGTCAATCAAATTCAACTCCCAAGTGTTCTTCTGATTAATTTTCTGCCCCCAAAATAAAATTAGGCAAAAATCAAATAAAATTCCATTTTCGGAACAAAAGCAACAATAAGGAAAAGGAGATTAAAAAAATTACTATAATCCGATAATTACGTTTTCGCTAGCAAGTTTTATGCAGTTGTGGAACAAATCGAGGATCTGCTGCTTGTTTAGGCAGTGATCGGAACCTGCGTCGTCGAGGCGTTGGTGGTGCAAATTGGCGGCGGCGACGGACTTGCGGCGGACGGCGGCGGCACGTGTGGCTCGTGCCTGGGCGCGTTCAAGCTGGTCATTGTTGGAGCCCAGGAAGAAAGCGCTCGTCGGAGATCGCATCGAAGGAAGCCTTTGTCTCTGACCCGTCGTCGGGTCGGGACTTAGGCTTTCCGCCATTGGAAGTGTGAAAGTGAAGATTCGTTCGTTGTGATTTGCGGTTCCTTCCTCTTCACTCTTCAGTTTGGAATTGAAGAAAGAAACGCACGAAAATGACTCAGCTTAGTTTTCCTCCATTTTTCGTGATTTGAATTGGTAGGGAAGGTTACTCCCGGCAGAGGTTCATTTTATTTTTGGTCAGGGACTTTGGTTCATTAATTAATATTTATGGATACTTAGATAATGTTTTGTACGGCAATGTGGTTTAGGCCTTTTTTTAATGCATCATATAGAACAAAGGCTGATAGTATAAAATATGATAATACTATATTTGATAGTATAATATAATAAATTCATTGGATAAGCTTTTATACTATCTATTATTTAGTGTGCCACATGACTGGCGATGGACAAGCAGGCAATCGATGATAGGCGGTAGACCAGGGTGACCTGCAGGTGGCAAACGATGAACAAGGAATGGTGGGCGGCGACAAACGAGTGGTGGGGGGCGACCGGCGATGTGCAAGCAACAAACAACAGCAGGCAGGCGATGACCGACGACGAGCAGGCAGTGACCAATGGATGGGGGTGAGGCGTTGACGTAGGAGTGAGTCAAAGTTAACCTGAGATTGACTATTAAAAATAATAATATCAAGTGTTATAAAACCTTTTGGGACTTGATAATTTAATCTTATAATTATAGTATAAAATTATTTGATCTATAACATTATACTACCATATGTGACACCAACACATGTGATAAAAATTGACTTTATAGTATTAGCCCATAGTATCAAGTTTTATACTATGTATCAAACTAAGGCCTTAATTATGAATATTGTCATGTCAAGTCATTGGAGAATGATTACAAGTGCAAAATTGTTTTTATAATCCTGAGAGTGCGAAGGAATTTGATTCGGGAGATAGTTTTCAATTCTACTCTCTCTTGACATAAGGCACAAGGGATTAGGGACATTGCAATGGACTATACATCCGAGGGAAGTTGAAGACATGTCTTTGAGACATAAGTTTAATATTTTTTTTTCCAAAAATATATATTTAAACATTTCATATTTCACCTTTATCTTGCTCACTTTTCATATTTTTATTAAATTATACATTAATCTTCTTCATATTTTTATTAATCATTGTGTCATGTACACCACTACCAAAACCAATTTCGTCTCCGTCTTTAACTTTGTCTCCATCTCTATTGTCCCACTATCTTAATCCTTTTTACCTTGAGACAAGTACCAAATACAGCCTATGGACCAGCTTTAATCCACATTTAGGTCCCACATATTTTTTAAAATGAAAAAGGAAAAAATAAATATTATTATGAAATAATTTATTTCAATATATTGTATTATGTAATTATATTTCTAGCTTTGATAAAAAAATACAAAATTAAATTTTTTTATATTTTATATTTTTAATAAATTTTACAAATAAATATTTTGTACATTTTTTGGAAGTTAAAATGTAAAAAATTCAAACAAATATTATTAAAACTAAAACAAGTCATTTATATATTTTAAAAATACTACATGATTAAAGTAATTTAGAAAATGATTTAAATTAAACTAATTTGGATATATTATTTATGAAAGAATACAAAAGCATAATAGAATAAAGGTTTAATTCATCCACTAGTCCCTATAGTTTTACCGAATTTTCAATTGGGTTCCTATATCTTAAAAGTTTTCAATCAAGTCTCTACCATTGACCACCATTATAAAAATATATCCAGCAATACTATGGTGCACTTAATGAAGTCAGATGTATCATAAAACTTATTATCTATACCATTAAATATATATAATTTATATACCATGTAATCTGAAAGATGAGATTTTACAATATAATCATGCACCTATTTTTACTAAAGCATAATAGGAACTCTTATTTTCCTTTCTCTCACCTCACCTTTCTTCTCTAACCCCAACCAAGACTTGACCCTCAATCCCACAACCACAACCAAATGGAAAAAAAAAGGTTTATTTGTCCTAATCTCCTAGATCTATGTTGATGTAACCAAAAGGGAAGAACACAAAGCACAAGACATAAGGTGAGTTAGTGGAGGGGCTGCTCAAAGGCACAGTGGTAATGTGGAGGCACGGAGAAGGTGGTGGTGTGGCGAGTGCTCTGGCGACGTCCTAACGACGAAGCGTGAAGGTGGCTAAGGCATATATGCAAGTCGTGCGGGGGCTCTATTCACGATGGCTCACCCACAACGGCATCAAGATTGGCGCAGCGACACTGGTGAGAGAAGCGACAATAGTGGCAACAATCGCATGCGATGGTTACGATTCCAGAAGCTGGGTCTTCATTGTTGGCTTGGTGGATGATTGTGTGCGACTATGCGGGGCTAACTGGTGGCAAGGAAGAAGGAGGAGCGAACGTTTTATTGTTCCTCCCTTTTGTGTTTAATTTCTGTTATTGGATTTGAAGTTGATTTTGGATTTTGGTTTATAATATGCGACTTCATTGGAAAGGAGACGATAATGGGTGGTGGTTTTACATTTTTGCCTTTGCTAGTGTCTATGATTGTGATTGCTTTTTTCCATTTGTATCTGTTAATGTCAGGGACAATGGTGGCCTACTATGGGGAAGGATTTGTGCTTGATTTTGGTTTGATTTTTTGTTTGTGATTTGATGATATTTGTGATTCTGGTTGAATTTGATGTTGTGTTTGATTATAAGTAGAAGATTGGTTATTGATGATAATAATGGATATAGGGGAAAGGGCTCCTGTGTGTAGTTTCACCTTTGCAGTGGGTGGTGGGTTGTAGGCAAAGAAGATAGATAAAATAGAAGGAGATGAAATAAATAAAAATAAAATATGCTAAGAATATTTTATTTTTTTATAACGGTAGTTAATGACAGAGATTTAATTAAAAAATTTTATACAATATAAGGACCCGATTAAAAACTTTTAAAATATAGGGACCCAATTGAAATTCGATAAAACTATATGAATTGACGAATTAATTAAATCTAGAATAAAAAATAAAATAATATTTTAGTATTTATTATAAGGGTTGGGATGTCCTACCTTAGTGAGACTACTTCTCTTTCCTTTCTCAATTTTTTTCCTCTTGGTGTTGTCCATGACAAGCATAAGAAGTGGGATGATAAAATGACATTATTGGAGGTGCTCTTAGTTCTTGAAGTATCTCCAATGGGAGACCCAATTTTATCCTAAATTTTAATCACATCAATATCGTTTAATCAACATGTCTGGATTAAAATTGAGACTTATCTCTATTGAAAATAACCAATTTTAATCCCAACTTTGACTCCATATGGCAATCAAAATTACTTTGATATGCCATGGGTTCCTCCATCATTGGTAATTTATGAAACGGTTTTGGTCTCAATAAAGGGAGATTGATCCCTTTTCAATAAATTGCTCTAATGCTTGCTTTGAAAGTGGGCGTCCCAACTTTGTGACAAATGCACTGAAATGGGACGGAATAGCAGGCATTAGATTGCTCTAACACTCTCTAAAAAAAGAAAAAGAAAAATTATTTCTTCCACCATTAATGCTCCAAATTTTATGAAACTTTCAACATAAAAAGAACAACCTCAATGTGGCTTTCGATTTTCCCCAATTGATGGAAATTAAGAATTTAATGAATGGCGAGCAGGTGTTGTGTCCCGCATAGAAATTTTTGGTCTTCAAACGGTGACCCTTCTTTTACCCTCTTAATCATTTATTCACGTGTAAAAAAATATATTTAAAAATTTATAAGTTATTAAATATATAATATTTATTTATTATATATCAATAAATTATTAAAAAAATAAAAAATAAAATATCATTTGAATACAAAAATTTATAATATTACATTGGGTTGAACGATCAATTAAAGTGATTGTTAACTTAATTCAGCTATTATTTTCAACTTTCTCATGGTCCATTATTCATCACCATTGAGTTTTATTTTGATGGTCTAGATTTAAAAACACAACATTTATATACAATAAAATACATATAAAATAATAAAATGAAATTATTATTTTTAAAATTACAAAATTAACCTTATTGTAATTTTAATCACCCATTCAACCACCCCTCCTTTCTCCCCCTTTCATTGTCACTCTTCAGTCTTTAACCCCATTGATATGGTGGTAGAGGTTATACCCTAACGCGATTGCAGCCCTAACAACCACCCCTACTCCAACTTAAGCATCACACCGCAAGCCCACCGAACCATCGTCACTAACTATTAAACTTTCGAAACATTCAACCTACGGTAATCTTTATATTTCTGTGAGAATGTGGGAAATCTTTTTTTTTTTTTTTTACATCTCAAATTTACAGGAATCACCTTTGATTTTGTTGCAACTAGCGAGGAGAGGATAGTACTGGGGGATGGAGGAGGCGATGCGGGGACAATAGCCAGACAACAATGACGGAAATCAATTCGCAGCTCACAACTAAAATTTTGAAACATTCCAACAAAGTAAATATGATTTCGTTTTTCTCTGGTTTATGCCCATGTGAATGGTTGTGGGGTGCTAAGATATCATGGGCTGTCACTGTCACTAGGAATATGTACAAGAGAAGAAAAAATATTCAGGATATCAGGATCGCGGTGCGGGCACTTATATAGCCATCGGTCATATTGTTATTATCGATTGAAATGGAAGGTGGTGTGGCCAATGAAGGTGATGAGCCACGGTAGTAATCGAAAGGGATGATCTGGTTGGAGGGAGAATGAAAAATGGTTGAAGACGAAAACTGGATATCTTAGTAATTTAATAATAAAATTAAAGGGACCATCAATGAGTCCAAAACATTCGATGATCATTTTATCCGTCACCATCAATTAAGGTAGAGTTAACAGTCGATCGATCAATTAATGTGTACACGTTTGACCCATTGAATGTCCAAATGCCAGGATCGTCTTTCCGGCACCAAGGTAAACCTTCTTCAACGAATTTTAGTTTACACACGCCTGCATGCTTTGCAAAAACAGCAGGCTTTTTGTGCCCTTTCCATGATCCTCTCATTTCGGTCATGCAGTGACATTTTGAGACAAGGCTGGGTCTAGGGAATTAGTACCAGTCACATCTCATGGCATCTTAATGTGGGTTCCTCCTCATCAGAAATGCTATAAGGCATCCCAATAAGCTTCCGGCAACAACCTGTAACAAAAGAAAACAATAGTCTGCTTTGAGTACTAACGAATTTAAATCTTGTTTCGCTTTATAGTAATTCATAAACAGAGAAATCCAAATTAAAATTCCACAAAAAGTATTGGTTCTTATAATGCTATTCATGACATGATTCCCATATCCTAAAGGACAACACACCAGAAATTAGGTACTGATGGACCAATGATGCATAGATAATTATGTTAGCAATTGGGACTTCTAAAGGTAATTTAACTAATGATAAGAAATTAAGAATTGTGGGGTTTGGCCGCACATGGTATGTGGCAATGCAAGAGCTTCCAAGGTAACCTCTATTCTTATGAAAAATATACTCCAAATATCATATGTTACTTGTTTACAAAAATTTAAGAGTCACATTGACAAGAGAAAAGGAAAAGTGTAATGCTAGATTGACACTCAAAAAATGGGTGTCTGAACCAGACACCCACTTTATAATTATTAGATGTGATGGTGGTCTACACTTATTCTTAACATTCATCGTATCCAATGGTTATAAAGTAGTTGTCTGAATAGACACCCATTTTATTGGTGTCAAAATATCAAGGAAAATACATGTGTCATAACTGCAAAAAGCAAAAAGCACCGCAATGTACCTGCACGGGAGTATGACCAAGTGAATCACGCAGAGGTCTGACAATGGACAAAGGATGTTCTGGAGGTAGCTCGCACACAATCTGATTAAGCCACTGCAATGGAAATGGATATACTATGTGACAAAAAGCCGCATATGAAATGTGTGTGAGTGAATATGAAGCGAGGGAAAAATGTAAAACAGATAATAACACCACCACCTTCGAGTAAAAGAACTTACTTCTGGTCGCCGTCCTGCATGAAGTCTAACTCCTGAGGCGTCATATATTACCTATGGTGGTTGCACAAAAGACTAATTATTCCACTCCACAATAGCAAGCAAAAGAAAAAAAAAAGAATTCACCTAAATATAAGACAAAGACCAATAGCAAAGACAAGTTTTCCAAGCTCTAAGTGATTTACCATGTTAACCAGATAATAATACCAAAACAATGAAGCAATATTTGTTAATCTAAAGACTCTTATTAATTTCTTCTAAAGAAATAAGGATATGGACAAAATAATACTCAGCACTCTACAGCAGCTTCCAATGCCTAAGTAGTTTACATGGACACAAAAAGGTGTTATTAACATATAAACTCAGCTTGATCAGACAAAAATCTATGTACATAATAGAAATGGTCAATTTCAATGTGCAATCCAACATTTTATCTCCATTAAAAAACAATCAATAACCAAATATTAGCTCAATACATCAGCTAATGTCTCAAAACAGAAAATTTGTCGCATGATTGTATAGTGCAACATCAAGTTTATGAAAAAAAGAAAAGGAAAAAAAATAAAGCATCAATCACGGTCTATTGTTAGCAGTACATAGTTATATTTTGCTTGCTGTTTAAATCGATGTAATGGTTTGGTGGCTTTTCCTTATATTAATCATTTATAAGGAAAAAAAGCATTAATCATTTCCTTATATTTCCTTTATATATTACTGGTTTCTTCTACTTAGATTTGCTTTCTAAAACATGATGCGAAGGTAGTGGATATAGAACGAACCTGTGAGTGAAGATGCTAGCGAATCGTGAAAGGGAAGCTGGTGGCAAATATGGAACGAACTTGCAATGATAGAATTCGAAGACAGGAGCAGCTGAAGGTGAAGGGAACTTCAAGCATAGTAGCAAGACTTCAAAGGCAGCAGGTAACATAAAGAATGAATGAAGGAGTTAGGTCAAATCCTGTGAGGGCAAACCATGTCAATTCTAAATTATGATGAGGGTAATATTGGAAGAAATCTTATTAATGAAGCTGTCCCCAAGTTGCAAATCTCGTGTCCCCCTCTGTCTCTCCTTTTTGCGGGGACACTAAATACAGAAAAAATATGTATCGGGACAGGGCACCCACATTTGTCCCTGTATGTGTCTCACACACCAAACATGTTTTTGTACCTCCCGTCTCTGTATTTCTGTCCTGGGATAGAAAACAAACGGAGCCTTGGAGTTTGCAATAGGGATGTATAAGGGATGGATCGAGATGGATTAGATTAAATTTCAATCCGATCCGAGTTTTGGATCAGGTCATTTTTTGAAATCCGAACTCGATCAAGTAATGACTTAATAAATGACCAAATCAAATTGGGTCAACTCGGCTTTTGAATAATCTATGAAAATTTTGACATTATACATAGTAAAGTTATAAAATTTTATACTTAAAAAAATAAAATTCAAGAGGTATTTTAAGATATATATTTCAAAACAAATTATTTGATTATAAAAATAATATAAGTTATACAAAATTATTAATTTACACATAAACTCTTATAATTTATCACTAACTATTATTAAAAAATATAAATATAAAAGAAAATTTGACTTCGGATCGGTTCGAGCTAACCTGAAATATAACTCAAAAAATGCATTGGGTCAAATTTAATGACTCGAATCTGATTTAATGTGCTTCGGATCAAGATGAGTTAATAAGGCCAAATCTGAGCATTGAACACCCTTAGCCTTGAAGTCCCAAAACGGATCCAGCTCAAGGCAATAAAATATGAAGAAGTCAGGTCCAATACATATTTTACTATTATTTTGTTTACCCAAATTATATATGTTACTTTTTTTATTTTAATGCAAAAATATACGTTACTTTGAGCATAGACACATCCTGATCCTCGACCAAGACGCACCCAACATGGAAACACTCTGGAATTTGAAAATAAAAAAGAGAGCAAACTCTGATCAAAAAGATTATTTTGTTTAATTTTTGAAAAAGAGAGAGATTGATTTGTCTATTTTTATTTATTAGAAAATATTTTATCTAATTTTTGAAAAGATAAAGGATTGATTTATCTATTTTTATTTTTTAGAGACTATTTTTGACTGATTTAAAAATCGTTAGCACTATTATGAAGGTTTATAAAGAAATACCAAAAAAGAAAAAAGAAATAAATCGAAGGGCGTTGGCTCCATCGTTCCAAAATTTGAAAAACTCCGATCTCAAACGGTCCCCAAACTTTGAATTTAAACCCATCTGAACCGTTCATCCCAGCCACTCTTCACCGTCCGATCACAGAATCTCCTTCTCTCCCCTCCACTTCACCCCAATTTCCCCTTTCTTTCTCCTCCACATTTCCCCACACCAAAAACATTTCCCCCCCTTCCTTTCTTCCCAACGTCTCACTCTTCCGTTTCCAAAACTTTTCCCTTTTCCGCCGGAATTGTTATTCTGCCACTGAAACGATGCCGTTTCTGTCAGAGGCTGCGAGCGCCATCAAGAGCAGGTTCGGGTTCCACGACCACTCCGAATCGATCTCCCTCGCTCAAAGCACTCCCGATCTTCTGAAATCCGCCGCAAAAGACAGCGTCGTTCACAGCTCCGCCTTTCGGAGCATCGTCGATTGGGATGACGACGGTGCCTCCTTTGCCGATGCTCCCAGTGGCTCCGTCGTTTCCTCCGCTCAGAGCTTCGAGTTCCGCGAGGATCCTTCGTTCTGGAAGGACCACAATGTGCAGGTACCAATGCCTAATCCAAAGCTCCGTAACATTTACTTAGGGTAAATTTTGCTTATTCAGCATTAACTACTAGGTTAATCACTCCAGTAGTGCATGATAATTACTTGCATAGTTGCATTTCTCATCCAAATAACTGAATCTCATAGACCGCGTAGTAGGAGATTTATTTTGAAGCGAACTTGCAACTATGTTTTGTATAGGTTTGTGGTTTAATTTTAAATTTTATATTGATTCATGGTAGAACGGAGTTGGATTTTTGAATTGATTTAAGCTAATTTAGTTTAATTTTGGTTTAACTGCGCGATGTAGGTTATAATTAGGATGCGACCTCTTAGCAATACTGAAATCTCGTTGCAAGGGTACGGCAAATGCGTAAGGCAAGAGAGTTGTCAGACAATTACTTGGACTGGGCATCCTGAGTCACGGTTTACCTTTGATCTTGTTGCTGACGAGAACGTTAGCCAGGTAGAATTTTGTTAGCCACTTTCAATTCATGGTTATGTATTGTATTTTTTATTTTTCCTTTTTTTTTTGTTTGTGAACTAGAATTGATTGTCCTCGTTATGGTTTTATTTATTTATTTATTTTTCCTTTTTTGATTTCTGATTTTTGAAGCTTGGGTTTTGAATAACTAATGTGACAGGAGAACCTTTTTAAAGTAGCTGGCTTGCCAATGGTGGAAAATTGCATGGGAGGCTACAACAGCTGCATGTTTGCCTATGGCCAAGTGAGGGTCTTTGATTTGTTCCTGTTCTTGTTGTTACAGTTAGTTGAATAGTTCACATAATAAAGCCCTAAGCCTGCATATATAATGATGGGAAAGTTTTTTGTTTTGGAGATTCTTTCTTTTATTTTCATTTTTTTATATGCTCTTGTTCGTAAAAACTGTGACAATCTAAGACTGACATTTTTTTCTATCAGCATTGATGAAAATAATTGTTTTTTGTAGACTGGAAGTGGGAAGACTCACACCATGCTCGGTGACATTGAGGGGGGAACTAGAAGACACAGTGTCAACTGTGGGATGACACCAAGAATTTTTGAGCACTTATTTTCCAGAATCCAAAAGGTATAATTTTTTATGGGTTTAGATGCAATGACTCCGTCATTATTAAGTGACTCTTTACTGTAGGTGGAGTTTTTATGCGTTATTTGTACGTTAGATGAATATCACGTGGTATAACCTATAGGGGTTTGTTTGAGTTATGAATATTGTTGCTGAGCTAGGCACTAATCAATTTACCTCTATTTTCTTGGCACCATTTGTTGATTAGTGTATTATATTTTTATCAAACAATTTTGTAGTGAATCAATTTTCATTAAGTCATCCTTTGTCTTGGTTCAGTACTTCAGTGTTCCTACTTCCTACAGCAGGGTGTACCTCAGGGTTCCACTAATAATATTTCAAAATTTTAATGTTCACCTTTCCAGTTTGATAGTACCTTAAGTTTTGAATTTTTCATATTTATGTTGGATTGATTAAGGGACTTAATGATTTTGGACGGCTAATAACAAATCTAAATTATGTTGCATTTTAGCTGTTCATATATATTTATATTTGCTAGATTCTAATTTGAGTCTGTAATGGCTCTAATGCCCCAGGAAAAAGAGGCTCGTAGAGATGAAAAGTTAAAATTTACATGCAAATGTTCTTTCTTGGAGATATACAATGAACAGATCCTTGATCTTTTAGACCCGTCATCTAACAATCTGCAGGTAAGGCTAACCATTCATTGAATATTTTAGTAATTCCTTAAATGTTAAATCACCTCACTTCTTTGTGGAATACCTTTTTCTCTTTCTGCTTTCTTTTCCAAAGCGCTAATCAGCAGCAAAAAGAAAACTGATTTCCATGTCTTTGGAGGTTCAACCTATGAAGCTAAGAACATAATATACAAATATTGTATGACCTACTATTTCCTGGTGCATTTGAAAGAGTCATTTTAAATCAGAATTATTCCTCTTAAAAAATGACGTGACAGATAAGAGAAGACTGTAAGAAAGGAGTTTATGTGGAAAATCTCAAGGAAGTTGAAGTTACTAATGCTCGAGATGTAATTCAACAACTTATTCAGGTATGTAATACCTACAACTTTGCCCTTGAATGTTTTTTCAACATTAGCTATATTGGCAATTTTTATTTTAGAAATTTAGTTTTTGGTTGAACTTATCTACTAATTGCCATTATTTTAACCTAGAGTTTGTTGAATATTGCTTGCACATGAACCTTGTCTTTATAGGTGAATAGCCACTGATTAAAAGTAATGATGTTATTTAGGGTGCTGCGAACAGAAAGGTAGCTGCTACAAATATGAATCGTGCTAGTAGTCGTTCTCATAGTGTATTTACTTGCAACATTGAGAGTCAGGTGAGTGATGCCCATGCTTTGCTTTTTCTCTTTTTGGCTTTTTAATGCGAAAAAAAAGAAGGGTTATCTCTTTTCTTAAACGTTCTTCAAGTATATTCTGAAAAATTACTTCAACTCCTTGTTGTTAGTGGGAATCTCAAGGAGTAACTCACTTCCGATTTGCTCGGCTTAATCTTGTTGATTTGGCTGGATCTGAGAGGTAAGTGGACCCAGGAGTCTATATGGCTTTATGCCTCTTTTTGTATGAGTTAGATAAGCAAAGAGGTCAAGGGCATTTAACCTTGTTTTATGTCCATATGGCTAGTGTTATGTATCTTTTTATGTATCTTTTTTGATGACATCAGGCAGAAGAGTTCTGGTGCTGAAGGGGAACGCCTCAAGGAAGCTACTAATATCAATAAATCTCTTTCAACCTTGGGGTTGGTTATCCTCACTGCCAATCTTGAAATACTATCTATTAAATACAGTAGTTCCTACTTGGAGTTTCAGTTGTGGTGTTATCCTTAAAAAAATTAATTGGGTGATATTATACTTGCAGGCTTGTGATTATGAACCTAGTAAGTATATCAAATGGGAAGTCACTCCATGTTCCATACCGTGATTCAAAGCTTACATTTTTACTTCAGGTCAGTGATGAAATTTTCTAGCTTCTTGTTTCTTTGGTGGTCAATCACATTACCCATTTAGATGTCAGTATCCAGACATTGGCCGTGAAAATGAAAAGGTTGCTGCACAAGAGCCTTGTATTCTCTGACTAAGGATAAGTTTAAAACCACAAATATTGTTATCTAAGTAATTTGGATGCGAAGGCTAAAATTTTATTTCAAATGTCTAATTTGTGATTATGAAATAAAAGATTTGGTGATGGGATGATTACCACACCTAATTACTAGTTCAAACAGACTTTGATTTTTGCAATAATGAGTTTCCTCTGCAATACATCCGGAAAACCTACATAATATCAGTAAAGGAGCTCTACTTTCAGCCAAATGTTCCAGAAGCTTGATGCCTGTATGCTTACTTGAATACGTGTTTGGTAGTTGTTTTCCCAATCTAGAAGATTGTTTGTCAAAGTGAAAAGGAAACTGCAGTTGAAACATTATATGGTAGAAGCATATGTATCTCTAGGACAATTTTGATGTATAATTTAATAATCAATATTATATGTCCCTTTGGTACTTGGATCTTGGTTGGAATGGGTCATGCGGTGATATTCTAGCCAACTAGTATTTCAAAGCATCTAGTTAGGGTTTCACACGGAATTTAAATATTTCCTTAGAATGAATGTCAGGTAAAAATTTAGTTACTTTATCTGAATTCCTTTACAAATAAGGATTTGCAAATTGTCAATTAACCCTATCAGTATTTTGTCTCTTCCTTTCAGGATTCTCTCGGAGGGAATTCAAAGACAATCATAATTGCAAATATAAGTCCATCCATTTGGTCAGTAAACCTCCTTCCTCTTTGCTTGTTCATAATATCTTTGCATGCATAATTGCATATGGTGCCCTTTGCATAAAGGATATACAAGAACCAGGCAAAGAGCAAGTCTCAACATTTATTCCTTAGTCATATTAACTGGATTTTTAACCTCACTGTTGCATGATGGATTTTTTCCTAGCTTGTTTTCTTGGTTACTAACAATCTGAAATTTATTTGCTGTACTCTTGCAGTTGCTCGCTCGAGACGTTAAGCACATTGAAATTTGCACAACGAGCCAAATTTATTAAGAACAATGTATGTCTTTGGCACTTCAAGAGCTCATTTATTACTGTACTATCATTTTTCTTCCGACAGGAAGTGGCTTGATTATTACACAGTAAAAGTAGATATTGTTTCATTCCAAGGTTGTTATTAATTGAAAAAACTGAATATATTGTACTTGAAAGGAATTTGAAAGCTTTTATAGAACCATTCTAACATGTGGATTGTGGATCCTTCTCATGAGCACTAATTAACCAGTGATGATATCTAAGTAAATATTTTAAGAGACTTTTAAATTTTAATAATTCCGATGTGTTATCTGTTTTTTCCAGGCCATTGTAAATGAGGATGCATCTGGAGATGTCATTGCCATGAGAATTCAAATTCAACAACTTAAGGTACTCTAGTTTTGATTTATCCTTTCTTCAATTATGTTTGGTATTCTGTCATTTCATGCAAAGTGTTTGGTGGTCTTTGTTCTTGTATATGCTAGGGAAGGTAATGGTAAAATATTTTGGTTCTAGTAGTGGCTCATCATTTTGAGTCAGTTAATGCCTTCGTAAATACTTATAGAAGTGCTATCAGGAAAGTATAATGGTGAGCAAGCCTTTGCTTTCACCTCATCTGCACTTTGTATGGATGGGGAAAAGCTCCGATGGCAGATTTCATACCATTGTCAATTTACAAGATTGATTGTTGAAAATTTTGCCTTCATATAGGCACTTACCAAATTGCTTATAAGAAAAGTATACTCGTGAGCAAGATTTTTCCTTTTTTCACTTACATGAAAGGGAAAAAGCTACAACAACTTACATTTCATGTCATGCAATATTATTGATATAATGTCATGCAACAACTTACGAAAGGGGAAAAGCTAATTTACAAGAAACTTATTGATATAATGAAATATGTGATGTTGAACAGATATCTACTATTAGCTGGTTTGTAATTTTTTTTTCCTTTATGGATTTCAGAAAGAAGTATCACGTTTACGAGGTCTAGTTGGTGGAGGAGAAGTTCAGGATACTGACACTTCAGTAATTAGCTTTCCAGGTTCTCCAGGAGCCTTCAAGTGGGAAGGCACTCATGGATCATTCAGCCCGTTAACCTCTGCTAAAAGGATTTCCCATGTATATTTTTACTTTTCGTGTCTGGCAAAATATCCTCTTTCACATAACTATGTATACTAAAAAGTATCTTTTCTTTTATCCTGCAGAAAAAAGACTATGAAATTGCCCTTGTCGGGGCCTTTAGGAGGGAAAAGGACAAGGATACGGCATTTCAGGCATTGAGAGATGAAAATCAAGCTGCCATGAAGCTGGTATTGTGTAAAAAACAGTATATATGTTACTTAATGGCTTATTATATCAGTTTTGTTTGAATGCTTGATTATGAAGAAAGAGGGATATATATGTGTGTGTGTGTGTGCGTGCGCGGATAAGCTTTTAATCCAACTAGTAAAAGGTTGTCATATAGCTCTATGCTTGCACTTCAGTATGGTACTTCAATGCTTTTAGTTTATAATGACTTTCAATAGTTGTCATTCCTGATATATATTTTGTGGTGTAAAAATATAAAAACTAAATGGCTGCAATATGGGCAGGCCAAACAAAGGGAAGATGAGATCCAAGGTCTGAAGATGAGACTGCGTTTTCGAGAAGCAGGGATAAAGAGGCTAGAAGCAGTTGCTTCTGGGAAGATCTCAGCTGAGACACACTTGCTGAACGAAAAGGAGGAGCTTTTGAAGGAAATTGAGGTCCTGCGAGCCCAGGTGGATCGAAATCAAGAGGTGACCAGATTTGCTATGGAAAATTTGCAGCTGAAAGAAGAAATTAGAAGGCATGCTCTTATTTATATGACATCAATTCTTTTTTATTTTTCTGGATAGCTCCATTGTTTTTTCTCTCTCTTTTTAGTGCAAACTTAGGTAACTCACTTTGATTTCATGGTTAAAAAAATGGCTGGGAAGGGACTCAGTTACTAGGTAGCCAAAAGCCGAAAATAGAATGTTCAAGTCTGAACAATACTGCAGTTTCTATACTTGCTTATTATCCACTAATATGCTCAATGTTTGAGCTTTAATGAGGAAGAATGTAGTGTTCAGGTCTTTTCAAAAGAAACACACCAGTCCATGTTCACAATCAAATTAGTGTTAGATTACCTGTAACTTTTTCTAAATTATGATGTTGCTGACATATATATCTTCTACTACACACTGTACACAGGTTGAAGTCAATTTATGAGGAAGGTGAACGTGAAATGATGAATGAACAGATCATCGTGCTGCAAGACAAGGTAGGGAACGATGTTTTTGTAATATTTCATAACTGTTTATACTTTTTAGTCAATCTCCGACAATTTTGATTGTTTGCTTCACTTGTCTGTGCAGTTGTTAGAGGCACTAGATTGGAAATTTATGCACGAAACAGATCTGGTAATGGTTGAGATTTTTCACTATTTTAACTGTCATGATTTTATCTTTTGTCCAGTAGATTGCAAACTTTTCATGTTGACCTCCTTGTCATTTGCAAATGTTGTAGAAAACAAGTTCTGACCCAGCCATGGAAGATGTACGTGGTGATGGAAATCTTATTTCCCAGCAGGTAATATAACGTCATGCAGTATTTGTTCTTGTTTAAAGCAGTGAGTGCCACGAACAAATAATTTATTATGTAGCTAGAATCAGATCTTGATTGTTCCAATTCATCATATTTTCAAAACTAACATATATTTATGAGTGACCTGCTGTATAGATTTATTATATTACTCGTTAAAATTTCAATTTAATATAGTTGTTGGTACTGTCATAAGATCTTGCTGAATTAAGCTTTGTAGCCTAAATGTCGGTGTACATATTTTGAATCTCTTTAAAGGGGAGTTTCTCGCAAATTTTAAAGCATGCTTTAAATGGAAGAAGAATGATATTGTTGCTCAACTGGTAGAATACAGAGAGCCGTTTTGGCCGTATATATTTTTATATTATTTCTCTACTTCATCATTTTCTACTTTTTATTTGCTTGTCTATAATAGAACTGACCAGTATGAAGGCCCATCTCATTTCACGAGAAAAATCTAGATAATGCCGTTGCCTTGTTCTTAGAGTTTTTCCAATAACAAATCCTATTAGGTTTGACTATTTTAGTACCCTATCATTATCGAAGTGTGGATCTTTTACGACCGTGAGTAGATATTGTCAGCAATTGAAGAGGGAAGCCTTGTAATTACTTTGATAAATGTGAAAACTGTGTCTGTCTCTTTAGTATGCTATTTTTCCTGGTTGTTTGTGGTTTTTTCAAGCTTGCACTTTTAATTTTTCATGAATATAACTCATTAAATTCTTAATATTTGTCTGCAGGAGCCAAGTCCAAAATCACGTTGGCAGTCTTCCCTCAGAGAGGAAAATGAATTTCTCCGCATTCAGGTCCAGACCGATTTTGTTTTTACTATATTGTTTTCTTCATTTTAATTTTCTGCTTCTGGTTGAACAGTCGTTGCATTCTTGGTGACTTACAATAATTTTATCTATGACAGGCTATACAAAACCAGGCTGAAATGGACACAATTCGCAAGAAGCTAGAAGTTTGCCTTCGAGAGAAAGAAAAATTGGAAAGGTGCTGTTCTCTCTCTCTCTCTCTCTCTCTCTCACACACACACACACACACACACACACACACAAAATGAGTTTGACTTTAACTTGGACTTAGTTTGCTGCTAAAAGTGATTCTCGGCATATATTGTTTCTGCATATGATATTTATTTCTCTCTATCGCTCCTGAAGATAAGATGGTGCTACAAATTTATTTACAAAAGATAATATTGCAGGCATGTTGATGATTTGACAGCAAAGTTTGAACAAGAGAAATCCCAAGCAACTAAAGAAGGAAGGGAGCAAATGGACCTTTCATCAACAACTGATATGCCTGTCATTAACATCAATGACCAACAGGAATTGAAAGCAATGGTTGATGCAATTGCTGCGGCAAGTCAAAGAGAAGCAGAGGCTCACGAGACGGCAATTGTGCTGTCCAAAGAGAACGATCAACTCAGGGCAAAGCTTAGGGCCTTGATTGAGGACAACAGTAAACTAATTGAATTGTATGAACAGGCTGCTGCTGAAAGTAGTGGCGGTAGAAATGTTGATAAAGGGGAGAATGGTCAAGAAATTGGTTCAGTGGTTGACAATAGTTGTGATCTTGAAACAAGAGGAGAGGAGACTGAATTGAAAAGAGTGGTTGAGAATCTTCAGCATCAGCTTAATGAAATGAATGAAGAAAATGAAAAGCTGATGACTTTATATGAGAGCGCCATGCAGGAGAGGGACGACCTTAAAAGAACTCTTGCATGCTCTAGACATGAAAGAGTTGAGACCAAAGGAGAAATGGACTGCCCAGAAAAGCTTGTCGAAGTTGATGGAGGGAAAAGCTTGTCAAGTGCAGAAATTGTTTCCCATGAAGTGCAGGAAAGAGGTGAAAGTGAGTATGTTGACAAACCTACCATATGTGGGCCTGGTTTGTGCCTAGAGGATGATGGACAAGAAGAAAAACATTTGAAGGAGGAAAGTGAGGTTGATATTCAGGCCAGTTCTGACATGGATATTGAGGTATCAAATATCACTGCAGCAAAGTTACCAGAGGAACTAAATTGTGCTAGAGAGAAGCTTGAAAGAGTTGATGAACAAATTTCAGAAGTTTCAGATGCTATTAGAAATATATCTTCACTCGATTGTGCTGAAAAAGCTATGGTCGAGGTTGACAAGCTCTCCAGTGAAATTGAGGTGATAGAACATGATATTCAGGTCAAGCGACAGCGCTTTGAATCCTTGAAGCTTCTGCTTTCAGAAGCACAAGAAAGAAGGACCCTAGCCGATAAAAAGTTCTCTGCGCTAAAATATTCTATATCAAACTTTTCCTCATCATTTTCTTACTTTGAGCAACGGGAAGCAAGGGCAAGAGCAGGGGTGAACGACTTGACATCTCATCTTAACCGAAAGAAAGAGGCATTGGCTGCTCTTCAAGCTTCCAAAGCAGGGTTGGTGAATGCTCAAAAGAAGAACCAAGAATGTGAAGCTGAACTAATGACAAACATTGCAAGCATCAAAACAAAACTGGAGGAAGAGAACCACAGGCGAGAAGGCGAAAAGGTTCTCTTTGCGATCAATAACACAGAGAATACAGATTCCTCACTGAGAAACTGGCACCTTAGTGGTAAAGCCACTGAGTTGCTGAAGTTAGAGGAAGAAAAAAAGAAGCTGCAATCAGAGATGAACCTTTCTCGGAAAAAACTGGGGTTCACAAGAAAGGAACTGGGAAATCTAAACAAGAAGGTGGCAAATGTAGATAGCCAGATACAAGCTGTTCAACTGGAAATTCAGCACGGTTTGAGGATCTCAGAGGAGAAGGAGCTTGCACTTCAACGGGTCATGAATGAGAAAGAGATGCTCTTGGAGTTCAGAGATAATGGTGTGTCTGAAATAGGGCATATGATCATTGAACTCCAGCAATGTGGGTTTGAATATGATCTAAAGGAGGCTGAAATAAAGATTCTAGAGGATGAATTGCAAGTAGACTTTGCAAGAGCCCAAGAGTTACAGACAGCCAGAGTCATTGCCGCCAGCAATAAGAGTAGTATCATGTCTTCAATGTCTCATTCATGCATGTTGGAGAGAATAAACGAAGGCATGGAAAATCTACGGGCATTTATTTTGGAGATAAAATTGTTGTTAGAAGGCATTTCCCATGCCACCTAAACCCACTGCTTCCTGTAACTAATTCTCCACTTTGTTAGTTATAGCATGTTTCGAATGTCCATTCTGGAAAAACAACATTGACCATTCTTTTTGTAACTTTTTACTTATTGAAAAAGAACTTAGCTCGTGTGATTCTTATTCGATCCCCATCTTACCCTTGTACTAATTTACCTGGTTGGTGCTTATTCAAATCAAAGCCTATTATCGTAGTTCTGTTTTTTTTATTTGAGCTCTCTTTTTTTTTTGATATAATTTCTCAGCTCTTTCGGTAAGATACTAAGATTACAGTAGATAATGCAATATATTACTAGTGTGTGTTTATTTGAGATTAGTTCGACTCAAAATCACTTTTTCCATCTAAAAAACATCATTGGATATTGGATGCATTTGTTTCAAATTTTAAAAAAAATGATTATAAAAGCTAAATTTTAAATATAACTGAAAAAATTGAAAATTAATTTTTTTCATAAGCTATTAATTTCGACTTCTATAAGAAAATAGAAAATTAATTTTTTTAAATTTTATTTATTTTTTAAAAATTATCTAAATATATAAAAAATAATTTTTTGGACTAAAAAGGTGATTATTAAGCAAAATAATCACAAACAAATGCACTATAGTCAGAAAGTTAAAAAAATCAGTTCTTAGGGCTTTTGTATATAAACTAAAAGTAATAGCCATGGAATGTGCTCTACCACCGTATCAAATCTTGTGATTTTTGTATTTTTGGTTATATTTAATATGTAAGTTTCGTAATAACTTCTTTCAGAAACAAACGTACACTTATCCAAGAAGAATAAAGATTTTGACAAATATACCACGAAATATTTTTTAATGATTGATATTTTTTTATTATTATTATTTGCATATCCTAGTTCTCTCGTGAATTACTTTATTCCTCTCGTACATATACTGTGAAAAGGATTTAATTCCTAATGTCCCATAAAAAAAATTTTATACAATTATCTAATTATATATTGTCATATTAATTATGATAGTTAATTTTTATATTCATTACTTGAAAAGTCATTTAAATAAAATATTTTAATTGAATGATAATAATAAAATATTTTAATTAGATGATAGTATAAAAGTATTTTATAATGTGTTCGTGCTCTTGTGAAAATTATATCTTTTTAACATATGTTCCAACTTCTATACTCAGCTGAGTACCAAATGTAATGTAACACAACCTCCAGCACCAAACAAAATCTCTTTGTCATCACCAAAAGAAATGGAGCACTATCCTAACTTCGTGACTCTCCGACAAGACAAAGGATCAAACCAGATGACTCCAAGAATAGTAGTAATCCTACCCACAGATAATTACTAGATCAGATTCGAACAAAACAAAAAACAGATAACAAAGACACCACATTCACTCCATAAATAAATCCCTTCTTTTAAGCTCCCCCATTGATCCACAACACGACCGTTCCGATTTTGAAAAATTAAAAATTAAAAAATAAAAAATCCGTTTTCCTTTTCAACACTTTCCGGGGAAAAAAAATTCCATTTTCTTAACAATGGTGTAAAAAACACGAGGAAAAAAAAAAACCCTCCTTCTCCTCCTCTCAATGAACCTCCACCAGCAAACCTTCGCGGCGAACCGCCGCAACACGGCGCGGCCGCCGAGAGAGAGGCAGCGAAAGCGCGAGCTTGCCGGCGGAGCCACGGCGGAGTGCGCGGCTGTGGTCTGCTGCGTACCGTGCGCGGTGATGGACCTGGTGGTTCTTGCGGCGTACAAGGTTCCGGCGGGGCTGGTGAAGAAGGCGATGGACAAGAAGGAGCGGCGGCGCAACAGGCAGAAGAAGAAAGCGAGGAAGAGCGACGCGCTTCTCCTTCAGGGGAAGCAGGTGCAAGTGCAGGAGAGGCAAAACGGCGTCGTTGAGAGGAAGGTGGGACCCACGCTCCTGGAGGAGCATCTGGCGGGACATGCGGCGGAAAAATCGGAGGATGTTGTTGGGCTTGAAGAGGAGATGTGGGCCCAGTTTAACGGAACTGGGTTCTGGAGGAGCCCTTCCCAACGCCTTATCAACGAACAACATCATCGGCAACTGAAAAGTCCCGGTCGCGGTGGGGAACTTGATCGTGGGTGAGGGAGGAAACACGGTGCGGATGCATTCGCGGTACACATGTTGGAATGCCATTCGCCCGAAAGAGACTTACGTGTGTGATGAATGTAAATGTACCAGTGATTTAACCAATGCCTAATGAGACTGTGAAATTGGGTCTTGGCATTAAGATGTTATTGCAGGGTTTTTGTCGCGGATGACTAATGATGTTTGAATGATCATCATTTATATATATTTATGGTGTTGTGAATCTTCGTATTACTATGATAATTGGCGGTTATTAAACCAGGCACAACACTTCTTTTTTAGGGAATAAGTTGAAAAATTAGTCATCCTGTACTTAGACCAACATGTAGCACCTGCGTTTTCTTCACTATTATTCATGGAATTTCGTATCATGTTTGCCGTGCTTGGTTTGGCATTAAATAAGGTGGTTGATGGTCTTTTGTTTTGTTCCGTGTTTATGCCTACAAAAGGCTTTACTACCATCATGTATTACTTGAGAGTTGAATCAAATGAAACCACAGAGTGTGGCGTGGTGACAGCTCGTCTTGTCCCTTAACCATATGGTTGGGAGTTTGATCCTTAGGAATGGAACGCAATTCGTGGTCAGTCGTTTACTTCTTAGGAAGAGCTCCCGCAGCGAGGGAATCAATTATTGCTATTGGCGGTGGATACCCTGATTTCGATAAAAAAAGGAGTTGAATCAAATGAATTTCGGTAACTCCTCCGCTTAGTTACTAGTGTGTTATAACTTTAGCTTTATTTTCAAAGAGAAAATATTAAATGATTGTGTGGATCTAATATCGATAATATGTAGTGTTGTTCCTCAAAATGGGAGTGTACAAAGTGATTCTTCCATAGTTTGTGGAGCAAATTATCTTCCTCCATTGTTCGTATTCATCACATGATCTCTAACTTTGTGTTTTAAGAAATTTAGTGGTTATAATATACTGTGAGAGAAAAATAGATTTACACTGGAATTAAGTATTTCCAGAAATATGCTTGATTAGGAGATAAATTTTTTTTAGAGCTTACGATGTAAAGTTCTTTGAGAAATGTTAAATGTCTACCACCAAACTCACACAATATACTTACACCAAGAGTCTGTTTGCGAGATGGGTTTAGGAGGGAAGGGGAAGGAAGGGCAAGAGTTTAAGAGGTTAGATTGTGTTTGTGAGTTTTTGTAATTGAGGAAGGAGGAGTTTGAGAGATTTTTTTAAAACCCTCCTTAATCCTTCATTTACCCCTATTTTCAATTCCCCCATCTTGGGCGGGGTTTTTAATGAGATATGAATTAAAAATACTGTTTTACCCTTATTAGTTTTAATCAATTTCAAAATAACCACAGCAAAACGTCTTTCTCACACACACACTGGAGAATCAGATCTCTGTGTAACATTCATATGCGAGTAAACCCTAATTCCAATTTTCTAGAACCCTAATCCCAATCTTCTTCCATTTGATTCCATTCAGCTATACGAAGATCTTCTTCCTCGAACCCTAATCCCAATCTTGATGTGTCAAATCGCGTTTCTACCCCCTCTCTATTTCTGAAATCTCAATGTCAGGATCGCGTTTCTAAACAAGCAGGATCGCATTTCTAAACAAGTTCTTAATTCTTTTATCTAAGGATCGCGTTTCAAACCAAATCGACTTGACCTTCACTTCACCTTCACTTCGCTTTGGATCGCGAAATGTGAATCCTCTCTCTCTCATTCGTTCTTTGCATTTTCACACATTCATTTTACGTTGATCTTCTCATCACTCTCGTTCTTGTGTCGTCGGCTGTCACGTTTTTGGCAGCCACACCTACCTCTCCCGTTGCCGTTCGACCACCATACCGCCTCTGATTTGCAGGTTCCATCCTCTCTCTCTCTATTTTAATTGAGTCTTTACTCTACCTTAGGCTCGCTATTGTTGCTATTATTGATTTTGCTTTGGTTTAATCTGTTGATTTAGTTGACACTATGATATAAGATGCTTATTAACTGTTTAATGAAGAACAATCGCAACATACAAAACTTTGTTGTGCTATAGAATTGCATTTGAGATTGGCGATGATAAGAAGGGAAAACGAATCTCTCTGTTCTAGGGGGAGAATTAGGATATTGCAGTTTGCTATTTTTTGTGCTGTATTGGACTTTTCTTGGTTTGCCTGTGGATTTCCTGTGGCTATATTTTGTTACTGCAATACCATTTTGTTACTTACAAGTGATAGCTTTTACTGATTTTAGTGAACTTTCGTTTCTATTCCTATTGCAATCTTCATCTGCTGCCCTTATATTACTATATTATTCTGGGTCGTCGCATTATTCTATGGGGAGTATTCGATGTGTCTCTGGCTTTCTGCCTTTTTGGTTACATGAGTGTGGCAATATGAGCATCCTTACTTAGTTTTTGCTTCCTGGAATAATCTGTTCCCATATATAATACAATTAGAAAGTTATATGAAATCTACGCCATTAGGTTCTAGTTAATTAGTTAGATCACATAAACCTCTTCTCTACACTAGCTATTGGCTAATTTGGCTTGTAAGTGGCTTGGATTTAAAGCAGTTGCGGGTGATGATTTGTTATCAATTGGATGGAATTACAATAAGTGCTACAGAATTGTAAAATATTTTTTTTTATCATTTTGCAGGGGTCAAATATTTTGTGCGGTTACATCATTCTATCAATTGTTGTCATTCCCTCTTCCCATCCAGGTGAGTTTGTGGTAAAGTATTTAGTTTTTTTGTACTTGATTCGTTTGAGTATCTCGCTAGGCCCTTCTTGGCTTGGCTTGGCTTGATTGTATATGCAATATTTAATTATGATTGTAGTTTGTATGTGATAATTTATTGACTACACAAATTTATTTCTTGATAATTTATAGATGGATGATCAGGGAGGAAACATAAACCTTACACTGTTAAGCTGGAGACAAAAATATAGGATGAATGTTGTCCAAGTTGTATGTATTATAGTTTATTATTACATAATTAGAAAATGTTCTCAAGGTAGGATGATTGAGCATACTTTAACCTTAGAGAAAGAGAGGGTACGAGCAAAAATAATGAAACAAATTACTAGCAGTGAAGGTCATAAGATAATAAGAATAGGTCCCAAAGCTTTTTTAGACTTATGTGATATCTTAAAACGAGAAGGTGGTCTCCAACTAACACAGCAGGTAACCTTAGAGGAACAAGTTGCCAAAACACTCTACATTATAACACATAACTTGCCTGGAACATAATACGGATTTCATTTGAATCCTTAAACATGCTTGGAACATAACTTACCTGGAACATCGATTGCTCCTCTTATGAGAAATTGATTTTTCTTCTGCTTATTTGTTTTTGGTGTTTTCATTATTCTAAGCAATGTTTTATGTATACTCCAAGAGAATGTAGACGTGTCTTTTATGCATTCCAATGGTATGTTTCTAGTAGATCACATCAAAGCATGTATGATGCAGGAATATAAACTAATCCTTGAAATGAAGGAATTAGCCTTGTGCAAGAATTAGCAATCTGCATTCTGCATCAATCCTTGGTTATAATTAATAATTAACTTTTGTCATCGTGCAATATGCATCAATCCTTGGTTATATTTATGTTTTCTCTTTTCAGGTGATATGACCATGCTGTTCACAGTTCATACCCTTGTTGGTTTTTTAGTTCCACGAGTTTCTTCTTGACTTTTATTATTTACTTTCTAGTGTTATTCCTTGTTTGGTTTCAATTTTTGAATGTCACTCATTTCTTGAGCTGAATAAAGGCTTTGTTTCTATAAGTTGGAGCTACTGCTTTCAAATTCTCTTTTGAGGGGCCAATTTTTGCAATCTTGGAGTGGTCTATGCATGCAGTATTCAAATGTCTAGAATAGTTTTTTGTTATTGGAAGTGTAACATTCAACATTTACATGATGTGTTCTGCTTGTGTGTCACGACCTGACTTGAACCATGATCGGCATGTGAGGAATCCGGTCCCCACGTAAACCTCATGACCTCTATGCTATACTATATGCTTTAATTCATAAAACATGATTTGATAATATTTTAGATTAATTGTAAATCCTTACTACTGGTAAAATAAACCTTTTTCTCATAAATAAATAGGATAACTATTGCTACAAAATACATCTCAACTGAGTTGCTCATATACAAAATATCTATGGGTGATATGCTGTGAAGTACAAAGAATCATGGTATAAAATCAAAATACAAAATAAATGACTATATGCGATCCGGGACCCTACCCGTCACGTCACTAGAACTCATCTACCATGAACAAAAGTACTAAGGCTTCATGCCAAAGTGAAGCTCACCCAACCTGAAGAAAACTACTGCTGAGGAGGTGGGAGAGGAGGATTCTGAGCTACGTCTGTATCTGTGGAAAATGAAGAAGAGAGGGGTGAGTTTTGAAATCAAAACTCAGTGAATGGACCCTCATTCATAACCGTACATGAGACATGGAAAACATAATATATGAATGATGATAAAATGCAACATATATACACAGTTCTATTTACTTTATATATTAATTATAATCTCTAAAATCTCAAGAATTACACAAGGGAATAGAGTGCTCATCAACTGTAGGGAGGGTGCTAAGTCCTTGGTGGACAAAGTCCCTAGCTAATGTGATCATTTAGTCCCTGGCGAACCGTGTCACTGGCAGACAGATCTAACTTTAGGATGAATTGCCCCTGGCGGGTCTTGGTATGCCAAGGTTAACAGAATAACTGCTGTTAACTCACAGTTTCCTCTCAATAACTCTCTCCATTCTAAAACCTCTGTAATCATAAAAGGGGAGTTCTATGTTTCTAGTTCAATATTTCTCATTACTAGCAATTGTAAATTCTTTAGTCTCAACTCGTAAATCACAGCAAATCTCATTTATTCATAATCAAATCAATTTGTGAATTAAATCATATGATGCTTTTTATAAAATAAATATGGTCTCATGCGCATTTCTAAAATCATATTTTTATGCATACGTTCAAATGGAGCTTTTCTACTAAAATATCTATATTTTTCATGAAGCCATATCGTACTAGAATCCATTTAAAATCCTCTAAATACTCCGTAATGCTAGAAAATAATAATGTAATGACCAAACTAAGGCCATGAGCTCAAACCCACTCTCCTGGAGGGGTAGACTGTGAACCGCCAACTCCACGGGGACTCCGGGGAGGAGGAATGGCACCAACGTCTGCCATTAAAGCCATAAAACTCTAGATTAGTCTTCATTAACCTCTAGATTACTCAAATACAACTCTAACAATATTGGGGGAATACCCCCACTTAACAAAAATGGAGACAAACCACAACCCAATTACCAAGATATGAAATGGGAAGGAAAAGAACAATAAAAGCCCATAAATCTTACCTTTGATCTCTTGGGAGGAAAAGAAATGAAGTGGGTTTGTGAGAAAGGAGTAGGAGAGGGAGTTTGGAGAGGTAGGGCTCAGAAATGGGGAAAAATTTCTAAGTTGGGGTGTTTAAATGGGGGATAGGGGTCTCACTAACGCGAAACGACGCGTTTTGCACTGTTCGTACAATGTTGACATCACTATAGCAGTCCTGGACCACTATAGCAGTTCCTAGGGAATGAAAACGCTGCTGTCACCCATACATGACCGCTATAGCAGTCCCCAGAACCCCTAAAACCATGCTGCCACCTTCTCATGACTGTATAGCGGTCCTAGATCGCTATAGCGGTCCTAGACCGCTATAGCGGTCCCCTGGATGCCAAAAATGTACAACTACCCCACTGTGACTGCTATAACGGTCCTGGACTGCTATAGCAGTGACATTTCACACATCAGTTGCACTAAGGGTCCTCCGGGCATCCCGGGGCCTTCCGACAACACGGGTGGGTCCCAGCAGATCCCGGGACAAAATGAAATTTATCCACTGCCACATATACACTAGGTATTACATTGTGGACAAATTTCATAGTAGTTGTTTACTTGCTAGTGATTACATATCCCTTCAGTAGAAATGCATACTTTAGGTAATAAGGTTGCCTTGTATGCTCTGTATGTTGCTACAAATGTTTTGTGTTATGTCTCAACTATGGTGTATTTGTTTTCAATTTCTACAGATACTAGCATTTAAGCAAGTAATTGTAGACAGTTCCCTTAAGTTAATCGTAGATTGATTGAAGGCAACTTTTTGTTCATTGTTTTGGGGGAATTTGTTAAAGGCTCAAAGGCTCCAATTCCAGAAAATGAAAGTCCGGAAGATGCTCAAAGATTTGCAAATTGAATACCATACTTGTATCTTTTTTGTCATTTCGAGTGCATTAGAGGAGTAATTGGTTGGCCTTAAGACAAACGTAAGAGATTGCCACTTGAGATGGTGTTTGGTTCTTGTGGTCCTTCTTGATGTGGCTTTTAAATGGATTTTGTTTGTGAACCAATGATGTAATATTTAGGTTGATTTAATACTCGATATTGTTGGACTATTTGAGTTTCAATTAATGGAAATTTTTTTCCTTGTATATTATTATGAAAAAATTGCCAAGTGTTGGACCAACAGTCTTTGTATTTCTTTTCTTTTTGCAAGTTACGATTGTGTATCCAAATTGATAGTTACATTCTTTTGTCCCTTTTTGTAATTTTTTTTTGTAAATACAATTTTTTTTTGCATGGTTCTATTATTTTTTTAATAAATATGAACTATTAGAAATTTTATAAATTTTTTTTGTTGATAGACTTATTAACAATATTGATGGAAAAAGTCATTTTTAGAGATAAAAAATAAAGAAATAATTTTTTAAATGATGTAGAGTAAAAAATTTGAGAGATAAATAGATTTTAATTTTTTTTCCAAAATAATTAATTATTTAAAAAAATTATTTATATTATTAAGGGATAAAAGTGTAAAAAAATATAATTTTTCTATTTCTTTTTTTATCAGTAGAAATATATATTTTTAGTTAAAATAATAATTCTATAAAAAAAATAAAATAATTAAATATTATAAGAAAAGGTAAAATTGTAAAAATATGTCACAATTCCTTCCATTCCTTTCTCTCTATATATTTTGCACTCCCAAATAAATGGACGATTAATCCTCTAAATTTCTTCCTTCCCTCACCTTTCCTTCCCCTCCAATGTCTTTCCTTCCCCTCTTCTCCAAACCCCCAGACAAAGCCCAAGTTAAAAAATTGTAAACCAACATGCAAAAAGTTATAAATCAATATGCAATGTTATAAACCATCTTGATTTATAACTTTTTGCAAATTGATTTACAGCATTTTGTACCTATTTTACAACTTTTCATACACTAGTTTACAATATTTTACTTAGTATAAGTATACGGTGTAAGTTCAGTGGTGATCATGTATCACTCCTCAAGTTCTTTTACAGGGATTATCTAATCAAATCACTCTATTTATATAGCTTTTCAAGTTATGGGTATAAGATGTAACCTTTTTACTCATGCATTGATATATAATTGAATCAAAATATAAAATCCATCAATGAAATTTTGATTCCTATGTGTTTACCCTTTAACCACACGTCTGCAATATACTAGTAAAAGATTTTTCCGATGTGCAGTTGTCGCGGTCGTGCGGATCATGTTTTGACTCCCATTTGCATGCCGGCCCCTTTTATTTGTATCATCAAAGTCTGCCCCATGCTATAGAGTTTTGAGGTCAAGTGAGTTCGAAGGAAGGCTTACAAGCCACCCCCTGAGGTCAATAACCAATGCTTTTATTTCCACAGTTTGGAAAAAGAGAACCACGACACTTGATTTTGATTTGATTTTAAGCGTGAGGCTACCGTGTGAAATGCTCCTCAATATGAAAAATATATTATTGTATTCGTGAAGTGCAACCACTTGGAAATGGGCTTGGCAAGTAACCTCTGTTTAATCTACTCATAATAAGCGTTAAAAAAAAAGGTCATTTTCTTGGGGTGTTATATTTATGTGGAAAGTCCATGGTCATATGCTCCTCATAAAATATTTTATCATGTTGCTTTTCCGCCTGGAATGTGTGAAAAGGAACCAAGCCAATCTTCAATTAGAGTGAATTATCGCAGTAGTATTATGCATTAAATATATGGTATAATATAATATAACTATATCGATGCTAAACGTGCCTAATAATCAACAAGACAGGAGGCAAAATTATGATTGTTTTGACACGGTGCTTTAAAACTAATTTAAACAAAGTTAAAGCCATGACAATTTATATTATAATTAATATTTTTTGTAATTGATTTGAAAACAACTTCATGGATCAATAGTTTATATATTAAAAAAAAAGGTTGTGACTTTTTGCGACTTCAAATTGTTTCACTAATATTACTTATCTTTTGTTTCGTATCATCTTGTATAAATATTATGACAAATAGTTTCAAACCCATATTCTCCATTTTTTTTTCACACTGAACACTTTCTCGAAAGTATTAACAAATTAGATCAAACAACACTAAATTTCTTTTGCCGAATTATTAATATTCATTAAATTCTATAAACATTATAATGTTTTTAATAGTATTTAGGTTTTGTTTTTCATTTTTTTGTTGAACTAGCCCGCCGAACCAAAGATGGGTCGGGCCTGCATGTTAAATTGCGAGTGAATGGTGGGCTGATTATTCAATTGACAGCTCTAATGGTTGAAAACTGGCACAGAATTATTCCAATACTTTGAAAGGGTCAGAACCCAGAATTTCCCTTCTTCCATGTCACATTCTCGAATGCTCGTGAATAAGCCAGACTTTATCAGGCATTTTGCAATCTTCCAGCAAAAAGAGATATTTTAAAGAAAGGGTATTGGTCATAGATGACAAATAATATATACTATCTAGTTACTACCAAGGTTAAGAATTATTCAAACATGGTCCATGGTTAGGGTCCCCTATTCATTTTTTAGCAATAGTTGTACGCTTATATTATATGGTCCCTAAACAAAATTTCCATATTCACATCCATGATTTTAAATTTCTAATTCAGCTATATAGACGCTGCAGCGTGTCCTGTGAGTGGGTTAGGTTGGGTATGTATGAGTATGATGAGGAAAGAATGGCGCGCAAGCTAAGACACTCGTCAAAGAGATTCCGTGGGAATGCCACGTGTCAAGATCGCAATGAGTGGAGGACCAAGCCCGAGCTAAGGTGGTAAGGTACTAAGGTTAGCTAAGCTGACTCCGTGCTTTGGTTTATTCGATAAAGTAAAAAACTTTTATTTATTTATTTATTAAAAAAAGAAAAAGACCGAATCATAAAGCAAAGCAAAGCCAAGCCAAAGCGTAACAGCCACACCCACACAACACTCCAGTCCACGCCAGAAGAGTGCCTCTCTCTCTCTCTCTCTCTCTCTCTAATTCGTTCGAACCCGTTAGGGTTTGTTTTCCCTTCAATTGCATCTCGATTTCGCAGCATCATCGAATCAGCTCCCTCAATTCTTCATCATGGAGGTAACATCCTCTTCTATTACCTCGAGTTCCTTCACTCTTCGCATTTTTCCCCCTAAGTTTTTTGTTTTGTAGCTTTACTGTTTACTTTGAAGGATTTTATTATTATTATTATTAGTAGTCTGCTGCGATTGTCAAATTGATTCGATTCTGCGTTAGGGATTGTTGTTTTTTTTTTTAAAAAAAAAAATTGGGATTATGTTTGTGTTGTGTGCTGGTGGGGTGGTTCATTTGTGGTTCAAGTATTTATTTATTCGTTTTGGGGCGTTTTTTTGGAATGTTGTTGTTGTTTGTTTTGATCTCAAAGTGGTGGTGGTCGTGTTTGTAATTTGTAGGGTGCCCCTGGGATGGAAGAGAGTGCAAAGTCTGAGGCGCATTTGACTTCAGCTGCTGCTTTTGTTGAGGGTGGAATTCAGGATGCCTGTGATGATGCTTGCAGCATCTGCCTTGAAGCTTTCTGTAATAGTGATCCTTCTACGGTATGACTCTTTCTATGCGTTAATTTTGGTGTTGGTTGGTTTTGGTAGTGATGACTGTGTTCTCTTACTGTTCACCCCTTTTGACCAAGCTGTTCGTTAACCCTTCCCGCAGGTGACAAGCTGCAAGCACGAGTTTCATCTTCAGTGCATTCTGGAATGGTATTGTTGCTATTTGGCTTCATCTATTGACTATTACATCTTTTAGTCAGTCTTCGTAGATAATTTTGATTGTGCAGGATTGAACAGTATTGGTGGCAATGATGTATGTTTTGGCATGATTATTATTGAGTCCTGTTGCTACCCTAATAGCCGATGCAATGTTTCATGGAGGCCAATTTGGTTTTGCTGAAGTGACAAATTTAGTTTTCCATTTTGTTGTATGCTTAAGTTGCACTGAAGGGGGGATGTGTGGTAAAATTATTTGCAACTGTGTTTCTGCTCTGATTGAGAAGGAAAACAGGTGCTGCATGAGTGGCATCTTTAGATAGACTGAAGCCCAATTCAAAACAAGTTATCACCACTAGTTGAAAGGGAAAGTATCAATGATTTAGTATGTGGGATTGAACTTCTTAGAAGTTAGTAGGAAGCATAACTGGTTGCAATTTCTACTTTCACTGTCTTGCTTTAAGGTGTGAAAGACCTACTGCTCGAGTATGGCAATGGTTCATAGGGCTTATGTCAACAGCCCATGACATGTTGTACTGGCCAATCAATACTTGTCATTGAAGGCATAATTTATCTTTGTATGAACACTAAAGTATTCCTTGATCTTGCTAATCAAGATTCTCTGAATATCAGATGATGTGCCCATCAAACTTTTAAAATCATAAACCAGCTGAGCCTAAATTCTCAAAATGTTTTTGTCCAGTTGTTTAGACTGATGAATATGTTTTCTCAGCATAGTGTATCTTTTGGAAATATCCAGGGAATAATAGCAGGAGCTTATTAGTTTCGTTTCCAGAACCAAATGTTTAAACCTTATACGCTTGTTACTCATCACACCTAATAGGAAACGGCTGTATGCACTTTTTACTCGTGTATGGGCCCCTCTTTTCCATGTAACCTTGCTCTTCTGTCCATGTAAAATGTTTCTTGAAATGAAGGATATGTTTTGAACAGCCTTCTAGTCAGTTTTTGATGAGTCGAGTTGCACTTACTTGTTATCATTGTTACTCTGATTTTTGAAGTCTGTAGACATGAATATTTAATGGCTACCATGTCCCTATTGGAAGTCCTGATTATGTGATGTATACATATTCATGTTTTGCCTTTTCTTTTGGTTCAGTTTTCTTTAATTTTTATCCTGTCATCTTATATGAAAATCAGTTGCACTGAATACCATCTGTTTTTTTAACATAATGAGTGAGTGAGAGAACACATTTTTGGACCAAAAATTGTCTGAAGCGTTTGGTGATGTTTGCAAGGTTTGATTTTTGACCTGAATTATGACTTATGTCTTTTAGGTGTCAGAGAAGCTCCCAGTGCCCTATGTGTTGGCAACCCATCAGTCTCAAAGATCCATCCAGGTTCTTAGTTTCCTCACTGCTCTTTATAATTGTTTATTTCATTTCCTGGTTCCTGTCATTATTTTTTTTCCACTGTTCATTTATGTATTTTTGGTTTGCCTTTGCAGCCAGGAATTGCTTGAAGCTGTGGAAAGAGAGAGAAACATTAGGTTAAATCCGCCTAGAAATGCTACCATATTTCATCATCCAACTCTGGGGGATTTTGAGTTGCAACATGTCTGTAGTTTAGTTATGTTAGTTTGGAAGCATATTTATACTGTTATCATATCATGCATTGTGTGATTGTTGTTGTCTTCATGCAGTTGCCAGTTGGAGCACATGATGCTGATCTTGAAGAGCATATAATCCAACACTTAGCTGCTGCTGCAGCAATGGGGCGAGCACGTCACATTGCTAGAAGGGAAGGCCAGAGACACAGGTCATCAGCTCAAGGCCGCCCTCATTTTTTGGTATTTTCGACGCATCCAAATTCACCTGCTGTGGCTCCTGCTTCTTCCTCTCCAACTCACAGCCAGAGGGGGGATGCTGAACCAACTCCTGCAATTGCTGTCGCCACTGTCTCCCCAACTCCTGCAACTGGAGAAGAATCGCCACAGCTGACTTTAGTTCCTCCTGTTCAAGCTGACCAGGTTTCTGCTTCGGGATCTGGGTCTACTTCACTCCCTACTGATCACCAAGGACCATCTAACAACAATCGGTAAGTATCAAGTTCTTATACTGAATTTCTGGTTCATTTTAAATGCTGAGTTCATGGTTGCACTTGCATGGTTTTCTAGCTTCAGAAGTTATTAACAGTTATGTATTAAAACTTCACACAGAAGATCTCCTAGCCATTCTTCTCCAAGCAGTCAAGATAGAGCAGGGCCATCAGAATTCCAGTCATTTTCAGAATCTCTAAAGTCTAAACTAAATGCTGTGTCAACAAGGTAGTGGATAAAGCAACTAGTCTTTGTAGCATGTGGTTGTGATTCAATTTTTGAGTTCTTCATTTGTATGTAAACTTCAGTTTTTTTGTTTTTCTTTCAGATACAAAGAATCAATTTCCAAGAGCACAAGAGGGTGGAAGGAGAGATGGTTCTCTCGTAACACCTCCATGTCTGATCTTGGATCTGAAGTTAGACGTGAAGTTAACGCCGGGATTGCGACTGTGTCACGTATGATGGAACGCCTTGAAACCAGGGATGGTAATAGAAGCAGCAGCAATTCTGCACCAAGTAATTTGGATGATGGTTCAGTTCAGGGAGCTAATGATCAGCATTTAACAGACTCTGAAGGGAGCCGGCTTTTGAGAGACAACAATACAAAAGCATCTTGTGCTGCAGGTTCTAGTTCAAATTAAGCATATAGAAGGAATCAAATCCACACTCAAATTTATTTTGTTCAAAAGGTAAATTTTAATTTTATCTTGAATTTTGTCGAGATTATGTAAGATTCTAATACATGTCCAGAGTACCAACTCACGAGAACAATATCCTTTCATAATCCGATGTTTGTTCCAAATTCTTAGTAGATATTGCTTGTTTTTCCTGATCGCCTCTCCCAACTTTACTCATTTTCTGCTTGGACCTCGTAACATGTGCAAGCAGTCTTGGCCCGTAAGATTTTGCTGCTGCTGCTCCCCTTTTTGCTTGCATAAATTATATATCAGCTAGAAGGTTGATATAGGTTTGTTTTCTAACAAAGCCTGACAGATATTTTGCTAATAACCCATTCTGTGGAATTGTAAACCTCCCCTACAAGCCCCCACCCCGCACTTGTTTTCACACACAGTAACAGTGTAAGACAGACAAAGATTAGCTGTGTACCTACACCAGTACATTGCTTATATGAGCTATTTCTTTACCAAATTATGATTTGTTCAAGGTGTGCTGATAAATGTTTCTGTTGTATCAGGTAGAAATAGAATTGTTCGTTGGGAGACACTAAATTACGTGGATGTGATTCGTCACCTATTCTCTGGAGAAGGACAGGCAAGTGATAATCCCTTGACCTGCAGACACCACCAATTCTGATGTTGGAAAAAATAAAAGAACTTAAAAAGGCAGCAGTGGTCTCTTTTGTTATAAAAACTTAGGAACCTATATATGATTGTATATTCACCTTGTAAGCTTGTTTACAGATATTTCTCAGATAAGTTCTGTGCTTCCTCAACTTCTTGATATATACGTTCTCAAACTTGGCGTTAGCTAAGGCATGAAGGAGGGCATATCGCAATTGAACACTTGTGGTGCTTTATTGCAATTTGGGGAGATGAGATGCTTATTTTCAGTTAAGGATTTCATGCTCTGAAATTGAGGAATAGGTGCCCCTTTGGACATGCCTATTCAGTTAGTTCCGTTGATTTTATGGGATAAATGTTATTCTGACCGTGAACCACCGATCACATACTTTATGCGATATGTCTGATAAAGAAACCTTTTTTTTCTGAAAAATAATAATAATTAAAATCCCGTTAGAGGTAGAAACCAGATTGCATGGGAATTAGTTTCTTGGAATGTATGGCTCGGCTAGGATCATATTAAGGAAGTATGACTGTTTGGCAATCTTCAGTCTGCAGAAGTGAAGCATCCATTAGCATGAGGCCGTTTATTTGAGAAACTTTTTATGTATCTGTTAACGAAAATTAACTGTCTGACTTTTAATCTTCCAGGCCCAAATAATTGAAACTTTTGCCCATTAGCTACTCAGTGAATTGGTTGGATCTAAAACTTGTGGCTCTGGATGTAATCCAACAAAAAAAATTCAAAACTTCTTTTCCCTTTGAAAAGCCTGGAGAAGTGACTCAATAAAGTAATCTGAAGCATATGATAATTTATGTGAATGTATAAAAATAAAGCTGTTGCAAGTGATAAAGTCACCAAATTCTGAGTAGGCGGAATTCATCCATAATTGCTCGACGTATATGTCCCCTAGTCATATCCTCTAATCATATTTTCTAAACCAACCATTCAGAGCCAATCCAAAGTTATTCTTGCCAAGAGAAATGCTACGCGTGGAATACATTTATAAAGTCATTTTCATTCCTAGTGTCTTCATGTACCCACATCAAAACCAATTTGAGGCCTCCATTAAATAATGACTTTAGGAAGGAAAACCAGGCACACTGATTTTTGAGTTCTGATGATATAGAAAAGGGTTTTTTCTATGTAGAAAACCCCTTTTCCCTTCTTTGATATGGAAAAGTCAATTCTATGTAGCCCAAAATGTCACCCTTCATTTGATAATTGATACGGTTATAACTTGCTTTTGGAAGAGTGGTTTTGTGATCTAATTTTGTTCGCAATAGATTCTGTGCCAACTAGTTAAATATATGGATTTAGCTTTTATACGCCGAATTTTATACTATATATCAATATTTTTTAAAAAATATTGAATCATGTTAAAAATTGTTTCACTATAATAATTATACACAATGATTTCTTTTTTTTCTAAATTTTTATTGATTAACATTGTCTTTATATACAAATTAAACTGTAAACATATTCTCCAAATATAAAATATTAAACTTTTAAAGCACATTACATATGACCCCTCTTGAAATTTGATGAAATTCACTTTGATTTAATTTTACTAATATTTGTAAAATTTACTCTAGAAGTTCCTAAATTTATAAAATCACACCGACTTTTCATGAGTTTGTAAAATATTAGGGTAAATTATACTCATATCCCTTGAGATTTATGGAAATACAATTCACACCCTCTCTAATTATCTAGCTTATACTCACATCCTTTCTGCTTATCAAATTTTAAGTATTTATATTACAGTCGCACTTTTCATTCATAGAACACTAATAGTAAACTTAATAGAATGATATTTTTATAATATTAATTATTCCTAATTAATAAAATTATAAAAATATCCTTAAACTTAACAGAGTGGATAAATATATTTTTATATTATTATTAATTAAAAATAGTTAGGGCTTGTTTGAAATTATTTTTATTTTTTTAGTTTTTTAAAATTGGTTTGAAAAGCAATTTTAAATTCAGTTTTTAAAAATAAAAGGACAAAATTTGTTTGGGAAACCAAATTTACAAAACAGTTTTTAAATGATTGAAAAAAAAGTTGTTTGGATATTTGTTTTTAAAAATAGTAAAACATAAAAACTTGTTTGGCAATTTATTTTAAAAAGTAGAACTACGTATGAGATAAATTTGATATTGTTATAACACTATAATTTAACATAATGATAAGTGCACAATCAAACCATAAAACACAACAACTAAACCATATCCAAAGCCTCAAACAAACAAACCAACCCAGAGCTCCTAACAATCACGGATGATCAAACATCAGTAAATTCACTTGCTGCACATTTATCTCTAAATTCCACTTGCTGCATAATTATGTTTAATTCACCTATGCAAATCCAAGGAACACCCCCACAACATCAGAAAATAAATAAAAACTTACGGAGTGTTTAGAAATTTTTAATGAGATGAAATTGAATTAAATTTAATTAGGAATTGAATTTCATTAGGAATTGAATTCCATCAAGAATTGAATTGAATTATTATGTTTAGAATGAATAAGTGAATTAAAGAATTGAATTCAATTTCTTGATTTGGAATGAGTTTAAAAATAAATAAATTTAATTATTTTTACTATTTTATCCTTCATTAATAAGTTAGTAACAAAACATTATATTCAAGTAAGGTTATTTTGATATTTTTATTTGTTGAAATTCAATTCTCACACCAAAACATACCTATTTAGGTCTGATTTCAATTCCTTAATTTTATTGGATTTCAATTCTTATGAGAATTCAATTATTTCACTTAAGTTACTTCTAAACTATGAAATTCAATTTAATTTCTTAATAAAATTAAATTTCAAAGTTTTCAAATAGCCTGTTAAAATAAATGTCAGACATGCAAACTTAAAAGATTGCAGCACTAGTCAGGCCACCGTACCATTTTAGCAACATAAAGCTACACAAGACGGTAAAATAAAGAAAACTGAAACAGTTGGTTTGGGATCACATTTTGCAGCAGCCTACGAACCTACGAAAACCTGAAGGCATTATTCAATGATACAAATCAGAAGTTTGCATTGTTCAATTTTGATTTTCAGATTTATCAACAATATCTTCAAAGCCCAACGGTGCCCGACTCATATCATATCACCTGGATAATCATTTCAACTTCCGGCAACTCTACCCCTTGAATTCCATAAAGGGGACGCGCCAAAGTTCTTGACTTGCGCGCAACCCATAACTGTCACTCGTCCCTATTGTGTCATCTACTGTGTTTGGCCGCAAATTGCTTCGCCACCACCATTCCCATTTCGCGTCGCTATTGCTGCCACCGTCTCCCACTGTGCTTTTGGCCACAAATTGTCGCGCCCCAATCATGTCCCAGTCACTATGCGACAGCTGTCACACCCACCACCGTGAACTCAGCCACCGTTGCTGTAGCGTCTGCATTGTCTCCACCATGACGCCGCTTGGTTGATGCTTCATAGTCACTTCTTAATGCTATCACTCCAAGCCACAAACCCTATCACTCAAACCCAAGCTTTCAAATTGAAATTCCTTTTAGTGGCCAATGATTTTCCTTTCCTACATTCTTTTCCGAGCGTGGCTATGGAGACTACAGGGAGTCTAGGATGAGTCGAAGAAAAAAGAGAAGGGCTTGGATTTTTTTTTTTTATCAGATGCGCGAGAGAGAGAGTCGAAGACGTGTAAACCCAATAAAACAACTTATTTACAAACCATGCCACCGTGTTTTAAATGTTTTTTCATAAAACTAAAAACAACTTAAACCTGTTTTCTATTTTCTATTTTTAAAAACCAAATTTTGTTCTTTAATTTTTAAAATCGATATGAAAAAAACGACGCACCAAACAATTATTTGGAGTTTTTAATTTTTGAAAATCAAAAACTGTTTTTGAAAATAGATTCCAAAGAGTCCTCTAATATTACAAAAGTGTTATTCTATTAAATTTATTAATGGTGTTCTGTGTATAAAGATTATGATTATAATATAAATATTTAAAATTTAATAAGTAAAGGGGTGTTAGTATAGGTCGGACAATTAGAGGAAATATGAGTTGTATTTTCATAAATTTTAGAAGAAATGAGTATAATTTATCCAAAATATTATATCACTCTCTCTTATATTACATATTGGATAATATATTTAATAGAGATCAGTGTTAACCGGGTAAATAAAGAAGAAAATAGACAAATTTCATTAAATTTAAGTGAAAATAAGATAATTTACCCTAAATTTTAAATTAATTTCTGAAGGTAAATTATTTAGGTATTTTAGGGGCACCGACAATTTTGTAAGAGGCTAGCGACAAAATGCATGTAACATAGTGTAGCTAATCCACGCGCCAGGGAGCAAGACTTCCGCAGAGTCTTAAACATTGCCCTCAGAGCCTGGCCCTACCTACCCGTTTGAAGAATACATAAAAGTTAAAGCCAAACTAATTTATTATTGTGACCAAAATCATAGTTAATTATTAATTTATTATACGTTAATTGGTTATTCTACCACCCCCGTGCTACACTGATTACAGAAACATACTCAAAATCACTTTCCAATTGTCCTTTAAATGCCAAATTGTTCTCTACTATTTAGTCATTTAATTTATACAATATTTTTGTTAGTGACGCCTGCTTCTTTTAGTCGCCAGCTCTTATTTTTTGACGCGATGCAGCCGGTTATAATTGCATACATGCTCGTTTTTACATTGTTTTAGGAAGAAAAAAAAAATGAAAATTGTATGGCATATGTAGCATATTCTTTAGGTCTTTGATATTCATTAGGTCTTACTATATATAGTCAAGATTGCCTTAAAAGATACCTTTTGGGCACCATTTCGTTATTATCATCGAGGTTTAGATAGAAATCATATGTAATTATTTCTAACGGACAAAAAAATGCAACCATTTGAGATTTGACGTGTGTTATGATTCATCGAGCTTCAATTAGTAGAAAACATTAAGATCTTACAATGGCAATTAATGAAATTGCGCAATGTGGCTAACAAACTTGACATTAATTCGTAGTACTTATTTCTTTGGTTGTTGATTAAAAGGTAGAACGTTTTGCATTAAAGGAAAAATAAATTAGTTGCTTTCACTTTTATAAGAAGATAAATAAAAGTGAAAGGAAAGCGAACAAACCTCATTGTATTGGTACCCTCCTAACGTATAGAACATGGTGCGACCTATGTTTGGTATATCACATGATGTAAAGGAAAAAAAAAAAAAAAGGAAGAAGAAGAAAGAAGAAAACAAAAGCAAGAGGCCAGAATTACTGATTTTTCTTTAAAATTTCTCCACCAAGTCTCTCTAACTTTCCTTCTTATTCATGCAATTTGTCCATCACACTATGCATTATTTTATAATTTATCTACTGCACTTTAATGATGCAGATTTTGCTCATCATACATATTTTATTATGGTCGCCTCATAGTCCTTCAAAAACTATGTCCTATTTTCCTGTTGGCTGCTTATTATGATACAGAATACAGATATATGGTCATACACACTGACTTGATGACAGAAACAGCTCAACGAATGGCTGCAGAAAACAAATAATGCCACTGCTATGTGTTTAATAGTTTTTACTACCTTTTCCTTTAATCGAAATGAATTGAAAATTTTTGCTCGTGTACAATATGATATTGTTATTGCTTATTAGGAATCCACAACGTGATATGATTTACATTCAAGAAATATATACCGAGCATTATATTATTCCGTGGCAATGGGCATATTGAGAATGATTTGGATATAGAACCCGATGCGAGGTGGGGCACCACCACTATTAATTAAAGCAAAACAATATGTAAGTGGCGTAAAGTCACTTTGATTTTTTCAAACCGTGTACAGTAGAATTTCTACTGTGTACGCGTGAAGGTTAGCCTCCGGAGACGAAATTTTCAAACTTGCAAGAAAATTTACTGTGCATGTGTTTGGTGTACCTACCAAACTCACGAGAAATTACTGTGCATTGATTGCACAATAACTTCCAAGCGCCTATAAATAGAGGCCTCCTCCTCAGTTCATTTCATCCCATCCCAGAGAGAAATATATACATATAGTGTGTTCTGAGAGTTTCTCCTATATAAATAGAGAGAGGTGTATTTTTCCTAGTATAAGAGAGAGTGTTATTGTTCTCTCCTTATATTAAGAGAGAGGTGTAATTTTATCTTCCACATAGTGAAAATCTTTCTGCTTCTTGCCGTGGTTTTCCTCATCATTAGGGGTTTTCCACGTAAATTTCTTGTGTCAGTTCCTATTCTCTCGACTCTATTTTAGCTGCGTTGATCTGTTTCCATTACTTTGGTACCCAACAGTGGTATCAGAGCTTTGGTTCATTGGGATTTATTCTTAGTATGCTTTCGTAGTTGCGAACGATCGATCTTCCACATCAGAAAAGAATTTTTCCTGGAGATTATCACAGCCATTGATTATAGTCCGCTGCGAGTTACTACTTTTGGTCACTGTTTATACGTGTAGTTGTATACTTTTACAGTATTGTTAACGTATATTGGATTTGTTCCATATACAGTATAAATATACGTACTGTTCGCGTATATGGTACTATTTACGTATAAGGCACTGTTCATGTGTACGATGCATCGTTTCACGATATCAGACTATTCACAAGAAAAAGTGACCAGTCTAGTAGAGAAACAGATCCCGGTAAACACTATGGCAGCGAAATTTGAGATTGAGAAGTTCAATGGAAGTAATTTTTCCCTGTGGAAATTGAAGATGAAGGCAATCTTGAGAAAAGATAATTGCTTATCAGCAATTGAATGCAGACCTGCTGATATTACTAATGAAAAGTGGAAGGAGATGGATGATAATGCTGTTGTCAATCTGCATCTTGCAATGGCAGATTCAGTATTGTCCAGTGTTGTAGAAAAGAAGACAGCAAAGGAAATCTGGGATGCTCTTGTCAAACCTGCATTCAAGTCTCTTCACAATAGGATATTTCTAAAACGGAGGTTGTATACTCTTCGAATGAGTGAGTCCACATCAGTGACGGATCACATCAACAATCTGAACACCTTATTCTCCCACCACAAAGATCGATTATAAAATAGTGGAGAATGAACGTGCAGAGCTTCTACTTCAAAGTTTACCTGATTCATATGATCAACTCATCATCAACATCACAAATAATAATATTGCCAACTATCTATCCTTTGATGATGTCGCCGGTGCTATTCTTGAAGAAGAGTCCAGGCGTAAGAATAAGGAAGATAGATTGGAAAGCTCAAAGCAAGCAGAGGCATTGTTGGTGACGAGAGGGAGATCAATGGAGCGTGACTTCAGTGGGAGTCATGGTCGGAGTAGATCAAAGTCAAGAAGAAGGAAGAACTTCAAATGTTACCAATGTGGCATAAGAGGGCATTTGAAGAGAGATTGTCGAAATAACAAGAAGAATGCAGATAAAGCTCCAGAGGCATCAACCTCTCAAGGATGTGTTGCGAATACATCTGAGGATGGAGAAATCCTGTGCAGTGAAGCAGCAATAAGTTCTAAAGGCGGTAAACGGCTCACTGATATTTGGATCATGGATTCAGGAGCAACATGGCACATGACTCCACATCGTGACTGGTTTTACAGTTACGAACCTGTCTTGGAAGGATCTGTGTTCATGGGAGATGATCATGCCTTAGAAATTGCAGGTGTTGGTACTGTTAAAATAAAAATGTTTGATGGTGTCATTCGTACAATTCAAGGAGTACGGCACGTGAAGGGCTTGAAGAAGAATATGTTGTCTATTGGGCAACTGGATGACCTCGGGTGCAAGACCCATATTGAAAGTGGGATCTTGAAAGTTGTTAAAGGTGCTCTTGTGGTAATGAAAGCAGAAAAGATCGTGGCAAATCTATACAAGCTTCAAGGAGATACGTTGCAGGAGGCAGATGCATTAGTTGCATCCGCAAGTCAAGAAGAAACGACGATGATGTGGCACCGCAAACTAGGCCACATGTCAGAACGTGGTTTGAAGGTTCTTGCAGAACGTAATCTCATTCCCAAGCTCAAATCGGTGAACTTACCGTTACGTGAGCATCAGCATTACAAGCAAGCAGCATAGATTGACATTTGGTAGATCAACTGCTCGGAGTAAGCACATTCTAGACTTGATTCATTCTGATGTGTGGGAGTCACCAGAAATGTCCCTAGGAGGAGCAAAGTATTTTGTATCCTTCATCGATGATTACTCCAGGAGACTATGGGTATACCCAATGAAGAAGAAGTCAAGTGTGTTTCCAATATTCAAAGACTTCAAAGCAAGAGTGGAACTTGAATCTGGAAAGAGGATCAAGTGTTTAAGGACAGACAATGGAGGAGAATATACAGATGGAGATTTTGTAGCATTTTGCAAGCATGAGGGTATTCAAAGGCAATTCACTGTTGCACATACACCTCAGCAAAATGGTATAGCAGAGCGGATGAACAGGACTCTCCTAGAAAGAACAAGAGCAATGCTGAGAACAACAAGTTTAGCCAAGTCTTTCTGGGCGGAAGCGATCAAAGCGCACATTACGTGATTAATCGGTCGCCATCAACTGCAATTGGTCTGAAGACACCAATGGAGATGTGGAATGGCAAGCCGGCAGATTATTCTTCTCTGCAAGTGTTCGGATGTCCTACATATGTGATGTATAACACCCAAGAAAGAACTAAGTTGGACCCAAAGTCCAGGAAATGTATATTTTTGGGTTATGCTGACGGTGTAAAGGGGTATCGCTTGTGGGATCCCACTGCCCGCAAGGTTATTGTCAGCAGGGATGTTATATTTGCAGAAAATGAACTGCAAAGTGAAGAAAGAAATGATAGCACTGTCAAGGAAACAACTACGGTTCAGATAGATGAGAAATCTGGAGAAAAATATTCTGAAGCAGAACTAGAGCATGATGAACAAGTACCAGATGAGGCCAATAATACGGCCGGTCGGCGATCATCACGCCGCATACGACCACCAAAGATGGCATTCAGACTATGTTATGGCAAGTCATGATGCATTTTGTCTTCTAACAGAAGAAGGAGAGCCATCAACCTTTCAGGAGGCTTTGAGTAGTCCGGATGCATCTCTGTGGATGGCAGCAATGCAAGAAGAAATGGAGGCCTTGCATAAGAACAAAACATGGGAACTTGTTACACTTCCAAAAGATCGAAAAGCCATTGGCAACAAATGGGTCTATAAGATCAAACGAGATGGCAATGATCGGGTGGAACGATATCGTGCAAGGCTGGTGGTAAAGGGATTTGCTTAGAAGGAAGGTATTCATTTCAATGAGATATTTTCTTCAGTTATCAGACTTACCACTATCGAGTAGTCTTTGGCTATGTGTCATATTTGATTTACATCTTGAGCAGTTAGATGTGAAAACTGCTTTTCTTCATGGAGAACTTGAAGAGGAGATATATATGCTCCAACCAGAAGGCTTTGAGGAAAAAGAAAAAGAAAACTTGGTTTGTAAGTTGACCAAATCTGCATGCGGTCTAAAGCGGTAGCCAAGGTGTTGGTGCAGGAGATTTGATTCCTTCCATAATTCGCCTCGGATACAGCAGTTGAGTTCGCACCATTGTACATACTACAAGAGGTTTGATAACAATGTTTTCATCATTCATTGTTGTACGTGGATGACATGTTTGTGGTAGGCCCCAACAAAGATCGAATCCAGGAGTTGAAGGCACAGTTGGCTAGGGAGTTTGATATGAAGGACTTGGGACCTGCAAATAAGATTTTAGGGATGCAAATTCACCGAGACAAAAAAGTCAGGAAGATCCGCTATCTCGGAAGAATTACTTGATGAAAATCTTGCGGCGCTTCAACATGCAAGATTGTAAGCGATTTCAACCCCACTTCCGTGAATTACAAATTATCCTCGATATGTGTCCTAGCAATGAAGCGAGAGAGGATGGAAATGTCTCGAGCACCGTATGCATCACGGTGGGAAGCCTTATGTATGCCATGATTTGTACTAGGCACGATATTGCTCAAGCGGTTGGTGTGATTAGTCGATTTATGGCGAATCAGGAAATGAGCATTGGAATCTTTGTGAAGAGGATCCTGAGATATATTAAAGAAACCTCAAGTCTTTGCACTATGTTTTGGAGGATCGAGTTCATTGTCGGGGATACGTTGATTGATTTTGCGGTGATCTTGATAAAAGAAAATCTATTACAGGCTATGTGTTCACATTTGCAGCTGAGTGTGGTGGTTATCAAATTCTGGTCGTTGTAGCTCTATCTACTACAGAGGTGAATATATAAGCACTACACAAGCTTGCAAGGAAGCTATTTGGATTCAAAGGTTAATGGAGGAACTTCGGGTACAAGCAAATCAAAAATTATCGTAATATTGTGACAATAGTGCCTTACACATTCATGAGAATCCAAATTTTCATTCCGCGACGAAGCACATAGGTGTTCAATATCATTTTATTCGAGAAGTGGTAGAAGAAGGAAATGTACATATGCAGAAGATTCATACTAAAGAAAACCTTGCAGATGTCATGACAAAACCAATCAACACTGACAAGTTTAAATGGTGTAGATCTTCCTATAGGCAATCGAAACGTGCGACGTGCAATTGGCAAGATGAGAAAAGGTTTTGAAATTCACCAAAAGTGGCATTAAGTGGGAGATTGTAAGGGGCGTAAAGCCACTTTCATTTTTTCAAGCCGTGCGATAAATTTCTACTGCACGCGTGAAGTTAGCCTCAGGAGGCGAAATTTTCAAACTTGCACAAGAAAATTTATCGTGCATGTGTTTGGTGTACCTACTAAACTCACGAGAAATTACTCGCATTGATTGCACAAGAACTTCTAAGCGCTATAAATAGTATCTCCTCAGTTCATTTCATCCCATCCCAGAGAGAAATATATACATATAGTGTGTTCTGAGAGTTTCTCCTATATAAATAGAGAGAGGTGTATTTTTCCTAGTATAAGAGAGAGTGTTATTGTTCTCTCCTTATATTAAGAGAGAGGTGTAATTTTATCTTCCACATAGTGAAAATCTTTTTCGGTTCTTGCCTGTGGTTTTTCCCTCATCATTAGGGGGTTTTCCACGTAAATATCTTGTGTCAGTTCCTATTCTCTCGACTCTATTTTAGCTGCGTTGATCTGTTTCCATTACTTTGGTACCCAACACAATACTAGCAGTAGTATCTTGTTATTGTTATTATTTTGCTTGGGTGGAGGTGGAGCAATGAAGGGTGTTATGTTAAGTTAAACGCTCATCATCATGCAAAGACACTTCATTACCATTTGCCTGTAGCTTGGGAAAACATTTAAACATGGGGTTTGTCCTAACCTAAGCTAAGCATTCATTCATGATTCACGATAGTAATTTAGCATGTAGCACTGTTGATGCTGCACACAGCTTCAAGTCGCAGCTGGCTACTGGACCCCATTGTTACCCTGTCTGATTCTTCCCTTTTTCTCCAATCCAAACCCTCCAAGTGGGTACTAGCTTCCCAATGCAACCGACACACGCATCAATAAATTAATTAATTAGTTAGGCGCTCAAATATGCCGCCAACTCCCTTCCATTACACTCAGAAACTCAAAACTCTTCAGTGAGGGAAAAAAAAAAACAAGATAAAAACAAACACACACATTATTTTGGCAATTTTTGGCATTCCTTTTTATTATTTACCCATCAAACAAAACAAAACAAACAAGACCAAAACAACACAAACACAACACATCACCACCACTCCCACGTTTTCTTGTGTCTTTCTCTCTCTTTAATGAACTACTCTCAAGTGAAGTGCTGATTCCATTCCACCGCATCCTAGGTAACCAACCCATGGATTACCGCTTCTTCTTCTTCTTCTTCTTCTTCCACCTCCTCTTGTTCACTCTCGCATTCTCGGATAACCCGAATCCGAGGCTGTCGGCGTCCTCGTCAACAACGGGTCAGATCAACTCGAACTCAGTCCTAGTAGCACTGCTGGACTCGCACTACACCGAACTCGCCGAACTCATCGAAAAAGCCATGCTCTTCCAAACCTTAGAAGACGCCGTCGCCACCAACAACATCACCATCTTCGCACCCACAAACGAAGCCCTCGAACACCACCTCGACCCTCTCTTCAGGCGCTTCCTACTCCAGCCCGGTAACCTCCACTCCCTCCAGACCCTCCTCCTCTCCCACATCGCCCCACATCGGATCCGACCCGAATCACAATCCGGGTCGACCCGACTCAAAACCCTCTCCGATACGAACCCCCACCTCATCCTCTCAACAAACTCCACCACAAAAGAATGGACCGTGGATCGGGTCATGATAACCCGACCTGACGACGTAACCCGACCGGATGGTGTGATCCACGGGATTGACCGGTTGCTCGTGCCGCGCTCCGTCCAGGACGACTTCAACCGCCGCCGCAGCCTCCGCTCAATAGCCGCAGTCAAACCTGAAGGCGCACCGGAGCACGATCCGAGAATCCACCGGGTCAAGAAACCCGACCCGAAGGAAAAACTTCCCGCCGGCTCCCCGCCGGAGCTCCCGATCTACGACGCGCTGGCGCCGGCACCGTCGCTAGCTCCTGCCCCGGCGCCGGGGCCCGGAGGTCACCACCACCACTTCGACGGCGAGTCTCAGGTGAAGGACTTCATCAAAACTCTCCTCCACTACGGCGGTTACAACGAGATGGCGGACATTCTTGTGAACCTGACGTCATTGGCAACCGAAATGGGTCGTTTGGTTTCGGAAGGTTACGTTCTGACCGTTCTTGCGCCGAATGACGAGGCCATGGCGAAGCTCACGACGGAGCAGCTGAGCGAACCGGGTGCGCCGGAGCAGATAATGTACTATCATCTGATACCGGAGTACCAGACGGAGGAGAGCATGTACAATGCTGTTAGAAGGTTCGGGAAGGTTCGGTATGATACCTTACGGTTGCCGCATAAGGTGGTGGCGCAGGAGGCTGATGGGTCGGTTCGGTTCGGGAAAGGTGATGGGTCGGCTTATTTGTTCGACCCAGATATTTACACCGATGGGAGGATCTCTGTTCAGGGGATTGATGGGGTTTTGTTTCCTGATGAGGAGGAAGAGAAGGTGGAGCGGGTTAACCCGGTTAATTGGACGGGTCAACCCGGTAAGTTTGTTGTCAAGCATAGAAGAGGTATGTAATGTAATGGTTTCTTGCTTTTGTTTTGTTGTTTGTGTTAAGAGAGGAAAAGGGTGGAGGTGGCGATAGTGATGTGTTGGCTTGGTGGGTTTTCTTTTTTTATTTTTTTACTTTTGTGTTTTTTCATCGTTGATTATGATTTGGTGGTGTTGATATGGACAAGGGTAAGGTGACGTTTTTGACTTGAGATTATTATTGGTTTTGGAGTGTGGCCTTTTGTGGTGGGTTCAAGTTGTATGTGACCCTTTGGCTTCTTTTTTGAGGGGAGAAAACGAAATGAAAGTGTATACTATGGAGAGTGGAATAGTAATAGGTATAACGTGCTTTCTTCAATTGGGCGTTTGGAATGTGCGAGTATTTTAGGCGTGTTATGTGTTAGGAGGAAGTTATTGATGTTGATGAGTGATGATGTGTCTTGGGTACTCATATTTTGCCCTGGTTATGAGGTCCCTGCTAAGAGGGAGAGGGTGTGAGATAAACAAGATGGAACATGAGTGAGATTTATTAAGGGCTTGTCGGCATAATTAAACAGCTAATCATGAGTGAGAGTTAGGGTTATAATCAGTAACATTCTATTATGAGACATCGGATGGACCTGGAGGCTGGTACAGTCCAATTGTTATCTAGTGAATGTGAATTGCTTCACATTATGATCAAAGGATTATGTTTGTTATTTTGCTTGTTATTGCAATCAACTCAACACTATACCGGTTTTTCTCTTCGCCTTCTTCACCTTCCATTTGGAAATTTATACATGTCAGGTTAAGTTTCTGAATGGAGGAAATATGGAAGTTTTTGAAAAGAAGTCGAGGGTATATTTGTGTTGTCTGATTTTGATTAGGGTGATTATGTGGTGGCTATTGAATTGTATTAAAATTTTCGGGATTGCCTCTGATGGGATGGGACGTTTTTACAGTGGAACAAAACGTAGATGGTGTTGATAATCATCTTGCATCTATTAACTTGAAATCATTATGCACAACCTTCTCCTAGTAATGAGTTTTTGTTCCCAAGTAGGCTCACTCTTTCTCATCGAAATTAAGCACTTTAATGGGTGCTAATTTGTGCAGGCTTGCATGAAAAAACAAGACAACCAAATTGAAAATGTGGAATGATATAGACAAAACTAGTTTTCCAAACTGTTAGATCTTAACGGCTAAAATGAATCTTATGTTCTTTTCCATGTGCTAGGACTATGTATTTAACTATTTATTCATACCTTTCCTCTCAAGTTAAATTGCTTGTGAGCTCAACCATAGTCATTGCTGTCCTTATTCTATCTCTTTGTACATGCTAATCTACATAAAGGAGTTGTCCATCTAGTGTTTGATTTGTTGGTTTTAATTCCAGTCATCTTATAACTGATTAAATGAACATCACTTGCAGGAAAATTGCTTGAAGGAGCGTGCTGGATGCTTGGAACTGTTGGACAGCATTCTAGATTTGCCTCCTGTCAATGAAGCCGAAGTTGTCCTTTGGCTAGCAAGATTCCTTAAAACAAGAAAGTAAGACTATAACCTCTTATCTCTTGTTACTAGATAACTACCCATTTAGTTGAATTTTATCAAGTTGAGTAAATGGTGACATAATGAATATATTTCTTGTTCTTGTGCTAGTAAATCTGTTTTTATCGTTTCTTATTTGCCTGATTGCAATTAGGCTGAATTTTAGCTTGATTTTCTTGGACTTGTTATTCATGTATTGCTTGAACACATTTTCATGCAGATGCACAGGATTAGTGGATATCTGAAAGATGTAAAAAGTCACTGAATGTGAAGTCCATCTTTACTTGAATGGATAATAGCCAGCTGCTATGGGTGTGATTTCCCCACATTTTTGTTCTGCCCTTTCTCTTTTCTCCTTGCGGATTTGTGTCCTAGGCTTCTCTTTGGTCTACTCGTCATACAGTATAGTAGTGCATATATCATATATGTATCTAGATTCAATTCCGACTGTTACTTCAATTTCATTGGTGGTTGTGTTGGTGAGATTTAAAGTTTTTTTTTTTTTGTGTAACCAGGCAGGGAATCTTTCTGGTGAGCTTGTGCGGATTCAATAAGTAATTTTACGGAAGAAATGAAAATACAGTAATAAAATGATTCTTTACTGTAATTTGACATCCCTGGCTTTTGCTCTTGTTCGGCCGCTATTCCTTACTCTACCTCTCTTCCCTTAATTTGATTCATCACTGACTTGGCAATTTTTTTTTCTTTACCGAAGCCAATTGTTTGGCACCTCAGGCCTCTGGGCTGTCATAAATAAGTAGTAGAAAAGTAGAAACACGGGGATGGATATCAAGGAATTATCCTTAGAATAAAGAATGCTACTGATAAAGGAGTGCCACAGTACAAAACCATCCATGCATCTCTAGCTAGCAACTTACGCCTTTGGGATAGATGGCCCATGATTAAAGGGGCAAGATCTTTGAGAGGTTCAATAACATGTACAATACTTAATGTCTTTCCTATTCATTTTTTTTATCATACTATTTTTTTTTGTAATTTAGTTAACAAAGGTGTGAAATTAAAATATTTATACAATGTAGTGTACAAAAAAAAAAAAAGTTTACAGTGTTCTATGAAGTAATCTGTAGAAGGGAAAAATTTATTCCAAGTGCTATGTTGTTTGATGGATATGTTTTCTATGACAGTGGAATCAAATAAAGAAAAAACTAGAGATATATCTCGCCTTGAGTTAGCTTCTTGTCAAGTTGTAAACTGCAATAGAAGGCACCATAACGCTTCCCATCCAGAGTTTACCATCCATCTCCTCCACTTCACTCAATGCTTTAACAACTTTCCCCTCACTGTCCTCCAATATCTGCAGAAGTTGACCTTTAGGGTTGTACTTAACAACTACTGCATGAGGCCTGCCTCCAATTATAAGCAGGTAATGAACATTTGCTGGAATTGGTAGCTTGAGTAGCACTTCTCTTATCTTTGGGTAGAGCGCGTTAAGGTAACTGTACATGTACCTTCTACAAAGTATAGCAACCCAAAAATCACCATTTTCATTGACTCTTACATTGTCAGGAAAACCAGGTAGGATGGCAAAGATCTCTGAGACACCAGCTTTGTCTCCTTTTAGCCAATACTTGCGTAACCTATAGAATAAGTTATAATGCCAAGGGGAGTTTTGTTAATTAAGATTAACATTTGAATTTCAGATATATCGACATTGTTTAATTGATATTAGATATATTACACAGCTATCGGTATGAGTATCTAGTATGGCTAGAGTATGATATGGAAATCCAATATAAATCAAACCAAAAATATGTAAAATACAATTAAGAGTATCTCTAGTATGATATGTATCCGGTACAGCTACATTGATTATTTTAAAGTATCCATAAAAGATAGGATATCAGCCAATGACAATAACCAATGAATTGAATTAGACTCCTTTCTAATGTGGAAAGATCCATTACTGTGGAACTATGGCTAAATAAGAACTAGGGCAATGGGAGCCTTCATCATGCTGACTCTAGTATTACACATGGCTCCCATTTCCATATATGTAAACAAGAAAGACTCCACGCAAGGTGACTTTAGATATAGAAAAAAGAAAAAAAAAATAGAAAGGGATTATGTGATTAGTAGATTCACCTGCCAATTGACCCTTCAGAAAAGAGGAAGAAGGAACCATCCTTGCTCAAGGATATGCCATTTGGAAATTGAATGTTCCTCTCAAGAACTGTGGTTTCCTTAGTGGCAGGGTTGTATTTCAAAACCCTGCCACTGTCATCACCAGACAATGTGAGCTGAAGGAAATTTCTGCATGAAAATTATGTCAGAACCAACATAGCAAGACAAAGTAAAGACTAAAGAGAAGTCATTTGAATGATCCTGTATATCAGTATATGCACTTGAGATAAATACGTTCAAAGGGTACAATACAATTATTAATGATATATACCTCCTCTGATAATAAGTGCTGCTATCTGTGAAATAAACGTTCCCTTGTGCATCAATATCTACGTCATTAGTAAACCTCAGTGGCACCCCTTCAGCCTCAGTTGCAAGAGATGTTGCTAGACCACCCTGAGGCCCCACTTTCATGAGCCCAAAATATGCATCTGCAATGTATAAATCACCTGTTCTCTTGTCAAATCTGAGACCCAAAGGCCTTCCACATATGTGCTCAGTCTTGACATAACTATGTGGTGATGCAAATGCTTTGGGATCACATAGTTCTGACCTGCATGTGTTCATAATGAAGATTCAAAGAAGTAAAAAAAAAAGAAATCTCAATCGCGAAATCTTATATATACGTAGGCTATGTCTGTTTCACACTCAAAGGAAATACTTTTGGGCATAGTAAGAAAATTCTTACTTTTTGCAAAAGTGCATTGAAAAACTCAATTCTTCATTCTCACTTGAGAAAAACTGTTATCCAAATAAACACCTAAAATTTCTTATGTAATCACTGCGACTAGAGCATCCAAATAACATACTCTATTCATCAGTTGGCGTATATAATGTTACCCATATTCAATATTGAATAAACAATAGAGTTGGTTTCAATATATACGAATGGAAGATACTTAATGGCTCGAAAACCTATAAGAATTTCGTTACCCAAATCATACATCAAAATGTTGTTGAAAATTTTAATTTTATCAATCACTCATGATTTTCGTCCAGCCACAAAAAATTTGCCACGTTTATGCAAACTGTATCTGACAGATTTTCTGGCATGATTTCCTCCCGTTGTCCAGCAGCATTTCCTAAGAATTACCTATATTTAAAGGGACTAAGAATGAAGAGAAGTGTAAACCTGTTGGGAGAGGTATAAGCAAAATCAGTCCAGGAGTGACCATTCCAGAATAGGATCCTTCCATCAGCGACACCGGTGTAAGGGCCACGACCAAGAGGATCGAAGGCAATGCTCTCTGGTCCCTGCACTTGGTTCACAAACATAACCTCCGAGTTTTGCAACAAGTTGTCATTGTCTCGGTCCCTAGGAACCTGAGACCATGCTGCCACCTCCACTTTGTGCACTTCAAAATCGGGGAAGCCCCATATGGGGCTATGGTGGAACGGGTCTAAAGCACAGTACAGAACAAACAGGAAGAATAGAATGCCAAGTCCTCGAGCCAGCGTCATATCTAATCAAAGAGAGAGAGCATAAGAGACAACGAAAGCTGAAAAGGTTTCAACTGATGAAGGGCATGTGAAGATTACGATGTTGAACATAAAAGGCTAAGGTTTTGTGGAATGTTTGGTTAGAAATCGAAGCTTGAAAGGTGGGTAGGTAAGCCATTTACTTGATGAGACAAAGAAATAAGGAAAATGTTTTAAGTGTGTTCTCCAAGAAAACGTTTGTGCTGCTCCATAAAGTGCTTATACTTAGCAATTGTATCGAAAATAATATAAGGGGAGATTATATAGTAACTAACCACCAAGCTAGTTATGTGTTAAACAACAAAGATTAAACGGGTTATAAAATATTAAATGGATTATAGCATAACATTTTTGTGACTCCGAAAGTAGCTGAAAATTTCTCAAGGAGTAGCTGTGTGCACTGTGCAGTTTAATCTCAACGGTCAACAAGCATGCAGTGAGTGACATTCAGGTCACTGGGTTGATTGGTGTTTGGAGTTGAGAACAAGGGAAAGCTGAGATTGTCAAGTGGGAGCATGTGATGCGAGCATGTGGCAGTGTCCGTTATCTACTTCCAGGTCGTAACTTATAAGAACTAATCATCAAATGGATGAAAGAATCTGAACAAAAAATGCAGAATGGTTTTACTATTTTTAATATCTATATATCTTCAGTATTTGAAACTTATGGCTATATATTTATATTTATACGGTTATATTCAGTTTTTTTTATATATAAAATATTGACTATCTATTTTTTTTTATTGGAGTGTCTAAACTTCTACCTATGATATGCAAATGCAAACCATAAAAGACTCTGATTGATAACTTGTATTCTATAGCGAGAATATGAGTTCAGACATAAGCAAAGGGCCTTCCCATCTCTTATTTTGCCCATAAGATAAAGGGCCTTGATTAACAAGACCACTTGTCAATAATAGACTCACAAGCGAGCCCAAATGCTAAATTAGAAGGACATAGAACACTGATTGCTAGTTTGCCACTTTACCAGCAACCCACATTGCATTGAATGTGGCTATAAGTACTCCTAATAGCGATCCAGTAATAGAAGCAAGCAACCCAGATGCCTAGACATTCTGTTCTCTAGTGGCACATATATAGATATGAAAAATTCTTGTGTAAGTACAATTCTGAGAGTTTATTCTTAAAACACACATAAAAAAGTTAGTGGAGCCCATAAATGAGTAAATATATATGTTGAATGAAATTAATATGTCTCGTTTTTAAGTGTATTTGAATATCATGTGTTAGACTTGTGCTCATACAAAAATATTTCTCTATATACTTGCTTGCCAGAGAAAGCTTCTTCCCCAAGGCACTTCTCCTGGTAAATTAAAGGACATTCCATTCCAAGCCAGAATATTGAGACTTCTCAATCCTAACCCATATCCAATTAAGAGTTGCCTTGAGTTAACCTTAGATCCCCCACCCAACCAGGGAAAGTTTATGAGAATCATTTGCTCCCTTCAGCAGGAAGTTTCTGTTCACTACCCTTTCCTAGATATTCACTTATTATATATTCTGTTGGGGAGAAGGGACGACACAAAGGATAGAATTAATTAATGAGGGTCACCCCTTCCAGCACAGGACAAAAAATATTCCTCTAGTCTTTTGAGAGACTCTAGTGCATTTTGTCCACAATGCCAGTCATCAAAGAGAAATTCTCAAGTGTTGTGGAGCAAATTTGATTTATTCATTGGTTGCGCATCAGCTTTGTGAAAGAGATAGTGAAAAGCTAAAAGGATAAATATGATGAATGGATTCTAGACTTCATGAAAATTAGCCTTCAAACAATTAAGAAATATCAGCAAAATGGTCCAGGAGTTCCATATTTTATCTGCAATTTGGAGCATTAGGCATAGCAAACAGGATGCTGTCATCGGCATAACAGTTAAGATATGGGATGGAGCTTGACTCTTGGCGAGTCTGTGATACAATGTCAAAAACCATTTTTTTTAGAAATTTAAACTAACAAATAAAGATATATAAATAATTTTATATATAACATAGGAGAGGAAATCCTTTCGCCTACGGCCACATCAAGAAAGTGAGAAACGAAGCAACCAACAGTCAGAATAACTTTAGTGGTGACCCCAGATATGCAGTTAATGACAAGTTGACACCTATCCAATTCTTCTTCAGAGTGCATATTTGTCAAGTGGATAATGTTAGTCGTATTTCCCTTTTTTTTTTTGGGGGGGGGGTACAAGGGTTTTTTTTTTCTTTGCATTTTTTTTCTTCATTATCTACGACTATACCTCAATATGTATGTAAGCTATCTAATACTGTTGTTGTTTTGGGATTGATGCCATCATGTATGGGATCATTTTTGGCAAAATCATGTCGGTTGGTTATGACACGTACCAAAAAAATTAATCCGTTTGTAAAAGATTTTCAAGTGGGAGAACTCTGTTTGATTCAAAACTTTGCCTCCAATGATAATAATAAAAAAAAATTCAAAGTTTTTGAATAAATTCTAGCCAACTTCTCTTAAACCGAGCTCATTAATTACATTGCAACTCCTATTTGTTTATATAACTCTCAAAAATTTATAGCTTGTTCAAAACAAAAATAGAATCCATACTAGACTAGAAATAGGGATCGAAAACCTCAGCCCAATATAATCGATCCTATGACATCATGATCTCTCAAAGATTTTTCCCTAATTTAGCATAGAATATCCCCTAAATCATCTATAGAATCTCCTATTATCCTCTCATATTTCCTATTACTTCACTATATCTTATACTGATACAAAATACATCTAATATAGCCTAAATCTTTAGAATATCTTCCATGTTCAGAAAAAATTGCCTCTAAATTTAGCATGGGATCAATTCACACTATAAAGGGGCTTAACGACCCTAGGTATAACACTTAATTCTATCGCTCACATACTTTATTACTCTATGTCTCATTCATTTATTGACTGAGTATCAGAGCATCTTAACAGATGCTCATCCCTGCTCGCACAGACGCCGGAGTCACTTGTAGCCTTATCTCTACTTTCAAGTAAGAATAAAATCAAATATCATCTGCATCCTTATCATTTTATGAAGGGTAATTAACTATTAATTATTATGAGGTTATTGGTTAATTAATAGGTTATTGGTTAATTATGAGGTTAAGTGGAGGGACAGAAAACGAAATAAGGGGTAATTAATAGCTAACAAGGGAGTCTTTCTTTTAGTGCACTTACCTGCGCTTTCTGCATGCATGTGGCCTCTTCACCATAAAGTGTGCCATTATCTTAAACATTGGACTACAGATCAGAAGATCCATCCAGTTTGGTCCCCTCTCATCTATAAATGGTGATGTCAAGTTTCAAATCAGAAAAAATATTTCTGTACCAAAGAAAAATAAAAAGTATTACTTGTACACATTTATTAATCGTTTTGGAGACATACATGAAGGTATAAAGTAACAAAAATAAGAGTAATGTTATTTCTAACACCTAAAAGTGAATTTTAATTTAGATATTAAAATAACATTTTTGAAATAAATCTACTCATTTTTTAGGAGTTTCTGATACTGAACATCTTCTATTTTTCACTTCAGCCTTGCATTTTATATATCAGCTAGCTCCTCACATTTTGTCGTCTTCATTTTATAACCATTCTATAATCCTACAAGCGATATTTTCAAAATATTGATTTTTTATTCAACATTTTCAGAGAACTTACTTTGTATATAAATGCTTATGCTTATTATACCATGAGAAGTGGGGTTTGTGGAGTGCTGATGTTTTTACATTTTTTAACACCAATTCGTTAATTATTATATTCTTTTGCATAAATCAAAATGAATATTGTGCAAAAATTAAGTTTATGAAGGAACATGAAAACACATTCAAATATTACTTCCGGACATGTTAAATAGTTAATGCTTAAATGAACTTTATTCCACCAAAAGAAAGTGCTTAAGTGTACTGATAAATTCACTTTTTTTTTTATTCAATTCCATAGGCAAGCCTCACTGCTTATTCTACAAATTAGTTGCTCTATGAAGTGTTCTTCATGCCAATTTGCTGCAGTTACGTCCGTCATATTATTTTTAAAAAGAAAAAATAATATTTTTATTATTAAAATTTCTCTGATTCAAATTTGCATATCTTCACTAATATATCACACGATTAATTTGAAGAAAATCCTATGAATAATATAAGGTGACATGCCGAACTTTTGTTTTAAAAAATATAGGATCAGAAAATGTTTTCCTCATTTTAAAATCAGTAAAACTTTTATAATGGGATCACACATTGGTCTATTAACAGGAATCCCTGAACTTGAGCCTAAATTTATTAACCAACAGAGGGAAGTAGATTACATGAACCGATTCAGTTGATAACTGATACACCATTTTTAGTAGTTATACATTAGGGAAATGAACTTTGAACCCAAATCCTCTATGTTACTTCCTCTCTGTACCTTTTCCTATTTTCTTTCCTTTTTTTTTTTTTTTATCTCACCTTCTCTTCGAGTGAGTCAATGGACTCACTTTTTTGGTTAAGTACAAATATTATCCTAGTATCATCCAATCAACTTATTCTATTTATATAATATTTTTAGTAATAGGTACCAAAACCAATCATATTTTTTAACGTGACAATACACAATTTGACAGTAGCGTCATAGATTTTTTTTTATTTTGATAAGTACATAAAAAATAAATCTATTTTCGTTAAAAGAAATCTATTTTGTAGTTATAAAAATATTAGTTCAATTGCATTATTTATTTTAAAATTTAGTAAAAGAAATGATGAATCACAGAAAAGTAAGAGAGGAATATATATATAAGAATAAAATCTATCTTATTTGGTCTGGTAAAAGTGATTCTCGACACTTCTAATCCATTTGATGATGGCATCTCTTACTGAAGGATGCCCAAGTTGAGGAATTAATGTATCAAGAATCAAGCCCACTAGCTGCTTCTCATTTTTTTTTTCCCCGATTAATGAACAGCTCGAACAACTTAAATAGAAAGTGAGCAAATAACAGGGATAACAGAAAACAACAACTACATTCAGAGAGCAATCAAGGCCAGCTCTTACTCCTAATACATGCAGCAACAAAATTGAAACAACAAAACATCCAAAAAAGGTTGGCCTCACCAAAATAATGGACCAATGGCCATGCACATATCATGAGTGGGCATATCATCCTTCTGTTAAGGGCTCCATCTTCGTCCCTGTAACAAGTGAGAAACTAGAAAACTTTATTCACATCTGCAAAAAGTTCCCTGAATAAATTTAGCTAATGAAAAATGTTAACCTATACTAATATTCACCAGCTAGGATTTATTTACAATTTTTTTTTTTATCATTCGTTCTTTGGTGGATAGTGTCAGCTAACAGAATCTGTAATATTAGGCTTAATTTGGATTATTTTAAGGCTGAAGTTATTCCTAGGGATTTTAATAGAGTTAGTGATACTCTTGTTCACTTAGCAAAATTTCAAGGATCTGAAGCTAGGTGATTTATCTAATTGTATTAGGGAACTTATATCCGGGAATATTTCATTCGGATAAATTCACACTTTTTCTTAAAAAGGAAAAATCTAAACCACTTTTTCTGTCAGGAACTAGGAAGATCAAAATTTAAATTTTGTAATTGAATGTAATTATTGGAAGAGTTTTTTTAATTGTAACGGTGCTAAAACCAAGTTAATTTCATAACAGTGCATATAGAAATACCTTAGTAAAAAACTAATAACCAAAAAATAAAAATATCAAATTAACTTGAAAATTTAGATCATCCTTCAATAGTTAAAATAGTAAAAGATCGAGAAGATTGGTATCATCATTTTAAAAAGTATGACTCTCTGAAACAAGAAAAATATTTTTTTTTCTCTAGACATGTACTTACAAAGTATATAAAATCTACATTTTAGTCTTTAATTTAAATATGAAATACATAAACCTTAGTGTTGATATAACATATTAATTTTTTAAAAGAAGAATCTCCAAAACACTAATATATTAAAAGTCATTTTCTAAGGAATAAAATTAATACGTTAGACTGATTTTTTCGGTGACTAATATATTATAAATTGATGTTTCAAAATCTAATCTGTGTATGATTTTCTTGTTATGAGCATCAATGTGTTTGTGAAATTTTTAGAGAACTAAAATGTACGTATTTATTCTTATAAAATTGAAAGTAATTTCTTTCATAAGTCAAAGTAGGAATTTACTCAATATATAAATTATATAATTTTTCAATATTGTCACAATTACAGAAGAAAAAATTTATTGGTGGTGCTAGTTGTATCATCACATCCTTGCTATTGGTTTTGCTTTCCACCCTACTTCTCATCGATCTGATGCTACCTTTCAAGCTCTCTCCTTCCAAATTGCCTTCTCAGCAATAATAATTTTGCAACAAAATAAATAACAATCTCAATAGAAGCTAGTTGAGACAGGCAGGGATGCATATATCACAATTCACACCCCTCAATAATAATGCCATAATTATTTAAAATTGCGAGTAAAAATACACTGAACGCTATTTTTCTTTTCTGTACAACAACACTAATTTCTACTTCAAGGTATATTATGGGCCTTAATTTTTCAGCTAATTAGCTATACACCCGACCTTTCTATGAACTAGTTCTGCTTGATATATCTCTTTGATACAACACTTCAACTTTTCATAGAGATTTCTCTGTTATTCTTATAAAATTTATAAGTGTTGATATTATCTAGTTACTTATAATTAAAAATATGTCATATGCCTCATTAATTTGATTTATTAAAATATAAAAAATTAAGAATTCAATCATGACCGTTGAAAATAAAAGGTGCTAATTAATATCCTATAGATATTGAAGGAAAAATAAAAAAACTGAATAATAGAAGGCTGAATTTTATAATAGATTAGCCTAACTTAAATCAAATTAGTTGAAATTTAACTTAGACCGAAAAATATAAAACACGGGAAATTCTTAAAATTAGAAGAATACGTCCCTCTCGTTTCTGAAATGCTGATGAAGAGTTATATTACGTTTTGTTTTGGTTCTATTGCTTCTGTATAAGTAGGTTTAACTTTAAACCCAAAAAGAAAAACATAAACTACTAAGTAATGTTAAATGCCACGTGCGAGGACATTGGTGAATGTGAACAGTAATATGTCTAATCACTCTGCAAAATAGTACACCGCAATATATAACCAGACACGTAAATGGACGAATGCCAATTTCCTGTCTTTGCCATTTCAATAGTCTTTTCGACGTCATTATGGGTAAACCTTATTACGCCTGGTTGACTTATTGTTATGTAATTAACACTTAGGACTTCAGACTAACTTGATTTAGACAGCTTGATTTAGTAGATACTCCTTCTTAGTGTTTCTTGAGCTTGAACAAAGATTGTGTAGCCCAATATTGAGGGTCAGAATGAATAGACTTGAAAAGGTATTAAAAAATTCTCCGAAAAGAAGAAAAGTTGTTAAACTAGCGAGCCATCTGCCATCCCACCTTTCGCATGCGTACCCGCGAGAAATTCTAATATGATATCAAAATGAGAAACAAAAAATTGCATTATACTATCCATTTATTAACACATTAATTTTGTGAATTTTACCTATTTTTCCATTTTTTTCAGAAGATCATACTATTGATTATGGATCAATATCTTGCCTAAGTGAGGTTTAAATGAAATTAGAATTAAATTGGATTAGAGGTCAAGTTGGCAAAGCCAAGTGTGGTTGGAGTCAAATAAAATCATAACACTTAATATTGAGTATTGATAGAATTTAGTAACAAAATTATATATTTTTTGATTGATAATTTGTAAACATTCACTTTCATCCATGTAATTGTATATATGCTCAATTTTAATCTCTAAAATAAAAAAGTACCATTTATTTTTTAAAATTGTAAAAAATAATTTAAATTAGTTATTTTGACTATTCAAGTTGTTAATCCTCGCAAGCATTAACGTAAGGGCCAACTTGGATCATTATTTTACAATATCAGAAACAAAATTAATATTTTCTTAATTTTAAATATTGAAATAAACTTTTACTCTAACAATAACTTTTAACCAAGTACTCAAGCAGGCAAGCATAAGCACTTATATATGTATCAAAGTTGTAAATGATACAAAAGTAGTTTTATTTTTTTCAATTTGCTTCACAATGAGTGGGAATTTCTTTTTCCTCTCACCTTCTTGCTATCATGAGAAATATTATTTTAATATCCACAATTTCATACTTTATATAAATATTTAATTTATTATTCTAAAATATTGTGAGACCTCTCATTTTAACACCCTTCTTCTTATTCTCTCATGCTTAGATTTAAATAGGTGTTTATGAACACCCAATTTTTAATTTTTAATGTGTTTAAATAACACAACTATTCTAATAAGATTTCTCACTATTATCTCACTCTCTGGCATCCCTAAACATTCCAAGCATTAATATCTCGCCCCCATAGTCCGCTACACTGAGGCCAGTAAGGTTAGAGGAGATGGGTCACTCCCACCCACTCATTTTCTCAATCATAACACATCCCACCCCCCACGCCCCTCACCCTCTTTAATTTCCCCACTCTCCTCTCCTCTCCTCTCTCTCTCACACACACACACGCGCACACACACGCACCCCAACATAATACTAGTATTGAAATTGAAAATGAATAAATACAAGCGAGAGTTTTACGAACCAATATTCTTAAAATATTGATTAAGATTATTAAAAATGTTTAGTTTCAAAATTTTATCTTGAATGCAGTGCTTTCAAAATATAAATTTTCACTTTTTCAACATAAACACTTACTCTTTTTTATTTCTTAAGGATATTGATTAGCAAAATTCTATAAATAAATAAATAAGTTCTTCACACTCCCATCCTATAATCCGTCTTTTCTTTCATAAATCAAAACCCACTAACCCCACTCCCCACTTCACTCATTTTTTTGACGCCCCGACCAGACTAGTCCCATCCTCACCATTGAGATTTTTGTACACACATCCTTTCCTTTTCTCTCTTTTTCCACATTTTATTTTTTAAAAAATTAAATTAAGCAATAATAATAATAATAATAAAGTTTCTATCTTCCCTTTTTTTTTCTCTTCTCCTTTTTAACCTTTTTAAATTTCTCTTCCTTGTTTTCTTCTGGGTCTCCATGATCTAGCTGCTTCACTTTGTTTTCAGCCAAAGAACTCTCTCTCTCTCTCTCTTTCCCTTCCGTTGTGATCTGCCTATAAATCTTTCTAGGCACACGCAAAGGACACTCACAAATTTTGAGAATATAATGTCATCAATGGACATGGTAGCAACCGAACGTGTTTGTTATGTTTACTGCAACTTCTGCAACACCACTCTAGCGGTACAATCTCTGAATTCTCTTGTTCTTTCTTTCTAATTTTTTTTTCCTTTTTCCTCTCCCAATTATTACACCATGTCTTTCACAAACTAATTTGTAATTCGTGTTTTTTTTATATATCTTTCTTGTGTTATCGATCATGAGAGCCAAGAGCAAATAAAGGTTCACTTTCCCTTAAGAACTGGATTAATCCACATCATTGAAGTGAATTTCCTAACTGGAATGTACTTCAGATCAAGAATTCAGCTCCTATCTTATATATTTTATGAGAAACTCTAACTGGGTTTTGCTTAATATAGGATAAGAAGTTCAGGTGTGGTTTAGAGGTAAGAAATATATACATATATATGAAGCCAAAGTTATATAGCAGAGAAGAAGAGTAGATTGGAAACCCAGTACCTGACATATATGCAATTGTGGATCTTCCATTTAGCATGTGAGACATGTCCTAATTTGAAGGGTAACAAAAGAAAAATTGTGAGCCAGAACCAAGAAATTCCAAGATGTCCATTATAAAAGTAAAAAATAAATAAATAAATAAATAAAAAGCATGTATAGGCTTACCTGCAAGCATTTTGAGGGCTATGACTAGGTAGGGCTACTCCGAGCTGGTGTATATTAGGGTTCTTCTACTCTACGGAGCCCTTTCCCCTCTAACTCTATTTAATTCTTTAGGAGAATATATATGGCATCATATGATCTCATATGCTATATATGTTGTGCAAAAAGTCTACACTATAATTCGGTTTTTCTTCTTCTTCTTCTTCTTGTTTACTTTGCGTACTTGTGAGCTAATTAACACACACAGCTCAGGAAATTAAAATCTGTGTACAAATCCATGTGATGGCACGCAGTAGTGTGGTCTCTCTCTCTCTCTCTCTTCACAAGAAAAAGTCTGTATCATCCCTTTCTCCTATAAGAGGGGCGAAGGTGGGTATTTCTGTGTTCATCATGATTTACCAGTGAAGGGTCTCTTCTTTTTTCTCTTTTGTTTTGATGATCAAGTAAGTTTTCTTTCACAATTTCAGACACGTTCCCTTTAAGTACCGAGACAGTGTCCTCTCCTTTCTTTCTACAAGAGCTTGTGATGTGGGGATCATTACATCAAGACAAAATCCATTTTTGATTATTAATTGCCACCGGAAAATTAAAATTATATTGCTGTGTTATCTTCTTTCTTTTATTTTTTATTTTTTATTTTTTAATCTTTTTTATCTCTCTCTCTCTCTCTCTCTCTCTCTCTCTCTCTTCTCATCTTCTTGCTTTCATGATAATTTCTCTGATGGAATTACTCCTTTTGAGAAAGCATTATCTTCCTTTCTCTCCTCCTCGAAATGGAGATACATCTTAAACACTGCACAAAGAGCAGTGAAATTTAATCGATCAGCTTCATGATGATGATGATGATGGATCGATCACAGTAGCTAGCTACTTTCCCTTATTCGTAGCCTGTGATCTGTTATGTAGCAGTAGTGGTTAACGGTGTTTCCATGGCCCTTTATGGTTTCCGTTCCAGTCAAGTCGTTTTCACCTCTCTCTCTCTCTCTCTCTCTCAATTTTCTTTCCCTCTCCTCGATCGATATGAGAAACAATTTCCGTCTTTTATCATCTTGCCTTGCAGTGTCAGGCAAAAAGTGATGCGCACCGAGCTGAGAGAGCTAAGTAGAGACATTTTGTATGAGAGTGCTAACTTTTGAAATTAGCCATTATATTGTCAGGTCCCTGACCTTACTTCCTGCTATGCTAGCTATGTATGTGTGTCTTCAATATGCTGCACCACTCACCAACAAGCTTATATTTGAGTATAGTGGGAAGTATGTCATCTGGATAACAAAGATAGGATCTTGACCGTTAGTTATGGAAATTTTGATATCATGTCATAATAATACCAGCTCTCATAAAGATATATAAACAATTTTATATCTAACAAAGCAAGCTACACTTCTCAGGAATGGGACTAAATTCAAAATATTAAAGACAATTGTTAAGACAGTCTTTTAGTAGCAACATATATATAGAGGCCTTAAAACCAATAATAATAATAACAATATATTGCACTACTCTTCCTAGCTGGACAGTGGAGACCCCATAAAGGTAGGCCTCTCTCTCTCTCTCAAAATGAAAGGAAAGATTACTGCGCTGATCACCTCATCACTCTCAAGCTTTACTTGTCACCTTCAACCTCTTCTGTGTTTCTTCTGGCTCATGAACTAAACCATTTTGTTTTTTCTCTTGTCCATTTTGTTCGGCTTATATTGCAATGCAACGTTCTTGCTTGGAAGCACCTTTCTTGGGAATATCATACACACTTACACACACACACACACACACACACACACAGAACTTCACATCACAACATCTCACAAACATAAATTTTTTGACTTTGAAAGCTCAGTTACATATTCATCTGTGGTGGTGATGGCCCAAACAATGACATACGAAAGCACTGATATTAGCTTATTAACTACTCACTTAGAAATCAGCTTTTTCAGTGATTCGTGTAAATTAATTGCCGAATATATGTTTGAGAGGTTTTACTTGATATTAACCACCTGACATTTTAGTTAGTGAAATTCTAATAGAAGTGATATAATATAAGTTTGTCTTGTATCCCAAAAATGGTACTGGCAGGTTAGTGTTCCATGCAACAGCTTGCTGACCATAGTGACAGTTAGATGTGGGCATTGTGCCAATCTGCTATCAGTTAACATGGGAGCCTCGCTTCAAACATTACCTCCTCAAGACCCTCAGGTAATTCAAATGCTCCTTGTTCCCTTCTTTTGGAAACTTTTGTGTATCACCTTATGCATAACTGGAGTCTCTATGCTTCTTTTAATCATTCTTATCTTTAACTTTTTCCCTTCTCAATTTATATTTTATAGTCCTTATGTATGTGTTTCTCATATTAATTCCACTATTGTTTTGTTGCTAAGTCACAGAAACAGCACCTGATGAGCTTCCAAGAACCAAGCAGCAAGGAACATGGATCATCATCTTCAAAATACAACAAATCATCAGCCACATTTGAGCCTGTAGACCATGAGCAACCTAGGATTCCTCCCATTCGTCGTGAGTCACACGCTCCATACACACATTCCTCTCCTTGTAAAGTACTATCCCTCTGTCAAAAAATAACTGTCCAAAAATCGATGTTTACGTTTATAATTGTAGATAGAGACGGTTATTTTGGACAATTTTTTGTGGATGAAGATAGTAATTACTTAGCTTTTATATATTTTGCATCACCATGATGAACCTAAGCCTTGAAATTGAATGACTAGGCCAGGCCACCATGAACTTTTTAATTTCGTTATATGCCCAGAAGTCTTAAGGACAAAATAGACTCAGACTGCATAGTCTACAACTGGCAGATGCAAAATTAATGGAAGCAAGCAGAACAAACACATCATTGAGGTCACTTGTCATTGAAACTCAGTTTTTTTTCTTTCATGAGAGTGGGCATCCATGTCCCTGAGTGCCCAGTTCTCTTTTAGTACAACGGTACCCAAATTGGCCTATTATTTTTCTTCCATCAATTTAATTAAATGCCCCCTCAACCAGATAGTGACCTTACGTGGAAAAAAAAAAATGACCCATCTTTAATTGATTGCAGTCATGCTGTGTGCCCTAGAACACATGCAAATTCATTTTAACAGATCCCAATAATAGGGTACAATCTATATCATAGTCACCAAAATCAACAATTAGCATGGTACAAAGGTATATTTTAATCTAAAGACAGATGCTTTTCTAACATATCTCACACACGACCTTACACATGTTGATTACTAATTTAACTCATGTGATAAACGGTATGTACTTACGAAATTTTCATCCCACTCAATATAGCAGTTCATAGTAGTTGATATTAATAGTGGCAATATTTCATTAACTTTTTAGTGGGTTGAATTTTCCCTCTAAGTACAGTCAGTACAACTATATGGGGCATCCTGATTCTGCTAGCTCAATCTGATTTTCGTTGATACATGTTAGAAAATCATGTTTAATGTTAATATGCACTGTAAATTTAAATTGTTGATTTATCATGTTTATAATTATTTACACATTATGTGCAATTTGTTCAATATTCCAAACTAATTAAAAATCTCATTGTTATCACAGCTCCTGAGAAGAGACAACGTGTTCCTTCTGCTTATAATCGGTTCATTAAGTACGTTTTTAACATTTTGAATTTGCAATTTTAAATCAACCTCCTCTATGTCCCCATCCACTCTAGTATATTGTTATCTCTATTCTAATTTATATATATGATTTTGGTCCCATGATTTATGTTTTAATTTTTAGATACCAGCTGAATATTGGAGAATTGCAAAGAATGGTAATTCATCATGATTCAAACAATATAACCGGTTGAATGGTGGTCTAATCAAATGATTTCATAGATGTATGTAAAATAATTAGAGCAAGAGTAACACACACACACACACACACACATATATATAATATACGTGTAAATATAAATTATTATCTCATTAAAAGTTTGAAACGAAATAATTAAGCAAAGAGAAACAGTGTTAAAAGTTTAACATTTTTTCAAGAAAAAAAGACTCTTCAACTTTCTTTTTATAAAAGTACAGACAAATTTGGACCAAATAATTGGAAAACAGCCTAGACTACTATCTTCAAAACGTGACTGATTTTTGAAAAACACTGCTTATGATATACCTGACATATAATAACTTAAATAAGCAAAAAAAAGAAAAGAAAAGAAAAGTGCTGTGATAAAAAGTCAGTCAATTTTAACTTATAATCGTTGCAATTTTAAATAAAAAAAGGTTAATGTTAATACATATTTAGTATAAATAATTTTATACTGGTATTCAATAATATATTATATATTATTATAATAATATAGTTGTGACTTTTGAGATATTAATGGTAAGAATCAAAGATTTTTTTTTAATAATGTGCCAATATATACTTAATACATAATTGATTGATTGTATAAACTATTTTTTTTCTCATACATAGTATATCAAAATTAAATTCAAAAATAAATATTATTAAAGATAACTTAGTTAATGGCACATAAGAGTGTGTTTAGAAGTTGGAAATCTTCTATTGGCAAATGGTGTTCGTTTTCTTGTTCCTCAAATTATTTATTGCCATGTATAAAGATAAAAATCAATATAAATTTAAAATTAATAAATTATCAAATATATAATACACATCTTTCATGTGTCAATAAATGACCCGAGAGACAAAAAAAGAGATATCATTTTGAAAATAGAAGATTTCTATATGTTAGTATGTATATATGTGTGTGGGGGTGGGTATGATTCAATACAATTAAAGCAAATAACAAGCCTTCTACTTGCTGGTTGCAGGGAGGAAATCCAAAGAATTAAGGCTAGTAATCCAGACATCAGCCACAGGGAAGCTTTCAGCACGGCAGCCAAAAACGTGAGTATGAGATTTCTTATCGTTTTCCCATTTTCTGCATGTGCATTCTGTCATATGAATGCACGTAAGGTCTATCTCACTATTTTCTCCCACACTAGTGTGGATTGCACATTAAGAGATAACTTTATTGTTTCCCTAGCTACAATCTTCGTAGAAACTTTAACAATAAAACCAACTAGCTAGCGCCTTCTTCAGGGTGCAGTTTAATATTGCACCTAATCATACCTTTAAAGTGCTTCCCATGCCGTTATGTAGGTTGCTCTTATTGTGGTGATAAATACAAACATGCATGTAGAGCTGATGAGAAATTATCGAAGCTATGGTTTGGAGGTGAAAGATAGACGAAAGGACAAATAAAGATAACTATAACAAAGGGGGAATCGACATGGTTAAAGAGAGAAAAATACAAAAGTGGGAAGTTTTGAAAGAGAAGAGTAATATTATTTGTATATAGAGGAGCATCTAAACCAAACATACATAAGAAAGAAACAAAGTCCTAGTCACTTATTATTAGTAAGTGTCTTGGTCATCACCTATTATTACTAAGTGTTTTTGTGTCCATATCTTTTTTGGATGTCCACTCTAAATGTCTATTTTTATATACAAATAATATAATTGAAAAGAAAAAAAAAATAGACCTATTATCTTTATATTCTTTTCTCTATTTTTCAAGATGATGTCTAATTTTAATGTACAAGTATGACATCTTGAAATAAATTAAAGTTTGAAGGACTCTAAAAGAAGTGTTGCTATCTACATTATATTAAGATTATCTTATGTAAAAGTCTCTAGATAGATGATGCATAGTCGTATGCAATTATTCAAATTTTTATTTATTCACTCTATATTATATAAGTTAATAATAGCTTGAATTTTTAATAAAAAAAGCTTGAATTTAACCGGGAGAAGAAACACTCTCCACATGCTTAACTTATCAGAGTCTAAATTACTTTTAGACATTAAATATTCAAGATTCACCTTCCTCGATTTATCTTTGATTAACAGATTAAATAAACCATATACAACCAAACATTATATAGGTTGGCGTGGTGTTTACCAATAACGCTTTCCACACATTTTAACGTACCACTTTCAATAACTGCACAAGATTGGTAACAAAAAGACTAAATGAGGTGACTACTGATGAACCCTGTACTGATAAGTGGACCCTTGAAAGCAACCAATCCCCTCTAATTAAGGAAAAATGGTGTAAAAAGTGATGTGGGACAAAAGTGGTAACTTATGTATATTGGGTTGCGACAAAATTATCTTTTCTAAAGAGTATAAATGGATGGCTTAGCAAAGGCTGTACGAAGGATATGATGATATAAAATATTCTTTTAGGGAAGAGCAGTAACTTTTGCCTCACTTTGGTGATAATTACTGGTACTGGTCATTTCAAAGTATGAAAGGAGGTTCTTATTATAATTGATACTTCTACCTTATCCAATTGCCCTATAGGGATACTGTATGCATGGTAATGCTACTTATATCTGGCTAAAACTTTTGGAGGGTAATATGTTTAGAGATTTGATTGGGTATGAGTCAGTCGATAGAACTATCTAATAATGTCCCTTTTTGCAAGGGCTAGAATTTGCCGAGGTTGAGATCAAGTTTGCTAGGTTCTATCTCAAACTTTTATAAACATCATTTTCTTAAACCCAGGCTTGCAAAATTAATATCAGAAAAATTGTGATTTTAGTTTTTACATACATATATGATCTTTCCTTGTTCAATGTTCATGATGGTACTAGCCTGACATTCCCCATCAGTTATGCAATAAAGCTAGCCAGTGGCCCTGGTTTTGTAGTTGCAGTTCCATTTTATGCTTTCCTCCAATCAGATTGCTACCATATATTGCTAAATCATATATCTAAAGTCACATACATTAATAGAAAAATTGTGACAAGAATTGATCATTGAAATTATTGAACAGGTTAATCAACTAAGTCTGAGTTCTCCTAATTGATGAATGTTAATTAATTTGTACAAGAAGATTATTATGTTTCACAACTTGCATGAGTTACTTTTGCTGTCATTTTTTTTATATACAGTGATCAATTCTGTTCACTAGTCTTGGCTATATGTGGTATAATTAACTGCTATGTACGTGCTGGTCTTCTTTAGTGCCCTATTAATGTTGTCTTTTTTATGGTCTCATCTTAATTATTATTATATGTGTGAATGCAGTGGGCACATTTCCCTCACATTCACTTTGGGCTAAAGCTGGATGGCAACAAACAAGCAAAGTTGGACCATGAGGAGGGAACTCAAAAGTCTAACGGATTCTACTGATCATAAATGAAAGCCTATGAGTATCAGCTGCTGGCTTTTTTTGTGCTTGACCTAAATCGGTGAAAAATGAGGTTGGATCAAATATCCCAATCATACAACTAGATGGAACACTTTCCTGAAAATTAACCTCATCATCTCACCCAATGTCATGTGTAATAGTATATGTATTGCCCTAGTTGTTATGAAATCATGATTATTGCTATTTTTGTTATAGCATTAATTGTTATGTTGAACTTAATTAAGCAAACACAGCCCGTTCATACACTTTATAACAGGTGGCATTTTAATTAGTAATAATATGTATGTTTCTCTTCTCTGATGATTGCAATGATGAAGTCCTATTTATTATTTATTCTTTTGATGACAAGCTATATATGAAAGCATATATACCATCATATCTCGTATCCTTGAGGACCACAGGAACAGTGCTTTTCATCTTTGAGATGGTTACCGTTTGACCCTTTTTGGGGTATGTGGTGCTTCATCCAGAGGAACAGTCTTTTACCCACCATGTTTCAAGAATTTTTACCTTTTTAGAAGGGTTGTTCTTCATTCCTCGGAGTGTTCTGCTCTGGGTTTATTTGAACTATGTTATTCCTCAGCCTTTGAATAAAAAGAGTTTAATTTTAATGTACTAATAGTATAAAATTTTTTTACATTATTATTCAATCATATTTTATTATATTAGTAAATATGATTAATTCTATTTCACATTACTTTAAAAGTGGAAAATTTTAATTTGAGGACAACGTTAAAGAGTCAATACATATAAATTAAATCTATAAAGGAATCAAATAGCTATAATTGTTGCATTTCTCTTATTCTCTTTGATTATTCTTAGAGCAATTTTAGAAAGGATGAAATGTGGAAGCACACAATGGAGGAGAAGTGCAGATATTGTCCACAAAAGAAGGGAATAAAAAAGAAATAGCGGTAACAATAGGTTGAAAAAATAATGCTAAATAAAGGTAGTGGTTAAATTATGAAGCACAGCCTTCTTAAAGGAACAACGCACAGTGCAGGTGTTGCATGCATGTCTTCACTGCCATGTTTGCAGAACTCAGATTGTTTATTTTTAAAACTTTTTAAGTTAAAAGTGGAATTGTATTGAAGGGAGAGATTAAAGAAAAACCCTAATTTCCTTTCGTTCTCTATATATTCCTAAACTCTCATCATGTCCCAACTTTCATAAAAATGAAAAGTCAACTCAGCGAGAACCGTTATGGGAAGTGACACCAAATATTTTACAGGGGAATATTTGATCCTGGAACCGATTTCTATCCCTCTTTATTTCTATTTTAGTTGTTTTTTCGCCTCTACTATTTCTATTTTAGTTTACCCTCTAGCTTTATTTGGTTAGAAAATAAAAGTGGGATAAATTTTTTAAAAATAAATTTTATGTGTAATTTTATTGAATTTATTTATAAAAAATTAACTTTTATTTTTATCCCAAAATCAAATATTTGATATAAGGGTAAAAATATGGTGAAAAGTTTTATAGATGGATTTCATATATATTAATTTATGAAAATTTTCATCCATTTTTTACTCATACCAAATGCATCCCAAATGTTGCAATATTTTTTTGGTGAAAATTTTCATAAATAAAATTCATAAATACTAATTTATGATTATTAATGATTTCATTTTTACTCATATCAAATACATCTTAAAATTTCAATAATTTTTATTTTATAAAAATTTAATTTTAATATATTAATAATATAATTTTTTATAATTATTTAATTATATATTATTGTATTAATAAAATAAATTTAATTCTTATCTTATTATTTTAAAAATCATGTACTTAAGAGAATTTAATTAGACAATGTGAAAAAAACTTACAGTATTATTATCTTTATACATAGCATATCCATCGAATTACGTACGCCACAAGCTTTCTTATTGAGTCAGTGAGTCCCGCTTATGGAGCTCCAGGTCTCGAAAATGGGTTGGGATCCCAATTTGAGGTTGTGCTCAGTCATGTTGTGCTCAGTCATGGCACAAGCTATCTGATCCCTTTCTGAAACAGGAAAAAAAAAGTCAAAATATAAAACTATAATTAGGAATTGTTATTCTAATATTTAAAAGTGAATGTCCAATTGAGACACGCTCTATCACCATTGAATATAATGGATAACTAAAAAAAATTAGAGTCATAATCACATTCACCAATAGTAGAGCAGGTGTCCAAACTTTTAATCGTTGGAATAATATTTTTACAAAATTTGTCAGTTGTTACACATGTACTGGTATTTGACCATAACTTTTTATGGTCTCGGCAATAATATTACGTACATTATTATAGTTGAAAGAAGTGTCATTTTTTCACCCAAGAGAGATTAGCATAGATTTTTCTCAAAACCCTGGGTAAATTTCCTCTCAGCGTCTTAATTAGAGGCTGTCAAAGAGGAAGTTTAACTAGAAGAAGGATGACTGGCCTGGGAGTAATAAAAGCGTCCTTGTTCCTTCTTCTTGCCAATTCTATGGATCCGCAGCTTATAAACATATCTAAAAGTATAATTTTAAAAAAATTACAAATATTATAATATTTAAAAAATATTAGAGTTTAATTTTTATATCTTAATAATATAAAATTTTCTTATATTATCATTTAATTATATACTATTCCATAAATAAAGATTGTTAGATCTCGTACTTACTATATGAAAAATCATATAAATAAAATAATTTAATTCAATAGCAATACGAAAGATATTTTAAAAAAAAAAATATTATCTATAAATAAAAATCAAGTTCACATAAGTATTATAAATACACTGTTCACTCGCGGTATCATTGTATAAATTAAGTATTATAAATTAACCATTGTTCTAGCCAGGCAGAATACTTGGCGGTACATGCAGATAGATTTTATTTTTCAGATGACTACTCAGTGTACATAGATGCAATGAGTTTTGCTACAAAATTCTTCAGTCACATTGATATGACGTATGTTAAACACAGTGGTGGGAGTGGGCAATATAATGTATGGTCAAAAGGCGCATGCTTTACGGAAAATACTGCTAGTACTATTTAGTGATGCCCTAAATCTAATGGGGTCGTGGTTGTCTGTGAATCATCATGTTAGATCCATAATTCAAGGGACGCACTGCTCACAGTATATGCAGTGCACCAACAACAAACCCTCAAAATTATTATGAATTTCGTCAACTTTGTTGAAAAATGTTCTAATAAGAGAGCTTCAGTGGCTTGCCTTAGCTAGCAAGATGAACATAAAGAAAAATTAGATCAAACTTGAGATCTAAACTTGGGATATGGAATTTTTTTTCCCATTTCTCTTAAATTATGAAATTCTTAACCATGAGAAGATCATTACTTCAAGAAAATTTTTTTTTTGTACCCTTTAATCAGCAAGTGTTTGAAAAAATCAAAATCTAATATTCATGTAATATAAAAATATTTTATACAAACATATAATAATCAGGTATGTACTGTCAAGTCAATACTATCATATTATATTGTCTTAAAATAAGCCTCACATGATTTGATAGTAGCATTTGTTGTAAACAAATAATGTCTTAAACTTGATCCTAAAAAATAAATAAATGTACTCAATTGGAATGTTGGTTTATTTAATATTGATAAATAAGAAATAAAAATAGCAATGGGGGCAGATGATGTAGGTTGGAGGAAGAGAGAGCGTAGAAGAAGAGGATACGTTACATTGTGTTGTGTCTGGTGGGATAAGTTTAAAAGTGCAGAATCTGAGACGTCATATCAAGCAGGTGGGTGGGTTAATTGGATCCATGTGTGGCTTGGATCTTGTCTGAGAGAGAGAAGGCTAGAGGCATAGATACAAGAGTGACTCACTTGACTTTATCTTTGTTTTGCAGAAAAACAATAAATGAGTGTGTCTGAACCAATTCGGACTGTCATTTCACTTACCCAGCTGCCAATTGCGCAGAAGGACCATAACTCCCAAACAACGAGACCATAGATTCTTTTCTTTTATGCGTGCTATGGACCACACCCACAGTATATCCTAATCTCTTCTCTTCCCTTCTCTCTCTCTCTTTTTTTTTTTAAAGATGAATTAATGTCAAGAAAAATATTTTTTATATTTTATATTTACTATTTATAAAATATTATATCAATATATTTTTATTTATTATTAAATAGGATAGATTTTATTTAATTTAAGACTCATCTCATCTAATAATAGATAAGAGTATATCAATATGATATTCTATAACGTGTGAGTATCAATAATATTACTCTAATCTTAAATATATGAATTAGAATTTCAACAAATAATATATTTATAGACAGATTACAATTTTTTTTAATGCGCATACAAGAAGTGTTTAATTTTAGGAATAATTTAAATGAATTGATGAATCTATATATAAAGAATACCTCATAATCTCATTAAGAAAATATTTAAATGTTTTTACTTTAGATACTAACAAAAAAATAAATAAATAAAAGAGTTTTGTGATACGTATATTAATTTATGTTGAGAAGACTAAGAGCAAAAACATTCACGTAATATGAAATAATGATTTGATCGATAATACTAAGGCTTGTATTGGGCAAGGTCAAAATATATTGAAGTTTGATTTTTGTTAGCTCGCCTCACAGGTTCTCTCCAATTATTTAGGCTAATATGCCAAGCTTAATTTATTTTAGCACATGTACCAACTAAGTTGAATGCCCATGTACATTGAATAAAGCACATAGTACTTTTACACTTTCCATATATAAATCTACGTGTAATTTAAATGACTCTGCTTTTTTTTTGTTTTTCTTTCTATCCCTATAGTAATAATGTTCAATTTTAATATGCTCAAAACACTGCAGATCGAGGCTGGCCATGGTATCACATAACTTGAACCCTCTTGTGAAAATATGTTTATATATTGCAACTGATATTCCAAGGGATTTCGACTTCAAAACTCGAAACGTATCCTATAAAGGAGATGGTCGTTGACGCGAGGGAGGTGCTGATGATAGCCGGGACAAAATGATTGGTTTGTCATAGTTGGACAAGAAATTAATAATCTATCTCATGACTATTGAAATCGATAATTATGAAAATCTTCATTGAAATCTCATTCCAAGCTTAATACAAATGTTATGTGGAAGAAATAAGTGTGGATTATGAAATTTGTTGTATTTTCAGAAATCTAAACAAAAATATCAAAATATGAAAGTTTAATCTAATTATATATATATATATATATATATATGTATGTATGTATATATGTATGTTGTCAAAATATTTTTTGCTTTTGGAAATACGCCTAAAGTTCTTGTACCTATGGACACGGACACATTTAGGTTTAGTGAAATTTTTGTCGTGAGGCCCATCAAAAAGCAATATTCACAGAATTGGCTATGCACATATAATTTGATGGTCCTCATCTATTTCTAATTCTTTTTCTTTAAAGAGAAGATAGCTGCAACTATCAACAGGAATTAGGTGCAGTAATACAGATAAATTGTTCTTCCAGAGAGACAAAATGAAGTTCAACTCTTTAGAGAATAAAATTATAAGAAGAATAATTTTTTCTAAGTTTTTCTGAGTATTCACTATCAACTAATCCATTTAAGAGAATATACACTGGTCATGGATTTTAAAGCTGTTTCATTCTCATCATGATGATCAAACCATCAAGAGAAGAGTCCTTTAATCATGTGTAAAAAGAGTCAATATTATAAGAATGTAAGACGAGTTTTAAAGTTATTTTATTATCATGACAATCATCAAACCTTAAAGAGAACCGTCCCCTAATCATGCGTTATAAAAAAAGTTAATATTACAGCAATGCAGGAAGGATATATCATGACTGATAAAGAAAAAGAAAAGATAACTAAAAGTAAACCCAGCTCTGAATAGCGATAATCCCTCCCTCACAGCATAAGGGAAATGAAGCACATGCATGTCAAAGAGGGGGGTGAGTGAGGCATATGCTAAGCTAAGAACTAAGAACCACAGAATGCGAAAAGGGAGTGGTCCTGTGCTCGCTTAAGGCTGCCGCAAGTACCAATGGTACTACAACAATCAAGATGGGTCTCTTCTGGCACATCTTACACCAAATTGGAAACCAATGTAACGTGGTCCATCCTCCTTAGAACTAACAAAGTGTCACACATTAAGCTACTATCATCACCATACACACTACGGTACTACTCAGAGTCTCAAATCCAGTGACATGCTGTAACAACTGCAATAAAAGCAATATATTTTTCTTTTTGCACTATCTAACTGAAAATAAAGCATGGAATTAACCTTATTGTTTTCTTCCATTTGCATTGTTTTGCCCACTTTATATGATTTTAGACCAACATCATCTATGGTTTTAGACTGATTATCTTGAAAACATTACTGTCAGATTCCCTTTATTTTGTGGTTGTGACATTATTATCAGGTTCAATTTCATCTATCACTTTTGGCTAGACATTTTAATGTACACTTCTTATTGAAGCATCTGTTTTTCGTACCGCAAAATAAGCACTCTTCATACTTGTGCTATCAAATCAAGATGTTGCAAGGACTTGTGACTATTGCAAGAAAATACTGAAGCCCGTTTGAACGAACTTTCGTTTGAACGAACTTTATGTCCAGAGAACATGAATTTCTAGCGCGCCACATATGGTTACCGTAACCGGAAATGGAAAAGTGCCAACAACATCCTGATTAAAGTACAGAGGTTTTAACAATTGATTACAGTTTGTTCGGCATCATAGAGGAAAATGAAAGGGAAAGAAAAGGGTAGAAAGAAAGAGAGGTTCAGTATCATCCAATGGAAAAGAAGGCATAATTCCCTTTTGTTAAGGGAAAACGTTTTTGAATTTAATTTTGGCACATGTGTAAAAGAGTTTATTATTAGGTAATTTCATCGGTATCTTATAAAATTCATCAATACTGATACTTTTTGGATAATTTGTAGTTAAAAATTTACCACGTCTCACTAATTAAATTTATTAATATTTTAAACACTTATAATTAAATAAAAATTTTTGGATTCAAAAGGGTACCAATATTTTTACGATATCAAAGCAAAACCTTATTATTATTATTATTATTATTATTGAAGTGGTAAAAAGTTTTATATTGTTATGTAATTATGTATGTCAACAAGAATATGATTAATATTCATATTAAACATTTGAAGGTCAATGTATAAACAACGAAATATTTTAAAATATAATTAATATTTATACTCACTATTTAAACTATCAATTCGATAAAAAGAAATTTGATTAAATGATAATATAAAATTAAATTCAAAATTAAACTCAATTGTTTATGTATAAGTTTTAAATATTCATTTAAACATTTGAAGGTCCATGTATAAATAACGAATTATTTTAATTATATTTTTGGTGAATGTAATAAAATTATTGATCATGTAAAAAAATAAAAAATCATCAAATCACCACTCATATGACTAAAATTCAAAATTATTATCACATAAATTCTGACATTTTTCTCCAGATAGATTTGCCATTTATATGTATGAAATCCATACTTATTGATACTTGATTTCACATATTTCAAAAGAAAAAAAAAATGTCCACTATTATTATGTACAAATAATATAGCTCTTTTGTTTACCATAAAAGAAAATTGAAAAAACATGTCAAAAAAAGGTCAAAAAAAAGAGAGTGTAAATTTAATTGAACTCAAATATTCCTTCTTTCCTCTTCCTTTCTTTCCTTTTCTCACCCAGTCCTCCGCAATGCAAGGATGCAAAAAGATATGCAACTCATGGATCACGTATCTCCCTCACTCCCTTCCCTCCTACCATTACCAAACAAGGAAATTTATCTTTCCCTAGCATGATCCTTTCCTTTCCTTTCCTTCCAAAAAGAGCATACCAAACAGAAGCATCAAGGACTTTAAAATTTTCATTCACAGCTTTGAGATAAAGAATTAAAAGGGGAAAAAAATTATAATTTTTTAAAAAGTAATTCACAAGATCTGGTACAACTCTTGTTTGAACAGAGATTCTCTTCACATGGTTAAACAACTGTAAACAATATGCGTTCAACCATCGGGCATGCTTCTCACCCCTTTAATTGTTACTATGCTACATTCTTCCTTACTGCCTAAGTTTCCATTTCTCCTCCACCGAAACTTCAACTAGTCTAAAACTACAAAACTTCGAAAACTTGAATGACAAAAATGTTACTTTGTTTGGTATACTTGTAAGACTGAAAAAAGGGTGGTCCAATACACCATGTCTGGGGAAGGGTTAGATGTATGCAATCTTGATCTCATAAGCAGAAACTACTTCCGCAACTAGAGGTCATAGTGCAGTAATTTTATAATTGCACCAAGACTCATCCTCTGTCTACTAATAAGACTATGCTGGCAATAATGTTAATCAATGGTATCTAGCTTCAATAGGCTTTTTGAACTATATGGTACTCTATCATTATGTTGATGTTCCAGAAACTCTTCTGTAGAAGAGAACATAGGCGGCTGAAGACTTGATCTTCTCCATGCTGATGGGATAAACGCGGCTATCATCAAAGTCATACCATTGATCACCACCATGCTACATGAAATACAAGAGCAAAAATCAATGAGGATGAATATTAACAATTGCAAAAAGAGCAGAGTACAATTTTATATCAAATTAAAGCCTTTTACTATTTCATAATGATCATAGTGATGTCAACCATATAAGACTTAACTTTTCACAACCATAATAAGCCAATGGAAAGAGGCCCGAAAGCCATTCCAAAACCATGGAAAAAATAAAGACTTGACTATCTTCTATTGCTTTCTTATAACCCGAATTATATGCTTAAAAACAATGAAAAACAAACAGTGCTTACATGGACAAATGCTGTATAATGGCCACCTCCCATGCTTCCATAATGGTTACTGACAGCAAAAAGTGTGTAACGGTAAGACTTGTCATTCCCAAGGGAAATATAAGCTGACAAATCGAGATTATCTACAGCAAAGTCAACATATGTCTCAAGCTTGTTTTTCACGTATCGACTATATTGAAACCTCTTAAGATGAATGACCAAGATTTCAGGAAGTCTCCAAAGATCTAACTTCTTACTAGCTTGACGATGCTCTTTACAGGCAGGACAATACCTAACATTACAGAAAACTGCACCTCAGCAAACAGTAAGAACAGATGATAAGTAATTTATAGGAAAGAATGGGCATGTTCCAAGGGTACGACCCTCTTGTGTAGAAAATAAAATGAAGGACCAGAAATAGTTCATGAAATATTGATATAGAAATAACTTCAGATGAATAACGAGGTTTAGCAAGAATGTGTTGCTAGCATAGTGTTTATATTGAAAGCAGGACAACCGAAAGATGCTCTAACATATAGTAGAAGGGAAGAAACTGGGAGAAGAGATTGATATTATGCAAATAAAAGTGAAAACATAAAACCAATTCTTTATAAAATAAACAGCTGCCCCTGGTCCGTCTTTAAATAGAGACTACTTCAGGGCACTAAGTATCCAATTGTAACCGGAAAAACAAGAACTTTTAAGGCAATGATGATGGCAATAGTGTAATACGGGACATTGAGCATTTATGCTCTGAAAACAAACAGTGCTCATGTGTCTCCCAAACGAAAATCATTTGCCATAGCTTAAATGTATAATAATCTAGTATAAAATATCTTCCAAATAGAACAGAATAAAAGGCATCCCAATTAAAGTGCTTTTCCTAATATTATAAAATGTAATGCTAACTAGACTAACCACATATCTTCCGGACCAAGAGGTTCCTCTTGCAAGAATGCTTCAAGGCACTTGTATAGAGAAACAGATTCTTGAGGTCTCTTTGCTAAAAATCCAGACTTGAAAACCTCAGGCAACGGACTAGAAAGTTTTGTGTCATATTTTTTAATTTTTTCTGACCAACACACAAGCACATGCAGCAGCTTTGACTCTCCATTTATTGTCAGTGGCTCATTCATTAATATCTTGGAATTCTTGACAATTCCCTTTTCATCTGTTACATAAAACTCCAAGTCTCCATCTAAAGAAGTGTGTAACCCATTCTCATTTGGACCTAAACTAGGAGACGCGGTCATTTCTGTAACCTCTTCATTTTTCTCAGACACAACACAGTCTTCAGAGGCCTCGTTTTGAAATGGACAGAACCACTTCAGATACAAATTGCGGAGATCAGATCCATTTATAGTATTGCAAAGCCTAGACACAACAGGAATTCCAAAGGCCTTCCAGTTTGAAGTCAATTTCCCATGGATGTACTGCCTGACAAAATTATATCAAACACAAACCTTTTTCAAGGCAAGTAACCACAGGTGACCATAAAAAATCCACATGAAGCATGCTTGTGAGCATGTATACCCAACCATTCTTTTCTTTCTTCTAAATCTGTGGGGATGAGTATTAAAAATCAATTTGAGGTATTATGTTTTCCCCCACTTAATCAGTTAATCGTAGTATAGTGTGCTGTAGTGACTACAAGAAATAGTTCAGCCTACACATGACTACATATCCTTTTATTCTTCCAAACAGTTTCGTGCTTTGGACATTGCATTTACTACCAACTTAATTTTAAACCATAATACAAGAAAGAAAAGGAAGGAGGGGAAATTTAACTACACATTGTCGCTGCTATAATCAATTTTGTACAAAAATGATCAAGTATAAAAAATGATAAAGAGAGGATGATTGGGGGGGTGAAAAAATCAAATTTGATGACTAAAATTTGTGTTAAATTATGCTAATTCAAATAAAAATATAGATAAATCCTTCCTAAAAATAGAAGCTTCTTTATATGATTTATTTATTCACATTTACTAGTCTATGCAGAATGAAATTTTTATTTCAAAATTCTATTTAACAAATCCATCCACAAGTTATTCTTTTCAATGTTTTTCAATGTTTAATTGCCAACAGATTCTGACTGCAGAGTGTCCAAGTCCCAGATTGTCTAATAATCCAAAAGGCTTGATGATATTAGGGTTTTTTCTACACTAGTATTCTTCAATGGATAAGTTAATTCATATTTATTGGGTGCAACTCTCTGAATTAGCAAAACCAGTTAGTGAGTTTGCATAATTTTAAAACATAATCAAAAGCCATGAGATTAACAAAAACAGCAAATGGTGTCTGGAAAGTAAAATAAGCAGGTTAGTGTTTATTCAAGTCAATGGATTTTTATTTTGGTGGTCATTAGTAAAAGTGAGCTGCTAATCAGTGTGTTTAAGGTATTTCTGCACTGTAGTTATACCTCTTTCTAGTTTTTCCAGTTAAAAGTTTAGGCTGCACTAGTTTTCAGAAAACTTGCTTGTAATGCTGATGCGACTATTTTAGTCCAAGACTGATTTGGAAGAGTTTAATAGAAACTAGCTTGTGACACCTAGCTATTTATTATTTTTGTGTGTACAATAAAAAGTACTTGTCCCCCAAAAATAAATAAAAATCATTCTTATAGTCAAAATCAAATTGACTTACTCCTCCATCCGCTGATTTATGAAGATGACCAAAGGGGCATCCCCATTATCTTTCATAAACCGGTAAGCAACTAGTCTGTCAGCATCTCTGATTAAGGATAATGAATCAGTTGGATCGTCTAGAAAACGTATGATGAGGTTGTTGTATACCTGTATCACAGCCCAAGCTTCAGATATAGTTTTTCACAGGGTTGAACATATCAACAAAGACACTTAAAGATGCAAAACTTCAAACTTGAGTTAAAACGAAAAATAAAATTATATACCTCAGCCACTAATAAGGTCTCATCAGCCCCTAAAGAGCATGCAATGCTAAGAGCACGGGTCAGATCTTCAAATTTTCCATGTTTTGGAACAGATACAGTATATGGCAATAATTGAGTCATTCCATCACCACTAGTACTAACAACAGTTAAAGTCATTGTCCGCATTGTTGATGAAGGTAGAGGTAATGACAAGTACATGAATGGATCAAATGTCACAGAGACTTTCCTACAAACAGGACAAACTAATGTTGATTTATATTGACCCTGCACAAAATGATGAATGTGATCCATAAGGCAAAGACATGAAAAAGACAAGTGATTTAATCTCCACTGAATTGAAAAAGAAGAAAGATAGAGCAATCTTCTAGTAGCAGGAGCAAGTCACTCTTCAATGAACTAAGAAAAATCTAGGAGGTTTTTTATTATGCTAATTCCTTTCACAATTAACTGCTATTGTGAATTTTAAACCCTAAACCCTATCATGAATTCAGATCAGTTTTAGATTCCATAAGAAGTAAATACTCAAATTAGTCCTCCAAAGATTTCCACAACATCAAGTTGGTCCATATATTAATGGTTATTTTATATTGTGAAGGATTAAATTGATGTAAAGAATCTTTGAAGTATAAATTTGATGTCCTACAAATTTTTCGAGAACTGACTTGAGCATTTACTCTTCCATGAATGATCAATATTAAAAAGACCACCGGTACCTCACTATCACATGGACTGTTTTAACGAGTAATATGACTTGATATTTCAATATTCTTGACCATTATGGAAGACCCAATGATAATTGTTCACTAGTTTATACTATTTTATGTAATTGATCTTTTACTATTTGAGTAAATCATATATGTGCTAGAGAAGATTCTATATTTCTATAGATAAATACTTAAGCGCGACCAAGGAACTGAGGTTATTCACATCATGCGCGCATAAGTAATTGACTCTGCAATTGCATACAATGAGATGAGTACATACTTGGCATACATCAACAATGACAGAATCATTGCGAGCCAAGTGATTATGCCAGTATTCATCAGCAACCTCTTCATCCGGTCGGTCATCCGCATCCTTGACTTCTATATAAGGCTTACACTTAACACGATTCAGATCTTCATGAAGTCCATCCAATAAAAAAGCAAGGAGCTCCTGGAGAGATAGAAAAATAGATATTGTTGAATATGTAAGGCTACATGAGACTTGAGTCTTGTGAAGCTAAAAACCTAAGAATAGAATGAAAGCTAGATGTACTAACTTGGGAATCATGCTGATTAAATCCACTAAACTGAGGTGCAAATCTAGCAAGCTTTGATTTGAACATTCTAGGTGCTACAGGACTTGTTCCAGGGGCCCATAACTTCCTAAGTAAATCTCCAAAAGCCAAAGCTATCTCACCCTGGCGAACAAGCATACGCCAAGAAAATAATAAAGTGCAAGATATCACAAGCTTAGAAGTTCCCAGCAAAAGAATTTCTTGAGATATCAAGCTAATAAATTATGATAGGCTAATGAAATGATCACATACATTCATGCCCAGTGGGTTATCATGATTGATTTCTCTACCATAATCTTCAAGAAAATAGTCAACAAGCTTTGGTGTGTGTGCTAAGCACTGGAGGGCACTGTTCATGAAGCAAGTATTTCCTAGGTTTTGTAATCCAGTCAATCCCAAGGTACCAGCTTCACCAGGGCCTAAAGAGAAGGACAAAGAATTGTCATGCGTACAACTAGAATTCATACTGCCAGCAGTACCGTTCATCTTCACTGAAGTGCTGGCAGAAAAATTTGCCATCTCATCTTTCTTCCCTTCTCTACATCTCATTGAGTCTGACAGCCCATAAACTTGTAACTCCAGAAGAATCTGTACATTATTCAAAATCACATATTAGTACGGCCCATAAGGCACTTAATATGAGTGTAGCATTATTCAGAACGTATAGCCATTACCAAAAAATGATAACAGATAACAGACAAAGATCCCTTGCTTGGCGCATGTATAAAAATACAAACTACCAACCTCTGAGATATTATTATTTTCATAATAAATATTGGAACCCTTATGTTGTTGCACTACACGCCTAACGTAAAGGGTCAATCATGGCAGGGGTAGACAATAAAATAGGCAAGGTGGTCAAGAGCAAGCTCCTACGTAGGAATGGAAGAGGGATACAAGAATGAAAAGCATAGGAACGTAACACGGAACTTAAGTTCCTACCAGAATAGATAAATTATATTCATACAAATATATAAATGCATATGACAACACAAATATGCAAACTTAGTCACAATTAACATAATAATACTTCAATTAAAAATATAAATTCACAATTAACATAGTAATTCATTCATTAGCGCCTCCCCTTTACATTTTTTTTTCCGTCAAATAATACCTAAAATAAATAAGCAAAAATATGTGGAAGTTTTCAATTTTTTTTAGGTCAAAAGAAGTTTTTAATCCTCATGAAACACAAACAATAACACCAACACAAGACCCCACAGCCCACACCCAAAACTAAAAATAAAAAAAACCCACACAACCTGAACCAAGCCCATGACTTAAAAGGAAAAAAAAAAATACTGAACCCCACTACACGCTCAAACAAAAAAACCCAAACATGTCAGCGACGGAATCGGTGACACAATGGTTGAAGGTGGCTGCGACGCGACACTGGTGGCAGCTTTGGGGAGGAATCGGCACAAAGGTAGGAGATAGAGTGAGTGGGAGAGATCAAGTGAGGGAATGTTGGAGCAGAGGTAAGTCAGTGTTCTTTTTAGGAAATTTGAGCCAGCTCGGGCTCCAAATTCCGGGCCAACGCGGAGCGCTCAGACTACATTCTTGCACGGCGCTCGGCCGCCAACAGCCAAAACTGTGCCTGACAACGGGAACGAGCATGGAGAAGCCCTCTAAGTTCGTAGCATCGTCCGCTCCTACGAACTAGCACACGCTCCTAACAACCTTGAAAATAGGAAACCAAAATGACAAAAGCTAACCCGATTACATGTCAATAAAGCCAACTAAGACTGAATCTATAGTGGTCAATAGCGGATGGTGGTCCGCCAAATATCCGCCATGGTGCACCCGGGGGTGGTAAAATCCACCTCCCCGGCCACCATTTAACTACACTGACTAAAGTATTGGACAATCTTAAGATGCAAAAGCCCTAGTCTTAGATAACTATCCATGCTAAGTAAACAAAATTTATAATCAAACTCCGACGTACTCTTTATCTAAATTAAGAAGAGATACAAGCATAAACAACAAAACCAAAAATCAGAACATAATACCACATTACCTCCTGTTCAGATTGCCTTTGACAGTCTATTGGGAATTGATTTTTGCCATTCACGAAAAACAAGGTTATCTGACCAGAAAAGTCCCAGATGCGTAACTGTGCAATAACAGGTTAAAAAATAGTCAACTTCTTGCAGTAACAGTAAAATTGTGTGCGTGTGTGTAGAGCTGTAAATAGAAATATATATTACCATCTCTGAATCCACACTGAACATTTTACAGGCTCTTTTGAAGAGCTCAACTGCATTGTCCTAAAAGGAAGGGAATAAATGGGGAGAACAGGTTAGGATCTGAATAATAACATGATAATGAACATATAAAAAAGATCATTCCTTAATGATGCGTGAATCACATTGGATCAAGATATCCCAATAACACAATGAATATATACTTATATCATGTTCAGCATTGTCTTAAAAAGACTCCAGTTCTTAGACAGCCATCCAAACAACATGATGCACCTAGCCCAGACCCAGACATGCAGAAACGAATACAGATAACAAGTGTTCAGTTGTGAAATGTTTTCCATCTCAAACCACTCTTTAAACAACAATTACAAAACAAAAATGATGGAAGAGTTAAATAATGTATCTTCTCAGCATTCCATGAAAAAATTTTAACTATAAAAATTGATTAATTAAATGAGATCAGCCAATCCAAATGTCTTACCATTAGCTAACTCTTAGCCGACAGCAATGCTAAAAGATTTTTTTTTTTTTAAGAAAAAAACTTGCTAAGAGAGAAAGACACCTTTTTGCTTATTCTCACTCCAAATGTATCTGTTTCTCTCATAATAGAAAGCCTGAGCTGAATCGGATAGACATCTGCCATATCACCGTTGGTAGCTGAAAAGCCTTTGTCATCCTTCATTGCATTTTTTGAATCACTATGCCTAATTGAAATATCAAAGCAAGTGATTATGAAGATAAGACAAACCAACTATTTCAGATGTCAGAAAACTTTCATTAAATCGCATCTAGAAGCATGACCTACTTTTTTTGCAAGTCAACATTAAAACTAACAAGTTATAAACAGTGAAAAAAAATTTCTGATCCACTTATTAATGTACATACCATTGACTACTGGAAATTCTAAACACAGCATGAATATTCCAATGAAAAAAAGACATATAAATATGTCAATTCTCCACAAATACAAAAGGCAATAATATGATCAGAAATTATGAACAATTTTGTCAAATTTATGTATAAGTAATGCACAGGCTGTTCTTAAGTTCCAGGTTATGTGTTTTATATATACCATATAATGATACTCATTTAGGATATAATAAGAAATTCAATTGCCAAGTGAAAATTTGTAGAGTGAATCCCCAATTGTTAACAGGTCTAGAAGGTAACACGGAAGAGGAAACACCAAAGTTATTTCGAAAACCAAAGGAAAACATAGTAACTCCACAAGCCTTCTCATCCATAACATCTGTCCCTAAAGATGACAAATCTGGTTAACTAGCACTCTTGTTACATGTGGCAGTAAGTAAACCTAATCTTGAACCTTCAAAAGAAAAAAAAAATCTATCAGTAATTTGAAAAGTAAGATTAAATGTGCCCAAAATTATCAAGAAGACTTTACAGGAAGCAAACTCTAGTTTCTTGCGAATTGCTTAATTTAAATTTCAAAAGAATTAATGAAACGACTCAACAGATCCTAGCGCCTTCTTTAAAAAGTGATCCTCTATTGAAATTGAAGTTATCCATTTGTTGTAAAATAGGCTGTTAAAACAATGCAGTGCTGTATCCAGAAACAGTAAATTAACAACAAATTAACAATGAGAAGTGTTCTCAAAAGCTATCAAAACACTCTTAAAGGCATTTACTATAATTAATTTTTACCAAAAAAGAAAAGAGTAAGCAGAACATGTCAAAGCAATCAAAGAAAAATTGAAATGGCTTCAAGTAAGTAACAGGAAATTCCAACTAGCTTGCATTGAACACATACCATTTCTGGAATATCATCAAGTGAAAACCCCAATTTAATCAAATGTTTAATGGAATCAGGTCATATGCTGGAGCAACTTGCATTGAACATATACCATTTCCGGCATACCATCAAGTAAAAACCCCAAATTTAGTCAAATATTTAATGGAATCATACCATATACTAGAAACTCAAGCATGACAAATGATAAAATTCATCAGCCACAAAAAAACATAGAAATTGATGATGCCTGTGTGTCCAGGCTTGAAATTATTCAACCCTAGCTAATTTCCGCGTATAATATTGTTGTTTCAACTCTATGGGGTGAGACAATTATTAAAACTACCACAAGCATGAACACACATGACAAAAGCTGTACCATACATATGAAAGCCAAGAAGAAGTTCATGCAGCACAAAGTGTCAAGCCAGCTATCTAAATTTCACAAAGCAATGGGATCCAATCCAATATAATAAACTCAAAAAATTGCATAACTGCACATTTTAACTTAAATCCCACACAGCTTAAGTTGTCATCTCTGCTCACACTCGAGTTACATACAAACAGAACAACACAGAGGGGAGGTGTTTCACAATGACCACTCACCACTTGAGCGCCTGCAACCACATATCCCCAGACACCAAAGCAAAGTCCCTGCCAGCCACACTCACTTCGCCGCTGTTCTCACAATTTTGCTGTGAATCCTCCTTCCGGAGACTCATCACAAGATCTGAATTGAATATGTTGTTGATGATCCTCATTGGACCAGCATAAGATGAACCAGGCAGAGATGCATACACAACTCCCTTCTTCTTATTGGAATCCGCCGGCATTGAATCCTGTGCATCCTTCCACCACCTAAACACACACACACACACACATAATCACCCATCAATGCTCTTCACACATTCAACCAATGCAGGAAAAAAGCTCACATCACAGTGCACAAGTAAATAATAATAATAATAATAATTAAAAAAAATCAAACACGCTAGCTGATTCAATTAAGTGGTGAAATCGAATTGAGTTGGTTTGAATTGAACCCTAAGGGCCATTGCTAGTGTTGTTGTTTAGCTTCAGCAATTGGAATTTTGATTTGCGAAGTGGGGAAATGATTGGGATTTTGAGTGTTTATAGATTCGGTTTGAGGAATGCGAGAAAACTGGAATTGGAAATGAAATTGGAAGTGACAGAGTGAGAGTTGACCTGTAAGGAACGAGATAGACTCGCTGGTCGTTGTGTGCGTCCTGCTGTTGAGTGTTATCGGAGCAATCTTCGGAGCCACCACCAACCTCCATTGATTGATTCTAGAGAGAGAAACCGGACTAGAGAGAGAAAGAGAGAGATTTGGAATTTGGTTTGAAAAAAATGCAGAGTGTATCAATACTCAATAGAGAGAGAGAGAGAGAGAGAGAAGGGAATGACGGATTTGCAGAGAAAGAAAGAAAGAAGCAGCTAAGTAGTAGAGCTTTTTCTGTGAAGAGGAGGTAATTACACCAGCAAATACACAAAGGAGGGAAAAATTAATAATTTTTTTTTCATCAATTTATTTGCACCCTATGCTTTTTTTTATTATTTGGAGTATTTTGAAAATTGTTCTCAAGCATTTAATTTGGACATTCTTTGATTTGATTTTCTCTCTTTTTTTCACGGGTAATTTGATTTTCGAATGAGTCGATTTTTGGCATTGAAATAGGAGTTTCCCACAACAATGTCTTAAGGCAGAAGTTATGGAACAGTCTTTAATGTGCTTTATTGGTTGCATTTAATTTTTTTTACAAAAATGAATTAAATACTCTGGAAATTCTTAATATAAATCCTTTAAAGTGAGGATTGAATCAATAAAGTTAGAAGTGATATCATTTTCACTCTATTAATCTAAACTTCTTAAAGATTTTTTGACAAAATAAAGAAATGGATAACTTTTATCAATGAGGCCAAACAAATTCAAAAGTACTAAAATCTATTTGGTTCCAGTTTTCAGTTTTTATTATTTCTTTCACAAAATTTAAAAAATTAAAAATTAAAAATTCAAATTAAATATGTCTTAGATTACAAATTTTTTCTAGGACACCAAAGATATATGTTCATAAAAAATCTATAGTTGTTTTTACTGAGATTAAATTTGATGTCATACACATGGAAGCTATGGTAATGAGTGTACTTCAAGTATTCGTTAGTAATTAAATATTAAAAGAGATACAAAATATTTAATTTTAATTTATTGAGAATATCAATTTTTATACTTTCAATATATGTGACTTTTAATGGCTATTGTTTGAACAAAAATTTTAAATAACATAAAAATATATAATTGAACGATAATATAAAAACTTTTACTAACTTAAAAAATATATCTTTGACAAGCAATTTTATACTAATCTTTCATGACACCCATTACTAATTAATAACATATTGAACAAAAATTTAAAAGGCTTTTTAAGACAATGTAGGGAGGGGTGTCGTTGCCATTTTCCACGGGGCCATGACACAATCGTATATGGGGAAAGGCAGAGAAGAAAAAGGTCAAGATCTAGCAAAACTTTTTAGGACAATTTTATTCTTTTTCAATAATTAATGTCTAAACGTTTGGTTACGAATCTTGAATTTTATAATCGAGATAGAAAATAAAAATTATGGCAAATACAACCTTAACTCAAGTGGAGATTGAAACTAAGATTTTCTTTTGGAGACTATCATTTTACTTCTAGTCTTACTAGTTTGAATTTGAATTTTTCAGCACCTTGTTAGATATTAAATTGTAGGGAATTCGTTATGTCGAGTCTAATGAAACTTGATTTAAGCCCTCTTAAAATAAAGGTAACCAAATCGATCTAAGAAATCCGTTGGTATATAGTAACACGGGACACATTAAAATATTATTGTTGTGGGCCTCAAGAAAAACCATAACGTTAGCTGTTCAACATTTTTTTTTTTTGACGAATAAATGTTCAATATTTTGATCTTACCCCATTTTATTATTGTAAAGTTGCTGTTGGTGTGTCCCATGTTCACGTGATGAACCAAACTCATGCACTGATCTACTTTTTTATCTTCAATTGTGTAAGGCATAGGAACCTTTGCCAGCCTCATTACATGCTCTAGGAGTTTAATTTCCTAATACCCATGGTTAAAATTTATTTTGCTTGAACTGCACCCCTGATGTACCATATTGTACCAAGTGAATGGATCTAGTAGGATTTAGAAGCTATTAACAAGGCATTGGAAAGCATAGCACTTATAACACTGTTAATAATTAGACTGGCTTATGGGCCATAAAATAATAATATTGCAACAAATAGAGTGTGATGCAGATGGTCATAGAATTAACCTATATCCCATAGGTAACGTCTGTTCACTGTTGTCAGAGGCAATCTGAGACAGAAATATGAAAATAGTAAAGACAGAGACATAAACAATAAATATGTATAGAAATATTATTAAAAGATAAAAATATTAAATTTCCGTCTCCATATCCCGTCTCCACTGTCCCTATATTTTAGAGATACAGAAATTTTGTGTTTTTCTATCTTGAATCCTATCCCCATCATCAAACAAGTTTATATCTCTCATATCTCTATTTTTGTTATGGAGACATTAAACAAACACTACTATAAGAACATTGGTTCCGACTCTAACCGAGTAGCACTGAACCCATCCAAACTTTTATTCATTAAAATAAATAAATAAATACTACTTTGCAGTTTAAATGCTATTCCCCTTTCATACATACACGACAACTTAGACATTCTACATAGTCAACAAATAAAGGCACATCTCTAATGTAAACATGGGCCCCTACTCGTTCAAAGAATAATTCTGCAAAGATTCCCTAATATCCATTATTTGCTTAACAAAAACCAAAGGACACCTCCGCAGGTCGAAATTCGGAAAAGACATGCATTATCTACTCTACTTCTTCCCCCTAATCTAATTAAAAGGACCACATCTTTAAATGTGAACATCCACATCAAAGATTTCAAGAAATTTTTAGTATGCCTCCAAATATTGCTTTATAAAAAGAGCTACCCAAAAGCCTTAAAATCCATAATTAGGGACCACAAAAAGATGGTACAGCATGGATCTTCACTATAAGCAGTTGGAATTGTAGAGACCCAAATTGTGAGGTGAAGCAACTCAAGTGTAGTAGCGGGAGCCAGTATCATAAACACGGCCCCCAGGATATGGACCTCTGGGCTGAAATTCATGATCTCTTGCACTCCCAAGAAATCGAGCCCGTTCTCTGAAAGGATCAAACTGATCGGCGGAATAGCCCCGTCGCACATGTCCAACTGCAGCTGAAGCATTAGCAGGGCTGTAACCATGATGATTGCGGCTTGGCGCCATGCCACCGCTAGGGTGAGAATCCCTTATGTTCTGTTGGTACTGCTGCTGTCTTGCATGTGATTCCCTGTGAAGAAACTCATCTCTGCGACTAGCATGCTGAGCCCGGAGTTCTGCCAATTTTTCTTCATATTGAGCATTGATTGCATTTATTTTCTGAAATGTACAATACATGGAACATTGTAGAAGTTCAAGTGAATTGAGAAATGTGTTTAAGTTGCTTGTCTAAGGATATCTGCATGATCCCACATATATATTGACTGTCCCACTTATTCCAAATGTGCTGTCAATATCCAGTTTCCAAACACGGGCAGATATTTGTCTATAATAAGCAAATTTCTGTGATATGTGAATGCAATAAGCAACAGTCAACCTACTGCTAGCAGCTAAGAACCAGGTAGCAGGAAGCAGCCAAGAACTCAGCAGATTGACTTGGCTGAATCTACCAAGAAAGAGAATAAACCTAGCTCGATACTTGGAAAGCACCACTCTTGCAAATGTGAGAGTTCATACACCCATCTACTACATAAAAAGTATTCTAGGAATAGGTCAGTTTATTCCCCTTTTGCAGCGTGCATTAGCCACACAAGCGAGTTTAATCAAATAGCTATCAGCTTATTTGCTTTATACATGCCCAAAAAGCATTCATTATAAAAAAGAATTCAGATAAATCTTCAGGACGCTAAACCCCTTCCCATTAGGGGGTCTGGATTCAATCCATCAAGGATGTCTTGGGATTATGGATTCGTCAATTGATAAAAATATAAAAAAGAGACAAAGAGGTTGCAAATGTCTAGAGGATCTTGGCCATTGCAAAATCATAATATTAACAAATACTGAAACTCTAAACCAACCTCTCTGTGCCTGGCATTTTCTGAATCTTCAGCATCATTCTGTTCTTTGGCTAGTTCAAGAATTTCATCCTGAAACTTCTGGTCAAGACCTTCAAAACTGTGAGATAAATGGTTTCCCTCATAACTAACATTCATATCTTCTTCATCGGCTTGAGTTCTAGCATCATTGCTGCTCTGGTTCTGAAAAGCCAACTTAGGATCAGGCCTCAGACCTTGGAAATAGGACCTTGAAGCATCACCTCCTTGACCTACGCTAGAGCATGCAACGGTTCCCCTAAGTTTAGGAGTTTGAAAATTGTTTCCATGATACCATAGAAAGCATGAATCTTGACATTTAGTTGAATAGGCGGGCAGATGCTTAAGTTATAATAATTCAAAGTAGGATGTTTCCTAATGAGGCAATGGATGCTGAACAAGAATATCTCTGTAAGAAGACTAATGAATAAAAACCAGGAGTTTCATTCACACTATATCCATTAGGAACTGGTATGTATTTTCATTAAAAATAACAGTATTTTGTAGTTAGACATAAAGAATCATATAATATGACTACGTTCAAGATACTTAATAAATTAATCTCTGAAAAGACAAAGTTAAAAATCACATTCACAAGCAACTACTTTTAACAATGGATTCACTTAATAATTCGAATTATGCAAAACTGTATCCAAAGCATATCCAAAACTATGTACATATCCCATCACAATCGGAACCTGCAATGCCTAGCATGAACAAGAATGCAGAAGCATTTAGCACTTGCCTTCATTAAACACATCAGATGTTATCAAATTTGACATATTTGATCCATCCATTTCCCATCTCCATTGACCCTCTGGCTTTGAATTTGAATATGGATCGTCCCTTTCGGGAGTAAAGGCCTCCAGCCGACCGTCATAACGACGAGAAGTGGTCTCCATCCTCTGACCAGACACACGTTGCATCTGTGCCGCAATATAACTATTAGCAGACGGGTCTCCACCATACTTCCCCCTCTGCCGTCTCATTGTTATAGATAGACAACTCCAATGTAGATCTGTTACACACCAAAACCAATGACTTTCAACCACATAACCCACAACAACACAAATGAATGCGCAACCGTACATATTCGCATTCATATATATATACGACAGTCTCCGAACAATGTGAGTCACAAACCACACCTTAAAGCTTAAATTATTAAGTGAAAACAATGCATTAATTATATCTATAGCAAAAAGCTAATGTCAAGATAAATTTTCTTTTTGTCCAAAACACTAGTATTTAGAATCACTAGTATTTTTTATTTTTTATTTCTCATAGAAATAAATCATAAAGAATAGGCTAATTTCAAAAAGGGTAAATATTTGCAATGGAAAACAAGGACCACTACTCCACTAGTCAGTATATACGATAAACAATTGCAGATCATAACATACATTTTTTTTTCTTTTTAATTTTGGAATTCGGAAGCAGGCTACGAATATCGCAAAACAAGAATACACAAAAATTATGTCAGGAAAGGAACCCCAGCTGTTGCAGCGAGCTGGAACTAAGGAACAGAACAAGGATGACGCACCTACGAGACGGCCGTTTGTCTTCGAATTCGCGAGGCACCACGAAACGGGGAACTACGGATGAATTGCGAGTTATGATTTTGGGATTCTCTATTGAGTGATTCGATCGAGAAACAGAGAGCACTTTTGTAATGTGCAGAATTGGGAGAACCCTATCAAGATAGAGAAGGATCGGAGCAGAACTACACTGTTGTATAAATTCTATTTTACTTTATTTTTTCCTTTTCTTATATATGAGTACCGAGTGGATTAAATATTTTTTATTTTTTATGACTTGTCCGCTACAAGAGCTATTCCGAATAAATAAGTAGTTGGTTACGAAATGTATTTTATTCTCATAATTAGGGATCAAATCCTCCATCAAATGATTAACATATAAGATGAGTTATTACTATGTCATATTTCATCCTTACATGTTTTTTATTTATCACCTAAGTTCCTAAATAATCAAATATATATATATATATATCTCAGTTCAAAAAAAATCATATTATAGTGTATTATTATATTAATAAAAAATCATATAAATGTTTATTTAAAAAAATCATTTTTTCTTCAGTATTCATAAGGTGTCAATATCCTCTTATTTTCAACAATTATAATTAAATATTTAATTTTCTATATTTTAATCGATTAAGTTAATAAGATATATGGTATAGTTTTAGCCACAAATAACTAAAAGCTACTAGTATACTGAATTTTATAGTGATATCAGATAAATCCATAAAAATAATATATTAAAAGTCATTTTTTAAGGACTAAAAATTGATATGTTGAAAATGGATTCTTTTAAAAGATTAATACGCTAAAAGTTACTATTCTAGGAACTAATGTGTACATAATTTTCCAGTTATAATGATTAGTATGTTTGATAAAATATCTTTATTGATCAAAGTGTATGCATTTAATTCTTTGAAGACTAAAAAATCAACATCGAAATGTATATCTACTCTGCCTATGAATTATAGCTCACATGACACCACTCTTGATCCAAGTGAATAGGATTTTATTGGTATTAGGTCAAGGTTCTATCCTCATTTATCTATCATTTTCCCTATTTTCCCATTAGCTCTACTAGGAGCTCCTTAAAACCAAAAAATATATATATTTACTCTACATGGGACACAAAGATGACTTTTGTTCCTTCCTCTCCAATAGTTGCAGGTGTGTACCTGCAAGGACTCTAATGCTTAGTCAGCAAAAGGTGCAGCGTAGGATGTGGTATTCCAAAGAATATAAAAAGACACTGGGAGTGCATTGAGGGTTTTTATAGGGGAGTGTTTGTGGTTAGTTACTATGTGGGAGAGGTTGATCATGTATGTCAAGCCTCTACCCACTTCCTTTAATAATGAAAATTGTCCCCTCATGGCTGTGATGATGGGGTTCAATGTAAGTCGATGCCTGAACCTATATCTCGAAAAATCCAAACCTGACCACAAGGAATGGCATACTGAGTCCAATTACTTTTTGTAGGACTTTTTTAAATCAACTCTCAAACATTACTAACCCTAGATATATTACTAATTACTATTATATTAATAAAGAATTGTCTAGCAACAAGTGACCTGATGAGTTTGTTTAAGAAATTAAAAAATAATTTTAAAAAATTTTAATGCATTCAATACATTATAAATAATTGAAAATTTTCTTTTTTTCCTTCGTTGACCAATTCATTACCCCTATTAATAAATACTCATTTGACTCTCATGCAATTACTTAAAGGTTAAAAAATTTGATAATATCAAAATTCAACTCATAATTAAAATAGGTCATCCACCTGTTATTTTTTACCATTAGTGATATGTAGTCTTCCCTCCAATTTAAAATAATTATTATTTGAGTTAATAGTACCAAAATCAAAAAGGAATTTAACAACTTTAAATTTTTTTAAACATAATTATAAAAAATTGAATTATCATTTGACCTATTGAAAGTTACATTAATTAAATAATTGAAAAAAATAATAAAAATAAAATATTTAAAGAGGGAAAAATACAATTGATAAAAATAATGGTCACATTAATATAAAATAATTATTTTTATTCAAATCCTAAATTGACAAAAAAACATTTTTTATTTCCAAAACGACCATTAGTATACAATGGATGAACTAAAATAATTGCAGCCCCTTAAATCTTGAAATGCAATGCATAAGGTTCTTTTTTAAGATTACAGGCTATTTCAGTCTCATAGAAAAAAGCATTCAGTCTCGACTAAGTTTTCTTTTGAATATTATACAAACAGTGTGATTTTTTTTTATTAGATAAAATTAATCTTCCTGCAAGTTCAATGCTAACCCTTGGTCATCGCTACAAATTTTGGCACTGAACTTTCATTGCTCATATTTTTCATTTAGTCAAAATTATATTGAATTTATATTGCTAGGTTTGAACTTTCACAATTTTGGTTTTATATTGCATTCTTTGTATTCTAATTATTTAAAAGCAACTCCTCGTATTAAAAAAAATATAAAAATCAAAAGCTACTTAAACACAATTAATTATACAGTGGAACCATCATTCGGATTAGATGTTCCTGACTATTATAAAAGTTTTCACTTTGAAAGATGAAATTATCATATCATCGCTGAAACAATTAAAAGAAGGGGAAAAAAAAAAAGACATGTTATTAAAGTTTTCACTTAAATCCGGACAAAAAAATTTCACTTAATTATTGCAAATCGCATTTGTGAATATTTTATGCTACTTATGGTCATACTTAATGACCATATAAAAATCAATCTTGAAAACGATTATAGTAGCATCTCTCTCATAATCTAAACAATTAATGTACAGTGTTCAGTATATACACGCATCTCCCCCCCCCCCCGCCCTTTTTTTACTAATACTTTCGATGGTTCATAAGATTGCAAATGTATACTGATTGTGTGGCGACCACCTCAAATATCAGATACTGAAGATCCAAAAACGAGTTTGAAATTAAAGGTGATGCAAGTTAGTGGCTCGTTCTTCATATTGTTTAGTGATATCTCCGCAGTGTATGTGCCCTGTAAATATTAAAATTAAGTCAAGTAAATGAACTGAGTAATAGAAAAAAAGTTTACCTCCTTGTGAAATTGTTATCAAAGAATAGCTTAGTTAAGAACATGAAAAACTTTATATCACGAGTCATGACAAGTGATAATTAATTTAGTATAATGAAAGGAAATGGATGACTTATAATGCATTCTTATTATTTCATTATTTATTAAATTAATTCAATATAGTTAATATGCTTTATATTAATTGGTATAAATGGCATTTTAATATTTTAATAGGAATAATATAGTGAATTGAATAATAACCAGTTTAAAATCCTCAAATTGGGGAAACTACAAAATAGAGATTTTACCAGGTCTTGAGCAGTTAGTAAAAATATTCAAACACTTTTTTCTCTTAAAAATAAAACTCATAAACATGTTTAAAACCCTCATAAATCTTTCTCTTTCCTCCATTTCTCTTCTAAATCAAACTCTGAACACACCCTAAGAAAATTGATAAAAAAGTAAAGTCCAACTTGAAGAATGCCATAAGCAAATATAAGCAATCAAATCTTTTATCTCTAGGTTTGAGGGCTAAGATTTGATTCCTATTCGCCAAAATAAGGCCTTATGAATTAAAACTAACTTAAAGGCATGCAAGATATAAGTCACATTGTTCTTAACTATTAAAGGTTAAATGCATCTTAAAATTCAACTGAGATGTGGAATCACGCCAATTGCCATAATGATCACTCTTCTAGACTTAGCCTCATAAAATGTCGGGTCCAACCGCAAATTTGGAAGCAGTCGAGAAGAAAAAAAAATTCAAAGAGTGAACAGTAAATCATTATTCACGCGTGAAGAAAATTAGGAGCAGTCAGAGAACTTTCAACGCGTAAACAGTGTGAAGAGAATTTTCAAGGCGTGAAGAGTTTGATACCATGAGGAGAATTTTTAACATGTGAACATTAAATAAATTACTGTGCACGCGTTAAGCTCCCTCTATAAATAGAGGTAAGGAAGCAAACTGAAAATGCATCGAAGCAGCAGACCAAGCAGACCAAGTGTTGCGAGTAGATAGGAGAAAATACACAGAATGTGTGTTATTTTTCTGATAGTGAGAGGAAAATAGAGATTGTGAGTAAATCCCAAAAAGTGTAGGGTGTGGGTAAATATATCAAGAATATTTTTGGGTATAATCTTTATTACTCCTTAGTACTGCAAAAGTGTAGTATTTGAATAGGAAGGTTCTCACTGGGAAACATTATATTTGCCTCTTGGGTTGGAAAGTGTGGAAAGGATATTGTGTAATCATCCTGAATATAGTGGAATATTTTTCAGAGTTTGTCCCGTGATTTTTCTTCCGATATTTGGGAATTTCCACGTTAAAAATTCAGTGTGCAGATTTCTTGATCTATTTTGGTGGTGTGAACAGTGACGTGGGTCCACCACAGTGAATAATGAAGTGGATCCCACTCTAGTGAATAGTGATGCAAATTATACTATTTACAAGAATAGTAATACGGTTCCATTGCCGAGTGTTGTCTGCGTGAATAGTGATAAGTAGGTCCACTGTGAATCCTTGAATTACTATTCATCACGATATTTATTTTTCACTGCGCTATGTTGATTGGTAGATTTAATTCTATCAGATTTATTTTGGTACTCACTGCCACACATTGGCATCATTCAATTACACCTGAATCAGTATCTGAGCTCAACAAGTGGTATCAAAGCACAAGTTGAGCTCGGGATTGTGCTATGTAAATTAAATATAGGACAATATGGGTACCATGATCAAGTTGATAGCTGCAAATTACCCAATTTGGAAGCCAAAAATGGAGGATATAATTTCCTATAAGGATTTGTATGATCCTCTGGAGAAGGGAGATGCAAGGCTAGCAAACATAAAAGCAGAAGATTGGAAAAAGATGCATTGGAAGGCCATTGAATATTAGTGTATTCCACCATGTAACCACAGAGACGAATGCCCATACTCTGTGGAAAAATCTACAAGATCTCTATGAGAGGAAGACAACATAGAATAAAGCTTTCACAATTAGAAAGCCAGTGAATCTCAAGTACAGAGATGGAAGGTCTGTTGCTAAGCACTTGAGTGACTTCCAAGATATGGTTTTCAGGTAAGTACCATGCAATTAGTGTTGGATGATGAGTTGCAAGCACTATTACTTTTGAGTTCTTTGCCGGATAGCTGGGAAACCTTGGTGGTTTCACTAAGCAACTTTGCTTTAGGTCGAAAGCTGTCTTTAGTCTAAGCCAAAGACAATATGTTCAATGAAGAAACTATAAGAAAAGACTTGATAAGAATAGATACTTTCTAGGCCCCTATCACGGAGAACAGGGGGAGAAGAAAAAGCAGAGGGCGGTCCAGAAAACCAAAGGATCGATCGCAATCCCAGTCAAGAAGAAAGTTCAAATGTTACCATTGTGGCGAAGAAGGGTACATCAAAAAGAATTGTAAAGCTTAAAAGAACAGAGGCAGTAAAAATCGGAGAAGTCAAGATACGGCTGATGATGAAAATACTGTGACCCCTGTGATAAATGGGGAACTGTTATTGCTCTCTTTTGTAGATAAAGAGTGTCATGTTGCAGATTCATGTGTTGAGTGAGTTGTTGACTCAATAGCTTCTTATCTTGTCACTCCTAACAAGGAATCTTTACTGCGTACAAAGCAAGAGCCTTTGGTAAAGTAATGATGAGAAACACTAGTAATTCTGAAATTGTTGGAGTTAGTGATGTGTGCATTCAAACAAATATAGGATGTACACTGACATTGAAGAACGTGTGACATAGGCCAGATTTATGGCTGAATCTGATCTCCGTGCATGCTCTGGATCTAGTCGGATACTACAGTAACTTTGGTTATGGCAAATGAAAGCTTTCCAAAGGTTCGGTGGTGGTTGCCAGAGGGATGTTATACAACACTTTGTACAAAGCTCAAGTTAAGTGGATTAGAAGGTTGAATGCAGTCGAGGATGATACTTTGCCAAATTTGTGGCACAAAAGACTGGCTTACATGAGTTAAAAAGGATTGCAGATTTTGGCTCGAAAATCCCTTATTCCTTATGCCAAAGGTACAAAATTAAATTCTTATGATCATTATTTATTTGGCAAGCATCACAGAGTGTCTTTCAGCAAAAGATTGAAGCTAAAAAAGAATATTTTAGATATGATTTACTCTGATGTATATGGTCCCATGGAGGTGGTGTCACGACCCGACCAGGGACGTGACCGGCACGTGAGGAATCTCATCCTCACATAAGCTTCATGATCTTTGAGTTTCTCTATATGCATAAAATAATACTTTTCATTCTGAATCATAACTTTCTCTAAAACTCTGTATAACCTTTATTTGGAATTTTAAAACTAAATTACTTGATATATGAAGTTTTAAAAACCTCTTAATCATACTCTGAAAATTCATTCAACATGTAAACTAAATCATGAGTAAATCTCTAGTTTATTACATAAACTCTAATCAAATTCTACAATTTCAAATGCTCACTTGTGAATTGAAAGCAGATACGTAAGTTTTCAAATACTGAAACCAAATACATGATCTGAAAATAATGCATGGTTCGGATTCTGCTTGCACATCTACTGGAGCACTCTACTCTAACAAGACTCTAACTAGGCCTTACTTCAAAGTGAGACTCACCACTGAGAACGACAACATCTGCCAAACCGCAAGCTGAGTAACGTTTGCACCTGCAACTATGAGGAGGAAGGGAGAGGGGTGAGTTAACAAACTCAATGAGTGATCTCTCACCCATCACCTACATAGGACAATAATAACCATATATATATATATATATATATATATATATATATATATATACATGCACTGGAAAAACGTTTTCAATATTTACATAACATAGCTACTCTCGAAAAAACACTTTCCATGCCATGAATTCATAAACAAGCATCTCTAAAACCATAATCTGTTACAAACCATTTCATATTCTTGTATATAATCTAATAGAAAATATATCTCTATATTCATAAATTCATAGAAAAACATCTCTAAATTCTTACTTCAATAAGAACTTCATCCTTTCTCATATATATATAATATCTCTTAAATCAAATATTTTCTTAAAACATCAATATTCTCTAAAAATCATTAATACTCTTTGAAAACATAAACAACAGTACTCTACTAGAGAAACAGGAATCTCTACTCTACGGTTCTTCAAGAACCGAAAATGTTATGCTCTATGATCCATCGGGGATCTAATGCGGACACCTAAATAGGTTCCATTCTCTGCTCTATGAGATTGTCCTCTCGGGATAACTTGGTACCAAGGTTAACGATCGGGGTTCAGCCGTTAAGTCACTGTCTGTTTCTCTATAGCTACCGTCTAGTCTCTAATTCAATAAACATATTGTTTTCTTTAAATATCTGTTGTATACTTTAATCTGGGTATCAAACTCTTTCATACATAATTACTCTATTTCTTGAAATCATCAAGAAAATTCATAAAATCTCTAGATACAATCATACTTATACTTTAACTCTTTATAAAACTGTTTAAATATAAAAACTCTTGAAATTCTAAAAACTCTGGACTCATATAAGTCTAACAACCTGACTTTAGCATAACTGTGACTGTGAAATTATGCCCAAGGGATCACCTGCTTGCAGGCATTTCAATTTCAAGCTCACAGAATATGTATCTGGTAGTCACTACGAATTATACTGAATTCCATACTTTTAGAATATCACAAAACTGGATTTTCTAAAATCTCATTTATCAAGATAACCTCTTTTACAAATTAATAACTCTAATAATATAGATTAAAATGAAAAGGTTCAAATCATGAAATCTCTAATATTATAATAAAATGTCTTTGCTCTATATTCTTTGCCAAAATATCTTAACTGATAGTGTAAAATTATATTTCGAAATCTCTAGTCTTAAGGTATAAGTTTGTCATAACTCGTAAAACATTTTAGATATGCTAAAACTTATTAAATCATATACTCTCGCACTAATTCTCTTCATGAATATGTATAAAACATTTTCATAGCACTCTATACATCAATCATGGTCCCATGGTTTTCTAAATACATAATTCATGCTCTTTGAAAATCATACTCTTTGTCTAGATTGTCATACTTGCAAAATCATATATATATATATATATATATATATATATATATATATATATAGTCATAATTTCATCTCTAATGTCATATTTGACCATTATCATGCATAAAACATATTCATAATGATAAAACTAAGCCTATGAGATCAAACTCACTCACTGTTTGGAGCCGGGAGTATGCGGGCACCATTAACTTGACCTCCAAGGCATGGAATGACACCAACAACTACCATAGAGCAACATTGACTCGAGATTAGTCTCTGCTAATCTCTAAACAACTCTAATCTAGCTTTAACAACATTGAGGAAGCACCCCCACTTGACAATAATGGAGAAAAACAACAACACAAACCAAGAATATGAAAGAATGGGAAGAACATAGACAAAATATATCAACATAAACATACCTTGAACCTTGAGAATGATTGATTGGAGAGGATTTGAGAGAAAAGGGGGTTTAGGGTGTGTTTATGTATATGTGCATGTTTCTGCTTCTGATTTGAGGAGAGGGAGCTCGACGGGTTCTTAAAAGGGCCAAAAATGAAACGGCGTCGTTTCACTGATACTGTGTTGTCATGGGTTGTTCGCTGCAACGAGCATGAAGGCTCGCCTATTCACTGCAGCGAGAAAAGCTAGCTGCAGCGACTCTATTTTGCATAATTTTGCAGAACCTGGGCTGCAACTCGGTTTTGGCTTCCGGGGCCGATCCGGCTACTCGGGTGGGCCTCAGGGGATCCTAAGGCAGTACGGAACTTGTCTGCCACCACGTATACCTCGGGTATCACATTCTTCCCCTCTTAAAAAGATTTGGTCCCCAGATCTTGAACTTGTTTAACTGGAAGATCAACAGAACGGAACATATAACCCACTTGGGGTTTTAAGGATGGGCTTGAAGGCTTGAAACACTCTGACATGATATCCCAGCTGCATAAACTGATACCTTGGCTACACTGGCTAATATTCTGGGAGACAGTGCCATTCTAAAGGCCACTACTCCATTACTCTAGCTGAGGGTTCCAGTTGTCACATCTAGTTGGCTCCACCACCGAGGGCAGTCCCTTCCCATTAAGGTGACTCTAGCTTTGATTGTGATACTTACACCTGATGGCTTTGCCTCTAAGGGCAGCCCTTTCCACGGTATACGTCTTAGATGAGAATCTACGCTCCACCACCTTTTGCGCACATGAGCCCACAAAGATGAGGCTAAACGTCACTCGTGTCCTTACTCTGGTCCTCTTTCTCTTGCGTCTGACATTACTAATACCATAAGGACTCCCAGTCCTCGATTTCTAAAATTTCTCACTCTCTACGTGCATCTCATGCATGGAAATCAAACTGCTCTATATGCTCACATAGAAAGATGCAAAATAACTTGACATTCATACATGTTATTCGCTATCAGCATTTTTCAACTTTCCAAGTGATGCTCATTAGCTACATGCCTATACTTCTAGCATCAATATATGCAACACATCAATCTCACTCATCATACAGACCAATCAAACAATTACTGCTTGCTCTAAGAACTATAAACCATCATACCATGATAATATGCCTTATTAGTTCCCACAAACTACTCTTCCTGCCACTTGCCCTTTAGTCCTTAACCCAAACTTCTTCAAACATGAAAGCATACAATCAAACATTCAATCATATCTACACATCATATAAGTTTGTGCAGTGAAGACAAACAACATACTTTTTGCCTATTAATTTCTCATTATTGGATTACCAAGCCGTTGCTTAAACTTGACCAATTTCATTTAAATCTCTTCCATCTAGCTTACATGCATAGGTTCGATGAAAGAAACATGCATCCTATACATACGAGTTCCTCTAGTCATGTTTCTATAACGCTATCTCAAGTAAAGCTATCATGCAGACACATGAGATTCTATTTCATGTTACACCACATTTTGAAAACTTTTCATCATAATTTAACCAATCTACTTGCTATGGGCATAAAACAAACAGTTAAAAGAAACTTGCATCCAAATCTCTAAATCTCACTCACGTAAAATACGTTTTCAAATTCTCTTTTTTCATAGAGCAAACTAATCATGGAAATGCAAGGTTGTCAAAAATTTTAGAGAAAGAAAATCCTTTCCTCCCGAATTTGCAAAACTTTGGCTAACAGCCCTAATGTTCATAAAACTTTTTTCAAGGGACTAACAAGGTTCTTAAACCACATGCCAAGCTCATAAAATATAACAACATGACAATACTTAAGGAAATCAGATCTCACTAAATATGGATTTTCAACATCATGAAAAGCTATTTTACTCTTTGATCCAAAAGGTATATTAGAATGAGCATGCACATGTGTGAAACCACATGCTTAACAAACATACACACCATTTATTCACCCAAGTCACCATGATGACAAAACATGCTGGACTATCATAAGAACGTGCAAAACCATGCACCAGGGTTCTAAGTGCCATACCATGTGTAAGTATTCTCTAGTTCAACCTTTCAATCCATGGAGTTCAAAACTAACCATCCACGTGCTTGTTTCAAATCAATAGAACTCATACAACAAACATTAAGCATGAAAACCCATTCCTTTGCAAAAACATTTTCTAAACATTTAGGTGGTGTTTGGTTTCAGAATTTTCGTTTTCATTTTCACTAAAAATGAAAAATAAGTATGAAAACATGTTTGGTTGATCATTAAAGAAAATATTTTCACTGAAAATATTTCCAAAACACACACAACACTGGAAATAGCTTTCTCACGTTTCCATCATTTTCACATCATTTTCAGTTGTTGTTGTTGGAAACGTTTTCAATGAAAACGCGGTGGCATGGCTGTAAATAGAGGGTTTTCCATTCTTGCATGATTCGATACCCCCAACACACACTTTTGCTTTTGTTTTCAATTTTTTTCAATGCTTTTCCCACAGATTCAACTACCAGATCTATCTTCTCCTACCCCTTTCCCTTTGTCTTCTTCATCTTCTTCCCTACAAAACCTTTTCCCAAAGAATGCAACCAATTGCAAGCTTTGCCCCAACAAAGTACATGAGTACTCCAAATTTTCAACAACTGGGAGCTTAAGGATTGAAGCCACAAAGCTCACATGCTATGATGCCAGAGCCAAAACTCAAACAGGGGCAAATCCCAGCAATGAAATTAACTCGTCAGGTTTGAAGAATCAAAAACTTCAAGTGATGAATCTGATAATGTCCAAGAAACCAACCAATAAAAGGACAAAAACAAAACAAAACAAAAGAACCAATTCAAAAAAGCAACATCCCTAGATAAAGAACATGACGTGGAGAATCAGCATCATCATCACCTTGTGGCCACCATCATTATCATCACCCGGTGATGTGGAAAGTTTGGGTCGCATCATGATGGAGGTGGCTTTCGGACCTTGCGGACTTCATGGCGGCGATACTTGACCGCGGCATTATATTGGGTTTGTGGAAAGGCCGTGTTGCTCATGGTGGCTGGCTAGTGGTTATGGGTTCAATTGGTTAAAGGCTATGGGTTGTGGTTCATGGTGGGTTGATTTGAGATGGTGAGAGTGTGGGTAGCAGATCTGGTTTCTTTGATAAGTGATGATGGTGATGGTTATTGTGATAAAGGGTTGGAGTTGTTGGTAAAGGAAAGTGGCGATCATTTCTCGTGGTTATGACTTTATCAGTGAAAAAGAAAAAAGTATGCACAGATAATGCCGAGAAAATTTCATTATTTTCATTATTTTAATTTCTAAAAATATACAAACCAAACATATTTTCATTATTTTTCCTTTCTGAAAACAAAATCTACTTTTATTAACCAAACATATTTCTTAATTTTGAAAATATAAAAATGAGAATCCTTTCCAGAAAATGAAAATAGAAAATGAAAACAGAAAATATTTTCACAAACCAAACGCATTCTTAGTTTTCCTTATTCTATCTACGCAAGCACATGTGATCATACATTGTCACTACTCATTCCCTTAAGTTCTAAATCCATCTTAATGAAAATGATTATTCATGTACAATTAAGAATTTCTAATACTTTATCTTTGTTGATCCTAAGCTTAAGTATTGAAACATTTATGACTTGTAACACTTTCACATCATGCATAAAATCTGGAACTAGGAAAACAAAAGCAATCTCAATGAAATCCATATGTGGAACAATTTCCTATTGATGCCAAACTGGCTTAGCAATCCATGTCATACAGTTAACTTACTCTACATGCATATCACATTCACACCATACCCAAGCACCAATCCAAACATAAATCATTCGACAATGTATCTTTAGAAACATGGCATACAAAACATTCATGGTATCAAACACTGCTCCAATAATTTTAATGCATCAAAACAAAACATCGCCTCTACGGTATGCCTATATGCATGATTCGCGCTCTCATCGAGATTCTACCTATTAGCTCTAGGTCACTTTCACGTGACTCTCTTCCTCGTGCGAACTCTCTTCCCCTAGATATCGAGTTTTCTCTACTCTTTGGCTTATAACTCTCTGAGATAAAAAGAAATCTTTCCTCTTATGCTCTCGACGACCCTACTCGTAGCTGGAGGGTTTGCCTCACAGGCACCAACCTCCATAGGGTCCTCTGCCCGTCTAACAACTAGGTGTGACCAATTGGTCTGTACTGAACTCTGCTATTCTAGCTGACTATTGTCTTATCCTCTTCGTGACGATGGGACACGTCGGGGAGGGCACTGAGAGGGGTGGCCCTGGCCTATGGTACCCATGAGTGACCTCTGATTAAGCTAACTTTTTCTACTTTTGCTTTCTTTTAATGCACTCCAACTTGGACGTGCTTTCTGACTGTCTCTGACATGTTCAAAATGGCCTACTCGAGGCAACATATGCAACTGATATAATTGATGTGATGCTGCTACGGTGATGATGATCACCAGGTGGTGTAGCACCCCTGAAAAGAAAGACAAGGACAAAAGACTGAATCAAGAATTCCAAGGAAATGACAGAGACTCTAACTAAACTTCGACATAACTGAATCTTCTTAAAGGCCTCAAATAACATTGCGTTGATGCAAATGGCTGCAGTTCCATTTACACAAATGCCATGCTACTTGTGGACACTTGCTCCAGTACCATGCAAGGAAACTAGGCTCTGATACCACTCTGTTGCGACCCGACCAGGGACGTGACCAGCACGTGAGGAATTCTATCCTCACGTAAGCCTCATGATCTCTGAATTTCTCTACATGCATAAAATAATACTTTTCATTTTGAATCATAACTTTCTCTAAAACTCTATATAACCTCTGTATAACCTTTATCTAGAATTTTAAAACTGAATTACTTGATATATAAAGTTTTGAAAACCTCTTAATCATACTCTGAAAATCCATTTAACGTGTAAACTGAATCATAAGTAAATCTCTAGTTTATTACATAAACTTTAATCAAATTCTACAATTTCAAATGCTCACTTGTGAATTGAAAGCAGATACATAACTTTTCAAATACTGAAACCAAATACATAATCTGAAAATAATGCATGGTTCGGATCCTACCTGCGCATCTACTAGAGCACTCTACTCTAACAAGACTCTAACTAGGCCTTACTTCAAAGTAAAACTCGCCACTAAGAATGGCAACATCACAAACGACAAGGTGAGCAACGTTTGCCAAACCATAAGTCGGGCAAAAACCGTAAGCCGAGCAACGTCTGCACCTGCAACTATGAGGAGGAAGGGAAAGGGGTGAGTCAACGGACACAATGAGCTCTCACCCATCACCCACACAGGACAACAACAACCATATATATATATATGCACGCACTAGAAAAATGTTTCCAATATTTACATAACATAGCTACTCTCGGGAAAACACTTTTCATGCCATGAATTTATAAACCAGCATCTCTAAAACCATAATCTGTTACAAACCATTTGACATTCTTGTATATAATCTAATAGAAAATATATCCCTATATTTGTAAATTCATAGAAAAACATCTCTAAATTCTTACTTCAACAAGAACTTCATCATTTCTCATATATATATATAATATCTCTTAAATCAAATATTTTCTTAAAACATCAATAATCTCTGAAAATCATTAATACTCTCTGAAAACATAAACAACAGTACTCTACCAGAGAAACAGGAATCTCTACTCTATAGTTCTTCAAGAACCGAAAATGTTATGCTCTATGATCCATCAAGGATCTAATACGGACACCTAAATAGGTTCCATTCTCTGCTCTATGAGATTATCTTATCGGGACAACTTGGTACCAAGGTTAACGATCGGGGTTTAGCTCTAACAACATTGAGGGAGCACCCCCACTTGACAACAATGGAGAAAAACAACAACCCAAACCAAGAATATGAAAGAATGGAAAGAACAGAGACAAAATCTATCAACATGAACATACCTTGAAGCTTGGGAATGATTGATTGGAGAGGATTTGAGACAAAAGCGGGTTTAGGGTGTGTTTATGTGTGTGTGCGTGTTTCTACTTCAGATTTGAGGAGAAGGAGCCTGACGGGTTCTTAAAAAGGCCAAAAATGAAACAGCGTTGTTTCACTGATATTGTACTATCACGGGTTGTTCGTTACAACGAATTTTCTTAGCTGCAGCGAACTATCACTCATTGCGTGAACTTTTTCCCTGCGGCCAGTATGAAGGCTACTTTGTTCTTTATGCGAGAAAAATTCGCTGCAGCGAACCTGCTCTGCATAATTTTGCAAACCCTGAGCTGCAACTCTGTTTTGGCTTCCAAGGCCGATCCGGCTACTCGGGTGGGCCTCAGGGGATCCTAGGGCAGTATGGAACTTGTCCGCCGCCACGTATACCTTGGGTATCACAAGTAGAGACTCTAGGTGGTAGCAGATATTTTGTAATGTTCATTGATGATGCTTCACAAAAAGTATGGGTTTATTTCCTAAAAAGAAAAGACTAAGTGTTCAATACTTCAAGAGGTTTCATGCCATAGTGGAGAGAGAAACCGGAAAACCTTTGAAGTGTCTTTGCAGTGACAATGGAGGAGAGTACACTTCCCATGAATTCAAGAACTATTGTTCTGAACATGGCATCAGACATGAGAAGACGGTTCCTGGAACCCCACAACATAATGATGTGGCTGAAAGAATCAACAGAAACATTATGGGAAAGTCAAATGTGTGTTGAGAATGGCTAAGATGCCTAAGCCATTCTGGGATGAAGCTATTCAAACAGCGTACTACCTGATTAACAGATCTCCGTCTGTTCTTTCGACTTTGACATTCTTGAGAGAGTATGGTTCGAGCATGATGTTAGTTACTCTTATTTGAAAGTGTTTGGATGTAAAGCCTTTGTTCACGTAAGCAAGGAGCAGAAACAGAAGCTCGATGATAGAGCCATTCCTTACATATTCATGGGCTATGGGGATGAGGAATTTAGCTACAGTCTATGGGATTCAGAAAAGAAGATGATTATAAGAAGCAAAGATGTAGTGTTTCATGAGCAAGAAACTATGTTGGATTTTGCTACTCTAGAAAAAACTGCTGAATCTGATGTTAAGGTTGATTTTACACCAGTCTCTTTTCCTCAAGAAAATGCCACAGATGGGGAAGAGGTTTAAGACCATGGGGTTGATGATGAGCCAATTATTAATGATGCTAGAGATGGAAGAGGTGTTGAGCAGGGGGAGCAAGCTCATACACCACAGCTCAAAAGATCTAATAGAGTGCGATATCCATCCAGCAAGTATCCCAAGTCAGAGTATGTCCTTCTCACTAATGAAGGGGAGCCAGAGAGTTTTGAAGAAGTTCAAACTCATAAGGATAAAGTTCAGTGGATCAAAGCCATGCAAGAAAAGATGGATTCCTTACAAAAGAATTATACTTATGAGTTAGTAAAACTCCCTGAAGATAAGCAAGCCTTGAAGAATAAATGTGCATTCAAGCTGAAGAAAAATGGCAACAAGCTAGTGAAGTATAAGGCTCGTTTGGTTGTAAAAGGCTTTGGTCAAATGCGAGGGATAGATTTTGATAAGATTTTCTTTCCAATTGTCAAAATGAGTTCTATTCGAGTTATTCTCGAATTCATGGCTAGCTTAGATGAGCTTGAGTAATTAGATGTGAAGACTACGTTTCTCAATGGTGATTTAGAGGAAGAGATCTACATGGATCAACCAGAAGGATTTGAGGAGATTGGAAAGGAGAACATGGTTTACAGATTGAAGAAGAGTCTATACGGATTGAAGCATGCTCCTAGACAGTGGTACAAGAAGTTTGACTCATTCATGGTGGGTCATAGATATACCAGGACAGATGCAGATCACTGTGTATATGTCAGAACATTTCCAGGTGATAAGTTTATCATCCTTCTGTTGTATGTAGATGATATGCTGATAGTAGGATAGGATATGAAAATGATTGGTCATTTGAAAAAGTAGCTATCAAAGTCCTTTGATATGAAAGACCTAGGCCCTACAAAGCAAATTCTGGGTATGCAGATTTTGCGAGACTAGATGGCTAGAAAGTTTTGGTTATCATGGGAAAGATATGTGGAACGGGTTCTAGGCAGATTCAATATGAAGAATGTTAAAGCAGCTAGCACACCATTGGCCAATCATTTTAAACTCAGCAAAAAAATTCGTCCCACTACCGACAAAAAAATGAAGCTATGGATAACATTCCTTATTCCTCTGCAGTTAGGAGTTTGATATATGCTATAGTTTGCACTCGGCTAGATATCGCTCATGTGGTTGGAGTTGTTAGCAGGTTTCTTTCAAATCCAGGTAGAGACCGTTGGGAAGCTGTGAAGTGGATCTTGAGATATCTGAAGGGAAGTTTGAAAATGTGCTTGGGTTTTGGAGGACCCAAAACCAGTTCTGGAAGGCTATGCAGATGTTGATATGGCAGGTGATCTGGAAAGTAGGAAATCTACTTCTAGATTCGTGTTTATTTGTGCAGGTGGAGCTATATCTTGACAATCAAAATTGCAGAAGTGTGTTTCCTTGTCCACTACTAAGACAGAATATGTTGTTGTGACTGAAGCTAGGAAAGAAATGCTTTAGTTGAAAAGATTCTTTGAACAATTGGGAATAAAGCAGAATAGGTCCATTATTCATTGCGACAGTTAAAGTGCTTTGGATTTGAGCAAGAATGCGATGTAGTAGTAAAAGAAAAGTAATTAAATCTGGAAAAGATTCACACAAATGAAAATCCTGCTGATATGATGACAAAAGTTGTAGTACGAGACAAGCTTCAACTTTGTGCCGAATTGATCGGCATGGATCCTAGATGATTTCTCCTAGATTATTTTCTCATCGGCTGGAGAGGGAGAAATGTGGGGTCCAGTCACAAATTTGGAAGCAGCAAGAAGAAAAAAAAAATTCAAAGCATGAACAATAAATCATTGTTAACACTGAAGAAAGTTAGGAGCAGCTAGAGAATTTTCAACGTGTGAACACTGAAATCACTGTTCACGTATGAAGAATTCGGTACCATGAGAAGAATTTTCAATGCGTGAACAATAAATAAATTACTATACACGCGTTAAGCTCCCTTTATAAATTGAGGCGAAGAAGCAAGCTGAAAATATATCGAAGCAATAGAGCAAGAATTGCAAGTAGAGAGGAGAAAATACACAGAGTGTGTTATTTTCTGAGAGTGAGAGGAAAATAGAGAGTGTGAGTAAATCCCAAAAAGTGTAGGGTGTGGGTAAATGCGTTGGGAATATTTTTGGGTATCATCTTTATTACTCCTTGGTACTGCAAAAGTGTAGTATTGGAATAGGAAGGTTCTGACCGGGAAACACTATATTTGCCTTTTAGGTTGGAGAGTGTGGAAGGGACATTGTGTAATCATCCTGAATATAGTGGAATATTTTTCGGAGTTTGTTCCATGATTTTTCCTCCAATATCTGGGGATTTTCACGTTAAAAATTCAGTGTGCAAATTTCTTGATCTATTTTGGTGGCGTGAATAGTGACGTGGGTCACACCACAGTGCACAGTGAAGTAGGTCTCACTCTAGTGAATAGTGATGCGGATTATATTATACATGAGAATAATGATACGGTTCTATTGCCGAGTGCTGTCTGTGTGAATAGTGATAACTAGGCCCACCATAAATAGTGAACAGCGAGTCCCACCGTGAATTACTATTTATCCTTATATTTATTTTTCACTATGCTACGCTGATTAGTAGATTTAATTCTATCAGATTATTTTGGTACTCATTGCCACACATTGGCATCATTTAATTACACCCAGTCTCTGAGCCTAACATAAAATTCCAACAATTCTAACTGAAGATTCAGAACCTTGAAAAGAACTCCAGAAGAAATTGAGCATGAATATATGATAAGTTAATAAGGTGATTCGGGTATAACCATGTATATGTTGATTGTTGAATATATCAACAGGGAGAAATAGAAGGTAAGAAGGTTTCATATTCATTATGGGGTGATATTTTCATATTGGCTTTCAGCATTGCTAAGAGCATCTATGTGGCAAATTGAAACTACTAACTAGTGGGGCAAATGCAGGCAATTTTTGCGTATGAGCAAGCAAAAAATTGCCAGTAGCAATAGGACAGGACACTTCCTCACAAAGATCATGGATTTCTCTATGGACAACCACTCCAAAATATGCAACTCTTACTACCCACTTCCCACCAGAAATAGCTTTATCTGCATCAAAGATAGACAGCAACTCCACTAATGTTCCATTGAAAAAATTAATAAATGACACATTAAATTACCAAAGCAGCTCCCATACACATAATGCTTCACGTAACAAATCAATATGGTACTCAAATTCTCATAATAAGTGGCACATTTATTAGACTGTCTTCTTTATTAACATGAGTTTGGATAATTATTCATCTCATATGTACATAAAAAAGGCAGTTAATCCAACTGTTTGTGGCCAAGTTCATTGTAACTCCTATAATCACTACATCAAACTACTTCCTATATTCTACATTAATAGAACTTGTAATTATTATAGTTAGTTATAGTTAGTTAGACAATTAGTTTCTATTATTCCCAATTGCTTCTCTGTTAAGAGTGGAACAGTATAAAATCCCTTGTATTCATTCTCGATCACAAGGTAATGAAACCATTCAATTTACATCTTAATATGGTATCAGTTGAGTATTCCCGCACTCTCTGATTTCCATCACTTTTGCTCTCTCTCTTTCTTTGTGTTCAAGCTTTCTTTCTTAACAATGGCAAACACGAATTTTGATCTCTATTTCCTTTTTCCTTTAGATCAACCAAGCCTGGTTCTGGTTTCCCAACCTCTCACTGAGGAAAACTACCACTCTTGAAGTCGTGCGATACTCATGGTGCTCAATGGGAAATGAAAACTTGGCTTTGTCACGGGCACAATTCCATGAGCAGATCGTGATGCAGATCCAAAAAGATTTGAAGCCTAGCAATGCATCAATGACGTCGTGAGTACTTGGATTTTGAACTCTATTTCAAAATACATCACAAGTTTTCTGGTCTATGTTGATTCCGCTGCCGAATTATGGAATGATCTCCGAGACTGTTTCCAACATGGAAATGGCCTTTGCATATTCGAGCTTAAGCGCGAACTTCTCAACCTTCGTCAAGGTTCTATGACTGTCTCTCAGTATTACACCAAAGTGAGGATTCTATGAGAAGAATTCAGTTCTTTTTTGCCCAATTCTGAACTGCAACTGTGCTGGTTCACGTTCTCTAAAGGAGTTCCTTCAATCAAAATATATGTGTTGATTTCTCATGGGTTTGGATGAATCTTATTTCCAAATCTATGGGCAAATCTTGCTAATGGAAGCTTTGATTTCTTAAGAAAAGAAACAAAGAATGGTTGATTCCTCCTCCTCTCCGAACTCGAACCCTGTTGCTTTCAATGTCATAAAAGTTTCAACCCAGCAACCGATTCAAAGCAAAAACCAAGTAAAAGAGACAGACCCTACTGCACTAAATGCAACATGCATGGCCACTCCTTTGACAGATGTTTTCAAATCATTGGATTCCCCTTGGCTATGGTAGAGGCTGAGGAAAACCTTCTATCAACATGATCTCAATCGCTGAGCATAATGAGGAACAAAACCAGACCTAATTATAATACTCCACACCTAAGATTGGTGAATCCTTTGAACTAGCAAGTATAATTCTTTCCTCATCACTGTCAAGATCTATATTTAATTCCAAATCTTGGATATTAGATAGTGGAGCGGCTTCACATGTTATTTGTTCTCTATCTGATTTTTCTACCTCTGAGTCCTTATCAAACTCTTATGTCAACCTACCAGATAGAACAAGAGTTCCCATATATTCCATTGGCACTGTAGTTCTAAACAAAGACATCACTCTGCATAATGTGCTTTATATTCCTCAATTTCATGTTAATTTGATATCCATTTCTACTTTTAAAAGATTCCTCTTTAAGTGTTAATCTCTTCCCTAATTCATTCTACATACAGGACAACTATTCATTGAGGATGATTAGGAGGGGTGATCTACAGCATGGCCTATATGTCTTGCAATCATATACACTTTCAATCAACATGCATGATTTGTTGCCTACTTCTTTTGTTAGCAATACTAATTCTGTTACAGCTTTATGGCATTCAAGATTAGGTCATGTACCACATAGAATACTTGATAGACTTTCTAGTGAATTGTCTTTAACACATATAAAATGCCAAATAACTCAGTATGTGATATCTGTCCCTTAGCCAAATTTAGGAGACTTTCTGTTCCTTGCAATAATAACATGGCCAATGCTCTATTTGATCTTGTACACTGTGATGTGTGGGGACCTTACCACACTCCCACTTACAATAGAAAGAAGTATTTTCTGAGTATTATTGATGATTGCATACGTTTTCCTTGGGTTTATATGTTGTCAAATAAATCTTAAGCCACTACATCTTTAATGCACTTCTTTAGTTTTGTTGAGACACAATTTTAGGCTAAGATAAAGCAATTAAGATCTGATAATGCAAAGGAGTTGGCACTCTCAGATTTTTTACAACAAAAAGGCATTCTACACCAATTCTCTTATGTCTATAGACCCTAGCAAAATGTTGTAGTTGAACGAAAACATCAGTATCTGTTAAATATTGCTCGGGCTTTATTATTCCAATCCAAGGTTCCATTGCCAATTTGGGGGGAATGCCTAATGATTGCAATGTTTCTAGTTAATAGAACTCTAAGCCCATTTTTGAAATTCAAAACTCCATATGAGTTACTCTATGGCAAAACTCCAAATTCCTCACAATTTAAGGTATTTGGATGTTTAGCTTATGCAACCACTACACCAAACCTGAGATCAAAATTCTACCTTCAAGCAGATCCAGCTGTTTTTGTGTGTTATCCCTTTGGTTACAAGGGATACAAACTCTATAACTTGAAGACCAAACAGTTTTTCATCTCTAGGGATGTTGTGTTCCATGAAAACCTATTTTCTTTTGCCTCAAGTTCCACTATTCAAGATATCTTTTATACCTTGCCCATTCCTCACACACTAACCAATATCAAGCTAACCCCTAACCGCATATCTTTTGCTGAATCCCTACCCACCCCTCATAATGAACCAAATACACCTCAACCCGAATAACCGTAATCCCTTGTTGTTGCTGCCCTTCCTCTTCCAAACCTTAGGAAAACCACTAAGGAATCTAGACCTCCCAAATACCTACAGGATTATGTCTGCAATATCAGTACCAACTACCCTATCATTGACTACATCAGTTACACAAAACTTTCTCCTTGATACTTATAGTTCATAATGCTGATTAATAGCATCCTTGAACCTAATTTCTATCATCAAGCAATCAATAAACCTGAATGGAGACAAGTAATGCATGAGGAACTTCAAACCTTAGAAAACAACAACACTTGGCAACTTGTTCTACTCCCTACTGATAAACACACAATGGGTTGCAAATAGGTCTATAAAATAAAATACAAGCTTGATGGGACCTTGGATAGATATAAGGCAAGGTTAGTTGCCAAGGGATATACTTAATAGGCCGGTATTGATTTCCAAGACACCTTTTCTCCTATTGCAAAGATCACAACAGTAAAGACACCTTTTCTCCTATTGCAAAGATTACAACAGTAAGAGTTCTTTTATCTTTGGTTGCTATAAAGGACTATAAACTATTACAGCTAGATATTAACAATGTATTCCTCAATGGAGATTTATTTGAGGAGGTTTACATGGATCTACTCTTAGGACATCCCAGAAAAGGGAGGGTCTAGTATTCAAGCTCACTAAATCCCTTTATGGTTTAAAACAAGCCTCAAGGCAATGGTTTCAGAAATTTTCCTCCTCTTTACTCAATAATGGTTTTACTCAATGAAAAAGTGATTATTCTCTATTTTCGATAAGATCAGGTGACTCTTTAGCATTCCTATTTGTCAGGACCTGACTTGGGAACGTGACCGGCAAGTGAGGAATCTCATCCCCACGTAAGTCTCGTGACCTCTAAGTCTCCCTATATGCACAAAATAATATGTTTTTCATTCTAAAATCATAACTTCCTCTAAAACTCTGTATAAAGTTTATATCTAGAATTATAAAATTGAAATACTTGACATATGAAACTCTGAAATTATCTTTATCATACTCTGAAAATCTACTAATACATGAACTGAATCATAAATACATCTCAGGTTTATTTCATAAACTCTATTCAAGCTCTATAATTTCAATCCATACTTGTGAACTGGAAATATACATAGCTGTTCAAATATTGAAATCAAATACATAATCTGAAAGTAATGCATGGTTTGCATCCTGTCTGCACACCTACTGGAGCACTCTACTCTAACAAGACTCTAACTAAGTCATACTTCAAAGTAAGACTCACCACTAAGAATGGCAACGTCTGCCAAACTAAAAGTTGAGCCATATCTGTACCTGCAACTATGAGGAGGAAGGGAAAAGAGTGAGTCAACGAACTCAGTGAGTGAGATCTCACCCATCACCCGCATGGAACAACCAAGGAATGTATTATAATACAATATACATGCAATAATCACAAACTGTTTGATATTCATGTACATAATCTCATAGAAAATATATCTCTATATTCATAAATTCATAGAAAAACATTTCTAAATTCTCACTTCAATAAGAAAATCATTCGTCATGTACATAATAGCTCTTAAATCAAATATTCTCTGAAAAACATTATTAATATCTGAAAACATAAATAACGGCATTCTAATAAAGAAACAAGAATTTCTGGTTATGTCCAATTCATGAGACATAACAAAATCTCTAGTTATACATGTCAACGATGATATAACAAAATCTATGAACTTTGTGGCACCTAAACAGGTCCCATTTCCGATTTCTCTAGCCGTGGGGGCGACTTGGTATACCAAGATTAATAGAGTAACTGTCGTTAACTCACAATTTGTTTCTCTATAGCTACCATAGGTTTTCTCAATCATAAAATACTTATTTCTCTAAAACTCTCTCATATGCTTGTGTTCTACTCTGGAAATCATCATAATATTTCACAAATATCTAGACATAATCATATCTATACTCTAACTCTTTATAAAATTGTTTGAATATGAAAACTCTTGAAATTCTAAAAGTTCTGGACTCATATAACTTTAGCAACCTGACTTTGGCATAGCTGTGATTGTGAAATTATGTCCAAGGGATCACCCGCTTACAGGCATTCCGATTTCAAGCTCACATAATATATATTTGGCAGTCACTACGAATCATACTGAATTTCATATTTTTAGAATATCATGAAAACTGAATTTCTAAAATCTCATTACTCAATATAATCTCTAGTATTATAATAAAATATCTTTGCTCTATATTCTTTGCCAAATATTTAACTGATACTCTAAAATTATATTTCAAAATCTCTAGTCTTGAAGTATAAGTATGTCATAACTCTTGAAACATATTGGATATGTCGAAACTTGTTAAATCGTATACTCTCATACTAAATCTCTTCACGAATATATATAAAACATTTTCATATCACTCTATACATCAATCATGGTTCCATGGTTTTCTAAATACATAATTCATGCTCTTTAAAAATCATACTCTTTGTCTAGATTGCCATACTTGCAAAATCATATATATATAATCATGATTTCATCTCTAATGTCATATTTGACAATTATCATGCATAAAACATATTCATAGTGACTAAACTAAGGCTATGAGATCAAACCCACTCACCTGGAGGGGAGGAAGTAGTGGCGTCAATGCCAACGAATTTCTAGATTGGAGGAATGGTACCAACGTCTGCCATTGAAGTCACAAAACTCTAAGTTAGTCTCTGATAACTTCTAGATTACTCGGCATAACTCTGACAGCATGGGGAATTAAAGTTGTGCTCGGGCACTCTTACTGCACCGAACAACCTTCACTAGAGTAAGTCCTCGACCCGCCATCTCGTTGCAGTGAACATACCTCACTACAGCGAGTCCATATGCAAAATCCCGTACTTTCACTCGACGATAATAGGAACAGAGATAAAAAGAGTACCCAAACTCTAGGTTATGAAATGAAAATGAATGGAACAACAAAAATCCATAAATCTCTTACCTTTGATCTTGGATTGAGATGGAATGAAGTGGGATTGAGTGGAAGAGGGTTTGGAGAGAGTTAGGGTTTGGGTTTTTGGAAATGGGATCAAAATCCCGACCTGAGGTTTATATATTAGGCCAAAATGAAATGGCATCATTTCACTTATATCATCTTTGTCATCGCCCCGCCACGCAAATGAGCCACCGAGGCTCACACGTATTGCTTGCTGTAGTGAACCTTTTGCTTCCTTGCTGTAGCGAGCCTGTCTGCAGAATTTTACAGCACTAGCACCTTAACTCCTTCCCTTGACCCTTCACATCATCGGGGCTTTCCCGGCAACACAGGTGGGTCTCGGGAAACCCTAAGGCCGTACCGGACTCATCCAAGGACACGTGTACCTGGGGTATCACACTATTAGTCTATGGTGATGATATTATTGTGGCCAGCCCTTCATCAGCCATGATTAACCAAGTAAAAGATAAACTACAATCCATATTCAAGCTCAAAGTTATAGGTGATTCGAAGTACTTCCTTGGGCTTGAGCTGGCAAGATCAAGCAGTGGCATTTTCCTTTCTCAAAGGAAATATGCCTTGTCATGGTTAGAAGACACAGGCTTCTTGTCCTGCAAACCTACCCCTTTTCTTATGGATCCCAATCTAAAATTGAGTGCCTCTGAGGGTGAATTAATTGATGACCCCACCCTTTATAGGAGGATGATTGGTAGATTGATATACCTCACCATCTCTAGGCCTGATATAAACTTTTCGGTCACCAAACTTGCCTAATTCATGTCTAAGCCTAGAGTCCCACACCTTGAAGCTCTTCACCATCTCCTCGATACATTAAAGCCATACTAGAACAAGGTCTACTCTTCTCCACTCAATCCAAACTCAATTTGACAGCATATGTTGACGCAGATTGGGGCAGCTGCTTGGACACTCACAGGTCCACATCCGATTATTGCATTTTCTTTGGAGATTCTCTAATATCTTGGAAGAGTAAGAAGCAACCTATAGTTTCTAAAAGTTCTACAAAGGCGGAATATAGGGCCCTTGCAAATGCCACTAATGAGATAACTTGGCTAGTCGAACTGCTGAAATTCTTCACAGTCACAATTGATACTACTGTAATGTTCTGCAACAACATGACTATCATACATATATCAACAAATCCTACCTTTCACGAAAGAACAAAGCACGTGAAGATTCACTGTCACTTCATAAGGGAGAAAGTGAATTCAGGACTTATCAAGCTCATCCATGTTCCTTCATATCACTAGATTGCAGATTTGCTAACAAAACTTGTTACCTCTTCTTAGTTTAAGAATCCCATGGCCAAGTTGAGTATACTCGATATTTTTGCTCCAACTTGAAAGGGAGTAATAGAACTTGTAATTATTATAGTTAGTTAGGCAATTAGTTTATGTTATTATATTCCCAATTGTTTCTCTATTAAGAGTGTAACAGTATATAATCCCTTGTATTGATTCTCGATCACAAGTTAATGAAATCATTCAGTTTACACCTTAACAAAAAGTTAATGTATAAAGAAAATTGGGTATATATATATATATATTCCATGCATGTTTATTTTATTACCGGTTGCAGCTGAGGTCTTAAATGTAACCGACCTTGCACGCACAACCGGGTCTGGTGTTATTTCAACTCAGAGATCTTCACAGCATAGTTTACGTCAGCTGCATAAATTTTGAGCAGCATAGTAAAGTACACAGTACAACGAGTTTGCCATAATACTAAAGAAAACATGATGATCATAGGTACTAATTAATTATTGCTGCCAGTTCTCAGCATATAACCTCATCACTCGTGTGACATGACATCACATAATCACCAAAATTTTATTTACATATACATACTCCAATAAAAAATTAACTCCAAAAATAAAATAGAAATACATTAAATAGTTGATGCTACACCAACATATGTGAAAATTAGAGGAAGATGAATTCTAAAGTGAAGGAAGAAAAAAAAAATCATTGTGGCAGAAAAACAGTTAATAAAGGAATAAGTTAAAGTGTTAAACATTACAATTAACATAAGTATATCAAAAAGAAAAGAAAAAAGAAAGAAAGAAAAGGAAAATAGTAAGTGAAAGGCGAAATTACCGCAGTATCTGAAGCTACTAGCCTGAACCTGAAAAGATGAAAGGAGAAGGGTGGATAAGCATAAAAAAAGGTAGAGCCTCGGAAGAGACTGAAACCCCATGTGAAGGAGGAAGGTTCTTGAAAGCTGGAATAGTACAAAGAGATTTATATTTGGGCGCACTCATAGAGGTGGGGTCATCTCTCTAAGTTTAATTCACCTACAACAGGTTTCATATTTCTTAGTGTACGTTTAGGCTGCATTGGATTTTTTCATATGTATATATGCAAAATTTTTCATATATATACAAACAAAGTGTATATGTCTGCATTGGGGGAAAAACAATTGAAGCATTAATTATCATCAAGAAATTTCTAGTTGAACCCATATGACAAAAGAAACAATTGATGTTACTGATAGCATACCTCTTATCTAGATGACTGTTTTATTTATTCTGTGAACCAGATGACTGTTTCTGATACTATATATCTCTTAGCAGATAAACAAATGAGCTTCCACCATTTAACTTCCATGTTGTTTTGCAAATGGATGGTTGCACCACACAAACGTTAAAGAAGATTGTGAAAGTCACCAATGATTGACGGTTGCATAGCAATATAACAAGAGTGAAAATGCATGGTTGTACCATCACCAATGAAAAGCCCCTAAGCATGGTTACAAAAGATCACAAGTGGATGGAATCCAACGAAAGTAAAAGTGTGGAAAGAATACAAATAGAATCCAATGGGTGTGAAGATTTCTGCTGCATTAAGTAATACTCCATCCATTTCAAATTAAGAGTTGCTTTTGAAAAATTATACAAATTGTAGCTAAATATATCCATTTTTCACTATATTAGAATTGCACGATTTTTTAAGAATAACTATTAATATGGAATTGATGAAGTACAGTAAAATTACTTTTTTTTTTCCAACTTAAATAATAAATGAGGATAAAACATCGTCCAAATCATATTATACCCTTAGTTATGATTAAGGAAGGTGTTGATTGAGTTCAAGTTCACTTGGTATCATCATGTTTCTCTACCTTGTGTAAAAAGTGTAATTGATGAGGATGCAACTCACGATGTTTAATTAGTTGTACCCTTTTGTCTATGGAGACAACATAATCAAATACGCACATGCCCTGTACGAATTGAACTGGCTATTGGTCACTATTTTTTCTGAAAAAGAAAAAAAAGCTAGTTACAAGATCACATCTATTTGTCTGCATCAAATCAAAGTATGTACGTATAAAGGTAAATTACGGTTAAACAATAACAAAATCTATAAATTGTGGAATGTATTAGTATAAATATGTAAATAACTTGTCAATTGGCCAACCTTCAATTCATACATCGTTATAATTTGGATTCAATTATTGATGAGTTTAGAGACATATTCCAATCCCAAATTAGGACTAAAGTTTTTCCATCAACCTAAACTTTACACCACCAACTAAATAGCTAAATTACATTATTGGAGCACTATCATTTAAAAAGAAGACAATGTAAAACAAATAGGTAGGTTATTCATCTTGCTTTCCAAGTTCGATCATGCAATAAAGTGCCCAAACCCATAATTAGGACGAATAATAATAATACAAAAAAAATCAGTTAATATAACTATTATTAACAAAACAGGAACAGAAAGCGGTTTTGGTTTAACTGATTTCTTTTTTAATTTGCCTACTCGAATCGTTGACTTGACGTTGACGTAAGCTGAACGGGATCGGCACTCTGTTTTGCGCGCGTCTCCCGTCTCTCCCACGGAAGAACCAAAAGGCAAAACGAATCTGCAGTTTCGTTTATTTGAAAAAAATAAAAAATCACTTTGACTCTTAAAATGATACACTCCGTTTATTTTAATATCTGAAATTAAAAAATATTATTTTAATCACTAAAATTATAAAAAATAATTTAAATTAATATATATATTATCATTTATGGGGAATAATTAGAATTACCAAAAAAAATTAAGAGTTTAATTTGTACCACCGACAATCTATTTTTTTTTTATATTATTATCCAATCATGTATTATTATATTAGTTAAAATTGTTAAGTCTTTCACCCACTACTTGAAATGTCAAATAAATAGAGTGATTTGATTAGATGACAGTGTAAAATATTTTAATTTATATTGTCAGTATATACAAATTAAACTCAAAAATTAAGTCAAATTATTTTTTACAATTTCAAAAGTTAAATTAATATTTTCTTAATTATAAAAATTAAAGTAAATCAGGGATGAAAATAAATATTTACTAGAAAAGAAAGAAAAACTATTAGAATTGCTATGATAGTAAAGGGTTTGAATAATATACATAATCCTCTAAGTTGGAACCTTATTGAGATTAGTATAGTTTTCAAATTAAAAAAAAAATAAAAAAAAGCAGTTGCGATTTACGTAAAGGACATTGACGGCGCTACCGTTATCTTCACAAGAAACCCCGTTATTGGTGTTAACAGGCAGCAACAACTTCCACCACAATCAATCGAATTGAATTGAAGGGAATGAATGGATCCTGTGATCCGCAAGTTCCGGCGCCACCTCCTTGCGTGGCTTCGCCGATCTCGTTCCGGTGCGCTACCCCTTCCTCACTCTTCTTTTCCACAATTTATTTATTATTATTACTATTATTACTATTGCTCTTTTAATTGCCTTTTTTTCTCAGCTAATTCAACTGATTGATTGGTTAAAGTGAACACTTACTTCATGCTTGCAATCGCTTCACTAATCACTACTACTTCTGAACTGTTTACTGATTCTTACAAGCTTTTCTAGTTAGTTTAGTTTTGCATATTAATTGTTGCTTCTTGTGTCTAATTACATGCGTTTTTGAACTGTTTTCATGGCTCAATCAATGTGTTGAATTGTTTGTGCGATTAGAAATTTGGATGCTTTATTAATTACATTTTTCAGCTAACTTGAAGTGATTGATTGGTTAAAGTGAAAGCTACAAGTTTGCGACCACTTCAGTCTTTGCTTGTTCACAGCTAGTTTTCATTTTTCAAAAGCTTCTTTTTTTTTTTCTCTGATTAGTTTTATCTGAACAATGATTGTTGATTAATGTGTTTTTTGTGGCCCGATCAGTCAATCAATGTGTTGAATTGTTCTTCAGGCACAGTGTTTTTTGTGAGGAGAATTTCGTACAAGGATGTTAAAAGGGCAACAGATGGTTTCCACAGAGTCATTTATAGCAACTCTGAGGTTTCTGCATATGCTGCGAAGCTTGGTGAGGGTGGTGGTGTATGTTTGGTCAAAGAAGTGAAAGATTTTGCTCAACAAAATGAGAATTTCTACAGACAAGTGCAATTCTTGGGGCGCTTGCATCATCGCCATCTCCTCTCCCTCAAAGGTTTTTCTGTGGGACAGCATAAGAGGTTGTTCATTGTTGGTAGCCAAATAGTAAATAGAATCTTCTGTTTCACATTTTTCCAAAATTTTATTTTATTTTTGTTTTCTAAATTTATTGGTCTCTCTCGCGCATGAAAATTGCTGGCCTACATGCTTACACCCTTATTTGATAATGATCACATAAAGCATACGTACATGTGAACCATGATCCTTGTTATTACCTAATTGGCAAGTAAGAATGTTATACACGCATCTCTTTCTTTCAACCAAGGTGAGAAGCTTATTTATTAATTTCTAAATGGTATATAAGACGTTACTATGAAAAACATCAAACAACAAAAATGAGATAGTGTGCTTTTGATATTAGATTTCGAGGAATGAATAAGAATTCCTTCTTTTTTTTTTTTGTACTCTGAAGAATATGCAAATGGACACAGACCATTATTATAGTTAGAGTCTCTTTAATGAAGACGTGGATAGGTCAAGCAATTTTTTTAACTTGTTCCCTGTTGCTGGTTGGGTTATTTCTGCAGACTGCTAATATTTGACAGCATAGAGAATGGAAGCATAAAGGAGCATCTCAATGGTAAACTTTGAAAGAAACTAGACATAAGTTTAGAGGATAAACTTAATGATATTTGCACTATGTTGATATAATTTTTTTTTTTGTGTTTGAATGTTGCAGACCCTTTAAAAACTCCCTTAAATTGGAGGACGAGGTTGCAGATCGCAAATGGTGTTGTGGCAGCATTGGTGAGCTCTTCAAACAAAAGCCTGTGCAAAACCAAAAGTGCATAGTGTTTTTAGCTTGAAACTGCACTCTTCTGATCTGATTTTCTAATGCAATCAACTTGAAGACTCTGAAAATTTAATGCCTTATTGAGTTTCCTAAGTTGATACTAATTGATTTGTGAAATCCCTGCTAAATTGGAACTGTGTAGTACGTGTTAGTAGGCCCCTGTCCGACGAGGAAAATACTTAGCAAATATGAAAACATGAACAGGGTAGAAGTTAGCTACTATGTGTATTCAATTCTCCCTACCTAAAATATGTCAGCGGACTGAAAGATTAAAATGTTAACAAATAACAGGGAGTTTGTAACAATAATATGTACCATTTAGTTTGCCAATGAAAAACAAAGGTTTACGTATGTATCTGGAACATATAGTTTTGTAGGGTTAGGCTAGTTTCAGACCACTTCCTTTTGGGTGATAGGATGGTAGAAATATGACTAGATGAAGCAGTTTAGTCTCAAACATTTGTGACGTTATCAGTGATGGATGATTTAAGCTTCCAGGTTATCTTCATTAATATTTACTGGTTATCTGACATTACAACATGGGATTCCAAGAGTTTATTTTTGTAAGATATAAACATGTAGTAGAAGCTACAAAATTTGTCAAGCATAGTTATCTGATTTTGGACCCTGCTTGTGTTGATTCTGGTTGCAGGAATACTTGTTTCTATTCAGTGAACCACCTGCATATCATGTCTCCATAAGCTCAAGCAATATTATGTTAGATGAGAACTTCAGAGCTAAAGTAAGGACATAGTTCCTTTCTCAACTTTTAGTTTATAAGTAGAAATAGTATTAAATGAGATTTCCTTCTCTAACTACAGCTATCCGACTTTGGCCCTCTCGCTTCCAGTGGAAATTCTGCTATGCTGCCAAATTTAGAAGGTCACTTCTCTTTGTAAACTACTCTTAATAACAACAAATTTGAAGTCCTTTAGATTCTCATCGACCTCCTCCTCCCTTTCAGAGTGCATGAGGCAGAAAAGTTGCAACATTATATTCCAACTGGGAGTCCTCATACTGGAACTGGTCACGGGTCAGTCTTCAGAGATGGAAGGTTCTGATCTAATTGAATGGATTCAAGAATCCCGATTTTACAGTTCCATAGATAAGATGATAGATCCTGATCTTGGAAACAATTATGACTGTACGGAGCTTAAAAGTCTTCTGGCTGTGGCAAAATTATGTATCAAATCAAGGGACAAGCCTTCATTTACAATCTCTCAGTTATTTCGGTATCTCCAGAAGAAGATTGATATTTCCTTTGACTAGAGATATATTTGTTTTATTTGAATTCCTTCAGGTTTCTTGGGAGAATATTTGGCACTCCCATGTGAGAATTCTTTCACGTTTCTTTCTTGCTTCTTGGAGAGTTAGTTTGGGTTGCTACGCTGATGCTCCCTTCTGAAACTGAGTGGGAAAAATTATGCTGCGGGGTTCATCAGTTTTAACTTGGAAGTTATAGAGCGCCAAATTGTAAACCCCATTCTCCTAAGCATTTTTGCATAGATCCATCAAGTTTTGTTAACTTATGGGGGAAGGCTTAAAATATTGCATCACTGACGCAGAAACAAAACAAATACCCTTTCTTCATCATCAACGTTGTGAAATGCAGTTGTTTCGTGTTTATAAAACAAGAAGGCCTCGAATTGATATAAGAAGAATTAGCTGTAAACTAAGAAATGGAAATAAGGGTATCACAGTTAAATTTGACGTGAGAATGTCGACTCTATTAATAACAGTGAGATGGCGACCATAACATTAACAACCAAGACCTCTCTTCACATCAAGAAGTGTCGTTCCTTTGCTTATCAGCCTCAACATAAAAAACAGAGGTTATACACATTGGAAGAGCTGATATTGATTGACAGAAGAAAAGTCAAGTCACCTCCCCCATTGCTAAATTATCACATATTCACAAGATGTAAAGCTGGTTTCCCTTACGGTCGGACTGGCGCTTTGCAGCAGAAGATACTATAGTATCAAAACCAACTTAGATTAAAGATAAGGTTCAATTTCTATACACTGGTGTTTTCATTGCGTCAACCAATAAAATCCTAGTCCTAGGAAAATACAAATTCATGCTGGATAATTACCTAATATAATAACTGCCTGTCATGATTTAGCATCTTTTTCAATTTGTATTGATTGAAACTGTAAAACTAACCATGCTTGCAATTTTCTCTCAATATAACAACCAACATCCAGATTCTATTACAAGAACCCAATTAATCTATGTAATGTATACTCTGCTAGGCCAACTATTTTAGTTCTGTTTATAAAGCGAATTAATTGTTTTAGTATTTAATTTTGCATACTCAAATTTAATGAGAACAAAATTAGTTGTGCAGGTAAACGAATAGGATTTATGACAAGGAAGTTAAATATAAAAACAAGAACAAAATTGAATGTTTTATCATGTTCGAATGGATTTTATCCCTTAGACAATAAATGCTAATTGTCTTTTTCAAAATCATTTGATCAAACACTACTTTATGTTTAGAACAGCACGCAGGCAAACAATAAAATTGTCAGTCATGATCACCACTTGTTCTACTTCTGCCCGAGAGAAGTGATCACTGCTGAGCGCACTGCACTCTCTGAGGACCATGCATGTCATCATCCTCCTCCTCATATGCCTCTCGCTGAGCATGCTGCCTCCTCCTCATCTCATCCTCCATGTTCACATCGTGAAGTGTAGTCTCCTCACACTCGTCCAACTCCATGTCCGTCAACTGTGAAGAAGGCTTTGGTGGCAGAACGGCCTCCAATCCTTTGACCTGATCAGGGCTCAGAGAATCAGGAAATTCCACTGTGAAGTGAATATAAAGCTTCCCCTTCATGAATGGCCTCTGGTACAACGGCATTCCCTCATCATTTATTGCCTTGAATGAATCTGCAAGTAAGCATAGGATTCAAAATTTTAATAGCACAGCAAAAAGAAAAAGAAAATCACATTTTCAATCACTTAGTAAATTGAACTGGGAACAAACCAGTCATGAATCGTTTACATACCAGGCTTAATAACTTCTCCAGGATTTGATTTTATAAGTAGTTGCCGGCCATCCAAGTGAGTCAGCGCAAACTGGAAGCCACATAAAGCCTCAGTGAGGGACAGTGTGTGCTCTACGAAAAGGTCTTCATCCTTTCTCTTGAACTTTGGATGTTCCTTCTGTTGAAGGACAAAGACTATATCTCCGGTGATTGTATCAGGCTGCAAAACACAAAAGCTCATAGTCAGCCTAAATCCCCCTAATATCAACAGTCCAATATCAGCAATGATGAGACTAAGATCCTCAACATACTGCTTCATCAGCTTCACCAGGGAATGTAATCTTCTGTCCATTCTGCATTCCCTTCTCCACAACAACCTCAAGTACTTTCTTCTCCTGGACAACCTTCTCTCCCTTGCATTGTGGGCACCTATCTCTGTCATTGATTGTTTCTCCAGTACCCTTGCACTCATTGCAAGGATGCTGCATTTGCTGAATCATGCCAGGGCCAAGCTGCCTGATCGAAACCTTCATCCCAGTCCCTTGACAACCGGCACACTTCATTGAAGCACCAGACTTTGACCCTTTCCTGTAATAATCAATCACAGATCAAGCCAACCACTAATACGAGAAACCAGTTGTCAAAAAGGGGTAACAAGTATGCAAATGACAAAATCTAATCGCATGATGACACCCACCCATGGCACTTTGAGCACAAGACATTTCGTGAAAGAGAGAGCTTCTTCGAAGTCCCAAGGTAAAGGTCCTCCAACGAGACCTTCAGGGGGTGAACTACATCCTCCCCCCGCCTCTGCCTCCGTCCTCTACTGCTACCACCTGTTCAAGGAACTCATAATCTCTTTTAAGGTATAAACTATTCAATTATTGATTGGTTGTTTCTCTTTTCCGGGAGAAAAGAACTAAACCCTAACTTCTCCATTTAAAACAGTGTTGGATACATTGATCCCCTATCATGATTTTTAAGAAATCATATTAATTCTTTCTAAGACTAACATTTTCAATTTTCAAGGCATATACTGGGAATTTTCATTTCTAAGAGAGGGTAATGTATGTTATTCTTTTTCCTTATATGAATTCAAAGGATTGCACAAAAAATGCCTTGTTGATAACCATACCGGTTGAAAATGGACTTCCACCAAAGAAAGAACTGAAGATATCGAACGGGTCATGGGCACCGCCACCACCACCCATTCCTTCCTTAAGTGCATCTTCACCATATTGATCATAAATCTCACGCTTTTCAGGATCACTCAGCACCTCATAAGCTTGTGCCAGCTCTTTAAACTACACACCAAAAACACAGACAAACGTAAGAACCCGTTTCACTTGCTTTCACAACCCACCACTGCAACTACCAATAGCATAGAGCCACATATCACTTTTGCAAATTTCAATCTACCACCACCACAACTACTCACAACCTCAACAACACATATATTAGCAAAAACACAAAATTAATTAAATAAACAAATAAACAAATCAAGAGTTTAATTATCATCCAATCAAGTCCTCTTATTTACGTAACTTTACAAGCTGTGGGCGTGAGTCCAACCAACTTTAACACGGTTGGTGCATAAAAATTGAACTCATTAATTAAACCTTATTCAAAACAATTTCGTAACAAATAATCACCAAATAATCACATATATTCAAAACTAATCACAATTTCAGCTACAACGCACTATTCAATAATCCACGATCAATCAATCTATATATAAACACATATTCGCAATCACTTCAGAACTATTTCGAATAGATTCATAGAGATACGTTCACCTTCTCAGGATCGCCTCCTTTATCGGGATGATTCTTGATGGCAGCTTTCCTGTAGGCCTTCTTCAAATCATCCTGCGAAGCGTTTTTGGAGACTCCGAGGACCTCATAGTACCTCGTGTTATCGCTTTTCTTCGGTGCCCTACCAAACATCTTTCCAAAACTCGCCGATCACAACAATCAGGTTCAGATCAAAGCAAAATCGAATTCTCCGATCGATTCACGAAGGAACGAAACCCTAGTTTTCTCACCAATTAGCTTTTTTATGCGTGTTTTTTTTTTTTTTTTTGATAACCAACCGGTAGTGAGAATTACGCGTGTGCTGAGAGCGAGCGAAGAATACTCCAGATCTGGCAAGGGAACGAAGAACCGCGTCGCCGTGAAAAGCCTTTGCCTTCTGAATTATATATATAGTGGTACTTGATTTATTGGACGGCTAGGATCGAATCCTCGAGTTTTGCTAGGTTACGAAGAAGAAGGGTCTAGAATTCTTTATCTTTTATTATTATTATTATTATTTTTAATTTATTCTTCTTGACCGAGACTTTGTGAGGCAAACGTGGACCGTTCAATCTGGACCGTTGATGCAGATCGGATTTTGTTCCAGATCCTTCTTTGGTAGCAAGGTTTTTTCAAAATATTTTTCCTTTTTTTTTTCTCCCCCGCCTTTGGGCGCCAGGCTTGACTTCGGGTGTTTGGCTTTTGCCACTAAATGGCTTGGTACAATCACCTTTCTAAGATTCACGAAAGGAATTGAATGCTTGGTTAGCTTGGGTGCCTACGAACATGGGGTATCAAGTTTGATTATCAGTTTTTTTTGTTTTTAAGATTTTATAAAGAAAAAAATAAAAATTATAGTTTATAGGATCTTTGATTTTAGATTTTTAGATTCTGTGAATGAAATATTAAAAATTTAAAAATTATGAATCTATTTGATTTAATTTTTAAGTTTTTAATTTTTATTTTTAATTTTTTAAAATCTATAAAGAAAATACTAAAAACTGTGATTCATAATTTTTAGAATTTTTAACATTTCCTTCTCAAAACCTAAAAACCGAACAACTTAGAACTCAAGCTAAATATATCATAAAATTGCCGAAAGTGGGGTGATATTCATTGGGCTGCAATTGGGCTCAAACGTCCAAGAAAGTATTTTGTGACCCCAGCTAAACTCAACTCCCAGTCACTTGAGGTTTCACTTGAACTCTCACCAAAGAAAAAATGAAAAGGAAAAAATATATATTTTTTTCAAATCTTGACAATAAAAAAGGACCAAAGAAAGAAAATTCGACCAAAACATAGAAATAAAAAATGAAAAGATTTCACTGAATTATATTTTGTTAAATTTTATAAGAATTAAATAAACTGAAGTTCTTTATGCATAAGAAATCAAACATATAAAATTAAAGATTTGAAATTGATTTGAATTTTGACAAGTTAAAAATTAAGATTGTAGGAATTTGTATTTAGTATTTGGGTTTTGCCGATTAAGAGGCCACAAATGAAGAGTTTTGTAAAATTTGTATAAAACAATGCCCCTGCGTTATTGGGGTGGGTTTATAGTCAAATTTGAGTTCTCAAATTTTATTTCTTTTTAAGTACTAGGCTCATGGCCATAGGCCGCAGCAATATTTGTGGTGCGGTCTGGATCAATTTTACGTTCGATCCCAAAAAATAGAATTTGCTGTGGTTTAGATTGGATCAATTTGATTTTAATTTCAAACCCAATCCAATCTGATACAAATTTCATTGGTTTGGGCTGGATCGGTTTGCGAATTTTTATAAAATAGAATTTTTACTTTGAAATATTATAAATGGTAAGTAATTTAAGTTAATAAAATAAATAAATAAATATCAATCCACTTAATGTTTATAAAATGTTTTTTAAAGGATAATGACACATAAGGAACATAAATTATGTAATAAATTAATTTTACCATGGTAAAAGTATGAAATGGATCACTTTAAAAAATTAGATCCGAAATCTAATCCAATGCGGTTTGTTAAAATCAAGATTCAATCTAATCAAAACTTTCATGATTTTAATCAAGTTTTGGTTTGAATTCGAATTCAATTGGTCTAGCAGTCTTGATTGGGTTGAATTGAATTTGAACCCTCATGATAGGCACTCTCAGCAGTAGGGTGGAACCTATGATGTTGCTGCTGCTAGTATTGTTTCTGCAACGCATGAATGCTTCACTTGAAGAATGGAGGTTATAGCATTACGCATTACGAGGCTGCTTGGTTTAGTGGTCCCAATCTTGGTCCTCTACAAAGTGCATGTATGAATGAGGCTTTAGAGTCGCATGTTTGACTCGCGGTTAGACATTGTCCGTGCCCCCTTCCCATCCCCTTGGGGGTGTGTGTGTGTGTTTGAACGAAAAAAAAATATAATGAAGGTTATAGTGAGTAATTTTGATGCATGAAATGTAAAAGTTTATGTATCCATTTAATTATGTAAGGTCATGCTATTTAAAGTATTTAACTGTGTTAATAACTGCCTCAAAAGTTATGCGACAGTATGTAATTGGTTATTAATATAAAATTTTTCATGAAAATTGGTCTACTTGATAGATCTTACGTTTATATATATCACAATAAAATGAATTCAATTTCTCGGTAGATATAATGCTTATATAAGTGTTCGATGAACACATATGTGTCACTCCAGAACTATGATAGATCTTCCTTTCAATCTAAAATTTTATAGAATACTGATGTTCAAAAGCCCGCCTCATAATGGGCATAATATATATTATGATTGAAGGAATGATGGAGGTAAATAATTTAAATGAAAAAAAAGTCAATTTCAAGATTATTTAAATTAAAGGAAAAGGCTAAAACCCCTTTCAACTTTATTTCATGCACTTGATCCTTCAAATTTCAAAATGTGTAAAAAGAATCTGCAGCTCTTAAAATTGTGCAAATTTCTATAAATTGTTAGCAGATGTCAAATTTTGGATGAGGAAAAAAAAATTTCAAAAGCGCATAGCATTAAAATATTTAGATGACTGATCCATATTCATCTCATGTGAGGGTATTTCCGAAACTCGTCTTAATCCCATCCTAATCACATCTCAAAAGTCATACATTCTCTTCCTCGAAAACCTCTTGTTAATTATGATCTAACCTTAATAATCCAACAAATAGAATATTCATATGCTCTTCTCCAAACTCCTCGCAATCAACAACAACGACAACAAAAAATTTGGTTTTCTTTATTATATTTATATAGGTTGTGGGATTGGACAAATAGCTAATAGGTTAGGGTAGATAAGAGAGGTTGTAATGTAAAGTAAGTTGTGCAATTCCGATAATTATGGATCTTTTTCACATTTTATAAGTTGAAGAATACCGGATAAAGTTCAAAGAGGGGAGTTAGACTTTTGCCTTAAAAGAAGAACAGGGATTTATTAAAGATAAGATTTCAGGAGGTATCAGGGTTTTTTTTTTCTCACAGGTGAAAGGAGAGGGTCATTATTTTTAATAAGGCTTTTGAGTAGTGTTATTTTATTTACAATAGAATGACATTTTTCAAAAAATTAGGATAGAATGAGTTTATGAAATCTCCCATAGAGCAAGATTCATAAAAACAATTTTAGGATTTCTATAATTGAAAAAATAAAGTAAGAACCAGAAACAAAAGAAAATTGACAAACGAAATCTCGCATAAAGTGATATATTAAAAAATTAAAAAATATTAAAATGTGTAAAAATAATTCTCTCATTGTGCGAGATTTTGAAGAAGAAATTATAGAGTATTTGAAAACAAATATGGCAGAGTGTGAGATTTTGTGAAAAATATCAAAGTATTATAACTCTCTCAATAAACCCATTCCCTGGTTGCTGTTAAGCTGATCTACAGCACTGATATGCAGTTCCGCCTCCTCGAGGGCATTTTGGATGGTATTAGACATTATCTGGATCGTGACTGGTCGGTTTCAGTTCTTCATATTCTGAGAGAGGGTAATATGTGTGCAGACTGGCTCGCTAAAGAAGGTTGTAGGTCGGGGACCCGGCTTCAAACGTGGGAGCAACCGCCCACAGGTCTCCAACAGCTCCTTCGGGAGGATGCCATAGGCACTCCTCGTCCTTGCTCTTAGCTTTTTGGTTTCTTGCTTGTTTTTATCTTTTTGCTGTACCAAAAAAAAAAAAACCATATATCATCCTTCTCTTTCTCGTTGTTGTTCCATCAAATTTACTTTGCATTGTAGGTTCAACTGTTGAAAGAGAGTGGACAATGTCAGGATTTAATACAGAAATAGAAATATTACTAGTTTTTTGGCCTATAAATATGGTTTTAATTATTTGAGTTTTGTTATCCTCCAAAAAGTGGGAGTAATCTATATGAATAGCTTTTAGGAGTTGTTTGTGTAATAAAATATTTGTAAGGATAGTTTGTAACTTCAACTATTCAGAAATTGCAGATAGTGAAAGATTTGAAACTCTTTAAAGGGATCATGGATGTAGGTAATTAAGGTCGAATCACATTAAATTTTATCTCTTTTATATTATTTTTTTTTTGCTTATGTTGTTTCCTCTATTAGGAAAAAGTTTATTCTTGTATTTATTTGCTTCTAGTGCCAAACAAACAATGTGCCTAAAAAGATACTATACTGAGAAGTGGGGAAAAGCGTAGTTCTCTTCATCTTCATTTCATGAGAGCTTTGCATTATTCTGTGAAATTTACAAGAGAGTGGTACTTAGTAGGAAGAAAAACAGAGAGTAGTCCCTCCTCTTTCTTCGTATTTGATTTGTTATTAGTTTTGTGGTGCTATAATTTGAAAATAAAAAATAGAGTGGTATGTGTCTAAGAAGAAAAAAAAAAGAGTACTGAGTATGAAGAAAAAAAAGAGTAGCCCTTCTTCTCTCTTCCTCTTTATTTGATCAATTGATTTTATGTTACTAGTTTTTTTTTTAAAAAAAAGGATAGAAAATAATCTGTGTTAAAAAAAAAAGAGAAAGTAGCATTTTCTTCTCTTCCTCTTTATTTGATAAGTTGATTTAGTGTTGCCAGTAAAAAAGAGAGAGATTGTGATCTATGTGTCAAAAAAAGAGAGCATAGTAGGAAAAAAAAAGATAAAAATGGATAGCAGTGCAAATATAATAATATATTTTAATGATAATATTATTATGAGATTTCAATAGATCCTTTTCTTGCCTAAAACAATAAAAATAAAATAAAATTTATCATTATCCAACTTTCTAATCCAATTCATAATGTCTTAAAAACAAAATTCGTACTATATGCCACAAACTTGTAATCAAGGAAAAGAAAACCGGATCAGGTATCAAATCAGTCAAGGTACTGATTCAAAAGTTTAGAGGTCCAATCGAAATATAATAAAAATATATATAAATATATATATGATTAATTAGAATATAAATAAATATATTAAATCATTAACATTAATATAATCAATAAAAAAATATTCATAGATCTATAAAAATAAACATAATCTATATAAAATTTCTCTAATCTCAACCTCACAACATGATCACAAAGCATTTGAAAGCAATACTTGTTAGTAACTATTAAGGTTTATGGTCAGTAGTCTACGAATAATGGAGAGAGCTGAACAACAACCCATTTATTTTTGTTAATATCCTTCGTTAGTTCCATTTTTTTTATTTTTACTCTATGGTTGTCATAAGATATCAATATTTAAATTTTAGAATAAAAAAAATTAAGTTTTGTAAAAAAAAAAAACTTGGTCAGACCGGTCCAGTTTTTCCTGGTTTTTCGGGTTTTTCCCAATTCTTGACCAGTTTTAACTTTCCTCAATTTTTTGGACTTAACCAGATCGGCCAGGTGACCGGTTCCTGGTCGAACCGGTTGGATTGGCCGATCCGGTCTGGTTTTCTCTTCCTTGCTTGTAATAGACTTGGGGAAGCTTTTTGTTACGGTTTTGTGCTTCTTTAATCTCGCATGAACCGAGATTAAAAAAACCTATATTGCTCGAATTTTCCCCTAAATTCTATACTACTCTTATTCTGTCATGACCCGATTTGGGCACATGACCGGCACGTGAGGAATCCTCATTCCCACGTAAGCCTCGTGATTTCTGAGTCCCTCTATATGCATAATTTAATATAAAATCCTTTTCCAAAACATAAATTCATCTCTGATACAAAACACACGAGTTGCTCTTAATACAAAATGAACTATAGAACTCGCAATCATGAAAATACAAAATATCTATGATTGATAAGTTGTGAAATACAAGAAATCATGGTATAAAATCACAATGCAAAATAAATTATATGCAGTCCGAGATCTTGCCCGTCACATCACTGGAGAACATGAACAAAAGTACTAATACTTCAAGCCAAATCAAAGCTCACCCAAACTGAAGAAAACTATTACTGAGGAGGTGGAAAAGGAGGATCCTGTGCTATACCTGAATCTGGAGGAGAAAGGAGAAGAGAGGGGTGAGTTTTGAAAATCAAAACTCAGTGAGTGGATCCCCATTCATAACCATGCATAGGACAGGAAAACATGATATATAAATAACGGTAAAATGCAACATTTATAAATAGTTCTATTTACTTTACATATTAATTATAATCATTAAAATTTAAAGAATTTCGCAAGAGAACATAGTGCTCATCAATTATAGGGAGGGTGCGAAGTCTCTAGCGGATAAGCCCCTAGCTAATGTGATCTCTTCGGTCCCTGGCGGACAGATCTAACTTAAGATGAATTGCCCCTGGCGGGCCTTGGTATACCAAGGTTAACGGAATAACTGCCGTTAACTCACAGTTTTGTTCCTCTCAGTAACTCTCTCTATACTAAAAGCTCTGAATATCAAAAGGGGAGTTCTATGTTTCTAGTTCACTACTTACCATTTCTAGCATTTGTAAATTCTTAAATCTCAACTAGTAAATCATCGAAATTCTTATCTATTTACAATCGAATCAATTTTACGAATTTAATCATATGCAGCTTTTTATAAAATAAATATGGTCTCATGCGATTCTAAAATCATATTTTTATACATAAGTTCAAACAGAGCTTTTCTAGCGAAATATATATATATTTCATGAAGTCATATTGCACTAAAATCTATTTTAATTTCTCTAAATACTCCGTAATGCTAGAAAATAATAATATAATGACCAAACTAAGGCCATGAGCTCAAAACCACTCACCTGGAGGGGTAGAATGTGAACCGCCAACTCCGCGAGGACTCCGGAGAGGAGGAATGACACCAACGTCTACCATTAAAGCCATAAAACTCTAAATTAGTCTCCGTTAACCTCTAGATTACTCAAATACAACTCTAACAATATTGGGGGAGTACCCCCACATAACAAAAATGGAGACAAACCATAAACCCAAACTCTAGAATACAAAGTGAGAATGATGGAGACAACAAAACCCATAAATCTCACCTTTAATCTCTTGGAGGAAGAAGGATTGAAGATGATTTGTGTGACGAAGGAGTGGGAGAGAATTGGGAAGAGAGGGGTTTCGGTTTTGAGGAAGAAATCTCGAGTTTGAAGGGTTTAAAAAGGGTTGGGGGCCTCACTAACGCGAAACGACGCGTTTTGGGCTGTTTGGGTACTGTTGACACCGCTATAGCGGTCTACCCCCCACTTACGACCGCTATAGCGATCCCCAGAAGACCAAAATGCTCGCTGCACACTCATATGACCGCTATAGCGGTCCCCTGGATGCCAAAAACGCATCATCACCCCTCTATGACCGCTATAGCGGTCCTAGACGGCTATAGCGGTGACAGTTCACATATCAGCTATGTTAAGGGTCCTCTAGGCATCCCGGGGCTTTTCCGACAACACGGGTGGGTCCTAGGGGACCTCGGGGCAAAAAGGGAACTTATCCACTGTCACGTATATACTGGGTATCACATATTCTTCCATTGAAACCCCATAACAAAATGATTTTACAGAAAGGGGATGAATATTTATTGAAAGAGTCTCAAAAGCTCTAAATAGGTAAGATTACAAATATTATCTAGTGCGCTTTCCATCCATACTGAATTTAAATTGGTATTGCAAATTGGACAACTGTATGCATGAGCTACCTTATTTGCATCTCGTTTCATATAGAAAAATTGGAAATTTCTGAAATAGGAGGAGAGGGATACACAATTGTGAGTCATGAGACCAAAATAATTGTGTTGGCACTAACAAGAGGAGAAGGCCTTGATAACACTAATGCGATCATACTTTGAAATTATGTTTGAGAAGCAACAATTTTTTTTTAACTAAGATATTTGAAGATATGAGTGAGATAACAGTCAAACTTGCAATCTTCCATAATTCATCAAAAGATATAGGAGTATATTACTAGGCTATGATCTCACTTGCACTGTTTTTGTTCTTTTAATTTATAGGATAATAAAATATATTTTATTTTATTGAATATATTAAGCAATCAAATGGGATGATATGTTATATTCTTTACATTATAGTGTATGACTCATGTCCTTTCATTGTTTTTAAAGGGAAATATTAAAGATCCATTTAGTTTAGATTTTGATAAAATTAATTTTGACCTTTTTGATGATTAAAGAAATAATAAGATTTGAACTCGTGACTTCACATGGCAAATTGTTCAAGTTTCTTACTGAAAGAATTGATTTATGCTTGAAAATGATACTAAAAGAGTAAAATTTATTTAAAAGTATGTTAAAAAAAGTAAAATTAGAATAACTAATGTGGGATGAAAAAAAAATATAATATTGTCAACTTTGATCAAAATTTATTTTAGCCAAAGCATGTCACTTTTTTCCACAGAAAAAGAAACAGACAAAGAGCCTTTCTTTTGGAAACAATTTTTTTGAATGTTAGATTTTCACTGTTGATGTTTTTTATCAAAAGGATGTGATGTTATTTCTAATTAACTTTTAGACAAAAATGATTGTTTTTACTCATTTGGTTATTCAAGCACCTTTCTTAAATCTTAACAAGCTTAGGTAATACTTCTGATTAATAAGTATAAATGTGTAACATCACTCTTTAAAACTCTCACATCTAGCTTAAGGATACGCATATATGTGGTGCCCAAGCTAACACTGATTTTGGTTCCAACTTACAACCACAACCTGTTTGCTTCAATTTGGAATATCAATGCTTCCTCCCAATGTTTTAAGATATATCGATCGTTCTCTTGTAGAGCTCATCGTCACCTGAGCAGACACCAATGATGGGTTCCAAATATGTGGTCATGTGTGTGAATGTTGAAACTTGAAGAACCGAACTCCTCTTATTAGTAGATCAAATAAACGAACACTACAGGTAATTCTAGTTACTAGAATGACTTCAGGAAAAACTTGAATCATTAGATTTGAAACTGCATACAATAAAATTTGTTTTTCCAAATCGTAGTGGATTTAATTTGCATTATATTGGTGGACCATCACGGTATTAGGCTACTTATTAAGTTATAATGGTGGTTGTATTTTGTTGAGGAAAATTTAGATATTTCCCATGCTGTGGAAAAAGTTTTGTTATCTTTCATGAACATTAGATCGTTTGCACCTCAATCATATTCATATATGAGTCATTGGTATTTTTCCTATTTTTGCTTTATTTTTAATTAAATAATTGAAGTGTCAAATGATAAATAAAATTCTACACATTTCTCTGTCTGGCTGCCCACTAGGCACTTAATGAATTTTCAGAGGCACTGAAACTTTTCAAATTAAAACAAGCTGCTTCAAATTTGGATGCAACGATGGATGCAGCGGTGGCGAATGAGACTCATAACTAATGAAGTGCATGCAGATAATTTGGGTGTCATGTCTATATATATGTTAAATTTTACATGACATATAAAAAATACATATTTATATAAATTTAATTTAAAATTTATTTTTTCTTACTTTAACCTAGAATAACACAATAAAAATGGGATTATAAAAGGAAAATATTATATAATATTTTTGAGTTATAAAAATATAAAATATAAATAAAACTTATATAAATTATATTTCAAATATTATATTATTTTTAAATTTTTTATTTATATAAATATTGTGACTATATTCTATAATTTTTTAATTTTAATGTATTACTTATTTCTCGTGTCCTGTCCTGTGTGCCATAACTAAACCACCATGGATTACTCGTGGTCATTTCAATCAAAGAAAATTCGTTAAGAGAGATATATAGATTGGGGATAACCCGTCCACGTGATCAGCTCCTTTGGATCATGCCCTTTCCGCATGACAGCTATACACGTCATCTTCCAAATATTACAAAAAGCGCCATGTTGTTTTGTTGGGTTTTTGTGGATAAGTACACTAATTAAGGATTTTAAAATCACAAGTATTTATTAAAAATGTGTGATTTTATGAGTTTTAAGATATAGGATTTATTATTAAATTTATGAACTTATTTTTATCAGAATCCTTAATTAGCATCCTAAAAAACCTAGTTAGATAAACTCTATTTTATTTTGGGTGCATTTGTTTCAAATTTTGGAAAACATAATTATGAAATTAAATTTTAAATATAATTAAAAAGGTTGAAAATTGATTTTTTTAGAAACTATTAATTTTAATTTTTACAAAAAAATTGAAAATTAATTCTTTTAAAATTTTGACTATTTTTAAAACTTGTCCAAAGATACAAAAAGTGACTTTTTTGGGACAAAAAAGTAATTATTTGCTCATATATTCTGAAACAAACGCACCCTTTATTTCTAACACCTAGGCTTTGTTTGCTTAGAAAATAAAAATGAGATGAAAATTGTATGAAAAAGCTTTATATGTAATTTCATATTTAAAGTTTATTTACAAAATTTTCTATTTTATTTTTATCCCAATCACATGTAGATAAGGTATAAACTTTGATGGATGAATTTTATGTTTAATATTACTCATAAATAAAATATTTACTCTATTTTTTACTCCCAACCAAAATCATAGAAATATGTGTTTAATTGGTACATTGACTCTATTATTATTGAATATAATAAATGAGTTGATTAAGTGAGAGAATATAGTTCACTATTATATTAATTAGTGATAAAATGAGTGTCATTATGAATGTTAAAATATATTGTCATTATGAATATTTGTAGAGCGTAGGAGCCGTGCTCGAGCCTTAATAGAATAATCATTATCGAATTCACCTAAGCTTTTCGGATAAAAAAATAATAAATAAAAATAAATTATGCGCTCATTCATTTTGATTTCCCCTTCGTAAATTATTATTCTTTTTTTCCTTTATTTTTATTTATTGACTTCTTCCATTTTATTATTATTTTATTTTATCTTTTTTCCACTTAAAACAGCACTAGCTTGAGCTCTTGTCCGCTACAAAGTTCAGCTGAAATCCTCTCAAACGGTGCTTAGTGAGAACTCAGCATTTGACTCAGTGACAGATCAGCTTTCTTCTTCGCCGATGATGCTCTCTCTATGAATTTCAGGTGAATTGTGCTTCAACTCTGCGATCTCTGGATCTATACGCTGTTTTCGTGCGTTCCTTTTTCCGCTCTTCAAATTCAAAAACCTTCCTCGCTTACTTGGAATTCTGCGTTTCAATGCGAATTTAATTTGTTGTGAAGCAAACCGAATCTATCTTGCATTTATGTCTGTCAAAACTCAAACAGTGATTCAGTGAGTTAAATTTTCAAGCAACCGAGTAAAGCGGTTGTTATTTCCAACAAGGAGGTTTGCTTGGTTAGTACTATTAATAATTACCAATTTAACTTTTTACTTACATGTCGTAATCTCGATTGTTATAAATTGTAACATCTGTCGCTTTTATGATCTTGATCTTGTTTTTACTACTTCATGTTTCATGTTATAATTCAAGGTTACAATTACTTGCACATGGATTTTGAATTTGATAAAGACATTTTTGGCATGCTTTTACACAGTTCAATTCACTTTTTTTTTTTTTTTGAATTTGTTTGTGTTTTAAGAGTTTATGGACGGATGTTGTCTCTTCAGTGTGTTTAACAGCTAATTGTAAATTTTCTTTTTTTCATATATGGTTGATGAGTTGGAATCACAGACTCTGATTAACACATTATTTGCGACAATATAAAAGTTTGAAATTTAGCATTATTCATACATTGTAGTCTCTATAGTGGTCTAGACTTGTTTATAGCATTTCGGATCTTTTTGGTACGATGTTGAAAAAATCTTGTCCTTGAGTATTCTGATTGGTGATTAGCAGTTTATGCCTTATCCTCCATAACACCAACATATTGGAGCTATGCAACACGTGAGCACCGTTGTTTTCAGTAATCAGTACAAATGGTCCTTTTTTTCTATGAGGTTATTGTCATGATCAAGTAGTATTAGGCTTAAGGCCAAAACGAAAAAGGTGAAAACAACCGGTCGTTTCAAAAGGTGCACTTTCACCTTATGTGTAGCAACCTTGTTCGTCACAAATTCGTAGAGTGAATGCAACTTGTATGATTCTGTTTTCCTGTATTAACTTTGCTTTTAAAGCTTCGCTACTACTTATGATTGCTTAAAAGTTAAAACCATGCCATTATAGTTATAACTGATTAGTGAACTGCTAGCATTTTGGAAATAAACCAAGAAGGTAAACCAATGTAGATTATGAAGGTCAGAAGGTATATTACCGTGATACAACTGAATCAATTGTAACTTCTATATAGTTTTTCACCACTTCAAGCTTGTACTTGCTTTTGATACTTCTGTACTTGCTTCATCATTCCATAGCTTATAGTTGAATAAACTAATTAAGATTGTTTATTATTAACTGCTTTTTCACTGACTAGGCTATATAATTCCTTTGCCAGGTTTGTGTTTGATTGAGATAAAGTGAATTTGCACTGAAGATGGGTGTCTCAGGGAAATGGATTAAAGCCTTAATTGGTCAAAAGAAATCAGAAAAGCCAGAGTCTTCAGAGAAGGATGGAAATGTGAGTCCCCAACCGTATCAGTCTCTTGTCTCTTCTTCTCTTTAACTTTCATTCATAGGCTTTCATTTTCAATGATCAGAAGGGCAAATTTCGACATCAGAGAAAGCGTTCCACTGAATTTGACAATGGTAAACTTCAAAATGAATTTGGCAATGATGCTACTCCACCAATCGGGGTTGACAAAGGCCACGCAAACCTTGATGCCAATTATTCACCTTCTACATCACAACAAGCGCTTGATACTGCACATAATCAACAAATAAGGAGGAGGGAATGGGCTGCAGTGCGCATTCAAACAGCATTTCGAGGATTTCTGGTAATTTTCTGCATGAAATTGGCTTACTTCATCTGAAATGAACTGATAATTAAAATTTGATTTCAATCTGATTTTTGGGCAATTTTGATGTGATACCATTTAGCTTTCCTTTTACTTCTCTTTATACTTTTGGACTACATCTTATCATCTGAAATTATATATATCTATCTACCTCTAGGATGTTATATTTGTGCAATCTGAATTTAATTTTGGTTTATCTTAAAGATGTGCTACACCTTCACATCTACTTGGACGGTTGGTCTTTCTTTGTTTCTTTATTTCTTTTATTTAATCCTGTCTTTATTTTGAGACTTATAATAATACTTTTTTTGCCAATGACTTCAACCAAGCTGGAAACTTTTGTTGTATACAACAGGCCAGAAGAGCACTAAGAGCTTTGAAAGGATTGGTAAGGCTTCAGGCCCTTGTAAGAGGCCATGCAGTGAGAAAACAAGCTGCAATAACGCTCCGTTGTATGCAAGCTTTGGTGAAGGTTCAGGCTCGTGTTCGGGCAAGGCGTGTTCGGTTGGCATTGGAAAGTCAAAATGCACAACAGAAACTTCAGCAACAGCTTGCAAATGAAGCTCGTGTTCGAGAAATAGAGGTAAGGAGCACTATTCTGAAAGTGACATTGCTGTTGTTAATGTGGAATATCTTCATCTCTTTCATTGGTATTTCTTTATATTGTTATGTATTCACCAAAGGGATGTATATTGAAAAATTAAGCTTCATCTCTTTCAATGCAAAAATTTGTTTTTACTTTACATATTATGCAGTCTTTTAGATCCAATGATTTGTTGGCATTTTTTGGGCAATCTGTCATTCTGTATTTGGTTTTTTACCGTCAAATCTTTTAATTTCTCGTGACTAACTGCTTCTGCTGTTTCTTATTTATCAATTTATCTATATATAACTATCAGAAGACTAGTGTCTACCTTAAACAGATACTAAACTAATATCGGTGCAAGTTATGTGCACATAATAACTGGCTGAAGTTGCCAGTTCTTTGTGCCATTTCTGATGGGAATACCAGATTCAGAAACATAAAACTTGGATGGGGGCAAAAAATAGGAAATTGACAGAAGATCTGCAGTGGAGTATGGAGAGTGTATTTTGGAGACACTTGTCAAGAGATAAGGAGATTCTGGGATCTTGGGAATCTAGATACATAGCAGAGACAACTATATGGATTAATGGATGTAAAGGCTGTAAGAGAAGAAGTTAAAGAGGGAAGGAAAAAAATGAAATTGCTGGACTTGAGAGAACTGCTTCTCAAACAAGGAAAAAGAATAGAGAAAAAGAGAAAGAAAAAGGGGAAGAAGTCAAAAAGTTATCACATCCAACACTAGCAAACCAGAATAATTTTCTTTTTTATTTTTTGGATCATAAAAACCGAAACAAATTTCTATCCCAATGCAATTGATTGATTTCATACACATCTAAATTCTATTTTTGATCTAGTTGCATATGCATCCCATTAGCGCTTTGAATGTTCTAATGAAGGTTGTTATTCCTATAGTACTATATCTGCAAAATGCACTAATTTAATTCTTGGTATGGTTTAGTGTGATTAAAATTACAGTTTTCTTATCAAAATATATGTTCAAGGAACCTTGTAATAGTGGCAGATAGTAACTGAGATTTTTCTTACCATACTTGGTGCAAGACAGGAAGGTTGGTGTGACAGTGTAGGATCTGTTGAAGAAATTCAAGCTAAAATATTGAAGAGGCAGGAGGCTGCAGCTAAACGTGAGAGAGCCAGGGCATATGCTTTATCCCATCAGGTAAAGTTCCACGGCATCCTCTTGTTTAATTATGAGGGCAGTTGGCATTATACTTAAATACAGGATGGTTGTTTCCAACCAACCAGTTTAAACATAATTTGATGACGCTAGGTAGTTTTATGACTTGTACTATTGATTGAATAAGATGGTATGGTTACTTGATGAAGTTATCTAGCAGCATTATTAACTTCTGAAAATAAAATGAGCACATAACTTTTGTCCCAAAATTTCCTCATCACACGATCACCAGCTTTGCATTGCAGTATCTGTTTTCCTTTTATACGTTTGTTTGGTCCACATGCTTAGGGTATGATTTTTCAATTTTTTCCTCCTTGGCAGTGGCAGGCAGGATCAAGACAGCAGGCAGTTTCTTCTGGATTTGAACCAGACAAGAGTAGCTGGGGTTGGAATTGGTTGGAAAGATGGATGGCTGTCCGTCCTTGGGAGAACCATTTTGTACACATTAATCTGAGGGATGGAGTAACGGTACGAGATAATGGAGCCATGGATGGTAAAAATGGAACCAGGGCTAACAAGAAACCAATTCCATCAAACAATCATCCAAACCTTGCAAATCATAAAGCTGTACCCACCCTTTCTGATGGCTGTGGTTCTTCGCCTAGTAAGTCAGCAGGTTTGCAAGAATCATCAAACATTCAGCCTGTTAAGCCAAACTCTGAGGCAAATGTTGAAAATCCTATTGAAGAAGCTAACTCAAAACCTGGGATTGGGTCAAGATCTCACAGTAATCCAAAGGAGAGAACCTCACAGGCAGATAAGCAGGCCAAAAATCGATTATCCCTGCCTAACAGTGGTGAGTTGGTTCTCTTTCTGTGCATTTTTGTCTTTTCCTGTACTCTGGGGATCAGACAGCCACTTCAGGAGGCTGGAAAAATTATTAGGTGGCCTAACCCAGTCATTGCATTCCACTTCAGCCATTTTAAATTTATGCTTGGTAGAATAATGTTCAAAGGAACCGCATCTATCTGTAACTAGGTGCATATAGAGATAGTCCTCATTTACAAAACCTGAAACTCTTATCAGTAACATGTATACCTGTTTTAGCATAAATTAATTTACAATTTTGATTAGAAACTTCATGTAAACAGATTTATTTTGGAAATTCTAGTGTAGATATAGCAGCACAGTAAGCAATACCAAAATCCATGTGGAGAATTATGTATGTTACGATATGACCAGCCATTTCTAAACTTTATTTCTCATCTACTACATTAGCATTCATTTCTCATCTACTACATTAGCAGGGGGAGGTCCCGGGGCTCAAACAGCCAGACATCCTATTAGAACTAATGTGAAAGGTACACTCAGCTCGCAAAAGCCTGGTAGGGATAAACCTAAGATCAGTGGAAGTGGGGATTTAAATGCTAAAAAGTCAGTTCCACAGCACGCGGGTATGTAGTTTTCAAGAATCCCAAGTAAGAAGAACTACTCTATTTTCTCCATTGAGATTTGACCAGGTGTTTTGGTTGGTCTGTATATATAATGCCAAGCATTGAGTGTTGGCAACCACAATGTACAAGTTGTGTGTTAGCAACCACAAATGTACAAAGTTCCTCTATGAGGATGCTGATGCGGTTGTACGGTTTTGAGGAGGATAAGATTTGCTGGGTTGATGCATGTCTGTTGTAAGTATCCAATATTTGTTGTTGTGTTTTGCGTGATAACCTGGTATATTTATACTCGAATGTATTCCTTTCAGTGTGCGATTGTTTCCATTATGTTATTGTTGTTAGTTTTTCTTGTCAAGTTCCTATTGTATTCTTCTGAGAACGTGGAACACAAGAAAATATAATTGGTGTTAAGCAAACTACATTTTTCCCCTTAAACCTGGCTGCTTCATCTATGTAATTGTCGAACCAGTAGTGTATGAGACCTTAATCCTTGAATTCGGTTTGCTAGCAAAGAAAAGTTCATTTCTTTTTTCTTGAACGAGAATCTTCAAATCTTAATAGACCAAACTTAATTTGGCAATCTTTGTGAGTTTAATGAAATTAATTTTGATTCACTGTTATTATAAAAAGTTCTACTTTTAATTATATGTTATTAATGTAATAATGGATGATTTGATGGCATGATATTAAAGTTGAATTTTAGTTTAAGAGTTTATGAAGGAAATGCTGATGTTTTTAATAGTTATCACTTTCTGTAAAAGAATAATATCAATTATCAAGGAAGTACTCAAACAAGTACTAGCATGTAAATGATTGTAAAATGTTATTGCGAAATTCTTTTTCCTCTTTTGTGCAACAAAATATTGCTTTAAAAGTCAACAAAGTGTTGGTGGGTAATAATATGTAAACATATTTGGAAGTGCTCGATGAGCAGAGGTACACTCTGATGCTAAACTCGACAGCTTTCCATGACCTAAACTTTACCCCTTGAGAATTTAATCAAGACTGGATCCAATCTAAGAGATACGTTACCTGCTCCCTGCAAAGTCAGCAAATCTTGCTGTCATTATTTATTAATTTCTATGTTAATTCTGTTCATTTATTCTTGGTCGAATTACTTTCACTCATTATTACCTACCTTCTTAGTTCTTACAGTACCTATTTGTCGGCATCTTTTTTACTGACCCTTTTTTCCTTTTTTTGGGATCAGAATAGCTTTTTTTCTCCCTTGAAATATTTGGCTTACATTTTGTTTTTCTTTTGACTCAGTTATCGTTAACGAGTAGTATTATCAAAGAGAAAACATTGTCATCGATAATAACTCGTCGATAATAACAATCGATCCGATTAATCTTGGTACACTTATCATCATCAACCAACTACTCCTACACATATTGCATTTATTTTATCGAATTTAATTTTGGTTGAGAACTTCAATTTCTCATCAAATTTTAATAAATGTGGCGTTACTTGTGAATGTTGACACGCCAACAACAGCAACATCACACACTCCACCGTCAGAGATAGCACCACAGAAAGAAAAAAAAAAAAAGAAGAAAAGAAGTGAGTCCCCAAACCCGGATGAACTGTCCCCAATCCCACACACCCTGTACCTGTCTGTAGTCATGTACCCACCACCATCCATCCATCCATCCACCCATTAACCCCTTTCACCCCCCAGCCTTACCCCAAAACCAAACCAAACCAAACCAAAAAAACGACCCAATTCATCATATCATCAAATCATCTCCTTCAGCCAATTTCCCTTCCCTCGCTCAACTCACCAAAGTCACCTTCCTTCCTATCTTCCTCCTCACTCTCCCTTACTCGGCAAAAACACCAACCTCGCCTCACTCTAAACTAAGCACGCTCCTCCGATCCAACCCAACCCTAAATATCCCCTTTTCCACAGTTCCACTCCCATCTCGCTCTCTTTCCAAAAATCCAATCTTTTCCACTTCCTCTGTGTATTCACATTTACACATACACACACACACACACACCCCCACCCCGCATCATCACTATTGTAGCTGAATCCCTCCCCATTTCCCAAAATTCCAGGCCACACACCCTCATCCCCCCAACAACCACCACCACCACCACCATCACCACGGCTCCACTACCACCACCACCCTTCCACCAGCGCAATCCTCCACCAATTGAGGATAACACCAACCTCAATGTTCTCAACACCATTCATCCTCACCTTCTCCCTCCTCCTCTCCCTCCCTCTCCTCTTCTTCCTCGCCCCACGCAACCTCCCTCCCCGCCACCCAACCCACCCTCCCATCCCCTCCTCCGACGAACAATCCGACCTCTCCCTCTTCACCCGCGCCCTCTCCCTCTCCCACCACTCCTCCCCATCACACAACCACCCTTCTAGAACCTTCCACCTCTCCACAAAAAAAAACCCTTCCCTCAAAATCGCCTTCCTCTTCCTCACAAACACAAACCTCCACTTCTCCCCCTTATGGGATCGCTTCTTCCACAACACACCCACTTCCCTCTACAACATCTACGTCCACGCTGACCCAACCGTGAACCTCACGCGCCCAACAACCGGCTCGTTCGCCAACCGTTTCATCCCTTCCAAGAAAACCTACCGCTCTTCCCCGACTCTCATCTCCGCCACGCGCCGCCTCCTCGCCACCGCCATCATCGACGACCCCGCCAACGCCTACTTCGCCGTCCTCTCCCAGCACTGCGTCCCCTTACACTCCTTCCACTACATCTACAACTCACTCTTCATCTCCAAAACGTTCGATAAAACCGAACCGGATCCGGATCCGACCCGAACCGGGATCCGAACCAGGTACCGGAGCTTCGTCGAGATCCTCTCCGAGGCACCGAGGCTGTGGAAGAGGTACGTGGCGAGGGGTAGGAACGTGATGATGCCGGAGGTTCCGTTCGAGAAGTTCCGGGTCGGGTCGCAGTTTTTCACTTTGACCCGAAAACACGCTTTGGTTGTGATCGCGGATCGGAAACTTTGGAGGAAGTTCAAGTTGCCTTGTTATAGGGAAGATGAGTGTTACCCTGAGGAGCACTATTTTCCTACCCTGCTTTCAATGGCGGATCCTGAGGGTTGCACAAAGTACACGTTGACGAGGGTGAATTGGACGGGTACGGTTAACGGGCACCCGTATACGTATCGGGGCTCCGAGGTGTCTCCGGAGCTGATCATGAGGCTGAGGGAGTCGAATCATTCGGAGTCTTACCTCTTTGCAAGGAAGTTTAGCCCTGATTGCTTGGAGCCCTTGATGAGGATAGCGAAATCGGTGCTTTTCAAGGATTGAAAAAACTGATTTTGGGCAATGTAAGTGTCTTTGATTTGTTTCTATTTTTTTTTGGTGACTTTTTAATGGGTTTTGTTTGGAATTTAGTTTAGATGCGATTATCAATGGTGGGATGGTCTAAGGTTTTGAGCCTTACTGATATAGTGATGATATGTCAACTTTTGTAGTTTTGATCTTGTTTCTTTCTGTGTTTTTTTTAATGGTGATTTTCTGTGGTTTTGGGTTGGTATAGATGCAATGTTGCTAGTGGGGTGGTATAAAGTTTGGAGCTTTAGTGATATATGTCAATTTTGCAGTTTTTCGGGTTGTGGAGTGTGCATTTCTATTTTGTAGATGCTTGTTTTTTGTGTTTTTGACTGATTTTGTTTCAGTTCTTCATTTGGTTCTTAATTTTTCTCTTTGCATTGTTGAAGTACCTCACCGGTATTTCCTGGGGTTTATTCATTACTTGGGAGCTTTTTTTTTTTTTTTTTACATTTGGGTAAATGTAAAAGGGAACATTTTATAGGAAGTAACATTTTTATTTATTCCATCGGATGTATGTATGCATTTTGGAAACTTTGAAACATATGGTAACTTCCTCGTTAGTTAAAATGAAAAGCAATTCTGGCATTGAGGGGCAGTGATTTGGAGGGAATTTGAAAGTAATTAGTTTCCATTTTAAACCAATATATGTACATATAACTGCAGTGGTGTTGTATTGGCAATTGGATTTGCATACCATTTGTGGAATGTACTATTGGTTGTAGGCATTTATGATGAGGAAACGGTCTGTGGCATCTTATAGTAGAATAATGATATTGTTCCTAGTTCAATTACTCTGTTGGAAGCTATTTTCTGGATTCTTTCTTTTTAGTTTGCTTGCTCAATGTACAAAATACACGCACCTCGCAACACTTGCCAGTCCTGGCATTGTTAGAAGCCTTTTGCTTTTTGATTTCTTTATCAGATTCTGCGGATGAGCTTACTTGGTTCAATCAAATTTTTTTATCAGGTGGAAGAGATTTGTGGTGAAATCAAATTGCTTGCTGTTGCAGTAGCTATTATATAGCTTGAAGGTGGGGTACATAGTTTGAGGAGGCATGAACAACAGCCCACAATCAATATACCTTCAACTCTCTGAGAGAGGCTTGAGATTTAAGTTTTTTGAGGAATTAAATGAGGAAACAGAGAAATGGGCAGAACACCTGCGTGAGTTGAAAAAGAAACAGAACGGGTGCTCTAGTCAAGTGTCTTTCAGTTGGTTTAAGTGCCTGAGTAAATGCCATAGAAGATTATGTGTAGGTAGTTTTGTCTTTTGTGGATGATGTACATAGCCATCCAAAAACATTGATGAAAAAATGGTCCACGATATACTACTTTTGGATTAAACGAGTGCTGTTGCCTAAACGTATGGCAACAGTGACTGCATAAAATAAGAAAAAGTAAAAAAAAAAAAAAATCAAAGTCCACAATCGGCTATTCTTCAATTGATCCCCTAATATGCAACCTTTGCTCTTTTCATCTGCTCCTGTTTCCCGATTCCATTTGCCTCCTCCCTTTTTTCTTTTGTTTCTTTTTGGTTCTTTCTGAGTCTGCGATTGCTTTCTTTAGTGGAAAAGTATCATATAGTGGCTATTGGAAGTATCATATAGTGGCTATTGTTTCAGCCCATAGAGAATCATATAAAGGAAAAGTAATGAATCATCCTGCAGAATTGTGTTGAGTGAATGGTCGTGGTATCATATTCTTTCCCTCTTGGAAGCGAGATATTGTTATTCGTGAATATAACGATATGACTTGTATATATCACGGGGACTGATACTTGGCTGTAGCCAGTGTTGAGTGTTGCACATATTTGCAGGAGATTAATCTGAAGTAATCTGAAAATTCATGCTATATCACTAAGGTTTCATTAAAACAACGATGCTCCTGCACTAATAATGCAGTCAACTGTTTGTTTTATTTTAATTGTATCAGTACCTGTTCATGGTTTTACTAACATGAGTGGTATGTCATAAAAGAAAAATATAAAAATTTTGTTATAATAGACTTCAAGACTATTATATCAATCCATCAATTACTAAGTCTTTTTGCTTTGATAAGATGGTACTCCTATGTTAAGAAGAAAGATCCTAATCTAATCTATTTTAAGAGTAAATGACTTGTGCAGTCTCTTAAAAATTAAAATTAACATGTGATTTCTTAAGATTTTAAGAATAAGTAATGTTTAATGTATAATAAAATTATATAATAAATGTACACTATATTTTTATTACTGTTGGATGTGATAAATGAATGAGATGAGTGGGAATCACATATCATATATAATGATGATAAAATGTGTGATGTGTATTTATTATACACCAAATATTATTTTTTAATAATGGATTATATTAGTCCTTTTATATGTATACGATTATTTAAACAATAATAGAATTACACATTTATATGATAACATAATGTTAATTGATATATATGTCATTTAAAATGGAATAGAGTTTAAAATGACTTATTTTGATTGTTGAAATTCACAAAATGAGTCATTTAGATCTTTATTATAAGTCATAAAGTAATTCATTTTGTGTAATTTTAAATACTAAAATGAGTATAATATATTTTAAAATAGCTTTATTTAGCTTGTTCTAACATTTTAATGACACGTTATTATTATACTATGTAATATGTGTAAGTCCATAAAAAAAAATTAATGCAACATCCGTAAATCTACTAAAGAAAAACTAACAAAAGACTAATATATTTACAATTTTTAATCTTTAGGAATCTCAGACTTAATTTTTTTAATTTTGAAAGACGAAATAGCTCAAGACAAGTAAAGTGAGGATCAAATAGGGTATTGCCCCTATTTTAATTTGCTTAATGTAAGTGCCATACAAGAGTGCACATTTTTTCTCCTGAACGTAACATTACAAGGGTATGGACAATGAGCATCATAGTTAATTATAGTCATATAGTAGCGACAAAAACTGAAGGTGTCGGTGGAGCAGGGCCTCTCTCTCTCTCTCTCTCTCAATAACAAGCAAAAGGTCCCAGCTGTACGAATTAGGAATGTGATCACAGGTCAAGGACAGAGAAAGCCAAACCCCTTTGTTTGCTTCGCCATAAAGGGGTGGCCCACATGCCCTTTCCTACCCCCTTCATTTTTCTATGTATTGTCGCACACTTGTACAAACCGACAAACAGTTCCTCATCTTCGTAGTTAGTAAGATTGAAAATCCATCGGCATCATCATCCCCGGGAGGGATTCCTTTCATTTTAATTTCTAATCCTCCCAATCTAAAACTAGCCAAAAATGTGTTCCTACTACATAACACTAGACTATGATGAACACAATTCAATCTATTTTGGGGTTAGGTGATGACGGTGTTTAATCATCTGTTAGATGAAACTTTAATTTTATTTATATTTACATTAATTTTATGAGTTTTTCTTTGGTAATCTTTTATTTTCAATTATTGTGATAGAATCTTTAATTTTTTATATTAGAATAAATTGAGTTATTAGAACATGTGACACATTATTAATTATAAATAAATAAATAAATAATAATAATACTTTTAAATTTTATAAGGGTATAAGAGAAATTCTCAAATTTTAATACGCTTTTAATTTTAAATATGTAATATTATTAATTAGTTATATTTTATTTCTGTATAATTTTTAGATAGTTGTAAAAATTGTAAATCTCTTTTAATAAAATGTTTATACATGAATGAATGACTGGAAATAGTTATTAAAATTGAATATTTTATATTGTTGCATAAAAATAATTTAATTAAATAAAATATCTTAATTTTAAAATTTTTTTGGACATGTCAATCTAAATTGGCAGTAGTATAAGCACATGTAAATATTATAATGAATTACATTAATCAGCTGAGACACTTGTTGATCGGTAGGGGGATAGGAATAGCCGAAAACTAAAAGTTAGGTAAGTTGCTGGCTCGATTACCACCAAATTTTGACATTCATCCCATGTTCCATTTTAAAAAAATGAACATTTGTTTTGTACGTAAAAATGCACAATTTATTTATTTATTTATTTTTTGGGCATCTGCCATGAATGCACTAAACGCGGCCACCTGCGTTGAAAAATCTAATGAATTAGCTCGCAGGATCTATAAAAATGTGTCCTTTTTTTTATAAGTTATTTACTAGTATTTTTATATCCATAAGAAAAAGAAGGAGGAAAGAATAAAGTTGATCTCTTTTTGCCGAGTTTTGCGCAAAGTTCCCTTGGGTTGGAAGAAATGAATGCACTAAAGAGGCACATCAATGTAGTTTTCACCTTCCTGGAAACACAAGCAAACAATCAAACGAGATCTTGAGACAATTATACATTTAATCATTAACCATATTGGACATAATAATCCCATGTAACCCACCTATATTCTAGGTATATAAACATGTCCTAAAGAAACCTTGCCTAGATATGCCTTCAAGAACGATGTGCAAATTTTGAATTCCAATTTAGAACGCGTGTCTTTAGTTTTGGAGGCATGACTTACTATTCTTGAGAGGTCTAAGAACTAAGATAATTCATCACGGGCCTTTAAAAGTCCAATTTCGTTGGTTAAAATACACACACACATATACAGAGTTGAAAAATCTGATCGCTAACTCCTTGTATAAGGTAAAAAGAAATGTACAGTATCAAATTAATAATAGATCCATTACCAAATAATAATAATAATAATAATTTATGCTTCATGCTGTCTTGGATACTTTAGCCTGTGACAGAGCTAACGCGGCAATTTTGCCGACCAGGTTTTATAAAATTCTTCCTGTTGTTCACGTGACAGTGCTTAATCACCATAACCACGTGATTAATATTAAAGCATTTATTCATTTTACGTGTGTGTTGTGTCTTTAATTTATTAATTAATTCTACATGGGTTGAAACTTGAAATTAGATTTACAGGTAGATGGTCAATAGATCATTGTGACTATTATTATCCTATTGAATTGAACGGAAATTGTGCATGTTCAGAACCATTCTGTCAGGGAAGCTTCATGACTATGGAAGAGAGGTCTCCACTTGCGGTTGTTGCAAACGGCACACAAACTGTGACAAAGTTTCAACCCATGTAGAATAATAGTCAACTTTTGTCATGACAAAATCCTGCAGATATGATGACAAAAGTTGTAGCACGAGATAAGCTTCAACTTTGTGCCGAGTTGATCGGCATGGATCCTAGATGATTCTTTCTGAATTACTTCTGCTCGGTGGAGGGAGAATTGTGGGGACCAGCCGAAAAATTTGAAGCAGCGGGGAGAGATTTTTCAATGGCGTGAGCAGTGAAATCACTGTTCACGCATGATGTCGATCTTTACATAAGATTTTTAACGCATTTGAACGATTGAAATCACTGTTCACGCGTAAGTCGGCGCGTAAGGAGAATTTTCAACGCGTGAACAGTAAATTAATTACTGTGCACGCATTGAGCTCCTTCTATACATAGAGGCGTTTGCCCAGTTGATGGATCATAAGCAGCAGCACAGATATAAAGTGCAAAGGAGAGAAAAATAACGAAAGTGTGTTATTTTTCCGAGAGTGAAGGAAAATCGAGAGTGTGAGTAAATTCCAGAGAGTGTCGGGCGTGGGTATATACACCAGGAATATTTCTCGGGTATCATGTTTATTACTCCTTGGCATCGCAAAAGTGTAGTATTTGAATAGGAGGGTTCACCGGAAACACTATATTTACCTCTTGGGTTGGAGAGTGTGGAAAGGATATTGTGTAATTATCACGAATATAGTGGAATATTCTTGAGTTTGTCGTGGTTTTTCCTCCCGTATTTGGGGGTTTACGTTAAAAATTCGATGTGCGTATTTCTTGATCTATTTTGGTGGTGTGAATAGTGGCGTGGGTCCCACCACGGTGAATAGTAACTCAATTTACTATTCACGAGTATAGTGATCTGATTCTTGAGTCTTTGTCAGTGTGAATAGTGACAAGTACGTGAATAGTGATCGGATCGCTGGATTACTATTCACCCCAGTATTTATTTTATTGTGACGATTGGTAGATTTAATTTATCGGATTTATTTTGATCTTCGTTACACATTAGCGTCGTTTAATTCTGTGTGAATCGATCTGCAACAAGTTTTACACCGGTTAGAGCTTATGAGAATATGATAACTTAATATTTTGGTAAATTAAAACTCTCATTGAATAGCTTGCATTTTTCATTTGATTCAGTGGTAAAAGTATGGGAATGGCAGGCTGCAGAACTTGCGTAAAGCTTGCTAATTGTCTTAAGGGACCCTTCCACCAGCCAAGTATAACATTGTTGTACCAAAAGATTTTAATCTTCCCTGAATTTTGTTTGCTTCGGTGGGATGGTTGGTCTAGCAATTTTGTGATTGCTGCTCTTTGCCTCCTCAATTCATTGATATTTAACAGATTTTCCATATCAAATGTTGGTTTAGAACCATATATGAAGAATGTAAAAATTTTGGTAGACTGCAACTTCTTTTTCTCCCCTTTATGAACACTTGAATGCAATTTGTTTCCTAAGCTTAAATAACTAAAATGTTAACCAAAGCTATGCCTTTGACATGATCTCAACGAGTCTAGAAAGGAAAGGGAGAGAGATATCGGCGAGTTAGAATTCAGGGTTTAATGCCTGCTTTCTTTCATGTATAAGAATGAAATTCTATCTACTTTCGGTTTTAAGCAATTTACAGCAAATCAAAATCCGTCTGCACCCCAATAAAAACTACATGAATGCCAAGAGAATTTCAACTATCATGAATTGTTAGAAAAGAATGCAGTAACGATTTCTCTCCACATGGAAAATATGCTGCAGAGCTAGAAACGTAGTGTTGCAGTTCATAAAATTAATGAGACTGAATTGATGACAAGAGAGTGCAGCTTCTGCAGCTTCAACATTCCATCTTCCATAAGACTTTGTAAACCATTTACAAGGGATGATAAACTGCAGAGAAATGGGAAAGGACCAGTGGACAAGAGGAATGCACCTTCCTGAGTTTAGGGATCTCATGAAGCAAGATTGCTGAGGCTAAAATAGAGACTTCTCTGCTGAAATGCATTTATAGCATAATCAACTTGAATGTGGCCGAACTGTGATTTAAATCGAAGTCCATATCCCAATCCAACACCGGATCCTGGTTTACCATGCCTCAATGCTGGATTTCCTGAATTTCCAATAGATCAATACCATGAGAGCACATTCAATATTGACCTGGGCTGGAGGCTAAAAAAAAAAAAAGTGTGCTGGGCACAAACATTATCAAGTGGATCAATTTAAGATGAAAACAGAACGAAAACCAGAATCTTTGACAACTAAACACCCCTGCCCCAGAGGGGAAAAATAACCTGTCAGTGAAAACTCAGTTAAGTATAACTAAAATATAATGGCTGATCTAGGATTAACCACTGCACTTAAGGATATGCTTTTATATAACATGTCCCACTTACAAGACATTAGAGTATTACGGAGTACCCAAGTCATCGTAAACTCATAACAGAACTATAACTACGTTAAGAGGGACACTCATTGCTTGAGATTATGGTCTAGCTCTTGGATGATTACAATTGTTGTCCTTGTGTTACTAGACACAATGGTTCCAAGTGGCTTCCTCCAACCAGAGTGGTGGATAAAGAACCATTAACTCAATTCTTTGTATGCCAAGCCAAAAGTAAACAGTATTTAATTGTGTTAGAATGATTAATAAAAATATCAGAATAATAATCAAGAAAAAAACAGTAAAAAATAATTTGGAAGTTAATTTGCAAGTAACTTGATTAGGCTGAGCAGAATGATACTACTCACCAGGTACAAGATGTCCTGACCGCAAGTCTGTTCCACAATCCAAAAAAATGGCACCTTCCAACATCTTATTCTATAGTAAAGAACCCATCAAGTGATTTAGTTCACGGCACTTCAATTTAACAATGTACATGATAAATTCAAAAGATGCATAAAATGAGCACATGTTTGTCTGTTTGTTTATGTGCTAACTAAAGGAGGAGAAATATAAATAAACTTAACGAAAGAGATGAAGTCAGTTAGTTCTTTGTTTTTAAAAGGTAAGGCAAGGCATGCTCCCAGCACCAGATCTCAGGAATTTTAAATGCTTCAATCATGTACAAGGCGTTCTCTAATTGTAAGTGAGGAAGCAAAGTCAGAGGGCAGGATGGGTGATCTGACCTGCCCAATTCCAAAAGCCCACAAGAAAAATAGATCTCGTTTAAATATTTCATTGAGTGAAAATCAAAATATTTTCACAGAAATGACAAGTCAAGATTCTTAATTTATCAAGGAAGATATGACACTTAACAGTAGGACTTTAAACTTTGAAGCCAATAATGCCATGAGCAAAGTGCAGAGAAGAGGCTTGCCAAGAGGTTAGGGACACTATCAATTTAAACCATTTGCACATGCTGCATATGAAATAAAGTCATAAATCAAACACAGCCAGGCATATGATATCCTGTCAACCTATTCCCAGAAAGGGATATATAATTTCCCATGTGATGTGTTAAATGTTCATCAGAACCAGGGATGTTAGACATCTCAACAACTATAGTTGTAAAAGGAATTGTTGTCAAAGGTAGGAAACATGGCATCATGCCTACTAGCACCTTACTAGACATAGCAGCACTACAGTATAAATCTTCGAAGTGGTAAGCAAGCTCTTTATCAAAACTAGAGCTGTTTTCCGGTATAAGAATATCCTAGGAAAAGAATGTTACAACTCTGTCTTATTTCGCCTTGTAATTTATGGGGTTGCTGTTTATAAAGCTATTGCTTACCAATGGGAGTGTTAGTTCGCTATTAGCCACCAGACAAGATCGCCCAGATCCAACTGCTCCTTCCCCATACCCTCGCACACTCCCAATCCCTCCGATGGAAAATGCTTGGTAAGGAGCCATGTCCCCAACAATTGAACCACCTGTAAGTCTGTCAGAAGAAAAGGTCAGGATAAATAATAATGAAAGAAAAAAGGATATTATTACATAGTTAACTGTTTGTGTCACGTAACAGGAAGAGGAAATGGAAACAGGGCAATCAAATTTCAGGTTGAAATTGGGATTCATGATGTAGGAAAGATGTGAAATAGAAAAGTATATATTCATTTAAGATGCCAGAAAATACCAACCTTGTCAACAGAAATGCTGGTCCAAGTTTGATTCCTTTGGAAGCAACAAATTTAAATCGATTAAAGATTAGCCACTTAGAAAGAACTGGAACGCCTTGTTCTATTTGGAGATTAAACTGAAACAGATAGGCATCCAGTCAGCAAAACAAACACACAACAATATTCTTTTAATAAAAATAACTACAAAACTAATTGATTCACAATCATATATAAAAAGGAAGCAAACTGGAAATATGAATATATCTCATTACATGGAAAAAGCTATGATCATTTGCCTTTGCATATCGAGACTCTTGCTTTAACACCACCATACTGTCATGTGAATTGCCACTGTAACAAGCAATGTACATAATATGGTCAAATCAGTCCAATATTTCAAGGAATGGAATATTTAATCCATGATTACCTGCAAGTCAAAGGAAACCCATCATAATCTCTACTTATAGAATGACCATCATCGTTTAATGGATGAATATGCTGCACGACAGTTTACAATGATTAGTTTCCACATTGTCAAGCAAGGGAACATATGCAGGTTGGGCTTTAATATCATGAATTCATGACAGATTCCCAAAAAAATTTAGCCGAAGTGCTGAACCTCAAACTTTATACTGGTTGTGCTGCTCCATTTTGTACTTGCAGGTTCCTTCATGTCCAGCCCAACTGATAACCGAGATAAATTTACACCTCCACTTCCCGCACGAGAGAAATTGTTTACAGGTATACCATGGACTCCAATCTCAGGTGCAAGAGAATGCTAGAAGAGGAATAAAATAATATTTAGAATATGCCACAACAGTCTCACCCAAATTTATAAATTTCACATATTAAACAACAACAACAACAACTAAGCTTTATCTCACAAGGTGGGATTGGTAACATGGATCAGATGACACCATTGTTGTCATAAATAACTCGAATTAATTTGTAGATTTCAGATATTAAACAACTTAAATTAATTTAGCCCGAGGTCATCCGGTACCAGTAGGCAGGAAGAAAATTCCATTAAAAAAATAAGCTCATTTAACAGGATGGCATCGCAACATCTCTCATACAATAATAAAATACAACAATTATTAAAAGAAAATGGGGGCAACCTGTAATACAAAAGACTGCTGAGCAAGCCATTCTGGTCGTGGCCTCCTATAGGCAACCAAGACATTTGAATCATACAGACCTTTGTCCCACGAAACATCAAGCTTCTCACTTCCACCAAATAAATTTGGGTGTTTGATGCAAAGACTAATCCCAAATAAATAAATAAAATCATTACACAACTATGGGATAACCAATGTCCTCATCAATCCAATGGATAACACAAAGTTACAAGCTTTACAACACAAAAACAAAGCAAAATGAGATTCTACTCACCTCCCAATAACCAGCGAAAGAGGACTACCAGAACCCCTGTTGGATGAAAACACAAGACATTTTTTCTTTTCAGTTTAAATTGATTAATTAACTAACTGAATAAAATAAAAATCACTTTTTTCTTTTTCATGAATGGTATTTAATTAATTAGTAAAAATGAAGCTAGCAAAAACCTGAGGGCAGGGAGCATCAAAGAAGCACAAAGCTTGTGAGAAAAATCAACATGAACGTCAATCTTTGCTGCAACCAAAAAAGGAAAAAAACAAAAACAAAAAAAAGAAAAAAACACGGTCACATCACAAGTGATTTTCGCAATTGAGGGGGAGATGTATAAGCATAATCTTCTTCTAACCTTTGCCAGCATGGATGCTCTTCTGAGCTCCCATCGTATTAAATGTGCATCAACCATTAAAATTCACAAACACACCCTATGTTTTTTGAATGCATGAATTTCAAGAGGCACCAATGTTTCTAAGATTTTATATCCCACGGTATTAAGTAATAATCATGCACAGACACGACAATGCGGCGTCGTTTTGCAAACTGCGTCCGCACTGTGATTGGCAGTGGGAAGAAGAAAGAAAGAAAGAAAGCTGTTCTTTGCTTCCAACTTCTGTTATCCCTTTTGCTTCGTTGCACTCCACTCGCCCACAAAGCATCGCGCACGTGACGCGCACGTGACGATCATGGGCCAGGACCCAATAAAATGGGTTCAATTACTCGGCCCAGTAAAACGCCGGCCCAATAAAGATATTTAATGGGCCGTGACGAATTTTTTGACACGCCTTCTGATTTGTCGTCTTCTCTTCCTACTACCAGTGGTGGGTGATGGAGCCACCGTTGGCGGCGGCGATGAAAGACAAAGAAAGGTTTCAGATTCTGCACATACCGGAAAATGAGCCGCATGACCTTCACAATCAACCCACTGGTGATTTTATCAAAAACCCTCCCATGAGCTCTTCCTTTTTAATCCTTTTTGTGAAATTTTGTGTTTTTCTGTGCAGAGAGTGTTTTTGCTTCAGCCATTGACCCAAAATTAGCAAACCAGATTGTGAGGTTAGCTTTTTGCTCATCGACCCATTAAGCATTTTTACGTGTTTGTTGGTTCAGAAGCTTAAATTTTGAATTTTGATTGCATTTGAGTGTGACTGTGAGATAGAGATACATGCATTTGTGAACTAATCTATGGGAGTTGTTTGAATTTTCTTGTTAGGCGTCTGAATCAAATGGCTCCACTGGAAAATCTCCGTCATGTGAAACGAATTCGGAAGAAAATTATTGAAGGAGGTCTGAGTTTGCTTAAAAATTATATAGAAAAATGTGAAATGAGTGGTTGTGCATACGCATTGAATGTGCTATAGGAGCATGCGAAAATTTCTCATGTGTGCGCATTAGTACAATTTTATGTTGCTTTGTTCCATGTAATTTTGAGCTGTTCCTGTTAGTAATAGACCAAGCGAGTTGCTTACACTTGGTATGTGTATTTTTTTCACAGGAGAAGTACAGCTATCAGTGATCCTGTGTTTGGCCTCTGAAGGTGACGTTCAATTGGACAGCGTGCCACCTCCTCTCCAGGAATTGATCAGTTCCTATCAGTTGAGTCCTTTTATCACAAAAGTGGGTCTTCTTTTATTTTGGTAATTTTTTTTTTAACGGAGCTAATGCTTGCTTATATTATGGTTTGATATAGAAATGTATATGATGAAAATAGATGATCAGCTTCTAATTGCTTATGATGAGTTTTGACTGATTGAAGCTGTAAATCTATCAGGTAATGATGGTGTAATGGTTGGCCAATTGCTTTTCATTTTCATATAAGTAATTTCATGTTTTAAGTTAACGGCAGTACGTTAATCATTAAAATTTAAAATTGAAGCATTAGCATTTCTTTTTTCTCTTCCTTTATTAGTATTCTATAGCTTGCTAACCTAGTCACAAATTTAAAAGGAACAGCAAATCCTCAACACTGGAAATAAGTTATTTATATGTCAATGGAGTTTTAGTTTTATGTATCATGTGTCTACCAAATGTTGATCCAAGTACAAAGCTCTAGGTCTCTGTTAGTCAATGGCTATCCCAATTTTTTTAGGGTGCACTATCTATGAAGAGAAAATAATGACTTTTGATCTATTTGAGAGATTATTGTGAGTTTTGGTTAGAATCCTGAGGATTCCTGGTTCTTGTTCATTTTACATCAGTTGGTTCATGCTTTAAATTTGAATTTGATTGACTTTAGGTCTCCAAATATGCTGCGACATCAAAAGAAGAGTGGCAAGAGCAATGCAAATTTTGGCCTACGTCATATCATCCAAGGACTTAGTAAGCTTTATATTGTTATTCTATAGTGCTTCGCTTTCATTATATTATCATTGCTGCCGTTCCTTCTATCAGGAAATCCAAAATGGTCGGGGCCATTTAATTATATGGAAGTCCAAATAACTTGTGAATGAAGTTTATAATCTGATAAATAAAGCAGTCCATATTAAGATAATATGTGGTTGTTATCTAAATGCCAAGAGGGTCAGGGACTTAATATAAAAGATTATATCTATGAAAGTTCCAGGTTAACCGTTGTATCTAGTTGGCTTGGAGGTATACAGAAGTAACTGTAATTGCTTGCAGTACCTAGTGGTGTGAGCACCCTTGTGTTTGTGATATCCAGTATGTAATTATCCTTTTCAATTTTCATAATAACGCAGGCTTGTTTCCAATTTGATATTTCTGGTCATCATAACATGATGTACAAGACTTTTCTATTTATGGATCTAAGCATGTATATCCAATGGATAAAAACTAGGGGTGTTGGGAGTTTGACTGAGAAAGGGGAGTGTTGATGTTTTGGATTATGTAAATAATGGAGGACCCTCCGGTGCATCAAGATCTAGTTTTATGCATGGGAAAAAAATCTTCTCATCATGGAGCTTTTGTCTAACATATTTACATGCTGACATTATTTATTTCTCTGGGTGAAGTTTTGTTGGGCTCATACATTGGATATCTCATCATGCTATTTGGTTTCATTTTTTTGTCAATAATCTTATTATCTCTTCATTGATAGTGCAAAACATTGTCTTGAATGAGAATAACTCATTTCTTCTGGTTGCGTCTTGGCTTTTTTAATCAAATTACAGCAACATTGATGGCATTACTGGATTTAGCGAGGAAGACTCGCAGTCCGTTTTCAAGTTTATGCAATCAGCTATTGAGTTGGCAACATCTGATGGCTTGGTAAATATGCAATTCTTTTCCCTTTTCATATATTACGTGCACAAGAAATGTGAAATGATGCAGTCATACTTGGCTGTACTGATTTAAGCTGCTTTTCTCTTTCTGATAATTCTTTACTGCATGAGTAACAGGTTGAACTATTTTTAATTTGGTCCCTACATAACTTGCTGAATCAATAATGTCTAGCTTTTTCAACTGCTGCTTACTTAAAATTTGATCTGTTTAGGTAGTCAATGCTGCAGTGATAGTGGATCCTTCGGCAAAGAAGATAATTTCAAGTGCACGTGATCAGGTTTTTGCTTGGAGCATTTGCAAAGAAAACAGTAGCATCAACTCCAGCTGCAATAGAAAGGCAGAATTCTTCAGTTCTGATTTTATTTCCAATAAATTTTCACCACATGAACCATTGGAAGTGAACAGTTCCTCCAATCAGCTCAAACAACCATATACAGGTGTTTCTTGTTTATATCCCTGGCAATGGGCTGAGCAGAAATCACATTCACAGAGTTCATATTATTGGCACCCTCTGCGACATGCTGCCATTGTAGCTATAGAATCATCTGCTGCCAGAGATAGATTTCTTTTTCCCAGTGAGGAGCGCATTGAAGAAAAATATTTGGAACTGGGTCACGAGAATTCTTCTTGGATTGGCTCTCCTGCAAAGAGACAGAAAACTGTACGTGCAAATGTAAGTATACTATTTAAGGAACTAGGCTGGAGTATACTTTAATAACCAGATGCAGCTGCCCATCTATATGAAGTGTTAACTCTTCCACTCTTAAGTATTAAGAGTATCTTAAACTTGAGGTGTAACTTTCTTAGTTTCACCAAACTTGTTGTGTAGGAAACTTTGTGGAGCTTTTTATGACCTTAATATACCCTTGAGTTTGTGGTTTATGTATTATCTTAAGTCTGCAGTGTCATTTGGATGTAAAAATATAGTAGAGTGGTAAGGGGCAGAACCATGCATTTACTTGACGCATAATATATTTGCAACAGTTGTCCAAAGAACTGTTTCAAAGGAAAACCTTTTACTTCTTGATAATCTAGATCCAATGAAGCATCTCACACCAACGTTCAAGATTGGCAATAGGGGAACATACGATACATATGCAGTGGCATTTACTTTGATTATATTTGTTGGTCATTTGAGTATGTTGTGTTGAAACAAGTATTTAGGCATTGGATTATGGAATTTCAGGTTGAGGATGATGATCAATCGAATGCTCATAGTCAGACTTCTGATCAGCTGTCAACACGACCTTACTTATGCACTGGTTATGACATCTATCTTGCTTGGGAACCATGCACAATGTATGCTTAAGATACTTCTCTGGCTTTGAAACACCTCCGTGTCTTTGTTGATGTCTGTTGAATTTTGGATTTGTTTTATTTGCTCAACATGGTAAAATAATAGGATATGGGCTAGCATTATAAATTCTCCTTTTCTTCTTGCATACCCTTTGCAACATAGAATGGGAGAAACTCTTGGGATTCTCCTTTTGGTGAAGTTTCACTTTCAGATGGTTAAAACATCTGCCGTGGTTTGTTTTTCTGGTATATTTGCCTAAATTTCCCTTCCACTGTGATGTCAGGTGTGCTATGGCCCTTGTCCATCAAAGAATAAGGAGGATATTTTATGCTTATCCGAATCCTAATGCGGGTGCCTTGGGCAGTTTTCACAGATTACAGGGAGAGAAGAGCTTAAACCATCATTATGCTGTTTTCAGGGTTTTGTTACCTGAAGAAACCCTCCATAAATGCAATACTGAAGTCGCAGAAACAGAGGAAGCTGGTGTTTGTTAACTAGCACTGTCGCAGACGTAGCTTCTAACGTTGCAAAGGAAGATGAAGGCTATTTGCTGGGATGAGTATTAGTGAATTTTGAACGTTTTGTAACTTGTTAACTGTTAGAACGGTTTTCTGATATTACTTGCATTCTAATTCTCATTTTTATGGCTTTTTTTCCTGACACTTTTTCTTTTTGGTCGTTGCCAAGGAAAACATGGTCATGTTGTGACACAATTGTACTAATGTAGCTAATGTATTGATAGTGATTTGTTTAAGTCAATTACCAATCTAATACACTTTCTGAAAATTTTGGTGGAGTTTAAATTCTTGCAAATCACAGCTTACTATAGTGATTTTACTAATTGCAGCATGTTACATATTAAAATTAAGAAGACAAGTAAGGATTATGTTTCTGTCAAAAAAAAGAAAAGCCCACCTTGCAGCTTTTATCCTACAAAGGCCCTTTCGGAATTATAAATTGTTTTTGGGTTATCATTACGGTTAGAATAAAAATATGAAAAAAATTCCTTTGTAAAGCTAAAAATAGCTTTGAAATGGTAAATTTTTTTATAAAGATATTGTAAAAATTTCCTTAAAAATTCAGCTGAAAATGAACTTTCTGGAAGAAAATAATAATAATAACAACCATCCTATAGATGTTTTCGTTTATTCTATTTCTATTAAAAATATTAATCATGATATTTAGTAGTTAATCGGACTTTTTAAATATGTAAATCATCAAAAAATTAAAAAATATTAAATTATTTTCTACTGAAAAATCAGAAGCTATATAATGCAAAACAGTAGTACCGTTTTTATACCAAAAACCTTCTAAAATTCCGTTTTGAGTATTGTGTATGGGGAGGAGGGTGCGTCTTTTTCAGCTCCTCAGCTGAGCTGACCAGACCATCATCACCACTCACAAAATTGCGAGTGCGTCAGCGTCACTGCTTGCGTTGGTTTTTCCCTCTTTTTTGGGACCAAAATTAACTTGGCTTCAATTCAATAACGTATAAAACCCATCAGAGAAAAAAATTAAAAAAAAAAAATCTAGGGTTTCAGAGAACAATAGAGAAGCTCTTGGTCGCGCTCGTTTGGGGTTCCCAATTTCTCGTTGATTCGATTGCAATTGCAGGAGCTGGAATGGGGAAAAACCAGAAGTCAGGTGGTCTAGGGAGAGCACTGGTGAAGCAGCACAACAAGATGGTCCAGCAGAACAAGGAGAAGGGCCCCTCCCACATGATGAAGAAGAAGGTTCTCGAATCTTACACGGATATCGGCGACATTGACGCCATCATCGAACAAGCTGACCACCCTGAACTTCTCCTCTCCTCCGCCGCCGCTCGACCCGCCCCCAACGGCATCATCAGCCTGTGAGTTCATCAATCAATCATCATCATCTAGTTAGAGTAGATGACACACAATCAATCATCATCATCATCAATAAGAATTTTGCTCTACAAAAGTAAGAGGGAATTTTTTATGGGTGAGCTCCATGTGTAATTGAATTGTGAGAAATTGTGTGTGTGTGTGTTTGTTTTTTTTTTTTAATGGTCACTTATTTTGCCCATCATGTGTTCAGACATTGTGCGTGTTTGGTAGTAATAGCTTAATTTTGGGAAATCATCTTTTTTTTCAATCCCAAAGGCTGTCCCAAGAAGCTTTTGATTATAAGCTGCTGTAAACCCAAAAAAAAGCTTATTCAAACACAGCTATACTTCATCTTGGTGTGGGACTAGTGATGAATGAAGATTTTATGACGTTTTTCTGTTGGTGTGCGAGAGTAGGGATGGCGCCGTTGACATGACGCCTGAAGAACGGAGGAAGCAGCAGAAGAGGGAGGAGTCGCTGCATGCTAGCAGTCTCCGAGTTCCACGCAGGTATGTTCTCTTTTGTTGTCTGGTTTATCAATTCTGCTTTGGTTTCTTGGCTGGCTGGCTGGTTGGTTGGTTGGTTGGTCTGAGTCCTTTTTCTACTGTAGGCCGCCATGGAGTGCAGACATGTCTGTTGAGGAGCTTGATGACAATGAAAGAGAAGCTTTCTTAATTTGGCGTCGCAATCTAGCAAGGTTAGGTTCATATTATATGCTCATATATTGTTAATCGATTTATAATTTCATGTGTCTATATTAACATAAAAGAGTAAGTTAGGCTTCCTTATTACAAAGCTGGAAATTAGACTTCAAATCAGTGCAATTATCATTTGAGTTATAACAATTTCTGTTAGGGTATGTTGGTGAGTTTGAATTTTGGAGGGAAAGGGAAGGCAGGAGAGGGGAGGGGAGGACTTGTAGTGTAAAATTATATTACAAGTCCTCCTCTCCCCTCCTTTCTAAAATCCAAACTCTCAAGCATACCATTAGTGACATATAGAAGAATAAGAAAGTGAGTAAAGTTTTTTAGTAGATATTTGCTATTTATAGTAGTAGCGTGATGGCATTTCAGACTTGAGGAAAATGAGAAGCTTGTCCTTACCCCATTTGAGAAAAATCTTGATATCTGGAGGCAGCTCTGGCGGGTTGTTGAGCACAGTGATTTGGTAAGTTGATATCATCTTTCTAGTTTGGCCTGGAAATTTTTACTTTTTGGTTTATAAAATGTTTCAAATTTTAATATTATTGCCACATGGTCATGGATAATAGTGTTCATTTTATGATTCTCATCCCTCCCCAGATATACATTGACTCCTTAGAAATAGAGGCGTATTCTTTTATAGAAGCATTGTATGGATAACTGCAATTTCCATTTCTTTTTCGATATGGCTATAGTTAATAGAAATGAACGTGGTTTTCGAGAAAATTTTATGGTTTGTATTAATGTAGAAGTATGGCTAATATAGCAATTTTTCTGGCATTTGCCATTAGTTTTTGCATTTTTATGAGGGCTTGCATTCTTTATCGTGATGATCTCATTCTCTATCTTTGACCAGCTTGTTATGGTTGTTGATTCACGAGATCCCTTGTTCTTTCGCTGTCCTGATCTTGAGGTAATACTTTTATCCTCTTCCCCCTTACCAAACAGAGTAACCTTATCTGCTTTGTTTGAAGAATCATTCTATTTACAAATATTAAGCTTTGCATTGATTTTACTCTTTGGCAGGCATATGCTCGAGAGGTTGATGAGCATAAACACACATTGCTCTTGATTAATAAGGCAGACCTTTTACCAGCTTCTATCAGGTTTAACTCTTCCATATAAGGTTTACGTTATAATGAATCAAATCCTCACTCCTGGTTTTCAATCTTGCTAAGATATATTTTTTTTCTTTTTGTACATCTTGCTAAGATTCTTATGGTTTCTCTGCCGCCTCCCTCTTTTTATCGTGCAGAGAGAAATGGGCTGAGTATTTTTGCGCTCATAATATTCTCTTCATCTTCTGGTCAGCTAAAGCGGCTTCAGCAGCACTTGAAGGAAAAAGGCTTGGTTCATCATTGGAAGCTGATGACCCTGGGAGGAACAATAACCCAGACACAAAGATATATGGCAGGGATGAGCTTCTGGCACGCCTGCAGTTAGAAGCAGAAAGGATAGTGAAAATGAGGAGAAATTCAAGCTCCTCTGACACAGGGCTATCTAGCTCGCAATCTTCTGGTGAAAATGCTGTTGGTAGTTCATCATCAAGCAATGTAGTTGTGGGATTTGTTGGATATCCTAATGTAGGCAAAAGCTCAACTATTAATGCTCTTGTTGGTAAAAAACGGACAGGTGTCACCTCCACTCCAGGGAAGACAAAGCACTTCCAAACATTAATTATTTCCGACAAACTGACCCTATGTGACTGTCCCGGATTAGTTTTTCCATCTTTCTCGAGCTCAAGATATGAAATGATTGCTTGTGGAGTGTTACCTATTGATAGGATGACTGATCACAGGGAGGCTGCCCAAGTGGTAGCTGATAGAGTCCCAAGACATGTCATTGAGGGGATTTATAAGATCACTCTACCAAAACCTAAGCCATATGAACCGCAGTCTCGGCCCCCTCTGGCATCTGAACTTTTGGGAGCATATTGCGCCTCTCGGGGGTATTTCGCCTCAGGTGGACTGCCCGACGAAACAAGAGCTGCGCGGTATATATTGAAAGACTACATTGATGGAAAGCTGCCTCACTATGAAATGCCTCCTGGACTGTCAAATGAGGAACTATCTTTGGAAGGACATGGAGTATTTGATTCAGGCAACCTGCATGGCTCTGATTTATCTGGTGAGAACTCTCTAAATGTTGAAAGTAAAGTTGCAGCAGAAATTGAGCACATATTGCATGATCTCAATTCATTTGACATGGCTAATGGGCTTTCTTCAAGTATGGCTACTAAGAAGTCTAATGCTTCATAAGCACCATTAGAATTTAGAAGCCTGAGAGTAAAAACAAGATCGTTCTTGTATTATGTACATAATCAATGTTGGAGGGATTGAATGTATTGTTTTTTATGCACTGTAGAAATAGATTCCTAGCCAATCCCAATGAACTGCCCCCAAAACCAAAAAAGTGGGAAATGAAAAGAAAAACAGGTGTTGGAAACAATATTTTGTATTTACGGCGATGAGTCATTTTCACTATATATACGTAAAACAAGGAAATTTTGTTTTCATTCTTATTTGTCCAAATTTCAAGCCAAGTTTGCATTACTTTGGCATAAGATTACCACTTTGAATAATTATGTTTGAATTGAGAATGGAACGGATGAAGGTATGATGTGTCAACCCAACTGCAACCTGCATCCAATCTTTAAGCCACCCGCAGTCTTTGATAAAATCTTCATGGTTGTTGAATGAAAAGAAAAAGGAATGATCCATTTATTAAGAGTCAAGAAAGTATATTATATTATAATACAAGATCTAGTAATGTTGGTAGCAAGTAAATATATTTTATGAATTTAGTAACTAACTTCCAGCAAAATTTGTTATTTTCTGGTACGTTACTGTGTTTTAATATGAAAAACAAAAAATCCTTTCTTACGTTCTTCAACTTCGATAATATAAATACTTTTAATATAAAATGTATACAATATTTTATTAATATAACAAATTAGTCGAGAGAAATTTTTATGTTACCAGAGAATAAAAGTTGTGGTTATGTATGATTTATCAATTAATATAATTATTTCATGTGTTATTAATGTTTGTTTTATACTCTCTTTGTATTTTTAATATAATAATTAATATGTTTAATGATAAATGATACGTGAAATGTTATTTCAACACTATAAAAGTGGATATTTATTAGGACATTTATTTTATCATTATTGGATGTAATAGTAATCGTCATTTACCTTATTCACTTATAAACATTCAATAGTGATAAAGTGAATATTTTGATAGATACTCGTTGTTAGGGTGCTGGAATAACACATCTCTAAATGATACAAAGCAAAAGTTTTTTTTAATTCTTCGATAATGGAAGAATTTCTCAGTAGTCTAACGTTTATATTTATTGTTGGTTTAAACAGTCTAAAATTTTATAAACCTTTACCTGTCTCGCAAAACTATTTTACCGTGCCTCTCGACTCTCAAATCTTGTTTCAACTTCCATGCGAATGAACGAACGATATTGCTAAATTTATCTTCGATGATAGTCAACAGTTCTCTCATTGAATAATTTGACCCTCAAATACTGATATTGTTTATATTTATATGATGTTTCATATTTTAGTTACAGTTTATCATATTTTTTTATATGCTTACATTCTGATTTTGTCATCCTAATTAAAAAATAAGGGATGTCAAATAGCATGTGAAAGAATGATTATAGCCTTTTAGTAGGAATGGGTCGTCAGCTAGAGCAGGACTCTAGAATAAAGTAATCCAAATAGTCAATCGTGTCCATTGTATTATGCTGACTCCATTATGGTAATACACACGTCTTTTTTTTTCACACAAATATTTAGGTAGAAGAAAAAATATATCCCAATTTAAGCTTAATATATATTTTTAGACTATGAAATACTTACAAAGGTATTTACAAATTAGATAAGTCAACCTTGATGACCAAATATATATATATATATATTGAAAGCACGTAAAATCCATGTTAGAGAATGAATTTAGTTTTTGTGCCTGATTAGTGTAATGTAGAAAGTACTTAACCTAGCGAAAATTAGGGGGGAAATAACAAATTTAAAACACGTTTCTTACAGGAGGAAGCATTTCTTCGCCTCTCGTAAGTTGAAAAAGGAAAAAATAATAATAATGCACCGTTGATTCTTTTCCATTTCCTCCATTACACCCTTCTAAGTTATTTTTGTTACTTTGTTCAACTGAAACACTTGCCCTTTCAATAGAAATTTTTTTATATGTTGCATTGAAAAATGAAAAAAAAAAGTGATGATTGAATAAATCTAGGATTATAAAAAGAGTTTGAAGACAAGAGGGTTCAATACTGATCTGGCAAGTAATTGGTCTATGTGGATTTTCTCTTTGGGATTCCACCACACTTTGAATTATAAAAATGGTGGGAGTTTATATATGAATCGTATTATTTGTATCCATAAAATATATGACACTATATCAACTCATAATTCATTCACTATTGCATGAGTTATGGATTCTACTTAAATGAAGTCTACATTCCATTCAATATTATTGAATGAAATGTGAGTGAGCACGTGTCCTATACTTAATGAATATAAATAATATTTTTTGCTGATATAATAGAAGTTCACCTCTATGCATAGTTATATTAAGTAACTTGCATCGGACATTATAGCGACTACCATACTGATACACTATCCAACACAAGTTATGATATATAAACATGACATTTTCCATACTTAATAGGCCAAACAAAATTTCTCTATCACACTTATATTAGTTTTGTTTACCCAGTGCCATAACGACAATGGTTAAGGTTTTCAAATCAGGTAAGTTTAAAGTTTTTTTATAGTCCCACACCTTAAAAATATAATAACCACACTTTTCAATAGTAAACTTATCCTTTTTAAAACTTTAACCATTGACCTAAAGGCTCTTATTGGCAAAACCCTTAACATAAAATCCCCATACAAATAAAATACTTTTCATATTAATATGTTACAGAGAAATTTATAAAAGTAAAACATATTCTATTACACAAAATATGTCTGAACTCTCTACCCGAAGTTTTCAATGCCAATGTGCATTTGGCAACAATATGGCTGCTATGCCTTATGCGGTGCGCTTTTCTCAGACACTTCCCTCCCATATCCTCACGCGAGCAGGGAGATATTCGTACAAAAACAAAGACATACGTTTGAAAAAGTAATATGTGGTTTATTAATTGGAGGCTTGGAGCGTACCATGTCCATGGCAAGTTGGCAACTTGGCATAGTTCATTTGTTTTTCTTAAATAATTTGTATGGAAAATGTAGATCATAGAATCGCATATGATTCTAGAGAGTAAAGACCTATCTATAATCGATAATGAATGATTAGAAGCTGATTTCAGATCTTGTTATCAAGAAAATACAACGCTGACTAATCGACTTTCAACTTATAAATGATTAGGTGTTTATCTGACAATTTTTTATATGAGATAGATGGCACTTAGTAATACAGAAAAGTTTACGAGATTATTTTTATATATTATTGTCAACGTTTACATGTTTTATTGATAGCATTTTAAGTATATGAAAAACTTTTTAATTTAGTTATCCTAACAGTTAAATATTGTAAACGATGCCATAATAATATATATAATATGTGGATATATTTCACACCAATAATACACACAAATTAATCTTAATATGAATTTTAATATAGTCGTTTATAAAAGTCAAATATTTTTAAGTTGCATAAAAGATTGATAATATATGAGATATTAAGTTTATTGAATAATATGATTACACATTTTTGTAATAAGTAGTATGATTAAATATTATCAAATATTAATATTAAATTATTTCATATTAATAATGTAATACTGGTTAAAAATAAATAATATTACATTATTTATGTTTGTAAATTATGCATTATTTATATTGCCATTTAATTATATGTTTAGATATCATTTAGAAAAAATTATAGTGACTATTCCTATTATTTACGGTGATTACACTCAATATCTCTATGTAATACCCTAGGTATACATGCCCATAGATAAGTTTGGTATGGCCTTACAATCCCTGGAACCCACTTGTGTAGACGAAAATGCCCAGGATTTTAGAAATCATGCTGAAGCCAAGTTCTACAGAATTTTGCAGAATAGGCTTGCTACTGCGAGTTTGGGTTGCTACAGCAAGCAAGCGAGCCTTTCTGTGGGTTTTGAACTAGACAACCTCGCTGCAGCGAGCTTGTCTAATATCAAAACGACACAATTTTGAGTTATTAGCCCCTCTATCCTTTTTAAATCCCCCATTTTGTTACCCCCAACCCAGAAAATCAAACCCTAGCCCCCTATACTTGTTCTTTCTCCTCTTTCCTCCCTCATTCTCAACCACATCCAACTTTAATTGTGATACCACGGGTACATGTGTTCTTGGACAAGTCAGGTACAGTCCTAGGGTCTCCCGGAACCCACCTGTGTTATCGGAAAAGCCCCGATGGTGTGAAGGGCCAAGGGATGGAGTTGGGATGCTGTGTTACTACAGAATTCTGCAAATAGGCTCGCCGCAAGGAGTTTTGGTCACTGTAGCGAGGAGGTGAGCTAGAAGGCTCGCTGCAGCGAGTGTGAGCATTAGTAGACTGGCTGTAGCGAGCGAACCCGATGACAGCACAGTGCAAAACAATACAATTTTGATAAGTGAGCTCTATATATACCCTAACTTTGGTTTTTCTCTTCCCCGAAGCAAAAACCCGAGCCCTAACCCCCTTTGGCTGATCTCCCCCCTTCCATTGTCAATCCATCATCAATCATTCTCCTTCCAAGATAAAAAAAATAAGGGTTTATGTTGGTTTTGTCATCTCCTTCCTTTCCTTTCCATGTTCCATGGTTTGAGTTTTGTTGTTTCTCCCATTGTTGTCAAGTGGGGGGGTGCTCCCCTAATGTTGTTAGAACTAGATTAGAATTGTTTAGAGATTATCGGAGACTAATCTTGAATCAATATTGCTCTATGGCAGTTGTTGGTATCATTCTACCCACATACTCTCGGCTCCAAACGATAAGTGGGTTTGATCTCATAGCCTTAGTTTTATTACTATGAATATGTTTTATGCATGGTGATTGTCAAATATGACATTTGAGATGAAATTGTGATTATATATATATATGATTTTGCAAATATGGCAAACCAAACAAAAAGTATGATTTTCCAAGAGCATGAATTATGTGTTTTAGAAAACTATGGGACTATGATTGGTGTATAGATTACTACAAAAATGTTTTATATTTATATGCATGAAGAGATTTATTACGAGAATATATGATTTACGAGGTTGTTAGTATATCCAACATGTTTCAAGAGTTGTGACATACTTATACTTTAAGACTAAAGATTTCGAAATATGATTTTAGAGTATCAGTTAAAATATTTTGACGAAGAATATAAAGTAGAAATGATTTATTATAATACTATAGATTTTCTTATTGTGGACTTTTCCATTTTAAAGTTGATATTAGAGTTATTAAGTTATAAAAAAAGGTTATCTTGAGAAATAAGATTTTAGAAATTTAGTTTGTGATATTCCAAAAATATGAAACTCAGTGTGATTCGTAATGATTGCTAGATACATATTCTGTGAGCTTGAAATCAGAATGTCTGTGAGCGGGTGATCCCTTGGGCATGATATCACAGTCACAGTTATGCTAAAATCGGTTGCTAGAATTATATGAGTCCAGAGCTTTTGAAGTTTCAAGAGTTTTCATATTTAAATGGTTTTATAAAGAGCTAAAATATGAATATGATTATATTTAGAGATTTTGCGAATTATCTTGATGGTTTCAAAGATTAGAGTAATTATGTATGAAAGAGTTTTCATACCCAGATTAGAGTATATAACAGAGTTTCAGTGCTTTAAGAGATTCTAAGAGTTTCAGATTATATGAGTTGAGTATAAACTAGTTTAGATGATAGCTATAGAGAAACAGACTGTGAGTTAACAACATATTTCATTAACCTTGGTATACCAAGTCGCCCCCAAGGCCAAAGAAATAAAAGATGAGACCTAGTTAGGTGCTCTAGAGATCAGAGACTTTGTTATGTTACATTGACATGCATAACCAGAGATTTTGTTATGTCACATGAATTTTACATAACCAGAGATTCTTGTTTTTTTATTGGAATACTGTTAATTATGTTTTCAGCGATTATTGATGTTTTTCAGAGAATATTTGATTTAAGAGATATTATATATATGAGAAATGATTTTTGTTGCTGGAGTAAATATTTAGAGATGTTTCCCTACGAATTTATGAATACAAAGATATATTTTTTTATGAGATTATGTATACAAATATCAAACAGTTTATGATTGTTGCATGTATATTGCATTATGGTATATTCCTTGGTTGTCTCATGTGGGTGACGGGTGATAACTCACTCACTGAGTCTATTGACTCACTTCTCTCCCTTCCTCCCCATAGTGGCAGGTACAGATATTGCTCAGCATTTGGTTTGGCAAACACAGTGTTATTCTCAGTGGTGAGTCTTACCCCAGAATACGGCTTAGCTTAGAGTCTTGTTAGAGTAAAGTGCTCCAGTAGATGTGTTGGTAGGATCTAAGCCATGCATTAATTTCAGATTATGTATTTAATTTCAGTATTTGGACAACGATGTATACATTTTCAGCTCATAAGTGTGGATTTGAAATTGTAAAGTTTGATTAGAGTTTATGCTATAAACCAAAGATGTATTTATAATTCATTCACATGTTAAATTGATTTCCAAAGTATGATTAAGATGCTTTTCAAAGCCCCATGTATCAAGTATTTTAGTTTTATAACTCCATATATAAAGTTTAAATAGAGCTTTAGATGATTCACAATGAAAAGTATCTTATTTTATGCATATAGAGAGACTCAAAGGTCACGAGACTTACGTGGAAATGAGATTTCCTCGCATGCCGATTACATTCCAAGGTCGGGTCGTGACATTAATCTCCCAACAACGATTTAAGGCAAGTTTGCTGTTGGTTTTGCTTCCTTTTCTTCAATCTCTCTTGCTCTTGGGGTTGGCATTGTTGTTCTCCATGTCATTCAAGCTTTGATGCACCTCCTTTATCATTAGGAATATATTTGAGTTATCTAAGGATTGATAAAAGTTTTATAGCTCCAATAACAGATATTGGCGCCATTTCTGCTCTAAGGTTCTCAACTAGTGTTGATCCTTCACTGTCCACTCTTCTTAGTGAGTGGGTTTAAACTTGTAATCTTTATGTTATGCATTAGAGCTATTTTCAAGAAAACTTTGTCTATATGGTGATTTTAGAGATTTCTGCAAAGAGATTAGAGATTTCTACTGGTTTATCAAGCTTATGAGCATGTGGTTTTCAAATGGCATGAGCTATATGTTTTGTGAAAATCCATGGGGCCATTGTTGTTTAAATGAGTTTATAAAGGATTGAATTTTGATTATGATTATTTAGAGATGTTACAATGATGAAAAGATTTCCAGAATTATTTATTTTATATGATAAGGCTTTTGAACTCCAGGATAGAAGTATTTATGAAATGTAGAGAAAGAAATGAGATTTTGGTTGAGTTAGCAGTAGCTATAAAGAAATAGGCTGTGCGTTAATGGCAGTTAATCCGTTAACTTTGGTACCAAGTAGCTTAGATCCACAGAAAACAAAGAAAATTGTTATCACACTGGCGACAATGAAACATAACGCCCAGATTGATCAGAAACTCTTAGTTAGAGAAATTATTGATACACTGGAGACAGCGATACGTAACGTCCAGGTGTAATCATAGATTAGTATACCAGATCTCTATTTATCTATTAGGGTACTGTTGGGTAAAATTACAGAAAATCATGGTTTTGATGTTATGATTATAAGTATGAAGTGTTTTAAATCCTTATACTATTACTGTTACTATGATTTATTGCATTGTTCCTTTAATGTCTCATGAATAGGGTTTCAAGTGAGAATTTACTCACTGAGTTTTTACACTTCTCTTTTTTCTTTCCTATTTACAGATACAGCAGCTGCTGTGAGACTTCTCTAGCCTCCTACCTCCCAGCAATAGTAGAGATTCAGTTGGTGAGCTTCACTTTAATGAAACATTTTTCATATAGTTTAGAGTGCTCCAGTGTCATTTAGGCAGGAGTCCTGATTCATACAAAGATTATTTTGCATTTTGCATACTTGATCATGTTTTGATTTGTATTAAAGGATTTGGACTGTTATGGATATTTTGAACAAAAAGTACTTAATATGTATTCATACCTAGATGATATGATGATTTTCGAGATCAGATGACTTATTTATAGAAATGATATTATGTTTTAATGGATTTTATGTATTATAATATACATATAGAAGAGTACATAGGTCACAAGACTTATGTGGGGATGAGATTCCTTACGTGCCGATCACGTACTCATATCGGGTTGTGATACTCTATAGTTTGCAACTCTATACCGACCTTCTTTGTCTCAAATTATAACTAATATCGTTACTCATATATGTAATATTTTTTAGCAATATCTTCCCTATTTAAAACATATTTCATCCATATTTTGTTAAAAAAACCAAGAAAGAGAAAACTGGACCAGGCATCAAACTGGTCAAGGTATTGGTTCAAAGGTTTAGAGGTCTAACTGGTTCAATCGGAGTTCAACCGGAATGTAATAAAAATATATATAAATATATATATACTTGAAGAATGTATTTTCTTGTATTTTTCAAATGCACAGAAATATCTCCTCTTTATAGAGGGATTACAGGTGAATAATCAAAAAAGGAAAAAAAAATCCTAGCCTAAACAAGGAGAGATTTTTCGTCATAAAGATTTCTAGAATAGACTAAACTAAATAAAGGAAATAATAAAGTAATCAATTTTATTTACAAGAGAAGAATCGTGGGATAAGAATCGTGAAATCAAATCGTACTTAATGTCCTCTTTGACACCTCGCCCATACTCCCTCAAGTGGCTTGAAAATATCCTTCATTGACAAACTTTGTCTATTATGCTATCAAAGGTCTTCTTAGATAATCCTTTGGTTAGAATGTTCTGCTGATTGTTCTGCAAAGAGGGAACATAAGAAATGCAATCTGTCTCTTCTCAATCTTTTTCCTTTATGAAATGTTTGTCAACTTCCACGTGCTTGGTCTCATCATGTAGTACCGATTATGAGCAATGGAGATTGCAGATTTATTGTCACAATAGAACCTTATTGGTGGGGGAACTAGGAACCTTTAACTCGTGTAGAAGTTTCTCAACCCACAAGGTTTCACAAATTCCATGAGCCATAGCTCTAAATTCAAACGCACTACTCCCGCCACAACACTGCTTTTTACTCCTCCAACTAACCGATTTCCTCCAACAAAGGTACAATAACCGGATGTTGATCTTCTATCGATGATACTTCCAGCTCCAATCAAGATCGTCAGGTAGGCTTCTACTTGGAGGTGCCCACGCTTTTGTAGAGTAAGCCGCTTCCCAGGTGACCCTTCAAGTATCTTAGGATCCTCGAAACAGCTTCCATGTGTGTTCCGGCCTGGTGAGTGCATAAACCGCTCACCATGCTCACAAAGAAAGGCTATATCCGGACGTGTGTGAGATAGATAGATTAGCCTTCCCACCCGCCTTGATACCTTCCTTTGTCCATTACATTTTCCGGGTTCTTGTAGCAATTTTATGTTGGGCTCCATGGGTGTTTTTGGTACCTTTGCATCCAAGTAATCCTGCTTCCTTCAAAAGGTCTAGAATGTACTTAGCTGATTCATAAAAATACCGCCTTTGACCTAGCAAATTCAATTCCAAGGAAGTACTTCAATGGGCCAAGTTCCTTGATTTCAAAAAGTTTCAAGAAGCCTCTCCTTCAAGTTTGTTAGTTCCAAGCTATCATCACCTGTCACAAGATAATGTCATCCACATATACAATTAAGATAGCAATTTTATTATCACCAATACTTGTAGAAAAGTGTGTGGTCGACTTGGCTTTGGATATAACCAAGACCTTTACTACATGTCTAGCCATTCAAACCATGCCCTTGGTGATTGTTTCACCCATAGAGGGACTTCTTAAGTCTGCACACTTTGTTCCTCCCAAGTTCTTCCTCAAATCCAGGGGAAGACTCATAAACACCTCTTCCTCTAGTTCCCATTCAAAAAGCATTCTTTACATCCAATTGATGTAAAACCAATTGTAATTAGCGACAGCAAGTGATAGGAGAATCTCATACAGAGTTGAGCTTTAGCAACAGTGCAAAGGTCTCTTGATAATCTACTCCATATGTTTGAGTAAACCCTTTTGCCACCAATCTAGCCTTATACCTCTCTATGCTCCCATCAGCCTTTGCATTTAATGGTGAAACCCACTTACATCCCACCGCTTTTTTTATCATGTATGGCGGTCTACAATCTCCCAAGTCTCATTCTTCTTGAGTGCATCTCATCTCTTCTAAGACTCAAGCACTTCAGTTGGGATCATCTAGTGCTTCCTCAATGTTTCTAGGTTCAAATAAATGTAATTTTAGATGAAGGCTTGGTGATTTTGGGAGAGGTTTTGGTAAGAGACATATTTGGAAATGGGATGATTGGTGCCTTGGTTTGGGGTGCCTTTGTGCAGAGTTCTGGTTCCTTTCCTAAGAGCTATGGCGTGTCAAGATTTGGGATAGAAGTTTGAGTTACCCGAAGTTCATGAGGTATTTTTGCCGGGCCGTCTTTCGGGATATCCGATTGGCTTGTGCAGAGGTACCTGGACTGTCTCTAGTCCACTTGGGAATTTCAACATAAACTTGAAGCTCTTTATTTGACTGTGGTATTTCTTTCCCCTGCTTGGGTTCCACCTATGTTTGGCACAAATTTTTCAAAATCTGTTTACATGTTCTTCCATATTGGTTTCGATTGTTTGTTCGGTGAGATTTGTATTCTCGTGATGTAAGATAGGAGTGGGTAAAGGTTCATGCAAAAATTATCTTCTCCTATATTCTCCCCTCAAGAGAATTTTTCTTAAAAAAGGTTGATGTTCCGTAAAGTTACATCCATGCTAACGCGAGACCTTCTTGTGCGAGGGTTGAAACATTTATACCCTTTTGGTTTGGGGAATACCCAATGAAAATGCACTTTTCTCGCTTCTTGGGTCAAGTTCTGGACCGAAATAGGGAAGGTGTATGCAAGAAAACAAAGACAAGAAAACTCTAAAAGGCAAGTCAGTAAGCAATCTACATGCTGGAAAAGATTTCTTGAAGGTGTCTAAAGGTGTGCAATAATTTAGCACACGCACGGGCATTTGATTTATTAGATAGGTCATTAGGACAAGATCTCCCACAAATATTTTGGAACATTACCTCAAACATAATGGCACGCCTACCTCAAGAAGATGTTTATTTTTCCTTTCAGCAATTCCATTCTCGGCCGAGGTGTATTTAGGCATGTAGATTGATGCTAATACCTTTATTTTGAAGGAATTCACCAAGGTTCTTATTAAAATATTCAATGTCATTGTCACTTCTAAAATGGAAATTTTGTGTCAAATTGTGTTTCTACCATCGTGAGAAGCATTTAAATATTTTAGAACCTCAGATTTTTCATTCATAAGGTAGATCCAACATAGTCGTGCGTGGTCGCCGATAAAGATTACAAAACCATCTTTTTCCAAATTGAGTTGTAATTTTTGATGAACCCCACACATCACTATGGATCAAATGAAATGGTTTAGTTGCATGATAAGGTTGTGAATGGTAAGGAACTCTATGACTCTTAGCGAGAACACAAATTTTCACATTCAAACAAGGAACAATCAATATTTTTGAATAAACTTGGAAACAAGTGTTTAAGGTCTTGGAAATTCGGTGTCCTAGCCTATTATGCCAAAGCATTATTTGGTCCTTACAAGGGAAGAACTTATACCACTACATGCTCGAGCTATTTTGTCTTGGAAAAATCCTCAAGGTAATAGAGTCCATTCATCATCTTAGCACCGCCAATCATCTTCCCCAAGTCCATTCCGAAGATACAATGAGTGTCAAAGAACTTCACAAGTGCAGCTTAGAATCCTTGCAGATTTTACTAATAGAGAGAAGATTACATGAGAGTTTTGGTACATGTAGGACATTTCTTAAATCAATACTTTGGATAAGTCAATCCCTACCTGCTCGCAATAGGTGAAAAACTACCATCCGCAATTCTAATCTTTTTCACTTCCGAACAAGGAGAATAAGTTTTGAATAAAGGGGAAAGACTTGTCATGTGGTCGATGCACCCAATCAATGATCCATGGTGTATGCATTTGAGGTGCAATAAGGGAAGTTGGGGGAACTAAAATTACCTGCTTGTGCCAAAGAAACACTAGGAGTACTGCACAAAGAACTAGACTTTAATGACTTTATGAGTTGGTCAACCTGTTCCTTTACTCAAAGAGGGTTTTTCAAATTACTTCATGAGCAGCTTGAAAGAACGAGTTTTTGGGCTTGTTTTGTCGCCTTTGAGATGTCTTGGCTTTCCAATAATTTTTCCAACAAGTTTCTCGGGTGTGACGAGGTTTGTTACATGATCGCACTGTAGATTTGAGGAGTTCCTCTCGATTTGTTGTGCTCTTAAGTGCAAAGCACTTCCCTAAAAGCGCATTGGTCTCAAGGGAAGTTGGTTCACCTTTGGTTTTTCCCATCATCACACGGCTCTACGGTCTCCTCTTCTAACTTCAAAAGACTTCACCAATTGAGGGTGCAAGGTTGTTCTCCCACACTCACAATTAACTTCATCCGGGGTTCCTCATTGAGACTCGCAAGAAATTGGAATATCCTTCCTTCTTCCACTGCTTGTGTGGTGATATTTAGCATCACTCAAAATTCCACTTGTAAGTGTTGAAGTGGTCAAGGTCTTGTCATACCCGCTTCAAGGTATGGAAGTATTTTGTCACATTGTCACCTCCCTGCCGAATCTCTCTTGCTTGTAGGGTGAGTTCATAAATCTGGGATTTATTTCCAAGATCGGAGTACATTTCCTTGACACTATCCCACAATTCCTTTGCTGTGGAATAGTACATATAGTTGCTACTGATATCCTCCTCCATTGAGTTCACCAGCCATGTCATCACCATAGAGTTTTCAGCATCCCACACATTGTATTGTGGGTCAGTAATGTCAGGCTTGATTCGCTCGCCAGTGAGGTAGCCAATCTTTCCTCTGCCGCGAACGTACAGCTGAACTGATTGGGACCACCAGAGGTAGTTTGACCCATTGAGTCGAAATGTGGTGATCTGAACAGGATGGGAGTCCCCAACCAGCACTTTTTGCTCAGATTTGGGAGTGTCATTCTCCTTTTTCTGATCATTGCCAAGAATGAGAACTATCACCATGGTCAGAATCAGAGGCACAGCGCACAGAGATCACAGCTCTGATACCAACTTGAAGAATGTATTTTCTTGTATTTTTCAAATGCACAGAAATATCTCCTCTTTATAGAGGGATTACAGGTGAATAATCAAAAAAGGAAAAAAAAAATCCTAGCCTAAACAAGGAGAGATTTTCTGGTCATAAAAGATTTCCTAGAATAGACTAAACTAAATAAAGGAAATAATAAAGTAATCAATTTTATTTACAGAGAAGAATCAGGGATAAGAATCAGGAAATCAAATCAGACTTAATGTCCTCTTTGACACCCTGTCCACATATATATATATATATATATGATTAATTAGAATATAAATAAATATATTAAATCATTAATATTAACATAATCAATAAAAAAATATTCATAGATCTATAAAAATAAACATAATCCATATAAAATTTCTCTAGTCTCAATCTCACAGCACGATCACAAAGCATTTGAAAACAATATTTATTAGTAACCAGTGAGGTTTATGGTGAACAGTTTACAAATAATGAAGAGAGGAGAATAGCAACCCAATAATTTTTGTTAATGTCATTCTTTGGTTCCATTTTTTTTTATTTTTGCTCTATGACTACCATAAGATATTAATATTTAAGTTTTAGAAAAAAAAAATTTACCAAAAAAAAAATCCAATCAGACAGGTCCGATTTTCCCTATTTTGACTTCCCCCGATTTTTTTATACTAACCGGACCGGTTCTCGGTTAACCCGGTCAAACCGGCCAGTCCGGTCCAATTTTCTCTTTATTGAGAAAAACTTCAATTTTTCACATCTTTTATCCATCACTTATTCGGAAAGAAACCATTGGCTACATGAATTAAGGAATAAGTTGATTTTTCTAAGATGTTTTCATTATATTAAGCTCTTGAGATCAAGTTTGTAATAAAACTCTCATACAAAATCAAGGCTAATTTGTCTTGTTAATAGTGATAACAGTTTAAATTTTTTAGTTTATGCCATTATAAATCACGTGCATTTCACGTGTTTCCTCTTTTGCTAGTTTCTCAAATGATTGTCTAACAAAAGAAAATTTTGTGTAATTAAAATAGAGACTTTAAGAAATTTTTGTTAGGGATAGAGATTGGTGGCCTGCGTTAGTATATATTTGCGCAACTATCTGATTTCATAAGAGATCTATGTAATTTATTCCACATACAACTCTCTATTAACTTAGACATAATAATATATCAATTGATAGAAGAGTAGGATCTGGTTATTTCAGGCATAGTTTTCAGACTCGGATCAATGATCGACTTAGTCGAGGCACCAGGTTACTGGGTTACTGGTTCAACCGGTGAGCCACTAGTCCAACCAGTTAAACCGATTTATACATAAAAATATAAAAAATTAAATAAAATACTATAAAATGACAACTAGTCAACAATTTGATATTCTTTAAGAGGTCCAAATAGAAAAACATAAATAAATAATATAAATTTCTAAATATTATTCACATTTCATAATTTAAAATTACAATTGACAAGTTTAAAATATAATTATACAAGTAAACTCACAAAGTTCTATATCATAAACTTACAAGTGGGGACAATGCAAACAAAATTACTATATTTTTCTATAAGTCAGATTAGAATTTTTTTTAAGGTTTTTTTAAAAAAATCATTTAGCAAAAAAACAAAACTGATCCTATTCGATTCAACTAGTTGAGTCATCGGTTTTGACACAGACCCGGCTGAGTCGAATCGGGTCGCACCAATTTCTATGCAAGACTGATCCAAATAGTGGTTCGAACCGGTTTCATGACCGATTCAACGATTTTCTTGTCGAATCGACTAATTCGAGCCGCTTTTCATTACTATGATACCAGTGTAAGTCTTATTAAACTTACATCATTTAATAATTTTTTATGGGTATAAAATTTCATCAATTTATTTATTAAATTCAAAGTTCTTAATAAGTAGATCATATATATAGAATTTTATAAGTTTAAAAATGATTTGGTATTTAATCATGTCATTTTATTTCATCATATGATATGTTTTTCAAAATATAAATAAATATCAATCATTAGAATACATGTCTATTATTGTCTATTTTTTTTTAAATTTGGCGTGTTTGATCATCAATATAATATCACATAATTCAACGATCAGATAAATTAAATTCAATTTCTACGAAGAGGTGTTGAAAAATGTGAGTGTACATGATTACACTTGGTGTAAATGGATCTACATTGTTGATGGATATATATATATATCTATTTACATTTTCAACTAAAAAAATAGATAGATTTCTCATCCTATACATCATAATGAATTATAATGGGCAAATCATACTTCTAATTCAAACCAGACATTTATGATCGATCAATGTGTAAATCTAGTTGTTAGGAGTTATTCTAGTTTAATCATAAGTTTTGGGTTTGACACTTAGCTATGTAGTTATGTTAAAATTTTGAAAGTACAGCTTTGTTGTCTTAGTAATTCTATTCAGCCTGAGAAAGATTGCCTGTAATAAGAGGACACAAGTGATTTTGACAAAAATTAAAAAAAAAAGAACTGTAAACTTATCATAAAAACATAATGCAACAAAACCTTTTAGAAAAATAGATTTCAAATAACCAGTTTATCTATCATTTTGGGGACCCGACGAAGATGAACAGTGAAGGAAGTCACAGGGATACAAGGAAAAACTCCCCACAATGGTGTACATTTTATGATTAGATTGTTGATTTTCATTAAGTTATATCTTTAGTACTTTGTTATTAAAAAAATCTCATATTGAAGAGGTGAAGAGCTCCTATAACATTTTAAAAAAGTTTAATTTTTAGATAATGCAAATTTTGTTTACATAGTTATTCAATCATGGATGATCACATAAGTACAATATATCTATCTTTTACCCTATTATTTCAAAAGTAACTCATATAATAGAATTTAATTGGATGACAATATAAAAAAATTTACATAGTTAAAGTATCAAAATTAGTTTTTTTTTTAAATATAAAGAACACATCCAAATTGTCTGTTTATTGTCTACATTATTATTTGATTTATGATTAACATATATCACTTAATAACTACATACATCTTACTACTCAATATAAAACTATATATTTATATTAGGAGCATAGTATGATCAAAATTATTACAATTACAATTAGACTATGTTTGGTTAGAGGGTGAAAATTGAGATAAATTTTTTATGATAAAGTTTTATGGGTAAAATTATACATAAAATTTATCGATAAAAATTTTATCCTCATTTTTATCCTTAAACCAAACACGCCCTTGGAATAACAAGAATTCCCCACCAAAATTAATCTTAGAGTGAATACTCTATTTAGTCTTTCAAGATTGTTACATCAAACTATTTCATTCTTCAAAGAAATTAATCCCGTGGTCCCTTAAGATTGAAAATAATGAACATATTAGTCCCTCTTTTATTTTTTCATTAGTGGATTTACACATATAGCACAATACAATAATAAAGTATCTTTAAAATGTTAGAGGTAAGCTAAATGAAGCTATTTTGAACATACTACACTAATTTTGATATTTAAAATTATAAAAAATGAATAAATTTATAGCTTATAATAAAAATTTAAATGATTTATTTTGTAAATTTTGACCACCATAATAAGTTATATTAAACCTTATTTCACTTTAAATGACATATATACCATTTAATATCATATTAATAAGTTAATATACAATTTTATTAGTATTTAAAAAATTAATTATATATAACGAGACTAATGTATTTGATTATTAAAATCTTAAGAGACTATAAATTTACTTTTAATTTTTAAGAAACTGATTAGTTCTGTAAATTTTGTTTAAGTTACTATATAAGCTATTTACTCTTAATCTTAGAAGATTCAAAAACAGTGTAATGCGCGTGCTTTCACTCTGCTCTGTTATCGCTGCGCTGTTAAACCCCTTTCCCTACAGCTACAAGGTATCTAATAAAAGGCAAACCTCCTTCCAAATTGGAACCTGCCAACCCCGTTAAATAGTTTATAACCTATCCCCGGCTATTCCGGTAACCCGCCTCGTCCTCCGCCGTCACAACCTCACCTGGGCGCCGCCACCGCCACATCATTTCCGTACACACATACCCTAACCGGTTGATCTCGGTCACCGCGTTTTCCTTTCCAGCGAGAAAAAGGAAAAGAAACAGAATACGCAAAAACATTTTTTTTACTCTTTTTTTTTAAAAAAAGAAAAAGAAAAAAAAACCAACAAGGAAAGCCTTATTAAAAAAAATTTAAAAGAAGGAATCTAGAGAGAGAAAGACACAACATAGAAAAAGAAGGGGACATGACAGAGAAAGTGATTGGATTTTATATTTTATATTTATCATTTATTTATTGACATATAAACTCTTTTTTTTTGTCATTTTGCATTTTTATTTTTTCAGCTTTGGGTTTGCGAGTTTTTGTCGTGGCTTTGAGATTGTCTCCGTTTCCCGTTTCGTTTTTCCTTCGACCGCTTCTTTTCTTCTTGTCTGAGTTTCAACTTTCAACACAGAAGAGAGAGAAAGGGAGGCGAGAGAGAGAGAGAAACCTAAAAGATTTTCTTTTTCCTCTAAGCTGGTTTCTATTTTCGAAGAAAATTTTGCTCCGTATTCGAATTGAAGAATCGAGGATCTGAGCTTAAGGCTTAGTTTGTTTCAATTTGTGAGAACATTGAGTTTGTTCGTTCGAGGCGTTTGGATTCCGAGAAACGAATCGTAATGTTTTCTCGGAATACGATTTTGCTGGAATTCTAGCTTCCGATCTTAACGGAATTGCTCGAATCTTAGGGTTGAAGTAATGGACGTCGATTCCTCGATGGTGCCGGAGCCTGATCACGATCCGGCAGCGGCGGCTGCTCCAGCGGCTGCTGTGGGAGAGGGGGAGCAGCTGGCGGAGCCGCCGTCTTCCGGCGGCAGAACTCCGGCGTCGCAGTCGCCGGTGCAGCAGCAGCAGCAGCAGCAGCAGGCGCCGGGTCAGGTGCAGCAGAGTCCGGTGGTCGGACCGAGGCTGGCGCCGACTTACTCGCCGGTGAATGCAATTATCGAGAAGAAGGAGGACGGACCGGGGCCGCGGTGCGGCCACACGTTGACGGCTGTGGCAGCGGTCGGAGAGGAAGGGACGCCTGGGTACATTGGTCCCAGGCTGATTTTGTTCGGCGGTGCCACTGCTCTTGAAGGCAATTCTGCGGCTTCAGGGACTCCTTCATCTGCTGGAAATGCTGGCATACGTATGTGTTCGATTATCTCATTGTTTTTTCCCTTGCATATGTTACTATTCTTCGGTATCTTTTCGCTGGGTTTGTTGAATTTGGTAGCTTTGCATAGATGATGTGTGTTAAAGTTGCATTGAATTTTACATTTTAGCTGCACACACGGGCTTTTTCCTTCCCCCTGTCAATGACTAGTTAATAGATATTACTGCTGTTTAAATAGAAATTGCACTGTTGTTTAAGGACATGTAAATGCATATATTGATTACAAAGGGGTTGATTCTTCAGACCGATTTCATTTTCATGGCATTTTTTAGTCTATGGAGCTAATGAAATAAATGCTTCCCGTCATGGAAAGTACGCTTTCATAAACCTGGTTTTAAGATTACAAAGGCTCCGTAATAGTTCATTTGGATGGATGTGATTTATATTAGACTATAATAGAATAGAATGGAGATGGCATTTATGATCATTCCTTTGTGGTCGGCTTCATTCCTGCATGGTCAAACAAAGTCATAGGCTGTCTGAAAACTAGAATTAAAATGGTTTCATTTAGGGTAAATCCTTTTTAATGTTTCTTTGGTCTTTACCCCATTTAATTCTACTATCTTCCATTTGATTCGCTTTTCAAGTTGGTTCTTTGTTATTCTCTTCCTCACATGCTCAAACCACTACAGATGAATTTGTCCCATATTCTTCTTATTGTGTGCTTGTGTGTGATGCAATTAAATGGAATGAATTGACAATTTTTTTTGTTTCATGGTTGGTGGACAATTTGCTTTATGCTAAAATTTAATGTAGTAATGCAGAATGGGCTGTCATGATGTCATTAGACATAGTTTATGATTGGACACAATGACTTCATTTGATCCTTATGCCTGAACCCACCAAGTGGAAAAATGCTTATTTGCTGTTTTATGAATAATGGGGGTGACAAGGGTTGAATTTTTGGCCACTTGGTCATAAAAGTTTGATTAACATACCTAGAACCTACTTTCCTAAAGCTTAACCTCTGAGGTGGAGGTTTGTAGTGGAAAAATGCTTATTTGCTGTTGTATGAATAATAGGTGTGACAAGGGTTGAATTTCTGGCCACTTGGTCATAGAAGTTTGTTTAACATGCCTAGAACCTTCTCTCCGAAAAGCTTAACCTTTGAGGTGGAGGCTCAAGAATTCAAAAAAGATGATGAACCTGTACCTCCCTTTATTAAGTGACACCTTTGGTTCAGTGCTTTAGAAAACCCTCTGAACCCCATTGTTTTACTCTAGATAGAATGGTTACATGCCAGTCTATGTTGTGAAGAGTATTCATTTCAAATGCTGATGCGCACAAATAGCAGTTTTTCTAAAAATAACAGTGAGTTCCTGTTTCCAGATTCTTTCCATGCCCTATTACTGTAATATCGAGCATCATTCTTTTGTCAGTCATTTGAAGGCCCACATGATTTTAGTTCTAATTCTTAAAGTCATCCGAGTAGGATTGTCTGTATTTATTATTCATGGTGCATATCAATGTTAGTAACTAAATGCTGAAAACTTTATTTGGTGCTAACATTCTTGTGTTCACCTTCCTGTGAAAAATGGTACAAGATGAACAATGATTAGTCTGGATTTTTTCACATTTTATCCTTTGAAGTAGAGTTTGATATTGATTAGATTGAAAGGAACTTCTCCTTGAAACAAAATGGAATGTTAGCTTCAATAATTGAGTGATAAATGTTTATGCTTGAAACCTCTCATGACTGCTAAATTATATTATTTGCTCTGCAGGTTTAGCTGGTGCCACAGCTGATGTCCACTGTTACGATGTCTTGACTAATAAATGGTCTAGGTAGGCTTAGAGCTACGTTATTCTTTACTGCCTCCTTTAAGACTTAAGTAATGCTGGTGTAGCCTTACATACTTGGCTTTAGTGCTTACAAGGTAAATATACTGCAGGATAACTCCCTTTGGAGAACCTCCAACTCCAAGGGCTGCACACGTGGCAACTGCTGTAGGGACCATGGTGGTTATTCAGGTATCATGGAAGAGGGGATCTCTTCTGCTATCTTAATATTGGGGGAATTATTTCCTCACTTTAAATGATGAGTTGGTTAATTCTTAGCGGAATATTGCGTTGTTACCCAGGGTGGCATTGGTCCTGCTGGTTTGTCAGCGGAGGACCTTCATGTTCTTGATCTCACTCAGCAAATGCCCCGCTGGCATAGGTTAGACTTGTAACCTAGTTTTTTCCCCCTTGATGTTTACAATAATAATTACCTAATCTAGGATGTTCTGAATTTTATGTAGAGTATCTGTTCAAGGGCCTGGTCCAGGGCCACGTTATGGACATGTAATGGCTTTGGTGGGGCAGAGATATCTTATGGCGATTGGAGGAAATGATGGTAACTGGTCAAATGCTAGCCCTTTTTGCATTGTGAGCTTTGTTTGTTTGTTGTGTATTTATTTGACATTACACTTAGTTTGGCCTTTGCTTCCCAGGAAAGCGACCTTTGGCTGATGTGTGGGCTCTGGACACAGCTGCCAAGCCTTATGAATGGCGCAAGTTGGAGCCAGAAGGAGAGGGTCCTCCTCCATGCATGTATACTTCTGTCCCCATGAATTCTGCCTTTCTAGACTGATACTTTGACGTCACCATCTACATATCAGCTTTAAATTCTTATTGTCTTGAATTAGGTTCTGAAGATTGTCATTGAAATTATAGCATTAACCAAACTATTGAGTGGTTAGATTAAATACTTCATTTCTATTTGACTTTATGTAGAAATGTTAATCGGTTAAATTGACATGGAGTTAATTTAGTTGGTAATGTTGTTTCATATTGTTCCCATTTTTTAAACTATTTTCTTGTTTATGGAAAAAGTCTTGTATTGTTTTTCTTGTTCTTTCTCTCCCCAGTTTTTTTATTCCTTCAAAATAAAATTTGACCATATTTCTAGAAAGTCAATGCAAATCAATTTGTCAGAAAGTTCCATTAGTTTTTCTTTGTGTAGCAATAATATCCATTGGTTTACTGTTGTTTTGAAATTTAGAGAGGTACATGGGTTGATGATTGCTTTGTTTTTTCTTCATTTTGTGAACATTTTGATTATAGAGTAGGATCTCCTTCATTTTCTTGTTTCTTTTTATGTGTGAAAAACTGTAGATGTAGACTGTGGAGATGGTGTGAATTGAAGCTTAGCTTAAATTTTAGTTCTCATTGAATTAATGATTTTTTAGTTTTTATTATAATTAATCTCTCTTTTTTCCTGTAATAAAGTTATCTCATTATTGCTATGTTTTTGTTTAGCACAATGGTGTACTTAAAGTTTTTGACCTTTGAAGATGTAAACAAATAACTAAGCAGACCTACCTTTCCTTTTATTTATGAATTTGGCTATCACTTAGTGCAACTTGTCATTGTGGAGTTAAGTTGTCATTTTATGGTTTATTTGTGAGTAGGTATGCAACTGCAAGTGCACGCTCTGATGGGCTTCTTCTGCTTTGTGGAGGGAGGGATGCCAATAGTGTTGTGAGTTACTTATTCATTCTGTTGATTTGATTTACCTTGTAATGTTTTAGTTTATGCCTCATACAATTACCTGAGTTTGGTATTGATACCCCTTTCTCTGCATATATATTTTTTTTTATGGCTTGTGACTTGCCCTTATAGTGGTCCATGCAGAGTTTGTTAACTTTGCTAGATCCATATATATATATATATATATATACAAAAATATTATTAAAGAGAATATAAATAAGTACACCAAGGGTGAGGATAAGGTGTCCTCATGAGCCCAGAAAGCAAAAAGTAAAAACAGAATATTCTGGAAAACAAGACATGCAACACCACAACCCAACGTCATTGCGAATTACAGAAAGCAACCTTGTAACATAACCCTATTCCAAAGCACAAGATGTGTACGTTCCACTCCAACAAAATGCACCAGAACGCACCACCACAGAATTTCAGCTTTCTTGCTATTTTTGCGAAAATCTGAAAAACAAACTCAGCTGACCTGCTCTATGTAATAGAGGTGCATCCAATTCTTATAAAATATCCCCAAAAGTTTTATTCAGAGAAGTGTAGCCTGAGCCTGACAATGCAGAAGTGTTCTGCTGTTTCTGAGTTCAACTCGCAAATGACAGTTGTCATCTGAGCAGTGTCTATCTGTAGCTATTCATTAATATTAATCCTGCTACCAATTGCTGTCCAAACAAAGGACTTCATCTTAGGGGGAGCTTTAGATCGCACGGATATATGGGTATGAGTTTCTGTACCACAGTACCAGTACATGTGCGGGTATGTGGTATGATGAAGCTTTTAAGTAATAGGATATGGGCACAGGAGGATATTTTCTGCAAATATGAAAATAACACTATGGGATACCTATTTAATTTTCTTTTACATTTTTCTGTGGCTCTTGTGAACTGTTTCCTCCTGTGCTTTGAAATAATATTTTGACCTCTTATGTTGCAGCCATTGCCAAGTGCATATGGACTTGCAAAGCATAGAGATGGTCGTTGGGAATGGGCAATTGCCCCGGGTGTCTCACCATCTGCCAGATATCAGCATGCAGCGGTTGATTTCAGTTTCTTTATTGTACTCTCATTGTTTTAGCTGGTTATATGTTCAAGGATCTTAATATGCTTAATTGAATGATTTTAGGTATTTGTTAATGCAAGGCTCCACGTGTCTGGTGGAGCACTTGGTGGAGGACGGATGGTAGAAGACTCATCAAGTGTAGCAGGTACTTGCACAGGCTTCGTGTTTTGCTGACTAGATCTCTTTTTTTTTCCCTCTCTTCTTTGTCTACAATCTGGATTGCATGTGATACAAGTGAGCTATTGATCTTTAAGCCTTAGTTCTCCATTTTCGGCCCCCACTTGTGTAAGCATTTTATTAGTCATTCTATGCCTTTTTTCTTTGTGAATAAAGGAGAAGAATACCTGTGCTTATTATTATTATTTTTTAATTATTCTCTGGTGCTTATTTTGTTGCTGTGAGTGCAGTTATTTTTGCCAATGGTCATTTTCTTGTATTTCTTTTATTTACAGTATTGGACACTGCTGCTGGTGTTTGGTGTGATACAAAATCTGTTGTCACCAGTCCAAGAACTGGTAGATACAGTGCTGATGCAGCTGGAGGAGATGCTGCTGTTGAGTTGACTCGGCGTTGTAGGCATGCAGCTGCTGCTGTTGGTGACCTAATTTTTATTTATGGTGGTTTACGTGGGGGTAAGTCATAAATATTGCTTTCTGTGGATTCAGAAATATAGCTTTCAGATTATTAGTTTGTGCTCCATATGATACAACTTGATAATTGAAATTATTTTCTGGTGTCTTTGGGTTACACACACTATTGTATTAATAATCTTGATTGAATTTTTTTTTTTTAAAAATGTGGGTGGACTTTATGCTTTGAAACAATTGAATCTTTGCTGTGATTTCAGTATTTAGTTATTTAGACTTGTGCAAATGGTAGCACACATTGATGCATTTAATGTCATCTATACAAAAGTTCTTTAAGTGGTGCTAGAAGTTTTGGGAGACAGAAACTGGTTATAGAATGACTGAAATAGTATGAGAGAGATGGGCTTTGATGCTGTTGATGCTGAGCGGATCCATGTTTAGCAAGATGTTTCTAGGAACAATAGAATGGAGGAAAGCAGAGTTAGACTGTGAAGAGAAACTTGTGGTGTACTATTTGAGTGGTCAGTATTGGTTGTTGTGACATTGGAGTGAACAATCATAGAGGGAATTCCAATGAACTAAGTTGCTTAATGCTCTCAGGTAAAAAGTATTCTGATAATTATCTAATATTACCAATTTACAAAATAATTTGACCAAGATTTCTTCTTTCCATTTTCTTTAAGAATAACCAAGGTTCATTTTACCTTTTCCTTTTGATCAAGATCACCTTTTTGCAATAGGTATTGTTCATGAAAATTGCCTGTCAATCCCTGTTCATCTTGCAAGCTGAGATTTCTCATCTCATCTGGAATATTTGCTAGCTTTATGTTTGTTGCAGTTTTTCTTTTTCTCACTTTGGGATTTAATCTTGTGGAGATCTAACCAAATCATTACTCAAAAGAGGTGGACTGACCATAATCTTTTGTGTTCACGCTACAGGAGTCTTGCTAGATGACCTACTTGTTGCTGTAGATCTTGCTGCTGCCGAAACAACTACTGCTGCTTCACATGCTGCTGCTGCAGCAGCTGCATCTAATGTACAAGCAGGACGCTTACCTGGACGATATGGATTTGATGACAGGACAAGGCAAACAATGCCTGAAGCTTCTGCTGATGGTTCAGTTGTTTTGGGAAATCCAGTTGCTCCTCCAATGAATGGTGACATGTATACTGATATCAGCACTGAAAATGCCATGCTTCAGGGATCTCGGTAAGATAGTCGTTTTCATGCCCATTGGGCACAACATATTTAATGTTAAATCCCTGGCCAAATTCATCTGAAGTACTTTGAACAGGCGGGTGAGCAAAGGAGTTGAGTATCTGGTCGAAGCATCAGCTGCAGAAGCTGAAGCTATCAGTGCTGCACTTGCCGCAGCCAAGGCACGGCAAGAGAATGGAGAAGTTGAATTGCCTGACAGAGATGGGGGGCCTGATGCTACCCCAAGTGGGAAACAGACATCTTCCTTGATAAAGCCTGATTCTGCAGGGTCAAATAACATTGCTTCTGGTGGAGTTCGGCTGCATCACAGGGCTGTGAGTAATATATTTTTTATCACCAAGGAATAATTATGCTGTAAGTTCTCATAAAATATTTTAGTACAATTTCTGATTCTAGGTTGAATTTTTCCCAGGTGGTAGTTGCTGCAGAGACTGGTGGAGCATTAGGTGGCATGGTTAGACAGCTTTCAATTGATCAGTTTGAAAATGAGGGTAGGCGAGTCAGTTATGGGACTCCAGAAAATGCAACTGCTGCTAGAAAATTATTAGATAGACAGATGTCTATCAACAGTGTGCCAAAAAAGGTACAGGTTCATCTCTACAATTAGTTAGCATGCAAGAATAATAATAGTTCATATTAGCAACTTATTAAAAAAATAATTTGTATTTTATTTAAAACTTCAGCAAAGGTGGTGGATCTGGTGCACAATATCTGATGGTTTTAAATAACATCGACTGTGAAATGCTTTGGATTTAGCTGTCAAATGTTGTGGACTTAGCTATCAATTGTTGGAACCATGAATGATGGACCAGTTACTGACCTTCCTTTTATGGCCATATCCTACTCCGTCTTGCATTATAATTTCTTTTGGTCTAAGGGTCTTCTGCTTAATCATGGTTTATGTTCAAATCCCCATGCGGACTTGTTGTCATATCTGTTCTGTTGCATTACAAAGCATGTTTGCTTTGGCTTATATTCAAATTTGCTTCTCATGGAGTATCCTTACCTTCTTTATAGGTCATAGCACATCTCTTAAAGCCTCGTGGATGGAAACCACCAGTTCGCCGGCAATTTTTCTTAGATTGCAATGAAATTGCCGATCTTTGTGATAGTGCCGAGCGGATATTTTCAAGTGAACCAAGTGTCTTACAGCTGAGGGCTCCAATTAAAATATTTGGTGATTTACATGGACAGTTTGGGGATCTCATGCGCCTCTTTGATGAGTATGGTGCACCATCAACTGCTGGTGACATAGCGTAAGTTTCAAAGTTGCCATCAATGTTTATATTTGTAAAGCATGGATATTATTACTGTGTGCCTTTTACTGCTGTGCATTTTGGTGACACTTGTAAATTGGTTTAAGCTCTTTGGTCAGTAGGTTATTTTTCAGGGTATTTAACCATGGTTGTTGATGTATAAGATGTCAACACAACCTGCTTGATAATTATTAGGCTAACTTTTTTGCTGTCATCATTCAGCTTACACATCTGTGGAATCGAATTGAAGATGGAGTATTCCTTTTCTTTTTCTTCCATCAAAGAAATCATTAAGACAGAGATTAGAAGGAAGAGAAGAGTTCCCCCTAACAAAATGGAAAATAATTGAAAAGAAAAAGAGAGGACAACCAAATAGAACAATGTAATATAATGATACAAGCTACCCATTCTCTTAATTCAAAGACCGTTGCCTTTACAACAAGTAGAAGCCAAATATGTAGTATTATCCAAAAGGAACTGGTCATCGAAAGAAATTTCTTTGGAGTGGAATTAGCTTAAACAAAGTACACCACCGATTTGCATAAATTGCACATTGCCACAAGAGTTTGGCTTGTTTCCTTCTCCCAATCCAGCAAAGTTAGTCAACGGAAACTGGTCCAAGGACCTAGGTCACCCTCTGCACTTTGTGAAATTGCCAAACAGAATTCCATAAAGAAATTGATAGAGAACAATGTTCGCAATAAATGGGGGACAAACGCTAAGCTTGCACCACCCATAACATGCGTGTTGGGAAATAGCCTTATAAGATCTACTAGCCTGCAAGAAGTCACTGGTATTTATTTAGCCACTTGTTGCATTGTAGAATTCTTATCTTGTAGCAAAGTTTTGATTGGTTATGCAACATGTAAATTAATAAAGTCTCACTTCCATTTTCTAATTTTCTTGTCATGGCACTATTTCTTTTCCCTGGTTAGCCCACCTAATCTACCTTGTAGAGTGGTTCTTGTCTTTGCATAGTAATCCATCTAGTATGTCTAGATGACACTAATGCTCATGGTTAGCATATTCCCTTTTTGGAATGAACTTTTTTGTAGATACTGAATATTTTAATTGTGCATTGAATGAGATTTGTCCTGGCAATTTGCATTGGATACCCAAACCTACTAGATTAATTGTTTGACTTCAGCATGGATGAACTAGTAAATTGTCATGTTGATCTGAGAGTTTCTAGCTATAAATGGAATAGAAATTGTGGAATAAACCTGAAAAATATTTAGTATCAGGTGGGTGAATGGTTGATTGACTTACTGGTGTGCACCATAATCAAATTAATGCTGAAGGAGTGTAGAGAAATATTTGTGATTAGGATTTAGGAAAATCTTCTTGGCTAAGTAAGCAAACCCTTGTAGTTAATCCAAAGTAAAGGTTAATTGTCATCTCATAGTCATAGGTTTAGTACAAATAAAGGTGTCAGACTTTTATTTGTAAACAATTATTCAGTATCATTACTAAAATATATACTTGTGCTTTTAAACCCCCCCCCCCCCAAAAAAAAAAAATAAATAAATAAATAAATGAATAAATCGTATTACCTCTATTATCTCTTCTCCATTTTCATCTAATCCCTAAAATTTTAACAGGGAAATTATTCCATTAGTCATATAGGCATTCAATTTTCCCTATTGCTAATTTTGTATAAATGACTATCAGATATATCGATTATCTATTCCTAGGAGATTATGTTGATCGGGGACAACACAGCTTGGAAACTATATCTCTTCTTCTTGCTTTGAAGGTACTTAGTCTGATGGTTTAGAGTTGTCTTTCTATGTTGTTTATCAAGTTTGTTGCCTCAGATTTATGCATGGTTATGTTTATGCTGCAGGTTGAGTACCCCAACAATGTACATTTAATCCGTGGAAATCACGAAGCTGCAGATATTAATGCTCTTTTTGGCTTTCGAATTGAGTGCATTGAGAGGATGGTAAGGAATTTCAAGTACCAAGCATTGTTTCTTGCTTATATTATTATATATAGTACAATCAACAATGTTAGTTGATCATCAGGGTGAGAGAGATGGAATTTGGACGTGGCATCGGATGAACCGTCTGTTTAATTGGCTGCCTTTGGCGGCTCTAATTGAGAAAAAAATTATTTGCATGCATGGTGGCATTGGTCGTTCAATAAACCACGTGGAACAGATTGAGAACATTCAGCGTCCAATTCCGATGGAAGCAGGGTCAATTGTGCTGATGGATCTATTGTGGTTAGTGCATTTGTATGATATTATATGTGACAATTTACTTTGATTCCTCATGGTTGATGAGAACCTGAAATCCTTCTCTCTAGGTCTGATCCCACAGAGAATGACAGTGTGGAAGGACTGCGACCAAATGCTAGAGGTCCTGGATTAGTTACTTTTGGGGTGAGTACTCCCCTTACCTATTGTCTTGCAAATGGTTATATTTTTCAGTTTTCTTATATTTAAATATATAGTAATTTGGTAGTTCCTTTGTTTCTAGATGATAAGTATGGTAATATATTTTACTAACTGCTACTGGTTTATGTGATAGATTTTGTAAAATTTAGAATGCTCATATGAAAATTGCTTCATTGTTCGAGAAACTTACGAAGTTTTCAAGCATCTGCTGAAACTTGAAAGTAATTGCTTTGAAACTTCTGCGATGGTAACATTTATCTATTATATAATTACACTGTTTGAGAACTTATGAACAGATTTAAATCTGAAAAGATAACAAAACTGATTAATGCCTTTACATGCTTATTTATATACATGCCCTTCTGCTTTGCTGATACTATCATGTACACCAGCACTGATTTGAAATTTACCTTTGTGATGTTGCTATATGAGTTGTAAAATGATGACATGGTTTATTTGTTGGATGGTATCTGCACGATCTTAATGGTTAAAGTTTTTCTACCTGATAACCATGCACAAATACGCTCATGTGCTCATGTAAATGGGGTTTGGTACTGCAGCCTGATCGTGTCATAGAATTTTGCAACAACAACGATCTTCAGCTGATTGTTCGGGCACATGAATGTGTGATGGATGGGTTTGAGCGTTTTGCCCAGGGACATCTGATCACGCTCTTCTCAGCTACAAATTATTGTGGTATATGTTGCTGACTTCTACATTGCATTTTCCTCCTTCGACCATGTTCCCTTCTAAATTTTGGCACTTGCTTTGTTCCATTAGGTACTGCAAATAATGCTGGGGCAATACTAGTTTTGGGTAGGGACCTTGTTGTGGTTCCTAAATTAATTCATCCATTACCACCTGCGATTTCGTCACCAGGAACGTCACCTGAACGGCATACTGAAGATACATGGATGCAGGTACCCCGTTAAATGTTCTGCATTAAATAGTGATGCTGTGTCTATCAAATATACATGAGCATAACTAAGAATTTTGAGCCGAAGTCAATGTAATTGCACGGTATTATGGTGCTTTTATTTAAAAGTAGTTATTAATCTGTACGTTGTGCAGGAGTTGAATGCTAACAGACCCCCAACACCAACTAGAGGCCGTCCCCAAGGAGCAAATGACCGAGGTTCGCTCGCTTGGATATAGGATCATTAAGAATGTCCCTAATATTTATGCCTTACTGGTTCGTGCTGTCGCCTTGATTTGGTGTTCTGTATATAGCATGATGCCATTTTCGGGGAGTCCTGGAACTTGTGATCTTAATCCTCGCAGAAAGCTTGGCTTGGTTCTCACCGGTAAATCAGCAGGCCTTCAGAAGGTACAAGTTCGAGATGCAAGGTTGGTAGCCACTGCTAGGTTTATTGTGACAAAAAGCTAGAAGTTGCATTCTGGGTTCACCCGCCCGTTGTAAATTGAGCATAGGTACGAAGTCAAAGGTCATGGTTTGTCGATGATGGCAATTTTTGTCATTAATTCTTACATATTTTTTTTAACTTTTCGTCCTTAGTCTATTATTGTTTTCCTCTTTTTTCAAAAAAAAAAAAAAATCAAGAGAACAAGAGGGTTCTATGTGATGGTGAGGGATATATATAAATGAGAAACCTTTGTTGGAGGTCCTTGTATCATAGGGTGTTGCTTTGTGTAATATTCATCCTTGCTCTGTACAATTGATTTTTGTGTGAATCTACCTTCTCTGGCAAGGAATATGTGAATTTTGGTTTTAGTCCAAGGAGCTCAGGGGGTTGAATTTGGATCTAGGTTACATTTTGGATTCCCGTTGCTTTTTGCTTTTCTTAGTATTGCATATTACGACGAACAATGGCTGAAATTTGAACTTTTTACTTGTTTTAGAGATTATGGTAAAACTATTCCTATGACAAAAGAAAAAAGGAAAGTTGGAGAATTAAATTTAAGCCGATTGACTTGTGGCTTCTCAATTCCTCTCGTTTTACTGATAGCGAAGGTGTTGAATGAAATTGTCATTAAGTAACTGACGCCGTCAAAAATGAAATTCTCCGTAAATCTACTTCTAACATCTCATCTATCTCACCGGAGGTGACCAGCAAATAAACCCCTCTTTTTTAAATGGCCGTAACCATGTATCTCATTAATTTTGCAAATACAACTAATAGTCTAATAGTAAAAAGACGGGGGGATCCTACTTATCAGTATTAGGGTGTAACATCCCATAACGGGGTTTTCATTCGGTAGATGTCTAAATTTCAGTCGCAAGACCCCACTGATAAACATGCTAACAAGTATCAAACTGACACAGGATAGCCAGCGTGAATGAGCTCTTTGGAACTCTGTTAGATAGATACTGATTGCGCATTTAAATCCTCCAACACAACCTAACCTCTCTTCACAGGCCTCTGAACATAGGATTTGTTGGGATCTTCTGTCTTCAGCTTTGGGGGGCGAATTTCCCCTTTCTTAGTCTGCGGACATACATAACGGTAAATATTGGTCAACGATTCAAGGAATTCCTCATTTATTTTGCTGAGGGGTGTGTGTGTGGATGCAATAGTTGCTTAAACAAAAACTAGAAAGGTTTAGGAACTGTTTGATTTGGTAAAAACAGTTTTCAATTTTCAGTTTTTTCAATTTTTCTTTTACAAATCTGAAAAACTGAAAACTATTTTCAACAAAGCAAACAGCCCCTAAATATCTCACCTTCTTTCCACCCTTCATAAAATCTCTCCAACTGGATACCTGAAAATACAGAGTTAATTTAGCCATATTTTAATATGGTATAGATTTTTTCTGAAAAGAGAGAAGAAACATTGCATGCGAACAAAATTTTCTGCACGCTTTTTTATAGTAAAGCTAGTTATGTAAAAGACTGTCGCTGCTCATCATAAAATTGGCAATTGCTAAAGCCAAAATTAACAGAGAACAAAGATTCACCCAACCAAGGCTGGCAAAGCAGTTCCATTTACTTAAATTTTATTAGTATCTGGTCATATGAATAGCTTGCAATTTTCTAATTTCAAATGATGGTAAGATTGTTAGATAAAAAATCATTCATGTGCCATTAACTAACAATGTAAGGTTTTGACTCTGAGTTGAACTGAATCTTAACATGGTATCATACACCTTCACGTAGGAACTAGGGAGAGCCTCTGCTGTACTCGGAAGTTCATAGACTCATGCTCTACCAACATGGGACTCATGGCTTCAAAGAGAGTAGGTCAAAGATCAGATAGGCTTAAGGTGCAACAAGAATTTAAAAATGGCAGCCCAATGCCCAAGGCTCCTAGCATTGTGGGGTTTGAGTTAAATATATGAAGCTATACCATCATTTTTCCTTCATAATATTTATCTCATTAATTTAATATCTCCTGATATGCTGCTGTCACACTGTCACTCGGCTTTATTATAGACAGCAGAGAAGTTCATGTAGACCTAAGAACCATTTAGGGCTTTTGCCCCAACTCAAGAACACTACAAAGCTTAATTATAGATTTCCAGGCACAGATTTGGAAAGTAAAAAAAAATGAAACTAAGATTCTGTTTTTCTGGAAGATACACAAATTGCAGTTTGATGGATAACATGAAGGTTAAAGATGGAAATCATAGAAAACTAACCCTCTGTTCTCTTGTTCCTTCCCACTCTTCCTCATGTTCACGCTTTCTTTTCCACATTTCTTTCTGTTCCTCTTCATCCTTTTTTAATCTGCCTTCCTCCTCTGATATCTAGATAATAATGAATAAACTAAAAGGTATGAATCAAGAATTTCTTAAATGCATATTATAATCTATCTCTGGCCAAACTTTCGATATAAATAGTCTCTTAAGGATTAAAACATGTAACTAGAGCATACCCTCATTTGCATTTTTCTTCTCCTCCATTCTTGTTCAGTTAATAGTTCACGAACCTTTATTTTGAGCTCCTGCTGGAACTCCTCAGATTGTTCATATTGTTTATCATATTTTCCCTGAGATGCACAAGAGAGATACAGAACATAATAGGTCTTTTGAAAAACAAAGGGTATATTGTGCACTTAGTATCAATAGCATACTAATTAGAAGAGATTTCAATCTGGTAATCTCACCACTCAGTATGCATTCAGAACACAAGGTCAGGGCACGACAGACACAACCATACAATACCACACAATATAGTATTCTAAAATTCAGGGGTGCATACTGCTGAGATAAAGGTCACAACTTTACATAAGAGCTCTAGCAAAGACAAAAAAAAATTACATACCTCTTCAACCAAAGACTTAATTTTTGAAGCTGTATCTTTCTTCAACTGCTTCTTCCTCTTTGCTCTAAGTTCTTCTGCAGTCCGCATCAATTGGAAAAAAGATGAGTTCTTTTCTTTAATATGTCATTACCTATCCCATGAAGAAGGCAGTTCTTCTACAGAGATGGAGGCCAAAAACAGGAAAGAAAAGATAAACAATTAAATAAAAACAAATGCAATGAAAAGAAAAAGAGAATGTTGCACACAAGAAGAAAATAGCTTGACTCTGAACCAACCGGGTGAGTGCAGATGTTTGACCAAAAAAATTTACCCTGGAGGGTAAGTCATAGCACTCAGCTGACACATGGTCAATAATGACAGCAGAAGTGCTAAAACTCCCCCAAAATAAGAAAAAAGAAGAAAAATTATTTTTGATCTGCCACGAGAGTGAACAAGATAGTAAACCAGGTTGCAAAATATTTCAGAACCACTTTACTGACCTTTGGTGGAAAGAATTTTCAGATAATAACTATATACCAATTACAAAGACAAGTTATACTAACCTTTTGCTGAATTAACTTGGCTAAGAAGGTAATCTCTTTCATTTTGGTCAAGTAACAACTGTTGGGCTTTTGCTAGTGCTGCACTCAAGTAAAGAGCACAATAAGAATGTTATAAAATAACATGCTATTTTGCATCATACTATCATCAAATTACAGGGAAGAAGACAACAAGAGGCCTAAACACAGAAGAATTGTAAAGCATGCATTCATGTACCTGCAAAAGCCTCCTTTGCTTGTGGATGCTTACATTTGTCAGGGTGAACCATCAATGACAACTACACAAGATTAGCAAGATTATGTTATAACAGGAACAGAACAGTAATTTAAAAAAAAAAAAACCTTAGCTTAACAAAGAAGTTACCTTGCGGTACTGCTTTTTCACATCATCAGGTGATGAATCAAATGGTAGGTTTAAATACTCAAATGGATTTAGCTTAAAACAAGATAGAATCCTGTGAAATAAAAGAGAAAAAAAAAAAAAGGTATGTTGATCAGAAGAGAATATATATAACTTCAAAAAAGGGAAGAAAATTTCTAGTTCTGCACATAATTACTAGTTTATAAAAACATATTGTGAAACTATAAATTGAAGATATATTCAATTAAAATCCAAATTTGGAACACTAGAACAGCTTGCCCCTTTTTCTAGCTTCTAAAATATCGTGAAACTATAAATTGAAGATATATTCAATTAAAATCCAAATTTGGAACACTAGAACAGCTTGCCCCTTTTTCTAGCTTCTAAATTATTCACTAGGATCTTTCAGCCAATGTTCACTGTTAATGAGCCATCAATTACTGAATTCACAGACAAGAGACAACACTAGATGTCAACGCTTATAACGTCGTCTCTCAAACGATTGTGCTCAACATATTACAGCCAAATGAACAGCAAAATATCATGCTGACCATTATCTTCATCTCCAGTGTTCCTTTCTGCTTGCAGACAAAACTTAAAGGTACCATCCAGCACACAGTTCCTCAGTTTGTAGTCAATAGTATTATCTATCCATTTTACGAAAAATCTACTAAAAGCCGCTCCTCACCTATGAAGAACTCAAAATTCAACAGTGAAAACAAAATCACAATGCCAATCATACATGCCTAACCATACATAACAGAGGCAGCATCAACTCAACTCAACTAACGAAATTTTCCAGATTATGGTTAAAATCCCAGGTCAGGAAGCTGGAGGGATCAAAACGAAAAGAAGAATAAAATAATAAAAAAAAGAGCAAATAATATAATCAAACAACATAGCATAAAAATTCTCGATCAGGAGCAATAATTGCACATGAATTAACTGTCCAAAAACCCTAATCACCTCCAAGCAAGACATGTATAGCTACAAAGAGCGCATGCACCAAAAGTGAAAACACACACAGAGAAGGGAAAGAGCGAAAGCAAAACACAATTTGGAATCGGAAGCAGGTAATAATCACATAATGAAACCCACAATCGCAGAGAGAGAGAGAAACCTGATGACTTCGTTGTCTCTCTGAACTTCGCTGACTTCGGCGAAGAAGTTTTTGAGAAGTAAATCGTCATCCACAGCAGACGCAGACGAAGAAGAAGAATAAGAAGAACCTCTTGTCTCTTCTCCCATTTTCCCAATTCAATTTCAGATTCTCAGCGTTCGTCCAAGCCAAACCAGCTTCGCCGATCGTTTCAGAATAGGAAGAAGCTGTACGTAGCTGTGGCGCGCCGTCACCTGAATGAAAAGTGAAAAACCAAACAAAATGGCTCCACCGTCGATGCGTTCGACGCTGCTTATGCTTATGTTGGGATTTTTTGGATTTTTTTTTTCAGGTATTTCTGATTTTATGTAAACCTTTCAGGGTGAGAAAATTATTTATTTATTTATTTATTTTACAATGTGAGACGAACTTCGTCGCTTTATGCTTGGGCCTTCTCCGCAAGTCATGTTTCAAAGGGTTTGAACCTTGGTTTCATGATCAGACAAAGGAAAAAAAAAACCTTAGTCTTGTTTAACTTGTAACTAAATCCTTCTGACAAAAAAAAAATGAAATCATTCTAGATTTGATTTTATGGTGATGATGTTTTTTGGCAAACTTCTGTTTATACGGATACAATAGTTGAAGTAAGAAGTTTTTGGGTCAATAACAAATGTTACTGATGAGGTTTATTCAAATAACATTCCGCTTCATTCTTTACAAAAATTAAAATAAAATAAATGGAGAACAAATCAATAAAATAAAAGATAAAAACTAGAGAGACAATAAATTTTATAAATGTAAGTTTAAATTGACATGTCTGTTATATTAAACAAATTCTGAAAATTTAAATCATAAATTCAATATTCTCAAATCTATACATGGCTTAAATAAAATTAAATTATTCAAATTGCTGCATAAGAATGACCTGTGCGTCTTACGATTAAAAGGTAGTGAGAAAAATAATCTGACAATAACATTAACTTTAACAATGGGATTGGATTAGTTTAATTGGTATTTTACAAAATAAACTTTTAACTTTCAAGTATTATAAAATAAGTAAATTAAATCAATAAATAAATAAAAAAATATCATTTAGCATTTATAACATATTATTTAAAAGAGAATAACACAAGAAAAATACAAAATTATGTAATAAATAAAACTTGTTATAATAAAAATATAAATTTGATGACAAAAAATAAATTATATAATATTATTTGACTTAGATTGAATTGAATTTTTCTTAAAAATTAAATCTGAAATTTGATCTAATCCAAATTGGATTGGTTTTGCACTTTTGATTGCAAAGGATTTGAACTTCATAAATTAGTTTAATCTAAAAGACCGTCAAATAGAAGTTGCATTTATAAAATTTATTCACTTTCTGGTTTTTATTTTCTATTTTATCAACCTGTGCTCCATTTGTTTTTTATTTTTTACTTTTTGTAAAGAATAAGGTGGAGTGTTGAATTTTGCGAAAAATAGGGTCGTATGTTATTTTAGCAAACCTCAAGGATACTATTTCTTAGTTATCCTAACTTTTTTTATGAATTTAGTTTCTATTTACTGATAGTGTAAGCTTTTTTTTATATTGTCATCCAATCATTATTGCCATATAAGCAATTAAGTATCACATTCATTACTTAAAAAATCAAGCAGATAAAATGATTTGATTGGATAACAATCAATATATGAAAATTAAACTCTTTTTTTTCTTAATTATCATGACGAGTTTATTTGAAACACACACTAAATGTGCTTTTGGATGGAGCAATTATAGAGAGAAATGTAATTTTTAGAAGAATTTAAAATTCATCATGATAAAATATCTTGTTTGGATATTTACTTAGAAGAAATTGCAAAATTCAAAAGATTTTAAAGAGGGATTTTATCTACCTAAAATAGAGGATTTTAATTTTCATCTATGAAAAAGGAATTTTGAAAATATCTATACGCATAAGTATACGCTTTTCTTATTCTGGTAAGTTTCACTTTTATTATATTCCATTAAAATTTCTTTATATTTATGATATTTTTGTTTAATTTTATTTTTAATTAATTTTGTTGCATTTTAAATTTTTTAATATTCAGTTTATATTACATAATATTATATTTATGTATCATTCCATTTTATTTATATAAAAATTAAATTTTATAATTCAAATTTAAAATATTTTATGAATGAAATTTAAGATAATTTATGAAATATGAACTCATTATAATTTATTTTAAATCGGTTGAATTTTGATTATTAATAAAAAACTTATTTTTTAAAAAATACATTATATTTTTCAAATAAAATATGTTAAAATCAAGGTAATGTAATTACTTTATCCAAATAAAGTATTTTGCAAATGAAGAAAATATAATTGTTTATCCAAATAAAAAATTTAAAAATTGAAGAAAATTTAATTGAAGCATTTTAATTTCCTAACATTTTAAATTCCCTTATATTTTAAAAATATTCCATCCAAACGCACACTTAGGGTTAAAGACTAGCAATTAGTATTTAATTTGAAAGTGATGTTATTCAATACTAATCTAGTCAAGAAAAGAAGATACTAGTTCTTTTTATTATATAAAATATAACAAATAAAATAAGTGTTTAATTTTGATATATTAACAATGTAAATTTATATAGTCATCCAATTATATTTTGTTACATTAGTAAAATATGATTAACTCTCATCCTGCTAGTATGTAGTGTCAGAAGGAATGATTAATCCCCCAATGTGTAGAGCGCATTGACATGAGTTTTGTTTCTAATTACAAAACCTTATCCATACATGCTGATCGAAATCGAACTTTTGACTAGATACTTAAGAAACTCAGCTAGCTATCAACTGTACTATATTTCGTGATTAAGACGATACCTTAAAAGAACTTGAATTACTTGCACTCTCCTTATATTTAATTTTATACTTTGTCTATATAACTAAAAAGTAAAACATCACGTAGTCAATTTTAATACTTCTTTAATAAATATCTCTTCATACCTTTTTTTTGGGTAAACCTCTTCTGTCCTTCATTTTGACAATGGCACTCCTTTAATGAAAATTGTAATTAGCCAGTTGGTTGCTGCAAAGAAAAAGTAAACTTTTTTTTTTGGTCGGGAGAAAAAGTAAACTTGTGAAAAGGGTAAATCCATAATTAGAATCTTAAACCTTAAGATACTAGTACATCGGGCCACAAACAGGGTTAGTTAGCGGTAAATGATAATTCAATCGATTAAAATCTCAAGCCTACCGAAGTCAAAGTTAGAAAGCAATGAAACCGAACAAACCAACGCACTTGCTAAAGCCCACTACAATCACTACCAGGATATAGGTAGGGGTGGAGCGTATCGGGTGCACACTTATTTCGGTGGTGGATGGAAAAGACAATAAGTAATGGAAGTTTTTCCAACAAGGAAGAAAATCAAAGTATAACAAAGACCAACGTTATTAAGATATGAGTGACATTTTGATATTTAAAAAGTGGATATATATTCAAATATTTATTTTATAATTATGAAATGTAATGAATGTTAAGAATAAATGGGGACTATTATCACATCCAATTATTAAAAAATAAATATCTAAATAAATATAAACTTTTTAGGTGTCAAAATATTATTACACTTAACCGGCAATATACACAAGACACCAATTGACGTGTTTTCTGCAATACCATTAGGAAAACAATTTTAAAAGCAAAATCACATTCCTTGATAATTGTATTATTTAAATGTTTTACAGCATGTAAAATTTGTATTATTTGACATTTCAAATTTGCTTGTTTCCCACCCGCTGAAAATGAGATATAAATCTTTTGTGCTTAAATTATGCCCTCTTTCCAATTTATAAATTTTTAAATTAATTTTAGTTATTATCTTCTCGTGTGACAATAAATAATTACAGTAAGATAGAATCTGATACCATTTGGTAAATGGCAGCTAAAATGGTATAATTCTGTCAAAAGTTGGTGGCGCTGTCATCGCCCCCTCTATCATTATCTTCGATGTTTATACCATACCAAAAAGCGAGGACGTTACATGGTCCCTCGCCATATTTACTTTAATGTCTTCTAGTGGCACTTGCCAAAGCTATGGTTCTTTTGAATTCCAAAAGATGTAGGTGAATGGATCGGTTAACAAGTGTTAACTAACTGTAGTTTAGATATGATATCTATTAGAGAAGCTAAGGGAAAAAAATATACGTAAAGATCACATAGAAAATCGCTTACGTTCTTATATGTGGTTACTGCATTAATTAACATCTTGTACATGTTTTTTTCAAAAAACTGAACATATAATGTGTATAGTTACTGTGTCAACCTAAAACTCGTGTGAAGCAGAACAGAACATATCAAGGATGGATCATGATGTTCCCAAAACATAAGGCCAGTTAGGCATGACATGACATGACCCATTTTTGAAACCCCATTATATATCAAAAACAATTTTTTTTTAAAACCCCATTGCTTAAATTGTAAAAGTAAAGAAAGTTGAAAAGGAACCAAGATAATTTAAAAAGCAGGACAAGACAGCCAACCAGGTCAAAGATGAACGTACATTGTGTTATGCAATTGCTAATAAAATAGACAGGCAAATATAGATATAACATGTATATATGATCTTACAAAATAAAGTATAAAATTCTCTCTCACTGTCCCTCTCTTCATTTTCTTTTATTTGACTACAGCTCCCTCAAAAGTGTGGAGCTCGGTAGGAAGAAAATGATAAGAGTAATAAATAACATTGAAGAAGTCACATATTTTGGATTAGTAATACACTACTCAGGTCAGGTAGCAATGCAACGGGGTTCCCAAAACAGAAAAGACCTCCTAGGATCCTTGCAACTCTTTGAATTGTGAACCAAGTAATCACCATTCTTCCCTCTCATAACCACCAAATTAAGATCACCATAGACAATGACCTTGCTGCTCCTGTCATTGTTCTTCACAAGTGAGTACTTATTTGGTTGATGGTGGCTAAGAAGTGGTTCAGGAACAGATGCAACTACTTTTGGTGTGTGCTTGGTCCCCCAGTAGCAATCATAGGCATTCAAAGAAGCCGCAGCAGCAGCAACTGTTGATGCCAAAGCTGCAGTTGCTGAGGGAATCAACCTAGCCACCCTTGGCCTAGGTGGTAGTGACTGTGCCACTAGACCACAATGTTGCCCCTCCACACTAGCATCATCCTCAAAATTGACCACTTCATTGAACTTCTCTGACCATTTTGTGTTCCTATTGACCACCCTGTTAACTGGCTTATTCATCTTTAATGCTAACCGATGAATATTACTTGTGATAACCCCACTTGACAGTAAAGGTGCTTCCTCTATCACAGCCTCTACATCACCAACGACCTCATCTTCTTCTTCCTCTCCCTCATCATAATTTTCATCCTCTTCATATTCCTTTCCTTCTTCTTCATCTTCCTCAAACCCCAAAAACTGTTCCTCCAACTCTCCCACTTGATCTTTCTCATCTCCTTCTTCTTCTTCTTCATCAGAAGCAAAAGTGAGGACAAGGCGACCATCTTGGCGTTGTGCAGAGAACTTGTTGTTCTGCGGAGCAACGTGCACGGCTTCTAGAAACAACCTTCCATTGCCATCACGGTGGGACCTCATGTGGAGTGAAGGGAGCGGAGGAGGGAAACAACGTGGCATAGACTTCTTCACACTATCGTGGTTGTGTTTTGGCACCTGTTGCAGCAACTCCTCCTCTTCAAGTTCTTGCATCACTTGAACACTCATCACATGTTGTTGCTGCTGCTGCTGCTGCTGTTGTTCCTTGTCATTATCCTCTGTGTCAGAGGGGCTTGAGTTAGAGTTAGAGTTAGAGTAGAGCACATGATGATCGGAACCAGTCTCGGAACCAAGGCTTTCTGTGCATATCTCGAGACTCTTCTCACTTAAAGAGCTTTTCGACCTTTTCACAAGGGAAGGGTGGATATAAGGTGTTGCCAAATTCGATGTTTCTTCTTTGGCCTTATCGAACAAGATTGAGCTCCATGTATCAAACCGTGCTGGTGCTGGAGCTGGTGCTGATGGAAGATTCTCATCATGCTTCTTCTTCTGCTCCTCCTTGTCTCGTTGGATACTGCACCAAATTTTGAATCGTTCTTGCTCAGCTTCTTCTGATTCCTCCACATCCTTCATTCCTTCTTCTTCTCCTTCAGAAGAGGACAACGAGTCGTGATATGATGATAATGCGTTTTTGGAAAGCCATTTCTTGGAAGACATGTCTGCGGATAGAGTCCTCCTTAGAGAGATTGTTGCAGCAGCTCTGTCTCTATTGCAGTCAGAGCCCAACACTGTTACAATGCCCTGCTTGTGCAGCAGCATAGTCTCTTCTTCTGCTCTGAGAGATGATGATAGGCCTTGGAATTGGATTTTCTTGCACATAGAATTAGAGTAAGCTGACATGTTCAATATCCAAAAAGAGAAGCTAGCACCAACACTTATTTAATTAGCTGCATAGAAGAAGCAATTACACTAATTAAGTATCTATATGTGCTAGGGAAATTAAATATGTAACATAATTTCTTCAAGTTGCAAAGCATATAGTTGGTTACATGCATGTGGATATTAAGATAAAAAAAATATATATACACATAAAGGTAGCTAGGAAAAGTATGAATAAAATTAATGTTCATGTTAAATAAGTACCTGAGGCAACGCAAGAGCATCCAACAAAAGTGTGCTTAAGAGAGGAGTGGGTGTGTGTGTTGCAAAAGGAATAAGAGTGGCTGAGATATGCTCGATTCAGATGATGTTTAGGGGAATGGCTGTGGTTGATAGCACTGCAAGAAGGGAGGGGGAAAGGGGGGGTATTTGTAGGGGGCCAAAAAGCTTCTTCAATCGTATCTCCTACGCCACCATGGAAAGACCACCTTTTTTGGTTTTCATTTTTTATTTTTGGCTAACCAGAGGGCACTGGTTAAGGTTGCAAAAGTGAGATAAAAAAATCATTTATGACATGATTAAAGATTCATGAAACACCATGGGATTAAGGGCAATATTAAGTAAATAGTAAAATTACACAATAAATATATATTATACATTTTATTATTATTAAATGTGATAGATGAATGAGACCACTTACCACATCTAATAGTTATAAGGTGTGTGGTGTGTATTTGCTGTATAATTTTATTGTATAACAAATATTTTTCAGGGATCAAAATATTTGTAAGTATTTGCAAATAGGTTTTTAGTTTTTTTTTGGCACGAATTTTTCACTTGATTTATTATGTTTTACTAATATATTGTTCATGCTTTCAATGAAAATTGCCTTCACGCCATTGAGCAGCAGCAGTGGAATATTGTAATGGTTTTTAAAATGGAATATTTTTACTTGAAAATCAAAGCTCTTAAATTTTTAATACATTGAATGCATTAAAAATTCTTAAATATTTGGACTTTTAAAACCTTAATAAATGTCCTAAGAGCGTTTGTTAGTAAAATTAAAATCCTTCTCTTTTATGTTCTTTTCTTGTAATACTAAATAGGTGCCCTGAAATAAAAATGGAAAGTGGTAGATAGACAAAAGTTATACTTAAATTCATTTTTCAAAATAATGTGAGATGCATTTTGACTCTTACATGAATAATGAATCATAATATTTTATATTTCTTTATAAAATCAGCAATCAACAACAAGCCACTCTTGTCACATTAGGTGAGATTGATTTCATAAATCGCTTATCGCCATAACACTGAGTCATTGATTTTGTTCAACAGTCATCCTTGTAAATACAAAATTTTGATAACTTTTTAACCATGAAGTATTACTCCATAAAACTAGGATTTAGATATTTGAAGTGATTGTGATTGTGAGTGCTGGTGTTAGACTATTAGGCTATGATCGAAAGAATAAAAATGGAGAAAGTGACGAGACTAAGTTTAAATAATTATTATTTAGAAGTAATTTTATGGAAAAGAGTGACATGGCTAATAAGTGACTATGCCTCCCTCTCTTATTACTTAAAACCAAACTTCTTTAACCTCCAATTAAGGGGATCAAAGAGAGAACGAATGCAACATTCAAATAAATGTGTGGTATGGTCTCACCTTTTTCTTCTATTCCATTATTAGCCACACTCTTTTATCATCTTCAAATCATAGCCTTAGTTCACTAGCTTTTTACTAAAAATTTCACCAGAAAATTAACACCCAGTGCCTTGTATTTAGAAGTAACCTTAAATTTGGTGGGACTCTCATTTTAACACTATCTAGCTTATTTTTATTTTCACCCTTAGGTTTAAATGAATACTCAAAGACATCTACTCTTTTTATGATAAAATAACACCACTCAAATTTCACTTCAGCTACAGACAATCTGTCGATTATTATAAAGCCTGTTTGGCTCTTCACTGCAAATACTGCTTTTTGGCTCCTTCGAGTGATTGAGCATGTTATTGTAATATATATCTAGTTTCCTCCAGAAACTCAATACATATGGCCTCTATAGACTGCCATCCTTGTATAAGATTGTATAAACAAAATTTTGAAGAAGTGCGTCTAAAATCTAATTATGGTTAAAAAGATAAAAGGACAGTTTAGTATATGAGGCTCCTATTTTGTGGGGTCTAGGAAGGATAGATGTACGCAATCTTACTCTCGTTTTATAAAGAAACTATTTTCATAATTCAAACATGTCACCTTTAGATTATAAGTCAACAATCTAATCTAGTTGTTGTGTCAAAACTCACCATCAATTATGATTAAAAGATAATATGGCAAAAACTTGTAGTCAAAACATATCTAGAATAAGTTGATCTGAGATTTCATACGCGTGAAATCAAGCTCGGAATTGGCACCATTGGGAAAAATAAAATAATAAGAAAGACTAAGTACATTTTTTTATTTTTTATAGAAATGACCAAGTATATATTGCCATTTAGTTCAACAGGCTAGACGTGTATTACTATTGTCCATGCTTGCCTCATCTCATCTGATGTGTGACTAACGTGCAATGTCACTTGCATTTAGTTATTCACCACTTGCTTTGATTAGCAGCGTAAAAATCAATAAAGCATAGCTAATGATCAACTATTTTAGGGTCACAAACTTGCTTTTGAATTCGCAACGTAATCGGCAGAAAAGGCTTGTCTATCAAATGAAAGCAAAAATAGCCCACCATTCTCTCCAATGCCCCTCTCCCACCAAAACTTAGTTGAATAAGCGCATAAAGTCTTTGATAATTAACAACAATGAGACGATGAAAAGGAGAGTGAGGTCATCGCCACCACAATCATACCCAATGGATATATACAAATATGAAATACATTTATTGGGTGAAAAAATGGCTTAAGAGGGAAGCAAAGGAATCAACTTTGGGAGAGGCCAATATGATTGGGCGGCTAGAAACCCACAATCTCATTACCTCATGGAGAATCCGACACTTATAATCTATATTTGGATCAAATTAGTATTAGTATAATTTATTCATGAGGAATAATATATGTGGAAGCAAACGAACGCGCGTCATGTCTTGCTTTTTATGGCCCCCTTTTGGACACACGACTTGCTTCATTTGTCGCTCACCCTCTTTTATGCTACTGTTTTGTCACAGTGTTTGGCAATTGTGTGCGAGAATCGGTGCTTAAGAATTAGGGAGAGTACTATTATTTTGGATATCAAATAAGAACATTCATTCAACGGCTAAAATACATTTTTTTCTCTCTCCATAGATAATTTAATTACACAAATTTTTCCTATGCTCTTGAAACATACACTTTACTTTAAAATATTTTATTAATTAAGATATACGTATAAATTTATGAAATTATACATCATACAAAATAACTACCATAATATTGTCTTCAAAATATTTATTATTATTTTAATTATTGATATTTATTAATATTATTAAATTTGTTTCACTGTCGTAAATACTTGTGAGTTGATATACTAACACTAATGCCGCTCGCTATACTTATTGAGATCATTCAATCCTTATTTCATGATTTTTGAAAATATGAAATTAATATTTTATTTTTTTCAATAATATAATAGAAAAAATAGATTTGAAAGAGCGCATAATTCTGTTTTTTAAATCCATCATCACAATTTTCTTATTAATAATAATATTTGAAATTTCTAACAAAATAAATGTAATACATTCATATATAAATGCATCAATATTTTTATATTATCACCAGTCACATATTTTTGTTTTCCAAAACTAATATAATCCTTTATTTTACAATATATATATATATATATATATATATATATATGAAGGGTATTTTAGTGAATAAAATATATAATCAATTAATATGAGGTAACAAATATTTAATGGAAAATAAAAAAATAAATTAGCGTGTAAAACTTATAGAGGTAACGGGAAAATCTTTAAATATTGATTAGTAATTAGAATTATTTGTAGAAAAAAACACTTAATTATATAATATATTATACAATATCATACTAAATATTGTATAATATTAAAAATTTATTAGAATTTATTATCATGCTATATACTATTAGGTCTTAGGATAAATAATCTTTGTACGCAAAATACTAAATACACACACAAATCCCTCTATGTTTCTTCCCTTCTCTCTTTGCTTTTTTTTCTTTTTTTTTCTCACCTCTTTCTCAGCAAGTCAATGGACTCACTTTTTCATGAGTGTATATATATATATAATATTCCACGAGGAAAGCTAAACGGGCTCTAAGAGTTTATATATCAAGATTAATCTCGTATGATACGTAAAATATATTTAAAATTCTTTAGCTGTATAATTGCCATAAAAAATTAAATAGTGTTGTATATTTGATTTTAAATTTAAGGTGTATTTTGTTTGCAGGTAAAAATTAAATGAATGAGTTTTATGTATTATTTTATATATGGAACTCACTTATATAAATTTTATCCTTTTTTTTACTCATTAACCAAATACTCTCTTAGGGTTATTTGGGAACGCTAACTTTTAAAGTTAAAACCATCAAGCCAATGCTGCAGCAATTTATGATTTGATTTTGATTAAAATAACTTTTACTTTATCATTCGGCCATGTATGGGCTAATTAAGTTATTAAGAAGTTTAATCTTCATATTCATTATTTCCATAGTCTAGAAATGTATTTTAAAGATATGTCAATACATCTTTTAATAATAATTAATCTAAAGAATTACAATTACATCAGGTGAAATTTGAATTCCTGATTGTCTATATCGGTGTATATATATATATATATATATATATATATATGAAGCATAGACACTAACACGGAGATACATTAAACTCAAAAAATTATAGGACATGACATATATATATATATAATTTTTTTGTATAATAAAATAAAATGACCCAACAGTACAAGTCTAACTAAATAATTAGGGTTGATTTTGAGCTTATGTTGGTATTAAAATTTGAAAAAAAAAATCAACTCAGGCATGTTTGTGGGATGTCCAAACTACGTCCACAGTGAATTAGACGCGTGACCAACAAGTGTCGTGTGGGTGTCAGATAATGACACGCATCCGATACACGGACACGCCACTGAGAAAGAAAATTAAACCATCTATTTTGGTTCAAACCCCATGGCCCAGCCTATTGAGCTTTTTGGTTCTAGCTCGTATGGGCATTTGGCAAATTATCACCTTTTATTTACAAGAATAGGCTTCTAGCCTCATTTGATATATAGTATAAGACATGATAATATTAATTAATATTATAAAATCAATTTTTATTATATATTTAGTATCACATATGATAGTATAATGTTACACGGTCAAAACATTTCTTTTAACTATAAAATTAAGTCATCAGGTATTATAAGACTTGATAACATCTGATAGTATTATTTTTAATAGCTAATCCCAAATCTATTGTTTAATCTTCTGTGTCAAGTCGTCAATACCCCACCCTCACTCATCACTAGTTTTAGCCCACCACCCACCAGTCACCAGCAGTCCGCCGCCTATCATCACCTACTTGCCGTTGATTGATTACTTGCCGGTCGCCATCTACCACCCGCCGGTCACTATCTGTCATCCCCTAGTTACAGTCTGCCATTCTCTCATTGCCACTTGCCCGCTTGTCCACCATTGGTCATGTGGGCCAATTGATAGTATAAAATTATACAATAGATTCTTTATACTATATTTATTAGATCTTGTATTATCATGTATAACACTATAATATATTATGCTATACTATGCACCAAACAGGCCTAATGTTTTTTTGTTCTTTTGGTATTTTATGGCTTGTTTGTTTTAGGAACTGTTGGGATTAAAACACTATCCTAACAATTGTCTTCTCCAAAATGTGAATATTAATTTTCTTCTTAGAAATGTAACTCAATTACTACTACGTACACCTCACTCTTGCGGATGAGATATATTTGCAATGGGCACCATTTATTTATTTATCTATTATTATTATTATTATTATTATTATCATCATCATCATCATCTTGGCAATACGGATCAATGGATGCAACTTTTAGGAATGATTATGATGAATTATTTCTAATTTCCTTATTCACTCCCGAAAGGGAGGAAGATCATAAAACTGATAGATAGCGATACACAGATGGGTACCATATTCGGACAATCAGCCACATCTGGTGGGGTTTAAGCTTTGCACCACCTAGCTACGCAAGCCCCCTCAAATAAATTCTGATAAATTTTCCTTCAACAACAACAAAAGAAAGAACGAATCACATTCCGATCATGCATATCGTGTGTGAATAGGATAAAAAACTCTGAAATGAAACAGTTGGAAAGCCTGCCATCAAGAAATTTGTAACAGCGTTGGAATTATATACAGAATGACTTATTTATCTAAGTTTTTTCAATAAACCAATGTATAAAGTAGAAACTTCTATATACTAGAGATTGATAAAATAAAAAAAAGGAGGATTAATATGAGGTAGTCATGTCATATAAAGAATTTGGGCACGATATGCTAATAGAGATTTTCTTTTTATGGTTACCATGGTTTTTAAATTGTGATCTGTAGCCACAATTGCAGTTACAATATTACCATTGTAGTGGCTTCCATAACTGTATTGTAGCGATAATTGTGACCATATTATCAGTGTTTCTCCACGACTGTAATTGTAATCGCAATTAAAAACCATGATGTTTACTAATAGAGATGTTAGTTTGTTCAAAGGGCCAGCAGATTTATTCTTTTTCATGGTTAATTCAAGTTTGAACTTCTCTGTTACAAATTTGTTAAAAACTGAACTAGGAAATATATATGTGATGAACTACCAACTGGCACTGTCCACTGAACTAGAATCCAAACAGCACATCTTGAAGATCATGAAAAAAAATGCACCGTCTCTAACATCTTTTTTCAGTGAACGCATATGATGTTTTTAGTGGAAGGAATTGTTGCGCCTGGCATATAATTTCAAAAGCTCTTGAGAATCCAGTGCTAAGCAAAGTGTGAGATTTGCGTGTGAAGATTCACAAGCTTTATATTATTAAAAAAATGAATTATTGGGCAAAATAGCGGTGGTGATGATGGCAACAATAGATTCATTTAATGTCCAAACTTTTTCCTTGAGGATAAAATAAAGAGTTAATGAATTGGATATACGAGCGAGCGTTTAAATGAAGAAAATAGTGACGCGACGCTTCATGGGAGAATTTTGGATGGGGTTTGGAATATCATCAAAGAAAAGGAAAAAGGAGTGCGACTTGAATTCTCAATTGTTTGTTCACATTTGTGCTTCGTTGGATTGTCTGGGATGTTTGTCGTAGGTAACTTAACTAATTAAGCCTTCGTTATTCAACTTTGCAGATCAAATATTGTTTTCCAAAAATAGAGTCAATAACACAATTACTGAATAGGAAAATTCAATATGTTGTTAGCACATGTATTTAAGTCAATTTTTTGCAGACATCCAGTGATTGTTATTATAATTATTATAAAGAAGGTTTGGGATTTAGTAATTGAGATTGGAGAAAGGAAAATAAACCTCATATAGATCTAATTATCGTGAAACTTATTCTTTTTTTCGATAGATAAATGAGGCTCAATTCTTAAAAGATGAGCAATAAGTAATTCACTACGAGATGAGAAAACAATTTACAACAACAATTTTATGATTACTATCCATCAACTCGGTTCAGTGTTGGAATTCCTCTTCGAGTCTGTTAAAGAAACACTCCAAATTCTTTATTCAATGTCTACTATGATCTACAAATAATTGGTATTAACATAGCTATTTGGTTAGAAAGCAAAATGACGAATCAAAGGAAAATGTTATATATGGTTGTATTGCTATGCTTATTTTTCTCTGCACTTCCGATGGACTCTTGTCCACCTTTCATTTGGTTGGTTTGAAGCTTTCTATCTATCTTAAAAAATTAAATAAATAGCATATTTAGCCATGCATATTATTGATGCTCACTTTTAAACTTACATCAGGAGTTTCTCATCAGGAGCCTTTGGTTTTTCTCAATATATAAATAAAAATAAATAAATTAAATGATTAATGAATCTATTTAATTTGTGATATACCCCTCTAATACTCATCATAAAGAACAAAGGTTGAAGTTTCAGATTATTTTAACGTATAAGACAAGTGGATCATCAATTGACTGATAGACTTATAATAATAGATCAAAATGTAGTAATCAGATTGAAGAGACTGATCAAATACCTCTAGAAAGAATGCTTGCTGCAATTTGAAGCTCCAAAATATAAAAGTAGTGGAAGCTTAGGCATTATTTTGTACTAAAGCAAATCTTCTGTTCGCTACTTCTGTTCCATTCCCTTTCCCCTCAGTAAAATTCTGACATGTATATAGTGACGAAATAACTTATAATTTTTTATCCGATCAATATTTTTCTACTTTATACTAGCATTGTATGCACCGAATCGATTTGGGGTTGACTTGTGAATTTATTAAATTTCACATTCTGGGAATCAGAATCTTTCGTTTAATTAACAAGTAATTCCCTTTCTATAGTTATATAAATAAATTGGCCATTATTTTTTGCATAAGCTCAACTGGTTAGTCCGCTCTATTGTATTCACAGGCATATATATGAAAGTTCGTGGCACTGATAAATTGATCGATCGGATTAATTAACAAGTAGCTACATATATGTAGTCATTGAGATCATTAACAATGGGATTATTTTATTTCATGGATTCCGTCAACCTAAGAGCTATTTTCTTTAATTTGGCCTAGCCCATAAGTCACAGCTATTGGATTAGCGTGCATCATTTGTGGATCTAAGCTGGAAATAAAGATTAATTGACCATTCCAAACTTTTCAGTACCACCAATTCTTTTAACCTATTAAGGTTGGAAACAGCGCACAGTACCTGGCCTATACTTTTTAGATTGACTATTCACTTACGAAAGAATAATATGTCATGGCGGCGGCCATTGGTATTATATATATATATATATATATATAAAGTGAAAATATTATAGCAAAATGAGAAAATGAGAGTTAAATCAATCCTAGACCATTTAATAAGATTCACATTGAAAAATATTCATCTAATGATTATTTAACTTCTAATTTTCTAACTTTATCAACGGATTCAAATCCCTAATCAATTCTCCATATTAATTAATTCTTTTTTATTTTCTTTTTTTTTCAATGATAGGAGAATTATTCTACAAATCAGGTTTCTCTGAGCTTTTTTTCTAAATTAATTAAGGTTATTCATCCTTTTTCTGGTTTATTTATCTTTAGATTAATAAATAAAATGTGTTGTGTATAAATTCTACTAATTAATTTTAAAATAGAAAACTCTTTCACTTTATTTAAAGGAACACTCACATTAAATGCACTTTTTCCTTTGTCATCTATAACCGTCAAAAACAATGGACGATTACGTGAGGGGACATTGTTAATTTGGGTTAAACTAGGAAGTATGACGTTGGGAACCCTTGACAAGGACATTATGCTAAGGATATATTAGCCACAAATATTAAGAAGAATAAGATTTTTATCATTAGGAATTTCACAATTACAATGGTCCACAGGCTTTGCAAAATAACGTGTTTATTTATCATGGACTCCACCCTTTGTTGTTTTGATACACAGTGGGTGCACACACCATTATACAGTTAATAATACAGTTCTTTTATTTTTGTATTTGTATATTATGTGCCCAGAGCTTGCAAGCTACACCGGTTAATACCGTGAAAATTTGTATTTCTTTTAGTTAATAAATTTTTCTTAAAAAAATCATAAACAAAGAATAATTAATATGACTAAGTAAAAATGACGCTTATGAGTTGGGATAAATTCGAATTTAATTTGATTATTTAATTTAATAAATATGAACTGTAGTTTTTTTTATGTGATATATATATATGAACTGTAGATTTATATAAATTAGTAAAATAAATTAATTGTTTTTGTAAGTAAACTATTTTAAAATAAGAATTTCTTATGATCCATTTGGTTTATCTTCTAGAAGAATTACCTTTAGAGAAATCATTTTTAAAAGAATAATTTGTGTTTGGTTTGAATGTATCAAACATAGGTTTAAGATAACAATTTTTATTTGGATAGAATAAAATAAAATTACTTTTAATTAATAATATGATAATATAATAGTAATATTTTATTTCAAAAATACTTTTTTTCGAATGAAAAGTATCATTTCATCTATTTCTATAAAAATTATTTTTAGCTAGCATAGAATAAACTTTCAACAAGATGTTAAATCAAATACAATTAATATTGCCGAATTTCATTCTTATTCTGTAGAAAGTATTTTGGCTTGTTCAAAATGCAATCCAAATAAGCATTTAGTGATGAGTGGCAAGATATTGTAGCACCCAGGCCTGACCATTAGAAAATAGACACGTAAAAAGAGCAAGAAAGCTATAGCCAAAGAAGCCACTGCGTTGCATTCCCCAATAAACAATTGTCATAAAAAGGGAGACCACCAATCGTTATGGAAAATTCGAAATGGAGGAAGAGCATATGGTTCTGTCCCTAATTCCCACTTGCGCACACCTATACACAGAAAGGCCGAGAGAGGGAGAGTGGACGATATTAAAATCTACTCTCTCTGTCGTAACATAAGAAGCGATTTTCAGTATTTTTTCAAAAAAAAGAATTTTTTTTTCTCTTCCTTTTTATGTGTATTTTCCATAAACGGTAACCTGTAATTTCTGAGCTCATATCCAATAAGACATTCCTTGTATATTGTACTCTGCAGACGTACTGTGGGAATACGACATGTTTGGATTATTCCACTGATCTCTTCTTTATGTTTTCTTTCAATTTTCAGTGGAGAATTCTACCTTGCGTACCTATGATATAATATAAAACCCTTATCTGTACATTAAATAATGAATATATAGCAATAAAATCTTTTAAACATTTTCAATATTAATCCTTTAGCCACTAGAGTTGGCTAATACTTAGAAAATTGAATAATCTATATCAGGTTATATATATACACAGAGAGAGAGAGAGAGAGATTTTGTTTACTTTAGAGTAAGTCTTAACATTTTTAGTCCATTCAATAATATTTTATAGACATTAAATTTTATTAAATCAACTGTTGAATTATAAGTTCTCACTATATAGATCAACTGTATAAAATTTTATAAAATTTCAAAAAAGTTTGATATTTTATCATTCTATTTTATTTAGACGCACAACGTAGTTTTAAAAATATATATAAATCTTGAGTATTAGAAAATATATATCTATCAATATCTAATTTGTCTGAAATTTGGTATGCTTGACCATCAAGATAATATCACATTATTTAACAATTAGATTGATAAAATATGTTGTTAATAACAAAATATTTAATGAAATAAGTATAGCATACTTACTCTTAAAGTAAATGAATCCCCCATCTCTCTCTCTCTCTCTCTCTCTCTATATATATATATATATATATATATATATATATATATATATATATATATATATATTTATTGTTCCCCATAATATCCACTATTGGTTTGTCACAACTGACACAGTCAGTGGCCAAGCAAAATAAGGAATCATCATTCTAATGTAGCCTTGTGACCTCTGAGTCTCTGTATATGCATAAAATAATATACTTTTCATTCTGAATCATAACTTTCTCTAAAACTCTGTATAAACTGTATATATGAAATTATAAAACTGAATTACTTAATGTATGAAGTTTTAAAAACCTTTTAATCATACTCTGAAAATCCATTCAACGTGTGAACTGAATCATAAGAAAATCTCTAGTTTATTACATAAATTCTAATTAAATTCTACAAATTTCAAATCCTCACTTGTGAATTGAAAACAGATACATAACTTTTCAAATACTGAAATCAAATACATAATCTGAAAATAATGCATAGGTCGGATCCTGCCTGCACATCTACTGGAGCACTCTACTCTAACAAGACTCTAACTAGGCCTTACTTCAAAGTAAGACTCACCACTGAGAATGGTAACGTCTGCCAAATTATAAGCTGAGCAACGTTTGCACCTGCAACTATGAGGAGAAAGGGAGAGGGGTGAGTCAACGGACTCAATGAGTGAGCTCTCACCCACCACCCGCATGGGACACCAACAACCATATATAGATATACATGCACTGGAAAAACGTTTCCAATATTTACATAACATAGCTACTCTCAGGAAAACACTTTTCATACCATGAATCCATAAACAAGCATCTCTAAAACCATAATCTGTTACAAACCATTTGATATTATTGTATATAATCTAATAGAAAATATATCTCTATATTTGTAAATTCAAAGAAAAACATCTCTAAATTCTTACTTCAACAGGAAAATCATCATTTCTCATATATATAATATCTCTTAAATCAAATATTCTCTTAAAACATCAATAATCTCTGGAAATCATTAATACTCTCTAAAAACATAAACAACAGTACTCTACTAGAAAAACAGGAATCTCTGTTCTATGGTTCTTCAAGAACCGAAAATGTTATGCTCTATGATCCATTGGGATCTAATGCGGACACCTAAATAGGTTCCATTCTCTGTCTATGAGATTGTCCTCTCAGGACAACTTGGTACCAAGGTTAACGATAGGGTTCAGCCGTTAACTCACTGTCTGTTTCTCTATAGCTACCATCTAGTCTCTAATTCAATAAACATATTATTTTCTCTAAATTTCTATTATATACTCTAATCTGGGAATCAAACTCTTTCATACATAATTACTCTATTTCTTGAAATCATCAAGATAATTCATAAAATCTCTGGATATAATCATACTCATTCTCTAGCTCTTTATGAAACCGTTTAAATATGAAAACTCTTGAAACTCGAAAAGCTTTGGACTCATATAAATCTAGCAACCTGACTCTAGCATAACTGTGTCTGTGAAATCATGCCCAAGGGATCACCTGCTTGCAGGCATTCCAATTTCAAGCTCACAAAATATGTATCTGGCAGTCACTACGAATTATATTGAGTTCCATATTTTTTTGAAATATCACAAAATTGAATTTCTAAAACTTCATTTGTCAAGGTAATCTTTAGTATTATAGTAAAACATCTCTACTCTAAATTCTTTACCAAAATATCTTAACTGATACTCTAAAATCATATTTTAAAATCTCTAGTCTTGAAACATAATTATGTCGTAACTCTTGAAACATTTTGGATATGTTAAGAGCTTATTAAATCGTATAATCTCTCACTAAATCTCTTCATGAATATATGTAAAATATTTTCATAGCACTCTATACATCAATCATGGTCCCATGGTTTTGAAAAACTAATTTTTTCATGCTATCACCATAAATCATAAATTTTTTCTGGCTTGACATAATCATATAAAATCATATTCTATACTTTTTCTCAACTCAAATCTCATATTTCACAAAGATCATACATCAAATATAGTCATAATGGCTAAAATAAGGCCATGAGTTTGAACCCACTCATCGTTTAAAGCCGGGAGTATGTGGGCACCATCAACTTGACCTCCGAAGCATGAAATGGCATCAACAACTGCCATAGAGCAATATAGACTCAAGATTAGTCTCCGCTAATCTTTAAACAACTCTAATCTAGCTCTAACAACATTGGGGGAGTATCCCCACATGACAAAAATGGAGAAAAACAACAACCCAAACCAAGAACATAAAAGAATGGGAAGAACGGAGATAAAATCTATCAACATAAACATACCTTGATGATTTGGGGGAGCTAAACTTGAATGAGATTGAGAAAAGAGGTGAGAGGAGGGTTTGGGAGTAAAGGGAATTCAGATTTTTGGAGAAAAATCCGAAGGGGAAGGTTTATAAAGGGGTTGGGGGTCTCATTTATGCGAAATGACGTATTTTGTACTATTCGTGCACTGTTCACACCGCTATAGCGGTGTATGACCGCTATAGCGGTCTACCCCCCACTTACGACCGCTATAGCGGTCCCCAGAGGACAAAATACCCTGCTGCCACCAACTGTGACCACTATAGCGGTGATAGTTCACCACAAAACCCAGTTTAAGGGTCATTCATGCATCTTGGGCTTTTCCGGCCACATGAATAGGTCCCAGGAGACCCTGGACCAGTACGGAACTTATCCGCCGCCACGTTTACCTCAAGTACCACATGGTTGTAATAATGACTAATCCCTTTGTGTATTATAAGTTTATTTAAAAGATGGACGTTAGTGATGCCTCAGATCCACGCACTCTTAGACAAGTCTAGTACAACCTTAGGGTTTTTTGGGACCTACCCATATTGCCTAGGAGGCCTCGGATGCATGAACACAAGAAAAATCCAGAACCTACTTTCTTTTGCGCGCTATGGTGTGGGCCTAGTCCACTATGGGTGGTGTAATTGCACCATGTTGGGATTTGCAGGTGACTGCTAGACCACTATAGCATTGGTGGTCATCAATTGTACCATGTTGGGATTCACGCGTGACTGCTAGACCACTATAGTGGTGGGTGTCATGAAGGGGATCGCTATAGCGGTTGTGGACTGTTATAGCAGTCAGGCTTTTGGTTTGTTGGGTCTTTGGTCTCTGGAGATCACTATAGTGATCAAGTGCTTGTGCACGGATTTTTTTCCCCATGATAATTGCTATAGCAGTGCCCCTAATATCATAACATGTTCAAAACAATGCAGTTTCATTTAGTGACACCCCAACTTTATTTTAACCCTTTCCATACACATTTTTCACCCCAAAAATGTGAAACCCTAATAGTCCTCCTTCTTCCTCCCTCTTACTCTCAGTATCTCTCAATCCTACCTCTTCTAAGCTTCAAGTTAAGAGATTGTTAATGGTTTATGCTAGGTTTCTTCCATTTTCTTCCTTTCCACATGATTGGTCATTGTTATTCTTGGTTGTTAAGTTTGGGCACTCTCTCAATGTTCATAGTTGTTTTAAGATATTTATGAATTATCATGGTTTTCTCTTACTCCCATGGCAGACGTTGGTGCCATGCATTCTTCCTCTCCAGAGCTCTCTTAAGGCTGACCCGACAAGTTCCATCATTCCAGGTGAGTGGATTCAATCCTATAATCTTTATTTTGCCCGTTAGAGTTATTTTCTTAGCTTATGGCATACAAGCATGATTTTAAAAATTGTTTAAAGACAAGAGTGAAATATTGAGAAATTATATTAAGTTCATGGATTTTATGTTTTTCAATTTATTATGAAAAATGTTACAAAAATTCATGGGACCATGTCTATTGTTTAGTTGATTTTATGAATAGAAGTTGACTATGAATATGAATATTTTGGTGCCATGTTTAGTCCAATGCTTTCCAAGACTTAGAGTTAGAACCCAGACACAGAGCTTAGAGACCTTATTTAGATTTCATGATTTTAATAAGTCTACGCGATAGCTATAGAGAAATAAACAGTGAGTTAATGGCTGTATAGGATCGTTAACCTTGGTACTAAGTTGTTGTCGGCCATAGGACAATCTCACCCCCACTAAAATATTCAAAGAATAGAATCTAGTTAGGTGTCTAATACGGGGTCCTCATGTGGTACCTCTAAGAGTTCAAAGTATTATTATACATTATTATGATTATGCTATATATATATATATATATATATATATATATATATATATCTAGAGATTTCTATTTCTCTATTAGATTACTATTATTCATGGTTTACGAGAATTACTATTTTGGATTATTATGTACATAAATATGAAAATTGTTTTACAGCTGTTGTATTATTATTATGTATCATTGTTAGTTGTCCCATGTAACTAAGGGTTTGGGGTGAGAATCTGCTCATTGAATTTTAGATGAAACTCATCTCTCTTTTTCTTTCCCTTACAGATACAGCTGCTGACTCAAATCCTCCTCAACTTTCTCCTCAGTAACAGTTTACTTCACTTTGGGTGAGTTTTACTTTGCAGTGAAGTATCAGTTTACATTTTGTTAGAGTTCTCTAATGACTGTGCAGGCAGGGTCCCGAATCATGCAAATATTTTAATTGATTATTATGGGTTTTAATTGATTATTATGCAAATATTTTGCTCCAATCGCAATTTGTTAGATTTCATAGTTTTGTATAGAGCAACTCGATTATTATTTTAATTGATGGCTATGCATTTTCAAACTTATGAAATGAAAGAGTTTACATATTGATATTGATTTGGAAAGTTAAAATGACATTTAAATTATGCATATAATACGACTCATCGACTATAAGGCTGACGCGAGGATGAGTTCTCATGTGCTAGTTGCATTCTCAAATCAGATTGTGACAACATTGGTTATGGGCATTTTAAAATTGTTCTATTCTCAAGTCAATGATCAAACGCTCGACACATGTTAAGGAAAAAAAAGAACTCTTTGTCATATCACCTTGATTCCATGGTTTATATGATTCCTTGTGCCGAAGAAGGATATGGTCTACTCTGGTTTGCTTGTGAAAAAAAAAAAGGCTTCAACACAATTTTGACTAATTTACCAAAATTATATTATGATATAAATTAGTCTTTTAGCATTTAAAAATCTTTTATTAATTTCTTTTAATCTTAAAAAATAAATAAATTCATCCATTCGTACAGCCGAGTGATAGATCGATCCTCTGTGGTCTGAGCATGACAAAAGATTTCCTGATATAACTTAGTACGTATTGCTCTAAAGATCGATCCGTCAGCTGAAATAAAACATCTGCGTTACAAAATCCAATTACTTTCAGGGGGGCTATATATTTCGTCATTAGAAAGAATAGCCCTTCTGTTAAAAATCAATCAGACAAAGAGGTGGGGTTGCGATTAAACAGTTTGTGTGATTGACTCTGAGCGGGGAAAAGGAAAGGGAGATATTCCCTGCCAGCAATTGCTGCTTTCTGTAACAGACGCATATTTTAATTTGTAACACTTGTGTCATTCTCGTCAGAAAGAACTTTCCCATTATAATAACTACACTGATTGGATGGTACGTTGTATTGGCTCAGAAACAAAGAAAAAGAAAATTAAAATGCAAGAATATGGTATGTGTTTGGGAAGTAATTTCCTTTGCCTTTCTTTTTTTTATTAATAAGATGATTAATTATATTTTTTATTGAATTATATTACACAATTTTAAATAATTTATAAACTTAATTTTACATAACAAGAATTATAGAATCTTAACAAGAATTCTTATTTTAAAAAGTAGAAATTCCTGTGAATCTTTTTGCATTTACATCATGTCCATAATTCCATATATGAGTGAATGGACACGTTTGTGAGCATGGCTCTGCGTTCGAGCTTGAGGCTTTTGCTTTCTAGCGGTCCAATGATGCGCGTGATCCAAATCTTACCATCTTATTCAATCAAAATCTCTAGAGAAGAGAACCTGAAATTTGAGAGGTAAGATAGTGAAAGATGAGCAAGAATTGAAGGCACAACTCGATCGAAGGCTAGTTCGTGCTTTGCCCTTGAACCCTTTAAAGTTTAAACCACCATGATGGTGAGACCAGCGGTGGCTTTGAGTTCGCTCTCTTTAATCATGCAAAGATCATAGCGGAATTGAATGTATTCCCAATTGGTATTGGTAGCCAGCCTAGCCGAATCTTTTGCATATTCCTTGGGATACTTTGTACGTGTAACTTGCTGATCGACAAGTGCTGGATTAAGTAGAATGTTTAAAACTAAATCTTTGTTTATTAGCTCCCAATTAAATTATTGTCATAAATTTGGAAAAAAGTTTTTTCAACAAATTAAAGGCATGCGATAAGATATTTTCGCCCTGTGGAGAGAATAGGACCATTAGGGTGTCTGAAAAATCTCCATTCGTATTTTATCACACGAACTGCATTGCTCCACACACACACACACACACCTATATACAGAACGATATATAGTCTCTCAACATTTTAGTACTAGTGTTTCCCAACTTTATTCCCCAATTACCTGCTTTCTTGTGGATATAGTTCTTCCAGCATTAATTTGCATAATTAGATGCAAAAAATCATTAGTAGACAAACTTAAGCGTATGAAAGAATAAATCTTTAGTTATTAACTTATTTTACCAGTTGCTATAATTTATAAACACCCTTAAAATGCCCCTAACCATGAATGAACTTAAGAACCTCGTTGAATCCATGCATAATAATATTTTAAAAATGATCCAAAATGCAAACCAACTAAATTGCATACACGAACACATTACCTTTCACTTTATTTCAACATTTTTCTCATAATTTATATGATTTTTTATTATTTACATTTCTTATTTTTTTTACGTGTATTATAAATCTAAAATACGTTAAATGTTGTATATTATCCCTTACGTTAGAGTTTAAAAAAAAAACTATATTGAAGGTTAGATTTCAAATAAAGAAGAAGGAATCGGAGAGCATATACATACATGGTTAATGTGATCTATAACATAAGAACTTTTATATAATCAAAAGTTATTTGACTAATCCCTTTAATTTACACACACTCATATTTTTGGGATACTTCATGATCAAAACACGGAGATAATAACCATTTCATAGTGTTGAACGAATTGAAAATATGTAGATGTCATTCAAAAGTTTTAACGTGCAAGGATACGTACGTACGTCCACCATTTGCGTTTACTACATCCAATTTCGTTATCATAGCATTGTCTGTGAAACACAACCATGCTGTGTGACGTGGATATATAGAGATCGAGCAATTTCACCTACGTACGATAATTTTTTTCCATTTTATATCTTAATACAGATAAAGGTGGCCGACATTAAGAATGAATGCTCTTGCGAAATATTTGCATTTGTTTTTGCTTTTTGTGGTAACTAAACAAATGCCTCAGTTCGCTATCATAGCCATGTATATATAAATAAGTAGAATAAGATAAGGAATAAAAGTTTGTGGCTCAAATAAAATACTATCTATTAATGCAATGTGATCTTCCACCGAGTAACAATTAAGACATAAAAAAATGTTATCCTAACACCTAAAAATAAGTATCCAAAATAGGTGTCCTGATTGGATATTTATTTTTGGATGTTAAAATAGTAATACATAGACATCAATATACTTGTGGTGTCTACTTCATTCTTGCACAACCTAAATTGGCTGTGGATATGATTAGTTGTCCATGGTTCAAACACAATCCTGAGTAACAAATCAATTACATATTTGTCTCTATAAAAAATTATTCAATAGAAGTGTTAGAGCAGGGGAGCCCAATAGAAGGAGATATAACTAATGGGTTAAGTGATAGCACCATACTACCGAGTTGAGTAACATATCATAAATGAGTCATAACCCCTCCCATATAATATATCATTCACTTAGTTTATTATCAATCAATGGAATGTGAACTTCACTTCTCAGTAAAAAGTGACGATGACATGAAATGAGCTATTGATAAGGAGTAGAAAGTCCACTATAAATTGGATAAGAGACCAAAAGAAATAGTCGGTTTGTAGAGCAAAATAGGACGACATGCAAAGAGATTTGTGGTCGGATACTTGTTCTCTTAATTAGGGTTGATCCAATGCTTGTTACTAATGCTAGGTGTATGATTAGCTTTTCTTGGTTAGACAAGACGTGGAGAAAGCAACCAAAAAAGGAGAGACAACAGTAAACCATATAGACCCAATGTTGAATAAGTACACCGGCCTTATCATCACGCAAAATTTCGCATACTATTCGAAAATTTGTTTACGCATGTAGAGTATTTAAATTGTTTGCCACGAGCATAGTTTTCATCAAATCAGCTTAAAACTGAAAAAGGAATTCAGGATGCCATATTGATTTGAAAAATGTTTGTTGTGTAATTTTATTCTTCACCTAATATTACTCTATTGATGTAAAACTTTCACATATTATATAATTCAATTTCTGTCTACTATCAATGTAATTTTTTATATTATCATTTGTGATTTGCTATATTATTTAAAGAGCTTTAAACTAGCAATATATAGGAGAATTTTCTTTAACAAAGGAAAACTGGGATACGAAAGTTGAAATGTAATTGAATGATAAAAAGGCAACTTTATGTTTTTTTTTTTTCGATAAATTATACCCACCTTCCCTGAAGTTTGCTTAAATGTAACAAACCCCCCCTTTATTTGTACACTTGACATTTACCTTCCCTCAACTACCTAAAATCCCAACTCAGCTTTAGCACTCACAAAAGAAATTATCTTTATACTCTTTTTACTTTTTTCAATCCACAAAGTTACCCAACCCCTCAATCCCTCACACTCCCTCAGTCTCTTACCCTCTCACCCACCCGCAGCGGCGGCGACCAAATCTATCTCATCTTATTCTCATTTGCACACCTTCGTGGCTGTCCTCTGCAACACTCGACCTACCAACCCACCCCATGCACCTGTAGCCACCTCACTCTATCTCCACCGTCCACCATTCACGACCGGACCCCATCACTGACACCATCCTGAGTGACTGTAACCACGACGGGACAGTGGCTGTTTTAGTCAGTCCGCCTAGACCCAGTTACTACAGCGTCATTGGTATTCATCTTCTACAGACTGACCATAGTCAATTCATTCCTCCTCTATATAACGATGTTGATTTATTTTTATTTATATTTGATTTCATTTTGTTTTTACCTTTATATCTTCAGTTCACATGGATTATATCTATTGACATTGACAATGAGTTGAGAATGCACACAGTAATGATTTAGCTGAGTCATGTTACCCTTTAATTTGGGTGTGGAAAATTCTTAAAATAAGGAACTAGTCCAAGTTAATTAGCTGCTCTGCTCGTCCATCTCATTTCATTTTCCTCTCAATCTGTACGTATTACACCATCCAGAGACAAATTTGAGACAATGACCAAATCTAAGAAGAAGCAACTGAAACTAGAAAAGAAACCAGAAACAACAACATCAACAACAATAACTGTGAACATGGACATGATCAGCAGCCTATCGGACTCACTACTCTGCCACATCCTCTCATTCCTCCCGACCAGAAGTGCCATGGCCAATAGCATCCTGTCTCGCAAGTGGCGCCACCTCTAGAACGATCTCCAAGTCTTCGACCTTGATGGTGAGCCCTTTGATGAAAATGAAAAGCACTTCGTTGCTTTCATCAACAATGTGCTAGCTCACTGCAAGTCTCACCACATCCGAAGGTTCCGCCTCTCTGGTGAGCTATCTCAACACAAAGCCTTCAGAAGGGTAATTTTGTGGGTAGGTAGGTTTGGGTTGAAAAAAGTAAAAAGGGTAAAAAGGTAATTTCTTTTGTGAGTATTAAAGCTATGTTGGATTTTTAGGTAGTTGAGGGGAGGTAAATGTCAAGTGTACAAATAAAGGAGGTGTTTGTTACATTTTAGCAAACCTCAGGGGAGGTAAGTGTAATTTATCCTTTTTTTTTAGGTGCCTTCTACAATGAAGTAGTCAAAATATAAAGCATGATTCTGTCCTTTCGTGGACGTAGGAAAAGATGACACCTGGAGTCTTTTATTTTTCTTAATTTATGCACATTATTAGTTTCTTTTAATTACCAAAATGACTTTTCTCTTTCCTTCCCATATTTCATCTGCAATATTTTCCCTTCAACCCAACTTTAATTAGTGACATTGTTTTCTCAAACTTTCTTGTTCAAATGCCGCTAGATTGATTTTCTAAAGCTTCCTCTTTGAATTTATCATTTCTTATGATTAAAAAAAGATAAAAGAAAGTGCAAAACTTTGCTCATCTCTCAACACTCTTTGATTTTACTGCCATGGTTACAAGTAACAACGCCTCTGCCGCCATTGGCTCCACTTCCCCTCCATAGAAATCAGCTGCCAACTTTGATGGCTACAATATATCACTTAAAAAAATAGCTCAGACTCATCACAATCGCACTTCATCAGCATTCAAAGTTTCGAACACAACTTTCCTTACTTAACGACAACTTAAGCCAAGGAGAAGGAGGAGAATGATGGGGGTACCGTCATGTTTTTACTTTGTACAATAATCCATTTCATCAATGATTGCTTTTGCTTGTGAGTCTGTAACACACCACTTGACCCATGATTCACCACATTGTACGACACACAATGAGAATACCCATTTTCAGAACACACCACCACGAGAGCTTGATTTGAAGCTATATGGTCAGGTGATTCAAAGAATTTGAGAGGTTTTTGTTATCTAGAGAGTGCTTTTGGAAGAGACGAAAGTTATAGAGTATAATGTTAGATTGTCAGTTGAGTTATAGCCTTATACGTGAGTCTGGATACAATAATGAACAAAGATGAACAAGAAACTAGAGAATGAAAATGAAGAAAGGGCAAAAGAGTAACATAACTCCAGGCACAAGAAAAAATTGAGTCAAATGTTTATTAAGAGGTCAAAATTTGACTCCAGGTGTCATTTTTTTTTCGACGTCCACGTAAGTGCAGAATCATGCCTTATATTTTGATTGCTTCACTATAGAACGCAATTTTTTATTTAATTTTTACAATGGCTAAACAGAAGTCATACTCTTAAAGGGGAGTTCTCTGGTTGTGGGTCAATGAATGTGGTGTTTTTGGATATGTGGCACTTTAAATGACATGTTCATACTTTCAAAATCGGTGTATTGTATTTAGCCACATTTATAAAATATGATTAAATATAAATTAAAAAGTTACTAAATAATGGATTTGTGCAGAGACATGTGTTTATTTCTCGGTAAAGCTACACCAAAAATAAAGATATTTTTTGGAAAAAGTTTGATTATGATTTTAATTGTTATAATTTTCACTTTCATTTTAGCCTATATAATTTTAATTTTTAAGTTTGAAACCCTACAAGATTATCAATTTAGTTTCCAGTCAATACAATTGAGTATTAGTTCCTATATTTTTAACCTGTTTTAATTTTAGTTACATGGATTACTATTTTTTCACGAAGAATTGGTTTTATAGTTTAACTTAATTTGATTTTAGCCCTGAAATATCAAAACCTAATTGATAGAAAACTATAGGAATTAAAACCTAAAAAACATAGCCAATTAAAAAGCCTACAAAAAGATGAGATAAGCAGACACCAATATTTATAAAATCCTCTATTGGCTTCTTCATTGCCTAAGTCCTCCTTCTGCGGTCTTTGTTTTACTTAGTCATATGAATTATATCAAAACCAGACCAAAAAAAAAAAAAAAGGAATCTATTGAAACCAGTAACTTATAGATAATGAAAGCCCATCCATCACACATTCATTTGCACGAAAAATCAGCTTGAAGATCATTGCTGTTGCAAAATTCTATGACACGATCAGGCAGCTCTACCAAACCCCGTTTAGATGAGCATAGGAGTATATCTGCATGATTATCAGTAGCATAACTTTAAGAAATTGCAAACACCATCCAACAAATTAACTATGCCTATGTTATACAAACTCATATCGCAACCACTACGAAGGCAAGTTTCAGATCAGTGCTGGAGTTCATGATACTATCAGCAAAGCAGTTGGGGATAAATAAGAGTGTACATACAGGCATTAATCAGTTTCATTATCTTTTCAAATTTAAATCTGTGCAAAAAAAAAAGTCTACCTTTTCAAATATAATTAATTTATCTAATAGATAAATGTCACACTAGAAGTTTCAAAGCATAGACCTATTTCAATTACTTTCAAGTTTTAACAAATGCTTGAAAACTTTCAACTTACTAGAATAACAAAACAATTTTTAAATGAGCATTCTAAATTTATCAAATTCGCTCACATAAACCAGCATCGGCGTAGTAAAATGTAATAGAGTAGTTATCATTCAGAAACATTGCCAAATTACTATATATTTATAGGTAAATACGAAAAGTGAAAGAAATAATCATTTGCAAGCTAACAGATAAGGAGCAATTACCCCAAAAGTATTTAATCCAGGACCTCTAGCACCTGGCCGCAGTTTTTCCACACTGTCATTCTTCGTGCAACCAGACCTAGAGAGAAAAATTTCACTCACTCTACACCCCTCCAGCATTGATTTGATTATGGTGCAGCGCCACCTTTACAGTCAATCGACCATCATAAGAACCCTCTCTACTAAAAATATTCTTCAGGTTTTATGTCTGCAATTTCTGTCCCATTTGTAACTAAAAACTCTCAGATCAACATGACAATTAATTATTTGCTTAGCCACACTAAAATCTAAAACAAATAATCTAGTGGGCGAGGGTATCCAACCAAAAGGCCAGGACAAATCTCACTCACAGCATGATTTAAATATTAAATATATAATATTAACACGAACATCATACCTGTGCATCCGTGTCTGTCATATATCCTGATCAGTTATGCTACGTTGTTACAAATTTCTGTTAGGACATTTGTTGATGGACCGTAGCCATACACCACATACTCGGTGCTATCTCAACTATTGTTGTTGTCCTTATTCTTTGCCTGATAGGTTGTTATTGCCTTCGCAACCATGATATGTTGTTGTACCAATGTTTACAATGGTGCCATGTGGGCAGTTTGAACAGAGCTCGAGCCAGCTTTATTCAAAATTCTCTTGGCTTTCATATTTTTCCGTACGGCTTCCACATCATTCCACCTTTCTGCTGAAGCATAAACATTTGACAGAGCTACATAGTCCTCACTCTTTGGAGCCAGCTCTGCACGTGTCTGCTCTTCTAACTGGAGAAGAAATTTACCCACCTTCTCTCCCATCACAACATCGCCATGAATTTTGCATGCACCAAGCAAACTCCTCCATATTACAGCATCAGGACTAACTGGCATCCCCCTGATAAAATCATAAGCCTCTGTTAACTGTCCCGCTCGGCCAAGAAGGTCAACAACACAACCATAATGTTTTATCAGAGGTGTCACACCAAACTTTCTCTTCATATCGTGGAACAATTGAAGGCCTTCTTCAACAAACCCAGCATGACAGCAAGCTGAAAACAAGTTTGTGAAAGTTGCTTCATTTGGCTTCACACCATTAGCTCCCATTTTATACAAAATCTCCAAGGCTTGTTTTCCTTTCCCATGCATGGCTAGGGCAGCAGCCATTACTGTCCAAGTCAATACGTTCTTCTGATTCATTCGCCAGAAGACTGATAAGGCACTGCCAAGACATCCACATTTTGAGTACATGTCCACAAGCCCAGTGCCAATAAACACATCACCTTCAGGAGTATCCACTGTTTTCTCTGCAAAGCCATGTATGCAGGCACCAATTTCTAGAGCACCCACTTGAGAAGCCGCTGAAAGCACACAAACTATGGTAGTATCCGTTGGTTTAACTCCACTCAGATCAACCAACATCTCATGAAACAAAAACAAAGCATTGCGAGCAAACTCTTTGTTTCCTTCTTTTAGGGAACAATAACCTGTTATCATAGCATTCCAAGTCACAATGCTTCTCTCTTCCATTTCATCAAACACTCTTCGTGCTGATATGATATCTTTGTTGCTAGCATAAAAATGTATGTTTGTAGTTGAAACCATAATATTTGATTCAATCCCGTGTTTTACTGTCAGGGTGTGTAGTTGTCTGCCTACCCATAATGTTGGAGCTGAAGGGAAGCGAGCGCAGGCTCCAAGAACAAAAGTGTAAGTATAATCGTCAAAAACCATGACTCCTCTTGAAAACTCGTTTTGGAACACAATAATAGAGTCCTTGGGCTGAACACATCGAATCAAAGTATTGAAGAGAAACAAGTCTGGCTGGTCGAAATGCTGGAACACCAAATGTGCATTCTTGGCAGTGTGTTTGTATGGTGAGCAACAGTAATGCTCAATTAACTTGGCCAAGAAGGCAGGAGATTTCAGACCATTGGTGATTAACTGGGCATGAATTTCCTTTACATAGTTGGTCAATTTGGGCAAAGAATACAAAAAAGAAACACATCTATGTCTGGGCAGACAGGACAGCATAAGGGGCATTACAACCAATAAAAGAAGATTAAGAAGTCTTGAATCAATAAATAGGTTTTGACATTTGAAAATAGTGTCTTCTCAAATTTCACCTTCATTTCACAGCCCACAGGGAACTCCTCCTGAAGTTTTTCCCTACAAATTTGTTGTGGTAGCACCAGCCCTTAACTCATGCACTCTGCCTTGTCTATCTGACTCTGACCGAAAAACCTCTACAAGGAATTCACCCACATTCTTCTATGAAGAACCTTGATTCATTTCAATTGAAAGGATTTTGAGCCAACTCTTCATTTCAAAACAACTGATCTTAGATAAGAATGTACACAGTTTCCAAAATCAGATTGAAGAACATACATAATCTACTATCGAATAAAAATAATTCATTCTTTTTTCCACTGAAATAAACAAATATGAAAAACTCATGAACTTTATGCAAGCTAACTAACGAGCAAAAGAACAAACCAAACTGAAGAATTCCAATGAGCAATTTCAATCATTCAGGCAACGCACATTTTACTCAGCTTCTTCTTCTTCTTCTTCTTTTTGAATTTTTAGGTTACGCACTTTTGTTCACAAACTTTAAAATTCCATGCTCTGTTTTTTTCAAAAAACCTCCTGAATCCATCAAAATAGGTCATATAATTTGCTATCAACTTCTTAGCTAGGACATTTAGTTGCTTGAGAATGAATACTTCAAAAATAATTCTAATGCTACTTTTAGAATGATTTTTGCTTTCAATTCCTGCAGCACCACCGTCAATAGCAAAAATAATGCATCAAATTCCAGAGAACTGTACCCTTTCGGTTCAGTCTTAATTACTTTTGCAATTTCAGATTACCATGACCTTTTTCCCCCAACGAATAACCTCGTATTCTATTGTAGTTCCTTTTCGCATCCAACAATCATACGCAGCTCATAGAAGATAATTTCTTCTTCACATTACAGCGGCTGCATTTAGATATACGTCACTCTGATTGTGCTTAACTTACCACCTATGGCTCATTATTAGCATTACAGAAGAAAAGGGAGGGAATTTTACCTCTGCGTTGTTTAGGTTCTGACTGCACCGAATCGCACGCTGCAAACTTGGATTTCGCGAGTCGCCGAAACGAACCTGTCGAGCAACTCTCGTATCTTTTTCATTTCTTGGTCCAAGATGCAAAATACTGAATTCGGTTATGCACTATGTGAGAGAAACGTTGGGCCTGAAAGGATTGAGTTGGGCCTCAAGTACAAAAGTTGGGTATCTCTATCGGTGACAAATGCTAAAGCCCTCTCACCAAAAATTTTGAATAAAATCCATTGATGCAAGTACATTATATCGTTCGTTCATGGAGCATCCAGCATGCAACAGTTACTGTGAAAATCATAATAAACAGCCCAAATGTGCGTTTCTCAGGTGTGCGTTTCACTGTTTTAGACTAGAGGTTTATGGTACAAGTTCAGGCGTTCAACTATGTCTTAATTTTTAAGATGGACTGGGCCATGGCCCATGAGAACTGACTCACTATTTCAATGAGTTTAGTGGATCAGAGACTTATTAAGCCCTTTAAGCTGTGGCTGAAATTTTGGTGGGGCTGAAATGGTGGGCTTGGAGCCTAGGAACAGTTTGACAGGACTATTCATACCCATGGCCTGGTCTCTGCCGCTGCATGTTCTGACAGCAGTGCCTTTAATACAATTGATTTGTTACCTTGCAAATAAAATACTAATAGAAGGATGAAATTCTGGCCATTACCGTCACGAGGCACACTGCTCACAGCAGTGGCAATACATTTCTTTGCTAGGTCATATAAATCTTCAGCTGAGCCTGAGCTGAACCGCTGCATTCTTTGACTGTTCAAGGTTTCGTTTTCCACTTGCCACGCAATTCAACGTACCTATCAAATAAAATCAACTAAAAACGAAGTACAAAGAACCAAACAAAAATGGCTCAATAGAATAATAACATCAGGACAATTCATTCCTCTAAGCTACTTTGGTTGCACGCTTCCGCCTCTATTTGTTGTCTTTCATCCTAAGGGTGGGTACGTTTAGATCAGAAGTAAAGTTAATTAAGAAAATTTTATGGATGGACTTCACCTATAAAATTATAAATAGACTTCCTTCACAAAAGGTCGCTCTCATCTTTATCCTCACAGCAAGTCCATCCTACGGTGAACTAATTTCTAGCAATTGCAACTGATCGAGGTTGTGATTTAAGATTCGATACATTGGAGTTTGATTTATTGCGGGTATAATTTTCATTAATACATTAATTTTGGTTATTGTTGCATTGAAATGTATAGTTCAAGATAAATGTTAACATGCTTATGAAAAAAAAACGATAAATGTTATCGTGATTGGTCTTTTTAACAAATGACAATAGTGCAAATATTTAAAATTGAATCATTTATATTCAAGACAACTGTTTTTACCTAATTATTTATTGTTGTGGATGTAAATTTATTTGTAACTGTGTGAAACCATTAATCGCCTTTGAAATAGTATTACTCCACCATTGGTTCGAAGTTTCCGATGCCATGTGAATGAAGGATTTTGCAGCACATGGATACCTAGATCGGATCGTCAAAATTGACTTAAATTATAAACCTGCCTTTACATAATTAAAAAGATAATAATAACGGGTAGTATACTCTTTTATTTTATTTTTGTTTTGGAAGAGAAGAAAATTTCAAACACAATCAATGCAAGCGACAACTGTGCATAAAAAATTTCCAGATAAAAATGAAAATAAAAAAACAAAGACATTAGCATTTAATTTTCTGCGCCGATTTGTTTACTTCAAGTATGCGTGATTTTAGTGTGTAACCAATTTTCTTTCGCGTGAAATGCTTGTTTTCTGCGCGTATGTTCGGTGCATTATCATATCTCATGTCATGCAATTAGAAAAATGAGTGCCTAAATTCAAATCTTAGTTGTACATTTTACATGTACAAAGTAAGCACTTCTCAATAAATCCAAAAGTAAATTTCGTTTCGTATAGGTGTCTTGTCTTTGACTATATTTGGAGCCATTCAGGACCATAAATATAATGAGACACAGAAGTTCAGTGGTTGTTGAGTGTAGGGGCCTGCGAAGAACAAATAGATTAAAAACTACCCAAAGGCGAATAAAAAGGTTGCCTGGTTTTAGTATTTATTAAAAAAAAAGTATTGAACCTAAATGATATTTTCCTAATATAATATAATGCAAAATATGTATGGAAAAAATTTCTTAAAAATAACATAAGGCCTTTACCTTAGCTACTATTCTCTCAAGTCCATAATATAAGTCATTTTTTAATTTTTTATTTGATTCAAAATATAAGTCGTTTTCATATTTTAAGAAAGTATTAATTATTTTTTATCGATTTTACCCTTATATTTATAATGAGTGAAAATCAATGGATGTGTATATGATTATTTAATGGGAACATAATTTTTTATGAATAATAAAGGATATTTTTATCTTTTACTTTTATTTTAAAAAAATAAATAAAATCTAATCATTATCTTAATCTCTCTACATAACTTAATGATTTATATTATGAGATGGAGGGAGTACATTTTGTAATTTCCATGTGATTGTTGAAATTTACTGCAAGCATGTATATCTTGAGTATACCCAACTCATTGCTCCCTTCATTTCTCAATAACCGTTAAAAATCAAATTATAAATAAAAGAAAATAAAAAAACATCTTGATAAATATAAAAAATCATATGAGTCGATAAAATTATCTTTTATAGTTATTATTATTTATCTTGATAAATATATTGATTACTTAGTTAATATATTTATAGTCAGAGTATGAGTGAAAAAAAAAATTAATGTGATCAAGATATTATTAATGGATGAATATTTTGAAATATGAAGAAGTGAAAAACTAATAATTATAGTGAATCCGTTGGGTTATCTTTGGTGCTTGCATTTATCAAATTTTGCCAGCAAAAAGTGCAAGAATTTAAGAAATTTAGGACATGGATAACCTAACATAATGGTCGTTGTCAAATTAACAATAACAGATACTCGTATAGTTGTGAGTAATAACTACCTAGCAATGCAACTATCAGCTACCAACACGTTATGAATTTTTTTTTTTCTTCTTTCATTTCCCTGAGTAAACAATCAATGAGAGCATTAATGGACGCAGCCGAGAAAAGCGTGAGAAGGCATCCAATCATAGCACAATGCATGAGCCCCAGTAGAAGTTGTCGGCACCAGCCATGCAAACATTAAGGTCTGCGCAGAGATCAAAGAGAAAAATAATAGGCACCCGTCCGCGTATTTTATTGTGTATAAGCGCGAGTCAAAAGCCTCTCTACAAGGCTTTTTATTTGCAATTTGCAATTCGCAACACCGACTTTATTAGCTCCTGAAGACCTTATAATTCATCACCCATTAATACTAATATTTTTTTTTCTAATTTCGAAACCTTGGATAAGGTCCTTGATTAATATATTAATTCCCCTCATATCGCCTCTCTCAATTTCCGTGTGTTGACTTTATCGTTTGCAACAACTTGTATAAAGATTCGTACCCTTCTCTACCACATATTTCGTGACACTACTAAATGTGCCTCAATACAGCTACTCCTTCACAATTCACAATTCAAAAATTAAATTTGAGTCCTCATCGCCAATTGCCACCACATTTTTCTCTATTCTCATTCTTCCAATTAGGAGATCAAATCTGACATTTCCTTTTCAAGTTGTTACATTTTGAGTATATATAGCACTTTTGTTTCCTAGGCAGTGCACATATAATTAAGGATATCTATATATACTTCATATGTATCCTTTTCCTCCAAATATGGATGAAATTGATGTTCCTGCTCATTTCCTCTGCCCCATTTCCCTTCAACTCATGAGAGATCCTGTCACGGTTTGCACTGGAATCACATATGATAGAGAGAACATAGAGAGATGGTTATTTTCATGCAAGAACAACACATGCCCCGTTACAAAGCAGCCCCTATTGGACACATTTCCCACCCCAAACCACACCCTCAGAAGGTTGATCCAATCTTGGTGCACCCTCAATGCCTCTCTTGGGGTTGAACGCATTCCAACTCCAAAGCCACCCGTTGACACATCTCAGATTGTGAAACTCCTCTCTGAAACAAAGAAGTTCCCTGACAAGCAACTCAATTGCCTTAGAAGGCTTAGATCCATTGCATTTGAAGGTGAAAGGAACAAGAACTGTTTGGAGTCTGCAGGAGCAATAGACTTCTTGGCATCAACAATGAAGAACAACATCATCAACATTATCCAACAAGATGGTTCAACTGTTCCTATTAGTGAAGCTGCCATTGAAATCTTGTTTCACCTAAACCCTTCTGAAAACCAGCTCAAGAACCTTATCAACAACGAGGGCATTCAGTTTCTTGAGTCATTGTTTCAAGTTTTGAGGCTTGGGAACTACCAATCTAGAGCTTATGCAACTATGTTGTTGAAGTCAGCATTTGGGGTGGCTGATCCAGTCCAGTTGTTAAGTGTGAAAGCTGAACTCTTTGTGGAGATAATGAGAGTGCTGCGTGACCAGATTTCACACCAGGCTTCCAAGGCTGCATTGAAGCTTGTAGTGGAGCTATGTCCATGGGGTAGGAACAGAATCAAAGCAGTTGAGGGTGGTGCTGTTTGTGTCCTCATCGAGCTCCTTCTTGATTCCACTGAAAGAAGGGCTTGTGAGCTTATTTTAATAGCTTTGGATCAGCTTTGTGGTTGTGCAGAAGGGCGTGCAGAGTTGTTGAAACATGCTGCAGGAGTGGCGATCGTGTCCAAGAAAATCTTGAGGGTCTCTCATGTGGCAAGTGATAGAGGGGTTAGGATTTTGGCCTCCATTTGTAGGTACTCGGCAACTTCAAGGCTCCTTCATGAGATGTTGCAAGTTGGTGCTGTCTCCAAGTTGTGTTTGGTGCTTCAAGTGGATAGTAGTTTCAAGAGTAAAGAGAGGGCAAAGGAGATACTCAAGTTGCACTCTGCAGTTTGGAAGAATTCACCATGTATTCCTGTGCCTCTGCTATCATCCTATCCATGATCTATCTGGGTCATAATGCTTTTAGTTTTTTCTTTTTCCTTTTTTGTATCTGGTGCTAGAGTGATAACATTTCAACGCACAGGTTATTATTGGATTTAATTATACAAAATGAATTCATAATTACGAAAGGAAAAAAAATCCTTATATCAATTTTTGCAAATCATTGTACCGATATAAACTATAGTACTAAGAACAACCATCAGACATGGCCCTTAATTTCTGTCATTTACGTCTGTCATATTCCGCTTATTCGAGAAACTTAGAAAATAAAGTATAACCAAGCACTTGTTCAAGTCTCTTGGGTGAAATCACAGGATATGGTAGTTAGATTTTGCTGGATAAGACGCTCTCGATTTTTCAAGTATTGGTTCCCTAATAATGCGAGTAATGCTATTTTGATATCTAAAAAGTGGGTGTCTATTCAGATATCTACTTTATAATTATTGGATGTGATGAATATTAAGAATAAGTGGGATAATCATCATATCCAATGATTATAAAATGGATGTGTAAATAAACACTTATTTTTTAGGTATCAAAACAACATTATCCCGGATTTGGCAGAGAAAAAGACAAGGTAGTGTGGACGGAAGGTTATCCGTTTCAAACAATGTAGTATTGAGTAAGAAAAGTTGTTATGTGGATAATTTATAGAGACTTTATTAACCCACATCTTTTGATGAAATGTGAAATTTATGCAAGTATGATTGACAATTCATAATGAATAAAATATGAGTTAGTATAATATTTATGATTATTATATACATATAATATCACCCATTGATAAATCAAAGTTGTTTTATTTTACATTATTGATTGAGACCTTCCTGAGCATGACACGAGTAGGATGAAAAAACAAATAAAATAAAATAGTGTTAAAAACCAAAGAATATGATATTCAAGACATATAGAGAGACAAAATAGAATATTATGGAGGGAGAAGATGGAAGAGAACAAAAAAAAAAAAAGGTAATTGTTCCACTTTTTTTGTATGAGGAGTGTTGGGTATTTAAGGAAAAAAATAAAATAAATGTTAAAATAATATTTTTATTTATATATGTAGCGTTTTTTGGTCACATATTCATCCAGTGTTGACGCGTGTCAATGGCAACCTTTCGTGTCGTTTTTGGTCAGAGTATAGCTTTTTTCGGCCCTAGTTGTGTAGTGTAGCAACAAATCCAAATCGTGGGATCCAAGATTTGAATAAAGCCCACACACGTTCATCGGTAGGGTAGTTGTTGGGCCTCGAACTTATTCAAATGGACAGTGATGGCTCTGGCCTATGGGTCTGACCCGGAAAACTTAGTAGCAGTTAAGCACCGCATCGCCACATCTGGTCCCTGACATTGACGCATTCTAGGTAAGCGCCGCCACGTTGACAGGGCTACACGGGCTAGCACGTAAATCTATACCATTATATCTCGGTGCATAAATACTTTTGGTGTCTCGTAATTGAAATGAATTAGAATCATTTTTTAACTCCATAAACATAATTTATATTAAAATATTTATTAATTTGTAAAAAATTTATATCACTCTCATTTCTCACTTTGCTTCTCATATTCCTCACATTTTATGATAGTTTCCAGCTTCTTCTTTTTTTTCTTTTAAGGGCATGACTATTTTTAATTTTTACTGATGGTACACATCTTGAAATTATTTAATCTTTTATTTTTTTTTCTTCATATTTTACTTGAGTATCAACCACTTTTTTTCAAAATCTCTTATAAATAATAAAAAATATAAATTTAAAAAATTAACTATATAAATACCTAAAAAATAGAAGGCAACCGAACAAGACTTAACATTTAAAATGTAAACTTTAATTAATATATTTAAATATTTATTTTATTAAAATAAGATTGTCATATATAATATTTAGTACTAATTATAATAATTTTTAAAAAATAAAAAAGATTACTCGACATGTACGATAATACTTGTCAAATCGCTAGTACTAATAATTACAATAACAATTGTTGGCCCAAGAAAATAATAAAGAGATCAGCGATATAGAAGGGGGAAAAACAAATTAATTCAATGAATAAAGATAAAGATATAGGATTTTAATGTTTAATTGATATGAAATAAAAGTTTTATATATGCAAGTTAAGTTAAATAGCTCACAGCTTATGGATAATAGTTGTGTGGTTGTTTCCTTGTACCTTTATAAAATAAAAAATGTTATTTTGATACACACTTTATGAAATATCGTGCCAACACACTCACATCCACCATTGAATAAGATGTATAATACAAACTAAATAGGGTTCACATCTAATTTAATAATAGATGTAAGTGTGTCGACATAATGTCTCACAAATGAGTCAAAAATAACATTACTCTTATAGAATGCAAAGATATAAATAGTTGAGAGGGTATTATTTTTACACTTCAAAATTCAAAATACCTAAGCATCCCTTTCATAAAATATATATATATATATATATATATATATATATATATATATATATATATATATATATATATATATATGGAATCACATCCTACCTTTTATTTTCCACTATTTCTCTTTTTGCATCTTGCTCTCTATTTCTTTCATGTGTTAGATGTCTATACAAAATGGGATCTTAGAATATATTTTTCCTAAATAGTTCTATAAAAAAAATATGGCATCATATCATTTATTTTTATTCTCCACTAATTCTCTTTTTGCATCTTTCTCTCTATTTCTTTTGTATGTTGGGTGTCCACACAAAATGGGATGTTAGAATATCTTTTTCCTAAATAATTCTATAGAAAATAAGCAGTACAAACCATAACACCGGACTAGACGCCACATCCTGACCCAAACATTATATACCTCCCCCGACCCACCACATCAGCCAACTATTCTTCCCAGCATCTGTCATCCGCAATCCAACCTTGGCTCTGATACCAGAGTTATGGGTGGGGGAAGCTCAATAGGGGGAGATATAATTAACGGGTTAAGTGAGAATACCATAACACTAGGTCAAATGCCACATCTTGACCCAAAATTTTAAGGCAATAAGTCATGGATCCTCCCACATTATATATCATTCACTTAATTCATTCTCAATCAATTTAATCAATGTGAGACTTCACCTCTAACACTTAATCTCAACACAAATTTAGTTAAAGTTGGGTCTATTAATTTTATAAGTTTAACTTTAGTGCACTGTCAGTATAAAAAAAAATTATACTGTCAACTAGTTATATGCTCCTATTTATATGACTATCTACTTAGAAGGTGGTTGAGTCAAATATTTTTGCTAATATAATAGTGCATGATTAAATATACATGAAATATTATTTTATATTGGGAATGTATTTAAATTAAACTCTAATTTTATTACTTGTATAATCTATTTCCTCATAAAATGTTATACTTTAATTTGATGCATATATTACTAATATGAAAATATTCTTATTCAAGTAAATCCTTGATGCTAATTAAGTGTGACGTGGTGGGTCAGGCAATTTGAGAGCATCCAGAGGAATACAGGGTTTGAGTAAGGGATTTAGGAAAATGTCTCTCTTGTGTGTGGGCTTGAATTAAACGGCTTAGGTATTTGTAAAAGTCTCTTAGAGTTTTAGGATTGTTTAGTTGTGCTAATTGAAGCGATTACTCGCCATTTGTGTGCTAATAAGTGGTAATTACTTTTTTGAATTATACGAAATGATGTTATACATAAGGAAACAAAATGATTTGTGATATTGGCAATATGTCCATAAAAAGAAAAAAAAAATGGGGCGGGGGGAGGGATATAATTCATCTTTTTCAACCGATATGCAGGTGCCCGCACGAAAAACTTGGCCTCACTACCAAAATATACAAGCTAACTCTTGACTCTCGAGTGACGTAATTTTGCAATTTCTTATTTATGTATGGACGAAAGATTCAATAAGCTAACATTTAAGATGTGATGGCTCATCCACCGTGGATTGATATACTTAAATCAAACTTGGACTAGTAAAAAGAAAAAGTACAACATTACTTTCTTCCATCTGGAAAGGCGAAAAGTAAAGGATATATGGTATGTTTCATTTTCTCACCTCCATGAAGAGTTAGAGTGCAAAACTGCAAATACTAACATTTTATAGAAATGTTTTTCAAACATACTTAAAAAAATAGTGGATATTAAATGGGACATATAAATTGAATTAAATGCTTTAATGAATTTCACACCATTAAACCGATCTCACATTATTGAATCCCATAGATGATATTCTTTCATTATCTCAAAATATTAGTTCAAATTGATAGAATTTGAAATCCCCTGTTGAATTTCATGGATGGTAATAGAAAAAGAGATAAATAGGGTTGAGAGAAATTGAGAGAAATCTGAAATATGTATTTTACGAATGAGATGAAAAGAGGAAAATAAATTATAAGTGATATGCAGTACTATATGGACTAAGGATGTAACTAATCATCAAATAATTTAATTTCTAACCAAATTAACAATTTTAAACTAACTACTAAACTCAATTACATACTCTAACATCCCCCAACTTAAAAAAAAATAAAAAATCCCAAATCCTTCTCCCTCCTTCGATTGAGAATTAATGGAGAAACGCTCAACACAATGACTATTGTAAACTTGACTGGTAGTGAGAATAATCCAGGCATGTGTGAGGAATTTCCTTAGACCGATAATTTATGTGCTTGTATGTAAGCAGTCATCATTCAAATGTGTCAAACATTTGGTGGCTGCCAGCCTTCAACCGAAATTAATTTTATACCTATCCTCAGTTTGGCTTTATTTAACATCAAATTTTTGTCGTGGATTGACTCTTGACATTGATGGTCAAAGATATAATGCATGTATAAAATTGATGACTGAATTAAATAAAATAAAGTCCTAATAATTAATTATACCAAGAAATTGTTTTACGTATTCTAAAGAAATTTAGGATAAATAAATATATTGGAAATAAGAAAAGTCCCAAATGAAGATTCGAGTTACAATATGTATGCGTGTGTATAAAATAATGGATGCTTCATCTTGGGCATCGACGGAATCAATCGATAGAGCGGTTGTTAATGAATTTCTGTTGCAACGTCAATTTGCAAATGAACTACGCACCACACATGATAGATAGGACTTGCGCGTACATGTCAACAGAAGAAACATTCAAAACATTCAATTTGATGAAATCCATCATCATCTGGCTTAGACCCTGAATCTGTCATAGTGAGAAGCATGAGAAAATTAAATGGCATTATTCAAATATGAGGCATTGAGATTTGAGACATAGATTGATTGCGTCGGGGTTATGGGGTTTTACTCTTAGACGAATCTTCTTCCAACCACTTCTCTTATACAAGAAGTTATTTTTAATTACCTATTCCCTCCATCCACTATTAAGTGATTCCTTGGAAAACTGAAATTAATTGGTACATTGAAAAATTGATGTATTTAGTCATAAAACTTATAGCTAAATATATCAACTTTTAAATATAATATAGCGCGGATAGAGGGAGTATATGCACTTCCCAAGCAGAAACGTCCAAGTCTTAAAATGTTTTACTTGGCGTCTTCATCATCATGGACCATACCACAAAATGCATTTAAATGAATAGCGTTGATTATGTACATGTTCTGCTTAACCAAATCCAATTTTGCAAATGCAGATAAACTCGAAGAATAATTAGGATCATAATCACTAACCATATTAACCACAATCAAGAATATAAAAAGCCTCGAACGTTTCAGACGTACAAGTTACTTTCGACGCTATATTAATTAATATTGGTCACAAATTCATCATGCAAATAGATTTTAAGTCAATTTTGTGGTCCTCTAGTGACTATATTATTAATCGTTCGACTACAAACAACTCCGCTAATTTTTCTTTCAAATATTCACTTGACATCATTTTAAACATATATGAAAAATTTGATATTATAAAAGACTAATTTAACATAACATATATTCTATGGTTGACCAATTTAACATATTTATAAAGATTTGATTTCGATGCCTTAACAACATAAACTTTTTTCACATTATCGTCTCGAACCATCTCATATTTGTGATTTAGTGAATTGAAGAGTCAAACATATTTATTAGTAAAACAATATATAATTAAATGATAGTGTATACGACTTTAATACATCAAAATTAAACCTTATTTATAAATAAAAAATGTGATCTTTCATATACTTTTGAATAATCAAAATGGAAATTTATACAACTATGTATAGGCTTGTTTTTTAGAAATTAATTCATATATGCACTAATAATATGTAAAATAAATTTACATGCTCAGTAAATAAACCAAGAAAAAAATAAATCATGATGAATAGTTATGATGATAAGCAATTATTCATTATGATTTTTCATTATTCTTAAATTCTATTTTATACTATCACTGTAAATAAGTTAAATTCTTTTTTTTTAATATATACATGATAGCAAAGTTTTAAGAGATACTTTGTCCTTTTCACAATAACCATAAAAAATCAAACAATACTTATATTAAAAAAAAATAAAAAAAATCTTGATAAATATAGAAAATTATTTGAGTTAATAAAAATATTTTTTTATAGTCATTATTATTCATCTTGATAAATATATTAATTATTTAATTAATATATTTATAATAAGGGTATAAATGAAAGAAAAAAATTATATTACTTATATATTATAAATGAATAAATATTCTAAAACATAAAAAGTTAAAAAATTAATAATTATTGTAAAATGAGAGAGTATCTTATATTTCATGCACGAAACATGGGCACAAAACACAACAAGCCACGAACACAACCTCGAATAACATGAAGGGAAAAAAAAATCAAGTTACATGGACACATGAGCCGTGAAAACTCATTCAAATTGCAAGAAACGAATTAGAATTAGCAGAAAGTGATGAAAAAGAAAAAGAATGTAAAGAAAGTGGACATAATTATTATTTGGAAGATTAATAGGTTATATTACAAATAAATGGAATGGAACATTTATCATTGACCTTTTAAATTTTTAGTTTTTTCTCATTCCACCTCAAATTTAAGGGCGAAAATAATTGACTTTTGAGGGAGAAAGAGGTGGAAGTATTCCCCTTCTTTTCCTTCTTATCTATTATTAAATGTTCAGATAAGAAAATACATTTTTCTTTCACATCGTTCTCATTCTTTTCCTCCATCACCTATCGGACAAACAAACTAAGAAGAATTAATAAATAATTGACGTTGATCTAATTTCCCTTCATTTACTTTTTGTTCAGTACATTATTCTTCATCCAATACTATTAGTCATAGTTTTGAAAAACAAAAGTGAAGCATGATTGCGTTTCTGATACCACTAGGACAATCAGTGAGTTACTGTTCCCACTAGTTGAATCAATGGCTTAATGACATAGTTTATTGGTCAAGTCGATTGTTTGTTCGATTCTGAAAAATATACCGTTAATATAATGCTTTTACTTCAAAAGAATAATTACCTATTATATTGAAATAGATTTGAATCAACAGGGAAAATTTTTGTGAGCATCACTTACCTACAATATTTCAAGATAATTTAAGAAGGCCCTCTAGAAAATGAGAAGCAATCCAGAACACGTGATCCATATTATAAAAAGCTTTTGCTTTTGGCTTTCAAACGAGAATGTTAATCTTATCTGTTCCCTTTTCCCTTTTATCGTAGTTGTCGGCTGCTGATCAACTGTACATAAAAAAATATTATTTATATTTATAAAATGTATAATATTATATTGATTTATATGTTATTTATTATTGAATGAGATATGGATCTGATTTTTTTTTCCTTTTGTCATAGTTGTTGGCTATTGATAAATTACTTATAGAAAAATATTATTTGTACTCATAAGATATATGATATTATAGCGACTCATGTTTCATTTATCATTTAATGAAATATGGACGCTACTTCAATAAGGAGGGAATGCATCTCGATAAATAAATATGAATTGATACAAGGTTTTATACATTGCGGTCTGGACTGGAAATACAAATAACATAATTCCGGCTCATAAGACGCTCAACCAAAATTTTCACTACGAAGCCAACCACACACACACCGCTGTACACAACACACGACCAAAATTGATAAAGACTAAACTATATCAAGGCCGAAAAATGGAAGATGAAAAAGAAAATCCCCAAAAGAAAAAAAAGAAATACCCAAATATTTCTCTTAGAAATATATTGGGAATAAATTAGTTCCTCAAAATTTAAAAATTTCAAATCATTCTTTCACAATTAAAAGGATAAATAAATTGATTCCTTTGCACAATTTTATACAGCATTGTTTTAACAAAAATTTTATTCCAAAACTTAAAAATAAATGTCTAATTGAGATACATATTTTATTATTATTGACTGTGATAATGACTCCAATTTTTTTCATTGGAATGGGTGTTCTAATTATACCTCCACTTTAAGCTGTTAGAATAATAATATTTTTTTTTATTATACAAATTTATACGAATGAATGAATTTATCCATTTTTTTCCATTGTGATGGACGAGTGTTTTTAAATTCCGAGGATAATTTTTCCCCAGGACCAGAATAGGCATTTAATAAAATAAAAAAAAGAAGCTTCTGATAATTAATTAATCATTCATCACCTTTGGTGTCTTGTTAACAAATACACTTGAATACAAGGAGAATTGTTCCAATCTTTGGAGTGCATCCTAAGAATCTCCCGTGCCTTATCTTTCAAATAGGAAGCACAATCTGCCTGCATCACCATGCAAATCTTTGACACAGCACCAACCCTGAGCATCTCATGAACAACCTCATTCGACGCCGAAAACTTGGATATCAATGACAATACATGAAGAGCTCGATCATCGGTTGCAGGGGAAACCCTCAAAGTCCTCTTGGAAAGCACTGCGATCCCAGCTGAGTGCTTCAGAAACTGCTCCCTCCCTTCAGCACAAGAACAAAGGTGCGCCAAAAGGTTGAATATGAGCTCGGTTAGGTTCTTCTCTGTCTTCTCGAGTGCAAGCTCGATGAGTTCAGTGACTGCACCTGATTCCACAATCTTTGTTCTGTTCCTACCCAGAGGGCACGCTTCTATGAGTACATGCAAGGAGGATTTGATGGCTTGTTGAGAAATTGCTCTGTTTCTCATCACATTAACGATTTCTATGAAGAATTCGCGGGTTAAGTTTCCTATGAGGGTTGAGTCCGTGAATTCGGTTGTTAACTTCAGTATTGGCACTGCTTCGTTTACCATCTTGACGTAGTTATCATTTTGAGCTTGTTGCAAAATCCAAGTCAACGAATTGATGAAGTCCAAGGTTTCACCTACCACGGCCCTCATGTTATCGCCGGCTATGGATGGTGACGTTCTCCATAGTAGATGAAGAATTCTTAGAGCTTCTTCAAGGCACGTGGTCTTACCTGAAAATGCAAAAATAACAATTCCATTCTAGTTAGATTTAATTTTACTTTGCTCTTATCTTTGATTACAAGTTTTTTATTACATTTTATTGTAGTCTAATTCATCTTAATTAGTGTAACTGTATTTCACACACGAAAAAAGCAATTTTTTTCAATTTAAAACATTATTTTTCATAAACATTACTAATCTATTTTAAGTCAAAATTATGAATGAATTTGTTTTTAAAATGAAGATAAAATGTAAATATATTATATAAGAATTTAATTTTAATAGACTGATGATATAAAAAAGTTTTACATAATTATTTAATTTTAATATATAACGATAAAATGTTTTAAAATTAAACTCATTGGGTAAGAAATATTTTTAAAAAATGTTTTCTGAACTGATTACGTGTTAACAAAAATAAGTTTATCTTTCACTACACTGGTTTAGAAGTCATTAATACGAGGATTTGATCGGATGAGATACAAGTGTTCATTCGCAACGTAAGTTTTGATTCATGAAGTTTTCATTACCTTGCTTGAAACTCTTTGTTATCACGTTAACCATGGCCTTGGCTACCCCTCCTTCAGCCATGCACCTTCTATTCCTCTCGCTTTCCGTGGCTAGACCATGCATCTTCTCCAATGCCGTTTGAAAGCTGCGAGGAACCTCAAGATCCCTGAGGAGCTTCTGGACTTGGGACCTGTCGAGAGGGGATCTTGGGGTCGGAATCCGATCGACACCGTAGGATTCATTCGCGGAGCACCACGCTTGGATCAGCCTTCGAAGGGTGTGGTTCGGGGTCAAGAAATCCGAGTTTCTTGCCAATGGTTGCTTGGTAACGGGGCAGACACAATCCTTGGCTGTTAGCAGCCAGTGCTCGATGCTTTCCCTGTCGTATGTTATGCCTGTCACGGTCGTCACGGGGTCCTTCATGATTTCAAGCGAAATGGGACATAGGAAAAACTGAGGAACTTCGATTTCGCCCATTTTCTGAGATAGAGCATAGAGAAATATAAAATGACGTGTGTGTATTGCGAGAGAATGTTTGGGGAATGAAGTACAAGAAGAAGAAGAAGAAAAGAAGGGTTTGCTTTCTTGGGTAAGAGAAAGTGGCCCTATAAATATATTAAGGTATGAAAGAAGATTATATATGATATAAACATATAGTGTGTATCGGCGGCGTAACAGAAGAAAATTTCTAGACAAAAGTAACGAATGGATCTTTTTATTAGAATATTTTGGGAAATTATGTCGGTTCAATTTTAATTATAATATAATATACTAGTTACATATTTTAGAAGAAAATTAAATGAGATCGATTGTTATTAGAAAATAAAGAGATAAAATCTTTTTGAATCTTTCTTAATTTTAACTAATCTATAATAAAAAAGAAATAAATCTCGAATGAACTACTCTCATGGACATTATTTACTCTAAAAAAATTAAACCGCTTTAGATATGTATAACCATGACTTGTACTATTCTTTTTATATAAATTCAACCTTGACCGTGATTAAATCTCTTTGAATTTTATTAATAATTAATAGTATTAGGAATATTAATTATACATAAATATTACACATCTACAAAATATTACAATATTTTTAGATAAAAAATTATAGCAGTTATTGAGAAACATATCGCGTTATTTTGACGACAAAAATACAGCGTTATCTTAAAAACAAAAATTCTGACTAAATTTATAGCTTTAATATTTGTTTAAGGATTTTTCTACCCAATAGCCTTAACGAAATAACACCAAGAAAGAAAAGCAGGTTTTAAAATGTTTTAATGGAGGCATGCAATAAAAACCTGAAAACTTGTCGATCCATTTGTTTAAAGGAAATTGCTAACAAACTTTCCATATTCTGTTTCTCAGGAATAATCAACTCATAATTATGGGTAACTTTGTATATATTTTTAGTTGTGTGTATTAATTACTGCTTTGACTTTATTTTCTCTCACCTAATTAAATCACACAAAAATATATTTTTTTTACAGAATTAATGATCTTATAAATATTCAATCCCTTATTTTTATTATCACATTATTTCAATCTAATTATTCGATTCTATAATAATTTTATTCATATGATTATTATTTTTTTGTGCAAATTTGATTGAGTTTAATTTTGATTTATTGAGAATGTAAATTTTTTTATATAATTATCTAATCAAATCTTTCCATATTAATAAAATATAGTTGTCTCTCGGCTTACTATTTTAGAAGTCATTTGAGTACTGTTATCACCATTAGATGTGATAGATACTGAAGCTCACCATCATATCCAAGGATGATAAATTAGGTGTCCATTTTTTAGTGGTTCAAATAACATTTTTGTTAAATCAAATCCAATTTGATTTAGTAAAATAATAAATTGTATGAAATATACATAGTTTGTGTACTTAGTAAATACAAGACATTATTTTTTGTATGAACCAAGGAAATCCACTACCAAAAACAAAGATTAATCCCCTTTAAGGCGTAGAGCTCATAAACATAAATATTGCTTATAGCCACGAGACCCTTTTCATATACATCATCAGGAAATGAACATCTAACTAGATACTGAAAGAGCTTAACTAACTATTAATTGTAATAGGTCTAGTGCTTCCTATAAGGCATCATTTGAGTAACAAAAATGTTGTGTATTGATTGTGAGCATGTTCAGTTTTGCTTATCAACCAATATTTAAACAATAAATAATATTAGTTGTATAATAAAATTGTACAATAATCTCACACCAATACTTATAACATTCTTTATCTTTTTGTCAGAGTAATAATTGATACATTAAAAGACACAAAAAAAAATTGAGTATCAATATAGGATTTATGTATAATAAAATTGTACACAAAATATTATTCTTAGGTAATAATATCTCAAGGTGTCTAAGACAAGATGTCTATAATAATAATACAAATAATAGTACTTTTTAGTAGTAATTATTAGTTTGAAATAAAAGTTATTTGTCTAATTCGAAGATATTTACATATATTAAACATCTTAGTTTACTATTATAATTACATTGTTGGAAACTCATCATGTGTGAAGTTGCATGGGTCATTTGAGTGGCGACGTAATCGGTCAAGAGTTTTTATAAAGAAATATTTTATCAAATTAATCTTAAATATATTTATTTATCGAATAATCATTTTATCTAAATTCTTATATCAATTATATATTAATTAAGAAAGAGAAAAAAATATAAAAGAACATTGTTTAGTTTTTTTTTGGTTATAAGAGAAAAGAAACAAACAAAAGCATAGAACTAAACTCACATGAATCTATACCCAATAGAGTCCTTATGTAATCCATGCAACAACTCATGAGGAGGGTCACTCCAGAAAACTGAGTCCACCGACCAAGCATTGCCTTTTTTAACCATTAAATCCGCCCAATTATTTGCTTCACGCAGAATGTGGATGACGATCACAACCCATTCCCGAGTCATCAAGGAACTAATGTTCACAAGAAGTATAACACGTGTATGGTGGCTATCCTATCTCACATCCGCAATAAGAATAACCGCATGGAGAGAATCATTTTCGCACCAAACGTTATAGAAGCTAATGTCCCAAGCAAAAAGCAATTCGTATCTAATTACCCAAAGTTCAGCAAACAATTCAGAGACATTTCCAAGAAAACCAGAAAATGAACATTGTTTAGTCAAGAGAAATAGTTGACGACTATTAGTTAAGTAATAAAAACTAAAGTAGCAATTAATATAGACAAAAGAAATTATAAAGTTACTCACAATTACAAATTGATAAGAAAAGAAAGTATATGCTTATAGTGTCGGGGCTAGGAATCATTTGTTAAATACAGAAGATTTAATTAAATGATTATCCACATTTTTCGTGCATGTTTGGTAATATGTAAAATTTAAAAATAACCTTTTTAAGTGAAAAGGTTATTTTAAAAAAAGTTAGGATGCCTGGTAAAATTATGAAAAGTGATTAAATTTAAAAACTTAATAATTCTAAGATAAAAAAAACTTTGGATTATTAGAAAAAAACTGTTTATTTTAGAATTATAATATTTTTACTAAATTAACCCTATCAAATACTATATAATATTATATAAATAAACAATTTCATGTAATTTTTAGTAATCTATTATACAAACGTGATTTTTTAGGCATTCTGAACAAAATAGATTATTTTGTAACTATATTCTACTTTGAAATATCTAAATATAAATTACTTCTCACATAATTAATTAATTATAAAAGATAATTATATAAATAAATGGTTATTAAAATAATTTTAATATTATAATTTTGTCAAATACAAAATTATTGCCTAATAGTGTCTTAAACAGAAGATTAATTCCGAGAAAAAAAATTTTATTTCACCGTATAAAAATAAAAATATTTTACAAATAATAACGTATGAAATTAATTATAGGTACACCTGTTGTTCTGCCGCCACAATCTGCTACTGCTAGTATATTTTTCTCCCCGTTTTTACTAGTCGTGGATGCTTAAAATTTGTCAATGGTGCGGTCGGTGGTCAAACCTAGCTGCAACTGTTTGAAATGCACTTGCATTGGCTTTTGAATTCTAGATGCATGAATGCTTAAAATTTGCCCATGGTGCATCACCCCCCTCTGCCACATGTCACGATCTTAGAGGTCAATTTTCTACGTCGACGGCTGATACTGCAGCTGAGGTATTGTTCTGGACAGTGTTTCAACTTTCAAACCACGGAAGAGAGAGAAAGGACGCAAAAACAAAGTAAGTTTCAAACCCAGTGATGCTCATGTAGGAATTTATAATGATAATGAACTGTTTTTTCTTACGAAAAAAGTTTATGAATGATAAATTTTGTTTGCTTTCATTCTGTGTATTTTGGACTTTAGCTGTAAGAGTGTGCAACAACATACGGTGGGCCAGTCTGAGCTGAGTATGAAATAAGTGTGCGGAAGTTTCAAAGATGTCTGTTGTGAGGTTTAGTTTGAATTCAAACCTTTGATTAAAATAATTGTTTCGGAGAAGGGCAAAGGCGGATTTAGCAAAAGAAATTTTCATGTTGAACTTGTGCATGAAAATCCATGACACAGAGTTGTGGATTGACAACGAGATTGGTACGACAAAAAGATATGACATTCCGTAAAATTATGTACATAAGATATACATTCATCTTAGAAAGCCATCACTCTATTTGAACTAAAAAAAAAATGTGTTTCAATTCATGATTAAAGAGAAAGATAGCCTGCATTGATATAAAAGATAATACAGAAAAAAAGGAAATTATAATATACAAGCTAGCAGCTTTCATTTATAGGTAAAGTTATTTTAACACCTAAAAAATAGATGTTTATGATCATCTAATTAAATCTAAAAGTATAAAATCAAAGTTTATATTTTTAAGTATAGATCATACAAAATTTAAAGGTGATAGATTGGATATCAGTATAATATTCAAGATATGAATGATTAAAATAACATTTTCCTTCATTTATATACATGCAGAGCAGTCATCAGCCCCACCTCTCACCAGCCCATATTATCCCATTGATCCATCACACTAACGTCTACGTCGCATTGCTTCCAGTCTCCATTTATAAGAGCACAATAGCTTAGCATGAGAACAAAAAAAAATTGATTGTTTAAGTTGAGTCATATATTCAAAGAACAGTTAATTATAATTAGTCATACATGTGCTGCAGCTCAAAGGTTAAATAGTTTTTAAGTACTAGTTAATGTCTATTGATTTCCAGAAACCAAAAGTAGTGCATAATTTTTAATCGATGTGACTGCTTCTGGATGATGATCATACAGTTATATGATTGAAGCACAGTTTGGAAGACATCGTTTCTTCTATTCATGAATGTAATAATATAAGAAAATGAAAAAATAAATTACACTCAATTTTTTTCATAGAGGATATTACTCACAACACTCCTCAATTTACAAAAAATAAAATAATTATCTCTTTTGAATTTTTTTTTTTGTTTTTGGTCGATCTCTTTTGAATTTTGGGTAGTTTTACATCATATATACCCCACATTTTGGGCACTATGGGGTAATAAGAAGCCCGATGTGACCAAATGGATTGAGGTTGTCCAAGGCCCAAAATAAAAAGCATCATTACCCGGAAGCAAACCGGTTAGCGTTGACTAGAAAAACCAGCGAAAGACATATTCAGCCCACATTATTGTTGCCAGCTTAATCACTGACCCAATAGAGCCATATCCAGACCCATTTAGTGTCACCAACAACAAACGGGAGAATTTTGGTTTTGACCAAAAAGGAAAAAAAAGAAAAAAGAAGAGAATTTTGGTCGACTGTTTTGCTTATTGTACAATTAATTGTAAAAGTTCCATTTGGACCAAGGATGAGATATCTTGACAAGCTTACTTGTGCTCTTATGTGATTAATTGTAGTGTGATGTATTATTGTCTATATGTTTTGATATGTTTTTTAAAAGTTGCGTAGTCTTATTGATTGTAATAATAAAATTAGCTTGTGTATTTTCAAGTCTCATCTTACGTAATTAGGGTTTTTTCCTTTGATTACTAATCAATCACGCCAAAAAAAATAAGGGGGCTCAGGGAGTTGTATAGTGTCGTGTATCCAGTGAGACTGGTAAATTGAAGTTTTCAAGCAGTTGCTCAAGAACAAACTAGTAACTGATGATTGTAGTATTGGAAGCATTCCTGTTTGGTTAATTTTCAGAGCACAAACAGCAAAGTGGCGTAATAGCAAATCATTGCAAGATTTACAAGAGGGTATTTTCATGCACTTTCTAAACTCTGAAAACTAGACAACATTAGCAATTTAAACTCAGCAGATTGAGGACCTAACAAACAATGACTAATCCTGCCGTAGCATAGCTATTTATCATTGACTAATCCTACTCTTTATTTAATACATGAGTGGCAATGATTTGAACAATACCAACTCAGAATAAATAAAAAGTGACAGTGATCAACTCACTCATCCAAGGTTTTTGAAAAATCTAATCATACTCTTCAGCATTATTCATAATTTCATTACTTTCTTGTCTTCGTGTTGACTTTTCCCATCTACTTTCCTCTGGATGGCATATCTATGGCATATATGCACCTTCACACTGTACCCCTACATACCTGACCCATATTTTTACGATAAGCCAATGAGTGAAGTGTAGTTAGCGTCCAAGCAAAATGGCTAGCCTTTTCTTTTTACTCTTGACCCAAGTTGAAGGAGGGCAAAAAGGATTAGGACAACGAGGCATTCCTTGAAGTGGTTTAAGTGCATGATCATCCATGTCATATAGCCAAGTGTGATAACCAAGATAAGCATTATAAACTGTGTATCCATAAACAGTGAAGTAAATGCAATTGCTCTTGCATCCAGCAAAATCTTGAGCTGCCACAGAGAAGGAACAATCATCACCCAAAAACAACACTTGCTCACCTAAGCTATCCACGGGAATCCATAGGCCTTCACACTCATTCAACTTATAGACATTAAAATGCACATCGCTTCCACGAACAGGGGGGTTATCAACAAGTACCAAACACCCAAGAGAGTTCACTAAGTACCTTCCTCTATCATCATAATACTCAAATCTGGAAAGAACCATTGGAGTGGTAATACTAATATACTTGATTCGTTGGCAACAGTAATCAATTGAAATAGCCAACCCCTTTATATCCACTGCATAAAACTTGCCATTATGATAAGCAATATCTATGAATTTGGTCCATTCATAAGTACCATCTTGTATTTGAATTTCACTCCATTTGTTCTCACCTGATCTCCACAAAGCCAATTTCCCACGACGATGGAGAGCCATGATTGCAAAATTAGCATTATTTTGAGAAGCCACCACTTTCTTTATCATGGAATTGAAACTCCAAAATTTATCACCATCACCATCAAATTTGAGTTCATGGACCTTGCATACCTCAGTGACCCTCAAGTCCAAGAGGTTCAAAACTTTGGGAAACTTGTTGGTTGTGGAGCTACCAAAGAGAGAGGGAGTGAGAGGGTCCTTAAGCCGCACCTTATCGGTCTTTGATGACCCTTGTTGTTCCACCCTCACCAAACACGAGTTCTTGTTGGTGTTTGAAGTGTTGGATACCATGTAGATGGTGCTTTCATAGACACGAACACAGGAGGGTCTAATGTCAGGGTCTATGCAAGTTGGTGTTGGAACCTTGAGAGGGAATGAAGGGTAGGATATGTTTTTGTTGTTTGTGAAAGAAGAAGAGAAACGCCATTTGGCGCATACGCTGCGGAAACGAAGAAGATCAGTGGGAGAGTGTAGGAGCTTAGCTATGTTTTCCACCAGGTCGTTTGGAAGATTGGACCACTTAGATGTGCTCGAGTCCATTGTTGTATTTTTTTTGTGGTTCTTGAACTCTGTTAATGCAGTAGTGTTGGGTGCCACATGATGATGAAGGGTTTGTAGTCAGTGGCCACCATTATATTGTACATTGATGTTGGATTCGTTATAATGGATTTGTGGGGCAGGAAAAAGATAGCCATTGTTGAAAGGCTGCAATGATATTTTGCCATCCAAAACAACTAGTCCTCAATGTTGATGACTCGGGGGTGAAGTCAACTTAGTCGTTTCTGCAACAAACATGAGAAATTGATGCTCTTACATTATTTGAAAAAAAAAACAAACAAACTTGCTTCTTATATTTTCTTTTGTGAATTAATTTGTGACAATTTCTGTGGGAAGTGACAGTGACACATGCTTTAAAGGAGATAGCAGAGAATTTAATTTCGAATCATAAAATAATTTATTAAAAAAGGCCTTTTTTCTATTAAACTAAATTCATGAAAGTATTTAGAAAGAATACATTATAAACATAAGATTTAACATTTTTCTATAAATATCCACTAATTTGAAAAATACTTCATCTAATAGAAAAATTAAGTTTTCTCTAACAGAATAACAATATAAGCATGCCTGTATCATTACTAAAAGTGAATTCCTTCTTAGAAGGACTTTGCCAATTCAATGGACTTAGTTACAATCATTTTCTCATAATTAAAAGTTAGAATTCTATTCAGCTGTAGAGATTCATGCCAAAATCCTGGACAAAGATCCACCCAAGGTAGGTGATCTCATTTGGAAGCATTATATTGGATCTTACTGTTTTGAAGTTCGTCAGCCACACAACCCACACAACTCTTCCTTGGAATTGGAGCCATTATGAATTTCATTTTGCTGTCTACAAAACTATTTTGGAATCCTCTCAGCGATATATCAATGCTACAGACTTGGTAGTCCATTTTTGAGCAAATATATACAGGAAATTCTGTGTGCCAATTATGCAATTGGTACTCTCTTGGTTCACCGAACCTTAAGCTGATAAGCTGCACTATATTTGATCAAAGCAGTAACAAAAATTGATTTCCACAAACTAATTTGAAGAATCAAGACATAGCAACACATTAAAAGCAAGAGGTTATTGTATCAAGAACATAAACCATTACATTCTTAGCGCTTCCTCCACAGAGAACAGTGTTTCAACATGTGTAATCACAGAAAACCATCTGGGCAGACCAGAAAACACAAGCTCTTTGAAACTTTCATTACGACGGCAGTACAAAACCAGAGCCCCTTCATCATAATTCAATAAAATGCCCCCAGCATACAAACAACCTCAATTTCAATGTACCGGTTGCTTAGTGCCATGTTCCTCCATATCTTTGACATTGGACTGCCACCTTGGAGTAAGCTATCAGGAACACTTGCTGTAATAACATAGTCTCTGGTCCAAGACTCCTTGACATCATACACCTGCATGATCAATATCTCAATTCTTTCACCTTTACAAGCAACAGCAGAGAGACAACCCCTTAAAGCCACAACATGAAAATCGAAACCATTAAGGGTTCCACACATAGGACGCTCAATTTCCTTAAACTTTTCTTCTGCCAAGTCAAAAGCAACAATACGAACATTAGGACCAACTTGACATACTCTATACCTGCGTGGCATAGTAACCCAATGTAGTGCTCCATTTACAACTACCCCTGATAGTCTTAGATCAAGCCTCCAATGAATAGACCCCAAACTTCTCCAAGCATCAATGCCAATTGTGAGAATCTGGACATTCGAATGTCCAGGCAAGCCTCTAAGCTGGGATGTTTCTTTCATGGTTCCAATAGTATACCACCCTTACTATCTTGTATTCCTTATTAGTAGAAGGGTGGTTTCCAAAGCCAAGTGCTACTTCTTGATCTTCATGGTGACTAGTTTTGGGCAATTCTATATAATCACCAGTGAAAATATTGTACACATAAATGGGGTCAAAATAAAGGGCATCAGATATTGATATCAAGCCGTTGCAGGAACCAACAACTTGGTACTCAGGCATGTTGGATATGAATGGAGGAACAACTTTGAGGACCTTGCTGCTGTAATAATTATTATGATCACATTCAGAACCTTCTTCCTCAGGGCTAATGTAACATAGCTTGTTTACTATGGGAGAATCGCAGTGAAGGATGAGGCTCGAGCACTGAACATGCTCAAGAGACGTGGGTCTTGAGTCATAGCATGCCAAGCTTTGCACACAAACTTGATTTGCAAGAAAACAGTGATGGGAAGCCTTGGGAATATGTCAAGAAGAACATCACGGCGAAAGTTCTCCATGTTGCTATGCCTCTAGCATGGAGAATGGAACATAACGGAGGAATGCATTTCATGGATGATTTATAACATGGTTGGTTTGGCCTTATAATCTCAAAATAGTCGTTTGAACAAAATCTACTAGAGAGAAGTTTTTTCCTGAATTATGAATGTTATAAAAGTTAAAGCAAACATATTATGATTATTATTTTTAATCTGTTGAAACGATGATAATAGGCCGCAACTATAGTGATAGAACGATAGCAAGCTATGTCACTTATGTGAATGTAAAACTGAGGAATATGATTGATAATGTAGAACTAAGACAAAAGGTTCTAAGTATACAGCTACTCAGCAGCTCCTATTAGGTAACTAAAATCCTAAAACTCCAAAATTATTTCTAATAACCATTATATACTAACTTATAACAAAGAAATTCCAAATTATCCCTAACACCAATTATCTAACTTATAACAGAACTCCCTATTTCTACGCCTAGTAAAACTCCCAGAACAGTTAAGCTAATGACCCTAGGGACTTTCCACAGCTGGGTCATCCATTATTCTTCCTAAACTGCTCTTACTTTTCTTCCTTTTATAAACTTTTAATGAATTAGGGAATTTATCTCTAACAAATGATTAGTACAAAGCATAGTTTTAATGGAAGGAAATGGGATAAGTTCAATAATAACAAAGGTGGGGTGTTACCTCTTGATGGTGATTGAATAGAAAATTGTTGAATCTTTGTAGATAATACGTGTTTTACCATTCTAGATGATGACTCAAAAACTAATTATTGTACTTTCTTATATGTTCTTCTTGTGTGTTACAGTACTAAATCAGTAATTAACTGATTAAGTAGGGTACAAGAAGGAAAAAAAAGAAGCTGGTGACGCCCTTTAGACCAACGAAAAAGTATAAGTGGCTTCACCACCATTGATCTATTTTGTATCAATGGTAGAAAATGTGCAGTTGTGTGTGTGTTGTAACTAGAAAAAAGGGGTTGTACAAAATCATTACTCTCCAAGAAATTGAGGGGACATCTTACTATTACGTTATCGACTGCCTTTGATAAAAGCAAAGCTCTCAGTATTCAAGCATATAGATTATATCCTAGACACATATGCTGGTTGGATAAGAAAGGTCAAACATTGTAAGCATCGATATACAGTTGTTCCACTTTAGCCCCACAAGGCTACAAGGAGGAAAGGACAAAAACCATGTTCCTTTCACAGGCGGGTGAACAGGATAGAGATGCATCTTGTAATAATTTTCTGTCGTTTCTAGTAGAGGCCGGCCAGCCCTTGTTCACTCGAATAATTATTTCAGGCACCAACTCTGTGTAGTAATTTGGATTGGCCTTGTGATTAGAAATCTTAGTCATGTTTTTTTCTATTAATTAAACTTATTTTAGCATGTTTGGTTGATGATAAAAAAAATAGAGAAAAATTTGTATGAATAAGCTAGATATGTAATATTATAGATAATATATATATATATATATCCATGAAATGAAATTTTCTCCTTATTTTTATACTAACCAAGCGTATTTTCAAAGTATATTTTCCATGGATATAAAAATATGAGATATGAAATTACTTATAAAAATTATCTATGAAACCTTTTTTTTTTTTTTTTATCCTAGTACCAAACACACTTTCATGTCTAACTTTTTCCTTCTAAAAGAGCAAAAAAGTGTTTGAAGCTGTCTAGGCCAGCAAGTTTTCAAAATATGAGCATTTTCATCTAACCTAACCTATTGTGTATGAATCACTAAATAAGAATTTTAAGAGATCGATTTAAATGGTTTGACATTTATTCATCTTAACTAAAATTTTAGATATAAGTATTTTGAATAAAAACATTAATATTGTAATGCTTTTATTTTACATGGATTGACCCGATTCAATTCAAATTGGTTGAAGTTCAGAAAAATTTGAATATTAATAGTTTTTATTTAAAAAAAAATTACATTGCTTTTGTATATCCGTCACAAAAAGAAAAAAGACTCTTTCCATATCTTGTTTTAAATTATTGAATCACTTTTGAACCTTAAGACAAATGTTGTAATATTTTAAACTATGTGAAAATATGGAACAAATGATGCATTTTAGATTGCAATAAACTTCCAGATCAAAAAACAAATTATAATTAACTAGATTGAACGAGAAGTTACTAATTCGGGAAAAGAAAAGAAAAGAAAAGAAAATAAGTTACCACTAAGAACATAAAACAGATAAGCACCAAAGCCTTGAATTCTAAGAACCATTACATTCCAAGCACTTCTTCAACCGAGAAGAGTGTTTCAACATATGTAATCACAGAAAACCATCTAGGAACACCAGAAAACACAAGCTCTTTGAAACTTTCATTGTGGGGGCTATACAAAACCAGACACCCTTCATCATAATTCAATAAAATGTCCCCATTTTTCAGCATACAATCAACTTCAATTCGAATGTGTTGTTTGCTTAGTGTCTTGATCCTCCATATCTTTGACATTTGACAGTCATCTCGGCTTAAGCTAGAAGGGACATTTGCTGTAATAACATAGTCTTTGGTCCAAGACTCCTTCACATTATACTCCTGCATGACCCATATCTCAATTTTCTCATCTTCAGAAACAGCAGCAGAGAGAGAACCCTTTAAATTATCAAGATGAAAATTGAAACGATTGAAGCTGCTACGTACACACGGGGCGCTCAATTTCCTTAAACTTTCCATCTGCTAAGTCAAATGCAACAATACAAACATTAGAACGACGCCTAAAGAAGCGTCGCTCTGCAACCCAATGTAGTGATCCATTTACAACTGCCTCTGATGGTCTTACATCAAGCTTCCAATGAATACCCCCCAAACTCCTCCATGCACCTGTGCCAACTGTGAAAATCTTAACATCAAAACATCGATGCAAGCCTCTTAATCGAATAATTCTTTTATCGTTATTATTATAGTATACCACTCGAACTATCTTATACTCCTTTGTAGTCAGTTTGTTTCCAAAGCCTAATGCCACTTCCTGGTCTTCATGGTCCCTAGTACTTTTGGGAAAATTTATATATTCACCGGTGAAAATATTACACACATAAATGCGGTGGAGATAAATTGTATCAGATATGCATATCAAGCCATTGCAGAACCAACCACTTGGTACTTAGGCATAATAGATATGAATGGAGGAACAACTTTGAGAACCTTGCTGCTGTAATCATGATTAGACCCCTCATCCTCAGGGCCAGGGCTAATGTAACAAATCATATTAGCTGTTGGAGAATCGCAGCGAAGGATGAGGCTTGGGATCTTTAGCCAAAGCATGCCAAGCTTTACACACAAACATGATTTGCAAGAAAGTTATTGGAAGCCTTGACAATATGTCAAGATGAATGTCACGGGAAGGTTTTCCATATTGCTGGCTATAGAGTGGAGAATGGAACACTGATAGAGGAATACAATCTATGTTACACAGATATGAATATAGGTATGAGATATGAAAAATTTACAAAAAGTAAGGTACGGGTACATTTATAAAAAAAATGAAAAATTCACAATTTTTACATGATCAAAGCCAAAACTTTAACAAGTATAAAATCTAACTTGTTCAACATTGCCAAAATGAAAAAACTACATAAAACATCGTTCAAGTCATAAGCACATAACAATTAACAATTAAACTCTGATAGTCTCAATCTCATCATTTCCTTCTCGATAAGAAGTGGCATTACCACTTCCCGATCCCCCACTAACACCCAGAAAATGGCAACAACAAAAAATAGCTGAAATCAAAAGTGGCAGCAACAAAAATCATGAAAATGACATCAACAATACTATATAAAAATAATTGCAGCAAGAAAAAAAATGCAATCGATCCTAGATACATACCTTAGTCGATAGTCGACAGAGCCCAAAAAGGATATGCCGGAGGATGAAGCCGTCATTGCCACCGCCAGAGGGTGAAGTTTCATTGTCGCAGCCGGTAGATTAAGCTGTATCATTGCTGGACAGCCCAGAAGTCGCCGCGCCTTGATGCTTTAAGGGTGAAGCCGGTGTGTCGTCGCTGTGGTGTGGTGTTGCCGATGATGAGAGTAGAAGAAGCGGAGCGGGGAAATAAGAGAAAAGGAGTTTTGGTTGTGGCTAGTGTGACTTATTTGGTGTTAAGATTCGATTGGGGTAGGGAAAATAAGAGAAAAGTGTTTTTTTTTTAAAAAAAATCAAAATGGTGTAGTTTCGAATAAAAACGCGTACTCGCACCGGATGCGTGCCCGATATGAATACTTTTCAAAATATCACGTACCATACTTCAGACGATACAAAATGTCATAGATATGAGGATGATTTATTGAATCATTTAGATAATAACAAAGGTGGGGCTTTGCTTCTTGATAGTGAGATTGATTAGCTAGCTAGACAATTGTTGGGTATTTACTGACAAAACCTGTTTACCACTATAAACAATTACTCAATGGTTAAAGAATGTACTTTATTTTTTGTTCTTATGGTATGTGATGGCACTCTATCAATAATTAAGTAGTAGTAGTTGCAAATATTATCTGCCCTTGAAACGTCTGTTCTTCTCATAATATCCGAACAACCATATGATCAAAAAACAGAATCGAATGGCATGGCATGCTGTAGTCTACAAATTGATTAAGCAATGGTATAAGAGAAAATGTTAGAGATGCTCCTTAGGACCAACGAAAAATAATAATTTGCTTCCCCACCGTTGGTATATTTTGAATCAATGATAGAAATATATTAAGCTTTGTACGTGTGTGTGTGTGTGTGTGTCTCTTGTAACAAAAAGGGCTACGTGTTTGACTTCCTGTTGTTAAAATTACAGCTATTGTAAGCATTGCATACGACAATCCCAACCAGGGGCTGCAACGAAGAAACAAGCAACAATATTTCTCGGAAGGGGTGACCAAGATCATAATAACGGTCGGCTAGCTCTAGTTCAGTTCATTGGAATAAATTTCATGCACCTAAGCAGTGGATTCATTTGGATTGCCATCTTTATTATTGGAAAAAAAATGGTTTGTTCCCAAATAATGTCCCTTATGACTTCCACTAATATTTTATTGCCATTTTGAAATAAAATAAGGAGAGATTTAAAGTTTAAGATAGTTATGAGATATATAATATTTATTTCTGTGTGATAATAAATTATTGGTGAGATAAAGAAGGAGATATGATTTGTAAACAAATGAACAAGAAGTTATTATTTAGAGTATAATCTAGATCGTTGAACATTATATACTATAGTGAGGATTTTTGTGGCAGCATAAATTTAACAACTCATATTAGTGTATATATATATATATATATATATTATTTCTTATAATATATAGAAATGGGTTTTGTTAATTTTATTTTACATGCACTCACTTATTTGAGTCCTATTAATTTTGTTATAGGAGTGTTTTCAAAAATGAGTTGTTAAAATTGTGTTTATATATCAATTCTTCTACTATGGTGCAATAAAAAAGATCAAACATTGCCAGCATCTATAGATGCTTGTCCCAACTAAGCTGCAAAGAAGAAACAGGACAACAATATTTCTTTCATAAGCAGGTGACCAAGATATAGATAATGACTCTTTTTTAAAATAATTTTCTATGAAGTCTAGTAGCTAGCTAGCGGCCGGCCAGGCCAGCCCTAGTTGACTAAATCAGTGGAATAAATTTCCGGCACCTAGTCCATGGATTCATTTAGATTGATCTTATATTGTTTATTAATTAAATTATTTTCTATGCTTACCTTTTTCCTCATTCACTTTTATCTATGTGTTACTTTTATTTTTAGTCATATATATATATATATATATATATATATATATATGCATTTTTCTAAGGACAATGATCAAAGATACTAAAAATAACAAATTTCAAAATTTTGTAGTTGGCTTTATACTTTGAGAATACAAAAACTCAATAAATGAAAAATAAAATAAAAACTCATTTTCTTAATGTAAAAATTTCATTTTTTAAGTTGTTAATCAACACCCTTAAAACACTGATTATTAAATAAATTTAATATATATTTCTTTTTTTTCGAGCGAATTCAATATATATTATATTACTTTTATTCGACTAACACGTATGCAGATAATTTTAATTATTTTTTATTGTTATTATGAAGACTTAATTCTTGTTATTATCTTTACTCTATCTAACATATGAGAGATTAATCTTAACATATGATCAAGTTCTCGTACTTAGGAGATCCCTTCCACTTGAACTATCACCACTTTGATAATTTACAAAATCCTAGTTTATCACTGATTATGAGAAACTATTCCAAATCCATCAATTAGCCGTGTGAACCACAACCAAGAAGCTAAGTGTAAATGGGACCCGCATGAAGCCCACTCATTTATTCTATAGACGTACGTTTAGTGTCATTGTGTCTCGATATTCTTTTCCGTAATTCGTTCCATTACTCTCTGGCATAATATACATCACACACGCAGTCAGGGATGCCCGTTGCACACACAATTCATTTTCATGTTCCAAGCAAGATACCCCGTTCTCACGCCACACGTCTTTACGTAACCTACAAGGCTTGAGAGAACTACAAGAACGTTCAGTTCAGACTTACTAGCTAGGTGGTAGTGGTGGGTGTCTTGGACAGAAAAATAGGGATGCATAATGACAGAATGTAGTTTTAAAATTCATTTTCGCTTTCTTGAATCATGTTTGTTAGCATTAAATTCGTTGTGTTATTCTTATAATCTTGAAGTGTTGCTTAACTTTATTCTTATAATCTTGGAATGTCTTGAACTTGAAATGTTTATTAGAACTTCGCATAGCTGTGATATTAATTCTTGTATAAGTCAAATGTAAGTGTAATTGCAATTTTCTTGTGCGTCTTGAAAAATAATAACTATGTGCCCCTCCTATCCAAAAATATGGGACAAATGACGCTAGCGGCTAGCTAATAGGGGTGCCGGCCCTCACATTAGCATTTTAAATAGCAAGTGTGGTCGTAACTGCAGTTATTGCCGCTGCAAATGATGCGGCTGTTGCGACGTACGCTGTGATTGATGAGGTGTGAAATTTTTACTACCTAGAATTTGAAATGTAATCCATTGCGATCTATTGCAATCTATTGTGATCTTAATATAGCTCATTATGATTTATTACTACCCTGCTACAATTAAGTTACAATCAATTTATATAAATGTGTATCACACGGTTTGATATGATGCACTTGTGTGGTGGGCATCACAATCGCAATATTGTGATCATATTACATAATGCAATCTGCAATTTAAAACGCTGATTGTATTGGTTAAGGTATCAATTTAAATTAATCTTTTAGTGGCTTTCATCCATAGTCCAGGAAGAAAGAAAGCTGGATTGATATAAATAACAAATAACCTATGTAGAGCTCATTAAACGTACTCTGCTGGCTGCACCAGAGGATAGAGACACCCTACATATCACGAATGTGAAGGTTTCTTATTTCCAATTTTTCTTTTCAAAACCATGCTCTTCTCCTCAAATCTCCACAACAAATTAAAGACAACGTAATGTTTACAGCTTAAATACTTTGATTTCCACCGCACACATGCACACGAACGCAGAGATACGATTTTGGATATGTGGATTGTCATGTAAGTATTATATATTAGTCATCCTTTTAATTTGAAATAGATAAATTTGTTTATGCTTTCCATCACGTTCTTACGAGAGGGGCTGAGTTGACACGAATACACGATAAGTGCGCGTCTATATATATATTGCATGCATGCAGTAGTGAAGTATCAAAGGTAAATACTAAAATAATTCATGCAAATCCTCGTACACTATTTTATATATGAAGACACCGAAGAACGCGCGCATCGAAATATATTACCTTTCATGTCTTCCAAGATTCCAACCCTAGCCACTTAATATCATACATATAATAGGCAAATGCAAAATACCCAAGCAACAAAAATCACATGTTGGAATAATAATTCATTTTACAAAGTAATGCTCCTTCTTCTATACCCAAATAACTCTCGTCCATATATATATATATATATATATATCTTCCCTATATCAAAAGAAATCATTCAAATCCTTCTAGCTACACACCTGCCTAGCTAGCTACATCCAATACCCTATACAATATACCCTCCCCAACTTATATGAATCCTATATATAATTAGTTAATTAAGCTGAATATGAAAAAGTATATAGTCCTATAGTACTACTTCCCATCTTTACAGGAAGCAAGCTTGCCCTCCCTTACCAGGAACACCAGGAAGTATATATACCACAATGACGATTCAATTCATAAGAAAGTGACTGCGTATGTAACAGGCAATAATATGCCTCTCCATTTCTTTCTTATGCTGCTAGCTAAGTCTTCTGCTAAGTTAATTAGTGTTAAGAGAAACACTGTCTTCAGTGGATTGCACTAGCAGAATTGAGTCCTTTTTTTCTTTTTCCTCGTTTGGATATATCAGGCATCCTAGCCAGCTAGCAATGAGTTTATCAGGCCACAAAATCAGGCAATAACTGTGCAGCAAACCTCTTTCTGTTTTGAATGTCAATGCTCTCATAACTTGCTCCTGAATGTGAAGAAGGTGAAGTGTTGATAACACAAAACTCATTCCCATTGGTTCCCATCTCAAGTCTCCTACCCAAATTATGAATATTCTGTGAGAGGAATCCATGCTGGCTTCCTGATATTGGGAGGTTCTCATTGTGAGGAAGCCCCAGAGTGAGAGAAACACCATTTCCTGGGAACCTAGGAGCCAATTGATCAGTGACATTAAACCTGGTTCCAATGTCTTCCATTGAGAAAGCACCATATCCGCCATTATGGTTTGTGTTTCCAGTCATTAAAGGGTATCCATCTTTGGGGTGACTTTCAATGCCAATAAACTTTGTGTTGGCTTCTCTATTATTGTGATCACCATGCTTCATTTCCATGTCCGCTGAAAGGATACTACTTGAAGAGTTCAGCATCTCTGAACTTCTTGGCTTGTTGTTTGGATTCCTATGCATGTCAGATGATCCTGCAAGATGGAAACCGGTGTGGGATTGAAGGGATCCTCCCATGGGGGAAGTGGACATTGAAGAATTTGCTGAGATCTCAGTTGGAGAAGTGTTTTGGTTGTTGAAGCATTCTTGTTTTGATTGCAGAATTTTAATCTGATCAAGCTTAATGGCACCTGATTCCGGTACAGCATTTGATGTTGATCCCAACTCCTTGCTCGATTCCTTTGATCTGATGGTGTTATCTGAGCCATTATTGTTGTGTTCTTGCTCTTTGATTTCTTCCATGTACATTTCTTCAACCATTGGTTTCCACAGCCGAACTCGGGCATTGATAAACCAGTTAGACACCTGCATTGAAAAGTTCGGAATATCACAAACCTCTCTGATTTGCTATACATAAATCACAGCTATTAGATCAAGTTACTAGATGAAGTGATGTCGGCTAAAGTGAAAAGGCAGATTAGTTAGTGACCTATAACATGTTTATTATGATCGAATAAATGTGAGCTACAAAACAACCAAACATGGCTCATCCCTTTATTTTAAAAGAAATAGTGTATGTTATATTGTTATTTGTACCGGCCAAAAGTGGGTCACTATTATCACCGGATGTGATGGACCATCATATTCAGTGTAATAGTGTGGTGACTCACTTTTAATTATACCCATAACATTATTATTTAACAATTTATTTTATTTTCTTTGGCCCCTAGAAGTAATTGTATATGTTATTTGGTGGTGTGGAATCCACCAACCAAAACTTTTAATTATGTAAAAGTGTCTCATGATGTTTACTTTTAACTTACAGAAATATTCCCCGTCCAATTCCAAATTGAAGCAACAAAACATATGGTGATGTTCTCAACTATTTATTAGTTCCTCACTTCTTCCTCAAAGGTATATATATGGATTGATGAAGCATACCTGGCTCCTAGTAAGTCCAGTTTGCTTTGCTAGCATAACTTTATCGGAGTCCTTAGGATATCTGCAAATCACAATTAAAAACTCTGTTGAGTATGAGAAGCGTGTAATTTGCGACATCAAAGTAATTATTAATTAACTTAGACCAATGCTAATTGTGCTTAGATCACATACGGGTGAAGGAAATGTTCAAAAAGCCAAGCACGAAGAATGGAAACAGCTCTTTCAGGCAAGCCTCTTTGGGGCCTCCAAGCATTGGGCTGGATCATTCCCAGCTGCTGCAGTGCCCTTTGTTGCCGAAGATGGTGGTCAACATACCTAAGCCTCGAACCTTCCACTTTAACTCCTAAGCAATCTTCCTCACCCAATGTCTTGCTCGTTGCTCTTATTTGTGAAGAGATTGCATCTTTGAGGCACCGAAATTGCTTCGAGATAGTCTTTAGGGCAAGTGCTGTGTAAGATTTTGCTGCCCCAAAACCCGCTGCCTGCTCAAATGATGATATCACAATTTGCATTTGGTGGTGGTATTGCCTGTACCTCTGCTCAACCTGCAAAGTTTTTTTTTTTTCAATAAAAACAAACCATTGATTAGTATACATATGATATGATATGATATGTAAGTGCAAACTGTATTTAATTAAGAGCTAGATACTGGCGGTGATGAATAAAAAAAGTTCCACAAAGAAGAACCATAAATCGACAATGACCATTGACTACAAGGTTAAAAATTATATTGGAGCCACAAGTTTATTGTGTGAAGGTTTAATGTTTTAGAGTTTAATTTCTATGTATGCAACTTATCTACTTATATATTATTATATTAGAAATGATAATTGAGTCATCTTACACGCATTACTTAGAATAATGTCGCTTAAATAGAAAATTTTGATTAAACAACAGTAACAAATTTTTGTACCAAAATTAAACTGAATATTTTAACTATCCCGCATTTCCTCCAATCACAATCAATAATGTGTCGCTGCCATTGTTCGGATTGTCGCAAATACTGAAACTGACGGAAATGGGTCCAAACCCAAATTATTCTCTGACACAGTGCCACTTACCAAATTAACTTTCCTTTTTCCTTACATATAATTTCAGGACACTGGAGGAAAGAACTGAAAACGAGAGTAATCCTGTCAATTTCACTGAACTTCTTGCAGTGTCACATTCTTGATTGATTATATATTCCCCTCTTCCTCCAAAAGCTGAACCACACGTAATTTTCCAATTACAGAATCAACAACAACCCCGGACTGAACACAGGTAACAACAAAACCAAACCGCTTACCGAAATTATAACTGAATTCGCTTAACTACGGTACTTTCACAAGATCCAACACACACATGCAATTGAATCACCAATCATTGGATGTAAAATTTCCCACAGCTTCAATTGCAAAGTTAAATAAACACAAAGTACATGTACCAACAAAAACACTTACTAGATTAAATTATAATAATACAATTATATAACAGAAGAGAGTAGCTACCTGCAAAACTAAAATGTTAAAAAAATCAAATAAAATACATATGGAATGTAGATAAAAATTTAGAGTAACAGCAATTACCTCATCAAGCATGCTGACAAGCTTGGACTTCTTCATCTGAAGCTCCTGTCTCTGTGCAGTTGTGGGTTCAGCAACATGCTTCCCTGCATCACTGTTCTCTCCGCCGCCGCTGCCACCGCCACCACTGGAACCCTCACCAACCCCAGAGGTGGAATCCCTATTCCCTTTCACCTTCTCTCCCAACTCCTCCTTGTAAATTCCCTTATTACCCACGTTCACAACCTCATCCAGAAGCTCCTGCGCGGCTTTCAAATACTTGGACCCCAAGATAACACTCTGCACGCTCGCGATCCCATTTGACACCGACGGTGAGTTACCGACACCACCGCCGCCGGCAACTTCGCCGGAGAGAGACCTATAATTAACTGTTTGTTGTTGTTGCTGCTGCTGCTGCTGCTGTGAGGAGAGGCTCAGCGACAAGCCTTGCTGACTAGGCCGCCGGAAACCCATTTGCGGCGAGATATCACCGCCGCCAGCGGAGCTGCTGGACGGCGTCGCCGCCGCGGACGACTGTTGAGTTTGGTCGACTACAGACCCCCACAGGTTGTAGTGCACGCGCGGTGCGGCGGCGGCGGAGCTGCCGGAGAAGCCATGGAAGGCGGCGGTGATCTCGTGCGATCCGAAAAGTGACGGCCGGGAGTTGTCGTCAGAGTTGGCAGATCCGAGGACGTTTACGAGGTGTTGCTGTTGTTGTTGGTGGTGGTTGGGGGATGGTAGTGGTGGCGCGTGGGATAGGTTGGCAAAGTTGAGCGCGTGAGCGTGGTGAGTGGTGGCGGCGGCGGCGTTGGGATTGAGGAGGAGCATGTTGGGCGCAGTTGTTGGCTGGTGCGGGGTGTCGGAGTAAGGCGCGTGGTAGTTTGGGTTCATAAGGTAAAGTGTCTGCAACCCATCCGCAGGAGAAGAAGAAGAAGATTGGATTCCATGAAAGTACGTTGCCATATCTAAATTCCCTGTGGCACACTGTACGGAAACACTACAACAAGGGAACTTGCTATATAATTAGTCTCTCTCTCGATCACCCCTTTTTTTTTCTATATGGTGTCTGATCTGTGCACCTTGGTTACATTATAGCAGCCCATTATAATATAATATATATATATAGATAATATTTAATTTTGGAGCTGAATTGAATCTCTTCAATCAATATGGTTCCACCAATATTGGGTTCCCCTTTTGTTGCTAGTCAGAGATCCTGAAAAAGCAAATGAAAATTTTAGCCTTGGTTGATGTTCAATTGTTGGTGAATCCAAGCAAGTACCTTGAGATTTGCAAAAAACAAATTTGGGGAGAGAGTTAAACAAGACCCCCTAAGAGCAAAATTAGTACACACACGTAGCATGGAAGTTGGAAGATATGATTGTTTATGGGAAAATTGATGGTGGGATTGTTGAAAAAAGAGACACAAAAAACCAACACCAACAAACTTTGGGGGAAAAAGAAATAAATTAAAAGAATAATAATAAAGAATAATGAAAATATAGATCCCATCATGGAGGATATGTGCAGAAATATAAGATGGGTGTTTTGGTACCATTTAATTTTCCCAATTAATGAATGGACAAAGCTAGCAAGCTTTAATCTTGGGCTCCCACACGAGGATGAAGAGAAGGAAGGTAGAAAGCCGCTATCTACCCAGACAAAGTGTCCATCATGGCAGGGCAAAAGCCTCCCTTTTGCTTTCAGAGGGATTGAACTTGGGATTCACTTGGGAGAGTTTCAAGTTTGCTTGCTGCCTCCTTTCATATATGAGTTTGCTCTCTCTCTCTCTCTCTCTCTGCAACTCTCTCCTCTCCAACTGAAAAAATCTATATAAATTTACAATATTCTTAAAAAAGGCAGACGAGTGATTAGTGATGACTGGTGACACAGTGGCCCGTTTCATATTTCTCCGTAAAAATGTTATCTAATTGTACTTTAGAATTAATATATTAATGTAATTGATTTGTATTTATCAACAATAATTGACAGCTCGAAAGTAATTTTCTTGTTTTGATGTACACACTCAGATCTAGCGCTTGCTACATGCATCTTATCCTCCACACTTTTTTTTTTTTAAACTTTCTTTTTTTATATTATTTTTTGGTGTGTGTGTTCGGTAGACATAAAATTAGAAAAAATGAAACCACTCCATGCTACTGTTTGATTTTAATAAACCGGACACCCTCATCATCACCTCCAAACACGCACTTAAACCGGAAAAGAAAATTAATTTAGTTGTCACAATTACGTACGTCTTGTTGAAATTCTATAAATGGAGAACATAAATCGGAGAAAAAGATTGGGAAAAAAAATGACAAAACAAAGTGGGGTAGGAAATGGAAGACTTGAGAAAGCAAGAAGATAAAGCCATAAGTGATTACTCCTGCATCTTGATGAAATATGGCCCTTGGTTATTCGAACTTTATAATGGCTCCTACTCGTTGGTCCTTACCGATTCTCTTTTTTCATTACCCTTTGTCCAAAAATTCGTGTTATTTTTCTTTAAGTGTGTTGTGGTGGGAAGCAAAAGCAAGAAGATAAAACAACAGAAGAGAAGAAAAACATAAACATTATTCATGACTAATTTTGACCTTGAAATAATTCTAAACAACCGTGAATATTATTGAACAAAAACAGCCATGTGTATAATAGTAATGCAATATAATTAAAAAAGTATTTCAAATATACACATGATATAATTTATTAAAAATTTAATTTTGATACAATAATAATATAAAAGGCTGTTATACTGTCATCCAATCATATTATCCATTTGCATAATCTTTCAAACAGTAGATATAAAAATTAACTATATTTACTAATGCAATAAAATATGATTAGATAATGATATAAAAAAGTTTTGCAATATAATATCCATGTATCAAAGTAGAGTGAGTTTGAGTAAAGTATTTTTAGACAGCAATGAAATTTGCTGGGGGATTTCAATTGACTAAAAACGAAATTATTTGTTTAGATACTAAAACAAAGGAAGTTGAAAACTTACTGACTATTTTTTATGAAGTGTTTTCAAAGATCCAAAATTTTTAAAATTCATTCTCTTTATCTCTTGAATCATTCTTTAATTTCAATAAGCCTATTACAGTTCATCACCCATCGCTTGCTGCCAACCACTGGCACTGGCGACCAACAATCGCTCAATCACTGCCAAGCATCAACTATCGCCAACCGCTTGTTGACGGACAAGCACTAGCTGATCGCAGTTGACCATTTGCTCCCGGCGACGTCATTGGTCATATCATTACTCTTACCCAAACAAAACATTTTGTTAACAAAGCAATTTGATTTTCTTATAAAAATGAACAAATGAAGAGAATGCAGTTGAAGTTTTTTTTTTCTCCATTTTTGAATCTCTGAATTTAGAAATAGTTCATGCAAATGCACTCTAAATTCTTTATTTAATTTATATTTTCTCTATGTGTACAACTATTAATTACAAAAAAAATCTTAATTAGAAGCGTAAAAGCCACTAATAATGGGGCTCATCTTCGGCACTGCACGCCACTAAGGAGCTAATCCAAATATGTGCCACATAAATACATAAATGAAAAATAATATTCTAAAAACATATATGAACTACAAAATTGTCCCCACAAACTGTATGTGTTGCACCATGAGCGGTCGCACCCACCAATGAATTATTATCTTTGTTTAGAAAGGCAAAATAAAAAGTCGGTTTCAATTAATTGCGTTGTCGGCCCCTGAAATATCCTGCTACAAGTCAGTAATTTAGTGGATTAGAACAAGTTAAAAAAAATAAAGCAAGAATGGTGATTAAGCAAAAATATAGTAATGTGTAAGTAAAGATTTAATATAAATTTCATTTATCTTATATCCTTAATTAGTTAAGTGTTTTTTATTCTCATTATTATTTAATAAATTCTCGTTAATTCTAACCGCTTTATTTATATAAAAACTCTCTATACGACTTATAATTGCGTTCAATCAAGCTTCATCCAAAATGGCTTCATGATTTTGTGGTTTCACACCAAAACTCTCGGTGCCTTTGTCAATATGGTGCCCTTAATTTCCAATGATCACTCCCCTCAAACGTGCATGTCATTAGGCTCAGGTTTTGGTCATCTATGAGATGTTGCCTGTATAGTAGCTGAAGATACGTTCGAAATGCCACCACAAGCTCGCCAAAAGTTCAGTCAGATGTTCGCAAAGGCACTCTTAATATAATCTCAAGCATATGAGTAAAATATATAGGTGAGTAAGCTTAGAAAATGAACATGCCTCAAACATTAGAGCCATGAAAGTATATTCAAAATAGGGCATCGAGTAGATTCCATGTTGTTACAATAAATATCATAACGATTATTAGGATTTGACGAAGCCAACCAATAAGAGTAAATTATCATTTTGATTATTAAAATTATATGTATATTTTATTTTATTTTCTAAAATTAGTAAATCATCAATTTAGTCTTTGTAATTCTAAAAAAATGATTCAAATTATTCTCCAAGTTGATATTAATGGGGACTAACTCGAATTACCAAATGCACTATAATGAATCCTTACTCAACTAATAAGAGAACATTCTTATTCTAATGACTTCTAGAAACATCTAAAAATCTTATTCATTCTTAGCAGATCGCGCGCTATGGGGTTGACATCGGAACAAGGTGTGCTACGTGCTTGTTTTTCCTTTTTTTGTAACACTTTCTGTTTTGTCTTCTCGGTGCGTTTTACCTCTAACCTTTCTATGTTCTGGTTGCTACCTATTTTGGTGCTTTAAGCCATTCCCAATTTTCTTTGTATCGTTTTTGGCTTTCTGTAGATATTTGCTACTATCTTTGGGGTCTAGATATTTTCTTTGTATGTTATCGTTTTTACGCTGGAGATGATTAAGGTCAAGTGTTATCCAACCGGATAATCCATACAGTCCACGACTCATACTTGAATTCAACCGTCCATCATTCAAAATGTTATTAAATGACTCATCTTAGTTAAAATAATTAACTGTAAATTTCGATAGTGCACATTAGGGTTTCTATTCAAAGGAGAAAATTGAGAGCCTTGGCTAACTGTCATTGAACTAAAATAAAATTCGCAGACACCTGAAAATATACTACTCTTGGCTCACATCACTCCGTCTCGTGCAGGGTGACATTAATGGAGCTAACTCATCACCATCATGATTATGATTATTTTTTATTTGGGTATAATGAGCTAATAATTCATTTTTTTGCGTATAATCCTTATCAACCTTATTCAATTAATACCTGTTTTCATTTTTATGTTTCTTTTGATGTATATACCCTTGCTTCTATTTTAGAGTTTAGGAATTTATAATTACCCAAAAAAAAATTATTCAATATCTTTCACTGAAAAGTGACACCTGGAAAATCAACAGAGCTCAAATCGATTCTATGTGAACACTTGTCACAGCCAACTTCTATTCATATAGGTAGCATTTGGTAACTATTCCTGAATAGAAATATAGAAACATTAGAGACATATAAATTTATTTGGTGGTAAAAATAGGAATACGGGACAAAAAAATTCCTAGGAAAGTAATACAAAAAACTCATGTATCTCCAAAAAATTAGGACAATAGGAATAGGATACCGAAATAAAAATTTAATTTTTTTTTAAAAAATACTCTTATATATATTTAATATTTTTCTATATGTCTTCACAATCACAGGTGGTGTAGTGGTGGTCCAGAGATCGGCTGGCATTGGTTTGACGGCCGGCTAACAGTGATCCAATAAGGATATATAATATCTTTTATCATATATTTATTGTGTTTTAAAATAAGATATAGAAACAATTATCATTTCTTGTATTTCACAATTAAACACTATACATAAATTTTTTTTATATCTCCGTCTCTACTATCTTTTTCTCTATTGTTCTGAGATAGATATAGAATACCATATATTTCGGAATTGATATTTTTAAACCAGACACAAGCAACTGCTGGTTTAATTTGATTCGTTATATAAAAAATAATTTCATAAAACTTGATTGATGCTTTGCTGGTGGGGTGACGAATGCAAGATGAATTTATTTCACAAGCATTTGGACCATAAGATTGAGGAAACTAAAAAAGACAAGATATCCTTAACTCTTCTTTATTAATCAGGTTTCTCTTTCGTAGACATTTGATCTTTTCATTTCTAAATTATTGAACACGTAATTCTTTTTGAGATAAATTAAATTCTATTCCGATAGCTAAAGCTATCTTTTTGGATATCGACCTTATGGGTTGACACAAAATCTATTAACCAAAAACTTGTTGAACAACAAGACCTTAGCAAAACAGTAAACTTGGATCATTACCAAAAAAAAAAACAGTAAAATTGGATTCAAAATCAATCAACTAGAGAAATCCTGTGAATTATTGTTTTAATCTAAAGAGTTTGTGTTTCATCCCATTTGTAGCATGTGTTTTTAATTATTCATATGCATGTAAATTCACAGAGACAACGAAGGACTAATTGGGAAATAAAAATTACTCTGATCAATCTTCAAATTTAAACCTGCTAAAAGAAACCCTCTTTTTTTTTTGGTCGACGCTTTCTGTCTATCACGCTACCGAGGGTGAGAGTTTATTTATTTTTAATGATATTTTGACATTTAAAAAATAAATATCTATTTAAATATTCACTTTATAATTATTAAATATGATGATAATTTTCGCTTATTCTTACCATTCATTACATCCAATTATTATAAAATTAGTGTCTATTTAGACACCTATTTATTAAGTATCAAAATATTATAATTCTTTTTTCTCTCTTAATTACTGTTTCTTAGAGCTATATACCGAAAATTGAGGGATTACATCATTATCAGCGTCACGTGCAAAAAAAAAAAAAGCTAAGTCTCAAAGTTTTAAGACGGCCCTGCTCTGATTTAGACCTACAGTTTCTTTCTTTCTTTCTTTTATAATATCCAGCAATGATTATTCAACTAATACTTATCAAAAGTGTTTTACGTTTTAGACATCCATAAACACGGCACAAAAGGTGAAGAAATAGAATAACTACACGAGTCATCTGTATTTAATTAATAGTTGATACATACTGCGAGGAGGATAAATAAGTACATGATTTGAAAATGACGGAATGCTAAGATATAGTTGTCAACGAAGTTGTTTTTTATTTTGTTTTATTTTTTTCTGTGAAATATTCGCATTTCATTTTAGACAATGTATTCATCCTTTCCAGCACTTTTGCAGATTACTGGTTTTATAATGGATTATGAGGTTTGATTGCCCAAGTTGTTGTCTGGAGCTCGGATACACATGTGGGATTTCACTTTATATCTATCAGCATGGTTAATATCGCTTTTAATGACAAATAATCTAATCAAGATTATAATTAAGAAAAAAGAATCTATTATGTCATTATTAAAGTTGATTAGGGGAAGAGACTTAAACGAGAGAGACCTATCTGGTTATCTGTTTTATGCATAATTTAATCTTAGAACTCTCAATTTTTGATTCCCACGATGGGCACAAGGTACCTTTGTCATTTTGGCATTGTTAATTGTTAAATATATAATTTACCCATCACTCCCCATGACGCTAATTTTGCACCATCCAAACATCACAGTAATAATGTAGTACTTCTGATTTAACGTCATTACTCATTACTGATTAGGCATCATGCTGCGATATTTTGTAACCGTAGTTCCTCAAGTTGCTTCCTTTGCGGAAATTGATGGTGTCTCACAGACGTCTTTTCCATGCCTATTTTATTTATTTATTTATTTATTTTAAATACTACCTTTTCTCCATCTGCCACGTACAAATAATTAGCCACCGTTTGAACGGTGATAAAAAAACCAGTGTGAGAGGATTTGGGTTTACCCATCCGATGATATATTCTTCCTCCCTCCGTTAAATTTAAATAAATATGAATATTAAAAAATATAATAAATAATATAATAATAAATTACTTTTATATAAAATAATAATATACAGATTAATATATCATAATAATCATTAATCATAGAGTATAAATTGTTAAAAATAAAAGGTTATACCAACGATCATTAATTACTTAAGGATATTATTAGAACAAAAAATGACTTTATTGGAATGTAAAATTAACATATATTTTAAGGGGATTACTTCGGTACCCTATAAAATTCATGGGTACTGATATCTTTTAGATAACTTGTGGTTGAAAGTTTACCACGTGTCCCACTAACTAAATCAATTACTATTTTAAATGCTCATGATTAAATCACAACCCTTAGATTTAAGAGGGTACCAAAGCAAAAACTATATTTTAAAAGATAACTTTATCTAAAAATAAATAAATATTTTAAAAGGGATTGAGTAATAAATAGGAGTTTATAATAGATTGGTACAGTATCCCTATAAATTGAATATATATAATACTATTCTGATAAAAATTAAAATACAACATAACCTGTAATTTTAAATTGAGTAATATTATATTAACTCATACTTTATAGGGTACTGTATCGACACATTTTTATTCAATATTAAATTGAGTATAAATCTCACTTAGTTTGGGTTCCACACCCCATCCAATAATAAATATGAATATATTAATATGGTGTCCAGAAAAGGTGAGGTAAAATAATATTTTTTAAAAAAAAAATACTTAATTACTTTTGGGCAATTCACTGTTATAACGCCCAATCACGCCACAGACACATCTCTTAAATTTGTTGGGATTGAGGAAAGGTGCGATGGCCACTTCTAGTGCAGGATAGCTCCATTGTTGGCCAGTAACCACTATGCTCTTCAGTTTTCACCTTGTGCTGAGATATACTAATTGGGGGTAGCTCCATAGAAATGAGTGATCATATATCCAATACACAATCTATAGTGACATTTGCATGGTGGCCAAAATAATCATTGTGTTATTGGTCCACAAAAAGTGCCTGCTCCCTACTAAATCAAAATAAACATTTGGAGGCTCGCAAAAGTTAAATTAGATATCTATCTCATTCCTTCTTTTTGCACATCTACTCGCTCTGTTTTAAACTAAATGTTTCTTTTATTTTTTTTAGTATATTCATAAATTAATATATTTGAATATAATTTTTAGCTATACAGTGAATGCCAACCTTTGACTGTACAAGAATACTTACCCCTGCTACTGCCTCAGAGCTGGTTTCTCTTGTCCTAAGGAAATCATTTTTTTTTTTTTACTTCTAGCTAGCAGTTTCTAATTAATTGATCCACTTTGTTACCTCATCTCCTAAATGCACCCGAATCATATTTATGGTAGCCAAGATTTGGGTTAAAATGGTAAAATAACAAAGTAATGGGGTTAGGTCTAGGAATAGAGAAATATTTAATTAGGTGATCTTCCAATGATAGAAATCTCTTGCCAAGTTGCAGCATAAGAATTTCTCGCATAGAATCACCATGAAAAGAATTAATTAAAGAGCATTTGCTATTCCGACAGGGCCTCGAAATGAGCAGTTGTGCTATGGGACCAGAGGGTAGTTGTTCGCTTGGCTCATTCATTAGCTACAAATTGTGGGTCTATGTATGTGGGTGCCTCAACATCATGAAAAATTCTTATACATTGAAAGAGGAAGAGATTTTATTTTTCTAGGAGCCATATATTCACTCCTAAATTATTATTTTTTTGATAAATGGGAACAATTTTTCAACCAATCTTCATGAGAGGGGAGCGAAAAAATACATAAATTATTATATAATCACCAAATCAAAAAGATATCTTTGAGTAATATTCATATGACAGTAACATATACCACACCCAATTAAAAAGAAGAAAAAGGACAAAAAATTCAAAATAAAACACATAAAATATATTATCAAACTTAGAATAAGCTATCCATAGAAAAGAATATTAGAAAGAAGCATATATTTTATTATAGGGAGATGAAACAGGATTTTCTGCATTCAATAAAGCTGGATATTCACTCCTAAAATAAACTTATGTGACACACAATTAACAAAATAACATTCATGAATGGTATACGTTGATATATATACATACATATATATATATATATATATATATATATATATATATATATATATATATATATATGTATGCATGGAGGAAGATATGTGAAAGCATTTCTCCAACGAGAGATTCTTTCATGAACATCTTCACACTTAGCATGGGCTCGTCTTGAAGTGATTGTATATTACTGGTATGAAAAATATAATTTTTTTCTTTTACTTTATTGTCGAATATAAAAGAAAAAAACATATTTCGGGTTTCAGTAATATATTGTTGAATAAGAGGGTGAGCCGAGGGCCAGAGCTAGGCAGTAATTTTAGGGTGGGCCAACACTAAAATATACATGTAAAAATAATAATATATCTCCTAACATTTACTTAGTATAAAAAAAATTAAGAGAAAGTCACAAAATATATATATATATATATATATATATATATATATATAATAAACAACATGTTGGTCTCTAATAAAAATAGTGCCACATAAATTGATTTTTTAAGAAAAAATATTTCGTTGTCCCAACAATGAAAAATATAGGATGAGTTATCCTATTTTCAATATGTGGATAAACTTATTTATCCTATTTATTTTTTTATTAACAATTAATTTGAACTGTTACAAATTATTAACAATTAATTTATCCTATAAATAATTTAAAAATATCAAGAAGAGACTGATTTATCCCATATTTTTAATTGTGATAGATCACAATTTTTTTTTCTCTTAAAGGACCAATTTGTTTGATGTTTTTGTCAATAACCAAAAAAGGATTTACTCTAGATGAAAATATATATTCCAATTAAAACTCAAGAAACACATATATGCACAATGTGTTTTCTATTACAATATTTAAATATCTAATTAAGTAAAAGGTTTATAAGAACTAATCTCAAATATTTAAATTGCATTTTCTAATTTAGATAGGAATAAACAATCAAAAAACAAAATAAGAGCGGATAATAAAATTGACCTATTGAGATATTGAACTTATTGATTTTCTTCTAAAATTAGTGATATATTATCCTATAAATCCTTCTAGTTAATATATAAAATTTTTTGGAGGGGCCAAATATACATAAATATATAAATATACAAGAAAATTTAAAATATAAGGGTGGCCAACTATATGACCCTCCGCCCCTGGGTTAGTCTCGGCTTAATATATAAATGATAAGATTGTTATCTTATGATCTTAAGGTTGTGGGTTTAAGTCTTGAAAATAGCTTCTTCAAAAAATGGAGGTAAGATTGCATGCATTTATTCTTCCCAGGTCTATTAGATAGGAGCCTTGTGCATTGAACCGCTTTTTTATATTATTGTGGATATCTTTTTTAACATTATGTGACTAGAGTGAGAAATAAACAAAATAAAAGTTTAAAAGAAAAAAATTATTTTTCAACATGAGCAATGTTATGGGAATAACAAAAGTACACATCATAAATTTTATTATCATCGAATGTGATGAGTGAGTGAAATGAATATAGACCACTCATTACATCCAATAGTAATAAGGTATGTGATATCCATCTATTATACAATTTCATTGTTCCCATGACATTACCATTTCAACATACAAGTTGTAAAATAGAGTAGCGTCATTTATATTTACTAATCTTTTAACCCGTGCGATGCACGGGGAGATAATAAAAAATAGTTTATTAATTATTATAAAAAATAAATGATAATTTATTTACATATATTTTATAGAAAATTGAGTATATAAATTTATCTTAAAAGTAAATTAATAGTTAAATAAGTAAATAAGTGGACAAAATATAAATGTGTCATTATATTTTATATCTTATATTAAATATCATATTTATAAGGTTAAAAATATCTTGATAGATGATCTATAACTAACAATAATGAGTCTATTTTATGAAAATTTTGCAAATTTCAAAAGCTAAATTTGTTAAATAAAGAAAGAGAATAAATGGATAATTTTACTATATCATGAGCCATTTATAGGATGAAAATGAGTATCAATGAGAAAAGAGACATGTCTCACGTCTCCAGTCACCGTTTAGAATTTTATCTCTTATTCTCATCATCATTCCCCTTATGGGTCCCTATTTCCCATTTCTTGTTTCCCGTGGGGATTTTGAATCCCTATGATATTCAAGGGTTTATTAACAAATTTTAAAAGGAAAAAAACTTTAAAAATATTTTACAATTTGAAACATGAATATTCATAATAATAACAAATACTATTAATGCAACATAATCTAATTTAAAATTAAAAATATATACAAAATATAAATATAATAAAAATAATTGAAAAATAAAGATGTATTATCCCTGTCTCTATTCGGTTTAACAAACGGGGACTTAGCCCCCCATAGATCATCTCTATGAAGGTGAAATATGTGCCAATTCCTTTTTCTATTGGGTAATTTCTATATGTACCCATTTTCAATTTTTTATCATCCCTAGCCATTTATATCCTTTTATTAAATTAAAATATTTAATTTAAAAATATAAAAATATATTTTCTTATTAATAAAATAAAATATAAATTTAATTTATATGATTTTAATTACACATCATTTCCTTGTACATCCTTTTAATAAATTAAAATATCAATTTTAAAATATATGTCGTAATTAATGTGTAATAATTAGTAAAAAATTATTTATAATTATAATTTATATAATCTCAATTATTAGAGTAGTATATCAATTATAATTTTTTTAATAAAAAATAATATAATTATTTACTTTTTAAAAATTAATAAATATTAAATATCATTATCAAAGAAGTGTAAGTTATAGAATTGATTTTTTTAAATATTTTAGTGTTAAAAAACTGAAAGTATTTTTTTTGAAAAAATTATGGAATTAATAGATTGAAATGTTTAAGTTGTAAAAAATTAAATAGAATATAATTATACATGTAGATAGATTTTTTTTATTATGATTTTTAAAAATTATAGATAATTTTTTTATTATAATTTTCAAAAGTTCTACATATGAAATTAGAAAATTTCTCCTAATCCTATTTTCATTTAGAATTTTACATCTATTCTCATGCACATCCTGGTCACGGGTTCCCATTTTTCATTTCACATGGAGATTTAAATCTCTATTGATATTTACGGATTTATCAAAAAAATTTAAAATTTTGTTGAACTTCAAAACATAAATATTTATAATAACAAATATTACTAATGCAACACAATTATAATAGATTTGTTATCGTTAATACTATAATTATATATAAATTTTTTTTATGGTATAATATATTGAATTATAATTTGGTTTATGCTATTTTTTATTTTTTATATTGATTTTGTTAATGGTAGAAATATATGAAGGTATGATTGAAAAAATAATTGATAATTAGAAAGTAAATTAAATTCAAAAACTTACTTTAAGTGTTAAGATTATGAAAATGATGGGGTATAGTTTTTCTATAAATAACACATTAAAGACTTTTTATGTAATGAGTCTTAAATGTTAGTATTATATCAATTATTATCATATTTGATTAAGAATAAATTATTATATTAGTATTATAATGTATCTTAAATATTTGATTAAAAAAATTTGGTATAAATTGAATTTTGAATTATTATTATATCAAAATTAATCAATTAGCAATTTATTAATAATTTAACCTACCCATTTTCTTTAAAAAAAATGTTAATTTTAAAGCTTATTTATTTTGAAAATATATTCTTTATAATTTTTTATATTATCTTCATAATGTGAGGCTATTAATTATTCTTAATTTAATTGTAGATCATAATTATATTAACATGGGTTCTCTTTTAGTGAAAATTATAATATTTAATGATTGTAATATATAATTCTTTAATGATTTAATATCTAATTTTATTTCATATGAATTATCAACACTAACTTTTTTTTTTTTCAAAATTCATTCAAATCTTTCAAAGTATAAAATTATCAAAATTGTCATGAATTCTATGATTGATTTTTTTCTTCGAAATTCATTCAAATCTTTTAAAATATAGAATTATCAAAATTATTTGCAAGAGTTCAGAGATTATTGAAGATATAATTTTATGGTCATCCTAGGTGATTTTAGGATTTTCATTTTCAATTGTATACATACATAATTTTTTTAATTGAATTGGCATATTCTTGGTCTTCAAATTATTAAATTTGTCTATATATATGATTAAATAATGTCATTGCCAATGACACGAAAAAATATTCTACCTTTAAATAATCAAATTCATCATAATCTTATTGTTAAAAAAAAGGTAAATGATATAACCTAACGCATATATTTTGCATCTTTCTTATAATTTATATACTTAATTTTATAAATTTAATATAATAGTATTCAAAAGAAAATCACCACCTGTATCAAATATAAAAATTTTAGATGTGAAATTAATACTAAAATTATGAAATTAATTTATCAATATAATTCATGATTTCAACATCACAATAATTAAAGATATTTGATTAATGTGATGTAATTCTATTATTAAATATGAATAATTATCAATTATATGCTAATAATATGTAATAATTGTGATTTTATTTTTTTTAAAAAAATTAATGAATAACTTCTTAAAAGATGTGGATCCTAAAATATTCTCATTGCGACATGTGTAAAACTTTCTATCAAACGAATATGAAATATTAGTATTATAGATTTTACAGAAGAGAAAGATGCAAAGATGACTGGTTTACCATTTTTTTCTATTTTAATCCCAATCAATTTTTTCTTCCTTTTTTAAATTGAGTTTAAGATGAGTTCACGAAATAAATACAAGTAATATTTTTTTTCCTATGATATTTTGCACTAACGTCGAGTTGAGATATTCAAATACCACATCTCAATTGAACCAGGCATGAGAATCAATTGAGGTTTGTCCATACCTATCCCAAATGGAGTTAATCGTACCGAGTAACGCGGCTGCGGTCGAAGGAAGCGGGCCATGGCACCTTCATCATTGAGCTCCAAATGTTCACACAAAACACATGAGACACCCAATAATGCAAAGAAAAAATGCCTCCCTTAAGCATGGTATCCAAGGGTCTTCATCAAACAGTAATCAGATAGAACGCGCATATAGTTGTGAAAGAAAAAAGTTCCTGAAAGCAAAGAATAAAAGAACCTAATTAACTAGTCCTCGAATTGACCTAGCTATAGCCAAGTGCATGTGACAGATAAAGTTGTCCTACCACTGTCCTTTGCTGAGTATATATCTACAAGACTATACTTTCCCGATCATTGTATTGGAGTTGTACAAAGCTTTCTCAAGTAAATCAATCAGAATTCAGAAGCATCAAACGCATGATGAAAAGGGGGAAAGAAAGTGCACGAGTATCTGTAAGGTAAATTCGTACTTTGTGTGGGAAGTCACGTAAAATGTACCATGTATATGGTTCCTAAGAAGTGAAATGAAAGAAGAGGAGCGAATCAGAATTCGTTCCACGCCCCACTTCTTCAAGGGACATATTATTCTTCAAAGTCAAATTGTCTTTTCAACAAGTGTTGGTTATTATTAAGCCTAAAGTTGGAAAAGCCACCCCCCCTATATACTACTACATAATTATCAATGGATTGATGTTGAAACATGGTTGATGGTAACTCCTCGTAGTCGTCATCTCATGCTTTCAACAACAAACCCTTTTGCAGCTGGCGTACATGTCCCATGAGTGTAAGCTCCCCGAGAGTTTTATGGCAATAATTCAGCAGTTCCATCTTCAACACTTTATGCTGGTCTTGCCAACTCGTGTAGCCACAATCCAGTGAGTGGAGAAAAGTGGAACCAATATAATATATACCTTCAACTCTGGATAATTAGAACAAATAGGAAGCCCAATCCCTACATCTTCAGGGAAAATGATGTTGATGTAAAAGATCGACTAGCCAGGACGAATTTTTCAACATGCGGCATGAAAAGGAGTAATAATTTCACACATTATTAATTTGGCCAATTCAATTAATATTGATCTTCTAGCAAACGGAGTGTGGTGCATTTGGTTTCAACCCCCATCAATTGGTGTGAGACCCATTTAAACTTTTGTAAATAAAAGAAAAAATAATATTGATCTTTCTATGGGTGCAAATGAAGGTGTGTGGTATAAATTTAAACTTTATTGTCGTTAACATACCAAAAATAATAAACGCTTGTGCCTATGGTACTCTCTTATATTATGGTAAGATGTTTTTTGTTCTCTTTTACATACACAAAGTTGTGTTATTTCAATATTCTAAAAAATAGGTGTTCATTGGGACACGTATTTTATCATCATTCAATATGATGAATGAATAAAGTAAATATGAAACACTATTATATCTAAGAATGATAAAATATATGCCTTAATGGACATTCACTTTTAAGATATTGAAATAATGTTTCACTATATACACATATAGCAAGAGGCTTCTTGTTTTCGTTGGTGTTCAAAAAACAAAAAAGGAGATGGTGCGCATGGCATTATGCGCCCCGCTGCATCTTCTTTAATTAGGGGCTGTCCTATTTAAAGTTACTTCTGTTGTGGGACATTCGGCCTTCGTGGATGACAGTGCTACAACATGTGATCAATCGAAAATCACATCAATATAGGAAGAGATATGTAAAAAATCGAAGATCATATATCACTTCGAATGGCAACTCCTGAATTAATTCATAATAACATAAGGGAGAAGCCAAGATTTCATTTTCTTTTTCCAAATTTGTATTCCACTTCAAGGAATTTTAATTTCCATGCCTTTTCTGTGGAATGTGCGTTGGATCAGCTATATATGTATATATTCTCAAATAAGATCTTGACATCTTGTCTTTTGAAGATTTGAGGTTGTACTACTAATTATAAGCCGTCACCATTAGGCAGTATATTGTTTGTAGCTAGTTGACCACCGCTTTTCTAGCGGATAGTGAGCTTCCATTTGGCATTTCAAAACTCGGATAAATATAGTAAGGTAAATAAAGAGACTTTTATCTTATTCTTTAAGTTTTTCTTATCCCAAGATGATGTTGATATTTAAAGGATTAAAAAAGTCACATATTTAGATTCATAACAGTCACTTATGATTCCCAAAATCTTCAAAACTAAAAATTTCTCTATCCGAAATTCGCTTCGGAGTTCGGTTGTGTCATTCTATGAATACTAGTAAATAATTAAGTACAATTGACATTGTCTTGAGTCGCTTCATGCTACTCTTCAATTCAACTTCCATCGCTGATGTAGACATGCGTATAAGCTTCATCAATGCCATGCAAGAAATATTTGATTTTTTTTTCTTCTTTTTTTTTTTTTGCGTGTGCGAATGGCTGAACTTTTGGCTATAAAAGAGGGACTTCTCTCCAATATCCAACGCTTTTCAGAGAAAAGTGCGGAGAATTCGTTGCTATAGAAAACAAAGATATCAGATGTGACGTAGAGATTATATAATGCTATTGTAATATATTTTGGAAAACAGTTACTAGTACAAATCCAACTTATTTCGTACTTTCTTGCGCTGATAGAGTTGTATGGCTGCCAATCCCCTCATCTCTCTCTTCCTTGTTTGTTGTTTCCTTTGACTTTTATTCTGTTGCCTATTAGCAATTACTAATAACAAACTAACGCCTGCCTTCATCACTTGTTTGTACATAAATTTTCAAGCCAAATAGCAACAATTCTCTAAACTTTTTAGTCTCCGAAATGGCCTCTAATATCTTTTTCCTCTAAAATTTGGGATCAAAGTAGTAAGTACTAGGTAAATCTCATAATTATTTGTAAAATTACATCAAACCAATTTTAGTCATTCAATCGATAAACTAATGAATTATCTTATTACCCAACAAAATTTCACCGAACACTAACTGAGGCCCGTACATATTAATTCCCCCCCCCCCCCCTCTAAAATCTCGTAATTTCCATTGTGTGTATCAGTATATTTCATTTTTTTATTTTATTTTTGGAATTAAATTAGGTGTCTGCATTGATCAAACGACCCCAAGCGGTGAAGCCCACGAAAAATATTGGGTGCATCCTCTTGCACCTAGAATGATTCCTTATCTTTATTAGCAGGAGCATACAAAGAGCGGTTCAGACATGGCCACGCTTTAAAGCGCACTAATTGAAAGAAGGTTAGGCAAGTGAAGGCGGGTCCCACGCTATCCCCCACGTGCCTGCTACTGCGACTTTGCAAAAGTTGTTGGACTTTATGGAAAGGAAAGGGGCCCCCGCGGCGTACTGATATGGACACGTGGCGACGAAGCATAGCATCTACCCCAGTCGGTGGGTCCCGTCCTGGACACTGCTCCTCAAACACGCGTCGAATGGAGACCCCATTGGCGTAGGTGAGGGCCCACCGTAAGATTCGTGCAACTATCGCTTGTGTGCGGTGCGGGTCCCAGGGGCCAACCAGAGAGAAGAGCCTAGCTAGGCAAGCGCGTGTGTGAAACCAAACCAAACCAAACAAGACCCATGGGATGGGACCACAGCTGGTAAGAGTGGTCAATGTTGCAGCCAATGAGGTTGCACTGGGTGCGGGGCCCCGGACACAAAATACAATAATTTCTTGTGTTCTTGTTTTTTTTATTCCGTGGTTATCCTGCCTTCCTGCTATTGGCTGGCGTGTCAGTAATATATTTAAACTAAATCCCTTACTTCAGGATAATAAAGGAGTTTATTTTATACTTGATATTATCGAGTTACTGCCAAACATTTAATCCTACAAATTACGCTTTAGATTTTAATACTTCCTCTTAATTAAAATAATTAACTTTAGTGTGGAATTTTTTGAGAGTACTTTTAGTGTGGAGTTTTTTATTTTCAAAAGACAATATTTTCATCCCCATACTGTTGTTTTTTTTATTCTGCGTGATTAAGAACTTCAAAGAAAATTTAATAAATAGAAGGGGCTCTAGGTTGTTGCTCATTAAAGCGCATATTAATAGCAAGTGTTAATAATATGTCATTATCTGTTAGTTCGTAGTTATGGAATTTGAATATAATAACAAGTGTTAGTTAGATAGCTAATTAATCCCTCTCCCCTGTTGAAAAGGGTTGCTGCTATCTCCCTCTTGGTATTTTTAGTTGTGGGAAACAAGAGTTTATTTTTTATTTTTTCAAGAACAAAATATCCGAAGACTATTCTCAGAACAATTATCCCAACCCCATCAACAGAGAGTTCGGTGCTCATGCTCTATGGAGGAATCTCCCAACTCAAATTAGCTTCTCTCCTCTAATATCTTCCAAATGGAGTTTATGTATACTCAGTCCACCTTAATTGCATTAGCTGGGTAACTAGGAATGGACGCCAATATTATCGATTGAGCGAATGTGGCCCTACCAAGCTATAGAAAAATTAAATGACATTGGTCAAATTTCCTGGGATAGCAATATCAATGAGGGTGTCATAAATGAAACTCGCAATTTAGTCTGTCACATGTTTTCTCGTAATCAATCCTAACCCACAGCTTCTCCTTTTTGTCATAGATTGAGTGGATTACCTCTTGAAAAACACCATTATCGAGGACGCTACTCGCTAGCTTTATTTTGTGCTGTAGCACAGCAAGAATTGATGAATATAATGGTGCGTGAACCTATAAATTATTATTTATATCAGCCTCGAGGAGAAAAGGGCTCGTAACTTTCGCTTTTCATTTGAAAGTAAATTGACTTACATTATTTTGCACGCCTTCTCTCTCAGTATTTCATGTCATGCATGAGGAATCCAACATAGTATTGCCAGCAGAAAGCTTAATTAGCTCCGAATATAAGGGGGAGCATTGACTCATTAGAGCATATGGTAGAATACATGTCCAGTTCCTTTAATTCTTGTGCACGAATAGAGATGATATGGTTGTTAATTTTTTTTTTTCCAGATAGATAAAAATTTTGGTGGGTTCGATACTAATTATCTCTCCAAGGTCAGAGTACAGTCCCAATGCTCTACAAGCATTTACAGGGAGACTTATAAATCATCTACCAAATAAGTTTCACAGTAACAGGGACATTGAACTCTCATTTATGTGGGATATGAGGCCGCCTGTGCCTCCTAAGGGGACTTCAATTTGTACTAAGTCAAGCAATGCCTATTTCTGCCTGACCTGGTTTATGGTTCTTGCTGTGTGGATGAGATTAGACGTCAACTTGGCACATCAAACTCGCTAGGGCCATAATATCATCATTTTCAACTAGTTTGTTTATCCAAGTTATCCTACTTTGGATTGCCTCTCCTTTTACGACTTTGTCATTCAGAGAATTTTTCCACAGACCTCTTGCTAGGCATACTCAGAAAGATCATAAAGTTCAGTGACCACTAAGTTCTATTAATATTATGCTAGATTTTTTTGGGGGTGCATTTATGCTGGACTTTTTTATTCGATATCGATATGGAATGTGGACGCATTATTCACAAACGTTTTCTGTAATTTTGACATGCTGAAGATTCCCTCTTCAGTCTTCACCACCTTTAAAGGACTTTGAAAGGAGAGGGAGAGATATTATTCGGTGATCCATGTGTACAAATATTTAGGGGATTCAATTATCACCGTGATTTGCTTAGCTTGGATAACCAAACATAATATATTGATCATAATATGATATAATAAGATATCCTAAGCAGGGTTCTCTAATTTTTTTGCTGTATGTGCATGTTTGCTGAAAGGAAAGGGTGTGACCTGGGCTGTGACCGCATAAAAAGTTCAGTTATGGTATTTGTATTTACAATATATAGGATACCGTACCAATTCATATCTTATTTACTGTTAAATAGGATATGGACTTTATTAAAATAGGATTCATATTTCATCTAAGGATGAATAAGATGTGAGTCGACATGACATCACATGTCTTATGAATACAAATAATATTTTTCCAAAAAGTTTTGATATAATATATATGTTTCTGTTCTGTAATCAGGTACCACATCAAACGCAATCTTGTCACGTGTAGGCATGATACAATGTGTGCTCGGCAAAGTGTAGACATATGATATATGCCCCGAACAAACATAACTCGAAGAGCAATGTTGCCTGGCCTGTCACAAACTCACACAATGCCACACATCTATATTTGTTTTGGGTGCAGTTGATCCAATGTACAGGCATAAAGATCAAAATTTGGCGCGTAAATATATACCTTGTAGTCATTTTACGTAATTTACGTTTAACATTTTATTATTATATTCTGACTGCTTGACTAGTGAGCAAAAGTATATACATTTTTTTTTCCTGTTTTGATTTCCTTTTTTTTCCCATTATTTACCTTTCATAGTACTCAAGACGTTAAGATAAAGGACAAGAAAATAATAGTTTCCTTCCCCTACATGTTTGGTGCATTTGATTTAGAGATTTGATCATTTATTTGTTTGTTTATTTTGTTACAGAAATTTGATAATTTTTCATCCGGTGTAAGTTATTTTTGGACCGGCGGAGCTAGGCAGTCAGAACGGGCTGCCAGACTCATTAAGTACAGGTCGATTTTTTATTTTTTTGATATAATTAAGTACAGGTTGATATGGAAGTAGTTTATTGGAGAGTGAAAAGCATAACCAAACATAATTGGATGATTTTTTCTTTTTGGTCAGAATAATTGGACGATGATTATTCATATTATTTAGACATGTCAGCTGGGCCGATGGCCACCTTTGTTGGCCATCATTTTACTCTATGGACACAGAACTCTCTGCAGTTGGACTACAGCATTTGGACCAACAAAAATGAAAGAGACTACAGCATTTAGACATTTTCCCCGTTTGACTATTATTGGCACTGGAGTACGGTTGGCCGAATCGACATTTTCTCTTTTTGGTCGAAAACGTAGATTTTTAAGATATTATGCTAGTTTTCTCCTTTGGGCTGGAGTTAAATTCATAGCCCATCTGTTAGCTTCTGTACAGTATTGAAGCCCAATTGCCAATAAGACAGACATCTAGTATAATCCAACACCAAAACTAACTGAAGATTAAAAGACAAGAATGTACAACTTCTGCTAACTGCAATCTGTTGCTAAGTGACCCAAAAGATATATAACATCCATGAAGCCCAATCTCTGTGACAGTGCGATCTGGGATATTTTGTTTTGGTGGGGGAGGGGTGCAATGTTTGGATCACCCTCAGTCCTCAGAGTCATAGAGTGTACTTACATGCCATCGACCATAGCTCATGCCACCCAGCCAAACCCTTGTTACTGAGATTCAAGCTGAGGTCCACCAAAAATAAGAGGCCTCACTATGAGTGATTCACTTTTGGATTCTAGTTATACTTTAACTAAGATATCATGACCATTGACCAAATGAAAAAGGATCAGTATAATGAGTCGAACTCAAGGTTGGCTGATCATATGGAAGTCAAGTCAATTGTTTTTATTTATTTATTTTTCTCTCAAGCTATGTTCATTTTCGGTTTATGAGTAGTTTAAACTCAATGAAGCCATATTGAGTTTGTTATGCTCAATGAGTTGGCTTTGGATTTGAAACTTAATTAATGGAGTTTATTGTTTTTGCATATATTTATTTAAAAATTACTTTCAAACTAACAAAGTTGCAATAAAGGTCAATTTTAATGCACTGATAATGTAATACTCTTTTATATTCTCATTCAATTATATATTTTTATTTGTAAGACTTTTAAAGTCTTGTATAATTGAGCTAAATACTTTTGTTGATATAAAAATATATGATTAGATGTTTATATAAAAGTTTTTTACATTGAAAGTATGGGTAAATTAAATTCATTATAATATACACTGAGGTATTATTAGAAAGAAAAAAAAACATATATACGTGTATTGAGTGAGTTCACCATTTAATGAAAAAAACTTTCGATCTTAAGTTCAGATTATGTAACAACCGAACCAGTCTGGGTGAGGACGCACGTGAGCAGGTTAGGTTTTTGGTCTTGGACTTTAACTTACCCAATCTCTTTTTCTTTGGTCTAATTCCCAATTCTTTTTTGAATAGCCCAACAAGCCAACCTGAAAATGGGCCTATCCAGAAAATCAGAAACTCAACTCACAAAGGGAATTCAGACCAAAAACACCATCACAAAGGATATTTTACCCCCAAAACACATTGAAAAAGACTCACAAGGGGAAAATGAAAATCCCTTCTCTTTTTTCCACAATCAAAATCACAAACACACTCTCAAGATATTGGGTGGTTCTTTATAAAAAAAAAAAGGATATTGAACGATTAAATCAAATATTTTTCTTTATAAAATAATATATGATTAGATGTCAGTATATTTAAAGCTCTTTTATAGTAATATTGTATCAAAATTAAATCTTTCTCACCATGATTGTAGTTCGATTATATTTATCAACCACCTAATTCTTAAAGTTGAATTACTATATGTGGATAGAGAGATTGCATTATAAGCTTATTCAACATGTTTTTGTTGTTAAGCTTAATAAACATGCATGCTGTCCTCGGCAAACAAATAATGTTCACCATCGCAAGTCTGAACACACACTGGTGTGAACATGCAGCTCATGTCATTTACACAAACTACTGCTAATTCTTAAATCTATGTTTATTGCTCAACATGATTCATGAAGACGTATCCCACTGTAACACGTCTATGACTTTCACTTTAATAGTCTCCGCATTCTGAAACGTACATATGCATGGATAGATAATGAATGAATACGCTTATCAATTTATATATACGGTTGTTTGATTATTGGGATGAGTGGTGTCTCCTTGACTTTGCTATGTGAGTGATCTTAAAAATATGAGGCTCTTATGTACGGTGTAAGTTGGGAGTATATATGCACATACAAATTATACATCTAAAGGAAAAGTCAAACAAGAAAAAGGAACAAAGGATAAAGAGGAAATTAAAGCCGGTTTTGCCATTCTGACTTTAAGTAGATGATCCACACTTGTGCAGACACAATGATGGACCATCATTTTTCTGCTCATTTTTTAGGGCAAACAGTTAAAGGGATCCTTGCGCTGTCCTAAAACTAATCATATATACCTTGTTGTTAGTGATATTTATATCAGCTCAAGTGTAATTGTTTCTTTCTTCTTTTCTACTCCTGAAACAGTCAACGATGCTGAAGTAAACTTGGTTCATTATCAAAAAGAAAACTAGATTACGTTTCTGCTTTTTCTAGTTTGAACCATGGTAAAGAGGCTATGATAATTAAAGGCATACTTAATTTCATTGCTACTATTCATTATATTCAACTTATAGGTATTCGGCACACTAAGTAATAGGCAAGCTGCAATTAAAAGAGAGAAATTAAATTTGAATTTGAATAAAGCAATTGTTAGAAAGTCTTATAGGAATAGTATCAGAGTTTTTACTAACTAGTACCCTGTATGGGTTAAGGATTCAGAGAAAAGTTAAGTATCTTATAGAGGAGGGAAATTTTTAAGTTTTCCATGAATATATCCCACTTAAAAGTTTAAAAACTTACTTTTACGATTGTTTAAACACTTCTCTTAGGATACTAGTTAGAATAATCCTTATTATAATATTTATAGAGATATTAAAAATATCTTCAGATCATGCTTAGTTCACACCCTAAATTATGGATTAATTACATATTGATCAAAATAAGAAAAAAAAAGTTACTAGAGGAGCCATTGCAACGTAATTATGAGATAAGGATGAAAATGTACGTATGTCCAAAGCGGTTGGGATAGAATTATGGGTGGTCCCTTTATTGTTTCCTATCAGAATGCTGCGTTTTACTCGTTTCTTATTTTTGTACTCTTTAGTGATATTGTGAGCTCGCTACTCTCGGTTGGCTTGAGCACATCTTTGTTATTGAAAAAAATGATGAAAATGTATCTAAATATGTGATATTGCTATAAATAAAGATGGGTTTTTTAATCAGTGCTCTATATAGCAAAACAAGCAAATTTCAACTTTTTTGGGGTTCCAATAATCCATACTTTTTAAATCCATTATTTTATTAGATTTATTCTATTATTTAATATACTAATCGTTTGACCCGTACGATACATAGGGAGATAATAAAAAATAGTTTGTTGATTATTATAAAAAATAAGTGATAATTTATTTACATATATCTTATAGAAAATTGAGTATATAAATTTATCTTAGAAGTAAATTAATAGTTAAATAATTAAATAAGTGAAAAAATATAATATAAATATGTCATTCTATTTTATATCTTATATTAAATATCATGTTTATAAAGCTAAAAATATCTTGATAGATGACCTACTAACAATAAAGAGTCTATTTTATGAAAATTTTACACATGTCGAAAAGTTAAAATTGTTGAATAAAGTAAGAGAATAAATAGATAATTTTACTATATCATGAGCCATTTATAGGGATGACAATGAGTATCCATGAAGAAGGGGACATGTCCCACGCCTCCCATCACCGTTTAGAATTTAGTCTCTCATTTCCATCCCCGTTATGGGTCCCCATTTCCCATTTCTAGTTTTCTGTAGAGATTTTGAATCCTTATGATATTCAAGGGTTTATTAATAAATTTCAAAAAGAGGAAAAGTTTAAAAATATTTTACATAAATATAAATAATAACAAATATTATTAATGCGACATAATCCAAATTAAAATTAAAAATATCTACAAAATGTAAATATAATAAAAGTAATTAAAAAATAAAGATGTATTATCCCTGTCCCTATTTTGTTTAACAAACGAGGATTTAGCTCCATAGATCATCCTTATAAAGGTGAAATATATGACAATTTCTTAAGTAATTCTTGTATGTACCCATTTTCAATTTTTTTTATCATCCCTAGCCATTTGTATCTTTTTAGTAAATTAAAATATTTAATTTAAAAATATAAAAATATACTTTCTAATTAATAAAAATAATACATAACTTAATTTATATGATTTCAATTACACATCCTTTTAATAAATTAAAATATCAATTTAAAATATATGTTATAATTAATGTGTAATAATTAGTAAAAAATCATTTAAATTCTAATTTAAATAATCTAAATTATTATAGTAGTATATCAAATATAATATTTTTCAATAAAAAATAATATGATTATTTACTTTTTAATAGTTAATAAATATTTAATATCATTATCAAAGAAGAATAAATTATAGCATTGATTTTTTTTAATATTTTAGTGTTAAAAAATTGAAGGTACTTTTTTTTCAAAACAATTAGTATGAAAAATTTATGGAATTGATAGATTGGAATGTTTAAATTGTAAAAAATAAAATAAAATACATTGATACATGTAGATAGATATTTTTTTTATTATGATTTTCAAAAATTCTATATTTGAAATTAGAAAATTTCCTCTAATCACATATTTATTTAGAATTTTACCTCCATTCTCATGTACATCCTAGTCACAGCCATTTTTCATTTCACATGAATATTTGAATCTCTATTGATATTTTTGTATTTATTAAAAAAATTTAAAAATGAAAATTTTTTAAAAATACTTTGAACTTTAAAATATAAATATCTATAATAACAAATACTACTAATGCAACACAATTATGATAGGTTTGTTATCGTTAATACTATAATTATATATATAAAATTTTTATAGTATGATATATTAAATTACAATTTTGTTTATACTATTTTTTTATTTTTATATTGATTTTGTTAATGGTAGAGAGATATAAAGGTATGATTAAAAAAAAATTGATAATTATAAAGTAAATTAAATTCAAAAACTTACTTTAAGTGTTAAGATTATGAAAAGGATGGGTATAATTTTTCTATAAATAACACATGGAAGACTTTTTATTTAATCAATCTTAAATATTAGTATTAAATCAATTATTATCATATTTGATTAAGAATAAATTATTATATTAGTATTATAATGTGTTTTAAATATTTGATTAAGAATAAATTTGGTATAAATTGAATTTTGAATTATTATCATATCAAAATCAATCAATTAGTAATTCGTTAATAATTTGACCTACCCGCTTTCTTTAAAAAAAATATGTTGATTTGAAAGCTTATTTATTTTGAAAATATTTCCTTTAAAATTTTTTATATTACCTTAATAATATGAGGCTATTATTGGTCCTTAATTTAATTGTAGATCATAATTATATTAACATAGATTCTCTCTTAGCGTAAATTATAATATTTAATGATTGTAATATTTGATTTTTTTTTAATGATTGTAATATCTAATTTTATTTCATATGAAAAATAATTAATAAGTAAATTATAAATTAAGTTTTAAAAAAAATTTAGACATAAAGATTGAGAAACGTGGAACCTAAATACTGTATGAATAACATGTGAAGCCTAAATCACTATATAAATGATATGTGTAATAATTTTCATAAAATGAGTCTGAAATATTAGTATAATAGATTTATATAATCAATAAATTTTATACGACATCTTAATCATTAAGAACTTCTAATTATAAATACGATTTTGACAAATATTTATCATTTTTTTCTTTTTAAAATCTTCTCTAATATTTTTAAATTTTTTCAACACTAACTTTTTTTTTTCAAAATTCATTCAAATCTTTTAAAGTATAAAATTATCCAAATTGTCATGAATTGTTTGATTGATTTTTTAAAAAAATTTATTCAAATCTTTTAAAATATAAAATTATCAAATTATTTGCAAGAGCTCAGAGGTTATTGAAGGTATAATTTTATGGTCATCCTAGGTAATCCCAGAATTTTTATTTTCACCTGCGTACATATATAAATTCTTTTTATTGAATTTTTATATTATTGGTCTTCAAATCATTAAATTAGTCTATATATATAATTAAATAATGTCATCACTAAAAAAAAAATATTCTGCCTTTAAATAATTAAATTCATCATAATCTTATTGTTAATAAAAAAGGTAAATGATATAACCTAGTGCATATATTTTGCATCTTTCTTATAATTTATATACTTAATTTCATAAATTTAATATAATAATATTAAAAAAAATCATCACCCACATCAAATATAAAAATTTTAGATGTGAAATTAGTATTAAAATTGTGAAATTAATTTATCAATATAATTCATGATTTCAGTATCACAATAATTAAAGATATTTAATTAATGTAATGCAATCCTCTTATTAAATATGGATTATTATCAATGATATACTAATAATATATAATAATTATAATTTTATTTTTTGCAAAAAAATTAGTGAAAACTTCTTAAACGATGTGGACCCTAAAATATTTTCATTGCAATACGTGTAAAAAATTTTTTCAAACGACTCTGAAATATTAGTATTATAGATTTTTTAAAATCAATCACTGTTTAGAGCATGCGTACTTTTCTAGCTAGTTGCAGTACGAGCAGCAAATGGCTGCTATGGTACACAAAGAACCTCTTGACCAACAAGATGGCAATATCAAAGTGGAGAATATATATGATGCACATTTGGATAATCACAAATAAGCTACCAATCATGTCTTGAATAAACGAAACCCTCTGAAAAAGGGGATAAAAAGATCCTTCCTAGTTGAGGAATACTTGCCACACATTAAACCAGTGACAAATTCAATTGTCCCGTCATAGCAGTAAGATGTGCACTTCTATGCTGCTCAAGGTATATGCTATGCCTTATCCATTTCTTCGTTTTGGCCACACTGCCTTGTTAGACTTTTAACGTAATCTATATGCAATTGTACGATTGAAATTTATGCTTATCGCTAATGCTGATATTCCAAATTGCGGTTCAACTATAATGACATGTAAAAAGCGCCACAAACTCCTATCATTCTGGATCAGTGGATCTTAATCGTAGTTGGATTGAGTATATTCTCTTGATAGTGGATAGCAGCAGACAGGGAAGGAAAAGATCACGAGTATATATATATGGCTATGGTATTAGTAATTCGTAATGATACTAAGTATTCAAGAATATATTATAGAGTAAATCTTCAATTTCGCACTGTATAGATTCTTGATGAACTATTTATCACGAGAGGATTGTGTTGTTATCTCTGCCTTTCCTGTCGTAATCAGCCCAAGCACAGCTAATGCCGTAATGCAGCGATCAAGGTCCATTAAGATGTATTAAACAGTTAATTCCCTGTGGACTACAGCAATCAGGGTCCCTACACTGTGTTTAGCCCCACTTTTATTTATCAAAAAAAAAATCATAAATTAGACGTAAGGCTCCGTTCACTCAAAACTACTATCCTGATCGGATTGGACTGATCGGTTAAAAAAGCTTACACAATTCACTTCAATAAATGCAAACCTTACTTCCACATCTGCATTTCCGTCATAATAAATTGAAAAAAAAAAATAAGAGTAACTAATGCATATACCTCTTTAAAAAAAAATTTATAAGACTATTTAATTTTTTAAAAATTAAAATTAAATATGTAATTAAAATTTTAATTACAAGACATATTAATATTTTTATATGTATTTAATTTTTAAGCATTAATAGAATTATATATTGACCTACTATCATGATTTTAGGTGATATATATATATCATTTAAGATAGAATAGAGTTTAAAATGATTCATTTTAGGGGTTAAAATTTACAAAATGAATAATTTAAATCTCCATTATATGTCATAAAGTGACCTATTTTATGTAATTTTAGATATCAAAATAAATGTAATATGTTTAAAATAATTTTATTTAGCTTGCCTCTGATGGTTTAATGGCATGTCATTATTGTATTGTGTCATATGTGTATGTCCACCAAAGAAAAACTAATAGGGGGACAATGTGTCTATCATTTTGAATCTTAAATAAACATAGGATTAATTTCTTTTCTTAAAGGACGAAATAATTTAATACAAAATTCTTGTGGGACCAAATAGGGTATTCACTCAAAAATAATAATAGTGTAATTTTATAACCAAAACAATGTGAGGATATATACGTGCACGAGCATGTGATATGTATTTGAAAGTGCATGCAAAGTAGAAAAATGAAAAAAAATCACTAAACATAAATTCAAAAATAGATGTCATGGCAGTTGGTTTTGTTAATGTTTTGTGTTGTGAATTCGTTCTTCTTGTTTGTTGTGCTTGTTTCTCTGATTTTTCCTTTTTGTAGTTGGTGTTGCCGGTGCATCTTTCACGTATTGAAGATGACATCGTTTTAGCATTTGCAATCGTACAAATCCGAAATTGTGAACAACAAAAGATACTTTGTTAGAGCCAGTGTTGTGTTTGGTCTCTTTTAGTATATGGCTTCTGCTGCCTTTGTCGATATTGTGTTTATAAGCTTGTTTTTCACTCTAATATTGAGCCTCGTTTTCTTTGTCTATTGTTAGAATGCTTGATGTCATTTTAACTTCTCTTTTAGAGCCATGCGTCTTTTAATTATTGAAAAATAAATTTAAAATAGAAAAGCAAAATGGGATTTCAGTATTAATGTAGTAGAAGTATAACATTTTCACATTTTTATTGAATAAAAAGTATCACGTTATAATTATCTACTTATTGTTAAAAAAAAAGTAGTTTCTTTTAAATACATAAAAATTTAATAATTTATAAATAATATAAAAATTATTTTATTGTGGAAAAAAATAACAAATACACTAAAGGTCTAATTAAAAATTGAAAAGAATAATTTTTATGTATTATCATGACAATATACATAATTATTCCTATTTACACTTTTTTAATTAAATTCTTATTCATATTACACATCGACTTCTTTAAACAGAGATATATTGAGTTCTGATAAATTTAACTTGATTCGAGCTAATCTATTATAAAAAAAACATCTCTTAATATTAACAATTTTTTACTTATAAAACTTAAATCCAAAATCTTTTTTTTCCCTTAAAAAATAACGTCGAATTACTACTACATTAACTTTGCCCATTTGATGTTAAAGGCACATATGATTGCCTCTGGGGTTGGGATGACTTTCATGCTTTGGAAAGAGGCACGTGGTAACCCGTTATCAACGGAATGTAGGACCTAAGGCATCAATAGTGATTTGATACCTATCATGGCATTTGGTAGACTTGCGAAATATACACTCACCCCCAATATTTTGGTTTTTCGATTATATATATATAAAAACATTTTGGCTGTATCCGAAAAAAAAAAGCCATTTTAGACTTTTAAATCCCATTTTGGTTTTCAAGATACTGATTTTTTTTTGCTTTTGGTTAAGATTAAATATGTATCGGAGAGTTATATTAGGGCTTTAATATTTAAAAATTTCATATTAACCTCAATTTAAAAGTCATATAATGAGATTTAATTATATAGATATGTATGAAGGTATTGATTTGTTCTATTTTTTAAATTGTGATAGATAAATATAAAATTTTTAAATTCTGATAAATTAATTTATCTCTCAATATATTTATAAGGAATCAAAAATGAAAGTTCACTTTTTTTTTTTAATAAACGGAGTTTACACTTTTTAAATATATCTTCTAGTATTTTAATAGGTGAAAGACTAATATATTGAATTTAACTGTGCTTATGTTACGTTATTCATATAAAAGAAATGCTTGTGTTTTACTTTTTCACAAGATTTTACATAATCGATCATAGGTTTGGATAAAAAAGGGAGAGAGCAAAAAGATATGTTAATCAGTTAACCGTCAACATAAAATTGTATTAAATTTTGATGATATAAATAAGAGATGTTGTTGTTCATATTAAATTGCGTTAGGTTTTTAAATTATTTTAGTTTTAGGTCAATTTTTAATTAATTATTACTTGTCATATTGCCATTATAATGAAAATCATTTAGTTACTGTTAATTTAACTGGTGCTATGTTAAATCCGGCTTCATATAATAAAGGTTCTATCATATTTTTATTTTGGAAAATTTAGAGTGAGGAGATAGTACCTTAATTTAAGGTAAGAAAAGTTTTGAGGCTCAAAAAATATCCACAGAGAAACTTACAATATATTAACCACATCATAAGATGAGTAGGGGTTCAGATCGATAACCTACCACTTGCAAGAAAATGCAATTAGATGTATAAATAGGGAATCTTCTAATAAAGAAATCATTTAAAGTGGTAAATTTTACATTAAATTGTGCGATTTTTAAGTTTTTAATGCATTGAATGTGTTAAAAACAAAAAACTTGGAAATTTATTATTTTTTATTATTTAATGAGTGTTTGGGCATTTATTGAAAAAATCCTATAAATAAATAAAATGATTTAGGCTTATGAATTATACCAAAAAAAGATGAAAGTGACTATTGCCACTCTCATCATTTATCTATTTTCATCACTTCCTCTTTATTGCAATTATTTGTGACATTCCTAAGATGCCCTTAATAAAAAAATGTTTAGTATTAATTAATATATGTTAACTCAAATTTTAAGCGATCTTGAATAATCATATTGCTAAATAAAAACATCTAGGATTAAAAAATAATTTTTTGATAGAAATTATGAATCCTAATTTGTGACAATGATGACTCTTTTCTTTTTTTCTTTCATTTTTATAGAGTTGTTTATTAAATATTAAAATAATAAATTTGAAAGACATTGCAAAAAGAGATCTGATAAAGGAAATCAATCAAGTTATAAAGAAACAAATCAAGTTTAGCTTCATGTACTTTTCAAATAAGTCAATCCAAATTTTAAGTTCAAACCATTGAAATAAACAAACTAAGTTTGATTATCACGTTATTACAATTAAAAGTAAGCTTCAAAGAGTCGATTTAATTCAATCTATTTTCATTTCTACTAAGTCCCGTATTAAAGTTCGCAACATCATGAACTAATTCAAATACTAGTGCTTATTAATTTGTCACTTGAACTAATTTGCATGTAGATTTTCATTTCGTTTATTTATTAATATTAAATTAATTATTAGTAATTTTGTTGACATTATTAATATGGAAATATTCTATATATATATAATTATGTTATCTTCAGTAAAAAAGAAAAACACTCCAACAAAAAAAAATTATATACTATTATGTTACGCTGATAAACTAAAATAAGTATTAACGTAATTAAGGAAATTGATATTGAATCTCCATGATCAAGTTTTGATGTTGTGTGTATATTTTTTTTCTTAATTTTTAACATTTATAAATAAAAGGATAGTTTTATCTAATTATCATCCAGGTCAAAATAATAAATATTTAAACAACAATAAGAAAAAAGTGTGAAATAATCTCTTCAACTTTTTTCCTTTTATAAATAGTCATTGTGAACTTCAAAGTCTTTAATTAGTTCATAAATTTTAACTAATAACTTAATATATTGGCAGTCTTGAATAATTACATTGCCAAATATAAATATCTAGGATTAAAAAGCTTTTTTTAAAAAATTATTACTAATACTAAATTATTCGGTCAATAAAGTAGATAAATTTCTAAATTATTTCATGACTAAGATGTTCCAAAAATTACTAATTAATTATTTATTATAGAACAATATGTCTCTCATTAAAGGCATCTTAGCAATGTTATAAATAATTGTAATAAATAAAGAGTATCAATAGATAAATAAAAACAGTAATATCAGTCAAAAAAAAAGATAAAACGGGTCTATATTTATTATGAAACGGATTTGGATCGAAAATTTTAATAGCCATGTAGTTGTCCTGTTGCGTGTGGACGATGTAGATTGGGGAAAATCCAAAACGGGTGTATATCTGGGGTCAAATTGATTCACAATTGCACGTTATTAATTGGTGGTTGGCATTTGTAAGCCGTAGTCAAGATTCTCATACTCCATTTGTCCCATTGTGGGCTTTATATATATCCCCTTCTCTTCGGCACAGCGACTTTTTCTTGTGCCCTTTCCGTCCCATCATCATTCTCCTCTAAATCATTTGATATGCCTTTTCTATTTTGTATGGTACTGGTGGACAACGGAAGCACACAACCCACCTAGGGAAAAATAAAAAGAAAGAAAAGCCTTCCATGGCGTCCCTATTTTTCACACACGCCATTCACTGCCATAATGTAATCCTTGCAAAATCCTACTGAAAGATCTTTTTGTCTTTCCATTAATTTTTTTTTTCTCCGTCTTTCCGTTCCTTTCCCTTCCTTAATCATTCTATGTGTATTCAGTAAGAAGAAAGTTTTGACTTGTTAGTAAACTCGTAGGGACACTGCCCGGTTTGCTTGCTTTGCCTTGGCCACTTTAATTTTCCTTCATGTCCTTTCTAGGTTTCTTTGGTCATTACCTCAGATTCTCTATGATTTTGGGTCCATCAGAGATCCTTAAACCATAATCGCATCCAGATGATGTTGTGCGGCGAAATCGGGGTTTGTCAAAGCAAACAAACTACGGACATCATGGGGATACAAACTTGAAGTTGATGTTGATGTGATTTGTGCACAAATTAAAAAGGTATATATATTAAGTTTAATTGACAAATCAATCATTATAAATAGTTTTTCGAAATTTTAATTTGTTAGTTATGAAATAATTTATGTGACAGTTTTTTATTAATTAATAGTATAAAAATGTATATAATAATAATATAAAATTATTTTATATTATTATTTAATTAAAATATTTTATTTAAATTACTTTTCAAGTACGAGATATAAAAGTTAATTATATTAAATTATATAATAATAATATATAATTTGATGATTGTATAAAAATATTATACAGTGTCGCTACGTAATAATTAAATCATATATATCTAGCATGGTACCTTGGGAAATTTCATATATACTACAAATGATACTTCCCTGGTCCAAATTAATAATGTCTGGTAATTGATTAAGCATTATTCGCCAAGCAAGGTGCACAGTCTCATAATAATCGTGTAACTAAGGAATTTCACGGTGTTCATCGTTACCTTTTACTTTTTCTCCTTTTCTTCTTTTTAATCTTTGTCTCTTTCTTTTTCATGGATTCTTAGGACACAGTTGAATAGTAAAATATATGACTATTTTGAATTTTTTAAATTAAAATTTTATATTTTAGTATTTATTTGATTAAATAGTTTATTATTTTTCTAAAAATTATTTGTAATATTTTTTAAAAAATATTTTCTAAATCACTAAAAATATGTATTTAAATATAAAATAGTTTATTTATAAATTATCTTTATATAAACATTTAAAAAATCTAATTACCTAAAAATAACCTTAATCCGCTCTATGCACGGTATTTAATATGTGAGAAACTTTACAATATATATATATATAAATATGTCTCAAGCATTACCAAAGAAGAATGATGTGGGATGTATACAAATTCGGCTAGTCCACTCTCACTTTTCCACCCATATGTGTTACTTCCGTTGTCACTTGTTACTGCTGTAACCATCATAAATTCATGATACAGTGTTGCAAAATGAAATTCTCTGCGCCACCTTAAGCAAGCTCGCATGTCGTTCTCTTTCTTTAGTTTTTGAACACGTCCATTATTATCACTTTTTTATATTAGCTAGCTACTTGTATCCACAGTGATCAGCTTTGCTGGTGGTTGTATATAGCAGGTAAAATGACTAGCTCATTTGATGATTTTTTTTATTTTTTATTTTTGCTTTTTTAAGTTAACCTCTCTGTAAAATATAAAACGTTGAGCCATTAATTTAGTTTTGTCTGAAAAAAGAAAGAAAAGAGCCTATGCTATCCTTTTCACTCTGTGGTAATTAATGCTTAGAAAATTATCAAACACATAATTAAAAGTCTTAATCAATGGATACGTTGTTGGGTTGCTATGAACTAAATTAATAATGAGCCGCGCGAGTGCCCTATCCCAACATGAAAAGGCATTGTATTTTACACAATCCCTTTGATATTTGAGTCAAAAAGAGCCTCTATACTACAGGTTTGCCAAATTCAACATGGCTAGGTTTATATCTATTTACCTTTCACATGTAGTTAATGTATACTAATTAATGTGTACACAAGCCAATCAATTGCCCTAGATTTAATTAATAAGGTTGCCTTGTCCCCTTAATACCGTCTTATCATGCATTTATTAGTCTAATGGAGACAGATTCATGCAAACCTGACAATCTGATTTATACTTCTCTACTATATATTCTGTCGTGAAAATCAGACAACATTGAGGCAAAACTACTTTTGTCTTCACTTATTATAGAGCTGCACTATTTTCCTTCTTTGGCGGATATCGGTTGAAATATGCTTGAGTGAATATGTGAGCAGGTCACTTCATAATATCACGCCATGTGAAAAGATTAGTTTAAGGTAAAAATACAATGAAAATTTTTATAAATAAATTTAATGTATTCTATGTTTATCTCAAACCAATTAAATACATCCTTATCCATTGTCTGAATCTATTGAAAATGGAATCAAAGAAGGGAAAACATGATAAAAAGATAATGTCTTATTAGAAATATAGTCACCTTATTTGGAGGCAATTTACCTTGTTTTCTCTCATTATGTATGTGAGGAGGAGAAAATGAGAAAAAAGAGAGAGAGAGATATTAAGTTAATAAAGACAAGGAGAGAAAAGAAGGTGAATTGTCTCCAAACAACAAGAGGAAACTAAAATCTTCTCCTTAAAGTTATGCCAATATAATTTGATCCTAACATAGATTATAGATATATTAATAGATATAGAAGAAATTAGAATCCTCTTGCGCATTAGTTGTTTGATCTTTTGTGGGTTTCTTTCTTTTTAATTTTTTTTATGTGTAATCTGTCTTCTTGTAGTTTTATCATTTTCCTTGTCTATTTGTCATTTTTTTTTTCATATTTGATATATATAGTTCTTTGCTATTTCCTCAGATAGTCTAGTGATTTATAATTATCGCAAAATGTATCTGGAGAAGAAACAGTGTTTGCTTAATACTTCCTCATCCTTCCATGCTGTTTCCGAGATGATCATTATCGCTTTTGTTTGAGTAAATTTTACTCCTCTTATTTTAGAACTAAGAGAATCTTATATGTAAATATTATTATAAACACTCAAACTGATCATACATGTATAAGTTTGTGTCAGTTATATATAATATATATATATATATATATATATATATATATATATAATAGATATTTTTACTTAACATCAATTATTAGTTTAAGTACCAATCAATACCTGCTGAAGAATTTATCTCAAAAACTTATTGGCAGGACTACTGAGCCCACCGAAGCAACAACCCAGTAGGATGAAGAAAAAAAAAAATATTAACAAGCATTAGGGGTCGGGCACATTTGATAATAACCTATGAATAGGAATCTTTTTACTCGTTCCCCCACAAAATTACTATGCCCTAGAGTTAGGTGAAATAATAAAAGTAACAAAGGAACCACATAAAGAGACGCACACTCGTGGCTCCAACTAGTGCTCCATCTTTTTATGCCTTTTCCCTGTTTGTTTATTTGTCAAACACAAAATGAAAGACAGAGCAGTGACCAACCAATTATCATCTACGTACTACACCATTTTCATTGGTATCTGATTGTTTGGCCTCTACACATGGCCCATTTTTTGATTAATCAGAGAGTAATTCTTTCCTACTCCCGGAGAAATAGTGGATTTACTCCACACAGCATGTGAGCCTTTGATCATTCTTGGGTGAATCAGAGAGAAAAAGAGAAAGGAAAAGTCAAGTGTTGAGATGAGAATGTGGAGGAAGAATGCATTTTCTCCCGATATATATAAGAATTTTTCTTAATCAGATGGCTTAATAAACATTTTCGCTCCATCATGAGAGCACCTCTGCCAATACGTGAACACATAGCCTTAGGCTGGCAATTCTCCATAATGACTGAATTTACTAATTAGTTATTTACATTTCATAATTAGTGATGATTTTAAATGATCAAAGGATTTGAAGAATTAATATACGTATTCAAAACCGCCCAAGAAAGTTGATTAAGCGTCTCAATTGGCGAAAGATACTTTGCGCATTAATTTAACAAAAAAGGCTGGGACAATGACTGCGATGTCAGCCAACCAGAGTCACACAAGGCCACATAAAAAATTGCACTAGGGACAGGAAAAGAATATAACACAGAGGCATAATTATAAAAAAAATAAAAATTGATAGGAAATAGCCTTGAATATCTTAATTTAAATTTTTAAGAATAAAGAAGTGTTTCTTTTATTTTTGTTTGATTCTATAAGGACATCTGGAACTATGAACAGCATATGAATTGGGAACAAAAAGTGGTCCATTAACATATATAAAATGTATTATTTTTGCTTCAAAATGCTATCCTTCACTTCCAGGTTTAGGTTCATAGGTGCATCATGCACACACTTGATTATACAGCCAGACCAATGCACACAATTCAACACGTAGAATAGGAATTTTTTCTTTTAAAAGAAGAAATATCACAACTATACTACAAAAACAAAAGTGAAATTTAATTATAATTAAAGTTTTATTAACTAATATTCTGAAGACACTAATTAAGGATATTAAAAAAGATAATTACTTAAATTTAATTAGTGATACGTTTTAAGTGTTAAAAATATAAAACTCCATATTTCTAAAACAGAAGTTTCCTCTTTTACTTTCTTAATTGTGAGATTATGAAGAATAGTTATCACTGTGAGATTTAAAGTATCCACCATATGCTCTCATTATTTGCTTAAAACCCTAAACAAATATGATACCAATTAGATAGTAGTGATTCCTAAACCAAGAGTAGAGAGAACGAAGTTGAAAGACAATGATTCTCGTTATTAGGCATCTAAACATTCTCATATAAATTGAGGGATAACTTTTTATATATGAAAACAAAAATAGTGGAAAAGTGTTTCATAATATGATAACCGAAATCTATTCAAAATCTTCCGCTGAAATTTTAGAAAGATAGATATAAAAGAAGAGAATTTGAATACAACCTTTAGTTTCAAACATGGGCTAGGACCTCGGTGCAAACTAAAATGTGTTTGAGATTATAAATATAAAATTTAGAATATTCACCAACACACTTCAATTTTTAAGAATGATATAAGTTTGACGTGGGCAAAAACTATCAATAGGAATAAATCAATAATATAAGAAAAAACTATCAATATTTAGCAATTTAATTTGATCGATTTCCTTGTTCTCCCTCCAAATAGTTTATATATATGGAAGAACACAGTGGATAATATTCATAATATTTTTAACCCTCTTTTACTCCTATGACGTTTTGAGCCCCACAAAAAAGGTAAAGTAGATGATAAAAAAAAAGGAGGTAAGGAAAGGGAAATGATTGAACTTAGCCTTATTGGGGTAGATATTTCTAATTAAATGAACTATTTATTAATACACAGAAGCTGTCTCCATTTGAACTTTTAATCGCAAGCAACAATTTTTAATAGACCGGGGAAAAATGCAGGCAGCTTGTGGAGTTTGGTTCCTTTCAAGATTCAAGCCACCATTATAATATAATATAATTCTCGATGCTATTGTCCAATTCAAATCCGCATAAACTCATCAAATTGGCATTCCTTTCCAATATGATTGGGAGAAAATGCTCAGATATTTGCTATCAAATATATAGCCTAAGACTTTCTTTGCTGTTTTTCTTTTTCTTTTTGGGGTGTTATTTTTCCTTCTTGATCCTGAAGTGTGGTCCTTGATTGTTACGCTTCAAGATGATGATAGTCTTGATCCATATATGGAAACTCAGGCCAACTTAACTTTCAAGTTTTGACCAAAGAGGCATTTGTAATTAGATGACTTTCCTTTTCAATTAATATGTTCAGCATCCAAAGGATGTGGACTTAATTATTTTTGTTTGAATTGAAGACACATAAGTTTCGAGCTGGCCGCCTTTGCACTATTACTTATTCAACTTAATTTTTTCAAAAATAAAATTTTATCATAAGGTTCATTTTGGTACATTAATTAATAAATTAATTAATATCACACAGCAATTATGACTTCAGTGAAAAAGGAAATGCAGAGTCGCGAAAAATATTCCTAAGATTCAGCCATTCACTATAGTTGGTGACTTTGCCGAAAAAACATTTCTGATTTCGAAAGCATAAATAAATGATTACTTAACGATCATACACAAGGAAAGAACCTAGGCAGGCAAGAACAAGATATAAAATGAGAAATAAATACACTGAATGATTCCAAATATATTTTAAATTTCAAGATTTAAATTAATAACTATCCAAAAAATTAATCATTTATTCTTTTAATAAAATTTTAATATTACAAGTCACTATTCGTAATATTATATTTTAATTTTTTTCATGAAATTTGTAATTTGAATTCGAATTTTTAGAAGTGGAAAAGGAGTTGGATTTGAATACGTACGCGCACCAAAACTTTGGTTAACAGAGATGAATTACATGACATAGGAATGATTAATCATAGTGGATAGTATATGGAAATTCTATTTGTGATACCTGAACATTTTAAAGAGGAGTTAATTTAGTTATTATTCGAACATAAAAAATCGATAAATTAAATGTGCTCGTACTCATCCATGGGCATGGCCGTTTCAATTATCACCGCTAAAATTCCACATTTATCTCTAATTAATTCCCACAATATTATTCTTTGTACGAAACCATTGGTACAAACATTATTACTAGCAATAAAACCCCATCATTGACATGGATCATCAAATTTTGATACCCTAGCAAACATGTTCTCCCAGTAAATTCAAGTTGTCCAAAATTCAGCTAGCATGCATAATAATGTAGCACCATTTAACTTGAACATTCCTTTCAACGAACCATCCTCTCCATCTGACACATCATGATTTTCCCACCTCAGTGATCAATCATATCCCATGAGTAGTGTGTTCAAGTTCATCACAACACAATGAAACCCCTTCCTTTTTGTAATCCGTCCTTCTTTTATAATTCTCTTTTGAAAAAATGTACGGATCCATTAAACTTTTAATATATCAAAATATTATTATTGATATTGAAAAAGACACATATAAGTAAATGGAAATAATAGTACCTTGGATGTAATTTGATGATCATAAAAAAAATCTTATATTAAGACACGTAAATATCATATTTAATAATTAAAAAATAGATCTCTGTATTCAGATTTAATTAAAAGGAATAACGCCTCTCATTCCATTTTCCACCCTCTCTGTTTCTCGCTCTCTGACGTGAGCATGATAGTAACCCGCACTTAGGCCCATGGATCATGGCCACCACCACTCCTCTCTCTCTCTCTCTCTCTCTCTCTCTCTCTCCCAATTCCCAACCCCACTTCCACAGTGCCCCGTCATCACCCTCTCTTCTCTCCACAGACCACAGTACCTTTTCTCTCTCTCAGACACAGACTCACCAAACAAAACAAATGCATCTCTCTCTTGACTCCCGACACTGTTTCAGTACCCGACAAAAGCAACCTCTGCCTCACAACTCTCTCTCTTCTCTCCGCACACCCCAGTGGCTTTCGCGGTAATATTCCCACAAAACCATTCCTCTTTCCGAAACCACGCTCTCTCTCTCTCTCTCTCTCTCCCCTTCTCTCTGTGTCTGCCTTTGGCACTTTAGGACTCCCATTTATTTTCTCACAAATGGGAAGACAGAAGAAGAGGGAATAATATCACAGTTTCCACAGTCAGAGAGAGAGAGAGAGAGCAGCCCTGAAGCTGTTTGAACACGACCTCACCAACCTTCTCTCTTACTCCAATTCCACTGCAACACAACACAACACAACACCACCACCACCCCACTATCAGAATCTCACACACCCCCCCCCCCCCCCACCATATCCACACTTCAAAGTCCTTCCCTTTTTCTATCCTCTCCCACAAACTCTCAATTTTTCATTCCTTCACATCTCAAAATGGAGAAGATCATAGCTCTCTACAGCCTTGAAGCTCGTGGAATAGTGTGAAAAAACAATAAAAGACCTTCACTTTACTTTTTCTATCTCTCTTTCTCTCTTAGCTCCCTTTCCTTTTTCTCTTTCCTTCTGTCTTTCTTTTTCTCTACAACTTCCTCAACCGGAGGATGGCCTGCCGGAAACTGATCTCAGGGAACTTGGATCCGCAGAGAAAGAGAAGTGGTGGACTGAGGACTAAACAGGCGGGAAGAGGATCCTGCCGTGGTAGTTAGGGGTGGGGACCAAAAAACTCCCCGGAAAATGCATTGACACTGATATTGAAGGTTACCCTTTTGTCTTTTATCTCTTCTGCTGGTGCTTGCTGTTGTTATTCAGTTAGGTTGGAAAAAAACCTCTTTTTGCTTGGTTTTGAGAATAGAATACCCCGTTAAAAGAAAGAAAGATGGGGTTTCTGTTGAAAGAAGCTTTGAAGACTCTGTGTGGTCGGAACCAGTGGTCTTATGCTGTGTTCTGGAAGATCGGTTGCCACAATTCCAAGTACGTATCCAGAAGTCCAATACTTTTGCTTTGTGGATCCATCAAACTAGCATGATTTGGTACTATGGTTTATGTGAAATTTTAGGATTTTAAGAAAAGATGGTAGGGTGTCTTTACTTGTTATTTTTGTTTGTGTTATGTAGCTGTTTTGTGCATGTGAACTTACTATTTGACTTTTTTTTACCCGAAAAAGGCAACATGAGAGTGGATTATGTAGCTCGATTCAGTGAAAATTCTGTGTTGTTCTTGTTCCATATTCCCGAATCACTTTTCGTTAAGTATTTGTGGGTAGTACTAATACGTATGCTTTTGATGCTTGTACTTTATTGGGAACCATAGGGAGGGTGGGGATCTTATACGAAATTCATATTTGATTCGTTTGTAGGGGTTGGCTTGTTTCCACGATGTGATTGACATGTTAGGGTCTCATTTTATTGGTCACTGGACTCACTGCTGCTTTTGTTTTTGGTTCATACTCTGCTGTATCCTCGTTCTTACTATACTATTTTGGAGCTTAGTGCTTCGATTGTTTCTACTTTGTCTTAAAGAATCTTAGTTATAAAAAAAGAGAAAAAAGAAATCGAAGTTTATTTGCCATTGGCTTGCCAGGCCCACTACCTATTGCATTGATTGTCTGTGATTCTGAGAACGAATCTGCTAATTCAGATTTCAGAATTTGTCTTTCTCCTTTGGTTCTATTTTCTTAATCCAGTCATTAAAAGCTGAACTTTTATCCAGCTAATGAGCGGTTTATCTGCTGATCAATCTTTGTCATGCTTGCGGCTAGAAATAAATTTAAAATAAAAAAAAATCAAGCTCTATTTGCTTGCCTTGTTCCACTCAACCTTTCTTTCTGACTGAATAGGTGAAAATATTTTAGCTGCTTTACATTACTCTCACCTGGAAAAGTGAGGTTGAAATATTATGGCTTTGACATTGTGCTGATTTCTGCCTGTAAAATATCTTTAGTTATTGGAGTTAATTGATTATTGTTTGTTATGGCAGGCTATTAATCTGGGAAGAATGTTACTATGAACCCTTCCCATGTACTTTTCCCCAACGCATTTTTGGGACGTCTAATTTGCCTTACCAGAATGGGCAGGGATGCTGGTTTTCTTCTGAGTCTCAGTCATCTCAGCTAGCGATTCAAGAAGACAGAGTCTGTTCTTTGATTAACAAAATGGCAGTAAATAATTCAGTTAGTGTTGCTGGTGAAGGGTAGGTGCTTTCTGTTTTCACTTATTTGTATATTTATCAGGATTCAGGAATCAAGGATCCTAAAAAAAAAAAAACGAAACAACAACAAAAAAAATTGAAGTGCTGGTGTGTCATTCCCATGTTACTCACTGCTTCATTTTGGTGTTACTCAGAATAATTGGACGGGCTGCGTTTACCGGCAACCATCAGTGGATTATTTTGAACAATCTTAGTAGAGATGCATATCCACCAGAGGTATTAAGTTGATTTTCTTCTGGTAGTGGCACTATAAGTGTGCTGTTGTTATGAAGAATGCTTGAATGGTTTTTGCTGTATATTATGACTGTTGTGGTTTCTTTTCATTCTTTCTAGTTCTGTTAAAAGTCAAATAAATAGTTTGGAAGCTCGTACCTATCTTTGCTAGGTATATTTAATTGGTGTTTTGAGATTGGCTAAACTCGGAGTATGTATACTTGTGATTTGTGAGCTTCATTTTGATTTCTAAAATTGGTGCACTCTTCTAGGTATATGCTGAGGTGCATCACCAATTTTCAGCTGGAATGCAGGTTTGCGATTTTCATTATGCTCCACATTTTGTTTGACTTCTTGTTGCTATATTTTGATACTGATTCTATTGTCACTACAGACAGTTGCAGTTATTCCTGTGCTTCCCCATGGGGTTGTTCAACTTGGCTCTTTCTTGCCAGTAAGTCTTTTTCTTTGGTTTGTGATTATGTAGAGATGTAATGTGATATAACTTGGAAAGCAAACAGTTTGAAGCCTACTCTAGTTTTGCTGTCTATTTTGTCATTGTGTAGGCCACTTGATTGTTATCATGTGGAGGATTAGTAGTTTAGATTACTTCTTCTCTAGTTTTGAGCATTCTAGTGAACGCACCATTATTTATGGTGCTTTCTGTCTGTTGCTTCAATGTTCCCCAACTAATGTAGCAATATCTACTGCTGCAGATAATGGAGAATATGGGATTTGTGAATGACGTGAAGAGCTTGATCTTGCGATTGGGATGTGTCGCTGGTGTTCTTTTATCTGAAGACTATTCAGCAAAACTTTCTATTGAAAGATTTGGTGCACCTGCTACTGCTGGCATACCCGTGTCTGCTGATCCACCAGTAATTCCCTCAAATTGCATTCCGTCAGTAGCTAATGGCTCCAATCAGCAAAGTAGTCCATCTCATGCTTTAAGGCCAATTGTTCAAACTCATTGTCCTATAAGGGGAGAAATAAATAATTGCCAGGGTTCAGTGCTGGGTCCCCTAACCCATAACCTGAGCCAGATATCAAATGGCCTTTGCCAACCAAAAGCTTTTCCAATGGTTGAAACAAACTTTGCTGGCCAAAGTGAGAACACAGTTGTGGAGGCTGGAGTGATACCCTCAAATCTTGGTTCATGCCTACAGCAGCATTCTGCTTCAATTGGTGCAAGATCTGCATTCAATGATTTATCTGGTTTTGGCCAATCAGGTCTAAGTGATAGCAATCTAAAATATATGGAGCAACAAATCATGTCAGTCATTCGAAGTCAAGATTGTGTTAATCCTAGTATAAATGCATCAAGTACCATGAACACGTCTCAACTAAAAACTGGTGGAGGCCATATAGTTGACCATAGCCAGAGTTCTAGCAGTACTTCATTACTTGCAGGAATCCCTATACATGGTGGTGTGAGTAGTCTTCTGAGGACAAATCTGATTACTGATTCTACTTCAAAAACTCTTAAAGTGTCTGCTGGTGGTTTTTCTGGTGCACAGAAGGCTGGGATTGGACTTAAAAATGATGATTCAACCAAAGCAGGTGGCTCTTCTCTGGCTAATTTGATTATTCAATCAGGTACCTTTCCTGTGCCTGTAGAAGGTTCTGATCAGAAGCTTCTCCCTGTAGATTCAAAGCGTGCTCATTGTGCTTTGGCCTTAACAGATCAACGAATAGAGGGTAATTTGCTTCGGGCCCCAAACATCCCCTCTCTTCATCTTGAGGAGCATATGCCTATCTGTGGTCAAATCCGTAGTCTTGTCCATGATAATCTTAATAAACATGTTACAAGTCAATCTGTGGTGAAGAATGCTAAACTTGAACAAGTTTGTGCTCAACCTTCATCAGGTGATGACCTGTTCGATGTTCTAGGAGTGGATTTTAAAAACCAACTGTTGAGTGGAAACTGGAATAAGCTGCTTGCTGATGAGTCATATGCTAATGCTGACAATATGGATAAGAAGGCAACATGTTTGAATATGCAGGGTATGAATGCTGATTGTTATTCAGTAATTGAAGCAATATCAGACAGTGGCATCTTTTCTGGGACAGGCACAGACCACCTCTTGGATGCTGTGGTTTCAAGGGCTAAATCAGCTGTGAAACAGAATTCTGATGACATGTCTTGCAGGACAACTTTGACGAGTAGTGCCTCTTCTGTTCCCTCTCATGCCTACAGGCAGGTTATACCTGATCATCTCCAAGGGCGATTGTTTGATTTTCCAAAGAGTGGGGGTAAAACTGGTGCTGTAGAAACTAGTTCCACTAGGTCTGGATGTAGCAAGGATGATGCTGGAAAATGGTCTCAAGCTACTTCTATACATGGTTCCCAACTTGGATCATGGGTTGAGAGTAGTAGTAATGTGAAGTGTGAAAATAGTGTTTCAACTGCATACTCAAAACGGCCAGATGAACTTTGCAAACCAAATCGTAAAAGGTTTAAACCAGGAGAGAACCCAAGGCCTCGACCCAAAGATCGCCAAATGATTCAAGATCGTGTAAAAGAGTTACGTGAAATTGTGCCAAATGGAGCGAAAGTATTGCCTCTCTTTTTCTCTATTATTTCTTGTTCAACTATATCTGCTTTTTTATGTTAGTGTCATGTTTAGGAGCTGACCTTTTTTCCTTGATCTCTTATTATGATTCAACAGTGTAGCATAGATGCACTTCTGGAACGTACCATCAAGCATATGCTTTTCTTGCAAAGTGTGACAAAGCATGCTGACAAGTTGAAACAAACAGGGGACTCTAAGGTATGGGAATGTCGAGTTTGTTGAGATAGTTATGATATGTGAATGTGTAATTTTCATGGAGAATAAATCGTAAAGAAAAAAAATACTTGCTAGTATATTGAGAAGTTCCCTTTTGTTTTTAAATGGTTGCTTATAATCAACTATCAATCCAAAAACCCATTGTTCCAATAAAAATTGTGTGCATCGTTTATGCTATGAAGGATTATAAAAGAATGGATAGCTGATAAATTTATTATTTGAGGAATTACTAGTAAGGGGGAATATTCTGAATTCTTTGTTACTGGAATAAGCAGATTATCAACAAGGAAGATGGACTGCTTTTGAAAGATAACTTTGAGGGAGGGGCTACATGGGCATATGAGGTTGGCTCACAATCAATGGTTTGCCCTATTATAGTTGAGGATCTAAATCATCCTCGTCAGATGTTGGTGGAGGTAGTTTAGAATGCTTTATAAATTTATAAAGTTCGTTTTGTCATAATATGTTTGTTTATCACTTCTCTAATTAGTTTGATTTGTTATTCTTACAGATGCTTTGTGAGGAACGAGGTTTCTTTCTGGAAATAGCTGACTTAATCAGAGGATTAGGTTTAACCATCTTGAAGGGGGTAATGGAAGCCAAAAATGACAAAATCTGGGCACGGTTTGCCGTTGAGGTAATACTAAAGAAAGAAACATACATATCTAGTTATAACTATTTAGAGAGCGAGCATGTTTTGTAGATTTTGATGTTATCTGCACTTTCAAAGAAAAGACCATCATTAGGAATCCAATATGTTAGTTTTTATATATTGTGCTAGTTAGTTATTTTTTTGAGCTTTACAGGCAAATAGGGATGTAACGAGGATGGAAATATTTATGTCGCTGGTTCGACTTTTGGAGCAAACAGTGAAGGGAAGCGCTTCTTCATCCAATGCAGTTGACAACAACACGATGGCTTATCACTCTTTTCCACAAGCCACCCAGATACCAGCAACTGGTAGGCCTAGTAGCTTGCAATGAACCATCAGTTATATGGTTGTTTCTTGGTATGGATTTGTTGAGAGCAAGTAGGTTTATATACTTGCCATGACTGACATCAACTCCAATCAAAAGATTTCTGGTGGTCTTAAGTCTTAACTTTGTCTAACTCTTTCTGGAGGAGAATGAGTAGTTAGTGAAGAGCATTTTAATACTAGTTTGTATTCCTGTATTGTAACTGAATGTTGGTGCCTCCTCTGTTTGGCATTATCTACTGGTGCTATTAGTGAAATTAGATTAGATGACTTGCATCCATTTTTTGTTTTTTTGTGTGGGGGTTAATTCTGATGGTGAGTATTTGCTAGCTCTGGGTATTATGATTCAGATCAGATGTATAGATATTGTAGGATGTGTAAAGAAGGGGTTCATGTGAACTTGTGCTCCTGGTTTTTCTTGGGGTGGTGAATTTGGAAGTGTTATGACTAATACCAAATTTATAAAACAAAGTTCGACGTGTGGTTTGTACATCGGTGGAATTCAGTGCTGAATGACGATAGTATTCATTTAAGCTGCCACTAAATTTAATTTGAATGCATTTGTGATGTCTTTCAATTTTAAAATTTTATTTGAATGTTTTTTTAACCAGTGGTATGGTAATATGTGGTAAGATGATAGTGCAAGTATTTACGATGTCGGTATATTTATATAGAAATTGCGCACATTATTAGATTATTTTTATTTTTAGCTATGTATTAATAAGATTATTTATTAAAAGGCATATATATATGCCCCATTTGACATACATCTGAACTTCTAAGCACAACCATATATCCAATAAGAAGCAAAAAGTTTAAAAGCGGCGGTCGTAAATGGATGTCTTAATCAAATCTATCAACCTACAGCAAAGAATCTATAGTTGATCGGGAAAAGTGAGATCCCGCAAGTGGATGTCATTATCGTGCTTTGAACCACAAACTCCGTGCAGTGATCAATAAGGCCTGAACTTCTTATGGTTTTAGGGGTTAGGGTGTTGTGGATGTTGAAGAAACGGATGCTTTTAGCTCTCTAAGATAGTGTTTATTTACTGTCTTAGGATAAAAATATAAGGACAGAGACAGAAATATATAAGAATAGTAGAGATGGATAAAAAGAAATAAATATGTATATGGATATTATTAAAAGATAAAAATATTAAATTTTTGTCTCCATATCTTATCTCTATTGTTTCCACACTTTGGAGGTATAGAAATTGTGTTTTCTTGTTCCCTATTTCTATCTCTATCATCAAACAGATTTTTGTCTTTAGTATCTCTATATTTCTGTCCCAAAGACAGTAGATAAATACTACCTATATTTGGTTTGCTGAAAATAATTTAGTTTTAAATTTTTTCAGTTTTTCCTCCATAAATTTAAAAAACTGAAAACTAAAAATTTAAAAAATTGAAAATTAAAAATTAAAAAAAATAAACCAAACGGACCTAAGAGTTCGTTAAGACATGAAATCCTTTTCTTTGTTGTTTTGGCCAGTCGGGGGTGGGGTGGATCCTCAAACCCCATAAGTTGGCCAGTAGTGAAATCGGTTGTACTACGCTTTGCGTGCATACATATGAAATTAAAATGATATGACATGTTTGGAAAAACTGTAAGATTATATTTATTTTAATAATTACTTATTTGTACAATTGTTTTTTTATATAACCGATTATCTAAGAATCAATTTATATTTGAGTACTTTAGATGAAAAATAATTTTAAGTTAATCTGGTCTGTTTGGATTGTTTAGGAACAAATAATCACTTTTTTTTGTTGTAAATTTACTAAAATGGCTATCGATGAGAGGTGGGTGACAGAGTAATAGAGATTGAGCAAAAGGATTGTGGGGGTAATTTGGACAAATAAATTCAACAACATTTACTGTACATTTTAATTATAATCAAAATGTCCATCTGTCAGCTTTTGTTCTTCTCTTCAATAACAGCTTAAATTTTGCAAAACAGATTATAATCTAATCACTTTTTGTCATCCAAAACGAGATTGAATTTTACGAAAAAAAAAGAGGACCGTTTTGGGACACTTCCCAAACATGCACATAAAAGGCAAGAGTGTACCTGGGCCAGATTTTCATTGAGGCATTGGGCCGAGAATTAAGTGAGGTTATTTGGGAGTTGAGGCCCGTATGATATCAGAAGCAGAGAAAATCACTATACCAAAAACCAAAAAGCAGAGGAAATTACAAAAACCAAACAAAAAGACAAAAAAAAAAAAAACAAAACGAAAAAAAGTTGTGAATGATGAAGGTGGAGATGAACATGACCCAAAATAAGAAAGCAGGAGACGAAGATTCTCTAGACAAGGATTCCGAAGGAGCTCATAAAATATGGAATTTATGAAAGGTTTTAGGGTTATCAATGAGAACTGAAGACGAAAAATTACATAGCCTAATCAGATTGGTTTACTTAATGCAGATTGCCTTAGTAACAGAAAATGACGTAAACACTTAAAAAGTCACATCAACATACATTACAATAATTTTTACAAGGTAAATCGGTTTACGTAACTGATACAATAATCACATGAATTAAAACTATTACTGTTTCTAGAAGAAATAGTTTTACAATACATATGAGCATGTTTAAGTGATTCTTAAAAAGAAATATTATTTAGGTTAAGGATGCATGTGTTTGGTTAATGGATAAAAATGAGGAGTAAATTTTTATGGATGAGTTTTATATATATGGAATTCATTCATAAAAAATTTATCCTCAATTTTAACTATTAACCAGACATACCCTAAACGTTAATTAATCCATTATGCTGGCAAATAATGTTGTAACTTGTAAAATAAATATATTTGTGTTGCTGACTGTGAACGGAAAATTCCCTGTTTTTCATTGGGTTGGTGAGATTGGGGTGTATCCTCCATTATAATAAGCCCATAAACCTTTATTGACGGAGACCAAAGAAGTCCTACTAGTGTTTAACTAAGTATAATTAAAAACTTTCCAGCGGCTAACCAAATGGTATTTAAAACTATGCAGGGGGACGTGCTGCCAATTTTTTTTACGTTTAACTTTCCATTCTGCACGAATCATACAAGCAGATCTAGTTATTAGGTGAAGCACAAAATCTTGTGAGTAATGTCAAATTTAATTTCCATAGCCAAGACCAACAGTGAGCATGAATATTTGGAGGAAGCCAACAGTAAACGAATATTTTCCGTTAGGACAGCATAATATATACTAGTGACTATTGTAGGCGTGTAAAACTGTAAATTGAATCATTCTGCCACAATTTTTTTTATGGATACAGGTCTAACAGCTCATATTTAAATATACTTATAATAAAATTGGCTTGATTTTTTATAAAAAAAATGGTAAGACTTATAAACAAGTAAATATATCATGAATATAACTAATAAGACCCATTTATATTATGAGCAGTGAGAATACAGAAAATTAAAATGATGGGACAAAGAATATAAATAATTACTAAAAGTTTCGCATAATTGTTATCTAGTATGTATGTGTGTGTGTGTATATATATATATATATATATATATATAAACATAATTTTATAATGGAGCAAAGTATACATATCTGTAGTATCTATGTACTTCTAATAAAAATTCTAACATTTTAGTTTATATGGGGATTCGTCCACTTTATTATCGCTAGATATGACGGATATATGAAGAAAATGGGAATCATTATCACATCTAATAATAAGGGAATGAGTATCCCAATTGAACATCTATTTTTTTGTGTTAGAATAATTATTTTGTAGTAGTATAATATGAATTCCCAAAGCCAATGCCAGCAATGAGCATAAGTGTTGGGAGGAAGCCAACAGTAATGAATGCAGTCCATTCCAGGAGCATATAATACTCGTCCAGATGAGTTTGTGACTGTGGTTGGGCAGGCTCATTACAGAACAACATAGTGATTCAATTTTTTTTGTCACTTATTTTTCTTATGTGGAACTTATTATAAAAGATGTTAATGACCCACAACCTTTGGTCTGTAAAGAAGCTAAAATTTGTTTCTAGTTTCAGTATAATAATCCATGTACATTAACAAGTAGTAAGCATATATGTTAAAAAGAATTTGAAAATACCAGTCAAATAAACCAAACGTTGTTTATATAGTATATTAATGCATTATTCTTACATACCTCCTTTTTATTGATGAAATGAGACATATTTTTTTAATACTCTCTTCCTTTTAAGACAATTAAGTAGGTGTAGAAAGTACCAAAAGAGCTATATGAATAATAATAATAAAGAAAATCTCCCTTACTAAAATGAAATTCTATTAGTACACTAATATACTATGGGTCGCAGTAGTTGGAAGACAAACACAGCAACTAAATTTGTAGGATCATATAGGGGTTCAAGCCTTCAAACCCAGTTGCTTGCCGCTGTAATATGGGCATGGCACTTATTTGTAGGAATATGACGACGGTGGAATACGGTTTTCTGGAACCTAGTTACGTATGTGGATTCCTAGATGAAAAATCCAAACTCGCTACGTCTCCCATTAATGGTAATGCAAGTTCAGGAGTTCTAATGAAATTTGCCACAAGATTCAGCAAGCTAAGGAAATTAATAATTTTTCTTCAGGAAGTGGAGACGCCCCCACAAGCCCCAAATTTTCGATTTTGGATACAAAATCTATTGCCCTTTTTCATTAATAAATTTATGATTTTGGATAAACTTATAATTTTATTACATTAACTTTAACTTTTCTTCTATCTAATTATAATATTATCTTCCCACCATTTCTCCCTTGAATAATATTTTTCTATTTTTCTTTCTTAAATATGATATAATATTGTAATTTCATGATACATTTTATATGTCAGATAAATATATTCAATTCTTCGACGTTTAATTTTAATTTCATAAAATTTTTTTTACATATTTTCTAAAAAATTAAAACATCTACTTAAATAACCGATAATTTGCAAGGTGATAAAATTAAATTAATAGTAATATATATATATAATCTATTTAACGAATAATTGCTGAAAAATCTTTATTGTAATAAATGATAAACATGAAAGATTGATAAACTACGTTAGAAAAAAAAATGAAAATGACCACTCAAAAAAAAAAGATAAATAACTTGAGATAAAAATAGAAATCAATTGGTACATGTACGGTAGTTTATGATTTGAAATAATTAATGAAAAGGCAATCTTACCTTACACTGCAGGTATCATTATTTAATTAATCAATATATCACAACCTATGTTATTATTTAATATTTAATATTAAATAATAATATAATTTAAATTTTTAATATATTATTAACAGGATACTACCTATATGAAAATTTCATAGGTAATAAAAAAAGTCAAAATGATAATAAATGATAATGGAACAAAATTACAAAATTATCCTAAATTGTAATTTCGATAAATAAGGAAGATTCGGTCATTCCCAGGTTATGTGCTCTTCTATAAATAAGAACACATTGAGCGTCTTACATTCTTACAATCAAATATACAAATCATAACCACACTCAACATAGATATTTTCTAGGACTTTCTATTGGGGTTGCACAAATTTTGCTGCTGGTTCTGAAATTAAATGGCATCGGAAGTAAACCAGCACAGTGAAGTTATAGCAGCTGATGCTGCCAGTGTCACGTGTTGGCAACGGCTGATGGCCATGCCTAGCGAGTTAACTACCAAGGTGGTGGGTGTGCTGTTGCAGCTGAAGGAACTGGGCGAAGATGATCCCAGAAGGGTCATTCATTCTTTGAAAGTAGCACTTTCTGTGACCTTGGTTTCAGCATTTTACTATCTGAAGCCTCTTTACATTGGTTTTGGTATTTCTGGAATGTGGGCAGTTTTCACTGTCATCGTTGTCTCAGAATTCTCAGTAGGCAAGTTTAATAAATTTTCTGCACAAATGTAGAATTAAACGAGTTTATAAATTGTGGACTTGATTCCTAGCGCATTACTTCACTACCAAAGTTTAATGTGTGACACATGCAGGAGCAACACTTGGTAAAGGTTTAAATAGAGGTTTGGCAACATGTTTGGCTGGTGCTCTGGCCCTTGGATCTTATTACTTGGTCAATTCATTTTCAACCGGGCCTAAAGTGGAATCCTTCCTTCTAGCAACCATGACTTTTCTCCTAAGTAATACTCCCTCCTTCTATTTCACTTCAGCGGTCAATTTTTTGAGATTTCTTTTTGTCTTACAAGAACATTTTAATATGGATAATTTTGTTTTCTTATATAACGTTATAGTATTACCTAAGGTTCATTTATTATTTTCTTAGTATATGTGCATTTTTATTTTTTGACAGAAGGAGTGAAACGGATGGAATATTTAGTTAGTTGTTCAATTGAATTTCATTAGTAAGAAGTAACTAAAAAGCTGACCAATGCAAAAAATCCGAATGATTGCAGTTGCAGGAGTCACATATATGCGATTTTTACCTCAAATCAAGGCTAGATATGATTACGGATTGCTAGTGTTTATCTTGACATTCTGTTTGGTCTCTGTGTCAAGCTACAGAGAGGATGAGATACTAAACATTGCAAAGGAAAGGGTGATCACAATCCTCGCAGGTGCTTTAATTTCTTTGTCGGTCTGCATTTTTGTGTGCCCCATATGGGCAGGTGATGATCTTCATAAGCTGGTACCAAAAAATATTGAAAAACTCGGCAACTTTTTAGAAGGTGCATACCAACCAATTTGGTCAAGTTGATGACTTTTTAGGAGCTTCTTTTTTGGAGTAATACATGCAATAGTTGTAATATAGTTGACAATGCAATGCAAATTGCAGGTTTTAGTGATGAATATTTTGGAACAACAGAGGGTGGAGAATCTAATAAATCACTTCTGCAAGGATATAAATGTGTTCTTAATTCAAAGCAGGCTGAAGATAACCTGGTGAGGGGAAGAAACCAAAATAATGTTCTAGACTCACCAAATCAAAATGTACAGCATATTTATTAAACTAATCATTTTTACTACATGATTATATCTTTTTGCAGGCCAATTTTGCAAGGTGGGAACCATGCCATGGTCCTTTTAGATTTCGTCACCCTTGGCAACAATATATAAAGATTGGAAGCCTATCAAGGGAATGTGCCTATCGCATTGATGCCCTTAATAGCTTCCTCAATTCTACAAAGGTATAACTAGACTCATTCTATTGTGTGATTGAGTTGACTCTGCAAGTCTTTTTATGTTGTTTGCTTTCTAGATACCATTAGATTGATTACGTGATAAATGAAAATTTATTACTTTCTGTCATAATTACTTCCAGGAGACTACCAAACATTTACTTTAATCAGTTCTAATTAAACTAATTATGATACAATCAATTCTACCTATAGTTAATTCTACAAATACAGATCCAAACGCAGTTAATTTTCTTTGTTTTTTTTTTACCATGTAGACACCAACAGAAATTAGAAGCAAATTACAAGAGCCATGCATCAAGATGAGCAAAGGAACAGGAAAGGCCTTAAAGGAACTAGCAGTGTCAATCCAAAAAATGATTCCACCATGTGGGGCAGACCTTCACATTGCCAAATCTAAGGTTGCCGCCATGAATTTCAGGTCCATGCTCAAATCAGGGATGTGGGAAGGGGCCAATCTGTTTGAGGCTATTCCTGTCGTGACTGTGGCTTCCCTGCTAGTTGATGTGGTTTCTGGCACTGAGAGACTTGCAGAGTCAATACGAGAACTATCCAACATAGCAAAATTCAAGAACAAGGACAGTAAAGTTGCAGCGGAGCACAAAGATTGTCCTCATCAGGAGGAAGATCCACAACCATGTTGTGAGAACAGTGCACCTCATCATGTTATTACAGTCAACCAGCCTTCTAATAACATTGTTTTTACATAATGAGAAATTGAGAATTCCTGATTGCTTATATTTTACTGACTAATTAGTAAATGAATTAATCAGTTATATGTCTACATACCTTTAAACCCCGTGCATCGCATGGTTCCGCACTAATAAAAATATAAATCCAAATTGGGGAACTCGTGTGGAAATTTGATCAAAATTTACATAAAAGCTTATATATTTACACCTTATATTGTGGCTCTCTCTTAAAACGGAAAATGTTGTACGGAATCACTTATGAACGTTTGGCACCATTGATTTTGTTTAGTAGTTTTTTTTTTTGACGGGCAACACCATTGATTTTGTCCGGTAGTTATTTCAGAATAATGTTTGATATACAATTAAATTGCATAATAAATATACACCACATATTTTACTACTATTGAATATGATTAATCTCCACTCATTCATCAAATCTAATAGTAATAAGGAGCGTGGTATAGATTTATTGTACAATTTAGTTTTACACTTCACATGAAAAGATTTGAACCTTCTCATGTATATGCATTGCTACTGCCACATCATTAGTCAAATTTAATTCATCATTTTTTCGCATTGAATAACAAATCTCTCTTCTTCTTTTTTTGTCAATTGGGGGGTGGGGTTTGGGGACTGGAGTCAGAGACTCCACCGATCGAATTTGCGATCCTTCAACTGTCCCAGATATACTTCTTTCAAAGGCGGCAAGTTATGCCATCTATACTAGGCCTCAAGTGCAATCTCCCTTTTTCTTTGACGTGAATATTACTTGCTAAGTTACATTTGGAGTCACTTTCTTGTTCAGACCAAAAGCGAAAAAAATGCCAAGCCCATATTCATGGGCATATTTTTTGTTGGTCTAGGCCGGTCTAGTCCGGAGAAGCAAAGCTGGACCAACCACTTTGGTGAAAAATGCATATGGATTAAACACCAATAACCCAACAAAAAAAAACGCAACGCCCAAACAAAAACAATAATAACCCAAATCGATAATAATATCATCACAAGTTTGATTTAGAAGGAAAAGATTTTTAGGAGTTTGAACTTATGCGTGAGTTTTATTTTTAAAATGGGAGGTGTTTGAGGATTTTCACTAATCCCTTAAAACTCTCTAAAACCTCTATTTTGTAGTTCCCCTAATTTAAAGTTTTTAAATCGATTATTATTTAATTTAGTATATTATTCTTATTAAAATATCAAAATATCATTTATATCGTTTAAATGATATCAAAATATCATTTAAAGCATTTTAACTGTATTAAATTTAACGAAGGATAAAATTATAGTAATGCATTATAAGTCCTTCATTTTTTTTCTCTTATCAATTTTAAATTTGTGAATAAAATTGGTTGAAACCCTTTAAAACCCTTCCTTCCCTTTCCCTTTATTTCCTTTTGATAACTTTCCTTTCCATTCCCACAAAACTTGTGAACACATCCTAAGGTCTCTAATACAATGGCTACTTGATTATGCTGTTGACTTGTTTAGCCCTTGGTAGTAACTTGAGTGTGAATGATAGATAATCTGACTATAGTCCAAAGGTGCAACAAGAGTACTTAAAAGAGGTTCCGTGGGAATATATATAACCACCCGTAGTTTTCTTGAACTACCATAACAATTCACAAATTGAGGATATTCCATCAACAACGTTAATTAAAATCGGTGACTGGGAATTTACACGGGCTATTATCTGAGTTTAATCTGTTAGAGACGAGGAAGCCGCCTCCTCTATACATCTTCTCTCTATGTCAGCTCCTTAATTAATTATAACTAATCAAATTTGTGTCTCAGTTAATTAATAACTTTGTTTCCTAATTTCCCAGGCAATCAAGTCGCTCTCTAATTCATGGGTAAAAGAAGGCCTATGTTGTATTTATTTGTTTATTGTTGAGTGTTCTGTCCACTTGTTCTTCCTGTTCTGTCTGCTAATGGCTCTTATCACTTGTGTCATTTGCCAATATTAGTAGTTATTTAATTCAACAGAAGAGCTATGAGAAGGCTTGTTGAATTCAAAGTTTGTTCTAATTACACCCCCCTCTTCCTCTTTAAAAAGCTAAATAGAAATACATATATATATATAAGAACTCTGTGTTCAAAAGACTAATTACTTTTCATTTTGTCTTTATTGAATGATATATATTGAAAGAGAAATGCTATTTGTACTCAGAAAACATGTAACACTGTGTCGATATACTTTTATCTACCTTTAGATGAGTTGTGAATTCTACTTAATTTAAATCTTATAAATTATGAATATAAATAACACTACTCATTTTGAAAATCATATATAGGTATTGGAGAAGTAGACAGTCAAATCTGTCCTACATCCCCAAAAGAGGATCCTTATGTGTGGTAGGGAAATTCGCTTCCTCTTCTTCAAATTTAAGTGTGCATTACTGTTCAATTTGAATAATGGATTCGCCTAAAGGTTAAAGATAAAAAAAATACAACAATTGATAACCTGAATTCAACAACTACTATTGCATTTTTGCAAATTCTGATTGGATTATGTTACTTTTTTTTCTTCACTGCAGAACATTACTACTAAACTAAATGCTTTTGTTCCGTGCGTAATAATAAATGTGTGTGCACTTCAAAAACATAAATAAATGTGCGTATTATTTTTTTAACTAATCTTAAGTACTTTTGCAAATTATTACCCATCCCAATCACTTGATGAGGAGGTCAATTATTATCTTGGCAATTTACAAATTTGATATCCTTTTTATTGTGTGTTTGAATAAAGCATTTTTAAAATGCAATATAATTTTTGAAAAGATTTCAAATGATTTAGTATGAAATTTCTTATTTGGATACTAATATATAGGAATTTTAAAATGTCAAGTGTTTGTATGAAATATTTCAAACTTTGAAAAGACTGAATTTCAAATTATTTCTCCATAAGAAAATTATGAAATTCTCTCTTATATTTGTTTAATAACTCTCACTTTGTCCAACTCTATTGTCATCCATCTAACTGCTAGTATAGTTGGCCATTAGCTGCCTGCCCGTTAGCCACTCGCCTATTGCCGACCGTCGGTTATTTGTCGCTTGTTGTGCACCACCTGCCACTAGCTGTCAATTGGGCTTACTGTCCACGGTTACCCTCCTCCCATTGCCATTGTTTGTCATCCGGCGACCATTGTCTATGCTTACTATTGGATTAAGCAAACAAAATACCATGTGAATGAAGCAATATAATTACCTTATCTAAATATAAAAAAGTTAAAGGAAATTTAATTGGAGCATTTAAATTTCTTTTCTCTTAAATTTCCTAAAATTTTAAAAAATTTCATTTAAACTCACACTTAATGAATTCACCAATTTCAATTTTATGTTAACACATAATTTTGCACATTTTTCACAACCAGGTTAATGTAACTAGTATCTTCAATTATTTATATGTGAATCTTTAGACGTCTTAATGGATTTATTTTTGATAAACTAACAATATAAAAGATATTCATACTGTTATTTAATTATATATTATCTTACAAATAAATATGATTGACCATCACTGTTATTATTTTAAATAAAATGATAATGCCTCAAAATTAAATTTTGATTTAACAAAGTTTCTAAAAAAAAAAAAAAAAATCCTAGTGTATGTATGCCTACCAATAACATATCTGAGATCATACACAGGTAAAATTAAATCAATCATGAATTTACTCACTGCTAAAATTTCAGAAATGCTGGAAATCCATGCAATATCATGGAAGCAACACAAAGAATGCGCACGCACTTTCTTTTGTTCAAGGGGAACACTTATTGGTTTTATCAGCCGCCATATGCACCAACTACGTACTGTGATGTCGTGAGCTTATAAATATGTAACTATATATAGAGTAATGCTAGTTTGACAACTAAAAAGTAACAGACACTATTTTATAACCATTGGATGCGATGAATGTTAAGGATAAGTGGGGACAACCATCACATCCAATGATTATAAAGTAAGTGTCTGAACAGACATCTATTTTTTGGGTATCAATGATTACCCCTATATATATATATATATATATATATATATATATATATATATATATATATATGTGGCCTCATGAGTCCTAATTAGTAGTACCTGGCACATACATAGCTGACCTCCTCTTAGAGAGATCCGTAATGGCCTCTGAAAATGTCACATGCTTCTCTCATGCCTGGCGATGCCTTAGAGCCTTGCCTAACAAATCATGGGCCCAAGCTACAAATTTTGCTAACAAAACAAAGAAACTAGGACAAGATGATCCTAGAAGAATTATTCATTCGCTAAAAGTAGGATTGGCACTCACATTGGTCTCCATGTTCTTCTATGTTCAAGCCCTTTACGGTAGCTTTGGTGTCGCCGCAATGTGGGCTATTATGACGGTCGTTGTTGTCATGGAGTTTTCTGTGGGTAAGTCCCTAATTTAAGCTTCATTACATGACCATACAAGTATATCAGAAATGTTTGCTAAACCCATCAAATCTAGACATTGTATAAACATATTACAATGATGGAAGAGTGCATAAATATCGAGATACATATCATAAGATGAATGTACCGTAGATTTAAATATTGTATTTATATCCTATTATAAAGTCTAATTAAATAGTAAATAATACTACTCCAAATAAAACGTGATGGCCTATGAATTATTGTACTTTGCCTGCAAATTAATAACTCCTATGCGACTGACAAATATATAACAATAATATTGATGTCCTACGTGCATTTTTTTTTCATATAATTTTCAGGAGCAACCCTCGGGAAAGGCCTAAATAGAATGGTGGCAACATTGCTAGGTGGTTCCTTGGGTTTTGGAGTTCAGCAGTTGGCAACTTTGCCCGGAAAGACGGACCAGCCGATACTAATAGCAATTTCACTCTATATCATAGGTACCAAATCAATTAATTAACTAGTTTAACAATTACAGCTATATATATACTATATGCATTTGCCTGTATTAATTAGTTCACAATTATATAAAATTTTGTGTTGATTAATTATTTTGTTGCAGGTGCGGTTATGACATTCATTAGGTTTGTTCCTGGAGTGAAAGCCAAATATGATTATGGGTTCTCAATATTCATATTAACCTTCAGCCTTGTATCTATATCCGGTTACCGAAGTGATGGGAATGAAATACTACAACTGGCCTGCAAGAGGATTTTAACAATTATCATTGGAAGCTTTTTATCTATGATTATATGCATTTGCATTTGGCCCGTGTGGATAGGAGAGGATCTTCGTAATTTCGTTGCTGGCAACATGCAAAAGCTAGGCGATTTCTTAGAAGGTACGCATGATTAATTGCTCGAATGCTTTTCTACTGTTATGATTTTGTTTTGTTTCAAAGCTTTTAGAATTAATCAAAACATAATTGATTCTTTTGTAGGGTTTGGAAACAACTACTTTAATGTGTTGGAGGCGAAACCCAAGACTGATGATGATAAATCATTCGCCAAGGAATATGAAAGTGTGCTCAATTCAAAAACCAAGGAAGAAACCATGGTAAATGTATAAACTAGAACTCTAGTTGTCATTAATTTTTGGGTTGACAAGAAACATGAATTTCTTCACCACCTCAACAAGTGCAATCCTTTTTGTCTTATAGGCTAATTTGGCAGCTTGGGAGCCTTGTCATGGCATGTTTAAATTTCGTCATCCATGGAAGCAGTACTTGAAAGTTGGAAACTCAACAAGACAGTGTGCTTACAAAATTGAAGCTCTAGACTACTACCTTCGCTCCAAGATCCAAGTACGGTGTAATAACTAATAAGAGACATTCTTTTTATTTTTGTTCTTTTAATTTTTGCTATAAGAGTTACTTAAAGTATTTACTCTTTTTTATTTATTAATTAACGTATTAACTATTGGATTAAAAATGAAAGAAAACCGAGAAAAAATAATAACTCATAAAATTGATGTATCAATTAAATATAAGATCGAATAAATATTTTACCTACTCTAAAAGTACTTACAAATTTTTTGATGTAATGAAATATTTTACCATTTTGCAGTTTATGTATATATGCTTGAAGAAATCAAATAAACACAACAACATATCTTCCATTTTGTGTGCAGATACCAAAAGAACTTCGGAACAAAATTAAGGATTCAAGCCAATGTACTTGCTTAGAATCTGGGACAGCTTTGAAGGAGTTATCTTTGTCCATTAAATCAATGAGTCGCTTATCAACAGCTAAGGCTCACGTTGCCAATGCCAAAGGCGCCATTGAATCCCTCAGCTCTCTTTTAAAATCAAATTCTTCAGAAGGGGTTGATCTTTCAGGGATAGTGGCAGTTGCTACGGTCTCTTCACTTCTAACCGATGTTGTGATGAGCATTGAAATAATTTCCAAAGCAGTTGATGAGCTAGCATCCTTAGCACATTTCAAGAGTACCGTTCAATCCAACATGACAACAAAAGTTACAAGAACTTTACCTTTACTTCGCGAAGGAATTATGAAACGAATTTTTTCTCGTGATAAATTGCTTCGCAATACCAGAGTCAATGAGTCTTCAACATGTTCACCGATGAGAGAAAATGGGTCTTCATCCATAGCAGTGATTGTTCAGTCAGTTTGAGTGTGATCTGCTAGCTTCGAATGCAGCAAATCTTCCGTGGAAAATGCTTTTATATGGGACTATGTATATAAAGTTCAATCTCAATAAATTGAGTGAAAAATATACCATATCTAGTCATGTGAGAATGTATATCTAAAGTCTAAATAACGGTATAAAACTGAGTGTATCAAAATAAAATCTGTATACCTATATGAGTGTAAAGAGTATAGTTGATGCAGATGTATTGCACATTTATGTTAGAGATATGTTGTATGTGATCTCAAATTCTAACATAAATAACAAATTCTTGTTTCATCCTCGTTCTGAGTACAATTTTGATAATCTCATCTCCATACAAATAAAGATGTCATCATTTTGCATCATCTGCATTTTAATTTGCATGAAAAAGAAAATGAATAAATTGTATCGGTGCTATATTGTGGAAACTAAGTTAAAATTACTCTGTAACAATCGACCAAGAATCCTCAGCTAAAGTAATTTCCTACTATTATAACTATCCACCATGATTTGATAATTTTCTTGAATTTTTATTGGTCATTGGTAGTGTAAAATGCTAAATCAACTAATAAAATTTACATTGTCAACTATTATAAATGCAAAGGGATTAATCACACTGCGTACGGTGATTGATACCCTAAAAAATCGAAAGAAGAAATGAAATTTACATTGTCAAGTAATGAAATTTTAGAAAAAGTAAAATTATCTTAGATAACTATCAATTATGATAATTAAAATATTGATTTATAACAATTATTTTAAATATTTTTAATCTCAAACCATATAATCATAAGGAATGATATTTTTTTTAAAAAAAAATCAATATTTTATTTATGCTATTAGTCCATAAAAATTAAAGTCAATATTTATTTAAATTCTTTTCATCATTTAATATATAATTTATCTAATTTAAAAATCAAATCATGAAAGAGGATATATCAAACATATCTTTAGTTAAATGGGTGGACTGTAGATTTTTTAAACTAATAAAAATGGAGTGTCATTACTCATTTGTTAATATTTCAAAGGCTAGTATAATTTACTAGTATAATTATAATTTTATGAAGAAAGTATATCAATTCATCCCAAATCATAAAACGAATTAATAAGTGGATATATATAGTTGCTTCAGTAATGGAAATATAATCAAAAGAAGAACAATTTGTTGTGAGGAACGATTTGATTAAAGAAGCAAGGCAAGGGAAGATTATCAACAAGGCCGTTAATTATAGGCACATGCATATGTATGGTTATGCATCTTGAGGATGCAATGCATCAAGCATCAAGTAGGAACCAATTAAAACCTAATCGATTCAAAAATATAGGCAAAATTGCACAGAAATTGATCATATATTGAACAATTTCTCTTACCAAAATTAAAAGGAAAAATCTAGTTATTATCAATCGATTCTTTTATGTTTTCGGTAACATGAATCTAGTAACAATATACTGATTTCATTTGTATAAAAGAAGCATTTAATTAGAATGTACTGACAGTGTAAAGAAATTTTACACATTCATCTAATTATGTAAAGCCACATAAGTAAATATAATTACGTTCAACCCCGACTGTTTGAAAAGTCATATAAAAGAAGAGATGTGATTAAATGACAATGTAAAATATTTTTATACTGTCAGTGTTTCAAAATTAAATTAAAAAAAGAATAGATATATGTGAAGGCAAATTTCACAATATGCGAGTTTGGTGTACAATTATTTTTTTCAATTTATTCAGGTAAACGCCCAACTATTCAAAATCAAACTCAATCTTTTTTTACGGCTCAAGTCTTTTTGCCTTTTGTAAACAACTTGACCTGTGAGTAGTTTTGTCGTGTAAAAACCGATGCACAGAAAGCTTTTTTACTTCGAAGAGTTTTTTGCAGTCGCTAATTATTTGTTTCTCAGATATTGTTATCATGCAATAAGATGCATATATGTTGCTTATCAACCCTGTGTATATTTCAGTGCATGTTGAGTAAGAGATCTACTTATCGGTCGACAGAGTCAACGTCATGATCAGTATATGTATATACATGGAGCATGCATTTAGGAGACAGAATGAATGCATGCGCCACCCAACACCACTAGGTGGCGTTTCATTTTTGGTGTCATCCATTTGAAATCAAGAATGGTAAATATTTTCTACAAGAAAATGTGGAATTATATATGTTGAAAGTCATAACTCATGAACTACGACTTTTTGGTTTTTTCAAACCTTTTGGGCGAAAGCACGTTGCACAACCTAAATGGCTAAAGAAAAGCATCAAACATGAGAGAGGCTGCTATAATTTTCTTGAAATAAATTGACCATCGTTCATATTAAGACAATATGCGCATTCCATGTACTTGAAAGTACATAGTTTTAGTTGGCGTGGATGCTCCATGAAAGTGTGGAAAACCTTGAAGTCAACCGCATATGTACATAATGCCAAGCCAAGAGAGATATTCCCACAAATAATAATAAATAAATTATTAACATTATTGGTGCTACGCAAAAGTTTCACTGATAAGATATGATAGTCAAGGCAAGCAATCGGTTGTTTGGTAAGTTATCACCAAATAAATATTAAATGAGTTAGCGGTCTTGCTTTTGGTGGAGCACAAACATGAATGAACGAAAAAGTTTATAGGTGCGTTGGAAGAAGATATTGTGTCAATCAAGATCCACAAGCGGATATGGTTTTAGGGGTCTAAAACACGGCTATTTTGACAAAACAAAGGCTGATTCATCATTTAACAACTAAATTATATGAGTGGCCCGATCTAGGAGGCTCTCCTTTTTTTAAAAAAAAAAATTGTCGTTTATGGATATTAATTTTGGAAGTAACTCACTTTTTTTTGGTCAGCAACTCATGTTTTGTTTGGAAAAGTATTATAGAAGGTCACATATTTTTCTTTGTTTTTGGTCTCTTTTTGGTCCTGTTTTTTTTTTTGTCTGGGGAGGGAGATATTGGAGGCCGGGGGAAGTTAGTACACTTTTACGTATTGTAGGACTAGATGGCGAATTAGATTGGGCCACAACATTAAGGTGTGGTTAGGTCCATCTTTGTCAACCCATGAACATTGGTCCATGCTCTCCACTGGTTAGGAAATAACCCAATTTGATGGCCCAGACAAAAAAAAACCAATTTGATGGCCCCCAAATTTTATATTTAGATTAGAGTAAAAGACCTTGTGGACGAGGCATGACATAGTGGTAAAAGGTGCTGTCTTTTAAATTGTAATACCACACATTAAGAACTAGGGTTAAATCCCTGCAGTTGGTGAATGCACCCCCTCGCACCTCCCTCCAGACAGAAAAAAACAGAAGAATTAAATACTTCGACAAAAAAAAGTGTAAAATATAATCCTCTTTGTTAAGAGATAAAAATATTAAAGTCTTTTCGCTTTTAGTTTTAAAACATACACTCTATTCTCCCATAAATTTAAAATAAGCTACACTTTAGTCCATTTTAATTTTTTTATTAAATCTTTAATTTCTCATGTTTATTATTTCATTTTTTATGAAACTACCCTTTATTAATTAATACTTATAAATATTAAGTATTTTATAAAATAAATATTTTTGACTTATAATAATACAAAATATTAATATATGTAATCCAATTTAAATGTTAAAATCACTAATATATTAATATAATAAATTAATAATAGTGGGAATAATTTATAATAACAATTTTCATAAATGAAATTTTTGCATGTTCTGAACTATTAATTTTATAATATCAATATACATTTTAATCACAAAATTCATCTCATTACCTTTCTCTCGATTCATCTATATATACAATATTCACAAACAATTTATTTCTATGTATGTTAATAGGTGTATGCTCACATGCAGATGGAAATTTTATCTGCATTGTAAAGATGTGAGGTGGGCAAATAATAGACTCACATTTGTCATTGTATAGTGTGGTTGAATTGTCAAATCTTGGTTGTTTAAATTAAAAAATTTTAATCTCCAGATCTTAATTACAAAACTAATCCTTTGTGGAGTGGCAACAAAGAATTGGAGTCACAGCTATCTTCTCTATTGGCATGTCCTTCTTCAACCTTTACACCACATCCAAAGAAGCAACCACATACAGGCTTATTGCTATTGTTCACGTAGCCACCATTAGCATCCTTGGTGGACTCACTACCCATCAACAAACAGCAGTAGCAACAACAACAACACTGTTCTAGCAACTTTCCCAGGTCCCTTTGTTGAAGCAGGCCAAAGAAGAAGAACAAAAAATATATATATAAGAAATAAAATCCAATCCAAAATTCAGAGAAATTTTGGATTTTGAAAGAAATCCCTTTGATCCATTTGGCTGAAAATCACAATCCAATCTCTGAGTCAAAGAATAAAAAAATTGAACTCTCCCTAGATAAAAACAAAGAAAAAGGAAAATAGGGGAAGCTCAATGAAAATGAAAGAAAGAGCTAATGCAAAGTGGAAACAATCCACAAAGGCGAAATCGGCATTGATGCAGCCACACAAACAACCAACGCATGTGGCTAATGATGGGCCTTGCGATTCGCCTGAGGCACTATGGTGGTCACGAGATCGAGATCTGGACCGTGAGGTGGAGATGGTTGAGCTTCGCAGTGGAGGTGACCTCGACGTTGACGTCCACGCCCCGCTTGCACGATGGCGGCGAGGTGTCGCGGCAACGACTGCCATAGGGTATGATGGACAGAAGCAAGAACGGAGGAGGGTTAAGAAGGCAGCCGGCAGTTCATCCCAACTGGTTGTTCCCACTTTCATTATTATTTTTTTTCTTTTATGGTTTTAATTTTTTTTCCAAGGCTAATAGCGGTCATGGCTTATGACTTAACATGGCCCACCTAACTCCTGTCCACATGTGCTTTGTGCATTTGCCCACCTCACATCTTTACATTGCAGATAAAATTTCTATCTGCATGGGAGCATGGGCCATGTTAATATTCTAAAATTAATAGCTAAAAAATTAATATTTATTTTTAAAATAATTATTAAAATTATTGTTACCGTTAATTATTTGTTCTCTTAGTATAGTAAAAACATAAAAAATTAATTTATATACATCAATATTTTATATTATTACAAACCATATTATTAAGGAATGCAAATAGTCATGCTGATTACTTGACGCGCTGTAGAGTTGTCTCAAGTGGTGATTTCTATACATGAGAGGCTCTTTCTTCCATTCTTTCCACCTTAATGGCGGTTGGAAGGGAAAACTAGTTTTTGTATGTGTTTTTTCCTTTTTTCTCTTTTCTTTCTTTGTCTTGTTATCTACCAAAAAATATGTTATTACAAACCATATATATTTTAATTTAAGAATTAATATGTATAATTATTAGTAAAGAATATTTTGTCAAAATAAAAAATAAATATGATAAAATAAAAAATAAATGAAAAATTAAAAATAGATTAAAATGTAGATTATCTTAATTTTTTGAAAGAGAAGAGCATCATAAACACATCTCTCAAGAGAGGAGATTATATCTTTAGATTATTAGAAGTGGATTTGAACAAATAAAATAAAAAAATTATTATAGCTTCTCAGGCTAGGGCATTGGCAAAGTTGCTTATGCCTTGGTTAGGTCCCCTGGTCACCATGCTCAGCCTTCTCAGGCTCATGGGCACTACTTCCTTAACAATATTAGTCTTGCAGCACATTAGGCCTTGGATTCTGGGTGTAAGAAGGTTGCAGTTATAGATATTGATGTTCATCATGGGAATGGCATAGAAGAGGGATTTTATAGATCAAATAAGACTCTTACCATCTCCCTTCATATGAACCATGGATCATGGGGTCCTTCTCATCCACATAGTGGATATATTGATGAGCTAGGAGAAGCAGAAGGTTATGGTTACAACTTAAACATACTTTTACCCAAATGGAACTAGGGAAAATGGATAGAGAAAAGATAATTATACTCATGAAGTGTGAGATACCGTATCAACTCACATATCATCTATCATTGAATAGGGTGTGTACTCTACTTAAATGAGATCCATGTTTCATCCAATGTTCTATACCTCATGAGTACAAATAGCATTACTCAAATGAATATATATGTGCATTCGACGAGTTGGTCATTCCATCAATCTAGAAGTTTAGGCGTTTGGGCCTGATATGATAGTTTTGGCAACTAGACTGGATTCAAAAGGTAATTATATTTCAACACCCACATGGGCTCATGTAGATGTGAGGAGAGTGATAGAGAGAGAGAGAGAAAATAAATTGGAAGAAAAAGTAAGTGATGTGATCTATATATTTTGTGAGTAGTGTATTTGGATATTTAAGAATATTGAGTGTTGGAATAGCAAAGTTGGGATTCAAATGCAGTAAGTTCTTATGTTTATCATGTTGTTGTTTTGGTTCCTAGTTTATCCTTTAATCATATACTTAAATAGAAATTATGTGACGTTATGAAACAATCAAAATGGTTTATTTCCTTTGAGTAGTGTTATTTATACTCACATTTTGTGAAACACTGTGCTGACACATTTTTATTTACCATTGGATGTGATATGGGTCCTAAACTAAGTGGGTTCTACACTCTATCCAATAGTAAATAGGAATGTGTCGGTACGGTGTCCCAGAACTGATGAGTACAAATAACATTTCTCGTTTCCTTTCAATCACTCAAAATAAGATTGTTGCCATCAACTGCAAGTAGAGAAATTAAGCTAGTTATCTTCCTGAATGGAAGCCTTTAATCTGCATAATTTTTCCTTTTAATAAGAAATTGGAAAAAAAACCTATTTGCATAAATTTTCCTTCTAGGTACTGTAATTTAATGCAACATGACAGTGTTGACAATAGTCTCATTAATGATCCACATTTTTGTTCCATTGGATTATGTTGACTTCACTTTTATAGTAAAAGAAGTTGCATTTACTTACATTGCATCCTGGATTATCCAGTTTGATCCAAATAGAAGGCAATGCTTAACAATGGAAGGCTATAGAAAAATTGGACAGATTGTTCGTGCTCTTGCTACACAGCACAGTCTAATTGTCCAGGAAGGTGGATACCATGTCACATATTCGGCATATTGTTTATATTCTATGCTTGAGGGGTGTTCTGAACCTATCACAGCCTCTACTACAAGATCCTGTTGCTTATTACCCAGAGGATGACACGTTTCCTGCAAAACCATAGAAGAGATTAAAAATTATCTAAAAGATGAAGTGCCCTTTATGCAGTGAACTGCCTAACTTTGGCGATACCTCATCTGAAGCCAAAATCCTTCTGTCACGTTCGGACCTGATATAATTACAGCAAATAAGCTCAGAAATTTAGTCAAAGCTCAAGACAATTTAAAATATTTCTCTTCATTAAGAACATTTTACATTGCAAAAGTAGAAACAAAAGGAGGAGGGAACAAAAACATGATTAGGGCCTTGAAAGACCCCTTATTTGGCTTAAGCTGTAGACAATGAGTGTGCTCCCTTGGTCTCACCCGATGTACTTTTCACTAGACGTAGTATCAGTGGAAGAAAATGGAGAATAACTGTAATGTCTTTGTTCATATATATATATCTATACACCTTTAAATTTGCATGCTTTATTTATTTTTAACTAAATTTTGACCGTTATTCGTGTTAAGACAAGCATCTGATTTGTATGCACATTCCACGCTCTTGCAAGTACATAGTTTAGTTGGTATGGATGAACGAAAATAGTTAGACAGCAAATACATTGCTTGGATGCTTGATGAAGCTCGTGAGTCACAAGACAAAAATTACGAAGAAAAATGATTTCAATCCTTGTCTATACAAATATGACAATAAAAAAATTGTTGCATCTGTGAACATGATAAATTAAAGGCATTCAACCATAACTTCATCCTTTTTTCCACAATGCCTCTTAACCTACAATTTCATTCAACCAAAAGGGCTTGCAGGTATGCATGACTGATGAGTATGTCTTGCTGTGGATTTCTCATCCTCCTCAAAATCATCAACACCTTGCCCAAGTCACTGCAAAACGATGACCTCATTTCCTAATGCCACATGATGAAGAACTATCTCACTATCTCAGTACCTAGTAACCCCCCACCTGCCCTCAACCCAACTTTCAGCACTTCTAAGAACTACTTGACAATCTTCCCTGAAAGAAGCCTACTCCTAAAATACCACTTCACAGCTTAGTTTCAAACATCTATGTGCAGAGTGATGCACTTACACAATTGTAACTCACACTTAGTGGTACTGCAAGGTATTATTAACTAGAAAATTCCTAATTTACAAAAGACAATGGTGTTGAACCTGCAAACGATCCAGCCACCTAACTGACACGGAATAGTGACCTCCCGGATTAAAAGTAAAATTGTAAAAGCTACTTAACCTGACCAAAGCTAGAAGCAGTTGTTGTTCTTTGTCAAAATTGCAACAAACTGAGGTTTATTACTTCGACAGTCAACAATAAATGAACTGAATGCCAGGTATAATCACAATATTACAAACGTCAATAGTCCTTGTTATTCCTGTCGCCACCACACTCCTACCAACTAGTAAGAAAGGAGCCCTCAGTACTTTTCAACAGCTCAAATTTCCTTACTTTGTAACTCAAAGCAATATCTTACACCTATGTTTTATTTATATAAAATAAAATAAAATACTAAATCAAACAGGGTTGTTTTAACCGTAAAAAAAATTAACCCGAATGGTCAATACAACAAAACGCAGCTCTCAATCAAATTAATCTACATATTTTTCAATTATATGCAATACCCAGATTCCCATATAGCCATAAATAAATTAAATAAATAAAAATTAAAACTTTGGGTTCACTCTCTCTAGCCATAAAAATCCCAAGCAAAGCCACCATGGCTAAGTTGTGGACCACAAACAGAAATTGAAAAAAGAAGCAAGAAGGGCTCGCTTGTTCCCATGGCTACTGATAGTGAGGACAGAGGAGAAGGAGGCCTCCCAGTGAAGCGTGTTGACGTTTTCTGGCACGAAGGGATGCTCAACCACGACGCCGGCAATGGAGTGTTTGACACAGGAATGGACCCAGGTTTCTTGGATGTGTTGGAGAAGCATCCAGAGAACTCAGACAGGATCAAGAACATTGTGTCCATCCTCAAACGAGGTCCTATCTCTCCTTACATTGTTTGGCACCTTGGTAGAACTGCTCAAATCTCTGAGCTCCTTTCTTTTCACAAACCTGGTTGGTACTAGTTATTATCCATCCCATTTGAATATGAACGTGCGTGCCTTCTTTCTTATTTTTCAGTTCCTATCACTTTTTGTATTTTGTTATATGGGTATGCTGGCATAACTGGTGTGTGATCATGGAGGATTTTAGTGTTATTAATTTAGGAGGAAAATGGGGTTTTGGTAAAAAAATTGAGCTTTGCATATAAAAATTGAATTTTGATAGATGTGAGTCCGGTGGTATTAGCAAGCAGTTACTAACAAGGAAGTCAAATTGGAGCTTTTGATAAACAGGGTTTAGAGCACTGAAAACTGTACTTAGAAATTGAGACTTATTGTCTGACGCACTCTCACAAAAGAAATTGTGGGATTCAGTTTCGGATAATGTGTGATACACTTTTATCTAGTGACTTTATTTTCTTGAATGAGTCAGTAGGGAAATGAGTACAAACATTATTTCTCTTATCTAGAACTTAAAACATAAAAAAAAAATGTTTGAGATGGCATGGGGGATGAAATATGGTCGGTCGATGATCGAATTTCAAAGCATTATCCTTTTAAAATGTTATAGATATTGTATAGACATTGTTGATTAATGTCAGAATTTGAGTATCCAGATACTGTGTTTTGAGGTGGGATGATGTATTATATATTTATATTTGTAAAAGATAAGTATTGTATTTGATGTATTGTGATGATCAAATAACACTACTCAATCTCAAATATTTGTAATTTCCTAGAATACATAAATGAATTGGTAGAAGCTGATAAAGAAGGAGGGAAGATGATTTGTGCTGGCACATTCCTGAACCCTGGATCATGGGATGCTGCACTTCTTGCTGCTGGCACTACATTGTCTGCAATGAAGCATGTCCTTGATGGGACTGGAAAAGTTGCTTATGCCTTGGTTAGGCCACCTGGTCACCATGCTCAGCCTTCTCAAGCTGACGGGTACTGCTTCCTTAACAATGCTGGTCTAGCAGCACAATTGGCCTTGGATTCTGGGTGTAAGAAGGTTGCAGTTATAGATATTGATGTTCATTATGGGAATGGCACAGCAGAGGGTTTTTATAGATCAAATAAGGTTCTTACCATCTCCCTTCATATGAACCATGGATCCTGGGGTCCTTCTCATCCACAGAGTGGATCCGTTGATGAGCTAGGAGAAGGAGAAGGCTATGGCTACAACTTAAACATACCTCTCCCAAACGGAACTGGGGACAATGGATATATATGTGTATTCAATAAGTTGGTCATTCCATCGATCGAGAAGTTTGGGCCTGATATGATAGTTTTGGCAACTGGAGTGGACTCAAGTGCAGTAAGTTATTCTCTTTATCATTTTTTTGTCGGTTCCTGGTTTTGTAGTTAGGCTTTTACTTTAACAAGAATTATAAGATGTTATAAAATAACCAAAATGCTCTTTCTTCCTTCAATCTTTAAAAATAAGATTGCTGTCATCCGTTACAATTAGAAAAACTGAGACAATTATCTTCCTCAATGGAGGCATATAATCTGCATAATTGTTCCTTCAAATAAGAAATTGGGAAAAACTTTTTACATAAAATTTCCTTCTAGATACTGTGATTTCATGCAATGTGACAATGTCAAATTACATGATCCACATTTTTTGTTTTTATTGGATTGATCACCCCTATGCTTTGCTCCACTGGCTGTAATAATAAAAGAAGTTGTATGTAGTTAACATTATGTCTTGCATTTACTTCAGTTTGATCCAAATGGAAGGCAATGCTTAACAATGGATGGATATAGAAAAATTGGGCAGATTGTTCATGGTCTTGCAACAAGGCACAGTGCTGGACGCCTTCTAATTGTCCAAGAAGGTGGATACCATGTCACATATTCAGCATATTGTTTACATGCTATACTTGAGGGTGTTCTGAACCTACCACAGGCTCTACTACAAGATCCTATTGCTTATTACCCTGAGGACGACACTTTTCCAGCTAAGGTTATAGAAGCAATTAAAAATTATCGACAGGATAAGGTGCCCCTGTAGAGAATTGTTTACTATGTGGAGATACTTCCTCTAAACACAATATCCTTATGTTATGTTTGGAGCTGAAATAGAAATAGCTATAGCAAATGAGCTGAGATATTGAGTCAGAGGGTTTAAATATATCTTTTAATTGTGAACAGTTTGTCCATTGCATAAATAAAAATAAGAGAAAGATGGGCTTAGAACTTCATGTCTTAGGCCTTGAAAGATTCCCCTCTTTGGCTCAGGCTACTTACAAGGATTGTGCTTCCTTGGTGTCTCCTGTTGTACTTATCACTAAACATGTTAGTGGAAGAAAATGAAGAATCATTGTAATGTCTTTGTCTATATATATTAACTTCTAATATTGCATGCTTTATTTATTTTCAGTTAAATCTTAAAAATGGATAGTTTGCTTCACATCCAAACCACGTCAAATGAACTGTAATCAGTGGATGTTTAATTGTTTATCAATGAGGTAGCAGTCGCACTAATCGAATCTCTGACCATCTAGACCGATTCTGTTTGATCCTACTAATGTACCGTTCCCCATTGGTTTATTTATTTTTCTTATTTTCTTTGGATTTGGAGGGATAATAGAAAGTTCTTAACTAACAATCTAACATCTTGTGCTGAATTCTTTAATTTTGCAAGCCAATCGTGTAAGGGGATGCGGAAACAGCGGAATGCAGGATACGAGTGAATTTGTCATGCCTTGACAAGGCGTGCTTACTTTGATCAAGATTGTCTCAAGTCTCAACATAGAAACAATGACATTTCCAATGAATAAATAACTAAGCAAGCTTCCCCTCACTTTACCTATCAAACTGTCAGGCATGTCAGTCCCACCGGGTCCACTGATAGCCTAAATATATCTTGATTAGTTAGGCTTAACAAAAATGGGTCCAAATTTAGCTGCCGACAGTGTAGTAAAATTGGGCTCGGTTCAGAAAGTACTATATCTCCTTCAGCCACTCTCACACAGAGAAAATATCTAACTAGACTCGCTCAATACCTAATAATAAAATAATATTTTTTAAAAAAATGAGTTCTAATTGAAAAATCATTTTGTTATTGACTACGAAATATATTCAATTGGCATTATATGAGCATCTAAACATTTCTTCTCTCACATTCAATATCTAATAATAAAATGACACTTCATTTACATGCACAAAAAGAAAAGTGAGTTCTAATTGAAATATTATTTATTATATTAGTGGATACGAAACATCTTCAGTTGGTGCTATATGGGCATGCCAATATTTCTCTTCTCACGCACACACCGACTACAACTTGTTGCATGAATTTGGAGTTCCCCTGCATGCTTTGTGTGGAACTATAGATATTCTATTCAGATATTCATTTTATAACTATTAAATGTAATGGATGTTAAGTATAAGTGGGACCACCATCACATCCAGTGATTATAAAATGGGTGTCTAAGTAGACACACTTTTTAGGTGTCAAAATATCATTACCCTTTATTTTACAATTTGCTGTTTAGGAAATTTTGTAGCACTGGATAAGCCAACCAATCCTGCAATGGTGCCTTTTCTTTGGTAATGGCAGTTGGAGGAGAAATATATCGTCCTCTTGTTTTTGCCCGCTTGATGTCCTCCACTCAACGCTCCATGTCTCTCTCTGGGGCCTATGCCTGCGTAGGGGAGGAAAAGGTGGCGACCATTTTGATGCTTGTCACTTCACACAAATTCGGTCTAAAGAAGAAACTTCTAATCATAAGTCTAACACTAAAGAAAGAGCCAAGCAATTTGGTTTCATCTTTAGTTCTTTAGGCGTTATATTCACGAGTCATGACAAGACTCAGACAAATTACAAGTTAAACAAAGCGATCAAGTATGCTTAAAAAACCTCTCTATTGCCAACAGTCAATATTGTAGCTTTCATAAGACCCCTTTTCTTTGTTGTGGCAATTGCTTTTTTTTTCCTAACTCAATCTTAGATATAGGTATGCTAAAAACCAACGTGATGTAATCTATTGTTTGGGATCAAGATTGGTTATGCCAAATCAGAACCACCAGCAAGTTTGAACAGACTTCTCAGGTGAGTAACAACGAGAGGACAATATACCCATTTTACCTTATTTTATGTATCCTTCTATAAACTTAAATACAAACTATGTTAGAGCAAAACCTGTCATTATTTTCGTACCTTTTGATATGAGGCCATAATTGGGTGCTATACTAACAAATGAAATTTCGATAACGAAATTATAATTATTGACTTAATAATCACAATTTGGATTGTTTTATACCCCATCATGCAATAAATTATCCTATTATTGTGGAATAGAATTAAACTAACTACATCTATGTCTAGATACATATGCAAAGTCGTCTATTTACAGGGTATTTTTTTGGAGAATTACTATTCAACAATGCTTTCTTAGTATAATTATAATCTAACTAAAGTTACTTAGGATGCCAAACTAAAGTACTATATGCCTTAGGAATAGCAATTTTAAAGTCGAGAGAATATATGTGTAAACAGTGAAGTCAACTTTCTCGCAACGTGAAATTCTAAAAACTCAACTATCCAGCCTCTAATTAAATTGCAATATCTTGTACTAGTAGCCAATAGGCGCAACAGCTTCTCTCCACCTTATGTCTTTGCGGAGTCAATTTCCATAAGCATATGCATTCATAGATCTTTTATTCCCACAGCACAAACACAATCCATGCAATGCATCAAATAATTTATTGCAACTAGTTCATCAATGTTCGTGTGGATTGTGATTAATGACACGAGCCCCCTTATCCTAAGAAGAAGAGTGAGAATTCGAACTTGGAATGAGTTAAATTTCACCGTGTTTAGCTCTATTTAACTAACCCTTGCACTGATAAGAGAAACTGCTAAGTGTTATTTATACTTATAAAATATGAAATACAGTATCAACACATTTTTACTTATTATTGGATGAGATGTAGGATCCAAATTAAATGGGATTCATAATATATCTAAGAGTAAATAGGAGTGTGTTGATATGATAACCCACACTTTGAATAAACAACAATTTCCTAAGAGAAACATATAGGACATGAAACAGTTAGCATTGGGGCAATAAATAATCTAGTTAACCGACGTCAGCGGGAAGCGCCCCTAAAATTGAGCCGCTGTCACGCCAAAGCCTACAAATCTGTGGACATTCTATAGGCAACATAGGGGACCCACCATTTTTGTTTCCCTTCACGTTTTTTGTAATTGCCCCAACAAAGAAGTCAACAACCACGCATTATTTAGTTGCTGATTTAGGTGCCTCGTTAACTACAATACCTGAATCTTTTTGAGGCTCCTGTAACTTATTATTATTATTATTTACGTGATTCCTACAACATATTTAATACATACACCATATATATAATTATTTATTTTAAATTTTTTATGTCACTCCTAAATATTACAAAATGTTTGAATATTTATTTCTTAAAAATAATTGATATCCGATAATAATTCTATAAAATTTGTACATAAAATAAATCAGTTTGATAACAATTCTATAAAATTTATAATAAACATAGAATAAATTAGTTTGAAAATATTTTTTCTTAGAATAGATTTATAAAATTTAAAATAAAACCCTTTTTACAATGACCGATTATACATGCTTGTGAAATATGTATTATAGATACCTTACCAATATGTAAATATTTCTCCTCCAAGCCTAAAATATCCCAATCAAAGCTACCATGGACCCCACTTCATTCCTAGGTGGAACGCCATTACCCACTTGTTTGCCTCAATTAAATGCGGCAAAATTATTCCCAAAACTTTACCTTTCCTTCTTTTACAGCCCAATTTATTAATTACATTTCACGGCCAATCAACAAAAGATGAAAAAATAAAGGGACAGGTGGAGTGGACCAACACTTTGGTTTGGGGTTCCTTCCTTCTCTGATGAAAAGAAAAGTAAAAAAAATGTGAAAGTTGAAGATACTCCAAATTGCCATGTCCTTGTCTCGATTTTGAGGATTTCCAACTCTTGCTGTGAGGTATTCAACATTTTCTCAGCAAGAATAAGTAACAAACAAGCACTCACTTTCACACTCATTCACACATTCACACACTCATTTGTCAGTTTTTTTTTTGTTGCCATCTTCTGAGCTTCTGTCTTTCTAGTTCTTGCAGCTAGTGTCTCATTTTGGCCACAGAAGCCGGACATTGATATTTCTCATACATGGGGTTCTGAATTTAGTTGGAAAGTTCCTTCCTTGATAACTGGGGGGTCGTTATTTTTTCTCTGCTGTAGAGTAACAATGGAAGGTAGCCACATGGCAGTTTTCATATTTCTCTATTTTGGTCTAATTGTTACAATGGGTTATGGTGATACAGACCCAAATGATCTCAAAGTTCTGAATGATTTCAGAAAAGGGTTGGAGAATCCTGAGCTTCTGAAATGGCCAGAGAATGGAGATGATCCATGCGGCCCTCCTTCATGGCCTTTTGTGTTCTGCTCTGGAGATAGAGTCGCTCAAATTCAGGCCAAGAATTTGGGGCTTACAGGTACATTGCCTCAAAACTTTAACCAGCTGTCAGAACTCTACAATTTGGGACTCCAACGCAACAACCTTAGTGGGATGTTGCCAACTTTTAGTGGATTGTCAAAGCTGGAGTTTGCTTTCTTGGATTACAATTTATTTGATGCAATCCCATCTGATTTCTTCAGTGGACTTACCAGCCTCAGGGTCTTGTCTTTGGAAGAAAATCCATTGAATGCAAGTGATGGCTGGTCATTTCCTGTTGATTTAGAAAAATCAGTGCAGTTAACCAATCTTTCTCTTGTGCATTGTAATTTGGTTGGACCATTGCCTGATTTTCTAGGCACATTGCCTTCCCTCACAAATCTGAGACTTTCAGGGAACAGGCTCTCTGGTGCAATTCCAGATAGTTTTGCTCAATCCTCTATCCAGGTTTTGTGGTTCAATAATCAAGATGGCGGTGGGTTGACAGGTCCTATTGATGTTGTTGCTTCAATGGTTTCGCTAAGGCAGCTTTGGCTACATGGAAACCAATTCACTGGGAAAATTCCACATAATATTGGAAATCTTACTTCCTTGCAGGAGCTCAACCTCAATTGTAATCAACTGGTTGGCCCGATTCCTGAGTCTTTAGCACATATGGACCTTGAGATACTGGTGTTAAACAATAATATGCTAATGGGTCCAATACCAGAGTTTAAGGCTGTCAATTTTACTTATGATAACAATTTCTTTTGTCAAACTAAGCCAGGGCTTGAATGTGCTCCCGAAGTCACTGCTTTGCTGGATTTTCTGGATAATCTGAATTACCCATCTTTTCTCGTTTCTGATTGGTCAGGTAATAAACCATGCACAGCCAACACAGGGCCATGGTTTGGATTAAGCTGCAGTTCCAACCAGGGGGTATCTATAATCAATTTGCCTGGACACCACCTCAATGGTACTCTTAGTCCCTCACTTGCTAAGTTAGATTCACTCCTTGAAATTAGGCTTGCAGGAAATAATATAGCGGGCACAGTTCCTAGTAATTTTACAGAATTGAAATCTTTGAGGTTGTTGGATTTAAGTCACAATCATCTTGAGCCTCCATTGCCAAACTTTCATGATGGTGTTAAGGTTATTATTGAGGGTAACCCTCTTCTCACTAATCAAAATGGAGAGAGGGCCCCACCGCCAGCAAATTCACATCCTTCACCAGACAACCCATCACCTCCTTCATCCTACCACAAGGCACATGTTCCTAGTATGAGTTCAGACTCAAGTCAATCCAAACCAAATGATTTCAAAAGATTCAAAACAGTGGCAATTGTGTCTGGAATTGCAGTCTTTGCAGTAGCAGCCCCTTTGGTTGTTTTTCTCTTTATATTTTGCAAGAAGAAGAAGGCCTCTTTGGATGCTCCAAGTTCCATTGTGGTTCACCCGCGAGATCCATCTGATCCAGATAATGTTGTTAAAATTGCAGTCTCAGATAACACCACTAGAAGCTTATCAACAAAGACTGGAGCAAGTTCTCTGAGTAACCTTAGTGGTGAGACTCAAAACTCTCACATAATTGATGCTGGCAACCTTGTCATTTCTGTTCAAGTACTACGCAAGGTTACCAAGGACTTTGCTTCAGAAAATGAGCTGGGCCGCGGTGGGTTTGGAACTGTGTACAAGGGTGAACTAGAAGACGGGACAAAAATAGCAGTGAAGAGAATGGAGCATGGTGCTATTAGTAGTAAGGCGCAGGAGGAGTTCCAAGCTGAAATCGCTGTACTTTCCAAGGTTCGTCATAGGCACTTGGTATCCCTGCTGGGGTATTCCATTGAAGGAAATGAAAGACTTTTGGTTTATGAATATTTGCCTCTTGGTGCTCTAAGCCAGCATCTTTTTCATTGGAAAAGCTTGAAATTGGAACCTTTGTCTTGGTCACAGAGGCTTGCAATTGCTCTAGATGTTGCTAGAGGGATTGAATACCTTCATGGTCTGGCCTGCCAAACCTTCATCCATCGAGACCTCAAGTCTTCTAATATTCTACTAGGTGATGATTTCCGGGCAAAAGTTTCAGATTTTGGTCTGGTGAAGCTTGCCCCAGATGGTGAGAAATCTGTAGTAACCAAGCTTGCTGGGACATTTGGATATCTTGCCCCTGAATATGCAGGTACGGCCTTGCTTATAATGATTTCCTCTGGACCTTCCTTCTGTCCATGAAACAATTGTGGAAATTGAGTATGAATGCATGGTTTAATGGCATTAAGAATGGAACCACCCGATTCTCTCCGCATATCAGCACTTAGTTTCTGTTTTTTGCTTCAGTTGGAATGTTCTTAAAGTGAAAACATCTGAGCATAAAGAATTAAGTGTAATGAGTAATGAGCTATACTTTATAGCACTCTGCTGTCACTTTGCTTGAACTTTCTAGTGTGAGATATACACAATGTCTTTGCCAAAATGCACTTCTGTTCATTCCATGGCTCAAAGCATAACTCTTTCATCATGCCCCCCTGGAAACTCAACTACCTAAATCTATACTGTATGTTTGACCAGGGGATACAACTTCGTTTAAACCGTTATTAAGAAAATGATGTCTAATTATGAGTTCAAGAATTTCCATATTTCAGAATTCGTAAGCAATTTGATCCTTGTATCCCTCATCTAACAGTTATAGAAATGAGATGTGCCGCTGTGTGAGCTTCTCTACACTTGTTTTTAAGTCTTCCCTTATTCTCAGTTTGATGCATCTAGCGTTGCATACTAATTTGAGTTTGTGTGTGATTCAGTGATGGGGAAAATCACCACTAAAGTTGATGTGTTCAGCTACGGTGTGGTGTTAATGGAACTTTTGACCGGACTGGTGGCTCTTGATGAGAGCCGGCCAGAAGAAAGCCGGTACTTAGCCGAATGGTTTTGGAGAATCAAATCAAGCAAGGAGAAGCTCATGGCTGCAATTGATCCAGCTTTGGAAGCAACCGAAGAGACTTTTGAGAGCATAACCATTGTGGCTGAACTTGCTGGACACTGCACCGCCAGGGAAGCACACCACAGGCCAGATATGAGTCATGCTGTGAATGTGCTGGCAGCATTAGTGGAGAAATGGAGACCAGTCGATGATGAATTGGATTGTTACTCTGGCATTGACTACACTAGACCACTTCCACAAATGTTGAAGATTTGGAAGGAAGCAGAAAGCAAAGATTTTAGCTATGCTGCTAGCCTTCAAGACAGTAGAGGCAGTATAGCAGCCAGGCCTGCGGGGTTTGCGGACTCCTTTACTTCAGCTGATGCTCGATGATTTGGAGCAAACTCCATTGCAATTTGTGGGTTCTATTGATCTGTGCTTGAACAAAATTCACTTGGATTCACCATTTCTGTTACGGCAACTTAGAAGGGTATACATTATTTGTTCCTGGTCTCTGTGTTGCTTTTGGACATTAAAATTAAAATACTACACAAAAATGTAGATAAAGAGATTTTGTTTTACCCTTTTCTATCTTTGGCTTTCTAGAGAAATCAATTTCCATTTATAAAAAATACTATATATTATTCTCGTGAAATACATGTTTTCGAGGTTGATTATTGTATTAAAATGCTTAGCAACAACGTAGCCTGCATACTACAAATGTTAAACTAAAGGGAATTTTATAGCCGAAGAGGTTACTTGAATTAATTATTTTCTACTTAACATGAATAATGTTACAAATATTACTTGTAGCTGTGATATAATAATGTTCCTCCCCGACAAATGTTTTGTCAAAAAAACTCAAAACAGGTCTAAATATTTAATGTGGAGAAGCTCATGGTAGGCTAAAGCGTTAGCAATGCAAAAGAGAGAGCGCCTTGCAGAATTCAATTGTAGTCATCTTTCCGAAATCAATGACATTTGCTTAGGAAAAAAAAAGTACATCTGCCGACAAGCTTTAATCGTTTTCTTTCCTTTTCAATTGGACCATAGTGTCATTAATAAGTTGAAGGTTGATGGTGATATTATGTGCCACAAACCAACTAGGCCATATGGCTATCACATAATAAATACATCGTCACATGTCAATGTTTGTCCTAATGGAATGGGCTTTAGATGATCACATGTTCCCAATTCGAAATTGGACCAACAAAGTATTTTAGTGTCATGGGTTTTATAGAATCAAAGTTCACATATAACCCCATGCCTTGTCCGGAACCTACGTGATCATATTTTTCCTAGTGAGGAGCAACGTAAAAAGCACCCCATGGAGATTTTGGGAGAGTTGAAATTGAAGAGATAGTGACGCGAATTTTAGATCAGTGGTCATGTGAGGACTACATTGAACATGTGAGGCCTACCAGAGTGTCTACAGAATAAAACTCCTTTACCCCTTTCATTCAATTCAATTCCTAGCAAACAATAACAAAACATAACAGTGAAAAGAAGAAAAAAAAAATCTCTCCACAATACCGATATCTTAATAAAATTTCTCTTCAATAAATAAAAATAAAAGGTAATTAAGATGTAAACATTTTTTTGGTAAGGAAGATGTAAACTTTTTTGTTGAGGTAGTATATAAGAAACAAAAAATTTGTGGTGGTAAAATATTTAGATTGAAGAAAAAAACTTGTCTTAATCATTCATGCCTTGAAATTATTCAATAAGTATTTATAAATATATTAGGGTGTGTCTGGTTTGGAAATAAAAGTAAAGGTAAAAATTTCATGAATGACACTTATGTGTAATCTTACACATAAAATTCATTCAATTTTTAATTCTCAACCAAATATATCCTAAAAGTTTACTCATCACCAAGAAACTCAAGAATCAAAATTAATTTTTGGCTATGCCAGGAGGATAAAAGGAGGATACACTGACTACATTTTAATTAAGAAGAAAACATTAAAATCATATAAAATTTTAAAATGAATTTCTATATACTAATAGTATAAAATATTTTTACATTGTCAATTAATAAAATTTTATCAAAATAACAACTCATAGTGAGTGAAATTCTATGAGTTAACAAAATAAAATTATTTTACAGTGATGTTAAGGAAAAATAATTTGTATATGATATTTTGGTAGGTGATTTATGCTTATATAAGATAATGGATAAATTTACTTGTATATGGTGTTTATAGAATTCACCTGTGACGAATTTTATGTTATTTTCATTTTTCTAAATCTACCTTTGACAGATTCTATATTAACTTTCATTTTATATTGAAATTAATGTCGATAGAATATCTTTGAATCTACCAAAGACAGATTATATACTGAAAAAAAAATATATTACACAATTTTTTTCTAAAACACTATATTGATATAAATACACATTTCAAATCCCGTATAAAAAAAAAACACCCTGATGCAAACATTAAATTCTATAGTTTTTTCAATAAAATACATAAATGTTTTCAACTTTTCGTGCTCTGATTAGGTGATCGTTCCTTCCCTACTCATGTTCTCTTTCTTATTTACCCCCAACTAAAAGAAGAAAAAAAATGAGGTGATTCCGGGAACAATGCTCCTTCCTGCGTGCGCAGCTGCCCCGATACAACTCCCCCACCCTCCAAAACCATCACCTCTTCCAAATCAAACAAATTCCAACAATCCCACAAACCCAAACACGAAACACAATCTCACCATAAGACGCACTCCCAAACCCTCGGACCCAAACCCCACTGTCTTATGGACATCCTCCATAGCTCACCACTGCCGCAGCGGCAACCTAGTCCAAGCTGCTTCCGAGTTCACGCGCATGAGACAAGCCGGTGCCGAACCCAACAACATCACTCTCATCACCCTCCTCTCCGCTTGCGCTCACCACCCATCGTCTCACACTTTCTCCTTCGGAACCACCGTACACGCCCACGCGCGCAAACTGGGTTGCATGGACGTGAACGACGTCATGGTTGGCACCGCGCTCATCGACATGTACGCAAAGTGCGGGCGCGTGGACTCCTCAAGGTTGGTTTTCGACCAGATGGGTGTCCGAAATTTGGTCACTTGGAACACCATGATTGATGGGTACATGAGAAACGGCGATATCGAAGGTGCCATCAACCTGTTCGATGAAATGCCTGTGAAGAACGCGATTTCTTGGACTGCTCTTATTGGTGGGTTTGTGAGGAGAGATTGTCACGAGGAAGCCCTTGAGTGCTTTAGAGGGATGCAGTTCGCCGATGTGGTGCCTGATTACGTGACCGTTATTGCTGTCCTTGCTGCGTGTGCTAACTTGGGTACATTGGGTCTTGGTTTGTGGGTGCATCGACTCGTGGTGAAACAGGGTTTGTGGAGCAATGTTAAGGTTGCAAATTCGTTGATTGACATGTATTCTCGGTGTGGATGCATAGAGTTTGCTCGTCAAGTGTTTGAGAGCATGGAACAGCGAACCTTGGTGTCTTGGAACTCCATCATTGTGGGATTTGCCGTTAATGGGCTTGCAGATGAGGCTTTGAGTTTCTTTGGTTCAATGCAGAGGGAAGGGTTTGAGCCTGATGGTGTAAGCTACACTGGCGCTCTCACGGCTTGTAGTCATGGTGGGTTGATTGATGAGGGGCTGAGAATCTTTGATCACATGAAGAGAGTTCGTAGAATCGCCCCTAGGATTGAGCATTATGGTTGTTTGGTGGATCTCTATAGTAGAGCTGGGAGGTTGCAGGATGCATTGGATGTGATCAAGAGCATGCCCATGAAGCCTAATGAAGTGGTGTTAGGGTCATTGCTTGCTGCTTGTAGGACTCATGGGAACATTGAGTTGGCTGAAAAGGTGATGAGGTATCTTGTTGAATTGGACCCTGGGGGAGATTCCAATTATGTGCTCCTTTCTAACATTTATGCAGCGGTTGGGAAGTGGGATGGTGCAAACAAGATTAGGAGGACAATGAAGATCCGCGGAATACAAAAGAAACCGGGCTTTAGCTCCATTGAGGTTGACTCCAGCATGCACAAATTTGTGGCTGGTGATAAATCTCACGAGGAGAATGACCATATCTATGCAGCTTTGGAGCTTCTGTGTTTTGAACTGCAATTATGCGGCTATGTTCCGGATTTATCTGCAAAAGAATCTTATGAGGATGATTGAATTTTGCAATTGACTTGCACAATAACACAATTCTTTTATAGAACTAATGATTGAGTTCAAGAAAGTCATTGCCTATACAAATGTTGCTCTTTCATAAGTAAACCAATCTAAGAACAGTACAAACTAATTGGGTTCGGATGTGATGTGGTAAAAAGATTGGCAGGCATGATTAAGTGGTTAACTGGTTATTGCGCCTCATGTTACACCCTAACTAAAAATGAAGATATAAATTATAAAGAATGAAGTATGACCATGCAAGATATACGAACTTGATCATACCATGCAGAATAAAAACATAGGATTTAATTTTAATCATATCAGTATAAAATATTTTAAAGAGACAATCAATTATTGTTATATATTTTTATCGTTCAAAATATTTCACTCTTTAATAATAATTACCCCAAAAATTGTCCTATACATGATATTATATATTTGGATGAAACACTAAAGTTTCATTGAATCAAAATTGATCTCCATGTTAAATTCAAATGGATCAAGCAACACTAAATTGCCTCCCATAAACCCTCTCTGCAATTCTCTCAGCAACCTCAACCTTCCCATGATTTCTACATGCAGCCAACAAGGCACCCCACAAGGCTTCATCAGGCTCGACCTCCATCCTCAAAACCAGCCTCTCCGCTTCCTCAACCTCCCCAACCCTCCCCAACATATCCACCATACAAGTATAATGCTGCAGGCCAGGCCTCACCCCAAACCTCACCTCCATCATCTCAAAATACTCCCTCCCCTTCTCCACAAACCCACCATGACTACAAGCCGTCAAAACTGCAGTAAAACACACACCATCAGGCCTCTCCCCAGCCCCCACCATCCCATCAAACATCTCAAACACTTCCCCAAACATGCCATGCATCCCATAACCCGCCATCATACCTGTCCAAGTAACCTCATTCCTCTCACGCATTCCATCGAACACCTTGCGTGCACAAGTCAAGTCACCACATTTCGCGTACATGCTGATCAAAGCATTCGAATTTGCCAAATCTGAGGAAAACCCATTAACGAGAACAGCTCCATGGACCTGTTTCCCGAGCCGCGGCGCCGATAGCCCACCGCAGGATTTGAGCACTGAAGGGAAGGTGTGGCGATCGAAGGGCTTGTGGGATAGAACCATGTGGAGGAATAAGGAGAGGGATTGGGAGAAGAGGTTGAGGGAGGAATGGGCTCTGATAAGGGAGTTGAAGAGGAAAGTGGGTTTGTGATTCGTGAACGAGAAGAGGGTGTGTGCTTGGTGCAACTGGGAACAGGAAGCGTAGCAAGACACGAGCTTGCTTCGAATGAAGTCGTAGCTTGAGACTCCTAAGGTGATGGTGAGCGCGTGGATTCGTTTGAGGTTCTTCAAGTTCTTTGAGGAACAGCAAGCGTCGAGAAGAGTGGCGTAGAAGGGTATGAGTTTGAGTTCTTGAGGTTTAGCCATCACCTTAAACCCCAAAAAGTATAGCCAATATTATGAAACATTCATAGGCACAGGCTCATTTTGTAATTTCATTCGAAAGGGTTTTTATGTTAACGTTCACAAATGTTAAGGTTGAGGTGAAATTTGGAAGTTAATGCAATAGGATAGAATATATATGTGCTGACTTGAAAGTCACTAGTTTATATGTATTTTATGGGTGTGTTTGTGGCATGAGAGTAAAAATAATGGGAAATTTGTTATGAATGAGTATTATTTATAATTTTATATATTAGACTTGTTTATGGAAATTTGGCTTTAATTTTTAACTCTTAACCAAATATATCCTAAAAATAAGTTTTTTAAATATGAGAATAAAAATGTATATATCTATCCTTCTTGTGCTCTACTATCAAGTGAAAGTATAGTATAGCATTCACTTTTTGTTTAATTTCTCAAGTTAAAACAACAATGAAGCAATTCGGTAATTAATAATTGTTTAGTGTACAGAAGACTAAGGAATGTATATCATACTCGAAATCCTTAAAATTATCCTCTTTTGTTAATATGGGCAGGCGATATTTTACCAAATTTGCTTATGGGTTACTGTTTGTACTCATTAGTGGGTTTGGTTTTTCTGTTGCAAAATGTTGGACCATAGAATGGAGTTGAAATACTTCACTTGCGTCACACACCTGGTAGCATCAGCGTCAGTTGCTGTCATCCCTCAGTTACCATCTGACATCATTAGTACACATTTGGGAGTAGAAGCTCCAGGTTAGTTATCACAGAAGAAGATATCTGAAGGTACATATTTATGTAGATATTCGAGGGTAAGGAGCCAAAAAACATCATTGTCATAAAGGTTCTGTTTCTGTCCAATCCACGAATGAGCTGTAAGCACACTAGGAGTAATGCTACCCGGATAATATTTCAGCATATGAAAAATGTCAATGGAAAATACTACTCCCTTCTTTTCTTTCCTTTTCTTCTGATTCAGTATTCTCAATATTTCACTGGTTTTAGTTGGTTAACTTCATTGAATATTTTCAATATTTCAATGTTCCACTGATTCAGTAGTCTCGACATTTCACTGGTTTTAGTTGGATAATATTTCTGCCCCGTGACACGGTGATACATAAACTTTACTCTTGCATTTAAATACTTCTTACTCAACCGAAAAATGTAGAACGGAAACAAGCTAACATATATTCTGGTGCATGTCGAAACCAAAGTACCAAACAGATTACATATTTGTCAGATTTAAACTAGCAGTAAGTAGATGGACACTGTTCACACTGATGACAAAAACTAGGCCAAAGATTACATAAAGCAAGTTTCAAGTTTCCTTCGGTAAGCTAAGGGGTTTCAGGCTTTTTGGGGGTGCCACCGTTATGATGCAGCGGATCTGGACCCGAAGGAACCTTCCTCAGCTCCCAGCCCAGTGAATTTTCACTATGCTTCATGCTTGATGATCCTTGCAGGATAGCCTTCAGAGTGGTTTTCTTGTCCTTGAAAGCAAAAAGCACCTGCACAAAGCAGATTGAGTTATAGAATTGTACAACATCCTAGATCAGAAACAAAAAGCCTTTCTCATGTCATGATCACATAAAAAAACTTTACATTAGAAAACAAAGGAGAAAACCATGCTCTCTTAGAACTACATATGTTGTGTATATGTTAGAAGGCTAGAGTAGAGTGATAGACCTTCCTGTTTTGACTCTCCTTGAGACCAACCGCATTAGCACCAAAGCATTCATACTTAGAACTGCAATCTGCCAGTAAACAAAAATGTTGTGAATGCTTAGACTCTAGCAAGTAGCAACTGCCTGGAATAAAACTAAATGCAATGTTACTATATTCATTCTTGAGTTTGTGACATAAAGGAAAGAAACAAATAAAAAGAAGAAGAAGATAGACAAACCAGAAGTCTCCCTCATAAGAAGCAAGCACAGAAGCACGAGAACAATGACAGAGGTGAAGAAGAACTTTGATGCCATTGCAGGGAAAGTCTTAGCCAGCTAGCCTCGTATAGAGAGCACTAAATTTTGCATGTAAGTTGAGAGAAGAGATTAAGAAGTGTTGTTGCAATGCAAAGAAGGGGGATCCTAGTCCACCCATTTATAGTGCTGTGATTCAAGGATTTGGAATGATGGCTCATGCAGCCATTTTCTGAAGATATGATTAAAGACACTAATGGGGGGAGGTTTAATCATTACAAAACACCTAAACTACCACTGCTCTATCTGTGGCAGCGCCGTCTTATGTGGTTGTCGAGCCACCTGATGAAAAATCACCTGGCAGCAGGTGCCAATACCAAATCTTTACAATCTTATATTATGATGTCAAAACTCAATAAAGCAAATGAAAAAAATATATAAAAAAATTATCAAATTAAACGAACTAAAAAGGGATATGCTTTCGTTATTTTCTCATTCGAATGTCAAATGCAATGGCATACCATGCCATGCCAGCCTCAACATCATGTTTCCCTTCTGAGTCTCTACAACTCTTCTTGGGATGTGGCCCCTCCCATATCTGATTCTCTCTGCTTCACAATCTGTTTCATGAAACACTTTTTGTTTGTTTCTTTGATTATATTTGCAGACTTTCATCTCAATCCCGTCATACAGGCTTAAGCTAAATTCAATTGGCTTATGCAGAGTGCTTATAAAAGTTGTAAGGATAAAGGTCATAAGTGCACATTTTGTCTCTGCTATTGTATCACACTGCACTGTACATAAATATTTCTATCATGAACAAAGCTCAACTTGCAATAAACCGTGTTCTGTTATTGAGTTAAGAAAAACAGAAAGTACTTTTGAAGCTTATGCATAAACATTATATGAAAAATCATATATTCATACAAGAAAAAAAGTTATTATAACATCCACATAGGTATAAATATTCATGATGGTGTGAGAAAAATGATGGAGAAAGAATAAATTGAGAAAAAAAATAAGTGATAAAACTCATATTTTATATATAATATATTTAAGTGTGAGAATAACATGTTGGGCTCATAGACTAATTCATAGTGTAATTAAATGATGCCTAATGTGTGGCAATGAGTACCAAAATAAATCCGATAGAATTAAATCTACCAATCACAAGAAGACAAATGAAAAATAAATATCAGGATGAATAGTAATTTACGGTGGGACCTGTTGGTCACTATTCACGATGGGGCCCACTTGTCACTATTCACACGGACAGCACTCAGCAATGGAACCGTATCACTATTCTCGTGAATAGTAAATTCGGAGTTACTATTCGCTGTGGTGGGACCCACGTCACTATTCACGCTACCAAAACAGATCAAGAAATATGCACACCGAATTTTTAACGTGGAAACCCCCAAATACCGGAGGAAAAACCACGGGACAAACTCCGAAAAATATTCCACTATATTCAGGATAATTACACAATATCCTTTCCACACTCTCCAACCCAATAGGTAAATATAGTGTTTCCCGGTGAGAACCCTCCTATTCAAATACTACACTTTTGCAGTACCAAGGAGTAATAAAGATGATACCCAAAAAATATTCCCGGTGTATATACCCACACCCTACACTCTTTGGGATTTACTCACACTCTCTATCTTCCTCTCACTCTCAGAAAAATAACACAAACTCTGTGTATTTTTCTCTCTATGCAGCTTGTATCTCTGCTGCTGCTTGTGCTCCATCAACTGAGCAAACGCCTCTATTTATAGAGGAAGTTTAACGCGTGCACAGTAATTAATTTACTGTTCACGCGTTGAAAATTCTCCTTCAGTGCCAACTCTTTACGCGTGAACAGTGATCGTTGAAAAATCTTAGGTAAGCACTGACATCATCATGCGTGAACAGTGATTTCACTGTTCACGCATGGAAAAATCTCTTCCCGGCTGCTTCAAACTTGCCGGCTGGACCCACAATTCTCCCCCTCTAGCCGATGGGGAAGTAATCTAGGAGCAATCATCTGAGATCCATGCCGATCAACTCGGCACATAGTTGAAGCTTATCTCGTGTTACAACTTTCTTCATGCAATAATCTTGCATTTCTCAAGCATTTTAATGGTGCTAATACAAGAGCGCCATTCACAAGCCTCATCACTGGCTAAACATGCTCTCTTCACTTGTACCGCCGACATTCGGGACACGCTGCCTGGACTCCACTCCGCCAGGAAGACTTTCGATACAAGGGACCCATCACATGGATCCAACAAACACCATGTTATCCATACTTGAACTAAACCAACTGATCCAAAACATCAGCTCCTTTCCAGCTTCCTCCAAATCATCATGGAGAAACATGGTCTTCGTGTCTAACTGCTCAAGCTCCAAATCCAAGCTAGCCATCAATCCGAGAATAACTCGAATAGAACTCATTTTGACAACTGAAGAGAAAATCTCATCAAAATCTATCCCTCGCTTTTGACCAAAGCCTTTTACAACCAAGCGAGCCTTATACTTCACTAGCTTGTCGCCATCTTTCTTCAGCTTGAACACCCATTTATTCTTCAAGGCTTTCTTGCCTTTAGGGAGTTTTACCAACTCATAAGTATCATTCTTCTGCAAGGAATCCATCTCTTCTTGCATGGCTTTGATCCACTGAACTTTATCCTTATGAGTCTGAACTTCTTTAAAACTCTCTAGCTCCTTCTCATCAATGAGAAGGACATACTCCGACCTGGGATACTTGCTGGATGGATATCGCACTCTGTTAGATCTTCTAAGCTGTGGCGTATGAGCTTGCTCCCCCTACTCAACACCTCTTCCATCTCCAGCATCATCAACAGCTGGCTCATCATCAACCCCATGGTCTTGAACCTCTCCCCCTTCTGTGGCATTTTCTTTAGGAAGAGAGACTGGTGTAAAATCAACCTTATCACCAGATTCAGTAGTTTTCTCTGGAATAGAAGAATCTGACATAGCTTCTTGCTCATGAAATACTACGTCTCTACTTCTTATAATCCTTTTCGTTTTCGGATCCCATAACCTATAGCCAAATTCCTCATCTCCATAGCCCATGAATATGCAAGGAATGGCTCTATCATCAAGCTTCTGTCTCTGCTCCTTACTTACGTGAGCAAAGGCTTTGCATCCAAACACCTTTAAATGAGAGTAGCTAACATCATGTCCGGACCATACTCTCTCAGGAATGTCAAAGCCCAAAGGAACAGACGAAGATCTGTTAATCAGGTAGCACGCCATTTGAACAGCTTCACCCCAAAATGGCTTAGGCAGCTTAGCCATTCTCAACATACATCTGACTTTCTCCATAATGGTTCTGTTGATTCTTTCAGCCACACCATTATGTTGTGGGGTGCCAGGAACCGTCTTCTCATGCCTGATGCCATGTTCAGAGCAATAGTTCTTGAATTCATGGGAAATGTACTCTCCCCCATTGTCACTGCGAAGACACTTCAAAGGTTTCTCAGTTTCTCTCTCCACCATAGCATGAAACCTCTTGAAGTATTGAAACACCTGATCCTTCCTCTTTAGGAAATAAACCCACACTTTTCGTGAAGCATCATCAATAAACGTTACAAAATATCTGCTACCACCCAGAGTCTCCACCTCCATGGGACCGCATACATCAGAGTAAACCATATCTAAAGTATTCTTTTTCAGCTTCAATCTTTTGCTGAAAGATACTCTATGATGCTTGCCAAATAAACAATGATCACAAGGATTTAACTTTGTACCTTTGGCATAAGGAATGAGGGATTTCCTAGCCAAAATCTGCAATCCTTTTTCACTCATGTGAGCCGGTCTTCTATGCCACAAATTTGGCGAAGCATCATCATCGACTGCAGTCAATCCTCCAATCTGCTTAACTTGAGTCTTGTACAATGTGTTGTACAACGTCCCTCTAGCAACCATCATTGAACCTTTCGAAAGCTTCCATTTGCTATCACCAAAGTTACTGTGGTATCCGGCTAGACCCAAAGCATGCACAGAGATCAAATTCAGGCGTAAATTTGGCACATGTCGCACGTTCTTCAATGTCAATGTACATCCTATATTTGTTTGAATGCACACATCACCAATGCCAACAATATCAGAATTACTAGTGTTTCCCATCCTTACTTTGCCAAAGTCTCCTGCTTTGTACACAGTAAAGAATTCCTTGTTGGGAGTGGCATGATAAGAAATCGCTGAGTCAACGACCCATTCAACACATGAATCTGCAACATGACACTCTTCATCTACAAAAGAGAGCAATACCACTTCGCCATTTGTCACAGGGATTGTAGTATTTTCATCATCAGCCGCGTCCTGACTTCTCCGATAGTTCTTGCCTCTGTCTTTTCAAGCCTTACAATTTCTTTTGATGTGTCCTTCTTCGCCGCAATGGTAACATTTGAACTTTCTTCTTGACTGGGACTGCGATCGATCCTTTGGTTTTCTGGACCGCCCTCTGCTCTTATTTCTCCCCCTGTTCTCTGTGACAAGGGCCTGAGAATTATCTATTCTCACCAAGTCTTTTCTTCTAGTTTCTTCATTGAATATACTGTCTTTGACTTGGACTAAAGACAGCTTTCCCACCGAAGCAGAGTTGCTTAGTGACACCACCAAGGTCTCCCAGCTATCTGGCAACGAACTCAAAAGTAATAGTGCTTGTAACTCACCTTCTAGCACTAACTGCATGGTACTTAACTGATTTACCATATCTTGAAAATCACTCAAGTGGCTCAAGAATGCACCTTCCATCTCTCAGACTTGAGATTCACAAGCTTCCTGATTGCGAAAGCTTTATTTTGTGCAGTCTTCCTCTCATAGAGATCTTGTAAAGTCTTCCACAGAGTATGGGCATTCGTCTCTGTGGCCACATGATGGAATACGCTAATATCCACCCACTGCCTAATTAACCCAATGGCCTTTCGGTGCATCTTTTTCCAATCTTCTGCTTTCATTTCTGCTGGCTTTGCATCTCCCTTCTCTATAGGATCATACAAATCCTTATAGGAAAGTATATCCTCCATTTTTGGCTTCCAAATGGAGTAATTTGCTGCAGTTAGCTTGATCATGGTACCCATATTCTCCTCCATTTAATTTACACAGCACAATCCTGAGCTCAACTTGCTACCTGATACCACTTGTTAGGCTCAGAGACTAATTCAGTGTAATTAAATGGTGCCTAATATGTGGCAATGAGTACCAAAATAAATCCAATAGAATTAAATCTACCAATCACAGTAATGCAAATGAAAAATAAATATCAGGATGAATAGTAATTTACGGTGGAACCTGTTGGTCACTATTCACGATGGGGCCTACTTGTCACTATTCACACGGACAAAGACTAAGAATTAACCATATCACTATTCTCATGAATAGTAAATTCGGAGTTACTATTCGCTGTGGTGGGACCCACGTCACTATTCACGCTACCAAAACAGATCAAGAAATATGCACACCAAATTTTTAACGTGGAAACCCCCAAATACCGGAAGAAAAACCACGGGACAAACTCCGAAAAATATTCCATTATATTCAGGGTAATTACACAATATCCTTTCCACACTCTCCAACCCAAGAGGTAAATATAGTGTTTCCCGATGAGAACCCTCCTATTCAAATACTACACTTTTGTAGTACAAAGGAGTAATAAAGATGATACCTAAAAAATATTTTCGGTGTATATACCCACACCCTACACTCTCTGGGATTTACTCACACTCTCTATCTTCCTCTCACTCTCAGAAAAATAACACAAACTCTGTATATTTTTCTCTCTATGCAGCTTGTATCTCTGCTGCTGCTTGTGCTCCATCAACTGAGCAAACGCCTCTATTTATAGAGGAAGTTTAACGCGTGCACAGTAATTAATTTACTGTTCACGCGTTGAAAATTCTCCTTCAGTGCCAACTCTTTACGCGTGAACAGTGATCGTTGAAAAATCTTAGGTAAGCACTGATATCATCATGCGTGAACAGTGATTTTACTGTTTATGCGTGAAAAATTTCTTCCCAACTGCTTCAAACTTGCCGGCTGGACCTCACATAAAATTGTTATTTACACCAAGATAATGTGATATTTAATGTTGCACTGTACTGTCTAAATCAATGAGCAAGTTAAGCTGTACGCTTTTTGGCGTCCTTGGAGCCACTTGGATTTAATGATTAAGGATAATGAGAATTTAAATAAAATGACAAGTAGATCATAGACTCATAGTAAAGACTACGCGTAGTAAAATAAAAATATATTTTCCACATTAACTGGTTCGCTTTCTTTTTATATGTGTGTGTTCAGACCTAACAGCTACCTGTACTAGAAGTTTAAGGTAAAAGTAGTCATGATTGGTTGTACCATTGGGAGTAAGGCGACTAGGTAGAAACAAGTGGCAATGGAACAATTTACATTTTCATTTTTGGTTTTGATCCTTTATCACTATCCAATGACAACATGAAGTCATGGCTGGCAAGAGTGAAAAAGAATTGAAAAGATGAAATGACTGATTGATGCGGTTCTGGGTATCTTGTGCACTAAAGTGAGATTGTCATCGAGGTGAAGATGCGTTTGCAGTAAGAAGACGTTTTTAATACGGTAGACATTGCTCCTTTCTTTGAACAAGAGTAATTGTAAAGAGAGTGGAAAATAAAATCCTAATTTCTTTAATATAATTAGCTGAGGATTACGGATAAGGTGGGGACGACAACCAGTCGGGCCAAGGGTGGTGAGATTCCCATCCCCGCCCCAAGCCCCCCCGAGTTTATCCCTATCCTCGGCCCGTGTCCTGTGGTGGGTAATTCTCCCCTATTTTAGTTCTCCAATCTCCATGGAATCCAATAGAATAAAAAAAAATTGAAAATACAAAATTATGCAAACAATTTATTTATCTTGATGAGATTCTTTCAAAAGAAAATAAAAGAAAGCAAAACAGAAGACAACTCAAGAATAACAAAACACGATTAAAATTTTAGACTCTAATGAATGTTATGTCATTATAATTTAAAACACTAAATTCTCAAATTTTCAACAAAGTTTTAAACATAATGCGGTATCATTAGAAAAATATCAAAATACGCTTTATCTCAATCCAGGATTGCAGGGAGAGGTACATTCGGCATCATCCTTGGGCTTTGAATCTAGTAAGCTAAAGCTCTTAGTAGTCTGGTAAATATAGAAAGCAACTAATGTTCAGGGTGTTCCCTAACTATCATGTCATATTTTGTCTCTAAATATAATTTTAAAGAAAAATTTATGTACAGTAATACTTTTTAGAAGAGTTATTTTATTTATGCTCATTGTGTGGGATACCGTATCAACTCATACTTTATCCACCATTAGACAGGGGTGTGAACCTCATTTAAATAGGGTCCACATATCATCCACTGATGGAGGAGATCTGAGTTCTCACAAACAATGAGTACAAATAACATTTTTTCTTTTGGAAAATACTTTTTCAATCACTCACACTTTGAATATAGTATCAACACCCAATCTATCACCAATTTAAGTGGTCCCTATTTAAAAATATAAAATTTGATTTTTCACTTTTAACCTTTTTTTTTGTGCTAATGTATGAATCTCGTACACCCCAACATCTCTTACACCTCTCTCTCTCACCCAACATTTTTTTTATCATTCTTGTTTTCTTTTACAATTTTTTTTCTTTTCTTATGTGTATTGGGCATTATTTTAAAACTCGGACAGGAGCGGCCAATTCGACTGGTGAACTGATGAACTTGCTAAATGACCAGTCCAAGTAGGCCAACAGATCAGACCTGCATGCCAATTGGTGTGAATCGGTCCAACTTGACAATTTTTCAAGAAAATCAGTGACTCGGTAAGTTGGTGGTTCATTCGATTGAGACAATCCTAGAAAAAAATATATAGCCAGTTGCCTAGTTCAAAAGATTAGATCTCAGGAAAAAATAATAATAAGATAGTTGTTAGTCGCCGCTTTAGATTTACTGTTGTTGCCACATCTTCATGTGATACCCCAGTTACACATGTCAGTGGACAAGTTCCGTATAGCCTTAGGGTCTCTCGGGACCCACCCATGCTGTCGGATCCTGGATTTCACTAAGTCTGGATCCTACACTTCCTTGGAGGGCTATATGTTAGAGCCGCTTTCTTGGGATCAAAAGTCTCGGTAATTGTTCCCAATGGCAAAACAAGTTAAAAAGTGATTTTTAACGAATTTTATGAAACTTCCAAGCATTTCGTTTTTAACCCATAAGTTTAGAAAATCACAAAGTTTCTCGGATTTGAACTAAAACCCAAAAGTTGGATTTTGATTGGTTAGGATTTTGATTTTTATGATATTTTATTTGAATCCAAATGGGAGGTATTTCCTTATTTACATTTATGTTTTAAAATTAATGGAGAGTGAAATAAATGGGAACATTAACTCAAAATTAAGAAATGTAAATAAGTGAGCGTTGAGACAATCCAGATGCCAGAGCACTTTGAGTGGTGCTGTTGTTGCATAATTTTGCAGAACAAACTCGCTGCATTAAGTAAAACGAGCCAGGAATCTCACTGCAGCGAGATATGTTCACTACAGCGAGTTGTTGTTTCCCCATGTTCGCTGCAGCAAAGAAAGTTCGCTGCAGCAAACAACCCGTGCCAGCACAATATCAGTAAAACGACACCGTTTCATTTTTGGCCTTTTAAAAGGCCATCGGCCTTCCTCCCAGAAACAGAAGAAGCAGAACCCAAAGGCCACCCCCCAAACCCTCTTTTCTCTTATTCCACTCCAATCCATCATCCCCAAACTTCAAAGGTATGTGTATATGGTTGATTTATGTCTCCTTTCTCTCCATTCCTTCGTAATCTTGGGTTAGGTTTTGTTATTTCTCTCATTGATGTTAAGTGGGGGTGCTCCCTCAATATTGTTAGCGTTGTGTTAGGATAATCTAGAGGTACCTATAGACCATGAATGAGTTTTATGGTTATAATGGTAAACCCTGGCTCCATCCTTACTCCCCGAGCTCCGCCGGAGTTGTCCCCTCTTGTTCTCCCTTTCTAGGTGAGTGGGTTCAAACTCATGGCCTTATTTTAGCCATTATGATTATGTTTGATGCATGATCTTTGTGAAATATGAAATTTGAGATGAGCAAAAGTATATAATATGATTTTATATGATTATGTCAAGTTAGAAAAATTATGATTTATGATGATAGCATGAAAGAATGAGTTTTTCAAAACCATGGGACCATGATTGTTACGTTGTATGCTTTAGAAAAATGTTTTACATGATTAAGAATGGATTTATTGAGAAAATATATATTGTAGCAACTCTGCTTTTTATCAAATATGTTTTATGAGTTTACGACAACATTATGTTTTCAAGATTTAGATTTCAAGCTATGTTTTGAATATTCAGTTAAGATAGCTATATATATATATATATATATATATATATATATATATATATATATATATGTTAGAGAAATGTGAACAAGAGTATGACCCAACTTTACGGATAAAAATGTTAAATGATTTTTGACTTTTATGATTACGAACCTTAGTACTTTGAGCTATGATTTTAGATTATCAAGTAAATGGAAAGTTATGGTAGTTTAAGATTTGAATTTAGAACTTCAGTTTTATGGTACCAAGAGGTACGGAATTCAGTATGATTCTTAGCAATTGTCAAATACATATTCTGTGGGTTGGAGATCGGTTTGTCTACAAACGGGTGATCCCCTGGGCATGATTCTCACAGCCACAGTTATGCTAAAGTCAGGTTGTTAGAGTTATGTGAATCCAGAACTCCCAGTGTACTAAGATTTAGGGGCTCTATTCGCCAGGGACTGAGTACCCATTTTTTAGTTATGGTTTTGTCAAACTAGTTTAGACGGTAGAGATCATGAAACAGACAATTAGTTAACGGCTATATGAGATCGTTAACCTTGATACCAAGTTGTCCATTAGTGGACAATATCGCCCCACAGCAAATACAAATAACGGGACCTAGATAGGTACCCACAGCTTGTCCGCTAGAGACATTTGACTTTACAGCTTCAGTTATTATATATATATATTTATATATATATATATATATATATATATATATATATTTCAAGACATCGCTTTCCCTAGACTCACAGACTTTAGTTAAAATGATTTCATGTTGCTTGTGAGATTACAATTGTGTGTTCATGAATTTATGAAATAAGAAATGATTTTTTTTAGAGCGAAAACTCAGAGATGCTTTTCTATGAAATTATCAATACAAGGATATCTTTTCTATATATAGTTATGCAAATGAATATTAAATGATTATGATTGTTGCATACATGATATTATATATATATATATATTCCTTGGTTGTCCCATGTGGGTGATGGGTGAGAGCTCACTCACTGAGTCCGTTGACTTGCCCCTCTCCTTTCCTCTCATAGTTGCAGGTGTAGATTCAGTTTCAGCTTAATTCGGTTGACTCAGATTTTTCCCAATGGTGAGCCTTATTTTGGAGTAAGGCTTAGTATAGGTTTACGTTAGTATTAGCAGGCTCCAGGAGATATGCAGGTAGGATCTGAGCCATGCATTATTTTCATATATTGTATTAAATTTCAGCATTTTAAATAATTATGTATATGTTTTCAGAGTTTAAGTACGAATTTCAAATTATGAAATTTGATTAGATTATGTAATAGATAAACCATGTAGTTACGATTCAGTTTTCAAGGGTTAAACATGTTTTCAGATCAAGGTTCATATTATGTGATGAGATAATTATGACTTTGTGATCAGTAGAATGGATTAAAAAGGGATTTTCAGATCTTGAATATCAATTACTCCTAGTTTTGTGAATTTAAATAATATGTTTTGAACAAAGAAATGGATATTGGATTAGAAGAAAAAAAATCATGTTTTAAGGATAATACTATGCTATTATATGCATATAGAGAGATACGTCATCCAAAAGGCTTACGTGGGGATGAAATTTCTCACGTGCCGGTCATGTTCCCAAGTCGGGTCGTGACACTTCACAACCTCAAATTTGCTGTTGGTGCCGTGAATGGAAAGAGGGCACATCTCCACCATGAGAAAAAAGGCCGGTAGAAGAGCCACATCTTAAATGAAAGTGACAAAGAAAGAAAGAGAAAGAGGGAGGGCCTTGAAGAAGAAGGAAGAAAAAAGGGTTGCAAAAGGGAAAGGGATGGGGTGACGTGTGTGTGGTTAGAACTTGGAAGTTGAAGCAAATTAGGGTTAAAGTGTTTTTTTGGGTTATTTTATAAATACAAGTTTGATTGGTCACAGTTTTCCTTTGCTTTTTTGTTTTTGGTTGTGAGCTTTCCTTTGCTTATCTGGAATCTCTTTCTTGTCCTTGTTTGATTTTGTCATTTACCTAAAAAAGACAAAATGAGCTTATCAAATATGGCCTTGTTTTCTTACCAAGAACCATAACCCTCTTTGCTTGTTGCGGCCATTTTGTGGTTTAACTCTCATTTAGCACCAAAAAAAAAAAAATTTAATTGTATATTTTGTGATTTAAATATTTTAATTATTAATTATATACCTTTTTCATTATTTTATTTATATTTATATAAATCGGTTGAACCAGTGATCTAGTAACCTAGTGCTTTAATTGAGTTAATTATCAAGTCGAGTTTTAAAATTATCGCATTGGATCGCTTACATGTTTGGAAATCTGTGTTAAACTAACACCCCTCCTCCTTTATGTATGATACATGCCATTTGATTATTATAGTTGATGACTTATTCCTATGAAAAGAATAATTCAATATTGCACGTAAGATTTCATCCATCTGTTTATCAGGTTAGGAGAGAGAAAAATGAATCCTACTTCGAGAAATAAGATCCAGATATTCGAGAGGCATATAGACTATAGAACATCTGAACAAACTAACCAAACTCATAAGCAAATCAAATGTACCAAAACCAAAAATGAAAATGCTCAACACAAATTACATACGATACAACATACTTACAACAGCAAAACTTTAGAGGATCATCACAGGAACATTCTCTTATTTGGTGAAAACAAACTCAAAGTAAACAAAAAAACAATTCAGCCATGCACTCTAACTGCGGGGAAGAATTGTTGTACTACAATCCTGAACACACCACGCCACTTATCATAGTCTCAAATTAAGCTTTCTTAATAGTTTCGAGTCCCAATTCCTTTCTTGATTTGATCATTCCAGGAACTCTTCCAAGGACTGTCATGAATGGGAACTGTGCAAGCCCATGTTTCCTTCCTAGTGATACAATAGACATCGGTGGTTATGGTTTGTAAGTTCCTAGCTTATGTTCTTTTCCACCCTCTCTCAATAGCCTCAGATTCTTTGCCACCAGTTGAGCATGAGCTTGTGCATACACCCTTGTTTTATTTCCTGTAGCGCAGATTTTCCATCAAATATTGTAGCATTAATAAGGATTGCATGCAGAGAGGCTTAAAATGTCACATTAAGGATTGTCATAAGATAAGCAGATAAAGTAATAGAACTACAGAAATCTACTAAGGGCACATCTCCACATTAGATTTGGTATATCATATAAAGCAAACATCAATCTCTAGATTAGAATTTTGGACCCTTCTACTTCAACTAAGTTAACAAACTACAAAAACTCGAATTTTGATTTTGTTAATAAAGAATTCACCATTACTTATAAGGCGATTGTTAACTTTCCTTTTGGAAAAAAAAAAAGAAAACAATTCTAATTGCATCATGACTAAGTGAAAGCTTTTGTAAGTTAAAGTTTTATCTTAATTAGCTCAACATGCAACACATCGTGATTCTTGAGAGTTTATAACCAATTAATAGACGACCGAGTCAGTATAATACATTATAGCTTTGTGAAGAGAAGAGCAAGAAGACTAAGTAAGTGATTTGTTACAAATGGACCTATTTATAAATTAGATTCTATGAAAGATTAAAACAAAGTAACTTGGTTTGGTTAGCACTTACTTGAACATCTGTAATATCTCCAATTGCAAAAATGTTGCTCCAACCCTTGACCCTCATATATTCATCAACCTTGATCCTTCCATCCCTATCCAATTCATTCTTTAAAAATGTATGTCGAAGCCATGCTGAACTAAGCGGTTTCCCTATGCATAGAAAATGACAATCTGCTGGGATAATCTCTCCAACAGAAGTTACATATGTCTTCTGTCCATCTGTGGTGGAATTCAAGTCCACTGATTGCTCTAGTTTAACACCGACTTTCCTTGATTTCAACCACTTCAAAGTCTTCCTGGAAGCTTTTCCACCAATGTATTCCAGCAGCCTTTACCCTTTGTGCACTATAGTGACCTTCTTATCAGGAAAATCAACAGCAATCTCTGCTGCAAGTTCAACACCAGTTGGACCTCCTCCAACAATCAAAATGGAACGTGCAGATTTTATCTTTTGATTTTCTGTCAGTATATAAAAAAAAAAAATCCATCACTAAATTGAAATGACTGTACCTAGAATATCATACTCACAACATAACCCAATTACAGGCAACAACAATTTATTATATGGTTGAACTTTGACCAATGATGCAATCAAGTCAAATGAAATAGATAGCCATTTGCTCAAAATTCAATCGTTTATCTTGAGTATTTAACTATTTGTTTATTGCTTGATACTTCAATGACTGATTTTTCTATAGTTTGAATTAAGATATTTCTTTGCAAACTCATTTGTTTCCACCTCTACTATTGTCTTCTAGATAGAGAGTTACATTGCATCAAATGCTACCTGCTTTGTATTGGTCAATTCTCTCTGTCCTGGTTTTGGAGATTGGTTCTTGTTCTGTGGGCCAGTGGCAATAACAAGATAGTCATATGCAATATGATGGCCATTTGCAGTCAAGACCTCAGTTTCAGTAATGCTGATAGCAGTGGATGTAACTAGGTTGCCTTTTTTTGAAGTAATCTCTATGGTTGATCACTGTCCTCTCTGCAACTGATGGCTCAACCATGGTCCTCATGCTTGCCCATGGAATCTCAAAATACTCCTTCCTGATTTCGTTAACTTAAATTTAATCAGTACAACAATGTATGTATAGTGTAGCGGTTTTCACATCATCAATGGAACATCGAACATTGGCAAACAAAAATTGCACAAGATATAATGGCACTTGAAGAGGTGGGAAGTTAGGTGAAGGAAAGAAGATTCAGGCACCAGTATCTCAGAGTTCTCTAACCAATAAATATTTGACACCAAAAAAAAAAAAAATCTTTGACATAAGTTATAGTAGTTAAATTATGACAAACTTTCTGATTAATATTTTTTATATTTAAAACATGAGCACGCTATCTTAATTTAATACCAAGCATGTGAGGGTAGGAGTGATTAGAAAATCCTCTTCCATGTCAGACATATTCATGTCACTCAAGTTATACTTGTCATTGTGCATCAACTTTACTAAAATTAATTATAAGGATAAAGCCACAAATAGAGCTAGCGACTCTAGTGTCAGATAACCAAAGCCACTCAACTTCAATTCGAAATTAAGAATCAAATGTAACATTATTATTACATCAAGAAGAAAAGAGTTGGCTATCAATTAAAAACAGCTAAATAAAGAATAATTATGTGTATAAACTCAAACAAGCAAAGCAATATGTACAGTAGCATTGATTGAGGGAGCAGATAGAGAGAGTGCTTACGGATCAACAAGGGTGACATTGGCATAGTGTTGTAGTGTTTTTGCAAGGATGGCACCGGAAACTCCACCTCCTACTATGACAACTCTTCTCTCCACCATTGTGAATGTGTATGTATGCTTCGTAAGTTTGTGTAATTCGCTTTGCTTCGTTGATTGTTCTATTCTGGAGAACTAGCCAATGAAACAACTATATATATATATATATATATATATATATATATATATATATATATAGGTGTGTTACGTCATTGCATGTATCATCAAAGGAAAATGTCATGAGTTTGATTTTTGGACATAACATAAACGGACCGAGCCAAATGGCAAATTGGCAACTGCAGTCAACTGGGTTTGAATTCTCTCAATTTCTACCGTCTCAGGTCAATAAAATATTGAAAATGAAAATACTCGAAAATAATATTCATAAATCGTGATGATGAATTGATGATTTAGTCCATCAGCAAGCCTAAGCTGTAACTTTGCTTCTCAAGAAAATCTTTCAGGAAATTGTTCAAATAAGGCGGCCAAAAATTAAAAGAAATATACATAACAATCTCAATAATAATAACAATAATTCTCTTTAGTCTTTTTTTCCTCTTCTTATTGTCGAATGTGAATTCTCCCGATATATTTTATTTATTTATTATTATTATTATTTTACAGAAAGTCATCGAGGGTTGTTGGCTGTCATGAGGTTGGGGCAACGATATATGGGCTGGAATCAAGTTTCTAGGACCTTCTTAGTAATGTATTATTTTTGGCTATTCAATTTCAATACCCTGGACCTCAATGAAAAAAGAGATGTTTCCTACCAGTACCAGCCAGTCATCCCCTTGTACCGTGTTTGATTTGTAGTCTAAATTCGTTTTGGATATCCATTACTTTTGTCGGCGTGGACATAAAAAATTTGAGAAATATTTGCCAAACGTAATTACATGACCATAAGCTTTCTTAATATCTTAGGTTCGACGTTCGAGTGCCAATTCCTTTCTCGTTTGCCCACAAACAAATCTCCTGATTTGATCATTCCAGGAACTCTTCCAAGGGCTGTCAGGAACGGGAAATGTGCAACCCCAAGTATCTTCCTAGTGATACAATAGATATTGCTGGTTGTGCCATGTAACTTCCTAGCTTATGTTCTTTTCCACCCTCTGTCAATAGCCTCAGATTCTTTGCCACCAGTTGAGCATGAGCTTGTGCATACACCTCTTGTTTGATTCCCTGTAGCATAGCTTTTTCATCAAACATTATAGCATTAATACGGATTGCATGCAAAGAGACTTAAATGCAACATTTTAAGGATTGTCATAAAATCGATAAACAAGGTAACAGAATTACAAAAATCTACTGGAGATTAAGGGCATATCTCCACATTAGAGTTGGTAGCAGATAGAGCATACTTGAGTTTCTGAATTTAAGGAACTTCAACACTTCTAGTTCAACTAGGTTGATAAGACTACAAAAAGAAAATGATACAGAAAAGGTATGGGCATGCATTGAAGCCTCAAAAATTAACTTAGTAGCTTCGGTATAAAGGAATTTGAAATGCAGTATGTCACGTAATGAATACCAAAAGCTAGAACTAGAGAAAATTGAGTGTCAAGAATTTTGATTTTGTCAATAAAGAATTTACCATTACTTATAAGGCGATTGTTAATTTTCCTCTTTCTTTTAAACAAAAAAAAATCTAATTGCATCATCATGACTAAGTGAAAATTTTCGTAAATTGGAATTTTATCTTAACTAATTAGCTCAACATGCAACACACAATCATTCTTGAGAGTTCATTATAGCTTTGTGAAGAGAAGAGCACTCAGTAATTTGTTATAAACGGACCTGTTTACAAATTAATATTCTACAGGAGAAAAAGAAAAAGTAACTTGGTTTGGTCAGCACTTACTTGAACATTTGTAATACCTCCAATTGCAAAAATGTTGCTCCGGCCCTTGACTCTCATATATATTCATCAACCTTGATCCCTTGTCCAAGTCATTCTTCAAAATGTATCTCGAAGCCATGCTGAACTAAGTGGTTTTCCTGTGCAAGGAGAATGACGATCTGCTGGGATAATCTCTCCAACAGAAGTTACGTATGTCTTCTGTCCATCTGTAGTGGAATTCAAGTCCACTGATTGCTCTAGTTTAACATCAACTTTTCTTGATTTTAACCACTTCAAAGTCTTCCTAGAAGCTTTTGCACCAATGTGTTCCAGCAACCTTTACCCTTTGTGCACTATAGTGACCTTCTATCAGGAAAATCAATGCTGCAAGTTCAACACCAGTTGGACCTCCAACAATCAAAATGGAATGTGCAGATTTTATCTTTTGATTTTCTGTCAGTAATAAAAAAATCCATCACTAAATTGAAATGAATCTACCTAGAATATCATAAAACACAATCCAATTGTGGGCAACAACAATTTATTATATGGTTGAACTTTGATCAATGGTGCAATCAAGTCAAATGTAATATATAGCCATTTGCTCAAAATTCAATTAGTTATCTTGAGTATTTAACTATTTATTATGTAACTTGATTCTTCAATGACTGACTTTTCTACAGTTTGAATTAAGATATTTCTTTGCAAATTTCTTTGTTTCCACCTCTAGATAGAGAGTTACCCTCAAATGTTACCTGATATGCATTGGTCAATTCTCTCTGTCCTGGTTTTGGAGATTAGTTCTTCTGTATGGCCAGTGGCAGCAACAAGATAATCATATGCAATATGATGGCCATGTGCAGTCAAGACCTCAGTTTCAGTAATGCTGATAGCAGTGGATGTAACTAGGATCTATCAGCACCCAATTTTTTATTAAGTTTAAAAAAAGAATAATTAATTTAACTTTAGTTATCTTTTGATTTAATTTCAAATGTCATGTTTAATCATTGTTAACATTATGTCTTGTGGTCTCATATCTTGCTTTTTGGGTATTTTGTTTTATTTTATGAAAAATATAAAAATCAAGTTTCTTTTCTTTATTTCTGCATCAGCCTAGTTTTTTTTGCTCAAGAGCCCAATCATTTCCTTTTGTTAACAGCACATTACTCATGTTTGTTTCAGCCCAGCAAGTTCCATCCTTTAAAAAAAGAGGGGGGAAACAGGAGGGGCACGCCTATGTTTCACATCCAGTATAGGCCAAATACTGCTTTCATGCTTGCAGGTCTACTTTTTCCTCTTTAAACCTACATCACAGGCACTGTTCAGCAAATAAAACAAACACACCAGCATGCAACGGTGCAGTGCATAGACAAGCAAAACAGAGAGTAGGTAGGAGACAAGCTGCCTTGTCCTCCTGCAGCTCAAAGTGCAGCAGAGAAAAGGAAAGGGCAGGGAGTGTTTATAAAACGCGGGTGGTGTGCACAAGGAAGAGGGGGGGATCGATCAAAATTTTCAAGATTCACAACATTCATGAACCTCATACCCATGGCAGACCATTCTCCAGGCTAAGAAAACACGATAGCCACAATGAAACCATAACAACCCAATCTTCATCCCATCAAAAGCACAAGCCAAATCATCCATACCATTCCCTTCCAAGCCCACAAACAAAACCCAAAATCACAACCCAGAAATCAAGCACAAACCAGTGAAGCAATCCCAAACACAAAACAACACAACCACAACCATTCAAACACCATCATCAGTAACCCCTCAATTGCAAAACATAGTCAATACAAAGCACCCATCGACAGCCTTTTCAAACCAAAAAATAAAATAAATAAAAAATAAAAAAACAAAGCACAACAGCAAGCCATGACATCCTCTTCACATACCAGAAATCATCACCCACCTAACCCAGCGACCACTGACGCCTTGATCACGACCAAGCCGCCGTTCCTCCACGCCGGACCAGTCCCCATCGCGTCGCACCATCACGCTCCGCCGTTCTCTTTGCCTCGCAGCACAGAAGCCGCCGCCACCACGGCGGACTTCCCTACGCTGTGCCGCTGTATTCGCTCTCAAGCCTCCGTCCATGGCCGCATGCACCTCAGCCTCGCCTTCGCTCTCTCCCTCTGTTTGCAAAACCCCTTTCGTTCTTTGATATTCTTATTCTGTTCCCTTTATCTTTTTATTTTGTTTTTCTTTTTTTTAGGAACTATAGTGTTTGTTTTGGGTTCTTTTGGGCTTGATTTTTCCGTTGAAATGTATTTTGCAACGATCTTGGGCTCATGTGTTCTTTAAAAAAAACATACAAGCTGATGATTTTGGTCTTAAACTAATCTTTTTGTGGATTGTTTGTTTTATGTAGTTGAATCATACTTTGTTTTTTGAAAAAATTAAAAAACTATTTGTCAGTTGGTTGCAATGCAATCCTTCTTATTTGTAATATAAAAGAAAAAGGAAGAAGAAGTTACTCTGTGTTTGTCTTGTCTATCAATTTGTTTTGTTCATTTTATATTATAATTAGAGCTTATTGCCAAAAAAAAAACTTTTCTTTCCAATCAAAATAAAAAAATATTTTTAATTTTTTAATCCATGTGATGATTAATGATAGTGATTGAGTAACAAATGTTACATTTATTGTTATTAAATCATAAAGGTTTATTGAGTAGCCAGGTGCTAATTTAAATTCTATGCAAGAGCGGATTTTGCTTTCATGAAAAAATATTTTCCTTTAAAAAATTAAATTAGAAATTAAAATCAATTAAATGCACAATAATTTTTTATGAAACTACATGGTTTTAAGTTCCTCATTATACTAGATGATACATAGGAATAAGTATCTCCTATCAAGCCAAACTTAAAATTTTCACAATTTTGCCTCTAATTTTTGTTATCTTATTTCCTTAACTTGTAAATATTTTAATTTGATTTTTTTGTTTATTTGTAAATATTATATTTGTTTATCTTTGTGGGTAAGCATTATATGCTGTTAAGTTATTCTAATTGCACAATTAACTTTTGATTAACTGTTTTAGAACAGATGTATCAGGGGCACTGTGGGGTTTAGTCTCCACCCTTTCCTATGCATAAATAAACTCCCCGATCTAACTTTGTTTTAGTAGACTGGTTTAATTTTTTTTTTTTACAAAATGGTTTTTCCAATGGTTTTCCTTAATAAACCTTATGGCGACTACATGAAAAATATTTTCAATATATTTCATAGTCCCATCGTGATCCTGGTAGAGATAGATAATGACTCCACTAGGGACTTTAGAGAGTCAAGTCCATTAAAAAGTTCTTGTGCAAATTTTATAACTTCAAACATATTTTATTCACCCGTTCTTTGCTTAGCATTTGATTTATTGCATTTTGTCACTACATATGTGAACCTTAGGGTAGATGACAATTGCCTTGTTTGTGTGTTAATTTTTACTTGCATTCATGTGATTAATTTGTAGCATTACTAGGCATTTAGGACACATTAAACCTCACACACTTTTGGGCTCTATATTCAAGCCTATGCAAGCCTAGGGATTAGCGGTGTCTCGACATTTGTTCTTGAGGGCCTTGTGCTCACTTGACTATTGTTAATTCATCACTAGATTGTTACTAGTTTTATTGATTGATCATATTGAGAGGGTTTATCCCTACTTGTGGTTAATTTATAAGCTAGGTCCTTATTTTTTAACTAAGGGCAATCTGAATACTTTTGGCTTTTAGATCTATAGCATCAACCTTGGTAACTTTGCACTGATAGAATTTAGGCCAAGAAGAAAGTTATACTCCAATCTTACGATGGGCTTTTCTTTAAAAACTTGGGGGCTTGTGTCATTTTTTTATTGGTTAATGATCTTTGACTATAGAGTTAGCCTTTTGTAAATAATAATTTTCCTTCAACTCTCCTTTTCTTCATTCACGCCTTTCAGCTCAAAAATTATAAATGAAAAATTATTTATAACTTCACATTTTGATACATTGTTTTCTTCATCTATAAAAAGATTAAAAAAAAAGCCCTTTTAGTCTTGCATTCTAGTTTTAAACAATAAAAAAAAAGAAAAAAATCATTTGCATAGGTTTTTCAAAAAAAGTTAGTCATGCATTTTGGTCATTGAAAAAAATGAAAAATTCAAATCATTGTCTTAAAAAAAAAACCTCTGAAACAAAAAGTTTAGTTTTCATAAATTTATTTTCTTGCATTGTTGTCTTAAAAAAAGAAGTTAAAAAAAATAGGGAAAAACATTGCTATACGATCATCTTTTTTTTTAAAAAAAAAAAGCTAAACAAAAGTTTGCATCCTTGTCTTTTAGAAAAATGAAAGAAAAAGATCAAAAATAATCTATCCTTTGCATTTAAGATGGTTGCATTTGAAAACATTGAAGAATGCAGAGACTGAGTTAGCATTTTCAAGCCTTTAACTCCTATTTGTTCTTAGATCTTTCACCATTGTGTCATAACTTAATTGTATTTGTTCCCCTCATTCAAACCCATTCTCACCAATCCACTAATGAATTCTTCTCACCCATATCAATAAACCAAGCAGACAAATTTGAATTCAAATCCTATTCAAAAGGGAAAAAAGTGATTCCAAAACATTTTCAAAATCCTTTCCTTATGTGGCAACTTTAACTAAATTTGCAAGACATGGGGGCTTCCAATCATGTAATAAGCATAGGTTAACTTTCAAGGTGATCATACAAAGCTTATGGGATGAAGGAAAGTTGACTTTTGTCTTGAACCCATGGATTAAAGAAGGAGCTTGAGATTGAGGAGTTGAATTTGCATGTCAACTAGTGTTCATTAATTGGTGCTTTTGCTTCTTAACGATGGATTTTGCTTTTATGTTGTAATTCCCTTCTAAAAGGTGTATCACTTTCAAGAACATAAAAGAAAAGGAAAAACAAAAAGGAAAACAAATTTTGTTTTAGCATTAAATTTGTGAAAATAAGGAATCATAATTTGAAATGATGTTTGGCCATGTTTTTTTATCTTTCAAAAAAAAAATCAGCATCCCTTGCTACCCGATTTGAGCCTAATTGTTTTCTTCTAGTAATCTTGAAAAAGATCACACACTGGGGGCTAATATGCAATGAAGGTTGTTTGCTTATGAATTTCTTCTTTGTTTAATTTGTGATATAAAAAAATAAATAGGAAAAATAAGAAAAAAAAATAAAAAATGCAGAGAAAGAAAAGATCGTGAAAGATTTTGGTTCAAAATGAATGAGCTCTCTTACTTTGTTCATGATTCTCAATTGTTGTTAGTAGAGTACATCATGCTAAAATTGATCTTTTGTCACAAACTCACAATTAACCCTTAAACACTTGTTTGAACCATTAACACCCTTTTGTTCATAAACTTTTAACTTTAGCCACGTTACATGCCTAATAAAGTCCATCCTGATTAATGATTGATTGCTTTTTATTTTCATAAACTTAATTTTTAAATAAAAAGGAAAAAAGAACATTTTTGATACACACCTTCATAATAGAAGCAAAAGTTTAAGCTAGTTCATGAAAGTTTCAAGCAAAAAACACAGATTCGAAGTACCTCTAGAATCTCAAGAGTTCAAACTTGAGGGCTATTTTAAGGTTATTCATTGCAAGGATTAGAAAGTATTGAATTGTCATTTGCTCAAAACAATGCTAGTCAGCTTGGGAAACTCATTCCACATTGCTTATTCTTTCTAACCACTTTCCTAAAGGACCCTGATGTTCCCTGTGCTCATAACTCTATATCCATTGTCCTTGTGCAGGGCAAATATAATCATGGCATAATGGTGAATGCTTCTGGATACTTTCACTTGGAATGCAACTTTATCTGAATTCTTCAATGACTTTATTTAAGTGACAACTATCTCTTTGGAAAAGAAAAAAAACTTCAAATTTGAGCTTTCAACTTGCATTGCATATTTTCAGTTTATGCATCATTTCTAGGGATTGAGGAGGCTATTTTGTATGCGTATATAACCAAAAGATAAAAAAATAAATAAATTAGGCCAAATAGCTACCCATCCTAGCCCAAATACACCCACTTCAAATTAAAAACCCTAAAACCTTACTCACTCATTCATGCAACAATGAGCCGCTACCACCATCTTGCTGCAACAGCAACTCAACCTATCCACCGCCCCCATCTTTCCTTCCTTGTATAAACCTTTCCCCTATCTTTCTACAACAGCAACACACTACCCTCCTCTCTACTACATTTTTGGAAGCCAGGGCAAAAGGGTATGATCTAATAGGCATTGAGCTTCAAAACTGTGGGAGCTTGTCACTGTCATTTTCCCTTTATATACACCATGTCTACCACAGTAACCCAAACTCTAACTCTTTTTAGATATGTATACACTGTCATTGTCCCTTTGTATACCCCATGTCTACGACAGTAACCCAAACTCTACCTCCTTATATATATATATTATTTTTGATTGTCGAGTGGTTCCCCGATTTTCACCGCATTTTCTGGTTTTTGACCGGTTCGCTAAACTAGTGGTTCTCAAAACAATGTTCTTCCCTTCCTTAACAAAATTTTCAAAAGCTGCTAGAATGAAAGAAAGCAAGCACACATAAAAAGTAGAGTACAAGAAATGAAAAGAAGGAAAGATGAAAAGAATAATAGTACAAAAAAAAATTAGAAAAGGTATATATAGAAATTTGCACTTGCATGCTTGGGGAGTGTGCGCCAATTTCCATGGGCGCGCTTCTTGATATACTCAACTAAAGCTTCATATTCTTCGGGGTCGAAGCTCCCCTCCTCACTCCATGCTTGTCACAACACGGTGACAAGCTAGTTGATTTTTCCTACTCTTTTTCTTGTATATAAAGCTCATAGACTCACAAACTTAACCAACTCTTTTCACTTTTCCTAAGCTAATGAAATTGCTGATTTTGAAATTCTCCTCAGAGCTCGTTGTTCTCTTTGCTATCGTTTGAGGTTTTTCCTTTTTTTGTTTGGCTCTTGCATATTCCCATTTGTTATAAAGATTAGTTCATTCTAATCCAGTTTGGATGGGGTTGTTGCGTCGCATGCTTATTTCATTTCATCTATGTGAGTTTTGTCCTATCAGATTCTTTATGCGCAATTCTATTTTATCTTCATTAGCATTTTTATTCTCTGTTGAGATTTTGATTTTGCCGGCATATGCAGCTCATCTTTGTTCGCTTTTAATTTATTTTTGTTTTAGTACTATTTTTTATTCTATTTGGATGCATTTGAATGCTCTAAGTTTTGTGTTCGAACTTCGTAATAGATTTCATTTTTGCATTGTGATGATTAGTTATTTTTAACCTGCTATTACTGTGCTAAAACTATTTTTTCACCTTGAAGCCACAGTCACCTCCATTGCTGTTTGTCTCTATCCTCATAGTTGTTGCTGTCATTTCTATTTTTCCACCACCATTACTGTGAGTTTTATCTTATTTTATTTTTATTCAGTTGATTTGGAATCGTTGCATCTTTTTGAGATTTACGAATTTGTTGCTTTGGAATATTAATTAGATTCTGTTTAAATTTCAAAATCTTTCTTTGTTTTCCATCTTAATGATAATGTAATATCAAAAGCCCCAGAGTTAAAAAATGCCATGAAAGGTTGAGAGGACATGAAAACATGATTAGGGATTATGCCACTTTTAAAGTTAGAAATGTTCTTTTTTTTTCATTATACCAAATACAAGGTGGTTTTTCATTATGCCAAAGATAAGGTAATAGATACAAATATAATATTCCTAAGTGCATGTTATTACTTCAGTCACATTCATCTTGTCACATGTTGAGTGATTTTCATAATGTGCTGGCTCGCTGCTACCATTTCCACCACCATTACCCCGAGTCTTTTTTTTTATTTTATTCAGTTGCTTTGGAATCATTGCATCTTTTTGAGATTTATAAATTTTTTACTTTGGAATCCTTGCATCATTTTGAGGTTGATGAATTTTAGGTTGCAAAATTAATTAGATTCTATTTAAATTTCATAATATTTCTTTGTTTTCCATCTTAATAATAATGGAATATCAAAAGCATCAGAGTCCATACATTTCATCAAGCTTATTAAAGTCCAATTAAAAAATGCCATGAAAGGTTGAAAGGACATGAAAACATGATTAGGGATTATCCCACTTTTAAAGTTAGAAATGTTCTATTTTTTCATTATATCAAAGACAAGGTAATAGATACACATGTAATATTCCAAGTGCATGTTAAGTAAGGAAGAATTAAGCAAAGAAACAACAACACCTTCCCATTGCCTGACATGGACAATGTCACTGAGCAACGAAGAACTGAATAGATATAAGGTTGAAAATCAGGTATCGCTATCAACTTTATCCATAATTCCTTGACTTTGTGCTCATTCATAATCCACACAATCAGATCCTTCCCTTGATCAACAGAGCCTTTCCCTTCGCCAAGTTCAGGTTGATAGAAAATAAGGTCTTTATAATCCCAAGATCATCCATGTTAAATCATCAAGAAAATAAATAGGCTAATAGTGGAACCGTACCTGAATCCATAGGAAACGACTAAAGTTTGGGTTTGTGGTTCTTGGCCTTTCAAGTTGATACGTAAGCTGAAGATGGAGGCTCTCTTCTTTGATGATGGAATGTTAGGAAAAGCTGCGTACGTATAACTTGGGGACTATAACCTTTTATATCTATGTTAACCCTAGTTTCTAATTCAGCTCATCATAACATTAGTAACTGGGTAATCATGCTATCTACATATAATAACCCTATACTTAATGAGATGATTTGGGCCCATTAACTTATCCTTATCAGATCACTTTAATTTGGGCTAAACTTTATAATAGCACCATATACAATTATATATATACAAGTCCATAGATTTTACAATCTCCCACTTGGACATATGTATATATACACAAATTGTATATTAAACTGTAACTTTTGAGCGCCAAATTTGCTATTATGATCAAAACATCTCCTAACAATCTCGTCCATCAATTATGTCAATATAGGATTAAGGCGATTTTCGTTATATGTATCGTGACTAAGTTCATCCATGGTCACATATATCAACACAACCAAATGACATAGATCAAGTATGGATGTGTAACATGGAAATTACATGTAATGTGATCTAACATGTCTATTTCCAACTGGTCCAACTTAATTCTTTATGAGATCATACAATGAGTCAGATAAAAGTAATTAAAATTGAATATCTTATTTCTGCAGAAAAGAAATCCATAAACATAGAGTCTTTCACTTAACTAAATGAAGATTTAAATCTGTACTCCAAATGAATGAGCACTTAAAAGCGTACTCCCACTAGTACAACATATCATCAAATGATATCACACCCATATAAGCAGTGTGCTCATGAAAAACCTTTGGATATTAGACTTTCCTTTTGTCTCTGGTTTTGCTTATGAAACTGGTTTAGGATCCAGTTTGTTTAGATGTAATATGGCTATGAAAATGGTTATTTTGGAGTTCAGGATTGGCAATTTTATCTTTGTAATTAATCATAGTAATGAACTATTGAACTGGGTTATCACATGGCTTCTTATACATGAAGATACAATATGAGTTAGAAATGTCACTTTACTTCTTATTTTATTGACTTATCTTATTTTCCTATACAATTGTCTTCATTATTGCTTGCATTGTTTCAGGTTCAAAGATCACCATATTCAAATAAGAAGCTTCCTAGCTACCTTCAAAGCTGCAGGTATGGGGATATAAGAAATGTGATGGAGTATCTAATGACATGTGGTCTAATAGCTTATATTACCTTCCTAGCTACCTCTGTTGTAATACCTTCAAAGCTGCAGGTATTGGGATATAAGAAATGTGATGGAGCATCTAATGCCGTGTAGTCTAATAGCTTATATTACCTTCCTAGCTACCTTTGTTGTAATACCTCATTCTTTGTGATTGCCATATGACTTTGTGGGACTGTTTTTATTATTTTAGTATTTAATTATGCACCATGGGAATCTAATAGCTAATACTTACTCAAAAGATACCTCAGATTTCATATGCCTCATGCTACCTTCTTCCAACCTATTAACTAGGATTACTTTGTAGCATATTTTCAAACTTGGGTTAAGAAACTAATACAATGTTAAGAGCTTCTCAACTGAGATAGTTTTATGCATTAAACTTGCTCATTTTAACCTCCAAATGATTAAGTCTAAAACAAAATCATATGCACAAGCATAAACTTTCTCATTAAACTTCTAGCTGAGATAGTTTTGTTCTTTTTTAATTTATAATCAAACATGCACTTAACTATGCAACTTACTTCCTCATAATCTAAACCAATAAGAAAAAGTCTGCAATATAATTCTTGGATTGTTTCACAGTTTAAACTTCATGCTACACTTTAACACATCTTCATGGTTCTTTCATGAAGTCACTTACTAAAAGTTTACTCAATTATTTTTCAGTTTTGCCATTCTTAAGGCTATCCCAATATGCTTTTATTTCTCTGACTGTGACCTTCACTTTCAAGCCATTCCAAGTATAGTTTCTAAATATTATACTTCTTCAAGTCATTTTGTGTGTAGTCTCTAAATCTTTGAAGCAATGGCCACATTCATTGACCAAGTGTATGCTCTCTATACACATGGTTATATGCTGGTTTGCTATAAATTTAGAGAAAATGGTATTTTAGATTTAGATATTGTAAACTTGTGGTTTCAGGTGTGGAGTGATGAAATCTTTCCTATTCTTTTATATGATGTGATTCTGATATTAGGAGGAAATTTATGAGTGTGGCTGTAGCCATTATTACAGGATGTAAAGCATTGTGCTCTTACTGCTGAAGTTAGTATTGCAATGGTGTCAATATGTGATTATTTTGAGTACTACCACAACAGTTTTAGATATTTGGTGGAAGAGCATACTTCAGATTGGTCTTCATCACGGTCCGAATTATCATTGCAACACCAATAATTGGGTATTCCATTTTAGGAAGTTTTAGCTGCTATTAGTATTTTTAGTACAAGAATTTATAGTTGGTATGCTGTCATGTATCCGGTTTTGTACCAATTTTCTTTTCAGTAGCTGGATGTAATCATATGTATTGGACTCCCCTACCTATTTGATTGGAGAAGCTATTGAGTCATTATTAAAAATAAAAATTGAATACTTCTGGCTAACACTTTGTCCACCTTTATTATATTAAGTTATATGCATATACATTCACCAGTGATATAGATATAAAGATCAGCGCCATTTATTGGATAATATTTTAACTTTAAATCACATCATTATGTGATCATAACTTGCTTTCCTTCGTTGAATTGTCACAAATAATAACCAAAAAAAGTGGTGATGATGTTTTGTGTTACTTGATATTTACAAGAACATTAAACGAACATGGAAGTGAACATATAGTCAAATTGTGAGAATTATATTTCGTGCTAATAAATCCAATAGCACCAAGAAGACCTTAACCTCTTATAACAATGTTCATAATGCAAAATTTGCTATTGATGAAGAGTTGAAGGGGAATGTTAGTCCGTGTTTAGAAATATGAAAGGAGGTTATTGGTTTAGCTCAGATGTTTGGAATGTAATTTAAACTTTTCAAGCTCATTTATTTTATGTTTCATAATTATTTGAATCCAATGTATGTATTTGACTTCTAATGATTTTAATTTTTTAACCTTTATTTTTAATGGTTGTAGCTCTTTCCTGGTTTATGTATGTATTTGGTTTGCAACAATGAAATGAGTCCTATCTAAGTTATATCCACAACATACAATATTTAATGTTATGGGTCTGTTTGGCGAATGAGTAAAAAATATGATAAATTTTCATGGATGAACTCTGTGGATATTTTCTATATAGAGTTTATCCATGAAAATTTAAACCACATCATACTAATATAGCGGTTTAGCTTATATATATTGATTATATTTGACTTTGATTAATATCAAATTTAAACATTTTTTTTTTTTGCAAATCATGCATACATCGTAGAAAATGCTTAATATTTTGGACAAATTAAAATATAACTTGATCATATTGCATCATTGTAATTCATATATATATATATATAAATTATTACTCCAATCATATCATCCATTTTATATCTAATCTAATTAGCATACCCGTCATCGCACAGTTATTACACTAGTATGTATACAATTATTGAATGCCTTCAAGATTAGCATTCTATGGTAGCGCTTGGTTGTTAGTGCCCTCTTACTGTTTTTAGTTGTTGGGAGGGGAGCGTGCAGTATACATATTTGTGAAACAGAAATAAATGCGTACAACATGCGCACATGCATTATCAGTATAGCTGCCTGAAATCCTAAAAAATATGTTCTTTTCTTCCGCTTTATTGGGGGGAGTAGGGCCCTAAGGGAACAAGTTGTATTGGCATTGTATATTTGGGCATAGTGTGTGCCTACAGAAGATACCAGATCATGTGAAATTGAGGAATACCTTACTCTGAACTGATGTAGAAAATACTATATTACTGCTTTTTCTTTACCATTATTTTGAAATTACGTTGTGAAAGGCAGATAAGAGTCTTGCTGATTCTACTACATCTTTTTAACTAATGATGCATTTGGTACCGGAGTAGAAATGGAGAAATTTTTTCGTAAATGAATATCATGTCTAAAATTACGTGTGAAATACATTCATGAAAATTTTTTCTATTTTTATTGCTCAACCAAACACACCCTAAAGGTTGTGGGATGTATGTAAAGTGAGAAACTCTATACTATTACACTTCACCAAAGGTGTGCCTTGTTGGGAATTGGTCGTGGTTGATTGGGAAGCAACTTGATCTACTTGTTCTATCCATTTATGAAGATGAAATGACTTTTGAATTTCCGAATTTGATTTCAAATTTGTAGTCTTATCTTCTATGTCCGTGGATTGAAATCTTTTGTTCCCAAATCATGTTCCTTTTCCTATCTCATCAATCGTGTATTGACACACAGGAGATAAAAATCAAAAGATTTAAAAGTTTAAAATAGTTGTCAAATTTTAATGCTTTCTTCCATGTGGCAATATATAACTTGTGGGATAGGGAATGTGACATGACTTGGAGACATAAGATCTATGTCCCTAATACCGCACTTCAGGTCCTAGATTCGCTTGGTGCGCACTGTCTTGTGGTGGGTGAGATGCTAAGAACTAAGTATGATGAAGCTCTTAGGGTTTATTTGGTTTTCCAGTTTTTAGTTTTCATTTTCAGTTTTCCAAAATTTGTGAAGAAAAAATTGAAAATTCTGAAAACTACTTCAGAATTTTCAGTTTTTTCTTCACGGGTTCTGAAAAACTGAAACCAAACAGGCCCTTAATTGTACTTTTTGATTGCCTTAAAGTGGGTGAGCTCTAACAAACGGACTTGACCTTTTCTTTCCCCGATAGGCAACTCGAACATGCAAATAAGAGGTGAGTGTGACCTAGTTTGGGCTGCATTTGACTGGTGTTGTTTGCTGTTAGACTCAAAGTCTTAGCTTACAATCAAAATGAAACAGCTAAAATTGGGACGTTCCTAAGGTGCTGGATACAGATTGAAACTGACCTTCTCTTTATCATCTGCTTTCCCGTCTAACTTGTGTTTTGGGTGTTGGAATCTCTAGTTACTAAGGGCCTGTTTGGTTTACTCTTTCAGTTTCCAATTTTCAGTTTTCTAGATTTATAAAGGAAAAATTGAAAAAACTGAAAACTAAGGGCCTGTTTATTTTGCTGAAAACAGTTTTCAGTCTTCTAGATTTGTGAAGGAAAAACTGAAAACTAAGGGCCTGTTTGGTTTGCTGAAAACAGTTTTCAGTTTTCAATTTTCCAAATTTGTAAAGGAAAACCTGAAAAAACTGAAAACTGAGGGCCTGTTTGGTTTGTTGAAAATAGTTTTCAGTTTTCAGTTTTCCAGATTTGTAAAGGAAAAACTGAAAAAACTGAAAACTGAAATTTTTAGTTTTCAGTTTTTTCAGTTTTTCCTTCACAAATCTAGAAAACTGGAAACTGGAAAAGGTAAACCAAACAGGCCCTGAAATTTTCAGTTTTCAGTTTTTTCAGTTTTTCCTTCACAAATCTGGAAAACTGAAAACTGAAAACTGAAAAAAGTAAATCAAACAGACCCTAAATTTTTAGCAAACCAAATAGGCCCTAGGTGCTCTCATGTGAGTTTCTTTGCTTTATTCTTAAATTGCTTTTGCATTTTGTCCATTTCCTTTATTTTCAAATCATTTTCTGAAGAAGTATCTGGTGTCAACTTGATTTGATGGATATACCAAGTGGAAGTTCAGAGAAAAATCTACTTCCACTTTTTTCACATTCGCAATATTCCTTTTTGGTATTTTGGTTCAAAGTAAGATGGCGAGTTCTTAAGTGGTGCCAACTATGTTTAGGACCATATGGCTTTGAAATCTCAACCACACAAAAGTCCATCCAAGGACTGAGATGAAAAGCATTTCATACTGTTCAATATTTCAAATCTTCCCCAATATTCAAATATATTTAAAATATGTGAAATATATTTCAGCCCTCTGTCTTTTTTTTTTCAAGTTAGGTACCCCAATCTTTTTCCAATCATTTTAACACAAGTGATGGTTAATTAGAATTAACCATAGTCTTTGTTCATTAGGAAACAAAAAAAAAAAAGAAAGAACAAACGAGGAAATAGGTGGGCAGCCCATTCACTGCCACACCTTTCGCCTGACGACCCATTAGCGCCGCTGCTGTCTTCCGCCAACACTCACCACAAGCTCCTTTTCCTCCTTTGGGTCTCAACCACCATGCCCTCCACCGTGATGCCACTTGAAACCCGCACACCTCTGTCCTCCGTTTGTCGCGAAGCCGCCACTCCATCCACAGCTAGGACAGCCACCATCGCACCTCATTTGCTGTTGCAGCATTGCCAATGCATCCTTGTCGGTCCGCCACCACCATGCCCGCTCTCTCCCCCTCCATCTGTTTGCAACCCCAAATCCCTAACTTTGTTTTTTGCGTTCTTTGTTTCTAACCAAAATCTCATTCTTTGATACTGATCCCAGTTTGCCACTTTTTCCCTTTAGTTTGGGCTGTGTGCGTTTGGTTGATTTTGTATCCCCAACCCTTCTCTGATTTGGGGTTTAGAGAACACGGGGTGCTAAGTTTCTAGTTGTGGAGGATAGGGAGGTTGGAATCAGGGTGGGGTGAGTTGTGGTGGTGGACTTTTGAGTGTTTAGTCCATATGATTTGGTGATAACCAGATCGTTGTAATGAAAAAATGTTTTACGGATTTAATGTTCTTTGATATTGATTATATTTTTATCTGAATTTTCAAATTTATGTTTGTAACTTACTTTGACATTTTTCAAAATTATAAAAATACCCTAATTCACATATGAAATTTCAGTCACCATGTGGTCCCAAATATAGTTGGGACCACTTAAGAACTCGCCAAGTAAGATTCCTTCAATTGAAGATAAAGTGAAAATAGGAGCTAGAAGGCCTTTGGCATGCTAATCTCAGGAAAAGAGAGTCCACTTCTTGGCATAAAAAAGGCCCCATTACTTGTAGAGGCTTATCCTTACCTTATACGAGCCAAAAAAACCTTGTGTACTTCTCAAGATGCTACTTTGACATAATCGGGTCAAGTCCAAAAACCTCTGGTCCCATTCAGCACCAAAAACTTTTTGGGCAGGATCGAATGAAGGGTATTTGGAAGAAATGGAGAAGTCCGACCAATGAGTAGTAGAAGAAGAAGAAATGGAGAGGGAAGGCATTTAAAGTTTTTGAATTTATAGAGTTAATGCAAATTTTAATAAAGTTTGAAATTAAATGATAGAAAAAAATCAGTAGTTCAATCTATCTTTTATTTGTTAATTTAAAATAAAGAGTAAAATACACTAACCCTTTTGGGGTATGAAAAAATGACACTTTATTTTATTTATTTAAAAAATCTACACTCTATCCCATTTCACATTTTAATAAGAGTGTGTTTTGTGTTTTTTTATTATTTAATTTTTATAAATTATATATTAAATAATAAAAATATTAGTCTAAAGCATTCATTATACCCTTTTCCTTCATTTTTGTTATAAATATTAGTCCAAAGCATTTAGGAGACATTTAATAAAATATCTCCGAAATTTAAAAGAGATTTTCTTAACTTTCTACTAAAATTATTTAAGTGTGTCCAAAAATTTTAAATGCACAGTTGATTTAAACCTCCTTTTTCTCAAGTGGTTCACTACCATTGATAAGGTATATGATATTGTAACTTCTCATTATCGTCTCAAATCCCTGACTATTTTACTAATATAAAATGATTAAAATCAGATATTATATATATACCCGGATATTAATATTATTACACAATTGTCCTTTTCTGTTGAATGAAAATCTATTTAAACCGATTTTAGTGTAAAGAACTCACATTCCTGTTGCAAAATGTCAAGAATCGGTTTAAGAAGATTTGCAAAAATCGGTTTAAGCAGGTTACTGTAGCACGTTAGTTAGTGTTAGACTGTATGGAAAATCGGTTTGAGCAGATTTCATAATACACAGACCGATGCGCTACAGTAATTTGCTTAAACCAATTTTTGAGTGTCAGAGTGTGTGAGAAATCTGTTTGAGCCGATTTTTGAATCGGTTTGAACCGATTTTGCTCACACTCTGACATGAATTGACAAGCCTACTGAATAATCTTGTTAAACCGATTTGAGATTGTCAGAAAATATTATCTGCTCAAACCGATTTAGGGACATCTACACATTATATAATGATCAAACCGGGCATTCATTCCGAGTATTCAGTAGAAGGAAGCAGAAAGGAAAAGAAAAAAAAAAGAGTGGTTACATGAGAAGTTGAGTTGCAATATGGTAGAATGTTGTGTAAATATTCTTGTTTATTATAATGGAGAGATTATAAACACAGTAGAGGGTGAAACTTTCATAAGTGACGATCAAGCATGGTTGGTTGTCAGTCCACCTATTACTTTGTTAGAGTTGCAGAGTAGAATACCGGAAGAGTTTGATGGAAACAACAAGCAAATTGCAAAAATATTTTACCAGATGCCGGTAGATATTGGGCCAAACGGGATCCGATATAGGAGGTTTCGAATTCGAAAAGATGAGCACGTAAGTCACATGTTTTGTTATTTTCACTCATTTTCCGATGTTCATAGAATTGATTTATTTGTCGAACTCTAAGATGGTCCTTTCAGCTCTAGTGGGTCAAATGTAGGTACATCATCATTTGTGGCAGTACATCATGCATTTCGGTCTTTTGAAGTGTCCCGTGGTCATGATCAGAGTTCACATCCAGCAAATGAAGATTTGAATTCTATAAGCTTTGCACATATTCCAAGCCAAGTCGAAGAACCATTACCATTAAATCCCTCACTATTAGCACTTTCTGGCCCAGTTCAGGATTTTGATTTTGATGTTGATCATAGGGGTATCCATGATGAGGAAGAAGAGGAGCTTGATAGTGCCGGAAATGATGATGAAGAAGAGGAGGATGATGAGTTATTTCATGTTCAAAACTTGGATGAACAGTTTATGTCTCTACCTTGATCTCAATCTTAGTCTCAATAGCGCCCCAGTCATTATTCTATAGTTGATTTTGATGCAATGCGGTTTGACATAGTTGGGTCTGCTTCAGGATCGGGTTTTGGAGGAGAAACTGATCTGGTAGTCGGACAGGTGTTTCGAAATAAAGAAGAAGTGCTATTTGTTGTTAAACGCTACAACATTCGAAGAGGTGTCGAGTACAAAGTTTATGAGTCTGACCATATAAAGTTTTATTGCAAATGTATAAAATTTGGGGATGGCTATAATTGGAGTATACGTGTGACACTTCGCACAAAATCGCAATTGTGGGAAGTTAGAAAACTCAACGGACCACACACGTGTTCGTTTCCTAAGCCTTCGAATCAGCATGCCCAGATGGATTATCATATTATCTGTGCCCATATTTATCCATTGGTGCAAGCGGATCCGACAATCGCCATCAATTCACTGCAGACATCAGTTGAGTTAGAGTTGAGGTTCAAGACAACATATAGGAAGGTGTGGCTAGCCAAACAGAAAGCGATTGCCATGATTTATGATGATTGGGAGCAGTCGTATAATGAGCTTCCTAGATGGTTCGGTGGATTACAGTCTTATATGCCAGGAACTATTGTGCAGCTACAGACTGGGCCATACTATGTGGGTGATGTTGAACAACAGGATTCCATCATGTTCCACCGTCTTTTCTGGACGTATCCGTCGTGTATAGAAGCGTTCAAATATTGCAAGCGGCTTGTTTCAATTGATGGTACTCACCTGTATGGCAAGTATAGCGGAACATTACTGATGGCAATTGCCCAAGATGGTAATTCAAACATTTTTCCAGTTGCATTTGCCGTGGTAGAGGGGGAGACAAAGGAAGCCTGGTCTTTTTTCTTGAGAAATCTCAGGCAGCATGTGACGCCACAAGCAGGCATTCTTATAATATCTGATAGGCATCAAGCTATCAAAGCAGCTATAAATGCAGAGGGAAATGGTTGGCATCCTCCATCAGCGTATCACGTATACTGTGCTCGCTACATTGTGTCAAACTTTGCTGTGAAATTCAAGAACAAAGATACTAAGAAGTTGCTAATGAATGCTGCATATGCAAAGACGGAGGAAAATTTTTGGTATTGGTTTGGTGCATTGGGGCAGGTGGATCCAGCAATGTGCACGTGGGCTAGCAACATTCCACTTGGGAAGTGGGCGCAGTATGTTGATGAGGGCCGTCGATTCGGGCACATGATTACTAATTTGTCGAAGTGTATGAATGCTGTCATGAAAGGCGTCCGCAATCTTCCTATTACGGCAATAGTAAAGTCCACTTACTTTTGTCTTATTAAGGTTTTTGTGAAAAAGGGGACAGAGGCAAAGGCCCAACTTGAAAGTGGCCAAAAATTTTCATCCACTTTATTAAATGCAATTGAGCAAAGCAGGCGACAATTCGGCAGTATGAGTGCCACTCCAATGAACCGAGAGAGATCGATGTACTTGATTTTTGAGCGAGATGACATTGGCAGCCGTGGTCAACGAGAATTTAGGGTGGATTTAATCGGTCGATGGTGTGACTGTGGAGACTTTCAAAAGCTGCACTATCCCTACCATCATGCCCTTGCTGCATATGCCGTTGCCCACAGAGACTAGACGCCTTTTGTTCATGAAGTTTACACCATCGAATCAGTGTTCAATGTTTACAAAATTGAGTTTTGTGCAATTGTTAACGAAGCCATGTGGCCTCCAAACACAAGGCGTACCTTAAGGCCAAATTCTACATTGAAGCTAGTTCTCGAGGGTCGTCCAGTTTCCATGCGGATTCAGAATGAAATGGACGAGGTTGACCCAAGCCCCCCAAATCGTTGTGGCCTATGTCAGGGAATAAGCCACACCAGACGATCATGCCCACATGCTCCATCCTCTTCCCAGCGTAACTAAATCCATTGCATATTATGTGTTATATTGAATATATTCATCTTTCTTTTAAAAAGCATTAGTATGCATGAATTTATATATTGTGTTGTGCTAGTTTGTATTTCTGATTTTGTATATTATCTAATTTCTGTTTGAAATGGTATAACATTAACTCTATTGTTATTTATCAGTGTATAATTGCAACTTCCATAATCACCAATAAACCAAAGTAAGACATGGACTGCAAAGGCATAATCACTAGTCAATTGAAGTACATAAAATAAAGTCCATAATAATCATAAGTACATAACCATAAGTACATAAAATAAGGTCCATAATAATAATAAGTACATAACCACAAGCTATGGCCTAATCACAGATCCCCCTATCCGGTACGTTTAGGGGCTAAAAAGTGACTCCCTGTGTGACAACCCTGGCGTCTAATCTGTCGTGTAGGTCTACACTGTCCTTGTCCCTCAGCATGATCTCGGACTGGGTCTTGATCCTGCTCCTGATCCTGCTCCTGATCCTGATCCGGCTCCTGATCCTGATCGTGGTCATAGTCCTGGTCCTGGTCCGGGTCCTAATCGTGCTCCTGAATCGGCTTGTGATCCTACTCCATCGATAGGTGATATACGTCATCCGAATTAAGTCCAGCCATCACTTGAGAATATGTGATGCTGATAGGGCTGAATGATAGCTAACGAGCTATGTCACTCTGGGACAAACTCGTAACAAATTGCTGTGCAAGGCTACCCAGAGTCAATAGGTCGGAGATGAACTGGTAAGAGGGACCGACCATGAACTGTTGCATGGGGTCCAAATAGGAGCTAGTCATGTATTGATGGCTAGGGCCGACCATGAACTGCTAAGTGGGGTCGGGACTAGGGCCTCCAATGAACTGCTGACTGTGGCCTTCGACAAACTGCTAAGTAGGGTCGGGACAAGGGCCTCCCATGAACTGCTGACCCATACCACTCATGAACTGCTGACCCATACCATCCATGAACTGTTGTGTAAGGCCTCCAATGAACTGATAGCCTACCCGTCATGAACTGCTGACCCAAACCTCCCATGAACTACTAAGCCAAACCTCCCATAAACTACTAGGCAAAACCCCCTATGAGTGGCTGGCTGGTCATTGGGTACATCAGTGCTAGCTGGTATACTCGAAAACCCTGAGGATGGCAACTACGATCCGGCTGACTATGGTGGCTATGGCCTGTCTGAGACTGGCGGCTGCGTCGTGGCTGAGTCTGGCAAGTTGATGTTGGCTGAGTCTGTGTGTTATGGCCTGGTGCGACTTGGCGGCTATGGCTTGAATGAGTCTGGCGTCGTGAGTTTTCCTATCCCTGGTGTCTCGCCTCGGGTGGAGGTTGTGCATCGTCTGCATGATGATGATCATAATCATCCATATCTCCCTCATCAAGATCATCTGGGTCTGAAGTGTACTGTCTCTGTGTAGTACGCGTACCCGATCGCACTCACCGCACTCTACCACATTGATCTGGGACATCTGGTGCCTGTACCGCTACGCCGTCAGGTAGCTCCGTGCGTGTGAGGTCATCAGGGGATCCATGAGTTGACAAAAACCTAATCGCCACAGACAAGTACCACTTGAAGTACTCAACTGATCGTCGATAATCATGCACCAGCAGGTAATGAACCTGTCGGTCCCGACGTCCATCCCATGCTACATGCCATGGTGCGTGATACTGAGGCCACTATGCGTCTAGATCCCCTCGCCCATCTTTCGCATGCAATCGATCAATGTTTAGCGGGGCACTAGGTATGTGCTGTCCTCCTCCAAACTGACGACCAACCCGATCAGCCTGGTGCTACTCAATCACAGGAAAATGTATGAGAGCCGTGACTAATGTCCAAACAGCAGCCTCCTCATAAATAAATGCAGGGGTCACACCCCTAACATCATCATGGTTATATGGGGTCCACCGAAACTGCAATAATGGATAATAATATATTACAATTTGAAATGCAAAAACCATTGAATGAACATCTCAACAGCATGGTGGAATGTGACTTACTCCGTTAATGCCAATGGCATCAATCTGATCCCTATATCTCAATAGTCACTGCGAATTTGTATAAGTTGTGCAAGTAAAACCCCTCCACCTGCAAAGAAACAAATTTTTCAACAGTGTACATGGACAAAAAAAAAGATGAAAACATATACAATCAAATAAATGTACCTCAAAGCTAGTGGAAAACAGATCAGACGCTCATGTCATATTAATAACTCGGGCATCCTGTACCATGCTCAGGACTGCAATAGTGCCAAACATCCTCCAATCTTGATAACATTGTATTTAACACCACAACATAGAGAGCGGTAAAGTCCTGCAAGCACTGCTGGCCCCCAGCTATATTGCCCTGTCTCTGCAAAGTTCTCCAACAGTGGGAGCTACTTTAATTGATCCCTGGACCCTAACTTATTTGGGAACAGGAACCCACTAAGTAGAACCATAATATATGCCTGAGTGTACCGGATAATTGTAGCCTCATTAGCATCATCTCTCAAATTGCGGAATGTCCTTGTAAACCAAGGTAAATTCACAGTAGATCCCAAGATGTACTTCTGTGGCGGGACAACACCAAGCAACTCTTGACATGGTGTCCAAATATTGCGGCCCCCATAACATTTCTCCCATGCATCAATACAGCCACTCACAGCCTCTTCATCAACACGCAACCCTAGCTGGAATGCAACATCTTGAAGCGTGATGGTACACTGTCCATAGGGTAGGTGAAAAGTGTGTGACACAGGCTTCCATTGCTCAATGAGTGCACTAATTAGTGCTCTATCATAATAAAAAACGGGAACCATCTGTGCAACATACCAAAACCCTGCTTGCCTCAAATATGGCTCCATCAAAGGATGTGGCTCCACTATCTTATTATAACGCCTACTTTTTATAATTCTCGTAGGCTGCAAAATTTAAAAAAATTGCCAATGTCAATAATTAATAAAATTCATATTATATAAAACTAATTAAATTTAAATTATACATCTCAAAATATTTATTCTATACAAACAAATTCCATAAATTCCTATAATCTAAACAACCAAACAATAACATTTTCAGTATATCTTTAAAGCACTTGTCATCAATACTTTGGTAGAATAAATAATCAATTCTTTAACTATTTTATTTTTTGATTCAAATTTAACATTAAAGTATTACTTAGTCTAATACTATGAATCAATCCTGTTATGTTACGTTATTTATGTTACTTACTTCAATGCATTTATTTTATATCTATTTCTATTTTTTATAGACCAATTCTCAATCAAGTTCTATGTTTAACTACTTTTAAACTTTTTTATTTAAAATTCATTATCCAAACAATATATTTCTTTTTTACCATTTAATAACCTTTTAATCAAAGAAACAGATTTCTTGATTCTTTATTTTTAAAAAATACATATAAAGATTACTTTTAAAAACCATTTTGAAAAACTAAAACATAAAAACAATCCCAAACAAACTCTAAATTTTACTAAGTCTTCTAATCTTAACCAGTTAAATACTAACATGTAAAATTCTCCTATACTACAAGACAAAGTGCAATATATGTACTAACTACTTATTTATACACAAAAATTATACTAAATATCTTATCACATATTAAATTATGTTTAAATTTTACTCAAATATATTACAATATTTTAAACTTCTAAAGCCTGCTGAACAATTAATATATTAAAAAATTTAAGCTAAATAAATTACATTCTTGACATAATAAATTGTATAAAATAATCTACTAACCTGGTGTTCTAATCTTCCTGCAATGTGATCAAGTGTATTTAAGCGATAAATATTTTCATCCTCCATCTTTTACTTCACTAATTTCACTCTCAGTGTATATCACAATAACAACCAAACAGATTATGCAAACTCTCCCTCACTATGAAGCTTCAGCCTATCCCTCACAATAAAGCTTCAACCAATCTGAATGTATAGGGGTGTAGTGTCCAAAAATCGGTTTGAATCGATTATGGACCGTTCCTTTGCAGAATGGTGTTAGTCTACACAATTTGCTAAAATCGATTTTGCTTGCTTTGCTTCAAAATCGGTTGAAGCATATTTTTCTTGAAGGCTGCATTGCTTCAAAATCGGTTGAAGCAGATTTTCATCAACAGTATCACAGCAGGTGGTAAATCAGTCTAAGCAGATTTGTATATTTTCAGATTTGGAATTTCACACAAATCAATTTAAGTCGATTTCTATATAACCCAAAACAAGATATATGTGTAATTTTTTTCACTTTAGGACAAATATATAGTATCAATATTATTTAATTATATATATATGTAAAATTCTCCAAATCCCCTCATATTAAAAAAAAAACTGAAAATGGAATATTATAACTAAAATTCAACGCTGGGAAGGTGGTGGTAGACCATCTGTGACTGTCGGCGTATGTTCCCATACCCATCCATCTGTCTCTACCCCTCTCCCACTTTCCCTTCTCTTCTTCGACTTCGTCACATGCACAAAAACAGAAAGAGAGTGTGTGTGTATGTATTAGTGTTACATTACAGGTACATGGTCCAAACTCTGTGTCTGGTTGTAATGCTAATCCTGCTTCTAGAACATGCATCTCAGACAAGAAAAAAACAACCTCTTCATTGCAGTTTCTGCCCGAAGTTATTACCCTTTCTATGCTACATCACTCTTGCCATTATTATACTTATTATTATGCTTGCCTGACAGAGACACACACACATAGAGAGAAAGAGAAAGGGATAAGAAAGAGAAACAGAAAGATATAGATAGAGAGAGTTAGAGTGTAGCCAAAGCACCACATTGCAGAAAGAAAGAAAGAAAGAAAGAAACCATCCTTCCCTTCCACGTGAGTCCTTTCCTGCCCGCAATGTAGAACAACTGAACAAGCCAAGTACGATGTTGTTGGGTTCATGAGACGGCGCCGTTTTGCTGTTGACAAAGTTGAAAAAAAATGTGATTTTTTTTTTTAAAGTATCTGAAAGTGGGTATTGGGTGGATCGAGAATTAGCAATGGAGTCTCGCATGGGTCAGTACGAGATCATGGAGCAGATCGGTCGTGGAGCGTTTGGAGCTGCTATTCTCGTTCATCACAAAGCAGAGAAGAAAAAGTATTGATCCCATTATTTTTATCTTGGTTTATTCAATGAAGCTAAAACTGTAATGGAGTACGTTCAAAATTTCGAATTTTTTGAGTTTTGAGAACTGAGGCTTTTTTTTCGTTGTGTTGTTGTTGCTGCAGATACGTGTTGAAGAAAATAAGGCTTGCGAGGCAGACTGAAAGGTGCAGAAGATCTGCACATCAAGAGGTAGGTATTTTTGGAATTCTATTTTTTTTTCCCCTTAGATGTTGATTGTTGATTTGCCTCATGCTTGGAAGATTTGAGCATATTGTAGTGTTTTGGGAATTCTAGATGGCTCTTGTTGCTCGAATCCAGCACCCTTACATTGTGGAATTCAAGGAGGCTTGGGTTGAGAAGGTGAACTTAGACCCCCCTTATTGAGTTTCTGACTTTCTTTATGCTATGATCATTCTTACTCTTAATTTCTTTCAACAATTTTGTTTGTAATTGCTAAATGTTGTGACCTGGAAATACCTGAATTATAGCTGTTTTCTATACTGCTAAGCACATTTTGCTTGTATTGTAGGGTTGCTTTGTCTGCATTGTTACTGGATACTGTGAAGGAGGAGACATGTGAGTCGACAATAATATCTATGGTTTATACCTATGAACTTGCAGTATCATGTAAAAGTTCAGAAATTGTGCATGCCAATTACTTAAAGTTATATTGTTTTGGTTTTCTCTTCAAATCTTTGATAGGGCTGCACTGATGAAAAAATCAAATGGGGTATACTTTCCTGAGGAGGTATTCTTGTCTTACGGATGCAGCAATATATTTCATTTTCCTAAATCTTGGGTTTTCTCCTCCAATGTTGCTCACATTAGAAGTGTTTGGCATTATTCAGAAACTCTGCAAGTGGTTCACTCAGTTACTCTTAGCAGTGGAATATCTGCATTCCAATTTTGTATTACATCGTGACCTAAAGGTATTACTTATTTAGAACGAACAGTGTGGCCTTTGATTTTTTGGTTTTGGATTTGAAAATATAGTAAGTTGAATTTTGTGGATTCTGCCGACAGTGTTCCAATATCTTTCTAACCAAAGATCAGGATGTTCGCCTAGGTGAGTTCATCTACCATATTTGATTATGTTAAAGGTAGATGACTACATCTTCATCCTGAATTTGTCTGTAATTTGCTGACACTTTTACAGGGGATTTTGGGCTTGCTAAGACACTAAAAGCAGATGATTTGGCCTCTTCGGTATGTTTGAAATTGGAACCTAGTTGCTTTCTTCTCTGTCTTCATTAAATATAAGTTTTTTGTTTAAAAAGGATGCAAGTATTCGAGCTAAACTTTGTTCTGTCAAGTTTCCCCTGCATTGATGAATCCAACAATCTAACATATTTCTGTAAGGATGGAATCCATGCTTTAACAGTTTCCAACTACTGGAGGTCATAATATGACATTTGCACCATCAGGTCTGGAATTAGTTAATTGTTGTAAATATTTGTATGCAGGTGGTAGGAACTCCCAACTACATGTGTCCTGAACTGCTTGCAGATATTCCTTATGGATTCAAATCTGATATCTGGTCATTAGGTATAAGTTCTGCGTGATGAATTGTGTTGCTTGCATAGTGGGTTTGGCTGCAGCTAAAATACATTTTTGTTGTTCAGGGTGTTGTATTTATGAAATGGCTGCTCATCACCATGCTTTTAAAGCTTTTGTAAGATTCCTCTGTTTTCTTTTGTCCTCACAGTATTACTTATTACTTATATTCTGTCATCTTAGGTGAATTCATTTAATGCACTATCCTCAAGCCATATATGAACGTAATATCTCATTTCTGCACCAAAGTAAGCAAATTGACACTTGAACACCAAGACAAATATGTTATCAGTTTGCTGGGCCGTATCATATTAGAGGAGTGGTTTATTATGAGAGTGAGATGAGTGAATCTTGATCGTTGGATCTTACATAAATGGTCAAAATTAAAATATAAAGTCATGTGACTTTTTTAAATGAGCATATGAGCATTGATTACATTAATTAACTTTCAATCTTGACCATCTATGTATGGTTATATGGTCCAAATTTACTTCTCTCACTCTCATAATAAACCACTCTTCTCATGTGATATGCCCCCTCAGTTTGCATTAACAGTCTAGAAGGAATAAAACAGTAAAAACTAGGGATAATTGAACCAGTAGGTTGCATTTATTTCAGATTTTGCAAAGTTGCCACCTACCAGAATCACCACTATGACCAATATTTTGGTTGTGTTATGTTGATATCTACTTGTTTTGGGACCAGTCTTTACCAGCTTCTATTAGTGGAGTGGAATTACAAACATTTAGGGTCAATTTGATTTTCATTTCCTGTTTTCGTTTTCAGTTTTTTTCTTCTCCTCCTATTTTTCAAGATTTTGTGAAGGAATTAGTGAAATTAATAAAATCCTGTTTTTGGTTTTCACTATTTCTTTCACAAATTCTAAAAAATAGGAAACAAACGATAAACATGAGAAAACATAAACCAAACAAGCCCTTGGTTTCCTGAAATTTCTAAAATTTTCTCAATTGGAGTTGCTGGGTATTTTCAGTTGGTTATGCTTTGCCTGATTCTCTATACCATCATATAGATATTTATCTATGTGCAGATATTGTGTCACGTTTTTTTTTTTTTTTCCTGATAAGCATGGTAAATCTTGTTTCAGGATATGGCAGGATTGATAAGCAAGATAAACCGTTCCTCTATTGGTCCTTTGCCATCCTGTTATTCCCCATCCTTGTAAGTTTCTATCCATTTCTGTTATGCTTAATATTCTTTTAAATTAGTAAACAGAAAGTCCATGATTACTCATGATTACCCGGTGAAGTCAGGCTGGTATGGCAGGAAGATGTAGTTGATTGTATGCACTCATGTGCTTGAGGGGCAGCACATTGTTACATGCTACATTTGTTTCAGCACTTCAAATTTTGTTTCTTCTCAAGAATGCCCATGGTTTCTGATAAGCTTCTTGCACAAATATGAATTTGAGATCTACCTGTAAAAAATGCATGTGAAATTATTAATATTTTGCTTTTTCTGCTATTCATTTATAAAGGACCAAAATGGTCAATTTTAGGTAAAACTCAGGGCTTGCATTGCCATTGAGTAAAGCTTAATTCTTTACATGCCAGGGGGATGAAATATATACTTATTTTCACTTTCAAACTCAATTTTGTCTATCTCCTCTGTGCTTGTATTAGTGCTGGAAATCTTAAATTGTCAACACATACACATACAGGAAAACACTGATAAAGGGCATGCTGAGGAAAAATCCTGAGCATCGTCTAACAGTAAGCTTCTATTGAGACTAACTTGATTTCCAAGGCAAAGGTGGTTCCCTATCATTGCTTATCACAAACAATTTCATTGTATATTTTCACAGGCATCTGAGATCCTAAAGCACCCTTATTTACAACCTTATGTTGATCAATATCGACCATCTTTCTGTCCTCCAATTGCCTGTTCTCCTCAAAAGTCAATTGCAGTTCTCTGTGATCCTCGAAAAAATAGGCCTGGAAGTCAACACAGTAGTAGTTCAAGCAGTGACAAAGATAATTTGATGTCAAGCGAGAGAGACATTGCAAAAGCAATGCCAAAGTGTGGCAAAAAAATCACACAGACAGATCGGGCATCAACTGATGATGATGGCTCCAAGCATCTCATGCCTAGTGAAGAAGGAGATGGGTCGAACAATGTCAATACTAAAACAGATGAGCAAGAAGTGATGAAGCCACCTAATAATGAACATCATTCTAATGTTTTATCTAAGGAACAAGAAACATTCAAGAATACAATAATGCCATTTAAAGACAGAAAAGTTAGAGAATCAAGTTCTCCCATGAGAGGCAATCGCATAAAGGCTGGCAGTGTATCAGTCCAGAAAATAAATACAGAGACATTTTCCAAATTGCCCAAACCTAATTTTGGTGCCCCAAGTTTGAAGCCTAATTTAGAGGTACCAACTATTACACCTACAAAAGCACCCCCCGATTCTTCAAAACGAATGCAGGGGTCACATCCTTCAAAGCACCGGGTACATTACCATTTGAAATTAGCTACTCGACTATTATTTACTTTTGAAGATTTCCTCATAACATTTACACTTATTTCTGGTATATTGAAATATGCCTACAGTTACCAATGACAGAATCGTCACCAAAAACAAAGCCTCGACAAAATGTGACTCCACCTTCTGGCCCTATCAAACAAATAGAAGGAGATGGAGTTCTTGCCAAGCCAAGGCTAAAGGCTCCTCCAACATTACTTAAACCACCTTCATGTTTGGTACACATGAGACAGGCTGGACTTGATGTTCCAAATGTAGTAAATGACATAAGAAATTCGAGTCCGAACAACATGGCTTATGAGCCTAAAATGAGTGATTATAAGTTGATTAATGGCCATGTGTCACATGTCTCTAGGGAGATGACTAGAGAGCCTCAGAAGGCTTTCGGACGCTGTTCCAACGGATTGCAAACAGACAACAGCAATTCCGTCTCACCTGCTATTCAAGGATTTGAACTTTCTGATGATGCAGCAACATTTATTGACTTGAGTGAACCTACGCATCCTGATCATGATGAGAGTGTCAACTACATTGAAAATGTGGAATCATGTCCAGACAGCAACTCACCTGCTACCTATTTACACTCTGAGATGCCTGAAGAAGAGTCTGGGAAGTCCTCTGGGGTTAGCCCAAATATTCTGAATAGAATTACTAGTAATGAGAAAGTAAGTTCCACCTTGCCTCTTGATCACCCAGTTCAAGATGCTAAGGTAATGTTTGCTTCTGATGATAGTTTTCCCGTAAATCGGACAACTATATCTGCGGCCTCTGGATGTGATGACAGATCCGTAGATGCCTCTGCCGAAGCCACAAAAGAAATCAAAGATGTTCAAGATATTTCTAAGGAAATGACTTCAACCAAATCTCTCCAACATCCACCCCTCCATTCTAGAGAAAAGTCTGCTTGTGAGGAAGTGTGTACAGTAAGCAGGGCCAATAATAGGCCTGATAAAGTTGGCCAGCCAAAACTTATGTGCATCTCGTCTGGTGATGAAGAAGTCATGGTGTGGGAAAGATTGTCATCAATGGATGAAACTGCTCCTCTGATCATCTCTACTAAAATTTCAAGCCAGAAAGTTTTGCCAGAAGAGAAAGGAGCAGTTATACAGAATCCGGCACCGGGAAGGCCAGCTGGTGGCCTACTTCCTCCGGCTTTTGATGATGTCATCCACGTTATACGTCATAGCAGTTATCAAGTGGGGAGTGAGCAGCCGATGAAGGAATCTGTTGAAGTGGGAGCTCAAAATGTTGATGTTGGTAAGTTTATCTGTGTAGTAAGGGACGATCCAGAAATGGAAAATGTGAGCACTCGTTTGGCCCTTAAAGCTTCGAGTTGCTCTGAAGCTACTAGCTTGAAGTCAAATGTCTCTGACAAATTGGAACCCAAAAACTTTAGCTCTCCTCCTAACCTTAAGTCTCCAAGTTGCCCTGATGCTTTGAGCTTGAAATCTAGTACCATTGACTATACTGGCGTAAAGGAACAAGATGTGGAAGACCCTGATTCTGTAGTTTCAAAGTCTGATTACGCTGAGTACACCAGATATAACACTGCTACAGCGAAAGAGGAAACACCGGCAAAGGAAACTTTGGATGTTAAATCTTCAAAGCAGAGAGTTGAGGCACTTGAAGGGCTCTTAGAATTGTCTGCAGACTTGCTGCAGCAAAATAGATTGGAGGAACTTGCAGTTATACTGAAGCCATTTGGGAAAGATAAGGTCTCCCCAAGGGAGACAGCCATTTGGTTAGCAAAGAGTCTAAAAGGATTGATGATTGAGGAAAGTGGGGCACGGTGTTCATGAGGTTTATTCTTATCCTTGGTAATTAAGTTTTGCTTGTTTTTAATATTTGAATATGGTTTACTTGCTCATATCTTTTCATGTGCCCCTTGAGTCACGAGAACGAACAGGGTTTAAATCTTTTCTTCTCTTATTTTTTCAAGTCTAAGTCCTTTCATGTTGTTGTAAATAGTGACCATACAAGTTAATAACATCAACTTATGGTCAACTGTATGGACATGATGTGGCCAGGCAAAGTTGTAAACAATGAATAATGAATGTTCACCTACAATGTTTATGGATGTGAGTGGTACTATATCCAAATTTATGTAGAGTAATAGATAAAATAAAACACATGAATAATATTTAATAGTGGAACTTACTTCTTACTATTTGTACAAATAAAAATAAATCAAGAAAATTACATACTAAATTTTAATATGGAAAATCCTCTTATAATTTTGAGAAAAAAATTACGGGTCAAATTTTAAAAAATATTATATTACATTTAAGAATAATTATAATATAGTGTATTTTCAATGAGACTCTTTTCTATTACGATTTATAATATTACATAGAATTAGAGAATGTATCTCAAAACTCTAAAGTATACTCATACTATATTCTTAGATTTTTCTCACACAATTTTTTGTCTCCAACTACAAGAAGCTTCTGCTACAGCTGAAGAAATGTTTCAGCTCTCGATGCTATTCACGGTTGCATTTGTTCTGTTTATAGAGACTCATGGTGGAACAGCCAAGGGGTTAAAAGTCTTCCTCCCCTTTCTGACTTTTAGCAAAATGGAAGCCACATGCTTCCTAAGACAGAAACCACATGCTAATTAGCAATCAGAAACCAATTAAACCAATTCTTAATAGAAATTGATGATAAAGAAAAAGTTGACACCGGCGTGTTTATGAAAGCAGCATTCTCTTTTTTCCTTCACTGCAGATTAGCCAGGTATCGTCACTTTTGTCCGTAATTAATCTATGCCTGCATACGCAAGTGTAATTCGGGTCACACATAATGTTCTCGAAATCCGTTTCGCCTACGTCATAGCCTGGTGGGTCCCTTGTGTTTGGCAATGTTAACTGTTAAGGTTCCCAATGCATTGCTTCGAAGCTTCATGGAACCTTCCTATTCTACATCAAATTTTTACTAATATCTCAACCTGGCCTATGACCATATATAAACCCACTAATCACTACCCTTTATAGCCACCTACTAAATTCAGCGTAACCTATTCCTTCCTTCCTTCCCCATCCTCATAACCATTTCTATTTTTAACACTGCATCACTACCTCCTTCACCACCCTTCACAAGCTTCCATTACAAGACTTTGTCTGTTGTTTTTTAACAGACAACAACAGACAATAACTGCTCTAGCGTTAAAATTGTCCTGGCTTTTGGCTACTAGCCACAATAAGTACTCATAAGACAGATATACCCTTTTCTTTTCCAAAATCTCGACATGATGCCTCAACCTCTTGATAGCAGCACCACTACAACACCTAGGTCTTCTGCTACCCTTTGTGTTCAGATGCTGAAATGGACAATCGTTTGTCTCTTTCTTATCTTAGCTCTCATCTTCGCCATAGCCTGGTTTATCTTGCACCCCCGCGAACCGGGTTTTCGAGTCACCTCTCTTTCTGTGTCCAACTTCAATGCCACTGATTCACAACTCAGGGGCAAGTGCCAGATTGATCTGAACATAACAAACCCAAACAAGAAGATCAAAGTGGGGCTTGACAATTTTGAGTTCTTTGTGTGTTATGATGATGGCAAGGTGGAGCTCTCGGTGCCTGTGAAAGTAGTGCAGCAGCAACCCATAATCTACGTGGACAAGATGAGTTACAAGGAGATGAAGGTTGAGTTGAGTCTGGAGGAAACCCACACACCCCCAACCCCAACCAACGAGTTGGCATGGAACAAAGGGATGGTGAAGTTTAACGTGAATATGAAGGTTCGAGTTACATACGAAGATGGAATCTGGCCAACAAGGGAAAAGTTCTTGGACGTGTACTGTCATGTTGGGCTCGTTCCCGTGAAGGACACACCTAACAACCTCCTTGGTATTGGGAAGCAATGCCATGTTGATGTTACAAGTTAGAAGAGGAAGAGGAAGGGGAAGAAGAAGAATATGATGATGATGAAACGAAAGCAGCTTCATGGGAAGAATTGTCACGTGCATATTCTGGAATGTCTGCAGTAATTAACATCAGAGTTAAGAGAAAAATGAGTAGTGGGGGGACACAGAATAAGAATAAACAGAACCATATGTTGATACTCTTACTTCTGATGTTAGTTGCTGCAGATATTCCAGAATATGCACGAATTGTTAGTTTGCTTTGTTTGTATATATACATATGTATGTATTGTTTGGCTTCTTATTTTTGGGTGCTCCTTTGGGATTGTAAAGCTACGCTAATGGTAAAATTGAAGGGGGAAAAGTTTTTTGTATGTACTTTTCTCTGTTTCATTTTAGGAGCGAGAAAGATGGTTACTTTTTGTTTGGGGATAATACTATTAAATTTACTTTTCCAAATTCTAATATGTTGTTGCCCCTTTTTGTTCGAGTGGCGTGGATCGTTGAAGTTACCAGGTAAATCAGAAATGATGGAATATGAATTGGAGAATCTTAAAAACTAAGCCGTTGTTTGACGCCGATGCTTCTTTATTTAATTTGTTTAATATGCTTGTCATTGAAAATTAATATTATTTAATTAATTCATTACGTTTCATTATTACAAATGATATATACATGTATAAAGACTTTGATTATGTTAACAATTATCACGTTAAGACTTATTAAATAATGAAAATAGATAAATAAAACAAAAAAATTATATTATAAAAAATTTAATTTATATGCACTGACATTATTATTCAGTCAAATTTTACAGCTTGTATGACTTTTGAAGTAGTAGAGAAGAAAGTTAACTATGTTTACTAATAATATGAAAAAATATTATTAGATAATAGTATAAAAATATTTATATTGACAATATAATAAAATTAAACTCTATTACAAATACATTCATGTTAAATTCATATTTAAATATGTTGCAAAGTTGTAATTCATTATAATATGCGTTTCCCTATTTTCAACAAAGTTTTAGCAAGTCGTGGACTTTCAGCTCAATACTATCAATGCATGGGGAAATAACATCAGGTATGTTTTCATTCCTTTTTTTTTTTTTTTTTGTTTAACAAACTTCCGGTTTTGAAAAGCATGGTGATCCCCTAGGGACGGATCCAGGATTGGACTAATAAAATGAAGGGGTTAGAATGATAAAATTGAAAGTTAAAATATGTAAATGAAAATTTAAAAGTTTAAAAATTAAATATATCGTGCCTTTATCCGTCTCAAATCTGAAATGTTGCAGCATCAAAGGTGATATTTCACCTTCCCAAATATATATGATCTTCTATTTTCTTGTTTGACAGGGAAGAAGAGTGAAAACACAAAACTTACAAACATCAATGGTTAAAAAAATGGATGCTTTTACCATTACCTATGCCATGACATGGCTTAGAAGACGTGACCGACATGTGAGGAATCTCATTCCCATATAAGCTTACTGGGTAATGTGTCCTTAAATGCATAAAATATAGTAATATTATACTTAATTTATATTCTGAAAATATAATTTCCTCTAAATCTTTATCCAAATATTTATTCAAAATCTGATATCCAATTTCACAAGATTGAAATACCTTAATATAGAAAACTATATGACATCTCTATTAAACATGTTAATCATGAAAATATAAACTGTTTCGTCACTTAATCTAAATTTTAAATCTGAAAATCAACTTAATACTTAAAAACTGAACTATAAGTACATCTATGACTTGTTACATAAACTCAAATCAACTTTACCATTTTAAATCTATGTTTGTAAACTGAAAACATACACATAATTATTTCAAATACTAAAATCTAATACAACATCTGAAAATAATGCATGGTTTGGATCCTGCTTGCACATCTACTGGAGCCCTCTAGTACTAACATAAGCTTATACTAAGCCTTACTCCAAAATAAGACTCACCACTTGAAAAAGCTGAGTCAACTAAATTGAGTTGAAATTGAACCTGTAGCTGCAAATATGAGAGGGAGGGAGGGGTGAGTCAATGAACTCAGTGAGTGAGCTCTCACGCATCACCCACATAGGACAATCAAGAAACATACATATAATACTATGCATGCAACAATCAAAATCATTTTATATTTAAATATATAGCTATATAAGAAAACATTTCTCTTTTCATAAATTCATGAACAAACAATTGTAAACTCACAAGCAACATGAAATCATTTTAACTAAGGTGTGGCAGAGCCTAGGAAAACAATATATGCTGAGCCGAATAAGTACATATATAATAACCAAAAGCTATAAAATCAAACAATCCCTGTCGGACAAGCTGTGGGTACCTAACTAGGTCCCATTTTCTGTATCTGATATGGGGTGATATTGTCCTCTGACGGACAACTTGATACCAAGGTTAACAATCTCGTACAGCCATTAACTAATTATCTATTTCCTGATCTCTACCATCTAAACTAGTTTGACAAAACTCATAGCTGAAAAATGGGTACTCTGTCCTTGGCGGAAGCAAAGCCCCTAAATTCTTAATACACTTGGAGTTCTAGATTCATATAACTCTAACAATCTGATTTTAGCATAACTGTGGCCGTGAGGATCGTGCCCAAGGAATCACCCATTTGTAAGTAACCTTAACTCAAGCCCACAGAAACTGTGGCTGTGAGGAACATGCCCAATGTATCTGGTAATTGCTAAGAATCATGCTAAATTTCGTACCTCTTAGTACCATAAAACTGAAGTTCTAAGTTCAAATCTTGAACTAACATAACTTTCCATATACTTGATAATATAAATCATAGCTCAAAACACTAGGGCTCGAAATCATAAAGCTTGGAAATCATATAACATTTTTATCCGTAAAGCTGGGTTATACTCTTGTTTCACATTTCTCAAACATATATATTATTCGGATATTCCAAAGACTAGTCTAAAATCTCAAAACATAATAATTAAATTTGATATTCTAGAAATCTAGTCTAAAATCCAACATTTTATAAAAATATAGTGATATCATAAGCTCATAAAACACATTTGATAAAATAGAAAACTTGATACAAACCATATTTTCTTAATAAATCCTTTTTCAAACATGTAAAACCTTTTCCATAACACACAGCATAGCAATCATGATCCCATAGTTTTGTAAAACTCATTCTTTTATACTATCATCATGAATTAAATTTTTTCTAGCTTAACACAATCATATAAAAATCATGTTCTATACTTTTTCTTATCTCAAATTTCATATTTCACAAATATCGTGCATCAAACATAGTCATAATGGCTAAAATAAGGTCATGAGTTTGAACCCACTCAACGTTTAGAGCCGGGAGCATGTGGACAAGACCAACTTGACATTGAGAGCTTAGAATGACACTAACAACTGCCATAGAGCAACATAGACCAAAGATTAATCTCCGTTAATCTCTAAACAACTCTAACAACATTGGGGGATCACTCCCACTTGACAATAATAAAGGATAACAACAACCCATAACATGGGGGAGGAAAAGCATGGAAGAAACTAGCAAAAACCCTTATCTTTGATCTTGGAAGGAAAAAGATTAGGGTTAGATTGAGAGAGAAAGGGTTGCAAAAAAGAGGATTTCAAGTTTCTGCTTGTAGGAAGGAAGAAGCCCGAGTTGGGGCTTTTAAAGGGCTCATTAAACGAAACTGCATCGTTTTGCACTGTGCTGACATCAAATACATTAGCTACAGTAAGGATGTTCTGTAGAATTATACAGCAACAGTACCCAAACTTCATTTATTTTACTCTCCATTAACTTTAAAAGATAAATGTAAATAAGGAAATACCCCTCAATTGGATTCAAATAAAATATCATAAAAATCAAAATCCCAAAAAATCAAAATCTAAATCTTGGGTTTTAGTCCAAATCCGAGAATTGTCAAGATTTTCTAAACTTATGGGATAAAAATGAAACGTTTAAGCGCTTTATAAAATTCATTAAAAATAACTTTTTAACTTGTTTTCCTTTGTGGAACAATTACCAGGACTTTTGATCCTAAGAATTTGGCTCTAACATGTAGCCCTCCAAGGAGGTGTAGGGCCCAAACTTAGTGAAATCCAGGGATCGGAGGCCATACGAAACTCATCTACTGACATGTGTACCTAGGGTATTACAACCTACTTACCATTTTTTAGTTCTTCCTTGAAGCTTCAATGGCATTGGTTAATAAATTTCTATTCTTTATTTTTTTTTTTGCAGGGGGACTCCCAAATAAAGATGAAAAATTATCTTCATATAGATCTCAACTTGACAAATTGAAGGATGACAAGTCGAGAATATGGGGTCCATGAAAGAATAAGTGTAAAATTGATTTAAAGTTAATTATATGAGGAAATGATGATTGTTATTATTAAAATTAAAACTACATCCAATTCTTCCCTAATTATTATTGTTGTTGTTGAAAGAAAGACCATCGCCCTCCACTATCTCAGCCACTGAAAAGAAAGTCCAAGGTCTTGGCCATGGAGTACACCCTGGAATAACTTCCATGCAAATGTGGGTACCTTTCTATACAAGAATCAAAGAACTTGGCCAACACTTTTGCCAGAAGAGAGCTAATAGCAAAACCTGCTCAACCCATTCCAAAACTTAAGAACCTTTTCATCCTATAACTCTCGAAGTTTTAGCCAATGTACTAAAGCCTATGATCATGGTTGGAGAGTGTCTTCAATACTCAACAGATTTTCAAGGACAAAAACTATGTCATCATCCCCAAACACATACCATCTAACTTCAGAAGGGTCATCTCATGGCCCTCTACACTCTTCAAATGATGGAGATGGCAATTATAGGTGCTCAAGTGGCACTGATGTAAAGGATCATCATGGAGGTCGAAATACACAGGGCTTCACATAGGTAAAGGGTTTGCACAAGGTGGTCAAGGGTTTGTCATGGATTTCGTGGTGAATCTGGGTGGTTTCACGACATGGGTCTCACAATTATGGGGTTGACATTTGGAGACAATGGAGATGATTTTGTGTATGCCGGTACTAAAATATGTAATACAAAAATCTAACAAATGTTTGAATAATCAAATGTGCTATCCTAAAATCATGGGATTGCTACTGCATCCTTTATTAAAAATAAATAAATCAATAGGAATATGAAAAACCTAAGAGCCATAAAAAAAATAAAAACACACTAATTCAAGTACAAAAATGTTGAATGTTAAAAAGAAGCGGCGAGTTTTTTTTTTCCTCTCAAGTGTTTGAAAAGAAATGGAGAGGAATGATTGAGAAAGGAAGGAAAGTGGAAGGGAGGGAAGTGATTTCCCGTGTTAAATTGAAAGAAGAACGATTGCACAATGCTGTAAAGGTTGTATGACCCACCCAAAATTTTTCCTCCTTCATGTAAGCGAAAAATGAAAAGAGAAGCTGTAAGTTTTATACCATTCTCAACAATACCCTTCTGTAACATCCTTATCATCGTAAGCCAACCCAAAATAAAATCACAACCTAAGCCATGAAAACAAAATCAAAGCTTCAGTAAACAAAAGATGTAGATAGCAAAGATCCAAGGAAGTTATAAAAAAAGCATGAATAAAAAAGGGTCGTGGGTCTGCCATACATGAGTACGACCCCACACCACCATCAAGCAATTGCTGGATAGCTCAAATGCCACTTCTCCATCATGTGCGTCCACCGTCGCACCCTTCATCCAATCATTGCACCGCGCCATGTTACTGCATCTTAACCATTCTGTACCTCACCACGAACTAGATTCACTCTCTCTCCATGTATATTTGCCCCTCATAAGAACATCTTCATCAATAGTCCCATTTCAAATCCCATTTTTTACCTCACTATTTGTTATATCAGCACTATTTAATAAAAACATAATAAAATATAAAAATTGGGTAAGAGCGGGACTCTTCTCTCCAATAAAAGATCCCAATTTGAGCCACAACTTTAGTCCCACCTATTTTATAAATTTTTAAAAAATAATAGCATATTTCATCAAATATTTTTTAACATACTATTTTATTTTGGAGTTGAACAAAATTATAAATTTTAAATCTTTTTCATAATTTTATTAAAATTAATATTATTTTTTAAAATTAAACTATAGATAACATTTTCATACATTTAGTTTTTGAAAGTTAAATTAAAAAATTCAAACTAAATTAATTTAGGAACTATACTAAGTCTTCAAACTTAAATATCGAGAAAATGTCACATGATCAATAACACCACACCATTATATAAATTTAAAAATTACATTATAAACACAACCATAGTGCATAATTAAACATTAAAAAACTACAATAAGCTATTTAATGGGCATTGTGGAATTGTCATATATGTTCGACCAAGTCTGCTTGTAGTTATCGATCTTTGTGTTTATTACGAAGTTGGATATTGTTTTGGATATATCTTTCATACGGAGCAAAAGTTTTCTCGCCCAACTCTAGTTGTGATATGTCATTGTCCACATCATTGTAAGAAAGGAGTTGATCAAAGTTTCCAGCATACATGTCTCTTTCATCCTCAATAATCATGTTATGCAATATGATGCATGTTCTCATAATTTTGGCAAGCTTCCTCGTTTCCCAGAATCGTGCTGGACCATGTATAGTAGCAATGCGAGCCTGCAGCACTCCAAATGCTTGTTCCATGTCCTTTTATTGCCCTTCTTGGTACTTTGCAAATAACTTCCGCTTATCTCCTTGTGGCCAGGAAATTGTTTTAATGAATGTTGCCCATTCTAGATATGTACCATCACTTAAGTAGTATCCTATAGTGTAATTGTTACCATTAACAATGTAATTTATCTCAGGGGCATGACCATCTAAAACTTCATCAAACATTGGTGAACGATCCAACACATTGACATCATTGTTTGAGCTTATGACTCCAAAAAAAGCATGTCATATCTAAGGATCCGATGAAGCCATAGCTTCAAGTACTATAGTTGGAATCCCATGTTAACCACTTAGGTACATACCTTTCCATGCTTTTGGATAGTTTTTCCACTGCTAATGCATGCAATCAATACTACCTATCATGCCAGGGAAGCCACGATCCTGGCCCATTTGTAGTAAGTGTTGAATATTATTTGAGTTTGGCTTTTGCAAGTATTCAGTCTCAAATACCAAAATCACGTCTTAACGAACTTCTGTAAGCACTCAATTGCAGTGTTTTCGCTTATCTACACATAATCATCAACTGGCATCAATTGATACTCCATATGCCAACATACGCATGGTGGCTATGCATTTTTCCTCTGGGGATTAGCCTTTCTTCCCTACAGCATTGACTCATTACTGGAAATATGGATCCATATTTGAGAGGGATTCCACAATACGAAAAAAGGCGTGTCTTCTCATTCGGAATCTTCGCCGGAATATTTCAAGAGGGCAGACTGGACTAGGTGCAAAATAGTCCCTAAAAAGATGTTCATGCCCTGCTTCATTGTCTTTTTCTATCCTCTTACGAGTTCAAGAAGAAAAATGTTACTCATGTTGCTGCAGAATGAGTTCAAGTTAGTGCTCGTCTGAATCATCGAGCATAAAATCCTTAATCCAATCACTTGAAGACATTGGTCGGGTTAAATTGCCGAACATAATATCATCAACCAAATCTTTTCAGGACATGTTATTAGCATCATCAAAGTTTCCAGCCATATGTGGTAGTATATATTTTAGATGCGGTTATGAATGAAAATTTTTTGAGAGGGGACAGTGAGTGCAGATGAGATTTAAGACTTCAAGTAAAAGGTGGATGTAAGACGTTGTGAGCAGATGTGTATGAGTAGTGCTCCATATTTATAAGTTAGATTTACAACAACTAGTTTTGTAATGGTCAGTGATTTAACGACTAGTTTTATAATCTTGTATAATTAAAATATTAAATAAATGAAAAATTAAAATTAACATTTAAATTGAAAATGCAATAACAGTTGAATTAAAAATGCAGGGACATTTAAGTAAGGAATACAATGACACTTTAATTAAAAATAAAATGACACTTAAATTAAAAATGCAGTGACACTTAAATAAGGAATACAATGACACTTTAACAATACAATGGCACTATAAAAATAGAAATGACACTTAAATTAAGAATACAACCAATGTCTAAATTAATCATATTTTGACTTGATTTTCTCTATGAGTTTAGCATGAAGATAACGTTGCTCTTCAGTCATAAGAGAGGTGTTAGCATTAATAACTTGTATCTTTGTTTCTATTTCTCTAACCTCTACCACCTTTTCCTGTAATATCAATCTCCTTTCCTCCATGGTCTTAAAGTCCTCAAACATATCTAGTTTCCTAGATGTTTCAGATTTTAGTGTCCTAACCTTCTCATCCAAAGCATCTCCACACGCTTTAGATTTCGTCTTACCCTTTCACTTTGGTGCTTTGGTGCCCTGAGGACGAACTAGAAACTCTATAGTAACATCCTCATTTGCTATTGTTTTCAGATTTGACGAGGATGAGTATGCTCTAGAAGCACTTACCTTTGTTCTCTTTGAACCTCCACCCTGAGTTAATTGGGTTTTCCATTTCTGTTCCATCCGAAGCTCATTCCAGTGTCTCACAAAATTGCGTTTTTTTGTTATACTTAACTTGATAGAGATTGTGGGCCAACTCTATTATATCATTACTATTTGAACCGCTTCCTATTCTTCGAGATGCTTGATCATGACAACCACCGAATCCTTGAGCCCCTGCGTTAATCGTATGCCATTGCTTCTTGATTGTAGTCATCCCTCTTTTAATCAAGCCATAGTTGTTTTCCTCACAATATTTAAGGATTCAGTTCTAAGATGCATCACCTTTTTGGTCTGTACTAATCACAGGATCCTTTGACACATTTAACCAAGCACTTATTAGGAGTTTATCCTTTTCCCATTTCCAATAACCACTATCTTGGCCACAATGTTCAAACTGCTCATCATTGAGGTTGATAGCCTTTAGCCCATCGTGACTAGAAAATTTTGAATATTGTGAACTCAGAGTCAAATCTACAAGTGTTTAGGGAGACGGGTCAGATGATCCCCCAACATTAGGAGATCTAGATCCCGACCCCTTAGTTAGGATTGAAAAAGGAAAGATGGTATATCCGTATTTCCGAACATTGGGTTAAACATAGTGGGAATTTGGAATTTAGATGTTTGTGGATTTTGATTTTGTGGAAAAAAAAGGAAGTTGAAAATTAGAAGGAACTTGAAAACTGGAATTTTGATGGCCTGTGGAATTTTGATTTTGAAAGAAGTTTGGAATTTGAAAATTGGAATTTGGATTTTGAGGATTTGAAGGTTGAGAAATTTGGGTATTTGCATTTTGAGGGAAGTTGGCAATCTGTGAGTAATTGAGAAAAGAGTTTAAATTTGTTTGATTCGGATCCATTTTTTTGGTAACAAAATGGGACTAGAATTTGTGTGGAAAGAATTTGAGAAGTATTGGAGAGGAATGAAAGAAGTTGTGAAAAAAGAATTGAAGAGATGATATTTATAGAGTAAAAGTAAAAAAAAATTGAAATAATAACCAAAACGAATATAAATGGATAGTTTGTCTGATAAAATTCATACTGACACAAATATATGCATGTTAGCTTTCATTTCAAATTTCAGATTTTTAATTTCAAATTTTTAATATTATTTCTGCTATGTGTCAACACACCATGGCTTGGCTTCAAAATGGGACCAGTCCCACTAGCAAGGGACGCGTCCCACTTGGTGAACGGCCCAATTTCTTGCTCCAATAGCTGTCTCCAAAATGGGATGACTATGTGGGCCATGTAACGGTGGGTGGGACTCTGAAATACCATTGCTGGAGATGCTCTAACCCCCAACCAAACCCTCCAGAACCCAAGCCTACTGCAATAGTGTTTTCACGTTTCAATCAAACACATTTTTTTTGGTTCAAAACACACAAATGGTTTAAACTTTGGTCACTCTTTGTTTTAGTTTTTTGTGTTTTTAATCTTTTACCATGTTGGACTCAACATTAAATTGGGCTGGGTTTTTCTTTTTATTTTTTTCAGCCTTTTAAAATACTAATTAAACATGTTAAATATAATGATAAAAATTTGTCATTCAACATCATTGTCTTTATTTTTCCTCTTACTTTTTCATCCAAACAAACAAAAGAAACTTCCCCTCTGTTTTCATTCCTTTCATTTTCCTTTTTTCCAAACATACTCGATACAAATACAAATCCACTCAATTTCCTTTTAGTTTCTTTCCTCCATACACCCTAAGTGGCCGGCTCTATTTACCTTTTCATGATTGGCCACTAGACCTTTGTAGCACTTTTTTTTGGGATGTGCAGAGAGGGTTTTATGATAAAAACAAAACCCACATTTAAAAATTTTGAGGAATTGACCACTATTTCTAACGTTTAACATCCCGAGTTAAAAAATAATAATAATACAAACACCAGCCGCGAGGAAAAAGAGAAATGAAGAGACAACCACCATGTGCAAAAGAATCTACATGTAGTGCCTGCTATGCAAGTGATCTTTCTCTTGAGCATTTCCACGAAAGCGAGAAGGCCAAATGGGTGGTTCTCTGCCCAAATGTGTTTCTATGAACAAACCAATCACAAATACACCATTTTCTACATCTAAAACTTAAACACCAGTAAATTAATTTTTAGAAACAGTTGAAATGGAGAACCTTTTGAAATACGGAAACAAAACTAGTGTGGTTTGAAATTGGCTTGGGATTGGCCGAATGAGATGTGATCATGTGGACATAGGTTTATCCTCCATAATGTGTACGCATGAATATGGCCTTGTATTAGTGTTCAGGTCGACCCCACAGATTTTGTCTTCTAATCAGTTTGTGTGTACATTATTGGTACGAGGATAATATGATTTATATAAATTAAAAAAATATGATTTATATATGAAAAAATTATAAGCCATCCTAGAGTTAAGAAGAATTCATATTCTATTTTATTTATCATTTATCATTTTGATTTGAATTTAATTTTAATATATTAATAATATAAACCATCTAATAAAATTATTTTATATACATAACTTTTATTAGAGTATAAAACCATTCGTGTGTTTATTAGTAAAGGCACGCAAATGATTTTATACTTTAATAACTTTTAAAATAGGAGATGTCAAAGTCAATATTATTATTTATGCAATAATATATGATGGAATAATAGTACAAAAAATTAATATTGTTAATATATTAAAAATAAATCATTAATTTTATATGTTATTATTATTTTTTATCTTTACCATGCTTTTAATCAAAAAATATTGAATTGTAAAATAGTAAATAAAACAAAGTAGATTCTCTTATATATGTAAAAAGAGCTTCTTACAAAATAACTTGTATAAAAAGGTAACTCACAGATAAATTATTTTGTGTTTGGAAACACATAACATAAATAAGTGCTTATTTTAAATTGTAGTGCTTAATCTTTAAAAATTAAAATTAAAATTCCGCTGAAGGCTTTTAGTACTAACAATAACTCTTCGATAAGTCATAATAAGTTGTGTAACAATTAATTAAGTCTAAAGATGAACAAAATGATTTTTGACTAATGAAAAGTTAAACAAGTTATAAGCAATGCTATATATCCAAAAACGGAATATACGTCTTCTCTTATCATGAAAGCACTTAAAAATTTATTTGATTTATAATATAAATAAGAGTACATCTATATTTCATTCTTAAAAAATTTCATTTTAGTCCTTTAATTTTTAAAAGATTATATGCATACATTTTAGTTTTTAAAAGATTTTCAAGTCATAACATATTAATCTCTCTACCATAATTAATATCTTACAATATGTGATATGTATGTGCATCGTAAATATACAATTTTGATACTATATCTTGTATTTTAACATGAATTAGTATTTGGATGGTGAAGGTTATGATATATCAAATAAAGTGTGATGTACTACATACCGGATATTTAACCACTTTTGTAAAAAGTAGTTAGTTGTATTCAAAAGTATAATGAATGACCACATTTTATAAATTTAACTTAATGCCTAGTGTGATATACCACATTTTATATTTAAGCCTTTTCTTAGAAAAACTACTTCTATCTTTTTTCTCAATCCAACTCAATATTCACCACTTCAATAATCCCCCAAGCTACCAGCTTTGAATTTTTTTTTTTTCCCGATCAACGATTACGAAAAAGACTTGATGAGACAAAAGACTGGTGCATGGTCTGGTTCGAAAAGAGTCACTATCATTTGATAATCAATGCTCTATTTCTCACATAAGTTCACACCTAGCTTGGCCTTTAATTTAGTATCACTGGTCTCATCTGAAACACCACGACCTTCTTTTGTCAACACCCCACAGCATACGCAAATCAGATTCAATATACTCATTTGATTGCTAAAAAGTAAAAAGGCGCCATCGATTTTATATCGGAAAGAAACTGCCATAAGAAAAGTAACTATCTCTATTAGATAAGCATAAAAAGTGACTTACAAATAAAGATCTATGTAAGTGCTATCTCTCTTAGATAATATTGCTCCAATTTTTATTGAGCATTGTTATTTCAACATTTAAAAGTGAGTGTTTAATTAAAATACTCATTTTATTATTATTGGATGTGATGAATTGATATAAAAAGTGGAGCATACTATTATACCCAATAATAATGGATTGTGTATTTTGATTGGATATATATTTTTAGGTATTGAAATAATATTAGTTATTTTTTCTCTTTGCGGTCAATAAATGTGCAGCACTATTTACCTTTGCACGATTGGCAACTAGACCTTCGTAGCACTTGCATGAAAATATGTTCGTAGTTATATAATATAAATAGTAGTGCTGATTGATCAAATAATACAAACACGAGCCGTGAGGAACAAGAGAAATAAAAAAGCGACAATGTAATAACCACAAAGTGCATAGCTCATCCACATTAGCATTTGGGCAAAAATAAATCTGCATATGCTATGCAAGTCTTTCTCTCGAGCATTTCCACGAAAGCGAAGAGGCCAAATGGGTGGTTCTCTGCCCTGACATGTTTCCGTGAACAATCCAATTACACACGATTTTCTACATCTAAAACCTAAACACAGGTAAATTAATTTTTAGAAACATATGAAATGGAGAAAGTTGTGAAATACGAAAACAAAATTATTAGCGTGGTTTGGAATTGGTTCGGGAATATTTGAAGGGCTCCAATACGGCGAATGAGATGTGGTAGACATGGGTTTATCTGCCTGACCGGAAAAAAGAGAAAAGAAAAAAACGGATATAGGTTTATCCTCCATTAATAATTATTAAGTGTACGCGGTTCCATAGCCTTCAATCAAACTGTGCAATGCACATGCTATTATTTAATTTTAATGTTCAATATTTATATAATTTGAAAAATATTAAATAAATTTATTATATTAAGATTTTTTTTATAATTACTTATTTTTAATGGTTTAAAGAGACATATATACTTATCCTTCTCTAGTTTTTTAATTTTTATTTTGAAATTTATTTTAAAAAAGTAAATTAGATATATTATCTAATAGAAAATAAATACTATAGCCTTTATATTATTCACGCATAAAATCTTTTTAACCCTTTTAAACCCTTTTTGATGCAAATAAGTGATTAATTTAACATATAAAATTACCTCAATTTTTAATAATATGAATAAATAAAAAAAGAATAATAAAAACTAATTGCCAATCCAATAGAAATAAACTATGTATTGTTTTGTTTATTTACTAGTTTTTTTATTTATATCAAAGTTGGATGTTACAAAATATGTAAGTAATTATATACCATAATTTATCATCATGTCTTTGTTATTATTCATTTTTATTTATTATTTTATTAAAAATATTCAACATTATATTATTTAGATATTTTTGTGTACAAAATTTAAAGCAATTTAATATTTGAATTAAATCATTGTACTAAATAAATTATTAATACTTACACTGTCTAGTAATTATGTGAATATTAAAAATAAGATAAATAATAAATATTTTTATGTAGTTAAATTAATTTTTAATTAAATTTATAATAATAAATTTTAATAATATTATCAATTATCTTATATTAAGTATGTTTTTAATTAAAATAGAAGGAGATAATTTGATAAAATTAAAAAATAATTAATATAAGTGAAAGTGATAATAACTATAGGAGTACAAACAGTCACTGTCCTTTTTTCAATCTCCTTTTGCGTCTTTTACCTTCTTTAATTAGGCAACTCAAATATTCCCCACTTCAATAATTCCCCGACCTAGTTGCTTTGAATTTTTCTCGATCAACGATTACGAAAAAGACTTGATGAGACTGGTGCATTGTCCGGTTTGAAAGAGCCACTGTATACCATTCGATAATCAATGCTTTATTTCTCACATAAGTTCACATCTACCTTGGGCTTTAATTTAGTATCATTGATTTCATCTGAAACACCACGACCTTCTTTTGTCAACACCCCACAGCATACGCAAACCAGATTCAATACTCATTTGATTGCTAACAGGTAAAAGGGCCATCGATTTTATATCCGAAAGAAACTGCTATAAGAAAAGGAACTCTCTCCACTAGATAACCATTTGTATGTCTTCTGGGAACGCACCTACTGAAGTGTTATTTATAGGTAAATTACACTCACCTCGTATGTTTTGAGGTTTATGAAAATACAGCTTCCATCCCTTTTAGTTGTCCAGCTTATATTTAGATCCCTTTCGCTTATCAAATTTTAAGTAATTATATTATAGTCACACTCATGCTTTACAAAATATCATTACTAAACTTAATAAAATGATATTTTTATAATATTAATTGTTCTAATTAATAAAATTATAAAAATATCATTACAAAAATACTATCTTGTTAAGTTTACTAACGGTATTCTGTGATACAAAAATACTATCTTGTTAAGTTTAATAATGGTGTTCTATGAATGAAAAGTATGATTGTAATATAAATATTTAAAATCTGATAAGCAAAGGGGTATAAATGTAAACTAAATAATTAGAGGGGATATGAGTTATATTTTTATAAATCTCATGAGAGGTGAGTATAATTTACTTGGGATTTATTTACATAAAGTTGTCTCTGTCCATGATATTTTCATTGAGAAGACCATGCTCTTTTTTCTCATAATAATTTTTAGGGTTTTGTTAATCACGACCAAGGTTGAAGAAAATAGAATGTTTTGTTTTATTTATCTATTGAAAATTTTAAATTTTTTAACACATTTAATACATTAAAGCTTATAAAAATATATCTTTTCAATATAAAGTTTTCTTTCTTGTTCAAATCCTAATCAATGTTTAGGACAATGATTAGATAAACTCTAGTTTTATATTCAGGTAGCACCTTTTTTTTCCTCTAGAAACTGCTAATTAATTACTCTTCTTCTTTTAAAATATCTATCAATTTTAAATAAATATAGATATTAAAAAAATAATAAAAAATACATATTAATTAATATAGTACACTAATATTAAATAAAATGCTTTGAAAATGTTAAATTTATTAGGGGTGGTATTAAAAAAATTAATATTTTATTAAAATATGAAATTGATCGATATTTTAAAATATAAAATTATCTAAAAATGAACACATATTTTAAAACAGGGGAACTAAATAGCTACAGTTAATTAACTATCTTTTCTTCGTGTTGGGTCATAATTAATGGTCTCTATCGACAGTACCCGGGCTTGATCCATCATCAACTTGGGCTAGTTCTATGACAAAGTCAATGTAGAAGCGTGATCTGCTAACGGATTCTATTTTCAAATGGTTAATAATACTTCATGAAATGAAAACGTGTGGGATTGACTATGAACAATTCCATTATTTATTTAATTCCACATCTTTCCTATAAAAGTCAGCCCACTAAATTAAACATGACCTTTTACATTGTAATATATAGATATTGTAATAGCAGTGGGCCGGGGGAGATCGAGTGGGGTTATCTTCAAAGATTTGGAGATGAGGGGCAAGGTCAAGTACTTAAGTGGAAAGTCTCTCTATAAATGAGGGACATGAAGCAAGTGCATTGCCAGAGTTGCAGTTAATGTTCTCTTCAATTAAAATCTTGAGCACCATACCATATAGCTTTTATGTTATTTCTATACATTTGTGATAATAAAATTTGAATATATAATCTCATGCAAACTATTCAAATCCCTTGCTATTAGTCCACTTTTAGTGGTTTTATTACTTTTATGTTAAAACTCTGTACTTGAAGATAATTGTTGTTTAATTGAATACAATAAGTACATGCTACTTTTGTAGAAATATATGCTATGTAGGCATAAATTTATACTCAATAATATGGGCTCATATTTATTTTTTTTAACTATTAAATAAGAGGTAAACCTCAAGATGTAAAAATCATATTAATATATGTATATTTGTCATATTATAACGATCATGAGGTACATTAAAAGAATTTGGAAAAGGTTATGTCATGAGTCTTTATGTGTGCATTGTTCTTTATGATTGGATCAATTCTATGATTTAAGTAAAAGAACATGAGTCCCCCCTATACCTCATGTTTAGCAAGTGAATTAAGTTAGCACTTGACTTCTCACATTGTGCAACTAATCTAGCAGAATCAGGATCCCGGTAGCGGCTATCTTTGCGTGAGAGAGGCCTGGAGGAGATAGTTGTTTTCTTTTTTTGGGTCGAAAGGAGGATTTTTTTTTTATGGGGTCACGGAAAGGAGGAGATAGGTTGTTCAACATTTACGGTACGTTTGGGCTTTGATGGATCCAGTCCAAACCTCTTCACAACTTTGTACCTATTTTGTTTATGTCTGAATTATAGAATTGAGAGTTCAATAATGTTTTAATTAATTTAGTACAAAATATAATCCACTTAATATTACTAGTATTCTTTATTTATAAAATTCAAACTCAATTTTTAAAAATAAATATCAAACTATTCAAATCAGCTAAACTTTACTTACTCATCTTGCCAAAAGAAAAAGCTAAACTTTACCCACAATCATCAAATTTTCACTTACATACAAATGACGATGATTTTTCTTCACCTTTTGCCAAATAGATCAAGCACTATCCAATTTCGATCGATGTGAAAAATCTCAATTTTTATTACCATTGTATTTTTTTTCCTTTTTTATTTTTTTGCTTAAGATTCTTCTTCAATTGTGTCACTTTTTATCCGCACCACCGCCCAATCCAATCCCACCCCCTTCAAATAAAACAAAATTAAGATTCCCTCATGTTACATCTTTCTCGTAGTTATTTTTTCTTCCAAAATAAGCTAAATAAATAGATCAAGAACCATCCGATTCCATCCAATACCAAAAAAATTAAAAACAAATTCGTCTTTTCCTTCTAACCAAAGGAATCCTCGAACGTTATACCTTAGTTCCAATTCGGCAACACACACAATATCGCAACAACGAAAACCGCGTTGTTCGCGTGAAATCAAATCCACACACACAGACGCACTCACTCTCACCTCGATTCAACAGTGGTACTAGTGACTAGTCACACTCTTCTTCATTCTTCACTCTTCTTCAGTCTTCTTCACTCAGCTATGCAAGAACCTTCTAGAACCGCCACTGGCTACCCAGCCCCACCCTTCCACCACCCCAACGGCGGCCAACCACCACCAACCGCCACCGCATACCCCTATGCCGCTCCTCCCCCCTACCACCCTCAGCCCCAATACTACAACCCCCAACCACCACAACCACCCTACCGTTACTCCCCATCGAGATCCTTCTTCCGCGCCTTCGTCGCCACCATGATATGCGTCGCCGTCGTCTTCGGCGTCGTCCTCGTCATCACGTGGCTCGTCCTCCGCCCTTCCCTCCCTCACTTCACCATCACCACCCTCTCCCTCCGCAACCTCTCCACCTCCTCCCAATCAATCTCCGCCACGTGGCACCTCTCCTTCCACCTCCGCAACTCCAACCGCAAGATGACCGTTACCTACAACCCCCTCCGCCCTTCCCTCTTCTACCGCTCCAACTTCCTCGCCGATTCACAGCTCGCGCCCTTCAAGCAGGACACGAGGTCAGAAACCGCCGTTAACGCCACCTTGATTGCCGTCGGTGCTTACGTCGAGCCACGTGCCGTCGACGACCTCAACGCCGAGAGGTCTCGTGGCTCCGTCGCCTTCGACGTGCAGCTGCTTGCTTCCGCTTCGTTCCGATCCGGTTCGTGGCGGTTCAGGTCGCGCGTCCTCAAGGTTCTCTGCCGGAAGGTCCCCGTCGGCGTCTCGTCGAATTCGTCCTCCGGTGAGCTTGTCGGCGGAGCCAGGGAGTGCCAGGTGTGGACTTGACTTGCTTCTCGGGGTGGCCTTTTATTTTTTTTGGAAACCCTAGGTCGGAAAATTGGGGAAATTTAAGATTGATTTTGCTTCGTTTTGTATCTTAACGGTGGTGTCTTGAAAGCTTTTCTTAGAGCTGTGCCTTTTTTATTTTTTTTTGTGCGTTAGAGTTTGATTTGGATAATGATGCTTAGTTTATTATAGTATTGTTGTATATAATTCGACTTAGTTATTTGCATTTTTCGTTCTCCTTCAAGTCAATTGAGATTTGGAAACGTGTGTGACCCATAGGGTCTGGATTACTGAGCGAATGACTGGTCTATTATCTGCTGAATGTAAATCTAATTGTTTATTGTTTGTCTTTTGATGGGTTTTATTTGGATTATGACAAACCATTCACTTGTCAATTGTCATAATACTATGAGAATAGAAAAAGAAATATATATCTTATGAAGACACTGATTTTAAGTAAATTAATTTATGCCTTGTTTGTTGGTTATCATCATCCAGTGTCTTGCATAAATAAATCCTTGATTGCATCATTAGCTCAGTTAATGGCTATATTAGGTATTTGACCATTTTGAGTTGAGTTGAGTTGTATATTGACTATTGCTGGAGAAAGTAAATCGACCTCCCAGTTGACTGGTAAATCCATTTCTAGGTATGGTGTTGGCTGTAGCCTGTAGGCTGTTTTCTTGATATTCTTTCCTAGACCAGGTTGATGAATAATGACAAATGGAGTTCATTATTCTGAAAGAAACAAAGCTTTGGGTTCCGACTTTTGTCTCATTCTGTTACATTGAAACCTGTGAACTTATTATAGTATTATCATTATCATAGGATTAATCTAGAACTTTGGTATGCCCCCTTTTATATATTAGAGAGGCTTAATATGGCAGGACACTGTAGCACCGTCTGATCATGTTGCTGACCCCACTTTGTGGGACAAGCCTTAGGAGTTGCTTGGTATGTCCTCATTTGTAAGAATATATTGGGTTGTAGTAGTTATTTTTTAGCTGAGTCTTTCCGGTATACAAAGTTGCAAACTGAACGTCTATTGTTGATTGAGTAATTATTTAAGAGACTTCATGAGTCTAGACGAGGGACATTTCTTATTGCTCTGCTCCCTTTTCAATCTTAATAGTTAAATAATTATCGGAAAAGGAAAATGCCAAGCAGGTTATATTTCTAAAATTAAGGATTGATGTTGATAACATAGGTTGTAGGGCTTGGGATGTCCTCTCACTCTGCTGAATTCCTATTTATTACGAGCTGGCTATCCATGGGGTGTCAGGTGAGTCTGCTTAGGATGGTTTAGTCGGTCCTATAGGACGGATTCATTAACCTGTTGAAACTAACATTCTTTTTACGGTGCTATTTATTTTTATTAATTGACTAATTGAAAAATAATTTGGGGCTTTCTGATTTGGAGATTGAAGGAGTGATGAATGTGATAAAACCTGAAAGAATTTGACTGTGATAACAATTGATCAGTTTTTTGGAGTTTAGTTTTTGTGTATGCATCGGTTGTTTGCTCTAGGGTCACCAACTTTAGAATTAGTGCATAACCTTTGCTAAAATACTGGTGTGCTTTTTGACTTTCGTCAAAGAAATAGGCAAAGATGAGTCTTTTAGCATTTGATGTGTATAGTTGAGGCAGGCATTGAGGTGAATATGAACAATCTTTCTGAAAACATTCTCCTTTATTTCAATTTACCCCAATAAATACTGATTACCACGCATGGCACTCAATAGCTAATACGAAGACAAATGCATAGTTGATGTAGCATAAAAACCCTGGGATTAGTCTGTAGCTTGTAATAGGGGAGAAAAGAATGGCAAAAAGAGATCTGATACATAGCGTAAAGGGGGATCAATCCACTATTACAGCCATTAAATGCCTTTTGCTGCAAAGATTTTATTTATTTATTTATTTTTTTTATAGACTCTTTTACAGGAAAAGATTAGCTATCTTTATTTAAATCTTGTCTGAGAGTCTAAATTGTTCAATATGAATAGTCAAAGTCAACTTGTACCAATAGAAACTAATACACATGAATGCAGAATAACATTGTTGCTGTAATCCAGCCACAGATCGTGAACAGTACTATTATAACATGAACAATTGCCAGGCTGAACTGCAGCCCAAGGTATAACTTAATTAGTTCTGCATCAGAAGTCCCCCTGCCCCCTTGAGGCATTGACAGTTAATTTGGTAATATTTTTACTTGTCTTAATTTGAAAGAGCTGCAATATGATTATTCTATTCACTATCAGATGTTGTGATTGTCAATTGTCATTAAGCCATCTTTGTTCATTTAAATCCACTGCAGGACTGCAGTTGGTTTGATGGATGAAATGGTTTTTTGATTTATGATCTGGAAAACTTTTGTGCTTTATTGCTGTTCTCATGAATATTTTCTGTCCACCTTGTAAAATGAATGCAAGAGCTGTTTGTAGATTACTTGTTAGGAATTAGGAGTCAGCTTCAAATAATGAAGGAAAATGCCAAATCACCAACTGGGTGGCCCTTTTTTTTATTATTGCTAAAAGGTTCAAGCAAGTTTATTAAACAGGTGATCTAGCAATGCTCACATATGCATACAACTATTAAAGGTTTAATTATACTACAGATCCTTATAGTTTCACTCAAATTTCAATTAGGTTCCTATAGTTTAAAAACTTTTAACCAGGTCCTTATACTGTCTAAAATTTTTCAATCAAGTCCCTCAAGATCATATCTGTTACAAAAAAACAATATTCTGTCTCCATCTCTCATCATTCTCCATCCTCCCTTCCCTCCACCTCCGGCCACCCAAACTACCAAATTGTGAACTTGTCATAGACTATTGTTCTATTGTAAACCTTGTTCAAATTGTAAACCTTCTCAACCTTGTCTCTTTCACTGCTGCAAAATCAACTTCTTCCCTCTCACCACGGCGGCCACACGGTCAGCCACCATCTTCTCTGCCGGTCACCTAGCATGCAAGCCTTTGTCTAGAAAAAGGTCCCCTAATGAATTTCAATGACAAACCCACAAGTGAAAACGTCACTCCCCCTTAACACCCCTTCATCCTCATTTGGTTCACTGCAGCTCCAATCACTCAAGCCCAAAACTTTAGTCTGCTTCCATCTTGCAAATACTATCTCGGTCCTAAATCTTGCAAGTTTCAGATCTGAGTTCCCAGTAAAAACAACAAAAGTATAACAATGAGTGGTGAATACCCACTCCGTGGACCTTGAATGTCAGGCGGCAATCGTGAACAAGATAGGGTCTTTCTCCCCTCCATCATTCTAATATTCTAATGTTCACCCCCACTGATGGGTTAGAAGGATGGAAGAGGATGATGATGTGTGGGTGTCTAGTGTCCACTGCATTAAAAAGGTGTATTGATGTTCTGTATTATTTTTAGCCATGTATTTTTTATTTTATATATATTAAACGATTTAGATCAATAAGGTTTATAGTGTACCCGACTATATCAAGTGCATCTCAATATTGACCATAAACTTTTTGTAACGGCTGTGATCTTGAAGGACGTGATTGAAAAATTTTAGACAATATAAGGACCTGGTTAAAAGTTTTTAAACTATAGGGACCTAACTGAAAATTGAGTGAAACTATAGGGACCTGCGGTATAATTAAACCATTCTTAAATGCCTTCAAGATTCACATTTCATGGTAGTGCTTGGTTGTTGGTGCCCTCTTACTGTTTTTAGTTGGTGGGAGGGGACCGGGCAGTTTACCAAGTTTCTGTTATGGTCCAATTCTGAACTGTAACAGATATCAGGGCTTTGCAATATTTGATTGATTACAATTCTATATATTCCATTTACTATAGAAGTTCCCAGGGAGTATTTGTGAAACTGAAGTGAATGCGTACAGCATGTGCACACACATTATCAGTATAGCTGCCTGAAATGCTAAAAATTATGTTCTTTTCTTCCTCTTTATTGGGGGAAGTTGGGCCATCGGGGAGCAAGTTTTATTGGCATTGTATTTTTGGTGTATTGTCTGCCCATAGGAGATACCAGATCATGTGAAATTGAGGAACACTGTTTTCTGGACTGATGTAAAAAATACTGTCTTAATAGTTTTTCCTTTCCATTTATTTTGAAATTACGTTATGAAAGGAAGATAAGAGTCTTGCCAATTCTACTACATCTTTTTAAAGAAGGTTGCATTTGGTGTGGGAGTAGAAGTGGAGAAAATTTTTTATGAATGTGCTTCATATGTAATTGTAATAATTACATATGAAGCACATTTATGATGCACATTCATGAAAAATTTCTCCATTTTTATTCCCCAACCAAACACACCCTAAAGGTTATGGAATGTATGTAAAGTGAAAAACTCTTTAAACGATTACACTTTGCCAAAGGTGTGCCTGTTGGGAATTGTTTGTGGTTGGTTGGTAAGCAACTTGATCTACTTGTTCTATCCATCTATGAAGATGAAATTGCTTTTGAATTTGTGTTTGTAGTCTTCATTGTCTATATCCGAGGATAGAAATCTTCTGTTTCCAAATCATGTTCTCTTTCTGTCAATATTATCTTCCACCCCTATGTCCGCACTTCTGGTCCTAGTTTTGTTTGGTGCACCAAAAGCCAACATTTGGTCTTGTGATGGGTGAGATGTGAAGAACTAATTATGATGAAATTCTTAACCGTCCTTTTTGATTGTCTTGAAGTGGGTGAGCTCTAGGCAAGAGACTTGACTTTTTTTCTTTTTCTGGTAAGCAACTCGAACAATCCTGGAGAAAAATTAGCTGATGATTGCAAGTGGTTATATTTTTTTATACAGTGTTTACTGTTTTAGTCCAGAAGGAAAAAGGAATATATTGATGGGGAATGCAGGGATAGGGGACATGCAAATAAGAGGCGAGTGTGACCTAGTTTGGGCTGGTTTTGGATTGAAACCGATCCTTCTCTTTGTCATCCCCTTTCCCGTCTAACTTGTTTTTGGGTATTGGAATCTCTCATCACTAAGGTGATATCATGTGAGTTTCTTTGCTTTATTCTCTTTGTTTCCAGATGCTACTTTGACATAATAGGGTCCGGTCCGAAGAAATTAACCTCTGGTTCCATTCAGCACCAAAAAATAAAACTTTTTAGGCATGTTCGAATGAAGGGTTGCGAAGAAAGGGAGAAAGAAGACATTTTACATTTTTTAATTTAGAGTTAATACAAATTTAGTGAAGTTTGAAATAAAATGATAGATAAGCAATCATCAGTATTTCAATTTATTTTTTTATTTTGTCAATTTAAATTAAAATATGTTTTCTTAAAATGATAACTCATCCTCTCTTTTCTTTCTCTCTATAGTACTTCCTCCCAGGCATAACCTTATCACACGACGATGAGGATGTTTTGTATGGGAATGGCAAAGGCCTTTACGTTTGACGCTTGCAATAGGTGGAATGCCTAAAGCGCCTTACGCTTGGTGCTTCTATATTTAGCATGTTTGATTTTTCATTTACAAAACTTCAAACTCGTGGTTTTGCCCAAAGTTACTCACGTAAATTTTCGCCCAAATAGAGTTGCAAATAAAAATCCAAACATGGATGTGATAAAGTTGGAAATATACGGTGGAATATCGAGATGCCATTCATGCCAACTGGCTGGCTAGTATAATATTAGTGTCTATATTCGAAAACTGCAGTATACTGAAAGAACAATGCCAGTGAAATTGAGCATACAGTACTTAATTTGTTCCCAAATAGAAGTTCATTTGGAAATACTGATACATTAAAATTCAATGGATCAGTTTGTCCAAATCCAAATGAAATTATATTTGGGATTAAAGGGGCTTCTATATCAATTTCCTAGTCTTCCTCAACCTTCTAGGCTCTAGCAATGCACATATGAGGAAAAGAGAGCTTTCAGTATGATTTGTGATTTCCAAGAACATTGAATAGTCACGTTGACAGCCACAATATCATCAAAATACACTGACTGGGCAAAATTAACGAATCATGCAAAAAAGGGGGCAGAAAGTGACCAGAAAGTGGCCATGCATTAGAAAGACATGATTTGCGTACAAAATTTCCAAAAGGCCTACATGTCTACCTTGAAAGGTAAGGCAAATTTGGGACTAAGCGGTTGTTTTCCCCACACTTATCCATCACCCACTTCCACCCACCATCAATTGTGATAATGATTAATAGTATTATGAATCTAATCTAAGATGACAACTACATGGGCTGTCAAGGTCCCCACAAGTTAGTTTCTCTGTCTACCTCTATCTAATCAAATTTTGTTGGAGACAAAATGTGAGATTAGAATTTGAGTTTCCATTGCTTCCATTTTTTTTTAATTCAAGAAGTTTATACTCCATTTTCTATTAAATGTCTACTTTTAAATTTTTTTTATTATATTTGTACTCTTAATAAGCTGGACAATATTATTATTTTTTTCTTTTATACTCTTATTATGTGTATGAGAATGAGGGTGTAGAAGGATTAAGTATGAGAAAGAGTGTTAAGGAAAAGAGAGGAATTCAGAGATAAGAACTTTGTAAAATGCATTTTTTTCCCCTTTATATTCAAGCTTATTTGATCATTTTTCAGTTTATATGTATAGGTGAAAATGGACACTTATTAGAGAATGAAGATAATAATATTGAAGAAAACATTCATTTTCACCAGAAAAAGGAAAATCTTAAAATCAAATTCGACTAATTCACCATGCTATGATCGAAAGGCCACTTAAGTAAACGAACACCTATTGGCCACTACATCCATCTCAATTAGTTATGTAAAACATGCTAGGGTTCACATTTTCATCTATCGTTTGTTGGAAAAAGGCCCCCCTTGATGGCTTGGAAAACGATGCACTTGTCCCTTTGCATATGCATACTCCTACCTTCCAATGGTGCCATCGCAAACATCGGTGCGGACTTGACTGTGACTCGAAATTTCAGCGAACATCCGTTGATTTTGACCTTGTCTTAGCCTTTCGTTATTTTATTTTTTATTTTTCCAAATGCACGCATATTGGTTAGCTAAAAATGCACGTATATTGGATAGCTAAAGTTCAAATAAATAGATAAATAAAAAGAAAAGAAATAGTAGAAGGGCAAATCAAATTTAATGACAATCAATGTAATTTGGCAAGAAATCAGATCACCTATGCCTCTATTTCTTAGTGGGTGGCACATAACCAATTAGTTTTTTGCTGATTGCTTATTTCAGTCAAAGTAACAAGAAATCTCTTTAGCAAACTGGTTTCACAATCCATTCTTACGATCGAAAGAAAAGTATTATCTGCATATTATATTTCTCGGATTTCGTGTCAACATATTCTCTTTTTTGATTATTAGGAGAGTGTAAAAACAAAATAAAAGAGGGTTGATAGTCCATCTAGTGTTATTACGACATTCGGGAAATAATATATTTAAGATAACATTACATTCAAGAGGAAAGGATCATTTCGTTTTATAAGATCTATAATGCAAAACAGTACACATAATTAGACATCTCATTCTCCATTTCTACACTCAGAAGAAGAACCTATGTGAGATCTTTGTGACTGCAATGCCTCTACTGGCTACCCCTAATGCCATGGATCCAATGCATGTCTAATTCTTCATGGAGACTGTGCTGGCTGTCTCCCCTAGTAAAGAAGTTTCTTCACCTTACACCTGGTGTTTAAGTCAAAACCTTTACGAGTTGAGGGCAACATTGTAAAAATTCTCTTCATTCTTAATAAGGAATTTTGTCTGAATTTAGACTCTAGACCCATGGCATAGCCACATCATATATTCTCTGTAAAATCTTGAGCCATTACCATACATGAGCTACTGAACAGAGCACGGCTTCGCTAATTACTACGATAATAATTTTGAGAAGTTTCCTGATATAGTGTTATATTTCTAACAGTTTCTAACAGTTAAAATTACATAAAAATAATATACATTTTAAAATAATGTCAGTCATTGAGTTACATTTCATGTAACCATAACTCATAATTAATGTTAAGACCAAGGTGAGATCTTCATAGTTCATGTAATACGCTCCAAGGCCAAGAGCTCTTTGCACATGCCCACCCGTATTTCTATGGTTGTACTTTTCCCTATATGAGATAATGATGATTTTTGTTCCCTGATTTGATTTGACATCCAACCTTGAGTTTTGTTGAGGTGATTTACTTCCGTATGAAATCAATTTCCTGATTGAAATAATTATTTCTTAATAGATTCGCGTAAGCTTTATGGCATTAGGTATAATTCGAGACCATTTTTTTCATAAGTAATTTTACATATGTAACCAAACACACCATAAAATTCAAAAAAAACCCGATCAATGGCATAAAATGCAAATGTAACCAAATCTGCAAGTTAAGAGTAACCTCTTCCAACGACAATCGTATCAGATAATTGTAAATAATTTGTTCCTTTGCCTATATATAATGCACATGCACTTGATTGTTCGAAACATTCTCCAAACTGGTGAGTCCATTACAAGCAAAGCAACACCTTTTTTTTTTCACTTCCCTTAGTCCCTCATCATACTCACACTCACGACAACATACAACAACATCAACAACAACAACAAAAACCACTCTTACATTACACCCATCATTATTGCCCAAACACAACATTTCACACTAACAATTCAACAACACAAACCCAACACAAATTAACAAAACCATGTCCAAGGACTGCGGCGGCCACCACCACGAAGAACACTGCCACCAGCAGCTCCACCGCCGCGTGGCGGCCGCAATCCTCGGCTTCGTCATCCTCGTACTCCTCGTAATCTTCCTTATATGGATCATCCTACGCCCCACCAAGCCCCGCTTCATCCTCCAAGACGCCACCGTCTACGCCTTCAATCTCTCCACCACCGCCGCGGAACCAACGCCGAACACGCTTTCCACCACCATGCAAGTGACCCTCTCATCCTTCAACCCAAACCAACGCATCGGAATCTACTACACCAAGCTCGACGTGTACGCCTCGTACCGCGGCCAGCAGATCTCGCTGGCGACGGAGCTGCCGGCGTCGTACCAGGGCCACCGAGACCTCACGGTGTGGTCGCCGTTCTTGTACGGAACCGCCGTGCCGGTGTCGCCGTACTTGTTGGGGTCACTGCAACAGGACCAGACAGCTGGTGGAGTGCTGGTCAACGTGAAAGTCAACGGGAGGGTGAAGTGGAAGGTGGGGACTTGGACCTCCGGGAGGTACCATGTGTATGCTAACTGTCCGGCGTATATAAGGTTCGCCGCCGCCACCGACAGAGATAATGCCGTCGGAGTTGCGGCGGCTCCGGAGGAGTTGAAGCTTGCATCACCGGGGGTGAAGCTTCAACTTGTGCAAAGTTGCACAGTTGATGTTTAAGCAGTAATAATAATAATATTACAATAATGGGTAATTAAAGTAACTCGAGTTGATTCATATAAATTAATATTAAAAGTTTATAAATTCTAGGTGCTGGTGATGCTTTCGTTAGTTGTTAGCTCTTCTCTCTGTTGGTTCTCAACCGTTTACATTTATTCGCAAGATGTCCTATAAATATTGTTTGTTTTTGGGAAGTGAATGGACAAAGAGTCCTTGAAGTATTATGTGTATGAAAAGTTTATACGTGAATTTGCACAAGATTTTCTTTTTGTCATTTGTCAGGAATGTCAAGGGGCGAGAGGGGAATAAATAGGAATGATGTCAATTGGGGGAATGTCAACTGGGAGAAAGAGGATAAGGCTAAGGGAGTGTTTGGTTGGGAGAAAAATAATTTGTAAGTTTTCTTGCATGATCTATAAATGTTTTATGTCTACACTTGTTTCTATCTCCTTTTTTTTTCTTCACACTTAAATAGATATCCGTGGATATTCATCTGCGTTCAATATCTGTGGATATTTCTTAAACACTGATTGAGATAAGTGATTGAGATAAGAGATAAAACATTAAATTCACTTTTAATGAATATTTAGAAAACAACTAAGAATATCTCTTAAAACTCTCTAAGTTTGGGTTTTAGAAGCAAAATGATGACAAAGAAGAATTTAATTTATAGAATAAAATTTTCAAAATTTACTCACAGATCTCTCATTTTTCTCTCTTATCCACTAAGATCCAAACTCACAGGCCTACCTTATTGCATGTGGTTTGTCCTTGCTTGATTTAATCATTTTTCGGGTGTGATCTTTAAGTTTGTACTTTTAACAAATTTGGTCTGTACTTTTTAGTTTCCTGTGCTTCATTTTCCGGTCTATAACTTCATGCATATCTTAATATTTTCCCATATTCACGTTAGTAATACAGTTTTTATGGTGAGTGAAGAAAAAAATTGCAAATGTGAAGTGACTCGAATTTGATGCAATCGGTATAGGTCGTCTACGCTGTTGACCAATGTCTGCTTGGGACCTTGTTCATTTCCGTACATTGGGACCTTGCTCTAGGGATATAAAAGAACGATGGGGATTTCATTGGAATTTGGAAGTTTAAAAGAGCGTTTCTAAAAACCGTGCCTTACATCGAGATCCAGTTTTTTGAGAGCTTATTATGATCGAATTGTTTGATGCATTGCAAGTTGATTCATGGGTTTATTGTTTCAATGTTATATGTGTTCATTCTCGTATAATTTACCAAACAACTTGAAACTACTACCACATGATGTACTCCTATGAGTATAAATCACAACAAACCTCTCAAAACAAAAATTTATAGCACATTTAATTTAGCATTATTATTATTCAGTCTCTTAAATTCCAGCATATCTTTTGGATCATGTCCTCCGTTCATACAGCACATATCAACAGAGATCGCATTCAAGAACTTAATTATATACCTTTTACACTTTACACGTTGTTATTCAAATTTTCTGGCTTGTTCGCCATGCCTATTCTTGTTATCATTGCTATCATTTCACTCTTTGAAATACTACCATAATATAATAATTCAACAAGAACAAAGGAAAGCGAGTAAGAGTAAATTCTTGACTTGCACAAACCTTAGCATTTGCAATAGCACAATATATACACAATACATGGTGAGAATATATTGTTATGTTAGGTGTGGGATAGGCTTTTTGTGGACCACATGGCATCGGAATATATCATAGCAGAGGTTACTGTTTGATACACTTTTTAAGTCATTCGTTGGGATAGGCATAATAAATAAATGCACGAGTTTGAGTAAGAAGAAATATTCATGGTAGTTTCTTTTACCAGCAGCAGCTTTTACAAAAAAAAGTAAGTTCTTGCAGTTTCTAAAAGGAGAGATGGATTAACTTGTCCCACCAACCTTCACTTATGACTCACCTTATGGTGTATAAACACGAGGGACAGGTGTGGTTGGGTACATGGTGAGTGATTGGAGGCTTGGAGGTTTGGAACTCTCTTTCAGTGGCCCATTTCCCATTGCCTGCTCTGTATAGTTCCATCCTTCATTCTTCTATCGAAAATATACCAATCCAAGTCTTGTCACTGGTAAACATGCAATATAATGACAGCTAAAAGTGAAAGAAAATACTTTAAAAAAGCTCCTTTTTCACTGATTTTAAATACTATAAATTGAATTTATTTTTATTCCTATACAAGAAAGGTCAACATTTAGGCTATGAATAAAGTTGCCTCTCTTCATCCTCTACTAGTGTATCTATTTATAGGGGATAGGGGTGATATGTGTTATTAATACAGATGATAAAGTGGACTTGGACTATGTGGGTAAGAAATCTGGACGGACCACAAGCCCCTCGACCTGAAATCTGAAAACAAAGAGGCTAAATAACTACCCAGAGATAGCATTAGTCCAGTTTTACCAGCCGGGCCAATTTATCGATCGATATCACTATTTTCATTTAAAACTTAGAACGCTGGATTCCCAGTGTTCTACAATTTCAAGTTATATACATTTAATTTGTGAATATATTCATTCACTAAGTTTACTTTGGTAGTTGAGTGATTAAGATTGGTCTTCCAAAGTTCAGTACTTTACAATAAATTTGTACTTAAATTAGATGTTATGTATATGTACAGATGTAAATAATCCTACTCAGTCAATATTATGTGCAGTTGGACGAATTTTTTTTCATGCATTTAAACCTTTTAACAGTAAGTTCATGAATTGTACTTGATCATAAATGCTGCATCAAAGTAAGTATTCAATAAAGTGAAGGAGAGATGGTCTGAATTGAATTGGGCACTCCAAACAAACAATTGGCAACTTGATGAGAACATGATGCAATGTCAGCTGGCCTGTTGCCTCAATATTTAGGATCTGCTATTGGGAAAGAACACACTCATCTTTTTTTTATGCTATGGTGTGATCAAAAGTTCATAGTCGTCTTCTCTTTGGCCTCTATCTCTTTGTCATTAGTGTTAAATCCAGAACTATACAGTCTAGAAAAAAAAAAGTGGGCCAAAGAAAACATAACATCGACACCAGATATATATGGTAACGAATTAAAGCCGGTAAAAATGTAGTTTGGATACCCTTTTTCATCTTGGTGAAATGAAAAGAGTTCTTGGAAAAGACCTATCAGAAGAGTTCTTTAAGAAGATAGACAATAACTTTATGGTTGATGATAAAATATGACTACATAAGCAGATGCTTCAAAATCAAAACTGTGGTCTGAATAATTCTATTAGGTATGAAAAGTAACTTCTGAAAAGAATAATTTATCTATAGTTTGCCTCTTCCCTTCTTGTTTTGTTTCCTTTTTTCTTTTTCTTTTTTTTTTCTGTTTCCTTTTCAGATTGTACTGGACACTGATGGGCCTGGGCTTAATAGCCCTGTCCTGATTATTTCTGTTAACTTGCATTGGTTGTGATTGTGAAACTGTGACCCATTACACTGCATTAGCGAGTTCTATACAAGTCTAAGCCCTGAGCCCATAATGATGTGACTTGATTTCACATTGTCATTGTCATTGTCATTGTCGTTCCTAGGCAGCAATTGGCAAACAAACTCTTCCCGAAGGCTCAAAAGAATCACACTCAAAAAAGGAAAGAAGAAGAAAAGTAACTTTTGGGTCGGTTTCTTCCCTCCATCATCAATGAGTCCATGCATAATGATTAGTACTTTTTGAAATAATTGCCTTTGGTATTTACGGGAAGCTGAGGAAGACAGGATTTTAAGCAATCTGAAGTACTACATAGCAATTGGCAAACAAGTTTTTCCAAAACACCGGGCACTGAGTTTCATGCACACACTTTCAATGGACCTTCAAAGCTATGTCTCTTCATTAAGGATGACCCCTTATGCATTATAGAGGGAAATAATATTATGGTGTGATAATGTGGGCCTTCACAAGACGCATCTGCATCTTTTCTTAATCAAACGATATTGACCAGCAAAATAATAATAATAATAATAATAATAACAATAATTATAAGAAGAAGAAGAAGAAGAAGTTAAAAGGATGGATGTTGTTCTTGATAAATGGCATTCATATGTTTCCTTACACAAAATGCTTGATTTTGCATTTGTAGTTTGATTCTAGCATAGATAGTATGGATCACTCACAATATCTCCTTGTTCGCATTGTAAAATTTTCTATCGTTGCTTTGTTAGTTTGATATTTGATATCCTTGCATAGCTCTTAGTGTACACAAATCAAGTCAATTGAGCTAATTAATAGTTTAAGCGACAATTGTCATGACCCGACTTAGAAACGTGACCAACACGTAAGGGATTGGGTCCTCACGTAAGGAATTGGGTCCTCATGTAAACTTTTTGGGTGACGTGACTTACTCAATGCATAAATTATTATCATTTTCATTCTTAAAACATAATTTCATCTAGACCATTATTAATATCTCAATTTCAATCACACTATTTGAATTTATAAAACTGGAATATTTCCACATACATAAACACAAATCTATCTTGATCAAATTCAACATGAGCTACAATAATTGGTGGAAGCATAAACTATTCCATTTAGGGATCTTAGTTTTATGAAAATCAATTTAATACTTGAAAACTAAATAATGGATACATAACTAGCTTGTTACATAAATTTTAATCACAATCTACATACATTTCTAGTTCATACTTAAATTCTGAATACATATAGGGAAATGTATAAATTTTGATAATAAATACAAAATTTCATAATGGAATGTATGGTTTGAATCTTGCCTGCACAGCTATTAGAGCACTCTACTCTACCATTAATCTTAGACTAAGCCTTACTACAGAGTGAAGCTTAACACTAGAATAGCTATGTCTACTGGAACGATGGTTGAATAATAACTTGATCTGCAACTGTCAGGAGGAAGGGAGAGGGGTGAGTCATCGGACTCGATAAGTGGATTCTCACCTACCACTCACATGAGACAATCAACAAGATATATATAATATACATGCAACAAGCAAAAACATTTTCATATAAATATACATACGTAATCTACTGATAAAGATTTATATATCTTTTACTGAAATTATTTTGTTATTAACTGTAGTAATTAGTAAAGAAGTAGAATATATCATGTTATCTAGCTAGATGATATTAGTCCCTCGTGAACTTGATATCTCTCAGGCATAGTATCAGTCCCTTAGGAACTGTGTTCATCATGGACAACTATGCAAACATGAAATGGGTCCTGCACGGATACATCTAGAGTCTGAATAATCAGGAAACTGCCCCTTGTGGTAACATGGTATACTAAGATTAACGATATCTCTATTGCCATTAATTCACAACTCTATTTCTCTCACTAATTCCTTACTATAAAAGGTGTCATAAGATTTCAATTCAGAAATCTAAATTTTCTAAAACTCAAAAAACTCTAGTATTCTCTCTATCAACATAAGCTGGAATTAAAACAATATATTCTAATCGAATGATTTCACAAACATAATCACTATAATTTCATAAGCATAAATATTTTTCAATAAAGATCATATAAGTATGGTCCCATGGTTTGCTGACGTAATTTCATAACATAATTTCATAAAATTGAAACTTGGAAAATCACAATTCACTTCTGTCAATGGAATAAGTTATACTCAACTCAACATTTTTAATAAACATAATTATGTGTTCTAGAAACAAAATCATAGATTCCAAAACTTTGAAAACAAAATAATTTCATCAACACATAATTCATGTCTATCAATCTTGGTAACTTGCTAAATCATATTTTCTAATAACCTTTTCATGAGTATATAAAATATTTTCATAGCATACAACATATCAATTATGGTCTCATGGTTTTCTAAAACATGTTTTCATGATTTGTTCAAAGATTCATAACTCTTTCAAACTTGGCATATTTTCTAAATTCATATTCTTAACATATCACTACTTTTAGATTCATAGTTGGCAATCATAATGCTACAAACATAATCATAATGACTAAAAATAAGGTCATAAGTTTAAACTCACTCATCGTTTAGAGCCGGCCAAGAGTGTGTGGGTACTATGAACTTAACCTTGAAAGCTCAAAATGGTACAAATAATTGTCATAGAATCACAAACAACTCATGAGTATACCATACTACAATAGGACAGCTCTAAATACATTAGGAGAGTGCCAATCTTGAGAATAACTATGAGCATAAACACTCCAAACTCAAGAACATAGATGAATGAAGAGAGAGAGAGCATAAATTAACAACAATCTCTTACCTTAGAGGAGGTAAGATTGAGAGAGGATGAGAGTGGGGAAGCAGGAGAAGGAGGAGAGAACTAGGGTTGCATTTTTGGAGGGAGAAAACACGTGTAGAAGGGTATTTATCGGGTTGAGATTTTACTTAAATGAAACTACACTATTTTACATTGTGTTGATGTTGGGGCACCACTATAGTTATAATGGTTAGGCATAATACAGGACTGCTATGACGAACTTTAGAGACCACCATCCCAGACGACACACAGCCTAACTGCTATAGCAGTCCCAAAGTGCTTTAATGGTGACAAGAAGACCTTTTTCTGCACTTTGTGCTGACTATTGTTTCTGGGGCTACTATGACAACAGGGGTGGATCCTAAGGGACTCTAAGATCATATGAGACTTATCTAAGAACATGTGGATCTAGAGCATTACAACAATAATGTTGTGAAATATCTACAAATTGCTATGTCAACTAATCAGGTGAGAGAGATATATATGTATAAAATCGATGAGAGAAATTTATAGAAAGACAAAAATAATGGGATAAAATGCCAACTAAGTCTATTCTCGTAGGTTGTACCAAAACAAAATTCTTACCGTAAAGTGTTTTTCTTAATAACTAATATATCAATATTGTATGTTAAATGACATTATTTTTTCGTCTCATATTAGTATTCTGTATTAAAATAATAATGTGTCAGTTGATTATTTGCTTTGTCAATGTAGATCAAGTCCGGAGAAGAATGCACCCAAAAGAAAAAAGTCCGCAGAAGAATTTCTCCAATTTTATGTCATGCACACGAAAACAGGGAATTATTATATTCCTAAACATGATCCCTAACTAGATACCATTTATGTTGATTGATAAGAAAATTAATCACAGTTAAGACAAGTTTTGATATAACTTCATACTGTTGAAAGGTCTGGTTCTTATTCATACCGATCTAGGATATGTTGAAGCAGTATTGAAGTTCAAGATTTGGTTCTTACAATGTTGTCAATGGCAACAAACGCACGAGCCACATACTTCAGTATTAAGAGATTTGGATTTTGATAAACTACTCGGAGATTCTTCGCTTTAGCTGCCAATAATCTTTGCTTCTCGTGGATAATCTAACACCCGGAACCGTGTGGCAAGGTGACATTGCATCTGCAGAAGGAAAGAATCCGGGAAAAAAGAAGACAATTATAGAGCAATCAGTAACTGCCTATTGGAAATCCATTTACTCCTATGTTCAATATTAATTCAAAGCGTCCTTAATCAGAAACAGCTGCCAGTAATTGCTGCTAAGCCATTCGAAATATCAACTTTCAGTAGATATTTGATGACTTGGTGACATGCCATCTTCACATATCCAATAGATTTCTGCAAAATTTGTTGTTATGTTTGGTGTGTACAAAATATAAAAAACTTCCTTAGGTAACTAGAAAAAAAAAACACTCCAATGTGATTTTCTCCTTAGAGTGAGCAATTAAGTATTTATTCACTCATAAATCATTTAGTGAGTTAAAATACTGATATACTTTGTTGAATCAAAGGTGGAATATATTCTTACTTTCCTGCTACAAACGCACGCAAACTCACTTCAGAAGGAATTTTTTCCAACTTTCGTTTTTGGCTCAATTTTCTCTGTGGCTACAAACTTGTTAATGACTATAAAGAATCATCACCAATTAGAATTCTATCTTATGAGACCTCCTAGAGGGTCTACAAGGAGTTAAAAGCTACCTTTTTGAAATCATCAAGAGTTGACCAGGTATTAGCAATTTAGCACTTTTCAGACGGCTTCTCACTTGCCGCCCTTAATTTATTAGGCGCAAGCTTTCCGATATTTACGGATTGATATCATTCTTCCAATTTGGTATCACTAATAATTTAGTTTGAAATTTCTAGATTAACATTTAGCATCACTTTATGACTATTATGCACGCCGTGCAAATAGATATTAATTATTGACAAGAAATATTGCTATGCATCTGCTCTAATGTGAAGAAAACGATTTTTGGCAGAAACCTTAGTACCGTGGCGCATATAATTTTCAATTCTCTAATCAAATGCATGCCTTGGTCAAGCCATTGGGATTGATCTAATGGTGAACGATTTGAATAGTATACATAAGATTTTAGGTTCAAAACTCATTGCGATCAATGTAATTTTCAAAGTATTGAAAAAAAAAATGCATGTCTTGGGTCATTTTGGTACAGAGAGCACTCCCAACATGAAAGAAAAAAGATAATATATCAATCTTCTTTAGAGAAAAGAAAATAGTATTAATGAAAACTCCCTCATTGAACATATATAGATCGGAGTCTCCATAGACAACTGAAGGATGCAGGATTTGGCCTTGCGACTACTATGAGAGCAGTTTGTTGACGGCATTGGCCAATTAAGAAATCAGTGTAATCAAATGCCTAGGCCTGAGGTGGGAGCAAAGCTTAATTAATTTTGGTCATCTAAGAAGTGGCTTCAATTGTCAGGTATCAGCTCAACAATGCCTCCGGTAAAGGCCAACCAAATGAAATATCAAGATGGTAAGTAGAACGTAGAAACTCACATTCTTACTGTAGTGAATTGCAGCATGATGTTCTAGTGGCAAATGAACTTTTTCGGAGAGAGTGTACTCTAATCACATATGATTAATTTGAGGTACAATCTATAAGGTCGCATGATGTACTTTGTGTGTCACGTAACTCATGTTCTCTAACTCATGAGCACCCACTAAGTCTCTGTGGCCTTTTTGTTCTGTCTTTATTATATCTTTTGGTCCTCCACAAAAAGGAGACTGCTTACTTCTTCATAGTTGTCTCACACTAGCATTTCGAAAAGGTGCCAACAAAATTACATGGCTAAACCTTACTAATCCTCTCTTCAAAGAAGAAAAGGTAGGTTGGGTGCTGCAACTTTCTTCTAGTGGGAGGAGTGCACGTATTAAAGCACTAACTACAACATTACAACTAATCTTTTTGGGGGATTGAAAGCCTGAAACATTAAAAGTTAAAACCAATAGGTTATAGATTAACTCAAACTTTGTTCAACTCTAGGTGACATGAAGATTTACCAAGCATTTCGGTGTCATCACGTGATGAATTAAAAAAAAAATTGGAATTTCAGAGAATTGTAGTTGTTAATATCCTTCAATACCGTCCATTAGGTATACTTTGTTTTGTAGCTAAGTTCTAGCTATTTTTGTACCAAAAAAATTTCTAGCTATTTTTAGTTCTCAAGGATTTATATTTCTCTCTCTTCCAATTAGGCGAGTAATTTTATTGAGTACTATTATATAGTCAAAATAAATTGTTCGAAAATAGTAGCTTGTAGAAAATATATGACGTGATAAAAAGTTTTGAAAAAATGTAAAAAGAAATGTGACAAAAATAATTCATAACCACTCATATCATGCTTATAACTACTCATACCACGTTAACATGTCACGTTAGGCAACTCAAGTTCTTAACAAGTTATTATGAGTGAAGAGTATTTTTCTTTTTTATTTGGACAATATCAAAGCAGTTATAAATACCATATTGTGTTGTTGAGATGAAGCCAACGAAGAGCAGTGCAAAAGCCCAGCCCAAAACGATTCAGGACGTACTTCTCGCCACGGAGGGTTCTATTTTTCACGAAAGAATTTCTGATTTTGCTTTTGACATATAAAACCACAAGGGAACAAACAAATGTGTTGGAAGACTTGTGATCAATGATTACATATGAGACTCTGAACAAAGAACACCTCACCAGTTACACTGTTCCCGTCACATCCGATCCGAACCACAGGAATCAGGACACTAGCACAGTTCAACGAGTCATCAATTCTCCATCTTATGTTATTATATACATAGAGGTTTGAAAAATGTCAAATTCTTTTTCATATAATAAATTTTCGTCCCACGACAGATCAAAGAAAATTTTAATCAAAAAAAAAATAAAATGAAAGTTTATACGCAGTTGAAGTTGAGTAATAATAAGATGATGGTGGCTAGAAATGGAGAATGCAGGCAAAGTATGGAGCGAGCACCACGACACGTGTGTTTGGCGCCGAACCCGAACCGAAGCGTGGCGGTCAGAGAAGCAGTTTCCATTTTATTCATTAATTTTTGTTATGATAAAAAACTAGGTATGTTATTACAGAGAGAGGATTGAGTTGAGTAATTTAATTATTAGTATTATTCATTACATCACATTTTCTTTCTTGGTTTTATGTTTTTGGAAGTTTATGTGTTCCCTCCACATCTATATCCGAACCAAATTCCCTCCTTCCTTTCCTTTATTTTCTTTTCCCTCATCTTTCCCTCGTTTTCTCTCTCCCGCTTTTTTTGTTTTTTTTTTCTCCTTTCCATTTTCTCAGTTGCCAAACACCCCAATCAAACCCTCTCCCCGAACTCTGATCCGCGAATCAAGCACACTCCATGAAGCGCCAACTCACCGTCCCTTCCATCAAGCCACCGTCTGATCCTCCCGCCGACTACCATCGCTTCGCCCCCGACCACCGCACAACTCCTCAAAACGACGCCGATTCCATTGTCGTTAAAACTCCTGATGTCAGTCTTGTATTTCTTTTCTTCTTTGGTTACTTGCTGTAATTGTTTATCTTATTTTATTTTATTTTTGGCGGTTGGTGATTTTTCTTCTCTTTTTTTGTGATCGGGTTTTTCAGCTTAATAATTGAATTGTGTGTGGAGATCTGCTCAATTGAGGGTTTAATCGGTTACTTAGTTGTTAATTTGTTGAAATTAGTCGGTGAATTAGCTCTGGAGGCAACACTGGAGCTGAATTATGAGTTGGTGTCACTGGACAAGGACCTTTTTTTTTTTTTGAGGCACTAAACATTTTTTTGGGTCATGTTGAAGTGAATTGGAAAAAAAAAAAACTAAGCTTGGACCGATGATTATGTGTTCGTTGGTGGTTTCTCTCAAATTCAATATCTGATGTCAACAACGTGGAAATTTTTGACCTCATTTGAGAATGAGACAATGGAAAATTGAAGTCACTGACAATAATATACTTGCATATTCAAGGGTGTTTCGCTGTGAGGGCGTATGCTTGTTTAGTAAGCTCCTAGTTTGGTACTGTCTATCATATTTGGTTGTATCATGATTTGCCTCAGAAGAATGTGATTATTCATTGATGATAATATTGCAACATGGGTTGTAATTTACATAACTGAAATCTTCTGCCTTAAAAAACTATGACTGCAGTATTTTGCATGTGGGAAAAATTTAAAGATGTTTGGAGAAACTAGATTAGATAAAACCTAGTTTTGCTGACTAGGGCATGCTAGAGATTATGCTGTTTAAGAGAAAATAGGGTCGATTGCTTTTTCTTTAGTCTTCCATTGTATGAAACTCGGGGGTCTATGGTAGAGCTATGTTTTCCTTTATATGCTTGTTGCTTATCCAGCAGTTGAGATCATGATGTGGTTGTAACATAGGTGCCTCCCCCATGGAATGGAGCAAGTAGTAAGGAAACAATTCAACTGCATTAAATGCTGCAGACGGATTCTGATAAAAACTCATTGACTTTCCATGCAGATAATTTTTCGTCTGGGAGTTTTTTATTCATTTTACCTGACACTATCTTCCTTGGGCTTGTCAAATGCATTCTTTGTTGGGCTTTTGACCATCAATGCTTGCAGTCCAATGTAAAAGCATTCAGTGCTTAATTGGAGTGCATTTTGTACTGTTGGATACACACGATTGTTTATATTTATTTTCTTGCTTAAAATAAATTAGTAAATGATCTATGAATTTATGATGTTTGATGGATTCCAATGGCATGAGTTGGTCCATATAGTTGACCTCACCTAATGGGATAGAGCTTGGATTTTCTTGTTGATCATGCATATGAAAATCAAGTGGATATAATTTTGTGATGGATTGACCTGCCAGTTCTCATAAATGCAATGGAATGCTGCAATATTGTGAACTATAATATTGTGCATGTTATAAGTAAAGGTCACTTTACAATCACTTCTTTGTAATAATGTGAAGTACGTATAGATTGTCAGTTGTGGTAAGATGATAGTTTTACATGAATCACTTATGACAATGCACTTATTTACAGTTCTAACTTCTCTGTTACATCCTCTTTTCTGTTTATTGCAATCTCTGATTTTATTCCTCTAATTCAGCAATTAAAACGGAAGATTGATGCAACCGAATTTGAAGCTGATTCTGGTGACAGGATGACTCCTTCATCTACTGAAGCAGCTAATAGTCCTTTTCAGACGCCTATGCCAGAAAAGACAGGGAAAGCAAGCAAAGCCCCAAGACTTACAAAATGCAACAGATCTGGACCTCAAATCCCACACTCAAATATTGGTGAGTATTCGCTTTCTAGCTTTGTATAATAGGCTTCTATATTTATAATTTTGATGCATGCACAAACAAAATTCAGGTAGACCAATAGTTTGGTTGCCAACTAGATTGCTGTCAACTAACATAACCCATCCTTCGTTCTCATTTCAGTTTTGGCTTTCAAATAATTTAGATATGTCTGATATTTTTCTATCAATTGCAGGTTCACCTTCAGTAAATAATCTCACTCCTGCTGGCCCATGTCGTTACGACAGCTCTTTAGGTAGCACAACATTGCCATGTCTTCATTAGTTCAATGTCAATTATTAGAGCTTTATTGTAATTTTTTCCTTTTCCTTTCTGGCAAAATTGAATATTTCTTTACATTGTCCTTTATATCTATTTTTTGTGGAATTTAGGTCTGTTGACAAAGAAGTTCATCAATTTGATCAAACAAGCAGAGGATGGTATTCTTGATTTGAATAAAGCTGCTGACACATTGGAGGTTAAATATTTTTTCTGTGAGTGTCTCATCTAAAGATTCCATGGCATAAAGATTGATTGCATGAAGGTGCTTTTCCATCTGCAGGTACAAAAGAGGAGGATATATGATATAACAAATGTTCTTGAAGGGATTGGCCTTATAGAAAAGAAACTAAAGAACAGAATTCAGTGGAAGTAGGAGTGCTTTCTATACTCCCATCATATATTTTTATCCTAAGTCTTGAAATTCTTTCACCTACTCTTTTGACATTGGTCAGGGGCCTGGATGTTTCAAGACCTCGGGAGTCTGATGATAGTTTTCCTAGTCTACAGGTAAAGAATTATTCCATTTTTGCTTCTTGGAATCCACACACAAATTATCGTCATTTGAATTCATGATCTTGATAGATTTTTTCCGTACCCTACATTTTTGTCTCTTGGTTTTATGATATCTATTCTTGGCGATAATTTTCCATGCTTCATGTTAAGTCTTCCTTGTCTTTGAACCACTTTTATAATGCTTTCAATTTATGTCATAAATGTGAGTTGGGCTAGTGAAACTTTATATATATATATATATATATATATTGTTTAAATAGCTGACAGACCTTCTGACTTGAATTTCAATAATGTAATTTACCTTGCCATGGATGATTGAGAATGTGTGCAGGATTATGTAATCCATTGCTTATTGAATACTTTGAAGATAGTATTTGTTTTTCATCTGCAGGCTGATGTTGAAAATCTTACAATAGAGGAGCGGCGGTTAGATGACCAAATAAGGTTTCAGTGTCCTTCTGATTCTGCTTTATTGAACAATTGCATTGCTTGTCTGCTATCTGTTAATTAATCTTTAGTTTTCTAATTATTGTAGAGAGATGCAAGAAAGTCTAAGGGATCTTAGCGAAGATGAAAACACTCAAAAGTAATATTTATTTTTCAGATTTGAGTCATCTTGCCACATTTTTATTGATAATTAATTTGATGTGCTTCTCTGTAACCTACTTCCGCCATCACTCAGGTATCTTTTTGTCACTGAGGAAGATATAAAGAGCTTGCCCTGCTTCCAGGTTAATTTTCTTTATCTCTGTGAAAAAAATAAATAAATAAATAAATATTATATGTTGATTCTATTTTTTGTTTGCATCAAAATTGTTTTATTCAGTAACTAAATACCTCTTCTTTTGTCAGAATGAAACCTTGATAGCAATCAAAGCTCCGCATTGCACCACTATGGAGGTCCCTGATCCTGATGAGGTAATTTCAGAGGATATGAAGACTAGCATAATAGTTAATCATTTTATGCATCTTTCTAATGCACATTCTCCATGTTCTATCAGGCTGTTGACTATCCTCAGAGGAGATACAGGATAGTCTTAAGAAGCACAATGGGTCCAATAGATGTTTACCTTCTTAGGTATGCTTACTTTTTTTTTTCCCCTTTTTTGTGGGTGTGAACTCATTTTCCTCAAGTCATTTTGTCATGACAATGGCATTGTCAGATGGCAATGCTCGATAAAGTGTTTATGCTTGGCATTTGCAAAATGCAATGAGTTTGACATTCCTGATCTCTTCTCTTCTACCTACCATTCTAGTCAATTTGAAGAAAAATTTGAGGAGATTAATGGGGTTGATGCGGGGCCCAATCTTCCATCCACTCCAGAGTTTAACAAACTCCAATCCACAGTGGTCTCACAGGATAGAGGGAAGAACCTTGAAATAAAGGGACAAGATGTTTACAGGCCTGGTTCAGATTTCTCTATTTCACAGGACTTTGTGAGTGGGATCATGAAGATTGTTCCTTCAGATTTTGACGTAAGTATGACCACAGTTTTTGAGATAATATGTTCCGTGGATTTGCATTTTGCAAACAACAATCCTGGGAAGAAAGTACACATTATTGCAAATTCTGATGAAGAAGGTATCATGGCAAGAAATTTCCAAAAGTTGTAGGGGTGTTATCTTTCAAAAATATTTAATATTCAATCCATGCATGTGTTTCTCTTCTATGCATGAAGTTTCTAGTATTGTTTTTGACTCAAAAAATGAAAGCAAAACCCCTGTAGCTCAAAAAAACGATTTTTTTTTCCCCTCTTTCTGCAGAGCGATGCTGATTACTGGCTTTTATCAGATGCTGATGTTAGCATAACAGACATGTGGAGAACGGAACGTATCCTCTTGTTGGACATCTTAGTGTCCATTGCATTCCATCTTATATAAAACACATGCTGTGTATTGAATAATCCTTGACACATATACAGCCGAAGTTGAATGGGATAATCTGGGGTCTCCTAAAGAAGATTACAGTATGAGTCATGTGAGCCCACCACCTCCCCAAACTCCTCCCTCGAATGTAAGTGAAGTGCCATCGGCACCTAACCTTGCTGAAGGTTGAAGTTTTAAAGGACATGTTATGAATCTAATAAATGGTGATTATTCCCATTGAGAACCTATGACATCCAACCATCTCTCTCTTGCCTCGTCTTCAACATAGCCCTAGAGGTTGGATGAAGGTTCCATGAAGATGCTTTCTCAATGTTTCTCCAAGAAGCGCATCTGGCAGTCAACTGCCTCGTTGTACAATCAATATTTCATAATCCCACTAATGTTGCGGTTCCTTAAAGTGGCTACAAAATAATCTAGCAGCTTTGCTTAAGCCATCCTTGTATGTTATTGTAAATCTTGTACTTATCTCGATGTATATGCTCTCGCTATACGCTGTTACAATCTGTCCATTTCTATTAGTGGCAATAGGCCGCCGAATTCAGCTGGCAGCACCTTGGTGAAATGGTAAGTAAATAAATTTCATCTAGGATTCTCTTTCTTTCCTTACAATCTAGTAACTTCCTTTCTCGTTTCCGTTTTTTAGTATTTCTTGATCTTTAGTGACTATAAATAGTTATAATTATTGAGCTATTCTCTTAGTGAAGGGCTGGCTGAGAATGGAGGGTGAATGGGATTCACCAATATTTTACCTGCCGAGTTTCCCAACAAATTAATGCCACAAAAAATGATGCCGCCTTTAGGAACTGTATTCAAGTTTGACACACAACTAGTCATTTTGCCTTTTTCTTCTGGGCGTTAACCCCCACACTTTAACGGGGGGAAAAAAAAATCCTTTGATCAATTAGATTGGAAATTGTTAGCACCCTTATACACTTATCTAGTAAAATCAAACAGCTGAGACAAGGGATGGACAATTGGGCGCCTTTCGTATGTACATGGGTAAATTGCTTGTCTCGGATTCATCAATGATCATGTCATGTTCTTTATTATGGAATCTGGGTGCAAACATTGCCAGTACAAGTATAACAAAAAAAAAAAAAACTCTGCCAGTACAAGTGCGTTCGGTGGACATGCTACAACAGCAAAAAATGTAAGGCTTGACATGCTTGAGAATGTCGGTGGCCTAATTTGGCATTGAGGCTTTGACTTTTAAAGTTCTTGTACCATAAACTTACTAGAGTAGTTATTTCTCTGTTTTATATTATTATATTATAACCAGTGGGAGATAGATTGGTTTTCAAGTTATTGAATAATCTACGAATATATAGCCCCACACATATAGCTTTTACAGCGCAAGATCATAATGTTGGCATTGTACCATAAAAATTTGACGTTTAGCTTAAAAAAGATCTAAAAGAAAAGGAAGCTCTATTTTTCATGATCGTTATGAGTAAGATTTCGATCATAACTTTATTATATTTAATCGTGTGTGAGAATTAAAAATCAAACTCCCGATCATTTGGTTGCGGGAATCAGTTGAGATATGATACTTTGATTTTGAATATCATTTTGGAATGAAACGAGCTGTTTCTGATCTAAACAATATAACAACCATATTTCACTTGCTGAAATATTTACAATTCATTTATATACTAAATTAATTGGCATATCTTTGTGCACCAACTTAAAGTAACACGAAATGAAGATAAAGGCTAGTGAAACCAAAAGGTGTAAAATTGATTGGATGAATTAGATCTATGGGGAAAACATAATTTAAGATTCAAAGAGAAGTTACATATTATAACAAGATTTCATGTTTTACCACTTGGAAGCCAATTCAATGAGGCAAAGGAGTATTTTTTATCCTTAACATGTTATTACTATATATGAAAAAAAATAAAATAAAGGTTAGTTACGAATTGAATAACGTCATTGACAAAAATTCTTGTTAAAAGTTAAAAAGTGATTTTCGGTGGTGATCATAGGACAGTGCTAATTAGGGAAGAAACTAATAAATTACACACGAGAGGGTTTTTTTTGGTAGATGAACACGAAAGGTTAATCAAAAGCTATTGGTGAGAAAGGGGAAATCATCACCGGTCACATGATCAACTGGTCCCTGGAAGTCAAATATACATTGGATTGCAACCCTACACGTACAAAAACTAAACGACCTTCTTTCACCACAAATTTCCAAAAGAAACTCCTCTATATATCCCCATCGATTCCTCAATACTCACACTTTAGCTTGTACAATATTTTCTCCCTCTCTCTGCTCAGCGCAAATTGAATTTTGAAAAGGACTCGTACCAAGAACACGCCATATACACCTTCCCAACATAAAGTTCTCCCTCTACCGTAATTACTAGTATATAACCAAAACCACACTCTCCTTAACTCTCTCTCTCTCATCCCTGATCGTTAGGTTAATGTCTTCCAACAAAAGAGGGCTCATGAAAACCCTATTCACATCAAATGGAGGCTGTGGCTGCGGCAAACCGAAACCCTCTGAGGTACACCAACCCACCCCAAAACCTAAGATCTCCCTTTACCAAAACACAACAACAAACCCTAGCGGCAGCCTCACTTCCTCCACAACCTCCGGCGACCGCAACGACGACGAGGACCTGACTTCCACCACCATCTCCGACACAGATACTCATCATCAAGACCATAACAGCAGCAGCAGCAGCAGCAACAACAACAAGGGCGCCTCCAAGAGCGTGAGTTTCGTACCGAAACCTAGCCCTAAAATTGTTGATAGCATAGCGGTTGAGAAGGAATCGAAGGACCCTTATAGGGATTTCAGGTATTCGATGCTCCAAATGATCTTTGAGAAAGAGATCTTCTCCGAATCCGGTCTTCAAGAGCTTCTACAGTGCTTTCTGGAGCTGAACGCGCCGTGTCACCACCAAGTCATCGTTCAAGTGTTCATGGAGATCTGCGAAGAGACTTTCCCTAGGAAGTTTTGCGGTGACGGTGACGGTGATGGTGGTGGTGGTGGTGGTGATCCGTCTTGCAGGAACTAGATGATTCCAAAGAGTTGGTGAATGATGGTAAATGGTAGCTAGCTCAGCCATGATCATATAATTGTGTAAGCCATGTGAGTGCATTGAATTCACACGTGGAAAGATGCTGCATGGAAACGTCAAGGTTTCAAGTTGCAATGGGTTTTAAAGAAATTAATTCTTATGTGCTGTAGAAGTAAGGTGTTGCTCTCACTCCGACTCATTGAATTAATTACTTGTTGCGTCAGCTTTATATGGTTTAGGATGATCAAGAAAATAAAAGTAAGTTAAAGAGTTGATGTGACAAATAATTAATAGCTCACAAAAGAGTAATGACTTGCTCTCGAATTGTATAAGAATTTATTTCTTTAATCTTATCATTCATTCATTAATTATTCATTTATTTACCTATATGATCTATCTATTCTGTATGCGGGGTTCGAAGGAGTTGGAGTTAGGAGAAAATTTATTGAAATTATTTGGGGCTTCGGAATTGAATTCGGCTGTAAATGGTTGGAGCTAGAAACAGTGACATGGTTGCTAATTAACTTTATTAAATATGTATCCCTCGGATGAAGGTAAATTTATCTTTGTTATTGCTCCTATTTTTTCCAATGATGAGTTGTGCACGTTCATGGTTGAGCTTGAGGCCACATTACCATTTGCATTTAACGCAATTGTGCATCCAATATGTATATTAACTACCCGGCGGCTTAATGAATGGATCTTCCTTTCTGCACCTTATTAAACCTGTGCTTGGGTCATGTTTGAATGTTGATTTCTCAATTTCTTATTAATAGTTATGATGAAATATTGTACCATTTTAATATATTAAAAATTTAATGTATCTTATCACAATTAGTGATCAAATAAAATTGATCAAAATATATTAATTTTTTAATATATTAAAATAATACGATATTCTATTATGACTATTAAAAGAAATGGAGAGGGTAATTTATAACTTCATTAATTGGATTTTATTTTCCTTTAATTGCATCTAAATATGCTAGATCGGAAATTCTTTTATATGTACATGGGTTTAGTTGCTATAGCCTCTAGAGTGGAGATTTGGCAAGGTAGAGCCAAAACATCTTAACTATTGAGTTTTAGTTTTTTTCTTATATATTGTCTTTTGAGTTTAAGTTCCAGCTACAACTTATATGTTTATTTTCTATTTATGAAACGATGTGGTAAATTCATGCCCTACCGCTTTCTTTTGGTAGATTATACCCTACCCTTTTGTATGTGTGAATGGGGGCTGCATTTATTATATATATATAAAACGAATTCAAAAAATGAAATAAAAAGTGATTTAATTACTGAGGCATAAATATAAAACTTTGGCAGCTAACTAAAAATAAAATAAAATATAGTTGATCCAGTGAGCATATTGACCTTTGAGTGTTTTAGTTTTGAATTGAAAATTCATAAATATGAGATTCAAACCAGTAGTTAATGGTTTGTTTTGATTTTAACTTGAACTGATTTGATTACCTAAACTGATTCAAACATATTTCATTGGTTTGGTTTGAATTCATTGGATCAATTTAGTCCAAAAGAACACCAAATAGCCAATAGATTGCAGGCAATTTCATATCATTTTAATAGAATAAAAATAAAAAAATTAAAATAAGAAATACATTTGTGGAAAAATGTGAATATATTCATTAGTGAAAAACAAAACAGTAACTAATTAAGATTTATAAGTTGGGAATTGAAAAACAGAAACAAGCATAGATGTTTATCATCAGTTTATGTAGACACAAGAGCTACTATTTGGGAACAAACTTATCAACCATCTCATATGTAGGTCAGGAAGGCAAAGAATAGCTGGAGTTGTATACTTTGGAATGTTTGTAGATGTGGAAAAGAGCGTTTTTAACAGGATGTGTGTTGATCCCCCCATGCCCCTGTAGGAGTACGAGTGAGGGTGTTAACACTACAAGAAAAATAAGTATTTTTAATAGTTTTTGATAATTAAAGTGTTAACAAAAATGTGATAAAAAAAGTAGTTTTGATATAAAATAATCATTGAAAATAATTATAAATTTTTATCAATAAATAGTATATGTTAAAAATATCCAATATGATTTCTTTTGAGCATTTTCAACATGTACTAATTGAAGATAAAAGTTTATAAATATTCTTGATGGTTACTTTATGTTAAAAATTAATTTTTTTGATAATATTTTTATTGGCATATTGAGAACCGTTGAAAATGTTTATTTTTAATGTAGTGGAACGTGTGGAATGAATGCAAAAGTTGAAGTAGTAATAAATAGCGACAATACCATATCGAATTTGGCTTGTATTTCAGACTCCTGGAAGTGACCTTTAGTACCTGCTAACCATTTGTAATTTGAAATTGCCCTTCTTCCGTTATTCAGTAGAATTCCTCTTTCTCAGGAAAAACAAAGTTAGTTAATTGCGCCAAAAAAGTAGAAATTTGGAATTGTCAATATTCACGTGTATAAAAAAATTTTCTGTTGGTGGGGTGTATATCAAACTTATTTAAAAGTGAAAATATATTGCTTCATTAATTTTTATTGTTTAATTTTGAGAGCAAAGTATTTTTTACACCAACAACTAATTAGATATTAGTTGTTGTACAACCTTTAAAGTAGTTCTTGTACGAATAAAATAATTTTGCAAATTTATTAGTGTGAGATTGAATAACTAGATGAAAAAGTTTTAGCAGCAAAAAAAAAAATTGGTTTAATTAACAAAACACATGCTCAATCAGGACGAAATAAAAAAGTGATCTGATGTACCAAACTAGATCTGTACATCAAATAGAAGTTATAGAACTATCTCACGCTCATTCAGAAAGAAGATGATATTTTTCATTTTCTGGTCTGATATTTTTTGTGGACTTGAATCTACTCTATAAGATCCAAGATTCAATTTTTTTATGGGTCTTCTTTTTTCGGGTCTTCGAAATAGGGTCTAACCTAGGACACATAGACTTCAAGTTAGATCCAAATGCTCCCTATTCTGAGGCCAAATTAGCACTTTCGAATTGGGCCAACAGACCATCTCGAAAATCTCCTGTATTCTGAAAGTGCTCAGCAAATCAGGCCAGAAAATATTGACGGAAGAAATTAAAGCCGGAAAAAGAGAAAAAATAAATTATATGACAAGGGAATATTGTTATAAAGTTTATGTTATGTCATTATGGATTTCTTTTATAAAAATTTTCATTTCATTTTTACCCTTCAATCATTAACTTATCGAAAAGTACAAATGATTTGGTATTTTTTATCAATGGGAGACAAAAATTCGATAAAATAAGATGTCTGCTGCGGTACTTCCAATAAATGGATTTTACCCAAACATGCTATGATGTATCAAAGTTCTATTGATCTTTTAATCTACATCAACATGCAGTCAATATTTTGTCAGTATTTTATATTGGGACTTATATTCTTTTTATTTTTAATTTAATCCCAAGGCTCAATTAACAAATACATGAACTTATGGAAAATTACCAACTCGTTCTTAAACTAAATCCCTAATTCATCTGTCACACACCTCCACCACCTCCCCCTGCAGCTTCTGCACCATTGAACAAGACTGCTCTTAATTGAGGTTGTGTTTGTATTTGAACAAGGCTATATATCTTGTTTCTGATAGTAAAATTAAAGAACTGATTACAGGAGAGATGAGAGGGAGAGCAATATCGCGGTCAAATGAAGAGTTAGTGGAGACCTTCGTCAATGACATAAATAATATTGGGCCAATATGGCTCAATTTGTCCAGGGAGAGGAGGTGGTGGAGGTGTGTGATGGATGAATTAGGGATTTAATTCAAGCATAAGTTGATAATTTTACATTAGTTTAAGTATCTGTTAATCGAGCCTTGAGTTAAATTAAAAATTTTAAAAATTATAACTTTCAATATTTAAAAATGTTGACTAAATATTGACTAAATGTTGATATAGAATAAAAGGTCAATAAAACTCTATCACGTTATAGCATGTTTCGATACCACCCACTTATTAGAAGTATAGTAGCAAACATCATAAAACAAATAGAGTATACAATGCATTAAAAAAAGTTAAAAGGTCAATTTATATCTTTTTGAAAATGTAACTACCAGTGTTTGAGAGAAAAGAGAGAAGAGGAGAAAGAGAGAGTAATTTCTAATAAAAAAATATTATGTGTATTCATTTAATATGAGATGTCATGTTAATTCACCTTTCATCTATCATTAAATTGGATATCAATCTTATTTAAATAGGATCTATACACTATCTAAAAATGAACTAGAAGTGAGTTAACATAATATCTCATACTAAATAACTACAAATATTATAACTCACCTGTGATTGTGTAAATGTATTGGTCAAAGTGATTCAATTTACAAGAAGAGTATTTATACGGCACAAGTCCCACAACTAACACACTATCTGAAGCACACGGTCAGATTAACAACTTGAGCTGGCTATGCATAACTGACTTAACAACTATAAGAGTGATATACACTAACAGAAAAATTGTAGTAAAAATTCATAACAAGTACTTCGACGGAAAAAATAATAAATATATTATCTCTATTCTCAAATAAGTGTTTATCTTCATTTATGTATATATATTAAGAGAATAATAGAATAAATTTAAGTATATTTTACAATATCACTTTTATTACCTATTCCAACATTCTCCCTCCTATTTAATCTATATTCACTTACTCCTTTTCTTATTGTTTAGAATTTTTAAAAGAATGAATAATAGTAAGAAAATAAAATTTTTTAGATGGATGCTTTATTATGTATTAGAGAATGGGGTAGTAGTTCAGAGAGGTAAAGTTTTTTTTTCTTTAATTATTGTCTTTCTACCTGATAATTGGATATTAAAGCAGTGGAAAGAGTTGGACTCAATTTTGACTAGCTAGTTCGTGGACATTTCAGATCCTGTAGAAGGTTTGATCGGCGACCAATTCAACCTGCTTCATCGGTCTTGCTTTGATAAATACTAGTATTTCCAAATATCCAAACCCAAAATGATTACACATATACTTTGAATTTGAATGTTCAGACCTGCCATGAAATCCACGTGGAACCTGCCAATGACATTTTTCTCTCGTAGATATTTTAAGTACTTAATATGTATGGTTGTGTGTATACGTATATATTCTAACCTGCCCCCACCAACATGACGTTTCACTTAGCTACAAAGTCATCCCCTCTGCCTTCTCTCTCCTTTTCTTGAAAATGTCACACAACTTACAACTTACTCTATCCGCTCCAATACACTGTAAGATCAACAAAAATAAATCAATAATTCAGCCTGTTTCATAATGTATAATAATTCCATGCAATATAAATGAAGTAAATCAAGGGAAGATGAACAAAAATTCAAGTTATATACTCTATTTACTAATATTTTCATTCATAATAGAATTAATGATGGGCCCTAATTAATTACGACCTGGAATGTCGTTGATTTGTCAAAATGTCCCACCAATTAATCTTCTGTTTTGGTAATTATATGATATAATTAGTATCCACTACTAGTATCCAACAAATGGATAACTTCTCTATAGGAATCCGAACCCGTTTATTACCATTAATTGTATCTTTTTTTTGATAAACAGTATCATTAATTGTATCTAAATCGATGATCTAGATAATGTCGTCCAAGTGTTAAATTGTGTTTAATCATTGACACTTGATAGAGTGGGGCAAAGGTCAAATGGTTAGCTCAAGTGTATATATGCAGGAAAAAAAAAAAAGAAGAAATAAATTGATTGCTCCCGCTGCAACTTGGTGCAGGTTGTTTTCTTCACTGTTTTCTATAGACATCTTCTGTAGGCATCCATCTTCATCATACAAAACAACAGAAAAGTATGACAATAGTGAACCAACTATGGCCTCGTTATTTTTCACAAGAAAGAAAGGAAATATGTTTTCCAAAAGGAGAAGGAATAATAATTCAAGAATATATGTAGATTCTAAAACACTGCACTGAAGCAACCTGCAGGCGCAAGACCACGGTTTTCCACCCGCAATTTTGGTAATAAGTCGTTTCAATGGCCGTATGGACTGTACTGTATAGCGTGCGCCATACCACATAGTACACAGATTTCAGCACAAAAGGACAAACTTCCAATTGAAGGCAGCTAGCCTTGGTCTTGGAACTTAGTATGCACAGTGTGTTTTGAGCGCACAGCCCTATTGAAATTAAGATAAGCTGTTGATAGATAAGAGCAATTGGAAAAAAATTGAATAATAATGATGAAATTTCACTAGACTAAGGATAAACTTATATGGCATAAAAAAATGATAAAACTTATTTCTTAAAATAACCCTTTGATTTATCCAAGGAATTGTTTGTTTGTGGTAGATGGTGTTCAACGCCTTGTACATTTTCTTCGTTTAAACGCAATTGGTAAAGTTTAAAAGATTCATTACTAATCAAGCATTCTCCTTTTGCTTCAGCAAAACTCTAAACCAGACACAATTCAAATCGGTATATTTTTATCTGCTAGCCCCTTTGTTATGTATGAACTAACCTCTCTTCATTTCGAAGAAAACAGTTGAATAAACCGTGCCTTTCAAATAATTCCAATTTCTTCATCCGAGATCAAAACTAAGAAAAACACTAAAATTAATTTACACGAGAGATCATTATATACCCAACAGATAAAACAATCAATGGAATTTTTTTTATTTATATATATATAATTTTTTCTCATCATATTTTTCCATTTTTTTTTTCTTCTAGTTCTCAATTCACAGAACAAGGCATCTCAAGTCCAAACAAGACCCCAGCGTGCTTCTGGGGCCCATCCGTCACGAAGTAAACGTCCCTCATCCTCTGAAACGCGTGCCACGTCAGCAAGCTATCGGACCCGGCCTGATGGCACTTCCCGACGGCCCGGTCCACATTCAAGGTCCGGGCGACCCGATCCAAACCGCCATAGAGCGCCTTGCAGAACCGCATCATGTGCTTCACGTCGTACACGTTGTTCCCAAAGAACGCCCTCAGAACACGCAAAAACTCTTCCAACCCACCCGGCAGGTTCCTTCGGGTCAGGATCTTAACCAAGTAACCGAAATCGTACGCGCTGTGGAAAGTCACCCAGCTCACCGCATCGTTGCACACAAGCCCCGACGACATCATGAGCTCCGCGAACCGCAGCGAGTCAACTCCGTCGGCGGAGTTGCGGCGGAAATCGATGCCCTGGCGGCGGAGAAGGTCGATTGAGTCAGGCGCGTGAGCATCACGCGCGGGGTCGAAGTCGCTGAAGTTGAACTCCCAGATGAAGCGGTTGGGGGTTCCGAGGTCAGGGAGGTTCCCGTGCTGGTCGGATAAGGTGAGTCCGACCTGGATGAGGTTGAGAGCGTCAACGTTGGATTTCAGGAAGAGGTAGTGGTCGGAGGGGCTGAGGTGGCGCCTGAGGTAAGGCTTTGATGGATCAGCGGTCTGCGGGCGGAAGATTACTCCGGGGAACTCCGTGTCCATGGAGATGTAAGGGTAGCGGTCGATGAGCTCACTGATCAATTCGAATTCGGATTCTATGTTGGAGGCCCACACTTCGCGAATCACGATGGGCTTCGGGCTTGGTTCTTCTTCAATCGCGACACCCATTTCAAATTGAGAACAAAGAACAAGAGCAAGAAACGTGAGAGAGTAATAAACTGATTCCGATCGAGGGTTGTGTTCTTCTTTAGGGGGTGTTGCGGTTTTGGTGTGGGGAGAAACAGAGAGTGGGGTGCGTGTTTTTATATGAAAGGGCGTGAGAAAGGCGTGAGATGTTGCTTGGAAAGTGAGGGAACGTTAAACGTGAAACGTGGGAGTGACGGTGACGAGGAGAGAGAGAGAAAAGGGAGTGTCATGCGGGTATGTGTGTCTTTGTGCGTGAAGCGGTGGGGTAATGGGTTAAGTTCATAGTGAGGGATAATGTATGATTAATGATAATATGGGAGAGTGGGGGTGTTACGAGTGTGTGTATACAGAGCTTCCTATAACCACTGTCCATGTTCAACGCGTCCAGAAACTTTGACTGGAAAAGCCCAAAATTAAAGTAAAACGGATGCTGTGTTGCTATTGCCGAGTCAGTCAATGAATTGTTGCGAAGACTTGGTCTATATTGGGGTCTTCATCTTCTTTCTAAACTAGTATACTATATACTATATATTATTATTATTATTATTATTATTATTATCCTTTTTATTTTTTTGACGTGAACTAGTACTATTATTATTATTATTATTATTATTATACTATGTTCTTGACCTGAAACTTTTATAAGCTAACCTTTTTTATCATTCTAATATGAGTGCGATAAATTAAGCGTATTATTCATGATCGATTATCTATTTTACCCAACAAAACATCGAAGAATTAAATGAGGAATTTTCTAAATTTTAGTATTTGTTAAAAGCTAAAGCCATAATTAATGTACTTCATTTTGTTTTTTGTTTCAATTCCGGATTTGACCATGAATAAATCAATATCTACTTTTTCTTAAAAACCTTATTAGAATACGATTTTAAATATTTTACAGTAAATGTTAAATAAATGAACTTTCTTTAAAAACTAAAATTAAATCATAGTGAAGTTGACTAGTTTCATAACCACTTATATTATGAAAAGTTTCAAAATTTAACTATTAGTATTTGTGCTTTTTTTTCAAAAAAAAAAAGAATTAGAATGTTGTTTATTCTCCATGATTGAAAGGAAGGGATCGGATTCCTGACTGATCTGCTCCTAACACATAGTTCGTATTATTATTATTATTTAGATAAGACATGGTACGGATTATGTAATATATATTAACACTCCTTTATGTGCACGATTGTCGCGTTAATTAAAGGAGAGAATGCCTACCTCAATTTGCGCTTGCCAGCAGTCTATTTGAGGATTACAGAAATTACTGTGATCAGAAAATTGTAGAAGAGATGGCGGCCCCCAAGTGGTCGATCATTCATTTTTCACATGAAAATCTTGCCTAAATTTTGATACGATGCATCATGTCATGCTTATTAGTATAAAAACGCAATAGTGCAACCCACTTGACTTCATCCTAGAAAACAACGACCGGTTCGGTTCGTCACTGGGCCACAAAGAAAGCGATTATTTTAAAAAATATTATTGGAAAATAAACACTAATTATTAGTGGTTAACCACGATAATTTAATCTCAGCAAAATCAATCGATCAATCAATCACCAAGTCAAATGAATTGAAAACGGAAGGAGCTAGGAAAGGATATAAAGCCTCGAGTTGTTCAACTTGCCACGCCTGCCACCTGGGCAATTTGATGACCCCTCTCTACCGTATCCAAACCTGCGCACTCACTCACCGTATACACATCCCATTATCCCAATCAGGAAACATGCACCATTGTCTTTTGTCTTTTCGTACAGAAAAACAAATTAATAAATCAATATCTTCGTTCGTTTTTTATGTGATCAATTTACTTTTAGAATTAAATAAATTTATATGAATAGTTTTGCAAAAGAAGATATTATATAAATATATAAGATTGATGTCATTTAACACGAGAATGAATCATATATATCTTATCAGCAGAAATATTTTGGGACTAATAGCATCCCCACAATTGTATTTCAAAATATCAGTTATTTGATTGTTTGGTGAAAATATCGCCATTTTCCATGTATCATCACTGATTACCCTTAACTATAATGGCGTTTCGTTGCTGACTACTGAGTGACCAGGAGACCGGGTCACCTGGTTTTTACTCCATCAATCCTCAAATAATTATTTGACTATAAATACTGATTAAAATTAAGAAAATAATTAATAAAATATCAATATTAATAAAAAGTAAGAATAATCTACTAAATTACCTTTCTTGCTTTTCAATATCTTAACTTCTTATCTCCTCTTTCACTAATGAATCAGTAGTATTTAATAGAAGTATTGTTGGTAAAAAATAATTAATATTATCTTAACTTTTGAAATGACCAATTATTTATAGATAAAATAAGTTGTTAAAATAGATAACTATTTAAGAATGAAGGGAATATGTATTAAAGTTACACAATTTTTTGTAAATAACTATTAATGTGCAATGGAGGAGTATCATTAGAAAAAAATGCAAGCCTAAGAATGTTCAGGAAATAACATTTTGACTTTGGTTGGTTTCTTCTAGAGCATAACATTTATATATAGAAATTCTCAGTGAATAAAATATAGAAGTGACACTGGTTTGTGTCGTTTAGAGATAGGATATGAGTTTAATTTGAGAGAAAAAATTTATACAAATAGTTCTACCATTACACTCTCAGCCTGAACGAGACTGAAATCTCATAGCAACAGATTCTCGTTGAAGACGTGTTTTTAACCGTCCCAAATCCTTTTGTGAAGAAGGATTAATAAAAGAAAAAAATTACGGGATATATATATAGAAGCCGACCAACTGGTAAACTGATGTTTGAAGCGCAATAAGTCTATAATTACTGCATAGTATTTGCCTGGGCACGTGCAGGCTTGTTCATTCAAATTGACATAACAGAGAGTCAATCTCAACTTTAGATAATACTTTAATGCTAGTTGCAAACCTGATGAATGGAGATTAAGAACGTGACTATAGGATGCGTGATACCGTGATCCATTAATTTGTTGGAAATATCTCTTAGGCTTATTGCACAAAGGACAACATGTCTCAATAGAGGTCGACGGCTCCAAGTTGGTGCTACAACTTTCTCTTACTCGGTATTTTTAAAATATTTATCAATTTTAATTAAGATATTAAAAAGTAAGTAAATAATATTATAATAAAATAAAATATAGTAAATAAATTAACATATTCTTATGTATTTCTATTATTTTATATTAATAGTCACTATCAAAAAATCATAAAATTTTAATATATTAAAAAATTAATATATCAAGTTATAAATTATAAAAAAATACATTAACTTTTAAATATGTTGAATAAAATTGTTGTTGAGTGTGGCTTTTAATATGAAATAGATATAATATTAAAGACTAATATTAAATGAAATATTTTAAAAATATAAAATTATTGGGGGCGGTATTAAAAGAACGCTATTAATATTTTATTAAAATGAAAGACAAGAAAATGAAAGATAAGACAACAGCGATTATAAACTCGTCTTTTGAAAATGCAGACCATTAATTGAAGTGACATTAATGATCAAACTGTGCCGTGAAATGAAATTATTCCGTCAAGCATATTCCTTATAATGGGATATTTTACATATATAAAATAAATAAATATGATGTTACATAGATTCTGATATTGTATTTATTTATATATATCCTAATTTTTATATAATAGAAATTGATTATAATACATAGATCCTCAGATTATATTTATTTACATTTATATCCTAATTTTTATATAATAAAATTTAAAATTTCATTGATTATTACAAAGAAATCAATTATAATCAACTTTTATACAAGCTTTCAATAGTCACACTACGTATTTCTATATGTATCAAAACGGTGTAAAAGATTGATTAAAAGTAACTTCTTTTCTATTACGAAATCGATTATAATCATCAACTTTAGTGTCCATTAATAGTTGATTAGAATCAACTTATTACAATCGATTGTTATAAGTCGATTCTAATCGACTTGTCTACTTCATGTGCCGATAAAGTTGATGATGGCGTTTGTATAAGGTGCTTTGGAGTTAATTTGTTTTTAAATTTGTTTTGACCAAAGACTAGGTTGAACTATCGATGTTGCAGGGATCATGTTCGATTTGGTGTGGTCAATTGTAGAGCACTATGTCCGTATCGAACTATACACAAATTAACAAAAGTAAGAAAAACATGTTGATAAATAAATGTGAAAAATTATATGGGTTAAAAAACTAATACAATGCCATATCAAAAATATAAGTTTGGCCGAGCTCTGTATCTTGTTGGCTAATCTGCTTAAGAGCATAGGATTTATGTAATTTAATTCAATTATATTTAACTTAATTCACATAACCTTTATTCTATAAAAACTAAATTACACGGGATATAGAGTTCAGTTAATAAAAAATAGAGCTCAATCCACGTAACTATTTGAAGTTTGGGGAACTCGATAAAATGGCCTGTGTTATTCCATAGTAAACTTGCTCAAATTACAAAAGGAAGAAATAAATCACAATCACTAATATACGGATCATTACAATGACTAATTGACAAGTGAGTACACTAATTTTGAAATCACAATCACTAATTAATAGCAACTTAAAGACTACAGCACCTTACAAGAAAAAAAAAAGGTGTTAAAGATAAACAATGGAAGATTGCATAGAGTTGTTTGAGGAAAAAAATGGGCAAACATATTATGGTGATGCCTTATTATGCCCCTACAAGATAGGTGATGCGGTAGCAACTCACTTCATGTACCAATGGCAAAGAAAAACTGTTGTGGGCACCACCTTGGTAAGAGAATCAGCAAGTTGTGAGGAAGATGGTACATTTTGAATAGCAATGGTGTTGTCCATTGCAAGGTGTTTCAAACGGTGCCAGGAGGAGCACGCACGCGGTGCACAGGAGGACGACAATGCGACCTGGGCATTGATGATGGAGAGCACCTACATCCACGGATTGATCTTAGATGGTTGGGGTTGAGTTTCGGTTTGCATAGAGAGAGAGAGAGAGAGAGAGAGAGAGAGGACGAGTTCAGAAAGAAAGAAGATAAATTTTAGGGCGGACTTACCTTGGTTCCAAACTAAGGGGGGCCAGCCAATCCTTCAACATGAACGTGTCATGCTACACAAACATCTAAAAGTAATTAAGGTGGCGTTTCTTATCCATCTAGACAAATTAATAATCCATATCTACTATGGATCTATTTATACCTTGCACACAACATAAATCAATTCTTAGTACACATTGCGTTGAACATATATATATATATATATATACACACTTCAATTTTAAATAATTGAAACCCATCTTATTTAAACATTGATCCAGAGAGATATTTATTAATTTGGAAGTGCCCGAGAACAATAGCCATACTCCTGGTTGGTTGTCCTTGATGCTTCATCATCAGAAACAAATAACGTCATAAGACATTGATGAATGAGTTCAATGCATGTACAAATTAAAAGCTATTACTGTAGGGATCTAACCAAGTGCACTGATTAAGGAATTAAAAGGAGAACTTTAATTTTGGAAGACAAATTTTTGTGTTTTCCATACTTAGAATGTAGGATTAAGTTTATATATTTACCTTGCTCTCAGAGCATTGGTTAGCAAAACTCATTATTATATACTCCTTTCGTTCTTTATTAATAGTTGCTTTTGGAAAATCGAGTCGAATTGGTACATTGAAGAGTTAATGTGTCTGGTTACAAATTATAGTCAGATACATTAACTTTTCAATGTATCAATTTAGCTCGATTTTCTAAAAATGACTATCAATAAGAAATGGAGAAATTAAACAACTACTATATTATTGAGTCTCTAACTAACTGCCTAACTAACTGTCATTAACTAATTAAAAAACATTTGATGATTGCATTTGATTGATTTGTATCAGGTGATATCAACGCTCTAAGGGTTTGTTTGGTTTATATTTTGGAGGTGCAAAATCGAATTTGTGCATCTTTTAACTTGTTTGATTTTTCGACGAAGTGGAAAAGTATTGCTTCCAGGTTTTTACTCTTGTAATCTTAGTCAAAATCAATTCTCATATTAAACTATCAAATGTAAATCACATTAGCTCAAAATTAATTTAACAAAATCAATTTTAGGAAAATCAATACTATCCTAAATTAATTCTACAAACATAAAACCAAGCACACATTAATTTATTGGATGGAATTCATAAGAAGTCGTTTCATTCTGTCTTTTTCCTGGGTTGTTCCTTTTATAGGTGTCTCCTTAATGTGCTAAGATCATAGTGAAAGTACCAACCATATAGTTTCAAGTTTTTTTTTTTTTCAATACAAAAGATGCTCCAACACTCTTAGTAAAGAGGCGAGCAATATATTAAAAATAAACAATCCATAGTATCGGTACAAATAAATTAAAGCAACATGATCAAAACAAAATATACAAACAATAGCTGAGATAATAAAATCAAAGAAAGACCATATGACATACAATTAAAACAATTAAAAGCTAGTAAGATGCAAAAACTTCCATAGCTCTCCCAAACAATCCCCACCACATCCCTTCGACATTGCTATTAAGGATAATGGAAATGATCATTACAGATCTTCCAAGGTTTCCACCTTCCTTTTTTAAAGTCCAACTTAAAAACCTAGCCCATTAGATGGAAAAATATATAAATTTTAAAAATATGCAAAACATGTTTTTTTGTCATTGTTTGTGAGTATCTAGTATTATTTTTCAACACTGTTTGTCAATTATCACTTGATTCCATCGCATCTAATGTTCTCTTAGATAAAGATTGTGAGCAACACATCATTTTCAGCAGAGATACGTTTCTCATATATATTTTTATGAGATAAAATTTTTACATATATAATCTAAATTAAATTAAATTCATGTGATAGACTTATAATAAAAATTGTACATAAATAAATTTTGACAAGTTATTAATTAAAAAATAAATTTTTCTCTCATAATAATTACTAACTCTATGAATCATTTTTGAAAGACTAGTTTCATATTATGAAATTATTGTATCATTATTTTTAAATAGAAATTAATAAAATATTATATTTTAAAATTAAAGGTTTCAAATTAAATTGTTATATTCTTTTTTAAGAGAAATAATTATTTGAATATTCATATAAGATCTAACGGTCAAGAGTTGTATTATTTTGATCTTTCCTCGCTCATTTTAAGTGATGTGATATTTATTTCAAATAAATGTTTCTCTTAAAAAATAAATAGTATAACAATTTAATTTGAAAACATTAATTCTAAAATGTAATATTTTATTAATTTATATTTAGAAATAATGATACAGTGAATTCATATTATAAAGTTAGTCTTTCAAAAATGATTCATAAAGTAAGTAACTATTATGAGAGAGAAATTTATTTTTTAATTAATAACTTATCAAATTAATGAAATGGACATCATTTACCCTCGACAAATTCCTCACTGCATGCGTCCTACCATTTTGTTGGTTTCCATACCTCAATTCTCACACACGCTCACGATTGTATTCCAACATTAAAAAAATAAAAACAAAATTATTTTATTTATTTCACACTTCTTAGTTACACTACGTATAACACGAGAAATCTGTAAATTTAAGTAGATATTAGCTCAACTAAGAGGATAAACAGGTGAACTGCGCATGGCTTCCCATCACCATATTACGCTAATAATCCTTTTTTTTTTTTTGTTATGAATAAAAAGTTTAGTGGGTTCAATGCGCGTCATCCCACCAGGGTCAAGAACTCCGCTCTTGGACTCTTCGATAATCCATTTTGGTGTTACATCATTATAAACCAATTATTTCGTCGTATCCTCATATTCATAGAATTTATAACTGAATACTGTTGAAATAAATTAAAATATTTCGTCAAAGCTAGCATTAGCCTTGTCCACACTCAACAACTGTTTCTCCACACTTCGCTTGGTCAGATTCGTTTTAATTTGCTTTTGAATTTTCATACGCGATTGCATGCATGTTCATATTTTGTTAGGTGGCAATTAAACGGCGAGAGAACCCAAAAATCAAAGTCGTCTTAATTACACGAAAATGTAACATGCTTTAATTAATAAACTAATGCGAAATCGAAATTAAAGAGAATAACGAAATTAAAAGACAGGCACTTATTCTAGCTAAAATAATGTTGCTGGTCACACATGGTGTGCTAGCTAGCTGTGTGCATATATCTCTATCTAGCTACATGATAGCTAGCTAGGTGCTTGGCTGCTTCTTCTTCTTCTTCATTTCCGCGTTCTTGACGATGTCAAGGAGCAAATTACTCTTGCAATGGGGGCATGAGGGAATGGGATCAACCGGCCTTCCCAACAGAAAATACCTGAGGCACCGAAGACAACCTACGAGTAGCATGGGCTTCGTTTCTTCCTTATTAACCTCGGAAGAAGTGACGCATGACGCCTCAGAGAAGCTGGACACTGCAGGTGATGATGAGTTCGAAGATTCCAATGATTGATCATCACCAGCTGATGCAGCTGACTTTGCCGCTGCATCTTCTCGTGGGGGCAGGTTCAGCCCCAATTCCAATCCTGCTGGACTCTCTGCTTTTCCAGCCATATTCTCGACCGGTTCTTCTGAATCATGCACGGTCCAAACAGTACAATATACATATGCGCAGTTACGTACATGTTAGTAAAGTATGTAAATTATAGATAGATCCACCACCATGAAAAGAATAAGGGTGAACTTGATTTCAGTTTTCATTTTCTGAGTTTTGTAAAAAAAAAATTATAAAATTTAATTTTGAGTTTTAATTTTTAATTTTCAGCAGTATTTTCAAAATCTCAAATAAAAATAAAAGAAAAATATTTTTCGAAACCAAATACAACCTAAAAGTTTCAAATTTTGCTGACGGTAAGATAATTACAGTATATTAAACGAGATTAATCAGAAGAAACAGATAGCTAGGACTAGTGGCTTGCCTTGGGGGAACGTATAGCCGCCGCAGCAAATATCAGCGTAGGGTTCTGTGATGCTTATGATGAGAAAATAAGATCATTATATAGTTGAACTTAGTAGAAGGGAAAAGGGATCTAGTCATATAGGTAAAGAGGGATTTGATTGAATTTAAATGTCAGCTTTAATTATGGTTAAATTTGGAGGAGCGCATAATAGGAGAGAACATTATACCACGCTCAATGCATAAATACGATGGACTTATGCTGCGCCAGCTATCACTATCATTAATTGCTAAAGCTGCTTGGTCATATGCAATTGTACACAACTCTTTATCTTCTAACACATGCATAAGAAAGTTATGCAATCAATCACATTTCTTCATGTTTCGTTGAGTTTCCTGTTTTTTTTTTCGTTGAGATGAGCTTGGACTAAATCATGATTGGGCCGGGGCATGCATATTGAATCAAGATTCACGTCCCTTCGTGCCATAACAGAAATTTGGTTGTGTGACGCCAACATGAGATCCATAAATGCGAAATTTGACTATTCCCAAGTTAGAAAGTCGAACAAGACACGGATTGTCATCACAAATATTTAAAATTTGTAGTTCCATTTGGTTGAATGGTTATATCGTACACAAAGTATTCAAATGTCTCGTTACATTGTTCGAATTAATATTTCTTCATTAGTTATGTTAGTCCACATTTTTGTGCTCATATTGCGTGTTGGTTCTGCCCAAAATGTTGATCATAAAGTTGAACGAACTAAAGTCAACACAACCGTTACAAACTGTCAGATTTTTGTGATGAATGAATGTCAGACTTTTCTTTTTTCAACTACTACTAGTACAGATCGTTGTTTCTACACTTCTTCTAGCAAAACTCAATCTCTCCCATCAAAGAAGCGAGGAGCACGAATCATACATCGTTAATTCAAATAAAACATAAAGAAAACACAACCTGAATTGTGGAAAACACGAATCGTACATCGTTCATTCAATTTTAACAAACTAACGAACATAACATCCTGAGCATTGGAGGAACACCCAAAAAGCATCCAAAAAATAGCAGCAGCTAATGAAGTCTTCTGTATGAAACAAAAAAAAAAATTCACAGCCCCTAAGAAAACAAAATAGATCTTCTGCATAAAACCACCAACGATCATTGCCAACAGATTCAATCCTTAGTCTCATTCTTCCCCTTTTTATCACATTTCTTGTCCTTAGAATTCAATTTTTCTTACCATTTCTTGCTCTCTGATCCATAGCAAGACCCCAGACTGCATCAATCTCAAGGTGGTCGAGTATCTAGTATTCAAGCAGGTCCAAAGCCTATGGCATGTGAATACGATTTCAAAATAATCTTTTCCGTTCTTACTGAGAAAAACATGGCAAAATTCAAGAAACTGAGAGAAAATGAAAAGAGTAAACAGAAGAGAAACTGTTTTATCACCATAGCATGAGCATCTTATAATGTCAGCAGGAAGTATAGATTACCAGGCAAAATGGCCCAGCCGCACTTTGTTATTTATGAGTAGGTCAACGGAGGATTCACACACCTTGTACTATTCATTGAATGATGTGGGGCTCGCAATGTAATGAGTTCAAAATCGTAATTCATACAGGGAGCAAATCTTTTACAAACTTCCCTTTCAACGAATTAAGATACAACTTTACAACTTGGCCAGAAAGATTAACATCATGAACATGCCGCATTTGCTTAATCTTCTAAAATTTGTTGTCGCTCAAGCTCAAGAATCCTCTCAGCTAGGGGGCTAACAGTGTCATTTGTAGTTCCATTGCTTCCTCTACACTGCTGCAGTTGCTCTTGGAGATGACGCACAAGCTCATTCAGTCTTCGAATATTCTTCTCTTGTACTAAAATAATCTGCAGAAGCAACATCCATTAAAAGAAAACTTCGGTAAATATATGATAAAAATATCATTGCCTAACAGACAAATTTATGCTACAAAATTTAGACTTACATGGAATAGAACATGAAAAAGAAAATGTGGAAGCTATGTAGATATATATTTTCTTCATATAAGGTATGTAAATATATAACAGCACTACTATGATTAGTTTAAGGAACTAGTAAGTTATATAAAAGGCAGATAAGCCACCATAACACAGATAAGTCGGTAGTCCATAAACTCAGACCATCTCATTTTTGGTGAGACATGGAATGTCTTTACCACTAAGCATTACATTCCTAATGGCTTCCAAATTTACTTTACACTTCTAAAATAACCTTATCACATGACAACTGATCAATATTCAATCGATGAACCAGTGGTTCGCACTGATATAAGGAATGAGATGTTCACATTTAAATCTTCTACAAGTGCATAAGTTTTGAAAATGAGACATCCATCTAAATCTAACCCCATATTTTGTATCAGTAATCCTAGAGCGAGAATATTTAAACTATATGCAATCAAATTCCATCAAAAGATGAAAGATCTTGTATGTTCGGGATGTGAGATGCCAAAGCGATACAACTACAAGATTGTCCTCTCAGTTTATGCCAATTATTATTGGTGATAACTGTAAAGAATACAAACATGCAGATCTTTAAGCCAGAATGATTGTCTTGGGAGTTGAGAACTGCACAAACCACATAAAGGGCATACAAGATAAACCTAGATGCATAAAACATTTCTGTTATCCCAAAGATGACCCGTTATACCAAGAAAGCATTACATGGAACTGAGCTTGAGCACACCTGATGAATTCAAGGCAAACTTCTACTAAAATAAAACCACCAAAATTTCATCAGCAATATGCACAAGAAGACCAATAACGGTTCCAACAACACAATTTCTTATTTAAAAGCCACAGTTTATGTATAAAGCAATTCAACTAACAATTGATAAGTAACAATGCTCATAACCAATTGCCACCCCTTCCCATTTCCATTCCTTGTTAAGGAGGCAAGAGCAACCAATTATCAGATTGAAACCCAAGCAAGACCTCTCTCCACTGCCACCTAAACTAGGCAATTCATAGCTTCCACCAACACTGCCACACCCAAATCACTAGTAGTGATTTCAAGAAATTCATAAACTTTTGGCACACAAACAGACAAACTATCTCAGTAATTGAATTTTACAGGATTTCATTCATAATTTGATAATGTAGGTGTGTTTCAGCCTTTCAGGATAAACCTACTGACCCTGTAAAATTCATCTATGGCACAATAAATTGAATGGATCCAGCTAAACCCAAAACCCTACGAACATGCACACACCCTTCTAAACAACTATGATGCCAAGGACAGCAAGTGTAGAAACTCATGACCATCTCTGCCATAATCCCAATACTCACCAACAATCTGGGAAAATTTTCTTTACTCAACTATAAATTAAAATGCAACTTTATCCATGCTTCAGGATAACATGCAGCTAGAATCAAAACTCAAACTGTGAGGTGATTGAGTTATATGCCAACAGAGAGATATTCATGCACAACAACCAAACGAAATACAGCATTTTGGATAAACCAAACACCTTCTCCTTTACAGTTTCTTCACCCTTTGTAATCTGATGCTGCTTTTGAGAAACACCATTATTTGAGTCAACATCGGCCACTAGTTGTTGCTTCCACTCAAACTGTGAGGTGATTATGAGTATAAGCAGCAAGAAAACAAGCAACATGGGCCTCGACATGATTCCCAACAGGCCAATTACAGGCTAAACACCTGCTTAAGATTCAAATAAACAGCACCAGAATGATAGTTAATCAGCTTGATTATATCTTCCTGAAACTATAACGGAATATTAGGGATTTTTTTTTTTTTGGGTTGTTACGTTTATGTCTATTCAGCTAACTATCTTTCGAAAATTGAAAAAAACAGCTAGTCAAACGAAGTCAAAACAGCGGAATCCGATAAAAGGTAACGGAAACTTGGGTGAAATGGAAGATCTTGGATGAGTGGAAAAGGGGAAAGAAATCGAGATCAGCGTGAAAGAAATTGAGTTAGAAGTAATTGGGAAGAAGATGGAAGACTTACAAGATTACCGTGATGGAGAAAACCCTAAATTCATGATAGATCCGTAGCGGAGTGAGTTCGGGTGTTCGGAAAAGCGCCGAAAAGGGAAACAAGAGAGAGAAAGTGGAATTATTGTGGAATAATCGAAATGGCCTGAGAGTAATGGGTGAGAGACGAAATGCAGAGATGGAATTCGGAATTGGATGGACGCTTGGGTTTGCAATTTGGGGTTTTAGGGTTGGGGAGGAAACGTGACCAGCAGCAACTCGATATGTCTTTCTTCGCTTCTTCTCGCTATCTATCTATCGATGTCTCTACTTTCAACTGTTTGTGTAGCTGCCAAGCATCTTACGCTTGTAACTTTGGAAGACGAAGGTTGGATTGTGATTCACTGCGCTCGGGAACACCATACCCTTCATCCAAGTTGCCTTATTGGGTTAAAGTTTTAAGTAAACAATTGTTTTTATTCTGTCATTTTCAATTGGTTATCAATTTAATCGTAATAAAATTATTAGCATTGAATTAGTTTTAGTATTTTTTTAATTTGAATATTAAGTCAATCCTAAAGTAGTAGTATTTTTTTATTTTGATATCAATTTAGTTATTTCATCAAGATAAAAACTTAACAAAATAATTAAATTGATGTCTAAATTAGAAATTTTAGGATAAAACTTTATTAGGACCAAAATACTATCAAATTACAAAGATTAGGACCAAAATGGTTGTTCAAGTAAAAAACTAGGTAAAAGTTTTTAATATCAATGTCAAATATTTTTTTAAATAAAATAATGATACGTGGATATAACCCTTTTAGATTTGAATTATCTAAAATTAGGATTTCACTTTGAAAGATAAAATGAGCAATTTTACTCTTAAATTAACAAAGTGAAAGAGGATTCCACTTTTAACTTTATCGATCCAAATGTATAAATCTTCTTATTTTAATTATCATCACTTTAGAGGATTCTTACCCACATTCAACAGTTAATTTTAAAGTTAAATTCTTGTATTTATCTTAAGAAAAATCATCTTTCATTTGCTGACTACTAAGTGAATTATTATATGTTGATTAATGATTATTATAGGTGAATAAATACATCATATTGATTTTTTATTCTCTTATTGAATTTTGAAAATTTATTCTAAATCACAATATTTAGAGTACATTTAACTTTAATTAATTCGACTCAAGTCCAAAATCAAAACAATTTATTGTAACTAACTTTTGTTTTTCACAAACTCGGGAATAAAAGTTTCTTTAGTGATAATAAAGTTTAAACTAATTAAACCAACTAACTATTAAATAGAGCATACCAACCACCCATATTTTGGGTCATAGGTTTTACTAACTACTTTTACAATTGAGTAATACACTAATACTGCTCCCAATACAAAGAGAGATCGAAACCGGGCACTCTTTTATCGCCTATCAGCTCTTGAATTAGCACATTTTTACTAGGGCATGAATGTGAAACATAAAGAAAAATATTATTTGTACTCACAATGCAGTAAATACCGTGTCAACTCACATTTTATTCACCATTAGATGAGACATGAATCCTATTTGAATGAGATCTATATCCCATCTAATGATGGATGAGATGTGAATCGACACGAAGTCCCATGTATTATGAGCACAGATAACATAACTCAAACATAAATCTTGTAGCTCACCTTCGGCCAATGTTACACTTTATAATTATATACATACTACGTCACAAGTTCATGATTAATTCAGGACTAGTATTAGATTTTAAAAATCTAGCCTTCTAGAGATGGTGCAATTTCCAACACACAAAAGCCAGAATTTACGCTAGTGACATACCCATCTATGATTCATCGTGCCCACAGCATCAGCCACATGCTCACATCTTCCTGGTCGATGGACATTTGCTTCTAAGTGCAGGCACCGTGTAAGTATCACTGTATGGATTGGGTGATACATAAATAAATATATGGATTGGGTGATACATAAATAAATAATAGTTGAAGGCTTGAAGCTACTCAATCAGAAAGGCACTAAATTAACGCTAATCAATTGCTTCAGCTCAGACTTTTGCACCGTGGAGTAAGGTGAAGTTAACATGTTCACAGCGTCATATCTACTTTGATTTGATTTGTCAAACACTCCTTTAATTATACTACACCATAATATCTTATTCTAATAGTGTGTCAATATTAACTTCAACTATTCTTCGTGGATAAAATAAAACTGATATCATTTTAATGTTTATGCATTGAATATTGGTTCAATGTAGATTCACGTGCAAAGAATAGAAGAAAGGTCGTATAGTGACCGAAAAAAAAGACAGTGAGAAAGGAATACAAGAATCATTGTCCTTACCATGATACTATCCTTCCCAAAACACCGATTTCGTGCGGTGCACAAGAGCAAATAGCATGATTTGTATTACAACATTCCAAATACTAATACAATGCAGCATATTGGGAAAGAACCGAGATTTAACATTTGCCTACACTTGTTTAGCACTAATCATAATTTAACCCCCAAGAACTCCCCACAATGTTTGACTAGTTTGAGACCACCCAATAAAGAGCAAAAATATAGCTGCCAAAGTGAAAACCAGGAAAGCAAATACCAACGAACGGTTGGTCATTCTAGCAAAGAATGAGGTATTCTTTGATGATTGCTTTGAGCTTGGGAAACGAACTCCTCCTGCAGGAGGAGGCCTTGAGTTCCTAACCCTTAATCTTATTCTCCTTTGTGCTGTCCCTTGGCAAGGATGCTGCATCTGCGCACGATCCTGTAGTGGTGTTGTGTGACCCTCTTCTGAGAATGATGGTTCGTCTAATTTGATGATATCGTGCTTGAGTATCTCTGCATAACAATCCTCTTCATCCACCTACATGTGGACAAGAGAGGTTCAGTTTGATGATATTTTCCAACTAGAGATTCTTAGGTGCCTTCAGAGCAAAAATAAAATCATGCTCATATCAATAATTTATGTTTGTTGGCTTGGGCTATCATGGTCTCTAACTCCATATTTAATCTAATTGACGGAGTGTGGAGCATTTTCTTGCTCTTCAAACACTGTAGTTTTGTTTTTGTTCTCATTTCCTATGAAAATCTCTTATTTTGTTTTCACTATTTCTTTTACAATCTCTTGTTTTATTTTCAATACTCCCTTCATAAAATTTTGAAAATCAGTGGACAGACTAAAAACAAGAAATAAAAACAGAAAACATACTCTAAACAAGCCTAAAATTTTTCCTTTCTAGAATGCAGTGCATATACAAAGAGGCTGAACCTACCATTGGGTGATCAGAAGACTCAGTCAAAGTGGCTTCATGAGCTGCTCTCTGACTGGATTCAGTCACAGAATCAATTTGTTCAGCTGAAGGGGAACTACAACTGCTACTGCTCCGCTTGGAGCTACATCCAACCTCTTTATCTTGCTGACACACTCCCCTTTGATCAAAAACACCCTCTGAGATACCACAATCACTTTCATGTGAATTTACGTGGTTCATTTGACTTGAAGAAGCTCTATTCGGAGTATCATTCACACGGAAGTCTGTGTTCCTCTTGAGGCGACAAACCACCAAAGAATCCTGAAACACACATTACTTACAACTTAATTAGAATCCATGAATCACCTGTCTAGTGTCTTTTTTTTTTTTTTCCAATTTTCGAAGACCACAAGGTCTCCTTATAGATTCGACTCATTTAAATCACTTCTGTTTGTTAGCAACATATAGGAAGAAGAAGAATATGATCTAGTAATGATGAGTTGATGACTCACCTGAGATTTGTCATTGATGCAGTACTCATGCATAATCCATTCAGTCCTCTCCCCTTTAGGTGCACGCCCTAAGTGGAATACCAAAGTCCGCTTTGTACCTATAACATTAGGACCTGACTTAACATTGCGCTCTTTTCCAGTGGCCTTCCAGTAGCCACTTTCAGTTGCTCTTTTACTTTGTGAACCGTTTGGATACTTTCTTCCACGGGGAGAGAAGAAGAACCACTCGTTGTCTGATTGAATGAATGACTTGGCTGGTTTCAAATATAGCACAAATTAGTCAATGTGGAAGTTCCAATGCTTATGTTGAATCGGTGGCATATTTAAGCATGCATATAGCAGAAAAAATAATTTTACTTTCTAAATATTCTTATCAGAAAATGTGATATCAAAGAGAATGCACGACATTTGACCACTACTACACTTCATTTCAATGTTTCAATGTAAACACAAGCTACAGATGTCAGTTTCTTTCTAGGTGCTCTGCTTTTCCTTGAATATGAAACAGGTCAAGGAATGAGAGATACATGTTGCTTGAATGTTCAACCGGCCATAAACATTATGCTTCAAATAGTATAACTCACAACAAATATTCAAAACAATATGACATTTTATAATAATAAGGCCACACTAACGTACACTACTAATATTTTCAGTGTCTAAACTTTTGAATTCATAAAAAGAAGTTATCAACGCAAGCCTTTAGTTTACAAAAGAAACACTAACATGAAAACTGTTACTATTCTAATCCTGGAACATAAATTGATCCATTCCATGTATATAGAACTCGCAGTTGTGTGGATCTTTACAAGGTGATCAACTGTAATTTGAGTCACTGCCGAGATATATATAATGACTGAATTTCAGGCAAATGTACTACTAAGATGCAATTGTACGTCCACTAGCTTAAGCATTGCATAAGAAAGGAAGTTCTCCACAAGTATCAATGAACATTTGTATCTGTGTATATGAGTTGACAAATTCTGTTTTGTTTGCCACAGACCCACTTACACACATAAATAAGAAGCTCCTACTCTTACTTACACGCATGAATTTTAAATTATGTGTCTCCTAATAATTGGATACTAAAGTGAACACTGATTATTGTATCAACCCTGAATGATACCATCATATAATAATATATAGCTAGTGGAACCAAAGCTCATCCACTGAAGTTCTACCCAAAACTAATCAAAGTGACTCTTGAAGGTTAACCAAGAATATTGAATACAAGGCTTTGATTTAAAAATGAACACAGAGAAGAAAAGAAGATACACTAAAAAAAAAAAAACATATATGAGAAAGAAATGAGAAATTGCATTGATAAATGAGGTGAAATGAGTCACCTGGCAAAACCCAAGGCTCAAATTTGCAAAGGTCAACCTCGGCAATGACTTGAACGCTCTCTTCATGGCCTTCAAGCTTCTTCCTGAGGTAATAAGAGATCAACTCCTCGTCAGTGGGACAGAACCTAAACCCAGGAAACATTGAAGAAGCAGCAATAGACATCTGTGCTTCCTTTGAAACCCCTTCCATCATCCCCTGCCTCTCCAATTCACCAGCCACTCTGACCCTCCTCTGTTTCCGCAACTGATTCCCAACACAACAACAATACCAACTAGGGTTGAAGGTAGAGCTGCTTCATAACATAAAAGAATCAGACCGAAGTTGGAAGGGAGGGGCAAAAGGGTTGCTGTTGCAGGGGTTAATGTTATTCCTTCTTTTGTTTTTTCTATTTATTTAAGTATCTCGGGTGGTTCTGTTTCCGAGGTTGAGGTTCTAAGTGTGTGTGCCCCGTGAATGTGATTGTGCTTTGCTTGTTTGTGAGTGTCAAGCAAGTTGGTGGCAACTAGATTTGGCGTGGCGTGGCGCGGCGTGGAGAAAGAATGAAGAGAAGAAGATATCTGATACGAGAGAGAGGGAGAGGGTCGGCGAAGAGGGGGCGGAATGTGTAGTGGCAAATAATTGAAGTGGTAAGGTACTAAGTTTCGGTTCCATTTTTCCCATTCATGTGACGTGGCCTCAGCATGTTATCCACTTTAAGTGCTTCTGCTTTTATGTTCACTCTGACAGCCACCGTTTGTTTCCTTCATGTTTCTGTCTTGATCAAAGTCAGACATTGACCAGTGGCTCCTAACAGCTTCTTTGTTTATTTCTCTTCTAAGAAAGACCTTCTAATGTCAATTTATGTAATCATGCGGAATTTGCCTAAAAATATGATGTTATGTTATTGGTTATGACATGCTTAATGGGTAATGACCTCGAAATAAACTTATTCCATTTCCCTCCTTTCACAGAAAAAGAAAACAAAAAAAAAAACTTATTTCATTTAGGTATATGTTATTAAGAATATATCATAAACAATGCATAGAAGAGAAGAATATAGATGAGCACGGGCTTGGCTTGGCAATATGCTGTAGTTCCATTTTAGAAAAAGAAAAAAAAGCCTCTTTCACTTTAGTGGCTGCTGATACAAACTTTTTACGCAAGAAAAGTTACTTTCCATGCACAAAAGCTACAACCTTTAGATTACGAAAGGAAAAATATACCTTAAACAGAGTAAAGGTTAGCCTCTACTTGCATCATAGGCAAAAGCCAAGAACTTAGGAATAAGTAATAGATTTCAGGTTAGTAATTAAAATCATCGGCAACTAATATATATCATGCTTGAATTACATCCTGACGTAACTCAAATATATGTACTGTAGTTCTACAAGCATGTTATTTATGGGTGAAAGTCAATATTTTTTGGTCTCCAATTTACACACTCCAGGCTGCACTAGAATCCAAACAACCGTTCTTTTCTTGTCAATAAATCCAAACAAGCTTAGGTCTGTGTTCAGTTACGGATAGGAATTAGAGACAGACATCATATCCGTGGCGATTACTATTTCTGCTGGGCCAGTTATCCGTTGTCCAAAGGTAAACCAAATGGGCCTCATCAAAGTGGTTTCAGTTTGATTTGGCTAATTTATGCTCAGACCAAAAAAAAAAAAACCCCATGTCATGCAGTATGGATGCGTAGAAATCGACAGAAAGAGAAATTCTTGGTTGTAATGATGCTGTTTCATTAATTTATTAACACACCATATATTATATTAAAGATGCAAAGAAATAAGAAACAATAATAACTCATAAAATTAATATGTCAACTAATAAATAGAAGTAACTGATTCTACTCAATCACCTAGAAGAAAATATTTATTTGCCTTTTGACTTCTGAGAATGTTACACTCGAGTCCTTATAGTAGTGCTTGGATATTGGAGAAATAGCAGCGCCAATGTTTGATTTTGATGTGTTTGGAAGGAATTTCTTTTACTTTTTGTATTGGTTATTTTGATTGCGGTTAACCATTTTCTGTACTTAGTATTGTGGACATGATAATCAAAGTTCAATCTTTATATATAATTGTCAATTGGTATAAAAGACACGGCCCTGCACAATGATTGATCTAAGCTAAGGCGGCATAGATGGCAGTATTCAATAATATTGTGATCAGTGAGGCTGTCACCGCCAGTACTTTTTGATTTAAATCACAACCATACTGCTCACATATAATTGTGTTCTCACAATAGCGTCAGCAATAGAGTACTTGCTCTTCTCATTTTTGTTTTGTTTTGAGGTTGCGTCAGAAAAGCTCCATTATTTTCATTTGGACCATAAGGAAATTAATCACACCTTCAATGCCATCCATTATTCGCCGGCAATTTACATCAAATTCCATTAAACAGCTTGTTGACATAAGAAAACCATTATCTATTTTTATTTTTACTCCCAGCTGAATATTCAACTAGGAACACTACGTCAAATGTTTTTAGAGCTTGAAGTAGCTAGCACAAATAAAAAAGAGGAGCCAAAACTGCAGTATGCAATTATAGTCAACACTTAACATTTTGTTGCCATAAAAGTCTTTAACTTAAAAACACATGACAGTGGTGTGCCTTGAACATACTCAATTGAAGAAATTAAAAATACCCTCCTGAAAGAGAACAGTAATAGTATGGAACAAAAATAACAGAAGAAGCTATCAATGCAGCGCTAACTATCAAAACTCTTCAACATACGGATTCTCTTCCTGCAGCTTCTTGCTTCAGAATGTGTCCCTCCAAGGCCAAAGCATTTTCCTCAGCTTCTCCATCAATATGCTGCAAATTCAATGGTTGACCACTTGCCTGAGCAGGAATGGCGCATGATAAACACTCTCGGAGGGTCATGATTGGCCTATAGCGCTGACTTTCTTCATCTTGTATCTGAGCTCCAACTAGAAACTCGATTGATCTTTCTCGATCACACTGATCAGAACTTCCATGAATATTCATACCAAAGTCACTCTTCTTGCAACTGGCAGCTCCCTTGTTGAAGCAAATACTTCCCCACTGGATCCTCTCAGAGAAAGACTTCCTCCCTATGTCTTTGTCAATTGAAACTCCTTTGGATTCACCTGGAGCAACATTTTCACAAGCATAACTCCACTTGTAGCTCTTGCTATCATTGTCCATGTTCAATTCTATGGACTGAAGATCACTATCTGCTGAGTCATCGTCATGCCCTCCAACATTTAAACCATTCTCTTTCTCTGGATTTTCGAATTCCTGGCAGGCTGTGCTCAAATAAGACTCAAGATCCTTGAGCATTTTGAACTCCACATTAACATCACCATTTTCTTCTTCTTCTTTAGTTCTGAAAAAGCCCTCAAGCTCATTCCTTAGCTTTTCCAACACAGCATTTTTCTCCTCAAACTGGTACTTAGCCTCTGAAAGCTTCATCTGCACCCTCTCCTCGCGAAGAACATCCGCTAACTGAAGCATTTCCCTCTCCTTTTCCACCTCTTCTCGGACTTTAGCCGATTCCCTCTTCAGTTCCTCTACCTGAGCTCTGTCTTCTTCAATGCCTCTGGCTAGTTCATCACAAATTTGTTGCAAAATCTTTTTTGCTCGCTTCTCCCTTTCAAAATCTCTAGAAACTTTCAAATAGGACGCTTTTGCATTGGCCATTTCTTTGGAAATCTTCTTGTTCAACCTCTCAGTTTGCTTTCTTAACTTCTTCTCCACTTGAAGCTCTTCTGCTATGCTTGTTGTGGCATCGCGAATCCTTTCTCGTTCTCTCCTTTTCCAAGCATTCTTCTCTTCTGCAAAATGCTTCATGAGATACTCAAGGTCATTGTGGTTTGAGCTCTGCTCTTGGATCAGCTGATCAATTTGGTGGCGCACTCGATCAAGCTCACTGCTCATGGCCAAGAGGAGGGGTATGCTTGATGAATGCTGCTCTTGAAGGCACATTTGATTTAACACCTTTAGAAGCTTCTTTGATGTGGATACGCCACTTCTAGCTTCCTTCAGACGGTTCTTGAATCCAACCGCGCATTTTCCACAATTCTGCTTGTTTCTTGTCTGATTGCCTACCTGCTGCATTTCAATATAGCTAAGTGCAATCACATCCATCTTAATCAAGAGACAAAATAAATAAATAAATAAAGATGACGAAGAAGAAGAAGTTCTAAAGCATTATGAGCAATAGAACTCTCAATTGATTGATCAGATCCGCATATACCTTTGCATGCTGTTAATTTCTCAAGGAAATCAAAATTTCTAGTCTACACATAGAAACTCAGGTAAATTACACATCAGAACCAGTTCAGAACCATAGTAAACAAGTAGGTGTTGATGGAAAATCGATCATTCTGATACAAAGTCATAGTAATTGAACAATTTAAAAATCTCAATAGCCAACTCATGTCATTGTCGTTATTCTAATCTAACATATTTTCCATCGTCTTAATAACTGGATTGTCGATCACAATGAATATTCCTCCTCCCAAATTTCTAATTCGCTTGATAAAGTACTACACTTTACCTCAATTATCTTGGCACTTCCATGAGCATCCAGGTCTTCCAAGGAGTAATCAGCCACCTGAAGTTGACTAGACAAGGCAGACACTCTTCTTTTGCAGCTATCATCTTCAAAAACTTTCATTCCCTGCAAAAACAAGAAACATTGTTCATGCTAGCTAGACCCTATGAACAACCATAAAAGCATGCCATTCCACAAATTAAAAAGATATATGTGTAAAAAAATAATAATAATAATTAGAGACACTTTGATATGAATTTACCTCGGACAAAGGACTATACGACGGATCTGACATACGTGGCCGCAATAACCCTGATCTACATAAGCTCACACTCCTTTCCTTGCTGCTTTTCATTGGCTCGGCCTCTATCTCCTTCTTGACCCTTGAAGGAGGCAAATCATTGATTTCCCAGAGTGTAGCAGCGAGTTTCCTTGCAGACACATAGAGTTCCTTCTCTTTGGAGGAGGGTACCCCATAACCAGAACAAGGTAAAGCCTCTTTTGCGTGTTGTTGATGATGATGCGCAGCCATAGAAGGTGAACTTTTCCTAGTCTTCCACATAGGTGCAGGGGTACCACCCCCTCCTCTCTTCCCAACCAAAATGGCTCTCTTGAAACGGTATCTTCTGACCGGAGAGGAAGAAGAATAAGAAGAGGTGGTGGAGGAAGAGGAACAACCTCGCTTCCTGATCTTGTTGTGCTTCTCTTTGAGATTGAGATTACTTGTTTGACACGAAGACATAGCTGAAAAGAAAATCGCGTGTGTTAATGTTCAGGGATCGGATATCGCGAGTTTGTCAGATTTAGGACATGATGGTGAAGATTTGGACATTGGACGAGGGAAGTGTTGTTAACTTGCACAGAGTTCGTAGGTGCCAGTTGTGGTTAGCATCATATCATATGTGTCTTATTCCAATGTTTTCGTGAGATGAAACTTTTAGGCCTTGAAGTTAGCCAAGTGGGTCATGAAAGATCCTTCTTCTACTTCTACTTTTAAACTTGTTATTCTGTTATGGCGTATTTGAATGTCTAAAGGGGTTTGAGAGGAGTTGGAAAAAGTTGGAAACTGTCACAATGGGGGAAGATACGTTTTAGTTTTGGGGGGGTAATAAATAATAAATGCGGAAGCTCTAAGTTGAGAGTGAAAAGAAAAAGTCATGAGGTCATGAGAATGAGTGAAAGTGAGAGAAAAAGAACCAAGAGAGGGCACTGTTTATTGGTCGTTGTTGTTTTGGTTTGTGAAAAATTATTGGGCGTTTGGAGGGTAAGAAAAATTATTTATTTTATTTATTAATTTATTAATTGATATATTAATTTTTTAGTTTATTATTATTATTATTATTTACACTTTTAATATACTAATTTACATATCAATTAATAAATAAAATAAAATAAAATAAATGGGTTATTATACTCTTAGAGCACCCTTAGTATTTCTCTTGGTTTGTTTAGGACTTGGAAATTTGCATCCCTTAAAAAGACGAGATTTGAAGATGTGGCAGACACGTGGACAGCAAGTGCATCCAATCAGGGACGTGCATGTGAATGATATACTTAAAAATTTACGTCCATCTATATGCTAGAACTAGAATAGCATGTGTTGGGTCTTGGTTCTCTGTATTGTAGTATTTGATTCATTTGCTCTTAAATCATTCTATTATGTATTATCATTACCCCTTAGCTCACTTGGAATGTTCTTTGTTCCTTGAAGTTACAAACTAACTACCAGTAGAATCTATCTAATTGGAGCATCGATCAGTCCCAACACTATTTTTGACACCATCCAAGGATGGTGGAATGACGTTGATATTCGCTTGTGAAAGAAGGGTTATCGTGATGAAGACACCTCAACTGTAGGGTGTATTGATTGATGCATTGAATGCTAAATAATGAGGGTGATACACAGGTGATGATTAATTGCCATCAAGATTCGATGGATATAGCAATAAAGTCTTTTAGAGATTTCTCAAGATTAGAGTCAAATTGAGGCAGATTCTGTTGACGTTTTTTGCTAAAAAGCAGATTAAGATAATCTCATCGAAGCAAAGTTTAAACTTGAAAACAAGATGATTACTTGAAAGAATAAAAGGTAAAAAAATGGCTTCATAGTTGCCCGTAAAAATAATGCTAGTATAAGTACGGAATGAATAATAATTATGGGGAGTCAATTAGCCTCATATAATAACACCCAAATCTCAATCAATCATGGTATTATGATCAACAAAAGTACTCACTTCCTCCACACAAGGACGCGAACTAATAGTGGGTGAGAAGAGCACGATGTGGGGGCCCCCGCAAACGGCTCAAAATATGAGAATTCATCGCTGGATTTTGAGCTTTAAACAAATCCAATGGTCATAAAGGAAACAACACACAGTGCCTCATGGCTAGTGCATGGAGGACCCCGCCACCACCCCCCCCCCCCTTTGGTTCTCTTGCCGATTTGGTCACCCAATTCTTCTGATCCTTTTTCTTTTGGAAGGGAAACACACTGTGTGGCTTCACTTGTCCACTATGTCATGAGTCCCATGAAGTATGCGGGTACGTAGTTGCACACCCCATTTCTATTTGTTGGACCAAGTTTATCATCTTTTATGTGTAATGTTACATAAGGTCCATATATAGGACCTTAGGAGATACCTTACCAAACCATTATTGGACACAACTAAATCTGTGGCTGGGGAAGGGAAACAGGTTTTTATCCCCCTTATAGTAGAATGGAACACGTTGACATTAGTAGATGGTGACATTATTGCTTTGGCAAGATAAGAAAACTGATGGTTGAGAAAACAATTAGTTATGGGAAGACACACATTATTGAAGTTTAAAGAAAATTGGCCACATTCGTCAAATCTATCGTCAGTCACATGTTCAGGTTGCAGAGAGGCGTCCTTATTTCAAACATTGCCAACAAGGCAAACGTGATCCTCAGAATTTTATTTCGTTTATTTTTAAGAAGATGCTAAAGATGTTTGATTAATTAAGCTGACACTCATGACCTAGTGAGAAATTAATTGCAGGACTATTTAAAAAATTAAAATGCAGCATTAACGGAGTAAGTGCTTTTCAATTTTGGAGGAATAATTGGAGCAGACAAGTACAATATATAATAATAAACGACAATGGAGGCTATATTACACACATTTTTTCGCAAGTAAAGGCTAGAGGAATCAAGTAGATTACAAGTCCAAAAGAAAAAAAAGGGAAAAGGTAAATAGGTCAATAAAGATAGGAATTCAAAAGTAGTTCTCAGTCCTTCCCTTGAAGCCAATTTGCCCAAAAGTGAGGCAGAGGAACAGCCCCAGATGCCACGTAATCAGCCACAACGTGCTCATGACGCATGCTCAGTACTATTTACTAGGCGTTGCAAGAAAGCTTCTGAAATTAGAAACACGTCAATTGCAATTAAGGTATCTATCTATCTGTATGACAAATCACTATCCAGGTACTGCCTCTGATCCCACAGGTTTGCAAGTAGAACTGTGGTCTGGTAATGGCGTGTTGAAATCTGTGTATCCAAATATCTACTGAATAATGATGTATACCTACACTAAGCTCATAATAGTTTTTACCTTCCAATTATATAGGCCCCGTCATGTTTTTCATCTTCACTTCTACTCATACCTCACGGATTTGAGCCTGTTTTACAAGTTTTCTTTTACTATGATTTTGGATTTGAGCTTGTACCAAAAATCACGAAGCAGAGATCAGCAATTGTTTTTGTTTTAGCTGGCTAGTGGCCAATATCGGGAAAATACTCTTGCAGGCTATAAGCTGACTAATAGCCCACTGAAGGGAATGGGCTTACAACAATGGACTAGGGTCAAGGACAACCTCAAAAGATGTAACATATCTAAACCCATCAAGGCCCAAAGAAAATGATATAACTAATTCGTTCTTTCCATTTCACCACTTTTTTTAAACTGTTATTTATTCTACGAGAAAAAAATTACTATTTAATATTATAATGAATGGCACAAAAAATTAATGAATTGAAATATAAGAAAATAAGGAATGAAACAAAAGGAAGAAGAGGAAGAGGGATTCAGGGTACCGAGAATGAGACTAACTGGATATATTTTTGTGATGGTTGGTTTCTTTTTGATGGTTTTTTGATCGAACTAGATCTCTGACTTCTTGTTGTTGTTGATTTGTGATTTTTGAATTTTTGCTGTTGTGAATTGTGGAATTTCTGGTGTTGAAGTTGTTGATGATGAATCCTGGCTCTTTTTTATGCATTAAAACTTGAACTCGAGATTCTCTCCTTTATATTTGACTGAATGAAACTGTACATAAATGTATGTTGTAATGTTCTTGTTTTATATTATTCTCTTATCAAAGACCCTATGATGTGCTAGTTAACAATTTCTTTATATCCATTGTGGTTTAGATTTGCAAGGTGATAGTTTGATAGTTGTTGTATTTGATTTTCTCTTAAAATTGTTCCTGTTGTAAGTTTCCAGAATCGATTATTGGAATATTTTTGGTGCTATATTGTTTTTGTGAAGGCTTATTTGAGAGTGGTAAAAGGCTTAAGTTTATTTAGGCCCAAGTCTTATGACCTATTATATGATTTACAATAGATTTTAAATGTAAACTTTAGAAATATGTTTTAGGTCAGGCAAGGCCTTTCAAATAGGGCAAGTCAGGAAAAAAAAAAAAAAAAAACCTCTAACAGGCAATAGATCAGGTTCAGGTGTAGCCTATTTAGGGCAATACTTGGTCTTGCTTGTTCCCAACCTTTATTGACTGTGATTGTTTGGTTGAAGTCCAAAACATAAGCTGAAGCCATTGTTCAACTTGCAGTTGGCGTTTTCGTCCGTCCGTGGTTTTTAATTTGAATAATGTTTTATAACATTAACAAACATATAAAATTATTTTTTTATTGAAAATTTATGAGAGATATTATTATCACAATTTTAAGAGATGAGTTAATTCTAGGGGGTCAACATCAACTCTAACCCACCCAAATATAAATCCAAACATGCTATTATAAACGGTTTGCCACACTCTTCCATCACGTGATTAGTTATATATAATTAACTCTAATTGTATATTAATATGAACTGGGTTCGTACGGCATTTATTAGGAAAAATTATATAAATAAGTAGTACGAAGTAAAACTTTTTTTTTTTTTTTGCAATAAATAAACATGCGTAATTTCCGTGTAAGCAGGACTATTCTTTTAGTTGAATTAATTGATCGAATCTTGTTCTCTCTCTTCTTTTTTTTTTTTGGGCGGGGATCGAATCTTGAATGGCGTGTGAGGGCTGGGATCTGCAACCTTTGTTTTGAAAACCAAATAATGAAAGTTCTTAATCAAGAGGAAAAATGCCGACGTTCAGTCCGGCCTACAATAGTTAATGCGATACTGAATTTCAAAGTTATCGATAACGATGCATTGTAATCAATCATTTTTTTTAATTATTAGTAGATTATAAAGAAATAAAAATCATTAATAAATTAGAAAAATAATAGTTAGAAAGGTGAAGGAGCATGAGTGTGGAGACTTTTAAAAAGTGCTATTGATTTGATTCCTTTTCCATTGATTTTTTTAGTGTCAGAATTTTTAGAAATAAATAATAAAAATTAATAAAATTCTCAAATTTGTATTCTCAATTTTTACCATTTGCTCTACGAAATTCTGAAAAAATTACATACAGAAAATAGAAAAATAAATACTATTTATTGAAATCAAATTGAACCCTTAAATTTAAAAGGGGACTCATTTTAAATTAAGTTTAAATTAGGTTGACAATTCCGAAAATTAATAGCTATAAAACCAATTACAAATCATCTCCTAATTAAACGAAAAAAAAAACTGAAATCCCAAACTATGATAGCTTGTAAATAAAAAATCAAGCAGGTGAAGGGAGTTTTGCTTCCTTGTCAAACACAACTTCACAAACCATTCCAATACAAAAATAAAAATATTATTTTAATATTTAAAATTAGATGTTTATTGATATGCCAACTTATTATTATTATTATTATTATTATTATTATTATTTAGTGTGATAACGATTTTCTCTTGGTTCCATTACTCTATCATATTCAATAATAAAAAATAAATATTTCAATATGATAGTTATTTTTAAGTATTGAAATATCATTAATTATACCAAAATAACCATTTCCATTGCTTTTCTTTTTCCTCAGCTTCATCTCTCTCCTCACTCTCTCTTCACAGAAAATCACTTTTCTCCTGCTTTATAAGTATGTTAGGAAAAAATTGAGATTGATCATGGATCCTACAAAATAACATGTTAACTATTTAAAATATAATTTAATACTATAATATAGATACTATCCGAATAAAAAATAAATATGTTGCCATGTGTCAGGCATATGATTTATATTATAACCATTCCCTAAGTTGACGGTTTTATATAACAATACGTAGTTCTTAAATGCCCTGTTTCGGCTGACACCACAACCTTTTATTTAGAAACACAATCGAACGAAAATATCCTTAAATACGCGTTAGTTCTGCGATATCCTTTTAATAGTGTGACTAAAGATATGTCTAAATACTAAATGAAGTATAAGAGTAATAAAATTAATATTTTAAAATTTTAAAAAATAAAATATTATTATTTTATATAGTATGTAGGATGATATTTAAGAGGATAGAGTAGAAGAATAAATCACTTTCCAATCCAAAACAAAACAATCAAAGTTCAGTCAATTATTGTGGCACGGAATTTCAAAACTATAGACAGTGAGGTGATCCATTGCAGATACTATCACACCATACTCTTTAATGATATATAGAATGAGTCACCAAGAGGAGGAGTAAAATTAATTTTGGTAGCTATTACCACGTCCAAAGCCAAAACAGAAAAATGGTAGCTCTGGAGTACATACTTGGAAAACAATAACCATAATTTTATTCTCGTTTATTCTGTTTCTACCTTCAAACTGCAGAGACTATTTCTCCACCACAAAACAAACTGCAGTCTACAGAGACTATTCTTTCATCGGATTAGGATCATCGTCTCGTAGCCATAAGCACGGCTTCAAGTATCATGATCAGCACCATAGAACGGTAATGTTATTATTTTTTAATATTAAATATGCTTCTGAGCATATGCAATAAAATAATAAAAAATATTATTTATACTAATGAGATATGAAATACTATATCAACTTAAATTTCTATCACTTTTTAAAATGTAAGTCGATACAGAGTATTCCGATCCATAAATATAAATATCTCAACTTTGAAGTGATATAGAGTCACCGTGCCGTTCAATATCACAGGATATATACTTTAAAATATAACCCTTTTTATCATCAAAAAAAAAATATAAACCTTTTAATATTCACTCTCTATCACTTTTATCTCCACAAAGTAACATCGCTTATCATCGAAAAAGCTGGGACATGTAATGTAAACTTTAAATTTTATTGCATTATGTACCCGAAACGGGTTAACATCGTATCTGGTCAAAAGAAAATATAAAACGAATCAACAAATTAAACTGGAATAACTAATAAAATACACATATTTTGTTGTTTGTTCTGTTGTTGTGTATTCATTTCCACCTTTTCAAGCTTTGCTTTGAACAAACGCAACCAACCACCAAAACCCGAAACCTAAAACCCCAACTGAACTGAACTCCATATCGGCCTGAGAATCAAACACAAAACCTTAAAATCCAAAACAAGAATGCGAAGACAGTGAGTGCCAGCAACATGATGAGAGTGTCCATTGTTCTCTCTCTCCTGAGCCTCATCTCTCTCCTCTCTCTCTTCATCACGCAGAACCTCTCGTAGCTCTCCTTGGCCTCCACAGGCTCCACCCTCTTCCTCCTCGCACTCTCCATTGCCCTTTGCAAAATGACCATGCTCTCCCTCCCCATCACGTGCCTCCCCTCCAAGTCCTCCATCGACAGGCTCACCTCCCTCACGTGCATCTCACCGCCGGCCTTCCCGCAGCACGTGACCTTCACGGCGCACTGCGCAACCTCCTCCTCTACCTCCGCCGAGTAAACCACCTCCACGTCACCTGTCAGCCAGTGCCGCCGCGCCGACACCGCCCCAAGGCTCGACAAGTTCGCCGCCCGCTTCCGGGTCGGGTCGATCACGATCCAGCTCAGGCCCAGATTCTCCTTAAGGTCCATAAGCCACGAATCTTCGTCGATTCTACCGAACTTCAACGGCATCGGAACCATCTCGTCCGGCTCCAGAAGGTCGATCCAGAGAGGGGAGTAGAGGAACCAGCCCTTGCGCGTTTCGGTGAGGTGGACACGGGAAAAGAGGGGTTTTCCCTTGTAGTAGATGTCGACGGCGGAGATGAGTTCCGGCGAAGGGGGAAGCGGGGATGGTGGTGTTGAGGGGCGGTGGTAGTTGGGCTGGAGGGAGGGGAAGGAATCGGAGAAGATGGAGCGGTGGGTGTTGGGGAAGGTGGAGATGGTATTGGCGGCGAGGGGGTGGGTGAGGGAGGGCCAGGTGGCGGTGCAGATGGCTTGCCAGAGGTGGGGTTGGGTGCAGAGGCGGCGGAGGCGGGAGGAGGAGGCGGCGGCGGAGGCGAGGGCGGGGCCGTCGAGACGGGTGAGGATGTGAGTGTTGATGATGTCAGGGTGGAGGATGGTGATCATGGCAGCTGCTGCTGATGATGATGATGAGCTTGAATCGTGATGATCAATAGTGGAAGTGGTGTTCTTGAATTGATCATCATTTGATGATGAGGCCATGGCCATGGGTGGTACCATTTAGAATAAATTGAATATTTTGAAGTTTCTAAGTTTTTGGAGTTGTATTGTATATTGGTTTGGGTTTGGTTGTGATTTGGGAGGGATGAAGATGAAATGAATAAAGATGTGCCAATATGAATGAATGTTAAATGTGATGAAGGGTTTAGTGGGGGGAAAGGGGGGGGTTTTTATACGGAAGGATAGTTGTGCTGGTAGGGTAGTGGCAGAACAAGTGGATATCTGCTTTTTGGAGACTATTTTGGTGTCAATTAGCCTGCCACTAGGAATAGCAAGTGTAAGCACAGTCAAATCTGGCTCTGAGGTCAGCGTAAGCCTTCCTCAAGATATTATTCAATTCAATTCAATAGAATCCGTCTTCCCTTTCATTCTCACTTAGCTCGGAACCATCATAGGAGATTTCCTTTTGGGAATTATCTTTTTCCCCTTGTCTTCCAAATTTTGGCCTGAATGCTAAATCAACTCTTTCAAAATCTTCTCATGTGCCTATTTCAAAAGGATTATTAGAGATATTAGTATGGGTCTTTCTGCTCCGAATTTAATGTTGATTAGTTTTGATTAGATTGGATGGATTTTTTTTAAAAAAAAAAACTAAATTCGATCTAATCTATTCAATTTTTTAAAAAAATACGAATCAATTTAAGTTATTTTTTTCAATTTAAATTATATTTAAGTACTAGAATCATTTTTACACCAATTTTTGCAACAATTAGAGAGGTTTTTCCTGATCAAAAGCAAAACTTATATTTATAAGTTCTATGTCTTGAAGAGGGATTAGTCATGCATTCCGATTATAAATATCATAATTTCCCCCAAAAAAGAACTAAGTATTTACTGAATTTTAAGAGCTCACTTTCAATATTGATCCAGCATATTTCAAAAAATAGGTTAGTTCTCTCATATGTTGGCTACCAAGCTAACTTGGTTTGAATTTAGATGAGAATAAATCATATTTATCATGAGTATAATCTTAAATTTAATGCTCTAATATTATTTAAAAAAAACTACACTTTCACTCAATTCAACCATTAAATTCGCATGACTATTTAAAAAGTTGATGTGAGAGTTAATTATATTTATTAACTAGAGATAATATCCCTGTGATGCACGAGTTTAATTATAAAATTTTATAATTGCTTTTAATTAAAATATAACAATAGAATCTTTTAAATTATTCTATGTAATGTCACTGATGGAGTCCATGAAAAACTTCACTATTAATAATTTTAGCATAATAATGTATTTACGCTATAATGGTATAGATAAAAAAAAGAAGCTATACATTTAATAGTTAACAATAATTTTTGCCATTCTTAAGTGTAATAGTTAATATATCATGCTGTGTTAGTTTTATGTGACACGACTAAACACATAACTAATTACCATAAAAAAAAAGATGTATTCTTTTTGTATCTTGGGTTAATAATTTTTAACTCAATTTATATTTTGATAATTATTCTTTTGATATTTTCATTAAACCCATTTAAAATTATATATACGCATAATTCATATGTAAGTCATTTCATCTTAATACATTCAAATTTTGATAATTATAACTAAATAATATATCTTAATATAAAACTCTATGTATTTTATTTACATAAGAAATCACAATTTAACAGTAATATAAAATGATAAAATATTAAAATAATTTATTTTTTAAATGTTTCATTATTTTATTTATACAAAAGAATCAATATAGTTTCTTACCTTTCATTACTAAGTTTTCTAAATAATATATCTTAATTGTTTTCTTTATTTGACTAAGATATTTTTTTGGCCAATTAATACACCTAAAATATTATTGAAGTAATTTATATAGTTTTTCAGTAACATTGATTGGTGGTTTTTACATTACTAACTATATTAAAAAAAAGCAAAAAATATAAGCTTTAGTTTTAAAAAATATTTTCTACTCTTATTTCTTAATTTTATTTTCAAAAGTACTCTTTTGTCCATATTTTTAAGAAAATTAATTTATTTTTAGTAAATAAACTTATGTTTATTATTAATAAACATTTTATGAAATAAAAGTAAATATACATACCAATCTATTGACAATGAGATAATATATATAGTAAGAGAAGGTATTCCAACATTAGATTTGAATTCAAAGATAATATTTGTTTAAGTAGCTAGTGACATAGTTAAACAAATTCTTCAGAGCACACATCCAAATTCACAACACATGCCAGACGAAGAGTATCTTAGATAAATTCAATTCATTTGAAGGATCTATTGATTATATCAATTAATACATATTTTTTCATTATTAGAGATTTAAAGTAATAACATCAAAGCTCAGATGATATTTACAAAGCAACTTGTAACATAATATAAGATTATTTTACCAAAAAAATCCTTAGTTCTAGCAGGGGATTATAGCAACATTATTTTTCCCAATTAGTTTAGAGCCAAAATGGATTGTAAGGCTGAAAAAATTCTCTGAATAGAGGAGTTATTGGTGTTTAATACAATTCTCTTCATTGTAAATATTAGTTTAATCAAATATATTATATTTTAGAATATTAACCCCTTCATTCAAGAACAGATTAAAAAAGTCCCTTTATGCTTGAAGATATAGGGAAGAAAACATTGTTTGATTCCAGAGTTGCACAATATGTCTCAGCTCAAGCTTATGTTGAAGAATATGGAAGAGAGAAGAATTCGTGCGGGATGACATTGTGAACTAAAAACTAATTAAAATCAAGAATGTGGGCCAACACATAAAATCAAATTAAGATTCAATTTAAAAGCTAGAATGTCATAAAGAGAGAAAAGAGAATACCCTAGAAACAATATTGAACTCAAAACTTGATAAATGGATAGGATCTCAGTTCTAAAAAAGGCTTCTTGCACTCATTTGGAGTCTAAGCATTAGAACAAACAAATGATCAATGAGACTAATATACATTGCTATCTATTTGTTCAAATAGTTGAGCAATTATTTTTATTTGTCTTTTTTGTTGTTACAATAAATCATTGAAATTAAAATAAATAAAACTCTACTTTAAATTTCATGATACTAATTTATTGCATTCCGGTTTTAAAATTAATAAATTATTGTAAATCCTAAATTATAAACCTCCAAATACGTTATAAGAATTAACGTTATGTAAATGCTTTTAAATTTCAAAGGCAACTAAAATGTCAGTTGCAATAATATAACAAATAATAAATCACACGTAATAATAATTATAAATGCAATTAAACATATAATAAATTAAGAATGGAGAATAAAGCATCTTGTTGGTGATAGATTTTGTCTTTCTGATAGATACTCCGGTGATAGATAATGCATATACACAATCTAGTAAAATGATTGACTATTGAGTTTTCTAATATACAAAATAGAGGATACTAAAAATTATGTAACATAAATTTAAATATATTTTTCTTTATTACACATTGCAATAGATGCAATATGCAATTAACTTTATTTTTTCTACTTTACATGATTAAATGTTTAGTATTAAGACTTCAACAAATATAATATGTATAACATGAAAAGTTAAAAACATAAAATACTATATATAAAAAAGAATGTCTAAATTAAATCACTTTTTAAATTAGATCAAAATAGGAAAGTAAGTTTTTTTTAATACATACAGTACTCATCTAACTGTATTAATAAAATTCAATATTTTATGAATATAACGTATAACTTAATATAGTAACTAAAATGTAATTTTAAACGTTAGAGAAATTGAGCTAAATATTAATTTAATATATTTTTAATTGAATGAAATAACTAAAAATTTCATGAATCAAGATAAAGAATGTCAACTTAAATAAAATAAATTGTATAACAATATAAATTAATAAATATCTTATTACTTAAGTTAAAGAATTAGTTTCAAGTAATAACACAATTTATATAAGAATATAAACCAATTTAACATTGTTGATTTTTTGTTACATTAATATATTATTAATTACGTGAAAGAATTAATTATAGTCCTTGAATTATTTTGAAAATTGGTGAACTCTTTTGAAGTAGAAAATAGTTTATTTCAAAATGAAGATATCCAACAATTTGTGTACTATATATTTGAGGAAAAATTGATTGTTATTTGTATATCAATTACGTAAACTAATAATTATATTTAGTATAATATTTTTGGTCCGTTAGGATTAATTTCTCTGAGTAAAATGACATTAAAGTTTCCATTTTGAATATATGATATTTCAATACGCAATGTAGACATAGATATAATACATAGTAATAAAAATTTAGGTGCATATTAATTACAAAATAATTATATTAATACTTTGAATAATATATCATTTAAACTGAGTTTAATTTTAATTACAAAAGAGATAATCATGTAATAACTGAAAAGTGGAGGGAGTATTAATGACATGTGTAGTGAATTATACTATATATATATATAGATAGATATGATAAAAAAATCATTAGATGATAAATCAAAGTTAAATTCACTTATTATTATTTTTTCACTAAAAAGATATACTTTTAACAAGTACGCCCAAATCAATATAAACTACATATGTGAATTTAAATTTAAGAAGGGGAGAAATATATGAATAGAGTTTATCCATTAATAATGTCATTATAATACATTAATATAGGATTACGCGCGTGTTCTTTTTCCCCGATGCGACTTGTTATTAATAAGTTCTCATTGTAATTACTGAAATTTATAAGCAGGTTTGGCAGGGCAAGGTAGGGTGGGTGCTGTGAGTTGGCCATAAAATAAGAAGAGATAAGTAGACCAATTTTAATTATTTGGATTAAAAGTTATAGCTCATTCTATCAAAAAATAATATGTTAGTAGGTTAACCTATTTTTTATTATATTTTTAATTATTTTGTCAGCTCTATCCAACCTATCCCACTGTGGGTTGGTCATAAAATGGAATATGATGACTTGACCCATCATAACTATTTGGGTTAAAAATGTCAACCAACTTCATAAAAAATTAGTGGGTTGATGGCCAACGCGACAGGTCAAACCCATTTTCCTTGTTATTCGGACCATGAGTTTCAAAACATGTAAGGATGATTAAAAAAAAAAGGTTCTGTTCAGAATAAAATATAGTGTATTGTACATTAGAGGCTTGGTCGTATTTACTAAATATAATTAAATATATTTTAAAATGTGACAAATGAATTTAGATGCACTTTAGACTGAATTCATTAGTGTTTAGCAATGCTTTTCTTATTAAAAAATGAATTATTTTTGAATATATAAAAGGTCCGAATTTATTCTAACAAAAGATTTACTAAGTTTGAACAATTAAGCACATTCAATAATATAGTGCTATATGAATATCCAAAAATGGATATCCTACTTTATCATCCTTGCTTATTCAAATATCATTTTTGCATTCAATAAATATGATTAAATGCTTGATATGTGATAGCCTTTGCCAAAAAACTAATCTGTTTGAATACTTCAATTAAGCAAAAATTATCACATGTGAAAAATGCCGGCTACTATGCTCAACAAAAAAACATGTGGGCTAGTAATGAATCTCTCGATGATAGACTGGACAACCTCCGCATTATAACAACTCACAAGGTTTAAATTGAATACTAGTATATTCCATGCATTTCATGTTAATAACCATTCTGGCTAACCAATGCAATTATGGTATATTAAAAAGTGAATGTAATTAGCTATAAATTATAGCAAGATCTGTTCACTTTTTTAATGGTAAAAATTGCACGATTTTAATATGGAATGCTGGGAGGATTAAATAAACAAACAATTTATAATTGCCGGGCCCCACATGCATATGTACGCATTTAGGCCACAAACACACAGGATCTGGGAAGCTGATGAGGATGGTGGTGAATGCAACCCGGCTCAGGCCGGTAGCTGTGGACAAAATGACCAATGCTGAGTCAGGGACTATTCATCAGGCTACGTTGGGTCGGCCTAATTGCTGCTATTAACTAAAATAAAATCAATGCAGGCATTTCGGCTGTCATTTCAAAAAACTTATCCAAAATGAACCTTCGAACAGTACAAATAAACCGCTCCTCGTGGCGTTGCGTTTATTCAACATATAGTATTAACCAGCTCGGATTTTGAATACAAGTCAACTTATCATTGTTCACTTGTCTACATCGTTCAAGTTAAGGTATGAGCCAATCTGATTGGCACAGATTAAACTGTTGAAGCCCACTTGATCCTTCATTGAACAACATTACATGGGATCTGCATCATCCCCTCCGGTTAATTTACAGGTTAGCAAAAGCTGTTAGCGTCCGCACGTCCTCGACAATTTCCCACTTGATCGTCTTGTAGCAAACATATGACGTGCTTCAATTAGGCCTCTTATTATCCTTCCCGTTTATACGTAGAGAAATTTTTGCATATATGATAATAAAGTGATATTTCATGTCATAATCTAAAGAATAAATACCCTAAACCCTAGATAAATACCTAAACAAGCTCCTCAGGTTTATTTTGGAGAATAAGTTAGTATTTTGAATTTTAAAAATTTTAAATTAGTCTCCCACATTTCAAAAAGGATGGATAAATTGATCATCCGTACAGTTTCATATAATATATGTAAGGGATCAATTTATCCCTTTTTTAAAATGTGAGGGATCAATTTAAAATTTTTAAAATCTGATAAATTAACTTGTCTCTCAATACAAACCTGAGGAATCTAATTAGATATTTAGTTTACTCTAAATATCTAATTCACTCTAATTAAACAAAATATTATATAAATAAAAAATAAATATTAATTGTGTGGTGGAGATCACAAATCATTTCTGCTGTGACGCATCAATGGAGGGAGAGACTAAAAAGTGGAGAGACAGGCAACCACTTTTCGGGAATTCAACCAATGATGTTCTTCATAAATTCTCCTTTTCGTACAAAGTAGAAAATTTCTATATACACTAACGGAAAAATAATGAAATTCGATGTGTACAGGAAATAAAGCGATAAACGACTGAAGTTATGGCATTAATTGGTACGCACAAGTACTATAGACTATCGACGCACGAACGCAATTTGCTTGTAGTAGTTTTCTAACTAGTTGAGGACTGTTTGGTCTGGTTCATACCTGCCAACTGCTTGCAATTTCCATGCAAGTGACTTGGGTGATGCGTGCAAATATTAAACAATCTTTTGCTAATAAGGCGTGCGTCCATCCACAAATATCATATCTATCTATCTATCTATCTATCACATTATGTCTCTTAGGCAATCGCTTCGGTTGGGCACATAAAACCATTGGTGGCAAGTGGGTTTAATCAAGTTGGATTCAATTACATGCTTGCCTCCTTTTTTCATCTTTATCCGTATTGCGGTCGCTTTTCAAAATTAATGCCGCAGAATAGACTTGGAACTAAACGGGTAGCAGTAAATTTACGTATGTGCATTATCTGTTCAAATCTTATCTCAAATTGGTTAAATATCCCGTCAAATCTTATCTCAAATTGGTTAAATATCCTGAGAGTCATGATTATCGCTATATACAGTGCCCCTTATGGGAGCAAGAAATTATGATAACCTGATAAATGTCGATGATTATTAGTAACTGATCAATGTCGATGTTCGGCAGAGACTATGGCTTTATATATATATACACAAACATGTTCGTCCTATAATATTGGGTCACCAAACAATGTCTTAAAAAGACTTAAATAATGATTTTATAACCATTGTTTCGTTAATTTTTAAATTTTAAGTTTATTATTAATTGTTCCTTGATGCGTAAAGGTTCCCTTTGAACCCAATATCGTATCATCAACGCTCTTAACTTAGAAGCAACACATTAAAAGCTAAGTCCACTTCACCATTGATTTTTCATTCAACTTTAAGTATCTTAAATTGTACGTAAGTTATGTTCAACTGAAAATAATTTTTTTTTCAGTTCCAGATAAATATCCATTTTTAAAGTTTTTTCTTGGTCCAAAATAATGGCAAAAATTTTATTTTCATTCCTAACAATGAGATATTATTAAATGTTAGGGACAAAATTGAAATAAAAAAAATTTGAGATGAAATTGAAATATCACTAAAAGATGAGAGACGAAAATAGAGTTTTTGTCCAAAATAATTGTTCATTTGAATTTTTTTGACAATATAAAATTTTTTATTTAATTATTTTGGAAGTCCTTATGATTTTACTTAATTTTTAATTTAGTCCATATATTTTAAAAATTTATAATTAAGTCCTATACTTTATAAAATTTTTTAATCAAGTTCATATAATTTAATAATTTATGATCAAATCTCTATACACAAAAGCTTTTAATTAAGTTTTTATAGTTTAAAAATTTTATGATCAAATCCTTATATTATACAAAAATTTCAATCACGCTGTTAGAAGGCAACGGTTTATCACCCAAATGCATCTCATAATTTTAATATAATTTTGTGATCTATATAGAATATTCCATTTAATGTGGCATTTTTATAATGGTAAATACAGAAGGAAAAATAGGAAAAAATGTTAGTAAGGATAATTTCATATAATCAATTAAATTTATCTAAAATCTAGTTGTTTTCAATATTTTTAAAATCTGTGTGCCTAATTAAAATTGGACTCTTATTTGAGATCGGTGAGAGTAGTGAGGAAAATGTGAGCTGCTAAGCGACAAGGTTATTGGCCTAAGGGAACCTACGGAATAATCAAATTCATTTTACCAAGAGAAAGACACCAACGATCGCTCTTAACTATGCGCAATTGAAAATTAAACGCTGCAGAGTTTATTATGGCAGCTTAGTTTTTGTTACCAGTGATGAGTTGGTCACATATACCTTAAGATGCATTGCACCAACCAGTAATCGCTATTGAGCATTGACCATAGACCACTTTCCAAGAGTAGCGAACTTTAGAAGTTTGAATTGATAAGGCACATAAGGTTTATGGACTCATTCTTTTGAAATCCAATTAACGGCCGCCTTAATGGAATGAAGCCCTTGTATATGATGAGGAATATATATATATATATATTGGGTATCACACTACATATATATTCCATCAGTAAGATTAGAACACTGAAATATAATGGATTTCGTTAACGAATTTAGAAAGAGCATTCCATGAAGACTTTTTAAAAAAGAAAAGTTTTTTTTTTTTTAAATTCTAAAAGGAGAATATTTAAGCTTTCAATATATTCAATGCTACCTTCGATCACAAATAAGTGTGCACTTATAAATGTGACAATCTACACATAGATTAAGAAAATGATTAACATAATCTTGGTATTAGGATAGTTTAATTATATTTTATTGAATTATCCTTACTATTTTCATCTCTCTTTCTTAATTACTCTCTCCCCTTCACTTCTTTCTCTCTATTGGTATAGTTGAAAGAAATTAACTAATATTGTCTTGATTTCTAAACCAAACAATAAAAAAAATCTTTAAAGTGGACATTTATTTATAGATAGAGATAGTACATTGTAATTTTCTATTTTTAATCTTTAACAAATGTCTTTGAAATACTTGTTATCAACATCTAAATCGAATAAAATACAACATACCTAGAGCAAAGAATTTTTAGTATTATTCTGCCAAAAAAAAAAAATACTCACGCAAGTGATTCGATTCTTTCATGAACTACACATACAGCTCTCAGGATAAGTCAGAAAGCAACTAATTAAGATTATAATAAAACATGCCTTAACAAATTCTGATGTATGTATATTTCTGCTGCATTAATAAAGTTGACCGTATGACTTTCAATTTACACCTATAATTTCTTTCGGCCATACAAATCACACCTTTTTATTTCTTATCTTTTTGGGTATTTCAACTAGACCGCAGCCCTATATATAAATGATGATGTATTGTTTTACGAAAATTTGACTAATCAAACTTGGCGCCTTACACAGTTTATGTATATCCAACCCAGGATTTTATATCAAATAACATAAAAATTATGAAGGTTTATTTTGTCTCTTTACGAGGAAGATAAAGCATAAAAAATAATCTCAGGCGACTGAAGATTATTTGGGCCACCCAATTCGAATGATTAGTGCGATACACAGTTGCATTACACTGCATATCATCATTCTAATGTTCCTATTGAATTGGTCGTCCTATACTGGGGACTGTAGCTCGAAAATACAGCAACGACCGCAACCTGAAGAGCAAGACAATTTGTTAAAAGAAGGATTGGTAGAGATGGCATAAGTTGAGGCAATGTTAGGGTTTTAGGAAAGAAAATAGTCATGCCATGCATAACAACAAATCATTATTAGTCAACAAATCGAAGTGTGTTGACTAAGGTAGAGAAACTATAATTCAATAAACAAGTCGATTGCGAACAAACAGTTGTTAGCACAGATACAATTATTATTAAGTTTTTTTTAATAATACTAGTAAAATATTAAAGAAAAATAAATTGCTTTATTAAGGACTGAGCATTGAAAACTTTACATAAAATCATTTTTAAGACACCAATTAAAAAAAATCTTTGTCATTTTATTAGTAATACTAAATATAAATATATTTTAGTGAGCTAGCTCTATTTTATTTAGGTTTTATGAAATTAGTGCAAACTAAATAGTTTTGAATTAGACAAATTAAACCACTTAAAAACTCATATATGTTAAAAATAAGTGATATTTTAGCATATGAATATGTAAAAACTAAAATGGAATTAACAATGGACAAATAATTTTTTTTCTTCTGGAATATCAACAATACTAAGATTTAAACTTACGACCCAGTACAAACTATCTAAGCCTCCATCTCAACACTCACTCACTTTTTAATGCCTTATGATATAATTATATAACAAAATAAAGTTTTTTTTAATAAGTTCCTAAAGACATTGGTTAAAAAGTTTTTAAATATTTTAATACATTCAGTGTATTAAAAATATAAAAATTCCAATTAACAATAAAAAAAATTTACCACCTTTAATTCGTTAATCTATGTCTATGACACTAGTTACAAAAACTATGTGATAGGCCACTTTTTTTTCTAACATAAAATAGAATTTAATCTTCGTTCAATCATATTCTTACATATAATGACTTTTATGGTAATGAAATAACTCAAATAAGAATAAAATTTATTTAATATTGCATATTAAAAATGTATATTTTATATTTATATAATAATATCTAATTAAATGACTATATAAACAAATTTTATATTTTCAACACATCAAATTTAAACCACATCAAATAATGTGAGAGCAACTGACTAATTATAGGAAAAATTATATTTTATCCCTTAAACTATAAGTTATGTGTACTTTACTATAACATATTAAACTTTAAAAATATACAATTTGACCAATTAAACTTTTTTTGAAAGTACAAAATACTTCTTTTGTTAATTTTTTTCATCAATCACTAAAAATATCATAAATTTAAGAAATTTTAGTATATTAAATTCTCACATTTAAAAAATTTCAGAGAAGGATAGTATATTTTTTTGAACTAAAATACACATTCATAAAAATTTAGGAGATTAATTTACATAATTTTAAAATTTTGAAAGTAAATGTACATTACATATAGTTAAAGGGAGTAAAATGTAATCTTCTCCCTGCATTTGCTAGCGTCATGCTTTCGCTTTCAACTGAAAAAGGGTTATATGAAAATAGAACACGGAAGACACGCAACAACGAGACATCGGTTTTATAGCGAGTCACGCAACGGCTACTCTAAAATGTCACAAATGCCATTCGCGAACAAATACGTGTCGTTTTCCGTTTCGTACTTCCTGAACAGCGTTTTCCTGTCAAAGTTGACTCAGAACGTGTCGATACTTTGGGCCCACATTGCTTCTGACACTTTCAGACATCCACCCAGATTTTGCGATCACACATCCTCACCACAAATTTCACGTGTGCCACTTGGGGTAGCTAGCTCAGGTGCGTCAGATGAATAAATATGTTGAGAGATGAATAACGAAAAATATTATTTATACTATACTATATAGGATTAATTTATGTCTTCTTTATAATTAGATGTGATATAAATTTTATTTAAATTTAATCTACATCTCATTAAATAATAAATGTGATATAAATTAGTATGATATCTTAAATTTATAAAAACAAATAACATAGTCCATGGATAAATAAATGTGCGGAAAACACACTCGTTAAAATCATATTTGGATCATTTTAACACCAAATACAATTTTTTTTTATATAGATATAAACAACAATGCAACACTTTGTTTTTGTCTTTATATATGTTAACTGGATTTAAATGTTAAATTTCATTAATACAATCATTGAATCACAACTTCTCAATAAATAGATTAAATGCATAGAATTTCATACAATTTTAAATCGTTTTTGATGATGCATCAAACCATTTCATTTTAACATATAATATGGTTTTTTTGAAATAAGTAAATATTGACAAATTATATATCCATCAATTTTTATGAAATCTAGTATACTAAATCAAAAAAATAATATCAAATGATTCAAAACAGTTTTAAAAAAATTGTATATGAAAAGTTATGCAATGAATTAAGTATGCAAGTCTTATCCATGACGTGTTCATATAACATTTCCCAATTCCATCGGTGTACTAAAAATATTTTTAATTATACACGGATGTCTGAATATCATTACATGTCCTTACAACAAGTTGTTTAGATTAGACATTTACACATGGTACAGCATATCTCTGGTGGAGGAATCTGATACAGAATTAACTATGCACACTAGTAGTGGTGGGTATGGAGACCGGTCCGGTCCGTTTAACCCGGTCCGCGACGGACCACCATTAAACGAGTCAGATCGGACCGGGCCGTTTAATAAATGGACCAGCCTATAGGGTGGTCCGCGTCCGGCCCGCATAAACCCATGGACCAGCGGACCGGTCCGCATAACCACCCTGCAGACCAGATCGCGGACCAACCCACAGACTAGATGCGGACCAATTGCAGACCAGCCCGCGGACTGAACGCGGACCATGTGGACTGAAGCGGACCACGCGGACCAAATGCGGACCAGCCCATATAACCCCCATTTTTTTTTCTTTCATATTTTTTTCTTGACTTTTTTTTATACCCTATATTATATATTTATATTAATACAGTATATTTTACCAAATACAAGTATAAAAAATAATAGAATAAACCAATTCACCAAAATCCATCCATCAATAATATAAATAAATATCACAAATGAGAGCATTCTCTCACTAATGCGGGCTAGCGGGTTGGTCACGAACCCATGGCCGGCCCATTTTAGCACGAGTTAGCGGGCGGATCGAAAAAATCACGGGTTGGCGGACTAAAAATTTCCGGTCCATTTTCATGTGGGTTGCGAGTTAAACGGGTTGGTCCGCGGATCGCGGTCCGTATACCCACCTCTACACACTAGGCATCTATCCCTGAGGAAATACTATCAAGCCAGAATCAATTGCGCAGCACAATGGAACTTTGACAAATGCAAACTCGTATGCTACTATATTATCTGATTTATAACATCAAATTCCATCCAAGAATATTCAATGTAGAAGAAAAAGCTACAAATATCATGCTAAGAAATACCATTAATCGGAAAAAAACAATCCCAATGGATTTAGCAGCACAGAGAAGTAGCAGAAACGCTACTTGGGATTCATAAAAATCCATAGCGTGTTGTAACCAGTAACTGTTTAAGGACCTAGTGAGTACAAGAACACTAATATACTAATACTATATTTTCTCTAATATGCTATAGATATATTCTACTCAAAATAGAAGACGGATTTCCTAGGAAGTGAAAGCAGAAAACATCAAATAACTAACTTGGAATGCCGAGTTGTTAGTGGAGATATGCAGTTCGCATATATATCCATTCTTTTACAAACAAACTAAAACACGGGGCAACCTTTCAAAATTAACATTAGACTTGTTTGACTGCATTTCACGAGCCAAATATGGGAAAGGGGGCAAATAAAACATAATGACATCAAGTAAATTACTTTAAGCAACTGGTTCCAACTACTCAAATAAAAAAAATTTAAACGGCAATCAAGAAAAGTGTGATCAGACCGTAACAGAGTCCCATCACCAGTGGTTCCTGAATCTGATGTTTGCATTTCACAAAGAGGTCAGGTGAGCTTACCCCAAATGAAGAGAGACATACACTAAGAAAACTAGCAATAGAGTCAAAGACACAAAACCAGTCCTCAAATCCTCGCATTTAAAAGGCTTGAACCATCAGCATATCGTTGGATATCATCACTCGTCATCCCATGTCGATGGCCCTCCCATTCCTATTTCTGCCAGCGGATATGACAGGGACTCCATGCTCTGCATCTTAGCACTCTTGCGCTTGGTAAAAGAGGTCATCGCATTGCCTACCAGTTTCGCATCCTTAGGCAGCTTGTCCTGTACTTTCATTTCATCAACATGATTGAGATTTTGCGCATCTTCAATTTTAAAAAGCTCCACAAAAGAAGCTTCTGCATCGTCAATAACATCAAATTCACTTTGTTTCTCATTCTTTTGTTTCTTCTTCTGTTTCTTCTCAATCCTAGTAGCATTTTCCCCGGGAGCCAAACCCTTGTCCGAGGGCTTGTCATCCTTTCTTAGCTTTTTCTTGGTAAATTTGTTCTCCATGTCGGGATCAACAGTAAGTATAGGACTGTCTTTCTTTCTACTTTCCTTGTCCTTGTTATAACCAGTATTTTTCTCATCAAGCACCCTGACTTCCTTCTTGGATACATCAACGGTTTTCTTCCTCTTCTTACTTGATTTTCTGTCCAAGTCAAGATCACCAGCCTCTTCAACATGATCATCATCCTCATTATCACTTACTAGATAAAACCTAGTTCTCTTCTTTTCTTTGGCGCTATCTCTCAAATTTTGACCTTCACGATCTACTGAAAAATGATGTCCTCCATCAACTGCATCAACTTTCTCGTTCTTGGCACCTTTATCTACCGGCTTAGCATTGAATATATGCAGTTTCGGCAGTGCCTTCTTAACCTGTAACATTGCACCCATGGCAGCGTAAGAATGAAATTTCAGAATCAAGTATGAATTAAAATTTGAACTGAAAAAACAGGGATCACCTTTCTAGTGACCTTATCAATTGTGGCAACAGGATTTCCTTGTAGATTGAGATTTCTCAGATTTGTGAGTGATTTCAGCACCTACAGTTGTAATACATGATGAACATACCAGGAAAAGAATGGCCTAGACAATTATGAAATGTTAGAAAAACTGGAAAATTCCAGAAGTGTGTGTCAAACCTTTAGTTCTGACCACCTTGTGATTGCATTATTCCCCACATCTAAATTCAGGAGCTTTGAATTATGCCTTAATTCATCTGGGAGAGACTGAAAATCCAAAAGTTAGAACGATGTATAAACCATAGAAAACAAGACTACTTGAAGAAAAAATCATGATATGAAAGTACAATATAAACATTCCAAAGACAAAGTGCGTCTTAAAGTGGAATTAAAAAGAAAAGTCGCACATTTAAAGCACACCTTTATCTCATTGTGAGCAAGGCGGAGCTCTCTCAACTCAAAACAAGACTTCAGTGAAGAGCCAAGTTCCTGAATCTGGCAATAAGAGAGGGAGAGCTGGAACCAGGACAGGTATTATAATTTACGAGCAATAGGAATACAATACAATAAGCACGGAAGGAGGTTAGCATCTTGGGGAGCCCTTACCTTCGTGATAGATTTCAACTTCATCAGAGCCTCACCAATTTTACGGATAGGATTTTTTGATAGAACTACAGGAGAATTTAGAGATATTTCAAGATCATTCAAATGCAAGCCATCACTGAGATATTATTTGGCCACAAATACCACAAGATGGAGATTGGAAATGTTAGAAAAGAGAATACAAAGTGTAATTATTCATACCGACAGTATTCAAGTCTTTCATCTGATCAAGTTTGCAAATGAAGCCAATCTCATTTTCTGCCCAAAGCAAGGGAAAAGTAAGAGTATAGGAAAAATAATAAAAAAAAATATTTCTAAATCCTTCTAAGAGTTAAGAAAGAGTCTCTATTCACATCTTTCTAAGTTCAACAAGTAGACAGGGTTAGCAGGTAATCATAAAAGAAGTCTCACCATTCAAAATCAGTGCTCGGAGGCTAACAAGTGACGTGACCTCATCCATAGACTTAAGCTTATTTTTTCCGGCATTTAGCACCTGGTTCATATACACCATATAAGTGACTCCAAAATCCTCATGTATGTACGTAATTCATCAAATATTATCAGAAGAATTCACCATAGGAAGATTGTTCGACTCGAAACAAGGTCATCACTCCGAACAAATGCATGAGCAAACAAACAAGCACGCGTAAAGAGATAGGAATGTGCAACACAATTCACATAACTAACACCCCAATAAGAGCACAAGGACAGCTATTTACACCAACAATTACACCATTCAAATAACCAACAAATGTTCCACAAACCAAGTCATTGAGTCCAACAATAAACTACACAACATAGCACCAGCATCCAAAAAGTAACAAAATAAATCCCCTAGCTCAAGTGATATTGACAAGACAGCTACTTACAGTGAGCTTAGTAAGCCCTTGAATTCCTTCCAAACTTTCTAATTTGTTTTCTACAACGGATAACCACTTCAAATTAACACATGACCTCAACCCCTGCCATATCACACATAACAACCCAGTCAAAATTGGCCATAACATTTATTATCTTTCAAGAAAAAAATAACAACAACAGAGCCATGAAGGAAAGTACCTCAAGTGAAGTAAGATTATTGAGCTTGAGGTCAAGCTTCTCCAAGTTCTTGAAGTTGGCCAAACAAGACACCTGGGCGGTTTCAAAATTCAAAAAAGTTTGTAACTTTGGTGATTCCAAGTTGAAAAGGGTTGGTGAGATGAAAAGGGGTGGGGGATGGAATTCTTACATCTGAAAGAGCTTTGTGATTGAGCTGAAGACTGGTAACGGAACTTGAATCGCCGCCATTGTTGTCCTTCAACACCTGCTCGTAGTTCAAGCGAGTCATTGCTTTCCTTCCTCCCCCGCTTTGCTCGCTGATTCAATTCGAGAGGCTTATAATTACATAGCATGAATTCCTCATTCCAACGCCGTAAAAACCCTACCTTTCCCGACTTTTTATTATTTTTAAATTTTTAATAAAAAAGCTGAGTTTGCATTTTTGCAGGCTTGGTTGGGACATTTTTATTTTTAAAAGATAAACTTAATGCAGATTAAAGTTGATATTTTTTAATTAATATATTAATTAATGATTTTTTTCTATTGAATGAAAATAAGTTTAAAAAAATTAAAAGTAATTTTTTATTAAAATTTAATTGCTTCCAAACATGATATCTTGCTTCTTCATAACGTAAAATATTAGTTATTTCTAACTAAATTTTAATTGTCTTTTATGCATCAAAAAAATTATAATTATCTTTTAATTTGTCATATTTTTTTAATAGAAAATGTAATTAAATCTTAATTTTCCTTATTGAAAAAAGATCATACTTTTTTAAAGACAGAAAATTTCTCCGGATAATTTTATTTTCTGAAGTGACATCTATGATCTGACAACCAAACAATGCTTGAAGCGCAGTGAGATATTTTGGTTTCCTTTGCCAAAGAAGCAAGCACATACACAAGGATATTCTGTCTCTTTCTTCCCACTGAAATGAGCAACTAGCCAAGAGAGTCCTAGTTTGGCAGTATCATACATCATGGATACCCTTTCAAGGATGAGCCTTCTTCAGCTCCCTAGAATTCATGCCTTGTCTCGCTTCCCAAGTGCTTTTCCCACTACAAGTATCACCCCATTGGTCTCAGTTTTAAGAGCTGCTCCTCCTTCAGGTTAGCACCTCTACCTCTTCATTTTCCCATGTTTGGTTTCAGTGACACTAGAGTTGTTTGTTCATCGAGGACCTTATTATTATATATTTAAGGTGGTTGTTGTTCAGCTGGTTTTGAGATAGCGTTTTTGTCTTGTCTTCTTTCTGTGGATAATGCTTCACCTTGTAGGTTATGGCTCATACATTTGTTGAAGTATATGTTTTATGTCATCATGGTTTTTATCCTTTCAGCCACAATAATTAATGTTTGTTCATTGGCTTACTATCTTGTTGTTAGTCTTTTGCCTGTCATTAGTAGTCCTAGTTTCTACTGAAAACCAATTGGTTGAAATTGTCAGTGACAGTGAGTGATGCAGAGGAGGATGTCTTGCAAATATTTCTTAAGGATAGAGAATTAAATGGGGATCTTATATCAAAAGTATCTGACATATTATGGCAGAGGAAGTTCGGGAGTTCTGTTGATTCTGATGATTTTAGCAAGCTCACCACCAACAACACTTCTCAACAATCAGGGCAGGTGCAGAAGACTCCTTGTATTTATTTTTTTCAACTTTAGTTTCAAAGTTGGCTTCCGGTCATTGTTTCATGTTAAACCATTCTGATCTGATTTTATAGGTTCTGCCAGCTTTGTCTCAATTATTTGCCTTGCAGTGATCCAATTGCGAATTCTGTTGTGTGATTTCATTGATCAGGCAATTCAATCACATTTGAGATGCTTCTGATGTTTGTAGTTCATAGAGAGTAGTAGTGATGATGGCTTTTTGAAACTCTCAACAACCCAGGAGTGGCTATTGGGTGAAAATTCTGCACCAATAAACAACAAAGTGACTGCTAAGGTATTCTTTTTATTTTATTTGTATGTTTTTTCATTTTATTTAATAACATTTGAGGAACTTTATTTTTTCTTCTATACATCATCGTCCCTTGACATAAATGTGGGAACTTGGATGTGAAGTTGATATATCTCAATACATATTCTGCTTTGTTAGATGATTTCAATTAAGTGCAGCTCCTTTCTTGGGTAATAAATAACAATAATTCAATCAACCAAAAATAGTTGATACTTGCTTTCATGTATTCACAGATGTTGCAGGATAGCAGTGAAAGACGGAAGAAACTGAACATTCTTAAATATGAATCTGTAAGATATTCATCTTGAAAACTGAAAAACTCAGTAGGTTCTTTATTATGTCAAGGAGATTAGTGTTATCTTTCCTCAATGCATGTTGGCTTGAATGCTTGATTAAATCACTCCTGTCCAAATGTTGAGTAAACTACTGATTCTTTATTAGTATTATTTTGTAATTGTAGCTCAAGAGGGAAATACTGCTCCTGTCTGTGGGTATAGGACTAGCTTGTAGTGGATATTGCTTTATAACTTTGTCAGTACAGGTAACCTTCTTATCTGCATATACTCTTTTATTTTTTTCACAAACAAATGTCTTACCAACTTGCTATAATAGTTGATAACAAGGCAAACTTAACCGGTTCTAGTCACTCGATCATGCTCCATTTTGTCATGATAGGACTAACTTTTTTTATGAATGCCAAGGTCTTACCGTAGGCATAACCATTGTCATAAGTTACAATTTTCCTTAATAATCTTAAAACAACAGTTTAGAAGATGTTGTTTTCTTGCCCTACACAAAAGCAGTTTGGGGGCATATTGAGTTTGACAGCACGTCTTTCTAATGTGCAGGCTGCTTTAAGTTATGGGATTGGAGTCCTTTTCAGGTTTGTCTTGCATGTTATTTTCTTTGAACTGTCTAGTTAACTTAAACGAATGGTTGATGAGCTTAGCAATTGGTTTTTTCAATGTCTACTATGGCACTATTTAACTGATATAATTTCCTATGCAGTTGCTTGTACCTTCGGCTCTTGTATCAACATGCAGATAACCTTTCCACTGAAACTGTTGCTAAGATATTCACAAAAAAGAAGACAAACAAGTACAGCTGAAACATGTTGCTATTCACAATTAGCATATTCTGTTGTTGATATTCGTTCCTTCCTTTATGTGATTAAAAAATTTCTTATCGACCAGGATTGGTATAAGAAGTGAGGACCTTAAAGATTCATTGGAGCGGTCGATAAAGGGTTGTAGTATGTCACTTTCATCCCCGAGGCTTGTGATTCCAGCAGCAGTTTTTGGCATTTGGGTTCTGTCTCATCAATATTTTACCAACGATTCCTTTGATTTTCAGGTAAAACTAGGAAACATGCACGATAAAAATTTGTCTTGAGCCACATAGCTTTCTATTTTCTTGAGCCAAACACATTGCTATTTATATTATTGCTTTGTCTTGTTGACTCCATCCAGCTTGTGCCGGCCATGTTTGGGATGTTTGCTTACAAGGCCGCGGTTCTGGTGCAAGTTTACAGAGACAATGAAGACCTACAGTTTGTATTTCCAGAAAATGGCGATGACTAGAGTCAATGCGATTTTATTTGGCTTTGCTCAAAACAGTAGTACACTACTACTCACTGCATCCTCGAATATGAAATGCAGAGAGCTACATCCAGAGCTGTACACTGTTACAACCCTTCAATGCTTTTGTCTTCATGTTGAATTTCATTATAGAGATGGTCAAGGAATGAAAGTGATGAATCAAAATAATATATATATATACAGACTTTTAATATAACAATGCATCAAAAAAGCATATATATATATATATTAAAAGAATGAAAAAAATCTTCGGGGTGACATACTGGTTTGATGCATTGTTATATAACACTGCAATGTCATTTCGGGGTGACATACTGGTTTGGCACAAAAAAGCTTCTCTGCTCGCGTATAAATCATCAGGAACAAAAAGTCAGGTTAACTATATATTTGCAATGTGCCGCAGAGTCTGTTTTCATTGAAACACCGACCAATGGTGCTATACAAATCTTCTAGACAGATAAATCTTAATAAAATACACAATAAACAAGGCTCAATAACAACTCACCCCCCCCCCCCCCTCTCTCTCTATAATTCGGATATTTGCTTCGGTCAATCACCATATTCTGTGAAATCAATCCAGATTGCTCTAAGCATTCATCGGGGTCTCTCACCATTTCCTGCCATGTCATATATATCACAATTACAGAAGATATGGCAGCTTATTTGCAATCAGTCTTGTTGAACACAATGATGACATTTTCAGGAAGCTAGCTAGATCCAAATGGTCATCACAATACACAACCAATTTTACATACTGAAAATTACTGAAAACATTTCAAAGTTTAGGACATGATTAAAGCCTGGCCTAAAACATACTCTGAATGTAATTCAGCCCCCAAAAAAAAAAAAAAAATCCTTCAGCGAGTTGGTAAATAAACACCTCATGAAGTCAGGATTGATGTGCATTCAGCAGCGCTCTATATACCATATCAATGAATTGATTGTCCTAGCACACAACAAAAACAAAATAAATAAATAAATAAGAAAATGATAGGGAATAGAATATTCTAGATCATCAAAATTATCTTCTATGTATCAGTCATATATAAGATCTAGATGGAATGTCAAGCACCAGTACGAAGCAAGCAGACTAACCTGAACAAGCATGAGAAGAGCATCTCGGACCTTTTCTCTAGAGATAGCTGGACCATAGCTTGGAAGGGGAGAAGTAGGAGTAAGTGAAGGTGGTGGAGTTGGAGGTGGAAATGGCTGTAGCAGTGGAGCACCATATGGACGCTGTACACTAACAGCAGGATGAACTGGAGGAGCAGTAGGTGTGGATAAAGACACAGGTGGGATCATTGTTGTTGAAGAAGGGGTAGGGGCGAAAAAAGAAGAAGGCTTCACAAGATTTGTGGCTCGTTTGCTGCTGCTGCTGGACTCGGGGGCATCAAGCTGGGGCATTAGAGGAGTAGACGCTGAAAGAGAGGGCATCTGCAAGGATGGCACAGTTGGAGTAGCAGCATGGCTTGGCACAGAAGATGAAGAATTTGTAGCAGAAGACTGATAAAGTTGTCCAGTAATTGGAGCATTTGAAGTATTAGCAATGGCCATAGCTGCCTGCAATAATAAAATATCAGGAACAATTAACCTGATCAGAGTTCGGTTAAAAAGGTTTAACTCATCATGAAAAACTATGCTTGCAACATCACTACACTAAATATTACACATAATTGGCCATATACAGTATATGGGTCCAAAATACATGTAAGTTGTTCATCTGAAGGAAAATATAGCCCACAGTAGAAGTTTGATAATGAAAAAAAAAAAAACAGTTGACTAATTGGTTACATTTACAGGATATAATACATTGACCTGGATCCTTGAATTGCATAGTTGAAAACAAATACTGGTAAATCAACAGTTTGAACTTTCATAAAATTCAAGCAACTAGACAACAAATCATAGATATGTGAGAATGTTATATGCATTAGCGGAAAGTACAGTGCAGACATCTTTGTCCAAACAAGTCCAGCAAGCACAAACAATGACCAAAAAAAAAAAATGAACCACCAAATGAGGTTCAGATTCAAAAGATACATCCACCCAGAATTGAGTCAACTATCAAGTTTTGAGAAATACAAAAATTGGCAGATGCAGTGAAAGAAAAATTTGTCAATCACCACAGAAGCACAGTAATCCAAGTACACAACCAAGCTAAGCATGCAAGCAATTATTCATCTCTTCCAGCTAGTGTCATCACATCATGTCATTTGTCAAGAAAGCTTAAAACTATATTAAACGAATAAAACTAATTTCTAGAAGCAAATAAAATTGTTCACTATGGCACATACACTGAAGAAGTTTACAAATGACGGATCATCGACAACATCAGCTGCATTGGAAGCAGTTGATGATGAGGGCTCAAGTGGACCATCCATAACTGCCATAGTTGGTACTGCTTCCAGTTCCTCAAACTCACTGCAATAAACGTGAGAACTTCAATACTCAAATTCCGAACCCAACATAAATGACTAATGTCTGCTACTATGCTTATTAAGCTATCAACTACATAATCACTAATTGATGACACACAAAGGCTTGGATAGAAAAACAAGTGTTTCTAAAAGAGAAAAGGCGGAGAGCACAGGATGGTGCAATATCCTCCAAAGCCTAAAAATTAAATAATAAACAAGACATGAAAACTGAGAACGCAACAAGGATACCCAATATTTTTGTATATCAAAAATGGCAATTCCCTTAAACGGGCATCGGTGGAATAGTAGAACACCAAAGAGAAGCAATTTATACAAGTTTAAAACAATTGATATACAAAGGACAAACGAACTTATCCCCACTCCCAGCAAAAGTAATAATATAACCATATAAACATGACCTAGGCATGAGTTGCATGGTCAAATATCCACATGCAAGTAGAAATAAACTCATCCCCACATAAAATACAAAATGTAAACCAGTAATTCACAGGAGGTCCTTGTTAGTGTGTGTGTTATGTGTAGCTTATGCATTTTGATATCTGTTAAAGAATTAGTTAGAGACAGCAGTCACCAGGTACTCAGTCAGTAGTTATTCTGCAATGCAAGATGTAACCAGTTGAGTGCTGCTATAAATACATGGGCATCATGTAAAACTTACTCAACTCAATACAAATCAGTTTCACTTGTCAGAACTAATCTAGATTCTCACTTTTATCCTCTCCCTCAACTTTCTCACCCTTTCCTTCACATGTAACAGAAGAGTTTATTGCAATAGGATTTGAAAAGAAAAAAGAAAAAAGAATGGATACAATCTATTAAACCAGCTCCACCGTCCATGGAAAAGAGATCAGGTGGTGGCCAGAATTCCCTGAACAAGATAGAAACATAATATTATTACCTCTTTGTAGAAGAAACCTTTGACTTTGGGGGCACCTTAGCATATGCATTAAGGATCCTGAAAACCAGCCAAATACAAGTGAATAATGTTACATCAAAAGAATAAGACTTGGGGAAATTTTTCAATGTTAAACTTAAAGTGTATGTTACAATATCATTATCAGATATTTACATTTATAAATAAAATTAATAATCCAGGAAACAAAAATTAGTCCTGCAATACACAGCATTTCCATACTTCAATACCTGCTGAAAAGATTTGCAACCTCTTCACATTCACGCGCATTATAGAACCAGATCCCATTCACTTCTTGAGCAGCATTTCTATACAGCAGATACGGAACCTGAACTTCATACTCGAAATCCCCCAAAAGATTTTCCACCAAATTTTCTGCTCATGGCAACACAGACCAGGGTTAAAATTCACAGATATTAGGATGTTCTCCTCCTCCACCACCACCACAATGTATAGTAGCAGCAAAGTATACACTTTCGTCCTCAAAAGAGAGTTTACAAGGCTTAATCACAGCTTGCATAAGCATAATTACAAATTTAACTATACTCACAGTATTGAGTGCAGGATAACAAAGTGCAATTCCAATAGCCAATACAAAAGCCCCAATCCTATAATAATTAATAAGGACAAAATCACACCTAATAACTAAAAACATTATCACTACCTAGCACAAGTAAAAAAATTATCACTATCTAGCGCAAGCAAACATAGGGCAAAATCTAACAAACTCACTAAATTACATGACAAGAACCTCAACCGAAAAAGGATACACATAACACAAAATTTCCAACAACCATGGCAACAAAACATGGACTAACAGTTGGGCATTATGCCTAGTTGCCAACTAAAAACATAATTTTCTCTTTTTTTTTAAAGAAAAAAAACTGATGACGAAAAAAAAAAAGCAGATTCAGCCACTAACCAGTATTGCGACGGTTCATCACAACAAACTGAAATCGCGGTTGCGTGTTCCTGAGAAATCAAACAAAACCACAACAAAAGCGCACACAGTTAACCTCAATTGATTTTTTTTTTTTAAAAAAAAAACTCCGATCGCGGAGCTCATGAATCGTTGGGACACGATGAAGGAAAAGAACAATTGAAAAGGAAAAAGAAAAAATCGACCTCTTCACAACGAAGAGGGATCCTTCAACGTCCTTGCGGCTCTGCAAAAGCAATCGAAGAGAAAAAGTGTTAAGAGAGAGTGGAATGGATTTCAGAAGAATTTGGAAGAAGAGGAATCTGACCCATTGGGAAAGATCGATGTTGAACTCGTAGAAGGTGACGTGGGCGGCGGTGATGAGAATCTCTTCGACGAAAGGGTCGATGCGCTGGAGAACGGTCAGGTTCAGCAGCTTCGTGCTGTGCTGGTCCAGATTCGGCATCACCTTCCCCCCGTTCTGAGACATTTCTTCCGATTCCACCGAATCTCTCTCTCTCTCTGATTGCACCACCTCGAACCCTAGAAATTCTGCGGGTTTGGTTAGGGTTTGGGTTTGGGTAGTGTGTGTGTGTGTGTGTGTGTGAGAGAGAGAGAGAGAGGAGAGACACAGAGACGTAGACGAGTGGGAGTGTGCAAACGTGTAATGGGATTATGGGAATGCTGCCGGTGAGGCGAGTTGAGTGACGCAGCTTGCTTTGTGTTTGAGTCTATCAGACTCATCTTCTTCACCAAGGAAAAGGCCCCTCACAATTACCAAAACAACCTTCTAACTAATCTGCTAGTATTTGATTACTGCCATTTTGTTTTTGTTTTTCTCTGTCTTTCGATCCAGTTACTTAAATCCAATAAATTATAGTGAAAGGTGTTTAAAATTTGAAGTGAGTGGTGAGTATTAAGGATATGTTTACTTTTAGTTTTCAGTTTCCATCCATAGTTTTTTTTGTTTTTAAAATTTTAAAAAGAAAATATTAAAAACTGAAAATGATAATTAAAAACTAAAATTTACAGTTTTTAAAATTTTCAGTTTTCTTTCACAGAGCTTGTAAATTTAGAAAAGTGAAAACTTGAAAACTGAAAACTCAAATCAAACAGAGCTAGATTTGTGAAGGAAAAACTGAAAAATCAAAATCAGAAAAAACAAAGAAAGAACAGCTTTGGCTTTTTCGCTTTTTCCTTTACAAAACAGAAAACTAAAACTGTAAAGCTAAAATCGAAATCAAAACAAGAAAGCAGTAGTGTTTAAAAATGCTTAACTTTAAAACATTGATATAATCAAATCTTTTTTATGTATATGATTCTTAAAGTAAGTTTAAGTTTGATGCTGACAATGTAAAATGATTTTACACTGATATCAATCAAGTATCTTTATTTGTGTGACTTTTCAGGTTGTAGAAATAAAAATTAATCGTATTTACTAATACATAATTAAATAACTGTGAAAAAGTATTTCACAATGTCTATACATCAAAATTAAATCCACATCATAAAATTGTTAGTCTATTTTTTGATATTTTCTAATATTCATATAAAATTCAAGGGTATTTTATAAATTGCTACGTGTTGACTTAAAAAGTTGGTACAAATGATTTTTTTATGGGTGTATTTAATTATAAGTAAAAATATGGTATAAATTTTCATGAATAAGCTCTATATATAAAATTATACATAAATTTAATCCATAAAAAATTTACTCTTATTTTCTGCTTACTAACCAAACATATTTACAATGTTTTACTTGAAAGGAGAAACCAAAAATATGTTAGATAAAAGTTCATAATTTCATAATTTGAATGTTTACTTTATTGTGATGTATTTTTTTCAAAACGTTAATGAATAAGCGGAAGATATCTCACCAAAAAGTGAAAATAAAAGAAAGATAATGATTCCCAACTCAAATAACAAAAAGATAATGCATATAAAAATAACTGAAAAGAAAGATAGATATTGTTTGAAACATGAAAGAAAAGAAAAGGAAACATTTAAGAAAGATGTTTAAAAGTCGAGAATGGTTAGTCATAAATTTTAGGAGTTCAAATGTTAAAATAACTATTTTAAAAGGCTTCTCATCGAAACCATTGCTAATTAATATTGTGTGAGCCTTTTTTATTTTTATTAAGTGTTTGTAAGAGAAACCGACGAAGTTGAGCATAGCGTACTTAAAGCAGGAACTATCGAGTCCCGATATTCACAACAATCACGTAGTCTTACATGGACTCGTCATAAACTCTTCCCTTATTTGCAGCAACGTCATAATCGCTAAATGTGACAATTGCCATCTTTCAGCTCTTCTTCAATAAATCCATCATAGTCCTTAATATTGTATATTTATCTGCAATGGTTGGTTCCTTGGGGTATTTTGGGTAGGAACATCTGATAGGCTCTTTGCTGCTATAATCATTCGATATTTGGAGATATTATAACCGACGAATTCCGAATTATGAACCAGTCAACAAAACTGTTGCATTTTAGCACATCCAAGTTTAAATGAGTATCTGACCATGGTTCTGAATTTAATTTTAACTAAATTTTGTAATGCATAAATAAAACTATTAGACTATATTTGATTAAAGAATAAAAATAAAAAAATTTCATAATTAAGTTATATGTATAATTTACACATAAAAATTAATCATAAAAATTTTATTCTCACTTTCACCCTCAAACCAAATATATCCTTAAACTATGTTTAGTTGATGAGTAAAAATGATGATAAATTTTTCATAATTGAAATTCATATAATTTTCCATATAAAATTCAACTATAAAAATTTTCACCCTTTAGTGTGAAAAAGTCATAGTTAAGCAGGCTAATATAAGTGAGGGGGTAGTTTTACCTGGATGTTTTCGTATCAACATATGTAGATGCAGTAACAAAGAAGCACTACTCTTATTCTTATTTTGATGGCAATGTAATTACGTGGCCTTAATCTAAATGGCCCATGAGTCGTCAACCGTAAACTCCGGATTTAACTAGTAAAGACATAGTACAAGGTATTTATTTATTTATCTAATTTGGATGATAGCTGAAAACTGAAGTTCTAAGATATTTAATTTATTCAGCGGCCTTTCCTTTCCGTCTGTTACCGGTACCAGTTTCCAGCAGGTAACAAACCATGGAGTCAACATCATCCCCAAATATGCTGTAAGCCTCAATTGCTTGTAGGTAACCAAATCCCATTGATAATAGTATTTGTATGCTGGTGCTAAGAACCGTCTCATGCTCTTTCCCCTCCCGCATCTTGGGATCACTGCCAGATGACCCTGCCACTCGCATGAATACATAATTTATCGTTAGCTTATGTACCCCAACTTTCAATCACAAAGTATAAATCTAAACATGATCAACCGCTAAACTAAACTGTGCAATAAAACCTATAAAAAAAAGGGGGGGGGGGGGGGGGATTAATATTTTAAGTTGCTCAGAGTATTTGATTTCATAGTTTAAGGCATTAGACCAACTAGTAGGAGACTAGACTAGACACTCACGAGCCCCAGAAGACGATGGCTCAGCATTTGATGTAGACGACTCTCTATAGCCAAGTTGTTGCTTAAATGTACCATCAGCAAGATACTCAGCCCGAGAAGCCTCCATCACTGCACGTTCAATTTCCTTCTCTGTGAGCTCAAGATCAGAGTAAAACCGTCCCTCAGCTAAAAGTGCCTGTTAAAAGAAAATAATTTGAAAAAAATAGTGTCGTCAACATGATTTAAAAATTAAAAACAATGTTCATACTGTTACAATTTCAAATACTTGCATTATCGATCTGTTGGTCTTGTTGAGCTTTAATGGCAGCCTTGACTTGATCTTTGTCAACATTTGTCTGCATTGCAAATTAAAGAAAAAAAAAAAGTGCCATCAACCATTAGCCAAACAATTGGTCAATGTAACGATGACTGAAGAGTCAACTTCCAAGTTGCAGGACCCGTACTATGGGCCAACCAACATCCTTAGGAGATTTTTTATAAATATTTAATGTGAAATTCAATACGACTAATGTTTTCTCAGTTGGGAGGTGAACCTAAAAGTCTCCAAATTTCATCAAAATATGAAAGAGAAAAGATGTACGAAAAGGCAGCGACAACAAGTACTTACCCCTCGAAGAGAGCTGATCCCAAGCCCAGCACCAATTGTTGAGCGCCGTGGGTCAATAAGGGAGTTATAATGATTCCCATGGTGATAACTTAGTCGCACTGGTGGTGTGTCAGTGTTATAGCCTCTTTGAAATATATTGATAGGTTCTGCATCAACAATTGATGTTATTAATAGCAAATAACTCACTAACAACAATCACAAAAAAAAGAAATTTACACAGAAGCTGTACCTGTAGAGTAGGAGTATATATGAATGGGGCGATTATACATTTCACAAATGGCTTGCATCTCAACATTGTTACCATAGACCTGCCAACCGGTGTAAACAAATATATGCCTAAATCAGAAATTTAAGGTGCCTATTAACACATTCAAACCAGGTAAAAGTGCATATGGTATTAAAATTAAAAGGACTATAATCTGAATATATGGTAGAGATGATTGAAGTTTAAGAGAAATAAGACAAAATGAGTGTGTAACATGGACACCGAATAGACAATAATTGGAATTTCATCTTGGTATATTTCAATTTATAAATCTTAAAATTGTACAAGATCTGTATTATCATTTAAAAACCATTCTTTTGGCAGCCTGTCACATGACATGGGCTTATGTACACATCTTTCCACACATCAATCAAATTAAAAACCCGTCAATGCTAACAAGCATGTACTACGTATAGAGACACGGAGAGACTAATGCGAGTATGTAGTCTATCTAATATATTCGACCTTATGTATCATTAATAACTTCTAGGCATAGACAGTTACTTTATAAAAATGGGAAATAGACCATTGTGAAGCACCAAGAGAGTGAAGGGAATGGCAATGTGAAAAATTATATATATATACTATAAAAGAACCAGCCATACCTTATCTCTTCTCTTCCTCTTACAGTATGATGTGAAGCCTTCCGTTATAAATTGAGAAAAGTGGTCTCTCTCCCGCTCCTGAAGACACAAAACCAGCACTTCTTATTCTAAAGTTCATCAATAAAACAGCCACCAAAGTATTTTAAGCAAGAAACATCCAGGAAGTGGCATTCATAAAGCTAAAGTCACACTCAAAACATGGGAGAAATAAAATTATACCACAATAGAAAGTTGTTTATTTACTTTTGGATGGACGAAACAATAGGAAGTTAATTTGATTCACGGACTTCTAATCAAAAGCAAATCTAGTGAAAACTGAGCAACCAAAAATAAAGGTAAGAAGATGTAAAATAACACTTTAAGGGAGTTCTACCAGATTTGCAAACCAGCATACTCAGCTACTATTGTAATCAATAACAGGGCTTCCTTCTATCTATTTGAAGGATCAGGTTTAATCTGCTTCTACTTTTTGTCAATTTCAACATTTTATTTTCTCCACCATAGTTCAGCTTTTCAACTTTCCATTAAGCCCCTTACTTTTTTAATAGAATGCTCAAGTCCTCCAAACTCTTATCTATTACTTGTTTTCAAAACGCTCAAATTTCTTTGCTCTTGCCCAAAAATCCCTAACTCTAGCAAGCTAATATCATTAAATTTCTTACTACCCAGGCATTTCAGCATGAACACACCTTCTACAACTCACGAATAATCCCTAAACCTTAAAACAAGTCCTTTTAGTTAATTCCTTAGAATAACTGTAAAAATACAGTTTTGAAACCCAGAACCCATGGTGTCGGCATCCCTAAATCTGTAGTATGTCAATAATTGATTCAAAGCTACAAATACTAAGAAGAATTAAACATTTACGGGTCTACACTTTTTGTCAAAGGACCATTGAAACCCAAAGAAATCAATTCAGAATCAAGATGGATGAGCACTAATCCAATGAGAAGTATACTTTCTATGACACTAAATTGAAGCACAAATATAGTAAGGATATCATGAGGATAAAAAATAGATATATAGTATACCGTTATCATACCATATAATCCATGCACATCTGTCTGACCAAATCATACAGTTCAGAGTCCCCATACACCTGGTCTGCGACGGCACGGAAGAGGCAATTCCCATCTTCCAGCATTCTTTTCACTTCATAACCTTTTACCCTTCTGATTTCAATTTCAAACTGCCGCTCTTTCTCCTAACATGGATGTCAATATCATTAAATAGATGGTGATTATCTCAGTCATGGCCATGAAGCAACAAAATTGCATTACCAAGGTGGAGAAACAGTCCTCAAATAGTAACTTACTAAATCATCATAAGAGGACACCAAGCATGGATTCTGCTCGTCAGCACTATTATACCCCTCACTTTCACTATGAGCCCTGGGAGATGAAGGTCGTGAATCAGCAGGTGAAGTCCTAGCTGAAACCCCAGGCCAAGCAGCTGCTCTTCTAGGTGATCCTCCATGGACAGAATTTGAAGTCCCTGACACATTCCTCCTTGAATTTAAGTTATTAGCAGAAGCCTTCGGAGGCGGAACAGGAGGCGGTGGCGGATTCAAGCCACCGCTTTCGCAATAGCTCTCAATTTCCAATGCAGGTCTTTCTCCACTCAACCCTCTCACCAATTCTTGGGGAGCCACAACCTCTTCTTTAACACCTTTTCCAGCATAATCAACTCCTTCATCACCTGAGGGGGTGTCACCACCAATCTGCTCTATACCAAGCCCTTCCATCAAAGCCTCATCACTCTTTGCCTTGCTACTGTCACTAGTCCCACCATACTCCACAAGCTCATCACCAACAACCACCTGCCCCATCACCTCCTCTCCACATTCCTCTTCCTTCCCAGGTGAAGGAACCAGCGAAACCTGCTCAGGCTGAGCTGATGAGGACCCGGAACGACCCTGATTCGGGTTGTTAGAAGAACTCCCAGAAGCCCCGGAGGAGCCCCGCTGAATCAAGATTCGAGTCATCGTTAATTAACCCTACCCCAGCTCCCAAAAATTGCCCTCTTCTTCTTCTTCAAGAAGGGCACCCACCACTACCACCACCACCTTGTTGTTCTTTCACAGACCCAAAACCCTACCAAACGGTTTATCGCGTGTTCTAGCCTTGGGGGCAGCGATGCCAATTCCTTGGCCGAACAACGACGATGACAATTTATTGCAATCCAGTTCCTTCGCGTTCGGGTCCACGCAAAACGATCTCTGCATTCCCCTAACAATTCTCATCAGACCCACACACCTCTTAGCTCTAAAGACAACGAGAAAAAAAAAAAACTCTTTCTCTCTTTAAACAATAACTCGAATTTACCCCAAAATACCCAAAAAGAAACAAGAAAAAAGCTTCGACCTTCGCAACCGCAATCTGCAACCAAAAACACTGAAACAAAGAAAATTTCGACGGCGAATCAAATTAACTGCACATTTCTTTTTCTGGCAAATAAAAAATCTTTGACATTTATTTGCGGAAAGCGGGGGGACCCCAAAGAAAAAATCAATTTCAATTTCCAAACCACCGAGCAAGAAAAGGGACAAAAAATTTACAAAACCAACAAGAAAAAAAGGAGGAAATTTTGTAAGCAAAGAAGTTTTAACCGGAGAGAAAGAAATGGGAGGTGAAGTGGGAACCTGAGGGAATGCCCTGCGATGATCCCGAAGATGAGTTGAGGGGAAGAGAATTAGGGTTTTGGCTTTGAAGGGTGAGAGAATCAGCAAAGAGCTAAATGACAGAGGGAAAGGAAGAAAACTGAGAAGCGAAGGATAGAATGTGTAGTGACTTGTGAGAGGGATAAAAAAAGAAAGGGAGAAGGAGAGCAACTGTGCTTGCAATTACGGTGATGAAGGAAAGAAAACAAAGAAGGAAGCACGTGACGTGGCAGTGCCCCATTCGTCACGTGGCGGATTTCCGCAGTTGATGGCACGTGCCACCTTAGTCACTGGTTAAACACTAAACAAAGAGTGACATGACAACTATGACTTTTGTTTGATTTCCTAATTCTTGATTCTTTGACGAGAAATGATATTATGAGATATAGATTATAGAGCATGCAGTATCAACTCATTAACAGAGTATAAACCTAAATTAAATAAAATTCAAGTTTAATTATGAGCATAAGAGAGTATATTATAAAATATAAGTTAAAATAATATTATTCTTTTTAATATTAGTGGACTAACATAAAAAGCATGGATGTTTAGGTGTAGAAATATTGGATTGGACATGGTGGAATGTGGATGTTATGGGGCTGTGGGTAAACTAGCTCTCTCTAGCGTTAGCCATGTGCAGCTGCTACGTGGGGACATCGCCGCCACCTTTTACAAACACCGCAGTGTTAAGAAATTGACGCAATTGAACAATAATGTGGCAATAAATGGACACATACTTTTCTTCGATCTTGGTTTTAATCTATGCTTGACATTTGGCAATAGCTTTTCTTATGCACATGTGATCCACCACGTGACTTGAAGTTTTGCTCGATCAGGACTCAACCAAGGGAATACGAGTGCTATGTAGACTTCAACAAAATAAAAAATAAGTACCTGTGTACCTAAATATTGTACATAATTTTAAACTTAATGTAAAATTGAACTTTTTTTTAGTAGTGTAAAGTTAAACTTAATAAAATAATAAGAGATTAAATACATATACCTACGTCACTATAAAAAAAAACAGTATTGTTAACGGTTTTCGATAATTAAAGTGTCAATAAAAATATTATCAAGAAAAATAATTTCAACATAAAATGACTGTTAGAAATACTCACAAATTTTTATTGATAGTTAGTACATGTCAAAAATATATAAATATTTTTAATAGTAATTTTATGTTGAAATTACTTTTCTTAACAATACTTTTATTGATAAGAACCGTTGAAAATGTTCATTTTTTTTTGTAGTGTGTGTTGCTGACAAATTTTCTAAATGCTTTTTACATGGATTTGATGTATTAAGATAAGAGATAAATACAGACATTCTTTGAGTCTTAGACATTGTAAAAGGTCTTACCTATTTGAAGTATTTATGTCTTTAATTAATTACATGACATGATAATATTAAAAATAAACGTAAGAAGAATGTTGATCTGACTTCATGAATATTGTTAATGAAAAATATGAAGTGACAGTTTAGCAGCGAATCCCTTGCAAATAGCCATTCCATTAGCAGCATATTGAGGCCTGAAGTTCCATGAAGAATTCAAGGTATCTACAAGTGTATGGAAAACAAACTACATGTACATACGTACAGCTGAGATGATAGTGATTAGTTGAAGAGAATCTATATTTTGATATTAATCATCATGTTTGTGTTAGGCGGCTTTTGATTTTTCAAAGTTACTATACATGCATAGTAACTTGCATAGTAACTTCACCTAACTCTCTCACCAAACCACGGGAAGTTACTGTGCACATGCATAGTAACTTCACGAAACTCTATAAATAGAGGGGATGGAAACGAAGGAAATCCATCCCAAGTGAATCGTTTCTAATTTGTTTTAGAAAGAAGTAGTATAAGCTTCTTGTAGTGAGAGAGAAGTAGGGAGTGTGTATAAGAAAATTCCAAGAGTGTTGTGTGAGTATACACTGGGGGTTTTGGATATATATCTTCAGATCTGCCTCTACTAATTGTGGTAGAAGAGAGTGCCTGGGGATCCATTATATTGTAATTACTTTCTTTAAATATAGTGGAGTCTTTTGGAGTTTGGCAGTGGTTTTTTCCTCAAAATTACGGAGGGTTTTCCACGTTAAAATATTGGTGTGTAGTTTCTGATCTCTTGGTTGGAGTGAATAGTAATGGCGATACTATTCACAAATAGTGACCGGGTCCCATGGTATAGTATTATTCAGTAATAGTGTGAGGGTCCCACAACATAATCTTATTCACGTGAATAGTGTGTGAGTCACATGTGCAATACTATTTACCGTGCATCATTTTTCCGTCTCTCCACAAATTTTGCGACTTAGCTCGCGTCATCCATAAAGTGTTTATCACACTTGAGATGTCTTATACTCTTGATATTGCCCAACAAGTGGTATCAAAGCTTTCGGTTCGGTGGGATTTATTCTTAGTATGCTTCTGTGGTTGCGGCAATTTAGTCGATCTTCGCGTCGAAAGATTTTCCCTACGTACTTGAGGATCAACCCTTGGTTCTTTATTCTTTGGAAAACAGTGTAATCTTGTGATAGTCTGGTTGGAAAGGTTCTGTTTGAAAGACTTGGTATTTAAGCGTGTCCATTGTGACCCACCTCTTTTTCATAGGGAACCCTCTTGGTGCACAATTCTGATTGATTTGCGCTTATTCCGATTATCACGGTTCTGATATAAGGTTAGACTAAGATCCAAGATGTCGATGCCAAAATTTGAAGTGGAGAAGTTTGATGGATCCAATGACTTGAGACTATGGAAGCTATGAGCATTGCTTAATCGGCAAGGTCTTGCAAAGGCGTTGGAAGGCAAAGAAAAAATTGCGAGTCATTGGCGATGACAAGAAGGAGGAGATGATGCTCAAAGCATTAAGTACAATACAATTGAGTCTTGCGGACAATGTTGATTGCGAGAAGTCGTGGAAGAAGAAACCACCGATTCACTATGGAAGGCTTTGGAAGAAAAATACTCAGAAGACCTTGTCCAACAAGCTTTATCAAAGAAAGAGAGTGTGCGTTCAAATATTCGGGAGGAAAATCAATGCAAGAGCATATAGACGACTTCAGCAGAATGATCTCATGTTGGGCAAATTTGGAATTAAAGTAGAAGATGTTGACCAAGCCATGATCTTGTTAACCGCTACGCCGTCTTATGATAACCACGTGATACCATACTTTATGGTAGATCGATATCTCAAATGAAAAATGTCAAAGAATCACCGGCGATGATAAAGGAGCATCGAGAAGTTAGTATTCGGACCAGCGATCAAGGTCCTGCGGATGGGTTGTTTGTGAGAGGCGTGGTCAGAGAGGATCGGGGAAGCAAAAGCAAGAGAAGATCAAAGTCCAGGAAGCACAATGCATTAAGTGCTTTCACTTTGTCACCAAACGGGACATATCGAAGAAATTGCCCAGGAGAAAGGAGAAATCAGGGAGATTACGCCCAATATAACAATTGAAAGTTACGATGATAGTGATCTTGGATCTTTGGTTGGCCTTGGCGGTATTCCAGCAGGAGACACAGGAAATGAGTGGATCTTGGTTTCTGGTGCATCCTTTCACATGACACCTAATCGGAACTTTTTCTCTTCCTATAAAAAGCGGGAGGGAAAAGTTAGATTGGGAGATAATAGAATTATTCCAATTGCTGGTGAAGGAGATGTGCAAGTAAAATTGAATGATGGTACTAAAAAGACGTTTCAAGCATGGCATGTTCCAGGCTGGTAGGAACCTGATATCATTGAGTGCCCTAGATAATCGGGGGTACAAGTTCATTGGAGAGGGCAGATTCTTGAAGGTGATCAAAGGTTCAATGGTGATGTTGAAAGGAAAATTACAAGGCGAGATCTATCTATTCTTTAGGAAGCACAATGTCGATGGAATCTTTGTTCTATCCTCACGAAAGAAATGATGATGCTACGATTGTAACATGCGGCTTGGTCATATGAGTGAGAAAGGAATGACTATACTTGTTGCCAAAGGCTTCAAGGCACGAAGAATTGCAAACTTGGTTTTACGTGAAAATTGTGTATTTGGAAGCGGCTGGTGAAGTTCAATTACGGAAAACATATCGACAGGGGATATTGGAGTATGTCCACTCGGATGTTTGGGGTCCGACCACTGTTAACTCTCTATAGGTGGAGCTCGCTATTTTTCTTACTCACGATAGATGATTATTCCAGAAGAGTCGGATTTATTTTACGAAGAAAAAGAAGAGGTGTTCGACAAATTCAAGCGCAATGGAAGGCCATGGTCGAAGCAATAGGGCGATCGAAGAGGCGCGAAGGCCGACAATGGCGGAGAATTTTGTAGTAAAGAATTTGCTTGAGTTACTGCCGAGAAATCTTTGGTATAGTGAGGCACTATCTTTGTGCCGAGAACACCATGACAAAATGGAGTTGCGAGCGAATGAAACGAACACTTACGGAGCGTGCAAGATGCATGCGAATCAATGCCGACACTTCCCAAATCATTTTGGGTAGGATCAATACAGATATGCACGATAAATAGATCTCCATCAACTCCTATTGATCTGAAGATTCCACAAGAGGTATGGTCCGGCGGACCGGTAAAGAATTGTGATTTGAAGATAGTTGGTTGACCTGCATATGCCCAAGTGAGTGATGGTAAAGTTGAGGCGAGGGCAAGAAGGTGTATATTTCTAGGGTATGCACGAGGGTGAAAGGCTACACTGGGTGGTGTCTGAGAGAAGGCAAGTTCACCCAAAATCATTATTAGCAGAGATGTCACTTTTGACAGGCTGACAATGCTAAATCGTGAAGAAGGAATCAAATTTAGATGAAGCGAGAAGCAGATCATGGTGCTAGGAAACAGTGGAGTCGAGATTGGTGTGGGAAGGTGAAACAAGAAAAGATACAATGGCTCGGAGTACTTGAGGGAATTACTCAGCACAGTAGAACAACAAGATGAACATGAAGATCTTGGTGAACAAACCAGAAGCGAGCCATACGGTATGTTGCTCTCGTGAGAAAGGCGAGAAATTCAGAAACCAAAAAGATATCTGGATTCTGCTACCTGTGCACTTGACTCATTAGATGAAGATCCTATAGCCTTTGCCTTGGCTATGGCAGATGGCGCTGTTGGAGATGAACCATGTACCTACCATGATGCGGTAGATAATGCAGTCACAAGCGTGGCTGATAGCAATGAATGAGGAGATTGAATCTCTTCAGAAAAATCAGACATGGGAGCTAGTACAACTTCCAAAGGGGAAAAGAGTAGTTGGCTGTAAATGGGTTTACAAAAGGAAAGAAGGAATCCCTGGCATTGAACCTCCAAGGTTCAAAGCGAGACTGGTAGCAAAGGGTTATACTCAGAAGGAGGGTATTGACTTTCATGAAGTATTCTCTCCTGTGGTGAAGCATAGCTCTATTCGGATCCTATTAGCTATTGTAAGTACGTTTAACTTGGAGCTAGAACAGCTTGATGTGAAGACGGCGTTCTTACATGGTGAGCTAGAGGAGCAGATCTACATGAGTCAACGGAGGGATTTGTAGTTCTGGAAAGGAAAACCATGTTTTACTATTGAAGAAATCATTATATGGCTTGAAGCAGTCCCGAGGCGATGGTACAAAGGTTTGATGCATTTATGATTGAGTGCTGGATATAGTAGAAACCAATATGATAATTGCATCTACTCTAAAGCTTCGGATATGGTTAGCGGATTTATCATTTGTTGTATGTAGATGATATGCTAATTGCGGCTCACAACAAAGGTGAAAATTAGTATGTTAAAAACACGGTTGGGAAAAGAGTTCGAGATGAAGGACTTGGGTGTGGCAAGGAAAATTTTGGGAATGGAGATTCTTAGGGAACTAAGAGTGGCGAGGTTGTGCTTGGCGCCAAAATTACATTATGAAAGTGCTACAATGTTTCAATATGGATCAGTCAAACCAGTTGGCACTCAGATTAGCTACACATTTTAAACTATCTTCAAAAGGATGTCCAGAAGCGAGGAGGTGGAGCACATGTCTCGTATACCTTATTCTAGTGCGGTTGGCGGCCTTATGTATGCCATGGTGTGTACTAGACCGGATATTTCACATGCAAAGGAGTGTGGTGAGCGGTTATGAGCGAGCACGGAAAGACACATTGGGAAGGTGTGAAATGGATCATGCGACACCTGAGAGGTTCTCACCGAGATATCCGTTTGGTGTTTGAAGAGACGTAAAATCGTGGAGTTGTGGGTTATGTAGATTAGATTATGCAGTGATTTGGATAAGGAGAGGTCAGCAGAAGGCTATATCTTTACAGTCTTTGGATGTACTATTAGTTGGAAGGCGACATTGCAATCTGATGGCATTGTCAACTCTTGAAGGCGAGTATATGGCATTGGTAGAGGCATTAAAGAGAGCATCACGGGTGCACGGTCTTTTGGATAGTTTTGGGTTGAATCAACATGTACCGGTTGTACATTGTGATAAATCAAAGTGCCATTCATTTGGCCAAAAATCCAGCTTTATCATGAAAGGACGAAGCACATCAATGTTAGACTTCATTTTGTCGAGAAAGTATCAATAATGAATCTTATTGCGATTGAAGAATGTAAAACGGTGACGTGATATTTACAAAAGCGTTCTTGGATTGAGAAGTTTAAGAATTGCTTGGACTTGAGTCAATATTTGCGAAGTTGAAGGGCATTTGTTGTAAAATACAAAGTCGAGGTGGAGAATTGTTGCGACTTTTGATTTTTCAAAGTTACTATACATGCATAGTAACTTGCATAGTAACTTCACTAACCTCTCTCGACCACGGGGAAGTTACTATGCACATGCATGTAACTTCACCGAAACTCTATAAATAGAGGGATGGAAGCGAAGAAATCCATCCCAAGGTGAATCGTATTCTCACTTTGTTTTAGAAAGAAGTAGTATGCTCTTTGTGAGAAAGTAGAGAGTGTGTATAAGAAAATTCCAAGAGTGTTGTGTGAGTACCTTTGGGGGTTTTGGGTATATTCTCTAGATCTGTAATACTACTAATTGTGGTAGAAGAGAGTCTCACTTGAGGATCCATTATATTGTAATTACTCTTTAAATATAGTGAAAGTACTTTTGAGTTTGGCGTATGGTTTTTCCTCAAAATTACGGAGGGTTTTCCGCGTTAAAATATTGGTGTGTAGCTTTCTTGATCTCTTGGGTGGAGTGAATAGTAACGATACTTATTCACAAATAGTGACACAGGTCCCCGGTATAGTATTATTCGTAATAGTGGCGAGGTCCCTACAACATAGTACTATTCACGTGAATAGTGTGTGTGGAATCCCCATTTGTGCAATACTATTTACCGTGCATCATTTTTCCATCTCTCCACAAATTTTGGCGCGCTTCCGCTCACATCCATAAAGTGTTTATCACACTTGGGATGTACTATACTCTTGATATTACTAACAGTTTGATGCTAGCTTAGTATGTCGAAGGTTACAAGTAGAAGCCTAGCAGTCCTGCTGCGCGGGGTTGAACAATGCACACAATTGAATGATGAAAAATGAATTGGAGCTAGCTAGTAAATGGATTGTTTAATTGTTGTGTAAAGTGCTCCGTATGTTGTGGCAGTTTGCAGGTCAGACTGCAATAGAGTTGTTGGCAAGAACTAACTCGCTCCCCCTCACACAAGGTAACGATATCACATTCTTTTTATCCTTATTCCTCGGAATGCTATCTTCATATGCACTGAATATAGCAACAAAACAGCAACTAAGTCTTGTTCCACTGAATGGGATCAGTTACATGGATCAAGCAATGTCATAAAGCTCTATCATGTATCATATTCATGCAATGAATATAGCAAATTCAAAAATTAATCTCATCCGTAGTTGTTCATTTGTTTGCAAAAATTTTAGAAAGCCTTCTCCGACTATAGGTTTTGTGCTGAAATTGTAACTTAAAATTGGCGAGATCATTCATATTGACTCAATTAGGAGGTTTTCATCACATCGATAAAGATATTTGATCTCCATTTTTGGGACACCCTAGACACCCAAGAGAGAAAAGGGGAAGTTGAAAAGAGAAATTGGAGGACAGAGAAATGAAATGGTGTGTCCCATGTGTTTTTGTGTCTTGCATGTTGTGTGTCTTGGATTTTGTGGGGTTCAAATAATATTGTTAATTAACTCTAATTCTCCTTTAAAGTATTTGACCCATATTGAGGATTAATAAGATGGGCTAAGGCCTTGGCTCATCTATGCAATAGAGAATTTGTTGGAACCACAAACCTTGATCATTACATTACATTACACCAATGTTTGTAAACATCAGCTACATAGCTCAAATAAGTTTACAATAATTAAGAGTAACTCGTAGCAATCACCACCATCTCCATGTCCAATGCCTCTTTTCAACTACTTTTTGAGAGCCAAAGAGGAGACCACAATTAAGAAAGCAAAGAGCAACGCTGCACTGAAAGAAGCCACCACAGCCTCACTGCTAACCTGGCAGAAGTTATTGAACTGCTGACAGATAGCAATCCAATTAGCATCTTGGCTCCCTTTATGAGCCAAGTACACAACAGCAGCAGCAGATGAAGCAGCTGCTGTGACAAAGGCCATCATCACCTGCGTTTGTAGTCAATTCCATTTCTAGTTAGTACAAGGGTGATTTACAAGAACAAATTAATTATATTGATGATGAATTCCTGCATTATCTTCGCTCATATTGAATTGGAAGCTTACTGTATCGAAGACCAAAAGTAGAAGCCTTGGCCCTACTGCAAAGGGCCTAACAATGCAGACAATTGAGAATGGCAAAGAGAGGATAAGCAATCCACCTGCTGCTGCATTTGCTACCACAAAAAACCTGCATGTAAAGACCAAAGTTAATGGATGATATTTAAATATGTAACTATTTCTGAACTACTTCTGTGTTTATTGATATTAGATTTAAATTTTCGAAGAGTCACCTATCTTATTACCACAAGTCACGAATTTCATGGTATTTGAGGGCATATATAATGACTGATTAAAACTAGTACATACGTGCAGTTCGAAATAGGATTTGCAGATGAGAAGAGTAAAGTGTTTTCTCAAACATCTAAGATTGGACATAACCACTCTATAGACTATAAACTTACTGGAACACTGGAAAATCATTATATTGAGCATCAAACTGAAGGAACTGAGTGAAGAATGGAAGTTTCTGTTCATTGTTTCCCATAATGGCAGCAGCACCTAGAGCAGCCCCTATAGCACCGAGCCTCAGGATGAAATCTAGGATTGCAACACCCTTTTTCCATCCACCACTTGGGAGTGGGGTAGCTTTTGTGAAAACTTTTGTTGCTGAAGGTGGAGGAGCATCCTCAGCAATAATAATGCCTTTGCCTTTGCCATTGGACTTAGTCCTCTTGGACTGTGGTATGGTAGCTGGGGGTGATGCCTCACCTTCTTTGCCAGAGTCCATCATGATATTGCAGGAGCTCTTTTGAATGGAATGGAGAGAGCTTTTTCTGTTGTTATGTGATCTCGCAGCTGTTAACTATATATAGATGCATAAAGAAGGGTCTGCTATTCAATTAAATGGGTTAGTTTGTGTAGGTCCATGATCTTTGAATTTGTGGAGTTGGGGTTAGATTTTTATTCTGTTCAGGCTTCAAACAAAGGAGTTGTTCAGAACTCACTTGCTCCACCTCGTACCAAAAGCATTCTTCTATGATTCTGTCAGGTCCCTCGTGCAAAAAAGTGACAACTAACCTAACGAAGATTTTAAGGCCAATAAACAAATAAATGCTAGAAGCAAACCATGCATACACAATCCAGGCCAAAAACATAAAAAAACTATGGTACCTTAAAATCAAGCACCATATGAAGGGGTTGTTTATTTACATGTTAATTTGTATCGTATTCTCGGTTTGTGCTTAAAATTATTCATTCATGAGCTTATATGCTTTACACCCATGTTTAATTGCATTCTTTGAATTGGCGTAAATTCATAATGTTTAATAACATGATTCAAAAAGAAAAAGCTCAGCTATTGGCATGTCAACTAATATAAATTTATCATATTATCGTAGAACGGATATTTTGAAGGTAAAATTTGAGTGAGCAAAGCTTCTAGCACAACTTGAATGGCATTCATTGCATTACATTGCTAAGAATCACAGGACAAAGAAGGAGCAGATACCCAATAAATGAAAAATGAAAACACAGACACTTTATTTTCAGCAAAAACAAATTATTTTTTTATTCACCTTAATCAATAAAATGCCATTTGGCGCATATATGCCAACATCCTCCTCCCATTTTACAAGCTGTAATCATACAGATATTTGTATGTTATATTACATCCTCAAAAATTGACATGGTTGAAAGAATAGCACACCCCATCATTTCCTATTTGTGATATCAAAGAAAGCAATTCCTTGCAAACAACAAATGGTTACTGCCCCCCAAAAAATATAACAAAATTTAAGTATATGTCAACTAAGAATTTTATTCTATGTCTTCAGTTTCCACCCTCGAGCAGCAAGAGCTTCATGAACCCGTTTAGCTGCATCAGCAGTGTCATTAAGGGGCGGATAGCTCCAACTTTCTGATATCTGAAATTTTAAAGAAACATACCCATTAAAACTTAAGTGTTCGAATGTCGATAATGCAAGATATATCACAAATTCACAACAAACGTCCTTCTGCTAATTAATTTTAATCATTGTATTAGATTAGTAGAATGCTAACTTACATCTTCAGAACCTGTAAAAGGCCTTATAACTCCCCTTTCTCTCAATGATTTGTGGAATTCTGTAAACTTCCATCTGCAACGCTCAGCTCCCATAACATAAACAGGCTTCCTGTGGGAGGAATAAAATTGATTTCTTAATAAAACAGAGTATCAGAAATTAAAATACATGTATCAAGAGATATCAACTACGAAAATCAACAGGCACCAAAAACTAAATTTTCAGTAAATCATTCAGAGATCAGGTATATAAAATTAATCGAATCAAATAAATACTTTTGACAAACTTACCCAGTGCTACAAGCTTCACTTATCATGCTAATGGAATCTGCTGTGACAACAAATGCATCAGCCCAAGCTAGATGCCCCATATATGGGTTTGGTTCTGAAAATTGTGAGTTACTGTCAGAGATTAACCACTTACTATCTGTTAAAACAAATTTCAAAGGTTTGAATAATAACCTAATCTAAACCTGAATTGATCTTTACCTTGTCCATCCCAAATGTAAACTTTTGGATTATTCCCAAGTTCCTTCACTATAATATTGGACACCTGTTTCAAAGGCCAAAAAGGTTGGGGAAAGTGCAACAGAGATGAAATTAAATTTCTCACTGGCACTCATCTAAGAAACTCCAAGATATGACTATACCTTTTTCGGAGTCTTATCTGAAAAGGATATTCTCACACTCCCGCAACTAACAAGAACACTGAGCAAAGAGGCTGCTAACTGCTTTGCAAGGTCAACACCATATCGACAGTTTCCTGTATCAATCATGGAAATCAAGAAAACTAATACATGTTTTTGACTGTTGCAGTTGAAAAACTTAAATCCTCATCATTGTAGCCTTTTGATAGCTAGACCAGTTAGAACTTTTTTGTTTGCTTCTTCTCGAACCCTAACTGTATTCTACAACTGACATTTCAAATATTTAAATTCATGATAAAGTTTATGCGTAGGCAAAATAATAATAATAATAATAATCGGAGCTGCAATTTTAACCCTAAGGCTGTAACCCTACATCAAAATTTAGCCTTCTTTTACTCCATTGCTGCAATACTGTACGACTTAAATTTCAATATGTCAAAACAACAATTGCCCACTGCCTCAGTTTCAGCACAAGGATTACTAGTTTCAGCACCATAAAGATTGATATCAAATCAGAAGATATTGAAATTTAACCACATGCAAATTGGATATTTACAAAAGCCAAAATAAATAAGCAAGTACAATGAAAATTACTAGTTGGTCCTCCCATGTTGACCACAAGCAAGGGCCTTGGAACATTTTCAAACACATCATGCCATGTAATGGCAGCGTTACGAAGTGAAGCAAAATCTATTTGATGAAGGGCTCCCATCGTGAGAACCTGGATTTAAATTACCACATATACAATCCTCAGCAACAGACAGTAGCCAATACCAGAGTGAAATAACAATTTCTCCACTAAAGTAAAAACTAATTACAGTCACACCATATGCATTATACATACCACATGACTATCTGCAGGCTCACGAGGGGTTATCCACCTTCGAAGAAACTTAGGAACCTGTTTCTGTCCTTGTGCAGTCAAAGGAAAATAATCGTGACGAGGTGCAATCACCATGTCAAATCTGTTCAAATGCACCCTTGGATGCTGTATCTACAATGGTGGGGGGAAAAATTCAAGACTAACTATCAAACCAAGGTTTCTGTAGCAATAAATATCAGACAAAAATAAAGTGGAATAAGACACTGCCAACGCAAATTGAGACAAGTTAATAGATAATCCAACATTTGTTAGGAGCAAGCATGACCCTTTTTTTAATTAAAAAGAAGTATTCAAAAATGTCTGTCTCAGCTCAGCATCGACAGTATTGCCAACAAGATTTTAGACACATGAATAGTAGCAAGCAAAGAAAACAAAGCGAAAGAGACTGAAGTTTTAGACATAAGGAAAGCAAAGAGTCCAGTCGATTTCCAGTCAGGTAGTCAAGAACAGGGCAGGAATTGTAGAACTAAACTGGCTTAAAGGTTGAAACTGTGAAAGTACAAACAAAATTGCCAAGCCAAAATGTAGGTTGTTACTCCTACAAATTTGTAAAGCATTCATAACACAACACCCACTACTTGTTTTATCTTCTACATTTCATTCTCCATGAATGTTAAGGCATTGAACCAATTTTATTATATCATCTTTCAGTTTCCATTCAAACACCAACTAAATCATGGCAGTTATATCTTTAAACCAAAAGTAAAATATAAGGCAAACATCTAGAGCATCATATGACATGAATCACATTGCTATCTGCATACTATGTCGCAATTAAACAACACCTAGATATAATACGTGGAAATTGTCCTACCAACTAAAAAGATATCTCAGCAAAGTACAATAAAGAACATATACACAAAATCTGCAGACCTGAACAACAAAAACACTCTCAGATGCTAAACGTTTTATGGAACTTGCAGTAGAAATGGTGTCTCTTCCGGATGCCACCACCAATAATGGTCCCTCCCTGGATAAAACAAAACATCAATCATAGTGTTCTTTATAAGAAATGAACTGCCAAATATTTTAATAACGCGAGACATTTCTGTACCATACACCACTTAACATACACCAAAAGGAAAGAATTTGAACTCCCTATAGTGACCAGTTTATTTTAAAGTGAAAAACGACTGATTAAAACAGTAGATGAGATGATTAAGGAGCTTAATTTTAACAAATAACAACCTTATAGTTATTACATACGTGCATGTATTTCATCAAAATCACAACTGTCGATTTCATAGATTTCAAATGGCAGAGCCATGGCATGGCAGATTTTGGACTCCAAGCCATGGAAAGGTTTGTTCATTATGGCGGCCATGGAGGCCTTAAATGGCAGGTGTTTAGTCCACTGCCGCAAGCCGCTATCCGCCATTGACACCTATGGTTGATTTTCTTATCAACGGCTATAATTCATCGCTTTTCCCGTTAAAGTAAAACCCTCACTTTGGAGTAAGTCAACTCCAAAAGAAAGTAATTAATGCACCGGCTGGCCACAAAATCTTAACAAAGCGATGACGTTCCCTGGAGCTGAAACCACCACCCTTAATAACACAACAATCATTAAAGGGGAAATCAGATTGCCTTCTTTAATAGTCATAAGAGACCCCTCATCTGCTCAAAACTCAGACAACCTAGATATAATGCATGAAACCACCATATGGTAACAAAAGCCCCGCCTGCGTGGAAAAAATTAAAATAAAATAAAAGGACCTAGGAGGACATATGCACCGTAGCCCAATCATCAAAGGTCAAGCCTCAAAGCCGAAAAACACCAGCATGGAGAATCCTCTCCACCCCTTCCCACTATCTAGACACGAACATATAGGCAATCAGGCATAGTGCTACCGCTAATGTTGAACTAGAAGTTTGTCCAGTCATCCTTAACATATAAGATAATCAATGGCAAAACCACACAGACATTAAGATCTGTATCTATTAAGAAACGGGCTGTTCAATTACGATTCAATTTAAACAATAGGGAACAAGAAATTCATACTTTTCAAAAGTATCACGGGCCAAATTGACTATGTGTCTGACATCAGCTTCTAGAACAACAGACAAGCCAACAGCGGCAGGGGCACCGAAACCATTCTGCGAAGGCAAAGGCCCAAGCTTGTTGTGTTGAGATTTCACGGCAAGTGGGGAACAAGCACGGAAAACCCTTATCACATAATCAATCTTCTTGTGAAGAGAAACGGGGAGCCATTGAAGCCACTCGTTGATTCCACCTCTGGGCCTCGTCACACGCTGCACAACAAAGAAGTCAATCACACGAATCAGTGAGGAAAGGGAGGGGAAAAAAAAAGTCATTTGGAACAGAAAAAGCACAAGAAAGAGAGAAGGGGTTAGTCAGTTAGGAATCAGTTACATAGAAGAGGTGGTTGTCGGACAAGCCAAGGGCGCGAACCAATCCGAGGATCTGATTCTCCGAAGAAGGGAAGCCGTTACCGATGACGACGGCGCGACGTACGATGATGCCGTAATCGAAGATGTCGGGAGTGGCCCTGGCGGCGGTGGGACTTGGCGGCTCGGGTAGCTGAATTGGCCTCATCGGTTTCATTCCATTCATTCGATTATTTTCCAACGCATCACATCACATTACAGAAAAACACATCAATTGGAAGCAACTTCAGAGGAAAAAGAAAAGGGAGACACGGCAATTGGCAGTTCTGGGATTTTCTCTTTCGGGTCTCGACTCAACTCTTTCAATTTCACCTCCATCGCTCGTATAATAGAGACCACAGTATATCTAATAACCGTGTTCGAAAAATCCTGAAATTTAACTTTATTAAGGAATTAAATTAAACTATATGTTTTGAAAGTAATTTAAATAAATAAATTAAATTATTAAATTTTAATAAATAAAAATATTAAAATAATTTTATTTAAATATAACATATTATTTTTAATTTGAAAGATAAAATAATTAAATCAATTATTTTTTGACTCATTTCAAATTAAGAAATTGAATTTGATTCTTTAATTTATTGACTCAGTTGATGAGCTTCACTTTGTGAGTGAAGTACTTTTGGTATTCTGTTTAGAGATAAAGTCTTTCAGGTGTGCATGTGAGCGTAGTGCCGGGCGTAGAGATAGACTGACATATTTTTATCATGAATATTTTGTATTAAGAGCAGCTCGTGTGTTTTGTATCAGAGATTTTTACCAGAGCTTGATTATGAAAGTATTTATGATGATTTGTTTTTTCAAAGAGTTATATATGTATGTCAGAGATGAATTTATGTTTTGGAAAAGGATTTTATATTAAATTATGCATATAGAGGGACTCAGAGATCACGAGGCTTACGTGGGAATGAGGATTTACGCTGTCGATCGTGTCTTGAAGTCGGGTCATGACAAAGTTGGTATCAGAGCGCTAGGTTTCCCTGCATGTCACTGGAGCAAGTGTCCACAAGTAGCGTGACGTTTATGTGAATGGAACCGCGGCCATTTGCACTAACGTGATGTTATTTGAGGCCTATAAGAAGAGTCAGTCATGTCAAGGTTCAGTTAAAGTCTTTGTCATTTCATTGGAATTCTTGATTCAGCTTTCTATCCTTATCCTTCCTTTCTAGGTGTGCTACGCCACCTGATGATCATCATTACCATAGTAGCACCATGCCAGTTGAACCAGTTGAGTATGGCACCTCAAGTGAGCCATCTTGAACATGTTAGAGATACTTAGAAAGCACATCCAAGCTGGAGTGCATTAAGAGTAAGCAAAAGCAGAAAAAGTTAGCTCAGTCAGAGGTTAGTCGCGGGTACCGTTGGCCAGGGCCACCCCTTTTTCAGTGCCCTCCCTAACGTGTCTCATTATCACAAAGAGGTCAAGATAACTACCAGCCGAAATGACAGAGTTCAGTGTGAACCGGTTGGTCACCCCTAGTTGCGAGGCAAGCGAAAAACCCTGTGGAGGTTAGTGCCTGTGAGGCACACCCACCAACTATGAGTAGAGTCACAGAGAGCACAAGATGAATGATTACCTGTTATCTCAAAGGGCTACGAGCCAAAGAGTAGAGAAACTCGATATCAAGAAGGACAGAGTTCACATGAGGAAGAGAGTTCGCATGAGAGTAACCTATAGTTATTAGGTAGAATCCCAATAAGAACACGAATCATGCATATAGGCATATCGTAGGGGTGATGCTTAGTTTTGATATGTTAAAATGGTTGAAGTTGTCTTTGATGCTATGCATGTCTTGTATGCCATATTTCACAAAAATGCATTGTTGCATAATTCATGTTTAGAGTTGCGATCACAGCACGATAACAATATAGCATGCATTAAGGATAGGATTGGCCGTGTCATATAAAATGCTGGATAAGTTTTGGATGTCCTTTGCGATGTTGCATGATATAAGTATGGTATGCATGCCCAATAGGTGAACAGCATGAAATGAGTTGCTAAGATTAGTTCGGCCATCCATGGTGAGTGATTATGTATGTGAAGTAAGAACGATGCAAGATTTTAAATACATGAATAAGCAGTGAAAGGAATATGATGTCGAGGAAATGTTTTACAAAGTAATGAGTTTTTCATGCTTAGTGTTTGTTGTGGTGAGTTCTATTGATTAGAAACAAGTACGTGGATAGTTAGTTTTGAACTGCATAGACTGAGAATTGAACTAGAGAATACTTGCGCATGGTAGGGCATTTAGGACCTTGGTGCATGGTTTTGCATGTCCTCATGATAATCCCGCATATTTTGTCATCGTGGTGACTTGGGTGAATGAATAATGTGTTTATGTTTGTTAAGCATGAGGTTTGAGAACTTTGTTAGCACCTTGAAAGGAGTTTTACGACAGTGGGGTTGTTAGCCAAAGTTTTCTAAATTCTAGGTAAAAGGATTTTCTTTTCTCAAAAGTTTTGTCAACCTTGCATTTCTACAATTAGTTTATTTTATGTGAAAAGGGAACTTCAAAATGTGTTTTGCTTGACTGAGATTTAAGAGATTTGGATGCAAGTTTCTTTTAATAGTTTGTTTTATGCGCATAGCAAGTAGCTTGGTTAAATTACGATGAAAAGTTTTCAAATGTGGTGTGACATGAAATAGAATCCCATGTGTTTGCATGATAGCCTTGTTTGAGATAGCGTTATAGAAACATGACTAGAGTAACTTGAGGAATTCGAATGTATAGGATGTATGTTCCTTTCCCCGAACCTATGCATGTAAGCTAGATGGAAGATATTTAAATGAAATTGGTCAAGTTTAAGCTACGGCTTGATAATCTAATAATGAGAAATTAATAGGCAATAAGCATGTTGTTTGTCTACATTGCACAAACTTATATGATGGTTTAGAGTTCTTAGAACAAGCAGTAATTGTTCGATTGATCTATATGATGAGTGGATTGATGTGTTGCATATATTGATGCTAGAAGTACAGGCATGTAGCTAATGAGCATGACTTGGAAGGTTGAAAAAAAATGCTGATAGCGAATAACATGTATGAACGTCATGTTGTTTTGCATCTTTCTATGTGAGCATATAGAGTAGTTTGTTTTCCATGCATGAGATGTGCGTAGAGAGTGAGAAAGTTTAGAAACCGAGGACTGGGAGTCCCTATGGTATTAGTTGATATCAGACACAAGAGAAAGAGAACCGAAGCAAGGGCGAGAATTTCATTTAGCCTCATTTTTGTGAGCTCACGTGCACAAGAGGCGGCGGAGCATAGATGCTCAACCAGGACTTGCACCGGGATAAGGGTTGCCTTTAAAGGCGAAGCCACCAGGTGTAAGTGTTACGATCAGAGCCATTATCACCTTGACGGGAGAAGGCTGCCCCCGATGGCAGAGCCGCCCAGATGTGACAACTGGCATCTTCAGCTAGAGTAACGGAACAATGGCCTTCAAGACGGCATTGTCTTCTAGAGTATCAGTTTGTACAGCTAGAGCATCATGTCAGAGTGTTTCGGGCATTAAGGCCATCCTTAAAACCCCGAGCGGGTTATGTGTTCTATTCTGTCGATCTTTCAGTTACGCAAGTTTAGATTTGGAGGCACTACCTATATGGAGAGACATTGGTGACTATGTGGCACGGTGTTTGGTGTGTCAGCAAGTTAAGGCTGAGCACCAAAAGCCTGCGGGCTTACTTCAACAAATAGAGATCCCAGAGTGGAAGTAGGAGAAGATAACCATGGACTTTGTAGTCGGGTTACCTCAGACCACTAGAGGCTTTGATTCCATATGGGTCATTGTAGATAGGATGACCAAGTCTGCTCACTTCCTACCAGTGAAGACGACCTTCAATGTAGCTCAGTATGCTCGGCTTTACATAAACGAGATTGTTCGGCTTCATGGAGTACCGGTGTCGATCATATCAGATAGAGGGTCCCAGTTCACTTCGAGGTTCTGGAGCGCATTTCAAGAAGCTCTCGGGACTCGAGTGGATTTGACCATAACTTTCCATCCACAAAGAGGTGGCCAATCAGAGAGAACAATCCAAACTTTAGAGGATATGCTCAGAGCTTGCATGCTAGATTTTGGTGGGAGTTGGTGTGACCACTTGCCACTAATAGAGTTCTCATATAACAACAGTTATCAAGCTAGCATCCAAATGGCACCATTTGAAGCGTTGTATGGTAGACGCTGTAGATCTCCAGTTGGATGGTTTGAGCTTGGGGAAGCTAAGGCCTTAGGTCCAGACCTGGTACAAGAGACCTTAGAGAAAGTTTAGCTAATTAGAGAACGATTGTTGGTGGCTCAATCTAGACAGAAATCTTATGCAGATAACCGGTGCAGAGATCTAGAGTTTGCTGTAGGTGATCACGTGTTTCTAAGGGTGTCTCCCATGAAGGGAGTAGTGAGGTTCGGTAAGCGGGGAAAGTTGAATCCACGCTATATCGGCCCGTCTGAGATTCTAGAGAGAGTTAGAACAGTGGCCTATAGGTTGGCACTGCCTCCCAGTTTATCAGAGATACACCCGGTATTTCATGTCAGCATGCTCAGAAAGTATATGCTCGATGAATCTCACGTACTCACTCCACAAGCGATTCAAGTTGATAAGGACTTGTCTTATGAAGAGGAATCGGTTGCCATCGTGGATCGATAGATCAAGAAACTTTGTTCAAAGGAAGTGGCTTCAGTAAAGGTCATCTGGAGGAACCACTCCAGCGAGGAAGCCACGTGGGAAGCTGAAGAAGCTATGAGGATCAAGTATCCACACCTTTTTCCTCCTCAAGGTATGTTTTAAGATTTGGGGATCAAATCTCTTTTAAGGGGGGAGAATGTGATACCCGAGGTAGACGAGTCAGCAGTAAGGTTCTGTATAGCCTCAAGGATTCCCTGGGAACCACCGTCGAGTCCAAAATTTTACAAAGTCTGGATCCTACACCTCCTTGGAGGACTATATGATAGAACCATATTCTTGGGATCAAAAGTCCCGGTAATTGTTCCTTGAGGGAAAACAAGTTGAAGAGTGATTTTTAAGGAATTTTATGAAACTTGCAAATGTTTCGTTGTTAGCCCACAAGTTCAGAAAATCTCGGAAATTCCCGGATTTGAACTAAAACCCAAATTTTGGATTCTGATTTGATGAAGTTTTGATTTTTGTGATATTTTATTTGAATCCAAATTGGGGGTATTTCCTTATTTACATTTATGTTTTAAAGTTAATGAAGAAATAAAAGTTAATGAAGAGTAAAATAAATGAGGACATTAACTTAAATAAATGTAAATAAGTGAGTGTTGGAACAACCCAAATGCTGGAATGACTGAAAAATACAGAAGAACAAAGAAATGCGATTCTCTTCCTTCTCCTGCATTTTTTTTCTCTTTCTCTCAAATTCACTCCAATCCATCATTCCAAGCTTCAAGGTAAGTTCATGTTATTAGATTATGTCTTTATTTCTCCATGATCTTGGATTTGGACCGATTATTTTTCTCATTTTTGTCAAGTGGGGGTGTTTCCTCAATTTTAGTAGAGTTAGAATAGAGCTCTCTAGAGAGTTTTAGATATTAATCTAGAGTTGTGGTTGCTCCATGGCAGTTGTTGGTGCCATTCCAAGCTTTTCAGGTCAAGTTGGTGGGGCCCACATACTCCCGGCTTTAAACGGTGAGTGGGTTCAAATCCTATGATCCTTATGTTGATCATTAGAGTTAATTTTAGTAAATTATAGCATGGGATATATATGTTTTTCTGAAAACTCATGGGACCATTATTGTTAAAGTGATTTTTATCAAAGAGCTAGAGTATATATTTAAAGATTTATGGAACATTATGATGATTTCCATAGTAGAGAATATGCATATGATAGAGTTTTAGAGAAAATAAGTGTTTTTATGATTCTCATAAGTATGGAATTCAATATGATTTGTAACAACTGGTAGATACATATTCTGTAGGCTTGAAATCAGAATGCCTACAAATGGGTGACCCCTTGGGCATGATTTCACTACATGATTATGCTAAAGTCAGATTATTAGAGTTATATGAGACCAGAACTTTTCGGGTTTCAAGAGTTTTTATATTTAAATAATTTTATGAATTTCAGAACTGTTGATTTATATGCTAGAGCTTATGAACTCTAGGGTAGAAGACTTATGAGATATAAAGAAAAGTTTAGATTTTTGATTGAATCTGGACTGATGGTAAAGAAAGCAGATGTGAGTTAACTAGCTATTAGATTAACCTTAGTATACCAAAGTCGCGCTTGGGAGAAATAACAAACGAGACTTATTTAGGTGCCCTGCAGATTAGAGACTTTGTTATCTTTATGCATGTAGGAGATTTGTTATGTCACATGAATTGGGTATAACCAGGGATTCCTGTTTCTTTATTAGCGTACTATGGGTTATGATTTCTATAGAGTAATGATTTTAGAACTATATGTTATTCCTATGAATAATGAACTTGAGAGTTATTGCATTAACTGGTTTGATGAATATATATATATATATATATATATATATATATATATATATTACTATTTATTTCTTTTGACTGTCCCATGAGAGGATTATATGTGAGGACTTACTCACTGAGTTTTAGATGAAGTAGACTCGCAGTAGAGATTTCCCAGTTGGTGAGCTTCACTTTGTGAGTGAAGTACTTTTGGTATTCTGTTTAGAGATGGAGTCTTTCAGAGTGTGCATGTGACGGGATCCTGGACCATAGAGATAGACTGACATGTTTTTATCATGAATATTTTATATTAAGAGTAACTCGTGTGTTTTGTATTAGAAATATTTACCAGAGCTTGATTATGAAAGTATTTATGATGATTTATTTTTTCAAAGAGTTATATATATATGTCAGAGATGAATTTATGTTTTGGAAAATGATTTTATATTAAATTATCGACATAGAGGACTCGTAAATCACAAGAACTACGTGGGAATGAGGATTTCTCATCTTGATCATATCTTTGAAGTCACGTGACACTTGGTGAACGTGAAATAGAAGAATTAGAAGGCTCATTCATTTTGTATAGAATATCATATCAATTTATAATCTATCTATTATTGAATAAGATGTAGATTCTATTTAAATAAAGTATATATTCTATCCTATAATAAATAAAATATAAATTAATATAATATTTCATATATAATGAGTATAAATAATATTTTTCTTATCATAACCAAGAATAATACGAGGTTTTTGAGTTTTTCTTGCGTGTCAACGTGAAGCGGTAACGAAGATAGCCAGAAAAAAGGCAGAAGGATAATGCAATTCCCAAGGATTGACCTAAACGGGAAGAGTGAGAGGTGAATAAGCCAACAAGGAAAAACCAGATGGAATGAATTCGGCACAAACTAGTGTTTCACAGGCATGAAGTTCGGCACCAAAATTAGCACTGGTCCAGTTCCACATGAATTCAGTCCTGGCCTTAAGACAGATATCCCTTCCCAGGGACATTGCTCCATCTGAAGTTGACACTTACAGCATCAATATTTTCTCTCTTACTTTTCCCTTGCATTATTTCCTCTTTATATGTGGTCAAATATCAATGCTATTACCTTCGTAGCCTTACACATCTCATGGTCCTTCCCTTCCTAATGCTGCCATGGCTATCACGTCAGGGCCACGCCACCCGCCTTCCTTCTCCTCTTATTTTCCCCTCCACCGCATTTCGGTAGTCCTCCGCCATCTCCGCTACTCCACGTGGCTGACACACCTCCACCTCCACCACCCCCACCCACACTGCCGCCGCCACGTCCACCGCCTCTTCCGCCAAATTGACCAACTCCAACACTATCTCCGTCACCACAACCTCCTCCCTCCTGTTCCCACACACCCCCCTCTTCATCCCACTCAAAACCATCACCGCCACCACCTTCAACACCGGCAAAGCTTGGAACTTCGGCGCATGCACCAGAACCAGCTCCGGGAGTCACTCACCAGAATCCGCCATTGCTTAATGCCCATCCAACAGTACCTCCGGTACCAGCAACCCCACCAGGTCACCCCCTACCACCAAAGCATGACCATTCTTCACGTTTTCACCACCCGCCTTTGAAATTGAAAACGATCAACCCCGCACAAGGATTCTCTGGAACAACATCAATTCTGTGTTGTGCTAGATTTTCTCGGTTCTGCTCTGTCTTTTGATGATATATCTGGTCTTGCATTCTGTTATTGTTCCTTTTTTTTTTTTTTTTACTTTGTTATCTTAGGCTTGTAGTTGTAGCAATATATTCCAAAATTATTCAACTTGTACATGGATGCATCTATATAACATAAGGTAATTATTAATTAATTAAAATTTCTTTTATTTCAAATTTCAATGTTGCAGAAAACAAGAGTTTCTTTAGCAATCTTTTTCGCAATTTGCACTGGATTATTTAGTATCATACGAATAAAAAGACAAAGTTATAATTTCCAGACAAAAGAATCAAAAGGGTATGAACTACTTCACAATCATCTGATCTGAAATAATTTCCAGCAGCTAAATTATTAGATTAATGATAATTCAACAGCTCAATATCCAAATTCATTCACCAGACGAAAAAGAAGAAAAATTGACTTGTACATGTATTTCATTTCACAACACTCCATCATCCAATGGATTCCAAAGCGATATTGCCCATCATTTTAGCCAATGGTACTGGACACTTTGTGACAATGTCAAACCTGGAAGGATTCGAGGCATGTCCGAAGAGTGATATGCTTAAAAAAGCGAGCTCCTTCAAAGTCAACCTTGAAGAGAGGAACCCTTGCCAGTAATAAGGTTTCAAGTCAAAGAATGCATCAAAGAAGCGCCTGGTTCCATTCAAATCAAGCTTCAAAAGAGTCTCCATCCCAAAAGAGTAAAATTCCCTGTTGAGTCTGCTCTCAATTGGCCACATGCTATTCCAAACTTTAGCATAGAGCTGTCTCCCCCTGATCATTCTGGTGGAGCCAAGGCACTCAGCTATTGCAGCAGCTAGAACAGGAGCCATAGCCATTGTTCTAGCCACCATGTACCCGGTTGAAGGGTGGACTATCCCGGAAGTCCCACCACTGGCCATAACATTCTGGGGGATCCTAGGGAGAGGTCCTCCCATTGGAATCAAGCACTTCTCATCTTCCAATATCCTGTTCACTCTAATTCCCAAGTGCCTTAGCCTTGCAACCATCCTCCTCTTTACCTCCATGTAAGACAACACTGGACGGCTAACAAGGGAAGTTTCCTCAAGAAATATCAGATTGGAATCAAAAGGCATTGCATACAAGAAAGTAGGAACCTTGGAATTGTTATCCCTCAAGTAAGGCTCACTCCCCATATGGGAATCCCTCCAATCCATCAACACCATCTTATCCAAATCAAAAGGGTGGTCATCCACCTCAGCCAAAATACCATGAGCTATCTGATAACCATGGTTCCTTACCTTGTCATACTCTATAAAAGTACTATGAAATCCACTAGCATCAACAATTAAATTCCCTCTCAGCTCTTTCCCATCATCACACTCAACCATGGACTCAAACTCCTGGTGCTCAATTTGCCACACCTTTGCCTTGTAAAATCTAACCCCATTTGAGACACACCTTTCAATCAACTTCTGCATAAGCTTCTTCCTACTAACCCGGCCATAACTACGGCCCAAATACTTGGTCTTGCTATCACTAATATAAACACAAGCCATAGGCCAAGTTTTGTCCAAGCAATCCTCGAGACCAATATTCTCAAACTCATCCACCCACACACCGTAGTTGTTAGGCCACATGGAAAGTGGGTCTGGATCAACACAACAAACCTTGATTCCATACCGGGACACTTGCTCTGCTAGGCGAGTGCCTGCAGGGCCAGCACCAATGATGATCACATCGAAACGAGAGCGATCAGAAGGGTGATGGCACCAAGGGAGATCGAAATCTAAGGGATCAGGTTTGTGGGCAGGCTTTAACTCGAGGAAATTTCCAAACTTGCTGGTGCTTCTGTGGACACTGCATCTGAGGCTTCTTGAAGATGAAGATGATGATAGTGATGAAGGTGTTGATGTTGTGTAGTGCGTATTTGGGAGAGGGAATGAAGGTGTGCCTTTGGTCAGTGGCGGTGGGGAAAATAACATAAGACTTGCTGTGCCCATGTTTGAGGGAATAAACTGTGTCTGACTCTTGAATTATGGAGAAAAGCACGATGAAGAAACTAGGTAAAAGGGAAAGCAACCAATGTATCTAGCCACATTTGTGTTTGGCAATTGGAAGATGTATAATAGTAAATAGAGTTTGGCAATTGAAAGACGTATATGCAGACAAAGAGGTATCATAAAGTGCCACCCCCCTAACTTATGCTTTCCCACCTGTTTTGGCGCAAGTTTTAAATTGGAGTTGGCTATTGTTTTTTCCTTTTTCTTTTGGAACAGGAGTTGGTGATCTTTGCGCTTTGCGGAATATTAGTGGAATAATGTTAGTACTGATAGGTCAGACGGTAAGCTTAACGTAATATAAGAAGAGTAATTAAATTCAATCTAAATGGTCTCTATTCTCCCATTTTTTTCTTTCCATTTTTCTTTCTACTGCTTCCCTAATCTGGTTCATATTTTAGAAACGGTTGCTATCTTCCACTTGAATATAAAAATTAAAGTTATTTTTATCTTTTGATTTTATTTTTCTATTTTTATTTTCTAATGCATCCTGAAAATGTAGAAATAACTTCTAATTTACTTAGAAAAATAAAAAGTCAATATTTTCTCGTTTTAATTTTAACAGAATTATTCAGATAATATACACGAATTTAAAGATTATTATTTATAAAAAAGAATTCATGAAAAAATTAAACGCAATGTCTTCCTCAGCATATAAGTTGCATGTGTTTGACAACTACCAAATATTTTGTCATACTTCTTTAAGAATTTAATTTTAATATACTAAGAATATGATAAAACTTTATATTATCATCCAATCATATACTTCTTTGTAAGACTTTTAATATCGTAGATGATTAAATCTAACTATTTTACTTATGATAATAGTTGGTTGAATATTTGTGTAAATTTTTTGTACACCAATAAAATCTATAAATTAAATCCTTTCCCAAATAAATATCAGATATGATGTGAAAAACTAAACTATACTGTAATGTTAGTTGTACTACTGCTGCTGCACCCAACTTATTGGCTATGGCCGAAACTGCAGCACATAACCGACCTCCCATTATACTATCAGATACCGGGGTTAGGGAGGACCATATGATTAGATTATTTGCTGATAGCTCGGTTACTAATGACTCTAATTTTCGTTTCCTAGTTATACAGCTAAACTCAAAATGGAGTTTATTGCCCCAACTTTACACGCCACTAATTTACTTATCTCTCGTGTTTCTCTTTCATTTTTCAGGTAAAATATTCGCCGTGTTCCTGTTTATTTTTTTGGCTCCTTACTGGGTATGACTTCATGTACGATGAGAGGCGAGTGTCTGGCCTCATATTCTATGTGATTCCCATCTGGGGTCAGGCATGTACAATGGTGGCAATGAAAATATAAATGCTTCTAGTACAATTTTACATGTCAGAGGATGATTTATATGCTCTAAAGGAAAGAGAATTCCAGACCAAAAACAAAAAGGAAGGAGAATTCCTCTGGGCTAATCCTTTCTCCCGTTTGTTCATTACATTATACTGGCACACCAGGGAAATGCCTGCAATTCAAAAACTTAAAAGTTTTTTTTTTCCCTCCATGTTTGCATATTTTCACGTTCCAAGAGGAAGGTAGTATGAATCTTTTGGTCAGTAAAATGCAAATATAATTTTTTTCTGCCACTATGGCGGTCAGTATAAGAGCAGGATTTACCCAAATTCTTGAGGAAGGTTGCTCTCCTTTGGCATGAACCAACTCACGATCCACTTGACCAAACCACCCATCTTCAGCTATCATTTTGTATATAATGCATAAAAGTAAATTGCATTCAATCAAAGAAGAAAAATCATATCTGAAGGATGGTAAGAATCCAGAAATTTACAGGTTCATAGATAATAGGATAATAACTTATCAAGTTCATGCAAGTACATCCTCCAAGTCATATTGACAAGAGCAATCTTGATAATTGCAAAGCTCAGCTAATAGAAGCTAACAGGGATAGAATAGAAGTAGTGAAGATATAGACTGGTATATCAACTGTGAAGAATGAAAGATAATGCAGAAGCAAATACAAAGAGAGAGAGAGGCCTTGAGCACTAAGCAGCTCAGACTCTCTTTGCCTAAAACAACTGATTTCCTACCCTCCAATATCCACCCCTAGACAATATATCTCTTTTCCCCTAACAGAAACCACGTGTTACTCCCTACGCACTCCCACCTCATTCCCCAAAACCGTTAGAGCTCAAATCCCAAATGAAGTTCCACATGATGCTCGTGCCTCAGCTGAGTCAGCACTCATACCCTTTCCCAAATTGCCCTTGTATTTCCTTCTCTTGTAAACTTTCATGGACTCAGGGAATTTATCTCTAACATCAGCATATATACAAATCAACCAGCAAGTGTGTCAGTCAGGATCTGCAGGATGGTAAACTGATGCCTCCACAACAAACAGCAATTATTTAGTAAAGAAGCAGTACACTCAAGCACGTCAATAGTGCCCGGTTAAAAACCAAAAATATACAGTTAAGGCAAGGATACAAAGAAAAAAAAGGGGCAAAAAGCCCATCTGTTCAGCCCATCATTGGCCTTGCTAACAATTCCAAAAATATAAAATGTATACTTTGCAAATATGGAAGAAAATATGCTCACAATTAATAGTTTGGCACTTTTCATTCAAAGAGATCTTCGGAGGTGCTTGGAATGTTTCCTCAAGTGTAATGCACGGCCTTGCATTGTTGCTGTCTCATCAACAAGGAGTAAAATACTAAAATCTGGTCACCTCTTTCCAAAATTTTGTCAATATTATCCCCATGATAATGCGAATCAGGGTGACAGATTGGAAGTTCTAATGTCACCAACAAAGTGAAGGGGCTTCAATTGACATGTTATCAAAGATAGTGCTTTGAAATACACTTGACAAACCAACTTCATCCCTCGCAGATTATTGACAGTATCAGCACAAGGATTACCCGGAAAAAAAAAAAAATCCATTTGCTGGTGCAAAACACTGGAAAACTCGTCATTCATTGTGTAAGTGACGCACAATGGTGATATCTGCCAAGCATGAGAAAGGGATTGCAAAGGCTTCTGTTCATCACCACTAAACAGAAATATTGTGGTGTTTGTTTTCAGCAATTAGATTAATATCAGTAAGCAGAGCTTCTCTGATCCACAGACTAGGGTGGAAGGAGTTTGGATTTAACTAGCTGATCCCCAAAACTCTCATGTGAGTAACCTGAATGATGAACCTCTCAGAATAAATATTGATTGCTCAGGTACTTTTTATTCTCAACATTTCTGAAAGGCAAAGTTGAAGAAGATTTTTGCAATTATTTTTAGTCAAAAATCCGTAAGTGGCAAGTCTTTTCAACCAGGAGAAAACAACATTGTCCTCTTTTCATCAGAAAAGGAAACTAAAGCTCAATTCTAGAGAAATATGATTGACTAAAGACCCATTTTGGTGCCTCAAATATATTGGGAGATAAATTAGTAGCATGGTATTTGAAAGTCTTATATTTGTTCTTTGCAATTCAGAAAAGGGGATAAATTGGTCCCTATATTCGTACAATTTAAAAAAAGAACACACACACACACAATTTGAACCTATATGGAGTGACCAATTTGTCCTTTTTTTATTTGTGAAGGATTATTTTGGACTTTCAAATTTGAGGGACTAATTTATCCTCTAGTATATTTTTCAGACACCAAAACGGGTATTTACTGTATCATTTTGTTGATTTTGATTGGCATACTAAGGAGTGCTTTTTGTCACAGGAAACATCCTGTCAGGACTCAGGAGGCAGCCATATACCAAGTAGATAACTGGTCTTTGCAGGGTCGGAGCAACCTTGTAAAATTAAAGACAAAACATAGCCTCTCGTGTTTAAACAGCTTGGAAATAAGGATGACACCTTTCGATAGCTGGAAACCAAAAACCGACAAACAAAATGTCCAAGTAAACCTCGTCTCAGGAGGTACAAGACTGGGTTGGCCTCTGACTGGTTCTGAAGGCCTTTGTTGAAATTTAATATTTTGCAGGCCTCCTAAGCTAAAGCTGTACTACGGCAGACATGAAAAAGATGTGTAACTAATTTAAGTCAAACCAATTCTAGAACAATTTAATTTTCCTTCTTAAGCTGGTTGACCACAAAAAAATACAGTTTAGATACATTGCATAGGTTTGCCAGATCCTTGTGCAACATAGCATTTCAGAGTTTCAATCGGAGTAGGGAATGATAGTCATTTTTCTGTTCTGGTTCTTTAGGAAGTCTCATTCCCACATATCGGGTTCCGAAAATTTGCATCATGGTTCCACAGAGCTTATACAATATACTAGCCAACAAACTATCAAATAGAATGTTTAGCATTCTGAGCAAGTTGCAAATGCATATAGCATAATTGATGAATTGACACAAAAAGCGAATATGAAAATTTGAAGATACCAGGTGCTAATTTCATAAACTTACATTTCTGCAAAATATTTTAATTAATTGATTAAGTAATTACTTTTCTAATCAAAATGCACAAACGTCACTAATCACTGCTTCTTTGACCAAAACACGATTAGTGGATCACACTAATTCGCAAAAAAATAAACGACGAGTCGTTTCAGGAATCGAAATCAGGAAGAACGTGATGAAGTGGAAGTACTCACTTCCGAAGGTGACGCCACAGGATCGGAGAATGTGAGACCTAGCGAATTGAGAGAAGCAGAGCCTGGAGTTAGCCTCCGCCGGCAGCTTCTCCAGTATCCGGCGCCGCCTTGGTGCTGGTGTTGCCTGTGACGACGCTGAACTCCGCCAGCTACCACCGCGCCTCTTGCCACCAATGCGTACAGAATCGCCATCGGCTTCGCAAGATTCCGACGACTTTCTCTTCAGCTCTTCCATTTTGCTTTGGCCAACTGTACTTTACTTTCCGCCCATTCGCGGCAAACTTTTTGCTCAATCAAAACTTTATTTCATAAGAAGAAAAAACACTTTAAGTAACGTAAAAACATTGTTTTGGTAAGAGGTGTGTACGGGCCGAGCTTACTTGGGTTTAGAGAAAAAAAAATTAAAACTGGCTAATTTTGATGGATTCGGTTTACTTCGAGTTTATAGTTTCTTTTGGTTCAATCAAATCTGAACCAAACCAAATTGATTAAAATCGAATTGATTTAATTCAAATGATTGAGTTATTTAATTATTATTATTTTATATTTATTTCAATTAAGATTTTTAAAGAAATCACGTACGTTAAACCTCCTAAAATTTTGCTAATTTCATATATATTATATAATTGAATCATATTATTAAGTTTAAATTTATGAAATCTGATATTTGAATTAATTATTATTATGTTTAATTGGTTTGATTCGAGTTGGTTGAATTCTTTAAGTTGACATGATTTGTTTACACCCCATCTAACAAGATGTAAATTTTTGAATCAATTGCATATGAAATTTTACTATAAATATAAATTTTAAAATAATAACTATAAAAGTTAAATGCTTTTAAGTATATAATAGTATATGATCAAATATTTATATAAAATAAAAAGTTGTACCCTGGAAGACTAGGTATTAATTAAATTTCAGATTTAATAAAAAATAAATAAATTTCAGATTCGAAAACAATATTACATTATCTCATACCCTAAACCCTATTACATCATGTTTACAGTTACACGCAGGGACGACTAAGTCAGATTATATACACGCAATGGGAATAGGCTCATGTCACATTACCAGCTTTGATAGTGACGGGATATTGAACAAAAAATAAGTAAAGTAATTTCAAAGAGAGAAATTACTAAATGCAGCTCATTTAGTAAATTATCATCAATTCATCATTGACATGCTAATGCATTAGTAGTATACCCGAGTTCTACTTAGCTTGTGGTAAACTGGATTCCGGTTATAAACAATCACTTTGCTGACAAGGTTCGCTGCCAAAGATCAGCTCTATTTTATAACTCAAAAAAACAAAAACTATTTTCGATTTTCGTACACTTAATTTATTAGATCATATTTATAAAGCAATGATTTCTATACATAATCCACCCATATGATGAAAAAAACAGCTTCACCCTACTAGCTAGTGGGATAAAGATCCTGTTTATTGCAGGTTTTGAAGCTTTATGTTGACAACAAATAATTAATAATTTTTTTGGTGCATGAGGTCAAATTACTATAAAGTAAGTGTTTGTCAACAAGTTTAATTAAAAGTTTGGTCAATCTTTGTTTTTTCAAGTCTCGATTCGAGGATCAAAAAGCTACTTTATCTTGGGTTCCACATAAAAAAGAATCAAGTGTCAAATGTGTGTGAATGAAATAAGGATAAAATACGTAATGTGATTTGTGTGTTATATATAGAATGTTGACTAACAGAATTTCAAAGTGTAGATAGATTGCAGAACATAAAGCACTTGATTAACAAATATAAGTAAAGTACAAGAATTATAAAAAAAATAAAAGAAATCTAATCTTAAGAAAGCAAGAAATGGGGTTAAGAACAATTACTCAGGGGTGGACTTTGTTTGGTCATCTAGTGATATTGTAGAGCGAGTGTATGAGTAAAAATTTCAACCCCTTACAAATATATAGAAACACTATTTATAGACATTTTAAGAATCTAAGATCTTGACACTTGTCTTTGACTGCATTTTTGGATATTTTCCACCTGTTTGTGACCCTTTTTTTTTGTCATATGCCTTCGTCATCGAGCGGTTATCACTTCATCACGTCTTCATGAGGTTTTTGTCAATAATTGTTGACAACCGCTATTAACCGTCGCTTAACCAATGTTTGTTTCCTACTGATTACTGTGGCGATCTTCTTAAATCTTTCAAAATTTTTTAAGTTCCAAATGACAAACATGAATTTCGACATGTCGAACTCGAATATGGGAATCTTGTCATTATTGGCTTGCAATCTCGGACATTCGAGCTTCATCTTGAGTAACCACCATTACTTTTGATATATTGATTGAGAAACTTGAAGCTTTGTCAATTCTGGTCCATTTCTCCTTGTGAATTAAACTTCATTGTGTTGGTCATCCAAACATCCATTATGAAGCTTTCATACTTTCGCAGTTGAACTTCTTTTATTATAGCCCCAATTTCACCAAGGTTGAAAGAAAGCTCGACATTTTGACATTTAGTGAAATTTGATGCAAGCATATTCGGTATAAAAGCTCTTAAAATATTTTTTCTACAAAACGATCGAATAGTACGCTAATATGAACATAACCACGGTCGAAATATGTATGTTTCATTCTACCAGCTGCTGGAAACTCTCTGAATTTAAAAAATTTGTCAAAAGATGGGTATAAGATCAAAAAATCAATTGGCTACTGTTACTTGTATTCCTCGGATGTGATCTGAACCCACTCAAGCATGTGCTCTGAAGTCTGAACCCGCCCAAGCATGCTATTCGAAAATCCTTTCAAAGTTCAAGCATTTGATCTCGCTTGCTATGGTGTGAATTCTCAGCATATGGATACGAATGCACTATTGATAGCATTTGAATGATAGAAACGTTTAATTATTAAGTCATATTGGACTTCCTCGAGTTAGGCGATGCTATACATGATCCTAACCATTTGTAAAAATATATATTAAAATTTTCACGATTTGGATATACTAACTTAGTATAAGGTTTGAAAGATATTATACTTACTAGGTTTATATTTTGAAAAAATTGCAAGTCGAGAAATATCGTGTGTAATTTCATTCAAGAAAGAATATTGTAATCCACACAAATATCCGGAAAGGCTGAATAGGGAATTCTCCATGATTTGTGGCCACCTGTCAATTCAATTGAACTCCCCATTGTTCAGAAAAAGAAAAAGTCACAAATGGTTAAAGGGGTCAAAAGAGATTGATTTGATATTACGAATTGGATCAGGAATTATCGTTTACAAGCCTTCTGCAAACTAACTAATTAAACCAAAATGACGAGATCCTTGTAGAAAGCTACCTTCGACTTGTACATGGGCCTTATACCTACTTTATTTTTCCCGGGGAAAATCAAACTAAATCCTATCCTTAAAAACAAATACATACGTATAATGATGTGTTACACTTACACATGAAGTCCCTGTTTGTCAACATTAATGAATAATATAGACGAGAGGTTACTCAATTAAGAAGAAGAAGGGGTCTTGATGGGTCTGTGCATGGCTTGACTTTGAGGTTAGAGCCAATTGAACTGTTCCCATTCCCATAGAGGTTCTTCCTCATCAACTCCACCACTACCACTCGCATTCCAATTGGTGCCACCACCACCAGTACTTGATCCTCCAGCACCACTTTGGTCCCCTCCTCCTCCGCCTCCACCTGAGTGGGAAGTTTCAGACGAGCTTGAATCTTTGGCCACCCTTGCTGCTCCCCCTTCCTGCTGCTGCTGAGCATTTGAAGAACCTTCACCTCCTCTCAACCCCACTACTCTTGGCACCTCAGGTGGCCGTCGATCAAACGCTTGAAAGCTTCCCGATATCACATAAACACGGCACAAGCTGAATTCGTGCCTCAACTATGCAAATCATAATTAACAAGAGAATTTTATATATGGCACGCCAAAAATTGCAGTAATGGAGATTAAAGGCTGTATTATTTTGATTATAAACCAACTATACTTCTACTTCTAGTATAGCATCGCATCCCAGCACCTTGCATATATACACACATGCATATAGGAATGAAGAGACTCTTGTGTACAAATACAAATTTAGTAAAATCTCATGTTTAAATGTCACCAACTTTCATATAAATAAATTAAATCTAGATATTATAAAGTGTTAGACTTTGAGGGTGAGCCTCAGTGCAACCTTGTTTTGTGAACTGCAGGTCATGACTTCAAATCCTAGACATAGGCTTTCCTCAAATGAGGGGTAAGCCCACTAGCTGGGCGCCTCTAGCACTAACCCACCATTTTTATTATAGAGTGTTAGACTTGTATATGTATGCAAGAATGCTTCAAATGTTTCATAACATAGTATACCTTTGGAATGGCTGTAGGGGAATGGTTAGACACTTGATCAATGGCTCGGTATTCGTGCAACTTCCATTTGGTTTTCCTTCCAGAAGGAGCTCTGCCTTTGTAAAAGACCATGGTTTTCTTGACACCAATGACCTTGTTATCGGAAGAGTATACGTACCCTGGGGAGCCTGTGGCCTTCCAATACCCAGAACCAGTGGTTCTGTTGATTCTGCCCCCTCTGGCTTCCCTCTCCTGCCTTGGCGCAAAGAAAAACCACTGCTCAGTCTCTCCACGGCACAGCTCCCCTGCAAGTGCTGCAACCAAATAATTACACGAGTGAATGAACTATAAATGTATAGTTGCAAAACTCCATAGCTGAAAAAATGAGGAGAGTGAGAGTTTTTGTGTTTTGTTTTTCATTTTTTCGTACATGGAAGGTTCCAAGGCTCTATGCCATTGATGTCAATGACTGGTATAACCCTGTTGATGTCATTTCTTTGCCCTTCTAGCTGGTTGTGCAAGTAGAAGCCAACAAGCTCTTCTTCTGTTGGGTAGAAGCGAAAACCAGTTGGGGGCATATTCTCCATTCTGTGGTTTTGTTTTGTGTCGTCGTTTGTGTTGTATAGTTACCGTTTACACATTTTGGTAGCACAGCTAAATGAATATATAAATAAACAATTATGTGAAGAAGGCCTCAAAAAGTTGTTTATATATGTGAGATGAGGTGAGGGAAGAGAAACTTCGCCGAGTGAAGTGAGAAAAGTTTTTTGGCTAAGTTGGGGGTTGTGTTGGAAACTTCCACGCGGTTGTAGGAGCAAGAAAACGTCTTTGTGCCCCAAAAATGTGATACCCTTATGGAATATTTATGATGATATGGACGTGTCTCACATAAAGAATCCATTTTGAATTAGTCATCCCATTCTTCTTTGTTTCTGCGTAAACCCAATCCATGTCATCGAAAATGATCCTTATTTGCCACTGCTAGGCCATGCAATCTTAGAAGTGGAAGAAGTCATAGTAGCTAGGGGCATTTTTATTGAAAATTGTCTTGGCTAGTCATCTCCGAAAACGCATTTTAATTTCTTTCATTTTAATTTTTCAGAGAAAAAGGGTATGTACTAAAAACTATGAGAGCTAAATACCTAATTTGGTCCTTCAGATTTACATCGAGGGATAAATTAATCACGGTCTCTCAGATTTTAAAAATTTTAAATTGGTCCTTCATGTATGAAAAAAGAGGATAAATTATTCTCTCATACAGTATACGAAGGGACCAAATTGTCCCCCTTTTCCACTATACGGATGAATCAATTTTGTCCAATTTTTTTAAATATGAGGGATCAATTTGAAATTTTTGAAATCTGAGGGATTAACTTGTCCTCCAATGCAAATCTGAGAGATCAATTTGAGATTTTAGTCAAACTATAAGTATTGCAAATAAGACACACTTGTGATCATGGAGTCACGTATATCTTGCAAAAGCAAAGCCTGAGGCTATGCCTTCGCCCTAATAGGATGATCAACGTTGAATCCACCTAACCTTTTTTTTTTACCAAAGAAAAATGATAAGAGTTATATTTATCTTGATTAAGTACTTGAAATAAAGTAGCAAAATAATGTATAAATAATGGTGTTATTATAAAAAAAATGGCATCTTTTTTTTTTTTACATACAAAAAAGTTTAGGTTATGTCACAACGCGTGTCTGAGGCCAATGACGATTTTAAATTACAAACCATTTTAAAATAAAACAGTGAGCCGCCACCAATTTTAATCAGTGATTAAACTTAAAAACCTTTGATTAGAACCTGGGTCTTTTAAAACGAGATTCAATTCTGAGTCCGATTATGATTGTGAGAAGGGTGGAAACTTAATCCCACTGCACTCTAATACATCCAGTAAATACTAAGCATCTTCTGAGCCTTATTATGCAAATTGATTATGATTTTATAATATTTATTTTCCCCAAAACTTATGACAATTGCATGTTTACGAAGAAATAAGATTAAAATAAAACAAGAAATAAATAACAAATTTTATACATAAAAAAGGAAAAGTTTTGTAGAAAATGCTTGTGTGTTGAATTGATTTTATCAAAGAAACTAATCTTAAAGAAGCTAAAACCCACTCTTGCACAGGATTTGTGATAAGTATTTAACTATACAATAAATCCTTACATTCTCATAAAACTTGAGGATAGCAAGCTATACATCAATATCACAAGTTGTTGTGTGGATTTTAAAATGAAATGAGAAATGTGTTGGTTGATTTTAATTTTTGAAAAGAACATATTTTTTAATTATTAAACAAACTGAAAATATTTTAGCAAGTTCTAATTTTAACAAGAATTGACAAAATTAAATAAAAAAAAACATAAACACAATTATACCAAAAATTTAAGCAAACACATGAACATATAAAATAATTAAACTCAAAACAAAATTAATTTACAAACATAATTATATAATTAATTAAAACACATAAACATAAGATAATTAAACTCAAAACAAAATTAATTTGCAAACATAATTACATAATTAATTAAAACACATAAAAATAAGATAATTAAACTAAAAAAATAAACACAATTACATAATTAATTTAAAGTAATTAAATTTTAAAAAATTCATAAATACAAACATAAACATACAATTAAACAAAACATAAAAAAAATTAAACTAAAAAACATAAGGGTCTTAATCATTTTAATTAAAAAACACATTGGCACTAAATTCATTCAAAATCAAAGAAACAATCACCTATTTTTGTTTTTTTATAATTAAATCACTTTTAAAACTAAATTTATTAATTTTGCTTAAACAATCTAAAATAATTGTTTTTTTTAGAAAAAAAAAACTCCTTTTCTGTATATAAGAGAAACATAAAACAATAGTCAAAGATTTTTTTTTTAAGGCATAAAGATTTTTCTTGCAAAAAAGAAAAGTAAGTCCAAAATAAGTTTTTAGAAAAAACAAATACTTCAAATGAGAACATGCACAAGAAAAAAAAAACCAAATACTCCATCAATTATTTTGTTTGAATTTAGAATCAGCCCAAGATGAAATCGATAAAAGCTTGCGGTTTTAAAACAAAATATCCATCCTAATACTAAAATAAAAATAAATCACACAAACAAATGGACTTCATGATTTGGATTTTCCTTCCATTCACATACTAACATTCGTATCTCCTCTAACCTCAACACACACTGAGCCCACACACCCACACAAGCTCACACGCCTACACATACACATAACCACATATCACTAACACACTCTCCACTAACTAAAGTTCCTCTCTCACACACTTACACACATATACTAACACACACACCCACAGAGAAAGTCTGAGAGAGAGAGAGAGAAATCGAGTATGAGAGAAAAAGAAAGAGGCCGCGCAACGCAAGGAACTAGGGGCCAGCTCCACCGTGACCGCCGCCGCGCGAGGAAGGCTTCGTAGCCAACTTTTCTAGCGGAGCCGCGATGAGGCCTGAGGGAGAAGATCCGTGGCGTTCGCGGACTGGGTGGCTGGTTTGGGGCTAGCCACGTTGGAGGAGGTCGGCGCGGCGAGTTCTTGGCCGCTGGGAAGAAGTTCTCATGGTTTCATGTTTGTTGGGTAGAGGTTGTAGATCTAGCGGTTTAGTGGAAGAAAAGGAAGAAGATGATGGAAGAAGAAATTAAGGGAGGGACAGTGGTGGTTGGAGAGGGTGAGGGATGGTTGCGGTGGTTGGATCTGAAAGGATGGAGGTCCGAAAGAGATGACAGTGATGATATGAGGAAGAAGGGGCCGATTCAATTGTAATGGTTGTGGGCTTTGCGGCTATGGTGGAGATCGAAGATGATGGTGGCGGTGTGTGGTGGTTGTAGGTTGAAGATGAGGACGTGAGCTATGAGAGGAGGCTGCCGATGATGACTCATGGAGATGGAGGTTCGTGGAGGAGGCTTTAATGATGGTGATGATGATATGGAGGCCGCGACATGGTGACGGGGGGGGGGGGGGAGGAGCACCGCCGCAGCCTCCTCCTTTTTCTTCCTTTTTATTTTGAATCTCTGTTAAAGTTTGGTGATGATAATGTTTTTGATGTCGTTGCGTTTACCTTTGTTGATACTGGTTGTGTTGCTGGGAATCTGCTTTTGTTTGAAATTTGCTTGCAGGTTGGTTGGAAATTTTTTTTTTCGTCCCCCCTGATTCCCGTCTTTGCTGAATGTATATATCATCCCTAGTCAAATGAAATTGTTGCTGATTTTATCTTACCGTTTGACTGGTGGGAACATGATAATCATAAAAGCGGAAAAAGGAAAAAGAAAAGAAATACTTTGGGTGAGGAGCGGCTATGATGATGTTCGCCACTCCTCCCACTTTTCTTTGAAAAACTAGGGATCCAACATCCCTTTCATTATTTCATTTTTTTTTATTAATGGACCAAAAACGAGGCTTCAAAGGAATAAAACGGGCTGGACAAATGGGATGGACAAAAACGAAAATGAAACAAAGTGGGCTAAAAAAAAGAACATGGAATGGGCTACAACAAAAATAGAATGGGCTGATTGCTTTTTTTTTAAGAATAAACATAAAAATAAATAAAAAAATAAGAAAAGGATTGGACAAAATATGGTATTCACAGGTTAGGGTAAGTATCAATATCTCATCAAGATCAGAAAAGACATCCAAATCTCTTTAAATGTTTTTGGGAGGAATTACATATTATTACATCAACGATATATTCATATTGATGTGCGGATTCAAACTCCCACTCTCACACTCTTGTGAGGTGTGAATTAAATCTTAACCTAATGGCATGTTTATTTTATGACTACCAACGTCCGAACCACATCTGCTGGGGCAAAAAGTGCGTATAATAATGTCACCAAATACTGTTGACAGGTTAGGGTCTAATCAATGGAGAGTAACAACTAATTAAATCACCCTAATAGGTAAAGAATTTTGCAAACTAAAACTCACATCTCACGATTTAATTTGGCTTATTACAAAGAAAATTAACGAACACAAATTAGTGATTTTACCGCTAGAATATCACGAACTATATATTCCACTATTTTATTAAAAAAAATTGCAAACTTCTTTGTATTTTCATAACACAACTTTTTTGCTAAAATTGACATTTGAAATTTATAAGTAGTAATCATAAGCCATAACCCTTATTTTATTGTGAAATAATATAAAGCTTTTTCTAACAAGTGGCCAATGATATTGGTTAAGGATTTTAAAATAATAAATTTTTATTTAAAATATTTTATTTGTAAAATTTTAAGACGTGGGGTGTACTATACAAAGTTTATAAAATTTATTTTATTAAAATATTTAATATAACACTGATTAGAATAACTATAATATAAACTTGGATTTTGCTATTGAGTGTTGTTATGGAACTTGCTAAGGAATCAAAAGACGAAAGTTTGGGTTTGGTTGGTTTGAGTTTTTAGTTTTCAATTTTTCAAAATTTGTGAAGAAAAAACTAAAAATTTTAAAAACTACAAATTCTAGTTTTCAGAATTTTCAGTTTTTCTTTTACAAATTCTAGAAAACTAAAAACTGAAAACTCAAACTAAACAAACCCGTAGCGTTTGTTTGGTTTGAGTTTTCAGTTTTCTAATTTTGTGAAAGAAATACTGAAAATTTTAAAAATTATAGATTTCAATTTTTAGTTTTTTTTTTCAATTTTTAATATTTTCTTTATAAAATTCTGAAAGTTGAAAATTAAAATCACACATGCCCTTAACATTTGAAAGATGAGATTTTAAGATGTGTTTAATTTCAAAATACAATTTTCAATTTTGGAATCTTGTGAAGAGAATATTAAAAATTAGAAATCAAAATTGAAAATTAGATTTTATAATTTTTAATATGTTTTACAAAATTTATGAAATTAAAAAATAGAAAATAAAAATTAAAAATTAATTTGTGAAACCAAGCATATCCTTAAGGTCCATCTCATTTTAATTTTTTATTTTCAATTTTTAGTTTTCATAATTTTTATAAAAAATTAAAAATTAAAATAAAACTAAAAATTAAATTTTATGACTTTTATAATTTTCAATATGTTTTGTTAAAATATGAAAAATTAAAAAATTAAAAGCTAAAAATTGAAGCCAAACATACCCTTATATTTTTAAAACATGGGATTCACAAACAAAAAAGAATTGAATTTTTTACTTCATTGTATGAATGTTTATTAGCAAAACTCTAAATATTTTGCCAAATATTCATGAGACATCACCATGACGTTTGTTGACATAAATGCACACGTAGCACTCCTATCAGAAAAAAGCGAAATGAATACGTAATCCTAATGTGTGGACAGGCAATGTTTTTTTTTTTTTTGGGAACTGAAGTGTGGGCAGAGGAATTGGTCTTTTGGATTTCAGACACATTGTAAGGCGGATTTTTACTTGACCCCTACATGGTGACCGTTAATAGAGAAAGAATATAGAGCAAAATTACAATTTTAAGAAGTAGGATTAATGACTGGCACCAATACAATTTTATCTAGTAAAAAAAAGGATAATGAAAAATTAGAGGACTCCTGAATAAAAACCGCATCATCTGCTAAAACTTCTTGGCGAGACCAGTTCAAAATTTTTTTTTTTTGTGTTCTTCATGCCACGATTAGCTATATCAGTGTGTAAGATAGAGAGTAGCCTAGAGTTAGTTACAGTTAGTTATGGTTGTAATTGAATCAATTAGTTGGTTAGTTGGTTAGAAGGAGCCAACGTGCTCAAACTCTCAATGTATAAATACCTGAACCTTGAGTAACTATAGCAATTCAATACAATCATTTCACTCAGGTTACATTTTGGTGTTTTTTTCTCTCTCCCTCTGCTCCTTATTCTCGCTTCACTTCATCTTGGTTTTGATACCTTACATGGTATCAGAGCTTCGGATTTTCAGCAATGGCGTCAAACAATTCCTTGCAAAATACTGCACTCATGCAAACCTTTTCAAACCCAATTATGATGAAGTTGGATGATGAAAATTTTCTCCCATGGAAAGAACAAGTGGAAGCTACGATTAAAGGACATGGCTTGCTTGATCATGTCAATGGTGAAGGAATTCCATCGATGTATGTGTCAGAAGCAGATTGTGTAGCAAGGATCGTGAATCCCGAATATCAGAGGTGGAAATGACAAGATGCTTTGATCAAGTTGTGGTTGCTTGCTTCCATGACCAAAGCATTCACCACGAGAATGGTTGGATGCGTGTTCTCACATCAGATCTAGTCTAGACTAGAGGCCTATTTTGCGACACAAATCAAAGCAAAGATAATGCAGTTGAAAAATAAACTTGGAAATATCAAGAAGACAGGTTCTATAAGTGATTATCTTCTTGAAATCAAGAGCACAATTGATGTGCTTGTCTTTGTTGGAGTTGAGTAGAAAGACTCCGATCATGTTGAAATCGTGTTGAATGGACTTACAGAGGAGTATAGTGTTTTCATCACTACGATGATCTCAAGACCTGAGCCAATTGCAGTTGGTGAGCTCGAAGCTTTGCTCATGGTGCAGGAAGAAATATTCGAAAGGTTCAAGCGCAACACAACCTTTGTTCAAGCTAATATGGCACAAGCTCAGCATCGTCCTCAAATTCAAAATAATAGAGGTAGATCAAGCAATTTCAGAGGTCAAGGAGGACGATCTGGTCGTGGTGGAAGGTTTTCCTCACATCCTTTGTGCTAAGTGTGTGGAAAACCTAGTCACATGGCTCTTAATTGCTGGCATCACTTTGACTTAAGCTATGGATCCTCAGATCTGAAACCTAAAGCCAACCTTGCAATAAGCAATGAGCTTGCTGTGCGCTCAACAATCCATAATGACAACTGGTATCTAGCTTCAGGTGCTATATATCACCTAGCACTAGATTCAGAAATCTAATGGAGAAGTCCTCATATCCAGGAGCTGATCAAGTAGTCATAGGCAATGGTACAGGTTTGCACATTTAACATGTTGGAAAATCTATATTTAATACTGGTTTGAGTAAAAATTGTTTTCATATGAATAATATATTGCATGTTCCAAGTATTACTAAGAATTTGTTAAGTGTGTCAAAGTTTACAAGAGATAATAACTGCTTCTTTGAATTTTATCCTGATACTTGCAATGTTAAATGTTAGGATTCAAAGAAGATCTTGCTTTAAGGCATTACTAAGAATGGCCTTTACAGCTTTTCTGATTTCAAACCAAACACTAGATCTGCCAATGCCTTCTCTTCATCTATTAATAACTCGAAATTCTCACTATGGCATGCTAGACTTGGACATCCTTCCTTGAACATTGTAGCTAGGGTCCTTAAGTCTCGTAATGTCCCTTTTACCATGAATAATATCTCTTGTTATGCTTGTTGTATTGGCAAAAAACACAACTTACCATTTTCGAATTCTACTTCAGTTTATAATTCTCCTTTAGAACTTGTATACTCTGATATTTAGGGACCAACTCCTTTCTGTGATACCCGATGCAGACTTTGTCAAAGAAGAGTTCCTCAGAGTAGCCTCAAGGATTCCCTGGGAACCATCGTCGGGTCCTGAATTTTACTAAGTCTGGATCCTACACCTCCTTGGAGGGCTATATGATAGAACCATATTCTTGGGATCAAAAGTCCCGGTAATTGCTCCTAGAGGGAAAACAAGTTGAAAGGTGATTTTTAATGAATTTTATGAAACCTGCAAATGTTTCATTGTTAACCCACAAGTTTAGAAAATCTCAGAAATTCCCGGATTTGAACTAAAACCCAAAATTTGGATTTTGATTTGATGGAGTTTTGATTTTTGTGATATTTTATTTGAATCCAAATGGGGGGTATTTCCTTATTGGAACCCAGATGCTGGAATGACTGAAAAACACAGAAGTTGGGAGTTGTTGGGAGTTGCTGTCACCGCTTATAATGGTCTCAGGCCATCGCTTATAGCGTCACCAAAGACTTGTTCAAGCGATGCAAATGGTCGAGGTACCACTACAGCGGTCCAAGACTGCTATAGCGGTCATAAGTGACTCCGTGGGACTGTTAGACTGCTATAGCGGTCATATACCGCTATAGCAATGTCAGTGAGAGTTTAAAATCCCCAAATCGGGCAGAGCGCAGCAGAAACGTGATTTCCTCCTTCTCCTCCATTTTTTCTCTCTTTCTCTCAAATTCACTCCAATCCATCGTTCCAAGCTTCAAGGTAAGTTCATGTTATTAGATTATGCCTTTATTTCTCCATGATCTTGGATTTGGACCGATTATTTTTCTCATTTTTGTCAAGTGGGGGTGTTTCCCCAATTTTAGTAGAGTTAGAATAGAGCTCTCTAGAGATTTTCAAATATTAATCTAGAGTTATGGTTGCTTCATGGCAGTTGTTGGTGCCATTCCAAACTCTCCAGGTCAAGTTGGTGGGACCCACATACTCCCGGCTTTAAACAGTGAGTGGGTTCAGATCCTATGATCCTTATGTTGATCATTAGAGTTAATTTCAGTAAATTATAGCATGAGATATATATGTTTTTTTGAAAACTCATGGGACCATTATTGTTAAAGTGATTTTTATCAAAGAGCTAGAGTATATATTTAAAGATTTATGGAACATTATGATGATTTCTATAGTAGAGAATATGTATATGATAGAGTTTTAGAGAAAATGAGTGTTTTTATGATTCTCAGAAGTATGGAATTCAATATGATTTGTAACAACTGCCAGATACATATTCTCAGAGGCTTGAAATCGTAATGCCTACAAATGGGTGATCCCTTGGGCACGATTTCTCACGGTCAACTATGCTAAAGTCAGATTGTTAGAGTTATATGAGACCAGAACTTTTCGAGTTTCAAGAGTTTTCATATTTAAATAATTTTATGAATTTCAGAACTGTTGATTTATATGCTAGAGCTTGTGAACTCTAGGATAGAAGACTTATGAGGTATAGAGAAAAGATTTAGATTCGATTGAACCTGACAAGAGCTATAGAGAAACAGACTGTGAGTTAATGACAGTTATTCCGTTAACCTTGGTATACCAAGTCGCCTTAGGGTTAGAGAAATAACAAATGGGACCTATTTAGGTGCCCCAGAGATTAGAGACTTTGTTATGCTATGCATAACCAAAGATTTGTTATGTCACATGAATTGGGCATAACCAGAGATTCCTATTTCTTTATTAGCATACTATGGTTTATAATTTCTACAGAGTAATGATTTTAGAACTATTTGTTGTTCCTATGAATATGAACTTGAGAGTTATTGTATTAACTGGTTTGATGAATATATATATATATATTACTATTTATTTCCCTTGACTGTCCCATGAGAGGGTTATGGGTGAGGACTTACTGAGTTTTAGATGAAACTCACCCCTCTCCCTTCCTCCATTACAAGTGCAAAGAGGACTCGCAAAGAGAGATTTCCCAGTTGGTGAGCTTCACTTTGTGAGTGAAGTACTTTTGGAATTCTGTTTAGAGATAGAGTGCTCCAGTGTGCATGACGGGTAGGGTCCCGGACCATAAAGATAGACTGACATGTTTTTAACATGAATATTTTGTATCAAGAGCAACTCATGTGTTTTGTATCAGAGATATTTACTAGAGCTTGATTATGAAAGTATTTATGATGATTTGTTTTTTTCAAAGAGTTAGATATATATGTCAGAGACGATTTTATGATTTGAAAAAGGATTTTATATTAAACTATGCATATAAAGGGACTCAGAGATCATGAGGCTTACGTGAGAATGAGGATTTCTCACGTGCCGGTCATGTGCCCAAGTCGGGTCGTGACACTTTCCCTTCAATAAATGGTGCCACTTATTACATACATTTCATTGATGCATATTCTAAGTATACTTGGATTTATCTTGTACAATCTCAATCACAACTCAAATCAGTCTTTAATCACTTCCAACATATGTCTGAATTGCAACTTGGTACTAAAATTAAAACCTTTCAAAGTGACAATACACTTGAATATGTGAGTTTATCTAAGCATTTGCAAAAGCAAGGCATTATTCACAGGTTTGCTTGCCCTCACACTCACCAGCAGAATGGTGTAGCTGAAAGAAAGCATAGACATGTGGTGGAGATAAGCCTTAAATTGCTTGCAGCAGCATCCTTGCCACTTAAATACTGGGGGGGGGGGGAAGCATTTTTAACTGCTGTACAGCTAATCAACCATCTTCCAACTCCTTTATTACAATTCTCCTCACCAACATAAAATTTGTTGCACAAACCTCCCCTTTATAAGCCCTTTCGAGTGTTTGGTTACTTGTGTTTTCCTCACACTCGACCATACAACTTTCACAAACTAGAATTTAGATCTATTCCAAGTGTGTTCCTTGGATATGCCACCAAACACAAAGGTTATCTGTGCCTTACTCCTTCTGGAAAAATACTTGTCAGTAGACATGTTTTTTATGAGTCTATTTTTCCTTTCAAAGACCCCACCTCAACCTTTTTTAAGTCTTAGTTGCAGCCTTACACCTCCCCTACACCAACTCATTCATTTACCCCTTCCATTCCCTTGATTTCATCTTTCTAGCAAAACACTCACTCGCACACCTCCACCAATGTCACTAGCTCTACTTCCACTCCTGATGCTACTTTAAGATCTAAATCTGAAGCCATATCTGAAAATGCAACTGCATTTGTAGTTAGGGATAATCAACCAGTTGAGACATTGGTCACAACTCTTGCCACTACTGCTAGGCATTCAGAATTTCTGGTTCAAGTTCTTGTAATCATAGGAATTGTACCTGATGTAACCAACACTCATGCAATGAGTACCAGGGCCAAGGATGGAGTTCTTTAACCAAAGGTTTTCCATGCTACATTGGAAACAACCAGTGCAAAGCAGGCTCTTCAAATTCCTCATTGGAAATAGGCTATGGATGATGAATATAGTGCCTTAATGAAGAACAAGACTTGGGAGTTTGTCCCTCTTCCTGCAGGGAGAACTGCCATTGGAAGTAAATGGGTATATCGAGTCAAGTATCATTTTAATAGATTTATTCATGAGTACAAGGCTAAATTGGTAGCTCAAGGCTTCAATCAAAGGCCTGGTTGTGACTTCACAGAGACATTTAGTCTAGTGGTCAAACCCACATCCATCAGGTTAATACTTTCTCTAGCTGTTTCCAAGGGCTGGAGTATAAGGCAGTTGGATCTCAACAATGCCTTTTTACATGGGAACCTTAAAGAAGATGTCTATATGAAGCAACCACAAGGCTATCAAGTAGGCGATGGAACTCTAGTGTGTAAACTCACTAAAGCCCTTTATGGCTTAAAGCAAGCTCCAAGAGCTTGGAATAAAAAAATTGACATCTGCATTGATGACATTTGGCTTTACTTCTACCAAATCTGATGTGTCCTTATTCACCAAAATTACCCCTTCCTCCACTACCTATATCCTCATCTATGTTGATGATATTCTCATCACTAGTAGCTCATCTGACTACATTTCTAAGTTAATTCTGAATCTGAATAACTCTTTTGCCTTAAAAGAAATGGGGATTCTTCACTATTTTCTGGGAATAGAGGTTAAACACACGCCTGAAGGTGGTCTCTTACTATCCCAATCTAAATGCATTCATGACTTATTGAAGAAAGCTAGTATGCTAGGCTGCAAAGCCTGCTCGACTCCCCTACCCTCCTCTACAAAGCTCATAGCATCCAGTGGAGCTCCCTTTCATGATCCGAGTCTATATAGGTCTGTAGTTGGCAGCCTATAGTATCGCACTGTCACCAAACCCAAGTTGTCCTACTGTGTCAATCGGGTTTGCCAATTCATGCAAAACCATTTGGAAACTCACTGGAATGTAGTTAAATGAATCCTTAGATACCTCGGTGGCACTTCTCAGTTTGGCTTGCATATTCAGAAGTCAACTGCTCTAAACATTACTGGCTATAGTGACAATGATTGGGGGAGTGATCCTGACGACAGGAAATCCATAAGTGGCTATTGTGTGTACTTGGGGCCCAACTTAATTGCTTGGTCCTCTAAGAAACATCATACAATGTCGAGGTCAAGCACTGAAGCCGAATATAGAAGCCTTGTTGCTCTTGTTGCTAATGTTTTTTGTGTTTGAAATCTTATGACTGAGATTCAGCAGCCTTTATCTGTTGTTCCTATACTGTACTGTGATAATCTGTCGGCTGTCCTTCTTGCTGCCAATCCAATGTTACATTCCAAGTCCAAACACTTTAAGCTGGACTTACATTTTGTTCGAGATCACATTGCCAAAGGAAAAGTCAAGATTAGTCATATACCTGTTTCAGCCCAAGTAGCTGACATTTTAACAAAACCAGTCTCATCCTCCTTGTTTACTCAGTTCAGGTCCAAACTCAAGCTCGAGGATGCTCAAGCCTTGACTTTGAGGAGGGCTGTAAGATAAAGAGTAGCCTAAAGTTAGTTACAGTTAGTTATGGTTGTAACTGAATCAGTTAGTTGGTTAGAAGGAGCCAATGTGCTATGACTCTCAATGTATAAATACCTGAACCTTGAGTAACTATAGCAATTCAATACAATCATTTCACTCAGATTACATTTTGGTGTTATCTCTCTCTCTCTGCTCCTTATTCTCACTTCACTTCATCCTTGGTTCTGATACCTTACACAGTGTTTGTGAATGATGGATTCATGAGATCTGTGAAAAACAATGTCCTAGACTATTGGCCTATCTCCTCTCTCTCCTTGGTTGGTTGTTGCTGTAATATTTCCCTTTTCTTGCTATTTTAGTTCTATGGTGAGTGTTGGTGAAAGATGGCTGCGGCGCAAGTATGAAGGTCTGTGGTTGAGTGGCAGAGCTCACTGTGCCTAGTGGGTCCTCAGGTAGAGGGTGCGGCAGTAGATGGAGAGAGGCACGGTGGTAGTTGGAGAACTGCGGCCCCCCACCTACCATTTCTTCATTTGTTCTTTTTTTTTTTACATAAAGACTTTGTTTCTATTTTTTCCCCTATAATGAATAAAGACTTTGGTTAATTCTAATTAACCATCATTGTTAACATTGTCAAAAAAGGAGAAGTGTTCCATAGCTTAGACCAAAATGTGTTAAAATGATTAGAATAGCTTAGTAAGAACTCACTTGTGTTAAAATGATTAATAGAAAGTTGGGGCACCTAACTTAAAAAAGAGAGATTGTGGGCTGAAATATATTTCATATATTTAAATATTGGGAAAGATTTGAAATATTGAGAAGCATGACATGTTTTTCATATTAATTATTGAATGAATTTTTATGTGGCTGAGATTTTATTTGCACATGGCACCCACCATGTAAATAGAAAAGTAGATCTGTCCCGGTTTGGGCTCACGCAATAGGCCAACAATAGTCAAAACATGTACTGTGATGTGCCCGACCGGGGCACAAACGTGACTCCAAAAGTAAAAAGCCACCATCTATTGGGCTAATATATAAATATGTAAAATAAACCTTTTATCAAAGGTATATATATATAAAACAAAATAAATTGTAATTAAATGAAAAAACTTATAAAAATTTTAAATAATATCATGAACTATTCCACTGTTATAATAAAGGGAAACGATATTGAACTACTTAAAACAATTAAACACCAATTAATTATTAGCAATTATAAGATTATTATAATAAAAATCATAACAATAATAATGATTTCATATTAATTGTAATTATATTTTATAATGATACTAATATTTGTTTTAAAATTTGTAATTAATCATTAAGTCATTATGATTAGTCTAGTAGTGAATAATTTTATGATAATTGAATAAAATATTAATTTTTATCAAATTTATAAATAATTATCGTTAAAAAATTCTATAATATAAATGTATTTCTCAAAAAAAAATATTTTCACATGAGTTATATATTTCTCAAACACTTTATTAAATTATATATTTATTTATATTGATAGTATATTAACAAAAATAACTATGCACCAAAAAAATTAAAAGAAATAATCATTTTTATTTTTTACTTAAATATGTTTTTGTCCCTGAAAAAATAAGCAAATTTTTATTTTGATCCAAATATTTCCAAAACTAAGTATTAGTTTTAGTCACTACAACTAGTTGTCTCTGTTAAATATTAAGCTAACTAATAGAAAATCACATTATCCAATTCTAATGGTAGCCACTAGTCATATATTACACATCATAATTACATGTGTCAAAACCTATACATAAAATAAGTTATTACGTAAGTATTTTAATGCATAGGATTATAAAATATCATATATAATTATTGACTATTATATATGATTTTTTGGTAGCCAGCCCAATATTTAATAACGACAGATCAACTACAAAGGCTAAAACCAATCACTTTTAGAGATGTTTGGACCAAAGCCAAACAAAAAAAAAAAATTGGAACCAAAATCAAACATCTCTTATTTTTTGAGGATAAAAAAATATATTTAACTCTTTTATTTTTAGTTTATTTTTTTAAATTAAACTCTTCATCTTTCATAAAAAAAAAATCTCATAATTTTGTTCTAATAGTATATCAGTACTTATTGAAAAATCGCCGAACGCGACTTGCTTAGTTGCATTCTCTGAATGAAAGTATGCAGCTGGCCACTATTTGAAGGACAAAGGAGAGAAAACGAATGGCCAAAAACGAACACAGAAAACTCTTCCTAACTTTTTGTGCAAGCCCAACTCAATTCATTGCACAATCCTTGGTTGCCAATGACATTCGTCGCAAATGTGATTTCAAGTATCTGCAGGACCACACAACATATAGGAAAGAGGAAGAACCGAAGAAGCCGTGTTAGGGAAATTTTCATTGAACATAAACATTTTTGGCACGAGCACATTTGAATTCACAAGCACAATGATCAATTAGTGGAGAGCGTTGAAAGTGAAGGTTAGAGTGGACTCCACGAAAGTGAAGGAGAAGCTTGGTGGCAAGATGAAGAAGAAGGTGGAGCTGGTTTCTCCGCAGCCCAAGAACGACCATAATAAAGGTAGCTACAGCAACAAGAAGAAGCAGGCCGAGAAGAAAACCGCCGACAATTTGGATGGTTTCAATTCAATTTCTTCACTCTTTCATTCATTCATACATTCGCAGAACTATGATGCTCGTTCATTCAACTCAACAAAACTAATCTAACGATGAAAGGGTGAATGTCAAATAGGACATTCATTTTTTAAATATCTAAATATCTATTTATGGGCAATGTAAGTGTAAATCTCACTGAAGAGAGAGTTTATTGTTACTCTCACTAAACTATCATTTTTCAGTTTGTCTAAAATACCTTTTTTTTAATTGTTAATTATAATGCAATCTTTATTTCATAGAATCATAATAACAATCTAATATTAAATAATTATTATTATCAATAATATTTTTACATAAATTTATTATTTTATTTCAATTAATTATAAAATAAAATGCTTTTCATATTTATTTTTTATTTATAAAATTTTAATCTAAAATATTACAAAAAATCTATATAAACTTTAAAATATTATATAAAATTTAGGATAAATTATACTCACCTTGTTTGAAATTTATGGAAATGGAACTCACACCCCTTTAGTTGTTCAGCCTACACTCACACCCTCTTTACTTGTCAAATTTTAAATATTTATATTACAGTCATACTTCTCTTTTACAGAACACCGTTAATAAACTTAATATAATGATATTTTTGTGATATTAACTATTTTCAGTTAATAAAATTATAAAAATACTTTTACCCACTCTGTTAAGTTTAAGAGTATTTTTATAATTTTATTAATTCGAAACAGTTAATATTATAAAAATGTCATTCTATTAAATTTATTAACGATGTTATGTGAATGAGAAGTGTGACTGTAATATAAATAGATGAGGTGTAAGTGTAAGTTGGACAACTAGAAAAGATGTGAATTGTATTTCCACAAATCTTAGAAGAGGTGAGTGCAATTTACCCTAAAATTTACATAAAAATTTATATATATGTGGTGTCTTGGGTGAGATGGATATTGTTTATTATGAAAATGAGATAAATAAATTTGTGTTGTATAATCATGTGTAGATATTTATGATTAAAGTTTAATTAATGGTGATTAACACTCACATGTTCATTTAGAATAGTCACATTATTTTACTAAAAAAATAAATAATTTTATATTTAAATACTAACCATTAATATAGATCTAATAATCAATATTTACTCCTTCTACTCTCATAATTAACCACCCTCTAACTTCAGAGAAATTTTTGCAAATGCTTGGAGCACATACATTTAATATGTGCTTTATAAGCATTCATAACCATTCATGGATAGTTATCCTTGTTTATTTTTAATACTGTAACTTTCTCACTTATCCTTTACTAATGTATCAATCGTATTTAATAGATATGTTATTGAAAATAAATAATTAATATTACTTAATTTTTTGAATAAACAATTATTTCTAGAAAAATTAAAGAAATTTTTTGAAACGAAAAATTATTCAAAGACAAATGGAGTATAAATTAAAATAAATGATTATGTATGTTGTTGAAGAACACATTAAATATGCTACATAAATATACATGAATTTCTCTTCACTTGATCTCTCCTTATTACCATGTGCAAGTAATTAATTAGAAAATGGGAAAATGCTCAATAACTCTTGTATAATGAATTGAACTACTCTGTTCCATTTGCTGGAGGTTGCGATCTGGATGTTTTAGTCAAACCATCATGCATATTCAAAATAGTGCTTTATATATGCTTCTGCAATATCAGAACGTTGCAACATGAGCAATCAAAACCACACATGGATACCATAAATAGATATGCCATGCACGTACACATGACATATTAATCTGTAAACATATGTAACGATCTAGACCATATATATATATATATTAGTATATATTTTCTTCCAATCCACTAAATATGAGTCAATGGAACATATGATCAAGGTATTCCGATGATGGGGAAGAAAGGGAAGTAAAAGCTTGTGGGTGCCAATCCCCATTCCGGAGGCAAAGGAAAATCGAAGGTTTTGGATGAACCGAACATGTTGGCATCCTTGCAATATTGTGTGTCTTGGGGGCACGATTTGAAGAAGCTAAGTGGAGCGGAGATGGTGTAGCTGTTTCCCTCCTCTCCCTTGACAATTTGGGAGACCTGGTTCTTCCTTGAGGCATAAATTTGATTTGGCCCTCCAAGAAGCTTCACATGGCATTTCATAGAAGGATTTTCTTTGTGTTCTAAGGGAAGGTCAACGTTAAAGGTGCCGTTATCTTCTGTAGTTGCCACAGCCAGTTTTTTCACACCTTCACACTTCATTGACACCTTAATCCCTGAAACCATGCCATCAATAGATGAATGAAGAATCAAGCTACATGAAACTCCCTCCATCCCATTCCATATCTCGGTTTTCCAAGATGACTATTAATAAGGATTGGAGAATTACCTAACAAAATTTTTAGCTACACATGTTGTACTACATTATTTCTTAAGCATTAATATTATTCTTTAACGAGTGTAAGCATATTTTTGGTAATAGGTGCCCTTCTATATAGTTTTCACTTTTCACCGATGTTCTCAAAACCAAACCAAGCTGATTGATTTCACTAGTTGGACCATGAACCAGTTCCTATAACGGTCCAATTATGATATAAAATAGAGAATTTATACGCCAATAAAAAAGGAAAAAACCATATGAAACAATCAAAAGTTGGCCGGTTTGGCCAATACTGATTTACATATATAGTTGATCCATTCTATGTTTATATTTTTAAATTTTTAATTAATTTAATTATTATATAAATAATTATATACGTGATTATATATTTAGTTTTAATTTGATTCGAAACCATAATTGAACTACTAAACCAAGTTTCAATGAAAACCTTAATTCCCACAACTTTGCACATGTTAAATAATGATTTGGATATACGCAACAGACCAAACGTGTCTAATTAAGAATCACTTTGATTTCCTGAATTTGGGTACTAATATATATTGAATAATGTTGTACATTCAGAAAAATATATACATAATTTTTCACATAAGTCAATCTAATTGTTAGATTAAATAAATTGATATGACCCACTAATTCATCAAAAAATTAACAAATATAACATTTCATTCTAAATACAAAATTCAGGCAAAAGTTCTAGCTTTCTAGTATTTTCCATACATATTTGGCTGAGAAGCGGAGAAATGGAAATTAGTGAACCTCAATTTAAGCTAAAAGATAGCAAATGATGAGACGAGAAAGATGAGGCGAACCAGAGAAATCGTAGTTGTCAATGCAGTCATTGCAAGAGACTTTGCCTTTTACCACTTGGCATGCTGAGGGGTCAACTTTGGCCAGAGCTAATGCAAAAAGAAGTGCTGTGATAACCTGAGCAAGCGCCATGAGCTATGGAAGCAAGCAATATAGACGACAAATATGAAAGCCAGAGAGAACTTCGAAGAGAAGGAGGTTAAGTTTGAAGCTTATAAATACTAGTAGCTTGAGAAGTGAGCCTTATTAAATGTAGGGTGCTAGAGCTGATATTAGTAGTTGGAAACAAGATAACATTTAGTTAAGTTCACTCATGGGGATGTTTGTAAGCACATGATCACGAGAAATCCTAGTCTACATTTAATCTAAATAAATCCAATCTACTCTCTTCCTTCTAAAATATATACCAACTTTCAGATAACTTCATATTTTAAAATATCTGTCTGTTTTTAAACAAATTTACATCCCAATATAATATTTATTTAATTTTTCAATAGTACCCCCAAATAATTTCATTGAATAACTATTAGTTTTCCAAAAATATTTTATCATTTAATAGGATATCTTAGTTCATTCATTATATTTTCTTAATTCTCAATAAATTTATTATCTTTCTTAATACTTATTAAAAAATTACAGATATTTTGAAATGGAATGAATAATCAGTGACACAAAATTTTAAAAAGGTTGGCTTTAACCAAGGAAAGCTAAAAGAAACTGTCTCAGTATAGTTACTCTGCTAAAGATATATAAGCCTTGCACGAAACATTCCACCCCTTTCCTCCTGCAAGAGAAAAAGCATCATGCATGAGGAGTGCATAATTGATGAAGTCTACATGAGCCGATTTCTCCAGACCCTATGTGATTAGCATGCTTTGAAGCTACACCTTATTAGATATGTAAGGGCATATTTGTAAGTTTGGATTTTGGACAAAAAAGAAGAGAATGAGAGAACTTGTAATGTAAAATTATATTATAAGTACCCCCTCCTCTCCTTTTCTCTTCGAAACCTAAATTCACAGACATGCCCTAAGTGGTTATGTTAGAGTGTTATTCGTCATAAACGAAACTGAATTAGACCCAACTTCATATTGATTTTTAATTTACTTTTCTCTTTGGAGTTATACTTTCTGAAATACCCCTGGAATATCCCGATATGTTGCATGAATCAATATGCACAAAACTAAATGCAGTAATTTTCAAAACATAGAAATATGATTTTCTGTGAATAATTCAGGTGCAATTTCATCCAGCATAGGTTTCTCAATCGCACAACATTAACTGTAAATATATGAAAAAGAAATCATGACAGAAATATAATATAAATTAGGATAATTAATGACAGTGCAAAATGCACCGATTCTTGCTCTTTTATTGAGTAGGAGAAAAAGAAAAATGATTGATGCACAATAAAATCTTACAACAAATTTACATTACACATCTTATTACCATTAGATGTGATGAGTGGTCTCCATTTATTCTAATTATTCATCATATTTAAGGTGATAAGATGTATAATATATGTTTATTGTAGGATTTTGTTGTAAACTCAACACTTTTTGGAGGAAAATCCTTTATCAGTAGAAATCCTTTGACGCAGAAAGAACCCATAAGAATAAGATAATAAGAATCACTATCAAAGAATATCATCATCAAAGTAGATAGAGCATTTCAACGTTGTTAGGAGTTTTTGGGGATAGCCTAAAATAACGTAACAGGTACACTTATTTGCTCTGAATATTAATGGACCGCAAAAGGTTGGTCTGAGTCATGATCGCGTCTTACGTGTAGTTAGTGGACACGACAATAATACAAAATGACGACAAGGATCGTTCAAATTATATATATGCCAAGTCTTGGCATGCTCGTTGATATTCAATCTTATTCCCATTCCTTTAATGGCAGTTGTTTCACTTCTGTGCGATATACATCTCAGGAGATGTGAAGTGATTGAAAAATGAGTGGAGGATTATGGTGATACAGGGAAGGGTCAAGGTCCTACATCGGCGAATTTTCATTTAAACCATTCTGCTATGCTATTGCCATTGTATATGCAATCCAATTTTTATTGCAAGATTTTAATTACAGAAGTGTACATAATCAAATCTTACAAATCAAATTAATTCCTATTTTAAATCATTCCAAACACTAGCCTAATGCTTTTCCATAAAGATCTTTCATTACCAAATGCTTGCTGGCTATAAGCTCCCTTGTACAATTTACATCAAAGCATGGACACACACTTGCCTGGAGGAAAGGCGATATATACCTAATATACCTTTCAACAATCAATTTCACAACTCCTATGGGATCAAGTTAAGGGAAAAGAAAAAAAAATGAAAGAATAAAAGTCTCGAGTTTTTCTTGGGTTCAGTAATTAGAAATAGTGATAACCCTGTTTCTCTTGGTGGAAATGCAAAGCTAAAGGGGAGGCTTTCTTGACACATTGTCCTGCGTATAATAGTCATTTCAAGAAACCCCTCAAAAAAAAGAAAAAAAAGGGAAGAGGGATTTTAAAGAAAGGAAACCGTACACGTGCAGCAGAATAAAGTGTTCATTTAAGTGTCACCACAACCAGCTAGCCACTCCACACCGCATCAACGTTAAATGAAGCTGATATATTACTGCATTAGAGGATGCACGTTAGTTAAAGAAGGCATATTGAATGATCATTGTAAGTAAAAGACTTAGAACAACAGAAGTGGGACCATTCGTTGATCGAGTTAAAAGGATTAGTTGACGAGCTTTCCCAATAGAAACTTAACCAACGAGGACTATATAGAATGGCAATATAATGTTTATTCAAGTGAAGCGTATGATGTGAGGGGTATTAGGCACGGAAAGTTAGCTTGGATTCTAGTTTCTATATCCAAATGAGTTTAATTAATAAATATTAAATTTGACAAAGTCACAATTGAATTGTTTCGACTTTTAAGTCTTTAACCATTAGATGTAATCATATAACATTCTGACTGGAAGTGAAAAACAATTATTTTTCCATTGATCCCCTTCTCGTAAAGCTCCCTTGAGTGAGGCATTTACTTATAAGTTCCATGCAAACATGCTGATTTTCGCTACAAGCATAAAAACCCTCGGGACCTTCACAGAATAATCTAGTTGAACATGGTTCTAATTTTTATATTTTTAAGTTTATAATTTTCTTAATCTTAACATATTGCGTTAAACATAGCTAGTTTGAAACAAGGGAGTCCTTTTAGACCATATATGGTGATGTTCGAAGTCACTTTAAATATTTGAGTAATCTGTTGAATTGTATTTATATAACTTTGAAAATATCAAAACTACTTAGGAATAATATAGCAATATTTAAAAGTGTTACTTCAAAGGAGATTTACTTTTAGCATTAATTCATTCTAGAACTTTATTTTTTGGGTCTTCGAAATTGCTTATGATGGGGGCGATGGTAAGATAGCGTCCTCCTCAAGTGTTTTCACAAGCATTGCAGTAAATTTGACCCCTCAAGCTGTATTGTGGTTAGAAATCTCAACAATCATTGACTTATCAGAATTTGAATTTTACTCATCTTCTTAACAGGGATTTGGTTGCCACCACACTAATGACTAAGCATTAATTTAAAAGTGTATATTTTGTAGGCAAATAAGTAAAATCATGAGCAAGATGTAAAAAGCTCCGCTCTGCCCCCAACAGAGGAGAACAAGTTTTGCTCCAAAGAGAACCCCACTTTACTTGCAATGATGAATGGAATGAAGATATATACAAAGGATCATAATATTAACTGAAAAACATAAGCCTGCTAAGAACCGAGGAAGGAAACAAAGGAAAACAAGATATATAATTATATATATAAAAGTTGGGACTGAAGTGCTCAACTTACCGCAGAAAAAACCAAGAACCGTTACATCCTACTCCATACGATGTTTGAAAAAAAAAAAAAATAATCCTGAGTCCTTCGCTGCTGAAGTAGCCACACTATTATCTGGCACCTAACTGTTATGATGTGTACATTACTTGTTACATCATTACATGCCATAGGTGAAAGCATGCAATCACCCACAAGATAGCGGCGTGCCAATAAAGTAATTTGTAGTATATGTCACACATCTGTGGACAGGACTAAAATATTATTTGCATATATAGTTCAAAAATTGACAGAAGAGAGCCAGGGATCCTTAGTCGTAACAATGACACACGAATCCAACAAGGGCTATACAATAAATATCGAAACATTCGAATACATTCAAATTAATGCAAATCATGGGAACAGCCATCATATGCAGCTTAAGGTTGAGCTCAATACATAAATGGAAATTGCCATAACTAAGGGGGAAAAAATCGATTGGGAGAAGATACAGATTTATTGGGTATGTCCTATGTGGGTGTATAGCTATCACAAATAACGACATGCTGTTTAAAATTTTAGACAACACAAGTATGAGAGATAGTGGAATTCTGGAAACAAAAGAATCCATCACATTCAACCTTAAAGGATGGCGTCGGGTAGAGTGGATGACAAGTCCAGATAACCGGTTAGTTCTTTCCTCAGCATGCAGCCCCCTTGACAAGCGCAAAATGAAAACCAAAAGGCTTAGCTTTATTGCCATTTAGATAAGACTATGTTTATTCACTAGATGAGACTACATGAATCAAACAATGCCGCAGTGTCCATAAATAGACCAAAATAATATCACCAATGATGCACTACTACTGTGTCCTATCCTTCTACAAAGCAACGTTCGAAGTTTGTTTTGGGGCAAAATAACATCAGGTAATCACGTCCTGACAAATCTGTTCATAGTTTAGAAGTCCAAATATCCAAAGCCTAACTATTTTGCCCAGTTACAATGACTGAAGGAGCAATTATTCTTTTGTCATTAGAGTTAAAGGAAGCAATTAGACTACAACAGAGTGTGATTGAGAGCCTTGACATTTACCAAGCACTATACAGCTTCAACAGCGATTTCCGATTAATCCTGGTTTCAACAGAGAAACAAATCACCCTCAAGAAGGAGTATCACAGAAATCGGCACAATAGTGCTAATCTGCATGATCAGACTCAAAAACAGTCCATTACTTCATTTATACAACTCCACCACTAATCATCAACAACATCTTCCAATAGAACTCATTCGAGAGCGCATTGATTCAGATATGGAAATGCATTGTGGAAGAATATTCTTGTTTATTAACGAGAGTAAAAGACAAATAGATACATACATAGAAACAGAGCCTCTCCCATGCATGAGGGAAATGAAACCATATCATGAATATGTCAACAATAAAGCTGAAAGGCTTCTCTTCCTACAATAACACAGCCATTATTGCAGGTTCTAAAACAAGCTACACATTCACAATTACTAAGGTTTTCAGCCATTGTTGCCATTTCCCCAATTCAAATAGAAAGAAAGAAACCGTAAAAATCAGAAACTACACGAATTCAAACCCTACGAGATAGATCAAAGCACGAATCAAATTCAAAGTCCATTGTTCAATCAAGGAAACCTGTTTGCCGCCAAACCGCATTCCGAACCTGCCGCAAATCCCTCCCTTTCAGCGTCCTCCCAACGCCTTCAAGAACCGAGCAAGCCAGCATCGGCGACCGCGCCGAATTCCTCGCCACAATCTCGTGCGGAGGCAGCATCACGTCGTCATCGTCCTCCGCCGCGTCATCGTCGCCGTCGCCGCGTTCGTCGTCCATCTCCCGGTGCCTCCTCATCATAGCCGGCGACAAAATCGGCACGTTCACCGGGGCCGACTGGTGGTACTTGATCGACGACGACGGGATCCGGTCGTGATACGGCGGCGGCCTCGGTATGGCGGGAATCAAACGCGACGAGGAGGAAGAAGACGACGAGGACAGCGAAACCGACGACGCCTTCTGGAAGAAGTGCGTGCCGTTTCGGGCGGTAGGCGATGCGTCGTTTTCCGGCAGGGCGGCGAGGATGCCGAACGCGTCGGAGGCGCCGAACCCGAGGCCCTTGTGGTTGTGGTTGTTGCTGTGGTGGTGGTGATGGTGGTGGTTAGGGGTGGAAGAAGAGGAGGTGGAGGAAGTGGAGGGAAGGTGGTTGGCTTCGGCGAAGTCGTCGCCGAAGAAAACCACGTCGTCTTCGCTGAGCTCGTCTGTTGCGGCAGCGGCGGCGGGGGAGGAGCTAGGGTTTTCGATGTGCGGCGCGTGGGATGGCACGCCGAGGAAGCGTTCCGTTGAGAAGGCCGGTTTTCTGTTTCTAAACCGGGTCGGGTCGGAGCGCTCCATATGACGTATCGGGTTCGGAGATTCTATCGGTGTTTTGCGACGAGGAGAGAGAGAGAGAGAGAGAGAGAGAGAGAGAGATAGGAATTAGGATGGGTGGACAAATGAGCACTTAGCAGCTCAATGGTAAGGTGAATCTTGATGTGAGAGTGAGCAATGGCTATCCTTTTTCTGAGTTTTTTTATTTTTTTTATTATTTAATAATGGAAAAATGGTCTAATTGCCTATTCTTGTCAAGTGGCAACTGTAGAAGAGAAAAACGTGGAAACATTGTGGAACGATTTGGGGGGTGGGAGGCCATCATAATTTTGACACGTATTCTCATTTATATTATTGAACATAAATGACTCGTTGATTCCTCTGGTTTAACAGTGGTTTCCTTTAAGTTGAATTTTAAATTCGAACCCTATGAATAAAAATAATCAATGTGGACTTGAGGTACGGATAATTTAAACAAACGAGTTATTTGCTAGTATCATGTTCAGTAATGCTAATTTAGAATAGTTTTAAAAGTTTCACAAGCCAATGATTTTGATAAAATATTATGTTCTATAATATTAAACCAGAATTATTTTCTTTTAACTTACTCTTGGGTGCATTAAAATCATCAAATCTCATATCACTCAGTGTAAATTGTGTATAACAAGACAGACAGTTGAATATTATTGAGGATAGATATAAATGTAAATCAACAAAAAATGAATACTATTATTATAAGGCACATGAAACGTGTTATGATATAACAAATAAGAAACATTATTTGAAGTTTGAAAGTATTGATGGTATCAGAAACTCCCTTGAGGCTCCCAGGAAGCAAAGGCTTTCTTCAAAGTTTGAATGGTGGCAACATCAGTCTTTGAAGGACAAAGACAAGACGTTGTCATCAATGGCAGTGTTAAACAGTGTGTTGGGAATTGACACAGTGCCAGCTCTGGCACAACCAAAGGTAGATATAGCCAGAGCAGACCTCTGTGCATCAGCATTGCATTGGAAGTGGACAAGTAAACACGTCCCCAGGCAGACATAACCACAGCATTGTTGCTTGGTGGTATTAGAATACATGATGTAGAGATTGTGAAAGGCCTAGTTAGAGATTAGGATTTCTTTTAAAATATTTGGAACATGGACGGGTGCCACATTTCCCTCAAATTTTATACATGTATATTTTATAACCTAAATACCCAAAAAAGTTTCTTAGGATTATATCCGAGAACAAGTTAGTCCCTCGAGTTTTAAAAATCTCAAATTAGTCCCTCACATTTTAAAAAAGGGGGACAAATTGGTCCTCCATATAATTTCGTACAGTGTAAAAAGGGACAAAAAAAGGGACCAATTTGTCCCTTTTTTAATTGTACGGAATTGTACAGAGGGACCAATTTATCCCTTTTTTTGAAATGTGAGGGACTAATTTGAGATTTTCAGAATTTGAGGGACTAACTTGTCCCCTAATACAAACCTAAGAGACTTGTTTGGATATTTAGTCTATTTTATATTATAGCTTTCTTTAAAAAATCTTATTATCTCTGTATATAATATTCATAATAAATAATAAAAGTGTTTTGATATAGAAACACATATGATATAAAAGTATGAAATATGTAAATATTTCTAGAATATATTTTTTAAGATTTTTCTCTTATTAATTCATTTTATCTACTTAGTGGAATTTCTACTTACTAGTTAGTTATTTATGATCAATACTCTATTTTGATGTTAAATAATAGATTCATATGCATATTTTTTTTCATTTTGAACATAAGAGATGTTTAAAAAGAAAATTAGTCACTCTTTTGTTAAAAGAAAAAAGAGAATAAATAATGAAATAAACCTTAATTTATTGATAATTTGAATGAAAAACACTATGAAACAACTCATTTTATACTTTCCATATGATGATTTATTTTATTTTATTTTATATTAACTAATTTAACCCTCCTCCAAAATTTCCGGCTCCCCCACCGGTGAAGGATGAGTTGCTTGGGGCTTTTGCTGGGGCTACATAGGTTGGAGAATTTTAGATGGTCAGAGAAGCTTTGTTATGTCCGCACTGTGGGACAACTGAATGATAACAAACAATGAATTGAATAATACTCTGCAGGCTTATGTCATCAGATGGCTAGAATGTTGCTTGTGAAGAGGTGAAGTCAAAGAACATGACTCAAACTTGCATGCACAAAGAATAGGGAAAAAAAAAAAAAGCTATACCTAATTGAAATGGCATGGATTTGAACTAAATTATACCGATTCATCAATCAGGAAAAGTAAAATACCTGCATATGATATTCAAACTCAAACAGAATCTGGGAGATGTCTTACAACTTAGTACTTGTTTTGACATGTTCTTTTGGCTATGTTATCAAGGATCATAATACTGGACCTTCCAGTCTAAGTGGGAAAGGAATTTACACTGTTCTTTATGTCACTATATTCCAAAATTAAATAAATTGATTTTAGTTATGAAATTCAAAGTGTTGAACACTTCTTGAGCTTTTATCTAAACTACTCGGTCTCTTAATCTTACTTGGGTCAGGCACCACATCCACTGAAAGAAAGCAGAGACTTCATTTTGTCAAAAGTGCATTCGAATTGGTTTTCCATTTGGAACCTCGGTCTTGGTTTGAGGAAAAATCTAAAACGGGAAAAAGTGATAAGAGAGTAGTTTTTGCCAAAAGTATGGTGCTGCGGTTTCCGAACAGGAAACTAGACATGTTATAAGTTGATTATAATTCAGTACTCATACATTAGGTCGTTAAAGTAAATCATATTTTAACAGAAAGATTATCTGTTGTTCATACTTCATAGTAAATATAAAGGCATTGTAAAAGTTAGGTCACTTTATTTTCGTCCATAATTTCGCCTTTATGCCTCTCTAACTCGACCATGTGCCCTCATTTCTCTTGATAGTTGCTTCATGTATAGAGGGTATTTGTGATATCATACAACTAATTGAACAGTGGCTGATCACCTATTCTCAAATGCAGTATACCTCTTCCCCGGAGTAGCATAGTATGGTAAGAGCTTAAGAAATTATCTTAATTATACTCAGGAACGAAAAAGTAGGCATGGTTAATGAAGTGAAAAAGATTGGTAATGTATGAAATAAGTTAGTGTCTAGATATATGGGGCCTTTTTACTGAAAAAAAATAAAAAAAAAGTTGTTAATTACATATTACCATCGTTTGGAAGATTATTTCTGTCACCAAATGTCTTGGGTTAAGGCAATTCGTTCAACAGTGCAGCGAAGAATTGAAGAAATAATTCGGTTCACACACAGCTGTATTATAAGCTCACTGCACGCTAATCAATTAATTTTTCACCTACACATGTAGTATTATGGCCACGGGGCCACTATAAAAGCGAGGTCCTTTTCATGGTGGACCTCGCCGTTTGTATTTGTTTTACTCTCTTTGAATCTATTTCATTTTTTACCATGTGAAGAGTGGGTACAACAGTGTAAAGCATATGGAGCAAAACAATTTATATCGCCGAGATCAATGCGGACATATCTCTGCAAATTTGAATGTATTGGTATGTTTTTTAGCAAGTATTATAATTTTATTTTTTCATATAGTATAGTATATTTATTTAAGTAGTGTACTTTTTGGTTTCGAATGCATAGTATATTTATTTGAGTGCTGTATTTGTTTTATTTGAATAGTGTAGTGTTGGTATTTTAATTATAGTTTATAATATGCATGAAGTTACTTGAAATAATTTTAGGAATAAACTAGTTTTTGTTGAAGTCTATGAATTTAATTTAATTTAGTTTATAATACGTATGAAATTTTTTACTTGCAATTTATTTTAGAAATAAATTTATTTATTATTTTCTTATACGAAAACGAATATCTTTAAGTTGGTTAGTGAAAAAAATATATACAAATGTGACACCCCCCTCAGTATTTTGGTTCTCTAAATACGTTGATATTTTTCTTATTTTCTTATATGAATATCTTTAAGTGGTTTGTAAAAAAAATATATAAAATAGTTTCTCAAGATAAAAAATGAGTTTGGTTTATAATGGTATATGCATGAAACTAATAGTCCATAAAAATAATTTTGTTTATAATGTGCCTGAAATTAATTGCTTGAAATAAATAACGTTTATAAAAATTAATTGATTTTTAAATTTTAATAATTAATCTTCATACCAAGTTTAGTGTAGTTTAATGTTAGAGGAATTTTGTTTGGTTTATGATATGTTCTATGAGAAAGTAAATTAAAAATTATATAATTTTTTGTGTGCAGCCTAGTTGAGCATTGCGCGGTCAATCTAATTTTATGCATGTTCAGCTTTATCCACGTATTGAGCCTTATATTATTCAAGTTGGGTTTTGGCATGCCTCACAAATCCCCTTCTATGAGTATGATAACGCGCTGCTTTCGGCCTTTGTAGAGCGATGGCGCCTTGAGACGCACACATTCCACTTGCCTGGGGGAGAATGTACTATCACATTATATGATTTATCTCACCAGCTTGGGCTTAAAGTTGATGGTGACCTTGTTAGCAATTGCACGGGGTGATGGGTTGAGCATGTTGGAGAGGATATATGGGCTATCTGCGAGCGCTTGCTTGGGACTGTGCCCTCAGAAGATTACCGGAGGCGATATAAGAATACACTTTCCATGTCATGACTCAGGAATACAGTGTACCGCTTGGGTGCACAGGAGACCGGTGCTCGGATCATGCAGGTAGCACGAGCATATATTTTGATGCTCATTGGAGGGGTGCTACTAGCTGAGAAGTCATCTGCTAGGGTCCATGTAAGATATCTGCCGTTGCCACAGGACTTCACATATTGTGGCAACCTTAGCTGGGTTCAGCAGTGCTATGTCTACTATATCGAGGATTGAGCCGGGCATGTGGCATGCACACCACAGATCTTGCTGGATGTCTGAACCTTCTACAGTCTTGGATTTGGTATAGGGTACCAAAGCTGATGCCCAGAGTAGATGTTGGTCTTTCCTTTACACTGACCAGGAGGTATAATATATTTTTTTTGTGATTTTTGGTTTTCGCTTTATGGCTTATTTTATTATTTTTATACCTTATTTTACCAAATCAAGTAACAGTATGTAAATGTAAATATTTTCAAGTGGCACGGATGTAGGTGTCCCATGGATGGTGTGGAGACATGAGTACAGATGTTTAGGATGCGCATTGATCTATTGACCCATGCTGATGTAAGTTTATTGGTTTTCGATTGGGTTATCCATAGGTTACAAATTATTACTTGAAAAAGTTAATGACTGAGATTCTCTACTTTTACAGTTCGTATGGACTCCATATGAGAATCAAGAGGTCTTACACTTGACACCAGAGTGGGTCTATGAGGAGTCACGTATTTGGGCATCTGTGACTTCCCTTCTCTACTTCCCAATAGTTGAGTGGCACCAGGTGGATCGTGTAGTGAGGCAGTTGGGTGCACAACAGCCCATACCGAGCGAGCCATTAGACATTGATGGCTTGATCGGTGAGGATGCTCATGGGCAAGCACCTTGGTGGCCAAACCATTATGGTGTTTGGTACAACTTGTGGGGGATATGGCATCAGAGATGTGTGGCGATCCAACGGTGGCCCGGTTCAGTTCAGGTTCCATCGTAGGAGTACTTTGTATGGTACTGTGGAGTTGCATGTAGGAGCTTGACCCCTAATGTCCCAGCACGTGCATATTTGCCTGCTGATGCACCCGTACATGTGCCGATGGTGTTGGTTCCTTCCTTGCCTGATCATGTTCTTGATAGACGGCTACCCGACCGACAAGCTCGTGTAGGGACTAGAGTTAGACGTGCTCAGCCACGGCTGGATATTCCGGATGATGGTGATATTGGTGGTGGAGGTCATGATGGTGATGACAGGAGATCGATGCTCGGATCATGCAGGCATCACGAGCATATATTTTGATGCTCATTGGAGGGGTGCTACTAACTGATAAGTCATCAGCTAGGGTCCATGTAAGATATCTGCCGTTGCCAGAAGACTTCACATATTGTGGCAACCTTAGCTGGGGTTACTATATCGAGGATTGAGCCGGGCATGTGGCATGCACACCACAGATCTTGCTAGATGTCTAAACCTTCTGCAGTCTTGGATTTGGTATAGGGTACCAAAGCTGATGCCCAGAGTAGATGCTGGTCTTTCCTTTCCACTGACCAGGAGGTATAATATATTTTTTTTTTGTGATTTTTGGTTTTCGCTTTATGGCTTATTTTATTATTTTTATACCTTATTTTACCAAATCAAGTAACAATATGTAAATGTAAATATTTTCAGGTGGCACGGATGTAGGTGTCCCCCGGATGGTGCGGAGACACGAGTATAGATATTTAGGATGCGCATTGATCTATTGACCCATGCTGATGTAAGTTTATTGGTTTTCAATTGGGTTATCCATAGGTTACAAATTATTACTTGAAAAAGTTAATGACTGAGATTCTCTACTTTTCCAGTTCGTATGGACTCCATATGAGAATCAAGAGGTCCTACACTTGACACCAGAGTGGGTCTATGAGGAGTCACGCATTTGGGCATCTGTGAATTCCCTTCTCTACTTCCCAATAGTTGAGTGGCACCAGGTGGATTGTGTAGTGAGGCAGTTGGGTGTACAGCAACCCATACCGAGCGAGCCATTAGACATTGATGGCTTGATCGGTAAGGATGCTCATGGGCAAGCACCTTGGTGGCCAAACCATTATGGTGTTTGGTACAACTTGTGGGGGATACGACATTAGAGATGTATCGTGATCCAACGGTCGCTCGGTTCAGTTCAGGTTCCATCACAGGAGTACTTTGTATGGTACTGTGGAGTTGCATGTAGGAGCTTGACCCCTAATGTCCCAGCACATGCATATTTGCCTGCTGATGCACCCGTGCATGTGCTGATGGTGTTGGTTCCTTCCTTGCCCGATCACGTTCTTAATAGACGGCTACCCAACCGACAAGCTTGTGTAGGGACTAGAGTTAGACGTGCTCAGCCACGGCTAGATATTCTGGATGATGGTGATATTGGTGGTGGAGGTCATGACGGCGATGACAGTGATGATGGTGCTGGAGGTGGAGATGGTGATGGTGGTGGGGTTGGTCATGGCAGTAGGGGTGATGCACATGGCGGATATCACCCGAGTTCGGACAGCACTTCCTATATGGCTAAGGGTGGCACTCAAGTTTCATATGAATTTCACCCTATCTTCTAGCCACAGATTATTCAAGTCAGTGAGTCTGGTTCACAGCTAGTGCTGCAGGCACATGATCATTTTGACCCTGGATGTGAGTTGACCTATGCAGACCTTAATGCTATTTGCCTTGTATTAGGACTCTCACCTGATCAGCCTTCCCTGGGTTTCACGATCCCCCAAATGACAGGGGTCTTTGCTCCCTCTATGACTCATGATTTTGATTTAAATGCCACACCCTCGAGGTGAACCTCTGGATATCCGCAAGCTATACACATCATCAACAAAAGAATTCCAATGAAGGTGAACCTTTGGATATTTGGAAGCTGCCAGTACATAGCGGCATGGATAATGAAGGGCTTGAAAATGCCCGCAGTCACACCAACGCTCGTTAAGTCTAACTCTGTAAGTTCCTTGACCAGAACTCCCAACAAATTGGGCCTCTTGTACAACAAATGATTGATTGGATCTTGAAAAATTAATAACAAACATAGTACCCATGCCTTGTCTGTTGATGTGAATCGCTCGTAGTAAGGCTTCTGAGTACCTTGCACCTGCTGCGATTTGGGCCTCGACTTGCTGCCCTCTCCTGACAAATAGGGCTGCAAGACAATAATAAGTTGCCTTAACTAAGACAGTTATTGGAAGATTATGGACTCCCTTTAGAACAGCATTAATACATTCTAACAGATTAGTTGTCATGTGACCATACCTACGACCTTCACCTTTGTGTTGTGTCCACTTTTCCAAGGGAATTCTTTTGACCCATTCATCAAATTCTGGGTGGAAACTCTTTACCAACCCATAATAATGATCAAACTCTGCTTCTGTTTTTGAATATGCTGCATTGACCAATGCTCGCTTTTCCTCTTTGTCCTTGAATTTAAGAGCAAAGTTTGAAGCAATGTGTCGAATACAATAAATATAGTAGGCATGTGGAGGATGCCATCTTGAGCCTTCAACATTTAAAGTAGCCTTAATAGCAGCATGCCTATCAAAAATTATCAGAATTCCCTCCTGTGGTGTCATATGGCGCCAAAGATTATTTACGAAAAATGGCCAAGCCTCTCTCGTCTCCCCTTCAACCACAGCAAATATAATTGGTAAAATATTTTAATTACCATCTTGTGCAATCGCTATGAGCAGCGTACCTCCATATTTTCTATATAAATGTGCTCCATCAATTGAAATAAAAGGCTTATGGTATTTAAAAGCCTCTACATAAGGAGGAAAAGTCCAAACAAACGATGGAACATCAGACAAGAATGGTCAACCAAATCTCCCTCATAATAAGGTAGTGTCGACAATTCAAATATTGTACTTGACATTCATCAAAATAGGATAAAACAAATTATTAAATTGCTTACAATGGCAAAATAAAATGGTCAGAAAAAATAAAAAAATAAAAGGTAGTGTACCTAGCATAAATGATTGCAAACCAAGTAACCACTTCGGAAGCTCACTATATGACTCTTCCCAATCTCCGTAAATCTGACCAATGGCTTTTTGTTTTGCTAGCCATGCTCTTGAAACAGTAAATCCATACTTTTCATGCACTGAAGCTTGCAACACTCTAATAGGGACAGTTGGGTTAGCTTCAACAATAGAAAAAATGCAAAAAGCGATCACATCAACATCCAAGTGGGGGTTGCACTGTGAAACTCCCCTAGTCAAACAGGTGTGTTCTCCATTATACTTCCTCACCTCCCAAATTCCCTTCTTCCTTCGATATGTCACACGGATGCTCCAATTGCACCCACTCCCATAATGCTTGCATTTTCCTTGATATTTTGTTTGATTTGACTCATGGACCTTGTACTCAACTCCCCTTCAAATACTATAATTTTTAACTGCAAGTAGTATAGATTCTTTATTTGGGAACAATTGCCCTTCTTGCAAAGGTTGCTCTCCAGATAATTGCACAAAATCCTCATTACTGACAATGCCCCTAAACCCTGCATCCATTGTCACATTTGTTGCTTCCATATTCAAATTTGAATAATGGCCAATCCGTTGACTTTCTGATTGCACAATAGACTGAGTCAAAGGCTGACTCTAGGTAGCATGTATTATCTCATCATCATCATCGTGTGGCACTGACAAGTTTCAAGTATAATCAAAATATCATAATTTTCAATGCAAATAATCAATAAATTAATTTGAATAATAATTTAAATTATTATTAAACAATTTGCATTAATTTAAACCAAAAATTTGCACTCTTTCATAGTAAATGATTTATTCAATATTAAATTTTAACATGCTAGTAGAAAAATTTAATATTTAATATTTACATGCTAACAAAAAAATTACATAATATAATAAATTAATGCATAGTTAATAATATAAGCAAGTACTAACATATCCCATCAAAATTTAATAAACAATTCAGACCTTAGACAACAATAAAACCTTAATCACATAACTTACAAAAAATTAAATAACAAATAACACTAAACACAAAACATTATCGTCATTCGGCTCTTCTTCAGAACCCAGCTCATTGTAAGGCTCATACCCAGCAATTGGACCGTCAAGTGGAACATTTCTACCAACCTCGACCGCCAGTTCTGTTAACGTTGGCCCACTCATCACATTATTTGCATTTATTTCCTCAATGTGCATTTATTTCCTCACGGTTTTCATTAACCATTGTAGTTGGCATCGAAATAATTTGTGAAGGCTGAGCTAAAGACAATTCATCAAATGCTTGAACATGAGTGCTTTCATCAGAGGGTATTTGAAACTCTTCTAAAGTTACGAATACCTCCATAACATGAAGTTTGGAAAATTGGTTATGACAATCAAACATCATCCTCAAGTCATCATCACTTTCAATACTGCAGCTCCCATATCTAATTACATCTTGACTAATCAACATAAGTAGCTAGTACAACATTTGAATTATTTTCTTGTTTCTTGCGTGCAACTTGTGAAGAATTTTTGCATGAACCTCAGAAAGCATCATAGATGATTGAACACTGATAAGTGGTGGATTCTGACAGCAAAATTGAATTCCATCTTGTGAGTTTTGGATTATCTCACAATTATGATGCACAACCATAGAATACCTCCCTGCCATTTTTTTAAAAAAAATTCACTGGTTCTCACATCTACTACTCAGCATGTTGAGTAGAGGAATGAATTGTATAAAACATTCAGTTGTGGCACGATTTGGGATGAGCATAATTCGGTTAACTGTCAGTCGAATTATGTATAACAACTTTTTGTAATTTGGCTAGCTATCAGCCGAATTACATCTGACAGGTGATAGAAAAACGTTTATCTGTGCAACGTTTTATATCAACTAAAACATTGATGTGCATGCCGTTTTGCATTTAACATAAAACGGTGTACATGGGTAATTAATCTCTGAATCAATGGGGATTGGTAAATAATTTTTTTTTAATTTTTTTTGGGGAAAAAAGCCAGATATATGGCAATATTCGACTGTTCTCCATATGCCGTTCAATCTTCTCACATTTAAAAAGGAAAAAAAAAAAAAGAAAGGTAAGGAACAACAAAACAAAACGAAAAGCCTAAGTTCGTCGCGCCATAGTATTTTGGGGAGTGGAGAAGCATATTCAACTCGGTTTTGGCTTCTTATGTTCTTTGTTTTTGCATGCGGCCAAAATGAAACCAAGAACGTGCTTTGTATACATCGTATCGTCTATTAGGTACAGCAAGCATGTAAGCACTTAGCATTTAGCAGTAGAGCAGGATGAGGAGAGTTCCAAACAGCATTCCTTGCAATGTTCTGCCCTTTCTTCTTGTCTTGCATACCCATGATATGAAAATAGTACAAATAATTTTAACAAAACTGTCCTGGAACAACGAAAATTGCATGCATCCTTCGTTTGGAAGGAGAGTGATCTGGTGTAACCTTACCCAATTATAATTATAATAAGTCAATCCTATTTTAATGCGAGTTTTCCCCCTCCGTTTTTGCCCTTTCTCTACTATTTCTACGAAGTGCTAAAGTCCAATTGAGAGACCAACATCCATGCCAATCATAACCCTTTTTGTCTCGGCAACAAACACATTGCTGCATATCTCCAAGTGTCTCAAGCAAAATTGTGATTACTTTGAAACAAAATCTCAACAAATGTCTTCGACAAAACAAAGTGAAGGGATATAACTTGTAGTAATCACGACAACAAAACAAATCCTATAAAAGGAGAACAAATGAACAGTCCAGCAAGACAATCCTCCAGAGGCTGGGTACTGGTGGACTCAAGGTTGTTCTCTAACAAGTAGTCATTGGCAATCTCGATGTGAAGAATCAAAGAAGCATCTCCAAGGTTATGTGTTGGTGGCTCTGGTGTAAATTTGTTGGCTGGCATGTGCAGATACCAGCCTAATTGAACCTCTTGCCATCAAATCTTTGATTGCCCTACGTGCCAGAGATCCATTAATCTGGCAAGGAAAAAAAAAAGGAAGACAAAAAGAGAAACTTCAGAATGAAAAATAATGCACAGAAAGTAATCATCCAGATAGAAGTTTCGCATTTACGATCTTCGAAAGACAAAATTATGCCCAACTAAACTCCAAAACCAAAGTGGCATATACAGTAGTTTCATAAATTTCCTACTCATATAAAACAAAATAACATGCTTCATGACGAGGAAAAAATATTGCAGTAGCCACTATATACTTGAGGCAGCACCACAAAGATTAACAGAAAATTGAATAAACCATCACTAAAATAAGAAACAGTTTATAATCGAAAGCTTATTGAGATAAATTTTGGAAAAAAAAAAGGAACTCAAAATTAATCTAATCACAGAAATGCACATAGGCAAACACACACCTAGATATCTAGCTATTCGCTAATCCACATTATTACATTTGACCTAAGCTAAAATAAGAATCATGCTCACTTCCAATCACTCAAAAAAGGCATTGTAAAATCAAAGTGTAGAGTGAGTGGTAGTGGTTACCCTCAATCTGTCAGAGAGGACGGAGGGAGTGATGAGCTTGTACTTTGGAGCTTCGGAGAGAAGCTTGTCGTATGAGGCTTGGTCGAACAACACCATGTTGTTGACCTTCTCCTTCTGCTTTCCCTTGCTCCACTTCTTCTTCTTTTGCTTCCCACCACCGGACTTCGCCGGCTTCGATGACGGCGGCGGAGCCTTATCCTTCTTCGGTGCCTAAAACCCAAATCAAACATACACAGATCAATAGCGAAAGCACATAAAACCAAGAAAGACAATGAAGAACGTGGTTCTTCTCAGTGCTCACCATTAGAGTTCAGGAATAGGGAGGAACCAATCTGCAGCAGCTGAAAGGAGAAGCAGGGGACGGAGGGGAGAGTGTCACTTCTGAATCTCAATCTGCTCTGATGAAATAGGGTTAGGGTTTGTGAGATTTTGGGTCCTTGTGGGTGGTACCAGGAACAGGTTATTCCTCCTGTTACTGTTTGGGCTCGGTCCAGTTAGAATCGGGAAGTAATTATGTTGGGCCTTATATGGGCTTCACTGACCCAAAAAATAACAACGGCCCAGATTACCCAAATCCATTATCGATCCTCTGTTCTGTGGAGTCTGGGTGGACCCCGTTCTCAACGGCGTCGTATTGGAAGTTTGGAACCCAGAAGAAGAGCGAAGGTCGGTCTCAGCTCGCGGAACGTGTTGCTTCTTGTGGGTTCTGGAGTGAGTGAGTGTGGTGTGGTCATTGCTATTAATTATGAATTAGCAAGCAATCAATTTTCTCACAAATTTGCAACGCCTGGTTGAGCCAGGTTTGTTTGCCTCTTCATATTTGCATTCACGGATTCTCTAGGTCGCTATTTGTGTGATTCAATTTGTTTTCTTGTATGCTTTGCCAAATTTCTGCACCATGGGTTTCCCTCTAACATAATTCAGCATAATCATTTTCACTATAGATTCGGCAATCATAGTCCATATTTGTTGGAAAAGACATTGTACTGTACTCTATTGCTGCTGCTGGCTTTGATGTTGCAGTGCTGTGTTGTTGAGATTGTCATTTTAACTGAAATCTGCCCTCACCAGTACTAGTTTGGTTCCTTGTATTGTTTGATGATGTAATCACTGTTAGATTGACCTTACATGAATTCATTTGCAGAGGACAAAGAAAAAGAAACCAAGGTGGGGTGGGTAACTAATGGCAACAAGGATGGCTGCAAGATTTGGAACTAGACGGGTATTTAGTAGTGATACAGGCAAGGTACTCAGTGAGGAGGAAAAAGCTGCCGAAAATGCTTACTTTAAGGTGATAAAACCCTTCAAAACCTGTTATGTTATGTGTTGCTTCTGCCCTTCCTTCACAGTCACGTGGTTTGCTTTGGTTTTTAGTTACCCTACTGTTATGGGTTCATGCTGAATGTTTGGTAAAGCGATGGCGTTATCGTCTTTAGACCACACTAGGGAGTTTTAGTTTGCTGTCTTCTTTTCGCTGCAAATGTGCAGTCTATTCGTGGAAAGATTTCTGGAGAGATTGTATTCACCGTTCACTAGCTTCTCCTTCATAATTTCATTGCTATTTTCATTACACATGGTGCACAGTGCGGTGCGTGAGTAACATTGTGTAGCTAGAATTGGTTACGGCTCTGTAGAGGTTTTAAAAAAGGATCTTATAAACTGAGCTAGACTGTTGGGCATCGCTGTAGTGAATTTTTCATACAAATGTAATATTTTATAAGCTTTTGAAACATGCTTAGAATCTCTCTATACCAGTGCTTGTGAAAAGTTACTTACTGCTAGCCTGCATTGGTAAGAAAGAAATGTATTTGTCAGTCATGATAGCAATATCATAGGCCACTCTGCATCCTCTGCACATGTTAAGGAAACAACTTGTTTGTTTACTTTGTTGATTTGCACTGTTGATCTTCAGTTTTACTACTTGTGTGTAGAAAAGATATTGCTGTTTGAGACCTTCATATACATGTTGGTATGGATTTAAAAGTTATGCATGCATATCTTTTGATAATTCACTCAATTGTTGTAGAGTAACATGACATATAGTTTCTTTGTATGTTATAGTGCTAGGCTTTTGCTAGTAAATTGCATCCATGTTTACTTATTTTTAATGTCACAGAAAGTTGAGCAAGAGAAGTTGGAGAAGCTTGCCCGGCAGGTATGCCCTCAAATTCTACCCTCTTCTTTCTGTACGATAGTGTTTGATAATTGTCTCTGGATAGTGGAGACAAGGACAGTGGAGACGGAGACATTAAAAAGTATTACTACCTAATAGGTATTATTGGAAAAAAAAAATTTGTCTTCATATCCTGTCTCTATTGTCTTTACTTTCTGGAGGGACAGAAATACAGAAAAAAAATTTTCTCAAGGACAAAAGAAATTTCTGTCTTCGTACTCTGTTTCCACTACCAAATATCTTTCTGTCCCCACTGTCTCTGTATTTCCTGTCTCAGGACACTAAACAAACGCAGCCTAAGGTTTTGTGATTTCAATGCAGTACTTCATGCAATTCATGAAAGTTCCAAGCTTTTGAATTGGGGTTTTATTGATATTTTGTCCAGTAAATAACTTGATGATATTCATACATGGTGGACATTCCCCGAAACTTATGAATGATAATGTGAATGTTGATTGACATACTCTCAAATCTTTTCATTTACACGTACTTGCTTAATGTCAGCTGACCTTCTTCACAAAGGTTAAAAGAAGATTCATTCCATGTTTAATGCTTCGTGGTAGATACTAGATACAAAGTTTATTGTTCTTGATATGTTCGGTGTTTATTCTAAATTAGGGACCTCAACCTGAAGCAACATCGGCTGCAGGCTCAGGGGGGTCAGTAAAAAGTGCCAAACCAGGTAGCTCGGGAGCCACAGGATCATCAGCTGAGAAAGTCTCAACTGACAAGTATCGAAATTATGCAGTTGTAGCTGGGGCTATAACAATTCTTGGTGCTGTAGGATGGTATCTTAAAGGAACTGCAAAGAAGCCAGAGGTGCATGATTGAACATTTTGATGGCACGTGTACTAAGTTTAGTTTCGGTTGTAGCAGCCGCATTAAATGAATAACCTCACAAGTTACACCAAGTCTATTTTTGTTACATCATACTATTACTATGATTTGATTGTGTAATGTTTCTGATGTTATTAAAGATGACCTTATTGTTTAAGATGCTACTTTTTAATGAGGAATATCAAAATTCAGCTTCTCAAAACAGTTGCTCTGATGTCATGTGATTCACCATTTGCATTGGCCCTTCTTAGCACGGAGAGATAATAAAGAAAGAGTTTGAACTGTGACCGACTCTGTGGCTGTACATAGTTTACTGTCATTTCCGTGAGTTGCTAACTGATGTTATGTAAGAAGGGACCGAGATATTGCACCCCAGGAGGTTGCACTTGCAATAGCCAGAGACTTTATTCTCCTTCAATTTTTACAGGGTTTTTTTTTTTCCTCCTATTTACTGTCAAGTCATTCGAACAAAATTTTTCTGACAGCTTTTGTTCCTTTCCACTAAGCGGCATAGATATATTTTTTTTATGTATTCGAGGAATATTTAGTTATTTTCGGATATAACAACTTGAGAATAACGTATTTTCATATTTGTTACAAGTTTTGTAAAATTATTTGTGAGTATCAATTATTTATTTGAAAAAGATTTTTTTATGATTTAGTAAGATCTTATTCTCATAATAAAATGTGTGAATATTATAGTCACGTAACTTGAGAATGACAGACTTTTTCCTTCATAATTTTTATTTACCTGTACTCTATGCATTTTATATATTCATTATACTCTTAAACTCAAAATTATTTGATCGGCTAATATTTTTGAATTTATGATTGTTTATTTATTATTTTTTCAAGTGTAATTTTTATTTGACAAAGTTGCTTTTTTTTAGTATTTTATTTAATTATTAGATTTTGATGAGACGAATATATTTTAAAAAAATTGATTGTTAATTTTATATTGATAAGAAAATATTTTGAAATTTATTATTGTTTATTTATTTTCTTATTTTTTTGGAAGTTTAATTTCCATTTGATGTAGTTATTATTTTTTATCATTTTTTAATTATTAGATTTAGATGAGATAAACAACTATTAATTTGATATTGGTCAAGAAATATCTCTAAATTTAATATTAATTTTCTGGAAATGTAATTTTCATTATGGATTATATTAATGATAAATTTAAAAATTATGACGTATTTTTAGGAATATATATTATAAAATAAATAAGTTTTAAATTTATTTTTAGGAATTTTGACAAACAATTTTAAGAATGTTTAATGCTAAATAAACAATTAATTTAAAATATCTAGGAATATCATTTCTGGGAATGTAAGTTCAAACCTTAAAATAAATACCCCCTTAAGGGTGATAACCAAAATAAAGTATGACATAAGATATTCAATTGCACAAAAGTTTGTAAGAGAAATAATGTTTACACATTTAATTTTTGACACTATTTATTTATATGCTTATATATGATTCAATATATTAAATAATTCTCCGAGATTATATAAATTGCAATTTATGTTATTGTAGGTGAAATTTTGAATAAAGAGAAATTTTACATTGATTTTTGTAAAAATATATTAACACTCATTGCATAAGCCTATGATATTTTGTTGTCATCAAAGTAATTTAAAAGTGATGTTTGCTTCGATTATATATATTAATCATTTAACTATTTGAGTATGTTTAGAAAATAAATACTCATTTTAGTTCTTACAATTGGACATGCGAGTCGCTTTCAATTTTTTTTAACACTATTTATAATATATTACAATTTCTTTATGTTTTTTATAATACATGATATTAAGGGTTCATTTGACATATGGAATTGGAATTGAAAGAATTAGAATTTGCTCAGAATTTTAAATGTTATATTTGGGTCTTACATAGAATTAGGATAAAAAATTAGAATTTCAATTTAATTTTATAAAATTTTAATATAAAATTATGATTCTAATTTTAAAAATACTATAACATTTAAAGTTTAAAATTGGGTAGTTCAATTTCAATTTCATACTTAAATCCTCGCATTCAATGGGTACTAAAGTGAAATGTTGGTGTCTTCACATTTTTGTTGATGTAATGTAATGTAATGTTAAGTGAGATATTAATGATAATTTTCCATCCTAAAATCAATATTCAATCGTTATAGTATGAATTATTATTACTTTCCATGGGGAATATATTCTGTACGAACTTTATAGGCAATTATTATACGTTTTTGCATTTGCACTTTGCACATCACAAGTCGCTCCTTTGCGTTGCGTTGCTTTGGTGCTGCAGATGGAGAAGAAGAGCAGGAACGTGGTGGTCTCAGCACTGCAGTTTGCGTGCACCGACGATGTCTCTACCAATGTCGCCACCGCCGAGAGGTCCTTCTTCTTCTCCTCTTTCCGCAATTCCTCACCTTTCTTGTGCTTTGTATATTATTTTTCCGCAAAACTTGGAGCCATAATAACCGCATAACAAACTTGTCAGATTCATGTTTCGTACAGGCGGGTTCTGTGTATAGCTCAATACTCCATCACCTGGAGGCACATCAATCATCATTATTGTTCAAAATCCCACCTTTTTCGTTTTTTATTTGAAAAAAAAATAAACCCCATTTTTTGAATTGAATTCATTCTGGATTTCTCAACCTTACTCTGCAGGATTATGAGCTGCCCATGTTCAAAGATTTCAATTTTAGCTCTTAGGGGTCATAGAACAAATGTTATAAACATTAGAATGGACTTGCATATGACAGCTTCTTTAGGGTGGAGTGTTCAAGGAAGAAACCTTCACTGACGTTGCTGTTATGTTGTTGCAAATTTACCTTCATTAATTTTGGGCCTGATGCCTTTTTTTTATTAAAAAAATTTCCAACCACTGGTTCATGTTTAATTGTCTTTATATTTGGTAGGCATATTGTACTATTGGTTGTTTGAACATAAGTTTGGCCTTTGGATCAGCAAATGATGCTTCTATCTGCGGCAGTCATGAATGATCAACTCTGTTCTTGCTATTAGCACCCTCCTCCCGATGTCAGTGTAGGATAGGAGCTTCATGTTGAGTTTCCAGTCAGACTTTTTGACTTGCCATTTAGAATTAAGTGATTGGTTTAGATGTGTTTTACGGATTCTGTTTGTGTCTCTGAATGCTAACTTTTTGAGCTTCAGTTTGCTTCCCTTTCATAAGCAAATGAGTGACAACTTATAGACTAATCAATGACGAAATGTAATGCCTATGGATGTTATGTGATGCTTTTGGTTATTGCAGGCTAGTTAGAGCTGCTCATAACCAGGGTGCAAACATTGTTCTCATTCAGGTGTGCATAATTAATGTCTGCCCTTTCCCTTGCAGTGTTTCCTAATTATTTTACATCTCAATTATAGAAGTGCCTTGCAATATTTTGTTAGTTTCTTCTTCAGTTTTTTCATTAACACTAAGGTTAAGTAGAATATGTATGCAGCAAAATAGGACTCTATTTATACTTTTCATTCCTTAGGTTTCAAAACCATGATTATTTTCTTTCATTCTGTCCTTCTACTCGTTAACCCTCCATACATGTTTCAGATGCTGCTATTACCTTTTTCTTGAAACATCTTAATCTTAATATTTATGACAACTAGATTATAGAGCAGCTTGGTTGTGGTGTATCTTCATTACCTTGGTTTTTAAAAAGAAATATTTTTAACATTTTTCATAAAACCAGAACCTGTCACCATGGCTCTCATTTGTCTACCACTTCATTGAGATGTGATTCTATTTGTACCAAAATGAGAAGCATCAAGCTCCAACGTGACAATCACTACAATACGATATGCGATCAAGGAATTTGGCTTAGTCAAGGTGTGTGATATGCTAGATGAGAACTCTGGTGAGAGAATCTGTTAGGAAAGAAGCAGAATTGTTCTTCTGCTGTATATTTGTGTAAAATTGAATTTACATTAGATTCAAACAAATTGCTTTGCCACTATTTATCTATTGTATGTTGTTTTCCTACCCTGCATATTTAATAGTGATTTCTTGATAATGCTGAAGATTCTTGACTTCCATTTCTGACACTAATAAAATATTTCTTCTGGAATTTTACCTACCTTTCAAATGACCAATCGGCATTAGGGATTTTATGAATTTTGATGTTTATATAGAAAAACAAATTCCTTTATTGTATCACTGTAGATATAGCAATTTTTTGGACTCATTATTTCTGTTGGAAAACTTGACGGGTTGCGTGCTTAGATCATCTTAATGATGCATGACTAATTTCAGGAACTCTTTGAAGGTTATTACTTCTGTCAGGCACAAAGAGAAGAATTCATTCAAAGGGCTAAGCCATATAAGGACCATCCGACAATTCTGAGGTAAAAGCACTGAAATGTTGCTTCTGCAATCTGCTTCTCAATCAGTGCTTGTGTGCCAATCAGTGAAACCATATAATCGTGCTGTTTAAGGGACCGATGAACGAATATTGTCTGTCTTTTATACTAATCATTCTGAATTGAATCTTATTTGTCTTTCAATCTACATAATATAGGATGCAGAAACTTGCAAAAGAGTTAGGTGTAGTCATACCAGTTAGCTTCTATGAGGAGGCAAACAATGCACATTACAATTCAATAGCCATAATTGATGCTGATGGGAGTGATCTTGGGATTTATAGAAAATCCCATATTCCAGATGGACCAGGTATCCAATGTTCAGGTTATTTATGCACCATTTAGTATGTGTACAATTGTCCTAACTCATCAAATAATCCCCTCTATAGGTTACCAGGAAAAGTTCTATTTCAATCCCGGAGACACTGGATTTAAGGTGGGTGCTTGGGATAGCCTTAGATGATGTTCTTTTTTTTTTTCCCTTTTAATAACCTTTGTTTTGTGGTTCTTTTTCATGACCTGTGTATGTTGAGTAACATTGAAGCTTTGCCTAGCAGGTTTTCCAGACTAAATTCGCAAAGATTGGAGTTGGTAAGAACTTGCAATTACTATGACTGTTTACATTCTGTTCTTTTGACATGTACTCTTCGAAGTATATCTTGAACCTTTATTTAGTGTGGGAGTATGAAGATTTCTCTGACAGGTTGAAAACTTTTAAATCTATAACAAAATTACTAATTTTGACTTTAGCTTTACTATAGCTACCAAACATTTTAGAAGGTGCAGTTTTTCTTCGTTCTTCCTGACAGGAAACTGAACTGAAGGAATCAAAGACTGAACCTGACAATTCTTTTATTTTAAAATCAATTTTTATGTCAGCTATTTGCTGGGACCAGTGGTTTCCTGAGGCAGCCCGAGCAATGGTGCTTCAAGGTGCTGAGATTTTATTTTACCCTACTGCTATTGGGTCTGAACCTCAAGACCCAAGTCTTGACTCTCGCGAACATTGGAAGCGGGTAATGCAAGGACATGCTGGGGCTAATTTGGTAGGTTTGTATACTTGCTAACTACCCACATGTTACGTTTGAATTATAATACATGTGAAAAAAGGAAAATGCAGGTACCTCTTGTGGCTTCAAAAGGAAAATTTTTTTTTGGGTCATCTTTTTTATATACAATGCTTAAACTTTCCGACCTATTGGATCAAATAATTTTGGAAAATGCAGGTACCTCTTGTGGCTTCAAATAGGATAGGGAAGGAGGTAATTGAGACTGAGCATGGGAAAAGTGCCATAACATTTTATGGAAACTCCTTCATAGCAGGTAATCTCACGGAACTGTTTTCTTTTCTGTGCAGTATGCCTTACTCCTTGATCAGTGAGGAAATGCACTTGGATGAAAAAGAATGATATGCCTTTGGACAAATTACAACAACCTCCTTTAAAGTCTGTTGATAGTACACCTTTTCGCTCCTAGATTTTAAAATTACACCTACCTTCCCTAATTATTTAAAGATTGTTACAAAAACATCCCTTATCAATAATAAACTATTAATAATAATATAAAAGATATTTTGTTGAAAATAAGAAATATTTGAAATTACTATTGTACCCATCTAATTTGTAAAGAATGCCATTCAGATAAGACTAAAAAATTTCTAGATTTCCTCACTTTCCTGGAAAGTATCCAAACAAATTCCTCACAATCCATCATCATCATCATCCATCCCCTCCATAAAAGTTCATCTTCCCCCGTATCCAAATAATAATCCAAACACTTCAACGCATTTTGTCACCCACATACAGAAACCAGGCCTTACATACCAGCAAATAACCATAAGAGTCCCAGAAATTGTTGTTGGCACAAAGGTATGGGATCCTCCAACAACCACAGGTGAACGAGTCCCAAAGTATGTTTGGAAGAATGCGTTTGTGCCAGCCACAAACTGTATAGTTTGAGTCACTTCTGCTTTCTCTTCCTATTGAAGCAAAACTGCAATCTTTGTTAGTTTTATGAACCACACAACATTCAAAACCATTTGCTTTTTCTCCTTTTTTCGCCATTTGTCTCTCTGTCATGACTCATGACTTACACTTCCACCTCCCGTTTGCGGAACTAGAGAACTCAGAATTAGATCAGTTATGCCAAGCATCATCAGGTAATGTTGGAATCTAAGTAGAACTTGCCTCTGCCTTTGCCTTGCTGCCAGAACCACTGCCACCTCTGTGAGTTGTGCTTCCACGGAGCACCGTCACAAACCCGTATCTACCACTGAAGTTCCCTCACCTCCACCATAGCTCACCACCACGTGGAGCAACAATGATTCACATCATCCACAGTGGTTGCTCCCTCTTCCCGTTGATGCACTGCGACCACATCACCATTGTCATGCTGGGTTGATGGTGGTTAAGGTGGTTATGCCGATGCAAGTGGTGGTGGTTTGAGGAGGTGATGGTCGGGGATATTGTTACGGAAGGTGGGGTTGGGTTTGGGGATAATTTGGGGATTTTAAAAAAATATTTAACAGATATTAATTTTATTTATTTAAAGGAGATAGATGTAATTTTAAAATTTATAAGAGAGCGATTGTAATATCAACTGACCTCAAGGGAGGTCGGTGTAATTTGGCCTGTGCCTTTTTACACACTCATTTCAAACTTTGACCAAGCTTTATATATAACGGGTTTAGTTTTATTTCTTCATATCCTTGGAAAGATTTTTCAGATGCAGGCATAACTAGTCTGTATATGTTTTTGTCTTCTCTTTGAACAAGCAGGACCAACTGGAGAAATTGTTTCAGCTGCTGATGATAAAGAGGAAGCTGTTCTTATTGCTGAATTTGATCTGGACAAGATCAAATCCCAGAGGCATTGTTGGGGGGTATTTCGTGATCGTCGTCCGGATCTGTATAAGGTGCTTTTAACATTAGATGGCTGCAATCCTGTCCTGTGATAGATAAATCTTTTTACTGTGATTGCTCAAGAATCATAGCTAGGATAGTTTAAGCTTTTACATGCTTCCAGAGCACGTATCACCCACCAAGAAAGGCGAGAACAAGGAAGTGCACAAAATATCATCAGCCACTTCAATGTAACTGAATAAATATGTCGGAATTTCAGGTCACTCAGTGAAGTAATTTACTGTTTTGCACAACATTTTCAACATGAATGATTCAGTTGAATAACTTCGAACCATGTATTAACATTAATTTATGCAACTTCCATGGGCACAGTTTTGCAGCTTCCTCCCCTGTTAGCTTCTCATAATTTTAGCTAGATTATTCTTGCATTTTGCAAGCTCATTTGGCTGAGCTTTTGGGATATGTGAAGTAGTAGCAGAAACTTACCGTATTTGTTACCCTTCGTGTATTGTGTGTTATTTGAAAACTTCAATTAAGCATCAACGAGAGACTCAACAGGGTTTATGTTAAAAACGACTGAGAATTTTTCTTCTTTATCATTTCTAAAAAAATATTTTATTTGTTTTTTAACTCCAGTCTTTTGACATGATAATGTAAAGAGTGAATGTCTAATTTGTTCCTCGATACATAAATAAATTGTTTCGGACAAATTGGCTCTTCAAGAAAAAATAATTTTTTAATAATATATAAAAATAGGTTAAATTGATCCCTAGAAAAATATAAACAGAATAAATAAATTTGTCAAAATATTGAGGGAGAAATAATTTGTCCCATGTTTTTAATTAAGAAAGCTCACAAAAATACATTCTCTTTCTTTTTCTGGACTATTTAGTCAACCTATTTAATGATTTTTTCTAAAATAGGAAAATATGAATTTCAAAATGTTTGTACATGTTTAATTAAAAATTTAAAATAAGGGAGAACAACTAATCAGTTAAAGCATTGAGCATTTCAAACCCACCCTTAACATAATCCCAGTTTGTGCGTTAAGTATGTCTACTTCCTACACTAATCAGTCAGAGCATAAGTGACGTTCATTTTTTTCCTCTAAAATACCACGGTCCTGAATCACATCACATATTACATGCTCTTATTGGGTGTCCTTTTTCTTGAAAAAAAAAATCTCCTTTTTTCATATGTGCTATTGTGGTTTTGGGTTCTGGATTCTTATTTATCTCTATAAATTATCTCTTTTTCCTTTGTTTTATCTTCTTATTTTCTGCAGTTAAGAATTTGTGCAAAACATGTTGTATGATTTCCAAATGTTTAATTAGGCCAAAGCCCAAAGATATGTGAAAGAGAGTGCTATATGATGATACATTTAACAAATTTCCCGAGTGCAATTTGCTAGTCTAAGAACATAGTAATGCTAGTAGCAACACACATCACCCCCCACTCTCGGCTTTTCACACACACACACACATATACACGTTCCTTTTCAAATGTTGCCACCTAAACTAAATGTGAGGAGATCGATGTATACCTAAATGTGTGCATCAACCATTACTTGAAAGGAATTTTGTGAGCAGATTCTAAGAAATATATTCACGTTCCCTTATATTAGTTACATATTATCTTCTAAATCGGTATACCTTTTTATTTCTTCCTCATAGATGAAGTAGAGTCTTAGTTAAACATTTTTACCATTTTCTCAGCAAGAGTATTGAAATCCATGGCAGAGCAGAGATTTGAGAGAGTGAAGAGAAAATGTAGAAGAATAAATTTACGATGAGAATGAAAAGTGAAAAAGGTGATTATAGAAGTTCTACCATATCACTCATATAGTAAGAGGAATCACCATAACCTTCTAACCAATCCTAATTAACAAGTTGTAACAAACTAACAAAACCCTAATTAACAAATTGTAACAAACTTTCATTGGAAAAAGGAATGGTTTGAGGTAATGTTATTGTTGCTGACAAGAGTTTTGGAAATGGATTAAAGAAGTATAATAGCACCTTAATCCTTGGATTCGTAAGCTTGTGAGGAGGTGGTGAGAAAATGGTAAAGTTAAGAACTTTCTCCCATGTGGCAGCAGAAGAGCAGTATCAAAGTAGCCAGAGATGATGATAGATGAATGGAAGCCTTTTCTTTTCCCTCTATGCCAAGACGCAGTGTCAATGTCTCTCTCTCTTCTACTCTCGGCTTTCCAGAATAAAGGCATCTTTCTGGTTGCCCTTTATTGATTGTGGGTGTCATTGTAAAGCGGGTCGTGAGCTATAGGTTATGGTCTTGATGCTGTGTTCTCGTTGCTCTATGTATGTGTGTTCCTGTTCCATTGTACGTCTGTGTCTGAATGAATTGAGGGGCGTTGGGAGTGAGCTCTTCCTTTTAAGATGGGGCTTGCGTGTGGTCTCGTGGCTTCCCGTCCCATAGCTTTGGGACCAAGAAAAGGGGAGCTGCGCCACACTACCAGCTACATGTGATGGAACAACATGAATAGTATGTGAAAAGACATGAAAGGGTGACATATGTACATCAAGACAAGAATTGGCCTTTTGAGTAGATGAACTAGCCTAGCTTTTGGTTTGGGGCTACGGAGAGCTCCTAAAAAGGCTTCAGCTATTTTGTAACAAAGGGGTTAAGGAAAGCTTGGTTCTTTACCATATATAGATAGCTTCAGCTATTTTGTAACAAAGGGGTTAAGGAAAGCTTGGTTCTTTACCATATATAGGTTCTCTCTTTCTCTCTTTGCTAACTGGACGACGTCCTTACTAGGCAAACCGAAAGAAATGATTTTTTACATCTCTTTGGACTGCCCCTTATAGGCCCAAATTCATAGGCAGAGGTAAGAAAACCCCAAAGCCTATCATGTCACATGTAGAATTAGTTCCCTAGATCCTAATATCAATCTTTCAAGATTACACCATAATGAATTTCATTCCATGTACCCATTTATTTGAAAGGCTCATATTAGCATTTATTTTCTTGGCCGCTATCATCATGATTAGTTTTTCTTTAATCATGTTCTACACTGATTAATAAAAAAGGATCCGGAACAGTTATAAATCAACTGTTATCACATCTGGCATGAATTCGAATAGGGATCTTGTATACAAATAGTCAAAATCTACTCCATTGAAAATTGAACTTGAAACTGAATATGGTCTTGGACCTGACAGATGAAAGATTGCAATTTTCTTAGCAATTCTCCAATATTAGAGGACACAAAAGATGTAAAAGTTAAAGCCAGCATGCATAAAAGAGTAGACAACCATATACAATATTTCAAATATCGATCATTTATCTTATATCCTTAAACCCCTCGAGAAGAAAATATCTTGAATCTTCAAATTTCCAGGCTTTGATCAAGTGACTTGATATGTGTTTGAACTTTTTTTTTGTGTGGTTTCCAAGGCCATGCTGACTAATTCTTTTAAGACGAGAGCTTTTTTAAAGGGATAAATCTCTGACTATGAAATCTTTTCTATACACACAATCAGGAATTAAATTTCTGACTATATGTTTAAGAAGTTGGGTTAGCTACCATTTGTTGTAGGACTCGTGTTTGAAGTTTAGTTCAGAATTCCAAAATTATGATTTAAACAAAATGACCTTAGAAAAATTAGAATAAAAAACGAAGCAGCTTTTGCCCAAGTTTAGACATTTCCAGTCAAGAAACCGAACATGCTAATTATTCACTTAAGCATTCATCTATTTTTCTTCATTTACATATCTTTCTCACAACAATCATTCTCATTCTCTTTTCCCGTGTTTTCTTCTTCCTCCTCTATAAATCCTTCATCCTCCTCCTCCTCCTCCTCCTCCTCCTCCTCATCATCATCATAATCTTCATCTTCTTCGATAAACTCATCTTCAGGCTGAATAAAGTGCAGCTTCAGCCTTCCATCCTCTCTATAAGCATGCAAAAGCTCCTGGGTTGGTATCCTTATCTCTTTCAGGACAAACCTCCCATTACTCCTGAAGGACTTGAAGAAAATCCAAGGCTTCCCACTCCTCCCTATGCATGAAATTGGAGGAGGGTACCCACTCCCACTGACCCTTGACCTCCTGCATTCCCTATGTGAATCTTCTTCTAAAGCAACGACATGCTTTTTGACACCCTCTTTCTCACTCCGATGATGATCACTTTGCCAACAACATCCACACTTCAAGTCCTCAACATCATCTGAGCTCTCAAAGCCAAGGCCTTCAGTGCAAAGCTGCAAGCTCTCAGAACTCAAAGATGAAAAGCTGTCACTGCTTTTGTGCCTGTTGTTGGTGTGGTTCGATGTTGGGGTGCCTGAAACAGAAGCAGACGATGATGATGGAGTTTGGTTGGTATAATCTTCATTCTGGTTTAGCTTTGTGTGGTTTGTCTTTATGGATGATGATATTGGACTCTCCTTGAAATGGAGTTCACCAAATATCTCAGTTAAAGAAGAGGGTTGCTCTAAGGACTTTACAGGTTTGATTTGGTTCGATGAGAGGGATTCAATCAGTGTTGGGTTTTCTGGCAATAGCGTATCAAAGATGTGTTGAAGGCTCCCACAAGCTGCCATAGAGCTAATGGCTTTGCTTGCTATCCAGTGTTATGCATGTTTGGTGCGTGCTTTGTATAGAGAACAGCACGAAAAGAAAGAAAAGGAAAGGATGCTCACCTTTTCGTTTGGTGGTTGAGTGAGATAAAGATAAAAATGGGGAAAAGATGCACGAAAATAACATGAGCTGAAGAGGGAAGGGGAAAAAGAAAAATCAAGAGGAGAAGATGCTATTATGTAGGTAAGAAGTTCTGATTTTTTGGTATCTTTATTTTTTCCTTTGATGGTGGAATATATAAATGGGTGGTTATGCTTACGCAGCTTAGTCAGGATTTGGTGGCCATAAACGTCCCTAGTAAATAGTGTGATGAGATTTATCTTGCTCTACCACTATATCTAGGGAGACTTTTGGGGTTGGATTCTCAAAGTCATCATAGTACCCTCATCCTTATTAAAAGTGCATCCAACCTGAAAATTACCTCTATTCCACGGTCATGGAAATGACTTGATGGCTTGGTATTTTGCAAAACCGGGACCAAGTCTTGGTTGTGATTGTGATACACAAAATTGCAACAGATAACAAATCTTTAACGTTCTACGCTTTTACCTAAATACAAATCTTTAGTCTTTGAAAAGGTATAGCCGTGAACTTGCCAGTGCAGATGGCAATAACATTCACCATTCCCTTTAGGAAAGGATATCAGGACCACACTTTCTTGGAATGTGATTAGCGGTAGATTTTGAGCAATGTTCCGATCCTTTCATGGTGCCGTCCAGAGAGAATGATGATGTGAACGGCAAGACTATTTGTACACATACTCAAAGGTATAACCACACCCTTCAATCCTATCTTTGAATTTTCACATACTTAGAGTCAACCACTTTATTAGCTACCCAAGTGGCTCTACGCCATTGAATATTACAGGCAACGTGGCATGATTATGTGCACTATGCCATGTGAAAGGTGGTGATTCAACACTTACCACATTATCAGGTTCGTGCTTACCAAAGTTAAACCATGAAATGTGAGGATGATAAGAGACTACCAAGTCTTAGTTCATACGGTAATATCTTTGGAAAAACTCTTGGATGAAAGTATCATGTTATGAAAAAATAAATACAAAAGTAAAATTAATATATGTAATAATATAAATAATGATATAAATAATGCTAAATCCTACTATACTGAAATTTTGTAGTTTTCTCTTTCATAATATAATACTCGTATCAAATATCTGTTCAATTGGTGCTAATGTGTTAGCTAGTTAAACTCTACAATGAACAATCACATGCTGTTTTCTGCACTAGAGGGTAGGGCAACAGAATAGAATGGCCACAAACCCATAGAACCTTCGCACGCTTGGCTTCAAGTTCTACAACTCCCACTCGTGATTTTCATTTATCATTTGCTGGAACGATCATGAGGAATATTCGGTGAAATCCTTTATAGTTGCCTGCTCCCTTTTTAGAAAAATGGTTGGCTCTTGTTACCTTATCCTAATGCACACACAAATTAACCCATAGAACCTATTTGGTGGGAAAGTAGCTTGCAACGTTTTCTGTTACTTCAATACTGTTGTGTGGTTTTCTTTTCTCGTGATATTTTTTTCCCGCAGAATTGGACTACTCTTTGTGGACCTGGCACCTCACAATCATGCAGTTGTGTTGTTTTCATTGAAGTTTGAAGTGAAGTTTTACTTCCACTAGCATGGACTATTAAAAAAAAAGAAAAAGGCTATAGTACTCTAAACTCGTAGCATGTCATATTACCATATATTTTACTTATGTAAGATTGTTGGAGGTGCAACATTGACAGATGAATTGATGATTCAGGAATAGTTGCGTAACACATGTAAACACACAGGAAATGAGATTTCATTACAATGTTAGTGTGATAACAGTGCTATACTTGGGATGATCAGATAAGTTAAGCAAACCAGGAAATAATGAAAACATGCAGGGACCACTTATACAAACTACCCCTAGCAATTTGCAACTTCATACTTGAAACAAACAATGCCACGGAACCAGAATAATCAAATTTACACTTGAGTTATTATTATTATTATTATTTTCATCTCCAGGGTTCTATCCTCTTTTTCTCAACAGGCACTGTTTCATGGATCACATGTTCCTGACCTTTGGTTTTTTTGGACCCTTTTCTAGAATTTGAACTACTTGATTGGCCAGTCTTACTCTTGCCCTTGCTTCCTTTGGGTGGAAACTCACAGTACAAATCCCCATGACAAACTATATTCTCTGAAGTGCTTATCAAACTGTCAGATTCTCCTCCAGTTAAGGAGTTGTTTGGGAAGGATTCAGGGGGACATTCTAAGACAATTTCCTCAGGAACACAGTTTTCCAGAGCCTCTTCATTTTGTGCAGAAGTATCTTGCTGTTGCTGGCAAGACTCCCAAAGGCTATGATCTCCATTCTCATCACAAGGTTCTAAATATGATCTAGGATGCAATTCAACCACAGAATCCTTTCTTTCCCGCAGTGTCCTTACTATAAGTGTCTTCAAGAGGTTCATCACTTGAACTGCATACATCAATGCAGTGATAGGGTCTGCCATCTGCAATCAGAAAAAGCAAATACTTTCATTGACTCAAATCTACCATCAGAGAAACTATCACATTAGCATCTTTATTTTGGAGAAGCAAAACAAAATAAGAACTTCACTTTGTAGAAAACACAAAATATATGGGACTACTTTTCTATGTATTTTCTTCCCCCGTTACTCGAGATCTAAACAATTATCGGGACTCACCTGAGTCATGTTTGGAGCAAAAACCATGGCAATATTGCGTGCATTCATCTTATTCACATTTTCGTGTTCGACTACATCAGCCATCAGATTGATGGCCCAGTCCAAGAGGGCAGCTTCAGTATGAGGTAGATGCCTAGCTAGTTCAGTACATTCCTGTTCACTTTGGCATTTCAGTACCTGCTCTTGAGATAATGAATCCAGAACGCCAGTAGGAAGTTCCCTAAACCAAGCCTTGCAAAGTACAAGAATACCAAACAAAATATAGTGCAAAATGAGAATAAACTATACATCATAACACATTGCACATATCCTTTCACGCCAAAACAAATTCACAAACAAATAACGGATTTAAGCAGCATCCCAATAGCATTTCCTAGCATGTACCTTGTATCCCTTCATAAACAAGACTGGTTTGTAGCTACACAAGATTGCAATTAAATGGCAATGGATTTGATGCGTACTTGCTTGGACAGAACTAGACCAATACCTGTGACAGTTCCAATTAGTGCAGTACTGCTACAGGTTCATGAAGCCTCACTAGGTAAACTTGTGAATTGTGATATTTGTTCCTAAAGACATGAAATATTGGCTGGCAGTGGCTAACGGTAAATAAATTGGAAGGTTAAGATGGCAACAGAGGTGGACGTGGATGCAGTTGATCAGGATTGCACGGTGTGACACTAGGAAAGGGTAAACATATAGTACAATTAAGGTTAGCATTGAGCTTGTCTACGATCAACAAAAATGGAAAAGAGAGATTTGTTTTGGTTAAGGATCATTTCAAAGGTGTAAATGCATGATGATCATGAAATTCTTGACAAATAAACGGTACAACAGGATCACAATTCACATCACAGGACATCTATTTCCGACAACTAGCTTACCAGATACTCTATGCCCCAAATATTGCATGGCGAGACAGCTCTGTTGTTCAACAGATCATTGCTTCAATGATGAGTCAAATCCACTTTGAAATAACGCTCACTTGTCTCATTTATTGCCTAGACTAGACACACAACCGTTTGCTGTTGGCAAGTTCCTTTGTCTAACAAACTCCATTTTGAGTGGATACTATGTACACATAATTCTATCATTTGTCAGATCAATTAAAACAAAAAAAAAAAATCAATAGTTTTGGTCCCTTTTGAAACTAGCTTTAAAAATCACAAACTCTACAAGCAAAACTATTCACCTTAAACATAGTGCAAAGGAGATAATTTTTATCCATGTGATCATTCAGATCAATTCACTAAACAAGCACATAGTAACAGAAGCAGAGAAACCAGAGGCAATTATGTTGCAGTGTTATACCTTAATTAATCCTGCCAAACAATGCACATCAACGCCTTCTGGGACCACTCCCAAATTCAGTTGATCCCTAACATATTCCTCCTGACTATTGTCTGCGTTAATTCTGAAAATTCCCTCAGCCTGCACAAGTAAATTCAACTGTTCAATCAATCTCAAGACCATTAAGGCAGTGAATCATGAAGCACGACGATCTTTTTGGCTTGTTTCATGCAAATTGCAATCAATAATCATCAGCACCATGTGAATAAAAATTAGATTAGAGGAAGATCTCAGGTAGGTGATGATGAACCTGGAGCCCTCCTTGAGCATACAAATGCCTTTGCATTAGCAACAGAATTGTCGGCACACTGTTCCCCCTTGAGTCATACGATAACTGCATGGATTCTGTTGAAACTCCAAAAACAGATGCACTACACGTGAAAATAAAAGACAAAAGAAAAACACAACAAAAAGCACACACCGATCAGATTAGTGAAAGAAAAGGGTTATATGTAAACTTACAATGCTAATCCGTAAACTTACAATGCTAATCCAAACAATGACACATATAAATCAAGAAGAAGTATATTATTAATAATGAACAATAGAATTAACGAGCATATATTATTATTACCTGGCACTGGGAGGCCTTCTGGGGACTTCAGGTTCGAATTCAACAGGCAAACCCAGGAAACCATTGAAGCGATCAAAGGTGACATGCGCAACATGGCGCACGTTTGTTGGGGATCCGATGTCCATGGCGCAAAAAGGGGTCACCAGAAGCACCAAGAGAGGAAGAAGGTGTGAGTGTAAGTGGAGGTCGGACAATGGCATGAAGAGGAAGAGAGAAAAGAGGTTGTTGTGTTTGTTGTTGATGTTGCTGTCCTTAGTGATGAAGCAAAAATGGGAGTGAGAAGACCTAAGTCATGGCTGGCAATGAAAGAGGCCTTTACTTGGAATATAAAAAACGAAACACCCCAACCCCAACAAAAGACTATAGTTTTGTGATTTAAGAAAGGGATGATATATTTGCTATGAGCAAGCAAATAGGGAAATTTGTATTTAACTGTGAATGTGAGGAGAGAAAGAGAGAAAGAGTTGGCATTGGTTTTGGTTTGAGTGTTGAGCTTGAGTTGGGTTGAAGAAAAGTGTTTGGAACTATGTGGGACGTGAGAATCATTAACTAACTGAATTGTGTTTTTTTTATACGTATGACTAATAACTAATGTTGCGTGGTGTGGAGCGTTGAATAAGCAATCACCACTTGTGTCTCTCAGTGTTAGACAGACAATAGAGAGAGAGAGAGAGAGAGATGTATAAACAAAGACAGGGAGGGGAACAAAGAGTAGAAGTAAAGGCATCAAGATGGAGAAAGTGGTGGGAGAGATGAATTCAAAGTGTGCGAAAACTTGCAACATTGACCTCTGGCAGAGTAGTTTATTCCGTTGCGAAACTTAATGAAAAATGAAAGTTAAACCGAATTTATTTATAAATTTAAGTTTTGATGCATTTGTATTCAATCGGGCAAAAAATATATAAATAAAAGGATTTAATAGAATACTATTGAAATAAATTTTATGGTATTTAGCACACACAAATTAAACTATGTATTTATTATATAATATACATATTGAGTATTAAAAAGGTTTATGCAAGATATCTAATTAAGGCATCGATGAGTACATTAACTAATAAGAATTGTTCTAACTTAATTAGAGCATCAGATATATGCAAACTACGTCAAAATATGGAAGGGAGAACTTTGTTGCTTTACTGCTTTAGTGGTCGACAAATTTGATACACGATGGCACTCACTTTTTTTTTTGGGTAGATTCGTAGATTTTTTTGGTAGATATTCATCTTTTTCTAAACACGCTAACATGTAACTAAGAGCATTTAATTATTAAAACCATAATTCAAAAATTATATAAAACTATACGATTAGTTGATAATTGGCTTGACGTCCCTTTTTTTTTCGGATGAATTGATAGTTGGCTTGATAACATGCAATTACATGGGAAAATCAATTCAGATTTCAGAAGATGCATTAACATTAATTTACTCTACACAGTTATTGTTCAAACTTCAAAGTCGTACGTGAAGGGGAAAAGAGAAATTTAAATTTTTTTTTTTTAAAAAAAGTACCAGCCATTTCAGCTGCATGATTCTCTGACGTTGAACAATGCCACTGGTTCAACTCATGAGAAATTGAGAATCTCCCCCACCCTATTAGTTCTTCCACTCTGCTTGTTTCCTGAGACTGCAACACCAGAGAGAGAGAGAGAGAGAAACAGAAAAATCGAAAGTGAGAGCAGTGAAGGATCCAATGCTTTGCGGAGTGACCGTGACGCCGTTCGCCGCCGTCGATGACAACGGCCGGTAACCTCTTGCCACTGTGCGAGAACTTCATAACTTACTTCAACACCGTGCACTCGCTACACGATGTTACGCGTTAGTCTCATCTACTAGTCCACATTCTTGCGCCGAGATGATGTCTTCCTACACGGATCTTGAACTTTCCCAAGGGAACATAACAGCAACTTCGCACTCCCTTCTCTCTTTTTTTTTTCCCCCGCCGTTCATCTCCGATTATGTTAATCTATCTTGTGGATTACGTTAATTATTCATTGATTGTTGTTTCTTGATTTCAGAGAAAGCTGAAACGCAAGCTCGTCCGGTTTAGGTTGCTGCTCTTGACTTGTCATGTAAATTTCTGTTTTCTTACTCTTTTATTTCTTTCATTTTTTTTTTAAATTTTTTTGGCATTACATCGCTTCGTGTTTTTGTTATGATTGCAATGTTCTTGTAGCCGAGTGTTATGTGAATGCTTGGTTTTTAAGAATTTCGTGGATGGTTCAGTGAGGTTGCTTGATTAGGAATTTTGTGCTTCTTTTTTTTTCTTTTTTTAGTGTTGATTGCAACTTATGCATATCTTTAGTTCGTTCATTGAGTGTGACTTGCCTCAGCGATTATCTTGATTCATGAATTGGTAATATTGTAATTAAAACTTAACTCAGCTGTCAATGCGACCTGTGAAATCACGATCATGGTTTCTGACTGGCGTGTTTTCTTTACTAGCATCCCCTAGTTTCTGTTAGTAAATGGTTAACGAGACCTTTGGCTGTTTTGTAGTTACTCTTCATTCTTTTTGCCTTAACAACCCCATTTCGAGAGTAAAATGCCATTTTGCTCCCTAAATTATAGGCGTGTTCAATTTTACTTCCTAAAATTTCTAAATTATATGTTTAGTTTCTGAAATTACATTTCGTAGGTCATATTAGTCCTTAGTCAAACATGTTAAGCTTAGAGACTGATTCACAGTGTAATTAAATGATACCAATATATGGTAATGAGTACCAAAATAAATTCGATAAAATTAAATCTACTAAATCAGTAATAAATATCAAGATGAATAGTAATTCACGGTGAGACCCGCTGATCACTATTCATGCTAGAACCCACTTGTCATTATTTACGTGAACATCTGCATCACTATTTACTAGAGTGAGACCCACATCACTATTCATGCTAACAAAATATATCAAAAAATATGCACACTGAATTTTTTTAACGTGGAAACCCCTAAATACCGGAGGAAAAGCTACGGGACAAATTCCAAAAAATATTCCACTATATTCAGAATAATTACACAATATCCTTTCCACACTCTCCAACCCAAGAGGTAAATATAGTATTTTCCGATGAGAACTCTTCTATTCAAATACTACACTTTTGCAGTACCAAAGAGTAATAAATATGATACTTAAAAAATATTCCCGGTGTATTTGCCCACACTCTACACTCTCTGGGATTTACTCACACTCTCTATTTTTTGCTCTCGTTCTCAGAAAAATAACACACTCTTTATGTATTTTTCTCTTCTGCAGCTCTCAAATTCGCTGCTTCAATGCTCCTTCAATTGCATCTATTGCCTCTATTTATAGAGGGAGTTTCACCCGTACACAGTAATTTTTTTACTGTTCATGCAAAAAATTCTCTCCCTACACCTAATTTTCTTCACTCGTTAATAGTATTTTACTATTCACACATTGAAATCTCGCTTTCAATTTTTGCAGCTTCTAGAATAGAGGCTGGATCCTACAAAACAATCATCAGTCAAATGTTATATTTTCCTGGCGTGGCATGTTAAGTGACATATGGCATGCTAAGTGACATGTGACATGCTGACATGGCACAGATTAAAATAGGTTCAGATTAGTCCTTGAAATTTTTTAAAATATGTCAAAAATAGCCCTCGAAATTTTCTAAAATGTGTCAAAATAGTCCCTGAAATTTTCTAAAATGTATCAAAAAAGTCTCGAATCCCAAATTTCTACTCTTTTAGTTCAAAAAATCCAAATCCTTGATAAATCTTAAACCCATTTATTTCTCCCTCTTTTTCACATCTTATTTAAATAATTCAAATTTTTAAATATCCTAAATATAATTAAGAGCTTGATTAGTCTAAATTTGAGACCCTCCATGTTTAGCCAACATAATTAATTTATTAGTTATTATATTACATTTCTTGGAATAAAATGGGTATCAAAATATTAAAAATAGGATTCAAGAGAAACATTATATCATCAAGCGTGGATGAAGTTTTTCAAGGGCCTCTTTAGAATATTTTAATTGTAATTTGGGAAGAAATTTGGTATTAAAAGAATCTAGTATGACAATAAAAAGAAACTCTACTTTCATGTCAAACGTACTCGCAAACTATCTCAAATATGAGAGTTTTTATTGAGTTTAAGTAGAGAGTTGTGTCTCTTATTCCACCTCAACGATAGTGGGTCATAGAGAATGACTGCCTCTTAGAAATGTTGATGCGAATAGAGCGAATAGAGTCCAAAGTTCCCGTGAAGATTAAATCCTTTATCTAGACAATTGTGCTTAATAGAATTAATACCAATGATATGTTGTAGTTTGAAGGCCAGAAAAGGCTATTTCCCTTTACATGTGTTTTATGTGTAGTGCTTGCTCGGAATCAATCACACAACTGCTTTTGCATTGCTTAGTGGCTGACTCTTTGTGGAATTCTTTGTTTGGTCTTTTTGGCGAATGTTGGGTGTGTCCTAAAACCATGGACCAATTCCTTTTGACTAAAAGAGGTCAAATCCCTATGGCAATGCGTTATCTTTGCAGTTATTTGGTGTATATGATTAGAGTATAACTCTTGCATTTTTCATGGTAGACATTCGGATAAACAGATTTTGTAGGATAAAATTAGACGCTTAGCATCTATTTAGTGTAAGGCACATGACTTATGACCTTTTAAGAGGGGTTTCCATCTCTCATATGATAAGAGATTATAAAGCTTTGATCTTTTGATATTTTTCTTGTTTTTCTTTTGCTTTCATCAGGATCTCTTGTCCTCTTCACTATATGTTATTCTTCTCTTCTTCTATTGATGCTAATGGAACTTCCTCCATCCAAAAACAAAAACTTGAACAGCTGAACATGAGTTTACATATTTCTTATAAATAAACCGCCCTTTACCCTTATTAAACACAGATGTTATGATTATCTCAGAATTTAATAAAACTGTCGGCTAAATGTTTAGCTTCAGATTTCTCTTAAATGCCCTTTGATCCATGTAGCAAACATCACTTAAGGGAACAAGGTTTAGTTGTTGTTATTGAGTAAGGAAATGCTAGAGTTTGTATGGATTACATGAATCAAGAGGGAAGAAAATTGATTAGACATGCAGGCATTTTAGTGTATTGTTCTATCATTACTATCATCATTTATCTTCTATAATATAATATCTTTTTTGTTATATGCCCAGTACAACTCTTGCCTGATGCATGTCCTGTTCTAATTATGGTTTACTGTTACATGTTGACAGAAATAATTCAGAGCTTCCTATGCTGGGTTTCATTTTAGTACAAAGTTGTAGCTCCTCATCAAGAACTTTAAAGTCAAGGGATTTCTACAAGTAATTATGGTAAGTCCATCAGATTAATGTCTATTAGGTTGTTTAAATGCATCTTCTCCCAGAATAAATGGATCTCCCATATTACTTAGACACCGTCAAATTCTTGGCAAAGCTCATCAAATGACTTAGTTATTCTAGTATACTTATTGATAAAGAACCAAGCATTCCCTTAGGCTGAACCTTGCAGTTTGATATTGCTTAGAAAGAACACCAATGAACTTTATGACAGAGTTGATCCTGAAGTTCTGGAATCTTTCAGGTTCACAAGGTCTGATCCAACTTCCCCTCCCTTGAAGAAAAGTTAAATCCGTGCATGGCATGCTTTCCTAACTTGCTCTTTGATCTTCCAACTTCCGGTAAAATAAACTATTGCGACAATTTATCATCTTCAATTTATTTTTCTAGTTAACTATACTAACTGTATTTGCAGGTTATATTAGCATCTTTGGGGGAAAGAGTATGTTATAATAATGGTATGATGGCTTCAATCATGGAGGCTTCTACCATGGTGGCTTCCAACTTGGAGACTTTTAGTATGGTGGCTTCAAACAAGGAAGATTCAAACATGGAAGCTTCAAGCATGGTGGCTTCAATCTTTAACCATGGTGTGCACTTCAAGCTCTATTTATAGAGCTTGATTCATCAAGCTTAATACACCAATAATCCATTCCTCTCTTCCATTATTCTAAGTATTTAAAGAGTATTTTATTTCCTTTGTTTTCTCTTTATATTGAGAGTTAAGAGTATACATTGTTGAGAGAAACACTGTAAGGTATTTTGGGTGTATTGGGGATTAGAGTGATAAGTGGAATGTGTTCACCTTTATATCTCCATCATATTTTCATGGTGAATTATTTGGTTGTCGCATTTGCCCGTGGAGGTAGGCTTTTAAGTCGAACCACTTAAATTTCTAGTGTCATTTATTTTACGTTTCCACATATTTTATTTTGCGCTACTCTAATCCCGCCATTTCACAACAAACTGGTATCAGAGCTTTTATAGAGTTCTGGGCTAATTTGTTCAAAAATGTCTACTGCAAAAATTGATATTCAGCGATTTGATAGGCGCATTAATTTTGGAATGTGGAATATCCGCATGATGGCTGTTCTTGTACAGTAAGATGTAAAAGTAGCATTTTCTGACAAGGAAAGAGGCCTGAGACAATAAAGGAATTTGAATGCGAAGATGCCGATCAAAAGGCTTTTTCTATTATTCAGTTGTGCATTACAAACGATGTACTACAGGAGGTCCTTTCGGAGAAAACAGCAAAATCGTTGTAGACCAAGTTGGAGTCATTATATATGACTAAGACAGTGGCCAACCGTCTCGGTTATTGCAACGTCTGTACATGCTTTGTATGGCAGAAGGGACATCAATTCGGTCTGATATAGCTGAGTTCACATCACTGGTCACAGACTTGAAAAATATGGACGAGACATTTGCAAGTAAGCAACAGGCAATGATGTTGCTTTGTTCTTTACCTCCTTCATACAAGCACTTTCATGAGACGCTCATATATGGTCGTGAAAGCCTCAAAATTGATGAGGTGAAGTCTGTACTTTTAAGTTGCAATAAAACGGAGCATGATACTGGCAGTCGTGATGATACTGCATTTGACTTGGTTGCCAGAAGGAGGTCAAAGAAGATTGGATCGAGTAGTAAAGGAAGGTCTAGATCTACGTCTAGATATCGTAAAGGTAGGTGTCGATATTGCAAGATGGAAGGAAAAAAGATTCAAGAAATGCAGCAAATGTAGCTGAAAGTACTGATAATGTTCTCACAGTATCAACCAGTTCAATTGGTGATACTTGGATACTTGATTCAGGTTGTTCCTACCACATGTGTCGAAACTGGGATTGGTTTACAACTTATCGGTCAATTAGTGGTGGGGTTGTCCTTATAGCAAATGATATGCCCTGTAAGGTCATTAGCATTGGAACAATCCAAATCAAGTTACATGATGGGATTGTGAGAACGCTGACTAATGTTCGATACATACCAGACTTGAAGAAAAATCTTATATCCTTGGGCGTCTTCGATTCTCAAGGTTATAAGTATTTTGCTGAATGTGAAGTTTTAAAAATCTCCAAAGGTGCTCTTATTATGATTAAAGGAAAGTTGGTCAACGATCTTTATTTACTTCAAGGAAGTACAATTGTTGGCACTGTCTCAGTATCATCTTGTGATACCTGGTGTATACGTGGCAGCGGATGAGTCTCGTACTACCGTAGCGTCCCCTGGAACCCACCTGTGTTGTTGAGAAAGCCTCGGATAGCCGGGGAGCCTTGGAATGCGGGGTGGGTGCTATTGCTGCAGAACAAACTCACTGCAACGAGCAGGAAGGCTCGCTGCAGCGAGTATTATTTGCTACAACGAACGGGCTCGGTCACAGCATAGTGCAAAACGATGTAGTTTCGTTTAATGAGCCCCCAACTCTCATAAAACACCCTATAGTCAGGATTTCTCTTCAGAAACTCGAAACCCCTCTCCCCAAACTCTCTTCCACTCAATCCAACTCCATTCTACCTCATTCCAAGATCAAAGGTAAGAGATTCATAGGTTTTTGTTGTTCCATTCATTCCCATATGATAACCTAGACTTGGGTATTATTGTTCTCTCTATTCTTTCACATTTTTGGTATGGTATCGCAGTTTGTCTCCTTTGTTGCTAAATGGGCGAGTTCTGCAGAGGTAGACTCGCTACAACAAGGCAGCGGGTCAAGAGTCTCACTGTAGCAAGGTGTGTTCGCTGTAGCAAGTGGTCTCACTACAGTGAAGTTAGTTTGCTGCAGTGAGAGGGCCGATCACAGTTTTACTCCCCCTATGATGTTAGAGTTATGTTGAGTAGTCTCAAGGTTATCGGAAACTAATATAGAGTTTTGTGATTTCAATGTCAGACATTGGCGCCATTCATTCTATCCCGAAATCCATTGATATTAACAGCACCATTTCTTCCCTTCCAGGTGAGTGGGTTCTAGAGGATGTTTCAAAGAGATTAGAAATTTAAATGATATATATATGTTTGTCAAATAGATGTTTTTTTTTTCCACTAGAACATGAAATAATTGTTTTAATGCAAACTCATGGGACCATTGTTGCTAAACGATATTTATCAAAGAGCTAGAGTATAATTATGATTTACAGAACTATATGCCTAGAGAGACGCTAAATCAGAGTTTTAGAGAAATGACAAGTTTTATGACTTAGAGACTACACAGTAGCTATAGAGAAACAGACTGTGAGTTAATGGCAATTATTCCGTTAACCTTGGTATACCAAGTCACCTTAGGGCCAGAGAAATAATAAACGGGACCTAGTTAGATGCCCCAAAGATTTGTTATATCACATGATTTGAGTATAACCAGATATTCCTATTTCTTTATTAGCGTACTGTGGTTTTATGATTTCTACAGAACATTGATTCTAGAGCTATTTATTATTCCTATGAATATGAACTTTAAAGTTATTGTATTAACTGATTTTGATGATTTATATATATTATTATTTATTCCCTTGACTGCCCTATGAGAGGGTTATGGGTGAGGACCTACTCACTGAGTTTTAGATGAAACTCACCCCTCTCTCTTCCTCCATTACAGGTGCTGTAGACACTGTGGGTTTTTCTTTACTACCTCCTCCCCCGCTGTAGAGATTATTCAGTTGGTGAGCTTCACTTTGAAGTGAAGTACTTTTGGTATTATGTTTAGAGATAGAGTGCTCCAGTGTGCATGACGGGTAGCATCTTGGACTATAGAAATAAACTGACATGTTTTATTATGAATAATTGTATTTTCATAATTGTGGCTTTCATGGTTTATTTTATATTAAGAGCAACTCATGTATTTGATATCAGAGATCACGAGGCTTACGTAGGAATGACGATTCTTCAAATGCTGATCATGTGCCCAAGTGGGGTCGTGACACATCTACAACCAATTCAGATTCAGATACTACTTGTTTGTGGCATATGCAGCTGAGGCATATGAGTGAAACAGGAATGTCAATTTTGAGCAAGCGCGGCTTGCTAGCTAATCACAAAATCGGGAAGCTTGACTTTTGTCAACACTATGTCTACAAGAAGCAGACCAAAGTCAAGTTCAACACTAATATCTGGAGGACTAAGGGTACAACGGATTACATCCACTCTGACTTATGAGGCCTTGCACATGTTTCGTCAAAAGGTGATGCTAGATACCTATTGACATTCATTGATGATTTCTCGAGAAAGGTATAGGTTTATTTTCTGAAACACAAGAATTATGTGTTCCATACTTTCAAGAAATAGAAAGCGCTTATTGAGAACTAGACCGGCAGGAAAATCAAGCTCCTCTGAACAGATAATGGCTTGGAGTTCTGTGGAGGTCAGTTCAACAAGTTCTGTGAAAATAAAGGCATAGTAAGACATTGTATTGTGTGAAAGACTCTACAACAAAATGGAGTAGCAGGACGTATGAACAGAACTATTTCAGAAAGGGCTCACTGTATGCTCTCTAATGCTGATTTGCCTAAAGAATTTGGACTGAAGCTGTCAATATGGCTTGCTATTTGGTGAATTAGTCTCCATCAACTGCAATCGATTTGAAGATTCCTATTGAGGTATGGTCCGGTACTCCTGCTGATTATTTGAATCTGAGAATTTTCGGTTGTCCTGCATATGCTCATATTGATGATGGAAAGCTTGAGCGAAGGACACTAAAATGCATATTTCTCGGATATGAAATTAGGTGAAAGGTTATAGATTATGGTGTACAGAACCTAAGTCATCCAAATTCATAATCAGCAGAGATGTCAAGTTCAATGAATCATCCATGCTTCATCCAAAAACAGAGGTTGACGATGTAGCAAAAGACCAAGATGCTAGCAAGCATGTGGAATTTGAAGCTGAACCACCAAAGCAAATGCAAAAAGATACGTCTGATCAACCCATTCAAGAAGAAGAACAAGATACTGTTGATACTGTAGATGTAAGACAACAGTTGCAGCATTATATCCTCACTAGAGACAGAGAAAAGAGGCAAATAAAACCACTACAAAGGTATGGTCATGCAAATATAGTCTTTTTTTGCATTATCAGTAGCTGATGATATGGAATCAGAAGATCCCACCATATGCCATGAGGCTATCTCAAGTGAATAGTCTGCACAATGGATTGCTGGAATAAGTGAAGAGATGGAGTCTCTTCATAAGAACCAGACTTAGGAGTTGGTGAAACCACCTAAAAGATATAAAGTTATTAGCTGCAAATGGATTTTCAAGAAAAAAGAAGGATCCCCTGGAGTTGAACCGACTAGGTACAAAGCACGCTTAGTTGCAAAAGATTTTAGTCAAAGGGAAGGAATAGACTTCAATGAAGTATTCTCTCCTGTTGTGAGACATAGCTCTATTCGTGTGTTGCTCGCTATGGTTGCACTGTTTGACTTAGAGCTTAAACAGCTCGATGTCAAGATAGCTTTTCTTCATGGTGAGCTTAAAGAACAGGTCTATATGCAGCAACCAGAGGTTTCATTGTTCAAGGCAAAGAGAATTATGTATGTCTCTTAAAGAAATCATTATATGGGTTAAAGCAATCTCCTCGCCAGTGGTATAAGAGATTTGATACTTTCATGTTAGGTCATGGTTACTCAAAAAGTGACTATGACTGTTGTGTTTACCACAGAAAGCTCTCAGATGGTTCATTTGTTTATTTGTTGCTCTATGTTGATGACATGCTCATTGCTGCTAAGAGAATGTCTAAGATCAAGAAGTGGAAGAAGCAATTGAATGGTGAATTTGAAATGAAAGACTTGGGTGCAGCTAAGAAGATTTTGGGCATAGAAATTCACAGGGATCATCGTGTTGGCAAATTATATTTATCTCAGAAGAAGTATATTGAAAAAGTACTTGTGCGTTTTGGAATGCAAGATGCAAAGCTTGTGAATACTCCATTGGCAGTCGCACATTCACCACAGTCCACTGAAGAGGAGGAACAAATGTCACATGTTCCCTATACTAGTGCAGTTGGAAGCATAATGTATACTATGGTATGCACTTGACTAGATATTTTACATGTCGTTAGTGTTGTTAGCAGATATATGGGGCAACCTGGCAAGATGCATTGGCATGCAGTGAAATGGATACTTCGATATCTTCAAGGTACTACGGATGTTGGCCTAATATATGACAGAATTTCTAACACTGGTGATAGTGTTACTGGTTATGTTGACTCAGATTATGCTGGAGATATTAACAAAAGAATATCTCTAACAAGATATGTCTTCATGCTCTCGAGTAGTGCAATTAGTTGGAAAGTGACTTTACAGTCTACTATTGCATTATCCACTAGAGAAGTCGAATACATGGCAGCGGTAGAAGCAATAAAGGAAGCCATTTGGGTGGGCAATTTGGGCTTGGAACAAGATGTTATAACTATTTATTGTAACAGCTAAAGTGCCATATATTTGACCAAAAATCAAATATATCATGAGAGAACCAAACACATTGACGTCAGATATCACTTTATTTGAGAGATTATTTCTCAAGGTGCCATTGCGATGAAGTAGATTGGTACCTTAGATAATCCAGCAGACATGTTGACAAAGTCAATCACTGTTGCTAAGTTCAAGCATTGCTTGGACTTAGTTGGTATTCATAATATGTGAGTCTACCACTATGAGTATATTCGAGAAGGCGACTTCAAAAATTTGAAACTTGATGAAAATCAAGCCAAGGTAGAGATTTATTATAATAATGGTATGATGGCTAGATTTTTTTTTAAAAAACAAATTTTCAATTATGGAGGCTTCTACCATGGTAGCTTCAAACTTGAAGGCTTCTAGTATGGTGACTTCAAACAAGGAGGCTTCAAGCATGGTGGCTTCAATCTTCAACCATGGTATGCACTCCAAGCTCTATAAATAGAGTTTGATTCATCAAACTTAATACACCAACAATCCATTCCTCTCTTCCATTATTCTAAGTATTTAGAGAGTATTTTGTATACACTGTTGAGAGAAATACTGTAAGGTATTCTTGGTATATTTGAAATTTAAGTGTTAAGTGGAGTGTGTTCATCTTTGTATCTCCATCATATTTCTATAGTGAATTATTTGATTGTCACCTTTACTCGTGGACATAAACTTTTTTAAATCTAACCACGTAAATTCTTAATATCATTTATTTTTTATTTTTATATATTTTATTTTACGCCGCTTTGGTCCGTCATTTCACAACAGACTACGGAAGGGCAGGATTTTGCTTGGCTAGTGATCCTTCCGGGGTACAATTGCTGATTAATAAAAATTTTAGCTAGTAACACTGTAACAACGCACTCATCAAAGCCGAGTTCACAATTGTACTAGTGATCTAGTGGGGTGGTGCCGTGTTATGCAATACAACATGCAGCAACCAGGGCCGCTGGACTTTATAGGGCCTGACAAACAAGGATTTTAGGATTCAGATTTGGGCTCGAGTTTGACACTAGTTCACCCCATTTATGTCCGTTTCCTATGCCACGTGGAGAGCTTTATGAATCTGTGTTATATTAAACGGTGCAAATTTTCTCCTGGGGCTTGATATTTATTTACACGTGATATACACATATTTTGAGCATAAATTGGTTTATAAAGAAAGATAGTAACTTGTCGACAAACAACATTAAAACTTTGACCTTGGGCGGGATCTGTTCCTGGGTATTGTGAATTTCATCAAACAAAAAATATATATCTTTTTTATTTTTTCAGGATCACTCTAGTATATCGTCAAATATCTCTCATTCTCATATAACATTTGGAAAAAAAAAAACACTTGTATAATAATTTTGGATAAATATGGGTTGTGACACGACAAGCCGAATACCAATATCAAACATGGACTAGAGTTATTAGATAACCGGTCTCCGTGATTTTCGTTGCCCTTTCGTGTCATTAGCGATGTCGTAGCGTGTTGATATTTTTAACCTTTCCGCATTCTAGATCCTACGCATAATAATACTCAATTAATAATACGTTCAGTTTATGATATTTGATAGTGCCAGTTACCACCTGCGAATTCCCACCCGCCAGGTACAGCAGCTCGTGAAACTACTAGCTGGAAACGAAACTCCTTCTTTCCTCTGCGTGTTCTTTTCTGTTCTGTTCTGTTGTGTTCCTGCTATTCTCTGTGTCTTCTCTGCATATCCATCCATGTCTTCCTATGGTAAATACAATTCTCATTCTCAGTCCTACGCTCCCTCTGCACCGTCCTTACCTGAACAGCCTACATATTCCACTGCTCCTCCTTCTAATTACCAACATTCCACTCCCTATTCCCAATCTTCACCCTACGCTGCAGCACCTCCACCTTCAAACTACAACAACTATGGCGCTGGTTCTCATGGCCATGGCTCAACCGCTGCACCTTCAGGGTACTACCATGGGAGTGGTGGTTATGGAGGGCAAGATCCACCACTTGGGTATCCTCCTTCTTCTTCTTCTTCATCTTCATCTTCATCTTCTTCTGGGTATTCCAGTTTCCCACCAGGGACACACCCTGATGTGATTAGGAGCTTTCAGATGGTGGATAGAGACAGAAGTGGCTTCATTGATGAGAAGGAACTGCAGCAAGCTCTTTCCTCTGGGTTTCAGAAGTTTAATCTTAGGACTATTCGTCTCCTCATGTTTCTCTTCAAGCACCCAAATGAACCTCTCAGAATTGGTATACATGTTATTGTTCAGTTGAATCAATTCAAAATTAGGATTAGGGAGTAGATAGCTATGGGGAAGGTCTAGAATATGGGGTTGCCAATTAATTCAAAAAAAAGTTTTGACTTTTTTTTTATTTTGGATTTTCGTTAATTGCTTGCTTGCACAATGAAACCCTGAACTTAGATGAGACTAAATTTATCTTGCCTTTTTCTGTCACAGGACCAAAGGAATTTGCAGCACTCTGGAATTGCGTTGGTCATTGGCGAGTATGTCTCTTTTTTCGTTCTTCGTATATTCTTTTTTGGGACAGTTACTTTTTTGTGAATCTGTTGGTACTGTAACTAGTCTGCAAAGAAGCCAGATCGGTAGGGCTTAAAGTTAGATGCTAAAGTTCACAAAAATTAAGAAAAGAAAAGACAAAAAAAATTCATATGCGAAAAGATTCTTGGGGTATTTTTCCTATTTTCTAGTGTAAAAAAATGCTAGAGAGACTTGGCTTTGTGAGAATTTAGTTGCTAAAATGATATTACATGCTTATTATCTCTTAGGTAAATACGTATACCCTGTTATTTCATTTTATCTAACCACCATGTTAGAATGTTTGTCAAAAATTCTAACAATATATTTCTAGTATTACCTCCATATTGACATGGATGTTGCTTAAGCTATACAGAGTGAATTTTTCCATGGGGATGTGGGGATTGTCAAACATAAATATATACTGCCAGCATTCTTCTTTCAGCTCATACACTGTTTCTGTAGGCATCTCCCATCCCATCTAAAAACCCCTAAGCATGTGTTATGTTATTGGCTTTCCTATTCGTGTTGTGTCAAGTTTGTTAAGGAGGAATCAATTAATGTGAACATCTCTAATCTTCTGCTGCATACAGTACACAAATCTCTTGCATCTTAGGGAAAAATTGATTGGTCCGGTTAACATGGACTTCAGGGCTCGATGCTATGTGATTACATGGACCGGTTTTCATTTAATCACACATTGTTCAATATTCCACATCCTTTTTGTGCCCATCATGATTTAGTTTAAATTTGATCCAATGTTGAAATTTTTACTTCAGTAAACAAGAAAATGTCAAATTGTGACAATAACCAAAGTTTTTCATTCTCAGTAAAAACTTTTAACTATTTTTATAATAGTTGCATTATATAGTCCACTTAGATTTAAATCCAACTTATAATCCTGTGACATCCATCTAGTGCAACAAGTTACTGACTCATATAGCTGGACGCATATAGCTTTTGTGATTTCTAGCAGGAAGTTGAGAGTTTATGTTTAATAATAGAACTTCATCTCATAAATTGCCTCTGAATTTGTTACTTCACTTGTAGGGTATATTTGAGAGATATGATAAAGATAGGAGTGGGAAAATTGATCCATTAGAACTGAGAGATGCTTTGTATGGTATTGGCTATGCTGTACCAGGCCCAGTTCTGCAGCTGCTGCTTTCCCAGTATGGTGATGGAAATGTTAAGAGGGTTGAACTGGGGTTTGACAGTTTTGTCGAGTAAGACATTTTATCTTGATCTTTAACGTGCTTATTTTATACTCTTAATTATTTCAAGAGAGTAAATTCCCACACTTTGGTCCCAAAAAATTATTACATCAATTTGATCATCAAATAATACTGTGTTGACATCGAATACGAAATAGTCCAAAAGTTACTTATTACTCCAACCAAATTGATGTCATGTGCTGATTAAAAAAAACTATTTGAGGACTATATTGATGTCACTAATCTTTCCAGAACGGAACTGATGTTTTAAAAATATTTCAAGGATCAAATTGGGGTTTACTCTAACTGAAAATGTCATTGATATATCTCATGTTCTGCTCTTGAATGTATGCAGATGCGGGGTGATTATCAAGGTAAAACACACACACCGAGCTTTGAAGCTATGAACGTCTCTCACATCACATTTCTCTATTTTTTCGTTGTTTCTCGCTCATTCCTTCCGTTGATATAAGCCAGGCCAATTTACCTGCTCCATGCTTTTCCTTTCCATATATGTGATTCAGGATGTAGATGTCTATTAATATTCATGTGCATTGACTTGGTTGTGATACGAAAGAAATATTAGGGTGGTATTCTATAGTCAGCAATTACAATTCTTCATCATGCAACTCACATCTCAGCTGAAGGTCGAAGCATTGTAGAATATCATTTGCTTCATTTGAATGTATAGTAATTAGCCTTATCATGTGATTCATCTTCTTGTCACCAAGCGCTGCTCGTCGTGTAAAACACATGTATTTGTTTCCATGCTAATTACATTTTGCATTTGCAGGGTCTGACTGAAAAGTTTAAGGAGAAGGATACGCGTTATACTGGTTCAGCTAAACTTTCATATGATGAGTTTATGTCTATGGTCATTCCTTTCCTTGTATCATATGATTGAGAAGCTGTGGTGATCCCCATCCTCAAGATTTCTTAGTTTTTTGGTGTTTCAATTGATTGTTCTACTAGTTCGATTGTTGAAGAATTTTTGCTATGCTTTGTTTTATTCATTTTTTGTTCGATACAATAAGTTGAAGCTGTACATTGACCAACAGAGATTTGCAAGTGAGAGTATTTATGTTTCAACACCAAAGAAGTGCACTAAGGTTTTGCTGAATAGAAGAGAAGTGAAATCTTTAATCTTAATTTTTCTCATTTGAAGTTCAGGTTAGAAGGGCATTAATAGGGAATGAGCCAAAAGGAGGAATAAAGGATTGATTTGCATGATAAAATTATTTGTTAGGGAGTCCTCTATATTAGCTTTAAAAAAAATAAATAAATAAGAAGGAGGCACTGCAAAGCACTGACCCAGAAGTACAAAAATATATCGCTTCTGCAAACTGAATAGCATTCACTGAATTCAGTTGAAGGTTTTGCAACCATGCTCTTTAGCCATTCGCAGATTCTCACATGATACATTTATGTCAAGGGTTGTTAACTTGTCTCAACATTAGAATACTTTATTTCTTGAATGTACTGATGAGCTTGTTACTGCATTTTTTTTTTCATCAAGTAATAAAAAAGTACAATCCTATTTTATTTTGGTGCGTATATTGTTTTAGTTTGTGATACAAAATTATTTAAAAGATTAAAAGAAAGTTGTTTTTCTACCAAAAAAGGAAAAGAGGAAGTTACCAATGAGGTATTGTTTTAGATGGAAATGCTTAGGTTCTTCAAGCATTTGTGTGTATTGAAAAAATTTTATTAGAAGGGATCTCGACTTAGAAGTCTTTTATACTCTAGATATTCGTCTCTTATTAGTTTAGAGATTGGTCTCTTATCTCCTGGGGCGAGGGGATATTCTGGAAAACCAAGTAAAAAGAAAAAAGAAGCTGTTTGCTTGCATATTCTCTACAAAATTTTAAAATAAATCCACACGATAGAATCTTGTATGACAGCATGTCATATAAGTTGTATGGAGACGAATGCAATTAGTTGTCTGCAACAAAATTTTATTTAATCTTTCTGGTGGGAAACAATTTATTGAATCCAATTGTATCAGTCAATGATAGCATTTGTGTCCAGAGTCTAGCCTTCAGTTCTCTGGATTTAGATATTAGTTCCATGATATGATTAAAGAAAGATATTAGTTGCATAATATGAGCATCGAATATATATATATATATCGATGCTCATATAAACTGAAATAGCCTGCTCAACGACTTTCTGTTTTGGCACTGAAACTTAGATAAACTTGGTTTTAGATTGGCAAATCTCTTTATTCTCAACTATATATGTAGCTAGATTCTGTATAATATAATGAGACTACTCCTTTTTACTAAAGAATATAATTTTTGTTTCAAAGTCAATATTAAATTTTAAATTTTGAAAAAAAAAAACCTTTCTTGAAAAATATGTTACATTTAGATGTGGTTATATAAATGCTTTTTATCATAATAAAATATTATTAAGTTATTTGAATGTAATAAATATAAATTACTTTTGTTATCAACTTACAATGAAGGATATAACATTTTATAAAAGTGAGAAGGTGATAATGATCTTTTAGAAATGAAAAAAAAATTAAGAATAAATTGGTAAAGAGAGTGAGTTTGCATTTATTAAGTATATTTACTGTATCTCTTCTTTTCAAAAGTAACTATTTATTTGCTTCTCAAAATAAAATAAGAATAAATAAATGTTCAACTTAATCCTTAAAATTATATACATGAGCTATTTTTTATCCTTGAAATTTAAAATTTAACTTTTTAATACCTGAAATTAAAAAATATGAACCATATTAATCCTTGAGCATATTTCTATCAATGTGTCCCCACATTTTTGGTGACGTTTCACACTAATTGATATATTAGTGATATATTGACATTCTACTTCTTTGCTAATTAAATTATATGAAAATAAGCATAATTGAAGACCATAGAATAAATTCTATATATAAATAATCTGGAGGGAAATACCAAAATATTTTTCAAATTTTTCTCTTTTTGAAATTATTTTAATACACCTGCGAATACGGGGAAATAGGGAATAGTGACTGGTGACATGAATGAGGATGGGAATAGAAAGCAAAATTCTAAATAGATACAAGATAGGGGAACATGTATCATTTTTTATGGACATCTATTATTATCCCTATTAATGGTATATAATATTATAAATATATCCACTTATTCTATTTTATTATTCATCAATTTTAACTACTAAAACATATAAATTTTTTATAAAATAAGCTTTTTATTATTAATTAAAGATCGTTTACCAAGATTTTTTCAATCTTATAAACATGATATTTAAAATAAGATATAAAATAGAATGGCTTATTTTATATCCATACTCATTTATATTTTATTTATTTATTTAATTATTTAACTATTAATTTATTTTTAAAATAAGTTTATATACTCAATTTTCTATAAGATATATTTAAATAAATTATTATTTATTTTTATAATGATCAATAAATTTTTTTTTATTATTATCTCGTGTATCACACGAGTCAAATAACTAGTACTATTAATATATTTGACATATGCCAACAATTTAATCATATTATTCAGTTATCCCGCTTCTACGAACAAATATGATGACACAATAATTAAAATGAAATCAAGGACTAAATTTCTTCAAATTTTGCAATTTCAAAAATTGAAAAGTAAATTTTTAAATTTTAGAGACCAAGATGATATACCACACAAAAAAATTAACTAATTTTTTTCTTTTTTTGGTAAAAAACGTGCACAAAAACATTTTAAGAAATATAGCTACCGCTAGTCCTTAGCATATGTCAATTGATTTGTCATGATACCCAGAACAAACAGAAAGCAAAAGAAAAAATGGATTGAATGCTTTCCATTTCTTTATTTTGTACTTCTTGACCTTTGAAAATGGTTGCTTGCACGACTAGTCTTTTCTTCACTTATCTCAATTATTTTGTTATTTCTATTTATTTATATACATTCACAAATTATAAAAGAAATTACTTGGATAAAGCCTTAAACAACTCCCAAAGAAACACAAACTAAAATAGCATAAACAATTCGCCATACTTGCATCCATATATTACAGCACACCAACTATGTAACACGCCAAAATCGCTAACACACAGTACACAAAAAGGAAGAAAACGGCTTCCTCATAATCCAACATTTTCTTTACATACACAACAACACAATTCCTTGTTCTTTTTTCTGCCAAAAATGAAGTTCTACTTTTCATATATTATCAACTTCTGGTCAAAGAATCACTCTACTCCATAGTACACATCCAATTTCGGGTTTCTACCTTTAAGCAACTAGATTAATTTCTTTTAAGTTATGTACGAACTGCAACCATAGCTGTCTACCAAAAGTGCAGGATTTGCCTGCGAAAAAAAAGAAAAAAGGTTGTACTACTTTTGTCTAGCTCCCTGCAAAGATACACATCAATGTGGAGTCAATAACATGCACACACCAGTCCTCCATCAAAAAGTGAACTTCAACAAATATTTGTCAAAAGTGGAAGAAGGCATTCTTATGCAATATCATAATTCAGGGCATTTTCAAAATAATTAGATAATTTATGTCACATTATTGAATGGTCCACTCAAGTATACTAAAATCTTTACAATAGACAAGCTACACCTATCTATATCTGGCTACAAATACATTGACTTTTGAAAAATTATTTCTAAACGAATAAAGCAGCATATCAGAATTAGGTTCAACATCTCAAGGTGTCCTGATTTGCATTAAATTTTTCATCAATCAATGTTTCTTTTTTTTAAGAATCTATGAAGCTATTGATCTTTGCTACACGGGAAAAGAACAGAACAAGCTATTGCTGATATGAATACACAAAATAGAAGTTGCTACCGAGTAGTATCCACATTTAAAACACGTTATTGTGGTGCTTAATTCTTCCCTATTTATCTGAAACTATAATAAAATATCAGAAAGAATTGATTGAGGATGTGAATCCGGCTATATATCAGAAAAGAGAAGCATCTTTTATCCTTTAGAGTATCAAAAGGTCATCAAGCATGGGAAGCAGCTAGCAATCACTGTTTACAGCTTTAGAATTGTTGTTGGGTGTTTGGTGTGCCTATCTATCTGTCAATCTTATCCCTTTTTGGACCATGCATGCTGATGTCATAATAATTCCACAAAAATTCAATTTTAAAGGCCTTGGACCATGTCCATGTCATGCTTAACAGCCGCCTTAACAGCCACCTCCAGCCCACTTTTTGCGACTCTCAAATTGTATAATCTTCACACATGACAGGATTTTCGTCTAATAAAGAAGCTTGATTAATTCTAAATCATCTTGCTGGGTTGAAATTTTTTCTCCATTCATATGCTCACAATACTAAGTTGCACAATATAATACGTAACAATACTAGAATGGTTTTGATTTGAATATTGAACATCAGAAAATATAATTTATAGATAGCAACATTAGACAACACCAAGTGCTATATATGTATGCTACTACAAAAGCACATGTGGGGATAGATGGAAGAAAAGAGAGTGGAATCAAGAGGAGGAAGCTGCATAGGAGATAAGGTTCACAAACATGGACAAAACTTTTGAGGCTGTGGTTATCTGGCAGGAGGGATCCTGAAGGCTTTTCTTTCCCTTCTGACACAACCCCAATTTGGACTTTTGTATAGCTGAAGACAAGGAGAATTTTATTCACATCAAGATACACATGCATGATTGCAAGTGGGGAGATAAGGAAGATGGAAACCCACTACCAAAAACTTTTGAATTAAATAATAATGAATAAGGAAGAAGGGAGGTTTTCTGGGGGTAGTTATATAGGCACTTACTAGAGTCCACTTGGTGCACTCAACAAGCACGAATTTGACAGCATTTGACAGGTTACGCTTTAGGAGATACCATTTAGGCAGAACTTTCCCACATTATGGAACCAAAACTTTACCAGACATATCATTTTTCAGACTATTGTATTTGGCATAGTACTATTAGAAAGTCAAAAGAATAACTTGAAGGAATCAAAAAGACACTTTCCCTGTTTGCGCCTAGGACTGAACCTTTTTCACATACTTCCCATCCATCACTTGTGTCCATGATCGATCATTACTAGTTTGCTACGATATGTTAGACTTTGGTCATAACTTGAGGAGCTGAAGAAGCTGGCATATGACCTTAGAATTGAAAAAAACTCAATGCTAGCAGATAAAAAATTTAGGGACAAATGAAAATTTTCCTCACCTTAAACAGTTTCCGCGTGCAAAAGAATGTTCTATGTAGGAAATTCTGGATTTGCTTCTATCTCTAATTTATTCTGATCACAATCTTGAAAGCTCCCAACACAACACCAAGCATGTAATAATGTAAATGAGAAAATTGATGGAAAAAACCTGCAGATAGGAAGCAAGGGGAGCATTAGATCAATGATTAGTTAATTACTCAATTAAGTTATAATTGAGGGTAAGTCTCAGGGCAACGGTTAGGTTGTTGCCTTATGGTTCAAATCTTGTAAACAGCCTCTCCGAAAAGCAAGGATAAGGCTACGTACATCTACCCTTTTTAGATCCTACTAGGTGGGAGCCTCATGCATTGGGCCACCCTTATTACGCAATCAAATTATAATTAATCCACCATGCAAATATTAAAAACAAGGGTAATGAAATTCTCTCATGTAATCAAGTTTGAGAAATTCTCATGTGCCTACTTACGTTGGATTTGGATTCTATAACCATTTCTGGGAGATAACCTTGTAATCCAATGTTATAAACTGGGGAGCCATCAGGATAATAAAGGCCATAGTTCCTCTCTGATGCAGGACCAGACTTCAAATCCTCATTAAAAAGGGCAAAGACAAAGATATCAATTGGAACAGATGGATTTGCAGGAGTGCCTTGTTTCATCTCTATCCTCTTCAACAAATTACTATTATATATTTCTGCATTCTCTGGTGTAGCTCCAAACTCATCTGGGTCACCCTTAGAAGGCCAACCAGTCTCTGAAATCCTGACCTCAATATCGGTATGCCCGAGCGCTTTAATGGCAGCATAGACAGCATCAATTTGAGCATACAACATGTTATCATAATGCAAATTGGTGACTGGATCAGTGTTCCCAGTATTTGTCTGAAACAGTACATAACTCAATGGAATCTGATTTGGGTTGCCCTTGTATGCAAAAAAAGGATATGCATTAATAAGGAAGGGTGATTTGATTTGAGAATGGAAGTTAAGGAGGGGTTGTATGTATTGTATTAGATCTTGCCTAAATGCCCCAGATGAAGGAGGGAAAGAATTGGTTAAAATGTTGAAAGAATGAGCTGTTGTGACAGTAACCTGTTGTGATAGGCCAAGGCTCAAAAGGGCATTATACACAGATTGCATTGCTGGGAGAAGGTTCATCGTGAGCTGAGTGTCATTGGTGCTGAATACCTCGTTTCCAACAGCAATGCAAGTGATTTTGGTCTGTGAAAGGTAAGGTTGAACATTCTGTTGAACCCAACTCTGAGCCTTAGAAGGGTCCCTCATGCTTTGCAGGTATTCATTTCCAAGTCCTATAATGAATTCCACATTGGAATTGGAGAATGCAGATAGAACATTTGGATCAGCATCATAAAGCTTAATTCTGCTTACATTCAGAGATTTTATAAGAACAGCCACGCGAGATGGAGAAGGAAGATTGTTGGCTATCTGTCCATAGTTGATTCCAAAATCAAGGCCTCTTGTTTGCACAAAAGTATCTGAAAACACGGATACAATCATTCTAAAACGTTTAATTTCCCATGCTAAAAAGTTAGTAAATATCTATGAATGGTTGTACCAATTAACAATCAATATCTAGTAGACAAAAATGCTTTTGAATTGAAGATGAATGTAAATAGAGTCACTCTCAAGAAAATTGTGAAAGCAGGCAACACCCTCTTGAGATCAGATGTTGGACAAACACAAAAGAACATATATGATAAGGAGAATAAGTGCTCAACCCAATAAATAGAATTATAAAACTATTTAATGGTTGATTCCTATGAGCAAACAATGTAGTCTCTCTTTCATTCTATGAAGCTAAGAAGGAATAGTACATTTCTGATCACAAGCACAGCTAGGCCAGAATGTTCCATTACCAAAGAAACATTAGCAGAATAAGATCATTTCTTTTGTTCTCTAAATCATCAACTTTTGGTGGAATCAAAACGGAATCATGCAGAAGTAGACAAGTCAATGGGAGAAAACAAACCAGCAATGGTGAGAAGCAGCAAGAGCACTTTGCAGAAGAAGGAACATGTTGCCATTAGTGATCTCATATTGGCTACAAAAGCCAAATAAGACCACCACACTTCAAGCCTGAGAAAATAGGACCATGAAAGGTTAGCCACCAAGCAAAACTTATCATATATATAATAATATATGTGTGTGTGGCGTGTGGGGCATGTGAAAGAACACAGAGCCATGCTGCTTGTTTTTCTCATTTTTTATCTGTTTTTCCCAATTTGTCATTATTATATATCCACCACTTGGCTTACACGTATGAAGCTCTTCCCGCGGGATTAGCTTCCGCTAATTCACCGACATAGTGAGGTTTTTATCTTTCTGAATAAATTGTCACCGACTTAAATTGATATTTACAGAGAATATCCTTCTTTTTATGAAAAGCTTCATTGAGAACAAGAAGCTAAGAAAATAAAAATACCTTCTTAATTAGTTTATCACCGATGAAAATTATCTATTCTCAAATAGTATCTGCTTCTTTATTCCTAAATTATTTATTGACACATAAAATAATAAAAATTAAAATAGATTTAAAAATTTATAAATTACTAGATACATAATACATAACTATTATCTGTCAATAAATAATTGAGAGATATAAAAGGAAATACTATTTAGGATAGAATATTTCTATCTACTTTATCACTCCTCCTTATTCTGCTTTTTTTTTTTTGGTATTGAAACAAAGAAATAAAAAACTACACTAGGTCATGCTGCAACAAGGGCTACCTTGAGGAAGGAAAGTCTCACACCAAGTCATTGTCAACACTAAAAGTAGCCATCTTGCTAGCTAATCAAGACATTAGTTTGTCGTCCTAGGAACCTAGCATACTCACACCTTCCGGCATCGCTGCAATAGTCCTTGAATCTCGCTTACCAAGGCATGTAAACCATATGCACGTAAATCCACTAGGCCGCCCACTAAATAAGTAGCCTTCGCACTGTCACACTCACAAAGAACCCACTGCCAACCATGATCCCAAGCCAAATGCAACCATTTCCTCATAACCATGAGCTCTAGCATAGTCACATCATTCTATGGGGCCATGCAAGAAAAACCACACAATCAAATACCCTCATGGTCACGGATGAGCCCACTAATACCATAATAATGACTACTGCCAAATCTACTCTCATCCACATTCAGCTTCATCACTCCCTCCTGAGGTGGAAATCAACACACACCACTAGAATGATCATGATGAACCTAGTCAACAAGAGAGCAAGGCAAGTCAGCATCGTGCATAGCTTGATAGATTCTCCCCATCACCCCATGTAGCGTCCAATACTCTGAATCCAACACTATATTATTCCCACAGTGCCAAATGCATCACAGACAAACCAGAAACAGGTTCTTCTCCTCAGCCTTTGAATACTTTTTCAACCAGTCTTTGCCATCCAACAAGAAGAAAGCAGGGTCATTAGCAAACCCAACCCACGATCACACCGCACAAAAGGCTACGTAATCTCACACACAATGTATAATAGTCTCCTACTCAGTGTGAGAACGGGAACACAAAGGAGAACCCGCCATATGGCATAGGAAGCGCATGTCGTTTGTTGGCACTGTATCCTTTAAACAAATCCAAATGAAGAATTTGATCTTTTTCTTGACAAAGGAGCCTTTACACCCATTTCCAACCTAGCGAAACTTGTAGATCACGTTCCTTCTCCAAAAGCCAACAGTACGCTCTCCAAGAGTAGCCATCTTGCTAGCTGATCAGGACATTAGTTTGCCGTCCTAGGAACCTAGCACACTCACACCTTCTAGCATCGCTGCAATAGTCCTTGAATCTCGCTTACCAAGGCATGTAAACCATATGCACGTAAATCCACTAGACCGCCCACTAGATAAGTAGCCTTCACACTGTCACACTCACAAAGAACCCATTGCCAACCATGATCCCAAGCCAAATGCAACCCTTTCCTCATAACCATGAGCTCTAGCATAGTCACATCATTCTATGGGGCCACGCAGGAAAAGCCACACAATCAAATACCCTCATGGTCACAGATGAGCCCACTAATACCATAATAATGACTACTGGCAAATCTACTCTCATCCACATTCAGCTTCATCACTCCCTCCTGAGGTGGAAATCAACACACACCACTAGAATGATCATGATGAACCTAGTCAACAGGAGAGCAAGGCAAGTCAGCATCGTGCATGGCTTGATAGATTCTCCCCATCACCCCATGTAGCGTCCAACACTCTGAATCCAACACCATATTATTCCTACAGCGCCAAATGCATTACACTGCACAAGAAGAAAGCAGGGTCATTAGCAAACCCAACCCACAATCACACTGCACGAGAGGCTACGTAATCTCACACACAATGTATAATAGTCTCCCACTCAGCGTGAGAACGGGAACACAAAGGAGAACCCGCCATATGGCATAGGAAGCGCATGTCGTTTGTTGGCACTGCATCCTTTAAACAAATCCAAATGAAGAATTTGATCTTCTCTTGACAAAGGAGCCTCCACACCCATTTCTAGCCTCGCGAAACTTGTAGATCACGTTCCTTCTCCAAAAGCCAACGGTACGCTCTCCCTGGAGTAAAGGCACCTAATACATGATGATTCCACGCCCAGCAATCTACACCTTGCAACGTAGGACCTGTTTTGTGGAGAATTAAATCTTTACCATGATCAAGAATCATAGTATGAAGTAACCCCAGCTGCCAATGATTCTCCACCCAAACATCTTTCACTTGAAGCTCCAAGTCTAAAATATGAACAAAATGCACAAGCCCACACAAGGAACCCACACCAAGCTAGTCATCATACCAGAATGAAGAATCACCCAAGCCCAAACCAAACTCAAATCCCTCGCGCAATGCATTACGCTCGCAAAGAATATCCTTCTAGATATGCGATGCATCACTAGGCATGATTGAATGCATAAAGGTGCCCCCTAACATACTTGTGACGGAGGAAATGAACCCATAATTTGTTTGGCTCCATTAGCATCATTTAAGGAAGCTTCCCCAACAATGACGTGTTCATTATGCACGCCATCCTCACCCCTAGACCTCCATTCTGCTTAGGCATAGTTATTGTGTTCCGGCTAACAAGATTTAAGCCATGAGTTGATTCATAGCCATTCAATAGAAAATTGCACACCACCCTATTAATATTCGAACAAACTTGGTGCAGCACCCACATAGTTTGCATGAGATACAAGGGGATTGGACTTATGGCAGACTTCGCAAAACAAAGTCTCTTGACTCTATTGAGAAGGTTCTTCTTCCAGCTTGCAAGTTATCCCTATTCTACTTTAATTGCTCATTTTTTTTTTTAATAAGTTACTGGTATTCCATCATTGTGGATTATATGAGTGTTTAATTCACCCAATCTAAAGTAGAAGAGTGGATGGATGAGAAGAATATTGCAATGTAATAATCATGACACTTTTTTTGCTTGCCTATCTTCTTATACATTTCTACCCATATCGTCAAAAGGGAAAAACCATAACAAATATTATTGAGTGTGGATTAAGTTGTATATAAATGCAGTGAAAAAAATCAAGTGATAGTTAATTAAATTCCTTAAGTATTTAGCTAAAAATTTAATTCTTAATAATGTGTATAAAAAAAATTTCATAGTTAGAGGCAAATTTCATATACGTGAGTTTTATGCCTCAAAGAAATTAGTCATTGCTTCTGACAATAGATATCTTAATTTCATTTAAAAATACTGTGAAATAATATTAACTCAATTAAAGTATATAAAATTTAGAGTTTAATTTTATTCACTAATAATGTAAATATATTTTATATTTTCATTCAAATATATATTGTCATATCAATAAAAATGATTAAGTTTATATCCACTACTTAAAAAGTCGTATAAACGAAATAATTTGACTAAATAATAGTATACTATGTCAAAATTAAACTCTAGAATTTAATATAATTAATATAGCTCTTACGTATTTAAAAATGCAGGTAATATAAAAATAAATCAATGTATGGAAAATTTTCTTGTTCAATACAAGTAACGCTCAGTCGTTTAACTTTAGTGTTGGGTTCACAGTAATTTAATATTTACTCGTAGAGTTTAAACAACATAATTTTTCATTTTTTTTATAAAATTTAAGTCAAATAGTAAATAAATTTTGAACCAATATGATCAAACTCTTAATTACTTTGTAGAAATCGATGAGCAAACGTAGGTTGAGAATATTTTCTACTTCGAGTTTTGTTATATCCCTTACCAATCTTTTTATAAATCCTCCTAAAATTAAAATATAAAAAATAAATGCAATTAATATTTGAAAAATTAAAAAATAAGTAATACTTATTTATTTTAGTATATAGAAAAATTTATAGGCATATTTAATAAGAGAATCTATAATTATTCTTTCTACTTTATTTCGATGTTTGACAAGTTTAATTTATTTTAACCAAAGGTTACAGAAAAGAAAATGTGTCTTTTTAGTTGGTTTCTGAATGTCAAAAGCGGTACTGAAAAATTACAAAAGTTATAAATGGAGGAAGAAGAGAGGTAGGGTCCTAAAAGGCAAAAACTCCGGATGGCAACAATTAATTAACTAATTTTATGAACTGGGAAAAATACTATTTTATAATAGCAACTCATTTCCATAAAAAAAATTAAAAAAAATACTCTATATGCAATGCAAGCTTGCACTTTTTCTCAATATCGAGCAGTTAAAATTAAGTAATTAAGTAATATTATAAAAGATAGGTATTTTATATTTTTTCACTTATTATTTTTATAATTCTATTTTAGTATCCTAAAATATTACTAGCATATTATTATTCTGACACATCATATGATAATATTAATAAAAAAAATTGTAGGCAGTGTTATAAAATGTGGACTAAAACTCTAATTTAGTTTCTCAGATTTGAAAAGTCTTGTATTGATTTGTCAAATTTTATAAATGAGGACAAGTTAGTTCCTCTGTTAAATTGTCGTCTAAGTTTTGTTATGTTAACTTATTTACTTGTATTGATAATTTGTATGATAAGTCATAACTTATTCTACTCCTCTAAATTATTATTTATTTTATAGAGAATAAAAAATTGACACAAATTATAACTTACCTTAAAAATTAATAATACAGGTAAATAAATTAACATAATATATAGATATTTTATTAACAATTTAAATAATAATTTAATAGAGAAACCAAATTATTCTCATATGTAAAATTTAAGAGACTTTAATAGAACTTTATAAATCTGAGATATTAATTTATTGTCTACTGTAAATATTAATATTAAGGGACTAAAATTAGAGGGAAATGCTTACACGAATCTCAGTAACGCCCACGTGTTAAGCACCGCCTTTGTGAATCGGCGTTGACACGTTAGCATTGGCACGTGTTTGCGTGTTAATATCGGTTTCCGGAACACGCACTACTTTTCTGAAAATCTGGTCTCCTTCTAAACTCCTCAAATTTAATGTCCTACCACTATGACTAAAAAATTAATGCTAGAAATTCTGATAAAATAAATTAATTCGTCTTTTTAGTCATTAGCAAATTTCCTTCTTCTTGATTTCTTTTTCTACTTTTTCCTTACCCTTAATAATATAGCATTTATCATATTTGACAAATTACATATTCCTCATTTTATCTCCTTAAGATAAAATAAATATTAGTTCTTTTATAATTATTTCTTGAATCCGAACTTATTTTGAACCGAGGCATTATCCTTTTTCTCTAAATTTTCATCGAACAAAATCATGTTGAGAATGCAAATCAAGTGGAGCTCAAGATTGACTAAAATAAATTAAATAATAAAAAAAGACCTTTACTAGAGGAGTTTTGGGCGGAGTAGAATGCAAGATTTCACACACTATTATTACTAATCTCTCTTAACAGAAATAAGTATTTTATTAAAGAATTACCAGCCCAACATCAATTACAATGTACATAAAAAGAATAGAAATTGAACCCAACTCTGTGTGTGTTATATTTTATACTGAATTAATTAGTTAATTATATTCATCCAAATACAAACGTTATCCCAAAATATTTTAAATGGTACAAAAGTGCAGAGGGTTTTTTAATTGGAAAATATCCTAGCCAAAATTCTCTAATCAAAGTTGTTATAATGTTATCCCTCCTACAAAAGTTATTGCTTCAACAATAAGCAGCAAGTCCATACAGCTAAACTATTCACCTAACAAATTAAAACAGTAAAATCTTCTTAATTTGGTGACAATTATGACATTCTGATGCGCAAATGTTGCTTTTGTATTAAATAACAAGCACTGTGTCAGTACTTAGCAATACATGGGAAGTTGGTAAGTGGTTCAGGCATTATCGCAATGAGAGTTTTAACTCATTTTCGTTTATCGGGATTATTTTTAAGAAATAAGTCGTCAAAAACGAAAGGAATATGATTAGTGATTAGCAACTAGGATTCGATTCCTTTGACTGATTATAATGTTTCATGATTATCGAATTAAGATAGCATTAAACGTTTGATTAAATAGATGGCTTGTGAATAAAGCAACCCCATTCTCCACTTGCTAGTAAAGTGGCGTCATTCTTAAACGCTATATGATAACGCACCCACATAAAACCCGCCATCCAATCATGTACATATTGACAAAAAGTTCTAATAAACAATTATTAGAATGAGAACTATTAAAACTTTCTTTACGGTTATATCCGACAATATTCATTCTTTTATCTTATTTCATCACTATCAAGTCTATATCAACAGAGAACTAAAGATGGTGTATTTAATGTCTCGAAGGGAAGCCCTTAATGATTTTCACGGTCCATATATACTTGAGGTGTACATTTTTAATTTTCCAATTTTTTTAATTATTTATTGCAAGCCAGACTTGAAGTAAAAGTTATAGAACTATGCTTTGTTTGACTCTCAACAAACCTCCCAGGATCTCACATTTGAACAATGTTCCTTACAGCGTGTGATATATTATTCATACAATTTCTATTATTTGATTATAATTTAATTTATTTCACTTTTACTGTGTATATATTATAATCATTCAAATATGACCGATGCCGTCACAATATTATAATTGAAAATTCACCCCCAACCCTTAAGTGTTTATTGTACTGTGCCATGAAATCATACTAATTGACCACAGCATAATCACATCATATTGAAATAATGGGTCACCATTTCAAGTTGCAAATATTAAAAAATTAAATAAATCATACTGCCTCCGCCGCAATACGTGTCGCAATGATCGCATTGTCCACGGCTACAACAACCACAACATAATCATATCCATAACCACAGCTGTAATTTAAAACATCATAATTTTACCATTTATACATATATGACATACACGAAATCAAGTCGTGAGTGAGATACAATTAACATATTTTATCTCACCATAGAGTCCTATTGAAGCGGTTAGATGCGTACCATTTTAAAAAGAGAAATAATACACAATCACCATTATACTTACATCACACATTTATATAAAGTTAAAAGTTATAAATCAACATATAAAAAATTGTAAATCAATATGTAAAAAGTTATAAATAAGTATGCAAAAACTTTTCGTATGTTGGTTTACAACTTTTTACATGTTGGTTTATAATTTTTGACTTGGTGTAAGTGAATGGTATAAATGTGATATGGACATTTATCATTTCTCATTTAAAAAAGCTACTAAAAGGCTATATATACTATGCTTGGAAGAGCAACTGTTTTTCTTGCAATTTGCACATCTGAATTCTTGTAACGAAATAAAATATGTTATCGGAAGCTTGCATATAATGTGTATCTAATTATCTATGTTTACATTTACCAACAACACAATCATTTTTGTGATGTTGCTTCGGGAGGATAAAGAAAAGGTGAGTAGGTGACTGCTTTCAACGTCCGGTTGACATATGTGCTTATGAAAAAAGTTGGATAATAACGCACACAAAAATCCACTTGTGGACACACTTCTGATTTAACTTTGCAAAGGCCAAAGGGCAATCATGAAAGGCCGTAAAAGATTAAACATTTTTCGGTAGGAGAGAGAAAGGAATGGAAAGGGTTGATGGATCAGTTAGACATGATCATGAATTCGCGATGCGAGTACCCCACTCTCACCCCTTTGCATTGACCATACAGATAATAACTGATTCTTCTTGGAAGTGGTTGGTAATGGTAGCTATCCATCGGAAGCTAGCAACCCCTGTGCAGCCTGCGGGCTATAAATAAACTTTGTATGAAAAATATTAATATTAATGCTGTCCACGTCTGCGCCACCACCGCTAATGACAAAATGTCAATACCTGTTATGTTAAGTATATAACGCAACAAATAAATGTAGGAGAAAATCTCAAATTGTGTTTCACCTATATGTCTTAAGCTTAATTTCATTTTTCTTTTCTTTCAGGGTGATATAACTATGATTTTTCTTTTTCAAATGACTATGATTCATTAGTCTCTATCTTTCTATTAATGAGATTGGGCTGTGTGAACCCATTTTGATGTTGGATCCATTACTTAACCACGCAGACATTGAATGTTAATACCATGTCTGCGCTGACTGGTCAGAATTGTTTCATGACGTCTCTATGCATGTTAATCAATGTTTCAAAATGTTTTTATAGAGACTTGCAGATAGGCTTGTGAAATATCTAATTTGTATGTTTATCTTTCTATATTCATACTTTGTATGAATGTTTCCAAGTTTAAACGGCAATAGACTAGTAGTTCACATCATTCATTTGTTTCTGAAAGCTATATCGGAAAGAAAATTTGAGAAAATGAACTAAGTAGTTGTTTGGAAGTAATAGTTTGGATAAAGACAACGGGATATCCGAGTCGGCCGGCAGAACACGAGACTACAACTGATCCTTCTTCTTGCTCCGAGTGGGGTTATACTTGCAAGGATACCAACTCTCTAAGTCAAGGAGTGATTGAGGGGCTTAGATAAAACAAGAAATATGAATACATTTTGTGCTTTTCCTGGGCCATTTATTAGAGGCTTTAAATAGATTGGGTAGCAGTTAAACCCCTATTTTAGTGGGATTTATCCTTATCTAGGATCTATTTGGGTTTTAGAGCAACTCCAGCACGTCCCACAATGAGTCCTAGATTGCATTGGGCCATGCACAGGGACGGTTATGCTTTGAGTTTCGCATTGGAGTGAAGGTGGAAAATGAGACTAGTCACGGTAAAGTGGAACTTGCCATTTGAGAGAGGATCAAATGAAAAAAAGGACGTGGTAATTTTGATGATTGCTTTTCACATAGCAATAAAATATAGGACTAAGAGTGAGATCAAAGTTAGGATCTTCATTCGAGTAACAAATCCCAACTGATAACTCCTTTAGGAGTTATGTTATTTTTAGTTTTCTTAGGACTTTTAGTTTATTTTCATAGTTAGTTTTAGTTTTCATGGTTTCCCTTTTCATATCATTTAGTTTAAATTCTTACATGACTATACTCATATTGAATCTTGCATTCTAGTTGTGTTTTCCATTGTTTTGTAGCTTTTTGGAAGAATAATTAAGGAAGCATTTGAGCTAGGATTGCAAAGGAGCAAGAATTGGAGTTAAAGGGATGTCAGAAATCCATGATGGAGCATGGGTCCTGAAACTGAAGCCACACTACAACGTAGGAAGCCATGCTACAGCGTGGCTTGTTGTCAGAATTCTAAACTTTTCACTTAAGCTACGCTCCAGTGTAGCCATAGCCATGCTACAACGTGGGTGCACGAATCTGACATATGAACTGGGCCTCTCTACTGACTCTGGCAACCTATGATTGGCACAAAAACCTAGGCAATCATGTTGGAAAGGGGAGCATTGATCAGAATACCAAATTAGGAAAGGAAAGACCTAGAGCTTGGGAGCATAGGGGATTGGAGCTTCAAGAACTTGAGAGAAAGACCTCTCTTGGATTGTTCTTCAATTCTTGTGTATTTTCTTGTTCATGGCTTATTCTCATTTCTCTTTTAATTGTGTTGTTTCTATTTCATTTGTAATGAATTGTAACTAAACCTCTGCTAAGGGTGATTTATGGATGCTTTGTGTTTGACATTATGCTAATATGAATGAATGTGTCTTGTTCTCATTTGATAGTGAGTATTGTATTTGAGTTTATTTATCTTGAATTGCTTGATCATCAATTTAGGATTATAGGAGTTTTTACAAATTTGAGAAAAGGAGTAAGAACCATGCCTATGAATACAATGCCATGAGTTGAATGACACCTAGAGAAAGAAAAACGTGATTCATGTGGTAATTAAGAGTTTGAGAACTATTTGTAGACTTAAGCATGCTAAGAGATTAGGTATTTGACTATACTTGGGGTGGCATTAAATGATCTTGAGAAAGGCTTTTAATGACATAATGATTCCTACTATCACTTTATTAAATTCGGATAAGGCACATTGATATTTATGTTGCATTTTGTTAACACATAGTTGAAGTAAATCACACTGGCATTTAAATTTATCTATTCTTATATTGTTTTCACATTGTTTTAGCACTTTAGCATTATTCCTTTTAATATCTTCTCTTTTCAGTTGTTCAACTTGCTATCTAATTAATTAGAATCGGTAGTTGAATTATCCCTGTGGGTATGACAATCCTCTATTTTACTCTATTACTTGACAACCTAATATACTTGCTAGTATTACTCTCTTTTGGGAGCGATCACCAACTCCAATCCGATTTTAGATTTTATAACGCTTTGCTAATGTGTTAAATAATGAGGACAAAAGTGGGACAAAAAAATGGACTTTTCAGTGGAGATGCCAGAGCTATTGTCTAGCCTATTTGGTATATGACCTATGATCATAATCCATATCAGTAGTATTCAAATCTCTTTAATTTCGGACTTCTCCTACCTTGAATGCTTTGCTCTAATATAATCATTGAGTATGAAGGTCTTTCGAGCCTCGCACCAGAGTAGGATCTTCTTTTTTTTCAGGAGAAAGAATAGTACTCACCAAAAGTACGCAACAGAAATTATCTTTACAAATGTGTTAGCGGTAACCTGAGCCCAAACAATCAAGCTCTAAATCCTCTAATCATATCAACACCATTCAGCCATAAGAGCAGAACAGCTTCCGATGTGGTATCATACATAGGATTCCACTAAAATCGTTGAAGATACTCCCTCTGTTCCCTTTTAAATATCTCTTTTGAGGTTTTTTTTTTTGTGTTCTAACTTAAATGTCGTTTTTAGGTTTTTAGTGAGTATTTAATGACTTTATTTTCAATATATCTCTCCATTCATTTAGGTTTCTATTTTCAATATCTTTGCAAAATGTGAATATTAGATAGAGAGAGTAAAATTAAAAAGAGAATGAATAGATATAATTTAATAGAATAAAAAAATAGAAAGTATTATAGTTTTTTACTATTAGCATTTTTTTTCAGAAAATCAATGAAATTTAATTATTATATTAATTCATGGACGAAACTCAAAAAAGCACATTTAAAACAGCGGGAGTAAAACATAGGCGTTTGAATGCTTTTTTTTTATTATTATTATTCAACGTGGAAACCAATATACAACTCACGACCCATTGAAATCGGATGGGCGGAACCACATTTCAGAATGGATTTCTGAGTTTCCATTTTAGCCCAGACTTATATGTCTCCTATTTCATAACAAGATATCTCCAACAAAAAATATAATATCAGAAAATAATAAATCTGACGAAGCCCATATCCAGATTCGATCAAGGGCAGAATTTGTGTATATCTATTCATACTGTTCAGCGTTCAATGTAAATTGGAATCGGTCTTCAATGGTTTATCTTTTTATTATTTTAAATTTGATATTAATTCGGTCATAAGAAAATTTCTGAAATTAGTTTAATCTCAACAATTTAAATTCGATATCAATTTACTTGTAACAAATAAATTAATATCAATTTAATTTTAACAATTTATGACGTGGTGCAATATTTCTGAGAATGAGGTTTGTTTTTTACTCAATTTTAGGTTGAAAATGGCTAGGGTGCGTTGCATAAAGCTCAGACGCATAAATTTTTACAACAAACATATCATATTGTCTACTTTTCGGCCACTACATTGTCTGTAATTATCACATCACACAATATAAGATAAAAGTTTAATCGTGCCTAATTATGCTATTCAAAGAAAAATTCTTGAAAAAATACAAATCTAACAACTCACATTTGTACACACTAACAATAAAGATTGTGAGAGTTATAATTAAGTGATTGTATTTTGAATAAAGTTACTGGCACCTACTTTTTATTATGAGTGTGTTTAAATTTAAGTTGTTGAAATTGTATCACATAAGAACTTCTCCTCCTCAAAATAACATCCCACACAGAGGGCTGGAAATCGTTGGCACATTTTCTATTCTCTTATCCTATCAATTCACTTAAACTTTGCACACTAGAATAAAAATTTAAAGATGTCAAAATTTGTTAAAACTTATGATGCGTAAATTTTCTCGAGTGTCAAATTTTAGTGAGGTACAAGGAAGGGAACAGACGATTTATATATATCCTATACCACATATACCAAATATCCAAAAAAGCTTGCAATAACATCAAATTCTCCAAAGCTATCAATCTATCTTCCGCAATCGAGTGACGATGAAATCTGGTTTATGCTTTCTGTGCCAGCAATTGTGCCAATTCCATCAACATGATCGCCAATATAAGCAACGTTTGCAGGAGAAAACGGTCCAAGCAAGTACTGAGTCTCTTCCAAAGACACGTTTGCATGTCTCCAAGCATGCTTTTCAACAATCCTCAGGCCCTCTAGCTCCATTGCCACTTCTTTCATGGAGGGTCTATCTTCCCCTTTCACACTCAAACACCGTTTTGCAATATCAGCAACTTCTAGAATTTCCTCAGCTTTTGCATCATCCAATATGAGCTTGTCCACTATGTGAAGGAGGTGGCCTTCTTTCATTGAAGAAACAAAGTACATTGACAGATTCCTGAAACTCTCAGGCCTATCAAAACTAAGAGCCTTTTTGCTTGTCAATAACTCTGTCAACACAACCCCAAAGCTATAAACATCACTTTTTTCAGTGAGTTGGCTTGTTTGGAAATATTCTGGGTCGAGATACCCCATTGTCCCCTGTACCAAAGTGGTTAGCTGAGAGTGATCAAGAGGAACAAACCTTGAAGCTCCAAAGTCTGCAATTTTGGCTGTCAAATTATGATCTAGTAGTATATTTGTGGTCTTCACATCTCTGTGTACGATTGGTGTAGAAGTAGCAGAATGCAAGTATGCAAGTGCTCCTGCAGCTTCTGCTGCTATTCTCAAACGCATTGTCCATGAAAGTCTAGTTGATTGACTTTGACCATGGATGTGCTTAGAAAGAGTCCCATCGGTGATAAATTCATAGACAAGTAAGGGAACTTCTGTGTCTAAACAACAACCCAATAGCTTTACAACATTTCTATGGTTGATTTGGGAAAGCACTATCACCTCATTGATGAATTCCTCAATCTGATTTTGATCACAAATTTTGGACTTTTTTACTGCAACCACGGTGCCATTTGGTAACACTCCTTTGTAAACTGTTCCATGCCCCCCTTGACCTAGGACTCTGCATTCATCAAAGTTGTTGGTGGCCTTCATGAGCTCCGTAGCTGTGAAGATTTTGGCTGTTTCGGATGATCCTCTATGCCTTGCAATTTGTTGTTGCAACAATAAGCCTCCATTCTGTAGAAAGAACTTTTCCCTCATTTTTATGAGCTCTCTCTTTTTCACTCCCCAGTACATGTAGGAGCTTCCAAGAAGCAAACCAAACACACTTATACTCACACCTGGGCATGAAAGTTCGAAGCAGTCAGTTTCAGTTTCTTTCTTGTTTTACTTCTACTTCACCATAGTTAAGCCCCCTTTTGAACTTCTATCCCTTTGATGCCATTTCTTTTCTTAACATACTTTTGATCTTTTCACTTAGAAATATTTTATACACATTTTCTGCCACTTTTCCTATTCCTTAAGTTAAATTTTATCATACTTAAAAAATAACGATTAGGAGATGAAGCTATTACTAATTAAAAATAAAACTTTAATTCAGTTTTCAACATTCAATTTTTACCCAAAATTTCAAGAGGATACCAAGTGAACCTTAGATATATAAATGAAAGAGTAAATAGTTTATGTAGTCTTTCAAAAAAAAAAATTGCAAGCTATTTAGTCCTTAAAAATTTAAAAGTAAATCCATGATCTCTTAAAATTTTAATAATAGGATATATTAGTCTATCTAAGTATATTTAATTCTTTAAACACTAATAATATTATATACTGAACTGTTAACAAGACGTTAAGTGATATTATGTCATTTAAAATAAAGTTTAAAATGACTCATTTTAGAATTAAAAATTTACAAAATGAGTCATTAAATCTCCATTACAGGTTGTAAAATAACTTATTTTTTATAATTTTAAACACTTAAATTAGTGCAATATGTTTCAAAATAGCATTATGTTGATTGCATCTAACGTTTTAATAGCACATCATAATGATATTATGCCACATGTATAAATTCACTAGTGAAGAATTAACAGATGGAGTAATATGTCTATCATTTTTAATTTTAAGAGATTACATAATTAATTTCTTTTCTTAGAGTATATTATAGTTCGATGCAAAAATCTTAAGGGACTAAATTGAATGTTAACTCTAAATGAAATTTTTGTAATGATAACTTTCTTATAGCGGTGGAGCTAGATGATTTAGTTGGAAGGCATTCAACTATCAATTCAATTTTATTTATGTAAATATATATCTCATAACAAAAACAATTAAAAAATTTATAAAAATAATATAGAAATCCTAAGGGGGCCAATTGTCCCCTTGCTAACACGGGGTTCTGCCTCTCTTGCTTACTAGATAGAAGACTAAATTAACAGGGTTTTGATCCTGTAAATACTAAGAGTATATTTGTGAGTTTAGATTTTGAAAAAAAGGAAAAAAAATGATAAAATTTTTAGTATAAAATTTTAAAAATTTTACACTATAATTTCTTCTTTCCCTTCTCTTCCCTTTCAAAATTTAAATTCATAAACATATTCTAAAGTGAAAATTTCTATAAATGATAAAGTGAGAAATTCTCATCAGACCAATTGGTTGATTCCACACACTATATATTTTATTGATCTAACATAGGGTGGACCCACACACTATTTGACCAATTGATCGGTTTCACACACTATAAATTCTAACAAAAGATTGTACATATCTTTTTTTTTTTCCCAAAATCAACCAGTTTAATATACTTACTCAATGTCATTACCAACAAAGTTTTCATCCCCGAACTCCCGTTGACTTTGAGATGGCAACCTATTCCACTTGGCATTCCATCTCCTTGGTATCCATCACGACACGGACACTTGAAGCCCCCATCGAAGTTTATGCACGTTGCATTCTCGTTACAAATATTCGGTTTCAAGCATTCATCAATATCTGAAACGTAACAAATCATAAAGAACCATTATAAAACTCTAAACATATTATCCTTGAGACATGAGAAATGTTATTTTTACTCACTATTTATGGAACACTGTATCGACACATTCTCATCTATCATTAGATGAGGTGTGAATTTCATTTAGTTTGGGATCCATATCTTATCTAATGATAAATATGAGTATGTCAATACGGTGTCCGATAAATAATGAGTATAAATAACACTACTCTTGAGACATTTATTAGTAAGAGTGCAGAAAATAACTATAGTATATTTGGTTGGACTAACGTTATTGGTACAAGTGAAAGAGATTCATTCTTTCAGTATGGGGTCTTGGATTTGATCTCAAGGTTCATGCTAATGGAAAAAATATTAAATTTACATTTGAAGAATATCTACCAAAACTTTCACCTCATGTATAAGGTGGATTTTCCACGGACATGAAGATGTGGGAATTTACAATACCTTGACAGCCACCAATGAGGTAAGGGTTACCCTGATAACCATGAGAGCACAAGCATAGATAGCCGAGTTCTCCCGTGTCTGAGTCAACGCATTCACTGTGCTCGGATTTACAGGCGAAGCTTTCAAGGTTGCTGCTCATTTTCGTGGCTTCTTCACAGCTCTTATTCCCCACTGCCCAGTCAACCACAGCAGCAAAGCTTTTCTCCCGGAAACTCGTCAAATCCGAAGTGTCGAACACGTATGCTCCCTCTTCAGCTATAAACGCGTAACCACATCGATTAAAATCATGCACCATGGTGTGATTATAAACACTGATGCTAAGCCATGCCAAACTCGACAGTTCTGACGGTATAGAAGCCTTGCAACAGCCGATTCCGTCGCAAAACCCGTTCTTCAAGAGTGTATCGTTCTTGCGACAGAGTGATATGCATCCCGTTGTGGTGTTCTCTTCCAAGTGATCCGTGCTCACAACTAATCCCAGTGTGTCGCAACCAACTGCGAAAATGGTGTTCTTTCTTGTGGAAATGTGAAAGGGTGACAAGTTGGAGGAGTAGACGTACAAGTCTGTTTGAACGCCTGACTTGTTGTAACAATCAGAGGCAACCAAGGTTGAAATGCGAAGTTGGCCATTCAGTGATATGTTGAGCACTGTCACGTTGGTTCCCCCCAGGAATGGGGTTGGGGACTTGCCATCAGAATTTTGTTGGCAAGTGATGAGAAAAGACTCATCAAGGGAACATTCTTCGCTTAAGCCGAACGGGTAATCGATTGTTAAGGAGCCACACTTTCCGGGGCAACCTTGCTTGGGTTGAGATGCAGCTTTTCCTGCTAAAAGAATAATGAACAATAGTAGCAAGAGAAGAAGCTCTGGTTTTGTTGGCAGCACAGACATTGACATGGTGCTGAGGATAAATTAAGGTCCAAGTCTAGTGCATATTATTGTTAATTAGCCCTAGCTATATATAGTGTGTTATATATAGATCATCAAATATGTGATTGCCCCCTAACAAATACAAAACGTTTTTATCCTTTTTCTGAGAGAAGGATCCGATGACTTTGTCTCTCGTACGTGTATCATATGAGAGACAGTGAAATCTTGATTGAATTTTCAGATTTCTAAACTTTGTAGACTAGATTGTTCAGCCTCTTTGAATTTTATAAGCGTTGATGTTCATAGATTAAACTTTTTTTTAGGTAGCTATTTTGATTGATTACTCTTGCTGACGTGGCTGAAGAGTTTCCTTGCCCTTTCATGATTGTGTACTGGCCAATGATGTTTATACAGCACTGAGCCGAAGACAATTGAAAGCTGAAATCGGGGGGAAAAAAAAAGAAGATATATAGCGTCAGTTGGCTTAAAAAAGCTTATCAGATTTGGATTGTATATATGCACTTAAAAGAAATTGAGTCAATTATTGATATGTTCCAACTTAGTAATAAATAAAATGTTCCTCTTCCAAACTCATGTTTGGAATTCAATAAAGCTAGAGATTTTATGTTTTCATACTCAGTTACTTTCAAACGGGTCGTAAAAAATTAACTGGTTTATTAACAATATAGTATTATAATGGGAAGCATTAATTTTCACTTAAATCTTAATTAAATTAGTCAATACTGATATTATATATAATAATTACATGTTTGAATATATTCTCTTTCACTTAAGTGTTATAGCTTATGTTTTCTTTCATATATATCCAGGCAGGCAATTAAATAAGGCGAGTTCTATGGACCAAGCCATTAGAAATATTGAATCGAAAGTACAGTAAGTTTCGATTCTTTTCTCGAAGTGACTTTAAGCGGTGTTATTTAAATGCTTAAAAAATATATATTTATTAAAATATTTATTTAATAATTATTGAATATGATATAATAAATGAAATATGTGAAATTTATCGTTACATTTTTATTAAATAAATATTTCAATAAATATCTATTTTTTAATGTTAGAATAATATTTTTGAACCGAAATACTTGTGAGCATGTGAGCTTTTCTCAATCTATGGATTGCTAGTATTTTTTCTCCAGTAAATCTATGACATGTGATCAATATGACATAATCCAATCGAGTGCTCACATATTTAATTTAATTTATTGTCCGTACTTAATCTCGATATATATGCAGGTGGCTAGAAGCCTAGCTTTTGATGGACTAAATTGAGAAGCGGACAAGTATCATCATGAGGGTCGATTTCTGGATATGCTATTGTTTCCTCATAAAAAAAAAAAACTAGTTAGTCCTAAACACCCCTATTACCCAGGAAAAAAGGAATCATAATGGCATATAACGTGTATAATTTCCTACCATTGCATGTCCTATTTTCGGCTGAAGAAAGAATATTATGTTGCGATTCGGGCATATACGATGGTGTACATATATCTTCTAATAACCATCTACATCTTTATGTATGTCTGTTTTCCAATAAACGACATGTGTGAAATTATTGTGGGCGAAAAATTTATAGAGAAAAACTAAAAATAACCGAGGTCAATCCGAGATGGAAAATACTATTAAAATCCGAAATAGTTGGCAGTGCCGGCGGCAACACATGTCATCATGCATTCATGGTTTCATTCACTCTAATAAAAGTATTATCTTTTAGTATTTTTTTTTTCTCTTTCTCATTTTTGCCTCTTTTTACACTTATCATATCCCGCTCCAAAACAAATTACATAAACTTGATCGCGACTCATATCCATTTACCATAAGTTCATCGGAAAATTGATCCTTTATTGAGTAGTTGCATCACCTCTCCACATGTACAATACACAATTGAAAGATTAATCCCATACTTCGCCTACCTTAAAATTGAGCTTCCTTTGTTCCTAATTTTTACTCAATCCCAATATAATAGCAAATTTATGTCGGTGTACAATTTGGACACTTATTTTATTACTGTTGGATAAGATGATAAGTGAAACTAAATAGAGACTGTTATCCTATTCAATACCGATAAATTAAGTATTCAAATAAGACACTTAATTTTAGGTATTAAAATAATATTATTGTAAACAAACATTCTCGCCACTCCGATAGCCTGTATACCGGTGGCATTGATTTTATTATTCGGAAAAAGAAACAAGGAAGAAGACAATTTGAGTTTCGGATATGGAATTTAAACAAGAAACACAATGGTATCTTTTGATAGTAACGTTACATAATACAATTTCAAAAATTTAAAGGTGAATTAAATGCACATAATAGGGAAGAGGGGGAATGGGGCGTAGCATACAATGCTGCTGAATTTGGGTGTGGAAAAGGGAGAATACGAATATTTGTCAGCAAATACCTAAAAACGAATACATTTGCTACTAATATATTTTTTTTCTCAAATACCACTTATATATTAATTCTGAAATTTGCATATCTCATTAGCCAAAAAAGGGGTGCTCCACGCTTGGTTCACAAGTAGGAGTGGACCAACCAAAAGAGAGATGGAAGAAGATGAAGAGACATGTCTTTCCTTATTTTTTGATGAGTGATGTTATTTAAACATCAAAAAAATGAATGTCTATTGGGACACCCATCTAATAGTCATTTGATGTGATGTAATAGATGGAGTGTGTGAGATTCATCATCACATTCAATGATTGTTAAGTGGGTGTCTCAATAGACACCTACTTTTTAGATATTTAAATAGCATTTTTATTTTTTAATATCTGTCTATTCTATCAAAATGGCTTGGTATATTGCCCCAAAAATATAATATAATGAGTCATTTTTTCCTTTTTCTTTTCTCGTTTTACAAGAGACAGCTGTAATGTTGCTTTTCATACATATATAGCCAACGATAAAACCATATACTATATTTCACTCCAAAACACACCTAAACATGCATATTTTGTAATTTTTAAATCATAAAATATAAGATAAAAAGTTCAATCATATGTAATTAAACTCTTCAAAATATCATTCTACATAAAGGATTGAAATTCTTTGGCACATTTTCTATTCCTTTATTCTATCTCTTTACTTAAAATTTGACACTTGAGCAAAAATACAAAGATTTCAAAGTTGCTAAAACTTATATGATGTGTAAATTTTTTGAAGTGTCAAATTTTAGTGAAGTGCAAGGAAGGGAACAAACGATTTATACATATCCGATACGGCATATACTATAATACCAAATATCCAAAGAGCTTGGCAATCAACATAACATCAGCTTCTCCAACGCTATCTATCTTCCACAATCCAGTGATGATGATGCTTTCTGTGACAGCAATTCTGCCAGTTCCTCCATCATGATCGCCAATATAAGCAACGTTTGCAGGGGAAAACGGTTCAAGCAAGTACTCAGTCTCTTCCAAAGACACGTTTGCATGTCTCCAAGCATGCTTTCCAGTAATCCTCAGTCCCTCTAGCTCCATCGCCACTTCTTTCATGGAGGGTCTATCCTCCCCTTTCACGCTCAAACACCGTTTTGCAATATCAGCAACTTCTAGAATTTCCTCAACTTTTGCATCATCCAATATGAGCTTGTCGAGTATGTGAAGAAGGTGACCTTCTTTCATTGAAAAAACAAAGTACATTGACAGGTTCCTGAAACTCTCAGGCCTATCAAAACTAAGAGCCTTCTTGCTTGTCAATAACTCTGCCAACACAACCCCAAAGCTATAAACATCACTTTTTTCAGTGAGTTGGCTTGTTTGGAAATATTCTGGGTCGAGATACCCCAATGTCCCTTGTACCAAAGTGGTTAGCCGAGAATGATCAAGAGGAGCAAATTTTGAAGCTCCAAAGTCTGCAATCTTGGCTGTCAAATTATGATCTAGAAGTATATTTGTGGTTTTCACATCTCTATGTATGATTGATGCAGAAGTAGCAGAATGCAAGTATGCAAGTGCTCCTGCAGCTTCTGCTGCTATTCTCAAACGCATTGTCCAGGAAAGTTTAGATGATTGACTTTGACCATGAATGTGCTTAGAAAGAGTACCATCAGTGATGAATTCATAGACAAGCAATGGAACTTCTGTTTCTAAACAACAACCCAATAGCTTTACAACATTTCTATGGTTGACTTGGGAAAGCACTATCACCTCATTGATGAATTCCTCAATCTGATTTTGATCACAAATTTTGGACTTTTTTACTGCAACCACAGTGCCATTTGGTAACAGCCCCTTGTAAACTGTTCCATGTCCCCCTTGACCTAGGACCCTGCATTCATCAAAGTTGTTGGTGGCCTTCATGAGCTCCTTAGCTGTGAAGATTTTGGCTGTTTCGGATGATCCTCTGTGCCTTGCAATTTGTTCTTGTAACAATAAGCCTCCATTCTGTAGAAAGAACCTTTCTCTCATTTTTATGAGCTTTCTTTTTTTCACTCCCCAGTACATGTATGAGCTTCCAAGAAGCAAACCAAACCCACTTATACTCACACCTGGGCGTAAAATTAACAATTAATGGAAAAGGAAATAACTTTGTTATTCAGTTTTCAGCATTTAATTTTTCAAGGGTATGTATACCGAGTGACCCTGAGATGTATGTAAATGGAATTCGTGTGCTTATAGCTTGTTTACCTATCGGAAGATTAAATAAACATGTCATATTGTTTTCACAAATAAATTCTCGCAAAACATTCTCCATATCTGATATCTTTTCAAAATCAATCAATGGACATATACTTAGTTACTTACTCAATGTAATTACTAACGAAGTTTTTATCTGTGAACTCCCGTTGACTTTGAGATGGCAACCTACTCCACTTGGCATTCCATCTCCTTCGTATCCATCACGACACGAACACGTGTAGCTCCCATCGAAGTTTATGCACGTTGCATTTTCATTACAAATATTCTGTTCCAAGCATTCATCAATATCTGCAACAAATTATAAAGAACCATCACAAAACTATGTTCATATTATCCTTGAGACATCAATTAGTAAGAGTGGGGAAGATAACTATAGTATATTTGGTTGGACCCACGGTGTTGATGCAAATTGAAGGGGATCCGTAAAGTAGGAGAGGTCCTGGTTTGATTTCAGGATCAGTATGGAAAAAAAAATTATATCGGAAGATTTTGTTTTGATTTGTTGGGATGTATTTATTGGCGATAGTAATAACTAATTTTTTCAAGACAAGAGTTCCTTAAACAATCAATATCAATCACAAGAACCTTTCTATATATATTATCAGGCATTACAAATTAAACCTGTAACTAAACATTTAAGGAATCGGCTATGAAAATTTTGATCCCATTTTAACCTATTATCCAAACATTGCCCAAGCTCCGATTTCCGACAGAACAAACAGGCCTAAGCCTAATGAACAAAACTTTAGTTACACCCAAAAAGAAAGAAACAAACGTGTAGAGTATGGATTTTCAGAAAAAATATTAAGTATAGTATATTTCTTTATAAGTGTGGAGTCCAATAAAGTGTTTTGTTTTCATATACTTCTATACTATACAAGTGTAAAGTTGTTGCACCTAACATTTCTAGGTTTCCGAAGCAGGATGTGAGAATTTATAATACCTTGACAGCCACCAATGAGGTAAGCGTTACCGTGATAACCATGAGAGCAGAAGCATAGATACCCCGTGTCTGAGTCTACGCATTCACTGTTCTCTGACTTACACGCGAAGCTTTCAAGGTTGCCTATTTTCTTGGCTTCTTCACATCTCTCCTTCCCCACTGCCCAGTCAACTACAGCAGGGAAGGTTTTCTTCGGGAAACTCGTCAAATCTGACGTGTGGAACTTGTAGGCTCCTTCTTCAGCTATAAACACATAACCGCATGGATTGAAGTCGTGTACCCAAGTGTGGTTAAGCACACTGATGCTAAACCATCCCAAACTCGATAGTTCTGATGGTATAGAAGCCTTGCAACAGCCAATGCCATTGCAAAGCCCGTTCATCAAAAGTGGATCGTCCCTGCGACACATTGATAAGCATCCCGTCCATATTGATCCCAATGAATCCCAGTGTGTCGTAACCAACTGCGTAAAGATTGTTCTTGGTAGGGGAAAATTGGAAGCGTGATGACATGTTGGAGGAATAGTTGTACCAGTTGGTTTGAACGCCTGCTTTGTTGTAACAGTCAGAGGCTACTAAGGTTGAAATGAGAAGTTGGCCAGTATTCAATGATATGTTGAGCACTGTCACATTGGTCCCTACCAAGAATGGGGTTGGGGACTCGCCATCAGGACTTTGTTGGCAAGTGATGAGAAAAGACTCATCAAGGGAACATTCTTCGGTTAACCCGAACGGGTAATCGATTGTTAAGGAACCACACTTTCCGGGGCAACCCTGCTTGGGTTGAGATGCTGCTTTTATTGCTAAAAGAATGAACACTAATAGCAGGAGAAGAAACTCTGGTTTTGTTGACAGCACAAGCATGGTGCTAAGGAAAAAGATCCGAGTCTTGTGCGTATATATTATTGCTAGTCCTAGCTAGTCTGTTATATATAGATCATCAGATATGTGACTGCCCCAGTGCCCCCTAACTAATACAAAACGTTTTTAGCTTCTCCTGAGAGGAGGATCTGACTTTGTCTCTCGTATGATATGATGTGATAGACAGAAATCTTGATTGACATTTTATATTTTTAGAGTCTGTTGACTAGGTTTTTTTCATGCTCTTTAAATTTTTCAATCGTTAATTTTTACACACTAAACCTTTTGTAAATGGCTGATTTTGATTAATCACGCTACTTGTCATTCTTGACACGCGACTGAAGAATTTCCTTGCCGTTTTATGTTTGTGTTCGGTCTAATGATGTTTATAAAGCACTGAATAGAAGAAAATTGAAAGCTGATGGAAAACCTATTAGAAAAGAATTGAAGATAGCGTCAGTTGGCTTAAAAAAGCTTATCTGATTTGGGTTTGTATATTCATTTAAAAGAAATTTGAGTAAAATATTGATATGTTCCAAATTAGTGATAAATAAAATATTCCTATTCCAAACTCATGTTTGGAATTTAATTTAATCAAGCTAGAGATTTTATATGTTCATACTACGTTATATTTTCAAACTAGTTCTTCAAAATTAATTGGTTTATTAACAATATGTAGTATATATCGACAATAGTTTTCCTTTAACAACAAGTGACACTCATTCGAAGAGGTAAGAAGTGCAAGAAGAGAGAGATCTGAGTTTGATTGTTGCATACTGAGGAATGCCATATATAACCACTCTCCAATTGAGAACATGGCCTAAAGATGCTTAATAAGCCTTGACAAATTAACTATAATAACACTTTATTCATGTATAAAACCAAAAACAATACCTGCCAGCATGCAATCAGACAAAACAACTACGATGAATGCATGCAACAAGAGCGGAATCTGAAGCCACTGAACACCCTCTAAGAGCATGAACTAAAGATTTGTGTCAAAAGAACTAGTTAAGAAGATTTCAAGTTAACGGCAATGGGAAGCACTGTGTACTTAAGTCTTAATACTAATAATAATAACTAGGACGGTTGAATATATTTTCTTTTACTTATTTTTATATATATATGGGAATGATTCTAGTGAGATAAGTGATTTATTATGAGAGTGAAAGGAAGAAATCTGGACCGTATAATCATAAATGGATGGTTAAGATTAAAAATTATTAATAGTAATTAATGATCATATGATTATTAAAAATTATTATATAATTTTATATTTTAATCTTGATCATTTATGTAAAATTTAACAGTTTAAATTTATTCCTACCGCTCTCACAATAAGTCACCCTCACTCACCATTTTATATATATATATATATATATATCCGGACAATCAGGGCGAGCTCTATTGTCCACGCCATTAAAAATATTTAATGTAAAAACACGGCACATGCCAACCCGTTTCCCAGACCGTACGACGTGTGAGCATGTGAATTTTGGTCAATTACAATTTTTCTTCATCTAAGTGTTGTCATTTTTTTTTTTTGTCCTGAGTTAAGATAACCTAAAAAATGGTGGACACCAACGCACCTTAAGTGAAAAGATTTGTGAAAAGGAAAATTGAGGGGGGAAGAAAAGTAAGTGACAAGACATGCTTTTATTTCAAGAGTGTAAAAGCAACTTTATTTAATGGGGTGGTTACAGAGTCTCAACTTGCATCCTATACATTTGTGAATGGCTCACTTGTCCCCAGGAAAGAGATTTTTTAGGATAATGATACACCACTATCATTGTAAATATATCATATATTTATACCAAGCTACCCTACAGAAGTGACATATGGAGATGAAATGGGATAGGAAAGGACTATTTTGGCAAACAAGAAAAAAAAACCCAAAGTAAAAAAAGAAACAATGAATACTCACTTTCACTTTATTATGTCTCTTTCTCTTGGTCATCAAAACTTTTATTTTCTCTATTTTTATTAAGTTTTTTTTTCTAATTCTTCATCATTCACGGAAGGAAAAAGAAAGAGAAACAAAATCTATTAGCTCATTCTATTTGATTTTTCATATGTTTGTGATTTATATCCAAAGATATATGGATGATTTTTTTTTTCTTCAATTTTTAAGCAACAAAATGAATTGAGAATGACTCTGCTAGAAACTAAGATTTGCTATTATTGTTGAAAACTAAAGTTGAAAAATTGTAAATGCGTGTTACAAAAAGTTATAAATCAGTATGTAAAAGGTTATAAACCATTGTACAAAAGTTATAAATCCGTAGCAAAATGTTGTAAACCATTACATAAAAATTATAAATGTTTATTATGAAAAAGTTATAAATTAATATGCAAATTGCACAAAAAGTTACAAACCAGTAGCAAAATATTATAAACCATCACACAAAAAATTATAAATGCGTGTTATGAAAAGTTATAAATCAGTATGTAAACAGTTGTAAACCATTACACAAAAAGTTATAAACCAATAATAAAATATTATAAACCATTGCACAAAAAATTATAAATACGTGTTATGAAAAGTTATAAACCACTATAGAAAAAGTTATAAATTATTACATAAAAAGTTATACACCAGTAGCAAAATATTATAAACCATTGCATAAAAAATTGTAAATGCATGTTACAAAAAATTGTAAACCATTGTACAAAAAATTATAAAACAGTAGAAAAATGTTGTAAACTATTCCACAAAAAATTGTTATGTATTATTTATTGATCATTTTTTTTATTAAGCAGGTATAGCGAATTGTAATTAATGAAACAATAATTTCAGTGCAACATGAATATCAAATAGTTTTGTGCCATCTTTCTTTACAATTTGTGTCTATTTATAAGAGTTTTTAAATAGTGGGACATTTACTCAAATATTTTTAGATGTGATAATAAATTATTGAATATCTCAACACAGTGACAATCTATGAAAATTAAATTCATTAGAGAATATTTAATTCTTTCTACTTGATATTTTTAATCATTTTTAATAGTTATGCCTTAAACATTATGTTTTTTGATACTTAGATGCTTGAATTTTAACGGCAATCATTAGGAAATTGGAAAAAGGACACAATGTGAAGAATTGATAATGAAAAACATTTAACAATAAAGGAAGAGTTTGTAAAATTTATGTGAAGAAAAGATTAATTTGTTTTACCTAATGGACTAAAACATCTTCAATTAAAAAAAATACAATAACTATTCAATAAGAATAAATAATTACAGATAAAATTGTTTATTTCTATTAACCATTCATTGGGAATAAATTAGTACCCAATAGTTCTATAAAAAAATATCATCCAATAATAATTAATGATATTAAAATAGCATTTTTAATTATACATGTATTATATCAGTTATTCAATACAAATAAACAATCACTAAATGTTGATAAAAAAAATCAATGATTTAAAATTTTTTGTACAAGAACAATCATAGTTCTTTATGTATAGCCCCATATACCTTTGCATCTATTATTATTTAACTATTATTACCTACTTAATAAAAACAAATGATCAATAAATGACACATAATAATTTTTTGTGCAACGGTTTACAATATTTTGTTAGTGGTTTATAATTTTTTGTACAATGGTTTATAACTTTTTGCATACTGGTTTACAATTTTTCATTACATGCATTTATAATTTTTGTGCAATAGTTTACAACATTTTGCTACTAGTTTATAATTTTTTATGCAATGGTTTACAACTTTTAGCATACTGGTTTAAAACTTTTCGTAACACGTATTTATAATTTTTCAACTCCAGTTTCAACAGTAGCAGCAAATCTCAACTTCTATCAGAGTTATTCTTAATTTGTTTTGTTGCTGAAAAAACTAAAAAAAAAAAAATTATTCATGTCTTTGGACATAAATTACAAACACATGAAAAATCAAATAGAATAAGTTAAGCCTTCATGTGTGAGGATAAGTTTTATGTGCTGTCAACATATCTTAATTCTCATTTCTTCTTCATTTTGTGAATGATGAAGAATTAGAGAGAGAAATGTGATAAAGACAGAAAAAATGAAAGCTTTGGTGGGTGAGAGAAAAAGACACAAGAAAGAGAGAGTGAACAGGTATTGCTTTTTCTTTCTTTGCTTTGAGTTTTTTTCTTTGCTTGCCAAAATTTTCCCTCTGTATCCTATTCTATCTCCATACACCACTTTTGTCAGGTAGCGCGATGTAAGTATATAGTGTGTGTATAATAATGGTTGTGTATTATTACTCTTTTGGAACTGATCCTTTCTACAAGGGACATCCCAAAATAAGCCAAGACGCTTAAAATTAATATTTTATTATAAAATCATCTAGAAGAATAATATTTTAGATATATAATGTTTCAATTATGTAATATTCACTCCTGTAATATTTTAATTATGTGTAGTTCAATTGTGTAATATTTTAATTATACAACACTTTTAAAAAACAATTTAATTATTTAATATATTAAGTTCCAATTTAGATTTTTTATTCAAAATTTAGTTTTAAAAAATAATAACAAAAGATAATTTTATTTGAAAAATAAAACTTAACATTTTTTATGTAATCTACAAATTAAATTGGATATTTGTAATAAGATATTAGATAAATAGGTTGATACTAATTTTCTTAATTTTAAAAAACGTGTGAGACTAAAAGTGGGATCAAAGTTGAGACCTTTCATTTAAAAAAAAGATCTCAAGCCCAATTCATTCTTTACTTTTATGACGCATATTGTAGATGTAACAAGTGGTGGGGTGAAAGTTGGGATCAAACTTGGAACCTAATATTGGAGGTGTTCTATGAGCAACTCCAGTGCATCATTTGCATTGTCCTTTGTTGCATTAAAAGAAGTGATGGGACGGTCCATTAACTAAGCATGCGTTGGACAAAATGAGAGGTAAGGGATCAGTCCGTTGAACAAGGAACATCCCTTTTGGGATTGTTGATCAAGGAAGACCATTGAGCAACAAGAAAAAAAAATTAAAATGATTATTTTATTTATATTTTAATCTCTAAATTCTAATTTTTTTTCAACTTTTTTACATTTTATTTCTATTCTTTCCAATACCATTCTACTCCTTTAATTACACAAATTCTACTCATCCATCACTCAAATTCTACTCAATTTTTTCTAGCAAAATGGACTCAAATCAGTTTAATTTAAATTATTTTCTCAGTTGCTTGCAAAATTTTATCCGCCTTCAAAATCCAAATAACCAAAATTCACAATATTCAAACCCAAATACTAATTTCCAATTACCAAGCTTCTTCCTAAATCCAAACATTCAACATTCCCAGGCTCAAGTTCTTTCAAATTTTCAAGTTCCTTGTTTCCCCCAAGCAATCAAAATCGATAAACATTTCAACTTCCATTTCCTTCAGTCTTCAATCCAGTTGTCGAAAATACAAGTGCACCGTCTTTCCCATTTCAAACCCAATTTGGCAATTCAAGATCAACATGTGCTAGTGCTGGGGGCTCATCTAATGTAATATTTTAATCATGTATCATTTTTAAAAAATAATTTAATTTTTAATATATATTAATTTTCAATTAAAATTTTTTACTTTTAATTTAATTTAAAAATTAATATTATTAAAAATAATATGCGGGACTAAAATTGGGACCAAAGTTGGGACCTTCCATTGGAATAAAAGATCCGAAGCCCCAATCCCTTCTTTACTTTTATGATGACGTATTGCAGATTTGGCAAGTGTTGGGGCCAAAATGGGGATCTAACTTGGGACCCAACATTAGAGGTGCTCTAATATCTTAGGTACACGTGTCCCTAAATAAGTCTAGTATAGCTTTAGGGTCCCACCAACATTGCCGAGAAGGCCTCGAATGCAAGAGTCAGCACTAAGTGTAGCTAGCCCCTTTTCTAACACTGCTATAGTGATCAAGTTTCCTCAAGTAGAAGGATCACATTCTTTGTCAACCGCTATAATGGTATTGTCATGACCCGATCTGGGGACGTGACCGGCATGTGAGAAATCTCATTCTCACACAAACCTCATAACCTATTAACTATTTCTACATACACGCTCTATTCATAAAAATCATGAAAAATTGAAGATTTCTCTTTTCTATATGTAAATCACCCGCTCTTTAAATTCAAGACAATAAAATGATTAAAATAATCATTGATGTCATTTCATAATCTATCTCTGAAATCTCAAATCATAATGTCATATAAAAATATAAGTTATCATGTTTCAAAGTCCATTAAATTAATACAAATATGTCATTAAATGCAAAATCCAAATATAGCATTATAGTATGCTAAATGCAAAACATGATTTAAGGTCCGGGATCCTGTCTGTACCTACACTGGAGCACTCTAAACCAGAATGATATCAAGACTCACCATCTGAAGTCTAGTGCTGCTAGCAGAAAGGGGGTTAGAGAGAACCCATGGCAACTACTCTATCTATAAAACAGGGAAATAGAGAGAAGAGTGAGTTTTGTTGCCAAAACTCAATGAGTGAATCCTCACTTGAAACCTCCTGTCATGGGACACCAAAGAATAATGCATAAAATCATAATAACATCAATAATACTCTCAAGTATTCATAGTAGGTATACATTCTAATCGTCATGTTATAATTCAAAAACCATTTTCTTAACTTGCGTTCATACCTGAAATTATATAAACTCATAGTATAGTAGCTTCTAGAGAAACAATAATCTCTACTCTGTGGGTACTCAGTTTCTCGTGAACAATGGTCCCTAATTGAGATCTTAACGGTTTCTCGTGAACCGCATCCCTCGTGGATTGATCTCAAACTCTAAATATGAATCTCTGATCACATCTAGGGCGTTACGTATCGCCGTCTCTAGTGTGACCATAAATTTTTTGTAATCTCTAGATATAGATCTCTATAATCTCTGGCCCGAGCAACTTGGTACCAAGGTTCACGGATTAACTGCCGTTAACACACAACTTGTTTCTCTATAGCTACCTTCCAACTTAACTAAATACATTCATTTAAATATGAGAATCTTTAAAACTATTTAATTTCTCTGTAAGCTCTGAATCCCTGTAACTCTGTAATAGTTTGACCTTAGCATACCTGTGGCTATGAAATCATACCTGATGATTTCAAGTCCACATAATATGTATCCGCCAACTATTCTGAGTCATATAAAGATTCATGCTCTAAAATCTTTTTATGTCTAAATTTCTAAATTATCCTTTACCAATAATAAAATCTGATACTCTGAGAGCTCTGAATCCACCTAATTCTAACAGTTTGACCTTAACATATCCATGACTATGGAATTATGTCCAAGGGACCACTCTATGTAGACATTTATAATTTCATATCTTCACAGAGTATGTAGCCGTCAACTGTTCTAAATCTCATGAAGATTCAAGTTCTAAAACCTTTTAATTATCTAAATCATATTTCAACAATCAAGCTCTTCATAATCAGAAAACTCAATATCATGCTCCAAAATAGCAAAGCTTGCAATAATAATTCCATTTTCTTCTCTACATTATATCTAGATATAAAACCATTTCATATATATACAAACTAGTTTCAGAATCCATTAAAACAATCATAAAAGCTTCTAATGATCGCATATATCATCAATTCAACATAAAATTAGTATAACAAACATGGCCCCATGAGTTTTATCCAAAATCAGTTTCATGCTCTAAAACTAGGAGTTCTAAAACATATAAACCAACAGAAATCTCAAACTTTTTTGTAGAAATCTCTAAAATCAAGCAGTAACTGATATCCTTATGAAAATAATTCTAATGCACAACATAGAACTGACAGGTGTGAATCCACTCACCTGGTGGGATGAACAATGAAGAACATATATCAACAGGACCAACAGGACTCCCAAAAGCAGGAGATGGCACCATTATCTAATATGATAGCTACAATGCTCTAGATTAACCTCTAATAATCTCTTCAATGGGTCAAATCCAACTCTAAGACGAAGGGAGCACCATCACTTCATGAACATAGAGGGATATCAGTAAAATCCCAAGAACCATGAAAGTTTAAGGAAAAAGAGGTAGAATTAGCAAAATCTCTTATCTTTAAGCCTTAGAAGTGAAATATTAGAGTTAGATTGAGTGAAATGGAGCTTGAAAGGGGTAAAAATGGTGGAAGAATCGAGTTTAGGGGTAAGAGAGAGTTTGGGGTCTTGTTTAGTCTGGAAAAATCCCAAAATAAGGGTTTTTATAACTCTGTTGACTGCTTGGGCAGTCTCGCAGGAAGTCATATACTGGTATGTATTAGACTGAGCTGACTGGACTGTCTCCATACTCACTTATTTACATTTCTTTATTTTAAGTTAATGTCCTCATTTATTTTACTCTTTATTAATTTTAAAATATAAATATAAATAAGAAAATACCCTTATTGGGATTCAAACAAAATATTAGAAAAATTAAAATTCTAACAATTCAAAATCCAAATTTTGAGTTTAGTTCAAATTCGGGAATTCTTATGATTTTATAAACTCGTAAGCCAAAAACGAAATGTTTAAAGGTTTCATAAAATTCATTAAAAATTACTCTTCAACTCATTTTTCTCTAGGGAGTCATTATCGAGACTTTTGATCTTAAGACCATGGCTTTATCATAGAGCTCTCCATGGACGTGTAGGGTCCAGACTTGGTGAAACCCAGAACCTGAACGATAGGTAAAGATGTCTGGCACTATTTCTAATTTGAAAAAAAATTTCTAACTCTTTTATTTAAAACCTATGGTATTACAAATACCCCCCAATGTCAGCATAATGCAAAATAATGTAGTTTTGATTAATGACCCCAACCCTTTTAGAGCCCCTCACATTCGAATTTTCACCTCCTAAACCAAAAACCCTCACCCACAAACTCCCTTTTTACTTCCTCACTCTCAACCCCACTCCAATGTTCCTCCTCCAAGCTCTAAGGTAAGGGATTTTGTTAGTTTATGTCATGTCCCTCTCCTCCATTTCATGTTCTTGGGTTGGGTGTTGTCATGTTCTTCATTGTTGTCAAGTGGGGATACTCTCCCAATGTTCTTAATTAGAGTTGTTTTAGAATTGTCTAGAGATTATTATAGATTAATCATTGGTTTTGTTGTTTCAATATACATGGCAGACATTGGCATCATCCCCATTCCCCATAGCTCACTAGGTGTTAGCCCTTCATATTCCAATTCTTCAGGTGAGTGGGTTTAATCATATGACCTTATTTTGGTCATTATATCACTACTTTCAAGTATTTTGAAGTATTTAGAGATTAGAACATGAGTTTGACATGACAAGCATTTTATACAAAAATGTGCAAGGCCTAGAAAATGCATTTTTTTTATTTCTCATGAAAATTTGTGATTTTCAAGATGCATGAGACCATATTTGAAATATAACTGCTATTACATGATTTAATTCATGATTTTGGACTCAATTTATGATGATGAGAATTAGCTATGATTGGTGAAAGAAAATACGAAACATTATGTTTATTTATGAGGATTAAGAGTGGTTGAACTTACAATCATAGAAACCACCTTTTTTCATGAATTATAGTATAATTTTAGAATAAGGAATTATCAAGAGGAGCAGAGTTGTGAATTAACAGTAATTAAATCGTTAACCTTGATATATCAAGTGCCCACAAGGGACAAATTATCCTTACTTAGATTAATCGACAAGGGACGCGATTCACAAGAGACTGTTAAGATCTCAGATAGGTGCTCATGTTTGCGAGAGACTGAGCACCACCTTACAATTTATGGATAGTCTATCCTTTTGAAATTCCTTGAGAAATAAATATGATTTTTATGTTTCATATACATTAGTGTTTTTCACCACTACTATGTATTATAAATGGAAATGATTTATCAACATTGCATTATTATTTATATACCTTCCTTCTTATCCCATGTATGGTTGTGGGTGAGGATCCATTCTCTGAGTTTTAAGATAAAACTTACCCCTCTTCTCTTTTCTTTTCACAGATATAGCTGCAGCGTCAAATCCTCCACTTTCTCCCCATCGGTAGTAGTATATCTTCAGTGTGGGTGGGCAGCTTTACTTTGGCGTGAAGCTACAATTGTTGTTCTTTTTTGTATAGAGTGCTTTAACATTGTGCGAGCAGAGTTTCGAACCATGCATAATTTAGCTTTTGGTTGAACATGATTATATTTATTTTGTATTTAAAGGTTTATAGTTTCATGATTCTTTTGTATAGAGCAACTCGTTACATGTGTGATATAATTACAGTTTCATATTTGACTTATAAATAGAATGGGTTATTTATATATATATGTGTGTGTGTGTGTGTTTATTATGACTTGAGATCACTATTTGATTTATATTTAGAATGGATTTTATGATTAAATTATGCATATAGTATGACTCAGTAATCACAAAGCTTACATAAGAATGAGATTACTCATGTGCTAGTCATGTCTCCAAATCGAATCGTGACAAAGAGTGGGGAGTGTCTAAGAAAAAGTAGAGTTTAAATAACATACTATTTTTTTTCCTCCAGTAGATCAATGACATTTGACTGTGATGAGTCTCTTACATAACCAAATTGGGAAGCCCTCTCGCACAGCCTAGGAGTGTTCATATTGGAGATGAATTCTCTTAAGTTAATTCTTAAGATTAGAAGGTCATGTTTTGATTTTTACCATGAATTAAGATAAAAGAAATATGATGATGTAAAAGAGAGACTTTAAGGAGCGATGAGAATTTAAGCATGATCATATCATGTCAAAAAATAACGTGAGAGCATCTACTCGTGCACGTTCATATTAATTTGTTGTCTTGAGTTTGGTTATTTGAACCACTATATATCTCCACACCTCGGAAATCTAAAGAGAGAAGGAAAAAATTATAAAAGGAAAAGCAAAAAGTGAAAAGTCAAGGGAAGAATGAAAAATAAAAGGGAGGTGTGTTGGGTGTCTCATACTTTCTGAATGTACAAATATGTATACTCTTATTGTGGTGTTTAGTCCCTATATGTAGGTTGCTAGATGCCTAGCTTTTAATGGATCAAAATTCAGAAGCCGAGAAGTACCATCATAAAAGTAACTTTCTGGACGTGCTAACAAGTTTCCTCATAAATTTCCTACCACTTGCAACACTAATGATCTTCAACACACCCCAATCACCCAAGAAAAAAAAAGTGAATCATATTGGCATCTAACACATAATTTCGTACCACTTGCATGTTCTATATATATTTTCGGCTAAAGAAAGAATATTATGTCGTGATTCGTGCATGTACGAGCGAGGGTATACATCCCTCTACATCTGTATATATGTTTGCCTTTCTAAACAAACGACATGTGGGAAATCGTATGGTGGGAAAAAAGTTAAAAGGAAAAACAAAAAATTACCGAAATCAATCAGCTGAGAGCTAGATAGATTCAGATTCAAGCACTTCCATAAATAAATATTAATATTCGCTTTGTTCGTCTTCCCCTTTATTCTACACTCGATTACAAATTGTAAAAAGCAGTAACGACACTGACCCATACTAGCTACAGTGGTCAGGATCTGGGAAGAAGAACAGTACAACTACTACCTTCCTCTGAAAATAACTGCACAAAAGATCAATATATCCTTATGCAATTATATTTTAACCGGAGATTATAATCAGATATATTGACTTTTGAACTGTTATCTTTTACATGGAAGGAGTAGTAAATAAAAATAAAAATTAACAAGTACTGTGGATCCTTAATCTCTGTGACCTTGCTTTACGTACATCAGCAATAAGCGCATCACGAGCAGCGACAATCAACCTATGACGAGGAGCCAACAACGCATCAAACGTAGTGTAGTCGATCCACTCCTTCAGCAGCTTCTCCTGTCCCCAATTCTCCGGTATCTTCACATGTCCCTTCACCTCTTCCCTGTGCCTCTTCAGCCTCTCACGCCCTGTTATTGTTTCATCCCCTACCATTATGGCCTCATCGTCCTTGGTACCATTCTCATCAATATTATCCTCCTCCATGCACTTTCCATCACTAATATTATTGTCTTTGGTATTCGGAGTAGTCTTGCGTGCTTGTGTGTTATGATTCATGAGCTTGATATTGTAAGTATTTGGTTCAAGCTGGGAAAGTGGTGAATTGGAAGGAATTTCGGAAGTGGGGTTTCTTGTATTCCAGGTAGGTACGTTGTGGGTCAATCTGTTTTCTTCCATTGCCATATGTATGTGATCTAGCTAGATCTAACTGGCAAGGGTGCTTGTTGTGGCTATTTGATATATGGAGAAGCTAAGCCAAGGTGTGATTTGTGCAAGAACAAACTTCTAAATATTCAGAAGCAAAAAAGGGGGAGAGAGTTGAGAGTTATTATTGAGTGGGGGGTTTAGGGTACACGTCACTTACATGTTTTTTTGTATGGCATGTGACGTTTCTACGTCTCAAGAAATGCATTGTGTGGTTCAGTTCTCATGTACGTAGCAAGTGAAAGAAATAGGGGAAAAGAGATAGATTTTATTTCCAAGTTAAGCTAGAGAGTGGTTTTGTTTGCTTGTAGGGTTACATAGAGGGCGTTTTATTTGTGGGGTGGACGCGCATTGTGGAAGCGTGTGATGTTTTTATTGGTTTCTTCAAATTTGATTTGGGTTGACTGGTTTCAATTTAATGGAATCGATTTGATGAGAGAAATTAAAGATGTGGACATGGGTGAGAGCAGCACCTTCCAATCATCAAGATATTTTATTTTTCTCTCTCGTGTTTTTTTCTAAGGTGGTAGGTTGGCATAAAGCCATCCTCAAGATTAGACCATGTACCATGTGCCATGTACGTGTGTAGCTTCGCTTCGAGCTTGCTTAACATGTGTTGTCATTTACGCCATAGACCATGCATTGCCGTTTCAATGTACTTCGATGTGCAATTTCAGACAACGTCTCCTTTAATTTCTTGATATGTGAGAAAATAAGCATTTAAAGAAATAGTTATATTTTGATGTATTGAAAATATAAAATAATTTTACATGGCTTTTCAAGAGATTGTGTGAAAATTAATTATATTTGTTGATGTGAAATGATATTGTTAGTGTATTAAAATTAAATTATTGAAAAAAATTAAAATCTTAATATGATTATTATATATATATTATTTATATTCTATATGTTGTGACAAGAAATAATTAGTGGAATAAGGAGAAAAAAAAGGCACTTTGAAGACATCTGATTTCCTTGTGACGAACAGAACTAGGTTGCCTCACTTCTTCATGATACCTAGTGTAGTTCATACATAAAAAATGAGAGTTTCTCTAGTATTTCTATAAAATTTAAGGGCAGTGATATCTTTTAATTATTTATGATTAAGAATAAGCTATATATTCTATTAACCCAAATTTTTTTAAATCTACTAAATTATAACTGTTGATTACATAAAAGATACTGAAATCCCATAAGTACCAAAACAAAACCCTATATATATATATATATATATATAAAATCAAGGGAAGTTAAAAAATAAATTAAATTAAAATTATAAATATTTTAGTAATAACACCAGAACTTATTTTTCGTGAATTATAAAAACATTAAAACATGAAATCCTAAATATTTATACTAGACTTTAGTATTTTTTAATATATATGTATTTTTTTGTAAATTTTCTTATATCATGCTAGATTCTTCTAAATAGTAACAAAAAAGTTAACTAATCAATTAATATATTAATTATGAGTTTAATGTGATCCAATAAAAATTATCATTATAAATTTATTAAAAATTTATAAAATAAAGCTTATAAGATATCTGACTAACTGATTTTTTGACAGTGCTGATACATACATTGGGTGATCATTATAATAAGTTGGAAGAAAAGAAAGCCAGGTAAAATTAATTAAAGCACATCCAAAATTTAATACAGAGATTGAATTCTCTTTTATAACTAGTGGAACTCGCTGATTTAGTTATATTGGTTATCAAAGTATCTGACTTACACTTTCTAAAGTCATAAAGATAATAATATATGATTAGATAGATATATAAATATTTTATATCAACAATAAATTAAAATAATTTTATTTAATAATTGTTTAAGAAAATGATTGAGTCCATAAAATATTTGTCTGCTTTAGTTCTTTGGTAAAAAATATTTCTTTTTCGGCCAAAGGTTTAAAAGACTTCCAATGTGACTAATGTTTAAAATCTAAATGATCTATCCTCTTCTTTGGTAATGGGGAACGAGGAGAGAAAAAAAGCAAAGAGTAAAACTACAATTATATGTAACAACACTCAAGGTAATGTTATTCTAACTTATAAAAAGTAAATATTTATTGAGATACTTATTTTATAATTATTAGATATGATATATATTAAGGATGAATAATTATTATTATTATATTTAATAATAATAAAATAAATATTTTATTAAATATTTATTTTTAGAAATTAAAATAACATTTTACATCACTTAAAGCTCATTCTTTTGGCACGAACAGCCAACGTTACCGTCAACTCATCTTCATCAATTCCTCTTTTACAATATAAAAAATATTATTTGTATTATACATGCAACAGTATTTGGATTCATCTTTTATCTACTATTACAAATAATATGAATACTACTTAAATAGAATTTACACTTTATCTAGTAATAGGTGAATTATAAGTTGGCACATTATCCTAAATACAAATAACATAAATCTGTAAAATACAGCAATGCTTAACATGAGCAATGAGATGAGCGGGAGTGATGTTACCGTACATGATGGGCCCGCAATGATGATGGGTCCTATGCTTTGAGCAAGAATTTGCTTGAGCTAATCCCATTTACCACAAATATGGCAGAAATTAAATGCACACGCATCCGTGGAAACGGCAAAGCCAACAAATAGTCCATGGTTAAAACGACAACGCATTTTATGCTAGATTCAAAGCTACGCATATGGTAACAGTAACACTCACATGGTCCAATTTCGAGGATAGATCGGTGCCAGTGGCTATAGACGGATTTTTCTACCTACCTAACCCGAATAATGTTTTTAATCAGTCTCCTTAGTACACTAGTTAAAAATTTCATAAAAAATAAGATTGTAATATTTATAATAGACCTTATGCTTTAAAAATATAGAAAACAAACCTTTCAATATAAAATTTAATTTTTTTAAAATCTTTAATAAGTGTCCTTAGGACATTAAAAAAAAAAACTTTAATTAGAAAAAAATGGAGAAATATATGCATGGTTAGTTGCTCGTCTCACTCATGTCCACATCTTTCTCATCAAATCAATTCCATCAAATTAAATTAAAACCAGTCAACTGAAATTAATGACTTAACATGCTTCCACACGTTGCACCTCTCTCGTGTTTCACATATGACGTGAGCCACATGAGCACCTCATAAAATTTCAAGTAAGTTACAATAATTGCTTGGTAAGTCAATTACGTGAAAGAAAAACAATATGTGTATAATATTTTTTACAATATATTTATAACATTGGTAGAAAAACAAATACAGTAGTGGGTCCATTTCAAGCTTTTATTTTCCTTGGGTCATCACCTTATTTATTTTTTTAACCATGTTATAAGTATATTATATAAAAATGCTATAATACACTTGTCAGCACTCTAGCATTGAATTGGAAAGATTGTGAGAAGTGTGCAAATTAATCCTTTGGAGTGGAACTAATGCCACTATATGTTAGTTTAATTCATTTTTATTTTAAATTCGAGTTGCAGTTAGCTTGCATGATGGTGTCTCTGAATATGCTAGAATCATAATAATGCTATATTTTGCTGGAGCATTCTCCTTTATGTATAATGTCCGATTGATTACAAATTGATCATTGGTCTTTCGTTGTTACAACTTATTTCATTCGGCTAAAAATGACATATACATAACATTTATGTTTGTGGCCACTTGTTGGGTTTAAAGAAAAGACCAGCTGATATTGTAATAATAATAACAACAACACAATGTTCCTACCACCTTCCCCTTATGCTGAATCAAATCTTGAAGAACCATCATTGTTCTCTTTGATCTGTATGCATGTGTCCATAATTCTCCACATTAGCTCCAACTGAATCTATTCAAGTCAAGTTGTTTGCAACTCGTTGTTGCAGCTTCATTATTATCTCCTCCATGTGAGTTTAGGTCCAATCTTGCCGCTGCAAAGCAATTAGAACGCAACCTATAATCTTGAGAACCCTTTTCATCCACTGCTGATAATGGTTTCATTGGTTCTGTCCTACTGGTGTTTCTATGCTGGAACTCACCATCTGAGTGATTCTCAGTTTCTCTTTCGAGTCCAATGGTCATAGACAAGTTGCTTGGACTTCTTTCTGCAACATAACTACTACTTTCTGCATTCCTTCCCAATGGGGTGAGAAACGTGTTCCTTTTCACTTCATCACACCACTTGAGCTCATTGTTCCTGAGGTTTGGAGCTTCTATTGTGGCTTCCTTTCTTTCCATGAATGCATGGCCATTTAAGTGCCTTAACCCCACCCCACCATTCTGTATCTCTTGTTCCTTCTGTGATCCTTCACAGGATGTGAGGCAACTGTCCATTGAGCAGTCGTTTGGCAGGTTGGTTTGTATTTGCTGAGGGCAGAATCCTTGCAGTTCCTTCACCTCAGAAAATGCTGAGTTCAGACACTGAGAGGATACTTTAGACACTAGCTCTGAAAGTTTCATTTTAGCAGCTTCAAGTCCTACTATTCCCAAATTCTGTCTGCCAAGTGTCTCCTGAGCTTTCTCTATCACGGACTGCAGGTATTTTCCTTGTGCCTCTATCCTAAGCTGCAAGTGCCTCTGTACCTGGAAGGGTTCAAAATGATTAGTTAGAATTCTAGAAAATTTGTAGAATTGTCAAAGAAAAAAAAAATGAAACATATACTAGATATGGAAGCTAGTTAAGAACCAATTGTGATACGGTCTAAAAAAAAAAAGGGATCAAAACCGGAATACATCATAACTTTATGGGGCTAAAAATATATTTAAGCCAAATTTTATATATTGTTTAGCTTTCATTTATTGATTTATTTGTTTACTGAAACTCTGACAGTCTAACAGTATTTTGGAATTCATATTAATACATTGTGATCACATAGAGTCAACAAGCCAGAAACTGTATGCCAATTGTTTGGACGTATCCGTGGTTTTAATATAATTTTGGGATGAAAAATACATGCATAGTAAGCTGGTAATACTCGCCTCAAGTTGTTCATTTAGCCTTCTCTGCACCTCAATCTGCATCTGCAGTGCCTCGCTTATGTGTATATCTCTGACACACAGGCATTTAACATTAGTATAAAATCTTTTGAGTGTTAGAATGTTTATATCAAACTAGATGACAAGAAGCATATGAGGAAAAAAGGTTTAGTTTTCCTTCCTTACTTGTTTGCCTGCGGCCCAAGGCTTAATTTGTTCATGTGAGTTCCATTGGGTTCAGAAATTCTTTCACTTGTTGTTGCGCCTGCATTTGTTGGTAGTAAGATAAAGTTTGTTCTACAAAAAAAGCTCTCTGATTTGCAAGTAGATTCAACGAAATGGAAGAGATTGTTCTCTTACTGATTTTGTGCGTCACATTGTTGTTGCTTTGTCCATGTAAATTCTTGCTCAATCTGTATTTCTGGTGACAAGAAGGAAAGAAGCATCAAGAATTGCATCATACACAAGTTAAGGCGAAAAAGTGGTAGTTTGTGCCTTTGTGCATGTTATACATGAAAATTTGATTCTTCAAATAACAATTTAGCAGCTCCCTACTATAACAGCTAGGGAAATATTTATGCCGGTTCCAAAACTTCATTTAGGAAATCAGGAAAGTTGAAAAAAATTGGTGTTCACGCTTCTTAATTTGTAACATCGTTCTAATTCACATGAAAGTCTTAAATGAAGAAGCATTTACCATGCAATGAAAGAAAAATAAGTATATATCATATTGGTAGAGATTTCGATTAGTAATTTGATGCTCAGAGATTAGATGAATGATACTAAAACTGAAGTGATTGCAAGGACTAATGGAACAATTAGATGGAAGGCAAAAAATGACGGGAAGCTTATTTATAATTAATGGGAAAAGGTAGTAACACAGATCACTAGTGAAATTTACCTGTAGATGGCTCTTTAGATGATATAAGGTAAGCCCTGGAATCCCCATGAGTTTCATTACTGTTTTAGGAGTTGCCTCTGCAATAGAGAGATTGTACTTTGCATTAGTGAACTCAAAATTCTATGTTTCTCAAGAACTGATGATCCAAAAGTGGGTTGTGTATAGTATACTAACTGTCAGCTCCACCTAGCTGATTGACTGCTTCTATGAACCTGGCATGAAGATCCGGGGTCCATTTCAATCTAGGCTTGGCATCAGTTGAGAGCACAAGTCCAGAATCACCAGACCCATTTCCTGCTTGAAGGAACATGTGCCTTTCAGAAGGGATTGACATTCTTGATGAAGAGTGCATGTTCTTTCCTTGATGATGGTACATCCCACCTAAAAATGCCACGTATAAACCATTAACACCTTCAGCATGTCATACAATAACAGCTAATGCATTTGGTTTCAAAAAACAGTTTTCAATTTTCTTGTGTTCAGGACTTTATAAAGGAAATACTAAATATTAAATTTTGTAGTTTTAATAGTTTCAGTATTTCCTTTACAAAATCTAGAAAAACTAAAAATGAAAACTGTTTTCTACCAAACGCATAATCTCCGGATCTCTTGACCAATTGTGTCGTGTATTTACCTGATGCTTTCTACTCCCTGGATCACTTCTCTTCCTCTGGAAGTTGGAACTAGATGGTGCTCTATTTTCAAGTATTATTGCTGGCCCTGATACTAGCAAATTAGCGGGGAAAGAAAAAAATTCTGTAAACTTGTTGCTCTTGTCTTGTTTCTTCAATACACGTACATGCACACTTCTCTTCAGGAGAAAGCATGCTTAGACAGGTATTTATATCTGAGAGCTGGAGAAGAACTAGTAATCCTATGGAATCTTGGATAGAACCAATAGGAAACCAAACTCAATCCTTGTGTGCGGTGACCTGAAAAATAGATATTATTCCTTCCTACTTTTGCTTGTGGGCCTTGTTTTCTACCTCCACTTTCCATTCTCAGGTAGTGCTGTCCATTTGAGTTATAACAATGACATGAAGTTACCAAAAAAGTTGCCAGAGTTTTGTGAAAGAAAATAATGTAATTGTCGAATAGAATAAAATGATAAAGGCATATAGTCCGTTTGTTCATCCAAAAGTTAATAAACATATATGACATCATTCAGACAAATATGTTCTAATGAAAATTCTGACTCTTTAACATTGTTTTAGCTATCCAATATTACATTAGGAAATGATCTTTTCAAACTTCTTATTTTTATTGCAGAGTCTTTATCCATACACATTATGGATTTCCTGTGCAGGAATTGCACATAAATTAGAATTTATATAAAAGGAAAGTGATATGCTACTATCAATTTCTAACTGCATTAGGTTCCAGAATTGATCCTTCAAATTTTAACCCAATGTGTATTCTTATTCGTTTGCCAGGTAAAGGTAGGAATCATATTCCCAAACTTGAAAGAGGATATAATTTTTTTCCCCTTAGTTCTAGGGAATCTGATATCCCTCTCTACTTGGAACCGTCAAAGCCCATCATTTATCTTTGTTCTAGAGGAAGATTCTTAGGAGTAATAAAGCCTAATAAATCTTCTTGTTCCACAGCTTGATCTTGGTGTCATTTTATAAGTCCTCAATGTAAATTATTGGTAGTTCTTTAGCAGTATGATAGATGTGGTTTGGTCGAATGTTATCAATGGTAAAGTTTGCAGACTATGACATGAAGAAACGTCTTAATTGTTTTTATTGGGGAACTTAGAAGAAAGATTCCATTGACTAGAGCACCATTACATACAAGAGAAGGTTAAAAAACAGGATAAATTATGGGAAGATGCTTCCCATGGGACTGTTTGGAGGTAAAGAATAGAATAAGAATACGTTCTGTTTTGTCTGCTTCAATAAGTTTGGTACTTATTCAGCCCCCACCCTTTTAAAATAGAAGGAAGATGGGCCCTGAACTTTTCATTCTTTCTTTGGCACAAAAACTGCAGGCCCCATCCTCCAGAATCCTAAGCACTGCAAGAGGGACCTACGAAAAAAAGGGAAAACCAGGATTGTACTTGCTTTTATACTTGCATTCTGTTAAATAGAGTACTACTGCATAGGACCACTTCCTTTCCCCCTTGCCCTTGACTTGTACCATGGTTAATGCAGCGGATTCTCATGTATGAATCAGTGCATTTTTCATTCCTGAAGTAACCAGCTTTTTAGTTTTGTGCACACTTGTTCTTGTCCGTGTAGCAGTTTCACTAAATGGATGCTCTTAGGATAGAGCCATGCATTTAGACATTGGACCTACCTACATGATATATACTCTTATGAAACATAAAATTGTGCCAATGAATGAATTTTATATACACATAATTAAGCATATAGGTACGTCTGGAGATATAGCTAGGAAGTGTAACTGCAAGGCATATACCTTGCTAAACCACTACAAACAATTAAAGAAACGTATTAGAATCTGATTCAGTTTTAATTAAAACCATGCATTCCACAGGCAATGCATGTGTCAACTGCATGCAAATCCGCATTATTCAATTGGAAAGATGTAGTCCTAGTGTTGTACAATAAGAGTAAGTGGTGTCGATGGCTGATTAAAATTCTATGAATGACATTTGAATGATTAACAGCTAATTCAGAATAAATTTGAGAATACATATTGTAAGTCCAAAAAAACACCAAACCACTTGCCTACAGTCACAGATATAGGAGAGGGCTATTTATCAACCGAATCTGATATGCTGATACCCCCATTCATCAGGTGCTAAAGAGATCAGTAAGATAAACATTTTATAGACAACTTATAGAAACCATTAACATAAAAAAAATAGACCAACGATTCCTTGAACAGTATCTTCATATCACTTCTCCTTGTTCTTGATTCTGATTTTTGAGAATATATAATGCGGCCTGCGAATCTTTGAGAGACTTTAGGCAAAGCTAAAGCTAAGTTCCTAAATAGCTTCCTGGCATGTGGATTGGAATAAATGGGCCAAGAGCATTGATTTGGCACTTTTTTCTGCCTTGATATATGGAATTTTGCTCCTTAGATGGACTAAGTATAACCACTTGGCTAGAGGATCCATTTGAGGTTGTTATCTTGGGCACTACCAGAAGTCTTTCAAGATTTTTAAAATTCATCCAAAAGGAAAAGGAAACACTTATGACCCTACATGCAGCCAAAGAGTTCTGCTCTTTTTTGTGTATAGAATGTATTCTATTGCTAAAATACTGGAGCTCTTCAAGATTTGCTCCCAAGTGACAATGGAAAAGAAAAGATGCATAAAATCGAGGATGTTAATGGAAGAGAATAAAGAGAATTAACCTTTATGCTCACTTTTTTTTGTATTGTTTCTACCAACGAAGTCCTACCTTTGCATTGTCTGTTTAATTTTATATCATTGTTGACCATGCAATTAGAGAGGTTTTGCTTGTGGGGGTGTCAATGATGACTGATTGATTTTAATGTAATCATAAATAACCATACATGGAAAAATCTGTTGCTACAAATTCCATGTCACCTCTTTTTTGCTCAAACCATGCTTTGATTGTGTTTGAGAGTGTAGATAATTAATCACAGAAGCTGTAAAGCCATCAAAGCCAAAAAAATATATAGATATATATATAGATCATAGAAATAAGCTTGTTTTTGCAGCTTTGATATAAATATAATGCCCATGCTTCTAAGGAACAGTCTTTCCCATATTCGTATAAGTCATATTTACCTGATGATGCCAAACTGCCCTTACTACTTTCAAGTATTTGGCATCTTTAAATAGTATGTTTTTGTGTACAGAACAGTGGATTAGTTATCTCTTTTCTAGGATTATCCAATTGCCTTTACCTTCCAATATGGTGGGTGTCCCACCTGAGACAAGGGACATAAATTTTATTCTTCGTTGTACTTAGTTCATTTCTTTTTTTTCTTTTTACATGTTACATTAACATAAGAAGATTCACTTTTGAGTGCAAGAAGAAGCTATATGTGAGAATCAACTTGTGAACTACTAGATGGTCAACCATGAGCAAAACCAATTGTTGAGAAGGTTACTACTGGTTGTGATGGTTTTTAGGTTGAGCACACACATGATGGCATTGGTTTGAAATGCAAAGCTAGAAATGACCACGGAATGCTATTCCTCACGGGGAAAAGGGGAGAGGAGAAAAAAATAAAGCAATTGGAAAATGAAAGTTTTCAAAGATTCTTTGAGAATGAGAATATGAGAATCTTAACCCAGGTTAAAAGCCCACAAAATCATATTCTCAAGCAAAGAATTTAGTTATTCTTCTTCTCCTAAAGCCACAAAAAATGGATTCTCACTTCCCCACCTATCTTTATACTAATTGTAATCAGATGCTTTTCAGCATTGTTTATGAATTTATGACAATATCAAGTCCTTAATAACATTGCTATCATATCTTGGAGTTGCTATGTTTAGGTGTAGTTTATGTTTTAATAAGAATTGAGGGTTTCCCTTCAACCTTTCTCCCAACTAGGAAGTGGCCTGTTTTGACATTTGCGCTGTTCTCCTATCTGACTGGTGTGTAGTTGTTCCCTCACTTGGATAATGCCAGTTCCTTTTCCACTTTTGCCTCCTTCCACTTTTACTTTTTATCTGATGGGTCTGTCCTTGTCTTCAATTCTGATGATCAGTTTTGTAAGCAAATTATGTTTAGTCTGATCATGTAATTCCATTTTTGTCTTTGGAACATTGATATCTTTGATTATAACATATGAATATGTTTGGTTGATTGGATATAATAACTAATTCTTCAATAGACGCTGGCTTGAATGTCATGACATGCAGGTACATCCAACAGAGAAGAATATGATTCTATATTAAAGACGAGTTAAAGAGTGCCAGCCAGTGGCAGTCCGAGACTTCGTGGGTGGAAAATAATTTTTGAACACTATTTCTTTTATAAATTTCGTTTATATCTGTTTGATAAACAAAGAAAAGTAAGAATAGGAAATCTAGACTATTTTTAACAGAAATAAGTGATGTAAGAATGACATAATAAAATCATATGCAAAGGAATTTTCTGTTTATTATGCACAAAAATTTCGAATAACATCTCTCTATGTTACATCCTTATTATGGATAATTATTAGCAAGGTTGCTAAAATCAAGATCTTACGTGAGAATAAAGGGGAAATACAGACACGTAAAGCGTGAGATTGTAACATAAATCGTAAGATCCTACCAAAAATAAATAATTAAATTTATATAAATATATAGGCATGTAACTGTAATACCCGAGATACACGTGTCAATGGATAGATTTCGTGCAGCCTTAGAGTCCCTAGGACTCACCCATGTTGTCGGGTCTTGAATTTCATTAAGTCTGGATTCTACACCTCCTTGGAGGGCTATATGTTAGAGTCACATTCTTGGCATCAAAAGTCTCGGTAATTGTTGCCAATAGGAAAATAAGTTAAAGAGTGATTTTTATGAGACCTTTAAACATTTCGTTTTTAGCCTACAAGTTTAGAAAATCTTAAAAATTCCCAAATTTGAACTAAAACCCAAAATTTTGATTTTAAATTGTTGGGTTTTTATTTTTTTTATTTTTTATTTGAATCTAAATGGGGGGTATTTCCTTATTTACATTTATGTTTCAAAGTTAATGAACATTAACTTAAAATTAAGAAATGTAAATAAGTGAGAATTGGGATAACCCATGTGCCAATGACAGAAAAATGCAGAAGCTGGGGTTGCAATTACCGTTATAGCGGTCCAGGACCGCTATAGCAGTCACCAGGGAGTGTTTCACGTGATGCAGCGATTTGAAGGACTGCTATAGTGGTTTAGGATCACTATAGCGGTCACCGGGGAGTGTTTCACGTGATGTAGCGGTTTGAAGGATCGCTATAGCGGTCATAAGTGCACAGTGCTCAACGCCTTGACCGCTATAGTGGTCATATACCGCTATAGCGGTCCCCCAATAATGTCATTTCAGTTTTTGCCTCTTTTTAAAACCCATTTCGGGGTTTCCCACTCCCATATGAAGCAGAAACCCTTCCTCCCCATTTTTTCTTCCCTTTTTCTTTCATTCTCTCTAATCTAGCTCCTCCAATTCATCAAGGTATGTAAATGTTGCTAATTTTTGTCTCCAATCTCTTCATTCCTTCATGATCTTGAGTTGGGTTTTGTTATTTCTCTCATTATTGTCAAGTGGGGGTGCCCCCAATATTGTTAGAGTTGTTTTAGGGTAATCTAAAAGTACCCACAAATCATTGATGAGTTTTATGGGTTCAATGGTAGACATTGGTGTTATTCCTCTTCCTCGGAGTCCCCGTGGTGTTGGTACCTCACAGTCTACTCCTCTAGGTAAGTGGATTTGATCTCATGACCTTATTTTGGTCATTATACCATTATTTTCTAGTATTACGGAGCTTTTAGAGACTTGAAACAATTTGTTTTCACATGATATGTAATTATATGAATAATATGCTTTGTTTAGAAATGCTCCATTTAAATTTATGCATGAAATTATGATTTTAGAAATGCATGAGACCATAGTTATTTCATAAAGAGTTTGTATTGTTTAATTCATGTATTTATTTGTTATGACAAATTGGAATTTACCATTATTTGCCAATCGAAATCTAAAGATTTGTGTTGCTATGGTTGAGGAATGTCGAACTAGAAAATATAAAATCCTCTTTTTACAACTTCAGTTGGTTTTGGATATAGAGAGTTACTGAAAGGAACAGAACTGTGAGTTAATAAATGTTATTCCGTTAACCTTGGTACACTAAGGCCCACTAGGGGCAAATCATCCTTGAGTTAGATCAGTCCGCCAGGGACATGGTTTGCCAGGGATCACTGAGATCACATTAGCGAGGGGCCTTCTAGGGACTAAGCACCCTCCTTACAGTTAATGAATACTCTGTTCCCTTGCGTAACTCTTGAGGTTTCAAAGATTATTACTAGTATATAAAGTAAATAGAAATGTTTATAAGTGTTGCATTATTATTGTCATAATCTATTTGTAACGTTTTCTTATCCCATGCATGGTAATGAGTGAGGATCCACTCACTGAGTTTTGATTTTCAAAACTCACCCCTTTCTTCTCCTTTTTCCTACAGATTCAGGTGCGACATAGGATCCTCCTCTCCCACCTCCTCAGCAGTAGCATGCTTCAGCTTGGGTGAGCTTTACTTTGGCGTGAAGTCATAGTATTTTGTTCATGGTAGATGTGCTCCAATGATGTGATGGGCAAGATCCCGAACTGCATATAGTTTGTTTTGCATTTTGATCATACCATGATTCTTTTGTAATTAATAGTATATTATTCATAGTTATTTTGTATTTGCGCAACTCAGTTGAAATGCACTTTGCAATTACAGTTCATAATTTATTTATGAGAAAGAGGTTTATTTCACCACTAGTAAGGATTTACAATTAATCTGAAATATTATCAAACTATGTTTTATAGATAAAGGAAATATAGGACAATAAAAAAATCACGAGGTTTACGGGGGGACCGGAATCCTCACGTGCCGATCACGATCCAAATTGGGTCGTGACAATAATCTACCATAATTAAGCAAAATAAAATATAGAAAAAGATAAACCCATCCCAGACAATTTTTAATATCCTTGATAGTTTTTTTGTGGTTCAAATTGTCTTTAAGACTTTTTTTTTTGTTTCATAATCTCTGACTTAAAAGGCTCACCAATTTTTTTTTAACAAGGATAGAAGCCTAGAACAAAAAACCCAAACAAACTTGCACTCAGCCCAAATTGAAGGTTCTAGCATAAAGATGATGCCCAGCAAATGCAGAATCCTTGTTCCTCTCACCAACAATGTTTGGTGACATATTTTAACACAATCCCTAATAAAAAAATCCAACATAAAAATACTCTCGAGTTTCAATCATAAAATCAAAATTCTTTGAGAGTAGAAATAACAGAGGCAGCATGCAACCAAGCCATTGAGTTATCTAAGAAGGAAGAGATTGTAAAGGAAAGAAGGAAGAGCTCAGCTTCGTCACCAGTTGTGAGTTCACCAAAGATGATGACTTTAGATGAGATTGGACAAGAGAAGAGAGAGTGCAACCAAGCTAGGTGCTAAGGAAGCTCCAAACCTGTTGAGCTTCGAATCCTTATCGATCATTGTCCTCGAAGAACAAAGATCAAAGGAAGAGATGAGGAATAGAGAGAAGAGAGAGAGAAGAATCAAGAGACACGGAGAAAAGTGGGAGGTGAAGAATGAGAAACTCATTTGACTAGGGTTTCCTTTGGGCTTGGTAGTAGGTTATGTACAAATGGGCCAGGTTCTGTCTCCCTTGGACGCGTAGAGCTCATAAAACATGGCCGATTCCACCAAGTTCACGATCTTACCTAGCGATCCCATGATAGCGAGTTGAGGGATGGAATCGTGATTGCCTAGGCTTAACAAAGTCATAAAATCATGTGATTCTATGTGCTAGAGCGCTATCCTAGCTACCTAGGTTATTAGGATAAATTACATTGACTTGTCCTAAAATTTAGTAAAATTTACTCAAACTCCTCTTTATTTATTCGAGTGACACTGACATTCCTGGTATATACTGTTCATTGTATGATAGATGTGGTGATTATGTAATGATTTTATAAATTTAGAGGAGATTGGTGTAATATTTCACAAACTCAAGAACTTTCTGAATAAATTTTATAAATACAGGAAATGTGAATTAAATTTCACCAAATCTCAAAAAATAACAGTGTAATTTACCCTAGTTAGTAATATATAGCTAAACTCTTTTTCTGTTATTATAATTTTTCAATGTTTTCATCACACCTTTAAATAAAGAAAAACACGCACAATTAAAACTGTCTTACAAGAATTGTATCAAAGTTCAAAACATTGAACTTTTATTCTCTCCAGTAAAAATAATTCATTTACTACGGTATCCATCAATTTCCAAACCCTTTCAAATATAATTAAAGTTTCTAATTAATAATAAACATTTAAGGCAACCTAATAATAAAAGATGCATAAAATTGGTGAAGGAGAATAAGTTTTATCGTAGGATTTGTATGAAAAATTCTCTCACCAAGTTCATCATTTATATCATTGAATCCTCTATTTATTTATACATGACTTTATATATGTCGAAAACAATGTCTGTCATTGTCACTATATACAAATAATAGTACATTTGATCTATTCTTTGCTCTCCATCCTCTCCTTTACTCAAGTCTCGTTGATAACCGACCTCACTCTTTGTGACAGACTGGGATGATATAAGGTGTCATGAAAAAAGGTTAAAGAATGAGGGGGGTTTCTCAAATGTAGATGAAAAATTATCTCCAGGATGCAGATCTTTCATTGACAAATAGATAGATGACAATTGTACGATGTGGGGTCCATGCAGTAGTTAGTTTAAGATGTGGTTTAAAATAATAATATGTAATTATCAACCCTTTTATCCTAAACCAAATTATCCTTTCTCTTTCATTTTCATCTTCGTTTTCCTCCCGACCCAACCACCATGTCCACCTTCTTGTCAATTTCTTTGTTTCTGCAGAAAAGAAAGAGGGGAGGGAGAGTAATCAAATCTTGAACTTTAGACATAATGTCTAAAACAAAGCCAAAAAAAATCTCAGATCTGGATCTTAATAAGCTTCTATTGCTACTACTTCCATTCCTTTACTCATTGATTACAGTGGTCGTACCACCAACTTTCGACATCACTCTCCAATAACTTCTATTGATCTCATCACTGAAGAACAACACACTCTGTTTCTGGCAAGATCCCATCACTCTAGCCACTAGTCTTTGTGAGCACGACACTAGCCTTTACCATCTATGTGGCCATTACCTACACCCCGGGGTAGTTCAACTGGTCCAGCAACAGGGCGAAATAGGGCTGACCGGGCAGAAGCAGACCATTTTCTTCCACCCTTTCTGATAGCATTCTTACACTCACTTCGTTGCCGTCGTGAGCTAAGCACCACAACAAACTAAGCCCCACTGTGTACCACCTGAAACAATAGCACCTCTATCTAACCTCATTCAACGCCTTCGAAGGGTGTTGGTTTTTTTTTTCGTTTGAAGATTTGGTTTGACAGTAGATTTGTCTTTTTCTCTATTTGGTTTTTATTTCTTTATTTTTTTTAACTAAATAAATCACCTCCTAAATGAAATGTTAATTATGGGGGTGTGGTCATAATTAGAGTTGACCCTAACTTCTTCACTTCCATGTGTGCTTTGTTAATTGGACTAACTCACATCTGCAGCTTACAGATAATACAACCATGGGCATGTGAGCAAGCACCAAAGAATGAACAAAATCAGACACTCAATCCATCTTCAAATCCTGATCCCATCTTCAAGCATGGTTAATAGATAAAGAGATGTTATGACCACAAGTCATCATCACATGTAATAAATATATAGTGAGTCAGGCCCTTGACAAGTCATGTCATGCAATAAAAACATAGTAAATCCAACAATTCTTGTCTTTTATTATAATAATGATAGCCATTAGTAATGCATAACATTTATTGGATTTTAACTAATTTAATTTAAATTTCATCAATTCATTAAAAAAGCAAAATTATAATTCTTTGCTTATGATATTTAATACAAAATTTTGCTTGAAGAAATAAATTTTAAAAAATAGATGATATTTTGAGAATTCTTTATAAAAATAGTATATTAAAATGAAATATTAAAAGTTTATTATTTTAACATTTTTTCATTTTAGTGGTGATAAAAGACTTGGACAGGTTTGCTCCCTTGCTCCTCCTTTCCTAGAGTGCAAAATCCATGCCTTTGCTCAAATCCTAAACTGCACCAACAGTGGCACTACATTACATAAGTTATTTTGATCTTTAAAATTATACATATAATTCATTTTAATCTAAAGAATCAAAAAATTATTAATTTATTATTTAAAAGTGTAAAAAATGATTCAAATTAATTCAAAGATAAAATTTTTGAAGACTAAATTAAATTATCATAAAAATTAATTTAAAATATATTTTATGATTTTAAAAACTAAATTAGCAACTTATTAATTTCATATATTAAAATGAACAACTTATAATTGAATATTTTTTACAATTCCAAGTAGTAAAATTCAGTTTCCAGTTAAAAAAAAAAACAACAAAAATTGTAGTAAAATTCACCTTTGCTCCAGTGTTGTGCGACTTGTGAGCGTTCCTCTGCTCTAACACAGAGAGTTCTGAGTTCTGCGTATGTTTTGCACACAGATTGCAGCCAGAGGGTGACATGGCAGGCTCCAACCTAACAGTAACAGTGATAGTAACAGTTACACAACTCAAAACATTCGGTGCCATCACTGGGCAGCTTCCCTTTTCAAAGGACATGGTACGCTATCATCTTGTGTGTGTGCGCGAGCGCTACTATTCCTTAACACTGCTTTCTTTCTTCTTTTCTTTTTCAAACTTGTGCCTTTGTTTAAGTATTCTCCTTTTTTCTCCAGGAAACCACTCATTGAACCTTTCCGCCTTTCATCAGGGATGGCTTTTCTATGGTAAAATTCTTCCCACGCACTTCATTCTCTTCTCAAAGTTCTTGTCCATTTCTGTATACATGTACTGGTTATAAGTTGCAATCATGTGATCGACAGTGAATTTACGTTTTCTGTTAACATGGGTGTTCGAAAGTTTTGATCTTTGTTCGTGTTGTTTGAATGTTGCGTAGATTGGTTCTGCTGTTGGTAGCACTACAACTGCATTTTATGGATTCAACCATGGTATGCATTTTTTTTTTTAATACTTTGTTTTGATGTTTCACATTTGTATGTGCATATATGAGCTTGCTGTGACACTAGAAAGGGGTAATGCACAATGATTAATTTCCGCATCAATCTGGAAATAAAGGTAGGGAAAAGGTTAGCGTTCAACGGGATTTGAAAAAAAAAAAAGGAACGAAAGGAAAAAAAATAATACCAAAAATTCACTAAACTGATCTACGCAGGCTTGGATACGCATACCCCAGGCGTACTCAACCATACCCCACCATACCCAATTTTTTTTTTTTTTTGGTCAAAAATACGTTCCCAGGCATACCCGGCACATACCCGTACCCGGTACGGGTACTTTTACAAAAATGAAGTACCCATGCTTCATAGCCCCTCACTATTTGTCTTTGTAACTACTGAGATTCACTACATTCAAACTTTCTTGAGGGCGTTGCAAACATGGTGAATGAGATTCTGTAAGTTTGATTTATTTGTAACTGCAATTGTAGTTTTCTAGAAGCAATTTAAGTTTGATGCACTCACAATGTAAAGTTTTACATTGTCATCCAATCAAGTATTACCACGTTAGCAAATACAGTTAACTTTCATCCATATTATTTGAAAAATCATGCAAATTGAATGATTTGATTGAATAACAATTGGCAATGTATCAAAATTAAATTCTTGTAGAAATAGCACATCTTCCATGCTGAAAGCTATAATTTTTAATATTGATAGGATAGAATATTGATTTTAAACATCAAACTCTTTACTCTATAAACATGTAGGTTTGCTAATTTTCTTAGATAATTACGCTAAATCTTCCAGTCCATCTCTGGCACTGATGACCTCATGTCCATGAAGACTTCATGTTTCCATGTATGGAGTGTGTATAGTCTCTATTCATGAACTGAAAACATTTTTTTTTTCCCTGTAATGCTGTTATGCTGGTTGTCCAAAGGTGGGTGAAAGGCCCCATGTGGTTGCATTCTCATTGGGGTAAGTTCATTAGTGCCTTTTGTTGCCATTGTTTTAGTCTTCATTCATTTTGTTAGCTTTTGCAGTTCACCTTCTTGTTACATCCTGTTTTTACTTTTGCCGTTTTGCTAGTTTATGTTTTCCCCATATCTAACTATTAGAAGATGTTACATCTTTGACAAGTAACAGCTCATAATTTTCTTTTCTATGACTCGAGAGCACCACTTTACCTTCTTAAAAATACCACCGTTTATGATTTGAGAGATATATGTTCTCTTAAACAAAAACTAAGATATTTTTAACTAAGAGTCTGTAATTTCTACTTATTTTCCCCCTAATCAATGGCAAAGTGATGTTTTGTTTGAAACTTAGTCTAAATCCTTAAGTGCACAAACAAAACCATTTGGGCCGTAAAATAATTCTTGTAACTGGTAAGTTATTGAAACTATTCTTGCATGATTATGGAATCATCAGACAGTTAAGTGTACCCTGCAACCTTTCCTATGGTGTCTATGGGACATCCCTTGACCTAGACACTCTTGCTTCCTCCCACTGATCTACAGAGTCATGTTACCACTTTAAATGGAAGTAAGCTGACTTGTATCGTTCTATAATCAATAAGCGAATCATAAATTGAACTTAAAATAGAAAAACTTATTGTCAGTATTGGTTCGTTCCTTCCACAGTAAATGCTTTCATTGATGTACATCTTTGGATGAGATAGGTATTTGATATTTGCTTGGCAAAAAAGGGGACAGGATAACGGGTGTGGGGGAGGGTTAAGCTTTTGTTACATTTTCTAAGCAGCCTTTCTAAAAGTTGCTTTTACCTACCACTTTTTTTTATCCTTTTTCTGTTGAGGAATTTTTATTCATATTTTTCAAAACCTCTAAAGATGCTGCCTACACTATCTTGGACCATCATATTCATTTCCATTATTACCATCATTATCATTTCCGATTTGGATCAGTCTTGTTTTAATGCATAAAACATTGGTTGCTTTCCCAGGAAAATCATTGTGCATTTCGGTTACCAGTGAATTCAGGATGTTGCCAAGATATTCCTTCTGCTGGATCCATTTCTTCTTGTTTTAATTGTGAAAGTTGTAACTGCCCTGTTGGGGTTGTAGTCATTATATACTTTGCAGTATAGTTTGTAATGCAGTTTCTAGTATATTGGTTTATTTTCATAGTTTTGCTCATTTTGCTTTTATCTCCCATCTTTTGCATATTTGAGTATCTGAAATTCATTGTTGTGCTTTTAACTCATTGTCCTAGGACTCTTATGCATTCTTAATTCAGTTAGAACATGTTAGCATCGTACTGACATAAGCCTCTCTGCCATTCAGGCTCCACCAGTGACAGTGCTCTTTTCGGCCTGTGCAGGACTGGCAGGTGAGTTTCTGAATGTGTTGTTTAGCATCTCCTTTGTTTTCTTTAAGGTCTAGCTTGTTTAACTTTGTAGGGAAAGTTTCACTAAAACGCATAAGAATTTGTTATGTTCATTGAGTGTGCTTATCCCAATGATGTTTTCTTTTGTTTTTTCTTCTTCATTTTTTTTTTTAATTTTTTTTCCGGGGTGAAGTCTAGCCTTTCTATTGGTGCTGTTAAATGGTTTTGATTGGCACTGTAAACTGTTTAAGTTGTGGTTGCGTGAATTGAAGAATGAGCTTTGTATTTATCATGTTGACTCTGATATTCGAGTCTTACCATGTTGCAGTGTTGATAACAGCTTCACTGGCATAGCTAGCAACTGCTGGTGGAGCTGTTCCTGCAGTAGCACAACTTCAACTTGTGTCCACATCTTATCACGCAGCATATTCATCTCCTACCTTGCCTCTGCCATCACAGGATGATGATAAGATTCGGAATTCAGGAACTTCCTCCACTATCAAACACATACAAAAGTACATATAATGGTTTTCTTCCTCTGATCATGCATTCATGATGCGTGTAGTTGTACATAAGTGTGTTTTTTGCTGTTAAAAGTAGTTCGAGTTCTCAACAGACCCCAAGTTGCATCAACTTTAGAAGCATGATGGTATGCAATTATTGAGCCATTTATTGCCACCTCCCGGCAACAACACCACTCCCCTGCAATACAAGAATCCGATGGCCTAGTACCACTCACCAATCTGCCATGTAAAACAAAATATATGAAGGATATTGTGCAATAGCTGTTAATCACAAACTATTCTACTCCATCCCCTTTGTCTGAAATCCATAAGCTACCACTAAAATCCATCTTAGAAGCTACTGAGAGACTAATCTTCCTCTCAACAATATTGTTTTCATTAACATGAGTCTGGTGATCGAATTAAGAACCTCTGCTTAAGGAATCCGAGTCTTTTCTACTCCGACTAATACCTTGCTGATACATCATCATATTTAGATTTTCATATTAAAAGTTAAATAAAAGGATGTATTTCATTTGTCACGACCCAACTTAAGCCATGACCGATACATGGAAATACATTTCTCTGCAAGCCTTAACGTGCCAATTTTTTTCTAGGAAAACGAACATAGTTTCCTCTATTTTTCGGACATTTTCCAATTAAAATATAACTAGCAATATATTTCTCAATAAATTCACAGTACTTGGACATCAAGCATTCTCAGAATGGGCTCTTTCAGTACATAATAATATTTTAGCATATACCAGTCATAATACCAATATAGTTCAACATAAAGCCAAATTAAGTTGACAAATCCTTTCCAAAACATAACCTATATAGCTAAGTCATAAATTCTCAAACACAAGTACAACACAAGTCCAAGGAATATGCCTGTGACATATGGAGCAACTGACCACTACAAGCTAAACAAAATGTGGATGAAAATCGAAAGGGCCTTTACAAAAAGGCTCACCAATTTAGAATTTAGTAAGGTTGTGCCGGAGGAACACCAGAACTAGTACCAGCACCTGTATCTAAAAAAGGTGGAAATACAACGAGGTGAGTTTTGCAACTCAGTCGAGATAAGATATCCATAGTTTACTAAATGCAAACATAAAACACTATAAACATAAAAATTTACATGCACTCAAGAAAATATAGTTCTAGTCATAGCATGAGATTTCTTGATAACATAATTTTATGTAATCATGTAAATCCAAATATAATGAGGAGTTATCCGAAGTAGAACAACAAGTCCATACATGACCCAAGATCATGTGTGGGTTAACACCACACCTGCTAACTGGAGTTGGCTTATAGCCATACAAGTCCAGACATGACAAAAGTTATGTATGGGTTAGCATCTCACCTGCTAACTGGAGTTGGCCTATAGCCAAATACAAGTCCAGACATAGCTGTAGTTATGTGCGGGTTAGCATCTCACCTATTAATTAGAGTTTCATAGTGCACCAAGGCTAACGCCCTTGTCGTTAGTTACAGTTTCTACTTAGGTTCACTCCCAAAATATTTTTAATCATAAAGTCCAATTTCAAATCTCATAATTATAGACTTAACAATTCTCATAAATACCATCATTGCTGTTTCCAACACGATTCCAATTCCATGTCATTCTTATAATATAAAATTTATCCTCAAGTTATATGAGATATAATAGGCATAAAATGACCTCTAATTTACTATTTAACATAAAATATTCTAAAATTCAATGTCAGTTACAATTTGATAAAGAATTATTTAAATAAGCATAATAATCAAATTCTGGCCTCTAAATGAAAATTTCTATTTCAAACATAATGCCTCATTTTTTTTAATAAATAAACTATTTTCTCATATATCAACATACTTTTAATTCTTCACATAATTTATTATGCATAAAGTAACCTACAGATACACTATCTACTCATAACTATTGGTTCAGAGAATCGAAGAGCAACTCCCTTGATGCCATTAATTCAAGTGTTGATACTCAATTGCTCTATTGTTCTAGAAATAAGACAATATTAATATTTATGAGCTAACAATATCACCAATTTATATAAATTAGCCCCAAATCAAGGATTCAAGAAACCTACCAGTATTCCCTAAAATAATTAAAATTTTAATAATTTAAATAGAGTAGTTTAGGAGCTAATTTACCACTTGGAGAGTAGAATTGATGAAGAAAATAACTCAAATCCTTCATAAGCTTCAAGTTCTCTCTAATGGAGTTAGAGAGAGAAAGTGGAGGTAGGAAAGGGAAAGAGAGAAAAAGATGCGGCTATGGAGATAAGGACGAAGAGATAATGATGATGGAGGTGGTAGGAATGATTATTGAAGGTGGGAAGAAGAAGAAGGAAGTGAATGGAGGGAGAAGAGAAGAGAAAGAATAAGAAGAGGAAGAAAAGAGGAAGGGTTACGGGACAATGAGGGAGGAGAAGAAGATAAAGAAATAGAGAGAATTATGGTAGTCTATACCACTTAAGGTGCGCAATGGTCTTCACTTCAAAAAAAATTTTTTGCTTGGTTTCTACATTATTCCCCCTTAAAGAAATTCGGTCCCCGAATTTTCAAATAAACTGGGATGTAAGACACATACCTCATGAATCAAACAAATGCTAATATTTGGCTTGCATAGCCTCTTCCGTTTCCCAAGTCGCTTCCTCTTTAGAATGGTTATTCCAAATCACCTTTACTAACACTACCACCTTTGATTGAAGCCATTTCACCTGACGGTCCATAATGGCCACCGGCTCCTCCTCATAGGACAATTTCTCATCAAGTTGGTTCACTTGAGAAGAGATTACGTGAGATGGATTAGGAATATATTTTCAAAGCATAGAGACATGAAACACTTGATGAACCATGGATAATTTAGGGGGTAATGCTAGACGATATGCCACTGCACCAAACCTATCCAGAACTTCAAAGGGGCCGATGTAACGAGGGTTGAGCTTTTCTCGCTTACCAAACCTTATAACTCCTTTCATGGGGGAAACCCGAAGAAAGACATGTTCTCCCACAAAGAACTCCAAGTTATGTCTTCTATGATCTGCATAGGATTTCTGCCTATTCTGAGTAGTTAAGTGTCACTCTCGGATCAAACGAACCTTATCAGAAGATTCTTGTACAAGGTTAGGACCTAACATCTTAGCTTCACCAATTTCAAACCAACCTATAGGAAATCTGCAACACCTCCCATACAAAGCCTCAAAAGGTGTCATTTGAATGCTGGCTTGGTAGCTGTTGTTATATGAAAATTCTATAAGAGGTAAGTAGCTGCTCCAATTTCCGCCAAAATCCAAAACACATGACCTGAGCATATCTTCCATAATCTGAATGGTTCTTTCGGATTGCTCATCCGTTTGAGGATGAAAAGCTGTGCTAAGATCAAGCCGAGTTTCTAGGGCTTCTTGAAAAGCTCTCTAGAACCGAGTCATAAAGTGGGCTCCATGATCAGATATAATGGAAATTGGAATCCCATGAAGTTTGACAATCTCATCAATATATAACTGCGCATACTGATGAGCCCGATAGGTGGTCTTTACAGGAAGAAAGTGAACCGACTTGGTCATATGATCCACTATGACCCATATAGAGTCATACTCTTTAATGGTGCGGGGTAACCCTGTCACATAGTCCATAGTAATCTGTTCCCACTTCTATTCAAGTATTTTTATCTGTTGAAGCAATCCTGTAGGTCTCTGATGTTTAGCCTTAATTTGCTGACACACCAAACAATGAGATACAAAATCACTAATATCCTTTTTCATGCCTTCCCACCAATGTAATTGTCGCAGATCTTGATACATCTTGGCTGAACTCGGATGTATGGAGTATTTAGAATTGTGAGCTTCTTCCATAATGGTCTTTCTAAGATTTCCAACATCGGGTACGCATAATCAATTACCAAATCGAAGTACTCCTTCTTGGTCATTCAGAAACTCAGAAGTTGCCTCATTTTTAGCATTATCTCGTAGCTTAAGCAATCTAGGATCTTCATTCTGAAGCTGCTTAATTTGCTCCACAAGGGATGAATGGCCTCTTACATGAGTCAAGAGTATCCCAGACTCTCCTAAGTTAAACTGAACACTACTAGCCTCAAGTTTGTAAACTTCCTCCATTACTGGCCTCCTTACAGGAGCGATATGAGCCAAACTACCCATAGACTTTCTACTCAAGGCATCTGCTACAATATTAGCCTTTCTAAGATGGTGCAATCATAATCTTTAAGCAACTTCATCCACCTTCGTTGCCTTAGATTCAAATCCTGCTACTGGAATATGCACTTCAAACTTTTATGGTCAATGTAAATCTCACATGTCTCACCATAAAGATAATGCTACCAAATTTTTAAAGCAAAGATTACCGCTGCCATGTCTAGATCATGAGTAGGATAATTTTGTTCATGCTTCTTCAACTGTCGTGAAGCATAAGCAATGACTCAACTGTGTTGCATCAAAACACAACCAAGTCCTATTCAAGAAGTATCACAGTAAACTGAGAAACCTCCAAAATTAGATAGTAGGACAAGCATAGGTGCTGAGGTTAGGCAAGCTTTGAGTGTTTGAAAGCTTTCCTCACATGCATCTGACCATTGAAATTTCATATTCTTTTGAGTCAACTTAGTCAATGGCGCAGAAATTTTTGAGAAATCCTTAACAAACCTACAGTAGTAACCAACCAATCCTAGAAAACTGTGAATTTTAGTAACTGAAGTAGGTCTTGGTCATTACTGGATTGCTTCAATCTTCTTTGGATCCATCATAATCCCATCCTTGGATATAATGTGACTAAGAAAAGCCACCTGATCAAGCCAAAATTCACATTTGGAGACCTTGGCATAAAGCTTGTGATCCTTCAAAGTTTGTAGTACAATCCGTAGATGGTATTCATGCTCTTTTACACTCTTAGAATATACCAAGATATCATCGATAAAGACAATCACAAAGTGATTCAGGAAGGGTTTGAACACACGATTCATCAAATCCATAAAAGTAGCTGGAGCATTTGTCAACCTAAAGGACATTACCAAGAATTCATAATGTCCATAATGGATACGGAAGGCTGTCTTAGGAATATCCTCATCTTTGACTTTCAATTGATGATATCCAGAGCGGAGATCAATTTTAGAGAAACAAGAAGCTCCTTGAAGCTGATCGAACAAGTCATCGATCCTTGGTAGTAGGTATTTATTACGCACAATGAGTTGATTAAGTTGTCAATAATCAACAAATAGTCGCATTGAACCATCTTTCTTCTTCATAAAGAGCACTGGAGCTCTCCATGGGGATGTGCTTGGACAGATAAAACCTTTCTCTAGCATATCTTGTAACTAATCTTTTAACTCTCGTAATTCTGTAGGAGCCAAGCAGTAAGGAGTAATAGATACAGATTCAACTTCTGGGCCCAAATCTATACTAAACTTTATCTCTCTCTCAGGAGGCAATCCTGGTAACTCATCCGGAAACACATATGGGAATTCTCTAACTACGGGAACTTCATCGATATCAAACACTTTGGCTCAACATCTCTACCTACCGCAAGAAAGGATTGATTACCTTTATTCATCGAGTGCAAAGCACTCATTGATGAGATCAAACTAGCTGGGGTGAGATAATTATCCCCTTTAAACACAAAAGACGGACCATCTGGAATATCAAACCTCACTACCTTGGAATAGCAATCGACATTGGCATGATAAGGGGCTAACCAGTCCATGCCTAGGATAACATCAAAATAAACCATCTCAAGAAGTTTCAGATCAACTAAGGTCTCTACACCATTCACGCTGACAACACGAGACTAGAATACTAATTGGACCCACAAATATTCTCTCATTGGAATACCAACCAAAATCGGGCTTTCTAACAACCCAGGTTGCTCACCAAAGCGAGATACAAAATACAAAGACACATATGAATATGTGGAACCCGAATCAATTAAAACTTGTGCATCAAAAGAGCAAACTTTAACTGTACCTATTACCACTTCGTTGGATGGGTGAGCATCTTGTCGTGTCATAGCAAAAACTCTTGATTGATCTCTGCCCCTTTGGCCGGACCTTCTGCTACCTAGACCTCTACCACCTACAGCTCTGCCACTAGGACCAAAGGAACTCCTTGGGAAAGAGGCTGAATGAGATGATGCTAGTATGGCTTGATGGGCTAAATTTTCACCTTGGGCCTCTTTTGAGCATGGACAATCTCTCAAGAAGTGACTTATTTGTCCACAACCATAACATGCCCTTCTGTTCTCATGATAAACCCTAAAGTGGTGCTTTCCACATGTTCTGCATATTGGTCTCATAGGACCTGATTGACCAAATCCTTGCATGCTCCCTTGAGACCGGTTAACAGAATAGGATTTAGAGCCCGATGCACTCATCAGAGTAGACCCATAAGAGGTAGCCCTACTTGAGTGTTCTTGATGTTACCTCGGAGCGGTGTAACCTTTTCTTGAGCTAGAGCCTCCAGAAAAAGCTCTTTTCATCTTAGGTTTCTTAACTATTTCCCGAGAAGCTTTCATTTCCTTTAATCCAGACTCAATGCTATATCTGAAAAAGGTGGAAATACAATGGGATGAGTTTTGCAACTCAGTGAGAGATAAGATATCCATAGTTTATTAAATGCAAACATAAAACACTATAAACATAAAACTTTACATGCGCTCAAGAAAATATAGTTCTAATCACAGCATGAGATTTCTTGATAACATAATTTTACATAATCATGTAAATGCAAATATAATGAGGAGTTATCTGAAGTAGAACAAGTCCAGACATAACCCAAGATTATGTGCGAGTTAACACCACACTTGCTAATTAGAGTTGACCCGTAGCCATACAAGTCCAGACATGACAAAAATCATGTACGGGTTAGCACTTCACCTGCTAACTGGAGTTGGCCTATAGCCAAATACACGTCTGGACATAGCTGCAGCTATATGCGGGTTAGCACCTCACCTGTTAACTAGAGTTCCATGGTGCACCAAGGCTAACACCCCTGTCGTTAGCTACAGTTTCTACTTAGGTTCACTCCCAAAACATTTTCAATCATAAAATCCAATTTCAATCTCATAATTATAGACTTAACAATTCTCATAAATACCATCATTGCTGTTTCTAACACGATTTCAATTCCATGATATTCTTACAATATAAAATTCGTCCTCAAGTTATATGAGATATAATAGACATAAAATGGCCTCAAATTTACTATTTAACATAAAATATTCTAAAATTCAATATTAGTTACAATTTGATAAAAAATATTTAAATAAGTATAATAATCAAATTTTGGCCTCCAAATGAAAATTTCTATTTCAAACATAATGCCTCATTTTTTTATAAATAAACTATTTTCTTATATATCAACATACTTTCAACTCTTCACATAATTTTATTTTTATAATTATAATTTTGCATGCATAAAGTATTTTCAAAGAACCGAAGAACAACTCCTTTGATGCCACCAATTCAAGTGTTGATACCCGATTGCTCTATCGCTCTAGGAACAAGACAATATTAATATTTATGAGCTAACAATATCGCCAATTTATATGAATTAGCCCCAAATCAATAAAAGCCCCAAATCAAGGATTCAAGAAACCTAACAATATTCCTACAATAATTAGAAACTTCAATAAATTAAATAGAGTAGTTTATGAGCTAATTTACCACTTGGAGAGTAGAATTGGCGAAGAAAATAACTCAAATCCTTCATAAGCTTCAAGTTCTCTCTAATGGGGTTAGAGAGAGAAAGTGGAGGTAGAAGAGGGAAAGAGAGAGAAGGACGCGGTGATGAAGATAAGGAGGAAGAGATAATGATGATGGAGGTGGTGGGAATGATTATTGAAGGTGGGAAGAAGAAGAAGGAAGTGAATGGAGGGAGAAGAGAAGAGAAAGAATGAGAAGAGGAAGAAGAGAGGAGGGGTTATGGGATAATGAAGGAAGACAAGAAGATAAAGAAATAAAGAGAATTATGGTGGTTTATACCACTTAAGATGTACGGTGATCCTCACTTCAAAAAAAAAAATTTCTTGGTTTCTACATCATTTTATATCTAATAATTCCTAATCAGCTGTGGAAGTGAAAGATACGATTTCTTTTTCTTCTCAATGATTTGCAAAAACAATTTTTATGTTAAGATTTCTTTTCAAAAGCCTTAATCCCAAAGATTGTGACTTTGTTTTTCGTTTAATACATTATAGGGTTAAATATATTTTACCCTCTTAAATTTTAGGTGATGTGCAATTTACACTCTGACTTTTTAAAATGTGCATTACGACATTTTGAATTTTCCAAACTGTGCAAAAAAATTCCTACTTTTCAAACAATGCAAAACTTAAAGTTATAGCAGGGTGTCGGATTGCACACAATAAAAAAAAATCAGGAGAGTTAATTGCACAGTATTCATAGACAAGGTATCGAATTGCACAAATTATAAACATGAGAGGGTTAAGTGCATATAAATCTTATCTGCATTACTTATCAAAATTAGACTGAGGAGTATTTTGCACAATTTAAAAAATTCAGGGTGTCACGATATATATTTTAAAAAGTTAGGATATAAATTGCATATGACTTAAAGTTTAAGGTAAGATGCATTTATCCTTTTATTATAATAGTTAACTACATAAACGAATAAGAAGTAGGAAAATTGCGCCAAATCAACACAGCACGTGCTGCAGTTGTTAAGGTACCGCAGATCAATCATTCTTTTCTTTTTTCTTTTTTTTCAGGTTAGGATTGTTCTTTTATTATTATTATGATTATAATTATTATTATTTAAGTAAATTATACTCACCTCTTCTAAGGGTTATAAAAATATAACTTACACTCCTTCTAGTTGTTCAGCTTATACTTACACCCCTTCTGCTTGTTAAATTTTAAGTAGTTATATTACTGTCACACTCCTCATTCACAGAACATTGTTAGTAAATTTAACAAAATGATATTTTTGTGATATTAACTATTTTTAATTGATAAAATTATGAACATATATTTATCCAATTTGTTACGTTAAGATTATTTTGATAATTTTATTAATTAGGAACAATTAATATCACAAAAATATTAATTGTTAAGTTTATTAATGATGTTCTATGAATAACAAGTGTGACTGTAATATAGATACTTAAAATTTGACAAGCAGAGGAGGTATGAGTATAAGTTGGACAACTCGAAGGGGTGTGAGTTGTGTTTCTAAGAAAATGTGAGTGTAATTTATCTTTGTTTATTTGGGGGATTCTCACATACAGTTGGCAGTCAATGCCTTCCCTACAGTAGTCCAGTTAACTACATTTCAAGAGCGTGGTTAAATAATATTATTTATGTGGCTAAAAACGAAAATATTTTTCACCCCATCTCAGTCCCCCTCCTCTACTACCACCATCTTTCCTTTCCATTCTAACATCCATTCAGCCATGCCATCAGAAAAGAGGAGGAGAGAATGAAATTTTCAAAACACCACCATCACACCTCCATTCACAACCTTGATACTTACCTGTAAAAGTAAAAAATTGATCCAAACGACCATTACAACCCACAGCCAAAAAAAAATCATCATCATAAAAAATAATGGAAAATAAAAGAGCAAGGGAGAAACCATGAAGGTCTCTGCCAAGCACCACCACCGCTTTTGCTGCCCCTCCATGCCACGGAGTCTCCCTCTTCCGCTCCTCAGCTTTGCCTTGCATCGCCCCTCCACGCTGCATTGTCACGAAGCCTGAAGCCTACCATTGCTGCCTTTCCTCTCTCCACCATCCGCCATCATGAGTCACCCTCCTCTCCGCCATAGCCACCAATCCAGCCCTGAGCCGCCACCACTCGCCGTTGCGACCTTTCTCTTTCCTGTGTCGTGAACAACCACCGATCTACTTCTTCCATACTGCATGCAGCACCTCCACTTCTTGCCGGAGAAACGCGCTACCGCCGCCACGTAACGCAAGGCCGGCCTCCTCATACACCCACGCCTTTGCACTCAGTGGGGGGTGGTGATGGTGGTGGCAGAGGGGGTGGTGCGGAGAGGTTGGTGATAGTGGTGTCAGAGGATGGAGGAGATGGGTGTGGCAGAAATAGGGGAAATGAGGGTGGAAAGATAAATGGAGATTGACAAGAGGTGGAGATTATTTTGTATTTAGCCACATAATTAATTTCATTTAACCACATTCATAAAATGTGGTTAAATGTGGCATCAATTATTAAAAAATTCTGTTTCCCTGAATTCTACCTAATGTATAGGTTTTTTTTTTTAAGTTACCCACATTTGTGAAATGTGATTAAATGCCAACTGCAGAGAAGACATTGACTAACAACTGTAGGGTAGTAGACACCTTATTATTTTGATTAACGAAGATCCACGTTCTTACCACGCAACTTGCATTTTGTGGCGATGTCCAAACCAAGACAAAAAAGGGTAAGGCCCCAGAAGTTCAGGAGGGGCAAAAGTGATAAAGAGAGCTTCGCTAGAGGTATTGGGCTGAATGAAAAAGGCTGTGATAAGAGAAAACATAATCATTTGACCAAAAAATGTAGCAAAGGGGTTTACACAAATATTTGTTATTTCATGACAAAAATAATTATTGAAAAAATAATGCATTGAATGGATAAATTCTTATCACTCATGAAATTAAAAGAATATAGCCAAATGCATTTTAGAAATAACCAAAAATTATCTGTGTGATCCTTAAATTAGATTAATTTTTTACAAAATATCATGCAAGTAAAATATGGTCACATTTGAAAATACAATTAGGCACAATTTTTAATACAAAAAAACTGAAAAATTATTAAAGCTTACCACGAATCTTTTGTTACACTATACATTCATTGTAGGTTTGAGTGATTGATTTTGGCAGATTACCAGTATCGGTGGGGTCAATACAATTTTCCATCCTCTCCTGGGTCCATTGCCAATCATTGACTGCCATGATTTTTCTCAATCTATATGGAATTGTTAGTACCATGTTAACTCCTACACACGACATCTCTTCTTGATCTGCAAATTTCCATTCACCTATAAAGAATAGAAGGCAATGCTCACACCGCTCAACATTAGTCTCGATTCAAATTTAGACTAGGATGCAAATTGGTCTCGCTAAGCTAGGACAATAAGTTATAAACAAAAAATTGCTCCTTTGAGTTACTTGCTTAGACGACAAGTAATGAGTTAAATAATAGTTGAAACAGAATCAACAAAAGAATAATTAATTACAGGGTTTGATCCGGACCAATCACCTTTCTACAGATAGGAAATAGGGGGAGTTCAAATAATTACGGCTCAAGGGAGTGACAGATTCTTGGAATGATCCATTGTCTAAAATTGAACTTCTCAAAAACGTTTCCACAGGAAGAAGTTGTAAGGTATATCGGGAACAAAGTTATATGTATACTTAAAATACATATATATTGACCTAATCCATTAGGGCCTTTATATTGTGAGCCAAACCACTTTTTAAAAGACCAATCATTGGCATCATAGAGGAATAATTGGTTGGAGGCATATTACCTGCAAAAGGTACTAGATGAGCACAAGATATATAATATTGCTTTTTTCCTGTTTTATGAGATATATATAGATCATGGGTCCATTAACTAAAAGTCTCCCCCATCTCTCTCTTCTCTCTGTCTGTTCTTTATCTGCTGCATAGACATATTTATATATTGCATAATAATAAATTCATGTGCTCAATAATGTTGGTTCCAGAATTATTTTAACGTACAATAGACTTTGAAAGTGTGGAAATAAATACTTAAACTATGCATGCCTTCTGCCTAAGTATGTGCCCTTTATGTCATGACACCTCTCTCTTGGTAGTTTGAAAATTGGAAGATTAATAGTTTAGCTGACTATACAATGTTTTGTATAATATATCCTACCCTTGTACAATGTTTGAGTCAAAGACAAACTACATCTAAATGGTGGATTCATATAATATAACATATTAAAAATGAAATCAAGATGCAAGTAATTCATGATTACCAATGTGTACCATATTGCTCTGCAGACAGATTTTCCATTTCTATAAGTAGAAAGGAATCTTATCGAGGTATAGTTTTAGGTGGTGACAGGGAACGGATGTTGACCTATCAACAAAGGGGATAATACCAAACAAATCCATCTCAGCGCTGGGATTAGATACAAAAGTGGTTATGCTTGTATAGGCTATTAATCTAATGTTTTGGTTGAAATAGTACGAGCACTACTAGTTTATGCGTAACTCTCTTCTTCTTTTTTTTTTTTTCACAGCCTTTAGTTGTAAAAAGTGAAATAATCCAATCTCCTCCTTGGTTTAAAAGGATCAAGGATAGAGCTTTCTTTCTCCCCCTTGTTTAGCCATATTTAATGCGCAAGCAATAATAAAAAACACTAATAAAGAAAAAGCTTGTGTCAACTTGATCTCATGCTGAATTTATTGGGTTCCCACTTTCATTTGAAAAATACATGAGTCACATTTGTTAAGTACATACTGCCCTGAAGAGACCCACAAGGGAACCAATAAGAAAACACAGGCGGTTAGAGGGGAGAGAGGGAGAGAGAGAGTGAGTGGAGTAGGAGTCAGTGATTCTAGGGGGTTCCTACACAAGACCCCACATGTCCAATTTTGTTTTGTTTTACTTTGGCTTTATTCAATTTTTATTCTATTTTTTAATTGAAAAAATTTCAAGCTACCTTAGAAGCCCCACAAAGTCCATAGAGAGCCTGAGACATGTTGTTTGCTGGGGACAACATCTTGGGCACCACAGAATGAGTTGCTCATCAGTTTTCAACTTGAGACAGTGGTAAAGCAAGCCAAAAACAAACAGACTAATCAATCGGGTTTCTTCATAGAGAAGGAGAAAAAGAAAGAGATAGGGACACCCCATGAAAGATAAAAAGGGGTTGCTAGCTATAGCTATAGAGGGATATATCATATCTGAGAAAAAGACCTGACCCCTCCTCCTATTGAGGCAACTTACTACAACTTAGATTAGATATCACTTTGACAAGAAAGCTTTGATCTTATTCACTTCTCCATTTCCATCATCCTCTCCTCCATATAGGACCCTATTTAGATATCCTTAGAGTTCCAAACACATAGAGGTAAAGTGAACTAAACACACATCACTACATATATATAATAGCACTTTTCATATTCTTCACCTCTGCTGGTTCATTCACACATACCAGAGAGCATAGTCATTTTTTATCTTTATTATTTTGCTCTTGTGAGTTGAATTCCTACAAATGGCTTCAGGGAAGGGAGGATGAGAATGTTCTAAGAAATTAAAGAGCCTTTGCATGGCGAGCCACGGAATAGGAAGACTTGGTTTGTCTGAGGCAGGACCTTCAAGTCACCACCACCATGTCCCTTATGGAGTTCTACAAGGGATTAATACTACTGCATCAAGCCTAATGTATTCTTCAATAATTTCTACTTGTGCTATATAAATGCTTTCAAGTTTTAACATGGTGTTTATTCAATTCATTTTACTAATATGATGGGCTTATTTTATACTTTTATATTATCTTCTTTTTTGTTTCTTAGCAATCAAGGATCTGCTTTTAATTTTGGAGAGCTTGGAGAGGCAATTGTTCTGCAAGGAGTTAAGAGTAGGAATGATGAAGGGAAAGCACGTATGTTTGCCCTTTTTCTATTATCTCTTATCCATTTTTTTTTTTTTCCTCTGACGTTAGATAAGCACACCAAATTTCTTTCTAAAAGCAAGGGGAGAAAAAGGTGGTGGGGGAGGGACTGAGGAGGAGGTTTGAATGTGTCTAAAAGAATGCGCAGTTGAAAGGGGTGTTACCATTTCCAATACCATAATGATTCTGAGGCAATAGGCTAGGATGGCATGGGGTTACAATCTTAGAAACCTGACCACTTCCATGCATGATTTTCTACTGACTCCATAACTGCTGCAGAACAGGAGAGGATTAGGTCCCTCTGCACCTTCTGATATAATTAGAAAAATCTTGGGGCTCATTTATTTTGGTTATCTTCAAGTCATATTTTTGGTTTGGTGATTCCCTGAGAGATTATTGCTTTATGTGATTCTTTTGCAGCTTTATTTACAGCCAAACCTGCAGCTACACTAGAAATGTTCCCTTCATGGCCAATGAGATTCCAGCAAACACCAAGAGTAATAGTAGTCTCTCACTTATGCGTCTTTGACCATATATATATTTAAAGTTGCTTCTGCTTATTAGAAAGTTTAATGATAAAATTTTTGGTAACAAAGGGAGGTTCATCAGGAGGGGAAAGCACTGATTCAGCTCTTTCAACCAAAACGGAGCCACCCTTTGAAGCAGAATCTCCCATGAGTGGCAAAAAAGCAGCATCTTCTTCTTCAGATCATCATCATCATCATGCTTTTGATCAGCAGAGAATACAGCAACTTCAACATGACATGATGGCTAGTAGTGATCATGCCTCAAGAACAGGCCCTTCACAGAATCAATCATTACCGGCCAAATCACCCCAAGAAAAGGTACTTCTTAACACCGCCATCCAAATTTTTTTTTTCACTTTTAATCTCTTAGCTCTTTCTCTTTCCATATCCCCAAAACTCGGGGAAAGTTAGTATCCTTGATGCAATTATGACTGCTTTGATCAGTCCCTCTCCTTTTTTCCTCTCTCTCTATTTTTTCTTTTTTCCTTTTTTTTTTTTTTGGAACCTTGCATATCTTCACAAAGAAGGGCACAGATCCCAACAGTACTCAGAAAATCAAAAGAACTCAGAGTTTTCCTGATTTCTGAACGATTTTCTGATGAATGTTCTGTCATGAAATATAATAGAGAGAGAAACGACAGATTCAGAGAGGTATGGAGGAATGTGTACTAAGTACTAACAATAAAACAAAGGGAGAATCTTTTCAGTACATATCAAGCATCACAGTTTCTCATTTTAAGCCACAGTGACTTGCCCAGTAGTTGCCCACTTCGCTCAATTTAGAGAAAAACTTTGTGTTTTTTCTAATTCTCTCCCCTACTAAAATTTGGAGTTAGAAATCTAAATCCAAAGTCTAAACCACACAACACATACCAAAACAATGGCAGATAATGATGCTTTTTTCTACCCTTATCATATTGATGATTGCATGCCTCGAGAGAAATGGTCCAAGGCCCTCGAGCATTCTGAAATTCTTCCCAGAAATTCTGTGAGCACTCTAATCAATTTTTTCTTATTTTTCGTTTTGGACTAGAAGTACAGCACCATCATAATCATAAGGTAGCATGCACCCTAGTAACGTTTAAAATTTTGTTTTTGTGGTTTTCTACTCTCAAATGCTACAGAGTTGAGGAAATTAACATTTTGTGTTTATCTCTCTATTTTTATTTCCTTTCCCTTATGAAATCATCAATTTCCTTTAAATAGAGTTTTTGGGTTGTTTCAGCTGCAGAGGAAGGGAGCTGGTTCTACATCTGAGAAACAACTTGATGCAAAGGTTAGCAACTTAGCATTGAAATATATTTACAATTTTTTTTTTCAAAGTCTTTTTTTCTATCTCTTTTCCTACTATATGGCTTTACATTGAAGCTAAGGCAAGATTTCTGTAATTGGCCACAGACACTGAGACGTTTAGCTCAAAACAGAGAGGCTGCAAGGAAAAGCCGTCTCAGGAAAAAGGTGTGTCCTATGTTCATAGCTCCAATCCAAATAGCAAATATTGTATGTATCAGCAAGTGGAAACAAATGAATTAGTAATGTAAAATGTAACTGCATTTTTTTTCTGTCTATGGAGCAGGCTTATGTGCAGCAGCTAGAGTCAAGTAGATTAAAGCTTACCGAGATCGAACAAGACCTTCAAAGGGCACGCTCTCAGGTTCTTATAGCTCATATTATGTTGTGTAGTTTTTTTTTTTTTTTTTACTATTAGTGTTTGAACTGTTAATTATTTAATTTAAATAGGGACTATTCGTGGATTGTGGTGGTGTTGGGGGCAATCTAAGTCCGGGTGAGTTGCTGTTCCTTTATTTTTTTTTTTTCTTGTTGATTTATGAAGTACAGTTTCATTTTTCTAATTTCTCAAATTTCAGAAAGAAAAAAGAGGGTAATGTAATAATATCAGCACATAACTATGTAAAAGGAAAAACTTGGGATAAATACCTGAAAATTTTAGTTGGTGGTATATATATATTTTTTTATTATTTGAAAATTGGGATAATATCAGCACATGACTATACATACCATTGTTTACTGGTAACTTAATTTCTTTTTCTTGCGAAGCGTAAACTCTTTGAGTACCAAATAAAAGTCAAATTTTAATTCTGAAAGCCCATTTCAAAATTTAGATTAGTCTCTAATTTTGACCATCATCTGTGGCTAATTGTGTTTGAATCCGAATTATTAAAAAAAAAAAAGTCTAGATAATAGAAGCGGTGGGCCAATGTTTAGATTAGCTCATGCTAAGATGATTAAATGAACGACTTTGTATTAACATATATATTTATATATACAAAGGCAACTTTACATGCTTTAGCTTTTCAAAGAATTATTCCATTATGATACTGCTCTTTATTACCACTTCTGGTAAAATAATAATCCACTTTCGAGAAGTAAAAAGTTAACAACAAATAAAAGTAAGAATGATCAATTATCATGCACAGAAAATGCACTTTCTTACGAAAAGGAATTGCATTATATATTAAGATCAACTCCATTTATATTCATATTTATTCTGAAGGAATAAAAATGGTGCTGGGTCCGTTTCGATCATTTCTGGCCACATTTGCGCCGGTCACCAAATCGACCAACATTTTAGTAGTTAAAATTATCCTAGCAACATTATTATTACATATATAACATGAAACCAAATCCAAACCACAAAGAAAACGTACAAATTAAATCTGAACTGGCACAATATATGCTTTATATTATAGTTCATTATTATAATTATCGTAACCAATGATAATAATTAATTAATTAATTAACTGAAATTAATGAGTAACGTTGGTGTTGTTAATGTTAATGTAGGGGCTGCGATGTTTGACATGGAATATGCAAGGTGGTTGGAAGAAGACCAGCGTCTGATGGGGGAGCTTAGGAACGGGTTGCAAGCACCTTTATCAGACGGTGAAATGAGAGTGATCGTGGATGGATATCTGTCCCATTATGATGACCTCTTCAGGCTCAAAGGAATGGCAGCAAAATCAGATGTGTTCCACCTCATCAATGGCTTGTGGACTTCCCAAGCTGAACGCTGCTTCCTCTGGATCGGTGGTTTTAGGCCCTCTGAGCTCATCACGGTCTGTATATACATACATGCATGCATTATTATATGCATTGTTGTTTATATAATTAGCATTGAGGTTAACTAACATGTTGAAGTATATATGTTTTTGTTTTTGTGATTATGTATTATTTTTGGTTCAGATGTTGGTACAACAGTTGGAGCCACTGGCGGAGCAGCAGATAATGGGGATGTATGGGCTGCGGCATTCCACACAACAAGCTGAGGATGCACTCTCTCAAGGCCTTGACCAGCTTCAGCAGTCTCTGGTCGACACCATTGCCGGAGGCCCCATTGTCGATGGTGTGCAACAGATGGTTGTCGCCATGGGCAAGCTTGCTAATCTTGAAGGATTTGTTCGCCAGGTAAATCTACATATATAAATTATCTACAAATGTGATTAAATGTCCTACCTATTATTTGAAAAGTTATGTAAATAAAATGATATGATTGGATGACAAATGTATACACACTTAGTATATAAAAATTATATATATATATATATATATATATATGTATGTACATAATATAGAATTGATTGATCACATTTGCTTATAGGGGTATATTATGCTCATGTATAAGGGATTTTTCTAAGAGTAATACATTTTTTATTAACAAGATTTGGTGGAGAGGGGTTGGCGTGAAGCCTCAGGTGACATCTGTGTTTGTCGCCATTTTAGTTTAACTAATGATTTCATGTGTTCATTTCAACATTAGATTTGAATGCATACGTGACTCACTGACTTGTCAATCTGAGGCTTTGAATACTAATTGGTTATAACCTTCATGGTTGAAAATGGAAACCACATTAATTGCGCCAAAGGCAATGGTTTCTTTTTCTTCTCTTTGACTTTTTGACTTTTTGACTTTTTTAATAGAATTATTATGGGCTTGTTTAAATATGCCTATGGCACTTTTCTAGGTTAACTATACAACTTAATCGCCAAACCTAACTTGGCTAACTATATGACAGATAAACAATATCGGTTGAAATGTTACTTTCTAATCCTTCGCATTTTTTCTGCTCATTCATTGGCTCCGTGCATAGTTTGCGCCGCAAATTTGTGCTCTCATGCCTAGCTAACACTTCTTCGTCACTTCATCTTGATTTAACATGAGAATATGATGATTGATCAGCATTATAAAAAAAAACAAAAAACTTGAGAATGATTGATTTATTGTCTTTTCGTTTATCTTGATTTTTTCGTAAAACCGTGAGGTGTTGCTTTCTTTTTTAATCACTTTTTTCTTTTCATGTATATGAATTGATAACAAGGTTGACAAATTGCATGCCCTCACTACTTTATCACTTCTCTCTTAGAGTATGTTTGGTTAGAGGATAAAAATAGGGTGTAAATTTTCATGGATAACTTCTATGTGTGAAATTATACATGAATCTCATCCATAGAAAATTTACCCCCATTTTTTACTCCCCAACCAAATATACCCTTAGTATAGTATTGTTTCCTTCTTATACAATGGTTTATGAATTGGCGAGGTGATATTAATTAATTAATTGCTTTGCCTCTAATATTTATGTTCATTAAAATGTAGGTAGCTAGGCATTTGACGTAATTTTTCCATCTTAAAAATGTTTCAGTCAGGAGTTGGTTTCAGAAAGTGATGGCTAGATTGGTGTTTAATCACAAGCCCTAAGTAGACTTGTAATCAATCATATTATATATTTTAAAAAGACAATCTGCCAAATGATTTACAATTAATTAAGCTCTAGGGTTGTAGAAAGCAAAGACAATGTATTATTTTATTTAATGATTAGTAACCGTCCAAGATTATAGCTAAGACAAACTCAACCGCTTTGAACCAAGGTGCTATTGTCCATGTGCAACTCGATTGTAGAGATCCATCTAAATGAGTAGCAGTTGGGAAAAGTACTATACCTGTGTTCAGTACAAAGTCGAAGTCTTAGCGGGACTAATTTTACGATGGTAATAATTATGTCTTATTGTGAGAGGTGAGACGAACAAATATTAACTTTAAAATCTTATTGATGTTTGAGATTGTAACACGTATGATTGGCATACAATTACTTGAAACAATTACATGCTAGCTTTTCGTTTTGATCTAAAATTATGTATGATTTATTATAATTCTTTCCTCTTGATTGTAAGTTACTAATAACTTGGCTTAATTGCTGCATTGTCGTGAATTAACTCCCTCAATTGTTCATGTTTCTGAATTCAAGGCTGATAATTTGAGACAGCAAACTCTTCATCAGTTATGTCGATTGCTAACAGTTCGTCAAGCAGCACGGTGTTTTCTTGTGACTGGGGAGTACTATGGGCGCCTTCGTGCCCTTAGCTCTCTATGGGCATCAAGACCACGACAGTATGTTATGTTAGCACCAACCTCATATGATAATATATATTAGTTTATTACAATTTATTTATATTCTTAATTAGTACCTAGGGCTTTGATTAACTAAAGAAATGAAGTACTATTAATTTCATAATTTTCCTTCATTGCATATATTCCACTTTTAATATTGGTCAAATAAATCAGAAGGAACTTATATTGGACTATATATATATATATATATATATCTTGATTTCTTTTGCCATGATGTCTATAACAATTTCCTTTTGGGATATTCAAACAGGACCTTGATCAACGATGAAAACTCATGCCAAACAACCACGGACTTGCAAATGGTCCAACCTGCTCAGAATCATTTCCCCAGTTTCTGAGAGATCATCGATATAAGATCAAAACGCATTAACCTGAAAGCTGCTGCTACAATATGGGTTTCTTTTTAGGGCTGCTTTAGAATCATGAATATCAGTGTCATCACATCTAGAAGAGAATATATTTATTTAATTTTCTTTTTCATTCCTCTGAGCCCTCGTGCCCCTATGTCTTAATGTAAATGTAAATCGAGCTTTATGTGCAAGGTGAGGAAGCTTCTTTTTCATTCTTTACCAAAAAAAAGGATGAGGAAGCTTCAACTTTAGCTATAGGAGAAATAGAAAAACAGTTTCACGAAAAGATGCGTTGTAAGATATAGATCATAAAAGTACATCCATAAAATTGACCTTGTCTCCTAGCTAGCTAGTTGCTCCTTTTTATTACTTCTAACTTTTAACATACATATATACATATAACCATATCTTAATTAATTACTTTTTGAATAGGCAGAAGGGATGGCACAAATTGGGGAATGGAGAGAGAAAGAGAGGAAGTTGTTGCATTGCATGTAATAGTGGTGGCTGTGGTTGCAAGTGGAGTATTCTATAATGCATAGAGGACAAATGGAGAAAAGAGGATTTGAACTAAGAATGCTGTCTTGTTGTGGTAGTTACTGTACAATTTGGGTGGTTCTGTAGCGGAAAAAGAAGAGGCTCTCTTGCTCTTCATTAAAATTAAGTGGATGCAAATTGCATTAGTTTATGCCCAAAAAAAGGAAAAGGAAGAGGGAATTGCGGTTGTGGGCGTTGGAAATGAAAATGGTCCGTTTATTATATGTTTTTGTTGAATATGGAGGACAAAAGGAAAGACATTAATTTTAATTTGTATTGGAGACAAGTGCATTTGTCTCAGTCTAAGATCAGAATTGCAAGCAACTGGCACCAGTGAGTTGCACCTCAAAATGAAGATAGCTAGCAAGTAGATATATATTATATAATGACCGCTTCTCTTCTCTTTTCTTTTTGTTTTTCCCTCTGGTATATATAGCTTTACTTTTAAATGCAAGCATTAAATTAAATAGTGAAAAAAGAGACATTTTTCCATTCATAGTTGAAAATTGAACGAGGTGCCTACGAGTCCTATAAGTTTTTAATTAATTTTAACCTTAATACTTATGTCAATTTTTTTTTTGGTACATATCTATGTCAATTTTCTAACAAGAGAGTCGCTGCATTTTATTTTTTTGTTGTTTCTTTAACCTGCCCACGTACGTATAGCTGATTGCTCATGCTTGGATTGGTTTTTTGATGAAACTCCTTGAGTTTCTCGATGCATGTGTGCCTACACTACTGATTCACGAGGACATCCATGCATGTCAATAGTTTGTGTTCATATTATATATATATATATAAGGTGAATAAAGAGAGCATTAATTAGTGCAACAACTTCACTTAAGGCTAATTAAATAGTGTATGTTGAAACTAATAGTGCTTATCGATCGAAACTCTTTAAAGTGCTGCATCATCATTCATCACAGCCAAGATAGTAAGATTCTATTTTTTATTAACCACGTCACATTGAATTAGCAGGTAGCCACATATATTCAACCATTAATTTATATAATTTCCAACAAGCTCCAGTTGAGCATAGTAGGAAGTTGGATGACATGCTCTAGAAAATGATCGGTAAATCATTTCTGTTCTTCCCCGTGCAATGCTGGGTCCATCATAAATAATTTATCCAAATGGAAAGGATCGGAGTTTTGCTTATGTCTCAAACCCTGAAAAACGAAAATTAGTTATCGGAGTAATACAATAATTCAGACAAATACTACATTGTTTGGTTTTTTTTTTAGCTTTATCTGATCTCTGTTTATTACTTTAGGATCCATTATGAGCTATAGGAATTAAATAATATAAACAGGTAGCTACATGGGTCATTGTCGGCCTGCTTATTAATTAACCGTCCAATTTGATACCATCGCATGGCACAAGTTGACTTTATTTTTCTTCCATTTAGCTTAAGTCATACGACCGTTTAGATAAGGTGTTAGTCTAACAAAATTAAATCCACTACCGCCTATATTTTTTAAATTATCAATAAATGAATGGTGCTTACTTCGATACCCAGTTAAATTGAAGAATTTTGGTACCCATCATAAGTGGTACTGTCGAAAATAAGACGTGTTAACTTTAATATCAAGCCATTTATTTTTGGTCAAAATTTTTTTAAATTTTAAACCCCTACATAACTTTTTTTTTCCCCTTACATTTTCATCTTATTTATTCTTTAAATTTATTTATAAATTTTACATATGAATCCCTGAATTCATCTCCTTCCTCCCTTTGGTGTAGCATGAATGACCTCCTTTGGTTAACAAATTGAGGACCAGTGCACCAGCAATGCCACCAAAGACCTCCTCATGCCACACCGCATATCCTCGCCCTCAAACCACATAACCACTGCATCCCAATGCGCCTCTTGCAATTGCTGCCGCCATCATCCCTTACCATCAGCCTCATTTTTCGTGGCCTGCAATTGCTCCGCCACGCAACCGCAAGAGGCCACCTCGCCGGAGACTAGCTCACCCCACCGGCAAGCCATGACCGCCACACCAGGGCGATGGCTTCCCCCTGTTCTGTGTTCAAATCTAGTGCCTCTCCCTTTCCCTTTATTATTCTAAAATATTACCATTGTGTTAATATCTCTTAGTAGCAAATTTTTTTTTGATGAATTCTTTGGTAACCAAACAAGCATGTTCTTTATCACCAGCCAAGTCATTCTAACATATCACAAATATTGTGAAGCCAAGATAAATAGAGAGATCTATGTCATGACCCTACTTAGGCCATGACCGGCGCATGGGAATACGTTTCCCAGTAAGTCTTAACACACCAAATTTTTTAAGAAAATGGATAGAGTTTCCTCTATTTTTCGAACATTTCCCAAATAAAATACAACCTGCAATATTTCCCAATAAATTTCACAACACTTGGGTATCAAACATTCTCAGAATATGCATTTTCAGTATATAATAATATTCCAACATTTACTAGCCATAATATCAAATTAACTTTCAAACTCTATTAAACATAATACCACATATAGTTCAACATAAAACCAAATTAAGTTTAGAAATCATTTCCATAACATATTCTATATAGCTAAGCCATAAGTTCTCAAACATAAGTGTAACACCCCAATTTTTCTGTCTGAGGGAAATGACCAAAATGCCCCTAAGGTCATTTCCTGACCCGAATTCGAGGGTAACCAACTCGGTCATCCTCGAAGGGTCAACTCAATATATGAAGGGGATTGAATGGCCTTTGAATGCTTTCGGAAGTGAAAATCTCGTTTTCCGCAGTTTCAGGTCAAAATGACCAAAATACCCCTATAGCGTTTTACGCGGGTAAATGCGCCGTTTGAGCCCGAAACTTTCCTCAGAGGTTTAAAAACATGTTTTCATGTGTCTAGAGGTCTCTGTTCAAGTCCCGGTGGTCCCGGGCAGTTTTAGTGCAAAATTACGATTTTGCCCCTAGAATAGTGTTTTTGAGTTTAATGACGTAATTAAGCAAACCTAAGCAATATTAGGCTCTAAACGAAGATTAATTAATTTCCCTAATTAATCTAGAGTCAAAATAATTTATTAAAGTTAATTAGAACCTAAAATTACTTAGATTAAACTTAAATCCCTTTTTAGAACTCAAGATTCCTAGTCTTGGAATCTTGAATAGTGTTTTCTCTCTCCAATTCCTTAAATCAAGGAAGTGTGTCTAGAGTTGTTTAGACTCTAAATTGAGGATCTAACTCACTAATGGTGCAAGACCACTCCTTAATTATGTCTAGACCACCCTAATTATCCATTTTCCTTACCTAAACACTTTCTTACAAATTCCTAATCTTAAGCATAATCAAAGATACACCTAAACACAACTCTAAATCATAATTAAATTGCAAAACAAACCTCCCCTTGGCTGTAACATGGCCGAACAGCCATGCTCTCTTTGGCCACATGATTGAATTGTTTTCTCACTCCTTGAAGCCATGCTTGAGGCCATACCTTGAACCATACCTCACCATACTTTGAGCCATACCTCACCATGCCTCAAGACCACATTATCTCACCTCATGGAACTCATGGATGCCCTCCAATTCTGCACACATGGCCGAAGCTCTCCTCCTCCATGTGCACCTTTCACTTGTTTCATTTCTCTATAAATAGAATGCCTTGAGGAGCTTGCACCACTTTTAGATCACTTGCTAAGTTTAGGAACACTCAAAGCTTTTCTTTTCTCTCAAAGTTCTAGTGTTCTTCAAGTTCTTCAAAGTTCTTCATCTTCTTCATCTTCTTCTTCCATCTTCAAGTTCATCACACCAAGTAGGGATTTCATTTCATATATTCATTTCTTTAAAGTTCTTGTTCTAGCTTTATGTTCATAGTTTCTCTTGATTCTTTTTAGAACTTCTTTTCCTTTCCTTGTTCTTTCTCACTTTCGGCCATGGGCCTTGAAGTTCAAAGGAATGAGAGCTTGATGATGAGAGTTTCATGATGATGTTCATCACTTGAAACAAACTCTAGAGCTTGACCTTTGTTCTTGAGCAAAAATGTTTCTAGTTCTTCCTTTCTTGAACTCTTGAGAACTCTAGTTTTGATGGTGATTTAAAATGGTTCTAAGGATTCAATGATGAAGTCTCATGATGTTGGTGTTAATATATCATCAAGATCATGGACTCTAGAGTTTCAAAATGTTCTTTTGTTCCTTGAAATTTCGGCCATTTGCTTTTCTTTTACATGTAAAATGTTTTGATTTTCTAAATACGTTATGTTGAGTTCTAAGAACTCTAGACTTTACTTTATCTTGGTTTGATGAGTTTGGGTTGAGGTTTAAGTTCCTTTAAAGTCTTGTTAAAAGCTCTAGAGAGATAAAATGAACTTGCATAATTTATCTTATGCTTGCACTCATATTTACATTCTTGTTATGCACCTTTACTTTCAAGCTATCACCTAAGAACATAAAGATTAAAATGGAACTTGCATCATCACTTAATTTAATTCTCAAAACCTTTATATTTCAGCCTTAAACTCGATTGTTGTTGGGCCTAGAGCACTAAAATAAAGAATTGAACTTGCATCATCACCTAATTAATTTCTCGAATGCCTATCTATTTCGGCCTTAAAGTCGATTGTTGTTGGACCAAGAGCACTAAAATAAAGAATTGAAGCTTGCATATTTACTTTCAAGCTTGCACGTTTAAGTTTATGCCTTGCATATTTATTTTAAGTCATCACTTTACTTTGTAAGCAAGATTAAAAATGAAAAACATGAGCACGTTTATTTTATGTCATAACTTAAGAACCTAGAGCTCAAAGACTTGCCCATTTCATTTCAAGTTAAAGTTTAATGTGAATGCTTTCTTTGAATGCATGTTTTCGGCCAAGTAGTGATGATGGACTTGCAAAGAGTTTTCATCTAGCTACAAGGTCTAATAGTCTATGTTCTAAGTTTTTATTAAAGCTTTACAAATTTTTACAAGGTTATGTTATCATGAGATGTGATTTTATTCCCTTTTAGAAGATGAAATATATTTTGGTCACTGATCAAAGGCTTCCTTTAGCCTCTTGATGAATTGAAATGGTTTGCAAGGAGTTTTAGAAATTCTAAATTGATTCCAAGAGAAACTAGTTAACTTATGTACCTAGAAATGTCAATTTAAATCCTTTACTGAAGCTAAATGTTTTTGGTTCTGATATGATGAGTGCGATGCTGTATGATGATGTTTTGATGTGTTAGAATGTGTGAAAATATCATATGATGATGTAGTAATGATTCTATGCATAATAGGTAGGAAACTAGCTAACTAGAAATACCGTAAAACTAGAATTTAACATAGTTTTGACCCATTTATTTATGGAACTTATCCAAACTATTTTAATGGGAGCATAATCAGATTAGGATTGTTTAGACATGAAAAACTTGGTAACATTTGGATTAGAATCGAATTTTAGCACCTATAGGGAAACTAGTAACTAGAAAACCGTAAAAGTGCAAGTTTAGAACTCTTAGAACATTTATTTTTCTGGATTCTGTCCAGCACCCTTACAACATGATAAACGTGATTAATAATTAGTCCTTAAGCTTAGGAATGTCTCATAATTGATTTAGATTTAATTTATAGCGCCTTAGGCGAAGACGGAACTGAGAAATGGTCTAGAACGTAAGTTCTAGAATCCCGTAACCACAAGTTAGAAATTCTGCCCTATGCTTTTCAGATTTGAGTATGAACATGAGGATTAGGAATGATGATTTATTATGAGCCCTTAGGTGCATAACATATGAACGACGGATGTTAGAGAACTATATCTCAAGATTAAGACCCGTAAGGGTCAAAGCATAAACTACCGTAAGGGTAAGCGTTTGAATGTTCTATGATGATGCATGTGTTATGAAAATGATGATGATGTTATTCATATGAGGAATTCATGAGAATATATGTTTATGTGGCATAAAGCAAATTTGGAAGGAATTCGGCGTAATGCCATCGTGCCGCCGAATTCCCGACGAATTTGGGGACTTAAAGAGATTTTTAAAAATTAAGGTACTAAGATGGGTTCTAGGATGACACCGGTTCGGCCGAGCACCTCCATAGAACTCATGTGACATCGGTACCAATTTATACTCTTAAGAGAATTGCTCCCTAACCCGTACTCAGATAGTCGGGATTTATGATTTATGATACGCTTATCGTTAAGTGGTAAGTAAGAACTAGTGACGACTAGTTAAGGTATGAGCTCATAACCTAGAGATGTGACACGTTCTGGGTGACACCGGTTCGGCCGAGCACCCTCAGTTCGATTGTCTTTTAGGGTGGCCCATGAGGAAGAGATGTTTCATGATTATGATTATGTCACTAAGTTTGTCCCATATGAACGTTACTATTGCTACTTTATGCCACTGAGTATGATGATGCTTGATGTTATGTTTTATGTATGTGCATTAGGTAGTGCCATGCATACATCTACTATTATGTTGCATTCATGACATTAAGACCATCATAAAATGAATGGACCTTGGCTAAAGTATATTTTAAAGTTTAAAATGAACTTAATGCATGTTTAGTCATTTTGTATAATTAAACCCAAGGTTCCTGAGGACGTAGATGATGACACCTAGGTAGTAGGAGGCCTTACTGAGATTCTTTAGCAAGATTCTCACTCCCTCTATCTCTTTCTTTCCGTCACGTCTTCAGATGGCGACGTTCGTAGTGTTCGTGGACACCCCGACATGGGAGGTGCACTATGACCCGGCTCACAGGTCATATCATTTTGAGGGGCAGTCCACGGTGCGGGTTTTCATGTTCGTAGGACGCCCCTTTGCTCATCCCGTGCACACCCATCGCTTCTCCCCGACTCCACCCTATGGCGACGACGAGCGGGTTTTTGAGCATGCGCGTACGCATAACGAGAGAGTGCTTCGCATGCACACCGCCGCCTCAGTCATGCGAGACTATCCCGATTACGTGCCCCGGACCTACTTCTCGGAGACCGACCCGTCCGAGGACCCGCCTACCCATCCGTATAGCAAGAGCTCTGCCCCCTCTCCACCATTGATGAGGGAGGGTAGTGAGGATACCGTGACTCCGCCACGACTTGCACGGCGACCGAAGATGCAGCCACTCCGCGGGGGTCACTCTCGATCCCCGTTCTGCCTCTTTACGCCCGAGGAGCTCGCCCAGTTTCCCGGATACTTGCCTCGTTTGCGAGATGGACGTCAGTAGGAGGTGACGATCGACCGATGGAGTACCCGGTTAGAGCACACACCACTTAGATGGGGATAAACCTTCTTTTGTTTAGAGGTTATCCCATTAGATGCACTCGGGTAGGGGAGTAAATCATGTTTATGTTTATGTTGTATTTCCTTTCATGTATTTCCCTTGTACTAAATTAAGTCCCACACTTATAAGTGGGCAAGTTATATATATATGAGATGATATTCAGTGTTATTCATGGTGTGCCTTATGCTATGACGTTATGAGATGTATGTTTTGTTCATTACATGATATATCGCATCACGCGGCTCTCACTTTGTATTTCAAAAAAAAAATTTACCCGTATTTTCCGCTAAGTATTTCTAAGTAAAAATGAGAACTATGAAGTAGCAGACTAATGATTAACCTAAGTATGTTCTAGAGTATTGGGTTAAAAATTAGGATGTTACAATAAGCATAATACAAGTCCAAGAATCCTGTCTGTGACATATGGAGCAACTAACAACTACAGGCTAAACAAAATATAGATAACTACCAAAAACGGCCTTTACAAAAGGCTCACCAACTTAGACAATTGGCTACTAAGGAACCGCATGATTGAAACCTAGAGCTGCACCTATGTTTGGGAAAAAGAAGGAAACAGCGGGGTGAGTTTTGCAACTCAGTGGTAGACATGATGTCTTTAACTTATATGAGACAATATGTATTCAAAAGTAAAACAATAATTATTTTCTAGTTCACATAAATTCAACAAATTGTTTTACAATGAAAAGGAATTTTTGAATACTACAATCGTTATATAAATTAATAAGGAATTGTCAAATCCAGGATAAATAGAAAAATTCACATTCAGACGGTCATTCCTTTGTGTGATCCTGAAACAGAACTATCTTACCCATTCAAGTAACCGTAGAATAGAAGGGTCCACTTTGTGGTCCTATTCAAATATAGTCAAGGTGCACCAAGGCTAACACCTATTGTCGTTAGCTACAGATCCTGTCAGAGATTCTCCCCAAAATATATAATTATTCTATACATATTAGCAAAAAGGGTCATCCCCACTATCCATAAATCATTTCTCAATTCCATATCACAGGTTAATAACTTTCAATTATTCAAATCTATAAAATTTAATATTTCTTTATGCAATTTCCAAATCATATCATATTGTCTCATGTGTAAATTTTTAATTAAAACATAAGCTATATGCATCATATTTACTTTCATCAAATTTATATGCATAGCCAAATAATTGTTTCTCAGCTTTTAATTCACTAAAATACATTTAGAGCTAATTTAGCATAATTAAAAATAATTATAGATATAATGTCTACTCATAAGCCGGTTCAAAGAACTGAAGATTAAATTCCAAGTGCCATCAATCCAACAGTTGATGCTCAATTGCTCTATAATTCTAGGAACAAGATAAATACAATATTAGTAAACTAACAATATCACCAATTACATAAATTAGTTCCTATTCACTAAAATTCCCAATTTATAGGGTTCCAAGAACACTAACATTGATCCTAAATGAACTAGGAACTTCAATAAATTAAATAGAGTAATAAAGAAGCTTATTTACCACTTGGAGAGTAGAATTGATGAAGAAAATCACTCCAATTCCTTCTAAAAGCTCCAAGCTCTCTAATGGAGGTTAGAGAGAGAAAATGGATGGTAGAGGAGAGAGAGAATGGTGGAAGGTGATGGAGAGGAGAAGAAGGATGATGATGGAGGTGGTTGTGATATATTTTTTTATTTTTGAAAAGAATGGAAGAAGAAGTGAACAGAGGGAGAAAAGAAGAGAGAAGAGAGAAAGAATAAGAAGGGGGAGGAAGATAGGAGTTACAAGAGTGTTACGGGAGAAGAAAGGATAAAGAGAAGTAGAGAAGTCTATGGTGGTCTATACCACTTAAGGTCTACGATGGTCCTCATTTTTTTTTTTAGCTGGTTTCTAGAATCTAGCATTTTAAAATCAAAAGTGCATAACAGATCCATCAGCCCTAATGACAATAATGAAAAATTTGAGGTTTGATGATAAATGGAGGCATCCATCAATGTCAAACAATCAATTAACAAAAAGTTGTGGTTGAAATTTAGTGAATTGCAACTAAACTGATGACTTTGGGTGAGATCGGGGTAGACGAGTAGTGGGGAAAGAGAGATGAATGCAGAGGAAGAGGAATGGGTGGGGTCATTTTTTAAATTTTGATATTATTTGGAATGAATTAAAATTTAAAATATTACTTATACCCCACATTTAAGTTTTCTTTAGTTACATGTCCTTTATTATTTGGTCCAACTAGGATGGGTTTGGGATCCCTTTTATCTCACTAGGCACCAAACAAATCATTTAAGGGAGATTCTCAAACGCAATTGAAAGTCAATGTCTAGGATACAGTTGTCATTTAACCACATTTCAAAAATGTGGCTAAATGAAGAAAAATAATGTGGTTAAACACTCATTCTTGTTCTTTGCTTTCTCAACTTTCAAATCTCTTCTTCTTGTTCCTTCCTCACTATCATACTTCACATTCATGCAGAATTTTCACTGACTCTGTGATAATAGAGCTAAGCAAAGTAACTCTAACGATCTTCTCTAAACTGGAAAGGAATCTCATAATCTATAGCTTTTACTAGAACCAGTGGAACGTGGTGTGGCGAGGGGTGTAGGAGATTTGCAAGATCAAAGGAAGGTGTGGTGTTTACACTATCTGCTTGCTCAGTGAGGATTTAAACATTGATAATTTCTGTGTTTTTCTAGCTAGGTTCATGCCCAATGAAAGTGAGGTCGAGAACAAGTGCACCAGGAAGATCCCACTTTCTATTATCCAATAGAACCCAACAAACAAGAAACCAACAAAAAAAAACAACGTAAGTTAGTTTAAAAAATAAAAAAGGCGGAAGACCTCCGCCACTATCGCTGCTGTTGGGATCTACCATTCAAGACTCTCACTGATGCTTTGCCATTTGATGCTGACACGGATGCCTTGCCAGTCATAACTCCTGATGCTAATGACTTGCCAAATAAGGAATTGCGTGAGAGTAGGGTAACGAGCATCAATGAAGAAGGTCATTATAACTCAAACCAATCCTAGAACAGGAAAGAACCTCATATGATTAGCCAGCCTTCAAAACTACTCCCGAGGCAACCTGAGTTGAGGACCAGCTCTACATTATGTATGAATGCTCCTAATTTTATAATCGAAGACTCTTGTGGTGATGAAGGCTTTATTACAAGGAATTTAGATGGAGGATCTGTACATATGGAGGATCTGTCTTGAATGGCAAAGCGGAAGACCTCTGCCGCTATGGTTTAACATCAGTAGTCGTCACCCCTGCCGTCAACCACCGTGAATCACCTACAGGGTCTCGTTTATCGCTGCTCTCTGCCACCATGTCTCAAATCTGAGAACCTTCCTCCATCGTCTTGTCACCGTGCTTCGTCGCCACTTCAGGAATTGGCTTTCTCAACAGTCCTTCGCCGTCGAGGCCGCTATCGTCACCACCATCAGCGCCGCCCAGGATGCTGCCATCGACATGGGCACCCTCTCCGCCGACTTCGCCTGCCCTTTCCCCACCCCTTCTCCTAACCCCTCTCTCAACCCTCAAGCCATGACCTCCTTCAAGCAAGCTTAGGTTTTTACATTTCAGATCTGAGAAAGGTTGTTCAGCCACACTTCTATTTATGTTTAACCACATTTACAAAATGTAGTTGAAAGCCACTGGAAACATCTCCATTGACCACCAACTATATGGGGGCAGTCACCATCATCTAAATGTCAAGGTTTTATATCATTTGTAATAGTATAAATTTATAATAAATGTTTAATTTGTGATATTTTTAAAATCAACGTATTATATATTATCTATAAAAATAATATAAATCTCAACATTACTAAGTTAGAGAAATTCTTAGGTGTTTTTAAAGTAAAACAAAATATTTACTTTGTTCCATTTAACAATTGACAAATTAGTTATTGTATTAAAAATATAGGGGGTTGGAGACAATAATAGCCTGTAAAAATTAACGAATGACCTACATAATTAAATTACAGATTTTTGGCTCCATATAATATATTCTTAATTCAATACCTTTCTTTAATTTATGTGACAAAAATAATTAGTTTTATGTTGTTTCTCATCATGTGAGAAATACAAATAAAAATTGAATTAATTAATGAGTTTCCTTTCTTCTCTCCTTATTTCAGCACAATAATAAGGTTTTTATCTTATAATTTAGAGATCACGAGTTCAAATCTTGAAAGAGTAAAGGTCTACTTTGGTCCCTAAAATTATATGCGTGATTCACTTTAGTCTATAAAATTAAGAAAGTATCACTTTAGTCCTTAAAATTTCAAAAAATGATTCAAATTAGTTTTTATATCACTGTTTCTGGGGACTAACTTGAATTATTAAAAGGACTAAGTTGAATCACTTTTTAAAATTTTAAGAACTAAAATGATATTTTCTTAATTTTATGTACTAAAGTAAATCACGCATATAATTTCATGGATCAAAATAAACTTTTACTCAATCCTAGAAATAACATATTCATTTGTGAAAACAAGACTGTGCTCCTCAGCCTCATACCAGATGGAGGTCTTGTGCTCTATACCCTACTGTGTTCCCTCATGGATAAGAAGATGAATTTGGTATATCATGTGGCCAAGCTCGGCAATCTGTTTGATTGACTATAGTTTTGACTTTTTGTATTGAAGATATTGATATAATCAAATGTAGCGTTCTCAAGTTTAATAATGATTATTAAGGTGGAATGTAGTATTGCACAAAAAAAAAAAAGTGGTTACAAGTAAAACGTATCAAGCAAGTTGTATTTCACTTTTTTTTTCCCCTGAAAAATTAGGCTTAAATTAAAGAATATTATATGATAAGCGACTTTTGTTACATGTGATAATACCCGAAGGTTAGTCCCATTTCCGAGAATTTCTTGTCAAAAGAAAAAACAAAAAACCATTACTGCTACCATCTGCAGCCGCAAAGTTGGCACGAGAGCCAATTAAAGAGCGACAAATCTAACAGCCAACCATGGAATATTTGTAAACATTGCTGTCAACTCGTCAAGTAATTGTCCTATTGTCATTGTTGCCCTAATTATTATCATGTCATTTTGTTATGAGGAGCTTTCCAGAGCAGATCATGATACGAATAAATTAATGCCAATTAACTCTTCATGGTTGAGCATCATGTCACCCTGCGGGGCAAATAGAAACAAGAAAAGGAAATTAGGATGACTACAATCATTTAACAAAGGAGCTGGGTAGCATATAGTAACCAGTGGAATTGTAAGATGTCCCTGCCCTTTGCATGTTCAAGGAGATTGAATGCTTTCCAGCAAATATAAATTAGAAAGGGAAGAAACAAGATAGAGTGGGGTGACCAATTAGGAGAATTCCTCTGATATAACAATTTGAAATTGCAAGCGAAAAAGTTAATGGTATTCACTCCACGTATTAGACCTACTATGTGATGGATTCCGCTAGAGGTTAAAAATGAGAGGTAAATTTTTATGGATAACTTACATCTTTTACACATGAAATACATTTGTAAAAATTTACCTCATATTTTCATTCCTTAATCAAACACACCCATACATTTATTCTTTTATTCATAATTTTTAATTTTTACAAATAAATATAAATAAATGAATAAAAAACTAAATGAGTGAATCCGTAGTAAGGTCAACTACCACTAAAATTAAAATGTCATCTATAAGTGGAGTGAACATGAACTTATGCAATGTTTCCACGGCAACCAGTAATTTCCCCCGCTTACAATGTCTACTATTTATTTATTTATTTATTTATTTATTGGGTATTATACAATGTTTACTATTAACGCAATTGCAATTTGGAGAAACGCAGGGAGAAGAAATCACTCTAATACTGTAGCATTTTTTAGATTGGGCCTGGAGAAAGTATGGTACGCATCTTTTGGGCTTTTCTATTTGAAATTGGAAGAGTTGGCACCTAGGCTTGTAGTATGCAGGCTTAGGTGGAGCAACCACCACGTCAAAGACCGAATACAAAAGATGGTGCAACATTGTTGACCCAAAAAAACCGACGGAGCAACCGTGTTGACCGAACATTGATTAATCCTTTGACCTTTACTACTAAACCTTCCCGCCAGGTCAAAAGAAAGTCTCTTTTTCTGTCTCAAATTGTGGTTCTGAATGTTTACTAAATCGGAACAGAGGTAATTAAGTGGTCTATGGTGTCCCTCTCGTCATACGAACATTGGGTAGCAGGTGGCAACACTTGCAATTGGAATGTACACTTCCCCTTCCATGAAATTTCAAGTGCCACAATTGACATTGGACCAACGGATCAAGAAACAAAAAACATATATTCCGAAGCTCTAGTGACATGGTGAAGACTTCATCACTTCACGAGTGTTTTGGATCAATTAAGACTGATTATCCGATTATGTGATTGTGAAGTTAAGGAATTCACGTTAGAGATCAAATTGGCAAAGTTGTGTATCTGTAGAGTAACAAATATAACGCATTAACAACATATTCTGCTTCTCCGTTTCATTCCATAGTCAATTTCTGGTGAACTGACTTGTCATTTTCATATTTCACACCACTTAGATAGTAACGATTGACGTTTTGTCAAATAATATTTTATTCTTTATATTGTTATACAAGTATATATTATTCTTAATCTGTTTTTCTCTTATCATAATCACTTCATAAATCATACAAAAAATAATATATAATTAATTGAGAATAAAATTAATCATATTAAAATATTATTTTCATTCGTATAACTATTTTCTATATAAATACTAGCAAAGGAAAAAGTGAGACTCAAATTTAATTAGAGTCGCCATATGTATGTCTGAGGTACTCAACTGTTATAACCTTTTAAATATTTCAGAACTGTGTATGCAGCAGAATAGTAGCAGCGTTTATACGCCTTATTATTCTTCCAATCCTGCATACTGCCATAATGTACAAGAAGAAAAGGACAAAGAGAAAATTTGAACAGACGCTTGAGGTATATCTTAGAGGGTACATCCACCTTATTTTCTTCACATGTATATGGCTATTTTTTTTTTAATAATCCTTGTGGTTGACGCTTATTCACCAGGATGCGCTTATAGTCCTCCTTATTTGCCTCAATTTTCCTGTCCTCTTTTGAGCCTTTGTTGAAGTTTTTCTCTGGGAAACCTGTTTCAATACATGAAAAAATACATAGTGATGTTAATGGTCCCTGCATATATCAAGACCAGCTCATATTTGAAATAATATAGTCACTACCTCTTGTTTTCTCTTGCGCTCAGCTTCATCCTATTTCAGATTAAACCAAGACAAAGTATGTTACAACATCAGAAAACATAATTCACAAAAAAAAAGGGAGTAAATAAATAAATAAAAGAACTCTTCCATATCAATATTGTCTACCAGAATTTGTATCAGCTTCTCATTCTCTTCCTTTAGCAGATTCAGCTCTGCTTCTAGCTCTACCGTATATGCCTGCAATAGAAGATTTTGACATAAGGGAAAGAGACCATCACAAGGTATGTATGCTAATTGGTAAATGGTATCTTAAAAACATGTGCAAATGTTAACATATAGTTATGCTTTATCTATAAGATACCCTATTGTTGGAGAAGTATAAAATAATCTATATGCCTCTAATTGTTAAACTCCACCTATTAACTTAAGCTTTTGGAATATATAGTTTCAAGATATGGTATCAGCATGTCTATGACCAAGTGGTCACACTTCAATCCCAAAAGAAACATTCAGGCAAGAGGGTGTGTTGGAGTATAAAATAAAATGATTCATGTCCCTCATCTCTATCCATCAGTTTAAGCTTTTGGCAGAGTATTAAAGCATGCTCTGTGTTTCATGATTAATAAGAATATAAAATTGAAGAGGGTAACAAAGTAATGCATTATAATGAGCACATAAACCTGTCTTCTTGCTCGAGAACGTGCTGCAGATTCTCGATTCTTCAACATTCTACGCTGCCTTCGCTCCACCACCACTTCAGGAAGACCATCGATTATCCTCTTCCTGGTACTGCTGATCCCACTTGACTCCGGAAGGCTCTGACATTTCTCAAAAGCAAGACATGTAGAAGGATCTCTTGCCACTGAACCATTATTATTAGGTGACAACATTGCATATGTTGCAACTTCATTATTGCCAGCCCCATGGTTCCCCACATTTTGTTGGCCTGAAAATCCTAACCCCATTGAAGACCTCACTCCATAACTTGCATCCAATGGCCTATTACTTGCATTAATGTTGCCAATCTGATTCTGAAATGGCATTGTAGTTCTAGGTTGATGTGAGGACTTGGATGACAATGTTGATTCTTGCACCACACCGGCTTTGATTAGGAAATCCTCCAAAGTCATCTCCCCTAGTGTTTGTTGCTTCTTGAGAGTCTCATTCCTGCTGCCAAGGTGGTTGTTGTTGTTGTTGTCACTTTCATTCTTTTTTTGTGGTTGGCCTTTGTGGATCTCAGACCACACTTCATCAACAGTTTTCTTGCAAATTGGGGGAGGGACAGAGAACGAGCCTTGCTGTGAAATGGTTAGTTCTGTTGTTGCAGCAACACTCTTGCTCTGATGAGAGGCTTCATCATTATGGGTGGGGATTGTGCTGTTATTGGCTTGGTTATCATCAGAGCTCCAGATACTGGCCAGGAATTCATCCATGCTCATGGAACCAAAGCTCTTCCCACTCTTGCATTGGATTTCATCAAGGGTGAGTGAGAGAATTGAGTTTTGCTTGCTCAGTGAAGAGAATGTGGGTTCTGGTTCTGATTGTGAAGGTGCTAATTCTTGGGTAAGGATGTCACAAGAAACGGTTTTTGTCCCAGAAACTGACATTTGTTTATTGCATCAATACAGGCAAAATCAGCACTCCTTGGCCTATAGCTCTTGGATTATATTCTCAGATTTAAAGCTGTAAACAAATGGAATTCCATCATCAACAACTTGATTTGAAGAAAATCATGGATGCAAATTCAGCCAACACAAACCCCACACCACCCCCGTCCAAAAAAAAAAAGTAAATAAATAAATAACAGAAGAATTTAGAATAAAAAAGACAGAGAATAATTGGGTACAATTTTGAAAGATTAGCAATTAAAACCCCCCGCCGGGAAGGATCAAGAGTTGTCAAAACTAAACTTTGGTCTCTGGACAATTTAATAGTATTTACCATCACTTATAAGGTAAATTGATGTGATGAAATTGATGCTACCATAGAAGTATGAACCATATATATCCCTGTATCACCAATTAACCTGTTGCATGCAACATGCAAACATGCATCTGAATGTGATCCACTCGAAAGAACCAGATTAAGGTAAGAACGAGGAACACAGATCATGTAATGAACTTCTAATTAAGTGGGGGGGAAAAAAGGAGAGGAAGGGAGAAAAAAAATGAAGATGCGTATGCTACCTGAATAGAAGCAGTGGAACAGCAAGAGAGGATCCGAATTCTGAAAAGGAGAAAGATGGAATGAGAGAGGAATGGAGTGAGGGAAGAGTAGAAGAGAGAAGAAGGAAGAGATGAGAAAGAGAAGGGGGAGGAGTGAGTGACATATGGTGCAGTGCACAGAGACAGAGACAGGGACTTTAATTTAACTGCCATTGGTAACATATTAAATTCTTAATTCTTAAATAAACTTTTTATTGTAAGCAATGGTGTTGGTGTCTTTATTCAGTTTTCGTTCTTTTCTTGACACGTTGGCTGCCACATGCCAAAGATTGTTCTGCCATTTCATTGTCGAAACCGTGCGCTTGTGCAGTTCGTTTGCTGGCCAGGTAATAATGTTCTTATATATTGTTCAATAATATGGTCAAGATATAAACCCTAGAGCATTCATCTCTCCTTAGTTAGCTTTTGGAATAAAATTACACATAGAATCTTTTAGATCCCAAATTTGTTTTGTATTTTTTCGTTATTAGTGTTGAATGGTTTATAAAGCCATGGCTAATATCTGAACATTTTTAAGTGGGTGTTTGCATTTAGGAAATGATTCTTTCCTTTCAAAGATTATTTCAAGAAAATTTTGGTCTTAAGTTGCTTTGAACTTAAAATAATAAAAAAAATTTAACAAAATGCTAAGGTAGGCGAACTGGTTTTTTGTAAAACCTCGTACAAAAGCATAAGAGTAAAGTGGTATATACTTTGTACAAAATCGTTTTCCTCTATCTTCATTTAACATTTTGAAGATCTCATAATTGGTTGTAAAGACTTCATGTCAAAATTTCCTCATGTTATTTTATGATTTGACTACTTAGAGGATGACTGGATGTGCATTTTCAATGACGAAGCCATTGTACAAGACAACATTATTTGGATATTTTCGTGCTGAATTTGCTAATCTGCTGCTAAAGTGTGCAAACTGGTTTCTATGAAACCATGTGCGATAGCATAAAAGCAAAGTGGCATGTGTTTTTATGTAGAATCATTTTTCTCTTTCTTCATTTAACATTTTTTACTGTCTCAGAATCGGTTGTAAAGATTTCACAGTAAAGACAATTCATACTTTTTGTTTTTGTAATAATCATATAAATAACCGTATCCTTTCAAAGATTATTTCAAGAAACTTTCGGTCCTAAGTTGCTTTGAACTTAAAATAAGTTAAACAAAATATTAAAGTACGCACATTGGTGTGATACCTTAGGTACACGTATCAGTAGATAAGTTTCATACAGCCCTAGAGTCCCCTGGGACCCACCTATGTTATCGGGTTCTGAATTTCGCTAAATCCGGATCCTACATCTCCTTAGAGGGTTATATGTTAAAGCCATTTTCTTGGAATCAAAAATCCCGGTAATGATTCCCAAGAGCAAAACAAGTTAAAGAGTGATTTTTAATGAATTTTATGAAACCTTTAAACGTTTCGTTTTTTGCCCACAAGTTTAAAAAATCTCAAAGATTCTCGAATTTGAACTAAAACCCAAAATTTAGATTTTGATTTGTTGAGATTTTGATTTATATGATATTTTATTTGAATTCAAATAGAGGGTACTTCCTTATTTACATTTATACTTTAAAGTTAAAATTAATAAATATAAATAAGTGAGTACTGAGTCAACCCAGATACCAAGATGACAGAAGGATGCTGAGACTGGGTGAATTGTCACCGGTATAGCGGTCCAGGGCCGGTATAGCGATCACAATAGGTGAGACAGCATGGTTTTGTGGTTTGAAGACTACTATAGCAGTCTATAGCAATGTTAGTAGGGCAAAAACGATATTAAACGACGTTGTTTTGATTAAATGAGCCCCTCCATCTCTTTATATACCCCAACTCGGATTTTACCCCCAAAATTCGAACCCCAACTTTTCCTAAGAGCTCTTCCTCTCCTCCACTCTCATCTTCCATTGATTCCACTTCCTCCAAGCTTCAAGGTGAGTTTGGTTATTGGTTTATGCTTCCTTGGTCTCCTTCCTTTCTTGTCCTATAGTTTAGACTTTATTATTTCTCCCATTGTTGCCAAGTAGGGATGCTCCCCTAATATCGTTAGAGTTGTTTTAGAGTTGTCTAGAGGTTATTATAGTTTAATCTAGAGTTATGGTTGCTCTATGGTAGTTGTTGATGTCATTCCAAGCTCTCCACATCAAGTTAGTGGGGCCCATATACTCCCAGTTCTAAATGGTGAGTGAGTTTGATCTCATAGCCTTAGTTTTATCACTATGCATATGTTCCTTGCATGATGATTGTCAAATATGACATTAGAGATGAAATTATGTTTATTATATATATATGATTTTGCAAGTATGGCAAGTTAGACAAAGAATATGATTTTCAAAGAGTATGAATTATGTGTTTTAAAAAACCATGAGACCATGATTCATGAAGAGATTTATTATGAGAAAATATGATTTACTAAGTTGTTAGTATATCCAACATATTTCAAGAGTTGTGATATACTTATACTTCAAGACTAAAGATTTTGAAATATGATTTTAGAGTATCAATTAAGATATTTTGACAAGAAATGTTTTAATATAATATTAGAGTTAATAAGATATAAAGAGATGTTAGTTTGAGAAATGAGATTTTGGAAAAATCCAGTTTCTATGACACTCAGAAGTGTAGAATTCAGTATGATTCGTAGTGACTGCTAGATACATATTCTGTGAGCTTGAAATCGGAATGCCTACAAGCAGGTGATCCCTTGGGCACAACTTCGCAGTCACAGTTATGCTAAAGTCAGGTTGCTAGAGTCACATGAGTCCAGAGCTTTGAGAGTTTCAAGAGTTTCCAAATTTAAATGGTATTATAAAGAGCTAGAATATGAATATGATTGTATTTAGAGATTTTATGAGTTATCTTGATGATTTCAAGAACAAAGTTTTAGAGAAATGATTAATTTATGATTTAGAAAATATATGGTAGCTATAGAGAAATAGACTCTGTGTTAATGGCAGTTAATCTGTTAACCTTGGTACCAAGTAACTCCTGGCTAGAGTAAACAAAGAAACCTTTACCACACTGGGATCATCGATACGTAACGTCCAGATGTGATTCAAGATTTACAATGAGAGAGCTTGATGATACACTGGGGATAGCAATACATAACGCCCAGATGGAACTCGAGACTCATGGTAAGAGAATTTAATGATACATTGGGAACGGCGATATGTAACGCCCAAATGTATTGATAGAATTTTATGCAGATATTCCTATTTCTCTACTAGAATATTGTTGTTTATGTTTTCAGAAAGTATTAATTTTTTCAGAGATTATTGATGGATTTAAGAGAGTATTTGATTTAAAAGCCATTATGTATATCAGAAAATTATTTTCTTGTTAGTGTAAGAGTGCAGAGATATTTACTACGAGCAAATGAAATTGTGGAATGAAAGATGTTTTCCCTAGAGTAGCTATGTTATATAAATATTGAAAATGATTTGCCAGTGCATGTATATTTATATATGGTTGTTGTTGTCTCATGTAGGTAATGAGTGAGAACTCATTCATTGAGTTCGTTGACTTAACTCCCTCATTTCCTCCTCATTGATGCAGGTACGGATGTTGCTTAACCTCCTGTTTGGCAAATGCAGTTGTTTTCAGCGGTGAGTCTTACTTTGGAGTAAGGCTTAGTCTAGAGTCTTGTTAGAGTAGAGTGCTCCAGTAGGTGTGCAGGTAGGATCTGAGCCATGCATTATTTTCAGATTATGTATTTGATTTCAGTATTTGGACAATTATGTATATATCTTCATTTTACAAGTATGGATTTGAAATTGTAGAGTTTGATTAGAGTTTATGCAATAAACCAAAGATGTATTTATGATTCAGATCACATGTTTTCAGAGTATGATTAAGATTATTTTAAAGCTTCCTATATCAAGTATTTCAGTTTTATAATTCCAGATATAAATTTTATATAGAGTTTTAGAGGAAATTATGATTTCTGAATGAAAAGTATATTATTTTATACATATAAAGGGACTTAGAGATCACAAGGCTTACGTAAGGATAAGATTCCTTACGTGTCGATCATGTATCTAGGTCGGGTCGTGATAATTGGTTTTCTTAAAACCATGTGCAAAAACATAAAAGTAAAGTGGTATGTATTTTGTGTATAATCGTTTTTCTCTGTCTTTATTTAACATTTTGAAGGTCTCATAATTGGTTATATCAAAATTTCCTTCTATAGTTTTATGATTTGACTGCTTAGAGTATGTCTGGATATGCATTTTCAATGACGAAACCATTATACAAAACAATATTATTTGGATATTTTCGTGCGGAATTTTTTTATTTGCGGCTAAAGTGTGTGAACTGGTTTTTGTGAAACCACGTGCAAAAGCATAAAAGTAAAATGGTATATGTTTTCATATAGAATCATTTTTCTCTTTTCTCATTTAACATTTTGACTGTCTCAAAGCCTATTGTAAAGATTTCATACTAAAGACAATTCATACCTTTGGTTTTTGTAATAGTTGTTTCCTTTCAAAGATATTTCAGGAAACTTTTGGCCATAAGTTGCTTTAAACATAAAATAAGTTATTTCAATAAAATGCTAAAGTGCACAAATTGGGTTTTGTAAACAAATGTGCGAATGCATAACAGTAAAGTGATATGCATTTTGTGTATCGGTAATGTTATTTTAACATTCAAGAAATGAGTATCTATTCAGACACTCACTTTATAATTATTGAATGTGATGGTAATCTTCATTTATCTTTAATATTTATCACATTCAATGATTATATTCAGACACCCATTTTTTAGGTATCAAAATAGCATTATTCTCCCTCTTTCTTCATTTGACATTTTAATTATGTCATGACAAAATCAATTATACTAACAGCAAAGTGGTTTTATGAATTAACTACATAGAACATGTCTGGATTTACGTGTCTGACAACAAAACTATTGTGTAGGACAATATTATTTGGATATTTTCGTGTTGAATTTGCTGATCTATTGCTAGTGTGTGAACTGGTATTTGTGAAACCACGTCCGAAAGCATAAAAGTAAGGATTTATCTGACCAATTAGAAATGAAAAGCTTCTCATTAAAAAGTGGAGGTCATGTGCTTTTAAGCATGAACTCATTGAAAAACTTTGAAATTTATTCTTTTAAGTATTCTGAATCAGTAACTTAAAGGTTAGCAAAACCCTAAAAGTAAAGTGATATATGTTACGTGTAGAATCATTTTTTCTCTCTCTTCATTTAACAATTGATTGTTTCATAATAAGTTGTAAAGATTTCATAACGGAGGTTATGCGAATTGACTACTTAGAGTTACACATGACAATATTGTTTGAGTATTTTTCATGCTCTGTTTGCTCCAATGAATTTCATACTTCAAATCCCTAGTTCTCACTAAAGTGGTCTACATCTTCATTTTTTTTTTAAAGTTTTCCCACTGAGTTATTAGTCGACATAGAACACTAGAATATGTATGACGCCAAAAAATGGATGACTAAATGTAATTTGCATACTTCCACCCAAAACGAAAAAAGTAATTTACATACAAGACATTTTCCATTTTTTTTCTGTCACCCAGCAAATGTAATTTACACAGTTATCATTCTCCTGAAAAATATGTAAAGAATGAACATATCAAATTGTGAAAGCATATGACAAATCCAAATTAAATAATTTTTTTCCTCGGACATCTCCATACCCTTGAATAAAAACTAATCAGTTCGATTATGAATTGGTATAATTAGATCCTCCCTACAAGTAGCATCTCCGGAGCATGAACCTTTGTCTACCCCATTGAGAGCAAATAATGCCGACTTAGGTCTATATGCAAGGTATTCTTGTCCAAGTAGAAGTGCCCTTAAAATGGCCTCACATAAGCCCCTATAGTATACAATTAAATGGCCACCATCTGGAACTTCATGATAATGTATCCAAGGAAGCTTCCCTGAAACAAATCTCTGAAGTTTAGAGGGCACAACTTTGTCTTCATAGCCCTGCCAAATGTGAACTGAACTTCTATTGTGAGGGAATGGATTGGTTAGCTTAAGTGGGTCAAATTCCCACTTGCCAAAAGCCACCCTCCAGTCATGGCGAAGAGTGTCAAAAATAACATGTTCCCTTAGGCTGTCCTGTAAGTAGGCACACACCATGATCAGAATTATCTTCACTGAGTAACTATGTTCACATAAAACAAGTGCAGCTTACATGTAATTTGAAATTTTCATAGGTAGTACGTGAATCAATGTTTGGCGTATTTACAATTGTAAAAAAATACTTAAGTGATCTCGAACCATAAAAAATTCGCGCTCTATTTTATTCAATACTCAATACCTTAACAATTTTATTAAAAATATAGTTATAGTAGAAGACAATAATAGTCTGCAAAATTGAAGCGTTAAACATTGAGTAGACATGCCTTTTTTCTTATTGTTTTACTACCATCTAAGAATCTTCCTACAAATTATAGATTAATCAAGAAAAATAAACTATAGGTATGACCCATGTAACATGTTAATTATTGATTTGTATTTGTATGATTAAGGTGAGAAATTTCCAGCCAATAACTTCCTATGTGATTTACCTTGGTAAGCATTGGGAACCCGGGAAGAGTCTTTAGGATATCAATATCACTTTTGTTGAAGAATGCAGGGTTCTTTTCTATGACAGCAGCAGAAGGGAGCCACTTTTGGGTCACCCACCAATGCAATAGTCTAGGACAGTAGCTTGCAAGCCACCTGGACCACTGCACAAGTTTCCTTCTGTAGTCCTCCCTTATCAGACTCTCCGGAAGGGAGGGCCACCGGTAATTGATCACCGGCGCTATCAGCGCCAACCCTGCAAGCCTACACAAATTAATGATCATTTGATGATACTAGGACTAAAGTTTTGAACATTACTAAGCCAAAGGGGAACACCAGAGTATTTATGCATATATAGTTGTTATATGGAAGATTGTAATTTTACCTGTGAGGCAAGTACTTTAGACAACTCCATGTAGCGTATGAGCCCATTGAGACTCCAACCACATAAAATTGTGGTCCTATCTCTAACTGATCAGCTAGCTCTTGAATGTCAAGTGCTTCACTCTTCAGTGAGCGTTTGGGGTTTGGATCACTTTCTCCATATCCAGCCCGGTCATATTGCAGCAGATATATACCTAGTTCATCTATTAGTTCCTGTAGATTCAGTGTGAATCATAAAATCTTAATCAGCATATCTTAATTGTACAGTGTTACTTAACATGCTTGTTAATGTGAGGTCTTTACAAAACTCAGAAACCACAGCAACTTGCTTGGAGAAACAAAATAAAAAGAAAAACTATGCTAAAAGGGATACTAATAGACACTATGCAGGTATTTTATGATCAATGACCCTTCATTTTCGCTTATATCCTAATCATCACTTTGAACGTGTTCCACTAGTTTCCTTTTTCTTAACAATACAAATTTCAATTTTTCACTGTTGATTTGATAGTACACCTATTAAGTTTCCGTTACTATGGTACTGTGCTAATTAGATCTAAATCCAACAGAGCATGTGTTCATTATTTTCCATATAAAACTAAGCTAGTTTTGGAAAAAGAAGTTGAGGCTTCTACCTGGGGTGCCAGAAAATTCATCTCTTTGGAGCTTCCAAAACCGTGCACAATGATGATCTTGTATTTTGCTATGTCCTTAGGAACCCCTCTCTCAATATAAGCCAGGTGCCTCCCATCTCTGAGTCTGATTCTTGGTGAAAACATAGCAAACTCATCTGGTGGATCATGTTGGTTGGGAGAAACAGCTTTAGTACCCTGATAAACCAGCATAAAAAAAACTCATGAGTAACAACTATATTATTTCTCTTTAAAGTTTAAACCATGAAGGAACAAAGGGTAGATCTAGCACCTCACACAATGATCACATAGATACGCAAGAAGAAGGTAGTTATAGTAGTTAGCAGCTGCTAATTACCTGACAGAAACATCTGCAGAATTTCCTTGTCTGGGTTCGTTCAGTCAATAGTTTAAGATGATGTCTAAATCTTTTCATTTGGTCTTGACTGTAGATCTTAGCTAGGCCTTTTTTGTGCACATCAATGAAGCGAGAGCTGAATTTGGCTCATTTCCTTCTTTAAAACATGAGAGGCTTTCGTATTTGATTTGACTTTCTCAAGTCATTTCACTTGAGGATATCCTTTCAAAGGTTCCATTAGGGAGCATCTTTTTTCTGTTTGTCTATCTGTTGCTAGTGCCAGCAAATTGCCTGCATTTCATATGGGTTGATAGCAACTGGCCTAATAAGTAGCTTTCCATTTAAAGTTACAACAGATTGCTAAACAAATGTATCATCACCCTCACGTGGTAATTCTTTTTGAAAAAATAAAATAAAATAAAAGAATTCTTTCGGCTAAAATGATCCTTTAATATATATCTGGAAGATACTTTCTTTATTCTTTGAAAAACTTATTAGAATTTAGAAATTTATAGGGTTGAGATTTTTTTTTCCGAATAGATAAATATGGCTCAATTATTAAAAAAGATGGGCATAAGTACATCTAAAAAAGAGACTCATAACACACAGTCACTTTCTCAAATCCACAAACTTGTAAGGTGCAAAATACTAGGAATCTCTATACAAAACACATAAATCAAACAAAATTTTCTTCATGTGGATTAGCAATTGAAACTAAAGGTCATGAAGTAATCAAATTGTTCTATTTATTTACCAATACTGGAATGCCTATGTCTTTTCTCTTTTATCACAGCTAAGCAGACTAGCTACTGAAATTGTCAAATTTTGGTTTAAGACTACTAGCACATACAAGTGGCAGGATATTTTAAGATGAGAATCCCAAATTACAATAATAATAATAATAATAAGTTACTTGGTTTTGTAAGGTCGTCTAAGCACCAAGCAGATGATGAATGTTGCTGTGTGGTCAGCATTGCTCAGTAGCTCTCCCACAATGACGTCATACTTTCCAGGTTTATACTTAGATATTAAGAATATTCTTTTGAAATTTTTAGCTGGACGTCACCGTCAGCTTTGTTGGAACATGTTTGCGTGATTATGTGTTCTTTTATTCTGTTGTGGCTCCTTGGTGTAGGCCATTGTTTTGTATTTTTAGTATAATAATTTGTACTCCAAGGAGAAATGAATACAGTATTTATATCACGTGATTTAATTGGATTTGCAATTGCTTCTAACCCCTTGTCAAATCCTCGCGCCACTTGCTTGTTGCGGAGAATTTAAGCCAATATTATTTAATCACTACCATGTCAACCCCTTCGTAAATTTTAGTTGTTAACTTGTAACTTTGCACTTCTTCAGTTGAAGACTTTGGTGATTTCGAAGTTAAAAATTTTAACACTACAACTGATGCAATGTACACCCAACAACATAATCAAGAAAAATCTTACTCTGTAGCATATGGAAATTTTTCTCTAATAATGGAATTAGTTCCATATAATACGGCAGCAGCTTCGCTATCAATGTTCTAATGTATTAACATCTCTTAGCGTTTAAAAAATATTCGGAAGTGTAATCAAATTGTTAACTTTTTATCCTACCGCTCCAAAAACTCTGGTAAAGAAGTTGTCTAAAATAATGTCGATATAATAGACAATCTTTTTATTGATGATGGGGTGCGGATCAAATATAGAACATTCTTTTTCCAGCGGAAAGACGAAGTTAATTACGTATAGTATGCTACAATCTTAATCTCATTTGCGTATACACAAGACGCACTAATAGTCCCAATATGAATACGCAAAGTGATTAGTTTCCTTTTTGCTTCTGGAATCAGGATAGCATAATTCATGATACCCTAACGAAGGCACTATACTGTTAGCTACTTTCTCGATGAGGAGAAAATCGACCTTATGTTCTGAAATCCTAGAAGAACAAAGGGTAGTTGGTCTTCTTTTGTTGGATTTAATTTTTATTCACTTATAGTATAATAATTTAATTATATATTATCATATAGTCATGCTAGTTAATTTTCATATCAAATTAAACTCTTGTTTTTTTTTTTCAGTGTGTGTGTGGAGGGGGGGGGGAGGTGGTTTATTTTGATACCAAGGGACAGGCTCGAAGAATTTGATACTCCCTATATTCACAAATAACTATTCAATATGAACATTTTATTTTTTTATAAATAATTATTCATTTTAAAATTTTAGGCAACATTTATTATTTTTTCCAATTATACTCCTTGTTAACTTATTTTCTCTTCCCTTTTAAATACACTCTTAGTGGGAAATATTAAGAAGAGTATTGTGAAGTATATATAACTTTTATTAACATTGAGATATTATTAATTATTATCTTAATTTTCATATACATTTAAAATTGGATAGTTATTTATGAGGCGAGAGAGCATTAATTAACACCGGTTCCAAAAAATCAAAAGATGTCATCTAAGCCATAGCTAATGGCTCATAGGCACCAGCCAGCCCAGAATGCAGTTGGTAATTGATGACTATTGGGCCTTGTGACCGACCATATTGCATTACAGCAAAACAGGCAGCCCCATTACAGCAAAACTGACAGTCAAGCCTCGGAGCGGGCCTGGTCTTGCTTTTATTCATCGCTGCAACATAGAATAAAATACTAAAATAGTTACGGTTAACTCGATCATTTGCATGCTGATACTCTCCTCTGCCTAGCCAGTAGTCACTAACCAAGGCCGCCTATTTGATTGTCGGTTCTTCTCCAAGCAAAAGTTCTCTGAAGATAGCTAGCTTCACAGGAACACTTTTTCATGTATCACCATATGCCCTCCATCAGGAACTTCATGGTTACCGTATCCAAGGTAGTTGTTCGGCAAGGTACCGTTGTAGTTCAAATGGTGCAGAAAATCTTGTCAGAGTTCTCAAGCATGGGATGGGAGGCCAGATTGCGTGCAATTTTTTACCTTAATTTCAAGGCTAAAGTTAATACTATGGAATTAACCTTGATACAAGATTTTTACAATGACATCCAGTTGTATTTTATTCTTTGACTTTTGAAATAGTAATATCAATTATTTTTATTAATATGACAATCATATAATATTATTTCTGTCCACGAATAATTAATACTCTGGGTAAATTGATACATTAAAAAATCAGTGTATTTGGTTGGAATAACAGTTCGAAGGTAGTATATGATTAAATAAATTTTGAAGCTATTTGTTGAAGTATGATTAGAATTTGGAATGGAGGTTGCACCTCGTTGGGCATAGGTGCTCGCGACATTTACTTTTTTCCATTTCCCTTTTGTAAACAGTACTTGTTGTCCCTCCCCCGTTACAGAATCATTAGGGAACCACTTCTGGGTCATCCACCAATAAAACAGTCCAGGGGCATAGTGTGCGATCCGTAGTTTCTATTGGTCCTTTTTAGGTTGCTTCTTAAATACCTCTTTTACCAATTTTGGAGTAAAAGAAGGCCACCAATAATTAACCACAGGAACTACGAGTGTAGCACCAGCTAGCCTGCAACCGATTCTCTCAACAAGTTTGATCCAAAACTTAATAGAATAAAGAGAAATTCTTAAATGCTATTAGAATTTAAAAACAAAAAATTCATTTCATTTACAATGTTGTGAAAGCGAAAATTCACACATAAAATTGAAATGTTAAATTATGAAAGGAAAAAAAAACAGCCTTTTTTTTTTTTCCTCTTTTGCTTAGAACCCTTGAAAAATTTATAGAATAAGAAGTCAAGGAAGATGCATGGATTTTGATATTGCATGCCGGCAGGGTAGGTAATTGAGACAGGCCCAGACTGAGTGAGTTCCTATGGACAGTCCAATGATGTAAAATTTTGGGCCTAGCTCCGGCTGATCAGCTAGTTCCAGGATGTCAAATGGTTCATTCTTCACATTGCGCTTTGGATTAGGTTCACTTCCTCCATATCCAGCTCTGTCAAATGTCACAATGTACAAACCCAGCTCATCTCAGACCAAAAAAAAAAAAACCCAGCTCATCCATCTGTTCCTGTAAGTGGCATAAAATTTAATCAAATTTCAAATTCCAATAACATTATCTTACCACTTACTTTTAAATGTCTAGGCACCCATCCCATCATTTTAATAAAATTGTAATTGCCATTCATTTTCATCCATCTATCTTATCCAATAATAACATGATGAGTATCTAAATAGGACATCCCAAAAATTGATATTAAAATAATATTTTTATTATTAATTCCTAGGGGAACAAGTGAAAAGTATTATTTCATTCTATCTAACAATATTCTAAAAGGAAGATCAATAACATATTTATTGTGCTTTTCAGAGTTCCTAATTGAGAGAGTGGCAAATAAACTTCCTTGGAGCTGTCATAACGATGGAGAAGGAAGACCTTGTATCTGGCATTTTCTTTAAGCACGCCTCTCTCCCTATAAGCCAAATGTCTGCCATCGCTAAGCCTTATTCTTGGTAAAGTAACATACAGGAGGACCTGTCGGTGTCCCGCAAATATTTGGTGCAGGAGGTCTCATTCTCTGATATGCATAAACCAGGATGGTCACTATCAACACAGCTGCTGCTGCAAAGAGCATGCTGGGACTGAGATGAAGGAAACAAGCAAGTTACTTATGTTCTTATACACACACAATGCATGGTATGGTTTTTACTTGTGATATTGCGAATGATATTGCATAATTTTGAAGGGACCAACCTGAATAAACGTATATAGGTGTATAGCATGGATTAATGGGGTTAGATTGAAAAAAAAATTGAACCAACCTATAGCCGCAATTTATAAAGGTTGAGGAGAAATTTGCACAAAATGTGGGTTTGAACGTCAGTTGATAATTATTGGTATCGCAACTCTCCGCCTTGTAGTTGATAACAGGTTCCTTATATACAATGGCCAGCATGTTTAGTATAACCTAACTATTTGCTCATTTTTCTTGGTAAAATATTAAAACAAAATAACCTGTATTCTTTATAAAAACTAAAAGGTGTGTTTGGCTTAAGAGTAACAGGACAAAAAAAAAATCTCATTTACAATTTTATAAACGGAAATCTTCACAAAAATTTCTCTCCGTTTTTACTTTTAACCTCCCAACTGAACGCAACCGAAGAGAAAAAAGTGTAATTTTGTGACTCCCTCCAAATTAAATTATGTAATCTACTTTGTAAAGTTAAATAAATAAAAATATCAAGAGCGTGTCGTGTCCACTGCTAATGTCACATAAGGTGGACCAGGTTTCCTCATGGCTCATAAGAAGTGAGCTTGACCTTAGAACCTCGAAGTAACATACAAGTTATAGTATATATGAGTTTCTAGATTTCTCTATCAACAATGTAGAGTATATAGAATAATATGCTAGCTAGAGGCTTCCCTTATTTTTACGGCCAATTCTCTGAGTTTGATATGCAGAGACAAATGTGCAGCAACTCACAGCTCTTTTACAAAGACCTTATGAGGGTAGAAGTGATCTTATAATGGACTCGCAATGATTTTTGTTGAAGAAGAAAAGATGCCCTCCATCAGAAAGCTCGTGATAATGAATCCAAGGTAGCTTCTGTGATATATAGCGGTTCAGGGTATAAGGAATGATCCTATCTTGAAAGCCTTGCCAAATGTGGACAGAACCATCATTGTCAGGGAATGGATTTCTTATCTCCGTTGGCCCAAATTCCCACTTTCCAAAACCAGCCATTAAGTCTTGGTGTAATGACTCATGTTCACCTTGCTGTGTTATCTTCTCCTGAATTTCAAAATACATCGGCAATTAGCAATGAATATATCTTCAGTATACCAAAAAACAGAATGCTGCTATATGCGTAAGATTCAGCATATTCATTGTGTATCTGTGTATCAACCCATGCATAATGAATTTACCATGTTTGCATAGAGATCTTTAGATATATTTTCTGTTTCCAAAAACTGCCAAAACTAGAGCTTTTCATGCATAGGATTAAACTGAATGTAAATGCCAAGATGAACTTATCAACTGAGACAATGAAAAAGTAATTACCTGATCATGTTTTGGGGCTTGTGACAAGCTCTTTTGGATCTCTACATCAGGAGATGGCATCTCCATATTTGGAAGTGTTAATGAAGGGAACCATTTCTGAGTCATCCACCAATATAATAACCAAGGCGCATAATGTGCAACTCTAAATGTCCATTGGTCTGACTTAGGTAGCATCTGAAGGGCCTCCCTTGATAGATTAGCGGGAAAAGAAGGCCACCAATAGCTTACAAAAGGAGCCACCAAGGCTGCACCAGATAATCTGCTAAGAGAAACGATTATTATACATCGTAATTAGACATCTTCTTAGACATCCTATGAATGGCTGAAAAATAGATATAATAAAAAAATTTAAACAGAAAAAATATGAGTATATTTTAACATGTATTCTACATGGTGCCCATGATGTGTGTTTAATAGGTATGTTCAAATGACATATCTCATGTGCAAGAGGATTTCTTATATTATCAAGACAACATATTAGTAAACGTCAAAGGTAAACTGAAAGTCAACAGTCAGCAATGAACATGCCTATGGGGAATGTACTTTAGGCAGCCCCAAACAGAGTAAGCTCCCAATGAAAGTCCAATGACATAAAATTTCTGCCCAATATGCAATTTATCAGCTAGTTCTTGAATATCATATGCTTCACTCTTTACTGAACGTGATGGATGTGGATCACTTTCCCCATAACCAGCTCTGTCGTAGGAGACAAAATATATTCCAAGATCTTCAATAAGTTCCTACATATTAAAAAAAAAAAAAATCCAACAAATTTAAGATGTGACTGCAATACATCAATTAAACGAAAATTGTAACACCTTCACAAGACAGCACTAATATCAGATCTAATTTCATGATGCAATGCTCATGATTAGTCTGACAAATCAACAGTAAAATTTTGCAATACTATGGTTTCTAATGTGGTGATGAAGGAGCAACAAGAATACTTCACACAGTAAAGTTATATAGTTAAAAAAAGAGCAAGTTCATATATACTTGAGAGAGGGGTAGATTGATATCTTTCGAGCTTCCAAATCCATGAATAACAATGATCTTGTACTTAGCTTCTTCCTTGGGAACACCAAACTCCTGGTAGGCCAAATGCCTCCCATCACTGAGTTTCACTCTTGGTGAAGTGACAGGAGGACCACCAACCGATCCACATATTTTGGGAGGAGGGGGCTTTAAGGCCTTATAAGCACACCTTATGAGAATCACCATCAGTGCCACCGCTATTGGATTGATCATTGCTGGGAAGAGACTACACACTATCAGTGGTGTCATTAACAAGATATCAATGCAAAAACATTTGCCACTTCAATAATCTAAACAGAATGTACAGAAAAATAAAATAACCGAAGCATATACTCAATACTTCATTTACAGTAGACGATCATCAAAGTGCTGCTATGTCCAGATATCAACCATAGCAAGATACACTCGTGTGTTGTCAGAAAACCAGAACTCAGATGAAGATAGTAACTCGGCAGAGGACAGAGAGTTGGCTGAGAAAGAAAAAGAAATGAAATCTTCATCTTACTCATCATTACTGATACAAGTCTCAGTTATACACAAGCTATGGCCTCTAACTACAACTACTAGCTATAACTGATAACTAACTAACAAACTGAGTAACCAACACACACATTATACACATGCTCTTATTCATATATCAGATAAGTAGCTAGATTCAGTTTTCATCATAGCCGAAGTGATTCTTTCTTTTCTTTGTGCAGAAAATGATTTAAACTCCCAAGTCGTATCAAAATTTAGACATTATTGTGGAGAAACCATAATTCATAACATAAACAATGGAAAACGTACACAAATGATAAATGGGAGACTCAACTTTTTTTTTTCCTTTTCTTTCTCTTGTTATCTTTTCGTGTTCAATAACGTAATATTTGGCCACCTTAGCTTGTGAGGGAGAGAGAGTGAGTGGATAAAGAAGACAAGAGATTGAGGTCAGAACTCAGGAGGGAGACAGCGACATAAACGGAGTGAGTCAGTACAGCAGAACTGAGGAGCTAGCTAGAAAACATGGAACTCTCTCGTGCAACCTCAGTTTGTCTCGTTATTGTTAACAAAAATGTTAGCGCGGTGTGATGTTTATAACAGAAAACCCCAGTTTTGTGATAGTCTAAGCATCCACAACCCTTTTATTATACAAAAATGTATGAAATTGCTAGAAGGCTACACTCTACCACATGATGGAGAGTATTAAAATTAAACTCTTATTTAATAAGTATAAAAGTATCTAAATAATAATGATAATAGATAAACTCTTTGAACAAAGTATATATAGTCAAACAAAAACTTATGCCAACCTTTATCTTACTAAGAAGTAAGAATTATTGATTAACAACACTACTACAGTCTACGTTTCATTCATTCACACGGACTCCGATTCCTATAGCACATTGTCTGTCCCCGGAATCAGTTACTTCATACAAACAAAAGAATTTTTACAAGGAGAAAAGAATATTAGCGGCTCGAAGAAATTCATATTCTTTTTTATTCATACAGCAACGAGATGCAACCCAACGAACATCATCATCTCAAAATATTGAGGAAAGAACTAAGAAGTATCTGCATGTAGAAATATGCAAATACAATTTTCAGAACAGCAGATCAAAGCGGTTCCCCGCGGCACTCACCCAATATTTAAACTAAAAAAAGCACTCTTAGTTGCTTAGCTCAACATAAAATTCACAAATCACAATCATGGGGTATAAGATTTATACGAACCAAAGAATATACTTTAATAATTGAATCCAAAGAAGACCCACCTGCTGCAAGTAAATGGCTTCTTGTTCTTGTTGATGATGATAATATGAACCTGAGAATCCACTCCAAACCACCAATGTTTCTTCCTTCTCTTTCCAATAACTCATGTCCTACCAAAGCTCTCAGAGGGAGTTAAAGATCGACATAAAGAGCATGATGTCACATACAATGCTAAAATAGCACAAGCAAAAATTACATCTTCCTTGTATCAAAAAATAGAAAGAAATACTATTTCCCACACTAACCCAGTCGAACCTATGTGTGACGTGTGAGCTAGTTCACACTACACTTTTCTTAAAGAAGCATTGCTAACTGAACACGCGTTAGTTTTGGTACTCCACCGAAGAAGCAAAGAGGAATCTTAATATGTCATGTAGCAGAAGGGGCATTGAAGTCAGTGGTCCAGTTGAAAAATTTTGGGGAAGATAAAACCCTAGCATTATGCCTTGAATTTACTAGCTACCCGTTAATTTGATTAGTATCATCAAATCATGATTTGCCGTAGGACAAATCATAATTTGCCAACGAAAAAGTGGGGAAAAAAAAAAAGAATGCAAACTTCCACGCGTTAAGGTCTCACATCGTTTAAGTTTTCGATAAGATTTATGCGGTGTGGAATGCTAAAAATAAAATACGCCTGATTTGAAATGATGAAAACGATATTAACTGTAGTTACTGCATAACATGGCCGTTGGTACTGGAACTTTACATAGAATGTGCCAAGTGGCAACGGAGAACCCCAACAAATATATATATATATATATATATATATATATATATATATATATATATATATATATATATATATATATATATATATAAGTACTATGGCCTGAACTTAACTTTTATGGAAAATTGGATATTATTAAACACTTGGAATTTACAGTTAATCTACCAATGAGAAAATATGAAGATCAAGTGGTCATATATGTAAATTTGAATTATGTTACTGATAAATTCAACAAAAGAATTTTATATATACTTTTAATTATTTTATAGCCGTCATCATATTCTCGAGAAAACAGAGGCAGGGGTAGGGATGCCTCAAATTTTATCGTATAATTATATGTATATTTTATATTATGACTCCGAAAGAATTTTAATTTGTCATCTCTATACATAATATGCATAATATATTTTTTAAATTTTTTTCTTATTAACTCATTTTATTGTTTATACTTACTAATTAATTATTTACGATCAATTACTCTATTTTGATGTTAAATAATACATTGATATACATATTTTTTATGTTGAATCTAGAGATATTTAAGAAGAAAATTATTGACTTTTTTGTGAAGAAAATGAATAATAAAATAAATTATAATTTATCAATAATTTATATAAAAAAATACTATATAACAAATCATTTTATATTTCCTATATAATAATTTATTTTATTTTATTTTATATTAACGCCCCACTCGCTCTACCACTGCTCAAAAAATTAAGTTATCGGTCATCTATACATTGATCTACAACTACAAATATTAAAATAATATCTAAAATTATAAATACAAATATCATTTCTCCAAATATAAACACCAGCCTTCCATTGTTTTGTCCTTGTAACAACATCATACGGTATATGTATTTGTCTAAGGACTAAAACTCTCATGATATATACCACAACATAGCAAAGTTACCAATGATTTCTGCAGGGACAGCAACCCTTTTCAAAATGATGGAAACGATCTGGATCTCTGACAATAATTCGACGGTTGTAGGTTTTAGAAACCAGCTGAATGAATGTGTGACAATCAGAACAAATTCTCAAGTTTTTCACTATCTGAATAGGAATTCCCTGAGGAATACTCGACAGTCCAAATGCTATAGTCATCTTCTCACTGTGAAGAGTTAGTTGGCTCTCCTTTTCATCACATTCAATATCTAGAAAAACATTATTGATATCAGGTTCATATCCCTCAGACTTCAACTTGGACACAACTTCCTCCAACTTAGAGAGAACATTTTGGTTGCTCTCCACATCCATGGCCTTCCCCACTTGGAGTTCGTGGACTTCACCATTGACTAGGACGTAGCTATCTCCAGGAATTTTCCTTACACCCCTGCTTTTCATCAACGAACTAACTTTAGTCACCTCATCCCACATTCCAGCTTTAGCATAGACATTTGAGAGAAGAAAATAGCAGCGTGAATATTTTGGAGCCAATTCTATAGCACGCAATGCAGCTTTTTGCCCCATTAGAAAGTCATTGTGCTTCATGCTGGCACTGGCAATGGCCTTCCAAATTAAAACATCAGGCTCCACAGGCATTTATGATCCTAAGTGCCTCTTCTAAGCGACCTGCACTACCAAGAAGTGCCACAATGCATCCATAATGCTGAATCCTAGGAACTATGTTGTACTTCACCTGCATGGTTTTGAAATAAAATTGGCCCTCCTCCATAAGGCCTCCATGGTTGCAAGCACTTAAAAGTCCCAAGAAAGTGATGTCATCAAGCTTAAGTGCTTCCCTTTCCATTTCCATGAAAACCTTGATAGCTTCAAGCAAGCCCGGAGATCATCGAATTCCAATCGCTGACATTTCTCCGGTGAGAAATGCTCCTGAATACACAGCAGGCGTTTTGTATCTCGCTTCTGAACAAACTCAATGCTTTCCTCGGCTGATTATTGCGAACACAAGCCGAAATCATGCTAGTCCTAAGTAACCAAATCCCTATCACTCATCATCCTGAAAACCTCCTCAGCAAGCTCACACATCCCATGCTTACCATACCCATCAATCATGGCGTTACAAGACACCATATCCCTTTGAGGCATTTCCTCAAACACCTCACACGCCAACTCAACCTCGCCAACACAAATAACCGGTGATCAAGGAGTTCCAAGAGACCAAGCGCCTCGCGGGCATTCTATCAAACACCGATCTCGCAAGTGCAATCTCACCAACCTTCAAACACATGCGAACCACCGAGTTGGTGACAAAGGGGTCACGCCACAAATGGGTCTTCAAAGCGAAACCCATGATTTGCTTCCCTTCATCAGACACACGTGATTTGCCGCACGCTCTGAGAGCAGAGGGGACAGAGAAATCGATTCCCTTCAAGTCCAGGAAGCAAGAGAACACGTGGGCGAAGAGCGAAACGGCGTCGTAGGCTATGAGTTTTGCGGCGCAGAGCGCGTGAGATACGAGGTTTGTTTTTGACGGTGTGAGCGTGGATTTGGCACAGTTGGGACACTGTTCTGCATTTCTGTAACCGCAACAACGTTGTTGTGGTTGTTGGGTTTGTTCCAGCTGTAACCGTAATAATTGGAACCGTAACGCAGCTTGAACTCATGTCTAGCAGGAAACACGCTCTTCTTCCGTCGCGCGCCGTTTTATTTCAATATGTTAATGGGCCGATGTGGGCCGATCCATACTCTCGCTTTTTTGTTAGGCCCACTTCAATAAATGTTATTAAATTTTCATCCCAGTTAAATTGTTGGGTCGAGCATAAGCTTGGCAAAGAGGTTACCAAAAATCCCTGAAAAATAAGCATGTCATGACTTCGACCAAAAACAGAAATAAATAAATAGCAAAGCTTCTCAATTTATTAACTAGCCCCTATTACCTCAAGAATATTATAGACCCGTGGTTCCTATAAAATTGAAACATGGGATAAGTTAATCTCTCCGTCCAGTCTGTTAATGTAAGGATGCACATGGTGCATTCCGACATCAATACATGATATGAAATGACGCGTTGACATTGAAACAATGTCATTTTGGAATTATTCGTGAATTTGTTTTCCTTACAACATTGAAACAACACTGTATTACTCAAGGGGTCTGAGCGTGATTCTCATATGTAATATGATATGTCACATCATTGACTTAACAAGTTGTGCATATCATCTCATTAGGGTTTAATAAATAGATTATGGAAGGACTAACTTGTCCTACATTTTAATTTTTAAGAGATAACGATTGATATTTATTTTTTTGGGAGTCAAATAATCTGGTATAATATTCTTGATGGACTAAGTAAGATGTTTACTCCCTATTTTAAGCTTTAAAATTTAAATAAGTGCTGAACCTTTTGAAATAAAATAGAGTTGCAATTGTGCAACCCTTGATCTTATTTTTCTAAACCAAGATCGCTTATATATTCTCATTCTTTTCTTTTGAAGAAGATGGTAATATTCGTTAATTGTGTTATAATTAATTTATGATTCGTAATTTTTGGTGCCATAATTTACGGAATAAGTTCCATCTTTTGAAAATTCAATGACCTTATCGGTCCATTGCTTCACCTCAACGAGGAAAAACAGTAATAAATAAATAGTTTTCTATCGTTATCTTTGTGAAAAAAATTATATTATTATTTAATCATATATTAACATATTAATAAAAATAATTAAATTTTATATTTACTATTTAATTAATTATTCTAAGGTTATTTAATTAAATAATAATATAAAATAATTTTACATTTTACACAATCAAGTATATCAAAATTATACTTATAAATAAACTACTTATGTTGTCATATCTATGAGAACCTCCTCCGTCCCATCCTTTTGGACGAGCATGACATAAACCGTTTAATTAGTATGATTTGACGTCTGACAGACAGTTATGTTATTTTAAATTCAATCTTATTTATTACAAAATTTATGATGTGATGTGAATGTAATAATTTATTTTTTATTTAATTTCACCTATTTTTATGCTTGTTATATGAGACTAATTTGTTAAATTGGCGTTATTTTCTTAACCTCAATTGAAATGATTTTTTTATAATAAGAGTTTAATTTTTATATAATGAAAGTAAAATAATTTTATTTTGAGATTCAATTATGTTATAATTATGCCACACAAATAAAAGTGATTTGCCTTTAAAACAGCATGCGTTAAAGTAGCCAATAAGTTTTACTTATATGCAAACATCTATTTGAATGTTAATATAAAACTAATTTACAGTGACAGTGTATAGAAAGTAAATATATGATATATGGAGATTTCTCCAATTTCCATATAAAATTTGAGGGTGTCGGTGTCTCTTAATTATTTGTGATTTTTTTTTGTATAGAGTTATTTGTGATTAAGAATGAGTTACATGTCTAACTAATTTTAAAAATTTTAAAAATCTATCAAATCACAATTAGTGATTACACAAAGGATATCGGTTACCATAGGTAATGAAACAAAAACCATAATATTATTATAATATATGTGTAACATTATATATATGAATTAAAATTGAAAAAGCATATTCAAAATAACTTTTTTAATGATTTAATTAGATAAATAAACGTAGTAAATAATAATTTTTTTTTCGTATGGTTCTGAAAATCGGATTGGATTGGCTGAACTGGGAACCGGTATGCTATCTGGTTCGAACTATGCCTAAAAACCGCTACTTCAAGAACCGACTGAGAACTGCTACAAATTGCTTGGGAATCGCCAAAAATGGTTTGAAGATTTTTTTAAAAAAAAAGATGCAAAATGGAATCGTTGTGGGATTTTTTTTTCAAACAAAAAAATTAAAATCTCTTTTTTTTCTAATTCTTTTTCTTTTCTGATATGGGAAGTAGTAACCTGAGAGATTTGATCCATATAGATAATGTTTATTTTAATTAAGAGATGAATTATGTTATGTTCTATGAGTTTTATTGATACCTAATTTAATTTTTAGTAATTTATGATATATATTTTATTTTATACTTTTATATATTTATTATATAAATACAAGTTTTATTATACACCGGTTATATTCTGGCTGAATCCCTGATTGAACCAATTGAATCTTTGACCCCTTACCTTGACCAGTTCGATATCTGATCTGATTTTCAGAACCTTGATTTTTAGTTACTAGTCATTAATTTTTATAATTTTGCATTAAATTCAGTTTTTTATTATTATTATTATTATTATTTTCATGGATTTTTTTACAAACTTTTCATATGTTGAAGTGAAAAAAATCAAATTTTATTGACTTACTATCTTTAATTATAATTAATTGTGCTTTTACTAATAAAACTTTTGCATTTCAAAATGTAATGTCATATGTGCGGAAAAAAGTATATGCAACAATCAACTTTTTAAACTTTAAGTTAGTGTGCTCTTGCAAGAGAGGAAAGATTTAAATTATTTTAATAATAACTTATTTATATAATTTTTTAATATAATTTATTATATTAGAATTAATTTGTGTTTGAATATTCCATTTGAAAAATGGTTTTAAGATATCTGTTTCTGTATGGAAAAAATTGCTTTTGTATGATAAATTAAAAAGGTATAAAATAATTGTGTATATTATATAATATTTGATATTTAGGGATAATTTGATGAAAGTATGATGATTTTAAAATAATTAACTTCTGCTTATAATTAAAAGTTTCAAAAAATTTCTTATGATTGAAAATTGTTTTCAACTTGATTTTTTTTTTCTGTGATATGTTTTCATCAACTATCCAAACATCCCTCATTCTATCAAACGACTTCTTTTGAAAAAAAAAATGTTTTGTGTAGTTTCCAAACACACACTTAGTCTGTTTTTGTCAATACATACTCAAGCGAAGTTTACTTAAAATTAATGAGCATAATGTGACATTAATTTTTGTTTCGTTAAGTATTTATAATGAAAAAAAGGATGATATATTATGTTATTTAAATTAAGATGTCGAAGTATGCCACAAAGTTTTATCAATAGCTTATGATGATAGATATCAAGCGCTTTGCTTTGATTCAATTTGTTAAATATAACCAAATGGCAGTAAAAAATATTGTTTAAATCAATTAAATTTTCATTTCAAAAGTGAATCAAACCGAATCACAAGTACTCTAAATTAGAGAACCTTTATCAGCACTGCTATAAATTCAGTCACATTATTGAATATGACTTTACAATATACCACAAAAGAAGTAGAAGCCAAGCCAAGCACTAGATATGATGCTCAAATTAGGTGGCCCCTCCTAGCTATCAACCTTAAAAGTTAGGGAACCCCTACCAAGAAAAGCACAGTTCTAAAAGAAAACTGAATTTATTATTGTTTCGATTTATCTTAGTAAATTTAAGGATATATGATTGAAGTAATCAAAAGAGATTCTACGTACTCATGTTTAAATTTAATAATTAAATACGAATTATAGCAAAGCATCAAGCTAGGTTATTCTTTAGCTAGGGTATGGATTGACAGTTGAGTACACAGAACCTTTTTTTTTTTAGCAGAATTATTATTTACACACACTAGAATGAACTATCTATTCTTAAAATTTAAGTTGATATTTAGAGGTGTATTAATAGCTGTATATTTAACACGCTCCTTACATGAGTACATTTCTTTTTGAAGTTGATGCATGATGAACAATTTAATTTATTAGAGTGTGAAATAATAAGGATTGAGTACTTAATTATAGAGATTTTAGATGTAATGTCATTAGCCATACTTCGTAACAACTTAAGTTGATAGGAAAAATCATATATATAAGCATAGTTTTATTTCTAATACATAACTAAAATTTCTATATATTATTTGGACATCTAAAATATCATCTATTAATAATTGTGAATTTTAATTGTATTAGTGATGATATGACTGTGAGAAATATATATGTACAGTGTCAATAACATGTCAATTTTAATTATCTTACTAATAAAAGAAGTTCATATTGATTATTAATTAAATATTTTATCACAATATTCACCAAGATAATTTACCAATAGTGTAATTTAAATCTCAATTATTGATACACCTCGTCAAATGTCCGCGTAATGTTTAGAAAACCTAAGTATAAAAAAATATATTATTTCTACTATTTATTTAGAGTAACGAAACATCTTCCAAACAATCGATCTACAAATTTTCTTTATTCATGGCTCTGCGTTTCTATCCACTCCCGCCTTTCGCCTACCACGGCTCCTTCAATATCAAAAGCCATCAATTATTCCTTCTGAATTTTCTATTATTTGAAATGACCTCAAGCCACTATCACTCAGTTTTCGTATGTGTCATTCATTTTGTGAGTGGAATACCTTTATACCCCAAACTCTCCCTTAAATTATCCTTATAATGGGCAATATCACCATGAATGGTTAGTTGAGGAAGGTTCCAATAACACCCACCGCAGGAATTTAACCTTTTATGCCCTTATTGCTAAAGGCCCACAACATATCTTTTCTCCAGTCTAACAACGCCTTGGCCCTTCTGGCACCTCCAATGATTCTCCCTGCCTCCCCTTTGGATATATATCTCTAAGGTGCAATTGTTTTAAAGTATATTTAGTTATTTTTAAAAATAATTATTTAGAAATAATATGTTTTTATATTTATTATAAATTATTCAAAATTAGTCCTGAATATCAATTATTTTTTAAAAAAAGATTTATTTATAATTTAGTATAATCTTATTCCCACGATAAAAAATAAGAACACAAGATTTTTATAACTTGAAAATGGTAATTATTAATCACAAATAAAAATATTTGTGATTATTTGACCTTCCCCGTATAATTTTTATTTACCCGCGCTTATATGATTTCATAAATCTATTATACTCTTAATTTAATTTTTTTTTGTTAATAGTTCTATTGAATGAGATGAATAAATTTTAAAAAATTAATTGTTACTTTTATATTTTTTCTTAAATTGTAATTTTTATTTTGAATTATAATAATAATAAATGTGTTAAGAATATTTTGAAAATTACGACATATATTCTTAAAAATATATATTACAAAACAAACAGATTTTAAATTTATTTCAGGAAATCTCAATAAATAATCCCAAAAATATTTAGTGCTAACAAACAAATGTCCCCTAAGAGTATTCGAAAATGGGAATCAGTACTGCTAGCTTCATCTTAATCATATAGTCATTTTTATGCCTTAAATTTCTTCTAGCCCATGCCTAACGAAGTAGCCATAGCTTGAAGATAATGCTTTATCTCCTCTATTATATTGTTGAATATGGTTGCTCATTATTCATTCCAACCATAGTGAAGGGCGCACACGGTGCTGGTATCGTTATAGTAAAGTAATATATTTATGATTTAATTTTGATGATATACTAAAAGCACAATTTTTTTTTACACCCTTATTATCCGATAAAATTCTTCTATATGCATATTTTTCAAATAATGTAACAAAATATAAATAGATGACTATATAAAAAAAATTTATATTATTATTACATTAAAATTACACACACACATATTGTTTGAACATTATCTTTGTAGATTCGTTCTTGTTTGTTCATATATTGTTTGTTCGCTTATTCTTTGTATCTTCATGAAGTAGATTGTGCTGGAAAACATAATAGTTTGCAAAACAAATATGGTTGTTAAGTTTACTGCAATGGTTATGTTTAATGTCAAGGGATACGGCTACAGCCATGGGTACGACAATTGCCAATGGTTTGCATCTTTACCAAGAGATATGTCTAGTAGTCATTTTATTTCATAACAATATATATATATAAGTGGTTATTGTACCATATTCCCTATACACAAACAGTCAAAAAATTCTCGTCTTCAGAAATATTCTACGGGAAGCATTTGGATTTACTCTCCCAAGACTTTTCAAGATGTGTGGATGAATCATAGAGGTAGATTACGGTAAACTCGTGAGCAACTAGTGGGGCAATTAATGCCTAGTATACATGGTGATATCTGACCCCGTTTCAAGCTTGTAAAAATTTCATCAATTTTTCATTCTCCTTCCATTAATGGATTGACCTATGTATCATTAGGGCTTTAGATAGAATAATATTCAGGTTTGCCAGTGAAAATGGAATCAGAAGGGTTAGGGTTTGAGAGGAAATGACATTTGTGTTTGCAAGCGAAATGGGAATCACAAGTGAGTGATTAAAGTTTAGGGATTGTGAGTGGAATTACAGAGGCGATGAGAATGTAATCATAGAGTTTTTGGGGTGGAATTATGTTTAAGGTGCATTTTTTTTTTTTGTATAATTTGTGCATTTCAGGACTTTGCTTTGGAGGAACCTAAATAAACCATCAAATAATGTCATTTAGTAATGGAGGGTGACTTGGATGACATGTAAAAGATATATAACAGTGCCATGCGCTACGTCATATATACATGTCAACGGAGATATTTGATAAAATGATTAATTTTTTTTCATAATTATAAAATGTTGAACTCATAAAGAGCAGCAGAAGGTACAAAGACTAAATAGAGCTCCACAAATATAATGGAACGCAACCACAAGACACCAACCAAAAAGATAGAAAAATAAAGACACCAACAAAAAGAACAACAAAACATAGGAAGCACAAAGGCAAAAAGAAAAGACGCTACCCAAGGACAAGGCTCAAAAAGAGACCTCAACTCATCACTATTGAAAAAAAATCATTCCTCCAGGTTTGCACTAAGGTGTTCACCACATCATCATCAAAAGCGGATCGTAAACCAAGGCTTTTGCTAAGCTTCCATGTAAGCCTAGTTTCATCAAGTCACGTGATTTATAGCCAGACTTCCACACCATCATCAGTAGAGACTAGAGAGATCAACAGAGTAAGGGACTCTTTTTTGGGACCCTCTTAGCACGGTGCTTAGCCACCCTTTTAACGTTATGCTTAATCTATGCAAGCTTCCCATCCGTCTTCTTACTCTTTTAACAAAAGGACTAAGTAGTATAACATTTTAAATAGTTGAGAGTAAATTGCTATTGTTTTAGACTAATTTCTCCACTGGTATAAAAAATGGGACCATTTTTATGATTTATTCTAGAACAAATCATATCCTCAATTCATTCCTCCATGAAAATAACATCTAATAAATTAGTCTTTCAAGAAAAAAAATATATTTCTTAATCTTTTATAATTAAAAATATAGAATAAATTAGTCCGTTTTTCATATTTCAATAGATTTATTTGTCTCATTTTAATCATAGGGGACTAAGATCGATTTTTTTTTAGAGGACTAAGTTGTATGATGTTATCTTCATGGAGGACCAAAACAAGGATGTACTACTTATGTAATTTACCATTAAACCAATGAAAATAATTTTTTATTAAAAAGTTAGTAAAGTATATACACAAGCCTCACTATTCTTCACGCTATCACTTTTTTTGGTTGACAAAACATCCATCTCCCCGGCTTTTGAACTGCGATCGATAGGCCCAGTTTTATAGCCTTATTTTGTCTACCAGCTTCCTGCTACGATTGTTAAAGAGAACAAAACCGGCGCGAACTCAGGCCACTGTTGCTTTGTAGTTAATTATTTTGATAATACTGAAAAGACAATACATTAAAGGGATAATTAAAAAAACAATATCATGCATTGATGTTAAATCTTACGTGAATACATACATATATATAAAAAAATTAGACCATTGTACTGATTAACAAGTGATTCTACTAACGTTGAAGGACTTTTTCTTCCCTGTTTAATATAATTAATATTATCCTAATAATTATTTAATGTGACGCAACTCCAACTTTTTCATAATGTTCCTCTTTTTTTTTCTTTTTTTGACAATTTATTCTCCATCGGTTCCCTTACATCGTCAATTGATCTCCTATGGACCCTAAGCAAAGGATGAAGGCTATAAATATAGGGTTTCTACTTCACATTCACACACACCAATTAATCTCTCAAACACACAAAACTGTTAACTATATTTTCTCATCATGGCCTTGAATACGTTATCAACAGATCCGCTTGCTATTGGGAGGGTGATTGGTGATGTGGTTGATTACTTCACTCCAACTGTGAAAATCACTGTCACTTACAACAGCAAGCAGGTCTACAACGGCCATGAGTTTTTCCCTTCCTCAGTTACCACTAAACCTAAGGTTCAGATTCATGGCGGCGACATGAGATCCTTCTTCACTCTGGTTAGTGCGTTCTTAGTTTCTTGCTTTCCCCTTTTCTTCAGCACCTTCTTTTTCATCTTAATTAACTACTGTTTCATCATTTATTAAATTTTCTTTGGATAATTTAATTCCTTTCAGATCATGACAGATCCAGACGTCCCTGGCCCTAGTGATCCATACCTGCGGGAACACTTACACTGGTATATGTATATCTCACACTATAATTTATATATGTGATGACATGATTAATACTAGCAACTAATTAATAATCAATCTTCATGCATATTCAGTGATTCCTGATATGTTATTAGGAATTATTAAGTCAAGTGTATGTATGCAGATAGGAATACAAATAAGAAGCCAAATTCCATGCAAAAGCATAACATAAACTACTAGAAATGTTTTAGATAATATAAACAAAGTCACCCATTTAGCTAAGTAGCCCCAGTAAAAGAAAGATTTTGACCATTTATTACTCACAGGGTGGTCACAGATATCCCAGGCACAACGGATGCGACATTCGGTAAGCTCTTTGATTTTCACATCATTAAATTCAACATAAATATAATATACATACATGCACAGTGGCTTTCACTTTTCCTTTTTCAGTTTGATTCATGTCTTTACCTTGAATGGTTAAACCTATATTACTAATTATATATATATTGAATTAACGTACAGGAAAGGAGGTGATTAAGTATGAAATGCCAAGGCCAAACATAGGCATACATAGGTTTGTGTTCCTGCTTTTCAAGCAGAAGCGGAGGCAGACACTGATGAAGATACCGAGTTCAAGGGACCTCTTCAACGCAAGGAAATTTGCAGATGACAATGACCTTGGCCCCCCTGTGGCTGCTGTGTTTTTCAATGCTCAAAGGGAAACCGCATGTAGAAGACGTTGAATATTGAATGAACCAAGTTAGAAATTTAAGGGAAAAAAAATAAGTGTTAATTATTGTAACTTGTACTTAGTGTATGTTCTAATGACTAGTGATATATGGCCAATATAGGTGTGGTGGCCAGCAATAAGTTTAGGGCTGCTAATTAGCTAGGGTGTTGTGTTTAAAGTTGGACTTGCTGAAACCTCATCAACTATCCCTGTCGCATTGTTGCTTTTAGTTTTAACTTCTGGCTTCATCAGTTTGCAATATAATTAGTTAAGTTTTAAGTTTGAGCGTGAGTTTGAGTCCCCATAAATTAATCATATTTTGCTGAGTTCATTATTAGGTTGTTGATTTGGGTCTTCTGTTCATTATTAGGTTGTTGCCTGGAAACCAGGTTATCGTTCTAGCTAAGTACAAGTTGGTTCATGATAGATAGGCTGAAAATATTTCTTATTAAGTGTATCAAGTATCAACCAAACCTCTTCAGTACTTCAATTTATTACCTTCATTATTGGGATGATATAAATACGTTATTATCGAAATTGAACTGGTGCTCTATTTGCATAGCTATCTTTTACACATCTTAATTTAAAACCAGACGAGTATTAGTCCATTAGCTTTTACATTATTTGCTAGTTAAATCTATTACATATAGTTGATAACTTCCTAACCAATATATTTCTTTACTATGTCATCACAAGTTAGATGAATTTTGGTTTAGGTGTAAACTTTATGGTTCATTGTTGATTAATGGTATATTCACGATTGAATACATTCGTAACTTTTTTTATAGAAACAAAGACTTGCTATAAAGTAAAGTAAATTCAATAGTGATGCTTTAGAACCCAACATATGTGATCGATGAAGCTATCAAATGATAGGCTGCTGTAAAAGAAATGATAAGAAGTAAAGGTGATAATATGAGAAAGAATCTTGTGAGGTCATACTTTGTTCAATACCTTAATTTGATTCAACGGATCGGAGGCAGGTAAAATGTTTTTTAAATTAGTTATTACTAAATAATATTTATTTTCTTCTCTTTGCTATTCTCATTTTTTTTTTCAGTTAGCATTTAGAAAAATTATTTGTACATACGAAATCCAATACATATCCCGGCACCCTTGTTTAAATGTTGGGTGTTTTAACCAAAGGAAAATGATAAGGAAAAAATAAATAAATGTTTTTTAGCCTGAAATTGTTTAATTTAGTGCATGAAACCAATGTATCGATAAATGCGTACGCATATCATATCTCTTTAACATTACTTATGAATTTGATTTCCGTCCTCTATAACAAATGATGCCCTTTGTCATATAGAACATACAAGTCAAAAACTAAAAATCTATTGTCACACAATTACATTTTTTAAGTTTTTTAACTTGATCATTTACTTAATTTAATTTTTTACACAATCCATTCCAAGTCTTATTTGGTAGAATTTATTAAATAATTTTTTACTTTAACAATTATTCATCTATTTTTATGGTTAAAAAAGGGTCAAGTAAAGTAAGTTTGTGTAGATGGAGCAGGATAGTCCCCGTTAGTTACAGATTGTTAAGATACTAGTTGCAGTTAGTTATTAGCTAGCCAATGCCTAGCGTTGTCTATTCTCACAGGATTTTGATGAATTTCTGAAGATGCGCCTGGCGTTTACAATTCCAAACAGAACGAAACTATTAACAAATTAATCAAATAAGAGTATAAATAATAAGAGTGGAACGGAGGGCATTGTTACTCTATTTTCTTTGCTAATATTTTTTCACTAGACAATTAAAGTCCGACAAATATAAAATCATCCATGTGCCTACTTTTTAAATAGTGAAAATTTTAAGTTATAGTAGGATATTAAATTGTATATAATAAAGTATAGTGGAGTTAATTGCACATGAGAATGTACAGATAAGATGTCAGGTTATACAAATTAAAAATACTAGGTGATCAAATACACATAAATTTTATTTTCACTAGTTGTCAAAATTATACAAAGAAATGTTTTTAATGATTTGAAAATTTTAGAATATCGCGATGCACATTTTAAAAAATTAAGATGCAAATTATACATGACTTAAAGTTCACGAGATAAAATGCATTAAGCCTTTGTGTGTGTATATATTCTAAAGTAGTGGGGCTGTTACTCTAAATTGATTATCCTTTTGAAAATTCAAGAAGCCACAGGTAAAAGAAAATAAAAAAGAATTCCTCAATGAATTGACTGGTTATCTTTCTCGAAGTGCAAGTCCAGAAATCCCACTATTTAAGGGCTGAAGATTCAGACGTTATTCCTCCCAACATGAACCGAGAGACAAAAGAGTTTAGGCGTGCTAGACGCCATTCTGATTTCTGACATCCTAAACCTAAACGTTGTTTGCCTAGCTATATCAAGCAAACCTTAGTTTTCTTTTTTGCCTGTGTTCTACAAGTGCAGGTACATAAGGTAGTAAAACTAGAAAGAAAGATCAACGTAACACATCCCTTTTATGTTAGAACTGTGAAATTACTGCTTAACGATCACGAGGCCAAGAAAAATGACATATTATTTCTCTAAAAAGAAAGCCCTTCTTTCTTTTTTTACTAAACTGCGCATGTACGAAGGCTGGGTACATAGCAAATGTCCAAATCAATAACTATCGCTCAATATGTCTTGGCTAGTACCTAAATAGACCTTAGCTAAAAAAACCTCTATTGATATCATAATTATTAATTTATGATATGGAGTTTAATTAGTTAATTAGTATTATATACACGTTTAATGTAAAAAATTATATATCATTTAATCATATATATTGTTACAACATTTACGTTTGATAAGATATAATGTTAGTTTGAATTTTAAAAACTTCTTAGGCGCTCTTATAACAGAAACAAATTTTTGTTTGTTTCTTTTAATGTTTAATATCTATGTAGGCCATTAATTTTTTTTTACTGTAACTACACCTCTAATAGAGTAATGCTGCACACATCTTACAAAATATATACAAGCTTTTTTTTTATAGATATCATGCTAATCATTGGATAAAATAAAATAGTATGACTCATTTATTTAATAGTTAACAATTATGACACATCATTCTAAAAATAAAATTCTAACAGAAAATTTAGTTATTGATGATTGCTTTTTATGCTTTAGTTGTGAAGAAATTAATTACTTTCACATAAAATTTAGAATTTTGTGATATTATTGGAACTAATATTAAATTGGTAATTTTATGGGCATTTGATGGCTTGAGAGCTTATTTTTACTTGATTTTGCATGAGATGATTTTGGAATTAAATAGAAGAGTTTTTTAGCCTATTTTGAGGAGATTTTTGAAAAGCATAAAAAAAGCGGCCTATTACATGAGGCTCTCATCTGGTGGGATTTGGAGAGGATAAATATATGCAGCCTTATCCCTGCTTTGCTGAGAGGCTGTTTCTAGGATTTGAACATTTAACCTTTAGGTCACAAGGCTGCAACTTTGCCATTGCATCGAGACTTACCCTCTTTGAAAAGAACAATAATGAAAACTTCATATCTCTCTATGGAGATCAGATTGGAACAAATGAATATATTTTGAAAAGCTTGAGAAGTTCTCAACAACTTTGATATTTAGGTCAACTCAAGTTCCCAAAACTTCTTGGTGAAAATTCATTTGCAAAATTGAATATTGTTGTCGTTCTAATATTGTCTAGTATGACCTCTACCTAGCATTTCACTAGCTAGAGAAGTCCAATTAAGATGATTTTTACAGGGTTAGAAAGATAATTCAAGTCGCTATAACTCTGCATGTAGTCAATGACAAATTCTAACTATAGGTATCACTATAAAGCTTACAAAATGACAATCTAGATTTCTTCAGTCAGATTGAATGCAAATTGACCTAATCTTAAGCCTAAGGGAGCACAAAATTAAATGTTTATGGCCTATTTTGTGCAATCAAGGCTTAATGAAACCCTAAACAGAAGGAGAATTATAAATACAACATTTTAAGGTGAAATTAAGTATTTTGGTCGCCTTAGGTCTTTGGCTGGCCTCCTTAGCCAATTTGAGAGACATCAAAGAGGAGCTATAATTTTGGCAGTTACATCAAGGAGAAAAAGATGCATGATTGAGATATATATTTTTTCTCTTTTATTGTGATGCTTCAAGTCCACATGGCATTGGCCAAGCCTAGCACAACCTTTGGTTATCTTGAGAACCCTCATGGAATTGCAAGAAATCATCAAATTTAGAATTCTGCATTTTATGCAGATTAGACTTATTGCAATGAGAAAAGCTAGCTGTAGCGAGAAAGGAAGCAGCATTCTTGTTGCAGCAAGGACCTTCATCACTGATAGACATCCAAAATGATGCAATTTCACTAAAACTCCCCTTCCCTCTATATAAACCCTTACAGACCATGTTTTCAACCTAAACTTGAACCCTACCAGATCTCCTCCCTTTTCCTACCTCTTCACTATGATCCCCTTTCAATCCCACCTCCTTTAAGCTTCAAGGTAAGGGATTTATCATGGCTTATGCTTCCTTTCTCTTCATTCCTCTATGTTTATGAGTTTGGGTGTCATATTTTTAATTAGTTGTTATCAAGTTTGGGTACTCCTCAAATATCTTTAGAGCTGCCCTAGTGTGTTTATGGTATGCTTATTAGTTATTTGTGATTCTGTGGCAGTTGTTGATGTTATTCCTAACTCCTAAAAAGGTCAAGTGTTAGTTGGTGATACCTCTCACCTGGCTCACCTCAAGGTGAGTGAGTTTGAACTTACAACCTTATTTTTAGTCATTATGAGTATGCTTATTGATTATGATTGTTAAATGCAAAGTTAAAAATGAAAATATGTATAGAAAATGGTTTTACACGTTATGTAAAGCTAGTGAAACTTATGATGTATAATAATAGCACGAAAGAAATATGTTTTAAGAAAACTATGGGGTCATGATTTGGACTATTGTGTACCATGAAAATGTTTTATATGTTCTTGAAGAAATTTAGTCAAAAACACATGATTTAGAAAGTCCCCAAAGTTGTCAACTACATTTTTATAGATTTATGATATTTACTATGCTTTCAAGAGTTGGGATTTCAAATTATGGTTTCATACTATCAAGGTAAAATGTATTAGAAGAATGTTGAGTAGAGTATGTTTATTTTCATGAATAGATATGCTATTATAATTTTTAGAGTTATCAAAATTATGAATTACAGTATTTTGGAATATGATTTTTTAAAACTTTCAAGTTATGAAAGTATGCCAGCTTGAGATATGATTTTATAATTCCAATTTCATGATATTGAAAGCATAAAACTCAATATGATTCATAGCAATTGGTAGATATATATTCTGTGGGCTTTTGAAATCACGACGCCTACAAGCTGACGATCCCTTGAATAGGATTTCATAGCCACAATTATACTAAAGTCAGATTGCTAAAGTTATACGAAATCTGAGCTTTTAGAGTTTTCTAAGTTTTAAGAGATTTAAGAGTTTTTCAATTTATGTGCAAACTAGTTTTAGACGGTAACTATAGAGAAACATACTGTAAATTAATGGCTTTGAGAGATTATTAATCTTGATACCAAGTTATCCGTTAGAGAATAATCTTGCCCCTAAAGTATTCAGAGAATGGAATCTAGTTAAGTGTCCAATACAGGATCTCATGAGGTACCCATAGAGATCAAAGTAATTCTAGAGATTACTGTTTCTCTCGTATTTATAACATTACAAGTTAAAGTGATTTTATGCAAGACAATGAATTTAGAGATGCTTTCATATGAACCCAAGTATTGAGAAGTGCTTTCCTATGTAGCTATATATATAAATATCGAATGGTTTTATGTTTGCTGCATGTATATTATGTTTATGTATATCCTTTGGACATCCCATGTGGGTATTGGATGAGAATCCACTCACTAAATTTTAGATGAAACTCACCCCTATTCCTTCCTTCCCCTTACTGATACAGTAGCTACTCCAGGTCCTTCTCAGCCTCCTCCCCAGCAGTATTAGTAGTTCAGCTTAGTGAGTTTCACTTGTAGTGAAGTATCTTTTTGAGTTTTGCTAGAGTACTTCAGTGATAGTGCAAGTAGGGTCCCAGACCTTACATGATTTTTGCATTTTGTTGGTTACTATGATTGTGATTTATTATGTATTTAAAATGATATAGTTTTCATGGCTTTTTTATACAGAGCAACTCAATATATTTTGTGTTATGATTATAAAGTTAGACATGATTTATGATATGGATTAAATGCATTTATTATGCTTCAAATCGGGTCATGACATTTATCTCTTTGATTTATGTTTAGCATATACATATTCTATCTACGGATTTATACTTGTTGAATATGTTAGTTGGCTAAATACCTTATGCTAGGTGATGATATGACTTATATTGTGAATATGATTGTTTGAGATTTCTAGTCTTTATGAATCTTTCTAATTCAAACAAGTTTCGATCTATTATCTATACTTAATACTATCTATGAATTCACAAATCATAAATTGATTATAGAGGAATTTAGGTACATAATTGAGACAATGAAATAGAAACCTTAGTTCCTAATTTTCTAGGAATAGAGCTTAGAAACTTCACGGAGCTCTGTAAGGAGATTCGCAAATCAGTAAAATCTTTAGTTTAAGGGTTTAATTTCAGGAATCAATTGAGTTCTAATAAAATATATAGAGAATTGGTATGCCAAAAAATAGGATATTAATCATATTAGGAATTTCTATCCATTAATTAGTGAGTTAGATATTCATTAGATTAGAAGCTTAATCATTATAGGAACCACTAGGTGAAATTAGACCGCTAGCGGTTTTTCTTTTGCTTTGTGATCTTTCATATATCTCTTTGACATTTTTATTTTATTTTATTTTTAAATTTTGTCTCTTATTCTCTGTGTTTAGCAAATCTAAATAGTTTTCAAATTAAGGAAGTGATAATTGCTTGAGCCAATCCGTATTGGAATGATACTTTATTTGCTTTTTTATTACTTATACAATTTGATGCACACTTGTCAGAGCCACATCAGTTGTCTAGCATGTTCATTGTTAATACAATTAATGAAATGTTAAGTATAGTTTAAAGCAAATTATCTTGCTCTCGTTAGGAGTGTTTGCGGTTCAACTAAGATCAATTTTGAGTGAAAACTCAATCGATCCATCAAATAATTTGATTTTTTATGCAATAATCCAAATAATTTAATTTATAGAGATTTTAATTTGAATTTGATTTAATCACGTTTATTTTTATTGCTTTGGAATGGATTGTTTTGATTGATTTTTCACGAAAACAAATTTTAGGTTCAGAACATTATAAGGGACTAAAATTTTAGAAATTATTTTTCAAGGCACTAAAGCATTAATAAATCATAATTCTTCTATGAATCCATATATATATATATATAATTTGTTTAGCCACTCTTTTCGTTGGAGATAGTCAAGCAAACAGTTCTGTAACAGTGCGGAATAAAGTAAGAAAGAAAAAGAAGTACGGAGTAATAGTGATCCTGGCCCATCACAAAACATGGAATTTTGGATCAGCGGCTAACACACTTGTGCAAATTTAGGTTGTTGCAGGCTCGCCCTACCCCCAAAATCCCCGATTTAACTTCTGTCTTTCCAGCTGCAGACACCGTATCTTGACTTGGTTTTTATTTTTATTTTTCACGCAACGGGATTATGAGAATTTTAATTGAAGGAACTTTTTTATTTTTTCTATAGGAATTGAAACAACTTTTCAGTTGATTCAAACCGAAAAAAAAAAACACAACTTGACAAAAGAAATTAAATATAAATATCATATATGATATAGTTTAATCAAATTAAAGAATTATAGCATTTTTAAGGTTTCATGTAGCAAATACGTATTATTGAATCATTTAATAAAGCATTAAGGTTTTCTTGATAGTAGAACATTGAATATTTTTTGAGTCTACATTCTTCAAGAAATTGGCATGGTACTTGCAGTGGGATGGAAATTACATGTCATTATTTTTTTATATTTAATTAATAATTATTTATTATCGTGTGAAATATGAATAATATACATTTAGTAATTTTTTAAAAATTTTGAATGCTATTAAATATATAGTGACAAAAAACAATTAGTGAAATAAAAAAATGAACATGATTTGTCGAAAAGATCATTTCTATCCCTTGTGATACTGCTAATTGTATTTCGCATGCTTTAGGAATCTTAACTTCTAGCTTCGCTTCTGTATATTCTTCTATCACGTATCAGTGCCATCATTGATTCTTCGGGTACAATATGATCACTGAAACTTTTCCACTACTTTACAGTTACATACATACCTAAAAGATGAAAGAGAAATGGGTTTTTACATCAAAGAGTTTAATTTTTGTTGTAATTTTTATTTTTTTACATCAAAGCTAGACATAAGAGGGCTTGATCAGATTGCATTTTTTTTGTTCTCTTTAAGATTTTTTTATTTGAATACATCAAGATGAACATTATAAAGGGATACTTAAATAGAGTTATAGAGAAAAAAAATATTGTCTACAATATAATAACATACACTTATTAAATAACAATTTATGATGTCTTCACAAGAGTAAATATCTATTACATACTAGTGAACAAATGACATTTATGATTTTTAAGGTGCATTTGATTAAAGAGTAAAAATAAAGATAAAATTTTCATGGATGATCTATATGCATGAAATTTTCACTTATTTTTTACTCTCAAACCAAACTTACCCTTAGGGTATGTTTGGTTGGAGAGTAATATTGGAGGTAAAATTTATCTAGATGAGTTTTATATGTAAAGTAATACATGTAACTCATCTAGATAATTTTACTCTCATTTTTATTTCCCAATTAAACTCACCCTTAAAGTGAAACAAATAGTAAAACAATAACAAGTAAAGACTTCTTAGTGTGCAAAAATAATGTGTACTAGAAAAACAATTCTATATATTAAGAGAAATTCTTAGATATTTTTAAAATAAAAGAAATTTTTTGTTCTATATATTATTTAGCACTTGACATATAATTTTTTGGCTATTATTATCTCTCACTTTTCTTATATTTTTAAAAAAATAGTAAAATTTTGGAGTGCTAGAAAAAATATAGAATAAGAATTTACTTTAAATGGGCTCATAATGTAATTTTATTTTATATTATCTCTAATCAAATCCTCAAATGTGCATGAATTTTGAAGTGAGATAAGAGTAAACCTATTTTATCAATGTAGTAATATTGATTATGTGACTGTGTAAAAAAAATTTATATCATCAATACATCAGAAGTAAACTCATATATAGAATAAAATTTTGACTAAACACCCAGATTTATCTATTAGAAATATATCAGGAAATAAATTAGTTCTTCAAAATTTAAAAGTCCCATCACATTTAAAAAAAAGACCAATTGGTCCCTCCATACAAGTTTGTACAATGAAAAAATACTATACAAAATTATACAAAGAGATCAATTTGTCCTCTTTTTTAAAATGCAAAAGACTAATTTATGACTTTTAAATTCTAAGAGACTAATTTGTTCATTGATGCATTTTTGAGGACACGAGAGCAAACAAAAATTCCTCTTTCTCTTGATCAAAAGAGAGATTATTGTTATATGATTACATGATACATTATATTTAGATAAACTTGTAATAAAAGTGGACTCATCAATTTTAACATATATTCACTTATCCATAGATTCTATTAGCTTTTTTGGACTACTTGTTTGAAAATTGACATTATCAGAGACCAATTTAATACTAACCAATTATCATGAACTAATTTGATTGATCCTAAAATTATCAATGATCAACTTGGGATTTATTGAGAATTTTTCTATCATAGTGCATTCAAGGTGATCATCACCGTTGAATATGACGAGACATTGACGCTCAAAGTTACAGTGAAGTTGGGGCCTTTTACTCCAGTCATACTGTTATATAATTGTCCTGTTCTCCATGTCAGTTTGGTTCTTTTTGAACCCAATTACTCAACTCTTAGCTTTAGATAAGTAGGACTCCAACCTCCACTCTGAAAAAGAAGGTTTGTTGTTCGTTTACAAATGTATCCACGTCATCAAATACAGTAGGAAGGGAACATCAAAGCTAGATGCTACTTTTGAAAACACAGTTGCAGTTTCGTACATTTGTTCAAGATTTATCCATATTGCTTTGGTGAGTACTACCTTCACCATTTGTCGAACTCATTGCGATTCCTTTGTTTTTTTTTTTGAGATCTAAATTTTCAATCGGTATAACAAGTGATAGCTAGCAACGATTTTTGTCTTCTGACATCTAGTTTTGAAGTCAATTAATTAAGCTTCATGATCTTAAACTTCATGTATATCCTTATTATAACTTTGGAAGAAACACAGAGCGAGAGATTGAATTAATAAGAGGTGCAGAGTAATTTAATTTCCTTTTTTTTTTTTTTTCTCTTTTCATTTCGTCTCATCATAATTTTAGCTAGAGCTAGCTAGCATGGAGTCTCAATTCCCCACGCTGCATCCCTAAGCAAAATAACATGCACGCTCCCTATATTTATTTCAGCCTTTGCTTTGGCATCATGCACAGTACACCTATACGTTTAGAAGACTCTTTCTCCAATTCCCGGATATCCGAAATCTCTCTGTTGAAACATCATTCATATCATCTCTGCATATATATATATGCCTCCTAACTACTCCTTAGTTTAAAGTTCTGCTGGATATGTTAATTTCTAGTTCTCTGTTAATTACTCGTATTACTCCATTTATATATATAGCTTCAAGAGTTTTAATTTGTTGGTAATTGAAAACAAAAGGGAGAAATATATCATTAATATATCTACAGAAGGAATTCAGTAATTCATTATTGTTACTATACTTTCACGTTGTGCCAAAAAGAGGTCACTTTATTGTAATTTTCACTAATCGAGTTTTGTTCTCCTGTGCATGTGCCTAGCTAGGTTGAAACGGTTGCAACTATATATCTTGACATCAGAGAGCTCCCGAATCAGTTGATAACGACAATGAGAGATGCCTACAATATGACAGATTCCAGCGGCGCCTAATGAGTCGGTAAGAATAAAAAGTAATCTAGTGCTCTAATTTAGGCTAATGTGAGCTAAGGTAAGAATAAAAGGTTGTGCTGTTGTCGTGATTGCACATTTTATGAAGCATAAGGCCTCTCTGACTTTGGTATTTAGCTATGCTTTAAGGCCGTTGGGGAGCTGATAAGACCATGGTGCAAACTGCTAGTGAGCTGGCTTGCATATGTGCCCTCCCGCTCGGTGATTTGGATACCCGCGTGTTGGGCGTCTCTTCTACAAATATTGTGTGGCCACACTGATTATGATACTTAGTGATGGTTTGTCGTTATTGTGTTAACTCATTGTTCTGTCTACAGCAACTGGTTTCGAGAAATTGGTTGAAATTGTTTCAAGTCCTATATTAGAGATTTGACAAGCTCACCTTTAGTTTCATGTATATCTATAATGTTGCAAAATCATTCATACTTTATTGCTTACTATTTAATAGTGCATAATATTTCCGGTCATAATATAGACCTATGTATGTGTGAGCCCTAATACGCGTTAATATATCAATTGCTGATTTTTACGGTATTTAATTTATATATTATCATGTGTATAGTTCATCATAAATTCAATGTCTATATTAACACCACTTTAATATTTATAGACTATAATCTTTATACTTTAGACCTTATATGTTTAGGTCCATTATAAACTTACTATTATTAATCGTTGTTGGAAATGATTAATAATAAGAAATTTATGATGAACCTAAACATCTGTAATCCACAATAAAACCTATCTATATTTTATCAAGTTTTACCGTACCAATTTTGTAAAGAAGTTATTGCTTTTTATAATTAATCAATGAAAAAACCGATTGAAAATCGAAACAAACAGCCAGCCAGTACTCTGAACAAGAAATAATCAGAGCATGGTTGACTAAAAACAATATAAACAAGCAGAGCAAGAGTAATTGGTTCAGTGCCCTGACACTGGAAATGCAACGTACCATTGCAACGCGACATATTGGGCTATATGCCGCCCAAACTTTGTTCATCATGACAATATGCTGCCTAAACTTTAAACGCCAGTGACAGAATCGTTAGGCCCAATGCAAATACCCCTTTAATTTTGACCTCTTTTATGGTCTCTGACTCTGACCCAAAAAGAAATATATTTGATGGTCAGACGAAAAAATCGCCTGCACCTAAAAAATAAAATAAAATAAAAACAAAGCCGCTTCGATGGAGAATAATCTTACCAAAAAAAAAAAAAACATTTTACCTCTAACTTTAAGTATTGTGTAATTTATATTTTAACTTTTTAAAATATATATTGTGACACTATGGACTTTTTAAATATGTAAAATATCCCATTCAGTTAAGTTGACATCCATTTTCATCATTAAGTAATCATGTATATATTACATACACAATTAAACAGACAAAAATATCTTTTCTTTTAATCAAATTTACAAACCCTAAACTCTCTCTTATATAAAAATGGATAAAAATACCCTTCAGATACTAAAGTTTAATTGTAACAAAAGGGTATTTTTATCCATTTTTTAGTATAGGTGAGTTTAAAGTTAGGAAATTTGATTAAAATGAATAGTATTTTTATTTGTTTAATTGTACAGGTGATGCACATAACTACTTTACAATGGAAATGAATGTCAACTTAATAGAAAAAAGGATATTTTGTATGGTTTAGAAAGTTCAGGGTGTCGCGATGTACGTTCTAAAAAGTGAGGGTGTAAATTGCATTTGACCTACAGCTCTTGGGGAGATAAAATGTATTTTACCGAAAAAATTGATTTCCGGTAAGAACTATATATATATATAATCTTACGAACTATTTAACAATTAAAAAAAATTAACATATTACATAATAAAATCATATATATTAATGTACTGAAAAATAACTAATTTAAATTAAACATTATTCTTTAAATATTAATTCATTTAAGACTAACTTACAAAAAGTAAATTTTACTAAATTTAACAGAGGTAATATGGAAAAATAATATGAAAATATGGAAGAGGAAAAATGAGATTAAAAAATTGGATTTTAATTAATTTTTTTAAGAATCTTTTTAAATTTGAAATTAATTTAAATAAGAATCACTTTTAAATAGTTTAAGTTGTTATGGAACACTGTTGTTTTAAATATGATACTACTATACTCAACTAATCATTTTTCAAAAGTTTCCAAACAACCACTTAGATGTGTTATATTTTTGGGGGAAAAAGTAATTATATTTTTTAGCTTCAAAACAAAAAATAAAAACACTTTTTAGTGTTTTATTCGTAGATGTGTTATATCAAGGAGAGTCTGCTCTCACATGCCATTGAAATTTAAAAAATATACAACCTACCCTGATTTCATGTTTCACCCAGTATTCCCTAGTTAAAGAAATTGGGGAAAAAAAAAAACTTGAAGACGCTTTTCGTTAGCTACTTTCAGTGCTTGGGATGTACGCATGGGTAAAAAATTAAGAGATGAACTAAATTCTCCAACATTTTTAGAATTGAGAGAATTATGTCTCCCACAATCTCAATCACTGAGAAATTATAAGGAGTTACAGACTCGTAAGAGATTCTTCAATTTGAATTCAAGCTTCATGTTTGTAATGCATGAGGTATACTATTACTTAGGAAAGCTTAGAGCTATACACATTTCGTTAGACAAATTCGGGTCTTGAATTTCACAAAGTTTGGATTCTCACCCCTAAAACTTGAAGAACTCGTCTCCCTACCCCTTTCTCATTTCATTTCACTTAATCTATCTCCAATTTTTCACTTCCGAGGCTTAAAGGTAAGAGATTCTACTAGTTTTACTTCCGATTCTCTTCAATCTCTCCTTGTTCTTGGGGTAGATGGTGGTTCTTCATATTGTTAGAGGGAATGAAGTTCCCTTGGTATGTTAAGCATAAATTTGAGCTCTGTAGGGATTATTAGAGGTTAATCTAGTGTATTATGACTGTTATGTCAGATACTGATACTATTTCTGTCTCCCAAGCTCCTGTTGTGTCAATCCTATTTATTCTACCACTTCAGATGAGTATGTTGACAACTATGATCTCTATGTTGAGCATTAAAGTTATTTTCATAAAAATATGCTTTATGATATGATTTGAGGAATTTCTGCAAAAAAATTAAAGATTTCTGTTGATTTATTAAGCTTCGGAGAATGTAGTTTTCAAATGGCATGAACTATATGATTTATGAAAACCATGGAACCATTGTTGTTGAAAAGTGTTTATAAAGAGTTGGATTCTGACTACCTGTGTTTAGAAAGATTAAAATAATGATATGATTTCCAAAATGATATGTTGTATATGATGGAGTTTTGAACCTTAGGTTAGAAGCCTTTATGAAATGTAGAGAAAGGAATAAGGTTTTAGTTGAGCTGACAGTAGCTATAGAGAAATAGACTGTAAGTTAACGACAGTTATTTCATTAATCTTGATATACCAAGTCACCCCCACAGCTAGAGAAATTAGAAATGGAACCTAGTTAGGTACCCCAGAGTTCAGAAATTTTGTTATGCCATGGTTGATATTCATAACCAGAGATTTTATTATGCCATATGAATTGGGCATGACCAAAGATTATTGTTTCTTTATTAGATTACTGTGGTTTATTATTTACAAAGAATATTGGTTTTATAACTATTTTGTTTATTCTTATGAATAGGATTTCAGAGTTAGTGCATTAACCAGTTTGATGATTGTTTTTATATGATTATTTATCTCCATTGTTGTCCCATGAGAGGGTTATGGGTGTGAGCCTGATCACTGAGTTTTAGATGAAACTCACCCCTTTCCTTTCCTCCATTACAAGTACTATAAACGCTGTGGATTCTTCCCAGCCTTCTACTTCTCAGCAGCAATAGAGATTTAGTTAGTGAGCTTTACTTGAGTGAAACAATCTTAATTTAGTTTAGAGTGCTTCAGTGTCATTGCAGGCAGGAGTCTCGAATCACATAGAGACTATCTTGCATTTTGCATATTTTAATCTTATTATGGTTTGTATTTAAAGGATTTGGTTATTTCTGAGCAAGCTGGATACAAGTAGTTTGATACTTTGGTATTTCATATATGATGATACTATGACTATAGACTTTAGATATTGACTATGAGATTTAAAATATAATTATCTTGATTTTAGAGAATAAGTGATTTGTATATTAAAATTCTGTTTTAAACGGATCTTTTCTGTTGGAATATGCATATAGAGTAGTACACATGTCATAAGATTTACGTGGGGATGAGATTTCTCATATGCTGGTCACATGCCCACATCGGGTCGTGACAATGTTTCATTCTTTTTCTTTTATATTTTAAATAAAAAAAGGTCGTGCAATGAAAAAACATATAATTGTAGTATTTTTCGACATATCCTTATTAAGGGGAGAAGGGTAGGAAATCTAGGAAGACTTTTAGTCATGCTAAGATGAACTGGAACACAGTCTCTTTTTTCCTCACAGTTGGCATTTGCTTGACAGGTTCATAGTAATGATGATCGATTTGGAAGTCTAAGCCTTGTTTGGAAAGATACCAGAATGTTGAAGTCATATTCAATGCCAAAAGAGGCCTAAACACCAAGGCCGATTAATTAAACCGGCCTTTTCCTCTTCTTTGGGTATTGTCCATTGAAGTGATTCATCTCGAATTAAAACAACCGTATATGGAGAGAAGAGGAGGTCAAGGTCAATTAGGTAGCCACCCTAGCTGGTAGATAAACTTTTGCCTTGACCAAGACGGTCGGAAAGTGCATAACTTGTGCATTGTGATTTTGGAATGTGTTGCAAGCATGCGACTAATGCATTTAGTCCATGAGTGATCTGCCATATATCATGATGAAAGGCTATGATGTCAACTTCCACTAACATCCAACACTTGCACTTTCACCCATTATTGTAGAGATTTATCAGAAAAATGTTTTTCACCTGTTTGGTAAATATCATTCATGGAATATCATGATTTGTAATATAAGTATATGTATCTATATACACACAAACATGATTATAGACTTTTTCAGGATTTAATTTGAATGTATGGATAATGTAAAATTTTTATACATTCTCATATAATTAAAATCTTCTATATATCGGCATCTGACTTTTAAAATACTTTGGTGAGAGTTAAATTTTTTTTTAACTGATATAACAATTGATGGTTGAATAATAATATCAAAAAATTTATAATATCAGTATATTAAAATTATACTTTTATTTAATGTTTAAATTAAATAAAGAGACCTTTCACGCTAAGCATGAAAATGAAGGTGGGCTAAGCATGAAAATGTTGCAATTCGCAATTGGGTTACTACACGAGAATAGTTAATTATCTAATTGAACTAAACTACTAAAGTACGGTAAAAATTGTATATGAGATTAGAATCAAGAAAAACTAGGTTCAAATTACGAAAAATTCTAGGTTTAATTACTGCTAGAGTCTGTAGTGTACAAGCTAAGGTATAGTATAGAATACCACATGTGAACATCATATTTTGTCCATCTTTTTTATTTTATTTTTATTTTGATCTTATTTATTTATTTATTTATTTGATTTTATCTGTTCAGCCGGTTTTTTATTACAACCCATTCCTATTACCTTTCTTTTTAGCCCATTACCCTTTTTCAGCCCGTTTACAAAAAAAAAGGGAACATTGGATTCCCTAAAATAAAAAATAAAAATTAAATAAATAAAAGGAAAAGGAACTTTGGATTCTCTGTTTGAGAAACAAGAGTGGTGGCAGACACCATCATGGGTGCTCCTCCCCACTCCATAATTCTCTCTCCTTTTATCATTACTTCTTGACCAGCCAACTGTGCAAAAATGATGAGAATCCCGTTTGACTGGAGAGCATCATAAAAATCACTCATCATCAATGGGAAGGAGGATGAAAAAAATTTTCCAGAGCATTCATCAGCAAAAGAAATTCAAAACCAAAAAAACAATAAAAAATACATTCCAATACACCAATTGTTCAGCAAACGAGAACCTGCAAGGAAATTCCAAACACAGCAACAATCCGGCAACAATCCCAGTAATTCAGACAACGCAGCAACAACAAGGGAAAAGAACAAGGTAGAATCCAACAACAACATCATCGATTTTGCATCAAAAATTAACCAAAAAAAAAGAGGAAATAGGGAGGAGGCCGCGGCCTTGCTCCTCCCCATCAGCAGCCGCGGCCTCCGTTCATGCCATCATCATCATCAACTTCATCTCCTCTTCCCTTAGCCTCCTCCTTTCCCAGACATCATCATCACTATCCATAGTTCATCTCATCATCATCTTCAACCTCCCTTTCCAGACACCACACCTCCACCACCATCGCGGATCACCCCCCTCTCCCTCAACATCATCACATCACTAGAAACCATGCCACCTCAGCCTCCTTCTTCTGCTTCCAGCCTTCCTCACTCAGCAACCGTGCGGCACCACGACCCTGCCTCCGGAAAAGCCAATCGCGGCCTCCCTCCATGCGCGCCGCTCATCCTCTGTCTTCGAATGAAATCGCCGGAAACGCCATCTCCCCCACAGCCTCGATCTCGCACTCAGGCCACATCCCAGCCACCGCGATCTCCCACCGTGAACAGCCGCGACTTTCCTCCCTCACCGTGGAGCACCGCTGCTCAGCCGCGAAGCCCGCCGGTAGATCCGCTTCCAAATCGGTCGCGCACCTGCATCCATCTCCACCGCTTCAGCCGCATCGAGGTCTCATCATCACAAACCGCCGTCGCGACCTCCTCCGTCAGGCCAGGATCTGCATGTGTCACCGGAGCTTTCAACCCCCTCCAGATCGGCGAGGGGAGCTCTCTCTCTCTCCCTTCATCTTCCCTTTTCCCCCTTCGCGAAAAACGCCGATCTACCTCCGCCGGAAGCAGCTCGCGTGCGGCTCCCCTTCGCTCACACGGCGCGGTGGCCACAGCCCCTTCGCGATGACCACTTCTTCCCTTGGCTGCGGCATCTCTCCTCTCTTGGCCTCAATCTCTCTTCCCCTCTCTCTTTCCCGTTTCTCTCATATCCTTCTCTGTTTCGTTTTCTTTTTTTAGTGTGTGTGAGTGTTGAGGAAAAGAGAGAGAGATATCAGTGTGTGTGTGTGTGTGTGAAGAAGAGAGAGAGCTGTGAGTTCGTGTGTGAGAGTGAAGAGAGATGTGTCCGTGTGTGTGTGTCAACGTGTAAGAGTGTGTGAGCACGTGTGTGTCGGTGTGAGAATGCTGAGTGTGTGTAACCGTGTGAGAGTGGAGAGAGAGAGGGGTTTAATTTTTTTTTTTAAGTTCTTTTTTGTTTCTGTTGGGGTTAGTTCGTATTAAGTCTATAGGCTAGTTGGGCTTAAAATTAAAAATCTTTTTTGTAACTGTTTTTGTTTACAAAATAACCATCTAATAATTTTTTTTTTGGTTAAATTAATTTTATATTTTATTTTTTTAGTTAAATTATTTTATATGCTTGTATGTTTTGTATATTTATGTTTTGTGTTTATTTTTAGTTAATTATTTCTTGTGTTTATGTACTTGTTAATTATTTTATATATTTTTTTAATTATGATTCACTTTATTTTTTATATATGTTTATGTGCTTTGCTTAAATTGTTTATGTGATTGTGTTTATTTTGTTTTTTTTAATTTAATTATTTTATGTTTGTGCGTTTTTGTTAAATTAATTGTATATGTGGTGTCTATGAATTTTGTTTTTAGTTAAATTATTTTATATGTTTATATGTTTAGTTAAATTATTTTATGATTTAATTTTGCTATTTCTAGTTGAAATTAAAACTTGTCAAAAATATGTCCCTTCCATTTAATAATCGATAATCCTTTTCAAAAAAATTAAAATCAATCAATCCATATTTTCATTCGTTTTCAAAAAAATTAAAATCAATCATCATATTTCTGTTTTAAAACTCTTGTTTCATTTTAAAATCCACGTAACAACTTGTGATATTGATGTATAGCTTGCTATCCTCAAGTTTCATGAGAATGTAAGGATTTATTGTATAGTTCATATTATCCTAAATCCTTTGCAAGAGTGGGTTTTAGTTTTTTTGAAAAATTAGTTTCTTTAATAAATCAATTCAATACACACTTATTTTCTACAGAACTACGTGGCTTTGAGTTCCTCATTGCACCAGAGGATACGTAGGTATAGCCGACAACTATCAAGCCAAAATCCTTTTCTCATAAAATTTATTCTTTATTTCTTTTTTTAATTTTAATTTTATTCCTTTGTAAATATGCAATTGTTATAAGTTTTGGGGAAAATAAATATTACAAAATTATAATCATTTTGCATAATAAGCTCTAGGGTAACCGTATTTATACGGATGTATTAGGGATGCAGTAGGATTAAGTTTCCACCTTTCTCTAATCATAATCAGACTCCCGAACCTCAAATCTCTTTTAAAAGACCAGTTTGCAAATCAAAAGGTTTTCCAATTTTAACCAGAATTAAAATTGGTGGCGACTCCTGTTTTTATTTTAAAAATCGGTTATCATTCCCGTCGCGGCGCCCTCCGGGCACGTTGTGACACCACATATTGGACATTTAGCCATACTTAATGTGGACAAATGCTCAAAAGAGTGGCTAATTTCATTTGTTATTCTTTTCATTTTTGAATGCCTTTAGCTATATTAATTAAATATGGCTAAATATTCAGTGTGTGGTGCATCACAAAAAGAACCTTAATTACATGGGTAATTTATAGCAACTTCTCTTAACGTCTATCGAAATAACATATATACCCCCTTTAGATATAAAAATTACACCTGACTTCCTTCCCTACAAATGGAGTTAAACACAGTTAACAATTAATGTGAAATGACTTATTTACCCCTTCACTTAAAGAAATCCTAACCCATTCATTCTCCTGTTCCTCATTTAGCATTGATATGACTCCCGCCTCTCTCACCCCTTGCATTGTGTCTTCCTCCTCCTTTCACTCATGTGTTCAGCCACCACACTAAGGATCAGCCACTTCGAGCAGGTCTAGTATCAAGCATCCATGTTGTGATTATGGCGACAAGGGTGGCGCTATAGCATTTCGGCCCTTCTTTGCTTGACAGCAATGGCTTACAAAACTTCTCACGTGAACCAGCAAATAGTACTATCATGGAGGAAGGAGGAGAAAAAAGCACGATGTAAATGTGCACGACATGGACGATGAGTGGGAGGAAGTTGACGGAGGGTTCGACCTTTTTTATATCTGTTGAAGTTTTAGGGAATAGTCGTGAATTTGTGCCTGCGATTTGAGGCATCCAGTTTAGATCTTGCACAGTTTTGTTTCTTGACTTTTGAGATTCCCAGGTCTGGAGCTTGTGTCATGAGTTCTTGGATAAGTACTTTGATTTTAAAATCTTGGTTTGATTGATAATGGAGTTGAGTTTGGATTTTTGAAGTTTGTTTCCTCGGAAGAATTGCTCATCATTTCTTCTTGCTAAAAATTTAAAATAAAAGTAAAATGTTGATAACAATGTTTTAAATTGCAGTTGTGGTCGCGGACGCAGTTGCAATTGTGGATAATGCGGTCGTTGCGAAACGCGTTGCGGGTGATGTGGTGTGAAATTTTTATGCATCTGCAACTTGAAAAGGGAATCTGTTGCGGTCTTGATATGGCCTGTTGCAGTTACGTTGCAATCAACTTGTGTGAAAATGTATCACACTGTGATTATGGTTCGATACGGTTGCGCTGTGCACTGCAACCGCAACATTGCGGCCGCATCACGTAATGTGGTCCGCAATTTAAAACCCTGGTTGATAATGTTCCTATAGCCATAGCAACCTTTCTCTTCTTTACCTTCCAAGCCCTAGGACAAGAATGGGATCACAAATCTCACAAATAATAAAAGGCAATCAGAGTCAGTTGGGGAAAATAATTATAATGGGTAAATAAATAATTTTTCATGTGTTTATTTGCTATTTCAAACAAAAAAAACATGTACTTGTCATGTGCAGCTAACAGAGCTAATGGCTGTTAATGGCTAAAGTAGGCGTTTATTATGTCATTAAATAAAGAAAGAGAGTTGGATATGATTTTTAATTTTAGAGGGGGGCATATATAATTTTGATGGGCGTTGAGGGAGGTTGTTATAAATTACCTTAATTACTTTCTTACATACGTACGTATGTTTTGGAAAAAAAGGAAAAAAAAATCAAATATGTCTTTATATTTTAAAAGTCGTTATTTAAATCCTTGTAGTTTTTAAAAGTTGGTATTATTACAGTTTTTCCTCAATCCCGATTCATACAGCGGGAGAAAGGGGAAATACTACGGAAATGACTCGCGTACATGATGTAATTACGAGATGACTTTAGTTAGCCAGTCCAAACAAAATTAATTTTAATTGGATCAATATCCAATTTGCAAATTGCAATCCCATTCTTGCTGGGTTTGATGGGTTGGTATATTGAAAGCAGATCATGATCTTAATCATGACGGGAAGAAGTTAGAACACACCTATATTTAATACTACTAGCCATCATAATTATATATGTGACCCCTAAATCTTTAATACTTTTCTTGGTCCATGCAGCAAACACTTATTAATTTGTCTCTCCTTTATCCCCTCTATAAGCTCCACTAAGACCCAGTCCTTCAATTGCGGATAACTTTCTTAATCAACCACGAATCAGTCACTATGTACTGCATTCATATATGGAGGAATTTAACAAGAAAGAGACAACTACCAACAGTGCTTCTTCTGGGGAAGCTTCATTCCTACTAGTATATCACTACAAGTGTATATGTAAGTGCGCGATTCAAATATTTGGAATTCAATAATTTCGGCCAGACAAAGACCATGATTCATGCATACAAATGACCCCGCGGGAGGACAATTAGAAAGAAGAATTCTTTTTTTTTTTGGTTTTTTTTTTCAATTGTAATATAAAAACAAGCGTCCGAAGAATCAACATATTTAAGGAGTCGAGAAACATTGAAAATAAAATTAGGCCTTACCGGTATTATTTAAAATATACTAATTTAGTTACAAATCTCACTAATTTTATTGTAAGTTTATTTAAATATAGATATAAATTGTTAGCATTGTACTAATAAAAAAAAGAAAAAAATTGGCGCTGAAAGAGCAAGTGGAGGTTACGCTGTGTATTATTTGTCGTGTGCGACGGCTGTTCATGACAAAGGAGGAAGTCTCCTCATCTCGGGCACAAAGACTCGCAGGCATAAGTTAATGAATTATTGTTCCACCACTGACATGGATGAATACTCCAATACGGTAGAGAGAATTAATGATTACATTTTTTGAATTACTGCTCAAACAGGTCTTTATAATGCTAAAAGTCTATTTTTTTTCCTAAAAAAAAAAAAGATATTTTCTGGCGAGTGTATGTAGCACGACGAGTTTATTAAGTAGTTAGAATGAAGTTTGGTTGGTTATTTGATATCAGATTTGCCTGGTGTCTGCCTTCAAATATAAATTGGTTGACATTTTCAATGCTTTTCTTTTTTCTTATGTATCTTAAAGACTGAATTTATTGATCAACCTACAAGAACATTCCAAATGGAAGTGCAATATCATTTAAAAGAGTTGCCACTCCTATTTGTCTATGCCACTCCACATTAATGGCATATATCTAGTTTATTCTTGAAATGTCCTCATGCTATTTTTTATTGTTAGCATTTTACTGTTTAGTTTTTGAGATGGAGAATTCTAAGAGACCTTTGTTACCAGATTTTCACACTTGCGCGGGAACTCAAAAATAATCTTCCTACCGTTCTCGTCTTTGGGGGGTAGGACCATCATATGACAGCACGTTAATGCATCAGTCTCCTAAACGAAAATTGCATCGTTATTAATAGTCTCTGATAATATAATGTTTATGATAAAATAAGTATATTGCGAGACTTTTATTTAAGCAGATTTCAGTTTATGATAAAATACGGAGTTACTTGTAAAGCTTTATTTAATCACTTAAGAATGTTTTAGATAGTAGTGTAAATAATTTTTATAATTTTATCAAAATCAAATCTTTTAAATTGTCAAACTGAATATTAACTTGAATAACTAAGCCAAAGTAGTCACAATACGTTCCTACAAGGATATTGGAAATTTAGTTTGTTAACAAAATATTTTTTGACACAGGCAATTATCATCTTCCTCCTGTTCTATGAAAACTGTTCAAAATGTCTTTTTTTTTTGTGTGCGTATTATGCTACAAGTTTAATTATATTTAATTTTTATGTTAAATTTTAATTAGTACAATTATCAAATATAAATTTAAATATCATATCAATAATATATGTTACAAATATAAAATAATTTTTTAATTAAATGCATTTAAAAATGTCATTAGAAAAGTGAAAGTAGATCATTGAAATACTAATATACAACAGTTCTTAAATTTAATTTTGACAATAAAAAATAAAAAAATCTTGAGGGCATTTCAAGAATAATATGAATGCATGCAATCAATATAGAGTGGTATTAAATAAATAGGAGTAGCAATAACCAACACCTATCATTAATCTAATCTTAATCTAAACAATCTATGAATTGGGCTATTTTATTAGTTACTTTATTTTTTCAAAGCATATTGAATATAGGACAATACTTTAATAAAAACAACAACCATAATAATCTATACAATATACATAAAGAGATTCTCTGCTTTGACATCCAATTTTTAGGATTTTTAAAATGTCCTCCTCTATTCATTGTTTTTCTTCTAACAATAATTTTTTTTATCGTAACTATTCAAACGCCCTTAAAATATCTACAATAACTTCTCTCACCTTCACAATTTAAAAAAATAAAAATATTAGATAACTAGAGACTTATCAAAAATTTTGTATCCATAATGATGTGAAATAATTATTAGTCTTTAGATAAATTAGTAGATTATCCATTTTATTTCATTCAACAATCACCGTGATTTTTATAAAGATTATATTATGCATGTATTTTTCTTGATCTGTAGCATTACTTTTTTAAAAAAATACTAGTATTCACAATTTCTTAAGTGCAATACAAATTTATTATTAATGTTTTTAAAATATAATTTCTTCTTAAAAATAAGTAAAAAATGTGAATTGACAGGTGTGTGTGTCAATCTAATAATAATAATAATAATAATTAACATGACATACGTAAAATAATATAAATAACGATTCAAAAAATAATATGAAGCGAACAAAAAAGAAATTTCACCCTATAAACTCAATTCAGTTGTAACTCATAATCTATTTATAGATGGAATAAAAATAAAAGGCGACTGAAAAAATCCAATCTAAATACCTTTTATCACTGCACCACAAAATTCAACAATAATTAATAGTGTTAATTATCATTTTACTATATACATATATTAGTCATTTGACCCGTGTAATATAAGGGGAGATAATAAAAAATAGTTGTTGATTATTATAAAAATAAATAATAATTTATTTACATATATCTTATAAAAAATTAAGTATATAAATTTATCTTAAAAGTAAGTTAATAGTTAAATAATTAAATAAGTGGACAAAATATAAATGTGTCATTCTATTTTATTTCTTATATTGAATATCATGTTTATAATGTTAAAAATATCTGAATAGATGGCCTATAACTAACAATAAAGAGCCTATTTTATGAAAATTTTATACATTTTGAAAGTTAAAATTGTTGAATAAAGAAAAAGAATAAAATGAATAATTTTACTATATCATGAGTCATTTATAGGGATGACAATGAATATTCATGAGAAAATAGACATGTCCCACACCTTCCGTCACCATTTAGCAATTCCAAGTAATACACCAGTCACAACGGTAATCAATAAAAAGATTATGTACGTGGACTCGGGTGATTAGTTGCTGAATTATTATTGCTTCCATTTGATGATATTCTCATATCATTGGGTGACTCAGGCCCACTTCCTTTATCAGGTGCCTGCAAGAAAGATATATAAAATAATATAAGGCTAAATTAATAAACGCAAAATTTTGTGATCATCAATTTTCTCCTACATAATTCACAGAAAATGAAGAATAGTCTTTAAACAAGTTAGAGAATATCTAGTGATTTACTGTTGATGCTATCTTTTTGTGATGGATGCAATTTCAATCCTATAAACTAGAGTGTACACTTTCAAGTAAATGCATAATAAGAAAGAAGACTTTGGTAGAAACAAAGAAAAATAAAATAAAATTATAGCAGCATTATGTGTTGAGTGCATTTGATTAGTTACTAGTAAGATAAAAGAGACAAAAGGAACCATGTAATCATTGTGTCTTCGTTTTAAGTTGTAACAAGTTATGTGTATATAAGCATATATATATATATATATATATATATATATATATATATATATATATATATATATATATTTGTGGCTCTCACTACCCTATCCTTTTGGAAGGTGTATAGTAAACTTAAGTATATATATGATCTTATATTTGTGTTGTGATGCACATAACAAGAATAAACCACACTATATTATATGCTTTGTGCAAGGTGGTCCCAGTTGAGAAAAACATGCAGTTGAGGGCCAGTGATCATAACATCAAAACAAAAGAATTGATTTAATAAAGACTGAAATCCAAGACTACAACAGTAGTAGGAAAATATACCAGCATTAGAAAGCATAGAAGAGATACTAGGATGGGTTCAATCCAAAATAATACACATGAAAACCATAGACAATCAAGATTCAAAAGAGAATTTAAAGAACTACCAAAATTAATATGTTGAAAATTTGAGAAGTAGCTTGTTAACTTTAGTTCCATGTTGACTCCTTCAAAAGCTTGTTCCCAAAATTACACAAACAGTTCCATGTTCATTCCTTCAAAATCTCAACTTATAAAAGTCATTGAAAATAAACAAGACAAGGCAATTTACAGATTGCCAATTGTGGGTCAAGATCACAATAGCCCAAATTATTAAGACAACAATGATGCATCAATTATGGGAAAAACTGAATTAACAAAGTGGATTTGACTAGTGAATGATCATTAGCACTATTTAACCTTCATCATCTTAAAAAACTTGAAGGAGCATTAGATTTTTCACCAATATCTACAATGACACACAAGTTTAGCCTTAAAGCTAAAACACCCTTTTCACAGAAACTCACTTCCTCTAGCCCATCACCCCTCCATATGCCTAGGCATTACCAACCAAGAATATAGAACTGCAGGATAGCTTGTTCAAACTGCAATCTAGTATATAGGACTGCTATGTAGAACAGAATTAGAAAGGTTTAATTACTCTCGCCTTATATGAATCCCTATATACTTGGTTAATTGATGACAAAGAATAATGACTCATACTCTGATTAGATCCTTTTCACTCTCACTTTATCTGTCAATAGTTTATTGTTATAGAAACTAGTATAAATTTCATGTCACACCCACATATTAATCTATTAATAACGAAATTACAAGGTGAAAAAAAAGGACTAAGGAAGTTGATAGACCTTCAAGTCTCAGTGGAAGGAAGTTTGATAGAACTTCAAATCTTGGTGATATACTCCTCTGCTATGGCAGTAATCAACTACATTGATTATTTGTTGAAAATAACTTCTTACTTCATCCTCTTTTAGTCTCCCATTTGTTGCCTAGAGAATCAAATCAAGAGGCAACAGAGTAATTAATCATATTTTGATGCAAGATTTATACAAAACATCAATGTAGCATACATGGAAGAATATATATATTTCAATTTTTTTCAAATAGTTCTCCTCCATTAACTAACTCCAAGACAATATAAATCTTTGTTTTGCTTGCCATCACCTATGCTTAAACAGAGAAACACATATTGACTTAGAACATGGATTTGACATTGAATGCAATTGACTGGGATAATTATGGTAATACTTGTGCAAATCTACAACATGGCACGAGTATTAATGCTTACAAATCCAACTAGGTACGTACCATTACATATCTCAAAGGCACCACGCAATTCAATTTTGCATTATAAACAAAAGTCATCTCCATGGCTAACAATTAATCATTTGAATACTAAACACACAGATTTAACCCAAAGCCCCTCTACCCATACACACACATATGGATCTAAGCAAATCATTGAGTACAACAAATAAATTAGTATTTATCGAGCAACTTGAACCAAATAGTTTCAAAACACGATCTAGAGAATTAAAGCGCAAATATTCAACAATAAGTCAATAACACAAGGCAAGAAATAAGTCATCATCATTTAAAATTAATAAAAAGCAAACAAAAAAAAAAACAAAGAGGGGAAAAGGAGGAAGAGGCCGTGACAGTGCTCCTCCTCTGCCACTAGCCGTGGCCTCCATGAATCACCATCATCATCGCCCCCCCATCAGCCTCAACAACATCATCATCATCATAGAACCTCCTCCACTGGCGGTTTCCACCACATCTTCATCATCATTGCACCGCCCCCCATGCTCTGCAATAACCTTCGAGTCACCACCACACCCCATGGAGTCCAGTCACCGTGACAGACTTCAGATCAGTACTCTGCCGCTGTGTTCCCCTTTTCCTCCGTCGGATCTATCATTGGACTTTCATCCCCAACCGTGAGCACCCACCACCACAAAGAACCCAGCCAAGCCGCTAGTTCTTTCCCCTCCATACGACTAGCCATCGCTAACCACCACTCCTTCTCTTCCTCTCACCCAAGCCCATGAAGGCCAGCGCCCTCCCCTAATCTCTCATTGCCGACAATACCGTTCCCCTCACCGCTTAAGATCCACGCACCCACCAACCACCTCGACACCCCAATGCGGAGATCGGACTGGCCATGCACCAATAGTCACCGTGACACCCCTGCCGCGAAGATCGAACTAGCACCGCTAAGCCGCCATCCCCATTCTGCCATAACCGCGTCTGTACTGCCATCTCTGAGCCCACTCAACAGCCATGGCCATTGCACGTCCAACCTCCCTAACAGCTACCGTGAAGTCACATAACCCAACCACGAAACACCTCTCTCGCGGCCTTTCCTTCTTTCTTCGCGCTCACCCTCTAGTTTCCCTTCACTTTCACTATACTTCTCTTTTTCAATAACTGTGTGTGTGAAAAGAGAAAGGGAATTGCATGTTTAAATTAAAAAAAGGAGTGATGTGTGAAAGTGAGATCAGGAAGAGATGGGAATGCCTCTGTTGGCTCGAGCAGGGGAAAGGAAATCGAAAGCCGGGGCTGAGAGGCTTTTGTTTTTCATTTGTATTTTTTTGGTAAAGAGATTTTCATTTTTTTTTTCTGATAGAGTTTATAAATTGATTAAATTCTAGTGGAATGAAAATCTAGTGGGAAAACATAGTTAATGGTAAATAAAGGCGATTCTAACAGCCATAATTTACCAAACCGTCGCAATTTACCATGCTTTGTGGCGGTTTTAGAGAACCGTCGTAATTCCATCGCCATTTCTTCCATTAGAATTATGGCGGTTACCAAAACCGCCGTAATTTATGAAAATTGTGGTGGATTTTAAGACCTGCCCTAATTTAACCGCCCTAATTTACATAATTTTTTATAGTGTTTTCTAAAACATATTTCATGATTTATTCAAAGATTCATAATTTTTGCTAGCTAATTGGCATAATTTGCAAAATCATATTTATATCATATTTTCATTTGTAAATTTGTGTTTAGAAACCATGATGATACAAACATAATTCTAATGATGAAAATAAGGTCATAAGTTTAAATCCACTTATCATTTGGGGTCAGGAGTATATAAGTACTACCAACTTGACCTTAAAAGCTTGGAATGATATCAACAACTACCATAGAGTAATCTAGACATATGAAAAATCTATAAAAGCTCTAGAACAACTCTAAATTAACTTTGTGAACATTGGGGTAGTACTCCCACTTGACAACAATGAGAAGTTAAATAACACCCATAGCATGGAGAAGGAAGAAAGGAGAAGAATCTAATATAAACCATAGCTAAATCCTTACCTTGGAGCTTGGAGGAGGTAAGGTTGAGGGTAAGGAGGGTGGAAGAGAAATCTAGGAGCAAAGGTTTTGGTTTTTGGGGTGAGAAAATGAGTAAAGAAGGTATTTATAGGGTTAGGGTGCTATAAAATAAGACTACGTCATTTTGGCAAATACATGTGTTGCTAAGCGATCTTTCAGCCTTTGTTTGGCGAGCTCGTTGAGTTCCAGAACTCCCTTCTAGAAGAACAAGCTTCGTTAGACAAGCCCATGCACCCTTTCCTGGCAAAGTCACAAGGTTCCAAAACCTCCCCAGAAAAACAAGCTTTACCAAGTGAGATCATGCATCCTCACTTAGCAAAGGAGTTACCTTGCCTGACGAGTATACCTAACAACAACAGATCTGTTATACACTTCCCATGACTTGGGTGGTTCTGAGACCTTTTGGCAACACAAGTGGCTCCCGAGAGGACCCTAAGGCCGTATTAGACTTGTCTAGTGACATGTGGACCTAAGGTATTACATAATCTTGGCCACAAGGGAGAATGTGTCAAGAAAATCTATTTCAGCTTGTTGCGTATAACCTTTCGCCACTAGTTTTGCTTTTTACCTTTCTATTTCGCCATTAGATTTGTACTTAACTTTGTATATCCATCTGTAACCTATAGCATGTTTGCCTTTTGAGAGGTTTTCTATTGTCCATGTGTTGTTTGATTCTAGAGCTCAGAGATAAGCAATGGCTGGTAGATCAATGTCTGGAATGAAAGGATTAGATGTTGGTGCTGCACCAGGAATTGGTGCTAGAGCAAGAATTTGTACAAGTACAAATTATGGGACTGAGTTAGATGCAAGAGTAGATAGGACTAAAGAATCATAAGTTATGGAAGATCGACCCAAAGGATGAACATAAGTTGCAAAATGGAAGATGTCTTCAAAGAAATTAACATCCCTTGAAACAAATATCTTGTTGGTCTTCAAATCCAAGAGCTTATACCCTTTATAACCAACTGAATAACCAAGAAATGTTGCAGTTATTGCTCTTGGTTCAAATTTGGTTCTCTCTGCTTGTAGGGAAGAGGCATAACATAGACAACCAAATAACTTTATGGCTGAATAGTCTGGAGTCTTACCAAACATGATTTGATAAGGAGACTAGAAGCTAAGAATACCTGCAAGAAGTCTATTGATAAGGAACGTAGTAGTATTTAAGCATTCTCCACAAAATTTTATAGGAATTTTTTATTGAAAAAGCAAAGACCTAGCAATATTTAGAAGATGTTGGTATTTTCTTTCATCAATTGAGTTTTGCTTGGGTCTTTGCACATATGAAAACTGGTGGAGAATACCATTTTCATTAAGAAACTTGTTGATGGCAAGCTCTTTTACATTATCAAACCTTATTTGTTTTATTAACTTTCCAAATTCGGTTTAGGTGAGTGTAATAAAACCAATAAGGATATTGATGCATTAGATTTATGTTTCATCAAATAAGTCTATGTGAATCTACTGTAATCATTTACAATGGTCAGAAAATAATGCATGTTATCATGTGTAGGAAATTTATAAGGGCCCCATATGTTACACCAAACAAGAACAAAAGTAGCAGTAGACAAATTATTATTGGAAACAAAAGATAATCATCTCATCTTAGCCAAAGGGCAAACATCACAGTGAAAAATCACAACAAAGGGTTTATTAAGCAAATGAAGATCACTACTTAAATTATGCAAAACATTAATTATTTGACAATCATCCTAACCTATGGTGCCAAGTATGTGTTGACACATGATTTATTACATTGCTGATAACAGTAGGAAAAGAAACAGAGTTTGAGACACTAAGTTTACTAAGTTGTAGTGTGTATAAGCCATGTGAAAGGTCACCCTCCCTAATCACCTTCAAAGAGTTGAGGTCCTACATTATAAAAAATTTAACAAAGAAATATACCACATATGGTGAGTCTTTTAATAAAGCAGATATAGAAATCAAATTAACTTTAAAGGAAGGAATATATAAAACATTATGTAGGGTTAAGGTAGGGGACAACACAACAGAACTTGATGATTTTGCAGGAACATGAGCATTGTTAGGTAATGCAACATGAAAATTATGTAGGTCATGAAAAGATGAATAAAAATTATGACATGCAGTAACTTGAGAAGTAGCACCTATGTATAAAATCTAATATGAGGTATCTATGTTATTATTTGATAAACTAATTGAGAAAATGATACCCACTAAGGTATTAGATGAATCTGATTAATTAGCCCTGATTTTTGTGCATCTGTAGAAAGTTCAACAATTACTGAACTTGAATGCTTGTCAAGGATGCACCAATAAAAGAATTTTTGGTTACTAGATCAGGGACCATGGGATCAAGGACATGATGAATAGCGTAATTTGATTGCTTGCCTTTCCTTTTGTCATAGCCAAAAGGATAACTATGAAGTTTCCAGTACTTATCTTGTGTATGCCTAAGAAGATTGCAATAATTAAACTTACCTTTGGTCGATCTTTCTTGTTGGTCTTGTTTCTGCAATCGAAATTCTGATTTCCGACAGCGTTCTTGATAGCAAAAGCAACCTAATGAGTTGATGATGGTGCATCAACTTCTTTTTGCTTCTCTTCTTGAGGATGAGAGAAAAAACCTTGTTGATTGGTGGTAAGAATCTGACCTTTAATTGTAGAGAAATACTTATTCAATCCTATTAAGAATGTTAAGACATATTCCACTTGGAGGAAATCTTGAAGAGGTTTGATGCCTCCACAAGTGTAGCCAAAGGAAGAACAAAGGGAAATGAGTTCTTCCCATACCACTTTGATCTCAGTAAAGCAATGAGAGATCCTTGGGTTTGACTCACTAACGCTTCCTTCAAGTGAAAGAAACAAGGTCCACTGACTTGGCCATACCTATCTTTGAGGTCTTGCCATAATGTTGTTGGAGTGTCTGCATAAATGACGCTCTCAGTGACGTCCTTTGACAAAGAATTAAGGATGATATAGAACATCATTGTTGCATTCCCATGATGCAATGAGTTCTCAATTATTGGCTGATTTGGGGAGAGAACCATCAATATAACATTGCTTTCTCTTGGCATTGAGTGCCATTTTCATGGACCTGGCTCAGGCATTATAGTTGATTTCAGTGAGACATTGTGAAATGAGAATAAGGCCTAGATGATCACTAGCATGGAGAAAGCAAGGATCTTTGTAACCAGATTCTTGTGCCATTGTTAGGAAGTCAAGAACTGGGAGAAGGAAAAGCAAGAATGGAGGAGGAGGAAGAATAAGAAAGAGTGTGGTGGAAGCTATCGGTTCGAAACTTATACAATATCAAGATCAAGGTAAAGTGAAACAAAAGGTGTGTTATTACTGAATGGAATGTCTCTTTTATACAATGCTAATGGCCGTTTGGAAGGGGCACGCGACGCTGCCATAGTTAGTTAAAATAACTAACTTAACTACTTCATAAGATAACTATAATTAAAAGAATATACTATATTCTAATAACAATAGAAAGATCAAAGAGAAATATATTATTATTATTATTATTTTTGTTGTTGTTGTTGTTGCTGCTGCTGTTAAAGTTATATTTTGATGTTTAATAATAATCATATTTGATAGTTGGGGAAAATGTAAAAGAAGTTTACTTTTTACTCCTTTGCTTTAGTGGAAGAGTTTTGTAAAACGAGGTTGAAATGATTGTGCTGTTCGTGAATATACATCTGCATATTCGCTATCATTATGTAAGTCACACCACTTATTACTGTTATTCTTAATTAACTGAGGGGAAATCCCTGGTTTTCACCATACGATACGAGCTTCTTGTGACACTTATCTTCCATATTTTGCAAGAAAAAAACAAAAGGCAAATTCTCAAGTGATGGGACATATATTATGTGAGTTTCTTGAAAGAATGTTGCCTTCAGAGAGACGAAGCGCAAACATTGTATGAGGGTCAATATCTAGCTAATATATGTAGATTTTATTTAAAGACTTCTATAAAAAACTCTAGAATTTGTACTTTCAATATTACAAATAAAGCCTAATTTGGAGTCGTAATTTATTTTCACCGAAACTTTTTTTTTTTTGAGTTAAAATGGTTAAATAATAAAATCGAATTTCATTTTAAATAATAATAAGTTGTGGTGATCGCATGATGGTAATTTAAACAATTTTGATTGATATTAAAAAAGTATTATGCAAAGTTTAAATCAGTCCGACAGTCTTTTAAGAATTAAATTAATGCTTAAAAATATATAACAAATTTTTTTTTATCTAATCAGCTCGTCCTCCACTGTCCTCATACTCCAGGTAAACTAGATTACAAATTAAGGTGATAAATAATAATTGAAAAAGTATCATCACGGGATCGTATCTCTGAGACATTAGCCATATAGCAAAAATTTTCATCTAACTAGTTCGTCCTCCACTACCCTGCCCTTATACTCCAACTAAACTAGATTTACAAATTAAAGTGATAAATAATGATTGAGAAAGTATCGTGCATGACAGGAGCCTATCTCCGACTGATTAGCCAAAATACAAAATAGAAATATTTGGTGTACAATATTTTTTTATTATAATTTTACATATCTAGAATATAGAGGTACATAGACTCCACACTTATTTTACCTTTATATGCCTCTATATACTAGAGAAGTAAAATTATTATAAAAACATATTATACCCTAAAATTTCTCAAAACAAAAAAAAAGGGGGCTCTCAAAATCCACTACCGTGCCTATATAGTAGTATTGAACACTGCCTTCCCATTGTCAAAATCCACATATTCAACTACAGTCTGTCAACACGGGACTATTAGATATGACTACCAATTGATTTTAGGCCGTTAAATAGTAGCTAGAAGTTGAATTGTCAATACTAAAAGATAGCTTCAAACGATTGATGTTGAGCAAAGAACACCCCTTTTAAATGTATGATGAGGATATTATCTTTCACGGACAATAACTGCTTACATACATCAATACACAGCCTAAAACAGGTGAGATTTTGATAGAAGCAAATTAACCTCTACAGTTGATTACACCTACTATATTTTTTTATCGGTAAAATTATGGGAGACATTACTTTCGTAATTCTAGAGGATGAAACATTTAAGGTTATTCTCACTCCTAACAAGTGAGTTTTTCGAAATTCAAACTTGTGTCCTTATCTTTATGGGGATCAAACTGCTTACCACTTGTCTAATCGCATGTTGGTTGATTACACCTAATATTAAGGATAATTATTCAAACAACACATGGAAAAAGGGGGCAGAATGGCACAAAACAAATTAAAACCCAATAAACTAACCACTAACCACCCAGATGCGATAGTACTATATACACTTTCCAACATACCCGATTCCCTCAAAATTATGTACATGATTCGTACGCTGTGTACACTTCAACATAGATTTGGACCTCAGCTTCTTTGACAAAGTTTAAGTCTCACAATTTGAAATCGAGAGCGATAAAAAACAATTAAAAAGAGGACATAGGTGGTGATCATATATAGATATTAATTGCTAGAAATCATATATAATAGTATTATTTTATCACCTCAAAAGTTTTGATTAATTATAACACTTATATTATTACTATTAGATATAATAGTAGTTCTTATTCATCATTCATTTATCACATTTAATGGTGATAAAGTGGAATTTTCACTTTTGAAGGTGTTAAAATAATATTTTTCAATCATATATACCATTCATCCATCATAAATGAAAGAATACCGTAAAGGACAAGTCAACAATGAGGCTTATATTATGGGTGAGCGTTTGGTGACCATAGAATTGATTCAAAGTGGCTAAAATTGATTTCGTAAATCAATGTTTTCTTATAAAAAATTAGAACCAATTCTAATCTCTAGAACTGATTTTAGGGGAAGTGAAAAAATTCTGCTTTGTCAGAATCAATTCTAGAAAAATTACCAAGCATAAATTGTTTTAATTTAAAATCAATTCTAACATAATCAATTCTGTATAAAATCAATCCTATAAATGCAGAACGAAAGATACACTATGTCTATCATGAAGGACAGAAAAATGCATGCATACTGACCACTTGTCTAAGAACGATTTCTGCACATGATATTGGTGAGTAGCATATTAAGCCCAAGAGCCCAACAAGCCTGATCAATGTTCAGTTAGCTCCAAAACACCCTATAGAGCATAATTTGGCACAAGCTCATAACAGGATTTTTCACTTTACCACCGGATTGCTACACTCTTTTGATATACACATAGAAAGTTTTTAACTTTATTATGTACACATGAAATAAAGGACTCTTCATTAACAATGATACGTGTTTTGCCTACTTAATATCTTGGCCTATGTTTTATTTTGAAATTTTTAGAATTACATATTTTATAAATAAATTTCAGGCTAGACCATACTTATGAACATGTCAAACTAAGACCTAAAACATCTTCTATAATGGTCATAGGACAGACTTATGCTGAGTGGTTGTAATACGACTTGTTTGTCAACCAAATATCCAAAATTTTAAAAAACCAAGATACAGGCTTGGGTAAGAGTTGCTCGTAAGAGAAATCTGCTTCTCTTGATTTTTTTTAACAAAAAATATCCAAAATTTTAGCTGTTTAGTGATTTTTTTTTTTGTATTATAGGACATTTTTGTACTTTAAGTAGCAATTATTTTTGTCCTCGGACAGAAAATACGGAGACACAAACCTATGTTTTGGTTATAGAGACAGAGACAAAATATAGAAAATTTTTCTATATCAGAACAGAGAATACATAAAATTACTCGAGATAAAAATTTAATATTTTTTTTTCAATAATACTCCTATATATATTTTATATTTCCCTCCTTATCCTCACAATATGGGCAATCTGGCAGCAGTGGTCTGGCATTCGGCAGCGTTATGACTGTCCCGTAGTATGGGTAGGGGATAAAACTATTTTTATGATTTATTTTTTATCTTGTCACCATGCTTCCAAATAAAATATAGAGACAATCGTTATATCTTATATTCTACTACCAAATATGATATAGAATAGACAGTATTTTTTATGTCTCTATCTCTACTATTTTCACTGTTTTACGATAGTACCTTACTGAACAAAATAAGAATGAAAAGATAAATATAAAAAGAAATTGTTTTGAATACTGTTTTTCTCATAGCAATTTACATTTGAAACATATCGCTTGCAGCAGCCGTCATCAACCAAAGACAATATAATTGAGCGTCATTTCTTCCCTTTGATTATTGATTTATAGATGTTAACCAACATGATGCGTGTATTATATACAAACACTAGAAAACATTCTGTCTAGGTCCTCGCAATTGTTAATTGCTGTTTTGTTCGTCATTTACAATATTTTTCTTCGTTTAGGTATTGACCAAATACATCTGTGTGCTTTCTTCTTCTTATTTGAGATCACTTGCTTAAGGTCAATGTGTGAGAAAATGTGTGCGCATGGGGGTCAATTCCATTATATATGTTAGAAAGAGAAAATGAAAAAGGATAAACTCATTCGCTTCACATTGTTACCAATTAGTCAATTACCAAGTAATAACACAGTTGAGATCAAAGTTCATACTATTCTAGGATTCTTTTCTGCCATATTGGTGAGTAGTCCTGTTTGGCAAGTCATTTTCCATCCCCCACCAATTAGCTCTAATAGTCCCTCTTTTTCCTCTCACCAAAAAGAAACAAACAAAGGCCAACCAAGGAGAAAGGGAAAAAGTTATGGGTTAAAAAAGGAGAGGAAGAAAATAATAAAGGAAAAGAAAAGGTCTCCATAAGGACAAGAAAAGCCTCCTTTTTCATTAATCAAACCATACAAGTGCTGGCTTTTCTGAGGAGAGGATTTCAGTTCTCTAATCAAGGGACTCTCTCTGAAATGGGTTATTTGAGGGAGTGCAATGTCGAAGACAAGAATTTATACCTTCACACTACTACCCCAACTTTCATTGAATGGCTCAAACCATCTTCATCTTTAACTTGTTCACTATCATCAACATCATCATCATCTCCTTCTTCTCAAACTCATCAGCACGAACTTGCCCATGAAACTATCCAGTTTTTACCCATCTTGAGTGGGTTTAAGCCCTCCAAGGAAAACCATGGAGTGCAAAAGGAAGGTTATGAATATGAAGTAAAAGAAGAGAAGGTGGATCAGGTGACTGTGGCTTTGCACATTGGATTGCCAAGCACGGGTGGTGCTGGGTCTGATGATGAGAACAAGGTTTTCCATGTCAAGGAAGAAGGAAAGCCTGATGAGGAAACCTTCCAAAGCTGTTCTTTTAACCAGGAGAGAAGGTTTTGGATACCAACTCCTGCACAGATCCTTGTTGGACCGATGCAGTTTGCTTGCTCGATATGCAGCAAGACTTTCAATAGATACAACAATATGCAGGTTAGTTCGTTCTCAATTTCTCATTAAAAAAAATCAACTCTAGATTTTTCTATGAAACTATTTCCTCAAAAAATTAACTTGTACATAAAGAAAACACACAGTTATTTTTACCTAAGCACCAAGCCAAGATCAATCTTCCAACAGAATAGGAAACTCAATTGATCATCTATCTCATTGTTTGAAACGAAAATCATGCACGTTTAATTTTTCATATATATTGTACATGCCTATCTAATTAATAGCTTTAAACTTGTATTGTTGATCATATGGCTAAGTATCATTAGCAAAATAGAACTTACCATCACAGTAAGCTGGGAAATGGAATTTTAGTTGCGGTTTTACAAGTAGTCCCTTTGGAACGTTGTAAAGCTTGAGACTCAGAAAATCAACCCAAACATAAATATATTGTCTCAGTGTGGATATCAATTTTCTTCACAGTCACAATCAGAGCATTAGACACCATGGAGGTTAGGTTTTCACGACACATCATAGAGTCTATGATCAAGTATCTGTTATAGGAGTAGAACTCTTTTTCAGTACTAATTAATTTTTTCTATTCAAAGTACTATAATTCGAGATCTTATTTAAAAGAAAAAAAATAAGGGTCACATCACTTAAAGCAACTAAACGTTTGTATTTTCGCAGTTATATACACACATTTTAGTTCATGATATAATTGGACTATATTATTTGATACATGAATATATGTTCCTTCATATATGTACTGATGGACTCTATCCCAATTTTTTATTTCTTAATTACCAAGTATTCATTCCATCAAACCAAACTTAAAAGCCCAAAGAACTATGAATCATAAAGCGCCATTTTATTTTTCACTTAACTCTTCCTTTGCTAGTTTGATATTGTGATCAGTGTAATATGATAATTTAACCATCTATATCTGTGCAACTGGTGCGCATCAACTTGAATAATTCCGATCCCTGCTGATCATCTTTATCTATACTAATGAACTAGATGTTTTACACGATGATGATGAGAAAGAAGATAACCATCAAGAAGAAAACACTAATCATTGAAACGAACATTAGCGACAAAGTTGCAAACATGACTCTTTGATGAGTGTCTCTCTCTTTTGCTTACTTTAAGGAAATTTAGCTACATACAATTCCTGTTGCCCCTCTAGCATATTCCTTTCACTTTTTAGTAAAGGCTCCTTTCCTTTTATCCCATAGGATTTCCATTTCCGGTTTCAAAGGGAAGTTGAATAAATTGCATATATATCTTGAAGCTCTTATTTCCTTTCCTTCTTGTATTTGTCCTTTTAGGTCGAAAACACTAGAGTACAAATAGCATAGGGACTAATCGTCGGTGTTAGACAGGACGGACGTTGATGAAGATAATAAAAATCACAATATCATACATGAAATGACATGTAGCAGTGCATAATCTATCCTCTTAGCAAATGCTTTTCAGTATGAGAAATTCTTTTATCTATACTTTGAATGCAACAAAATTCTTTTGCTCTATTTCATTGATCCCATGCATCACAAATTAGTTTTGTGGTGATTAAAACGGATGGTATAGCACTTATTGAATAATTAAGGAAATAAATAAGCTAATTGGTGATGCAATAAATAAATTCAAGGGAACGAGAGAAATTCTTGCTTGACGATCAGTATACAAGAATTTCCTAATGAATCTATGGATTCAGAGAACTGTACCTCCCCTTTTAGAAGAAAAATGCCATATCAGAGAGGGGGCCTGCATAATTTGCCACTCTTCAGGCACTATATATAACTAGGATAACTACTAGCCCAAATTTCAAATTTCCTGCTTTTATTTACAGATGTTAAGTGTGTATATATATATACAGGAAGCTAAGATATATACATATGTAATTCACCGTTTCTATAGTACTAGCTGGCAACAGCTTTCTCGGCTAGAATTTGACTAGTTATTTAGACCGCCTTCAGTAAGATTGACATTATTACTGACAATAATGATCACAACTAGACCATATAAAGGACAACATTGGTAGGTCATATGTATAATTTAATCAGGCTTCATGATTAATTTTGATGGCCTAATTTTAAGCAAGTTTGGGATGAATTAGAACTAGACAATTCTGCTGATTAAAGGGGATTGGATCTAGTGAAAGTGGCTAGCTAGTTTCCCACATTTGGCCAATCACGGTTCAAATCTCAATTGGGAGAGGTGCTCGTATTTAGTGTCTGACTGTGTCTTGAACAAGATTGTCTCAAGTAGAAGGTACTTAGTTGTGAGGTAGTTGTGAGAAATTAAAACAAAAAATGGACAAGTCTAACTCAGTAACTCACAAATTAACTAGTATGTGATTAAACCATTTGCAGATGCACATGTGGGGGCATGGATCCGAATTCAGGAAAGGACCAGACTCACTTAAAGGAACACAACCAGCGGCAATGCTAAGGCTACCATGTTATTGCTGTGCCCAAGGTTGCAAGAACAACATCAATCACCCAAGAGCAAAGCCCTTGAAGGACTTCAGAACACTGCAAACACACTACAAGAGAAAGCATGGGACTAAACCATTCATGTGCAGGAAATGTGGGAAAACATTTGCAGTTAAAGGGGACTGGAGGACTCATGAGAAGAACTGTGGCAAGTTGTGGTATTGCACTTGTGGCTCAGATTTCAAGCACAAAAGGTCCCTTAAAGATCACATTAGATCCTTTGGAAAGGGTCATTCCCCACATCCTTCCCTTGAAGGCTTTGAGGATGAGAAGGAGTGCATTACCGGGTCTGATGACGATGAAGGTGCTCATACATGATCAATGATGTATCTAACATGCTATATATATAGGCTTTCCTTTAATATAAAAGAGTAGTAGTAGTGGTGCCTGTAGTAGAGCTTTGATCACTGCCATTGTGCTCAGTAACAAAAAATTCTCAACAATTAATGCTGAGGCATGCCAATAGGGAGCGGTTTGCTACCGAGCACTTTGCAGGGTGTTTGATAAGCTAGCAGGACATAGGGTAATGAGTTTGCTATGTGGTTAATCAATAAGATGGTTATCCATCCTAAGTGATGAAGCATATGAATTTTCTTCTCTTAGCAACAGAAAGCAGGTGTTATGTCATGTTTGAAATTTTTGCTATGTACCTCTTCAATGGAGAAAATTTAAATGCTTCATTGCTAAATGGTAATCCTCAGTTAATAAGGACTTTAGTATTGTCAAAATCTTTTTTTTAACACTTTGATGGTGATTTGCTACTATGAATTGTTATTGACAGCTAGAGTGCTAGACTATACTATATGATTTTATAACTATTCACCTACTATACAATTACCATAAAGATGTATGCAAAATGTGAAACCAAAGACGGCTGAGTACATGGAGTGTTTAGATTACAAAAGTACAAAGAATTTTATACATTCTATTTTATTCCAGTGACGTTTTGGTTTCAGTTTAGGCGCTGAATGTCTCCTGTCACATTGACAAAGTCAGAAATATACAAATTGAAAAAGATTCACAGCGAATTAATATATCATTCATAATTATTTATTAGGCACAAAAGGCAATATCGTCCTGATCTATAGAAGATCTGTCACGACGTTTTGCTACTCTTACGATTCACATTATTAATTGACCACTCGTGTAAGAAACAAGCAAAAGTGCGTACACCTATAGCCTACGCTTCCTTTTCCCAATAAACAATTCGAGAGAGAAATAAATTTACAGAAAAGTTTATAAATTCACAACTGGTTAGCATGATTCGTTTAGTATAGTTCCATACTAATTAGATTATCTGCTAAGAAAAGCACTAAGATGGTGATTGATTACATATGCAAGTGTGTGATTGGAAAAGAGATCTTGTATTATATGGGCCTTCTTTTCATCAAAGAAGATATGGTGATCCTTGTTAATACACGTGAGCAGGATAGAGAAATGGAGAGTAAAAAGGTTTTGTAATTTGGATTCTTTTGAGGTGGCCTTAACCAAAGCGAAAAAGTAGTATGAAAAAAATTGGGAGGTTGTATTTGGTTCTTGAAGATAAGGGACCTCCACCATGCTTTGTCGGGTAAAACGTTAGAGAGGGGGAAAGATCGTACAGCCACCATCTTTAACTGCACTGATTTAGCTAAACTAGCAACAATCCTTTGTAGGTACCCCTCCCTTGAGAAGATTGGATAATATCATAAACAGGTTTATTTATCATAGCTATATTTTGACTTTTTGGTCCAGATCAACTGTGCTGGTTGCTCAGTGTACTCCAATTAATCTGGTTCCTCCCAGAACAGTACACTATTATAGGTGTAAAGTTCTGTAAGCACTTGTTTATTTTTATCATGTGAAATAATTTATGGCTCAAATCTTATTCGTGAAGGATTTTTTTTAGATAGATACAAGTTTAGTAACTCAAATTTGAATACACATGCAAGTATAGAAAACTTATATCTGAGTAATTATATGTTGAATAAAGTTAATAGATCTCACTTTTTCTTATGAAAATATATAAATATGAGTTGTTAAATTTGTGTGTATAGAAGAATGACTCATTCTAGAAACGATGTTCCATTTACAAACTTATGAGCCAATGTGCTGCGTTTTTTGTTATATATGTTCTTAACCACGTGAATATCACATAATGTGTTGTGTTTGATTGATACGCGTTACATACTTTATGACAAAAACTTTATCGCACCATAGAGCATTGCTCTTTTTTCAATTATAGGACTAAACCTGAAATATTATTCATGGGATAACAAATTTCTTACCAATTGAATCAAGCAAGTGTTTGGATAAAAATATTTTGATACCATACTATTTTTAATAAAGTTCGTATCATACATTAATATTCAAATACTTGGATCAAATAGAAGCTTGGTTATGTTAGTATAAGAGGGGAGGATTTTATCAACACAAATCCTTTTTCTGAGTACTTTAGATCTTAGAGAAAATAATTCGTGCAATATTTATCTCCCGAAATGTACCGATGATGAATGACGACTGATGATATTAGCGCAGCCTGAGGAGAACAAGAAATTGATCGCAGTAAAGATGGAATTTCGTGAAGCAATAAGAGAACAAGAAGAAGAAAGGGTTGAAAAGAGCCAGCTGATGAGGACGGTAAATAAACTGAACAAAGCCAGTCATGAGCCACATAGATAAACCAAGAGTCTAAAAGCATAAAATGGGCTAAAGAAAAATGCTCTTGGCTGAAGGATTTGAAAATTGTTAATCTTCATGGGCAAAATAAAAAAAAGAAAAGGAATTTTGTCTATATATTCCAAGATTAGATGACACCGTTCATGACTATAACTGAATGGTATGCAATCAAAGACAGAGAAAAGCTGGATGGACCAAAATACTAATTGAGGCAGGTCTAAACAAAATAATAACAATGGTTTTTGGCATTTGCACTTGTGTGACTGTGAAGAGGCGCGAAACATGGCCACTTGCCACGTGGCAAGAATGTGCACATCGTTGCAGATGTGGCATATTGCGTGTACTAATGATGAATGTTCATAGGCTGTAAAGAGGTGAATTAATTCTCAGGTGAATTTGACTTGAGCAATTCACCATGAGTTTCATAGGTGGTGAAAATTAAAGCTGACATGTGGAAATGATGTAAATTTCTCATTGAGTATATTCACTGTGCTGTTCTGCACTCTTTTGTTCACACCAGAGTTGAATGACAAAGGAATAAGGAGAAAGCTAAGGTCAAAAGGAACAGCTGAAGGTGATCCAAACTAAACACGTAACTGAGGAGAACTATAGGTGATCCAGAAACTCGTTGTCTGATGGTGTGTTACAACTTAAAACTGAAGGTCACTGTCCTTATTATGAGTATTTGTGCATGACAGATCAGTTGGTCAAATTGGGAATGTTCATAGGACGCTAACTTTTATGACAGTGCAACTACATATAGGCTTAATTATAACACCATGTTGATGTTATGTTTTGGTTGAATTCCTTTCAGTATATATGAATGAAAATTGCAGTGGAAGAAATGGAATAATGATGACTTTCTTTTGAACCTTGTCATGCATGACCCACTTCAAGTTAACTAGATACTATCAATTAGCAATGACAATTCCGATGAAGGAAAGCCAAAAATGCGGATTGAAGAAAGCACGGGATATATTTTGCTGGCAGAACTTCAAAGTGGACAAGAGCCAAAGACTTTAAAATGTTCTGGTTTTGCGATGGTTCTTTTCCAACACTTGCTCAAATAAAAAGGTCATATTATGAGAAATTATAATAGTGGATCCTAGTATATATGATGGTAGGTCCTACTACGATGTGGGATCATGATCCTCCCAATGCAGCAATCCAGTTTCAAATTTAGTATATTCACTTTTTAGGCTGCTTCTCTAACTTCAAAAGCCAGACTGAAACGCAACCGTTGTATGTGGACCACACAGGACCACATTAGAGCAAGCAAACGCCGTGGCAAGTACTTTATGGAGACCTCCTCTCACTACATGCCAAGAATAAAATATATGCAAAAGATGATGTTTATCCCTTAGACGCCGAGCAACTTCAATCACAATCATTTGGCTTTATTTGAACATGTAGATCAAGCATCATAATAGATGCCATGCTTAATCATTAAAAGGGTCAAAGAGTTTATAGATCAAACTGTAATTTACACTTTCTGCTTTTAGCAAATTAAGGTACATTAGACAGCACAAAATCGAGTATACCAAAAATTGAATCTTGAACAAGTATTTCTTTTTCCTGTATATGTGCATTTAACAAGTAATTAATTAAACACAAGAAGAGAACTAACACAGATTTGAAATGATGGAAATTAAATTTTGACTAATTCCATCACTCCATCTGCATCAAAATTGTCATCGGTACATGACAACAGGAGGCAACTTGATGTTTTCAGATAGAAATGGTATTGGCCTATGTCCATGTACAAGGTCACTGTAAAATGCATATTCTGCCTCATAGTCATGCAAGTCTAACTCAGCCTTCTGGTTGGTGTGATAGTGATGCTTAGCAGAAGCAGACTTACCAAACCCAAACATGCTGACTTTGTCACATATCCCCAAAGCGAGCATCACAGCTTGGAATCCAGAGGAATAATGAAAGAAAGCCTCATCATGAGCTGGACCCCACTCTTCCACACCCTTCCCACTTTCCCAAACAAACCTCTTCAAAGAATAGTACTTCACGATCCTACCACACAACACATCAAACCTTGGATCCGTGACCAACAAGGGTGCCTTTAGGGACATGTTGCACACGGTGTAGTCCATGAAATGTGCCGGTTGGCAAATGTACAGTACCGTTGCCACGTCATCACCGTACATGTGGCACTTGCACCCCACCATTCTTGCACAGCCATGCAATATGTTACTATTAACAAATGAAATACTTGTCTTTGACCCAACTTTTTGCTCAAAACCTTGGACTCTTGCATTGTTTAACCGAAAAACAGCTTCGTGGGAATCGATTAACTTGCCATGGTTCGTGTTGAGCAAAATTCCGCTGTTCCCAACAACAGCACAGGATGAGTACCTATGGTTACTATGATTTGAATCACCTCCGGAAAACAACAACCCTTTGTGTTTATCAATGGGGTGCTTCACTAGACGTGTCAACTCTGACATAACACTAGGTTGGAACCTTTTGTTTTTGTACCATTCACGCAGAACCTTGTGAAAATCAGGTAAGTATCTTTGGAACAATGGAGACCGTAATGTTACCGGGACACGTGCTTGGTTGCCGAGGTTTTCATCTAAGAGCTCGTGGATTTCACGCTTCCACTGCTCTTCGGTGGTGTCAATGGAAGCGTGATTCAGAAGGGTGGCTTCAAACGCAGGGTCTTGGTCTTGGAGTTGGAACCGCATCAAGAAGGTCCTGCGAAGCATGGTTCGAGAGGTGGTGAGTGTGGCAACGAAAACAACCACAACTAGAACCCCGAAAAGAGGACGAAAAGAGTGTTTCATATTGGGGGGTGGTGATTTATCGAACAACGATTAATGTTTTGCGGTGATCATGAATTAAGCTGAGTGCGTCACAACAATCCTTGTTCCACTGCATCTCATCAACAAGAACACCATTCGAATGATATGTGATTGTGTTTGTGTTTGGGTTTTGTGTGTGCGAAACATTGAAGTTGAGATAGCGCTAATTGGTGTTGCTGTTGTTGTTGTTGTTGTTAGAGGGCTGCATTAATAAGAGGCATTAATGGTTTCGGGGTTCTGTAGGTGTGTTTGTTTGTTTCTTTGTGGAAGTGTTGTGTGAGAGGTACGTACTAAGGTTGGGTGTATGTGGGGTAAGGACAAGCAGGGGAAGGTGGCGAGGGTGAAAGGAAGGTGTTTTGCAACGTTGTGGTGACATGCAGCCCGTGGCCACTTGGAGGAGTGGGTCCAAAGGTCCATCTCACTATCTGCATGCTTAGTCAGATTCAACCTACATTTCTTGAAAGCTCTCCTTCATGACTGAAATGGTTTTCGTTTGGGTAATGATATTTTGATACTTAAAAAATAATATCTATATAGATATTTATTTTATAATTATTAGATGTGATAGTGATTCTCATTTATTTTTAATATTTACTACATCCAATAGTTATAAAATAGATATCTGAACAGACACCTATTTTTTAGGTGTCAAATTAATATTACTGTTTTCATTTGTATCTTGGCTATCCTTCAACACTTTTTTTTTTCTTCTCCACCGTGTCGTGTATGTCGTGGTGATTAATTTCTTCCAAATGTGAAACTCCCCTAAAGATAAATCTCTAGTCATAAGGTCTTATTCTATATATATTATTAGAAATTAAACTCTTATCAGACATTTTACTGATCAGTCTCCCATGATTCATCATTTGAGATATTAGCACTATAAATTATTATCATCTTTTACATATTTTACATTTTTTATTCAATAATTAAATCATCAAATAATAAATAATACAAAGTAAAATTTTTTGTGTTAAAGATTTAATTTTTCTATATACTACTATTGTAAAAAAAATTTACATAATTATTTAACAATATATTATTATATCAGCTATGTTATTTGATTCTTACACCAATTGATTAAAGAGTCATTTAAATGGAAAATGTTAATTGTATGACAGCAGCATGTCAAAATTGAACTTAAGAATTTCTCGTGTTTTCATGTAAGAGAAAAATTTTGTTATACTCTACTTAATATTGACACCATAATCTTATAGATTATTATTTTTTATTTTCATTAATTTTTAATAAAAGTATTAAATAGTGAATAAAATACATGAGGACTTTGTCCTGCTTTTGAGAATAGATGAATGACAAGGTTTAGATTCCATTTAGAAGAAGACAGGTCATCCGGGACTCATTCTGATTTTGCAATGCGAAGGCAATGACAAGCACGATGTTTCTATTTTGTCCATTTTCATTTGGAGAGTGCCGAATAAGAAGCATTGAGGACTTCGAGAATGTAAACGCAAAATCCAGCTAAAAAGGTAAAGCCAACAACCCACATGCTATTCTAAATTTATTACCGTGGTTGGCTATATAGACAACCAGAAAAAATTTAACAAAGAACGATGTATATGTTACAAGGTACGGTAATATCATTAAAAGAAACTCAGTAGACAATAAGAAACTTAATTATAAAATAGTATTGATTTAGTTTTTCATATTATATTATCATTATCGTCTGAGAAATTAATATTCCTTGCATTCAAAATATCTGTCGTCTTGAATAAAATTTTTGTATTCATTTTATTTGTCACCCTTATATTTCAATAAAATATTTATTGTGAATTTTCTAATTTTATCCCCTACATCAAATTCTAAGCACAATAAAAATATTAAATTAGTTATTAAATGAAATATTTTAGTTGACATCATTATAATTTAGTTCTTAATTTTGAGTTTCTTAGTTTGTGTTTGAATTGCTAAACTCAGGGACGGATCTAGGGATTATATGAAGGAGGGGCCAAAAATATTAAATTATAATCATATTATAAAATAAAAATTTCAATATATGTTAATATGAAGAAAAAAAATATTTTGTATATATGCTATATATCATATCTTAATTACTTGGATGCTCGGGAGTTGTAATTAGGTATTTTGAATTGACTGTGTGCTTCTACCATACTATAATATGGACTATAGATTTAGTTATCTATAAATAAATGGCATAAAAATATTTCTCACAGGGACATACTGTACAAATTTTTTATAATAATTTTAAAATTTTAGTTCATATATAACCTAATTAATATATTTAAAATAAATCAATAACATTGAATCTAAGTGTATCTAAACAAATAAAAGTGTAATATATCTTTTAGTTTTTTTAAATATATGCATATGACTATAAATATTTTTTATTAATTAAATATAATTATGTATGTATCTAAAAATAAAAAGTTGAGGGGAGGAGGCCGAGGCCCATGCCTGACCACCTCTCCCTCCATCCCGGACAAAAATGATATTAATAAATAATTTGAACAATATATATATATATATATATAAAAGATGAAGTTGTAAGCTTAAATCTCAATACTATTAATAAGTGTATTTAAAAATAAAATCAAAAGTTCGAGTTTTTCTTTTTTGAGTTTTTTTTCTATAGAAAAGAAAGGTATTGTAATAATTATATTGCAATTGAGTCTTATTGGAAGTTTATAAGAATATTCTTAATCCAACTTTGGCTACTGCTTAACCTCATCTAATTAAAGTACTAAAGTGATTAATTATGTTGGTCAAAGTCTCTCCTCAGAAGTCGGATGATACTACTAATTAAGTACTAACTCCCCTAGTTGGCATCGTTTATTCCAATGTTGTATTCAACCTTCTTTCCATATTTGAAAAGAATATTAAGATATTAATATGATATATTAAACAATTTAATTGATGTTGAACAAAATAATTGTTAATAGCAACTTACAATGACAGTGTTTTAATAAGTCTTATATTATACTTAGCTTGTAAAATCATCATAATAAAGAATATTAAAAAAAATCATAATAAAAGACTAAACACAGTTCAATTGAAAGAGCAATATCAAATCTAGTATATTCTAAGTCAACATGTAACTTGCCAATTATTCTAGTAGAAATTATTCGAGCTCTGAATAATCTTTTAACTTTATATGACATTTGTCCTTTTTAGTTAGTGTTGATTTTGAATTAAAGAGTAAGTCGGATGAATAAATATAATTCATTTTAGTTCTAACTGAATTCGTTTAGTTTATATTTTGAACCAAACTCAATCCAATTAACATTTTATTGATTTGAATTGGTTGAGTTTGATTGATTTTTTGTTATTGATTTTTCTAATTTAACACACTTCTATTATAGTGCTCGAGTAAATACTCTTATTTTCTCTCAAATTATAGTAATATTTCCCCTTTTTTCCAGATCCTTTGATTGTTTATTTTTCTTGAAATATATTAGATGTTTATTTTTCTTTGTACATGTCTTTTTTTTTTAGGGGGCCTACATCTATTATGTGGCATAGGAGTTACATCTCATATAAAAATTATAGATATGGAAAGTGCAAAGATCCTATCCATTAAAAATAGTTAAAGGTAAAAGATGATTCCACAGGTTTTAGTTAGTTAACATCAATTTTTTTTTTGTCAATTTTAAAAAATAAACTAAATTTATTTTGAAAGAAAAAAATTAGTGCAAATTATCTTATTTAATAGAGCACCTAATCCCTAGTTCCCCGACATTCATAGCTCTATTCATGCCCCGAAGTCTTCGGGCAACTGCCACCATTGCTGCCAGAACATGGCGTGAATAATCAAAATGATAAGAGTCTTTGTCAGAATGCTTGCTTATATTATGCTCATAAAGTCCTTTGCCTATATTGATTATTGGAAACCATATTTAGGGTGCATAAATTTCTGCCTTCGATGTCTGTTATCGTGAATATGGTGGTTCTCTTGTCCAATTTGAAGTTCCCTTTATACATGAAGATTTGTTCATGGTCACCAAAGATATCCTCCCACCGATCAAATAGACCTTCCTTGTACAAAAGCCATACTAGCAAAAGCATTGCAATTCAAAGAACAGTGTTTACATTTCATGTATTACTGCTGAAATAACTGACTTTACTGTATAGGCATTAAACAGAGAAGCCATTCTGCCGTAAATACTGCCAAAAAAACAAAGCAAAAATCAGTACCCAACTCAGATGGACATGTTAATGGCACTCGATTTAAAAAATCCCGAGTATTTTCGTCTCTTCAAGTTCAACCATGCCAATCGAAAGGTGAGAAGAGATTTGATCATATAATTGTCAAGACAGATGAGAAATCTGTGGTAACATGTTGCCTTACTGTAGAGAGGTTACACTATTTTTCTAAAAATAATTCAATATTATTTTTTTAAATTGATAGAAAAACTGATGTTATCTAACTAAAACATGTGGAACCATCTTGACCCTTAATTATTTTTAGTGGCTAGGATCTTTGGACTTTAATCACAAAAGTGGAAACTACCCATATCCAAAATTTATTATATAACACATTTGGTTTTATTTTTGAACAGCTTCAAATAGAATAGTAATTCAGTTGCCTCCTTACTTGCATGAGTGGTTAATAGTACATTGTAAATTGTAATTTTACTCGTTAAAGGAGTGCTGCCGTGCTGGTCCAACAAGCTTATAATCAATCCATTGATGGATTTTGTTTCAACAGTTAAAAAAAAATACTAATGTTTCATTTCATAGATTAATTTTCTTTAAATTTAAAGAGGATATGTTCAATTTATATAATTCATTCAATGGGGAAAACAATCTTGCACTTCATATAAGCCTAGGATCGTGCATTAGTTCCACTTTGTTGCATCATCAAGCCTCTACGGAATCATCTCTTTATAAATAGTTTTTTAAAAAAATGGTAAAAGCAAAATTTTGATAGACCGAGGATGATGTATAAACCCAAACTTTTTGTTCATCTCTTTCTTAATTTATACATGAATAATGAAGTATGCGCTTTTCTATCGCATATAACACAGACAAATCGAGTTAGCAAATTTCAAGGTGATTGCATAATTTGCGAGTTACCGTAATACCCAATAGCGTTCCGCTTTTCCAACGTATAGCAGCGTAGGCAAAGCCATGAATAGCAGGCCCACCCACCGTATGCCAAAAAAAAAAAATCGGTGCAAGAAAGGAAATAACTCTTAACCGTGAATAAAGGTGAAAGAAAATTAAAATGATTTTAAATTTTTAAATCTAATTTTCACAGCGACGCAACCACATAACAATGACCCACCCACTCACGCGCAACCACCCCACCACCACCGCCCATTACGGCGCCCGACTCGTCAATAACCAATCAAACGGGCCGAGCTCAGACCCGGGCTCGGGCCCGGATCCAAAGGATCGACAAATGGTGGTAACAATCGCTAAACATTAAATGACCATAACACCCTTCTTCAACCTCTTCGATCGTTCTAGATTTTGTCGAGCTTCTCAGCCTTCACAACGGGATTCGCCTTCGCGATCTGCTCCCTCCCCATTCCCTTGAAGTCGAACTCGCATCCGTGCTGCTCCGGGTAACGGTGCGTCCCACACAGCGTCAACCCGCACCTGCACTTGAATCCCGTGAGCCCCACGCGCTTCCTGCACGTCCCACACCGGTTCGGTTGAGCCGCCGCCTTCGCCTCCTCGGACACGCGCGGCGGACCCACCGCATCTGCTGCCGTGGAAGACGAGGAATCGATCGCCGCTGGCGGTGGCGAAGATGATGAGGATGGCTGAGAGACCGCCGCAGGAGGGACTAGCGATTGGTTGAGGACGAGCTTCGCGGAGGAGGACTGCTGTTCTTTCAGCTGTAGATCGCGGTAGCACTTGGAGCACAGGTTATGCGTCGCGACGCTGCCGAAGAAGCCGCAATTGTTGGCGCAGAGACGCGGTGCTTGACACCTGTGTTCTTCCGCCATTCTTGGTTGTGTTTTCTCTCGAAATCTGAAATGAGATGGGAATTGAAATCGAACGTGAATGAGATTCTGAATAGAGGGATGAAACAGAAAAGAGAGGAAAAAGAAAAGAAAAAAAAAACTGTTTGTTTCGAGAGAAAATCAGATTGTTAGATTCGAAAAGAGAGGAGGAGAAGGAAGCAGAAATTACCGTGAGGAGTGAAGAGGGGAAATTGAGATGGAAGAGGAGAATTTAAGGGAATAAATGGGAAACGGGAAGAGAAGAAATCAAAAGGAGGGTTTGGTTTTAAGGTTGATTGTGCTTAGAAGGAAAACAAAGAAGGGAATCTGGGTATGAAAGGAATTTGAAGGAAAGTCCCAAAGAAAAGCACCTCCAAAGGCCGGTTTTTTCCTCTCCCTTCTTCTATGGAAAATTCCAGATACTTTCTTTCTCTCTCTCAAACCTTCCGGTTTTTTAATTATTTCTTCAATATTATTTTCTCTAAGTACTGTTTTTTTTTTCTTTCTATTATCCCGCGTCAGTCAGGGAAACGGCTTTTTAAAGGGTTCTTTTCCTTTTTCTCCTTTTCTTTCTTTGACGCACCAGGTGAGGCGTATGGGCCATGGTTCAGTGTATCTTCTGGAAGCCGTTTAAGCTACGCTACTTCCTTTTCTCAAAAAGAATTATTATGAGAGTGTTGTGTCAGTTTTTGTTTTTCTTCTTTGTTTTTTTTTATTTAATTACTCACACAACAATAATTAGAAACAGTACCATTCAGATTGAAGATTTTTGGAATTTAATTTTGATATTTTACAATGTAAAAAAGAATATTACGCTATACACTAGTCATATTCATCTACTTATAAGATTTTCATTAGTGTGATTATTAAAATTCAGCTAATGCTAATGCTATGTTTTTTATTTTATATATAAATTTAATTTTGATATACTAAAAGTATAAAAGTATTTAAAATTTAGAGTTTATAATTAAATTTATTAATTTATATGACTTTTTAAATAATAGAATAGAAGTTAATTATGTTTATTAATATGATTTTATATGATTGGATGTATGTATAAATTTTTTATATTATTAATCATTAAAATTAAATAATTTTAAATATTTATTAAATTATTATCTGTTAATATATTCTTTAATAATTAATTTTAAAATAAATTTAATTTATATATTTATTAATATAAAAAGTTTTATGTAAATGTTCAATCATATCGTATTTATAGAAGTGTTTGAATTGCATACTATCTCAAACATCATATGAATGTGAAAGTACGTGATTAAGTTACTTTATACTGTGAGTATCATTAAAAATTATCTTTATTTTTAATCAGTATTGTTTGGAAATTTGATTAATTAAGTAGCTGGTCGTTTTGGACCATCCGAAGGTGAGCGGTGAAACAGGCGGCGCCGCGAGGATAAAGACTGCGTCCACCAGATTTTGCGCAGACGCGTTATCGGCCGTTGATACATTCATTTGCTTTCCTTTTATTTTTTGTATATATTTTTAAAATGAAAGTGGCTTACGTTTGACATTACATATGTACATTGAGTCCTCTGAAATTGACAAGTCGAATGTCCTTGGCCTTGGAAAATGGTTCTTAGAATATCATTACTGTCAACCATGTGACGTGACCGGTGACCCCATCAAACCCGATTTGCACGCTCAAGAAACCGATAAAAGAATTTATAATATATATATATATTGAGAACATATTAATTATTTAAAATTTAGAATTAAAAATATATAAATATATTGAAATGATATTATGTGTAGAATTTATATTAATATTTTCTTTAAAAAAAGGGTAGGTGACCAAATCCAAATCATTAGCGAACAAGTTTGGGAAAATCTTGACCACATTGAAGTTGGAAGCGACCATGCAACATTATTTTTCAGTATTACATTGTTGATATTTCTTTTTGCTTTGTTAATTGATCGTAGTTTCTGCTTTAACTTCTAAGACAAATCATTTTAGCACCATAGTTATGAAAAGTTGAATGGCAGACTATATATATATATAATCTGATCATCTATGAAAATGAAACTCTAAATTTAATTGTCTCTTGTATAAGTTTATCCAACTGCATATAAGATTCCAGTAGAGAGTTATCCTTGGCTGGACGGCAACCTTGGCTCTTTTCACCTTTTACCACTAGTAGATGGTTCAGGTGCTATTTTTCATTTATTATTATTTTCTTCTTTGGCCTTGAGTACGAGATAAGAGGGTAATTTTAATGTATCTGTAAAAAAAATTTATATTATTATTTATTTATAAAATTTTTAAAATAATTAATTTTTATATTATTATTTAATTATATATTTTTATTTATAAGACTTTTAAAATAATTGATGACTGAGTTAAATATATTTTATTGAAGTGACATTATATAATTAGATATGTGTAAAATTATTTTATACTATGCATATAAATTAAATTTATGATTTTTTTTTTTTACATAGTTGAGTGATATTTATTTTAGGAGTTGGTTTATCTTTTTTACCTTTTTTTTTTGTTTTTGTCCAGTCAATAGAGTTGGGTTTTTCTAGTTTGATTTTCTCTCCTTACGTAGGCGAAATAACAACCAAAAACAGACAGTTCGCTTGATCTCAAATAGGCCCAAATACTCTTTTTGGTCTTTGGACTAATTGGGTAATGACGAAACAATACTTGGACGTGACAAAAAGGACAATAAATGTACATCTTAAGCGGAAAAAAAAAGATATGTGGACCTTACTTTTTATATGTGGGGGCAAGTTACCAACAGGTAACCGGATGAAGACACAATAAAGCGAGCAACATTAGATTATTTTTATTGGGTTGGATACAAGTTTATTTGTCAGTAGGAGTGACTGAACCAAAAACAAAGCTTGGTTAATCCATACGCTCGAGTCCTGTCTTGCTTTAATTCGTGGCCCAATGAGGTAAACGAAACGCTGCCAAGCAACCATATGTAGCTGGAAAAAGGGCTAGGAGACCGCCATTAGAGTTAGAAAAGTTTCAATAAAACGTCTTCATAAGCTTAAATACTCCATTTGACAAAACAAAAAGGTTAAACATATTCCATAATAATGTTTTTTTCACCTTGTACTAATTTGTAGCTTCCTGTCGAGTTCTATCGTGCTCTGCATTGGTGTATTGAAATCAGATCCCTCACCTCCAATTCCAAATCCATGCCTTACTTACACCTCTAGGGTTTCCCCAATCTGTTCCAATAATTCTTCTCCTCCTCCTATAAGCAGGTACATCGGTAAAGCCGTAAAGAGATGTATAGTAATTTCAAGGAGCAAGCAATCGAGTACGTGAAGCAAGCGGTGCAGGAAGACACCGCCGGCAACTACGCGAAGGCCTTCCCCCTGTACATGAACGCCTTGGAGTATTTCAAGACTCACCTCAAATACGAGAAGAACCCTAAGATCAAGGAAGCTATCACCCAGAAGTTCACCGAGTACCTTCGCCGTGCCGAGGAGATCCGCGCCGTCCTTGACGACGGTGGGCCTGGCCCAGCTTCCAACGGGGACGCTGCCGTCGCCACGAGGCCCAAGACAAAGCCCAAGGGCGGTGATGGTGGTGGTGGTGATGGGGAGGACCCGGAGCAGGCGAAGCTGCGGGCCGGGCTGAACTCGGCGATCATAAGAGAGAAGCCCAATGTGAAGTGGAACGACGTTGCTGGGTTGGAGAGCGCTAAACAGGCCCTGCAGGAGGCTGTGATTTTGCCTGTCAAGTTCCCTCAGTTTTTTACTGGTTGGTTTAGCTTCTAGTTTAGAGGATAATAATGGTTTTTGAATTCCATAACTGTGAAGCTATAAATTTGAACTTGAGTTGAAATTTTCTTGTAATCCGCTTTTTTAAGTATCGTACTTCCTTGTTGGTTCTTGATGGTCATGTTACTCAGGTTACTCTTTAGAACCAGAAATACTGTATGTGTTTAGCATGGATTTTTGTTTCTAGCTTCTTATTGTAGTGATATCAAGATTTGTGAGCTTAGCAATTTCAGTAAAATCAAGGACTAGAAAAGGTGTTTTCTGACAGTTAAGAAGCTTGTTTCTTCACCTTATTTTTTGGGTATGGTTATGCAGGTATTCAATACAAGGGACTGCAATTCGATTGAAACATTAATTTTTCCCTTTAAGGGAGTGTTTGGTTGAGGGGTGATGTAATTTTGACCCTCCTTTTTACCCTTCAACCAAACATGCGCTAAAGGTTTGCTTGGTTGAAGGGTTCAATACGGGACGTAGTGAAAATGATTTTTTGAAGCACAGCAATAGCAAAATGGGTTACATTTTTTCTTTTTCTTTTTCTTTTTTTCAATTTGCTCTTTCTCTTGTTTTTGTTGTGCCATACAAGTGTAGAGGGCTTTTTGTTCCAAAATTTTCACCTTCCACTTTTTGATGAACTCTTTGGTGGAGATCTTAAATGGCTTAGTTGAAAACATTCATGTTATAGGGAATTTTGTATGAACAGGATATATATTTAAATCCTTAAATGTAAATTTATTTTATATTATTGCATTAAATGTCTCCTAATGGTATCTTTCAGGTAAAAGACGGCCATGGAGAGCATTTTTGTTGTATGGACCACCTGGAACAGGGAAATCATATCTGGCTAAGGCTGTTGCAACAGAAGCTGACTCCACATTTTTCAGGTAGATTTTATTCTATTGTTTAAGAACATAATAGAGTTCATAGGTTTGAGTAATCTCCCAGCTCTGAATTTGTTAGATTACAGGGAAAATCCTTACAATGCCTTCTTATTCATAGCTGAATGTGTATGTGTATATATTTTTCTGAATTTATGCACACTTGCATAGCATGCTTTTTATAGGCATTAAAAACTTGAATTGCAAGTAAGCAATCCCTACCATGTAGTATACGAATAGATTTCTAATTCTATCATAATTTTATGTGGGATACCTAAACTAACTAAATAAAATCTAACTTCATAATAATAATTCTTCCAGAAATTACCCTAAAATCATCATAAACTGAAATATCATTGTAATTGACTTCAATTTTCAACCATGTGTTTGGATGAGATGAAGTTGAGAGAAACTAAAATGAAAATAGTTTAACATTCTGGCTTAAAAAATTATCTAATTAGGATATATGGCACATTAATTTATGCCAATTGTGTAGCTTTTAGAAGGTGATTTTCTTCAAATTCATTCTATAGTTTTCTCTGCCATTTTTTGACAATAACTTTGGTTCCATTGAGATACATTTGATATTTATTTAAAAAAAGAAGTTTTATGAATGTAGGTTCATAAGTGGACATGTTCTTGCAAGAATTTTTAACTTTTCAATTCTTCATCAGTGTTTCTTCATCAGACCTTGTTTCTAAGTGGATGGGTGAAAGTGAAAAGTTGGTTTCAAGCCTTTTTCAAATGGCTCGAGAAAGTGCCCCTTCTATCATATTCATTGATGAAATAGATTCCCTATGTGGTCAGCGTGGAGAAGGCAATGAGAGTGAAGCTTCAAGACGAATTAAAACGGAACTTCTGGTCCAAATGCAGGTAATAGTTTCGTAGTGGGGATTTGTTGATAAGCATAGTAATTAATTTGTTAGTTTACGGTTGAATTGCATTATGCACAAGAAATCAACAATTAATTTCTTAAGTTCAGCTATTTGAACCCATTTAGGTGCAAGCTAGTCTGGTTCATTTCAAAAAATAGGTTTTCTTGGGTTGTTTGTTCATCTTATGCAGAGTCATTCGAGTTTCGAGGACTTGAAGGTGTTGGGTGGCTGGGAGCTTATCAATACATCTTGCATGCTTCAATTTTTTGGGTTGGATAACAGGCAAATCATGCCTTCCTTTTAAACAATTTTGGCTAAATTTTCTTGGTTCAGCAGTTGAATGGTGGAACAAGGTTGAGTGTGCACCAACACCACCTGAACAATCTAGCAGCAAAACAGAAAACACGATTTACTTCTTGAGGGAAAAATTTTGTTGTGACTCAGTTTTTTGATCTTAACATTAATGTAGTTTTCAATAATTTTGGTATATGGTATCTCTTTTCTATTCCGCATTGTTTCTAATTAGAAATTTAGTTTATCCACTTTACATTGTAGGGTGTAGGACACAATGATCAGAAAGTTCTCGTTCTTGCAGCAACAAATACACCCTATGCATTGGACCAGGTAAGATGTAAATAATTATGTTTATGTTATCTCATATAGAATCAATACAATGTTGTTTCACTTTTCACTAATCAATTTGTTATTGCAGGCAATAAGGCGTCGATTTGATAAGCGTATATATATTCCACTACCAGATTTGAAGGCTCGCCAACACATGTTCAAGGCAAGAGCTATATATGTCTGATTATTGAATGATAGATGGGTTTTATTGAGCTATATAAGCCTAACAAATATTTTTACTATTTTTTTTTCTGGTTTTATTAATTGAACAGGTGCATCTAGGAGATACTCCCAATAACTTGACTGAAAGGGATTTTGAATACTTGGCTAGCAGGACAGAGGGGTTTTCTGGTTCAGATATATCTGTCTGTGTAAGTTTGACTTCTATATGAAATAACTGGTTTTGATAATCTTAGTTGAATTTCAAGTAAAAGTTTTTGGGACGTCTTCTTCAGGTGAAGGATGTTTTATTTGAACCTGTTCGCAAAACCCAAGATGCCATGTTCTTCTATAAGAATGCTGAGGGCATGTGGATCCCTTGTGGACCAAAGCATCAGGGTGAAGTTCAAACCACAATGCAGGAACTTGCTTCACAAGGACTTGCTTCTAAGGTATTCAAAACGCTGAAAATATTGATGATAGTTGGGTTTTTAAGAGTCTTTTTAGTCAAATTGATAATGGGAGAAGCAGAGTCGTGATGTTTTTGGACTATGTTCTTAGATGTATTATGTTCTTAGATGTATTTTACTTGAAGTGGGTAAATGCTTACCGCTTTGAAAAAATGTATGCAGATCCTTCCACCTCCAATCACGCGAACAGATTTTGAGAAGGTACTTGCTAGACAAAGGCCTACAGTAAGCAAAGCTGACCTTGAGGTTCATGAAAGATTCACTAAGGAGTTTGGAGAGGAAGGTTAATTTTGATGGACTTTCTCGTTGAAGATCCACCTTGGCTTTAAATATGTTGTTATGCTTTGTAATTTATTTAGCTGTTGAATCAAATGAAATGTCTCTTTATTTTTGGGGGATGTGAATCCCCCTCTGTACGGAGGTGGATTTATAAAAGTTCATGTTTCTTTCTCCCTTTTCTTTTTTTCTTTTTGTATAAGGTGGATTCTCATTTTGATTCTCGTAAATTGTGTATAACAGAATCTGAAATGATTGGAAAAAAATAACACGTGTTATGCTCGTCGCTTATGCTTGCTGGAAATATGCCGTGATTGGTTTGGGTATTTCTCCGCAATTAAGAAGGATGAGTAATTGAGTGGCTATGTCGCATCAAGCCTGTAACATCCCTTGTTGCTTTATGGATTGATGACTGTCCCCACAAATTAATACGGGTCTTTTCAGGGTGCTTTGTCCTCACTCACACGCTTCCTAGGAAAACTTCTCAGGAAGTCATCCATCTCAAATCAAGCCAAAGCCAAGACGCTTAATCGTGGAGTTTTTCAGTTTAAGCCACCAAAGAAGATCATCTCGTTGGTATAAGTAGTAAAATCAATTCATATAGTTCTCCTTAATCAGATAGTCTCATACCTATACAAATTTGTGATTCCTCTCATTCGGTGATGTAATCGGTTCATTCACGTATTCTCCGCTTTCAAAGTCTGCAAGCCATTTCGCCTCGTTCGTCTCTCAGACCGGCGATCACTCCCCGACTTCGCAATCCCTGGGCGTTACAAAGCCTCTGCTGTGAGATAAATCATTATCAATGATGTAGATTAGGATACTCATTCTATCATAAAAGCCTTAACTAATTCCTTTAAACAGATTGTGATGATAAAATCGTTGAAGTCACACCTAAAAATGCATGTATATATGAACGCAAAGCACCCCACCTCTTTTCCGAAAAATTAATTCATTAACGTAATTTAATGAATAAATAACAATTGAAATGTGCTAAAAAGGATTTGCGGGCGGTAAACAATTTAGAAGATACCTGAACTAATCGTTATATATAGCAAAATTGACAGATTCTCAGAATTGCTGGAATCAGCTGAGCCAAAGCCATATTGAATATATATTTTCTGTGGATTTTCCGTTGACAGATAACCCTTCTCATTAAACAATATCTACAATGGTCTTTCTCAGAGTGGAGAACCAACATCATCATTTTTATAATTTTACTTCTTATGACACTCTGCATGGAACTTCCCATGCGAATTTATTATGTATTGCGAAAAGCTTCATGATGTTTTGGGCAAGAAAGGACTGATCTACAAAAGAACCTTCAAAATAGATAACTGAACATATTATCCGAAAATCACCAGTAGTCCCCACATGAGCACAAGCCGCCTTTAAAGTGGTGAAACCGGTTTGAATCCCTGACAACAATATATCTCCGTTCAACGAGTGATACCAACTTAATGAAGTTGTGGCAATCCACACAGACCCTAAGATTCTTCACAATCTGTATTGGGATTCCAGGATGTGTAGCTACTAACCCAAAGGCAATTGCCAGCCTCTCACTATGTTGAGAAAGAACTGTTTCTTTTTGTTCATCCTCAACATCATGGAACACATAGTTTGTATCAGGCTGGTAACCTGCATCCCTCAAACGGATATTTAACTCCGAAAGTTTTGAGTAAATTTTGTCTGACAAAGGATGCGACATATCGCCAGCCAAGAATGAGTAAGTCTTGTTTTTAACCTCAATCCAGCTGTAGCCAGGTTCTTTTTTCACTTTTCTCCTATCCATCAGATTTCTCACATTGGTTCTCTCTTTCCAGTTTCCTGCTTCAGCATACATATTTGATAGCAGGACATATGCAGCTGAGTGTTGTGGCTGGAGTGAAATAAGTTTTTCAGCTGCAAGTTTTCCAAGCTCTATGTTGCGGTGTACTCGAGCAGCTGCCAAGAGAGTGCGCCACACGGTTGTCGAAGGGGGAAATGGCATCTCATTTATGATATCCATGGCTTTTTCCAGCATGCCAGCACGGCTGTATAGATCAATCATGCAAGAGTAGTGCTCCGCTGTTGGACTAATGTGATGGTCACTAATCATTGCATTGAAGTAACTTTGACCTTTGTCCACAAGGCCAGCATGAGTGCAGGCAGAAATGACACCAACAAATGTCACAGCATCCATTTCCAAGTTTTGCTTCCGCATCTCTTCGAATACCTCTAAAGCTTTGTTGGCCTGGCCGTGCTGTGCATATCCTGAGATCATTGAGTTCCATGAAACTAAGTCCCTCTCCTGCTGCCTTTTGAAAACCTCATGTGCACTTTCAATATTGCCTCTCTTTGCATACATGGTAACTAGGGCACTGCTTACACATAAAGCATTATTTAATCTCATTTTAATTGCACTGGCATGAAATTGTTTCCCCTGTTCTACTGCTGCCGTAGGAGCAGCACAGGCATTAATGATGCTGGAAAAGGTAAACTCATTTGGTTTTATCCCTTCCTTTGTCAATTGGAGGTAGAGTTTAACAGCTTCTTCTGTTTCTCCTGTTTGTGCATATCCTGCTAGCATGGCTGACCAAGCTATTATGTCCTTCACTTCAATTTGCTCGAAAACTTTAACGGCATCAGTAATGCTTCCTATCTTAACATAAGCATCTAAAAGTGCAGTTCCTACTGAAGACGAGCTCTCATAATTGGTTTTAATAGCTTCAGCATGTATTTGAGAAATGAAAACAGCATGTTGCACAGTAAGGATGGCAGAATATGTGAAATGATTTGGTCTAACACCTGCCCTCCTCATTTGTGAAAACAAATTCACAGCCTGTTCAGTGTCACCATTCTGCAAGTACCCAGTGATCATAGCAGTCCACGACACCACATTTCGGCCCCCTTGCATTGATGAAAATACTCTAAAGGCATCATCCATTTCGTTGCACTTACTCAATGCAACCATGAGCGCAGTTATGACGCTTTGGTGAGCAGAAAACCCACTCTTCAAGACCCTACAATGCAGCAGTCTTACTAATCCCAATTCTTTAAGGCTACCAAATAACTTGATGGCAGTGGCAAATGTCAAGTGTGTAGGCTTAGCCCCTGCAAGTTGCATGCGATTAAACGTTTCCAAGGCTTCCAAATCCTGTCCATTCATCACAAGTCCTGCAATCATACTATTCCAAGAAACAGAATCCTTGTTCTCCATATTATCAAAAATAGCTCTAGAATCTCTTAACATCCTTGACTTTGAATACATATTAATCAAAGAATTACACACTGGTGTCACCGTCTCAAAACCATGCTTTACAACCATGGCATGAACCTGAATTCCTCTACCAACCTCACCCTCATTGGCCAAAGCTGAAACTATGGTAGAAACAGTATACTGGTTAGGCCTGTACCCCTCACCTTGCATCTGACAGAAGAATTCCCATGCATGATCCCAAAGCCCATTCCATGAATAACCCACGAGCAAGGAAGTCCAAGACAACACATTCCTCTCACCCATCTCATCAAAAACCCTCTTCCCACCACTAACAGCCTCAGTTTTCATGTACATGTCAACAAGGGAAGTTCCCACACTAACATGGTGCACAAGTCCACGCTTAACACAATGACAATGCACTTGCCTGCCCACCATGCAATCAAAGGAGCTAGTGCAAACTTTCAGAGCAGATGACAAGGTGGACCCATCAGGGGGCAAACCAGAACGGCAAAGGGTCATGAAAATGTTAAGGGCTTCGTGGGTTTGGTCATTGCGGGAGTAACGGAAGAGCAACTGGTTGTGCTCTTTGAGGGCCCTAAGAGGAGTTTGGTCGAACACGTTTTGTGCAATGGGAGGGCCAGTGTCACAGAAAGGGGTTTTGGGATTGAGGGCAAGCGCAGCACGGTGTTGTTGCAGCAGGGAGTGGGAATGGTAGCGTGCAAGTGTGAGAAATGGGTTTGTTGAAGTGTTGGTAATTGCCCTCAGCCTCAATGAGGGATTCAGAGTCATGGGGTTTTGAGAATCAGTGATTTTGGAGAGTAGGTGATGTCTGTTTTGGAATATGTATTGTTGGCAGTAGGCAGTGACAGTGCAGAATGATGCTGGCGGCGGAAGTGGAACAACTGAACTGAAACTGAAACCGAAACTGAAACTGAAACCGCAACTGAAACTGGAACCGCAACCTCAGTATCCATGTTGTTGTTGGTTGTTGCTATGCTTCTCTATTCTGTTGTCTCATGCAGGTGAGGGAAAGACACTGACACGTGGAGTAAGAAGGTAACTCACACGCGTGTGAAATTTTTTTGTTATAGATTTTATAATAATATAAAAAAATATTATAAATTAAAATTTTCATTTATTATTATTCAATTATATTTTAATATATATAAAAATTATTTTTATATTATAAAAGTATTAATATATATATATAGACATAATACTTTATTATACTTAAATCTAAATTATTTTTCCTGGACATAAAACATCTTTTATTTTTTAAATTATTTTAACAAGATCATTTAATAAAAAAAAATTTCAGTTTTCCTATGAATTCATTCATTGAAGCCGGCCCTAATTAATTTATCAGTGAACAAGCAACTTCATCCTTGAAATCATAATGCTACTTAAATTGGTCCCAAAAAAGGAAAAAAACACATTATGTGGTTCCTCATAATTAAAAATTTTAGATAAATTTATCTATGCTCAATAATTTTAAAAGATTTTAGTATGAATTGATGTTTGATAATTTATAAAATAGTTTAAATTCATCTATAATAATAACACAAATAAATTTGTTAAAATACTAAATAGAGATGAACTTATCCTACTTTTTAATTATGAAGGACCACATTATACGTTTCTTTCGATGAGAAATCAACTTTTCTATACTAATTTTCTAATCCATCAACCTGTGTATGCACCCTTAATTTATACTTCATACTTTATTATACTCTCACCTTTTATTTCTCTTTCTATTTTCGAATTTCTTCCTCTTTCATAATCACATTGGCATTTTCCCTTTTTTTTTTTCCTTTTTTTTTGGGTCAGTGACATTTTTACTTCTACAACACAATATTTGACCGTTCACTAGGAAGTGAACCCTTGATCTTCTTTCCATCATTTTGTTGGAGGTATTCTTGGACCATTGTCCTTTCAGTTCTTATTTTCTGTTTTTTCTATAAATAGAAAGAAACAAAAACATTTTTCCTTTCAGGTTTGTTCGCGAATTAGATTTTGCTCACACAAGTGTAGGGAGCTATATTTCAGCGTGCTTTTACTGATTCTTGTGAGTGAAGTTCTTTCTTCTCGCAACTCAAGTTGTTTTGAAAGAAAAGTAAGAGCTAAGAGGAATTGCACTTGCAGCAAAGTAGAAAAAAGAAAAAAAGGAAGACTTTTTGGTGTTAAAGAAGAAACCTTTTTGAAAAGATGATAGTTGAGAGTTCTAGTTGGATTAGGCATGAGGGCATGCCAATTTTCTCCATTGATATTCAACCCGGTGGCCTCAGGTTAGCCACAGGTGGTGGTGACCACAAGGTATCAAAGTTTTGAATTCGGGGTCTTTAGCTTTTATGTTACGTGTTATCCAAGGAACGGGCATAATCCTTTTTTTTTTTTTTTTGTGTCGTTGTTGTAAAACTTACTGAGTGCTGTGAATTTTCCGGCAATGCTTTCAAATGGGGGTTGATTATCTTTTTTTCCCGCCCATTTTCTTATTCCCTTTCTTTTTAATGGATGTCAGAGGAAATTTGCTTTCTTTGAAGTTTTTATTAGTTGAGATTATTGATCATAAGTTTTCTGAAGGATAGAAATTATCACTGCTTTTTCTTGATTCAATTTGAACTTCACTTCATGCGTATTTTATGGTTAAGCATTGGTTTGCATGGTGTGGAGTATCTTTCTCTGTTACATCACTTATAAGAATTGCATCCCAATGAGTTGTAGATTACTTTTCTAGATGACTGATGTGGCCCATAAAACCAAGTTTCCTTGATGCATTCAATCTTGGTGATTGGATCATTATGTTTAAATTTAGTTTCTTGATTTGTTCTATCACTCTGTTGCAAATGAACTCATTTTCATATAATGACATCCTCAACTGTGCATCATGCAGGTTCGTATATGGAATATGAAATCTGTTAGTAGGGACATAGAAAATGATGCCTCTTCCCAGAGCCTTCTTGCAACCCTGCGGGATCACTTTGGGTCTGTCATCTGTGTTCGGTGGGCAAAGCATGGAAAGTATGCCGCATCCGGGTCTGATGATAAGGTAATATTAATTCATGAGAGAAAGCCTGGTTCAGGAACCACAGAATTTGGCAGTGGAGTGCCCCAAGATATTGAGAATTGGAAAGTAGCAATGTTTTTGAGAGGGCACACTGCAGATGTGGTAATGCACTTGCTTTTACTTTTTTTCAACTTTCAACCAGTTAATTTCATGCTGACATCTACACTTCGGAATTGAATGAACCAAAAGTGTTACGTATTCAATTGGCATCATTAACTTGGGATCCATTTGTCCATGTGTAATGTAGGTGGATCTTAATTGGTCTCCTGATGATTCCGTATTGGCTAGTGGGAGTGTGGACAACACTATCCGTGTATGGAATATGAGCAATGGCATTTGCACTGCTGTTCTAAGGGGCCACTCGAGCCTGGTTAAAGGGGTTGCTTGGGATCCTATTGGCTCTTTTATAGCAAGTCAATCTGACGATAAAACTGTCATCATTTGGCAAACTAGTGATTGGAGTCTTGCTCATAGGACAGATGGTCACTGGGAAAAATCAGTAAGCTTCTTATTTTGAAATATTTCCTGACCCAATAAAAGAAGTTAATATATTGCCTTATTAATCTGTGTTCCTTTCAGCTTGCATCAACCTTTTTCAGGCGGCTTGGATGGTCTCCCTGTGGTCAACTTATCGCCACTACACATGGTTTCCAGGAGCCTAGGTATTCTGCCCCAGTGCTTGAGAGAGGGGAATGGTCTGCAACATATGATTTCTTAGGACACAATGCTCCGATCACTGTGGTGAAGTTCAACCATTGTATGTTCAGAAGGGATTTCTCTAATGCTCTGGAAGTGAATTCTGTAACTGTTGGGTTGACCGATGGTGCTTCTAAGACTGGAAGCAAAGAGCCACTGCCTCACAATGTTATTGCCATTGGAAGTCAGGATCAGACTATAACAGTATGGACTACTGCAAGTCCCCGTCCTATATTTGTGGGGAAGCATTTTTTCACTCAAAGTGTTGTAGATTTGTCATGGTATGCTCTTCATCGCTGACTTCGTTTGATATGTTATGTGAATGACTATGATTTCTGTGATTCATCATCTCTGTGAATGACTCTTTAGTACTCTTTCTTTCCATCTTGAAACAGGAGCCTTGATGGATATTCACTTTTTGCATGTTCCTTGGATGGATCTGTGGCTACATTTCATTTTGAAGTGAAAGAACTGGGTCAGAGATTAAGTGAAGTTGAACTAGATGAGTTGAAGAGAAATCGCTACGGTGATGTGAGTGGTTGCACTGCAAACTTAGCAGAAAGTGCGGCACGGTTATTGCTACAAGCCGCTTCTGCCAAGCAAATGCCTAGCAAAAAAGTGGTTTCTGATGTCCAGCAAAACCAGACAATGGTTAAAGCTTATGTTGATGAAGGTGTTGCTGAAAAAAATTCTGTGCCTCAAGTTGATGATGGTAAGAAGAGTAAAGGTCCTATTGGTGATTCGCCAAACAACGCTACAACATCTGGACGGATTTCTGGTGCTGTTAAGCAAATAGAATATATATTACCTGATGGCCGTAAAAGAATTATTCCAGAGGCAGTTGGACTGCCTCTTCAGCAGGAAAGCATTTCAGGTGCAATTCAGCAAGTTCTTGATCTTCTTCCCCAGCTTTCTGATCACAGAAAGGGTGCTGATATTGCTGAAGGCGTAGGAGCAAGCACTTCGGGAGGAGCTCCTAGCAGAAATTCAGATTTAAATGATGTTGGGGTTACCGCTAGTGCCACAATTTCTGGGAGCCTAGTGATTGAGAAGGTTCCACTTTCTGCTGGCGATGGTAGCATTGGTGTGGAGAAGTCGGGAAATTTGATGACTTGTCATTCTTTGGCTGCTTGTAGAGCTAAACTTTCCATTAGGGTATTTGACAATAAAGGTGGGGAAGATGTTCTACCTTTTATTTTGGAAGCACGCCCTATAGAGCATGCTATAAACGACATTGTAGGGGTGGGAACTGGGTCCATGATGAAAGAAACAGAAATTGTGTGCACCAAGGGGGCTCAAACACTTTGGTTTGATAGGATATCAGGAAAAGTCTCCGTTTTAGCTGGCAACCCAAATTTCTGGGCAGTCGGGTGTGAAGATGGAAGTCTGCTGGTAAATTGTTTCTTTTTATTTATTTATTTATTTTTTATGTATATAGTACATACATGGTTTTCTTTTCACTGCTCAACTTCTGTCAACATTTCTGATATATTGCCATTGTTTAATTAGCCATGGTAGTTACCGCATAGTATTGAGCGTCGTTGCTTGTTTTCTTAATACTTCAATCTTCATAATTAATGTTGTTTGAACTTATCTCTTCTTTTCCTTTGGTGTTGTTGGTTTTCTTATGCCTTTTATACCTTGGTACTATCTTTTATAAAACAAATATCCTGCCTTTGCATCGATCAAGTTCTTACAAGTTGTTAATGCATGCATGCCCTGCATATACACGTCACATTGAGGGTGAAACTGCAAACCACTGAATAAAGACATCTGTTGATTCGAATACTGCTTGCACTTTCTTGCTTTTGTTCTGTGCTTTTTCTCCCATTATGTTTTGGTATTCTGAAAAAGTACTGCAAGTTTCAAGTATTCCAAGTGAAAAATAATTACCGTGTAACGTGTGATATGTGATTCAAGCTTTTTTAAACTTGCAAAACTATGGGCACAATATATAGTTGAATGCATGACCATGATGTGAACCTTATGCTTTGAAAATCTCTGTTTTTGGTCTTTTGCTTGTTTTTGAGAAGATTTACACAAAGTCTGGGAGACGAGCAATGCCTACCATGATGACAGGATCTGCAGCAACATTTGTAGACTGTGATGAATGCTGGACATTGTTGCTGGTGACAGAAAAAGGATCGCTCTATCTATGGGATTTATCCAACCGGACCTGTTTCCTTCACGACTCGTTGGCTTCTCTAGTTCCTTCAAGTCCTAACTCAATAGCTAGAGATGCAGGTACTATGTTACCTACGTTTGTTTAGGTATTTGAGATACTTGACTTTTAACTATGATATTGGAGCTTATAATTTATCCCCAACATGGGGGCCACTTCCTTAGTTTTCCCAACAATTGTCATCTTCTTTGGTGGCAGGCTCTATGCATGTTGTTTTAAACTTTTGCATTTCTTTTCAGGAACTATCAAAGTTATATCTGCTAAGCTATCAAAATCTGGTTCTCCTCTTATTGTGTTGGCCTCTCGCCATGCTTTCCTATTTGACATGAGTCTCAAGTGTTGGCTGAGGGTTACAGATGAATGCTTCCCTGCATCAAATTTTGCCAGCAGTTTGGGTTCAATTCAGAGTGGTGAGCTGGCAGCTTTGCAGGTTGATCTTAGAAAATATTTGGCCAGAAAGCCAGGCTCGACTAGGTGTGTATTGATTGGTATCTATCTCGTATATTGCCTGTGCTTGGCGTTGGTCAGTTAGTCCTTGATCCGACAATGCTGTTGGATACTGTATGAATTGTGCAATTATGGGGATATGGAAGATCGGATATATAATAGTAATTCTTGTGACAGTAATTTTCTAATGGTTTGTTCAGTTTCAACATCTCGGTGACAGATCCAGAAAATTTTGATAATGGGAATAAAAATTATATATCAGTTTTAAAAAAATAAATTATATTATGCTCTATTATTTTATCTTATTTAAAATTAATATAGGGTTGAACTTAGTAAAATTATGGGATTAAAAATCTATATCATTATATAATTATTAAAAAAAAAATTCAAAAGTGTTGTGGGGGCATAAGTCCCACCTCCTATAAGATGCATCTGCCCCTGCAATATCTAATTATGAAGCAGTTCATTAATATATCCGAAGAAATACCTTTATATACACATTCTAATTCTATATATATAGAGAGAGAGAGAACAAAGAACCAAACTTTATTCCTTTATCAGTTTATGTCACTCGGTGGGATGTCTACATGCACATATAATTGTTATTGGGCTCTGTAGAAGAGCAAAGTTCACCTAAAAGGCTAAAACCATTTAGAGCAAGGCCTTTCTTACTATTTTCTCCTAATGTTTTTCAGGTCTTCCTTTATCCTTAATTGAAATATCTTTCTTTTGATCCATTTTACCTCATTGGAGCCTCTACTAGTATTTCTCTCACATGACCTAACCACCTTAGGGTGAGCTTTCATCATAATCTCTTCAACCGGGGCAACCTCATCCTTTCCTTGGATACGTTTGCACTCTTCTTTTCTGGTATAATATGTATATGATCATGTGTGGAATATGTCAAAGCATAAGTTGGTTTAAAAATTTGTACAGATATTTACTTTATGTGCTTATTTTTTTGGAGGATGAAGGAACGTGCTTGTCATCTAGGCCTCTGATCTCCTGTTTTGTAATATTATATTCTTCCCCCACCCTCTTTTAGTTTGGATTCTGATGTTTTTACGCACACACTTTCTGTATATCTTGATACAGCGTGACCGATGATGGAGTGCAGACACGTGCTCATCTGGAAACTCAATTGGCTTCTTGTTTGGCTTTGAGATCCCCCAATGAATATCGTCAATGCCTATTGTCCTACATACGCTTTCTTGCAAGGTCCTAATCTATTTCCATTTTTGTTTTAGATATTCTCCAGGTGCAATTTGATCACCTTTTTGTTCTTGCATGAAAACATGCATGCTTCTATGTGCATTTAGTTTCCCATAAAAGGTGCTTCTAAAGAAGTGATGACATTCTCCCTCTTGCTCTAAATGCTTTGTAATGCATGCCCATTTTAGAATATTTTGCTGTTATTTAGTATTATTAAATGATTGCAGAGAAGAAGATGAATTTCGTTTACGGGAAGTCTGTGAAAGTTTCCTTGGACCTCCGGCAGGAATGTACAATGCGGCATTGTCAGATTCAAAGAACTTAGCATGGGATCCTTTTGTGCTTGTAAGACTTTCATCTCAATACTCTTATAAAAAATTTATGTATTGCTTGAACCCTTGTCACTATCTATTAAGTATTAGTCAAGCTGGGAATGGTAGAATGGGACAGAAGCAGACATAATAATTTGTTTCGTGTATTAAATATAGATCATTCTTTAAATTTTGTTATGATTGAGAACTAAAAGATGAGAAGTGCATGAAAGAAAGATTTAAGATTTATTGGCTGATTATATAGGTCCAACAATATGCTTCACAGATTCTGAAAAATGACAAACTCTAATAAGAGGATGCTGCAATTTTAATTGACCAAACACAGCTTCTAAAATTGCAAAATGCAAAATATGTGATCTTTCGTCATCATCTAAATTTTTCTGGGCTCTATGCAGGGAATGAGGAAACACAAGCTCCTTAGGGAAGATATTCTTCCATCCATGGCATCAAACAGGAGAGTCCAGAGATTGCTTAACGAATTCATGGACCTGTTATCTGAATACGAGAATACGGATGCAAATCAAGACCAGAGCAATTCCATGCCAAAGCCATTTTCCAGCGACCAGTCAAATTGAGAGTACTTTGCTCACAACCGATCAGGGGGGAACTGATCCAGCAAAATTGGATCAAGAACATTCTGGCTATGCACTCACAAATGAAGCTAGCTCAGAAGTCCCTATGGCTGATCAAGTGACCAGGATGCAGAAGCAAAGGAATAAGGTTGATAACTAGTGCATCTTACAATTGGAGATGGTATACAGAGTAGGAGTGTATAGTATTCGTAGTAGAAGTGCATCAACGTAGGATGTGGATTAAGTGGCATGAAATAATGAATCTTGTTACACATTTTATGATACATGTACCCCTTATAGGAAGTAGTTATAATCAGCTTTCTGCTGATGATCTAGAGTTCTCCCCCACTAACACATACTTCAAATCAAATGGTGCCAATAGTTTACCTTAATGGAACTCAACTTGGAGCTTGCTTCTTGTGCAGTGTATTAAAGGAAACTAGAGTCTCTTCTTAGTTCAAAGAGATCCTACATTTTATTGGCTTCTGCATGTGGCAACTTATGATTGTGGTATTTGTTTTCTATGGAGTAGGAGCATGGTGTTGGCCCAAAAGAATTATAAAACGAAACTTTGGTTAAACCGACTCCAACACCCATGATATAAGCCCCATTGGGATGAATCAATGAAATGAGGACTGTAACGTGGCCTGTTTGACCAACATAAATTTGCTTCACAGCAAAACAAACCAATAAAATAAAGTGCATGTGTTGAGCACTTGAACTGGGTTAATAGACCTCACTTGCAACCCAAAAAAAAAAAACTACCTGTGTCCACCCAACATATACTTTCACATAAATTCTTACATAAGCACAATGAGTTTAACACATTTAAACATACAATAAAAGTAAATCATATTATCTTTATATAAATACTCACTTATCTTTGGATCTCTAACTTTCTTGTGAGTATACCTAAGAATGAATTATTAAAATTGTGCTTATACAATAATTTTTCATGTTTATATTCATCTGAGAAGTACAACCGAAAGTAGCAACTTGTGCACATTGTTTGTATGATTCAGTAAGTATAATAGAAAACATTGTAGAGCTCTCTCAACCATTAAGTGCATTCATTGAAAAAAAAGAGGGGGGGGGGGGGGGGGGGGCTGGTTCTAAGTTGCCATCATTATGTTGGTCGGTTTAAGGTAAGTCTCATGGAACTATCAAATGTGAACAATTTTCAGTTCGAAGTGAATGACTAGCCTAAAGAGTTATGGAGAATATATATCAAATTTGTTTTATGGTGAAATGCAAACTAGTTATGGAGTATATGTTATGTTAGAGCGGTCACTCCCATTCGTCTTTCTGTTTTCTAGGAATGATTTTCCCCCCTTTTTGGGTTCGTATGAAATTAATGTTTAAGTAGTAATTAAACACCGATTTCGTAAAATAAAAATTGATTGTTCCTCCTTAAAATGCGATAATGATGATCTTTGTAGAATTTGATACATTAATTTTATAAGTTGATATTACTTCTTTATATAAAACATATAAAACAAAACGAATTTATTGTTGGAACAGCAGTAGATGATCTGCATTTTTCAGTTATGAAAAATAAAAAATAAAAACAGAAGCAAAAAAAACTGAATTGTATGTTTAAATACAGCTTATTTTGGGAAATATATAATCGATCTTTTTTAAAGAAGAGATATCTTAGAAACTGTTGATTATAAATTGTTTAGAGCCTAGAATAAATTAACTTATCTAACCACAGCTAAATAATTATTTCATTGCCAAAGTACAAATTAAAATCATCCTGAAATGATATTCATCTTTACTATACGAGAAAGAAATTGACTACTTGAGGGACTTGCTTGTGGCCATAAGGTCCTTCTGTTTTGCATTTTAATGTTTTTAAGCTTTATTATTTCAATACCTAAAAGTAGATATCCAATTGAAACACTCACTCTATTTTTATTAGATGTGATAAATTGATAAAAAAAATATGGATCACTATCACATCTCATAATAATAATATGAATATTCTAATTGGACACACATTTTTAAGTATTAAAATAATATTTATTATTATTTTTTTCCCTCATCAATTTGTTCGGCTGGATAATATTTCTTTATCACGTTCAATAAGTATGCCTGTTGCTACTTGGCTTTTCAGTAAAGGTATTTAGAGCTCGCAATCAATGAAATGGAGTGGTTATATTACTTTTATGGGCTGGCTACTAACATCTATCACTGTCCAAATCCAGCTGGCTCAAGGACGTCCTAGCACATGGTTCAAACACTCATCAGATTTAATTCAGAAGCAATCAGCAAAAAGGGGGTTGCTGGCTGGTGGCTGGTTGCTGGTGGCTGATGGCTGGTGGCTGATGGCTGCTTACTAGCTTGTTCAGGTATATATTCCTTTCTATCAGTAAGTAAGCGTGCTTCATCTCTAAAGTTTTAAAATTAATTTTTTAGTCTCTGAAACTATATATTGTAGACCAATTTAATCTCTAATCAAATAATTATCAGTCAACCGTTATATTTTGCTGACGTGGTACGTTAACAAGCCCAGTCACCTCCCGTGCGAACTCTATTACCATCTCTAGTTGACCTCATTACTTGTCAGTCGAGCTCATTCTCCTCTTGACTGAGCTTAATTGCCATCTCTGGTGGACCTCATCACTTGTCATCCAAACTCTGTCTTCTCAGCTAAACTCACCTCCTCCTGACCAAACTCCATTTCCTCTCAAACCAATTTCACATTCTCTTAACCGAACTCATTTTTCACCTCTGCCTCCTCCAAGACTAGCTTTATTTCCCCTTGGTTGATCTCTACTTCCTCCTAGCCGAGCTCCTTTGCCATCTCTAACAGTTATTTGACCAGAGATTAAAGTGACCTACGAAATACAATTTCAAATGTTAAAGAGTTAATTTCAAAATTTCAGAAACTAAAGTGAAGCATGTAATTTCAGAGACCAAACTAACACTTTACTCATATTTCATTTATTGTGGTTTATTCTAAATCTTATCTTATACATACATATATTTCTAATTTTAAAATTATTTTTATTGATTTGTATTGTATGCAAGAGGAAGGCAATGTAGCGTGTTAAAAATTCATATGATGATGATGATGTTCAAGCACGCGAGAAGAATAAGCAGTTAGATGGTCGGTGCAAAAACCTCCTAATTAATAATGAGCATCTTTTAAAAGAACAAATTAGGACGTGCGTACGGTTCTTTGACGTAATCAATTATTGCTTGCTTATCATCCCTTGGTCAACTTTCCTCAATCAAAATCCCAAATTAAAAGATCGAACTGCACACTCCAGATGCCGTATCTGGCAAGCTAGTTAAATTTTATCCTAACAATTTGTTCTATGATATTCAAGGAGGCACAACTACTAGTAATTATCCCTGGCTTTATTACAAGAAAAATGAATTTTTCCAATGATCGATATCAGGAAAAATTTATTGGTATTTTCAATAGTTACTTAATATAAAAATTGCTTTTTCTAATATTTTTAGTAGCATTTAATTGTTGAATATATATATATATGTGCGCGCGCGTGCCCGTCCGCGCATGCGCTTTTGATTTGTTCAATATATATTTAACTGCCAATGTTAGCCAATATATCACGACAGTCTGCGCATTAAATTAGCAGCATGTTAATTAATATGCCCACTTTGACAACGCCATACTTAATTGATACCATGTTACTATTAATTTGAAGCATTTATGATCCATCACATTATACGCAAATCTACATGACGGTGTTATTTGCACTATGCTGTGCACGCGTGATTAATTAGTTTATGTTTAGGGTTTGTAATCGATGTTCCCATTGTAACAAAAGAAAAAGGTTTATGTTGAAACTTCACAATAGTGACTTCACATGCAACTTGGATCTTGGAAGAAAAATCCTAATTGAAATTGAAAGAGTATTGTCTATTGTCTGGTGGGAACACTTGGAACCAATCGAAAAACAATTTCCTGCTCCAGCTTTGCTATGTTTTGTAACGAAAACGACTTTTTAAATTTATTTATTTATTTAAGCACTGATATTTAATTATTTATACAGAAATTATCCTCAAAGTTTACAAAATTTACTTTTTAATTAATTAATTAATTTACTCCTATTTAATTCTCTTTCATTCATAACTGCTTCGTTTAGCACGAAGTTATTATAATAAAATTATATAATCATCTACGAACAAAAATTCTTAAATTTAAACTCCACCACTCGTGCACTAATAATCAAAAATATATCAATAAAGTGATTCAATTTCCCTTCACCAGGGATGCTTATTCACTTATATTCACGCATAACTGGTTTTAATATTTCTTACTATTATAGTAAGAATTTAATTGTCATTCATTAGATTCTTCTATTTACATGATCTTTTAAACATAAAATTCATTCATATTTATGGATGTAACAATATATAATTAGATATCTATATATTAAAATTAAATCTTTAGAATCATATCCTTCATTCCTTCTAAAATAATGGGTAGATATGGGTGCATAGAAATATTAATGATACCTGGCTCAAGAATTCCGTTTTATCAAATAATTTGGAAGAAAATGTTAAATGTAAAGGAACTAATTAAGCTTGAGGGAAACTATTTTGTAACGTTGTTTCTTGGCCATATTTAGCTTGTTTATTGATTAGAAATTCTATATTCAGAAGAAATATTATAATGGTAATTTTAATTCCTGAAATTAAAAAATTACCAATTTATTTTTTGAAATTATAAAAAATTATTTAATTTAATTTTTAATATAATATATATGAGGATTAATTTGAATGAATAAAAGGATTAATCTGGATTACTCCCTATAATTTCAGGAGCTTGATTTTGTGCCTCGGCCTAGGACATCCAAGTGGATAGAGCTTCAAAACATGTCATTGAAGTGGCCATATGAAAGTCTTGGGTTTTGAAAGTCTAGTTGTTGGCTTTGGGAGGAGCTCAGGCGGCTGAGTTGGTCTCCGATGGTTATGCCGGTTCGTTTTTGTGTGCACCCTTAATGACTTCCTCTATCCATGTTCCAATGATGTTTCTTGCAGGGACGGCTATGATCAGTTGATTGCTTCGAAGGTGGTTCAGATTCCATGTCTCTTGGAGCTAAACACTACCCTAAAATTGATGAGGCCCCTTTGGTGAGGGAGGTTGAGTTGTAATTGCGCCTTGTTGAGACCAAGGAGAACTCATTTTGGTGGTTTTTTTTACTCCCAGTTACATGGCTTGTGGCTTTTGGGCAGTTTTGGGTATGTAGTGCTCTGATGGTTTTTTTGTTTCTGGATTGTATCGCTTTTGTTATTGTATTTGGTTTGGGTAGTTTTAGCATTCGATTTTGTCACGTGAAACTCTCCTTCTACTTAAACTTCTCTCTTGAAAGAATTATACAATATCTAATTATTAAAAAAAATTGATGATTTCTTTATTTTATAAACTTAAGCGCGTATATTATTTTAATAACTAAAATGAACTTTTACTCAAATCTTGACCATATGCATGGGACCTGAAATAACTAGTTGTGTGATGATTTTTGTAGCTCACTAGCTACTACAGTCTACAGCCTTATTTTAATTTGTTTCTCTTCTTGGTGTATATACAAGCTAGAGAGAGCAAAATAGGCCACCTTGCGTCTCGACTTATTTCGACCTGTAACAGGTTGACCTAAACGTGAGTTGAGAAAAGTTAACCAAGTTTTTTGAAAAATGATTTGAAACTGTCATCTTACCTTAGTTTCAGATAAATATAGTGGTAGACCTATAAATCAGCCTAAAATAGAAGGAAGTAATAATAAAAATAAAAAACATGAGTTGATGGGTTAGTTGGTTGAAATTGAACAGAAAATATGAGTAGACAATGAGTTGATTACTTGATTTGCTTCACCCAGTTAATTAAATTAAAAATTAAGATAATGACCAGTTAAATGAGCCCGTGTAATGAGCTAAAAATAAAAATAAAAATAAGAGTAAATTATATTGATTTTTCCTGTATATGTTTAATATAATGGCATTCATATAATTGTCAACATGAGTGTTGATCAACATTTTTTTTATTTTATAAAATTATCACTAGTGCACACCGATGTTTGTTAATTACACTAACCTCATTTATATATATTAATTTGTTAATTTAAGTAACAAATTTAAAAAGATAATATGCGACATATATATTATTACTAGTGACAATTGTAATATTTTGATAATATTTTAAGTGTATTTGACTAAAATACTGCATTTTATTATGCTATAATTTTAAGTTTTATATTCATGTGATAAAAAGTATTATATTTAATCAATACATTAGATCAATGTAATTTCAATGGCCATAAGGGAGAACAAATCAATATAGCTTTAGTAGACTTTAGTGATAATTTTATAAAATAAACCCGTGTCAAAGAGCAATTATACTGCACCTCATAGAGATAAGCGTAATTTAGGCTAAAAAGGTCTGACAGACCAACGCATTTAATTGTGTTCAACTTGTATAGCACAGTATGCAAGACAGATTAGATGACACGCTTGTAAAAATGGATTGAGAAATATAATTTTACTTGCCATTTTTTCGAGTTAAAGGAGTTGAGCCGCCATACCGAATTGGTGCTTCAAATACCATTTTGTTCTCTCAACAAACATTATGTACAAATTAAAGACGTACGAATTAGTTATTTGGAATTTGGAAATGTGAAGAAGAGGACGAGTACGGATGTAGTTCTGTCGCTAATTAAGAGCCTCCAACCACTAGCTCTTGGAGGTTGCTCTTGTGACACGATTTGATGACATAATTTTCACCATTCATTGTTGAAGATTTACTTTACTTACTTTCATAAAAATAAAAATAAGGTGGCATCATCTTTTGTTTTGTTATTACTTTCAGAATTTTCTAGCTCGCAAAGATATTTCGAACGAACAGTTTATTCGGCTACATGTGAGAAATTATCCCAAACATTTATGACGATTGTGAAATGGCTCTTTCAGTTTCACTTTTTCCTTCTCAAAATCCAGGCGTATGAAATGGAGTATTTGCACATATTAGATTTCTAAAAATTTTATTTTATTTAAATGATCCTTGCTTAACAAACTTTACGTTTTAACATCGAGCTGGCTAGCGTTTTGAATCTATTATCTGAATCTCCTTAACAATAGTTTATCACGTTTTAAATTTACTAGACATAATTTTTGACATTATCCTTGTTTTTAGGGGGGTGGCGTTGATACATATAATAATTCAATAAGACACCAATGCAAGTGCCAGAACCAAAATCAAAATTCAAAAGACATGCGCTTGCTATGGTATATATACACACAGAATTATAAATGCACCTTGGAATGCGGAAAAATAATACCAATAAGAATATTTTCTAGATTTAGACTGGGACTGATCATGTACATGGCAGTTCAATTAATAGGACCTATAACCTAGTCCTGGTAACAAGTGATATTTGGGCAAGTACTAATTTGGGAGTACTGTTCAACTAGCTAGTAAAATCATTTATGATTAACTTTGATTATTATTCACTTGACTCAATTACAAACACGAGATAGAAGAAAAAAGGGAAAACAAAAAAAAAAAGTCTTAATTAACTTCACTATCACCTACAGCTTATGCCCGTCCCATGCATAATTAATTGCTCTCTATGATTGTTTCTCTGCCTATATGAAATGGCAGTTCCATCCTGCCACACCATATTGTGCCTGCCTCATCTGGAAAAGCTTCTTTGGCTAATTTCTTTGCTGTTCTCACACATATACTTTTCCTCTAATGGAGGTTGGAAGCGTACTCAACTTTCTTCAGGACAAGACCATTTTAGTTATTGGAGCCACCGGCTTTATAGCCAAAAGTATGTTCCCCTTCTCACCCTCTTCTCTCTCTCTCTTTCTTTCATTCATACCTATAAGGTGCTAACATGCATACTTTGTCTTATATATGTTGGTGGTGTCTTTGTTGGTGGTATGTTTTATTACAGTTTTTGTGGAGAAGGTATTGAGGGTTCAACCAAATGTTAAGAAGCTTTATCTTCTCTTAAGAGCCGCAGATACCAAATCTGCCACTCACCGCTTGCACCATGAGGTACAAAATGGGCGTATATAATTTTTGCTTTGCGCATGAAAAGCCAATAATATTGGTGGTTTGTGCATTTTCTCTTCATTTTATTTGATCTGTTTTACTGTGTGGGTGCCATACATAAAGGGTAAACTGCAGTTTACTGGTTTGACTTAGAAATTACTTTGCCTCCAACAACCTCATTGCATCATATTCATATCATTTTCAAATTTCTCCCCATCATTAATAAAGTCTGAGCACACACTACTTTAATCTTCCACTGTACCAATGTAGCTTAAATTCGTGCTGAATATTTATTTTGTTTAATTATTTTTACCTGTAGATCATAGGCAAGGATTTGTTTAATTTGCTAAAGGAAAAGTTGGGTGCAAATTTCAAGTCCTTTATATCGGAAAAGTTGACTCTAGTGCCTGGAAACATTTGTTGTGAGGACTTGGGCTTGGAGGATTCCATTCTGCGGGAAGAGATTCTCAATCAAGTAGATGTAATTGTTAATTTGGCTGCAACTACTAACTTCGATGAAAGGTGCATACATATATGCTTAATTAGTAGTGATCATGGACTTTTTTACAAGCTATAAATATTTGTATTATTTATCATAGATTTTGTGTTCTTTTCATCTTATCCCTTTTCTCGGACAACTTTATTCCTTGCTCCCTTGAAAACATAGATATGACATAGCGTTGGATCTAAATGCCTTTGGAATCAAGCATGTAATGAGCTTCGCTAAACAATGTAGTAAACTCAAAGTGCTCGTCCAGGTATCAACAGGTTAGTGCATCAATTAATGTCAATACCAAACCCAAATGGTGTGTTAATTAATTAGAAAAGGCATTGAATTGGTCCCACACTGTCGATTAGCACAATGATTATTGTTACACCCTAATTTCAGCTTATGTATGTGGTGAGAGAGGTGGACTCATATTAGAGAACCCATATCAATTGGGCGATTCACTGAATGGAGTGCGTGGATTAGACATCGATGCAGAAAAGAAAATAGTGCGCGACAAATTGGTCGAGCTACAAGATCAGGGAGCCACAGAATATGAAATTAAGCTGGCCATGAAGGACCTAGGCATTAGCAGGTTTGTGAAGCTATCTACATATTATATTAATATAAGTCATATGGTTTGTGCTTTAAATTTCTCCACTAGCATATCTCTGCGCGCGGGAGTATACCCCAACTACTTGAGCTGAGATAAAAGTACCAAGGTGATTCATCTGGCATCGTAATTTAATTTCTTACCATAATGGGTCTTAACCTGCTGAAAAAGCTGAGCAACTTTGCTGCTTTAATTAATACACGTCATTATTTGGTGGCCCATTACTTAGAAACCAGTGTGTATATTTTGTATATCTTTTGAGCCAGTGAAAATTACATCTTCTGAAATCGTGTCTTTTTTTTCTTCCCCTTATTAATCACTTCTTATCACATAAAAATTAATATTTAATAATATTTAACATTTTAAAATATTTACTAATTAAATATGTTACTCATCCGATCCTTTAGGTGATAATAAATTCAACAATTAATAAAATAAAAAAGGAAACATGAAACATGATTTGTAGACAAATAACTTCACTCCCCATGTCACCTTGATGATAAGTTTAGCTGGTTATATTGGAAAATAGAGTCATTGCTTCGTAGAGAAAGAAATTATCTTTTTATATAGCATCTTCACCTTTTAATATCTTTTTAGTATTATTTCCTTTTTTTATCTTTTAAAAATTGGTAGTTGAGATACACATGAAAGAAGAAAATACTCTTCCTCCAGATATATATTAAATTTATTTAGAAAAAATACCCCAACAATGTATTTTCAGTTTTTCACAATGATATAGGAAACACTTGTAATTGTAATAATAAAAAAAATTGGCTGATAAAAAAATAATAAAAAATTTGATGGTGAAAAAAGGATCCTTGAGGAGATTTATGGAGTAAACAAGAATGAGAGAAATTAAACGGTCTTTCAAATTAGCGATAAATAAAATTATGCTTTGACAACTTTAAGCTAGTATTTTAGCTTTAGATAGCAGTTAATGGTAAGTCTTTTCTACTGCATAAATCTAAAATATAACTTCATAAATAGTCATACTATAATTCTATTAACACCTAATAATTTCTCCAACAATGACTCGTTATATTGACCAACGACAATACTTTCGAATTTCCCACACATAATCTGTTTACATCGGCTTCGTTGTTTTTGTTTTCTTTCATCATGCACCCAAACTAATAATAATAATAATAATAATAATTAGTTTACATCAGTTCCCATGCAAGGAGTGATTTTAGGACCCACACAAGAAAGGTGCTTACAAGAGTGGGCATTGTTATTTCAAACTATTTAATTAAAATATTTACTTAATTATTATTAAATATAATAAATTGATAAAAAAAATAAAAATTACTGTCATATCTACTAATAATAAAATAAAAATCCTAATTAAAACTTACACGTTGAAATAATATTTTTCATCCCGAGTTGAAGTAACTTCTGTGTACGAAATATGGTGGTGATAGAAATACACCCGTGTTAGACATTAACTGCCAAGAGGAGTACGTGTCCTCTGAATAGTTTGCAGAGCCAGAAGGTGGGGACCAAGGAGGGAAACACCCAAAAATATCAGCTGATTAGGATATATTTACTTTATAATTATTAAATTTTAATATGATTTTGATGTTCATATATTTCAATCATATATTATAGTTAATGATTATAAAATAGGTATTTTAATCAACACTTACCTCTTAGATATTCAAATAGCATCACTCAAAAAACACCATATGTATCATCATATAAGGTTTAAACTTTTATTTCAGATAATTTTATAATATAATATCAAACTCTTTACCACCAAATAGTTATAAGGTCCATCTTTATTATTTCTTTTTATAATGAACTCTTCACATTTAAAGTAAAAAAATAATACTCACATAAAATCATTTATACGCGTCTATTTAGATTTCACAACTAACACTTGCTAAAAGAACGAATGGTTCTTCTTGTGCGAACTGAGCACCAAATTTTGTTTTACATATGGTGTCCTGTTTGACAAGAGCACCAAAGATAAGTGGGTGAAAAACGTGAAGCAATCACGATGAAGGCCTTTAGGCTTTCCGTCCCTAATTAAGTGAGTCCAACCATGAACTTCAAAATTGGAATTCAAAGAACGCGTGGCGGAACAGGTGAGCTGGACAATGACCTCTCCACATATGGACCCACATTCTCTAAGGCATTCAATTATACAACAACATAAAGGCATTTGTGGATTGACTTACAAATCACATTAAATAAAAACTTTAAAACATCTAATTAAAAATTAAATGTTAGGACTAATTAATGCCCGTTGCTGTTAGTTAAGGCTTAGTTATGAGTTTGTTAGAGTTAGTTTCACTATGAGCTGGCATCTGTTATAGAAGGATTATCTCAGTGAGTATATAAGGCTAATCCTTGTGTAATGAATCATTATCTACTGAAATACAAAATGCATCCCATCAGTTTCATTTCATCCTCTCTCTTCTCTTTGAACTCACACACCCTAACATTAAAAGATGACTACTTATGTATCATTACTATGATTCTTTGATTTTTTTTTTTTTCATTTTAGCTATTCATTTCCTTATATTATCGGAGTTTGTATTATAAGAAATTATAAGGACCAACACATACTTCACATAATTGTGTTACATTTCCTGATCAGGGCAAAAGTATATGGATGGCCAAATGCATACGTATTTACGAAGGCAATAGGAGAGATGCTCGTGGAACATTTGAAAGGAAGCCTACCCACTGTTATTTTGCGTCCTACTATCGTTACAAGTACATACAAAGAACCTTTCCCTGGTTGGGCTGAAGGTGTAAGGTAAATTCCTCATTTAATTTGTCAAATGTCAAATAATGTCATGACCAAAAATAAAAATGTAAAATAATAAATTAATTAAGTATTTAATTTTTATATACTGATAGTGTAAAACTTTTTATATCGTCATTCAATCATATATTACTATATCAATAAAAATAGTTGATGAGTTTCATCACATCCATTACTTGAAAAGTCATTTAAATAGGATAATTTGATTGTACAACAATTTTACATCGTCAGTAAATAAAAATTAAACCCATTAATTAAATATTTAATATCCCGTTAATTGCAATAATAGCTATGTACATGATACAACTGAATTTGTGTGGGTTGATTTTATTGGTCAATAATGACAGATTTGTAAACTTCAAATTTATAATGTGACAATGAGTCAATAACCAAATAGTATGACAATTTAGTATAAATAAGAAACGTTTGACTTCTTCTTTTGTGCTTGTTACAGAACCATTGACAGTTTAGCTGTTGCTTATGGGAAAGGAAAATTAACATGCTTCCTTGGAGACATCAATGGAGTTGTCGATGTGGTGAGTGGCCTCATGAAAGTTGTTGCTGTTATATGTTCAGATTTAATTTCTGCATTTGTGAATTCATCTAATTAAGTAGCATCAATTTTAATATATATAAGCAGATACCAGCTGACATGGTGGTGAATGCAATGCTAGTGGCCATGGTGGCTCATGCAAATCATCCAAGTGATATCATATATCATGTGGGTTCCTCTGTTAGAAACCCAGTTAGGTACGTCAATCTCCAAGACTACGGCTTAAGGTATTTCACTGCAAAACCCTGGATAAACAAGGATGGAACAGCCGTCAAGGTTGGCAAAATTACCGTATTCACAAACATGGCTAGCTTCCGAAGATATATGTTCCTTCACTATCTGCTTCTGTTAAAGGTTCATCAGATATCTCTCAACTTTATTATTATATTTGTTGATCAACTAGCTAGGAAATAAAGGTGCTAACAGCTATTGCATTTAATAGGGGCTAGAGCTGGTCAATACGGCATTTTGCAAGTATTTTCAGGGAACATATCAAGAGCTCAACAGAAAGATTCAAACTGTGATGCGGTTGGTGGAGCTTTACAGGCCTTACTTGTTCTTCCGTGGCATGTAAGTACTGCTTCATATATGCTTCACTTCAATGCCAATACTGTTATTGGTATTACACTTTGTTATTACGTTGGTCATTGACATACCAGTTCTGTTGTTGGCACACATGTTCACTAGACATCATTGAGAGATATGGAAAATCACGTGTTAATAACGCATGGAAAATCATGTATTAATAACCAGAGATTTTAGTTGCATTACTTGTGAATCTGTCCGTACGAAAATATGAAGAACTATCCGTTAATAATTAGAGATTTTTATTATTTTACCGGTGAATTTGATAAAGGATTTCACATCTAAATTAGTTATGACATAAATGGGTCTCTAAAATAAGAGTACAAAAGCATTTCTCTTGACATGCACTGAAACAGAGAATGCTGTGGCAAACAGATTTGATGATATGAACACGGAGAAGTTGCGAATGGCATCAAGACAAGGAGAGACAGAGACAAATTTGTTTTACTTCGACCCCAAAGTGATTGATTGGGATGATTACTTTATGAACACCCATATCCCCGGCATTGTCAAGTACATTTTCAAGTGATACACTGATATTGTACTAGTACTGCACTATAAAGTGATTTGTGAAACTGGTAATCTTACCGAGTTCAAATTTGTTCTCGAGTCATTGAATTTTAGTGGTGTTCTTTGTTTATCGACGGGAGTGTGCGTAATTGGTGTCAGCTTGCTGGCAAATAAGTTTGAAAACTTTTATAGTGTGCTAAGTGTCATTTATCTTGCTTACTTTTATAGTTACTGTTCCAAATTTATTTCATCATTGATTTGCTGGTTGCAATCAATTTGGGTTCTTTTCATCCATTTTTCAATTTTTTTTTCTGTTCCCTCCTTTCTTCGGGATTAACAAGGATAAGGGAAAGCCAAAGGGGAAGATTAATTGTTATTCATTCTCCTTTACTCTTTAACAATGCAACTAGCCAACTGTTTCTTTATATGTGGGGTCATGCAATGAAGAAAGCAAAACAATATCTTCCCACATGCATTTCAAGAGAAGGTAAACGGGACACGTGACTGAAGTTTGAAGGCCAGTAATATTGAGTAAGAAAATGAATGACTTGACTTTCATTGATTAACACAAAGGCTATATATAGTACATGGGTTTTAGGACGTTCTGAGTAACTTCACAGGTAATATGTAACTAACTAACAGCTTGTGTTTATAACTACCACCGTAGTACAATGTTAACTGTACATCAATAACTAACTCGGGGTTCATCGTCTCCGGTTGAGTACGTACAATTTCTCTCTGGGCAGCTCAGTGCATGCATCTAACGGGGTCTAGGAAGAGAAGATATATGCAACCTTAATCCGCAAATAAGGATGTTTCTAGTGATAGAGTTTCTCTAAGTTCCTTTAATTATTGAGGTTGCAAAACTTCTATCAATGCAAGCTTTTCTCAATAGTCAAATACTTTTGTTTAGAGAAAGTGGTTATTGTATTCAAGTTCTCCAAGGCTAGTAATGAAGATTGATTGACAAAGCAGCGGAACTGAATTTAAAGGAATCAAAAGAATGTAGCCTCTGAAGCCATATCTTAATTTTGGTCCAGGATATGAAACCATATATTTTTTTTTTGGGTCAACAGATATGAATCCTTGAAATCCTTGAGCTTCCAATGGGACTCCAAAGCTGCTCATTGAACAAATCCTAACACGGAGGATAGGAATGTACACAAGAAAAACTGTCGGCAAGAGCCGTGACGATATTTAATAGTGTTTTTCAATATTTCAATAATTACAACGATTTAGTATATAAAAAAAAATTATCAAACATTCATAAAGTGCTATATATATGAGACAAATCTTAGAAGATTCATAATTTATATGTTTGTTTTATGGTAACTTTTATTGTATGATTATTAAAGTACTATTAACTTTTAAAAAGATTGAGCGCAGTGATAAGCGAGCTCTACTCTTACAGAAAAGATTATAGTTTAAATTATAGAAAAAGAAAATATTCATGAAGACGACTAGAGATATGTTTTGAACATAGCAAAAGAAGAAATGACAGGGAATATAATGGTCAATTTTAAGCAAATTGTGATTGGAAGCAATTTAAAAGGAAAGAATGAAATGAAAAGGAAAAAAAAAAGAGGGACACCACTCAACTAGCTAATATGACAATCTAATCCAAATAAGTAATCGTATATTTCTTCCTTTTTGCTTGTTACACAACCATTGACAGTTTAGTTGTTGCTTATGGGAGAGGAAAATTAACATGCTTCCTTGGAGATATTAATAGAAGTTGTGGATGAGGTGAGTTGCTGCATGAAAGTTGTAACGATTCCTAATCTGATTTCTCAAAAATCTTCTATCTGATTTGTTTTGCTTCGACCCTAAAGTGATCAATTGGGATGATTACTTTATGAATGTCCATCCATATCCCTGGTATCGTCAAGTACATTCTCAAATGATCCTGTAGCTATTACTGTACCGAAAAGTGATTTGTGAATCTGGTAATTTTATTAAGTTCAAATCTGTGCTATAGAGGGATTGAATTTGAGTGATGTTATTTGTTTATCAAGGGCAGTGTAATTGGTATCAGCTAGCATCTGCCAAAAATGTTTGGAAACTTTGAACAGTGTACTAGGTATCTTATATCTCGGTTTTTGGTCTCTATTAAATGTCAATAAAATCGATAACTTACCGGACAAAACTTCTGTACATCAGTTGGCACTGGGCCTATTGCAAATGCAACCTCAAAGTTATTGGTCCCTATTCATTCTCCTTTACTCTTTAACAATGCAATTTGGCCAACTGTTCTTATAATGTGTGGGCGTCATTCAAAATAGCAAAACACAACAATATCTTCCCACATGCATTCAGGAGAAGGTAAGAAGGACAGATGACTGAACTGAAGTTTGAATGCCTGGGACCCTTGGTTCATGAACTCCTGTCATTATATATCTCTTACAGAGTATATGCATTTCTACCTGAAGTTACTTGGATTTATTGAGGTTGTAAAACTTGCACAAATGCAAACTTTTTTTTTTCCCTATTTTTTCTAGCATTACAAATTTATGATTGTGCCAAGTACTTTATCATAATCTTGTTCCTTGACACCATGAAAGCACTCTCACGAATTGATGTGGCGCCAAGACCTCAACCCCTAAAATTGATTGCGTTGGCTTTATTTGTTGAGTGTCTCTTCTTCGGGTTGAGTGGGCTTAGCTCTTGTTCTATGGTGGCTATGATGAATGCAACCCTTTATGTATGTTAGATGTGGTTAATTGCTTATGATTTCAAACATCAAGGAAATAAAATTGTAGGTGTAATAGTAAGAATTTGATCCAAGTAGTGGTATTAGGAAATTTTTCCTTAACATTGAAGAGAGCGTAAACACTTAGTGCAGCGAAACACATTGAGTAAGCATGAAATGTGAGTGGAAGTGAAACGCTGTTTGGGTGAGAGTGGCACGCGTAGATAGGGTTTGGTGGCTGATACAAAGTCAGAAATACAGAAATATTAAGACATATACTTATTTAGTGGTGGAGACTAGAGCAGAGAATAGAAAAATTTAGGATAGAGATACAAAAAAATTTTGTATCTTCAAAAAGTGAAGACAGGATACAGAGACAGAAATTTAATATTTTTTTTTCAATAATATCTCTATACATATTTAATATTCCCTATATGTCCTCAAAATCATAGGTGGTGGTGCAATAGGCGTGGTTCGGCGACCTGCTGGCAGAGGTCCAACGGCGGTACATAATGTCTTTTATCATATATTTTTTGTCTTGTCCCTGTGTTTTCAAATAAAATACGAAGACAATTATCATGTCTTGTATTCTACAACCAAATAGGATATAGTAACAATTTTTTATGTCTTCGTCTTCACTATTTCTACTATCTCTGTCTCCACTATCCTGTATCAGCTACCAAACACTATCTTAGTGAGTGATAATGAGGAGATAAAAGGTTTTGAGTAAGGATGTGATCAATATACTAGGCTTTATCATGGAAGGTGCGTGTGCGTGTGTGTGTTTGAAGGGGTGTGTGTATACTGTTACTGGTGTGTGGGGGGTGTTTGTGATATTCGTTTGGATGTTTGGGATTTGAATTATGGTTGCAGATTTCGTAATTCTAAAATTTTAAGAATGTAAGGACCATGAAAAAGGAATCCATGCAGACTTCAGGGTCAGGACTATATTAGCTAATGCTCTTTAGTTGGTTAGAACACCGGAAGTGTAATGTTGATAGTCACAACTTGTGAGGAAATTAATCAGATGGCTGGTGTTGTATGAATAATTGCCGGTAGTGTTTCAGTAAATGCTCGTGTGTTTGGCTGCTTTCATGGGCCGTCTCAACGTCGGTATTGATAGCAATGTCGAAGGGGCAGCATTGAGTCAATCATTTAAAACCGTTTATCTTGTCATAGAAATTTGTATTCAGATTTATTATTGTTTTATATATACTGGAACAAAGACAGGTTTGAAATCTCAAGCCGAACAAATGACAGCTAGAGGAAATCAAGATCCAGAGGTTCACAAGCATTACATAAACAAAATACGCCAATATCAGGACCCATAACGTAAATTCTATACAATTACACACCTAACAGAAAACATAATCATTGTGTAGAGACACCACAGCCGTGAGCTTTTAACTCCAATATTATGTGAACCTTTCATATGCAGTTATTCTGATCAACTGTATTGGAGGCACCAATATTCACCATTATCCATCATGCTTCATCACCTTTTTTACAATTTTCCAGACTGATACATAAAATAGGATACTGAACCTGTGGCACATTCATCCACTTACAGCTAACAAAACCATATTTTCACGAGCGAGCTTGTATATGTTCTTGATAGAGTAGTAAGAAATTCACTTTGTCTCCTAAGCTTTATATAATATAAAGGAACAAAAGTTGCAATTCGGAGACTGCACTATTTAAGTTTGAATAAATATGCAATTTGATATTTGAAGGATTTGTGTAACATTAATTTAGTCATTCAAAAATTTTGAACATCAAATTTGTCCTCAAAAAAATTTGACATCAAATAGTTAAGTACTTAAAATGCTATATCATGGTTCTAAAAAAGTTATAGGTAGAACCATCGAAATAAGCAGAGTCCGATGGGCCCGAATAGCCCGAAAAAATGTGCGTTTGGATTGAAAAATTGGAAAAAAAATAAAAATTGATCAGACTTGGCCCAGCCCGATTTGACCCGAACCAAATGGGCCCAACTCTCCTTGGGTCGGACAGGGCCGATGGCCCGAATATTAATTTTTTATTAAATAATAAATTACATGTGTGAATTATAAATACTTAAATTTAGACTTTTTAATATGTTTTTTACTTAAAAAGTATAAACTAATAATAAATATTGATAAAATATTTTTTTATTCACTTTACTATTGTATCAAATTAAGTAATTGAAATTTAGTTATTCATTTATCATTTTAGGGTTTAGGGTTTAGCAAAAATAATAACACTATTTACTACTAGTTTATTTTTAATTTATTATAATAAAATGAAAAATATTTTTTCATTAACATTTTATAAATTATACAATTAAAAAAATAAAAAGAAAAAAAATTGGTGCATGAGCCAGCTTGTGGCCCAAATAAATTGGGTTGAGTCAGTACTTTTTTGGCTCAAAACTAACATGGCTCGAAGTGGCCTGACCCATTTTCACAACTCTAGTTACAGGTACTTGAAAGTTGAAAGTTGAGCAATTAAGTTAAAATTTGATGTTTTATGTATCTCTTAGAGACCAAAATGATGTCAAACTTTGAGTTTTAGGAATCTATTTGATCTTGATGTCAAATAACTTTCAAGGATTGATGTGGTTTCATATATTATCTTTCAATAACCCACTCAATATCAAAACTCTTTTGGGGAAGATCAATGTCATATAAATCTTTCAAAAATTAAAATACATGTTTCCTCTTTAAATTACTTAGATCCAGATTTGTCAGGCAAAACTCTACTGGGCTAAAATGTTAAAAAAATTAATGAAAAATATAGTGTGTCGACGCTAATCATAAGATGCCTGTAGAAAGTGGAGTCCAAACGAATAAAGTGGTTGAACATTGACATACATACATATAACATTAAATATATTTTTTACAACTAATTAAATATAATAGTTTAATTTCTATGCACTGATAGTATAAATTATTTTAATACTACCATCCAATCATATATTGTCATATCAGCAAAAATAATTAAATCTCATACTCACTAATTAAAAAGTTATGTAAGTTAAATAAGATGATTTGATTGGATTATAGTGTAAAAAAATTTTACAATATCAATGTATAGAAATTTAATTCTAAATATAATTTATATTTTTTATTTTTGCTTTTATTTCAGGATTGTGTTTGATATATTTTTGTTTTTATTTCACAAATTTTTCATAAATTCTGTCCAATACTACATCTAGTGTACATTAATTGCGTCATTACTTACTTTTATTTTTGTCAAGGTCAATTTATTATATAAAAGGCGCAATCTTATCCATCTATACAATTTTCTACTTCCATCAATGGTCATTTATTATTTTTTAACATCCATATATATTTGTTTTTGGATGGATAAAATGAATGAGTGAGAAATTATGAATTTAATTATGTCACTAACTGAGAAACTAAAATATGGGATCAAATGTAATTTGATCATTTTTATTATTTTTATATTGGATCATTTATGCAATTTCCATAAATTTATCAAAATCTAACAATACAAGCTTTTAGGCTTGTTATTCATGGACCATCAAGGTCGCTGGACCATGTAAGAAAGATCCTACAGTATGCAGCACACTACAGTTACATGTCCAGTATAACGAAGAGGAAAATGCTTGGCATATTTTGAGGGAATGCCAGTAATATACTACCACCACTCTTTATGTTTAGCCAGGCTCGATGTTGGTCTGAGATTTTCAGCAACAATGTGAATGGCATTAATTCTTGGAGTTCCTTGAAATCATTATGAACAGCCTGCAACGAACAAACCGAGTTCCCTGCAATTGTTTGGGAAGCAGGGACCAGGATCTAGACTTGTATTACTAGAGAAATCTTGCTTAGCAGAATAAACCTACTCTCCATCCATCTCAAGTGGTTGTAGGCATCAACAAGCTTGAGGAGCTAAAAACGAGCACAAAGTCAGGATACTAATAGGATAGTGAAGAGGACCGGTCCCATAATGGAATCATCCTAGGTGACGCATTCACTGTTGCGTCTTGGTTTATAACTATTTCAAACCACATTTTGTGCCGTCGTTGCAGATAAACTTGAATTAGACCAACCACAGAGTAAGAGAATGTTCAGTTAAATTTGATGGCGTGGACCGCAGTGAATAAACGTTATGCATGCATGGTGTCAGGCTATCAGCCACTCACGTGGCTGCCCTGAAAAATTACCACCTTGCAACTAAGACTGAAATGCCACATCAACAACAATTAATATAATTACAACTAGAACAACGAGATCAAATATTATACTTATAGAATATGCTTTCTTCGTAGTCTACTTGGAGGGGGGCCAAAAACAACCCTCGGTTTCAGTTGGTTTCAAATCATTGCAACTGTAGCAGCTCTATAACCACCCCAGGTTGCTGCGGTTCATCGCATGCCACCAGCAACCAAATGGAAAGATTTGTCATGAAGGAGGAGACCTCTCTTTTCTTTTGCCAGTCAAAGAAGTGGAATTATTCTCACCAACTTGGGAACCCGTGTTACAGTCACCATTCGCAAATTCCTGTGGCCCCTGGGAATCTCTTGAGCTATGATGATGCAAGACATGACTATTTCCAGCAGTATCCACACCATCGGAAGCAGTAGCAACAGCAGCATGAGCACTTTGCCGGGTAATACAGAGCCAAGTTCTTGAAGACTCATCGCTAGCATCCAGTGCTAAAGGCACGTGCCATGACCCTTTTTCCGATTCCTGAAACACAAACATACACAGTTTTTGTGAAGAACTGAATTCAGCAGCAGTTCTCAAGAAACATAATTCTGAGCTTGATAATTAGGATTTATTTAGTATACAAACATTTCGGACCTTGGAGCATTTAGGATTTTCATGTTTGGTATGACATCTTAGGTGTATAGGTTAATGTAAGGCTAACACTCTTGCACTTAGAAATCTTAGATATCCAACATGAATTTCTACATTCACCAATTTATAAATTAGGTTTAATTAATTCGTCAGTCCCTATAATTTCACCGAATTTTCAATTAGGTCACATTTTAAAAGTTTTCAGTTGGGTCTCTATACTGGGAAAAAAAAAATTAATTGGGTCCTACCGTTAACCACTGTTACAAAAACATTTCCAGCAATACTATAGTGCATCTAATGAAGTCAGATGTACCATAAAACTCATTGGTCTAAATCATTCAATATATGTAAAATAGAAATCTATAGCTAAAAATAGTATATCTATCAATACACTCTTTTAATATAGTCTATACAAAAATTGCACATTAAAATATTATAAAATTACAACAAAGCCTCCCACCTCCTCCACCCCATCTTCCCCTTTTTTTTTCAGCCCCAACTTAGAAACCCTAAGCCTCTCCTAGACTCTCACCCCCATACCCTCATGCCGCCCTACTCCCCACCCTCACCCCCACGCCCCCACCACCTCAGCCTAGTGGGCTACCACCACATCAACCTCACGCAATTGCCCTTGCACCACCTTCAGCCTCGCATCCGTCAAACCAGCCTCAGCCTCACGACAGGGCCACCTTCCTCTATTCTCACGCACAATGGATGTCGTTGTTCTTGGCGTCGCTTCTATGGAGGCCTCCCTTGCTCGCTATTGTGGTCACCACCTTAAATAACGCTAGCTCCATCATGACACTACTTACAGCCAGAAGGAGCTAGTGAATGACAATATGTGGTGTTCCGCCATGGTATCTCTGCTCAAATCCGGTGGTGCTCCAGCTATCGTTGTTGCTTCCGTCAACGATTTTTCCCAGTCATACCCGTTGCTCTTCACCATCGGACTGCTACTCAGATCCGGTTCATCTTGTCCTTTTGCAGGATATATTTTTGTGATGGTTGGTTTATTCTTGATATTTCTGGATTGAAGTGGATCTCTAACAAACCAAATGCACCCACCTCCTCCGCCCCAGCTTCCCCACCTCCCCTTCTTCTTTCTTATCAACAAAACTCAAACTTATTATGTGTGGATGCATCTAGTTTATTTTGTGTCTAGATTTGGCTGGAACTTATTGTGTGTGGGTGAGGGATTTTAGTTTCAAAGGGTTGGGGCTTTGTTGATTTGGGAAGGTGTGGCAGTGTTGGTAGAGGGGCGTGGGGATGGAGAAAGGGAACAGAAGGGGGTTTCGCGGTTTCAGAGAATAGAAGGGGAGCGGTCACGAATATAGAATGGAAGGGAAGGTTTGTGGTTTGTGATGCTAATAGGTGGCTGAAAAAAATGGAAGACCGGTAGTGACAGTGATTTCGCGGTGATGATGGTGGTTTGTGGCATTTGGCGGAGGTTCAAGGACAGGAATGACTCATCAGGTAAGTGGGAAAAAATATTCCGTTAACTCGCATTTTTTGTAACTGTGGTTAACAGCAGTGACCCAATTAAATTTTTTTTTTTTTTTTTCAGTAGAGACCCAATTGAAAACTTTAAAATGTAGAGACCTAATTAAAAATTCGGTAAAACTATACAAACTGGCAGATTTATTAAACCTATAAATTATTAAGTTGATATAAGATTTTTGCGAACTTTACATATGTTGTGTTTTATTGCAAACCTTAACATTAAGTTTTTAGCCCGGACAAAAGGGGAGGATTGTATTAGGCAATTGACAACCAACACAAAACTTTGTTGCATCCTCATTGACATGGATATAAGATTTTTGTTACAACAGCACAAGACACTAGCACATTCAAAACAAGAACAGCAGAATATCACTTCCAAGCAAATGCCATGTTACGTAACAATTGTTACCTGGATGACCAATGAGTATGATGGTGGCATCTGAAGTTTCAGGTTTCCTTTAACAAATGTGTAGTGAACCTGTAGGTAAAGAAAACAACTTATTTCAAGAATAAGGGCACGCCATAAAGAACTTGAATGACCTACAGAACAGAGTTTGAACTGCACAAGGATGGAACTAGATGCCTCTATCAAGTTGAAACAACTAATCTTATGTCAAAAAATGGGGAATGTCCTAAAAGGACAAAAGTATTTATAGTGCTTATCCAACCACTTGAATTAGATCAAACGCCATTTTTCTCCCAATAATTTCCCCCTTGGCCCAAAAGTTTCACAGAAAGATAAGACATCCAGCTGAATTTAATAAGCGCACACTCACGAAATGGGAATATAAAATCTCATGATGCAAGAATAAACAATGTCAGAGAGAATCTAAATGAGTAACAGGCGCCAAGCCAAATTGCAGAACAGGACATGCAGGGATGTAATACAATTTGAAATCTTGAATGCAGGAGGAAGAAATTTCCCATAGAACATGCAGTCCATTTCAAATTGTGAACAGGCAATAAGTCACTCATTACACTGATAAGCAATCTATGATTAAATAAGTAACAACTTACTTGATGTCTCTCTTTCCACTGGTTAAAAAAGTTGCTTCCTATGAGTTCAAATATATGATCTCGCATTTCGTCATTTGTCACAAGCAAGCACCTGAGTTTCACAGCAGCATAGAGCCAATACCTGAAAAGTTTACAGGCAATTATAAGGAATTATATAGAGGTGGATTTTCATAATAGTGACTAAAAAATTCAAAACCAAATTTATCGATATATTTGAATCAGGCCTCAGAGAAAGAATCATAACAAACTCACAAAAATACAAGTAATTTATTTTAACTAAATTAACCATTTGGTACCTAAGATACTGCTTGCTCACAATTTAGTCCTTGGAAAAAGTTTAGCTTACACTGAGTACTTCTCAACATGTTTAAATTAGATTTTAATCCAATCCTTCCATTAGTCTCAGCTGTCTAAAGTAGAAAAAGTTTCTTTATGACACATCAAATGTGAATTAAATCTTCCATGAAATGCTAAACATTACATCGATGAATCAACACGAGCTCTAAAAATGCATACTTAAGAGTTTTGGATCCATATAAAAACAAATGGATGCACAAGTGATCAGGTATTAAATAATAAATGCAAACCCTAAATTGGAAAGAAAATTCATCCATTCATGAAAACCTAAACAAAGCTTTAGATAATGATTTGGCACCTACCAATCATCATTGGATCCATTTGGAGTCGTATAGAGTGCATCATTATTCATCCACTCCTCTACAAGCTTTCTGCTCGAAGGATTTTCTATAAGCCCTCTCAGACGCTTGTGGTGCAGGATAACCAGCGGCCATTTCTTCCCACTCCAATTGTACAGTTCTTGGACAACATCATCAAGCTGCACTATTACAAAATCAATAACAAACACAATTAGTTGCATAAACAACAAAGCTTACTTATCATCCAAGAGCAAGAACACTGCAACTAAGGCATGCAACCTGAGAAATGCTAAATCCACCATCCGCAAAATTTTGTTGGTAGAGGCCAACATTCGCTCCATCCACTATAGCATCATAGCATGCATGTTTTTCAAGCCAGCCCTTGTAGTTGCCAAAACAGAGAAGTGAAAAAAAATTAAGGGAAGAAAATGTACCAAAACCAAATTATCATCACTCGAAGAGCAAATACTCAAATTAGAACTCTGAAAATATATGCAGCATCAAGTTAGTTATTTTGGACATAAGACATCAATTTAGTTCTTCAATGTATATTTAGAGATCAATTTGGTCCGTAAACTAATGATTTTAACAGTATAAGTTCGATACACTAACAGTGTAAATTTTTACACTATCGTTCAATCAAATCCGTTTATTTGATGTAACAATCCATGATTGAAAATAACGTCAAGGACGACATTGATGTAGAAAAACTTCAAATGAATAATTTGATGTCCTATATGTCAAAGACAAATTATACTGACTTCCCCTTAAAGTTCGGTGAAATTCACACGGCTCTCCCCCCATTCGTAAAATTTGCTCAAGGGGTCCCTAAGTTTGTTAAATCATTACATCAACCTCCTTTGATCAAATTCTACAAATAGAGGCGAGTATATGTGAATTTCACCTGTGCAATTTACCCTATATCTTTTGACGATCAATTTGTGTGTTTACTTCAACTCAACTAACATACACACTAGAAGGTGGAAACTGTGTTGTAATCCCGCGGCAACAATTAACTCACCTGAAACTCGCTAAAATTAGCTTTAGCTTCTCTTTCCATGGCCAAAGCAGCAACGGACCGTGCAAACTTCTCTGTCTCGTCATCATTGATATCAACACAAACCAATTGCTCCCCACAACCACAACAACGCCCTTCACATTCAACCCTCGTCCTTCTAACAACCCAATCCCCTTCTCCAACCCACCCGTGACCATGCCACCCTCCCCCGTTCCTCAAAATCCCTTGCTTCACCCTTTCATCTCCCAAACCCACCTCACCAACCTCCGAACCCTTTCCGCCACGAAACCACTCTTCAATCGCAAACGCCGTCGTTTCACCAACGCACCTCACCGAGCTCCTCAACTTGTGCAAATACTCATACACCCTCTCTGCTCTACCGTTAACCGCGCTAACCATCAACAGCGCCGCGAGTTCCGCTTCCTCGAGGCTCACGCCAGAAGCGTTCATGTGCTCTTCAACCTCGTAGGCCTTATCTGCATCGCGAAGCTCGCAGAAGCAGAACAACGCGGGATCGTAGGTTCGCAACCTAGGGGCATCGCCGTAATTTCCAACGCTCTTCGCGAGCTCGAATGCGTGTCCGGCGTCGCCCTTCGCAGCCGCGAGCCTCGAGACGGCGGTGACGGTGGCCTCGTTGGGGGTGATTCCGAGACTCGTCATGTGGTTGAAAATGCGGAAGCCGTGGTCCAATGCGGTGTCCTTGGACGACGCGTCGTTGACGGAGCTGGAGCAGAGGTAGAGTAAGGCATTGAAGTGGTGCTGGTTGAGGCGAGTGCTGGTCGAAACGGCGGCGTCGTAGAGGGAGATAGCGCCGCGGAGGTTCTTCGCCTTGGAACAGGAGTTGAGCTCGAATTGGAACTTGGCCTCTGGGGTTTGGAGTGTTTTCTTCTTCTTCTTGGTGTACACTGTGTCCATTGGAAGGGATTGATTGGGACTTTTTCGGCGTTCGAATTTTGCATGATTTGAAACCCTAGATGGCGGTTACTGGTTAGTTAGAACCTCTTTTTTATTTTTGGTCAGGGTGGTTAGAAGTTAGAACTTGTTTCGATTGGGTCGATGTAGTCTAGCCTGATTACTTTTGACGAGTAAGCTAAGTTTGGTTTGGATAACCCAAATACAATGGGCCGATTCTTGGGCCTGACAAGAAGGTTGACGTTGTGGTCGATATCTTTATAGTTCGGCTAATATACAAACATTGGCAAAGATCGTATTCATGAATCTTTGGCCAAAAAGAGAATGACCAAAACCAGAAAAAAAAAAAAGTATTCATGTTTCAATTTTTTAATGGGAATGAACTTTCACCTATCCAAAAGGATAAAATAATATCAGATTCACACAATTAATCAAAAATAATAATATTTCACAAATGGAAGCTTAATAAAAGGAGAGAAACTTCAACTCACTTTGATTATAACATAAATTTTACAATGCCTTAATCTATTAAAACATAGGACATCTTGTCTTCTTATATAGACAAAAGACTTGAAATAAAATAAAGAAATTTAATGACTACACTTATTGATCAAACAAAAACATTTGATGCATGAAGTGATATGTACAAGACCACCATAAATGATAATGTTGACAATATGGCCATAATAAATGTTATATAAAATGCTTCATATCTTTTTGTCTTCAACTTCATTTATTGTGTAAGGTGGGTTAGAGATTTCCAAGCATGCTAAGCATTTAATGCTTGGTTTAAATTTTTCTGCAACATTGCCTTTCTTAAACCAAGCATTTAAATTTTGATCATTCCAAGCATTTTCTTCAATTGGCATAATAATTTACCCTTTAAAGGCTTTCAGAAAATATCTACAATTTGCTCTTCAGTATGGCAGTAATTAATCAACACTTCTTTCTCAGTCACCAATTCTCGAATCTTGTGGAATCGAATATGTATATGCTTGGATCTCCCATGAAATACTGGATTTTTTGCAAAGTGCAATAGCAGACTTGTTGTTACAAAATATTGTTGTGGGAGTATCTTGCTTCTGCTTCAATGCTTCAAGAATTTTTCTCAGTCATACTGCCTATGTAGCGCAACTGGATGCTGCAATATATTCTGCTTCAGCTGTGGAGAGTGCAACAACTGATTATTTCTTTGAAGACCAAAATATTGCGCTAGAACCAAGATGAAAAACATATCTTGAAGTATTTTTCCTTCTTTCTATGTCACCTGCCCAATCACTACCTATATATCCAACAAGCTTCACATTATTAGTATCACCATAAAAAATTCCATCAGTCATGGTACCTTTGATATAGCGAAGAACTCTTTTAGCTACTTACAAACGACAGGTTCGCGGCTCTTCCATGAACCTGCTCAGTAATCCAACTCCAAAAACTATGTCTAGTCTGGTTGCAGTTAAATATCTCAAACTTCCAATCAAACTCTTGTAGTAAGTAGGATTCATAGCTTTTCCTTAATCTTCCCTTATCAATTTCAGCTTCTCTTCAATTGGAGTAGAGACTAGTTTTGAATTCTCCATATGAAACTTCTTTAAAATATCATTGGCATATTTCTTTTGAGAAATGAAAATGCCATGGTCCTATTGAACAAGTTCAATACTTAGAAAGTAAGACATTAGACCTAAATCTGTCATTTCAAAATGTTTCACCATGGTCTCCTGAATTCTACAATCATCTCCAAATTATTTTCAGTGAAAATCAAATCATGAACATAAAGACATATAATGAGCATAACACCAGACTTAACAGATTTAATGTACAGAGTATGTTTAAATGGGCATCTTTGAAAACCATTATCAATGAAATAAGAATCAATCTTCTTATATCATGCTCTTGGAGCCTGTTTCAAATCATACAATGTCTTCTTCAACCTGTAGACTTTGTCTTCTTTCCCAAAGATCTCATATCCTGCAGGTTGCTTAACATATACTTCTTCCTCCAAAGTACCATTCCAAAAAGCAGACTTGACATCCATTTGACATATCTTCCATTTATTTTGAACAGAAAGTGAAATAATCATCCGAATTGTAGCAACAGGGGCAAATACTTCAAAGTAATCAATACCTAGCTTTTGCTTGTATCCCTTTGCAATCAATTTTGATTTGAACATATCAATCTCACCATTGGGCTTATACTTTGTCTTGTATACCCATTTCAATTCTATTGGCTTCTTACCTACAGGCAAATCTGTTAGCACCCAAGTATTATTTTTCTTAATTTCAAAGATCTCTTCATTTATAGCTTTTCTCTAATTCTTGTCAGTGAAAGCTTCCTCCAAGCTTACTAGTTCACAATCTGCAAATAAAGCAAAATTACTAATCCTCCTCATCGGGTGGATCATTATCATTGCTCACAACATAATCCCCCAGTCTTGTTGTTAATTGATGATTCTTTTGAGGTTGACTTGATGATTTGGTTGAGCTGATGTGCCTTCCCATCCATCTTCTTATTCATAACTATCAGAAATCACCATGGGCTCCTTTTGAGTTTTGGAAGACCAATCTCACATTGCATCTTCATCAAAAGTCATATCTTGACTGATGATCACCTTCTTTGTATCTAGATTATATAGCTTATATGCCTTAGAATTCATGCTGTAACCAATGAAAATACATTTCTCACCTTTATCATCCAATTTCTTCCCTAACTAATCTAGTACATGAGCATCTACAATACACCCAAAGACTCTGAGGTGATGAATTAAAGGCCTTCTTCCACTCCAAGCTTTTTCAGGAGTCTTATTATGAACACTCCTTGTTGAGCACCTATTCAAAACATGCACAGTAGTAGCAACCGCTTCTACCTAGAATTCTTTTGGCAGCTATTTGAACCACAGCATACATCTCACCATATCCATGATTGTCCTGTTCTTCCTTTCAGCAACTCCGTCCATTCTATTGGGGAATGTATCTGGTTGTCAACTGATGTTGAATCCCATGCTGCTCAAAGAAATTTGCACATGCAAGATTTTCCTGTCCTCTATCTGTTCTTAAAATTTTGATTCTGTAACAACTTTAATTCTCCACAAATACCTTAAATGACTTGAAAATATCACATGCTTCTGATTTCTACTTCAAAAAATATACCCAAGTCTTTTTGCTAAAATCATCAATAAAAGTAATAAAATATCTACTTCCAATATGTGATGGAACATCAATGGTGCATACATCTAAATGCACAATCTCAAATAACCTTTTTGCTCTCCAAGATATGATTAAGAATTTGAACAACTAGCAAACCAGAAACAAATTTTTTTCTTGATAGGTAATTTAATCCTAAAAAATGATAATGTCCAAAATGCATGTGCCGTAACCAATTATGATTAGATATCACTGACATCAAGCAAGAAAATTTTTCATGTTGAATTTTCAATGGAAAAAGCCTATTCTGAGTTATTGTTACCTCGGCTATAAATTTTCCATTCTTGTCAAATATTGTACAAATATCCTTGATAAATTTGAATGCTGTAGCCTTTCTCTGATAACTGTTCCAAACTCAGCAAGTTATGATGAAGACCAGTAGCATAAAACACATCAGAAATAAAATTGTGAGAATCATCTTTCAATTTTATTTTTATCTGACCTTTTTCCAAAATCAGAATATTTAATTTGTTGTCAAATTCTACAGGTGATTTTACAATTTCATCTGGTGAAGAAAATAACTCCTTTCTCCCACACATGTGATTGCTACAACTAGTATCTACATACCACATATTTTTTTGCACATCAAAAGAATTGCTTGCCAAAAATAGACTTTATGGATTAGAATTCTCACCAATATTTTGACACTGGTTTTCGGCAATATTTGCTTGAGTGTTGTTGCTGATTCATTGGTCTAAATCTGCAATCTGCAACTTTGTGCCCAAATTTTCTACAATGAAAACAATTAAAGTTTGTTTTTTCTTGATAAAAATTACCTCTTCCTCTTACTCTATTAGTAGGCCCAAAATTATTTCCTCCTATTCCTTGATTGTGTGGTTTGAAATTATTGTCTCTTCTTTGATTGTAATTAGTGCCACGACTTCTTCCTCTGAAATTTCCTTTGCCCCCACCTCTGAAGTTTCCTTTGCCTTGGCCATAACTTCTTTCTTCTCCTTCATGGCTTGATTCAACAAATTTATTTAAATTCGCTTGGCTTTTCAAGGCTTCTTCTGCTATTTTTTCTGTCTTCTTCAAAATCCTGCTAACATGACTTTCTATGCTTCCCTGCAATTCTGCAATTGTCATTCTATCTATGTCGTGTGACTCAATTATTGTAGTCACCATATGATCAAATTTGATTGGCATAGTGTGGATGATTTTCTAAATCACCTTTCTGTCCTCTATACTTTCTCTATATACTCTCATCTTTTTGACAAGGTCAGTGACATAAGAAAAATATTGTTCAATAGTTTCTGAACTGGATATTTCATAGCTTTCATATTCTCTACGCAAAGACAATACTTTGGATTTTTGCGCCTTCTCTACACCTTTGTAAGACAGCTTTACAGTATCTCATCCTTCCTTGGCAATTTTAGCATTTGCAATTTTTCCAAAAATAGAATTATTTACTCCTTGATAGATTTGTGATAGCGCCAATTAGTTTCTGTCTCGACCTAATTTGAGCACGTGACCGGCACATGTGGAATTCTTATTCTCACATAAGCCTCATGACCTCTGAGTTCCTCTATATGTGTATTTTAATATAAATCTATTTATAAAATATCATTTCATCTCTAATCAACCATTGGTTCTATGAAAACATAATCATAATCAAATTTTAACATAGATCTCCAAAGTAATAAAATCAATCAGTTCAATTTCAAACTCTAAACATATCACTGAGGTTCAAGATATATGAGTTGCTCTCTATACAAAATATATATGAAATCTATAATCATGTAGGTACAAAATAATCATGATAAAATAATGCTAATCAACCTCTATGGTCTGGGACCTTGCCCGTCATGTAACTAGAGCACTTTATCTCTAATAAAACTCAAAAGTACTTCACTTCAAAGTGAAACTCACCGACTAAAAGATCTCTACTGTGGGAGAGGAGAAGAAAGAGGAAAATCCGCAGTGTCTATAGCACTTATAATGAAGGAAGGGAGAGGGGTGAGTTTCATCTAAAACTCAATGAGCAGGTCCTCACCCGTAACCCTCTCATGGGACAACCAAAGAGAATGAATAATCATATATATAAATATAAATATATATATATATATATATAAAATCTTCAAACTGGTTAATGCAATAACTCTGAAATCACATTTATACTTTTATGCATATATACAAAATATCTCTTAAAGACAATTCTTGGGAAAACATAAGCAATTGTATTCTACTAGAGAAATAGGAATCTCTACTCTATGATTCCCGAAAAACTGGAAATATTATACTTTATGATCCATTAGGGATCGAATGTGGACAAATAGATTCCATTATTTGCTCTATGAGATTGTCCTCTCGGGCTAGCTTGGTACCAAGGTTAACAATCGATGTCAGCCGTTAACTCACTATCTATTTCTCTAAAGCTACCGTTTAGTCTCTAAACCAATGAACACATTATTTTCTTTAAATTTATATTCTAATATTTCTCTAAGTAGAAGCTTCATAATTCGTAAATCATTCATTCATAAAATTATCATGGCAATTTTATGGAAATCTCAAATCAATGTATAATGATACTCTAACTATTGTGATAAAATCAGTTAGCAATAGTGGTCCCATGAATTTGCAATAAAACAAATATTTCATGCTCGAGTTGAAATTCGTTATTTCAATAATTATAACAAATCAAACGGAGACTCTAATCTCTTGAAATCTCTTTTAAACCATGCAATCAATAATAATTTGATGAAAATTAACTCTATTGACTAATATAAGGGCCATAGGTTCCAAACCCCATCGCCTGGAGGGAAGGAAGTGGCGACGTCAACTCCAACGGAGCTCCGGGAAGGAGGAATGGCACCAATGTTTGCCATTGGAGCCACAAAACACAAGCTTAGTCTCCAACAATCTCTAGATTGCTCAAACATAACTCTAACAATATTGGGGAAGCATCCCCACTTAACAACAATGGAGACAAACAACAAACCTAAACTCTAGGTTACAAAGTGGGAAGGAAAGAGACAACAAAACCCATAAATCTTACCTTTGATCTCTTGGAAGGATGAAAGATTGGAGTTGGATTTGTGTGAAAGGGAGTGGAAGGAAGTTGGAGGGTGTAGGGTTCGGAATTGGGATAAAAATCCCGAGTTTGAAGTGTTTAAAAAGGGTTGGGGATCTCACTTATGTGAAAGTTGTGTTTCACACTGTTTCTAACTTCTGACACCGCTATAGCGGTGTATGACCACTATAGCGGTCCTGCCATACCCGCGACCCTGAACCGGCCACTTATGACCACTTTAGCGGTCCTTGACTGCTATAGCAATGCCCAGAGGATCAAAAGTGCTCCTGCCACACACTGTGATCGCTATAGCGGTCCAGGACCACTTATAACAGTGACAGTTCACCAATCTTGCAGGTTAAAGGGGTCTTTCATACATTCTGGGCCTTCCCGGCAACACGAGTGGATCCCGAGGGACTTTGGGATGGTACGAAACTTATCTGTTACAACGTACACCTGGGGTATCACAGTCTCTCCTTTAAGGTGCTTGACTTGCTTCTTCTTGAATGCCTAGTTCAATAAAACTCCAAATATTATGAGCTTTTAAATAAGTGCATATTAAAGTCTCCCAATAATAATAATGAAGTTTCCCATCTAATTTGCAACTAGATCAAACAATATTGTAATTGTTTGCCATATTGACTCGAGAAAAAAAAACTGTATGAGACCACCATTGTTTCTCACAAACTCTCTAAAAAATTGGTTTTGAATTTAACCAGCTCTGATACCAATATGATATCAGATCCACACAATTACTCAAGGAAAATAATATTTCACAAATGGAAGCTTAACAAAGGAAGAGGAACTTCAACACACTTTGTTCATAATTTAAATTTTACAATGCCTTAATCTATTACAACATAGGACATCTTGCCTTCTTATCATAGTTATCAGAACCGAACCGGTGATCAAATCGATCAAGGCACCAGGTCATTAGGTCACTGGTTCAACCGGTTGAATTAAATTAATATATAAAATTATAATTTAATACAAACAGATATATAATATATATATTTTTAGTTATATGGTATATTAAAAAAGCAAGTGGCCTAGTGGTTGTTAACCTTGCTCAGTATATTTGGGTCAACAAAATTTGTTAAGAGAGATGACATATATTATTCTTTGCATATAATATAACAAAGATGAAGGTTGGCTCAGTGGAAAAGCAGCGCATCTCTTCCCTTGTGGCACCAATTCGAACCCTACATCATGGAGTTTTTGATAAAAAATCCTTCATGCTTAGCGGTCAAAGCTGGTGGTGCTTGGTCAAAGGCCGGGTTAATGCGATGGTTCCATAGACCGATTCAGCATAAACTCGTCGGTTCACTCCCGGTTTTATCCAGGTTTGACTATGTTTAACAAGTTTATATGCAGAACCGGTTTAATCAAAGAACCGAACCGGACCAATGGTCGGTTCACCGGTTTCCGGTTCGAACCGGTCGGTTCGGTCCGATTTTTATAACTATGCTTATTATATAGACAAAAAACTTGAAATAAAATAAAAAAATTTAATGACTACATTTATTGATCAAACAAACATTTAATGCATGAAGTGATATGTAGAAGACCACTATAAATGATAATGTTGACAATATGGCCATAATAAATGCTTCATATTTTTTTGTCTTCATCTTCATTTATTGTGTAAGGTGAGTTAGAGATTTCCAAGCATGCTAGGCATTTAATGCTTGGTTTAAACTTTTTTCCAACATAAAAGAAGTTAATTTCCACGACCAAAAACACTAGATGACTGACATGCATGTTTATCGTGCTTGTCTAGTTGTTTAATTTAGATTAGCTTAATTGGAAGTGTATGCGGAAGAACAATCTGGTACTGTATTAGTTTTAACTCGAGAGAGAGAGGAAAACCAATCATCGGAATAACTTAGAGAGTTCCTACAAAGCAACAAGTCTGTATAAATCTTTCTCCTTGGACTTGATTGGTTAGAGAAAGGTTGTTATGATATCTTAAGGAATATAATGAGGATGGCTCTGGACACAGTTTTCAGAGAGTTTGTGTTGTTTGAAGTCTACGTTTTTTAGATTCCTTTTACTAAGCATGTATGCATAGGTTAAATGCTTTAAATCTCTAGTTGTTCTGGATGATCCAACTTGTGGCCTGGAAGCTCATAAATATTTTATGTTCTCCTGTTGTAAAGTTGGTCTTAGCATGTTTCTTTAGCAACGAAATTAAACATGGGTAAATTGGGTATCATGCTTTGTGTGGGAGGTGATGCTCTGCCGCTATAGTTTGTTCTCTATGTTGGTTTTAAGGGGAATTTTTGCATTATCCTAAACCATTTTTAATATATATTCTATAAATATGCATAAACACTAATATTATTTTTTTATAACATTTTTGAACATTATAAATTAAAATGAATTGGTATAAATATTTCAGAGCAAGTATTATGTTATTTAGGCCAAAGTTCCCGTCCGAGATAGCCCCACTGATTCGTTCACAACATCATCAGTTCCAAGATAAGAGTACATTGAATATAAGATTAGGACATAATCATCCAAAATCTGCCCGAGATTGCTTTACTGGACTCCAATCCACTCCAGCTATTGCAACGTGTTGACTTTTCCTTTGGAGAGGAAAAGATCAATGAAATAAGTGTTCTTTCTCTCAACAACATTTTCCATATTACCCATTAGCTATTAATTATATTGGACCTTATTAATAAATAAAAAAAAGAACACTGATCATTCATTTATAATTATTAATATCATAGATTCGTAGTATCATCGCACCAACATGCTGCATAATTGCTGATTTTACACGATCAATCAGTCCTTCTATTATGGAGCAACTGCTATTAGGACAGAAAAAAAAAATGAGAGGATGCTAGGTAAGTTTTTTTTTAAAATTACATTAGTTATAATGAGATTTAGACCTAAAACTTCATATATACTATCCAAACTCATATCACCATTAAACCAATTCTAATGTCTCGGCATGATGAGGATTAACTTTATGAATAATTTTTTCAGAGAAATCATGAAACGTGTGTGTATATATAATCAAGTGAGAAAAAATCATGGTATATCCCTCAAAAATCAAGCAATGTTTTGTAAAAATATACAAGATTAATTGTTACTTGACAATGAAGTCATTTGCTGATCTCACTGTGATTTTGAAGTGAAACATACTGAAAAAGTATTTGGCACGGAGTGTATATGCGAGTGCACGCATGTTAATGGTTTTTCAAGTTTACAAAAGCTACTAGCACATGCTAGCTCATCATAAAAACCCTGCTGTGAGTTTTACAGATCAAACACCTCACGGCTCTTTCAAAATTCGGATGAAACAAAAGGAAAATCCACCGAATCAGATCTTCTAAACATGCTAACTTGCTGTTCACTGACAAGTGCGGTTTAAACAAAAGTTACACATATAGCAGATAATGTACATATGAGAGATCATCATCAGTTACGTCATTACTGTCATAGTTGCAATTGAAGATCTTCATTTCATTTTGGCTGGAGATTCGAATCAACTAGAGGTATATTAATACTAAAGTAATTAAGGTGACTGAAAAATTAATAATCTTTTTTGTTTCTCAGGGTCATCCCCCTCCTTAGTATTATTAGGGTTTTGCTAATCAATTTTCTTAGAACTCGGGTCAAAGATACTAAAAAAATAAAATTTAAAAATTATTGGTAGATTCTACATTTTAAAACCCAAAAAATACATGTTTTTAAAATAAGACTTTTTTATTTGTGATTTCTTAATTAGTGCCCTAGATAAACCCATATTATTATTATTATTATTATTATTATTATTATTATTATTAAGGAAGGAGCTAAATCACCTTCAAACAAAATCAGACTTGTCTTGTACTGATTTTTCCTTCAAGAATCGAAGAGATCTTCTTGCTGGAATCATAGTGTGCCTCTACCACTACATCAACTCTCTTCTTGATATAAAGATCATTAACTTGATTGGACAAATAACTTATTCATGTGATAACATTCTTATTAGCATCAAACTTTTTTTTTCCTTCAAAATTTGGCATAAATAATGTTCTACATAATAAATAGGGTAAATACCACCAAACAATTTGAGTTTGGAATTATTGCATTCCACCCAATTTTTCTACAAATATGAAACTCTACCCCATGATACTTTAAAGAAACTAATATTTCTATTATTAAACTCACCTTTCCCTAACCACTGGTATTCTATTTTAAAATATTATAACTTTTAATTTAATTTAAGCTTATTTATATTTAATACATATAATAAAAATTATAAAATAATTCTAAAAACTTATTATATGATTAAATACCGCAACTTTAAATTTTAAAAACATATAATAAATTCATAGTTTAAAAAAATCATGTTTAAAAATCAAAATCATTGTTTTTGGCTTATATCTATTTAGTAGTTATGGTTATCAATATTTTAAAACTTTCATATAGTTTTCAAAATATGTCGATACAATCTGCATGCTGGAGAAGAAACAATTAATTCATGTCATATAAACGTTCAATTTGTGAGATAATAATCTGCTGCATAACGAAAACAAATGCTCATTCAATTCCAAAGCTAGAAATGGAAAAAGAAAAATAATACTTATGTTACAATGAAATTGTCAAAGTAATTGAATGAATAATCAGCTCACAATTAAATATGGCTTCAGCAATCTTTCTTCAACTGTATTCTTTTGAACAGCACCAGTAAACCATGGGTTATGAGGAACTATTAGTGGCATAACTCATTTGGGGTGAAGTGCCATTTTTTGCATAAGAATTGGATTAATTAACTCTATATCTCGAGAGTATTTAATTAATGCTATTTACCCTAATAAATAATTTTAATTTAACAATTTGATTGATATATAAAAATATTTATTTTATAAAAAGTAAATGTTAAATCTTCTTAAGTGGTGTTCCTGAAAATTTCTCCTATTCAATATCTTATTCATACATATTAAATAATTTTTAGAAATAGTATAAATTATAACTCATGTCATTATAAATTATAAATAAAATTTTGAATTAGGAAAATTTTCAAATAGAATACTAAAATAATATAATAACACTCTTTATAGGAGTTATTAAGTGTGTGTGTATATATATATATATATATAGTCGCAATCGATGACGCCAAAGTTAGTCCAATTCACTGCTATTATCATTATAGCTATTGTGCTGCAACGATGGCGAAGTTTGGAAGTGTTGCCGACTTTCTTAGGAAGGAGAGAGGGAAAAAGATCAAAAAAAAAAAAACCTCAGTTGATCATATGTTTAAAATATAAAGTCCACTACAGATTTGACACCGGGCATGTGTATGCCGGTCCATCTCCACTTCACACACATTAAATGGTAGGCACGTTATATTATACATGAGAAAATTGTTTTTTACATTACCTTTGAAAATATCTTGAGTTTCGTCATTAACTGAACAATAGTAAAGAGAAAATCCTGATTTTCATCTCGATCAATATCTAAAGAATATTAGATAAATTAATTAAGCTTTTTAAGTATCTAGACATGGATTTAATTTCTAATGATGTATGAAGAGTATGTCATAATTAACAATATTCATATTTATGAGCTCTTATTTTTTTTATTTCTCAGGGTATCCTCACAGCCGACAGTTATGAGACTAATCTCTTAGCCCGTGGTAGACACCACTAAGAGTGGGAGAGATGACCCGGAGTTTTTTAATTAGTTTTCCATATCCAAAGTCAGGGATCAAACCCCTAATATTTGGTTAAGGGAGAATGAGTTCTTACCACTTTATATTTATGAGCTCTACGCTTTGAAAATATTAATTACTACTTCTAATGGTGGATATATATAATGGCTCCTAAAAGATATCCTCAAAAATTATACAAACTACCCTATAATTACATATGTAGACACAAGCTGGCCGAATTTACATATTGCCAGCTAGTTGTCGAAAAAACAAAAATATGTTGGTTAGACATCACGTGATTTAGACCCAAAAAAATGATATTCACATAATTTAATTTGGTAGAAAATGTTATAAACTTGTAATCAGAGAATGGGAGTGAAAACGCAATCATCTACGTGCAATGAAAGTTTATGGAACTATAAGCTCATCATCGGGTTCTAACTGTGTTGTTTCATGTCTTCACGTGTTGAATATATATTAAACAAATAAAACATAACTTTCACAATGACTAGAACTGATCAGCGTCACGCATAAGCCACAATGCCATGGAATCCAATTTCCATATATATATAGTTTATTAATTATTATTAAAAATAAATGATAATTTATTTAAATATATCTTATATAAAATTGAGTATACAAATTTATTTTAAAAATGAGTTAATAGTTAAATAATCAAATAAATGGATAAAATATAAATGTGTCATTCTATTTTATATCTTTTTTAATATCATATTTATAAGATTGAAAAAATCTCAATAAATAAATTGTGACTAATAATAAAGAACCTATTTTATGAAAATTTTACATATTTCAAATGTCAAAATTGTTGAATAATGAAAGAAAATAAATGAATAAGTTGAAATTGTTGACAATAGATATCTATCATAGACTAGGCATGTCTTACATCCCCCATCAATGTTTAGATTTGTGCCTTTCATCTGTATCCCCATCCTCATTCTTCACAGGGATGAGTCCCTATGGGTATTCACGTGGGTTTCTTGAAAAAAAAATACCAAAAAGAAAAAAATTAAAAATATTTTAAAATATGAAATATATATAAATATCTATAATAAAAAATACTACTAATGTAATATAATCCAAATTAAAATTAAAAATACACACATAATTTAAATTCAATAAAAATAATTGAAAAAATGAAGATATGTTATCTCTGTTTTTGTCTCATTTAACAAACGGGAACTCCGCCCCATCAACCGTCCCCATGAAGATATAACCTGTTTCCATTTTCGTCCCATTACAAGTAATCTTCACGTGTACCCACTTTTAGCCTTTTTTTATCATCTTTATTCATTTATATCTTTTTAGTAAATTAAAATATATAATTTATAAACATAAAAATATTTTTTTTCAATTAATAAAAATAATAAATAAATTTAATTTATATGCTTTTAATTATACCTTATTTCCTTGTTAATCATTTTAATAAATTAAAATATTAATTTAAAATATATGTTATAATTAATGTGCTATAATTAGAAAAAAATCATATATATTCCTAATTTACATAATCTCAATTATTGAAATAGTATATTAATTACACATTTATTTTCAATAAAAAAGTAATGTAATTATTTTATTTTTAAAAAATTAATAAATAATTAACATCACAATCAAAGAAGTGCAAATAGTGGAATTATTTTTTAAAAATATTTTAATATTGAAAAATTTAATTTTTTTAAAAAATAATATGAACAAATTATGGAATTAATTAGTTGAAAGGTTTAAGTTGAAAAAAATTATATATATACATAAAGATTTTTAAAAGTCCTAGATTTGAGGTTAAAAGCTTTTCTCCCGACACCATCCTTATTCAAAATTTTGCCTCTATCTTCATCCTTATTTCCGTCACGAGTCTCTATTCCTCATTTGCCATGAAGATTTGAATCCTATAGATATTCATAGGTTTGTTAAAAGAAATTTAAAAAATGTTAAGAAATTCAAAACATAAATATCTATAATAATAAATACTATTAATATAACATAATACAAATTAAAAATGAAAATACATACATAATATAAACCCAATAATGATAATTAACAAATAAAAGTGTGCTAAGGTTTTCTTATTATCATCAATAATTGTAATTATAATTGTTTTGTTATTTCTTTTGTAGCATAATTAAAATAGCTTTGTTATGATTAATATATATATATATATAATTTTTATGATATAATGCATTCAATTACCACTTTATTTGTATTATTTGTTGTTGTTAAATAATTTCGATTGAAATAATTTGTAGGGCACTTTTGTTGTGTTAATGGAAGAGAGAAGTGAAGATATGGTTGAAAAAATAATTAACAATTATAAAGTAAATTAAATCCAAAAACTTACTTTAAATATTAAAATTATGAAAATGATGGGATATAATTTTCTCTAAGAATGACATACTGAAAACTTTCTATGTAATTAGTTTTAAATATTAGTATTATAGATAAATTAAATAGCACAAAAATTAATTGATGAGTTTGTTGTAAATTAAACACATCAAAATTTATGCACGGATGTAAAAATAAAATTGTTAACTACTTTTTAAAAAAAGTAATTACAAAACAACAACAACAATAATAATAATAATTGTTTCTAATATATCCAACATGCATGAACTATTTGATTATGGTTCACCCTCGTCTAATCATGGATGAGATATGAATTTTCTTGTATATTTAATGTACAAATAAAATAGTTTTAAAAATTACTTCCTCCGGTTCATAATATAAGTCGTTTAAAGTTATACATGGCAATTAAGGTGATAATTGTATTTCATTGACTTATTTTGAAAAAATAAAAGACAAAAATACATTTTGTCATTCATCATTAATTCTCTCTTTATTAAATAATCATAATCACATCCATTTATTCTCACTCATCATAAATATAGGAATAAAATAGGTAAAAAGTAATTAGTATTTTTTTTTAACAGTGAAAATGACTTATATTTTGAATTAAATAAAAAAAATTAAAAAATGACTTATGTTATAGGTCGAAGGAAGTATATTATATGCATGGCATTGAAAGCATGCATATTAAAAATAATGGACATGAGATTACCATTACTACGTTTCTTGAAAGCAAAACTCAGCATGCAAATGATGTCGTCCTGGAAGTGAAAAATGTCATCATATGTAGTATTAATTAATACTTAGTACATTTTATAAGAGAAATTTTAGGGTTGTCGAGGACGAAAATTATTTGTCCCCAAATCCTTTTATGACTAGTTAGTTGTAAGATAAGTAATATAGTTTTTGTAAACGATTTTAGTTTTCCTTTTGTGTCAGTTACATGCCTTCAAAACATGGAACAATTCTACCTTATTCCAAAGTCATCTGTATTTTTGTCTCTCTCCTGAACAAGGGAAAGAATACTTCCAAAACATGATACAAATATTGATTTTCGTGTGATTAGCTGTCACAACCCGATTTGAAAACGTGATTGACACATGAGGAATTTCATCCCCACATAATCCTTCTGGGTGACATGTCTCTCTAAATGCATACGTTATTGTAATATAATACTTCAAATACGATTTTTTTCTAAATCAATATCAATTTATCTAATTAAAACATAATATTTGAATTCATAAAATTGGAAGTATTTAATATTCAAACTCTGAAAATATTGGGGCCAAAACCATAAATCATGAAATCATAAATTAGTTTATTATATGATATAAATATGAAAACATGTTCAACCTTTAAAAACTGAATTATAACTACTTAGCTAATCTATTACATAATCTAAATCAAAATCAGTGATTGAAATCTTTACCTTAATTATGGTAACATATATGAAAATACATAAACTCTGAAAATAACTACAATGTCTCAAAATATATGCGTGACTTGAATCCTGCTTTCAAGCCTACTGGAACCCTCTAAACTAACATAAGCCTAAACTAAGTCTTACATCAATGTAAAGCTCACTAAATAATAGCTGCAGCTACTGGACTAATGAGGTACAGAAATTTGCACTTGCTACTATGAGAGGAAGGAAGAGGGATCAGTCAACAGACATAGTGAGTGAATTCTCACCCATCACCCACATAAGACAACCAAAAGAATACATAAAACAGTATACGTGCATCAATCATAAATAATTTGATATTTACATACATATCTATATAAAAAACACTCTACATCCCATAATTTCATAACAAACATTCATAAATGTACAGTCAATCATGAAATCATTTTAACTGAGGGTGCGGTAGAGATTTATGGGTTTTTATTGTCTTCTTCCTCCCTACCATGTAATCTAGTGTGATATCGCAGGTACACGTATCCTTGGACAAGTCCAATACAGCCTTAGGGTCTCCCGAGACCCACCCGTATTGCTTGGAAATTCCCGGTGGTATGAAGGGCCAAGGGAGGGAGTTGGGTTGCTGTTTCTACAGAATTCTACAAAACATGCTCGTTGCAGCGAGTTTTGATCGCTGCAATGAGAGGACAAGTTTACTGCAGCGAGCAGGCCCAATGACAACACAATACAAAATGACATAGTTTTGGATAAGTGAATCATCATTCCTATAAAACACCCCAAGTTCAGGATTTTAGGGATAGAAATCGAGCCCTATCATCCCTAAACCCTTCCCCATTCTCTTCCATTCAATCCATCATCAATCCTTCTTCTTCCAAGATCAAAGATAAGGGTTTATGTTAGTTTTGTCATCTCCTTCCTCTTTTTTAAATGTTCCATGGTTTGGGCTTTTTTGTTTCTTCCATTGTTGTCAAGTAGGGGTGTTCCTCCAATGTTGTTAGAGTTAGATTTGAGTTGTTTAGAGATTAACGGAGATTAATCTTGAATCAATATTGCTCTATGGCAGTTGGTGGTGCCATTCCATGCTTCAAAAATCAAGTTAGCGGTGTCCACATACTCATATGTTCAAATAGTGAGTGGATTTAAACTCATGGCCTTAGTTTTTCCATTATAGATATGTTTTATGCATGATTATGTCAAATATGAGATTAGAGATGAAATTATGATTACATAAATACGATTTACAAGTATAATGAGTTAGCCAAAAATTATGATCTTGAGTATGGCATGAAAATGTGTTTAGAAAATCATGGGACCATGATTGACATATTATATGATATAGAAATATTTTATGTGTAAGCCTAAGAAATTTCGTACAAGGATATATGACATAACAAGCTGTTATTTTATCAATCATGTTTCAAGAGTATATGATATCTTTATACTTCAAAACTAGAGATTTTGAAATATGATTCTAGAGTATCCATTAAGATATTTCGATAAAATGTCAAACAAAGAATGACTTAATTTCATGAATAGAGGTGTTACCATAATGCCAAAGTTTTTATGACTATGAATCCTTCTAATTCAAGGTATGATATTATAATTACTAAGTTGTGAAAAGTTGTTAGTTTGAGAAATGAGATTTTGGAAAACCCAATTTTTATTATACTCAGAAGTATGAAATTCAGTATGATTTGTAGCAACTGCCAACTACATATCATGTGGGCTTGAAATCAGAATGCCTGCAAGTGGAAGATCCCTTGGCCATGATTTCACAGTCACAATTATGCTAAAGTCAAATTGCTAGAGTTATATGAGTCCAGAGCTTTTAGAGTTTCAAGAGTTTCTATATTTAAATGGCTTTATAAAGAGCTAGAGTATGAATATGGTTGTATTTAGAGATTTTATGAATTATCTTGATGATTTCAAGGAATAGAGTAATTATGTAAGAAAGATTTTGAAACCCGAAAATGAGCATACAGCAGAGTTTCAGTGCTTTAAGATATTTTAAGAGTTTATAGATTATACGAATTAAGTACAAACTAGTTTAGATGGTAGCTATAGAGGAACAAACAGTAAGTTAATGGCTAAATCCTGATCATTAACCTTGTACCAACTTGTCCCGAGAAGGCAATTCAGATAACAGAGAATGAAACCTATTTAGGTGTTCACAATGGATCCCTGATGGACTATACAGCATAATATTTTCGGTTCTTGAAGAACCATAGAGTAGGGATTCTAGTTTCTCTATTAGAATACCATTGTTTATGTTTTCAGAAAGTATTAATACTTTTCAGAGATTATTGATGTTTTTAAGAGAATATTTGATTTAAGAGCCATTATGTATATGAGAAATGATTTTCTTGTTGGTGTAAGAACTCAAAGATATTTTTCTATGAATTTATGGAATGGAAAGTGTTTTCCTTAAAGCAGCTATGTTATGTAAATATTGGAAATGTTTTTGCTAGTGCATGTGTATATATATATGGTTGTTGTTGTCCCATGTGGGTGATGGGTGAGAGCTCACTTACTGAGTTCGTTGACTCACCCCTCTCCTTTCTTCCTCATAGATGCAGGTACAGATGTTGCTCAGCCTTCGTATTGGCGGACGCAGTGGTTCTCAGTGGTGAGTCTTACTTTGAAGTAAGGCTTAGTTTAGAGTTTTATTAGAGTAGAGTGCTCTAGTAGATGTGTGGATAGGATCCGAGCCATGTATTATTTTCAGATTATGTATTTAATTTCAGTATTTGAACAGTTATGTATATTTTCAGTTCACAAGTATGGATTTAAAATTGTAGAGTTTGATTAGAGTTTATGCAATAAACTTGAGATACATTTATAATCCAGATCACATGTTAAATTGATTTCAGAGTATGATTAAGATAATTTCAGAGTTTCACATATCAAGTATTTTGGTTTTATATTTCCAGATATAAAGTTTAAATAGAGTTTTAGATGAAGTTATGATTTCAGAATGAGAATTATGTTATTTTATGCATATAGAGAGACTCGGAGGTCATGAGACTTACGTGGGGATAAGATTCCTCACATGTCGATCTCATTCCCAGGTCAAGTCCTGACATCTAAAGTATAGGCTTTGTTATTTCTCTCATTGTTGTCAAGTAGCAATGTTCCCCCAATGCTGTTAAAGTTATATTTGAACAATCTAGATGTTGTTAGAGTCTAATCTTGTGTTTTGTGGCTTCAATGACAAACATTGGTGTCATTTCTCCTCTCCGAAGCTCCGTTGGTGTTGATGTCATCACTCCCTCCCTTCCAGATGAGTGGGTTCAAAGCCTATGGCCCTTCTGTTGGTCATTAGAGGTAATTTCCTTAAATTATAACATGATTGCATTATTTTAGAGAATGTTTCAAAGAGATTAAAGATCCTGATTGATTTGTTATATTTATCAAAATGATGATTTCCAACTAGAGCATGAAATTTATGTTTTAATGTAAACTCATGCGACCATTATTGTCAAAGTGATTTTATTAAAAAGCTAAAGCATGATTATGGTTGATTAGATATTTTATAAATTGCCACAATAATTTTAAGAGAAAAATAATTATGAATTATAGAGTTTTGTGCCTAAAGAAATGTAATAACAGAGTTTTAGAGAAAAATAATATGTTTTATGAATTAGAGACTAGACGGTAGCTTTAGAGGACCAGACAGTGAATTAACGGCTGAACCCCGATCGTTAATCTTGGTACCAAGTTGTACCGATAGAACAATCTCACATAGCAGAGAGCGAACCTAATTAGGTGTCCAATTTAGATCTTTCATATATCATAGAGTAGAGTATTTTCGGTTCTTGAAGAACCATAGAGTAAAGATCCCTGTTTTTCTAGTAGAATACTGTTGTTTAGGTTTTGCAGAGAATTTCCATTTAGAGTCATTATATATATATATTTATGATTTTAGAGTTATTGCATTAATTAGTTTTGATAACTATTTATAATTATTTATTTCTGTTATTGTCTCATGAAAAGGTTATGGGTGAGGGCCAACTCACTGAGTTTTAGATGAAACTCACCCATCTTCCTTTTCCATTACAGATACATTAGCTGTTACGGTCTTTCTTATCCACCTCCTCCCCAGCAGTAGAGAGCTCTTGTTGGCAAGCTTCACTTTGAAATGAAGTATCTTTTGGTATTTTGTTTAGAGATATAGTACTCTAGTGTACATTGCAGGCAGGATCCCGAACTATAGAAATGGATTGCATTGATTTATCATAATTATTTTGTATTTACATGATTCTAGTTTTCATTCATATTTGTATAAAGAGTATCTCATATATTTTGAATCACAAGGATATATTTAGAGTTTGAAAATAAAATTGAGGTGAGTTGATTTTCTAACTTCGAGAACTATACTAAAGCTCCATCATGATTTGTTATTGATGATAATTATGTTAAGAGCCAAAGATTTATTAAAGATAAAATAACATTTGATAAATGGATTTATTATTAATTTATATATAGAAAGAGACTCAGAGATTACGAGACTTACATGGGATGAGATTCTTTATGTACCAATTATGTTCTCAGCTTGAGCCGTGACATGAATATGGCAGCTTAATTGCGGCTGAAGAAGTTGTTTTGCTTGCTACCTACGATGTATCTGTACGTGCTCATCGACTTGTTCTTCATTTGCTTTTCTAAGTAATGCTTTTATCCACACTCAACATGCGCTGCTTTGCTTTCTCGTCATACCCAATTTGAGATTGAGACATAAACGGTGACATTATCGCGATCCACTTGGATTCGCAACTAGCCAGTTATTGGCTAACCAAAATGTATTAGTAGGATAAGTATCACTTTTTGGCTTTCAGCTTTCTATTTTAACATTTAAATATAGACACTCAATTAAGAAATTCATTCTATCATCATTAAATATGATATATATCTTCTTAATTATTTAGACACTCACTTCATTATGATTAGATATTTTAATTCCACTATGTTGTTATGTGATATATATCTTCCAAAGGTTTGTCTCAAAGGATCAATGAATAAGAAGCAGGAATAACCTCTTATTTATCTACCATCACTCTTCATTAATTGCTTTTATTTATAACATTCCTAAAATATTCTTAATAAAAAAAGTTGTTTTATTTTTAGCTATTTTTAAATTTTCAATACCGAGTTATATACATTTTATGTTGCAGATTCTCAATTATCTAATATCACTCTTTATTTATTATATTTATAAATACCTTTAATTAAAAACTTATTTTTATACCTAATAATTGTACTAATTAATATTAAAAATAAAAATTAACTATAATTAAAATTCTAGCATAACACAAAAAAACCCTAACTTACATATAATGATTAATTAACTTGAATTAAAAAGTATAACAATATAAAATTTTAAACAACTTAACTAATTTGATCAAATAAAAAATACACGGTTGTTGTCCACATTGTACTTGTACAAAAATATTACATCCAAATCTTCTAATATTTAAATTCCATAAAATAATTTTCATCATAACTCTGCAACTACAATATTTGTTATGGCAACACCAAAAAAGTATAAAAATAAAGATAGTGAGAAGCTTGATTAAATTAATTGGAAAACACATGGAAAAAAAATATGGTACAACATTAGTTCCAAAAACTAAAATATATAAAAAGTAAACACATGGTTACAAATAATAAAAAACGCAATTATAAAGAAAATTCAAAAGGATTCTCGAAGTCTGAAAAAAAAGAAACATGTGTCACTATACTTTAAATTTAACAGGTTATTTAAATTTTATTATATTTCACTATACTTTTTTCATTCAAATTAATCATTACTTTTTAATTATGAATTTTTTTATGCTACGCTAGAAGTTTAATTATAGTTTGCTTTTATGTTTAATATAAATTAATGTAGCTATTAAATATAAATTTAAAATGTTAGAGGAACAATACATTCCAAATATACAAAGAAAAAATTTTCAATCAAAATTATTTAGAAATGTCACAAATGAAAACAATAAATAAAGAATGGTAATAGGAAATTGAAATTCTACCACATAAAATCTTAATTTTGAAAATAAGAAATTAGCTAAATGTGAAAACAGTTTTTATTGCAGTTTAATTGTGGTTTGCCAAACTATAGAATAACCTAAGTTGTTTTTGATGTTGAAAGACTAGTTATATTGTATCATGGTCTCTTCTTGTAGCTCCCTCTAGTGAGATCTGGTTAAGCTCTTTAGTTTTAATTATCTATAAAAAACTAAAGGACATTCTATGAAATATATATGTAATGACAATAAATAAAAAGTGACAATAGATAAATAGAAATGGTAATAACTGCTCCCGAGTAGCCAATGTAAGAGGTTGCAGCAGATTTAGTAGGTGGAGACCAAATGGAGGTGAGTTAAGGGGAGAGAGAAAGGAAGGATCAAGATTGAAGACAAAATATATTAAAGTGATAAAAGAATAGTGTTATCTTGAATTATATTTTGTTGGACACTATGTCAATATACTCATATCTACTATTAAATTAGATATAGACTCCATTTAGTTTGGGTTTTACACCCCATTCAATAGTAAATGCGAGTGTATCGATATAGTATCTCACAAAATATGAGTCAAAAAAATACATTTTTGGGTAAAAATATAATAAAGTATCTTTATTTTATTATAATAATAGTTGGCACCATATTGTTCCAAACTAACATAGAACCACTTAATAACCTGCCTTTGTTTGGGTCTATATGGAGACAACAAAGTCTTAGTCCCATGTAATTACTACTTTATCAATTCCTGATTAATAATCGCTCTTGAAAAATCATACCATGTTTATAGTGATACACATTAATTTTTTAATAGAGTTTTTCAGATTGGCCACAATATTGAAACTCGACTTGGACCGATAAGTTCGATCGAAAAACTAGTGAATTGGTCATGAAACCAGTCCGACTCACTATTTGAATCAGTCATACATTGAAATCGGTGAGACCTGATTTTGACCAGGTTTTTATCAAAACCAGTGACTCAGCTGGTTTTCAAGAATTGGATGGGTTGGTTTTTTTTTTGCTTTTTTTTTATTTTTGCAAAACAACGTCATTTTTTAAAATCTTAAAAAAAAAATTCTAATATGACTTATAGAAAAATGTAATAACTTTATTTGTATTATCAATGATGCAAAACTTTGTGAGTTGGCTTGTGTAATTATATTTTAAACTTGTTAATTGTGATTAATGATTGTGAAATATGAATAATATTTGAAAATTAATGTTATTTATTTATGTTTTCATATTTTGAACCCTTACAAAGTGTCAGTTGTTAAGTAGTTATCATTTTATTATATTTTATTTAAATTTTTATATATATATTTTTTATAAATTCAGTTCAACGAATTCAACCAGTGACCCACCAGTTGAACCAGTGACCTGGTGCCTTAATCAATTGATTACCGAGTCGAGTCTGAAAACTATGAGAGTGACTATTTATAAGAAATAGAGAGATGAGTAAATAATAATAATAATAACAATAATAATAATAATAATCCATACAATATTATAAAGGGGATACACCCAGAGGTAGTTACTTTTGGTGGCCAATTTTAATTTTCAATTTTACGCTTTTAAATATTTATTCTTTTCCAATCACTCATCATCTCTTAACTACCCGTATTTCATTTCTTAAAAAACAAAACTGCTCCAAAGAGATGACATATCTGCCTAACACAACCAACACTATTTTTTTTATTTATTTTTAAAACTAAAAATGTCTTCCCTATCATCTCCATCTATTTCATTCTCCTGGACAAATTGCTGCCATCGCTCCACTCTCTTTCTATCTCTTTCTCAAACACCAATTCCTTTTATTGTTCATCCCATGTCATGTTCAGTTTTTAGACTACAATGCTTCATTATTTTCACAGGAAATAGTTTTGTCTGCAACCAACTTTGCATCAATCAAAGGTAAATAAAATTAGATAACCATTTTGTAATAGATTATCGATATATTGTCACACTACTATATGTATTACTGTCCAAAATTCAACCCAAAATTAAAGTGGAAGGGATTGTTTTATATTTGCCTATTGTTTTAATTTCCTTGAATCATGTAAGAGGGTGGCATGACAGTAAAAAAAAATGAATGTCTTGCATGCTTCTCTTGTAAACATATCTTCGGTTTTCAAGTGATTTGGGTTTGTTTAAATTATAAACATATCTTGGGTTTTTATTTTTGTTAATAAATTTGTTTGGGTTATAGATTTCTCTTTTACTTTTTGTAATACCTCAGGTTTTAAATAAAAAAGCTAGAAAAATTTTTCGAATTAGAGACAGTCCCAGTCATCTTTACCTATCATTCGGATCCTAGATTTCACTAAGTCTGGACCCTATACATCCTTGGAGAGTTATATGATAGAATCACATTCATAGGACCAAAAGTCCCGATAATGGTTCCCTAGAAAAAAATGAGTTGAAAAGTGATTTTTAATGAATTTTGTAAAACCCGTAAATATTTCATTTTTAGCTTACGAGTTTATAAAATCGTAAGAATTTTTGAATTTGAACTAAAATACAAAATTTGGATTTTAATTTGTTGAAATTTTAATTTTTCTGATATTTTATTTGAATCCAAATAGGGGGTATGTCTTTATTTACATTTATGTTTTAAAGTTAATGGAGAGTAAAATAAATGAGGACATTACTTAAAATTAATAAATGTAAATGAGTGTATTCTAGAGAACATTTTGGAGAACATTGCAATGCTCAATAAGCACTGCAGTGGTCACGGAATAGTAAGGTAGCGCAAGAGACAATTTTATACTCTCTGGTGAGCCCTACAGCGATCAAAAGAATTATAAAAGCCCCTATTTTGGGGTTCTAGACCATTCTTCATGGCCCTCAACACCCTCTCACCCCCAAATTCAATTCTTCCACCATTTTCACCCCCTCCAAGTTTCATTTCACTCAATCTAACTCCAATCTTTCATTCTTAAGGCTTTAAGGTATGTTGTTCTCTTGGTTCTGCTCTCTTTTCTCTACTTCCTTCCTGCTATTAGGGTGGTTCTCTATGCTTTTCAAGGGAAAGAAGCTTTCCACCTTCTTAGAGATGGATTCTTGGGTATTGAAGAGTCTGGTGGTGCCATTGGTGCATAGCTTTCACTATTTACCCTTCCAAGTAAGTGGGTTTACATCTGTAATCTCTATGTTATGCATTAAAATTATTTTCATAAATATATTGTTTACTACTTGAGTTTAGAGATTTCTTCAAAAAATTTGAGTTTTCTATTGGTTTATATGTTTTAGAACTCCTAGTTTTAGAGTAAGAAACTGATTTTTGATAAAAACTCATGGGACCCTGTTTGTTATACTGATTTTATGCAGAATTGATTATATATGTGATTGTTAGAGGATTTTATGGTTGTTTTAATGGATTCAGAAATTAATTTATATATGTGAAATGGTTTTATACCTAGACATACAGTTTAGAGAAGAAAATAGGCTTAAGATTGCAAGCCTTGCTATTTTGAAGAATGATGTTAAGTTTTCTAATTATGAAAAGCTTGGTAATTGGGATATATTTTTGATAATCAAGTTTTAGAGCTTGAATCTTCATAAGATTCAGAACAATTGACAGCTACATATGCTGTGGAAGCATGGAATCACAAATGTCTACACAGGCTGATCCCTTGGACATGATTCCATAGTCACGGTTATGCTAAAGTCATACTGTTAGGATTAGGTGGATTCAAAGCTCTCAGAGTAACACGAGTTTATTGTTGATAAAAGAGTAATCTAGAAATTCATATATAAAAGGATTTTAGAGTATAAATCTTTGTATTACTCAAAATAGTTGGCGAATACATATTCTGTGGACTTGAAATCTTCATGTATGATTTCATAGTCACAATTATGCTAAGGTTAAACTGTTACAGAGTTACAGGGATTCAGAGCTCACAGAGAATTAAATGGTTTTAAGGATTTTCAAATTTAAATGAATGTATTTAATTAAGTTAGAAGGTAGCTATAGAGAAATAGGCCGTGTGTTAACGGTAGTTAATCCATTAACTTTGGTACCAAGTAGCCCGGGCTAGAGATTATAAAGATTTATATATAGAGATTACAGAGATTTTATTATCACACTAGGGACGACGATACGTAACGTCCAGATGTGACCAGAGATTCATATTCAGAGTTTTGAGATCAGTCTACGAGGGACGCAGTTCATGAGGAACCGTTAAGATCTCAATTAGGGACCCTTGTTCACAAGGAACTGGGTACCCACAGAGTATAGATTACTATGTCTCTAGGAGCTACTATAATGTGACCTTATATGATTTCAGGTATGAAAGTTAAGTTAAGAAAATGGTTTATGAATTATATCATGATGATTGGGATGTACTTATATATGTATACATAATTGACTATGAATACTTTGAGTAATTACTGATGGCATTATAATTTTATGCATTGTTTTTTGATGTCCCATGAAAGGGGGATTTAGATGAGGATTTACTCACTGAGTTTTGGCAATAAAACTCACCATTCTCTCTTATTCCATGTTTTACCAATAGAACAGTTGCCATGGAATCTCTTCAACCCCCTTTTGTCCCAGCAATACTAGACTTTAGGCAGTGAGTCTTACTGTCATTCTAGTTTAGAGTGTTCCAGTGTAAATACAGGCAGGATCCCGAACCTTAGATTATGTTTTTGCATTTAGCATACTACGATGGTATATTTGTATTTTGTATTTAAAGACATATTTGTATTAGTTTAATAGACTTTTGAAATAGAGTAACTTATATTTTTATGAACAGGGCATGCATATAGAACCAGTTAATAAGTCACGAGGTTTGCGTGAGAATAAGATTTCTCACGTGCCGGTCACGCTCCTAAATCAGGTCATGACAATTTTACTCTATACTTTGTAAAGATTGTATAATCATGTGTGCATATGTCACTTTTTTATCCTTTTCTTTTATCATTTTGTCATTCTTAACCAAATCATTTCAATTCCTACAATTCATTTTACTGTCTCACTATAGCTTCAAAACATGCAACACATGCAAAAGCCAAGCAGCGATGCTAATGCAAAAGAGAAAAATCACGATTCCATAAACATAGGTGAACCACAATCATAATTATGCACATCCTATATGTCCAATATGTGGGATTTGAGTAATAGCAATGTAAAGGGTTTAGTTGAAACAAACTAAGCCTATCTTTGTACAAGCTTTTTATTTTTTTCTTATATATCAATAAATAATAGAGAAAGCAACTTAACGGGTACGATAATACCCAACATGTCGCTAGTAGTAGTAGTAATAATAATAATAATAATCTATATTATATTATATAAAAAAGATCGTGGTTAATAACTAACTTTTGGTATTTCTTCGTCCTATTTAATATTTTTTCAAGTTCGCAATACCTTTTGAAAACCACTATTCTCATTCACCCACATTCTTTAAAACTATGTCACTTGGTTTATTTTGCTATTATAATTCTCTATCCACTAATTCAACCAAACAACTTCTTTTGCTTATTTCCATATTTCTCTTTTCATCTTCATATTCTACTATATAAAAAAAATTATGGTTAATAACTAACTTTTAGTGTCTTTTTACCCTATTTAATATTTCTTTATGTTCGCAATACTTTTTGAAAACCACTATTTTCATACAGCTATATTCTCAAAATCACTCACATTTTTTAAAATTATGTTATTTAATTTATTTTGTAATTATACTTCTTTATCCGTTAATTTAATCAGGCCACTTCTCTTACGTATTTTCATATCTCTTTCTTCATCTTTATAAATAACACTAATAAAAGAAGTGGTGCTAGTAAGAGTACCATTGCTCAAGGTGTGTGTTAAAATTTCATTATGCAAATAATAAATTCATGTGGGTGAACCTGTTCCGACGTCCAAAACAAGACTTGACGCCCGAAACAAGACTTGACTCCTGCGGCATGGTAGTCAGTGCCCATTGTTATTTTGCGCACGCGTAATTCATGCACGTTGATCCTTTTCAGCACTCTGCTACTGTGTTGTCATCCTATCCTATCCTATCCAACTCTGTCCTTCAACTTACTTTTTTTTTTTTTTTTGGTTTTTTTAACTCATTCACATCTGGATATATAGTGTTTCTACCTTTATTTAAGTGCTTTGATTGAGTAAGCTACTGAGTTTTCTGCCTGCCAGTAAGTTACTGATTTTGACACACAAAAACGACTATAGTATGGGAAGAAATTTTGCTCATAATTAATTCGCGTAACTCGCCAATTTAAATTAATTAAAATTTGGAATGAATTACCCTAATCTTCTATAAGATCTAGTAAAATCACACCTGCCATATCTCATTTCATAAATTTATCGCCAGAGATTTTTAAGGTTTATCGAGGCTTATATCGGCCTCCCATGCAGTTATAAAACCGTTAATTTAAGAAATAAAACATACAATTTGTGACATGAGTATAATTATTAATAATAAAATTATAAAATTTTTATCAATATTTGATATATATACATGTATATATAATATAATACGGATTAAAATTTTATTTTGCATCATGAATTATAATTATAAATTTTCTTTTCACATGATAGAAAAATAATATTATAATCAATGTCTTTATATATATATATATGATATTGTAAAAATATTGCAATTTTTTTAATTAATGAACATGTGCATATTGCATGTTGTCTTTTCTATAACTTAAGTTAATAGATCAGTAATTGCAAGGAAGATCAATATAGGTTTAAGTAAATTTCAAAAACTCTAGTAACAATTTTAATTTACAAATAAATGGAAGTGTCAGACACCAAATCTCAAGGAGTTCAACATAATTTATTCTAAGCTTTAATTAATAGACCTTTAAATAGCAATGGGTTTGAAAATTATTATACACTAAATAAAATATTGCACTATGATTATTGTAGCAATTGTTACTTTTGAGTAACATAAATATTTTTTTGATTGTTGCACTTATAATCCTAAGCTTTTAATAATCAATCCCTCATAACATGAGATAAGAGTCCTAATGACTTGGATTTTCGTAATTATTGTTTTTATTTATTGTAAAATTGAACACTAGATAGTGCTAATCTCTGTGTTATCTACAGCCTAATGAACCATTGAAAGAACGTGATAAATACAAAAATTATTTATTTTGCTTTACATAAATATTATTTCAATACCTAAAAGTAGGTGTACAATTGAGATACTCATTCTAACACTATTGAATGTGATGTATTGGTGAAAAAGATGGGGGCACTACGATAAATTTATATCTAAAAAATACTTAGTTTTAGGTACACGTAAAAAGTGTTACTTACGTATACATAGGTAACACTTTTTCTAAATGTGTTACTTTCGATATAACAAAGGTTATACTTTTTTAAATTAAGGTATCATTTTTTAAAGCATGGCTATATCACATGTGACCAATTGTTAACGGTAATATTTTTTAATAAAAGGATATATTTTTAAGCTAATGATCACTTTTCATAGTGTTGCCAAAGTAAGTGTGGTCAATTATTTAAACTTTAAAGTAATATTTTTAAGTAGAAAAGATAATTTTTGTAGATATCAAAGTCAACACATTTAGAAAAAATATTGCCTATACGTATAAAAAGTGACATTTTTCATATGTTCTAAAAAATAAGTGTTATTTTAGACCAAATTTCTTATAGTGGGGCTACCATCATATCAAATAATAATAAAATGGGTGTCTCAATTAGACGTTAATTTTTGGGTGTTGAAATAATAATGCTCTATAAAAAAAACAATAGCAAAACTAGAGCAGTGAACATAATTACACATGAAACTTAATTTTGAAAAATATACCCTTATTTTTACCTTTCAACCAAACTATGCCAAGTATTATTCTTAATTCCATAAAAAGAAAATATTATTCTTAATTTAATTAAACAGTATCAACCGAATCCTTCCATTATATAACCATCACCACTTATAGACATTCTCAACTCTAACCATCTATTCCCTTTCTCTCTCTCAGTTGAAACAGCAAGCAAAAAATAAAAAAAGATTAAAATTAATGAGCTCTGAAGCTTATTCTCTGTGGGCACAATCCATGAGCAGTACCCCCTTCTTCGGCTTCTTGTTCCTCTCCTTCACCCTTCTCTTCTCCCTTTTTTCCTTCCTCATCTTCGTCTTAAGGATGAAGCCATGGTGCAGCTGCGACACATGCAGGAGCTACCTCACCATGAGTTGGACCACAGAGTTCACCAACCTCTGCGATTGGCACACTCACCTTCTCCGAAACTCGCCCACCGGCACCGTCCATGTGCACGTGCTTGGAAACACCATAACCTCAAACCCCAACAACGTTGAGTCCATCCTCAAGACGCGCTTCCATAACTACCCCAAAGGAAGGCACTTCTCCGGCATCCTCGGGGACTTGTTGGGCCGCGGGATCTTCAACGTCGATGGCGAAGCGTGGATGTTCCAGCGCAAGATGGCAAGCCTCGAGCTCGGGAGCGTGGCGATTCGGTCATACGCGCTGCAGATAGTCTCCGAGGAAATCCTCACGAGGCTGCTTCCTCTCATGGCTTCAACTGCATGCGGTGAACAGGACGAGGTAATGCAACAAGAACTATTATTATTATAATAACTATAATTATTAATTTTTAAACAAAGATACCAGACAAGAGTCGAATTCCTGACTTCAGATGGTCAAGGAGACATATAAAAGCCAACCATTCGAGACTGTGGGTTCACTAGCAATGCATCAAGACTAATAATAATTAGAATCATTGGCAAAAATTATCGTCATGGTTGTATAAATTAAAATAATAAAAGTCATTTATTTCTATAATCATTAATAAGACAATTTTAATTTTGATTCGTTGATTATATGTAAAGTTTGAGTATGATATTTATGCATATTAAGAGGGGGAAAACCCACAACTGAATGATAGCAAGCCTAGCCAATCATAGATCCAGAAATTTTAGATAGTGAGAACAAAAATAATATATAAGTCTAACAAAATATTTTATATAATTTTTCTTTTAATACGAGGTCAACCTAATAATATAATTATAGTAAAATAATATATAAACCTAGGTCAAAAAAAGTCCCCACTGTCAACAAGAAGGGCATTGAGCGGAAGTGTGTATTGAATTCAACGTGTGTTAAGCATATATAGTGGTAATTCAATCATCTGTTTTCTTTAAAATCTTATAGACAAAGAAATGTACGGGATTACATAATAGTATAAAATTATTCTTTTTCATTTACATTAATACTACAACAAAAGTAAAAAAAAAAATGTGACGTGATAACAAGTCACTTTATTCCTTTACCATATGATTGAGAATTCGATAATTATTTATTGGAATAAAAAATATTTTATAATTAGTTATTTGTCTCTTCAAAAAAGCTCTCATAATGAGAGCATTAGTCAGTGTTGCCAATTGTGAATATGATAATTTCGATTAGAAAAAATTATACAACAAAATTAGTCTCAGAAAATTTTGCATGCACGGTAATATAATAAAATTCTTCGATTTTATACATTTCAAGTAATGAACGTGAACGACTTCCACTCTACTTACTTACATTGTATTGTATCGAAATTGAATTATGATAATAGCATCGCATCATTTTGAAATAGAATTTAATTTCGACGCATTAATGATGTAAAAATATTTTACATAATTATCCAATTATGTATTGATATACAAATAAATATGATTAACTTATATCTCATTACTTGAAAAATTATGCAAGTATAGAGATTTGAATGGATAATAACGAAAAACTTTTTTATATTTTATCAATGCATTAAAATTAAATTGAAATAATCACATTCAAATAAAATTTAAATTAATTTTGTATGCAGTAATTGTGAGGACGCTAAGTGAGAGCACCATAACACCGGGTCGGACACCACACCCAAAATCTTAAGGTAATGAGTCATGGGTCCTCCTACATTATATACTATTCACCGTCTCACACTTAACCCCAATAATCTCCCCCTCAAGTGTGATACCAATGTGGCTAAGTGAGAGTATCAAAATATCGGGTCAGACACCACATCTTGATCCAAAACCTTAATGTAATGAGTCATAAGTCCTCCCACATTACATACTACTCACTTGATCCATTCTCAACCAATATAGGATTTCATCTTTCACACTTAATCCCAATAGTAATAGTATCAAATAATTTTATACTATCAATTAATAAATTTTTCTTAAAAAAGGTCAAATAATGATGGGTAATCATTACATATTGGGTAACCATCTAGTATGATAATAAGATGCTTTCTGGAATTATTATTGATTATTTTACACCGTAAACACATAAAAATTAAACCCACAAAGTTCATTATCTTCTAACAATTGTATTTTATTTTATATTTTCCTCCTTAATTCTCACATTTTCTTCCTACTTAATTCTTACCTAACTCAAGTTATGTTGTTCAAAAATTAATTTCTCAAATAGGACCACGTGCTGGACCTACAAGACATATTAAGACGGTTCTCGTTCGACAACATTTGCAAATTCTCCTTTGGGCTGGACCCAGGCTGTCTCACCCCATCCCTACCGGTGTCGGAACTTGCCGTCGCTTTCGACACGGCGTCAAGGCTCTCGGCAGAGCGGGCGTTGACGCCGTCGCCGTTGGTATGGAAGATCAAGCGATTGTTAAACATTGGATCAGAGAAGAAGCTGAAGGAAGCGATCAATGTGATAAACTACATAGCAGAAGAGATGATAGACAAGCGCAGGGAACTCGGGTTCTCCGCGAGAAAGGACCTTCTATCAAGGTTCATGAGTACTGTAGAAAACGACGACAAGTTTCTCAGAGACATCGTCGTTAGTTTCCTACTGGCTGGTCGCGACACCGTTGCTGCAGCGTTGACCGGTTTCTTTTGGTTACTATCGAAGCACCCGAAAGTGGAAGAGTTGATCCGTGAAGAACTGGACCGGGTCATGGACGACCCAGTTCAGGAGTTCGCAAGCTTTCAACAATTGAGCCGAATGCATTACCTCAATGCTGCGGTTCACGAGAGCATGAGATTGTTTCCTCCGGTTCAGTTTGACTCCAAATTTGCACAAGACGATGATGTGTTACCAGATGGTACGTTTGTACGAAAGGGTACAAGGGTAACTTACCACCCGTATGCCATGGGTCGGATGGAGCGGGTTTGGGGCCCCGATTGTCTCGAATTCAAACCCGAGAGGTGGTCGCGGGAGGGTGTATTTGTTCCCGTGGATCCATTCAAGTACCCGGTTTTTCAGGCCGGGGCTAGGCTTTGTTTGGGGAAGGAGTTGGCTTTGGTGGAGATGAAGTCTGTGGTGGCTGCATTGGTCAAACGGTTTGATATTCGAGTAACTGAAGGCAATTCGGAGCCCCGCTTTGTAGCGGGTCTTACTGCCAACTTGCGGGGCGGGTTGCCAGTTCGGGTTTATGAAAGGAGATGATGATGTGCTGAAAAAAAAAATTGAGCATTTTTACTGGTTCTTAATAATTAAAGTATCCATAAAAGTGACTGTTTAATATATTTATAAGTTTTTATTGATAATTAGTACGCATTGATAATATCTAAAAAGATTTTTATTGATACTTTAATTATTAAGAACCAATAAAAATGCTTATTTTTTCTTGTAGTGTATGGTCACACTAATTGAGCAGCAGCAGCTCTTTTAGCTGAGTTCATTTATGTGACTGAGCTGGCTAAGACACTTGCAGTACGTTGATGCAATATAATATTATATGAGATGAAGTTTCCTATGTAAATAATGTGGCAGGTGAATTAAAGTGGTTTTCTCCAAGTTGTTGGCTTTTGGGTGCGGATATATATGGTAATGGTGGAAGTGCATTACAAAATATGGATTTCTCCATTTGTGTCCAAATCTGGCGTAAGATGAGAAATTATTGAGTGCGCTATCGTGTTAAGACAAAAAAAAAAAAAATACATATAGGGAGTTAAAAAACCTATAAAAAATATGGCCTACGGTCACACTTTTCTCGACCAAGCTTAAAAAGTGTCATCTATAATTAGTAAAGGCCACACTTTTTAAGGATGGGTTTTAACTATAATTTTTGGCCTGCTTGCATGACAACGTTTAAAAGTATGATATATTACGAGCAATAACCACACTTTTCATAAGGGTGAGTTTTGAAAGTATTTTTGGCCATAATTTTTTTACAAGTGTGGGTTTTGATAGTATTTTTTAACCATACTTGCATCACAACGTTTAAAAAGTGTGACCTGACAAAGACCACACTTTTTGTAAGAATAGGCTTTTTCAATATCTTTTAGCTACACTTTTTGCAAGAATGAGTTTTGATAGTACCTTTTGGTCACTTTTTTTGCAAGTGTAGGCTTTGATAGTGTCTTTTGGCTATGCTTGCATAACAATATTTAAAAAGTATAACCTATTATTGACAAAACCACACTTTTTTACAAGAGTAAGCTTTGTCAGTAACTTTTAGTCATGCTTTTTGCAAGTGTGGACTTTGACGGTACCTTTTGCCCACTTTTTTTTTTTTTTACAAGTGTGGGCCAATTTAGTCTTAATATTTTTATTATTTCTTCATCAATTTAATAATTTTATCAAAGTGAAAATCTAACAAAATGGCTAAATTAATGTCAAAATTAAAAAATAATATGAATAAATTTATATAAAATTTTTTGTTGGGGCCAAAGAAACCATGGCTACCCAAAAGTTCACAGGTATAGAATACATTCATAATAACCATAAATCAGCAACGTGCGCAGGTTATATTAACTTGTTAAAGGGTTAATAAAAGCTACACTTAAGACATAACTTTAAGTATATTTGCCAAATCAGATGTGATTAATTGTCTAAAACAGCAGTTTTGAATAAGAAAGACGTGAAATGTTTTTTAAAAATCAGAGACAACACATCTATATAAAGCCTTTTCTATAAATACATACGCAACAGTTTTGACGCATTTCCAAAAATAAGTTATTTTAGACAAAAATATTGTAGTGTGTGCGGAGCAGAAGAAAATATATGCTGTGAGTGTGAAGACAAATAGAGAGTTCATATCGGGGGAGCGCATGTTCTATGTACATTATTGATTATTAAATTTCAGGCCGCAATGAATGATCAAACTGTTGAGGTTCATCGTATTTGTAATTAACGTGGAGATAGGTCATCACTCATCACTTGTATGCATGTTTGGATGTTCCCTATCCAATAGTGGAGGGGATGAACCTAGAAGCTAGGACAAGTTAGATTTGACAATTGTGCTCCTACAAATCTCTCCTAATGTTTGCCCATGCCGGGGCCGAAAGTAAGGTCACCAACACTCACTCTGCTTGTCACTTGTCACTACTTGGCTACTAGCAAAATCGTTTCTTTCCCCTTTAAAATTTTAAAATACTAGCATGATCGTGTCAAATTAAATAAAGTGTACATCGATTTTTATTATAATACAGATGACACATTATCCTTTGATTTGTTGGTTAGTATTATGAGAAAATTCAAAACTGCCGCTTCCTATCTTTAGAAAAGCCACTGTCGATCGCTAAAACAAAATGAAATTTTCATGCGGACAGACAAGTCCATGTGCGTCGAGTCGGAAAGCGCATATAATAGCTTTTTCCTTGCGCGTTTGTCCGAAAGTACATTTGAATTGGTTAAACTCATTGGAAATCGTGGAAGGGATGGATATGAAAGAAATGATATAGTTAAATTTTTGTATAATTATGAAGCATCAAGATAGATTATGTTTTATCTATTCATATAGTAACATTTTAGTTGTAATTAATGATATGATTTATATATTTTATTTGAAATGTCACTTTGTTATTATGTAAAACACAAGCTGCTTTATATTTCACGACTATACCCAAAGACTTCTCTGCTATAGAAAAGTAAATTAAAGTTCTCTACATATTTGCATTTTCTTTGTAAGAGGTTGATGTGTTGTTGGTTTAACTGTTGATTGACAAAATATATGTAATATGTGTATCTCAATAAATACGCACTTGAAAAATGTAATACACTCTAATAATTAATGATCCAAGCCGAACAATTAGGAATTAGCAAGAGAACTGATTATAGACTTTGTTAAATGGTAATTTGAATACAGCCAAACTAACATATGGGTGGCTCATGCGTATGGTTAGTTAGGAGATTTTTATAAAAATGTTTTCATTCAGTTTCTGACAATGATTGATTGATTCTGATCAATGAATTAGAAACTCTGTTTATTGTGGTTTTTTAAGCCAATCTTACAATTTATTACTTTGATGACAAGTCTGTTGATTAGATTTTCTTAAGATTAATTAATGCCTTCGTCACTCGTCAGTTTTGTTTGGCGCGTGACACTGTGAAAGGAAGTTTACGTACATAAGTAGAGAAAATCAATATTCTCGCATAATAGCGTTTCCAGCCCGTGCAATCATTGCTTTATTTGAAGAGGATGGGCTATGCTTAAATAGCTTTTGACAGGTTTAACATTATGAAGATAGTATAATATAGATAAAGGAAGCAGAAAAGATACGCACGCAAATGGCGGATAATTAATAATAATATATTTAAGAATATTTGCTCTTTCGAAGTACATAAATTTAAGGCGTTTAATGACAAGGAATCTAATGTTCATGGCTGAAAAAGCTTCCTCTGACTACATGCATATAGATAAATACATTTTTTGATGAACTCAAAACAGGAATATACTTTCGCTTAACATGCTAGGAAAACTTTTGGCAGCTAGTCACAGGTTATAATAAGCAACAAATTAATGCATACCAAAAACATCAAATCAATAATATATATATATATAAGATTTAGAATTATTTTCTTTATCGTATCGTGCAGGATCATATTCATTTCAGAGTTATAAGAAAAATGAATCAACCCCTTCCGTGTGTAATGAGGTTGTCTGAGGTTAGAGAATAGAGATTGAAGAAGGCGGCAGATGGATTTTTTTAAAGTTCACAAATAAAAAGAGAAATGGGTCACCACAATTTGTTATGTTTTTCTTGACATACAAAAACTTTGGAAGTCAGAATTTCCCTGTCTGGTATATTTTGCCTTTTTATAAAAAAAATGGGCCTCTATAAAAAGAGACCGAAGCCCAAAGAGACAAAAACACACAGTAGTGGATACTTTTGAAACAAAAGCGGGTCAGACCCAAAGAAGAATAATTCTAACTGGGCATAGACCCAAACATCCCATCTGTTCGTGAGCATTTGACCAAAAAACAAAAGAAGGAGTAAGTTTGATGACTAAAGTAAAATTGTTCGGCAGTCGAGGCATTGCTCCGTGGCAGACATTTACGTCTCTCATAGTCACTGCACCTAGGTTCGACACCAGGAAAGTGTGCGACCCAAATTCCCACACCCCCCCCCGGCGACCCCCAAAAAAAAAAAAGTAAAATTGTTCTTTTAATCAATGAATTTTGCATGATAAACGCGTAAAGTATAATTCCTCTCCCAAAAACAAAAAAAAAAAAAAAAAAACAAAAGGAAGAGCATTATATGAGAAAATGTGAAAAATGATTGTAATGAGAGTCTGGCACTTCCAATTATAGTTAAAGAGTTAAAATTTGCAGTTTAATTTTGTATATTATTTTTAAAAGTCAAACAATTAGTAGTGATAATTTTTAAAAACACAGTAGTAAGAAACTAAAGAAAATAACTCTCTATAATAGCAACTTTAAACAACTCAGTCAGTTGCAATCAATTTATACACAGCTATTTTTTTGGTATCGATAAAAAAGAAGTTTGAACATGTAATTTTATACAAATTATTTAAGTCCCTTATTGTTAAATTTTGTTATAAGGACTAAAACTAAGGTTTAGTATATTTTTAAGGATTAAGAGCATATTTAAGTTTTTATTTTATCTATACGTACCCCGCATAATTATAATTACATAGTTTTTATATACACTTAAAATAATACTATGTAATTTCTCAATGAGTCCATGAGATTATGACAAAGTTTGAATCAGTGTTATTTTTCTCCACATTTTTTACACTACTCTCTGCTAAATTTTTCACTGGCTACATAAAACAAGGGATTTTCATGATGATAAATGTTAACGAGAAAGGGAAAATCAGACAGGGTATTAAACTGATCAAGGTATTAGTTTAAAGATTTAGAGATCCAACCAATTCAACTGAGGTTCAATTATAATATAATATATATATATATATATCATATGATTAATTAGAATATAACAAATATTTTAAATAATTATCATTAATATAATTAAAACAAAAAATATATTCACATATTTATAAAAATAAACATAATCCATGCAAAATTTCCCTAGTCTTAGCCTCACAACATGGTCATAAAGCATTTAAAAATAATATTTGCTAGTGACCAGTGAAATTTATGATGAACAGTCTGCAAATGATAAAGAGAGAAGAAAAATAACCCAGCAATATTTATTAGTGCCCTTCTTTGGTTTCATTTTTTTCATTTTTACTCTATGACTATAAGAAAATGTCAATATTTAAGCTTTTTTTTAAAAAAGGGTTCCAAACCAGTCTAGTTCACTAATTTTCTCGGCCTTGACTGATTCTTGACTAATTTTGAACTCTTCTGGTTTAGGAGCTTAATCTGACCAACTAGGTGACCAGTTTCTGGTTAACCCTGTCGGACCGGTCCTGTTCAATTTTCTCTTCCATGAATGTTAAACAATCATAAACTTATTGAGATTTTTAATATTAAGAATAATGTGATATAATTATTAATATTTAAATAAATTAGTGGGTTATATCGCTTTATTTTATGTAACAATTGTCATAATTTTTGTGAAAGATTTTATATATATATTTTTTGAATATGTAGCATTACTCTACAAAGAAAATGAAACCAAACAAAGGATTTTTATCGGTATAAATTTATATTTTTTAACAAACCACATTTTTCTTTACTTATTTTTTTTATTTTTAAGGATATTTACTATTGATAACAATTAATCCATTTAAAATAGGAGTTTCCTTAAAGGGTAAATATCTGACTATAAAACCCTTTTTATATACACTAATAGGAATCAAAACTTTCACTAAATACTTAAGAAATCCAACTAATTGTCAAGTAAGTTAGACCTCCTACTTTTTTATTAATTTTTAATTTTTTTATACACACAAGCCAAAAAAATAAAAAATAAAAGAAAGAAAGAAATACTATGGGCAATGGCACATGTGCAGTCTTAGCAAGCACCCGTGTGCAGAAGTGTCAGAAAAATTCACTTCTCTGTTCCGTTTCATTGCCGCCGCCTTGCCAAGTGCCCCTGAACGTTGGCCAGGAAGAGAGACCACACCACACCAAAACAAGCACGCCACTCGCTCAAGTTCCTCACCTCACCTCACGCATGATGGAACACACCAAAACCCAAAACCTTCCATTATGTGCCTCTTCCCCTTTCTCCTCCTTCTCCCTTCTCTCTCTCTCTCAAAATCAAAATGTCTCTCACTGCTCAGAGAAACCGTCTCCGCTGCTTCACCAAATCATGCACGACGAGGTACGCGCCTTATTTCGTTTCCCTCTCACGTTGATTTTTCATTTCTGTGTTTATTGCATCTGAAGCTCGCAATCTAAAGCTTCAAAAAACCGCGAGTTTTTGCTTTTTTGGTTTTTGGAACTGTGATCTTTGACTTGGAAGTGGTTAGTTAATAGTGCATTTGCGTATTTGTTTGCTGTTTTTGGCGCCATTTTTTTTCCATCGCAGGGGATTGTGAGTGATCAATTCTGTGAGCTGCAATACATGAAGGAGATCATTGGACGGGATTATGTTGTGAGAGTAATCACTAGGTTCTGCATGGCTTGCATTGGTTTGTTCTCATCTTTGATGGATCGAATGTAATGTAATAATTTACTTTTAACTTGTTTGTCACTGCTATTTTTTGTTCAGTTTCTAGGAACTTTTCTGAATTGATTCAGTGTTTCTAATGTGCAGCTTCCAGCAACAGGTTGATTTTCAGAAGGTTCATGTTCTTGCTCGTGAACTATATGCAAGAACCACCAGGTAACGTGTAGCTTTGCTTTAAGTCTACAATAAATCGATCAATGTGTGTTTACTGGATTTTCTATATAAAATATTTTGATGAGACTTAACTGCTTGTACATATAAATCTATATATTTTTCAAAAAAATGTGAGTATGTGATATAGTTCTTTTGTCCGCAACATGTTCTGATAATGATATAAACGTCTCAGAGCTTACATATTTGGTTTATTTCAATTATTTGGCCATGTTAATTGTTGAAATATATGGACAAAGCTTTCTTATAATATGTTGTACATCAAATTAAATGCTTTACTTTTCTGAAATTTTACGTTGTCAGAACTAAACTTCCTTTGTTGACAAGGCATTCCCTGTTTAAGAGGTCACAAGAAATGTGTGATGTGTCTGAGGAATTGTTTGTTTCTTTTGCATTGTTTTTAAGTGCAATTGAAAAGTAATATCCAGAATAAATCCACCGAATATTCATGGTTGTAGTCGCTGGTCTACGGAAATCTGAGCGTTCTTTCTCTTTCAATTGACAAATATGCTATTCTTCATATGCCTTTTATATCACATAAGCGGCGATGAGCTGAGTGTATTTCCCTATTGATGAATTGTTATGGTTTTCCTCGCTTGCTGCAGTGTTGGTGCAGAGATTGTCACGCATGCATCTGCTGACCTCCTTTATGCTTGTGACATAAAAGATGAGAATCAGTAAGAAAACTCCATTATGCAACTTTAGTTTGTATCCATATGCATAGCAGCAGCAACAACAACCAAGGTAGCGTTTATCCCATTAGGTGGGATTGCTATAGGGATTAGTTGACATCATTATTATTAGACACCCTAAGTTTTCATTTAAATCCTCTTTTTAACTCTAACAATAACAAGATTCTCTTTTCTTGTGACATTTCAGTTGTTACCAGGCTCTATATTGGATCAAGAATGAATATTCTTATTTGAGGAGAAAACTCGAAATCCTTGTGCAGGTGCATAATTATCACTTCAGGTCTAGGCAAAAGTGGTTGTACTTGGCATGATATTTATATTTCGAGAATAATTGTTGGAAACTAATGAAATAAGCCCGTTGCGACATTCAGACTTCTATCTTTACGGTAAATGATCTTGTATGTTTTGCAATTCTTTTACATTCTTGTACATTTGACATTCCCCCTTTGTCTTTTGTTTTTCATTTCATACCCTATTAAATGTTGCTACATGATTGCATCTGTGTACTTGGGTACCAAGCAATCGTCTTGGATTTCCACCCTTGGAGAAGGAAGGTGGAAAAGCAGAGTCTATGCTCTTTAGTTACACTCTCAGATTGTGTGATACCCCATGTATAGAATTTAGTGAAATAATACTATCTGAATTATTATTATTGATATTATTATTATTTTATTATGTACGAGACGCATGTACAGAATGCTCTAATAATATTATAAGAGAAAGCATGTAGTATGTTAATATTAGTATATATGTATGAGCATTAGATAGTAGCACTACATACTATTTTATTATTATTATTACTATAGTTATCATTATTATATTATATATATGTATTAGTGTAATCCATGTGCCTCGTGCAACACGGGATTGCTTGTTTAATATTATTATATTATTACTATTATTATATTCTATTATATATACATGTGTGTTGCACGCATTCCTTTTAAATTCGGTAAGTAGCGTGCATGTAGCATGCATTGATTTTGTTATATATATTATTATATAACCGTGTTACACAGATTGTATTATTTTATTATTATATAACACCTATATATAGATGCATAATGAAGGCAACGAAGGTGTTTGCAACTTCATTTACTTTGTAGTTTTATTTTTTCGTTTTCTCTTCTTTCTTTCTTTCTTTCTTACACTCTTAGTATATTTTAGGCATATCATAATACTCCTAAATATTTTTTTCTAAATACCCTAGCCACCCAAGGATATTTTCTTAGAGAGAAAAACATGGTTCTCTTAATTTCCTCTGATTAACTTCTTCTGGTAAGTAATCTCCATGAAATTTAGTCAATTCCTCCTTTTTTTATCTGATTTGAAAATTTGGGTACTATTAGGCCTAATTTTCTTTCAATATTTTTCCTCCTTACCATTCCAAACTCAGTTTAGGTAACAAAGTCAAATTGTTTATATTTTTAGTATATTATCTAGCAGCTACCGGTGTCATTTTTGTTTCCCAAAATCAAGTTGTTAATGGAAATACACTCTCGGCTATCAACGGTGAGTGGGTTTAAGCTCATGGCTATCCTTTTGGTCATTTTATTTTTTCATATTATGTAATTTATCTATGAAATTTTAGAATTATTTATGCTAAGAAATATGCTTTTATGGATTATGGAGAGTTTAGAAAATTACTGTTTGTAGTTATCATGACAAATTATTATTTTAGAAAACTCATAGGACCATACTTGTTGTATGTATGATTTAGATTTATTTTATCAGCCATAATATTTCATGAATTTCAGTTTCGTATAAATAATAAGAACATTGAATTTTGTTACTATTAGTTTTAGCAAATAATTATTGAGAAACAGATCAGCAAGTTAACGGCTGTAGGATTATTCATACAATAACTTGCTATAGTTTTAGTTTTAGTAACAAAATTCACTGTTCTTATTATTCATACGAAACTGAAATTCATAAAATATTATGGCTGATAAAATAAATCTAAATCATACCTATAAGAAGTATGGTCCTATGAGTTTTCTAAAATAATAATTTGTAATGATAACTACAAACAGTAACTTTCTAAACTCTCCATAATCCATAAAAGCATATTTCTTGACATAAATAATTCTAAAATTTCATAGATAAATTATATAATATGGAAAAATAATAATAATGACAAAAAATATGGCCATGGACTTAAACGCACTCACCGTTGGTAGTCGGGAGCATATTTCCACTAACAACTTGATTCTGGGGAATAGAAATGGCACTTGTAGCTACCAAATAATATACTAAAAATATAAATAATTTGACTTTATTACCTAAACTGAGTTTGGAATGGTAAGAAGGAAAAATATTGAAAGAAAACTGGGCCTAATAGTACCCAAATTTTCAAATTAGATAAAAAAGGGAGGAACTGACTAAATTCCATGGAGATTACATACCAGAAGAGTTTAATCAGAGGAAATTAAGAGAACCACGTTTTTTTCTCTAGGAAAATATCCTTGGGTGGCTAGGGTATTTAGAAAAATATTTGGGAGTATTATAATGTGCCTAAAATATACTAGGAGTGTAAGAAAGAAAGAAAAGAAAATGAAAAAATAAAACTACAAAGCAAATGAAGTTGCAAACGCCTTCATTGCCTTTATTATGCATCTATATATAGGTGTTATATAATAATAAAATAATACAATCTGTGCAACACGATTACATAATAATATATATAACAAAATCAATGCGTCCTACACGCACGCTACTTACCGAATTTAAAAGGAATGCATGCAACACACATACATATATAATAGAATATAATAATAGTAATAATATAATAATGTTAAACAAGCAATCCCGTGTTGCATGATGCACATGGATTACACTAATACATATATATAATATAATAATGATAACCATAGTAATAATAATTATAAAATAGTATATTTCTACTACCTAACGCTCATACATATATACTAATATTAACATGCTACACGTTTTCTCTTATAATATTATTAGAGCATTCTGTGCATGTATCTTGTATATAATAAAATAATAATAATATCAATAATAATAATTCAGATACTATTATCCACTAAATTCCATATATGGGGTATCACATACTACCTCCCTTAAAAGAGATTTGGTCCCCAAATCTAAATAACATACCCTGAGGTGGAAAAAGATGGGGATATTTGATTTTCATAGCTTCTTCAGCTTCCCAAGTTGTTTCCTCATCGGAATGGTTCCTCCAGATAACTTTCATTGAGGCTATCTCCTTTGAGCGAAGCTTCTTGATCTACCTATCTACCATGGCAATTGGTTCTTCTTCATAGTATAAGCTCTCATCAACTTGGACTGTTTGCGGAGTAAGCACATGAGACTGGTCAGACATATATTTTCTAAGCATACTGACATGAAACATTGGTTGTATAGCTGATAAACTGGGAGGCAGTGCTAACCTATACGCCACTGCTCCAACTCTTTCTAAAATCTCAAACAGACTGAAAAAATGAGAGTTTAACTTTCCCCGCTTACCAAACCTCTCTACCCCTTTCATAGAGGATACTCTAAAAAACACATGGTCCCCAACTGCAAACTCCAGGTCATGCTGACGGTTATTTGCATACGACTTTTTCCTGGATTGTGCTGCTAATATGCGCTCTCTAATCAATTGAACCTTCTCTATGGTTTCTTGGATTAGGTCCGGGCCCAAGGACTTAGCTTCCCCAAGCTCAAACCACCCGGTGGGAGATCTGCAGCGCTGCCCATACAAAGCTTCGAACGGTGCCATCTGGATACTCGCCTGATAATTGTTATTGTATGAAAACTCAATTAAAGGTAGGTGATCACACCAGCTCCCTCCGAAATCTAGCACACACGCTCTGAGCATATCTTCTAAGGTTTGTATCGTCCTCTCCAACTGGCCATCAGACTGGGGTTGGAAAGCTGTGGTTAAATTTACACGCGTTCCAAGGACTTCTTGAAATGCTCTCCAAAATCGTGAAGTGAACTGGGACCCTCTGTCAGATATAATAGATACTGGGACACCGTGAAGTCTAACTATTTCATCGATGTACAACTGAGCATACTGTGCTGTATTGAAGGTAGTTTTCACTGGTAAAAAGTGTGCTAACTTGGTCATCCTATCTACTATTACCCATATGGAGTCAAATCCCTTGATGGTTCGAGGTAACCCGACTACAAAGTCTATGGTTATTCTCTCCCATTTCCATTCTGGAATATCTATCTGCTGAAGTAACCCTGCTGGCCTGTGGTGCTCAGTTTTGACTTACTGGCACACCAAGCACCTAGCCACAAAGTCGCCTATATCTCTCTTCATGCCATCCTACCAGAACAACTGTTTTAGATTCTGATACATCTTAGTTGACCATGGATGCACTGAGTATACTGCACCATGAGCTTCCTCCATTACTTTTCTCCTTAGCTCACGCACTACAGGCATACATAAATGGTTCTCAAAGAACAATATACTCTTAGTATCAACTGAGAACTCTGTGTTCTTACCCTTGCAAACATTTTCAACTAACTTAGCTAGTTTCGGATCTTCACTTTGCTGTGCCTTGATTTGTTCCACCAAGGTTGACTGAGCTTTGATGTGCGCCAGAAAAGCCCCTGTATCACTAAGGCCGAACTGAACTCCCTCAACTTCCAATTGGTGGATGTCCTCCATTAACGGTTGCCTTACTGGCGCTATGTGGGTCAAACTACCTATTGACTTCCTGCTCAAAGTATCTGCCACTACATTCGCCTTCCCTAGGTGGTACGAGATCATACAGTCATAATCTTTTAACAACTCAAGCTATCTACGCTGTCTTAAGTTCAGATCCTTTTATTGAAATATGTACTTCAAGCTCTTGTGGTTTGTGAAAATTTCACAAGTCTCTCCATACAGGTAGTGCCTCCAAATCTTCATGGCAAAAACCACTGTTGCCATTTCCAAGTCATGCGTAGGGTAATTCTGCTCATGCTTCTTGAGTTGCCGTGATGCATACGCTACAACTTGGCCATGCTGCATCAGGATACAACCATGTCCAACTATAGAGGCGTCACAGAATAGCGAAAAGCCACCTATCCCTGAAGGTAATACCAAAACTGGCGTTGTGGTAAGCATGTCTTGAGCCTTTGAAAACTCTCTTCATATTCTTTTGTCCACTGGAATTTGACATTCTTCTGTAATCAACTTAGTCATGGGTGCGGCGATCCTCGAGAAATCCTGAATGAACTGCCTGTAATACCCTACTAAGCCTAAGAAACTACGGACTTTTGAAACTGTCGTAGGTCTAGGCCATTGCTGCACTGCTTCCACCTTCTTTGGATCTACGAGAATACCATCCTTTGATACTATGTGTCCAAGGAACGCTACTTGATCTAGCCAGAACTCATACTTGGAGAACTTGGCATATAATTGATTTTCCCTGAAAGTCTGTAAAACTATTCTCATATGTTGCTCATGTTCCTCCTTACTTATAGAATACACTAAGATGTCATCAATGAAGACAACCACAAAGTGATCTAGAAAATGGCTTAAACACCCTATTCATCAAATCTATGAAGGTTGCTGGAGCATTGGTCAACCCAAAGGATATTACTAAGAATTCATAATGCCCATAGCGAGTCTTGAAGGTTGTCTTAGGTATGTCTTCATCCTTAATCTTCAGTTGATGGTAACCAGATCACAGGTCGATCTTGGAAAAACAGGTTGCCCCTTGCAGCTGGTCAAAAAGATCATCAATACGAGGCAAGGGGTACCGGTTCTTAATTGTCACTTTATTTAGCTGCCTGTAATCTATACACATCCTCATCGAGTCGTCTTTCTTCTTGACAAACAATACTACAGCACCCATGGAGAAGTACTTGGCCTTATAAACCCTTTGTCCAATAACTCCTGTAATTGCTCCTTCAATTCTCTTAACTCTGCTGGAGCCATGCGATATGAGGGTATAGATATGGGTTTAACTCCTGGCTCAAGTTTTATCCTAAACTCTATTTCCCTCTCCGGTAGCATACCAAGCAATTCATCTGGAAATACATCTGGAAATTCATTAGCCACTGGAACTGTACCCAAACTTGATGTCTCTGCCTCTATATCCTTGACTGTAGCCAAAAATGCATAACTACCTCTATCCATCAATTGTAATACACTCATAGCTGATATCAAACTCATCGGTGTTGAACACCTTGTACCCAAAAATTCTCGTGGCTCATCGCTTGGGACCTCGAATCTCACTACCTTCCTATAACAGTTTACCAAGGCATGGCATGAGACTAACCAATCCATCCCCAGAATAATGTCAAAGTCAGACATATTCAACACTTTTAAATCTATAAGCGCTTCCATGTCACCAACTTTGACTCCGCATGATCTATACACTATCTGAATAAAGATGGACTTCCTTGAAGATACCTTAACTAAAAATGGCTTCTCAAGCTCCTCAGAGGATCTTCCAAACTGTAAAGCAAAGAATGGGGACACATAAGAATAGGTGGACCCCAAATCAAACAACGTCATAGCATTGAAGGAACATACTATCGCCATACCTGTTACCACTTCATTTGAAGCCTGCGCATCCTAGCGGGTCATTGCGAATAAACGGGGTTGTCTCCTACTACTGTGGCCTCTACCGCCTGCTCTTCTACCACTTGCACCTCTGCTTCCAGGGCCTCTGTCCCCAGTTCCACGGCTTGTCGAAGCGGCGAAGCCACCCTAGGCTGTTGACTGGAGAGACTGAACTGACATGGTGGGGTTAGCTGACCCTTGACTTTGAGCTCCCTTAAACATCGGGCACTTTGTGCACATGTGGCCCAGCTGGCTACACCCATAACATACCGAGGAACCAACTAAACACTGACCTTGATGTCTCTTTTTGCAAGTCAGACAAATTGGATATGATTGCCATGAACCCTGCCCACTGTGCTGACTGCTTCCTTTACTCAGAGTCTGTGATACAGTTGGGCATGTCAGGATGGGCTCTGAGAAGGTGGCTCTACTAGATTGACCTTGCTGTTAGCCCTGCTGATGATGACCCTTACTCGAGCCTGCTCTGCTCGAGAAAGAGGCATGAACCCTAGCCTTCTTATTGTCCTCTGTCATTGCCTTACGCTCTGCTAGGCTACTCTCAAGACTAATTGCTATGTCCACCACCTAAGCATAGTCCATGGTCCCAATGTGAGGCTACAAGCTAAGGAACATATTTCTAGGCAGACCCTGAACAAAAACATCTTACTCTAGCTGCTTCTGTCGGTATTATGTTGGAGACTACCTGTGCTAGATAAGTGAAATGCTCGTCATACTCTGTCACTGTCATGCCTAGAGTTAAACAGAGCTTCAAAAATTCTTCAATCATCTATGCCTGCCGGCTCTTAGATATGAATCTTTGTATGAAGGCTTCTTTGAACTGTTCCCAAGAAGGAGAGCTAGCAGTTCTATGCGTCTATCGAAACTCCTGATACCATAACTCTGCTTGGCTTCCCAGTTGGAAGCCAGCCAACTCCACTGCTCTCTCCGAAGAACAATGGATGACATCAACGATCTTCTCTACCTGCCTAAGAAATTCCTAGGGGTCCTCGGTCATTAGATGCCCGTTGAAGATGGGCGGGTCTATCCTCTTGAAATACTCTAAGGCTGAGTCATCTGTATCCCTGACTAGAGGCGGTTGCGTAGTTGCCTCTATCTGCCTGGTCATCACATCTGTCAAGTTTACTATCATCTGCTCAAAAGCTCTAAGGCAAGCACTCTTATCGATGCGCTTCTACAATGATTTACATGAATGGTGTACAGGTAGCATGGTAACACCTATAGGAAGGAGGACATATAACAGGACCATGAATACTAAGAAAAGACAAACACTTGTTGAACCTAGACATGGCTGACACTTTCCTAAAGGCCTCAAATAGCACTACATCAATGCAAATGGACGCGTTTCCATTTACTTAGATGCCATGTTATTTATGGACACTTTCCAATAATATGTAGGGAAACCTATTTCTCTGATACTACTTTGTCACGACCTGTCTAGAGAACATGATCGGCACGTGAAGACTTGGATCCCCACGGAAGCCTCTGATAACGTGATTGGCTAATATGCAATAATAAATCAAATGTATTCAAAATATCTCAAACTCAAATAAATTTCATAATTCTGAAAATGTTTCCAATCATAAATACTGAACATAAAATTGCACAAAATCCATAACCTGGCCAAAGCCAAAGATAATGAACTAAATGATTGAAATTCTGAAAATTGTCATAACAATTTAATGCATATCCGGGCTCCTACTTACACAATTACTGGAGCACTACTAAACTGACATAACCAACCATAAGCTCCATTCTAAAGCGAAGCTCACCAAAAGAAGCTGCAACACTACTGGGGAGGATCCTATGGTGCAACTGAACCTGCAACTATATCTGTAAGGGGAGGAAAAGAGAGGGGTGAGTTCATCAAAATTCAGTGAGTGAGCCTCTATTCACAACCCACATGGGACAACAACAAAGATACATAACATATACATGCAACTTGATGTAAAACATTTTGTATATAACTACATATAATTGTACTGAAAATAATAAGTTAACTAAATTCATGGCAATAACTAATAGAGAAATAGGAATTATTTTGTACATGAGTATCTGAGCTGAATAGCTGAATCTGAGCTAATGGATAATCTGATGGGCACTTAACTAGGTCCCATAAATGGACACCACACTAGGTCTCATAAATGGACACCACACTAGGTTCCTTTTGTGGGTGAGCTAGTCTAGCGGACCACTTGCTACCAAGGTTAACGATCAATCCTACAGCCGTTAACTCGCTAATCTGTTTCTCAATAATTATTTGCTAAAACTAATGTTAGCAAAATTCACTGTTCTTATTTGTGCGAAACTGGAATTCATGAAATATTATGGCTAATAAAATAAATCTAAAGTATACATACAACAAGTTGGTCCCATGATTTTTCTAAAATAATAATTTGTCATGATAACTACAAACAGTAATTTTCTAAAATCTCCATAATCCATAAAAGCATATTTCTTGGCATAAATAATTCTAAAATTTCATAGATAATAAATTATATAATATGGAAAAATAATAATAATGATCAAAAGTATGGCCATGAGCTTAAACCTACTCACCGTTGGTAGTCGAGAGTGTATTTCCACTAACAACTTGATTCTGGGGAACAGAAATGGCACTAGTAGCTGCCAAATAATATACTAAAAATATAAAAAATTTGACTTTATTACCTAAAATGAGTTTAGAATGGTAAGGAGGAAAAATATTGAAAGAAAACTGGGCCTAATAGTACTCAAATTTTCAAATTAGATAAAAAGATGAGGAATTGACTAAATTCCATGGAGATCACTTACCAAAAGAGATTAAGAAAATTAAGAGAACCATGTTTTTCTCTATAGGAAAATATCCTTGGGTGGCTAGGGTATTTAGAAAAATATTTGGGAGTATTATGATATACCTAAAATATACTAAGAGTGTAAGAAAGAAAGAAAAGAAAATGAAAAAATAAAACTACAAAGCAAATGAAGTTGCAGATGCCTTGTTGCCTTCATTATGCATCTATATATAGGTGTTATATAATAATAAAATAATACAACCTGTGTAACACGGTTACATAATAATATATATAACAAAATCAATGCGTGCTACACGCACACTACTTACCGAATTTAAAAGGAATGCATGCAACACACATGCATATATAATAGAATATAATAATAGTAATAATATAATAATGTTAAACAAGCAATCCCGTGTTGCATGAGGCACATGGATTACACTAATACATATATATAATATAATAATGATAACTATAGTAATAATAATAACAATAAAATAGTATGTAGTGCTACTACCTAACGCTCATACATATTAACATGCTACATGTTTTCTCTTATAATATTATTAGAGCATTCTGTGCATGTATCTCGTATATAATAAAATAATAATAATAATTTAGATACTATTATTCCACTAAATTCCATATATGGAGTATCACAGACTGCATCTGATTCTTTTGTTTTGAGATATAATTTTCATCAAAGCTTTTAATGAACCAGTTTCCTCAGATTGTTGTGCTTCAATATAAGTTGGTTAATGCTATATCAAATGTGCATTGAGTTCTATGCCTTATGGTTCCTACATGATTTGCATTCAGCAGTTGTAACATTGTTATTCAAGGGCAAAACAAATAGGGAGTTATTGGTTGGTATTGTAAAAGAGTTACCTTTGCTAAATTGAGATGATTAGAAGTGGAGGAACCAAATTGAGAAACACTAAATCAACATCAATTTATTCTAGAAATTTCAGATGTGTGTGATAGAGGGTTCTGAGGTTCCACATAAATTGGAGCAGTTTCTTATAATTTAGCCCAGAGGCCCAAGACAGAGAGATGTGCTTTATAAGTTATTTTATTTTTATTTTTAATTTTTAATGAAGAAAGGAAAAGAAATAAAGAGGAATTTTTTTAATCGCTCGCTATTCAAAACTAATGGTTTGAGAAATGGTGAACTTTTAGGGGCTGATGTACAAAACTCAGAACCATTAAGGTTTTGTTGCTTGAGATGGACACATTTCTTGCATTTTTCATGTGATGTGAATAATGCAGATTTATCAGGAAGCATGCTCTGGTACTTTAATTTTGTCTTACGATGAATCCAATATCTGTGCACCAAGATAGCGGTCTCAATAAATTGTTAGATACAAGTACATGTGTCACAAATTATGAGGCTGTTAAATTCTATTTGAATTTCTGATCAACAGTTATAACTCATTACTCTCCCCTTTGTAGTGTACCCCTCATTTTAGACGACCCAAATCCTTTCCTTCCGTTCCTTTAAGTCATTGCAAATCGGGATGTTAGTAAGAAACTCAAATAATCTAATGTTCTTATTCTTCTTTTTTTTTTTTTTCTCTCTAACTCTTACGTGCGCAGCTGGAGAGGAGGATCATTGATCTTGAGAACATGCAGTGAAAAGAATGCACCACTTGTGACAGCAACAGCTGAAGCATATCTGGTTGAAATTTCAGATATGCTTTGCAGACTTAAGTTGTTGGTCTGTCTGTTGTGCCCTATGGTTTGATCAGAATGAAAAGAGTGTGATAAATCAGTTTAGTTATAAACATGTTTATCTGTATTCAATTCAGCCTCATATTTTGAGTTGTTATTATTGAAAGAGTAAATCAGAATGACCTATTGATGATATAGATATGTGAATAGTTACAACTTTAACATTTAAAATTTCATTTTGGCAGTTTTACTTGGATCTGGATAGAATTCTCTTCTAGAATTTTAATTCATACCAGGAACATTCCCATTGACTTTTCAAAATCTGGAGATGTACTTTAGTTTCTCTAAATCTCAAATTCAGCTAATTTTAGCTGCAAAAGTTCTGTTCAAAGGTGAGGCAGCAGGAATGTTTTAGTTTAAATGGGAGTGCTCACATGATTATGCACAGCATTAGCTAGATGGGGTGGAAGTAGGGCTCCTTGTGGTGAAGATATCAACAATTAGAATTTATCTTTAGGTTTTATTTTTGTTATTATAAAATAATATTCATGGTAGATAAACAGTTAGCACACTTTATGAGCACTAGTTAGAGTAGGATCCTATGAAGCTACTTAACACTTTTGGTTTGTTTTGTTTTTGTTCTTTTTGTTGGTTCTGGGTTCCAAGTTGCCTTAAAAAAACTGGTTTTGATAGTAATGCTTTGTTTTAGCGTATTTTTATTTAAGTGTAATATGACTTCGCAAAAGATTGCATTGTCAAAATGTTCAATCACCTTATCCAAAATACTGGATTTTACAATCGACCTTTTAGATTTGATGCTTATCATTTCTGATACTTTCTGTAGTTGGGCAGTGGAAAGGGTAGATTTGCATGAGATATCTTTTTCTCTTGATTGTCGGAATTTATGCGTCTTCCATTGATCTGCATTTGGTAATGCTTCCATTGTGGTTTGGGTTTAACACTGACAAGTGTCGTGTAACTATCTCTCTAAAAAATTTAAGCTTTTAAGTTATGGCATATTTATGGTTTTACATTTAACACACCTCATCACGTGAATGTCTCTTTTGGGCTTAAAGTATAGACAATGCACAGGTCTACCTTACTTCGTACTGAAATTTAATTATTTTATTAAAAGAGTGGGGGCAACAAGGATTGGACTCTAAACCTTTAGGTCATAGAGACTTTGACACTATGTCATGTAACTATCTCTCCCAAAAGCTTAATTTTTTGGGTTATAACACACTAATGGTTTTATATTTAACAACAAACATAGAAGATGCCTGGACTAACCCTTGATAGACAGCTTATAGGTAGCGTTTGTTTATTGTATCCGGGACAGAAATTAGAGATATTGGAGACACAAATCTGTTTGTGGTGAAGACATGAATACACAATTTCTGTACCTCCAAAATGTGGGGACAAGATGCGGAGACAGAAATTTAATATTTTATCTTCTAATAATATCCCTATGTATATTTATTATTTATGTCTCCATCTCCAATGTTCATGTCCTTGTATTTCTTATCTCAGAACAGTAAATAAACACTACTATAGAGACATCTCATATCAGTAAATAAACACTAGCATAGAGACATTTGGAATCTGCGCTAACAGTATGATTTTTTGTTTAATAAAATCTAATATAGTATTAAATAAAAAAGAAAAAAGAAACCTAATACACTGATTTCATTTGGGAGAACTGCAGAGAGGGAGTAACACACACAAACATACACAATTGTTTTCATAATAGGTACTCTAATAGTCAAGTTACTTCTAAACATGAAAACTTGAGTTTAGTCATCCTTAGTTAACTAAGTTTTATCCCCTTTAATTATTTAAAATTCATGAAGGAAACGTCTTTCACGTAGTAGCAGAGGCTCTTTCACTGAGCGGTCATAAGTTTAACAGCAAACGATTTTGGCTTTGTGTTTGTCAACATTGTAGCAAATAAGGCTAGAAGCCTCTTATTCTGTGTTATTTAAAGATTGAATCAGAATGACCTATTAATGACATACAATTATGAATGGTTTCAACTTGAATATTTCAAATTTCATTTTGAAGGCTTTATTTGGTTTTGGAGAGAATTCCATTATAGAATTTAATTAGTACCGGGAGCTTTTCCATTGACATTTAAAAAACTCCAGCCTTATTAGCATTGTTTTTTTCCTTCCCCTCATCACTCCCCTTCCTGATTAAGAAGATATCATATCTTCTTTCCAAGTTGTATCATTTTGTTACTCTACTAACATTTCTTCTTTTATCCAATAACAAATCTGAGATGGGAAGGAAAAGGAAGCAAGAGATTAGTACCATACCATGTATTATGATTCTAGTTTATTTATCATTTTGGAGAACTAATTCTACTTAAATTAAACTTGATGAGAAACTAGAAGCCTCTAAGCATATGGCAGACACTTGTAAGAGGTTGTCCATTTCATCATTTAAATTCAAAACAAGGAAGTTCTTCCATTTTACATTGCCTATGAAGCCAATTTACATAAATTATCTCTGCCTTCCCCCTGCCCCACCCCAACCCTTCCCCACCGACCTCCTCCCTTGTTTTAATGGTTTATATAATTTAGCTCCCACTACCTTTGGAAAGAGCCAACATGATTTACTGCTTAGCATTTTTAAACCCATAATATTACTTACCATAGTGTTATTTGGATTGATAGAGTTTAAAGAAATGAGCAAAGGAAACTGCCCCCTGTCATTTGTCACTGACCATGGCATGAGTGTTGATTTGAAAATTGTAGTGGCTAATTTCAGAAAAATATATTTTCTCCCACCACCTATGGAAATATTGAAGCAAGATTTACTGCTTACCATCTTTAAACCAATAATAGACTTGCTGTAGTGTTGTTGGGTTAATATATTTTAAAAAGTGAGCAAAGGAAACTGCCCCTGCTATTTGTCACTGACAATGGCATAAGGGTTAATTTGCAAATTTTTGGTGGCTAATGTCAGAAGCATTCATGCTAAACTCATGGCTAGCTGACGTGTAGTGTTTTTTGTCTCTACTCATTCAGTTCAGCTATCTGACAGCTTTTGTTTGTCTCTTTGCACTATGGTTTACGAAAACTGTAGCAACTCTCATGCAAGATACTCTTTTACAACTGAAGCCTTAATCTTCCCCTGGTTTTTGCTTCTCTAGGGGCGCTGCCTTTCTGCTTTTTATCAAAAATGGCTATGGCAATTCTCAAGGAACTCTTGCAAGGATACTTGAACTCACTGTATGATGAGGTAAATTTTTCTTTTAAGTGATTTCATTTCGACTTGTGTTTAAATGTCGGCCAGAAATTCCTCTACCCTCTTCAAATTTCTGTTTTCTGTAATTTTATTTTTGTGAGGGTGACCATAAGAGCACCTTGTTGATTGAGTGACTTACAGCTTGTCTCCGTACTGTTTCTGTGAATAATTTCAGTATATTCTCTTCTTTGGAAGACTGGCATCAACATCTAGCGCAAAAATTCAATTCACTTAACTCTGTTTTGCATTAGAGTTTAATCTTGTTATGCTGTAGCAGTTTTTGCAATTCTAGAGCTTTGTTATGAAAGAATGTAAAGACGTTTGGCGGCATTTTTCTTGCGGTTGTTTCCAGGGGCTAATGAATGATCACTTTCTGTCTCTGCAAGACACTCGTGAACCAGAATACGTTTTGCAGATGATTGAAAAATACTTTGCAGATGTTGGCATGATCCTTTCAGAGCTTTCTTGTCATGTGTAATGATGCTGCTCACGCCATGGTTTTCTATGTCCAAGCTGACCATCTAACTAGTTTTCTGACTAGTATTTTTATATCGACAGTGATAATTCAAAAGTTGACTTCTGTAGGTTGGCTTCCCTTGTTCGCGAAATAGAGGATAAGAGCGCAAGGTAGCTTGCGATGTCTATCTTTTATAATTATGCTGGGTGTTAAAAAGCAATGGTTATTCAGACACTTTACACCTAGATACTTTTTCTCTCTCTCTTTTTTTTTCCCCTTAATTAGAGATGGGCATGTCGTTAATTTTGGTAGCTTTTCTCTGATTGATAAAGGCAATAAGGAAACCAAATGAGTCTTTATACTAGTTGTTCTGTATCGTAGATGGATTATAATAGAGATGGGTATAATCTCTTAGAACTTGATGGCTTTATGCATAAGCTGTCGTCTGAAGATGCAGCTCTGCGGAGACAAAGTTCATGCAATGGGCATGCATATGTTTCTCATCATGCACTAGTTGAGATCAAATACTGTACTCCTGAATTTATCATAAGGCTGCAAACTTTTAGTGCCAGAAATTTATCACACTCATTTATCTCCATTGTATCCTGTGGAATTTATTTCCTTCAATAACCCCTAATTTCCCTTTTGGTATGAATAACATTTAAAACATTGGCTTAACCTAAGAACCAATAATATGCTTAGTGTAAGATATCTATTTGATGATATAAATTCTCATGTACAAGCAATGCATAGACACAAACAAGCTTGCACATAAACATCCTAGCTTGAGAATTTGCCGGCATGTTCGCGCAAGTACAGACCCTACATTGTTAGCAAGTAGAAAGTCCATCTCATGACACATACTTTCAGTCACGAACCAGCTTCACTTTATAGAATTTGTTAATTGTGGTGTTTGAATGCTTATTTATGTATGTTATGGGACGAATTCTCCCAGAAGCTTGGGCTATTATGTGACGGCCCGTGAATGATTTTTATATGGACACACCCCATTATGCAAGAGCCCTTTGAGCTTGAAGCGTGAATAATGCACAAACCTATTTTTGCCATATGTTGAAATTCAATGTTGCTAGATGAATAGGACCAATATGAATCAAACACTTGACCACCTAGTCATAGTAATTTTACTACTATGTGAAGAAACAACTCTTCTAAGCATAGTTATTAGACTCGACTCAGTGATCGACTCGGCTAAGGCACCGAGTCATTGGTTCAACTAATGGATCACTAGTTGAACTGGCTATAATTATTAATATATAAAAGTATAGTTTATTGCATCTAAATATAATATATATATATATATATATATATAAATAATGAACCACATTGACAACAACTTGCGGTTGGCCTAGTGGCAAGAGCTACGCACCCCTTCCCTCATGGAAGGGGTTTGAACTCCACTAATGGGATGTTTGAGGAATTTCAAATGTAGTTCATTGACCAGTCTACTCTGAGTATGACCAACATTTACCGCTTCAAGTGCAGATCCGGTCCGATCATTGAACCGAACTGGAACAATGGCTGATTGACCGGTTTTTGGTCCAAATCGGCCAGTCCGGTCCGGTTTTGATAAGTATGCTTCTAATTATGATATTAGGTTAAGGTTCACAAATGTTAACAATATGTATATATATCTTTGTTGGATATATGAATATGTTTGTAGCAGCAGCCAATAAGTTCAAATCTTGATCTTTATATTCTTCTGGAAATGTTTCCAATTTTTAGTGTTCTTTGTATATGAGGATGTTTCCATAGTTTGGAAAGGTTTTAATGAGAGCTTGAAAAGTGCCAATCATGTTAAAGTCTTATATTGCTTATTTTTCTTATGGAGAGGAATCTAAACTTGATATTACTTCATTTTTCACCATTTGGAATTATGTCTTATATTTGTATTTGATATTACAGCATTGGTGCACAGCATATGAAGCTTGCATGTTCTTTTCTCATTAAAGCTTGCGATGAGAAGAATAAAAGAAAGTACATACCCTGTCTTCACTATCCAGAGTTTGGTCTTTTGTCTGTATGATACGTTTCTGCTATCTATTCTATTGTAACTTGGTTGAAGATAAGTGCAGAAGACCTTTTAGGCAATATGGACTTTAACCTGGAAAATAGAATAGTGGTTCATGGGTACTTAGTTGAAGTTAAACAAATAAAAGGAAAAAGGATAGTGGATTGACAGGCATGTCAGCTTGTGAAAAACACAAATGCTTTTCTCTGGAACAATTCGGCATATGTAACGAACTATGAATACAGTATATCGAAACATTATCAGAACACTTGTATCCATCAAATGTTGTCTTTGTTGAAAGAGATCAAGAATCGATTGTGATTCCTAATTTCCTAAACAAATTACCTTTCTTTCCAAAAGAGGAAATTGCTTTCTTTATTCGTCCATGTTTCATTTATCAATAATCCTTTTGCTTTTTTTGACCTATTCCAAGCTCTTAGTTGTTTAAGACGCGTAGTTAGCAATTTTGTATCGTTCAAGTGTTTATGTTGGACTTGTAAAGATCCTAATATTCATAGGGGACATTTTTTTATTGTAACTACTAACTACTAAGTACTTAATGTTTGTTCAACTTACCTATGTTAAAGCCAGTTCTACATCATCTATTCAGTATGTATGTTGGTGTCGCCACAAGATATACTTATATACCATGATGCTTACATGCGGGACCTATCATTGATTATCTATTAGAAGCATATAGTTGTTTTACCATCCAAACATTTTTTGTTACATCACTGTCTATACATTTTTTGTTACAGCATTCCTGATCAAAGTATGCTTTATTGTATACCTCATTCAAACACTTGCACTGCATTTCATAATTTCTTAATAATTAGAATTTGTTCATTCGATGTTAACTAAAACATTTTATATGTAATGATATTGTCGTATCTTTTGTATATTCCTCACTAATCTTTTTGTGTCCTTTGCTGTTAAGTTTCTCTCGAAGTGTGTTCTGGCTTGAACATGAGTTTGGTACTACGAGGAACAAGTTGGTGGCTGTGGTTCAGGTATAGTGATAAGTTCTCTTTTCTCTGATGAAGAAATGTTCAGGAGATAACACAGATGCATGCACTCGGTTAGTTCATTAACATACAGTTAGGTCACATCCTGCATGAATAGGAAATAACTGAAAGTAGAGCATATTTCCTTTTTGTTACTTGAATATTCAAAAGTTCATATTGTATATATTAGTATGTTTAACTACTGAAATTAAATTGCAGATGGAGCGAAGGATTATGAGACTCGGGAGTTCAAAATCACTAAACTAGAGTTCATTTATAGGCTGTTGAGTTCTCTCCTCCGGTTAGATAAGATGAATTCTGCTTATGAAAAACATGTTGGTTTGAACTTCTTGTATAGTTCTTGTGGTTGCTTAACCTTGATCTTCGAAAAGGTTGGGCTCTTAGAAATACGATCCTCTTTTGCCCTTTGGATGTGTTTTGCCAATTTTTTTCATTTGATAATAGTTCTCCAGTGCTCGACTTTATATTGATAATTTTCTTTAGCTTTGTCGATGCTGCACTGGCATTTTTAGTTTCTTGTAACGGAAGGTCATGTATACAAAGCATAATAAAAATTAAGTGGTAGCAGCTCTGGTCGAACACCGCAGTGATTCCTCAACTGTCAAGGTAATGCAGTTCTTGTTGCTAATGACTACTTCTAATAACTCACACAAGAGGGAAAGTGCTTAGAGCTGCGTAGAATGATTGTCTATTCCATAAGCTTGAACTACAGGACAATACTTGACTACAACACAACCGGGAATCATAAGATTAGGCGAATCATAAGATTAGGCTAACCGTCGATATAAATCATCCATGATTAAGTTGGTTCCAAATATTACATCTCGAGAGTTTTTTGTTCCTTCTTCTGGTCAACCTTCTTCTGGGTTCAAAGTATTATTCCTTCTACTGGAAGCCATTTTCTCCCAAAGTCCAAGTTGCATTTCTCCAATGATGGTGTATGGGCTAGTCCAACTCCTTTCGTTTTACGCTTCCACAGTTGGGCCGAAAACGAAAAAACCATAGTTGGGCCTGTCCATCTTCAGGTAGTGGCATTATTGTCATTTCGGAAAGTTGAACGAACAGAGACACTAGTCCCCTTATCCTCTTCTTCCCTCCCGTTGGCTCCTCCTTCCTTCTCAGTCAGCTAGAAATGGCAGCGGTAGTGAGTCACCACGTATTCTCCGCCGTCACGCGCTTCAGCTCCTCCTCCGCTACAACCACCGCGAGGAGAGGTTCGCGCGCAAACTCGGTTCGGTGCTGTGCTGTGACGACGACAAGTGAGAATCGCCGGGTCACGGTGAGTAGCGGGAACGATTCCCTGGAGATATGCAGAGTCCTCAACGGAATGTGGCAGACGAGTGGAGGCTGGGGCCGAATCGACCGAGACGACGCTGTCGAGGCCATGCTCCGCTACGCCGACGCCGGCCTCTCCACCTTCGACATGGCCGATCACTGTACGTAACTGACTCCACTCATTTTTTCTGCTGACGTGGAGCTTTCCGATTGGCCTGTTTTCATTCTCCACCTCACCGCATGTGATTTTGAATTAATATTAATTAATTGATTAATTAGTTGTTAAACATTTAGTTATACTGTTTAGTATTTTCAGGTGTGCACAGCTGAATTTCCACTACACACTCCATTTTAAGAGTGAAAATTGGCATTTGGGATTTAGCTCCCAAGTCCCAGTAGAAGCAATTTTTTAAAAATTTGATTGTTTATTGTATGTTTGAGATATATATTCATTTAGAAATTAAGATTTGTGATTAATGACTTGGATAGTTTGTAGTTTATAATAATAATGAATACATAAATAAGCAAAATAATAAATTAATAAATAAAGGCAACTTGAAAAATGGACCACATAAAATAAGATATGTGCTGATATGGGATAGAGCTATGACACTGCACCATATATATCTGTGGCTTTGTTTTTACATAGTTGTTAGAATTGGAGAAGTTGCTGAAAGTAGCTACCTTTTTGTTTGCTTGCTAAGGCTACTAAAACCCTGGTCACGAAAGTTAATTTGGAAATGTCAGAGTTATTGCGGCTTTCTTTGAGCAAATTCACTTTCATTGCAAATGGAACACCATCTAGGAGAGGAATTGCAATTCGGAAATGTAAGCATCTGATGCCAATTCAGTGTGTGATGACAGAGGATAACCGGCACATTGTTGTCAAGAATGGCAAGGATTCACTGGACATATGCCGGGTTGTGAATGGGATGTGGCAGACGAGTGGTGGGTGGGGCAGAATTGATAGAGATGATGCTGTTGATGCTATGCTTAAATATGCCGATGCTGGACTCACTACTTTTGATTTGGCTGATATATGTATGCAACTTAGCTGTTTGCTTTTGTTAGAGAATAAAACAATTCATGAGCCTCTACTTATCAGCTTCAACTTTTGGGACATATAGTTTCATGACTACTTCTACTTGTTCTCTGTTTTCTCTTTGGTCTGTAGAGGGTATCTCTACCCTGGACATTTTTCAACTAAGGCCCTTCTAACAATTGCTTTATCTAGAAGTTGAACATTGGTCTTTTTCTGAGAGTACAGCTTGCTTGCTACTAAACCCAACTTGGCACTTGGTTTCTATTTGAATCATGACTTTAAGTGCCCCTTTCCAAGAAGGGGAAATTCTTGGCTACATATGGCACAACTCTAAAGTTACCCATTAGAGGAGTAACAACGGATGGTTGGTTTTTCATGTTGAAGTTAAGAGTCTTAAAAGAGATGAAAAATGTTGAATGTGGGATGTGATTATTGGATGTTATGGGTGTGCTTTCTCCTCAACCTGTGATACTTTTTTTGTTGTTTAAGTCTGCTGCTTAGAACTTAGAAGTTATGAGGATTGTTTTCTCACTCTCGTGTTCTTTATGCAGATGGGCCTGCTGAAGATCTGTATGGGATTTTTATTAATCGAGTTCGTCGTGAGCGTCCACCGGAACTCTTGGAAAAGGTCAGAGGGTGAGTTGATTACGTGACTGGATATTCTTATCTAAGTCTTTTCTGCTTGAAGCAATTGGAGCAAGCTGAGCTTTGTATTTTGGTTATTACTATAATATTTATAAATCCTACTATACACTTCTAAATTGTTAGTGAATCCATGAGCGAAGGTATTGTCTAAGTCATTGTATCATTTATTGCAGTCTCACTAAATGGGTGCCACCGCCAGTTAAGATGACAAGGAGCTTTGTAAGTGACAGCATTAATATTTCAAGGAAGAGAATGGATGTGGATTCCTTGGACATGCTTCAGTTCCATTGGTATTTAATATTTCTCTAGTGTGGTTATTTGCTCTTTTGATTGGATCAAACAGCAAAATTTTTGTCGTCATTTTTCAGTTCTTGAAGTTGAGGGAGAATTATGACCATCAACATTTTCCTCCATGACTTGAAAATTCATCTATTCTACTCCATAGTCTTTAGTGAAATGAGCATTTAATTTCCATTATCTAGCTGAACTACTGTGGAAGATAATTCAAATTCTTTAAAGGTCAAGATTCTTTTGACAATTTTCCTCTGTCTCTAATGTCATAAGGTGGGATTATTCAAATCCTGGTTACCTTGATGCACTAAAACACCTTGCAGATTTGAAAGATGAAGGTTAGTTTTGTTTCTGAGCAACAGTTAATGGTCCACATGTAACTTACATTTCTTGATTTGATCAAACTACTTCAGTTAGCCCTGTACAGGTAAAATCAAGACTGTGGCCCTGACAAATTTTGATACAGAGAGATTACAAATTATTCTTGAAAATGAGATTCCCGTTGTAAGCAATCAGGTAAATCCAAGTGCTTCATTTTTTTGTCTTCTTAGTTGTTTTAATAATTGATGGTATGTGATTCTCAGCGGTACTTTTCACTGTCAGGTGCAACACTCAATTGTTGATATGCGTCCACAACAGAGAATGGCAGAGCTTTGTCAGCTTACAGGAGTCAAACTCATAACGTCTTTCTCCCTCCCTCCCTTCTTTTCTCCTTTTCTCTCACAAGGATTAAAAATGAAGGAAATGGTTTCAGCAAGAGAAATATTTGTTTCAGCATCAGAAAATAGTTCTCTCAAATATGACATGACAGTGAAGGATTAGAAAATACCAATCTTTTTTCTGAGTGGTCAGTTTCTGATGCAGGTATGGGACGGTAATGGGTGGTCTACTGTCTGAGAAGTTCCTTGACACCAACGTATCTATTCCCTTTGCTGGTCCTGCATTAAACACTCCCTCCCTCCAAAAGTACAAAAGGGTATGATTTCACAACCACCTTTAATATCTGGAGGTAGTTTAAGAAACTTTCACCACCTTAATGGTGCTCTACTGAAAGTTTCTTCCCCCTCTGATTTCATTGGCTTGTGAAACTAGGATTAGCGGTTTAGATAAGAGAACAATGTCTGGTAGAGAGGTAGATATTAATGATAAATGACTCTGAAATCAATAGCTAGGCTACAACAATTCAAGTAAATAGTTGTTTCTTTCTCTGTGAGAACATGTGGAAGGTGGGGTTTGATTTCTTGTCCTTGTAACATAGTTATATTCATGTGTTTTGCTATACTATGCATGACACGGCAGATGATAGATGCTTGGGGAGGATGGAGTTTGTTCCAGGGACTGCTTCGTACTCTTAAACAAGTAGCTTTTAAACATGGTGTTTCAATCCCAACTGTTGCTGTGAAGTACATACTAGATCAGGTAAAGTTGAATCATTCTTGTGCTCAAACTGGCTTATCTAATTTAAAATCCCATGTATGTTAAATGGGGGGAGCCCTGGTAGACATTCATGTTCCATTTACGTTGTTTTCTTGTCTAACTTTGCAGCCTGCAGTAGCAGGATCAATGGTTGGTGTTAGACTTGGCTTGTCAGAACATATTCAAGACTGCAATGCTATCTTTTCACTTGCTCTTGATGAGGACGATGTAAACAGCATAAGAGAAGCCTCAGGGAAAGGAAAGGATCTGCTTAAAGTAATTGGTGATTGTGGAGATGAGTACAGGCGTGCATGAATCATGCTACGATTTTTATAGGACAAAAAGGAGGGCGAAATTAAAAAGCATGGAAGTACTCACGCCCAATTTTGTGTCTGTAGAATTTGTATGAGATGCTTTCATATATTAAATTACTCCGGACTTGTCCAAAAGGAAAAGAAAATAAAATTTAAAAAAGTAATTTATTTAGCTGGTATTAACCATTAATCTCGGAGATTGATGCAAAATTTTCTCACACGCTTTATCCACTGCAGTATAGAACAAATGCTTCCTTATAAAGTGGAAACTTTGGGGATTGTTTACGCTGGTTAAACATTGCTATTTCTTGCATAGAAGTTGTAATTATCCGTGATGCCAACTTTACCAAGTTTCTAGAAACATGATGCCAGCTTTACCAAGTTTCTAGAAACTATCAGTGTCTAATTCAAGAGCACCTGAATGCGGTCGATTCCACTTCAACACTTCATCAGTAGCTAAGCACGAACCCCCCCACACACAGCCTGTTTTGCACTTACTAAAGCAAGGCCTTGCGAAGCAACATTATTGCTGATGTTTGTGGTTGGCACTACAAGTCATGTAGTATGCATAAAGAATTTAACTAAAAATGATAATTTAGAATCAAATTTTGAGAGTAGCTTATCAACAATATCCCTGTTATTGAATTCATCTGTAACTATAATTGCTTCAAGGAATTAGCTGCTGTGAGCTTCTCATTCGAATAAATAGCACTCTTCAGAAAAGTTCAACCTTCAAATTTCTTCGTCCGACAAAATTTAGAGCAAAGAGAAAAATTATTTTGAACTGTTTAATATTGAATAACTTATTTATCACGTGAAAAATTAGTTCATTTAGAAAACAAAAACAGCTCACAGAAATAAAATATTCAGACATTAAATAAAATAAAAGCATTTGTCCAATGTTGCTAGTTATTAATGACTTCCCTGAATCATTTCCAAGCCTTTTTTTTCCCCTTGTTGAAAAATAGCCAACACTTCCGTTAATCATATGATGATTTAGGTTTTGATTTTGAGGTGTAAGTGGATCAGTTTGATCCAAAAACCCGTCAAATCTAAATCGAATCGAACCGATTAAATTGGTTCAATTTGGCTTGGATGTACAATTTGAATGGAATGAGCAATGGGCAATATCTGGTTATGAGTGTTAGCCTGTCAGACCCGAATCAAACCGTCCCCGCCCCCGCAAATATTTTTTCTTGGCCCAACGCGGAACCCGACCCAGTTAACAACAACCTTCATGGAATTCTGCGTTTTTTTTTTGGCTTCAACAGCCCAGTAAGCAACTCTTCTTCCATTTTTGGTTTCACTAACCTTCCCTGGTTTTGCATTCTGCCAGCTATTTGCAGAGTTTCACTCTCTGATCCAAGCAATTCGCAGTTTCCAACCGTACAACACAGTGAGCCGCCAAACCATTACCAGAAAGCAACCATGGATGGTATGTGACCTCTTCTCACTTTGACTTATTCACTCTATCTTTCTGTGTTTTGAAGCTTCTTTTGGTTTGAATGTAGCATACAGTATTCTATCAATTTTTGTTTTTAGTTTCAATTTTCTTTTTTTGAAAATAATATAGCGAGCTTCTGATGACATGAACAATTAAATTAGCCACTGATAAAAAAAGATATGTGTGGGTTTCAGTTGATTCACAGCCAACTATGGAGGAAACCATTTTGGTGGGTGATGACCTCATGATGGGTCCATCATCACCTGTTGTGTCACCAGAAATTGCATCCATGTCCTCCAAGGTGTTGATTTGTTTGACGGAATCCTCAGGAATATGTTTTTGTGTAAGTCTTCATTATTTTTCCTAGCTGTTCTTTTAGTTAATTGAATTCCCTTTGTTTCATAAAACTGGAATCTACTTGTCATCGGAGGCAGAACTACGGATGCCAAGTGCCAACCACAGATAAAAATAAATTGAGGGAACATTTTAGCTTTTCTCTTTGAAGCAGATTAAATGGGTATATCTGTAAAAACTATGAGCTATTTTTATTTTCCTGCATTGATTGTAGATTTAGTCTGGGAGAGAAAAGGCTATTGGTAATGGATGCAGGTTGCACTCTGATAAGAAGTAAGAATTAACTAGTTGCTTTCTTGTTTGAGTTTTATGACTTTAGGAACATCAACTTATGGGATTTTGTATAACTAAAGTGGAGTTACAAATTAAAATACATGTAAAGAAAGAAAAAAAAAAGGAGTAACCACATTGGTCTTCATAACTAACATTTATTAGGTCTGAACAAACTGTAGGGGCAAAGCCTTAACGGTATGGAACTTCTGTAAGGATCAATCCACCGTTAAATGCAATAAATGAACATTTTTTTGTAGTTTGCTTCGAAGGTTTTAACATTGGATGCCTTTCACAACATTGTCTTTTCGAAATATTTTAGAAGCTTATTTTAAATCATGCAGGCTTGCAAATCAATGACATTGAACCATTCTGTCAGGATGAGCTTGCTCTGTATAAACAATGTGCTGAAAGAAGGGTGAGATCATTGTTCTATGTTACAGATAAACTTTTCTTTGTTCTTCCTCCCTCCTTCCCTCTTCCATTTTACTACTTCAATGCATGCTTCCCTTCTTTAAAATTATCTTAACATATTTGTAGTATTTACTTACTGTTTAAAGCAGGATAAAGAGATAAGGAAGCGTCTTCAAGACAGTGAATGGAAATTGGGTTCATCAATGCCTTTAGATGAAGCCAAGGAGAGGGCTGCTCAACTTGAGGCAGAAGTTACATCACTGGAGAGGTATATTTGGATATTCGTTCTGTGGTCCATGTTGGTAATTATCTAGAACGTTCATTTGCTTAGTTTATTCTGAGGGGCATAAAGCAAGTTGTAATAGATACGCAAAGAAGGATTTTTCTAAGAATTTCAAGCCACAATTGCTTAGGAGCGGCTTCTGTGAGCATGATTAATTTTTGGGCCTAATGACCCCTTTTCACCATTTATCATAATATTTGTTTTATGAACATGCACTGCATCTTGCTATTCCAACCAACCCTGATGCTAGGGAATAATATGTTTTCATATTATTTGCCATTTTGTATACGGAGATCAAGATGCAGGACCAACCTTTTATTTTATTCTTGTTTTCAAATTAGTCACCAATGTAAGGACCTTAGTTGCTTGAGGTTTGCATAAATTAAATTCTCTCTAGCTGTGCTGAAACTACAGTCATAAGTGCCCATAGATTGCCTTTTGGTCTTCAATATTTCTATTGGATGAGTTTATTTTTCTTTGTTTGTCATTTTGCATTCAAACCAATTACTTGATGCATGGCTATATGAATATGATGTAGAAATTTTCAATCTCTCGGTTTCTAATCTACTTAGATTTCAAATGCCCAGGCGCCTGATTCTTGCTAGTAGAGTTGAAGGCATAGAAGGTTTCCACCAAAGATGTAGCTTACATGGCCACCTTACTTACTCCAAGTAATGTTTTATCATCCATGGTTGTGTTTTTGTGAAGCATGGCTTAGTTTGGAATATTTTATTCTCCATCTCTTTTATGGCATAGATGTCTCCACTCTTACATTATTTAGTTGGTTAAGATTACGATCTGCTTCATTCAATTTAATGTAAAACATCTTTATTTTATCAGTTTAGAGAAAACTTAACTTTAGAAGATTCTTATTCTTTTCCCAAGCATATAGCCCTAGTATTATATCGAGGGTCTGCTCCATGACTCTTATAAATAACATTTTGGAATTTAAGCTGGCTAATATCTTTAACAAATTGTTGCTATCAACTATCTATTATCAACCACGATTAATTACAATATTTTTTAATGGTGCCATAGCTAAACTAGTGGAACTAATAGGTGATACTATGATTAGATGAGTGTCTGCACCTGTTAATGCGCTTAGTTTCAACAATTAAGTATTGAATTCATGTGGTTGATTGTTGTTATCCTTCCCTTCTTTTTCTTACTTGTGCAGTTGGATTTTGTTATCTATGGATTTTATGCAGAAAAAGGTTGGAGTCAATAAAGAAGGGCATAGACAGCAGAAAAGGAGGATGAGTTCAGTAGGGAATCAGCTACCAAAATTTGGTTCTTATGATGAAGGCTGAACCTGCATCAGTGCGCACCTTGTTATACGCATCCACCCAAATCTTTTAAAATTAGACTTTCTATTACGTTTCGCCTTCATTTTCACAATATATCTATATGTATTTTGGCCCGCACAATATTTTTATTCTAGCTATGATTCCTTATATAAAGTTATCTTAGAACTTAATGCTAAATATTTGTACGGTTGGTGACAAAGGCCAAATTGCCTTAAGAATTTAGAAATGAATGATTTTAGTATATAAATTTATCTTTTTCAATTTCAAAATTTTCATTATTTGGAATTATTATAGCTGCATGATATGGGAAGATAATATAACCTTCTTCCTCTCCCAGCTGAAATTTATTTATTTATTTATCTTAACAATTCATAACATATAAAATTTAAATTAATTTCCACTTATTACTTAGATTCGCCTAGCTGCTATGAAGTATTTTAGTATAAAGCTTAACATTTACTAAGAAAATTAATATTATAAAAAATAAACATAGTTGTACAAAAATCAATAATATTTCATTTGCAACATTACTAGTTTGAAATTTAAAATTTTCATTTTATCAACATTGGGAGAATAGTTTCTTAAAAGGCGAGTTTAATTTTGATATAATAATAGTATAAAATTTAAATTTAAAAATTTATTCATATAAATATTTGTTAGGCAACTGAGTAATGATTTTCTTAACAATCCATCCAAAAATTCCTTCAATTCAACATTTTATTCATAATGGTATGAATTATTATTCATATAATTTTCAAGAATTATTTAATATATATGAATGAGGTTCTATTCTAATTAGAAAAATTTTGAAGTACACAAATTAAAAGATGTTAACATTTGTCTTTGAATATTGATTTGCTTATATTTTGTAAAAGAAAAATGAATGATGGGAACAGTGAGTCAGAAACACAGCCCAATGACAAAGAAAGGAGGGGATAAACCTGTCCAAAAAAAAGAGTGGTATTATTGGAAACATAAAAAGATGATTCCCCTCGAAAACCCTGGCTATGCAGTACTTCTATCGAGCACATTATTTGCGTCTGTTCGGAGAAACCCATTGCACCCAAACCCTCAATCCCAATCCCAATCGGAGCCATCATCTCACTTCCTGCAAGTGCGGTTTCATCTTCCCACATCCAATTCCATTTTTTTCATTTTTTTTCCCTTTCGTTAATGTTGGGTGATTCGTGTTAGTAGCTTTTTTTTTTGCTGATTGTGGACTGTCTGTCAGGAACAAAGGTGATTGCTGCGTATTTGCTGGCCGTTTTGGGGGGCAACACTTCCCTTTCAGCTGATGATCTCAAGAACATCCTTTCTTCAGGTCCCTAATCACAATTTCTTCTCAATTTTTTCGTTTTTTCCCCCTAACATTTTTCAAAATTAAGCATTTTTTTTCTTTAATTTGTTCCTTGGTGGATGAATGCTGAGAGGAGAGTGTAGTAGTTAGATCTATGAGCTGGGTTTGCAATAGTCAATTGTTATGTGACCTTTTTTCTGCATTGTGAGAGGCTGAGAGCAAAGTATGTCTCTTTCATGAAAAAAAAAAGTTTACTTTTGGTAATATGATGTTGGGAATTTAAGAATTAATAATCAGATCAATAAAACACGACAATTCAAATTATGGGGCGTAGTTAAATATCTTTGTTGGCTGTATAGCATGCAAATATTCACTGATTTTTCCAACTAAATAATGTAAGAGTGGATACATGTATGCCATAATAGAGATGAAGAATAAAATATTCCAAACTAAGCTATGCTTCACAAAATCACAACCATGGATGATAAAACATTACTTGGAGTCAGTAAGGCGGCCATGTAAGCTCCATCTTTTGGCGGAAACCTTTTATGCCTTCAACTCCACTAGCAAGAATCAGGCGCCTGTGCATTTGAAATCTAAGTAGATTAGAAACCGAGAGATTGAAAATTTCTGCATCATATTCATATAGCCATACATCAAATAATTAGTTTGAATGCAAAATAACAAACAACGAAAAATAAACTCATCCAATAGAAATATTGAAGACCAAAAAGCAATCCATGGGCACTTATGACTGTAGTTTCAGCACAGCTAGAGAGAATTTAATTTATGCAAACCTCAAGCAACTAAGGTCCTTACATTGGTGACTAATTTGAAAACAAGAATAAACTAAAAGGTTGGTCCTGCATCTTGATCTCCGTATACAAAATGGCAAATAATATGAAAATATATTATTCCCTAGCATCAGGGTTGGTTGGAATAGCAAGATGCGGTGCATGTTCATAAAACCAATATTATGATAAATGGTGAAAAGAGGTCATTAGGGCCAAAAAATTAATCATGCTCACAGAAGCTGCTCCTAAGAAATTGTGGCTTGAAATTCTTCGAAAAATCCTTCTTTAGGTATCTACTACAACTTGCTTTATGCCCCTCAGAATAAACTAAGCAAATGAACGTTCTAGACAATTACCAACATGGACCACAGAATGAATATCCAAATATACCTCTTCAGTGATGTAACTTCTGCCTCAAGCTGAGCAGCCCTCTCCTTGGCTTCATCTAAAGGCATTGATGAACCCAATTTCCATTCACTATCTTGAAGACGCTTCCTTATCTCTTTATCCTGCTTTAAACTGTGAGTAAATACTACAAATATGTTAAGATAATCTTAAAGAAGGGAAGCATGCATTGAAGTAGTACAATGGAAGAGGGAAGGAGGGAGGAAGAACAAAGAGAAGTTTATCTGTAACATAGAACAATGATCTCACCATTCTTTCAGCACATTGTTTATACAGAGCAAGCTCATCCTGACAGAATGGTTCAATGTCAGTGATCTGCAAGCTGCATGATTTAAAATAAGCTTCTAAAATATTCCGAAAAGACAATGTTGTAAAAGGCATCCAATGTTAAAACCTTTGAAACGAACTACGAAAAAAATGTTCATTTATCACATTTAATGGTGGATTGATCCTTACAGAAGTTCAATACCTTTAAGGCTTTTCCTCTCCAGTTTGTTCAGACCTGATAAATGTCAGTTATGAATACCAATGTGTTTACTCTTTTTTGTTTTTTTCTTTACATGTATTTTGATTTGCAACTCCACTCTAGTTATACAAAATCCCATAAGTTGATGTTCCAAAAGTCATAAATCTCAAACAAGAAAGCAACTAGTTAATTCTTACTTCTTACCAGACTGCAACCTGCATCCATTACCAATAGCCTTTTCTCTCCCAGTCTAAATCTACAATCAGTGCAGGAAAATAAAAATAGCTTATAGTTTCACTCTCTGAGGCTCCAAGCAATTTGCAGTTTCCAACCGTACAACACACTGAGCTGCGGAACCATTACCAGAAAGCAACCATGGATGGTATGTGACCTCTTCTCACTGTGACTTATTCACTCTATCTTTCTGTGTTTTGAAGCTTCTTTTGGTTTGAATGTAGCATACAGTATTCTATCAATTTTTGTTTTTAGTTTTAATTTTCTTTTGTTTTTGAAAATAATATAGCGAGCTTCTGATGACATGAACAATTAAATTAGACACTGATAAAGAAAAAATGTTTGGGTTTCAGTTGATTCACAGCCAACTATGGAAGAAACGATTTTGGTGGGTGATGACCTCATGATGGGTCCACCATCACCTGTTGTGCCACCAGAAATTGCATCCCATGTCCTCCAAGGTGTTGATTTGTGTGATGGAATCCTCAGGAATATGTTTTTGTGTAAGTCTTCATTATGTTTCCTAGCTGTTCTTTTGGTTAATTGAATTCCCTTTGTTTCATAAGGATGGAATCTACTTGTCATCAGAGGCAAAACTACGGATGCCAAGTGCCAGCCACAAAGTAAAAAAAAATTGAGGGAACATTTTAGCTTTTCTCTTTGAAGCAGATTAAATGGGCATATCTGTAAAAACTATAAGCTATTTTTATTTTCCTGCATTGATTGTAGATTTAGACTGGGAGAGAAAAGGCTATTGGTAATGGATTCATGTTGCAGTCTGGTAAGAAGTAAGAATTAATTAGTTGCTTTCTTGTTTGAGTTGTATGACTTTAGGCATAAACTTATGGGATTTTGTATAACTAAAGTGGAGTTACAAATTAAAATACATGTAAAGGAAACAATGAGTAACCGCATTGGTCTTCATAACTAACATTTATTAGGTCTGAACAAACTGGAGAGGCAAAGCCTTAAAGGTATTGAACTTCTGTAAGGATCAATCCACCATCAAATGCGATAAATGAACATTTTTTTTGTAGTTCGTTTCAAAGGTTTTAACATCGGATGCCTTTTACAACATCGTCTTTTCAGAATATTTTAGAAGCTTATTTTAAATCATGCAGGCTTGCAAATCAATGACATTGAACCATTCTGTCAGGATGAGCTTGCTCTGTATAAACAATGTGCTGAAAGAAGGGTGAGATCATTGTTCTATGTTACAGATAAACTTCTCTTTGTTCTTCCTCCCTCCTTCCCTCTTCCATTTTACTACTTCAATGCATGCTTCCCTTCTTTAAAATTATCTTAACATATTTGTAGTATTTACTCACTGTTTAAAGCAGGATAAAGAGATAAGGAAGCGTCTTCAAGACAGTGAATGGAAATTGGGTTCATCAATGCCTTTAGATGAAGCCAAGGAGAGGGCTGCTCAGCTTGAGGCAGAAGTTACATCACTGGAGAGGTATATTTGGATATTCGTTCTGTGGTCCATGTTGGTAATTGTCTAGAACGTTCATTTGCTTAGTTTATTCTGAGGGGCATAAAGCAAGTTGTAATAGATACCTAAAGAAGGATTTTTCTAAGAATTTCAAGCCACAATTTCTTAGGAGCAGCTTCTGTGAGCATGATTAATTTTTTGGCCCTAATGACCTCTTTTCACCATTTATCATAATATTGGTTTTATGAACATTCACCGCATCTTGCTATTCCAACCAACCCTAATGCTAGGGAATAATATATTTTCATATTATTTGCCATTTTGTATACGGAGATCAAGATGCAGGACCAACCTTTTATTTTATACCTTAGTTGCTTACTTGCTTGAGGTTTGCATAAATTAAATTCTCTCTAGCTGTGCTGAAACTACAGTCATAAGTGCCCATGGATTGTTTTTTGGTCTTCAATATTTCTATTGGATGAGTTTATTTTTCTTTGTTTGTTATTTTGCATTCAAACTAATTATTTGATGCATGGCTATATGAATATGATGCAGAAATTTTCAATCTCTCGGTTTCTAATCTACTTAGATTTCAAATGCACAGGCGCCTGATTCTTGCTAGTGGAGTTGAAGGCGTAGAAGGTTTCCGCCAACGATGGAGCTTACATGGCCGCCTTACTGACTCCAAGTAATGTTTTATCATCCATGGTTGTGATTTTGTGAAGCATAGCTTAGTTTGGAATATTTTATTCTCCATCTCTTTTATGGCATAGATGTATCGACTTACATTATTTAGTTGGTTAAGATTACGATCCGCTTCATTCAATTTAATGTAAAACATCTTTATTTTATCAGTTTAGAAAAAACTTTAAAAGATTCTTATTCTTTTTCCAAACATACAGTCTAGTATTATATCTAGGGGTCTGCTCCGTGGCTCTTATAAATAACATTTTGGAATTTAAGCTGGCTAATATAACAAATTGTTGCTATCAACTATCTATTATCAACCACGATTAATTACAATATTTTTTAATGGTGCCATAGCTAAACTAGTGGAACTAATAGGTGATACTATGATTAGATGAGTGTCTGCACCTGTTAATGCGCTTAGTTTCAACAATTAAGTATTGAATTCATGTGGTTGATTGTTGTTATCCTTCCCTTCTTTTTCTTACTTGTGCAGTTGGATTTTGTTATCTATGGATTTTATGCAGAAAAAGGTTGGAGTCAATAAAGAAGGGCATAGACAGCAGAAAAGGAGGATGAGTTCAGTAGGGAATCAGCTACCAAAATTTGGTTCTTATGATGAAGGCTGAACCTGCATCAGTGCGCACCTTGTTATACGCATCCACCCAAATCTTTTAAAATTAGACTTTCTATTACGTTTCGCCTTCATTTTCACAATATATCTATATGTATTTTGGCCCGCACAATATTTTTATTCTAGCTATGATTCTTTCGCTTTCGAGGAAAAATGTGATGACATCGTCACATTATATAAAGTTGTTAGAATTTAATGCTAAATATTTGTACGGTTGGTGACAAAGGCCAAAATGCCTTAAGAATTTAGAAATGAATGATTTTAGTATATAAATTTATCTTTTTCAATTTCAAAATTTTCATTATTTGGAATTATTATAGCTGCATGATATGGGAAGATAATATAACCTTCTTCCTCTCCCAGCTGAAATTTATTTATTTATTTATCTGAACAATTCATAACATATAAAATTTAAATTAATATCCACTGATTACTTAGATTCGCCTAGCTCCTATGAAGTATTTTAGTATAAAGCTTAACATTTACTAAGAAAATTAATATTATAAAAAATAAACATAGTTGTACAAAAATTAATTATATTTCATTTGCAACATTACTAGTTTGAAATTTCAAATTTTCATTTTATCAGCATTGCGAATAGTTCCTTAAAAGGAGAGTTTAATTTTGGTATAATAATAGTATAAAATTTAAATTTAAAATTTATTCATATAAATATTTATTAGGTAACTGAGTAATGATATATTTTCTTAATAATTCATCTAAAAATTCCTCCAATTCAACATTTTATTCATAATGGTATGTATTATTATTCATACAGTTTTCAAGAATTATTTAATATATATGAATGAGTTTTTTTTATTCTAATTAGAAAAATTTTGAAGTACACAAATTAAAAGATGTTAACATTTCTCTTTGAATATTGGTTTGCTTATATTTTGTAAAAGAAAAATGTATGATGGGAACAGTGAGCCAGTAACACAGCCCAATTACAAAGAAGGGAGGGGATAAACCAGTCCAAAAAAAATAGAGGGGTATTATTGGAAACATAAAAAGATGAATCCCCTCGAAAACCCTAGCTATATAGTACTTCCATCGAGCACAGCATTTGCGTCTGTTCGGAGAAACCCATTGCACCCAAACCCTCAATCCCAATCCCAATCCCAATCGGAGCCATCATCTCAGTTCCAGCAAGTGCGGTTTCATCTTCTCACATCCAATTCCATTTTTTTCATTTTTGTTAATGTTGGGTGATTCGTGTTAGTAACTTTTTTTTTTTTTCGCTGATTGTGGACTCTGTCTGTCAGGAATGAAGGTGATTGCTGCGTATTTGCTGGCCGTTTTGGGAGGCAACACTTCCCCTTCAGCTGATGATCTCAAGAACATCCTTTCCTCAGGTCCCTAATCACAATTTCTTCTCAATTTTTTCGTTTTTTCCCCCTAATATTTTTCAAAATTAAGTATTTTTTTTTCTTTAATTTTTTCCTTGGTGAATGATTGCTGAGAGGAGAGTGTAGTAGTTAGATCTATGAGCCGGGTTTACAATAGTCAATTGTTATGTGACCTTTTTCTGCATTGTGAGAGGCTGAGAGCAAAGTATGTCTCTTTCATGAAAAAAAAAGTTTACTTTTGGTAATATGATGTTGCGAATTTAAGAATTAATAATCAGATCAATAAAACACCACAATTCAAATTATGGGGTGTAGTTAAATATCTTTATTGGCTGTATAGCATGCAAATATTCACTGATTTTTCCATTCCTATAGTTGAATGAGGTTAAGTACTCAGGTTACATTGTTAACCTGTAAATCACGCATGTAACCAGCGTTGGGTGTTTTCCTCCTCTGTTTGTTTTTGTGGTTTTCTTGTTTACCTATCTGCATTGGCATAGTATTGTAGGAGGCAATACAGTATTTGTTTTTTGAAAAAATTTATAATCGAAGTGTACTTTTTGTGTACTGAGAATGGTGGAAACACTTTGATGAACCCAGTACAACATTGAATTTTTAGTTGTTTGCACGGTTTCCTCTTATGTTTATGAGTTCTTATTTGTTTTATGATTTGTAGTTGGAGCTGAGGCTGAGGATGAGAAGATTGAGTTGCTCTTGACTGAAGTGAAGGGCAAGGATATCACTGAGCTAATTGCTAGTGGAAGAGAGAAGCTGGCTTCAGTGCCTTGTGGCGGTGGTGCAGTTGCTGTTGCTGCTGCACCTGCAGGAGGTGCTCCAGCTGGTGGTGCTGCTCCTGCTGCTGAAGCAAAGGAAGAAAAGAAGGTGGAAGAGAAGGAGGAGTCAGATGATGTAAGTTTAAAAAATTAATCATTATTGATTGTTGTATAGTGTAATTTCATGGCTCTTGCTAATGACTGTATGTCCTCCTCATTATACAGGATATGGGTTTCAGCTTATTCGACTAAGAAGGTCTGAAGTGCTTCATGTGTACAAGACATATTTCTGTTTCGATTAGAGTTTTAGCCGAGTCACAAGGTTTTGTTACATGAGTTACACATTGTATTAGATTTTATGGGTTTTGCTTTTTCAATTGAGTGGATGTAATGGCATCAAACTGTCTGATATGATTTAGCGATGTTTTGAATTTAATGTGCTTGACTTATGAGGTAGTTACATTTATGATTTCCCATGTTACCAGTGCAGCAAGGTTAATTATCATTTATGCATGGGTTATTGTTTCTTTATGACTAGAAAATTTATTCACCTAAAGGCTCTACGAAAACACATTGTTCATCCTTGCATATGAACGTGTGGCTACATGTTAAAATGGCCGGTTGGCTTGGTCATGTTAATTTGCAAGGACTACTATATAAGCGGCTAGGACCTTTTTCTCCTCCTCTCTTTCCCTATTTGCCTATCTGGGTTTCTGATGACTTAAAAATGTATCTTTTCAACGAAGGGAGTTTTGGTGCTACGAACTGCCGTGGCTGTTAGGCACTAATACTGAATTATACTCTTTATTGATGAAGATCTTGGTAGATCCCCAAAAATGCTAGAACAATTACGATGATGTTAAGAAGAGTGAGAGCTCCTCTAATTATAAATGATTAAAGACTTTCTAACTAATTTTTATTTTTCTTATTTATAGTCAATTAATTCCCTAAAATAATTTCTCTAATTATCTACTGGCGATACTCGTTCTATTGTCCTTTGGTATTACTCTTTAATGGCAAATCAATAGACAATAACGAAATCAGGTTATATTGATGTTGGTGAAGGCTTGGTCAGATAAATAGCTTCGATTGGGGTTTATTTTGAAAAAATTAAATCTGAGAATATTAACTTGATAATTCTGAATCGTGCAGAGGATGTTTGTCGTGCTTACAATAGTGGTAGACTGGTAGATGGAATACATTAAGATCAAGAGTAATCTATGAACTAAAAAGCCTGTCATGTTGAAGGATTACAGCTTTAGTCACGATTATACCTGTTTTAATTTCAAGTCGCTTATTTTAATTTCAATTTGCTTAATCTGATCCCTGTATATCCTACTCATAACTCATTCAGTCATTCAAGATCAACATTCTCTGCATGTCCTCCATTTACGAAACAAAACATTTTACCTACGAAGCTCTTCCACGATTCAGGCATGGCGTCGAGTAACTTAAAACCAATTTGTTCAATATGTACTCTCTTTTTTTCACAAATGTCAACGGAGATAGCAATTTTGTGATGCGCAATATTAATTACATCTGAAGTATCATTTTACGTCATAGTGCTTTATATGAAAATTAAAATTAAAGAACAAGCTTTAATTATAGTAACTTCCTAACAAAAAAAACAACACTAGCGAGAACACTAAATGAGACTTGTTGGGCAGGGCATCGACGTCGTAGCCGAAGCCAATGCCTTGGGGGCTCGTTCGAGTTTGGCTTCAGCAAGCGACGGGTCTTCTTTTTTTTTTTTCTTTTTTTTTGGGTTAATGCGACGGGTCTTTAATTTAGACAGAATGAAGACATGCACTAACCATGAAGGCATCGGGACCAACAAAATAAGGTAATAATTTGAAATAACTCACGTACACACAATCCATGACAGTTTAGAAAATTCAACTGAAAAAATTCATTCAGCTCCATTCAGCTGAAAATATTCAACAACGACATCCAAGAAAATCGTAAATTATAAAGCAGGAATATCGTACGTCAGATCAGAGTATCAAAAAATTAAACGTCAAATAGTGATATAGCTAAACTACAATACTTAGCATGCAAAGCATATCGCACTGGCAAAACCGAAAGCAGAAAACGGCATCAGTGAACTTGATCCACATGTCATTGACAAAGGAAGAGGATCCGTTGTGGTAAAGATGCACGCATGGGAAGACAAAAAACCCCTGCCTTTTTAATGTTGTACATGAAAAGACACTGTTCATCATAAACCAGTGAAGCTAAGGGTTGATCTCAAAGAAACTTAAAATTAGCCATGTTAAACTTCTTCAGCTGCCTCTTATCAACATTAAGGACTGAGCATCTTATAAGAACCAAGGACCTTCAAGACTTTGGTACAGTGACATTTAGGATTTTAACATCTTGGTAAGGCTTGTCTGTCCTGTCTGTCTTAACTTTTTCTACAGCCTGTCAAACATCAAAGTTCTCAATTGGTTAGTTTTTCAATGCAGCAGGCTCTCAGACATTAAACAAGAATACCGGATATATGGTAGCATATATCATAGATGGAAACTTAAAATGCAGACATTTATCAGAAGTTCCATAGATCAAAAGGAAATCTAGGGAAAAGGCCGCATCACATTCAAAGCTCACATCACACACATTATTTTGAAAGAGAATCAGCATGAGTGTAAGCAATCCCTAAAGACACAATGTAACTCGAGATATTGTACCAAACGATGATGGTTATACGAGAATAGAAGCCAATCTACCTGAACAACATCCATTCCTTTCACAACTCTACCAAATACAGAGTGCTTGTTGTCCAACCAAGGAGTAGCCACAGTGGTGATAAAGAACTGAGAGCCATTTGTATTTGGGCCCGCATTTGCCATTGACACTGTGAAAGGCCTATCATGCCTTAGACTGCAAGCGAAAAAATATTTGCGCTAAGTTCATCTGAGGTAATCCATAACAAGAAGTTCCTCATAAGCCACAGCACACAGACACATTGACTAGAAGTATGGACGCATGATGATATTTCATTCATATAATGATGACTTTATAGACAAAATTGAATACCTCTTGTGAAATTCATCCTCAAATTCCCTCCCCCAAATGGACTGCCCACCAGTACCATCTCCTAAAGGATCTCCTGTTTGTATCATGAAGCCTTTGATGACCCGATGAAAAATAAGATTGTCATAATAGCCATTCCGGCAGTGAGTTGTAAAATTCTCCACGGTTTTCGGACATTCCTCTGGGTATAATTTCATATGAATATCACCCATGGTTGTGTGTAGAATCTGCAAAGGAATAATTAGACTTGTAAAGCTCTTTGGTGGGGGAAGTGGTAACCTATGTGAGTTGAAAAGAAATTTATGCAAGGAAAAAACCAATCACGTGAAGAACAAGAGGAAATACAATTCCCTTTCTGCTACTGAATAATTACTAAAACAGCAGAACATAAGATGATAAATAGAGACAGTTTTTAAATTCACACAAGATATATTATTTGCAAACAAGTTTTGCTCTTTGTGCGAGATTATCTAGTAAAAGCAGAAGCACTCCCGAATTTAATTCTCAGTCATGATGATAACTTATTTCGAAGGCTAATAACGGCTAATACAGATGACTTACCACATTGTCAGGAAGCGATGTTGTAACTGACTTTCCAATATCTGAAACTGACAAAAGTTCATCAGCAGGAGGCTTTTCATTAAACACATCTCTTCCCTTAGTTGCATCTTCAGGCTCCTCTGGCTCTCTCCGACTGACACATGACAAAATCTAAAAGTTAGATACAATGACGTCATAAGACCAATGACATGCAGCAAAACAAAATGTGCAACCTCAATATACTAAGGAAAAATGCTATCGGAGTGGACCAATTCCCCCCCCCCCCCCCCAAGTAAGATAGTATATATAAAAAAAACAGTACATAACTCTCGACTTCAAACCAGCGGTAAAATGATTTTTGAGTTTTATTATCATTATTATTTGGTGAGATAAGAGTTTTGATTTTTGTACCTGAATAAATATATCCTGTGCTTTTTGAAAGCACAACAGAGGAGAGTGGGATCTGTCAAAGGCTCCTTGCTCTCATTGGCATTTGCAGCAGCTGAAGGAATCTTTCTAACTTTTTTACTACTTCGCTCACCTTGATATGAAGCAATCCTTAAGAACCTATCATTGTTCTCCACCTTTCCAAGGATTCGCGCAACTTTGTTGGTATGCATATTTACAACCTACAAACATAAAGATGCAATACGCATTAGGGAATAAAGTTCAATTTAACCACCACATTGCACAGTTCTAGAATTAGCTTTATGACCCATATAAGTGTAAATAAAAAAAAAAAAAAGAGGAAAAAAATCTCACTTTAATCCCAAGCAAGGTTGCATATATAATAAAATTAGAACTTTCATCAAAAACAGCATTTGGCAGTGGAGCACTTTCTGTCTTCTCTATTTCCTTCTCGACAGCCATCCTTCGGCCAAAATCAATGGCTTCCAGCCGGTATAATGGAGCATCACTTCTTTGGAGATCTTGAGCAACCTATCAGTAGAGCAATTCATTGTGCAACAGATGTTCAACAAGAGCAAAAATATCAGGGTGGAAATCTGGTAAAACCATTACCTCCAGAGATTCATCATAAACTCGCCTTAGTTTACCCGTCATGAACCAAAATACACGTATCCTACGGTCAGGTGATGTGATGGAAAATTGTTTACCATCAGGGCTGACCTAAAAGAAGATGAATTACATTAATATATACCATCTTTAAGTCAAACAACTAGAATCTTGATTGTGTAAACAGTAACTACAAGTTTGGAGGTAGGTTTGGACAAGTTTCGTACCTCAATAGCTGAAACAGATGTCTTGCATTTTACTATTTCAAAGAGGCTAGTATCACTTTTCAGTTTAAAGCTGACCCTGAAAGCACCAAAGGATTGGATAAAAGTACATTCATAACTACAAACAACTCAAAACATCTAAATCTCATAAAATAACTAATACAATGCATAAGAAACATAATGTTTTAATATTTGCTACTTAATTGCATCGCTTAGTATTATACTTATTCTTGATGCACACACTATATCCATTAGAAGCTTGTCGCAGGCCCAGCCCAAAGCTAAGTATCAGTAGTGGTCAAGTTGTCAACAGAAAATACCTGCCAGGAGGCTAGAGGCCAGGGGCTATAACATAACATCAGACAGAAGTTTTTATTTTTTGTTCCTTTGGGAAAAGATGCCATTTCTAAATAGAACAACAAATATGTTTATCCTGGCAGCATTTGAGAGAAACAACCAACATTGGAACATTTGCAATCAGATTCTACTGTTCCAAAATTAAGCATACAACACCGCCTCAAAATGATCCGACCCACAACACATTCCATCAGGTCCAGTCAGCAGCACTCAAATGAGAACAGCATATACAGCAGTTTATTTTATAACAACCAAAAACTGTAAACAGATAATCCTGGTCTTATAACTGGCTATCACAACTAGTGTGTAAAGGAATTCAGCAAGAATTTTTTTAAGCATGAATAAAATAAAATGCTAAATTCAGACTTCAGTTCTCAGTTACCACAACAATAAAACAGTGGAGCCTCAACAAGTGGTTTGGCTACCTAAAAATTTGTATTTTGGCATACTTGTGCATAAGCCAGTTATATAGAATGAATGGAGGAGGAACTAGAAGACAAAACTAAGCACGTACTCATTTTCTGGGAATTGGAGTGTGGTAGGGCTCCAGTATTCAATGATCCCCTTTGTATCCGCTGAAATAACAGTATCATATACAGGATTGTACTTCATAACTTTAATAGGGCCCATATGTATCTGCATACAAGAGGAAGGAATCATACAATCATGCAACTGAATTATGGAAATTATCTACCCGGGAAGCAGGAAGTTAATAATACATTTTGAAGTCAGTTACATTAGAGTTTAGTTTTAGAATAGGCACCTCTTTGGAGATGAGAGGGTCATTCGAACCAGCTCGAGCATCATATATGTGCACAAAAGATGAGTTCCTATCACTAATGGCTAGTCTAGCTTTGACATCCCCTTGTTTGTAAACCCATTCCACAGCACCAGGGACATATGGCAAGCGAAGCATGACCATCATGTCAAAGTTTACAACATCGTATACTTTCACAGAACGGTCATTCGATATTGTACAACAAAGCAAACCATCAACACTAACCTGCAAAGCTGAAATAAGTCATGGTCGACGACAAGCAAACTAGAAGGTTCTTAGAAACTAAACACACAGCATGAAAATATCGATATCACTAGCTTACTTTCAATGACTAGCACAAAGAAAGGTTCGTAATATCACATATCAGAAAATCGCAGCAATAATCAATCAGCGAAATGTTATATGTGAAAAAAGGGCTAAACCGGGTTGACGAACTTACGGCTAGTCCTTCAATCGGACCAAGATGAGATCTGAAGTGTTTGGCAAACTCAATACCAGTAGGCCTTTTCTTCCAAAACTTCAAATGCCCTGACCACAATGATAAAGTAAGATTACATCCAAAGGAGAAAAAAAAAATTAAATAATGTTAAACACATGTTGCTGCTGATTATTAACTAACTGTATCTAAACTGAAAGAGTACAATAACTAGAGAAATTCCACTAACCATCAATACTTCCAGTGATGAAAAATTCTGCAGCTGAAACAGCAACATGCGTAACCACATCACGATGCATATAACTTTTCTCGTACCTATAAGACAGAGAGAGGGGGGCATTGTTTCAGTTATGGAGATTCACTAATCGAGGGAAAGTAAACCGTAATCGGGAAAAGTAGGGTGAAGGGAGAAGAGGAGCAACTGACATGTTAGCCGAGGGCAAGGCGTCGAGATAGGCCTGCTCGAACTGGAGGGGTCGCTTGGGCCGGGCTCGAGGGGCTGGTCCGGGCCCGATCTCGGGCTCGTCCTCGGTTGCGTTGGCGCCATTCTCATGTTCCTCCATCTTCTTCGTCTTCTTCTAATTCTTCTTCTTACTCGACCGACCGCAAAGAAAGATGAGGAGGGTTCAAAGAAATAAGATGCTAAGTTGTTGCTCAGCTGAATAAACAAAGTTCAATTGATACACTATGGAGACCAAAGAAGATTCTTCTAGCTCCACCGGACCTGACTTCAGCTTCGCCCTGCTATCCTCTACTGCCCGTCTCTCGCTTGTATTGCACTAGTTGTGGTGCGGTGGAATGGGAACAAACTAGTTAGGAGAAACTACATCCAAAACGGCACGTCGTTTTACATTGGATTGGAGCAACTGAGAGACAAAACAGTAAACTGACAATGCGCAAAGAACCTCCAGTTGGGCCCAGATCCATTGTTGAGCCCAATATTGTAGAAGATTTTTCTGGGGCTAAACAGTTGGGTCCCCTTAAAGTAGCATTCGAATTGGACCAAATTGGACTTATTGACAAAAAATATACAAGGGAAAAAGAGCAGGAGTAACCGGTCAAAAACTGAAAAAGGAGCAGATGTTAAAAATGCTCATACGAAGAAATGTGTGAACTTTGAACTAGGCTGTAGAGATCAGTCTTTTTTATATTTTAGGGCCACTTCTAATGGACCAACCAACACAAGAATATGCTTCACCATAAGCTAATTTTGGGAAATAAAAAGAAAAGCATTAAAGGTGCATTTGTTTAGGATTTTCTGGGGGGTGAAAATCCCTTCTTTCATCCTAAAAAATTATTTTTTATCTTTTTCAATTGTATATAAAATTTATATTTCATAATCATTTTTTTAAGGAATTTGAAACAAACACACCCTAAATTTCCATTGTTGGCTCCGACCAAATTACATAGGCAGTGAAGAAAAATCATGCTGATAAATGTGGTGAACAGTAAAATAATAAGCTGATATTTTGGAACAGAATTTATAATAACGATTATAATTTTACTTTTCCTTTTTATATCTACATTTGATTTGTTAGCACTTTTGTCATCTCGACTATTCCACTATTATTTAAACAAATGATCTTTCCAGTTGTCATACAAATATCTTTTTTCTGTTCTTTTATGTGACTTCAATGCGGTAACGCACATTTTAGACAAAACAAGGTATTCCTAACCGTGTTTTAGATTTTGTTTTTCTTCGTTAAAGTGTCTTATATTTAGGGGTGTTCATAACCCATCCTAACTTGTCAACCCGGCCCAACCCAAAGTTTAATGGGACTGGTTCGGGTTTTGAAATTTGATTCGGTACACTTTTCGGGTCGGGTTCGGATCATACGTCGAGTTGGCTCGACCTGACCCGAAATTAAATAATTCCATAAGAGATATTTATTTTTATAATAATTTATAAAAAATCATAAGATTTTAAAATTCAATTAATATATTCTACATAATTTAATGTTATTTCTACATTAATATGATTTATTTTAAAACTTATATCGTAAAATATCTCTAAACTTTTATTTTTTCTTTCTTATAAAATTTTATAACTTTACTATATACAATATTCAAATTCTTGCATATTGTTCAAATGTCGGGTTGGCCTGGTACGACTTGAAACATAGTTCGGTCATTATCGAGTTTAAAAAATTGACCCAATCTAAAAATTGAGCTAGGTTCAGATTTTATCCAACTCATCCCTTAGACACCCCCTACTTATATTGCGCCATTGAATTTGAAAATGAAAGAAAATGATGAGCCATTTACAAGAGAACTATATACTGGTGGAAATAATCTCCCTAGCATTTTCTGAAACGAGAAAATAATTATTAGCAATATTAATTAATTAATTCAGCTGACCTTACACTTACATCTGGCAGCAGGTTTAATATTGGAAGCCAGTCAGAGACATATAACGGTTTGTTTCTTTTTGAGTAACTCGTAATTGATTGATCGGAAACAGAAAAAGGAAGAGTGGTTCTCATCTGATCAGATGCTAAGAAGCTTTTAGTGGCTACAACCATGCCCCACAGTTGTCTAGTACACGTAACACAACATTTCACGTGGTCGGGTGCATGTTCTTCACAAGTGAAAACGCCACAAAAAAACATTTAGATCGATGGGCATGGTCTTGTACGTGGCTCTATGCAACACCGGACCCCCCCCCCCCCCTCTCTATTTTCTTTCCTTGATCAAATTAGATCGCGATGCCACCGCTTTTTTCGTCCAAGCCCTTCCCCCGAGTCAATGTCATTGTTTTATACCTACGTTGTCTCATCCCAGTGTTGCCCATATCCTTGTTGAGTGTTGACCCTTCAGATCACAGCCCCCATTTAATGTACATGGTTATATACACACTGAAAAATATTCAAACCATGTGCCAACCACACTATAAAACACCAACCAAGTAAATTCTCGAGCCCTTTCACGTGCTTCTCCACTGCCCCCCCCCCCCCCCCCCTCTCCCCCCAACATTATTTGTCATCAAGCTTAATTAATAAATTCTGGTTGACATTTACACATTGCCATTTAAGACTCTTGAAACAATAAAGATAAGAGTGTGGTGCGAATTTAATTAACTAGGCAAAATGAAAAAAAAATTAAAAATATATAGGGAAATGATTAAATTTCGTGGGGCTATCTTATTTACTGCACTAAATACTAATTCTCCTCGCCCTCCTCCTCCTCCTCCTATCATAATCAATAATAATCAATGGGAGTCTCATGACAACTTTCATCAGATACAGCTTCTTTAGTATAAGGTGGGGGCACAAAGGGTGGAGTTGTACACCTTAGCAATGCCCAATTCACACCTTGGAAAAATGGGTGGTGCTTGATAGCGGAAGCCCCCATTGTTGACCCCAGCCTCCTCGCGGGGTCCTTAACCAATAGCTGTGAGATAAGGTCCTTTGCCGTGGCTGGCACGGTGGGTTCCTTTGGGAACTCGAGGGCTCTAGCCACAATGTTTGCTAACGTCAGCTCATTGTCCATGCCCCTAAAGGGTGTCACACCATAAAACAATTCAAATATAAATATCCCTAAGGTCCACCAGTCCACGGCACTACCATGGCCCTCACCAGACACGATCTCCGGGGCCAAGTACTCATGGGTCCCCACGAATGACATGGACCGGACATCGATGGGCTCGGCCACAAACTCAGGCCCACTACGGTGGCTTTGCTTCTTCTTCCGCTTGCGTTTTGGGTGGAAACATGACACCGCGGGAACTATACAGTTGGGTAGTATGCACGAGGACGAGGTGAATCGAGAGGGTTCGATGTTGGGATCCCTTTTTGGGGCTATGTGAGGAGAGTTGTGATCAGAGATGATCTGAGCCATTGGTGTACTGGAGTCATCACATTTTAACGAGAGGTCAAAGTCAGTGAGCATGATGTGACCGTCCGATCGAACTAACACGTTCTCGGGCTTGAGATCACGGTACACTATCCCCAACATGTGAAGGTATTCAAGTGCCACCAACACCTCTGATGCGTAGAACCTGGGAATTAAACACCATAAGATGAATAGAGAGGAATCAGCTGGCCAGCATTAACTAATTATCAGCTAAATCCAAAGTAAGACGCGTTAAAATTAGAGGGCGCTGGCAAATAATTAATGTACGCGTTTGGATACAGGAAGGTATATATTCTTGGCCTATACATTTGGCAGAAAAATGCAATAATGATACATTATATCTATTGGCTAAGAGACGATTATTGGCCAACATTACACAATGTATGCATGAGAATATTGGTTGTTAGGCCTACCGAAAGGATCATGAGGATCAAGCAAAGGGACATGAATTGTCTAGCTGTAGTCTGAGTGACGTGATCTCGTCTAATGCTTATTGGTCTAGTAGGAAGCACCTCTTATCCCTCTAGGATATTATTGGGTGGGTATGTTTGTGATTATTTTGATAAATAATCACTTTTTAGCTCAAAAAATTATTTTTCATATATTTAGATCATCTTTAAAAAATTATTAAAATTTTTAAATATTAGTTTTTAGCCTGAATAAAATCAGTTTTTAAATTTTTTAGTTATATATAAAATTTAATTTTCATAATAATTTTTTAAAAAATCTGAATAAATGCATCTATAATTGAATTTTTGGATTTTTTTTTTTGGTTGTGCGAGAATATTTGTCTAAAATAATTTGTTCACATACTAATAACAAGTGCTGTCGGGTTGGAAGACAAGAAATTTTCTCCGCTTTTGAATTTTCCAGATGCTGTGCGTAATATCTTTCGGACAATGATACATGATTACATGTCCATGCAAGAAAGAAAGAAGAAAATGAGAGGATAGTTAATTCAAAAAGTTAGTATGCTTCACATAAGACAAGCAAATACTGGCAACAAAACGAAATGGGAAGATAACTCTTCGTTCAACGATATGATATTATTGTTTTAAAATAATTTCTTTCAAAAATCCTGTACAATATATGCTTATTATGAAAAGGACAATCGGGTTTAATTTTGCTTCCATTGGTATATACGTAGGGTTTTCTTAATCACGTAGGAGGCACCCGCAAGTAAAGGGGAGATAAATAAAGGGGTCACGAAACAGACAAGCTATAAACACAAATTGTCTTTATCCCTTAAAGCAGGAAACTTGAAAGAACAGGCAAAAGCAAAATAATTACATTACGTTAGAGAAAAGGCTATTATTCAAAATACTAAAAGAAAACCAATTTCTGGGTTGTGAACTCTAGAATCAGATTCAGGAAAAACATATCCTGACAAGGGACCACTGCGACATTAGCCTCCTATTAAAATTACATAAATCAAAACTCCAGATATCCCGCAAAAATATATGGCATTAAAGATAAAATATTTTGTTGATTTCCCCGCAAAATTTATGGAATCTGACGGCCCAGAAATCCTGACATTCTTTATATAATTTTGGTATTTCAAAAAATTGAAGAGGAAAATTTTAATTAAAAAAATGCTAGTATAATTGTCATATAAACTTCATGCATAAATAGAAAGCTAAAAGCATGGCACCTCCCCACCCTAGTGAATTAGTGGTACTAGTAAAAATGTGCTACTCCTAGCATGATGAGTGATGAGTAGCTGCTGACCTCGGAAGGAGGTCGTTTTGACTTTTGAGAGCAGCGTTTTACCTAAATTATAGCCACATGCAAGAATGATTATCCAATTATTATTGTTGTTTTAACGAAACACACGTGGTGGCTCAGACACATCACGGAATCGAACGGTAAAAGTAAAGTTAATAGGTGAGCCTAAGCTGGAAAGCCATGTCAAAAATTAATTGTACGTTGACCTACCATTAATTATGCACAAACCAGAATTTTAAAAAAATAAATTCACACCGGACTAATTCGGCGATGATTACTCTTCATCAATCTATCTTCCAGCACCACCTTAACCGTAAAATAATAATAATAAAAAAAAAACAGATACTCAATCCTTAACCTATTCCAAGCCTGATTTTAATTTTGCTCATAAAATTAATTACAAATCACCAACAAAACGTAACTAAGAGGACTAAATTAAGAGTAATCATAAAAGTTAAAACATGTTTAACAGGAAATTAAGGCCACTAAAAAAGAATGTTCTTTGAATCATCTAATTTATATTCATGAAATATTTATGATATATTATACCAATTCACACTTGATTTAGATTTTATTTAAGTATAATCTACCCCCTAGCTGATGGTAATAAGGACGTGAGCCTACTAAATATCTCATTGGGAATTAACATTTCTAAGGTTATTCAGGTGATTGATTGCCATTTGCCAATCACTATGAGAGGAAAGAAAAGCAGCAGAAGAGAGTGATGGGGACAGAAAGTGGGTCCCACAGACAGGGCGACACAGTGCATCCATCACTTTCCTCGTCGGTTACGACTCATGATAACGGCTCCAGATTCTCGCACCTACGCCTAGGCACGCCCACACCGGATCCCAAACCCTCCTTCCCTCTCTTCCTCATTCCGGCTCCAGTTAGTTTCCCTCACACAATCATTGAACTCTCAAAGCAAAGCAACCAAACCAAAATCATCATCAACAACAGCAATAACAACAACAGCGACGGCAACAACTTCAACTTAGTGTTAAATAAAAGGTGAGTAAAACACGCGGGCGCACCTGACGGCGGGTTCGGAGAAGCGTTTGTGGGGCTGGCGCTGGCGGAGGACGTGGAGGTCACCGCCGGGGCAGAACTCGGTGAGGAGGCAGAGCCATTTGGGGGCGTCGATGGTGGCGTAGAGAGTGGGCAGAAAGGGATGGTCCAACAATTCAAGAATTTCCCTCTCTGTCCTCGCCCTCCCTTCCTTGCTCCTGCTCGCTAACTCCTTCTTGTCCATCACCTTCGCGGCGAAAACCACGGAGGAGGAGGAGGAGGAGGATGGGGAGGGCTTGAGCTCGGAGAGGTAGACGGAGCTGATGTCGCCGGAGCCGAGGCGGCGGTAGAATAGGAGGTCGGAGGGGAGGATGCGGCGGGAGGGGGAGTCGGATCGGATCAGGTGGATGGCGGACCAGTGGGGGTCGGAGGAGGTGGCGTCGGGTCTTGTAGGGGCGGAGGTGGAGGCGGCGGTGAGGGTGGTGGTCTCGGAGCTGAAGCTGGTGCTGCGGTTGATGTCGGCGGTGGTGGCGGTGGAGGCGAAGCTTATGGAGTTGAGGTCGTCGGCGAGATCGTCGAGCAATGGAGATGGTGATGGGGATGGGTCCATTGCGTTGGGAAGAGTGTGTGTGTGTGTGGGGGAGCGCAGTGTGTGGTTTTTTGCCCTTTCTTTGGAGTGTTGAGATTGTTAGCTACTTATATATATAAGGAAGGAGGGTTGAGGAAAGTGGAAGTAACCGGGGGGGATGGTGGTGTTGTGTTTCTGTTCACTGCTGTGCTGTAGAGTAAAAGGAACGGAGGGAATGGGGAATGGAGTGCCTTTGGGCTAGGAATATGGGATCCGATTGGGCCACGTTTCACACTATAAAAGCCAATTTTCAGATGAATTTCGTATGCACAACTTGGGAAGTGAGGTTATTTCTCTCCGCATAATTTGCAACTGTAAAATGTTGTTGTTATTGATATTTTAAAACCTTGATTACATTGATGGCACTTTTGGTTTATAATCAAATTTTTTAAAACGTTAAATTACTAATATATCCATAAATATTTATTGAATTAATTTTGATTTATTAATAATTAAAAAAATAATAGCAGTATTTAATCATGTATAATATAATCACCTCATTAAGAATTTTTTTGGAAGTTACAAGAAAAACTTAAAGGGAAGATATTAAAGGGTAATGAAGCAAAAGGGAATAAATGAGAGTAGAGTGTTTTCATCCGCCTCATGTTAGAAAATGAAAATAGTGTTAAAAAAAAAGAACTTATGATGTATTTTTATTTTATAATCAAACTTATCAAACTCATCAACCTCTTAAGTTATGAGTTTATGTTCTCAAATCAAGTTAGCTTGCTACTGAAAAGATTAAACTTGAGTAAACTCATATCAAGTTGGAAAAACTCAAATAAACTTATAGCAAACTCATGAGTTTACAATTTTAGCTTCTTTTTTTTTTATTTCCTAGGGTATCTATAGTTAGGAATAGTGACTAATCTTTTTAAGGTGAGAGTTTCCTAAAAAGAATAAACATCTAGACGCAAATTTCCTTTTATACACTCTGTTAAGAATCGAACTATGACTAAATGCTTAAAAAATTCAAATTATTTTAGTTATCGTTTAGTTTCTTAGACAATAAAACATAAAATTTCAAAAGAATCATTCTGAATTACACCTTCCAAATTGAATTTATGATATCTTGACTAAAATTTTTTGATTTTTCATATCCTAAAGTCTTGATCTATTACATTTATTATGTTTTCAATTTGTACTTTATATTTGATGAATTGTATTTGCTTCACTATGATAATGCAAGTGAAATTTGTACACACTTTTGTTTTAATCATTAATTTCTTTTATTAAAACTATATGTTATAAATATTTTTCAATATTATTTTTAAAGTAAGTAAACTTTTGCCAATTTGTGATTCAAGTTTACCTTATTTCAAAAGTTTAGGTAAACTCACAAATTTAATAAATTGATTATAATCTCGTTAGACTCACTCTCATTTGGGAAACTATGTGAAATAAAGGTTAAGATGATTTTGGAAACTAACAAAGATACTGATCAGATGTGTTTTCTTCTTTAAAATAAAACTCCAAAATAGAAAATAAAAGTATGATAATAATGTCTTTTTCCTTTCTTCCTGTCCAAAATAAAACCCTCTCACCCTAAAACTATTTGACTATTACATATCATAACTATTTTAAAAGTCATGAAAGGAAAAATATAATTGGTTTGGGTTTAGAAAATACTCTACTCTAATAGTGTACAAAAAGAAATATCAATATTTAAATAAAAACATTATTGACTTACAGTTTAACTTAACTGGATAATTTAATTCGGTTTATTTTGATAATTTCTAGCAATAAATAAAATTATATTTTTTGTAAGTAGAGGTAATCATTCTAGCTCAAATGCTTTAGTAAATGAACAGTTTACTCAAATAAATTTAAAATAAAAAATATAACCTTCTAAATGATATATAGCTTTGAATTTTATTTTTCTTTTTGTCAATTAGGCTATTTATTATTAGTGGGTGGGACGAATATATATCACAATGTAATCAAGGTCGCTACTTGCAGAATGCAGACAGATCTTTATTGCAAAGTACACACTAACCGAAGGTTCCACTTCTTATTAGTAATATGCATGCATTGGGACATCGCCTCCCTTTTAGATTGAAAATCAGTGTTATTATCCCACATGCATTATATAATTTATATGTAACGAGTTGTGTTATTTACACTCATAAAATATGAAATATTATATCGACTCACACCTTATCTACCATTGAATAGATTTGGAATCCATGTAAACAGGATCCACAACTCATCTAATGGTGAATATGGCATAATCCGACAAGGTGTCCCATACTTCTGTACAAATAACATTTTTTATATGCAATTTATTTATAGGAGGGAGAGAAACCCAAAAGCTATTGTGGTCATCATGAGCCATGTCTAAATTGAAGACCCCTCTCTCTTTTTCATGTCATTTGGCAATTCAAGGCATCGACCAATCGTCACCATATATAAAAAGACAACCAATTAAAACCACCTTGCTTGAGTACAACTTAACCTGGCCCAAGCACACCAAAGTCTCCATGATGGTATGGCCTCACCATTATTATTGTGTTAAATATACAACGCTGAGTTCAACATTTGCAACTAAATACTAAACTGCAATAATCTTAGTTTGATTTTTTAGCTATAGTAAGTCGTACATTTTGTTCGGGTTCACGTAGCCGTTTCCTTCTTGGGTCTTTCATGTCGAAAACACACAATAGGAAAAGAGACAATTGGCTTGTAAAGTTTTATCTCTTGCCTTGTTTTGTTTAATTGTTTGTATGTCCTCAAGGTCAATTGCTCCAATAATTCAGAATTTGGTTTGGATAAATAGTCACTTTCAGGTACTAACCGGGCAAATCGCTCTGGCGAACTCAGTCCATGTGATGCTGTCACATATTCAGGCATTCCAACTCTTTTTGGATAATTACAATGATAGATGATGCGAACGGGAAGGGGATAGAGAGAATGTAAGGGGAAAATTTGCCAAATGCCAACATAGACTTGGTCACTGGCAAAATATTGAGATTAAACTAAAAAACATTATATGCCCTTAGACTTATTCTATTCGTGTCTATTCCTATAGTACACAAAAGAATTAGTCATTGCATTCAACGGTGAACACCTAGGAAGAAATAAAAAAAAGACTTATTCAATTCATGAGTCAATATTGAATACAAATTAATTAGACATTATCATTAGTTAGTAATTACTATTAAAATGTTAAATTCTCAATTGAATTGGCATAATATCACGTAACATACTAAGAATATGTAATAATTTTAAAATATGGTCTGAACATATTTTGAATGATACGGGCTTGTCTGTATCACATTTTGCAACCGGTTACCAAAATGTTTACTTTGTGTACGTAGTCTGATGGCTTGTGAATGGTCCACTGTTCACTTCTCATGTGAAGTGTTGTATTTCTCAAGAGTAATTTTATGTGTATAATAAAATTACATAATAAATATGTATCACACACCTTATCACCATTAGATGTGATTAATGAATAAAATGAGTGAAAATCACTCATCACATGTAATAATAATAAAATGTATATAATATATTATGGTACACATAACATTATTCATTTCTCAAAACACGGATCAAATTGCTTAACCCTGTGCAGATATCTTTCTCAAAGTGCATTAAATAATCTAGCCCTCAGCAAGATAGGATATCCTCTTGATAAATGAAATGGCCTATTCATGATTTTATGAATTAACAAGTTTATCGAATGTTGGTTGTTTAATCACATTATATGACCTCTGGTAGGAATTTTGCATGAGTGAGTTATTATTCTCAAATTATATTGTCGAACAATTCCTAAGAAGCATTGTTGCAGTAGGGATTAAAGTAAACAAAAGATTCAGCTGACGTTATTATGGTAAAGCCGTTATTTCAAATTTATCTGGATCCCCCTCAACACTTCGATTCGGCCTCTGGATGAGCTAATTCAAAGGAAAAATACATTTGGCCATGCCTGCATCATTACAATTAACAGAAGTATCTATAGGAATAACAACAAAGCATCTCTCTAATTATCTCACCTCAATACAATAGCATATATGTTACAAGAAATATCACCATCCAAATCAAACCAAAACCCAACCAAACCAAAATTTCTCGCTAACAATATTTTACAGAAACCGTTTCCTTGGTAGACTATGATCTTTTTTCATGATGTCAACTCAGACTATGAAGCTCTGCTTCTTCCTGCCACGTTTCCTCCTCCTTGGGTTGGCGCTGATCATACAAGAGAAGGCATTTATAAGCTCTGAATCTTCTTCACTAACGAGGATTTTCGCAGCATTTGGATTAGCAAGGAGTTGTTTTGCCACAAGGTATCCAGCAATAGACCAGGTCTGAAAAAGTCGTGCTTGCTTTCCTATAAATCTAGCTCATTTAGTATCATAATACTCAGGCCACTTATCTTTCAATATGCGCCTCTCAGCAACTTGGACGGCCTTTAAAGCAATATCTGCTCTATTCATCTTAACGCACGCAACGGTGAGCTGCCACAAAGATTAAACAATATGTATATATAATAATCATTTAATTGACAATTTATGCGTACCACTTCCAGCCAGAATTGTGATGTATAGTATGTGAAATTGAATTGAACAAAAAAAAAAAAAGAACTTTAATTGAATGGAAAAACAGAATAACCAGTTTTATTTAGAAACCCTTTCTTATTTTCTTCAATCAGTTTGAGTTGAAAGTTTTCGGACATCAGACAGAAGAGACACAGAATTGGATGGGAGATGAAAGTAATATAAGCCCGTATCCATTAAATGGTACCTGCCAGAGCAGAGTTGGCCACGAGCCTGCATTGTGGTAGGACCAGGGACTGCAAGAGAAATTAAAGGTCAATACAAATGATTGAAAGTTGAAACTAGGTTGGATAAATAACATAATAATGTCTAGCACCATACGTGTTCTTGGGATCACTTCCTGTTATAATTCCCCATTCCTGACCATCAAGAGCAGGGTAACATATTTTGAATGGCATGTCTGCGACTAACTCTGCCCATTTTGCTTCAATAAGGTCTAAAATTGCATGTGATTGATCTGCAGTAGCCAGACTACTTACAATGGACCATAAGTTGCCAAGAGAGAAGAAACGAAAGTCCATGTGAGCTGGTTGCAGGTTTCCAATCAAATAGCCTCCTTTACTTGGCATAAATTCCACCAACCACGAAGGAATTTGTTCTGGATAGATGTTGAATTTGTTAACAGCATCATATGAGTATTCCTCTGTCTTGTACCTGTAGATCTCATTGAGTTTTCTCATATCAATCCAGTAATATTCCCTTATATGGAATGATAGTGCAACAAGACGGTTGTTAAGCGCTCGGATAAGATCAGCTGATCCATCTTCAGGAGTAAGCATCTCACGTGCACACAATAATGCTGAATAAAACAATGCCTGTTGGACATTGAATATGCATAGGCCATTAAATGAGTATTTATATTGGCTCTAAAAGATATAAAATCATTAAATATTGCTCAAATGGCCCATTGCCTTATAAGAAGCTGACAATTTTAGAAGCAAAAATAGGAGCTACTAACCTGTATCTCCAAAGGGTGACCATGAATTCCCATCCGACGATCTATCATACATGAACCATCAGTAACCAGCAAAGTTGGAAACATATCAAAACCGTCAGCAAGACATAGCTTTAAAATCATCTTGATTCCCGTTTGCACATCAACTCTCTCTTGCACCGATAAATCTCCAGTGCATTTTCCATATGCTCGCAGCAAAATAATCCACCAAAGCCCTAACAACAGAATAATTTACTGTTAATACTACACCAGGAAAATTAATACCTGATTAGGGAAGGAAAAAAAAAGAAAAAGATCCAAGTACGAATCACAGGGCAGTAATAATTGCCCACCAGAATCAACTGGTGCAACCCGGCCAATTGCAGCTTCACCAAAATCAGGATCCAAAACATCCTCAGTTGCAGTCTCATCTCCATCAAGGATAATCGTCCGCACCTTGAAACTAGCAGGCATCAATCCTTGCCCAGGACTATGACAATCCATGGTTTTCTCCCAACTCTGCCAAGAAAACACAGTTAGCCAGCCAGCAAGCATAACTAGTCAAATGGATTAGCCATCCAAAAAAGTTCAAGAATTTACCTGTAACTGAAGTGTATGAAGAATAAAATTCCGCACTATATCATACTCTCCTTTCAATAGGAAGGCTATCCCAGAAGGTATGAAGTCACGGATAAACACCTGATCATAGTTTAATATACTAGTACTGCTGGGGTCATTAGCAGCTATAGTTCCAACAGGATTATTACAGTAATAAACTATAGAGTTCCTCAGTAAACTCCACGCTTCATCCTCAATCGAATTCTCACCGACCTTGTGCAATTGATTCCTAATATGTCCATCAACAGCAAACTTCTCCTTCGATGTAAAACCCCCATTTTCATTTTTTACCAGGATATCTACCCCAACCACTTCTCCATGCCATGTACTATCAGTCACAGTCTCATCAAGAGAACCCAATCTCGGTCTTTTGTCCATCTTAGGCTGGGTAATGTCTTGATCATTCGTCATATTTCCGCCGACACTTTCAACCCGTTTACAGTTACACATAACAGACTGTAGTCGGTCAAAACCAGTCTTTCCAAAAGGTGCTTTATCAGTACTACGAAACACACACATCCCCTTGGAAGCAAGGAACGATGTTGAGCTACTTTGCGCATGCACATGCCCTGAACTTCTATTCCTTCTGTCACATACGTTGGATTTATTGGACCTCACGGAGTAGATATCATAGGAACATGTATCCATCGGACAAAGAAGATGAGATGCCCCAAATACAACTTGCCGCACAGCTTCTGAAGCAGCCATGATTTTTTTTCCTCACTCGTTTTTGTTGAGACTCTTAACAATTGAATTGAACATGAACAACATGAAATATATTATTAGTAACAGGACTATGATGGAAAATTAAAAATTAAAACACTAGCCAAATACTACCATTTATGCTAAGTACAAGTGCACTACACTACAACTACTACTATTCATAGTGTTCTAATTTCAATTTGTACACGGTGGCTTCAACTGAAACTCAAAGGCTCATAAATGATCATAATCTTGTCAACAATTCAAGAACAGAACAGTGAACGAATTCGACAGAATGATGACAATTCGTATCAGATAGGGAGAGAAAAAAAATCCAAAAATCCATACTTTGTTGTTTCACAAGTTCTCTGAAAGATCGCACCTGTGATTTGTTACAGAAGATTCAGGTTGGTGCAGGAAGAGATCTCATCGGAGGATCAGCAACAGGTTAATCATATCTCATACCATAACATCAAAGCTGAATAAAAGGTGGCAAAGCATTTTTTTTTTTTCCGGAGGCAGGTGGTAAAGCTTTTGGTTATCGTTGTTATCGTTTTAATTTTTTTTTCTTTTTATTCTCGTCTTCGATTTTACCACTTACGGAAAAAGTAAATTACAATTTAGTTCTCAGATTTACAATCACCGATAAATCAGTGTTATAAAATTAAAAAGTCTGATATTTGTCCCTTTAATTTTATAAAGATTTAATTACTATGTACCCACAGTGGTGTAAAGTATTTTTATATAATCATCAAATTATATGTTACCAAATAAATTATGTAGTTGACTTTTATATCTACTACCTAAAAAGTCATCCAAATGAAATATTTTAGTTAGATGACAATATAAAATTATTTTATATTACCAATATATCAAAATTAAATTCATTTTATGAACGAAAAGAGATTAATCTCTTCATCAAATTGTTGACTGAATCATTTTTTTTAGGGTTTAGGGTTAATTTTTTATTGTGAATATTAATTTATCTCATTCCTTTAAATAAAGTTATTTAAATCTCTTTCTTCATCTTTTCTCACAATAATTGGAGTAGTCCGCGGAAGTGGTGGGGGCGGAGGACTAGTGGGTGTGCGGTGGGGCGAGAGGATGTGAGGCAGGGGCGCGGTGGTTCGATTCACGTGAGCCGTATGAGTGTTTGAACGGGAGAGAAAACAAGCTCTTTGGCTCTCCCTTTCAAAAACAAGATTAATTAATAGGGGAATAATGATATTTCATTTTAACTCTAATTTCAGATCTAACCAAGTTTCTTATAATAATTAACTTTAGACTTTAATTTATATATACTGTCCATATAAATTTTTTTTTTATATTATCATCTAATTATATGTTGTCACATTAGTAAAAATGATTAAATTTTTCATTCATCATTTAAAATATTAAACAAATAAAATGATTTGATTGAATTATAATATAAAAATATTTTTCAATATCATTATATATAAATTAAACTCTTAACTTTAATTAAATCATATTTTACATTGACTATTGGGTGGACCCATATTATCGTAGAAAGATCCGGGACTTGGAGGAGGCAAGACCGATGGGCAGTAACGTAATTTTACGATATTCAGGGTGGGGTGCAAACTGGAAATTCTCGGTGTCTTGGTGAATCGAGGAACCTAGAAGGGCTAGAGTTTTAGAAATAGCAGCCCCGTGCCGTGAGTGCTCCTCTCGTTGCTACAACCTCGAAGTCGAAGACCCGTTTCCTCTATTCGTCCAAAGTAAGCTACCTCTCTTCTCTTACCGTTCGTTATTAGTACTGCGTTATTTTTTTATTTTTGTATTTTTTATTTTCTGCTGTAATTTTAGTCCGTTTCGATTTACTTGCCTCTAGGGTATTTAAATGTAAATATATTTGTATTTTTTAAAAACTATTTTGATTTCTTGTCAGTTTACTCCTTTAATTTCATAACGATCTGCCTATTTTGGGAATCCCTTCAATCATGCCATGCTAGCAGTGATGCTCAATTTGATTAGCTATTAGCTTTTATGAAAATGGATCCGGTATTTTTGAAATTACTGTAGAAACATACGTGTTGCCGCATAGAATAATTTTTTTTTAATCGTATATATTTACCTGCGAAGTCAGCTGTAAGATGTTGTCTGCAATTTGGTTCATTTGGGTGCCAGATGATGGCATAGGATAGGCTTTACTCCTGGTTGAAACGAGCAGCAAGATAACTTTGCAATTTGCAGATTTGAGTGTATGAGTTAATGCAAGAGCTTAGACTTAGAGACCTTTGATTTTGTTTTGTTCAATTAGTGTGAGGGATAAGGAGTTAAGGACATAGAAACACAGTATGTGTAAGAGCCTTTCTAATATAATATGTTGCATATTATCATCATAATATAGATGATTAAAAGTTGTTTGTATACTTGTCTGTGAAATTTTTGCTTTAGAGCTTTTTGGTATTAAACTATTACTGAACTGAGTGATATTCCTAGCTGTTCACTGCTTGTAACTAAGTACCCACTTTAGTTTATCTAAGTTATGGCTGGGTTGTGTGGCAGTTCAGTAGTATGATGCTGCACTTGTATATTCTTTTTATTGTGTTGTGCCTTTTCATCTGTGTTTTTTCTCTACTTTTATCATGCCTGATTCAACTTTAAGGATTTCTTTCGATTTTGTTATGTTTGAGATTGAGGTATAGATGATTTCTTTTTTTAGAATTTCTTTCCTTTATGCAATTTCCCTCTTTTTAGTATTAAGGAAAAGCATTTGAGATAATGGTTGACTATGTTATGCAGGATGTCGGAACCACCCTTCAGACCGCGAGAGAAGCTTATTGAGAAGCAAAAGTATTTTCAGAGCATCCATAAACCCACATACTTGAAAGGCCCATATGATAAGATTACATCTGTTGCAATACCAATTGCTTTGGCAGCATCTTCACTGTACATGATTGTAAGTTGGTTCATTATCAGAAATCTTCATCTAATCTATATTCACTTTGTCAGATTGAAGTATCCAGTGAGCGCTCTTTTGTTTCTAGGGATGTATCTTTTTAACATTGTTTTGTGCATTTTATTCAGGGGCGAGGGGTCTATAATATGTCCCACGGAATAGGAAAGAAAGAATGACTTCCGAGTTATGGCTAAAGAGTGGCTGTTTTAAACTTCACAGAACCTCCTCAATATTCACCAGTGATTTTCTTTGCTTTTATGTTTGGTACCTTATGAATTTGTGTATCGCAAGTGGGAATGTGGAACCCCTATGAAAATGGTACTTGCTTGTTTAATGTAACAGATTGACAACCTAAACCATGTTTCAAACTCTGTTTTAGTACTTTGTTGTTTGTTGGATGATTACTGGATGGGTATGCTTTATGCTTCTAGTGTTTCGCTTGGTGATGCTATACGAGGTCAACATGCTTGGTTTGTATGATAGATAGCCCTATCATACGCATGGGCGTTTAATCATTGGAGCCTTTATTATTTTCTATTAGTTTTTGTTGATGGAAAAAATCACTCATCTCAAAATGTTGATACAATCGAATGGTTACAATGCTTGGAATTGGAAGATAGAACAAGTCGTGTTTGAGGTATTGTTATGCAGGTGTTCAATACTGGGCAAGCTTGCGGATCATTTGGAAGTGGTTGTATGGCTAGATTTGAAACTACACGAAGTTAAAAAGTTTAGAACCTATTCAGCTAATTTGTCAATTTTTGTTTATTTTACCTTGTTTTTGTAATGTGATTTATTTGTGTATCAACTTCAACTTACATAATTTGTTCAACTCCTGGGGAAAGAGATTTGTTTGAAATGATGTTGATGTATTATTTTGAGGTGATGAGTTTTTTCATTTTCCCCTCTCAAAATATAGTGGACTCTGCTGGGTAAGGGATTTACGCGCCCACGCCAAGCCCAATTTGAATGACAAGGCATTGATGTATAGAGAGTAGAGACAAGCCCACTCTCATCTCTAGTGCGTGGTTTCTATAATACCTGATCTGTAGTGGGGCCATTATGTACCCAAAAGTAGAAATACAAATAAGGACTTCTTTTGACGAGAAACCTAAAAGAGGCTTCTTGTTAATGCTCCGATATTGAGAGTTACACTCGCTTACAAAACTAGAAATGTGACTCATCAAATGCCTACAAAAAACCGTTTTACTGTAAAGAAGGATCTCATTAATATCAACATGTTGCAATCTTGATATAACACTGTACATACATAAAGTTAGAACTCTGATATAAACTAAAATATAGCCACTCCTATATGTCTAATTTCACTCTCTCTTTATGGGTTTGATTAAGACATTTTCTAGATTGTCCCCTAGAACCACCAATACCACGGCTTTCTCTTCCTCTCTTTCATCACCACCCTTTCACCGTCGTTATCATCCTCCAAGAACCACCAACACCTCATCTCTCCTAATTCCCTTGTCCTCACCCACACGCCTACACACACACATATCCACAAATACAAACATGCACACACGGGGAGAGAGAGCATGGAACAAAGGGAGAGCAACAGAGAGCAAGAAAGAGATAGAAGTGGGTATGGCTCGTGAAGGAAGAGCACTGCCGCGATGGTGGGTGTGGAAGGTGGCGGCGGCGGCAGATCTCAAGGAGGCAGTGTGGAACACGACCTCACGACGGGGTTAAGGGGGAGTGGGGCGGCTGGAAGAGAACACAAAGGGAGAGGGAGAGGGAGAGGGGGGAGGAATAGAGGCAGAGAAGGGGACTAGGCAATAACACGATCTGTGATCGCCACTGAGAGTGGGAGGCGGGGATCCGCGGCTCCGTCGTGGAGACGCAAGGGAGGGGATGCAACGGCGCTGGGATTCGCGGGGTGCTAGCGGCTTACGAAGAGAGAAAGGCACAGCGGCATGGTTCTTGGCGGAGGGAGGTCGCGACGGTGAGGGGGTGTAGCCGAGGTTGTTGGTCGCGAGATGCAAGGCGGAGATGAGGAGCGTCGGTAGAGGCGGCTGGGGTGAGATCGGAGGCTGGCTTTTCAGTGGGCTTCAAAGGGTGGTGATGGCAGCCGCGGCTGGAGCTCACGGCGGGCGTGACCCATTTTCTTTCCCCCTTTTTTTGGTTTGTTTTGGTTTGATGTGCTGTTGGTTTTGTTTTGCTTCCTGATTTTATTGGGTTATTGATGATTGTGGTGATTGTGATAATTTAGGTTATGATGATAGCGGTTATGGGTAGTGGTAGTGGTTGTGATGATGATGTTAGTTTGGGTTCACAATGATGATGGATGAAGGAGATGGTGATGCAAAAGGGGAATGATGGTGTGGCTGTTGAATTGAGAGTTGCACAACTGGTTTCGCGGCGATGGTGCTGATAGTGGTTTCGTGGCTGTGAAGGTGGCTGATGGCATAGTATTAAAAATCGGATTGGACCGGCCGGTTCAACCGAAAAACTGGTGAACCGGCCACCTGACCGGTCCGATTCACTTATTGGATCGGTTCTGCATTCGACCCGGTCAAACCGGGTTTGACTTGGATCCAACCGACCGAGTTTGGGTTGAACTGGGCAACCAAACCAGACCGGTTTTGAAGGCAAGAAAATTTCAGAAATTAATTCCAAAATATCCAACATGGGAATCGAATCCATGTCCTCCATGTAAGGAGTGTGAATCACTACCATCAAACCACTATTTCTCTTGTGATTATGTGTGCTTTTAATTGTATATATCATGTCTTTTAAAATGTATTTTTATATATTTATTTAATTAAAACCGGTTCGACCGGTGACCTATTAGTTGAACTGGAACCCAGTGATACAGTGTCTCGACCGAGTCGATCACCGGTTCGATTTTTAATACCATGGCTGATGGAGAAGATGATGTTTGGTGGCAAAGGTTACTGAGTTAATGAGGATGAGTCTGAATGCAACATTCAGCCACCTTCAGCTTGGAAGCACTTAAAGGAAATGTCTTAATGCAACTCATAAAGAGGGACTGGGATTAGACCAAAACTAACAGGGGCCATAACAAACATTACTTAAGTTTGAAAGCATCTTAATAATTATTCCACTATTCTCATCGTGATCAACACCCCATTTTCCCTTACGCTAAACATATCCTCAAATTCCCATCTTTTTCAAACCCAGGTCAACACTGAGAAAATCATTTTCAACCCTTAAATCTAATTGAATGGCTCAGATTAATGTGACTTGTTTTAATTAATGTTTAAATCTGAGCCCTATCCTTCTCCAATGTTTCGGCCCCGCGCCGCCTGCAAGCATATCTCTGCCGCCATCTGCTTCACCGGGTCGGTCACCCTTGCAACACAGCCCAAGTATCTAGTTAACGTTCTGTTGCCCAGCTTCCAAATGCAGTGAAGGGTCACATGATTGTTATTAATTAATGTTTAAATCTAAGCCAATTAAGGAATCAGAGGTCGAAGAGTTTTGAAGATTTTAATATATTACAAATTTTAAAATCTTATTTTTCAAGACATATGTTAGCAAAATCTTTTCTTTAATTAAAGGACAAGTTGAAAACACATTTTAAATAGTTTAATTTAAATATATTGATAATATAAAACTATTTTACATAATTATTTAATCTCATATTATTACATATGTAAAAACAAATTTAAATTTCGTCACACTACTTTAAAAGTATGCAAATAGAGTGATATAATTAGATGATAGTATAAAAAAGAATGAGTTTAATTTGAATATCTAAATACACACTGTAAAATAAATTTACAAGAGTATTGTCGCAACCGGGATCGCGATGGGAATGGCGAAAAAAGAATTTTTTGAAAATTATGGAGTTGCCACCAAGTTTATTAAAATTTGGGAAAACATGGAAAAACCCACTTATTTTGGAAAATGGTCTTTGAAACCAGTTTTGAGTTTGGGAGTGGGTTATGCATAGGGAAGGGTAGAAATTTAATCCTATGCACCCCTAATACACCCGTTCTTAGACGGTACATTTAATTAACTGTGCAAATTAAATAATAACCCTTTCAAAAATATTTATTTTTATTTTATTATAAAAAAAAGAAAAGAGAACATCACGTTGTCACAACTCAGATGTTTCGAGGTATCCAATTAACAAGCCGCCACGGCTAAATTAACCTCTTTATTTGAAATAAAATATTTTGATAAATAAATAAATAACTTTAAATTTAAAATGAAAATATAAATTATAAATATTTACAAATAAGATAAAAAAATAAATTTATTTTTTATATTTTTATAAAGAAAAAAAACAAATATAAAAGAAAACCAAATATTTTTAGGGAAATTTTCAAATCATTAAGCTGTCACAACTCAGATGCCCGAAATATCGAGTTAACAAGCCGTCACAGGTAAATTAACATCTTTAATAAAATATTTTTTGAATAAATCAAAATTAAATAAAATATATCATATCAAAAATATTTACAAGTAAAACAAAAGGTACAAAAAAATGTATTAGAAAGAATTATTTACAACTAAAAAAAAGTATTAAAAAAATTATAAATAAAATAAATTATGAAAAATTAATTTTGACTTGACAAGGATCGAAATCGCCTGCTCCTACATATCCTCTGGTACAATAGGGAATTCAAAATCATGTAGTTCTATAAAAAATAATTCTGTGTTGATTGATTAAAAGAGAATAAAGAAGGCGTTGATTAATTTTAATTTTTAAAAGAGATTTCAGAATATCAAGTTGTCACAACTAAAATATCCTTAAAACATAGAGTTAATAAGCCGTCACGACTAAATTAATTCTATTTAAAAAAAGAACAATTCATCAATTAATTAACCAAATAAATTTTAATAAAGCAAAATACTCAAGCATTTATTTCAAATCCAAAATGAATAAAACTCCTCTCTTTTTTTTTAGACGTAAGCCCAACCTAAACCAAGCAAACTATCCTAAAAACTAAAAAAGAAATAAATACTTAACCGAACAAGTAAATTCAAATCCAAGCACTAACTTCAAAAGTTTATTCTAACAAAAATAACAATAACAATAACTTAAAATAAAAATGAAATGAAACTAAAATTCTTTAATTATCTTATTCCTAATTTTGCTAAATTAATTTCCTTAAACTTTTACTTTTTTCTTTAAAGACGAGAAACTCAAACATTTATTTTGAACCCAAAATGCATAAAATATATTTTTTAACTTGTTTTTTAGACCCGAATTAATCTAAACCCAAATAAACAAAGTTGAAAATAAAATAAACATTGACCCAATGCGCAAATTCTAACCCAAACAAACAAACCAAAATTTGATCTAAAACCAATGAAATAACCTGAACCCAAAGAGCAAAATAAAAATTTCCTAATTTCTTAATCTAATTCTACACTTCCCCAGCACACACTCACAATTCCATTCTCTCATATGCGGATCCTCACTCTCACCTATACACTACAACACTCTTTCACTTTCTCTCTCTCTCACACACACAGATCTCCTATTCTCTCTCACACACACATAACTCTCTCTTTCACTCATAATCACACACAGACACAGAGAATGAACAAGAAGGTGGCGGGGTGGCTAGAAGGTCGCGAATGGCAAATGGAAACCGTGGCGCGGTGCCAAGGAGAAGCCCGGCCAATCCGTGAAAGGGAAGGAGTATCGACTGGTTTTGGTGGTTTGGGAGAGTTGGTCGCGGGCTAGGTGGTGAAGAGGAGGCATATCGGATGGGTTTGGTGGCTTGGGGGCTAAGTGGTGGAGAGGAGTTGGTTCTCGGCCGATGCCTATGGAAGGACATACGACGATGCGGGGAGGGGGAGGCTTAGTGGAAGGCTGTCATTTGCATGGTTGAGGTGAAAAAGATCTGGGTGATGGTTGATAAAGGGAGTCCAGGGGAGGAGGTCGTGAATGTTGGTTCGGTTGGTGTGGGGGTTCCGACGGAGGGAGCTTCGCGGTTGGGGTGCTGGCCGCTTCGCGGTTATGCAGGAGATCTGAAGAGAGAGATATTGCCATGGGACTGGAAGAGTGAGATGGCTCACGGAGGTGAGGGGTTGAGGCAGGCATGGTGCAAGGAAACTTGCGGTGGCAGATTTGTGGTAGTGGCTAGAGGGGTGGCTCGGCTGAGGGAATAGGATGTTGTGGCAGCGGTGATGGGAGGAAGAGGAGGAAGGGGAGGAAGGTTCATGGGGAAGGCCTGAATATGATGATGTGAGGCTGCGGCTGGGATGGAGAACCGCCGCGGCCTCCTCCTTTTTTCCTCTTTCTGTTTTTGTCTTTGTTAAATTTTAATGATGATGATCTCGTTGATATTGTCGAATTTACCTTGTTATTGGATTGCCTTGTTGGAATTTGTTGTTGATTCCCCTTAAATTTCACCTCTGTTTCTGGCAAATTGATGTATCTGAATGTGTATGTATATTTTTCTTGGTGTTTGAATTTTTGTTGATTGAAAATAGTGATGAACACTGCTGATGATGGTCTTCTGTTCTTTGAAAATCTCTACCGATCCCCCTCTCAATTGTGATGATGATGAATTTATATTTTCAGCTCTCTGTTGACCATTGCAGGTTGCTGCAATTCATCACTGAAAGGAGCTTCAACGTTTTGCACGTAGTGGAGAGAAACATCATCATGATGTTCTCTACTATTTTTATTTGAAAACAAAAATTCTCGCATCCCCATGCTTCATGAGTCTGCCTTGAGGAAAAAAGGAGAGAGAAACCCGAGAAGAGCCCGTGACTCCTCGGTTTTTGTTTTATTATTTTATCATTTTTTTTAAGTGAAATGGATTGCCACTGGATTGAGCTTCTCTTTTTTTTCGCAAAGGCTCAACAAATCCAAAATAAAGGAATGAGCTGAAAATAACACAAATGGATTGGGCTGAAATAAATAACCTAGACCTGTTTTTATTTTATCTTAAAATAAATGGAAAAAAAAACAAACAGCAAACTCCTTTTTTATTTTGTCAAAAGAAAAACTATAATGAAACATGCAAATTTTTGGATTTTCTTGTTAAAGATTGAATAAAATTGGGTGTTCACAATTATGTAATCATTTGTTGTCATATTACCAAAAATGTTTCACCCGACCACTCACTAGCTAGAAAGTTTTATAAATAAAAACACCTAAACACCTTGGTTTACAGTGTAAAATCCATTGTTAAATATTAAAATTAAACTTAAGAAGAATTCTACACTGTCAATGTATTTAAATAAATTTTTTAACTGGAAAAACTGAGAATATGTTTTATCTAATTTTACAATGTTATCAATTATTAAAGAAAGTAAGAATTTAATTTCGATCTAACGTCAAAATAAATTCATACAATCAATCAATTATATAGTTACATCAATAAAAATTATATTAACTATTATAATCATCATGTCAAAAATCATATGTATAATATATATAATTAATTGACAGTATAAAATTCTTAATACTAAAGTGTGCTTCGAAATGAATCTGAAAATGTAATCCAGTGTGACTACAATATTAATTCATTTATGAAATTAATTTTTACTTAACTGCCAAAGTACATAAATTATACGGTCTCTTGCAATTTTTTCAATTCATATTACATGTTTGTTTAATATGATTGATGTTACTCTTCAACTACTGATATAACTCAAAAAAACAATAAAGTAAAAGCAAACTTTTAATGCAAATATTATGGGCCATAAAATTTTGAATTGTGTGGAGTAAAGACAATGCAAGTTCGGCTGCGCAACACTGACCATTTTCTGTTCTAATTACTACAACTTAAAAATTAAAATAAGTATTGGCTATCTGAAACATAAAATTTATTATTATGAAGGATGAAGTGTACACAAAGCTTCATCTTTTTTGCTGGTTTTGTTGTTCGGGCAACCTTGATTATGTTTAGTTTAATTATTATAAAATTATTGAGTGTTTGAATTTTGAAACATAAAAATATTTATAAAAGGGGTATAGAAATATTCACCTTTCATGCTGTTTTTCTTCATCGGGCCACTCTGATATAGGTCGTAAAAAGTCCTTATAATTATTAAGTTTGTTTAGGGTAACCTTGATCATGTATGTTTAGTTTGTTTCATAATTATTATAAAATTATTGAGTGTTTGAATTTTGAAACATAAAATTATTATAAAAGGGGTATAGAAATATTCAACTTTCGCGCTGTTTTAATTTCTTCATCCGGCCACTTTGGCATAGTTCGTAAAAAGTCCTTATAATTATTAAGTTTGTTTAGGGTAACCTTGATTATGTTTAGTTTGTTTCATAATTATTATTAAATTATTGAGTGTTTGAATTTTGAAACATAAAAATATTATAAAAGGGGTGTATAGAAATATTCAACTTTCATTCTGTTTTTCTTCATCGGGCCACTTTGATATAGTTCGTAAAAAGTCCTTATAATTATTAATCTTGTTTAGGGTAACCTTGATTATTTAGTTTGTCTCATAATTATTATAAAATTATTGAGTGTTTGAATTTTGAAACATAAACATATTATAAAAGGGGTATAGAAATATTCAACTTGCATGCTGTTTTAATTTCTTCATCCGGCCACTTTGATATAGGTCGTAAAATATCCTCATAATTATTAAGTTTGTTTAGGGTAACCTTGATCATGTTTAGTTTGTTTCATAATTATTATAAAATTAGAGTGTTTGAATGAAACATAAAAATATTATAAAAGGGGCATAGATACATTGAACTTTCATGCTGTTGGCCAATTTGGGATAGTTAGTAAAATGTCCTTGTAAACTTTCTCTGCCAGAAGGCAAAGTCATAACCGGTACTAATAGTGTATTTTCATTTTATAACAATAATTCCGTAACCATGTCCAGCAAATGTAGACTATTTTCTGGGTTGCATAAATGCAGAGTATATAATCTACAACGAATTAAATATATTATAGGGAATTCGGCAACGTAATCAATGACTCAAATTAACGAGAAAGTTCCGTGAACTGTCATAAATCTAAATTTTTATTGCAGATTTTGTACAAGATTCTCCTTGCAACGCATGCCATGACATGTTTATGGGGTGGACCAGCAGTCACTATTTCATTTTTTTCATAAACTAGACGTAAAAACTTTCTAATAAAGTGTATGATGTAAGGATTAAAAAAACAAAGATATATAATAGATGCACACCATTGAATTAAATATCACATCAATACAATCACAAAAAAAATGACATCTATATGTTTCTATTCACTAAACTTTTAAGGTAGCAAACGTTTAATAATCCTTTTGGTTTAGATTTTAATATAATTATTTTTAAAATAATTAGTATCAAAAAAATTAATTTTAAAAGAACTGATTTCAAAAGAATTAATTTATATTTGAAAAATATATTAAAAAGATAAGTTTATAAGAACTTACATAGGATGAAAAAATAAAATCTAAAATATTTAGCTTCCACCAAAATCAATTTTGGTGGAAATGATGCAGTTTTTCTAAAAATGAACAACTAAATCAAACCATTTAATTACTTTCCAAATTAATTTTTTCCAACTCAACTGCAAAAATTGCCTAACTAAATAGATTATAAGTTAAATATTTTTGTTGATATAGCAACATATAATTAAGTGTTTATGAAAAATATTTTAACATGGATGCAGCTAAATTAAATTCATTAGTGTCACCCAAATGACCAAAAAAAAAAAACTGCAAATTATTTTGTTCTTTGGCTCCTTGCCGATTAGTATCTCTCGTCGATCAGAACCCAGAATCCGAAGGAGTAATCACCCAACTGCACGCACAAATTAAAAAATGGCAATTGTCAATTCACTGGAGTGTTGTGGATTGTGGTGTGTCGAGCCATATACCATAAATGCACACCACACTTGTATTTTTTAAATACAACATTGATATCAATTTAATAATAAGTTGATATCAATATATCATAAGAGAAAAATGATTTATTATAATAATAAATGAAATAAATTTTGACAATTGAATCATATATAAATAATTAAAATTAAAATATAAAATAATTATATAACTTTTTCAAATAAATATATGAATATTAATTACTATTAATTGATTTTCAATTCTAATAATCTATATATTCTTATATCAATCAGATATGCTCCTTTCACTCTCACTCTCGTAATTAATCACTCGTCTCGTCTAGTGAGGTTTGCCTCCTGAGTTGACATTCCAAGAGATATATGACACACTAACTTCTGGTTTAAACGACATATTTTATACTAAACAACTTTGTCAGATTATATTACGTTTTATGAAGGTAACATGGATTGACAATTAAATATTCCTTTAACAGAATAAATATGTAATGTTATCCAACATTAAATATTCATAAATTATTTATATAAAATATTTGTGATTATACCATCAAATGTAACGAAAAAGACAAAAATAACACTTAAGAAAAGTTGATATGAAGATTAATCATGTAATAATAATTAATGATATGTTGAAAGACTATTTTGACAAATAAAGAATATATTAAAATAAAATTAAATATTAAATAAAAAATATATAATTTTGATGAATTGATTACACTGTTATTTAATAATGTGCCTTTTTTGTAAGGCTTTCAAGTTGATGGATAAAACAAATAATTATGCTAATGTGATATTACAGAATTGGATATTTGTATAAAAAAATTTTATACTGATAATAGATTAATATTAAATTCTAAAAATATCTATTATATTATTGAGCAATTCTTAGATGTTCTTAGAGTAAGATAAAATATTTACTCTTTCATTTAGTAATTGACAAATCAACTATTGTATTAAAAATATAGGAGAGATGAGAGACAATAGTGACTCATAAAACTTATGTGTTAATTAATAAATGGATCAGAATGAGTGTTATTTTCTACTCTCAGTGCACCTAAGTATTTCACTATTTAATCATCATCAATATACTAATTTTAGACATATACATTTGAAAGTTTTAATTTTTAAATAGATCAAATGATTTAATATTAACTACTAACTACTAAACGATATTAATACCTGAAGGTACTAGGGTAAAGAAAACCCTTTAATGAAAATGAAAATAACTAATGAAATTTAGGCAATGAAATTTATAAAGAACCAACACTAAATAAGGTATAAGTTTTGGTCTTAAAAAATCAAACAGTAGTATGATGCGGTAAAATTATTTTGAAAAATGAAAGTAATATTGAGGTGTAATATTAATAGAAAGAACTTGTCGAACTATAATGGTAGTATATATATCAAATTCGTTCCGAGAAACAAAATAATTTTTTTTTTGGATAAAACCTCTAGAATTAAATATGAAATTGCCTGCGTGTTAGACAAATATGATAACTAATTGTCTAGTATCACAAAACATGAAACCTTAATCCTCAAATAATTAAGTTAAAAATTAAAAAATATATATATCACCAAAAGGAGCTCCCACAGTTTTCTAGATATTGTAGAAGTGATTTTTTTTTTCAAAGAAAAAAGACAATATCGAGTTGGATTTCATATTTCTATTGCTGAAGCTTTTGTCTTCGGAGAAATTCTTTGCCGCTGGGTGAGTTTTGACCGTTGGATGTGTGATCCCATAACCATCAATCAATATCCATCTCATGGAAGATGATGGAGGATAGATTTTTTTTTCCCCCTTATTTGTAACATACGGCTATTAATCATCAATGCCATAAAACAATTGCGTTCAAAAGCGTATACTGATATGCATAGCTGTTACTAACATCATTTTCAACATTATCTTTATAGTTAGCTTTTGTTTTACGTTGAACTAATCCAATGCATAACGAATAATTGTTTGTTTGCTTCTTATGATGGATTTACAACTCTTTTTTACTATCATCTGTGTGCCATACGCCACATAGAGATTGATACTTTATTAGTTTACACACATAATAACTCACAACAATTTTTTTAATTTAAGAGTTTCAACTTGCTAGCCTGTCATCCCTCTGCATGGCCAAGTTGCTAACTAACCATCTGATATATGAAAATGTACATGCAGAAATATATACTTGCTATATATATTACTTTTTAACAACCACAAGGCCTAGCACATGCAATTGGTAGCCAACAGGGTAGCTTTTCGGTCCCAATGGTATATATGTATACTCATGTAGAGATGGTATTGTAGCCCAAGCCAAACACACATATGTAAGCTCTACATCGCTCGAGGGGATTAGTTACTATTTCCGGTGATGGATATCTGAGTTCATCAGTTCACAAATATATATAAATGGTGTAACTTTGTTTAAAGTATACTTGATCCTATGCCCCCCACCTCACATATATAACTTTTCAACCTTACATCACCTCTACATTATCAACTTTGCTGATCTGCTCCCACTTGCACATACGTGCAATCCTTGATGTTTCCTTATATAAACTCTGATAACAAACGTTGACTCCTCAATTCTCATGAATCATAAAAGAGTTGTGGGAGAATAAACATAATAGTAAGTTATTAACTTACACTATTTTTGGTTCCTTTTCTCTTGGTGACCAAAAATATAATGGCAGCTGCCTTGGAGGGAGAGAGTCTGTCAGGGCGGTCCAGCAGCACAAGTAGGCGGTTTGGGAGCATGAGGGACCTGTGGAATGAGCCTGATGCATTCCGGCTCGGTTCGGGGAGGGTGGAGGAAGAAGAAGATGATGAAGAGGCCTTAATGTGGGCAGCCATTGAGAGGTTACCAACTTATGAAAGGATGAGAAAAGGGATACTGAAACAGGTGACTGAAAGTGGAAGAGTGATCCATGATGAGGTTAATCTTGCAAGGCTTGAGCCTCAAGATAAGAAGCTATTGGTGGATACCATTCTCCAGATTGCTGAAGAGGACAATGAGAAGTTCCTTGGGAGGCTCAGGGACAGAATGGATAGGTTAGTTAGTCACCAAATAAAAGTTCTCTATTTTTACATGTGCATTTTTTACTATGCTTAAAATGGTAGATTACTTTAGGTATTTGATTACAGAAGATTTTACAGAACTTGGTTAAAAAATTTTAAATTATAAGAACCTAATTCAGGATGAAGTAAAATTATACTGACTTGCAGATAAATTAGACGATTTCCATTTGTCTAGGCAAACAGATATTTCCACGGTAAAGGCAAACAAATAACGGTTGCTTGTTCATGTTGGAATCAGGGTGGGAATAGAACTTCCCAAAATAGAAGTTAGATATGAACATTTGACTATAGAAGGAGAAGCATATGTGGGGACGAGAGCACTACCAACTCTGCTGAATTCCACTTTGAATAAACTAGAGGTACCGAAGTACCATCAAATTTTCATTCTTCAGCTATGCTTTCTTCCTTTTATCTATTTATTTTGTGTTTTGCTTTTTGGTTTCTACTTACTTCATTTTAGGCTTTATATGTTTTAAATCCTTGTTTTTGGATAATAGGGGATTCTTGGAATGGTTGGTCTCTCGCCATCAAAGAAGAGAGTCATTAGGATTCTTCAGGATGTGAATGGAATAGTAAAACCATCAAGGTGATTCTCATTTTCCATATATAACACTACTAAGAATTCTAATTCAAACACTATTGTGTTAAGAGAAATGATAAACAACCATAACCAAACTTATACCATATACTAACATAAATTTAAAAACTGTAAATTAATATGCAAAAAGTTATAAACCAGTATACAAAAAGTTGTAAATCAATATGTAAAAAGTTTTTGCATACTAATTTATAACTTTTTACATTTTAGTTTATAATTTTTTACAGACTGGTTTACAATTTTTTTACACACTGGTTTACAACTTTTAACTTGGTATAAGTGTATAGTGTAATTGTGGTGATGATTGTGTATCACTCCTCTTGTGTTAGTCAAGATGTCTTCCCCTCCTAAGCATATACACTTTATGGCTTTGAGTTGGAGGCTCATCAATTCTTTTGCAGGTTGGTTTTGCTCCTTGGGCCTCCTGGTTCAGGTAAAACAACCCTTCTAAGGGCACTGGCAGCGAAATCTGACAATGATTTAAAGGTTTGTTTTATGCATATGTGCCTAATTTGCTAGTATATAGAATTGCTTCTAGTGATTGCTTTTGATCATTCATTGTCAGTATTTATTTCTTAATGTATGGGAAAGTGGCTCTTTTCCACAGATAACTGGCAGAATCACTTACTGTGGCCATGAATTTAAGGAATTTGTTCCTCAGAGAACAAGTGCTTACATTAGCCAGCAAGATCTCCATCATGGTGAGATGACAGTTCGTGATACTTTGGATTTCTCTGGACGTTGCCTTGGAGTTGGGACAAGGTATGAAATGCTTGCAGAGTTGTCCAGAAGAGAGAAACAAGCTGGTATCAAACCTGATCCTGAAATTGATGCATTCATGAAAGCCATATCTATGTCTGGCCAAAAAACTAGCTTGATCACAGACTATGTTCTCAAGGTATGCTGTAGCCACATGGCACCTACTTAATTGTTACTTTTATTCATCAGCTTGAAAAACTGAACCATATCTTTTAACAGATTCTTGGTTTGGATATCTGTGCTGATATATTGGTTGGGGATGCAATGAGAAGAGGCATCTCTGGGGGACAAAAAAAGCGTGTGACTACTGGTATGATATGAAAATTAAAGTAACACCACCGTGTTATTTGTTACTTGTTAAAGTGTGTAATTTACCTTCACAATTTGTCAGCATCTTAGTTGGTGACCAACAAAAAAAATTGTCAAGGTTTCCATCAAAGAGCAAGAAAAATCTTGTTAGAATATAGTGATTGTCAAATGAAATAAAGTGGTATAACCCACTTATTTATCCAAAAGTCAATAATCATGCTACATTATATAGACAACCAAAAAATTTCGACAAAGTTTCTGACATTTTAGCGTTTCTCTACATTAAATGGCATGCTTCTAATTGCAATTTTTTGGCCTTTTTAACAAGATTTAAACCTTTTACTTCAAATATAATGAAGAATTATCTTTTTACTGAACGTAGGAGAAATGGTGGTTGGATCAGCAGTAGCATTTTTCATGGATGAGATATCAACAGGGCTAGATAGTTCCACCACTCATCAGATTATTAAGTTCATGCGGCAAGTGGTTCATGTCATGGATGCAACCATGATCATCTCTCTCTTGCAACCTGCACCTGAGACATATGATCTTTTCGATGACATAATTCTACTTTCGGATGGCCAGATCGTGTACCAAGGTCCACGTGAAAATGTTCTCGAGTTCTTTGAACATGTTGGATTTAAATGTCCCGAAAGAAAAGGGGTTGCAGATTTTCTACAAGAAGTTACTTCTAAGAAGGACCAAGGGCAATATTGGTTCAGAATGGACAAGCCTTACAGATATGTATCAGTTCCAGACTTTGTTGAGGCCTTTGGCCCTTTCCACCTTGGCCAGAAGCTAGCAGAAGAACTAATCATACCTTATGATAAGACTAAGACACATCCTGCAGCTTTAGCAAAGGAAAAGTATGGTATCTCAAACATGGAGCTCTTCAAGGCATGTTTTGCAAGGGAATGGCTCTTGATGAAGCGTAACTCCTTTGTTTACATATTCAAGGCCACACAGCTAGCACTTACGGCCACGGTTGCATTCACAGTGTTCTTCAGGACCAAAATGAAGACTGGTCAAATAGCAGATGGTACAAGGTTTTGGGGAGCATTGTTTTTCAGTCTAATGAATGTCATGTTTAATGGGTATGCAGAACTGCCAATGACAGTTATGAGGCTACCTATCTTTTTTAAGCAGAGAGATTTTTTGTTCTTTCCTGCATGGGCATTTGCACTTCCCATTTGGGTCCTCAAGATTCCCCTTTCATTGATGGAATCTTTTATATGGATTGTTCTAACATATTACACCATAGGGTTTGCACCTGCCGCAAGTAGGTAAATGTTTTCAACATCGGTTTCATGTTTGGTTATATGTCTTTATGCGATCAACAAGGATCAATGAGTGAGCAAAATGAGCATTTCTTGACATTTCTCTAATATTGCAGGTTTTTTAAACAGTTATTGGCATATTTTGGCATACATCAGATGGCTCTTTCTCTCTTCCGCGGCATTGCAGGTGCTAGCAGAATAGAGGTTATTGCCAACACATTTGGCATGTTTGCCCTCCTACTTGTGTTTGTTCTTGGTGGTTTCATCATCTCAAAAGGTTTGAATTCTTTCAATTTACAGGAAAAAAAAAAATGTTTAGAAGCAAGCTTCTATTCTTGTAAACTGAACATTTGGAACTTATCACGGATGAACGAGTAGAATCTAGAAAGTAACATAACTTCATTCTCTTGGTGAACAGATAACATTCCATCTTGGCTAATTTGGGGATACTATATCTCTCCTATGGTGTATGGACAAAATGCAATTGCTATAAATGAGTTTCTAGATAAAAGATGGAGCACTGTGAGTTCTCCTAGTTCATAGCAACCTACAATTTTGACCTATAATACAAATGTTTCCCTTCACAAGAGCCAAAGAATGTGCATGTGACAACATATAATTATTGGTAGCTGACAAAAACCATGCTTCTTTGTCACAGCCTGCAACAAACTCAAGTCAACCCACTGTTGGGAAGACACTTCTTCACGATAGAGGCATGTTTAGAACAGAATCATGGTACTGGATTTGCATTGGTGCACTTTTTGGGTTTTCTCTCGTTTTCAATGTTCTCTTCATTGCAGCCCTGACTTACTTAAATGGTAACTTCGATATGGTGCATCAAATAATCTGATTTTTCCTATTAAAATGAGACCAACATGTTGATATTCTCTCCTTTTCAACCCAATTTCAGCAATTGGTGATAACAAGCCTATGATTTCGGAAGATGTCTCTGAAACTGTTTCTCAAGAGGAGCCTACATCCAATCCAGAAGGTAGTAATATGTCAGAGAGGAATACTAACTCCAATGAATTTTTCACGGATGGTCCAACCAAAAGAGGGATGGTTCTGCCCTTCCAGCCTCTTTCACTAGTTTTCAACCATGTGAATTACTACGTGGACATGCCAGCAGTAATCATCTATTCCCAATTGATTTATCCATGTCATGACACTGCTTTTTCCTTCCTATCACAAAGAAACATAAAATTCTTTATTAAGACTTGCTAATAGAAACAACATAGATAAAAGGTGGCCATATGCAGATGCCTCTCACGTAGTAGGGTATGAAGAGAATAGATGTAAACAACATTATTGTTGTGCCAAGCCTCACTTTCTAATAAAAACAATGTAGACAACGAGGACAAAACATTTTGTTTCAAACTTTTGTTTCCTGTACTACTCTCTAATTGTCGTCCTTCAGGATATGAGGAGACAAGGAGTTGAAGAGAGCAAGTTGCATCTACTCAAAGATGTTAGTGGTGCTTTCAGGCCAGGCATTTTGACAGCACTAGTTGGTGTCAGTGGTGCTGGAAAAACCACCTTAATGGATGTCCTTGCAGGAAGAAAGACTGGTGGATACATCGATGGTAGTATCAACATTTCAGGTTACCCAAAGAACCAGGCCACATTTGCTCGGATTAGTGGTTATTGTGAACAGAATGACATCCATTCACCACATGTTACTGTCTATGAATCTCTTGTGTATTCTGCATGGTTACGCCTCCCCTCAGATGTAGATAAGCAGACATGGGAGGTACTTGTTCTCCAATGTAACATGCATATATAATTCACAGTTAACTTTTGATTGCCTCAGTTATTGCAAATTCTCGAGTTCTATAATTTTCACATTAATTTCTCTGTCCTATTCACACTACTCTAATCATAATTGATAACACAGGTAACTATCTATAACATTCATGTCAAAATGGTCTTTCACAGCTAGGAAATGAGTACAAGTGGTATAGAAAACTACTGTACAAAAGTGCTGTTCAAATATTCACTCTAACAAATAGGATAAGCAGACTTAACGTGATGAACTAGGCTGATAGCAAGTTTTCTTTTCCCCCTTCTTGTTTAGATGTTTGTGAACGAAGTTATGGAGTTGGTTGAACTCAACCCCATAAGAAATGCTCTTGTTGGGCTTCCTGGAGTGAATGGTCTTTCAACTGAGCAGAGAAAAAGGCTAACCATTGCAGTGGAATTGGTTTCTAACCCTTCCATCATCTTTATGGATGAGCCCACATCAGGGCTGGATGCCAGAGCTGCTGCAATTGTTATGCGTACCGTGAGAAACACGGTAGACACAGGTAGAACTGTTGTCTGCACAATTCATCAACCAAGTATTGACATATTTGAGGCCTTTGATGAGGTATTCTCATGCCACCCTTTTTCATCTGTATAAAAAGCATAAGACATTGTTAATGTTGTGTGCTGTATGATCCACTCTGAAATATTTTGTTGATTGGCACCCATGCAGCTCCTTTTGATGAAAAGAGGAGGACAAGTGATTTATGCCGGACCTCTTGGCCAACATTCTTCTAAGCTCATCGAGTATTTTGAGGTATAATAACCTGTCTCTTTCTTTCTACTTGAGCCTAAAATATAAATGTCTTAAATTTATTCAGTAAGTATGTTGTAAATAAGGTAATAAACCCAAGGTTCAATTCCTAGTCTATTTATATGCTAAACTTGGTTATGTATCTGTTTAGATACCAGGATGAAACTCTATTCAAATGACATGCTTCTTTCTGAAAATTGATATAGATGTGCACATATGGATAAAATCTTGGTTCTCTTGCAGACCATTCCGGGAATTCCAAAGATCAAAGAGGGTTATAATCCTGCTACCTGGATGTTAGAGGTCAGCACTAGTGCAGTTGAGACTCAACTCAAAGTTGACTTTGCAGAAGTCTATGCTAACTCTGATCTCTATAAGTAATTATTCTGCAAGCCATGTTAATCATCATCATCCCTTCTTTTCAGTCGTATGTGGGTTCTTTGAAGTATTTTGACTATTTTCTGTTTTTGAGTATTCTTGCTCCATCTTTAATTTCAGGGAAAACCAAGAACTTATAGAGCAATTGAGCACTCCAGAACCAGGTTCTATGGATCTTTACTTCCCCACAAAATACTCACAAAATTTTATGACTCAGTGCAAGGCTTGTTTCTGGAAACAACATTGGTCATACTGGAGGAACTCAGAATATAATGCCATCCGTTTTTTCATGGCAATTGTCATGGGCATTATATTCGGTGCAATCTTTTGGAACAAGGCTGGCAAATTGTTAGTCACAAACTATTCTCCTCCTTTCTTCTTACAGATTAACTTCCACTGGAATGCTTTGTCATTTTTTGCTTGTAACATGAGGGGAAAAAAGGCTTGCAAGAAGAGCCAGAAGAGAATTTAGCTTGTAATATTTGCTGAAGAGTGAAAATTATGAGAAGCTAAACACCACTGTCCTCTCTTTTATCTGCAGAGAAACACAGCAAGACCTAAATAATCTTCTTGGAGGAATCTATGCTGCTGTTCTTTTCCTTGGTAGCATCAATAATAATGCTGTTCAACCGGTTGTGTCAACTGAGAGAACTGTTTTTTATCGTGAAAGGGCAGCAGGGCTGTATTCGGAGTTGCCTTATGCATTAGCCCAGGTGGGAACGAAGACAAACTCTTAGTTACTATATATTTGTCTGTGTTACATATGACATTTCCAATTCTACACGATATAACACTATGCCTTTGTCTGATCCATTTAGCTGACCTCTCCTAGTGGGATAAGGCTTAACTTGTTGTTGTTGTTATCACATGTTCAATTCTGAGGATTTGAGTAGCTCATATTTATGAATGTGAAAACCTTTATATATGTTGCAGGTAGCCATTGAGACAATTTATGTGGCACTTGAAGCTATAGTGTATGTTATTCTTTTGTACTCTATGATTGGATTCAGCTGGGAGGTGGGCAAGTTCTTCTATTTCTTATACTTCGTGTTCATGTGCTTAACCTACTTCTCCGTGTATGGGATGATGTTGGTTGCCTTGACCCCTGGCCTACAAATATCTGCCATTCTTATGGCCTTCCTCTTTAATTTCTGGAACTTGTTCTCTGGTTTCATCATCCCCAGGCCAGTACGTGATTATTTCTTCTTTCTCTTCATTATCTGTGCGTTAGATTTACAGGAAAATTATCTTAGAACACCAAGATATATACCACGAAAAAGTTATGTCGAAAAGACGAAAACTATACACATTGAGATTGCTAACTTATATACGTATTTAAATGAGGTTGGTAAGGTGATAAAGTAAGAAATTAATTACACTTAAATCAATAATAACTTCCATTATACATGATTCTTAATCCCTTTCTTCCTCACTCTACCAACTTCCTTACTTAGCCAAATTTACTTTATAAGGAAACACCACACTCCTACCTTTTCTAAATCAATTTATAGGTGTGGATAATTGTGTAATTTTAATCTTATCTACATTATTTACTGCATTGACATTTCTTTCACTTAATTATTATTCTTTCTCCACTGGAATAATTTTCTTTTATGTTTTCTCTTACGTAAGTAGTATCTAAATAATTAAAAAATTATATTATACTATTATGTAGTAGATAAACATATTTTAATATTTATTAAATATAACATTTCTTGATAAAATTTGAATACAGAAAAAGTGCGTGTGTGTGTATATATATATATATAAACTAAATCAGTTTTAAAATATATGTATAACTCAGTTTAAAAATATGAAAATAATAAAGCTTGTAGTGAATTCTATATCATTGTGCCTAATAATATTCCCCGTATAAATAGTTTTGCCTATCTTAATGTATGTGAGTTGGGTAATCTTTTTTAACTTAAAACAAGAGTATAAAAAAACTTGTCGTGAATCAATTGCTTATGCCATGTTCTACTTGAGTTTGATCACTTTGAACAAAATAACTCATAATTTTGTAATTATTTATAAATTTTATTAAGTTAGTATTAAAGTATATTTATTTAACATAAACAATATTACTAAATTCCTTAATCTTATTTATAAAAAAGTCATCGAGAAAAGGATGAAATAGTGAAAGTTTAGTATTAATTGAGAGAAAAGCTAATGTAATTAATGTGGATGAGATTAATTACAAAATTTTCCGATGACTAAAAGTGATCTTGTTAATTTTTGACCATTGAATTAATCTGATTTCCTAATAAATACTTCATGCTCTACCTTGTGTAGCTTATTCCTGTGTGGTGGAGATGGTACTACTGGGGATCTCCAGTTGCATGGACAATCTATGGCGTCGTTGCATCGCAATTTGGTACGATCAAAACCAATGTCAAAATTCCCGGTGAAGATAATCCAAAGGCGGTGGCCGCTTACCTTAAGGATTCTCTGGGTTACGATCATGGCTTCCTTTTACCTGTAGTATTTGCTCATATTGGTTGGGTGATCCTGTTCATTTTGATCTTTGCCTATAGCATCAAATTCCTTAATTTTCAGAGGAGATGATGAATATCATCGTAAAAGGTACCTCTTTAGCAAAATAATAAAGTTAAATGTTAAAGACTATAGATATAGATGTTGTAGGTCCATAATACTCAAGATGGTCGTGGCATCTTAGTTCCACGTGGCCTGAATGTACAGTACAGCTATATATATACTTGAGCCTACTCCCTTTGGCTTTACCACTACACATTCAACTACATCCAGCAAAAGGACTACACTATGAAGTTTGAAGAGATCAACTCTGCTCACAACTTAATAGGGATATCACAAAGCTTTGTTAGCCAATATTGACCGAATCATATGTATAGACATGTAATTACGTTTTGGGATGGTTGAAACGTTTTTGTTTTTTGCAGAACAAAACAAAAGAGAATACATATTTTTCAATACTGGCAAGCAAAAATACTAAAGGAGGACACTGTTCAACTTTATACACTTAATGGTTTGTAGCATACAATATCATAACCATCAACACCCCCAAAAAGAAAAAAAGACTAAATACCAATTTTAATAAATGCATCTAGAGATAAATTAATTTAGATTTGAAAGTCAAATATTGATCCCTATATCTAGGTCCGTGCTATTAAAAAAATTATTTTATACGAATAGATTAATTTATTTACCTTTTAAAATTTTAAGGGATCAATATGATACTTTTAAATTTGAATGTACTAATTTATTTCATATTATATTTTTTAAGTAATATGTAGTGTAAACAAAAAGGGACAAAAACCAAAGAAGCCAACATAAAGCGAAAGCGACAAAAATAGAAAGGAGGAAAGAAACAGTAATGTTTAACTGTGCAAAAAAGGAAACTAGTGACCAAAGATCCTACCATTCTCTTCATAATCCAAAAGGAAGGAAGATAACCCATTATCTCAATCATCTCTGAGTGGGCCATCAGCAATCGCTTGGATCTCTTTCTTGCTCTTCACCACAGAGTGCTTCTTACTTTCAAAATCAAGCTTATCTAAGTCTCCTGCATAGCCTAGATAACCATATAGAAAACTTTCCACAGTATCAGGTATACATTGGGTGTCCTCATTGCTGTTTTTGAGGCCGCTACCATCAATCCGTTTGAACTCATCCCTACCATGCTTGTTGTCGGCATAAAACTCGTGAAGCCTCTCAGCTTCTTGCAGTCCAGAAAATGTAGCATTAAAGGTCACTACCAAGATACTGTAGTTTGCTGGTTTTCCTCGGGACACTTTTGTCTTTCCTCCACCAAATCCCATACCTTCATTAAAACAATGACAAAACACGAACATAACAGAGAGTAAAATCAATAGAACCGAGAAAACAGAAAATGCAATACAACTCAAAAGGTGTTATCCATAGCTTATTAGAGCATGATTTAAAATTAGGTTTGACATAAAGGCCATACAGGCATTTCATTTCAAGTTTTCCACTAGACCATCAAATGTTAAGTTGTAAAACTTACCCCTGAGAGTAGACTCCAGCCCTTCTATACTCACAATCACCCGTTTATCAGGATCCAAATGTGGAATAGAACTGTTGTGTATCAAAACAACTGAAGGCCATATGATAAAGTCATTTCTCAAATTTGCAGCTTCATCAGCAGGCAAAATCTTCTGGACCCACAGTCCATCTGAGGCCGCTATATCACTCCATCCTAACAACACACAAAGTGCCTTGTGAAAACCCAAATGCTCTGCTCTATGTTGAGCCTTGGTTGAGTTGAACACATGCATTGCAAGGCTGTGTGTGTTTGCAAACTCCTTCGACTTGCTGATATAAAGGTGCAAGCACACAGAGATCACTAACTGAGACAATTCAAACCCAACAGATGGCACATTATATGCTACACACTTGGAAGGAAGTAAAGAAAGCAATCTGGTGATTTTTAAATGCAAATAACCATTCGCAAGTTAGAAATATTTCTCCACTGCATCATGCCAACAACATATACATCAAACATCTCCCATGGTGACTAAATTCTGCAACTAGAACTAGAACTTTACTTCACATCTAGAATAATCAAATTAGCCATGCACTAAAGTTCCCACAAATATTATGAAAATGGACACACTAGTTGCCTATTCTTAACATCTGATGAAATGTATAGGAGCACATTCTAATTACTAAATAACACATTGATTACTATATTTATTTTCAAACCCAATCAGACAGCGACTTCGAGGTGAAGGCAGTGATTTCTTTCTGCTATAAGTGCTTTTAAAGCCAACACCCTCATAATAAAATTCTAAGTGTTTTGGAATCTATTTTAGAAGACACAGGGCAGGTGCCATCTTAATACTAAAAAAAAAAAATTGCAAGGGTAGACTAATGAGAAGCATATAAAACTAAAATATTAAGGCCTTTGCCCAAGGACTCCATAAGGCTAGAACCTCTTCATGTCCTATCAGATCATATTCCCAAAAGTTAAGTCTTCACTCTGGATATCCAGGATCATCTTGATCACATAAGACTTCCTACATCATGTTCATTATTTATTTATTTTTAGAAAAGTTCCTACACTCCCTACTCTCTAATTCTAGCAAAGTCCATCATACAGTGAACCACAAAATATCTACCAAAGAGATACCACTTTAGCAACCCTCCCTTTCCCCCAAAAAACTTGTGGGGTCAAGTATCTTGCTTAAGAGTTTTTGAGAGAATGGGATGAGGCAAAAAAGGACGAAACGGAAAATTGTTGCCTCAAACCTTATAAACTTTTTCCAATAAAATATTCCCCTCATTATTCCCCAATTTGGAAGGAGGGGAGGAGAGGGGGGAGTGGGAGTTCGAGGGTGAAAGGTTCCCCTCATATTCCCTTGCCCTTCATCTTCAGTATTTTGGCGATAAGTCTTAAACTTCTAAACACGCAAAGCAGCACACTAAACTACTCATCTCTATCCTTCTATATTTAGCCTAAAAAGGCTATTTCCCTACTTCAGTTGGAACTTGGAAGCTCTTACATATCTCATCTAAATGAATTTTCAGTTAATGCTGAGCCGCATGTAACCATGTACAGCAAAAATTCTACATTTTAAAATGTGGGGGGTATATCAACTTATCCTAAAATTAAAATTAAAGAATCCCTACCTTCAAACCTGCAATCAAATACTACTTATCAGGATAGAAAACAACTTTAGTTCAATATTATATGCCCCCCCCCCCCCCCCCCCCCTCTTTTGGAAACACGTTATGCACAAGATGACACAGACCTGCCGCATAAGGTGCACCTTAAAGTATCAATTCTTCCTTGTTCTACGTATTTTCTTCGCAGGGATGGGTTCTCATTCAGAAGTTTGACAAATTTTAGAAAGGCATTCTGCACTAGCTGCTTGAACTCCTTTGAAGCTTCAGGTGGCTCTGTCTTGGACCTCTTCAAATGTTCAACTTTCACCTTAACATCTGAAGGATCAGAGCAAGGTGGAGTTCTGGAAAAATCGCACAGATTTCTCTTTAATTTCTTGTTTGTGACATACTTCGCGGCATTGTGGGGATCCTCAACTAGAAAAACACGAGGCCCCAAGCGAGCATGGACATTAATCCTCCTTCGAGACGAAACTGAGGAACTTGGAAGGGGAATTATCCGAGCAGGCCTCAGCTTCTTCTTCTTCTTCATGCTTTTTTCACCATTCTTTCGCAGTTTTCTTGAACTCCTTTCAGGACGCACTGGTGAATACGGAGAATTTGATCGCTCATCAAATCGCAAATGCATTATGTCATCATCAAATGAGGCACCTTCGTCCTCAAATGTGTCATACACACATTGCCTATGACAATGAGGTAATCCAGTACCTAAATCACACCGAATTTGATTCTCATCATCAGTATATCCACCGTACTTTAATTCCAACATCTCCACATCATCCAAGTCATCATGCATAGCTAGCTGTTCTGATTTCATCGTTCCATCAACCGAATTCCTTCCTCTTTCCTTGTAAACGTTTCGATCATGGTCAAGCACGGGTAGTCCCTTCCAACCACCTTGGTAATTCGAAATATAAGCATCTTTCTCATAGCCTCTTAAACCCCAACAACCTTCGCTTTCTCTATATCCATCAGTGGCATACTCAGGAGGAAGATGCACATTTCTAGAACAACCCAACGGCTCAACACAATGCTCTGATGGTTCTTGAGTCACATCAACAATACACTTAGGAGGAGCAACAAAATGCTCCTCCTCCTCCTCCTCCCAAAGTGCCCCTTTTCCAAAAGGGTGCCCATCATGATGAGAACCAAGTAGCGCCCCATCAATTTTCTCCACAATGGAATCCACAATGCTGGGTCGCTGAAACTCCGGAGGCAAAAACTTAGAACACGAAACAACCCCATCACTCTTCTCGCTCCTTTGAACTTCAGAATATTTCAACTCGTCTCTGTTGTTCGTAACCTGAATGGAACAGTACTGATACTTGGGTTTTGCCACGTGACCATGCACGTGCTCAGCAAAATACCCATCAGCTCCTCCTCCAATCCCAATGCTTCTGCATAACCCTAAGGAGCCACCAAAAGATGATAATGATGATGATGATGTTGTTGTTGTTGATGGTGCATTTGGTTTCAAAATAGAAAACCCCTACTCCACATTTTGCTGATGGTGATGCATTTCCTTCAGCGGCGACACGAAACCGCCATTAATAAGCGCGTAACTACTCCTCAGGGGCCCAATGGGGCCCACATTACCCGAACCCGAAAACCCGTGCGTTTCGGTTACGATCTCGTAACGGAAACCGTTCACGGCGTTGTTTTTGCCGTCGACGTTGACGACGTTGCATTTTGAACCTGCTTTGCGTCCAGCAGGTTGTTCCACTGGAACTTCGACGACGCTATTTCGACGCCACGCACCAAAAGAGGGTCCCCGTCAACTGTGTATTTGCAACTATGAGGCTTGTGTATGTTCCTTTCTAGTTTCCACTGTCTTCTTCGAGCTCCCCACCTTTTTTTCGATGTGGTTTGCAACACTCTGGCTCGACCTCTCTCTCCCCTTCTCCAATGACAGAACTCATTGCTGCTACCATTGTTGTGGGGTTCATGCCTTGTAGTCCAGGATCCACAACAAGGTCCATCGGAGAATATTTGTTTGAGTCCATCCAGCCTATGGTCCGACATCTTGTTTCATCGGAGAAGATTCGTCTATGAGCCCAGTTGTTTCTGCACAGATCTTAAGCATTTCTTTACACCAAATACTGGAAGAATGATATACACTCCCAGATAACATATGCAGATGAATTTTTGCAAGAAATCAAATTGAAAATGTCGTCTTTACTAATCTCAGAAGCACAACACCGCCCTCATGTTTTTGGTTAGATGGGGGATCTATTGAGAAATTAAGCACAGGAGACACTGAAATACAAGCAACTAGCATGATTACAAAGCCCTAACATTGATCTTTCCCTTTCCTTGTGAACTACAAATCTTTTTCATTTTATTCAAAGCACTCAACTAACCCCAACGTCAACCCGAGCAAAACAATCAGCCACACAATCAGCCACATTACTTTTCCTTCATCAATCAAGTGGATCGAAACATTTATCAGTTCTTTTCTGCCCAAAAGTCACAAAACACCATGTGGCTACTAGATCTCCTTTGATTCTTACTATCCTCCGCCAGTCACAAAATCCCTTTTTTCAATGACCACCCAATCTTGGGCGCCAGAGTGATTGGTATCCGAACAGAGCATAAAGAGTAGTATTATTTTGACTCATATTTTATGAAACATTGCGTTGTCATACTCTTATCAATATTTGAATTGGATGTGAAATTTATTTAATTTGAGTCCCACACCCCATCTAATGATAGATGTGAATGTGTCGGTATAATGTCCCACAAAAAGTAAGTTAAAATAACATTTCTCAACGAGAAGGGTTTATTTGCAATAATGAACACGTGGTTAAACTATGGTTGTCTGATTTTAGGTATAAGGCGTCCAGTGGTGCCAAACACTGGAAAATTAATAAACCAGGCATGAAATCGATCCGAGTCACTATTTGAATTGGTTCCGCATCAAAATCGATGCGATTCGGTTCAACTTGGCTAGGTTTGTATCAAAACCAGCGACTCACCCAGTTGAATCGAACTGAACCAAGTTTTTTTTTTCTTTTGTCTTTTTTGCTAAATGACGTCTTTTTTTTAAAATCTTAAAAAAAAATTCTAATATGAACTATAGAAAAATAGAGTAATTTTATTTATATTATCATGACTTATGAGTTTGTGATGTAAAATTTTATAAGTTTGTCAATTATGATTCATGATTATAAAAGATAAACAATATTTAAAAATTTATATCATTTATTTATGTTTTTATATTTTAATCTCTTAAAGAATGTCAAATTGTTAATTAAATGTTATTTTATTATATTTTATTTAAATTTTATTTTTTTTGTAAATCTAGTTCGACTAACCCAGTATATCGATTGAGTCGTCCAGCTGTTCGAGACTAAAAAGTGTACAAACAAGTTTGGAACAAAAAAAAATGGGGATCAATTGTTTTTGATGGCAGAGGACTAACGTTAGTCCTGAGATAGGGGGATGATGGAATCCAGCACCTACAAGGTGCAATTCCTATTTAATCGTGAGCTATCGCTTTGATTGCATGAGCAATGTTTAAGTTGCTATAAATAATAAAATCAAAGTTTTAAAGGTTATTTCCTGGAGTTCCCCTTTTTGTATCGTTATTTCCTGTAATTAAATAACCAATTAATTAATAAAATAAAACGCTTTAAGCTGACGTAAATTGTTTTTAACCGTTAACCTTTTTTTCCCCCCTTATCGACAACCCATTAATTCATTTATAATTCATGAATTCACGCTATAGCATCATGTCGTGTACAGTGTCCGGAGCGGGGGCATTTGACCCGTTCTGGTTTTTGGACCAGGCCCACAGGTACAAGCGGCTTTTTGTTATCAACAGTTGGAATTAAGTTCGACAAATTAAAAAAAAAAACAGTTATAATTAACAAGAAAACCGAACAGAACACCGAACCAGTCAAGGTACTAGTTCAAAGGTTTAGAGGTCCAACCGGAGTTCAACTGGAATATAATAAAAATATAGGTTTTTCTTTGGTACCCACCAAAAAATAGGGGTACCGGTATCTTGTGCATGTGTCAACTAATAATTGGCTTTTTATATTACAATTTTAATATAAATTATCATAAAAATTGATAACCTGTTAAACCAGTCAACTTCCTTATTTTGTTAAAATTTTGTGATTATTCCCTTAACTCCTCCAATTTTTTGAGGGACCCCTTTGTATCTCAGAACACTAAACACGTCAGTTCCTCTCTTTCTGCCGAGGTCTTCAACCTAGCCAATGCATCCCTCACAGACAGGCAGATCGACCAAAAAATGGCGCGACCAATCCAACAACAAGAGCGGAGGCGAATGTTCCAAAGGAGAAGATGGCTCCCACGCCGAGAAGGCACTAGCCGTCACGAATGGCGGCGAAGCAAGAGAAATGTCGGGGTAGACGTTGCCAAGGGCTAGGAGAGTGATAGTGGCCATGGAGGGGGAGATATTGAGGTGAAAGGCCGGCACTGCAAAAACCACTACCGTGCTTGCAATCGCACTTCAGCTTTTCGGGTATGCCTTTGCCCCCTCTAATTTTCGCGCTTTTACCTCGAATCACTTATTATTCTTTGTTTGTGCCCGGCTTTATGCTTTGGGGTCTTCTATCTTGTTAAGGTTTAGGTTTACATTTGCTCCATGACTTGGGAGGTTGTATTCGTAGGTAACAGTAGTATCTTTATTCAATTCATGTTATTACATTAATAGGCCTGAGCTTTAAAAGTTTAGGGTGCTGGAGCTCAATGTTAGTGATGACCATGGGATTAACATTGCTCGTACAAATATTAAAGATTTATTTCTTTGTGGTCAAGTGGTGTAGCTGTCAGCGTAAGAAATATGTTAACGCTAATTAGCTCTAATTTTATGATCAGCCTAAGACTTGATAATGCTTTGTTCTTTTGCCCCTTATTTTGTCTGTGGGATATGTGTGTCTTTCTAACTAACCCTTTTGGTGTTATGATGTTTCAGCAGTTATCCGTGTCCACCATTTAAGATTATTGCTCTGGATGAAGCGGTTGATGATCAAGATGCTCGGGCATGTTTACTATGTTTTCCTTCCTAACCCAGCTTGTCTCCTAGAGTCTTATGTTTCACATTATCCTGTGATTTGCTGTCTGCAATAATGCCCTGAGGCATACGATGGAAACTTACTCTAAAGTTACACGATTCTTTTTAATATACAATTACATTAGCAGGTACCTTGTCTTCCATGTTACCATTTACCTATTAATCTTGTCAACATTTTTTATCTAACATCAATAAGGAACCAAGGGGAATTATTGTGGCCATGATAAACGTAATTTAAATCTACTTTGCTTTGTCTCCAATGTTTTTGATGGGTGTAAATCCACTTTGCTGTATCGCCAATGTTTTTCATGGGTATAAAGTCCAGTCCTGATCTAAGTACATATGCTGATCTGCTATAAATTTATAGAAAGCGTGTTTTCGATTTGGATATTGTACAAGTTGATGGAGATAATTAAGTTAAAACTTGTGGTTTCATGCCTAGAGTGATGAAATCTTTCCTATTCTTTTAGATGATGTGATTCTGATATTAGGAGGAAATTTATGAGTGTGGTTGTGACCATTATTACAGGATGTTAAGCATTATGCTCTTACTGCTGAAGTTGATATTACAATGGTGTTAAATAGTCCTTTTTGTTATACTTTGTTTGTGGTCTTTTTCCTTCATTTATTTGATGCATGCCACGGTTATGAGGCTGGGTAGGAGGTTCGCTGGTGATTGTTGTGGGTGGTTCAACACGAGGATAGTGATGAAAGATGGAGCTGTTTAATCATTGTGAATCTTATTTTGGTAATACACAATGCGATTGTTGTAAGTGTTCATATTTGATCACTTATGTTGTGTCTATAGCTTTTCTTAATTTATTTTTATGAAACATTGCTTTTATGTCTTGGTTCTTTTTCTAATTTGTCGCTAATTTTCCCTTTCATGAAATTGAGCAAATGGCACATTTGCTAACCATGTGCCAAGCCTATATATTAGAAGGTGCTAAGTTCTATTTTGGTCTCTTTCTAAGACACCTTTACAAATTATTTGCTATTGATGGATATATCATTTTATTGAGTGAAAATGTGTTTTTACTATATTGCTAATTACTTAGAGTTCCTCAATAATTTGAATTCATTGTTTTCAGTACAATAGGTTGTCATGTTAAGGTAGGGACCTATGACTTGATTCCTTTTACACTTCTATTGAACCGATATTTAGGTTTTAGATGTGTTATTTGCATCTATAAAATCTTATTTATTTTTATTTTTATTAAATTCCTGGATTCATTTTTTTACAATTGTTCCGAGCCATTTCAGTTTTAATGCTCATTTTATCATGTGTCTAATTTTTCTTTGCATGAGTTTAACCTTGGTTCATTGCTCTTGCTCTTCCTTGATGAATCTGAAATAATGAATAAAGCACGATATGGAGTCACAGTTTGGCTTTGAACTTAATTTGTTTTCTTATAATCCTGATTGTTGTGTTCTTTGCATCAATAATATCTTTCTTATTAAATTAAAACTTTGAAGTCATTTAATACTATTGTTGTTCTTTCTGTGGTTCATTTTTAGTGCTCACTTCACCATTTTTCTGATTATGGGGCATGTGCTTAACCTTAGTTCATGGTTTGGCTGATATGCATTCAGAGGTATTTTTGAAATTTGTCTATGACTTTGAAATCAGTATAGTTTGATACATTTGTCTATGATTTAAATGTTTGTCTTGACATTAGGAGTTGTGATGAAACTCTGTTTTACTTCTGTCAAAAATTTTTGCATAACTTTCATTATTATTACTATGATAGATATGTTTCCTTTGAGTAACATTAAAAAACTCCATCTATCAGGTCATATGTATAAAGGTAAGTATAATGACATAAAAGATAAAGGCTTTGATTTAAACAACAATTAGAAAACAGTTCTATTGATGCCTGGGGAGTAACGAATGTATATATGCATATATATGTGGAACAAATCAGGTATGACAGTAACATGTTAGCTAAAGTGAGTCATTGTCACTGATAATCCTCTTTTTTTGGCTTGTATTGTATTATATTATAGTCATCACATAACATTACATATTTTTTTCTTGTAGGATGGTTACAGTGAATCTTATTCACTGTCTGGAATGTCCAGTTGTGACAGCCGTTCAGCACATCTTCATAGGGTAGATAAATTGCGAGGCATTCCCAATTCCTTGCCCTAATAAATATTGGGATAAAAACAAACACTAGATAAATAAATTTTCCTATAGAACAATGTGAACAAAGACAATCAGGTAAGACCGACTACCAAAATTTCATTGGAACTTTCACAATCACTTATTTGGGACTAGGACAACATAGTGATTTCAACAAAGCGATTCTTAGAAAAGGGTGGCATCATTGAATCATATCCATCAGGCAATTGCACCAGCAAGTTCTTTATAGCCTTGGCGAGTACCATCTTCTCGTGGAGGCTGCATTTGTAGAGGACACCAAATAATTTACCAAATCAAGCAAAATAATAAGTTTCATCAAAGAAAAACTATTGACTCGGGACAATCTAGAATAGTTTTTTTTTCCTTGTTAGCATTATAAACTCAAAAAACACATTAGCAAGGATGCTCATCCTAATAACTAAAAATAGCACTTCACAGATAATTGAAAGCGGCATAATCAATTGCTTTATACAGACAAGCAATTGCAAACGAGGTATTCAATGCATCATTCTTTTTTCTAACAATCACAATATACATTTGCATTCCTTGCTTACAAAACCACTGAAAGCATACACACACAAAATAATAAAGGCATTGCCTTGTACATCAGCTAATATTTCAAGTGTAAAAAAGTTATATTGAAAACCTATCATTGGCTAAATCCAGAAACCCAGGATCTACAAGACAAATTTTAAAACAATTGAGAAATAGTTTTAAATGGAAAAGACTATGATCAATAAATGTCCAAATAAAGCATTGATTGCATTGAACAAACCCCAGATAGTTTCTTCTCTTCTGCAGTAGCATTAGGTTCTCTTCCACAAACAATTGGAGCCTTCGTGAAGCAAGTAGGACACATTTTAAACCAGAACATATTAATGTTTTTTGTTTCCCTATTAACCCATCATAAAAGACTCTTGAATAAAACAAGGCCCGTATGAAAATAGGCCTTTTAGGTATACTGCCTGACACTTTGACCTTCTTTCCCTTCTTTCATCCTTCCACTTCCGCCTCTGCATTTCTGGTCTCTCCAATGCAAGACAGCCACGGCAACACAACCACGGCGATCATTGCGCTCCATACGATTCCAAGAATGCCAAATCTGTATGATACTCGTGAACTGGCACAAGTTGCGGAGGGGGGTGTAGCAAATTTGTTAACAATGATTCAAATAATACAAATACAGGGAAAAAAAAATAGCCAACCAGATAAATGCCATCATATTAATCAAACTCATCCGATCTTAATAATAGGAAACTACCGACTAAAACATTGAGCAATATAACCTACCTAGACTCGAAAATGCATTGTCTACACAAAGAATAACGCATAACTGCGTGTCCTCCATCCTCAACTTGAAATCCTGTGAAACGAGAATGAGCAGGGGACAAGATACAAGAGAGTGGCGTGCTGTGATATGAGTTTCACCTTTTGTTTTTCAAAGATTGCAGAATGGTGCTTGCAGATGTATAAAGTGAAGAGAAGCTTTTGTAAATGTTCAAGATAGCATTACGATGTGAAAATGACTAAATAAAAAGTAAAAACGGTTGCTGGGGCTTTGATAGAATTTTAAACATTTCTTTGTCAAATTTCCAGTTTGAAAAATAAGGGTTTAAAACAAGTAAATTCCAAGTAAATAAGAATATAGCCTTCAAGCCACATGATGAGAGTACTAGATTACCAAAATATGGGGTACCGGAGAAATGCCCTAAAAATATATATAAATATATACATATGATTAATTAGAATATAAATAAATATATTAAATTATTAATATTAATATAATCAATTAAAAAATATTCATAGATCTATAAAAATAAACATAATCCATATAAAATTTCTCTAGTCTCAACCTCACAGTACGATCACAAAACATTTGAAAACAATATTTGTTAGTAACCAGTGAGATTTATGGTGAGCAGTTTATAAATAATGGAGAGAGGAGAATAATAACCAAATAATTTTTATTAATGCCCTTCTTTGGTTCTATTTTTTTTTTTACTCTATGACTACCATAAGATATCAATATTTAAGTTTTAGAATAAAAAAAATTGCAAAAAAAAGTTTTTGTGTTCACTGATATTTTCTCCGGCGAAGACAGAACAATCATCAAACAAAATTTCAGAAATGACGAATTATGTCCATGAATATTTTTGTGCAACAATAATTTAGGTGGATTTTGTATGCATTTATGATATGTTATATATTATCTCTATACAAAAATATATACATGCAAAATCTCAGTGATATCTATTAAGCTTTAAATCCTTTTTAAAATAAAAGAAAATTTAAAATGGTAAGAAATTAAAATGTTTCAATTAAATTTCTTTTAATTTTTAAATTTTTTATTTGGATAAATAATTATATTTTCTTCATTTGTAAAATATTTTGTTTGGGGTGAAGTAATTGCATGACTTTGATTTTATTATATTTTATTTAAAAAATAATGAATTTTTTTAAAATAAGTTTTTTATTAATAATCAAAATTTGACAGATCTAAAATCAATTATAATGAATTCATATTTCATGAATTATCTTAAATTTAATTTACAAAATATTTTAAATTTGAATTAAAAAATTTAATTGTTATGTAAATAAAATTGAATGATACATAAATATAACATCATATAATATAAACTGAATATTAAAAAATTTAAAATGCAACAAAATGAATTAAAAATAAATTTAAACAAAAATCACATAAATATAAAAAAATTGTAATAGAATATAATAAAAGTGAGACTTATCAAAATGAGAAAAATATATACTTGTGCATGTATAGATTTTTAAAATTCTCTCTCAATAAATGAAAATTAAAATGTTTTATTTTAGGTAAATAAAATTCCTTTTTAAAATTTCTTAAATTTTATAATTTCTTCTAAGTGAATATTCAAATAAGATATTTTATCATGATAAATTTTAAATTTTTTTAAAAATTATATTTCTTGCTATAATTGTTCCATCCAAATACACACTTAGACCATTGTCTTTGATTTTTTAGTCAATGAATTTTAGTTGAAAAAAAAATGCTTACAATGCAGTTGTTTCAGGTTTTTTGATACTTGGAAACCTCCTATGGGAAGTCAACACTAATTACCAAGAGTCTTGCCACCCACTGACCTGGAAATTATTTTTTTTTTGGGTGGGTGGATGGAAAGAACATAATATTCTAATGACCGCATATCAGCAAAGATTTTGCGGATCTTGCATGGACACACCTCACTTGACACAGCTAGATTTGCTGTCAAAAGCGTATTTTATTTCTGAGTATACAAATAAAGTAGGTCTCACCATCTCTTGATGCATTTGAAAAACATATCAATTATGTGATAAATTGTGATTAACTGAAAGAAAGATGCTAATGTAGAGCTTTAATCGATGGCCAATAGGGTCATATGTCAGCCTGAACTTTCATGCACTGACATGTGTTGTTCAACATGCAGTTACCCCCTCTTAAGATTATCTATATTTATGTGAAGGGTTTAGATAGAATGTATAAAGTCCTATATTCAAATTTTATTGAGATTAATATAATTTCAGAAGTACCCAAAAAAAAATAATTTATATCCATGTGAAGAAGAGATTTTAACCAATCTGATATTAATGCCTTATGAGTTTATTTTAACTCGAGAACGAAAAGGGGTTTGCCTATGGTAAAATATTGCGTTACAAACGAATTTTACATGGTAATGCTTCGTGTTTTCACGCATCGATTCATTACTGAAGGTCAATTGGGCTTAGTGACATGCAAGAGACAATTATTTGGACACAGCCTCGAAATCCTTCAATTCTCACAACGCCAAGCTGTGAGTGTGAGGGTATCTGACAGCTATATGGGGACTAAATCATAAAGCCAATTCGCTTAGCTGCTGCCAATTCTCCTACTCTGTCTTGTACCCCAAGGCTCTCCCCCGTTCTTATGCTTTATGTAGGTGAGTGAGCCCTTTCTGTCCATACCCGAACCAAAACTTCTAGTACAAGCACCTTTATATCTTCAAGAAAGCACACTATATGATTACCAATACTCTTTAGGAACTTTAACACATTTACATTTATACTTATTCCAACTAAAAATACATAAGGAATTGTCTTATGTAAATGATACAAAGAATATCTGATTTCATGGTTTATGGTGGAGTGACAGGTATATCAGTATGAGCATGTCTTTGTAAAAAATCTGTTCATTTATTTAGCCACTCATGAACAATTGGTGCGCCATGGTGCGCCCTAGTGAGAAGTAGTAGTTAGCTGAACTTGCCAATATACCAACTTGAGAAAATAGCTACCTAACCAAAGCAGGCCCATCATGATTCTTCACTAAGTATACAGACTATAAACAAATCGAAAAGTGTAAGAATTTAATATTCAACATCAATAACGTATAATACCACTCCAAGGTGCTATGATTATGTTGGCTTTTTGAGCTAGTAAAGGTGGAAGGATAGACTAAACCTTGTTAGAGGGTATTTGTTAATTATAAATTCACTCCTAACTACATAGCTTTTAACGTTTTAGCAGGCATTCTGTAATTGTGGATTATTCTATAGTTTCTTGTAAAATAAGCTACGTTGTCCTCGTAGACTCATACCATTAAAAGAGAGTTATCATTCCAAATAAAAAGAGATCAAAGGACAGAAGAGAAAACGGGAGAGACTGGTGAAGGAGAGGAAAAGTGTGTGGTGATTTGTGGAGTAGCAATGGCAACGCCAAAACAATCACATGAGCAGCAGCAAGTGAAGAGCTCGGGGCTAATTAGCTCCAACCAGAGCCCAAGAAGTGACGACAAGGAAGATGAGATGTCAGGATCAGCTCTAGCAATGTTCCGAGCAAAGGAAGAAGAAATTGAGAGGAGAAAAATGGAAGTGAGAGACAAGGTTCATGCTCATTTGGGTCGAGTGGAAAAGGAGACAAAGCGCTTGGCTGAGATTAGAGAAGTAAGTTCAACTATGCTGATTTTGTCCTCCTAATGCTATGGCTGGTTCTGCTCCAAGTTTTCATGCTTTATTTGGTTTTTGGTTTATGTATATATAAACTAAATATTAATCAACGTGAACTTGAAGTATATAGAAGTTAGAACATTAGGCAAGATTGTCACATCATAAAATTATTTTTCTTTTTTCGCTCTCTTAAACCTTTGGGTAACAACTGAGGATAACTAAGCATATATACAAAGATATAGTTGTGTTTCTGCATTGTACTCCGTGTTTATACTTGTTCTTAGACAATTGCTTTACATATTTTATATTCAAAATTTCTCATATCCATTGCAAATATTATTTGCTTGAGGATATGCATATCATGCATGTTGTAGGAGCTTGAGAGTCTCACAGATCCGATGAGGAAGGAAGTTGCAATAGTTCGAAAGAAGACAGACACAGTCAACAAAGAGTTAAAGCCTCTGGGCCAAACCTGCCAGAGAAAGGTGGGGTTTTCTTTCTGTTTACTAGTTGTTGTTTGTCCTTGTCTTTTCTAAAATCTTTATTTCAGAAATGCTATAGGATTTGTTCAAGGAGGCAAAATGATCCCAATGCGTTTTACATGCATATGGCTTTCTTTTTCTTCTAATTAACGCTAATTACACACACTACTTTTGACACAGTACTTAAGTACTACTTAGAATTTAGTCAAGGAAAAAGATACATGGCTCGAAAACTTGTGACACAGAAGTTTTTCCGATAAATATGTGCCCTTAGAGATGATAAGATAATATATCATTTTTGATTTGTCATACAAAAATCTAAACGGTTATTAAGGTGATAATCGTGTAAATTTATGATAATTTTAGTTGTTAACGTGATCGCACACAATAATTGTGTTTCCAACATGAGAAAATGGTAAAATGGGTTGAATGGCGTACTCAAATTCCTCATGCATGTTTCCTTTCCATCATTATGCCCAGCAGTAAAAGATAAGATTCAAAAAGAAGGAAAATATATCTAGCTTTGGAAGTTGTCTCAATAATCTTTTTCTTCTTATGAAACTTTTTGGGGGTCCCATATATATATATAGGAGAGAGAATACAAGGAGGCCTTGGAGGCTTTCAATGTGAAAAACAAGGAAAAGGCTCAACTCGTTGCCAAATTGGTGGAGGTTAGTAGTTGTTCACTGATTTGAAAGTTTGTGGCCAGAATTTCATGCCTTTAGGTTCCTGACATGTCTTTTTCATTGCTTTATATGGAATTTGGATTAGCTGGTGACCGAAAGTGAGAGATTGAGGATGAAGAAGCTGGAAGAGCTGAAAACAAGCATAGATACCCTGCATTGATGAGATGCTGAAGTAAATGTAACCCTGTGCATTTATTTTACCTCCTAAATTAGGAAAGAGCATTCCGCAAGAGTGTGCATTAGACACCTAAAGTAAGTACTGCGTAATTATATTACTCAATATATGAGTAGTTACTCCATAATTTTTATTTTTTTATTTTTGGATAGATTCCTGTTTCCTCCATAATTTCTTTGCAGTGGTTTTATCCTTGTAACTAAAGATTTAAAAGGAATAAATAATACTCTATTTGTTTTCAAAGAGATACTCTTGTTACAAGGGGTTGTCTGTCTAATTTGTAAAATTTGTACTCTTCTCTTTTAAAAGATGAAAATGTATTTTTTATTTTTTTATTTTTTATTAAATATCCATTATTTCATTTTTTTTCTTACTAAAATACTCTTTGTTAGCAAGTCTATGTATTGAACTTTCTTTACAAAGTAAACTGATAATAACATAATGATATTATTAATGTACATATTATTAATTAATTTTACTTTTAATTTTTAATTATTATTATATTAACTACCGTCTTGAATAGTGCCTCTCAATCTGCATTTTTTTTTATAGTGATGTAAATTATCAAGAATTTACCAAAATTTAGTTGTTAGAGTAATTAATATAATAGACCTGGATAATATCACACCAACTTCTCTTTAACGTGATGGATAGCAGTTTTGTTTTCTCTTTCTGAGAAGTGGACGTGGGTGGTTGCCGGTCAAAAGTGTATGAAGAATGTGATGATGATAGAAGGATGTTGGAAGGGTAAAATTCGAACGAAAGTTGGGCACCAAATTACAATTTTTTGGGGGAATCCCCTTTATTAGTAGTAATAGATATAATAAACTATCAATAGTAACAATAATTTGTGATCATTTTTTGAAAAAAAAAAAAGAAATGGCATGCTTTTTAAGTAAAATTGAACTCATCCATAAAAACTTACTCATTATTTTTAACCTCTAATCAAACACATCACAAGAGTAGTTTTTTAAATTAATTTTCTCTTTTCTGATTTTTTTTTCTTTTGCAGAAACCTGCAAACATTTGTAGGAATTTAAATCCCCCTAAACAATGCAGCAATATGAGCACCAATGATAGGGACGATGAAGCAAATTTTTAAATTAAACAACACATTCTAAATTAAAAATGAAAATAACAATACATATTTATGAAAATACATTATAATATTGCCAAAACAATACAATCTAAATTAAAAATAAAATATATACATTATATAAATATGATAAAAGACAATAGAAGATATCTAAATCATAAATATCTAAGTTTCATGAGGCATGTTAATGATTCCACTCCTATTAATTTTTGTTGGTGTGTATATCTATATTATTAATTAGTTAATTAATAAAGGTGATTGGTGTAAGTAACCATCTTTTAGTATCTCCTCATTCTACTGAAATTTATTTTCAAATCCATCAATCACTATCTCATTTACCCTTAATTTCTCTATATTTTCTATTTTTTCTTTGTTCATATAATCAGCCTCTTTTTTAATGTAATAAAAAGAATACAAAAGTTAAAAAAAATCTTTAATTCTATTAAATATAATATCAAATAATTTTATATAAAATCATATATTTTATAGTGAATTAACCAAGGCAGCTAAAATTTTTCATCTTTTCTTCATATAAAAGGAAATATATGATTTTATGTGTCTGGTTAAGTGCTTAGCTGATTTATCCACATATTTCTCTTTTCATCTTTATGAACTAACACCAATAAAAGGGCGACTTGACATGTACTGCCATACCTGTTGAGTCGCTAGTATAAATAAAGATTCTGACTTTGATGCATTGATGGTGTACAACTGCTTTACATTGTTTTTCAATTAAAATATTCTATTTGAATGATTTTCTAAGTAGTGATATGTGAAAGTTAATTATCATGACTTATATGATAATATATAATTGAAAGACTATGTAAAAAAAATTTATATAATCAGTGTACAAAAATTAAATCTATAAATAAATACATTCATGCAAATAGGGTGAAAATGAGTCACAAGAAGGCTACTAGTCGTCACATGGGCTAATGATAAATCATCTGTATGTTAACTATCTTCAAGCAACCTTATTTCACTAAATAGTTTTTAAAATTGGACTACTTTGTTTAAAAAGCCAAGCTGAATCAAAATGAAAGATCCCATCTCCAGGGAAATTATTTTTTTAATGGTATATGAAGTAAACAATATTTCATATATTACATAAAGAAGAAAATTACACAATTGTGATTTATTGCCAAATACCGCCATTGGTGAGATTTTATTTGCACAAAAGCAGATTCTCCTTCTGACGTGACTGGCAGTTGACGGGACGGCACTCCAAAACTTGTCAAATCAATTTTTATAATAAATAATTATTTTTTAAAAAATTAATATTTTATTAATGAAAGCTTGTTATTGATGAGATTTGATTTAAAAAAATTATATTTTATTAAATATGATTGATGGATAATGACATATTGGTTTTTTAATAATTATATATATTTTTATGAAATCTCATTATTGACAGGATTTCACACCCCATATACATATAAATAACCAAATAAATATATTTTATAATAAATTTTGTCAATGCAGATCATAATGAAAAAAATGACCCCCATCTCCGTGGATTTTTTCTTTTTTCTTTTTTTGCTTTTGTTCACTCACATGTACCCCGATCTCTGTGTTGGAGAGTTGAGTCTATGACCCTGACAACAATTCCTCCAGAACAGTGTCACTGTTTAGAGACCTCGTACGTAACTGTAAGCGAATTGAAATTTCAACAATTCTCCCACAACGGTGTCACTGTTTATAGCCCCCATACGTAGCCGTCAGCGAATTGAAATTTTGACCACATGAGCACCCTCACGTTTTTTTTATTTTTTTGGCATGAAATGTGGCACCCTTCTAGCGGAATAGATTGCTTGCTTTCGATAAGTCAAAATGTTGGCCTAAACGGAAGAAGAGAATATTTTATTTTGAATTTTAGTTAAAAAAATTAAAAGTATGTGTTATTGTAAAAATAATAATATATTTTTAATAATTAGTTTATAGAATTTTTCTTTGAAAAATTATACTCCAAGGGGACAGGAAGAAAATGAAATATTTTTTTATCTTATTTAGTTTCATAGATATTTTTTTTATAATCTCGAAATTATATTTTCAGAGATTTGTATAATGATAAACATAAACATATTTATTATTCCTTATAAGATCTGATACTAGAAACTCACTAAAAATAATACACTTAGTATTTTTTTCTCACAAACATAACATCACACATATAATAGAAAAGGAAATATTTGACCTGTTATAACTTGATGGAACTGATAATGAAACACGATACATTAACACTGCTTTTATAGGCTTCTCAAAGTAATAAAATATTTAAACAAAACCAAAACCCATCTTTGAAGTAATTGACATGCATGAGTGGTAAAGCATTGTAGGCTATGGTTTTTAACCACGTTGTCTACTAACAAGGCAAGCATATATGCTGTAATAACTATTACAAGACACATAATAGCAGTAGCAATTATGCTCTTTATCATGCCAACACATGGTAGTTGATGATGGCACGGTATGCTTGGTTTAATTCTGATATTGCCTCCCTTAAACCAAGCTTGTAGAATTAATTACTCTAAGCATCTTCTTCAACATGTAAAACAGCTCAAGCTTCAATGGCTTTGTAAAATTATCCGCAATTTAATCTCGAGTAGGACAATAATCAATCAATATTTCCTTATCAGCGATGAATTCCTGAATCTTGTGGAATCGAATATCAATGTGCTTGGATCTCCCATTGAATACTTGATTTTTGCAAGATGCAATTGTTGATTTGTCGTCACAAAATATCATTGTGGGAGAGCTTTTCTTCTGACTAAAAACTTCAAGAATTTTTCTTAGTCATACTGCTTGTGTAGCACAACTTGCGGCTGCTATATACTCTGCTTCTGCTGTAGAAAGTGCAACAGCAAGTTGTTTCTTTGATGACCATGACACAGCACCTGACCCAAGATGAAAAATATACCCTGAAGTTCTTTTTCTTGTCTCTATGTTACCTGCCCAATTACTATCTGTATATCTAACAAGATTCACATTATCAGTATTTTCATAAAATATTTCATTATTCAGGGTACCTTTGATATATTAAAGAATCCGTTTTGCTGCTTGCAGATGACAGGCTCGTGGCTCCTCCATAATCGGCTAAGTAAACCAACTCCAAAGACTATGTCTAACCTAGTTGCTGTTAAGTATCTCAAGCTTCCAATCAAGCTTTTGAAATAAGTAGGATTGACAATTCTTCATTTTTTTTCTTTCATCAGCTTTAATTTTTCTTTAACTGGAGTAGCAACTGGCTTTGAATTTTCCATCTAAAATTTCCTCAAAATGTCATTAGCTTATTTCTTTTGGAAAATAAAAATCCCATCCTCCTTTTGAATGACTTCAATACCAAGAAAATAAGACATCAAGCCTAAATCAGTCATTTCAAAACATTTCTCCATAGCCTCCCTGAATTCTGTAATCATCTTCATATTATTGCCAGTGAAAATCAGATCATCAACATAAAGACAAACAATGAGAATATCTCCAGGCTCAACTAATTTAATGTACAAAACATGTTCAAAAGGACATGTTTGGAAATCATTCTCAAAAAAATATGAGTCAATCTTCTTATACCATGCTCTCGGTACTTGTTTCAATCCATACAGAGCTTTCTTCAATCCGTAAACTTAATCTTCTTCTCCAGAGATCTTATAACATGTAGGCTGCTCAACATACACTTCTTCTTCCAAGGTACCATTCAGAAATGCAGACTTAACATCCATTTGATATCTTCCACTTATTCTGAGCAGAAAGTGAAATAATCATGCGAATTGTGTCTAATTTAGCAACAGGAGCAAATACTTTAAAGTAATCAATACCTGGCTTTTGTCTGTACCCCTTTGCAACCACTCTGGGTTTAAAACTATCAATCTCATCACTGGGCTTGTACTTAGTCTTGTATATCCACTTGACTCCAATTGGCCTTTTCTCTGCAGGTAAATCAATTAGCTCCCATGTATCATTCTTTTTAATCGTATGAATCTCCTCATCTATGGCTTTTCTTCAGTTCTCATCATTAGAAGCTTCTTCATAACTCACTGGCTCACAATCTGCAAATGGAGCAAAATTGATGATCTCTTCATCAGATAAGTCATTATCATTACCAACAACATAGTCCTTTAATCTGGCTAGTGGTTGACGATTCCTTTGAGGTCAGCTGGATGATTCCGGTTGAGTTGGTGTTTCTGGCTATTCACCTTCTTCTACATAACTGTTAGGAAGTGTCACAGGCTTTTGCTGAGATTTGGTTAACCAGTCTCATGTTCCTTTCTCATCAAACGTCATATCTCTGCTGATAATTATCTTCTCTGTCACTGGATTGTAAAGCCTGTATGCCTTTGAGTTGATGCTATAACCAATGAAGATGTGCTTATCTCCTTTATCATCAAGCTTATTTTTGAATTGATCTGGTACATGGACATATGCTATACATCCAAAAACTTTGAGATGCCGAATTGAGGGCTTCCCTCCACTCCAAGTTTCTTTTGGTGTTTTATCATAAACACTCTTTGTTGGACACCTGTTCAAAATATACACAGCAGTAGCAACTGCTTCTGCCCAAAATTCTCTAGGCAATTGTTTAGCCTTCAACATGCATCTCACCATATCCATGATTGTCTTGTTCTTCCTTTCTACTACTCTATTTTGTTGGGGAGTGCATCTGATTGTCAACTGATGTTGAATTTTATGCATGATGCTTAAAGAAATCTGCACAGATAAGATACTCCTATCCTCTATCGGTTCTGAGAATCTTGATTCCATAGCTACTTTGTTTATCCACAAATGCCTTAAATGACTTAAAGGAATCACAATCTTCTGATTTCTATTTCAAAAAATATACCCATGTTTTCCTGCTAAAATCATAATAAAGGTGATAAAATACTTACTGCCACCATGAATTGATACTTCAACAGTGCACAAATCTAAGTGCACGATCTCCAATAATTTCTTTGCTCTGATCTCCAAGATTTTCCAACAAGAAATGAATTTCTATATCTTTTCCCCAATTGACAAGTCTCACAGACACAGTTAAGAATTTCAATAATTGGCAAACCAGAAACAAATTTTTTCTTGACAGATAATTCAATCCAAAAAAGTGAAAAGTGCCCAAATTGTATATCCTATAGCCAATTATCATCAGGTATAATAGAACTCAAGTAGAAAAATTTTTCATGCTGTATTTCCAATGGAAAAAGTCTATTTGAAGTCATTTTTACCTTTGCAATAAACCTTCCATCCTTATCAAATATCATGCAGTAACCTTAATAAATATGTATGTTATAGTCTTTCTCTGACAACTGTCCAATACTCAATAGATTATGATAAAGTCCACGAGCATAAAATACATCAAAAATGAAATTATGAGAACCATTTTTCAATTTAATTTCTATCTGACCTTTTTCTAAAATAGGAATATCTGTATTGTTGTCAAAATACAATAGATGACTTAACTGACTCATCAAGTGAAGAAAATAATTCTTTTTTGTCACACATATGATTGGTACAGCTAGTATCCAAATACCATATATTTTCATCTTTTGAAAAAGAATTTCTTGCCAGAAAAAGACTTTATGGATTAGAAATCTTACCAATTTCTTGGCATTGACTTTCAACAACATTGGCTTGATTGTTGAAATTATTTTGACTCATTTGCTTGAATCTACAATCTGTAGCTTTGTGACCAAGTTTCCTACACTGGAAGAAGTTAAAATTTGTTCTCTCCTGGTAGTAATTATTTCTTCATCTTCCTTGGCTTGCAAGCCTAAAATTGTTTCCACCTCTTCCTTGATTAGATGATCTGAAATTGTTGTCTCTTCCTTGACTATAGTTGTTACCACAACCTCTTCCTCCGAAACCTTCTCTGTCTTTGCCTCTATTATTGTAGCCTCAACCTCTTCCTTCTCCATCATGGCTTGATTCAGCATCATTGTTTAGATTCACCCGACTCTTCAGGGTTTCTTCGGTTGTTTTTTCTGTCTTCTCCAAAATTCTGTTAACATAGCTTTCTATGCTACCTTGCAATTCTGCAATTGTCATTTTATCTGTATCGTGGGACTACAATATTATAGTCACCACATGATCAAACTTCATCGGCATGGTTGGTAGAATTTTCTCTACTACCATACTATCTGAAATCTTCTCTCCATAGACTCTCATCTTATTAACAAGGTTGGTGACATGAGAAAAATATTGTTCAACAGCTTCTGAGCTAAACATCTCATACCTCTCATATTCTCTACGCAAGGATTGTAATTTTAATTTTTGTGCATTATTTACACCTTTATAGGACAGCTTCAAAATGTCCTAAGCTTCTTTGACGGTTTTGGTATTAGCAATTTTGCCAAATATGGAATAATCTACTCCTTGATGAATTTAGGACAACGTCAATTAATCTCTCCTCTGGACAGCTACATCAGCTTCTTCTTGTAAGCCTGGATTAACAAGACTCCAAATATTGTGAGCTTTTAAGTGATTTGCCATTAAAGTCTTCTAGTAACTGTAATCCAATTTTCTATCTAATTTGGGACTTGACCACATAATATTGTAATTGTTTGTTATAATGACACTAACTATTTGAGAATACTCTTGTTCCTCACACACTCTCTAAATTAATTGGCACTGAATTTAATCAACTCTGATACCAATTTGATACTAGAAACTCACTAAAAATAACACACTTAAATTTTTCTCTCACAAACATAACATCACTCACATAATAGAAGAGGAAATATTTGACTTGTTATAACTTGATGGAGCTGATAATGAAACACAGTACATCAACACTGCCTTTTATAGGCTTCTCAAAGTAATAAAATATTTAAACAAAACTAAAACTCATCCTTGAAGTAATTGACATGCATGACTGGTAAAGCATTGTAGGGTATGGTTTTTAGCCACGTTGTCTACTAACAAGGCAAGCATATGTGCTATAATAACTATTACAAGACACATAATAGTAGCAACAATTTTGCTCTTTATCAAGCCAACACGTGGTAGTTGATGATGGGCAGGGCACGCTTGGTTTAATTCTGACAAGATCTATATTACAAGCATAAAATCACAAAATTTTACAACAAATGATAAAACTATTTAAAGAGTAATGATCTTATGGAACTTATTTCATCAAAATTATTTTACTAATAAGTTGAAAAAAAAAGGTGATCAAAATGAAATAGCTTTTAATTTTCGATTTTCACTTAAAAACTTTAAATAGATATTCTTGTGATGCAAATCACACTTTCAACATAATGAGTTATCAAATAATATACATCGGTGGAATTTCTTCTTTAAAATTATATATTTTACTGTGATTTTAAAGAACGGGGAGGAGGTGGGAAAAGGACCTAATTTTTTCAGTTGATATACTTAAAGATTTAAAATATATATTGTTATAAAAATAAATTGCACTTGTATAATTAGTTGTTATACGAAATAGTTTCACATAATTTATCTTTAAAATTAATAATTTATTCGAAGGTTAAAGAATTGAAAACTAAAAGAAAATGATTCTTTAATTTACGAGTTATTTGATCCTCATTTAAAGAAATAAAAATTGATAATTTTATTTATTATTACTTAGTATTTCATTCCTATATATAGTTATTAATATTTACATTTATTTTAATCTAACTTCTAAAAAAATGAATTTTTAATGGAACGGTAAATATGAAAATTTATTTTATTATTATTTTTTATTTTTATTACCTTTCACAGTATACTTTATTTTTTTTAAGATTAATAAACTTATAATGAAATTTTAAACTCAATTTTATATTTATTAGTCATTTTGTTTGATTTATATTATGTTACATGATTTGTATGATCTAATCATTATCAATACAGTATGTAAAGAAAATTGTGTTCGTAACTATCTTTTATGTCTCTAAATTGCATTGACTTTCTTTTTCAAGTCCACAAATATTATTTGAACAACTTCTAACATATAAAACTATATGACAACTTCCAACATTATTTATTAATATTACTTATATCTTAATTTATTTTGAATTAATAATTTAATTTTTAAAAATATTTTACATTAAATTAAAAAATATGAACTAATTAATAAGCATGCAAGTGATTATCCATCCACTAGTCAAAATAATTTTTATGATCATGTTTGAAAAATTAGTTTTTTCTTGTTTTCTTATAAATTTCAAAAGTATCGATATTTTATAATTTTTTATAGTTAAAATTATGTGTTCTACTAATTTAATTTATTAAAATATAAAAAAATAAAAATTTGATTATAACCATTGAAACAAGAAATGTGTCATACCCCATATGTACAACCAAAAAAAAACCATAAAAATTAAAGAGAAAAATCTCCCTTAAGTTGCGCTGACCTAAAATGCTAGAAGTAGTATTATGCCGGCAAATATTGGTAATCGTCCGGCATAATTTTATTTTTATTTGGAGACGGTGAAGTGACTGTTGAGAAATCGTAGACGGAACTGTTGAAATTTGAAAGTAAACACGTTCGCTGACCCAAAAGCGACAAACGCTGCTCTTAGAATCCGAAGTCCAAATCAATCATACATGGACTTCTCATTTGGTCAGCGCTGTGAGCTGAACAGCAGCCTGAAAGTGTCTGACACAACCGCACAAGAACGTGACTAACGTTTTTGAAGTGTGATTTACCGTACTTGATTTTTATTTTTGAAATTGAAAATAACTTTTTTCTACGCGTAACGTATAGCTGTGTTTAGTATGTCAATAATCCCAAAAAATCTTGTAAAATACATTTGAGAATGAGTAATTTACATGTTAAGTTGAAACTTATATTCTTTGTATCCAAAAATAGTTTGACAAAATCGTCGCGGCAAGCCGGCAACTGTGGTTTGCCAACAACAGCCGTGGTGAGGGTTTAAAACAATTCATTATTGCTTTTTATATAGTTTCATAAACACTCCTATAATTTTTTTTTTTCACTTGGATGGAAATAATCATTTTTACTATAGTTGGACAAAATGATCATTTTTTACTTATAAACTAAGAAGTACGGACATATCAATTTGACGGCGTGTCCGTGTGTCAGATACATATCAGTGTCCGACATTACACGACACGTGTTGAACATGCGTCCAATTAAAAAAATAGTTTTTTGAGCTCGAACATAAACCGAACACGGTTGGATACTACTATAATTCATTTGTGAGCATGGGCTGACACGCCAGGAGCCTGAGTTAATTTTTTTTATTTTTTTTCAAATTTTGATACCAACATAAGTCTAAAATCAACCCTAGTTATTTAGTTGGACCTATGCTGTTGGGTCATTTTATTTTAAAAATTCTTCAGTTGATCACAAAAAGAAGAATTAATTGGATAAAAAAATTATACAAACACAACAAAAAGAAATTCAGACATGAAAAGACAAAATAAAAAATTATACAAAAAAATAAAAAAAAATTATATGTATATATATATATTGTGTCTGTGTCTTGAAATTTTTTGAGTTTAATGTGCCTCTGTGTCCGTGTTGTGTCCCGTGTCCAGGTCAATATCCCATGTCCAGGTCAATGTTTGTGCTTAATAACTTATAAACATATAATTACTTGGAGGTATTTCATTATTTTGTTAATTTTCAAAAGTGATGATAATTAATCTTGTCTTTTCATGGTCCATAATTTAAAAATATTTTGTGCAACACACGCTCCCTGGAGTATACACGGTTATAATATATACAAAATCATGCATGCCCATCTACCTAATAATTTTGATTTGAAAAAGATGATTTATAATATGATATTAGAACTTCTATATGCAGGTTATTATTAGTATAGAGTTCAATCATTGTTTACCTCCATTTTTCTAAAATTACATTGAATTTCAACACAAGATAGAGGGACTTATGAAAATATAAAATCATTTATCAGTGCCTAGTATATGCTTCTGCGCATAAGCTTGAAATGCAATATTTGTAACATTTAGTTTTTTTATCATAAGACTTTTATATTGATGAGATTTTTTTTTTATTGAATTGATCTAATCACACTTGGATCATATAATGGGATCCACACATCATGTAAACATGATAGAAGTTATTGCTTCAATTTTGATTAACTCCTCACTTTAGAAGGCCAAAATCAATTTTAATAGACTATTAATATAAAATATATTGTATTATCAACCAATCAAATATTATTATGTATATGACTTTTTAGATAATTATTCACAAGAATAATGACAATGTAAATTTTTTTTACACTAATATTAATTTATATATATTGACAGTGTAAAACTTTTCTATACTATTATCTAATCATATATTATTACATAAATAAAAGTGATTAAATTTTACATCCATTATACTTGAAAAGTTATGCAAATGAGTTGACTTTATTAGATGACATGATAAAAAAAAAATTACACTAACACTGCATATAGCCATATATAGAAATCAAACTTTACTAATTTATCGAAGTATAATTAAATAACTACATAACAATATTTTTTTACCAAAGGTGTATTGAAAATAAGTCCTGTACTAACAGAGAACATGAAAAGATATTGAAAATACGTCGGTCCCAAATTTCAATTTTTCTCACCGTCACCGTTATTAATTAGCATGAAAGATTAGATTCAAGTACGTATGCGGCCCCATATTTTTTTTAGTCAAAATTGAGTTCTCGCTCCATCTGATTGAATCTACATACGATGAATCTCGATTTAAGATACATGCATGTGCACAATACACTCCCTCTTATTATCTAAGCTTTAACAATGTAACCAATGCCAATGAAACCATGGTTTTCAAACTCGAATTGGTGATGAATTCGGTCAAGATATTGAGTTATTGGTTCAACCAATGGATTACTAGTCAAACTAATTAATTGAACCAGATTTATAGGAAAAGATATATAAAAATATAAATAAAATATAATAAAATGACAACTAATTAATATTTTGATACTCTTTAAGTGTTCAAATATACAAACATAAATAAATAACATAAATTCTTAAATATTGTTCACATTTCATAATTACAAATCACAATTGGCAAATTCAAAACATAATTATACAAGCAAACTCGTAAAGTTTTACATCATAAACTCACAAATATGACAATATAAACAAAGTTACTTTTTTTTATAAGTCATATTATAATTTTTTTTAAGATTTTAAAAAAAGACATCATTTAGCCAAAAAAAAACTGTTCCGACTCGAAACGGTTCAAATGGTCGAGTTACCGATTTTAATACAAATTTGACCAAGTCGAATCGAGTCGCACTGATTTCGATGTAAAACTGATCCAAACAATGGGTTGGACCGATTTCATGACCGGTTCATCGGTTTTCCAGTCGAACCGGCCGGTTCGAGCATGTTTTCATTACTATGATTAAAACTCAAATATGTTAAACATTGTAAATTTTACGGATTATTAATATAATTTTACTTGGAAACGGAATTCAATAATCAATGCTAAATGCTCTTAAGTAATGCATTTCAATACATTCTTTTATTATAAATATGTTTTCTATAAAATTATAAGAGGAGTTAGATTAATTGCCTCTTATGATTGCAAATGAACACTCTCAATATATACATAATTTTAAAATATTTTTCTTAACTGTACCAAAAAAAAAATTGTCTTAAGACAAACTTGAACTCTACATTAATTCTCGAACAAGCAAGTCATTTATCATTCCGTCAATGTTAATACTCACACAGACTAATTTCATGTTAGCAATGTTTTTTTTTTCAATGCTAACTTTCGCCGTCTTAAGGTCTTTAGTTTCACACTTTAATGTATTTCTCCGCTGTAGCCACAGCCCAGAATCAATAAACCAGAGGTTTGCATTAAAAAAAGAAGAAGTGTTACTCTGTTAATTATCAATTGATTTTTTATAATTTACATAAAATGCTTAACATGTAAATGATATTTTTCATTAGAAGAATATTTGAAGAGTTAATTTCAATGTACTAACAATATAAAATACTTTTATATATCCAATCAAAATATTTCATTTCAATGATTTTTCTAGGTTGGGGGAAAATAGTCAACATAATTATCATGACTGATATATCAACATATAATTAGATTACTGTACAATAAATTTTTACATTACCAGTAAATAAAAATTAAATCAATTTTTAAATGCATTGAATAAGAGAATTTAACATTTCTCAAAAGGAAAATAAAGTTTATTAGCAAGATTAAATTACTCAATAGATATATAGAATTTATTAATATTATTTTAATATTCAAAAGTAAGCATCTAAGTTAGACACCAACTATATCACCATTGGATAGGATACTAATCCCCACTATTTTTATCTATCCATTAAATACAATAATAATAAAATAAATACTTTACTTAAATATTTATTTTTTAGCATCCCTATAGAATTATAGAAACTCAGGCTTCGCTTTCACTATAAGTACCAACGTGTGCCATGCTGCCATTTGTCCCACATGTTTGGCCGGGACTGCCACGTAAATGTACGGTATTCATTCATTTTTGTGTATAAAACAATTTTTAGAGTTGACTTAATACTCAATGTCAACGCAATCCCATGTAGAGCCGACGTATATCCAAATTAGCCAAATTAGCGTTCCCTTCATGACAGAATTCAATTTTCCATGTATCTGTGGCACGTGTTCCCGCTCCCGAAATTGTCTCGTCTGTGTCTCCAGAGACACCAATTTCATTCCCTCCTTACTTTCTCCTTTCGCCATTACTATCTCGTGGTTTTTTTGGTAACTAGTACTCTTCCATATGTGTGGGTATATATATACGCACACATACCACTCCCAACACCCAATTCCACGCATCCATCTTAGATCACATTATTCAACTACACATATCTACATTGTATCCACAATAGACAATAGTATACACACATATCTAGATATTCAAAGTAACCATGGATTTTGAGAACGCATCTCCTTGTTATTATTCCTCTTCATCACCGTCATCTTCTTCTTCTCAAAGCCAACTCTCACCAAACCCGGAACAATCTCCACCACCAGATTCATCATCGTCGCATGCACGCGTTCACAAGAAGAAAGCTGGGAGGAAGAAGTTCCGCGAGACGAGGCACCCGGTGTATAGGGGTGTCCGCCAAAGGAACGGGGACAGGTGGGTTTGTGAAGTTAGGGAACCCAATAAAAAAACAAGGATATGGCTTGGGACATACCCTACCCCTGAAATGGCTGCTAGGGCACATGATGCCGCTGTCCTAGCACTTAGGGGCACCTCAGCCATGTTTAATTTCTCCGACTCAATTTCTCATCTCCCAATTGCAAGTTCATCTTCACCCATCGATATTCAAGCAGCTGCAGCAAAAGCCGCGATGGCTTTTGCACCAACCAAGGCTAACCCTCCATCTTTTTACTTAGCAGCGTCGTCGTCATCCACTTCCACTGCAACCAACCATTTTGTTGATCAGACAAATTACCCTTGTTTGGTGGATGATAGTAAGGGCCAAGAAAGGGTACTAGAGGGCGACCATGTTGTTGTTGATAACACGTGTACAAAAGATGAGATTAGGAATGATGAGGAGGAGTCCAAATCGATGTTCTTTGACGAGGAGGCATTGTTCAATATGCCTAGTTTGTTAGATAGTATGGCGGAGGGTCTCCTCATAACCCCACCATCCATGAAGCGAGCTTATGATTGGGACGCCGTTGAATGCGAGACTGACCTCAATCTATGGACCGACTAGTTAATTAGACTCCAAAATTTATCCAATAATTAAACCTTGGTATGGTAGATGCGGGATAGTTTCTTTCTAAGTTTATTAAGTGACGTGTTATAGTATTCCACTGATCGATGAAATTAAGAGCAACATAAGTTGATCTTCTTTCCAGTTTCTGATTCTTCATTCTTGTCCTTAATTGCCCTTTCAGTTTTATTTAGAAATAGATCATTCTAATGCACCGTTTGACGCATGTGCGGGATCTTTCGCTTCATGATATGTATAAAACTAACCTAGCTTTCGAATAACTATAATTTTCTTTTAATATGAAGATTTGATTTTTTTTTTTAAATTCTTCCGGGCGCTACCCCGGGTACTTTGGACACACTCTTCGGTTTTAAAGATAAACAAAGGCACGCACGATGTGAGCAAAAACTCACCGCTATTAAATATGAAAAGTGCTACCAAATCCGAAACTTTATAAGAATTTTCTATTCAGAGCAATAATAATCTGTCATGATTCTTTGTTTTTAAATGAATTAATGTATCATATTGTTTTATTTTATCTTACAATTCACAGTAATTTTTATCAAAGATTCTATATATATTTTTATGAAAGTATATCATTATCCATTATTTAATTCATAATTTTGAAATAATACATGGTGATTGGATTGACTGTTAGTGGTAGGGCTCACCTACTAATGCAAAGATGATCAATTATGTTATGTCATGCTGGTACGTATTTATTTAATGGCAAACATTTTGAATGTCTAATATGAAAAATGCTGTAAAGTATGAAAAAAACTAACATACTAATGGCAACGACACTGAAGTTGATTTCCTGTTTTTTTTCCCATGCCCAACCATGAATTCTATAAATTTCCTATTGGAGATCCAATTATATTACAAGAAGTGTATCTCATATCTTTTCATACCCCAGCTAAATAGCATAGCTCATCTATTATTTTTCTTTTGCTGTATATGTCCCAGACGATTATGGTATGATGTATGAATGAAGGCACGGATGATTTATAAGCATTAATCTCTGAAGAGAGAAATAGGTATAATGAAAGAGAAAACGGTTTTAGATTTGGGTAGTGTTATTTGTACTCATAAGATATGAGACATTATGCCAACTCATATTTCATCCATCATTGGATAAGAAATAGACCTTATTTAAGTAGAGTCCACATCACATTTAACAGTAGATGGTGTGCGAATCGACACGGTATTTCATACTTTATAAGTATAATTATCATCTCTTTAGATTTTGTAACTAATAAATCTACAAGAGCGGTTTCAGTCGGTGGTGATTGGATAATAACATCTAGTAGAATATTATTTTTTTAATTACTTCTTTCAATTTAAAATATAAGTCATTTTTAAATTTTTTGTTTGGTGCAAAATATGCATCATTTTCAATTTTTTAAAAAATATTAATTATTTTTTCCTATTTTATCTTAATATTTATAATAAATAAGTATGAATATGATTATTTAATGGAGAGATAGTTTATAATGAGTAATAGAGACTATTTTTACTTTTTATTTTCTGAAAGATCAATGAGTTTTATTTATTATCTTAATTTTCGTACATAGATTTGAAAGATTTATACTGTAGATAGGAGAGAGTATAAAATTTTGTTTAAGTAGATCACACGCCTACCTTGACATACAAATCCATCAAAACCAAATTATGGAAAGGCAAAGTCAAAAGTAGTTATCATGGAAAGTTGGAAACCGACATGCGGTCTATGGCACAACAAATAAATTACTTTGACGCCGGTCTAAAGGGATTCACTATTTGAATTCATAATCTTTTATTCACCAATTACATTGTATAATTCTTGACGGAGGTAAACACAACCAGTCAGCCTTGAATAATTAAACATTTTTTGGTTGTTTATACCGGCACTGACCTATCAGCGATTTGTTCTTGCATATGGTACACATTTGAAAAAACTGACAAATCAATTGAATTAATCAATTGCATTGGTACTTGTCTTCTGTGGACAAGATGCTCATGGTTCACGACCAACAAAAAATTACTTTCATGGTTGACCATTGACTTAGCAAAATGAGAGAAAATAGTAAGAGAGGAAAAAAATAATAAATTTAAAATGTAGGAAAACTCTGGAGAAAGTGTTTTTTCTATTGTCAGGGGAGAAAGATTTGAATATTTCCAATGAAAGTCCAAACAGAAGAGTTTAAGCCCATGAACCAAGTATGGACTAGTGTTCCCCCCTCTACCATTTCGGTCTGGAACAATCTCATGAACAATGATATATGGGCTGTGATTTTAACTTGAACCAGTAAAGTTATACCTATGTCCTGTTACATTTAACACCAATCATTCACCAGTGTCTCCATATTTTTTTTCAGAACTCATCCATTATGTTTCAAGATAAATTCTTTTTTTTTCCTGGGGCCATACAAACATATATAATGAAAAGTAAAATGTGCAATTCAATCTGCTTTCCACCTATATTGGATAAAGAAAGAAAGCAGAAAAAGAAAAGAAGCTATGACTGAGTAAAACTCAAAACAAAAAATCACCTAGGTATAGGTGATCAGGTAATGATAATTAATTTTGAAAATTTAAGTTGCTAAACAATATCACTGGTTCTTAAAGGATATCAGCGAATTTCTATGCGACGACTATTTCATTTGAAATCAAGTTTGGGGGGTTTATGCAAGAGTGGCGAGACGAGGGTGGAAACAAAGGGCAAATGTTGTTGCAAAAAGTAATATTAGATGAACAATAAAATTAAATAATAAATACATTAGACCTTACCACTATTAGATGTGATAAGTGAGTGGAATCAGTGGGGACCACTTATCACATTTAATGGTTATAAGGTGTGTGATGTACATTAATTATGCAATTTTGTTGTACAATAAATATTTTTCTATTTCAACACCTCAAAGTGGGTGTCCAATTAGGATAATCACTTTATTATTATTGGATATAATGATGATCCATACATAACAATGCTCGGAAACAAAGCTTGTTGCAAGTGTATTCTGAATGCTGCTCTCTCAACAGCTTCACGAGCATGAACATCAACCAGCAAGGTGACAGGGTCCATGAGAATATTCACTGTAGATTATTATTGTTATTCTTTTTCTCAATGTCACTAATGTTATCACAACAACCTTTGGGAAGATCTTTTATTAAAGAATATCCTAAGATGATCATTAAACATAGGTTGAGATGAAAACTAGATTCCATTATACAACAACTAGCTAGGCAACTAGTTACTCGTACACAAGTAACGCTTCTCGCTGGTGGAATTTTCATTTTAAATGGATTTTGGAGCACTTCACTTCTCTCTCTCTCTCTCTTACCTGTTAAAGTGACTGAAAATAATTAAAAAATAATAGTTTGTGAGGTATCAATATTATTTACTTCATTTTGTCACGAATCAATTTCTCCCAAAAGCCTAAATTAACGACAGAGATACATGAATGGTTTTATATTCTAATATACTCCTCACACGAATATCTTTTTTGGACATAAAACATAAACTATTTATCATAATTGGGATGATAAGGATCGAGTTCTGACCATTCAATCATAGTGACTTTGATACCATGCCATAAAAATATCTCTCCAAAATCTTAATCAATGAAGAGAGGGACATGAATGATTTTATATTCTAATAATTTTGTATCACATATGTCTTAGTTCCTACAAGCTAAGTAGCTATACTATTAGGGTGGGGGAGCGCAACAGAAGGAGATACAACCAACAAGCTAAGTTAGAATATCTCAACACTGGGCCAAATACCATATCTTGACCCAAAATCTTAAGATAATGAGTCATGGCTCCTCTTTTATTATATTCTATTCACTTAATCTATTCTCAACTAATGTAGGACTTCACCTCTCACACTTAACTTCAACAATCTCTCCTCAAGTGTGAGGCTCACCACATTGCTCTCTCTCATTAGCTGACTGCTTTTCCCAGCACCTGTCATCTACAATCCGTGCCTTTCTGGGAGCCTAGTCCAACCTTGGCTCTGATACCACTGTTAGGGTGGGGGAGTCCAACAGAAGGAGATATAATCAATGGGTTAAGTGAGAGTACCACAATACCAAAACAAATGCCACAACTTGAACAAAAACCTTAAAGCAATGAGTCATGACTCCTCCCACATTACATACTACTCACTCAGTTTATTCTCGACCAATGTAAAACTTCACCTCTCGCACTTAACTCCAACATATTCAGATATCTAGCAATAGTTTATAAAACCATTATTTCGACTGGGCCTGACTTGCTGTAACTAGAGTTTAATCAAGCATAGTTGAGAGGGCAATGAACCTATGGCTTGACTAATTGCTGCATTCACCATGTATTTTTCTCCGTATACTGTTTGCTATAACTAGGAAGAGGGCATAGAATGGTGTACAAATTATTGTTCAAATTAAATTAATTGGGCATGAGGATCGTGACTAGTTCCTATTTTGTGGCCGGACTTATAGCAACATCTTTTCCCGTGCATTTTCTAAGATTCAACGTCAAATGTCAGAAGACTCAATAATTGGAGTATAACTCATACACGTTTCTGGTGTATAGTATAATGTTTGTCTAGTGAGCTTTGTCTTGCTTCATTTGAGTTCCTCAAGTAAAAACCTACTCACCCTTAGGTTATGGCTATTGCTTGTTGCTGACTCAATCGGTTATGGTGAAAATAGTAAAACCACTCATTTGAAAGATCATGCATGATATTACACTAAATTTTGGAAAAAGAAAAAGAAAAACAGCCTAAGTGCATCTAAGCTTATGTCATAGCACTGCATAATTAATGAATAGAGGAGCATCCATTATAGCCTATTATTGAACCATTGATTAAATGTACCATCAAATGATTGAAATTATAATAATGATGCACAAAAAATTTAAAGCAAAGAAATTATCGTGGTCTTAAAGGCATTTGGACCAATATAGCTGGGTGATTAAGACATATTACCTGCTGGTCAGACTATCCAAGACCAAGACATTTATACATGACATATATTAATCCACTAGCCAGATAAGATATAGGGTTAGGGTATCTAGTTACTGAAAAAGGGTGACTTTGATAAAATTGCATTCAAATCTCATATGAAAATTTCACTCGGCCTGGTAAAAAAATCATTGGCACAAATTCATAGAAACGGTAAAACCACCCAAATAAAAAAAGTTGGAAAAGGGTTAAGAATAAATTAGTTAATAGTGAGAAAGCTATGGCAGCAGGGCATGTATCAGAAGATGAAAGTCACTTAAACATCATTGTGCTTCATTCCCCTGAGACATGACCAAGCAGTTAAGATTCCTTAACATTTTTTTTTTTGATAGATAAGATTCCTTAACAATGAATACACAGCATGTCCATCCAAGTGTTAAACTTCAATAATTTACCTTGGCGGTGCACATGGCAAGGACATGGGAAAAAGTCCAGCAACTATCACTGCTTTTCCTGCACATAGCAGAAAAGTAAAGGCCACAAAAGGAAGAAAAAGTCCTCCCCCATGTATTATCATGACGTTTTCTGATTCTGCATGAGGCCAACCATCACTCAAACTTGTTTAGGAAAATGACGCCAAAGGCCAAACCATTCATGTGCTCAGACAATGGTACAAGACAATATTTTACTGTGTGATGGTGAGAAAATTTTGCCTTATTGGTGGGTCTATTAGATGCGAGAGGTGGTACCTTTCCTCAGATTGAGCCGTGGATGCTGTCTGCTACAACTTTTTGGTAATTGATTGCTGCCAACACAGCAGTCAAATGGGTCATGGGGCTCTGACAGCGGACAGGTTCACACACTGTGGTTTGAGGCTCAAATTGTGCATATATATTAGGATGCTATTAACAAGCTTTGGTTCACACAAAGTATGGTAGATATGGGTGAATTCAAGCACTTTGTGATTGTTAAGTTCAAGGAAGGTATTGCAGTTGAAGAGATAACCAAAGGGATGGAGAAGTTGGTCTCTGAGATTGATGCTGTCAAGTCCTTCGAATGGTAATTTTCTGCATTTATCTGTTTGGTCCCCTACTAGATTGAAGCAGAAAAAAGTTATAGTTTTGAGAAGTTTGAAGAAGAAACAGTTTAAAATTAATTTAGTATATAAGCTCAAGTAGCTAAATATTTTTTGATATTTCAATCTTATTTGAGCATCATATAGAGTTCTCATCCATTTTATTTAGCTTTAGTACAATTATCTTTCAAGTGCCTTTACAATTACATGCTTGTATTTGTCTTAAGCAGGGGACAGGACATTGAAAGCCTGGATGTGCTGAGACAAGGTTTCACTCATGCCTTCTTGATGACATTCAGCAAGAAAGAAGACTTCACTGCATTTCAGAGCCACCCGAATCATGTCGAGTTCTCAGCAACATTTTCAGCAGCTATTGAGAAGATTGTGGTGCTGGATTTCCCATCTACCCTTGTCAAGGCACCAGCATGATCCTGAAGAGATAGTCCAGCAATAAGAATTCCATCTTTAAATGTTAAATCCGTTTAGTGCATATAACGTGTGTGCGCTTCTTTCCAGTGTTTGTACTTCAGTTATGGGTTGTCCTTCATGATTTAATTTCTTGCAGTTTGAACTGGTAGTAGTTTCACTAATGAATGATGAACTCTTTTTGCCTTCTAATTATTGGTGGATAGTTTTCGGAGTTAGTCATTGGTAATACCAAATTCCAACTCAGTTTCTAGTCATTGGTAATACCAATTCCAACTCAGTTTCTAATTCATCCGCATATTTATCAGCACATTTTCTAGGCCCCTATAAAATAGAAGAATTTCAAACACACAAATTGTAACATAAGAAATGACTCTGTTTATTTTTGTAGCTTTGCCTCGAAAGGATAAACAGTATGAGCCCTTCAGGCTCACTTATTATCTATTGACTAATAGAGCAGTGTGAGGAATGTGTGAGTAAAACAGTGTGAGAATGTCATTGCTCACTTTGAAAACCACCCAAACAATCCAGGTCCAACATCAACAACAGCATCTTCTACCTTTGGTTTCTTAGGAAGTCCAATGGACAACAGCTTTAGTCAGGGCCTTCATTAACTTTGAGACAATAATGTCACTTGCCTTGCCTGAAAGAGCCTAAACATGAAAAAGCTACTTTCAAGATGGCGGAGAACGAGAATCAACGGGGCTGAACATGCATGCATAGCTTGATGATCCATCGGAAATGATAAAAAATACTTTATGAAAGATGGCCCCAAGTTAGATTCCATGTCAAAAAGGCATGAAAAAATCTCAAAAAGAAAAGCACACAGATTGCCACAAAAGCAATGACCTTTTTCTAGTGGAAAAATAATATTAAAAAGGGTCATTAACCACTAACCAAACACGGGGCCAACTTGGAAATCAATTTCAAAGTAGTAGATTCTCTGGTTCTCAACTTTATGCCTTGCTATCTAGTCTCATCCTGATAGAAAAAACCCCCCAGGACTCAAATCAAGGGGATGAACATGAAGCCATTCAAGAAACTCCATGTACGTAATTCCTTGCTTCTCTTCAATGTCATATTGGGTACTTGTATGGCCCAGCATAATGACGTAAGCTACTGTGGTGATATCAGAACTCAAATGTCTTTCTTGCATCCAAATTCTTCCATGTCTTCATCTCTATTAAGTAGCATCACCCTTTGCAGATCTCAGAACCTCTACTTGAGAACATCTCTTGGCCTTTTCCAAGTTTCTTCAGTTGATTACGATGCCAGAATACTAACCATCTCTCACTCTTGTTCTTCTTCTCTCCAATACATTTCTCCTCTAGCTGTCACTGCTGGTTTTTCTTCTCCTCCAGAGCCAAACTCACTTCTTCTCTTCAACTGCTCAAGCAGAAGAAGAGACTCCATTTCACCACTCATGCATGACTGCACAGGCTTACATGAATGTGGGGCTGCTGCTTCAACCTCTTCTGGGATTCGAGAGCATGAGAATATGCCTTATCCATGTTTAGTTATTGAAGATCTGCAAAAAGTTGATAAGGGGTTTCATCCTGCACATTGGAACTGCTCTCATTACAGCTGGATACACGGAAGTTCTTCAGATGGTGAAGGATACAAGCTGGGGACAAGGATGTCTTTTGACATTCCAGGTCATGTACAGGATCTATGTAAAGAGTGTGAGAAGCCTAATGGCAACTGTGGCGTTGGCTTGAAGTGCTTGTGCCACGCGCAAGAGTGCAGTGACTACCTTGATCATTATCATGTTCAAAGCTTTTTTTCATTTTGCTTCCACTTGTTTTAATTTTTTCTTTTTTTGTACTGTGTTTTAATTTATTTTGATTCCACGCAAATAGCTTGGTGACTCTCATGATGTCTTTTGTGAAGAAGACAAGCTCATATCCGAAAGTGGGTCCATAAAATCTATTGGTAGTGTTCTTTTATCTCTCCTTTCTTTCATTTGTGCTGTAGCCTTTTTCATGGATGTCTAACCAAATCTTAGCTCGGGACTCTGCTTGTTCTTTTATTATTTGCTATCTTATGTTATAAACTTTTGGTCGAATCTAATCTATTGATTGTAACTGGCACAATTATGATATCTACACATATCAGAACCTCTGTTTAGTATAATGAGCCTGTTAAAAACACATGAAAATCAAATTCCCGGTGATCTTTTTATTCAATGACGTGTAGACATTTTTTTCTCCCTTTGTACACCTTTTTTGTAACTTTTAAATTACTAATTCCAGAAGGAAAAAAAAAATCCTCATATCCTTACTTAAACTGAGACTAAGATGAAATAAAACATAGAATAAAAACCCACTTTAGTCTCTAGTGAGGGATAAATTATTTCATCAGATTTAAGAATTTTCATATTAGTTCTTAAATTTCACAAATAGGAACAAGTTAGTCCTCCGTCAGATTATTATTTGATCTGTTAACAGAAATGTCCACGTATTCTATTAATTTGATTACATACACTGTCAATTTTTATGGTGAGTCATAACTTGCCTAACTCCTTTGTTCTGCATAGAACAAATGACAATTTAAAGTCAAAATTTTTTTTCTGAGTAACGAGTTATAATAAGAGAAGATGAAGAAAAAAGATCTAAACAATTTTATTTACAGGAGTGAGACAAGTTGAGATCAGCATGAAAACTAATAGTACATGTAAACAAGTTAATGATATGTATAAATAAATTAACATTATAAAACTCAAATGATAATTTTGTAAATGGACTAATTTGTCTCTATTTATAAAATTTAATGGATTAATATAAGATTTTTTTAAATTTGAACGGCTCATTATAAATCTGAAGGACTAAATTGAAATTTTAATTTAAAATATAAAGAGCTTGATAGAAGTCTTGGCAAAAAAGTAAACACATTCTAAATTGCAGACTGCCCATTAAAAAACAGAAGCAAACAAGTGTGCAGTGATTTTTTTTTTTTTTTCTGATATGTGTAATTGTCACTAGGCAATCTAGGCTTGACTACTCAATTTCATCATTGAGCACTCTCAAAGGAATTAATATATAAAACAGATTATGAGACTAATCGTGGTTAGTCCTGCACAAAATGGATGGTAATGAAAGTATTAAATATGATGCATCTATCCATCTAAGCTCCGAGGAATTGCAAACCAAGTAGACTGAAAATGCATATTGTAAGTAATAGAAGAAATCCCTTTTTTTTTTCTCTCAACAAACTAGATGTACGGACTCCACCTCCTTTACAGGTGCTCAAAGTCTTGGTTCTGGATTAACCTTGCATCCTGCAAGGAAAACAGTCCTTAAGTTTGTTCACCATATTCAGACATAGAATCATTAGAAGATTTTAGGAAAAATCTTAAACTCTGAATCGTTTAGCAGAAAATTCAGTTTTATGTATAGCTCAATACCATTGAACTGTCCAAGTTGGAACCAATCTTACGTAGTGAATTACTGCATCGTTGTTGATAGTTAATTGTCTGAAGGATCACCCCAGCCAATGGTGCGAGTTGATTCATTTGCTGCCAGGATTCCCTTTCCAAGATTGGAAGTATAGGCAACAGTAGCAGTAAGTTCATCCAAATGTGTTAAAATAAGGTGCACAGTACTATAATCTGATTTCAAGTAAGAAAAGGGGAATGAGATTGTTGTTACATGAAATTCAAGCCCTTTTACTATGCACAATTGTCACGACCTGATTTGGGAATATGACCGGCATGTGAGAAATTCCGTCCCTATGTGAATCTCGTGATCGCTAAGTCGTACTAAATGCATATTTTAACCATAAAATCCATTTCCCAATATAAATTAATTTGTAATTTCAAATCATCATAAACATGAATATACTATTTCATAAAAAAAAACTATAAAATTGTAGTTGTATTACAAAATAAGATGAGTTGCTCTGTTACAAAAGAATCATGAAACTATAATTCTTTAAACACATAATGAATGTAAAATCATGGTAAGCAAAATGCAAAATATGCATAATATGGGACCCTGCTCGTAAACCACTGGAGCACTTTACAAAATAACAAATGCTTCGCACCAAGGTGAAGTTCACCCAAATTGAAGAGCTACTGAGTCTGCTGAGGAGGAAGCAGTAGCTGTATCTATAGGGGGAAAGGAGAGGAGGGTGAGTTTTATTTTAAAGCTCAGTGAGTAGATCTTCATCAACCAAATATGGGACAAGAAAGGAATTACATAAATAATAATAATGCTCAAAACATTGTTTACATATATAATGCATAAAAACTGAAACAACACTAGTTTATAAGCAACATAGAGAACCTATTCAATTTCCAAGGAATTTCAAAAGGATAGATTATCCATAAACTACAAGGTGATGCTGAGTCCCTTGCGAACAAGAGCACCTATATGAGAGGTTTTAACTGTCCCTTGCAAACCGTGTCCTTCGTAGACTAATCTGGAAAAAGATAATTTCTCTCTCATCAACACTTGGTATACCAAGGTTAATGATTTAATTATCATTAATTCACAGTCATGTTCCTCTTGATAATTCCTTATTCTAAAATCATGTTGGAAATACAAAGGGGATTCTAGCAATCTAGATTTATCAATTCTTAATCATCGTATATCAATCTACTTCAACAATCTCAAGTGCCTATTGCTAAAATCTTATCATCATAACTCAAGTCCAAAACCATGAAATAAGTCATGTACTAACAATTATATTTCAAATATTGGCCCATGCATTTTTAAAATCATAGATTTTCAGGAGCAACTCCAAAATGTATTTTCTAGTTCTTGCACATTTATGTATATAGTTTTATATCATGTCAAATCTCAAGTTTTAGTTTGCTAAATGCTCAAACATGTTACAAAATATATTTCTAATGATTAAAATAAGGTTATAGGATCAAATTCACTCATCTGGAGGGGTAAAATATGAAGTGCCAACACCTAGAGAGCTCTGGGAAACAAGGGTGGCGCCAATGTCTGCCATTGAGTAACAAAACCAAAGATTAATCTTGGATATTCTCTAAATAACTCTAAAACAACTTTATGAAGTTTGGAAGAGCACCAAAACTTGATAACTAAAAACATAAATACCCCACACTTACAAACATGGAGGAATGGAGAGAATGATGACATAAACCAATAATAATCACTTACCTTGAAACTTGGAAGGGGTAGATTTGAGTGGGAATGAAAGTTAAAGGGTTGGAAAAGGGCTGAGATGCAGGGTTTCAGTTTCTATTGCTCAAAATGCGCATGGGAGGGTGTTTATATGGGGGTGGAGATCTCATAATTCGAAATTGTCACGACTCGATTTGGAAACGTGACCAGCACGTAGAAAATCTCATCTCCACCTAAGCCTACTCGGTAATGCGACTTTCTAAATGCATAATATAGCATAATATTATTCTTAAAACATGATTTTCTTCTAACTCATTATCATTTTCTCTAATTAAAACACAATATTTGAAATCATAAAAACTGAAGCTTTCACATATAACTCCAAAAACATTTTGGTCATGTTCTGAAAATCAATTTAAGACTTGAAGACTGAGTCATGAATACATTTCTAGCCCATTACATAAACCTATTAACCATAGTCTATATTCTAAATACATACTTAAACTCTAGAAACATAAAGTAAAATATATAAACTTCAAAAATAACTACAATATCTGAGAATACATGCGTGACTCGGATCCTACCTATAAGACTATTGAGCACCCTAAATCTAACATAGGCCTAATCTATGCCATACAGCAATGTAAAGTTCACCAAAAGATAGTTGCGACTACTGGATAGGTGACAAAAAGGCATCTTTACCTGCAATTGTGAGAGGAAGGGAGAGAGGTGAGTCAATGGACTCAATGAGTGGATTTTCATCCATCACCCACATAGGACAACCAAGAAATATACATGATACAATATACATGTAACAAATATAAACAATTTGATATTTACATACATAACCATATAAGAAAATACTTTTCATTCCAAGTTATCATAAAAAGAAAACATTTCTAAATTTAAAATCTATCATGAAATCATTTTAGCTGGGGTGCGGTAGGGTATTGAGAAACAGTATTTGCTGAACGTGATAAATACATACATAATAATAAAAGGTATAAAATCATAACGGCCCCTGAAGGACAAGCTGTAAGGTACCTAGCTAGATCTCATTTTCTATATATGCTGGGGCCGATATTGTTCTCTAGCGAATAACTTGGTGCCAAGGTTAACAATCTCATCACAACCATTAACTAACTGTCTGTTTTCTTATCTCTACCGGTTAAACTAGTTTAACAAAATCCATAACTGGAGGATGGGTGCTCAGTCCCTCGCGAACAAGAGCCCTAACTGAGAACTTAAAACTCTTAAATTCTTAGTAATTTGAGAGTTTTTGATTCATATAACTCTAACAATCTAACTTTTGTATAACTATGATTATGAAAATCGTGCCCAAGGGATCATCTACTTGTAGGTATTTCGATTTCAAACCCATAGAATATGTATTTGGTAGTTGCTATGAATTATACTGAATTCCGTACCTCTTGATGTCATAATGCTAAAGTTCTAAATTCATATATTAAGCTAACATATTTTTCATATACTTGATATCTCTAATTTTATAGTTCAAAATACTGGAGTTCTAAATCATGAAACTCTGAAATCATACTTCAAAAACTAAAGCATATTCTTGTCACGACCCAATCTTGGAATGTGACCGGCACGTGAGAAATCTTGTTCTCACATAAGCCTCGTGACCTGTTAACTATTTCTACGCGCATGCTCTGTTCATAAAAAAACTATAAAAACTTAAAAATTTCTCTTTTTCTACATATAAATCACTTATTCTTTAAATTCAAAATAAATAAAATAATTGAAATAATCAGGTCTATTGATTCATAACCTATCTCTGAAGTCTGAAACCATAATACAATATAAAATTAGCTTTGTTTCAAAATGTTCATGAAATTAATACAAATATGTCTTTAAATACAAAATATGAATATACCATCATAGTATGCTAAATGCAAAATATGATCGAAGGTCCAGGATGCCTGCATCTATACTGGAGCACTCTAAACTAAATTGACAGCAGGACTCACCAACTGAAGCCTAGTGTCGCTGGAAGAAAGGGTTTGAAGATAATCCATAACAACTGCTCTATCTATAAAAATAAAAGAAAGAGAGAAGGGTGAGTTTTGTTACCAAAACTCAGTAAGTGAATCCTCACCTGAAACCCTCTTTTATAGGATACCAAAGAATAATGCATAAAATTATAATAACATCATTAGTACTCCAAGATTATGCATAAGCTCGTACATATGTATAGAAATTAGTATTTCATAAAATTATAAAAACATTTTCCTCAAGTTACTTTCATACCTGAAATCATATAAACCCATAGTTGAGTAGCTCCTAAAGAAACAGTAATCTCTACTTTGGTTATGCATAATATATGTGACGTAACAAAACTCTGAATGTGAGTCTCTGGTCACATTTGGGCATTACATATCACCGTCCCCAATACGACAAAACTCTGAATGTAAATCTCTGGTCACATCTGGGCGTTACGTATCACCGTCCCCGGTGTAACAATAAATTCTCTGGATATAAATCTCTATAATCTCTAGCCCAGGCAACTTGGTACCAAGGTTAATGGATTAACTACCATTAACACACAACCTGTTTCTCTATAGCTACCTTTTAACTTAATTAAATACATTCATCCATATTTGGAAATCCTTAAAACGTTTTAATTCTCTGTGAGCTCTGAATCTTTGTAACTCTCTAACAGTTTGACCTTAGCATACCTGTGACTATGAAATCATACATGATGATTTGAAGTCCATAGAATATGTATCTGCCATCTGTTCTGAGTTATACAAGATTCATGCTCTAAAATCCTTTTATTTCTGAATTTCTAGATCATCCTTTACCAACAATAAACTCTGATACTCTGAGAGCTCTGAATTCACCTGATTCGAACAGTCTGACCTTAGCATATTCGTGGCTATGGAATCATATCCAAGGGATCACCTTGTGTAGACATTTATGATTTCATATCTCCACAGAATATGTAGTCATCAACTGTTTTGAATCTCATGAAGATTCAAGCTCTAAAAACCTTTTGATTAGTTATCTAAAACATATCTTAACTATCCAACCTTTCATAATTAGAAAACTCAATATCATGCTTCAAAATGGCAAAGCTTGCAATCAAAATTCCATTTTCTTCTCTAAACTGTATATCTAGGTATAAAACCATTTCATTCATATATATATACACTAGTTTCATAATCCGTTAAAACAACCATAAAAGCCTCTAATACTTACATATATCATCAATTCTATATGAAATCAATATAGCAAACATGGTCCTATGAGTTTTATCAAAAACCAGTTTCATGCTCTAAAACCAAGGGTTCTAAAACCTATGAATCCACAGAAATCTCAAACTTCTTTGCAGAAATCTCTAAAACTAAGCCGTAAACAATATCTTTATGAAAATAACTTTAATGCATAACATAGGGATCACAGATGCAAATCCACTCACCTGGAGGGATAGCATCCACAAGGACAGCATCAACAGGACACTTGGAAGCAGAAACAATAGCAATATCTGACCTATATGCACCAAAGCTCTAAATCATCTTCTAGATAGGCTATCCTCACCCTATTCCTGGTGAAGGAACTTCATGACACAAAACCCATGGAAACACCCCAAGAACCTTAGAGAATCAAGGAAAAATGAGCAAAACCAAGAGAACAACATACCTTAAAGCCTTTAAGGATGAAGATTCCAAGCTATACTTGAAGAAATTGGAAGAAAATAGAGTTTTTGGGGGTGAAAACCACATTTTCTGGGTGAGAACTTGAGGTTAGGGATCAGAATGGGTGTGTGGAGTGTTCTGGACCCTGAAGTAGGGGTTTTTATAATTTTGTTGACCAATGAACGCTGCAGCACTCGCCCGAGAGTCCAAAAGTCACTCCTTGCACTGCATTATTGTTCTATTGACCTCTGCAGCGGTCTCCAGAATACTCTCCAGAATACACTTAACTTTAAAACATAAATGTAAATAAAGAAATACCTCTCATTTAGATTTAAGTAAAATATCAACAAAATCAAAATTCCAACAATTCAGAATCCAAATTTTTGGTTTTAATTCAAATTCAAAAATTCTTATGATTCTATAAAATTGTAGGCTAAAAATGAAAGGTTTAAGAGTTTCATAAAATTCATTAAAAATTACTATTCAACTCATTTTTCTCTAGGGAACCATTTGTGATACCTGGCATATACGTGGCAGTGGATAAGTTCTGTTTTGCCCTAAGGTCCTCTGGGATCCACCCATGTTGCTAGGAAAGCCTCGAGATGCCCGGAGGACCCTTAGTGCAGCTGATGTGGTGAACTGTCACTGCTATAGCGGTCATAGTATGGTGACCGTGGCATTTTGGGCATCAGGGGGCTGCTATAGCGGTCATAGGAGTGTGGCAGCGTGTTTTGGGTGTTCTGGGGACTGCTATAATGGTCATGTGTGTAGTGCAGCACCTGTTTTGGTCTTTGGGGACTGCTAGCGGTCGTAAGTGGGGGGTAGACCGCTATAGCAGTGTCAACAGTGCACATACAGTGCAAAACACATTGTTTCACGTTAGTAAGACTCCCCAACCCTTTTTAAGCTCTTCCAACTCGAGATTTTACCCCAAAACCGAAATCCCTCTCTTCCCAACTCTCTCCTACTCCTTCCTCACATAAATCCTCTTCAATCCTTCTTCCTCCAAGAGATTAAAGGTGAGATTTATGGGTTTTGTTGTCTCCATCCTTCTCACTTTGTATCCTGGAGTTTGGGTTTGTTGTTTGTCTCTATTGTTGTTAAGTGGGGGTGCTCTCCTAATGTTGTTAGAGTTATGTTTGAGTAATCTAGAGGTTAACAGAGACTAATCTTGTGTTTTGTGGCTCTAATGGCAGATGTTGGTGCCATTCCTTCTCCTTGGAACTCTGTTGAGATTGACATCACCATTCCCTCCTCTCCAAGTGAGTGGGTTTGGAACCCATGACTCCTATACTGGTCATTAGAGCTCATTTCTATCAAATTATTATTAATTGCATGGTTTTAAAGAGATTTCAAGAGCTTAGAGTCTCCGTTGATATGTTATAATTATTGAAATGGTGAATTCCAATTAGAGCATGAAACATTTGTTTTATTACAAAATTTTGGGATCATTATTGTTAAGTGATTTTATCACAAGAGCTAGAGTATTACTATTATATTTTTGAATTAAGATTTCCATGATAATATTTTGAATAAACGATTTACAAATCATAGAGTTGTGCTTAGAGAAACACTAGAATATAGATTTAGAGAAAATATTATATTCATTGGTTTAGAGACTAAATGTTAGCTATAGAGAAATAGACAGTAAGTTAACGACTGAACCCAATCATTAACCTTGGTACCAAGTTGTCCCAAGAGGACAATCTCATAGAGTAGAGAACGAAGCCTATTTAGGTGTCCACATTAGATCCCCGATAGATCATAGAGAATAATATTTCGGTTCTTGAGGTACCATAGAGTAAAGATTCCTGTTTCTCTCATAAAGTATTGTTATTATAATTTCAAAGAAATTTTTATTTAAAGCTTTTACTTTCACATGTGTATTAGTGTGATTCCAGAGATTATTGCATCAATTGATTTTAATTATTTGTATATGATTATCTATCTTCTTGGTCGTCCCATGAGAGGATTATGGGTGAGGACCTGCTCACTGAGTTTTAGATGAAACTCACCCTTCTCCCTTTCCCATTACAGCTGTTGTAGACGCTGCAGGTTCTCCTATTCTGCCTCTACCCCCTGCAGTAGAGATTTATTGATTGGTGAGCTTCACTTAGTGTGAAGTCCTCTATTTTGTTTTTTTTTTGTTAAGAGATAGAGTGCTCTAGTTACATAACGAGCAGGGTCCCGGATCATAGAGATGGATTAGCATTATTTTATCATGATTATTTTGTACCTACACAATTATAGATTTCATGTATATTTTTGTATAGAGAGCAATTCATGTATTTCGAACCTCAGTGATATGTTTAGAGGTTGAAATGGAAATGATTGATTTTATTACTTCAGAGATTTGCGTTAAAGTTTGATTATGTTTATGTTTCATGGGGCAAATAAGTTATTAGAGATGAGATGATGTTATACAAATGGTTTTACATTAAAATATACATATAGAGGAATGAAAAAGTCACAAGGCTTACGTGGGGATGAGGATTCCCCACGTGCCGGTCATGTGCCCAAGTCAGGTCGTGACACCATTACCGGTACTTTTGTTCCCAAAATTATGACTCTATCATAGAGCCCTCTAAGGACGTGTAGGGTCCAGACTTAGTGAAATTCGAGACCTAAACAACCGATAAAGGTGACTGACATTGTTTCTAATTCAAAATTTTTTTTTCTAATCTTTTTATTTAAAACCTAGGGTATTATAATTCTGTTCAACATTTTCCCAAAATATATCAACATATACTCTAAAAACATAATAGGAAATTCTTAGTTTAGCAAATTGGTAATATCTTAAATCCATAAAAGCATAGTTATAAGCTTTTGGTAAACTTGCAAAAATACATATTTTTCCAAAATAGTTTCTTGAACATATATAACACTTTCATGGCACACAACATTTCAAATCATAGTTCCATGATTTTCTAAAACACATTTTTATGCTAAAATCAAGAGATTGATAACTCTTTCAAACTAGGCATATTTGCAAAATCACATTTGTATCATATCTCTACTTGTAAATTCATCTCCATAAATATCTTCATCTCTAATTTCATGCTTAACAATCATCATGCATAAAACATACTCATAATGACTGAAAATCAGGTCAAGAGTTTGAACCCACTCACCATTAGAAGTCAAGAGTATGTAGGCACCATTAACTTGACCTTGAAAGCTTGGAATGACATCAAAAACTGCCATAGAGCAACATAGACTCATGATCAAACTCTAATCACATCTAGATAACTCTAAACAACTCTAACAACATTGGGGAAACACCCCTATTTGACAATAATGGAGAAACTATAACACGCAAACTCTAGAACATAGAAGGAAGGAAAGAAAAGAAGCATAAACCATAGATAAACTCTTACTTAGAGGTTGGGTGAGCTAAGATTGATGAAAGATGAGAGTAGGAGGGAGGAAAAGGGGTTAGGGTTCGGTTTGGGGTGTTTTCCCTGAGTGGAAGGGTATATATAAGGGTGGGATATCTGTAAATGAAACTACGTCATTTTCTACTATATTGACATCAGGTTCACTCGTTGCAGCGAGCTTGCCTAATGCCTGAGACATAGCTTGGCTCGCCCACCCGTTGCAGCGAGTCTAATCTACATAAATCTACAGAACCTGTACTGCAACATGGTTTCCTACATTCGGGGCTTTTTCAATAAAGCTGGTGATCTCGGGGAACCCTAAGGCCATACCAAACTTGCCCAGGGACACATGTATCCCAGGAATCACAGAAACTATGTCGTTTTGGCACTGTTCATGCATTGAGAACCCTCGCCAGGCGGGCTTGTGAGCCTTACCTGGCGGGCTCACATGTTCCAAAACCCTTCCAAAAAATCAAGTTTACCCTAGTGAGCTCCAGCCTTCGTCTGACCAGTTTATCGAGCTTCGCTTAGCAAGATCATTCATGTTTTCCCGGTGAGGTTAGAAAAATTCCCGAGGGCCATCCCTGTATAAGGGGCTTACCAGGAGAGCCTGCTTGACAGCAGTTTTGTTTTGCACTTTTGTTGTCCTTTACCTATCCGAAGCCTTTTTGGCATCACGAGTAGGTCTCAGAAATCCTAAGATTGTCCCAAACCCAATTAGAGACATGTGGACCTAAGGTATTACAACAATGGTGATCCTAGTACTCATCATGCGATTACTCCAGTTAATGCTAATTAAAATAAGGTACAATTGCAACAAGTGCCTAAATAAAGCTTTGGTTCGGAGTGGCCTTAACATATAACTGGAAGCATGATGGTGGAAAAAACACTACCCTTTTCATTTTGGGTATTTTGACTGGTTTCTTATATGATTTGACCAATATATTTGAAATTATCCAAATTCAATTCAAAGTAAGTCCAAGTATATGTATAACCATTATGCTCACCACATCTAGTAGTTAAGTGAGCTCCTTAATTGCATTCAGTCAAGGATTTGTTTCCTGATAGTATGTATGGAGAGAGTCTTGTGGTTAAAGATAAAAGACTCACGTATATGACTCTTTAGTCAAAGGGGATTAGTCACATTTTCAGTCAGTGAATAACGTGACTTCACTAAAAACAATTGAGCATAAGTGTGGGGGAGTTGATTGGTAAGTGGGGAATCTTCTATGTATATACTTAAGTATTCTTTTTTTGCTAGGCAACTGGCTTGGGTTGTTGCTAAGATTATCCCATATAAACCATTGCTGTTAAACTTGGGCTGGCCCTATTAAATTTGATTCAATTAATAGTGCTAAATCATATTCCATCATGCTGTAAAACTCGCTTATTAGCGACTGGATTAATACTAAGCTCTTGTTAAAAAAAAAAATAAGGATAGTGAGCCCAAAAAACAAAAGTAGGTAGGCAACTATGGGGATCGGGGTCCTTCACAAAATTTAAAAGAAAAAGGCACCCCAAAATTTAATGAAAGAAAAATAAATACACTTTATGAGGAGAGTTAGCTCACTTAATTATTTTTGTATTAATTTTATATCTTGATATAAAATGTTTTTTGGCTAGTGGATCGTAAGTAATTTGTCGTAAGCACTCTCTAGGACATATACTAAGTCTAAATTAAAATAAGTCTTTTTTAATTTATATTTTATAATATAGAAAAACCAAGTTTATCTAAGTTAAAAAATTGTATAATTATAACGAAATAAAAACGATGAGAGAAGTTCTTTTATTTACTTTTAAAATTACTTTGCATAAAACTGGGTAACCGACGATTATTTGCAAAAGAAATTACGAACTTTACTATGATATACTATGCACGAAAAAGTGGCAATGAAAAACGATTCACGATCGCTATTGACTTCAAAAAAAAAAGGAACTCTTTCATTCCTAGTGTATTAATATTAAAATTTATATATACTTCCATCAAGAAAAAACAAAATTAAAAATTACACATAAATTAATAGACATAAAAATGTTATATACAAATCAGTAATTGAAGGACCATACTTTAATGATTGTTGCGTGATCGAATTGCTAAATATTAAATAATAGTTAACGTAGAATAACAGTATGTTAGTTGTTTGCTACAAACAGGGATTATCTTGTAACCAAAATAAAAAATCTATAGTCATGATTTAAATTCAATTACTGGTTTTTTTTTTTTAAATGGGTGATAGGTAAATATCTCTTTCAAGTGTTTCATAAGTGTAAAAACATGTCCAGGACCTTGGCTGACGAGCTTCTTCGACATCTAAATTTTTATATTATAAAATAATGCTAGCTGTTTATTATCACGTGTAATTTCAGCTTTTGATTAGGAAAGATAAAAAGTTTTGAGTATACACGCACATGCTGGCGTCACATTTTGGGAAATGGTGGCTGAGTTCTGATGAAACTGACACCAACTGCAGAAGTGCTCGCAACGCCAAGAACTACCCCTGTAAGGTTGTAACCAATGATAGTTGCAGGAGCTTTTTGGTGCCAAAGTAGGTAATTGTCAAGATCTAGCTTGACTGAACTAGGAGTGCTGAAAGTTGGAGGGAGGGAAGAAGAGTTTGAAGAAGGGATGTGGTCTGCCATGGATCAAGAGAAGAGCTCCGACACCATGTAAGGGGTGCAGCCAGTGACAAGGTAGAAGCAAGAAAACGAAGAAGAAAAGAGGAACAGAATCTTGTGTATTGTATTGTATTGAATGTTACCGAGTTATGGTACACTGGGGAATATATAGCGGTGGTTGAGTGCATATGATAACAAACTGTAACAAAACTTAACTAAATATAACTAACTAAAGGGTATACTCTTATCAACCCCAATATTCCATATTAAAAATTATGTAATTTTAATATATTAAAAAATAAATATATTTGATTATAAATAAATTATAGTATCTTTTAAGAGTGACTATCAATATAAAATAGAGAAAGTAAAAAAGAAGAGATTTCTTCTTCCATAGAAAAATTGACTGTTTATATGTTACTCTATAAATTTAATTTTGATATATATAGATATTGTAAGAAAATTTTGCACAATCACATCAGTAAATATTTTATCAAAAAAATATTAATAAATACATGATTAACTTTGATTATTGAAAGTGTTTATTATATGTCACTCTATAGATTTAATTTTGATATATATAGATATCTTAAGAAAATTTTGTAGAGTCACATTAGTAAATATTTCATCAAAAAAATATTAATAAATACATGATTAACTTTGATTCTTGAAAGTGTATATAAAAAATATCTCATGATTAGAGGCAAATCTCTATGCCTAATGAAAAATATTATTTGTACCCATTATTTGTGAAATACTGTACCAACACATTCCTATCTAATATTAGATAGGGTATAGATCTCACTTAGTTTATAATTCATATCTCATTTAATGGTAAATAAAAATTTATCAATATAATGTCTCACAAATTATAAATATAAATAACACTACTTATACCTACAAAAATTAGTTATTGTTATTAACGATGGGTATCTTAGGTTTGCCTAAAAACGAGGGAGGCTGTAAATACATTATAATAAAACTCTTATATTTTTTATTAATGTTTTGGGTCTAATAAAATAGTTTTAATGATGAATATATATGAGTTGAAGGGAGAAATTCTTCCTTGAAACTTTCCGTCACCTGAGAACAGTGTGTACGCTCAATCCCATCAATTTATGCTGGCGGAGCTACGGAGAATGATGAAGTCCAGGTTGATTTATTTATGCTGGTAGAATAATTTAGGGTTTTGTTAAATGAATTTAATTTTTTTATCAAAAAAATTACAACTAGTTTTTAGGCCAGATTTTTTTCAGAAAGCAGCTTTTATTTTTTAATTTAATTTTAATATATTAAAAGCATAAAACACTTTTATATTATTATTCAATTAAGATATTTTATTTACACGACTTTTAATGACCAGATAAGAGAGTTGATTATTAGAATGAACGTGACAATATATGGTTGAATAATTATATAAAAATATATATATACTATCAAGGTATAAAAATTAAATCATTTACTTTTGTATAGATTATTTCAATAAATTGGATCATATATTTCTAAACATATTTTTATTTTTAATGTTTTAATAAATTTATCAAAATACAAGTCAACAAATTTTGTAGTTTAAGGGTTTCTTAATCGCAATACTGTCATGGAGTAGAATATATATATCAAAGAAAAAAAGACAAAAAAAATAGTTTAAATTTTTAATTATTAACTAGATATAAGTATTTTTCTTATCAAATAAAAAATTAATTTTTTATACTTTAAGATAATATATTTTTAAAAAATTGTTATAAATTTGTTATTTTTTTAAAAAAAGCAAAACTCTTCACTCGACTTTAACATTAAAAATTTAATATCAAGATATAAAATTAATTTTAATATATAGCCAGTTAACCAATCATATTGTTTTTATATGACTTTCATCGTTGTTACGAGTAAGTGTCAAATTAATACCTTCAATAATACGATTTTATATATATAATTAGATAACACTATAAAATTTTTACGGTACTAATAATATTATAACAAAATTAAATTACTTTTAACAATACTATCTTTATTACTATTTAGCTACTGTTGGGAGTCAACAAAAGTTTTGAATGATCACTCGTTAGCTATCATTATTAAGTTTTATCGACATTATTAGTCACAGTAGAAAAATAACATGATGAGGGTATTACTCTTTTTCTTGTGGTGCATGTATCAGCCTTCCGCTAGAGACTGCAGTACCTGATCTTTTTCTTCTAAGGTGTTTCTTTTAGATGTTTTCGGTTGCTTTCGAAAAATAATTCATTTAAGTCATTGGTCTTTGTGGGTGAACCAATTTACGCCAATGATTAATAAGTTGGTGGTTGTTATTATTATTATTATTATTATTATATTATTATTATTATTATTATTATTATTATTATTTGTTAATCATTACTTTCCACAGTTCAGTGAACTATACTTTTAAGAATAAAAAATTAAAATAACTTTAAAGGGATCAATTTCACCTAATTCACAATTTTGGTGGGACTAATCTATTATTTTTTTTTAGAGAGATTAATTTATCCGACGTTTTAAATTGATAGAGAATTATTATATTCTTTGGGTATTTTTTTAGAGGGATCAATTTATCTAAAATAAAATTTAAAAAATATCAATTTTAGAGTACATTTTGTCTTATTTTAGAATAAGAAAAATGCTAGACATTTAAATTCAATTTTTCCATAAAATAAGTGCCAATGATAGGATGAGAATTTTCTGTCACTAAATTATGTCTCATTTTCTGTCCCTTCAATTATTCATTGACATGTAAAAAAGATATATTGTATATTTGATAACTTATTAATTTTTAAATATACTTTAATTTTTAGTTTTACGCATAGCAATAAATGATTTGAATGACAGAAAATGAGACATTATTTGAGATAAAATATTTAATGATATGGTAGAAAAAATAACTTTTAAATGAATAAGTGGCACTATCACTACATTTAACCTAATAGGCCACGAGTATGTATTGTGTACAAAATTCCAATTACTTTATTACTAAAAGACCATTTGGTGAGTAATTTTTCCCTGGGCTTTCTTTCTGTGCAGCAGCGCTAATAGCAAACATTTGTTTCGATGAATTTTATTCAGGACTTCAAATCAATAAATGAAATGTTGTGTTCATTGTTCACATAATATCACAGTTCTCTACGCAGCCATCAGATGCATGTTCAAATTTCTGTCGAACTCCAAAATCATAATTTAAATAAAAGTTATAAGAGATGAGTTTATTCCAAATTATAGATTATTACTAAAACTTTTTTTTTTGTTGAAGCTGTAGCTAGATAAATGATGATAATAAACCGTGTATATACGTGCTTGTGTGCACTTACGCTTTGCTTGTTAAAGGAAATAAAGAGGAAGGATTGGAAAAGGAAAGAAAGTGAGAGGAAGGAAATGATCTTTCATCATTTGGTGCAAAGAAAATTGGGAGGGAAAAGATTAAATAGTGCCAAAAAACCTGTGGAATCCACCCAAAATTTTTCGTCTCCCATATAAGTAGAAAAATATGAAAGAAATGAGTGATATTTATATATTTCAAAAATACACACATTCATTATTTAAATTCCTATCTCCAATATTTATGACTTTAATATTTTTATTTTAAATAAATTTGAATAATTTTTTTATTTTTTAGCTTGATATTATTCTAAACTTGTTATAGTAAAAAATTAATTACATTTTCTATTTGATATTAATTAATAAAGTTATTAAATATAAAATAAAGATATTGATTTGGATGCTTTTATATAAATATGTATAAGGTCAATTTTTATTATATTTATTTATATTATTTTGATAGATAAATTTACGATAAAATTGTATCTAATTTTAATTTTTCAATAACTGTTTAGATAATTCTATAAAAAATAACCTTTTGTTTTTTCATAATATAAGGATAGAAAAAATTATTTAATATCATTATTCCTTCTTTTCTTTCACTTTTTCATCCAAACAAATAAAATAAATTAATTTTTTTTCTATTTCCTTCCTTCTCAGTTTTTTCATCCAAACATATCTATGGAAGATAAAATCACCTCAACTTCTTTCCTCTCTATTTCATTTCCTTCCTTTCTATTTCTTTCCTTTGCCAAAGAAAGCTTTAGTCTTTGAAAGGTTTGCTTTCATGTATGTAGAAATTAACAAGAAGTTGATAGCCAATTAGAAGACTTCAGACAACAAATCTAGTAAACCCGCACCAGATAGCCGCTGGAACTGAACTTAAAGCAAGAAATCAGAAATGATGACCCAAAAAGGAATAATTAAAGGAGGACAAAAATGCTACCCCGTTAAATACAAAGCTTCTCCTGACATCAAACAAGGACTTACAGTTCAAAAGGATTAAATGCATTTTACCCGTCTAAATTTTAGGTCATATGTAATTTAAATCCTAACTTTTCAAAACATATATTGTAATATCTTGAACTTTACAAATTGTATAAAAAATCGTCTACTTTTTAACCAGTGTATTATAACACCCTAAATTTTTCAAACTATGTAAAATAGCTCCAAAAATTTAAGTTATAACAAGGTGTTAAGTTTCACACAATAAAAAAATTAGGAAGGGTTAATTGCACAAAATATTTATAGACAAGGTGTCGGGTTGCATAAATTAGAAATTTCAAGGGGTTAAGTGTATATAAATCTTATCTTCATTAATTGCCAAAATTATATTGAGGGGTATTTTGCATGGTTTGAAAAATTCAAGGTGTTGTGATATATATTTTGAAAAGTTAGGGGATCAATTATACATGACCTAAAATTTAAGAGGGTAAAATATATTTATCCCCATCAGTGGCACATCCCTAACTCTTGGATGCTACCTCAACGATATCCAACACCAAAAGCGCAGAACAAGAAAACAGCATATATCCCTATATATATATATATATATATATATTAATTAGAACTAGTCTATGTGACTAGTGTTCGAGCTACATGAGATATGTGCATTTCTTCCTCCTCTTATATACTCTTTGATTCCTTAATTCAAGCGAGGAAGCTTGAGTTGAAAATTCTTGTGAAGTACGTAAGTATATGAAAAGTTCCTAGAGAGGTTTCTAGGCTGGTAGATTGTAATAGATCAAGACAAAGCATTGTAATAGTGAGAGCTTGGAGAGATTTGTTTGTAAAGAACTAAAGATTAATACCCAATATAGTGGAAAAATCACAGAGATAGTGGGGACCGGACATGTACCTTAAGTCGGTGGAGATCAAATCGGTATGAGTTGTTTGTGCAAACTTTTGTATCTCTTTTTACTCTTTAAATTATGTATTTTGTTTTGCACAAACCGGTTCTGTTCAATTCATATACATAAGTTGTTTGCTGTGACTTTTTGTTTTTGTTCTGGGCATTTTACAAGATTTATATATTACGAATTCACAATAAATATCCGAGGGCATTTGGATTAGTTTTTAAGGTGTTTAGATTGGTTTTTTAAAAAAAGCAGCTCAAATTAAAAAAATTGGTAGAATCACATTTTTTAAAAGCTAGTACCCAACTTCTTAAAAAAGTAGAAGCAAAAATGATTTTTAATAAAATTACATTCTAAAATTATCATTTACTATTTACGTCCATAGCCCTTGTTAAACCCTTAAAAAGACTTATCCATTCTTATCACTCTTGTGAGTCACGCACATATCTCTTGTCTCGTCACTATCATGAATGCACACACCATTAATAAGCCTACTCTCTAACTCTATTACAGACTTCATTGTTATTTCAAGATATACTCACTTTCATTTATTTTATTTAAAGATATCCCTAATCATATTAGAAAAGACAAACGAGATTGGCCTCATTTTAAGGATTGTATTAGGCCATAAATGACACTTTTATACAAACACTAATATATTGGTTGTGTGAGATTTTAATGTGTTGCATGGTCTGGTCAGGAAGGTGCTGCCATGATACTAGAATTTTTATGGAAGCACTACAAGGACTATAATTATAATTTCCTCTTCCACCTACATGGCAAGTTGGAAGGAACCAATTCAACAAGCTGATGAACTTAGAAATAGTACAAGGGATCAGCTTCCAACTAAGTGCATCATTAGTATTTTTTATATTGTTAAACTTTTATTCTTGTCCTTTTATGTAATTTGGTATTAAAAAATGCTTTTATTTCTATTTATCCAAATATATTTATAAGTATTTTTAATAATTAAAAGTACTTATCAGATTGTTATCCAAATGCAAAATAATTTTTTCTTAAAAAAAAGCTCTGCTAAAAAATTTAAATAAAAAAGCACTTATTTAAAAAGTCAATGCAAATGCACTCTAATTCTTTAATAGAAATCTATCATCGCGAATGCTCTTTAATTTAACTTTGTTAACTATGTATAAAAATTTGTGTCTCCTTTATAATATATATCCTATTCTTTCTATGCAGCAATGGATCGAAAAAAAATATGATGGAGGGGCTAGAATAGAAGCAAAATAAAAAAATTTAATTAATTATTTTTATTTTAAATTATTCATTTCTAAGTTATATATATGTTTTATTAAAGGATTTAATTTGATGCCTAAATAGTGTGAAATATTTTATATTATCATTTAATTAATATTTTTTATATACATGACTTTTGAAATAGTAGTGTGAGAGATAAACATGTATTGTTGATATGACACAATGTGATTAAATAAATGTATAAAGGAATTTTACACGGGCAGCATATTAAAATGAAACTCTTAATTAAATAACTTAAATTTATTATTTTATTAACCTTTTTCAAAGAACATATGAAATTTTTTTCACTATTTATTTCTAAATAGATGTAGATTGAAATTTTGATATTAAAATATTAACATATTATAAAAATGATATTAATTTAATTATATATCATTAATAATATTATTAAATTAATCCTATATGTATATGAAATTGGGAAGGGAGGAGGGAGCCAGGCCCCTCCAGATCCGCCCCCATTTCTACATAATAAAATTGGCATACACACAGACACAATAGTCGTGTGCATTTCTTTTTTCTCCCAATATGCGCGTTAAAATTTTTTGGTCAATAATGTGCATGTTTCATGTTTGATAAGGAGTAACTGATCCCGAAGAACAGGATGGGGATGGGGAACCGTACGTGATGACCAAGTGGCCGCCGCAAAAGCCCGACAAGGATAGGTGCCATCAATCGCGTCAGAAACGGAAAATTCATGCACAACCCTCCAAAGTCCGCTACAATCTTATGAAATAAAGAAGATGAATCTCAGTTACGTGGACGCCGCAAGATGATGAGAATATTTTTGAAGTTAATGTTGCGATTATGTTTTCTTCTTCCGCTTTTCAGATTGTGCTGTATTAACTTTGGTTAAAGCCACCAGGAGTAATCCAATGATAAGTGGTTTAGTGATTTGCATCAGGTCCTCGTTGCGGCATGAATAAAAATTTAATACAAAGCTTGCTTCTGCATGCTTCCGTGGATTCTGTCAAGTATGGCGGCTTTAACAACTCAGCTTTGTATTGCCTTTCACTATATTGTTGCATGCCATCAACATATAGGTGGTTTATCCATGTACGTTTTGTGATGATGTGATTGAACCACGCATGATGTTTCACAGGTAGCTAGTCTGATAAATTTAATTATAAATTGCTGGCTGGCATAGTTTATTAATTTAGCTAGCACATGTCTTGTAAAGGAGCTAGCGGGATTCAATTGATGTGAGACTGGTAATGTTGACCGTGTGAACGGGGAGAATTAATGTGTCTCTGCGTCGTTTTGGTGCGCAATGATTGCAGGATTTGCTCCTTTCGGTTCGCTACAGATCAGAGGGCCGTTTTAACTTGGAAGCCTCTCAAAATGATGAGCTAGCTGCGATGACTTGCTTTGTTGAATTTGCACGATAGCCGGGGCAGAGTCAAACACCTTCATAGCTGCCAGGTGTTATTTGCTAGTTGGTTGACAGTAGTCCCATTTCCTTTGTTTCTCTGTGTTTTGGCGAACCCCCTATACTCGGGCAGTTTGCTTCTGCTCCCGTATGGAAACACTCTGCCCTAGATGATGTCATTTTTTCTGTGTTCTAATTATTTATTAACATATAGACAAATAAAAATTAAAATATATTTAAAAATTTATAAGTTACCAAATGTATTATACCTAACTATTGCATGTCGATAAATAATCAGGAGAACGAAAAAGAGAACAGCATTTAAAGACATCAGATTTTTATCCTTTGCTCCCCGCCGGTGTGTGTTGAGCTTTGTGCTTTATGGACTTATCAAAATGGAAAATGTACTCTTCTTTTGATTATTATATGTGTTACGTTTTTTCCGTGATGCCCAGTAATAGTATAAGTGTAATCTATCTTGGTGTTGCTTAAACTTATGATAACTAAACTGATTATAATAATACCAATAAAATATAATACAATTAAGCATAATTATCAAACTCCAACTACTAGCCAATTTGGCTAGAGCATTGAGTCACTGGTGGTTCATTGGTTAAATTAGATTTGATCAAATAAATAGACAAAAAAGATAATATAATTAAAACAAATATTATATATAATATATATTATTTTTTACATACGTAACACAATGCGCAACAGGTTGTGTATATAGTTTGATGGTAGAGGAGCACACCCATGCACAAATAAAGAAAAATGCCCATTACTGTTGGATTTTTCTTATTTCTGCTTAAAATATTTGTTATCTGTGGAATATCCAACGGATTTTGAGGCATGATAACAGCATAGTTGAAAATAATTACCATCAGAAAAAATCTGCCAATAACTATTTCTGAGGGAATTACTGGTGGATTTTACATTAAAAAATATGTTTGTAACTTGCTGAAAAAATTTGTTAGTGGGGAGACATTACTGACGGATTTTTCAATGGTGGCAAAAACTGCTATGGTAGCAATGGTGGATGACAGAAACATGAAAAAATGCACCAAATCAATAATTTTAATATCTAGAAACATAATTAGTACTTGAAAAAAAATCACCTATAACAGCATCTCCAATGTGGCGGCAACGAGCAACGGTAGGGCCAAGTAGCGGCAGCAACAGAACTGAACCAAAAAAAAAATGGTAAGAAGAGAAGCGTAAATAAAAATAATTAAAATGCAGAGAACTTTAAAACGAAGACAAGGGTGGTTTCCTCACCAAAAACGACAACAAGACACAGGAGTTATTGCCAAAAAACCACAACTAGAGGCAGATGGAGAAGGGAAAAAGAGAGTGCAGGCAGAAATAAGGGAGAAAAATGATTGGTAGGATATTTAAAACACTTACGGCAGATTTCTAACCATTATCGGTGGATTTTCCACCGGTAACTTTAGACAAAATGCGGTAATGGATTTTTTTTCAAAAAAAAAAAATTGTTCATAAATGACTACCAGAATAATCTGCAGGTAATAGGCGCACTGAATTCGGTGCTAGATGGTGCGATTGTTATCGACAGTTTCCAACGAAAAATTTGCCAGTAATGGTTTTCCATTTCTTTTTTGCTATTCATTTCTTTTCCGCCAGTAAATTCGCCAATGATATTAGAGGGAAAAAATCCATTGGTACCTCACATTTTCCTAGTAGTGAGGTATCCTAATAAAAATATTCGATTTCAATTTCAAAATTGATTTAAAGGGGGAATCATATTGAATAAGTGATCAATTTCTGGTCTGAACTAGCCCAACCCTATTTTAACAACCATGATTGCAAGAAATGTGGTTTGAAATGATTTTTTGACTGAATTAGTCAAAATATTCCACTCAATAATTTTTAGATCATGTGAATCAAATTCGTTCAAATGCACATGATATGTACACCCAAAAAAAAAAATGCACATGATATTGGGTTATTTTTACGGTTTTGGACCAGCATATTCTTGCTAGTACTGCTATCTCCCATCCTTGTCATTGATATTGGACTATTTCACTATTCAATTATTGACGAATTATGAGACTATTTCGAGTATGAGAGACTAACTATGGAGTATTTGATCCGAAACTATTCGAAAAGAGAAGAGAAGTAAATAAATTACAGGTACTCTAGCTAGGTGAAAATCTTTTCCCACGATTAATTAAAATTTCAATGATAAGAAAGGCATCATCTCAAAGTGGTGTAACCATGCCTAATCTCACCTCCGTAGCAGCCATCATTTTCAGCACACACATGGACAATTAAATCACGTGTCGCAAAGTTTCCTTCATCTTTATATATCAGTAAAATGTTCAAATCGTTGATACCTCAAATTCCAGCTACCTAGTACCAAATAATCAAATTACCCACTTCTCCATTCCACCTCTAATTAATACCTTCCTATTCTTAATTGCATTGTCCAATCAAAACCCATCACTTAGCTTCTCAGGTTGGTTCTATCTCAATTTCAGTGATTATTATCTCCATCATCAAATACTTAATTACACACACACACACACACACTCTATAATGAACTTTGAGATTGAATCCCAATTGCCATTCCCTTCTTCTTCCTCAACTAATCATATTTCCCCTTCTACATGCCAACTCTCACCATCACCAAACACACAACCTAATTCTACTCCATCAGAATGGTTACATGCACCATTCATTGCACCCCACAAAAGAAAAGGAGGAAGGAAGAAGTTTCAGGAGACTCGGCACCCAGTCTACAGGGGTGTGCGGCACAGAAAGGGGAAATGGGTTTGTGAAGTTAGGGAACCAAAGAAGCCAACAAGAATATGGCTAGGGACATACCCTACGCCAGAGATGGCTGCTAGGGCACATGATGTGGGTGCCCTAGCCATTAGGGGCACCTCAGCAGTGCTAAACTTTCCAAATTCAACCTCATATCTTCCAATCATAAATTCATCTTCACCGAAGGATATAAGAGCAGCTGCAAAACAAGCTGCTGAGGCTTTCAGACCGGACAGCTGTTCCTCCAAGTTCACCTCTGGGAGAACAAGGTGCAAAAATACGAAAGTAACAAAGGTTCCTTTGATTGATGGGAAGAAGATGCAGGAAATTGTGTTGGATTCTTCTTTGTTGAGCATGAACAATACAAACCGTGATGTTAGCAATAGCGGGGGAGAGAAAAACAACGATTCAGATCCGTCTGCGGCAGCAACAATGTTCTTGGATGAGGAGGCATTGTTTAATATGCCGGGTCTCTTGGATGGAATGGCAGAGGGTTTGTGTCTTTTCCCGCTGTCTTCTATGCCAAGCTCTAATAATTCGGACTGGGAATGGGACGATGTTGCTGCTTGTAACACGGACTTCAATTTATGGACCGATTAATTAATTGAATGGCTCATATATAGAAATTAACACCACCTAACTACGAGCAAGAAGAGCGTAGATAAACTGTAAAAACTGTTCTAGCTTAATTAAAAATTTCAGGTTCGAGCAGTTATGCAGCTACGTTAAAAATTCCCTACAATAAGAGGAAAAATGTGGTTTACAACAAAAACGAAAAAAAGAAGTTACTATCGTTTCTCGCGTGTTTTGCTTGATATATATATATAAGTGATGGAATGGTAATAAACTATTGTTTACACAATAAACTCTTATTGGTCTTTATTATTTGTGAAGAATGGGTATTAGCAACTGCAAATTGCATTATTTGTTTGTTACAACTTACAAGCAGGGGCCAAAGCCCTAGCTAATACTATTTAAAAGGAAAAAAAAAAATCAATCTCGTACCAGAGTTTCACCGCGGCCTGATATTAAAGAGGCAAATCAAGAAGATGAAGACCCTATTTTACTATTTGTTTGCAGGAGGTGTTTGCTTTCCGCAGTTATGAAGCACACATAGTGACACCGGCCATGACACAACACCGATGTAGACGTATAGACGTAGTGACACGATAAAGTTAAAAAATTATAGGATATGGGTACGATATATAAATAATTAAAAATTTAAAAAAAATAATATATTATTTAAAATATTATTTATATAAATTTCACTTATATTTTATTTTTTTATAAATTCAGAATGTTATATATTATGTTCTTTTTATAACTTTATTTATACTGTATTTTTTTATATTAGATTAAGAAAAAAATAAATTTCAAATTAAATATATACAAAAATGTGTCATTGACATATTATACAAGATCCAATATAGACACGTATTCAACACATAGACAAAGCATGCAATCGATGTGTACGTGGTTGATAGGATGTAAAGTTTCATACGGCTCCTTTCTTTGGAACTACTGAGCTTGTTTCTATTTTTAGCTCCTTCTTCTTTTCAATAATTAAAAAAATGCTAAAAAGTAGCTAAGAGGTACAATTACAAACATCCCAAAACCATAAAAGGTGGATGGAACAAGCCACCACCACTAAAACAAACAGAACAACAGAAAGCAAATCATAAGCATTATTACCATAACAAAACAAAAGTAATGCGTTCTTCATCATATCTCCGAGCATTTGCCAGGCATAAATCGAATCGAATGTACATGATTTCATGATTTGCACATGCGTTAAGTTTCTTAAGCGACAAATGCTAATGAACCTTTTGTAACAAGCAGCATTTATGAACAAATAGTGTGGAACATAAAAAGAAAAAAAGCGTTACCTCTAGCAGATAAAACATTATTAATGTAATAGTAAAGTTTCTTTGAAAAAAATATTTTAAATAAAAATAATAAATATTAAGCAAATCATAATCATGACATCAGAAAAACACTATTTATTTTAAGTCTTAAAAAATATAACATAACAATAAAATTAAAAGAAAAACAAAAATATTTTGGAGTTAGTTGATGGCATGAAAATATTATTCAATTAATTGTGATTTCACATGATAAAATTACATTGAGAAGTAAAAATTTACTATTTGTACAAATAACAAATGCAAAATATTAAATGAATATTATTCTTTTAAAAAAAATGTAATGATAAAATTAAAAGAGACAACAATATTAAGATGAAATTAAATGTAATATTGTGGATGGTTTTGTTCTTGTCTTCTTTTTTTTTCATGCAATTAAATGTTTAATTGCATGAAAAAAAAGAAGACAAGAACAAAAGTATTAATTGTGGACGAATCAATATCACGAAGAACCAGTTTGGTTTTATGCCTAGAAAGGTCCACTATGAAAACGATCTACTTGTTATGAAGATTGATGGAGAGATATTGAAAAGATGAAAAAGATTTACATATGGTATTCATTGATTTGGAAAAGGCATATGATAGGTGCCAAGGGAAGTTGGAAAGCCTTGGAGAGAAAAGGAGTTCAGATAACTTATATTGAAGCAGTCCAAGATATGTATGATAGATTCATAACTAGTGTACAGACTCAAGATGGAGTAACAGAGGATTTTTCTATACGGATCAGGCTACACTAAGGGTTAACCTTATGTAATACTCGAGGTACATGTGTTTTTAGTCAAGTTCTGTATAGCCTTAGGGTCCCGCGGGACCCACTCGTGTAGCTGGATAGGCCCCAAATTGCAAAGCCCATGTTGAGTTTAAGTTCTACAGAATTATGCAAAATAGACTTGCTGTTGCAAGCATAAGTTGCTGCAGCGAGTAGGCGAGTAGACCTCCCTCATTACAGCGAGATCCCCAATGATAGAACAGTATTAGAAATGACACAATTTTGATAAGTGGTCAACTCCTTTTATAAAACCCCTCCACCAACATATTCCTGTCCCTCTTTCTCTCAATCCAACCCCAATCTTCCTCCTCCAAGCTTCAAGGTGAGAATATATTATTAGATTATGTCTCTATTCTCTCCATTCTTTCATGACCTTGGGTTGGGCTCTGTTATTTCTCTCATTGTTGTCAAGTAGGGGTGTTCCCCCAATATTGTTAGAGTCGATATAGAGTAATCTAGGTGTACCCATAGATTTCTTTTAAGTTTTATGGTTGAAATGACAGAAGCTCTCTCTATTCCCTAGAGTTCTCGTGGAGTTGTTCCCTCACATTTCACTCTTTCAGGTGAGTAAGTTTGATTTCATGACCTTATTTTGGTTATCCTATAATTAATTTCTAACATTATGGAATATTTAGAATATATATATATATACACACACACACACACACACTTGATTTTTAACATGAACCAAGATAGTTATGTGTATTTTTGCAAAGATTTGAGAATATGTTTGAAGCTTAGCATGAAAATCTAAGTTTATCAAATGCATGGGACCATATTTGGAATATAACTACGATTATATGATTTATTCAAGATTTGGAACATGATCCAAAGAAAAAAAATCATGATTTGGAACTTGGTTATTTAAATGAGAATTTGTTATGATAGATGAAGTGAGAAGTAAAGCTTGAGTTTATTTATGAGAATATGAGATAGGTTGAACTTAGGATTTTTATAATACCCTGGATTTTAAATAAAAGGGTTAGAAATTTTTTTCGAACCAGAAAGGTGCCAATTACCCTTATTTATCGTTTTGGGTCCTGAATATCACTAAGTCTAGGCCTTACACGTTCTTTAAGAGCTATGTGATAGAATTATGTTCTTGAGACTAAAAGCCTTGGTAATTGTTTACTAAAGAAAAATAAGTTAATGATTGATTTTTAATGAATTTTGTGAAGCTTTTAAGTATTTTGTTTTTAGCCTATAAATTTATAAAATCGTAAGAATTCTTGAATTCGAACTAAAACCCAAAATTTGGATTTTGATTTGTTGGGATTTTGATTTTTTATATATTTTATTTGAATTCAAATGAGGGATATTTCCTTATTTACGTATATGTTTTAAAGTTAATGGAGATTAAAATAAATGAGGACATTAACTTAAAATTAATAAATATAAATGAGATTCAACACCCAGGCAGTCAACAGATTTATAAAATCTCGTATTTCGGGATCTGGACTATTCTAGACACACCTCATCCTCCCCAAACCTCTCTCAACTCCGAAAATACCTCTCCCAGTGCTATTTCACTCATAAAACTTCATTTCCTTCCAATTCTTTCAAGTTTAACTCAGGATCTTCCATCCTTCAAGCTTAAAAGCATGTTATCTTGCTAGTTTTACTCCATTTCCTTCAAGTTTTCCTTGTTTAAGGGTGGTTCTCTATGCTTCTCAAAGGAAAGAAGTTTTCCACCTTGTTGAGATGGATTTTGTGTACTTAGAGATTTTAGAGATTGATTTAGAGTTCTATTGTTTCTAAATCAAATATTGTTACCAGTTTTGCTTCCATCTGTTGGTGTAGAGTTTTTATTGTTTACCTCTCCAGGTGAGTGGATTTGCATTTGTGATCTCTATGTTGTGCATTAAAATTATTTTTATAAAGATATTATTTATTGCTTGAGTTTACAGATTTCTGTCAAGAAGTTTGAGGTTATTGTTGGTTTGTATGTTTTAGAACTCCTGGTTTAAAGCATAAAACATGTTTTTGGTAAAACCCATGGGACTATGTTTGTTATATACTAATTTTATATAGGATTGATGAAATATGTAATTGTTAGAGACTTGTATGATTATTTGACTGAATTTTTGGAACTGGTTTATGCATATGATATTGAGTTTTCCTAGCTTATGACAAGCTTGACAGTTTGAGAGGTGATTTAGGAAATCAACTAAAAGGTTTTAAAGGTTTTTAGATTTACATGGATTTATTTAATTAGTTTAAATGGTAGCTATAGAGAAACAGCTAGTGAGTTAACTGCTGGAACCAAACGTTAATCTTGGTACTAAGGCCCACAAAGGGCAATTTATATATATGATAGATCAGTCCACAAGGGACACGGTTCATGAGGAACCGTTAATATCTCAATTAAGGGCCCTTGTTCATGAGGAATCGGGTACCTACAGAGCAGAGATTACTGTTTCTCTAGGAGCTGCTACACTACAAGCTAGTATGATTTTAGGTATGAAAGTAAATTGAGGAAATTGTTTTTAAGTTTGGAAAATGATGACTTGAATACATATATATGATTATATATATACATACTTGATTATGTAAGACTTTAAGTATTATGGATGTTATTATGATTTTATGCATTGTTCATTGGTGTCCCATGGAAGGGGATTCAGGTGAAGACTCACTCACTGAGTTTTGGTAACAAAACTCACCCCTCTCTTTTTCTTCTATTTTTACAGATAAAGCAGTTGTTGCGGATTTTTCTCAATCCCCTGTCTTCCAGCAGCACTAGACTTCAGTTGGTGAGCCTTGCTATCATTTTGATTTAGAGTGCTCTAGTGTAGATGCAGGTAAGATCCTGACCATAGAGCATGTTTTACATTTTGTTCTTATAACTTATTTGTATTAGTTTCATAGTTATTTGAAACCAAGTAAACTTATAATGTACATATTGTATAAAGACATATGAACTTTGAGTTAATTTATAAGACACTAGCTATGACTGTTTAGGGTTTTTGTTCAAAAAAGAGTAGGTGAAATGTACATAGAAAAGAGAATTTTCTATTTTAAATAGTTTTTATAAATAGAGCATACATGTAGAAACAGTTAACAGGTCATGAGACTTGCGTGAGGATGAAATTTTTCACATGCCGATTACATTCCTCGATGGGGTCGTAACAATTTTAGAACTCCTTGTTATGATTTTAGCATGATTTTAGAGTAGGGAATTACTTAGACAAACAGAATTGTAAGTTGACGACAGTTATTCTATTAACCTTGGTATACTAAAACTTGGCAAGGGCAAGTTACCCTTATCTTAGATCAGTTCGAAAGGGACGTGGTTCGCCATGGACCGTTAAGATCTTAGCTATGGACTCATGTTCACCGAGGGCTGAGTGTCACCCTTCAGTATGGATAGTCTATTCTCTTTGCAATGCCTTAAGAAATAATATGGTTTTTGTTGCCATCAAATTATGACTCTTTTGTTATTATGTAAAATAAATAGAAATAATTTGAAAATACTGCATTATTATTTATGTATTTCCTTCATGTCCTATATATGGTTATGAGTGAGGATCCACTTACTGAGTTTTGTGATAAAACTCACCTTTCTTTCTTTTCCTTTTCTCACAAATACAGGTATAGCTCATGATCCTCCTCCTCCTCCTCCTCAGCATTAGATATCTTCAGTTTGGGTGAGCTTTACATTACTATAAAGTCTTTTGGATATTGTAGAATACTCCAGCGATGTGACGGTTAGGATCCCAAGTCACAGATTCACACATCTTGCATTTTGTCATTTCCATTATTCTTTTTGTATTTAAACAATATAACCTCCATGGTTTATTTTGTAAAGTAACTCAATTTGATTTATATTATAACTACATGAATCAGCTTTCAGTTACGAAAGTAGGTTATTTACATTTATTATGAGCTAAATATGGAAATTGACTTATGACTTGAATTAGTTTCATGAATTAAATAAGCACATAGTACGACTCAATGATCACGCGGCTGATGTGAGGACAGTGTTCTTCACGTGTCAGTCACAATCCAAATCGGGTCGTGAAACTTGAGTCGTTATCTTTTCACATTGGTTTTGGATGTGCTTACAGAACATATTCAAAACCTAGTGCTTTGGTGTATGCTATTTGCAAAAGATATAGTTTGATAGCAGAATCAAGAGAAGAAATAAATAGAAAACTAGAATTGTGGAAGGAAGTTGTGATATCCTAAATACGAAATTTATTGGTATATGAATTATTATTATTATTATAAGTACATAATTATTTGTTATTGTTATTACTCATTATTATATATATAAAAAACTATATACATAATTTTACTATTTACTATTGCCATTGGTATTACTTATTATTATTATTATTATTATTATTATTATTATTATTATTCACATTAATATACCTACGTTGATGCATGTTTGCTACATGTAGAGATATATATATAGTAAAATATTATTATAATTGTGAACATCATATTTTATCCGGACACTTTCACATTTATTTGTTTTTTTATTTTTTTTATTTCTTAAAAAAAAACCTCTTGTTCAGCTTATCCAAAAAAAAAGAAACGTTTAACTAGCCTTTTTGTTTCAATTCCTTTTCAATTTATTTCAGTTTGTTTGGCCCAGCCCATTGTAACCCCTATTCTATTGGTCTATTAATTAACAAAAATATTTTGAGAAACTGAAAGAAGAGCACATCACATAAAGATAATAAAAAGAAATCTAAAAGTTGGAGGAGCATGATTCTTATCTCTGCAACAATAAAAGAAATGGAATAAAAATGAAAAAGAATGCCAAAGTGCTCAAGTCCAGGCTGTTCATCCATGCTATCATCATTACAGATCACAATAATTTGGAGAAAAATTCTTTCAACATTCTTTATCATAGCTGGAAGAATCATTGCTAGATAAAAATAATTGTGTATAAATAGCCAGAGGGAACAATTAGAAAGGGGGATTCAAGAAGAGAGCAATCAATCAGCAAATACCATTGATCAGCAAAAATTCCAAACACAGAGATATCATCAGCAATAGCATTGAGAAGCAAAAATTCCAAACACAAAGAGTAGCACCAGAAAGCGATCCAGTTAGAAGAAATTTCCAATTCAGTCTAGCAACAACAAAAAAATAAGGTGATAACAACAGCAATAATATCATCATCTTCAAATAAAAAATAAAAAAGGAGGCAAAAGGGGATAGAGAAGCCGCGGCCTCCCCTCACCGCTGCGGTCTCCATCATCTTCTTCCTCTTCCTCCATCATCCTCAACTCCCCTCATCATCATCATTACCTCCTCCATAGCCACCACTCTCCTACTCCCACAGCCACTCACAACCGCTCCTCCTCTCCGGTCCACCTTGCCTCCTGTGAAACCAGCGTGACCCCATTCCTCAACCCAATCGCTCCGCCCGGGCGCGACTGTTTCCTCCCTTCACGGCGTGGTGACCGGTGTTCCCTCTCCTGCATTGCGTCAGAACACCTCTCGCGCGCCTAGCTGCGGCCACCGCGAACCCAGCGCCACTGTTTTCCCCTTCCCCCTTCTCTCGGCCGTGATCTCCGCCACATCCGCGTGGACCTCCACCATGCACATTCATCCCGACGCCTAGCCTCCTGATCTCCCTCCGCGATGAGCCGCCAGCTTCCGCCACCGCGCCGGCCTCCCCTTGCCGTCGCGTTGATGTTCTTCTCCCCCTCCGCAGCTACTCTCTCTTTCCGTCTCACTCTCTATTTCTCTCCCATCTTCCTTTTCTCTCTCTGTTGGTGTTAGTATGAATGTGCTAGTGAGTTGAGTATGGGTATGTGTGTGCTTCAGAGCAAAACATGTGTGTGTTATGTTTAGATTTGGGGATTAAATTTTTCTTCTTCAGTTATTGGTTTGGGCTATTGGGTATTATTCTTTTGGTTTTTCTATTTGGGTTATATATATATATATATTGGGCTTATTCTTGGGTATTCAGCACATGTTTCGGGTTTATTTAGACTTTTGTCAGATTCTGTTTGGGTTAGTTTTATTAGTTTGGGCTGAACTTTTTTTTTTGGGCTAATCCTTTTTTTTAAGAGTCTTAAGATTTAAGTAGTAAAAATTAAATAAATAAATATGTTTTATAAAAATTTTAACTCACATGATAAATTGTGATTTTGATATATGACTTATCATCCTCAAGTTTCACAAGAATATAAGGATTTATTGTATAGTTCACGCTATCCTAAATCAAAAGTGAGTTTTAGTTTCTTTATAAGAATTATTTTCAAAATTAAAATCAACAACACTTGTTTTTATTCTGTTTTAATTAAAATCAATCAACACACACTTATTTTCTACAGAACGACGTGACTTTAAGTTCTTCATTGCATCAGAGGATATGTCGGTGTAGCCAACAACTATTAAGTCAAAATTAATTTTTCATTAACTTGTGTTCTCTTTTAATTTAATTTTATTTTCTTTTATTTTATTTCTTTTTTTTAATTATAACTGTTGGGAAAAAGTAAATATTATTAAAATTATAATTAATTTGCATAATAAGCTCTAGGATAATCATATTTATATGGATATATTAGGGGTGCAGTGAGATTAAGTTTCCACCCTTCCTTAATCATAATCAGACTCCCGAGCCTCAAATCTCTTTTAAAAGACCAGTTTGCAAATCAAAAGGTTTTCCAGTTTGAACCAGAATTAAAATTGGTGGCGACTCCCATTTTACCTGTTTTATTTTAAAATTGGTCGTCATCTTCGTCGCGGCATCCTCCGGGTACGTTGTGACAATAATACACAAACAAATAAAATTATGCATGAACCATATATATAGAACGCTCAACTAAGCAAGTAATGTGACGCCGCGCTGCTGTTGGGCGAACGCGAAACACACCCTGTGGAGTTTTTCTATATACCACTAGTATACATTTGGCACATTACAATACTCCCAAATATTCTTCTAAGAATCCTAGCCGCCTGAGGAATTTTCTCTAGAGAGAAAAATGTGGTTATCTGATTATGCTCTTCCAGTAAGTGATCTCAATGGAATTTAGCCAATTCCTTCTCCTTTTTATCTAGTGTATAAGTTTGGGTACTGTTAGGCATGGTTTTCTCTCGCTATTCTTCCTACCCATCATCCCAAACTCAGTTTCGGTGAATAAATCAAGTTGTTTATGTTTTCATTATTTTGATTGGTAATTACCGGTGCCATTCTTATTCCCCAAAGTCAAGTTATCAATGGAAGCACACTCCCGGCTACGAATAGTGAGTGATTTTAAGCTCATAACCATACTTTTGGTCATTATTATTATTTTTTCAATATAATATAAATTATTTATGGAATTTTAGAATGATTTATGCCCCAAAACATGCTTTAAGGATTATAGAAATTTTAGAAAATTATTTTTCACAATTATCTTGAAAACCCTATTTTAAAAAGCTCATGGGACCATGTTTGATACCTTGCTTGTTATAGAATATCCTTTTCTAGTTCATGAAATTATAAGACCTTGATTTAATGTTTATTGCCAAAATATTAATTACTATGTTTTTAGACTATGGACTTCCTATTAAGATTTTAGAACATCAGCTATGAGTTATTGAAAGTGTTGGATAAGGTATGATTCATAATGATTGTCAAATATATACTCTGTTGGCTTTCAAAATCACTATGTCTACAAGCTGGTGATCCCTTGGGCATGATTTTAGAACCTCAATTATACTATAGTCATATTGTTAGAATTATATGAATTCAGAGCGTTCATATTTATTTAATTTTATTGGAAGTTATTATTAGTTTAATAATTTGTGAGAAATAGAACAATGAGTTAATGGCTGCAGGAATGATCATTAGCCTTGGTACCAAGTGGTCCACTAGAAGATTAGCTTACCCACACTAAGGAACCTAGTAAGGTGTCCATTTATGGGACCTAATTAGGTGCATATCAGATTATTTATTGGCTCAAATTCAGCTATTCAGCTCAGATATTTATGTATAAAATAATTCATGCTTCTCTACTAATTATTATCATGGATTCAGTTAAATTATTATTTTTTGTACAGTTATATGTAAATATATATGAAATGTTTTACATTAGTTGTATGCATATGTTATATATTTTGTTGTCCCATGTGGTGTGAGCGGAGGCTCACTCACTGAGTTTTGATGAATTTACCCTCTCTTTTCCTCCCCCTACAGATGCAGTTATAGGTTCAGTTGCACCATATGATCCTTTCCAGTAGTGTTGCAGCTTCTGTTGGTGAGCTTCGCTTTGGAGTGGAGCTTGTTATAAGTTATGTTAGTTTAGTAGTGCTCCAGTAGTTGCGTAGGCAGGATTCCGGACATGCATTATATTATTTTAGTTATTTTCAGAATTTTAGTCATTTGATTCATTGTGTTCGTTTCGGCCCAGATTATGGATTTTAAGCAGTTCTTTATTTAGGATTTGTGTTTTAGAAATATTTTTAGATCATGAAATTTTAGTTGAACTTGAGATATTTTGAAACTATTTGATTTGTTTATACATGTTAGTCTGTCACGCTACCAGAGGCTTTCGTGGAGACCCAATCCCTCACGTGTCGGTCATGTTACCTAAACGGGTCGTGACAGAAGCTTTGGAGGTATGTGGGTTTTGTATAAGAACAGAGTATATAGAGTACAAGTTTGTCAAGAGACACTGATAGTCTAACTTATAAGTGAAACTTGTGAATGATATCATATCTCAAGTCACAAAATTTAAATATTCGGATTCTATCATTCATAGTGATGGAGAGATAAATGGAGACATTAATCATAGGATCCAAATAGGACGGTCAAAGTGGAGAGGCATTTTGGGTCTTATTTTTGATGAACAAAAAAAAAGTATCACTAAAACTTAAAGGTATTTAAATGTTATCGTACAACGATAGATCAGCATTGTTGTATGGGACTACATGCTAGGTAGTAAAAAGTAAACATAAAAATAAGATACACATAGCAGAGATGAGGATGTCATGATGAATGTATTAGAGAAAAAGTTAGGATGGAGCCTATCATAGAGAATATGATAGAATCTTGCAACAAGTGGTTTGAGCATATTTAGAGGAAACCTATAGAGGCCCCAGTGAAGACAGTTGACTAAATAAAGAATAGCATCATAAAAAGATGTAGGGAAGACCAGGATAAAAACTAAAGAGAAAATAATCAAAAAATACTTAAATGTAGATTGTTTTAGCCTACCCAATTTAGCAGAACAAAGCTTTGTTGTTGTTGTATTATGCTTAGTTCTTGCCCTTTTTCTTTTGTCAAGGCCAATGTTGGATCCGTTCCTCAACACCAAATGGACTTGTGGTGGCCCAATAGCATATGCATACAACATGGCCAAAAACGAAAGGGAGTTCGACAAGACCAAAAAAGGAAAAATAAAAGCCAGAGAGGATCATTTCGGATTGCGAGAACTGACTGGTAAGACAGCAAAGGTAGAAGGGTAAAGAAGTACAACACACGTGCTGATCACTTCAATTGCTTCAATGCAAAACCTTGCCATCTGTTTTCTTACTAATTTGTTTTTCGGCATCTGAACGCATTTTTTAGTACATTTTGTTTTAGAAATAACAGCAGCTAAATTAATTCAAAGTTCAGACATAAATTTATCAATACTAATAGTTGGATGGACACAATACTAAGTAAGATAAGCACCGTACTGAGATGCTACACCTCTAGCCTGTACCTTGTGATCATCCTAACTTGCACAGCACAATGGAAACATCCTCCGAACTAAGTTATGTATTCAGTCAAAGGACATAAATTGAAAGACGACAAATACAATAGTACATCTTGAGTAATTAGTTCTAGACATGGTGTAAGTGTACGAATCATTATTTAATATGTGTAACATTGTGAAACGACCTTACAATTTTAGATGTGAAGTATTAGTTAAGTGAAAAATTTGTTTTATCAAAGTAATGACTTCTTGGTTCAAATCCTTTATATTATAGTAAAATTAGTCTAAAACTATTCACTTTCATTGGAAGTTTGGAACGAATCACTTTTGTGTGTACCTATTGCAAATGAGTGAACAAATGAGTCAGCCGAACAGTACATACTACATAGCCCGAAAAAAAGGGTGAAAGAAAGAAAGTTAAAAAAAAAAAAAGGGCCTCCAATTTGCACAGAAGGATCATTGCTTTTATTCTGTATATGCTATTTCTTTTGCCATGCAACAGACAGTGCTTGTAATGATTGATGTTTTGCGATTGGAATTGAGAGTTGTCGGGACCATGGTCCATGGCGTCACAAAGACACAAACACCTGTCAAGGGGTCTAATGACAGAGCAATAGACCATCATGGTAATGGAAGGTTCCACCACACCCCAGTAAAGACAAGCTGATTATTTAAAACGTTGAAGCATGGTTCAAATCATTTTTGATATGAAAGTGACACAACCAAGCTTAATTATTTCCAATCTTATACTTGTTCATACTTAATAGAAATGTAAATTGCTATAAGCTAGCTTGATTATATATCTCAACTGCCTTGAGAACCAAATCAAAATTAAATCATACCTTGTGTGGTTTACTAGTCTCAATCACTTGATGATGTTATCATGAAGAGGTTTTCTAAGCAACCCCTATAGCTAGATACAAAATTGTAAGGTGCAAAGGAAAATAATGTGGTCAAGATATTGTTCATTGTTAAGATCCTCAACTTTGTTCTCTACGAGACAAAGGCCAAAAGCAATTCAACTAAGCTAACCGAAATCTCAAATTTCCCTTTTAGCAAGTCTTTATTGACATCCATGTCATATTCCCCAAGCTCGTTTGAAACGATTTGGACACTTTTCTATGACTACATGCTATAATTTTCAGTAAAAACACGGTGGAAAGTATCTGTACCATTCTGGTTCAAGGAAAAAAATGCAGATAAACAAAGAAAGGACACAATCACGCTGCCAGTTGTTCTGTTATGACACAAATTTATGCAATTCCAAACTATTTTCTTTCCTGTTTCCCATGATAGAAAAGAATAAGAGTATGTTTCCTTACAAGAAGAAAGGAAAAGAGAAGTTAAATCAAGTATTAAAAACACAGAAAGAATAAGAAATTGAAAAAAAAGAGACAAGGAAAAAAGAAAAGGTGTTAACAAAACTAAGATGAACAGGTTAAGTTCCCTTTTTTTATGTGCTCTTACAGGCATAGATCAACAAGGAGAATTCAACTCTATCTTTGTCTTTTATTGCAGTCTTCTCCTCCAACCACAACCTGCTATCCAGACCACTCCTTGTCCTGAACATGAACACAGCATAGCCAGAAGAAGCAGGGTTGAAGAACCAGTTATGAACATCCCAAAGCAAATCAACCAGCAACCCATCAACGAAAATCGTTTGGTTGCCCCTGAAATTCCACTGCAGCCTCTTCACACGGATCACTGTCTTCTTATCAATGCAAACCATAAGAGCCGGTGACTTATTCAACCCTTCATTCTCACCACTGCACCTTATCATTATGTCATGCCATGTTCCACTGTCACAGAACTGAGCCTTTGTTGTGTAAAGTGTGTTCCCTGAACAATGCTCTCTCCTTGACAAAAGTGATGATTTAGCCAAACGGGTTGTCTTAGTTTTGAGCTTCTTATTGGTCACTGCTTCTTCGGCCATGTCGCCAAGGATAAGGCCTAAATCTCCATCAACCATGATTGCAACATAGAACCCTTCAACAGGTTCAGGGCCTGTGTCATATTTAGCATTTGAAAGGTCCCAGAAGACTTCAATCTTTGTTTCATCAGATTCAAGCAATTTGCTTCCTTTCTTCTTCCTGAAGAACCTTGAATTGGTGTTGAGCCTGAAAGGTGGTGCTATTGGTAGGGGATCTTCTTGGTTGCCAAAGCTTATGGTGAGTCCTTGATTGGAGAAGCTCTTGCACCAAGTGAGTGTGATCAGAACCTTCTTCTGGTTGGAGAGTGTTGTTTTGTAGACAGAAGAGACTGAGTTTCGTGTTGAGGGTGTGAGTGTTGGAGAGATGCAAGCGTTGTTTGAGTAGCTAGAACATGAGGCTGAGTTTGATACATTTACTGCGTTCTCGCTGAAACATGAAACTAAGTCTCTCATCGTTTTGTTTTTGGCATATGATGAGAATTCTTCTTCCGCAGAGGAAGTGGTGTTTAAAGATCTGCACTTTTGGTGGAAATAGGCAAAGGGTGGTTTTTGTTTTAAGGTTCTATTAAGGAGGAATCATGAGATGATGGTTTCATTAGTTCATTTCATGTGTCTTGGGATTTCTGAAGGGGAAACACAGAGGAAGAAGGTAATGCTGACACACAGGACCATACCATTTAATTTTCCATTTAACTTAACTCTCTCTCTCTCTCACACCTTATAGTATGCCCTTACCTTATACCTATAATAATAAGATAAGATGATGGTGATCTTATAAGAAGGAAAAGAATAGAAGATTGAGGGGCAGATACCTAGGTGGCATGCTTTTTTAAATCGGTTTTGCCAGTTGATACAAGAATTTAAAAGTTGATAAAGCAGAAAAAAATAAAAAAGTCTTTAACAAAAAAAGTTGATCCTCCTCCTGGCATCAATTTCAGCACAAGTTGTGACATGACCATAAGGAGTATATTTTGCTTTAACTTGTGCACCTCGTGTTTGGTGATTATTAATAATCGCAATTAAGGAGAAAGTGCTGTGAGTAATTTGTGAGAGACCCATATGATTGATAACTATGAATTGTGAAATATTTAATTGATATTGATGTCCTCAATAAATACTTCAGTGACATTTTATTAGGGTCCGGTGCTATTAGTTAAGATTGGAAAATTTACAAACATACATGGTGAAAAGGAAAAACGAAGTAAAAAGAATGGATTTGCTTTGTTTCTAATTTTTCCGTAAACAAAGGTTAGGCGGAGAAATTTAGGGTCTATTTATTTTGTCAATTTTTAATTTTATGAAAAAAAAATTAAAAATATAAAAAATTAAAAACTAAAAATTTCTTTACAAAACTGAAAATTGATAAAGTAAAAGAACCCTTAAGCTTTCCAATCCTGGAGCAATAAACGCCTAAATGGTAGGGCCCCTCTTGAGCTACCCAGGTTTCGCTCTCTTTCTAGTTTTATTTGTTCTTTTTTCCTTTTTAATTTTTGAGAAGTGAAGTACCTTGTATTTGCAAAATATGGACACAGGTTACCTAACTTTATCTCTTGTTGATTCCACTGATCAAGTATTTAGCAAAGTTAAATCCTCATTACTCAAAATCTACCAGTTGAGGTTTTCGATCATCATCCTTGAATATTCAAAGTCTATCACCATCAAGCCTAAATTTCTGCACCAGTTTGGTAAAGCATCTTGAAAACTCTTGAAAGCTACCAGAGATTTTGCAAGGATCCATCAAACAAAATCAAAATCAAGGCAAACCCACCCCCCTAAAACAACAAAAAGAGGGTACGGATTTGGGATTTTTGAGACTATCTTGTTAATCAAGGTCTCCCAAGGGGACCATTGAAGCAAAAAATGTGTGAACAAGATAGAAGATAGATTTATGATTCCAAGAAGACTTGACCTATTTTTTGTAATAACCAAACGAATAAACAAGGGCAATGGGGAAACCATGAGTATGTGTGGTGGTGAATGTTGGCCCACAAAATAAATTTAGCCTCTAGACCCACCAACTCCTACTTCTAACACATCCATGATTAATAGCAGTAAATTCAGAAGTTTTTTTTTTCTTTTTTTAAAAAAAGCACAATATGAGCTAGGCAAGGTCATACTTTTGCTGATTTTCCCTAACTATTAACTGCCAAAGATAATAAAATCCAGAACAAAATATTTAATATCATTTGAATGGAGTGTGACTATTTTAATTAGTTCTGGTCTCTACTTATGACATGACATCCTTTAATACATGATATCATGTGCAGTTGGAAAAGAAAAGCATCTAGTCAATACAAGCCCTTGAATTATTAAAGCTTGGTTCACAGACAACAGTTCCAACTTGCAATTTCAATCTTATCTCCCTCACAGCTTCCCCCTCCCCCCATTCTTCATTTTTTTTCTTCTCCCATTGAAGTAATCCCTCCATTTCATATTAATAGTCATTATTAAAAAATCATAGAATTTTGATACATTGAAATGTATCTGCTACAAATTATTATTCATGATGGGAAACTATGTTATTATGATCAAATATATTGATTTTTTAATATATCAAAATGGCACAGTTTTTCAACTAATAATAAGGAATGGAGGGAGTAGATCATTATCAATTATTGAAATATGTGTTCCTCGTTAGACACATAAAAACATGTTGATGAACAAAAGAAAAACGTCAGAACAACAGTGCATGATCTATAGTTTGAATAGCTCGTAATCAAATGAAGTACAATGGAAAATGCCATAAATGTCTGACTAAGTTTTTCTCCCTTTGTCCACTTTTAAATGTCTTTTTGAGAATCAGCAGGAATTTGGTATATTGAAAAATCAATATATCCGGATACATTTATATCTAGATACATTAATTTTTTAATGTATCAAATTCTCGCTAATTCCTAAGAAGACACGAATAATATTAAATGAGAAGCTGATAGAGAATGGGGGAAGTGTCATATAACACAACATGAAACAAATTAAAGCACACAATAAGGGGCATCAATGCATTATTACTCTCTTTGTTCATATTTTTTGGGTTATGGACCTGGCAGATCTGGTCTTGACCATGCCTAACTTCCTCATTATGATTAACTCTATAGTCCTAAATATGAATCAAACATTCAAGCTTGCTTATAGTAAGCATAACGGTTCTTATATGTAACTGGACCTACGTAACCATGCTATAAATTGTAATAACACAAAGGAGGGCAAAGAGACCTAACAGCAGCTATGTCACATATTCAGCATTTTAAATTGTGGTTATGGTCTTAAATGTGGTTGTAATTGGGGATAATGCAATTATAGCAATGTGCATTAAGACTTTGTGGCATTGCATACCTGCCACTTGAAATAGAATTTGTTGCGGTCTTCATGTGGTTGTGGCACTAATGTTGATTTACATGAATAGGAATCATACGGCGTAAGTGTCGCTTGATTTGATTGCAGCAATGACCACAACCACAATGTTGCAATTGTATCATATGATATAGTCCATAATTTGAAACTCAGCATGCATATTTATCTTTTTATATAAAAATATTCAAGTTAAAAATAAGTTTGCCCTGTTTAAAAGAGCTCAACAGTTCTGAGCTCAGTAAATTTAATTTAGCAAATTACTTAAAGATATCAAAAAGAAAAATTAGTAAATATATCCAAATCATAATAGGGGATATGAATAGAAGGCCAAGAAAATGAGATAACCCATTAGCAATTATGTGACTCATGTCATATCTTATGCAACTCCAAAGTTAATTGGTGCGCATTGTTAAATTAATTTAGTTGTTAACTTGGAGAAATAAGAGAGTAAATAAGTGAAAAATGAGAAAAAGAAAAACTATGGAAGGTAAAAGAGACCTCATTCTTCCTACTAATTTGCTTGGTTAGAAAGAAGCCATGTAACCTTTCATTTCAACCAACATTTTTTGCTTTTCAACTTTCGGTTGACAGATTCCTAGCTAGTTACAATCTGTGTCCATAAATAACTAGAAGCAGTTCAGCTTTGTCCATCAAGATAGCTGGAATTGCTAATCTTAAGCCCTCATTTCAGTGAACTTGGAATTGCCACGAGACCCTATCCTTAGTTAATTGAAAGGCCCTATGATTTAGCTTATGTCCCATCCTATCTTGGGCTCCTACTTTTGGCAAATTCATAAGATTCCTTACAAATGGTGGTGGTGGTGGTAGTTAGTACTTATTAGTAATAGAGACTAAGATCCATGGTATTGGTAGGGATTGATGAATCAAATCTGCCTGTCATGATTTACAAATTATAATCCATGTTTCTTATACTTAACTTTTATGTAGCTTTTCTTTTGGTATAGAACTTTTATGTAGCTTTAATAGTGTATATGATTTGATTCACTTTCTTCTTTTTTTTTCTTTTTCCTCTCCTTCCTAGAGAATAAAACCAAGTGGTTAGTGGCTTGGTATACGAGTTGGATCCCATTAATTGTTTTCCTCTTTCTCTTTTGATGCTAATTTAACGTTAGTTGAAGGAAGATTCCAAAGGATGCTACACAACTAAACGTGAATGTCACAATTCAAAAGAGATAAGGAATCCCACCGAAAAGGAAATTCTTTGTGTCTTGGCCTTATGCAATGCCAAGAAATTCTCTTCAGCCAAAAGTCCATGGGGGCATCTATAATCTATTAGTGGCAAAAATTTGCATAATTCCGCTAGAACAGAGAAATGAGTGATTCTAATTAGGTAGGCACATCTACCATATGCACTGAATAAAAAAAAAAATGCGCAAAGATATTTTCAACAGATATGTACAATTCTAACGTGGCAGTATGACAAATCATATAAATTCATATTTGCATGTCAAATTGTCTCAACCATATATTAATCAAGTTGAGGGTCTTAACTAACATACCGACAAACCATAAAACTAAAGCCTTAGAATCCGCCCTATGATTTATTGATGAAACATGAGGAAAACGATACCTATTATCATCGGCAATTTTGGGAATTGCTATATATAGATCAATAATTAGACGAGCCGGCTAATATTTCTTGGCCATTTTTTCCCACCCTTAACAAGATCCACCGAAATTTGAGGGAATTCAACCTATAGTGCATCCGCATGTTGACAAGTTGCGAGCTGATGAGAATGATAAAGACAAACGATCACAGTCAACTCTTTCTCTTGAGTGAATACAAGCTGCAAAACGAATGACAGCGTGTCCTGTTTTTTTTTTTGTGTTGACTGAAGTATTTTTTATTATCTTAGTTGATAGAAGTTTTGTCGCATTCTCTTGAGGGTTATTTTATTATAAGACCTTGATTATTTATGATCTTGCATCCCCTGAAATACATTGAAGTACTCTAGAAATTAGAAAATAGCCTCTCCTAAGTTGTAAGTGTAGAATTCTGATGGATATCACCAGCACCATATAATATCCTTTTTTATTCCGGTTGCTGGGGTATCGATGAAACACGAAGTTTAAACCATGATTAAGTGGTCTTATTTATATTAAGTTTAATTTTTATGCATTGTAGTATAAAATTTTTTTATATTACTATCCAATCATTTATTATCATATTAGTAAAAATTATTAAATCTTACACTCACTACTTTAAAAGTCATAAAAATGTGATGATTTGATTGGATGACGGGAAAATCAAACTCTTAAATTTTTTTTAATAAGTTTGCATAAATGTTTTTCTACATTAATAAATATTTTTCTTTAGTTTTCTCTTAGCCAGTGTATTCCACACCACTTAGTGGAATAAGTCTCGTTTGAATTTGTTGTTGTTGTTGTTGTATTACCATGTGAAATTTGTTTTGTCTCTCCTAGGTTGAGCCTACGCTGGAATTAAGTTACTGCCATTGGCTCTCTTAAAACAACCACTGCCCTTACCATGTGAACTTGTGGGTCATGTGCTGATCGCCATAATTGCGCACAATTGTTAGTACAAGAATCACCCATAAAAATATACTACTGAAGTACTTGAAAAATCCTCTATAGTGTGTTTTATTCAAAAGAATGGTTCTATTCAACAACATACTAGCCTTTAAATTTATGCGTGTACGAATATCTAGAACAACAAACTGTCTTATTAAAATCATTAGAGCAAAAAGCTGTTTCGTTGACTGTACTGTAATGCACTGAATGAGATGCAATTTTGGGTTTTGCTTGAACATGTATGGTTGTTGAAGTACTAAACTATCTCAGATTGTTTATCTGAAGTCACGTGGACTCTATGGAGTAATATTATTTTTTAATTTATATACTAAGTATTCAATGCTAATGTCACGGCTATATGGTTAAGGAAAGCCACTGCCAATGAGGGCCACGCTCTACTTTTACTGAGGGAGGTTTCAGCTGAAAGTAACTACCAAACTGCTCTGTGCCCAGGATATTAACTTAGAAAATTAAATAAATTTATGTTAATTCAGTTAGAAATTTTTTAATGAAAGTAAAAATCAGCAATGATCCTTAAAACCAAAATATTAAATAGTAAATAAAACAGAACAAAATCTTTCCCTTATTTTGAGAGTACTCAAGAAATTTTCTAAAATTTATAGAAGTTTACAGCACAAGGAAACAAACTTTTCTACTTGTGGCAATAATGCAAAGCGTTTTCCTTCAACAATAAACAAGGCTAGCTTGAAATATACGCTTGTGGAAAGCATATTACCAACATGGTTTAGCTACTAACTGTGACTTCTGATGGGGGAACAAGAACAAAACAAAAATCTGAAAAGCAAATCGGATCAATGACATCCACTGCTGCGAAACAGTAACGAGAATTCAACAGTTAGGTTTTCTTTTTTCCTCATGCCAAGATAAGGATAGATTTTTTAATCTTTGGATGCCATCCAAGATTTTATTGTGGAGTCATTTATGAATATTGAGTTGAATTTAGGAATGAATCAGACCTCCAAGGTTCATAGATATATTGTTTGTTTATTTGCATTTGGTCATTCGTTTTGTTAGAACTGATAAAATTGGCATTTTTCTTTTCTTTTTTTCTTTCTGACGTGATTGACATCATTCTTATGCTACTTGCAATTGGTGATCATGATAAGAAATCAGCCTGGATTACTCTAATTGTCACCATGGTGTCATCCTCCAACTAACTAAGGACTATGTAATAACATTGTTCCCTTTCATCGGAGCTGTTACAAAAAAGAAAAATGATGATTGAAATTACAGATCATAGACAAAGTCAAGGGACCTAAATTCTTGACCGAAATTTATTTAATTTCTTAATGCTTTTTTTATTTTTGGTCTTCCAAGTTTAGAACTCCCTACCCAAGATCAATATGTAGTGGTGGGTCCCTACGGGTTCATTAAATATATTTTCTAGTAGTAATTAGTAATCAAAACTATAATGACATCTGATCTACTTAAGCATGTGCAATGTTAATCTTCCAAGCAAATCCTCCGAATATGAGTAAAAAATGCAGTGCACTCTATGAGTAATAAATGCCTTTGTTTCAAAGACAATTAAAAAAACACCTAGACTTTGATGGGATTTTGTTGCTTCTTGGAAGTTTGGTGAATCCTTTTTCTTGTTAGTGGAAACCAAGACTAAATTGATGAAAATGATACCTTTTATTCTGATGTATCTTTTCAACCATCAAATTTATTTGTCTGATTTTGAAAAAAAAAAACTATTTATCATTATCATTCCTCACAATGTTGGCAACATGAACAATAGGTTTCGTGTGATTATACAGATCAGATGATGCACCGATCAGTAGATTTGATATGTTCATTCTCATTAAAACAGCCAATCCAAAAGTCAGGTTACCTATATACAGAGGACTAAACAAAAATTTTGCATTAGTGAATAATAATTCATTGGAGAATTTTTTTACAAATTTTCATTACTGAATGAAAATAACTTATTTTTCAGAATCTGTGCAAATCCCGAATTTTAAGTGATTTAACCACTAAAGCGACTTTATGATTCGACCTAAGACTAGCAAGAACTTTCACTTCCATGTATAACACTCGTATTTGTCCCAGTGTTAGACTATAAGGAGCAAAAAGATAATAGTATGATGCCTAACCACGAAATTATATTTATCAATGCTATATCTTCTTTACATTCTCACAGGTCCATTCATAGGAAGTGATCTACTCTTTACATCTAATTCTCAAATGATTCGTATAATATTATTCCAAAGACGATATAAAAACCATAAAACATCAGTTGACTTGCCAAAGTTATAAATTTACAATCATGCCAGATATGGGGAACTAGAAGACAAGCAAAGGCTAACTATTCAAAGTAGCAAACTTAAGCAGGAAATCTGAGCATTCAAATTTTCAATGAAGGGGGTTCAAATGAACCGCAGCTATCAAGGAATTCAAGAAGAGGAACCCTCACCCACTACCACTAGATCGGACTGAGATAGTTAGCAAACCTCCCTGTCATCAACAAAGACAAACAAAAACGTCAAATGCTCAAATGTCCCTAAATTTTCAACACACAAGCTTATGCAGGGAATAGAACCCCTGGCCTTCAAGCTTTAATCTTCAATTAACTTCCTATAACCCCATCAACAAGTTGATTTCCCTTTAGTTCCCACAAAATTAAAAATACATTTTCCCCTCTCCTTAATCTTTAATTTTGTCAATCCTTTCCGTTATAAGTCATTGACAAATTCCCCAGTATGGTCCCAGAGAAATATTTCAGATGACAAATTGATCCTTCCGTACAGGTACGTACAATTATAAAACTTTGCACAGACCTGTACCAATTTGTTGGCTCTTTTGAATGGTGACAGAGACAAACAGGATACTTTCAAATTTTTGAGAAACCAATTTGTCCCCAAAATATATCTCAAGGACCAAAATGGGTATTTAGTCTAAATCATTTACCACTGCAGTCTCCAGTCACTTTTTTTTGTAATGGAACTAACTGAAAATGCACCCATTTGTGCTTCATCGTAATTCCGTAACGAAAAAGTAACTACGAACAACATCGCTAAACAATTTGTACTGTAATGAACCAAGTTAAAAAGTGAAAAAATAAAATAAAATAAAACCTCTGCTTTTATCGATCTTCTCCATAAACATGGTTTGATAGATTGCTTTGTGAAATTATTCAAGCTTACATGGGAAACAACATATAATAATAAGAAAGGACGAAAACAGCATCATCAACATCATCATCATCATCAATAACCATGATTACCAGAGCCGCATGCAACGGAGAGTGTTCAATGGCAAAAGTGCAAATTTCAATCAACAATTCATTTAGAGAGAAAGAAAGAGGAGAAGCAAGGGGGACCTTGGGAGGAGGTGGTAGCTTCGCAGGGAAGCTTGGAAACAAGGTAAGAGGAAGCAATGGCGGTGTGTAAGGGTTCGAATGAGCTCAACTCTCTTCTCAGCAGCGACAACCTCGGCGGGGCGATAGGGTTCCTCTGGCGAGTACTAGCAGCGAAATTGGAAGCACGCAAAGGGAAAGAGGTTCTGCCTTTGGCAGAAGCAGAAGCAGAAAAAGAAGCAGCTCTGCTGAACAGGGTTCGCACCATTGTGGATCTTGCTGATGCTGCCATTGAAGAAGCCATTGCGTTGGAAGCTCACTTCGAAATGAAACCCTAAAACCCTCTGCAAAACCCGCGCCACTCACACACACACACACACACACTACGACGCACATTCTTTCCACCCCTCCAAATGGGCCTCGCTCGGCCCTCTTGACAATGGTAAAATAGTCTAGCAAGCCCCTTCAAAAAAGAAAAAGGACACTGACCCATAAAATTATCAATAAAACAAAATTAAAAATGATATGGACCATTTTTAACTTGTGCAATTTTTGGTTTTGAGTATGGATGATTTAAAAATGGTATGGGCTTAGACTAAAAAAAATGGTATGGACCCGGCTTTTAGTTTCATAGTGATAACTTGAGCTCTTTTATTTGTCAAATTAAAATTTGACATAAAATACAATATATCATTTACGTAAGTATGCCTAAACGTATAATATATCTATTTTATTCTGATACATATTTCAGTATTTACCTATATTCACATTAATATAGGTATCATATTAATAAATCTCAAGTTAAAATTTTCTAGTGTAGTTTTAGATTAGATACACTTGAAATAGGGACTTGAACCGTATGTCTATTTTGAGCCCATGGCTATTACTATAAGCTAAATTCATCGGCTTTTATTGCATTAGGGAACTTTTCCTTATTTGAAAATCTTAAGAATTTCACTCAAAGAAATTCAGTTTATAACTTACTCAAGCTAGTCATGGGAGATAAAACAGAGCAGGGCTAATAGTACAAAATATATAAGTAGATTTGCACGATTTAGTTAACAGAAGAATTACTGTATGCTTCGGGAATACTATTTCAAGGACAATGAGCTTGTTATATTTTGAAAGCAAGTGCTTACCAAGAATTCATTTTGAAAATAATTTTAAAAAATCTTTTATAAGACACTTATTGAAACAAGCCCAATATTGAAAAGAAGAGAAGGGAATGCTTGTTACTTTCATGTTTTTCACTTCAGTAGTAACTCATCTGTCCCAGAGCATGCTCAACAATTCCGAGCAATAAGATGATCACATTCTCAAGTATTCGATCGTACAGCAATGACCTCACTCACAGAATATGAAACTACATCCGTCTGATTTGCTTTAAAATAGTCCGCTATTTCACACAATCATCATCAAAAAACACAACTCACCAAACATTTTTCGCAAAAATCTGGTTTCAAAATCACATCATTCACAATAGTGATCTCGAGGAAACTAGTAATCTGGAACTTACATGCATTAGCTAATCTAGCCCACAAATAATAAAACGGAAAAAATAAAGTGTGGCATTGACAGAATCATCACTCTTCCATGGGTTGATTCTCCTGTGATTGCTGTTGGGAAACACTGACTTTGATCTTTGGTAAAGTGAGAGATGGATCCTGTTGAAGCACAGAAGGAGCTTTGACCAAACTGATGCCCTGCTCCAACTCCTTCGCCGCCTCCTTGATAAGTTTCTCCTTTGTGCCTTTCATCCTAATCAAAGGTGTTACCAAATGTCAACAAAAAAGCCAGAAGAAAACACCATGCAAAGATTCTAAATATTCCAAATACATGCATAACAAAAGAGTGAAAATTAAAAGGACCTGTTCTTATGGTGTTTCTCCTCCCTGCTGACTCTGATCTTGTCAATCTTAGGAATGGCCTTGAGGACATTCTCTGCAAGATTCCTGTCATATCTCTCAGGCCTGTTTCGCTTTCTCTCAAACTCAAAGGTTGAATCCTGAAACAGAAAATACAAAAGCTCTGAAGCATATCCAAACCAATAGAATTAAACTAATACAAACACACACACACACACACACACACACACACAATGTGCCAAAATAATTAAGAGTTTAATTTTGATGCCCTACAACATTTCTCTACACTATCATTCAATCAAATACTCATTTACACAATTTTTCAAGTAATGAGTGTGAGACTCAACTACCTATGTTAATGTGGCAATACATAATTTTGATGTGGCATAGAAATTAAACTCTATTGTTAATTACCTGTGTCATATCCTTTCCATGGACACGCCGGTATGCCTTGGTCCATTTTACCTTACGCGGGTTCCTCTTCATTTTAAAGTTCTTATGGCATTTAGATCTACAGAACCGGAAAATCTGCACAAAGAAAGGTTGTAAGGAATCTGAGCCAGAATATATATATATAGGGGGCATATCACATGAGAATGATGGTTTATTATAAGAGTGACAGGAGCAAATCTAGCCCATATAACCATACGTAGATGGTCAGGAGTGAAAGTTGATTAATGGTAATTAATGCTTATATGCTTATTTAAAAAAGTCATATGACATTATATTTTAATCTTCACTATTCATGTAAAATCCACCAGTCAAGACGCACCCTCTCTTACTCTCACAATAAGTCACTATTCTCATACGCCTATAGACATATATATGGAGCTTCACTTTCACATTTAGCATTTGATCTCCAGAATTGCAACCAATTACATTTATAATAGTTCCCTAGTAGCATTCACAAACATGGGAGAAATGCTTATTTGGTTATTTGATAAACGAACAAACCCATAAAAGCTTATTAGTGTATATAATTACAAAGAGTTAGGAGGATAAGGATGTGAGTTTAACATTTTTTTTTTTTTACCTTGGCATCGTTACGAACAAACTGGATTCCATGTCCAGGGTAAATGGTTGAAGAACAAAACCAGCATTTCTCCAATCTCATTGTGCCTCCAGCTTCTACAGAGGAGCACTTAAATCACTAGAAGAAAAATGGTCCGAAAAATTGAATAAACAAAACGATAGTAAGGGAATACAATATTATTGCAAAAACATATTTTGTTAGCAACTTAGCACCTACACTTATATATCACAAAACAACGAAGCTGAGATCTTATGTCAGGAAAAAATAAATACAGCATCAACAAATGCAATGGAGTCAATAAGGTATTAAACCATATAGCATATCATATGCAATAGAAATCAGTTACCTTACGCACCCGCCTCACCGGGTCGTTGCACGCGATGGCAGAGAAGAGAAGCTTCAGAAGCAGAAAGCCCTAAAGAGAACCCCTTTTCTTTGATTTTTGTTTTATTAATAAATTTTTAACGGGTTTCGGACCTTTGGGTTGGCCACTTAACACGTTAGACCCATTTAACCCCTTTTTCCACATGGTTTTTCTGGACCGGGCATTCACCAACCCAATATGACAATCTCGGCCCAAAATCATATTGAAAGTTGGCTCCTATACCATGTTAATCTCCACTGTCACTGAAAGAAAAACAATTTTGACCCAAAAAAACAATTCCACTGTGGATATTGGAAACGGAATTAAATTTCACGGACAAAAATTAAAAGCATAAACTTTCTCAACGTTAATGACGGTCCAATACTTTTAATGGGAGGAGAACACAAAGTTCCAGTCTTTCCTTTGGGCCTTTGGATTTTAAGACATTGAGACAGGAGACTAGACTGCCTTTGCCTGAGCCAATGGCAATTGGCAAAGCAAAGATTCAGGTGTTGAAAATAATGTAGGCAATGTCTAGAGCGATTAAAATTAGGAAATGACTTTTGGAAAAAAAAAAAAAAAAAGAGAAGATAAATGATTTGATTTGAATAAAAAGTTAGGGTAATGAAATTTTGACACTTAAAATGTGGCTGTCTGTTTAGACGCCCACTTTGTAATTATTAGATATGATAATGGTTCCCACTTATCCTTAACATTCATCACATCCAATGGTTATAAAATAGGTGTCTGAACAGACACCTATTTTTTGAGTGTTAAACTAGCAATACTCTAAAAAAGTTAACAATCTGTTTGATTTAAATTTTCAGTTTTCATTTTTAACTTTTCAGTTTTTTAAATTTTGCGAATAAAATGCTAAAAACTATAAATAAAAACTGAAAAATTAAATTTATAATTTTTAAAATTTTCAATATTTTGTTTATAAAATCTGAAAAATTTAAAATTTAAATCAAACAGACCCTAAATTTTTTTATTTGGAATGATTAAATAGGAAGTTGTTATTTTTAAAATACAATACATTGAATTTATAATGATTAAAATAGAAAATGAATTTTTTTTATTTGTATCTAAATTTTAAAACCAAATCAATTCTACTCTAATAGATGGATTATATCGATTTGTCAATCGAGTCATTTCCATTTTTTTATGATTCCAATCACACTTTTTTAGATCTTTTTAACCAGCATCCTAAATTTTAAAAGTTTTTAATAAATCTTATATGTTAAAAATATCAAAACTCATCTTTTAAAGATGATTTTTTTTCTTTTTTTCCCCCCTTTAAAGGGCATGGGTTAAGTGAGCTCAAATATCTATCCTCAGATACGTATAACCGAATGTTGGGATTTGTTTGAATCAAATTAAAAGGACCATTTTACCAAAAAGAAAAGAAAAATGGTACATAGCAAAACATAAGGTCAAATCAAAGAATACAGGTTTCTTATGCTAAGAAACAGTAATTTTAAATTTACAATTCAATGAATTTAATTTTTAGATATATTTAATCCAATTTCATATTTAACAAATGTGGGTTAGAATCATGGTTCCAATTCTCATACGTCCAATTAACGAGCAACCTTAACATGAAGCAAGGAGAGAGAGAAGGGGGAAGAAAAAAGACCGCGGGGAGGGGGGATTCGGTCATTGTCAGACAGAGCTTGACCAGCTCAGCTCAGAATGCAGCGCCGTCGCTTTCATCCTCAAACGGCTAGTTGGCGTTCGGGTGGTAGTACACGCTATCCAATCTAAAATGGCACGCTCTCCGAACCTTCCAAAATTAGCCGTTGCTTTCTTCCTTGTTTCGGGGGCCTCTTCTTCCCTCCTCCCCAGCTAGCTTTTTGTATCTTCCATTTTTACTTTTCTTTCCTCAATTCTTCTTCTTCTTCTTCTAATAATTATAGTTTCTTTATCACTTCTGCCATGACGTCATTTTCTACATGTCCCACTTGTGACATGCTAAAACCACCATTTTGGACCCCATCTTCTCATTCAACTAACTTCGTTTTATTTCCTAATATATATTCTTTTTCCAAGGGAGAACAGCAATTCGCGTCCGGGAAAAGGAGAAAACAAATGAAACAACCTTGTACTACAAGTTTATAATTGCTTCTCTTTCCCTCCGTAAAATTTTCCCCAATTAGCGTCCATCTAAACAATCATTGATTGGAATTAATAGGCCAATTTTAATATAAGTTTCAATGTTATTTAATTTACACTTGTGTGTTTTGGGAACGCAAAAAACAAGTGATTGTGTATGATTGTGTTGAGTCAAAAATTTCAAATAAACTAAGATTTCTAGTAAAATTACAATTGCTGATGTTTATTTTAGTCTTTCACTTTATACTCATGAGTCATTTTATTCTATGACTTTTAAAATAAATCAAATTAGTCTATGATATTATAAAATGTGAGTCATGTTAGTCCCCTAATTCATTTTTATTTAACATTCCATCAATTAAATGATGATAAATAACATTAAGTGATACATTGACATACCATTTGTCCTTTGAAGTATAATGAAATTTAAAACAACTCATTTTAATGTCTATCATTACACAGAATGAGTCATTTTATAATTTGAAATAAAAATTTAAATGACTCATTTTATATAATTTTTGACACCAAAATGAGTTATTTTAAATATTTCAAATGACATAAGGTATGTTAAAATAATATAAGCTATGTCAAGGTATCATATAAGATTACTAATCATCATTTAATTGATGAAATGTTAAATAAAAGTGAGTTTAGAGACTAAAATAGCTTATGTTTTGCAATATCAGGAACTAAATTAGCTCATTTTAAAAATTAAGAACTAAAATAACTCATGAATATAAAATTGGGGACTAAAATGAGCATTAACTCAAAATTATAATTTAGTCATGATGAAAAATGTTTGAATTTCAATCCAATTCATACAATTACTATGAATGAGGAATATAATGAATAAATTCTATTGACAAACAAGTGTATGTTAAACTAATAATAATGGCGCTTGTCATGTTTTTATATATGAATTTAGCATTCATTATGAATTTAATATCAATACATTATATTTTGTTTGGTATATCATTACTTTTAAGATTATGAGATTTGAACCTATAATCCCATGTTAACTATCCAAATCACATAATTCTCATAACTTATATTGATACATTAACTATAAGATTATATACTCATTTAATTATATATAACTGCATTATTAAAATTGTTTTAATTCCATCAAAATTGCTTTAAAAGGTTTTTTAAAGACTATATATATATATATATATAATAATTGATTGATACTACTAAATATTTGACCTAATTAGTGTATAAAAATTAATTTCAAAAATTATTTCTCTCCAAAAATAATCTCATAAATTATTATTTTAATGATTTAAACTAGTAAATATATGTTTAGTAAAAGCGACTAGGAATTGAAAGCAAATGAAACTAAAAAGAGAAAAAAGAAAGCAAGCGTAAATGCCTTATAGAGTACTGCATAGATGTTTGCTTTATTTGCTTTAAGATTTTGAACATGCATGGATCACGGGTTTAATTAATTAGGTCTCTATTTTGCTTTTGTAAATCCCAAACATGTCATCGGTGTGTTGGACCCATGCCGTTGAAGCAATAGCTCATTATTATCATTCTATAAACAAACAAAAAGATACCCATAAAAAAAGAAAAAAAAAACTCAACTCGAGAATTGCACATGTTATAATTAGTAGCAAAAAGGCATATTCCCGAGCACGATACCAGAACTTCAACAACGTGAACATGTGTCCGTGCAAGTGCAACTATTGTACGAATGCAACAAATAGGTAGTAAGTAGTAACTGACTACAACTCCTCCATCCTTGTGTAGTAAAATTGAGGTTCACGAATCAAGTTAATATCTAATATATATATATAGTCAGTCGTCACATTAAACTATTAAAGTTCATTATTCAATGGCGAACACAAAGTTTTACATGGTCTTGGCCCCCCATAATGGCAATTTATAAACACCTCGTGAGTAATAAACTAATAACGCTACCACCAATGGTAGGTGTCCTTCGTTGATAATAAGATTTGCAACAAGCAAGTCCCGAGGTCATAATCAATTACAATTAATTGAATTGCGTGGGAGTGGATCCTACTCCGAATATGACAAAACCATTCATTCTGCACTTCCTGCACTGCATGGTTGCACCATATATGGCTCACGCAATGTGCTTGATGCCATCTATATGATCTATCTCTCCTTCTCATATGAGCTTCACCGGCCATGAAGAAGGTTAGTAACCGTAACCCATAATATAGATCTACGTACCCTCTTCGCAATGGAATTGGGAGAGCCGCGTTTCCAAGTTTGATTTTAAAGAAAAATAGAAAGAAAGGAAATGTTTATGTAAACTTTCATTTTGCTCGTGAGTTTTGATTTTGAGAGCTTTCGGTACTGTAAAGAAAATGTAGTGATATTTATTTCTAGCCATAATAATAACGTGGCTTGGGTCGTTATAACCACACTGCTTTGATATAATAAAAGAAGGGACCGATTGACATTCACGTAAGATTTGACATAGTTATACATTCAATTCATTTTTATTCATTCAACCATTGAATAAATCATTAGTAAATTTAAAATTAGGTATTAACCTTTGAATAATAACGAAAATGTTGGAATAAAATTTGTCGAAATTTAATTATGAAAAATAATATGATATGATCGTGATATTTGAATAAATAAATAAATAAATAAAATATATCACTATTTTATCTAATAGATATAATATTTATTTGTTAAATAATTTGACAATATTTTTTGATACCATTAATTAGTCAAATAAAAAACAACTGACAAATGCTATGAACTTTCGTCTATCCCGCACACGCTGCCAAACGATATTTGTTAAGGCAGAGATTATAGATTAAAAGATGGTGAATCGGCTAGAAGTCTTTATCACGAGCTTACATTATCTATTAAAGCAGCCTCATCCATTCAACGAAGAAACCAAACTATCATTAATTAAGACCCCACATCCCATTACCCTTAGACCCCAATAAACGTTAAGAAACAAATATAATATATATATATATATATATATATATATATATATATATATATATATATGTATGTATATATATATGCTAAATAGCCACATCGTTTTCTTCGACAACATATATCTCCTGTTATCTCACGTTATGGAATCACCGAGTATGTAAGTCTCGCATATATTTCCAATATATCAAACAATTTCTTAAAGAATCTAAATCGTATGATTCTATTGTTTTATATATATCGTTGTGATGGTTCTGATATTACATTCAAGAATGGATTGATGTTTAGGAATATTTAATTTAATAACTTAAACTTATTTTATAGCTTAAAAATATGCATCATGTATATAAATTTAATTATCAAGTCAATTGAAATTCAAATTTAGAAAAACTATTCAATGAAGGAATAGAATATATTTGTTTGACTATCTCTAAATAAAATGTTTCTATCTGAGATTCCTACCAATTTGAAAGTACTTCTTTTAACAAACAAAAAGTTTCTCCAACACGAGACTTTATCTCACCTTCTTTTTAACAATCTCACCTTTTCACTTACTTCTTCCATGAAAATAAATATCAATTAAAGTCCTCTGTTTCACAATTTTTTACACTAAATTATTCAATGACTCTGAACACTTTTGGAGAGCCTTATGATCGAGTGGATGAAGGAAAAGCAATATGAGCTTCACCAATATACACGGTATAGTATATTTACAGTCAAAATGTGGAAAACTTAAAAAAGGCACCATTATAAGATTGAAAAGTAAGAGACGTTACATAAATTAAACATTCATATAATCAAGATGATTAGTGTCGTTTTCAAGGCATCCAAATTAAAGTTCAGCCTTTTTTCCATGTTTATATTTGTTTAAGCTTTAAAACAAACTTTTTGTGATTCATTCCGTTGGCTTTATGCCTTTGTCGAGCAGAAAACTAGGTCGCACTTTCATTAATGTGGTGAAGTTTTCATTGAATGTTTTGATAAAAAAGTTTTCATTGAATAAAGTCTTACGAGCTTTATCCAAAAAAATACAAGCTATAATGTTTTCATCTTGACATGCATGGCCTCTCACTATATGTTTGCGAATGATTGAAAAGAGAGAAAGAACAACAAACAAGTTATTCACCTTCGCTCACTGATTGATTTATAAAGAACATGCTATCATTCTACCGTCCTATCTTGTTCTTTTCTCTGATTTTATCATCTTAGCGCTATCAAGTGCAGTACATGTAGTGTAGTAATTAATTTATCTAGGAACAAAACAGCTATTTACTTAAGGGGCCTCCTACCATACATTTGTAGTGTCATATATACAGTTGGTACAGTTGTGATTTCTATGAATAAAAAAATCCTTGCCCATTATTTCAAATTACAAATTTGACAACCTTTTTTAAATTTCTAATTTTTCATTCTAACCCTCCTCCCTCCTCTCAATGAGATGCACACCAAGCTCGAACACTACAAAAAATTCTGGAAATTATGACGGTGAAATTAGGGCGGTTCTTTAAAACCACCACAATTATAGTAAATTACGGCGGTTTTATTGACCGTCATAATTTTCATGAAAGAAATGGCAGTAAAATTAAGGTGATTCTTTAAAACTGCCACAATGTGCAATAAATTGCAACGGTTGGATAAATTATGGCAGTTAAAACTGCCTTTATTTACCATCTTTTTCCACTAGTTTTTCATTCCCTAAAACTAATTATGCTTGCTTCATCTTTCTTCTATCAAATCCCTAACTTTCAATTTCTTCGCTCCTTGGTCCTTCGCAATGCTGCCGCTGCCATGCCAATGCGCCCACTGCCTCGTCCTCGTTGGCCTTTCGCAACATTGTGGCAGCCATGCCATGTTCGCTTCCTTTGTTCAACCTTCGAATGCTTCAACCCACCACCTCGTCCTCAGAAATGTTGCGCCACCAGCTCGCCCTCCAAACGTCATGACCATAACATCATCCTTTGAGCCCTGGGCCACCGATCACTTGCTAGCAGCGTACAAATCTCACACCCGGCCTCTCGAGTAATCAAAACCAACTCCCTTCAGGTCCTTCCTCATCCCGTCGATGACTCTGTCCTTATTGATTCCAGCTTCGATCTACAAGAAGGTGGTCAGCGACTCCCTTCCCTTCTTTCTTATTATTCACCATGCTTTCAGCTGTTCATGCTCACTAGATTTAGCATTTGGATCTCATTAGGCTATTAGGACACCCAAAATCTCCCTTTTTCTTGTTCTTGGCTCTAGTAATCCTCTATTTTGGGTAAGTTAGGGATTGCAAATCAAGGACACATGCTTCTTGCTTTCTTATTTATAAAATCAGAACTTCCACATGTAGGTGATTATTTATGTACTGGAGAGGTCCAATGAGCAGTTCCTATTTTGCAGAAAACATATGGAGACAGCCTACATAAAGTTTTGCATGTTGGTCCTGATACTTGATGTGTGGTCTCTAAATTGCTAAAAGAGGAAGAAACTGAAGCTTAGGGTGTAGAACCATATGATATAGAGGATGCTAATACTTATTGCAAAGAATTAATCCGCAAAGGCATTGTGCACATGGCTGACATCAAGTTTCTTCTTCCCTACAGGCCTAAATCTTTTTCCCTTGTAATAGTTTCAGATGCCCTTGATTTCTTATCTCCTAGATACCTCAACAAAATAGGTAGGCTTTATAAATTCTTTTTCCTACTAGTTTGCTTTTCTCTAGTATTTTTTATTCTCAGTTTATCATCCTTTCTCTTAATTTGTAGGTTTTGGTTTGTGCACCTAGTAATGTGGTTGTGGATCAGTTGGCTAAAAAGATAAGTGCTACTGGATTAAAGGTATAGTTGGTATTTATTTTGTTTGGAGATTAGTTATATTTGAAAGAAATGATCTATCTTGTCAACAAGGTTCTTTGTGCTCCTATTTTGAGGAGCTAGCCATTTTGATCTAAAATCAAATTTCTTTTCTCAAATTGTTACTAGTGTCTGGTATCTCTCTTTTCAATATGTGTTTCTTACATGTAAGATTGTGAGGCTTTATACAAAATCAATGGAAGCTGTGAGTTCTCCTGTTGAGCATTTAACACTTCATTAGCAGGTTAGTTAACTTAGTTTGCATTTTATTTTCAACCCTTTGTTTAATTTTCTGATGTTTTTTAATGTACGCTCCGTCCTGTCTAAAAACTAGGATAATCATTGATGAAGGATGTAAATGGTGTTTCTTATAAGTTCGACATCTTGACACATCTGACAAGAGTGAACGTTAGTGGAGAAGTCACAAAGTTGGCAGCATTGGAGGCTTCTGGTACCAATGCATATGTCTAAGTATTATCTCCTACGGTATGTCATCTTTAACTATTTTACAATGAGCTATGCATTCACTAATTTGCTATATTTGATTTGACCCATGTCAAGTTTGTGATCACAATTTTTTTTCTCTTCAGGTTGGTTCATTTCGAAGAGGTAGAACTGTGAAAGGGAAAAAGTAACCTCCTATCCTATCTGTAAAGAGGTGCATTTGACATGCGTTTTGTCCATCCTCTACCATTGTTTTCTAAGTCATTAGCCTATTATGACTTCAATTGCATAATTCAATAATTCCTTTCCATTTTTAGCTTCTTATTGTGAACTACAAGATTGAGAGCATGTAAAAGTTCCGTAAATTCAAAAAATATGCAGTTTGTCTCTAGTTCATGTTTGAAATGAACAATTGTATTAGCGCCTTGCCAATACTTAGTACAAAAAGTTAAATAATACTACTTTTTAAGAATGTAATTTGGATATACTTTTGTAAACAAGCATACTTTAAGTTGTACAGAATTATTATGGGCAGACAACCACTTCTAAGAATTTAATTTGATTCATTGGTGAATTTGCATCTGCTTTGGCTCCTGTATCCAATTTCTTTTGTCATGATGGTGCTTTTAGAATAGAGTATTTAGAGTCTTTGCTAATAGAGGTGGAATTTTTTCTCTTGTTTTCTTTTTTGACTATTTCTATATGAAGCTTAAATATTGTCAATACATTTTTTCTTTTTTGGTTGTTAGTATCCATAACCTAGCCTTTGATTTATCGCTAATTTTATTGTCTTAATATCATTCATGATTAATTTATTGGCTATGAAATCCCAAAAAATTGTCAAGATTTTATTCTGTTGCATATCATTTGGATAAATCAGTGTAATTCTTTTGCAAAATAGATTAGGAGACATGCATTGTTTTGCTAGTGTTAATTGTGTTAATATTTCTTGGAGGGCATGAATTGAATTGCTTTTTGGGGGCAATCACCTAAAATAATTTTTCTAAAATAGTTTGTTGAAATTTCTGATGGTTTCAACTGCCATAATTATTATTATTTTTAAAAAAATTTCCATGAATTGTGGTGGTTTCAAACCGCCATAATTATATTTTTAAAATATTTCACAGAAAATTGTGGCAGTTCCAAACCGCCATAATTATTTTTTAAAAAAAATGCTACAAATTGTGGTGGTTTTAAACTGCCATAAATATCGGTTTTAAACTGCTATTATTCACGGTAAATTATGGCAGTTATATATGCTGATTGTGGCAGTTTTTTTATAACTGCCGTAATTTACCAAATGGCATTGGTAATTACGGCGGTTCAAGGAACCGCCATTTGCTGCAAAAGGCGGCGGTTAGAACCGCCATAATTCCCAAAAACAAGTACCATAATTAACCATTTTTGTTGTAATGGAAACTAACACTATAAGAAGAATAGGCATTTTCAATGGTTTTCGACAGTTAAAATGTCAATAAAAATATTGTTAAAAAAGATAATTTGGACATAAAAGACCGTTGAAAATACTTATAAACTTTTATCGACAATTAGTATATGTCAAAAATATATCTTTTGGGTATTTTCAACATGTACTAATTGTCGATAAAAGTTTATAAGTATTTTCAACGGTCATTTTATGTCGAAATTACTTTTCTTTACAATGCTTTTATTGACAAGAATAGTTGAAAATGCCGTTGAAAATGCTCACTTTTCTTGTAGTGCCCATAAACACAACATTGTTTCCTCCATTGTCGACTCCATCAATCCTGCCCCTGTTGATGTGGTGGTCAGGATTTGCCACGACCACCCCAGGATTTAGGAGATTCCAAGGTTCGATCACCACTCATCACAATGATCACCATCACGACAAAAAGGAAGAGAATAAGCATGATGACTCTACAAGTCAATTAGGATAAACAGAACAAGAGTAAACAAAAATTAAAAACAAGTATCAATTTCATATTAGGGCAAAATTGTAACACACGTTTGGGGTTTTGTTTGGAAGGGAAAGCAACCAAATGAAGGGATGCAGGCTGATGAGGGCCCACACTGGCATGTCGAGACATCATTGGCAAGACAACGAGGAGTGGCAGTGAAGGTGCGCAGCGGTTGAATATGAAATGAGATTTGTTTTATGTTGGTCTATGGTGCAACTTTTTGGATGTTGTGATTCTGGTCATGCGTTTGGAGCTGTGCATTTCTACTGGGTTTCATGTTTAACCTCAATGACAATGTCGAATGGGTTATTTGTATTTATCTTTTTCATTTTGTCTATTTTGATCCTTTTGTTGCTGTTTGGGACATTTCTTTTGATTTCCTTTTGGATCATGTTTTCTTTATCAGACATTAGCTCACTAGCACATTTGTTGGTTTGAACTTTCTTGTTGTCAAAAAAAAGAAAAGAAGAAAAAATAGAAAGAATCAAGACAAAACCAAAACACACAACATAATGCAGTATATTTCAAAGATTTATCTAATTATATATGATTATTTATTGTTTTGATGATTTAATTTATTGATTATGACAATTTTATGCCATAATAAAAATATTCTACAAAATATTATAATAAACTAATATGATGATCAAATTTTTCAAAAAAATAATTACGTATAAAAATTTTCATTGAAGAAGAATTTGACACATAAAAACTTTCCCAAAAATGAATTTCTAATCCTATTATTATAGGATATATATATATATATATTCCATCCATAAAATTATATATGTAATTCACTTTAATTTTTAAAATTAAGAAAATATTAATTTAATCTCTAAAATTATAAAAAATAATTTACATTAATCTTTAGTGATTCAAGGTAGTTCTCACATACTTTATTTTAAGGACTCATTTAAACTATTTCATATATGCTCATAGACTAAATAAATATTTTCTCAAATAATAGTGTTGTTTATTCACATATTATAAGATATTGTGTGTCAATACACTCTTTTTTTTATTAAATAAAATATAAATTTTAAATAAAATAAAATTTATATCTTATTTAATAATAAATAGGATGTGTCAGGAATGATAAGCTACGGTGGGCAAGTGAAAATAGCATTTCTCTTTCTTAAACGCAAGACTAAAAACAAATGTGTCCAGTATCTGGGAACAAATACGCAGTCCCAACTTTCCAACACGCCAACACTCTATTTGCTCTGTCTTTGCTTCTCAGTTCTTAGTTCTCAGTGAGCTCTCTCTCTAGAAGGTTTTTTCTGCTCTGTCTGCGCATTGCTGCAACAACAACAACAACAACAACACCACCACCACTTTCTCACTCATCAGATCTACAACCATTCTTCAAAGCTATGCGTCACTAGCTTCGTTCCCAAATGTCCAACTCCGACCCCAAAAACCGCCCACGTCCGGGACCCTGGCCACCGGTGCCGCATCCGGAGTCTAACCCGGCGGCGCCACCTTCTTCCTGGGCCAAGAAAACCGGCTTCAAGCCCAAGCTCTCCGGCGACACCAATGCCACCGATTCCGGCCAACTAGCCCTTCCGCCCAAGCCCCGAGATCGCAACGCCGATCTCGAAGCCGGTCGTGTTCCACCGCCGCAGCCGCCGGCGAACGGAGTGGCGCACCGCGAAAAGGTTCAGGTTCCGGTCCCGGTTCCGCCTCCGAAGGACCAGGTGGTGGTAGCTCCGGCGAAGAAGAGCAGGGATTCCGACGGAGTAACGAAGAGTTCGGTTCCCAGCACCAACGGCCAGGCGGCGGCGGCGGAGCAGCCGCCTCCGCCACGGAGAACGGCGAGGGCGGAGGAAGTTGTTGTCGCACCGCCGCAGAGCGTGGACGACGATGGGTTCGGGTCTAGGCACTCGCATATGAAGTATGAGCTCAGAGATTCACCTGGTCTTTGTAAGTAAATAACAGAAAAGCCTTCTATTTTTTCTTTCCCTAAGATTGAAATTTTTTTATGTATAGTTATTGTATGCTGACTTACTTTTTATTGTTTGTTTCGAAATGGAAATTGTAGTTCCTATTGGTGTATATGGTGTACAGCATTATGCTTCGATATTGGGTTCATTGATTCTCATTCCGCTGGTGATAGTTCCTGCAATGGGAGGTTCTCAAGTGAGTGATGATTTCATTAAGTTTAATTATGAAGTAATGAATTTTGTGTGTGTGTGTTTCTATTTGTCGCAAAGAGTTGTTATTATGGTTGTGGGGGGTACACTACACACTACACAGGTAACTGATGTGGTAGTGGGTATAGGAGGACACCGCTATGGTGGTGTCGACTGTGCTGTTCGTGTCGGGAGTGACAACATTGTTGCATACTAGTTTTGGGTCGAGGTTGCCTTTGGTGCAGGGCCCTTCTTTTGTTTATCTGGCTCCAGCTTTGGCGATCATCAACTCCCCGGAGTTTCAAGGATTAAATGACAATGTATGTATTCCTTTCCCAACGCTCCTTTTTCTTTAATCTTTAATAGTAATAAAAAAAAGGATTATATTATAGCATGTTTGGATATTTAGTTTATTCAACCGAAGCCATGGTTTGAAGGTTGCAAATTGAGCTTTAATTCATTTCAATATATTCTGAAAAATCACGCTGAGCTACATCTCAACATAAATTTTAGGGGATTGCTTTGATACTCAATAAAATTCATAGGTACCAATACCTTCTAGATAATTTGTGGCTGAAAATTTGCCACATATCCCATTAACTAAATTTATTAATATTTTAAATATTCATAATTAAATCACAACCTTTGAATTCAAAAGGATATCGATACCCTTGGGGAACCATAGCAAAAACCTAAATTTTAACTTCAAAAGTTTAAATAATGGTTTGTAGACAATATACTAAACACATTCTTAATTTATGTCTATCTAATCAACCACTTTTTTTGGGGTCTTACATCCATTTCCATTTGTTGATTAGTTGTGATGTTACATAGGCTTTGTGTTATATGTTATAAGCTTTTTGATGGAATTGAAACTATGATAGCTGATAAGATTTCTATTTCAATTTTCAGAAATTTAAGCATATAATGAAGGAGCTGCAGGGGGCTATAATTATTGGATCAGCTTTTCAAGCTTTACTTGGATATACTGGACTCATGTCGCTCTTAGTAAGGTATGATTATGGGATGCTCTCTGCCTGTTTATTTGTCTTTTTATTACATGCTTCATTGTTTAATAAAAAAGGGTTTACATATTGTGGACTGAGATGTAATGCAGTGCCAACTGCTAAGGCCTAAGGTTGAGAAATTTAAGTAGAATAACTAGTGACGGATCCGGAATATTTACGCAATGGGGGCAAATATGATACACAAGTATAACAATAAGTTGTACACAATTTTTATCTTGTTTTGGGGTCAAATTTAATGAAATAATGGGGGCAAAATTTGCATATTCCTATATACTACCTCTAAATCTTCAAATCATTAGGGGGGCATATGACCCCACAATTTTGTGAGTGCATCCGTCCCTGAGAATAACCATAGAAGATTATGCTGGGAAGAAGAATGATTTGAATTAAAGCAATCTGAAAAAACAGAACTAAGTAGTGCTTTGTTAAGAATGTGGCCCTATTACATAGTGTATGGCCACACCCTGTGAGTGTTCTTGTAAAAAATATGGCCCTAAGATTGAGCAATGTGAAACCCCATAGAATGAGAATGCAGTTCTTTTTTTCTGTTTTTTTTTAATAATAAAATGGTCAACAACTGTTGATGAATAATTGCCTAAGATGAGAATGAGGAATTATATAGATTTTATTGAAAAATTGAGCAAGATGGCAAATGAAACCAGTTATGTGCAGGAGGTTTCGTGGCGAGTGGTAGCAGTGAGAAGGAGCGTGAAGTGCCTGTCTATATTTTTGTATTTTGAGTTGAGGGAAGGACGGGCATGAAGAGAGACAGAGTAAATTGACAAACTAACCCTCCAAATACGCCCTCATTTTCGGGGAGGGTGGGAGGAGCGGATTTGGATGATGCCCTATTGTGTATATATTTCACTTAATTTGGCAGGTGTCTTGGCATACCTCTTGTATAAGGGATTGAGTATGATGGTTTCAACCTGTCAAATATGGGCCTAAATCCTTTGCCTTTCCTCATGATTTATATCACATCAGTGTCTGAGTTGTCTGAAATAAAAATTTTATGTTCATACATGAATTTTTCAGGTTGATCAATCCAGTTGTTGTAGCCCCAACTATTGCTGCTGTTGGACTTTCATTTTACAGTTATGGTTTTCCAATAGTTGGTACATGTCTCGAGATCGGTGCAATTCAGATATTAGTGGTTATTGTTTTTTCTCTCGTAAGTATGTTAAATTCAAATCCCCACTGTTTCGATGGTATTTAGCATTGGACTGTGCTTACCTAATCTATTCTTTCTTGTTTTCTGCAGTATCTACGTAAGATATCTGTTCTTGGACATCGCATATTTCTAACATATGCAGTAAGTTTAATGTTACAATATCATGCTGATTACCTCTTCAAAGATAAAATTTTGTTGTACAGCAAATCATTCTGCTGAGCATGTATTTTTTTTTTTTTTCTCCACCTAACTGCCAGGTTCCTTTGGGTCTTGCAATTACTTGGGCAGTTGCTTTCTTGCTGACTGAAGCTGGAGCCTACAGCTACAAAGGGTGTGACATGAACATACCTGCCTCAAATATGGTTTCAGAGCATTGCAGAAAGCATGTTTCAAGGATGAAGCACTGTCGAGTTGATACTTCTCAAGCATTGAAATCATCCCCATGGTTCAGATTTCCTTATCCACTACAATGGGGCACTCCGGTCTTTCACTGGAAAATGGCTCTTGTGATGTGCATAGTTTCCTTAATTGCATCTGTGGATTCGGTTTGCATCTTATCTTTTTTCTATTTCGTTTCCTGAACTGTATTTATTTGTCTTTAAATAGCCACTATGTGATTTATTTTTCTGACGATACAGTCTAGATAAGTCAAATAATTGCTTGTACTGGTCTATGAGAGATTAACGCAATGCCATATCAAATTGGAATGTCATTTCGCTTCACTTTTCTCTATATGCAGGATAATCCAATTACTATAGTTTCTTGATATTCATTTGTTTGATACTTTGTAGGTTGGCTCATACCATGCATCTTCATTGTTGGTAGCATCCAGACCTCCAACCCCTGGAGTTCTTAGTCGGGGAATTGGTTTGGAAGGTCTTTCTAGTGTCTTGGCTGGTCTCTGGGGAACTGGAACCGGGTCCACAACTTTAACTGAAAATATTCACACAATTGCTGTGACTAAAATGGGAAGCCGCAGAGCAGTTCAACTGGGTGCATGCTTTCTGATAGTGTTGTCTCTTGTGGGTAAGTGTCGGTTATCTTTCTGTTCCTGCATCTACCTTTATCAGTTTATTTTATGATGAATAGCTATTGAACAGAATCATGTTTATTGTGAGACACTGGAGATGAAAAACCATTATTGTAATATACCATTTTAGAACAATTATCCAAGCATATCATGCTTGTAAGCATGATCTCTAAGAGTTGATCTTTCTGAAGAAAGAGAGGCAGTAGACTAATTGTTTTCATCAATCTCAGGGCACTGTTACCAATTTTATAATTTTGGTAAGAATAAGGAATGTTAAAGTCCTATGGAGAATTTGGTAGGATGGGGAATCCCTACATTTTCAAGGGTGTATCTTTTTCGTGCCCTTGTGATGGCTGTTTTAAGTCAGTTTCCATCTCCAATAAGTAGAAAAATTGGGTGCAAACTTGAGCTTCTATGTTTTCTTACCTTTTTTCAAAAGAAAAAGAAATTATTTTGAAGAATGCCTTGTCCTCCCTCCTAATAGGACTTTGTATTTGTTCTCTTTAACAATCTTAAATTAACACCCATGCTATGCATGGAGTTAAGGAATATATAATATTTGAAATTTTTCTATAAATACGACATTAAAGAGAATTCTAATTTGGAATGTTTGCAATAAGACAAGATAATAATGAAAATTCAAATTTTAAAAAATTTCAGTAATTTATTTATTGGGCATGACACAGCTCAAGAAAATTGTGACAGAATGTTGCAATTTCAACAAAACAGTAATGTTACAAACTGGACCTTCCATGTGGTAAAATTTCACAAACCTCAGTTCTTTTTATGCATATCATTTATTGATCAACTGATGATTTGTCTATAAAAGATCTCCAGTATTTCACTGTGTTTGACAAGTGTTGGACACAGACAGCTGATTTTTGGAATATCTGTGCATAGATCATTATTGCTAGTTGTTTTATTGTATTTTATCTGTTTCTGATGGCAAACTTATATAACTGTTGGCTACTAACTCTTTTGAACTAGAGATTTAGAGTGATATCTGTTTTGCAAGTGATGGAACCTATCTGCCTTCAATCTCTTTTAAAGTTGTAATGCCTGAGAAAAGTGTAGTTGCTATGATTGGATAAATTTCATCCTAAGGCCGTGTCTATGGTGAAAGTGGTATTCAGACTGTCCGATATACTATATTATCAAGTGATCATACCATAACAAATTTATCATCAAAGTGCATGGAAACTTAAATAATGTATGTGCTGATTGTCTCTGTTTTTGAAACTTGACACATCATTGGATAATTTATACATGCAATTTATTCCTAAATTGTCATTGTTGGTTTTTTTTGTGATGGCCATTTAATATTTTTTATTCTCTCCTATGTATAATTTCCTCTTTTACGAATATTACCATGTTTAATTTTGCTTGTGCTATGTAACAGGTAAAGTTGGAGGGTTCATTGCTTCAATTCCTGAAGTCATAGTTGCTGGTCTCCTCTGCTTTATGTCGGCAATGCTTACTGCATTGGGCTTGTCAAATCTACGTTATAGTGAGGCCGGAAGCTCTCGTAATATCATCATAGTTGGGTTATCATTGTTTTTCTCTCTTTCTGTACCTGCCTACTTTCAACAATATGGCATTTCTCCAAATTCCAACTGGTCAGTGCCAAGTTATTTTCAGCCCTACATTGTGGCTTCTCATGGGCCTTTCCACAGCAAAAATGGAGGGGTATACTTTTGTTTCATGTCCTATTACTACTGTGAATCATATGCTTGATTTTGATCACGTCAAATTCTGTGATTGAAATTTGTTAATCACTAAGACTTACAGAAAGACAAACAATAAGTCAAAGCCCACTTTCTGTCAGAATGGGTGTAGCTTAGAAAACCATGTCATGGCATCTCTATCACTCTATCTCCATGATTTTTAAGTGAATAAGTGCCAACCTCGTAATTATTAGTCACATAGGTTGCTTGCAAGTTGCATGTTGGTTTTAAGATCATTGCCTACTACTCTTTGGTTTTGATTAAGATTTGTGCTGGTACACGGAGCATCTTTTTTGGCAGAATCCTGCATGATATGTCGTGGTTGGTAACTTACTAACTAGTAAGTGCTGCATGTTGATTGCATAATACATATATGGGTCATGAATTCTTGCTGGTTAAAGAATACTACACTCCTTAGCTCCATTTTAATGTAGAAGTTTTTGTACTTTCAGATAACATGTCAGGTTTTGCTAAAATGTAAGACTTTCTGCCGCAGGTGGACTATGTATTGAACACGCTTTTTTCACTACACATGGTGATAGCTTTTCTGGTTGCTGTTATATTGGATAATACTGTACCTGGCAGTAAGCAGGAACGTGGGGTATACGTCTGGTCAGAACCTGATGTTGCTAGAAGGGAGCCTTCTGTTGCTAGTGACTATGAGTTGCCCTTGAGAGTTGGTCGGGTTTTCAGATGGGTCAAGTGGGTTGGCCTGTGAAGGACAAGGCTTTGTTTGGCTGACCATTTACATGTCTTTTGTTGGGCTCAAATCAATGATGGAGGATAGTAGTATATAGTTTAGCCAGTAGGTCATGTTACCGAGTCAATTTGTGTACATTGAGGATCTGGAGGGGCCTATTTATGTTGTATAATTTATAATTTGTTAGATTAATCATGTATCTAGTTTTGATTTGTTCAAAATCTCCAGGGGGAGTTTTTTCCTTGGTTCAAGGCGGGCTTTGACTAATTATCCTGGTTATGTATATATACACATATTTATTTCCAATCTTTCTTCTGCGGTTTTACTTCTATTATCGTCTCATGTCCTCATGTCCGATTTGATAGTTCCTACTTGGAAGGAAAAGAAGGGAAGACGGGGTGTTTGTAGAGTAAACCTACAAAATTTTACTCTATAAGTCGCTTCTCTTATCTCATTTCTCCAAAATCAAATTCACAAACACACCTATAGGTGGTATCAAGTTGTATTGTTGGGAAATAGATCTTTTGAGGTGAAATTTTCACAAGACAAGGTCATTATCTTATTATCAATGTAAAAGGTGGGACTCATACATATGACAAGAGAATTAATGACAAGAGATTACATATGATTTTGTCATATGAAAATTTCGTATTGGAAAACCTATTTCTATATTTTTACTTGGTTTCCTGTATCCCTTTATCCTTGTCATGTGTCTATTGTCTATTAGTAGCCTAGACTCTTTTTGTTTCTTCTGTTGATTGTGAAAAAATCAGCTGAAGAAATTGGGTAGGACTCATTTATCAATGTTGTGGCTTATGCCGTGAAATCCTTGGATTAATGTTCCCCTCTATCCTGTGTAGGTGTGGGTGAACAATATCAATATACCATCCATGCCCTTCCGAGTAACTTCTTGCTGTAGTTAACCAATGGGCTGCATAGGTGGCAGTCTTACTGATACATCTCAACCATCTCACACTGTATTTGAAGCCTCCATTGAGGATGGCCCAGAGCTCTCCTCATGTGGAAGAGCTAGCTCCACGTTCACCCATGTCTTCCAGCCATGTCAACTAATCGAAATCCCTTTCATTTCATAAAGAGCCACCAATATTTAAGAAGCAATTTTGAAGTGGATTATGACTCTCCTCTAAACCAATGTTTAAGGAGAACTTTATGTCATCTCTTCAAAAATATCTTAAGAAGAGAGACAAATAACATTAGTTTTTACGTACCAAATGCCTTGACTTTAAAGTTTAAACTTTGTCTAGTCCAAAAAGGAAAAACAGTTTCCATGTCTAATTTGATTAATTTTATACTCAATTACATCTAGAAGACAAAATAAATGTTTACCGAAAAAGTGGGCAGACAATAGACACAATAAGAATACTGCTATTACGGTATATCATAATATCAGTTCCATTGCATCATCAGCGGGTTTGAAGTATCAAATTGGTTTAACATAAGGTCTTTGATACGTACCGAACACATGCGATGCCTCCCATGATGTGGTCATAATTGATAATTGAAACTACGACAATAAAAAAAAGTCGTGTAGGCAATGATACCACCCATCCTGTAACATATGAAATGAGGTCAATGGATCAGCAGGGGCATTTTGGCTAACTTTTGTTGCTACTTTTACCATTTTGGCTGCATATAGGCCATATAACGCTATTGCCTCCAAAATTCAACGCAGTTTGAAACTAATAATTTCTCCATTCAATCTCAGAAGCTGTGTGGGAAAATGTTTATCCTATCAGTATGTAACCAAAATAAGAGCATCAAAGACAAACTCTATAAAATAAAATGCTTAATCAAACAAGCAAAATGAGCCATTGGTGAATTAGGCACGATTTTATTAATTATGGTTCGGTGTTCATGGCTTAGTCAACAGAACGAACTTTTCCTAAACTAATCACCATAAATAAGGGTCGGTTTGCTAAGGGACAACTCAACATGGAGATATAAACTTCACAAATGATTTTTCAATACAAATGTACTTGTAAACTTGACCAATAAAAATCTATTCCTTTCCCCTTTTTTTTTTTGAAAAACGCACTAAAAGCCCAACAGACTGAAATGAAAGTCTAAGGAACAAAGTAAACTGACCCCAATGGCTTATTAAGCAAGAATTTGGTTTCAAGCAAGACTTCGGTCCGTTTGTATGATAATATTCGTGACTTGTTTTTAATTTTTTTGAAGTTAAAAGAGCCATTTTTTTTGTCTCAGGTGATTATACAGCTTTTTTTTTTCCCCAAATAATCATTTTCAATTTTATTGGGAAATTAAAATATATAACTTTTCAAGTAGTATTTTCTAAAATCCTTGAAACAAGCAATTTTCTTATTATACATTTAAATATAAAATAACTTATTTTTAAAAAATTACTTTCATATAAACATTTAAATAAATTATTTAGTCAAATGAGTCCTCAATTGAGTCACCGTGAGACTACTTTGTTGCCAGTTCTAAAGCTATTAAGAATAATTTAATATAACAGATTTAGTTAACTTATGATATGAAGCTCCAACCTCTAAGCTCATAATTTATAAAATATATATCAGTGACGCCCATGCTACCGAGGTAGTCAGACCTTTATCAATTATCAAAATCTTTGATTCTCGCCAATATGTGTATTATAAAAGATCTTATTGACATATATATACACATGCGTAAACATTTCATATATGATAAATATCTGAGAGTTGAAGTGCTTCTGTAATGTATGAAAGAATGTGACTCCTTTCTTTTTTTAATCTGAATACGACTTTTTAGTTAAGAAAAAAGGGTCGACTTAAAATTTTTCAAAAAAAAAAAAAAACAGAGCACGAGTAAGAAGTAAGAATTGAATTTTGTTCTATCAGGAAAAAAAAAAAGAATTCAACTTTGTGCGGCCATAAAATATGAGTTGAAAATCGAAATACGCACGTTATGAACATGGTACGTCAAATTTCAAGTAAAGTTGCTCGCTCTCGTCTGCATCGGCTGCAACGTTGGTCCTGCCGTCCATACCAACTCGTTCACATATTCTTTTTCTTTTTCTTATATCAATATCTTATTCACATTCATGAGTGTTTCAAATTTTTATATATGGTCTCCATCACAAAAAAAATTATATATGGTCCTAGAGTGCGTCAAATTACCGTTTGGTTAAAATTTAATCAAATGAATCCTATTCCTCTATGTGTTCTAATCAGATTGGTAATCCATACCCTATAGTATTAGGACACAATCCACTTAAATGAAGTTCACATCTCATCTAATGATGAATGATATGTGAGTTGATATGATATTTCATATATGATGAGTACAAATAACATAACTCTTTAAGTAATCAATAGAAGGTAAGTTTCTAAATTTTTGAATAAATATTATATATTGGGAACTTAAAAAACTCTCTTTTCTATACAACAGTTTTCTTTTTCGAATCTTCAACCAATATCTTTAGGGTGCTGGAGTAGTACTTTATATTTCTCTGATATTTGTGTCACTAAGTTGGTGACGTTAACTTTGTTACGCTTTTTCACACGCACACGCAAAAATCTATACCTTCAAGTTTAATGTGTGTCTCGCATGAAAATTTAGGATCGATTTCAATGTTCAGAATTTAAAAAAAATACTAAAAATTAAAAATTAAAATTAAAAATTATAATATATTATTATTAAAATTTTAGTAAAATCTAAAAAATTTAAAATAAAAACTCAAATAAAACATACTCTAAATTTTTACATCGTTGCAAGTACCATACCTTCTTAGTTTGGCTCATATATGTCATTAATGCATGCTAAAGATGATGGATAAACTTAGCTTGCTTATGCATCTTTAGAGGTTTCTTTAGAGATCCATAAATTATTACTCTCTCTCTTTAAATAATTATCTATTTTTAAACAAATTTATTTAAAATAATTATTTATTTAAAAAAATTTAAGTAATATTATTTCTTTTCAATAATATCTTTATTAAATATTATTGAATGAGTAGGGAGATATAGTGGAGTTGAAAAGAGAAAGTTAAAATATTAAAAAAAAATAAACATAATTTAATAAATTATTTTTAACTTTTTATAATTTTAATATTTTTAAATTATTTTTTAATTTTAATATATGTTTAAAATTAAATAATTATTCAATGAAAAAAGAAAAGTAGAAGGTGCACTAATTAAGTAACATCTGTGAACTATGATTGTCGCCACATGGAAAGACATTACATGAAGAAATAAGCCTGACACACAAAGGATTGTGGTTTTAAATTTTTCTCTAATGTATCTCCTTACCTACTTTCAGCACTGCGCTACTAATCGATGCTTTTAAATGCACAAATGTACTCCATGTGAACAGCAAAAACAATCCACATAATTATCAAATCATTAATTAGAATTTTTGAGTTAAAACAAATCACTACCACTCCATTTAATAGTTGAAAAGTTTTGTTTGTCTTTTTTGGGCTTGGAAGAAGGTTATTTAGAGTTACTTTTTTGATAGTGTATTTTTCCAATAACGCATTTATCATTTCTGCTTAGAACACATCTTCCATATTGTTGTTATACAAAAAACAAAAAACACCAAAAGTTCCTCCCTATTGTTGTTCAGATGGCAAACTAGCCCAAAAGGCAAAGTTGATTTTTAAAGCTTGTGTTATCTGAGCTTCTAAAATAAAAAGCTTCATGTTGAGTCCTCTTTTTGGTTCTCAGTAATAATAATATAATTTTAAATTCACGATGAATTCTAGATATAGTAATATATTAATTATTTAAAATATAATTAAAAATTAAAAATATATAAATATATAAATATTATAAAAATACTCATCTTATCATGTGTAGGGTTTGTCATAATCTAAAGTTTGTTAACAATTTTGTTCTTTCTTTCTCTCCTCGTGGGAGTTCATGTTGAGTTAAAAATCAAACAATAATGAAGATGCAAATGGTTTTTTTTTTTTATTTATTTTGGGGGGGAGGGGCGTAGGGTTCTGTATGTAAATGATGATGTGACATCAGAGCTATACAGAACGTGCCAAGCTCGTAAACATTGGTCATTGTTGTTATTATGGCATTAATTCATTATTATTCAAATATCTGTCTGCCATTAGTATTAAATCAAGTTTCTTTTTATGAATCCAACTCTATAGTATTGGTGCTTTTATTAAAAGGCTTATTTTTCATCTTTCTTTGTAGTTGAGATGTACTCACACAGTCATAATCACATATTTACTAACTAATTACATGAACACACATACACATTAATAAATACTTTATTTTTCATGTCTTCTATTTCTTAATAAACACTATAATGAAAATGTCTCGCAATAGCTATAAATAAGAAAACAAAAAAGAAATGGCTCAACCACATCTATATTAACTTATTAATTATTATTACAACCCTAATTTTTTTCCTCTTTTTATTTTTTTGGGGGTGTCATCACAACATTAACTCATCGCTCGTCACAAGTCAGATGATGATAGGTCTAACATTATAAAATAATGTCGAATCTTTTAATTGAGATAGATCAAACTCATAATAATTATATAAAGAGATATATAGCAATGTGATGATATGAGTTAAATAATTATTGAGCCACAAATCCAACTTGTTTTCTAAACTAAACTTCGATCAATAATATAGCAGTTTAACAAATAATAAAAGCAAATGCGCATCTTTTTTATTATTTATTTATTGTTGATGTTATACTCTGCATCGTGTTTGAAACAACTGAGATTTTAATAAACATATAAACAAACAAATCATGTGAGAGTGTCCTAATTTCATGGATACACAAAGGTGAAACTAGGAAAAGAAATCTATAAAGTAATCACAGGTCTTAAGTTTCAAAACAAAAATGGGCCCGCAGAATTCTTACAATTGGACAATCTAAATCTTTGCTTCTTTTGGCTATTCACCATCTCGGACACGTCTTCGATGCAACGTAGCAGAGAAATATTAAACGGCAACTAAATGACAAAACCCTGCATACTATGCATTTCTTTCTCTTCAAAATGACTACAGATTAGCTTGTAGGTATCTGTTCTAACTTACATAGAAGTTTTAAGTGTCTTTGTGGTTCTATCCGAGGAGGATTGCCTAGAAATAAATATGCGGTTTCCGCCAAAGGAAAAATGAAAAAAACCACCAATAATGAACAAGTCATGATTTATTCTTTCACACTTATCACATGAAATATTGTAAAATTAATTGTTATGAATCAATACTAAAAAAATAATTTCATATTGTCATTTATTAAAAACCAAGAAAAGGCTTGGTGTGCAGAGCTTCCTTTTGAACCTCAATCCTTTATTCGGAACTTAGACAATGTCAGGATCTACCGTCCATAATGATATGAGTTTGTTCCCGATGGAAGATAATTTTAGTATAAATAGAGGATAGTGTCATTTGTAAAGCATAGAAAAAAATTATTAGTAAAATACTTTTTCTCGCTTGGCAATTCTCTCTATCCTCTCTAGTCTCTCTATTTTCTCTAATTCTCAAATTATCCACGCATTAAATGGTACTTTCATTGACCTCTATACTCGATTTCTATAGAGGTTTGCTGAGCTCAATCAAAGAGCAAACCGGCATCGTAACAGAGCATTATCTAGCTTTTGTGGCTCATGCTCATCATGTTCATATGCATGATCCTAAAATATTGGTCTGGTCTGTTGCTTTGTGAATGGATTGGAAATGCAGATTCGAAGAGAGGTTTTATATGAAAATCCTAAATCACTCTTTCAAGCATGGTACTCAGCAAAAATATGGGAAGAAAAATTTGCAAAAGCAGTGCAACCTGACAACATTTCAACAATTGCAGATCAGTACCACCAAGCACAAATCGAGCATTCAACAACACAATCTCAACTCCAAAAAACATCAAAGGTAGATATGCAATTGGATTCAAAAATGGATGCAGAGGCAGAATCATCATCAACAAATCAGACTTCACCAACAAGAATTCCAGATCCAGAAATTGCAGCGCCAAAATTTCAAAACTCACAAAAAAAAACACAACCAAGCAACAACAAAAATCAACATATCTGAAATATGAACTGGAAGAACAAGTAAATACAAATATAAGCCATGGCAGAGGAGAAGAGGAAATCCGCGATGGTGGAGTGGTGGCGGCAACTAGAGCTCTACTGGATTTGAGTAGCGGCAACAATGACTTTGTGATACCCGGTCTATACGTGGCAGCGGATGAGTCCGGTACTATCCTAGGGTCCCTTGGGACCCACCCGTACCGTCGGGAAAGCCCCGGATGGGCGGGGAGCCTTGGAACGCAGGTTGGGTGCTGTTGTTGCCAAAATCTGAAACCCTTCTCCCCAAACTCTCTCCAAACTCAATCCCACTCCATTCCATCTCATTCCAAGGTCAAAGGTAGGAGATTTATGAGATTTTGTTGTTTCATTCCTTCCCATTTGATAACCTAGAGTTTGGTATTATTATTCTCTCCATTCTTTCACATTTTTAGGTATGGGTATCGTAGTTTGTCTCCATTAATGCTGAGTAGGCGAGTTCTGCAGAGATAGACTCGCTGCAGCGAGGCAGCAGGCCAGGAAGCTCGCTACAGTGAAAGGGCCGATCATAGTTTCACTCCACCTATGATGTTAGAGTTATGTTGAGTAGTCTAGAGGTTATCGGAGACTAACCTAGAGTTTTGTGATTTCAATGGCAGACATTGGCGTCATTCCTTCTATCCTGAAATCCGTTGGTATTGACGCCACCACTTCCTCCCCTCCAGGTGAGTTCGGAACCTATGGTCCTTATGTTGGTCATTAGAGTTAATTTCCTTACGAGAGCATGATTGCATGATTTTAGAGAATCTTTCAAAGAGATTAGAGATTTAAATGATACATATGTTTGTCAAAGAGATATTTTTCAACTAGAGCATGAAATAATTGTTTTAATACAAATTCATGGGACGACCATTGGTGCTAAATGATATTTATCAAAGAACTAGAGTATAATTATGATATATAGAAATATATGCCTAGAGAAATGCTAAATCAAAGTTTTAAAGGAATGACAAGTTTTATGACTTAGAGACTAGACAGTAGCTATAGAGAAACAAACTATGAGTTAACAGCAGTTATTTCATTAACCTTAGTATACCAAGTCGTCTTAGGGCCAGAGGAATAATAATGGGACCTAGTTAGGTGCCTAGAGATTAGAGACTCTGTTATGCTATGCATGACCAGAGATTTTTTATGTCACATGAATTGGGCATAACCAGAGATTCCTATATCTTTATTAGCGTACTGTGATTTTATGATTTCTACAGAATATTGATTTTATAGCCATTTATTATTCCTATGAATATGAACTTTAGAGTTATTGCATTAACTGATTTTGATAATTTATATATATTATTATTTATTCCCTTGGTTATCCCATGAGAGGGTTATGGGTGTGGACCTACTTACTGAGTTTTAGATGAAACTCACCCATCTCCCTTCCTCCATTACAGGTGCTGTAGACGCTGCAGGTTCTTCTCTTCCACCTCCTCTCCTTCAGTAGAGATATCTCAATGGGTGTGCTTCACTAAGGAGTGAAGTATTCTTTTGATATTTTGTTTAGAGATAGAGTGATCCAGTGTGCATGACGGGCAGGGTCCCGGACCATAGAGATAGACTGACATACTTTATCATGAATATTTTATATTTACATGATTATAAATTTCATGTATATTTTGTATATAGAGCAACTCATATTTTATGAATCATAAAGATATGTTCAGAGGTTGGAAATGAAATTGAAATGAATTGTTGTCTAATTTCAGAGGATTATGCTAGAGTTTATTTTGATTATGTTTATACTTCATGGAACCAATGATTTACTAGAGATGAAATGATATTTTATAAATGGATTTTATATTAAAATATACATGTAGAGAAACTCAGAGATCACGAAGTTTACATGGGAATGAGGATTCCCTACGTGCCGATCATGTGTCCAAGTCGGGTCGTGACAGACGTGACCGAAGAAGGTTTCATCACTTGGCCTCCAGTCGCCACAATGATCGCCAATGACAAACCAAGTCGGTAGAGGAGATGTGGATCACAGCGGAGTCGAGGATGCCGCCGTGGAAAGTGAGGGGGAAGAGCCACGAGCATATCCAACCGAGAAGAACCTCGACACGGTGGCCTCGTCAACAGAGGCATCGATGGTGGCTGAAACACCACCACATCTGGTTTGCATACATCCTCTAGATCCAAGATCCATCACGGCTGACAACGTGAGTAAGCGGCAGTGGAGAGGAGAGTAGCTGCTGTGACAATCTTTGGTAGCTACAGCATTCGGAAGGAAGTGATACGGGGGTGGTTCTTTGGCACGACAGTAGTCGACGCTCTGTTTGTTGACCACGGAGCAAGAAACAACGATGGTGGTCCTGCGAAGGAGCACGATGTTCAGATTATGGCATCAGTCGTGGACTTCAAGGTAAAGTCACTATGATGGAAAGCTGCGCACCGAGAATGTCCATGGAGGGTGGTGGCTACCAGTAGTGGTGTGAGCATAGGGATGGTTGTCGATGGCGGCACCAGCAGGAAGAAGATGGAGAAGACGGACCATATTTTCCCCATGGTGAATAGCAGTGGTGAGCAGAGCATAATGGAGGAAAATGTAGAGTGGAAGCCGACCCCTCTCTCAACATGGGGTGAAAAACTAATAGGCCAAATCCATAGAGACTCAAGAAGTGGGGTTACTAGGCTTGTTGGGTTCTAGCTCCCAATGGCAACGAATTGTGATCAGGATGCATTGATGGACCAAGCCCAAGTTATTTTTGCTACTATTATGGAAGTTGACAAGGCCAAGAAAAATTGCCTTAGGAGGATAGGAAGCCCAAATAAAAATCTAGTTCTACTAATTAGGCAATGGGACCTTGGTAGAATCTTAAATTTTGGGTGCAATAGAATAGGAATAGGAATAATTTCTTTTAGGAATAATTTTTTAATTAGGAGCTATTGTAATTAGGAATTAAGTATAATTTTTTCTTTCAAGCAACTTTGAGAACAAGGTTGATTTGAAGGAGAGGGTAATGATGGAAGATAATTCTAGTATAAATAGAGGGTAGTGTCATTTGTAAAGCATAGAAGAAAATTGTCAGTAAAATGCCTCTTCTCTCTTGGCAATTTTCTCTATCCTCTCTAGTTTCTCTATTCTTTCTAATTCTCAAATTATCCACGCATCAATTCCACCTATGCTTGCTGTGGTGAATATGTTGATGCACATTAGCCTTGCTTCTTGGATATGCGTTTAATTGTTTCCCAAGTCAAAGGATTTGGGATTTCAATGTCCTGGTCATTGTTGTGGCTATTTATTTTTTTGCAGTATAATTGCATGTTAAGTTTGTTTGGTTTTCAAGGCCCAGGTGTCATTGCTTTTTTGTTTTCATGGAATGCTTTTTATCATTGGTTGGCTATGCTTGGCCCCTGCTTCTTTTGTTGCTTGGTTACTGCTACAAACTTGTCATTTTGAAATGATTGTTCTCTGCTTGCATGTGTTACTCTTGGGTAGAAGTAATACTGAGTATAGCTGCTTTCCTGATTTTGATTTTGACGGCAATGTCAAAAGGGTAACAAATCTGTCTATTTCATATTGCTTTCTATATTCTATAATACGGTATATTTTGCTATCTCTTTAGCCTCTTGATATTATTTTTAATATTATCTTTCTCCTTTTTTTTCAAGGGAAAAAAAAGGTGTCATCATGATATGAATAAGTTAACCTTTAATTTTTGTGCTTATCTAAGAGGAAAAAAATAGATGCAATTATTCAGGCGATTGAATATTACTATCAAAACAAGCAAATTGGGATTTGGAATTCAAGAATTTTATTCATCATACAAACAAATCTTCTTGTTAGAGATACAAATAAAAGATAGTGGTTGCTCAATCTAGGTACAACAATGTGCTGAGGCATGAGCCATCATGTTAGAAGTGCATGAAATATAAAAATAGTCAAGTTTTTTAAACCATAAAACAATCATATGCCATTATATGAGAGGTCTTGTTATGACTGTTGATGGCTTCGTAGACTAGCTCAATATCGCCTTCAATAATCAAATTCCCACATCCCCTTCCTAGCCTAACATTAATCATTATAGGAGCGCATAGTTCTTCTATGTATACAAAATGCTATGCCACACTGCACATTCTGTACCCAACAACCAAGAGTCACATGGCAATAGAGCATACTATCATCATTCTTGTATCTGTTTTATTAATTAATTTTTACTGACGCAAGTTTCTTCAACTAGTTCTAGACTCCAAATAAGGATAGTATATATGCGGGATTTTTTACATAAAAAAATGAAAAAAAAGAGGTTACACAGTTTTCCATTTTCTAGTTAGTTACATATATGTCCTCTTTTTTTAATGGAAGTCGATTTAAATCGACTTCATTACGCTGCAAATTCTTCTATTCTGCATATATTCTAGGCTCAAGTTATGTCATGTCGTATCTGTTAGCTCCAAAATTCTTCAGAAGGCACTAATACAAAAGGTTTTAAGTGATAACACAACCAATTTAAAGAAGCACTAATGATTTTTTTGAGTTTCTTGAAGCAATAAACACATTCTTACATAAGCATAATACGGTTCTTAAAGCGAAAATATTTTTACATGACTTGCAAACATGTTTAATCTCATTAAAAAAGATGGGAACTTAATGAAAGTGAAAATTATGTTGTGAAATGAACGACTATATGCTCAACGTATTGAAGAAAATTTTCAAATACAAGGAACCAAAGCTCAAATCTTCAGAAAGTAGTACTCGACTTCAAAATGCTCAGTACATTTCAAGTGAAGAATTAAATCTAACTCTGAAGCTAATGTATACTACAACCTTCAATCATCATGATCACAAACATATCATCATCTGTAAGCTCTAATTGAAGATTGGAAGATCTAAGAAAAATCAAGAAACTGATATCGCTATTCGGAAAACACGTTTCACAGTGAAACGATGCACTTTATAGGAAAATGAGAGAAATCTGAACTTTAAATTTAAAGTCAAATTCAGTCATAGACTAACGTAACATCCCTTCTGCCAACTTGGTCAATTGCCCTAACTTCTAAAAAGAGAAGTTCAGAAACCTCCTTCAGAAAGTAAAAAGTAGTTTTTGAAGGTGACCGTAAAAACCTTTATTTCACAACAGCTTCTGCAACAGCTCTGACAAATATCAAGCTACTCCTCTAGACTACTTTTCTAAGACACAAATAGATGAACAACACGTTACTTGGACAATAGATCAAGGACAACAGTCATAAATGCAAATCATTTATAAATAGAGATGTTGTGCTTATATCTATAGAGAATTTTGTAAAAAAGAATTGCTGAAACGCTAAAGAATTTTCTCCTCATCTTTTTTGTAATTACTGCTTGTAATAAGTTTCTTGCTTGTACAAATCTTCTTTCTACATTTTTCATAGATCTTATATTCTTCCTACGAAGAATAGAAACAAGTCGTACAAATTTTCCAGGTTTGATACTGTATATGTTACAAAAATTTGAGTATCGGTTAGTTTGAGTGATATACCCAAATACAAACCTTTGTAACCTTGATCCAGCAATGATCGTTGTGAGTTAGCTTGAAGAGGTTAGGCAAAGACTACTTGTAATGTGACAGTTGGAATGAACTATTGGTCACAATGTTAGTTTGGAGAGGCTGGTCAAAGACTACTCATGTGTGACCGTGTGAAAGTAGGAGTGAACTACTGGTCGCTGGTAAGAACTTGTGTAGGCTACTGTAAAGATTATCCAACTTTCTCGATTTGAGAAATGCTTTTAGTGGAACTCAATGAAAGTTGATAACTAGATATAGGCAAGTTGACTGAACCAGTACAAAAACACCTATGTAATATCTCCTTCTTCTTTATCTCTCCTTTATTTACTACTCTGTGCTTATTACATTGCATTTTTTGGAAAACCTGCTTTTACGAGTTTGAATATATATATCTGTTCAGAAATTTACTTTCTGATGTACGTAACATTGTTTTCGCTACACTTCAAAGTTTAACATTTGATCGTATTGTTAAAGCTATTTTGGAAAAAGAAAAGAAAAAGAAAGACGAATCACAATTCAACCTCCCTTTGTCATATGTTTTTCTACCTACATTATCATGTCGGGTGGGCCAAATAAACACTAAACTCTATTTGAATCAACTTCATAGGCGTGTCAGTTTTTATCAGATTGTGTCAGGTAATTGATTGCAACTGATTTTGTGCTGTACCTGACACAATCTAATAATTAAATTTTAATAATGCTTAATAATAAATTTTAAATAAGATAAAATATAATATAATATTATTAAATAAAAATTTAAATTAAGTTATCTGCACTGCTAGTCTACCCGCAAATGATCAACAATGTCAAGACGGTAGAGGTCGCTCTCCATGGCCATCAGTATAACACTCTCCTCCTTCCTCTTTCCCTCACTACTTCCTTCCTCCGTCACAATTGATCCCATTGTTATATTGATGGCTATGGAAAGTGAGATATGCCAACTTGATGCTGTTAATCATATTGTGGGTAGACGGACAATGCAAGTAAATCGGTTCTAATCGACATCTATAATTATAACCAATTTTTGTGTATTAAAGAAGTCGATTACAACTGATTATCTGACACAATCTAATAAAAACTTATATGCTTATGAAATCGATTCAAATTGACTTTGATATTTATTTGGTATACCTGACATGATATGACATGACATTACTTAAGCCTGGAATGTATGAAGAGCAGCAGTCGATGTGAGTCGACTTCTATGTTATTCTTGCAAAAAAAAATTTGCAACATAAGGAAGTCAATTCAGACATATATGTAACAATCTGGAAAACAGGAAAAGTGTGTAACCTCTCTCTTTTTCATTTTATTTATGCAAAAAAAAATCCTATATATGCCCTTCTTTTTAATCCTTGATAATATGTATGCAGTCCAAATTCGAAATTTTCCTTGATAATTAATAATCCTTCACGGTCATTTCTCTAAAGAAAATGTCAAAACGTCTTCCGTACGAGTAATTGTCTGATGTTGACATATAGTGGCGATTCGAAGGATAGATGACACAACTTGCTGAAGCACATGGCCTTCATGAAGCGCCAGATGTGTCATGAATTATGATCACACAAAACAAAAGCCATAAAGCAAAAAAATTGAAAAAAGTGGGAAAAGCAGCGGAAACCACCATGACCATATATACCCCACAGCATGATATACAAAACGTTGCTCACAAGAGGTCAAAACCAGCATGTGTGCTACAAAACATGTTGATGGATAGTAAAATGGAGAGTGAAGAACAATTTTTTGGGAATTTATAGTTATATAATGAGGATTTAATAAATAAATTTATGTAGAGATCGTATCCAAGTTATACTTTTCTATTTTTTCATGCATGGACAAGATTTTGAAGATACGAGCGATCATATCAATGCTAACTTAGCTTGGGGAATAATAGATGGTAGAAAAGTTACTAGGCTGATAACATACGCTCCTTGTAAAAGTTTAATTTTAATGTATTGATAATATAATTTTTTTTACATAATTACTTAATAATATATTATTATATTAATAAAATATATTTAAGTCTTATTTCATTAATTATATTTTAAAGATTACTATGCACAAAAAACGAATTTTTTATTTTATACAATCAAAATATTAAAATTAAATGCCCCTGGTGTAACAGGATGCGGTCAGCGTCAAACAAAAATTCATCGTCGCATCAAAATAAATGAATAAAAAGAATCTAGAGCTTTCAATTATTAAGTGATGATTATTATATAATGATGTTTAGTGTGTCAGCGCTGCTTCGAGTTGACTATGGCTCTTTTAGAAGGACTCGATCCGATGGATTAGAAAAATCAAACATTGATCACATGAACCTGATATATGTTATCGCGGTGCTGATAAAAGGAATTGCTTAAAGACAATCAGGACTATGTAAACTCCGTTAAGTCACGGAGAATTTTCATTAATATTAATTTTAGAAAAGAATAATGCAATTTGACCAGAAATGCTTCCCAAAAAATTGACACCCGACCCATTTTGCACCATAGGTGGAACACATCTATGTATTTCAAAATGTGTCTTTCACTCCAAAGTATATGCCGTCCTCAACCTTTCTAGCGCGTAGCCACATTCAGCTTCCGTTGTGGGTGAAGATTGCGATTGGAATAATTATAATAATAAAACTAATGCGCAGAACCGATAATTAATTTTGATTAAAAAATTGCAATAGAGTAATTTTATTTTAACTAATATTTTATGGGATACAATATCGATATATTTTCATTAATCTTTGGATTGAATATAGACTCCATTTAATTTAGGTCTTGTATCATATCTAATTATAAATATAAATGTATCAATATGATATTCCATAAAATATGAGTCAAAATAATATTTCTCATTTGAATAAGTTATAAAGAATCAGTGTTCTTAAAATTCACTTAACCGACAAGATATTTAAAAATTATAATTGGTTGAATAGTCAACTGGACTCATTACCAACCGCTCATTAGAGTTGAGTATAAATTTATTTTGGGCATATTATAAGAAAACCAAAGAAAAGACAAGCAATTTTGAAGTAGCTTAGCCTGCAAATGAGCCCACTCCCTATATATCCCCTAATATATTAGCTTAAAAAAACACTTTGAAGGAGCTTCATTGTACTTTGGCCATAAATTTCACAATAATGGTTAAAATTTAATGTATTGATTTTACACTTAAAAAATTAATTACTTATATATTTGGGGATTCAAAAATAATTTGCCTTGAATTGCCAATTTATCCGATTTATGGTTTTTGGATTTTAATTGGGACCTTGACAAAGTGCAACATCAAATTTTAATTCGAAATTCCAAAATAATAATTTATGCAAATGGAACAAGAGAAGAGATTTTGTCCAAATCACAATTTAGAAGCTTTTTTAACGAAAAAAAACCAATCATGCTAGGAGCGTGGAGTGCTTTCAAAACCCTAATGCATTCCCCATTTCAAATTATTTATTTATTTGGGAGTCATTACAAGAAATATGCGAGCTACCCATAGATTTTTTTTCATCGGTATTTCTGATGAATTTTTTCTATTGATATTTCCGATGGATTTATCGAAGGATTTTTCCATCGGTATAATTCGCGCCAGCTTTAGATTAAAATGGTGCGCAAATTACTGACGAATTTTTCTGAAAATAATGTTACCGATGAAAAAAATTCAATCAATAATTACCTTAAACTTTTTAACTTCAAAATTAATATTACTGTTGAATTTTTCCATTAGTAATTTTAATTTTAGAAATAATTCTTAAAAGTAATTATCAAAAGAAAATCCATCAGTAATTTTTGGAGAAAAAATGTGAAATGGTGCCTTGGTGGTCATTGCTGACAGATGTTTTCTGTCGGAAACAGTAAGCCCTGCCTCGTTGGAGAAGAGAGCTGCACAGCAAGCCGACCGGCGGCGCCCACCAAATCTTGGCCCCTTTTCGCGCAGACAGCGGCTTGCGAACTCGGACCCCCGGTGCGCGCGCGATCTCACACCAGATCTCATACTAGAACTCGGGCCCCTTGCGCGTCTGTGACCTGCTCCAGCCAATCACCGGCACCTGAGCTCGCCACCCAGCCTCGAATCTCTTTCCTTCCTGTGCGAACAGCCACCTACGCGAAAAGCTTCCTGCGCAAATTGCTTCCTACGCTGATGTAAACCGCTTCTAGGTGAGCATCCTTTTTTGTTAGTCTGGTTTTGGCTATGATTTGGATGGCCCCTGTTTCATTAGTTGTTTGGCTATGATTTTCATAGCTAATATAAGGTGAAATTTTGTTTATACTTGGAGCACACTGGTATATTATTGTATTGCATATTAGCCTTGTTTGAAGAAAACTATTACGTAAAAGCTTTGGGCAATTTGTCTAAGAAGATTTTGATTATACTGTTTTGAACTAAAAATAAAGTAATCCAAACATATGATTTTCTTGTTCTACAGTGTAGCATTCAAGTCACTTTTATATTGCATTGAGAATGTTGATCTGTAACCTCATGAGCATAATTTTTGGTTTGGTGACCGTCTTACCCTCATGTGCATAATTTCACCTTTTCAATAAATTAACAAAATGTGAATTAGGAAAGATTGATTAGTGACTAGAACTGAAGGTTAGATTGGATGGGTCAACAAAAATGTGAGTTGAGAAGGATTGGTTAATGAAATATGAATAAATATGGTTGGATTGAGGGATTTTTGATGAATTAATTTATTAATTTAAATAACTGGTTTTGTTAGAGAACGTCAAATCCAATTGGAGCAATTCTTTGGCAGAGCATATAATTCTTTTGTTGACATTAAGGTAAGCAATTGTTACTTCTCCTTGTTTAACTATATTTTTGTTAGGATAGAGACTTATGATTTCTAAGATAGAGTTGCAGTAAATTGGGATTGCATGACTGCAGGGAAGGGCGTAGAGGTCTTTTCTTGACTTGTTTGCATTGTTTGCTGTGGAGATTGATTGTGTATGCGGAGATTGCAATATATGCATATTGTAAAGTTATAAAGGGGTGTGCTCTAGAACGGTTTTAGGATCTTTAATTTGAATGTTTGTTTGATTGTATCATGAATTTTAATTTGACTGGATTGATATATGTATGTTATGAAATCAATTTCTTGGGATATATTTGTTTAAAGGGAGGTGTTGCTAATTTTTTTTATTAATTTAAGGAGTTAAATCTTGCTTTAAGGGGACATTTTGTTGAAATTTTATTAAGTTAAAGAGTACAATCTATTTACTTAAAAGACTCTTACTTTCAGAAGATAATCTTTTAAAAGATATTTATAATTAAATAAGATTTTAATTTCTGAAATTTTAAATGAATTTATTAGGTTAAACTACACATTCAAGAAGCATGATTTTCGCAAACAGACTATGGATGTATGACAGGGTGCATCCCAGTCGAGGAAGAATCAAACCTGAATTTTATGTGGAAGTTGAACAGTTTATAAGGGTGACTTATCAAACAGCCCAATTTATGAATGAGCAGAAAGTTAGGTGCCCCTGTGCTAGGTGCAAATGTAGGAAATATTTTGATATGGACACCATTAGGTATCATCTATATAAGGATGATTTTTTGGTAGATTATTGGGTTCGGACTATGCATGGGGAAGTTGCCACACAAAATTTTGAACATGCTAGTGTTGAAAATACATAAGTTAAAGGTAATTCAAGTAGAGTTAATATTGGTGAGCATGTTACGAGAAATATTAATTGGGAGGATAACTTTAGACGATATGAGGAAATAATTTATGACGCAGTTGGTCCTCAAATTCATGCCGATTATGAATATTTTGTTGAGGCTCCTAATGCCAAGGTTGAGAAAATTTTTCTCTATATTGGAGGCTATAAAGGCCCCACTCTGGAAAGAGTATGTACACTCAGAGTTATTTTTAGCGGTTAGGATGTTAGCTATAAAGTCAGAAGCTAATCAAAGTCAAAATTCATTTGACTAGTGGGCAACATTGATGAGTGAGATTAGTCTACAATCTAGTTCTGTTCTAAAGGATTTCTATCAGACCAATAAATTAGTTTCAAAACTCGAGCTGAAATTATAAAAAATAGATTGTTATTTGAAGGGATGCATGTTGTACTACAAAGATTATGCATACTTAACCCAATGCAAATTTTGTGAAAGCCCTAGGTTCAAACCAAGAAGATATGAAAATGGAAGATATAAGGATGTTCTCTATAAAAGAATGCACTATTTGCCCCTAATTTCAAGGTTAAAGAGGTTTTACGCTTTAATGAGTTCAGAACCTTACATGAGATGATACTTTGAGAATAAGAAAAATGATGGTGTCATGACCCACCTCTCCCATGGTGAAGCCTAGAAACACTTTGACCAAATTTATCTTGATTTTGCTGTAGATCCTATGAATATTAGGTTGGGGCTTTATGCAGACAGATTTACTCTGAATAATCAATTTAGCAAACCCTATTCCTGCTAGCCCATGATTGTGACACCTTACAATCTCCCTCTTGCATTGTGCATAAAAAATCCTTATATGTTTCTAACTTGTATAATCCCTGGCCCCGCCCCGATAATCCCAAAGCCAAGATTGATATTTATCTCCACTCATTGATTGATGAGCTTAAAGAGTTATGGTATTTAGACGTAAAAACTTATCATATTTCCACGAAAAAAAAATTTAAATAAAAAAATAATAATAATTATCGATGGATTTTTCTGTCAGTAAACTAAAAATAAAATAAAATTTATGAAATTCAATAATTGCTGCCAGATTTTTTCGTTGGTAATCAAACAAAATCCACTAGTAATGCCTAAACCTTAACGAATTGTTCAACTCATTTTTTGATGGATTTTTTCCATTGATAACAATTTCTGACTACATTATTACCAGTGGTCAAAATCCATCAAAAAATCCATCGAAATTAAATTTCCCGTCAATAATATAAAAATATGTCGATAACAATATTTTTTCTGGTGGTGAGTTCCTGTCAATTGCTATCGCATTCGAGTGATGTAACTTTGATTCGATACTCCTGCATAGGATTCTTATCAGTTGCATGTGAAATAATTTATTTTGTTCTAATGTGTGCTAATATATTAACCAAAAAGCACAATTTTTTCCTATGCTACTAAACAAAAGGTTTTAATTAGTGTATCAAACCTATTAAATAACCGTTCCACTCAGTTATCACTACAAAGTCTAGAGTTTCGTGTGGTTAGGATTAAAAGTTAATAAACTATCACATGGTCACTTAAAAAAGTCTTCTCACTAGTGAATGGTTAGAATTAATAACTCCTCTAATTGATAAGTGTTCTTTGGACAAGACACTCTTTAAAAATTTTAAAATGGAAGATTTTTTATAGAAAAGGAAAACTTTTAAGTTTTCAATCCATTGAATGCATTAAAAATTTATAAATCTTTTTACTTTTAATTTCTTAAAGAGTCCCTTTGGACTTAAGAGCATTTACAGGGAACCTATATTTACTTTACTACAGAGAAACAAAGACAAGTGAGGACTCAATTATCTTGGGACTTAACATTATCTTGTTCCATTGAGCCAATCCCTGGAAAACATGTGTATTATCAATTTAACCAAACATCAAGAACTATTTTATCTTGAAATTAACGATTTAATCATTTAAGTTACAAAAAATAATTCAATTTAGACCTTATAACAATGTTTACATGGATAAATTTGAATAACAAAAAGGACTAATTTAAATTATGTCTTGTAATTGGGCGTTTGCTTCAAATTTTTTTAAAAATTGATTATGAAATTTAAACATCATATAAAACTGAAAAAACAGAAACATTATTTTTTTTTCTTTCAAAAGCTGCTCTTTATAGCTTCTAAAAAAAAAATTTAAAAACTACTTTTTTAAGATTATAATTATTTTTTAAAAATTATATAAATATATGAAAATAAATTTTTTGATTATTGAAAAAATTGATTTTGAGCCCGAAAAAGTTCATCCAAATGCACCTTAAGTTATTGAATTCTTAATTTCCAAGACTAAAGTTGAACATATATATAATTTTATATATATACACTCACATATAAGGTATACACAATTTTAGAGTGAATACCCAATTTTATCCCTTAAGATTTTTGCATTTGACAATTTATTTCTTTGAGAAATAAAATTCATCTTGTTGTCTCTTAAGACTAAAAATGATGGATAGATTAGTTTCTCTTTTAATTCTCCATCAGTAAAGCGACATATGTGGCATAGTATGACATATCATGATAATATTGGCTAATCAAAATAATGTCATTTAATCGATTTGGAACTTCTTCCACCTAACAAAACAAAGTTTTATTGACATTGTAAAAGTAAAGATTTTCTCACTTAGACACAGTCACTCTGTTTTGTGTTGAGTTACTCTTGATTAAAAATGTTTGTTTGTATTGAGAAGAAGATTAGATTGAGATGCATATTTCAGTTGCAACTCCAATAGGAGTTGAATATAGATGAAAGAGAGGAAGGAGAAGCCTTATACAATGTCGTTCTTGTGTTCGGGACCAAAAATAAAAAAGACAATATTCACTTTAGTCCCTGACATTTCATAAATGAGTCATTTTAGTCCCCCACTTTTAAAATGAATCAATCTGGTCCATCAGATTTACAAACATGAACCAATTCAGTCTCTCTGTTAACTTTTGTTAAATCATCGTTAGTTAAGAGCTCGTCCTGAAGGAGACAGAGTTCGACCAAGAGGAAATAGAGCTCAGCTTACAGGAAATTAAGCTCGGTCAATAGGACCGAGCTCGGTAATTGGAAAATGATATCGGACGAACTCTATTCCTAATTGACCGAGATCTATTTCATATTGGCAAAGCTCTATTTTCTCGTGGTTGAGCTCTGTCTCCCTCATGACGAGCTCTATCCCACACAGGCATTGTTTAACTAACGATGATATAATAGAGGAATTAAATTGATTTATGTTTATAAATGTGATGGACCAAATTGATTCATTTAAGAAGTGAGGGACTAAAATGACTTATGCATGAAATGTCAGGGATAAAAATGAGCATTAACTCAAAATAAAATGACGTCATTTTACACTACACACGTGTCAAATAACATTTTATGTCAATGTATTAATGGATCTCTTATGTACAATTATATCAACATTTTATGGATGAATTTTAAAGAGGGATTAACCTATCCTATACTTTATATCTTCACATATCATTGGATAGTTATTTTTTTATGGACTAAATTATCGTGCACAATTTTTTTTGAGTGAATACCTATTTGGTCACTCATGATTTTTATGTTGAATTATTTTATTTTTTAAAAAAATAAATTAATTTTGTGATCTCTTAAAATTGAAAATGATGGACACATTAGTCCGTTTGTTAATTTTTCATTAGTGGACTTACACATGTGGTACAGTACAATAATGATGTATCATTAAAATTTTAGAGACAAGATAAATGAAAATACTTTGAAACATATTATATTCATTTTGATATCTAAAATTGTATAAAATAAATTACTCTATGACTTATAATAGAGATCTAAATAACTTATTTTGTGAATTCTAATCAATAAAATGAGTTATTTTAAACTCTATTTCACTTCAAATGACATATACATTTCTTAACATCATGTTGGTAGGTCAATGTGTAATTCTATTATTGTTTAAAGAATTACATAAATATAGAGGAACTAATGTATCCTATTATTTAAATCTTAAAAAATTACAAGTTTAATTTTGATTTTTAAAGAACTAAATAATCTTGTAAAATTTTTTTGAGGCACTACAATTTTTTAAATAGCACATTGGGTATTTATTTCGCAATGTTATGTAGAGAAAACGTTCTCCGTATATGAAAATATAGTTAAAAAAAACTCAACCACGTCAAAAGAAAAAGAAAAGATAATGTCAAAACGAGAGCAGGGAAATAATTAAAAACTAATAATGGTAACAATTATTATAACAATTTTAAAAATGCATGTATGTGAGAGGGAGGAACTGAGGAAGAAATGCAGTGTATGTAAGAGAGAGAGAGAGAGAGAGAGAGAGAGAGAGAATGGGTGGATAGATTAGGAGGGTAGGTGTGAGATTGACCAAGCGACCTCATACACACCAGCTCCCTCTTCGACACACTTCCCACGCACCTTCACTACCCATTTCCTCTCTCCTCTACCAACTCTGGTCCAATATTTAAGCCCTCTGGCCACCTCCCATTCTTTTCTCAGCTTGACGTTCCCTTCTCCGAAAGAGAACACCAAGCTACAACAACAGAAAAAAAAAAACCCCTCAAAATCACCCCAAAAAAATCCATTCCAAACACCACACCTCACTCAAATTTCCCCTAATTGTCTCTCATCTCATTTCATTTCAATTTCATTTTTCGTCACTCATCGATATGCAGACTCTATCGCAGCCCGCTTCCAACACTCTCAACCATATCCTGAGGCCACGGGCCTCACCTATCCGGGTCGCCCCGACCCGAATCTCCGTCAAATGCGCTCATGGCTCCGAACCCGCCGGCCTCGGAATCGGTTCGAGCCGAGCCGATTGGCAGAGCTCCTGCGCCATCCTATCCAGCAACGTCGTCTCCAAGGAGAAACATTCCTCCTCCTCCTCCGCAGACGGCGCCGCCGGTTCCGCCGACCACATCGCTGCCGTCAACGGCCACAAATCCGCCGTAACTGACCTCAACCTCGTCCCAATCGGCAACATCGGCAGCGGAGAGAACAGCAAGCCGCTTCCCCCGAAGCCGCTGACTATCTCCGACTTCTCACCGGCTCCGATGCACGGCTCTCAGCTCCGCGTCGCGTACCAGGGCGTCCCCGGCGCTTACTCCGAGGCCGCAGCCGGCAAGGCGTACCCTAAGTGCGAGGCCATACCTTGCGACCAGTTCGAGGTTGCGTTCCAGGCGGTTGAGCTCTGGATCGCTGACCGCGCCGTCCTCCCGGTGGAAAACTCCCTCGGCGGCTCCATCCACCGCAACTACGACCTCCTCCTCCGCCACCGCCTCCACATCGTCGGCGAGGTCCAGCTCCCCGTCCACCACTGCCTCCTCGCACTCCCCGGAGTCCGCAAGGAGTACCTCACCCGCGTCATCTCTCACCCTCAGGCACTCGCCCAGTGCGAGCACACTCTCACGAAGCTCGGCCTCAGCCTCACCGTGGCTCGCGAGGCCGTCGACGACACCGCCGGGGCCGCCGAGTTCGTCGCCGTGAACCGCCTCCGCGACACGGCGGCCATCGCTAGTGCCCGCGCTGCCGAGCTCTACGGGCTTCAGGTCCTCGCTGATGGGATCCAAGACGACCCGAGTAACGTGACCCGGTTCGTTATGTTGGCCCGTGAGCCCATTATTCCCCGTACGGATAGGCCCTTTAAGACGAGCATTGTTTTTGCGCACGACAAGGGGACTTCGGTTCTTTTTAAGGTGCTCTCGGCGTTTGCGTTTAGGAACATCAGTTTGACGAAGATCGAGTCGAGGCCTCATCGTAACCGTCCGATTAGGCTTGTTGATGATGCGAACGTGGGGACGGCGAAGCACTTCGAGTATTTGTTTTATGTGGATTTTGAGGCATCTATGGCGGAGGCTAGGGCACAGAACGCGTTGGCGGAGGTGCAGGAGTTCACGTCTTTCTTGCGGGTGTTGGGCAGTTACCCTATGGACATGACCCCCTGGAGTCCTTCTTCCCGGGAAAGTTAGCAACGCCCCGCCTCTAATAATTTGTTTCTTTTTGTGTTTTTTGAAAAAATGTTGGATATAAAATGTGCTTATATGGATTCTGGATTTTGTGGAGATTAAAAACAAAATTACCTTATTATTTTCTATTTATCTTTTACAGTATATATTTTGATTTGGGTTGTTTCAGTTAATTATTTATTTATTCTTTTACTTCTGTTTGGGGAGTTTTACTGGGATGTTCAAATGAATCGAAATTAAGATAGTGTGTACATCGTACAGAGAGGGCGTGACAATGAGAATATTTTCATAAACAATGAGAGTTGTATTTGCTGCCTTTGTAACGATTGTGTCCTTATAATGTTTTGCTGGGTGTGAATGTGTGATGTTTGTGCACAAAAAAAAAGGTGCACATCATAACAGTTCTTTCTTTTTCTTTTTCTAGTGCGACTAGTTTTTGTTGTTAGTATTTCATTGGGTACGTTCGGTCATGGATTTGAGCATGCGTATGTTTTAAAACTTGTCATTTTCTTATCTTTTTCTGTTATGAGTTATGTTATTTATATTTATTTTATATAAAATATTATGTTAATTCATAATTTATTTACTATTGAATGAGGTGTGAATTTCATTTAAATAGGATATACGCTTTATTTAATGATGAATAGAATGTGAGTTGATATGGTGTTTTGCACATTATGAATTATAAATACAAATAATATTTTTCTTATCATTGTCCTTTTCTTATGGTATCTATGGCTCCATCATTTATTCCGGAATTTTTTTTCGTGTATTCTATGGTAAAAAGGTCAAATGGCATATTCAATGGGAAAAGGCTAGTGTGTGTGCAATTCGGGAGATACATGTTTGTACGAAGAATGTGATTTCTTTTTAACAAGTATCTCTGTTTCATTAGATTTTTTTCAATGAAAAGTCAGTTTCTGATATATATACTCCTTCAATTATTGTCTATTTGTTTTCTGAGTAAATTTTCAAGCTGCATACAAGCTAAAACTTTCGAGACTTTCTTTTAGATTTTATTTACGGTAATGATACTGAGATAAGCTTTTTTTGGATTGATTTTTTTTTCTTTGACTTATTATGCTTGTATGAGTGTCCTTGACTTATTTATTGAATGAGCAAATTTAAGAGAAGAGTATTGTTACAAATAACTATAGTACTAATCCATCACAAATAAATGAGATGGTGGAAACTAATGAGGTTTATGTCCTGTTTGTCATATAGAATTGAACATGAAATTAAAGTTTGGGATTGGAATTGGACAATCCAAATTCAATTTTACGTTTGGAATAACATAAAATTATAATTATAATTTCACAATCAAATTTCATTGAATGAAAAAATAATTAAAATTGATTCTTCTTAATAAATTTTTTTATAAGACTCTCGTACTCTTTATCATTTTGCTTAAGTAAATTAATTGATTTTTGCTAGGGAGAGATAACTAATATGGCAGACTTCTTAAGTTTTATAATAATTAAACATGATCCAACTCTTTTTTGTAAAATTGGTGTTAATGGGTTAGTCTCATTTTGGTCATCTTATTTTGTTCATTTGAGTTGAATTTTTGTCTTTAGAATTAAAAGCATAAAAATAAAAAAAATATAATATAGAAAAAATGTGCTTGAATCTTTTGCTTATTTTTTAATCCATGCAACAAACTTATAATAAACATTGATGTATAATTTGATCATCCTCAAGGTTTGCAAGAATTGTAAGGATTTATTGTATGACTTATATCATCCCAAATCTTGTGCAAGAGTGAATCTGATCTCTTTTAAAAAGAGTTGTAAATAATTAAAATTAACCCAATAGATAATTATTTTTTATAAAAGAACTATCTGATTTTGAATTAGTCATTACATCAAAGAATACATAGGATTTGATATTTTCTTTCAAGTCAATATTAAATTTTCTTAAATTTATTTTCTATTTTTTGTAATTTTTTTATTAAATTTTATAAATATTTTTAGGCTTTGGTTCTTTTTGGGGGAAAAATAAAATTATTAAAGTTATCATATATAATTTTTAATTTAATGTTAATTTAGTTATAATAATTTTAATATTAATTTAGTCATTCTATTGGATCTCCACTTTGATGGAATGGTTAAATTGATGTGAAAATAAAAAATATTAAAGACTAAATTGACGTCAAATCATATTGATATAAGAATTTATATCAAAACCAAATTGATGTAAAAAAATTTGTTATAGTCAAATTGATGTTAAATTAAAAAAAAATTAGGACAAAAAGGTTATTTACCTAAGAAAAATTAGATGTATAGGACTCTAATTAATTCAATCATTCAATGCATCTTTTTACAGATCATATATAGAAGAAGTTATCCAAATCAGTCTTTGTATAGTAATCAATTCAATTTGATACACCTTACTCTACCAAATCCTTTATTATTTTAAAACAAAAACTTACACCATTCTGAAGTTTCATTTTGGATCATTCATTTTTCAAGTGTTCTTTTTGTTTATATTTATTGATATATTTTACATCCATCTATTCCGCAAAGGTTGTCTTCAAACTCAAACTTCACGTGGAAATCTAAATGAGTGTTCATGCTTGGGTTTTTTTTGGGAAGGACAAAGAGTAACTCTCTTAAAGAGTATATTAACTTGAAATTATTGTCGTGATCATCGTGGGCCATAGCATTCATGGCAACAACCACTGAGGCAGCTCATGAAAGTGGCCTCGTTTGTTTTTCTTACTGTGAGAAACTGATGTTTCATTCCACGGTAGATAAAGAGAAATTCAGATTTTATTTCGGAGCTTAGGGGAGAGAGTTAGAGAGTTCTTCTTAAATTTTGGGATTGTACATTTGTACTGCATACTGACGGGGATGGATTTTCTTTTTCTTAAAAAAAAAAATTTCTTAATTATAACTATGGTCCATGAGCTCCCATATCAGTCCAAACTCCAAGCACAAAACAACATACTTTGTCCGTTATCAAACTTAACAGCAGACAATGGCAGCAAAAACAAAGTTCCATAAATAAATTTTAAAGGATAAATTATACATTCATAAAATTTAAGGGGTTAAATCCACATGACGATGAGTTAAGGGTTATTATCATCCTTATAATATAATGTGAGATTTTATATATATATATATATATATATATTACATATATATAATACACTATTTTTTTGATATATACATATAATAATACACTATAATAATTCTAAAACTTAACTACAATTAAATAGAATTTGTTAGGGTGATATTGAAATCAAACATAATTTTTTTGGGTATACTATATATGATCATTTAGATAAAATTTGGTCACAGTGTATCATATGCGATTAGTGTATGTATCAATATATTATTAGATCTCACTTGCTCAATTGCAAGGACCGTCACAGTCCCCAGCTTACAAACACCATGTTAGAAGCCTCTATCATTTGCAAAATTGTCCCTTTCAGACACGTTTTTGCAGTGTATTAATAACAAGCGGGGCAATTAGAACGATGTTATTTTGACACCTACATGGATGTAAGGTGTCAGATGAGTAACAGAGAGAGAATAAATTAGAAAAAAAGACAAGTGGTAGAACTCATATATTTTGTGAGTAGAGTGTTTAAATATTTAAGAATTTAAAGTGTCAAGATAGTAAAATCCCGGCAATCAATGGGCCACAAGCACCACTGCAAGTGGCACACATGAAAGCGAGGTGTTAAGCATATAACCCGCATGGCAACAGAGGATTAGGTGGTTGGTTTGGTTTATCGTGGAACTTTGAATGCATGACTGATTAAGCTTCAGAATAAAGCGTAAGCTGTATGGCGGTGTTGGTTTGTGTCTAAGCATATAAATATAGGGATAGACTGTCCCAGTATCATATTTGGTGATAAAAATGAAGTATGGAGATAGAAAATTTCAGTATTTCTGTCCCTCCAAAAAGTGAGAACAGTGGAGACAGGACAGAGACAAAAATTTAACTCCTTTGTGGAGAAAGTGGAGAAAATAAATTTTATATTTCTGTGTTCACTGTCCCTGTATTTCTGTCTCTATCTCTATATTTTTATTCCAGAACACTAACCAAACGCTACCTATAGGAACAACTGTGCTAAATGCTCTCACCAACCCAAACTGAAGGATATCCACAATTCACAGTTTCAAGATTGATTGCTAAAGCGAAGCACCGGTCAAAACTTAAAATCTACAATGACTTCTCTTCTCTGGGTTGGTCATGGTTTGTTTCTTACCTTTTGCACCAACCAATTGAATTTTTCTAATCCACGCTTTGGAAACTATTTTTTTAAAGCCTGCCTTTCTTGAACTCTTCAACCCCGAAATCAGAACAAATTATGATAGTTTCTTACACTTCTAATAAGGATTTCTCTTTATTAATACACAAATTGAGGTAAGTATTTGTTTAGTTACTTGTTATGAAACGATTAATAGATGCTACTTCAATCAGTCAATTGCCCTTGAATCCCTATTGCATGCCACCCACACCCAATCTCAATGTGTGGAGGATGGAAGATGACTTAAAAATTAGATGAACAAATAGTAATACAATTTGAAAGAGGAGAAAATTATGGTATTATCTATTATATCTTTTAAGATAGGTGTGGGTGATAAAAAAAAACGTGTAAAATACGTTAAAAAATCTCGAATTTATTATGTATTAGTATTTTTTTCTCTTTAATATAATGTAACATACTATTAATTAATTCTTCAATAATCATATATAATTATAATATTTTTTAGGAGAAGTATATTTTTCTTTTCTTTGGGGCAGCTTCCCCCTCTCCGGCCCATATTGTCTTCCATGATTGTTTGAATTAAAGGAGCCTTATTTTTAGTCTGTATCTAAGTATTAAACATTTTCAGACCCAAAAAAAATTACTAAACATTCAAACACCCATGCTATCATTTGTAATGGGTGACATTATTTCAATATTAAAAAAATAGGTGTCTATAGATATTTAATTAAATCTAAAAGTGAAAAATTAATGTTTATATTTTTAAGTAGAAATCACATAAAATTTGAGGATGATATATTAAGTGTTGGTATAGAATTCAAGGTGCGGGTAGTTGAAAAAATATTTCTCTAGTTGTAACACAAAATATGAATTTATGACAACCGTACTTCAAGCGTTACATTTTTTTTAATTGCAATTATGAATCAATATTTAGGGTAATCATTTATTGAGTTCTGACCTAATATCATGAGAATAGGAGTAATACTATTTTGACATCTAAAAAGTGAGTATCTATTTAGACACCCGCTTTATAATAATTGGATATGATAGATGTTAAATATAAATAGAGACCACCATCACATCTAATGATTATTCTGAATAGACGTCCATTTTTTGGGTGTTAAAATATTATTAAGAGAGCATAGGCACTACATATCTTAATATGGAATACGAGTTCCACAATGCATCTTTAAACACAGCATAATCAATGTTTTTGTAATTAATATAAAGGGCAAGGGTGTATAGAGCAAGAGGGTTTTGTTTTGTGTGCGCGCGTTGTTTTTGCCCCGCCCGCCGGGGGGGGGGGGGGGGTGTTGTTGTATATATATTATTTGATTTTGGCGGTGAGGGTGTGTATTGAGCGAGAGGGTTTGGTAAGGAAGGAAAGACACAGTGATGAAAGGTTTGTGCGTGAAGTGGTAGGTGAGGAAGTGCTTTGTTACGTTCATTTTGTGATTTGTGGTTGTGGTCAATACTCCATACCATTAGCCACCGACGCTACCACACGTGTGCACTATCTTCATTTCACGGTCCTCCTTATTGGTTGGCCTTTAATTTCCCCCTTGCAATTTTGATTTTTTCATTATGTAGCTGCTTTCGTGATGCAGTGGCGTCGAGCTGTGTTGAAGCAACATTATTTACATAGGAATGTGACAATACATGATTAAATTCTTTAAATTTATCCATGTTAATTGACTATAGTTTTAGTTCTCAAAGTTAAAAAAAATTCTCCAACTACCAAATTATTGATCTTAATTAAAGTATAGCTTTAGTGATAGTAGTCTCTGACCTCTATCCATAAATGAGAAGAGTCCTCATATATCTCAACCCTTGCGGAGACTGAAAAGCTGATGGATAAAAGCTTTCAAGAAGTCTTGAAAGAACACTTTTGATAAAGAAAGCAGACCCTACACAAAAGACTGTGAACCTCCCTCGCTTTCAAGTTGTAAATTTTATCTTGAAGGCATAGAAGGAAGTTCAGGTTGTAAATTCCATTAAAATTCCCAAAGCCCTCCTTTTCGGAAATGGAGGAAAAGGAAGAACATGCTTAAATACACTATGGAAAACTTTGATGGTTTTAGCTTCTTCAGAGAGTAGGAGAATTGATATTGACTTGAAACTTCAACTAAGAAAAGAAAACCAATAAGAGCAGTTGTGAAGCTAAGTCCCGTCAAAAACAGTTGAAATTTGAGAGCATGGAAGTTGTTATCATAATTCACATGCAACTTCCGTTCCCACCATAAATCATAATGTAAAAAGTCATTTAAAATATAAAAAAATTGAATTGACTACGCCCCCAACTAAAACCAAAACCAGGGTGGTTGCAAGAAGATTCATACAAAGAAATTGGAAAATAACCATTGCGAGACTCGGTCATCACGTACATTGTCACATGTATACTGATAATTTCTATCTTTAGGAAAAGGGTTTGATTGGGGGAAAATAAGCTTATTGGTAGCTTGAAAAGCCAATTATTGAGAACAGTTGTGGAAATCGAAAAGTTGATTTACAATAATATTTATTGAGACATCTTAATTGAAAAAAAAAACAGTTTATTGAAAAGAAAAATATGGGAATGTGAAAAGTGACAATATATCATATATGACTACGAGAATACGATAAAAGGAACCCTTTTTGGCGTCGATAAGGAACCTTTTGTTTTTGTGTGTGAAAGGAACTGTTTATTGTGTAGCCAAGTTTCTCTTTTTGGGTCAGAATACCCAAATTTTTTAGCTTTCTGGTTTATAATGAGACGGAAGCCCGAGAATAGGCAAATTTCTTTTTTCGGTCTACCTAGCCCGTTTGTAGGTGTTTTCTTTGGGTCATTTTTGTTGCGCAAATTGGTCCACGATCATAAGTCCCCGTTGAAGGCTGTGGCCGATGCCGCTAGCGCTCCTCCATAAAGTCTATTCCCCATTCGATTGCTTGGTCACATCTTCGTGCCGAAATTATAAGCAATGCGCCTTTTCTTGAATAATAATATCCTTGAAATGTGACCTTGCAAGTGTATTATAAAAAATAGTTTCCATAATATAAAAACCATAGGAACTTTTCTTCCTCTTTCGTTTTTGTTTATTTAATTCGCCAGTTTATAGTATAAAAAATTAGTGTATTGGCAGGAAATAGTCCAATCATTCGAGGGTATTAATCTTCTTGTTTTCCATTTTGCTGAAAGGGAGTAGCAACTCATCATATTGTATAGCTCCTGCCAATTGCAAATTAAGGCCAATAGTTTGATGGCACGGATTCTGGGAACAAGTTATGTAAGCAATTTAGAAGGGGAAAGTGCTCCATCTCCACTATTAACTAGTACTACACACAAAGGTGGAGAGAAAAAGTGCTCATTGGCTCTGCTCAAATGCATGTTGTCATGTATGTACCCAGCCAAGTCATAGGTTAAACTGAACAACCACCACAATGAGGACCAGGAAACTATAATGTCAAATTGCAAGTCGTAAACCATGTAGTTTGGCAATAATGATTTATGTGTATGAGTTTGGTTGTTATATGACTAAGTGGTTAGTTTCCTGAAAGCTTGACCTTGATTTGAAAGTGTGCTTGTCATAAAGCAAAATGACTATTTGGTGAAGGACACAAAGCCCCCACAACACCAACCGAAGAGACAGTACCAGTTGACCTAAGCCTCATTGTTGACAGTATGCATGGCCCGCTTATTTATTCTCCTCCACCTCTTCTATTTCCTTTTGCTGAGGGATCATTTGAACTGATAGATTCTTTGGGGTTGGTCCTAGTGATTTTGAGATTCGTTGGTGTCATCATGTCAGCTCTACCGATAAAGAACTTTTTATATGAACTAAGAATAGCACACTAATTCCATCATTGCAACCCCAAAAAAAAAAAAAAAAATTGTTGAATAATCTGAAAATATTTTCGTATACGTTTAACTAGCATGAACGCATGCTCTGATCTTGACATAGGATGAGTCTTTTCGTCAATTTAAAGTTTGCACCATCAAAGGAAAAAAATTAAAAAAAAATGGTTAATATGGGAAATGAAATGAATAAACTAGATACTTTTATAAAATAAAATTAAATGACCATATACTCTTATTCACTCTTATATCCCTTTGTATGATTGAAGTGCCAACAGACATCAGATGCAATTTACCACGATGGAGAATCCATTTCAGTACTCAAAATCATAAAACGACAGGATTTTTTTTCTTTTTTTTTTGTGTGAATAATGAAATATCATGAACCATTTTAGAGGGATAGATTCATCTACCTTCAATTGAACTTGTGTGGAAATAGACAAAGTTTGGTATGTCTTCTGTAACGCATGACTTATGAGTGTGACCTGCCATACGATATCCAGCAAAATAGCAGACTGGTGAGTCAACTAGATGACTTGTCTATTATATGGCCCTATGTCATTACCAAAGTCCAAAGATCAAATCAAATAACAGCCATATATAAACTGATGTACGTTGCGTTATTCCCATTTCTCAAGGGAATACTGCCTTGATTTTACAATTTTTATATTTTAATTGTGGTAAAATATATTAGTTTTTTAATGTATCAAATTGTCTTGATTTTTTAAGATGATTATTAATAAGAAATGGAGTGTGATACATGTAATCCACTCTGTGTTTTACTTTATTTTTGGCTGATATATACTATGTTCCGGGGTACTCAACACCAGCCCATATGAAAGAGCAATAAGATCATGGTGTAATTTCAGTCATGTTTGCTAATCAGAGATTTAGAATTATACAACTCAATTCCCAAGGGAATTACTGTGTGTATTAAAAAAACATGCATCTGCCGAATCCCAATCAGACAATGGCTATTCTTTAAAATTCTCTATGTTTAGAGCTAGAGACAGCAAGATCTAAATCTTCCAAAAGAGGAGCATAATCTAGGCCTTCAATCTAGCTATATCATTTAATTACATATGGAAACCACAAATCACAAATGAGACCCAATAACTCGAAATTCCAAAGTGGAGTAACAATCAGCTTCACAATTTTCCACAACTCCTTGCACTTGGTGCTGAGGAATATATTGGAATCTGCCATACTTTAGATACACAATAGTAAGTGATGAAGCACTATAATGGTTTTTTAAAAATTCAGCTTTAGATAACAAACACATAGAAGGTTCCTTAGCATGCCAAGTATCACAAATGAACATCACATGGTGAATTAGAGCTAGGAAAAGAATTATAAACTGAAGCATAGAGCATTCAATATAATACTGCCAATGAAGATAAGAAGAAAGTCATTGTGTATATATGTAAATACTATATAGTCCGGTAATGGAGCCATAAGATGGTGGATTTGCCACTGATTTCGTTTTGATTAGAAGTGGGGAAGCAACTTCAAAGCATTATATTAATTTTTTAGTGTTTGGAAATTCCCAGCTTTAGAATGATATTCTTCGTATATGCCGTAATTAACCAGGCAAACTAAAGATATAATAATATTTTTCTTTTGCATAGTATTTACTTTCGTGAATAATAATTAATTCTTTCAAGACTTATTTTTTTAAAGGGATAAATCTCTCATCACAAAACTTTTAATACATATTGGTAGGAATTAAATCCCTGATAATACTTAATAAACCCAATAAGCTACCAACTATACTAAATACATAGTTTGATAAGTGCATTTTATGCATACTTTTATATATATACACACACATGGCACATATACTGAAGATTTGGCGAAGGTAAGAGATGAGGTTGGACAACAGCTGTGAGCATATGCGGACAATGTTGACTTGTTAACACTGTCAAAACCACTATTACATATTGATTTTTGGAATGCGTTTTGGACTGTGCTCGGACCACTATGGCAGACAATGACTAAAGGCACTTTCACATGCATCAAATAGTGGTCCTGTCTGGTCTGGTCTGGTCACACTAGCATGGAGACTAGTATAATAAGAGAGGATGGTGGTTGGCCCAATTCATGAGATATTGTAATGTAATTGCCTCCTTTTAGCAACCTTCATGTGAGCAACAGTGACTTTTCTTTGCTTTTGCATGCATGTATTTATAGCTACTTTGCAGCAACCTGTTCCCAACGCACAGCTATACTTTACAGTTTGAATATCTCCCAAAGACCCTTTTGCTCTCTCATTGAAGTGCATAACATGAAGCTAATAAGTCTTCACTCTGGACTTGTTCTCCTTTTCATTTTCTTCTTAGTTTTCTCCTCTAGACTAGATGCTCGTCCACTTACCACTGAACAAGGTAAGTATTTGGTAGCTCTCAGTTTTAATTATGTCCCCTTGGAATGTAATTTTGTTGAGTAGAATTTGGTTTCTTTTAGGGCAAAACAGAAAATTTGATGTGGTCTCAGGGGAAGAAGGCTTTGTTTTGGAGCTGGAAGGAGCTGAATCTTCCAAGGTACCTACTATTTCATTGCATGTTTTCTCCTCCTTCCGAGTAAATGGAACCATAGCTTATAATTATAACTATGTTTGTATTGGAATCTAGCAGTTGCTGGGGATGGACTACTGCAGTAGTGGAGATGAAGAATGTTTGATGAGAAGAATGACTTTAGAAGCTCATCTAGATTACATCTACACCCAAGGCCAGCACCACAAGCCTTGATATCAGCCATCAGATATCTTCCATTTTATGTTCCAGAGACTCATGTCTTATTAATATAGCTTAGAAGTATTAAACTGGGATATGATATCCATAAGCCTTGATATCTGAGATCTTCCCATTTTATAGTTCAAAGACTCATATCTTCTAAACATAGCTTAGATGTATTAAATTAAGCTAGGATATCTACTACTAGTTTTATGTACACTACTATACAATTGGAGCTTTGTACAAAGCTTCTTAAAGTGGTATCATCTTTCTTATACAAGACAACTCCTGAACATATGTACGAGAAACTGTTGACTTTAATTAGATATATATTATGTAGTATGTGAGATGATAAGTTCGTAAAATTATATGTTCATTTGGCAAAGCCTTTATTCTTTGAAGTTAAGAAATCTGTGGTTTCAAGGAGCGGATTCATCAGAGAGAACAACACGCAAGTGGGTTGATAATGGGAATAAGCAATTCATTAAATAAGCACAATAAAATTAGCAGAAAGGAACAATATGCACATATATAATCATAAACCCTTAGTCCATGGTATGATTTAGGAATCATTTTTCTAAGAGGCATGTTAGCTCAATCATTAAGTCTCAACATTTGTATGGCATCTTGCTGGCATGGAAGCGCTCAATTAGGCAGTTAGGGAGAAAATTCAGAAATCTCTGAATAACCAATGTGTGTATTTGTAATTTTGCTGGTTTTCTATCTCATTTTTGTGTAGTCCGTTTACCTGGTATGAGTTTTATAAAAGTTTTTTTTTTTTTTTTAACTCATGTTGGATAGGACACTTATGTTGATTCGTACCTACTATTTGATGGAGTGCACTTATAAATTCACTTACACACGGATAGTTTATCCTAAGCCCCAGATGATGGTGCAGTGCTACATAACATGTGGATAAAATGTCTCTGCCATGCATGATAATTGATGTAGATGACACGCTAAAGGTTGATTCAGTAAATTCAACCAATAAAAGATGCTAGTCTCTTCTATTGGTTGTTATGTTTGTTTTTTTGGGCCAAGACATGATTAAAAAACAATTCTAAAATCAGATTAAAAGGTTGAAAAGATGGGTAAAATAACAGCTCCAAAAGATCAATGTTTACACTACATTAGTCGTTATTGATACTACTAGGTGAAAGAGTATACTCTCAGTAAGTAGTCTCTTTAGACAGTCATGGATATATAGAAGTTCACAATTTCTGTAGGAAACAGAAACTTCTACATGCTTACTCCCTCAAAATGATTTGTATAAACTCATCACATCATCAATTAGGAAAGAATATAGTCGTAGTTGAAAGCGGTCCCTGCTACTATAAAATGTGATTACCGAATGAAAGGAAATCAATTGCACTCAATTACCTCTAACTGCATCACAGCATATAGAACCGCGCTGTTAAGGGAAACAAGACTACTTATTACCATAAATTATTTTGGGCATTTCCATTGGGTTGCTATGTCCGGTAAAAGCTCCTTAGTCAAACAATAATCAACCCCAAATTTGGCATTCACTACAATATAAGACATGAGGTATGTTTATTTTCCTAGTAATAATATATCATCCCATAAATGAAGTGAAAAATCAAATGCAATACACATTTTAAAATCTTAAAAAATAATCAATACTTACTTGATTCAATATTGAGGAGAATTCATAAAAAGATATAATAGAAGGATATATTGTCGTTCTTATTTTCTACATGTTGTAGGCTCGTAGTGGTTAATTATTTTATCTCCCTTCAAAGCAGGACATCAAAAAGTTTATTAGTTTATAATCCCGTGAATGATATTACATGGTTTGCTCAATTTTGGCATTAGCCTACAACCTAATGTTACAGTCATTATTATTTTTTGATAACATGTCATGTGATAATGGCTTTTCAAGCAGAAAAGTGTCACGCCGAAAGCAGTGAAATTAATATTAGAACAAAAATTGTAGAAAACGGAAAGGAAGAAAGATCCGCACATTCAGTCAAGGCACCACACTGCCTCAGATTAGATCTAAACATCAACCAATGGTATCTGCCCCTTATTAATCCGAAGCTTTTTACTCTGTAACTATCTAATCATTCACAATGTATCAAACATGCAAAAACTGCTGGAAATTATGCAGCTGATTAAAATAAAAATGAGGCATATGTGTGGCTTCATGAATATTAAAAATTTACCAGTTATCAGCCACGATGCAATACTTAGTCGTAACTAAGATTTTTAAAAATAAGGGCTATCACGCGTACTAATGAATTAGTTGTTAAGTTTGTTATTAACTATGGTTTACATAAGTAAGTTTGTTCATCAGTGTAGTTAACTTTCGGTTATATCTCAGAGTGTGTTCACACTTGATACACTCATATTCCTTTGTATATATAAGTTCTTTCACAGTCAATACAAAACTACCTTTTCATTGTTCTCATTGCTGGTGTAATTGAAAGAATTTAATCAATTTATTTTTTAATTGCAGAAACTCATGTATGGTTCATTAACTCAAGTAAGCTTATCATTTAGATTCACACCCAACGGTACGGTTAGATTATGGTTGGAGTTAATGGAAGGGTGATTTTTCTTCCTCTTTGAGAAACATGACTGGTTAAAATTTATATACTATTACTGCGTTTTGAATGGCAAAATAAGGCTAAAATTTTGTAATCATACCGTTATTTGGGCCAATTTACCAATAAATAAATAAACTATTAAGATGAGATAATGGTAATTCTGCATAGTGCATTCATCAATGATTGTAATCAGAGAATGCCACATATTAGATCACCTATGTAAGAAATAACAACACGTCAATTGGAACCTGACACCCTTAAATAGCAGATGAATTCAGGAACCAAAAGAGAAATACTCCTGTCAGTTTTTCAGGTTCATTGAATTCGAACATTAGAATCAGTAACACCAGCTCATATTTAATTCTTTGCGCTAACTGCTAACACAAATCCATGTCAAAGAATGTGCCAAATAAAAAAAAAGTCCATGTCAAAGACAGATGCTGTCAAAAAAAGGGTCATCTCGAGAAATGAGATGTTAGCACAATACACCTTCAAATGTGAGTGTGCTAATCATCAGGAGTTCAGGTTAAAATTTAGAAATTTCAATATTATTAAGTGGCCAATCTATCAAATCCTACATTACTTTCATTTAATATTTACTAATATCAATCCTTTAACCAATATATAGTTATACCAGAAAAAGAAATCCTAAACAAATATAGTTTAAGTGCTCTAATTAATAATTACTGGACACAAGATCGAAAATTCAGAATGCAGGGGCAAGTTGGGCATTGCACCACCAAAATACCGTTGACGGTTCGTTTCTTTCAGTTATTTTTTCTTTCTTTTTGGCGCGTTTAAAGAAGCAAGCAAGAAGCAAGAACCAAGGTTGTTGTTCGTTCAGGTGAAAAGAAAAAAAAAATCTTCTTGTGTGCAGTGAAAAGTGAATGGTGATATGGAGAATGCGAAGCTGAAGGAGACTCATCGTCTCATAGGTCACGGCGACAAGGTATTTGGGTTGGCATGGAATCCTTCATCTTCCTCCTCCCCCGGCCACCACCACCCACTTTGCATGGCTTCTGTTGCCGCCGACAACACTGTCCGACTCTGGGAGCTCTTCAGGTCCCCTAATTCACCTTCTTCAACTCTCAACAACTACCGTTGCAAGGTCTTTAATTTCCATCACTTCCAGCATTATATTCATATTCCATGCACACATTCATCAATTAAACTCAAAAGATTCAATCAAATCAAACAAAGAAGCTCCATTATTGTAAGTGTTGTTCTTGATTTGTTCTAGTGCTTTCAATGTTTGCAGGCACTTCTTGAAGGAAGAACACACGACAGAATGGCTCGGTCTTGTTCTTGGTCACCCTGTGGAACATTGTTAGCCGCTGCGAGAATCGACCGCTCCACTTCCATATACAAAAATCAAGAAGGCCAACATGTTCCTCTCCTTTGTTTCTATCTGGTATGTATCATTATGCATGCATGAATTGCATGTACATGCATTCGTGTACCTGTATTTATATGTGAATGTATCCGTATCCATGTGTTTTTGTCTACAGGCTCACAAGGAAGACAAAAATGAAGTCAATAGCGTGTGTTGGAGTGCAAGTGGTTCTATGCTTGCAATGTGTGGTGGCGCCAACAATTGCATTAGTATATGGAAGATAAATCCGCAGAATATCGCATCTGCACCTTGGCTTGGTGATGTGGCTGATGATGAGGATGAGTCCTCATCGTATAGGATCTCACATAGGCAGAGGGATCAGCATCAGCTTATGTTTCCTGATGCAGGGAACGAGGATGTCTTGTACAGCGAAACAATGAAGGTTGATTGTGGCGAGGATGAGCTCTATCCTCTTTGTGAGTGGAGAGTGAAAAAGGAGAAAGACTTCACGGTGGTGGCATGTCTGAGAGGACACGCCGGTGATGTGAACAAGGTGCATTGGCACCCCACAATGGATAATATCTTGTTTTCTTGTAGCTCTGATCACACCGTTAAGGTAAATTATTAATGCTGAATGCTGATCCTAATTAATATATGAATATTGGTGTTTGAACACAAAGTGTGTGGGTGATCATGTTGACATTATAATTATGTTGTTGTTGTTCTTATTTCCTGCAGGTTTGGGCTCCTCAAAATGGCCATAGCAATTGGCAATGTGTTCAAACACTAGATGAAGCTAATGAGTACTATTTCTTGATCACCTCACTTTTACATCTCCTTTGGTCATTTTAGAAATTATTCGTTTTCTATACAGAATAATAAGCCAATGTTGATGTTAATGTTAATTTGTTCTTACTATATAACATTTGTGTGTTTTTTCGTTTCCTAGTGGGCATACTTCAGCTGTGTGGGACCTCTCCTTCAATGCCAGCGGAGACAAAATGGTTACCTGCAGGTAAGTAAAATCTATACATATATTTTTGAAATATTTTTCTTTGTTCATGCATGGTAACAATGTTGGCCATTTTATTGAACTTCCGCGACAATTGTCCCCTAAATGTCATGGCAGTGCTGATGGTACCCTGAAGGTGTGGAAACTAGAAACCACAGGGTTGCAATCTGGAGAGAGATTCATGCATTGGTAAGTAATGAAAGCATTTTTGCTTTCATTAGCTAATAGCTATTCTCCTCTGAGACTGGAATATTTATTTGATTTTTTTTTTATTTCTGAGATGTAATGTTTTATATATTGCTTGCTATTTATAAACCATACGCATTTATGCACATATATTATATAGTTCATAACCTAATAATCCTTAGAATTATAAACCAAGATGATGAAGAGTATCAGTATTATATGGTAGAACCTGCTACTAAAGTACCATTAGCATTTTAACCAAATATTATGGAGGTATATTAACCAGATTTTGCTAGGAAGTTCATAATCTCTTAAATATGAAATATAATTTAGTTTTACCTATCTCTTTCAGTTTTACTCATCTTGTTTTATTTCTGAATGAGTTTTACTAATTTTTTTTACTTTGCTTTGCAAGGACTGGAAAAACGATGCCTTAAATTTGAACATTACAAAAAAAAAAACATTAACTTGCACAATAATCCCCTTTATTACCTATGACATTAAACATTTAGTTGGGTCTCATTTTGGATTCCTTTGTGATTACTAATGTTTTTCCCATTTGCACAAAATAAGCTTTTTTCTTATTTCTTTTTGTGAATTGCAGGGAACATCTTTCAACCCTTGCAGGGTATCATGATGGGATCATTTTCTCAGTTAATTGGTCAAGGTAATTCCATCCCCGTTAACTTAAAATGAAAGCAAGATAAAGATAGTGACTCATGAAGTTCATATCTTTCATCAAGTAGCAAATGTGCCATATTTTCACTAATTTTGCTTATACAAATCAATCTATTCCTCACATATACCCTGCATTTTTCGTGCGTGTGACAGAGAAGGTATTATTGCTAGTGGGGGAGCAGATGGCATAGGACTTTTCGTAGTGGAGAATAATGAAAGCGAGGCATGTAATTTTTTTCTCAGCTTTTCAAGTTTCTCTGGTTATCCAATAATAGCCGTTCAAACTTCAAAGTCATTATTGTTGTGATTAAAACGCCTAAAAGATATAACTCTCCAGACTAGACTGTGTACCATACTACCATTGGTACTGGTATTCCAAATTGAAGACTTAAGAAACAAAATCTATGGTTTGTTTAAATATTCATAAGCTATTAACCCCCCCCCCCCCCCCCCTTCTCTTGCTCTCTCCTCTCTTCTTATCTATTGTTAGCAAACTTATTTTTTTATGTTTGTGTATTTTAAATGATTTTTTAATTTATGTGTTAAAATCTTAAAAGAACATCTATAAGTGGATGAAGGAGTATAAAATTGTGCCATTACATCGGAAAACAATTACTCTATCTGAGAGACCAAAATTTCCCCAAATAATTGAGCCTGTACCTTAATTTGTTGAGTATATACACGTGAAGAAAAACATGTTAAATTTGACAAGACTGTATTGTTTGTTTATTAATACAGGATGATGGTCTGTACAAATTGTTGCTGAAGGAGGAGGCCCCTGATGCGAATGTAAATTCAGTGCAGTGGGGCTTTGGGGTAAGGTTCCTACACATTACTGTAATCAATTACTGTAATCCAACCACATTGATAAGAAAGTGAAATCACCTTTATAAACATCAAGTGGGTGGAAGTGGAATGATAGATTTCATCAATGCTCATAAATGACTGTATCTTAGTCCAAGGAATGATATCTTAAATTGCAAAAAAATAAAAAATAAAAAGCTCAACTACTACTAGATCACGAGTAATAATACTAGTAGGCATGACGGTGTAAGATACTCCTATATAATAAAGTTTTCTAGTTAAAATTATCTTGCACCTTTGAGAATTAAGTTGCCTTCAACATCTATTGCACACAAGATACATCTTATAAGAACTTGTGCATTTAATTAAAGGCTATCATATCTTTTGAAGTGGTAACAGCATTCACCCAAGAAAATTCTTTACTGCCTTTTACTAATAGGAGGATCGGCTACTAGCCTCTGCAAGCGATGACGGGTTAATCAAAGTGTGGAAGCTTGAACATGAAAATGAAGAGCCGATGAAGATTAGTGATCCAATTCAAGAAGCGAATGAAGATGACAAGACTAGTAATCCAGAAGCAAATGCAAAACATGATTCAAGGCCCAAGAGGCCCAAAACGCAGCCCAAAAGTTGGGATGACTACATTCAATGGAAACATTTGGCTTGAAGTATGTACCAAACAAAGTAAAAAAAATTGGCTTGAAGTTTGAACCCTCTGATCTCCGATCTCGTGTCAACACACAATCCCACCCTTAATTTTGTGTGGTCTCAAATTTTTGTTGTTCACCCTTAGATTAAAGGTGTATATGGACGTACAATTTTCAGTGGTCCATGTAACACTACTTTATTCATTGGGATGAGTAATGACTGGGACGGGAGCTTGAGTGAACGGCGCAGACACGTGTTTGTTTAGAGAGGCTATAGTAGGTGGTTGTATTTCTTGAAATCCAAAATCCAGAAAATTTCATGTAGGAGAGTTTAAATGTAACAAAAACTGTAGCGATTACTAGTACCCGAAAAAAAAAACTGTAAATATTTCCAAATTCAATGAAATATAGAGACACTTTAGACTTAAATTCCAGGAGATGCAAGCAAGAATTCTAAACTAATAATATATACTACCCACACCACTTATTAAACTGCTAAATTTGGATTTCTCATCTAAATCTAAAAGGAATGTTTGTACAAGAATTTGGCCGAATAACTTGAGGAAATTGCAACAAATGTAATTGTCATGCCAAATGAAATGAATTTAAGGTGGAGAAGGATAAAGTTTAGTTAGAATTATTAATTATATATTAATATTGTGTAGGGATGGCAATGCGGAATTGTTTATGAGGCCATCCATAGGATCCGGCATTCGGATTCTCGTCTTCGGAGAATTTTTCCCTTTAGAGGTAGGGACGGTAACATAAGTACCCCGCAATTAGTGTAGAGATGAGACAATGATTTATTAAAATTTGGTTTAACCAGTGATTCAATGAGCCAGTGCCTTAGCCAAGTCGATGATCGGGCCGAGTCTAGTAACTATGATCATATATATCTTTGATTAATAGTCCCATTTATGCCAAGTTGGAATTGTAGAAGGACCCCTTTAGCCCCTAAAAGATCATATCTTTAGCAAAATAGCCCCTAAAAATATTATTTTTGTTAACCAAAATAGAGTTCAATTGATTTTTAGGTTGAATTCGCCAAGTAAATTAGATGTTTGAAGGACCATGAGCAAATACAGCTTCTTTCAAGTGTTATTTTGTTAGTGATCTAATCTTTCGGGAGATAAAGTGTTTTTTTTTCTGTAAAATCAAATTTAAATAATTTTTTATATAATTAAAGTTGGATTTTAAATTATCATTTTCTCTCATTCAGTAATAAATCTAAAGGTAAGCGAGCAATATATGAATCGATTGAGTTCATTTATATCTATATTTCATATTTCATTATTTCTATACTACACATGCTATAATAGTGAACAAAAATAATAAAGAAAGAAATTTCCTTTCTTTGTTTTTTCACTGCCATAAAATGTCATGGGTGTCTGAGCGTCTCCTTTGTCTTTGATTTTTTGGGCTTGTTGTCTTTTAGCTTCTAATACTCCATGTCTCCATCAATTATCTTCTCATGTGTAGATGTGCTTAACTTAATAAAAAAAAAGGAAAGAAAGCTAGCGCAGTAGTTCATCAACGTGAAAAAATCGAAGAGAATGCATTATGCTCATTGCTCTGTGCTGTGCCTCTATTGTCTGATCTGATCCAAGTGAGAGAGAAGAGTGGTAAAGGCCAGCTTTATTTATCTTTTAATCATTTTTTGACATTTTTTTATTATATTTAAAAGCTTTACTTGACCTTTTTTCGTCGGCAACCGTTGCACACTTGCATAGCTAGCTATCACTGCCTCTTGCTGACTTGCTAAATGCGCTTTATGTAATTGATGGGGGACCACAACTACATATATATAATAATAGAATTGAAAATTTTGGGGGTACCCACGCAACGATCAAATTTGACCAATTAATGCTACTTCTTCTCATTGATCACAATAAGAATTTAAACTAGGACCTCATGCATACTAACCTCTATGCTTTTTTTAGTATTTAACTATAAATGTAATTTAATTGTGTTCACTAGTCAGTTAAATAACAAAATCTACACGATCAAATTTGACCAAGTAACACCTTCTTCTTCTAACTATTTTGTTTAAGACTTCTAAAATTATGTTATGTAGACAAGGGACTGGTGCAATACTTGTAGTTATTGTAGTGAAGCTACACAGTTAGTGTGATATATTTAAAATCTTTACAGGTGAAATTAGCATGTCTTGTGTGGGGATGACAATAGAGATCCATTGGTGGGGATATCCACAGGGATCCTTGAACTCGGATCCCTAGTCAGGGAATTTGTCCCTGTGGGAATGGGGAAAGGGATGAAAACCCCCCACAATGAATTTAGGGACCGGGATGGGGACTATACCCTTGCCCTGAGGATAATCTAGTAATTTTCCATATATTTATTAATATTATTTTGTTTGAAAATCCCAATGCTAGTAACCCCTAACTCCCTCATTTCCTAATGAGCAGCACACATGCACTATATCCATAGTGACTCCCTTCACATCCTCTTTGTTTTCGGTTTGCTAATGCGAGTAAAACTACGATCTATGGTGGTGCAACAGAACTAGAGATTTCGTTCAACCATCACCATCATCGGTCCACAGCCTGACACAATAGATGACTATGAAGCAACCATCACCACCACCAGTTCATGACATGGTGCAATGAAACCAATGAACCAGTCCCCACAAACCCATCATCTTGGTGTGACTCAAAGGGCGAGCTATAAAGGGGAAGCGCAACGGCAGTCACGTGAGTAGCAACTATCAAGGCTCTTGGAGCCAAAACCCCAACTCTCCAGTCCCCATGGTCGGCACTTTCCCTTTGTTGTTTTCAAGATTTTTTTTTTTAGAAAATTGTTGATTATAAGTTGTTTGTGATAGATAGAAGGTGGTGACTATAAGTTGCTTTAAATTTACTTTTGAAAAATTGTTTGGCAAGCTCTTGGCTCAACATTGTTGGATATGGTGATTTTCTACTGATTATGATTTTTTTTTTTTGATTTTCTACCTTTGTAGTGATTATCCTTTGGGCTAATTTATTTTCAATAGTTTCTTTTTTCTTTCTAATTTTTATGACATCCGCGGATCCCCATCGAGGATCGGGGATCCACAAAGATCGGAGATGAAGGAAGATTTGTCCCCACTGCGGGGATCGGGGACAAGATTGGGGAAAATGTTGGAGATTCGGGGTGTGGAATGCAAAAGTGCTCTCAGCACTTGCCCCACCCCATCGCCATCCCTAGTCTTGTGAAAGAACAAAATTCAATGGGTGTGAACTTGATAGTGTCGACCTTGTGAAAAGTGGAATAATTGTGTGCTTTTGTTGTTATTTTCCATGGCATTAATGTAGAATAAGTGAAGTTTAAGATATTTTTTATTCACTCTGCAGCAAGGAAGGGTTTGAAGCTCCACAAAGCACAACAATGAGATGTTGTGTTACATGTGTATTGTGTGAAAGAATGGAATCTGGATGTACACAACAGTGGCATGACTCTACACCTAGATTAACAAACATTCCATTGAGTTGTAAGTTGTTTTTTACGTTCATTATGCTCTACTCCTTTGTTTTTTTATGGACATTTTGTACGACTCGAACGGCTTGCTTCGGTTTGGATTGGTAAATGGGATAGAACAGAGTAGAATGAAGTGATATAATTATTCTATTTCATCATTTGGATATTTTAGTAGTCTGAATGAAGTAGAATGATGGTAATTTTATGACTAAAAGACAGAAAGTAAGACATTACATCCCATTTTGCCCAAATTAGAAAGGGAGGAGCACAATAAGTAATGAAGGAATTGGATGAAATCTATTCTATGAACCTCCATTCCGTTCCATCACTTTTTCAAGCATCCAAATAATGAGGATTTAAAACCTTTCATCTCATTTCGCTTTGCTCCATCTATTTTCATAAATCCAAATATACCCTTGGCAGTTGCCATTTACTAATTTCTGCAATGGATCTACAGGAAAATGCAATCAAATTTTTAACCAAAATTAAAGATTTAGATATAATTTACAAATGGAGGTTTTGACAAAGCTAAAGGGAAAAAAAACTTATTAATATTTGAATACTTTTCACAAATATTGTATAATCTAGTAAAAGAAACCATATAATATTGATTAAGCAAAAGATTTAAGAAATACACAATACTCACAATCAATTGAGTAACTCATGAAACTATTTAATTTGCACTAATGAGCTAAAATTTTAACTCATTTGTTAAATAAATTGAGTTTGAAGTATTTATTATATGTTTTGATTCATTAAATCAAACAACCATCAGACACAACCAGCACCAGTTGTTAAATAAAACATTTGTTAAATACATTGAGTTTGACTTTGGGTTGTTCATTTATGTTTAGAAGGAACGTTTGTATAAATTTATCCTAATAACTTGTGAAAATTGCGACAATTGTGATTGTTACGTCAAATGAAATGAATTTAAAGTTGAGAAGGATAAATTTTAATTTAATAATATACTAATATTGGATGAACAGTAAAAGGCTGTTGTTAGAAAGAAAAAGAGACAGAGAACACTTAAAATTTAAGCTTAAATTTTTTTAAAAAAAACTCTTATGTAAATTGAATATAAGTTATTTTTGAAAAATATTTAAAGTTAGTTTTTGCAAATTCACTTTTTTAAAATTGCTCTCATTCATGTTAATCCAACTAACTAGACATATATAATAATAGAAGAAATCAAGAAAGGGACTAATTTTCTGGTTGGTTTCTCTTAACTCTCTGAGTAAATCAGTTGGAAGGCAGCCAAATTTTCCTTTGAAAACAAAAAATCTTCGGTGTGCTGAGATTATATTTAACACTGAAGATTATAATGTAGAAATAAGACTTAAATTTAGGACTAGAATGTCATAATCATAATATTACCTACCAACAAATTAAATGAATACAACAATATTCAAACATAATATATGCACAAAATTGCAGGCATATTGAATTATGGGTACAAACATTCAATACATATATAATTGCCTATCCTTCATTTTGTTGTGCATTATTGTTTTCCTTTCCAACCCTGACAGTTGTGTTGCGGTGAAAATTATAGGATAATGGCCTAGGAGCTCCTGTCTTCATGTCAATTGCTCTCACACAAACGAAACCTTTCAAACACAAAAGAACACTATATAATATAATTCAAGTAAATAGCATATAGTTTAATTTGAACTCAATCGATTCATATATTGTTCTCTTACCTTTCCAAAAACAATTGTGGATTTGTTCCGCTGACAAACCTGCATTATTTATAAAAACAAAATCAATTTTTACACTATATAATTGTTATAAACCCAATATATTATAGCAAAATACATACAATATAATTTACCTCTCATAATTGATGACGTCCCAGTCCCAAAATATGCAATTCGCTTCTCAAGATGCCATATCCAATTTCTAGGAACATCGATTGGGTTTCTCATTGAATCGAAATCAGCAAAGACCTGTAAAAGAAAAACAATTTGATCTACATAAACATGATAATATACATATTTGATCAACCAGAAAAGCCAATCTCATGGTGCGATTTCTTTTTTTTTTTTTTGTGGTGGTCAACCGGGAAACAAAGCCTCATGGTGCAATTTCTATGAGCAAAACATATGCAACAGTTGCATGTAAATTCATCACCTCATTAACTTGAAAGTAGGTTCCGTTGAGTGGAAAACGTCCTCGCATTGCAGTTCGACATGGTATCTGTTTCATAAGTTATTAAGTCTAGTTCTTTATATATGTAATGCAAGACTAAAAGGTATTGTTCAAACGTCAGAATAATATGATTTCCACGTTTTTTCACTCACCAAAAGAGTTCCAAGTACTGTTAGAGTGTCTTCTTCCTCCTGTGTGCTGTTCTTAGTTGATTCACTTGAGCTTTCTATTTCTCCTAATGAAAAAAAAAAAAAAAGTATTTGTACTAGTAAATACTTGATTTTAAAATTTGTACGATTATCCACATCTTAATGATAGAATTTTTTTCCGATACTATGTTCAAATAAGCTTATTTTTTGTACCCAAAAAAAGTTTCACTTTGAGTTTAAAACAGTTCATAATTAAAAAAAAAAAAAAAACCTTAAGAGGGAAAAACACTTTTATACCTGCTGACCATATAGCCAATAGATAAGGGTATGGATCATCAGGATCTCGCGGAATACACTGTAAATAAAGAAAAAACTTCAATAAATATTATAAATTATGCATGTACATAAATGTTACTTCACTATTGTTGAGGGAAAAATTTTCAAGGCCAACCTACCTTTGCCAGAAGAGGATGTCCATCTCTAAGCACATAACTGCATTGAAAAAGAAACGCCAAAAGGCACAACATGAAAAGTAATCGATGAATAACTCAACTAATTACTTACAAATGTGTACATATTTTTAAAGAAAAATTCATTTTGCAACGAGTAAAGAAAATCAAGATTTTGCTTTTCTTGTATTTTGTAGCATAAACACTACAGCGTAATTGAGTTTTATTAACACTTAAAAAATATTAATAAATAATATAATAATGTTAACAAAACTCTTTAACAGCATATAGACTATATGCTACACTTGAAAAAATGTTACTAAAGAATTTCAACAACTCTTTTTCCATTTGTAGCAACACTTTTTAATGTTAGTAAAAGGTTTTAACATTTCTCAGTAAAAAATATTACTAAAAGTTGAATATGATGTAGTGAAAAAGAAGAAAACATATAACAACATTAATTCTCTTCCAATCTAAAACAACCAAAAACTAAAAGTTTGCATAGTTATTTTGTGTGCATGGTAACTATTAAATGAAGGTTGGATGCTATTCAGCATCCTCATGTGGTTATCTTTAGAGAAAATGAATTGCTCCTAAAGTCAACTTAATTATATGGATGCTATCATAATCATAGCTGTGGCTGATTAATGTACTTACGACCTTCGTTACAACTTACAAATCTACATCAATGACCTAAAACTCTAACACAGAAAACCTCCAATAATTATATGCAAGTTACAATTAATTCTCCAAGAAAATAATTATATTAATTTAATAGATATTAATGCATCTACAAGAAGAATTAAGAATCTGAAGAGATTAGTAAGGAAGTAAGAAATAAGAGAGAGAAGTCAGACTTACACTAGGCGCTCAGTCCGTAAGCGACCAACGTTTTTCATCTTTGGCGCAGGAACATTTCCCGCGTTAGGAAAGGCAACTAAAGATGTTGACATGTTTATATCATCTTTGAACTTTTCGGCAGAATAATTTTGCATTTCGGACGAGCTTTCTTGACTGCTAAGGTTGATTGTTAGCACCTCGTCAGAAGCATCATGGTCGCAAACCTCTTCATCATTATTTTCTTCACACCCAATAAATCTTGTGCTTTCAGGTTCGGGTGATGATGGCATCTCAATGATAGGCTCCCATTCTTTGCACACTTGTTGTTCCGATGTTGAGCTTTGGTTCACCGCATAAATGGATGTTGAGAAAGGATTGCCTATTACTATTTTGTCATCTGTTGGTTGTTTGACCGGTGTTGTTCTTGGTAAGGCAACCTTTGCACTGCATATATATCATATCTTTTAGCTCAGCCAAATAACATTATTTTTCATTATGATAGTTTTAATAAATTACGTGCATTCAGCTATCATAAAATTCATATTTGTAAACTACAATCATTCAACTATCATAATATTCATACTTATAACTTTCCATGTAGATTTTTAACAATAAACTATGAGATACATTTTTTTTCCTACTAGGCAGTAATTTGCAATTAATTGACTAAGAACTTTTTATTATTGGCATTCTTCCCTCAAGCATTAAGCCATTAAGTATGTTTTCAATGTTAGAATTCAAAGCAACAAATACCTTGCACAAGCACTTGCAAAATGTCTACACTCTCCCCTCATTGGACAAGCATTGCAATTTGGATTTTTCTTTGTGCAAAAAACCTGCAAAACATGTTAGTATGAATGATATTTTCTTGCTAGAAAATTAAGAGCCTTCCTCACACTAGCATCAGTATGTACCTTTCCAAAGGTTATCAGCTGATAATGCAATTGATACCTACATAAGATAACAAACGATAAAAGTTAACTAAATAGAAAGTTAAAATAAGTGAAAATAAAATGTTTAGTAATTACAATGTGTGCGGATCAAGAGTGCATAGTCTTGGCCAGAGATATTTTTGAATATTATCAAAAAGTGGAAACCTGCATTGAAATTGATACGGAAAATTCTGTTAGTGAATAAGATGATACTGGAATAACAAAATTTAGATATCAAAATTGATGAAATACTTACTTCTCTAGATTGTGTATTTGAGTTTCTTCAGGTAATGGTTGAAGGGGAACCCAACCCAAGCGTACAGCGATTCTTCCAACATTTACATCCACCTAACAAGAGCGAACAAAATAAAGTAAAATAAAATTCTCTAAAAAAAATGCTTGATTCATCAAGAAAGGAATATGTATATCTTTAATGCTTACCGGAAAAGCTTGATTCCGAAGTGTTAAAAGTCGTATGCATTCCACACTTTTTAAACCCATTCCATATATGTTCAAGAGGTATTCTCTACAAACACATGATTTACTTGTTAGATCAACTTATTTAAATGACTAAGAAGGGCACTATAATACAAAGAGATGTTGCAAAGTGAAATATATAGATGTATAAAGTATAGACTTACTTTGCTTCCATTGGTGGAACATGTCTTAACCATTCTAGATCCAAGCTTCCATATGAGTCTTTTAACTCGTTGAGTAAACCCTGCAAATACATAGAATATGGCACACAAAGCAATAATTACTTTAGCAACATGTTGAAAGTAACTATTAACTACCACATATTTTTCTACCTTAATTCTTCCGGCAATTACGTTGTGCTGCCCACGATTTGCAATAGCTTCAGCAATTTCACAAACTTTTGCACATCTTACTGCTTCCCAATCAATAGAATCTGCATTATTGCTATGTCTTGGATTTCCTGTGTACATATTTCTGAGTGCATCCCACCGTTCTTGTGTTTCTTTGTCCACCTCTTGCAATATTTTCACTTTCTCCTCCTGTAAATTTATAACTTTTTTAGTCATATATAATTCATTTTCTTGTCAATGACCATACCCATAGGATATGGCTTTCTTGTGTTGTTTACCTGGTTGTCAACTTTAGAAGGTTCTTTGATTTCTTTGGCTTTTGGAATTTCTGTAGTTTCTTCAACTTTAATATCCTCAATATCTTTAATAAACTTAAGTCCAGGAGAACTCACGCTGCTTCCAAACAACTCATGTCTCTCACATGTGCCTCCATCCTCAATACACAGTTTAGAGCTTGTTCTTTTCACGGGAAACTTTGCAGCAAGTGACATATAGGCGGAGCTGTAAGAATGAGGAAAACCATTAATATTTACATAAATCATCCTACCTAGACATTATATTTATGTGTGACTCACAATTTTCGTGTCAACCGTAGATTGTAGATTGTGGATAAAAAGTATGAGAAAAAAGAAAACAGAATAATATAGAAATAATTAGCCTAGCCTTTATAAAGCCCGCAACGGCGTGAAGAAAAAATGTTAAACAATTGAAATGTTCACATTACTCTTTACTCAAGCGAAATTTTGTGAAACTATTCACAAAAAATTAAGAAAAGCGTCCATCTAAATTTACCTTGACAAATGATCAGACACATTTTGGGTCAGGTAAGCTCCAACAACAGAATCTAGGACTGAACCTTTCCACGGTGAAAAACTTCTGTTACCTGTGAAAAGTTCATTAATTAGTTTAGCTATTAAAACATTTTGTTTTGATCAACAATTAATAAACAATTAGATACAAGCTCTTGTTTCTAGCATTTCTATCATGTGGAATTAGTTAAACCCCTCCCTAACCCAAAAAAAAAAAATTGTGAGTGCAATTGTTACTATTTACTTGTATAATAACGGCGGGACGATTGAAAATGTATTCCAATAAAATAAATTTTAACCAAAACTAAAATTTTAAATGTAATTAACGAATAGAGTTTTTGACAAAGCTATATATAGGGGAAAAAACTTATTATTTGTTGAATATTTTTATAAATATTTTACAAGTAAATCCAAGAAACCATGTGATCTTTACTAAGCAAAACTTTTAAGTAACATATAAGACTGACAATCAGTCGAACAACTCATGAAACTATTTGCAAAGATGAGTTAAAAATTTTAGCTCATTTGTTAGTTTTAAGTATGCATATAACTGGTTAGTACAGTAGCCATATTTTATTTACATAAAAAAATTAACAATAATATTTTAATTTAATATGGATTAGTATTTTTTTAATCTACTTATAGAAATTGAAACTAGATATAAACTAAATATATTTTTTTTATAGATTCTTTTTTATGGTTTTTTTTTTGTGTAGATTTTGAAACTAAATATATATAACAAAGTTCTCTTCACTTGTGAATTGGAGCTTAAACTGGCCACATGTCGTTTAAGGTGCGTAAAGAATAGTACTCTTGCTAGTTGTTTCTCACGTTACATTGACACAACAATTAAAAAAAAAATTAAATACCCAAATTATTTCATCACATTTTAAAAATTTTAAATTAGTTTCTCACATTTAAAAAAAAAGATAAATTAATCCTTTATATAGTGTATAGAATGATCAATTTATCTCATTTTTAAATGTATAGAACTGTACGAAGGGATCAATTTATTTATTTTTTTTAATATAAGGGATCATTTTAAAATTTTTAAAATTTGAAGGACTAATTTATGCATCGATACAAATCTGAGGGGCCAATTTAAAGTTTTAATAAAAAAAATTTGGAACGAACCGTATATCTTAACAGTAGGTGCGGATTCAACAATCTAAGGGTGGTTTGGATGCATTTTAACAAAAATAATATTTTTTAATCGATGTTTTTAAATAAAATGTTTTGAAAAAAGAAAATTTGTTTTAAGCTTAGATATAAAGTTATTTTTAAATATTTTTTATGTTACCAAAAAAAATTTCAAAAAAATAAAAATTATAACTTCCAAAGAGAAAAAATCTCCTTGTACTTTTCTTAGTGATGGTGATTTTACTAAGGTTTTATACAAGTATGTAAAAAAATAAAATAAAATAAGATTTTTTTAATGAAAAAGATTTTTTAGTTTTTTTTCAAGATAATAATACCACACAAATGAGCATTGAAATCTGTACGACAAAAAATTTGAAACATGTATAATTTTTAGATCAATGAGTATACATGTATATAATTGCAACTATGAATTTCTATGAAAAGTTGAAAGAAAAATGATATTTATACTCATTGTGTGTAGGATATTGTATTAATTTACAGGTATAGACTATAATTGAATGATGTTCATACCCTATCTAATGAAGGATGAAATGTGTATATTGACATGATATTTCACACATAATAAATATAAATAATACAACTTAAGTTAAAAATGGAGCCTCTACAATTGCATTCCTACTCAGTTTTGGGAACATCGTCCAATTTATTATGATCAAATGTGAAAATCAATGGAGAAAATGAAGAATACATACCTTGGACAACATGCATGTAAGACATGAACAACTCGACCTTACAACGATATGTGTTTCTTTGCTCCTCCCAATGCCTTTGCTTGTTCTCATCACTCTCGTCATGATTTTTCCCACTCATGATCAAGTTCCACTCCCTCAGCGTGGCATCATCAAGTGCAATCTCAGCTTTACATTTCTTAGAACCCGTTCCTTTATAAGGAACCAATTGGCTAGCTCCTGATTCCTTATAAACGGCTACCTCATTGCGCTTGGTCTTTCCACCATTCTTTTTCTTCAAAGACCGAATCTTCATGATTAGAGATTTCATTGGCCTTCTGATCATGGTCATGCCTTCTATTGTGAAGACCACCCAGCTTTTTTTCTTCCTTGTGAAACTCTTTGATCTTGTTCCTTTCTTAAAAGGGGACAAGAACTTCTCTAGACTCGGTCTTCCTCTCTTAATTCTTTTCCTCTTGCACATGCTTGGAAAATTGCCACTAACTTGTCTGCTATGGATCAAACAAGAGCTTAACGATGTCAGTTTCTCATAATTTTGCAACAAGTTGTACTGACTCCCTAACGCATTTTTCCATATTGAGCTCCCAAAGCCACCTTGTTGATCAACAATGGCATTTCCTATAAACGGGAAAGAGGCTTGTCCTTCATCGAGTCCATCAAGGAATGGCAATAATGAAAGCTTACGTGAAGGGGCTCTTCTTACATCGCTTCTCTTCTTTGGAGTTGAAGGCTTTGGGATACTCTTCTTTGGAGTTGAAGGCTTTGGGGTACTCTTTGGAGTACTTGTTCTGGTTTTGGTTTTGGGTTTGGGTTTGGGTTGGGGCTTGCTTGTTGTTTTCTTGGCCTTTCTCCAGCTTTCGTCGAGCACTATTTTAGGTCGAAACACCTTTTGTTTAGGTTTTCTCTGCAACCCATTATTTGGCACCTTTTGACTGTTCGTTCTCCTTTTCTTTGAAGGAGATGGTGAGATTAAGGGGTCAGATTCACCATATCTGGTATCCGCATCATCAACTGCATGTGAAGAAAGGACTGGACCATGGAATTAAATATCTATATATGAATTTCAGACAAGCCTATTCACAAGAAGCTTATCATCAATATTACAATTTAACAGAAAAGTTAAATAATTTCAGGTTTCAATATCAATTATATACGAGTAGGAGTTGTCAAGTAAGCTTTAATTACTTCTCAAACATTTTTTTTCAGGTCAAAAGTAGCTATAAAATCATTGAAAAGAAATGTCTAGTAACCAGACATGAGAAAGGAACCCAAATTTAAGTATGAGAGTACTGTTTTGACATCACAATAAAAATTGGAAATATGCATCAGTACTTGTATCGATCAAGAAAGAGATTGAAGGTAAAACACCATCTAATAATATTAATTAAAGGATTAAAAAAACAAGAACAGAGACATCAATATTATCAATAAAAAAGAATAAAGGAACCAAACATTTATAAATTAAATAATGGTCTTTTGGGATCGATGCTCATTATATTTACAAATAAACAGTTCAATATTTTAAAAAAGTGCTTTCTCAGGTATAGATTAAAAAATTATCTACATTATAAAGATGTGTTCTGATCAATAAAAATATTACACGTGTTCTATATTAATAACACAAGTCACTTTAAAATGGTCTTCCCAATCTAAGGACCATCATGGTCCTCAACCCAACTCCAAACTTCCACTATGTCATCCTATTCCCCCACTCCTAACTCTTATGTCGCCGTAAACCTAGAAATTGAATCATGGGTGTTCAAATTAGAGAAGAAAAGTTTTCTTTACTACAATTTTCAGAACCCATCATAACCAAGACATTGAAGTGGGCATACTCATATTAATGAAAAAAAAACCTCATTTTTTCTGCAATTCACAGAAACTAGAAATTCGAACTTAGTCACTCAAATTAGAAACCAAAAAAATAGTTTCCATTTTTTCCCTCAATTCACATAAACTCAAAACCTACAAACCCCAAATTACTACAAGCAAAAAAAGTTTCAGTTTTGAGTTATGGATGGATTTTCAATCTTCAAAACCCCATCCAAAACGCTGTTGTTTTGTGAGTTTACTTGCCCAACCGCCCAAAAAATGACCGCTCCAACGACCAGAACCCTTTATCGGTGGGGTCCAAACGAGGCCCCAGTCAACCACCAGAAAATCTCACAGGCGATGACAACTCCGGTTTGGGTCCTTTTCTTCTAAAGATGGCACGAGACACCATTTGTTCAGGTCACGTTCACGGTAGTACTCCTCCTAGTCATTGGGCCTATCAGTGTTGTACTCCTCAATAACTATCGATTGGACGCCAACAAGGGCTAGTTGGAGCGGTGCATCATCTGGGAGCACCGGGGTATTAGGGGGTTTTGGGTAGTTAGAAGAGATGAGCTGTATGCAATGGTGTCGTGCAGCAGTGGTGAACCAAACAGTGATATTGATGATGCGTTTGTTTCTTGGTGGAGGAAATGAGGAGAGGAAGAAGGCTGTTTTGATGACCACCATGGTCACTAATCAATAAGTCCAATTGTAGAGTTCTCATATTTCAAATTCAATAATTATTAAGTCAAAACAATCATATTTGTTATCTCTTTATTCAACACAGTTAATATCTTTACAATGGAGATAATTTTTTAATTTGTACCTGAGAAAACACGTTCTACAAAATATGATATGACGAGGTGAGAAGTATACATGTGTTTTGCAACTCGTATAAAAAAACGACACATATATTCACATGAATTTTGAATTTTAAATTCAATAAGTCCATGAATTTTATTTTGAAAAATAAACAAGCAAATCATGCCCTAACGGATTAATCGATTTAAGAACTCATAAACATAACAAGACAATAGAAGAGTGGCCCGTTACTCACATATAGGATGGACATGAGTGGCTTCTCCACCTGTAAATTTTATACAAACAATTCCATGAATTTTATTGAAAAAAAAAATCAAGGAGGAAAATTAAATTTAAGGTTTCAATTTTTGTGCAGCAGCAAACTATGATTGGCAAAAAGATATGGGCAAAAATTATAAGAGAATAACTTTTACCTGAACCAAAATTTTGAGCTGAAAGGGAAAAAAAAAAAGAAGAAAAAAACAGCTGATCAAACCATAAACTCAGCTCTACCCGGAAAAAAAACACATAAACTCAGCCATTCACTAAGACAATAGAACAGTGAAAAGCACTCACATTGAGGAAGTCCATTGGTGGCTTCTCCTTGTGCCAATGGGACATCACTGGTAACCTTGGATTCTGATCCTGTCTCCACGGAACCATTGGCAGCATTCGGCACCAGTTGCCTAGAGGGACTAGGCTTTGTTGGGGTCTCTGGTGTCCAAGAGACCTGTCTCTGGACCCCGTCTTTCATCTTTACCTTTCTCGTATGATTAGTGATCACACCAAATTATATTGAGGAACTCAATCAACAATTAAGTAATGGTGAGGTTTGAAACAAAATGTTTTTTCGTTAGGTATGTAAATGAAGGAAGGAGACGGTGGTTTGCAGCCTCCACAGCAAAGCGGAAAATGAACTGAATAGGGGTTTGGCTGGGATATGGTTTAGATGTGGAGAGAGATGTGACATGGTTTACTCCTGTGTTAGCTCATCTATGTTTGTTTTATAAATGGGAATAATCCATCTGATATCGTTAACTTTTTTAAAAAATTATTTTATTAATTACTTGGTTGACATTTTTTACCAGCATAGTTTATTTTTCTTTTTGGTATTTCAAAACTTCCATTTAAAATTATTTTTTAAATAATTAATTATTCACCAACAAAAAAATAATAATTAATTATTATACACTTAATTTCTGTACTTTACCTATTAAAAGTATATGCTTTTTTTAATATTTTATCACAAGAGCATAATAATTAAACCTGAACCGATATCATGATGAGGATTGAACAATACTACTCTTGAAAAGAAGGGAGCATCTCTTCCACTAGGCCAATTTCTTGTTTGTTATATAATGTCTCATATTTTCGATATATATATTAAACTTAGCTGCATAAACTGTATTTTTTACTACTGATTTTATAAGATTCGATTCAATTAATAACCTAGTACCTTAGTTAAGTCAATCATAAGGTGAAGTCTAATAACTATGCACAATAGTGATTTAATTGTGTTGACTAGTCAGTTAAACAACATAATTCACATACAACGATCAAATTTAACCAACTAATGGCTACTTCTTTTCATTGTACTAGAGCATACTTGTTTTGGCTTTTTTATATACTTATGAAATCACATTGATTATAATAAGAATTGAATTTAGGACCTCATGTATACTATCAAAATCTCTTACTACTAGAATAATCATAATGACTTATTTATTTGGTGTTTGTCATGCATGACACCGATTGTTGTCTACTATTTCAACGAGATTAATTATTATACGCTTAATTTCTATACATGGCCTATTAATAGCCTCCACACTTTTAAGGCTTAAATATGATTTTATATTAATCATTTTGGTTTTAATCCTTCTAACAAAAATTTTGTTGGTTTTTAATCCTTCATTTTTCTAATATTATATTTTTAGTCCTTATCTAATAGTTAATAAGGATCAAATAAAGATTTTAAGATACTTATAAGGATAAAAATAAAATTTTCAATATTTTTAAAGATTAAATGCATATTTCAAAATGCTTTTAGAGACCTAAATACATAGAGTGCAAGGATTAAAAACATAATATTAGGGAAAAAAAGAAACCAAAAGCAAAAAAAAAAAATTGGAGGTATTAAAAGCAAAACGACTTATATTTACTAGAACCAAAAATGTATTTAAATTATTTTTTAATATTTTATTACGAGAGTAATTTAACTATATTGACTAGTCGGTTAAACAACAAAGTTCACACACAATGATCAAATTTGACCAACTATCGGCTACTTTCTTCTCCTATTTCTTCTCGTTATACTAAAGCGTATTTGTTTTGACTTTTATATATATATATATAATTATATTATTGATCACAAAAATAATTAAATCTAGTACCTTGTATATATTATCTAAATCTCCCATCATTAAGTTATTTTTAATGGCTTATTTGTTTTAGCGGTTGCCATAACCCCAACAGTTGTCTACAATTTCATGGTGATATTATTATATGCTTAATTTCTATACATTACATGTTAATAGCCTCTACACTTTGTTTAATACTTTATTGTGAGAGTTATTATTTAATTGCATTGATGACTAGCCGGTAAAAAAAAATTCCATATACAACAACGATCAAACTTGACCAACTATCAGCCACTTCTATTTCTTCTTATTGTACTAGAGCGTATTTGTTTTGATATTTGCCATAACCCCAATTGTTGGCTACTATACTTCAACAGGATTAATTCTGTGTTTAATTTCTACACAATACATGTTAAAAGCCTATGCACTTTTTTTTTGATATTTTATTCTAAGAGTAAATTGTGTTAACTAGTCAGTTAGATAACAAACTCCACATACAACGATGAAATATGATCAACTAACAGCTACTTCTTCTCCTATTTCTTCTCATTATACTAGAGCATATTTGTTTTGGCGTTCGCCACAACACTGACTGTTGTCTAGTTTACTTCAACGGGATTATAATTTCAAACTCGAATTCATAGATCAAATTTGACCAAATAATGGCTATTTCTTCTCTTCCTCCTTCTCATTGTACAGCATATTTGTTTGGCGTTATTGTCATGACACCCGTTGTTGTCTACTACACCGGGATTATCATCTCAAACCCTAATTCTTAAACAACTGCAAATTTTCCGCTTCCGTGTTGCATTATAGCCGTTGAAGTATAGAAGGTGAAATACTAAACGTAATTTTTATTTTATATCTAATGCTAAACATTAATTTTCAACTACCATTTGTGGACAAAATCGATTGTTCACAATACTTCAATCAATGGGATTATCATCTAAAACCCCAGTTTTCTTTTCAGTTCATATAGACGTGTAAAAATTGTTGCTTCCGTGTTCCATTAGCCATTGAAGTATATAGGAGGTAAAATACTAAACATTAATTTTCAACAACCAAATTATTTTCACATTTTAGTAATTCCAAACACTACCCAAAATTTTTAGTTGATGACCGTTGATGAAAAAGAAAAAGTTTTCAGTTTCGTAATTTTTTAAAATACTTACTGACCGTTTATGGATAACAAAAAGTGTTGAATTGTCTTTTTTTTTTTTATAAAGGGAAAGAGTTTAATTTTGATGTACTTGACAATCTAAAAATTTTTTATACTATCACCTAATTAATTAAATCTCTTCAACTTTTTAAGTAGTGAGAATAAAAGTTGATCATATTTATTAATGTGATATTATATTATTATATGACTATATAAAATTTTTTTATACTATAGGTGTTAATAATTAAATAAAAAAAGATAATAGTTGATGACCGATTATGGATAAGACAAATTTTAGAATTTTGTACACATGTATTATTATTATTATTATTATTATTATTATTATTATATACACCTTTTTTTGTTAAGACCATCATTCTGAATCTTGAATTCAAAAAATGCTTTGTATTTTTTCGACTTTTAAATATATTTAGGTTTGTATATGTTTTAAAAATTTTGAATGATTATTGTTAATTTATTAACATATATAGAGAAATAATTATCACCAAAAAAATTAACAATGAGAAATAATTATTTATAATAAACTGTATTTTATATGCATGCTTCCATTTTTTGTATTATAGTGATATTGCATTAAAATATTCTTTTAAGTAATTTTGAATTTCGGTTTTTATCATAAAAAGAAAGCATTAATTTTGTTTAAGACCATAAAGTATAGAAATTGAATTTGCAATTTATAACATTTGTTTAGACCAACGTTGTTTCAATGATAAAAATTGTACTTTATTCTTGTATTTAATAGATGCTAACACTAAGAGGGTATATGAGTACTCCTTCCATCTTATAATTCTTAGTGTTTTTTTCCCTCCATTATTAATGCATGCTGTTTACGTATACATTTTTCAAACCAATGATAATTAATGTATTTTACTAATTGAAATATACAAATAATTAGTATCTATTATCCATAATATTGTGATTAATTTGATTTGAATAAAAATAATTAACTATAAAAGTAAAACTAAAATGAATGGTATTTAGAATTAATATATACTTATTTTTTCAGTTTTATCATTTTTGTGTTTGATTGAAAGATAAAAATTTAATGAATGAATTTATTTATCCCTATTTCTATCCTCCAATTAAATAAACTCTAAAAAAGTGTTTGGAGACTAAATAAAATGGAGGAAATGAACATAGGAGAGATCTAGTTACCAGCGGTATGTATCCAGCCATGGTTACACTGTCATTGACTCAGAAAAACACTTCTTTTTGGTCGAAGAAAATTAGCTACGGATTATTTTTTTCCCAATTCACTAGTTTTTGTTTTTCTGCAGCCCAATATAGAAGTTTGGTTAAATTTTTGTTTTCTCATTAAAAATGTCCAATATAGTAGTTTATAACCGGTCTCCACCATAATTGGATCCTTAATACAGGGTCCAGAAACATGTGATCCAGATGACGAGGCTAGCCTCTAATTGGGCTACTCAATCTTTGTTGGTTGGGCTGCTAACTCATACACTATCACATCGCAATAAGTCTTTTAACAACTATTTCCTCAATTATTATACATAAAAAAATCAAAATTAAATGTATAAAAAAGAGTTAACCCCTCACCTTTTTTTAAAATAAAATAATGGTAAATCAAGGTTGGAATTTTAATTCAAAAAACCATACCTCAATTAGAACTGTCTCAAGCAAAAAATACGAGTTAAAAAAAAAAAGTGAAAAAACTTCAAAAAACCGAAAAACAAAAACAAAAACGAAGAAGGACTAAACGACCTCTAGTATAACAAGTGAAACGGCATCAAACTTGCAGCCGCATGTTGTCGTGTCACTCGCGTAAGCCCAATCAACAAAACCCTCTCCCCTTTGAAACCCACACTCAGTTCTAAGCTGCCTTCAGCATTTATCAGTAGCTTGAGTTCCCGCACACACTCCTCAAACCTTATCTTATCATCACCACTTCTCAATTCCACACACACCTTCTCTCATTCTTCTCAAATGGCGAACAACCAACAAGACCCAAATGCAGATGCCGAATCCAATTCGGACTCCGACTACCCCTCCGACTACGACTCATACTCCTCCTACTCCGACCAATACGAGGAGAACGATGCCGACGCCGCCGCGGACGACGACGACGACTTCCGCAAAGCCTTCAGCTTCCGGAGAAGGTCCGACGACGAGCCCCTCCCGCCTTCCAAGAACAACCCGGAAGTCAACTTCCGCGACTTCTCCGCCGTCCTCGACAGCAAGCTCATGCAGTCCATCCACGACGAGGAGGACCCTGACTTCCTCTCCGACGATGACGCCTTTGACTTCCCAAGGGACCCTGAGAACTGGACTGAGGAGGACATTGAGGAGATGTGGGCTGATGGGGACAACCGCATTGGTGGCACTGGTTGGGACCCTGTTTGGGCCAAGAGGGATGAGTGGGAATATGTTCTCGATGAGATTTCTCAGGGAAGGAAGCCGCCTATCGCACCGTTTTATCTTCCTTATAGGAAGCATTACCCTGCTATTCCTGATAACCACTTTGATATTAATAGCCCCAAGACTGTTATTGAGGAGTTGGATAGGATTGAGGAGTTTCTCAAGTGGGTCAGCTATGTTTTCGAGGATGGAAGCACGTACGTTTTGTTTTTTGTTGTGGCATTGTACTTGTTGTTGTTTATTTGTGATTTTGATGTTCTGACCTATTGCGACTCTTTTGGTTTTTTGAAGGTATGAAGGCACTTGTTGGGATGACTATGCTCATGGAAAAGGAGTTTATGTGTCTAAAGAGGGTCTGGTCAGGTTTGTGTCTTTGCTTCACTTGATTGTTATGCATGTATGTATGTATGTATGTATGTTGTGTACAGACTTGGACTGTATAGTGACAGAGATAGTGGAAGTGAGCCAGTGACAACTTGATACATGATAGGATTAGATATGAAGAACTAATTCCAGTGAGAAGCACGCATTGTAACTTTGAGGGGTTGGGAAGGGGGTTGGGACTTGTTTACATTGTTACTATATCCATGGTGTGCTGACAAACTAACCAAAATTCAAATGCTATTGATGATAAGAGCATACATATGTATTATTTTTATCAGGTAGAGATAGGAAAGCTGGACTGAGAAATTCTTTGTAATTATATGTTAGGACTGGTTCAAATAACAAAAGAAAACTGAGAAAAAAAAAATTATTAATTGTTTCAGCTAGTTTTAGCATGTAGTTGTTTTAGCCCCTTAGATGTATCAGCTTATAATAATTTCTTCATATGTCAGTGTATCATGCATCTCTTTTTTATGTCATTAGTATTTCACGGCGTGTTTTCTTGTCATAGGTATGAAGGTGAATGGCTTCAAAATGCCCCGGAGGGTCATGGTGTAGTTGAAGTTGATATACCTGATGTAGAACCTGCTCCTGGCTCCAAGTATGTAACTTATTTAAAAATGCCCCCTTACATGTCGTGTGGCAGTTTGAATGTCCATTCAATTTGTTGTAAACAATTTGGGCTATTTTTATGAATTCCTTCAGGCTTGAAAAAAAGATGCGAGCTCAAGGAAAGATAATAACCAGGGATTTTATGTCCCCAGAGGACAGAAAATGGCTTGAGATGGATATTGAAGATAGTTATCGTCTTGCAGATGGGGCCTATGAAATTCCTTTTTATGAGAATGAGGAATGGGTTAGGCAGTTTGGAAGAAAACCGTAAGTCTAATTATTGATCTCGCTGTGGCGTTCTCTCTGTTAAAGTTGCTTTATTTTATCCTTTTGGATAGTGGGAAGTTGCGGCTCCTCACTGGGCATCACTGTTATTGTTCTCTCATATCTCTCTCTGGTTCATTATTACTGGTCTGAAAAAGGTTTTATATATTGATGATAGGGAGAAAGGTCGCTACCGATATGCTGGTCAGTGGAAGCATGGGAGATTTCATGGTTGTGGTGTGTATTCAGTCAACGAGCGTATCACATATGTAGGTGCCTGGAACAAACCAAGTTTGAAGTTTAAACTAATTAAGTCCAATCAACCTCTTTCTTACTTCACAACTTTAATAGAAGGGGGGAGAGAAAGCTGGGCCAAGAAGATGAAGAATAATTGCAAAAACAACATATGATTTGATTAGCTTCCTGGAGAGTCTCATACATTCCTGCTTATTGCAACCTTTATTTTCTATTCTACATCCTATAGTTGTGAGCTTTACTCTCTGCATTAGTTGGTTAAACTTACAACTAAGTGCAAATGGTGGAAAATACTGGCCATGTCAACTTTAGGGGCTGGTGGCATTATTGTCACACTTGAACCATGTTGATGACCAATTTCTTTCATAGTTACATAATCTGTGTGCATGCAGGGTAGATTCTATTTTGGAGAATATCTGGATGAAGGTGAGGGATGTGATGACGAAACTTCAGTGGTATTAAATACTCTTTCCATACCCTTTTTAATCTTTGCAAAAATTAAAAAACCTGGGACCTGTGGTGATAGTGATATGTCATTCTTTCAATAACAGCTGCATTCTGGTATAGCAGAAGTTGCTGCTGCAAAGGCTCGCATGTTTGTGAACAAGCCAGATGGAAGTAAGATGTTTGACCGCCTTGAAACTTACTTTATTTTGGAAACCTAATACATGCGCGCGTGTGTTTTTAATGGTTTTCCCTCTTCTGCCTTGAAACTTACTTTATTTTGGAAACCTAATACTTGCACGTGCGTGTTTTTAATGGTTTTCCCTCTTCTATGGTTGCTGCATCCATTAAGAAGTAGGTATTCTGGACTTGGGTGTAAAGATTCATGTTCTGTTATATTCTTCTTCTTCCTAGGTCCTACACCTCTTCTCACCATGTCCATTTTAGAATTTCCAAACCACTTAAGAACACTAATGACTGCTGTTCCTAATTTTTTGCTTTGCATTTTATCCAAAAAAAGAATTGTGGCTTTGTCTCATAACATATAGACAAATTGGAACTGCACATATCAAATGTGTAAATGATCAGATTCACCTCTTTGCCCTTTAAAAATCAAGTAAAGATAGTCTAGCATGTCAGGGTGAGTCTCGGCGCAGTGGTAAGGTTGCTGTCTTGTGACTTGGAGATCATGGATTTAAATCCTAAAAATAGCCTCTTCGCAAAGTAAGGGTAAGGCTGCGTACATCTACCCTCCTTAGAACCCATCAGGTGGGAGCCTTGTGCACCAGGCCGCCCTTTTAAAGAAAGTTTAGCATGTGTGTCAATGCTTAGCATACTAGTAGAGTCTATCTCCTTTTGTCATACAACAACATCCAAGCTTTTTATCACTAGATGGGGTTGGTTGCGTAAATCAAATTATGCCAGTGACATATTGCATACCATATCTTTAAACAAATCATTTGTCACGACCTGATTTGGGAACGCGATCGACATGTGAGGAATCCCATCCCCACATAAACTTTCTGGGTGATGTGTTCCTTTAAATGCATACTTTAGCAAAATTCATACTTAAGACGTGATTTTCTTTTAAATCTTTAACATTTTCTCTAATTAAAACATAATACTCAAATTCATAAAATCTGAAGTATTTAGTATACAAAACTCTAAAAACATCTTAAACATACTCTGAAAAATAGTTAACACCTGAAAACTCAATCATAACTACATCTCTAGCTGGTTACATAAATTCTAGTCATAATCTACAATCTCAAATCCATACTTGAATACTTGAAAACTGTAACCATATACATAAATGTTTTTAACTCTGAAATTAAATACATGATCTAAAAATATATGCATGGTTCGGATCCTACCCGCACATCTACTGGAGCACTCTAATACTAGCATGAACCTAAAGTAAGCCTTACTATAAGGCTCACTACTGGGAACAGCTACGTCTACTAAACAGGAGGCTGAATAACATCTGTACCTGCATCTATGAGGAGGAAGGGAGAGGGGTGAGTTCTTACCCATCACCTACATGGGATAACAACAACCATACAATATAAATACACACTTGCAACTGGGAAAAACATTTTATATTTACATACATATATTCGGCTAGGAAAAACACTTTTCATTGCATAAATTCATAAACAACCATCTCTAAATCCACTGTCTATCCTAAAATCATTTTACATACATATACATGATAGCTCTGAAATCAATAATCTATTAGAGAAACAGGAACGTCTGGTTATGTATTACATGATAATATATATATTCCAATTATGTATGTCAACTATGACAAAACAAATTCTTTGCTCTATGATCCCTTAAGGATCTTAATCGGACACCTAACTAGGTTCCATCTCTGCTCTGTGAGATTGCCCCTAAGGACAACTTAGTACCAAGGTTATTGATCGAGTTCAACCGTTAACTCACTATCTGTTTTTCTATAGCTACTGTCTAGTCTCTAAATCATCAAACTAATTATTTCTCTAAAACTCTATTTTGGGCTCTTCTCTGGATTTAAAACTCTATCAAATAACTACTCTACTCTTGGAATCATAAAATCTCTGGGTATATACATAAAATCATAATCATACTTTAGTTTTTTAATAAAATCATTTAAATCTGAAAACTCTTGAAACTCTGAAAGCTGTGGACTCATATAACTCTAACAATTTGATTTTAACATAACCGTAACTGTAAAATCATGCCGAAGGGATCACCCGTTTACTGGCATTCCGATTTCAAGTCCATAGAATATGTATTCGACAGTTGCTATGAATTATACTGAATTTCATACTCTTGAATATCATAAAACTGGAGTTCAAAACTCATATCTTCAGCTAACATCTTTTCATAGAGTAATAACTCTAATATCATACTTTGAAATGAAAAGGTTCATAATCATAAAACTCTAAAATCATAATAATATTTCTGTTCATGAAACTAAGTCATACTTTGTTCAACATTCTTGCCAAAATCTCTTAATTGATACTCTAAAAAAAAAAATATTTTGAAATCTCAAGTTTGGAAATATGGAGATATCATAAACTCTCAGAGCATGTTTGATAAAATAGCAACTTGTTAAATCATATATTCTTTCAGTAAAATCTCTTAGACTTGAGTACATAAAATACATAACTTTGCCATAACATACAATATATCAATCATGGTCCCATGATTTTCTAAAATACATTTTCATATTATATTCAAAATCATTATCTTTGCCATAGCTTGCAAAAATCATATATATTCATACTTTCATCTCTAATTTCATGTTTTGCAAACATAATGCATAAAACATACTCATAATGGCTAAAAAAAATAAGGTCATGAGTTTGAACAGACTCACTATTTGGGGTCAAGAGTATGTGGGCACCACCAACTTGACTTTGAGAGCTTGGAATGACACCAACAACTGTCATAGAGCAACTTAGACTCATGATCAATCTCTACTAACATCTAGATAACTCTAAAACAACTCTAATAACATTGGATGAGCATTCTCACTTGACAACAATGAGAAACAAAGATACCCATACTCTAGAACATGGAAGGGAGGAGAGAAAGGAAGCAAAAATCAACAACCAAACTCATCTTGAAGTATGGAGGAAGTGGATTTGATAGAAGATGAGAATGGAGGGGATGAAGAGAGAATTTGAAGGTTAGGGTTCGAGTTTCTGATGCCTAAAACGCAACTAAAAAGGTTTATATAGGGGCGGGGGTTTCACTTAAGTAAACGGCGTCATTTGGCATTGTTCCTGCATTGGGAGCACCAGCGGTTTAGGGGTGTCAAGAACCCCCTTCTTGTCAGCACACTACCACTATAACAGTCCAAGACCGCTATAGCAATTGATAGAGTCCTTGAACCCCCCCCCAAAAAAAACCCAAAAAAATAAAAATCCGTGTACTGACCGCTATAGCAGCATCAGAAACACCTGCTCTCTGTGTTAAGGGTACTACACGTATCCGGGGCCCTCTCAGTCAACACGGGTGGGTCCCGGAAAACCCTAAGGTCATACTAGGCTCGGCTAGGGACATGTGTACCCGAGATTTTACATCATTTAAATCTAAATCCTCCTTAATGGTTTAGCTTTAGTTTATGTTTTTGGGTCTCCCTCAATCTTTAACCATTGAGCTACTCTCCATTTGATCTACTACTTGCCTGGGCTTCTATTGGTTTTCATCACACATGACCAAACCACCTGAAGTAAGATTCCACTATCTTTTTCACAACATTTGTGTATCTACAACATTGAGCTTATTTTCTAGTTGATGTTTTAACACCCAACATTCAGTTTCATATAATATTCTTTCTCCTTTTGATATATCATATATGATTGAAAATTCATATATGCTATATTGGATTGAGAACTAGTTTTTCTTGTTTCCTTTCTTGATTGGCTCCATGTTGATCATACCCTTTTGATTGTTCCTTATCACTCAGCACTCTATCTATGTAGTGGTTAGAGAACAGAGAGGCCCTTATAATGATCCACAGCATCCGTACTTTTATGAAGAAGATGATGTCTGGATGGCACCTGGCTTCATTAACCAGTTTTATGAAGTAAGGCCCACTGGGAAAGTTTTATCCTAATACATTTCTTATTTTCATTTCATGCACGGAAATGAAACATGGATACGATTCTGTTGCAGGTCCCTGACTACTGGAAAACATATGTGCATGAAGTAGACCAGGAAAGGGAAATGTGGTTGAACTCGTTTTATAAAGCTCCTCTTAGGTTACCTATGCCAGCTGAGCTTGAGTACTGGTGGTCAAATGGTATTTTATTCTTGCTGATTTTGATTGCTAGCAATTAGTAGTGTGACTTTATCATCCTCTCCCATCTGCCAATGAAAATGCAGCATCATTGTGTTAATTCATCATACAATTTTTTTATCAGATAAGTATCACGGGACTCCTGAATTTGTCCTCATTAACAAGGAACCTGAGCCTGATCCTGAAGATCCATCAAGGCTTATATATACTGAGGATCCTCTTATCCTCCACACACCAACTGGACATCTTATCAATTATGTTGAGGATGAGGAACATGGGATACGTTTATTCTGGCAACCACCTTTGAAAAAGGGCGAGGATGTGGACCCAGAAAAGGCCCACTTTCTACCACTGGGTTTTGATGAGTTTTATGGAAAGGTTACAGAGGAAAGAAAGGAGAGCTTATGGGTGCGTCTATTACTTGCTATTGGAAACGCATGCAAGCCATGGTTTGATAAACTAGATAAATGGGCTGAAGAGCAGAGGCAAAAAATTGAAAAGAGAAAGGAGGAAATTGAGGTAGAACTTGAACTGGTAGAAGCTGAAGTGCGTCTGGAAGAGGCCATTGAACAGCTGGATGAGTTGTTGCGATTAAGAGAGAAAGAAGAGCAGAAGAAGGCAGAAATGGGTTTAGTAGAGGAAGATGAAGAACAGGAAAAGGTGGAACCAGGTTTATCAGATGAAGATGATGATGAGGATGAAGAAGAGGAAGAGGAAAAGAAGGTGGAGATGGCTTCATCAAACAAAGATGATACAACTTCTGTAACCAAACAAGATAAAAAGCCTACTTCTGTAGCCAAACAAGATAAAAAGCTTACTTCTGCAACCAAACAAGATGAAAAAGCTTCTTCTGTAACCAAACAAGATAAGAGAGCTACTTCTGTATCCAAACAAGATGAAAAAACTGCTGCTGTAACGAAACAAGAGGAGAAAGCTCCTGTAGAAGAGGAAGAGGTAGAGGAAGAGGAAGGGGATGATGAAGGGGATGAAGAAGATGAGGATGATGTTGCAGGATCAAGTTTTGGGTCTGTTGAGCAGGAACAGTCATCGGATAGGCCGAAGGGAAAACCTGGGAAATCTCCGTTTTCTACATCTTCCCTCGCATTTGCTTCTAGCAGCCTTATTTCTGCAGTGAGTTATGATTTGCATTTGATGCATGTTTTCTATATGATTGTGTCTTATGTGGCTACACTTGATCGACTTTGTTAAAACATGATTCCAGTGTTCTTCAGCGTTATGCTCTGTAGTGTGTGTGTGTGCGTATATATATATATATGTCAAGTCCCACCGAATAATCAGAGAATTATACTTTGCATCTCATCAACATCAAACTAAAATGTTCTCCTTTTCATCAAGTTAACTGATACGTTATTTCACCTCTCTACTCATACTGTAGATGAATCTCAATGAGTTCAGTTTGCCATTTACTTTGGAAGGCATAAACCTTCTTTTTAACAATCTGTGCATGTGTCGTTATGCCTGCATCACTTTGCCGGGGAGCAGCACATATTTCTTACAGCTCATGTTAATTTCACTTCATTTAATGTGTGTAATTAAAATATGTTTGCCAATCAAGTTTGGATTGATCTCAGGCAAGTTTCTTATTCTTTTTGTCTTTGTCCATTTGCTTATCAGGTTCCATCCAAGCTGCAACAATCTTTTTCATTCTGGAGCAAGGGTAAATCAAAGCCAGAGCCAGTTGCTCCCCTGCGTGTCGATCACATCAGTATTGTGAAAACAGTTGATTCAGTCAGCTTCCGTCCCGTGACTGGCAAGAAGGGTAGCTTGAAGGCTGCAGGCCGAGCACATGGGAGACTCGAGGCAAGAAGCTATCCAGGTCGCAAATTTCTTGAGGTGCGCTCTTCGTCTAGGACTCGATCACGCTCCTTGGCTTCCGAAGATACCAAAAGCAACTTAAAGGGGCCAAGAGCTGCTGGCGTCATGTGGTTGCATGTGGCACCAGAGAGGGATTTAGACAGCATACTGTCTTTGCATTCATCAATGTATAATTTTGAAGAACATAGAGAGACTGTGCGATGATCCAATCCTGTCCATTTTTTATCCAAATATCGAAAGTGAGGTTCACATCAAATCCTAGTTTGGAGCGTTGTTCAATTTTTGCCCCGGCAGAGAAACTTTAAAATTTGGAACTCTGTTGTAGTAATGCTTATTTTTTGTCGTTCAAAGTCTGAAAAGCACCTTCTGATACACACTTGTTGAATAATATATGCATTTGCATCTTCATATTCATTGTGTTTCTTTTTTATACGCAATACTAAAATACTGAAATTTCAAAGGCATGAATTAAAACTAAAAACTATTGCGGCAAGCATCAGAATTAAAAACTATTGCGGCAAGCATCAAAATTAGTTCGGTATTTATTTGTTCTAAGCAAAAGAAAAATAATGTTTGTAGAATCTTATTCCTATATGAAGATTCAACTGCTGAAAGATGTGTATCATCATTTTGTATCAAGTGAAAAAGATGGTGCCACTTTGTACATTTGCATTATCATGTCCATTTGTTGTAGGATTGATGTCTTTGACCAGTTACAGTTGGCAATTAGCATTGCGACAAAGTGCTCCCTTGTGCTTAGTTCATTGTCAATTTTTATTCACTGGCGGCTATACCAGCTTAATTTTCCAAATGGTCCCGACATCAACGTAGTAACTACTATGTTGCTTTCCGTTGGAGGAATACTTTCTAAGCAGTGCTAACTCTTCCTCTTAATGAAAAGAAATTTCAATCCTTCTAAAAGAGAAGAGTCAACTTCTACGTTTTGAACAGATCGAGGGTGACCCAAAATAATTGCTTTTGGCGATTAACATCATTCTCTGCAAGTAGCTTATCCATGCTGGTGGCGTCGGGGTAGGACACCTTGTCGTGAAGGACCACAGGTCACATCTGAGAAGGCAACGCATGCGTGATGATCATAACTCGTGTATTATTATTATATGATGGAGTTAGAATTTGTTTCATGAACTGATCAAATTGAATGAGGATTAGTTCTATTAATTGTTTAAATAAATCAAATCAATACATAAACTGGTAATCTCATTCAATGCATCTAATTACGGACGACCACACTGACTTGTTATTGAAATTATAATAGCTGATTTAACATTGTCTCTTTAAATGTGCTGATTAAATTTTTAGGATTTGCTATTATGTGCTATAACATTAAGCATTGAGCCAAAAACATTTCTGTCTGTGAAACAGTTGAGTATTGACACATTTTTATGAGAGTTAGACATATCCGTATCAGCATAAAAGGACCGTTAACTGTTATTATATATCACTGCATAATCTCCCTTAAATTTTGAAGGAAAATATTATAAAGATTTAATTTCAATATAAAGATAGTGTAAAAAAAATTTACAATCATTCAATCGTGTAATACTATATAAGCAAATATAGTTAATTTGTATCCCCATTACTTAAAAAATCATGCAAAATAAGAGATTTGATTGAATAATAATATAAAACTTTGTACAATGTCAATACATCAAAATTAAACTCATCTTATAAATGTTATTAGGTGATACTTTGGAAGCATCTTTTTCATTCCAACATTCGTGGCGCAAGGGGAAAGCAAGGTTCTGTCTTGTAAGATGTAACCATAGCCAGAGAGAAGGTAAATTCATGATGCATTTGTGGTGGAGCTTATAAGTTAGTGGTTGTAGTTGTCTTTTGCATCTTTGAGTGGGTGATCTTGTGTTTAACTTCCATATTTATTTGAAAAAAAAAAAAGAATTGTGTTCTATTTAAATTTGGAAGGTTGCGCCTTGGAAGATGTATGCTAATTCTTTCTCTCTATACTTTAAATTTGTTAAACATCCATACACAGTTGTTATATGTTCTATTTCACTCCACTTTTCATTTTTCTTTTCCATTCCATTATAAATTATTCTCTTCCATCATTTCTAAAAGTCCTAAATATAACGTAAAAGTTAAAATTTGATATGACTTTAGTGCTTTCAAAATTATTTTTTATTTGTCGTCAAATGAGACTCTGAAAAATTTATTCTTTAACAAATCAACAATCAAATAGTCATTTAGACTATCAAAAAATTATCTGTATCAAATCGGTCCCTTAAAGGTCATAATTATGTTATCAAAAAGATAGATCAAATCATCTTTCAAAATAACCTAAATGATGCCACACTTTAACTTTTATCAACCGATTTCATGTGAATAGTTTTCAGGGATTACCGTTATGTCACATTTGATTTTTCAAAGATATATTTGACTTAAAAAAAATCAAAAACTAAAATGAAGTTACACGAATCTTTTAAACACTTTCGGGACTAAAATGTATATTTACTCTTATTTAAATTTATGGTATCTCAAATGTATGTTAACATCTATACATCTTTTACAGAGATTTGTTCCGCCAGAGATTTGTCCATTGTTGTAAAGGTCAAAGCTTCTCAGTTGTCAAAGCTTCTCAGTTACTAAAGCTATACGAGGAGATGGCGCTTTATACAATACTTACTTTTCTATGGTGTGCACTTAATTACTTTTATAATGTTTTGTGTAATTCAAATAATCAAATTATTGTTAATAGTTACTTTTTTATTTTTGATAACATTTTTTTGAAAACATTATAATGACTTACAGCACGTAATAGACTCCTATATATAAAAAGTTTGTCATATGCACCCAGCACTAATTTTGAAATTATTTTACAAAGATAATTGACCTATGAAAAAGTTACTTGGGAACCTGATATTTGACATGTCTTTCTTAAACAATACATTTATAAGTAAGACGATGATGAAAGCAGAGATATTTTGCAATTCGTACAAAGAAGATTACCCCAATGGCGTTACAATAAAAGCCAGCAATAGATTATAATTGTCCTCCCAATACGTCAGTAAAACGTTGTATTTCCAATCCTGTTGTAGGAGAGTGGCGTGCAATATTATTAGTTAGGAAGCGACTGTCCCCGTAGTGGAAAAAGATATTTTGTGAATATTAATTCAAAATCATTATAAATAGTAGTGATTCAGTTAAGTGGAAGAATTATTGCGAATATAAAAGTACAGAACTAATCAGCTACAATAAAATAATAGCACGAGAATGGAAGACTGAATCACTTATCGACAGCTACATTTGAGTTGATTTTGTTGTAATTTTTTCTTTTATGATGGGGATGCTAATTTGAAACTTAATCATATATTTGCTAAGAAATCTTAAGAAAAAAGTTTATTAGGTATAGGAGAGGAATCTGTGATAAGACATCACATGAAGAAAGATATAAAGACTTGTATTCATGCAACAATTATCAATTAATAAAACAATCACAAAAGCATATAAGTATTCTTATAATTCGCCCTTAAAAGGCGCACAAATATTACTAGTTTTTTTGGTACATACAAGTATTACTAGCTAAAAGAAAATTATAAGTTAGGTCTTAAAAAGCTAATTTATTGATTTATAGATAGTCAAGTTGCTTGTTATCCGAGTGATGCTGGGAACTTTTTTGTTAGCTCCTTCATTTGGGGTTTACCCGTTTTTTTTAAATGAAAGTTTGGGTAGTGGGTACAGTGTCAGTCATCTCACCATGAGCAGGGCATGAACTTTGAGCTATTTAGAAGCTTGCAGTAGTTCTTACGTGCTTATGCAGAAAGACTCTATTTGGGTAAATAATTTACCTAAACTTTTACACAGGAGTAATTTTTTAAAAATAATTTATAAAAAATTTATTTTATATTTAGACATATAATAATAAATGTGCTTATTTTTAGTGTGTTAGAAAATATTTATTAAGAAGTTAGATATTTTAATTTTCTCAAAAAGCATTAAAAATAATTTTTAGAGAAATAATAAGCTGTTTAGTCAAATAGGACAAAAAATAAAAATATAACTTTTAACTTTCAGAATGTTAAAAAATCATAAGTGATAGTATCTAAACAGACCATTTTAAAAGTTTCATGGTAGTAAGTGGGAATCAAATCCACATCTTTATAAGATAATGAACCGACTTAATGGCCATCTCCGTCACAATTTCATTTGCAGGGATGAGCTTTTCATATTAATAGAAAAAAGGCTAATTAATTGATTTATTCATATATTAGGCAGAAATGTAATTTGAGCCTTCTGAATACAAAAGGTTTCAAATCTAACATTGTGTTCGGGTATATATTTTTTATTAGCAGAACGGATCAGAATTAGCATGAAGTGATTGAAAAATGAACGAAACAAAGCTAATGCATGTCTTGTTTGGACAATTATTAAAGGAATGGGATGAAAATCTACTAATCGTGTTTGGAAGTTACATAATAAAATAATAAAATATGAAAATGGTAATTATTAACTTCACAGTTGTTAGCTCCCTTATTCCATCCCAATTCTGAGATAAAAGAAGATTATTTTTTGAGGAGAAAGATGAGTAACTATTTATTACAAGTCTCCTTAATTATGTGTTGAGTAAGGAAAATAGTTCAACTTTCACAATTATTATTTAAACATTCTGCATATTTCGATAAACTCTGTTTAAAGGTTCATGATTATAAATTGTTTTAAATTCAAAATAAATTTATCTAAACATATGCATGTACACGGGTTCTTTTGATAACGTGATGATAAATAATTGGATAGAAATATGTATTAAAAAAATCCTAGAGTACATTACATTTAAATTTTTTTTTAAAAAAATGTCTCTTGTTGACTCATTAATATGATTATTGTAATAAGTCATTGTGGAGAATTTGTAAAATAAGAAAAACCATTTTAATAATTAAGGTTTACTTTATGATTTATTGAATTACATTTTTAATTAGTTTCAATAAATTTAATAATTTTATAAGTTCCATCTTATATATATTTTAATTTAATTAATACATATTGTCATTACTAAATTTAATAGTATATCATCATGTTATTTTAATAAATACTCTTTCATATTAATTTTTTTCATAGTAAAAATATTTGACTTTATAATCAGTGCTTCGGAAGTGGCACAAATGATAACATATAATTTAATAATAATATAAAAACTCTACATCAATAGGGCATCAAAATCAATATCTCATATTTATACATTTTTTAATAATTTATTTATGGTCCACAATTGCCACAGCCCTACCGTCTTTGTCTCATTTATATAACTAACATTGCAGCAATGACTCTTGAACCTATTACTATAATATTTCTAACCGTCTCTAAGCACAAACAACGGCACCATCCATGGAAACAACTCAACTTAGTACAAAAGGATTAACGAATATACCAGGGTCCAATTAGGGTCTAATCAGGTAATTATCTCACACGTGACCAGATGATAATCAAAAGTTGCCAAACATTATCTTCAATTAAATAACAAGATAATTTTGAGTGGAAAATACGTCATCCGCATGAGCTCTAAATTGTGTTCAATAACCGTTTTGCACATGGAATCTGGTCATCAGTTAGTAAGGCTCTGATTGTGTTAGCCAACGTTAAAAATGTTTATTATTGAATCCTCCAAAAATGACACCTAACCTTAGACACTGTTCTCTACTTTTCCAATGCACACGCAACATGGAGATCAGCCAAGAAAGCAGAGACAGATTTTCTGCGGCGTCCAAAAGCAAGTATGGTAAGGGAACATACCAAATGGCCTAATCAGTGCCACAAGCTTAGCGGGACATTGCCTCCAATGGCACAAACTTTGTTCAGCGCACGCAAATTACATGACAAATAAACAAACGCAAAATCATGGCTGTTTGCTAATAACAACATTTAGGAACAACTGTGACCATGTTTGGACTTGCCGGGGGTGTGGCCTTTCAGATACAGAGAATGGCAATTATATGAGTGGTCTCTTTCGTCTCACATGTCTTTGCCTTGGGTTTGGTTTCGGTGGAAAGGTTCAGTCATCAGTCATCACCACTTGCGTGTTCATTTATTTGTTTGATTGATCCTGCCTCCTTTCTGGGCCAGTTAGTCACGCTTTTAGTTGTAGCCTACACTGAAAGATACAAATCAGGATACAAGTTCAAGTTAATCATTACTACCAAATTAATTACTACTAATACCAACCATTCAACAAAGACATTAGATTAGATTCCTCGGTCACTTTACTCATCACTCCTTTATTCTCATACTAAGCTAAGTGCTGAAATAAAATTATTTCTCGCATTTTCAATGACAAACAATGTGTGCTCGGGGTAATCAGTTTATAATCTTTTTTGTTTTATAAATTAAAAAAATATTTTAAAATAAGTTGTCACATTTAGATTAAAAAAAAAAGCAAATGGATTATAAGTAAGAATCATAATTAAGATAAAAATAATTTATAATTATAAACAACTTTTTAAATTTTTTAATTATGAGCAAAATAAACTACTTTAAAATTAATTTTCAGTTAATGCATTGAAGCATAAATTGGTTTTCGCATAATTAACTACCAAAAAGTGATTATATATTTTATATATTTTGAAAAGATTTTAATTTCACAACTTTCCTAAATACATTCATTCTTTTATAACTTTCTTCAAATCGTGTATGTATATATATTAAATCTTTAAAATGTTTAAAAAATAAAATATATATTTTTTACATTAAAATGATTATTTTGTAGCCTAGATGAGGCTTTATTTTCTTTTATTGCTTCAACCTTTTTATCATTTAGTAAAATTTGCTTTTCAATTCTCTCAACCATTATTCTCTTTTCTTTGATTACCATGAATTTTAACATGGTATTAGAGAATATTAGGATAGACTATATTAATTTTAAATAAAATTTAGGAATAAATGCATTTCCACCTCTTGAACTTTAGGACATATGCAATTAACCTCTTGATTTTTTTATTGTGTGCAAACCCGATATTTTGCTATAACTTAAAGTTTTATATTGTTTGAAAAGTAGAGTTTTTTGCACAATTTGAAAAAATTCAAGATGTTATAATGTATATTTTAAAAGGCAAGATATAAATTGTATATGACCTAAAATTTAAGTGATAAAATGTATTTAACTCTAAAATTTACATTGGAATTATTGATTGTCTGACAATTACATTTGAACCCAAATTAAATTGTACAATTATCCCAAACATGAGGTTGATTAGGTGAACAACACTCAAACATAATTTAGTTTCACTTGCTATTCATTCCCAATTACAATAACCTCAACATCAGGAAGAAAAAAAAAAGCGAACAATTCCACCAATATTCCGAATTCCAAGAAGGGGTTCTTTATTCCCAACTTTGTAATTGTATATGTTACTGTTTATTGATTGTAACTTGCATACCAGGCAATGTATATGCAACATTAATGTTATGAAACCAGCTCTATTATCATTGGATGAAATTGTAGTTTTACTATCTTTATCCATCTATCACATCTAATGGTGATGAAGTAAGTATCTTACTTAGATATCCACTTTTAGTTGTTAAAATAGCAATACTCAGTATACAATGAACTAACTTTTCATTATCATTTTGCATCATATTTCATTTGTTTTAAATGATTCTTTATATATAAGGTATATGTTTAAGCAGACAAAGGTTACCGATTAGATTAAAAAAGTTAAAATATTTAGGATAAATTAAAATATTATAAAGCGTAAAGAAAACGAAAAATGATATTCGAGGAAAGCATTCTCTTTAGTTAAAATAAAGTTCTCATCAACATAATAATTTATTGAATAACCAAGCTTAGATTCTCTGAATCTTTGATCTCATAGCGCAACATTACTTGTGATTAGAGACTAATGTAGTAATGTACATGTTCAAAGGAAAAAAGAATATACTAGTGAACTTACCAAATAAGCATCTATCCATTGCTTTTATCCATCTATTTGGTAGAAAATAAGCACCGATATATTGTAAATACAGATAGAACTCATTCATGAAAAGTTTATTAATATTTTTGTCACACGTTTAATGTGAGAAAGTTAAAGATTAATGTTCATTATTGGACCGGTAAATTATATTATATATGAATTTACTAAAACATTTGGAAATGAACACTCTTATTTGTTTTCATGAGATTTTTACTTTAGAAGTGAGTTTGATTTAGGGTCAATTTATGGATATATTTTTTTATTATTTTTACCCTAACCAAATGTTCCCAAAGGATAACAATTCTTTGCAGCATACTACTTGAACGTGCCTTGTAAGGACTTCCCCCTGATTGCTCTCCGCTTTTCGCATGGAGATAACATAAAGATGATTCTTTTGCCCACTTTATTTGGTAACCTCTTCTCGTATCTCGGGTAGGTTGTATATGTTTGGATTGATTTTGTTGTATGAAAAATACTTTCTAATCTTCTGACCCAAAAGAAAAAAAATCTTTACCAAATTTGATATACTTAATATAATCCAACTGGTGCTTGGAGATTTTGTTTTATTATTCATCATCAAGCAAAAGCAAGCATGCTATAGAAGGCTACATTTCAAATATTGAGAACAATAATTTGAGTCACAAATGATTGAGGAGGAGGAGGAGGAGGTTGGTGCGCAGGTTGAAGAGAGGACATTTCTTTCAGCAATAAAACATTGCTGAATTTGGGTGGCCGGTGCGAGGAGTCAAGAAATCAAAGCATTGTTATCATCTGGTCGGGTGTCACTTCCAACATTTGGAGGGAGTTTCATTGTTTTCACTCTTCAGGAAAACCACTCCCTTATTATCAACATCATTTCTATGACTCCTTACTCCACTCCAGAACACCATACAAACAAAATTTTGCTATTATGATATTCAAATTTACTATTTCAATATCTAACTCTTTCAAACACTCAAATATTCTATTCATAAAATATATGTATTTTATCACTTTGTTTTAACTTATTTTCTCTTTATCATTCCTTCTATATTCACATATATTTATGTTTATGTGAGTATTAAAATAGAATTCTCCTATTATACTTAAAAACTTTTGATCAAAAAAGTCAAAACTAAACAGAATGAACTCGAAAATTGCAAACTGACCTGTAATACCAAATCATTCTTCCCTCATTAGTCCCCTGCTCGACACGCAAAATCAAACCTATGACTTTAGAATTGATTCTATTTATTTTGCATCGATTTATATAGATTAAAATTGATTATCATCTTTAAAATTAATTTTAGAAGAAATGAAAATTTATTATCTTTCATCAAAATTACTTAATACCTATCAAATATAAATTATTTTTCTCTCCTTTTTTAAATAAATGTCGAAGGTTTGATCTTACCTTGAAAATGAAGCAACTTTAAAACTTATGATCAGCATTTAGCTTCTTAAATAATCATAGAGTACGTAAATGAATTAGGTACTGCATATGATAATCAATGCCCAAAAAACTGAAAAAATAAATTTTACTTTAAAATTAATTTTATAAAAACAGAACTACCTTATTTGTCTCCAAGTAGCACCCTAATACCTTACCAAAAAAAGGCAGCACCCTAATGATCAATTTGGTTTAAGCTTTTAATTTTTAATTCTTTAAATTTTATGGAAGGAATACTGAACCTATAAATTTTAGGTTTTATTTTTTTATATTTTACTATTTTTTTATAAAAATTTGAAAAAAAACTGAAAATAATAACCGAAATGAAAGATTTCTTATTTCTTCCTCGTGCTTCTATCTAGTTCACTCTCCGCAAAAGTAATCTCTTATGCACCGAGTTCCACTGTTTCTCACAACGTGTGTGTTTCTCGAAACTGAAAATCCAGTTAGCAACAGCCACACACGTGTCCACCCATAATCCGGTTACCCCAGTAACTCAACCGCCCAATCCCAAACTCCGCGTTACACGGACCTCCGCGAAACCTTCAACAAAGAAACCTTCCCTAACCAGTACCCGGTTAACCCAACACTCTTTTAGTATTTTTCCTAAATTAATTGAAAAAATATCCTCTTACTTTTTCGGCATATAAATTGGGAGCGAGGGTTCACTTTGGTTCTTCATAACAAACGTCTGGCCCTGCCCTTCAGTTTGCGGCCGGGGTGTATTTACAGTTATACCCTTTCAGGTTATGTTATCTCCCGGCCGGCGTCAACCGCAGAGCCGAAGCTCTTCCACAGCTCTCGGCTTCCCACGCCTCAGATATGTTAGATACCGCCGATTGAGATAAATAAACACCCTCGATCACTGTCGTGGGAACTGCCGAAATTCCAACTTTGCCCCTCTCTTTCATTTCTTTGTAGGTACATATTCCTTTTTCTTTCTCTTCCTTTTTTCACTTTTCCTGGGCTCTAATCCGGTACGGGCGCTTCCATGCCAAGTCCTAAGACCCACCGTAACGGTCTGGTCGATAATCACCGGAAGGGAAGGTTGCCGGAGAAATCGTCGTCGTTCCACGGCAACAACGCCATGTCGCACGCCGCCGCGCAAATCCGCCGCCCCAGGACCGTGCCGGACCTCATGTCCTACAGGAACGCCGCTGCAGCGGCGCCGGAAGGGCCGGCACGACAGCCGCCGAAGATTCTGCTGAAGGTGACGGTGCTCGGGAGCGTGGCCCCTGTTCAGGTTCTGCTGCGGCCGGAATCCACTGTCGGCGATCTCGTCGTGGCGGCGGTCCGTCAGTACGTGAAGGAAGGCCGCCGTCCGATCCTTCCGACCGACGAAGCCTACGGCTTCGATCTCCATTACTCTCAGTTTAGCCTAGAAAGTAAGCTTCAACATTAATCTTCTTAATTATAGTCCTTGATCATCAGGTTAATTAATTTAATTTATTGTATTTGGATATGAAAATTGATTTTGGTTTATTGTGGTGTGAAGGTTTGAACAGGGAGGAGAAGGTGGTAGAACTTGGATCTAGAAACTTCTTTCTGTGTCCGAAAAAGGCCAACAACGCTGCCGTGGAAGGTGGCGTAACGACGCCGTTTACATCGTGCGCTAAGGAGGCAGGAGAAGTTAGGGAGGGTTGTGGTGGTGGTGGAGCTTTTGCTTGGTTCAAGCTCATGCACTTCATGCTGTGAAAAGTGTGAATGAATGATTCATATTCATATGGATGGATGATTTGTTATGAATTATGATTGGTTAGTTACCAACCAGAGATATTGTTGTATGAAATAATTCTTTGTTTTTTAGAGAATTAATATGGCTGGTTGATTAATTTTAACTACATGTACAAAATATATAGGCTGTTGCGAGTAGGGAGCTTGAGATTTGAGGTCATGATGCAAATTAAGCAAAATTGTATGTATAATATAATTGCACATTTGCATGTATGATTTTCATATATATATATATATATATATATATATATATATATCCAGATTTTACATAAATCGTTTCTTGTCGTCCATGTGAAGCAAATTATCCATTTAGCAAGGTTTGCAATTGGCTAATATATTATCGGCCTGTAACATAAGAGATTGATGACATGATCGATACTTAAAGCGACAGCTTGCTGTTACATGTTGATGAATATGATTATTATTAATTTATTATTTTTTAATTAGCTGAATATGACTTATTATATATGTCAAATTGTTCGTGTTGCTATCTCGGCCTGTGTAGAGTTGGGTCTACCTAGATTGCACTCGAACTGCCCTCTCTGTTGGCTCGGCTCCCCTTATATCCTTCACTTGGGCTCCCCTTCCTTGTCATCAATGCTGAACTGTTTGTATTTTAATGACTGAACATTTCCGTTCGGGGGAACGTTTCGTATCTCAAGGGATGGCGGGATCTTATGTTCCTTTGGGCCCTTCGTGGTTGCGAGGCCCGTTCTCGAGTTTTTTTTTTTAGGGGTTGCCGAGTTATCGAGGTTCTACCGGCTTGGGCGTACGATGGCCAGGATGGCCCAATGGGCACGAACTAGCTATGGGTCGGTTCTTGGGTTGCGAGGTCAGTATGCGTCCGACCGGTCTACAAGCCCTCTAGTGTCGAAGTCTGAAGGACTGAAGAGACTTACAAAGCATGGGTCAACCGTGTGCGGGTTCATGAGGTCGGTATATGTCCGACCGGTCCACGAGCTCTCCAGTGTCGAAGTCTGAAGGATTGAAGAGACTTGCAAGCATGGGTCAACCATGTGCGGGTTCATGAGGTCGGTATATGTCCGACCGGTCCTCAAGCTTTCTAGAGTCGAAGTCTAAAGACATGGCATTCTCTGCTCCTTTTGGTTACTTAAACTTTAGTTCCTTTAATATACCACTCTCTCATATCACTTTGACCAATCACATCACCGCCCCAACGATTTAACTGTTGCCTATACTCTGTATCACTTATTGTATAGGATGAACTCAAACTAATTAGTTGTCGTTAGATTTAAATGGGAATAGAGGGGAAAAAAACTTCACTTAAGCTTTTTAACTTAACTTTTTCATATTACTAGCATGCACTATAGAAGAAAATCATGATATATAGATGACATAAGCACACCTTCCATGCACAACTTTTTCATATCACTAGCATGCACCATAAACTATTAGAAGCATAAGCACAACTTCCATGCATTTCAATGATAGAACTTAGAATTTTTTGCATTTCAATGATAGAACTTAGAATTTTTGTTTATCAGACTTCGATTTGTTTTCCAAAGCCTACGAAACATAATCCTAACTCATGATAACATTCTGAACCTTAATTCACATTAGAATGAGTTACGCCATGTCACATAGTTCGTGGGACCCTCCTCATGCACGTAACATTTAATCATGCATTCCTAAAAATATGACATTTAAATTTTAACATAAATCAATGCATAACATAAGTGGTGCCTAAACCAATTACCAGCAAAAAGGACTAGACTTAACTAGCATATTTAACAGACAATTATCCACTCATAGAGTCAACGACAACAACTCCAACATTACCTTCAATTGAACATCTCAAACTCACAACATCAAGTTAATATTAGGTTTAGCCATCATATCAATTTCAAGAACAACTAATCATTTCTCCATTATCACGTAGAACCCACTCGCAAACTCCATTTTTCACTGTAAACTTACACTTTCATGTACTAGTAATTAGTTGCAAAACAAATTGTTCAACATACACCCTAAACCATGGCCTTCCCATTGAAAACCAAACCGGAATTTTTTTATTAACATGTATGAAACTCTAATTTAGCTCATGAAACCTTACCTTTTTGTACATCTTCATGCAAGACACAACATAAAAACTCAACCCACACTTAAACATCATTAAAATGTGATTTTTCAAATGGTGAAGAGTTATAAAATCAAATTTTCAGCACCCACAATTTATCCCAAGTGACATACTGTCACGACCTGACCGGGGAGCGTGACCGGCACATGAGGAAGCCCATCTCCACGTAAGCCTTGTGATCTCTGAGTCTCTCCATATGCATAAAATAATATACTTTTCATTCTAAAATCATATTTTTGTCTAAATCTCTATTTAACTTTATATCTAAAATTATAAAATCGAAATACTTGGTATATAAAACTCTGTAAACATCTTAAACAGACTCTGAAAACCAATTCAACATGTGAACTAAATCTTAAATACATCTCTAGTTTATTGCATAAATTCAATCAAACTCTGCAGTTTCAAATCCATATTTATTAACTAGAAATATATATAACTATTCAAATATTGAAATCAAATACATAATATGAAAATAATGCATGGTTTGGATCCTGCTTGCACATCTACTGGAGCACTCTCCTCTAACAAGACTCTAAACTAAGCCTTAGTTCAAAGTAAGACTCACTGCTGAGAAACAACTGCGTCAACCAAACCAGAGTCCGGGCTACATTTGTACCTGCATTTATGAGGAGGAAAAGAGATGGGTGAGTCAACGGACTTAGTGAGTGAGCTCTCACCCATCACCCACATGGGACAACCAAGGAATATATCATAATGCAATATACATGCAACAATCATAAATCGTTTGATATTCATGTATATAATCTTATAGAAAATATATCTCTGTATTCATAAATTCATAGGAAAACATCTTTAAATTCTTACTCCAACAAGGAAATCATCTCTCTCTTAAATTTAATATTCTCTGAAAACATAAACAATAGTACTCTACTAGAGAAACATGAATCTTTACTCTATAGTTCTTCAAGAGCTGAAAACGTTATGCTCTATGATCCATCAGGGATCTAATGCGGACACCTAAATAGGTTCCATCTTCTGCTCTATGAGATTGGCCTCTCGGGTTAACTTTGTACCAAGGTTAACTATCAGGGTTCAGCCGTTAACTCGCTGTTTGTTTCTCTATGGCTACCATCTAATCTCTAATTCAATAAACATATTATTTTCTCCAAATCTCTGTCATAATATTGCTCTAATTTAGGTATCAAACTCTTTTATACATAAATACTCCATTTCTTGAATTCATCAAGATAATTCATAAAGTCGTTAGATACAATCATACTCACACTCTAGCTCTTTATAAAACCGTTTAAATATAAAAACTCTTGAAACTCTAAAAGCTCTGGACTCAGACAATTCTAGCAACTTGACTTTAGCATAACTGTGATTATGAAATCATGCCCAAGGAATCACCTGTTTGTAGGCATTTTAATTTCAAGCTCACATAATATGTATCTAACAGTCACTACAAATTATACTGAATTCCATATCTTTGGAATATCACAAAACTGGATTTTTAAAGTCTCATTTCTCAAGATAACCTCTTTTTATAAATTGATAACTCTAATATCAACTTTGAAATGGAAAAGTTCAAAATCATGAAATCTCTAAAAATTATAATATAGTATCGCTCTTTGACATTCTTGCCAAAGTAGCTTAACTGATATTCTAAAATCACATTTTGAAATCTCTAGTCTTGAAGCATAAAGTGTCATGACCCGACTTAGAAACGTGACCGGCACGTGAGGAATCTCATCCCCACAAAAGCCTTCTAGGTGACGTGTCTCTATGAATGTATACTTTATAATAATATTATACTTAAATTACTTTCAGAAAACATAATTTCCTCTAAATTGTTATTCAAATATTTATTCAAAATCTGTTATCCAATTTTGCAAGACTGAAATACCTTAATATAGAAAGCTATATAACATTTCCATTAAACATGTAAACCATGAAAACATAGATTGTTTCATCACTTGATCTAAATTTTTAAATCTGAAGATCAACTTAATACTCGGAAACTGAACTATAAGTACATTCATGGCTTGTTACATAAACTCAAATCAAGTTTACCGTTTCAAATCTACGCTTGTAAACTGAAAACATATACATAATTATCTCAAATACTAAAATTTTATACAAACTTTGAAACTAAATGCATGGTCGGGATCCTGCTTGCACACCTACTGGAGCACTTCTATTACTGACATAATTCTAAACTAAGCCTTACTTCAATTAAGGTCTACCACTGGAATTTACTGAGTCTACTAGGCTGGATGAAGACTAAACCTGTACCTGCAACTATGAGAGGAAGGGAGAGGGGTGAGTCAACGGACTCAGTGAGTGAGCTCTCAGTCATCATCCACATGGGACAACCAAGGAATATACATATAATATCATGCATGCAACAATCATTATCATTTAATATCCATTTGCATAACTATATATAGAAAAGATATCTTTGTATTTATAATTTCATAGAAAGCATCTCTGAGTTCTTGCTATAAAAGAAAATAATTTCTCATTTTATAAATTCATGAACACACAGTCTTAAACTCACAAGCAACACGAAATCATTTCAACTAAGTGCGGCAGAGTCTAGGGAAATAGTATCTACTGTGCTGAATAAATACATATATAATAACTGAAGCTATAAAGTCACATAGTCCTTGGCGGACAAGCTGTGGGTACCTATCTAGGTCCCATTTTTTGTATCTACTATGGGGCGCTATTGTCCTTTGACGGACAACTTGGTACCAAAGTTAGCAATCTTATACAGTCATTAACTAACTGTTTGTTTCCTGATCTCTACCATCTAAACTAGTTTGACAAAATCCATAGCGGAAAAATGGGTACTCTGTCCCTAGCGAACAAAGCCCTTAAATTCTTAGTACACTGGGAGTTCTGGATTCATGTAACTCTAACAATCTGACTTTAGCATAATTGTGGTTGTGAGAATCGTGCTCAAGGGATCATCCGTTTGTAGGCAACTCGATCTCAAGCCCACAAAATATGTATCTGGTAGTTGCTAAGAATCATACTGAATTCCATACTTCTTGGTACTATAAACTGAAGTTCTAAATTCATATCTTAAGCTAACATATTTTTATATACTTGATAAATCTAAAATCATAAATTTAAACACTAGGGTTCTAAATCATGGAAACTCCAAAACCATAATAACACATTTCTTCATAAAACTAATCATGCTTTATTCAACATAACTCAACTTAATATTCTAAAAGCTTTTTGAAATCCAAAGTCTAGAGTATATACATATTGATATCATAACTCTTAAAACATGTTTGTTAAAATAGCAAGTAGATAAAATAATATGCTCTTCTAACAATCATTTCATTAGCATATAAAACAATTTCCATTCACACAACACAATAATCATGGTCCCATGGTTTTGTAAAACTCATTCTTTCATGCTATCATTATAAAACATAATATTTGTCTAGTCAACATAATCATGTAAAATCATATTTTATACTTTTGCTCATCTCAAATTTCATATTTCACAATTATCATGTATCAAACATAATCATAATAGTAAAACGAAGGCAATGAGGACAAATCCACTCACCGTTTGGAATCGGGAGTATGTGGGCCCCACCAACTTGATGTGGAGAGCTTGGAATGGCACCAACAATTGTCATAGAGCAACCATAACTCTAGATTAAACTCTAATAATCTCTAAACCAACTTGAGCAACATTGAGGGAGCACCTCCACTTGACAACAATGAAAGAAATAACAAGACTTAACTCAAGATCATGAAAGAGTGGAAAGAATAGAGACATAAACTAGCAACACAAACATACTTGGATGATTTGGAGGAGCTAGATTGGAAAAAAAGAAAGAAAATGAGGGTTGAGGGAGCTTGGCTTCGGTTTCTACTTCTGGAAAATGAGGGGAGCCTGATGGGGTTTTTAATAAGGAGCCAAAAATGAAATGGCATCGTTTTTACACTATTTCTGCTATACTGACATCGCTATAACAGTTTAGCCATTCCTCATTTATCTACCTGACATACTTATGACTGCTATAGTGGTCCTGGACCGCTATAGTGGTTGATAGACAACTAAAATGTTGCAGCTCACCCACTGTGACCGCTATAGTGGTCTTGGACCGCTATAGCGGTGACAGTAAAATTGGTTCAGCTTACTGTTAGTAGCTCTGGGTGCTCCTGGGATCTGGGTTGTCTCACTACTCACTTATTCTTAATTTTAAGTTAATGTCCTCATTTATTTTTCTCTCCATTAACTTTAAAACATTAATATAAATAAGGAAATACCCCTCATTTGGATTCAAATAAAATATCACAAAAATCAAAATTTCAACAAATCAAAATCCAAATTTTGGATTTTAGTTCAAATTTAGAAATCTTTGAGATTTTCTACACTTGTGGGTTAAAAGCAAAACGTTTAAAGGTTTCATAAAATCTATTAAAAATCACTCTTTAACTTATTTTCATCTTGGGAACAATTAACGGGACTTTTGATCCCAAAATAGTGGCTCTAACATATAGCCCTCCAAGGAGGTGTATGATCTAGACTTAGCGAAATTTAGGACCTGACAGTATGGGTGGGTCCTGGGGGACCTTAAAGTCATATAGAACTCGTCCATTGACACATGTACACTGGGCATTATATACTTCCCCCTTAAAAAGATTTGGTCCCCAAATCTGAACTTGCATAACTGGAAGATCAAAGAGATGGAAAACTTAACCCACACAGGGCTTCAAGGATAGGCCTAATTGCCCGGAACACTCTAACATGATACTCTAGCTATACTAGCTAATACTCTAGGAGACAGTGCCATTCTGAAGGCCACTGCTCTGACTAAGGGTGCCAATTGTCACGCCTAGGGTGGCTTCACCTCTAAAGGCCGCATTTTCCCATCGAGGCGGCAATAGCTCAGATCACGATGCTTACACTGGCTAGCTCCGCTTCCAAAGGCAGCCTTTTTCGCAGTGCAAATCATTGATGGGCATCTATGCTCTGTCGTCTCATGCGTGCGTAAGCTCTCGAAGATAGGGGCTAAACGTCACTTACGTCCTCGCTTTAGCTCTTTTCTCTTGCGTCTGATACCAGCTGATACTACAAGGACTCCCAATCCTCGACTTCTAAGCTCCTTGATCCTTTACATGAGCGTCATGCTAAGCATTCTCATGCCTATACTTCTACTATGCATACAAGCAATCAAAACATCCAATCATATTCATACATCATACAAATTCATACAATACAGCAAACAACATGCTCCTTGCTTACTAACTTCTCACTATCGGGTTACCAAGTTGTAACTTAAACGTGATAAACCTCACTTAAGTCTCTTTTCTTTATCTTACATCCATGGGTTAAGGGAAGAAAACATGTGTCCTATACATACAAGCTCCTCAACTTCATCATACAAAAGATCTACATTCATGATATAAAACTATCCCCTTTAAGTTACTCTAATCATGTTTCTGCAATTCTACCTCAAGTAAAACTATCATACATGGATACAGTATTCTAATTCATATCCCATATCCTTAAATTAACAATACGCCCACACACATAACCTAAAAGGATACATTCCCTAAACATAACATAACTTGTTAAAACATTCAATCTTGAATCCAATCATTTTCTATGAGCATGAAACAAAACTTTTTGAGATGCTTGTACTTGAATATCTGAAATCATACACTAGTAATACATGTTTCTAAATTCCTCCACTCCATTTGAAGAACTAATCATGGTGGTGCAATACTAGTAAAACTTCTTTGAGAAAAACTTTATTTAGAATCTTGCAAAACGTTTACCAAAAGGAAAAACTTAAGTATACATAAAACCGTTTTTGCAAATGTGCACACCAACATCTAATCACATGTCAAGCTTATAAACATAGCAATATAACAACACTTTAGGGAATCTCGGTGCTCGTCAACATGGGCTTCTAAGGGTATAGATGCATCAAGGGAAGCTATTCTACTCTTTATGCTAGAAGGCATGATAAAATGAATATGCAAAGCCATGAAACCACATACTTAACAAACACAAACACATCATTCGCTCATCCAAGTCATTTTGCTAACAAAACATGCTAGATCCTCATAAGGACATGTAAAAACCATGCACAAAAGCTATAAAAGTCATACTATGTGCAAGAACTCTTTAGTCCAATTATAGATCTATGAGGTTCAAGGCTAATTACTAACATGCTTGTTTATACTTACATGTGTAGTCATGCAATCCTATTACTCTTTCTTTTAGTTTCTAAATTATCTTGACACAATCAATTACTCATGTCTTGATCAAAACCTCTAAGGAGTTATTCATGCTTACTCTAATAATGGCAAGGTAAACTTCATAGCTTACAACATCATTTTTTTTTCAAGCTTAATTATAATCATGAAAGAAAACAAAAGATGGCTAAAACTTTCTAGTGCAATCCATATACATAATCACTTACCATGGATGCTCGAAACTAGGCTAACAACTCATATTATGTTGTGATCATACAGGGCGTGCATACTAAACTCATGTTATGTAAAGGCATAAACTTTAACACAAATCATGCAATATATTTTCATAAACAGGACATGCAAGATATTCATGGCATCATTGCTTCAAATAATTTCACTCATCATAACAAAACATCAATCTTGCAGTATGCCTATATGCATGATTCATACTTTCATCGGGATTTTACCCGCTAACTCTAGGTCACTCTTGTTCGAACTCTCTTCCTTTAGATATTGAGTTTCTCTACTCTTTGGCTTGTAACTCTCTGAGATAACGAGCAATCATTCCTCTTACTCTCTTTCTCTAATTGTATTCATAGCATGTGGGTGTGCCTCATAGGCACCGACCTATATAGGGTTCTCTGCCCGTCTAACAACTAGGTGTGACCAATCGGTCCGCACTAAACTCTGTCATTATAACTGACTGTCGCCTTATTCTCTTTGTCATGTGCTAATGGGATGCATCAGGAGGGCATTGAGAAGGGTGGCCCTGGCCAATGGTGCCTGCGGTTGACCTCTATCTGAGCAAACTATTTATGCTTTTGCTTCTTTTTAATGCACTCCAGCTTGGACGTGCTTACTGACTATCTCTAACATATTCGAGACGGCTTGCTCAAGGCGTCATATGCAACTTGTACTAGCCGACGTGATGCTGCTATGGTAGCAACGGTTATCTGGTGGAATAACTCACCCGAGAAAAGGGGAGAAAAGCAGGAGACTGACTCAAGAGTTCCAAAAAAAAATGACAGAGACTCTTACTGAACCTAGACATGACTAACCACTCTAAAGGCCTCAAGTAACGCTTCATCAATGCAAATGGCTGAACTTCCATTTACAAAAATGCCATGCTACTTGTGGACACTTGTTTCAGTACCATGCTGCTTGTGGACATTTGTTACAAATGGTATCAGAATCGGTCCTGGAGTCGGTGTGCCAGCTAGGGCCCTGGGCTTTCTAAGAGGGGTGGATTCCCACAAGGTGTATGGTGTAGTACCACATCGGCTGGGGAGGGGAACGAAACATGCCTTATAAGAGTGTGGATACCTCCCCCTTGTGGATGCGTTTTGGGCAGCGCAAGGCCGTACCAAGAACAAATCCGTAAAGGGCACGAGGCCCCAAAGTGAACAATATCCACAATGCCGGGGGTCTCGGGCTGTTACATAAAGGTACCATAATTCTTGAAACATGTTGGATAATAACAACTTACTAAATCATGTGTTCTCAAAACGAATCTCTTAGAGTTGTACATAAAACATTTCTATAACATACAATGTGCTAATCGTGGTCCTATGGTTTTCTAAAATATATTTTCATGCCATATTCAAAATCATACTCTTTGTTATAACTTGTAAAATCCAAATCATATATATTCTCATCTCTACTTTCATGTTCAACAATCATCATGCATCAAACATAATTAGAATGGCAAAACTAAGGCTATGAGCTTGAACTTACTCATTGTTTCGAGATGGGAGTATTTGGGCACCATTAACTTGACCTCCAAAGCATGAAATGGCATCAACAACTGCCATAGAGCACCATTAACTCAAGATTAGTCTCCGACAACCTCTAGATAACTCAAACATAACTCTAACAGCATTGGGGGAGTAAAGCTATGATCGGCCCTCTCGCTGCAGCGAACTAACCTCACTGCAGCGAGACCACTGGCTGTAGCGAGCAAAACGCACTGCGGCGAGAATCCTAGCCCACTTCCTTACTGTAGCGAGAGTAACTCGCTGCAGCGAGTCTGCTTCTACAGAACTTGCCCATTCAACCAAAGTGTGAATAACAATACTCAAACTCTAGGTTATGAAATGGGAAGGAAAGGAACAACAAAAACCCATAAATCCCTTACCTTTGATATTGGCAAAAGATGGAATGTAGATGGATTGGGAGAGAATGGGTTAAGGAACATTTGGGAACCAAGGGTTTTGGTTTTCTACCCCAAAATCCCGAGCTTGGGGTGTTTTATAGGGGTTGGGGTCTCATTTATCGAAACTACATCATTTTACATTGTGCTATCATTGGGCCTGCTCATTGCAGTGAGTAAATCTTGCTGCAGCGAGCCAGGTGAAATAGCCACTCGCTGCGGTGAATATATTTCACTACAATGAGCCTTCTGGCCCGCTTTCTCACTGCAACGATCAAAACTCACTGTAGTGAGCCTGCTCTGTAGAATCTGCAGCAGCAATTCCAGCTCTTATCCCCTAGTCCTTCATGCATCCAAGGCCTCCCCTACAACACGGGTAGGTCCCGAGGGACCCTAAGGCCGTACAGGACCTGTCCAAGGACATGTGTACCTGGGTATCACACATACTCTTAATTTAAATGATATCTCAATTTTCACTTTTGAAATTCTTAATTATACATAAGAAGGATTATTCAATAGCTGAAAATTACCAATGATGTCTCAGACTCTCCAACTCAACCAAAAATGTCATTTATTCTAAAAGCCAATGTGAACCAAGATAATTTAACCAGAAACACCCAAAATTTGATTTTTTTTTCTTTTAAAACTGATTTATATATATAAGAATAAATATCCCATAGTCAAGGCATGACATCAAAAATCCTAGACCTCATATCATGCCAAAACTATAACTTATATGCACACTAGTGAAACCAGCAAATTGTTCCAATACATACACTAGTCTTAAAATCATTTTGGGCTTGAAATTCATTAATTTTCACTGGAAAATTGCCAAGAGAATTAACAAAATCCCAAACTCCACGTCAAACACACCAAGATTGCCCACTTAAGAGAAGGAGATAAGGGCCGTAAAAATTCTCAACCTTCAACACATATGCTTCTTGACCCCCAAATCGTCTTTGTATTCATTTGAAACACATTATAATACAAGTTCATAAACAAAACCCTTTTTCCCGATTAAATGACAAAACCAAACTTTTGAACATATATTGAGCACACTTTTGAATTCCTAGCAACATGAAATATGGGAACATGAAATTTGAACTAAAACAACCCATTTCAAGAGGTAAACAAAAAACTCAACCAAAATGGACATGAATAAATAAGTCTAATATTATGCAAGACCAAAATATAATTATAACGATTCATTTACCAATTCATTATATAATCCTAGATAAAAAAGAAATTAACCATGTTGCTAGATTTTTAAAAAATGAAATTTCTAAAAAATATTCTTTAACACTGATTTGATGTAGTACCGTGTAAAATGCATAAAATATAATTAGAATCAAATATGAAGTATGGTCGCAAAAACAACTTTTAAAATTATAAATATATGTTTAATAGTAGTGGTATTTAATTTTAATGGTTTAAGGTTTTTCTCATGTGTTTTGAGAAACTAATTCATGTGTTGATACTTTGTAAAGATTGGTATTGCCTCTATGGAATCGTCGAAGATTTGGAATGATCCTCCCCAACAAGTGGTTGCCTTTTTGTTGTCGGATAGCCTTGATGTAACTTATTTTAGGGAATAGTCTTCTGTTATTTTTCCACAACACCAAAAAAAAATTAAAAATATGCACAAAAGAATAATAATAATTAAGTACAAAATGATCAATTTTAAAAAGTTGTAAAATAAAAAAATATTTTTATTTTGGAAATGAGAATATCTATCTAATTGATAATAGGAAACATAAGAAACAAAACCAAATAATATTATGAGTCACATAATATTAAATATTGTAATTCAAAACTTATTACTACAAAATCAAAAATCAAATCATGTTTCACGAACAAAAGAAGGAAAGTGCAAGAGGAAGAGATTGTAAAAATGGAGAAGCAAATATAGTAAGAGATCATACTGCTTATTCTTCTGTGAAGGCATCTTCTTCTACATGATGCTCTTAGTCAAATGATTAACTCCTTCTTTTGATAAGAAAATAATAGAGGAGATTCTCATATTAGCAAAAGCTCATATATCAACATTAAAGACAATTACAATAGTCCAAAAATGATTATAATCCCTTTAAAACACAATGTATATAGCCGCGACAAAGCACTTGAAAAAAATATTAAATAAAAAGTGAAATCGAACTAAATGATTGCAATAAAAAATAAAGAAAAGACATTAATTAATTTTGGTGAAATATTAATTAATTAATTAATTAATGGTGAAATATTAATTAATTTCTTGTTGTAATTAAATACAATTATTTGAATATTTCATATTATTCAATCATAACTATTTTCTAATACTTAAAACCTGTAGCTTGCATCTACCTATAAATGGGTCTTTGAGCATATGAAAAGATTAGTTATTACATCAGATGGTGAATACCATGAGAAACTAAAAAAATACTTAACTTTTCACTATCTATATACATGTATATAAAATTTAGTACAATGTTAGCATTCATTATAATATGCAATCAAAATAGAGTGTAATCCTATCATATAATTGAGACAATGTTCTAAAAACCTAATCGGATCGATCGATTTGATTGGTTCAGTTGGGAACTGGACTCTTTCCAGTCTAGTCACATGCAAAAAAATATTTCTCCAAAAACCAATCAAAAAATCGAAAAACTAGTCAAAAACTAGTGAAGCACTTTACCGAAGGCGGTTGAACCATCCATCGATTCAAGAAAAAAACCAAAAAAATAAAAAGGATGATGAGGTTAGAGTTCCAGACACAATGTTCTATATGGGTTTCCTCTATGATTGAAGCCCAAGGTAAAAGAGCCAACCCTAAGATTTGTTGTTTTGAGTTTTTAGGGAGAAACAACCATGACAACAACCAGCTCTTGCCGCCACTAGTCGTGGAGGTTGCCTTCGCTGGTCATGGCAACAATCATGGCCTATTAGCTTGCTGTCCAATAAGAGAAGGGTGTCACAACTTCTTCCTCCTTGTTTAGGAAATGGGGGGATGGCTTCCTGCTAGGTGGTCTGGGAAAAAATGTGTAGTGACTGCTTTTCCACTGAAGCAGGGAAGAGGAATGAATGGATTATGTTTTAGGTTTTCTTATTTGAAGGAATTTTTAGGTTGGGCTTGGTCTTAGGCACTTTTAAATTAACAAGATTTTTTTTGAAAGAAGACTAATAGCTGGTATTAAAATGTTAATTTTATCCGGACAAAAAAAATAGTTTCATTATTACAAGAACAAAAACATATATTACTTTTGAACAAGAATAAATAAATAGATAAATATATTACTAAGCAATAGCTAATTCTAATGTAATTTTTAGATATTTATGACACATATTCTATTTTATATTTTATTATATACTGATTATATTTTGGTTAAACCACTAGTATACCGGTTGGACCTTTGAACCAGTACCTCATCCAGTTCGATACACAATTAGGTTTTTAGAATCGTGAATTGAGAATCCAAGTCTTGGCAAACTATTATTCATAATTGGCTAACTAATTACTCTTTAATTGGAAATTTCTAACAATGTTATTCCTCCTAATGTCTAACAGGCACTTCATGCCTCTCAAGCAACGATAGACTATGTAAGAAAGAGAAATTAAATATTGATGGGAAGGAACTTTTCTTGAACATGGATACATAAGGTCGGACATGAAAAGGAAAAAGTTTATTAAAATTTAGAAAGATTAAAAATAAATTGTTAGCTCTTGAATCGGCTTTATCTAATTGCATAAATATATGTGCCAGACAAGGAAAAAAGTGGTAAATTAAGTGAGAAGACACGAAAAGGTAGCTATCTACCCTAAATCTTTTATATAATAGTATAGATAATCACATTAACTATATTTATGGAGTGTTTGGTATGAGGTGATTAATTTATCAAGATTACTGGTCATGTGACTTAAAATTACTCGAACCCACAATATTGCTTTGCTTAGCTAAACCACTTCAATGGCAATCCAGATTACCAAGATAATCTACATTGCAACCTTAGATGGTTTTTGGTGCATTGCATATTAGATTATTGGTAATCTAGATACCCCTTAGAAAGATTGTCACATTTTAATTATGAGTAACGTTACAATACAACGTTTGACATATGCTGGTAATCTAATTGACAATTCAAATTACCTTGTCTAGCACAAGTATTACTAGGAAATATATGTTTTCATGAAAAAGTTAATAATGATAGTAACAATACTGGTTAATATTGTGAATTATTATAATTATTATGCATTTTAATTTATTATTATAACCATTTAAATTAAAAATAACAAATTTAATCATTATATCAAATTAATAATAATTAATATTTTTAATTAATAATTAACAATAATTTTGACTAGTTAGTAATTATTGATTATAAAATATTAATTTTTATTAATAAATAAATAATTTATATTATTAATACCAATTCTTAATTATTAACAATATTTAATTTTTTTAATAACTTATTCACTAATATCAACAAAAATAATTAAAAATGAATTTTTATTACCAGTCAATAATTATTAATTATTATCAATTATCTAATATTTAATTATCATTAAAACTAAATATTTAATTATTTATAATAGCTAACTAGTTAAAGTCTCAAAGTGTTTTCCATAACTAGGAAGATTCTCTGAGTAATGGAGGAAATAAATTCATTTGAAATTGACACATAAAATTTTTCTTGTTTAAACCTCATGAAACTTTATAGAAATGATAAGTAACATATAAACTTTTAATCCACGAACGAGTTTGGTAAAAAATTTCAACAATAAAGAAAAATCAAGTCTTACGCCTATATAAACAAATCCTTCCTCCACACATAATATCTCGTCCAACTACCCCCATCTCTTTTGCATTGTCCTTTGAATTTCACAACCATGAAGAATTTTATGCTCTTGCTTATTCTCCTTTTTCCACTACTATCAACAACATCTTCATCTAAAGCAAAACCAACCAAAAGCTTTAGTGTTGATCTTATTCATCGTGACTCACCTTTGTCACCCTTGTACAACTCCTCAATGACCCAATTAGAGCTTCTTCAGAATGCTGCTTTCCGTTCAATATCTAGATTCGTCAGCTTCCACCGCCACAACACATCAAAGAATAATGCATATAATTATGGAAGCAAGGTCCACACCACAGTATACCCAAACCATGGGGACTTCCTCATGAAAATCTTCCTAGGCAGCCCACCTTTCGAGTCACTTGTCATCGCAGACACAGGTAGCGACCTCACGTGGGTGCAATGCAGGCCTTGCACGCGATGTTACCCACAAGATGCACCAATCTTTAATCCAAACACTTCTTCTACATACAAATTGCAAGACTGTTACTCGGACTCTTGTGATTTGCTTTTTGCACCTTCTTGTGGACCTCTTAGCAAATGCGAATATACACAAATGTATGGCGACAACTCTCTGTCAAAAGGTGACTTGGTCAGTGATACCATTAGCTTCGATGGTACCGCTTCAACATCTTATCCAAATTTTTTATTTGGATGTGGACACAAAAATATAGGGCTCTATGAAAGTGCTAGCTCAGGACTAGCCGGACTTGGACCTAGAGGTGTCTCATTAATCGCTCAACTAGGTGACAAAATCGGTAACAAATTCTCATATTGCCTAAATAATCCTTTCTCTCCCAAATCCACCACTAGCAAACTCAAGTTTGGTAGTGAATCAACAATATCCAGTAAAAAGCTTGTTAATGTCCCTTTGGTTACTGACTTACTTCTAGGTTACGCGTACCTCGTTGAACTTGAAATTGTCATCATTGGAACCACTTTGGTGTATCCTCTAGAACAATGTCGTATTATAGTGGATTCTGGGACCACATTGACCATGCTTCAACCTAGTTTATTTGACAGTGTTTTATCTAATCTCTTAAAACGCATTGATCGCTCACCGATCAGGGAACCACCAAAGCCTTATAACCTATGTTATCGTGATGATGGAGAATACTTGGCTCTCCCTAATATCTCACTCATTTTTGCTGGGGCCAATAAAAGGTTGCGATTGCAAACATACCATACATTTAAGCGGTTTAGAGGCATGTTCTGCCTTTTGATTATCCCTACCTATGGCTATGATGACTATTCCATCCTTGGCGCCTTGGCACAAGTGAACTTTGAGGTACAATATGATCTTGAACAAAATCAAATTTCTTTTGCACCAGCAGACTGTTCAAAGGAGTAGAAAACCTTCATTGTATGGGAAATAATATGCAACACAAGATTTTACTAGAATTTTATTGATTTTTAGCCTCTAAATGAATATATCAGTTGCATCATGTTGTCATTCAATAATCATTATGGCTTCTGATAATGTTTCTACCAATATTTCTTTGGATGTGTAATAATTGCATAATATTAGTAATATTTTTAATTTCTATATTTTCACTCAATTTTCAATTTGATCTTTATAGTTTGAAATTTTGTAAACAAGTCTTTATACTATATAAAATTCTTCAAACAAGTTCCTCAACATGATAACAACCATTACAAAAGTGTTTTGACTAATATCATGGTGCACTTTATGTAATCAAGTGCACCACACACCTTATTAATCAAAATAGTTTGATATATGTGTGTATATATATATATATATATTTATGTGTGTGTGTCTTATAATACGTGATGATAACAAACATAATGTATACTTAATGGCTTTGATGTGTGTATTTGATCTTTGGCCAAAGCATATACTTTTTAGAATATTGGTCAATTATTAGAAGCATGCATTGAGAAGGAAAGAAATCAAATGTCCAATATTGACATTCATCGCAAAAGGGAAGTAAGCAAATAAATTATTATATTCTGGAAATTATCTTGAAATAAGAAAAGAAAAGAATGCAGAAAAGAAAACCCATGTTGCACCATACCAACATCAAAGATTCCTATCTTGATAAAAATGGGAAATAAGATTGCAACATCAAGAAATAATTAGGCTGCAGTTGTGCTAACAATTATGCCGACACAAAGGGACAAATCTCTAATGCAAATAAAGAGGTTGACTTTGTGATTTGATGGAGTGCATATTTCTCTCACAGGTTGAAACTTGGACTAATATAAGAAAACAATTCAACCGTGTATTAATGAAAGATTATTTGGGTTGATTTTCCTTCAATAGAAATAGAGTGATATGTAACTGCTATTACATGATTTATGCGAATGAACTTAGATTTGGTTTTTGATGAAACGAAATGTGGAACGTTATGTTTATTCATGAGATCCAAGGATTGCTAAACTTAGAAATTATAGAAACCCTTTTCATGAAGCCCACTATGATTATAGAATAAGGAATTACCGAGAGAAACATAGCTGTAAGTTAACATCAGTTAAATCATTAACCTTGATATACCAAGTGTCCGCGAGGGGCAAACCATTCTTACCTACACCAGTCCACAAGGGACGCGGTTCGCAAGGGACTGAGCACTACCTTACAGTTAATGGATAGTCTATTCTCTTTTGTAATTCTTTAATAAATAAAATGATTTCTATTTTTCCAACAAATGATGATTTTTTTGCCATTATGAAAAATAAATAGAAATGATTTATGAATTTTTCATTATTATTGTCACAACCCAACTTGGGCACATAACCAGTACGTGGAGAATCCTCATTTCCATGTAAGTTTCGTGATCTCTGAGTCTCTATATACTTAAAATAACACACTTTTCATTTTGAAACCATAACTTCATTTTAAACTTTATTTAAACTTTATATCTGAAAATATAAAACTGAAAAATTTGATGTATGAAACTCTAAAGATATCTTAATCTTACTCTGAAAACTAACAAATCACGTGAACTGAATCATAATTACATCTCTAGTTTATTGCATAAACACTAATCAAACTTAACGATTTCAAATCCATACTTATAAACGGAAAACATATACATCATTGTTCCAAATACTGAAATCAATTACATAATCTGAAAATAAAGTATGGCTCAGATCTGCCTGCACACCTACTAGAGCACTCTACTCTAACAAGACTCTAAGTAAGCCTCACTTCAAAGTAAGACTCACTGCTGAAAGAAATCGTGTCTGCCAAATCGGAGTCTGGGCTACATCTGTACCTGTAACTATGAGGAGGAATGGAGAGGGGCGAGTCAACGGACTCAGTGAATGAGCTCTCACTCATCACTCACATGGGACAACAACAACCATATATAGATATACATGCACTGGCAAAACATTTCCAATATTAAGAGGAGTTCTAAAATATTAAGTTTTAACATGTCTCAATTCCCATAATTAATAAGCGTAAAGCCTTAAGTTTCATTTCATCAATCACAACTAGTTCCAACATTGATAATCAATTCAAATCACGAATTAAATCATACCAAAACCTTTATAGAACAATACGGTCCCATGCATGTTTCTAAACTCACGATTTTCATGTACTAGTTTAGATGGAGCATTTCTAACTGAAACACATTTATATATAAAATCATATCATGAAAGAATCCATTTCTCAAAGCTCTAAATACTCTGTAATGCTAGAAAATACAAATATAATAACAATTTAAAGTTGTGAAATCAAACCCACTCACCTGGAGGGGTATAATATGAAGCACCAATACCATAGGGCTCCGAGGAGCAGGAATGGTACCAATGTCCGTTGATACAATCATAAAAATCATCAATAACCTATTAGTACCTCTAGATTACTGTAAAATAACTTTAACAATATTGCGGGGGCACCCTCACTTGACAACAATGAGGGAAATAACAAAGCTCAATACAAAAATATAAAGGAGTGGAGAGGAGGAAGACATAAATCGACAACATTTACATAATTTTGAAGCTTGGGGATGAGGGATTGAGAGAAAAGAGAGAAATAGGGGTTTAGGGTTGCTAGTTTGTTTCTAGCTGGGGGAAGCTAGATTTGGGGCTCTTAAAATAGGTTAGGGTATTTAAGTGGAACTATATCGTTTTGAAATTGTTTCTGCTCCAAGGGGACCGCTATATCGGTCATAGACTGCTATAGCGATCAGGGTGTTCTCACGCACCCTAGTCAGTCACTTATGACCGGTGATCCTTATACCACCACAATTGTGAGGTTCACCCCTGTGATTGCTATAACAGTGACAGCAATACCAACTTCTGCATTTTTCTATCAACTTGGCATCCGAGGCCTTTTTGGCAACATGGGTGGATCCCACTGGACCCTGAAGCTGTATAGAACATATCTATTGACATGTATACCTTGGGTACTACAAACATTTTTTAGTTTTCACAAATAAACATAAAACTTTTCATCTCACATCATCAACCATAATAATCTGTCATTTTCATAATCAACTCAAAATCATGAATTTAATCATTTAAGGAAGTCGTAGTTCAAATATGGTCTCATGCATCTTAACAGTACTTAAGTTTAGTGAGTAAATCAAAGAAAACGTTTTTCTATTTCTTGCACATTTTTACATAAAATCTCATGTCGTGACAAGATCCATATTCAGTTCCTTAAATACTCTGTAATGCTAGAAAATAATGGTAAAATAGCCAAAATAAGGTCATGAGATTAAACCCACTCACCTAGAAGGGTGGACTGTGAAGAACCAACATCACAAGAGCTCTAAGAAACAGGGATCACACAAATGTCTACCATAATAATCATAAACTCATCAAGGATTTATAGGTACCTCTAGATTACCCTAAACCAACTCTAACAACATTGGGATAACACCTCCACTTGACTGAAAAATAAGAGAACAATGATAGTCAAGCCAAGAACATGAAAGAATGGAGAGAAAGAAGACATAATCTATCAACAATCATATTTGTTGAAGCTTGGGGGAGGTAGATTTAGGTAGGGGTGAAAGAAAGTGAGTGGGAAGGGTGCTTGGAGACAAAGGTTTCAGAGAAATGGAGTAGAAACTGAGTTTGAGAGTTTATAAAGGGGTGAGGGATAGAGCTGGGTATACGGGTCGCGATCTGCGGACTGACCCATTTAACTCGCAACCCACACAAAATGGACTAAAAAATTTTTAATCCGTCAACTCGCGTACTTGTTTGATCCACACCGCTTAACAAGTGGCCTAAACGGGCCTGGTTCGCGGGGTTCGTGGACCAACCCGTTAGCCTGCATAAGTAAGAGAATGTTTCTATTTGGGATATTTATTTATATTCTTGATGGATAGACTTTGGTGAGTTGGTTTATTATATTTTTTTGTATTTATATTTAGTAATTATACTGTATAAATATAAATATATAATATAGGGTATTAAAAAAAGTCAAAAAAAATATGAAAGAAAAAAGGGGTATGTGGGCTAGTCTATGACTAGTTTGCATTTGGTCCGTGACTGGTCCGTGTGGTCCGCAATTGGTTCGTGTCTAGTCAATAAGAGTTAGAGGGAAACCAAGTATTCTAGTTGAATGACACGTCATTAATTTTCCTTCTTGCAAAACTCAATCTTAGAATTTTATATACACGTATGAATATATGAATATGTATGATACAGGATTTGATAGTAATAAATTAATAAAAATATTATCGAAATATCCTAGAGAAAGACAAAAAGAAATCCCCTGTAATATTTTGATCAAACGAAAACACAGTCCATCCTAAACAATCGTCCACCCGAAATTTGTTAAACGGGGCCCAAACTTTTAATCCGACCCAAACTCATCTTGTGTCTCATGAAAGCCCAGCCCACCCAAACTCATCTTGTGTCACCTTATAGCCCAATAGTAGGCCCAAATGGTAGGGTGCGCAAACTAACCCAAATATAGTATAGGGCCCAAACTCAGCACCAGACGGTTTGACAAGGAAGGATCGAAGAAAGAGCCGCTTCTGACCCAAAATATTTAAAAAAAAAAACAGAAGAGCGAGCCGCTAGTAACGAAAACAGCGATGAATGGGTGAGAGATCTCAGAAAACCCTAGTGGAGGGAGGGCACTACCCAAAACTCAAAGCCTTTTGCTCTCAATCACCATATATATATACTCAATAAACCCTTTGAACCCTCTTCCTCTCGCGCTACTCACTTTTTCGTAGTTCGCTCTCGCCCTCTCTCTTCCCCTTTCGCTTCCAAAAATCTATCGCGCTTCTTTCTCTCTCTTCCTCCGATGGAGTTTTGGGGTAACCTTCTCCCATCTCTCGTCTCTCTTATTTCCCCCCCTAATTTCCTTCTCTAATAGCTGTATATCCTCTTATGAATGATAATTGTTATTGTTATTTCAGTTTCAATGTTATACATTTTCAAACGGAATGGCTATTTTTCTGTATCATTCTTTTAGGTTTTAGTGTTCCTTTTAATTTGTAGTACTGATCTTGCTTTTTGGCATGGATTTTATATTTTTATTTTTTTGAGCTTTGTGTGGCGTGTAACAATGCATTTGGAAGTATACATATGTGCTAGGGTTTATTGAATCGTTAAGTGTTGGTATGGCTTATGGTTTGTGGTCTAGGTGCTGAGGTTAAGGTTGGTGAGTGTGTTAAGGTGGACCCTGCCGGCGAATTCGAGGCATGCTTGCACCTTTCTCAGGTTAGGGTTTATGCGAGTCTTTTTCTCTTTTTGGTATGTTTATTATTTTTTTGTACAAAGTGGCTCACAGGTTTGTCGTGTGTAGGTTGCTCTTGGTGAGTCCAAGAAGGACAAACCGACCGAGCCTGTGCTCGTTTACTTGAAGGTTGACAACCAGAAATTTGTTTTGGGGACTCTTTCCCGTGATAAGTTTCCTCAAATAGCTCTTGATTTAGTTCTGGAGAAGGAGTTTGAGATCTCCCACAACTCAAAGAATGCCAGTGTCCATTTCTGTGGATACAAGTCATTCTTCCCTGATGAATATCCTTCAAGCTCCTAGATGATTATATTTTTGAAATTGTTGCAATTTAATGCTTTCCATGGTTCATGATTTTTAAATAGCATCTTATTTCCCTGATATAACTGCAGCTCCTTTAATTGAATGTATGGCTGTGAGCCAAATCGTGTCAACTGACCACAACCTAGTAGTAGCTTGATAGCTATTTTTGCTTAATCTTTCATTTTTTTCCCCTTAACTTTTTGATGTGTTTCCGCTGTTACTGAGGAGGATGATTTTTCAGGTTAGGTTCTAAACATTTTTGCTTGAACTTGTTACACATTATTGCATAAAGATTGAGTTTGTTACTAAAAATTTTTTGTATTTCATATACTTGGGCAGATGACACTGACAGTGAAGATATCCCACTGCCAATCACAGAAAATGGTACATTATTCGTCTCAATTTGAATTATTGTAGGCTGTGCATCAATTGCACAGGTAACTAATTAGTAATTATCTTACTTTAGGAAAACCTGAAGCAAAAGCTGAACCTTCAAAAGTTTCTCAACCTAAAAAATCTGATGCCAAGGCTAGTGCACCAGCAAAACAAGTGAAGGTTGTTGAACCAAAGAAAGATGAAGAGGAGGGATCTGATGACGATTCTGATGAGTTAGATGAATTTGGAAGTTCTGACGATGAGGTAACCAAGAAATTTGGGATTGACTCTTATTTTGCTGGACTCTTATTCTTTGTTAAGAGTAGTCTATATGTTGTCAAACATTGCTTTTGATTATTTTTACCTGCTGGGTATTGATAAGATTGTATTTATTTTACCTCCTGGGTGTTCAATATAGAAGTAATGTTTTTGATCATCGATTATAAAATTGTGGTTATTTTTCTTGCTGGCTTTTGAGATTATGTTATTGTAAATTTACGTCACTGATCATTCTAGATGGAGGATGCAAGTGACAGTGATGAGGAGAGTGAAAGTGATGAAGATGAAGATGAGGAAGAGACCCCACCTAAGAAGGTAATGTCTATATTTGTGTTTATTGTGTCTTAGTCTCTTTTTTTTCCCTTCACATAATTCATTATGCATGTGATTGCTTTATTATGAATTAACAATCTCTTCATTTGACTTTATACGTTTTGCAGGTGGATCAGGAGAAGAAGAGGCCCAATGACTCTGCATCAAAAACTCCAGTTCCTACGAAGAAAGCAAAAAATGCTACTCCTGAGAAGACTGGTGAGAGTAACTATCTGTGCTTTCTATATAATGTTGCATAGGTTTTCTATAAATTTGTATCTCTGGGATGCTTGGTTTTGTTGTAGATCTTTTTATGACCCATGTAAGTGCTTAAATTGAGTTTGTTCTCTGGTCAGTCATTCTCCTTATATAGCTTCCTGATAAGTACCAATAATGTCTGCTCAAATTTCTGCTTTCAGATGGTAAGAAAGGTGGACATACAGCAACTCCTCACCCAATGAAGAAGGTTGGAAAGACTCCCAGCAGTGAAGGCAAGGACAAGACTCCCAAGTCTGGCGGACAATTCTCGTGCAAAAGTTGCAGCAAGTATGAACTTAACCGAACTAAAATTATGTTGTTTTGCGAAGCTGGATTATGATTTACTCTCTTCTTGCTTTATCCAGGAATTTCAACTCTGAGGGTGGTCTCCAACAACATAACAAGGCCAAGCATGGTCAGTGATATGGCGTTGTTAGCTGATTCAGGTGTTATTTTTGCCGGATGTATTACAGTGAGTAAGCTAAGGACATTAGGTATCTGTCCTCACATTTTGGCCTAGTAAGTCGTAAAAGTGTTTAAGGTGTACGCATTGTTGAAAGTTTTGTTTGACATTGCTGGGCGTCACAATTATTGCCTCGAGTTACTGCATTCAGATGTTTCGTTGCTGATGTTTTATTTTATTTTATTTTTTTATCTTTAAAATTTGTGCCATTGGGGCGGTGGATATATATTAAAAAATTTTCGCACATCTGCTTTGATCTTGGATCGTAATCACCTTCACTAATTATTCAAATTATCGTCAATGAACAATGGTTTTAGAAAAAAAATAATTTTCAATGTTTTAATTTCTTTCTTACGTGGTTTTCTAAGTTTGACTGAGTGCTGTCAAAGTTTGTGGTTATTGGTCAGAAAGGTGAGTCTTTCACACCTTGACATTGCTTGTGGGTTGTCTTGATCAAAGACAATATGAAACTTGTTTTCGGTTTAGAGAATTTCGTTATATTTTATGGCCATATTAACTGGGAAGTTGTCCTTAGTGGAATTTTTTCTAGAAGTATTTTTAGACTCGAATCTGTATTTTGGGCCAACTTCACTTTGAACGAATTTCAAAAACTTAGTTCATGTTCAAAATAATATAAATGGCCATTGTTAATAGTAAACGGCTGGGCGGTAATTTTGATGTTTTTGGTTCACCTGTCAGTTATTTTAAATTTACTTATTAATTCTTACGACGGACGTGGTAAGTTGTGTTTGAGGCTGGAAATTGTTTAGCTATTTGGAACTTTTAACATTTGGAAAAAGTTAAAATACGAAAGGCTGATAAGCGTTAACGTTATAGAATTTTAATGAATTGTGTATGTGTATGATGATTAATGACTGATTTCTTTCTGATATAGTTTGCGTTCATCCTCTTCCTGCGATGTCAGCAAATCCAAATAGCTTCCAACTGCAAGTTTGTTTGGTTTTAAATTTCGGTTGAATTTATTTGTAAAATATTTGAAAGTTGAAATTAAAGGAATGAAGTCTCAAAATTTGAATTTTTTTTTGTTTCAAAGTAATATTTAAATAGTAAATTTATAAGAATAATTTATCTGGACAATATATTAGCGAGTAGCTAATCTAAGGTGATAGGGTGAAAACTGTATTTCTCAACGCTTGGCAATGTTGCACATTGCAAAATTGTCCACAGCAATATTTCTGTGTAACTTGGCTTTGGCTAACGCCAGTGAATGTTTGGGGTCGAACCAAACACACGAACAGTGCTTTCGAAGGTCCTCAAAACATAAACTGAAATCAACAAAACATAAACTGAAATCAATCAAACATCCTTCAAGAGCACCCCGAACTTCTACAGTAAACTGAAATCGGTTCAATGGCCATGTTCTTTGACGCAGGAATGCATGAACCCGCAAAATTCATTGCAGAATGCAAGACGGTGCACAATTATATATATATTCGGTCAGAAGATGATGCAATTAAAAATTTGACCAAAAAAGGGTAAAACAATCAGGAGTGACGAAATTGATTGTTCATTTGTCTTCAATTTAATGTATCGCGGTGATCAATGATCCTCACTACAGAAGTATCCCGTACAGAGTTACGTGCACCAACAGCAAACCAACCGCAGTAACCAGCATGCATGAGCTGTGAAATGTTAATTAATTCCCAGTTGAGAATGGGAATAATACCCCTAGGCAGGTCAATATATAAACAACTGCAGTAATTTACAAGCCTGCAATTATAATTCTAGCCAAAATAATTTAAGGCTATTCTCCAGTCAGTGACGGACGAGGAACTGCAAAGCAACCACAACCAACTATGAGGGAAGAAATTGACATGGGTGCTAATAAGGAAAAATAATTTTGGGAAATAAAAGATGACATGTATTCTTAGCCTACTAAAGAGTGCAACAGAACTAGCTTTCATGATATGTGTTGAAAACATTGCTCATAGGGTTTTTGCAGATTAGTATTAGCCAACTAACAGTCTAAAAATTAGCATATTACATTCTTGTTGTCGATTATTATTAAATTTGGGATGAAAATGAGAAGAAACAAAACCAAGTTAACGCGTACGGGAATGAGATTTTGCCAACTAGGATAAATTGCTGTTGGTGCTATGGTAGAATAAAAAAGCGGGTTTGCCCGAGAGGTTAAGGGGGAAGACTTAAGATCTTCTGCACATAAGTGCGCGTGAGTTCCAACCCCACGGCCAGCACTTTTCAATCCTCAATTTACATATACTTATAGATTATTACTTTTAGGATTTAACTCTTACTTTTGAAAAATGTATACGTACTTATTTGATATATATGAAACACAGAAATAGAATACGACACAGATAATAAGACACACCAAATTTAAAAAATTACAGAACATGGACATGACATATATATATGTAATTTTTTTTATTTTGTTATATAATAAAATAAAATGATCCAATAACACAGGTCCAATTAAATAATTAAGGTTGATTTTGGACTCATATTAGTATTAAAATTTGAAAAAAAATAAAGAAACCAACTCAGGCATGTCTATGGAGTATCCAAGCTGTGTTAACAATGAATTAGAACAATGTCCAGCTTTGTTCGGTATGTGTATGAGCTCAAAAAATTATTATTTTTAATTAGACATGTGTCCAACACGTATCGTATGGGTGTCGGACACTGATACGTGTTCGACACACAGACATGCCACCAAATCAATGTGTCCGTGCTTCTTAGTTTGATATGAAATATCACGTAAACTCACTTTTTATGTTAAATGGGGTGTGGATCCCTTTAATATAACTCCTTACTCTTATATCAAAATTGTTCATTTGTAAAACATGTAAATAATATCACTTATAAAATGCACTTTTAATCCTATTTTAATTCCAACATTTTATATTTCTCTAATATATTATTTTTTAAATATTTTTTGAATTCTAGATGTTATTTTTATATTTCTTCATTATTATATCACTTCTATATGTAATTGCTTATTTGTGAAACATGTACATAGTATGAGTTACAAAATGTACTTTTAATCCTTTTTTAATTCTGAATATTATTTTATATTTCTACAATATTTTATTTTTTTAATCTAACTGTTTATTTGTAAAACATATATGTAACCAACTAATAAATCAATTATAAAAATTATTGCACAGTTATATATTTATTTGAAGACTAAATTGTGTTTAGTACATTTGTGCCATTATGATAATAAATTGACTAGTAAATCAATTACAAAGATAATTGCACACTCATACTCCACCTTTAGTTGTGTTTGTGTTGTCAATAGGCTTTCATAATCTCTTTTTAATTTCGTTATGCTTTGATGGTTCCTTTTACCGCGTGCACTTATCTGTAGACTATAGAATTTAAAGTCATATATATACCTTAAAAAAGTGGATCCGAATAAACCTACAAAGTGATTCAATATCAGTTATATTAAACTTTCATGCGTTCATTAGTTGAATTTGTATTGAAGTGCAAATGTAGAAGTGTGTGCAAATTGGCCCCTTTTTTCAAAGTGATTTAGTTAATCATGGAAGTAAAAGTATATTACTACAAGATGTCTAGTATAAAAAAAATCTTCAAAACATAAATTAAACTTATTATTATGATCATTATACAGCATTAGATACTAAGCAATAAAACAAGGATGATTTGGCACCATTAAGTTGTAAAGATTTGTACATGTTAACATTTTTCACTCAAGAACTTTGGTTCAGAACATAATTTTTGCTATTCTCACAGCTGCCAAGTAGCCAGCTCAGAAGAATCAATCTCGAACATTACCTAGCAATAAACTAAACAATATCGATATATAATATAATAGGAGTAGGAGACAGCTACTTCACAATACACTGTACTGTAATAACTGGCACATGAACATTTTATTATGCGCATTTGTCTCAACTAGTCTTTGTTGTTTCACATTTAAAATTGTGGTTTCCCCAATAAATACCTTGACCTGGCCTCAGCCATTAATATTAGAAAAAAAATATTAGCTTCAATTCTCTTCTTGCTATATCGGTTTAAGTGAACAATCCAGCAATTATTGCCACCCTGCTCACCTATTTTTTAATCATCTCATCACGTGATGAAGCACATCAAGTCAAAAAGATCATACTCAGTCTTGCTTCTGATTCCTTCCCAAAACTAATTAATTTTAAGGAACGCTTCCAAAAAACATGCATCTTCTAAGGATATTGTGCTTCAAAATTGACTTAATAGAAGAATGGGACTACCATATTTCCCATTAAACAAAAACGCAAATTTTTTCTTTTCATTACCAATTTATGAGATTGCTAATTAATTAGCACAAGAAGTTAGCCAGCTGGTATGTCTATGTGTTTTTCTATTACATATATAGTATCAATTATCAAATGATCCACGGCAATCAATTACAGCCACAAGAATACTGCAGTGTTATAATATTGTCAAAATGCTCATAACTCAATGCTTAGCAATAGGACCACGTTATTATACATGCATAAGATCTGATGTTGTATTTAAATAGGAAAAAAAACCATGCAATAGATCTGAAGAAATTTTATGACATGGAACGAGGGCTGAGGCCCAACTTTGCTAATAAGGGTCAAAGGTTAATGCTCTTGCCTTAAGCATCGATATAGTGTGAATAATTGGTCGTTCCTTTGACAAATTAGTTCTATCAAGAATAGTTTCAGAAGGGGAAAAAAAAATTGATGTTGGAAGTTTCTATTACACAAAGTGGGCGATCACTTACACATTGTTTAAACTAATGTTGGCCCCTCCAATCATCTTAAGAAACTTAATTTGATGCCCTCACTTGATTCTACTTTAAAGTATTCATACTGAGATTAGATCGCATGTGCATACATATTTTACTCCGGTGATAAAATAAGATTACTTTTGCTGATAAAAAAAGATAGGGAGGGTTTTCACAAACATGTCACTTTGGCTTGAAGTCACAAAAATGACAGTTCATGTTTCTTGCTATGATGGGGTTATATGATTGGGCGCGAGATGCATAAGGGGAAACATGAACATGTTTCTAAAATGGTACTTTTCTTAATCTTTTATGGAAAGCCCAAGGGGTACTTTGATATTAAAAAGCATCATGCTTAGAAAATATTAGTTGTTAAAGGTTGCAATTGGGTTATGATTGAGCCTATTGCATTAGGACAAATGGGCTTGAGTACATTGGATACTTAACGCACGTGTTACTGATTCTAAGAGCCTGTATTTGATGGTGTGGCTCAGCGAGTATAACTAACAGAACATGCTCAAGTGCATGTGATCTTAGGCCAACTAGAAAACAGCATGTGATCTCTCCTATCCAGTTATCCTAGTTTTTATTTTATACGGCATGGAATAGAAGATAAGAACAAAAACTGAATGAGGGTATCCCATGCTTTTACCTAATAAGACATCTATTAAATAATTAGATAAGTGAATAAAAAAAAAGAGGGTGGTCCTCTTTATGGCAATTAAAAATGAATTGATTTGAGTACTTCTGACATTTTCCAATTGTTTGCTTTAGTTGTTCTAGTAAAGTTGAGAAATCAATAAGACTGTAGCTTGTATGAAAAGAAAGCTAGAGAAGAATCTAGCGGTAACATTAATGTCTACATAATTCTAACACTAGATCTTGAACGCGGGGAAGAGGCATAAGCCTCTGTTGGAGAGAGTAAGATAACTTGCAAGTACTAATGTAGTAACCAAATGGCCTGAAAATTGCTGGTGTTAAATGTGAGCATATTTAGGCTTTAGAAATCAAGTTTGCTTACAGTAGAAGAATCAAGTTTGCTGTGGAGGAAGAATCATTATGAAGCACTTATTCATCTCAGACTAATCAACTCCGTCTTCCCACTTCTCAGTAAGTACTATTGCCCTGGAAGCAGTACGTGATTACACAACATCAATAAAATTCATTCCTCATGAAAAAAATTTGACAAACAAACATGAATTATGAGTTCATCTTTTATCCACCACATTTATTTGGCTCAGACTATGGATAAAAAAATTAGAGGAACCAAGAAATAAATAACTGTAAAATCTCACAAAAAACAATCTATGCAAACAAAACAACATTATCTACTTGCTGACTCTAATTTAAGAGCATATTAGTACATCTCCTTGGTTGTCCTTAATTGAGCATGTGTGATGCATTCCGGAGGCACCCTTTGCCTGTGATTTCGTTTGGACCTTCTTCACTGAAGGTAGGGAAATCTTGGGAATAACTTCTTTTTGCCCCAACATGAAAATAATCTGCTCTAAATTAGCTGTAGATTTTGGTACAGCGCTTTGTTGCTTGAAGAAATCAGTTCCCCCCTTTATATAGAGGAGACAAACTACAAAAGATATGGACACAACACCAGTGAAATTTTAAGTAACTCGAGATGCTGGCTCAACAACGCCTTTAGACGATGGTACCAACATAACCAAATCCTACAATTGAGAAGGTTATGGTCTGAAGGAATAGGTACACAAAGTAGTTGTTCTTCCCATGCACAAAGTCATAGCATCCACAGAGGAAAAGGAATGCAGCAAATCCAAGTTCCAACACGTTAAGTCTGTTAAGGTTCAACAACAAGTAACAAAAAAAAAAAAACATGTTAGCCAAAGAAGTTTGGAATGAAACAGATATTGATAGTAATTAGAATACTAAAAGTAAAGAAAATTATACTGAGTCCAGCCGAGTATGATTTGTCATATGGGACAAAGGAAGTATATTCCAATTTTCTTTAGTTCTAAATCAGTGTCATACAATGTCAAGTTCACCATATAATAATTTTAATCACGTGGCTCTTGCAAAACCTTGTCATGGGCAAATGACAGAAACATAAGAATGAATTCAGAACAAAGAAGAATCTCCAAGTACATTATATTCAAAAGAGTAGTGTTATTTATACTCATGGGGTGTGGGACACTGAGTCGACTCACACTCCATCTACTATTGGATGGGACAGGGAGCCCATTTAAGTAGATCCATGCCCCATTTAATGATAGATGGTATGTGAATCAGCATGGTGTCCCACACTTCATGAGTACAATTATCATTTCTCTTGTCAAAAACATATTTTTACCTACCAAAGAATCTTTACTATTACGATGAAGCAAAAACCAAATTAGCCACATTTGTTGACATATTATTCCCCCAGCAATTATTAATTTAATTGGAAGGCCATCTCGAACCTGCCTCAATCATAATGCCAGGTTGTATTGATGAAAGTCCAAAGCTTCAAACAAACAGTGACAAAAGTGGGACATAGAAAGAACCAGGAGAGCAAAGAGATGGAGAAGTTGAATTAATAATGCCAAGATGAGGATAGAATTATCTTGTTTGAAAAAGAAACACTGACCTTTCCACAAACTTGGACCGAGTTTTCTTGACTGCTTTTGTGACAGTGGTCTTGTTCTTGGCAGCATCTCCTCCTGCTTTGTTCTTGTTATTGACAGAGTCACCAAGTTTTTCAGTAACAACCCACTCGTTAGCTCTCCCAGCTTCTAGCAGACCTATGAAGGTTGCCTTGGTACGGTGCAAAGACATCACATTCTCAAAAAGGATCCAATAAAACAACAAGTGAATAGACCTGCCGAAGTTTCAAATGGATTTTAGAACAAATTTAGGGACTAAAACTAAGATATGATATGGCAGATAAGAGTTTAATTTTGATGCATTAATAATGTAAGAAAGTTTTACATTAATATTCAATTAAATTTATTATGCATGTTACTTTTCAAGTAGTGGATGTGATAATCATCTATGTTTACTGAGATGGACAATACATGATTATATGATCATGTAAAATACTCTCACTACATTAAAATTAAATCCAGTTATAAATTAAGAGAGAGAGAGGAATCAGACCTTGGTGTTCCTACTGAATTGAGGATGGTGATGATGGAAGGAATATAAACAGCTCCCCATATTGGAACAGGAACCTCAGGGATCAAAATTGTGAGTGGAAGCACCACACAGTAGAAGAAGAAGGTGACCATGTGGGCTATGATCTTACGAACAAAGAAGAAGCTGTATATAACGTACACTTTCTTCCAGAATTTCACTTTCTGCACGAATGTTGCACCAAATCGAACATTAGAATATATGGAAAAAAGTCAGAAACTAATTCGTTACCATTTTTTACAATCACCCTTTTCCCCTCCTATATGCAGTATATTGTTATTGTATTGAAGATGCTGACCTTGTTCCTTACAATCTCCATCACCATTTTGCGGAACAGATTGGCAGGACCACAAGACCATCGGTGTTGCTGGAAGCGGAAGGCTCTCAGAGTACTTGGAAGCTCACTTTTCGCCTACACATAAATAGTTTGGTTTTGGAAAATTAAATTAAAAAACAGCCACTATTATTAACAAGGTTGTAATGATAAATATCACACTAAGCATGCATGTATTATATATATAATTGAGTTTGCAATCCATATATATTAAGGTGTACCTGGAGGTCTCCAAGGTACAAAAATTTCCAGCCCCTAAGACTGGCACGAACAGCAAGATCCATGTCCTCCACTGTTGTTCTGTCTTTCCACCCTCCTGCTTCATTGATAGCAGCAATTCTCCAAATACCTGCCGTCCCTGCATTTTTGATTAACAGCAATTGTGTTAATGATCATTGCAATGAAGCTTATTTATGGTTTATTTTGATCCCTGAAATTATATTTGTGTTTTATTTAGTCTCTAAAATTAATAAAGTATCAATTTAGTCTATAAATTTCCCATAAATGGTTCGAGTTAGTCCCTATAGTAGGTAAGGTTTGTGAGCTTGACTCGTCAAAAATATAAATTTAAATCACTTTTTATAACTTCAGAAACTAAATTGATATTTTCTTAGTTTTAGGGACGAAAATGAAATACGCATATAATTTTTCGGACCAAAATCAACCTTTTACTCCAATGAAGCTATGCAATGGCATGCAACACTATTATCTTATAGTATGTAAGAGTAGGTGATGCACCACTGCAATGTTTGGAAGAGTATAACTATGTTAAGCTGATTGAATTACCATTGAATCCAAAGAAAGCATGAGTGGCTGACCCAACTTCTTGCTCCACTGTGAAATGGTAATCCAGGGACATTTCTTGCATTCTTGTCAGCAAACACTCGTCAGCATTCACTGTCACAAATCCAAGTTGAATGAGTAAGAGAAAATCCAGAAATTGTTATTTGCAATCGTTTTATCATGATCAAATTTAGGATTAAAAGAAAAAGGAAAAAGAAGAGAGAAAAAAAAAGCAATGTGGAATGCTTAAGTGCTTTAGAATATCCAAATTTGTTATCTTACCAAACTCATAATAAACAATGTAATATAAAATTACACTGTCAACTAGTATTATAATTCATATATTATCACAATTTAAAAAATGATAAAAGAACAAATCCTACCTAAAAGTTCACGAAAGCAATTTAGTTTTTTTGTCCTCACGTGATTCAATCAGTTACATGTGCCACGTAATAGATGCAAGAGGGATAAGTGAAAGTGTCGGCAGCCAAGGACGAGGTCCACCCATTTGGCACATGGTACGCCCCCACAACACAACATTATTATACAATTTCTTTTTACTCTGAATCGTAAAAAAAGAAAAAAGAAAAAGGGCAATAAAAAACGATTAAAAAATTGATAAAATTACCACGAAAGCACGTGAGGAAGTGGGTTTGCTGGATTAATGGATTTGGAACTTCAGAATGGATGCGTTACTCAAATGACAAATCTGATATTTGATCAAAGCCAATCAAATGACAAATCTGCTCCATCTTTCATCTTTATTTTGCAAAACAAAACCGGCCCCGAGGCTAAGTGCTGTTTTAATCCAAAATGACAAAACTAACCCTTTACGCCACGCACACAACAGTGAACATTCCACCGACGACATTGTGTGACCGTCACCCCCCGCAAGATCAAGACACCACCTTTTGTGAACATACTATTAGAATTTGTGATTTTTCAGTGATCGTAGTGCCACCCAAAATAAATGTTCACTTTCATTCATATTCATACACCCCACATAAGATTTTTTTTTTCTTTTTAAATAGATTAAAACTATTATCGTTATGCATGGCTAAACTAGGCTGCTAGTATTGGTTTTTTTGCTTGTAACTGTTATTTTTGTTATTTTAATTGGGGGCCATAATTAAACCTGGGTGAGGCAAACAAAACAAAGCTTGATAGTGAAGGTGGCACAAGGAGGGGCTCATTGGTGGTCCCACCAACTTACTGATGCGTTTATTTTCCTTGGACCCCTTCCCCATTCTTCTGCGCCCCAGTCAGGTCACCAGACAAGGGCAAACTATACACTGCACAAGCTCTCAAAATCAACTAAAACAACCCCTTATTTAAAAACAAAAAACAGAGAAAGAAAAACTAGAATTAGTTGTCACCGACACCTCGAATTCTCAAATTCCTCACCCAAGTCGTGCAAAAATGAAGTTAACCTTGGTGTCAAAAAATAAGAAGAGAGATCTTGAGCATTTTGATACATTAAGATGATATTTATACTACAATTTAGAGAAAAAGTAATAGAGTGATTATTATTATTATTGTTTTTTATAAATAAACGTCAGACAGAAAAGACTAAGTAAGAATTTAAGATTGACCGTGGCAGTGTTTAGTGGGTTTAGTGTTTAGCGTGTTTAGTTTACCGAATCTCCAACGAGCTTGAACAAGAGCAATCTGAGGGTTGCCAACCAAGAAGGGAACCGCACGCCTCAGGAAATCTGGCTCTGGCCTGAAATCAGCATCGAAGATGACCACGTACTCGCAGTGCTTCACGTAGCTTCGTTTCAAGCCTTCTTTCAGTGCACCCGCTTTGTAACCCCCTCTGGTCTCTCTTATTTGGTACGTTATGTTTATCCCTTTGCTTGCCCATCTCTGGCACTCCATCTCCACCATTTGCTGATCCAAACAAAACAGAACACACCCCATCTTCTCAATTCACCAATAATAATAATCAATAGTACAATATACTATCCAAATAAATCAATTCCGCAACGTTCATTCAAATCATAAATACACTATAATATGTATCATATATAGCAGCACACATGATGGAGTCTTGATTTTTACTTAATCATGTGCTAACAATGAATGATGAACCTACCACCACTGAAGAACTTGACATTAGACACAAAATAAAATACCAAAAATTTATTAACATTAGTGCAATGATGACATAGTAGCTATTAGCATGATGAGCGTGTACCTTAATGGCGGGGTCAGTGGAATCATCGAGGACTTGGATCACGAGACGGTCAGAAGGCCATGAAAGATTACAAGCTGCTCCAATGGACACTTTGTAAACCTGCGCCACCCAACCAACACAACACACAATCATGCATCATAATCATAGCCAACCACCATCAACTTCAAACTTCAAAGTCCTTCTCCTTTTACATTAACCCAGAAACATAAAAAGAACCAACAGACAAAAACAAAGTCACCTATACCTCTCTCTCATTGAACATTGGGATTTGCACTAAGACTGTGGGGAAGTTGGAGCTTCCCAACTCCACATCGTCCTGGATGGGCTCGTAGTTGTAACGCTTTTCTGGTTTCTTCCAGAAGAGCTTGACCAGGATGATGACCACACCCATGTAGAGCCTCTCCATGAAGAGCATCAGTGCCATCACAAGGCATATGATCACACTGAGCTTCAACAGAGGGACTATCAATGGCGCCTTTATACCCTCCCAGATCATCTGAATCTGCCCAGCTATGTCGTAACTCACCCCTTGGATTGAGTCCGGGATGAACACTTTTGGTTGTTGTGAGGCCTCATCCATTGTTGTGGATTGGTATACTCAAACTGAAAAAGAAAACGGAAGAAGAAGGAAAGAGTGATGAGGTGTGTAATTGGGTGTGTGTGAGAACAAAGGGTATAAATGGAGGTATAATGTGGCTTGATTTGGGAGGTGATTGAACTGGCTATGAGCTTTCAAAAGCTCAGATTCATGTAATTTGCAGACTTGGAAAGGTGGTTTTATTTAACTATTTATTTCATATCATATATGCATGATGATGAATCTCTCCCTCCTCCACCCCACATATGGAAAAGAAGACAATGCACTAACTCTTGTCTCTCGGACTCACACGGGGTGGTGCCAAGGAATGCTTGTGTTGTGTTTCTTTCTATCCAGAGAGTGAAACTCAGACAGAACCCAACAGAGGCATCCCAGGCAAAGACAGGGTGTGTGTGTGAGAGAGAGAGAGAGTGGGAGAGAAGGGGGCAATTGATGGAGAGAGAGAGGGGTTACTTTATAGTGAGATTTTGGTGAAATAATACTATTTTCACATTCATAAAATAAATATTTATTTATACACGTATTTTATAATTATTAAATATAATAAATATTAAATATAAATAAAATTATTATCATAATTATAAAATAAATATTTAAATAAATATTTATTTTTTTAATATGAAAATATCATTACATATTTTATGTTAGATTTGCTTTTACTGTGTTTCTATTTTATTACTTTTTTCTCTCTCTCTTTTTTCCCATTTTTCTCTCTTCAGCGTTGAGATGGAGTTCCCTTTTTGGTCAGTGGAAAAAGCTGCGGTCCACTGCTTGGGCTCAAGTTAACTGTTTCCTGCTCTACCTTGTGGATTTTTACTTTTGAGTCTGATCTGCTTCCTATGATTGAGGAAATAATACTACCAAAGGGTTTTGCTGTCATTTCACCAGAAAAATGAGAAAAGAGGATGGATTTTTTTTTTTTTTTGGGCTACGGAGGATGGATATTTGTTTGGCTGTTGATGAGTAATTTGCCAGGAGAAAAGGAGTAAAAAAAAGATAATAATATCATCCTAAGAAAAGACGCAAATGCCCATATGCACTGCATTTATTATTTTCTAATATTCTTTCATAAAACGGGAACTTTCATAAGTAAAATGCAGATATGGAAAAATATCAGACAGCTTGTAATGTTTTATTTCCAGGCTGACAGAGTGATTTATATGGATAAATAACTTTCTTTTTATGGTATATGCATAAATGCCTTTAAAAAAATAAAATTCAAATAAAGCAATAACTGAAGGATTGAGTCGCTTCCTTATACCAAAATTAATTAAAAATACATACGACCAAGTTCTGGACTTGATACCAATAGATGGTCGATTAGAATAGCAGATGTTTTATCTTTTTAACCAGAGGTCTCAATTCCAGTTTTAGATATAAAATAATCAATGTCGAGAGAATTATATTTTCTATAGAATCTCAATGCTTGAATAGAATTACTTTCAAGAAGAGAATATTTATGAGTGGTTGTCTTGTCTGTTTACATAAAATGATGGACAATCAAGATTTTACAAAACTGCAACTAATTAGTATTAAAAAATTACGGTTCAAATATTTTAATTATGTAAATACTTCGATAATATATACTTGCTGGGCTTATAAGATATTTATTTTTAATTCTTTAAAATGCACTATTAAGATTTCACATTAGGTAATTAATTTTTGGAGTTGAATAAATCTAAGTTTGTTCTTAACTGTTATAAAATATCCGAGCATGAACTAGTATGTTATCAAATGTAACCAAGATTGTTCATATTGTTGGGTCTAATTGGCAAAAACCCGATCAAAATTCAATCCTGGTTGTCTTAGGTATTGCAATTTCGAACCCAAAGGCCTAACACTCGCCCTGTAGGCCTAACACTCCATGTCCATAAGAACCAATGAGGTGAGCCACAAGTGAACGATGATATGTGACAATGATATCCTATTTACCACCATGAGCTCAAATATGCTCTCTTGAAGTCAATTTGACATATGTATAATAAAATAAGAGTTAATAGTATAAGATGAGATAAACTTTAATATTATATAGTATTTGGTACAACAATATATTAGATATTATATTTTATTTTTTATAATATCATCATTTATTTGTAAATAATTCTAAGATTATAAGTAAATATTAAATAAAATTAAATAATAAAAAATGGGAAATATTTATTAATTATTAAAATATAATTTTCAAATATTTTATTTATGTAAATATTTGTTAATTAAAATTTAATTTATATTAAATGTTATTATTTATGTTAATATTTTATAATTATTTATTATTTCAATAAATTATATAAATAAAAAACATACTATTTCATATATTTTAATATTTTATATTTTTAATCAAAATTATTTAAACTTAAATTATTGATCATTAATTTTATATATTACATATTATTTATTTAAAATATTTATTTCTTATTAAATATTTATTATTTTATTATGTATAAACTGAATTGATACATATATTATTTGTACTTATTTATTATAAATAATTTTATTAAAATTATTTTTATTTTGATAGATTTATTTTATTATTATGTATTTAATAATTATATTATTTTAATAAAATATCTTAAAAATAAAAGTAATCTTATATGTTAAAAGCTAATTAAGTTTAATCTGACCTTCCTATACTGTACTAAATTATACAACATTTTGACATATAAGAAAATTATGATATATAAACTTTTATAATAAATTAACATTGCCTATAACAAACAATAGATAAGGGCATAACGTAGAGTATTAACTTATATTATCATGCTTAATACATCATACCAAACGCATCCTTAGACAGATTATATTTGGGTAATAAATTGTTTTTCTATATTCTTATATGATTTTTACTCATGTGCTTAATTATGTGAGGTTTTGTTTTTGCATTGATTTTTTGTTGATTTGTTTGTTCTCATAAGATTGTCGTGGTTGTGATTGATTTTTTTAAGATATATCTATTTTTTCTCTTTTTAAAACTTTGGATGACTCAAACATCCGAACCCAACGAACTCGATTCTATTAATTTACTTCCAATTCTATAAAGAAAAATTATAAAATTAACCTAAACCAATCTAATTAGTTTTGATTTATTTGAATTTATTTTACCCATAAAACCAAGCCAGTCCTACTATATTACCTCGCCATCTTGAACCATTTGTTATGATAATTCAAAAGCCTTCTGAATATTGGAGTCTTACTTACCACATAAGTCATCATGGCACAAAATGTTAAAAATAAGTAAATCAAAAGAGACATGCTAACTGCCAAGTCCGATTTTTCTTAGGACAATATATCGGGCAAGGATAAATGCATATAAATTTTCCTTATATATATATATATATTCTAAAATTTATTCTTAGTAATTTAGAAGGGTAGCTCGTATTATTCACGCATCTTTCTTTTTTCTTTTTTGTTACATTCACATATTTTTCTTTATCAAATTGTTGACGTATAGAGATTTAAGTAAAGACCGTACATTAGAATCACAATAAATTAGTAACGGATCCTTAACGTATGAAAAGGAAATCATATATTATTTAAATCCCTTAACACAAGATATAATAAGCATTATAGACAAATAGAGATAATTATACAGCTTCCAATAATATCAGAGACTTACTGTTTTTCTTAGTTTGTGACTTCTGAAAGAGACCTGCGTTTTGGTCTATATATGAAGGGAAAAAAAAATAGACACGTCTTGAAGATCGATCTGGGGGCTATTTTACACAAATGAGACAGGAGAAGTAGGGACAGGCTTGTCTTTCAATAATGTAATGAACCCACGTTGGAGATCAGAAAAATCTTTAATTTTGTGATATATAATTCCTGCTCTCAATAATTAAGAGCAAGGCCAACATGCGCTGGGAAAGGCAGGCAATACCGATAAATGGTCTACATACCCTTCATTACTTGCTCTCCCCTTTTGCTCCCACCCTTTAAATTCCATTGATTCCCAGTTTCCCACCACTTTAATGGTTGTTTAAAAGCTGCTTCACACTTGCCATCTCAATTTCTGCTACTCATGTTAAACCAATAATAATAATATTTTTGAAAGTCTACCTCTTCATTAAACAATACAAAGGTAAAGCATTAGGATTTTCATAGGATAATTTAAAACATTTATTATCATGTTTTTTTTTATCGAGGTTAAACTGATTAAACAAAAATTGTAATCTGTCCATATGAATTCAGGACAAACTGAGGTCCCAAACTACCAAAAATTGTGAAAGTGAAGGACACCTATACAAAAAAAAAAAAAAAAATTGATGACAAAGAACAATAAAAGTAAATAATAAATACCAAGATTGTGTTTTATTAATTTTTATGTATATATTTTTTATGGACATTTTTTTATGTATATATTTCACAAGTAAAAAAAAAACTGCAATAATTCAAGTTTTTGGAAAAAAATGACTAACCATATAATATCAAAGTTTTTATGGCCAAATAGTTCAGATTTTTGTTACCTCTTAAAGTCAATATATGCAATTTTTTTTATCTATCTAATAACTTAAGTTTTATAAAAAGATAAAAAGAAGGGTAAATCACACTAACCTCTACTAAGGTTTGTGAAAATTCAATTCACATCCTTCTAGTTGTCCACCTTACACTCACACCTCCTTTGCTTGTCAAGTTTTAAGTATTTATATTATAGTCACATTCTTTATTTATAGAATACCGTTAGTAAACTCAACAGAATGTCATTTTTATGATATTAATTATTTTTTTAATTAATAAAAATATAAAAATATATTTACCCACTCTATTAAATTTAAGAGTATTTTTATAATTTTATTAATTGGGAACAGTTAATTGGGAACACTATTTTATGAATAAAAAGTGTGACTGTAATATAAATACTTAAAATTTGACAAGTAGAGGGGTATAAGTATAAGATGGACAACTAGAAAGGGTGTAAGTTGTATTTTCTCAAACCTCAGGGGAGGTGAGTATAATTTATCCTAAAGAGAGTCAAGAGCACCTTATTATTTATTTATTTATTTTTAATTATAATGAAAGAGTAACATAAAAGTAAAATGTATAATAGGGGGAGCGTGTTTTCGATGAAGATTTACGTTCTTAAATTTTTTCTTCGGTAAAATTTGTTGGCTTTTTTACTGTTAACTTATTTTTGGTTTTTTATAAAAAAAGGTTCATAACTTGGTTCAGGTAGGGAAAGAACACGGAGAAAGAGTTTGAATAACATATTTTTATTAAGGAATTTGAATAACATATAGTCATATGCCAATCAGTATTATATCGAATTTATTACGTACGAATTCAATTTTTAACTCTATTTTTACTCTCTTGTCAATCAAGGCTATCTTAACACTTACACTTTTCTTGGTAGGATCGGAGGAGACTTACACATTTTTTTTGTTTTGGAAAAAACAAAAGGTAGATGAGAGAATCCTTGACAGCTGAAAGCCCGAAACTAATTAAACCATTAGCATTTTTTTTTTTGTTACAATTAACATTTGACTTAATCTAGACTTAAATATGTTCTAATTACCAAAAAATAGATAAATTTTGATTTTGATTGTTGAATTTATTTTTTATTTGGTTTATGTCCAAACATTATTTAAATCACTTGATTTTCTGCATAAAAAAAATTTGCTTGGTTTTAATCCCTGTCAAGTATGATTATTAACTATCATATTAGATTAAATGACCTTATCTTTCATTAATCAATTTCAGTGTTTAATATATAATTTTGACGACAATGACAAAAGCAAATAGTTTTAGAAATGTTTAGACTAAAATCAAATAAAAAAATTTTGGGAAACAAAACTGATTTTTGTTTATTTTTGTTGGATAAAAAAAATATTTAAGCCATTAATTTATGAGTTTAATTTTGATAAATTAATAATATAAACATATTTTTATATTGTTATCTAATCAAATCTTGTCATTTACATAATTTTTTTGACCAATGAGTATAAAAAATCATCTTTGTAGATATAACAATATATAATTGGATGGTAATATATAAAAATTTTACATAGAAACTAAACTTATTTTATTATATAAAAATAGAAATTTCAAGTGATATCTTTCAAAGACTTTAATTTTGATATATATACAATGTGAAAAACTTTTATACTATCATCCAATAAAAATATTTTATTTTCTTGACTTTTAAGAATAAACCATTATGGGTTTATGGCTTATTTGTAAATAAATATGATGATTAAATAATGGTATAAAAATATTTAATATTTATAAAAAAAATTAATGTCACATTACCACTGCATTAAAATTATTGTTATCATTATTTTGCATGCGTGTGTGTTTTGTCGATAACGGATTACAAATACATATCAGAAGAAAAAAAAAGGGAAAAAAAGTGCAAACAGGTATTATTTGAGTCCCTAATAGCACACACTTAAGTACATAACAAACATATACAACAATGGAGTAATAAATAACAACTACAATCAATAAATTCTGTACTTGGCACCTAATAAATATTTTAACTACTTTATCTAATAATATAGATGGATGTTTGGATTATTTAATTTGTTTATTATCATTTTCTGAGTTTGATGTGGCTGATCGTTGTTTGTATTCACATTTATATTCGTTTTCTCTGAAACAATTTGATAATGAAAACAACCAAGACAAGCAGCATCTCGAAATATATGATCATTTGGGTTCGATTCTATAATGACTAGCTAAATGTATTTTAAAAAGTCTAAAATGAATTGTATGCACTTATATAATTTCAAGTTGTAATAGGATATTGTATACTTCGAATTAATTGCCAAGAATGACAGATTTTGAACAGGGCAAAGTACCAATAAACGATGATGAGTCGACGAATGATTAGTCACGCGCATATTAGTTCAATTAGATAATTAACGAAGCTTTGAAAGGGACATTAATTGCTCGTACGTACTGTGTTAATCCTATAGGCAAAGCGTTTGACTTCGTTATTGTGATGAAGCGATTGATACTCGAGTGACCTTATTCACACACAACTCTTGTATTACATCTTTTCTCGCGATTAAAACAAAATTATACCTGATCATCAACCCCACACACTACAAATGAGGTTATGATAACCTTGCATTTTATTTCGTCATAAATTGTTTGAAAAATTGTGTGGAAATCCTGTGTGCGAAATCAACATTCCAACTCCCCTCCCCCCTCCCGCGATTAATTCTCTCTTTATTTCGTCTCCATAAAAGTTCCTCAAGTTATTTGAATTATTGATTGCATTTGCTTCAATGTTTCGTTCACGTCTGATATAAGAACTTAATCTTCCCGGAAGAAAAGTCCAAATTAATGCAATTGGAAGGCTGGGTCATATCCAGCACTGTATGCACAGTCAAGTCTTCTGTGGGTGATCACTGTAGCCTTTATTTATAAGGTTACTAATAAGTTAACTATAGGTATGTTTGGTTAGGAGTGAAAATAAGGTATTATTTTTTATAAGTAAATTTCATATATAAAATTAGATATGAATCTTGTCTATAAAAAAATTATCTCAAATTAAGCACATCCTAAATATGTATAGAAGCATAAGTAGTAGGTGTAATTGTCATTTGGTGAACTTACTAGTAACATCACAGACATGAACATAATTTGCCTTTGGAACTTGGGATAACCAATAATGTGAGCTATAAATAGCATGGAATTTAGTGCTATGGAATTTTATATATATATATATATATATATATATATCTGTGTGTGTGTGTAATTTTATGGACTGCGCCACTATACAATTGAGTCCCTTGCATATAGCAAGCCCTTGATTTAGGAATCATGTCCAATATACTGTGAAAAATTTGGCCCTCTTTTTCATTATTATTGCTACTTTTTGGGAATATGCCCAGGTAAAAGAATGATGCGCGGGCATCACTATCACTATATATACTCTATGGCCAGAAAACTACAAGAGTCCCATATTAATTCACTCTGCAAAATGTCAAAATCTGAACTTCACTCATTTGATCATGTATAAGATTTTGCATGAAATGTGGTTTTCAACCCAGTTCAAGACTGAATTGAGCAAACTTTGCTCATTTTCCCAGCAGAGAGCACGGTTCTGTTAGCAACATGTAGTCAAAGATAACACATGTTCTGTCTAGAGGTATAGTTAAAGTTCAGTCACATGTAGACTGCAAACTCGTTTGAGAAGTGTCATTCTCCCGTTGCCTGTAACAAAAAGAAGCATGACCCCATCCCCCATATGTTAATGCACTTTTGCTGCTTGTGATTGAAAACAACTATGCTCAGATGACGCATAGCATTGGAGGAATGAGATTAATTAAGGAAGAAACTTCTCTAATTTGACCCCCTTTTTTTAACTAGATTAAGAAACTGCTCCATTGTTTTTGAATGGCTTTTTATTGGTTCTTTATCCAACTTACCACATGATATTTTACACTTGGTTAAAGTTGCAAGGTAATTTTGTAGATAAAGAAAAAATGAAGAGATACTGATCAAAACTTAAAAGCTCCCCAAAAAAAAAAAAAAAAAATCTGGGCGGTTTCTCAATAAATTGGCTTCAATCTTGTTTTGGATTTTGTTGAGATTCGTAAGAGATTATCACAATTATCTTGTGAAAAAGGGTTAGAAGTATGACCTACCACAATGAGTGTTGAATACTGAGGACACGTAACATACTCTCTTTTTTTTTCGTCCTTCCTTTCTTGCCTTATTTGACTAAAGATGGCCAATTTTTTCTTGAAGAATATTAGGAAAAAGGCATGAATATAACAGAATATAACACACCATCATGACTAACTTTCTAAAATGAAAAGGAAAAAATCCAAAAAAAAGAAAGAAAAAAAAAAGAGTGGCTCAAGAGGTAAATAATTGAGATCATGGGTTTCTTGTAGAAAGGCTCTCAAAGTTAACCTTCAACAGAAGACTGAAAAGAAGAAGACTGGTGCCTCGGATTTTATTAGAACCAGCTAGTCCTAATCGTGACATAACATCACAACAGACATGACAAGTCAATTTCTGCTCTTCCTTTCCACACCAACTTTAATTTGTACACCGCTAATTGTAGTTTTGCACTCTCAATGATCCCGCTAATAATTGAATCTCTTATGCTTGACGTAATAATTAGGAGAAGAACTTACGCAATCAAGATTGGACCGAGACAGTAATACATTTCTTAACAAAGACAAGAAACATTAATTCTGACTTTATGAGCTTGTGACTGTCGGTGTGTAAGCAAAATGTGCAAATGAAACCATTGCTTCGAGAAGTCTAGAGCAATTATATGTATATATATAATATCTCATTTTCATGAAATTATTTTTCTCAAAAGTTTAAGCTGATAAATAAAAATACACGAATGATTTTATATTCTAACACGCTCCAAATTCCAGGCTCTGATGCCATATCATACAATCATCTTTTTCAAAAGCTTATGCTGAAAGATAGAGGTATATGGTTGATTTTACACCATCAGGTATCTCCCCCAACGGCTAGTCATGCAATCTTTTGTTCCCTGTTGAATCTGTTATGTCTCCTACATAGCCTGAAAGTGTTAGTTGATAAGATTATTTGATCAGTTCACCCAAAACACAATCATCAACAGTTAACTCCGGACCTATTAATTCAGCGTCGTGCATGTATAGTCTCTCAACCACCTCCACGATTTATTTTATTTAAATATTAATCTTCAAAATATGGTGAGCATAAAAAAAAAAAGTGTGCTCACCCACCACCCAAAATAATTATGGGCAGAATATACCTTGAACTCATTCTTTATGTGCACCATGCATAATCTTTTTCTGGCTGCCATCAATGGCAAACTAACCGACCACCACCTCTTCAATATATTAATCTGTGAATGACCCTCAAAAAATTTATGCATTCTCTCAAAGGGCTCTTTGAAAGCTAAATAAATTATGAATCCTATCCCCTCTCTTTGATCAAAGTAAGTTCCAGTGATGATTAAAAAGAAAGAATGAAATAAGCAATCAAATCTGATTTGTCCTTTAGTACTGTGTAACCACGGAAGATAAAAAAATATGTTAATATTAAAATATCACAGATTCACAGTAGCTTCAATTTGTGGGTGCTAATTAATTGCTGTATAATTATCCTGGATACCATATTGTCATTAATATTGAATTTGTGAGACTGTCGGTGGCTAAGGTTCCTCAGTCTTCTAGTACTACAATTGACAGCAAAGACATTGATAATCACCGGTGCAATTTGTAGTAACCACAATTTTGTTTCTATTAGAGAAAGAGAAATGCTACTTGTTATTATCAAGAGGACTTGGGTATAAATTAAATAAATAAGAATTGAATTAGAGAAAGAGAATAAGATCAAGCTTAATTAAATTTGTTTTCTCTAAATCTAATCAAGATCCAATTTGTCAATTACCGGCGTTAGATGTGACTTGTGGCGTAAATTATGAAATTAACAATTGAGCTTCTGTAGAAGGGATATTCTTTTCATTTTTCTTTTACTTGTGAATCCAGAAGAGCAAGGCTAAATGTCTCTGCGATCTCTGAAGACAGATGCCCCCACGTGCCACTCTACTTGACTCAATCGACAAAATCCACAAATCAATATTTGAATGTGTCGGCCAAGGAAGAAAAAAATGTGAAAGTTTATTTAGTAATGTAACTTAACTGTAAGACTTTATAATTAAACTTCACCTGCGTTATTGTAATGAGATAAATCCATCAAAAGATGTAGTTATAGTCGTGTAATTCTTAACTTGAAAAAGTAGCGAGATGAATAATTCAAATTATGTTGTATACTTATTCCTCGCCAACTCTATGCTCTGGCCTTTGTTTTATACAAATATATAAACCAAATTAGGTTATAGTCACCATCTTCATACCCATTTCCCTTTCCTTTCCTTTTCTACTTTTGTCTTTCTTTTCTTCTTTTCTTTTCTCAAAAGAAAAAGAAGAATCTTTAGAAGATACAAACGTGTGCAATATACTCCCTCGTTTGTTTTTCTCTCCTACATTGAATTCCACCTTCCTATGCATTTGCTGATTCCATTTTTCCCACGTGAAATCCCACTTTTTCCTTCCCAGATAGGATTGAATTTGAGTAATTCAAGAGCTAGTCATGTATAAACTATATATATACTAGCCAGCAATACTTACCTTCCACGCAAAGCAGATACCTTAGATATGTATGATTGGTAGGGTACACCCTTATCTTTTTTGTGTTTGGGACACTTTGATTTAATTACCACTAATGCATAGAATTAATGCATAAGACAACGACAATGAAATGATAAACTGCCAAAAATTTCTTGAGGATATATAGTCTCGCATTCCCTTAAAAACAGTGTGATAATGACCAAGTTTAACGATTTGATGGGGAAAAAAAATAAAAAAACTGTCGGAGAAACAAGCTACCAGATCCTAGAAATGGAAAGAAATGAGCGGAAGATTATGAGACGAGTTTTAACAAAGATATTTTTCATAAGATAATTTTATGCATTCCATTCACATCAGTGAGTATTGTGAGTTATGTAAAATTCTATTGATGAATTATGTAATGTGTTTTAAAAGGTTGCTGATTTTTCTTTATTTGTATATATATTTTTTTTTGCGAAATAAAATCTTAATGTACTAAAATTGTGAAACTTTTGATTTATTACAAGTATAAAGATTGGAGTCTATAGAACTAACATTTTTTCCTAACTTGGGAATTTTGAGATTTTGACCAATATAATGGCACTGAATCACCATGAAATAAAGTTGATAAATAACTTTCAAAAGCAAGCCTTCAACGAAGGGCATTTGGTCTAGTGGTATGATTCTCGCTTAGGGTGCGAGAGGTCCCGAGTTCAATTCTCGGAATGCCCCATCTTCTTGTTCTTTTATTTATTTCTTTCATTCCAATGGCTTCTGCTGCAGAGAACTTTTGAACACGTGCTCTGCTAGGCCAACAGATTTCTATACCGGTTCAGAACGTGCTGGTCCAGACTCCAGAGTATCCTAAGCCTCCAAATGGTACATGGCACATCTTGCTTGTTGCAACTTACTCTGAAAGTTCCCTCAAGTGTTACTGTCATCACACAAGAAAAAAGCATGCCAAAAGCTGGTTTTCACTTAATACGTGGGATAAGGACAACACCATGGGACCAGTGTAGGCATCAGGTACTTACACTTGATCCCAATAGAGAAGCTACTTTTCACTGGATTGAAGACTTGCAGTGAAGTCAATAGAAAAGTTAGTGTTACTTTATCATTTAGCTTATAAATTTGTTTAGTTGTCATTTTGCTTTTGTCAATTGTGGGTGGTACTTAAACTCATAATCTTTTACCCTATGAGAGTTGACTTACTAAGTGAATATATGATATCCAGTTTCTTTCAACCCAAAAAAAATTGCAGGCATCAGGTAGAAAATGTTGCAAGTACATAAAAATGATTATTAAAGAATAATTAGATAAAAATTTTAGGTAGGATCTATCCTAAACTGCAAATAAGAAATAATTGGAACTACATGGTGTTCCATTTGTCTAATCAAGGCCACTACCACTTAAGAATTTGCATAAGATTCATCACCTAATATATCTTATGAAAATTCGAAATCAGATATACACATTTTGCACTCTTAAGAGGCTGGACACAACAAGAACTCCACAACATCCTCCAGCAAGTGTGCACAAACAGAACTTGTCAAGACAAAATTCAAGAGTCCAAGCATTATTTACAAAGCTTCCACACCACTCCTACCGCTGACATAGCCTAGTATAATCTGTCAGAACTGCAAAGCACTGCTTTTGTCTTGATTTCTCCTGGGGAGCTGAGAATCATGTCTTTAAGCGACTGGATGGCATGAGAATCCATTTTATGACGTTGCAGTCTCAGATTGTTTTGGACATAGACAAGGTCTTGCTCTCTTTCTAGTCCCAATCCAGTAGTTCCTTCTTGGCATGGATTACCATTATGTTGCCAAATCTCTTCACACAGAGTGACACTGGAAACCTGACTCAGGACTTTTATGGCAAGTGTTTGCAAGTGGGGTATCTCAAAGCCAAAGTTCTCCCACCATGCAACCGGGTCCATTTTATCTCTACAATCCACTGCATCTTCCTCTCCTAAGGATCCTTCAAGTCTCCAGTAAGAACTGAGCTGCTCTCTGAGAACTCTTCTGTTATCACTTTCACACTCATATCTCTCCAATGTGGTTTTCCAACCCCTCATTATGGTTTTGTCTTTGGTCTGGCCTCTGCCAAAATATTTAGGATTCAATATATAACCTGCTGAATGAAGAGGTGAGAACAGCACGTCCCATCTGCTATCTATCAACCCTTCAAGTTGACTGAGCGCACTAGCATCTATTCCTGTACTCTTCACAGCCTCAATAGCCTGAGCACGCCACTCATGGACATCACCCATGACGCATCTGTCAATATTAAGCGCCACAAACAATTTGATAAAAGGCTCACATATTTGCATCAATATATAAACCCTGCTCCAGAAATCTTCCCCCAATATGGCTGATTCAATGCTTCCAACGTCCTGTGGAACACTAAGCTTCCATTGCTTCCACTCTTCCCTCACAACCACTTCTTGGAACTCTTGCTTTAGTTCAAGAATCTTTTGGACATTGTAACAGGAGGGCGCAACTCTAGCAAACAGTGAGTCAGAGGACCCTTTCAAGTTTTGAGTGAAGACACAGGGACAGAAATTCTGAAATGAGATTATGCACTTCTCAATTTCTTTAGCACATAAGACAACAGGTCTTATCCAATCTAATTCGGCTATATCTTCCATCAAAATGTGAATAGATTGTGCAGAGCAAGGAGACCAGAATACATGAGGGCATTCGGGCAATGTATAGGATTCTGGATATGCAGTGGTATGGCCTAGATGTGAAATTATCTGAACCACATTTGAAGGCCCAACTTCCATGATTGTGTTTCTAAGGATAGTAACAGCAGAATTTCCTGCTCCATCAATACTGTCCAGATTCACAGCTTTCAAGAATGAGAGTCCTCTAGGACTAGATACAAATATATTAACCTGAAAACTACCTGACATACCATGTAAACGGCCAATGCAAAGTAACGTGCATCCTGTATGTGGCCAAGACTCCCTAACAAGAGCCACTTGTTTCTCAATCCTTTCTCTCTCTTTGCTCAAAAAGGAACCAGACAACTCATGTATTGACAGGGTTTCATAGCCTGGGCCAAAAGCTGCAACTGCTTTTATCATCTTATGAAAGTAAGGTGAGTGAATAATGTTTGCATTTAATCCATCAGCGAAGAAGAATCTTGCTACCATTTCATCTACATCTTCTTTGGTGACACATTTGAGATTGGGTCGAGGAGTACGAATACGCTTGCCATGCTTTCCATTTACAGAAACTCTCTTCTTCTTCCGAGCAACCCTCTCTTCTTCTAAGATTTGAAATGATTCTTTCAAAGACCTATCTATGGCCGGACAGCTTTTGACTCCAACACCAGAAAAACCAAGGAGATGGGCTCTAACACGGGAATAAGATCCATTATATCGTAGATTGCAGTGATTGCATTTCCATCTTTTCGTGCCGCTTCCCTTATCAAACCCCCCAAACACACTGACATGCTTCCACCCCCATTTATCTGACTCTGATGGCATCCTTCCAACTCAGTGTATGCTGCATGCCACATTCAACAAGATGAGAGCCCCAACAAAGGAAAACACCATACTGCAATAAATAACTTGCCATGAAAACAACAGAACAAGCACCTGATGCTTTGGAAAAGTTGCAAAGCTAATGGAGACTATAATGACAACTAAACATATTTGTACTAGAAGCTAAACCATTTGCGCGTGAATGTTTCGTTACAACCATCCCAAGTTCCTAGATATATTAGCCTACGTGGTTGGATTAGATAGCATAATTTTTGTCCGACATGGTAGACAGCTAGAATCACTCTAAAGTCTTAAGTCTTATTTCCCATACATATACACAACAACTGAATCACAGAATGATTAAAAGACATTGGTGACTTGAAAACATTCTTCCACTCACATGAAATTGCAATTTTCTGTTCCAAGTCCCTTGATTATAACAAATTCAGATACCGAATAATTACAAGAACTAAAGTTGGCAAGTTCGTTCTTGGAACTTGCCAAGCCAATAATATAAAAGTTAACATATGCAGCGTATATTTTAGCTCTTATCTGATTCTCTTTAACGCAAAAAAATCTAATTATTAAGCTTTCAGGTAGGTTCAATTCAATCCTTCCTATCATGTCCGACACATACCAACTCAAATGCTCTAATCACAACATCCGTCTATCATTCTCTTGCACTGCATTACTTGTGTTTCAAGTTAAACCCTTTTCACTGAAAATCCATTCAAAGCAGTGAGCTTTCAACTGGGTTTCTGAGCTTTTCAACCTTATACGTTTGGGTTTTGTGGACAAGGATATTTTCTCAAAACGTTTAGGAAACAGAGCAAAAAACAAGAACACAAGAACAATAACATAAGAAGTGTTGTTGACAACGAGATAAATTTTGTGGAATCGAAAGAAAGGACATGTTTTGTTTTGTTTGGATAGGAGAGAGGAGAATTTATTTATTTACCTGAGCTGATCTCGAATCGAAGGGAACGTGTTTTCTGTGAAGGAAGCAAAACAGTGGTGACGAAACGGCGCGTTTCTTTCTTTTGCGGGGTTTCTTTCTTTCTTTGTTTCTGGGGAGGGGAAGTTGAAACCTGATACCAAGGATCGTTTGTCTGAGAGGAACTAACTGCTACGCGTTTCTGCAGCTTCCGTTTCGGGTTTCGGTTCCCCCAAACTCACAATTATGGTTTTTCCGTGAATTACAGGCTTGTTCAGTTGTTTGGTTGCGGAGTCACGGTTTATACTACGCCCAATTAGAATTGGGCTTATCCATTAGGTTGGTTTAGTTTATTTTATTTATTTTACTAAATTATCAATTTGGTCTCTCAATTATACATGTGACGTCAATTTAGTTTCAATGATAATGTTTGAAATAACTAAAATTTTGAAATGATCTGAAATGATTTGAATCGGTGATTTGCTGGTTAAATATTATATCCATAATGATTAAATAAAATAGAAATTGAATTGAAGTGTTTAATTTAGGTTAAATTACCTAGATTTACCCACATTTATAAGTTAAAAATTTATGTTAGAATTGATTAAATAAAATAGGAAGTAAACACTTTAAGCAAATTTTAGAATAAACTCTCAAAATGGTCCTTAAGAATTTTTAAGTCAACCAATTTAGTCCCTAACAAAAAAATAATAATTTATTCCCTAACTTTTTTAAATATCAAACAATTTAGTCTATATGTCAAAAGCTGACATCAAAATACTATGACATAGGCAGTAAAGTAGTTAATGTGATACTAGTATTCTCTATTTTATCATCCTATATTCTTAGTGACTTCAATTAAAAAAAATAAGATGTCATTTTTAAGTCTCATTTTAACACTCAAAAGCCCTATTTTATTTGTAAATTTCACCATAAATGTACTCTAAATCCAAAAATGACCTTGTTTTATTATTAAGGGTGACTAGAATGATAGGATGGAGAATAATGATATGATGTCTATTTTTTAACAAGATCACATTATAGTGTTTAATAGAAAAACTTTATAGAGGGATCAAGTTATCTTACTTTGTAAAATATTACATACTAAACCATCAATTTTTTTTTAAGAACTAATTTATCCAAGGCAAAAAAAATTTTATACCCAATCCTCACATCACCAACAATCCCTGCGTACTCTAGGTAAAAGAAATTTAAGTTACTTTCTTCTATTTATTACCTTATAAATTATTTTTAATTCTTTTAACCACCTACCATTATCTACTCAGGTTTTTTTCAATCATCACAAAACTAATTTCTTATGCTATAAGAATTTATCAACAATAAAAATCAGACATGCTTCCACGTACCTTGGCCATACCAAATTCCATTGTCCAACTACCAAATATATGTTTTGCAAACAAAAAAAATGCAGTAACGAAACTGCAATATGGCAAACCCTTGGTGGGAGATAGCTAGCTAGGAACTACGCATGTAGTGACAATTTTCACCAAAGCAATTGGCAGACGGCAACGGGATCGCATACAACAACTATAAAAAGCCTAATTAGAGATTGCAATTCTGTAAAGTGCGGCCAACCTAGCATACAATATAAGCTTAGGATTGAGTTGTCAACATGCATTATTTGACCACTATTAATTTAAACAATTTTGAAGTATAATCTCTTATTATTGTATAGTAGAACGCCTACTATCAGTTCAAATTGCGAGGGTGACTTTTCACAAACGCCATATTTAAGACACTGTAGGGGAGGTGATGTGAACGTTCAAACATTATCTGTGCGGTGGAATTTTTACGGCTTAAATTTTTAGACAAGATAATTTTATAATATAATATAATATTAAAATTTATATTTAATTATCTCTTTTAAAAATTTAATTAATAAATAAATATATATAAATAATTTTATATATTAAAGTAATTTATACTCACATCTTCTAGAATTTAGTATAATTACATTCGAAATTTCTCTATTTTATAAAATTACATTAATCTTCCTTATAAATATTTATTTATTGATTTAATTGACATAAAAGATAATATATAATAAACACATGATTGTTAATTAAAAAATTATAATATTTTAATAATATTTAATATATATATTAACTAAAATAATTTTTATATCATACGTTATAATTATATATTTTATTTTCATGTGATAAGAAAAGCATTTTTATTTAATTAATATATTAAATATTGTCAACATGTTATAATTTCTTCATTAATAATATTGCATATGTTTTATGTTATCTTCTGTCACTCCAATTAGCTAAACAATTTCTGTAGGAGATGTCGATGTAATTTTCATAAATCTTAGCGAAATCAGTGATAATTTTATAAAATAGAGAGGTATCGAGTGTAATTATATTAAATCTCACTTTATACTTTGATATTTTGAGCTTTTTGTATATCAAATATTTTGTTGATGCCGAGCTTTAGATTATTATAATTATATTATATTATATTTATACTCATAATGTAAGATGATCTTTTGTTTTGCTTTAAGAGTCATGTTATTTATATTTATTTAACATGAAATACTATATTGACTCACTTTTTATCTACTACTGAATAGATTATGGATCTCATTTAAGTGAAATTCATATTTTATTTAATAATAGATGAAAAGTAACCAAAAAGATATTTCCTATCAAATTAGTACAGTGCGACAATTTTTTCTTGTTTTAACGTGAGTAGTCAAAAGATTTGACTGAACATATCCGCACGTGTTGGACTGCTTTGTATAGTAGTCGGCTAGCTATAGCTAGCTGCTCTATTATCATCAGCTTAGGCTTTCATTCGCTTATGTTCATTCGTTAGAGCTCCCTCATACTTGCTCGGGCATAACATAGAATAGAGAGAGATATGAACACGCTGCTTCCAAACACTGGTTCTCAACAACTTCAGCACCAAAAAGATGTTGACGCTGGTGCTCTCTTTGTCCTCAAATCAAAAGGTACTTTATAATCATCTATAGTTTTTTATATAACTTTCTTAAGTCCTTTTCTGTTTTGAGCTTCAGATTAATTGTCCTTTTCCTATCATCTTAGTATTCCAAGAACAATCCTTCAAGATTATGGGAATGAAATCTAGAAAAATTTATTAAAACTTAACTGTAATTAAGAACATGTGACATGCTTATAATTAACTCTTTGATGTATTAGTGGACCGAACACCGAATCCTTTCATTATATTGGTCTTACTTCTCACTTATATATATGAGCAGTGACAAATTAAGGCTCGACCCTATAACTGTATGGGATTAATTAAGGCAAAAAATCAAAATGGATAGATGTTAGATGTGTGTGTGTGTGTGTATTCATGTCTGTGATGAAGTAATTTGTAGGCTCATGGATGCACTGTGGTTACCACTTGACAACATCAATAGTGGGTCCAACGCTGCTAAGTCTTCCTTATGCTTTCACCTTCCTTGGATGGACGGCTGGGATTGCTTGCTTGGTGGTTGGAGCTGTGACCACTTTCTATTCCTACAATTTGATATCTCTGGTTCTTGAGCACTATGCTCTTCAGGGTCGTCGCCAACTCCGGTTCAGAGACATGGCTCGAGACATTCTAGGTCTTCCCTGTGACCTGTGTTAGTTTGTTATTGATCTTCTTGTTAACTTGATGAAAAGGAAATCTTCGTATTGTCCGCATTGACTGTTTGGTGGATGGTTTTTAAATAGAAAAAATTATGGAATTTTTTTAATAAGTGATCAAATGTGTTTTTTCTTTAAAGAAAAAAAACATTGGTATTAATGTCGTTCAGATTGAAAAGTAAATTTAATGATCTAAAACGAAATATAATTAATATGTTTTGTTTGAGTTGTGTTACATGGATTTCTTGCATTATTATATAACATCTTGTTTGATGCGTATCTCACTCTATCGCCTATTATTCTCGATCTATAAGAGTATCTAATTTAATTTTTATACTGTATAGGTATTGCATATTAATATGAGTGTGAGAGGGTATATCATGGAACATGTATCAAAACAGGGAAAGTGTTTTCGATATTTATGTGAGAAAGAAGTATTTTTTTGGTGTTGAAATGTGACATTCTAATGACATCACTCTTGTTCAAAATAGAATAAAATTTGACTATCTTTGGTAACTAATTTCCCCTCTAAACTGTTAAAAGATAATTGCTGAAATTTTTGGTATTTTTTAAAGATAATTGCTGATAATTGTTAAAGATGATTGCTGAAATTTGTGATATTTTTTAATCTGTGTGAAGAAGTTGCTTTGTTAGGTAGAAATAATAAAAAAAAAAGAGTAATCTTTCATGCAAACTTAAAGAGGAATCACAAATGGTAACATAATTTTGTTGAAACTGTTTAATTTCCTAAGAAAAACCATCAAGTCTTGTGATGGGTTATAAAGTGAGAGACGACCAAAAGCAAAAGCCAAAATACTATTGTACACAGTTGAGGAGGAATATTCCGAATATTCATTTATTGAATCGCCGTTGAGCATTGAATGTTGGCCATGACGTGTACTACATGTATATTTAAAGCGAGTGATATTATTTAAATATATAAAAAATAAATATTTATTAGGATATTTATTTAATAATTATTAAATGTGATATGATAAATGAAGTGTGTGAGATTCGTTATCAAATTTAATAATTATTGAATATTTTAATAAATATTTATTTTTTAAATATTTAAATAGTATTTTTAATATTGAAACCCCTATCTTTGTAGCACGTACTTATGTATTGAATTGATACACAGATAAGGTGATCTCCCTCATTAAACCTCTCTTTCCTAACAAGTTGTACTAATGTCTGGTGAATTTTTTTTTCTTTTCTTTTTTCGGTGAAACAATGTCCAGTGAATTTAATAAGCAAAGCTTTAATGATTTTTGTACGTCTGAAACAAGCAAATTAAATGAATATTAACATGTGTACACTCAACGAAAATGGAGTCATTTGATGCTCTGCTGGCCATGTTGGCACCACTAGCCCCAATCATTACTCTTAATCATTTTACCAGAGCTAACGTATATGTATGTATATATCAAAATTGTTAACCTTTGTAGGTCCTCGGTGGGGCCGTTTCTTTGTGGGGCCAATTCAGTTTGCAGTGTGCTATGGTGCTGTAGTGGCTTGTACTCTTCTGGGAGGACAGTGCATGAAGGTGACTAATGAGATTTATTAACATGAATTTCGCTTATTAGTGTTTTGGTAATTGGTATGTGAAGGCAAACTGTATATGTAAATATAAGTTTGCGGTGAAGGTTATCCTGAACTTTTTTTTATGGAGATTTTCTTCCATAAGTATAAATTTAGGTATATTCACAGTAAAAATTGATCACATTAATTTTAAGTTTAATTATTTTACAAATTCTTATAATTTCATTCAATTTTAAATCAAGTTTCTATAATTTAAAATTTTTTAATTAAATCCCTATACTGTATAAAAAAAATTTAATTAAATTCCTGAAAATAATAATAATTACAAGAAAATAGAATATTCTCAGCTTCTTCTCCTTCATCCGACTTTCTTCTCCCACGCACACAATCCAACTGTATACAGCCTCAATCTCAAATCATAGCAACCCCAAACATAAAACAACAGCACAAATCAAACACTCCCAAGCCATCTTTTCACAAACCATAAACCACCATTCATTATAACCCAATCAAAAACAAATATGATGCATAACATCAATCAAAATCCATCATATTCCCAAACCCCTCAAAACGTTGCAAAAAGATTATGAAGACAGAACCAGAAACAAACAAAAAAAATCGAAGAGAAGGAAAGAGAGAGGTTGTGGCTACCGTCACCACTGCATCTTCATCGCTAAGCCTCCACTACCACCCATCATTGTCACGTCGTCGACTGTCGGAGGCCGTGCACCGTTGTGGCCCCGGTCTCCTCCCACCCTTCTTTTTGCTCCCCTTCTCTCTACCATTGAGTAACTGGGAACCAAAAGTAGAGACAGAGAGCCCCCAAACCAGAATCAGTCACAAATCCATGCTTTTCAACAACAAAACAAATTATAAAAAAAAATGAAGTTAACAAAACAAACCCTTAAACAATGGAGATTTTGGCACCAGCCTCTTCAAGCTGCTTGTTGTATGTCTCACGTTGCTAGGAATGTCCTTTATCACAATGTCGAGCTCCATATTTTCCTCCACACCCCAGGTGGCGTCGCGCGGTAGCCCTAGCGTCGGCGGCAGCCTGAGCGAGGTGAGATAGGGGGCAGAAGTGGAAGAACAATAAGAAGAAAGGGGAGGCAAAACAGGAACTGGGGGGTTGCGGAGGTTGATGTAGGAGGTGAGATTTGGGGGGAGGGAAGCAGCAACATCTTCCCCTCCAATGGTGACCCTTTCCTCTACCTCTCTCTTTCCCTCTGAGGCCGCATTGCTCTGTTGTAATATTTTGAAGTGTTATTTTGTATAGTTTATATTAAAAGAGTGTATAGATAGAAGTGCTATTTTTAACTATATATTTCTATTCTCTGCGCATTGAATGCTTTAGACCATGAACTTTATGATACACCTAATTACATTGGATGCACCATAGGATTTCTAAAAATATTTTTGTAATGGTGGTTAATGGCAGGGACCTAATTAAAATTCTTTAAGAAAAGTAGGGGCGTAATTGAAAACTTTTAAATTATAGGAATCTAATTGAAAATTAAGTGAAATTATAGGGACCTCTAGAATAAATAAACCTTAATTTTATTCAATATATACTTTAAGTAACTTTATTATAAGTGTGACTAAGAATAAAATATTAAATTGTGTCTATCCATGAATATTTCCTCTTTTATAAGCTTCAAGTTCCTCGTGATGTAATTTCAAGTAATGTTATTTGCATATTGTTCAAAGCAAGAGGTGGACTGTGTGGTGGGATGTAGAAATGTGAGTTTCAGGGTATTTATTATTTCCCTAAAAAACAAATAAATAAATAAATAAATAAAATTACATCACGCGCACAGATTGACCTTGATTATGCTCTGACTTAGTTTTTCTATTGGAATTAACTGCAGGCTATTTACCTGCTATCAAACCCAAATGGTACTATGAAGCTTTTTGAGTTTGTAGTGATATTTGGTTGCTTCATGCTGATTTTGGCTCAAATCCCTTCTTTCCATGCATTGAGGCACATTAATCTGGTGTCTTTGGTTCTTTGCTTAGCCTTTAGTGCATGTGCTACTGGTGGTTCCATATACATTGGTATTTCCTTTCCCCCTTAGTAACTCAGTTCATTACCACTTATGGTTGCAATTGCATAAATTTTCTCTGCACTTTCCCAATTCCTACCTACTCAGGAGACTCATCAAAAGGGCCAGAGAAGGATTATTCCATAAAAGGTGATACAGAGAATCGCTTATTTGGAATCCTTAATGCTGTAGCTATCATTGCCACAGCTTATGGAAATGGAATAGTTCCAGAAATCCAGGTCTGAAACAGCCCCATCAGTTCCTTATGATAGAACTTCCTAATACTACTCTAAGCATGAAATTATTCGTTTTACACATTGTGCATGTGCTTGCATTTTCTTGGGTAACAGGCAACAGTTGCACCACCTGTAAAAGGGAAGATGTTCAAGGGACTATGTGTTTGTTATGCTGTTCTTATTGTCACTTTCTTTAGTGCAGCCATCTCTGGCTATTGGGCATTTGGAAACGAATCTTCAAGCCTCATTTTAACCAACTTTGTGGACAATGGGAAGCCTTTGGTGCCCAAGTGGTTTATTTATATGACTAACATTTTCACAATAGCCCAACTATCAGCAGTTGGTGTGGTAAGCAATATAATGTTATTACTTATTTGTATATTAAAAGTGAATACCAGAAGTGGACATTATAAAGAGAGAAAGACAAAGATTTTCTTTCACTCACCATCAAATATTTTGTATCTTTCTCTCTTTATGCTGTGTACCCTTAGCATTTATTTTAAAGTGAAAATGACATTACTAGCACCCCTAGACCCCACCACTTAACATCTCAAACTAGGACACATAATTCAACATTGAAATTGCAACACTTGGTGCAGGTCTACTTGCAGCCCACAAATGTAGTGCTGGAGCAGACATTTGGAGACCCAAAATGCCCTGAGTTCTCCTCACGCAATGTGATCCCCAGATTGATTTCAAGGTCACTAGCTACAGCAATTGCAACTACAATAGCAGCAATGCTTCCCTTTTTTGGTGACATAAACTCGCTTATTGGAGCTTTTGGTATCATGCCACTAGACTTCATTCTGCCAGTGGTTTTATTCAATATGACATTTAAGCCATCCAAGAAAAGCTCCATTTTCTGGCTGAATGTAACTATTGCTGTTGCTTTCTCCGCACTGGGAGCTATAGCAGCAGTTGCAGCTGTTAGGCAGATAGTTCTTGATGCCAAAAATTACAGATTGTTTGCTAATGTATGATCATATTGGGCTATGCCGTGAGGCTTGGCTGTTCTGTATTTGATATCTAAGATCATGTCATCTTGCATGGTTGTACTAATTAGAATTTTCTCTATAAACCCTTATCAACAACGCCATAATATCTGAAATATGAAAAAGCTGCAGCTAGGAAATGAAGACAATGGATGAAGAGAAACGATAACTTTATCACCATTTCAAGATGAAGAGTTCTGAAAACAACTAATGTCAATCATGTCTATAATGCGTCTAGAAGGCTTAGTGGGACAAGACTTAGGTTACTAGGAAAGACTTCCTTCAATTTTAGATCTAGAGTGCCATTAAAATGGACAAAATAAAAACTTCTTTCAATTTCAGATCATGTGGTTCAGACACACTATCTAAAAGCATTAATCATAAATGCACAACTTCGTGAGGTCAAATTATCAAATTTGGAGCCACTCCAACCAAAGATTACAGACAATTAGAGGCCACTGAAAATTACTGCTGTCATGCTTACGCAAGGAATGGTAGAAACAGAAGGTTGTCCAAGTTTAATGAATGATGGTCTTAGTCAAAAACAAAAAAAACAAAAAAAGGGAAAATCAAAATCAATCTCTGCATATATGCAAACTCAAATTCCATAGTCCAAAAGCATAGTAAAAAAACTTACAAAGGAAAAGAATGCATAGTAAAATTAGGAGGAATGACATTAGATGCTCTAGTAGTTGTTGCAGCAGTGGTATTCTCTGGCAGTTCATTAGTTGTTGGTATAAGTCCTGATGTTGAAGGGTGACTCTCTTCGCCTTCTATCAATCCAGAATCACTAGACTTATTTGGAGCAGCAGCAGCAGAAGATCCAGCTGATTTCCTTGAACTGATTTCCGCACCAATGTCTTGCTTGAAAGTAGCCACAAAAAGCTGATGGACCAAGAGAAGTTCGGAGTTAGTTTGACAAGTAATTTTTTTGAAGAGTGTAACATAATAGTGATCAATAATAATAAACAATATCTAACACTTCAAACAGAATACCCTAACAGTTAATACTCCTTGTATACAATAAATCATATCAAATATCTAATGCATAAATATATTCAATAAAGTCAAGGAATTAATTATCATTTATCAATATGCATGCATGCCAGCATGATAGTATCATAATGCAAGCAAATACATCCAATTATAGTCTAGTAAAACACACACGTCCAATTTTCTTACTTGAATAGGGCTAGCCGCTATCAAAGAATCCAGAGGGGCACCGCCAAAAACCGTTCCATCAGCATCAACAAAAGAAACGCTCAACATGATATTTTTGCGACGACGTACACCACCAACACGAAGGTTGTACAAATATGATCCGGATAAAGAAAGAATCTCAAAGAGGCCCTACATGCGCCGGATAACAAAAAAAGAGAAAAAAAAAATTATGCGAAATTTAAGTGCCTTCAAATTTGGAAATCCATTTCTGCTCCATTTCATAAAAATTAAACGGTTCTTTCACTTTTCTGGTATATGTGTACCAAAAAAATGAAAGTGACATTTACTATGAGAATAGGAGGGAGTGTGTGTGTATATATATATATATATATATATTACTGCAATGACAAGAGGAAACAAAAAATAATGAGAGGGGAAGGTTAAATAATACAACATGAAAAAGGAATGATACACATGCATGCTTGAAGTGTACATATATAACATGCATAAGTGATTGATTGCACCTAGCTACCTCATATCTGGAAGTAGCATTTGAAGAACCACCACGTTTGCTAATGACGACCTTTGATGCAGCACCGGTGGCAGATAGTATGCATACAGATCGAGTGCCTCTTTTAAAATATGTCACTAAATTCCTCACCACATCCTGCAACCAAATAACAAAAACTATGCAGATATAACTCCTCGTTGAGGACACAGAAATTAAGTACAACCGTGAGAGCTTACAGATAAATCTGAAATTTGGACAGTATGGTATAATGTGAGCGTCTGATAGATACATAGATAGATACTACCTCTCCACTATTCACAGTCATGACATGAGGTTTGAAGCTTCCCCCGGCTGTTTCTGCTACATACCCACCTTCACCATAACAAGTTTCAAACATGACATGAGATGACAGACTCATCATCAAATGCATACTCCAAGAGTCCATTTAGATAAAAGATGATGACCACGTTTAGTGTTTACTGATACCTATGATGGACGCAGAATTAGAAATAGTCGAGGCACCTTATTGGATAGGTATTGGGTGCAACATATTATTATACTGATACTCTTTTGTTTGATAAAAGATGACATATATACGAAAAATTTATTTATAGACAAAAAAGTAGATGGTAGAAGTAGACACCATATAAATAAAGATTCGAAGTCTTGATTCACCCATGCATAGCTACGACCAAATGTTTCTCAATTTCCACTCAATAGTGATGATAGTGGACTGTATTATGAGTCACATAACAGGCATCTCTGTCCCACGTGTATGATCACATGCAAGTCTTTAAGAAATGCATGCTATACATATATATATATATATATATGATGCTCATCAGGAATATTAATTGATGCACCACATCAGCAATGATTATGAAACAGAGAAACACGAAGTTGATAATAATTAATAATATGAGAGGAGATGAAGAAAGACAATTAAATTACTGACCTACAGAAGCTATTTGCTGCAACTTTCCTGTACCGGGAGGCCTTCCCCTGACTCGCTTATTAACAGAGCTTTCAGCTGAAGCAGGCATCGATGATGATGCTGCTGCTGATGGTGGTGCTTGCTTCCGAGGCCTCCCCCTCTTCTTCTTCGCCGTCTGTCCAGAGGGCAATAATGCAGGTGATGAATCGTTCACCATGTTGTTGTTGTTGTTGCTAGCTGTTGTTGGGATAAATGAGTGCCTGGTTGGTTTTGAACGTGTATATGCATGCAAGATCAAGATTCAAGATCAAGATGAAGGTGAAGGTGAAGATGAAGATGAAGATAAGAGTTACAACACCCTCACTCACTATACAAAAGGCGCCAGACGAAAGAAAAGCACGTCTTCAAGTTCAAGGATATCTTTCAGTGCAAGGAATTTGGATTTTTGTTATACTGCAATGGGGGTTGGTGAGTGCAACTCTTCATCTATATATATATATATATATATGCCTTCATATATTACATAGGGGTTGATTTTTATATATTTTTAATGCTTTTGAAAATTATTGTCAAAAATGATGGAACAAAATTATAACCAATTTTTTTTTTGGTATTTTTCGGAACATTTGGTATCTTTTTTCTTTTTAGTAAATATAATTCAGAGCAAAATTATTTAGAGCAAGTAGCAATCTTGGGAACTATGAAAAATTATCGATATGTCTTCGATTTTATGTGGCAATGACAATTTTAATTGGTACGATTAAAAAATGTTGTGTTATTTACCGGCTTTTTCTCCCCCCAAATAAGACCCCATAAAAGATGATATTTCCAATATTAATTGGTTTCATTATGATATTCAGTTGTGTACTTTTGGGAAAGAAATTTTTCTAGCCAAATGCTTTAATTGAAAAATTAATTTTTGGTAAAATAATAGAAAATGTGTAGATAAATCTGCGTTTCAACGAGACACAGGAGGTTATAAGTTGGACACTCATCCCCTTCATTTATCCCTAATATCTTAGCTAAAAAAAAATAAAATTTATACTTTTTGGTAAAATAATATTAAAAACTTGAACTTGAGAGCAAATAGATAAGAATGTGTAAAATAAATTTTTAATAATAATAAAAATGACAATGATAATTCTTATTTAAGGAGTTAGATGAATTCCCATCCTAAAGAAAAACTATATATTATTTCTTTTACGGGTGGTACGTTTGATATGAAGATAAAAAAAAATGAGAAAATTGTTTATGGAGAAATAAATTTTATATGAATCTCCATAAAATTTCTCTCTTTTTCATCCCATACAGCACAAGTGGTAATATAACTTAAAAGATGTTCCAATATCGAACTGAATATATTGTGTACGCGTAACAAACATTAATAAAAGGATTAATGTGTTCTTCTTTATAGATAATTATTAATTAATGATAGAATTACCAATCATACAATATTAGATGTCTGTGTAAAAAAATTGATTCAAACAATATGTTAAAATGAATGCTATAAAAAATAAAATTGTTTAATATTATTCTCTTAGATAAATTACACATATTTGTTAAACATGTAGATTAGAAAACAAATAATTATACACCATATAAAGTATATTGCACTCCAATTTTTTGTTAATGTTTAATATATCCTTTTAACACTTGATCTCAAAATCCTTATAATTTGAAATTTCACTCACAATAGACTAAGATATAATTTATATAGCATTTAAAGGTTATTTAATAGATGTCAGTAAAAATTTGAGTTAGGAAAATTTTAAGTGCACAAATTAGGAGAATTTAGAATTTCTCCTTTTTATTATTTTACATTTCATTGAAAAAAAAATGTAAGAATAGGAACCGGTCTCGTGTTGGTGCATTTTATCGCACCTAGAGTCAAGGTCGTCAAAGACCGTCAACGACCAATCTCAGTAAGCATAAGAATTAAGACCGGTTAAGGACTTGATATTTAACGTGTTACATACTCATGAGCCTCCACCCAAGCATACAGATAGAATTTAATTAATCTCAGTTCATATCTATAACAAAGAAAAAATCAAAATGAAACCAAAAAAGAAAAAAGAATAAGGCACAACTCATTTGCTCTTGCTTCAGCAAAGACTCCGAGAAGCTAATCAGAAATTCAGAATAAAAAATATTATGTATACTAATGAGATATTGTGTCGACTCACATCTCATTTATCATTAGATGACACGTCCCATCAAACAGTGAATGAGATGTGAATTAATATGGTATCCCATATATTATGGGTATAAATAACATAACTGATTCAGAATCCACACAAAATGAAGCATATAAGATGTTCACAGATAAAAGATGTAAAAGCTGAAGTCAATATGCAACAGAAACTATTACAAAAATGTTTGAAAGCATAAACAAAAGAACCACTAGAAAAAGACACAACCTATTGTTGCAATTTACAGGAATGGTAGATGTTACATGTGAACATTACATGTCATATGCAGTGGACTCAGTTGTCCATGACTAGATCGCTCAATCTATGTACAATCAATTTATAGCTTGTCAGCTATACTTGTAATGTATTGTTTGAAAGAAGGATAAGGAGGGGAAAGCGAAGGAAAAAATGGTCCATAAACTTGTTTGGTGATTTTTTATGAGGGGAAAGGATTGAGAACCTCCTCTTTTCCTTCTCCCTCAAAACCCAAGGGCCAAAACCTCTGGCCGTTCAAATTTGGGGTAAAGTGGAACGACTCATTTACAGCTAAATAGTTATTCAAACACATATACCCTGGACTGTAGGTATAATATTGACAAAATAAGGACTATATTAAAAATCTAACTTTATAACGTTCCCCTTCCCTTTTGTAGGAGTTTCCCTAATTTTTACACTTAAATATCCCCCCCTCCACTTCTTTCCCTCTCCCGAACATAGAATAACCCATACGGCACCCGGTTTGCTTCATCGATGATGTTCACTTAATTTTCACACCTCCCCCATCAAACAACCGGGTTCAAGCATGATGTTGATAAGGACCCACTAATTTTGATCTCCCTTGGGAAGTTGCAAGATAAGAAACATCTCTCTGGCCAGGTGCCACGTCAGAAGCACCTTTCACATTATGCATATTGCTTTAACTGGCTCAAGACCAACAGAAAACCACTGGATGAAAAATGCAAAATGGTGAAAGGTGCACAAGGCACCTAGCAGGAAATAGACATGCCTGCACTACCCCAGTGGCCTAAGTAAAAAGCATCTTCAACTCTTCAATCCGTGCTGTTCGAACTTCTTGGTCAGTCAAGGCACCAGAAATCATTCGTTGTTTACGTGCTTGCACTGCCTCCATTCTCTCCTCAACTGTCCCCTGCAATGTCAAACACGAAATCAAGTGCCACATTCAGGCCAGTTAGTTGACACCGTGTGAAAAGTTTAAATCACTAGGCAACAAACCGTTAAACATGCTAAAAAGTGAGATTTCATCATGCTACTTATTTTGATGAATAATGTTTTTAAAAATACTAGTAAATATCAATCCTTATATTACGTGCCTATTGTTATCCGATTTTCTGAAATTTGACATGCTTAAACGTGAATATAATATCACATAAATCACTGGTTGAATCAATTAAATTTAATTTCTATGAAGAGTTATCGAAGGGTGTAACTATATAAGACTTACATATAGTGTAAATGGATCCCTACCCTGTGTGTGTGTGTGTGGATTTGCTACCGAAACTTCACCAGGTCACTATCAAATTCCTTGTACCCAGTGAATCAATTAATCATGCCCATTTAAAAATATACAATAATACAACCACATGAGATATGTTGATGATTTTCCAAAATTGGGAAATTAAATATACCTTCACGATAAACCGTTTGATGGCCACCTTCTTTGTTTGTCCAATGCGATGAATACGCATAACCGCTTGCTCTTCTACAGCCGGATTCCACCATGGGTCCTGTTCATATTGACATAGTTTTTAATCCAAAATTACTAAAAAATGATTACTTTCTAAATTTAATTTTTGAGAGAGATGGTTAATGACATGGTATAATGGTTTATAGTTCAATCGTTATTACACCTATTTCTCTAAACAAAAAGCTAAATTTCAACATAAGGTAAAATGGGCTCGTGCATTATCCGTCCTCCGATGGGCATTTGTGTGAGAGAATGTGATAGATATAAAAATCATTCATCGGTCTTTACCAAATAACTTAAGCTTTTGAGTGAGATAATTCTCGACATTCATGAAACATATAATTCTGGTGCAACATCCTAAATCTGATATACTTGCAATTGGTTACTCCCATATAAGATTGATTGCTCCATATTCATTGAATAGTTTAATTTTCTGAATCTAGAATATGAGAAAAAAGCTAATAATTGTGGAGTAGAAAAATGACAGTAAATTTGTATCCTATCTGGATCGCATCTTAATAGTTACTTTACCCTATCTGAATTCTGATGTTATAACTGAAGCTTGACAAAGAAACAGTATGAGTAACAGAAACTGATTTATACCTACCATGACAAAAGCATTTGAAGCCGCTGTTAGGTTTATACCCACTCCACCAGCCTTTAATGACATTAACAGCACCTGGTGCAATAAATAAATACTCATGGTTACAAATAACCAATGCATTTTAACCACTTCACTACACTGTTTTAGTCATAGACAAAAGCAAGAGGAAATATGTCAAGACCAGGGTGCCACTGTCCTCTGAGAATTGTTTAATTACTTTCTCCCGCTGCTGCTGATTTAAAGTCCCATCAAGACGAACAAATGAAATGTTATTCCTGAAAAGTTATGAAATCACAAAGATAAGAAGGTCTCTGGGATCATGGCTCATTACTAATTTGTGTTAAAACAATAAAACAATACACTCATATAACATGTGATAAATGGCTTAAGCACGATGTTAAAAAGAACAGAAGAAGCGTGCCATTAAATCACAAAAATCCTCAAAGCTTACACAAGCTTAGAATTAGTACAATACAACATGAAGAGAAAAGCACGTTAAGACTATGGAACTGCTGTTTCGAAGTGCATTCACTCAGATTCTCTCCTACAGGAGCAGCATCTTTCCTTAGATATGATTCAACCAGTAACAAATCTTACCGTGTAAAAGGAATCTGCAAGAGGTCTAGAAAAGCAGTCCACTGGCTGAAAACAATGCTTTTGGAGCCTGATGAGCGAAGATTTTCAAGTTCATGTAAAAGAACAGTTATCTTGCATGACTCTACCCAGTTCTTCTCAATATCAATTTGAAACCGGCTCTCAGTAGGGGCAGTGATAAGATCCTGCCGGCTAATTATCTTCCTGCAAAAGAAAGAGTTTTGTCAGGAGTTTGCACAATAACCAAGATTCGTTTGAAAGTAACTGCAATAAATACAATACAACCTTAAGCTTCCTTTAATCAAATTCAAACAAAAAATATCCAAAATTCTAGCAGTTTAACTAGGCAATACCTACAAACAGGACATAAACCAGAAGTATAATTTCGCCAACTCGCCAAGAGGCATTCCCGACATAAGCGATGGGCACAAGGCGTCAACACTGCATCTTCAAATGCTTCGAGGCAGATTGGACACTCTCCCTGCTCCCCTTTACGTAGCTCTTCGACAACTTCTTGAACATAAGCCAGTGAAGGCGCATCATTTACTTCACCTTCTGAAGCATCACCAGTTCCTCGAAGAAAGCGCTTAGCTAGTTTGTTTAGATCGGAGAATTCTTGAGTATCACCTCGGCTAAATGAATCAGACGGCCACCATGACAATAAGTTATGAAGGGAAAACAACTTAATGATGCAAGGATCAAAGAAAACATAACTCATCAAAGCTTTAAAATCACGTTGAAGCAAACAACCTTGCAAAGAAACACCAAAAGCAAAACATCATGAAAAATAGCCATAAAACCACCCTAAGCCAGTGTAAGTTAAGATGACACTAATTCCTATTTCATAGGTAGTAAATTGTTCTGATGCAACAAAACACGCCAAACTATTACAAACATTGCAAACATATTTCCTATATAGATCATTCAGTCTTCAAGAACAAATAAAGAAGTTTATGGCCTAAGTCCAAACACATTCAAGTCTTCATGATATTTTAGACAATTTAATGATGCAAAATCAAATAAGCAAGAATTACCAACCAAAAAAGTTGCATAAAACGGACAAATCAACTATCACATTCAGTCCTGTTACTTCCCACCTAATTTTCACTTCTCAGTCTCAACAATGCCTACCATCATCCAGAAATTCATCGTTGTAATAAGTAATAACATCTTGATAACTTGGCTACTGCTAAATCGTAGTATAGATTCTCTTGAATTTAGAAACTGTAACTACTGTACAACACATTTCAAAATCCAATGTTCAAAAAGAATTTTAGATTCTTATGGAGTACATTCCTGAATTTTCTCCCAAAACTTAAAAAACCAAATGGGACCCCAAAAAAAAAAAAAACTCATCAGCTTATCAATTGTGTTTTGTTGGTCAGAAGCTAAATATTATGTAGATCAGATGCAGCATGTTAGTATAATTTTTGCTTATAAACCAATTGACCTGACCAGATGCTAATAATTTGCAAAGGCAGTAGAATTCCAGTACAACATTAAAATGTATGAAAAGGAATGTACAAAAGTAAGACATCATACCTCATTACTAGATATGGATGATCACAACATTGTCGTAGACGTAAAAGCAACTCCAAAATTGAAGCATAATTATGAAGAACACGCCCTTGTTCAACAAACTGGTCAAACTTGACCTACATAAAATTCATCAAAAGGTTAAATTGATGTGACTTTTTTTCAGTGCCAATTGTCAAAAGACTAAGATGAAAATATTATAGATTAGAGAATTAATAATACCTTAGACCTTTTGAATAGGGCCTCATAAAAGTCCTTCTCAGCCTCTGTGGGTTCACAATAAATTACCTGCATATCAGCCGGAGGGAGAACTAGGATAGGCCTGCAACATAATAAGTTAACAGAATATTCTAGAATGTTAAAATAGCACACAATCTTTAAGCAGTTTACTAACTTGCCCTCTTGATCTGTGCTATACTTGGTCCTTCTCAACATGATTGGCTTCAAAATGGACTGAACTAATCTCAATCCTCTCTCATCACCTCCTTCAAATGGTTTCTGAACAAGTTTGTTCCACCTGGATCATACAAAATAAATCTTCCCAGTCATTGCACTAGATGACTCTACTAAACATCCATGACAACAGGCTAGATTTATACTTGGATCTATGGTTACTTTAAGCGGTGTGGAATTCTTCACCAATGGATGCCATCTTCATCAAGACAACAAATTTCAGTTGAAAAAGCAAAGTGAAAAGGAGAGTCAGACCACTCATCGAAAGTTTACAGACACTATAAATTTCACGCGAAGTCTTGTTACCATTGTTATTTGTTTCAATACACAAGGAAATATTTGGAAACATCTTCCCTGAAATGTAGAATGTTCTAAATACTGTTGGATACAAAGAATGGAATTGACAGTTCAGTTTAGAAACTATAAATTTTATCACACATCAAAGCCTAGCGTTCATCCTCTGAAAATGGCTTTTGAAAGTAGTAAAAAGTAGAATCAAATGAAGAAAAAAAATTCGAGACATAGGAAATAATAGAAAAAAATAATGGGGATAATTCAATAAGACTGAACATACTCAACAATAAGAGAAAAAGTAATTTACCAGGCCCAATGACCCCAAGGCTCTATTCTCAGAAACCGAAGAAGACTGTAAATATCCTCAAGGTTGTTCTGTAGATAACAAAGAGATTCCATGTCATGGAGCATAAAAACTACATTTACTGTCATGAGATTCACGGCCAATGCAAAATAAGCCGACCAATACTCAATACACATATATGAACAGCAGTACAAGAAAAATAATGTGAAGGACATACCCATTCGGAAGATAGTGAAAAAATCCCATAACTGATATTTTTTTTTTTAGCAAAACAATCACTTTTGAAATGGGACAAAGAAAAATCTCATCCAAACATGCATTAAGGTTTTGACAGCATCATAAGGCACATATGCATATCAAACCAAAGGTTATCATGTCTAAGCACAATGTCCAACTTGCTGCACTAGAATACAACATGCAAAATAAATGAAAAATCAACCAAGCTACACCATTAAATAGAAGAATAATTGTGACTCAGATCACAGATGGACAAACTAATGCAAACCAGGATATCAAGAACAGATTCTAATTGTACAACTCAAAGATGGAAACCATAACACAATTGTTGAAGGAAATTATATATCCATGAGTTTATTCACAAAATATAGCCTTAGCTCTAATAAAAGGTTCCTGCTTATCAAGTTAATGCATCAAATAGCAGTCATCGGAAAAAATTTGGGATCAGGGCAAAACTTTGTGATCCTGCCATCCTGGTGAAGCAAATGATATATTAGTCCACAAATCCCAAAATAACCAACCATGAGATAAGAGTAAGACTCATAATATTTCACCTGGATAGGAGTGCCAGTAAGACACCAACGGTTGTCAGCAGTTAAAGCCGCAGCAGCCATAGAAATTTGGCTTTTGGAAGATTTTATAGTATGTGCCTCATCAAGAACCACTCTGAACCACCGTATTGACAAAAGTCCACCATTATCCTCTTCATTCTGTACATGGGACAGAGGGATGCATCAAGCATCAGTTGATTATTTATAGCAATGAAGCAAACAGGCAGCCGACTATCAAAGTAAACCAGTTTTCAAATACCTCACTGGAAAACTCAGAGGCTAAAACTCCATATGTAGTAATTACAACATCATGTTGAGCAAGACTTTTTGCATCTTTTGCCCTACTTTGTCCATAATGAACATATAGAGACAGAGACCCAGGTTGCACATGAGTTTCAATTTCTGCCTGAAGAAATTGTCAAATGTTCAGAACAGGAAAGGAAACATCTGATTATATTCTATATATGCCAAATACAATGTGGTACCAACTTTCGAGTAAGGAAATTCAGTACCAAGCAAAGCTACATATGTAAGATCTGACAATGCCAATACCTTCCACTGCCCAAGAAGGGTCATAGGACATATTATCAAGTTGACACCACTTATTAGAGCATTCTTTTGCTTCATCAGCTTATCAAAACCAGCAAATTTGGTTGCCTTCTTTGGGATGTTTGAAAGGTTGTGTGCTGTATCACTAACTTCACCACCTTCGGTATATGACTGATTCTGAGCTATGGGTTGACTGCCTAACGATCCACCCTTTCCTGAATGGGCAAGGAGAAGGGATATGGTCATGATGGTCTTCCCAAGTCCCATAGCATCTGCCAAAATCTACAAATTCACAATAAATCATACATTACAAGCATTGAACAATATTTAGACGGAAATATACAGGGTTAACTCATCAAGAAACATACTCCTCCTTTGGCCATTTGAAGGGTGCTTGGAAATTCAATAGTGGCTTCACCAGAAAATGCATTCAAATAAATAACAAGCTCCCTCCTAAAAAGTACAAGTGCAACTACATCAACAGAGCCACTAATTGGTTTATCTATGATGTATCATATACTGTGATAGAACCACGTGCATACTTGTCGGCCAAGCGATATGCCTCCCAACATGGATGGAGGGTTGTTGCTGTCTCATCCACAGGTCGTCCCTTCTCCATCTGGATCATCCAATACAGAGCCTGCTTCTGATAGGGCCGCAGTTCACACTGAAGACTGCCTGGGGGATCCATTTCCTGCACAAGACTTTCTGTTGATGGTTACTATACCATTTATAAGCATAACATAAAGTAAAACAGTGCATTTTGCTCTGAGACAGCAGCACCTCTAACTCTGAGCTTGATCCAACACCAACAATGTTATCAAGATCAGTTTCAGAAATGGAATCCTCTTTGTCATTCTCACAACCATTTTCAGAGGGATGCTCGGACTTGGTCAGTTGTAATGGGACCTGAAGAGAACATCTTTCCAGTTAAAGAAAGGTACCACATTAAGATGGTTGGACATAGTCACAAAGCAAGTATTTCTTAAGTTTTGTACCTTCTGGTTGAAAGGACGCTTGTTGGAATAGAAGTCACCAGGAGTTAACTCTGCCTAAATAAAAGTGATGATGCAAATTTAAATTCCAGTCTAACTTTCTTCATACTTAGGAGTAAGTTACCTTGTCTAACAAACAACATAAGTTAACAGGAAGGAACAACCCCACCTCCCCTGGGCGGCTGCGCAGCAAAAAAAAAAAAAAAAAAAGGTCAATACACACCTTCTTAAAAGGCTTCAAGCCTAGCAACCGGAACAAGGTTGGAAGAGGATGAAGCACCGATTCGTCCGTGGAATTGGTGGTAGCATCCTTGAGAGAAACCTGATGGTTCTTAACAAACATTGACCTATTGATAAATACACTGAAAAGAACACCACACCAAAAGGAAAAAAGACCAAAATTTACTTAATTACCATAAAAAAATAAAAAAGAAGTATCAGTAATCCATAATATTTAACATCCGAACTCTAGAAAGCAACATTGTAACCTGTGAAACACGGTGTTGCATTTAAGCATACCTCACTGACAAAACAATGGTATCCATGATGCCCAACACAATAGGTGCATATTTGCAGTGTCCCTCAATCTTAACCTTACCATCCCGCACAAGAGGTAAAAGACACCGAGCCCATTCGTTTGGTATTCTACCAATCTGCCATTTAAAAAAAAAAAAAAAACCCACAATCAAATTCAAGACACTATAAAACACATAAAATTCAACTCAAACCACCCATTACAGAACCAACAAGCATTCCATCATCACATTTACCTCTCCAGCTTGTTCCGTGGAGAACCGAACAATCTCCGAACAAGTTCCCGCGGCCTGCCGCCCCCGCCCGAACCCTTTTCCCGGCGACGGCGAAGCCGCCTTTGCCGGAAACTTGAAAGACACTGCATCGCCGGAATTTATGGTCCTCCCTTTACATGTTGACAGCCCTGCCATCTCGCTGGAACCGGCGAACCACCAATCGAAGGTATCACGTGCAGCGGCGCCGTTTTGGTTGGCAGAGACGGTGCGAGTAGCAGTGCGAGATTGAGGAGTTAAACTGAGAGGAGAAGAAGGCTGGGGTTTGGGTTTGGGTTTGGTGGTGGTGGTGGTGGTTGGGGTGTGGGTGTCGAAGATGATGTTGATGGCGGCGGTGACGTCGTTTTTGGCCATGTGGAGGGCTCTGATGATGTCCATGTCGCTGAATTCCGAGCCCACGACGGATCGGACGGTGGATAAGTGGCGGTCCGTCACTGTGACCTTGCTGCCCATACTCTCCTCAACCCTAACCCTAGCCCTAACGTTCCAATTTTCGCGGGAAATGGTTTGTTTGGAGCGAAAAGGAAGGAGGATGAAAAAATTGGCCTCTCTCTCTCCTTAAATTTCGTAGACTACAAAAAAGAGGCGGGGAAGGGAACGAAAAGGAACAAGTGTACTGAGCGTGCTCTCACTCACTTTTCATTACATGGCCGGAGTGCACGTGACATGCACGTGCTCGCTTGTTCCCGCCATCTCCATCATCATAGTATACCCTGTTTTTGGTTGCGCACTTAATAATCCCACTACGCCGTTATTTTAATTTTACGTTTTCTGTTTTCTCTTGTGAGACAAATCTATTCAGTTCATCACTGAATCTGTGTATTGTACAATGAATGGATTTTTCAGCTCAAAATTCAATCCCAAGTGTGATGTAACCTTTACTCTTTTTGCTATTAGGATCACACAGTTCTACATTGTGGGTTCCTTAATATTAGTTTGAAAGAAATGAACTAACCAGTTTTTTTTTTTCATTTATCCCTCACGTATCCTTTTATTTACTTTGATTTTTGTTTGGGGTGAAGGATAATAAAGGGATACCAATATACCAATATGAAGTCCCTCACATACAATACCGTTGGCTAATATTCATTTTAGTCTCTAACTTTACACTTATAAGTTATTTTAATCTCTAACTTTTAAAATAAGTCAATTTAGTTCCTAACATTGAAAAATATGAGTCATCTTAGTCCATTAATATAATTTTATTTAACATTCTATTAATTAAATAATTTTAAATGATACATCATGTGTTATTTAAAGTGCAATGAAACTTAAAATGATTCATTTTGTGCAATTTTAAATATTAAAATGAATTATTTTAAACTTTATTCTATTTCAAATGACACATTATATACTAAGGTATCACTTAACATTATATATCATTATTTCATTAATAAAATGTTAAATAAAAGAAAGATGAAGAACTAATTTGATACAAATTTTATAATATTAAGAACTAATTTAACTCATTTTAAAAATTTAGGACTAAAACTACTATTACTTTTATATAAGTACTTAAATAAGCTATATAACGAAGTTTTTCCCTAAAAAATTATAATTATTTTATGACATTTTATTTAATATATTTTAAATTAAATTAAAAGAAAATAAATTTTAAAATATATAACAATGAGATTTCCCTCTTTCTTTTACCTTTTTAGGTTTAAGGAGAGGATTGTTATCTTTTTAAAAGAGTGGAATGCTAGTTTTGGACAATTTTGGAGTTTAATTGAGCTTAAGATGGAGGTGAGTCAAATCAATTTGAGAGCTATAAAATTAGACTAAAATATGCATTAACTCAATGTTGCTTAAAATCCACTCCAATGCAGATAGGACAACGCTACTCAATATAATCCATGAGTATACTTCAAATGAAAAACCTACGGGTATACTACCCTTATTACTACTTAATGTAATCTTTAAAGGGCCCAAAAAAGGGAAAACGTTTACTAAACACTAGTTATATAAATTTACTTCGGGTTTCAATATGCAGGTCACTCTAAGCTTCGGGCAAACGGAATCATAAGCTCCAAACCGTCGATACGTATAAATGTTCAAGCAACCGGAGCCGCTTCCGCTTTAATATAGCAAATAGAGCAGAATCTTCATTACACTGAACCAATCAAAAATATATATACTCCACATGCTATTATTGCAACTATAATTTCAGAATAACAAATTCAAACTGTTACAAATGGTTCTATCCGAGGCAATATCTTACAAGCTACCAGGTGCACCACAAACAATCCAGTGAAACTGGAAGGGGAAGAATATGAGAAAACTGAAGAGAAAAAAACCCTCACCCAAATGATAATATAAAATCTCGCTTAAAGGACAATCACTTTGTGCAGAAAGAATCTCAAAAATACCCACCAACAAAGAAATCCCTGCTCCAACACTCAGCTGGTAAACAAGCTCACTCTTAATTCCGCCAGCCCTAGCATCATGATTGTTTATCCACCCCATTAGCTTTGCGGGACAGATGGGTGGGTTAGGCTGTGTAGTAGGTTTACAAGTGTATAATGAACATCTCATGAATCAAGTACATCTATGTTGTCATAGAAGTGCAGCCAGCATTGCCCCGGGATCTGTTGAAGCTGCAGGAGGACTGGCTGGTTGAACTGCTGGAGGTGGTGGAGGTGCTTGTGTTGGTGCTCGTGTCGCCATGGGGATGCTGACTAATTGTTCCTTGATGAACTCCTTCAGCCTGCAAACCAATATCAAAATGATATATAAAAGCTGTAGGATCTATTGAGAGCATCCTGTGAGTAGGAAATTAAATAACATACTCAAATGTTAGTGTAGGGTCCCCAGAAGCAACTGTCATTCGCAGTTGGGTTCGGTCTGCAGGATCTGTTTCAACTCTTATCTGCACATCATTTACGTACAATATTAAAAACACTGACTCCCTCAAGTTTCAATAAAAATGTCATTGAAATTTAACAATGAATGACTGAAGCAGTCTCTAAAATATCAACAATCAATTAATAAAACAGCAGCCCTAAACTAACTATGCTTCTTAAGGAGGTTAAAAGAAGTCTCCTGACATAAAAAGACATTAAAAGAAAATTATCATCGTAATCTTCAAGCAGGTGAGATGCCACCATTTTCCCTCCATAATATATCAGATTATTTGAGAATCCAGTGTCCTTGCGGGATTGTAATGCAAGATATGTGGTTCCGACATGTATACTTACTAAACAGAGCATTGCCCTTGTGCTTTCCGAATAGAATGTTGTGCTAGCAACAAGATTGTTTGGATTGGGATCCTAAAGCATATAAGACAGCAGAAATATGTTACAAATAAATTAATAGATGCTAAAAGAATTCCCCCTGCCGCCAAGGGGTAAAAAAAGAAAAGTAAAAAGAGGGACTTTGATATCGTACAAGCCCTGGGCAAACCGTCAAATGGTAACTATTGAATAAATTTGCCATCTCAATCAGCAGAAGTGGCCTAACACCTCTAACCTGCAAAACCAACAAGAAAGACACCACATGACCAGAAGAACAAGCAAGCCAAGTAATGCTATGCCACTGTGAACTGGACATTCCCAAAATAAACATAACCAAATTGACAAATATACAAAATTCACCGTGCAGATAACACAGAATACATACCACTTCTTGGAGCTTCAAAGGTGGTCCAGGAAGTGATCTCCATTGTGGGAAGAACTCTTCAGCAGATACAGATATAGGCTGAAGAAATTTATTTAGGACAGCTGGAAGGCGAAGTTTGACATTGACCTATGAAACAACAGAGACGAATGAAGATTAAGGGTTCATGAATGTTAATAAATACCAACATATACTCTATTTACCCTTACATAAGATCCATTTCCCCTAAATATCATTGAAATTTAAGTTATTACTATTATCATCATGTTTGAGCTATTTCAATTTCTTCAATAATGAGGAACTGATAGATAAAGACAACACATTTTATAACCATTAAAAATTAAAGCTAAATCACAACTTCAATGAAGTACTCCAACTATCAAATTGAACTTCTATGAAAAATCAACATGATAAAAGGCTACAGATTCTATGATTGACTTCTTGAGACTTGAGAGACATATCTCAACATTATTCGTCTTTATACAAGTAAAACAAGGTGGTCAATCTTTGTTTTCTCCTCAAAAGAATCGGAAGTACTTGAGCAAATCTATCAGAAGTTGAGCCGAGTGGAGGGAAGAATGGATTTGTAAAATTAGGAAAATAAAACACAAGTTTAGAGTAACACAAGCTTAGAGTTAAGTACCATATCGTTACCAAACTTGTATGAGAAGTCAAGAACAGCAACATCTCTGCTTGGGCGGAGATTAATAACTTCAAGAGGGCATTGCACCTATGCCACCAAGAGAGGGGAAATGTAAACAAAACTAGAAAACTAAAAGCAAAAGATAACAGTAACAATGGTTTCTCACCTGTGCCCTGGGAGGAATGGTTTCTGGTACTAGCGAGAGCTCCATCTTCAAATGGGTGGGAGGTAATATTATAGCTTGAACAGAGACAAGAGGAGAAGTATTCTTGTTCCCCAAGAAAAGAACCATATGCCCATGATGAGCTCTCCATTCTGCCTTAATGCCAATCTGTGCAAACATATTTATATTTAAAATCAAAACAAAGAACATAAGCTTGAACCTAACTTAACAGAGGTCTTTGCATTAAACTGCAATGCAAGTATCTATAATCAAAAGTTTATTAAAATAAAAAAATTCACCAAAAGTTAAAGAAAAAACCTGAATATAAGGATCCTCATACAGAACACCACTATCCTTCACACACAAAGCTTGAAATCTTTCAGCAATATTTCCAATTGGCTGCACATACAAAGGGCACAAGTTATCTTCGAGTACTGTTGTGTAGCAGTATCTTCATAATATTGAACAATGGCCAATGAAGTCTAGTTGAAAAGTGATGTGCTGCATGGTCTATCATAAAATTCTATCCATTTCAAGTAAGGGAATAGTTTTGGTGTAACAACAGGGTTCAGTTAGTGAAAAGAAAATATTAGATAAATATGTGGCAGTGATGACTAGTGATTTTCACATGGAAATTGTAAAAGCTCTCAGTTAACACATCAGGTTAATCAAAAGACTTCACTACTTGTTGGGGAATCTAAATCAATGCAGGTACCTCCACAGAATTGGCCTGCACTCCTGCAGGTACTATGGCCGTGGCTTCAACCACATCTTCCAATCCTGAATTTGTGCTTGGTTGAGGATGGACACTGGCACTGGGAGGGCCTTCGATGGCTAATGTACCTAAGAGATCACCAATGACATCTGCAGACTGAGGTTGAGAGTCTACTGTACCTAAAGTACCATTTTCCTGAGACAATCTTTGATCTGCTGAACTATCATCCTGTTTAGAAACTTATGTCAAAGTTTGAAGCAATTGCAGGAACCATTTTATGGCTAAAAAGGATGATACTACAAACCATCTAATGTAAACCAAAATGGCATTTTTAAAGAATACATGGCAAAAAGGGTGCAAGTAATAAGAGGAACTAACCACATTACTGCTCATGCTGGGCATCTTTACAAGACTAAGCTGGCCAATAGGTGGAGGCGGAGTTCCATTAGCATGATGTTGGTCAGTTACAACCAAAGCATTTGATGTTTGAGACTGCTGCTGGGCTCGTAACTTTATGGCACTTTGTTCTGCAGTATCAACTTCAGTATCTTCAGCCCTTTTTATCAATGCAGACTGAATTTGAAGAGTATTAACCCATCAGTGTTATACCATTGATAACTATACTGATAAAACAAACTTCAAACAAGTTGCCTCCGAATTGATATTGCAAAAATACCTGTCGTTCAGGGAATTTAGGCATTTCAGCCAAAATGTCCATTACGGCTGCACCTTTTCTACTCAATGCAAAATATTCAACAGCTCGTTGCTGTATTTCAACTTCAATTGAACTTTCATATCTAAAGACAAGAAAATGGGGTTACAGGAACCTATAGCATCATGAAAAACCATATAACATCCAGAAATAAATGAACACAACATTGCAGAGGTAAATCTCACTTGTTAAATATTGCCCATATCTGATTCTGTAGTTCAGGGTCTGGTGGTTGAGTGTGCATCAGAATTTTAGCATATGTTGACAGAAGAATAGAAATAGTAGAAGTCCTGAAAATAAAGCACACTCATAAGATATCTATGCCAAATAGATCCCAAGTATGAATGAATTGAAAGGCAGGCTGCGATTCCTCTTACGATACAGTAGGAAGCTTCTCATGTATAATGTTAAATAATTCCTTTGGACTGCACCCAGGTCGTCTTGCTAGAAGGTGCCCAAACTCTCCAAGTATATATGCGCTGACCTGTAGGTATTCAGATCAGAATCAGATATTAAAAAGATATAACCTAATAAAATAAGACCTTGTGCTATTTCACGGTGATTTGATCAAATAGTAAATTATTGGGTAACTTAAAAAGGAAAAAAAAAAAAGGGTAACTGTGAATGATCAATATAAAAGTAAAATCCAGGAGTTAACAGAAAGAAACACTCATTAACATTATTCATGCCACATAAAAACACTATGAAAGTTCAACCTGAATGGAACCATTTCACAAATATCTAACCATTTTGCTCTAATATGGATAGATGCCTCATACGCAAAACCACCATCATTCATCAGTGAGTGACACATAAACAGATAAATATTATCCAAACCAACCAATAGCACTAAGACAATTAGAGGACTGTGGTGAAAAACACACAAACCTTAACCATTGTCTCATGTATGGCAGGTTTGTCAAGATACTCTCGAGCTTTTGCTGCAGCATAAGGCTGATCAAAGACATAACATTCCCTGTGAATGATGAGTTGACTAGGAAACGGTAACATAGTTGCTACAAGCTTCAAACTCACCTGTAAGTCTTCATTGTTCGTAACAAACTGCACCACACGAAACCAGATATCGTCGCTAACAAAATCGCCAGCCTTGTCAATTAACTGAAGAATCACATCAACATACCTGTGAAAAGGGATGGCATAATATCAATATATACATTATATAACATCAAATAATAAGTTCTATTAATAATGGCTAGGGAGTTTCCAGGGTCTATTTGGTTTCTATTTTCATTTCATGTTCTCTTCTTCTATTTTTAGTATGTTTCCTGTTCTCAGAATCTTTTGAAGAAAACAGTGAAAACAAGACATGAAAACTGAAAATTGAATTTTCTAGTTTTCACTATTTTCTTCAAAAAATCCTGAAAGCAAAAAAATGGTTTCTACAACCAACCAGATCCTAATACATGGATTTTGGTGGAACATTTACTTTAATACCAATCTATTCTATCAAGCACTGTACCACAATTTATACACAGTCTTGAACACAACCACCATTCCAGAAATGTTCAGCAATCAATGATTTACATTTCACATGCTCAAAAGGTACGCAAACTAGTACCTCTACTCTCTAGCCAATAAATTATAAATTCTTAATATATTTTTTTCCACAGAAAATTCTGATTTTGACATTGGATAAGCCAGCTGTTATTCTGATTTTTGGTTTTATTTTCAAGAATAAATTCTATCACAGAAAAAGAAAGGTGTAAAAACTTAGTTCAGGTCATCCCTGAAAGAAAAAAAGGGCTGCAAAGAAAGATATAAGACACGTCAAAAATACAAAAAAAGAAAATCAACAAATATCTTCAATCACACCGAACTTTTCATCTTGGATTAAAAAATGACATGACATACACGATAGTGAAATCACCCTTAAAAGTAACCATTGGCAAAGCACCATAAAGAACCAGAAATAACAGCCATATCAAATAGAAGAGGCAAACCTAGAAACTGTTCTTAAAAAAACTGGCATATTGATCTGGAAGAGAATTAAGGACAAGTTTTACCTTTTAATAACCTATACAAATTCTAAAATAGCCCAAGTCCTAGTCCTTGATTTCTAAGTATCATAAATAAAGAGTAACATACAAAAGGTTTTACTTGGGTTTTTTTTTTCAAAAAAGAAATCATTAAAGGCTATATACCGTGGTCGTAACCTCCCATGCTGTTCAGAAGCTACACAAAGTAGACAACGAGTCTTTGAATCCTATAAGGCTATATAACTAATTATCAAGAGAGCACTCAATGATGTTTCTCAGCACTCAGCACCAATACCAAAAATCTTATTCTTGTATTTTTATAGCATGCTCTATTGCATTACCATGAAAGATCTGGCGCAAACTTCTCAGCTAGAATAGCCGCTTTAAGTGACAATTCCTCACGCATTGCAAACTCTGCTGTGCTTAGATACTACAAAACAGTTGAAATAGCAAACTAATCATTATCTGGTTCAAAAGCAATAGCTGGTTCTTTAATTCTTTTTTCTTTTTTTCCACGTATTTTCTTCTATGAGATTGCGAAGGGGGAAAGGGTTTGCAATAAGATTTCCAAATTGCATGAAATCCATACCTGTAATAGTTCTTCTACTATATCCTTTGCATTTGAAACATCACACATGCCATATAGCAAATCTAGGGCACGCCTCCGAATACTGTGTATAAATCAATGTAGTTAGAACTTAGAAATAATACATTTAGCGAAACTAGACATTGAGAACAAAGGAACTAGCTCTTTAATGATTTGAACAAATAGTATAAAACATGTGACCTGATGTCAGGATCCTTCAATGAGGTAATAATCTGAGCTTGATGTTTTTTTATGATATCTTGCACATCTGTGACCATCAACATTCTAGTCATATTCTCCTGCACCCCAATAGCATACATATATTATGAAGTGGACATTGCAACAACCACCACCTATATACCACACAATATTTATCATGCAATCCAGGCATTCCACCCAAGCCCCCTCCCCCCTCAACACCCCCACCTTAAAAAATAAAAGAAAGAAATACAGGTGAGTCAAAGGGTCTCTCTAGCTTACCAAGCCAAGATATCGGATGTTTGGTTCACGGACAGCAATAAATTTTCCAAGAAGAGCCACACACTGAGACATCATCTCTTTTTCAGCATCCAGGTGCATCACCTGAATAGGGCAATTAGAATAGAAAATGTAACTAGAACACCTCATTGTGAGTAAATACCCTTGTAATTATGGGGAGAAGGAAAAATGTAAAGCCACAAATTAACTGTACAAATATCCATATGACGAGTCATTCATATATTGTTAGCAGTGTCATCTAGTTAGTGTCATCTATTTTAGTGCCAAATGGACGGCGTCCGCTATTTTTGAAAAGCATGAAGAAAATTGTCTTTGTTTCAATAAATAGTGATGCTCAATGAACATACCAGAGCAAGGGCTTCAAAAAGAACAGCATGGGAAGCATTATTTTTGTTCACATTTTTCACAACATCAGTGCCCATCAGTATCCTTTGTAAAACCTGAAATGATTAATTTGGCTCACTAAGATTCATAAACTAAAAAAAACAATTGTATGCATTATTGAGATATGACAAACCTCAAACAATGATCTTCTGGTATTCGGATCCTCAATGGTAGGAAAATATTGAAGAGCCCTCATTGTTTTCACCTAACATTAAGCAAATTAGGTAAGCATTAATAAAGATGAACTTACTACATAAGTTATAAACATTTAGGTTGATACTTTAAGTTATCAATAATAGCAATCTGTAAGAATAGCACAAAAAGATCTTCCTAAAACCGAACCCAATACAGGAATACTTTGAATCACAAGAAAAATTTACAAACCTGAAGCCAGGGAGATGGAATACCGTAGTAAGTGTATTCTTGTGGGATATCTTGATTCCTAGCAAGGCGCTCTAAAATTTTGACACACTTAGGAAGACAACTCCAATATGCTTCATGGTGGTTTGATACTAACGCAACAAGAAGACTCATGGAAGAAGTCAAAACACCAAGATCTCGCTCATCCAATAGTTGTGCCATCCGATCCGCCCTTAAAAGTAAGGTAAAGGAATAATAAGACACATTTTAAGGAAAGCAACAAAGGAGACATGCATTAACAACAAAGTCAAATTCAAATTTACCATCCATCTACATTCACAACATCAGGATTTTTCCTGTATAAGCGCAGCAAACACAATGCAGCTTTTTTTCTCACGAGTGGTCTGCAGCTACTAGATATCTAGATCAAAAAATGCAGTAAACATCAATATTTTACAATCTTGCCACCTATTTAATAATATTGCATAATTTCTTACCAGTAACTTCTGCACATCAGGTGCTAAGGACTCGGCGAATTCTCTCCCACCAATATTTCCAACCTACAAAATAGAACAAGTAACACAGTGGTAGTAAGTAGTAACTCAAAGATGAAATAGATAATAGTTATATAAAGTCAATAACATATCGTAATATCAAGTATCAATTGAACATAAAAGAGCAAGTTATCTACAACCAGCAAAACCTTTTTCCAGGATTCTCATTAGTACACTACGATACTAAGAGAAACACAGGAATACATTTAATTGTTAAATGATGGATGCAAAAAGCAACCCTAGGAATAGGAAAGGTGGTCTGTATTTTCGATTGCCATACCATAGTCAATGCTAGGCACTGGAAGGTTTCATTGCGACCAATAATATCATTGCGAACAGTATTTATTGCCAACCTGAGAAAGTCATGATTTTCATTAAGCAAACTCGATGTTACAATGTACCCAACCTGCAGACATTTATGACAATATTAGAATTCCTTCTTTACTGCCCATATATTTTTCTGCTAGGTAAACATAGTAAATGAACTGAAATCATTACTCGAAGGTGTCATAAAAAGAAAAAACAATTACCTGCTTCTCTGGATACTTTGGAGCGGATATAAGAGAAACAGCTTCCATGTGACCAAAATCCACATCATAGCCAAGCATGTATATGTAAAGCATCTTCCAAACATATTTCTTTTTCTCATATGGAGTCAAAGCCTATCACAACCAAAAATTAAAAAAATTACACAGATGCATTATGATGATCTTAAAATTGGTCTGGTTAACAGCAAGCAACAATGGAAAATGGGTTATGTACATAAGCAGAGTCCCTCCCCCAACCCCAGTTGGGTTCATCGCGTTGTGGCTTCTTGATGGTGGCCACCATTGCCATGTCTGTATAGTGATATAGAGAGACCATCCCTCAGATGACGGATTCTAGGGATATTTTGGAGTCTTTGTCTAAAGACTGTTCCAGCATATCCCTAAATTATAACTCACCAAATCTGAAATACCCATACTGTGAAGTAATGAATCACTCACCTCTCTCTACTTCTATACGTTTGTCCTCTGACATACCTCTCTGTAGCTTCACATATAATCGCATCTGTGCTCTGTTTTCAGCTATGCTGTGCTGTATTTTTCTGTTATCAACTCTTTCTTTATTGTTATGTCACATGTCACTACACCACACAAAGTCCCACACCATCATCAAGAAGTCTCTCAGGTCCTTTTTCTGTAACCGATCATCCCATCCAACCATCACCCACATCACCCAACACCATGAAGTCACCAAATCGACCAAAAACAACACAGCCCATCCAACTTATGTTTTCATGCTTTCCTTCATTTTTTTTTATTTATAATTGTAAACTACCAATGAACCAACCACCCACCCATTAATCCATCCAAACAAACAACCTTGATTGAGGAACGCAGCATGACCTTATGACATCAATTCTGTCATGTTTTTGTACATGCCTCCCCCCCCCCCTTTCTTTTTTTCTGTTGCATTCATATTAGAGTTTGCAATATTTTCAGTAGTTCTATACACTGCTGTTAGATTTTTTATTAATATTACACAGATATTTTAGTACATTTTATCTTTTACATTCCCGCTATTTGCAGCAATGCCATCCACCATAATTCCATAAAGGAATCTTGGCTTGCGGCTTGCTGCATGGCCCAGCACCTACCATTTACAACACTGAGAATCTGGTGGAGCTAAAAGTCTTTGCTTTCTATTGCACTAAAAATGGCATATCATGTTTACAAGAAGAGGAATATCTCATATATCACTAGACCAAGATATCCTCAGTTTCCCTGGCTTCACCATGAAAACTTTTCAATCAGGTTTAAGAAGAACCAACAGCATGTAAAATAATAGTTATAGGCTCAGCAAACACTAAGTAGTGGTCAATACCAAGCATATTAATATCCACACACGGGCCATTACCAATTAAATCCATTGATGCCCACCATTCGATATTAACTTGAATTATGAAGACAAATGGAAGCTTAAACAAGAACAGTTCTAACTGTACACGCTACAAGCACACTGGATTTTGGCTTAGGGTGAGATTATTGTAGCTCCATCTACCAACTCATCACAACACAAGCAACATCGAGTGCCTTTGCCTGTCCCATCCCAGTAAAACAGCATTCCAGTACAACTACAAGCCAGCAGGCATATTTTATCCAAGCCATAATCATTTCAATATAGGGTGAAATTCAAAACACGCTTAACATCCACGCTTATCAATCTCAAACATCGAATCACGAGTCATACTCAAACACAAAACCCCATAAGATCTGAACACTGATTCCATCAATTCAATTCCGTTGCATTGTTTCTATAATATCTAGGTTTCCACTGCCTCAAAGTGATTAAGCCAGAACCCTCAATTCCTCAAAACAAAAACACAACGCAACATGAGCTTAGCTAAAACGCGATACCAATCCTAACCATAAAGAAAAACACCGAAGAACTCACTAAATCAACAAACTCTCCAGCAGAGGAGAAACCTCGTTTCAGCTCTCTAGGTTCCCACAGCCTCAAAATCGATACAATCCACAGTGCACAAAAAAAAAACTAAATCAAAAAAAAATTGGAAAAGTGGAATTTCTTTTTTGCATTGCACTACTCTAAGGGGAATCAGAAGAGCTAAAAGGAACAAAAAAAAAAACTTTAAAGTGACAGAGAACTGAAGCAAAGAGAATGAAAAACCCTAGGGTTGAGGTAGGTAAGGTAAGCAAACCTTTTCGTTTTTGAAGCGGGTTCGGACGTTGCCGAGCTCCTTGTCGACGCGGAGGCGCTCCTGCTCTTTGTTCTGGCAATTGCGGATGTCGCTGATGAACACCGAAAGCCCTCTCATCCCCGACATCGCCATCTTCCCACTGTAGATCCCACCAATCCCTCTCTTCCCCTTCAGATCCAACTTAGATTCAGATTCTCCTTCCTTCAAATTTGATCAAAAACTCCCGAATCCGCAATTCCAACGAAAACGCACAATTTTATTGCGCGCACGCAGATGAGAGAGAAACTTAGAGAGAGAGAAAGAGGAACTCTGTCACGGAACGTCAGATCTAGAGCGAGAAACAGTTCCACGACGAGAAGGTAGAGAGAGAAGAGAAGATGGACTGACGGAAATTGAAAAAAAAAAAATGCCGTCGCCACGCTGCTGGAAAATTCCCTTTTTTTATTTTGCCATTTTCATTCTAACTTTTTTAATTAAAATTTTAGACGAGAAATGTTCTTCTCATTTTAGGACTAGACATGTCTCTCGACTCATTGAAATTAATGAGATATAATAATGGATCTCTATCAATTAGATAAGTTAACCCCATATTGGCTCTAATTTTCCTTTTTAATTCTATCATCATTCACTGTTATATTTAATTTTATTGCTCACCTAATACTGTTATTTTTACCCGGACTTGAACGCGAATTTATAATTAATTAGACAATCTTTTAGGAAAAAAAATTATCGTCAGGTTTTATTATTTTTCTGACCCTTGCTGTCTTAATTTAATTTTGAAGTCAAATGGTATCTTTTGGACAGGTCAAAGTCATATTTTTCATTTGGTTTTCGGATTCAATTTATTATTTATGTGTGTGCATTGGGATATGGCCAATGGGAGGGGTTCGTGGTATGGTACTTCGGATCATGTCGCAGCTCTACCATTAATGCACAATACAGTAACATTTCATTAGGTTTTATCGTCTCATCGAACAAGATTTCTCTTCAGATCATAATCTTGATTCGTCTTAATTATTGCCTTTCATTTTGTATATTTTTTGCTTACACTCTGTAGGTTCTATTTTATTTTTGTTTATGCCCTAAGGTTTTATTTTTTTCATGGTTGTATCATGCTCACAGACGTTACCTTTTCTACTATAAGCCTTCAAATCCTTTTCCAACAAGCAAATTTTATAGTGCAATAACACTATTTTATTGCATCACTGTAACATATTTAAATTTCTAATGCAAGTTTGGCATACGACTTTAAATGTTACAACATTTGATTGGCCTTTCTAGTCAAATGACTATTTACTCTCAACTTCACAGCTATACTGGCCCCTCCCTGCTTACCTTACTATATCTTTCCTCTAGTCACAATTTTTCTTCTGAGAGATTAAAACAGGCCTTTAATTAGTCCTTAATTTAATTTGTCATTCTGAATAGTATATAAATGAAATGAACAACTGCTACATAATTTATACTACTATATCATAAGCGTGTATGCAAATGAACTGCAATGTTGTGTATAAGCTGTTGTGAGCAAGCAACAAAGGGCTCCAAGGAAAGGTGGCTCGGCTGTCTATTTTGAGTATTTTCTTAGTTGAAGCCGTGTCTTAGTAACCTTTGAAATTTAGTACCTAGGATCGCATGTCACATACTTTCTTTATGTATCCGATAAATGTCAGAAATAGCATCACTCTTGACAATTTACTTCCAACCAGTAATCGTTCTTAATTTGACTTGTGGCCACAGGATTTGTGCAGAAAAGACATCTGCTACGTTATTAACATTAATGCTATCAACCACCCACTAGTTTTCAGTTGATGACAATACGTGCTAATTATACTCCTCCCAAGGCTACGTGATTAAGCACTCAGCTACAAAATGAAACTAGCAAAAAGATGAGGGCGTTTAATTTAAAAAATAGTTTTAATTTTCATTTTCTGTTTTTATTAACATTTTATATTTTAAGATTTTATGAAAAAAAATAGAAAACTAACTGAAAATATAAAATAAAAACTGAAACTAAATGCACCTTTTAATAGTAACCCAAAATTGTATTTCTTTTCCCTTGTGATTTAACTTAAGCGGCTAGAGAAAAAGGCAAATGAAAACTTAGTGGCTTAGTGTTTGTTTGGTTTGCAAGATGGTAAGCCTAAAAATATTTTGTCATCTTAAAATGAAAATGAGAAGTTTTAATGGTGTGAGTACTCAATTGGTAAGATGAGAATTATTTTTAAAGTGTGGATGTGAAAAGAGAACTAATTTACCTTTCATTCTCATTCTAATATAATAAAATTCACTTTTACACATCTATCTTTATTGATGACTTACTTTTGCATATTTACTCTCATTTTAACTTATTTTTCATTCTCATTCTAGTAGAATAGAATCCTTTTTTATAATTGTATTTCTAAAAGTAATTTTACTTTATTACTTCCAAATAAAAACCATTCTCTTCAACTTACTACTAAAATATTAAAACCAAACACAAATCAATTCTTTTCAACTTAATTCTTCTAAAAGTAATTCTTGTCAATTTAATTCTTTCAAAAGTAATTCTAGTGAAAGATAAATCAAACGGAGGCTTAAATCATTGCAAAACGATCTTCTTTTTAAAAAGCTTAGACTGGTACCCAAACAAATGAAATTGATAACTTAAGACCAAGCTAAGTTTTATGAAGCTGAATTCCTCTCAAAGCAAATCTTTTAGATAATCCTCTCCAACTCTGACATAACCTAGTTGCATAAGATTGAATGATATTGAAAATAAAGAATAAAAATAAAAGAGAGAGAGAGAAGAGAAGTGTAGAAAAGAAAAGGTGGCATGAGTGGAGGCCTATGGTCCTACTTTAATCACAACAGTGATGCCCACCAGAATGAAAAATTGATGGGATCCTCAATTTTTTTAAGTGAGAACCTTCTGCCAGGGACAAGGATTAGCCAAACATGGATCAAAAACCTTGAAAAAGGTTGCACTTGGAAAGTATAGATGACAGGGGGGCACTCATTGTACACCACTCCATTTGGCCCAGTCTACAAACTGCATGCCACCATAGATGTTGTTACCAAATCGTACGCCTACAGTGAAAGCCATTGCAACAAGTGGGACCTTCTTTGCCACCGGAGATGCTTCCACAAGGCGTTCCAATCCATTAATGATTTGATAACGAGTGTTGGATGACACAGCAAGAAAGAAACCTGATACAAGAGAGAAAAACCAGTTAAGCAAACTAAGTACATTATTATACAGCAATAATCTTATAGCATTTTCTCCTCAGCTATATCCTATGGTATGTCCTGTAACTCCAGCACAAATAATGTATAGCTAGTCTGTCCATCCTTTTCACTTTTTCATCACTAGTAAGAAGTTGAAAGGCACATGAACAGATGCCAATGCATCAAGTGTGAAATTATGCAACAACTAAGCTCAAAGTTATATGGTTTATGATGCTATGGTCTACCAAGTAAATAATAACAAAAGATGATGCTCAATCAAGTGTGATGTGTCCATACTGCCAGCAAGTTAAACGATAAATGTATACTTTCATGACAATAACTGAAATGATATATATATATATATATATATTGGTATATTAAAGGATGTTGGGAACAACATTAATATGAAACTCTTCTTTCTTTGCCGCTTTGAAATTTACTTTCGTACTCAAATTTTAATCCCTTCATACAACCGAACCAAGAAACTGAATAGAACACAACATTAATCAGATGCACATATGCTCAAAGAGAAGCCCTTGGAATAAAGTACAACAGACTTTAGATATAAAAACTGAAAACCAAAGCAAGACCTACCCCAAAGAGCAGCACTTTGCAGAAGGGGAGGCACAGGTATGTCTTCTTCAGATTTCCTAATGCTCCTATTCCAAATAAAGGGAAAAAAAATCCATCAATAATTTATAAAAGGAAAATGGCAAAAAGAATCATATTTTGTTGTTTTCTAGAACAATATATATATATATATATATATATATATATATATATATATATATATATATATATATATATATCTCAAAAGAATTGAAGAATAAATGATAATGTAGGCAACACAAAGATTTAGTAAATAAGATATCTGGGTAGACATACCTTTTGGCATTCATGATCATATTTGCAATTCCTTGACCAATAAGACCACATCCAAAGCCAACGGATCCATACAATGCACCCTGAACACAGAATGTCAGGCATTCAAAGTAATAAACTGGTAACAGAAACCATGTTAAGTCAAAAGTCAAACAAGGATGGCACAATGACTAGTAACAAAGCAAATTAAAGCACTCCGTCACATGCAAACAAAGTTTGTCATACTTGTTGGCTATTATCATGCAACTAAACAGTGATTTATCATTCGAAGTTTCAGAACATTTGGCACCTTGTAGAAGTATGTGGCAATGCGCTGATTCACAGAGAATTTACATCCTGGCCTTTCAGCTTCAAATACACTGCATTCAAGTAGCAATTTAGTATCATATCAATAATGGGATTCACATTCAGCTAGACCTCTGAAAAAGTATGGTGAAGTTAGGCATGACTGAATGGGGGGAAAATATTTCTTACTGTTCCCTGAAGTATTATTCTTCACAACTACTTAACACAAGAAATCTTAATCTTAGACTTGAATTACTAATTAACTCCGGACTCCGTATACTACATTTAACAGAATAAATCGCTCACTTGAGCAGATACAAAACAAGATTGGTGATTTTCAAAGAAAAAAATTCAGCCTTAATGCTGCAACTAAACAAACCAGTGAAATCACCAAAACCAGATACTGTTGACAAACTCAACTATCCGCTCTAACCTATACATACAACACTATTGAATTAATGACATTTTCATCTCCTTTTCGTAATTGATCATCAGGTTGTTTATCTGTAATAGAAATATTCCGCACAAAAATCCACCAATCAGTTGGTTCTTATAACTAGTACACACCGTTGGGACCAAAATAACCAATCAACAAAGTAAAAATATCAATTGAAAAGAACTCTAATGGCTCCAAAGCAGTGAAGATGCACAACAGACAAAAATTCAGGCATGTCAGAAGACCTCAATAGTTAATTGATATACACACATACACAGAGTCACACACAAGCAGAAACTAACCTGCTAGGAAGAGCTGCACAAGCATGTTGAATGCGTCCAAGCAGACCTCTGGACAAAGAAGGCTTTCCAATTCGAGCATAGGGTGCTAACATGCCCACCAAAGCAATGTCAACAACTATTCCAACCAAAAGATCAGCAGCATACAACTCAAACTCAGTCCAAAAATCCTTGCCCCTTTTCTGAACCTCTGCAAACGTTGCACAACAAGAGTCTATAACAATCTGCACGTTCCAAATCAAGTACCATTAGTCTTAAAAGGCTAATACCACTAGAAAAGAGAAATTCTTATATGCAGAGCAAACAATACATCTCTTACACAAACATCCAATCATGTTTTGCCACGTCATCATCAGAGATAGATTCAACCACCCACTACCTTGAAAGTCTTTTGTAAGTACATCAAAACTAAACTCTTATTTTATCACCACTCTCAGCATATAAGAATTTCTCACTTGGTCTACTTCATATCATAACCATAACCATATTGATGATAGAAACAAACCTCTGTCCCAACTTTGAACAGGAAAGAAGGATCAGCCAGCATCCGATTCCTCAACATGGAACAATGCTTCATCAGAAACGACAGTGGCCAAGCCGAACCCTGTAACACACAGGAGGGGGAAAAAAAGCCGAAATAATTGAGCTTAACCATTGAACAATTGGAAACAAAAAAAATGCCAACTTTGAACCAAAAATTCAAACTTTGAGAGAACCCCACCTGTAATTCCAAGTAACGACGAAGGAACATTTCCCGAATCCCCGTGATCTTCGCTGCCTCCACCATGTCCGAAGGAAGCTTCACGCCCCGTGCTTCAGCTTCCTCCATAACCGCTTCGAAATTCAACAGAGCCCCGAACTCTTCATCTCCATAATCGTTCCCTCCACCTTCTCCTCCTCCTCCGTCCCCGCCGCCACCTCCGCCACTGCCGGAGGCGCCGCCACCGTCACCACCTTCTCCGCCAAGCGTGGGGTGCTCGATAGGGGTGACAGTGTTGGAGAGAGGATCAGGGGCGGTGCAGAGGATCATGAAGGAGCGAGTAGTTTTGTGGAGAATGGGGAGAGTGTGATGGTGTTCCAATGAAGGGGTTTTGAGAGTGTTGAATTGGATGAGGGTGGTGTTGGTGTGGTGCCATGTTGTGGGGTTGTTGGAGATGGCGAAGGTTGAAGGAGGAAGTCGCATGTTGGTGATGCTGTGTTGCTGCCGCCGCAGGTAACAGTAGCAGGTGAGAGCGCAGTGAGTGGAGCCTCTTTTTTCTTTTTTTTGGTCAGATCAGCGAAGTGAGGGAAGGAGAAGTGGGCTTTGATTGGGCTGAGGAACACCAACGTCAATGAAACAGAGTTCTTGAGTCAGAGGATGGGTCAAACTCAAACACGACAATTCCAACATCACATTCTAACATATGGAGAAATACAATTTTTTTTGGGGGTTAAATGAAATTATGGAAGACAATACTCTAGTAATTTTGTGGATGAAATATTTATGATTACTTCCCTCATAATAATTGTGCTTTTCAAGATTTAAACTTGTATTCTCATCTTTATATGATCAAATTGCTTACCACTTGTTTAATAACTTATTAGTTGGAGAAATATAATTTTATTGACAAAAGATTATATTGTTGGTAAAATAATTGTATAAAAGAAATCATACTCACTTATAGTCCTCTAAAATGTATTCATCATATTAAGATTAATTGGCCCATAAATCAGGACTTGGGTTCTACCATTTTAGCATCCAAAATTTTGTCATTGGCAAAATAATCCTGAAAAAGAAAAAATTATGTTGACCTTATTCCTTATGTATCTGATTAATCAATTAGATTTACGGGTACTCTAAACTATAGAGTAAAGATTTGTTTTGATCTCTAAAATAATATATGTGCTTCATTTTAGTCCTAAAAATTAAGAAAATATCAATTTAATAATGAAATTGTAAAAAATGATTCAAATTAATCCCTATAATGGTATTTAACAAGAACTAATTTGAATCACTCAAAGAATTAATTTGAATATTTCTTTGTAATTTTCAATACTAAATTGACACTTTCTTTAATTTTTAGGACCGAAGTGAATCACATTCACAATTGCAACATCAAAATAAACCTTTATCTGATCCATATTAATGAAAACGCCAATTGATTAATTCTCCATATTCTAATAATAAAAGAAATTAATTGAAATACACTAACAGTGTAAAGATATTTTACATCATTAGTAAATGAAACGTTGACAACTCATTATTTTGAATAATTTTTTAAAATTTAAACTATTCATGATCATATAATTGACACACATGACAGTTTTTTATTGCATGATAATATAAATATGGTTACACTAATTATACTCATAATAAAATAAAATAAAGAACAAAAATTGAATAAAGTTTTGAAAAAATGAACCAAAAGAGCAATTGAATAAATTAATAAAATTTATAAAAAAAAAATAAAGGAAACGTCGCCTGAGAGATTCGAACTCTCGCGGGGAAACCCCATGTACTTAGCAGGCACACGCCTTAACCACTCGGCCAAAGCGACGCTGACGCAATGGGTTTCCCATTCTATTTAATTATCATCACAAGAATGTAGTTGGTGAAGCAATGATTGCAATTTTCCTTTCTATCAAAATAAAATAAACCGAAACCTTAAATTTCAACAGTCATTTTAGCTTTTATTGTTTAATTAAACTTTAGGCAAAATAAAACACTAATATTTGATATTGCAAACATTTTCAATTTTCAACTATTTTACAAATGAAAGAATTAGCGGATATCATAACTCCAAGGATTAAAGGCTGAATAGATGCCTGCCAACAAGCACACACTGTTTATTTTTGTCATTTAAAAGAAATTGCTTTACACTGGTGCCACAACTATACAGCATTTGTGATCTATAAAAGAAACTATGCTAATACACTTGAGTTAAATGTCACTTCCAAGGGACATTCATTTGTTAGCTCCAAAATGCATCAGCTTTTCATCTTCAATGGATTCGGAGGACATAAATGACGCCTCCTTCGTTGACAAGAATGGCCTTCACAAATGAGGGTCCAAAACACCATCTTCCAATGTCAAGATCTTCAAATGAAAAATAAATCCGTATGGATGAATACATGAACTATATACCCCAGACAAACCAGACAACTTGTGAAATTGCCTATATGAATGTACAACCAACATTACCCGAGGGAAAGAAATGGAAAATGTTCAGATATGAAAACATTTGAAATAAAGACATGTACTAATAAACATTTTCCTTCCCTTTCCCTCGTACAAGAATTGTAAAAACCACACAACGGCTGTAAAGTATTTATAAACAGAGGAACTCTGGTTTCTTGATGCTCAAGAAACACTTTCCTTGTGTCTGGACTTATGGGAAAGGCGTGCCCTTTCAGTCGATGCTCTTGGTACGGATCGAGACCGGTCAAGGGATTCTGGCTGAGCATCTGAAAGCCTCGGAATAAGCTTACACCCACGATTTCTCACACTCAATCGGGGGGAATTAAAGGAACTGCGAGGTGTGGTCACACTTTTCATTTCTTGCTTTATTTTGCTGAATTCTTCTTCAAGCTCTCCGACTCTAGAACTCATCTTGTCCATATCCACCTTTAGGACCTGATTTTCACGCACGACAGACACCCAACCATCCCTTAGTACAATTTCACCTGCTGTATCACCCAGGGCCATTGGAGGAGCAGGAGCTACCGGAGCCGTTCCACGGTTTTCACCATCCAATGAATTGAGACATCCAGCTAATGCTGTTCTCAAATGTAGCTGTTCAAAGAACAAGACTTGAAGAACAACTCTGAGGGGTAGCCTGTCATTTTGGGAGGCATGAGCACAAGCATGGATTGAGAGTTTCTGGTAGTCAATGATGTTGCATAGTTCTTCCTTCTCTTTATCAGATAGCCAAGGATGATCCTGCAAAACACCATAGCAATCGTCAAACTAACAATCCATGACTATAGATAGGCCTTTATGTTAAAAAAATGGATCGCAGGAAAATCAAACCTTGAAATATATGTCCAGTGCCCTGTAAAGTCCATCATGCAATGATCTTGATGACTCAGGGAGGGCTCCCGCAAGGGTGCGTATCGTTGCAGGTTTTAAGTTAACATCAGAAGCAATTTCTGCAAGATAGCTATCAATCAACTTTGCAACTTTCCTTAAGGACTCAGATGGCGATGCTTGTAGGTCAATTGATGAAGGAGAAAAGGCAGTTAAATTTGACTCTTTAGATACAAAATGATGGACAATCCGTTCAATACAATCTGTTTCATATAATGTATCAGAATCTGAATATGTAGGAATTAAAAGACTATCAAGAGTTGCCAGTTCCAATTGCATTCCTATTCTCCTCTCTAAAGAATCCTTGCAAGTTTGACTGACATTTAATATCAAAGCCACGCGTAGAAGTCCCAGTAGGAATCGGCAAAAGGATTTTCCCTTCTTTTCAGGAAGAAGTTTCTCAATTCTTTCCAGTAGAACCCTCTGATCAACGGTAGCAGGTGTCAAGCTGAAACTTGCAACTGTTCTAGCTTTCCCACCTTGTCCAGCCTGCCACCGTCCCAGGCCTGGCAAGTACTTTCTAGAATAGTACATTATGGCACCTGCCAGGTTTTCGGGTCTTATACCTCTTGCTTGCATCATCTTAATAAGTCTCTCAAACAAACTCACGCTGAGATACGAGATGTCTTCGAACCACCAATTAGATTCCGAGCTCCGAATTCTAGCACCAGTGTTTATACCATTCCATAGAATGCTTCCACCAGGGCTCTGAAAACTCCCATACATCATCATGGGCCATCCAAACAAACTTGGGTCAGTACAAACCATCATGGATAGAGCATTCATACACTTATCCACTAAATGAAGCTTTTCAGCTCTTGGTAGAACAGGCTCAGAACTTTGGAGAGCCAAAATACAATCTTTCCAGTTGTGCAGTACAGTTTTATGGAAAAAACTCTCTGATTTTGACAGCAAGTTATCTTCTTCAAATTCATCTGTCATTTGAAGATAGTCTGCAGCACAGTAGACCAATAATACATTTCTGGCTGACAGTTCAACACGAAGCCCATAACAGAATTTGGCTGCCATTAAAAAAGTGTCAGGACCACCAGGAAATTCTTCCAGCACCATGGTCATAGTCTTCCCGTATGTATTCTTGGACTCTTCGATTGCTTGAGCAAATTTGCCACATTTTGATACAAGAGGGAACTGCAGTTCCATTGCATATCTTACTCAAACTCCAATGCAGCAGTACAAAAAGTTGTTTGAAATTCCAAAGATATAACAATATGACTACCATAATCAAGACTTGATTCCAGGACCCTCCCCCCTTCCCCAACACCACAAAAAAAGAAAAAAGTACACAATACATTTTTGCATTAACTTGAAATACAAGCAACATTGCCAACTATGTCAAAAGCCAAACCACTGACATTTTGCTCTTAGTTCTTATGGGAGGACCTATAAAACTAGTTGAGAAAGAAATGGAACCAACTGTTCACAAATCACCATATATAATATACAGCATCAACTAGTATAACTTCCAAAGCAGAAAAGCATGTAAATAAGATATGTTTGAAGTTGTGTTATGGGCCATTATCAAAGATCACAACTTTAGCAAAACTAGACAAAATTAAAGCTTTAACTCTTACTAGATGGCCAACCACTGAGTTAGCAGTGGTAATTACAAATCTATACCGATGGAGGTGTACCCCGAACTACATCATACAATCTAAATGCAAGCTTTTATAACCATCATCCTAAATAATACCAAATAATCTGAAAAGCATTTAAGATGGACTTGTCCTGCTGTCCCTGCCTTTGTCTCAACTTAAGCTGCAGGACTTTCAATATTAAGGCCTACAAAATAAACCAACAACGGCAAGGCCACAACCTCCGAGAAACATACATGTACATTGTAGCATCGGAAGATCCATAAGGTTATATGATACTAAATCTCAAGACATGAATAAAATATATTGTGAAAGGTGTGATCTCCACAACAGGTTGTATGTCTAGCGAGTATAATCCAACCACTTTGTTGATAGAGGGATGCTTAGTCTGCACTTAAACAGTAGAGAAAGAACAAACTAACAGCAAAAGCATAAGCGATAAGCCAAGAGCACATCAATTGGGTTGGAATTGGACCAAACTTCAAAGAAAACCCCCAAAAGAAACATTAGGATAGTTCTAGAACAAAAAAAAGGCCCAACAATTATTTCATCTATATACGCATAACAGAATAGTGGAAGGAAAATAACAGTTTTGAAAGGAAGGCCAATACCTTATGGAGATGGAAAGTGACTCCCTCGATAGAAACGGCAATATCACTTGGCAATCCAGCACTGCAGAACCTACCAAAACCACAAACCACAGCCAAAAAAAAATTAAAAATCACATCAAACATGAAACACCCCCCCTTTTAAAAGCTATACACAAAATGCATGTGTGACATGGACTCCACTCACTCAGCAATCAGGTGAACAGAACATGTCATTTTCTTAAAACAAAAAGGCGATTCAAGCCATGATTAGGATTCATTCAACACGATAATCAAACACAGAAAGGACATAAATTCCATTAGCCATAAAAAAAAAGGAAAAACAAGAACTGAACTTCAAAATAGAAACTTTAGATAGAAGGAATACCATTCATCTCCTTCTCTACGAAACCCAGAAAGCTTCCCTGCTGGAGCCATGGCTGAAGGAAGCAATAAGCAAACACCCGTTTTTTTTTTTTCTCCCTTCTCACTCTACCAGCCGAACAACATCTTTCCCCCTTAACCGTTGCTTCTTAATTCAAAAAGAAAAGAGGGGAAAAAAAAAGGAAAAGGGGAAAAGCAAAAAGGTATAAAACTAAGAATGAATGATGGGGAATGCAAGGAAAGGAAGAAAAAGAAGAGAGTACAACAGAACAAGGAGAGTCAAATAAGGACGTGAAGGCAACAACAGTGTGTCTTTACAGCTAAGAAATCAAAGAACCCCTCAACAACCCAAAGTGTTCCTTCCTCCTATAACATAACAGTGTTACACAACACAACACAAAACTCGCATACCCACCATGGTACAAAGAGAAGGTACACCATGGAAATAGAGGAAATGGAGAAAAGGAACGAACTTTGAATTAGGAAAACAGTGCCGTGGGAACAGAAAGTGACGCAGGGATCACCACGCCAGAACAGAACAGGTGGTCGTGTAAAGAAAGTAAAGGCTCAAAAAGAAATAAGTAAATAAATAAGAGCTTAATTTATTATGGTCACAATAGTAACATGATGTTATTAAATGTGAAATGTGAAAGAATGAAGAGTTTGGGTTTTTGAATTCAATTTTATGAGAGTTTGGGTTTTTGAATTCAATTTTATGTTAAGGTATAAACTATTCTAAATATTATTTGAAATATTGTATGTTATTTTTTAGTTATGAATTTAAATTGTATTCATCGTATAAATTCTGTTTAGTAAAATCATTGGATTAATAAAATAAGATTGATTTTTATTACCTCACTTCAAAAGTCATGCATATGAAAGGATTTAATTAGAAATCAATATTAAAAAAGTTTTGCACAATTATTATATTTAAATTAAATCAATAGAATTTTGATAAAGTAAACAAATCATATAAAGTATCCATTTTCATAATCATCCACCATGATTTGTAAGTTTAATAATTAGTATAATTCTATTGATAAGTTTTACCAGAGGAATGAATCATACAAAGTAGCTATCACCTAAAAATTAATAAATCAATAAATTCTCTTGATTGTGTATTATCACATTAATAAATTTATCTGACTCTCATAATTAATAATATATTATTAAATAATAGCACAAAAGTGATGTCAATAGTATATTAAATTAATCTATACATTATTTTGCAAACAATTATTATGAAAACTGTATATTTTTTCTTAATATTAATATATTAATACATCATTAGGTAACAATATACAAAATTAATATTATTGATGTACGGCAATTAAGTTTTTTTAGTATGTAATGAGTGAATGTTAACAAATTCATAGCATTATATATAATATAAATAATAATTATAAGTAAATACTTTTAATGATATAATATAACAAAATGGGCCTCAATCCTTTTTTGTCTCTTCTTTCTTATCTTCTCTTGTGTGTGTACTGTTGAGATGACCGCTATCTTGATTCTTTGGTGGTTGGCATGGCACTTTCTTTTTTTTTCATTTGTTTAGGGCTTTATGTTTTATTTTGTTGGCCCTTTATGTTGCTTCATTTTTTTCTCCTCGCTGAGTGTTCTATTTTCCATTTTATTAAGGTTTATTTGGTTTGAATTTTTTAAATTTTATTTTCAAATTTTTAGATTTTATGATGAGAATATTGAAAATTTTAAAAATTATAAAAATATAATTTTCAGTTTTAATTTCTAATTTTCAGTTTTTCTTTTATAAAATCTTGATAATTAAAAAACTAAAAACTGAAAAATCAAATCAAACAGATCCTAAGTGTTTTAATTTTTCTTTGTGGGTACTATTCTTTTTATATATTTAAATTTATATAGAAAACATTCATGATATATCATGTAAGTTATAACTCTTCTGTATATCTTCAATGTAAAAAATGCTTAGAGATTGATAATCTTTAAGAGCACAGTCACATATTATAGTTAGTCTAAAGTGTAGACTACATTTATTTCTTATTCAACATACACCTAAGTATCTATTTTGATTTCAAAAGCGGTTAAACCTTCCCATTAATGATTTTTTTTTTTCCAATTTCCCTCGGAAAAAATATATATCAAAACGAAAGTTATGAATAAGTGTGACAGGGACACATGGGAAAAGACCACACAGGGAGCGTAGTCGGGGCTAAGAAGAACATAACGAGGTCAATAAATGACAGTTGAGGTTGAGTGCGAACCATTTTTGTCCCCCCTCCTCCATCCCTTTCATTCTCTCTCTCTCTCTGTGTTTTCTAGTTGTTTCTTTTTCCCTCTTTAATTTTCTCGAGTTTTATTCTATTCTATGGGCAAGGAGAGGAGGGGCTTCTTCTGTGGTTGCCATCGTTCGGTGAGTAGGACCCCCGCTACTCAACACAACGTACTGACGTAGGCCAATTAATGCATTATTATGCATTTCAGTATTTTGGAAAATTCGAAAGGGAAACTTTCAATGTTTGGTTCTCTGCAAGCTAGCTAGCTATACGTGTTTAACTAGTTGGTCATATACCCTATTAAGATTCATGACAGAGAAGAGAAGAACAAAAAGTTGTATTTCTAGGGGAGCTCGACTACCGGTGGTCGAGATTGATAGGTATGTGATAAAGCTCAGCTACATGTTAACCGAACTCCTCCTCCTCAGCCAAGCTCGATCTCGTATTATCCGAGCTTTATTTTATCTCAGATGAACTCAACTTTCTCCGAGCCAAGCCCTTTTTTTTTTCATCTCTATCTCCCGACCGAGCCTTGATAAGCCGGTCAGGGACCTATATTGTCCTATTTGCCAATTGTGAGAGACTAATTTGGATGTTTACAATTGTTAAGGATCAATTTATCAATAAAAAAAATTGTCAAAGACCCATTTGGGTATTTACTCTTTAGTTATCATATAATATATATACCAACAAGATATCGATCAAGATAAAAGAAATTCAAGTCTTTTAAATATATAATCATATGTTCGATCCAATCAATAGATGAATTCAAATTCCAACACGTGTATAAGAAGCAACCAGCACCAGCAAATAAACCAGAGTGGCAGAGCGCATGCAATTAATTATATTGGGACTAATTAATTCAGCTGACTTTCAAGGACACACGATAATCTTTGAATGTAATGACATTTTATTTATCATCTCCATTCACTTTTATTGTGTCCAGATATATTGAGTTTTTAATATACCAAATTTGTGTTGATTTCCTAGAAGACAGTTAAAAGTTAAAGGATGGAGTAATATATTGTCAATTCATTGACTGAAACTATTGAATGACTCCCATGTTTTAAAAAGATAAAAACTCATCTTTTCAATATAAAAAATCTTTTTTTTTTAATTTCTTGATTAGCAGTGGTTAGATATATCATTTATTCTGTTCTACTATGCTGGCACGAGTGTCCAACTTCATACAAATACTAATATTTTGATTATATGTGAAGAATTACACTTACGTGCATAATTATTAAATCTGGCTCGACATTTGACTCAGCCGATGTATTGGATCACTACATCGCTAGTTCAACCAACAAGTCCTTGATTCAACTAATTGAACTAGATATAATTAAATAAATATATAAGAATATATTAAAATTCAAATAAATAAAATGAAATAACATAAATAATTATAAATTTAACATATCCTTTGTGTAAAATATATATTATTGTTGGAATGATACAACACAACATCACATGTTTTAATGGCAAGGGGTGTGTGTTTGGCTTCCTTGAGATTTGGGGTTCAAATCTTATTTTTATTGAAAATGGATTTTTGAGCACATTTTACTAGCCACCTATTGGTTCATGGTTCATGTCGATTCAAGCACCGAACTGATCGAAAACTCAATATTCAACTTGAATTGGTTACAAGCCCAGTTCATAGTTCACATTGATTCAAGCACAAAACCGATCAAAAACTCAATACTCAGCTTGAACCGATTATAAGCCTAGTTCATCAGCCGAACCAATTTTGGAAACTATGGTCAAGACTGTGGAGGTAAAGCACAATGTATCAGATAAAATATCATTTATCATATGCTAGACGTTTATTAGTCATATTTATTCTATGAATCTAAATGCAAAAAAAAATATGGCTAGATGGTAAGATTTAGCTATATTGGTTCAAATTTCATTACGACCAATATAATCTTAGAAGTACAAAAAAAAAATATTAAAATCAATGTATAATGTGACTCGTATGACATTATTTATTTAATCTTTAGTTCATTTGCCCTTTTTTCCTTCCCCAGACTTGAGTATAACATTTTTCATTTTTACTTTTTGGGGACTAAATTGTGTATAATGTTGGAATAAAGAGAGAAGTACCTATAACTTGTTACATACATAATGGGGCTAGAGGTGGAGACATGTTAGGTCAAGCCAAATTTTTCCCTTAACAGACCACATCTAAATTGTCATTAGCCTGAGCTTGGCATGTGGCCTGTTATTGGCTTTATTTCAAGCTTAAGCCTGACCTATTCAAAAGTCTGGCCTAGCCTAAAATTTGTTAAGTTCTAACAAAGCATGTAATTTATAATTTATGACATTTAAAAAAATGCAAAAAATGAGCTATCGACCGTTCAATAATCCAATAGGACATGCGATCTAAATGAAATGATATAATGAACATTTGAAAGAAAAGATTATGCGCATACACAGCATGAAAGTTGGGGTAGATTAGTGGTTAGTAGAATGGAAGGCTAGGCATAGCTATGGGTTTGAATCTTAGTTTTGATATTTTACAAGTTTAAGCAATATAATCCTTACTAGACTGGCTAATAGATTTGGTAGGCTATATAATGGGCCTAGACTTGGCCTTTAAGAAAAGCAAACTATTGAATAAGCCTGAGGGCCATAAGCCCTTGACAGATCTCTTGGCCTACTCCCACCCTAGAAGAGGTGCATTGGGAGACCAATACTGTAGAATGACATATTGTTATTAGCTCCACAATATCATAGTTGGCCACACCTTTAACAAAGGTTTCCACCCTCATCTTTTCCAAAAAGGCTGTACACAATGAGTTGGAAGCTTGGGATCACATTTAGGTTATGTTTAGTGCATCATATAAGATAAGGTCTAATAATATTAGACTTAATAGTTTAAGGAATCAATTATATAAGTTTTTATCTTATCCATTATTTAGTGCGTCACATGATTGACCGCAGACAAATGAATGGGCGGCAAGGGCTATTGGATGGGGTGGCGAGGCGCAGTGTGATTGGCAAGGGCAAATGGTTGGGGCGGCTGGTAACCTGCGGGTGTTGAAAACTTGACTGTATAACATTATACTACCATACATGGGGCCAAACATGCAATAAAAATTGACTGATACATTTAGATCTATCCTATGTGTCGAATGGGGCTTCAACTACTGCTCGTACGATTGAAGCTTCAATTGTGTTTTCAACACATTTAGTTTAGTCCCAGGTAAAAAATCACGGAGACTGGACTACTAGTAGTCTCTTGAACAGTTTGCAACACAATAGAAGACGTAGTTTCCACTTGTTTTCTTGAACGGGATTTTCACATAAAAAATAAAAATGGCAACTCATTGGCCACTATCCGTCTATTTCATCTCTCCAGTGAGCCACACCACGTACGTTTGATTCTATTCGAGCCATGCAATAGAATCAACTATGGGAAGAAACAAACATAATGGCAGTTACATAGTCAATTTATGTGGATGAGTACAAATTTTGGAATTGGAATCGTGGACCCAAGTGGTTACCAATGAGATTCTGATTTATGAGCCATTGCAACTCATTAGGAACCATGTCTTATTTGTATCTAGGAGTGACAAGGAATTTGTTATTACTTACTTCCCAACTATGAATCAATAACATATTTTTTTGAAAATTACAAAAAACTTTGTTATAATTGTGTTGTTAGAATGATAAAAGATGAATGGTTAACCTTTAAATAAATAAGTAAATTATGTCATTTGATATAATTACTATAGCTTTTGTTTGAAATTTTGATTATTTGATTTGACTAGTAATTTGGTCTCGTAAAAATACACATAGCATTGGTTTTTTTTGTACTTCAAAAACCATATTGGGAAAAATGAGTTTCGAACCTAGAATCTTATATATACTATCCCAAACTTCTCACCACTAGACCAATCATAGTGGCTTATACATAAATACATCAATTTAATTATTAAAAATACATGTGATAGTTTAGTATCAAAAAATTTTATATTAGTTTAGTTCCTAAAAAATACAAGTGACATCACCTTGATATGTGAAAGATGTATGTAACATATATTTTATCCTTTTTTTTCCTATAAATTCTTAAACTAAATATGCATGTTTTGAAGATCAAAGTGATGCCAAGTGCATCTTAACCAATGTAAAACTTTTTCATAGACTACTAAACTATTTTCATATATATTTTTCAAGAACTAAATCAATATTAAAAAATTTAGAAACTAAATTGATGTCACATGTATATTTTAGGAACAAATTATTAGCAAGTTTAGTCTAATATTTTTAAACAGCATATAAAACATCCATTTAAATAAAAAAATCATTAATTATCTGAATAAATGGAAAAAAATATTAATTACAGATATGAACCTTTTTAATGTACATAAATATGCATGAACTCTCTACGTATTCCAAATCAACACGAATATACATGTGACCTTTGCGTATTCATGTTTAAAGTAAAGGGCCCCATGCGTATTCATGTTGATTTGGAATACGCAGGGAGCCCATGCGCATTCATGTTAGTAGTGGATGTTTTGCTGATATTGATATTTTTTTTTTGCTTTTTGTTTTCTTCAATTTATAAGTTTAATATCAAACCACCAATGAACTTTTAATTAAAAATTATTTAGTTTAGGATTTACGGTGGTAAAATTTAAACCTTAAAAATCTATATATTTAATTAATTTAAGATAGTTTGTGTTTAAAATTAATATTGATGACTAGTTTTTTAATGTTTTATTTTTTTATTATGAATTGATATTTAGTAATATATTTATTTCATTTATGCAGCCATATCAAGGTATACATTTTATAATGCCAATATGTTATTTGTATATTCGCTTTGATATTTGTATATTTGAATGTCATTAATTACTAAATGGTTTTTCTATTTTAGGTGGAGTGGATTGAGGATTCCATCAGACGGGGATGCCCGTCATTTGGTGGACTTTAGGGCACATCTTGATGTCATACCCATTGATGGGGTAAATGACACTAAGTAATTTAATTATTTAAATTCCATATTCTACGGTTATGCAGAAAGTTTAACTTAAATTGTCAATCATTGCAGTTTTAGTGGTCACCATATGATGATGCGAATGTCGTTGCTCTCACACTGACCCATTAGTATGGAGTTGCTGGCCTGTAGGCTTCAGTTACCGCACTTATTTGTTTTGAGATCGTGGAGTGACACCAGTCGAATCATTTCATGCGACAGTACCAGTGCATGCAGTCTATTCCACATACCTCGTAAAAACAATGAATAGTATAAGCATGAATACGTAAGGCCCCATGAATCAGATTTGGCATACGAATACGATAGCGCCAGATATTCATTTTAAATATGCAGGGCCCTTGCGTATTCACACACATGATTTTCGCCCATTTTTATACTAAATTTCTTTTTCATTTATTTTCGTAGATAATGCTTTTTTTTTGTTTTATTTTAATCAACGAGCCAACAGCATTGTTCCTTTTTTTAATTTTTCTTTGAAAAAAATAATAGAATAAGAGTTGATGGCTTTGCCTCTCATCCTTCAAGAGTCCACGTGGTAAGTTGTTGTCATGGCATGAAGGCATTGAAGTGAAAGACATTAAAGTTGACCCAGAATGCAGGGTCAAGGCCCCTCTCCCGATCCATCCAGCTTTTAATTGGCTTTGGGGGTCAGTTATGCCTAACACCGCAAAATATAAATCATAAAAAATATAATACTTTTTTAAATTTTGATTTCTCAAAATAATTTTATTTCGTTTAAGCTCTTTTTTTTAAAAGTAGGTGTAAACGACTCTTTTAAAACTGTTGGAGTTATATTTTTCATCCTGGTTCCCTGCAATAAGGAATATTATGCTCATTTTAAAAGAATGAGAGACTTAAATAAAATATTTTCAAGGATTAAAACTATAATGTAATATATATTTATTTAGAGAGAAAAAAATAAGCCAGATATAAAATTGGCGTCTAGTTTTTTAATAGTACTAGTTGAATGCCTATACCTACTTCATGTTTAAATCAGATGCCCGTTTTTGAATCAAAGATCCGACGTGCTTTTTAAAGATAATAAATTAGATATGCATCTACCGACTACAAGTTTTATATTAACTAATACTATGCGAACAACAAATTCTATATTAAAATATCCACTACTATTTTTATGACCTGTTTGGATATACTATTTATAATTATTTTAATTTTTGGGAAGTTAGATGGCCCTTTTTTTTATCTTTTATTGTATTTAACTATATAACTAATTACTATTTAAAAAGTTGGATGCTTTAGGAAAGTCAAAATATCTATTTTCTTTTGAATTTTTTTTTTGAAACACACCTTATAAGTTATTTTTCAAATGTTTATTCTATATAACAATTTAGATAAGTTATTTATCTAAATGAACTCTTATCATGATATTTGTTGTTTAGATTTACATAGTATTGAGACTGACAAAATATGTTAAACTCATTAAATTAAATCTTTTACCATAATAAGGGTCTGTTTGAGAAAATATTTTACTTAAACTCTTATGCGAAGAAACTCTTAAAAAATAATTTATGAATAAATTACTATATATTTGGATAATATTAATAAAAGTGATTATTTTGAGTGTTTTAAAAAATATTTTTTAAGAACCTGTCTATTTTGACTTCTAAACAAATATTAAAAATGACTGTTTTTTTAAAATGATATTAAAGATCACATTTTAGAAAGTAATAAATAGCATAGCTAAATAAAGGGAAAAAAGTTACAAAAATTATATTATTTTGCCGAGGGAAAGATTATGAATTTAATTATCCAAACAGACTCTAAAAATAGGTGCTTGGAACACAAAATATATTAACCAAAAGAAAGGGCACGCACTGTACTTTTATAAAAATATTATTTATATTCATAATATATAAGATATCATGTCTACTCATTTACAATATATGAAATATCATATTTACTCATATTTTATTTATTATTGAATAAAATACAATCTCTACTATAATTTACCAATACAATATCTTATATATTATGAATATAAATAACATAACTCTTATTTTTAATCTCTATTAAATTTTAATGAAAAATCACTATCTGAAATTATTACGAGCATACCAATATTTTACATTCGTATACTTTCTCCTAATGTTACAATTGAAGAACAATTGCTGCAACTATTCTGAGTAAGCACCTGTTTCGATTTATTTTTTCTAATTTTTAATTTTTTCAGTTTTTACTTTACAAATTTAAAAAATTAAAAACTATTTTCAGCTCAATTTTTACTTCACAAATTTAAAAAATTAAAAACTATTTTCAGCAAATCAAATAAATTTAAAAAATTAAAAACTATTTTCAACTCAGTTTTTACTTCACAAATTTAAAAAATTGAAAACTATTTTCAACAACCCAAACAGACGCTAATTCTTCGGTCTTCGGTTTGCGGAGCATTATGCCATTACACATGTCACAACAGAGTAAATAATAGCACACCTTTTCCTCAAACTTTAAAAATTATAACAACATTAACATCCCTCTTATCTAATCATTTTTACTGAAACAAATATTCAACTGGCAACATTCAAATCTTCAGTATAATTCCACAACTGTAATTTTTAACTAGGACGGATCATTACAATTAATCAAGAACTTAGGCGAGGTAAGCTTAAAGCTAAGAATGTGATCCATAAAATAAATTAATGACAAATAATTTAGGAAACATATGGCAAATGTTACAACTCTGGAAAGACAACACAGAGGAATGACTCATACACCCCTAAAACACAAAACCATCTTTCCTCGTATAATAAAGGTCTCCAAACATGTCTCGTAACCATAAGCTCTCCATGAACATTATTACATAGCAGAACAGATTGCCCTTGATGAATTCCTAAATCTCATGAACATGCAATAAAGAAGGACATGGGCTACCGTGGGCTATTGGCTACCAAAACCAAAGTGGGGAAAATTACCATGTATGTAAAATCAACCAGTAAACTACATGTAAGGCACCCTAATGGGTTGAACAGTCTTCTTAATGCAGTACATCACTATGTCCATAACACTGGAAGCTTAACTTGCCACAGGCTTGGCAATGACTTTCTTTATGGCTTCAGCATAAGTCCTGTGCTGATAGGTGAGAGTTGATTCAAGCAAGTCCCAAAGTGAGGTCTTAGGATTCCAGCCTGAAAACGAGGCACCACCCCATTAGTAAAGTAACTACATAATGTCAAAAGGTGAAAGTAAGGTGAATGAAGAGTTAATGTTATTTGTGTCAAAAATGGACACTCTTGATGGACAGAAAAAGAGAACCGTGTATAAATAACATTACTCGTGAATAAATGAGGAAACTTACCAAGCTGCCTGTTAATAATGGTCATGTCAGGGATTCTCTTGTCACTATCATCATATCCTTCACCATAAAATTCTTTGGAGCTGACATCAATGGTAGGAGTTTCCAAAGGTGATTCTCCACTTACCTTGGAGTAAACCTGCAGAGGTAAAGAAAAATAATTCTTGAATGCCCCACAAACAACATGCTGAAATGCTAACAATAGGGCCAAATAATCAAACTTAAACCTCTAACCTCAGTCATCATCTCAGCAAGCTGCCTAACTGTAACCTCATTGTTTGGGTTACCCACATTAAAAATCTGCCCATTGGCCCTAGCAGGATTTTCCTGTTGAAAGGAAATTCACAATTAGTAGACCAGCCAATAAGCATATTATTTTAAGGATAAGCCTCTACAATTATATAATCTGTATTTAAATAACAATATATAGTCTCAACAACGCAAGATTGGATATGGGAACCTACAATCATCAATAAGACAGCTTCAATGGCATCCTTAATATAAACGAAAGTCCTTTGCGATTGGCCACCATCCACAAGCTTGAGGGGCTCTCTCCGGAGGAGATTCTGCACAAAAAGGAATGAAAAGAAAATTAGAACAAAAATAATGCTTAAAATGTATATAAGCAAAACAAATGTCTAAATCAAAAAAATTGGCGTACATTACTAAAGCATGCCAGAACACGAGGAACACCCTCACTTGGACCATCAATGCCAGGAATGAAGTCCATTCTTGGTCCAATCCAATTAAAGGGTCTCACGATTGTGAACTCCAAGCCGTTTTCAGCACCCTCAGCTACCAGTGATGCCATGTAAGTAAGAGAAGTCAAGATTGGTAACTAGATCAGCATTTACAAACATACACACTAAAAAAAGATCAACTCACCATAAATCAGCCTCTCAATCAACTGCTTTGCACAGGCGTAAGACCATCTCTGCTTCTCAATTGAACCAAAAATGCATGGAGACTCATCTTCTTTAAGAACATAGTACGCAGGATCCTACCACAACAATGGAAATATTAATATAGCTCTCAGCACAGCTCCTAAGACAAAAACAAAATAAGTAGGCAAAACTAGGAATCGTTGGTTGAAAAGATCCATCAGCACTAAATACCTCATAGCCTCATAGGAAATAAATAAACAAACAGGCCCTAAAGAAAACAATAAGTGAAGAACCACATATATGGGAATGTGGTAACAATTGCCATTGTCCTATAAGTTAAACACCATATGCTAATAATAAAACCAAAATCCATTATTCAAAAAAGATTAGAAAGGGGCGCAAGCATATAGTAGCATCATTAATAAATTTGGTGATTGGTGATCTCAAAAAGGTCGTGGCGTGTTGAATGGGCCAACCACCACCGACAGATCTAGAATTAACTTGGTCCAAGGAAAACAAGAGCTTTACCTTACGAAGAGGGCTATCCTTGGGGAGAAAGCTCCCAATGGTCTTCCCATAAACCTCACAAGTTGAGAAATGAATGAGACGTTTGTTGTTTTCCGAACAGTACTTTACCTAAAACAAAAAAATTAAGAATAACAAGGAACACATATCAAATCACACACCCCAACACAACCACAAGAAGAAAAAGAAAAACTCAACCTTTGACAAACATTTAGAAATCTTTAATGTAATAAAATTGAATTGAATTTAATTAGGAATTGAATTCCAATTCTTATATTTGAAATAAGCCAGTAAATTAAAAAACTTAATTTAATTTATTGATTTAAAATAGATCTAAAAATAAATAAATTTAATTGTTTTAACAATTGTATCCATTATTAATAGGTTATGAATTTACATTCAATCCCAATACCAAATCACACCAATTTAGATTTGATTTCAATTCTATAGTTTTGATGAATTTTCAATTCTTTTAAGTTATATTGTTTCCAAATCCAGATGTTTCCAAAAACCCTTAAACTCAAATTTCACATCAAATCAAATCAAAAGCAGATAGATGAACGGGAAAAAACGTACCACCGGAAGTGCATCAATGAAATTGCTGTAAATGGTGTCCAAAGGGCGAGTGTTGTAATCCGCAGGAGTGCATATAGCAGCCAAATTAATAGTCTAAAATAATCAACAACATGCAAAACAAAACAAAGACACAATTTTGAGACCAAACTAAGAACCCCATTTGAGAAAAAGAGAGAAACAAAACTTCTGTCATGTTTTTTGGTGTGAGGAATGAAATGGGTAGGAATGAAACTAAGAAGCTCGTACCAGATCTGCCATTTTGATGAGACCCTCGAGCCTTGAATCGTTCTTGATGTTGAGGCGGTGGAACTGGATGCGACCGTTCCATGGGTTCGTGTCGGGTTCCAAGAGGTGCTTGATCTTGTCGTTGTAGACATCAAGAGCTAGCACCGTGTGCGGTGTCTCGTTCATCAGCTTCTCGCAGAGGTGCGACCCTATGAACCCTCCTGCTCCGATCATGCAAATCGTGATCGGCTTAATGGGGTTCCCATCTAGATCCACTCTCGAAGAAGCCATAACAACAGGAAGGAGGAGAAGGAACGAACGATGAGAAACTGTTGCGAACAATGTGTCTTGTGTTTTGTGTTTTGAGAGTTTTATGTGTGTGTCTGTGTGTTGTTTGTGTGCTTTTTATGTTGTTAGGGGAATGGAGTGAAAATAATAGATTTATTGCGGTGGTGAATTATGGAAGGCGAGGATTTGGCTTTGGATTTGGAATTTTGTTTGTGTAGTGTAAGGGTAGTGTTTGCTGTGGCTTTGCACTGCTGGCCTGTGTGACTGTCCCTCTCCCTCTGTTTCTTTCTGAACTGTCACGGGTGAATCACAATTCACATCACAACACAGCACTCACCAGTGCTCTGGTTTGCTTCATTATGGATCATGCGATATTTATTAAAATTTAATTTAAATATATTGATAATGTATAACTATCATCCTGTTGAATCAAATCAACTTCGCATATTACTCTTAAAATAGAGGTAAAAGTTAATTGTATTCGCCAGATATAGTATAAATTTTTATACTATCAAAAATTAAATTCATTAGTAATTTTATTATTATTGTTATCATCTTCCATCACTGTGTCGTCACGGCCTTTTTCATTATGACAATTGTTTTTCCGATTTTGCACGCAAGGTATTTACTTATTTGCGCCTTCTCGAAAGATTTTGTACCTTTCCTCTGAAATTTATAATAAAGGAATCTTATTTGTATTTATTATTTATGAAATATCATATTAGTATATTCTTATATATTATTAAATAGGTTATGAGTCTAATTTTATTTGTGATCTACATTTATACAATAATAAATAAAATTATGTAAACATGATATCTCATATACACTGACTCAGTATAAATAATATTACTTTATAAATAATTAAATATTATTGTAGTGCGGGGGTGACGAAAGAGGTGGGTCTGTCTCGAGGAATAATGTCATCGGTGATATCACCCTCTTTGGCCTCTTCTGTTCTTTTTTTTTTTTTTTCCTTTTAGGTATAGCCTCTTCTGTTGTTTAACAAAATATTATTACTTTCCAAATTATATGGTTGTTAATAAATGATCGATATTTTTATACTGTTTTTTTAAAATATACTTTATAGTTTACATTGTATTATGTATATCTCTTTTAAATCACATTATACGTGTGAATTTAATTTTGACGGTATATCATCACATTAATGAATATAATTACTAAAAAAATGACCCAATTTATACATTCAAATTCATATTACTAGTGTGCGCTCACGCGTACTGAGTAGCAAAGGCACAGCACATTGACACTGGATTAGATAGCGTGTAGCTTCTTCTATGCTTCCTAAACAGAACATAATGCACTCACCATTATTGTTATTGTTACAAACCGAGAAAAGTCAATCAGCACATGAACCGAATGAGTTAGTTGTGTCGCTGTGACTCGTGAGCTGTACATCTTTCATATCATAATCACACGCACCAGCGTCGCATCATAAATTTTCAAGACAACTATATAAAACAAAATAAGCATGAGGAATTATTTCAGTATCCAATGTCTTGCTCTCGGAACTATTGTTGTCTTCACTGAATTACCAGACATTTTATCAGATCTTGATCGTTGTTTAATCAACCCAGAAACTCTCCATAACAAATGAACATATTACTACACAAAAAAAAGGGTCAAATAAAAATATCACACTGGATATCAGCAAAAGGTTTTTTTGTCTTGCGCTATAACAATGATAAAATTTTAAGAACTGGATCATTACCAAAACAAGAAAATTTTAAGAACGGGATGATGTACACATATTCGTCTTTGTTATAATTAGGCTTCTTTTTTTTTTTCCAATGAAGCCAAAAGTGTAAAATTGTGTTTATTGTGCAGTACGAATTATGGACAGAAAACCTAGCATGTTACTTGCCAAGTTTCCAACCAAACAAGGAGAGATTTTATTGTCCTTTTTAAATAAATTTAAGTTAGTTTCTGTAATACCCAATTAAAATCAAGAGTATGGAACTCCACCCTAAGTGTAAGTATTCTATTGGCTAATGTGATAAAATACGGCCCATTTACTTTATGGAAGCGTATTTTTTATTTTCTGATGTTGGCCTATTTGGATTAGATAATTTATAAATACACCCTATTACTCAAATTGTAAATGACTTAAAATTTCAGAAATACGCATTTATTTTTAAACAAATACCATCACAAAGTTTATTCAAGTAGTAAAATGCCCATCTCTTGTCTCCGAGTAAGAGCAAGAACTCAGCCCTCATCCCTCCTTGTCCATTGCTGAAGAACAAGAAGAGAAACACAAGACCTACACATTCAACTAATTGAGGCATAAGCTAGTGTTTGTTATAGAGGCGCAGAAGAGATAACATTGTGGAGCCAGAAACAGATGATAGAAAATTTTTTTCTTTTTAAAAAAAAAATATATAAAATTTCTGTATCTTCAAAATATAAGGATAGGACTTGAAGATAAAATTTTAAAATTTTTATCTTTCAATAATATCCATATATATATTTATTATTTATATATCTGTTTCCATTATCTCTATATTTTTATTCCTGTCTCTATATTTCTGATAATAAATAAATGCTACCTAAGTGAGGACACATTCCGCTTTTCTTTGTCTCCTTATTGCTTTCATCGTTGTTGATTTGAGGTTCGACCACCATCATCGCCGATTAACCAAATAGACCGGAGTCACCAAAATTGCCGACGTCAAAGAACCGATATCCATACCCATCGTCATTCACACCACATCTATCTCATTATTTCGTTGGTGATTCAAGTCTTCCAGGAACCCTAGCACCCAAACCCCTTACTTAAAAGCTGTCTTCTTTTGGAATCAATATCAAAAGTACTCCTTCAAATCCTTAACTCAATCATTTGTTTCCTTTATTTTCACGGTGGTTCCATTAATTTATTTATGTTTGACAAATGGTGAAAATCACCTGTGTTTGAAAATAACTTGTACCAAATTTCTTGTCTTATAGCGTGTACTCCCTCAATGATAACATCTGGGAACCAACCTGTGGTTGACTCACCCATACACAATATATTAATTATTTATAAGCAACTTCTAGAAAACTGAGAGGGCGGGTTGGTGTCCCCTTTTAAACTAAGGGGAAAAATTTACATTGAAAAAACAGATCATTTATATAAACATAATTTAAAAAATTAAAAATATCTTTAAATATCCAGTAAGGGTCCTGAATATTTCAGAAGTGGATGAAAGATAATACCGCATCCAATTTCTTATCAAGGATCAATTCTTGAACTATTCTAACAGAATTCAAAATGCTGGTTCCAAAGCGTTCAATATCACGCCATGCACGTTTGGTAATCTCGAGAACATTGTACGTTTTCTGGGAAAGTGGGCAAGAGCAATGTAATTATTTAAGGATAAGTGGCTACATTAAATATTCGGCCGTAGTGATGTTTCCGTGTGGCAATGCCATGGGCTTATTGAGCTGTCCATCTTTAATATTCAAAAGCCCCATTTGTAGTTTAACAAATTTTAAATGGGCTTGACTGAAGTAATTATGATGGGTCTTTAATTACAATGAAGTCCAACTATGTATGTTGGGCTTGATCGTTTTCTTAGCAATGGAATGTATATTCTGGACCAAACAAAAAAAAGGAGTGTAAGTAAAGTGAGAACCATAGTTATCCGACTCAACATTGACTTGGCTAGTTCACTAACTCAATCGGTTAAACCGGATTTAATTAAATTAATATATATAAAAATTAATAGACTAAATATATGATATATATAATTCTTTACATACATTTAACAAAGGACAAGGATGGCTTGGTGGTTTGCAATGCGCCTTACACTCAGGTGGTGTGTTCGAGCCTTGCTTCAAGCATTTTTCAAAGAAAATGCCTTGATGTGTGGTCAAAGTGGTTTGATGACACGGGTTTGATGGGTCGGTCCACCGATTCGCTCCCGAGTTGATTTCGGTTTGACAGGTTCATTCAGATAACCAGACCGGACTAGTGATCGGTTCACCGATTTTCAGTCTAAATTGATCAGTCTAGTTTGGTCCTAATAACTATGGTGAGAATCTAGTAGGATCTCATTGATGGGTCAACCACACCGAAAAATCGTGGGTCAAGGAATGCTTTATCCTAGACTATGTCAAGAATTTTGCAGAAGGCATAAAACTATTTAATATACTTATGACCAAACACATTTAATCGACTGTGTACTTTTTTTTTTGGGCAGATTTATCCCATTTTACTCCATAATTAAACACATTCATTCATAAGTTTATTCTTATTTTTACTTTTCAACTAAACATATCCATAGAGTTAAATTTATAATTTTACTCAAAGACAAGTGTAAAAATATAACTTAATGATAAAAATGAGTATCTAATACATAATTGATAAGTACATTTTCATAAATATATATTTTTTTGTTTCTAAATTTTAATTTGACTAATTCATGTTCTTCGGTCCATGCTAGTATAGTGTTATAATAATGATATTTCCTCTCCTTTTTTTTTGGGTATAGGAAAAGCTTTTGTGCTTTTTTTTACCTATAAAAAAGCTAAGAGCCAGTAAACTTTTCAATTTTCATATCAAGACATTCCACCGGATTTAATAATTTATATAGGGGTTTACATTGCCTATGTATTTGATGACTCGATGCACACTAAGTCCAGCTCTCATATCCGATTACGAGCAAAAGGTATATCATTCTAGTGGAAGAAATGGAAATAAGAAACCACAAAATAATTACCCACCAAAATTCGGATCGGTTAAAACCTAATGTCACAAGATAGAGTAACCTGTTGCCCATAAGAAAAGTAATTAAAGAACTTAAGATATAAAATATTGACATGTTGACCCTACCCTACATGAAAAGAACTTAATATAAATTACTGATGTTGAAATAATGAATTTTAAAATAGGAGTTGGTTTAAACATGATGAAATGATTTAATAAGAAACATCCACAGAGAAAAATATTCAAGAAATTAAATTAATTCAATACAGTTTATCTGATAATATTAACTACAAAGGTTTAGTTGGCCTCAAACACAAATAGCAGAAAATTAACTAGCATTCACTAACAACATATTCAATCTTGTAACTCACAACAATAATATTTGTACATAAAAAATAATACTAAAAATGGATATTATGAAAAATAAATAAATACCGAATGTTCGGTGGTTACGTCAACACAATGTATTTTTTTCCCCTTGTTTTTCTTTACCCTCCATTTTAAATGTATAAAAAATGTGACTCATGCTCAAAATGCAATTGCTGTTAGCTGAGTTATCCTCTTGTAGCTTCTCTTTTTCGATGCAGTAAGTGTAGTTAAGTTGCATCCTCTTAAGAAAATTCTTACCTACTCCTAGAACATATTTAATGTGTGGTCTATAAATATGCACAACTACTTTTTTAATTTATCATGTTTAAAAGTTATATAAGAAACCCTAAAATATATAGTTATGAATACTTATAGAATACGTAATAAATGTTATTCAAAAGGAGCTGAGAATTTCTCATTGTTACCTGTACATTTGATATGGTAGAAATGTACGCCTTGTAGAATAAGCTGGGACAGCTCATGACATCAATGTGCTAGACTGTACGTGTACTCACTGGTTAGTGGTTAGTAACCAACGCCCTTTGTTACTAGTATATAATTGTCACACTGATGTTTGGTTTTGGGAAACGGTGTTTGTTATTCCAATTATATTTCCTTGTCACGCTGAGAACTATGTTCAGCCATACCATATATCTTGCTAGTGCTACTTATAGCTCAATTTTAATTGTGTTTTGTTGGATATCTTGTAGTTCAAGACATGCTTATGATTTCGCTTGAGAATAAGTTATTTTGTTAACGCTGCCCACTAAATCAAAATTGTACCACCTCAACCTGTCAACTTTAATTTAGTTACATTACATATCATATTAATATAAAAGACAACCATGCAATCCGTTTTTCAAAATTCCTCAAACTGTGATATGGTTGTTGATATAATTTTTCTATTTTGGCTAATGTAACTTCGAAGCTAAGTTGAAACATTTATAAGCTCTTGGGACTGAAGCCTAGCCAAACCAGCTTCACTGCGGGCTACCGCTTCAAAGCACAATACCCTGTCTCAGAAGATCAGTTCCCAATACTGCATCCCATTTTCTAAGCCTGCCCCCTGCCTCTCTCTCTCTCTCTGAAGAGGAAGAAACTCATTGCTGAAGAGGAATTGACTGCATGGAGCATTCAAGTTATTTCTTGACTTCCTTGTTTCTGGTTGTAGTGCTCAATGTGGCTAATGGCCAGCCTCTTGTTCCTGCATTGTTCATATTTGGGGACTCTGTGGTTGATGCGGGCAATAATAACAACTTATACACCATTGTTAAATCAAACTTCCCTCCTTATGGAAGAGACTTCAAGGATCACAAGCCAACTGGGAGGTTTTGCAATGGAAAGCTTGCCTCAGATTACACTGGTATATATATTTTTCTCCTCCATTTAATTAAGTATCCCTTATCACCCACATTATCTTGTTTTCCAAACAACTTAACAAGGATGTGATCTTTGCTCCATTCACTGCAGCTGAAAATCTTGGATTCACCTCTTACCCACCAGCTTACCTCAACTTAGAGGTCAAAGGAAAGAACCTCTTGAACGGTTCGAACTTTGCATCTGCTGCTTCTGGCTACTTTGACCCTACGGCCAAACTATATGTAAACACATTTCAAACTCTAAAACTCAAGCTCTCTCTTTTTTATTGTTCTCTTTCGTTTTGCTTTGTCTTGAACGGTTGGTTATCGCATGTAGCTTGATACTTATTTTCAAATGTTGTGAAAAGAGCTTTATCTTTGTAGTAGATCGACTTGAGTCGAGTCAGATTAGTTGGAGTCTAATAAACTCTGGATACTAGTGATTAAACAAAGAAAAAGAAGGCAAAAAAAAAAAACTTAACTCTCTGTTTCTCATCATAATGGTTGAGTCTCCTGATATGTTTGGATGTACTTTTCCATCTTATTTTGTTTCCGGGTCTAGCATGCAATTCCATTGAGTCAGCAGCTTGAACTCTACAAAGAATGCCAGAAGATATTGGTTGGAGTAGCAGGGAAATCAAATGCTTCATCAATCATATCTGGTGCTATACATCTTGTTAGTGCTGGAAGCAGCGACTTCGTTCAGAACTATTACATAAATCCTCTGCTTTACAAGGTTTACACGGCTGATCAATTCACAGACATTCTCATGCGACACTATGCCAATTTCATTCAGGCATGTCTTTCTCATCCTAGACACAAAAACCATGCACTCCTCAGATTAGGATTACATAAATAAATAACAAGAAAAGACAAAAGAATAGAAGATATCTACCATCTTTGCTAAAAGAAAAACTATGCTTATTTTGGTTTGCATTTCCTAATTTCAAACATGGTTGTGGCAGAATTTATATGCACTCGGAGCAAGGAAGATAGGTGTGACAACATTACCTCCAATGGGTTGCCTGCCTGCAGCCATCACTCTTTTTGGCCATGATAGCAACGTTTGTGTTGCCAGGTTAAACAGTGATGCTGTCAACTTCAATACAAAGCTGAATTCCACATCTCAGAGCTTGCAAAAATCCCTCTCTGGCCTCAAATTGGTCGTCCTTGATATCTACCAACCTCTCCATGACCTTGTCACTAAGCCTTCTGAAAATGGTACAACAATCTAGGAAATAGATTCTCTCATATAATAATGAATTGTGTTATTTATACTCATGGGGTGGTGAGACACTGTGCCAACTCATACTTCATCCATCATTAAATGAGATGTGAACCTTATTCAAATAGGGTCCACATCCCATTTAATGGTGGATGAGGTATGAGTTAACACGATATCTCACATCCTATAAGTACAAATAACATTTTTCTATAAAATTTTTACATAATTTAGTTAGGTATAAGATTTCACCAATGATTAGACCTAGATCCCACTTTCTTGGTCTAAAAAATTTACACCACATATAAAAATTTATAGAATTTTTCTAATAAGTGCCCTAAGACCACTCTTTAAATAGTCAAAAATGAAAAGAATTTAAGATTTTTAATGCAGTCAATTATTGAAAACTTAAAAATTTTACTATTCTACTAAAAACATTCCTTCTTAATGAGTGCCGTAAGGACACTAGTTAATAAAACTCAAATCCATAGAGATGCATTCTTACAAGATCTAACACTACTAATCCCACTAAGCTAATCTTATTATGGGTCATGAACTAGGATTATTAATAAGTTTCCTTTGTGTGGCACACGCACAGGATTTTTTGAAGCAAGGAAGGCTTGTTGTGGAACGGGCTTGCTAGAGACATCTATACTGTGCAACAAGGAGTCCATAGGAACATGTGCCAATGCATCTGAGTATGTATTCTGGGACGGTTTTCATCCCTCTGATGCTGCAAACAAGATTTTATCCGATGATTTACTTGCTGCTGGCATCTCTCTCATATCCTAAGCGTGGACTTTTCGGGTCATATATTCTGCTTTGGTTTGCTTTCTGTGAGTTACTTGTGGTTGCTGTTGAACGAATTTAGCTTCACGTAAGAGGAGGTTGAATATGTTTAATTGCAAAGCTCAATATGTGTTTTCAAGTTTCGTGTGACCAATCAATCATATTTGTTTAAGCTTCATGTAAAGTTTCTATTTGAATGCTCAAAGCTCCCTCTGCTGGGTTTTAATTCAATTATTTTATTCAGAGAATTTAGACACGACATAACTAACCATGCAACTTGGACCATAAATTAGAATATTACAGACAATAACAGCAATTATTAGACAACCCAAAAAAAAAAAAGCACAAGAATTATCCAAAATAGCTTCGGAAAGAAGGAAATAGATCACAATATCAAGATTGATAACATATGGCCGCATCCATAAATTCAGAACCTCCGAAGACTGTCTGGACAACTGTAATTTACAAAAGTAACAATATGAACATAGATAAGTAAACTACTTGGAGAATTTTTTACAACATTCCAACAATCTTTCCACATCTGTTTCATTGACAAGATCATTAACGTCAACTTTACTCTCAGCATTCTCCTTCGAAGCAGTCCACTGATTCAAAATGCTGATGATCCTCCTGAGCTATTGCAAAGGTAAAGGGAAACATATAAAACATGCATGTGAATGAAGAGGCATGTGAATCCAACCTATAGTAAAGATCAGTAATTTAAATACGCAAAGATCGTTAGTGCTTATGACAGCCCAGCTCAGGAATTTGACTTTAATAATCAACATTAATAACAAGTAGATGAGGGAAAATAATTAATGTCACAAACGGATTCAATGAAATTACATACGAATTAGTGAAGAAAGGGAGGATATAACAGTAATTTCTGCTACATCATGCGTACCTGATTTTATGAAACATTGTTCATAACCTATATCATTACTTATAATAAATGAAAAAGAAGAAATTGCATTTTATATAGGACTAAAAAACACAAATGTTATATAAACTAGTTGCACATGTAAATGATTACTTGTTTCAGCATAAGTATTGTTTCAACTCTTAATACGCATAATTCATTACTGCTATAATTAATCACTCTTTCTAGCACATACTAAGCCAACACTGCAGGAGGAACCAATATGGATTATGGACTCCTAATCATATAATCATGACAAAATACAAAGGAACTAAAGTTGTACCGACATCCTAATTCAGAGAAATTGAAATCTCATCTAATTTGATTCCTTTTAAATATCAATTCCTGTCATCCAAAGGGGACCTCAATAAAAAACAACAAATTCAACTAGCTAAAAGAGAAGGATACAGATGTGTTTTTAGCTTCTGCTGTTAAGCCAAAAGGAGACAAGCTTTCCTGTTCATGACCAGAGTAGACCAATTGCTGGTTGAGAAGCTCATCTTCAATCACATCAATTTTGCTGACAAGGACTGAAACGTAGCGACGTACACTTGATGGGCTTATCTCAGTTTCTGGAACTCTAACCATTATTCTAGCAATTACATTCCAGAGGGCATTTCTTGCTTCCAAATCATCCGACGCAAAAGGGAATATATCAAGCAGACCAGCTAAAAGGTCCAAATCTGAAAAGCATGATGCAACCATAAGACTAACTAATCCAAAGAATCAGAAAAAAAAAAAAAAATTGAAGTTCATGAATGAATGTGATAAAGAGAAATATGTCTTACCCTGTGATATCTCACAAACATGGTGAGCAACTTCAGACAAAATATTTGCAATAAGAACTGCAGCAGTAACACAGCAGTTCCCAACCTACAGGAGATATAAACAATTCCCATATATTTTAGTTAGCCCAATCATTGCCATTCCCTGTTGATCTACAAAGAACACATTAACATAGCAAGCACCAAGCAGCACAATAGAACATAGGCTTCAGCTTTCATTAGTTAAAATTAGTTCATAGTATTTCTAGGTAAATTTAGAAGATCAGGTGCTGCTAATTTGAGAAGACATTTGATTCCCACAATACTAGGCCTCAAAATTTATTGCTGACATGAATTTGGTAAGATTGATGTGTGCTTTCAAAAAAGGTGGCTGCATTATGCAGTCCTGTGCTCAACTGATTGTATATTCAGATAAAAGTAAAAATCCACACTGACATGTATTAACAAAATTGTTAATTTATCATCAATACCAGTAACAACTCCTTTGAGATGCTCGTATGTTGTAAATAGTTTTTATTTTTTTTGAGAGGGGTGCCTAGCATTTGAAAATCCATGACTAAAGTAAAATATGGAATATATATATATATATATATATATATATATATATATATATGAGAAAATATCAGAAGTGAAGCACCCAGTCAAACTGATGGTAATCAAGGGTGTAAGGAAAAGAAAAAGAAACCGTTTTGTTGACTAAGAAAAAAAAGAAATTCATAACTTCAGAAATGTTAAAGTTGGGATGCATCTTGGAAGATTTAAAAAAATCAAGATATTTACGTGAGTTCTTTGGATACAGATTTTTTGACCAACATACTCCACCAACAATATCTCACACCCTAGCATGGATCACCTACAAATGCATGTTCTGAACATTAAAAATTCATACACATACAAGTCGCCAAAATCCAAAATATTGACATCAACAGTTAAAAAAGGATGTTGAGAAAAATGTATCACTATTGGAAGTTTTAACTATGTCTACAACAATGTACCTCAACTTTATCTGGGAAGTTAATCAGATCACAGACTAGCTGAAAAAGCCTTTTACTTGAGCATACTTCCAGACAATGATAATGTATAACAGAAAGGGCTTCAATTGCACGAAGTAGTAAATCAAGAATTGAGTACCTGAAACATGATTGTCATATCAAATCCAAAATCCAATATAGCTGGATGGATAATTATCTGGAAAATGATATGTAAAAGGAAAAAAGCTGAAAGGCAATATATTTTTGAACCATTGGTATAGTCAGAATTATTATCAAAGGACAATAGGAACCATGTAATTTCGTCATTGCAGAATGGACAGCTGTTGATCAAGTTACCTTTCAGGAATTCTTTCGTTCATTAGTTTTTGTATCTCAAAATCCAAGAGGTGGATCAATATACTTGCCAAACCCAGCTTCATCATAGGTGGAAGAAGAGCATCCACAACTTTCTGCTTACTTTCTAATATAGCTAATATGAGTCCAGTGCTCTGTTAAAAAGTACAACCCTTTTAGCTATTGATTAGATGAACTTGCATACTAACTCAGAAAGAATACCAAAAAAGCAATCAAAATAATCATATTAATTGTCCTCCCAAGATATTTAAGTTTCATGAGCACATACTCCACAACATACTCTCAAATAGTTTAGTGAATTCACACAGTGTAACCTCTATAAAAATCACACAGTCAAAACCACCAAGGATTCATGCAGAGTATTCACGACCTTTTCTATAAGCTGAATGTTCAATGTATTTTCTGTGATCCATAATATTTGACATAGTATACGTTCAGATTGCAAAGCCTCGGCCCATGCAATAGATTCACCACTTTGAAGACCCACAGCCAACAACCTGCTCTCAAAACTAACTATAAGAAAATTTTGTAGAATAAACAATAAAGATAATTATGTCAATAAGCACTATGATACCTAATTTACAGTAAAACGCAAAATTCATGACATAAATAAACAAAACAGCATGCCGTTTTCCTACTAGTTTGGTGGTTATTAAGCCAAATCTTCAAATTGACAAGGAATAATTTGATCATCATGGAATAAATACATGTTTTTCTTGAAAAACAGAAAAGGAAAAGAAACATGATTTGATACTTGGAGAGAGTTTCTTTCAAACAAAAGTAATACATAGCAGAAGCAGAAAGTGAAAGTATCAGGAATAACATGGAACTTAGGCATAAAATATGGAAATAGAAAGCAACAATGAAAATTTAGTCCCTGACAAAAATAAAAGAAGTTGGATATCCAAATGCTGAACTCAAATCAGGTGTGTATAAACGCAAAAATACCGGCATATTTCACATAGGCATTGAGGATCATCCATAAACAATTTGCCAACAATTGTCTCAATCAGTTCGTTTTTGGAAACTATTTGCTTCATTGGAACTTCATAGCAGGCCAGGTTCCCAATAATCCCTATGCTAATTTCCTGCACCATGAAATTAATCCACAAATATACAACATAATGTTAAAGCTTTCTTCATTACCTGATAATTTTTTGTTTTTCACAAGCCATGCAAAGAATGCATTCTGAAATACAGGGCGTATTTTGATACTGACTTACAGTAACACGTGGGGACTCGCAAACAACAAGACTTGCTAAAAGCACATCAAGTATGAGATTCTCTACCTGCAAGATTATGCCGAGTAACAGCTTCATCTCAATTTATATAACATTGAAAAATGTTAAAACTTAAAAGGCTAAAAGTAATGATAAATCGAGTCCACCTCTGAAGCATGAATACTTCTAAATGGCTGCCGTATGTACAAAAATTAAATGTTTCTTAAATACAAATTGATCCTTATAAATATCAAATTTTAGAATTAAATTATTTGATTTGCTTTTATATGAAGTAAACTACTATTTCATCCCTTCAAAACTTATGTTTCCTTAGATATTTTTGCTTGATTACCATAGAAAATTCATTTATTTTATGATATCATTATTGGTTATGATTAAATCCTTCTGTACCCGAAACATAATTTCTATGAAATGCAGCATAGGAAGTCTACACTGGAACAGGGTTTTTTTTTTTCACTTGAATTGAAACCAATAGACGACAATAAGAAAGAAACACATTATACAAATACCAAAACCAAAAGACAGCATCGATGTACCATGAGTTCTGCATGCGTTTTACTGGCAGCTAAATCCCACAAAATGCAACCATATTCCTCCCAGGCCGCCTCATCAACCAAGTCCCCACACCGTTCAATTCCATTGCCAGCATCTCCGCATTCTCCTTGCCGGCGAGACAATTCGCCAGAATCATCAACATCCATGTTATCAGAATTATTCTTCGACGATTTAAGGTGATCGTCATCATTATCATTAGACACAGACACTGCAGCAACCCCTTCTTCTTCACTACACGGTCCTCGGTTAGGGCCATCATCTAAGCTACTCCGAGAAGCAGAATCCGAAGGAAGCAGCTTCCTTATCAAGGAGATTATATAACTCGGATCAACTGTTGTTGATATATCAAAAAACTGCATCAGAAAGTAATTTAAAGAAATCAGTGAATAAGAAAAACAAAAGTGACCAAAGGCACATACTGAGCTAACACTGAATCGGCGAACCCTAACAAAATACAACAATCCTGTTTTCATCTCCAGTTACCACTATTTTTTTTTGTGTGTTTTTCTTCGGAATTTCATTTCAAAGCAAGAAAGAAAACAGTGAAGTGAGAGTTCCGAAAGAAGATTAAATTACAGATAGTGGATTCAGAGGTAACGGAGAATAGAGTTTGTAAGGAAAGAGAAGAAAATGAGAACTTAATCGGAGGCGCTGATAATAACCTCATCTAGCGGAGCAGAAGGATGGTGCGTTGGACCACCGTGTTCTTCTTGTTCTTCTAATTCTTCTTCTTCTTCGATGGCTGGATCCGTCGGAACCGCCATGAGCTTCGCCTTTGCTCGTAGTTCCCTCCAATTTCAAATATTTATCACAATCGTATCAGAATAGCCAGCAGCAGGCAGCAACACCCACCATCCAAACCAGCTTGGGCTTTCTTTTTTTTTTTTTTTTGGTCTGGACTTCTTGAACAACGCACCTAAATACGCTTTCTTCTGTTTTCGGTACGAAGCTTAATCTAGGCCCATTTAGTCTGAACGGCCCAGGTTCGTTTCTTTTTGTATTAAAAGTATTGGTGGAATAAGCCCGATTCTCTACCCCGATCAGGAAATAGTCTCTACTAGCATTGGAGGAGAGTCAAGTGAATTCCTGACCTATTTTCAGTTCGGTTGGTTAACAGTTTAATAAGTTAGGTTTGTGAGGTCGTAACTCAAACTTGAGCTAACAATTTAAGCTCATTTGTTAAATGCGTCAAGCTTGAACTTTACTATACTTGACTCACTAGCTCGTATGCTGTCTCGATGTATGTGTATACACATACATATATCAATTGAGATGAGTAGTTTATTTTAAGAGTGGTAAAAATATATTTGGATCATATAATCATAATGATCTAGATTAAAAATTAATTGATGATCACATGATTCACTTAAATAATTACAATTTTTATATTTTAATTTTAACTATTTATATAAAATTAATAATTAAAATTTACTCTTTTTACTCTCATAATAAATTATCTCGTTCACTGGAGTCACTCCTTACATATGCATAGCGATCGCTAACTTCCACGTCTTTGTACCCAGATTAGTAACTTCCACATTTTCCTTTTGACACAGCACCCAACTCTCTTTTCCACGAACAAGATTTAAAATGTGGGTTAATTTGATAATTTTATTCTATCTTTATTGATTGCTAAACTAACTTTTTGTACACACACCCTTTTCTCAGTTTTACTTTGATTTTTTATTTTTCAAATAATGAATTAAATCAAATTAAAATAAGGAAATATATCTACTATCCAAGTTTATTAACTATTAACATTGCAGCTAAAATTGCGTTTTCATTGTCGTTCAAAAGATACATTTTTTTTAAACTTGTTTTCGTTTTCGTTCAAAAATTAAGTGTAATTTTTAATTTATTGAAAAATGTGAAACAATTATTCAATGGTTCAACAAACAGTAAAAATGTTATTAAAAATGAAAACGGTATTTAATACTTTGATGATGTTTAAAAAAGTAAACTTCAAACGAAAATGACAAACGCTATCAAAAATGTCACTCTTTATTACTTTTGGTCCTCCACATCATTAAAAATATCAATAGTTAAAACGTTATTAAAAATGTGTACCTATTAAAAAAATTAAATCAAACAATATTAAAAATATTTTTTGAACGACAACGAAAACATATTTTTAAAAATGTAGCTTTTAAATGAAAATGAAAACGCAATTTTAGTTGCAATGTTAATAATGATTGGACTTGGGTAGTAAATATATTTCTTTATTTTAATTTGATTCAATTAATTATTTAAAAAATAAAAATTTGTAGTTTAGCAAAAAGCGAGTGTGCGGTACAAAAAGTTAGTTTAGCAATTAATAAGGATAGAATAAAATTACCCATATTTAAATTTTGTGCATAAAAAAGAGAGTTGGTTATTGTACCAAAGAAAAATATGTAGGATGCTGACCTCTACATATAGATCTGGAGGTATATATATATAATGTAAGTTAATAAAAATTTTGTATCTTGTGTATTGTATGTAAATTATGTTGAAAATAGACTATGTATTTATAGTAAAATTCTAACTTATCAAATTAAAAGATTCAATCCATATTTAAATGAGTCAGCTTAAGTTTAGTGAGGTTTCAGCAAATCAACTTTGATTTTGAATTTTAGATTCAACTGTTAATAAACCAAGTACAATATTAACAAGTTGAGCTTGAGTTTTCAAGCCCTAGTCCCAACCTCTTTAAAGAGTTTCAAAGGGATAGCACATTGCTTCGTCAATAAGGTAGTTACATTAGTAAACAAATTTGAGCTCATACCCTATGAGCCAAACCTTAAGAGTTAGGTCTATGTTTGAATTGATCATAAATTGTGAAGTAGAGTGGAATTGAGAGCACTGAAGTAACAATACTATTTCATTCCATTGTATAGATATTTTCATGATAAAATGGAGAAATATTTCATGGCATTGTTTAAATTAGTCAATAGAGTGGAACATAATTACTATAATTATAATTTTTTATTGCTCTAATACTCTTGCAATAAATATATAATGAGTATTTTAAAAAGGATAAAATACTAACTTTATGAAATAGTCATAAATGAGCATCTCCACTCTATTTTATTTTACCAATTTAGAGGGGAACCAAAAGAAGAAGAAATAATGATATTTAATATAATAGACTGCATCAATCCATCAATTTTTGTTATATCAAAATAATGGAGTTCAGTAGAATTCCCTTTCCCTCCCTTCTATTTCACCTTGCACCATGAGTCCAAACTTTATCCCATGCAAACGCTAAGGCTGGTTCTAGTGTAGTTGTTCCTTTCTGAAAAATTAATCAATTTTAATAATTAATAATAACAAAATTTGAAAAATGACAACGCGAGAAGGACCTTGCATCTGCATCCCGCGCCAAATTTCAGCCACAAATAAATATGGCTTTCTTTTTTTTTTCCCGCTCGAATTTACATTTCTATTTTTCCGGGTTATCCCTCCATTAGAATACAGTAGAATTCAAAAAATATATTAAATAAATAATCAATAGAACTAAGTGTAATAAATAGAATAAATATAATAAGAATAAAATCAAAAACAATCCGGATAAATTATTCCTTGGTTCGTTTCTGATCGTAACAGTGACAACCGACTGCAGAAGCTCCAACTACTCCATTCCTACACGGCATTCATGACCACCATAACCGTAGCCACAGCCAATTCCATACCTAAAACCACAACATGGCTTTGAGTTGGCCACTCCTTCTGCAGTTCCGTTCTCAGCCTTCGCTAGGTCCTTCAACTAACTTCGTCTTCTTCTCCGATCTCACCGAATCACGTGCTCTCGACGCGCCATGTTCTGCGCCCGTGAACCTACTACCATACCGGAAGGCCATCTCCGTTCCGGCGCTGAAACCGACGGTTGTCGCGCCGTACGTCAAATGCCTCGCCAGATCCACGGAGGAGAAGCAGCGGAGCGACGACGCCGAAACCGCCGTCTCCGATTCTGACGAAGTTGCTGCTTCGGAGGACGATAACGGAAACGGTGAGCTTCAGAGCCGAACCTCCGCTCCGGAGACCGACCGTGTTGAGCCTCAGAGAGTTGCAGCAGCAACCTACTCCGGCGACTCTCTCTCGCTCGGAATTCGGGAACCAGTTTATGAAGTCCGTTCTTATAACAAGCTCTTTTTTCGCTCACAAATTAAATTGGAAGCTCTAGAATTTTATTGCAGCTTCTTCAGTTTTTTATTTATTTATTTAACGCGTTTCGTCTTTTGCTGGTGTGATGTTGTGCTATGGGAAACTGTGAAGGTTGTGGAAGTGAGGTCAGATGGAGCAATGTCGACTAGAAAGATCAACAGGAGACAGTTGTTGAAGTCGAGTGGTGAGTAAAATGCAAGCTCCGACTTGATCATAATTTGTCATGTTCATTTGTTCTTGTTAATTTTGTTTCACTTTTCGTTGTTCTTGTTAGGATTATTATTATTATAATTTTCGTAATAATTATTTCTCTGTGTGCAATTGCACCGATTGTTCTGTTTCATGATGGTTCAGGTCTTCGTCCGCGGGACATTCGAAGTGTGGATCCGTCCTTGTTTTTGACAAATTCAATGCCTTCTTTGCTGGTATAATTTTCTTCACTTTGCAATCCTTGTCATATATTAATGCTTCGTTGTATCATGTATGTATATGCAAACGCACGCAAGTTTCGTGAAGATGAGATCCATCGAGTCTGCTCTGTCTTCCATGTTATCTTGAAGTATAGATGGCTTTGCTAAAAATTTGTATGCTTCATTGCATAAATTAGGGATGGGAATTCGAACTTTCCTTTTATATCAATTGATTTTCAGTTTCTGCGTCTTCTTGTATTAGGTCCGTGAGTATGCTATACTTCTAAATCTGGGTTCGCTACGAGCAATAGCGATGAAAGATTGTGTACTTATATTTGACTATAATCGGTAATATTTTGATTCCAAATTAATTTATATTATGGCATCATTGTTGTTGTTTCATTGATAAAGTAACTGAGTGAACTAAAACCAAACTTCTGCCTACACTTATATTTTATCAGAAAAGGAGGGCAAGCATTTCTGGAATCATTGCTGCCTCGGTTGAACCCCAAGAACAACAACGGGGGGCCATCGATGCCATTTGAACTCGAGGTTAGTCTGCTTCTTTCATTTAACATGCTGATTACTGAATAGGATTAAAGCAAAACTGAATAGAGTTGCAGTTACTTCCTGACATAGTCTTGTGCGCTAATGCTTTTTCCTTTTATTGAAAAAAATGCTATAGTTCTTCCATTTCTTATGTCAGAACCAAACCCCCCCCCCCCCCCCCAACAACAACAAAAAAAAAAACTGATTTGCATATTGTTTATTTTCACTTGTTGAGATACGATAACCACCACTTGGGCGTGAATCAACCTACCAACATTCATTTCCTTGAATTCAGTTATCAAAATAACATACATATGTTCCAAATTGTATTCTGAGGCTTGAATCAGCCTACTAACAATCCCAATATTAGTTGGTGGAACTTTCAGGTTGTTGAAGCAGCATTGCTTTCAAGAATACAGCGTTTGGAGCGCAGACTGATGGACTTAGAACCTCGTGTGAGTATGGGAACACAGTGAGTAACTGAGTATATTTATGTTTTTTTTTGTTTTTTGCATGTCTGTGTGCCTGCAGATGTGTTTCTTTGTTTTTCTTATATTATCATCATTGTTATTTCTAAACCTACCTACCTACAAACCATAACTGGTATGAGATCCTTACTTTATCTATTACTTTTCGTGTGATCTGTTCCTGCCATTATCTCCATGCGTGTATTCTATAATATCTTTAAAGTGTAATGAAGTGCATTTCGTGGTGTTTTATGTGATGCATTTAGCATAACATATGTTTGAAAATGGAAACTTTCTCTTTGAAATACCTTGTCAAGTATATTGGTCTCTTTCCATAGGGATTCAACACAAATTATAAGTTTCCTCCACTTCTTTGTCTTGCAATTCACTCCTTGCGTGGAAATAAATATTTTCTTTCCCTTTTTTCTCTCCCTTGTGTCCCTAGGTTCAAGCTCTTCTTGAGGCCTTGCCTAATCGGTTAACTGGAGACATATTGGAGCAACTACGTACTAGCAAACAAACTTTGGTAATTCTGTCAGAAGATTTATTTTCCCCCAACAAGTTACCAATCTTCAGTGGTCCAGGGAAAATGATATAGTTGCTTATTTTCTTCATGCCAAATTGCTAGGTTGAGTTAGGTTCTAGGGCAGGTGCTCTCAGACAGATGCTGCTGGACCTTTTGGAGGATCCACATGAGATACGCCGCATATGTATTATGGGACGAAACTGCACAATTAAGAAAGGAAACAATGATATGGAATGCTCAGTGCCTATGGAAAAGGAGATTGCTGAGGGTAAGCTGTTTAAAGGATTATTTTTGCTGCTGACATAGCATGACATCAATATGGGTCTTTACTTTCCACTGGTGACCTACTACAGAACTGCTCATTTCCTTTTTTGGTTTCATGATATGTAGAGGAGGAGGAGGAAATAGAGATGCTTCTGGAAAATTATCTTCAAAGGTTATGCTCATTCCTAATTTGTGCATTACATGTACACAAGTTGAAACCAAGAATCTCAATCATTTATTTACCATTAATATTCACACACAAGCAGTACATGTTTCGATCCCATGTATGTCCAAAAAGCTCTGCAATCCATGTTACAAATATCTAAAAGGAATCTGCATTAAGAAACAAGTCTCATGAAGCTTTCAAACTCTGCTAAAAGTTGACAATTCTAGTAAATGCTGTTTACTTTTATTTGTAAGTTTACCATTCCTAATGGTTGAATTGAAAAGTTGATTTCTATTTCTAAATGCACTTGCAGATGTGAGTCTTGTCACGGTCAAGCTGAAAGGCTTCTTGATTCTGCAAGGGAAATGGAAGATTCTATAGCTGTCAGTTTGAGGTTTGGATATCTTACTTCGCTCTTGGTACAGGGGATTAGGCAGTTTGTAGTCATCACTAACTGCTGACCTCATTTTTTTTTTTCCAACAATTTTGATTCCATTTAACAGCTCACGAAGGCTTGAGGTTAGCCGAGTGGAACTGCTTCTCCAGGTTGGAACATTCTGTGTGGCAGTTGGTGCCCTTGTAGCAGGTACAGATTTTGGGCAATTCTTTGATAAACCAAAATTTGTTTAAGTTACACTCAAGTTCACATTAACCAGTTAATGAAATTGATTTCACATTAAGGGTGTGTTCGGTTAATGGGGAGTATGTTTTTATGGATAAGCTTTGTGTAAAATTACACATGGAGATCATCCATGAAAAGTTACCCCTCATTTTTACCCCTCAACTAAACATACTCAAAACCATTAAAATTTAAACTGTAGATAAAGTAGTTAAAATGAACTTAAATTTGGTAAACAATAAATTTATTTTTGAACAACCTGTTGCACAAGTATGAGTATCACAAAATCAGTTTCAATTTTGTTATCTTTTAGTTCTGAAGTTTGGCCAATGCTTATGAGCATGATTGCAGCCTCTAACCACCTAGTTATTTGCTATATAAATTCCTATTATGATAATGGCACAATGTTTTTGTTTGAATGTGCTCCTTAGTGAGGGACAAGGAACAAGCAGAATATAAGAATTTAATTTTTGGTTGTGTAGTATGAATAATATTGTCAAATGCATGGGACTGGTTCACTATATGAGAGAATATTATGTCCTTGCCTGATTTGATATCAAGATATATTTTCATGATGTCAGGTATATTTGGCATGAACCTGAAGTCCTATCTTGAAGAACATGTGGTATGTTGGTTTCCAAAATCGCATTCCGTGCATGACTTGCTTGATTCTTCTTGCAAATTGTTGCCATTTAGTCTTATTAAAATAACCAATTTTTTTCAATTTGTATGCAGTTTGCATTTTGGCTGACAACAGCTGGAATAATTGTTGGTGCTGTTATTGGTTTTTTTCTTATGTATTACTACCTCAAGGCAAGGAAAATATTTTGACTGGAAGAAGCTTCAAATTTAGGTAATAATATTTACTACCTTTTCAGTGCAATACTATAAGCTTTTTCCTTCCGAGATCTTGAGTATGCGACAGAGCTATGGGCCTATTATCATGATAATAGCAGTATAGTATCTTTAACCCAAGTTATGTTAAGTATCTTCGACTATAGTGCTTCTAGTGACCTTCCAAGGTTCAGTCATCGATATAATGACAGTTTCCTATTAATTCCTCCAAACCTGAAGGGAATTTAGTTCATTTTTCAGGTGATAATCATAAAGAAAATTAAGCACCCAATGAATGCTGTGATTGTGCATCAGGATCATCCAAGATGGGTTCGAAGGGGTGCGTGGCAGTACTAATCTCTGAGAACGTGCCTACAATTAGTTTTCATTCTGATTTTGAGGGGGAGTAGAGCATTCTTTATTGCTTCATGAGTCCTTAACGGGTATGAAGTATGATAGTCATGACCAATGCTTAGCCATTGAGAGACTCTTCATTCGGTTGTTGCCCGTGCATGTACGTGCTAAACCAATACAGCTTTCACATATCCACTACATCAAAGTGGAAGTTGATTACACCCATAAATCAGCTTTCACATATCCACTGCATCAAAATTGAAGTTTAATACACCCATCAATCAGCATTTTAGCAGGGTGGTGTGGCATTAATCATTTTTCGAAGACAGATAAACAGTTATTATATTCAGATTTAAGAAACTTGAATTTTATTGTTCAGTTCACTTGCAGAGCCAATCACAATTTTCATTAGCGAGGCGCTGAAGGTAAATAAGTAGCCTTAGTGATAACTAATAACTAGTAATCTTTATACTGGAAAATTGGTTAGCGCAACCGACCTGTATTCTCAAATTTTGCTGCGACCTAGAAACTTTGATGTTGAAAAATATATAATATCCATGCATACAATAAACCTTATGCTATGGTTTAGGGTCAAAACTTTTGTATGAAATCCTATTTAAAAAAAAGAAAAAAAAACAACAAAAACCAGGAAACAAAGCTACATTGGCAGGGTCTTCGGCAACAAAATCTGATATGGACACATCAAGAATCAACTCATTCAAATGTACAATTCAAACCCCTCAAATGTAACATTTTCTAAAGATAAAAATCTAATCTACAGCGAAGTTTCAAAACAGCCCTCAAACCAAAAGGAAAAAAATGGATATTAGTGTTTATAACAGGACACAATTTCTATTGGATGTGAAGGACGATATCAGTGAAGGACATTCTGTTCCGTAATAAGTGAAGGATGACATCACTCCATAGTAGCAGACGTCCACCTGGCCTCACCCTGTGAGGGGCTTCCCAAATCACAACCTCAAGTATGACCTATATTGCATATAAGGTCTAACATAACAGTTCCATGAATATCACGGTCCAAGGTCCTTGCCATACAAACAAACACAGGTTGCATATACCACCAAGACGAAGCAATTTCCATCTATGTTGATAAGTGTATAGGTTGGGAAAGTAACTCCGGAGTTCCATCGAGATCTATATTCCCAATACCAACTTCCACAGCTTCCAGCTCAGCCTTTCCCTCCATCTTTTCAGCCCTGTCTCCATCCCTAGCATCAGGTTGCAGAGTAGACAACCAAGGTTCAAGAGTCCGAGGACCTGCACTGATCCATGGATGAGTAAGGCACTGAGCGGCTGTTGGCCGCTTATCAGGGACAAAATCAAGTAATGGGATAAGGAAATCAGCCATGTCACTTGCATCTTGCTCACTGAAATCATACTTCTCCATCAGCACCTTGTTAAGAGGCCAGAAACGCAACTGACGGATGTGCCTCAAATCACCATATCTGTTGAAAAATTCCCGGGAATAGCGACCACCTAATGCAATCTGAAGGAAAACATTTGTTCCAATTTTTATGCAGATGGAACAGATAAAATATTGATATTAATCAACTAAAAATAAGCATTTAATTTAGACTCGCTGATATTCAGTCATAAATTGTCATATAAATTAGTGTTTGACAATATCTATCTCAAAAATCATTTAATTTAGACTCGCTGATATTCAGTCAAAAATTGTCATATAAATTAGTGTTTGACAATATCTATCTCAAAAATCGCACATATATAATAGATTGATGGTACAAATAACTTTAGACGGACAATGCATCAACATTAAAATTAAAAATAAATTCCATTTAACTACTATATTGTTTCTTTTCCGGACATCAGAAAGTTCATTAAGACAGAAAGGTAGTTACATGCGATAGGACAAGGAAAATAGTGAATATAGTGGAGTAATCGAACTACAGTAGGGAAACATCAATAGTAGGTTTGCTGAAGATTTTTTTTTATTGCGCATATCAACATGCAAAATGATGATGGCAATAATAATAATTAAAAAAAAAGACTTTGTTGTTTCTCAGCAAAACATCTGACATGCTTACCTTGCGAGGCATCATTCCAAGAAGCTCCATCATCAAGGCCAGATGATCCTGCAGAGGAAATTCTGAAATATCATTCAAATGGTCCATTGATTGAAGTTGATGCCGGTTTTCAAAGCCATTATTGTTATTAAGTTATTAGCATTTAGCAGCAAGCATAAGATAATGATATCAAGAAATGAAGCCGACCAGTACTTCTGAAATCCAAAACAGGTGCACTTACCTCATCCCTTTCATAGTTGTCACCACTGTGAGGATCAAAAAGAACATCACCAGTGGCAAGCTCAAAGCAAATGCAAGCAAAAGACCACAGATCTGCTGGAGTTGAGTATTTAGATCCAAGAATAACCTCAGGACACCTATATTGCCTCGTCTGAATATCATTCGTGAATTGTTTATAAGTCCAACAAGCATTACCAAAATCAACCAGCTTGCAGTTGCAGTTAAGATCAACAGCTGCAAGTAACTTCTTTCTCTCAGAACGGCTACCTCTCCCATGACCATTACTTCCTTGAGGACCATCCTTAGTTTCAGAGGTATTTGTAGATTCATCTTTGCTCACAGGACTATTATGTTTAGCTTCAACAGATTCTACACTTGGCTTCACGTCTATACTACATTCATCTTGCTCATGTACGTTAGCATCCTCCTCCGTTTCCTCGGGAATTTCCCTCCCGCTACAGGCTTGAGCTGCCTTTTTAGCCTTTTTCCGCATTTTCTTTTTCTGGTTCTTGGTCAGATCTCCATTCAAACTTTTATCATCTTTTGTAGTCCCATTTTTGGACACTGTCTTGTCATTGGTATTTGGAACAACAAGTGGAACACCTGATTTTCTAGGATCCTTAGATGGATCTATTGGTGACAGAAGCAAGACGTTCTCCGGCTTCAAATCAGTGTGTATTACAGAAAGCTCGCGATGCAAGTAATCCAAACCCACCAAAATGTGGAAACAAATTTCTTTAACCATGGGAAGGGGAACCCCTCGATAATCACTATACTTGATAAGGGTGAGAAGATTGTCGCCAAGGAATTCAAAAACCATACACACATGCTGGCCATTAGGCCCTGAATGCTTAAAGTGATCCAGAAGCTTTACGACACATTTCTTGTCATGTGGGTCCCCATCAGCAATTTGTTTGAGAATCTTTATTTCATCCATTGCTGCTTCAGAGTAGTGCTGAGCACTCTTCTGAATCTTTAGGGCAACATATTGCTACACACAAATAATTCTCCCATCATTAACACAATTTCAAACATGGTAGCCTCTAGCCTGTGTTTCAGCTGGGTTTCTAAAGAATGAAGAATTAAACAGCCACAAATTATATTCCACTGCCATCTAATAACAGGAACTATAATGTAACCCAACATACATGATCAACAGCATAGCAAATTAGAAAGAGCAACAAGGCAACAAAAAAAATATGAACAGCTACTTACAACACTTGTCTGTATGGATAGCAAAAATAAATCAAAAGATTAACCACCTGAATCTCACCATCTTTTTATTCTTTCAGATTTCAGAACGATATATTTCTTTAGAAAACCAAACATTGGCCAATATTGGGAGGGGGAAAAAAAACCTTAAAATCCAATGTAGATAATTTCTTTCAGTAACCAACGGAAGGCGTCCTAGTTAATTGTTGTGGACACAGAAAGGATGATAAATAGGGAATCATACTTTGCTCAAAAATCTCTACCATTGATACACCGTCACCTCTTCTTTAGTCATAACCCATACAAAGTGCAAAACTCTTCCCTAACCCAAAAACTAGTACACTAGAGTTATGTTTCGGAACCATTTTTTTTTCTAGGATATAGTAACTATTTTTTCACATATAAAGCTGTTTTGAACTCAAAATAATAAGCGTTTCTCCAAACACATACTAATTGTCCAAAGACAAAATCATTCATTTTTCACACAGATTTTTTTTTTCCCTCTTTTTTCTTCTGAGGAAAGAAAGCAAAGAAAATAAAAAGGGGGGGGGGGGGGGGACGCACCGATTTGAGAGTGTCCCAAGCGAGCCAAACGGTGGAAAAATGGCCCCAACCGAGCTTGCTCTGAACGACATAGCACCCATTCTTGAAAGAATCCCCAATCCGAACCGCATGGTACCCTCCTCGCCTGTAATCCTCGGTGCCTTCCTCCTCCGAACTGTACTCGCTCGCCTCATTGCGGTCCTCCGCCATTGAAGGACCCTTCAACACCCCACAAAAACCCCCACCCCAAAACACTGCTACACAGCACAAGCTCAACGCCTCAACCTATTCGATTATCAGAATGAAAATAGAAACCCCAAATGAAGATGAATCGATTTGTAGAACAATCAGATAGAGGGATTGAAATGGAAGGGTGAAGAATGGGGAAATTAGGGTTTTTGAGTGAAGGGGGTCTTTGGTCTTGCCGGGAAAATAAAGAAAGAGAAGGTGAATGTTATGTTACTGTCTGTGTGTGTGTGAAAGCGACAACAACCATAGTCTATCTAAAGGACTAAGGTGGTCTAGGTCTGGGACTATGGTTAGTTAACTTACATTAACTATTTACGGTTTCAGGTAATTATTATTATTTATTATACGCACTATTATTATTTATTAGAAATACAGTACCTCTTTTGGGTAGCTGTATGGTACTCCCAAATCTCAATGGTTGTTTGCTATGGGATTATGGTCAGTTAGAATATTGGCTTAGATGAGGTAGAAAGTATTTAAAAGTTTGGAGCAAAGATCAATCAATGATATAGTGTTAATTAAAGTATCCTACCACTACTCTACTCGTAATGACTTTTATTTAAAAATTTTGGTTTTTATTTCGACACCTATGGATAACGATATTTTTTATGTAATTAACGGTTATGATTTCATAGATTTTAAAAAACTTAGATTAGTAAGATATATAACTCATTTTTAGTCATAAATAACTAAAAGGTATTAATATCCTTAAATTTATAAAGTACCGGAGAAACCTCAAATTTTTTTTTAACATAAATTAAGAAATTAAAAATGAGTTTAGTTTGAATATACTGTCAATAGAAAATAATTTTACACTCACATTCAATGATATATTATCATATTGGTAAAAATATTTCATTCGACCACTTATTTTCTTCAAAGTTTTACAAATAGAAATATATGATTAGTTAATAATATAAAAAAAGTTATACTTAGGCTATGTTTGGTTCAAAGGTAAAAATGCGGTGAATTTTTTATGATTATGTTACATATATAAAATTATACATAAAATTCAGTCATGAAAAATTTATTCTCATATTTACCTCTAACCAAGCATAACTTAAGGCCATATCAAAATTAAACTCATTAAAAATAATTTATATTAATTAGGTACAAGATATATATGTGCTTATTGGTTTAAAAATTTAAAAATTATTTTTACTTTTTAAGTAATCATAATAAATTTATGAAGTGTAATTATTATTATTTTTGAGAAAAAACTTCTGTCATACGAATTTATTTTCTTAGTAATTACATGAAAGGTATAGTTTAATTGAGTTTCTCTCTCTTGTGATTTGCCCATCACCTATTTTCACTTTTTAACAGTGTAGATTGATTTAGTTTCATAATTTTTTCCTTCAAGTGTTTTTGCATCATTTAGAGTGCTTTTGGATTTTTTTTTTAATAAAGCACTTATTTTTTTAAAAAAAAAAAGGCGCATCAATATATTTTTTAGAGTGTTTAGATTGGTTTTTTTAGAAAAACACTTTACACCTAAAAAGTAGTAAAAATCACTTTTTTAAAAGCTAATAATTCACAGTTTCTAAAAAACGTAGAAGAAGAGGTGGTTTTTAATAAAATTATATTTTAAAATTATTGCTCAGTATTATTTATAATTATAATCCTATCGATTAGCAAATTCTTAAACATATTTCTTCCCTGCTATTGCGCAGTCTGAAAGACAAATAATCACTATAGTGCATTGTCGTTTTTAACCACATTTTAAAAATGTGGCTAAATGAAAAAAACAATGTTGCTATGCAAAACACTCTCACCTACACACACAATGCTCATCATTCCTCTGTTTGCCATCGACTCCTCCACCATGATGCTACCCTCCAACTCCCTTCAGGAAGCGGAGTATTCAAACTCAAACATTTAAGAAACTTGAAAACAACACAGCAGTAGCAGCAGCAACATGGAGAGCACAAGTACTCCTTCTGGAACACTACCACCACCGCCATGGGAGGTGCTTGTCCTCGTGACTCACCACCTTGACCCCAAAACACTGACCATAGCTTCCTGGGTGTCCAAGTCATGGTCATCTTCAATGTCCTCCGATCATCTTTGGAGACCAATCTTGACCATTCACTTCCTCTCTCTTATCTTTCTTTAATCAATCTCAAATTTTTTTTAGATTCTGATTTTTTTTTTGGGTTTTAAAATCTTAAAATCAATCTCACAAGAGGAGGTTTGATCCTCTGGAGATGCAGGGAGTTTAGTAACGCCCTCAAAGGTTCATCGATCAACTCCTTAATCCGATCGTGCCTCCTCGAGGAGCGATCTGGTGCGACGTCCTACAACCACAACAAACCTGGAGCCTTATACTTGCTCTCGCTCAAGTGGACCTTCGACAACAATCTCAACCTCGTCTTTGTTGCTGTGTACCAGCACATCCTCCACCTTCTCTACGTCGACGATTTTCTCGTCGCCATGAAGCATGAGTTCTTGCAAATCTACGACAAGAAGAGGACTGAGCCATCCCCCACTATCGTCTCTTTGCCATAGGCCATTCTGGCACCAAGCGCCGCCGTGAGAACCCCTCGAAACCAAAGCTCTCGCTCAGCAACCTCGTCTTCATAGTGCCCATTTCCACCACTGAGTTTTGCATCTTCTCCGTGGCAAAACCCTGCGACTCGTTGGTTGAGGATCCTCCTGGCGTGTTCCGATTTGATGTCGGTGTCAAATGGCACCGCGGTAAGGGAAGAAGCGGAGGAGGTAAGGATCACGTGGAATGTGGTATTGAAAGGGTGGAAAGGGGTTTCCACCATGATGGATTGCAAGGGGAAGGTGGGGTTTGTTCCTGGTGGGGAAGGGTGGATCTTGCAGGAGCTACCGGGGCTAGGTTGTTGCTCAAATGTGGTGGCGAGCACAGTGGTGGTGGACTTGAAGGTAGGGATGTGTGGTGGTGAGGAGGGGAGTGATGGGGATGTGAGGGTGAACAAGGTGAGGGTGGGAATTTTGTCATTTTGCCATGTTTTCAAAAGAGGATGGGTGAGTGTTGTGTGTGGATGTGTGGGTGAGATGTTTCCTGGGAAAAATGTTTAACAACATTATATTTTTGTTTAACGACATTTTTGAAGTGTGGTTAAATGACAATGACACCATAGCCATTGACTGCCTTTGGCACCAGAGCAATCACCTTCTTCCTTTCCACTCCTCATGATTACACACACCTCCATCTCCTCACACTTACTCACTCACACACCTCTAATAAGGCTACACTTCAACTCTATTCCCTGCTTCATTGTTTTTTCAATATACACTCACTTTCATTTGTTTTATCTAAATATGTCCGTAACCATATTAGGAAGGAAAAATGATATTAATCTCATTTTAACGATATGCACTGAGGTCATATATGACACTCATATAACTATCTATATACCTATTGATAAATAGAAACCTTTTAACGATAGGAAATGGTATATAAATACTAATGTATTGACTGTATTTGATGGAAGAATTAAGGAATGATATAACGGGCCAATTAAAAACAAAATGCGCCATTGGTATTTTTACATTGTTGAATTTCTATTTTTGTCCTTTTATGTAATTTAGTATAAAAAAGTACTTTTATTTTTATTTATCCAAATATATTTATAAATATTTTTAATAATTAAAAGCACTTGTCAGATTGTCTATCAAAATGCAAAATAACTTTTTTTGGAAAAAAAATGCTCAACAGACACAAATTCAATAAAAACATATTTTTTGAAAAAATCAATCCAAATGCATTCTTAATACTTCCCTTATTTTTAAGAGAAATGTTTGTTTGTAGATATATATCTTCATAAACCAGTTCACAAATTCAAAATATGGAATGTAGTGACAGTCATTTTAACATCTACCAAATCGTATTTTGTTATGTGGTTTACACTTGTCCATGGACTTGTACAAACTAATTCATAGTATTTAGTGGCTTTGTATTTTTAATCCTTAATTTGTATTTGAAGAACACCACTCAAGAAAATTTTAACTTCAAATCATAGTTATTAAAATTGGACCGGTGATCGACTCGATCAAGGCATTAGGTTACTGGGTTACTGGTTCAACCAGATTTAATTAAATAAATATATAAAATTATAATTATATGTAATATATATTTAATAATAAATTGATAGCCAAGAAGGCACATGGCACTAGGTTCTATTCTAGCCTTTGATGATTTTTGGTTTGTCATGGATTTATAATAGATCGCCATGTGGCAGGCTTGGTGGGTGTGCGATTCACTTCCGGTTTGGTTGGTTAGGCTCGGTGAGGTTCAGAGGCAGCTCGGCCAGTTCAACCCAAGTTTGACCGGGTCAATGACTTAACCGATCCAATGCAAGAACCGAACTAGTGACTGGTTCACCGATTTCCTGTTCGAACCGACCAGTCCAGTCCGATTTTATTTACTATGCTTCAAATCCAGAAATATCAAATATTTGCGGACATCAGAAATAACTTTTACATGTTTGTTAAGTTATTTAGGTTTTGGTTTGCTTGTGAGTGAACTCACAGGTATATAAAATAAAATGCATTTCTCTTAACAATATGGTAAGTATTGTGTAGATAGACATATTTATAGTTTCGTATTTGGTTTCTTTATAAGACTTAAAGCAAGGAAAATTTGCAGCAAATCATTATGTTGGTACTTACGTTACAGGTTTAGAATACTTCAATATATATGGCCGGCCTGCGTGCTTATCATCCTTTTCGACAGAAAAAGAGAAATTTATCTTGTCAAAACACACTTGTTGTATAAATGAAAATTTCTTCCTCCCATTTTTTTTGGTTTTGTGGTCTGACTTCCTCCCACTTTGTTCCTCTCAAAAGTTAAACCAATCAGGCACACATAATCATTACGCTGTGATTCGGTATAACAAAGTGGATTATTCGTCAAAATTGTGGAGGCCATGAAATTGGACCGATAAGAATAAAGTTGTGGGCATAAAAGGTAACATCATGGTCTTAGACCACATTTCTATACCCCAATCGAAATGTTGTTCAACTAACTTTGGTGGCAATGCGAACACCAAACAAAAAAAAAAGCACAATTTATTGAATGAATTCATTATTTGACCAAGATAAAAAAAAGAGGAAAACAAATCTACCAATTCATAACTGAGTCAACGCTTAAACAAAACCCAAAACCCAAAAAAAAAAATCTTTTCATCACCCCAAAACATAACATAGTAAAGGGTCATTCACATGAATAAAAAAAGCTCCAACTTTGATACTTATCTGTTCAGGTGCGTTCTAGGGTGCCGCTGGCACAACCCAAGGAATGGTTAAGTAGTGACGTGTCTCTCCCTAATGTGGACAGTTGTAGTTGTTGACCATAGACACTGACTCCTTGCTCTCTTGTGATCAATGAACCCAAAACTCTAATGTACATTAATGAATGTGTTTTAACATTAAAATTCCATGTCTAAAATAGTCATTTTATTGGGCAAGAATAAACTCATAATCTTGTCACTTCGCTATTCCTATACAGTATCCATTTTTTCATTTTTTAAACTTTATCTCGTTAAAAAACTTGACCACGTAATTGACGCTTCTTTTTTCAATTCTTTAATAATAATAATAATATCATTATTATTATTAACATACATAAATGAATAATTTAATGTTAACTAAATAATAATATATTATAAATAAATAAAAATATTACATCATCACATATAAATAATTAAAATATAAATAAATAATAATTACTCATTAAAATAAATAAGTTATAATAAATAATATAACGTAATAAATAATATTAATATAATCATTTAATAAAATAAATATTAAAAATAATTTCTTAAATTGATATTTTGATTTTCATATTTTTGAAAATTATGTAGAAATGTTGTTAAAATTATTATTTTTATATGTTTTTTATTTCACAATTACAAATAGAAATTATTAAAACGTATAAGAGAGATAAAGTGTTATATTCTATTAGACACAAATTTACAATTGTTTATCTTCAACTTCCTTATCAATGAACAACACCTAATAAGAATAATTATTTTGGGTCTTTTTCTTTCTTTTTTACATAATTTCTTTCACATTGTTGTTTACTAGAAAATATTTATAAATGAGTCATTATTTTAGGAATTTTTATCTATTTAAATTTTTTTTAAAAATATTATCTACCAATCCAAGCCAAACTGACATTTGTTACAGATTAGGACAATTTTTATATAAGGGCGAATATAATAGGACTGATTACATACTGCAAACTAATATGGATATGCTAGGACCCCTAGCATAAAATACACTAGGCTTTTTGACGTATTCAATGAAAAAATGATACATGCAGAATAATTAATCATCCATAGTTAATCTTAGTCTCTTAGTACTCTAAAGGCATGGTTATGTCATTAGATATTTTTTATTATTCTTAAGATCTAAAAGTGATCTATGTTGAATACCTTGCATGTAAGGTGGTGCTCCTTCACTTTGGTATTCAACTTTTAATTGTTGCTTTTGTAAATATTTATTATTAAATTTTGGAAATATTTTTCAGACGTTAATTTTTAAGCGAAAAATATATTATTAAAGTTATTTTAATTTTGCTTTTATAAACTTTGGGTAAATATCATAAGATGGATATACTAAGGGTGCAGTGTTATTAAGTTTTCACCATTCCCTAATCATAATTAGACTTTCGAACACAATTGTTTTCCAAAAAACTAGTCTTGCCAAATTAAAAGGGATTTCCAATTTTTACCATAAATAAAAATTTGTGACGACTCTATTGACCATTAGAAAATTAAAATCTTTTCCCCATCATGACCTCTGGGGACATTGTGACACATAAAAATAATATAAGACTTTTTTGATGCATTTTATTTGCATATTAATATTTGAGTTTAATTAAATTTTGTGCATTAACATTGCAAAACCTTTTAGCATATTCATTCAATCAACATAGTCAATTTTTATGATCAGAAAAGTAACGGGATAATGGTGATGTGATAATACAATATGACTAATTATTGGTGTGAAATTTTATTACATCCAACTATCAACACATTTAAATTAAATATTTAATATTTTAAATTAAAATTTATTTAATATAAATGTATGCCCCTCTTAACTTTTAAGTCACGTTTCGCCTCTAATCAGAGATGATAAGAAAAGCATTCATTGGTTCTGAGAATATTGCAAATCTCGGGTCACCAGAGAAATGGAAAATGGTTGATGTTCTATTTTTTTCTTTTTATTCGAATAATATATTTTGTCAAATAGATCTCTCTTTAATTATTTTGTCTAAAGCACCCCTAATCTATAGAGTTTGATGGGGGAGTATGGGAGTTAAGTGCAACTCAAATATTGAAGTGGAGTTGACAGTGGTCGGTGGAGGCAAATGTGGGCTGTGCTTGTGTACAGTGAGGGAGTAGTGACACATCAAAGAAAGAAAAGGACAAACATGTAAATCACTTGTAAAACTATTTTTATAAAAATAAAAAAAAATTTTAATTTTAATTAATTATGACCATTTGATTCATTGATTAATGTCTAAATTTTTGTCACCATGTGGTGACAAACTTACCAGGAATCATGTAAGAAGGCGGCTCATAAACCCTCTTAATTGTGACTTGGTCTAGTCAAATTTTTATTATTTGTGCTTCCCCCTATCAAACCTTTAAACTTTAAATTTTCACTTTAGAAGGAGTTTAAATTTTTAGAACGGTTCATACTTAGATTTTAAAAATAATTAAAAACATCTAATGATATAATCATGCCTTTAGAGTACTAATAGGTTAAACTGAATCATAGGTGATTGATTGTCCATTAATTAAATAATTAAGGTAATTATTCTGCACGTATCATTTTTCTATTGAATACGCCAAAAAGCCTAGTGTCTCCCAACCTAACATGAATATGATAGGAGTCCTAACATATTCATGTTGGTTTGAAATACGCAAAAAGTCCTAGTGTATTCGCCCCTGTATAAAAACTGTCATCATCTGTAACAAATGTCGATTTGGTTTGGATTGGTAGATAATATATATTTTTATTTTAAACGGATAAAAATTTCTATAATAATGACTCATCTATAAATATTTTCTAGTAAATTAAATAATGTGAAAGAAATTGTGTAAAAAAGAAGGGAAAAGACAAAAAAGAATTCTTCTTATTGGGTGTTGTTCATTGATAAGGAGGTGGAAGATAAAGAATTGTAAATTTGTATATAATAGAATATAATATTTTATTTCTCTTATACATTTTAATAATTTCTATTTATAGTTGTGAAATAAAAAATATAAAAATAATAATTTTAACAATCATTTCTATATATTTTTAAAAAATGATAATTAAAATATTAATATAAACCATTATTTTTAATATTTTAATTTTATTAAATATAATTATATTATATTAATATTATTTATTACTTTATATGATTTATTATAAATTATTTATTTTAATGGCTAATTATTATTTATTTATATTTTAATTATTTATATGTGATTATGTAATATTATTATTTAGTTAACATTAAATTATTCATTTATGTATTTTAATAATAATATAATAATAATATTATTATTATTATTAAAGAAAGAATTGAGGAAAGAAGCGTCAGTTGACGCGGTAAATTTTTTTAAAATGAAATAGTTTAGAAAATGAAAAAGCGGATATTGTAGAAGAACAGTAAAGTGATAAGGCGATTGTGGGTTTATTCTTGCCCAATAAAATGACTATTTCAGACATGGGGTTTTAATGCTAAAGCACATTCGTTAATGTACGTTAGAGTTTTGGGTTTATTGAGCAAGGAGTCGATGCCGATGGTTAACAACTACAACTCTCCACAGTAGAGAGAGACACATCACTACTTAACCATTCATTCTGTTATGCCAGTGGCACCCTAGAACGCACCGTTGGTTCAAATCTCTGCAACCAAACACATCTATTACATGAACACTAAGCTAAAGAATTATGACCAAAGGGCATTGAGAATTAATCTTTTTTTAGAGAGAGGAAGACCCAAATGGTGTGTGTACATGCCAGATTGAAGAGAAAGGTCTCTCTTTTTAGAGAGAAAAAGAGAAAGAGAAAGGAAGAGGGAGAGAAGAGACTGTGCAAAGCTACAAGCAAAGCAACAGGTACGTACTTGAAGACAGGTGCATACGAGTGACATGGTGACTTTTAACATGGGGTTCTATGACAAAGGCTCACCGCGGACTCCTAAGTTATAACCGTTGGATTGGCTGCATATTTTAGGCTGTGTCAGAAATGGTAACTGAAACTTTCTTCTACAGTGAAAGTGAAATTTTGCTGAAATTATAAATCGACCCTGCCCATGTTATTCTATAATTACACATTTACACGTGATTTTGTCAAAAATTTCACCCATTTGCTGACACAGTTGTACATCGAGAAAGCCATTTTTGCAGTCAAATTTGAATTGATGCTAAGAATAATAAAAAATTGTTTAATGCTTATTATGGTCAATATGTTGTGGCGGAGAAATGGTTGGTTTTTTTTTTCTTTTAATGAATTGTAATAATTGGTCTTCATTGTTTTTAATGTGTTTGGAGAATAAAAAAAATAAAATAAAATTTCATATACTGCTAATATAAAAAGATATAGACATTTAATCATATTTTACATATTAATAAAATTATTTAATTTAATCACTTGTTGTGTTATGAATGTTACAAATAAAAAAGTAATATATTGATGTGTCAAAGTAACACTTTAAAATAATAGTATATCAAAATTAATCTTAATGAAAAATCCTTCACATGGCAGCCTAGTAGGAAGCATATACGGGGTAAAATCCATTTAATCCTAATAAAGCTATAAATGAGAAACTCTTATTAATCAAATTTTATTGATAACATTATAGAAGACAAGAATACAATTAATAGGAAAATATCATTGAAAAATCTTAAATATAAGGACAACTGAAAAGAAAATCACCATATTAGAATGAATTTGAGCCCATAATTGTAACAATAAATTAAAAAAAGGAGTGATACCACTTGGATGCATTGCATGAATATGTGTAACACTTAAAAAATTATTTAAAAATTAAATTAAACTTTATTAGTTATAATTTCAAAAAATCTAACAGTTTTAGCAATGATGAGGATAGCCAAACGGATGTGTTAAAAAAAATTTCCAGGCTAGGATGAATAGTGACCTTGCAGGACCAAGAAATGCTCGGGACTGAAAAAAGAAAGGATTAAGGTTAGAAATAGTTAAAAATAAAGATTTTATAACTATAATTAATTTATCGGCAATATTTAATTACCCAGGTATAGTGTTTTACCTATTTGGTGAAATTTTGATGTGCAATTTATAACACTGAAAACTATTTTAATATTTATAAAATGAAGGAGATTATCTACTTATATCAAATGAATAGCTAAGATTTAATCTTGAATTACAAGATTTAATCCTAATTATCCATTTTATTATCTTGGATTAAAGACTACTCAAATATACAATATAATATTCATTCATAAGCTCCAAAGCTTTTTCAAGAAGCCAAATTTCTTCTTCTTCAAGCTCATTTTCAGCCAAGTACTAAGGAGGAAGGTAGCAGCCTCCATTTCCATTTCAAGAGCTCAAGCTTTCATTCAAATTCTAAAAACACTAATTGTTGATAAAAGTTTATAAGCATTTTTAACAATCACTTTATGTCAATATTATTTTTCTTGATAATATTTTTATTAATGTTTTAATTATCAAGAATCATTAAAAATGCTTATAGATGTTCATTTTACTTGAAAGAGAACGTATAATAACACTTGTTAGACAGAAGAACACACAAAGAAGAGAAAAACTCCTCTTATGCCTACAATAATTATCACGTGGTCTGTCTTAATGAGGCAACAAACACACTGTCTATGATTAGCAGCAGAGGTCTTTTTTTTATATTAGTAAGATATGGATTGTGTCTTCCTATTATAGCAAGTCCATATACAAATACCCATAATAACACCCACAAAGAGTAATGAGCTTAACAATGATAAGCTCAATAATAAGAGTGATTACAAATTTTGGAATTAACAATATATTATAATTATTTTGACATTTAATTAATTTGGGTGTATATTTAAAATTTCATAGATTTATGTCAGCCACAAAAAGTTTGGCATCATATATATATATATATTCAAAAATATATTTTCATAATTTACCTGAGAACAATTATTTTTTATTTAGATAATTTGGTTTATTAATTATGATAATATTATGTTATAATAAAAGGATTTGATAAAATATTATAATAAATTGATATGATATTAAGATATTTTGAAAAAAATAACAGTTACATATTAGATTTTCATTGGAAGAAAATTTGCTACATGTCAAACTTGTTCAAAAATGGATTCCTAATTGTATTATTATAGGAAGGGATATACACAGTTAGTTTTAATTTAATTATTATTATCTAATTTATATAATAAACAATTTGACCCCCTTCAAAAATTTTCTTCAAATTTTGCCACACTAGAGGGATTACTGTTTTCTTTTTGGTGCTTGGAGTTGAACATAATAAAAAAAAACTACATGATTAGATCAAACAAACATGTTAATTGGGAAAAGGAATCTATTGACTACCGGACGTGAAAGGCATGTAGATATCTTTTGAAATATTTCTGGTTCTCGAATGCAAAAATTGGAGGGGTTGAAATTTAAAATTTAATAATTAATGGGTCACAACAAAAGTAACAATAAAACCAATTATAGAAGGTAAAAAGCAAAGGGTTTATAATGGACCAAAACTTGAGAGCCCCATGCTGCGCCACAGATTGCTTTTGGGGTTGTGAAACTTAGAAATAGAATGGTGGCAAATTCTATGGTGACTTTTAGCCTGGGGCTCAAAAGTTTTGGTTCCTTGTGAACCCTTCAATTTTGACTAGAGTTAGACAGTTTTCTTAATTTCTATTTTTGCCCCCACAAAACTCTAATATTTCAGAAGTTAAAATACATCATTGGCATTCGTAATTACTAACTGAAATACAGATTTGAACTTAAGTTAAAAACGAATGCCCTGGGTAGGGTCTAGAAGCAAATTTTTTAAGCAAATAACATTTTTTATCTTAATACTTTTACTTTTATATTAACGTAATTTTAACAAAAAATTATATTAATTCAGTTCCAATATTTTTAATTTTCATAATCAATTTAATCTTAACAAAATTTTTAGTATCAATTTACTCCTAATATATTTTAATTTGGACATCAATTTAATTATTTTGTTGAATCTCTATCAATTTATAATGTATTTAAAGATGAGTGAAATTTAATGTAGAAGACTAAATTAATATTAAAACAAAAAATATTATGACTAAATTAATGTCAAAGTTTTTGTTAAAACCAAAATGATATTAAATTAAACATTATTGATGTATATAAATTAAACTCTACCTTTTTTTTTGCATAAATGATTATTAAAATATTATTAACTATTACAACCAACTTTACATTGGTATATTAGTTGTGATAATAATCAATAATATTTTTAAAATACGAAAAAAAGTACTATTAGTTAATATACATAAATAGCATTATTAATTTATATGCAATTACCTATTTATTAATTTAATTTTTTTATTTTTCACATTGACGGTAATAAAATTTGAACATATAACCCCAGATAAACTATCCAAGCCCCTTACTATTAGCCCATTCTGAATGACTTATTCACTAATTTTACTATTCCCTTGGTTCATAAATAACTGTCCAGTTTTAAATGTTAACAGGAACTAAGAGAATGATTTATAATGTCTCAAAGTTAATAAAATTTATATGTATTTTATAATACTACACTTGATACTTCTCACTAATAATATATTTAATAGAAAAGAGAAAATAAATTAATAAAGGGTATAATTAAAAATAATAATAAATATTATCTAAAATTTCTAAATCGATAATTATTTATGAACTAAGAGTATATATATAAGCAAAACCAAAACTAGCAATATTTAAATTGTATTTAATAAGATAGAGAGAAGTAATTTATTATGAGGGTAAGGGAGTAAGCCTGAGCCGTATAATTATATATGGAGGGTTAGGATTGAAAATTAATTCATGTAATTAATATTCATTTGCTCATTTAAAAAAGTCATTTGAGTTTTAATCTTAATTATTTATGTAATATTTAATTAATAATCAAGATTTACTCATTTCATTTTTACAATAAATCACTCTTTTTATATAATACGCTCTCTTAATATGATCATATTAAAAATTTGTATTCAATACAATAAAAATTTCATATTTAAATGAACAAAAAATGGTAAATGGCGCAAATTTTTTTCTCGTGAAAGGTCGTGCAAAAGAATATTCAGTGTGCGATTGTTTTGCGTTTTAATTATAAACTGTATTTTCTCTCTCCTCAATTAATTCCCGCACTATCTCCTTGAATGCTCATGAGCTTGTTCGGATGTTCCCAACACAAGTAGGAAATTTCATTCGTACCAACAAGCATCGCTCCTTTAAAAGAAACAGAACAGTGGCAGCAAGGGGGTGGCTTTCGACTGAAAAACAAAATGGCGAGCCTAACTATTAATATCAAACAATACAAGGGGTCGCTCTAGAAAATCTGAAATCTTTCATGTTTCCCAGGTTACCCATTTACTGGTTTAGTACCCCGACGTAACCTCGTAAACCACATCAATCTGACGGCTTTCAATACATGCTCCGTGGTGGTCCTGTGGCAGGGAGGCCCACGTTAAATGCCACCAAATTCTATAGCAGAGAAAAGTGAGTTTAGAATCATATCGTCCCAGCAAATAATAGACAATAAAGGAGTGAAATTATAATTATGAAACTATCTCACAACAGGAAAAAAAAAATACACTGATCAGCCTAGAAAACGAGAAAAATTGAAAATCACACCAATGGATCACTGTCCTTCCATCAAACGCATCACTTACACCTAAATCAAACAGCCCAAGCTACAGCACAGGAAAATTAAAAAAAAAAAAAAGAGAGAAGATAACATGCAGCACCCAAACACAAGCACTGTTCAAAATCAAACATAAAACGAGAGGGGATTTAGCTTCGGGGCTCTTGGGGTTAGAGAGAGAAGCTTGACGGAGGCAGACTGTGGAGCCACGGCGACGGCGATGGTGATCGCGGCATGAGCCCGGTTGATTCGTGGTGGAGCGGCGGATCTCGCGGTGGTAGAGGCAACGTGAGTGAAATGGGGCGAGGAGACACGATGGCTCTCGCAGCCGCGAAGGAAGAAGCTGTGGCTGGGTCGTCATTTTCTCCGAAGAAGCGTCCGACCTAGCATCCTGTAGGTGCTAGGCTTCACCTGCGACGGCGCCACGAGGTCGTAATGCTGAATCATCACCGAGATCTGGTCGGCGTCAGAAGAATCGATGACGGAAACAGTTTAGCAGGAATTGCAGTTGCATGCGAAAGAAGCAAAGGCCTTTCGCGGTGGTCGCTGCGATGGTGTCAACGACCAGAACATTCTGTTTCCGTTGGCAGTCATGGCGCTCATCACTTGAGCTGCGCGTGACCCTCTTCTAGGTCTTCCGTTGGTGGGGTTCCCATCTTTTTCAAATCTCTATTATTGTTGTTCAAAACTTTGGAAGAGTCACCGATAATGGCGCCTTGTTCTCGAGTTTCATGAGTGATGAGTAACCCAGAGTCATTGTGTTCTGTTGATCATTGGTTGTTAACACAAAAATTAACTTTATTTTATTTTAGTTGTAGGTGAAACTGAAATTATGAAATTTTAATTTTAAACTTTGTTTGGGTCAAATTCATAATTTTAAGTCCAGTCAAAAGCAATTCATATAAACCATTTGATGCCTTTCTTAATAGATTAAATTTTTGGACCACCTAAATCTAAACTCATTTTTTCCCACTATAGAACCGGCGCCTTTAACAGTATTAAGTAAGATTTAATAGTAAAACTAAATTGATGTTAAATAGTAAAATTTTAGTAATAAATTGATGTTAATTATAAAATATTAGGAAATAGGACTACTCATAATTTTACTATAACTACACAGACACATACTCTCATCGCGTGCAGAAGAGAGTGGTTTTAATATATCCTATTAAACGGGAAATAACCGAATTTAAGCAATTTTGCGAACACTTCTTATTGCCAATTGCCAAATTGACTAATGCCGTCTGACCATGTACACAGGAAGAGCAAGCAGGGTGCACATAGAACCAATACTGTGGCCCAAAGCCTATTGTCAATTTGGGCCACAATTGTGTGTTACTCATTGGCATCGGAAAATTAATTTATTTCCCCAAAAACACGACAACAAAAACAAAAAGGAAGACGACAAATGGCAATTATTTATTTTTGCAAGTTGCAAAGCATCGAATGCAAGATTTTCTATATTGGGTTGATGATGATTTCGATGTATAAAGTATAAACAAAGAAGACATTGTTTTATTTGTTTTTGTTGTCACAAGTAGATAAAGAAAGCTTTAAACATTCGGAGGGACCAAGGCAAAGAGGGGAGCGAAAACAAGAAAAAAACGTGGTGGAGTCTTACAAAGATAGCCATCAAGAGACCCCACTCCCTAAAGACTTTCTTTATCTAGAATAAAGATGCATGTCCCCAAAGGAGTTGTTAACTACTACTATTACCAAAAGGTTCAAAACAATTAATGAATGAAGATTCATGAATGTGCATCCGGTGACGATGATTACGAGAGACGTGTATGGAGATGATGCATGATGGTGTATGAAAAGGAGAAAGAAATTGAAAGAGAGGACCCAGAAGCACATGAGAAGAGAGCCAAACTTGGATTTCATTTACCATTGGGGCTATTCGAAATTCAAATCAATTAGTACAACCAAATCATACAACTTGCAAGTACCATATTTAAAATATCAATAATGTTAGGCAGCCACAAATGTTGCCAAAATGTGATGGTTCACAATAATGTATCAAGATTTCAGGATAATAGATTAGTTAATAATCTAGAAATTCTGGATGAAACAAAAAATGAAGTCCATCCATTTGATGTCACTTTATTCGATCATCAGTTCAATTTTAACATAGAAAAAGTGCCAAACTGCATATCATTTTTCCTTAAAATAAAATGACAAACAACATTATTAATCACAATGACCTTCCAAATCGGTTATTGATTCGGAAGGAAGGTAAATTTCTTTGCCTTATTTAATCTCCGCTTTGACCTGGGAATGCTGTATTTTAAAGCAAAACATCATATTAGTCTCCTTTAATTTGTTTAATGTGATCGATTAGCTAATTTGACTTGGCAATCTTATTGGCCAAGATGTTCATAGTTCATTTGGTTAGCATTCTGGAGAGCTAAAAATGTAATTCCTTGTTACATGAAAAAGGAGTTTATTATATTCAGTTGATTACGAATGCAACTATGTATGTGTGTGGATCTGGAACCACATACATATCTCTTACAAGAAAAGTTCAGCATAAGTTGGTAAGGAGAGTTGGGTATATCTGGTGCACAAGTTATGTGCTGCTTTACTCAAGCAGCCAGCTCATTCGACTCATTACTCCAATTAAACACTTTTATTGGTCAATTTATTGAATATAGTAAAAAATAATGGAAACATCAACATTATCTGACATATTCAGATTTTGATTATTTGTTTAAAATTATAAATTATTGGCTTAGTTTGTCAACAAAGTAATTTGTTTTGGCCGATCTTTGCTTTCAAATTATTTAATTTCTTCTTTCTTTGGCATACGTACTACCTTCATAGAAACTTCTTGTTTTTAAGATGTCTGGTTTTTGTATATTAGATTTTTTTTTTTTTTTTTAAGTGTGGGAAGACAAACAGAATTATTGAACTAGGTCAATGTTTAGGCTAGTCTAGTTTAGCAAACTTTCGTCAACGGTTTTGACAACAAAACATTTGGTGCAGGACTATGTTGTATCTATCTTCTAGAAAACATCGAACTTTTGGTTAAGACCTTGATAATCCAACAAAAAGTGGCGTTCATGTCAAAACAACAAGAAATTTCATCAGCGTATCATAAGGTAGTTTTTACGTCAAACAAGCCGGTTATACTTAAGACAAACAATTTATTTTATTCGTACAAATTGACAGGAAAAATTGAAGAAACAACGTTTATTTCTAGAAAATAGAAACATCAGCGATATATTTGTAGTATCTTAGGCAACGTTTCTTACACGGAAATATTGCAAACCCACGAACAATTCATTTATTTATTTATTTTTAATAAAAGTATTAAGGATAGAAATTCTTCCTAAAAGAAATTCAACGGAGATACGAGATGGAGGAGGTGAGAGTTGAACATGAAACCACTCACCCAAACGTAAGAAGATAGCCATTAGTCTATAGGTTTAACCGCTCCCAAAAAATTTAGTTTTTTTTTTTGTAATTACTCCCAAAAAATTTAGTTAAGTACACAAGATCCATGAAAGATATTTTTTCTTAGCATGGATCATTATTTGAAAGTTACATTGATCTCTCTTATAATTATTGGTTTAATAATTTATGAATAATTTACACTCACCTCTTTTGAGAATTAGTGTAATTATATTTGTCACTCCTCTATTTTCTAAAAGTATCATTGACCTTTCTTGTCTCTTGAGATTCACTAATATTATATCATCTGCTACTTTATGGATTGACGACTGTCCCCACAAATCAATACGGGGTCTTTTCAGCGTGCTTTATCCTCACTCACACACTTCTTGGGAAAACTTTTCAGGAGGTCACCCATCCCAAAATTACTCCAAGTCAAGTACGCTTAACTGTGGAGTTCTTTAGTGATGGACTACCGAAAAGAAGATGCATCTTGTTGGTGTAGGCCGTATAAATCAATTCATATTCATATCTATACAGTCTTAGGATCTCTCTCATTCAGGTGTGTAATGTACCTTTCCACTTAGAAGTCTACCAAGAGCCGCTCCTTGTCTGTGTTTTCTTTACACCGGCGATCACTTCTCAACTTTGTCATCGGGCATTGCAGATCTCCCCTGGAAATACTAGTTCATTAATTTAAGTGATAATAAAATATAACATGATATATATATATATATATATATATAATTATTAATAACAACATTATAATATTTTGATGATATTTGACATATATATTAGCTAAAATACTTTTTTATCACAAGTTAGAATTATAAGTTTCATTTTCATATGACAAAATATATGTTATTCAATTAATAAGTTAAATATTGCTAAAATACTATGATTTTATCATTAATAATTATGAATATATCTCATATTATTTTTTTGTCACTTAAATTAATTAACTAGTATCTATAGGGGAGGTCAATATAACTTTAGTGAATTTCAATGGATGTCGGTGATAATTTTATAAAATAGAAGAGTATTGAATGTAACTACACTAAATCTCAAGTGATGTTAGTGTAATTTTCTCATTAATAATTATATATATATATATATCACATATTATTTTTTTTATTACTTAAATTAATAAATTAATATTTTTAGGAGAGATCAATGTAATTTTACAAACTAGAATAGTATCAAGTATAATTATACTTAACCTCAAGGGATAAGAGTATAATTTATTAAAAAATTAAAATTGTGATGTTTTAGTGATATTATTTAACATATAAATTGATTAAAATATATTTTGCTATTATATATAAAATATCTATAGTTATAACACAAGATAAAAAAAGCATTTCGATAAAAACTTAAATATTTTAAATTTTAATCAAATTTTTTTACTTTTATCCTTTATTCAGTTACCCTAGAGCACTAATTAACAAAATTCTAATCATTATGATCTATTTTTTTTTTTAAGTTGATTAGCGTCCATTTCTTAATTTGGCGTCAATTTGAACAAAATAAAGTGAAAAAGGTTTTTCTTTTTATTAAAACATTTGAATTGACATTTGATTTGAGCCAATAGCCACAGGCAACTTTCCTTTGCAGCCATATGGAAAGCATGAGGAGTTGGTGGCGTGGCCGTTTAGAATGAGCCGTACTTGTCTGCTACGAATTCTTCTCTCTCTGTTGTCCTGGGGATCTCTTACTCAGGTACGTAAAATAAAAGGGTTCCCCATTAAAAATAATGACAATCACCACACCGATGTCTCCCCATTGTAGAAATAGAAATGTTATTAATAATTAGAGTGTGAAATATTAAGTTAATATATTTTTATTTACTCATGCTGATCCATTTAATTTGAGTCTCACACCTTATTTAAAAATAGATAAGAGTATGGTGATATAATATTTCATAAACTGTAAGTATAAATAATATAATTTTTATATAAAAAAAAAGAAAAGAATACAATAACTAGAGTAGATGCCCTACTAAACACAAAATGGCAGCCGTGCCCATTAAGCATTTTGTGGGTTAGGCAAATAATTTAAGAACTCTGGCTTTTAGGATATTTAATCTTGTTATACTTTAAATGTTTTTCATATCACAGAATGAAAGCAAAAGATGCTGGTCGTGGCTGTGGACTGCATTTTCCCTTTCAAAAACCGACCGTCAAAAGGTGAATATTTGAAATAATTGTGCATTGGGCTTAGTTAAAGCTTGATATGATGTGAGAAGCAAAGCAAAAGTTCAAGCTACTCCTTTTGCTTATTTTAATCTCCTCTCACAGTTCCTCTTTCAGGTGGCACAAAAGTATAATATGTGCTTTTACGGGGATACACATAATGCATAAGTAAACATACGATTTTTCGTGCGTACATGGAATCTCATATAAAGTGAACTAATCAAAAACAATTGCAAATGATGCTATTGTAATAATTTTATTAGGATTAGGATTTACTATTAGAGATTAATGTGATTCATGATTTCAAAATTATTGATTAATTAATCAAATTTTAAACTTTAAAAGTTAAAATAACTCGTGTGTATGATTTCAGAGGTCAGAATAATTATCAACCCCACCTTTAAGGTATGCTTACTACCATTTTGCGCCCTCTTTTTACCACTGGGTTTAAGGTAATAGCTGAAATGACATGAGATACAATCTCTACTCTTTACCTGTTTAAGGCCATAGGTTTGACTCTATTTAGTCCCTTTTGTCGTCTTTAATTTATTTTAGTTCTACCTGCCGCGAATCTCACACAAAACAGAATAAATATGTTTCCCGGTGTTAAATTTCGTTAGGACTGTGATGGTTAAGGATTCATCATGTGTAATGTGATATCCTTCGATAGTAATGTGACGTATAACCCCACGCCAAAAAAGAAGGTGACGCAGACGTATATATGATTCAATACAATTTTGCTTGTAATTGAAAAAGAAGGCAACGTGTCAAGAGTTGCATATTACACAACCTCAAAATATATATTTATAAGTTAGGTTATTTGTACTCACCAATATCGGCTCACATCTCATCCATTATTATATGGGTTGTGGACCCCATTCAAGTAGAATCTATATCAAAACCAATAATAAATGAGATGTGAGTCGACACAGTATTATATATATAGTGAGTACAAATAATATTTTTTTATATTATATTATAGGGTGTGAGTCGACACGGTGTCCATACATAATGAGTATAAATAATATTTTTCTATATTTATATGAGCTGAAATCTATATGAGGTACTTCATTGATTTAATATTATCTGATTAGATAATGATGTAAAAAATGTTATAATTAGATAATAATTTAAAATATTTTATGTTGTTAAAATTTTTTAATTACATGACCTAACATATTGGGTTTCTTAAATATATAATCAGATATTTAATTTATAACGCCATATATAAAAATGATATGTTGACCAGAAATTTATTCTCTCAACAACTCCCCCCTCGACATTATTCATTTGCATGGACTTGCTTTTGGCGAGTCATTTTTAACTCGCAGCAAATAATTTGAACGAGTTTTCAGTTTGTTGACCTAAAAGAAAAGTCTTCAAGAATAAAATAAACCAATCTTTATTTTTTATCCTGAAAAGAGGGAGGAAAAAAAAAAAAACGCGTACGAAGAACGCACATGTTTACGAAACTTTTTTTTTTTTTTGATAGAAATGATTACGAAACATTTAGGTTGCCAAATATGAACCATTTAATCAAATAAAATGAACAAAAGCAAATTTCTTAATAAGGATAATAATACCAACTTTCGATTGATTGAAGCATTTGTATACTTGTTATTTTTTAACCAAGACTTTAAATTTAGATATTATGATGAAAAAATTAAAGTGAAAACAGATTTTTTTTATGAGATTAATCTTAAGAATATAATTTTGATTAGTTGAACTAATTAAACATCTAGTTCGAGATTTGATTTTTGACAGTAAGTATGGAGAGGATTTTATGGTAAGAGATAAAATCCATATATGAAAACTCTATGCATCAGGAGAATTAATCACTATTTTTTGCAATGGATACTCTAAGTTTACCTAAAAATAATTATAATATTGATATATTAATTGTGTAATATTTTTTATTATCATCCAATTATTTAGTTTTATTTATTATATTTTCAAGATAGTAAATGGTTGATTCCAACTCTTTTATTAACTGTGACAATACATACTTTAAAATTTTGTATCAATTTTTTAACAGTGATGGAGTATATAAATTAGATAATAATTATAGTCTACTATCATTTAGCTGTATATTTTTTATTTATAAGATTTTTTAAATAATAAATAATTATGTCAAACTTTTTTTTAATTTATGTGACAAATAAATGATTAAATTTCTACTTAAAATAAAATTGCTATTTTATAGTGAATCTATCCAAAATGAATTGAGTATTTCTATAGTGTAGACACCTATGTAAGTTCCATATGAATATGAGAGAAGTGATGAAGAGAGAATAAATTAAGAGAAAAAATAAATAATAAAATTTATATATTTTATGAATAAAATATTTAAAAAAATAGATGTTAGAATAGTGAAATGAATTGGATCAGAAGTACATTAGATCCGTTGTTGTTGAAAGTTGAAAGTTGAAAGTTGAAAACTTCTGATGTTATCTGTTTTGCTTCTTCTGCTTTGTTGTCTTTGGAAATTTCCTCTCTCTCTCACTCTCCCCAATACAAATACACACACTCTCTCTCTCTCTCTCTCTCTCCCGCTCTGCGTCCGGAATTACGATGATAATAACAAAGCACAACAACAACAACATCCTCAACCTCGTCCTTAATCTTTACTCTTTTATGCTTCTCGTACACACGCTCTCATAATTGTCTCGCTTCCATTCCATCCCTTCACCCATTATTATTATTACTACTACCTCTATTCCGTTTTTTCTCTTCTACGTCGTGACACACTTAAATTTGTTTGTACAAACACACACATACACACGCGCGCGTAAATAGATATAGATATATCATATATACGTAGTTGCCTATATATATACACACACAGTAACTAACAAACCGACACGAATGGCGGCTGCTTTTGTCATCGCCGTGGCGCTGTTGGCGGCGGCGGCTGCCGGATCTCCGGCGACCATGACGCTGGAGAGGGCGTTTCCGACGAATCATGGAGTGGAGCTGAGTCAGCTCAGAGCACGGGACATGCTCAGGCACAGAAGGATGTTGCAGACAACAAATGGGGTCATTGATTTCCAAGTTGAAGGCACCTTCGATCCCTACCAAGTTGGGTAATAAACTAATAATTATCTTCAATCATTTCAATTTGCAATTTTATTTTATTTTTTAAAAAAAACTGTTGGGGGGGGGGGGGGGGTTGGGATAATTGGATTTAATTCTGAATAATAATGGCTTTCAGAATTTATTGCTGTATGCTCTTCACTTTTTGATCAATTCATAGCCTTCCATGGTTCCTGCTGCTTATTGTTTAGTCAATACTCAGCACCAAAACAAACTGGTCAGCTCGGCCTTCCGCTGATATATCGCCATCACTTAGATTCGGTTCTTTGGCTATTCCGTTGGTGGCACATTTATAAGCATCTCTACGTGTCCTGTTCTACATCCTAGAGCTAACCTTCCCCTCATCATAAATTTTCATTACCGAAAAAAAAAAATCTCATAACCAAAATATTGCTTGCTTTAGTTCTTTGAGGCTCTCAAATTTCAGTTTTTTTTTATTTTTATTTTTAACCACACAGAGATAGTTTTCTTTTTTGGTAACAGTAGGCGAATATATTGTTTTTTTAGTTTGCTCTCCTTCCATTCCTCAGCTATTAATTTTTTTTTCCTTTGCATTATATGATTTTGTTTTCTTTTAATGTGAAATTAATGGTTTATTTCAGGCTTTACTATACAAAGGTGCAGTTGGGAACTCCTCCGGTTGAATTTAGTGTGCAGATTGACACTGGCAGTGATGTTCTCTGGGTTAGCTGCACCTCCTGCAGTGGCTGTCCTCAGACAAGTGGGCTTCAGGTAAATTCAGTTTTCCTTTATCTGCAAATTCAGTGCCATGTTTTTCACAAAAATTGAGATCAATATAGTGCTGGAATTATGTTAATATCATGGTGGTTGCTGGATATTGTTACAGATTCAGCTCAATTTTTTTGACCCCAGTCATTCATCAACATCTTCATTGGTCTCTTGCTCGGACCAAAGGTGCAAAAATGGAGAACAGTCAACAGATGCCACCTGTTCCAGTCAGAGCAACCAGTGCTCCTACAATTTCCAGTATGGGGATGGCAGTGGGACATCAGGCTACTATGTGTCAGATTTGATGCATTTGGACACTATTTTTGAGGGATCCGTGACCACAAATTCTTCGGCACAGGTGGTTTTTGGGTGAGATATCTTGAGCCTGAAATGGTTGAATGAATACTTGAATAGCATCTCTTTTTTATTCATGTGCTTGTTGGTTTAATCTTGGAAAGCGCTTTCCTTGTCTTGTTCTACGGAGCAGTTGTAGCAACCAGCAAACTGGGGACTTGACAAAATCTGATAGAGCAGTTGATGGAATATTTGGATTTGGGCAACAAAGCATGTCTGTCATCTCCCAACTCTCCTCACAAGGGATAGCTCCAAGGGTGTTCTCCCATTGTCTGAAAGGAGATAGCAGTGGTGGGGGCATATTGGTTCTTGGTGAGATTGTGGAGCCAAACATAGTTTATACTTCACTTGTTCCATCACAGTAAGTTCTGTTATTGAAACCAGAATATAAAAAAAAGGCTACCTTTTTTATTTTCCTTCAATCACTTAATCTTACAAATTTTTAAGCTGTTGTGAAGTAATAAGTCCATTCCTGTGTAATCTGAATTCTTTAGTAAATGTAGCCGGTGTTGGAATAGAAGTTTCAGGAGTGCCGATAGATGGCAAGTGTTTAACACTGGAAGTCATGTGGTGTTCTTGGCTTCTTGTTATTCATCAAAACATGATGTCAGAATGAGGTTTCAGGTGTCTGCCAATCTTGAACTCCGAAGCCACTGTATAATTTCTAGCATGTGTCCATAATGTGATTGGGAAGAACGGAATGCCAAAAGATGAAGAAATGAACATCTCAATATTTACAGCATGCTTTTGGATTTTGTCATCTACTTAGGTGACTGCTCTAGGAATACTGCCTTGAGCAAGGCACATGTCAAGTCAGTCTTATAAGGTGGTCCTGTCTTTCTATCCGAAAGAAAAGTGGTCCTAGCTATTCCATATCTAAAAATTGTTAAAACAAAGTTGAAATCATCCCACAGAATCAGAACCCAGAAAGACATATGTCCAACAGTGAACCACAGTATATGTAATCATTATTGTGTCCTCAAAATTTTATACAAAAGTTTAATAGGAATTGAAGAATTTAAACACGTTAGTGATGAAAGTTATTTGTACTGAAGTGGCTTAAAAGAATGTCCATTGGAAAAGGCATTTAGTCTAACTGCTTCCTTTGCAAATATTTCAGGCCCCATTACAATTTAAATCTGCAGAGCATCTCTGTCAATGGCCAGGCATTGCAAATTGATTCATCAGTTTTTTCAACATCAAACAACAGAGGTACCATCGTTGATTCCGGAACAACATTGGCATATCTTGCAGAAGAGGCTTATGATCCCTTTGTCAATGCAGTGAGTTTCATTTAGGAAATTTCATATCTTTCAATTGATAAATAATAGATATTTCTTAGATGGTTCATGCATTGATTAGCAATAATGATATACTTTTCGCTTGGTTGGAGGTTTATCAATATTGATGGCAAAATGCTAATGTTCTTAATGTAGATTACAGCTGCGATTCCACAATCTGTACGTACTGTTAATTCCAAGGGAAATCAGTGTTACTTATTGACCAGCAGGTTAGTTCAAGCATATTATATGCCTATTTTTCTTTTTTCTCATATGTCTTTTGCCTGTTAGATGCTAGAAAATAGGTAAGCTTGATACTCTGTTTCTCTAACTCTCTGTTTGTAATGTGTTTAGTGTGTCTGACATTTTTCCTCAAGTGAGTCTTAACTTTGCTGGTGGTGCATCCATGACTTTAAAAGCACAGGACTACCTTATACAGCAGGGTTCTATTGTAAGTATTCAAGCTTAAATTTCTATTTCTTGAATTTCCCGAGGACTGGTTTGGACGACATGACTTCCACAAACAATGATTTCAAGTTGGAATCAGTATCACAGTCCGTCAGTCTGATTCTTTCCTTTCCTTTCACTTCTGAGCCCCTTAAAAACTGATTTTGATTTTGATTTTGTTTCTAAAGTTGCTTTATGTTATGTGCCTTTTTTAAAGACAATTTCCATGATAGCTTCTTGTTTGGAACTAATAATTTATTAAGGCATATGGTATTGCCAAATTATCATCCAGCACAAATGAGCCCCTTCTGCACTTCCACTATATTTTATTAAATATTATTATTCTTATGCCTTGCTAGCTCTCTTTTGAGTGCATTATCAGAAAAAGAAAACAACAACTTTTATTCTAATTCTCATTACATGTCATTTTCCAACTGAAATCTGCTTATAGGGAGTACATCTCTTAGAGATACTTCATGGTAAATTCTTGGACATTGCTCGTGATTGCTTTTATTTTTTCAGTCAGATGCTGGCGATTGCTTTGACTACGTGCATTTATTCTTTATGTACACCTTACAGCTACGTTTTCTCTGATTTCTATTTACTGTATGCTACCTCGCTTAATGCCATGGTGAATCTATGCTTATTACAGGGGGATGCAGCAGTGTGGTGTATTGGCTTTCAGAAAATCCAGGGTCAAGAGGTAACAATTCTAGGAGGTATGATTCCACTTTATAGCACTTTTGGTCATATATGCATCCATGTTTTGTTTGGTGATATCTTGCAAGCATATATAAAATGAATGTTATACTTGATTAAATGAACAGTTTAACACTAATAAAGTATGTTTCTACACTCAACTTGCCAAAGTATCAATTTAAAATATTGTTCCTTTTATTTGAGTTATATTACTTATCATCATCTGCTAGGGATCATGGTTCCTTTTTTTCAAAAGTATAATACTGACAACATGGTTTTTTTTTTTTCCCCTCTTTTGCAGACCTCGTATTAAAAGATAAAATTTTTGTTTATGATCTGGCTGGTCAACGGATTGGATGGGCTCCCTATGACTGTAAGTTTCAGCTTCCATACCAGAAAGGCATATAGTAGATGGCATAAGAAAAAAAGGAAATATTTTATTTTTCATGAGGCTCCTAAGTTAACGCTTTTCCCCTCCAACCAAGAATTCTTTTTTGTTTGGTCTTTTGAGCCAACATTGTTTTGTAGTCTTTGGGTTAGTATATATAGACATTTGAGCATGATAAACCAATTTGAAGACATCAACTGATTTTTTTATTTGAGTTTAATTTTGATGCACTAACTTTTTACACTGTCATCCAATCAAATTATTTCATTTGAATGACTTTTCAAGTAGTAGATATGAGACTCAACTACTTTCACTACTGTAACAACGTGATTGGGTGATTTTAGTATATAGAAATTAAACTGTTTTTATTTCCCCAACTAGGCTATATTTTCATTACTTCTACTTCTTAAATCTCTTGGGGGCTATGTTATTTATTCTGATGCATGCTCAATTTAAAATTTGTTTAATCTTAGGTTCCCAGTCGGTTAATGTCTCGGCAACAACTGGCACCGGCAGAAGTGAATTTGTGAATGCTGGAGAGCTAAGTGGCAGCACTTCTTTGCGTGATGGACTTCACAAGTCGACAAAGACAGGGTTCTTGGCTTTCTTAACACTGATTTGCTACTTAGTGCTTTTGTAGCATATACATACAAACATTGTGGGAGCATAGAAGTGATATTCTTTTGTACCTATGTATATTCCCTTGCCGGTGCATATTTGTGGCACTCGGCAAAGACCACATCCACTCCACATATAGTTTTGAATGTTTGTTTGTCCCCTCATTTATGCACTATAGGTGATTCTGCTGGACACACTATCAGCCATGTAGAATGTTGATCATTATTAATCTTTTACTATAATTTTGGCAGCATTGTAAATTTCTTCACAGAATTACTGATTGAATCGCAGATACATTTATACAATTTGTTTGTGTGTTTTTCGTTTTTAATTTAATTAAACCTGGTTTCTGCACATAATCATTGTTGTACATTGGATACCACACCTTTGGATAAAAGCTGATCTTGTCACTGCATTAAAGTACCAAAAGCCGAATGTTGTTGACCACAATTAAATCATCCAACCCCCAAAACAAATATGGGCATAAGGCATGTTGAGATGTTCCATGTGCACGAATCTGCATCCTAAAATCGTAATACGTAGTCTATAGGTCTCCACAAGATATAAAATGTCCACTACATGGATGTAGTGTAATTGAAGGTCACAGAACTTGTTAGAACTAGAAATATGCAGTGAAGATAGTTAATTCAAATTTCACAATTAGTTATCAAACATTTGCTAATCACTATTTTTTACTGCAATATTTAAAGGTGATGAGAATAATTAATTGTTTTGGTTTGTAAATGATTAATAGATGATTACACAATAATTCTTTTTTTTTTTCCCTCGAAGAGAAAGGTCTAAGCTGAGAGGAAGACTTATTTTAGTTACAAGCTCATCGAATGCTTTACAAAATACTTATGTATCACCCACCAATAGGAAAACTCAATAATTCAACTCAAGACAAAAAGCCGACCAAGTGAGTCACCTCCTTTTGGCGATTACTCCACAATTCATATGGAAAGAAATATGACTATATGAGTCAATGAACAATTGAGAGGCCAAAACCGTTTTTTTTGGGCTCATAGAGAGGCCAAAACTTCAAATTGGACATTATTCTTGGACTTGGTTTGGAATGGCTTTCTTGGGCAAAAACATTAGCCGAAAATTCATCAATCACAAAAATGATAAACTAACCTATTTTCAGGCCCAATTGTTGATCAGAACAAAAAAAAATTGAAAAAATACAGAAACGGCCTAACCAAGTCCAAGCAAGCTAAAAGAAGATGGAAGGAAGTAGAGCTTGACTCACCCGACGACTCCAAAAAGTTAAAGGTGCGATCTTTTATGCTTGGCTTTTTGTATTTTGTAATTCAGAAGATCAAAATCAAAATTATTATTTAAGTACTTTTTGCGTTTTGTTCTCTTCTTATTGCTGATCGTGAATCGTGCTCGTGATTAACCAGGTTCGCCTCTTTGATTGGTTCCTTCGATTAAAGCCCTATCCTGTTTTAATGTCCGTTTACATAATAATTTTGATGATGAAAGTGAAATTTTTGTTTTTGTTTTTTTTTTGTAATGAAAACAGATAGATCATGTTAAGTTTTTACGTTGGATCAATAGGCATTACTGGGTAAATTTGCACTTTTTCTATGTAAAAGTCATTTTTTTTCCTTCCTAGGTTTTGATGCAATCTTCACTAGTTCAATTTCAAGGTATAATAAGAATTAATTCCCTTTTTTTGTCTAAGCAAATTTCACAATTACAAAGAGGGAGAGAAATCTATCATGTTTAGGGTTGCTATCAAATATCAATATTATTTATTGGCTTGTTTATTATATTTTTATGCTTGAATTACAATTTTTCATTTTGTAACATAATGGTTTTTATTATTTCTGGGTTGTTTGATATATGGCAGATTTTATACTTTCCAGCCGCAACACGTTGAATTTCAAAATGCCAAAAGTTAGAAGAGTGAAGTCCCCATGTATTGATAATTGCACTAGGTCACATCCTTACCCTTCCAGCTCCAAAAATGTTGAGCTGCACAAACCCACCAATTGGTTTGGATCAGTTGAGGATGCCAAAGAATGGGAGGAAGCTAAGTGCCCTATTTGCATGGAACATCCTCATAATGTTGTTCTTTTGAAATGTTCTTCACATGATATGGGTTGCCGTCCTTACATGTGCAATACCAGTTATAGGCACTCCAATTGCCTTGATCAGTTTTGTAAGTCATTTGATTCTAATCTCTCCTCAGCAATACTGCAAGAAATTCCTCTCACAGGCACAACCTATCGCAGGAGCGGCGGTGAAGCTCGTTCAGAGCCAGTGCACCCCTCCTCACAATGTGGGAGCCATTTGCAACCAAAGGTCATGTGCCCTCTTTGCCGTGGAGAAATATGTGGATACATGGTTTTGGAGCCTGCCCGTAGGTACATGAATTCTAAACCAAGGAGTTGTTCCTCTGAGACATGTGAATTCCAGGGTACATATTCAGAACTCAGGAAGCATGCCAGGTCTGAGCATCCTTCTGTTCGTCCATCAGAGGTGGATCCATTGCGACAACGTGATTGGATCCAGATGGAACAGGAAAGGGACTTTGAAGATCTTTACAGTTCAATTCATGCGAGTTTTGATATTGATAATGGTGGCAGCACTGACTCCATATTGACTGAGGATTTTGCAGGCTTGATGTCTTTGTTCCTATATCAAATCTTTTCCTCAATTGGAGAGGCTAACCAGATAACTAGTTTGTTGGCTAATTCAAGACATAGATTGTCATTACATGACAGAATGTCTGGGACATTGCAGAGTATATCTCACGATACACAGACAAATCAATCAGCAGCATGGAGAACCAGTTTGCCATCAATGCATCAAATGGACAGAATTCATACGAGTAGATGGAGAACTAGCTTATCATCATCACTTGATAATCAACTGCAGATAAATCAGACTGCTAGGTGGAGAACAAATTTGTTGTCTTCAAGAACACCTCACGAATTTCAATACTACAGAGAAGGCGGCCCTAGGAACAGGTTATCTGCAACAAGGATGCATCAGGCCTCTCAACAAATTCCTGAGGCTAATCCTGCGTGGAGCAGATCTTCATCTGGGAGAGTTCCTAGTCAACGTCAATTACGTTGGCGCGGTCAAAGATGGTTAAGATACAATACTCATCCATGAATGCAACAATGAAGTGTGGCATAAGACTCATAAATTTGAAGATTTCTTCTAGTATTTATTATGAGATGCTCAATGTCTTTCAACTTCATTTTATTGTGGAGACACTTGTTACATTTGATTATACACAATAATTATTAATGTGAGTTCATTCAACCTCTAGAAATTCTACCTACCAAGTGGTACGAATGGGGAAGAAAGCATCAAAGAGCTTTGTTTCTTTTACACTCAAAATAACATTTATTTACCATTACATATCAAGACATCCTTTGAAGAATTGCATATAAAAATGAAAATTTAACAAAGAGGGAAAAAAAAAATAGCCTGCTTTTGATGTTCTTGTTACAGGTGGCAGTACAACTGAATCAATATCCCGAGGATATGGGTCCACAAGCCTAATCCTCCCCTACTTTCTTTTAAATTGTTGTTCTTGAGTTGATCCAACTGTTTAACCCATTCTATGGGAGAAGAATGCTCTCTTGTGTGTGGGTGCAGTACAAACTGTGAGTTGTATTCATAGTTGGGAAACATAAAGAACTTGAATGAGTCCCCTAATCTATACACAACGTAGCCAAAGCTAAGTTGATCTCTCGGTGTGAAGAGGTTAACCTCATTGAACCACAAGCAGCTGAATAAGTTATTCATGTTGGTATGTTCCCGAAGAAGAATGGCTCCCTCTGGCGCATCTGAAACAAAATATTCCAGTCAACAATATATCATGGCCAAACATTACTATGAACAAGTACTTGCAATGCAAACTTGAAAAATGTGATCAAACAAAATAGATGTCATCTTAAATGCAGTAGGGACATAAGCAATTCGGCACTTTCAGTTCTCAAGTGGATACTGAAACAAAATACAATTAGTAAATTTTCTGTGCAAACAAAAATACAAGACAAAAGAGTCTCATTTCCTGTCTGTCTTACCACTAATGGTGTTCCATGGCTTCATTCCCTCATAATAGTATATTTCATGTGGAGATCAATAAGGGGCCATGCATATCGCTTTCTCCTCTTGTTTGCATCAGCCTCCTCATATATACAGCGGTGATGCTTATGCTGAGCAATGGCAAGTGTATGCTTCCCACGCCACAGGTATCTGCATACTAAACAGTTTGATATTACATTCATCACAAAACAAGCGTAAACAAGCATATTACACACTTGTTCATACATTTGATGTTTACGCCTATTCACAGTTCAATGTTACATTCATCACACTTCGCATAGTGCCAATCTTAACATGGAGGGCCACTCATAGCGCCCAATACAAAGGGCAACTCAATAGTTTTCTGTTCTCACAAAAGAAAATTCATAAACACATGACAAGATTATTTTTCATTCTAGCATTAATTTAAGACATTTAATATCTACAAAATTGGGATATTCAAAGCATGCACCAGGGATAAGTTATTCTGGAATTGAATGTTATAACAAGGTTATGAATTATCAAAGAGAAATGCTAAAACCTTAGTTGGGTAGCCCGAAAATCTTTCTAATTCAGAAGATTTTTAAGCTAATTGTTAGGAGGATATGTCAACACTCAATATCAAAATGAAAACCAAATTCTCTCTCTCTCTCTCTGCCCCTTTTAAATTTTAAACTTTCTCAATAAACAAATGGAAGGCAATTTAAATATCTATCTACAGTGAAACAGAATTAAAATGTTCATATATCTGAAAGGCTATACACAATGAACATAAGTACCTTTCCAGGATTAGTAATGGGTCAACTACCAGCTCCATTTTACCATCAATCCAAATACTATACTGTGCTTGAGGGAACAACCTATGGGTTAAAATCTTAGGAGCCTTCCCATTCCTCCTTTGCTCATCATAAAGTGGATGCTTAAGAAGAACTAGACGCCAAATTCCCACCCATTTCCTACAACTATTGTCTCCTTTGATAGTACCATTTTCCCTTGTGAATTTCAGAGATACTTCATCCACCACCATAAGAAAGCAAAAAAGCTTCTTCGAGCGAAGGCTTATATTTGAAGGTTGATAAGGCATATTGTAGCCATCAAAAATACCAGATGCAACAACAAATTTGCATTTTTTAACATATTTGATGTCCAGAGGATCCATTTCAGCCCCACCACCTCGGGTAAATCCACAATGCACCTGATGGGTTGAGCACATAATAATAACATTCATTGAAGAAAATAACCAGAACTGCTGTAAGATTGTGAATCTATCGCTATAAAATGAACATAATCAAATCAAGGTAATTAATTACCTTCATGGTTGTGTTTAGTTTGAAACTTTTCTCCCTCTGTGACCAACTTTGATGGCCTCCAAACAGAGGAGATGACTGAGATCCACCATGCTGAACCTCATCATGCATTACATATGATAAATTTTTGATAATGTTGTCAGTTCTTATAGTTGGAATAACTATTTTATCAGGGTCAGTGGCAACAGGAATTGGACATCCTGATGAATACAAGCAGTATCAATATCAAAAACCAGTTGTAGTTTGGTGAAGACAAAAAATATGGATGTGTGCAAAACTGCCAAAATCTTACTGTGAGGATTTGATACAAGTCTCATTGTGTCTAGCATGGTGTAAACCTTGCTGTTCTTTTCTTCTTCTTTTTTTTGTTTTAAACCTTGCTGTTTCTGTTACATATCGCTGCAAACCGAGTAGAAAATCGCTTAATTTTGAAAAATGAAGACATAAATTGACAATTTTGGTGAAGAAAATAACAGGCAAAGAACATTTAACTTGCACAACCTTTTCTTGTAGCAAACAATCTAATGACTTCAAAGATAACCTTATACAAATCTAGCCTTAACTTAAGAAGCTAAATATGAATAAAACAAAAAATGGACGAAGATTTTCGTTATGACAAATAAAATTATAATAAAAAAACAATAATTTCGGTACACTATCAGTTTTGGTGTTTTACATTGCCAATCAATACACACACACACACACACACACACACAAACACTAATCTTCCTGCAATTTGCAAAACTATACACCAACCTCATACGAGGTTTGGGTGATATTATACCCTTGTATTTTGCGAAATATAACGCTAAACATCCCCGGAAAACATGCCAATGACTATCCTTGTTGGGAGGCCAGTGTAAGCATGACAAATCAAGGGGTGTCTTGTGTAATATCACCTAATTTAAGTGGAGATTAGTGTAATTTTCTAAAGAAAAAAAGCCTTACCTGACAAAAAGGACACAGAAGATTGATAAGACCATATGCGGAAGAGCAATGTAATAAGAATTAGGACCATCCACAAGATCCCAGAAACAAGAACCAACCAAACAAAGCCTTTCCTCCAAATAAACTTCATGGGGGTAGTAACCTCCCTCAAGACAAACACCACCACTTCAAAAAACCTGCACAGCCAAACCAAATTGACAAAAAAAAAAAAAACACAAGTAATAAAAAACAAATTGACAAAACGCAGTACAATACAAAATCGAATCTTTTTAAAAACAGAAACACGAAATGTAGAATTATGATTGAATGAATGAGGTGGCACCTGTTGCGGATGCTTTCGTGTTCTTTCTGATGTGGGAGTGTGGTTGTTACTGTTAATGACACCACCCCAAATGGAAAGCTCTAATTTTTTCTTCCTCCAAGATTTGATTTTGTAGAAACTGGCGCGTATGATAATTGGGTATCAAAAATTGCTCCGATCAGAGCTTCAAATCTTAGTTTCAGTGTGGTGCACTGTCACGGATGGACTTTTAAGCTGCGTAGAGAAGAACTCTATCAGAAAACACCCTGATCAACAGTTATGTCGTATGTGCCAAACTATTTTTCAGATGTGGAATTTTTTTTTCCTGTAATTTTACAGTAAGATTTAAATTTTTTTTTTGTTCCTGAAAAAATAAGAGGATTTTAGTTTTTACCACTAAAAAAATGGTTTTGCATCAAATATTTTCAAAACTATTTGGATTTAATACAATTAGTATTGTTATATGACAAAATATCATGTTAATTTAATCTTATATGATAGTCAATAATTTATTATTTAATGTAGTATATTATAATCATATGGTTCAAAAAAAATCCCAACTATGAAGTGAATTGATTATTGAATGAAAGTATGATAAGTCACATAAAATTACTGGCTACTACCAATGATTGGATTACATAAAGACTATCTATAAGAAAAAAAACTAAATAATTTGAGAAAATATTTGGACCGAAATTGGAAAGAACTCAAGGAGCAAAACAAAATTCACTTATTTTTAAGACAAAAAAACATGAGTGTATTGTTAATTTGAGTGTCAAAATTTTCTCCTATCACTATTTTAGAGATAAAAACAACTTATTTTTCTTTTGCGGATTTGACTCTTTTGAAATGAAAAGGTTGATAAAATGAAAAAATATTGGGTTCAAAGTAAAGATTCACTTTAGTAATTAAAACTATAAGAATGAGCCACTTTAGTCCCTAAAATTTAAAAACTAACTTTTTAATTCCTCAAATTATAAAATGTAAGTCAATTTGATCTCTAATTATGTTCCTGTTACTATGTCTCAATCTTTTGTAAACATATCATGATAAGCAATATACTAATAACAAATTGAAATCTTACATAGTTTTAGAGGTAAGCACAACTGAACAACAAATTCAAATTACTAATATAAGCCAAATATATTAACAATATTACTTATATATAAAATTCATGTTATAATATTTAATTATTCTTAATTTGATGTAATTTAATTAGCAAATATCAAATAAAATATAAACATATTATCATAAAACATCAGCATAACCATGAGGATACAGTAAAAGAAAGAGTAAAAAATTAATGGAAATTATATTTTACAATTTCAAGAACTAAAAACTTAATTCTAAAATTTTAAGAGCCAAAATAACTTTTGTATCCAATTTCAGTGTCTACGTTGAACATTTACTCGACGGTTTCACCAAACAGTCCCACATACTTATAATCCAGCAGTCATTTAATTAGTCATGATGAAGTCTAAATAATTGACCTCAGTGAAGATATTGGGTTAAGATTACAAGAAGTTTATACCATGAAAAACCCTACGCCAAGTCATGTTGAACGAAAATGAAAACAATAGCGTGGGTGCTATTTATGTTACAAACATGAAACGACATAAAACATTTTACTGAAAGGAAACGGAGTTGCTTCAACCCAAAATTGAAAATCCACGATTGGTAGGGAAAAAGAATCAATATACTACATGTAGCCAAAAAACAAATATAGTAGCTATTTTCCTGCAGCTTCTTTCCTTGGGTTACAGTTTTCTTCTTCCCCCAATAAAATAGTAGTAGCTGCATAAATGTCTGAAAAGCTAGTCTGTGTAATCTGATCTCATCATGCTACTGATAGCCTAAAAAATCTGCAAATACAGAACTTAAGATTAGCATTGCACCCATGCAAAGAATAACTGTGACATAACTAGAGCTATATGCATAAGCCGAAAAACAGAAAGAGTAGAGGCTTTACGCAAGTGATTAAGAACCTCATTGCCCATCTAGAAGAAGTGAGGTGCAAGAATGAAGGGAAAACAACTCGTCTTTTGTGGCCAATCCAAAGCCTTGCCATCTTACTCTACCAAAATTGTCTAGTAGAAAGATATACCTGTGAAGCGAAATGTTAGAACCAGTAATCTTCATTAATGGTAACTTGATTAGTAAATCATGAATTGGACAAGCAAACAAAAGCTCCTAGCTATACCCCGTGAGGAGATTCAGTATCTTAAGTTCTTTTCTGAAATAATAGTGGTCACCAAATGAATACACCATCTGTTTCTGAAGTGAATCCTTGTTTTCCAGATGACTTTGTTTCTTCATTGTCCAGAGAAGGAGACGCTTTATGGGATACCGACATAAAAGCCATGAGTCTATGAACGATACCTGATAGAGAATAGGGAAAAAAAAAAAAGGCTTCACTGTAAAATTGTATTTGATCACGCAAAATGTAGGAATAGAAAGAACTATCTCTAACGGATATTTAATATCCGGACATGGATTCTGTAGATCGATCCTGCAATAGAGGGAGTAATAAGATGATGTTTCGCATTCCAACTAAACCTGATCCAACACTGGTCCCAGAATAAGGGATTTCTGGTTAAAAGTTCATGTCCAAATAAGATTAGTTAATTTAACAAAGTTTATTGAGTATGCTGGCTGGGCTTGAAGTTTGTCAAGAAGCCAGGCACAAGCCTGATAAATCCTAAATATACTATTTTACCAATACATAAATCTCGCATAACAATGATATTTTAATATTATGATGCTCTAAATTATATATGATTTAATAAAACTTACATTATCTGGACCACAAATTAAATAAATAAAAAACTTGTATTCCATGCAAAATGACTTGATTTCCCTTTCCAATTACTTACAATTTCAAATTAAAAGTTGTAATTGAAACTTTCAGGATCCAATCCAAAAGCCTTCACAATTTTAGGCTGGGCACAAGCCCTGACTCTATATGAGATTTTTCTATGAAAAGCCCAGCATGCAGTGACCTCTAGTTCCAATGCTGGAAGTGGTTGACAGAGAAGCTCTCTTCAACAAATTAAACCGCTAAACCAGATGTTTCTTGGTCATGCTATCACAAAATAGAAAAACTTGCAAAAAGAAAAAAAAAAATTGAACTTCCATGGTATCCTTCAGAGCCCTTTTATAAGTACTTTCACTATCTTTTGACAAAGACATGCAAAAAATGTCATGTATGCCACTAAGTATCTCATTTGGGGCGGAGATTACAGCTGTGTGTCCTAGTAAATAGCTGACTACTATATCAGGACCAGTGACATGTAACCTGAACCAAACAGATAATTACCTGATAAAAATGAACATCTTTCGAGTTTTTGAATGCTTCAACAAAAGGCACACTCCACGAATTGATCATTTCCTGTAAAGGATAAAGGAAGTTAATTGCAGCAACAACAGGCCAAAACCAAACCAAAAAACTGTCGCTAAATAGTTTTCTTTCTCTTAGTTGTTATACAGGACACAATGGAGATAATTGAAGTGATATCTTTACAAAGCACTATTACCATGATTCATTACCTGAGAGCTTGCTCGAAATGAAAGACAAAGTAAAGATGCTTTGGGGATAGATGATTTGTCAGCATCAGCTGCAGTGTCAGAAAGACGGATAGGAAGCTTCATTGTTTTCCCATCTGACAAGTTGACTTGCAAATCAGGAAATTTCACAGCTGCCAATGCTGGTATTATCACTTTATTAGCTGCAGCAATCTGCACGAACCCCAAATCACAGACAAATCTGTCATACTCTCATCTGCCACAGCCAAGACATGCTTCATCTCTAACCAACCAAACAGTTGATTAACATGTATATATATAAAGCATATATTGCTCAAAATGATACACAGCTAACCATTTTGAAGTTAGCCTAGCAGAGAAGTCAGGTCCGAACTCAGAAGAAAGCTTCAAAGGACATTTTTGGGCAAAATTCAGCTAAAACTAAGCAATATGGATTTGGGGAATTTGTTTCAGCTTATTATACGCAGTTAGAAACCTTAAATGTAAAATCCTATGTTTATCTACCGGGAGTTTGGATGCAATCCACCTAACCGCATGCTATATAGAAACAAAAGAATGTGAAACCAGAGAGTTCCTTTCTTTGCCAGTAATAACAGAGCAAATGCAACATTACTATGCAACAAAAAATCATCACATAATTGGGAATGTTGCAAACTTGCAATAATACCTTACCACCATGTTGTTTGAACTCTTTCATATCAGCGAAGTACCCCCTATTCATTTCATCTGTGCTGCACAAAACCCGACCATGAACAAACATCACTGACTAAAACTACTACAAACACTTCATTACACTGCAACCAGCACAATCGAAAGCCTTCAAAGACCCCCCAAAAAAAATTTTAAAAAAAGAGAGAAAGAAAATTGAACTCACAGTCGAGCACGTTCTTTCTCGATTGCTGCCTTATTTCCAATCTGCAAAAAAAAAAAAAACAATTTGTTTAATTTTCCAAAACAAATAAAAAATTGATTTTTTCCGACATTAATGATGTGCAGTGTGAACTGAATTGACCTGGTGGATATCGAGGAAGCGTTTGGGGGTGAGGCGAGAGAGATGGTCATGATGGGAGGCAACTGGGTAATCATGGACTCTCTGAGAACCCACAACGGTTATGGAATCTCTGAGACTCCGACATCTCGGAATCGAACGCTTCAAACCCATCATCTTCATCGCTTCTTCGATTTCGATTCGATTCGATGAGCTTCTTTGTCTTGGCCTCTGTGTTCGTCACTGTCTCCTCTACTTCGTCTTCTAGACTCTATTTCCTCGCGAGTGTAGCGCGTGTTTTTTCGTATTATTATTTTTAAGAGAAACGACACACGACTGTCTAAATACCTACACCAACTACTTATATTGTGTTGTTGGATAAATTCAACATATCAAGATAGTATGGATACAAAGGGACAATTTTGATAAACAAAAATAAAGAAACCCAAAGCAAAGAAAAGGAAAAAAAGAAAGAAAAAAAAGGTAATGTTCATTTTTATTCACTCTCTTTTTCTTGTTCCTTTTTCTCTCACCCATCAAACTTCATTTTCTCTCTCTTTTTTCATTTCTCTATCTAGTTCTTCATCATTCGCATGAGGAAAAAGAAGGAGGAGAATCAAGATCCGTGAGTAACGTAGAACACTTATCATCATGCATAAAGACTTAGTTCATTCTATTTAATTTTTCATGTGTTTGTAATTTATGTCCTAAGATATAGATAGTTATTTTTTTTTCAGTTTTTTTAAGTAACAAAACGAATTGAAAATGACTCTGCTAGAAGTTGAGATTTGCTGTTATTGTTGGAAACTGTAGTTAAAAAATTGTAAATACGTGTTATGAAAAGTTGTAAATCAGTATGCAAAAAGTTATAAACCATTGCACAAAAAGTTATAAACAATATACAAAATATTGTAAACCAATTGAGGATACATACTAATCAGGTTGTTAAAAGTTGGAGTTAAAAATTGTAAATGCATTTGACGAAATATTGTAAACTAGTATGCAAAAAGTTCTAAACCATTTGCATAAAATGTTATAAATTAGTAGCAAAATATTGTAAACTAATTAAGGATACATACTAAATAGATTGCTAAAAATTGGAGTTAAAAAATTATAAATGCGTGTTACGAAATGTTATAAATCAGTATGTAAAAAGTTATAAACTATTGCACAAAATGTTATAAACCAGTAGCAAAATATTGTAAACTAATTGAGGACCCTATGTTTTCATAATTTTATAAATATAAAATAGATCTAAATATAATAATTAAATTAAATTTTAGTCATTAACAATATATTTATTAGTCTTATTTAGTGCTTAATTTGATTTATTATGAAAAAAGTAAGATCATTTACATATATTCACATGTACATATAATGTCATTCTTAAAGACGTAATCTAAGTTTAAAGACTATAAAATTAGATTAAAGAGGAAATTTAAAAATTTAAAACTATACTAATAATATTGTATTAATAAGATTTATAATTGTATGAATATAAAATAGAACTAAATAATACAATAATAAAATTTAATTTTTATTTATTTGTAAAATTTAATTTTAATCAAGAGTCTTATATTAATTAGTCTAATAATGATAATTATATTTAGTAATTTAGTAATGAAATTGTTATATTTAAGCACTAAATAAGACTAATAAATATATTGTTAATGACTAAAATTTAGTTTTATTATTATATTTAGGTCTATTTTATATTTATAAAATTATAAAAATATAGAGTCCTCAATTGGTTTATGACATTTTGCTACTGGTTTACAACATTTTGTGCAATGGTTTACATATTGGTTTACAACATTTCGTAATACGCATTTACAATTTTTCAACTCCAGTTTTTAGCAACTTGTTTAGTATGTGTCCTTAATTTTTATAACCTTTTGTGCAATGGTTTATAACTTTTTACATACTAGTTTACAACATTTCGTAATACGCATTTATAATTTTTCAACTATAGTTTTCAGCAACCTGTTTAATATGTGTTCTCAATTGGTTTACAACATTTTGCTACTGCTTTATAACTTTTTGCTATTAGTTTATAACTTTTCATAACATGCATTTATAATTTTTTAACTCTAGTTTTCAACAATAACAGCTAATCTCAGCTTCTAGCAGAGTCATTTTCAATTTGTTTTGTTGCTAAAAATTCTTCTTCCTCCTGTGAACGATGAAAAACGAGAGGGAGAGAGAGAGACGTAATAAAGAGAGAGAGAAAATGAAGACTTTGGTGAATGAAGGAGAGAAACAAGAAAAAAAGAGTAAACAAGTTCTGAAAGAAAGAAAGAATGTTGCTTTTTCTTCCTCTTCCTCCTGTGAATGATGAAAAATAAGAGAGAAAACTTAATAAAAAGAGAAAAAAGTGAAAGCTTTAATAGGTGTGAGAGAGAAACAATAAAGAAAGAAAGAACAGGTTAAGGGACATTATTTTTTCTTCCTTTTTTGCCTTTTCTTTTTTTTTTTCAAATTTGTCCCTTCGTATCCATACTATCTCAAATACATGAAATTTGTCGTTTTCCTTGGTGTAAGTAGCTGGTATATGTTTAGTGGTGGTCATCTATCATTTCTCTTTTCTTTTATTTATACTGGGGAGCAGTTATTACCACTCCCTTTTGTCTATTTGCACCTTCACATTAATGCACTTTTAGAAAAAAAAAATGCATTTTAACCCCTATACTTTCGGTCATGTGCAATTTAGATCATGACTTTTAAAATTGTGCATCGCGGCCTCTGTGTTTATCAAATTGTGCAAAGAGGACCCTCTGTTAATGGGACATCCAAATCCTCTGTTAAGTCCCCCTGTGCAGGTCACATGTATTTTTTTTAGGACAAAAATGCCCTTATTTAAAATAAATTTTTGAAACTCTTCTACTGCTTCCAGTTTCATCCATTTTCTCAGAGTCTCTTTTACTTTCCTTCCCTTTCTTAGACTTTCCTTTCTTCCAAACATTGCATCTCACTGAATCTTTTCATATCCTTCCCTTTTCGCATGGATTCCTTCCACTCAAACACTTCTCTTCTTTTATTTCTTTCCTAAATCCCTAAATTTCACCAAAATCCCTAATCTTCATCATCCATTTTTTGGATCTTTGTTTCTCTTCTTTCCAATTTCGATTTCACCGCCTATCGCATTTGTGTTCTCTGACGGAGATTGCTTCATTTTCGTCTTCTAGTCATCTTTTGCTTCCATCTCTGGCAAGGTGAGGGGGCTGTGATTTGATTTCTTTTTCAGGGGAAGCTTAACCTTCCACGCCAATGCTTCCACGTCAACAGCAGGTGCAAGAACCTTCTGTGACCCAGCTAGAATCACTGCTAAGCTCTACCCTGTGACTCGCGGACTCCGCCATTCGTGTACTAGCCTCTGCTAAGCACCTGCTGGAGCCACCCCTGCGGAGTCGTTTGCGAAGCTACCACCATCACAATGCTTGTCCCTCGCACTACACTGCTCCAGTTCCGGCTACGTCTTGGTTAGCGTCACCGACAAGGCGATGTGGTTCAAGTTCAAATATGTGGCTTTGATTGTGCTATGTTGCAACAAATGCTCTTCTTGTTATTTGATTTGTATTTGTTGCTGAGTTTACTGGTTCAAGATTCATATTGGAATGATTGATTTACATTGGAGATTGAAAATTTGATTTTAAATGGGGGCATTTTTTGTCCTAAAACAATGCATGTGACTTGCACATGGGGACTTAATAGAGGATTTGAATGTCCCACCATGTAAAAATATCATGCCCTTCTTTGTATATACTTGCATGTTTCTTCACACACAAGGCTCAAACACGATTGATTTTTCCCGTAGCTTGTTGAAATCACTAATCAAGTGATAAGAAGGGCATGATATTTAAGAAGAAGTGAAACAGATTCTACATGAAAATTTGATCCCTGTGTGTATTAATACCAAAAGTGCAGGGAGCCTCATGCTATGAGTGTATTTGGGATTAGCCCAACTCAAGGTTAAACATTAAGAGTGGCCATGTATTGAAGAGTTTTGGGGTTAAGAGCTATACAAAATCTACCTCCCACATCCCATTAAAAATAAAAAATAAAAAACGATTATTTACCGACCCAGTAACAAAGCAGCAACTAGCAAGGCTCAAAACTTTATATAGGAAAGTACAAGGCTGGAAAAAAAAATATACAGTAAAATTGAATCCAGTCATTCTTTGCCAAGACTAGCTCAATCAATTTCACAACCATAAACATCTCAAACCAAATTAGCAGCAGCCGTTCTGTTTGGCAACAATTCCCACCACAACATTGGAGACAGGTATGATTGTTAGGTTGCATTATAGAACATGATCTCATTGATTCTGTTGATACCAATATCAGATATTGGCTCAATGGGTTTCTCATCTCCGTCCTGAGAACAATCAGGACTCAAAGGATCCTTACTGAACTCATCTGAACAAAGAAAGGTCGATATCAGTTATAAAACTTCAACCAAAAAACTGCATCGCATCTTGACAGCATGGCCTTAAAAAAAATTCCAAATGAAAAATCTCCATTACCAACAAAAAATCTCCATCTTAACCTCCCTCGAGATTTGGCAAAATTCACCCCATCTCCCCTCTCTTTGTAAAATTTTCTCAGGAGATTTTACATCGACCTCTCCTATGTTTGTAAAATCATTACACCGCCCTCTCTCAATTGCACAATGAATCATTGTTTTCAAGAAAGGTTAGCGTCATCTAAACAAATACAAGAGAGCCTGAGTGAATTACACCAAATCTCAAGGGGAGCACAATGTAATTTGCTCTAGAAAGTAATATGGAAATATCATATTTTTTTAATGAAAAATTGACCACTAAATTAAAGACGTCAGCATAAAACTCACCGAAAACTGTGTTTAAAGATGCAGGGGAAGGTGTTGAGATGAAGTTAAGGCCAATGTAGAATCCCAGCATTAATACAATGGTCACCAGCAGATAAGTCGGTACTGCCAGAGCCCAATATCTGAAAAGGCCAAAGTTGCTCACGATTTTCACAATTTTTGTCATAAAAGTCGAATATGGTTGGTATTTTTTGTTTTTTTTTCCACATATATATTTGAGCTGTGTCTAACCTGCTAGGGTAGTAAGAGATGCCAACAGATTGCAGCCATGATTCTGGAACATACGCCCATACCAAGAAAATAACTATTCACAAAGAACAATTAAAAACAAAAAATAAAATAAAATAAAATAACAAGAACAAATAATAAACTTAGAAATAAAATTTTGCAATTATTGATTGAGGGAAAGAAGAGGACCTGTTGCAGCAACGGTGGTTATAGATCCAACAAAGCCGTAAACCTCGGAAGGCTTAGGGCCATGGTCACCGGACAATCCGAAGCCGGAGCTTCTGTCATCGGGGTCGAGAAATGACACAGTTGTCCTCCGCTGTTTGGAGAAGCTCAGGGTCCTTCTGGGACTGTTCACTGAGTGCGGATTTTCCATGGAACACACCAATGCAGCTAACTGGCTACACGTTCATGTTCACGTTCACGAGCACTTCCAGATTCGTGAAGGTGGCTCGAAAAGCCCAATAGTGCAACCCTGTTGGTTTCTTTCAATCCACCGTTCTCCTGTCGAAATGGCGCATTTGCCCTTGGAATGGAGACTACGTGATTTTGGCGCAAGAAGGGGATGGATCGATGCAGTGGTGATCAAATAAGGAGCATCATCATCAAAATTGGCAACTAGGGTTTCCAGAAGGTTCGTTCGGATTTGGTTTCGGAAGAGATGATGGGCCACTTTGACGTTGGTGAAGGGAAAGTAGAGGATGAGTCGAAGGCGGAATTGAGGAGCATTGGTGGAGAGGCTCAGAAGAGCGGTGGTGATTCTGTTTCTGAGAACCCTTCGACTTCGAATGTGAGCAAAGAGCCACCATAAACATTAATTTGGTGCACAGCAAGTAGAACTTCCCATAATTTCGCCGAGACAAATTCCTATTTTTTTTTTTTCAGTAAACACCGAAATTAGTTCATAAGAATCTTATTGATTGATAAATCGACCTTTAATAAAAAAAAAATTAGTATTAAGATTTCTTATAATTTGTAAAAATAGGACACCATAGATATCTCACTCAATTACAATATACTAAATGTTAAGGTGAATTTTAATTATTGATTTATAAATCACCACCCACTATTTTCAATCATCATTAATTTACTAAAATATGCACTTTGATTTTTGTAAATTCTTTCACAAATATTTCAAAATTTAATAAATAGCACCCTTTTACTCATTCCTCCCGTTATTTTCTAGTCATTCATGTATCGTAATTTGTGTAATTTACGGAAGACATATCCTTTTCACTGTATTTGTGTTCATTTAAGGAGTTGGTGGAGAAATGAATATGATCTACTATTGGAAACTCGTAATTCTACTTTTTTTTGTAAATAAGTTTCGATACAAAATCACGCATAGTGGTATTATGTTGTTTTGTAATATACAATTAGTGTATTCTATCAGATAGTTCTCTGAAAAAATGATTATAAATTTATGATATTAATACCATAATATCTTTGAATAAGGTGATGATAAAGTATAAGAAATTTGATTTCAAATTTAATTCCTTTCTTAGAGTGGCAAGCTTAAGGCCAATGGTTTCTTTCTTGATAACAGATACAGTTAAATATTGAAACATTTTAAGAAGAAATTTGCAAATATATATATATATATATATGTGTGTGTGTGTGTGTTTTAGTTAGTGTTAGTTGGAATTATTGGATATCACATAAGTTAATAATTTAAATTTATGTCAGCATTTAACATGTTGTAGATAAGTTAAGACTTATATGTCCTATTTTTATGATTTTGAGGAACTTCAATACTATTTTTTTATTGTTCGAGATTAGTTTGTCTATCAACGAAATCGTCAAGAACCTATAGTATCCTATTTTTTTATTTGCAAGGGACTTCAATAATAATAATTTTTTTTTAAGAACTAATTTATCTATCAATAATATTATTGAGGAGTAATTTCTTTTTTTTTTCTGGTTGCATTTTGTTTTAACTTGGTACATTGACACTTTTACTTTTATTGTAATATATTATTTTTTCATTGGCTTAAATTATTTATATTTTATAACGAAAAATATTGTATAATGTTCTAAAGTTAAAATTCATGTCTCCATACATTATTACTAGAGGACAAATTATGGTTTTTTTGTTGTGTATATGATTTTGGATAAATTTTATACTAAAATATAAGATTATAAAAGAATTTACAGAAATATATAGCATTTAATTAAATTAGTTACGTCGTTGGCAAATTCATTATCATGTTATCTTTTAGCGAGTTTATTATTATATATATATTTAATTAAACTCATCGTTAGCGACATTTAAACCTAATAATTCAGTAAAATTTTCCAAGAAAAATGACATATTATCATACTTTATCTTCCTATAATTTTTACTTAATTAAATGAGTTTATATTACTTCTTTAAGGTTGCAAGAGTTGAATTCAATGTATTTTTTACTTTATTTAATATATAGGAAGCTGTACAGAGGATATATTGCTCTTTTGTTCAACATCACAGTTTGCTACTTTGGTACATATGGGGTGGAAACCCATAAGACGGAAAAAAAAAAGGACCCAACATTTCATGAAGTTTTCATTAAGCATTTCATTAAACAAGTGCCACTTACTGATTAGTAATGAGAAATCCTCAAATATTACGTTTTGGAAGTTGATCTGCACTAGTATATTATTGGCTAATAATAGTGCTTCAATGTTAAAGTCCCTCACACCCAGCCACGGACAAAAAACACAAACGAACGAACAGATAAAGGTGGTCGTCACAAGAGGTGGCATACACCCTCATACATCTCCATCTTTCATTAGTGCGTGCTTGCTGCGAGGAAGCATAGTTTAGTTATGTTCCCCTCACTCACAAACGCTAGCTAACGACTAAGCCATACACAAAGATGCTTTTTCTATTTGTCCCCATTCGCTGCACGTATTGGTGGATTCCGCGTAGGAAAATTAAGTCCAAATCATTATAATAATATGAACATTCCAATATATGCATTATTGGTTATTTTTATACTATGAACAGCCGCTTCATCACTAGCCCAAACATTATATATATTGCGGCACAAACTTTTTGCCTCTTAACTTTAGTTTCAGCACAATCTTAGTTGCTGCAACATTGATGGAACACTACTAAGCACGTCATTATATATTAGTAGGCTATTAGCTTTAATTAGCTAGGTAGGTCGTAATCCCTCTTCATTCACTATTCTGGTTGGCTGATTGACTTTCGGATTTTGGGGCTTTATTTAGTGCTATTACATCAGCTTGGTACTCGGCAATCCAGCCTTTAATTATTTTGATCTCAGTATCTCTCTGAGTGATTAACCATTGAGGATCACTTGGTTTTTCTGAGAGTATGTCCAGGCAATGAGACCCTGCAATTGTGTTACATAAACATGCCCGGTTATTAAAAATGCATAACATTTTAATGCATGAAGGCATATCCGTATACTCCCTGCAATTTGTTTCAAAATAATTGTCGTTTTTGGATGAAGTTATTGTACATTAAAAAATCAATATATTTACATTGATTTTTTAATATAATATTTTGTCCAAACACCTATTATTTTGAAAGGAGATACATTAAAGTTTTTATGTATTATTTTGTCCGAAACAATTGATATTTTGAAATCGGAGGAGTATATGTTATGTGTGTAGATAATGATGAATGAAGTACCATTTACGGTGGTAACAACAACCACACTATCCGATATACTTTCCAGCACCCTACAGTCCACGTTGAGAAGAATAGAAAGGAAAGAAGAAAAAGATGAAAAGCTGGTTAAAAAAAATAAAACAAAATTATAAAGAAAGCAATATTTTTTTTGCTTATTTTACCCGCCAGAGCTGTATGGATCGCTCAATCCACTGGAGAAGATGATGTTGCTAGCAAACCTGTGGAGAATCAGTTTCAAATCCTGCATACATTTTTGTGTGTATGTTTTAGATTTAAAGCATTAATATTTTCTGACTTTACAAAAAATAATAAATTAGGATTATTAATTTATGGGAACTATAAGAAAAATACATACAGGACCCCCATAATATGTGGTCACCCAATGAGGTTGCGGAAGAACACCATATAAGCTCTTACACTCATCAACAAAAATCTTCATATTAAAAGGTGCGGGTGGGAACATTGAATCATTCGAATCATGACCTATTGGCATAACCATCTCACTGCATGTCTGTTTATAAAGTTAATTTACTCTTAATTAGTTAATGAATTTCAATTAAATATAGAATAAGGTAAAGGGTATGTTATACGTTCAAGACTAAGTGGCTTCTCAAAAGACATTAAAGTTTACCTGCCACCTCCATCCCAGGTTAGTTTCAGTTGGATAGTTATATTCATTCATGTCATAGCATGACTGTTGCTGCTTATAAGCAACAACACCTTCAAATATTTGACCAAGAATGCCGGTTTTCTTAGCTGCTGCATCAATGGCTTGGCAGATAACCTTAACTGGGTACACAGGAGGGTGATTATACTGAGCTGCATCAGTATATAATGAGTCTAAGTAGTCCTTAAGCTCAAAACTTTTGTTCAATTTCCTGAACAGAAGGTGAAAACAATTTTTTTCGGTCAAATTTTATTAGAATAATAACTTAAATAAACACTTGTTTATAGAGAAGTCTATGTGCTTACTTGCAAGTTTTAAATCTCTTGCTGAGAATTGAAAGACCATTAGGCTTCCTGGCAACTCTATCAATTTCAGACCATGATTTACGTATGGCTTGGTAACAGCTCTCACTAGTTTCCTGCACCACGCAAATTATGCATCAGATGAAATAACTTCTTAAACGTTAGTTTTAATCTGATAGAACAGTTTTTTCATTATTTTTACTAGAAAGATTGGCATGGATATTAATTAGTAGATTAATTACTTTGAAGTCATTGGTTACAATATAGTAGTATCCGGCTTGTGGGGCGACTCCATTGAAGTAAAGAATTGGTGCTGATGAAGCAAGAGCACCAAGAGCAATGTGGGGATACTTCAGACGGAACCATGATGCAAGCACTGCGTAATAAATTAAGGAGGAAATTAATTAAACCATCGTATATACATAGAACAATCTAATTAATTGAATAAACTCCGACATGAGAATATAAATTAAAGGTATCTATATAAGCATATAGTAAAGATAATTAAAGATAAAGCTACATAAAGCGTTTAACAGTCTAAATATAAATATAGTTCTTACTTCCACCATAAGAGCCTCCAATAACGATTATGGGAGAATCCTGAGCGGACAAACTTTCCTTGATGCGTAAAAGCACCGCCGCATAGTCTGCTATTGCTTGGGCTGAGTTGAAGTAACCGCGAGTACTCGCATTTCTCATAGCTTCTTCCCATGACCCAAATGGTATTGATTTCCCATAGTATCTATGCTGTTTTAAAAGCATCATGTATTAGCATGGGATAAAAGATTAAGAAGTAGTTTCTAATTACTACAGGAGTTCTGCTATTCAAACTGATTTCACTTGGGTCGATAATTCCATCATCTAACATTGAGAATGATTGTAAAATATTTAGAATAAAAAGTTATTATTTCAATGGTGAATAATGAATTAGTCGATGCGATACTTTTAATGAAATGAATACACCTAACAATTTTTCTCATATGGGATGATATATGCCATATGGGTTACGGTCACAATTATATATTTGTCGAGTTTATGTTATTGTTTGTTGAATCTTCAGTATTTCAAATCTACTAAATTTCAAATTAATTTGACTCAAGTTATGTCGTATTAATCGTGAATAAGGTGAAATTAAACAAGGTAAAACTCTTCCAATTCTTTTTATTTTTTAAATTGATCACAAGACTCGATTTAAGACCTTGTTTAATAGTGTGAGATTATCTAATTACCTCAATATAAACAACAAGTGCATTGAATTGAGCAGCGTTATCTCTGAGAAACCCCACATAGTATATATCCTCATCAACCGGTGCTTCTGCACCAAGGTATGCAAAAATTGGTGCACTTGATTTAGCTCCACCCCAATACTTGAAATTTATCATATACCTTTGTTGGAAAGTGGTGTAGCTATCAGGCCTGTAGTTGAAGTGATCAAGCCTTTGGGTGTAATAAAATGTCTTCAGATCTTCATGCTCCTGCGAGGAAGACATGCTTTGGGGTTGGTGTAGTAATTCCTTGGTTCTCCGAAAAGTTCCTAATCTTGGAACATTGAAAGCTGAAACGAGAAATGGGATTATTAGAAACAACAAAGAAAACCATTGAGATGAGTGCATAATGGATGCCATGGCTGAAAATGTTGTAGAGAGTGTATTTGTGTCTTGTAGGATTCAATGTTTTAAGGTTGTAATATAAGCACACGCATATATACTAAATGATTTGAAAACGTGTAGGCCAATACCAGGAATAAAAAAGTATACTATTTAAAAAAGTGAACATTGAATTAAAAATAAGAAAACAAAAACTTTGCCAAGATGGTGCTACTTTACCGTAAAGGAGTAAACCAAGCCACATTATTAAGCTATAACATGAATATATAAAGGCCTAAGATTCAAAATGAATGAACCGCGTGGGTCTTTAAAAAATAGAACCTGCTGCAAATAAATGAGCGCTGCATTTTCATGTAAGCATAAAAAGCTGTGGATGCAGCGATGAAGCGCATGCATTAGAATGATGAGTACTGCTTAAAAATAATTTATAATTTTTGGAAAAAAAAATTGGAGGGTAGAAAACGAGTCGTAAATTGTATGAATCCAAGTTTATGTCATAAAGGTGTTAGTATGGATAACAAGTTTAGTTTGTTTCATATTATAATTTGTAGGTTTGTCTTGTAACTTATTGTTATTAATGTAAATTTATCTTTTATCTTATTGTTATCTAAGAATATATATAATTAATATAATAAACTATTAAGTGTGAAAAGTTTATATAAGGTTTGGTTGACACTACATGAGCACCCAGAGATACGTTTCCTGGTTTTATTTGGTATTTCAAGACTATATTGTTGATGAGATGCATTTCAATCATGATCATCCTCTTTCCAACCTCACCATGATCTAACTTGCCACTCATGTCTGCTACTATTACGATCCAAACTTGGCCTTTACATATATAGCAGCATCTAATTTGAAGGCGTGATAGAGCACAACAGGATAACACTTTATCTTATTTTAGATTTTTTTAAATTTCTATTCACCTTATTTGTAGTTGTAGGATTATTTTTATTATTTCTTATTATTATTTTGAAGATTTTTTATCTCCCTTTTATCTAATAATTTATTTTTATAACTATTAGAATTTAATTTTGATTTATTAATATTATAAAAAGCTTTTACACCGTTATTTAATCAAATCATTTTGTAACTCTACACATCTGTTGATCCAAATTAATTCTTATCCGGATTATGTTTTATTTATACTAAAATCACTCCATTAACTTTTTGCAAGAGAAGTTGATTTAAGTACCTTCTGTTATATATAATGATCTCATCCAATAACTAATTAGTTTATATTTAGCCTTCATTGGTGATTCTCCGTTGGAAATAGTAGGAGAAAGGAATGCACTCAACACTGAAATGAAAGCTGACCTTTATTTGATTTGCTTGGCTTTACATGAATTGCACAACATTATTTATAAATATACATGACATTTCTTAACACATCTTAATAATTTTTTATGATAAACTCTCAAGGCGTTGAATGCTCTCTCTTCTTTACTATGCTAAACCATTAATAAATGCTAGATTTAATTAATCTTTCGGTCTCTATAATTTTATTAAATTTTTAATTGGATCTCTATATTTTAAAATTTTTTAATTGAATCCATATACTGAAAATAAATATTTAATTGGGTCCTTAATCCCATCATCCATTAAAAAATGTTAGCACTAATAAAATATTTTAAAAATATTCTTTTTCTATAATTTTATATTTAAAAAAAAAAAGAAAAAGATGCCAAAACGCCACCACAGCACTCCGTCTTGCCCACAGCTCCTCTACCGCCTCTTCGACATGGTCTCATCTGAATGGGCCACGCTCCTCATTCAAGCTTTCAACCGTCGTAGTTGTCTCCACCACCGCCTCAATCTACACCTCAAGAGATGTTGACTGCAACATCGTCATGAGCGTTGTCCCAAAGGGTTGGAAGAGGCTCACGGTCACTTTCCTTTGCACCTTTGTGGTCTTCTTCTTTTACCACTTCATAGCTATGCTTGTTTTCATCACATGTTTGTTCACTTTTGGGTTTACCAACATCGGGATTGCGATTTTCGTGGTCATAGCGGTTATATATTTTGGGGGGATTTTGCACCGTTCGATGATTTGGCAACTGGCCAATGCTGTGTCTGTGTTGGAAGAATCGTATGGTTTTGATGCAATGATGAAGAGCAAGGACTTGATAAAGGGGAAGCTGGGTTTGTCCACACTGGTGTTTTTGAAGCTCAACGTTTCGTTTGTTATGATACAGTATGTGCTCAAGAAGGTTGTTGTGCACGGGTGGATGGCACTGGCTTGGTTTACGATGATGTTGAGGCTGATGGTGGTGGTCGGGAAGGGGAATGGGAGAGAAAAGAGAAGGGGTAGGTTTTTTTTCTTTTTTAATGTAAAATTATAAAAAAAAAATATTCTGATAATATTATGCTAATTTTAAGATTTTTGTAATGAATGATAGGGTTAGAGACTTAATTAAATATTTATTTTTCATAGGGACTCAATTGAAAACTTTTAAAATATAGGAAGGGATCCAGTTGAAAATTCAGAAAAACTATATGAACTGACAGATTAATTAAATCTAAATATCATAAACTAATATTGATTTACATGAATAGGCAAATATATTAATAGTAAATATAAGGTTTAATTATTCTATGATCCCTGTAATTTTATTCAATTTTTAATTAAGTTTTTAGAGTTAAGAAATTTATAATTAAATCTTTATCGTACATGAAATTTTTCAATCAGGTTTCTAATATTATAAAAAATAAAATATTTATTGAATAATCTATTTCTATTAGTGGGTGAAGATAGAGAAATAAATGAAATATTCATGAAATATTCCATTTGTTATAACCGTAAGGATTTAATTAAAAAATTTTATACACATTAGAGACTTAATTATAAATTTTTAAATTATAGAAACTCAATTAAAAATAAAACTATATGAACATTTATAATAATTAAACCTAAATATAATTAAGTTCATACATCTAAATTTAACTGTTTACTTTTTCGGATATCAATTGTCAAATGTGACACAGGCAAGCAGAGCAACAAAATGCATCCGAATAGAATAACTAGAAATGCTCTATCAAATCGATTGCGCTCTAGACTCTAGTGGGGGGTTATGCGGTGAAAAGTTCAACTTACGCTAACCGGATTGGATTGGGTAGCTGACGTTTTCCATTCTATTTTGAAAACGGACAAATCAAATGTGATGCTTTTTCTTTATCGCAATGATGAATACAATTTTGGTAGTAAGAGGATGGTGCTTCCTGTAAAATAATGAAGAAAGTGGGCGGGGAATGAGAAATAGTAAAATACACTAACTTAAAAGGAAATTTGAGCCTTGAAAATAGTAAAAAGTTGGGTGAGTTCTATGGTGCAGGAAGCAATTGACAAGGAATAGTAAAGTAAGAATTTGGCAAGTTATGATGTTGACACGTGGAACTATGTTAAAGTTCGTGTGCTGTTGTGTGACACCAAGTTAAGTTGTGTTGTTAATATTAATTGTTGGTTTGGTTTTATTTAGCCTCTTTCTATTTTGAAAAAATATAGAGGGCAGAAAAGGAATGCTAAGTTGTGGACTCCACTGCAATGCTCCCTTATGAAGACCAATAGTTGAAGACCAATGGCAGATCTAACCTGTATGTTGGTTTTTGTCAATTTTTCAAACTTATTTCATTGGTGTATTGTGACATTGTATCATTTTTTGCCATAACCCTTATATGTGCCAATCTTTGTTGGATCTGAGGGCCAGGATACATCAATGGATATGTTTTTGGGATTGTGGTGTTTGCCGAAGGAACAAAAACTTTCTTCTTGGAATCGTTAACGACCAGAGGTGAATGAGGCAAGAACTGTTGAGCCACTCAGCACAGTCAACTAAATTCAAGATGAACGTGGATATAGAGGTAGAAGAGTATCTGGGATTTAAACCCAAATGGAGGAGCTACCATTGTCAATAATGGAGTTGAAGGAGCACACTGGTTGAAAGGAGGAAGAAGGTTTGGGTTGTGTTAATTGCAAATTTTAAAGAAGGAAATGACTAACAGGGTGTTTTAAAACTCAAAATTCAACTCTACAAGTGAATTGAATGTTTGCTTAATTTGAAAGCAATATAATTCAAAAAATTGAAATACGATGAGAACTGAGATCCATCAAAATTATGGAATTAAAATCAAATTCAAATAGGTGTAATTTAATGTGAGAATTGAATGTTAACAAAATGAAAATATTAAAATAACCTTATTTAAATATAATATTTTTTAATTCATAAGAAAAAATAATAAAAATAATTAAATTAATTTATTTTTATACTTATTTCAAATCAAAGAATTGAATTGAATTATTTAATTTACTGATTCATTTCAAACATAATAATTTAATTTAATTTTTAATAAAATTCAATTTAAATTCATCATTAAAGATTTTTAGGCCGTTCTGACTAAGATACGGTTGTTTTAAAGAGAAAGGATGGTGATTATTAAGAAGCAAACAATGGGTTTGCTGATCATCATCCAGCAAGGAATTAAACACTATGGTCACCTACTACACATGTCAGCTTGTTTGAGAAACACGTATGTGTGGAACCATTCCTTCAATTTTTTTGTAGCACGTTAGAACACTCCAAAAAGTTAAAGCTAACCTCTTGCCGTGTTTCACGCAGAGATGGAGATGACAAAGGGCTAATCCACATCATCACATATTAGCTTAAAGTTGACGTGAAATGAGTTGACCGAGTCTTTTAAAAGATATATATAATTGTCAATCTATTCCCATTTATGGTGGCATATGACGGATAATCTATTCAAAAATTAATAAAAAATAGTTAAAGAAAAATAATGAATTAAACGAGTTGATTTAGGATTAATCACAAATTCACTTAACTTTAAATTATATAAAAACAAGACAAATTAAATTGTGTCGTTGTGGAATTATCTCGTTAAAGGAGAAAACAAGTAAACGATACTACAATAATTAAAAAAAAACCCAATGGATCAATCCGCAACGACATAACTCGAGCTATATTACATCATAAAATACAATTTAAAGTGTGTTTGGCATGTGTAGCGATAAAAATAAAGCAGAAAATGAACGAGTTTTATGTCTAAATTTATATAAAACTCATTGATCTTGTATGATTGAACTTTTGCCCATTTACCAAACATGGCCTAAGTTGAGGATGTGGAAATGGGAATTAAAGGGGTTGACTCTTGAGGTGAACCAATTTTGCACAATAAAAAGAGGTTAAGAGGATGTGGAAATGGGGATTCTCTGTCACAGAATAGAGCCAAATTTCAGCTTCCACCAATACCATTTCTAATTTGTTGCAATGACAAAACACCACCAAGGTGTAATGGTGTGATGAGCTACTCTGATAAGGATATGGTTGGGTGCGAGTGGCAGCTGTGTGATTTCATTAGCAAATGCATAGAACGCAACAACAGCACACGTGCGATTAACATGTAAATTAAACCATAATCATAGCCACGGACCCCATGGTCTCCAAAAAGCAATGCTATTAGGCGCTGCCTTCAGAAGATCAACATGTGTATGTATAGTGGGAAGGCGCTCTAAATTCCAAAATGTATCACAAAGAATGAGTCTAACTAATTAATTAAGCACATTTCTTATAAGCCATATTTATCGAAATGCCCGGAAGCTTCCACCATGTGATCGTCGATGCATAAGATTAAGGCTACCTTTTTTGACTCATTTAACATTATGCTTTTCGTTTGCAGTCTCCATTTCCATGTCTTGAATTTGTTTTCTCTTTTTGCTCAATAAAGCTTAAGAGTAAGAGGGAACGTAATGGGAAGGTAGGTATAGCGGCGTATCATACCTTCCAACTTCAAGTTGTTTGTCCCTGCGAGAAATTGCTAGTTGCTTTTGAGCAAGAAAAATGTCTAGCTCTAATTTATTTATTCTTTGACATTTAAGTAGATAAAGTGAATTTTTTTATGATTACAATTTTATGGTGAGAGGATGGTACATCAGTCCAAGATAAGGAAAACCTCTGGACTGGAACTTATAGAGTAATTTACATTTATCTTATCTCAAAAAGACAAGTGGGGGCTTCGGATTTGCGACATGTAAGATACCAGACTTTGTTATGCTCCACTCGACTAATCCCTTAAAAATCATTGATAAAGTGAATAGATAAGAGTAAGGGAACCCAGGGGTGTAGTTGAGTGGTAAGGACTCATCATCCCTTAACCAAATGTTAAGGGTTTGATCTCTGGTTTTGGATATGGAAAGCTGATTAAAAACCCCAGACCATGAGCGAAGGGATTAGTTTCACAGTTGCCGGCCCTGTGATACCATGGGAAATCAAAAAAATATTTAAGAGTAAGGGTTGCTTTTGCTTTGTTTCAACTTTCAACAGTATATCGGATCGTTTGTCATAAAGGTGCACCTTATGTTAAATCATCCAGACATCCACCAATCGGATTCCACATGGTTATTATTGTTTCTAATGATACAAAAATATTACTCCTGTTTTTGACACTTTTTTTATTACTGCAAGAATTTCACATTATTAATTCTCCATTTTTTCTCGCTTTTTTTTTTTTTCAAATAAAGCTAAACATTATATGAAAAATAAAATTAAGTGAAACAGTATTAATGCTTCTAACAATATAAGATATTTTTTTCATGAAATTAATTTTTATATATTAACAGTGTAAAATAATTTTACCTAGCTATTCAATCAAATCTCCTCTTGTGTATAACTTTTAAAATAGTAGAATGAGAGTCAAATATATTTTACTGTGATAATATGTGATTGGATAAATGTACAAAAATTTAACACCATTTCTAGATTGAAATTAAACCTTTTTTTTAATATATGTACATATAACTGTGAATTGTTAATTATTGTCTCCTATTTGAAAAATAGAGCTGAGTGAAGGCATTGACCTCCTCTCAGGTTTCACAATAACAGTACAAAGCAAAAATAAAGTTGATAATTGCATGGGTGCAAGTTGCAATTCATTCGAATGGTGTAGTAATCTAAATATGGTTCTGGCTGAGGCCTCGATTTGAATCTAGAAATGAGGAAAATGCCTACAGCGACGTCTCGGTACTTAAATTGGTTAAGCTGTGCTTTGCTTGATGAATTCATTATGTTGTTGTTAGTCAATTGAAAGAATGTGAGCCATAACTAACGAATATAAAGGAGATCAATCATCTATTACTGTGGGGAAAGTGAGCCAATTAATGTTGGTGATATATGTTATATACGGTTCAAATAAATTGAATTTGTATCGATAATTTCGTGGTGTTATCAAACAACAATTTGGCAATGTTATTCAATAAAAATTCAATAAACCATTTTATTTGTAATAAATTGTTAGAGAGTTTTAAAAAGTACCATTTGATTTCCTTTGATGGTGATAATTATCACTACTACATATTTCAGTTTTACTAACATTTGATAAATGCTACTAAATCATAAAAAAGTGTTGCTATTTCCATTAGTAACATTTTTATAAATGTTGTATTTATCCCATGTCACTAAAAAGTTTTAGCAACACTTTTTTATATTTTTACTAACATTTTCAAAATGTTACAATATATGCTTTTGTGTAACATTTTAGTATTTTTACTAACATTTTTAAAATGTTACAATAGATACTTTTTGTAGCATTTTTCAAATGTTACAAAAACATATATATTACAACATTTTTTGAAATGTTACTAATTTACTATTTTGCAACATTTTTTAAATGTTGCTGTTGCTCCTTTTCACAACATTTTAAAAATGTTACTAATTTAGGTACTCAAACTATAGATCATTAAGTGCTCATTTTGCCTCTAATCAAAACTGTCATACATCTAAATTTGAAGGAAAAAAGAATAATCTCCGAGGAAAAAAAAACAAGCAAGAGCCACTGAAATTGCTGCTCTAAAGCTTTGAAATTCTGTACAAATTTAAGGCCAGAGAAACATCTCAGTTCCTCGTAACATCTAGTTCAGTTCTCTAGGATTTCTGACCTATAATTTTACATTGTATGTCCCTTTAGGCAACTACACCAACAAAGAAAAGTTGATGGGGCACCAAGGGGTTGCTCCTTGAACTTCGTACGAAATAAAATATGTTATGGTAGGCAAAACAAGCCAAGAAAATTGCCATTACTGTCTTGGAGCTGATCGCAGAACCTTGAAACCTTCCCGTAATACCTGTTTATGAATGGAGACTGAAAACACAAATGATGATACTCTCAGTACACTATAAGTGCAAGAAAATGCATTCTGAATGTAATCAACTTGAAATTCAAAACAAAGTGTAAAACTGTGGAATAAGATTAGGAAATTGAGTTATACTTTGGTGTCTTAGTAAACGTCCTTTTTAAGAAGGTCTCACTGCATTTACGCTAAAAGATTAGCCTTGTTTCATTATAAGTTTTCTTTGTCCTCTTTTCAATAATGATTTACTCTGATTAAAAAAAGGGAAAAAGGTCAAATCAGAAGTTTGATACATCAGATGCATCTGGACATTTATTCTAGTAGTTATGTTTTGTTTGTGTGTGTGTTATGTTATGTTCTGTAGCAGCGTTTTGTGTGTGTGTGTGTGTGCGCGCTTAAGGACGGATAAAGTAATAGAACCAGATTTTCAATCTTTTACAAATCTAGTGATTCTAGTCCAATTCAGTCAATTAAAAGTTCCAATGAGGGAAGTTTGTTTACCTTTAAGTGGTTTGAAAGACCATCAGCTACTGCTAGTCCAGATTCCCCCAACTCGAGCAACGGTCATGATATATAGTCGTTGCTTCCAACAGCTGGCCAATTTAACAAAGCACAATGAATAGAACATGTACATGCTAATGGAAAAATAATATTTACACTATAAAATCGTATGATATGAGACTTTGTTTAAGAGAAACAAGTTTAGTAAGAGAAATGTGTTATGATGTCACTCTCCTCAATTGTTACAAATTTGTTCTAACTAAATACTACATCACTACTTGAGTTGAGACCACGGCTTGTGCATTGAGAAAGCATAAACTCACTACAAGAGGCGTTCTGTTCTTCACATAGATAAACAATAAGTTCAGCAACCCAGTATTCAAGAGAATGACTTTGTACTCACGGTTCCCAGCTCATGCGTGAAGTGAGCTAACTAAAAATATTAGTAATCACCATTCACTAGTCACACTCCAACCTAAGGAAAAAAAAAACTTACGTTATTTCTCCAGAGACATTGACATTACCAATGGCCAATTCGCAATTTCTTCACCAATTTTCCAACTCAGACGATACCATCAAAATCACCAAGGAAGAAAACACTATAGTTGAATAATTTTGTTATGCAATGGTTTAATTGAATCAAATTGAAGTAACAGGAGAACATAATTCAAAAGTCGGTAACGAGACGTAGCTGAAAAAGGCAAGTAAATTGAACATATAGACCTCCACTCGCCTTTGTTGTAGGGGGAATAATCAATGTCTTCTTCTCTAATGCAATTGAACATCAGAGCCGCAAGAGATGCAAAAATCCCTAATAAGAGAAGGAAATTTAAAAACAAAAAACAACAAAATCAGGAATCATAATGGAATAATAAAAACCCTAAAAGTAAAAGAGAGAGAGAGAAGGTGAGATTGTGAATCGAGGAGGTAGAAGGGAACAGTGGTGAAGCTGCAAACGACGGCGTCGAGCCAAATCTTAAACGACGGCGGAGGAACAATGCTCAGAGAAAGAATTCAAAAGTGTTAACTTCTACAACCACTCCTTCGCAGGGTCTCTTTTTGGAAGCACATAGTGCAATAATAAGCTGCAATGAAACTTCTTCATCATCATCGCCACAAGAACAATAAATGCAATTCAATTCCCTAACTCCTTCAGAGCTACGACTATGATAAACCCTAACCATATATAGCTCATGCAGCTACACGATGGGATTCGATGCAGTCTTAGAAACAGTGAAGCAAGGAAGAACAAAGAGCAAAGAATGGAGGATAACAGAGGAATGAAGAAGGGAAGGAACGTACTGATTGGAACTTTGGGAGGAAGAGAAGAATGGATTTGTTTGGATGCTGGGAATCATAGAGAAAATATAAGAGAAACAGAAAAGGATTTCGATTGGTGATGAATTGGAGGCACTGGTGGAAGGGGAGGGAGAGACTTCGAAAATGAGAAAGTGAAATGTAGAAAAATGGAGAAGTGAGAAAGTGAAATAGTGAACGTAACAGTGGTACTTTTGCTCATAGTTTTAAAACTTTGACTCAGTGATAGAGTCCGTTGAGGTACTGCATTGGGTTACTGGGTCACTGGTTCAATCGGTAGGTCAGTAGTTGAATCGGTTGAATTAGATTTATATTAAAAAATAATAAAAACATATAAAAATTGAAGAAAAAATAAAAAATGACAACTAAATATAATTAAATAACACAATTATGAGGTCCAAAACTCCAAATACAAAGCATAAATAAATAAATAACATAATTAAACAAAAAAGTCACAAAATTTAAAACAAAGTCAAGGGGTGAAACAAAACAAAGTGATGAAATTTTACATCACAAAAAATACAAACTCATAAGCCATAATTATACAAAATTATCATCAGCTCATCAATTTATCAATTAAACACAAATTATCAAAAACAAAAAAAAGAGGAAATCAAGAACAGTGAAACCCAGTATTTCACTTTCAATTTCAGCTGTAGGCTTCAAGCCAAGAACAGAGCGGCGATAGCGACAAAGAATAGCGGTGGCAGGCCTAGCCGCAAGCACGGTGAGCAGAACGGCGCGATGAGCACTGGCAGGCGCAGGAGCGGGCATGGGGTTGGGTGCGGGCATAGGAGCGGGGGCGGGCTCGAGCACAAGCGCGGGTGAGCAGAACGGCCTTGGCTCGCGGCAGTCCTCTTCCCTCCGGTAAGGTCTGGTAGTGGCGGCTGGGTCTACTTCTCAAGTTCTCAGTCACAGCTCAAGAGAAAATGGGAGATTAGGTTTGTGATGTGTTGAGTGGTGGTATTTCTCAAAGACTCAAAGGAAGGACCGGGTATGACCATATGAGAGTGTGGCTTTTGTTTTTTTTTTGGCGTAAAAAATGACGCCATTTTGATGTTTTTTTTTTAAAAAAAAGCATGACCCGGTCCGGTTCTTGAAAACCAGCCGGGTCACCGGTTTTGCTTCAAACCGGCCGAGTAGGACCGGTTCTCACCAGTTTTGATGCAAAGCCAGTCCAAATAGTGACTTGGCTCGGTTTGGTGACTGGTTCGCTAATTTTCCGATCAAACCGATCGGCCCGAACTAGTTTTTAAAACTATGCTTTTGCTATAAAAAATGGTCAATAGTAACATTTGCTTGATAAATGTTACAAAAATGTTAACATTTGTAACATTTGTATAAGTGTTACTTAAAAAATGTTACTATATGGAATATCTGTAGTATATAGAGGAAACACCTTACTTAATCTTTTAAGAGTATTACGTTGGGTTGAAACATATATGACAAGTTTGTCCCTTCATTAAGTCTTCGTTAATAGATGACGCATGTGACGCGTTACAATATTGAAGCATCGCATGAAATAATGCATTGATATCTAAATGACGTCGTTTCGGAAGGATTCAAAAAATCGCGTCCCATAGTCAACAAAATATTTCTTTTACACCATGTTCCTAAGTTTTGAGAAAAAATAAATACTGAAACATCGTATTGCTCAAGGGGATGAAAGTGTAATTTTCATGTGTAATATGATTTGCCTCATTATTGACTTAACCAGTGGCATGTGTCATTCCATTAAGATTTAATGAATACATTTTACTGAGGAACTAATTTGTTTTAAGTTTCAATTTTTGAGAAATCATATGAGTAGTTTATTTTTTTGGGGATCAAAATGTCCGACACAAAATTATTGAGGGATTGAGAGTGGTGTTTACTCATAATTATATTTCTATCATCACCAAAAGTCATTCCATTTTGTAACCCTGGACTAGAAGCATTAAAATACCTTTATAAATGTTGTGAGATTAAACTCTTCTTGAACACTATCATGACAAATAATTTTTTCAACAATTATCTTCTTCGAGATTTGATTATTAATTAGTTCTCTTCCATAACTTTCGTATAATTATTTCTTCTTCAAAACTTCTGGTGATATAAAAGCTATTAGATCATTTATAATATAGAAAAATAATAAAAAAGCTACCACATCGCATCAATGACTACATCGCCATTCATTGGCAACATTACATCGTTATTAATCAAATTTTTATTATAATTTAGTGGTTTGTTTTTTACCCTAGAATTTGCTATGGAAATTTTGATGTCCCTTTGAGTGCACCAAGATCAGCATAATACTGGGCGATCCACCGTTTCATAATCTCGACCTCTTTCTTCCGTTGTTCGACCAACCATTCTGGATCCGTTTCGCTTGCACCCAGAATATCCAGGCAATGAGATCCTGAAAAATAAATAAACATTCATCAACCAGGGTATCATTTAATTTGATTGGTTTAATAGAATACGATTGATAGACAAAATTACATATATTATGGGGACTCCATTAAATATGATATAATCAAAATAGGCAAGGGAGTGTGTTATCACCAAAAAAATAAAAAATAAATAAGTAACTGAGGCCCATGATATGTGTGTGGTAATTGGACCATAGTGGGATGAGAGTTTGCATTCACCCATATTTTGTAACCAAATTTGGTTGCCATGTGGAATGGAGGTTTAATTTTACAATGAGAGCCATGTTCTATAGCCATGTATCATAACCATATGGTCTCTTTTAGTGCAAGTTTCAAAGCAATTTCATAGTGAAAACTACCACTTGGAAAATTGATGGTATTTGTTATCATCAAAGGAAAAAATGTGGATTAGTTTATCAGCCGTGGAATGGAACTTTGCTGAAATTAGCCGTGGGGGAAGTGGTTGCATGCATGTGTATGTGAAAATGCCCACGATTCATGACAGTTAGCTGTGGAATAGTTGTTATGCAGCCGTAGGCAGTTTTCTATTCAAAATTACACCTGTTTAAAGTTGGAAACTGTTCTCATGAACATAAAGTGCATTTAAGACTGAAGAACTTTATAAGAAAGAGATCCCTGGATCAACACAATACAACTCTTTACATTTTATCTTTCATTTTTCTTCCTTTTTTCCTAGTTTTAGTCTAGTGTAGGTAGTTTTTCATCCAAACTTTATTGTGATGCTTTGGTGTGAAGGTGTTGTAATTATTCTTGTTCGTCAATAAATTTTTTTTTCCACACTTGCCTTTGTCCAAAATTTATTTTTTAAAGTAGTTGGAGAACTCATAACCAAGGGGTAGATTCCCCTCTTTGGTGCAATTGCGTACATTGAGATCAAAGGTAGATTTGCTTCTTGACTTTGTTTATTCGTTTAACTTAGCTGAACAAATTTAACCACCATAGAGTGTATTAATTATCTTGGTTGGACTAGTAGTACATGTTCAACTTTTTATCTTAATTCTCCATTACTATTGTTTTATCAAGTCTTTAATAAATGTATAAAAGTCAAATAATTTCTTTTTCAAAGTCTTAAGTGTATATATTTGTCTGCATCCAAAATTTCCTTTCAAATTAAGACAAAAATTTAAAATCATTATCATGTATAATGCTATTTGAAATTGACATACATGTTTGACTGTTATTGAAAAACTCTAAGCAAAAAAAGATGGAAATTTTGATGTATTGGCAAAATGACATATTCTCGTATCACACCTATTCAATCATTTATACTCATGTCAGTTAAAATTTTTTTTTGACACTATCAATATATTTAAATTATTTAAATACATATTCTAACACATAGTAAATTGACAAGATGAAACTACGAATTAATATAGTGTCAAGACATACCATTAATCGTGCGGACGGCAACAAGACTTTCTGATAGGTCGTCCAGAACCCTGAAATCAAATTATATGTAGAAGATTCACACAAAGCTGTTTTAAACCTAGCCTTGTTCTAACATCTAAATCAATCAATCAATTTTTTTATTTTTTATTTTTTGTATTTTACGTTGCTTACCCGCCAATACTATAAGGGTCTCTTAACCCATTCGAGAAAATGATGTTGCTGCCAAACCTTTGGAGGACCAATTTTATACCCTGTCATTAATCACAAGAAATATGAAGCTTCCTGGTGTCCATATATACATATAAATCTTACAATTGAATTTTTAGATATTTAATTGTTGACCAATAGATAACAATAGATAACCATATCTTGCTGAATGAACCTAGCTATATGGATGTTAGTACATATGCGAAGAGAAAAGAGAAATTAAATACTTACATGGCCTCCATAGTAAGTAGTGACCCAATGAGGCCTAGGTGAGACACCAAATTGTTTTTTGCACCCTCTCGCAAAGCTCCTATAGTTGTAAGGGGAAGGCTTGAACATGGTATCATTACCTATGCCGATCGGTATCACCATTTCACTACACGTCTGAATGTAAAGAGCCCTTTATATCATTTTCAGATCAATAAAATTAAAGATCTATATATATATATATATACACACACAATCATGGTGTTGGTGAAATGATTTAAATTTTGCAAAAGTCATGTCCTTTAGTGACAGATCAAAATATGCAGTAATTGTTCTCATTTTAAAATTTTTTAATCCATAGTTATAATTGTATGTACTTTAGCAGTTTAGCCTCCAAATGTAAGTTGCATTTTAAAAGAGTCAAATCCCAAGTTTTCACGTTCTAAAACAATTAGAGAGTAAATATGATGTTCCTCTAATGAATAACTCAATGACTAGTTTTCGCACGGATCTGTGAATGCAGATCTAGTTCATTAATTATTTGCCCTACACTTTTAATGATATACCAAACTTACCATAAAATTGTATTTAATGAATAATCAATTGAAGACGTGAGTTGGTAATAGCGACCGCTCTTTATATGATGATGACGATTTAATTAGAAATTCATGTCCATCACCAATGTTATATTAATTCGATTATCAATTTAGATTGGTGAGTGCAAGTAAAAGGATTGTGTTATTTTTATCATTCCAACACACTTCAAGAAGAGAAATACTTAGACGCACCGAAAATAATATTTGCTCTGATCCATTTATTAATTGATACATAAATTTTATCAGTCATTATTGTTTCTCAACTTTCTTATATTTTTAATGCAATAGTTAATTTGTTAATTATCAAATAGAACAGAGTAAATATTTTGTCATACTCCAAGAATACTTAAGAATTTCTCTTTAAGGAAGTACTTTGGTGTGTCACCTAAATATTGATTGAGAAAAAAAAAATTAGGTCCATCATCCATTCAATCAAAATTTAAACGACATATAAGTTTATCACTTTAAAAATATCTCTTAAACTGATATAAATAATACTTTCATGAACCAAAAACAAAATAGTGGAACATCTTTGCACTGGTAAATGCAGTTACCTACCTGCCACCTCCAACCCACACTAGTCTCAGATATAATTGTTTGACCATTAACTTTGCATGTGCTGTTTCCCCTGTAAGCCACAACACCTGCATATATCTTACTGAGGATATCACTTCCATAAGAAGCTCCATCAATGCCTCCACAGATCACACTAACTGGATATGTTGGTGGCCGGTCGTATTGAGCCGCAGAAGCATACATCGACTCCAGGTAGCCTACCAAGTCATCAGTCTGGTTTAAGACACTGCACAAAAAAATGAAGTGACAATGTGAGTAATGAAATAGATTTTGTTTCCAAAACTGTTTTCTGTTCTGTAATTAATTACAAAAATGTCACCTGTTTTTACTTTATTTTCAAAATTTTGTGAAGAAAACAACAAAGATAATTAAATAAAACATTTCGAACAAGGCCTATGTTTAACTGCTTAATCCGTGAAAATTTTTACTGTATTTTTACGCTGTGACCAAGTACACCTCAAATAAACAAAAGGGAGGGGGTAAAAATAGTGTTTGTACTGGCAAGTGTTGAATCTCTCACTAAGAATGGAAAGACCGTTTTGCTGACGGGCTACTCTGTCGATTTCAGACCAGGACTTTCGTATAGTTTGGTAGCATGTCTCACTTGCTTCCTGCATATCAATTCCTCATCAAGCCACCTTTATAATTATGCATTGATAAAGATAAACTATAAGAAAGATTAAAAATATGAAATTATGGTATATTACTCGAAAATCTCTTGAGACAACAGAGAAGTAACCATCTTGTGGCGTGATACTATCAAAGTAGAGGATTGGAGCTGATGAAGCCAGGGCACCGATGGCAAGGTGAGGGTATTTGAGCCTAAACCATGCAGCAAGCACTGCATATATAGCAAAGACATTTATATCAACATTTATATATTATAGGAATAAAATGGAAGTAACAGTGCAAAAAGTGGGACACCAAGAAAGGGTGAAGACTATTTGAGGAACTGACTTCCTCCATATGATCCTCCAATTACAATCACTGGGGACCTTTTGGCTTCTAATGTCATCTTTATATGTATGATGACTTCTGCGTAGTCTGCTATGGCTTGAGCTGAGTTGAAATAACCAATAGTGCTTGCATTCTTCAGAGCTCCTTCCCTGGATCCAAATGGCACTGATTTCCCATAGTACCGGTGCTGATGAGAAAAGAGTAAGAGTAAGGAACTGCCTAACTCAATCCTTTGAATTAATTAGACCATGCATATTATTATCATAGTAAAAGATATAAAAATGTTATAGAGTCATAAGCTTTGCCAGAATTTTATCGACCAATGTGATATGATTATTGACCCTTAGATGAATGTATAAACGAGTCATATCACTTTATTTCAGTGCAATATTTTGCTATATTTAAAAAGTGTAGTCCTATGGAGTACCTCTATGTATACTATGAGAGCATTAAAGGAAGCAGCGTTATCAGTGAGAAATCCTATGCCTGCAGGGGAACTGTCTATTGGTGCCTCTGCACCCAAGTAGGCAAATATTGGGGCACTAGAATTGGCGCCACCCCAGTGCTTGAAATTGATGAGATATCTTTGTTGGAATGTTCTATAGCTTTGAGGCCTATAGTTGAAGTGATCAAGGGTCTGTTTGTAATAAAATGTTTGGACATCATCATCTAGCAGGGCTGCAGGATCATGTAAGATTGTTTCCCATTCAGCAAGTGGACTCAACCTTGGAATCATCAAAGAGTGTGTTGCAGTGATCAGAATCATATAGGTGCAAAGAAGCCATCTGAAAGCGAATAAGGGGTGGTGGTGTTCCATTGCAGCAACCAAAGCAGGGGAATGTCTTTGAGGCTTCTTTCTGCTTCAGATATAAAATTATAGACCTCCTTATATAGCATATGGTCATCTCGAGTTTTTTTAGTTCTTTTTCATTCATAAATTTCGTACGCGTAGGGAGGCTTAATGATATTCTTTAGTCATGACCACATATCTTGGAATGGAATGAGTGACAATTAGTCTAGTTTTTTCACTATGAAGCAACAATAAGGGGCCCAAGGAACCAGCTACTGAAGTCGGTTGTGATCGAATACAGTTTGACCTATTAAAACGCACTCATGGAATGCATTAGTTGAATTTTGAGTTTTTCTTTTAGTTCCACATTACTATTTTATCCGTAGTTGTATCGAAATTGATTACTTAAAACTCATACTCCTTATAAGTTAATTATAACCTTGAAGGCTATTTTTTGACAAACTAATTTGAAAATTGGAAAGCCTTGCTGAAACGTATAGTGGGCCGGCACATTGATCTTGCATTATAAGATGGCTGTTTGTATTTTCCTTTAGAGCCATCTTATTAGGGTAATAATCAGGAATCATTTTATACGTCTCCAATATAGGGCAACTTTTGTTAGTTTGCTATGAAGGTTTAGGTTAAAAACAATGAGGTAGAAGTCTTAGAGCATTTTGGAGTTTATGTATTGATTTGGTATGTGTACTGATAAATATAACAGAATTAATGCTTGAATCTCCATGAGTGTTTCTTTACCGTAAATTTCAATTAGGGAAACCCCCCAACAAAAACACACACACACACACACACAAAATTTTCCATGGTATTCTGCTCTACTGCTTTAAAGATATTGTTATATTGCATATTCAAATTTAATCCTCCATTGTTTGTCCTAGTCAAATAATAATAACAGCAGCGATGATAATAGACGATGGCCGTCACCCTCATTATCACCATTTTGAGGTATAGAAGTGGCGTATATATAAAGTCATTGCAATGACACCACAACTTGGAATTCTACTTGATTGTAGGACTACTTTTCGTATGTTCCACGCATTTATATAATTGCTTCGTAATCATAATCCTTTCACATACCTTTCAGTAATGCGATAAAGAAACCCGAGTCTAAAAGTATGTTCTACTGAAGCTTCTCTTAAGGCTTAAGGCTAAGGAGAAGATTCAAATAGATGTGGCAAATGAATCTTCTCAACACACCTAGCACGCCATTGACAATGAATATTGACAAAGAATATTAGAAGTACTACTTTGCCAAGAAGCACGACTGTGACCCTATAATTTTGTTAGTTTTAGAGAAAATTCACATTTGTTTTCTTGCAAAAAGCCTCAAAGTCTCAAAATTTTTTAAAGCCTTTAAGTCTCAATTTGACGGCTAGGTATGTTATTTGTAGATGGTGTGAATTTAACGTACTGTGATGCGGTTTATGGTCCAAAAGGATTATTGTATTCTGAACTATACCCAAAAATAAATAAATAAAGACTATGCAATGGATATCAACAATCTAGACCCTTATATAGTATTTGTTTACTATTCTAAGACAAAAATATAGGAATAGACACACAAATACAGGAATGGTAGAGACAGAAACATAAATAATAAATATGTATATGGATAATATTAAAAGACAAAAATATCAAATTTCTATCTTTATATCCTATCTACACTGTCCTCACATCTTGAAAGTACAAAAATTTTATAATTTTCTGTTTCGAGGACGAAAAATTTTTCTATCCCCTATTTCTATCTTCACCACCAAATAAATTTGTCTCCAATGTCTCTGTATTTATGTCTTGCAGACCCTAAACGAACGCTAACTTAAAGATAACAATATAGCTTACGGAGATGTTATTCAATGACTTGCATGAGAATATATGAAGAATGAGCGCAAATCTGTACACACATTCTTAGTCTAATGTACACATGTTTGGTTGACAAATTAGTGCAGACAATCTTAGTCTTCGGACAAATATATACATGTCTGATTGACAAATTTGACAAAAGATATTGTGCTGTAGATACCTGATCTTAGAATTACGTTTGATAAATTCACTTTTGAGGTCTAAACGGTAGTTAAGTATACGCTAACTTGTAACGTATATGCCTTCAAAGAATGAATGCAAAGATTTCCATTTCAATATCAACCTTGTGATTCTATACAATATTCATAACATAACGCAACTCTCACCCTTCTCGCATAAGCCCCATCTCCGCTAAATCCCAACTCATTGCATTCATTACAGAGGACTTCACGAGCAAATTGACACATTCCACCTCTATATTAGAAAAGCGTAAAAAACCATAAGTTGGAAAACATATCAAATCGCCACTGCACTGCCCACTAAACAAGAAATTCACCTATTTATGAAAGGAACCTGGCATTCCATCTGCAAGGAAAACTTGATTTTAAAAAAACATAAAATACAAGCCATGAAGATCACGTCAAAAATGAAATAATAAAACTATACTACTTATCATGATATGGATTAAAAAAAAAATTGACAACAAATTGAAGGGCCAAGAAGAGGGGAAACCCCACATGCACCATATGAATGCGACCACCAACAAAAATGCTAACCATGCAAGCACCAGTGGCGAGCACACACAGACAAGCACCAACACAACACACTAAATAGCCGCATTAGCACACAATATACAACGCATACGAGGGCCACCCACCTCCGTCTCATCCTCATCATCATCGCCACTATCATCTCCATTACCATTGTAATCATCATCAGTGATTTCAGTCTCTTTCTTGCTACTACTAGTGTAGGAGGAATCCATAAGACAAGTTGTGTGATAAGCATGACAGCAAAAGAAAACAACGACTGATACATTCTGTATAGAGAAGGGTTCAAAACATATACAACATCTTCCACCTCCCCTAGTCTTTGACTTCATTTCCATTGTTCTCAGACTAGGGGATTTCCCAAACACTTGCGAAGCATTAGCATCACTCCTTTTAGCTCGTAGTTCATCTTCTTCACTAGTTAGACAAATTCCTTGCTTTGCCTCTTTGTAATAATTCATTAAGAGGTTGACACAGTCCGCCTATTTTAATGTCAGAAAATCAGCAAGATACGAACTGCATCAAATTAATGGGACTGGTTTTTTTCCTTTTTCTTTACTAAAGAAGGGGTCGGGGAATAAAGCACCTTGAGGATATCATTGCACCCATGTCTAAGTGATGTTTCAGTCCTGTAATCAGTGATAATTTTGACCAGCCGATCTCTTAGGCTACAGAAAAGCGGACAGATAAATTACACTTGGTGAAAATCATAATGCTAGTGTACTAAATGTAGCCAGAATGGGAAGCCATGATGATCCAAGAATCTGGGCAAGCAGTTAAAACACGAACCACGTTGAACATAATCAGAAACAGATAGATGGACATCTTTTACTTAATGCAACCGTCAACCTAAATACTATGTTGTTTATGATTAGATATTGTAATTTTAATTGCTGATAAGTCACATTTATCACTTACCGCGGTATTTCCATCCCATTGGGAACCTAGTTTACAATGTAGAGGGGATCAGGGTTTCCAAGTGTGTGCTCCAATAGCATGCCCACCTATCAATCACAAGAACGAGGATGAGAAAGAACAGGTACACAAAATACGTGAATATTGGGCATGCTTGTTTGTGTTTTCAGTTTTTTTTTTTAGCCTTCTAATAGATTTGTAAATTCCATCACTAAAACAAAGTTTCGGAACATATTTGGGGACAATTCTTTGTTTTGGATAAAACATTTGGGGACAATTGTTAAAACCAGGCGCCACTTGAAAGATTTTTAACTCATTTGACCCCAGAAATAAGTAGTGTCAGAAATGGTGAGATGTCACGACCCAACTTAGCGTGTGACTGGCACATAGGAAACGTGTTTTCTAGCAAGCCTTTACCCACAAACCATTACAGAAAAAAAGACAGAGTCTCCCCTATTTTTGGAACATTTCCCAAGTACAAACATATCCTGCAAACACCAAAGATAATTCTACAGAATTTGGGGCATTAATCATTCTCAGAATGTGCCCTCTAAGCAGTACAGATGTCTCAACATAATTTCAGTAAATTTATCAGATTCATGAAAACCAATTAAATCCAATTTTTAAGTTCAAGCATAAAATCAATTATCGCAACTCTTTCAAAACTTATTTTACGTGCATAACGCTAATCATACAATCCGAGGACCCTTCCCGTGACTTATGGAGCGACTAGTATACTAATAGACAATATTTCAGAAAGGTTTTCAACAATAAAAGAATGCCTTCTCAACAAGGCTCACCGTTTAAGCATCAATTAATAGCTAAGCCGGAGGAACAAAATCGGTATTAACCCCTGTATCTGGAAAAAAGATGAAGGGCAACGGGGGTGAGTTTTACAACTCAGTGAGAGATAGGATATCCATAGTTTACTAGATGCAAGTATCAAACAATATAAACATAATAACATATATGTACTCATAAGAATATGGTTTTAATCATAACAGATTTCGAAATATAATCTCAAAAAGAAATAGTTACTAAAATACATTCTCACTATTTTCTCCAATTCCTTATTCTCACATAAAAATTAATTTCATCATCAAATACTCAAATATCCATGAGAGTAACATAAGAAGAATAAATTTTATTTGGGGAGTAATCTCAACCCATTTAATCTCATTTTAAGGTTCTTTTAAATTTTATCTCACTAAGAGAAACTATATACATATAGGCCGTTACATCTCTTCACTACGGCAAGTGGTAATGCTATTATATCTCTTCGCTATGACGAGCGGTATTGCCATTATATCTCTTCGCTATGGCAAGCGGTAATGCCGTTATATCTCTTCGCTATGGCCAGCGGTATTGCCATTATATCTCTTCACTATAGCGAGCGAAAATTCTATCTTAGAACCTATCATGGTTTTTCTTAAATCTTTATCAAACACAATTTATAAATCTAAAATTCACTCTTCATATTAATCGAACCTTGCAAGTATCAAATATCATAAACTTTTCCAATGCATATTGAAATAACATATAGCAAAATCCTAACACTATAAAATCAATAAAGAGAGCTTACAATAATTTCAACCAAATCATCAAGTCATATTTAATAACCAAACACAAAAACTTTGAAACCTTCACACTTCATTTGCTAAACAATTTTCAATTTGAATTCATAATTTCTCAACTAACTTCATTACTATTTATTAATAAAATCCACTAAATAAATATAAAACACTTTAATAGCATTTTTATAATTAAAATTTACTATGCAAAAAGTAAACTATAGATATACTATCTACTCACAGATGGTTCTCAAGGAATCGGAGGCTACTCCTCAAAGCCACCAAATTCTTCGGTTGGTGTCTGTTTGATCAATAACTCTAGGAACAAGCCAACAATAACACATATGAGCTAACAATGTTAGATTAACATAAACTAGCTCTAAAGCATAAAATCCCCAATTTCTAAATCCTAGGGTTCCAAAAAGCCCCAAATCTACCATTAACAACCCATAAGGATCTTGATAGATCAATAGAACAAGGTTAAGGCTTACTCACTACTCCAAGAGGGAGGAAAGAGAAAAGGAACCACCCAAAACTCGCAGCTCCAAATGGTTTCTCTGTTGGAGAAGGAAACCGCGAATGCAAGAGAGAGAGAGAGAGAGTTGCCAACAGTGAAGGAAAGGAAGCCTGTGTCCAAGCCATCGATGGTGGCTATGGTGTTTTGGCAGGTGGTGCGATGGAAAGAGGGAACCAAGAGAGAGATAGAGAAAGAGTTGAGAAATACAAAGGGGAAGGTTTTGTGCATAAGATAAAACAAAAAAAAAAAAAAAGAACGAAGAAGGAAGCGAAAAAAGAGGAAAGAGAGAAAGGGCAAAAAAGTGGGGGAAAGGAAGGAAAATAAAGAGTGGGTTCAATCCGTTAATATTATAGCATCTAATATATAAATTTAGCTTAGCCTATGCCAAACACAGATCTTATTTAATTTATTTTGTTTTCCATGCCAATAATAATTTCAGAACACAAATAAAGATAAATTATTGGATTATCATAACAAAATTCATGTTTATTTTTAATTTACCATATTGTTAATTATTATTAGTATTATTCATTTTTTTTTGGACATGAATTAATTTAAATTACCGGATTATCACATTCTCTCCCCCTTAAAGGAATTTGGCCCCCGAATTCCAAACACACTTATCGGAAACACATTTCATATTCATGCAATATCAACATCAACATTTCAACAACGACTTTTGAGTTGAAGCATAAGATGGGATTCAAACTTAAAATCTCCTAATCAAAACTGAGGCACCCAAGGATGATCTAGGCATGGAAACTCAAATGTTCACAATATGTGTAGTTTAAGTAAAATTCCTACTCATGTTCAAAAGAATAATTTAAAGTAAACTATTAGTCGACTCTTGAGCAACATATTCTCAGGTTCAATTCCTACTCATATTCAAAGGGAGGCCAAAAATTCATCGCACAAATACAGAGAACACAACACAACCCAAAAGCATATATATGGTGACCTTATCACTCATTATAACACAAGATTTCGTTTAAGCCCCGTCACCTATAGAATCTACTCTAATCAAACTATTTGCACAAGGTCAATATAATCATGCAAAGCAAAACATTCCTCAGCTGTTCATGCATCAATTTGATTTTACTTCAATGAAATCAACACTTTAAAATACCAGGTCATGAACCTCCAACAAAAGCAATTCAAGATACATACATGTCCTATTTGAAGCATTTTGAAGACAGAGCATGTGTGACAGCATATATTTTCACAAAAAAAAAGCAAAGGAAACTAACCTGAATACTAAAACTATAAATAATGCCAGCAAAAAACTTTAGTACTATTTAGTCACATTGCTAAAACACATAATAAATTTCCACCAAAGTACAAAATGAAGGGTAAGGCAGGTGCAGTTCACAGACTATCATCACATGGCAAATTAATAAACAAGCATTGATAGAGGTTGGAAATTGAGACAACAAACTCAAAGTGGCAACACAATTTTTATTTTTTTTTAACGTCTACCATTGTTCAGGTAATGGCAGACAATTTACTAACTTAAAAGTGGCAACACTGATTATGGTCATCTAATATGCCTAAGCACCTATTCAAATCTATCTCACTCAATAATGATGCAGCACTTATATTCCCCATATTACTCTTTTGCCAAGAATAAATACAATGGAGATTGAGACACTTCAAATAATGCTGCAACCTTGTTCTACTCAAGGACAAGAGAAAAAGAAGAAAAAAAAAGAAGAAGAAGAAGAAAATGATAAATAAAAGGCTTCTAACCTCCTAATAGCATAACTCAAATGTATAAATTTTCTATTTGTAAACTAATGCACAGCATCAAGATTTTATTAACAAACAAACAACCAAACATTAACCCAAAGAATTTACCTGCTCTTCTCAATTCTTGGAGGAAAGTAGTTGCGTTTGGAATCCATCATGTGGATTCTCCTCACTTTTAATCCTATCATAGAGGATAGAACTGCCTCACTACTAGTCCATTTCAACTATATCATCCTTTATCAAGCAACGCAAAAATCTCATTACGGGAAAGTGAACTTATGTTCATTTATTTAATAAACAAAGAAACTCAACCACTCAAAAGGGAGGGGAGCTATCAAGGTCATAGTACACAAACAAAAGGGTACAAAGTGAACGCATAAACCAGATAAGCACATGAAGAAGGAAAAAAAATAAGAGAGTAAAATACAGGGCAAAATAGCCACCCCCAAAAGAGATAATCCAAATAAAAAGCAAATGCCTCCAACAGCTGCTATAAACGCCAAAGACAAACATAAACATGTGGCGCATTGTAGTCTTGTTCTTCCAATGCACAAATCTGATATAGGCAGTGAGCAAACAAAAAAACCATCCAAAGCAATTATCCTTGTAGCCAAACCCGAGGCAAGCAACAACAGAACCCAAACAACGTTGAAAGCATGTATTTGAAACATGGGCAATTTGTGAAAGTGAACATATCCTTCCATTGCGAAATAAATCTCATAGTTATTTTGCTGCACAATCTAACTTGAATTTGGGTGGCACACATCTATGAAAAGAGTGTAATAAAAATTACCAAGGCATAAAACAAAGTTCCTATATCTAGCTAAAATGTTGACCAATAATATATGAAGAAAAAACCACATTTAAACATACATTTAACATAGAATTTTCACTACAAGTCCAAGCATCCATCACAATGAGAAGATCTTCTATTACACTTAACACAGAGATAGCCACTTCTATGTGCTATTATTCACAGCCAGTGACACCAATAAAAAAAAATCTCAAGTCAAAAGCAAACCCACAATGATGGATAGGGCTAACCCACCAACAATGCTAAGAATCTGAGCAAAAGGTTACTACTAAAGGTATATGCTTCTATGACATCATGCACCATTAACAAATTTCAGACAAATGGCCAATGAAACAAAACTTTTATTGTCCAAAGCCTCTATGCAGTTTCATTGAACTGTGCCTTTAAGGATGATTCCATAAATTAGTATAGTTACTTTCATGACTCATTGGAGGAGTTTGTCCCATGACAAAAGCTCTGTCCTGCAGGAACTAAAATGATTGAAGTGGAATATGAATGATAACATACTTTCGAAATTGATGGTTAGTCCATATAAATATTTACAAATGACCATATCATGGATAGTCAACTCAAATCTCAATGCCTATTTACGTTGACTTTCAAACAATCAATCTTGATTCAAACCAAAAAAAGAAGTATCAGGCTTTGTTTACTGGAGGACTATGCTTCCCCACTTCAACCAAAATAAAAAGTAAAAAGAATTTATTCTATTTTCCTACATTCTATTTCTAGTTACAACTAAGTTGAATATTAGAACCATGTACACAGAATACTTCAAAAGAAACCCAATCAATTAAATCGCAAACAACTCCTAGTCCAACCAATTATCATAAATTTGTTCATGTCTTATGCCAAATGCTTCTCTAATACCCTAATTTGACTCCAGTATGGAACTTATATCAGCATTGTTTTGCCTCCTAAACATTAAGCTTAGCTCAGGATGTTTACTCGTGCCGATAATGACAGAATCAATATAAATAAAGAAGCTGAATCTGAATCCATCTAATTGCATGCAAAA